>OZ024929.1:106563792-115830476 GCA_964017235.1 Sabellastarte sp. h YS-2021 | reverse complement strand
GATGATTTACTGGCTTTGGTGAGTTGTCTTTCCGATGGATACAAATTTGTATTGGTTTCTCCAATGCGGTTTCATGTATACTTGAGGGGAAATAAATAACAAAACAGAGTTTCTGTTAAAAAGTTGTTATTCTTATTGTATTCTATATACAAATCTGTGTGTAACCATCCTTTCACTAGACCCTTGATTTGATTTGTTAGTAATTTGTTAATTATTGTCAACAGAGGGGAGGGGGGACATACTAGAGAGGTTGCGCACTACGTTTCATAAACGCCCCTTGCAAAAATACGCAACATAATTGATCAATACAGGAGAAAGCCATTGAGGGGGTCAGTTTTGTTTACGAACAGCGTTTGAACTAGGATTTTTACATGCATTTTAGTTAAATTAATTGGGAATTATACAACTCAATAAAGATAAATCCACTGGTTTTATTCATCTACAGTACTGAATGATCTGGGTACTGATATATAATACAAACTTTATTGGCCCAACAACCAGTAAACCCACAAGTTAAATAGCTTATAAAACACACATACATAAAACTTTGGAAGATTGTGTTCATTACAGTGTTCGAAACTGCGCGGGCCCGGTGGCCAGGAACTACCAAGTTCTGCTCCGGGCCATCTCTTTTCGCAAATGCGTAGCCCGGCTGGCCATTTAATGCTTTGGTTCCTGATTAAATGCGAAGAAAAATACTGTACGACAACCAGTCGAAATACTCAAAACGTTTTAAAATCGAAAGAACTTCGCAGAATTTCTGCTTCCCGATGACAACGTTCTGAATGCAAATTTGCTCTGGTTCCTGATTAAACGTGAAGAAAAATATTGTACGAAAACCAGTCAAAATACTCGAAACGTTTTATAATCGAGAGAACTTCACTGGATTTCCGCTTTCTGATGGTAACGTTTTGAATGAAAACACACTGGTACGTGGGATATCTTCGTTTTTAAAGATTTGGAAATAAGATTTTTATAAATATGTAGCCTTTGAAAGCAAAGTCAAGAGATGTGTGATTTTGTTTTAAAGATTTCTTCGTTTTTTGTAGGAGTTGGGCAATATAACAATGTTTAATTTTTGATCAGTAGTGGTACTGACTTTATGTACTGAGTACATGTACTCTGCAGTAATGTTGAAAAATATATATTTTCTGACGGGCGGATCCAGCTTTTAAGTAAGGGGGGGGGGGGGGGGGGGGGGGGGGGGGGAGGTCATATCAGAGTAAGGTGGGGGTTCACATCAGACATACCATAACTAAGGGGGTTGGGGGCATGCCTTCCTGGGAAAAAATTAATTTTTGGTAAAAATACAGTGCATTTCCAGTAAATTTAACACCACTCTCAAGAAATAATTATGTCCACCCCCCTGGGGGGTGGATATATTATTTTTGCTTTTTTCGCCGTCCGGCGTCCGGCGTCCGATGTCCGGCGTCACGCATGGTTTCCGCTCATTTAAAGGAAAAGTATTAGAGCTATTGTCACCAAATTTGGTATGCAGGCTTATTGGGTCAGTAGCTTGCTTGGGATTGCTTTTGGCTGTTGTAACTCTTTTGCTTACTGAGTAATACTTAAGTACAGCTATTTTCAGTACCCATTGGTTTCCGTGCATTTAAGCCAAAATAATTAAAGATATTTTACTACAATTTTGAATACAAGATTGTTATGTCCATAGCTCGCTTGGTATTGCATTTGGGACTGATAGCTTTGTCAGTACATGAGTAATAGCCATTTAGGTACTTCATTGTGTATTTTCAGTACTACTTTTGAGTAATTTGCTTCTATCTCCTTAACCGTGCGAGATAGAGCGATTTCGGCAAAATTTTCGACCCGCAGGGTATCTGAGGAGTGTACTCTTTGCAATTTTCAAAAAAATTTTCCCCTCCCCAAAAATGGCGGCCATTTTGAATTTTCGAATTTTTGCCAAAAATGGCAAAACACAAATTTGCTTCTATCTCCTTAACCGTGCGAGATAGAGCGATTTCGTCGAAATTTTCGACCCACAGGGTATCTAAGGAATGTAATATTTGCAATTTTCCAAAAATTTTCCCCTCCCCAAAAATGGCGGCCATTTTGAATTTTCGAATTTTTGCCAAAAATGGCAAAACACAAATTTGCTTCTATCTCCTTAACCGTGCGAGATAGAGCGATTTCGTCGAAATTTTCGACCCACAGGGTATCTAAGGAATGTAATATTTGCAATTTTCAAAAAAATTTCCCCTCCCCAAAAATGGCGGCCATTTTGAATTTTCGAATTTTTGCCCAAAATGGCAAAACACAAATTTGCTTCTATCTCCTTAACCGTGCGAGTTAGAGCGATTTCGGCAAAATTTTCGACCCACAGGGGATCTAAGGAATGCAATCTTTGCAATTTTCCAAAAATTTTCCCCTCCCCAAAAATGGCGGCCATTTTGAATTTTCGAATTTTTGCCAAAAATGGCAAAACACTAATTTGCTTCTATCTCCTTAACCGTGCGAGATAGAGCGATTTCGGCAAAATTTTCGACACACAGGGTATCTAAGCAATGCAATCTTTGCAATTTTCAAAATATTTTCCCCTCCCCAAAAATGGCGGCCATTTTGAATTTTTGCCAAAAATGGCAAAACACAAATTTGCTTCTATCTCCTTAACCGTGCGAGATAGAGCGATTTCATCGAAATTTTCGACCCACAGGGTATCTAAGGAATGTAATATTTGCAATTTTCAAAAAATTTTCCCCTCCCCAAAAATGGCGGCCATTTTGAATTTTCGAATTTTTGCCAAAAATGGCAAAACACAAATTTGCTTCTATCTCCTTAACCGTGCGAGATAGAGCGATTTCGTCGAAATTTTCGACCCACAGGGTATCTAAGGAATGTAATATTTGCAATTTTCAAAAAAATTTCCCCTCCCCAAAAATGGCGGCCATTTTGAATTTTCGAATTTTTGCCAAAAATGGCAAAACACAAATTTGCTTCTATCTCCTTAACCGTGCGAGATAGAGCGATTTCGGCAAAATTTTCGACCCACAGGGGATCTAAGGAATGCAATCTTTGCAATTTTCCAAAAATTTTCCCCTCCCCAAAAATGGCGGCCATTTTGAATTTTCGAATTTTTGCCAAAAATGGCAAAACACTAATTTGCTTCTATCTCCTTAACCGTGCGAGATAGAGCGATTTCGGCAAAATTTTAGACGCACAGGGTATCTAAGCAATGCAATCTTTGCAATTTTCAAAATATTTTCCCCTCCCCAAAAATGGCGGCCATTTTGAATTTTCGAATTTTTGCCAAAAATGGCAAAACACAAATTTGCTTCTATCTCCTTAACCGTGCGAGATAGAGCGATTTCGTCGAAATTTTCGACCCACAGGGTATCTAAGGAATGCAAACTTTGCAATTTTCCAAAAATTTTCCCCTCCCCAAAAATGGCGGCCATTTTGAATTTTCGAATTTTTGCCAAAAATGGCAAAACACAAATTTGCTTCTATCTCCTTAACCGTGCGAGATAGAGCGATTTCATCGAAATTTTCGACCCACAGGGTATCTAAGGAATGTAATATTTGCAATTTTCAAAAAAATTTCCCCTCCCCAAAAATGGCGGCCATTTTGAATTTTCGAATTTTTGCCCAAAATGGCAAAACACAAATTTGCTTCTATCTCCTTAACCGTGCGAGATAGAGCGATTTCGGCAAAATTTTCGACCCACAGGGGATCTAAGGAATGCAATCTTTGCAATTTTCCAAAAATTTTCCCGTCAGTGCGCTGATGGCACCTTCATGTTTTAACCCTTTTCCTGTTAAAGGACAGTTTATTGGACCCCGTTATTCATTTTATGCGATAACTACACTGCTTTATGCTAATTCTAGGGAATAATAATAATTTTACCTGTCATTTTCTATGGTGTCGAGAGGTTTCGCTGTCTTGGTCGTTTCGCTGTTGTTTGGAATGTTGATGAATACCATTCTAATCTAAGTTAATAAAAGCTTGAGAAAAACTTAAAATCAAAGTTAGGAACAGTCTAAGTATTGATAAAGAATCCAGTCCAAGAACAGGAGCCGTATTCTACAACAATACTTGGCTCACTTCTAACTTAGATTTTAAGTATTACTTAGATTTTAACTAAGAAGTTATGAAACTAAACATTCCCAACTTTTGTTTTGTGAATACCAAGTCCAAGAAAAACAACTGAATCGAAAACCCTTCCCTTGGATCTAAAGTCACCTCCTCTTAATATTTTTGTAGAATACAGCCCCAGAACTTTGTTTTATGCATAAAGGGGTAGTACATTTGCATTGCAAGTTTAAAACAAGGCCAAAAGGTGTTTCGGTCCCCTACTAGCTTGTTGTCCTAGAAGTTTGCAATGTGAAACCAACTTATAGGGAATCATGCGCTAGGAATCTTGTGATGTCAGATTTGACCTTGGTCAAATGAGGATAGCCAAACTTAAAAGTGCTTATAACTAGCTTATTGGTTCTAGAGGTTTGCAATGTGAAACCAATTTATAAGAAATCATTGGCTGGGAATCTTTTGATGTGCTCACATTTGGCCTTGGGACCCTCCTTCAAAGTCAAATGAGGACAGCCAAACTTAAAAGTAGGGCTGTGACGGGTACAAAAAAATGGCATCGAGTACTCGCCCTCTGACAACCGGCCCGAATTCGAGTAACCACGAAATTTAGTTCCCACCATTAGAGGTCTTCTGTAAACAAATAGTCGGTTCCGGAAACGAAACTTTGAAGAAAAACGTCTTCTGTTTGACCATATATTGTAGAATATGAAGTAAATTGTATGTTTTCAAGTGAAAATAACAACTTTAATTGATATTATGTGACTGAAATGCTGAAATGTAGCATGTTTTACACAAGCGTTTGATTACGTGGGCGATAATACAATACCTCGTGAGTAACCAAGTTTTTAAAATGGACTCGAGTACAAGCCAAGACCGCCTCGTACACCGAGGCTCGAGTACTCGTTCGCAGCCCTACTTAAAAGTGCTTATAACTTGCTTATTATTGATCCTAGAGGTTTGCAATGTGGAACAAACTTGTAGGATATCATGGGCTGGGAAACTTCTGGTGTTGTCAGATTTCACCTTTGGCCCTTCCTTCATGGTCAAATGATGATTTACTGGCTTTGGTGAGTTGTCTTTCCGATGGATACAAATTTGTATTGGTTCTCCAATGCGGTTTCATGTATACTTGAGGGGAAATAAATAACAAAACAGAGTTTCTGTTAAAAAGTTGTTATTCTTATTGTATTCTATATACAAATCTGTGTGTAACCATCCTTTCACTAGACCCTTGATTTGATTTGTTAGTAATTTGTTAATTATTGTCAACAGAGGGGAGGGGGGACATACTAGAGAGGTTGCGCACTACGTTTCATAAACGCCCCTTGCAAAAATACGCAACATAATTGATCAATACAGGAGAAAGCCATTGAGGGGGTCAGTTTTGTTTACGAACAGCGTTTGAACTAGGATTTTTACATGCATTTTAGTTAAATTAATTGGGAATTATACAACTCAATAAAGATAAATCCACTGGTTTTATTCATCTACAGTACTGAATGATCTGGGTACTGATATATAATACAAACTTTATTGGCCCAACAACCAGTAAACCCACAAGTTAAATAGCTTATAAAACACACATACATAAAACTTTGGAAGATTGTGTTCATTACAGTGTTCGAAACTGCGCGGGCCCGGTGGCCAGGAACTACCAAGTTCTGCTCCGGGCCATCTCTTTTCGCAAATGCGTAGCCCGGCTGGCCATTTAATGCTTTGGTTCCTGATTAAATGCGAAGAAAAATACTGTACGACAACCAGTCGAAATACTCAAAACGTTTTAAAATCGAAAGAACTTCGCAGAATTTCTGCTTCCCGATGACAACGTTCTGAATGCAAATTTGCTCTGGTTCCTGATTAAACGTGAAGAAAAATATTGTACGAAAACCAGTCAAAATACTCGAAACGTTTTATAATCGAGAGAACTTCACTGGATTTCCGCTTTCTGATGGTAACGTTTTGAATGAAAACACACTGGTACGTGGGATATCTTCGTTTTTAAAGATTTGGAAATAAGATTTTTATAAATATGTAGCCTTTGAAAGCAAAGTCAAGAGATGTGTGATTTTGTTTTAAAGATTTCTTCGTTTTTTGTAGGAGTTGGGCAATATAACAATGTTTAATTTTTGATCAGTAGTGGTACTGACTTTATGTACTGAGTACATGTACTCTGCAGTAATGTTGAAAAATATATATTTTCTGACGGGCGGATCCAGCTTTTAAGTAAGGGGGGGGGGGGGGGGGGGGGGGGGGGGAGGTCATATCAGAGTAAGGTGGGGGTTCACATCAGACATACCATAACTAAGGGGGTTGGGGGCATGCCTTCCTGGGAAAAAATTAATTTTTGGTAAAAATACAGTGCATTTCCAGTAAATTTAACACCACTCTCAAGAAATAATTATGTCCACCCCCCTGGGGGGTGGATATATTATTTTTGCTTTTTTCGCCGTCCGGCGTCCGGCGTCCGATGTCCGGCGTCACGCATGGTTTCCGCTCATTTAAAGGAAAAGTATTAGAGCTATTGTCACCAAATTTGGTATGCAGGCTTATTGGGTCAGTAGCTTGCTTGGGATTGCTTTTGGCTGTTGTAACTCTTTTGCTTACTGAGTAATACTTAAGTACAGCTATTTTCAGTACCCATTGGTTTCCGTGCATTTAAGCCAAAATAATTAAAGATATTTTACTACAATTTTGAATACAAGATTGTTATGTCCATAGCTCGCTTGGTATTGCATTTGGGACTGATAGCTTTGTCAGTACATGAGTAATAGCCATTTAGGTACTTCATTGTGTATTTTCAGTACTACTTTTGAGTAATTTGCTTCTATCTCCTTAACCGTGCGAGATAGAGCGATTTCGGCAAAATTTTCGACCCGCAGGGTATCTGAGGAGTGTACTCTTTGCAATTTTCAAAAAATTTTCCCCTCCCCAAAAATGGCGGCCATTTTGAATTTTCGAATTTTTGCCAAAAATGGCAAAACACAAATTTGCTTCTATCTCCTTAACCGTGCGAGATAGAGCGATTTCGTCGAAATTTTCGACCCACAGGGTATCTAAGGAATGTAATATTTGCAATTTTCCAAAAATTTTCCCCTCCCCAAAAATGGCGGCCATTTTGAATTTTCGAATTTTTGCCAAAAATGGCAAAACACAAATTTGCTTCTATCTCCTTAACCGTGTGAGATAGAGCGATTTCGTCGAAATTTTCGACCCACAGGGTATCTAAGGAATGTAATATTTGCAATTTTCAAAAAAATTTCCCCTCCCCAAAAATGGCGGCCATTTTGAATTTTCGAATTTTTGCCCAAAATGGCAAAACACAAATTTGCTTCTATCTCCTTAACCGTGCGAGTTAGAGCGATTTCGGCAAAATTTTCGACCCACAGGGGATCTAAGGAATGCAATCTTTGCAATTTTCCAAAAATTTTCCCCTCCCCAAAAATGGCGGCCATTTTGAATTTTCGAATTTTTGCCAAAAATGGCAAAACACTAATTTGCTTCTATCTCCTTAACCGTGCGAGATAGAGCGATTTCGGCAAAATTTTCGACACACAGGGTATCTAAGCAATGCAATCTTTGCAATTTTCAAAATATTTTCCCCTCCCCAAAAATGGCGGCCATTTTGAATTTTTGCCAAAAATGGCAAAACACAAATTTGCTTCTATCTCCTTAACCGTGCGAGATAGAGCGATTTCATCGAAATTTTCGACCCACAGGGTATCTAAGGAATGTAATATTTGCAATTTTCAAAAAATTTTCCCCTCCCCAAAAATGGCGGCCATTTTGAATTTTCGAATTTTTGCCAAAAATGGCAAAACACAAATTTGCTTCTATCTCCTTAACCGTGCGAGATAGAGCGATTTCGTCGAAATTTTCGACCCACAGGGTATCTAAGGAATGTAATATTTGCAATTTTCAAAAAAATTTCCCCTCCCCAAAAATGGCGGCCATTTTGAATTTTCGAATTTTTGCCAAAAATGGCAAAACACAAATTTGCTTCTATCTCCTTAACCGTGCGAGATAGAGCGATTTCGGCAAAATTTTCGACCCACAGGGGATCTAAGGAATGCAATCTTTGCAATTTTCCAAAAATTTTCCCCTCCCCAAAAATGGCGGCCATTTTGAATTTTCGAATTTTTGCCAAAAATGGCAAAACACTAATTTGCTTCTATCTCCTTAACCGTGCGAGATAGAGCGATTTCGGCAAAATTTTAGACGCACAGGGTATCTAAGCAATGCAATCTTTGCAATTTTCAAAATATTTTCCCCTCCCCAAAAATGGCGGCCATTTTGAATTTTCGAATTTTTGCCAAAAATGGCAAAACACAAATTTGCTTCTATCTCCTTAACCGTGCGAGATAGAGCGATTTCGTCGAAATTTTCGACCCACAGGGTATCTAAGGAATGCAAACTTTGCAATTTTCCAAAAATTTTCCCCTCCCCAAAAATGGCGGCCATTTTGAATTTTCGAATTTTTGCCAAAAATGGCAAAACACAAATTTGCTTCTATCTCCTTAACCGTGCGAGATAGAGCGATTTCATCGAAATTTTCGACCCACAGGGTATCTAAGGAATGTAATATTTGCAATTTTCAAAAAAATTTCCCCTCCCCAAAAATGGCGGCCATTTTGAATTTTCGAATTTTTGCCCAAAATGGCAAAACACAAATTTGCTTCTATCTCCTTAACCGTGCGAGATAGAGCGATTTCGGCAAAATTTTCGACCCACAGGGGATCTAAGGAATGCAATCTTTGCAATTTTCCAAAAATTTTCCCGTCAGTGCGCTGATGGCACCTTCATGTTTTAACCCTTTTCCTGTTAAAGGACAGTTTATTGGACCCCGTTATTCATTTTATGCGATAACTACACTGCTTTATGCTAATTCTAGGGAATAATAATAATTTTACCTGTCATTTTCTATGGTGTCGAGAGGTTTCGCTGTCTTGGTCGTTTCGCTGTTGTTTGGAATGTTGATGAATACCATTCTAATCTAAGTTAATAAAAGCTTGAGAAAAACTTAAAATCAAAGTTAGGAACAGTCTAAGTATTGATAAAGAATCCAGTCCAAGAACAGGAGCCGTATTCTACAACAATACTTGGCTCACTTCTAACTTAGATTTTAAGTATTACTTAGATTTTAACTAAGAAGTTATGAAACTAAACATTCCCAACTTTTGTTTTGTGAATACCAAGTCCAAGAAAAACAACTGAATCGAAAACCCTTCCCTTGGATCTAAAGTCACCTCCTCTTAATATTTTTGTAGAATACAGCCCCAGAACTTTGTTTTATGCATAAAGGGGTAGTACATTTGCATTGCAAGTTTAAAACAAGGCCAAAAGGTGTTTCGGTCCCCTACTAGCTTGTTGTCCTAGAAGTTTGCAATGTGAAACCAACTTATAGGGAATCATGCGCTAGGAATCTTGTGATGTCAGATTTGACCTTGGTCAAATGAGGATAGCCAAACTTAAAAGTGCTTATAACTAGCTTATTGGTTCTAGAGGTTTGCAATGTGAAACCAATTTATAAGAAATCATTGGCTGGGAATCTTTTGATGTGCTCACATTTGGCCTTGGGACCCTCCTTCAAAGTCAAATGAGGACAGCCAAACTTAAAAGTAGGGCTGTGACGGGTACAAAAAAATGGCATCGAGTACTCGCCCTCTGACAACCGGCCCGAATTCGAGTAACCACGAAATTTAGTTCCCACCATTAGAGGTCTTCTGTAAACAAATAGTCGGTTCCGGAAACGAAACTTTGAAGAAAAACGTCTTCTGTTTGACCATATATTGTAGAATATGAAGTAAATTGTATGTTTTCAAGTGAAAATAACAACTTTAATTGATATTATGTGACTGAAATGCTGAAATGTAGCATGTTTTACACAAGCGTTTGATTACGTGGGCGATAATACAATACCTCGTGAGTAACCAAGTTTTTAAAATGGACTCGAGTACAAGCCAAGACCGCCTCGTACACCGAGGCTCGAGTACTCGTTCGCAGCCCTACTTAAAAGTGCTTATAACTTGCTTATTATTGATCCTAGAGGTTTGCAATGTGGAACAAACTTGTAGGATATCATGGGCTGGGAAACTTCTGGTGTTGTCAGATTTCACCTTTGGCCCTTCCTTCATGGTCAAATGATGATTTACTGGCTTTGGTGAGTTGTCTTTCCGATGGATACAAATTTGTATTGGTTCTCCAATGCGGTTTCATGTATACTTGAGGGGAAATAAATAACAAAACAGAGTTTCTGTTAAAAAGTTGTTATTCTTATTGTATTCTATATACAAATCTGTGTGTAACCATCCTTTCACTAGACCCTTGATTTGATTTGTTAGTAATTTGTTAATTATTGTCAACAGAGGGGAGGGGGGACATACTAGAGAGGTTGCGCACTACGTTTCATAAACGCCCCTTGCAAAAATACGCAACATAATTGATCAATACAGGAGAAAGCCATTGAGGGGGTCAGTTTTGTTTACGAACAGCGTTTGAACTAGGATTTTTACATGCATTTTAGTTAAATTAATTGGGAATTATACAACTCAATAAAGATAAATCCACTGGTTTTATTCATCTACAGTACTGAATGATCTGGGTACTGATATATAATACAAACTTTATTGGCCCAACAACCAGTAAACCCACAAGTTAAATAGCTTATAAAACACACATACATAAAACTTTGGAAGATTGTGTTCATTACAGTGTTCGAAACTGCGCGGGCCCGGTGGCCAGGAACTACCAAGTTCTGCTCCGGGCCATCTCTTTTCGCAAATGCGTAGCCCGGCTGGCCATTTAATGCTTTGGTTCCTGATTAAATGCGAAGAAAAATACTGTACGACAACCAGTCGAAATACTCAAAACGTTTTAAAATCGAAAGAACTTCGCAGAATTTCTGCTTCCCGATGACAACGTTCTGAATGCAAATTTGCTCTGGTTCCTGATTAAACGTGAAGAAAAATATTGTACGAAAACCAGTCAAAATACTCGAAACGTTTTATAATCGAGAGAACTTCACTGGATTTCCGCTTTCTGATGGTAACGTTTTGAATGAAAACACACTGGTACGTGGGATATCTTCGTTTTTAAAGATTTGGAAATAAGATTTTTATAAATATGTAGCCTTTGAAAGCAAAGTCAAGAGATGTGTGATTTTGTTTTAAAGATTTCTTCGTTTTTTGTAGGAGTTGGGCAATATAACAATGTTTAATTTTTGATCAGTAGTGGTACTGACTTTATGTACTGAGTACATGTACTCTGCAGTAATGTTGAAAAATATATATTTTCTGACGGGCGGATCCAGCTTTTAAGTAAGGGGGGGGGGGGGGGGGGGGGGGGGGGAGGTCATATCAGAGTAAGGTGGGGGTTCACATCAGACATACCATAACTAAGGGGGTTGGGGGCATGCCTTCCTGGGAAAAAATTAATTTTTGGTAAAAATACAGTGCATTTCCAGTAAATTTAACACCACTCTCAAGAAATAATTATGTCCACCCCCCTGGGGGGTGGATATATTATTTTTGCTTTTTTCGCCGTCCGGCGTCCGGCGTCCGATGTCCGGCGTCACGCATGGTTTCCGCTCATTTAAAGGAAAAGTATTAGAGCTATTGTCACCAAATTTGGTATGCAGGCTTATTGGGTCAGTAGCTTGCTTGGGATTGCTTTTGGCTGTTGTAACTCTTTTGCTTACTGAGTAATACTTAAGTACAGCTATTTTCAGTACCCATTGGTTTCCGTGCATTTAAGCCAAAATAATTAAAGATATTTTACTACAATTTTGAATACAAGATTGTTATGTCCATAGCTCGCTTGGTATTGCATTTGGGACTGATAGCTTTGTCAGTACATGAGTAATAGCCATTTAGGTACTTCATTGTGTATTTTCAGTACTACTTTTGAGTAATTTGCTTCTATCTCCTTAACCGTGCGAGATAGAGCGATTTCGGCAAAATTTTCGACCCGCAGGGTATCTGAGGAGTGTACTCTTTGCAATTTTCAAAAAATTTTCCCCTCCCCAAAAATGGCGGCCATTTTGAATTTTCGAATTTTTGCCAAAAATGGCAAAACACAAATTTGCTTCTATCTCCTTAACCGTGCGAGATAGAGCGATTTCGTCGAAATTTTCGACCCACAGGGTATCTAAGGAATGTAATATTTGCAATTTTCCAAAAATTTTCCCCTCCCCAAAAATGGCGGCCATTTTGAATTTTCGAATTTTTGCCAAAAATGGCAAAACACAAATTTGCTTCTATCTCCTTAACCGTGCGAGATAGAGCGATTTCGTCGAAATTTTCGACCCACAGGGTATCTAAGGAATGTAATATTTGCAATTTTCAAAAAAATTTCCCCTCCCCAAAAATGGCGGCCATTTTGAATTTTCGAATTTTTGCCCAAAATGGCAAAACACAAATTTGCTTCTATCTCCTTAACCGTGCGAGTTAGAGCGATTTCGGCAAAATTTTCGACCCACAGGGGATCTAAGGAATGCAATCTTTGCAATTTTCCAAAAATTTTCCCCTCCCCAAAAATGGCGGCCATTTTGAATTTTCGAATTTTTGCCAAAAATGGCAAAACACTAATTTGCTTCTATCTCCTTAACCGTGCGAGATAGAGCGATTTCGGCAAAATTTTCGACACACAGGGTATCTAAGCAATGCAATCTTTGCAATTTTCAAAATATTTTCCCCTCCCCAAAAATGGCGGCCATTTTGAATTTTTGCCAAAAATGGCAAAACACAAATTTGCTTCTATCTCCTTAACCGTGCGAGATAGAGCGATTTCATCGAAATTTTCGACCCACAGGGTATCTAAGGAATGTAATATTTGCAATTTTCAAAAAATTTTCCCCTCCCCAAAAATGGCGGCCATTTTGAATTTTCGAATTTTTGCCAAAAATGGCAAAACACAAATTTGCTTCTATCTCCTTAACCGTGCGAGATAGAGCGATTTCGTCGAAATTTTCGACCCACAGGGTATCTAAGGAATGTAATATTTGCAATTTTCAAAAAAATTTCCCCTCCCCAAAAATGGCGGCCATTTTGAATTTTCGAATTTTTGCCAAAAATGGCAAAACACAAATTTGCTTCTATCTCCTTAACCGTGCGAGATAGAGCGATTTCGGCAAAATTTTCGACCCACAGGGGATCTAAGGAATGCAATCTTTGCAATTTTCCAAAAATTTTCCCCTCCCCAAAAATGGCGGCCATTTTGAATTTTCGAATTTTTGCCAAAAATGGCAAAACACTAATTTGCTTCTATCTCCTTAACCGTGCGAGATAGAGCGATTTCGGCAAAATTTTAGACGCACAGGGTATCTAAGCAATGCAATCTTTGCAATTTTCAAAATATTTTCCCCTCCCCAAAAATGGCGGCCATTTTGAATTTTCGAATTTTTGCCAAAAATGGCAAAACACAAATTTGCTTCTATCTCCTTAACCGTGCGAGATAGAGCGATTTCGTCGAAATTTTCGACCCACAGGGTATCTAAGGAATGCAAACTTTGCAATTTTCCAAAAATTTTCCCCTCCCCAAAAATGGCGGCCATTTTGAATTTTCGAATTTTTGCCAAAAATGGCAAAACACAAATTTGCTTCTATCTCCTTAACCGTGCGAGATAGAGCGATTTCATCGAAATTTTCGACCCACAGGGTATCTAAGGAATGTAATATTTGCAATTTTCAAAAAAATTTCCCCTCCCCAAAAATGGCGGCCATTTTGAATTTTCGAATTTTTGCCCAAAATGGCAAAACACAAATTTGCTTCTATCTCCTTAACCGTGCGAGATAGAGCGATTTCGGCAAAATTTTCGACCCACAGGGGATCTAAGGAATGCAATCTTTGCAATTTTCCAAAAATTTTCCCGTCAGTGCGCTGATGGCACCTTCATGTTTTAACCCTTTTCCTGTTAAAGGACAGTTTATTGGACCCCGTTATTCATTTTATGCGATAACTACACTGCTTTATGCTAATTCTAGGGAATAATAATAATTTTACCTGTCATTTTCTATGGTGTCGAGAGGTTTCGCTGTCTTGGTCGTTTCGCTGTTGTTTGGAATGTTGATGAATACCATTCTAATCTAAGTTAATAAAAGCTTGAGAAAAACTTAAAATCAAAGTTAGGAACAGTCTAAGTATTGATAAAGAATCCAGTCCAAGAACAGGAGCCGTATTCTACAACAATACTTGGCTCACTTCTAACTTAGATTTTAAGTATTACTTAGATTTTAACTAAGAAGTTATGAAACTAAACATTCCCAACTTTTGTTTTGTGAATACCAAGTCCAAGAAAAACAACTGAATCGAAAACCCTTCCCTTGGATCTAAAGTCACCTCCTCTTAATATTTTTGTAGAATACAGCCCCAGAACTTTGTTTTATGCATAAAGGGGTAGTACATTTGCATTGCAAGTTTAAAACAAGGCCAAAAGGTGTTTCGGTCCCCTACTAGCTTGTTGTCCTAGAAGTTTGCAATGTGAAACCAACTTATAGGGAATCATGCGCTAGGAATCTTGTGATGTCAGATTTGACCTTGGTCAAATGAGGATAGCCAAACTTAAAAGTGCTTATAACTAGCTTATTGGTTCTAGAGGTTTGCAATGTGAAACCAATTTATAAGAAATCATTGGCTGGGAATCTTTTGATGTGCTCACATTTGGCCTTGGGACCCTCCTTCAAAGTCAAATGAGGACAGCCAAACTTAAAAGTAGGGCTGTGACGGGTACAAAAAAATGGCATCGAGTACTCGCCCTCTGACAACCGGCCCGAATTCGAGTAACCACGAAATTTAGTTCCCACCATTAGAGGTCTTCTGTAAACAAATAGTCGGTTCCGGAAACGAAACTTTGAAGAAAAACGTCTTCTGTTTGACCATATATTGTAGAATATGAAGTAAATTGTATGTTTTCAAGTGAAAATAACAACTTTAATTGATATTATGTGACTGAAATGCTGAAATGTAGCATGTTTTACACAAGCGTTTGATTACGTGGGCGATAATACAATACCTCGTGAGTAACCAAGTTTTTAAAATGGACTCGAGTACAAGCCAAGACCGCCTCGTACACCGAGGCTCGAGTACTCGTTCGCAGCCCTACTTAAAAGTGCTTATAACTTGCTTATTATTGATCCTAGAGGTTTGCAATGTGGAACAAACTTGTAGGATATCATGGGCTGGGAAACTTCTGGTGTTGTCAGATTTCACCTTTGGCCCTTCCTTCATGGTCAAATGATGATTTACTGGCTTTGGTGAGTTGTCTTTCCGATGGATACAAATTTGTATTGGTTCTCCAATGCGGTTTCATGTATACTTGAGGGGAAATAAATAACAAAACAGAGTTTCTGTTAAAAAGTTGTTATTCTTATTGTATTCTATATACAAATCTGTGTGTAACCATCCTTTCACTAGACCCTTGATTTGATTTGTTAGTAATTTGTTAATTATTGTCAACAGAGGGGAGGGGGGACATACTAGAGAGGTTGCGCACTACGTTTCATAAACGCCCCTTGCAAAAATACGCAACATAATTGATCAATACAGGAGAAAGCCATTGAGGGGGTCAGTTTTGTTTACGAACAGCGTTTGAACTAGGATTTTTACATGCATTTTAGTTAAATTAATTGGGAATTATACAACTCAATAAAGATAAATCCACTGGTTTTATTCATCTACAGTACTGAATGATCTGGGTACTGATATATAATACAAACTTTATTGGCCCAACAACCAGTAAACCCACAAGTTAAATAGCTTATAAAACACACATACATAAAACTTTGGAAGATTGTGTTCATTACAGTGTTCGAAACTGCGCGGGCCCGGTGGCCAGGAACTACCAAGTTCTGCTCCGGGCCATCTCTTTTCGCAAATGCGTAGCCCGGCTGGCCATTTAATGCTTTGGTTCCTGATTAAATGCGAAGAAAAATACTGTACGACAACCAGTCGAAATACTCAAAACGTTTTAAAATCGAAAGAACTTCGCAGAATTTCTGCTTCCCGATGACAACGTTCTGAATGCAAATTTGCTCTGGTTCCTGATTAAACGTGAAGAAAAATATTGTACGAAAACCAGTCAAAATACTCGAAACGTTTTATAATCGAGAGAACTTCACTGGATTTCCGCTTTCTGATGGTAACGTTTTGAATGAAAACACACTGGTACGTGGGATATCTTCGTTTTTAAAGATTTGGAAATAAGATTTTTATAAATATGTAGCCTTTGAAAGCAAAGTCAAGAGATGTGTGATTTTGTTTTAAAGATTTCTTCGTTTTTTGTAGGAGTTGGGCAATATAACAATGTTTAATTTTTGATCAGTAGTGGTACTGACTTTATGTACTGAGTACATGTACTCTGCAGTAATGTTGAAAAATATATATTTTCTGACGGGCGGATCCAGCTTTTAAGTAAGGGGGGGGGGGGGGGGGAGGTCATATCAGAGTAAGGTGGGGGTTCACATCAGACATACCATAACTAAGGGGGTTGGGGGCATGCCTTCCTGGGAAAAAATTAATTTTTGGTAAAAATACAGTGCATTTCCAGTAAATTTAACACCACTCAAGAAATAATTATGTCCACCCCCCTGGGGGGTGGATATATTATTTTTGCTTTTTTCGCCGTCCGATGTCCGATGTCCGGCGTCCGATGTCCGGCGTCACGCATGGTTTCCGCTCATTTAAAGGAAAAGTATTAGAGCTATTGTCACCAAATTTGGTATGCAGGCTTATTGGGTCAGTAGCTTGCTTGGGATTGCTTTTGGCTGTTGTACCTCTTTTGCTTACTGAGTAATACTTAAGTACAGCTATTTTCAGTACCCATTGGTTTCCGTGCATTTAAGCCAAAATAATTAAAGATATTTTACTACAATTTTGAATACAAGATTGTTATGTCCATAGCTCGCTTGGTATTGCATTTGGGACTGATAGCTTTGTCAGTACATGAGTAATAGCCATTTAGGTACTTCATTGTGTATTTTCAGTACTACTTTTGAGTAATTTGCTTCTATCTCCTTAACCGTGCGAGATAGAGCGATTTCGGCAAAATTTTCGACCCGCAGGGTATCTGAGGAGTGTACTCTTTGCAATTTTCAAAAAATTTTCCCCTCCCCAAAAATGGCGGCCATTTTGAATTTTCGAATTTTTGCCAAAAATGGCAAAACACAAATTTGCTTCTATCTCCTTAACCGTGCGAGATAGAGCGATTTCGTCGAAATTTTCGACCCACAGGGTATCTAAGGAATGTAATATTTGCAATTTTCCAAAAATTTTCCCCTCCCCAAAAATGGCGGCCATTTTGAATTTTCGAATTTTTGCCAAAAATGGCAAAACACAAATTTGCTTCTATCTCCTTAACCGTGCGAGATAGAGCGATTTCGTCGAAATTTTCGACGCACAGGGTATCTAAGGAATGTAATATTTGCAATTTTCAAAAAAATTTCCCCTCCCCAAAAATGGCGGCCATTTTGAATTTTCGAATTTTTGCCCAAAATGGCAAAACACAAATTTGCTTCTATCTCCTTAACCGTGCGAGTTAGAGCGATTTCGGCAAAATTTTCGACCCACAGGGGATCTAAGGAATGCAATCTTTGCAATTTTCCAAAAATTTTCCCCTCCCCAAAAATGGCGGCCATTTTGAATTTTCGAATTTTTGCCAAAAATGGCAAAACACTAATTTGCTTCTATCTCCTTAACCGTGCGAGATAGAGCGATTTCGGCAAAATTTTCGACACACAGGGTATCTAAGCAATGCAATCTTTGCAATTTTCAAAATATTTTCCCCTCCCCAAAAATGGCGGCCATTTTGAATTTTTGCCAAAAATGGCAAAACACAAATTTGCTTCTATCTCCTTAACCGTGCGAGATAGAGCGATTTCATCGAAATTTTCGACCCACAGGGTATCTAAGGAATGTAATATTTGCAATTTTCAAAAAATTTTCCCCTCCCCAAAAATGGCGGCCATTTTGAATTTTCGAATTTTTGCCAAAAATGGCAAAACACAAATTTGCTTCTATCTCCTTAACCGTGCGAGATAGAGCGATTTCGTCGAAATTTTCGACCCACAGGGTATCTAAGGAATGTAATATTTGCAATTTTCAAAAAAATTTCCCCTCCCCAAAAATGGCGGCCATTTTGAATTTTCGAATTTTTGCCAAAAATGGCAAAACACAAATTTGCTTCTATCTCCTTAACCGTGCGAGATAGAGCGATTTCGGCAAAATTTTCGACCCACAGGGGATCTAAGGAATGCAATCTTTGCAATTTTCCAAAAATTTTCCCCTCCCCAAAAATGGCGGCCATTTTGAATTTTCGAATTTTTGCCAAAAATGGCAAAACACTAATTTGCTTCTATCTCCTTAACCGTGCGAGATAGAGCGATTTCGGCAAAATTTTAGACGCACAGGGTATCTAAGCAATGCAATCTTTGCAATTTTCAAAATATTTTCCCCTCCCCAAAAATGGCGGCCATTTTGAATTTTCGAATTTTTGCCAAAAATGGCAAAACACAAATTTGCTTCTATCTCCTTAACCGTGCGAGATAGAGCGATTTCGTCGAAATTTTCGACCCACAGGGTATCTAAGGAATGCAAACTTTGCAATTTTCCAAAAATTTTCCCCTCCCCAAAAATGGCGGCCATTTTGAATTTTCGAATTTTTGCCAAAAATGGCAAAACACAAATTTGCTTCTATCTCCTTAACCGTGCGAGATAGAGCGATTTCATCGAAATTTTCGACCCACAGGGTATCTAAGGAATGTAATATTTGCAATTTTCAAAAAAATTTCCCCTCCCCAAAAATGGCGGCCATTTTGAATTTTCGAATTTTTGCCCAAAATGGCAAAACACAAATTTGCTTCTATCTCCTTAACCGTGCGAGATAGAGCGATTTCGGCAAAATTTTCGACCCACAGGGGATCTAAGGAATGCAATCTTTGCAATTTTCCAAAAATTTTCCCCTCCCCAAAAATGGCGGCCATTTTGAATTTTCGAATTTTTGCCAAAAATGGCAAAACACTAATTTGCTTCTATCTCCTTAACCGTGCGAGATAGAGCGATTTCGGCAAAATTTTCGACGCACAGGGTATCTAAGCAATGCAATCTTTGCAATTTTCAAAATATTTTCCCCTCCCCAAAAAATGGCGGCCATTTTGAATTTTCGAATTTTTGCCAAAAATGGCAAAACACAAATTTGCTTCTATCTCCTTAACCGTGCGAGATAGAGCGATTTCGTCGAAATTTTCGACCCACAGGGTATCTAAGGAATGCAATCTTTGCAATTTTCCAAAAATTTTCCCCTCCCCAAAAATGGCGGCCATTTTGAATTTTCGAATTTTTGCCAAAAATGGCAAAACACAAATTTGCTTCTATCTCCTTAACCGTGCGAGATAGAGCGATTTCATCGAAATTTTCGATCCACAGGGTATCTAAGGAATGTAATATTTGCAATTTTCAAAAAATTTTCCCCTCCCCAAAAATGGCGGCCATTTTGAATTTTCGAATTTTTGCCAAAAATGGCAAAACACAAATTTGCTTCTATCTCCTTAACCGTGCGAGATAGAGCGATTTCGTCGAAATTTTCGACCCACAGGGTATCTAAGCAATGCAATCTTTGCAATTTTCCAAAAATTTTCCCCTCCCCAAAAATGGCGGCCATTTTGAATTTTCGAATTTTTGCCAAAAATGGCAAAACACAAATTTGCTTCTATCTCCTTAACCGTGCCAGATAGAGTGATTTCGTCAAAATTTTCGACCCACAGGGTATCTGAGCATTGTACTCTTGGTAATTTCTAAAAAATTTTCCCCTCCCCTAAAATGGCGGCCATTTTGAATTTTCAAATTTTTGCCAAAAATGGCAAAACACAAATTTGCTTCTATCTCCTTAACCATGCGAGATAGAGCGATTTCGTCGAAATTTTCAACCCACAGGGTATCTAAGGAATGTAATCTTTGCAATTTTCAAAAAATTTTCCCCTCCCCAAAAATGGCAGCCATTTTGAATTTTCGAATTTTTGCCCAAAATGGAAAAACACAAACTGGCCTTAACCGTGCAAAATAGAGTTATTTTGTTGAAATTTTCGACCCATAGGGTATCTAAGAAATGTACTCTTGGCAATTTTCAAAAAAATTTCCTTTTCCCAATAATGGCGGCCATTTTGAATTTTCAAATTTTTGCCAAAAATAGAAAAACAGGAATTGGCTTCTATCTTCTTAACCGTGCAAGATAGAGTGATTTCGTCAAAATTTTCAACCCAACCAATGCAAAAAGGCATGAAGCTGAAATAAATTACATCTACACTATCAAATATTTAAGCATCATTGATATATTTTACAAATGAAACAGGGTCTTGTAAGACTACTGTACAATTTGGGCAAAAGGTTCATGGGTGGACATTACACATGATAATGTGTGTTCTTCTATGCTATCCTGTTTCTATTCGCATCTACTATCAACAGGACGGCCTATTTCTAGTTTTGTACTTTGGGTTGAACCCCTTAACATTATTTTTCAAGGGGGGGGAGTTTGAACCCCCTGAATGTTGAAAAAAAAATTATTGCAGACCTTGTCGTTCTGTCTGTGGCCCACTTGCTTTAAAAATAAGGCACAAAGCTAGCTCAAAATTTTCAGGGCATAAATTTGATAAATACATTGCATGGTCCTTTAGTCCAGAGCAGTGATAATTGCTTTGACCTTTTTTTTTAAAAAATTTGGCAAAACTATTTTTCTATTTTTATTTTATTTCCTATCTGATTTCTAAACCACTTGATGATTGTTTAAAAAATGGTAATTATTACAGAAAATAAAGAGATTTAAATTTAATTTTATTGGGCTATTTACATTTCATACGGGCCATCAAAAATGAAAAGTTAATGGCCCTGCTGGCCATCTGGTTTCGTAAGGTAGTTCATACACTGGTTCATTATCTCAAAAAAATTTACGACGGGATGAAAAAAGGCTGGTCGTTGTACACTTGGGTTTCTCAAAAACTGGCAAAGATGCTAAAAATAATCTACAGTCTCTCAAGAACTCTGTACTGACATGTATAACACACTTTATTGCTCCAGTAATTAATAAATCCACAAGGGAAACAGATTACGTGGCAAAGCCATTTGCCACGTAAAAAACGTAACCTTGTGCAGTTAAAACCTTATGAAATGACATTACACACAGAAATCAATGACGTGTAACGTAGCGGAAAGTAGATACGGGCATCAAAAACGTTTTTCGCAAACTCTCTATTGTTTTTGCTTTTTCTGCCGTCCGGCGTCCCACTTGGTTTCCAGACATTTTAGGCAACAGTTCTTATCCTATCTTTACCAAATTTGGCATGCAGGTTTATTGGGTTAATAGCTTGTATGGGATTGTTTTTGGTGATGATAGGTCTATAGCTAACTGAGTAATAGCTACTTTGCTACTTTTGACTCAAAAAATGGCGGCCATTTTGAATTTTTGCCAAAAATGGCAAAACACAAATTTGCTTCTATCTTCTTAACCGTGTGAGATAGAGCGATTTCGTCGAAATTTTCGACCCACAGGGTATCTGAGCAATGTACTCTTGGCAATTTTTTAAAAAAATTTCCCCTCCCCAAAAATGGCGGCCATTTTGAATTTTCGAATTTTTGCCAAAAATGGCAAAACACGAATTTGCTTCTATCTCCTTAACCGTGCGAGATAGAGCGATTTCGTCAAAATTTTCGACCCACAGTAGAGCTGAAAGAGGAGATCAAAATTGTGGTCGAATATTTGTTACGGATTTTCCGATATTTTCCGGAAATTCGTTTTATAGTTTTAGTGCATTCCAAAATTTAGGTAAAATCACGGACATTTAGGTTTTCAGTCAACAACGGGAAGAAAAACAAGTAAGTTCACTTTTTGCTCTATTATTTAGTAAAACATTAGACAAAATGAGTGTTATTTGCAATGTTTACATATACCAAGCCTAATTTCCATATCCATACCGAATATTTGTCTGCTTATGATGAAAGTCGAATTCGGAAAATGTGGACCGGAGAACGAATAATGCGAATATCCCTTTCAGCTCTAACCCACAGGATATCTGAGCAATGTACTCTGCAATTTTCACAAATTTTCCTCTTCCCACATATGGCGGCCATTCTGAATTTTTGCCCAAAATGGCAAAACACAAAATTGCTTCTATCTCCTTAAACGTGCGAGATAGGGCGATTTCGTCGAAATTTTCGACCCACAGGGTATCTAAGAAATGTACTCTTGGCAATTTTCAAAACATTTTCCCCTCCCCACATATGGCAGCCATTTTTAATTTTCGAATTTTTGCCCAAAATGGAAAAACACAAATTTGCTTCTATCTCCTTAACCGTGCAAAATAGAGTTATTTCATCGAAATTTTCGACCCCTACAGTATCTAAGAAATGTACTCTTGGCAATTTTCAAAAAATTTTCCTCTTCCCAAAAATGGCGGCCATTTTGAATTTTCAAATTTTTGCCAAAAATAGAAAAACAGAAATTTGCTTCTATCTTCTTAACCGTGCAAGATAGAGTGACTTCGTCAAAATTTTCGACCCAACCAATGCAAACAGGCATGAAGCTGAAATAATTTACATGTATACTAATAAATATTTAAGCATCATGATATATTTCACAAATGAAACAGGGTCTTGTAAGACTACTGTACAATTTTGGCAAAAGGTTCATGGGGTGGACATTACACATGATAATGTGTGTTCTTCTATGCTATCCTGTTCCTATTCATATGTCGCAGCTACTATCAACAGGGCGTCCTATTTCTAATTGATTCTATGAATGTAGCAGACAGTGGTTGACAATTGACACAATTCATCCATGTAGTACACAACCAATCTAGTTGTTGAGTCTTGGTACTAATTGTTGAAATTGTCAGTGTGGCTGGCCTTACTTAGTTAACTGCATTTGGACTTAATTGCTAACAGGGATAAATTACTTTGATTGAAAATTGTAACTCTATTTCAATCTTTTTTCAACATAATATATCTCTACTCAATTTCTTTTAAATTACACAATAAATTAGGGATGAGTCGGTTCCAAAAATGTGTACATCGGGAGGTCGCCAATGCAAAACATTGCCGATTCCAGGATTCTGCATTTTAGTACACCCCAAACAAACATGGACAATCCTCTTCACGACATCACAATAAAAGTCCATAAATACGCAAAATATGCAATTAAAGTGCAGATTTTATTGCGTAAAATACCCTTACCTTATCCTCACTAGTGCTATGTGTTGGCGAAAGCAAACATCCACGACCAACTCGAATATTTTAAACAGAAATATTCTTGTTAGTACCCTGCGCATTTTTACAATTTCTTCAGATTTCTGGTTTGTTTCCAATATTTGAAGTTTTCCTTCACTTTTATGTGATGACAAGCAAATTAAGGTGATAAAGTGTCGTAACCAAAACATGGCAGTTCTGTTCAACGTAATCGCTATAAACATCTGCAAAATGCACAAAATTATGGCATAAAAGCTTATAATTATATCCCCAGACGAAAGTCGGGGATATATTGGATTCAGGTCCGTCGCGCCGCCGCCGTAGAAATTTCCTTGTGGACGCGATAACTCAAAAACAAATTAATATTTTTTTTTCAAACTTGGTACACATGTTAAGGGTGCCCAAAGGAAGATCCCTATTTTAAGGTGACCTTAAACTCCCAGTAAAAAAGAACTTATGGCCACCTTAAGGTCAGAAATTGGACTTTTGGCCACTTAGAGCCCTGTAGGTCACAAACTATGATGCTCAGCTGGCTGAAATTTTACCTGACAACACATTAATATGTTCTTAGTACATGTGCCGAAAATCACGACTTTAAGTTGAGGAGAAAATTGTGTTTGAGGCTCATAAATACCCCCACTTAGGGATTTTTTGCTATACTTTTCACATATTTTGCCCTATAATTTGGAAGTGGTAATTCTGATGAGTCTCAAACTGCGCTAGGTATAACTTTGATATGTAATCCTTGTCTGTAGAAAATTTTAGGGCTGTAGGTTTACCCAAAGGGGTCGACTTAAGGTCTCAAAAGTGCCCACAGAGACCCAATTTATGCACTTTTTGCCACTTTCAAGCACTGTAGCTTTCAAACTATGTCTCTCATCTAAGTTAAATATCATCTGGGAATATATCTGTGTTTTCTTATATGTGCCCCAACATTTAGGCCTTTAATAGACAGTTAACCTGTGTATCAGGACCATAAACACCCACCCGAGTGACCCTTATAAGACATTTTTCACATCTTTTTCCCTGTAACTTGGAAATGGTAAGTCTGAGAAGTTTCAAACTGTATTAGATATATATTCTGTGTGTAATCTTAGTATGTAACAGATTTTAAGTCTGAAGCTTTAATTTTGAAGGTCAAATTGAGGTCTCTAAAAGGCTCCCAAAGACCCAATATTTGGACTTTTTGCTACTTTTAAGCCCTGTGACTGTCAAACTATGTGACTGATAGAGCTCAAATCCTATCTGGGAAGATATTAGTATGTTATTTTTATATGTGCCAAAAATTAAGGCTTTAAGAAGACATTTAACCTGTGTATGAGGACCATAAATCCCCACCCGAGTGACCATTTTTAGACATTTTTCACATATTTTTCCCTGTAACTTGGAAATGGTAAGTCTAAGAAGTTTCAAACTGTATTAGATGCATATTCTATGTGTAATCTTAGTATGTGACAAATTTTAAGTCTGAAGCTTTAATTTGAAGGCCACATTTAGGTCTCTAGAAGGCCCCATAAAGACCCAGTAGTTGGACTTTTTGCCAATTTTAAGGCCTGTGACTGTTAAACTATGTGACTGATAGAGCTGAAATCTCATCTGGGAATACATTATTATGTTCTTTTTACATGTGCCAAAAATCAAGGCTTCAAGTAGACATTTAACCTGTGTATGAGGACCTTAAACACCCACCTGAGTGACCCTTTTAAGACATTTTTCACATATTTTGCTCTGTAACTTGGAAATGGTAAGTCTGAGAAGTTTCAAACTTTATTAGATACATATTCTATGTGTAATCTTAGTATGTAACAAATTTTAAGTCTGAAGCTTTAATTTGAAAGCCACATCGAGATCTCTAAAAGGCCTACAGAGACCCAATATTTGGACTTTTTACCACCTTTAAGCCCTGTGACTGTTAAACTATGTGATTGATGGAGCTGAAATCCCATCTGGGAATGCATTATTATGTCCTTTTTACATGTGCCGAAAATCAAGGTTTTTAGTAGACATTTAACCTGTGTATGAGGGCCATAGACACTCGCCCAAGTGCCTTTTTTGACATTTTTTCCGTATTTTGCCCTGTTATTTGGAAATGCTTAGTGTGACAAGTCTTAAACTGTATTATATATAATTTTTGTTTGTTATGTATGTCCCCCAAAAAGTTTCAGATCTGTAGTTTAATTGCTAAGGTCTCTTTAACAATTGTAAAATGCCCACAGAAACCCAATTTATGGACATTATGCCACTTTAAAGCCCAGTAACTGTCAAACTATGTGGGTTATAGAGCTGAAATCTTTGAATTTTTAAAAGGAAATGCCTGTCTATTTAAATTTTGAATATTAATAATGTTATGGTCAGTGTATGAACTACCTTACGAAACCAGATGGCCAGCAGGGCCATTAACTTTTCATTTTTGATGGCCCGTATGAAATGTAAATAGCCCAATAAAATTAAATTTAAATCTCTTTATTTTCTGTAATAATTACCATTTTTTAAACAATCATCAAGTGGTTTAGAAATCAGATAGGAAATAAAATAAAAATAGAAAAATAGTTTTGCCAAATTTTTTAAAAAAAAAGGTCAAAGCAATTATCACTGCTCTGGACTAAAGGACCATGCAATGTATTTATCAAATTTATGCCCTGAAAATTTTGAGCTAGCTTTGTGCCTTATTTTTAAAGCAAGTGGGCCACAGACAGAACGACAAGGTCTGCAATAATTTTTTTTTCAACATTCAGGGGGTTCAGGGGGTTCGAACTCCACCCCCCCCCCCTTGAAAAATAATGTTAAGGGGTTCAACCCAAAGTACAAAATTATTTCTTGAGAGTGGTGTTAAATTTACTGGAAATGCACTGTATTTTTACCAAAAATTAATTTTTTCCCAGGAAGGCATGCCCCCAACCCCCTTAGTTATGGTATGTCTGATGTGAACCCCCACCTTACTCTGATATGACCTCCCCCCCCCCCCCCCCCTTACTTAAAAGCTGGATCCGCCCGTCAGAAAATATATATTTTTCAACATTACTGCAGAGTACATGTACTCAGTACATAAAGTCAGTACCACTACTGATCAAAAATTAAACATTGTTATATTGCCCAACTCCTACAAAAAACGAAGAAATCTTTAAAACAAAATCACACATCTCTTGACTTTGCTTTCAAAGGCTACATATTTATAAAAATCTTATTTCCAAATCTTTAAAAACGAAGATATCCCACGTACCAGTGTGTTTTCATTCAAAACGTTACCATCAGAAAGCGGAAATCCAGTGAAGTTCTCTCGATTATAAAACGTTTCGAGTATTTTGACTGGTTTTCGTACAATATTTTTCTTCACGTTTAATCAGGAACCAGAGCAAATTTGCATTCAGAACGTTGTCATCGGGAAGCAGAAATTCTGCGAAGTTCTTTCGATTTTAAAACGTTTTGAGTATTTCGACTGGTTGTCGTACAGTATTTTTCTTCGCATTTAATCAGGAACCAAAGCATTAAATGGCCAGCCGGGCTACGCATTTGCGAAAAGAGATGGCCCGGAGCAGAACTTGGTAGTTCCTGGCCACCGGGCCCGCGCAGTTTCGAACACTGGTTATGGTTATCTTAGTCTTTTAAGAACTTATTTTTGTGTGTTATACCTCTGCTTGCTGAGTTTTTAACTTTTTAAAATGAAACTGGTTAAACATATTCAAGTAGACAAAATGGACACTTTAAGTGAGTTTTAAGTCCCAATATTAATGAAATTATATCCTTATGTAGTAAAACTAGGGGATTTTTAACCCTCAACTAGCCCAGTCTTATTCAACTTGCCTCAGTTAATTTTGACACAGCTCCTACAGTTATGAACTCATTTCAGTTGATAATCACATACTTAAAATTCTCAATTCTTTTTGTATTTGAGTACCCCTTTTATATAGATTGTTTGTTTACCATTTATCCCCACCTCTGGGACCTCCAGCTATATTGAGTGACACTAAATAAACAAAGGTATTTAATGATATCAGATGAGAAACAAAGAACTCAATGGGGTTGCAGATCTTGTGTAATAGTGAGAGAGGTGTGGAGAAGGGGAGAGGGGTGGGGGTGGGAGGTGGTGAGCTTCATTACATATAACACAAAGGGGAGTCAGAACTGAGATTGTGTCACATATTTAGGTTGCATATATATGGACCACATATATAGGTATAGAGGAAATGAATAACTGAAAACAATTTGCAAATTCTAAAAATAATATAATAAAATAATAATATAAATAATTTTTTTTTAAATAATATTTTATTTGTGAACAAATATAGAAACAGATATGCGCTTTTGGGATTATGAATTTTAGAATGGACATTGAATCATCAATCATTTAAATACTTTGGAGGAAGATTGAAAAGTATGATGAGTTGAGTTAAAATAATATTTTATTTGTCAACAAATATAGAAACAGATATGCTCTTTTGGGATTATTATTTTAGAATGGACATTCAATCATCAATCATTTAAATACTTTGAAAATAGGTTTAGAGTTATCATTGCAGGAAGATTGAAAATATAATTTGAGTTATGTATTCGGCGTCTGGGGATACACCATCTTCCTTGGGAAGATATAAACAGAGTAGATTGATGTGCTGAAGTTCATATAATAATGGGTAATTATGTTTTAAAAAATTCCCGATCAAAACCTGTGGCGTGAGTGATGACCTGTCTGGGGATATGTTGGCGCCGAGTTGGCCCAATCTAGTTTCTTCAATTTGTGGTTTCTTCCCAATATTTTAAGTTTTCCTTCCATTTTATGTGTAGACAAGCGAAGTGGCGGTTGTAAAATCCCATCACTGTATTTCAGTAAAATGGTCTCGATGCCGAGATAAACCTACAATTTACTCCATATTCTATAATATCTGGTTAAATACAAGACGTTTTTCTTCAAAAGTTTTGTTTCCGGTTTGTTTACAGAAGACTTCTAATGGTAGGCACTAAATCTCACGGTTACTCAAATTTGGGCTGGTTGTCAGAGGGCGAGTACTCGGGGGGGGGGGGGGGGTTACCCGTCCCAGCCCTAATTTTAAGTCTTGTGATTGTGTATGTAATATATTTTACATTTAACTCAGAATGCACGAGCTGATCCCAAAGCTCTTCATTCCTGGATTGCTGCACTGTTTTATATACTATAGTAATCTGTAAAGTAAGCAACAAGGATTCTGAAAATGTGAACAGGAATAATTGTAGTTTCACATGTAAGTTTATTTCATTGATTAATATTTATTTGTAGAGGACTTCCTTGATGTAATATTTGGAGTTGAACATGACGATCATGCAATGGAAGATACTTATCGTCCAGGTACTTTACAATGTATAGCCTATGAGAATGGAGTGAAGCATTTAATGTAAAGCTCTATAGTTTTAACAGGTTTTTCAGTAACTTATCATGTAAATGAAACAGTAGTTCATACACAGTGTAACCTATGTAATATTTATCCAGGTTTGTTATAAAAATTTATATAAGTTTTAGAATTAAGTTGAGTAAAAATGGCAAATAACAATTCAAGAAAATTATAAATTTAGTAGAAGATAAGAAATCAACAAATAATTACAAAATGGTATACTATTATAAAGGCTGTGACTTGAGACTGGGTTTCCATTTTGCAATAATTGATCTGATTCAGGTAACCATGGTTTAGTTGGAAATAAATTGAAGTAACAGGGAAGCAAACATGGCAGATGATGTAAACAAATTTATCTGAAATATAGAATTACATATATGTGAAAATAAAGAAAATTAATTACAATTTAAAACCAGGTAAACAAGTCTCAATCCTAAGGTTTGCCCAAATAGTTGATTGATTTAAGCTAAATATTTAGTTATCTGGTTTGCTACTTTGGACTCTGTTTTTGTCATGAATTTGTGTGTAAATATTTGTGTATAAACTCCTAGAAAGTGACATTGATGATGCCATGGATACAACAGACGAAACTAAGACATCATTGAAAGGACTTGAGGAACAAAGAAAACAGTTGGAAAAGGAAAATGAAGAAAGAAAGGCCAAATTGAAGAGATTGAAAGAGGAAGAGAAAGCTGCAAAAGAAGCATTGGAAAAGGGTAGGAGTAATTTGAAGACAACACAATTGTGTATTGCGTTTATGGAATGTAACATTGAAAAAAAACCCAAAAAACCATAGATATTAAAAGTATGTAATATTTTGTGTTTTGTAATGTCTATATGAGTTAGAAGATATACTTTCAGTTTTGTCAGGTAACTAACCAGTTATTAAAGCTTAAAAAAATAAACAATGTAACAAAATACTTTATTTTTCCCCTGTTCACTTTTAGTCTAACAGCTTTGTTTTACAGGAATTTTATCCTGTGATATGTTGATTATCCATTCTTTGAAATTATATCTAATGTTATTTCAGAGTATGGAAAAAAAGATGAAAAAAGAACACCCAAAAAGGGAGATAAAAGGAAATCCCCAAGGCGTGGTACGTCCAACTCTTTCACTTCTGAAGCCTAAGCATAATGTATTTTGACAGGGGAATATGTACACCATATCATGTGACAAATGAGACATTGTGGATATCCTCCACACTTAAACTGGGGTGGTGAAATTAATGAATTTAGACACATTTTATATGGGTTTTGTGTCTTTCTGATGACTTTCTATTTTCATTTGAACATTACAAATGGCAGGTCAGTAAAGCCACTGTTATGTTTATGTATTGTAGATGCAGACCTGTCACTAAGTGCAGATGAAGGAGATGAGTTTAGGGGGGCAGGAGAGTTTGATGTGAGGAGTGAGACTGGAGGCAGCTCAGGAGAGGAGTCCAGTCATTCTGCTGGCAGCAGAAGGGAGAGTTAGTCTGCTAACATAGTATTTTGATTTAAAAGGCGTACAGATTACAGACTAGTATGATGGTTCAAATACAAAGCGTAACTGTTCATTTTGTATTAACAGTCACAAAGTTCTAGATCCAGGTGATATGAAACTTCATGATGTGTGCAAAGGGTGGTGTGAATGAAATAGAATAAAAAACAGAAATTTCCAGTTGTGGTCCGCTGTCATTTACATATGTTAAATAATTTTGTTACAGCCTTTTTGTAGCTATAAAGTGTTTATTTGATTAAGCTTAAATGAAAATTTAATACATTGTCATAAAAGTCACCGAACTAACCGTAAATGCAAAAATATAAAGTAAACAGAAAATACCTTGGGTTTCCCCACAGTCTTCAAGGTAATCATAAAATCAGCCAGTCATGCATGCAGACATAATGTACATAATGGACTCGCTATAGAGTGATGGAGAAGTTTGTAAAAAGCTTTTAGTTTATATTTTGGTTCTATTTCTGCAGATTACTGTCTGTTTGCATTGTTTTAATACGATTATTGATTTAAGTCGGTTGAAAGTAACAACTGAATGAAGCATTATTATACCGGTTGTTTACATGCATATCGTAACCAAATGGCAACCGGACAACCAGGTTTTCCATTTAATCCTTGACATGTGCCAATTTGTAATGTTTAAAAGCTAAAATTTTATTGCAGGGTTCATTTTGGCTTGCTCCATGTTGAGTTAAAAGTAATTTACTACATTTTGCCTGAGTTTTATTCATTTGTTGAAATTATTGACTACTTCGTGTTTTGTAGAGAAAAAAAAGAGGGGAGACAAGAGAGACATTTCTCCTATAAGACCTCCAGAGCATTCAGAGCCAGACAAGCCAGGTAAAACTGAATGTGATTACATGTTCTAAAGCGGTAAACTTTAACTCTATTCATTTGCTTTATAGTGTCTACTTAAGTTAATAAATGTTGCAAATATAGAGCATAGAGTTCTTAAGTGCTCGAATTGGTTGTAGTTTCATGTATTGGGATTTATGACAAAGTCTTCACAATTTTTTGTTTACAGTAATTTCACAAAAATAATTTTTTAGACAAGGGTTGTTGAAGTTACAGTATTTTCTGCATGTTTGGATGGGCATGCGGGTGGCGGGAAAAAGTTTGTCCAGGCTGTATCTCAGAAACCGTAACGTGTAGTAAGTTAATACTTGGTAGGAACATTGGTTGGGGGGGTGTAGGTGTGCAACGTCATGGTGTGACCTTGATTTGACCTTGTTGTAGTGACCGTGACCTATATCTTGGAAACCATAAGGTGTAGGAAGTTGATATTTGGTAGGGTCATTGGTTGGGGCTTGTAGGTGTGCAATATCATGGTGTGACCTTGATATGACCTTGCTGTAGTGACCTTGCCATATAAAATTTTGGCCCAGGCTATATCTCAGAAGAAATAGGTGTAGCAAGTTGAGGGACATCGATTGGGGGTGTGCAACATCATGGTGTGATCTTGATTTGACCTTTGACCTTGTCATATTGACCATGAGTTTTAAAATCTTGTCTGGGCTCTTGAATTCTGTAAGGTGTAGAAAGTTGACTCTTGGTAGGGACATTGGTTAGGGAGTGTAGGTGTGCATCGTGGTGTGAAGTTTAGCATTGGCTCTGCCAAAGTGTTCACCTGCCAACTCATATTTGAAACAGGTTTCTCTTATGACAAAGATATATGGATTGCTGCAACTAATTATTATGTGTACTTTCACATAATTGTGCTATTTCCATTAACATCTATTCTTCAGTAAATAAATTTTACAACGTCATAATTTTTAGTTTACTGATTAATGCTGTCATCTTGCTGTTGAATTGTCTTGTTTTACAGACATATTGTTTCTCTTAGACATTATTTTCTCTACTTAAACATTATTTGGACATTTATATAACTGACACTGACTCTCTGAAAGTATTCCGATGTTGTACTGTTTCACTACTTCTATATCTCATGGTGTTGAAAAATATTTCCCCAGGCTGTGGGGTACTGGCCTCTCTGATGCTATTTTTCAAAGATGGCAGAATCTGGTGTAATATAATATTCAGTAGCATCAATAGATAAAAAATTAAATATGATAGATCAAAAACCTGCATGTAGGAGAAACAAAATGCGTCTTAAGATGAATGATTTACTGTATTTTTGCAGAAGTTGAAGAAGAAACAGAACCAAAGAAAGGTATGTAATTAATGCAAATTATTATGGTTAAGTGGGGTTTTAAGGTATGTAATTAATACAAATTATTAAGATTAAATGGGGTGTATCTTTAACATACGGTTTTCTGTTAAAAGTTACCACTGATATGTCAAAAATTAACCATGATATTTCAACAAGTTTTATGGTTTTTGTTTACTTAAGTTTTTACAAATAAAAAGCCTAAAATAATGATGTTTTCAATACCTGATACTTGGAATATTCTTTGCAGATTTCATCACTTCTACCTAAACGAAATGTGGTTTACCATTCATATCAGTAGTATTTAGTTCTCTCTACTCACTACTCAGCCATAAAAACTGTTGCATTTTATAAGTTAAAAAAGTTCAGATTTTCTAGATTGTTTTGTATCTTGGTCTTATTACAAAAACGCCAGTAGTATGGTTTATTAAAATTCAGAAGATTTTTGACTGAAAACAGGACTGGTAATCTGTATTACAATGACACTGCAGGGGCCACGGTGGCAGAGTGGTAACACTCTCGCCTCCCACCTCTGAGGCCGGGGTTCGATCCCCACACGGGCTCAAGTGGGAAAGCTGGTAGTTGCTTGCCGTTGGTCGGCAGTTTACAGTACACAACCCTAGCGAACTCTATGTACTGGTTTCCTCTGCCCTTCCAACTACCCGTCGTGATATGACCTGTACAGTGTTGAAAGCGACGTTAAACCCCAAATAAAAAAAAATAAAAAAAGACACTGCAGAATCTGAGGTTCCCAGATTTCAGTATGAACTAGGGCAGTGACGGGTGCTGAAAAACGGCATCGAGTACTCCCCCTCTGACAACCGACCCAAATTCGAGTAACCTGCGAGATTTAGTACCTACCTTTAGAAGTCTTCTGTAAACAAATAGTCGGTTCCGGAAATGAAACTTTTGAAGAAAAACGTCTTCTATTTGACCATATATCATAGAATATGGAGTAAATTGTATGCTTTCAAGCGAAAATAACAACTTTAATTGATATTATATGACGGAAATGCTGAAATGTAGCATATTTTACATAAGCGTTTGATTACGTGGGCGATAATACAATACCTCGCGAGTAATCGAGTTTTTAAAATGGACTCGAGTACAAGCCAAGACCGCCTTGTACATCGAGGCTCGAGTACTCATTCGCAGCCCTTGTATGAACCAACTAAAAGTACCACCAAAGCAAATATGGTGGTTCATGAAAAGAAAATCTGCTAAACATAAATTGTCAAATCTCTAAAAATAGTGAAAATAATGTGAAATATAAAATTAGGAAGACAAGTCTGATTTGAGTGTCAGAAGTCAGCAATGTTGGTGATGGATGTAAACAATAATACTGTAATAGTTACATTCATACCCAGCTAATTCCTACTCAGATCCACCAAAGAGTTTGCCTGCTTTCAGGAACCAGGTTACATGTTACAGTCCAATAAAAAAAATTAAAAAGAATTCTTAGATGTCCTGGTTTTTGTGTGTTCAGAATAAAGTAGTAAAATATTTTGACCTGTTCAACAGATCAATCTGCAAAATTGAAGTACATCTTCAGAGGAGCAAGGTTTTTCCTAGTGAAGAGTAACAACCATGAAAATGTTGCTTTGGCAAAGGCCAAAGGTGTTTGGGCATCACCTCCACCCAATGAGACTCGCTTCAATTCTGCATTTAAGGTAAGTTGTGGGCAAGCACATACAGTTCAGTGATGCAACATCTTGTGAGTTTTCGTAATAAGACACAATTCAGTAGATTAAGCATGTTCAGAAGAAGATACAATTATATACCGCATGTTTACAAAATGGAGGCACACCGACCATTTTGCAGGAATGATTAAATTTTTTATAGTAAATGCTGTATTTGGTCAGTTTTTCAGTGAAAAAGGAGATTTTATTTGAACGCCCAATGGATTATATTTTCTATCAAAATAAGCTATAATATAAAATAAAACAAATGGCTGAATGGTAACACCCAACAATACGTATATCCTGAGAAAACAGTGAGATAAAGTAAGCTTATTTTAAACGCTTGCTAGTCATGCGGCCAACAAGAGAAGGTGGATACTATGATTTTGCTTCGTTACGCGGCCGCAGTGTGTAGAGAGATTTCACTTTTATCGCTCTATCAAAAAAAATATTATAGCTAGCCTTCTCAAATTTGCAGGATATATTCATAACCATAAAATCTTGCCTGGGAATATTTTTGTCCTCATTTTGAAAAACAAGATGGCTGCCAGGGACGTTTATTCGACTTTAAGCAAGGACTTTTGTGGGCCCTCTAGAGCAAAGGGTATTATAGGTAGAGATCTCAAATTTGCAGGATATGTTCCTCATTACAAAATCTTGACTGGAAATATTTTTGGCCTCATTTCGAAAAACAGGATTGCCGCCACAGGCGTTTTTGTCCGTCATAAAAAGTGCTTATATCTCCCTTATTATTGGTCCTAGAGGTTTGGGATGGTAAACCAACCAATAACTTGCTTATTATTGGTCACAGAGGTTTGCAATGTGGAACCAAGTTATAGGAAATCATGGGCTGGGATTCTTTTCATGTGGTCAGATTTGACCTTGGACCCCTCCTTCAAGGTCAAACATTATACCCAAACCTAAAAGTGCTTATAACTTTCTTATTATTGGTCCTAGAGGTTTGCAATGTGAAACTAACCTATACGAAATCATGGGCTGGGAATATTTTGATGTGATCAGATTTAGGCTTTTGCCCTTTTTCAAGGTCAAATGAGGATAGCCAAAATTAAAAGTGCTTATATCTCGCTTATTCGTGTTCCTAGAGGTTTGCGGTGTCACACCAACCTATAGGAAATCATGGGCTAAGAATCTTTTGATGTGGTCAGATTTCAGCTTGGGCTCTTCCTTCAAGGTTAAGCGATGGTTGATTGGCTTTGGTGAGTTTTCTTTCTGGTGGATACAATTTGCGTCAGTTCTATGCTAGGTCTAATTTTTATATACACTGGACATAATCCATTGGCAATAAATTCAGTCTGGTGCCACCAAGATTAATACGGACATGGTGAGTTGAATGAATATGTTAAAGCAAAGTTTTTTTCGTTTTTTTTTTTAATGTTTTTTTTCTTTCTTATATTTGATGCTCATTTTCTTTCCAGGAAAATCCAAATGTGATCCTGGTCTTCTCTGTAAAGGAGAGTGGTCGGTTCCAGGGTTATGCACGGCTTGCTTCGGAGTCTGACAAAGAGCACCCACCTGTGCGCTGGGTCTTGCCACCAGCAATGAGCCAGAGGGCTCTAAGTGGCATTTTTAAGCTGGACTGGATCAATAGGTCTTGTAGATTTCTAACATTCTTCGTAACTTGTGAAAAGGGTATCCAGGTAATATTGCATAACTGATTTGCTTCCCACTGTTCAGTCAGGGTTTGAATATCTGTGCGGATTCATTTGATGGGAAGTTGGTGGGGTGCTTATTAAATGTCATTTGGTTATGGAGCATAAATTGTGACCAACTGTGCTGCACTGTGGTTTTGCCTTTGAAAAGCTGTTTGCAGATTTGTAATATTCTTCAGAATGTGGTAAAAGGGGCATCAAAAGCATAAGGAATATTATTTTATCAGGAAGTGTATATTGAACATTAAAAAGTCATCAGCAGGTAAAATGAAGCTGCATTCCATCTCAGAGAAATCAGTAGACCTGACAAAAATATAAAACAATAGATTAGATTAGGTAAAGTGTTCGGTAGTAAAGGATGGCCATTTGGAATAAGTGACATTGGTCTCAAACACTCTTCTCCATTATTGCACCAAAACTCCACAAATAATGAAGCATTTCTCATTTGTTTACACCGATTAAAATGAGGTAGTTTTACACCTCATTACAGTCTCTTTTTTTTTATTATGATGATGATGATGTTTCCATTATATATTTCTATTTTCATAGGAAAGAATTACCATTCCCCAAAACCTCCCATCTGTTTAATCCATACAATGAGAACAGGCCAGTGAAAATAGGAAGAGATGGGCAGGTAATGATATTAAAGTATTAATATTTTGGTTTTGTCTTTTGTAAAGGTTTTCAAAAGGTGTAACTGTGTAATATAACCAGTGAAAGATATTTGTGAAAGCAACACTATTTGGGTACAATCTTGTACATAAATTCTAATGTTCAGCTCTAAAGTCTGGCTTTTAAGATTAAATTTTCAATGATTGTTTTATTTGCACAAAATTGTCAAAATTTCATTGAAATTCTTATATTTACGAGTTAAAGTTTGTTAATTTTACTTTTATGTTGAAGTTTACTGTGTGTTCTTAATGTTACTTTGTCATGTGTCAATATTGTTTTATAAAGCTTAGTATGTTTCTTTATTCAGCAAATAATTGAGTCTTATCTGTTGTTAAAGGTTAAAGTTGAAGCATTAAAATCTGAATATTGATTCCAGTTTTTGTATCATCTTGATATAAATTGGGTGAAAATGTTTGCAAAATGGGTGAACACTTTGGCTATGTGGTTGATTGATTTAACTGCTTAATCTTGTATTTGACAGGAAGTAGAACCCCATGTTGGAGAGGCTCTGTGTAGACTTTATCCGCCAGATGAGAATGTGGACCTACGTGCTATTGCACTAAAAGCCAAGCGTTCCATAAAGAGATATATAGAAAGAGAACGCTTTGGAAAGCACACACCCAGTAGCAGTAGAGATAATAATCACCAGCCACAGAATCAACATGTGCCTAGGTTAGGGAACTGCTTGTTTGGACATTCAGGTTATGTAAAAGGATTGTGTGGGGCTTAGATTTCTATTAGGAACATTTCTATGGTTAAACGTATAAAATTTGATTGTTATGGGAGTAAAGAGAAATAATTCTGCAGGACATTGCGAGAGGGAAACTTGCGAGATGCTGTGAAGGTTTTTATGTGAAATACCAAAACAGACGTCTTGTGAAAATACATCACCTCACCAATGTTCTGATTGGTCAGAAATACACCATAGGCCAGAAAAATACTAAAGTAGATAATATCAGGGATACAAAAACTGCTTCTTGCATTAGATCACTCAGTTAAATTACCATGGTATAGAATATGGATTGTGAATTTTATTTTAACATTAATCATCCAGTGGTAAGTATTCCATTAATGATATATTTTGCTCTTTACAGACAAAATTCAAAATATCGTGCTCTATAAACAGTGGGACTATTTTAGTTTGGGACTATTTTGCTGTGCAGCGTTTACCAGTAGTTCTCTTTTGTGTGTGCAACTTCATAATGCCCAGTGGCATATTGGATAAAGAGGATGATATGGAAGGACAAAACCATACCAGCTGGGAAAAAGAAATTTGTGTGTGGATAAATATATGCTTCCTTAATTTGAACTATTTGCAAGCTGAGAAAGTCTGGGATGTGTGTAAAAAACTTTATTTTCAGCTGCTGAATAGCCCCAAATTGAAAGATTGAGATCTTAAGGCAATACTTTTGCATTATGCATCAACACATATACAATTCAGTGTTTTCTTTGGACATTTTGCCATATTTATAAAACCACTCTGATTTCTGACTGGTAAGCAGTACGGAGTTAAGAGTGGTTTCCTGAACCTTTAAGTTTCTTTTTTCAAGAACCAGCCCTGTCGGTGCATAGACTTCTGGTGTTTTAGCGAAGTCAAAAGGAGACATTTTGTCCGTATGTGGGACTAGGATTGTATTGTCTGTGTTGTGTAGGCTGTTTTGACATCAAGCTTTGTTATATATGAACACTATCCTGTTGATACAAATGCCATTTAGTGGACTTCCCGATCAGGAATGAAGTCTCTGGTATGTTATTATCTGTCCAGTTATAAAATACTAAATAGTGCACCAGCTGCCACTGGAACTGTGGTTATAACTAAAAGGAATATTTGCTTGAATCATTGATGAATTTCATGTTATAAATTTAAATGTAATCATTTTGACAAAAGTAATGGTAACTACCACATAATTTTGGTGTAGCTGCTAGATTTCTTTTTATTTTACTTTTCCCACCTCTTTTTAAAGAACTATATTTTATTTATTGCATCCCCTGACAAAGTCAGGATATACTGGGTTCAGGTCAGTCACGCACCCGCCGCTTTCACGGATTTTTTTATGTTGGCTGACTTGCATTTAAATTAATAAAATCATGAACTTAATCACTTATAACTTGAAAAATATTGTATTTAGAACATTTTGTTAAATATGCCATTCACCTTTTTTCCTATAGCTGAAAGATGGCGAGTAACTTGCGAGCCTTTCCCAATAGCTAAGTGAGTAATAGCTACTTTCCAGTACCTTCCATAATGAAAAAAATCAATTGTTACTTGAAAACTATTGCATTTAGAGAATTTTGTTCAAATGTGTTACTCACCTACTTTTGGGTCAGCTATAAGATAGTGAAATTTCAGACATGTAGCTCATTGCATAGCTGAGCAGTAGCTACTTTCAGGTTTTCACTCTTGAGTAAATCGCTTGTAACTTGAAAACTATTGCAGTTAGAGAATTCTGTTTAACATATGTTATTCAGCTACTTTTATCCTGAGCAATAGCTACTTTCAGGTTCTCACTGTTGAGTAAATCAGTTGTAACTTGAAAACTATTGCATTTACAGTATTGTGTTTAAATATGTTTTTCACCAACTTTTTACACCATAAAAGTTAACTTTGTACTTTACTTCTGAATACCATTTGGAGGGCATAACTTTTTGTGTCCTTTTCTGCTTTCACTTCTACTCTGAAACTCAAAACATACAGTCAGCTGACCTTAGGCTCCCAATAAAGAATTAGGGCCACCTTAAGGTCTGAAATTCACCTTTGATCACTTGTAGCCCTTGATCTCAACAAACTGTATGGCACATCTGGCTAAAATTTTACCTGAAAACACACTAATATCTTCTTATATATGACAACAGTAAAACTTTAGGTTGAGATTAACACAATTTGACGCTCATAAAGACCCCACTTGGAGCTCTCTCTCTTTTTTTTCACCTATTTTGCAATTGTAATTTGGAAATGGTTAGTCAGGCTAGCTCTAAGTGGACTAGGTATAACTTTAATATGTGTTCTTTGTCCATGAAAATTTGAGCTCTGTAGATGTAATTTTAAGGTCACCTTAATGTCTCAGAAAATGCCCATAGCAAGTCATTTTATGCATTTTTTTGCCATTTGAAGCCCTGTATCTCTAGGACTTTTGTAAAGTACTTTGAAAAACGACAAAAAATACCCAGTCAATACCCGTGGTGTGAGAGATGACCTGTCTGTTGGTGTTGAGTTGGCGCCATCTACTTTTTAAATAATCTCTTTTTGTGTTTTTGTGGTATCATTCATGTTTACTGCTGTTTCAAAGTGTATTTATGAAAGTGATTGTCATGTCTGTTAAATATAGATCTGGGCCCAGTTTCACAAAGGCCTGCTAAATATAGAAGATAGTATGCTATTGAAGCTAGATCTTAATAGGCCCTTAGTAGCCACTACAAAAGTGTTCCACTGAGCTGATACTTGGGACCTATCGAGTTACTGAGACAGCGAATTTCATGAAAGGTCTCAAGACTTTGTCCAGTCTCAGGCTGAGCCACTGGCTCAAATCTGAGCCTTTTGGCTCAGCTAAGTCTTTGTCTCAAATGGTTTTCACAGAAGGGGTCTTAGTTGAGACCAAGCTTATCAAATAACCACAATGGTTTTTACCCCACAGCCCTTAAGCGCTGTTGGGGTATTGTTTTCACCCATGGTGGCCGGGCGGGTGGGTGGGCGGCGGGAAATAGTTTGTCCGGGCTGTATCTCAGAAACCGTAAGGTGTAGGAAGTTGATACTTGGGACATTGGTTAGGGGGTGTAGCTGTGCAACGTCATGGTCTGACCTTGATTTGACCTTGCCGTAGTGACCTTGAGTTTGAAAATCTTGTCCGGGCTATATCTCGGATACTGTAAGGTGTAGGAAGTTGATACTTGGTAGGGATATTGGTTAGGGGGTGTAGATGTGCAACGTCTTGATTTGACCTTGCCGTAGTGACCTTGACCTATAAAATGTTGTCCGGGCTATATCTCGGAAACTGTAAGGCTTGGGAAGTTGATATTTGGTAGGGACATTGGTTAGGGGGTGTAGGTGTGCAAAGTCATGGTGTGACCTTGATTTGACCTTTGACCTTGCCATAGTGACCTTGACCTATAAAATCTTGTCCGGGCTATATCTCGGAAACCGTAAGGTGTAGGAAGTTGATACATGGTACGGATATTGGTTAGGGGGTGTAGGTGTGCAACGTCATGGTGTGACCTTGATTTGACCTTTGACCTTGCCGTAGTGGCCTTGACCTATAAAATCTTGTCCAGTCTATATCTCAGAAACCGTAAGGTGTAGGAAGTTGATACTTGGTAGGGACATTGCTTAGGGGGTGTAGGTGTGCAGCGTCATGGTCTGACCTTGATTTGACCTTTGACCTTGCCGTAGTGACCTTGACGTATAAAATGTTGTCTGGGCTATATCTCAGAAACCGTAAGGTGTCGGAAGTTGATACTTGGTAGGGATATTGATTAGGGGGTGTAGGTGTGCAACGTCATGGTCTGACCTTGATTTGACCTTTAACCTTGCTGTAGTGACCTTGACCTATAAAATATTGTCCGGGCTTTATCTCGGAAACTGTTAGGTGCAGGAAGTTAATATTTGGTAGAGACATTGGCTAGGGGGTGTAGGTGTTCAGCATCATGGTGTGACCTTGATTTGACCTTTGACCTTGCCATAATGACCTTGACCTATAAAATCGTCAGGGCTGTATCTCAGAAACCGTAAGGTGTAGGAAGTTGACACTTGGTAGGGACATTGGTTATTGGCTATAGGTGTGTATTATCATGGTGTGACCTTAATTTGACCTTTTACCTTGCCGTAGTGACCTTGACCTTTAAAATCTTGTTGCACCTTTGGGTCTGTCTTTTGCTGCAGATTAAGCAAAAGTCATATTAGAATTTATTAAGAATTTTACTTTCATAACTTCCCATTGTAAGAGATAGAATTTCATCAAGTGATCCGCAGATTTTACTCCAACACCACACATAAGCATTCATTAAATGTATTACCACTTCTGTATGCATGGTAATATTCAAACCATCTAAACCATAATTCGGAAATGCAGATGTATATAAAGAGTGTTGAATTTTAGTTTACTGATTAATGCTGTCATTGTCTTGTCATTGAATTATCTTGTTTTAATATTTCATCTTTATAGGCATTATCTTTCTTTTAAACATTATTTCTCCATTTAAACATTGTTTGGACCTTTATATAACTGACAGTGCTCTGAAAGTATCCTGAAGTTTGTACTGGTACAGTACTTCTATATCTCATGGTGTTGAAAATATTTTCCAAGGCTGTGGGGTACGGCCATCTCTGATGCTATTTTCTGAGTCATGTGACCATTTTTTTGTAGTCAAAAACTTCTACTGATAGATATATGTTCCTTATTTGACACATAATATCTGTGCTCAAATACCATTTTGCAATGGGAAACCTTGTAAACATGTAAAAACACCCAAAGACTATTTCAGGGGGTTGTTTTATATTCTTGTACCCTATTTTTAGCCATATCAAATTTTGAAGTGAAGAAAGAATTATGGCGGCCATATTTGAGCCTTTGTTTACAAAACTTAAGCCCACTTTCTACCAGTCTCAATATTTGAGTCAGTGGCTCAGCCAAAGCTGAGACTGAGACCTTTTGTGAAATCCAATAAGGCTGAGCCCATGGTGTCAAGTAAAATATTCCAATAAATTGAGACAAAAGTCTCAAGTTTGAGCCTGAGACCGGGCTAAAACCTTTCGTGAAATCTGCCCCAGGGCTTCTACTGAGGAAAGCCTACCAATTGCCACAGTAAAAAACCATCTCGCTGAAACCGATAGTATAGGCTTAGTACACTAGGACTTGGCAGCCTACTAAGGAGATAGTAAGCCTTTGTGAAACTGAGCCCTGGTTAATTATTACAAAGGTATGCATTCTAACATTGTAAGTAGGAAAAAAAAAACGACAGTTACAGGGTATATGTTTGGGACAGCAGTTATTAAGTAAGGCTTTCATCATGCAGTGAATGTTCATTCATAGTGTATAAATCTAAGACAGGGATTTAGTTTAAATTTACGTTTTATAATCCGACACAAGTCGTATTTGACCCGTATAAGGGGTATATGTAGAGGGATATTTTTTTTTGTATACAGTGGCATCTCCATACCATAGATGACAAGTGTGAATAACTTCTGGTTTTTATCCCACAGTTCATACTTGGCAGGGACATTGGTTGGGGGGTGTAGGTGTGCATCATCATGGTCTGACCTTGATTTGACCTTGCCGTAGTGACCTTAAGTTTGAAAATCTTGTCCGGGCTATATCTCGGCAACCATAAGGTGTAGGAAGTTAATACTTGGCAGGAACATTAGTTAGGGGTTGTAGGTGTGCAACGTCATGGTCTGACCTTGATTTGACCTTGCCGTAGTGACTTTGACCGTTAAAATCTTGTCCGGGCTATATCTCGGAAACCGTAAGGTGTAGGAAGTTGATACTTGGTAGGAACATTGGTTAGGAGTTGTAGGTGTGTAACATCATGGTCTGACCTTGATTTGACCTTTGACTTTGCTGTAGTGACCTTGACCTATAAAACCTTGTCCGGGCTATATCTCAGCAACTATAAGGTGTAGGAAGTTGATACTTGGTAGGGACATTGGTTAGGGAGTGTAGGTGTGCAACGTCATAGTGTGACCTTGATTTGACCTTTGCCGTAGTGACCTTGACCTATAAAATCTTGTCTGGGCTATATTTCGGAAACTGTAAGGTGTAGAAAGCTGATACCTGGTGAGGACATTGGTTGGGGGTAGTGGGTGTGCAACGTCATGGTGTGACCTTGATTTGACCTTGCCGTAGTGAACTTGACCTATAAAACCTGGTCCGGGCTATATCTTGGAAACCATAAGGTGTAGGAAGTTGATACTTGGTAGGGACATTGGTTAGGGGGTGTAGGTATGCTACGTAATATCGTGACCTTGATTTGACCTTTGACATTGCTGTAATGACCTTTAAAATCTTGTTGCACCTTTGGGTTTGTCTGTTGATGCAGATTAAGCACTGTTAAAGTCATATTATAATTCATTAAGAATTTCCTTTTGCAAGTTCCCATTGTAACAGATGGAATTTCATCAAATGAGCCACAGGCTTTTCTCCAACACCACACATAAGCATTCATTGAATGTATTACCACTTCTGTATGCATGGTAATATTCAGAACATCTAAACCATAATTTGGCCATGCCAGATGTAGATAAAGAGTACATGCATTATCTTTCTGTTAGACATTATTTTCTCTATTTAAACATTGTTTGGACCTTTATATAACTGACAGTGCTCTGAAAGTATCATGGACTTTGTACTGATACAGTATTTCTATATCTCATGGTGTTAAAAATATTTCTCTAGGCTGTGGGGTACGGGCATCTCTGATGCTATTTTTATATGTTAACATTAGCAAGGTACGAACAAAGGTACAAAGTTGTCCAGTATAAAATCCATTAACATGCATTCTAAAATATTTTTTTGCAGGATACCTGTTAAACAATTTACGTAAGATATTTTTCTATTCAAGTCTTGTTTTACACAAAAAAGTTACAAAGTTGTGAAAGAAACAGGTTCAGTAGCAAATAAAATTTCTAGCTTTTAAGAAGTTCTATTGAGTTAATGTATTTCTTTACACATGTTCTTTTACATGTCAAGTTCTATCCAATATTAATGGCTTTCATGATCAGTTTAGCTGTGTTAGAGTTTAAAAGAAAGAAGTTTACCATATCACATGAAGCAGACATTCTATATGTGCTTGGTTTGGCAATATAAGTTGGACCATCCTGTTGGTACCAGTTTATTTGTGAGTTAATAAAATCTGAACTTGTAAAAAACAAAATTTTAAACTTTTTTCACTTTGTGATATTTCTTGATGTAGAATGTCTGTATGCATGGGTTTCATCATACAAGTTTTATAATATACTGAAATTACTGAAAGTGTATCCAACAGCATGTCATATTTTTGTGTAATAGAGTATTTATAGTTTGTAAAAAAAACTCTGCGTTTTTTAATGGTATTTTGTCATGTTGTGTGCCCTCAGTCTGGGTAACCTCCCACTTTTAATTGTGGGTTGGTCTGGTGTCATCAGTTGTTCAGTTTGTTTCTAGCAGAAGGCGCAGGGCAGAAGAAATGGGTCGTGGTCATACAGTAAAGCGTGGGAGGTCGGACTATGGGCAACACAGTCATCAGCCGCCCAGAGAACGTAAGTGTGGTGCTAATCTGAAGAATTTTTAATCTTGGTGGGGTTTTTACCCCACATCCCTAAAGGGCTGTCGGGGCATAGTTTTCACCCATGGTGTCTGGATGGGTGGGTGGGTGTTGGGAAAATTTTGTCCAGGCTGTATCTCAGAAACTGTAAGGTGTAGGAAGTTAAAACTTGGCAGTGACATTGGTTAGGGGGTGTAGGTGTGCAACGTCATGATGTGACCTTGATTTGTTCTTTGACCTTGCCGTAGTGACCTTGAGTTTCAAAATCTTGTCTGGGCCATATCTCTGAAATTGTAAGGTGTAGGAAGTTGTAGGTCAAAACCTTGACCTATAAAATCATGTCCGGGGTATGTCTTGACAACCATAAGGTATAGGAAGTTGATACTTACAGGGACAGTGGTGGGAGGTTGTAAGTGTGCAACATCATGGTGTGACCTTGATTTGACCTTTCCGTAGTGACGTTGGCCTATGAAATCTTGTCCTTGTTATGTCTCAGAAACCATAAATTGTAGGAAGTTATACTTGGTATGGGACATTGCTTGGGGGTTGTTGGTGTGTAACATCATGATGTGACCTTGATTTAATCTTTGACCTTGCCGTAGTGACCTTGAATTTCAAAATCTTGTCTTGGCTATATCTCTGAAACCGTAAGGTGTGGGAAGTTGAGACTTCGTAGGAACATTGATTGGGGGATGTAGGTGTGCAATGTCATGGTGTGACCTTGATTTCAACTTTGACCTTGCTGTAGTGACCTTCACCTATAAAATCTTGTGTGGGCTATAGCTCAGAAACTGTAAGGTGTAGGAAGTTTGTACTTGGAAGGGACTTTGTTTGGTTTTGTAGCTGTGCAACGTCATGGTTTGACCTTGATTTGACCTTGCTGTAGTGACCTTGACCTATAAAATCTTGTCCGGGCTGTATCTGTGATACCGTAAGGTGTAGGAAGTTGATACTTTGTAGAGACATTGGGGATTGCAGGTGTGCAACTTCAAGTTGAGACCTTGGTTTGACTTTTGACCTTGCTGTAGTGACCTTGACCTACAAAATCTTGTCAGGTGTATATCTCGGCAACTGTAAGGTGTAGGAAGTTGTTACTTGGTAGGGACATTGGTTGGGGTTGTAGGTGTGCAACATCATGGGGGTGACCTTGCCCTAGTGACCCTGACCTATAAAATCTTGTGATGGCTATACCTCAGAAACTGTAAGTTGTTGGAAGCTGATATGTGGTAGGGACATTGGTTTTGGGTTGTAAGTGTGCAACATCATGGTGTGATCTTGATCTGACCTTTGACCTTGTCTTAGTGACCATGAGTTTTAAATTCTTGTCCATGCTATTTGTTAGACATTTGGTAGGAACATGGGTTAGGGGGTGGAGGTGTGCATCATGGTGTGACCTTTTACTTTTGCTCTACCAAAGTGTGTTCACCTGCCATATTTGAGACATCTTTCTCTTATGACAAAGATATATGGATTGCTATATGGATGTAGGTGGATACTATGGATTACGCGCGAGTACACCGCCGCCGCAGTGTGTAGAGATTTTCTCGTTATCTCTCTAGAGGCCAGGGTATTATAGGTAGACTTTTCAAATTTTCAGGATATATTCATAACCATGAAATCTTGATTGGGAATATTTTTGCCTCATTTGTCTTCTCAACGTTAGATCTATCAGAAATAAATTGGCTTCCTTTCTGGAGTTCGTCAAAGATAACAATGCTGATCTTATAGCTGTCACTGAGACATGGCTTAGGCCAGAGGATACTGAAAGTTTTATCTCTAGTATCACACCTCCCGGTTATAAGTTCACTCATGTACCTCGAAATGTCAAGAAAGGGGGCGGAGTTGGCTTTTTCATCAAGGAGGACCTGAGTTTTGAGCAAGTTTCAAAAAACAGTTATCAGGCTTTTGAAAGTATCTCCATTCAGATTAGCACTGAGGGTGCTAAAGATGTTATATTTCATGTGGTCTATAGGCCCCCAAATCTCTCAAAGTCGCAGTTCCTGGACGAATTTGGCATGTTCCTCGAAGGTGCTGCTTTATTTATCAGGCTATGAAAATATTCTCCTTGGTGATCTTAATTTTCATCTGGATAAACATGACACCTGGACACTGAAATTTTATGATATCCTTGAGCAATTCAGTTTTACACAACTTGTCAATACACCCACACATATTCAGGGTCATATTATCTCCCGCCGGGCTTTAGCCCGGGAGGGAGATTATGAAATGATGCCTGTGTGTGCGTGCGTGTGTGCGTGCGTTAGTTAGTCACGCAGATTCCTCCAAAACTACTACAGCTACAGATTTTTTGTAAATTAATTGTCCCAATGAATTTTCACGCCCTCGAAAATTTTTTTGGTTTTATGGACTTAGGCCTAAAGATAACTGAGTAATAGCTATCTTAGCTACTTGGAGTAAAGGGCTCATAACTCAAAAACTATTGCAGTTACAACTTTTTCTTCAAATATGTTGTTCAGCTACTTTGTCCTTAGCTATAAGATGGTACATAGTTTGGGGTCCCATTGCATGCCATAAGTGAGTAATAGCTATTTTCTCATTTGTAGCTAAATAACAAAAGGAGTAAATGTCAAATATCTTCAAAAGTATTACAGTTACAGAAATCTTTTCAAATATGTTGTTCATCTACTTTTTGGTAAGCTATCACATAGTAAAGTTTCAGACCTGTTGCACCTTGGATAGCTGAGTAATAGCTACTTTGAAATTCTGACTGTTGAGTAAAGCCATTGTAACTCCAAAACTATTGCAGTTAGAGTGTTTTCCTAAAATATGTTGTTCAGCTACTTTGTCCTTAGCTATAAGATGGTACATAGTTTGGGGTTCTATTGCATGCCATAAGTGAGTAATAGCTATTTTCTCATTTGTAGCTAAATAACAAAAGAAGTAAATGCCAAGTATCTTCAAAAGTATTACAGTTACAGAAATCTTTTCAAATATGTTATTCATCTACTTTTGGGTAAGCTATCACATAATAAAGTTTTACACCTGTTGGACCGTGGATAGCTGAGTAATAGCTACTTTCAAATTCCGACTGTTGAGTAAAGCCATTGTATCTCCAAAACTATTGCAGTTAGAGTGTTTTCCTAAAATATGTTGTTCAGCTACTTTGTCCTTAGCTATAAGATGGTACATAGTTTGGGGTTCTATTGCATGCCATAAGTGAGTAATACCGAAATCTTCCGCACAACGGCCCATTTTCACGTAACCGCCCATCCCCCAAATTCCTTAATATTTGTCTTTTCACCCACTATTTTTGAAAAACTTACCAAGACATACAGCATTTTTGGTGATTATGATGTTTTATGTTGTTTAAACAGACAATCTTTCGCTGTTTTTTCTCATAAGTTACAGTTCGTTTACCCTGTATTATGTATTGATCAAAAGTAGAAATCGATAAATTAACCGGAAATAACCATGAATTTCGTCACACGTTTTTCGTGGCGTCTGTACATAGCGTCTGTTATCTGTTCTGTGTTGCTTAATAATTTTAGAGAAAAAATGCCTAAACAAAATTCCTATACAGTTAAATATAAACTAGAAGCAATTAAATGGTACAGGAATAATGGTAAATCTATCAGGAAAACAGCTGGATATTTTAAAGTTGATAGGAAAAGGATAAGAGAATGGATAAACAAAGAAGATGAGTTGAGGGCTCATAGTCATGGATCTGATGCAAAAAAACGAAGAATTAACTGTGGTGGGGAGATTATAAGTAGGGATGTGGAAGAGGGAGTGCTAGAGTACCTGATTGACCAAAGGGCTAGGGGTATGGCTGTTTCCAATATCTGCCTAAAAGAAAAAGCGCTAGAGATTGCTAATGATATGGATGACATTGACGGCAAGCTGGCAAATTTCAAAGCTAGTGATGGGTGGTTAAGTCGCTGGAAAAAAAGGAACAATGTTGCTATTCTGAGAGGTACTAGTGAGGCACAGAAAATACCTGCGGACTATGGGGAAAAAATAAAAGAATTTTTGGAGCTGATCAAGACCAAACGAAGGCAAAATGATTATACCTTATACAACATTGGAAATATGGACCAAACAATGTGTCGTTTTGATATGGCCCCAACAGCAACCAATAGTCTGAAAAATGAAAGATCAGTGAGGATTGCCACTACAGGTGGATCAAAGAGAGGTTTTACAGTGGCACTTTGTGGATTGGCAACAGGGGACAAGAAACCAGCATATATATGTTTCAAGGAAAGAAATGCCACTATTCCTCCAAGGGTTTTTGCCAATCTCCGGATACCCGATAATGTCATGGTTACAGCCAGCCTGAATGGGTGGATGACCGGGGACAAAATGCAGCATTGGGTGAATAGAGTTTGGGGCCAGAATGTGGATGATGTCAGGCGCCTGATTATATTAGACAGGGCAAGGATACACACCATGCCTGCTACAGTGGAGGAATTGTCACAGAGAGACACAGATGTTGTGTTTGTGCCTGGCGGATGTACCCCAATTGCCCAACCTGCGGATGTTGCCTGGAACCTGCCATTCAAGACTGCCCTTCGAAAAGAGTGGAAGGCTTGGAGAGAACAGGACATTAGGACTCCCCAAAATAATTTTAAAATGGCTACTCGTCAAGATGTCATAAACTGGGTGTCAAAAGCTTGGAGAGCAGTTAAGGAGGAAACTGTAAAAAAATCCTTCAAGTATTGTGGCATCAGCAACAAGTTAGACGGGACCGAGGATGCCTTGTTATCTGACAACATGATGGATGCTATTTATGAAGCTGGTAGACTGGAAGACCTACAAGATGAGGCAGCCCAACTCCTATTCATGTCCGATTCTGACACAGATAGTGAATTCTCAGGCTTTTCTGAGTCAGATCTTACTGATGACTAACTTTTAAAGTAAATTTTGAAGTAATTAAGATGAATTTCATTTTCACACCAAAAAAAACATTTTTTTAAGACAATCACAATGGCTTTGGGACATATGTTTGATTTTTAAAATTTGTCAGTTTTTTTTTTTTGTTTGTTCACAAACTTGGATGTTAGTGTATAATAAAGTGAAAATATGCCATGCTGGTGGAAAATTTTAATGAGATGTACAACTTCCCTTTTAAAATGCTTATTTTTTGGTTTCCAAGAAGTGAGAAATCATACTTGTGAAAAACGGGTCTGACTGCAGCATTTTCATCAAAGATCAAATTTAGGGTACCAGTCTAGTATATTACAGGTGAAAAAATGACGGTTAAATTATTGAAGGTAAATAATTGCAGGTGAACCAAAATTGAAACAAGTCCAAATAAACGGAGTAAAGACTGATAAAAGTGTAATAACTATATGGATTAACACAGGTAGGTTGATAAAATATATTTTATTTTCCGTATTTACTTCGCGTAACCGCCCATCCCCAACTTTTGGGATTTTCCCGTATTATCGCCCCTGTGCGGTTACGCGGAAGATTTCGGTAGCTATTTTCTCATTTGTAGCTAAATAACAAAAGAAGTAAATGTCAAATATCTTCAAAAGTATTAAAGTTAGTGAAATCTTTTCAAATATGTTGTCCATCTACTTTTTGGTAAGCTATCACATAGTAAAGTTTCAGACCTGTTGAACCTTTGATAGCTGAGTAATAGCTACTTTCAAATTCCGACGGTTGAGTAAAGCCATTGTAACTCCAAAACTATTGCAGTTAGAGTGTTTTCCTAAAATATGTTGTTCAGCTACTTTGTCCTTAGCTATAAGATGGTACATAGTTTGGGGTTCTATTGCGTGCCACAAGTGAGTAATAGCCATTTTCTCATTTGTAGCTAAATAACAAAAGAAGTAAATGTCAAATATCTTCAAAAGTATTAAAGTTAGGGAAATCTTTTCAAATATGTTGTCCATCTACTTTTTGGTAAGCTATCACATAGTAAAGTTTCAGACCTGTTGAATCTTTGATAGCTGAGTAATAGCTACTTTGAAATTCTGACTGTTGAGTAAAGCCATTGCAACTCCAAAACTATTGCAGTTAGAGTGTTTGCCTAAAATATGTTGTTCAGCTACTTTGTCCTTAGCTATAAGATGGTACATAGTTTGGGGTTCTATTGCATGCCATAAGTGAGTAATAGCTATTTTCTCATTTGTAGTTAATTGAGAGCTTTCACTTGGTGAAGTTTCAGACCCTTAGCTAATTACTCACCTACTCAAAATGAGTAAATGCGAATTATCTCTAAAAGTATTGCAGATAGCCAATTTTTCTCAACTCATTAACCTACTTTTGGAAGAGCTTTCACATGGTCAAGTTTCAGACCCGTAGCTAATTACTCAAAATGAGTAAATGCTAATTATCTCTAAAAGTATTGCAGATAGCCAATTTTTCTCAAATAACTCATTCACCTACTTTTGGGAGAGCTTTCACTTGGTCAAGTTTCAGACCCGTAGCTAATTACTCACCTACTCAAAATGAGTAAATGCGAATTATCTCTAAAAGTATTGCAGATAGCCAATTTTTCTCAAATAACTCATTCACCTACTTTTGAAAGAGCTTTCACTTCGTGAAGTTTCAGACCCGTAGCTAATTATTCACCTGCTGAAAATGAGTAAATGCTAATTATCTCTAAAAGTATTGCAGGTAGCCAATTTTTCTCAAATAACTCCTTCAGGTACTTTTGGAAGAGCTTTCACATGGTGAAGTTTCAGATCCGTAGCTAATTACTCACCTACTCAAAATGAGTAAATGCTAATTATCTCTAAAATTATTGCAGATAGACAACTTTTCTCAAATAACTCGTTCATCTACTTTTGGGAGAGCTTTCACTTGGTAAAGTTTCAGACCTGTAGCTAGTTATTCACCTGCTGAAAATGAGTAAATGCTAATTATCTCTAAAAGTATTGCAGGTAGCCAATTTTTCTCAAATAACTCCTTCACATACTTTTGGAAGAGCTTTCACATGGTCAAGTTTCAGATCCGTAGCTAATTACTCACCTACTCAAAATGAGTAAATACGAATTATCTCTAAAAGTATTGCAGATAGCCAATTTTCTCAGATAACTCATTCACCTACTTTTGGGAGAGCTTTCACAAGGTGAAATTTCAGACCCATAGCTAATTACTCACCTACTCAAAATGAGTAAATGCTAATTATCTCTAAAAGTATTGCAAATAGCCAATTTTTCTCAAATAACTCATTCACCTACTATTGGGAGAGCTTTCACTTGGTGAAGTTTCAGACCCGTAGCTAATTGTTCACCTACTCAAAATGAGTAAATGCTAATTATCTCTAAAAGTATTGCGGATAGCCAATTTTTCTCATATAACTCATTCACCTACTTTTGGGAGAGCTTTCACTTGGTGAAGTTTCAGACCTGTAGCTAATTACTCACCTACTCAAAATGAGTAAATGCTAATTATCTCTAAAAGGATTGCAGATAGCCATTTTTTGTCAAATAACTCATTCACCTACTTTTAGGAGAGCTTTCACTTGGTGAAGTTTCAGACCCATAGCTAATTACTCACCTGCTCAAAATGAGTAAATGCTAATTATCTCTAAAAGTATTGCAGATAGCCAATTTTTCTCAAATAACTCATTCACCTACTTTTGGGAGAGCTTTCACATGGTGAAGTTTCAGCCCCATAGCTAATTACTCACCTGCTCAAAATGAGTAAATGCTAATTATCTCTAAAAGTATTGCAGATAGCCAATTTTTCTCAAATAACTCATTCATCTACTATTGGGAGAGCTTTCACTTCGTGAAGTTTCAGACCCGTAGCTAATTATTCACCTACTCAAAATGAGTAAATGCTAATTATCCCTAGAAGTATTGCGGATAGCCTTCACATGGTGAAGTTCCAGACCCGTAGGTAATTACTCACCTACTCAAAATGAGTAAATGCGAATTATCTCTAAAAGTATTGCAGATAGCCAATTTTTTCTCAAATAAGTCATTCACCTACTTTTGGGACAGCTTTCACTTGGTGAAGTTTCAGACCTGTAGCTAATTACTCACCTACTCAAAATAAGTAAATGCCTATTATCACTAAAAGTATTGCAGATAGCCAGTATTTCTCAAATAACTCATTCACCTACATTTTGGAGAAGTTTCACATGCTTAAGTTTTTTTATGAATTTTTAAAATAAATTTTAATACATTAAAATTAATTAAATCATGCACTAAATCAATTATAACTTGAAAAGTACTGCATTTAGAGCACTTTGTGCAAATATGTTATGCAGCTACTTTTGGGTCAGCTATAACATAGTAAAATTTCAGACCTGTAGCTCATGGCATAGCTGAATAATAACTACTTTTAGGTTATCACTGTTGGGTAAATCACTTATAACTTGAAAACTTTTGCATTTACATTATTTAGTTTCAGTATGTTATTCACCTATTTTGAGGCAGCTATAACATAGTAAAATTCCAGACCTGTGGCTCATTGCATAGCGGAGTAATAGCTACTTTGAAGTTCTTACTCAACACTAAATCATTTATAACTTGAAAAGTATTACATTTAGAGCATTTTGTTAAAATATGTCATTCACCTACTTTTTCCATAGCAACAACATGGTGAGTAACTTGGGTGTCTATCTGAATAGCTAAGTGAGTAATACCTACTTTTGGGCTTTTCACTAACTTCCATCATGAGTAAAATCACTTGTAACTTGAAAACTATTGCATTTAGAGAATTTTGTGCAAATATGTTATTCACCTACTTTTGGGTCAGCTATAACATACTAAAATTTCAGACCTCTAGCTCGTGCCATAGCTGAGTAATAGCCACTTTTGCCTTTGCCGGTGGATACATTTTGCATCTGGCCACAGATGCATCCTTGGTCTAGTCTCTAAAAGTATTACAGGTGGGCAATTTCTTCTAAATAAGTCATTCACCTACTTTTGGGTGATCTACCACATAGTGAAGTTGCAGAACTGTAGCTCTTTAGATGGCAGAGTAATAGCCACTAAAATAAGTAAATGTCTTGTATCTCTAAAAGTAGTACAGATAGGCTATTTCTTCTAAAGACGTGCTTCCCTACTTTGAGTTGATCTGCATAATGAAGTGGCAGAACTGTAGCTCTTTGGATGGCAAAGTAATAGCTACTAAAATGAGTAAATGCCTTTTGTCTTTAAAAGTATTGCAATCAAACATTAAACTTGTCACTTCTACATGTGCCTCCATCTCGCAGGAAAATTTATATTCCACTATCTTTAGGACATCTAATTTATACGGCGGGAGATAAATGCATGCGTCAGAATGCTTGTTTTGGATGCTCTATGTGTGAGGGATTCCTTCTCCTGGGCCATTAGTCCCAAAGTTGTTGGGGGACTATCAGACCACCAGGCAATCGTATTGAGCTTTATCTTCCCTGTCAGGGAATCCTGTAAGTTTCAATGTGTTCCCATCCGTAAAATTCACAAGATAAATATTTCAGATTTTAGAATGGATATCCTGAAATCCGACCTCATTAGATGCCCATACAAAACTGCCAGTCTTCTCAGTCATCAATACTTTAATACTTTGAGAAGCCTTCTTGACAAGCACGCCCCAATCATGAAGAAAAATATACCGAGACATGCCGAGACTGGTTTCATGAACTGTGACATCCTCAAAGCAAAACAACTCAAGAGGAAATATGAGCGGGCATGGCGTCGTGAAAACTCAGCCAGCAATCGTAGCCGATACCGGGCTGCAATCAACCACTATAATTTCCTGCTAGAGAAGTCCAAATGCAGTCATTATTCCAACATTGTGGCTGAAAACCAAGGAAATCCGAAGGCTCTGTGGAACTATTTCAAAAAGATCTTACACAGATCCTCTGCTGCTGTTCTACCAGACTACACAAATAAAACTGATCTTGCGAACACTTTCTGCAAGTTCTACTATGACAAAATCCTCAAGATAAGATCCACACTGCAGTCATCAATACCATCTTCAGTTACTAGACCCAACCCCACTAAAAACACTCTGTCCTCTTTCACACCTGTGTCCGAGGAAGAACTACTCAAAATTCTAAAGTCCTCACCATCCAAATCATGTGACCTTGACCCGATTCCGACATCACTGGTCAAGGAGTGTGCGGATATTCTCATCACCCCATCACTAAAATTGTAAATTCTTCAATCACAGAAGGTAGTTTCCCCAACTGTTTTAAGATGGCATATGTCACCCCCCCTTCAAAAGAAGCCGAGCCTTGATAGAAATATCCTCAAAAACTACAGGCCGGTGTCAAACCTCAGCTTTATATCTAAACTTATTGAGAAGGTGGTGGCAAAGCAGCTAAATGAATTTATTTCGCACGAGGGGCTCTTAAATGTCAACCAGTCTGCTTATAAGAGTTCCCACTCCACTGAAACCGCATTGTTGAAGATTCAAAATGATATAGCTCTCTCAGTGGACTCAGGAAAGGCAGTGGCCCTAACATTATTAGACCTATCGGCAGTGTTTGATACGATTGATCACTCTCTTTTATATGACTGCTTGCATGACTGGTTTGGTCTAGATGGTACTGTTTTGGCATGGATCAAATCGTATCTTTCAAACCGTAAACAAAAAATTAAAATAGGTGATAGTTTCTCTGAGGCGGTAATTCTCCCTTTCGGAGTCCCCCAAGGCTCTGTACTGGGTCATCTCCTTTTCACCCTCTACACTAGTCCCCTCAGTCAAGTTATTTCAAAATTCAATGTTACTCATCACCTGTATGCCGATGACACCCAGATCTACCTAGCAGTTGACTCCAGGAATTTTGACTCTAGCATGGAAGAGCTGACCGAGTGTCTCAAGTCTGTACAGGAATGGATGGACGGTATCAAACTAAAACTAAACCCAGAAAAAAACGAATTTATCATTATAGGTCAAAAAGCCATCAGAGTCGCTTGTACCAAATTTCCCTCTCCCACTCCTCCAAAACAATATCTCTCCGTCGGTGGAAGTAAAAAATCTGGGTGTTATTTTCGACTCAGACAATTCCTTTGACAATCATGTTGCAAAGGTTTGCAGAGCATGTTACTATCATCTTCGTGATTTGCGACGAATTCGCAAATTCCTTGGAGTTGAGACAGCAATACGTCTGGCAAACGCTATGGTCAGTAGTCGTCTAGACTACTGTAACTCTTTACTCTATGGGGTAAGCAAGTCCAACATAGCCAAACTACAGAGAGTCCAGAATGCTCTTTGCCGCATCATCTTCAGACTTGACAAAATGAGTCATGTTACACCCTTTTTGAAAAAACTCCACTGGCTCCCAATTCAACATCGCATCCTGTTTAAGTACAACCTTTTGGTATTCAAGGCTATTAATCTTTCACAGCCCCCGTATCTTTCAGCTTTTATAAGATCGAGCAGTCTCACTCGTGGCAACAGGCTATCTATCTCCTCAACCCGCCCCAATAAGCACATAGGAAGGCGTGGCTTTGCAGTAGCTGCACCAGCCGAGTGGAACAAGCTGCCACAGACTGTCAGATCTCAGCAAACAATAGATGGTTTCAGAAGCCAGCTAAAGACCTACTTGTTTAGGCTGGCATACCCCCCACCTTAGCTATACCCTGGCGGGCGCTTTTTAGATGTCGACCCATGCCTATCCCTGGACTCTCCCTTCTTGGGCTCAAGCGCATTAGAGGATTTGTATCAATTTTGCGCCATATAAATCCTACTATTATTATTTATTACTATTTTGAAAAACAAGATGGCTGCCTCGGGCATTTTTATGTCAGCTGACTTGTTAGTCAGCTGACATTATGTCGTCACTCTGCGGCGTGGGCGTACGCGTGAACAACTTCTCCTCCAAAACTACAAGGCCTACAGACGTGCTGTTTTTTTTAAAAGATACCTTATCTGTCGAGGATGAAAAATTGTTCAAGGCATGCAAATCTGTCTGTTCGTCTGTTTGCTAGAGACATTACAAGGGGGGTACCCCCACCAAAAGTGTGAAAATTTCAACTTTTTATCACAATTTTCTCAGTGACTATTGCAGGGATTTCTCTCATATCTTGCATATATGTACTAGGCCACAGGTAGATTCTCTTGTGTGAGTATGAGACCTGGATCTGTCTTACTTTTTTTTAAATAAATTTTTTTAATAATTTTTAATGCATTAAAATTCATGAAATCATGCACAAAATCATTTATAACTTGAAAACTGTTGTATCTAGAGCATTTTGTTAAAATATGTTATTCAGCTACTTTTTTCATAGCTACAATATGGTGAGTAAGTTGGGTGCCTGTCTCAATAGCTAAATGAGTAATAGCTACTTTTGGGCTTTTCAGTAACTTCCATCATGAGTAGAATCACTTGTAACTTAAAAACTATTGCATTTAGAGAATTTCGTATAAATATGTTATTCAGCTACTTTTGGGTCAGCTATAACATAGTAAAATTTTAGACCTGTAGCTCATGGCATAGCTGAGTAATAGCTACTTTTAGGTTATCACTGTTGAGTAAATCGCTTATAACTTCAAAACTATTGCATTTAGAGAATTTCGTATAAATATGTTATTCAGCTACTTTTGGGTCAGCTATAACATAGTAAAATTTCAGACCTGTAGCTCATGGCATAGCTGAGTAATAGCTACTTTTAGGTTATCACTGTTGAGTAAATCACTTATAACTTGGAAACTATTGCATTTAGAGTATTTTGTTTCAATATGTTATTCACCTATTTTGAGATCAGCTATAACATAGTGAAGTTTCAGATCTGTGGCTCATTGCATAGCTGAGTAATAGCTACTTTGAAGTTCTCACTATTGAGTAAATCAGTTGTAATTGGAAAACTATTGCATTTAGAGAATTTCGTATAAATATGTTATTCAGCTACTTTTGGGTCAGCTATAACATAGTAAAATTTCAGACCTGTAGCTCATGGCATAGCTGAGTAATAGCTACTTTTAGGTCATCACTATTGAGTAAATCAGTTGTAACTTGAAAACTATTGCATTTACAGTATTTTGCTTAAATATATTGTTCACCTACTTTTGGGTCAGCTATAACATAGTAAAATTTCAGACCTGTAGCTCATTTCATAGCTGAGTAATAACTACTTTGAGGTTCTCACTATTGAGTAAATCAGTTGTAATTGCAAAACTATTGCATTTAGAGAATTTAGTATAAATATGTTATTCAGCTACTTTTGGGTCAGCTATAACATAGTAAAATTTCAGACCTGTAGCTCATGGCATAGCTGAGTAATAGCTACTTTTAGGTCATCACTATTGAGTAAATCAGTTGTAACTTGAAAACTATTGCATTTACAGTATTTTGCTTAAATATGTTGTTCACCTACTTTTGGGTCAGCTATAACATAGTAAAATTTCAGACCTGTAGCTCATGGCATAGCTGAGTAATAGCTACTTTTAGGTTATCACTGTTGAGTAAATCACTTATAACTTGGAAACTATTGCATTTAGAGTATTTTGTTTCAATATGTTATTCACCTATTTTGAGATCAGCTATAACATAGTGAAGTTTCAGATCTGTGGCTCATTGCATAGCTGAGTAATAGCTACTTTGAAGTTCTCACTATTGAGTAAATCAGTTGTAATTGGAAAACTATTGCATTTAGAGAATTTCGTATAAATATGTTATTCAGCTACTTTTGGGTCAGCTATAACATAGTAAAATTTCAGACCTGTAGCTCATGGCATAGCTGAGTAATAGCTACTTTTAGGTCATCACTATTGAGTAAATCAGTTGTAACTTGAAAACTATTGCATTTACAGTATTTTGCTTAAATATATTGTTCACCTACTTTTGGGTCAGCTATAACATAGTAAAATTTCAGACCTGTAGCTCATTTCATAGCTGAGTAATAACTACTTTGAGGTTCTCACTATTGAGTAAATCAGTTGTAATTGCAAAACTATTGCATTTAGAGAATTTAGTATAAATATGTTATTCAGCTACTTTTGGGTCAGCTATAACATAGTAAAATTTCAGACCTGTAGCTCATGGCATAGCTGAGTAATAGCTACTTTTAGGTCATCACTATTGAGTAAATCAGTTGTAACTTGAAAACTATTGCATTTACAGTATTTTGCTTAAATATGTTGTTCACCTACTTTTGGGTCAGCTATAACATAGTAAAATTTCAGACCTGTAGCTCATGGCATAGCTGAGTAATAGCTACTTTTAGGTTATCACTGTTGAGTAAATCGCTTATAACTTGGAAATTATTGCATTTAGAGTATTTTGTTTCAATATGTTATTCACCTATTTTGGGGTCAGCTATAACATAGTGAAGTTCCAGACCTGTAACTCATTGCATAGCTGAGTAATAGCTACTTTGAAGTTCTCAATGTTGAGTAAATCACTTGTAATTTGAAAACTATTGCATTTAGAGAATTTAGTATAAATATGTTATTCAGCTACTTTTGGGTCAGCTATAACATAGTAAAATTTCAGACCTGTAGCTCATGGTATAGCTGAGTAATAACTACTTTTAGGTTATCACTGTTGAGTAAATCACTTATAACTTGAAAACTATTTCATTTAGAGTATTTTGTTGCAATATGTTATTCACCTATTTTGGGGTCAGCTATAACATAGTGAAGTTCCAGACCTGTGGCTCATTGCATAGCTGAGTAATAGCTACTTTGAAGTTCTCACTGTTGAGTAAATCAGTTGTAATTGCAAAACTATTGCCTTTACAGAAATTTGTGCAAATATGTTATTCAGCTACTTTTGGGTCAGCTATAACATAGTGAAATTACAGACCTGTAGCTCATGGCACAACTGAGCAATAGCTATTCTCAGGCACTGACTGTTGAGTAAATCAGCTATAACTTGAAAAATATTGCATTTGGAGTATTTTGTTAAAATATATTGGTTCACCTACTTTTGGGTTAGCTATAACATAGTGAAATTACAGACCTATAGCTCATGGCATAGCGGAGCAATAGCTATTTTCAGGTTCTCACTATTGAGTAAATCAGTTGTAACTTGAAAACTATTGCATTTACAGTATTTTGCTTAAATATGTTGTTCACCTACTTTTAGGTCAGCTATAACAGAGCAAAAATTCAGACATGTAGCTCATTGCATAGCTGAGTAATAGTTACTTTGAGGTTCTCACTCTTGAGTAAATCAGTTGTAACTTGAAAATTATTACATTTAGAGTATTTTGTTAAATATGTTATTCGCAGACGTTTTGGTCAGCTATAACATAGTGAAATTGCAGACCTCTATGTCATGGCATAGCTGAGCAATAGCTTCTTTCAGGTTCTCACTGTTGAGTAAATCATTGTATCCAACCTGTAGGAAATCATGGGCTGGGAATCTGTTAATATGGTCCGATTTGACCTTGGAACCCTCCTTCAAGGTCAAATGAGGATAGCCAAACATAAAAGTGCTTATAACTCGCTTATTATTGGTCCTAGAGGTTGGAATGAAAACCAACCTATAGAAAATCATGAGCTGGGAATTTTTTGGTGTGGTCGGATTTCACCTTGGACCCCTCCTTCAAGGTCAAATGAGGATAGCCAAACTTAAAAGTGCTTATAACTAACTTATTATTGGTCCTAGAGGTTTCGAATGGAAAACCAACCTATAGAAAATCATGGGCTGGGAATCTTTTGGTGTGGTCAGATTTGACCTTAGACCCCTCCTTCCAGGTCAAACGAAGATAGCCAAACTTAAAAGTGTTTATAACTCGCGTATTATTGGTCTTGGAGGTTTGGGATGGTAAACCAACATATAGGAAATCATGGGCAGGGATTCTTTTTGTGTGGTCGGATTTGACCTTGGACCCCCTCCTTCAAGGTCAAACAAGGATAGCCAAACATAAAAAGTGCCTATGACTCACTTATTATTGGTCCGAGAGGTTTGGGATGGTAAACCATCCTAAATTCTTTGGCTGGGAATCTTTTGGTATGGTCAGATTTGACCTTTGGACCCCTTCTTCATGGTCGAACGAGGATATTGCATTTATAGTATTTCTTTAAATATTTTTAACCTACTTTTTACACTTAAACAATACCTTGTTACTTTATTTCATAATACCATTTGCAGGGCACAACTTTTTTGTCCTTTTCTTCTGTCAGCTTCGGAATATCTTTCGAACATGCTGTTCAGTTACCATTTACTGTATTTCTGTACAGCCCTTTCCCTGATAATTATGCTTTCCTCTCATTATCACCATCACAAATCAGAAACATTCAGTCAGCTGACACAGTGCCCGTTCACGGGCACTCTCCTCTTGTTTGATTTTCATCAAGGAGTTTTGTTGGCCCTCTAGAACAAAGGGTATTATAGGTAGAGATCTCAAACTCGTAGTATATGTTCATCATTAAAAAATCTTAATTGAAAATATTTTTGACCTCATTTTGAAAAATAAGATTGCCACCACAGACGTTTCTTTTCAGTCATGAAAAGTGCTTATATCTCCCTTATTATTGGTTCTAGAGGTTTGGAATGTTAAACCAACCTATAGGAAATCATGTGCTGCGAATCTTCTGATGTGGTCAGATTTGATCTTGGACCCTCCTTCAAGGTCAAATGAGGATAGGTAAACTTAAAAGTGCTTATAACTCTCTTATTATTGTATCCACCCGAAGCATCCGGTGGATACTTTGGTTTAACGTCACCATCACCGTGCATAGAGAGATTTTCGGCGTTAACGCTCTTAGAGGAAAACAACAGCAGCTAGGTTCAGTAAATTTGCAGGATATCTTCATTGGGGGGTAAGTTTCTCTGGGAAGGAAAATAGCCTCATTCTGAAAAACAAGATGGCCGCCACGGGCATTTCTTTGAAAATAATCTACATTTTTCTACTGGCTGTTCCTCATAGGTAGAAGGTTGAATCTCTTCATAGGTGATATGTATGACACATATACATGTCCTCTACAACCTTGCACACATTTGACCTTGAAGCTCCTAACTCAAGGTCATCCACGGAGTGCCGAAGTAACTAGTGATGGGATCATATATCGATATTTCAATATCGATCTATATGTCTTTCTGAATTTCAATATCAATACTAAAAGTGGGAATTTCAATATCGTTTCCAGCACCCACCAGGAAGAATTTTCCAAATAGTTTTGTAGTTTTGTAGTTTGATCTTCAATATTTATGCATTAACAGACTTCTTGAGATTTTTTTATGAAATTTAGTTGCTTTCATAGGCAGCTTGTATTAAATTCATGGTCAGTTTTGTATATTGTATATGTTAATAAAACAATTTTTGATAACTGAAGAATGAGTAGGTGCAAAATAACGGATTTTAAACGGCGTGAAACAATATTTCAATATCGATCGATATGCAAAGCCAAAATAGAGTTTGATGTCGATATTCAAATTGCATTTCAATCCCTACACTAAAAGTAACCCACATAGAGGACTTTAAAAGTGCCTATATCTCCCTTATTATTGGTCCTAGAGGTTTGCAATGTGAAGCCAACCTATAGGAAATCATGTGCTGCGAATGTTTGTGGTCAGATTTGACCTTGGACCCCTCCTTCAAGGTCAAACGAGGATAGCCAAACTTAAAAGTGCTTATAACTCACTTATTATTGATCCTAGAGGTTTGGGATGGTAAACCAACATATAGGAAATCATGTGCTGCGAATCTTCTGATGTGGTCAGATTTGACCTTGGACCCCTGCTTCAAGGTCAAACGAGGATAGCCAAACTTAAAAGTGCTTATAACTCGCTTATTATCGATCCTAGAGGTTTCGGATGGTAAACCAACATATAGGAAATCATGGGCTGGGAATCTTCTGGTGTGGTCAGATTTGACCTTGGGCCCCTCATTCAAGGTCAAATGAGGACAGCCAAACTTAAAAGTGCTTATAACTCGCTTATTATCGATCCTAGAGGTTTCGGATGGTAAACCAACATATAGGAAATCATGGGCTGGGAATCTTCTGGTGTGGTCAGATTTGACCTTGGGCCCCTCATTCAAGGTCAAATGAGGACAGCCAAACTTAAAAGTGCTTATAACTTGCTTATTATTGGTCCTAGAGGTTTGGGATGGTAAACCAACATATAGGAAATCGTGTGCTGGGAATCTTCTGGTGTGGTCAGATTTGACCTTGGGCCCCTCATTCAAGGTCAAATGAGGACAGCCAAACTTAAAAGTGCTTATAACTTGCTTATTATTGGTCCTAGAGGTTTGGGATGGTAAACCAACATATAGGAAATCATGTGCTGGGAATCTTCTGGCATGGTCGGATTTGATCTTGGACCCCTGCTTCAAGGTCAAATGAGGATAGCCAAACTTAAAAGGGCTTATAACTCGCTTATTATCGATCCTAGAGGTTTGGGATGGTAAACCAACATATAGGAAATCATGGGCTGGGAATCTTCTGGTGTGGTCAGATTTGACCTTGGGCCCCTCATTCAAGGTCAAATGAGGACAGCCAAACTTAAAAGTGCTTATAACTTGCTTATTATTGGTCCTAGAGGTTTGGGATGGTAAACCAACGTATAGGAAATCATGGGCCTTGGAATCTTTTGGTGTAGTCAAATTTGACCTTGGATCCATCCTCCAAGGTCAAACGAGGATAGCTAAACCTAAAAGGGCTTATAACTCGCTTATTATTGGTTTTAAAGGTTTGCAATGTGAAACCAACTTATAGGAAATCATGGGCTGGGAATCTTTTGATGTGGTCAGATTAGACCTTGGACCCCTCCTTCAAGGTCAAACAAGGATACCCAAACTTAAATGTGCTTATTATTGCTCATTATTGGTCCTAGAGGTTTGCAATGTGAAACCAACTTATAGGAAATCATGGGCCGGGAATCTTTTGATGTGGTCAGATTAGACCTTGGACCCCACCTGCTTTGGTGAGTTTTCTTTCTGGTGGATACAATTTGCATTGCTTCTCTGATGTGCTAGGTCTAGTTACATTTGTATCTTTCATTAAGCAAACATTTTGTTTACTTAGTGTCAGTACAAGTTGCTCCCATAAACACTTAGGCCCCCTCCCCACAGGGGTATATTTGTGTTAACCATAATACTCTGTATGTCACGCTTCAACCATGTCCTGTCCGGGATCCACTGCGTCGAGATGCAATGTCTAGTTTTTGATCTTTGTAACTATAATATTAAGGTCCCTAGAGATGCCCACAGACACCCATTTTTTAATCAAATGATCAGTCTTGTAATTTTTAGGTTTGCAGAACTTAAGACATTTTAGGTAGGTTTCATATTTTACCATTGCAAAAAGTTTTGGCATGAAAACAATAAAAATCTTTCCATTTGATGATTGTCAATTTCATTATGAATTAATCAGCTGTAAACATCCTGCTTTAACTGTGCAAAATATTGCAAAAAACACTCACAAGTTTGAATTATGACTTGTGTATGTGTTTGAGCCAAACATGAGATCTCTCCACTCTTTAAAAGTGGCATTGGCCTAACTTGTGATCCCAAGTTTGGCTACTAATCTAAGGTTGACGAGATCTCAAGTTTGGCTCCAAAATATGGATTCTGGAGACAGCTTCTGACTTTCGAAAAGATTTGAGCTATCACATATGCTGTGATAGCTGTGATAAGAAGATTGCAAAGAGTTGCTTTATTGTGTTTTGCAGATTACTATGGCAATCGAGAACAACATACACGTGATAGATCTCCAAGGTTCAACCGCAGTCGAGAAGAACATCGTTCAGGAAACGGACAACCTCATCACCAGGGAGTCCGCAGAGAAACATACCTCAACGGGGTACATAGTTCTAAATGTTCAATTTTATGGCATAAATTTTCATTTAATCATGGAGAATTACTAAAATGTATTTTTTTGAATGTTTCACATAAATTGTTTAAAAGAACTGCATTGGTTGAATCACTTGAATACAGTAATCCTAAAGTATACACTCTTTTTGTCTGAGTTAGTCTTTGAAAATTTTCTGAAACAAAACATGCATGACTTTATTTGAGTATATAATCTGTACTTTCAGTCCTACAAGGATTATCTTCGAGAAATAACAAGAGCGGGTCCACCCCAAATGATTCCACCTGGATATCCACCTGTAAGTGTCTGCCAGACAACTGTCTTCAGTTTGATTTCTAAGTAATATTCACACTGTGGAGTCATAAGAATATTTTTATGACAAGTATTTTTTTGTATTCTGTTACATTTATTGGTGAAAACAATTTTCAGGTGGCCATTACAAGTTACTTACAAGTTGCTCAATAATTTTAAAAGCAGACAGAAGTCCATTAACAGTATCTTTCATGCTGTGTATCTCTCTTAAAAAATCTCAGTAACTGAAAAATGTTCAACTTTCTTAGTACTGTCTCAATTGTTAATTTAAAGGAAATGATAACTAAATATTGAGGTTTTATTTAGCTATAATTGAAAAATGCCTTTGTCCACCATAAAGCTTGTGAACATAATAATTTTGTGACTCAGACTGATAATTATCAAAAGTTTGCTCACCAGTTTCACCTGCATTCAGCTACGTACAAGTGGCTAATTGGTTCAAAATATTGCTCTAGGTTTCCTATACGCTTAATGGCAACATGTGGAATGTATGTAAATTGTGAAGTTTGATTCACTTTGATCCTTTCTCTATGCTTGTAGCCACCTCCTGGTTGGGATCATCATGCACCTCCAGCCTACCAGTATGAACGCAGAGACTACCCACAGTCAGACTATTCACGACCCAGGCAGACTGACAAGAGATCTGTAAGTGTATCTTTCTTTACTTTGCTTTCATGATGAACGTTGAAGCAGATTGCCAGCTTTGGGCAAGTTGTGAAACCAAACCATCACAGGATACCTGTAAGTTACATACATCTTTGTATACTACATCCAACTGTGTATGTACTTGTTACGGTATATAACATGCGGGCTACAGTTGCTGCAACTTGACTGGTGTAAAGTAGTTTAGTTTCTGAGATGTACTTTTGATGGAGAGAGAGTTGGGACTCGGTGGTGTTGTGGGTAACACACTCGCCTCCCACATCTGAGGTCTGTGGTTCAAAGCCCATGTGGAAAAGTGGGTAGTTGCTTTACGATGACCAACAGTTTGCAATGCTAGATATTGACATATTGATATGTACTGGTTTCCTCTGCCCTTAAAACTACCCCTTGTGATATAACCAATACCATGTGTTGAAAGGCACGTTGAACCCAAATAAATAAATCTGATGGAGTGAGTGAATTGACTGTTAATTTCAGTGGGAGTGTGTTGCTGTAAGAGTGTATTATATTTTCAGTATGAACGTGACGTCGATGAGTTTCTAAGGTGGACCAGTGGGGGAGGTATGCGGGACAGACGGGGCACTGAGCGAGACCCACGAGAAAGAGACAGGCACAGGGATGGCAGGCGGTGAGATGGGCAGGCTCCCCACCAAACAGTAGATCCATGTACTGGTGTGCATTAGAACTGTGACTTGTATAAGTACTGTGTCCTAAAACATAGCGTAAAGCAGTGGTCAGGAGATAATTTTAACTCAGATTTGCTAATCTCCTTGAAAGGAATGCAGTGGAGTACAGAGAACAACTGTAACATGGTTGAAAGAGGGAGCACAGAATATCAAGCATTGGTATGCTAGACGTAGTTTAAGGCTGTGGATATCAGCCCCGATATTGTAGATATCTGTAGTCTGAATGACTCACCAGTGCAAAGCCTGGCTAAATGCAATCAGTTTATGAACAATGGTACATACAGCTCCTCCAGCCTTGCCTCATGCCGAGCATGAACTCTTTGCAGCTCATTGCTTGATGTCCATCAGTATCTGCTGAGAGAATCAGTGGAATTAAATATTAACAGTATTTAATGACCTGATAAACACCACTTTCCTAAGGCAACAAGTGGAGAGAAATGAAAAACTATTACCCAAAAACAGAAGGCGTAGTTTAATATAGAACAAAAGGTAAATTTGATGCATTCAAAACGAGATGATAAAATCGAATATTCAAATACTGAAGATACAAGCTGAAAGTTGAGATGACTCTTGCCCTCAGAGATTGTCTAAACTTTTATGTGCCAAAAGGTTTATAGAAGAGTCATACTGTTTCATTGAAAATAGTTGTAAATGTCCAGTACAGGAGGGCAAAGTGATGCAACAAGACAAATATTCGCATCTGTTTGTGCAATATTTTCAGTTTTGACATTGCTGAATGTTTGTGAATGGGTTTCCAAAGAGAAGTAACTGTGGTGTGAAAAGTATTCCTCAGTGATACAATAGTGTAGTCCAATATATGTGATAATACTAGGAAGTAAAAGTAAATTATTTGAATAAATAACAGCATGGAGTTAGATGTCTAGTCTCGTGGGTAATTTGACTGATGCAGTTGACACATTGTAAATATTGAGCCAGCATATTGGCCCAAATATTGAAATTTTTGTATATTTGTGTTTTAAGTCGTAATAAAATATATTCTTGTAATTTTAGACCATTTTAGTTTCATTGTTAATATTTGATACTATCATCATAAATTAGAGACCCAGAATATGTCTGTAATGATATCAATTTAGATGAGATAAAGCATTTATATTGTTACTTTATCATTGTCAGTGAGTTAACAGATTTCAGGGTTTTTATTATTTTCATTACTTCTTGAACACAAAAGGTAAATTAACAAAATGTGGCAATTTAATAGTTTTCTACTGATTTGCATACCACTAAAACATTGTATTTTAAAGGAAAATAAACATTTATGCAAACATACAGTGTTGCACACCTCAAAAGCTTTCAAAAAAGTCTTACAATTGGCATTATTCTATGTTTTTTTTCAGATGCAAAGCCTTTTTGTTTCCCTCACTCCCATCCAGTACTGTACCTACCTGAGCGAAAATTTGAGAGCTTGTTCATTCATAAAAAAATTGCTGTAAATACATAGTTTTCATGTCAAAAAATATTTATGGCATTTCAAAACTATCCAGGAGTTCATTAATGAGGCAACGTGAATTTTGCAACTTCTTGAATTTAATCAATGCGTTCTTTACCTGAAATTTATTGACCATAATTTGTAGATATGAGGTGCTCTTTAGATGTAATTGATCACATTTCTGCAAAACATAAAACCTGTCTCTAACTATGAAACAGATTTTTATCTCCCGCCCGGCTCGCCGGAGGGAGATCATAATTTGCACCATGTGCGTGTGTACGTGCGTGCGTGCGTGCGTGTGTCACGCAGTTTTCTCTGAAACTACTACAGTTACACATTTTTGGTAAATCACAAGTCCTAATGAATTTTTTTGCTCTTCAATATTTTTTGGGTTTGGTGAACTTTGGCCCACTTTTGAGTGAGTAATAGCTATTTTAGCTAATATAATTATATGGCTTATAACTCTGAAACTATTGCATTTACAGTATTTTGTTCTAATATGTTGTTCAGCTACTTTCTCCACAGCTACAACATGGTCAGTAGTTTGGAAGTGTATCTCCATAGCTAAGTGAGTAATAGCTACTTTGTCAATTTTTAATTATAACCATAATGAGTAAATGGCTTATATCTTCATAAGTATTGCAGCTACACAATTTTGTTCCAATATGTTGTTCAGCTACTTTCTCCACAGCTACAACATGGTCAGTAGTTTGCAAGTGTATCTCCATAGCTAAGTGAGTTATAGCTACTTTTTCAATTTTTAATGATAACCATAATGAGTAAATGGCTTATATCTTCAAAAGTATTGCAGCTACACAATTTTGTTCCAATATGTTGTTCGGCTACTTTCTCCTCTGCTACAACATGGTCAGTAGTTTGGAAGTGTATCTCCGTAGCTAAGTGAGTAATAGCTACTTTTTCAGTTTTTAATGATAACCATAATGAGTAAATGGCTTATATCTTCAAAAGTATTGCAGCTACACAATTTTGTTCCAATATGTTGTTCAGCTACTTTCTCCACTGCTACAACATGGCCAGTAGTTTGGAAGTGTATCTCTATAGCTAAGTGAGTAATAGCTACTTTTTCAATTTTTAATGATAACCGTAATGAGTAAATGGCTTATATCTTCAAAAGTATTGCAGCTACACAATTTTGTTCCAATATGTTGTTCGGCTACTTTCTCCTCTGCTACAACATGGTCAGTAGTTTGGAAGTGTATCTACGTAGCTAAGTGAGTAATAGCTACTTTTTCAGTTTTTAATGATAACCATAATGAGTAAATGGCTTATATCTTCAAAAGTATTGCAGCTACACAATTTTGTTCCAATATGTTGTTCAGCTACTTTCTCCACTGCTACAACATGGCCAGTAGTTTGGAAGTGTATCTCTATAGCTAAGTGAGTAATAGCTACTTTTTCAATTTTTAATGATAACCATAATGAGTAAATTGCTTATATCTTCAAAAGTATTGCAGCTACACAATTTCTCTCAAATATGTTGTTCATGTACTTTTTTGTGAACTGTAACATATTTAAGTTTCACAACTGTTGCTCAATGTACAAGTGAGTAATGGCTGCTTTATTGCTACTTTTAGTGAAAATGTGAAAAATCAGAAATATCTCTCAAACTGTAAGATATAGAGCAATTTCGAGCAAATTTTTCACCCACAGGGTAGTACTAGAGTATCCTATTGCTAAGGGGGAAAAAGTTTGGTGAACTTTGGCCTACTTTTGAGTGAGTAATAGCGCTTTTACCTAATATAATTATATGACTTATAACTGTCAATGAGTAAATGGCTTATATCTTCATAAGTATTGCAGCTACACAATTTTGTTCCAATATGATGTTCAGCTACTTTCTCAACAGCTACAACATGGTCAGTAATTTGGAAGTGTATCTCCATAGCTAAGTGAGTAATAGCTACTTTTTCAATTTTTAATCATAACCATAATGAGTAAATGGCTTTTATCTTCAAAAGTATTGCAGCTACACAATTTCTCTCAAATATGTTGTTCATGTACTTTTTTGTGAACTGTAACATATTTAAGTTTCACAACTGTTGCTCGATGTACAAGTGAGTAATGGCTACTTTATTGCTACTTTTAGTGAAAATGTGAAAAATCAGAAATATCTCTCAAACCGTAAGATATAGAGCAATTTCGAGCAAATTTTTGACCCACAGGGTAGTACTAGAGTATCCTATTGCTAAGGGGGGAAAGGTTTGGTGAACTTTGCCCTACTTTTGAGTGAGTAATAGCGCTTTTACCTAATATAATTATATGACTTTTAACTGTCAATGAGTAAATGGCTTATATCTTCAAAAGTATTGCAGCTACACAATTTTGTTCCAATATGATGTTCAGCTACTTTCTCCACAGCTACAACATGGTCAGTAATTTGGAAGTGTATCTCCATAGCTAAGTGAGTAATAGCTACTTTTTCAATTTTTAATGATAACCATAATGAGTAAATGGCTTATATCTTCAAAAGTATTGCAGCTACACAATTTCTCTCAAATATGTTGTTCATGTACTTTTTTGTGAACTGTAACATATTTAAGTTTCACAACTGTTGCTCAATGTACAAGTGAGTAATGGCTACTTTATTGCTACTTTTAGTGAAAATGTGAAAAATCAGAAATATCTCTCAAACTGTAAGAGATAGAGAAATTTCGAGCAAATTTTTGAACCACAGGGTAGTACTAGAGTATCCTATGCTAAGGGGAAAATGGTTTGGTGAACTTTGGCCTACTTACACACCTCCTCAAAATGAGTAAATGCGAATTATGTCTAAAAGTATTGCAGATAGCCAATTTTTCTCAAATAACTCATTCATATACTTTTGGAAGAGCTTTCGCATGGTGAAGTTTCAGACCCATAGCTAATTACTCACCTACTCAAAATGAGTAAATGTGAATTCTCTCTAAAAGTATTGCAGATAGCCAATTTTTCTCAAATAACTCATTCACCTACTTTTGGGAGAGCTTTCACTTGGTGAAGTGTCAGACCTGTAGCTAATTTCTCACCTACTCAAAATGAGTAAATGCTAAATATCTCGAAAGGTATTGCAGATAGCCAATTTTTCTCAAATAACTCATTCACGTACTTTTGGAAGAGCTTTCACATGGTGAAGTTTCAGACCCATAGCTAATTACTCGCCTACTCAAAATGAGTAAATGCGAATTATCTCTAAAAGTATTGCAGATAGCCAATTTTTCTCAAATAACTCATTCATCTACTTTTGGAAGAGCTTTCACATGGTGAAGTTTCAGACCCATAGCTAATTACTCACCTACTCAAAATGAGTAAATGTGAATTCTCTCTAAAAGTATTGCAGATAGCCAATTTTTCTCAAATAACTCATTCACCTACTTTTGGGAGAGCTTTCACTTGGTGAAGTTTCAGACCCGTAGCTAATTACTCACCTACTCAAAATGAGTAAATGCGAATTATCTCTAAAAGTATAGAAGATAGCCAATTTTTCTCAAACAACTCATTCACCTACTTTTGGGAGAGCTTTCTCTTGGTGAAGTGTCAGACCTGTAGCTAATTTCTCACCTACTCAAAATGAGTAAATGCTAAATATCTCGAAAAGTATTGCAGATAGCCAATTTTTCTCAAATAACTCATTCATTTACTTTTGGAAGAGCTTTCACATGGTGAAGTTTCAGACCCATAGCTAATTACTCGCCTACTCAAAATGAGTAAATGCGAATTATCTCTAAAAGTATTGCAGATAGCCAATTTTTCTCAAATAACTCATTCATCTACTTTTGGAAGAGCTTTCACATGGTGAAGTTTCAGACCCGTAGCTAATTACTCACCTACTCAAAATGAGTAAATGCGAATTCTCTCTAAAAGTATTGCAGATAGCCAATTTTTCTCAAATAACTCATTCACCTACTTTTGGGAGAGCTTTCGCTTGGTGAAGTTTCAGACCCGTAGCTAATTACTCACCTACTCAAAATGAGTAAATACTAATTATCTCTAAAAGTATTGCAGATAGCCAATTTTTCTCAAATAACTCATTCATCTACTTTTGGAAGAGCTTTCACATGGTGAAGTTTCGGACCCATAGCTAATTACTCACCTACTCAAAATGAGTAAATGCGAATTCTCTGTAAAAGTATTGCAGATAGCCAATTTTTCTCAAATAACTCATTCACCTACTTTTGGAAGAGCTTTCACTTGGTGAAGTTTCAGACCCGTAGCTAATTACTCACCTACTCAAAATGAGTAAATGCTAATTATCTCTAAAAGTATTGCAGATAGCAAATTTTTCTCAAATAACTCATTCATCTACTTTTGGGACAGCTTTCACTTGGTGAAGTGTGAGACCTGTAGCTAATTTCTCACCTACTCAAAATGAGTAAATGTTAAATATCTCTAAAAGTATTGCAGATAGCCATTTTTTCTCAAATAACTCATTCATTTACTTTTGGAAGAGCTTTCACATGGTGAAGTTTCAGACCCATAGCTAATTACTCGCCTACTCAAAATGAGTAAATACTAATTATCTCTAAAAGTATTGCAGATAGCCAATTTTTCTCAAATAACTCATTCATCTACTTTTGGAAGAGCTTTCACATGGTGAAGTTTCAGACCCATAGCTAATTACTCACCTACTCGGAATGAGTAAATGCGAATTCTCTCTAAAAGTATTGCAGATAGCCAATTTTTCTCAAATAACTCATTCACCTACTTTTGGAAGAGCTTTCACTTGGTGAAGTTTCAGACCCGTAGCTAATTACTCACCTACTCAAAATGAGTAAATGCTAATTATCTCTAAAAGTATTGCAGATAGCCAATTTTTCTCAAATAACTCATTCATCTACTTTTGGGGACAGCTTTCACTTGGTGAAGTGTGAGATCTGTAGCTAATTTCTCACCTACTCAAAATGAGTAAATGTTAAATATCTCTAAAAGTATTGCAGATAGCCATTTTTTCTCAAATAACTCATTCATTTACTTTTGGAAGAGCTTTCACATGGTGAAGTTTCAGACCCATAGCTAATTACTCGCCTACTCAAAATGAGTAAATGTGAATTATCTCTAAAAGTATTGCAGATAGCCAATTTTTCTCAAATAACTCATTCACCTACTTTTGGGAGAGCTTTCACTCCGTGAAGTTTCAGACCCATAGCTAATTACTCACCTACTCAAAATGAGTAAATGAGAATTATCTCTAAAAGTATTGCAGATAGCCAATTTTTCTCAAATAACTCATTCATCTACTTTTGAAAGAGCTTTCACATGGTGAAGTTTCAGACTCGTAGGTAATTACTCACCTACTCAAAATGAGTAAATGCGAATTATCTCTAAAAGTATTGCAGATAGCCAATTTTTCTCAAATAACTCATTCATCTACTTTTGGAAGAGCTTTCACATGGTGAAGTTTCAGACCCATAGCTAATTACCCGCCTACTCAAAATGAGTAAATGCAAATTATCTCTAAAAGTATTGCAGATAGCCAATTTTTCTCAAATAACTCATTCATCTACTTTTGGAAGAGCTTTCACATGGTGAAGTTTCAGACCCATAGCTAATTACTCACCTACTCAAAATGAGTAAATGCGAATGCTCTCTAAAAGTATTGCAGATAGCCAATTTTTCTCAAATAACTCATCGACCTACTTTTGGGAGAGCTTTCACTTGGTGAAGTTTCAGCCCCGTAGCTAATTACCTACTCAAAATGAGTAAATGCTAATTATCTCTAAAAGTATTGCAGATAGCCAATTTTTCTCAAATAACTCATTCATCTACTTTTGGAAGAGCTTTCGCATGGTGAAGTTTCAGACCCATAGCTAATTACTCACCTACTCAAAATGAGTAAATGCGAATTCTCTCTAAAAGTATTGCAGATAGCCAATTTTTCTCAAATAACTCATTCACCTACTTTTGGAAGAGCTTTCACTTGGTGAAGTTTCAGACCCGTAGCTAATTACTCACCTACTCAAAATGAGTAAATGCTAATTATCTCTAAAAGTATTGCAGATAGCCAATTTTTCTCAAATAACTCATTCATCTACTTTTGGAAGAGCTTTCACATGGTGAAGTTTCAGACCCATAGCTAATTACTCACCTACTCCAAATGAGTAAATGCTAATTATCTGTAAAAGTATTGCAGATAGCCAATTTTTCTCAAATAACTCATTCACCTACTTTTGGAAGAGCTTTCACTTGGTGAAGTTTCAGACCCGTAGCTAATTACTCACCTACTCAAAATGAGTAAATGCTAATTATCTCTAAAAGTATTGCAGATAGCCATTTTTTCTCAAATAACTCATTCATTTACTTTTGGAAGAGCTTTCACATGGTGAAGTTTCAGACCCATAGCTAATTACTCGCCTACTCAAAATGAGTAAATGTGAATTATCTCTAAAAGTATTGCAGATAGCCAATTTTTCTCAAATAACTCATTCACCTACTTTTGGGAGAGCTTTCACTCCGTGAAGTTTCAGCCCCATAGCTAATTACTCACCTACTCAAAATGAGTAAATGAGAATTATCTGTAAAAGTATTGCAGATAGCCAATTTTTCTCAAATAACTCATTCATCTACTTTTGAAAGAGCTTTCACATGGTGAAGTTTCAGACTCGTAGGTAATTACTCACCTACTCAAAATGAGTAAATGCTAATTATCTCTAAAAGTATTGTGGGTACCCAATTTTTATCAAATAACTCATTCATCTACTTTTGGAAGAGCTTTCACTCGGTGAAGTTCCAAACCTGTAGGTAATTACTCACCTACTCAAAATGAGTAAATGCGAATTATCTCTAAAAGTATTGCAGATAGCCAGTATTTTTCAAATAACTCACTTCACCTATATTTTGGGAGAACTTTCAATTAGTGAATTTTCAGATCCATATCTAATTACTCACCTACTCAAAATGAGTAATTGCCTATTATCACAAAAAGTATTGCAGATAGCCAGTATTTCTCAAATAACTCATTCACCTACATTTTGGAGATATTTCACATGCTAAAGTTTTTTTATGAATTATTAAAATAATTTTTAATGCATTAAAATTAATGAAATCATGCACTAAATCGATTATAACTTGAAAAGTAATGTATTTGGAGCATTTTGTTAAAATATGTTATTCACCTACTTTTTCCCACAGCAACAACATGGGTAACTTGGGTGTCTGTCTCAATAGATAAGTGAGTAATAGCTACTTTTGGATTTTTCACTAACTTCCATCATGAGTGAAATCACTTGTAACTTGAAAACTATTGCATTTAGACCTTCGGGGTAGTACAAAAGTGTCCTATGCAAAGGGGAAAGATTTCAATTTTCGCCACTTTTGGCGGCCTTCTTGGATTTTAGCGGAAAAAAATGAAAAAGTGTGAATATCTCGAAAACCATAAGAGATAGAGCAATTTCGAGCGAATTTTTGACCTGCACGGTAGTACAAGAATGTCCTGTGCAAAGGGGTAAAATATCAATTTTCGCCACTTTTGGCGGCCTTTTTGGATTTTTGCGGAAAATAGAAAAGTGTCAATATCTCGAAAACCGTAAGAGATAGAGCGATTTTGAGCAAATTTTTGACCTGCAGGGTGGTACAAGAGTCTCCTGTGCAAAGGGGGAAAATTTCAATTTTCGCCACTTTTGGCGGCCATCTTACATTTTTGCGGAAAATGAAAAAGTGTCAATATCTCGAAAACCGTAACAGATCGAGCGATTTCGAGCGATTTTTTGACCCGCAGGGTGATACAAGAGTGTCCTGTCCAAAGGGGAAAAATTTCATTTTTCGCCACTTTCGGCGGCCATCTTGGATTTTTGCTGAAAATGGAAAATTGTCAATATCTCGAAAAGCATAACAGATAGAGCGGTTTCAAGCGAATTTTCGACCTGCAGGATGGTACAACAGTGTCCTATGCAAAGGGGAAAAATTTCAATGTAGTATTTCTTCCCCTGCGGTACTCGGCGGGAGATACATACCGCGGCAGTGGTCTTGTCTTGAAATAAAAATTACCCCAAACTGATTAAAAATATTGCCTCTGTAGCTTCAATAGTTAATTATTATATCCCCAGACGAAAGTCGGGGATATATTGGATTCAGGTCCGTCGCGCCGCCGCCGCCGTAGAAATTTCCTTGTGGACGCGATAACTCAAAAACGGATTAATATTTTTTTTTCAAACTTGGTACACATGTTAAGGATGCCCAAAGGAAGATCCCTATTTTAAGGTGACCTTAAACTCCCAATAATAAAGAACTTATGGCCACCTTAAGTTCAGAAATTGCACTTTTGGCCACTTAGAGCCCTCTAGGTCACAAACTATGAGGCTTATCTGCCTCAAATTTTACCTGAGAACACATTAATATATTCTTAGTACATGTGCCGAAAATCAAGATTTTAAGTTGAGGAGAAAATTGTCTTTGAGGCCCATAAAGACCCCACTTAGGACTTTTTTCCTATATTTTTAACTTATTTTGCCCTATAATTTGGAAGTGGTAATTCTGATGAGTCTAAAACTGCACTAGATGTAACTCTTATATGTAATCCTTGTCTGTGAAAAATTTAAAGGCTGTAGGTTTACCTGTTAGGCCGACTTAAGATCTCAAAATTGCCCACAGAGACCCAATTTATGGACTTTTTGCCATCTTCAAGCACTGTAGCTTTCAAACTATGTCTCTCATCTAAGTGAAATATCATCTGAGAATATATCAATATGTTTTTGTTGTATGTACTCCAAAATTTAGGCCTTTAATAGACATTTAACCCATGTATGAGGACCGGTCATAAACACCCACCCGAGTGACCCTTTTAAGACATTTTTCACATATTTTGCTCTGTAACTTGGAAATGGTAAGTCTGAGAAGTTTCAAACTGTATTAGATATATATTCTATGTGTAATGTTAGTATGTAACAGATTTTAAGTCTGAAGCTTTAATTTGAAGGTCAAATTGAGGTCTCTGACGGGCTCCCAAAGACCCAATATATGGACTTTTTGCCACCTTTAAGCCCTGTGACTGTTAAACTATGTTATTGATGGAGCTGAAATCCCATCTGGGAATGCATTATTATGTCCTTTTTACATGTGCCGAAAATCAAGGCTTTAAGTAGACATTTAACCTGTGTTTGAGGACCATAAATCCCCACCCGAGTGACCCTTTTCAGACATTTTTCACATATTTTGCCCTGTAACTTGGAAATGGTAAGTCTGAGAAGTTTCAAACTTTATTAGATACATATTCTATGTGTAATCTTAGTATGTGACAAATTTTAAGTCTGAAGCTTTAATTTGAAGGCCACATTGAGGTCTCTAAAAGGCCCCATAGAGACCCACTATTTGGACTTTTTGCCAGTTTTAAGGCCCATGACTGTTAAACTATGTGACTGATAGAGCTGAAATCTCATCTGGGAATACATTATTATGTTCTTTTTACCTGTGCCAAAAATCAAGGCTTCAAGTAGACATTTAAACTGTGTATGAGGACCATTAACACCCACCCGAGTGACCGTTTTAAGACATTTTTCACATATTTTGCTCTGTAACTTGGAAACGGTGAATCTGAGAAGTTTCAAACTTTATTATTAGATACATATTCTATGTGTAGTCTTAGTATGTAGCAGATTTTAAGTCTGATGCTTTAATTTGAAAACCACATCGCGATCTCTAAAAGGCCCACAGAGACCCAATATTTGGACTTTTTGCCACCTTTAAGCCCTGTGACTGTTAAACTATGTGATTGATTGAGCTGAAATCCCATCTGGGAATGCATTATTATGTCCCTTTTCACATGTGCCGAAAATCAAGGCTTTTAGTAGACATTTAACCTGTGTATGAGGGCCATAGACACTTGCCCAAGTGACCTTTTTTGACATTTTTTTTGTATTTTGCCCTGTTATTTGGAAATGCTTAGTGTGACAAGTCTTAAACTGTATTATATATAATTTTTGTTTGTTGTGTATGTCCCCCAAAAAGTTTCAGTTCTGTAGTTTAATTGCTAAGGTCTCTTTAACAATTGTAAAATGCCCACAGAGACCCAATTTATGGATATTATGCCACTTTAAAGCCCTGTAACTGTCAAACTATGTGGCTCATAGAGTTGAAATCTTTGAATTTTTCAAAGGAAGTGCCTGTCTATTTAAATTTTGAATATTAATAATGTTATGGCTATCTTAGGCTTTTAAGAACTTATTTTTGTGTGTTATCTCTCTGCTTGCTGAGTTTTTAACTTTTTAATATGAAACTGGTTAAACATATTCAAGTAGGCAAAATGGACACTGTTATTTTCTGGTGAGCTTTAAGTCCCAAATATTAATGAAATTATAGCCTTATGTAGTAAAAATAGGGGATTTTTAACCCTCAACTAGCCCAGTTTTATTCAACTTGCCTTAATTTTGACACAGCTCCTACAGTTACGAACTCATTTCAATTGATAATCACATACTTAAAATTCTCAATTCTGAATTATTATTATAAATCTGTTCTTGTCGTTTGACAATTTATATTTAATTCTGGAGATATATAATCTTCCTGTTGGACATTCCTTATTTATATATTTGATTTTATTTTAGTGATAAGATTAACTGAGCTTTTTGTATTTGATTACTCCTTTTATATTATAAGTGTTTGTTTACCATTTGTGCTGCAGCACTCCATCTCTTTGTAGTCCCACCCCCCCATCCCCCACCCACCTCTGGGACCTCCAGCTATTGAGTGACACTAAATAAACAAAGGTATACAGATCTTCTGTAATAGTGAGAGAGGTGTGGAGAAGGGGAGTGAGGTGGGGTGGGGGTGGGAGGTGGTGTTTGCTTCATTATCTAATTATCTAAGACAAAGGGAGTCAGAACTGAGATTGTGTCACATATTTAGGTTGCATATATATGAACCACATATATAGGAATTGAGGAAATGAATAACTGAAAAACAATGCAAATTCTAAAAATAATATAATAAAATAATAATATAAATAATATATGATTTTTAAATAATATTTTATTTGTGAACAAATATAGAAACAGAGATACGCTTTTGGAATTATGAATTTAGAATGGACATTCAATCATCAATCATTTAAATACTTTGAAAATAGGTTCAGAGTTACCCTTTGCAGGAAGATTGAAAAGTATGATGAGTTGAGTTAAAAATAATATTTTATTTGTCAACAAATATAGAAACAGATATGCTCTTTTGAGATTATTAATTTAGAATGGACATTCAATCATCAATCATTTAAATACTTTGAAAATAGGTTCAGAGTTATCATTGCAGGAAGATTGAAAATATGATCTGTTGAGTTATGTATTCGACGTCTGGGGATACACCATCTTCCTTGGGAAGATATAAACTTAGTAGATTGATGTGCTGAAGTTCATATAACTTTTCCCAATATTTATGGCATACAACAAATGGATTAAATAAAAAATTCCCGATCAAAACCTGTGGCGTGAGTGATGACCTGTCTGGGGATATGTTGGCGCCGAGTTGGCCCAATCTAGTTTCCCCAGACGAAAGTCAGGGATATACTGGTTGTACGTCTGTCGCCGCCACTGTATGTTTTGACTTGTGCATAATTCAAAAATGCTTTCACGGATTCATGTATTTGGGCCAGGAGAGGATCCCTTTTTTTCAGGCGACCTTATACTCCCCAATAATAAAGAATAAATAAAGAAGTTATGGCCATCTTAAGGTCAGAAATGTACCTTTGGCCACTTGATACCCTCTAGGTCACAAACTATGTGGTCGTCTGGCTAAAATTTTACTTGAGAACACATTTATATATTATTCTTACATATGCCAAGAATCAAGACTTATGTTTTGGTTAAAATTGTGTTTGAAGCCGATAAAAATCCTACTTTGGGATACCTTTTCCTCATTTTTCACATATTTGTATCCCCGGCACGAAGTGGGGATACTATGGATTCATCATCGTCGTCCGCGTCTGCAGAGATTTCTTGTTAGCGACCTACAGTCCACATTTCTTTCCAGATTTCTTTCATATTTGGCAGGTGGCTTGATATGGTGGAGGACTCGCCACCCTATCTTTTTGGTAGGCTTTATGTCTAAATTAGGCCTGTGGTAGACAAAAATGTCTAAAATGTGGAATATTGCTTGTTAGCGACCTACAGTCCACATTTCTTTCCAGATTTCTTTCATATTTGGCAGGTGGCTTGATATGGTGAAGGACTCGCCACCCTATATTTTGGTAGGCTTTATGTCTAAATTAGGCCTGTGGTAGACAAAAATGTCTAAAATGTGGAATATTGCTTGTTAGCGACCTACAGTCCATATTTCTTTGCAGATTTCTTTCATATTTGGCAGGTGGCTTGATATGGTGGAGGACTCGCCACCCTATCTTTTTGGTAGGGTTTATGTCTAAATTAGGCCTGTTGTAGACAAAAATGTCTAAAATGTGGAATATTGCTTGTTAGCGACCTACAGTCCACATTTCTTTCCACATTTCTATCATATTTGGCAGGTGGCTTGGTATGCTAGAGGACTCGCCACCCTATCTTTTTGGTAGGGTTAATGTCTAAATTAGGCCTGTGGTAGACAAAAATGTCCACATTTCTTTCATATTTGGCAGGTGGCTTATCGCTTAAAAGTATTGCAGATAGCCAATTTTTCTCAAATAACTCATTCATCTACTTTTGGGAGAGCTTTTACATGGTGAAGTTTCAGACCCGTACATAATTACTCGCCTACTCAAAATGAGTAAATGCGAATTATCTCTTAAAAGTATTGCAGATAGCCAATTTTTCTCAAATAACTCATTGACCTACTTTTGGGAGAGCTTTTACTTGAAGTTTCAGACCCCTAGCTAATTATTGACCTACTCAAAATGAGTAAATGCGAATTATCTCTAAAAGTATTGCGGATAGCCATTTTATAGCGAAATACCCTTACCATTTCCTAACAGTAGCTATTTGTTGGAGCCATCCAACCCAATGGCCAACGCAGAGATGCGATTTTAAGGTTATGTAACAACCTTAACCAAGCCATTGGGTTACAGTAGTCCGTCCTCCCGCCAATTAGGTCACATGACCACATTGTTTACTTCATTATTTTTGTTGGCCATCATCAGTAAGGACGTCTTTGGAAATTAGTAGAAGTTTTTGTCAAGGTTTTATTTATTTCTTGAGATTTTACAGTCAATCTCACTTATTATTTTAAATGTATATCATACAGAACTTATACCTTTGTTAAATCTTCGAAGGTATGCATTATATTATGCAAATAAAGGACTTTTGGATGGCGACTTCGAGGTTTCATCGTCTTCAACCTCGAGGAAATAGATTAACATAAAGAGGGTCATTATGCAACAATAATATTTTTATTTAGCTTGCCAGTCGTTCGATTCAGTTTGCTGGACGTTGGAAACTATATTTTGCAGCATACATGTTTACAAAGAATGTACTCTTCAATAACAGAAGCGATCTGGAAGACGCCATCTTGGATGAGAATGACTATTCGAGTGGCCGTTATTGCTGTTCACGTCAGGTTCTAATAGCCAGGCGTTGAAAGCAGTTTTTTGATCACAATATACATCCCAGTCGAATTGATTGTCGACGAGTCAATAGAAGGAATCTCCCTTGGGGGCGGCCATTTACGTTGCCATGGACACGGCATCGTGGAGGAGTTTTGAATGCAGGAAATACTACTTCTTCGGAAAACTCTTCCGTCGAGGTCCAGTCAAAACATTCACCAGAGGAAATACCTGTGTGAAGTCATGCACAATCGAGTATTCTATACCTCTCAGAAGGTCAGAATTCGGGTTGTCAGATGTCCGGGAGTGTCTTTCATATCTACAAGGAGAGGTTTTTGATTCAATGGTTTTGCACAAGAATTTAGTACAATCGGGTTTCTATACCTCTCAAAAGGTTTAGAATTCAGGTTGTCAGGAGATGGTGATTATGATTCACCTCATTACAAGGAATCTATTCCTTATTTTACTTTTTCTTGACTGTTATGGAGTGCCTAGGGATTGATTTAACAGGCACAGTTTCTGTGAATGCTCCTTTGTTTGGTCACATTTACATTCCTTGGGTGAACAGCCAGCATTGAAATGTGGCTTTTATGTTGGGTTTCAAGGAGTTTGAAGCCTCTGATGTTTTAAAAAGCAGCTATACAGGAAGAAGTTTTGCTTGCACTTCCTTACATACATTACTTTCCTGGACAGCTCCTTAGTTACAGTAGGTCTGCAGGAGGAACATGACCTTTCAGACACTTGGCAAACAGGGTCCCTGGTAGGGGACTGTAAGAGAGAAGAAGCGTGTATATTCTCACTCCTTCAGTTCAGGTCATATTTAGAGGATCCTAGGGATCACTATGATATGTTATAGACTTCATTATGCTTTGGACTGGGTGCAATGATGTTTGCATTTCTAGTCCAGTCAACCAGTTGGTGTCCAATTCTTCTTGTTGCAGTTTGCCCATATCTAAGAACATGTGACTCAACAGGAGGGATGTAAATTAGAATGTCTTTAGCAAACCTACAATGCATTTTCACTCCTAATGATGTTCTCTTGCTGGGCATATTAGATGTTCAGAGGATTTTCATCTAGTGTTTTCATGGAAATATTTAACAAGGATTCTAGTTCTGGTCTAATAAACCATGGAATAGAGTTACAAGTGCCTCCTACTCCTCAGCTAGTTAAAAGGGGAGTGGATCTTACTTATACAGGCCTATGGAAGCAGGGATGATAGCTGGCTTCCTGTGGTTTCAAGGAGCCTTTCTCCAGTTTGGTACTATACAAGTCCTGGGAAAGAAGAATATTCAGCCAGACTTTTTAGAAGTGAGGTTGGCAGAAGTTTTAAAAAAAAAAAAAAAAAAAAAAAAAACGGGAGAAACAGCAATTTTGATAAAAGCTGTTTATGAAATGATCGACAAAAGGGCGATATCACCAGTCACATCGCTGGGAGTTTACAGTTACAGTCTATTTCTTGGGTTAGTGAAGAAGAAATGACTGTCAGTATACTTAAGGTCAGGTAAACAAGCTTTGCATGTACCTTACTCAATATGAATTGTTTAATATTTGGAATTCGTCTATATAACGAGAGTGGATGACGTCACTCGACTCTTATGGGTACACACTCGTCACCGGTAGACTCAGCTGGAGGCTACAGATTCTACCAGTTCACTGCCTTACCCTGCAATATGGCTACAGTTCCTCTCCAGTTCACCAAGGTAGCAAAAGTGGTGAAGCTGATGGCTCGTGCAGAAGGCATCAGTATTCGCCAGTATATAGACGGTTGGCTAATGAGAACAAATTCAAAAAATCGAATTGTTGGTTTACAATTCGACCTCAGGGTAGGGCTAGTCTTCCCAACTCAGAGGAAATCTATTGTCTTCTGGCAAGGACAGTTACCATGTTGGAAGCTTCTCGTTTATCTCCAGGGAAGCTCATGTCACTTTGAAAGCATGGCTTCAATGGAGAATACCATACCATTGGGTTATCTGAACATGAAGGCACTCCAATGGTATCTGGAAACACTGCTGATATCTTCAGTCTCTGGATGTCCCATTTCTTGGGTTTTTTGGTTCAGGGATCATCTTCAGTGGTGGACCTCTAGTTCAATTTTGAAGGAGTACTCACCACTCCTTCAGGAGCACAGTTTTCTCTCCATTCACAGAAGCTTCCCTAATGGGTTGGGGTGCTTCTTGAGTCGTCCACAGCCATTGGTCTGTGGCATCAGGAAGAGTCAAGACTTCACATTACATAACATTGGAAGCAATGTTGTTATTTTTAAAAAATGATTCAGAAGTCAGTTTCTGGATTGAAATCAGTTTCATTTTCTCTGACAATTTATTAGTGGTTGCCTATATGAACAGCCAGGGAGGCATCCACTCTTAGGTAATATGTACCTTAATCTGCATAATCATGGTTTAATTAAATGCCAGAATGATTCAGATTCACGAAGTACATCCTAGGGAATCTAGATGTTCTGCCAGATTCCTTGTCTAGAGGTTAAGTTATTCAAACCAAAGGGGCTATGAGTCGCCAGGTTTTCAATCAATTAGACATGTTTTGCCCAGGGCCTTGGTCCTGCAGGTAATGTAAATGTGTCTGTCTCATGTCCCAGACAGTCGGGCTTGGGGAACAGATGCATTGAATGTCAGGGGGAGGGTCTGGTCAGTTATGTCCAGTGGCCCTCATCCCTCAGGTGATTCAGCAAATGACCACCTACAGGTGTAGAATCATCATGATTGGGTGGCCAGGGATATCTTGTTTTTGTGTCTGGTGAATCTGTTCCACAAAAACTCCTAAATGGGTGAATCTGTTTCGTTCAATTTTCAGCAACAGACTTCACAACAATCTAGGTTATTTGAATCTTCATGATTGGCATCTGGAGTCAGGCATGAATATTATGAAAGATTCCCAGAGGAAGTGGTGAAACAATGAAGGAGCACTCCTCAAGGAGAATCTGAGAAGCAATTGTTCTTTTTTGGGAAGTGGTGTGAAGAGAGCCAGGTTTATATCTCAGACCCCACTATTCCACATTGAGCAAATTTCCTGAAATTCTAGTTTAAGGAACATACTAATACCATCCGCTATTGTGGGCTATAGAACAGCAATTACGGATGGTTTGGCGCTTAAAGGGTAAAAAGTATCTAAAAGTTGAGCTAAATATTAGATTAGCAACTTTTAGAAAGAGACAAACCAATAGTTTGGATTTTGTCATTGGTCCTTCAGGCTCTTATCAAACAACCGTTGGGTTTGTGAGGAAGGCTTTTTTGAAGTTATTATCTTTCAAGACGTTTGGTCTTGGTTTCAGGTAAAGTAGTGACATTCATGCTTCCCTTACTTGTAGGGAGGATTGGTCACAAGTAACTTTGGTCATTAACTGCCTTTTTGGCCATGAACCAGTTGGCTTCAGATGGGCCTACTGCGATTACTGCTACTGAGTCAGTGGTCTTTGTCTCTGTGGATTCATGGTAATGGAGTGACTTTAATGCTTGGACATATTCTTCCTTTAGTTATAAGGAGAATTGGTCACAAGTAACTCTGGCCCATCAATTGCCAGATCCAGTTTGCTTTGGATGGGCCTACTGCAATTAAGCCTGTGGTCATGCCAGCTCTTAGCCTCTTTGGACATCAGTTTGACTCAATGTGGGTCTGTCTGTTCCTGTTAGGGGTGGTAATCAAAAGGTTTGGTATAGAACAAAATCTTTTGTTTTTACTGCCATTAAGAAAGTTTCTTAATAAGACTTATCTTTTGGCACCTATTTCATCTTGATTGAGTCAAGATTGAGTCACAGAAACTTTTGATGTATGTTTTTGATTGCATCTTTAGTTTATAGGTGATTTCCTTACATGAGTTTCTAGATACATGTTATTGGAAATTGCATTGTATGTATACTAATTTCTGTCTGAAAAACCTCTGTTGTCATAGGGTCAGATTTGAAATTGGGTCCTACAGTTGCAGTTACAGTTTTGTTACTTTATAAGTATGTGTTTCATACTTATATTGGTACATTTGCAGTTTGTGGCTGGTATGTCTGCAATGCTGGATGTTTGTAGTTAGATATCAATGTTGCCTAAATCCGACTTGGGAAGGATTTGGCATTATGCTGATGACACTTGCAGGTTGGTTTGACCTTGTTTTGGGGTCAGATGTTACAATGTAGATGGGCTATCTATTTATGACATCTTTTTGCAACACCAACATTGTCAGCAGTTGTGAGAACTACAACTACATACTGCCATTTTTGGAAGTTGTATGTTGTGAATGTTTGGAAGTTATATGTTCATTAATGCATGTAATTCCATTATGAAGTTCTCATGATGTTTAGTTGTAGGTTAGGTAGTGGTTTTCTTAAAAAGAATTCCCTCCATCCTACAAGGCTGAATTCAGCTACTGTTAGGAAATGGTAAGGGTATTTCGCTATAAAATTGGAAAATTTAATAGTAATTTAAATTTTTATTAGAAATACTTACCATTTCCTAACACTCAAATTTCCCTCCCGCCTCCCCGCAAGTCATTCTTTTACTTGCAACAAAAATAATGAAGTAAACAATGTGGTCATGTGACCTAATTGGCGGGAGGACGGACTACTGTAACCCAATGGCTTGGTTAAGGTTGTTACATAACCTTAAAATCGCATCTCTGCGTTGGCCATTGGGTTGGATGGCTCCAACAAATAGCTACTGTTAGGAAATGGTAAGTATTTCTAATAAAAATTTAAATTACTATTAAATTTTCCAAATTTGTCTCAAATAACTCATCTACTTTTGGGAGAGCTTTCACATGGTGAAGTTCCAGACCCGTAGATAATTACTCCCCTACTCAAAATTAGTAAATGTGAATTATCTCTAAAAGTATTGCAGATAGCCAATTTTCCCCAAATAACTCATTCAGATACATTTTGAAGAGCTTTCAATTAGTGAATTTTCAGATCCGTAGCTACTTACTTATGACTTGAAAAGTATTGCATTTAGACCACTTTGTTAAAATATGTTATTCAGCTACTTTCCATAGCTACAACATGGTGAGTAACTTGGGCGTCTACCTCAATAGCTAAGTGAGTAATAGCTACTTTTGAATAACTCATTCACCTACTTTTGGGAGAGCTTTCACTTGAAGTTTCAGACCCGTACCTAATTACTCGCCTACTCAAAATGAGTAAATGCTAATGATCTCTAAAGTATTGCGGATACCCAATTTTTATCAAATAACTCATTCATCTACTTTTCGAAGAGCTTTCACATGGTGAAGTTTCAGACCCATAGCTAATTACTCACCTACTCAAAATGAGTAAATGCGAATTATCTCAAGTATTGCAGATAGCCAATTTTTCTCAAATAACTCCTTCACCTACTTTTGGGAGAGCTTTCACTTGGTGAAGTTTCAGACCCGTAGCTAATTACTCACCTACTCAAAATGAGTAAATGCAAATTATCTCTAAAAGTATTGCGGATAGCCAATTTGTCTCAAATAACTCACCTACTTTTGGGAGAGCTTTCACTTGGTGAAGTTTCAGACCCGTAGCTAATTATTCACCTACTCAAAATGAGTAAATGCGAATTATCTCTAGAAGTATTGCAGATAGCCAGTATTTCTCAAATAACTCATTCACCTACATTTTGGAGAGCTTTCAATTAGTGAATTTTCAGATCCGTAGCTAATTACTCACCTACTCAAAATGAGTAAATGCCTATTATCACTGAAAGTATTGCAGATAGCCAGTATTTCTCAAATAACTCATTCACCTACATATTGGAGAGCTTTCACATGCTAAAGTTTTTTTATGAATTTTTTAAATAATTTTGAATGCATTAAAATTAATGAAATCATGCACTAAATCAATTATAACTTGAAAAGTATTGCATTTAGAGCACTTTGTTAAAATGTTATTCAGCTACTTTTTCCATAGCTACAACATGGTGAGTAACTTGAGTGTCTATCTCAATAGCTAAGTGAGTAATAGCTATTTTTGGACTTTTCACTAACTTCCATCATGAGTAAAATCACTTGTAACTTGAAAACTATTGCATTTAGAGAATTTTGTGCAAATCTGTTATTCACCTACTTTTGGTCAGCTATAACATAGTAAAATTTCAGACCTCTCGCTCGTGGCATAGCTGAGTAACAGCTACTTTTGCCTTTGCCGGTGGATGCATCTTGCATCTGGCCACAGATGCGTCCTTGGTCTAGTTTGTTCTGTAATTTGGAAAAGGAAATTCTGAGGAGTCAAACTGTACTTGATACAAGTTTTATATGTAATCTATGTCTCTGGAAAATTTTAAGTCTGAAGCTTTAAGTTTAAAAAAGTCAACTAAGAATAAATTAATATTTTCTTTTTACATATGCCAAAAATCAATGTTTTAAGCAGACATTGAAGCTGTACTCCAGCGGAAATGTGAGAAAGCATGTTTTTCAGCTGACATTATGTCGTCACTCTGCGGCGTGGGCGTCCGCGTCCGCGTGAACAACCTCTCCAAAACTACAAGGCCTAGAGACATGCTGTTTTTTTTTAAAAGATACCTTATCTATCGAGGATGAAAAATTGTTCAAGGCATGCAAATCTGTCTGTTCGTCTGTTTGCTAGAGACATTACAAGGGAGGTACCCCCACCAAAAGTGTGAAAATTTCAACACTTTATCACAATTTTCTCAGTGACTATTGCAGGGATTTCTCTCATATCTTGCATATATGTACTAGGCCAGAGATAGATTCTCTTGTGTGAGTATGAGACCTGGATCTGTCTTAGTTTTTTTTAAATAAATTTTTTTAATAATTTTTAATGCATTAAAATTCATGAAATCATGCACTAAATCACTTATAACTTGAAAAGTGTTGCATTTAGAGCATTTTGTTAAAATATGTTATTCAGCTACTTTTTTCATAGCTACAACATGGGGAGTAACTTGGGTGTCTGTCTCAATAGCTAAGTGAGTAATAGCTACTTTGGGGCTTTTCAGTAACTACCATCTTGAGTAAAATCACTTGTAACTTGAAAACTATTGCATTTAGAGAATTTCGTATAAATATGTTATTCAGCTACTTTTGGGTCAGCTATAACATAGTAAAATTTCAGACCTGTAGCTCATGGCATAGCTGAGTAATAGCTACTTTTAGGTTATCACTGTTGAGTAAATCACTGATAACTTGAAAACTATTGCATTTGGAGTATTTTGTTTCAATATGTTATTCACCTATTTTGGGGTCAGCTATAACATAGTAAAATTTCAGATCAGTGGCTCATGGCATAGCTGAGTAATAGCTACTTTGAGGTTATCACTGTTGAGTAAATCACTTATAACTTGAAAACTATTGCATTTACAGAAATTTGTGTAAATATGTTATTCAGCTAATTTTGGGTCAGCTATAACATAGTGAAATTACAGACCTGTAGCTCATGGCACAACTGAGCAATAGCTATTTTCAGGTACTGTATGTTGAGTAAATCAGTTGTAACTTGTAAAATATTGCATTTGGAGTATTTTGTTAAAATATGTTGTTCACCTGCTTTTGGGTCAGCTATAACATGGTGAAATTACAGACCTGTAGCTCATGGCATAGCTGAGCAATTTGCAAATTTAATAAATTAAATTTTTATAAGTTAATACCCTATCGAATGTACCATGGTAAGGCCATGGTCGGTTGCCAGCAGCCGGTTAACCGGGGCTATACCGCCGTTGCCCCCCCCCCTTTTTACAGACCTGCTCTGAGGTAGGGGAAGAGAGGGATGAGTTCAGTCCCAGAATGCAAATAAACCTCCCGAAGGAAGCAGGCCACACTTAATTCTTATGTACATGAAGAAACTGTTTATACATATATACCAATCTCCTCAATCTAAGGGCCACTTGTGGATCTGCTGAGCAGCCACTACCGAGCCCAATTGGTAAAGCTCTGAATCAGCCCAAGCCCCGCCCTTCAAATAGATCTATGTGAAGGTATTATGTGACTTCAGAGGCAGGCTGACAAGACTGTATCCAAGGAAACTCCCGACTGGAAGACCTTAGAAGCATCAAAGGCCCTGACATCATGGGCTTTAACCTGATGTAAAGTGTGGGCCTCCAGGTCAGAGAGCTCATAATATAGGATCACAGTCTGCTTGATCCAAGAGGAGATAGTGGTAGGTGAGATGTCTTTGTTGAGACAAAACCCACCTTATTCTGCCCGAGGTCCTGTCCAAATAGTAGCACAATGCCCTGACTGGACAGAGGGACCTGTCAGACTTGAGGGATCTATCCAGAGTTGGGGCCAGGGCTGTTCTACCCCTGGGGCCACACTGTCTGGACCCTATTTGGCCAGCTGATTCTTGGAGAGAAAGCTGGGTGACGGGTACAGGGACACCTTGACCAGTCGGACTGGTGTCTAATATTTCTGTTTTGCCAAACATGTATCTCACTTCTACTCATGCCCGACCCCAGGGCCAAGAGGAAAACTGTCTTGAAGGTCAAATGCTTCAAGGAGGCCTCTTAATTGGTTCAAAATGACCCTTGTCAGCTGGTGCAAAAGCCAGGGAGAGGTTCCAGGAGGGGATTCCCTTCCGGCCTTTGGGTCTGTCTCAGTGGAAACTATCCAGGAGACGAGTGAGATTTTCATCCTTACTGATATTGATGGGCGAATTTCCCAGTCTATCAGCAATGTCTGACCTGTAACCATCAATGGTGCTGGGCTGCAACTTCCTGTCCTGAAATAGGTACATAAGGAAGTCAGCAACTAACTTTACAGGGGGTGCCCTGAAGTCCACCTGATGAATGGTACATCTCTTGTAAGAAAGGCCCACTTGCCTCATAGACTGATCTGATTGATCCCCTTTGAGGAACCTCAAATCTTGCTGCCACTGCCTCAGACAAGCCCTGCTCCTTGATTGCTGAGGCTCTAGGAACCCCGCATGGATGTTCAGGTTTGTCAGATTTCTGTGAGGGATCTGACTGAATGGCTGTCAACAGGTTGGGCATATTGGACAGGCTCAGTGGGATTTGGCTGGAAGTGGCCACTAGATCCCAAAACCAAGGCATGTTGGGCCACCCCGGAGCAATCAGAATGATTCTCTTGCATGGGGAGCCTTACAACTTCTCCACCATTTTGCCCAATATGGCCGATGGTGGGAAGGTGTATGCTTTCAGATCCTACCATGGCCGACTGAGCGCATCCACTGCTGTGGCCAGGGGATCCGGTACCGGTGACACAAACAGAGGCAACCTGTTGTTGAACCTCGTGGCAAATAAGTCTATTTTGGGCCGGTGCCACCTGCTACATAGAGTGGAAAACCTCTGGAAGGAGAAACCACTGTTTGGATGGTCTGGCCTAGCCTGGATAGCTTGTCTGCTACCACATTTGGCCGGCCTGGAATGTGTCGTGCTTCAGAGTCACTTGTTTCCTGGTATACCAGGTCAAGATTCTCCATAGTAGGGCACAAAGTGGGCACGACCTCATACCTCCTTCCTTGTTTATGTATGACACTACTGTGGTGTTGTCAGTGCTACAAGTACTATCTTGTTGAGCAAAGGTCTTGGAACTCTTTTAAAGCCAGAAAGACTGCTTTAAGTTCTAGATAGTTTATATGCAGCTTGCTTCCCGGAGGGGACCAGGTTGCTCTTGCAAGGTGCTCGCCTAACCGAGCGCCCCACCCTTCTACTGATGCGTCTGTAATTATTTGCAGCGCATGTTTTATTTGTGTAATGGTTGGACTGTAAGTACATTGTCTTCCTTCAGCCATCATTGTAAATGGGGGAACAAGGACCTGGGGGTTGGGATCACCTTTTCTAGTGATTCTGGAACCCTCCAGTTGTGTTTGTGATGCCACTGAATGAGTCTCATATGAAGTTGGCCTACATGAACTTGCTTTTCTGTAGCTGTTAGTAAGCCTATCATGGACCTGAATTCCCGGACCGGGCAAGCCGGTAGGGATAGCAATTTCAGCATTTTCTCTTGAAGGTTCTGCCACTGGTCTGGAGTCAGTCGGACCGGATCAGACCTGAAGTCGAACTGGTAGCCTACAAAATTGAAGTCTTGTTTGGGCTCCAGCTCTGATTTCTCTAAGTTCACCAGCCAACCTAGTTGCTGACACATTATTTACTAGTTCCTGTGTATGTTGGAGACAAGCCTGGTGGGATCTGGCTCTCACCAACCAGTCGTCTAGGTACTGGTGGTTTCTTAAATCCTTGTGTATGGCCATCAATTTCACCTCCTTTGGTATCACAGTGAACTCCAAAGGCGCTGTGGACAAACCGAATGGCAGGGTCTTGAACTGGTATGCCCGACCTTGGATGTGAAATCTCAGGCCTTTCCTGGATTGACCTTGTATAGGTATATGGACGTAGGTATCCCTCCTTCAACAATTGTACTACCTAGGGTCCAGCCCCCAAGGCTTCCTAAGTTCCCAAAAAGGGCTTAGTCTGGGCCCTACAGGCAGATTGTGTGCCACATTTGGGACATTTGGTATTCTGACAAACATTTTCTGTCCTTCCGGACACTGGTCCGGTCTGGTGACAACGATCCAAGTTAACAGTACCCTGTTCATATTGTGGTTCGGTGGGGCTGACAGAATTTTTCACATTAAAAGACTCTTTGCCCCGGGCCAGCAGCCTGCAAGGTGCAGCCTTTACAGAGCAATTGTCATTTGTGAGATGTCTGACCCCTGGCCGGACATGATGACAAAATTTATTATCTCTCCAGTCAAGTCCAGCACCGATAACAGGTTGTTGAGAGGTGTGATAAGGGAAGGTTGCCTGGCAGCTTGGGAAGTCTCTGTAACCAAATTTACCTTAGGCAATTCTGTCCAGTACCAGGACTCCATACCCGGTACGTTACTGTAACCAGTAATTTTCTGTAACCGGCAAAAAACTGGGAGGCTGGAGTCACCAATGAATTTAGACAGCTACTGGTCTATTTTTTTTTTTTTTTTTTTATGTAACTACTTGGGGTGAAGGCTGTGTAACCAGCACCCTGTTAGTAGACTTGTAACCGGTAGGTTGAAGCAAGTGTACAAGACTGTGTAGCCAGTACCAGTCGGTACACTCTGTAACCCGTTTACACTCTATAATCAGTTGTTGAAGCAAGTGTACAAGGCTGTGTAGCCAGTACCAGCCGGTACACTCTATAACCAGTTGTTGAAGCAAGTGTACAAGGCTGTGTAGCCAGTACCAGTCAGTACACTGTAACCAGTTGTTGTTGAAGCAAGTGTACACGACTGTGTAGCCAGTACCAGTCGGTACACTGTAACCAGTTATTGAAGCAAGTGTACAAGGCTGTATAACCAGTACCAGCCGGTACACTCTGTAACCAGTTTGTGAAAACAAGTGTACAAGGCTGTGTAGCCAGTACCAGTCAGTGTACACTCTGCAAACAGTTGCTAAAGCAATTTTACCACTATCTGTGTGTTGAATTTCTTTAATCGCACGTCTTATTTGTAGGTTTGACAGTTGCTGGGGAAGCCCTTGTGAGCTATTTTTAGAAGCAATTGTTGGTTGGCGTGTCACGTGACCAGCTTGCTGGTCGGAAAGACACGCGATTGGCTGAATGGAGCTGGTCATTTGTCGCGTTCTTTTGTGATATATAAACCTGTAAATGCGCAGTATTCTGCTCACCCACCAACCCCACTACCGACAATGAAGATCGGTCCATGAGAGAGGGACTGGTATCACAATAGATGAAAATTGTGAAGAACGAACTTCCGACCTTCCTGTTCGATGAAAACACGTGACCAGCTTCGTGATTTGGTCGGAAGGACACGCGATTGGCTAACTGGAGATGACGTCAGTATTCGCGTTCTTTGTGTGATGCTTTACCAGCAAGTTTACAGTCCACAAAACCCCACTACTGACAACAAGGCCGGGTCTGCAAAGCAGGGACTGGAGTCACAGTAGACGTGAGTTCTGAAGAACGCACTTCCGACCTTGCTGGTCGGTGAAAACACGTGACCTGCTTCGTGATTGGTCGGAAGGACACGCGATTGGCTGACTGGATATGACGTCAGAGGTCGCGTTCTTTTGAGCTGGCCGGTCGGCTGATGCTTTAAAAGCAGAGAAGCCTGGGCCAGTGCGCTCTGTAGATGAAGTCCTGGCCGGTCTGAAGTCGATTCTTCTTTTCAGCCGGCTGTACACTCAAACCAGTTTCCTGGCCATCCACCTCCCTTACTACTGACATAAGTGCCGGGTCCACAAGGGAGGGACTGAGAGTGATTAAAGATGAAGTTCCTTCTATGTAAATACTAGGTGAGGTCGGCTGAACATGAGCTTGCGGTTGACTAATGCTTTACAGCAAAGATGTCTGGACCAGTGCGCTCTGAAGAAATCTGAAGAATTCATCTCTTGCTGCTGATGTACATATATATATAAGCTTACCGGTCGACTAATGCTTTAAAGCAAAGATGTCTGGACCAGTGCGCTCTGAAGAAATCTGAAGAATTCACCTATTGCTTCTGATGAAAAAACACTAAATACTCGAGCTAGGCTGGTGTGACTGATGCTTTACAGCAGAGAAGTCGGTACCAGTGCGCTCTGAAGAATGCACCTCTTGGGATTTCCTTCTATTTGCAGTGTTCAAAAGTACGTAGATTGAAGTTTTCCGTGATTTCTATTCGTAGTACTAGAAAAGACGTTTCTATGGTAATTGAACTGGAAGTTACAGATGGTACATTCAACAAACGAACACGGATAAAAATACCTGTAAGTAGTATATCCATTATTTCCTTAATATAGTCTATCTGCCCCTAACAACACCATGGTTGAATGGGAGGAAACTAGAAAAAAATGGCTGCCTTCATATTTCTCGTCGATTACTGCCCATCAACACTAAATTGAGTCAGCTAGGGAGCGTTTCCAGCAGATTTCTTAAGGTATATCCGTGCTTGATATGAATATAACATTTCTACACTAAAATATTCCCAAATAAGGTCGAAAATCTGTCATAATGCACACTTTTCCTTTTAAAACTCTGGGGATGTTGAAAACACGTCTGCACAGCACGCGCCAAACGAAAAAGATGCTATGACGTCAGGTTGTCTAGACAGGAAGGAAGTACGAGGCGCCATCTGGGGAGTGCACAGTACTACGGACCGGCCAGCCGGTGGAAACACAGGACGTCTTTTTCTGGCGTTTGGCGGGCCGGTCTGCGCCGACCGGATTAGCAATTGTCCATTGGATAGGAAGTATTAACGCAATAAAAAACTATTTTCAGGTTCTCACTACTGAGTAAATCAGTTGTAACTTGAAAACTATTGCATTTACAGTATTTTGCTTAAATATGTTGTTCACCTACTTTTGGGTCAGCTATAACATAGTAAAATTTCAGACATGTAGCTCATTGCATAGCTGAGTAATAGCTACTTTTAGGTTATCACTGTTGAGTAAATCACTTATAACTTGAAAACTATTGCATTTACAGAAATTTGTGTAAATACGTTATTCAGCTACTTTTGGGTCAGCTATAATATAGTGAAATTTCACACCTGTAGCTCATGGCACAGCTGAGCAATAGCTATTTTCAGGTACTGTATGTTGAGTAAATCAGTTGTGAGCTGAAAAATATTGCATTTGGAGTATTTTGTTAAAATATGTTGTTCACCTACATTTGGGTCAGCTATAACATAGTGAAATTACAGACCTATAGCTCATGGCATAGCTGAGTAATAGCTACTTTTAGGTTATCACTGTTGAGTAAATCACTTATAACTTGAAAAGTATTGCATTTAGAGTATTTTGTTTCAATATGTTATTCACCTATTTTGGGGTCAGCTATAACATAGTAAAATTTCAGACCGGTAGCTCATGGCATAGCTGAGTAATAGCTACTTTGAGGTTATCACTGTTGAGTAAATCATTTATAACTTGAAAACTATTGCATTTACAGAAATTTGTGTAAATACGTTATTCAGCTACTTTTGGGTCAGCTATAACATAGTGAAATTACAGACCTGTCGCTCATGGCACAACTGAGCAATAGCTATTTTCAGGTACTGACTGTTGAGTAAATCAATTGTAACTTGAAAAATATTGCATTTACAGTATTTTGCTTAAATATGTTGTTCACCTACTTTTGGGTCAGCTATAACATCGTAAAATTTCAGACATGTAGCTCATGGCATAGCTGAGTAATAGCTACTTTTAGGTTATCACTGTTGAGTAAATCACTTATAACTTGAAAACTATTGCATTTAGAGTATTTTGTTTCAATATGTTATTCACCTAATTTAATGTGGTTGAATGCGAATTTTGGAACCGGTTTCCGAAAGCAGAAATTCGGCGAAAAACCGGGTACGTTTGATTTATAAAACGCGAAGAATTAAGTTTTTGAAACGTGTACATGAGCTTTAACTTGTATATAAATAAGAACCACAAGGGACTTTTTGAAGACTTTTGAGGACAAAACGTGTGATATATCAATAGAATATTATAAAATATTGGGAAATATTTGTTGTAGTTCAATATTTTGGAAAACGTAAGTTAAAATAATGAAATATGTGATGAAACCGGTTTTGGTTAGAAGAACACGAAACGTAACCGGATCACTGTCTTTCGGTCGGCAAATAGGTTTCCGGTTTACCGTCTTCAACACTAACCTATTTTGGGTTCAGCTATAACATAATAAAATTTCAGACCTGTAGCGCATGGCATAGCTGAGTAATAGCTACTTTTAGGTCATCACTGTTGAGTAAATCACTTATAACTTGAAAACTATTGCATTGACAGAAATTTGTGTAAATACGTTATTCAGCTACTTTTGGGTCAGCTATAACATAGTAAAATTTCAGACCTGTAGCTCATGGCATAGCTGAGTAATAGCTACTTTGAGGTTGTCACTGTTGAGTAAATCATTTATAACTTGAAAACTATTGCATTTACAGAAATTTGTGTAAGTATGTTATTCAGCTACTTTTGGGTCAGCTATAATATAGTGAAATTACAGACCTGTAGCTCATGGCACAACTGAGCAATAGCTATTTTCAGGTACTGACTGTTGAGTAAATCAATTGTAACTTGAAAAATATTGCATTTGGAGTATTTTGTTAAAATATGTTGTTCACCTACTTTGGGTCAGCTATAACATAGTGAAATTACAGACCTATAGCTCATGGCATTGCTGAGCAATAGCTATTTTCAGGTTCTCACTATTGAGTAAATCAGTTGTAACTTGAAAACTATTGCATTTACAGTATTTTGCTTAAATATGTTGTTCACCTACTTTTGGGTCAGCTATAATATAGTAAAAATTCAGACATGTAGCTCATTGCATAGCTGAGTAATAGCTACTTTGCTTATAACTCACTTATTATTGGTCCTAGAGGTTTGGAATGGTAAACAGACATATAGGAAATCATGGGCTCGGAATCTGTTGATGTGGTCCGATTTGACCTTGGACCTCTTCTTCAAGGTCAAACGAGGATAGCCAAACTTAAAAGTGCTTATAACTCGCTTATTATTGGTCTTAGAGGTTTGGGATGGTAAAACAACATATAGGAAATCATGGGCTAGGATTCTTTTGGTGTGGTCAGATTTGACCTTGGACCCCTCCTTCAAGGTCAGTTGAGGATAGCAAAACTTAAAATTGGTTATAACTCGCTTGTTATTGGTCCTACAGGTTTGGGATGGTAAACCAACCTACAGGAAATCATGGGCTGGGAATCATTTGGTGTGGTCGGATTTCACCTTGGACCCCTCCTTCAAGGTCAAACAAAGATAGCAAAACTTAAAAGTGCCTATAAATCGCTTATTATTGGTTCTAGAGGTTTGGGATGGTAAACCATCCTATAGGAAATCATGGGCTGGGAATCTTTTGGTGTGGTTGGATTTGACCGTGGACCCGTTCTTCAAGGTCGTACGAGGATACTGCATTTGCAGTATTTCTTTAAATATGTTTTAACGTACTCTTTACACTTAAACAGTTACCTTGTTACTTTCCTTCATAATACCATTTGCAGGGAACAACATTTTTGTCCTTTTCTTCTGTCAGGTTCAGAATTTCTTTTGAACATGCTGTTCAATTACCATTTACTGTACTTCTGTACAGCACTTTCCCTGATAATTATGCTTTCCTCTCATTATTACCTTCACAAATCAAAAACACTCAGTCAGCTGACACAGTGCCCGTTCACGGGCACTCTCCTCTTGTTTGCTATTATGAAGTTTTTTTGTTGATTCAGCATCTCTAAACTGTCCTGATGAAAAATTAGCTGGGTGCCAGCTTGGCACCCTTGAGGATTTTTTTAAAAGCCAAAAAACAAAATGGCCAGCATAAATAATGGAAAATTCTATTTTACACACATCTTTCCTTATATTGTACTTAGAGACACAATCTTTGTGTCTAAGTCTAGGTTTCTGGGGTCAAAGAATCTATTTATGATGTGATATAATGTTTAAATAGAATATATATATCAATTTGTACAATCACACACCAAATTAAAAGAATGTTTTTTACAATATTTTTACATTATTATCACATGCAATATTGTCATGTATTCCATTTTATTTTCGAAAGTGGTTATTAATCTAATTGCCAGATCCATTCTACCATACCACCAATTAATTTATCTACCACATCTGTTCTCGCTACTACCCAGTGTAGATATGACACTCCCCTGTTTCAGGGGCCATATTCACAAAGATCGTATAGTTGTAGCATGAGATTTGTACTTAAATATAAAATTTTACTTATCTTACAATTTTCATATTCTTGGATAAGAATTATTCTTGGCATAAAATTATTCTTTTCTAAAAATGACTTTTTAAACCTAAAAATATAAATATTTAGCAAACCATTGTTAAATTTGAAACCAGGAAAAATTATGCTTCTGAAACCCCTGTCTTTTGGAATTTTATAATTATGTTAAAGTGAACCACACCAGCTCTGGATTGACAAATAAACAAATATAAATTTAATTTTTATTTAAAATCTGATTCGGTAGAATGTTGGGCATTTTTTGAAAAAAAATGGCACAAGTCTGATGTGACATGAACATGAGCCTATAAACAAATCTGACTGCACAAAAAATTATACATGCTGTCACTTGCGACAAAGGGCGCTGATTGATTTGATCTGACAGATGTGGTAAAATAGAGTTTCAGCAAATTTTACAGACTTGTGATCACTAGAAAAAATCTTTCACCAGTACAGATGTGTAACAATTCTACCCTCCAGAGACAGGATCAGGAAAGTCATCACGAGGAAGGTGATATTATAATTCATCACATAGCACCAATTGTCTCAGCTGCAGATGACTCGAATATATCGAAGTAATCTGTGGTTATACAGATGCCTTTATCTTACTACTTTACTTCTGTATAAGAATAAATGAATGTGAAAAGCAAAACAGCACAGGGAGCATAAGTTCTTTGAGGGCATTTGTAGACATTCACTAAACAGCAATGGACCACAAAAAGATTTCCAGATATCTGCCTGCTGGACTTGCCTTTGTATTTATTTATTTATTTGGGGTTTATTGTCGCTTTCAACACTCTACAGGTCACATCATGACGGGTAGTTGAGAGGGCAGAGGAAACCAGTACATACAGTTGGTCAAGGTTCTGTACTGTAAACTGCCAACCAATGGCAAGCAATTACCAGCTTTCCCACTTGAGGTCGGGCTGGGAACCAAACCCCGATCTCAGAGGTGGGAGGCGAGAGTGTTACCACTCTGCCACCATATCCCCTGACTTGCCATTGTACGATGGAACAATTTCACATTTATTTGGAATTGGGAGGGCAGAAAATACTTCACTGTACTTTGTTTGAAGCAGTTGAAATAGATCTGATCAATGAGCCAACTGCCTTCATTACTGATTGCTATAGGTCCAAGCTGGAAGGTGATATGAACACCCATCATTATCAGTTCTGAAATCTAGGATAGCAAATTCAAAAATTAATTTTGCCCTGTAATTGAAGTGGTTGTAATGCATCTTTCTTGACCGTGTATATCACACCTATCACATAGCACCCATATGAAAATCAGCCACATAGTCTGACCCACCACTAACTTGGACCTCATGCAATATAAATATTATGGCGATTAAAATGGCACAACAATTTATCCAGTCACATTACCATTGGGTGTATCTGCTGTTTGTCGGATTATTCTTAACTTATCAAATGTGTACATGTTTAATCACTTGCCCATGCTGCCCATGGAGGTGTGCTTTGAGAACACTATTCAGGTACAGCTTGCCCACCAGTTTATCCCCAGGCTGTCTTCAAAACCTTTGATATATTCATAATTATAATCCCCAAAAATGTACTCTATAGTTTCAGATATTGTAGTACAAAAGCTGCACTTTTCATATTGGATCTTGCAGATCTTCAAAACTTTTTGATCGTTGAAATTTTCTGGAGTATTTAAAAATGGAAATTCCTCAATCTAGTGCCATGTGTACTAATTAGGTTGGCAACATAATATTTTAAGATTATAGATTCTAATGAAGGTCCAATATATTCACTTGTAACCTTTATCAAATTTTAATTTATACATTCAGTTTTAGGGTTCTGATCTTGACTTGATAGATTTGGAGTTTTACGTGGCATCAACTATCAAAGTTGCAAGAGGTTAAAGTTTGTGACAAAGCTGCTGTGCATAAGAGCACAGGTATTGGACATCAGGGATCATTGGTGTCCTTAGATTACATCAATGACAAGAAACATATACTCTGGACTAGTAATCTGTCTTTAATATATAACCTGCAAATGACAGTATAGAATACTTTCTGTGAAATGTTTCAGCCATCCAATTTCTTTCTTAATTTTCTAATTTTCATTCACAATGGCCTTGGGATAGAGTGGATAAGTGAGTTAAAATACACTTAATTTATATTAATGTTAAATGTTTGCACAAAAGTGAAATGCCTAAGAAAATTTCAAGATTCAACAAAGAAGTTATTGTAATTAATACCTTTGTAATCAAATATCCTTTCCTGAAAATCAGATTTGAATGCACCAAATAAAAATAGTCTCAAGAGAGTAGGTTCAAACATCTATTTACAATGAAAATTGAGCTTATAACTATGAGCTTAACTTGAGAATCTCTTCCCAAAATTAATTTTCAATTCCATTGATCGCATACTTCAGAGAAGAATCATCCAGTTAAAACATTTCATTTCTGTCCATAACAGTCAATTTTTCTCAAACGTGTTTTTTCCAGTTACCACTTTTAGTAAAATTTATACTCCATACTAGCTGTATGGATCATTTAAGGATGACACATTTGTCAACTCTAGTGCCCATTCTAAAAGATCCTGCTCCAGTTGTGATAGTATTATTCGTGGTTTTTGACATGCTCCAAAAGAACTTTCTTGAAAATTTATGAAGCATATGCAGTATTAGGGAGGACCAAGATTGGATACATAAGCTTTGCGATAGTCAGAGACTTGATAACTATTATCGTACCAATGGAGAAATTCCTCTCTGCATAAGAGTTTTTCAGTGCTACCTGGCCTGGGGTGATTGTTTTTTTCTATCATTAACTGTACATTATTATTATTAAATATAAGCCCTAGGAGCTTAAATTGTTTTACCTAATTTAAAAATAAATCTGGATTTAACATAGTATTTACATTTTAAGCGAACGTTTGTCAAGGAATTGTTTTAATATGGCAATATTTGATTCTGTGTTCAGGTTTGCAAGTGTTAAAAGAAATTTGGCAAATAAGCTAAGGTTATCCTAAAAATCTGACATTTCTGTTCTAGTTAAACCTTGTATTACATCATAAATAGATTCCTTGACTCCCAAAAACCTAGAATTAGACACCAAAATTGTGTCTCTATGTATATTAGAAGTGAAGATATGTGTAAAAATAGAATTTTCCATTTTTTACGGCGGCCATTTTGTGTTTTGCTTTTAAAAAGAATCCTCATGGGTGCCAAGCTGGCACCCAGTTTATTTTTCATCAGGACAGCTCAGAGATGCTGAATCAACAAAAAAAAACTTCATAATAGCATCAAAACACACTTGAACCTAATATGGCTATTTGGCATCTGGACTACTGTGCATCAAACTGTACTAGATAAAATTTCTACATGTGATCTTTGTGGAAAATTTTAGGTCTGTAATTTAAATTTTAAAGTCACTTGAGGATCTGTTTGATGCACATTTACGCCACTTTAATGCAGCTTCCCCAGCTAAAATATGACCTGGGGACATATGTATCTGTTCATATATGGCAAAATTCAAAGATCTAAGTGGACGTTTTGACTATAAATCCCCTAAGGAACCAACATGGAGACTTTTTTTTGCATATTTCATGTAGTTTGCCTTGTAGTTTGGAAATGGCTCGTCTCACTAGCCTCAAACTAATTCGATAGAAATTCTATATGTGGTCTTTGTGGAGTTCGAACTCTAGGTTTTTTTAATTTTAAGGTCACATTAAAGTTTTTAAAATTACTACAGGGACCCATTTCACACCTTTTGGACCACTTTTTCTCAAACGATGAACATGGCTCTACCTCTGCCTCATCCCAGTCAATATTAAGATTTAATCAGGTGATAAATGATTGGAAAGTGATTGGTTGTTCACATAAAAGTTTTCTTCTATCTTTTCTTGCTCATAACTTCTAAACTAAGCCTTAGTTATCCTACTTTTTAATGTAAATCATGTGCAAATCTAAGCTCTACAGTTGTAATGCTTTATGGGTATTGTCAATGATATGGTATTGGGGAATTTTATGTTGAGAATTTATCCTTTGTATACAATCCTTATTACCATTTGTGTTTGCTAAAGCTGCAGGTGCTTCAGACAAGTATGGTATTTGTGTATGATAAATCTGAATACTAGTATTTGAGTGTTTATCTGAGTGTGTGCAAGGGTTTTGTTGTTTTTTTTTGTTGTTTTTTTTTTTGCTATACATAAAAAAAATCCAAAATTCTTGAGATATAAGTGAATCTGCTAAGATCAAATCTCAGGATTTATGATTTCATCTCTCCACTAATAGGAAAACTCCCGAATGACATGTACAGAAAAAAAATAGCATCAGAGATGCCCGTACCCCCACAGCTTGGGAAAATAGTTTTCAACACCATGAGATATAGAAGTAGTGAAACAGTACACAGATTGGGATACTTTCAGGTCAGTGTCCAAATAATGTTTAAGTAGAGAAAATAACATCTAAGAGATAGAAACTGCATGTAAAGATTGAGTATTAAAACAAGACAATTCAGTAAACTAAAAATTATGAAGCTGTAAAATTTATTAACTGGAGAATAGCTGTCAATGGAAATATCACCATTATGTAAAAGTACATATAATAATCAGTTGCAGCAATCCATATCCCTATGGTTGCCGAGATATGCACAGACAATATATTATAGGTAAAATCAAGGCAGGGTTTGAAATTAGTGCCAATCGGCAACCGACAGAAATGCTTTTGGGTTGAAAAGATTAAGACCTTGCCAGTCTGTTTGTCCTAGAAGCTGTAAGATGATTATATATGCAAATTTCGCACAGTTGAATTATGATTTGCATGTTTTCGACATTGTTCAACCATACCAAAGTTACCTCGTACATTTGTCTGAAGATCTAGGACTACTCCCATTTTGACATTCATTTGTATGGTCAAATTATGGTTTGAATGTTTTGAATCTTACACATACATACATACGTGGCAATACATGCTTTTATGTGGAGTTGGGAGAAAACCTGTGGCTCACTTGATGCAATACCATCTGTTACAATGGGAAGTTGCAAAAGTTAAACGCTTAATCTACATCAAAAGACACCCAAAGGTGCAACAACCAAAATTCAAGTAAAAAAGATATAAGAGAGATAAAATAGTATCAGATATCCTTGTAGAGAGATAAAATAGCATCAGATATGCAAGATCAATGGTCAAATGCAGGTCACACCATGACATTGCACACCTATAACCCCTGACCAATGTCCCTACCAAATATCAACTTCCTACACCTTATGGTTTCCGAAATATAGCCCAGACAGGGCATTATATGTCAAGGTCTCTACGACAAGGTCAAATCAAGGTCACACCATGATGTTTTACATCTACACAGTCTAGCCAATGTCCCTACCCAGTATCAACTTCCTACACCTTACGGTTTCCGAGATATAGCCAGAACAAGATTTTATAGGTCAAGGTCACTACAGCAAGTGAAAGGTCAAATCAAGGTCACGCCATGACGTTGCACACCTACACCGCCTAACCAATGTCCCTACCAATTATCAACTTCCTACACCTTATGTTTGCCGAGATATAGCCCGGATAAGATTTTATAGGTCAAGGTCACTACGGCATGGTCAAATCAAGGTCACCCCATGATGCTGCATACCTACACCACCTAACCAATGTCCCTACCAGGTATCAACTTCCTACACCTTACGGTTTCTGAGATATAGCCCGGACAAGATTTTATAGGTCAAGGTCACTACGGCAAGGTCAAACCAAGGTCACACGATGACGTTGCACACCTACACCCCTAACTAATGTCCCTACCAAGTATCAACTTCCTACACCTCATGGTTTCCGACATATAGCCAGGAGAAGATTTTCAAACTCAAGGTCACTACGGCAACGTCAAATCAAGGTCACACCATGACATTCCACACCTACACCCCCTAACCAATGTCCCTTCCAAGTATCAACTTCTTACCCCTTACGGTTTCTGAGATACAGGCTGGACAAACTTTTACCCGCCTCCCTCCTGCCCATCAGGACACCATGGGTAAAAACAATACCCCGACAGCCCTTAAAAGCTGTGGGTAAAAATGTATCACAAATGACGATAATATTATATGAGTGTGTAGAGCGAGTATTATAATGTTCATCTTCATAACTGCCATGCAGTTGGACCACTACTGAAAGAAAACCATGTTTATGTTAATGATGCATTTAATAAATTAATTTTTAAAACTATAAAACATAGAGATACTGAATACATACTGGAACAGAGTAATCACAGATGAATCACAAAAATAAGTTGTATACTGTTCACAGAAAAAAAGCCTGACCTGCATCCTTGGCTCTATAGGGGACTCCACCCAACTAGTGCTACTGAAGGAGAAAGCTTTAGTATTACATTTACTGAATATAATCTATTACAAGGTTATAGAACCTAAAACATAAAGATATTTGTACAAAGATTTGACTAAACATTTGTGAGACATTTTAATCTTCAACTACAGATGGATGTAATCTGACCTTGATTCTACTCTCACATATTTTTAAGACCTTTACATTATCTTGAAGGTTACAATGTTTGTACATGTCAAACCATTGAAAATATCCTGCAAACAAAAATAAACCGATCAATGCTACCCCACACTAGTCCTCTTTTTTTCACCACTCCATGTATTTGGCCCCTTATTACGTGGCCAATTGTTTAACTCCACATTCTTTGATAATATTCGCTAATACATAAATGATATCACTGATCTTGACTAATAACCAACATTAAGGACCTCTGATGTTCTTTAAGTATAAAGACTAAAAAACTTTGCATGAAAATCTAACCTTGATAAACTGGCCGAGAAAAGACAATGTCTACTAAACAATAGTATTGCACACGACATAGAGTTTTTTGCTTGGAACCGTAACTTGGAACATACCTCAACTAAGCACAAAACAGAATACCAAAAATATGGTATTTGAAATTATTCAAATATTGGATATCCTTGACAACACAAACATTTCCATATTATACCATATTAGGAAGAGCCACAGATGACAGACAAATTGTTTTTATTAATTAGAACTAATTTCTGGGTGTAGATTCAGTTTTTTTGGCCAAGTCCGGGCATTGATTACATCTACAAATTGTACGATCACTAACTAAAAAGCTCTATAAATTGTTTTTATTTTTTAGGGTAAAGTAAAATTATAATTTGCACTTGTGCAATTTGTCTCAATGCATATTTTAATCAAGAGAAATCCATGCTATTAAAACAAGCACACATAAGGAATTTGTGTCCAAGTTTTGGTAGGGAGCAGAAGTGACCTGAAACATATTCCAATGGCATACTGACAGTAAACCAAAACTGGATATATCGTAAATTTCCAAAATAACGCCCAGGTTCAAATAAATGCCTGGTCTGATGGTATTTGAAAATAATTAATGCCCAGGCCACATTTTGAAAAAATACGGTATCAACAAGAAGTTTCAGTTTGCACACCAACTTGTGACATGTGGAACTTTCTAGAAACACAGACTTAATTTTCACTCAGTTGTTTTATATCTTCATCTCTTTCGGTGAACATTTTATCATATGCATGTTGCAAACTCTTTATACTGTTGATTTGAGATAGAAACTAGTCTAAGTCTGCAAATTGATAAAAGTTCTTTAGTCTGACAACAGGCTTGCATTTGTGCAAAAGAAGTGATTGTCCCAGTCACTAATTCTTTCACTACATTTTGTTTCTAATTCCTCCTGTGATGTACTCATCAAAATAATGCAACAAAAAAAGAGACTGTTACATTGGTTGCAATAAGATATAAACCATAAATTCTGTAACAAGGCACCCTGTCTTATGGCTCCAAAACATTTTTAACTTAACAAAACTTTTCAGTGACCAAGGGTTAAAACTTAAAGCAAATATAAAAATTTTGCAGTAAATTTTACTGTTTCTCAGTAGAGACCTACATCACACAGATGTAGCAAAATTTTAATAAAACCTAAATATTATTAACATTTTTCGCAGCAGTTGTACCCAATTAACAGGATGGAGTAAATTACTATGCAATGTTAATTATCTGCTATGTGCTTTTTGTTAACTGTCCCATCTACAGGAAGTCCCCCACCCTGCCAAAACACCCCCAAAACACTGACAATTATACGGCTTAACAATTGAGATGACGGTTGTGAAGCATTGTAATCAGCTAAAATGTTCTCAACACAGAGATACTAGTGACAGCGACCCAGCCCTATTACAGCCCCCTCCCCATCAAACTCTTTGTAAAACCTTGGCTGTTAAACAGGATGTAAAACACCAACTTGTGTAAAAATACAATACCCTTGGGCATTTATTACAGATACTACACTATACATCAAAGCATGGTCTAAACTGTGCCACACAATAAAACTGTGAAATATGACAAATTATACTTATGTCAAATGATGACATAATTACAAAGTGTTCCATGTCATCTGTGGATTTTTAAAATTATGTGCTCGTGTATAAACTCATTTATGTAATGAAAGCATTCAAAATGGCTGTGTCAGTGAATCCAAATGGTTGACAGCTGTGGTTAAATTCTTCGTATACATGTTGGCTGTTTCAATAATAACCCCATACAAAGTATGATGGATGAAACAGCCTTTGTCATGTTAGAATGGAAAAAAACGCCCTCCAAACAATGGCATACAGTGAATTTTATCATGATTCTAGGGAATAACCCACTCAAGCTTAGGCATACCATGGTTTGTCAGGTGTTATACCTATATTATGTTTAAATAAAATACCATGAGGTGGCTGGTACTTCTGAAATAGTTTGATGTAAATTGGTCATACACATTGGATGACAGAACATAATGATGAAAAAATATTGGAAATTTCAAAACTAAACAATGCCGATTCCTGTTGTTCCTAAACATGTATATTTTTAACAAGCACTTAAAGACACTTCTATACTATTATAGCTGACATTTTACGATCACAAAATTTACTCGAGATCTCGCATGTAAAACACTACATAGGCACACAGTGCAACTAAAATAACCAAAATCAGACTTTGTGATTAACTTTCACTTGTTACAAGAAAAAAAAAGTGTTTTTGTAGGCTAATATCTACATATTTGAATTGCTCTGAAATTGGACTTGTCAACATTCTACTTGTGTAGCATACCATATATCTTTTGCTATGTCATTGTAAATACCCTTCTAGTGGCCTCATGTATCACATATCTTGAGATTTTCCAGAATATTCAATCAGATGTCAGTCAAATGTCTCCCACCCGTTGAATGATATTTTGAGTTCTGGAACTGATGCTTGGTAAAATGCTGATGTGCCCACTCTGTAATTGGTCCCTGTTGCTGGGAAGAAAATAAGACAACTAGCTGGAAAATTATTTCAAGAGTCTGAAAATATTAGATAATCATTCACAAATAGATCTTTGTTAAATACTGTAACTTTTCCTATCATATACTGGATCAACCACACTCAACAAGGTAAGCAGAGAATCAAAATTTAAACTAGACCAAGGATGCATGTGTGGCCAAATGCAAGATGTATCTAAAAGAAAAGTAGGACCAATACTGACTATTGCTTTCTCAAGAGAATAAAGGCGTTTCTGTGTTTTAGATGGCAGCCACCAAGGTCCTCAGTGGCCTAATGATTAGTAAGTTTGGCATCTAATCACAGGTTGTCACCTCTATGGGAGTTCCACTCCCATAAGTGACACTGCTGAGTGCCTGTCCAAATATGACCCTGGCTATTGAACAGGAGGTAAAACCCTAGCTAACTTTCAATATAGCTGGTGAAAATAGCATAAGGGTTGACTAACTCGATAGCTGCAGTGGTTGAAGTTTATGGACTGTCTGTGGGTACCTTGATATGGTTTGACTGTACTGCAATGGTAACATGTCACAGAATAGACCTTTACAGGCAACAAGGGATAAAAAGCCACATCACTAGGTCTAAATAATCCTGCAGAATAACGAAGTTTTATAGGATGCCAGGCAATATTTTTCCAAGATATATTGCAAAATACAACAAAATGAATCTTACTTTATTTAAGATCATAGAATAGAGCTTTAAAGGCAAAAGAGGAGCAAAAAGCCATATCACTAGGCCTGAATAGCCCTAAAGAATAATTCAATTAGGTTTTATAGGATTCCAGGCAATATTTTCTAGATACACAGCAAAATACAAGAAAATGAATTTTACTTTATTCAGGGTCACAGTATTGGCCATCTGGCAGCTAAGGAGCAAGTATCTGAACAACATATTTCAACAAAATACTTTAAATGCAATAGTTTTAAAGTCAGAAGCCATTTACTCAAATTAGATAAAAGTGTTTTCACTCACTTAACATTAGACCTAAGTCAAGAAACCTAAAGAATTTTTGAACAGCATAAAAAACAACTAATTCATCAAAAAAATGTGTAACTGCAGAAGTTTTAGAGGAATCTGCATGACACACTAACATATGCACACACATATAGGATGCACTTCAAAATCTCCTTTGGGGCTAAAGCCCAGTGGGATATAATAACTACCCAAATAATTCTTTATAGGCCATACGTTAAGTGAGATATTCAACTTAGAATACTGTAGTGGCATAAGCTGTCTGAAAACTGGGGATGAAACTAATGGGAGGCCCTTTTCAAGGGACACTTTAACTTTTGATTGTGAGACCTTGTTAAAAGTCCAGGTAAAATTCATGCCTGTCGAAAATTTCACGCGACTTTAAATGATAATTTCTAAAAATCATTTTCATATGGAGAGAGACATACAAGCAATATGATAATGTGGCAGTTGTCGGGAAAAACAGGGACAAACCCAACAAGAGTCCCCTTTTTAAGGGATGCATAATTACATGTAACAAAGAGGTTACCAGTTTTGGGCTGAAGTGAGACTGTAGACAGTGTAGATGAGCCCAACTGATAATTAGATTTAGGTCCCACTGACAACTGTTCACCAGAAGACCTTGGAATCTGGAGAGATCTTTTCTTGATTTCTACTGGATCCTTCATGCAAAATAAAAGCAAAAGATTATCAAAAGAATCGTGTTTTATTAAAATTTGTTGTTATAAGGATGTAAATTTGCAAATTTAATAAGTAAATTAAATTTTTATAAGTTAATACCCTATCCAATGGACAATTGCTTATCCGGTCGGCGCAGACCGGCCCGCCAAACGTCAGAAAAAGACGTCCTGTGTCTCCACCGGCTAGGCCGATCCAGTACTGAGCACTCGCCAGATGTCGTGTCGTACTTCCTTCCTGTCTAGACAGCGTGACGTCATAGCATCTTTTTCGTTGTCTAAACCTATTAGACCCCTAGTACGCTGATAGCGGGGTCGGTGGGAGGGTCTTGTGTGTCCATTGGATAGGGTATTAACTTATAAAAATTTAATTTACTTATTAAATTTGCAATTTTATTGCGTTAATACATCCTATCCAATGGACAATTGCTGAATAACTACCGCTTGGTTGGCGGGTAAGTTACTAGGGACTAAAAACTTGTGAACTCATGTTAGAAATCATGACAATTCCGTTCTTTTAAAGCCTGGGTAGACCTTGAAGTCAATAACCCTTAGGCTATGGTCGAATATCATCATCCGGTTATCCGGAATGGAACCGTCAGAGTCGACCTTGCCCCCCCCCCCCCTTTTTTTTACAGACCTGCTCTGAGGTAGGGGAAGAGAGGGATGAGTTCAATCCCTTAGACTTAAATCTCCCGGAGGAAGCACGTCCAGATTTTTTTTTTTTTGTTGCTCCTTAACTATATGTGCAAGTATTTACATATGTACAGATCCCCTCTAGGTGCTGGTCTGTTGGTGGATCTGCTGAGCAGCCACAACTGGCCCAAGATGGTAGAGCTCTGAGTCAGCCCACGCCACATCCTTCAGATAGAATTGGGTGAAGGTATTATGAGATTTCCAGTGGCAGGCTGATAAGATCTGCTCCAAGGAGACTCCCGACTGGAAGGCCTTAGAAGCAGCAAAGGCCCTCACATCATGAGCTTTAACTTGATGTAGGGTGTGGGCATGATGATCAGAGAGCTCATAGCATAGGATCACAGTTTGTTTGATCCATGAGGAGATAGTGGCAGGTGAGATGTCTTTGTCGAAGCCTTTCTTGAAAGAGACAAAAACCAATTCTTTGTCCTGCCTAATGTCTGAAGTCCTGTCCAGATAGTAGCGCAAAGCTCTGACTGGACAAAGAGATCTATCAGACTTGAGAGATCTATCCAGAGTAGGAGCCAGGGCTGGTATGACCACTGGGGCTACACTCTCCGGACCCTCCTTGGCCAGCTGATTCTTGGAGAGAAAGCTGGGGGATGGAAACAGAGACACCTTAGACCAATCGGATTGGTGTCTGATGTTCTTATGCTGCCATGCATGGATCTCACTCCTTCTTTTGCCAGAGCCCAGGGCCAAAAGGAAGACAGTTTTGAAGGTCAGATGCTTCAGAGATGCCTCCCTAAGAGGTTCGAAAGGGGCCTTTGTCAGCTGGTGTAGTACCAGGGAAAGGTTCCAGGAAGGTATTCCCCTCCGCCCTTTGGGTCTGTCTCTGTGGAAACTTTCCAAGAGATGAGTGAGATTATCATCTTTGCTGATATTGACTGACGTATCACCTAGTTTATCAGCAATGGCAGACCTGTATCCATCAATGGTGCTGGGTTGTAACTTCCTGTCCTCAAAGAGGTACATTTGGAAGTCAGCCACCGACTTTACAGGTGGTGACCTGAAGTCCACCTGATTAGTGACGCACCACTTTGTAAAAATGGTCCACTTTGCCTCATAGACTGATCTGGTTGATCTTCTTTGAGGAGCCTCAATTCTTGCTGCCACTGCCTCAGAGAAGCCCTGTTCTTTGATTTTTGTGGCTCTAGGAGCCAGGCATGGAGATTTAGATTTGTCAGATTTCTGTGAGGGATCTGATTGAAGGGCTGCTTTAGCAGACTGGGCAGGTTGGGCAGGCTGAGGGGAACCTGGCTGGACATGTTCACCAAGTCCCAAAACCAGGGCATGTTGGGCCACCCCGGGGCAATCAGAATGAGTCTTTGGCATGGGGAGTCCAGTAGCTTCTCCACCACTTTGCCCAATATGGCTGTCGGTGGGAAGGCGTATGCATCCAGGTCCTCCCATGGCAGAGTGAATGCATCCACTGCTACAGCCAGGGAGTCCGGTACTGGAGAGACAAACTGAGGTAATTTGTGGTTGAACCTCGTGGCAAACAGATCTATTTGAGGGAGGTGCCACCTGTTGCATATTTGTTGAAAAACTTCCGGAAGGAGGGACCACTCTGTTTGGATGGTCTGACCCAGCCTGGATAGCTTGTCTGCTATCACATTTAAATGGCCTGGGATGTGTCGGGCTTTTAGAGTCACTTGTCGCTGGGAACACCAGGTCAAGATTCTCCACAGTAGGGCACACAGTGGGCCCGACCTCATGCCTCCTTCCTTGTTTATGTAAGCAACCACTGTCGTACTGTCGCTTGCCACTAAAACTATTTGGTCTACACAGAGGTCTTGGAACTCTTTGAGGGCTAGAAACACTGCTTTGAGTTCTAGGTAGTTTATGTGCAGTTTGCTTTCCGGCACCGACCAGGATCCTCTTGCAGTGAGCTCGTTTAAGTGAGCGCCCCACCCTTCTTTTGATGCGTCTGTAAAAATTTGCAGAGCATGTTTTACTGGGTGTAATGGTTGGCTTTGAAGTACATTGTCTTCCTCTAGCCACCAGTGTAAGTGAGGGTGCAGGGACCTTGGTAGAGGGATAACCTTATCTAGAGATTCTGGTACCCTCCAATTGTTTTTGAGATGCCACTGTATGGGTCTCATATGCAGCCGGCCGAGGTGAACCTGTTTTTCTGTGGCTGTTAGCAGGCCTATCAGGGACATGAACTGCCGGACCGGACAGGCCGGTAGTAAAAGGAGTACTTGTATCTTGTCCTGAAGGCTTTGCCACCGGTCCGGGGTCGGTCTGACCCAGCCAGACCTGAGGTCGAACTGGTAACCGACAAAGTCGAAGACCTGTTTGGGTTCCAGCTCTGATTTCTCTAAATTCACCAGCCAACCTAGGTCCTGGCACATTTTGACTAGGATTTGGGTGTGTTGGAGACAAGTTTGTTGGGATCTGGCTCTCACCAACCAGTCGTCTAGGTACTGGTGGATTCTTATACCCTTGTGTATGGCCATCAGTTTCACCTCCTTTGCTAACACAGTGAACTCCATGGGCGCTGTGGACAGGCCAAAGGGCAATGCCTTGAATTGGTAAGTCCGGCCCCGGACATGAAATCTTAGGTATTTCCTGGATTGTTCCTGTATTGGTATGTGGAAGTAGGCATCCTTGAAGTCTACTGAGGTGACCCACTCCCCTTGTTGGAGGGACGTTCTGATGGTTTCCGGTGTCTCCATTTTGAATTTATCCACCTTGAGGAAAAGGTTCAGTTTGCTTAGATCCAGTATTGGCCTCCATTTGTTGTTGGGTTTTGGGACTAAAAACAGTCGGTTGAAAAACCCCAGAGATGTTTGATTGTGGACCAGTTCTACTGCATTTTTGTCTATAAGCTGATGTAATGCCTCCAACAGGTAGCTGTTCCTGTGGGGATTGACATAACGGCTTATGACAGTCGGAGACCTTGTAAGATTTGGCCGGATCCGAAAGGGAAGGGTGTAACCCTCTCTCAAGATCTGAACTATCTTCGGACCGGCCCCCAGATCCAGCCAAGTTTGCCAAAAGTTTTGAAGTCGGGCCCCTACAGGCAGATTTGGTACAGCATTGATAACATTTGAGGCAGGAGTTACACAAGACAATTGAGTGACACAAGAAACACTTTTCACAGATTTTAATTTGTAATTTTGTAAGTGACAATCTGCTACCCCAGGACTTATATCTTTCCTTTGTGAAGGCCCGGGGGCAGTATAAACATCTGTGACAACATGACAATTTACATTTAGCTTTAACTGAGTGTTCATTGTCTGTCTTGGTAATGGGGAAGGGCTCCCGGCCAGCAGTCGTGGCTGTACTCTTAATACACAGTGATTGTCATTTGTACGACTGCTGGCCCTTGGCTGGTCGCGAAGAAAACTGTTGCTTCCCCTTGCCCTTCTTATGGTGACCCCATGAGAGGTTCTTCCATGCTGGTCGGTCCTGTCGTCTGCTATCCGACCTAGATTCCTCTCTCTCATACGGGTGAAATCTACGCTTCTTGTAGACAGATGACCCCCGACCCTTGTCAAAAGATGAGATTTCCTCCTCAGCACACTTTATCACTGTATCCGGAAACAAAGTTTCTAACTGTAGGGGTGCAGTGCGGAGTGCGTTAAGGGTGTCGGCTTTAACTCCAGCTTTCAAATATTGAAGATATGAATCTCTTCTCAGAAGGGTAGTGTTGGCCAGGTTAATAAATACAAAGTCTGTCAAATGTTCCATCGACTTGGCCATAGCCTGGTACACACTGGAGTTAAAGTCGAGGAGGTATTGGAGTTCATCGACTGCAGTTGACACCTTGACTGCAGATTTTCCCTTGGATTCCACACGTATGTCCTTAAGCTGGGACTGCATACTCTGTTGAATCTTGAGTATGCAACGGTTAAACCCTGCGGCCTGGTTACAGATTACTGAGGACTCACGGGCCGACTTTTCCCACTTCCTCAAACTCTCCTGAGAGATAGGGCGAGATAATGGTGGGTTGGTAGCAATGCCGGCCTGTCTGACAATCCTCGGGTAAGTACTGTTCAAACGTGAAGAGCTTGTATTCCAAGAGGAAACAGCGTCACCAGAGTCTTTCTTGGGGTCTGTATGTAAACCGTACCACTTTCCGGTCGACCTAGCCGGTCTAACAAACTGGTCTCTTAATAACCCTCCTGCCTCCGACGTACAGGTCGGGTACCCTGCACAAGAGTTAGATTCAGTCTGGACATTTTCTTGCAGAGCCACTCATCAATGGGAAGCTTGACAGACACCTTGCCGGGAGTTTGTATCTTCGGTCCAGCAAAGGGATTATCTTCAGCTGAAGTGGCACTAGAATCCAAGTCGGGTACCTGATGCCAACCCATGTAAGACCGGATCCCTTGCATCGTTTCCCGGTACGATTGTTCTTCCGAGAGGGATTGGTCGTGCTCTGAAGTGTTGAACTCATGCTCATCAGAAAGTTCACCCTCCTCCGGAAACAATTCTAAGGCTGGTTGGTCAGAGGAGAAAGAAACCGACTCTGAATCGCTTGCAGGTGAGGATTCGCTTCTGGTACTATCAAAGGTAGTAGCGGGTGGTTTCTGAGAGGTCGGTCTGATGGCCGGTTCAGAAGATAGAGAGGTACTTGCTCCGGCAGCAGGATGGTGTTTAATGACAGGGTCGGTGGTCAGAGGATCTACAGATGAAGTTAGGTCGGTAGTGTGAGAGCTTTGAGTAGAAGGCTTCAAAAAAGGCTCCGGTCTAATAGCATGGGCAGGTGGAGCATGGGGCGGTGTGACCTTGACTGTAGTAAAGGACTGATCAGACGACGTCTCCAGAGTCCTAGCCATCAACAAAGCCTCTAACCGGTTAAACCGGTCCGACCACTTCTGATCAAGGTCGGTGATTCTTGAGTCGGTAGAAGAAGAAGAGGGTCGGTCAGAGGCAGACTTGTCTGTAGTAGGTTTCACTGCCTTGTCAGCTTTCACCGACTTAGATGAAGATTTCTTAGACTCCGTCTTCTTCTTTTTCTCTGGTGGTGGTGCACTCAAAGCAGGCGACCCTGAGGTGCTCTGCCCATCCACTACCCCTACTACCGTCACTAAAGACGGGTCCACGAGGGAGGGACTGAGAGTGTCTTCTGCTGAAGGTTCTTTGGAAGGTGTAGATCTGGCCTCACGTTTCTCCTTCTTAAGCTTATAAGAGGGCGTGGAGAGCTGGGCTAACTGTTCAGGTGATAGCGAATCACATAACTTACATGCAGAATCTGGCTTTTCCACACAAGGGTCCTTCCCTTTTTTCTTGTCATGACAACGTGCACAGTGAGAATGGGGGTCAAAGCCCGCCATCATATGCCCACAGCCCCCACGTCCCTGACTTGGACAAGACATAACAGTCTACGTACTTGCCAGAATAAAATAATAAAGTTTCCAGAAGAAAAACCTTCAAATACACACAAAATTTTAAATTCTACTTCTCAACAAAATTTCCTTGTGCTCAGCACACGCGCCAAACGAAAAAGATGCTATGACGTCACGCTGTCTAGACAGGAAGGAAGTACGACACGCCATCTGGCGAGTGCTCAGTACTGGACCGGCCTAGCCGGTGGAGACACAGGACGTCTTTTTCTGACGTTTGGCGGGCCGGTCTGCACCGACCGGATAAGCAATTGTCCATTGGATAGGATGTATTAACGCAATAAAATTATATGTTGGCAATATTTTGTTTTAAAAACAAGTACATCACTGATTTTAATAATCAAATCTTCCAAAATAGTTGATGTACAATTTAAAATTTTAAATCATATCATCTAGTTTTAGAGTCAGCATTATATAGTATTAACAAATCCATATATTTATGTTTCAAACCCTATTGGCAAGCTGTTTCATTTATGTCCGTAATTACTGACATAACAAGTCAAACAAGGAATCAGTGCCTGTGAACGGGCTCTTTGTCAGCCGACTGTCTGTCTTGAGTTTTAGATTAGAAGTAAAGGAAGGAAAGGACACAAAAACTGTACCCTGCAAATGGGACTCCGAAGTAAAGTACCATGTTTGAGTGAAATGTAGGTGGAAAACATATTTAAACAATATACTGTAAATGCAATAGTTTTTAAACTACAACTGATTTACTCAACAGTGAGAACCGGAAATAACGAATGCTCAGCTATGCCACGAGCTACACATCTGCAATTTTACTATGTTATAGCTAATTCAAAAGTAGATGAAAAACAGATTTAAACAAAGATATATATAACTAATTTACTCAACAGTGAAAACTTAAAAATAGCTATTACTCAGCTATGCAATGAGCTACACATGTGCAATTTTACTATGTTTTCGCTGACCAAAAAGTAGGTGAACAACATATTTAAATGAAATACTCTAAATGCAATAGTTTTTGAGTTATAACTGATTTAACAGCTATACTCTGAAAGTAGCTATAGCTCAGCTATACAATGAGCTACAGGTCTGCGATTTCACTATGTTATAGCTGACAGAAAAGTAGGTGAATAACCTATTTACAGAAAATACTGTAAATGCAATAGTTTTTAAGCTACAACTTGTGAGAACCTGAAAGTAGCTATTGCTCAGCTATGACATGAGCTAAAGGTCTGAAATTTTACTATGTTATAGCTGGTTCAAAAGTACATGAATAACATATTTAAACAAATTTCTCTAAGTGCAATAGTTTTCGAGTTACAAACAATTTACTAACAGTGATAACCTCAAAGTAGCCAACAGGTCTGCAATTTTACAATGTTATAGTCGACCTACAAGTAGGTGAATCACATATTTAAAGAAAATACTTGAAATGCAATAGTTTTCAAGTTATAACTGATTTACTCAACCGTGAGAATCTCAAAGTAGCTTTTGCTCAGCTATGCAATGAGCTACAGGTCGGCGATTTTACTATATTACAGCTGACCAAAAAGTAGGTGAATAATTTATTTAAAGAAAATTTTCTAACTGCAATAACTTTCAAGTTACAAGTGATTTACTTAACAGTGAAAACCTGAAAGTAGCTATTGTTCAGCTATGCAATGAGCTACAGGTCTTTACAATTTTCACTATGCTATGCCAGACCCATAAGTAGGTGAATAACATATTTAAACAAAATATTCTTAATGCAATAGTTTTCAAGTTATAACTGATTTACTCAACAGGGATAACATCAAAGTAGCTATTACTCAGCTATAGAATGAGCTGCAGATCTACAATTTTACTATTTGTAAACTAGCTTTCATATCCATTTACATTTTGTGCAAATCTGATGAAACTAGCTTCAATATTTTAGTTACAGAAAACATCAAAGATTTTAGAAGAAACTTTAAGACCCCGAAATTTAAAAGTCTTGCCATGGCAACAGTTGCCACCGGATACCCCCAAAACATAGTCAGCTCTAGATCCTCTTGGGACAAACATATCCTGAAAAAAAGTGTTGCCATGGCAACACTGGTAGCTGGATACCCCCAAAACCTAATCTGCTCTAGATCCTCTTGGGGTAAACATCCCCTGAAAATTTGGTGAAAATCCATGCAGGGGTTTAATCTGTGGAACACCCAGAAACTTTAAGACCCGAAAATCTTAAAAGTGTTGCCATGGCAACAGTTGTTACCAGATACCCCCCAAAACCTAATCAGCTGTAGATCCTCTTGGGGCAAACATCCCCTGAAAACATGTTGAAAATCCGTGCAGGGGTTTAGTCTGAGGAACACCCACAAACTTTAAGACCCAAAAATCTTAAAAGTGTTCCCATGGCAACAGTTGTTACCGGATACCCCCCAAATCCTAATTTGCTCTAGATCCTCTTGGGGTAAACATTCCCTGCAAATTTGGTAAAAATCCGTGAAGCGTTTAGGCTGTGGAACACCCACAAGCTTTATGCCCCGCCGGACGGCGCAGGGGACGACTATAACCCCAGCCTTTATGGGCTGGGGTTAAAAAACAGCATGTCTCTGGGCCTTGTAGTTTTAGAGGTGAAGTCGTTCATGCATACGGGTACACCCACACTGCAGAGAGACGACAAAATGTCAGCTGACTGACAACTAGACTCATAACTAGATTGTGCCGACTCGATGCCAACATATCCCCACACAGGAAATCTCTCACGCTACAGGTATTAATTGGGCATATTTCTTTCTTATATAGAGAAAACACACACACATACATCTGCCACTGTGGCCTAGTGGGTAACACACTTGTCTAGGAACTCAGAGGATGTGGGTTCAATCCCAGGTAGAGGCAGATACATAGTGGCTCAGATGACCACATAAAATAGTGGTCCTCTGTCATTGGGTCCTATCCCTAGTAGCAGGCTAAAGAATCTCAAGGACGTAGATAAATGGTCATCCTTGAGCCTCTATCTTTCAGTTAGGGGAATGTGAGTTACTTGTGAGTTGGGACTGTACTTGTGCAGTTGGATGGGTTAAATAGCCCTTTGACTCCTATAGTATATGGAGATAATGGGCTGAGTATAAAAAATAAATACACAAATACACCACAGGCACAAACCATTGTTTATGTAAACAGAAGCTGCACTCCCAGTGTTTCCTGAGCCTCTTTTTTCTGGAGGTCAGTTGACCCCCTCCTTTGAAAACCGGGGGTCAATCAAAATTTTTGAGGGTCAGTTAGGCTTGACCCCCTTCTACTTAAACTGCCGGTTAGAAAAATAATGGACAAACAATACCTAAAATACCTTAAAAAGACAGTGTGTGTGTTAGAGTTACGAAATGTGGGGTACCATGTACCCATGGGCCATCGAATATGGGGTACAAGTGATATTCTGCCAGATTTTCCTCAAAAAACAATGTTTAGATACACCCAGTTACTAAAAAGCAATAACTCAGATTTAAATTTATTTATGACTTTGAAAATAAATTATAGTACACTGTACATTGTTGTACATTCATAAAAATATCTGAAGGTATATTAGGGTAAAGAAAACAGTCAAAAAATATATTTGAATTTTTCCTCTTATTTTTGGATGATTTTTAAGGTAGCAAAAATGAACAGAAGCACTAATGAACTACTGAATATAGTATATGTTGATAGTTTCTAAAAAATTATTTTATTTACACTACAAATATGATATCTATACTGTTTGAAAGACAAATTATTATAGTTTAAGTTGCTTTTTATTTGACAAAAATCCATTGAGTGGTTCCAAAGTTACAGTGATTTTGCTACAACCCCTGTAAATATTTTTGAATTTCAGAGGTAATATTTTCCGGGGTTAAATATTCAGGAATTTCCGAGATTTAGTAGAACGTATCCCCCCTGCACAAGGTATTTGTCATCGTTCGGAAACGTTGTTTCCAATGGTGTCCTGGCACAGATCACCTTTTCTTTCGATATGTAACGTTTCGAATAAGATTTGCAAGGGTACATTATAACACTGGCCGTCGAAGATGGATCTGCGTAGCTCTCATCTCACATGAAATTTTAAAATATATAGCTTATCTTCAGTGCTGTTTTTATTGCATGTGCATCTATCTTTCATTAAAAAATAAATCTCGAGTCCTTTCTTGACTAACGCGAATGCGCATGCGTGACCTCGTGAACTCTTCACCTCTCGACCTTTTGATCCCACGCATGCGCATTGACAGGTAAACAAACAGGAAATCGGCCATTTTTGTTTTAAAATTGGAATAAATAAAGAATTGCTGCATATATTGACGAAATATTAGTATTTCTTTTTACAAATACTTCTGCGTCAGTCTGACGCTCAGTTAAATATTATGTGCGTAAATCGCTTGATGTCGACGTAAATTTACGCACGTTTGTGCGTAAACGGAAACACTGACTCCACTTGAGAGATATATCTCCATGTAAAATGTATGACAAAATTCAGTGTCATACTAGAGGGGAAAAGGAGAAATTGGAGTGAAAAGCTGGCCAAAATAAGTGTAAAATGTAGAAACAAATTTTTATGTGCCTCAAAACAGGTTTGACCTGAATTTAATGTCTTGTTTTTCAGCATATGTGAGGATATCTTAATGTGTTCTAAGAAATTTCTAACTTTAAGGTGACACTAAGTTCATAATTATTGGGAGTTTAACGTCACCTTAACATAGGATTCCTCTCTTGGCCCAAATACATGTATGTGCCAAGTTTAAATAAAATGCATGACATGTCTTTTTGAGTTATCACACATACAAATCAAAGGTATAGCAGCAGCACAACACTGGTGAATCCAGTACATACTTGACTTCTGTGTTGAGATATAAAAATATAGTTATATTAATAATTAAAATATAATCACAAAGTATAGCTACTATTTTTAAACCAAGAACAAAATTAGTAACTCTTACCCTGTTATAAATACATGTACTGTACAAATTTTCCATGCTATACATTACTCAAAGGCAACTTGTTTTCTGTACCAAATAACTTAGGATAAGACCTCCGACGTTTATCTCCCGCCATAAAATAATGGTGCTGCAGGTAATACATTACAAAACTGTGGTTTTTATATTGTAAAATATATTGGAAAACTACATTAAGGATGCATCTATGGCCAGAAGCAAGATATATCCACCTGAAAATGACAGCTAACATGGTTGTGAAGACAAACAGCATTTTCATGATTAAGAGTCAATTAAGAAAATTCAACATTATTATTCAACATTACAAGAGTAATCCTTAGTACCCTAAGGGAAACATATTTCATAACAAACCTCTAAACTGAATACTTTTGAAGTTACATGTGACTTACTCAGTTGCAAAATATCAAAGTAGCTATTACGCAGTTAGCATTATAGCTAGAGCTCTGAAAGTTTGTCATGACACAGAACATGAAAAAGTAGATGAAAAACATATTTAATAAACAAGTGACTTACTCCTTGGCAAAATACTAAAGCAGCTATTACTCAGTTAGCATTACAGCTACAGCTCTGAAAATTTGCAATCACACAGAACATCAAAAAGTAGATGAACAACTTATTTTACCAAAACCACTAAATTTAATACTTTCGAAGTTATAAGTCATTTACTCCTTATTATAACAGCACAGTAGCTATTATTTAGTTAGCTCAGTTAGGTCCTAGAGGAGTAGTCTTTAGTACCCTTTGGGTCCAAAATTTGGTCATATTCGCTCTATCTCTTATGGTTTTTGAGAAAAATAATATTTTCCATTTCAGCCAAAATTCAAGATGGCGGCCGAAATGTGGAAAAGTCTAACTTTTTCAGATATCCTCGAGAAGTAGTCCTTGGTAACCTGGGGGGTACAAAGTTTGCCCGAAATTGCTCTTTCTCTTATGCTTTTTGAGATAAACGACATTTTTCATTTCTGCAAAAATTCAAGATGGCGGCCGAAAATCAGAGAAGTCTAAATTTTTCAGAGGCGCTACAGGAGTGGTACTTAGTACCCTGGGGGTCCAAAATTTGCCAAAAATAAGAAAATAGCTATTACTCACTTATGACATGAAATGGAACCCCAAAATATATGCCATCTTATAGTTAAAGACAAAGTAGCTGAACAAAATATTTTAGGAAAACACTCTAACTGCAATAGTTTTGGAGTTACAAGGGATTTACTCAAAAGAAAAATTTAAAAGTAGCTACTACTCAGCTATCCAATGTGCCACAGGTCTGAAACTTTACTATGTGATAGCTTATCAAAAACTACATGAATAACATATTGAAAACATTTGCTTAACTTTAATACTTTTGAAGATATTTCACATTTACTCCTGTCATTATTTTGCTACAAATAAGAAAATAGCTATTACTCACTTATGGCATGCAACGGAACCCCAAACTATATACCTTCTTATGGCCAAGGACAAAGTAGCTGAACAACATATTTTAGGAAAATATTCTAACTGCACTAGTTTTGGAGTTACAATGGATTTACTCAACTGTAGAATTTCAAAGCAGCTATTACTCAACTATCTAATGTGCAACAGCTTTGAAACTTTGCTATGTGATAGCTTATCAAAAACTACATGAATGACATATTGAAAAGACTTGCTTAACTTGAATACTTTTGAAGATATTTCACATTTATTTCTGTCATTATTTAGCTACAAATAAGAAAATAGCTATTACTCACTCCTGGCATGCTATGGAACCCCAACTATGTACCATCTTATAGCTAAGGACAAAGTAGCTGAACAAAACATTTGAAGAAAAAGCTCTAACTTCAATAGTTTTTGAGTTATGAGTCCTTTACTCAAAGTAGCTAATATTGCTATTACTCGCTTATCATAAGGTTTAGGTCAACAAAACCCACAAAATTTTTAGGGGCATAAAAATTCACTGGGACTATTAATTGACAAAAAATCTGTAGCTGTAGTAGTTTTGGAGAAATCTGCATGACACACTAACGTACACACGCCCACACACACATGATGTATTTTATAATCTCCCTCCCGGGCTAAAGCCCGGCGGGAGATTAAAAGCCATGCTACAGAAAGATAATTAAAGTTTAGAAATCATAAGAAACAAGAGCACTCGGAGAGCACAGACCTCCGGCAAGGGAGCTCAATTCCTGGACTATCATCAAAATCCACCCTAAAATTATCTTGCTATAACTTCCTTTAAAAAAAGCCTGGATCCAGATGATCCAGACAGTTCCTTGTCCCATTTAGAACATTTCCTGAAAATTTCATCAAAATCCATCCATAACTTTTTGAGTTATCTGTCTTTAAAAATTACATTTCATGGATCCAGAAGATCCACAGAGTGATCCGGATCACTCCCAAAATTCAATCATTTCTTCCTTTTACCTTTTCAGACATATCCTGAAAATTTCATCAAAATCCGTCCACAAGTTTTTGAGTTATCTTGTGCAGAAACAAACAAACAAACAAACACACAAACCAACTCACACAAAAACATAACCTCCTTGATGGAGGTAATAATAAACTAGAGGATCGCTCGCAAAAAAAAAAGATAATGTTTTTGCATAGCAAAAACAAAGCGTCCCGAAAAGGATATAAAGGTGAGTGCTAAAGTATTAAGAAAATGCTTCGTTTCTAGCCTTATACTGTTGTGGCAACCAAAGTCAGCGCAGTCTGCTCTATCTAGCACGGTTTTCAAGATATAAGCATTTTTGTGTTTTGCAAAAAATAAAAAAATTAAAAATGTCCGCTATATTTGGCGAGACAAAAATATTTTGAAAATTGGCATGGCTACTCTGCAGAGATACCCAGCAGGTCCAAACTTTTGTTGAGTTCACTCCATATAGCACGGTTTTCGAGATATAAGCATTTTTGTGTTTTGCAAAAACTTTAAAAATTTAAAATGGCCACCATTTTTGGGGAGACAAAAATTTTTGTCAAGACCACTGCCGTGGTGTGTATCTCCCGCCGAGCATTAAAGCAGAAGAAATAGCTTTTCCGAGATATTCACAATTTTTCATTTTCGTGTGTAAAAGGTCTTCCAAAAGTAGGTGAATGAGTTATTTGAGAAAAATTGGCTATCTGCAATACTATTAAGAGGTAATTCACATTTACTCATTTTGAGTAGGTGAATAATTATCTATGGGTCTGAAACTTCACCAAGTGAAAGCTCTCCCAAAAGTAGGTGAATGAGTTATTTGAGAAAAATTGGCTATCTGCAATACTTTTAAGAGATAATTCGCATTTACTCATTTTGAGTAGGTGAGTAATTAGCTATGGGTCTGAAACTTCACCATGTGAAAGCTCTCCCACAAGTAGATGAATGAGTATTTGAGAAAAATTGGCTATCTGCAATACTTTTAAGAGATAATTCGCATTTACTCATTTTGAGTAGGTGAGTAATTAGCTATGGGTCTGAAACTTCACCATGTGAAAGCTCTCCCACAAGTAGATGAATGAGTATTTGATAAAAATTGGGTATCCGCAATACTTTTACAGATAATTAGCATTTACTCATTTTGAGTAGGTGAATAAATAGCTATGGGTCTGAAACTTCACAGAGTGAAAGCTCTCCAAAAAGTAGGTGAATGAGTTATTTGAGAAAAATTGGCTATCTGCAATACTTTTAGAGATAATTCGCATTTACTCATTTTGAGTAGGTGAGTAATTAGCTATGGGTCTGAAACTTCACCAAGTGAAAGCTCTCCCAAAAGTAGGTGAATGAGTTATTTGAGAAAAATTGGCTATCTGCAATACTTTTAGAGATAATTCACACTTACTCATTTTCAGTAGGTGAGTAATTAGCTATGGGTCTGAAACTTCACCAAGTGAAAGCTCTGCCAAAAGTAGGTGAATGAGTTATTTGAGAAAAATTGGCTATCTGCAATACTTTTAGAGATAATTCGCATTTACTCATTTTGAGTAGGTGAGTAATTAGCTATGGGTCTGAAACTTCACAGAGTGAAAGCTCTCCCAAAAGTAGGTGAATGAGTTATTTGAGAAAAATTGGCTATCTGCAATACTTTTAGAGATAATTCGCATTTACTCATTTTGAGTAGGTGAGTAATTAGCTATGGGTCTGAAACTTCACCAAGTGAAAGCTCTCCCAAAAGTAGGTGAATGATTAATTTGACAAAAATTGGCTATCTGCAATACTTTTAGAGATAATTCGCATTTACTCATTTTGAGTAGGTGAGTAATTAGCTATGGGTCTGAAACTTCACCAAGTGAAAGCTCTCCCAAAAGTAGGTGAATGAGTTATTTGAGAAAAATTGGCTATCTGCAATACTTTTACAGATAATTCGCATTTACTCATTTTGAGTAGGTGAGTAATTAGCTATGGGTCTGAAACTTCACCAAGTGAAAGCTCTTCCAAAAGTAGGTGAATGAGTTATTTGAGAAAAATTGGCCATCTGCAATACTTTTAGAGGTAATTCGCATTTACTCTTTTTGAGTAGGTGAGCAATTAGCTATGGGTCTGAGACTTCACCATGTGAAAGCTCTTTGGGATAGCTGCTCTGCAGAGATACCCTGAAGATAAAAAATTTCGTCGAAATCGCTCTATGTAGCACGGTTTTTGAAATATTAGCATTTTTGTGTTTTGCAATTTTTGCGCAAAAATTCGAAAATTCAAAATGGCGCCATTTTTGGCAAGACAAAATTTTTTTGAAAATTGGCATGGCTACTCTGCAGAGATACCCAGTGGGTCAAAAATTTCGTCGAAATCGCTCTATCTAGCACGGTTTTCGAGATATAAGCATTTTTGTGTTTTGCAATTTTGCGAAAAATTCGAAAATTCAAAATGGCCGCCATTTTTTGCGAGAAATTTTTTGTTTGAAAATTGGCATGGCTACTCTGCAGAGATACCCTGCGGGTCAAAAATTTCGTCGAAATCGCTCTATCTAGCAGGGTTTTTGAGATATAAGCATTTTTATGTTTTGCAATTTTTGCGAAAAATTCGAAAATTCAAAATGGCCGCCATTTTTGGTGAGACAAAATTTTTTTGAAAATTGGCATGGCTACTCTGCAGATATACCCTGTGGGTCAAAAATTTCGTCGAAATCGCTCTATCTAGCAGGGTTTTCGAGATATAAGCATTTTTATGTTTTGCAATTTTTGCGAAAAATTCGAAAATTCAAAATGGCCGCCATTTTTGGCGAGACAAAAATTTTTTCAAAATTGGGATAACTACTCTGCAGAGACACCCTGTGGGTCAAAAATTTTGTCGAAATCGCTCTATCTAGCACGGTTTTCGAGATATAAGCATTTTTGTGTTTTGCAATTTTTGCGAAAATTTCGAAAATTCAAAATGGCCGCCATTTTTGGCGAGACAAAATTTTTTTGAAAATTGGCATGGCTACTCTGCAGATATACCCTGTGGGTCAAAAATTTCGTCGAAATCGCTCTATCTAGCAGGGTTTTCGAGATATAAGCATTTTTATGTTTTGCAATTTTTGCGAAAAATTCGAAAATTCAAAATGGCCGCCATTTTTGGCGAGACAAAAATTGTTTCAAAATTGGGATAACTACTCTGCAGAGATACCCTGTGGGTCAAAAATTTCGTCGAAATCGCTCTATCTAGCACGGTTTTCGAGATATAAGCATTTTGTGTTTTGCAATTTTTGCGAAAATTTCGAAAATTCAAAATGGCCGACATTTTTGGCGAGACAAAAATTTTTTGAAAATTGGGAAAAGTACTCCGCAGAGATATCCTGCGGGTCAAAAATTTTGTCGAAATTGCTCTATCTAGCACGGTTTTTGAGATATAAGCATTTTTGTGTTTTGCAATTTTTGCGAAAATTTCGAAAATTCAAAATGGCCGCCATTTTGGGCGAGACAAAATTTTTTTGAAAATTGGGAAAACTACTCCACAGAGATACCCGGCGGGTCAAAAATTTCGTCGAAATCGCTCTATCTAGCACGGTTTTCGAGATATAAGCATTTTTGTGTTTTCCTTATTTGGAAAATTTGTAATGATTAATTAATCATTAATTACTCGGCCATTTCTTGACCAATCAATGCCAAAATCTAATGATTTCCAGATTTTAATAGAATGAATGCATTTGCCAAGTTTCAGGTGAATTGATAAAATTCCTTTCAAGTTATCATCCGGACAAGCTTCCCCATCGAAAAAAGACCTTTTTGGTCATGTGACCTCTCTGATTGGTTGAAATGTCACTGCAGCATATTCAAAAAAATTCCCCAAGGCTACTGCCTAAACCTGCCAAATTTGAAAAGAATCCGCCTAACGGTTACAGAGTTATAAGGAAAACAAAATGCGGAGCCGGCGCAGCCGGCGGAGCCGCAGGAGCCGGAAGCTCTCCCATACACAAACAAGCGTCCCTTGCGGGACGCTTAATGAGACCTACTGTCCCACTTATTATGTGTGCATAACTAACCTTCCCTGTTTTTAACTTTATCTGTGACCTCAAAAATTCAAAATTCTCCTTCAGATTAGTGTAGCTGGAAGGCAAACAAAACATGTTCAGAGAAAATTGCACTGGAAATCCATAATACATGTCATACTTAGCTACATGAACGAGAATGCCAAAAATATGTAAAATAACATTTTCGCTAAAAATAATCAGGAACAAGCAATCAGTTATAGCCTGGCAACCATATATCACAGTTTTATGTTTATCTAACATTGTTTATTATTAAGTTTGACGCATTAAAGGCCATCCATAGCTTTATATCACGTTTATTATGTGGTTTAAGTATCTCACAATTATGACTCATGTAAGTGGGCATATAAGTTTATAATAACCAGAAGTACTAGTTATGACTTTAATAATGGCAGTGTTGAATCTTAAAGCCAAATTAGTATAAATCAGTATTTAAACATAGCTCAAGCAAACTATATAGTCATGATTGTCACTGGTGTAAAGATGAGTTGCCATATATAAACTTAACTTGTGAAACAGAGTATACAACCTTACTTGTTACTTGCAAAAGCTGAAACCCAGTCTGTACACTGTTGTTGTGTTTGACAACTAAACAAGTGCTTTCTATCACCTTCACCTTCAAACTCTGAAATACAATTATAACATTACACTTTCATTGTTAACTTTTATATATTACTTGTATAGTCTTCTAAATTATGATAAGAAAATGTTTTATCCAAGTTTGCTTTGTTGCTTCACAGTCAATTGGATTTATATATTACTCAGCAAGCATTCTATGGTGTGTGTTTATCAATACATACAAGTAAACTTAAACTGTAAAACAAAAGAAAACTGATACTTAGGCATAAGTTGCATGGTATCTACTAAAAGAAAAAAAAACTTTCACCCAACTGAATACCTAGTTCATTTAAAGAAACTTCTAAATACAGGAAGCTCAGCAGGCAAGAAACCCAACCCATAGCCCAGCAACAACATTGAGATTTGAGAAAATGTAAAAAGCAACTTCAATTGTATGACGTATACAGAACCCATGAGATACTGTCAGATGTAAGAACTTTCATATGGTTGATGAAGGGGAGAAAAATTATGTATTTAATTTGTTCAAGTGAGGATTTCCTTTAACTACAAGAAGTCATCGGTCACTTTAAATGGAAGCCTACTATGAAGCAACAGTTGATCTTGCATTGATAAACACATAAAAGTGCAACTCTAGTACTATCAGTTTAACAGTGCCCCCTTTTTAAAATTAAGAAGTCTTAAATTGAAAAGTATTAAAGGCATTGCCATGACAACAGCTGTAGCCCAATACCCCCACATCCTAATCACTTCTGAATCCTGTTGTGGTAAACACATCCTGAAAATTTGTTGAAAATCCATGCATGGGTGAAGACTGTAGAATGTTCACAAACCTTTATGACCTCAAAACTTATAAGTGTTGCCAGATAACCCCTCAAAAATAACAATAATAATAACTAGATTGGGCCAACTCGGCGCCAACATATCCCCAGACAGGTCATCACTCACGCCACAGGTTTTGATCGGGAATTTTTTATTTAATCCATTTGTTGTATGCCATAAATATTGGGAAAAGTTATATGAACTTCAGCACATCAATCTACTAAGTTTATATCTTCCCAAGGAAGATGGTGTATCCCCAGACGTCGAATACATAACTCAACAGATCATATTTTCAATCTTCCTGCAATGATAACTCTGAACCTATTTTCAAAGTATTTAAATGATTGATGATTGAATGTCCATTCTAAATTAATAATCTCAAAAGAGCATATCTGTTTCTATATTTGTTGACAAATAAAATATTATTTTTAACTCAACTCATCATACTTTTCAATCTTCCTGCATTTATATTATTATTTTATTATATTATTTTTAGAATTTGCATTGTTTTTCAGTTATTCATTTCCTCAATTCCTATATATGTGGTCCATATATATGCAACCTAAATATGTGACACAATCTCAGTTCTGACTCCCTTTGCCTTAGATAATTAGATAATGAAGCAAACACCACCTCCCACCCCCACCCCACCTCTCTCCCCTTCTCCACACCTCTCTCACTATTACAGAAGATCTGTATACCTTTGTTTATTTAGTGTCACTCAATAGCTGGAGGTCCAGGGGTGGGTGGGGGATGGGGGGTGGGACTACAAAGAGATGGAGTGCTGCAGCACAAATAGTAAACAAACACTTATATTAGGAAAACTGTACCAGGGTGGAAAGACTATGTAGAACCATACAGAAAACGATCCCTTATGTGGCATGATATCTGGAAGGAGAATGGCAGGCCACAAAGTGGTTTCCTTCAGTATATTAGAAACAAAACCAGAACAGAGTACCATTACTGTTTAAGATATGTTAAGAAAAATTCTGATTCAATACTAACTGAGAAATTAGGTAATTACATGGCTAATAAAAAAGTACACAGCTTTTGGGCTGAAATAAAGAAAATAAAAAGTAAAAGTAACAATTTACCACTATTAGTTGATGGTGTCAGTGGGGAATCAAATATAGCTAATTTGTTCTCTGAAAAGTATAAAAAGCTGTTCTCAAGTGTATCATATGATAAGGAGCAAATGTCACAAATAAAGAAAAAAACACAGAAAAGTGTGCTTTGTAACTGTATACATGGTAATTGTTATAACAAACACTGTATAAGTGTCAGTGACATCTGTTATAGTATAAAGCAATTAAAACATGGTAAAAGTGATGGAAATACAGGTTGTGAGTCATCTCATATTATTAATGGTCCAAGTAAATTGTCTGTTTATTTGTGTTTACTTTTCAATCTTATCATGAAATTTAATTATATTCCTGGAGACATGCTTTTGTCTACAATAATACCCATTCCAAAAAATAACTAGAGGATCGCTCGCAAAAAAAAAAGATAATGTTTTTGCATAGCAAAAACAAAGCGTCCCGAAAAGGATATAAAGGTGAGTGCTAAAGTATTAAGAAAATGCTTTGTTTCTAGCCTTATACTGTTGTGGCAACCAAAGTCAGCGCAGTCTGCTCTATCTAGCACGGTTTTCAAGATATAAGCATTTTTGTGTTTTGCAAAAAATAAAGAAATTAAAAATGTCCGCTATATTTGGCGAGACAAAAATATTTTGAAAATTGGCATGGCTACTCTGCAGAGATACCCAGCAGGTCCAAAATTTTGTTGAGTTCACTCCATATAGCACGGTTTTCGAGATATAAGCATTTTTGTGTTTTGCAAAAACTTTGAAAATTCAAAATGGCCACCATTTTGGGGAGACAAAAATTTTTGTCAAGACCACTGCTGTGGTGTGTATCTCCCGCCGAGCATTAAAGCAGAAGAAATAGCTTTTCCGAGATAATTTCACAATTTTTCATTTTCGTGTGTGAAAGGTCTGAAACTTCACCAAGTGAAAGCTCTCAAAAAAGTAGGTGAATGAGTTATTTGAGAAAAATTGGCTATCTGCAATACTATTAAGAGATAATTCACATTTACTCATTTTGAGTAGGTGAATAATTATCTATGGGTCTGAAACTTCACCAAGTGAAAGCTCTCCCAAAAGTAGGTGAATGAGTTATTTGAGAAAAATTGGCTATCTGCAATACTTTTAGAGATAATTTGCATTTACTCATTTTGAGTAGGTGAGTAATTTGCTATGGGTCTGAAACTTCACCAAGTGAAAGCTCTCCCAAAAGTAGGTGAATGAGTTATTTGAGAAAAATTGGCTATCTGCAATACTTTTAGAGATAATTCGCATTTACTCATTTTGAGTAGACGAGTAATTAGCTATGGGTCTGAAACTTCACCAAGTGAAAGCTCTCCCAAAAGAAGGTGAATGATTAATTTGAGAAAAATTGGCTATCTGCAATACTTTTAGAGATAATTCGCATTTACTCATTTTGAGTAGGTGAGTAATTAGCTATGGGTCTGAAACTTCACCAAGTGAAAGCTCTCCCAAAAGTAGGTGAATGAGTTATTTGAGAAAAATTGGCTATCTGCAATACTTTTACAGATAATTCGCATTTACTCATTTTGAGTAGGTGAGTAATTAGCTATGGGTCTGAAACTTGACCAAGTGAAAGCTCTCCCAAAAGTAGGTGAATGATTAATTTGAGAAAAACTGGCTATCTGCAATACTTTTAGAGATAATTCGCATTTACTCATTTTGAGTAGGTGAGTAATTAGCTATGGGTCTGAAACTTCACCAAGTGAAAGCTCTCCCAAAAGTAGGTGAATGAGTTATTTGAGAAAAATTGGCTATCTGCAATACTTTTAGAGATAATTTGCATTTACTCATTTTGAGTAGGTGAGTAATTAGCTATGGATCTGAAACTTCACCAAGTGAAAGCTCTCCCAAAAGTAGGTGAATGAGTTATTTGAGAAAAATTGGCTATCTGCAATACTTTTAGAGATAATTCGCATTTACTCATTTTGAGTAGGTGAGTAATTAGCTATGGGTCTGAAACTTCACCAAGTGAAAGCTCTTTCAAAAGTAGGTGAATGAGTTATTTGAGAAAAATTGGCTATCTGCAATACTTTTAGAGATAATTCGCATTTACTCATTTTCAGTAGGTGAGTAATTAGCTATGGGTCTGAAACTTCACCAAGTGAAAGCTCTGCCAAAAGTAGGTGAATGAGTTATTTGAGAAAAATTGGCTATCTGCAATACTTTTAGAGATAATTCGCATTTACTCATTTTGAGTAGGTGAGTAATTAGCTATGGGTCTGAAACTTCACCAAGTGAAAGCTCTCCCAAAAGTAGGTGAATGAGTTATTTGAGAAAAATTGGCTATCTGCAATACTTTTAGAGATAATTCACATTTACTCATTTTCAGTAGGTGAGTAATTAGCTATGGGTCTGAAACTTCACCAAGTGAAAGCTCTGCCAAAAGTAGGTGAATGAGTTATTTGAGAAAAATTCGCTATCTGCAATACTTTTAGAGATAATTCGCATTTACTCATTTTCAGTAGGTGAGTAATTAGCTATGGGTCTGAAACTTCACCGAGTGAAAGCTCTCCCAAAAGTAGGTGAATGAGTTATTTGAGAAAAATTGGCTATCTGCAATACTTTTAGAGATAATTCACATTTACTCATTTTGAGTGAGTAATTAGCTATGGGTCTGAAACTTCACCAAGTGAAAGCTCTCCCAAAAGTAGGTGAATGAGTTATTTGAGAAAAATTGGCTATCTGCAATACTTTTAGAGATAATTCGCATTTACTCATTTTGAGTAGGTGAGTAATTAGCTATGGGTCTGAAACTTCACCAAGTGAAAGCTCTCCCAAAAGTAGGTGAATGAGTTATTTGAGAAAAATTGGCTATCTGCAATACTTTTAGAGATAATTCGCATTTACTCATTTTGAGTAGGTGAGTAATTAGCTATGGGCCTGAAACTTCACCAAGTGAAAGCTCTCCCAAAAGTAGGTGAATGAGTTATTTGAGAAAAAATTGGCTATCTGCAATACTTTTAGAGATAATTCGCATTTACTCATTTTGAGTAGGTGAGTAATTAGCTATGGGTCTGAAACTTCCCCAAGTGAAAGCTCTCCCAAAAGTAGGTGAATGAGTTATTTGAGAAAAATTGGCTATCTGCAATACTTTTAGAGATAATTCGCATTTACTCATTTTGAGTAGGTGAGTAATTAGCTATGGGTCTGAAACTTCACCAAGTGAAAGCTCTCCCAAAAGTAGGTGAATGAGTTATTTGAGAAAAATTGGCTATCTGCAATACTTTTAGAGATAATTCGCATTTACTCATTTTCAGTAGGTGAGTAATTAGCTATGGGTCTGAAACTTCACCAAGTGAAAGCTCTGCCAAAAGTAGGTGAATGAGTTATTTGAGAAAAATTGGCTATCTGCAATACTTTTAGAGATAATTCGCATTTACTCATTTTGAGTAGGTGAGTAATTAGCTATGGGTCTGAAACTTCACCAAGTGAAAGCTCTTTCAAAAGTAGGTGAATGAGTTATTTGAGAAAAATTGGCTATCTGCAATACTTTTAGAGATAATTCGCATTTACTCATTTTGAGTAGGTGAGTAATTAGCTATGGGTCTGAAACTTCACCAAGTGAAAGCTCTCCCAAAAGTAGGTGAATGAATTATTTGAGAAAAATTGGCTATCTGCAATACTTTAAGAGATAATTCACATTTACTCATTTTGAGTAGGTGAGTAATTAGCTATGGGTCTGAAACTTCACCAAGTGAAAGCTCTGCCAAAAGTAGGTGAATGAGTTATTTGAGAAAAATTGGCTATCTGCAATACTTTTAGAGATAATTCGCATTTACTCATTTTGAGTAGGTGAGTAATTAGCTATGGGTCTGAAACTTCACCAAGTGAAAGCTCTCCCAAAAGTAGGTGAATGATTAATTTGACAAAAATTGGCTATCCGCAATACTTTTAGAGATAATTCGCATTTACTCATTTTGAGTAGGTGAGTAATTAGCTATGGGTCTGAAACTTCACCAAGTGAAAGCTCTCCCAAAAGTAGGTGAATGAGTTATTTGAGAAAAATTGGCTATCTGCAATACTTTTAGAGATAATTCGCATTTACTCATTTTGAGTAGGTGAGTAATTAGCTATGGGTCTGAAACTTCACCATGTGAAAGCTCTTTGGGATAGCTGCTCTGCAGAGATACCCTGAAGATAAAAATTTTCGTCGAAATCGCTCTATGTAGCATGGTTTTCGAAATATTAGCATTTTTGTGTTTTGCAATTTTTGAGCAAAAATTCGAAAATTCAAAATGGCCGCCATTTTTGGCAAGATAAAATTTTTTTGAAAATTGGCATGGCTACTCTGCAGAGATACCCTGTGGGTCAAAAATTTCGTCGAAATCGCTCTATCTAGCACGGTTTTCGAGATATAAGCATTTTTGTGTTTTGCAATTTTGCGAAAAATTCGAAAATTCAAAATGGCCGCCATTTTTTGCGAGAAATTTTTTGTTTGAAAATTGGCATGGCTACTCTGCAGAGATACCCTGTGGGCCAAAAATTTCGTCGAAATCGCTCTATCTAGCAGGGTTTTTGAGATATAAGCATTTTTATGTTTTGAAATTTTTGCGAAAAATTCGAAAATTCAAAATGGCCGCCATTTTTGGCGAGACAAATTTTTTTGAAAATTGGGAAAAGTACCCCGCAGAGATATCCTGCGGGTCAAAAATTTTGTCGAAATTGCTCTATCTAGCACGGTTTTTGAGATATAAGCATTTTTGTGTTTTACAATTTTTGCGAAAATTTCGAAAATTCAAAATGGCCGCCATTTTGGGCGAGACAAAAATTTTTTGAAAATTGGGAAAACTACTCCGCAGAGATACCCTGCGGGTCAAAAATTTCGTCGAAATCGCTCTATCTAGCACGGTTTTCGAGATATAAGCATTTTTGTGTTTTCCTTATTTGGAAAATTCGTAATGATTAATTAATCATTAATTACTCGGCCATTTCTTGACCAATCAATGCCAAAATCTAATGATTTCCAGATTTTAATAGAATGAATGTATTTGCCAAGTTTCAGGTGAATTGATAAAATTCCTTTCAAGTTATCATCCGGACAAGCTTCCCCATCGAAAAAAGACATTTTTGGTCATGTGACCTCTCTGATTGGTTGAAATGTCACTGCAGCATATTCAAAAAAATTCCCCAAGGCCACTGCCTAAACCTGCCAAATTTGAAAAGAATCTGCCTAACGGTTACAGAGTTATAAGGAAAACAAAATGCGGAGCCGGCGGAGCCGCCGGAGCCGGCGGAGCCGGCGGAGCCGGAAGCTCTCCCATACACAAACAAGGACGCTTAATCAGCATTTGAGTTCCTCTGAGAATTATAGAGGAATAGCTCTAAGTAGTATTATTGGTAAAATGTTTGATGTAATAATACTTAAACAAAATGCACACATATTTTCTACAGATGAGCTTCAATTTGGGTTTAAATCCAACCATTCTACAACACAATGTACATTTGCTTTAAATGAAATAGTACAATATTATATAAATAACAAGTCTACTGTCTATGTTCTTATGTTAGATTGCAGTAAAGCATTTGACCGAGTAAATTATATCAAGCTTTTTTCAATATTGATTGATAAGGGGTTATGTCCATCTGTTATAAGGGTGTTGATAAATTTATACACAAACCAATGTATGAGAATTAAATGGGGAAGCTATTTTTCAGACACTTTTAGTGTATTCAATGGTGTGAAACAAGGGGGTGTTTTATCACCCATCTTATTTATTACTTACTTTAATGATATGTTCAAAAGACTGAGACATAGTCAACTTGGATGTCATATAGGGAATACGTACGCTGGTGCCCTAGGCTATGCAGATGATTTGACACTGTTAAGCCCAACCCTCTCTGGCTTAAAATCAATGCTACAGATTGCAGATAGTTTTGGTAATGAATATGATATCATGTTTAATTTTAAAAAATATCAGTTTTTAGTGTACTCAAAGGATGATCCTGTACATGGATTTTATCATAATGATATATACATAAAGTCTCAGTTAGTAGGTAATCATCTTGGACATTGTATTGGTCCTAAACTGGACAACAAAGATGTTAAAACGTATCTAATAATTTCTGTGTTGCATTTAATTCATTGATGTCAGCCTTTGGAAACTTAAATTGTCAGTTAAAATACAGTTTATTTAAAACTTACTGTATGCCACTTTATGGTTCAGTACTGTGGGATCTATCCGACCAGGGTGTTGAATATTTTTGCAATCAATGGCGGAAAAGTATACGTAAACTTTTTAATTTGCCATACACAACACACTGTAATCTTTTAAGTTCTATTTGTCATGATATACCAATCGAATTTCAGTTGATGTCAAGAGCAATGAAATTTCTGGTTAAAGTAGGAAATCATGAAAATAAAGTGCTGCAGTTATGCTATAGGTTTGCCTTAAATGGATCAATGTCTAAAATCAGTAACACTGTGAATCATGTGTCTTGTTTACTAAAAGTAAGTAAGCACCTATTACTGCAAAGTTCTGTTCAACAAAAATTAATCAGATGCGGTAATCAAATTCCTGAAAATGTCATGAGTACAGCTGGTAATATTTGTGATTTACTCCTACTTAGAGAAAATAGTGTTATCTCATTATTCACATATGATGAATTAACTTCAATGATAAACTATTTATGTACAGATTGATCAGCATATTTCCTTGTATATATAACTGTATGCATTTTTTTTGTTTTTGTATGTTTTTTTTTTTTTTTTAATAATTGTTGTACTCTGTGTACGAAACTGAAATAAAATAAAATAAATAAATAATATAAACGGGGTAATAAAATACAAAAAGCTCAGTTAATCTTATCACTAAAATAAAATCAAATATATAAAAAAGGAATGTCCAACAGGAAGATTATATACCTCCAGAATTAAATATAAATTATCAAACGACAAGAACAGATTTATAATAATAATTCAGAATTGAGAATTTTAAGTATGTGATTATCAATTGAAATGAGTTCGTAACTGTAGGAGCTGTGTCAAAATTAAGGCAAGTTGAATAAAACTGGGCTAGTTGAGGGTTAAAAATCCCCTATTTTTACTACATAAGGCTATAATTTCATTAATATTTGGGACTTAAAGCTCACCAGAAAATAACAGTGTCCATTTTGCCTACTTGAATATGTTTAACCAGTTTCATTTTAAAAAGTTAAAAACTCAGCAAGCAGAGAGATAACACACAAAAATAAGTTCTTAAAAGCCTAAGATAGCCATAACATTATTAATATTCAAAATTTAAATAGACAGGCACTTCCTTTGAAAAATTCAAAGATTTCAGCTCTATGAGCCACATAGTTTGACAGTTACAGGGCTTTAAAGTGGCATAATATCCATAAATTGGGTCTCTGTGGGCATTTTACAATTGTTAAAGAGACCTTAGCAATTAAACTACAGAACTGAAACTTTTTGGGGGACATACACAACAAACAAAAATTATATATAATACAGTTTAAGACTTGTCACACTAAGCATTTCCAAATAACAGGGCAAAATACAGAAAAAAATGTCAAAAAAGGTCACTTGGGCAAGTGTCTATGGCCCTCATACACAGGTTAAATGTCTACTAAAAGCCTTGATTTTCGGCACATGTGAAAAGGACATAATAATGCATTCCCAGATGGGATTTCAGCTCAATCAATCACATAGTTTAACAGTCACAAGGCTTAAAGGTGGCAAAAAGTCCAAATATTGGGTCTCTGTGGGCCTTTTAGAGATCTCGATGTGGCCTTCAAATTAAAGCATCAGACTTAAAATCTGCTACATACTAAGACTACACATAGAATATGTATCTAATAATAAAGTTTGAAACTTCTCAGACTCACCATTTCCAAGTTACAGAGCGAAATATGTGAAAAATGTCTTAAAACGGTCACTCGGGTGGGTGTTAATGGTCCTCATACACAGTTTAAATGTCTACTTGAAGCCTTGATTTTTGGCACATGTAAAAAGAACATAATAATGTATTCCCAGATGAGATTTCAGCTCTATCAGTCACATAGTTTAACAGTCATGGGCCTTAAAACTGGCAAAAAGTCCAAATAGTGGGTCTCTATGGGGCCTTTTAGAGACCTCAATGTGGCCTTCAAATTAAAGCTTCAGACTTAAAATTTGTCACATACTAACATTACACATAGAATATGTATCTAATACAGTTTGAAACTTCTCAGACTTACCATTTCCAAGTTACAGGGAAAAATATGTGAAAAATGTCTAAAAAGGGTCACTCGGGTGGGGATTTATGGTCCTCAAACACAGGTTAAATGTCTACTTAAAGCCTTGATTTTCGGCACATGTAAAAAGGACATAATAATGCATTCCCAGATGGGATTTCAGCTCCATCAATAACATAGTTTAACAGTCACAGGGCTTAAAGGTGGCAAAAAGTCCATATATTGGGTCTTTGGGAGCCCGTCAGAGACCTATATTTGACCTTCAAATTAAAGCTTCAGACTTAAAATCTGTTACATACTAACATTACACATAGAATATATATCTAATACAGTTTGAAACTTCTCAGACTTACCATTTCCAAGTTACAGAGCAAAATATGTGAAAAATGCCTTAAAAGGGTCACTCGGGTGGGTGTTTATGGTCCTCATACATGGGTTAAATGTCTATTAAAGGCCTAAATTTTGGAGTACATACAAGAAAAACATATTGATATATTCTCAGATGATATTTCACTTAGATGAGAGACCTAGTTTGAAAGCTACAGTGCTTGAAGATGGCAAAAAGTCTATAAATTGGGTCTCTGTGGGCAATTTTGAGATCTTAAGTCGGTCTAACAGGTAAACCTACAGCCTTTAAATTTTTCACAGACAAGGATTACATATAAGAGTTACATCTAGTGCAGTTTGAGACTCATCAGAATTACCACTTCCAAATTATAGGGCAAAATAAGTTAAAAATATAGGTAAAAAGTCCTAAGTGGGGTCTTTATGGGCCTCAAACACAATTTTCTCCTCAACTTAAAGTCTTGATTTTCGGCACATGTACTAAGAATATATTAATGTGTTCTCAGGTAAAATTTGAGGCAGATAAGTCTCATAGTTTGTGACCTAGAGGGTTCTAAGTGGCCAAAAGTGCAATTTCTGACCTTAAGGTGGCCATAAGTTCTTCATTATTGGGAGTTTAACGTCACCTTAAAATAGAGATCTTCCTTTGGGCATCCTTAACATGTGTACCAAGTTTGAAAAAAAAATATTAATCCGTTTTTGAGTTATCGTGTCCACAAGGAAATTTCTACGGCGGCGGCGGCGGCGGCGCAACGGACCTGAATCCAATATATCCCCGACTTTCGTCTGGGGATATAGTAATCACATCTAGATCCTCTTGGAATACACACATCACATTTAGCTGCAACATACTCTGAAAATTTGCTGAAAATCCATGCATGGGTTTAGACTGTGGAACACCAACAAACTTTATGCCCACTGCCGAGCAGCTGCCGAGTATAACCCCAGCCTTTATGGGCTAGGGTTAAAAACAACTACTGCCACTTACTAATTGAAAAAAGAAAAGGCTGATCCAATGGTGGTTCTTCTTGTATGTTTGCTCCTTCAAGCACAAATACATTCACCAACTGCAAAAAGATAGTAAATAAATGTACAATTCACAACGCAATTAACCTCCACATTGCCAAAAACAGTTTGTAACAAAAAATCATAACGGATCTATATTTTTTTGAAAAAGCAGAATTATACTGAAATATTAGTCAATTAATGCACACAGTAAAACAAATTAAATTTTAAAAAAAGGCTGAAAGGGAACACACTTATTGTGAAAATAAATTATAAACCAAAACTACTGATTTTAAAATATACTCATTCTTGTATACTAATAATATAAGTCATACTTTGTTTATGATTAACACACATATTTTTATACAATAGCTATACCTCTTTATCACTAACATGAGATCCCTCTGGAATTTTAAAAAGGAATAACAAATTTCCCCTAAGTTTGAGCCATCTGGATCTGTATGCTGAAAAGTAAAAATATTACTTTAAAGTTGGAACCACATTGCTCAAAAGGTCAAGTTTTTTGTCAAATTACTGACAATATAAGGATATTTATGTGACAACAGTTTCCTTTTTAGATGTTTATATCAGACATTTTAGAGAATCTAATCTAATCTATTAAGGACCTATATGGCACTTAAACTCCATCATGTGACAGACTCTAAGATATAACCATACATAAACATATTGAGTAACAGTTGGTCCATTAGTATAGCCAGGTCATTATAGTGAAGAGACAGAGAGGTGGGGTGGCTATGGAAGATAGACTTTTGAAAACAGGTAAGGTTTGACCTTTTTCTGAAGGGGGAAATGGAAGTTGTATTTCAAATGTTGTTGGGTAGATCATTCTAAATCTTGGGATCATTGAAGACAAAAACTATGACCAAAATGTTTGACTGACTCGTGAAGTAAAGAATGGGAAGCTGGTAAAGGTGGAACTGCCACATACTTCTAGTCAGGGTGACCATGTCTGGTGTTGTAGGAGCATCTGTATTGAGACTAATAAGGTTCAAAATAGCTCAGGGAGCCACTATAAAGAGACTTATAGACCAATGTAGCAGTGTTAAACATATATCGATACTCAAGAGGCAAGCAGTGGAGTCTCTTCAGGATGGGCATCACTTTAGGATGGGCAAACTTTCTATGATTTGTGATTATGCATGCAAGAGTGTTTTGAACACACTGGAGCTTATGTAGCATGGAACATTACAAACTTCTTAACAATGAGTTAAGTACTCCAGACAACTAATAACCAAGGCATTTGCTGCAATGACAGCAACTTCCTGAGCAGATTGCTGTCTAAAATGACAAAGCTTATAAATTTGCAGGCTTTACAAGTACAACTGACACACAAATATGTTGGTGATATACCATTACAGCACTACTATTAAACTAGAGGATCATGTGCAAAAAAAGATAATGTTTTTGCACAGCAAAAACAAAGTGTCCCGAAAAGGATATAAAATTGAGTGCTAAAGTATTAAGAAAATGCTCTGCTTCTAGCCTTATACTGTTGTGGCCACCAAAGTCTGCGTAGTCTGCTCTATCTAGCATGGTTTTCGAGATATAAGCATTTTTGTGCTTTGAAGTTTTTGCACAAAATTCGAATAATTCAAAATGGCTGCCATTTTTGGCAAGACAAAATTTTTTTGAAAATTGGGATGGCTAATCTGCAGATACCCTGTGGATCAAAAATTTTGTCGAAATCGCTCTATCTAGCATGGTTTTCGAGATATAAGCATTTTTGTGTTTTGCAATTTTTGCAAAAAATTCAAAATGGCCACCATATTTGGCAAGATAAATTTTTTTTGAAAATTGGGTTAGCTACTTTTCAGAGATACCCTGTGGGTCAAAAATTTCGTTGAAATCACGCTATTATTATTGCTACATAGTGCTTATATAGTGCTTTTTCTGTAAGCTCAAAGCGCTTTACAATTTAAATGTTTCAAAATAAAACTAGACCTAGCGCATCGGAGAACCGATGCAAATTGTATCCACCGTAAAGACAATGCACCAAAACCTCTAGGACCAATAATAAGCGAGTTATAAGCACTTTTAAGTTTGGCTGTCCTCGTTTGACCTTGAATGAGGGGCCCAAGGTTAAATCCGACCACACCAGAAGATTCCCAGCCCATGATTTTCTATATGTTGGTTTACCATCCCAAACCTCTAGGACCAATAATAAGCGAGTTATAGGCACTTTTACCTTTGGCTATCCTCGTTTGACCTTGAAGGAGGGGCCCAAGGTCAAATCCGACCACACCAGAAGATTCCCAGCCCATGATTATCTATATGCTGGTTTACCATCCCAAACCTCTAGGACCAATAATAAGCGAGTTATAAGCACTTTTAAGTTTGGCTGTCCTCGTTTGACCTTGAAGGAGGGGCCCAAGGTCAAATCTTACCACGCCAGAAGATTCCCAGCCCATGATTTCCTATATGTTGGTTTACCATCCCAAACCTCTAGGACCAATAATAAGCGAGTTATAAGCACTTTTAAGTTTGGCTGTCCTCATTTGACTTTGAAGGAGGGGCCCAAGGTCAAATCCGACTACACCAGAAGATTCCCGGCGCATGATTTCCTATATGTTGGTTTACCATCCCAAACCTCTAGGACCAATAATAAGTGAGTTATAACCACTTTTAAGTTTGGCTGTCCTCATTTGACCTTGAACGAGGGGCCCAAGGTCAAATCCGACCACACCAGAAGATTCCCAGCCCATGATTTTCTATATGCTGGTTTACCATCCCAAACCTCTAGGAACAATAATAAGCGAGTTATAAGCACTTTTAAGTTTGGCTGTCCTCGTTTGACCTTGAATGAGGGGCCCAAGGTTAAATCCGACCACATCAGAAGATTCCCAGCCCATGATTTTCTATATGTTGGTTTACCATCCCAAACCTCTAGGACCAATAATAAGCAAGTTATAGGCACTTTTACCTTTGGCTGTCCTTGTTTGACCTTGAAGGAGGGGCCCAAGGTCAAATCCGACCACACCAGAAGATTCCCAGCCCATGATTTTCTATATGCTGGTTTACCATCCCAAACCTCTAGGAACAATAATAAGCGAGTTATAAGCACTTTTAAGTTTGGCTGTCCTCGTTTGACCTTGAATGAGGGGCCCAAGGTTAAATCCGACCACACCAGAAGATTCCCAGCCCATGATTTTCTATATGTTGGTTTACCATCCCAAACCTCTAGGACCAATAATAAGCGAGTTATAGGCACTTTTACCTTTGGCTATCCTCATTTGACCTTGAAGGAGGGGCCCAAGGTCAAATCCGATCACACCAGAAGATTCCCAGCCCATGATTTTCTATATGCTGGTTTACCATCCCAAACCTCTAGGACCAATAATAAGCGAGTTATAAGCACTTTTAAGTTTGGCTGTCCTCGTTTGACCTTGAAGGAGGGGCCCAAGGTCAAATCCGACCACGCCAGAAGATTCCCAGCCCATGATTTCCTATATGTTGGTTTACCATCCCAAACCTCTAGGATCGATAATAAGCGAGTTATAAGCACTTTTAAGTTTGGCTGTCCTCGTTTGACCTTGAAGGAGGGGCCCAAGGTCAAATCCGACCACACCAGAAGATTCCCAGCCCATGATTTTCTATATGCTGGTTTACCATCCCAAACCTCTAGGACCAATAATAAGCGAGTTATAAGCACTTTTAAGTTTGGCTGTCCTCGTTTGACCTTGAATGAGGGGCCCAAGGTTAAATCCGACCACACCAGAAGATTCCCAGCCCATGATTTTCTATATGCTGGTTTACCATCCCAAACCTCTAGGACCAATAATAAGCGAGTTATAGGCACTTTTACCTTTGGCTATCCTCGTTTGACCTTGAAGGAGGGGCCCAAGGTCAAATCCGACCACACCAGAAGATTCCCAGCCCATGATTTTCTATATGCTGGTTTACCATCCCAAACCTCTAGGACCAATAATAAGCGAGTTATAAGCACTTTTAAGTTTGGCTGTCCTCGTTTGACCTTGAAGGAGGGGCCCAAGGTTAAATCTGACCACACCAGAAGATTCCCAGCCCATGATTTCCTATATGTTGGTTTGCCATCCCAAACCTCTAGGATCGATAATAAGCGAGTTATAAGCACTTTTAAGTTTGGCTATCCTCGTTTGACCTTGAAGGAGGGGTCCAAGGTCAAATCTGACCACATCAGAAGATTCGCAGCACATGATTTCCTATAGGTTGGCTTCACATTGCAAACCCCTAGGACCAATAATAAGGGAGATATAGGCAAGTCCGCTATGTGGGTTACTTCGGCACTCCGTGGATGACCTTGAATTAGGAGCTTCAAGGTCAAATGTGTGCAAGGTTGTAGAGGACATGTATATGTGTCATACATATCGCCTATGAAGAGATTCAACCTTCTACCTATGAGGAACAGCCAGTAGAAAAATGTAGATTATTTTCAAAGAAATGCCCGTGGCGGCCATCTTGTTTTTCAGAATGAGGCTATTTTCCTTCCCAGAGAAGCTTACCCCCCAATGAAGATATCCTGCAAATTTGGTGAACCTAGCTGCTGTTGTTTTCCTCTTAGAGCGTTAACGCCGAAAATCTCTCTACGCGCGGCGGCGGCGGCGGCATAGCGAACGCTAAACCAAAGTATCCACCGGATGCTTCCGGTGGATACAATTATACTAAATATGCAATCTTGAACAGATGGATTTTTAGGAGTTTCCTAAACTTGGTGCAGCTGGTAGCTAGCCTTATTTGTTTAGGTAGACTATTCCATAAAGTTGGGCCACACACTGAGAAACCTCTGTCTGCCAATTTGGAACTAGTACGAGGCACAACTAGACTATTTCCACTACTCGATCTGAGAAGTCTACTTGGATTGTATGACTGAATCAGTTCACATAAGTATACTGGAGCTTCACTGTGGATAATTTAAATATAAGGGTCAGTATCTTAAAAATGATTCTTTGTCTAACTGGAAGCCAGTGCAGCTGTCTCCTTGGATGTGTTGCCTGGGCATAATATGGAAGATTCAAAATCAATCGGCCAGCAGAGTTTTGCAGTGTCTGTAAAATATTTAAGTTCTGCTCATTGATTCCATAGAGGAGGCTGTTACAGTAATCAAGTCGGGACTGTATTGTGGCTTGCACTAATATCCTGCATGCACTGTCTGTAAGAAACTTCCTGATTCTCCTAAGAGTCCTAAGCTGGAAAGTGATGTTCTTTGATTTTGCTTGAATAAAGCTGTCCATAGAGAGATGTTTATCCACTTGAGCACCTAGATTGCACCTCTATCTTGCACGGTTTTCGAGATATAAGCATTTTTGTGTTTTCCTCATTTGGAAAATTCGTAATGATTAATAAATTATTAATTACTCAGCCATTTCTTAACCAATCAATGCCAAAATCTAATGATTTCCAGATTTTAATAGAATGAATGTATTTGCCAAGTTTCAGGTGAATTTATAAAATCCCTTTCAAGTTATCATCCGGACAAGCTTACCCATCGAAAAAAGACCTTTTTGGTCATGTGACATCTCTGATTGGTGGAAATGTCACTGCAGCATATTCAAAAATATTCCTCAGGGCTACTCCATACACCTGCCAAATTTGAAAGGAATCCGCTGAACGGTCACAGAGTTATGAGGAAAAGTAAACACGGAGCTCACAGAGCTGGCGGAGCCAGATATCCTCCCATATACAAACAAGCGTCCCTTGTGGGACGCTTAATAATAACCAACTGTTAAAAAATAGACTGAAAAAAAATATGTGTACATACCATCTTTTGATGACCTGTAGTATAAACCCCCTTCTTTATCACCAGGCTTTTTGGCCAAGAACTTGATAAAATCCTGGTTGAATCTCATATTTCATACTGGTTGAGCTGTGATTAATAAAAAATATATTGAGCTAAATACCTAAAACAATAATGATGCATATAAATATTTTTAAAAAGTACATTAAGCCTGATAAAAACTAGATTGGGTCAACTCGGCGTCAACATATCCCCAGACAGGTCATCACTCATGCAACATATTCTGACTGGGTATTTTTCATCGGACCCATTTCGAGGAAAACATAATCAACCACTTATATAAGAACTTCAGCAATTTAATCTAAAATATTTTATTTTGAAAAGCAAATTTATATGTCACAGGAACTTTGCCTAATATGAACTCTACCCACGTGACCTCAGCCCACAAGGAACTTTCTGCTCATAATATAAATTTTGCTTACTACAAAGACACTTTCGTTTTTTCATTACAATTAATATTCCTGTTACATAATTTCTCAGGACATACAGTTCTGAAAGAGATGAAACATTAATTGTACTTCCTAAGTCACACTATATAAAATAGCATCAGAGATGCCCATACCCCACAGCCTATGGAAATAGTTTTCATCACCTTGAGATATAGGAGTAGTGAAACAGTACAAAGATTGGGATACTTTCAGAGCAGTGTCAGTTATATAAAGGTCCAAATAATGTTTAAATAGAGAAACTTTATGTGAAGATAATAAAATATTAAAATAAGACAATTCAATGAGAAGATTACAGCATTAATCACTAACTAAAAACTAGAGGAATGCTTTTGCTAACAAAAGCGAAGCATCCCTGAAAGTTTAAAATGCTTTGTGGTTTTAATAAGCATGCTGTAAAGCTAAGAATGCACAAAGCTACGCCATATGCTTTCCCAATACCTCTTAATACATTCTGAAGCTATAAAAGCAACGATAAAGGAGATATAAGGCAAAAACTCCAAAGCAGCTATTTATGACCCCAGTTTGGCCCATAAGGGGGGTCAGGGGGTAAAACTGACCAGCTATTTAGACTCTCCACATATGGTTTCCTATTATCTCCCAGTACATTTTATGGCTCTAAATGCAATACTTAAGAAGATAATAGGGGGGTTGACCTAAATTTAAGGCTTTCAGATTGGAAGGTGTCAGAAAATCACTCATAAACTAGATTGGGCCAACTCGGCGCCAACATATCCCCAGACAGGTCATCACTCATGCCACAGGTTTTGATCGGGAATTTTTTATGTAAGCCATTTGTTGTATGCCATAAATCTTGGGAAAAGTTATATGAACTTCAGCACATCAATCTACTAAGTTTATATCTTCCCAAGGAAGATGGTGTATCCCCAGACGCCGAATACATAACTCAACAGAGCACATTTTCAATCTTCCTGCAATGATAACTCTGAACCTATTTTCAAAGTATTTAAATGATTGATGATTGAATGTCCATTCCAAATTAATAATCCCAAAAGAGCATATCTGTTTCTATATTTGTTGACAAATAAAATATTATTTCTAACTCAACTCATCATACTTTTCAATCTTCCTGCAAAGGGTGACTCTGAACCTATTTTCAAAGTATTTAAATGGTTCATAATCCCAAAAGCGCATATCTGTTTCTATATTTGTTCACAAATAAAATATTATTTAAAAATTATATATTATTTATATTATTATTTTATTATATTATTTTTAGAATTTGCATTGTTTTTCAGTTATTCATTTCCTCAATTCCTATATATGTGGTCCATATATATGCAACCTAAATATGTGACACAATCTCAGTTCTGACTCCCCTTTGTCTTATTAGATAATGAAGCAAACCCCATCTCCCAACCCCACCCCACCCCTCTCCCCTTCTCCACACCTCTCTCACTGTTACAGAAGATCTGCAACCCCACTGAAAAGTCTGGTTCTTTGTTTCTCATTTGATATAATTCAATACCTTTGTTTATTTAGTGTCACTCAATAGCTGGAGGTCCCAGAGGTGGATGGGGAGTGGGACTAAATACAGCACAAATGGTAAACAAACAAAAGGGGGAATCAAATACAAAAAGCTCAGTTAATCTTATCACTAAAATAAAATCAAATATATAAATAAGGAATGTCCAACAGGAAAATTATATACCTCCAGAATTAAATAAATTAAATAAATTATCAAACCACAAGAACAGATTTATAATAATAAGTCAGAATTGAGAATTTTAAGAATGTGATTATCAACTGAAATGAGTTAGTAACTGTAGGAACTATGTCAAAATTAACTGAGGCAAACTGAACAAGAGGGTCAGAGGTGCCCCAAAAGGCGGGTTGCGCACGCAGGAAACAAGGATCTATCTCCCTATCAAGTTTGAATTCGATTGGTCAAACCGTTTTCAAGTTAGAGTCCGGAAACGAAAATGTGGACAAACAGACGGATGGACAGACATACGGACGAAAAACGGACAAACGAACGGACAGAATTTCACCAATATCGAAAGGAACCTAGCTATCATGTTGATCTATGTCCCTGTCAAGTTTGAATTTGATTGGTCAAACCGTTTTCAAGTTAGAGTCCGGAAATGGAAAATGTGGACGGACAGACGGACGTCGGACACATCAATCTAATAGGCGGGTTGGTTACACGCAACCCGCCTAAAAACGAACAAATGGACAGAAAAACAAGACAAATGAACGGACGGATTTACACCAATTTCGAAAGGAACCTAGCTATGATGGTGATGTATGTCCCTGTGAAGTTTGAATTAGATTGGAGTAACCGTTTTCGAGTTAGAGTCCGGAAACAAAAATGTGGACGGACAGATGGATGGACAGAAAAACGGACAAAAACGAAGAAACGGACGGAAAAACGGACAAACAAACAGACGGAATTTCACCAATTTCGAAAGGAACCTAGCTATGATGGTGATCTATCTCCCTGTGAAGTTTGAATTTGATTGGTCAAACCGTTTTAAAGTTAGAGTCCGGAAACAAAAATGTGGACAAACAGATGGATGGACAGACAAACGGACGAAAAACGGACAAACGAACACACGGAATTTCACCAATTTCGAAAGGAACCTAGCTATGATGGTGATCTATCTCCCTGTGAAGTTTGAATTTGATTGGTCAAACCGTTTTAAAGTTAGAGTCCGGAAACGAAAATGTGGACAAACAGATGGATGGACAGACAAACGGACGAAAAACGGACAAACGAACACACGGAATTTCACCAATTTCGAAAGGAACCTAGCTATGATGGTTATCTATCTCCCTGTGAAGTTAGAATTTGATTGGTCAAACCGTTTTAAAGTTAGAGTCCGGAAACGAAAAATGTGGACGGACAGACGGACAGACAGACGTCGGACACATCAATCTAATAGGCGGGTTGGTTACACGCAACCCGCCTAATAAAACTGGGCTAGTTGAGGGTTAAAAATCCCCTATTTTTACTACATAAGGGTATAATTTCATTAATATTGGACTTAGAGCTCACCAGAAAATAAAAGTGTCCATTTTGCCTACTTGAATATGTTTAACCAGTTTCATTTTAAAAAGTTAAAAACTCAGCAAGCAGAGAGATAACACACAAAAATAAGTACTTAAAAGCCTAAGATAGCCATAACATTATTAATAAAAATTTAAATAGACAGGCACTTCCTTTGAAAAATTCAAAGATTTCAGCTCTATGACCCACATAGTTCGACAGTTACAGGGCTTTAAAGTGGTATAATATCCATAAACTGGGTCTCTGTGGGCATTTTACAATTGTTAAAGAGACCTTAGCAATTAAACTACAGAGCTGAAACTTTTTAGGGGACAAACATAACAAAAAAAAAATTATATATAATACCGTTTAAGACCTGTCACACTAAGCATTTCCAAATAACAGGGCAAAATACGGAAAAAAATGTCAAAAAAGGTCACTTGGGTGAGTGTTTATGGCCCTCATACACAGGTTAAATGTCTACTAAAAGCCTTGATTTTCGGCACATGTAGAAAGGACATAATAATGCATTCCCAGATGGGATTTCAGCTCCATCAATCACATAGTTTAACAGTCACAGGGCTTAAAGGTGGCAAAAAGTCCAAATATTGGGTCTCTGTGGGCCTTTTAGAGATCTCGATGTGGCCTTCAAATTAAAGCTTCAGATTTATAATCTGTCACATACTAAGATTATACATAGAATATATATCTAATAAAGTTTGAAGCTTCTCAGACTTACCATTTCCAAGTTACAGAGCAAAATATGTGAAAAATGTCTTAAAAGGGTCACTCGGGTGGGGATTTATGGTCCTCATACACAGTTTAAATGTCTACTTGAAGCCATGATTTTTGGCACATGTAAAAAGAACATAATAATGTATTCCCAGATGAGATTTCAGCCCTATCAGTCACATAGTTTAACAGTCACAGGGCTTAAAGGTGGCAAAAAGTCCAAATACTGGGTCTTTGGGAGCCCGTCAGAGACCTCAATGTGGCCTTCAAATTAAAGCTTCAGACTTAAAATTTGTCACATACTAAGATTACACATAGAATATGTATCTAATACAGTTTGAAACTTCTCAGACTTACCATTTCCAAGTTACAGAGCAAAATATGTGAAAAATGTCTAAAAAGGGTCACTCGGGTGGGGATTTATGGTCCTCATACATGGGTTAAATGTCTATTAAAGGCCTAAATTTTGGAGTACATACAAAAAAAACATATTGATATATTCTCAGATGATATTTCACTTAGATGAGAGACATTGTTTGAAAGCTACAGTGCTTGAAGGTGGCAAAAAGTCCATAACTTGGGTCTCTGTGGGCAATTTTGAGACCTCAAGTCGGCCTAACAGGTAAACCTACAGCCTTTAAATTTTTCACAGACAAGGATTACATATAAGAGTTACACCTAGAGCAGTTTGAGACTCATCAGAATTACCACTTCCAAATTATAGGGCAAAATATGTTAAAAATCTAGGAAAAAAGTCCTAAGTGGGGTCTTTATGGGCCCCAAATACAATTTTCTCCTCAACTTAAAGTCTTGATTTTCGCCACATGTACTAAGAATATATTAATGTGTTCTCAGGTAAAATTTACGCCAGATACGCCTCATAGTTTGTGACCTAGAGGGCTCTAAGTGGTCAAAAGTGCAATTTCTGACCTTAAGGTGGCCATAAGTTCTTTATTATTTGGAGTTTAAGGTCACCTTAAAATAGGGATCTTCCTTTGGGCATCCTTAACATGTGTACCAAGTTTGAAAAAAAAATATTAATTGGTTTTTGAGTTATCGCGTCCACAAGGAAATTTCTACGGCGGCGGCGGCGCGACGGACCTGAATCCAATATATCCCCGACTTTCGTCTGGGGATATAATGAGACATTTTTCAAGGGATTGCTCCCAAAATCTAATCAGCTCGCGTTTTCGATAGCATGAACAGGTGTGTCAAATTATAAGGCTGTGTAGCAAGTAGTTTTTCCTGAACTGTGATGACGGGGGGGGGGGGGGGGGGTGTACTTCAAAAAATTGTTTTTGATCATGTGACCTTCATAAAGGTCAAAGGTCAAATTTAAGCATGCAGAAAAATTTTCCCACGCCTAAGGTATGTAACTGCCAAATATGGTCTGAAACCTTCTAATAATAAAGGAGATATTCAAGAGAGACCATAATGCGGCGGCGGCGAGAAAACTGAGGCGAAAACAAGTAAGCGCCCTTTCAGGGACGCTGAATTAATTATGAAGCTGTAAAATTTTATTAACTGGAAAATCAACTGATTATTATAGGTATTTTTTCATAATTCTGCTTTTTCCATGGACAGCTATTCTCCAATCAATAAATTGTACAACTTCCTAATTTTCAGTGTACTGATTGTTGCTGTTATCTTGTTGTTGAATTGTCTTGTTTTAATACTTTATCTTTACATACATTTTCTTTCTCTGAGATGTTATTTTCTCTACTTAAACATTATTTGGCGCTTTATATAACTCACACTGCTCTGAATATATATAGATCTTTGTACTGTTTCACTACTTCCATATGTCATAGTGTTAACAAGAGGGTCAAAGATGCCCCAAAAGGCGGGTTGCGCAGGCAGCAATTAACGGGATTCAATACCAACTCACGCGTGGTGCACACCAACTCACCACCCATCTATGTACGCAGCATTAATGGGAGGAAGTAAGGATACTGTAGGGTATGGGCGAACTGCAATGGTCCAAGGTCAGCGGCGATTTGTTGGGGGTGTGGTCCAAGTCTTTCTGCAACTCACTTTTTCTGGTTTTAGGGAAATCCCTAAGAGATGACGTCATATGTGTTTATCAAATCGATGTATACTAAATCTTTTTTTTTTTTTAGTTTCGGGAACATTCTGTGTTCATCCAAAAATAACCGCGATCGTTAATCGATGAAACTTAAACAATATCGATTTTATGTTTGGCATGTGGCCAATACTGCAACTTTGATATTCATATATGTCAATAAACACAGATTTACCAAAATATTTAGGGTTTAACCTTTATATTCTGTAAATCCTTCTTATATTTAAAACATGTTTCTACCAATAATGTACCTTGCTTTGCATAATCTAAGCTGTAAGTTGTAATCATACAGCCATTTTCTTTTCTGCCTTTAATATGTGCCCATTATTTTACACTGTATTTTGTTCTTTATGCCATATTTTTCTGTTACAAAATGAATTATACCAAAAATGTGTAAAATTATAAAGATTAATCATGGAATAACTAAAGTATTAATCAATCATTTTCATGGTGTTTATACATTCTATGATATAAACGGTTGAATTCCTATTATTATTATCAGTTAGTTTTATATTGCATTTTTCTTTCAGGCAAAAGCTCAGAATCCTTCACAAAAATTGAAGACAAGAGTATCTACTTGAAGTAAATTTTAAACAAGTAAGAGTACTCATCCATTCCAAGGAAGTAGGTTATTATTTTTTTTCTTTACAAAGACTTCTAATGTGGAAGGAAAGGCAGCTTCAAATTTGGGGGGCAGTCCAGCTTTTGTTTCAATACCTATTGGGTTTCCTGGAAAAAAATAAAACTATAAGATGTCAAATGAATGAAGTGCTAACTATGCTTCTCTGTACATAAAAACCATGACTATGACTTATTTTGTTTTTGAGATAGTACTTTGTAGAGATTCTCCACAGTGTTATCATCGAATGTATACAATCCATTGTTATGTACTTTCAATGTACCATATATATTCCAGTTTCAATGATATTCAAATAAATTTAACATTTTCCTAAATTTTATAAATCAAATGGTGCAAATCAAGCCCAGTAAAAAAATGTTGAAGGAAAACAAACCAACAATTTCATTACATTCATGAGTTATGTAAGTCTATAAGGGTAAGATGAGCAATGTGAGAATAATTTCTTAACTGGTAATTATGAGTTGACATGTCATAACAATGAGATAAATAGTACGTCGATAAACAGTATATTCCTGCATGGGTCTCCAGAGACATATTGGGTAGGGATTAGCTTTGATGTATACAGCGGAGCAGATTTTTTATTTATTTATTTATTTGGGGTTTTACGTCGCTTTCAACACTACAGGTCATATCACGACCGGTAGTTGGAAGGGCAGATGAAACCAGTACATACAGTTCGTCAGGGTTCTGTACTATAAACTGCCGACCAACGGCAAGTAACTACCAGCTTTCCCACTTAAGGCCGTGCCGGGAACCGAACCCCAGCCTCAGAGATGAGAGGCGAGAGTGTTACCACTTTGCCACTGTGGCCCCTACAATGGGTCAGAAGTTTGATTTCTAGAAAATCAACAGTTTTATTGACAAATACTGTTGAAATTGAAAGAAACTTCTCTATCCCTGTCAGCTATGAGTAGTAAGGGTGAGTGTATGGCATCATTTTCGGCAACAACCCCCATGAGGGGGGTGCCATGAAATGATGCTATACACTCCCAGAAACCCAAACCACGGACCATCTGTCTGTCACGGTCATTGGCAATCATAGGATTAGGGAAGAGGGGATGGGGGAATTAATGGGTTTAATTAACCGTGAGGCTTTATTAAAAGAGTGAGAATATTGAAATGGTCAAGAAGGGTAGCAATCAATGGCATACAATACATTGATTCAAACTGAAGAATTTATAGCATCATAACTACCATATACACAAATTTATAAAGTCACAACGACTTAAACATGTACAAATTTATAGCATCATAAAAAATAAGGGGATTAGTTCCAGTTTTCAATTGACTATTACTCTGCAAGGGGGAGTCGGATTTTAAAAATTTGAAAAGTATTTTAATCAGTGAGTCCAGACAAACGTGTTGATACCAAACATGCTCCTGTTAATCCATTAATAAACAAGATGCACTCAGAGAGAGCAAAACGCTCGACTCAATGTGACCAGTCTCACAAGTGTTATAAAGTATAACACACATCCAGGCTTATTGGTATCCAGAATATTAACTAGATCTTTCCTAAAATGTAATCACTCCTTCCCATGGCTAGCCCCTTCCTACTTAAAATTTACTATCAACATTTATTCATTACTTTTGAAGAAATATCAAATAGAAAGCTAAAATAATTAAAATACATTGAAATGGGATCTATGAAAATTCATGGTTTTTGGCATCCAAAATATGATCCACATCTTTAACAAAAATTAATAGCTTCTTCCTTTGACCAGGTCCTACACACAAAAATTTTTATAAAGATCTGTTCATTAGTTCTGGAGTAATCTAAAGACAAAAAAAAGACAAATTGGCAAAAAAGCACACAAAAACATAAACTCCTGGTAGAGGTAAAAATATTGGTTAAAAGCCTGTTCTTGGTGAAAATCAATCAGGGTAAATTTTTTGTGATGGACTGTCAAGAAATTGAAGCAAAAAAAAAAAACAGAAATAAATAAACATGATGAATACACCACCTCCCTCTTAATTTTCTTTATGTCAATTTCAAGACATAAATTTAATGAGAAGAAATATTATTACTTAAAGACAGCAAATATCACAAGCTAGGGTTTGTGACCTCACAATGACAATTGCATTCTGATATCATTAAGTAATGACATCATCAGAAACAAAATATTGATTTTTTACGTATGTGATGAAGAGTAGACATCTCATCAAAATTTTAAATGTTGTGTTTTAATTTCTATTTCTTTCTAGCAAAACCTTTAACAGATTCTTTAAAAAGCCTAAAAAAATACTTAAAAAAGAAAAACTAAAAAAAAAAATAGTGAGTGATATTGAACCCCAAACATAGGATTACAAGTTCTTCACTTTACACTCATAGCCACAGAGGAATTCTTTTTGCACAAAAATTCATGAGGAAGAAATCCTGTCATGATGTCATGATATTGATTTTTCACATGTGTGACCAAGCATAACAACACACACATACATACATTTAAAAAGCATTGGGGGAAGCAAAGCTGATTGTGTGTGGATTATTGATTGATTAGAGAAGCAGATTTCACTGTAAAATCCCAATTACAAATAAGAAAAACTCTCTCCTTGCTTTAATTTTCAAACAAATTACACCAAATTTGGAAGAATCTGTCTGTACCCCATGAAATACCTCCCCACCAAATTTGAGATTGATTGATGTTATAGTTTTTGAGTTATAAGGGCACAACGGTGCACAGACAGACTGACAGACAGACAGACAGACAGAAACAAACTGATTACAATAACCCTCTCCTATCGTCGAGCGTTAAAAATCGAAAAAACTATTCATTAATTACCTTAAGAGACTCGTAATACTCAATCTTCAAATGGCCCCAACTCTGCGAGGGATAGTCAGATTTTAAAAATTTTCGAAAAGCGTCTTAATTGGTGAGTCCAGGTGAACGTTTTGATATCAACCATACATGAGCAATAACGGGAATCAAATTTTAACTATACCAAAATGTTCATTATGATATAACACATGTGACACCCAATAACATAATCATAATTGTGACCCTCACAAATCGCCGTGGGTATAACGCACGAGGTCAATTAAATGTAATCCATCACAGGGATTCCTGGTCTCCCCTTCCTCGGAAGGTATTATTCGTTCAAAGACGAGGGTATCACCTCAGAACCCCAACCGAGACTTGTTGTTGCCAGGATTATTTTTTTTAATATTTCATAATTTTTAAAAGTCTTTTTAGTCATTTAAAATTTTTTTTCACCCAAACCCTAGCCCCGAAACAAAGCCCCCGCTATCCCTAGTTCAATCCGGTTTTATTTATGTCTCCTGTCGCATCTTTTGCCAGAGGTTTTTTTCGAAATTTTACCCCTCTTCTTTTTACGTTTGCTCTTCTCTAGAAAAAAACTGCAAAAGACTGATGTAGGGCATTTAATTTCTAGACAAAAGCGGATAAAACCTGGGATATTTGTTCGAGGAATTTTGCTACGCCTTATTCCCTTCGGAGGCACACGTTTAAACAACACGGTAAGGGATGCGATCGGGAAAGCAATGCGAGATATTGGCCAAGTGTGGCACCGGAGGCACCCCCTAACTCCCCCTCAACTATGGATGAAATAAGTGAGAACTGTAATGGACAATTTAATCTGGAAGTAAGACCGGGAAAGTCCTTTGCTTTTCGACATCCGTTTAGGATGTTAATAGCGGGCCCGACATGCTGTGGGAAGACCACCTGGATGAAAAATCTTTTGCATCAGGACGAAACAATGATATTGCCTGCTCCGAGAAAGACTGTATGGTTTTACAAAAGATGGCAGCCGGCTTACAGCCAATTAGAAGAGACTATTCCTTATATCGAATTCGTAGAGGGCATCCAATTGCGAGATCCCGATGGCCAACCCTCCATATACCACCAGGAGTTATGACATATGCGAAATGTACACGGATCATGATCGCACCATCTTAATTTGAGCGTGATTTGCTTATTGCAAAATCTGTACCACCATGGCAAAGAAAATAGAACCATTAATTTAAATACACAATATATCGTACTTTTTAAAAACCCCCGAGATCAACAACAAGTTGCTCATTTGGCGAGGCAGATGTACCCGAATAATTGGCGATCATTTTTAGACGCCTTTAAATCGGCGACGAAAGAACCTTACGGATATTCATTAGTCGATCTGAAACAAGACACCGAGGACGAAGAAAGACTAAAAATTAAAGTTATAAAAGGGGTAAATAACCTTAAAACAGGAGAGCTAACAGTGAACGGAGACCTTGCGACAAGTACTGAAAAAGATGGATAGGAGACATTGTTCTTGCATCGATTGCAGTTGTATTTTTGCATCTTCGAGAGACGTACAACAACACATGAAAAGAGGGTGTCCCGAAAACGAGGAGCCTCTCGTCAAAAAGCTTTGCATTGAAAATAAAGACAATATTGACGAAAGCAGTTTGGGATAAGATTGTGCAATGAGTTGACGACCGATACCACGATCAATATGTCGAAAAGGTAGAATCGTGCAAGTTAGAGGGTTCTTCTAACCTAGAGTCCAGAGAAAAGGCCACCCGAGATTTGTTTTTGAAGTACAGAAAGGGTATAGCGAAATCGTATGCCCATTTTTTTACTACCATGCACGGTATGCAAAAGAGTGAGATTCATCGAGAGGTGATGGAAGATATCCAAACTTTACTGAAAGAAAGGTCTTCAATTTAACAAGGCATTAAAAGTAGTTTTAGAACAAAAATGGACTTTGTTCGAGGAGCTTATAGACAGCGATGACAGCGGTTCCGAATCAAAAAGTTCAGACGGAGACTCGGATTTGAATACCGGAGATGAAAATGAAAGCGATTAATATAGAGACAGAACGTGGACATAATCTATAAAAGGCAGGGGGTCATACGATATATTACTTAAAACGTAAGAAAAACATGTACAAAGTGTTTAGAGTATTAGCCAACCCAAGAGATCCTTATGCCGATAGAATGCCATCGTTTAGGGGGATTGACCCCGGGCAAAAACCACCCGAAATGTCAAAGATACCGGAAGGGTCTCATCCGATTAAAATAGTAACCCCCTTGCAGCAGCAAACCAACATGGCAAAAATCTTGGTAGAAAGAAAAAATAATCTAGAGAAGAGCAAACATAAAAAGAAGAGGGGTAAAGGGGTTCTGACGCGATACCCTCTTCTTTGAACGAATAATACCTTCCTCAGAAGGGGGGACCAGGAAACCCTGTGATGGACTATGTTTAATCGACCTCGTGCATTATACCCATGGTTTGTGAGGGTTGCATGTGCTATTTGTGCTGTGCACATGTGTTACATGTGCGACTTGTGTTACATGTACAGTTTATGAGGGTCACATGTGCGATTTGTGAGGGTCACATGTGTTACATGTGTGGTCTGTGAGGGTCACATGTTTTAGTTACATATTGGCACATTGTCTGACATGTGCGGTTTGTGAGGGTCACATGTGCGAATTGTGAGGGCCACATGTGTTACATGTGCGGTTTGTGAGGGTCACATGTGTTACATGTGCGGTTTGTGTGGTGCACATGTGTTACATGTGCGGTGTGACATGTGTGGTATTGGGTGTCACATGTGTTATATCATAATGAATGCTTTGGTATAGTTAAAATTTGATTCCCGTTATTCCTCAAATATGGTCACAAAAGGTTGGTTAATAGTGTACAATAGTGCTTGTTTTCTAGTGTGATGTTTTATATTTGCATGACTGTCTATTAGTTGTTGTTATGCTATTCATGTTTACCTTTAAATGCCTTTAGTTGTTTATGTGTTTTAAATACCCCTTATTTGTTATGATGCTATAAATTTGTACATGTTTAAATTGTTGTGCATGGTGAGAACTTTTAGATACATCAGTTCAGACAGGTACTAACTACTGTAGTAGACTTATAAACTTATATACTATACTTATAAGTGACATTTATTAATAAGGAATAATTTATGTCTCTATATAATTCCTAAACTTATAATGCCTAATTCAAAATTGCCTTGTAAACTGGTGTGAGGCAAGTTAAGAGTCTGCTTTTACACAAGCATATTATTTATTAATTTTCTTAAAGAAATCAGTCTCATATGCACCAGTTTAAACGATTTTGGTGTGGGAACAAAACTGCTTAAAAAGCTATTGCTGACTTGAGAGATGCATACCCCAGACTTATTGAATAATGCAACATAGATAACATGTATAGTTAATTATATTTATTATTTCATCAATAATTTTCTACTTTATAGGAAATTTCGAGAAATTGTTATGCTTTTATATTTATGAAGTTTATTGTATATCAATTAGGCTTACTGGTTAGGGAGGTGTCCAGGGCTGGGATTCACAAAAGGTCTTAAGCAAAAATTTGTCATAACTTTAAGAGAAAAGTCTTAACTGTGCAAGAATTTTGTCATAAAGTTAAGACTTTTTTTGCTTAGACAAAATGGGATTCACAAAAGGTCTTAGACAAAAATTTGTCTTAATTTTGTCATAACTTTAAGACCACTGCAGGGCAGACTTAAGTCATTTTTAAAATATTCCATTGTATGTATTTACATTTTACCCTTTGTTATGAAAACAACATATATACAATGGGGATCTATACTTCCTGTAGAAGTAATTTCTGTGGATTGTAATAGAAATTTACATCATTTAATTACCTATAAATTTCCACATTTTACCTTCTTGTGGTAAAAATATTGTCATAAAAATGGCTGACTCACAATAAAAAACAAATATTACTATTTTTACATAATTTTACAAAAAAGAAGTAACAAATCTGTTTTACAATTTTAAAGAGAATGTTTGGTGCATTTATCGATGAAAAATGTTTTGGTTTTACTAAAATTTGTTAATTTGAATTCAAAATAGTGAAGACTTTTTGCACAAACTTTGTCTCAGCTAAGATTTTGCTAAGCACTTTTTGTGAATCCCAATTTAAGAGAAATCTTAGCTAAGACAAAAGTCATAACTTTAAGATTTTTTTTTTTTTTTTTTATTGTTCACATTTCTTCTGATATAATGAGAAAAAAAGCAACACATTACACTATATGTTGATACAAAAAAGGTATTGTATATAATTTTACATACATATTTATATCATATAATATATTAATATTATTTATGTATTTGGCAGGATATTAGATATTGTCAAAGATTGATCTCCATATTACCCAATTTTGTGCAAATTTGTTTTCATAATTATTAAGTTTTGATAATATCTCTTGTTTCTGATATTTTGACTTTAACTTTTTCTGTAAGACATAAATATTAGGCATCTGACATTTTTGTGCACATGCAAAGATATAGTATCTTGTAACTATTAATACAAAGTTTAAAGGCCAAAAGTGTTCATCGAAATTATTTTCTCCTAAGATCATTAATTTACTGTTTAAAGTAAGAATGTAACCAATTTTTGACTTTATCCAAACCTTTATGTTTTCCCACAAGTCTATAGACTTGGAACATTGTGAAAATAAATGACTAATAGTTTCTGTTTGCTCACTACAGAGTCGACACTGGCTTGACTGTGACACTTTAATTTTAAACAAAAGGTTATTAGTACCCAATATTTTTCGTAGTATTCTGTATTGAAACCATATATAGACATTATCCTGAATGGACCAAAAACAACCTTTATATATACATTTCCAAAAAAGTTAATCTTGCTCTAGGTTTAACTCTCTATTCCATTTTATTTCATTTTGTCCTAGTAAATCATTACATTTATTTCCTTTGAATTGATTTCTTGTACGTTTCTTTAAATTCACGATTGTTTTGACATGAAATGGAATATATGGTTTCAATATATCCAATTTGTCTCCTTTTTTATTTTTGGAAATGAATTTTTTTACAAGACCACTAATTGCATAATAATTAAGAAAATTAATATTTGAATGATATACCTGTTTCATTTCATTTAAACTAAGCACACTGCCATTTTCATTCAACATATCAGAAACAAAGTTAATACCCATATTCACCCAGTCTTGGAAGCAAATGTCTTGTGTACCCAGTTTGTTGTTATACCAAAGACAATTACTCCAAATGTCATCGTTTGACTCAAATTGATGGGATTTTTCAATATCAGTCCAATATCTAAATACTGATTCCCAAAAAGGATTTAAACAGTGTTTAGTTTTTATGCACCATTCAGTTCCAAAAATAAAAATATTATTAACATTACCAAGACATTTATCCAATAACTTTAAACCATCCTTTAGAATTTGAATTCATAATAAGCTGTAACCATTTCAATTTCATACGTTTTTCAAAAAGAAAAATATCTGTCATTTGTAGTCCTCCCTTTATATATGGTTTACATACATCTTGTCTATTTACTTTATCGGCTTTACCTCCCCAAAGAAATTTATAGAGGATTGAATTTATTTCTTTTAGTATTTTATCTGTTATGGGTAGTAGCATAAATAAATGTACAAGTTTAGATAGCAATAGACTTTTAATAATCGTAATCTTTCCAATTGGAGTTGTCTTTCTATACTTCCATGACTCTATTGTCTTATTAATGCTACTTATTGCTTTGGAATAATTCTTAATTGGAATACTTGGAAGATTCACTGAAAATTCCAGACCTAATAAAGTAAACTCGGAGTCATCCCAAACTAAATCTGATGAGATGGCCAGCTTGTCTTTTGACCCTCTTTTACTGCCAAACCATATGGTTTTTGTTTTTTCAGTATTCACCTTAAGTCCAGACATTGAACCATATATTTCTAAAACATTAAGAGTTGCCTGTAATGAATGTTGAGTGCCATCCAGTATTATAGTTGTATCGTCTGCGAACTGCACTATCTTAAAGGAGTATTTACCTATTTTCATACCTTTAATATCTTTATGGTTTTCGATCATAAGTGTTAAGAATTCTGCGACAAACAAAAACATGTATGGTGATATGGGATCACCCTGTTGACAACCCCTACCAATAATTATAGGTTCAGACAAAAAACCACATTGTAAGATGTATGCGGTTATATCAGTATTGAACACCTGAATCCATTTTATAAAATTTTCATCAAAACCAAAATATCTTAATGCAGAATACAAAAATTTCCATGAAACAGAATCGAATGCTTTTTCGAAATCAATAAGCAATAATAGGCCAGGAATTTTATATTTTTCTGCATAATGCAGCAAGTCATACACAAGTCGTGTGTTTTCGCCAATATGCCTATTTTTGATAAATCCTGCCTGACTTTCTGAGATAATGTTATCTAGATGAGGCTTTATTCGCTCTGCTATGGCTCCTGAAGCTAGCTTATAAATTGTGCAAAGAAGTGATATCGGACGCCAGTTCTTCAATAATTGCCTATCTTTATTTCCTTTGGGGATACATGTTATTATGGATTGTCTTAAAGAGGTTGACAGTTTGCCCTTTTTATAGCAACTGTTCAAAGCATTTGCTATAAAATATTTGATCTTGCCCCAAAAAACTTTTAAAAATTCTGATGATATTCCGTCAATCCCTGGCGATTTATTTGACTTCATTTTCTTTAATATCACACCAAGTTCAGTAACATCCAAAGCCCTTCCTAAGTGAAGAGTAGGGATTTTCTTTATTTTATTTATCAGCGAATTTTGAACAAGATATGGCTCAGATACGCAAACTTTCATTTTGCTAAAAAGTTGAGAATAGAAATTTTGAACCTCTTTTAAGATCTGTTTTTGGTCTGTTATAGTAGAATCATTAGCTAATTTCAACTTTTTAATTGTTTTGTTAACAAAATTAGTATTTTCCAATTTACAAAAGTATGAAGTTGGTTTTTCTGCTTCTGTCAGCCACTGCATACGGGATCTTATCATTTGTCCTTTGATCTTTTCATTTTGTATGCTTTCAAGTTCTAGTCTTTTGTCCTCCAAAATATCTGAAGATGTTTGTGCATTATTACTACTTTGTAAGTCTTCAATATCCTTCAACAATTGATTTTCTTTTAAATTTTGCTCACGTTTGAATTTTGAAGAGTACTTAATGGTTTCTCCCCGAATTTGTAAAATTAATGCCTCCAAAAAGGTATCATCATCAATAATAAACTGTATGTTATTATTACTTTGTGTCAGATAATCTAAATTATATACTGGCAGGGCATATTTTAATTTTTCCGCCTGAATTGCATTATTTATTAGGTCCAAATAATTTTGTTGTGCCAGAAGGCTATTATTAAATTTCCAAACACCTTTCCCCAGCTTAAAATCGCTTAATTTTATTCTTAGCTCTATAATACAGTGATCCAACTTAAAACTAGGCTTTATTTCACAATTTTCTATTATGTCCATCATGGAGTTTGTTACTAAAAAATAATCTAATCTTGCCATTTTGACTGGATTTCGTCTTCTCCATAAAAATATTTTTTGATCAGGATATAATTCTCGAAAAACATCAGAAAGATTTTTATTTTCCATCATTTTAAGATTTGTCTGAGCAAAAAAATTGCCTAAACTTAAGACCTTTTGTGAATCCCGGCCCTGGTAGGCTTTCTACCATGGTTTCAATTATCAGAAAGTCTGAACAGGTAACTGCTCTTACAGGATTATTTTTACTTCACTCATGTGGCCATTAGATTGATAGACTCATGTAAAGATTGGATTTGACGGGTTGGGGGGGGGGGGGGCTTACAGAAAAGATTACGCACCTCAACTTTTCGAACTTTCTTCAAAAGAATGATCATCGCTGACGGGAGGAATGCACAGTCGGCCTCGGGGCTCACTGTAACAATAAGAGTGCGAATTATTTCAAAATGAAAAGCTGGTTCCCAATTGAAACCACAGAAACAACTTTATCCAGAAACATGCACATAGTTCTTTTTTATTTACACAGTGGGCCCATACCTCCTCATTTTATGACACAGTGGGTATATACCCACTTGTTTACTTACACAGTGGGCACCACCCTCGCCATCTATTGTACACAGACTGTCCAGCCTCACTTCCGCCCTTATTTGCACAGTGGGCCCATATCTCCTCATTTATGACATGGTGGGCCTATAACCCCTCATTTTATTACACATAGGGCACCACCCTCGCCAGCTACTGTTCACAGACGTCCAGCCTCAGTTCCTCCCTCATGTGCACAGTGGGCCCATACCTCCTCATTTATGACACAGTGGGGCTGTATCTCCTCAATTTCTTACACAATGAGCACAAGCCTCGCCAGCTACTATACACAGACTGTGCAGCCTCAGTTCCTCCCTTACTTGTACAGTGGGCCCATACCTCCTCATTTTATGACACAGTGGGCACATACCCACTCGTTTACTTACACAGTGGGCACCACCTTCGCCATCTATACTGTACACAGACTGTCCAGCCTCAGTTCCTCCCTTATTTGCACAGAGGGCACATACCTCCTCATTTTATGACACAGTGGGTATGTATACGAGTGGGTATATGCCCACTGTGTCATAAAATGAGGAGGTATGGGCCCACTGTACAAGTAAGGGAGGAACTGAGGTTGGACAGCCTGTGTACAGTAGATGGCGAGGGTGGTGCTCACTGTGTAAGTAAATGAGGGGGTTTTGGCCCACTGTGTCATGAAATGAGGAGGTATGGGCCCACTGTACAAGTAAGGGAGGAACTGAGGCTGGACATTTTGTGTACAGTAGATGGCGAGGGTGCTGCTCACTGTGTAAGAAAATGAGGGGGTATAGGCCCACCGTGTCATAAATGGGGAAGTATGGGCCCACTGCGCAAAAAAAGGGAGGAAATGAGGCTGGACAGTCTGTGTACAGTAGATGGCTAGGGTGGTGCTCACTGTGCAAGTAAATGTTTGGGTCATAAAATGGGGAGACAGAATAGATAGTGATAGTTATGCTTGCCATTTAATAATAAATTTATAATTTCATGAAGAACTGCATGCTCATTGAGCGGTTCCCACTGTGCATAAAGCATGTCCCACTGCAACATTGCACATTGGGCCCCGAGGCCGGCTGTGTCTGCCTCTCTTCAGCGCTGAACCCCCTCCTCTCTTACAAGTAGATAAATGGGCGATAATATTGAGCATAATCATTTTTATTGGATAGCCAATCGATTGGCACGTTTGGTTTATTGTAGGAATGTATGGGGGCCGTCTGAGATTCAAGTAAGTTTTGAACTGCAAAATGATAAGCGATTATGCAAAGTCGCTTCCCATTATTCTCTGTCGGTGGGCGAAATTATGAGGTTCTGTCGGTTGTGTGCTGTTACAGTATGCATACAGTACTGCTTCTAGGCATAAGTTGGCCGCGGTCATAAATAGGCCGCCACTAATTTAATTGGGCCAAACAGAAAAATAGTCTTTGTACAGTGTTTAAAACGAATAAAAAGCATAAATGTAATAATACTGGACCATTTACGATTGCAATCAGCTTTTAAATTTGGAGCAGTTTCAAGATTTAGTGATGGCGGCCAACTTATGACTGCGGCCAACTTATGCCTAGAAGCAATTCTGTATAGAATCCTGGTAAAATACTGCTGAAGGTTTTAAGGTTGAAAACAGTGAACAGTAACCCCCCCCCCCCCCCCCCCTTTTGAGGCGAGTAAAAAAATTGCCGGTCTGTTAATTTTTAAATGACACACTACGTAGTGGCTTTCTACCAGTAAACGCCCATGCTATGATCAATATTTTGCATTTAAATTATATTAAGAGCATTATTTCACATTTTCTGCGATTTCATTATCAAATGATATGCACTGCAATTAATTATTGGACTGTATTTTGTTACATTTGTTTCAAGTATATTTTAATAAATTGTCTCTATTATTGGCCATTTTACGGCAAATCGGAAAAACCAATGAACACCCATTTTGTAGACTTACAGAAGCATTTGTCCCTGACCTCTAACAAAGATATATAAGGCCTACGTTCACTGCTAGGCAGGCGTTAACTGGTAGAAAGCCACTACAGTTACTGCCTTGCTATCCTCGATAGGCGGGTTTTCAAAATGACAACGTAAATAGACAATAATGAGTATCAAAACCAATGCAAGCAAAATTATCAAAGATAAAACAAAATCAAATCCACAAAGTCTCTGGTTCAGTGTGGTTGAATATTCATTTTAAATTATTAAAAAAAAGTCATCCAAAAATGAGGCTGTGAGCCTGTTGTTTAAATGATCGAAAACCTGAATATATTGAAAACCTGTACATCGGCTATACCAATTATTGCAGGAAAGAATTCAAATAGTTATAACTTGACTAGAAGTAGCTCATCCCAGGGCCTGTATTCTTAACATGAATCAGTCTGAGCGAAAAATCAGCTCAAGATCAGAATGGCTCAGCTGATCTTTGGCTCAAATCTGTGCTCAAAAAGGAGGATCAGCTGAGCCAAAAAAAAAAAAAAGAATTAAAAAAAATGGAAAATTCTCACGTAGCAACGCATAAGTTAATTACTTTCATATGTTTTAAACAGCCTTTGTAGGCTTGAATTTCTACAAAATATACATCTCAGCAGGCACACAACTTTGAACTCAGGTTGAATCTGACGGTGAAATCTGGTTTAAATACATGTAGATTTTGCAAACCATTTTTAGTTGGATCCAACGGTTGAAATCATGTTGAAGTCAACAGGTGGAATAAGGTGGAAACCAACAGGTGAAATTTGGTTGAAATACGTGTAAATTTTGCAAACCATTTTTAGTTGGATCCAACGGTTGAAATCATGTTGAAGTCAACAGGTGGAATAAGGTGGAAACCAACAGGCGAAATTTGGTTGAAATACGTGTAAATTTTGCAGACCATTTTTATTTGGATCCAACGGTTGAAATCATGTTGAAATCAATGGGTGAAATCTAGTGGAAGTACACATATATTTTGCAAGCTGTTTTTACTTGGATCCAACCAGTGATATCAGGTTGAATCCAATGGGTGAAATAGTGTTGAAGATGTTTTGAATTTGCAAATTATTCTTAGTTAGATTCAATGTATTAACCTATGTTACTCCAATACGGATTTATTTTTCATGTAATTATAACATTTATATACTGTTTTTATTTTTCATTTAGTAGCTCAAACTATTGGTTCTCATGTGGCAAGCTGAATTCTCATAATAATAATATTAATATCTCATCATAATATCTGTTCATAATATTGATTGAGCGTGCAATTCAACTTCATCACTCAGTATATATATTATGATCTCTTGTATTTTCCACCTAGACAGCCATGGTTTTATCTTTATATAGTAGGATAATCCAATTTTAATCTAATTAATTTTTGGTAATATTTTGAAACAAATTTAAACATTTGTGATGTGACTTTCTCTGTGTCTATTTTATCCAGTCAAACTTGTTAAATATTATATTAAAAATAGACATTGGAATTAGAAACGAACTCTCAAGTAAAATCACAATGTTTTTTCCCTGTCTCTCAAAGTATTCATCTTTTGATTGTATTTTGAAAAAAAAAAACACAACCAAATTAAACATGTATAACTTCACACTGCTGCCCCAGCTTAATTAGTTTTCAACTTTGACCAGAAAAGAGTGGACCTAGCTAGACAAGCCCACACCATGCTATTCAGAAAGAGTAAACACTTCCTATTGTGTGGTCCTGTCAGTAATTGTATCCACCGGAGGATACTATGGATTATGCATGAGTACGTCGCCGCTGCAGTGTGTAGAGTTTTCTTTGTTACCCCTCTAGAGGCCAGGATATTATAGGGAGATTTCTCAAATTTGCAGGATATATTGATAACCATAAAATCTTACCTGGGAATATTTTTTGCCTCATTTTGAAAAACAAGATGGCCACCACGGGCATTTTTTTGACTTTCAGCAAGGATAGAACAAAGGATATGATAGGTAGAGATCTCAAATTTGCAGGATATGCAAATCTTGACTGGAATATTTTTGGCATCATTTTCAAAGACAAGATGGCCGCCACGGGCGTTTCTTTTCAGTCATGGAAAAAGCTTATATCTCCCTTGTTATTGGTCCAGAGATTTGGCATGTAAAGCGAACCAATATTAAATCATAGGCTGGAAATCTTCTGATGTGGTCAGATTTGACCTTTGGCCCCTCTTTCAAGGTCAAACGCGGATAGCCAAACTTGAAAGTACTTGTAACTAGCTTATTTTTGGTCCTAGAGGTTTGGGATGTGAAACCAACTTATAGGATATCATGGGCTGGGAGTCTTTTGATGTTGTCAGATTTGACTCTGGGCCCCTCCTTCAAGGTCACACAAGGATAACCAAATTTAAAAGTGCTTATAACTCATTTATTATTGGTCCTAGAGGTTTGGGATGTGAAACCAACCTATAGGAAATCATGGGCGGGGAGTCTTTTCGTGTGGTCAGTTTTGACTATGGTCCCCTCCTTCAACGTCAAACAAGGATAGCCAAACTTAAAAGTGTTTATAACTCATTATTGGTCCTAGAGGTTTGCAAATCAACCTATTTACCATTTGGGGATACCATACAGAGCCTCTGCACAGTGTTTAGTGGGACCCAGGCAGTATGGTGTTCTTATGTAACTTCAGCAGTGTTGAGAGGTTTCGTTCAACAGAGGTTTTACTCCACGGCGGTTTCACTTCACTATATTGGAGATTTTATTCCAAAGAAGAAGGGTTTCAGTATAAATATTTAGCCATTTTGTCATTTAGTGGTGGTTGACCAATTCACGTCCAGCCTCTGTTTTAAAAATTTAGACATTTTACCCCACAGCCTTTAAGGATTGTTAGCTGGTAAGGTGTAGTTAGCTGATACTTGTTAGGGACATTGGTTAGGGAGTGTACGTGTCCAACATCACGGTGTGAACTTGATTTGACTTTTGACGTTGCTGTAGTGACCTTGACCTATAAAATCTTGCCTGGGCCATATCTTGGAAACCGTAAGGTGTAGGAAGTTGATACGCGGAAGGGATATTGGTTAGGGGTTGTAGGTGTGCAACGTCATGGTGTGACCTTGATTTGACCTTTGACCTTTTCATATGGACCGTGAATTTTAAAATGTTGTCTGGGCTATTTCTTGGATTCCATAAGGTGTAGAAGGTTGACATTTGTTATGGACATTGGTTAGGGGGTATATGTGTGTATCGTGCTGTGACCTTTTTGTTCTGCCAAAGTGTGTTCGCCTGCCATATTTAAGACATCTTTCTCTAAAGACAAAGATATGTGGATTGCTGCAACTAATATGCACTTTTACAAAATTGTGCTATTTCCATTGACAGCTATTCTCCAATTAACAAATTTTACAGCTTCATATTTTTTTGCTGCAACTGATATGCACTTTTACATAATTGTGCTATTTCCATTGACACCTATTCTCCAATTAACAAATTTTACAGCTTCATATTTTTTTAGTTTACTGATTAATGGTGTCATCTTGCTATTGAATTGTCTTGTTTTAGTATCTTTAGTATCTTTTTATACTTTATCTTTACATACATTTTCTTTCTCTTAGATAGTATTTTTTCTGCGTAAACATTATTTGGAACTTTATATAACTGACACTGCTCTGTAAGTATCCAAATCTTTGTACTGCTTCACTACTTCTGTATCTCATGGTGTTGAAAACTATTTCCCCAGGCTGTAGGGTACGGGCCTCTCTGATGCTGTTTTTGATAGAAAATATGTTTATCACTTCATAGATAATAAAAAATTGATCATATACATTGGTAAATTATTGTGTAATTGTGATTGCAGTGTCAAAAGGTTTTGCTCAACAGAGGTTTTACTCCATGGAGGTTTTGCTCCATTATATGGGAGATTTTGTTTCAAAGAAGAAGGTTTTCACTATAAATAAATATTTAGCCATTTTGTTGTTTAGTGGTGGTGGACCAATTCACACCCAGCCTCAATTTTCTTAAATATTTATACTTTTTGATAGAAAATATGTATATCACTTCATAGATACAGTGTTCGCTCTTGTCAAAAATGAATGCGAGACAGACTGTCTCCCTTCACTTGAAAAGGCGAGACAACTGTGAAAAAATGTGAGACATGTTTTACTTCAAGAGATTTTGAAATATTTAGTTCCAATTTGGGACTGCATTAAATCTTCTTTATTTAAATAATAAGAAATAGATGACTAAAAGTTCAAATAAATAAACTATTTAATGCTGTTTTTATTTGTCTTTTTTTTCTTTAAGTTCACTTCTAAACCACATCTTAATGGCTATTGGCTGGGTGCTACTGGTGTTTTATTATTATTTTTTTTTTTTATTATTATATCCCGCCGCCGCCGTAGAAATTTCCTTGTGGACGCGATAACTCAAAAACAAATTAATATTTTTTTTTCAAACTTGGTACACATGTTAAGGGTGCCCAAAGGAAGATCCCTATTTTAAGGTGACCTTAAACTCCCAGTAAAAAAGAACTTATGGCCACCTTAAGGTCAGAAATTGGACTTTTGGCCACTTAGAGCCCTGTAGGTCACAAACTATGATGCTCAGCTGGCTGAAATTTTACCTGACAACACATTAATATGTTCTTAGTACATGTGCCGAAAATCACGACTTTAAGTTGAGGAGAAAATTGTGTTTGAGGCCCATAAATACCCCCACTTAGGGATTTTTTGCTATACTTTTCACATATTTTGCCCTATAATTTGGAAGTGGTAATTCTGATGAGTCTCAAACTGCGCTAGGTATAACTTTGATATGTAATCCTTGTCTGTAGAAAATTTTAGGGCTGTAGGTTTACCCAAAGGGGTCGACTTAAGGTCTCAAAAGTGCCCACAGAGACCCAATTTATGCACTTTTTGCCACTTTCAAGCACTGTAGCTTTCAAACTATGTCTCTCATCTAAGTTAAATATCATCTGGGAATATATCTATGTCTTTTCTTATATGTGCCCCAACATTTAGGCCTTTAATGGACAGTTAACCTGTGTATCAGGACCATAAACACCCACCCGAGTGACCCTTATAAGACATTTTTCACATCTTTTTCCCTGTAACTTGGAAATGGTAAGTCTGAGAAGTTTCAAACTGTATTAGATATATATTCTGTGTGTAATCTTAGTATGTAACAGATTTTAAGTCTGAAGCTTTAATTTTGAAGGTCAAATTGAGGTCTCTAAAAGGCTCCCAAAGACCCAATATTTGGACTTTTTGCTACTTTTAAGCCCTGTGACTGTCAAACTATGTGACTGATAGAGCTCAAATCCTATCTGGGAAGATATTAGTATGTTATTTATATATGTGCCAAAAATTAAGGCTTTAAGAAGACATTTAACCTGTGTATGAGGACCATAAATCCCCACCCGAGTGACCATTTTTAGACATTTTTCACATATTTTGCCCTGTAACTTGGAAATGGTAAGTCTGAGAAGTTTCAAACTGTATTAGATGCATATTCTATGTGTAATCTTAGTATGTGACAAATTTTAAGTCTGAAGCTTTAATTTGAAGGCCACATTTAGGTCTCTAGAAGGCCCCATAAAGACCCAGTATTTGGACTTTTTGCCAATTTTAAGGCCTGTGACTGTTAAACTATGTGACTGATAGAGCTGAAATCTCATCTGGGAATACATTATTATGCTCTTTTTACATGTGCCAAAAATCAAGGCTTCAAGTAGACATTTAACCTGTGTATGAGGACCTTAAACACCCACCTGACTGACCCTTTTAAGACATTTTTCACATATTTTGCTCTGTAACTTGGAAATGGTAAGTCTGAGAAGTTTCAAACTTTATTAGATACATATTCTATGTGTAATCTTAGTATGTAACAAATTTTAAGTCTGAAGCTTTAATTTGAAAGCCACATCGAGATCTCTAAAAGGCCCACAGAGACCCAGTATTTGGACTTTTTGCCACCTTTAAGCCCTGTGACTGTTAAACTATGTGATTGATGGAGCTGAAATCCCATCTGGGAATGCATTATTATGTCCTTTTTACATATGGCGAAAATCAAGGTTTTTAGTAGACATTTAACCTGTGTATGAGGGCCATAGACACTCGCCCAAGTGCCTTTTTGGACATTTTTTCCGTATTTTGCCCTGTTATTTGGAAATGCTTAGTGTGACAAGTCTTAAACTGTATTATATATAATTTTTGTTTGTTATGTATGTCCCCCAAAAAGTTTCAGATCTGTAGTTTAATTGCTAAGGTCTCTTTAACAATTGTAAAATGCCCACAGAAACCCAATTTATGGACATTATGCCACTTTAAAGCCCAGTAACTGTCAAACTATGTGGGTTATAGAGCTGAAATCTTTGAATTTTTAAAAGGAAATGCCTGTCTATTTAAATTTTGAATATTAATAATGTTATGGCTCTCTTAGTCTTTTAAGAACTTATTTTTGTGTGTTATACCTCTGCTTGCTGAGTTTTTAACTTTTTAAAATGAAACTGGTTAAACGCCGGTTAAACATATTCAAGTAGACAAAATGGACACTTTAAGTGAGCTTTAAGTCCCAATATTAATGAAATTATATCCTTATGTAGTAAAACTAGGGGATTTTTAACCCTCAACTAGCCCAGTTTTATTCAACTTGCCTCAGTTAATTTTGACACAGCTCCTACAGTTATGAACTCATTTCAGTTGATAATCACATACTTAAAATTCTCAATTCTTTTTGTATTTGAGTACCCCTTTTATATAGATTGTTTGTTTACCATTTATGCTGTAGCACTCCATCTCTTTGAGAGAACATGTAAACTGTGTAAAAAAGATGTAGAAGATGAGATACATTTTGTTTGTGTTTGTCCAGCTTTAGAGCTGATTCGTATGAAATATTTCAAAATTTTAAATATAGATAAATCTGAATTATTAATAGATCAATTATCAAGGGTATTAACTCATATGAATGTCAATATGGTTATTATATCCCCAGACGAAAGTCGGGGATATATTGGATTCAGGTCCGTCGCGCCGCCGCCGCCGCCGCCGCCGCCGCCGTAGAAATTTCCTTGTGGACGCGATAACTCAAAAACAAATTAATATTTTTTTTTCAAACTTGGTACACATGTTAAGGGTGCCCAAAGGAAGATCCCTATTTTAAGGTGACCTTAAACTCCCAGTAAAAAAGAACTTATGGCCACCTTAAGGTCAGAAATTGCACTTTTGGCCACTTAGAGCCCTGTAGGTCACAAACTATGATGCTCAGCTGGCTGAAATTTTACCTGACAACACATTAATATGTTTTTAGTACATGTGCCGAAAATCATGACTTTAAGTTGAGGAGAAAATTGTGTTTGAGGCCCATAAATACCCCCACTTAGGGATTTTTTGCTATACTTTACACATATTTTGCCCTATAATTTGGAAGTGATAATTCTGATGAGTCTCAAACTGCGCTAGGTATAACTTTGATATGTAATCCTTGTCTGTAGAAAATTTTAGGGCTGTAGGTTTACCCAAAGGGGTCGACTTAAGGTCTCAAAAGTGCCCACAGAGACCCAATTTATGCACTTTTTACCACTTTCAAGCACTGTAGCTTTCAAACTATGTCTCTCATCTAAGTTAAATATCATCTGGGAATATATCTATGTGTTTTCTTATATGTGCCCCAACATTTAGGCCTTTAATAGACAGTTAACCTGTGTATCAGGACCATAAACACCCACCCGAGTGACCCTTATAAGACATTTTTCACATCTTTTTCCCTGTAACTTGGAAATGGTAAGTCTGAGAAGTTTCAAACTGTATTAGATATATATTCTGTGTGTAATCTTAGTATGTAACAGATTTTAAGTCTGAAGCTTTAATTTTGAAGGTCAAATTGAGGTCTCTAAAAGGCTCCCAAAGACCCAATATTTGGACTTTTTGCTACTTTTAAGCCCTGTGACTGTCAAACTATGTGACTGATAGAGCTCAAATCCTATCTGAGAAGATATTAGTATGTTATCTTTATATGTGCCAAAAATTAAGGCTTTAAGAAGACATTTAACCTGTGTATGAGGACCATAAATCCCCACCCGAGTGAGCATTTTTAGACATTTTTCACATATTTTTCCCTGTAACTTGGAAATGGTAAGTCTAAGAAGTTTCAAACTGTATTAGATGCATATTCTATGTGTAATCTTAGTATGTGACAAATTTTAAGTCTGAAGCTTTAATTTGAAGGCCACATTTAGGTCTCTAGAAGGCCCCATAAAGACCCAGTATTTGGACTTTTTGCCAATTTTAAGGCCTGTGACTGTTAAACTATGTGACTGATAGAGCTGAAATCTCATCTGGGAATACATTATTATGTTTTTTTTACATGTGCCAAAAATCAAGGCTTCAAGTAGACATTTAACCTGTGTATGAGGACCTTAAACACCCACCTGAGTGACCCTTTTAAGACATTTTTCACATATTTTGCTCTGTAACTTGGAAATGGTAAGTCTGACAAGTTTCAAACTTTATTAGATACATATTCTATGTGTAATCTTAGTATGTAACAAATTTTAAGTCTGAAGCTTTAATTTGAAAGCCACATCGAGATCTCTAAAAGGCCCACAATGACCCAATATTTGGACTTTTTACCACCTTTAAGCCCTGTAACTGTTAAACTATGTGATTGATGGAGCTGAAATCCCATCTGGGAATGCATTATTATGTCCTTTTTACATATGCCGAAAATCAAGGTTTTTAGTAGACATTTAACCTGTGTATGAGGGCCATAGACACTCGCCCAAGTGCCTTTTTTGACATTTTTTCCGTATTTTGCCCTGTTATTTGGAAATGCTTAGTGTGACAAGTCTTAAACTGTATTATATATAATTTTTGTTTGTTATGTATGTCTCCCAAAAAGTTTCAGATCTGTAGTTTAATTGCTAAGGTCTCTTTAACAATTGTAAAATGCCCACAGAAACCCAATTTATGGATATTATGCCACTTTAAAGCCCAGTAACTGTCAAACTATGTGGGTTATAGAGCTGAAATCTTTGAATTTTTAAAAGGAAATGCCTGTCTATTTAAATTTTGAATATTAATAATGTTATGGCTATCTTAGTCTTTTAAGAACTTATTTTTGTGTGTTATACCTCTGCTTGCTGAGTTTTTCACTTTTTAAAATGAAACTGGTTAAACATATTCAAGTAGACAAAATGGACACTTTAAGTGAGCTTTAAGTCCCAATATTAATGAAATTATATCCTTATGTAGTAAAACTAGGGGATTTTTAACCCTCAACTAGCCCAGTTTTATTCAACTTGCCTCAGTTAATTTTGGCACAGCTCCTACAGTTATGAACTCATTTCAGTTGATAATCACATACTTAAAATTCTCAATTCTTTTTGTATTTGAGTACCCCTTTTATATAGATTGTTTGTTTACCATTTATGCTCAACCCACACCCCCCACCCGGATTCCCCCCACCCACCTCTGGGACCTCCAGCTATATTGAGTGACACTAAATAAACAAAGGTATTTAGTGATATCAGATGAGAAACAAAGAACTCAATGGGGTTGCAGATCTTGTGTAATAGTGAGAGAGGTGTGGAGAAGGGGAGAGGGGTGGGGGTGGGAGGTGGTGGGCTTCATTACATATAACACAAAGGGGAGTCAGAACTGAGATTGTGTCACATATTTAGGTTGCATATATATGGACCACATATATAGGTATAGAGGAAATGAATAACTGAAAACAATTTGCAAATTCTAAAAATAATATAATAAAATAATAATATAAATAATTTTTTTTTAAATAATATTTTATTTCTGAACAAATATAGAAACAGATATGCGCTTTTGGGATTATGAATTTTAGAATGGACATTGAATCATCAATCATTTAAATACTTTGAAGGAAGATTGAAAAATATGATGAGTTGAGTTAAAAATAATATTTTATTTGTCAACAAATATAGAAACAGATATGCTCTTTTGGGATTATTAATTTAGAATGGACATTCAATCATCAATCATTTAAATACTTTGAAAATAGGTTTAGAGTTATCATTGCAGGAAGATTGAAAATATAATTTGAGGTATGTATTCGGCGTCTGGGGATACACCATCTTCCTTGGGGAGATATAAACAGAGTAGATTGATGTGCTGAAGTTCATATAATAATGGGTAATTATGTTTTAAAAAATTCCCGATCAAAACCTGTGGCGTGAGTGATGACCTGTCTGGGGATATGTTGGCGCCGAGTTGGCCCAATCTAGTTAATTTTATTTTTGATTTGTGGCAAGAAAGAAAAAGTAAATTATATTGTTAATTTTTATGTATTGAATTGCTGTCTGTATTTACTGTATCTTACCTCAAAATATGTTTGCTCTGTTTGTTATTAACTCTCTATTTAAAGTGACTTATAAGCCCATATAGGGCTGGGTATTACTTCAATAGTTTTTGTATAATCCTTGTCAACATAATACATGTCACTATAATAAACTAATAAACTAAACTAAGTCCCAACCCACATCCCCCACCCGGATTCCCCTCACCCACCTCTGGGACCTCCAGCTATATTGAGTGACACTAAATAAACAAAGGTATTTAATGATATCAGATGAGAAACAAAGAACTCAATGGGGTTGCAGATCTTGTGTAATAGTGAGAGAGGTGTGGAGAAGGGGAGAGGGGTGGGGGTGGGAGGTGGTGGGCTTCATTACATATAACACAAAGGGGAGTCAGAACTGAGATTGTGTCACATATTTAGGTTGCATATATATGGACCACATATATAGGTATAGAGGAAATGAATAACTGAAAACAATTTGCAAATTCTAAAAATAATATAATAAAATAATAATATAAATAATTTTTTTTTAAATAATATTTTATTTGTGAACAAATATAGAAACAGATATGCGCTTTTGGGATTATGAATTTTAGAATGGACATTCAATCATCAATCATTTAAATACTTTGAAGGAAGATTGAAAAGTATGATGAGTTGAGTTAAAAATAATATTTTATTTGTCAACAAATATAGAAACAGATATGCTCTTTTGGGATTATTATTTTAGAATGGACATTCAATCATCAATCATTTAAATACTTTGAAAATAGGTTTAGAGTTATCATTGCAGGAAGATTGAAAATATAATTTGAGTTATGTATTTGGCGTCTGGGGATACACCATCTTCCTTGGGAAGATATAAACAGAGTAGATTGATGTGCTGAAGTTCATATAATAATGGGTAATTATGTTTTTAAAAATTCCCGATCAAAACCTGTGGCATGAGTGATGACCTGTCTGGGGATATGTTGGCGCCGAGTTGGCCCAATCTAGTTATTTTACTGTTATCTGGATTCATCAAATAAATAAATAAATTGCATTTTTTCTCTTTTCTTTAAAGAAATATATATTTTTGTCCCTTTCAATAATAGACGAATTTCTTTGGTCAGTAGTTGATTCGACTGTTTCGCCTGTGACACAATATGCAGAAGACGAGTTAAAAAATAGACATAAAGCACGGAAATCTCGTGAGAATACCTGAATTCTCGCGTGAATTACTGTTAGCTGGATGTATCAAATAAAATAAACTCACTTTCATGTCTTTCTCACCTGTTTCTATGAGGAAATATGTACGTCGTCGCTTCCGATAATAGATGAATTTCTTTGGTGAGTAGTTGTTTCGACTGTTTCGCCTGTGACACTATAAGCAGAAGACGAGTTTAAAAATCGACAACAAAGCACGGAAATCTCGCGAGAATACACAAAATCTCACGTGAATTACTGTTAGCTGGATATATAAAATAAAATAAACTGCTTTTCTAACCCGTTTCTATGAGGAAATATGCCTCATCTGTAGTAAAATTTTTTGAAGATTTTCTGTCATATGTGGGTTTTTTGTCTTCCTTATCCCTATCCTTTGTCATTTGTGGTGATTTTAATCTTCATGTCGACATTATGTCTCCAACAGTCTCTGAATTTAAATCAGTCATGGATTCTTGCTGTCTGTCCCAATACATTGATTTTCCTACTCACCTTCATGGTCATACCTTAGATTTGTTGATGGCTCCATCTGAGTTCTCTGCAATTTCTGATGTGAAAGGGTCAGGCTTCATCAGTGATCACAAAATTATCTCTTGTGTGGTTGACTTTCCATCTTTGGATACACCGATTCAGAAAGTTGTTACCTTCCGTCAGTACCATAAATTGAACATTGATAAATTCAGAAGTGACCTCCTGACCATCCGTTTGTTAGCTCGCCATCTGATGACATAGATTTATTGCATGAACAGTACATGTCTGGTTTGTCTAGCCTTCTAGATATTCATGCACCAGTGAAGACTAAACAGCTCATCAAACCAGCCCCAAGCTGGATAACTGATGAGTATAGAACTGCCAAGTGCATGAGAAGGCAGTTTGAGCGTGCCTGGAGAAGAGACAAATCCCCTGAAAATCGTTCCCGTCTTCGACGACAGATAAATAGATGTAACCACATCCTAAATAGAAACAAGGGGTGTTTCTATCGTGATCTAGTCAGTGAAAATTGCGGCGATAGCAAGAGGTTATGGCATGCACTAAACAGAACATTGAGTCGGTCAAATTCTACTGTCCTCCCATCCTTTGATGATGAAAAGTCTTTAGCAAACAGATTTGGTTCGTTTTTCATTGATAAAATTAAAAAGATTCGAGACACCTTTAAATACACCCGATCTCAGGTTCTTCATCCAGACAAGGAGCCGCCGACTTTCTGTTCCTTTCAAGCTGTCACTGAGACTGAAGTCTTTAAGTTTATCAAGGAATCCCCTTCTAAAACTTGCTCCCTTGATCCATGCCCCACTCACATTGTGAAACAATGTATTGACATTCTTCTCCCTTCATTGACTAAACTAGTTAACTTGTCCCTCAAAAACGGCATTTTCCCTAATCCTTTCAAACAGGCTATTGTCACTCCCCTCCTCAAAAAGTCCACCCTTTCAAAAGAGGATTTGAAGAGCTACCGACCAGTGTCCGGTCTTAGCTTCTTGTCAAAATTGGTCGAGCGAATTGTGGCTGCCCAAATTAGATCTCACATGGATTCTCATGATCTTGGTAATACTTTCCAGTCAGCCTACAAGGTAGGCCACTCGACAGAAACTGCCTTGTTGTGCATCAAAAATGAGATTCACTTATCTCTGTCCAAGGGCATGCCTACAGCACTAGTGCTACTTGACCTGTCTGCGGCATTCGATACTATCGATCATGACACACTCCTATCCTGTCTGTCGTCTAGATTTGGTTTTGCTGGATCGGCATTAAAATGGTTTAGATCCTATCTACAGGATCGTTTTCAGTCAGTCAAGATTGGTTCTAGTCTTTCGAATTTGTTCAAATTGAAGTTTGATCCCCGTCATGGCCGTAAGTGGGAAAGCTGGTAGTTGCTTGCCGTTGGTCGGCAGTTTACAGTACAGAACCCTAGCGAACTATATGTACTGGTTTCCTCTGCCCTTCCAACTACCCGTCGTGATATGACCTGTACAGTGTTGAAAGCGACGTAAAACCCCAAATAAATAAATAAATAAATCAGTCAGTCAAGATTGGTTCTAGTCTTTCGAATTTGTTCAAATTGAAGTTTGGAGTCCCCCAAGGTTCTGTCTTAGGTCCCCTTCTGTTTTCCCTCTACACAACACCTCTGAGCCAAGTCATCAGAAAATATACCGGAGTCCGTTACCACTTCTATGCGGACGACACTCAGTTGTTCATTCACTTATCCCCTGATGATAGTCTCAAGTCTTTTGACCGTCTTAAATCATGTTTGAATGATATTCAGGTCTGGATGTCTGAAAACAAACTCAAGCTAAATCCCGATAAAACAGAATTCATAGTCTTCGGTGCCAAAGACAGACACAAATGGCTCAGTGACTCACTACCTGTCAATATCCTGGGAAATTGTCTCTCTCCCGCAGATGTTGTACGCAATCTGGGCGTTCTGTTTGATGCAAAGTTTTGTTTCACCAATCACGTAAATTCTGTTATCAAATCCTGCTTTATCAGCCTCAGGGACCTTCATCGTATCAGGAGGTTTCTTTCTGTGGATACATCAGTGGTGATTGCAAATGCTCTGGTCAGTAGTCGTTTGGATTATTGCAACTCTCTTTTTCGCAGTTTGTCATCCCGAAATGCTACAAGGCTCCAATATGTTCAAAATGCGCTTGCACGGTTTGTCACTGGTGCTTCAAAGTACACTCACATTACATCCACCCTTAGGACACTCCATTGGCTACCCGTTAGACAACATATTATCTTCAAAACCCTAGTTTTGGTCTATAAGTACCTCACCACTGGCCAGCCTAAGTATTTTGCACCATATCTCCCCTTGTACAAATCTGCCGTGAATACAAGACGTTCCAATCCCAAAAATTTGTTCTTTCTGGTTCCCTCTTACTGTCCTTCCATCCATAAATCAAAGGTCCATTTTAACAATAGTTTCTCATATGATGCCCCTAAGTTATGGAATGATCTTCCATATGATATACGCAGTGCTCCAAATCTCTCCAGTTTCAAAAGTCGACTCAAAACCTACCTATTTCAGAAATCATTCCCACCATAGCTTCTTACTACCGAACACCGGACCGCCTCCCTGGCAATGACTCGGAACATGTCTAAAGTCTCATGATTTATGCCTTACGGATTGGATGGTGTGCCTTAGAATCCGTTGATACGGAGATTAAGCACCTGGACAACTGATTGATTGATTGATATGTACGTCGTCGCTTCCGATAATAGACGAATTTCTTCAGTCCGTTTTGAGTGTTTCGCCTGGTAGCGACAGCACAGACGCGTTGGTGAGTTCGTTTTGCGACAACTCGCCCCAGAGTGTGTACAAACTCGTGAAATCGCGCTCGAGAGCGAACACTGTAGATAATAAAAAAATTGATCATATGGATTGGTAAATTATTGTGCGACTGTAATTGTCTTTACTTTATTTAGGGGTGGGCATGAATAGGTACATGAATTTGAACTGGTCCACCAGCTCTATTCAACAAACTTTTAATTTCACCATTATTCGACCACTTGTACAACTCATTAATACTGAGTTCCATGGGATTTCCTAAAAATATTTTACAAATAGGAGTGCTGCTTGAATATTATGTATTTTACATGGAAACATATGTTTTGATGAAGAACAAATTCTTCAAATTTGTACACTTGTACAGCTCATTAATATTCATGTATGTATAGAAATTATAATGTTACAAATTTCCAAGGGATTTCCTAGCAATATTTTGTAAATAGGAATGCTGCTTGAAGATGCAGTATATTACATAAAACATATTTAAGTTGAAATAAGAAATGTTTGTGTGTCAATGACAGACTGTTAATCCCTCTATTAACTGCCTTATATTGTCCAAGGTGTTTGGCAATATTTCGAAAATAAATTGATTTTTCTCATCAGAGGCTGAAAGTCCATCCCACTTTTGCCAAATTACTTATCCACCTTGTTCTTCTTATTTTGAGCGGATCATCCGCCAGATTGAGCCTCTAAATGGAGGATCAACAGGATTTGAGCTCAAAATTCAATTCTAGATGAAAAATTGAGTTTTTATTGGAAATTAATCTGGGATTTGATCTAATGTGATCAAAAACAGAGAGAAAGTACTTAAAAGTATAGTAAAAGTACAAAACCAAATGATAATGATGTATTATTAAGTATTGGTCTGGCAGTCCTGATTCTGGTAGCCATTGTTTGAATATTCTCAATTGATATACTGAGAAACTGTATTCCATATTTAAGTTGAAGATCAAATACTTCAAAAGCGAAATAAATAGAGCAAAACCTCTGCATAATGGAGTAAAACCTTGGAGTGAAACCTCCAGAATTCAATTCAGTGTTCAAAGTGACTGATCATGTAAACACAGAAAACAGGATAAATATTTGATAAAATAAAGCAACATAATGATTCCTTATATTTTCCCACATATGCATAATCACAAGCCAGAAGAATAAACAATGGTTTTCAAAAGTAATTGAAAGGTGAAAATGCTGATATAGCTTCAGCACAAAATATGCCTCCCAGTGCTAGATTCAAACAATGAGAGCAGAGTAGCCCTTGCTCATAATACATTTGAAAAAAAATCATGGATTACCTATGCTAAGAGCCACAAATAACACCCTTGACAAAGGTCATAAAATATATAAGAAAATAGACCCACATAATCGGTATTGTGTGAACACATTGGAATAACAATAATTTCTTAACTAGTTTTCAGGTGTAACAAGATTTTTATCAATGACAAATGTGTAAAAATGCATCACTGAAACATGGGGAAAAAATCCCAAGCCTCCTTGTGTCTTACAAATTAAGTATTGCTATTTTCTTGCATAATCGATCATCTATTTATGCTTTTTAAAAATGACAATTTGACCTTGATAGTTTAATAAAACAACTTTGAATCACTGAAAAATTGAAAATTTTTAAGCGCTGCCTAAAGTAAATGAGAAGTATGGTGTTGTTGACATTTCTAACCAGACTAGGGACTGAAAGCGCTATTTCTCCCAAGTTTTAGTGAGTGACCTTCCCAGGGGCTGACCACAACTGAAAGGGTCTCTGGGATGACAATTTATCAATGCCTCTGAGGTGTTTTAGCCTCCCACAGGTGATGGGGCACAATGCCAGAGGACCTCAGGAGGCGGGACCACCAGATTAAGTGGTAAGTACCTGCCGCTGCATGGGATCTAACTTCTATCCTCTGTGTTCCTAAGTGAGGGTGGTACCACTAGGCCACAGTGGTAGTGACACTACTCATTTTGGATTGTATTTATAGCCATAGCACCCCAAAATTAACTATTAAATCTAATCTAATCTTTAGATTTGCAGGCACAATATCTTCCCCACAGTGGGGAACTCAGTGTGCTAAGTAAGCAAAAATATTAATCATTAAGATAGTCGAGGGGCGGTCAAGGTTGGTAATCCAGATTTGTGGGTGTTAGTGAAGGGAAGGGGACTAAGTGGGGAAACTAGAGTTAAAGAGATGAGTTTCAAAATGTTTTCTGAATTGGCAGGGGGCTGCTTCTTATTTGAAAGGGTAGAGTGTTCCAAAGAGGAGATGTGTAATAACAAAAGGAATTTGAAAAATGTTTCTTTGATTTGTGAACTCTACGGTCAAAGGTGGGGGTGTGAAGGAACTTAAGTTTCTGGCCGCTTTGTCTGGTATTTCTAGAAGAGGTGTAGGGGTAAAGTATGTATATAAAATTATGAACGGTTTACAATTTTTTTACACTGGCCAGTGAATATTTCACTGAATAATGTGTAAATAATTAAATAATGTGTAAATGAATAATTTTTAGCCCACCATCTTTAAGGGCTGTCTGGGTATTGTTTTCACCCATGGCATCCAGATAGGTGGGCGATGGGAAAAAGTTTGTCCTGGCTGTATCTCAGAAACAGTAATGTGTAGGAAGTTGAAGTGTGTTAGGGACATTGGTTGGGGGTGTAGGTGTGCAACGTCATGATGTGACCTTGATGTGATCTTTGGCCTTGCCGTAGTGATCTTGAGTTTGAAAATCTTGCCTGAATATTTCAGGAACCGTAAGGTGTAGGAAGTTGATACTTGATAGGGACATTGGAAAGGGGTTGTAGGTGTGGAATGTGATGGTGTGACCTTGATTTGAAGTTTGATCATGCCATAATGACCTTGACCTTTAAAATCTTGTCCAGACTATATCTCAGAAACCATAAGGTGTAGGAAGTTAAAACGTAGTAGGGACATTGGTTAGGGGTGAAGGTGTATAATGTCACGATGTGACCTTGATTTGACCTTGCCATAGTGACCTTGAATTTGAAAATCTTTGCTGGGCTATATCGCAAAAACCATAAGGTGTAGGAAGTCAAAACATGGTAGGGACATTGGTTAGGAGGTGAAGGTGTGTAACGTCATGATGTCACCTGGATTTGCCCTTTGACCTTTCTATAGTGACCTTGAATTTAAAAATCTTTCTGGGCTATATCTGAAAAACCGTAAGGTGTAGGAAGTTGAAACTTGGTAAGGAAATTGGATGGTGGGTTTGGGCATGCAATGTCATGGTGTGACCTTGATTGGACCTTTGCCATTGTAACCTTGAACTTAAAAATCTTGTCCAGGCTATATCTCGGAAACTGTAAGGTATTATACAAAAAAAGTTGTGCCCTGCAAATGGTATTCAGAAGTTCTGAATACCATTTGCAGGGCACAACTTTTGTGTTCTTTCCTTCTATCACTTCTAATCTGAAACTGAAAACCTACAGTCAGCTGACACAGAGCTCGTTCATCAGCACTGATTACTTGTTTAGTATATAAAGACAGTTAGGCATTGATGCCGGGGCCAGGGGTCAAATCCTTTCATATGATCAGCCTATCATTTCCTATAATTAAGCGGCCCGTCAGGGACGCTTATTTGTTTTCACTGAAGTTCGACTGATCGCCGCCGCCGCTGCCGCCGCCGCCGCCGCCGCCGCCGCCGCCGCCGCAGGATTATGGTCTCCCTTGAATAACTTCTTAGCCTTTCAAATTTTTCTTTCCTTCTTATCTTTCTTTAAAACTATAGGGGCGGGAAAAATTTTTGGGATACTTTGCGCAGACCTTAAGCTTTACTTAAGGTAACCTTAAGCATAAGTGCAAAACACCCCGTCATCGCGTTTCGGAAAAAACCACACACACCTGTGCTGTAAAATTCATCAGGTACATTCTAGACCAAATTTCCAAGGTCGGAAAGGATTTTCTTATCAATCGGACCATAGATGCCTGAATGGCAGGCGTTTTATTTTCGTAAATTTTTTAAAAATGGGTACTTGGTCTGTATCTCAAAAACGGTTAGGATTTCGGCGTTTTGTTGGAATAACTTATTCAGCTACTTTTTGATAATCTTTCACATGCCGAAGTTTTAGCCCTGTATCTGCGATCTTAAGGTCACCTTAATGTCCAAAAAGGGGGTTTTAGCCCTCCAGTTCACTTAGTTTTTCACTTTTTTCAACCAAACTTGGCACATATATCAAGATTCGCCAAAGGAATATTCTGGCTTTATGGTGACCTTAAACTGAAAATGTTAATGGACATATGGCCTGCTTAAAGTCATCAAATTGGAATAAAATCCTCTGGCTCCTTTCTTTTTCATTTTTTTTATGTTGAAATTATCACTGGTATTAAAGTAGATAAAAATAATACTTATGGTCACCTTAAACTCTCAGTATGAATGGAGTTGTAGCCACCTTAAAGTGAAATAAGGAGGTATCTTATTGCTCGGCTGACCTCAGTTAACCATTGCACATCTATAAAGGATAGCAAACCAAAGGGTTATCCTGACTTTATGGTGACCTTAAACTGTTAATATAATTTTGGCCTCCCTAAAGTCATAACATTTGAATAAAGCCGTCTGGCTCTTTTCTTTTTCCATATCTAACATATATTGATATTGAAGGGACATTATCATATTATGGTCACCTTAAAGTCACAATATGAATGAAGTTATGGTCACCTTACAGTGAAAAATGAAGTTTCAGCCTCCAGCTATCTTATTGTTCAACTGACCTGAGCTAAACTTTATGCACTTATAAAGGATGACAAAAGGGACATTCTCATTTTATGGTCACTTTAAAGTCGCAATATGCATGAAGTTATGGTCACCTTGCAGTGAAATTATGGAGTTTTTAATCTCCAGCTATCATATTCTTCAGCAGAGCTCAGTTAAATTTTGTACACTTTTAAAGATGACATTAGGGACATTCTTATTTTCTTTCCACTTTGAAGTTCCAATACAAGTACAGTCATGGCCATCTTGACGTGAAAATGAGGATTTTGAGCCCCTAACTGATTTACTGTTCAGTAACATCTGTTTAACTTGACATTGATTATAGTAAAGTAAGATTTTGTATAATATTTCACTTAAAATTCCTGTACTTAAGAGGCTTTGGCCATGTTAACATGATAAATATATACTTCTTGCTCCCTCCTCATTTATTTTAACACTTTTTGAAACCACACCTGGCATATGTATACTTAAAAATATTTGTGCTGTCTGGCAAACCTAATCTCTTAGTGTTTATGAAGTTATGACATTTTCGAATTTATGAAGCACTAAAGTTATGAAGTTTATGAAGTTATGACATTTTCGAATTTATGATGCACTGATGTGGTTATTAACATATTGCAACTGATCAGTGTTCACATAATATAAATTCCCAATTTTAGGAAGATTAAAAAAAACACATTCTTCTGATTCCATTCTTTTGGAATTGTGGGGATATAACTTTTCCTTTTTGGAAAAAAAAGCTTCAATTGATTCAACTTTTGTTTTGTAGAAGGAGTTGATGATCTACCTACTTGCTCACATAGACTATGTAAATTGGTCAAATGTATACACCTGACTTCTTTCACAATAGAAGATGCCTGAAACAAAAAAACACTTTCTCATAAACAGTTTCTCTTGTACAGCATTTTATGTATCTCCAGCTGAGTGGAAATGAATGTTTTATTGCGTTAATAACTTAATACATCCTATCCAATGGACAATAGCTTATCCGGTCGGCGCGGACCGGCCCGCCAAACGTCAGAAAAAGACGTCCTGTGTCTCCACCGGCTAGGCCGGCCCAGTGGTGTGCACTCGCCAGATGGCGTGTCGTACTTCCTTCCTGTCTAGACAGAGTGACGTCATAGCATCTTTTTCGTTTGGCGCATGTGTGTTGTGCACGAATTTTATGAGTTAACAAATTTTCAAAGATATTCACAGTTTCTTTAGAGGGTGACTTTTATTTTATATATATATTTGTTCAAGAGTGTGTATAGATCATTTTGGACTATCTTTTGTCACGGATCGTCATGTCTTCCCCTGCTCAGAAGCATGGAAGTTGTGGCCATATCATGGCCAGCTTCGACAGTCACAGTTTCTGCGCACGTTGCAGAGAAAAGGGTAAGGGGTCAGATCCTTGTGTTTTAAAGAATGATTGCAACTCTTGTAACATTTTGTCTGAGGACCAACGCTTGCAGTTGTCCACTCCATCTTACAGACTAAAAAAGGAAAAGCGTGATCTCAAGAAATCCGCGGATACTCCTAATAAGGACTCATCCAGTTCCTCTCTCATAGATCCATCTTCAGTGATGGTGGTGGGAGTTGTGGACGATCAAGGGATTGTTAAGTCCCCTGGTTCGAGTTCTGAGAAGAAAAAACAGAAAAACAACCAACCTGATAAACCTTCTAAAGATTCCAAAACTTCTGCTGATAAGCCCTCCAAGTCGCTTTCCAAGACTCACAGATCCTCACCGGATACTAGGATTGAGGAGTTAGACCAGAAATGGTCGGACAGGTTTAACAGACTGGAGGCTCTTCTTTTATCAAGGTCTTTGGATAAGGAACCTACTTTTTCCTCAGTGAAAGTGGCTCCAGCCCGCTCGCCTCCTCAGAGTTCGGCTATCTCTTCCAGACCATTCATTGAACCCGGTCAAACTTCAAGTCAGTTGGCTACCGACCTCACCTCTCAGAGACCGGTCACCGACCATACCAGGAATTCCCCTTCTGCTCACCGACCCTCAGATTTGCCTGGTGTTACTCAGACTATCTCCAAGTCGACCGGCAAATTGTCCAAGGGAAAGGTGTCTGCCGACCAACATTCAGATGTAGCTGGTACCGATTCTCCCTCATCTCAACAGGTACCCAGCAGATCATCAACAGCACCGACCAGGCGGCACAGTGTCTCATCAATGGACACGGACTCAGAAACGGACCTTTCGGACCGTCCCCCAGTAGACCTCTTTGTTGCTGAGGAAGGGGAGCTATCTGATCAAGAACTGGAAGCCTCTTTAAATGATCCAGACCTTACCCTCTCGGAAGAGCAGAGCTACCGTGAAACCATGAGTGGTATCAGGTCGTTTATGGGGTGGACTCACATCCCAGAAGTCGATAGCACAGCTTCCAGATCTGAAGATAATCCCTTTGCCGGCCCTAAATCTCAACCGACAGGAAAGGTCTCAGTCACCATGCCCACGGACGAGTGGCTTTGCAACAAATTTGGGAAATTAAATGTTACTCTCACAGAAGGGTGTCCATCACGCAGCTCAGAGGCTGGAGGGCTCCTCAAGGACCAGTTCGTCCGCCCCCCAAAATCGCAAGCGAAATGGTATAGCTTTGCACCTAACCCACAGAAGAGTGATCAGGAAGCGACACAGACTGTAACTACTTGGAACACGGACGTTTCTAAAGTTAATAGTTCCTACAGTCGCATAGCCAAGGCGGCCGGCATTGCTTCAACCCCTCCTGCTTCCCGTCAAATATCACAGGATAATTTACGCAGATGGGAAAAGGCGGCCCGCGAAGCTTCCACCACTTGCAACCAGGCGGCTGCATTCAACAGGTGCCTATACAAGGTCCAGGGAAACATGCAAACAGAACTCAAAACCATTAAATCAGAGTTGGGTAAAGGGAAATCGGCAGGAAAGATGTCCCGTGCAACAGAGGAAATGCAGTTCCTCTTGAACTTCAATTCAAGCATTACCCAGTCTATGGCGAAAACCCTTGAACACTTAACAGACTTTGTTTTTGTGATGGTCGCCAATACTACCCTGATCAGAAGAGATTCGTACCTCTCCCACTTAAAGATGGGTATCAAGCCAGACACTCTGTCCGCTTTGATGACTGGACCTCTTCACACTTCAACCCTGTTTCCAGATGCTGCCTTAAAGCAAGCGGAGCAGGACATTGCCAATTTTGAAAACAAGTCTCAACCCCAGTCGGGCAAGAAAGGTCGCTTCCATCCATACGAACGAACCGACAAGCGTTCGGATTACAGGAAATCAGACCGACCAGCTTGGAAGAATATTGGCAATAAGGGACAGGGCAAGAAGAACAAGGGAAAAGCCTCATTCTATTCCTCGCGACCAGCCAAGGGCCAGCAGTCATATAAATGACAGTTATTGTGTAACCAGTTTACCAAAGGGACTGCTGGCCCGGAGCAAGACATTAGTACAAGAAAAGACACTAAATACTGTAAACTTTCATGTTGTAACAGGTGTACCTTCTGCTCCCGGGCACTCCCAAAAGAGAGAGTTAAGTCCCGGGGCAGCAGATTGTCAAATATCAGAGTATCACAAATTAAAGTATGTGAAACTTGCTTCTTGTGTCACTCAGTTGTCTTGTGTCCAATCTGTAAGCAGTGCCCCAAATGTTGTACAAAATCTGCCTGTAGGGGCCAGACTCCAAAACTTTTGGGAAACTTGGTCAAAACTAGGAGCCGGCCCCAAAACCCTTCAAATACTGAAGGAGGGCTATACCCTCCCTTTTCAAACACGACCAAACCTTACAAGGTCTCCAACTGTCATAAGTTGTTATGCCAATCCCCACAGGAACAGCTACCTGATGGAGGCATTGCATCAGCTTACGGACAAAAACGCAGTCGAGTTGGTCCGCAATCAAACATCCTTGGGTTTCTTCAACCGACTTTTTCTAGTGCCCAAACCCAACAACAAATGGAGGCCAATACTAGACCTGAGCAAACTAAACCGTTTCCTCAAGGTGGAAAAATTCAAAATGGAGACACCGGAAACCATCAGAACATCTCTCCAACAGGGAGAGTGGGTCACCTCAGTAGACTTCAAGGATGCCTACTTCCACATACCAATACAGGAACAATCCAAGAAATATCTCAGATTTCATATCCAGGGCCGGACTTATCAGTTCAAAGCTCTTCCCTTTGGCCTGTCCACAGCCCTCATGGAGTTCACTGTAATAGCCAAAGAGGTGAAACTGATGGCCGCACATCAGGGTATAAGGATCCACCAGTACCTAGACGACTGGTTGGTGAGAGCCAGATCCAAGCAGGTTTGCCTCCTCCATACTCAGATTCTAGTCAAAATGTGCCAGGACCTCGGTTGGCTGGTGAATTTAGAAAAATCAGAGCTGGAACCCAAACAAGTCTTCGACTTTGTAGGTTGCCAATTCGACCTCAGGTCCGGCCGGGTCAGACCGACTCCGGACCGGTGGCAAAGCCTTCAGGACAAAATACAAGCATTGCTCTTACTACCGACCTGTCCGGTCCGACAGTTCATGTCACTAATAGGACTCCTAACGGCCACAGAAAAGCAAGTTCACCTCGGCCGCTTACACATGAGACCCATACAGTGGCATCTCAAAAATCATTGGAGAGTACCAGAGTCACTCGAAAAGATCATTCCACTACCCAGATCTTTACACCCTCACCTACAATGGTGGCTGGAGGAAGACAATGTCCTCCAAGGTCAACCCCTACACCCAATGAAGCATGCTCTGCAGATTTTTACAGATGCATCAAAAGAAGGGTGGGGCGCTCACTTAAACGAGCTCACTGCAAGAGGCTCCTGGTCAGTTCCAGAAAGCCAGCTACACATAAATTACCTGGAACTCAAGGCAGTCTTTCTAGCCTTAAAAGAGTTCCAAGATCTTTGTGTAAATCAAATTGTCCTAGTGGCTACGGACAACACGACAGTCGTAGCATACATAAACAAAGAAGGCGGCATGAGGTCGGGCCCTCTGTGTGCCCTCCTGTGGAGAATCTTGACCTGGTGTTCCCAGAGACAAGTCACTCTAAAAGCCCGTCATATTCCGGGCAGGCTAAATGTGATAGCCGACAAACTATCCAGACTGGGTCAGACCATCCAGACGGAGTGGTCCCTTATTCCGGAAGTTTTTCAGAGCCTGTGCAGGAGGTGGCACCAGCCTCAAATAGACCTCTTTGCCACCAGGTTCAACTACAAACTACCTCAGTTTGTGTCTCCAATTCCGGATCCCCTAGCGGTGGCAGTGGATGCTCTCACCCTGCCATGGGAGGATCTGGATGCTTATGCCTTTCCACCGACCGCCATCTTGGGCAAAGTAGTAGAAAAGCTACTGGACACCCCATGCAAAAGATTAATTCTGATCGCTCCGGGGTGGCCCAACATGCTCTGGTTTTGTGACTTAGTGGCCATGTCCAGCCAAGTTCCCCTGAGCCTACCACAGCTGCCCAACCTGTTGACACAGCCCTTCAACCAGATCCCTCACAGGAATCTGACCAATCTAAATCTACACGCTTGGCTCCTAGAGCCACAGCAATCAAGGAGCAGGGCTTCTCTGAAGCAGTGGCAGCAAGAATTGAGGCTCCTCAGAGAAGGTCAACCAGATCAGTCTATGAGGCAAAGTGGACCATTTTTACGAAATGGTGCATCACTAATCAGGTGGACTTCAGGTCACCACCTGTGAATTCAGTGGCTGATTTCCTACTTTACCTCTTTGAGGTCAAAAATCTTCAGCCCAGCACCATTGATGGATACAGGTCTGCCATTGCGGATAAACTGGGTAGTACCACAGTCAATATCAGCAAGGATGAGAATCTCACGCGTCTCCTGGACAGTTTCCACAGAGACAGACCCAAGGGGCGGAGGGGTATACCCTCCTGGAACCTTTCACTGGTATTACACCAGCTCACAAAGGCCTCCTTTGAACCCCTCCGAGAGGCGTCATTGAAGCATTTAACCTTCAAGACTGTCTTCCTTTTGGCTCTGGGTTCGGGCAAAAGAAGAAGTGAGATCCATGCTTGGCAGCACAAGAATATCAGACACCAGTCGGACTGGTCCAAGGTGTCTCTGATTCCATCACCCAGCTTTCTTTCCAAGAACCAGCTGGCCAAAGAGGGTCCAGAAAGTGTAGCCCCAGTGGTCATACCAGCACTGGCTCCTACTCTGAATAGATCCCTCAAGTCTGACAGATCCCTTTGTCCAGTCAGAGCCCTACGCTATTATTTGGACAGGACTTCAGATCTCAGGCAGCACAAGGAGTTAGTTTTTGTCTCCTTCAAGAAAGGCTTCGACAAAGACATCTCTCCTGCCACTATCTCCTCATGGATCAAACAGACTGTGATCCTATGCTATGAGCTCTCTGATCAACAGGCTCACACCCTACATCAAGTTAAAGCTCATGATGTCAGGGCCTTTGCTGCTTCCAAGGCCTTCCAGTCGGGAGTCTCCTTGGAACAGATCTTATCAGCCTGCCACTGGAAGTCTCATAACACCTTCACTCAATTTTACCTGAAGGATGTGGCTTGGGCCGATTCAGAGCTCTACCATCTTGGCCCTGTTGTGGCTGCTCAGCAGATCCACCAACAGCCGAGGACTTAGAGGAGATCTGTGCATTTGTAAATAATTGTACTTATTTGTATATATTGCATATATAGTTAAGCAGCAAGACAAAAAAAAAAAAAAAAAAATCTCTCACGTACTTTCTCCGGGAGAGCTGATTTTATGGGACTGAACTCATCCCTCTCTTCCCCTACCTCAGAGCAGGTCTGTTAAAAAAAGGGGGGGGGGGGGGCGCAAGGTCGACTCTGACGGTTCCTTCCGGATAACCGGATGATGATAATCGACCACAGCCTTAAAGGTATCTGACTTCAAAGTCTACCTAGGCTGTAAGGACAGAAGAAATGGCCATTATTTCTAATATGAGTTCAACTTCTTTAGTCCCTAGTAACGCACCCGCCATCCAAGCGGTAGTTATTCAGCTATTGTCCATTGGATAGGATGTATTAACGCAATAAAATTGCAAATTTAATAGGTAAATTAAATTTTTATAAGTTAATACCCTATCCAATGGACACACAAGACCCTCCCACCTGACCCCGCTATCAACTTACTAGGGGTCTATATATGTTTAGACAACGAAAAAGATGCTATGACGTCACTCTGTCTAGACAGGAAGGAAGTACGACACGCCATCTGGCGAGTGCACACCACTGGGCCGGCCTAGCCGGTGGAGACACAGGACGTCTTTTTCTGACGTTTGGCGGGCCGGTCCGCGCCGACCGGATAAGCTATTGTCCATTGGATAGGGTATTAACTTATAAAAATTTAATTTACCTATTAAATTTGCAAACTTGTCCCTTTCTTCTTCTCCCCAATTCTTTTCTGTGATATCATGGAAAGTATTTCTATGCAGAAAGAACCCCCCCCAACTCCCCTTTAGTGCACATAAAAAGCAAGTGGAAAAAAAAAAGAATGGCCTCAGTGGGGGAGGTGGGGGGGGGGGGGGTTGATGGAGGGAGATGATAGATAGAGATATATATGTGTGTGTGAAGCAAAAGTGGAACAAAAAAAAGTGGAATATTTATGCTGTTGTTTTGTTTTCTTTCTTCCATTTCACTTAGACTTCTACATTTAATTAATTTTAGCTCAAGTGGGAAATGAATTTTTGAAACTTTAATGCATTCAAATTCCTGCAGTCATGCACTAAATCACTTATAACTTGAAAAGTATTGCGTTCACAGTATTTTGTTAAAACATGTTATTAGGCTACTTTTTCCACAGCTACAACAACTCCAGTAACTTGTTTGGTCTTAATTTTGTGCATTATTGAAGTGTGGAATGGATCATGATCTCCTACTCTTATTCCTAAGCCTAGATTTTTAATTTCACTTGCTAAATCATTCATAAATATTGCAATATATAAACTCATACTTTTCTTTCCCAATAAATCCAGTAACATTTTTCTAGAGCTATAGCTTGACTTGTTTGTAACTTGATTTTTCTTGTAAGCAATAACTCTGAAGCAAAATCATTAACTTTTGAACAATAAGTCTAAGGCACTTTGGTTCACTGGATTTTATTAGTGGTTTTGTTAAGTTTTTAGTTGAAGCACAAGTTCACTGCATTCAATTAGTGTTTTATACTTAAGTCTGATACTAATGACATTTTGAACAGAAATGTCTGTGGTCAATGTACCCTTTCACTCAAGACCTCTTCTCCGAGAACATTACCAAAGAATGTAGGACATACAGAATCTGGGAAAAAAATGCCTCATGGACAAAATGCCTCACAGAAAAAATGCCTCCTGGAAAAAATGCCTCCTAGAAAGAATGCCTCCTGGATATTTTGTGACTAGGAAAAAATGCCTCCTGAGGAAAAAAAGTTATTTCAACCTGTAAACATGTTACATATGAACCTATAACGTATAATATCAAAAACATGTTAATGGAAGCCAGGGATGAGCAGCCAGCCAAAACAGTGAGAAGCACCAGCAAAACCTTACAAGAGAAACTTACGTACCTTTGTACAGCTAAGCAAAATGGGTAAAAGACTGTGAGTTTTTGACAGGCATTGGCGACTATAAGACTCAAGTGGAAAAATGAAGATGCCTCTGAAGTTGTAATGTGAACCTGTAGTGTTATAATACTTGAAAGAACTTTTTTTCTTAGGAGGTATTTTTCCTGGTCACAAAATATTCAGGAGGCATTCTTTCTAGGAGGTACATTTCCTAGGAGGCATTTTTCCTACGCATCGGACATACGTTCTTTTGAGAAGTAAATTTCACACCTACAATTTCTCTTCCGTCAAGCTGTGGTCGTTCTTTCATTTGTTAAATATGGTAACATACACAATGCACTAAACTTTACATTTTCTATTCCTTGTGATGCATATCTTGATATCTTTTACGGCTTACTTCACACTTTTTCATCAGGGCCACTTCGTTTTTGTCAGCAAAAACCTTTTTCTAGTTTCAAAAGTTGATTTAACATTTTGAACCACTGTGACCAATAATCAAGGAGTTCCAAATATATCCAACATATACAAAACAGGCCAACATGCTGATGTTTGGAAATCAGCTATTGACTTTGAAGAAAGAGATAGACAAATTTCTGCATGCCTATAGGGGACACATGTATGTGTTATTTATTTCAGCCATAAGATGATCTGTCCTTATGCATGTGACAACCATGCCAAAATGTAACAAAATGCCCCAAATTTGACATAAGACCACCATTGCCTTATAGTACCCACATACCAAATTTCAAAGATCTACATAAAATATTTTTAAAGTTATCTCATCTGACAAAAAGTTTCTGAGGAAGATTAAAGGTCTTTTGAGTAACAAAACCCAGTTTGGTGTTGTATCAAGGGTTAAAGTTCAAATCTGACCCTTCCATAAAAATCCCAGCCCATGATTTCATTGTTTTCACGTAAGTTCGACTGATCACCGCCACAACCGCCGCCAGCGGATTATGGTCTCCCTTGAATAACTTCTTGGGCTTTCAAATTTTTCTCTCTTTCCTATCTTTCTTTAAAACTACAGGGGTGGAAAAAAATTTTGGGATACTTTGTGGAGACCTTAAACTTTACTTAAGGTAACCTAAAGCATTTTTCAAAAACACACCATCATCATGTTAGGGAGAAAAACACACACACCGGTGCTATAAAATTTATGAAGTACATTCTAGACCTAAATCCGCACATCGGAAAGGATTTTCTAAACAATCAGACCATAGATGACTCAATAGGAGGCATTTGATTTTCATAATTTTTTTAAAAATGGGTACTTTGATTCTCATTTTCTCGTTTTGTTGGAATAACTGATTCAGCTACTTTTTGATAATCTTTCACATGCCGATGTTCTGTATCTGCAATATTACGATCACCTTAATCTCAAAAAAGGGGGTTTTAACCCGCCAGTTCACTTATGGTTTTTCACTTTTTTTCAATCAAATGTGGCATATATATTAAGATTTACCAAAGGATTATCCTGACTTTATGGTGACCTTAAACTGTTAATATTAATGGAGCTATGGCCCCCCCAATGTCATAAAATTGGAATAAAACCATCTAGCCCTGTTCTTTTTCCATATCTAACATATATTGATATTGAAGTAGACTAAAAGAAGACCCTAAATACTACCTTAACTTAATACTAACTTAAAATGTAGGGTTTTTCAGCCCTGGGCTCAGTTAATGTTTAAATTTTTAAAATAAAACTTGGCACAATTATAAAGGTTGGCAGAAGGGACATTCTCATTTTATGGTCACCTTAAAGTCGCAATATGATTGAAGTTATGGTTAACTTGTAGTGAAAAAAGGAAGTTTTCAGCCTCCAGTTATCTTGTTGTTCAACTGACCTCAGCTAGACTTTATGCACTTAAAAAGGGTGACAAAAGGGACATGGTCACCTTAAAGTCTCAATGAATGAAGTGATGGCCACCTTGCAGTGAAATTATGGAGTTTTTAATCTCCAGCTATCGTATTGTTCAACTGACCTCAGTTAAATTTTGCACACTTATTAAAGATGACAATAGGGACATTCTTATTTTCTTTCCACCTTAGAGTTCCAATACAAGTACAGTCATGGCCATCTTGAAGTAAAAATAAGGGTTTTCAGCTCCCAACTGACTTACTGTTCAATAACATCAGTTCAACTTGACACATTGATCAAGCTTAAGGAAGACTTTTAATGACCATTTTACTTAAAATTCCTGTATGAAGAGACTTTGGCCATCTTAACATAATAAATATATAGTTTTTGTTCCCACCTCATTTGTTCTAGACTTTTACTTTTTAAAACCACACCTGCCACATGTATACTTAAAACAAAATTTCTGTTATATGGCAAAGCTAACCTCCTAGTGTTTTTGAAGTTATGGCATATTCAAAGAAAAACAAATGAGGTATAGGCACATTAAAAAAATCCCACGTTCTTCTAATTCCATTCTTGTGGAATTGTGTGGATAGGACTTTTCGGTTTTGGGAAAAAAAGCTTTAATTAATTCAGCTTTTGTTTAGTAGCAGGAATTGTTGATCTAGCTACTTATTCACATGGACTATATAAATTGGTCAAATGTATAGACTTGACTTTTTTCAGAAGATATTAAAGATGAGTGAAAAAAAAAAACACTTTCTCGTCAACAGTTTTTCTTGTACAGTATTTTATGTATCTCCAGATAATTGTATCCACTTTGGTTTAGCGTTCGCTATGCCGCCGCCACGCGTAGAGAGATTTTGGTCCTTAACACTCTCAGAGGAAAATGACACCAGCTAGGTTCACCAAATTTCCAGGATATCTTCATTGGGGGGTAAGCTTCACTGGGACTGAAATTAGCCTCATTCTGAAAAACAAGATGGCCCCAGCGGGCATTTCTTTGAAAATTATCTACATTTTCTACTGGCTGTTTCTCATAGGTAGAAGGTTGAATCTCTTCATAGGTGATATGTATGACAGATATGTCCTCTACAACCTTGCAGACATTTGACCGTGAAGCTCTTAATTCAAGGTCATCCACGGAGTGCCGAAGTAATCCACACAGCAGACTTTAAAAGTGCCTATATCTCCCTTATCATTGGTCCTAGAGGTTTGCAATGTGAAACCAACCTATAGGAAATCATGTGCTATGAATCTTCTGATGTGGTCAGATTTGGCCTTGGACCTCTCCTTCAAGGTCAAACGAGGATAGCAAACTTAAAAGTGCTTATAACTCGCTTATTATTGGTTCTAGAGGTTTGGCATGGTAAACCAATCTATAGGAAATCACGGGCTGGGAATCTTCTGGTGTGGTTGGATTTGACCTTGGGTCCCTCCTTCAAGGTCAAACGAGGATAGCAAACTTAAAAGTGCTTATAACTCGCATATTATTGGTCCTAGAGGTTTGGAATGGTAAAGCAACCTATAGGAAATCTTGGGCTGGGAATCTTTTGATGTGGTCAGATTTGACCTTGGGCCCCTTGTTCAAGGTCAAACGAGGATAGCCAAACTTAAAAGTGCTTATAACTCGCTTATTATTGGCCCTAGAGGTTTGGAATGGTAAACCAACCTATAGGAAATCTTGGGCTGGAAATCTTTTGATGTGGGCAGATTTGACCTTGGGCCCCTCGTTCAAGGTCAAATGAGGATAGCCAAACTTAAAAGTGCTTATAAGTCGCTTATTATTGGTCCCAGAGGTTTGGGATGGTGAACCAACCGATGGGAAATCACGGACTGGGAATCTTCTGGTGTGGTCTGATTTGATCTTGGGCCTCCCCTTCAAGGTCAAACGAGGATAGCCAAACTTAAAAGTGCTTATAACTTGCTTATTATTGGTCCTTGAGGTTAAGGATGGTAAACCAACCTATAGGAAATCTTGGGCTGGGAATCTTTTGATGTGGTCAGATTTGACAATGGGCCCCTCGTTCAAGGTCAAACGAGGATAGCCCAAGTTAAAAGTGCTTATAACTCGCTTATTATTGGTCCTAGAGGTTTGGAATGGTAAACCAACCTATAGGAAATCTTGGGCTGGGAATCTTTTGATGTGGGCAGATTTGACCTTGGGCCCCTCGTTCAAGGTCAAATGAGGATAGCCAAACTTAAAAGTGCTTATAAGTCGCTTATTATTGGTCCTAGAGGTTTGGGATGGTGAACCAACCTATAGGAAATCATGGGCTGGGAATCTACTGGTGTGGTCGGATTTGACCTGTGGCCCCTCCTTCAAGGTCAAACGAGGATAGTCAAACTTAAAAGTGATTATAACTTGCTTACTATTGGTCCCAGAGGTTTGGGATGGTAAACCAACCTACAGGAAATCATGGGCTGGGAATCTTTTGGTGTGGTCGGATTGGATCTTTGGCCCCTCGTTCATGGTCAAACGAGGATAGCCAAACTTAAAAGTGCTTATAACTCACTTATTATTGGTCCTAGAGGTTTGGGATGGTAAACCAACCCATGGGAAATCATGGGCTGGGAATCTTGTGGTGTGGTCGGATTTGACCTTGGGCCCCTCCTTCAAGGTCAAACGAGGAAAGCCAAACTTAAAAGTGCTTATAAGTCGCTTATTAATGGTCCTAGAGGTTTGGGATGATAAACCAACCTATAGGAAATCGTGGGCTGGGAATCTTGTGGTGTGGTCGGATTTGACCTTGGGCTCCTCCTTCAAAGTCAAACGATGGTTCACTGGCTTTGGTGAGTTGTCTTTCCAGTGGGTACAATTTTGCATCGGTTCTCCGATGCGTAGGTCTAGTTGAAAATCAATGAGTTGTCTCTTTTTTGTTTCTCCTGCAACTCTGTATTTGATTTTGTATGATATCTATCTGGAGGCAGATTCATGGAAAGTACCACTGACTCACTGATGCCCACGGTGTTTTTGTGTTTTAACATCTGTTATATAATGTGTCTGCACACTGAGTGAAAAGGTGGATAAGGGATATCAAGATGTATTCATTTCTTTTCATTAAAGGATATGCTTACAGTAAATCTTTTTTGGGGTAAACAATTCAAACAAGGACATTTATCTTTAGGTTCATGGAAGTAGAGCTTTGTGGAAAGAATGCCTTGTCTGTTTTGAGAAAATGGAAAAAACCTTAATAATATGTAAAAACCTTGGACTTTCATGATATTCAGATATAGAGTCATGTGTGAATTAAAAATGTTAACAATAACCTCTGACAACATGACTTTGTGTATTTTTTTGCAATGGAACAATAAAGGATTTCACAAATATGATTATCTTAAGCATATTTATCGTATAAAAATATTAAATAGCAATGAATTTTCAGAGGCATAAAATGACTCGAAGATATACAACATATGAATGTCCCTATCTATAGCCAATTTTAGTTTATTACAGTATATCTTTATCGTTATAAATCTAGGATTAAGTATCTCCTGGAAAAAATTTGCGATCCCAAATTTACAGCTACAATTTCTCTTCAGCCAACCAAGAGCAAAAATGATATATTCTTTTCATAAAATATACTACTGTACAAAACACAATAAAGCTCACATTCTGCTTACAGTCAAATAGTGCAACTGATACAGTTTTTAAATAATCCACTTTTCCATCAGGTACAAAACACTGTAAAGCTTACCTTCTCCTTACAGTCTCATACCACAACTACTACAGCTTTATTAAATCAAGTCTTCATCCGGGCCGCTCATTTTTGTTAGCAAAAACCTTTTTCTAGATATAACCGAGTTATAAATGAAAATATTCAAAAACATTGGAAAAAGGCTGACATGCTGATGCCTGAAGAAGGAGATTGAAGGTCAAATTTTGCATGTTTATAGAGGAAATATTCATGTGTTGTATGTATCATGTTACATGTATCTTATATGTATATGTTAACTTTTGGAAGCCCCCCTGTGTGTCTTATAGTGGATCATCGAGGCTACAAAATAAAAGTCTCCAAGGTTTTACCCATTATACATCCACATAAATATTTTTCAAGTTATAGTGTTTGAAAGGATATCCCCCAGGAAGAAGGCCATTTTCATGAGTACACACAGTTTGACCTTGAAGCAAGCTTCAAAGGTCAAATCTCGCCCCTGTTTAATGTTTACAGATTTATGATTTTCTGTAACTTGGTTCAACATTCCAACCCCCTACAACCAAAAATAAACAAATTATAAAAGAAGATGTTAAAATATAGGGAAAGAGGTAAACATGTTGATATTTGGAACCCAGCCATGACTTAAAGAAAGAGGTCAAATGTCAAATTGCAGCATGCTTATAGGGGACATATACTGTATGTGTTATATAAATCAGCCATAGGATGATCTGTCCTGTATATGAGTACCAGGCCAAAATGTGAAGAAATACCCCACATTTGACTTTTAGAAGGCTGCCATTGGTCTTACAGTAGAAATCCTAGGCCACAAAGCAATAGGCTCTGAGGCCTTACCCATATATACCTACATACCAGATTTGAAAGGTCCACATAAACTATTTTTAAGTTGTTGTGTATGAAAGGAATCTGTATAGGAATACCTGACATGCTGATGTTTGAAGACCAGCCATGACCTTAAAGAAAGAGGCCATAGGTCAAATTTCTGCATGCTTTTTTTTTGGGGGGGGGGCGTATATATGTACTATGTATATATATAAGCCATAACATGATCTGTCCTGTATGTGAGCACCAGGCAATCATGTGAAGAAATGACCCAAATTTGTCTTTTACAATTGTAATAGTGGAATGCCAAGGCCACAAAAAAGATTTAACTCCAAGGCATTACCCATATATGCCATAAGCCAAATTTTAAAGTTTTTGTGTATTATACAAAACTTCTGCTGCAGTGGTGGTGGTCTAACCATGTTTAAAACTAGTCTTGACTTTCATCCAGGGATACAATGAATACAGTTTATGTAAAATGCAATACCGTAATGATAGTTTAAATATTACAGATGCTATATTCACAAAATGGATTCATTTTAAAAAATAGAGGTTTTCTTTATTGGCCATCAAATTTTCTATGTCAAAAATTAAAATAAGTGTCATTAAAAGTCAAAGTTGCAAAGATTATTTCTGTTGAAGATCACATCTTAAGATGGTCAGGGAGAAGCTTTCACTCGCAGATTGGCCAGCCAGTCTTAAGATTGGCAGCTAAACTGTGGATACTCAATTGAGATTGTACCAATCTTAAGTTTGAAGAGATTATAAGTGATGCTTCAAAACGGACTTTCAGAAATGTTTTGCATGTAATGTTTGAATGTTACATGAAGTTCATGGTTAAAGCTTTTGTATGGCACTGTCAAGGTAAAGGTTGAAGTACTTGTTGGGACCAACAACAAAAATACTTTTTGGTGGAAAAGTTAAAAGACACTTGTGCTTGACCCTAAGTAGTACAGTGGTCCTAGACAGTGCCTGTACAACCTATTTAATTAAATGAGGACATGCTAAATATATTTACAAGGACTTCCTGGCCCAGCTGTCTAGAATAATCAATTCTCATCTCTGATTCCTTATTTAGAAGTCTTTTGTACTAGATTGTAGCTCAAATAAAGAGAAAATACCAAATATTTTTTTTTAAAAAAATGAAAATTTATGTTAACGACTTTTATGTTAGAACTGTACATATTTTCAAAGATCCAGTCAAGGTGTTTACTAGTATTGTTTTTGTTGAGTGAGAAAATAGACTTTCACATGAGTTCTGTAATTATTTTTATCTGTATTCTTAGAGAATTAGCTTTGTTAATTAAAGGAAAACATTTCACTTTAGTGGTACTTGTAGTTACATGTGCTTGAGGTCAATGTATAGTATGGTGGGAAACTTCTTGCCATGGGATATTTAGGAGTAGAGCGTTGATTTGTGTTACAACTTACAGGAAATGTGGTAGAGTTTGATAACACTTTTTTCACAGAAAAAAGTGAATAAAATAAATGCTGTAAATTATATAAATAGGTGTGATTTTCTAAAAAGAACTCCAGTTTTTAAGTGTTTAATTTTGTGGAATGACCAGCAGGTTTGAGACTTAAAATAAATGCAAATAAAATAAGCAGAACTGGCCACAGAAAATACACATTGAGATGTCATGTAACGTCAATGTTTCATACTTTGAAGTTTTAGCAATAGGACATTAACACAGATTCTGCCAGTGTTTGGTTAAAAAGTAAGCTCATACAGTTATTCTTTAATAGGAATAGAACCCCCTACCCTCCTACAAAGAAAACAGATTTTGCTGTTGTATTTTGACTGTTCCAAAAAATTCAGATATTAATTTATCAAAATGCAAAGTGCAACATTATAATAACTAGTTCATTGTCAAATTTGAAACCCTTACATGTACTAGAAGCTTTATTACTATTTATATTTGTAAAAGAAGAAGGACACTTATCAGAATTTACAATGTTAAGTCAAAGATCACCAACTGCATGTAATATGAGAGTTGCTGATCACACTGCAGTGTATAGAACATACACTATTATGCTCAAGATTAGTTATTAACATGCCACTGTGTGATTACAGATTACTTTGTTCAGATAAGGAGGATAACTAACTGAAAGACCATCTGCTCAAATTGAAAGTGTTTCTGTGTAAGAACCTTCTAAGTGTACATTCTCACTTTCAAATAAAGCTAACCCAGTGGTAAACAGATGTGTGAAATCATAATGCCAGGTTAAGAATGACCCAGAGCAGTATTTGAATAAGAAAAGTAAACTGAAAGGAGAAAATAAAATGGGACTGTGTAATTACTATAAAGAGTCTATTGTGGCACAAAAGTTGGAGTGTCTATGTTCAAAGGACGCTACTTCTGTACCTGTAAAGATCTTATGATAGGTAAGTTATTGAAGTGAGTTAAGAGCCATGCTATGGCACGTGTACTAAGCATATACAGGGGGAAAATGAAAGAATAATAATGTTTAAATATACTTATGTTGTGGCAGGCAAAATGTAAACTCGGTCAGTAAATGTTGATATTGGACACAAAATCTGAATTGATTGGAGGTGTGTTTGCATAAATTCTTTTCTATGCAACATTTAATGTTACGTGTGTGCAATAAATAGGATTACTGCACTTATTCACAGCTGGTATAAAATAAGTGTAAAGAACAAGACAAATCATCTGTGTTCTATTTTTGTGTACCGGTACTTTGTCAAGGATTCCATTATAGAGACAGATTAATCTTGATGTCAGGCTGTGATAATGCAGTTTAATTCATCCAGGTGGAAGTTGTTTAATAGTCTTTATTTAAGGACAAATATAGCACAGTTAAAGTTTGTAACATTAATCCAAAAGCTGCAAGTTGTACTATAGATAAGGGAGTCTAGGTGTTTGTTTACTGTGTCAAACTGGCTTCAGTGTGCAAGGACAGAAAATACTTACAGACAGTAACTTTTTGTGTTCTCAACTTTTTACATATCACTGGTAAATAAATTTATAAAAACTGTAAGCCAAAAGAATTCACCTGTTAAGATCAATAAACCAAAAAGACAAGAAGGAGACTAGAATACTGCACGTCTTCTCAACCTGAAGAATGCAAGATAATTTAAGCACACAAATAACCCTTGTGGGAAGGATATCTTGAATACATTTACATTTAAAAGTCATAATTGCAAAAGTGAAAGATGCCGCATGCATTGTCAGGTCACTACATACAGAGACATGCATGAAACTGATTGATATGTGCAGGTGTTGTTTTTTTTAAATAAATGTTGATGATGAAATTGTGAATGGAAGTGAAATATGTGAAATAGTTATGCCACTTGGAAAAAACAGATTAAGCAAAGTTTTCATACAGTTAAAAGGACTAGGCAAAAATAAGGTAAGATTACATGAATCTCTTTGGATATTTATGCATGTACTTTACATGTGAATTTATACCTGAAACAATTGTGTATATTTAAGTGTATATCAGGCTATTATTAAAGGGGTAATTAAAAAAAAAAATTGACAATTTATGCAGTGTGTCAGATATACATAATTTGACAATTTGTGAAAAAATATTTATAGGATTTGGGCATCCTGACTTTATAATGTTTAACCTTAGTTTTAAGTTAAATTTAAATCTGGTATTGCATACATTGCATAAGTCGTTATCTTTTGTATAGTTTGGCATAATCCTGAAAATAAAGTGTACATTCTGTCAAAAACTAAAAGCATGCAATTCCGGGTATCACAGTTACTTCCTTATTCAGTGTTCTTCATGAAAATTCAAACAATGTACCCAACCATTTACATTGCAAACTATCTTGTAATATTGCCTTTGATCATGTGTGTAGATGCAGAGACTGGTCTATAAAGGTTCTGTTCCAGTAACGGTGTAAGCTATGAAAATATTGAAATAAACTGTCTGATGAAGGTTGTATGATCCTAAATGACATGATTTTGGTTGGCTTTTAAGATATACTCAATAATTATGTCCACCCCCCTGGGGGGTGGATATATTATTTTTGCTTTTTTCGCCGTCCGATGTCCGATGTCCGATGTCCGATGTCCGTTGTCCGATGTCCGATGTCCGGCGTCCGGCGTCCGATGTCCGGCGTCACGCATGGTTTCCGCTCATTTAAAGGAAAAGTATTAGAGCTATTGTCACCAAATTTGGTATGCAGGCTTATTGGGTCAGTAGCTTGCTTGGGATTGCTTTTGGCTGTTGTACCTCTTTTGCTTACTGAGTAATACTTAAGTACAGCTATTTTCAGTACCCATTGGTTTCCGTGCATTTAAGCCAAAATAATTAAAGATATTTTACTACAATTTTGAATACAAGATTGTTATGTCCATAGCTCGCTTGGTATTGCATTTGGGACTGATAGCTTTGTCAGTACATGAGTAATAGCCATTTAGGTACTTCATTGTGTATTTTCAGTACTACTTTTGAGTAATTTGCTTCTATCTCCTTAACCGTGCGAGATAGAGCGATTTCGGCAAAATTTTCGACCCGCAGGGTATCTGAGGAGTGTACTCTTTGCAATTTTCAAAAAATTTTCCCCTCCCCAAAAATGGCGGCCATTTTGAATTTTCGAATTTTTGCCAAAAATGGCAAAACACAAATTTGCTTCTATCTCCTTAACCGTGCGAGATAGAGCGATTTCGTCGAAATTTTCGACCCACAGGGTATCTAAGGAATGTAATATTTGCAATTTTCCAAAAATTTTCCCCTCCCCAAAAATGGCGGCCATTTTGAATTTTCGAATTTTTGCCAAAAATGGCAAAACACAAATTTGCTTCTATCTCCTTAACCGTGCGAGATAGAGCGATTTCGTCGAAATTTTCGACCCACAGGGTATCTAAGGAATGTAATATTTGCAATTTTCAAAAAAATTTCCCCTCCCCAAAAATGGCGGCCATTTTGAATTTTCGAATTTTTGCCAAAAATGGCAAAACACAAATTTGCTTCTATCTCCTTAACCGTGCGAGATAGAGCGATTTCGGCAAAATTTTCGACCCACAGGGGATCTAAGGAATGCAATCTTTGCAATTTTCCAAAAATTTTCCCCTCCCCAAAAATGGCGGCCATTTTGAATTTTCGAATTTTTGCCAAAAATGGCAAAACACAAATTTGCTTCTATCTCCTTAACCGTGCGAGATAGAGCGATTTCGGCAAAATTTTCGACCCACAGGGGATCTAAGGAATGCAATCTTTGCAATTTTCCAAAAATTTTCCCCTCCCCAAAAATGGCGGCCATTTTGAATTTTCGAATTTTTGCCAAAAATGGCAAAACACTAATTTGCTTCTATCTCCTTAACCGTGCGAGATAGAGCGATTTCGGCAAAATTTTCGACACACAGGGTATCTAAGCAATGCAATCTTTGCAATTTTCAAAATATTTTCCCCTCCCCAAAAATGGCGGCCATTTTGAATTTTTGCCAAAAATGGCAAAACACAAATTTGCTTCTATCTCCTTAACCGTGCGAGATAGAGCGATTTCGTCGAAATTTTCGACCCACAGGGTATCTAAGGAATGTAATATTTGCAATTTTCAAAAAAATTTCCCCTCCCCAAAAATGGCGGCCATTTTGAATTTTCGAATTTTTGCCAAAAATGGCAAAACACAAATTTGCTTCTATCTCCTTAACCGTGCGAGATAGAGCGATTTCGGCAAAATTTTCGACCCACAGGGGATCTAAGGAATGCAATCTTTGCAATTTTCCAAAAATTTTCCCCTCCCCAAAAATGGCGGCCATTTTGAATTTTCGAATTTTTGCCAAAAATGGCAAAACACTAATTTGCTTCTATCTCCTTAACCGTGCGAGATAGAGCGATTTCGGCAAAATTTTAGACGCACAGGGTATCTAAGCAATGCAATCTTTGCAATTTTCAAAATATTTTCCCCTCCCCAAAAATGGCGGCCATTTTGAATTTTCGAATTTTTGCCAAAAATGGCAAAACACAAATTTGCTTCTATCTCCTTAACCGTGCGAGATAGAGCGATTTCGGCGAAATTTTCGACCCACAGGGTATCTAAGGAATGCAATCTTTGCAATTTTCAAAAAATTTTCCCCTCCCCAAAAATGGCGGCCATTTTGAATTTTCGAATTTTTGCCAAAAATGGCAAAACACAAATTTGCTTCTATCTCCTTAACCGTGCGAGATAGAGCGATTTCGTCGAAATTTTCGACCCACAGGGTATCTAAGGAATGCAATCTTTGCAATTTTCCAAAAATTTTCCCCTCCCCAAAAATGGCGGCCATTTTGAATTTTCGAATTTTTGCCAAAAATGGCAAAACACAAATTTGCTTCTATCTCCTTAACCGTGCGAGATAGAGCGATTTCATCGAAATTTTCGACCCACAGGGTATCTAAGGAATGTAATATTTGCAATTTTCAAAAAAATTTCCCCTCCCCCAAAATGGCGGCCATTTTGAATTTTCGAATTTTTGCCAAAAATGGCAAAACACAAATTTGCTTCTATCTCCTTAACCGTGCGAGATAGAGCGATTTCGGCAAAATTTTCGACACACAGGGTATCTGACCAATGCAATCTTTGCAATTTTCAAAATATTTTCCCCTCCCCAAAAATGGCGGCCATTTTGAATTTTTGAATTTTTGCCAAAAATGGCAAAACACAAATTTGCTTCTATCTCCTTAACCGTGCGAGATAGAGCGATTTCGTCGAAATTTTCGACCCACAGGGTATCTAAGGAATGTAATATTTGCAATTTTCAAAAAATTTTCCCCTCCCCAAAAATGGCGGCCATTTTGAATTTTCGAATTTTTGCCAAAAATGGCAAAACACAAATTTGCTTCTATCTCCTTAACCGTGCGAGATAGAGCGATTTCGTCGAAATTTTCGACCCACAGGGTATCTAAGGAATGCAATCTTTGCAATTTTCCAAAAATTTTCCCCTCCCCAAAAATGGCGGCCATTTTGAATTTTCGAATTTTTGCCAAAAATGGCAAAACACAAATTTGCTTCTATCTCCTTAACCGTGCGAGATAGAGCGATTTCGTCGAAATTTTCGACCCACAGGGTATCTAAGGAATGTAATATTTGCAATTTTCAAAAAAATTTCCCCTCCCCAAAAATGGCGGCCATTTTGAATTTTCGAATTTTTGCCAAAAATGGCAAAACACAAATTTGCTTCTATCTCCTTAACCGTGCGAGATAGAGCGATTTCGGCAAAATTTTCGACCCACAGGGGATCTAAGGAATGCAATCTTTGCAATTTTCCAAAAATTTTCCCCTCCCCAAAAATGGCGGCCATTTTGAATTTTCGAATTTTTGCCAAAAATGGCAAAACACTAATTTGCTTCTATCTCCTTAACCGTGCGAGATAGAGCGATTTCGGCAAAATTTTCGACGCACAGGGTATCTAAGCAATGCAATCTTTGCAATTTTCAAAATATTTTCCCCTCCCCAAAAATGGCGGCCATTTTGAATTTTCGAATTTTTGCCAAAAATGGCAAAACACAAATTTGCTTCTATCTCCTTAACCGTGCGAGATAGAGCGATTTCGTCGAAATTTTCGACCCACAGGGTATCTAAGGAATGTAATCTTTGCAATTTTCAAAAAATTTTCCCCTCCCCAAAAATGGCGGCCATTTTGAATTTTCGAATTTTTGCCAAAAATTGCAAAACACAAATTTGCTTCTATCTCCTTAACCGTGCGAGATAGAGCGATTTCGTCGAAATTTTCGACCCACAGGGTATCTAAGGAATGCAATCTTTGCAATTTTCCAAAAATTTTCCCCTCCCCAAAAATGGCGGCCATTTTGAATTTTCGAATTTTTGCCAAAAATGGCAAAACACAAATTTGCTTCTATCTCCTTAACCGTGCGAGATAGAGCGATTTCATCGCAATTTTCAAAAAATTTTCCCCTCCCCAAAAATGGCGGCCATTTTGAATTTTCGAATTTTTGCCAAAAATGGCAAAACACAAATTTGCTTCTATCTCCTTAACCGTGCGAGATAGAGCGATTTCGTCGAAATTTTCGACCCACAGGGTATCTAAGGAATGCAATCTTTGCAATTTTCCAAAAATTTTCCCCTCCCCAAAAATGGCGGCCATTTTGAATTTTCGAATTTTTGCCAAAAATGGCAAAACACAAATTTGCTTCTATCTCCTTAACCGTGCCAGATAGAGTGATTTCGTCAAAATTTTCGACCCACAGGGTATCTGAGCATTGTACTCTTGGTAATTTCTAAAAAATTTTCCCCTCCCCTAAAATGGCGGCCATTTTGAATTTTCAAATTTTTGCCAAAAATGGCAAAACACAAATTTGCTTCTATCTCCTTAACCATGCGAGATAGAGCGATTTCGTCGAAATTTTCAACCCACAGGGTATCTAAGGAATGTAATCTTTGCAATTTTCAAAAAATTTTCCCCTCCCCAAAAATGGCAGCCATTTTGAATTTTCGAATTTTTGCCCAAAATGGAAAAACACAAACTGGCCTTAACCGTGCAAAATAGAGTTATTTTGTTGAAATTTTCGACCCATAGGGTATCTAAGAAATGTACTCTTGGCAATTTTCAAAAAAATTTCCTTTTCCCAATAATGGCGGCCATTTTGAATTTTCAAATTTTTGCCAAAAATAGAAAAACAGGAATTGGCTTCTATCTTCTTAACCGTGCAAGATAGAGTGATTTCGTCAAAATTTTCAACCCAACCAATGCAAAAAGGCATGAAGCTGAAATAAATTACATCTACACTATCAAATATTTAAGCATCATTGATATATTTTACAAATGAAACAGGGTCTTGTAAGACTACTGTACAATTTGGGCAAAAGGTTCATGGGTGGACATTACACATGATAATGTGTGTTCTTCTATGCTATCCTGTTTCTATTCGCATCTACTATCAACAGGGCGGCCTATTTCTAGTTTTAAATGTTGGCATTGCAAAAGAACTGATATTTTCACTCCACATGATATCTTGAACTCTGTCTGGCCAGTATCTGAGAATCTGTAAGGTGCAGGAAGTTCATAATTGGTAGGGTTAGTACTTTGTGGGTGTACATGTTAGATCTCATGGTGTGAGCTTAATTTGACTTTTGATCTTGATGTGGTGACCTTGACCTTCAAAATGTTCTATTAACCAGAACTAGTAATATATAGTATTGATATTGTTTGGGGGGTGTATCTGTGCCACATCATCGAGTGACCCTGATTTTTGACGTTTAACCTTGCCAAAGTGACTTTGACTGTAATAGTATGGCAAAAGTTTGCTACACAGGCTACTTATTGTGTGGACATATTCACCCTGGCTGTAGGGTATGGCCATCACTTCTGCTATATGTGAAGCACTTTTAAAGCTTATTAGAGGGGTCAGTGTGAACTAATGAAGTATTGTCAAACATCTTCAATAAAAGCATTTAAAATAATTAACAGAAAAAAAATTATGACTAAAATAGTCATTGAAAGTCACTTTTATTGCAATGAGAGAAGAAAGCCTATAAACACTTGTTGAAATGTAGCATATCACTTTGTCAGTAAAAGAAGTTTATTTTTTTAAGCAACATAACAGCTGCTCTGGAGTCAGAAGTTACTTAGCAAGTTAGCATACCCAAAATATCTGTTCTATTTCAAATACAGTCATTTAATTTAATAGGTTCTTGTTTGAGATATCAATTGTCACATAATAATTTCTTATATATACAGAAATAAGTTGTCATTCCCAAGTCATTAACATGTCAGACATTATTCAAAGTTCAGAACATTATCATTTTATCCCGAGTCTATTGTATCTTGCCCAGGGAACCTCAGAAAATCAGAGGAAACTGATACCTTTTCATTTTTTTAAGTTTGTAAATCATCGGGTTCTGTTTACCTTTCCTTTATTTGCTTACCTTTACATTGGAATTATTCATATCAGTTTTATACAAAGTAGCCAATTTATTTTGTTCCCATATTCTATCCTTTCCCATTGCTAACCATTAATTTTCTAAGGTATTATAGCCCTCTGCCCACCAAAATCATAATATACTCCACCAGCAAATCACCCTGTGAATTTCCATGGAAAGGTCAAAGCAGAAACTACTCCATTCTATCTCGTAACACACATTACTTATATGCTGAGAAAACAGGGTTTTCACTAGATAATTAAAAGTGAGTGCCGATTTAGGAAAAATGATTAATTATTGATCTAAGCATTTGTATCTGTACAAAAAGCTCCATTTATCAATAACTGTCTCTCTCAAGATTGGCCAGAATATCCTGCCCTTTCAATGAGTACATTTGACTAAACTTTTGGACCCAGTTTGGTGAAATTCAAGTACATGTAACCAGAAAAAATAGGTCTGTCTAAGCAGAAATTTTAGATGATGGGTACCTTTTAATGGAAAAGGCTTTCTGGGGACCTGCTACTTATTTCCATTAAGAAAGGGAGCTTCGCTTATCAGAAATCTACTTATCTTAAGGTTTTGACTATCTGTATATCCTACATGTAAATGTTTTTCAGAATCACAGAGAAGATGAGGCAGACAAGGAGAAGGGGGAGGAGTCTACGAGTTTGAGTGACAGCGAGTGGATGACTGCAGTCAAGTCACAAGATCTAGTCAGAGTCAGAGAACTCCTTAACACAGAAGGTCTGGATGTTAACCAGACTGACCAGGTGGGTTATATGAACATAAATATATAACAAGATGACTTTTCAGCTCATAGTATTTTTACAGTCATATTCTGTATTGTCCAGGTGAGGTTCACACTTAGTTTGATAATCATCAAATTAAGTGAGACAAAATCTTAAACTGGTAACTGACAAACTGTATGGTTCAGTGAAATTAACCTTTTGTAATTATACAACCATTAACCATTTAAGGTCAGTTTAAGAAACTGGTGGGGAAACTTTCAAAGTGAGGTCATACTGTCAGCTAAAATTCAGGCTCCTACTCTTGTATTATCATACTGTCATTCTAATTCTAACCAAAAATTTCCATTAAAATGCAGTATCTAAGTTGCAGAAAAAACAATTTCAAAAATGAGTGATGAGAAAAACATTTACCACCATGAAGACGTGGGTTAAAAATAAAGTGGCTATGGTGTATATGCTAAAAGAAAAAAGTTAGAAGTGATTTTTTTTTCTGAAGGAGGTAATAGAAGAGGATGAACAAATCTCATCAGGCAACCCATTCTGCAATTCTGGTGTTTAGATCATTTGAAATCATTATATTATCTTTCAGGTCTGAGTACAATAGCTTTGTTGCAGCTTGTGTGTATCGTCCCCCTGGTTCTTGCACTACTCAATTTCTGGAAGATTTTCTAGCTCTTTCTGGCTTTCTGTCTTCAATCGGTTCTAATTTTATCATCTGTGGTGACATAAATGTTCATCTGGATGTTGAGTGTGGTGACAGGTCAAGGTTCTATGACATCCTTCAGTGCTGCAGTTTGATTCCATGTGTCAATAGTCCGACTCACATACTGGGTCACACTTTGGACGTTTTGATATCTCCTGGTGACTCAGATTTTGTCCGTAATGTCAATGTTGGAGACTTTATCTCTGACCATGCTGCAATATGATGCCAACTTGATTTCTCCCACCCAGCAATCTGCATTGGAAAAATGGTCTCTTATCGAAGGTATCATAGGATTGATATCAACCAGTTCCGCAAAGACCTTAGAAATATTCCATTTGTAGTCTCTCCTGCAGGAACCGCGACGGAATTGTATGATCAGTACCGGGCTGACGTTACCCATGTACTTGATAAGCACGCTCCTATCATCTCACGCATGGCAAAACGGCAGTCAGATGAGTGGTTGTCTGAGTCATATCGTATGGCTCGCTCCCTAAGGCGGCAATTTGAGCGGATGTGGAGAAAACATAAGACATTGTCGAACAGGTCGAGGCTCCGCAAGCAAATTGCATGGTGCAATCGACTGGCCAACAAAGACAAGGGTTCCTATTATGCCAATCTTATAACTGCAAATAGTGAAGACCCTAAGAAGCTATGGCAGTCATTAAGGAAGGTATTGCATCGCACCTCTGAGACGGTTCTGCCAGCTCATAGCTCGGAAAAAAACCTTGCAGACACATTTGCTTCTTTCTTTACAAATAAAATAAGTAAAATCAGGGACACATTCTCCGCTTCTGGTTCATTCAATGATACACCTGATTAGGTGCCCCCCCCCCCCCCCCCGCCTTCAATACCTTTAAGCCTGTGACTGAAGACGAGGTCAGAAAGTGCATCAATGAGTCTCCTACTAAATCTTGCCTACTGGATCCCATACCAACATTCCTCCTCAGGGACTGTCTTGATATACTCATTCCATCTATCACCAAGTTGGTTAATTACTCTCTTAGTGATGGCTCTTTTCCAAGTGCTTTCAAAAGGGCTGTTGTCACCCCCTCATTAAAAAGGCATCTCTGCCCAAAAATGACCTTAAGAATTACCGCCCAGTGTCTGGTCTTTGTTTCCTCTCAAAGTTGGTTGAGCGAGTTGTTGCTAAGCAACTTACGTCACACATCAATATTAACAAACTGGATAATCCACATCAGTCAGCCTATAAGCCAGGACATTCTACTGAAACAGCTCTATTGTCTATAAAGAACGAGGTACATCTCTCTCTGGCACGTGGCGAACCTACAGCTCTAGTCCTTCTGGATTTATCAGCCGCGTTCGATACCATAGATCACAGCATTCTTCTCAGTTACCTTAAATCTTGGTTCAGTCTTGGTGGAAATGTACTTAAGTGGTTTACTTCCTACTTGGGTGATCGTTGCCAGGTCGTTAAGATAGGCTCTACTCTATCTGAATTAAGCAAGCTCATCTACGGCGTTTCCCAAGGTTCAGTTCTCGGTCCATTGCTGTTTTCACTTTATACTACACCACTTAGTAAAATCATCCTCCTTCATCCACATATCAAATTTCACTTCTACGCGGATGACACACAGCTTTACATCCATCTCTCTCATAAAAATGCCTCGGCGGCTCTCGCCAGGCTTAATGCCTGCCTTCTTGATGTGCAAAGATGGATACCTATCAGTAAACTGAAGCTTAACCCAGAGAAAACGGAGTTCATTGTCTTTGGCTCTAAGTCTCAGCGTCAGAAGCTTTCCTCCTACTTTCCTGTTAGTATCTTTGGCAGCCTTATTCATCCGGTTGATTCTGTTAGAAATCTAGGTGTGTGGTTCGATGCAGAATTTTCATTCTCTGAACGTGTCAAGAGGACTTGCAAAGCGTGTTTTCTCCAGATGCGTGACCTTCGTAGAATAAGACAGTATCTCACTACGGAAGTGGCAGTCCTAGCTGCAAATGCCTTGGTTAGTAGTCGCCTGGACTACTGTAACTCTCTTTTTAGGAATTTGTCATGTTTCAATCTTCACAAATTGCAAAGTATTCAGAATACCCTTGCTCGTATTGTTACAAACCATAGAAGGTATGCTCATGTTACGCCCATTCTGAAACAACTCCACTGGCTGCCCGTGAAGTATAGATATATGTTCAAAACTGCAACTCTAGTATATAAATTTCTACATAGTGGCTCCCCTTCCTACTTTCAACCTTACTTGTCTCGCAGTAGTAGTTCCTATAGTACCAGGCGTAGTCACCCAGATTGTCAATATCTTACTGTTCCTCCTTTCCGCCCATCAGTCTTTAAGTCTGTCAAAGATTTTGATCACAGCTTTGCCTTTGATGCTCCTAGAATCTGGAATGAACTCCCTCATGATGTGCGCAGTGCAACATCAGTTGCCTCATTCAGAAAGAAGCTTAAGACTTATCTGTATGCAAAAGCCTATCCGCCATAGCCTCCCTTGTCACCCTGTGTCTCCTTGGTACGACTTTGCTATATCCCCGGATTAATGTTAATTGCCTTTGCTTTATGTTCCGTTGCGCCTTAGAGTCCATCTGAGATGGAGATTAAGCGCTATAAAAGTCCACATTAGATTAGATTAGATAAATGTATCTGTAGTCATACTATCCTTGCAATGCCATGGCTCTATAATAGCTGAGCCACTGGTGACTGGTGATCATGCTGTTAATAATCATAGCTGATAAAGACAAATTTCCTACTCATGATAGGAAAACTATGATTGGTGGTATTCATATCCATTGTGGTCAACAATCATGTCATCAGTGATTTTAATGCAGCGTTCTTACCGGCCGTAAACATGAGTTCACAGCCTGTAAATTTGTCAAGAATGGTGTCATGGGTCGAATTTACCACTCGTGAATTGGGTGCCTCCAGAAACTTTCCAATTTGTGACCTTCACCTTTAATGATAACAAAGATGGAGATTACATGTGCCTTTTGTTACAAGAAACATGTTAAATAAAGTGTTTCAGTACTCTGGATTTTGATGAATAACCTCAGAAACGTATAACAAATGAAATATACATCTTTTGCATGGTGGATAGCAAAATATTGTGATTTTGATTATTTCTTTCTCTTTGTCATTTTATGTTTGTTTACATCCACATATAAACACACAGGCGGTGAATTGTTAAGAACGGTCAAAACTTTCCACTGGTAGGTACCAACTGACGAGTGGTGTGCACAGGCTCACAACCTACTTCTGAACGCAGCATAAGCTCATAGTGCTAGATTTATTTGTGTTTTTTCTATTACTTTCAACACTGCATAGGTCAAAGGTAGTTTTGTGGGCAGAGGAAACCAGTACATACATTTGGTCAAGGTTCTGTACTGTAAATTGCCATCCATTGGTAAGCAATTACAAACCTTCCCAAATAGGTCTGGGGTTTGAGCCGCACACCTCAGAGGTGGAAGGTATGTTACCACTGCGCCACCATGGCCCCACATAGTGCTACATAACCGTGAAATTAGGGTGAGATTTAAAGTCACAGTGCTTAGTTGCCATACAGTCGGGTGAGAGTTTAGCTTATCCTGCTTGATTATCATTCCATTAGCTGACAGGGTATGGATGTAAACCAAGCGAAATCATTAAATTGAATGAAGAGTATGATCATAAATGACAAGGTTTAAAAGCACTGAATTTACATTTGAGATGCAGATAGAACTTTGCATTGTCAAAATATATATACATTTGTACTGGTAAAGTAGATGCTATCTTTCAATATGCAACCAACCCATCATTAAAAGTAAGCCCCATAATTTCATGATTTAAAATGCATCATTCAAGGATTGTTGCGCTTCATGATGAATATATACATGCGGTATCAGTATCTTAAATTTTGCTTATCTTATCAAAGTCAGGGTGTCAGGTTTTTGGATAGCCCAAATTACTTTAGCACACACATTTACAATAGCACTTCTTTAATCTGCACCTGTTGGGATAGCAAGATTCTGTTCAAGTAAAAGAAGGCTTGTCAAACAGAGTAGGAAAAACATATGAAAAAAATCATTGAAAAGAGTGGAACTTTTCTTTGAAATTAAATATATTCAGATAACAGAAATTTGGATAATAGAGATTATGCTGTACTGTCTTATTTATACTGAAATGCACATTTTTATTTAATGTTACTAGTTCGGAATCAGTTATAATTGTAACAATAGTAAGAAAAGGTGGATCAGTTGTTTTAGTCTTTGCTGATACTGAAAGAACAATTCACTGCACTGAAAAAAGCATTGAACATTGTCCTGACAAAATTACATAATTTGTCTCTCTGTTTAATGGGGAAGTTGACGCCTTATTTTGCATGCATAGCAAGAGTGAACATTTTAAAGTGTCAGCAAATAAAGCTCAACATGCCATAAATGGTTTCCCCAAGATTCATGTTTCTCTCTCTGATGTAGTGATGACACCACCCCTATATGTCAGAGACTAATTTGTGTTGAGACTTTCCCTTGAAAAAAAATTATGTAAAAGACACAGTTTCTAAAAGCCGAGAGGAAATTATTTAATGCATTGAAAATCTGTCAGCATTAAGCAGATTTTCCCACATTAAATGTCTGTAGTTTCTTAAGATCGCAATGGGAAATATATGTCAAGTGGAGACCCCCTTTCTGTGTCAACAATGTGATCAAACTCCTAATTAGGTGTGATTCAGTCAGGGAAATGGGCCTAAGTGGTGCCTTTAAGTAAACTGATCTTTTCTGTCCTATGATAGAATCAGTTATATTGCAAAATTTTGTAATGCTTATATACAGGCCTGTAGAGTCTCCTGGTTATCAGATTTGGCAAATTAACTCTTGGCTATCGTTATCGATAGAGTCTGAGATATCTTTTAAGTTTGAGGGGTTTTTACAAAATTACAACCAACAGTAAACTAACTACTGCAATAATGACAGTGTAATGACTATCAACAGTGCAATGACTACTCAAAGGATGCTTCTATATTTACTCCCTGAATTCCTTATTAAAGGTGTTGTTGCACTTTTATTAAGTATTAGTTTGCTATTTTTACAAATGCTTCCATTTAAAAGCCCCTGGCTTGTTTGTGGCTCAATGTGTTCCTTGTGTTGGTAGTATCCGATAAGTTTCATAAGTCAAGATTCGTATTTGCTTTGACATAGCACCGACAGCATTTCAAGCATGTAACAGAATATTTTAAATATTTGAAAAAACCTACCTCTAGGTCTTGTGTGTTAAACTAAAAATGTACACACTAGAGGTTTGGGATGGCCAAATGGGGCGGCTCCTTTGTAAATGTACACTACAAAGATACGAGGTCTCTTTTTGAAGTCATAAGGATAAGGTCATGAAGTAAAATTCAATATGAGTTGTAACGACTGAACAGAACAGTGTGAACAGACAATTAGTGCTCACTTCTGTAGTCATGGGTTTGAAACCAGCTCAGGATAACATGTTAGGAAAAAATGATTTTATTTATTTATATTTATTTATTTGGGGTTTTACGTCGCTTTCAACACTGTCCAGGTCATATCACGACGGGTAGTTGGAAGGGCAGAGGAAACCACTACATACAGTTGGTCAAGGTTCTGTAGTGTAAACTGCCTACCAACGGCAAGCAACTACCAGCTTTCCCACTTGAGGTAGAGGCGTGAACCGAACCCTGGCCTCAGAGGTGGGAGGCGAGAGTGTTACCACTCTGCCACCGTGGCCCCGGGAAAAATGAGGGCCTATACTGATGTGACCTAAGTAATAGAAGTAAAAGCACAGAATATATTCTGCTGCCTTATTTAAGACATATTTCCCCTATAACAGAGGCATATGCATTGCTGCAACAAATTGTTGTTTGTACTTTTACCTAATTGTGCCATCTCCACTGACAGCTTTTGGTTTGTAAATTGATGCTGTCATCTTTTGTCTCTGTTGACTCACGCCCTCTAAATCTCCACATTATTTCCCAAGAATGTGGGGTACAGGAATCTCTGTTACTGTATTGGATGCCTCTGGTGGATACTTTGGTTTAGCGTTTGCTACGCCGCTGCCGCGCGTAGAGAGATTTTCTGCGTTAATGCTCTCAGAGGAAAACTACACCAGCTAGGATATCTTCATTGGGCAGTAAGCTTCTCTGGGACTGAAATTAGCCTCATTCCGCCCCAGGCATTTCTTTGAAAATTATCTACATTTTTCTACTGGCTGTTTCTCATTGGTAGAAGGTTGAATGTCTTCATAGGTGATGTGTATGACAGATATATATGTCCTCTACAACCTTGCAGACATTTGACCTTGAAGCTCTTAATTCAAGGTTATCCACAGAGTGCCAAAGTAAAACACATGGCGGACTTTAAAGTGGCTACATCTCCCTTATTAGTGGTCCTAGAGGTTTGCAATGTGAAACCAACCAGGAAATCATGTGCTGTGAATCTTCTGATATGGTTGGATTTGACCTTGGACCCCTCCTTCAAGGTCAAAGAGGATAGCCAAGCTTAAAAGTGCTTATAACTCGCTTATTATTGGTCTAGAGGTTTGGGATGGTAAACCAACCTATAGGAAATCATGGGCTGGGAATCTTCTGGTGTGGTCGGATTTGACCTTGGGCCCCGCCTTCAAGGTCAAACGATGGTTCACTGGCTTTATTGAGTTGTCTTTCTGGTGGATACAAATTTGCATCGGTTCTCTGATGCGTAGGTCTAGTGTTATTATAGTGATTCAATTAAACAATATTTTTGTATCTAATAATTTATGATCACGTAAGATTTTAATTTTTGATAAATGCCATAGTTTTAGCATTTATAAAAAGCTGTATGGGGTGTTCAATCTTTATGTGTTTGAAATTAGAATTTTCATCATAGTGTGACAGAATCCACATTATAGTTTGTCATTTTAGCGTGGGAATCAAGTGTGAATATGAGAGAGTGCAGTGAGGGTATACCTATGAAATATCAGAGTGTGATCTAGCGCTAACATTTAAGGTATTAATAGCTTGCAGACTGTAGCTGATCATGATATTTGTGAGGAAAGTGTTTGTTCCCAGATACGCAATGAATTAGAAAGTGTCAAAAATTGGACAAGCCCTCAGAATTGCCACTTGTGGAAGTCAACATCTTCCATTCAAAATCCTTAATGTCATATTTTACAATATAAGTGGGACATTTAATTATATTTGTATGTCTGTTCACAAAAGTTTTTGGTATTCTAGTACCATGTACGATAGAACCTCTATTATCCGAGTGTTTGTTATACAAATTTTCAATTATTTGACCTTACACCCACTCTCCTACATTTAAACCTGTTATTTTAGCCTATTATCCAATGTTTCTATTGTCTAACCTAATGGTTACTCCCCCAACAGGGTTGGATAATAAAGGTTCTACTGTATCCTTATTTGAGCTATTCACACTGTGTTTTTCTGCAGTACAGCTTTCTCGTCACACTTTTGTGCAAAAATGTGTATATTTTCCAGTATTACTGATCTGTGTTTAACATTACAAGCCTGTATCTTTTGCTTGTACACAACTGATCACAATGTCACATTTGTTGTTGCCACAATTTTGGTATTTTATGGTGCAACTACTTTGGCCATTACATAATCATACTGCAGTGTTTGCTCTCGAGCGCGATTTCGCGAGTTTGTACACACTCTGGGGCGAGTTGTCGCAAAACCAACTCACTAGCGCGTCTGTGCTGTCACTACCAGGCGAAACACTCAAAACTAACTGAAGAAATTTGTCTATTATCGGAAGCGACGACGTACTCATAGAAATGGGTGAAAAAAGCATGAAAAACAGTTTATTTTATATATCCAGCTAACAGTAATTCATGTGCGAATTCGGGTATTCTCGCGAGATTTCCATGCTTTTTGTCGATTTTTAAACTCGTCTTCTGCTTATAGTGTCACAGGCGAAACAGTCGAAACAACTACTGACCAAAGAAATTCGTCTATTACCGGAAGCGACAACATACATATTTCCTCATAGAAATAGGTGAGAAAGACATGAAAGTGAGTTTATTTTATTTTATACATCCAGCTAACAGTAATTCACGCGAGAATTCAGGTATTCTCACGAGATTTCCGTGCTTTATGTCTAATTTTTATGTCATCACTCTGCGGCGTGGGCGTCCGCGTCCGCGTGAACAACTTCTTCTCCAAAACTACAAGGCCTAGAGACACGCTGTTTTTTTTAAAAGATACCTTATCTATCGAGGATGAAAATTTGTTCAAGGCATGCAAATCTGTCTGTTCATCTGTTTGCTAGAGACATTACAAGGGGGGTACCCCCACCAAAAGTGTGAAAATTTCAACTTTTTATCACAATTTTCTCAGTGACTATTGCAGGGATTTCTCTCATATCTTGCATATATGTACTAGGCCAGAGGTAGATTCTCTTGTGTGAGTATGAGACCTGGATCTGTCTTACTTTTTTTTTAATAAATTTTTTTAATAATTTTTAATGCATTAAAATTCATGAAATCATGCACTAAATCACTTATAACTTCAAAAGTGTTGCATTTACAGCATTTTGTGAAAATATGTTGTTCAGCTACTTTTTTCATAGCTACAATATGGTGAGTAAGTTGGGTGTCTGTCTCAATAGCTAAGTGAGTAATAGCTACTTTTGGGCTTTTCAGTAACTTCCATTATGAGTAAAATCACTTGTAACTTAAAAACTATTGCATTTAGAGAATTTCGTATAAATATGTTATTCAGCTACTTTTGGGCCAGCTATAACATAGTGAAATTTCAGACCTGTAGCTCATGGCATAGCTGAGTAATAGCTACTTTTAGGTTATCACTGTTGAGTAAATCGCTTATAACTTGAAAACTATTGCATTTAGAGAATTTCGTATAAATATGTTATTCAGCTACTTTTGGGTCAGCTATAACATAGTAAAATTTCAGACCTGTAGCTCATGGCATAGCTGAGTAATAACTACTTTTAGGTTATCACTGTTGAGTAAATCACTTATAACTTGAAAAGTGTTGCATTTAGAGCATTTTGTTAAAATATGTTATTCAGCTACTTTTTTCATAGCTACAATATGGTGAGTAAGTTGGTGTCTGTCTCAATAGCTAAGTGAGTAATAGCTACTTTTGGGCTTTTCAGTAACTTCCATCATGAGTAAAATCACTTGTAACTTAAAAACTATTGCATTTAGAGAATTTCGTATAAATATGTTATTCAGCTACTTTTGGGCCAGCTATAACATAGTAAAATTTCAGACCTGTAGCTCATGGCATAGCTGAGTAATAGCTACTTTTAGGTTATCACTGTTGAGTAAATCACTTATAACTTGAAAACTATTGCATTTAGAGAATTTTGTTTCATGTGTTATTCACCTATTTTGGGGTCAGCTATAACATAGTGAAGTTTCAGACCTGTGGCTCATTTCATAGCTGAGTAATAGCTACTTTGAAGTTCTCACTGTTGAGTAAATCAGTTATAATTGGAAAACTATTGCATTTACAGAAATTTGTGCAAATATGTTATTCAGCTACTTTTGGGTCAGCTATAACATAGTGAAATTATAGACCTATAGCTCATGGCACAACTGAGCAATAGCTATTCTCAGGTACTGACTGTTGAGTAAATCAGCTATAACTTGAAAAATATTGCATTTGGAGTATTTTGTTAAAATATATTGTTCACCTACTTTTGGGTCAGCTATAACATAGTGAAATTACAGACCTATAGCTCATGGCACAACTGAGCAATAGCTATTTTCAGGTTCTCACTATTGAGTAAATCAGTTGTAGCTTGAAAACTATTGCATTTACAGTAGTTTGCTTAAATATGTTGTTCACCTACTTTTGGGTTAGCTATAACATAGTAAAATTTTAGACATGTAGCTCATTGCATAGCTGAGTAATAGTTCCTTTGAGGTTCTCACTGTTGAGTAAATCAGTTGTAACTTGAAAACTATTACATTTAGAGTAATTTGTTAAATATGTTATTCACAGAATTTTTGGTCAGCTATAACATAGTGAAATTGCAGACCTCTATGTCATGGCATAGCTGAGCAATAGCTACTTTCAGGTTCTCACTGTTGAGTAAATCATTGTATCCACTGGATAGCCGCAGTGTGTAGAGAGAGATTTCACCATTACTGCTCTGATGAAAAAAAATATTATAGCTAGCTTTCTTAAGTTTGCAGTATATATTAATAACCATAAAATGTTGTCTGGGAATATTTTTGGCCTCATTTTGAGAAACAAGATGGCCGCCACAGGTGTTTTTTGTCAGTCATGAAAAGTGCTTATATCTTCCTTATTATTGATCCTAGAGGTTTGGGATGATAAACCAACCTGTAGGAAATCATGGGGTGGGAATCTTTTGGTGTGGTCAGATTTGACCTTCAATGACCCCTCCTTCAAGGTCAAACAAGGATAGCCAAACTTAAAAGTGCTTATAACTCGCTTATTATTGGTCCCAGAGGTTTGGGATGGTAAACAGACAGGAAATCATGGGCTGTGAATCTGTTGATATGGTCCGATTTGACCTTGGAACCCTCCTTCAAGGTCAAATGAGGATAGCAAAAATTGAAAGTGCCTACAACTCGCTTATTATTGGTGACAGAGATTTGGGATGGTAAACCATCCCATAGGAAATCATTGGCTCGGAATCTTTCGGTATGGTCAGATTTGACCTTTGGACCCCTCCTTCAAGGTCAAATGAGGACAGCCAAGCTTAAAAGTGCTTATAACTCATTTATAATTGGTCCTAGAGGTTTGGAATGGTAAACCATAGGAAATCATGGGCTGGGAATGTATTTGTGTGGTTAGATTTGACCTTGGACCCCTTCTTCAAGGTCGAACGAGGATATTGCATTTGTAGTATTTCTTTAAATATGTTTTAACCTATTTTTTACACTTAAACAATTACCTTGTTATTTTCCTTCATAATACCATTTACAGGGCACAACTTTTTTATCCTTTTCTTCTGTCAGCTTCGGAATTTCTTTCGAACTTGCTGTTCAGTTACCATTTACTGTATTTCTGTACAGACCTTTTCCTGATAATTATTCTGTCCTCTAATCACCTTCACAAATCAAAAACACTCAGTCAGCTGACACAGTGCCCGTTCACGGGCACTCTCCTCTTGTTAACTCTTCTTGTGGCTGCCCAAATTAGATCTCACATGGATTCTTATGATCTTGGTAACACTTTCCAGTCAGCCTATAAGGTGGGGCACTCAACAGAAACTGCCTTGTTGTGCATCAAAAATGAGATTCACTTATCTCTGTCCAAGGGCATGCCTACAGCACTAGTGCTACCTGTCCGCGGCTTTTGATACTATCGATCATGACACACTCCTATCCTGTTTGTCGTCTAGATTTGGTTTTGCTGGATCGGCACTAAAATGGTTTAGATCCTAACTCCAGGATCGTTTTCAGTCAGTCAAGATTGGTTCCAGTCTTTCGAATTTGTTCAAATTGAAGTTTGGAGTCCCCCAAGGTTCTGTCTTAGGTCCTCTTCTGTTTTCCCTCTACACAACCCCTTCTTAGTCAAGTCATCAGAAAATATACCGGAGTCCGTTACCACTTCTATGTGGACGACACTCAGCTCTTTATTCACCTATCCCCTGATGATAGTCTCAAATCTTTTGACCGTCTTAAATCGTGTTTGAATGATATTCAGGTCTGGATGTCTGAAAACAAACTCATCCTAAATCCTGATAAAACAGAATTCATAGTCTTTGGTGCCAAAGACAGACACAAATGGCTCAGTGACTCATTTCCTGTCAATATCCTGGGGAATTGCCTCTCTCCCGCAGATGTTGTACGCAATCTGGGTGTTCTGTTTGATACAAAGTTTTGTTTCACCAATCACGTAAATTCTGTTATCAAATCCTGTTTTATTAGCCTCAGGGATCTTCATCGCATCAGGAGGTTTCTTTCTGTGGATACATCAGTGGTGATTGCAAATGCTCTGGTCAGTAGTTGTTTGGATTATTGCAATTCTCTTTTTCGCAGTTTGTTATCCCGAAATGCTACAAGGCTCTAATATGTTCAAAATGCCCTTGCACGGTTTGTCACTGGTGCTTCAAAGTACACTCACATTACATCCACCCTTAGGACACTTCATTGGCTACCCATTAGACAACGTATTATCTTCAAAACCCTAGTTTTGGTTTATAAGTACCTCACCACTGGCCAGCCTAAGTATTTTGTATCATATCTCCCCTTGTACAAATCTGCCATGAATACAAGACGTTCCAATCCTAAAAATTTGTTCCTTCAGGTTCCCTCTTACTGTGCTTCCATCCATAAATCAAAGGTCCATTTTAACAATAGTTTCTCATATGATGCCCCTACGTTATGGAATGATCTTCCATATGATATACGCAGTGCTCCAAATCTCTCCAGTTTCAAAAGTCGACTCAAAACCTACCTATTTCAGAAATCATTCCCACCATAGCTTCTTACTACCGAACACCGGACCGCCTCTCTGGGAACGACTCGGAACATGTCTACTGTCTTATGACTTATGCCTTACGAATTGGATGGTGTGCCTTAGAATCTGTTGATACGGAGATTAAGCACTTGGACAACTGATTGATTGATTGATTCTTCTGCATATTGTGTCACAGGCGTAACAGTTGAAACAACTACTGACCAAAGAAATTCGTCTTTTATCGGAAAAGACAAAATATATATTTTTTCAAAGAAAAGAAAAGAAATGCAATTTATTTATTTATTTGATGAATCCAGATAACAGTAAAATAATAATATGAAAAATAAATAAAAAACCAGTAGCACACAGCCATTAAGCCATTAAGATGTGGTTTAGAAGTGAAATTTTAAAAAAAAATAAAAGACCAATAAAAACAGCATTAAATAGTTTATTTATTTGAACTTTTAGTTTAGCATCTATTTCTTATTATTTAAATAAAGAAGATTGTATGCAATCCCAAATTGGAACTATCAAAATATCTTGACGCAAAACATGTCTCACATTTTTTCACAGTTGTCTCGCCTTTTCAAGTGAAGGGAGACAGTCTGTCTCGCATTCATTTTTGAGGAGAGCGAACACTGATACTGTATATTTTTTTCAGGTGTAGCCATCACATATTAGTGCTAGGCACTTTGTACAATAAATGTACTTTTGTATGTGTTTTTCAGAGTGGCCAGTCACACTAAATAACAACCTTGTGTATATTTTTTTTTGTTTAGGTGGCAAACCCATTTCACCTTAAGTGTACAAATCTTTTTTATTTTCCAGTTTGGTTGGTCAGCCCTTCATATTGCTGCATGGAATGGCTACTCTTCACTGTGTCCCCTTCTGTTAGACACTGCTTGCCATAAGGACCAGTCCGGCCCTGGTCAGTCTACCCCTCTAAGTTTGGCTTGTCAGAAAGGCCACATAGACATTGTGAACATGCTTCTGCAGGCCAAATGTGATGTGAATAAATCAGTGTCTCTAGGCGAGAATCAGGATGTAACTGTTTTACATCTAGCAGCACAGAATGGACATGTGGACATTGTGCGACAGTTACTGAGGGCAGGGGTGGGGGCAAATGTGTGCATGAGGACAGGAGATGTAGGGGGAGTGACACCCCTGCATTTAGCAGTGGAGGCGGGGCATATAGATGTCATGGATGTGTTAATTGAAGCAGGCAGTGATGTACAGAGTTCAACAAAACCAACAAAAGAAACTGAGTGTTGATATGTTAAAACATGTAGAAATTCCATATCAGTGATAAAAGAGAGAGGGAAAAAATGGTTAACTTTAAGATTGGCAGATTGTTATTTGCTACCCAACCTGATTAAAGAGACTGGTGAAATTTGCTGTCACATATGAAAAATTGGTGAAAATCTGTTTCCATTCCAGCTTTATACTTAATCTAATTAAACCTAAAGTATTTAAATTTCAGCAATTTCCCACCTGGAAAGGCTTGTTTCAGTTTTTATGGAGTATTGCAAAGCTTGCTGTAGCTATTTCTAGTTTGATCTGGACATCAGCTATCTTCACTGCCGGACTAGTGACTACATATTTGGTCAGGACTTTTACCTCTTTCCAAAGATATCTTCTGAATCATTTTTCATCCCACAGCCTTTAAGGGCTGGCAGCGGGAAAAAGTTTGTCCAGGCTGCATATCAGAAACCCTGAGGTGTAAGATGTTCATACTTGAGGGACATTGGTTGGGGGTGTAGGTATGCAACTTCATGGTATGGCCTAGATTTAACCTTTGACCTTGCCATTATAACCTTGACCTTTAAAAACTTGTCCGGGCTATATCTTGGAAACTGTAAGGTGTAGAAAGTTGATACTTGGTAGGGACATCGGTAATGGGCTAGTGGGTTCATTGTTTATATTGTCCTTGAACAGAGACGTTTTTGGTATTCTGGATTCGGTCTACCTGGTAGACAATATTAACCCCCGATATCAGCCGATATTGGAATATTTTTACATTCAATATCTATACCCACAAAGCCAAACAATTTACCCACTATAAGGGGGTGTAGGTGTGCTACGCCATGGCATGACTTGATTTGACCTTTGACCTAGCCATAGTGACCTTGACCTTTAAAAATATATCCAGTCTGCAATGTCATGGTGTTACCTTTGATTTTGACCTTCACCTAAAAAACTTGTCTGGGCTATATCTCAAACTCTATAAGGTGTAGGAAGTTACTTGGTAGGGACATTTGTTAGGAGATGTAGGTGTGCAACATCATGGTGTGACCCTTTGACCTTTGGTTAATACTTGGGTGGGACATTAGATGGGGTTGTAGGTGTACAACATCATGATATGGCCTTGATGTGACCTTCAACTTTGCTGTAGTGACCTTGACCTTTAAATCTTGTCCGGGCTATATCTTGGAAACCGTAAGATGTAGGAAGTTGATACTTAGTTGGGACATTGGGTAGGGGGTGTAGATGTACAACATCATGTTACACTGTTTGCTCTTAAGTTCTCCTGATCATTGTACTCTTGTCACTTATATCTCATGGTGTTGAAAACTATTTCTCCAGGTAGTGGGGTACAGGCATCTCTGATACTACTTTTTTATGTTAAATGTTTTTTCACTGTTGTCTTTTCTTGCATTTGTTTGACAGAATTAAGCGTCCCGCAAGGGACGCTTGTTTGTGTATGGGAGACCTTCAGGCTCTGCCGACTCCGCATTTTGTTTTCCTTATAACTCTGTAACCGTTAGGCGGATTCTTTTCAAATTTGTCAGGTTTAGGCAGTAGCCTTGGGGAATTTTTTTGAATATGCTGCAGTGACTTTTCAACAATCAGAGAGTATCAAGGAATTTTATCAATTCACCTGAAACTTGGCAAATACATTCATTCTATTAAAATCTGGAAACCATTAGATTTTGGCATTGATTGGTTAAGAAATGGCCGAGTAATTAATGATTAATTAATCATTATGAATTTTCCAAATAAGGAAAACACAAAAATGCTTATATCTCGAAAACCGTGCTAGATAGAGAGATTTCGACGAAATTTTTGACCCGCAGGGTATCTCTGCAGAGTAGTTATCCCAATTTTGAAAAAATTTTTGTCTCGCCAAAAATGGCGGCCATTTTGAATTTTCAAATTTTTCGCAAAAATTGCAAAACATAAAAATGCTTATATCTCGAAAACCCTGCTAGATAGAGCGATTTCGACGAGATTTTTGACCCTCAGGGTATCCCTGCAGAGTAACCATGCCAATTTTCAAAAAAAAAATTTCTCGCAAAAAATGGCGGCCATTTTGAATTTTCGAATTTTTCGCAAAATTGCAAAACGTAAAAATGCTTATATCTCGAAAACCGTGCTAGATAGAGCGATTTCGACGAAATTTTTGAATCACAGGGTATCTGCAGAGTACCCATGCCAATTTTCAAAAAAAATTTGTCTTGCCAAAAATGGCGGCCATTTTGAATTTTCGAATTTTTCACAAAAATTGCAAAACACAAAAATGCTTATATCTCGAAAACCGTGCTAGATAGAGCGATTTCGACGAAATTTTTGACCCACAGGGTATCTCTGCAGAGTAGTTATCCCAATTTTCAAAAAATTTTTGTCTCGCCAAAAATGGCGGCCATTTTGAATTTTCGAATTTTTCGCAAAATTGCAAAACGTAAAAATGCTTATATCTCGAAAACCGTGCTAGATAGAGCGATTTCGACGAAATTTTTGAATCACAGGGTATCTGCAGAGTACCCATGCCAATTTTCAAAAAAAATTTGTCTTGCCAAAAATGGCGGCCATTTTGAATTTTCGAATTTTTCACAAAAATTGCAAAACACAAAAATGCTTATATCTCGAAAACCGTGCTAGATAGAGCGATTTCGACGAAATTTTTGACCCACAGGGTATCTCTGCAGAGTAGTTATCCCAATTTTCAAAAAATTTTTGTCTCGCCAAAAATGGCGGCCATTTTGAATTTTTGAATTTTTCGCAAAAATTGCAAAACACAAAAATGCTAATATTTTGAAAACCGTGCTACATAGAGCGATTTTGACGAAATTTTTTGTCTTCAGGGTATCTCTGCAGAGCAGCTATCCCAAAGAGCTTTCACTTGGTGAAGTTTTAGACCCATAGCTAATTGCTCACCTACTCAAAATGAGTAAATGCGAATTACCTTTAAAAGTATTGCAGATAGCCAATTTGTCTGAAATAACTCATTCACCTACTTTTGGGAGAGCTTTCACTTGGTGAAGTTTCAGACCCGTAGCTAATTACTCACCTACTCAAAATGAGTAAATGCTAATTATCTCAAAAACTATTGCAGATACCCAATTTTTATCAAATAACTCATTCATCTACTTTTGGGAGAGCTTTCACATGGTGAAGTTTCAGACCCGTAGATAATTACTCACCTACTCAAAATGAGTAAATGCGAATTATCTCTTAAAAGTATTGCAGATAGCCAATTTTTCTCAAATAACTCATTCACCTACTTTTGGAAGAGCTTTCACATGGTGAAGTTTCAGACCCATAGCTAATTACTCACCTACTCAAAATGAGTAAATGCGAATTATCTCTAAAAGTATTGCAGATAGCCAATTTTTCTCAAATAACTCATTCACCTACTTTTGGGAGAGCTTTCACTCCGTGAAGTTTCAGACCCATATCTAATTATTTACCTACTCAAAATGAGTAAATGCTAAGTATCTGTAAAAGTATTGCGGATACCCAATTTTTATCAAATAACTCATTCATCTACTTTTGGGAGAGCTTTCACATGGTGAAGTTTCAGACCCATAGCTAATTACTCACCTACTCAAAATGAGTAAATGCGAATTATCTCTAAAAGTATTGCAGATAGCCAATTTTTCTCAAATAACTCATTCACCTACTTTTGGGAGAGCTTTCACTCCGTGAAGTTTCAGACCCATAGCTAATTATTTACCTACTCAAAATGAGTAAATGCTAAGTATCTGTAAAAGTATTGCGGATACCCAATTTTTATCAAATAACTCATTCATCTACTTTTGGGAGAGCTTTCACATGGTGAAGTTTCAGACCCATAGCTAATTACTCACCTACTCAAAATGAGTAAATGCAAATTATCTCTAAAAGTATTGCAGATAGCCAATTTTTCTGAAATAACTCATTCACCTACTTTTGGGAGAGCTTTCACTCTGTGAAGTTTCAGACCCATAACTATTTATTCACCTACTCAAAATGAGTAAATGCTAATTATCTGTAAAAGGATGGCGGATACCCAATTTTTATCAAATACTCATTCATCTACTTGTGGGAGAGCTTTCACATGGTGAAGTTTCAGACCCATAGCTAATTACTCACCTACTCAAAATGAGTAAATGCGAATTATGTCTAAAAGTATTGCAGATAGCCAATTTTTATCAAATAACTCATTCACCTACTTTTGGGAGAGCTTTCACTTGGTGAAGTTTCACACCCATAGCTAATTATTCACCTACTCAAAATGAGTAAATGCGAATTATCTCTAAAAGTATTGCAGATAGCCAATTTTTCTCAAATAACTCATTCACCTACTTTTGGGAGAGCTTTCACTTGGTGAAGTTTCAGACCCATAGCTTTTTGACCTGCTGGGTATCTCTGCAGAGTAGCCATGCCAATTTTCAAAATATTTTTGTCTCGCCAAATATAGCGGACATTTTTAATTTTTTGCAAAACACAAAAATGCTTATATCTTGAAAACCGTGCTAGATAGAGCAGACTGCGCTGACTTTGGTTGCCACAACAGTATAAGGCTAGAAACGAAGCATTTTCTTAATACTTTAGCACTCACCTTTATATCCTTTTCGGGATGCTTTGTTTTTGCTATGCAAAAACATTATCTTTTTTTTTTTGCGAGCAATCCTCTAGTTTATTTTTTTCTCATATTTTAAGCTTCCCCAATATTTTTCTGTGCTAGGAATCAAGAGGACTGTTATAGATGTTTCGTTACAGTATTTCAGTAAGAACACCGGAATACTGAGTTACCTGTGCTACCATCCCATCCCTTATTGAAATTGGCTTCTTTTTGCTTGAAATTGGTAAATAAGGTGAAATTCTGTTCAAATTGAACATAAAATACGTACTAAATATAGAGTGGGTAGTAATAATTGTATCCACCGGATAGCATCCAGTGGATACTATGGATTACGCATGAGTACACTGCCGTTGCGCGGCCGCAGTGTGTAGAGATTTTCCCGTTACCCCTCAAGAGGCCAAGGTATTATAGGTAGACTTCTCAAATTTTCAGGTTATATTCATAACCATAAAATCTTGCCTGGGAATACTTTTGGCCTCATTCTGAAAAATAATATGGCCGCCACGGGCGTTTTTTGAATTTCAGGGAGTTTTGTTGGCCCTCTAGAACAAAGGGAATTATAGGTAGAGATCTGAAATTCGCAGGATATGTTCATCATTACAAAATCTTGACTGAAAAGATTTTTGGCTTCATTTTGAAAAACAAGATGGCCACCACGGGCGTTTCTTTTCAATCATGAAAAGTGCTTATATCTCCCTTATTATTGGTCCTAGAGGTTTGGAATGTCAAACCAACCTATAGGAAATCATGGGCTGCGACTCTTCTGGTGTGGTCAGATTTGACCTTGGACCCCGCCTTCATGGTCAAACAAGGAGAGCCAAACTTAAAAGTGCTTATAACTCACTTATTATTGGTCCTAGAGGTTTGGGATGGTAAACCAACTTATGGGAAATCATGGGCTGGAAATCTTCTGATTTGGTCAGATTTGACCTGGGGCTCCTGCTTCAAGGTCAAATGAGGGTAGCCAAACTTAAAAGTGCTTTCAACTTGCTTATTATTGAAAAATGCTGTTTATCTTCTAAACTATGTTAATTGGCCTTTTCCGGTGGATACATCTTGCATCTGGCTACAGATGCGTCCTTGGTCTAGTTGTGCTTAGAGGGGAGGACAGGGATGTTTATAGAGTGAAATATGGTACTTAGTCTGGAATGAAAAGTAGCTTTAGTTCACCAGTACTCTTTTTACCATTACTTTTCTCTCCAACAACTACTCTCTTTTTTAGAATAAAATAATAGAAAATTGATGATTTGAGGTTTGTAAAAGTTTATAAAAATTGTTTTCAAAACTCTGGACAATCTATGATTTTGTACTCAAAATATTTCATTATGTTATTAATGGCACTTTTGTAAAGAACAAGGCTACTTTACAATTACAGCCTCAGTGATCACATAGTGAAGCATATTTTCATCTGAGATACAATCTGTTGTTCGAAAACAGACTGAAAGAAAAGATGATCTCAGTCATGGAGTTCTTGCAATGTTACCTAGTATTTATTATTGTTACCTAGAGATATGTTTATATGTTAATGTTATGGTTAAGGTTTTATACAAATGGTGGCTTGCACTAAGGCTGTGACTTTGTCTGAAAAAGGACATTTGTCTGGAAAGAACTGGTCCGAATTCTGGTAACTAGGTATTGGTTGTCACCAACTGAAAGTATCACTTGGCACGTTTCACAACTTGACATCTACATGATCTTGGTGATCCAAATCGAGATTTAGATTCTTTACAACAGTTGAATCTGTGAAATGTGAAAATGACTTTAGTGATGATCCAAGATGGTCACTGAAATAGCATGTTTCAAATCTTTGGAATTACTTTTTGAGAATACTTCTAATGAACCATGAACTTAAAACTTAACAATATTAACCCAAGCTATCTCGAGTCTCTCCATTTTTGCTAGGGATTGTGGGTAATCTGTGAGAACTGAATCCGTTGATCCAACTCTTGAGTTGGATCAGAGAGATCATTATCTGTCATCCTTCATAAAAGAAGCCATTGAACATTGTGATCGAAATATCACATTGTGCAACACGTCAGATATTTCACAGTGAGATCTTTGTGATCTGGAGCAATATCAATTTTGTATTTCACAGATTCAACTGATCGGAAGGATCTAGATCTCGATATGGTCAGATACATAGATCTCAAGTTGTAAGACTCCCCTAGTGATACAAGCATGTGGGTTGATGTAAACAAAACGTAATGAAAATTAATGTTAAATAACTATAGAAGCAAGTCAAATAATGTGAAAACCGATATGAGGTGCAGAAATCTGGCTGAATATTAAGGTTTACATATGTATTTTTATTGATTTAAACATTTTAATATTTCTTTTTGGTTACCCACTTCACTACTTTATACTCAGTTTCTGAAGAATTCGGACCACTTTCGGGTAATCACAACGTTAGTTTGCACTGACAAAATATTTCACTTGTACTTCAGATGTAACTTGTTCTTTGTTTTGTGAAACTGACATATTTTGTTAAGTTGTATTCTTTGTTACCACTTGTCCAGAAAAAGTGTTCTATTTGTTATTCTCTTTCTAGTTTATTTCTCGTGTTAGATAAAATACTGACAGTAAATGTTCATATTTATTTTGGAGAAATGATTTATGAAATTATGAGTGACTTTTTTATTTATTTGTTTATTTTTTTATTTATTTTTTTTTTTTTTTAGTACAGTGGCATAGCCGTTGGCCAAGTACAAGCAGTGTTGGACTTTGATATCTTGAAAAACAAGGCCAAAAGGTGTCTTGGTCCCCTAGCACGAGCGCAAAGCCATCAGAGACATGAGTAGTGCACTAGAATTTATGAAAGTCAGGGGACACAAAGAAATTCTAATTCTCACACATCCCACAGCTGGTCTAGAACTCAGACGGTCACCCATCCAAGTACTAACGTAGCCCATTGCCGCTTAACTTCAGTGAACAGACAAATATTCATCACGTTGCGCCACAATTCATGAAGGTCCAGAGACAATAAAAAAAAAGTGATCTCTAGAACCGCGAGCCTAAAAAAAAACAACCTTTGTTTACTTGCTTGTTGTGCGCCTAGTACAAATGTGTGTTGTGGACATGAAGCAATTTAATAATATTTAACTAACGTTAGTACAGTGGGATCTCAGTTTTCTGGCCCTATTGGGAGAGTAAGCTTATTCAGATGACAGAAGGTTCATAAAATAGCAGAGGAAATTTAATATAAAGCAAAAGAGAACCACAAATTCTGGACAGTAGAATGTGTATATAAGATGATATATTCAGATAACATTAGGATTCAGTAATAAGATGCTTCTGTATTTGTCTGATTTTCTGAGTCTTGGAATTCTTCTAGAAAAGTATATTACTTTGTTTACAGCTTATCTCTGTCAAGGACTAAATTTGGTGTGGTAATTTTTTTTATTTTATTTTAAAAAATTTGTCAACAAGAGTCAAGTAATTTAATTTTTTTAATTGAATATCAAAAAGGTATACATGCTCTTTTATACTTTCCCCATGCTCATGTTTACAGCATTTATTCTGTAGTGTTCACACTCACCTTTGTTAAAATGTTGGTGTAATCTCATATCTGAGAATATTCAATAAAATTATGTATTTATCACTTTGCCTTTTCTATATTTTGTCAAACTCAAAAAAAAAATGTTAAATGACTGAAAAGAATGAACCTAATGCTGACAAATGTGATTAAAAAATTAAGGGAAATAGTTTCATAAATTATGAAGTTATTGACTTTTTATATATTTTATTCTCACCAAAATTAACATTTTATTGCGTTAATACATCCTATCCAATGGACAATTGCTTTACCGGTCGGCGTGACCGGTCCCGCCAAACATCAGAAAAAGACGTCCTGTATAAACTACCGGCAGGACCAGTCACAGAGTGTGCATTTGCTAGGTGGCGCATCGTACTTTCTTTCCTGTCTAAACATTGTGAAGTCATAGCATCTTTTTCGTTTGGCGCGAAGAGTGTGCAGACGTGTTTTCAACAGAGAAACATTTTTGAAGTTTTACAACAAACTCTACTATTTTATTTTATTTCAAGTAGTATTACTTCTACTAGTTTACTGATCATCATGTCATCTCCTGGACAGAAACAAGGTTCTTGCAGGCACGTTATGGCTCTGTTCGACAACCACAAGAAATGTGCCAGATGTCGTGAGAAGGGGGTGGGAGACGATCCCTGTGTTAAGAAACTTGATTGCCAGATATGTAAGGCGTTTACGCCTGCTCAAGTACAACAACTGGCCACCCCAACCTACAAAGCCAGAAAAGAACATGGAGAGCAGAACAAATCTGAAGTTCCAGTGACGCGACTCTCACTCTCATGGACCCTTCAGAGGTGACTCTGTTGGGACGGGTTAGCACTGACAAACCGTCTTCTCTCGAATCTACACCCAAGAAGAAGAAGCGTTCTGATGGCTCTCCTAAATCCAGCAAACGAAGACACTGCAGTAAACCTATTTCTGATGATCTCAAGTCCTTAGATGACAAGTGGAGTGAGAGGTTTTCACGACTTGAAGCTTTGCTTCTTAACAAGTCGTTTGCTGTGCCGGTGAGACCTGTCAACCCCTCTGCTGTGGTGACCAGAGAACATCCCTTCTTTGATCCAGCTGTGCCTGCCCAACTTGGCCAATCTGGTGTCTCAACCATTCAACCAGACCCTGCACAGGAACCTGTCAAACCTGAACCTACATGTGTGGCTCCTAGAGCCACAGCAATCAAGGAGCATGGATTCTCTGAGGCTGTGGCAGAATTGAGGCTCCTCAAAGAGGATCAACCAGATCCGTCTATGAGGCAAAGTGGACCATTTTTACAAAGTGGTGCCTAATCAGGTGGACTTCAGAGTACCACCTCTGAAAGCCATAGTTGACTTCCTGTAGCACCTGTTTCAGGACAGGAAGTTGCAACCTGGTACCATTGATGGGTACAGATCAGCCATTGCTGACAAGTTGGGCAACTCTACCATTAATGTCAGTAAAGATGAGAATCTCACCCGTCTCCTGGATAGTTTCCAAAGAGACAGGCCCAAGGGCAGGAGGGGTATACAGTCCTGGAACCTGTCCCTGGTCTTGCACCAGCTGACTAAGGCTCCCTTTGAGCCTTTAAAAGAGGCCTCACTAAAACACTTGACCTTCAAGACTGTTTTTCTGCTGGCCCTGGGCTCTGGTGAACGCAGGAGTGAGATCCATGCTTGGTTTCATAAGAACATCAGACACCAGTCAGACTGGTCTAAGGTGTCCTTGTACCCCTCACCCAGCTTTCTATCCAAGAATCAGCTGGCTAAGGAGGGCCCAGATAGTGTGGCTCCCGTGGTCATACCAGCCCTGGCCCCCACTCTGGATAAGTCACTCAAGGGTGACAGGTCCTTGTGTCCAGTCAGAGCCCTATGGTATTACTTGGACAGGACCTCAGATCTTAGGCAGAACAAGGAGAACAAGGAGTCTTTGTCTCCTTCAAGAAAGGTTTTGATAAGGACATCTCACCTGCCATCATCTCTTCATGGATCAAACAAACTGTGATCCTTTGTTATGAGCTCTCTGCCCAGGAGTCCCTCGCACTACATCAGGTAAAAGCCCATGATGTCAGGGTCTCCTTAGAGCAGATTCTGTCAGCCTGTCACTGGAAATCCCATAACACCTTCACACAATTCTATTTGAAGGATGTGGCTTGGGCTGACAGAGCTTTTTCATTTAGGGCCAGTGGTGGCTGCCCAACAAGTCCACCACCACACCCAAAAATGAGGAGATAATAGGAAAACTTCCCGAATGACATATACAGAAAAAATATATCACGAATGAAGATAACAATATTATACGAGTGCGTAGCACGAGTATTATATTGTTAATCTTCATGAGTGATATATTTTTTCTGTATATGTCTGATGAGGGATGTTTTACTTTTATTATCCACCATTTTGTGCGATTTATGGGTCAAATAATATGAATATTTAATGAGAAAACGTGAAACAGACTGTCAAAAAGAATGAGCAACACTGAATATAAAACTTCAATCTTTACCTTGTAATATCTCAGTCATTTCTGCATGGATATTTATGCAACATGCATGAGCAGAAGCGCTAGAATAACACCTTTCTAATGATATATTATACATATTTTTAAGTTACATACTTTCCGAGATATTGTTGAAAAACCGGAAGTTAATCACACTCAATATCCATAGTACCGGGGCGCCGGTGTATACAAAAAAAATACATCCCGGTCTGTATTTCCCCGTATTTAGGGCAAATACGTCGCGTGGTGGATAATAAATGTAAATATGTATATAGCTTGTACAATTGTATATAATAAAAAAAAGAAAAAAAACCGTGACTTGCTTCGTTTGGGAAGTTTATTCTTATGGGACTGAACTCAACCCTCTCTTCCTATTCTCAGAGCAGGTCTAAGAAAAAGGGGGGGGGGGCAACTAGGGCTGTAATCATTAGTGATTTCTGTAGATCGAGGATCGCCTGTTAGATGCGAGTTGAACTCGAGTTGAACTCGAGTAAATGACACAAATATAAATAAAATAACAATGTCGAATTATTGTCATTAAGGGATCTGCCATTACATACAGATATATATGAGCACTTTATGGAACAGCCACGTAAATCAGGGAAATAAAAAAACGACCATTGCTCATTGATTTTTACGTCTTTATGGTTAAAAAAATTGCAAAAGTGGTAGTTTGTAACAAGATTAGTATATCATTATATATTTCTTAAAAACTCGAGTTTAAACTGCGTAAACCGATGTCATCCCCAAATATCGCCCATCGAGTTACGACTCGAGTTTCGGTCAACTGGTTACAGCACTAGGGGCAACCTTGACTTCCGGGTAACCGTTCTTTGCCGGCATTGACCTTTTTGGGTCATCTGACCCTAGGTCAAAATGGGCCTTCTCAGTTTTGTTCTTTTATGAGTTTATGCATGTCCCTAGCAGCTTACCCGCCTTCCAAGCAGTATTTATTCAGCAATTGTCCATTGGATAGGATGTATTACTGCAATAAAATTGCAAATTTAACAAGTAAATTAAGTTAATACCCTATCCAATGGACAGGCAAGGCCCACCCATCAGGCCCCGCTATCAGCTTACTAGGGATCTTAATAGGACTAGACACGAAAAAGATGCTATGACGTCACAATGTCTAGACAGGAAAGGAAGTACGATGCTGGAGCAAAAACTGGAGCAAGTGGGCATATTTTGAGCCAATGAAAGTTCACTGGATATCTGATAGTTTCAAGCAGGGAAAAATTATTTTATGGTTCAGCAAATTTCAATGCACTGTCCTCTTGCTGAAATCAGAGTAACTTACTAGACCAAAAGTAGAAAAGAAGGTTGATTTTTCAGCCTAACCTTAACTGGGACCTTTGATGAAACAAAAAAAAAATTATGTGATATATGAGCATTACAAATGTTTTCAGACACCCGCCATCTTGTTGGAATTTTGGTAAAAATATTTTTATGTACTTTTTATCTCCCGCCCGGCACGCCGGTGGGAGATTATAATTTGCACCATGTTTGTGCCTGCGTGCGTACGTGCGTGTGTCACGCAGTTTTCTCTGAAACTACTACAGTTAGACATTTTTGGTAAATTACTTGTCCTAATGAATTTTTATGCTCTTCAATATTTGTGGGGTTTGGTGAACTTTGGCCTACTTTTGAGTGAGTAATAGCATTTTTACCTAATATAATTACAGTCTAACTCACTTATCCTGATCTCTAACTCACTTATCCCGATCTCGGAAATATCGACTTCCTGTTTATCTCGAAGTTACACCCCCAGTCCCAACTCATTTAAAATAATATACATGTATATAAGAAAATTAAAGGTTATTTTGATGTAAAATGCTAGTATTTGTGCTTAAATCGAGGCTACTTGCCATTTTACACACCATGCTTTGTTGATATTTAGTCCGGTGGAAAGCATATCTAAGAAAAACAAACACATCCAGTGTGTGTTACAAAAGGCATTTTATTGCGTTAATACATCTTACCTAGTTGACAGATGCATTTGTCTGGCGCCCTGCCGGTCTCGCCAAATGTTAGAAAAAAACATCTTGAGCTGGGCTCTGGCCGGGACCGGTAGTGTCCTGTTCATTCGCCAGGTGGCTGTGTAGCCTCCCTTCTGGTGTACTGCGCATGCTCACACATGTGCTCTTTCTCTTTTTGTTTGGCGCGAAAGGAGTTGGTCAATTTTTTAACAGTGTACATTTTTTGAATATTTGTCTGTTATACAAGTTGTTTTACAACCAAAGTGAGTTTATTAGAATAATGGAGTATCATGGCATCACCAGGAAGTCTAAAGGGGCGGTTCATGCAGTCATTCAATGGCCGCCTTTGACTTTCATCAAAAGTGTGCACGTTGCCGCGATAAGAAGGTTGATGATGATCCTTGTGTCAAGGGACAAGATTGTTTAATTTGTGAGGGGTTCACTGAAGCTCAACGTGAGACTTTATCTACTCCGTCATATAAAATCTGTAAGGAAAGAAGAGCAGGTTCTTTGGTGTCCCCTAAGGACGTGACTATTATTAGTGCTGTTGATATGGAAGGACAAGCGTCCCCTCAATCTACTGTGCAAGTATCTGCGCACGCACCTGCTCCATCCACTTCTGCCTCTGCCCCTCCAGTGTCTTTTGTCACTTCAGCCCAATTTGAGGCCATGAATGATAAATGGGCAGAACAGTTTGTGTGCTTCAAGGCCCTGTTGTCCAGAGGAAATGTCTTCACCACGCCTAAAACTTCTGCCTCTGTTTCATCTCACCCTGTGCTGTCTGATAAACCCTTCATAAATCCCTCTGCCCGGCCTACCGGTCCGGTAGTGTACCCGGCAGAGCAGGATATTAAGTTGACAAAGTCTGACGCTAAATCGAAAAAGAAGAGTCACAAATCTAAGAGTGAGAAACCCAAAGACACTGCTATAATTGATCCACTGGCCTCTGCTAAAAGCATCCCCATGCAAGAACCCGTTTTTAGGCCGGTTTCTTCTGCTTCTTCATCTGTCACCGGTCAAGAACTTAAGTCTACCGGTACTGCTGCTCAAGCTGTTTCCTCAGTTTCTCATACCGGTCAAGGGACTATAGATACCGGTCATTCAGCACAGTTTAACATTGCACCTGCCTCTGCTGTTTCTAGTGATTCTGCCGGTGCTATGGCCTATCCTGAGCAGGAATATAGGGATCCACCGGAGCACCCTGTTTCTGATGAGGACTTTTCTGATGAGGATCACTCTTTGGCTGAAGAAGGCGAAGTATCTTTGGACAATTTAGAAAGACAAGAGCAGACTGAAGATATGACTTTTAGGGAGACGGTGAGGTCAGTACGCTCATTTATGGGCTGGGACTATATACCTGTATTTGAGAGCGACCTGTCGGAACCAGACAAGTCTAGCAATCAATGGAGGGGCATGGAAACTGGCCCGTATATCTGTCACCATGCCTCCAGATGATTGGCTTTGCGAAAAGTTGGAGAAACTCAATACCACCGTAGCCAAGGGATATCCCTCTAGGGCACAGGACTCTGCCGGCCTTAAGAAGGACCAGTTTATCAAGACTCCCAAATCACAGAGCTGGTGGTTTCAAATGCATACACTCAGACAAGATGGTCCACACCGACCAAGGAAGAGCCTGTTTAGCTGGAGTAGCAGTGAGGCTAAAGTAAACTCTCAGTTCCCAAGAATCACCAAGGCCTCCTCTTATCCGCCTTCTGGTCCACCTTCCAGGTCCATTTCCCAGGAGTACCTGTGAAGGTGGGAGCGTTGTGCCCGTGAAGGAAGTTACGTAGTGAACAGTGCTGCTGGATTTAACCGTTGTACTTCCGAACTACAAGAGAGAATTACTGCCAACGTCTCTTTTCTGTGCAGCAAGATCAACAAGGGCAAGGCACCTAACGACGTTACTGAAGCTCTCAAAGATATTAAGGATCTGTTAGCATTCCACCAAAACGTCTCCATGGCTATGGGTACAGCATTGCAGCATTTGGCGGACCGTTTGTTCGTGCATCTGGCTAATCTCATCCTTCTTCGTTGTGACTCTTATTTAGAATTTGTCAAGCCGGGTGTGAAACCAGACACGTGGAACTTACTGAGAAACACCCCAATGTTTGGATATGGACTTTTTCCCCGACTCAGTGCTCAACACTGCTGAACAGGATACAAATAAGCACGAGTCAGCCGGAGTTGCTCCAGGGCCCGTTCCGGGCGCCTCCCAGCGCTCCAATTGGAGGGGAAACTTCAGATATAGGCCTTATGAAAAGAGAGTTAATTAAAGACTTTCTGGATCAACTGAACAGGAACAACAGCCATGGCGACAGTTCTCCAGAAATAGAGGTAGAGGCCGTGCACATCGAGCTAATCCTCGTTTTTCCAAGGGATGTGGTTTCAAGTCTTATAAATGACAATTACAGTGGTTTTCCAACCAGCCTAAATTTCAGCAGTCAAGGATTGGACTTAATAGTAAGAGAGATGGCTCAAGAACAGACTGTAATGTTTCAGAACTGCAAACAAGATGTGTCATGTATAAATGTTGTCAATTTTGCTCCTATTGTAACTATTCACGGGCAGCCACAAAGGAAAGGCTTAAGTCCCGGTCATGGTCTGAACAGATTAAAACTTGTCAAAGGTGTTTCTTGTGTAAATCAATGTCTTTTTGCCCCATCTGTTCCAAATGTCCCACGTGTTGTCACAGAGATCAGTGTTGGGGGGAAGGCTTCAGAGCTTCTGCCAAGTTTGGCAAAGGTTGGGTTCAAATCCCAGAGTAATGTCAGTTTTAAGAGACGGTTACAATCTTCCTTTCAGGGAAAGGCCATAACTCAGCTGCTTTCCCCTGATTGTGAGCAAATATGCAAGTCCCCCCAAGAACAAGGCCCTCTTGGAAGCTATAGCCTCTCTAATATAAAAGCAAGCCGTAGAAAAGGCTTTTTACAACCGTCTTTTTCTGGTTCTGAAGCCCAACAGAAAATGGCGAAAGTCAAACAATAATATGACTATTTCTGAAGATTACATCTACTAGCCACACTTTCAATGACAAGCCAAATTGTTTGTTTTTTTCCTCTCGGTACTGTAAACTTATTTACACTGAGATTATACAAGAGATTATGTTTGTACTACACTTGTGATGCATGTTTTGTTGAATATTCCTGGAGGAATAAATTAAATTAAAGGTATTTATTAGTTCATTTACAGTATACCCCATGGACATTGCTTCAAACATCTTCCAGCTATTTGGCTAACATCCTTCATAATCACTCAGTAGTTTGTTTGAGTTTAGTCTCTCAAAAGCTTGAATGGATGTTTCGACTTTTGGATAAGTCAAGGTGATTGGAATGGTCCCATAAAATTCGAGATAATGAGGTTAGACTGTATATGACTTATAACTCTCAAACTATTGCATAGAGTATTTTGTTCCATATGTTGTTCAGCTACTTTCTCCACAGCTACAACATGGTCAGTAGTTTGGAAGTGTATCTCCATAGCTAAGTGAGTAATAGCTACTTTGTCAATTTTTAATGATAACCATAATGAGTAAATGGCTTATATCTTCAAAAGTATTGCAGCTACACAATTTCTCTCAAATATGTTGTTCGTCTACTATTTTGTGAACTGTAAGATATTTGAAGTTTCACAACTGTTGCTCAATGTAGAAGTGAGTAATGGCTACTTTATTGCTACTTTTAGTGAAAATGTGAAAAATCACAAATATCTCGCAAACAGTAAGATATAGAGCAATTTCGAGCGAATTTTTTACCCACAGGGTAGTACAGGAGTGCCCTGTGCCTAGGGGAAAAATTACAATTTTCGCCACTTTTGGCGGCCATCTTTGATTTTAGCAGAAAATGAAAAAGTGTGAATATCTCGAAAACCATAAGAGATAGAGTGATTTCGAGCGAATTCTTGACCAACAGGGTAGTACAAGAGTATCTTGCTACTTGTGGCAGCCATCTTGGATTTTAGCGGAAAATGAAAAAGTGTGAATATCTCAAAAACTGTAAGAGATGGTGATTTCGAGCGAATTTTTGACCCATAGGGTAGTACAAGAGTGTCCTATGCAAAGGGGAAAAATTTTATTTTTCGCCACTTTTGGCGGCCATCTTGGATTTTAGTGGAAAATGAAAAATGTATCTCAGAAATGGTATTTCTTCCCCTTTAATACTCAGCGGGAGATACACACCGCGGCAGTGGTCTTGTTTCTTAAGCAAGAGGGCAAGTTTGAAGGCAAAGCATTGTACTGGAAACACTTTTTGAAGACAATCCTGAGTAGGTCCTGAGATTCAATTTTTTTGTTACAGCGACTATATATTCGATTTACAGGATAAGGATTGTATGAAATATAGGTCATTCTTTTATTTTTTACCTTCTGACCAAATTTATTAACCAAAAAAAAGCAATAAATCCATGCAAATTCTTTAAGGGGAAACTGTTTTGAACAAAGGTACTTGATGCAGTTTCTTCCTGTGTTTCTTTTTTATTTTTGCATGAAAAGTATCTCAAATATGCCCACCACTCAAATTTACTAAGATTTCTCATTTTTAAAAAACACATGATTGAACAACTGATTTCTTTATATGAGCAATGGACTGAATGAAGGAACAGGATATTCTGTCAGTTAATACACATTTTACTGTTGTTGACTTTTTGACTCCCTCTCCCCCATGCTCATTGGCATGATTGTTACAATATTACAATGCTGCCATAATACCACAGTTTCCAAAAAACGGTATCTTGGATTGTTGCATCACAACATCAATCAAAAATAAACAAGGTGGCATCCAAAGGCCACATATCCCCCATCAACGAATGCAGCTGGACAATGGCAATAATATGCAATTGTACTTAAGGGGCCAGTTACACTTCCACGGATGCCCCACGGATATAAACCACGGTTCCATATATGGAAACTGCCAAAGATCCTGTGCAGATGGTGGAGTTTGGGGAGGGGGGATGTTAGAAAAGTGAGAGATTTGTGGACATAACATGGATAACTCAACGGATGGCACGGATGCTACAAGGACGTTAGGGATGCTTTTCGTTGCTTGCGGATGACCTCCGGATACACATCCATGGCCACCCGATGAAAACACCCCAGGACAACATAGGGATGCATCAGGACATGTCAAGGACACCCTGGATGGGTATACAGACCTTTACAGATCTTTATTTCTCTCATGGATGTCACCTTATATCGGTTAGGGATTTTTATGATAACATTAAGATGTCCTGGTGTGCGCCAGTGACCACTGGATACCTGGATTCCAATGGCTATAAAAAGGGTAAGGCCACTAGCCAGATAGAGTTAAGAAGCCAGAATGGACAGATGGAACAGAGATCTTATGCAAATTCAACTTTTAATATTACAAATGGAAAGGCAATTAGTCCTCATTACAGCTATGATAGACAGGCTGAGGAGATGGGGTATACAATGAGAACAGCAGAGACCCAGAAGATATTGGGTCAGGCCATGGCTAAGCCAGGCAGAGCGTGAAGAAGAGGGTCAGTACACAAGACTGATGCCAATGCCCGAGTTAGATGACCCTATGGCATACCGAAACTTCGTCCGGATGCCACCCGAGCTCTTTCAAGAGCTGGAGCAGAGACTCGGTCCGGAGATCCAGAGGGAGAGGACCTGGATGAGAGAGCCCCTGAGTCCAGGACTGAAGTTGGCAGTCACCCTATGACACCTGGCCAGTGGAGACAGCTACCCAACCCTGCAGTATGCTTTCGGGGTTGCAAGGTCTACCATCTATAAGTTTGTGCCTGAGGTCTCCAACGCTATCATCAGGGCCTATTGAGATGAGGTGATGAAATGCCCCACAAGCCCAGAAGACTGGTTGGAGATCGAGTCTGTTTTCCGTCAGAGGTGGAACATCCCACATGCCATGGTTGCCCTGGATGGAAAGCACATTCCAATCAGACGTCCACGACAGGGTGGCAGCCTCTACCACAACTACAGGGGCTTCCATTCGATTGTACTCCTGGCCTTGGTAGATGGAGATTACAAGTTCCTGTGGGTGGACTTGGGTGCAGCCAAGTCAAGCTCTGATGCTCAGATTTTCAAGCACTCAGATTTGAGGACAGCACCATCGGCTTCCCAGAGAGTATTCCCGTGTTGATGATGGGCCAAAGGTGAACTATTTCATCCTCGGGGACGATGCTTTCCCCCTCAAGCTTTGGCTAATGAAGTCCTACTCGAGGTGTGGGATGGATTTGAACCAGAGAGTGTTTAACTACAGGCTCAGCCGGGGAAGAAGGGTGGTAGAGAATGCCTTCGGGATACTAATGTCCTGCTTCCGGATATTTCAGGGGCCGATGCAGCAGGAGCCTCCCGAGGTGGCCAGGGTGGTCATGGCCTAGTACTCCACAACCTGCTGAGGATGCGATGCCCCACAGGTCAACAGGATGACTTTGGGGCATGCTGGAGGGCAATGACATTCCACATGAGGGCCAAAACCCACTGGAGGCAGCAAAGACTCCGAGGAATATTCTGAGAGACTATTTCATGACTGATGGGCAGGTCCCTTGGCAAATGGACAGAATATAGATGTTACGTAAATAAACAGAAATAATTGTGTGAATGTAAATACTGTGATAGTGACTTTCTCAATGTGAATACTAAATACTACAATGGACCTCTAAAATGTATGTGCTACCTCATGGACTATCTTATTTTACTACAGTTTTACATGGGCATTTGTTGATAAGCTGAAATATTAATTGTGTATTTTTGTCAAACATTATTGTCTTTTTTTGTTATGTTATAATGTGTGCATTTTACACATTTTGCAATAAAACACTTGATTTTCTTACACTTCTTATTGTGATTTCAATATGCCAACTGAAAAATTCATCTATCTGGTCAATGTTGACCTTGATCAATAACTTAACACACAAACTTTGATCTACAGTCTTTGTAAAACTTTATAATGGTGAATCAATGAACAGCCAATGAAAAGCAAACACCTATTCTTGAAATGGCCAACAATGCTTTTCTTTTCCTCTACCTACGTGCACAAATATGTGTCACCCCCACTCTGTGGTGACAAAATGGAAGGACATACATTGGCTTGTACCAACAGACAATCAAGTAATTAAGCATACAAGCCTGCTAAAAGACACCAGTACTGGGGGCAAATGTACCTCCCCCTCACCTGAAAGAAGCAAGTGACAGCATAAATGTGTACTGCTAACCTGCTTAAGTTGGCCGCAGGCATAAGTTGGCCGCCCTCACCACACCTTCACTGGGCTTCAACATGAGTGGCCTACTATGAAATCATGTATTATTGTTAAACTTATTACATGCAACAGTTTTCATTGGTGTACAATAACCTATTTGTCTTTCTGGAGCCTGTACATGAGCCGCCTGCCTGTGGCCAATTTATGCAGGGTAGCAGTATATTGGTGGGACATTGAAGGGATCCCACATCAAAACCAACTAACTGGACAAAGGTTCCAGCACCACTTTACCTCCTATTTTGGGGGTTGGGGGTGGGGGTTGTCTTTGAGGTCTGTTACTGCAAAGAATCAAGTCACTTTGTTTATTTTATTTTTTTTTTTTGGGGGGGGGGGGGGGGGGGGGGAGCTTTCTCCTGTGACTTCACATGGACTGGGTTATGGTTGAATACAAATTTATATATTAATATTCACTTAATCATTGTCTATTGTTATTTGCTTTTTCCATTTTTATAACAGGGTTTTGGTATGTTGTGTGGGGATTTTGTATTTCATTTGTTGGTGGGTTTCTTTAATTTTAAATATAACAAGAGCATAGCTCAAATAATTGTTTTGGGAAGATTTGGCGGCCCTTAAAAAAGCCTTTAAGTACTATCAGCTTTCACTGAGATATCAGCTAGCGGTGGCTGGCTACTGGTCCCCTGGTGCTGGGTGGTCTCTTGGGGTGGTGGATGTTTCGTCAACTGGCTGAAACTGAGGCGTGTGGATGGCCCCAAAGCTGACATCTTGTGATGTGTTTGGTATGTTGGTAAAGTACAGGCTGTCAACTGAGGGTGGATTTGGTGGTGGTGAGAAAGTGAATGGTGTGCTGGTAAGTGGTATTGTGCTGCTTTCCCTCCTAGTGCCTGTGACTTGTGGCGACATGACCCGCTGCTGACAGGAATTTGCGCTCTGTGATGCTTGCTGTTGTGCTGTTTGTTCGCTGCTTTATTGCATGTGCTGCTGCTCTGAACCTTGGACAGTTTGTTGATGATGCTGCCGCTGTTGCATGGGCTGCTGCTGCTGTAGCCATTGTATGGCCTGGCCCTGCATCTGCTGATGCACCAGTGCATGTGGCTGTGTAAATGTTGGAAGTGCTGGTGTGAATGTTGTAAATGCTGCTGCTGTGGATGTCCTTGCGGTACTTGTGTAAATGTCCGTGGCATCTGCTGCGACGGGGCCTGCATCTTGGTGTGAGACAATGGGTACTGGTTTGAGGCCTGGCTGTACGTGGCGGTACTCATGCCAATTCTGTGGTGGTGCCTTTGCTGCTTGTCACTCCATTTAAGTCTCATCACCAAGTTAAATGTATCCTGTTGAAACTCGTCATAGGAGTCGCTGTTTAGTTGTACCATCTCCACCTTTAGAAAGTCACAGAAGTCCAGTCGTGGGGTATCAGCCTTGTCATCAGTCAATTTCTTGGCCACAATGTCTTTCAACTCGGTTATCCCCTCTGGGATTCCACGAGAGCTGAATTGAGGTCGGAATCTGCTAAGCTTGAAGTCACTTTTACACCACACGATCTAGGAGTAGGCGTATCTGTATCCAGGTGCGACATGTCTGCTTGGTCATTTGTGGATTCTGGACGAGAAGTATCCTGGAATGGTTCCATGTGCACAGTCTCCGTTCTGGATGCTGAGCCCACTGCTGCACTGGCTTGGGAAGCTGACCCCTTTGGAGCCCTGAATTCACTTTTTCCTTTAAGATGCCGCACATGGTCCCTGAGGAAGTCAAAATTGTCTCTGGTCCATGTCTGCCACTCTGTCAGCTGTGGTCCCCCCAGGACCGACTTCATGTGAGTGGCTCTGGAACCACTTTTGGCAGGAATCTTTATCCAAATTGTTCTCACAAAACTGGTCCCACACAGCCTCCCTCTTGGACCTATCCTTGTAGTGCTTTAAACGCTTGTTGTAGAGAATTTCACTGTCACGCAGAAAGTCCACTAATTTCTGCTCATTCTCAGCACTGAACAGAACAGCGGCTTTCTCGCCTCTTTTGTCAGCCTTCTCTTCCGATACATATTGCCCCTCCCTTGTCATTGACTTGCCCTTGCCTTTGCCCTTGAATCCGAATCCTCTTGAATCCAAATCCTGCTGTGTCTCAAGCGCAATGTCACCCTGTTCTGTATCCGATATCTGAAGAGGATCCTCAACTCCCACCACAACCTCCTCCACCCCAGCTGCCTGCTGGATCTGCTGAGTCTCTGAAACACCAGTCAACTCATCCATCTCCGGACTCCTTTTGCCTGGACCTGTGTGGACATCCTCTCCATCTCCTGACTACCTGTCCTCTTGATCCTTTTCTTTGGTGGCATTTTACAGAAATATTCACCAAACTCCCTATTTTGAAAAAAAACTATAGTCTGAAATATTTTTGGGTAAATATGCCACCAAAATATATCCTCAAACTAAGACAGTATAAACTGTAAAGTTCCAAAAATTGATTTATTCACATCGCATTGCAGAAAGTGTATGAGGAAAAAGCCAAGCCAAGTGCCCTTATATAGGCGAAAGATCCTGAGTGTTGTGTGAAACTAAAAATCACACTCACTCACTGGCCTCTTAAGGTTTCTTAAAACGTTTCTCAACGTTGGCCAGTGAGTTGGATGGCACCAACATATAGCAATGGTCAGGAAATGGTAAGTGTATTTTTCGCAATAAAAAATCTATCCGTAAACCTCGTCATTATCCTTGAGACATCCTTATCATCCGTAAACCCCAACCCTATTGTCCGTATACACCTCCGGGGTTATCCGTGCATATCCACAGACAAATTTCATATCCGTGACCTTCTTCAAGGACCATGCCTATTGATCCTTGTGGTTTCCGGCAATCTCCGTAAATTTCCGGAGGCGTCCTTACAGCCTCCGGATAATAATTACACCTGACATCCGCAAACCGTTTACGGAAAAATCAAGCAGTTTGATTTTTCCGTGGCATCTCCACAGACACTTCCCATCCATGGTGGATGCCACAAGGACATTACGGACCTGTTCACAGATGAAAGTTATGATCCGTAAATCACTCAAAATTTTCCATATTAGGCAACCTGCCACAATCCGGCGGTACATCCGGCTATGTGTAACTGGGGTCTTACTTTCAGTCTCCAGTTTTTACCCCACAGGGTATTGTTTTCACCTATGGTGTCCGGATGGGCAGTCGGTCGGGCGGGCGGGCAGCAGAAAGTTTGTCCGGGCTGTACCTCAGAAACTGTAAGGTGTAGGAAGTTGATACTTGGTAGGGATATTGGTTAGGGGGTGTAGGTGTGCAACGTCATGGTCTGACCTTGATTTGACCTTTGACCTTGCTGTAGTGACCTTGACCTATAAAATCTTGTCCGGGCTATATCTTGGAAACTGTGAGGTGTAGGAAGTTGATACTTACTAGGTTAGGGGGTGTAGGTGTGCAATGTCATGGTGTGACCTTGATTTGACCTTTGACCTTGCCGTAGTGACCTTGACCTTTAAAATCTTGTCGGGGCTATATCTCGGAAACCACAAGGTGTAGGAAGTTGATGCTTGGTAGGGACATTGGTTAGGGGTGGAAGGTGTGCAGCATCATGGTGTGTGACCTTGATTTGACCTTTGAACTTGTAGTGACCTTGACCTTTAAAATCTTGTTGCACCTTTGGGTCTGTCTTTTGATGCAGATTAAGCACTGTTAAAGTCATATTAGAATTCCTTAAGAATTTTACTTTTACAACTTCCCGTAGTAACAGATGGAATTTCATCAAGTGAGCCACAAATTTTGCTCCAACACCACACATAAGCATTCATTGAATGTATTACCACTTCTGTATGCATGGTAATATTCAAAACATCTAAACCATAATTCGGCCATGCCAGATGTAGATAAAGAGTACATGCATTACCTTTCTCTTAGACATTATTTTCTCTATTTAAACATTGTTTGGACCTTTATATAACTGACAGTGCTCTGAAAGTATCCTGAACTTTGTACTGATACAGTACTTCTATATCTCATGGTGTTAAAAATATTTCCCTAGGCTGTGGGGTATGGGCATCTCTGATGCTATTTTTCACTTTCTTGTCTCTTGGAGACAAGCATCTCCGAAAAATTTTCGTGTTTAGAGACCCAGATACTGAAAATTGTGGAAAGTTTAAATAAATGGTTACCTTTGCAACAGTATTTACAAGAAGTTGACTAAATGCTTATCAGCACAAACTCTCATGAAGACAAACATATCCTGAAAATTTTGCAAAAATCCATAAACCAGTTTAGTTTGTAGGGACCTCTGAGGTGTAAAAGCTGACAAATATAAAGAAAAATGGTTACCATGGCAACACTTGTAAGCGTATATAATCCAAGGCTTAATGATCACAGGTCTGCCTAAAAATAAACTTATCTACAAAATAACCATTTTTAAAAATGTTAAACAGTTACCATGTCCACAGTTTTTGCCACATTGTACTCCAAAACTCTTCAGGTTGAGCTTTCAGTGGTATAAACATATCCTGAAGATTTGCCACAAATTCATTAAGCGGTTTATTCTCCAGAGTGCATTGAAGATGGAGAGGACAGAATGGAGTATTCCTATATCTCCCTTCAACTTTTGTTGATGGGGGATAAAAATGAAAATACTGAAAGTTCCAACATTAAAGCATGGCAATAAAACCTAGTAGTGTATCAAATTTTAACAAAATTGGAGCATATATTAACGGGTAGTGAGAAAACAGCAGCAAAACCTGCATATCATGAAAGGTTTTACTGTCCCATTTCTATGGCACCAGACACAATACTACTTAAGTTTAAGATTAGTTTATCAAGCTAATGATGTGCATCCTGATACACTACAAAACCAAGCCACCAGTGAACATGTCTGCAGACATGAAAGGATTCAACAGTGATGACTTAATCTGCTTTGGCATTTTCTTGATCAACTTTCAACTCTGTGAATTTTGCGAATAGGGGAGAGTAAGTATTCAAGGCACATAGTTTAACACCACTTTATTACATTTAACAGTAAAACAAAAAAAAACAAATATATTGGTATATCAGATCGTTGTGAGGGAACACTTAAAACTCAAGTTTTAGGAACTGTGCAACCACACAAAATCACCTAGCAAAATAAAGATTATCTATTACCTGAACTTGAAACAAATTTGACATTCCATCATGCATATTGTTAAATCGACAGCTATCAACTTGTTAATATAACTAAATTTCCTCCATTTAAAAATACAAAGATAGCTTTAAATATCATTAATAATTAACTATTTTTTAAAAAAAGGATCACAAAAAGTTACAATATTCAAAATCTAATTTTAGCATTATTGTAAAGACAAAAGGATACTTCCCTGAAGACAATAAGCACGAGGTATACGAGACATACTAGTCTATTGGTTAATAAAATGCAACAGTAGCTAAAAAATTCTGCATTAAACTTCAAACCAATAATAGAAAAGCAGTACACATGACATAGATAAATGAGGTTAGATTTGTCTATAATCCTTGAAGTCATCAAGGTTCAACTGTGGTACCATGATTCACTCACCAAAACCCAGATATGTGATAGTTTGTTGCAGCCCTGATATGTTTTGTTCTGTGAACAATGTATCAAGCAAATTGCTTCTCATATCTTTGACATTAGCAGTTAATGTCATGGTAACTGGAATCTTATTTCTACCACAACTTTACTCATTCTCCAGGATTAGTTGAAAACAATAAAATGCAGGTAAATTTCAATAAAAGAAACATTTTGTGCTTTTGACTAGTTTCAACTTGAAATAGAATTAAATTAAAAATATATTTCCGAAAACCTAAGTCATACAATTTATGTTAATACATTACAGTATTCACGAATGTTCTAAAGGTTAACCACTTTGTTATTGGTGTGCAATCATCTTGATATATCAAACAATTTAAAACAGAAATGTTATGATAGTTTGTGTAAATTATATATTACATTGTGTGAAATACACATGTACTTACTTTTAAAAACGACTTTTAATTAGACTAGTATTTATTAGCAACTACTAAGAATAACTGAATAAACATACACCAGTAAATACATATGACTCACATCTACAACTGGCAATTTCTTTGGCAAATATGTGGTTTCTGTACATCCCAATAAAACATACAGAATCCAATAATAACTGATTGAATTTTAAGTGATACTTGTAAATCAATATTTCCTTAGGTTGATTTCATACTCTTTACCTACATAATCAATATTAACTATAACATAGGATCTTTGTCATGTTAACAAATGTATTTACAGTAGAACCCTGTTTATCCAAACCACTCGGGAGATATCAGGCCAGTGTGGATTCATGGGAGGTTGGATACATGAATGACAAGGCAGTATAAAGGGTTTAGTGGGTGATAATAGAAGATTGGTAATAACAAATTTACTTACAGGCATGTTGAATCCATACTGAATGATAGATACTGAAAATAAGGTTCTCTTTTGTAGATAAATCTACTTAAAATGTTTTTGTACTAAAGCCATGCTTCACTGGGTTGTTTATGCAATTTCTCTCGAACCACCAAATTAAGTTTAGGTGCTCTCATTTGGTTCCCTTCAGTTTGGACATTTGGAAAGAAGGCCCGGAAAGGTAAGATAGAAATCAATATTAAACAGAATAAACATTGTATATGCGAGATACATGATGTATTTCTGTAAAACAGAACAACTATAAAACATGACTAACTGCAATAAAAATTTTAATTTTAAAAAGTTCTTTGATTGACTCTTACTGACAAGATCTACTCCGGTGAATTAATAACCATACAGAATGCGACAATTGCAATTAGCCAGCAAAATACAAAGAACACGGCTCATGTAATCATCCCAAGTGCAGTAAAAGAAAAACTTGATGAAAAGAAGTCAAAAGATAGAAGATCAAAACACAGATTGATCTTTAAGTTTTGTTGTTGTTATGAGGCATTTCTGTATAGTGAAAAAGGGCTTTTTACAAAATAACCAATAATTGTTTGCTAGTATGTACTTCAAATATTTGGGGTGCATAACTTAGGGTCAGTTAATCCGGAGATTCGGATGAACGGAAGTCAGATAGATACGGTTCTACTGTAATTTGTTCATGACAATGTGTTCATGATAAAAAAAGTCTCAATTTTAAGTAATTATATATCTTCTGGTACAACTTTAGATTTTAAAAATTTGTTTTCAGATATTATGCCCAATACAAAATCCACTACAGCATAACAACCCAAATTTTGAGCGTATCTGTTATCAGAGGGATTAAAAGACAACATGTAGGTTACAATATCAATGTGACATATACAGCAACATGAGATATATTAACACCCCCTAAAACATTTAATCCAACATAATGCAAAAAAATTACTAATATAACAATCAAAAAGATCACAATATTGTAATTGGTGTTTCTTCTGCACCCAGAGAATATTACCAGCACAACATTTGAACAGAATTTGGGTTTGTCACAAATTTTTACATGAAAAATTTCCCAATGAGATTCCAAAGGAAATGCATAAAAGAAGAATTCATTTAAACATGACCGTAATATTTTTACTTTTCATTTAAGGCTGTCATGTTCTATGGATTATCAAGTTATCCCACCTATGGCAGGTTTGTTTCTTTCTTTAGCCACGCCACAGTGTTGTTATAATTTTGTTTCAGCCAATCGATGTTCTTTTCAATGCTCTCCAATGTCTGCTGTACAGCAAGTTTTCCCGACCCAACCTCATTAGAATGAAAGAACTTCTCAACCTAGAAACACAGAATCAAGTGATACTTGGCCACTTAGACTTGCTAGTATTAAATACACATCAAGGCAGCCAATTGAACTGGTTTAAGAAAAAACTTTCTGACAAATACAAAATCATAAATGGAAACATTGCACTTAGTGTCAAGTTTTTAAATACAAAACTTGTTTACCACTCCACCAATGAGGCTTTTTGGGCCATAAACAATTAAATATGGATAATCTTGCAGTGAATATTCAATACTTGTAAACTCATTTACAACTTTAAAAGGATTTTGATGATGAAATAACCCTGAAAAAAAATAAGTATTCAGCGCAATACTTCTACAAGAAGAACAAGGCAATCCTAGGTATATCAATGGGATGTGATGTCAACATGACAAGGTCAAACTAATATAGCCCCAACATTCATGCGGGGATAGAATTACTGATAGAATTTCAAAGCCATGTTTATAAACCAATATTTTCCATGAGATACTGTCAATTGATATGATCAATAACTAGAAATAGGACGCCCTGTTGATAGTAGACACGAATAGAAACAGGATAGCATAGAAGAACACACATTATCATGTGTAATGTCCACCCCATGAACCTTTTGCCCAAATTGTACAGTAGTCTTACAAGACCCTGTTTTATTTGTAAAATATATCAATGATGCTTAAATATTTATTAGTGTAGATGTAAATTATTTCAGCTTCATGCCTTTTTGCATTGGTTGGGTCGAAAATTTTGACGAAATCACTCTATCTTGCACGGCTAAGAAGATAGAAGCAAATTCCTGTTTTTCTATTTTTGGCAAAAATTCGAAAGATCAAAATGGCCGCCATTTTTGGGGAGGGGAAAATTTTTTGAAAATTGCAAAGAGTACATTCCTTAGATACCCTGTGTGGTGAAAATTTCGACGAAATCGCTCTATCTCGCACGGTTAAGGAGATAGAAGCAAATTTGTGTTTTGCCATTTTGGCAAAAATTCGAAAATTCAAAATGGCCGCCATTTTTGGGGAGGGGAAAATTTTTTGAAAATTGCAAAGAGTACATTCCTTAGATACACTGTGGGTCGAAAATTTCGACGAAATCACTCTATCTCGCACAGTTAAGGAGATAGAAGCAAATTTGTGTTTTGCCATTTTGGGCAAAAATTCGAAAATTCAAAATGGCCGCCATTTTTGGGGAGGGGGAAATTTTTTGAAAATTGCAAAGATTACATTGCTTAGATACCCTGTGGGTTGAAAATTTCGACGAAATCGCTCTATCTCGCACAGTTAAGGAGATAGAAGCAAATTTGTGTTTTGCCATTTTTGGCAAAAATTCGAAAATTCAAAATGGCCGCCATTTTTGGGGAGGGGGAAATTTTTTTGAAAATTGCAAAGATTATATTCCTTAGATACCCTGTGGGTCGAAAATTTTGACGAACTCGCTCTATCTCGCACGGTTTAGGAGATATGAGCACATTTGCCTTTTTCAGTATTCAAAATAGCTAATTACTCATTTATTTAATTAATTACTCACTCATCTATGAAGCAATTCCCCCCAAAAGCAATCCCATACAAGCTATTAACCCAATGAACCTCCATACCAAATTTCAGAAAGCTAGGCTTAATAGCATTCCTTAAAATGTCTGGAAACCAAAGAGCTACTCAAAAGTAGCAAAGTAGCTATTACTCAGTTAGCTATAGAGCTATCATCACCAAAGCAATCCCATACAAGCTATTAACCGAATAAACCTGCATGCCAAATTTGGTAAAGATAGGATAAGAACTGTTGCCTAAAATGTCTGGAAACCACATGGGACGCCGGACGGCGGAAAAAGCAAAAATAATATGTCCACCCCCCAGTGGGGTGGACATAATAACCAAAACAAAACAAATATTTATCCTGTGGTCAATACAAGGTAATGCAAAAAGTGGTAAACAACACTCAGGTAGTCACTGTTTGAAAGAAACCACTATGATAACTAGATGAATGCTTTTGCTAACAAAAGCGAAGCGTCCCTGAGAGTTTAAAATGCCTTGTGGTTTTAATAAGCATGCTGTAAAGCTAAGAATGCACAAAGCTGTACCGTACTATTACATAAACCAACCCCCTTAGTGATATCATGACAGGGAAAATCCTACAAAGGTCTTCTTTAATTAACATAAACAAGCGTTGTAGACATAGACAAGCCGGAGAAAGTGTTGTACATTGGATGTACAACATTTGATGTAACTTTAGTAAATTTTGTGTAAATGCTACAAAGCATTTCAGTAACGAGTATTGATAACTTCATATATAATCATGTGTGCAAGTATGTATTGCTATTTAGATTGTCCACAGGGTTTTGCAATAGGTTTTAATACATTGTGAAAGCATAAAAGCAACAATAAAGGCAAAAGCTATTTCATGACCCCAGTTTGACCCATACATGGGGGTCAGGAGGTAAAACTAACCGGCTATTTAGACTGTCCACATATGGTTTCCCAATACCTCTTTATACATTCCGAAGCTATAATAGCAACAATGAAGGAGATATCAGGTAAAAACTCCAAAACAGCTATTTTTTACCCCAGTTTGACCCATAAGGGGGGGGGGGGGGGGGTTGGGTGGTAAAACTGACCGGCTACTTAGACTCTCCACATACGCTTTCCCAATACTTCTTAATACATTCTCAATCTATAAAAGCAACATTAAAGGAGATATAAGACAAAAACTCGAAATCAGCTATTTTATGACCCCAGTTTGACCCATGGGGGGGAGGGATCAGGGGATAAAAGTGACCAGCTATTAAGATTCTCCACATATGCTTTCCCAATACCTCTTAATACATTCTGAAGCTATAAAAGCAACAATAAAGGAGATATAAGGCAAAAACTCAAAATCAGCTATTTTATGACCCCAGTTTGACCCATAAGGGGGGGGGTCGGGGGGTAAAACTGACCGGCTATTTAGACTCTCCACATATGCTTTCCCAATACCTCTTAATACATTCTGAAGCTATAAAACCAACGATAAAGGAGATATAAGGCAAAAACTCCAAAGCAGCTATTTATTACCCCAGTTTGGCCCATAAGGGGGGGGGGGGTCGGGGGGTAAAACTGACCGGCTATTTAGACTCTCCACATATGCTTTCCCAATACCTCTTAATACATTCTGAAGCCATAAAAGCAACAATAAAGAAGATATAAGGCAAAAACTCCAAATCAGCTATTTTATGACCCCAGTTTGACCCATAAGGGGGGGTCGGGGGGTAAAACTGACCGGCTATTTAGACTCTCCACATATGCTTTCCCAATACCTCTTAATACATTCTGAAGCTATAAAAGCAACAATAAAGGAGATATAAGGCAAAAACTCAAAATCAGCTATTTTATGACCCCAGTTTGACCCATAAGGGGGGGTCGGGGGGTAAAACTGACCGGCTATTTAGGCTCTCCACATATGCTTTCCCAATACCTCTTAATACATTCTGAAACTATAAAAGCAACAATAAAGGAGATATAAGGCAAAAACTCAAAATCAGCTATTTTATGACCCCAGTTTGACCCATAAGGGGGGGCTGTGGGGTAAAACTGACCGGCTATTTAGACTCTCCACATATGCTTTCCCAATACCTCTTAATACATTCTGAAGCTATAAAAGCAACAATGAAGGAGATATAAGGCAAAAACTTAAAATCAGCTATTTTATGACCCCAGTTTGACCCATAAGGGGGGGCCGTGGGGTAAAACTGACCGGCTATTTAGAGTCTCCACATATGGTTTCCTATTACCTCCCAATACATTTTATGGCTCTAAATGCAATACTTAAGAAGATAATAGGGGGGGTTGACCTAAATTTAAGGCTCTCAGATTGGAAGGTGTGAGGAAATCACCCATAAATGAGACATTTTTCAAGGGATTGCTCCCAAAATCTAATCAGCTCGCGTTTTCGATAGTATGAACAGGTGTGTCAAAGCATAAGGCTGTGTAGCAAGTAGTTTTTCCTGAACTGTGATGACAGGGGGGTGTACTTAAAAAAATTGTTTTTGATCATGTGACCTTCATAAAGGTCAAAGGTCAAATTTAAGCATGCAGAAAAATTTTCCCACGCCTAAGGTATATAAATGCCAAATATGGTTTGAAACCTTCTAATAATAAGGGAGATATTCAAGGGAGACCATAATGCGGCGGCGGTGGCGAGGAAACAGAGGCGAAAACAAATAAGCGCCCTTTCAGGGACGCTTAATCAGTGAAAAATAAAGTTCTCCAGCACTGACATGTGTAATCAAATTTAGAAGACAGGACTCATAGTTGCCTAAACACTGGTTTCAGAACAAAATCCTCTGGGTCCAGTAAGAAGTAAAGATGATAAATTATGTTCAAGAGTACAAATTTCGGTAAGTGTTATTTCTTTTCTATTAAATCAGATATTAACCAGCAGTTTCAAAACAGACCAACTCACCTCCTCTTTGTCGAAAGTAGTGGAGAATTTACTCGTTGTCCTTAAGATTAAGGTTGCCATGTCAAAGGACCCAGTACCATATCTGAAAGTTACAGAATACACCAGAAATTATATTTTCTGGTAATGTTGGGGGGTTAAGGTTTTGTATTGCAGGGTGGGATGGGGTAGGTGTGGGGGTGAGTAGAAATATGCTCATAAAATAAAAAATCATATTTGTATGGTTTGGCAACAGAGTTTTTATCAAAAGATATTCAACATACCTGCAAAAATAATGGCTTTGTCCTTTTGGCTTGATTGATCTGGATAACATGCACCTTAGAGTCCCCTTTGAATAGGGGAGATTAAGCAATATAAAAGTCCAATTAGAATTAGAATGTAACTCTAAGCACATTGTACAGGTTATATCCAAACAGGTAATTTACGGGATGAAGGAAAACAGTCTCAATATGATGTCAGTGAGCAAAATCCAACCTGTATCTTGTCATTGTAAATGGGATATAATTACAAAAGACAATTTTTGTTGTGTTTCTTGCTATCTAGTATAAGTCTCACTGAAACTACTATATGAAATAGACATCACTTTTCTCTCCACATTATGGTCTCTATAATTCTGTATGAGAATGGACGTTTCCTAAGACAAAATAAAACAAAGGCATCCATTTCTTTGAGAAATTTTCTGGTTTTTAAACTCTATAAAACAACTGTAAAATTTTTAGCAATAACAATTCTTTAAGAATGTTAAATTTTTAGAAAATTGTTAAATTTTAAATGTTAAAGTTTTATAAATTTTTTTATAAAATTTATAAATTTTTATAAAAGTGTTGGGACAGAATTGAAAAAAACAGTAAGTAATTCTGACAAGAAAAATGTTTAAACAATATTCTTGTTGACTCTGAAGTGATGACGAAAGGAGACAGTCAACCAACTTGAAGTTTCATTAGTTTGGTCACAACAGTTTAATTATTTTTAAAAGCCTGACCTTGCCATGAATTCTGACCAGTTCTTCTTCACAAACCTCCATGCTAATACACGTCCTGCTGAGTTGGCAGCAATGTTACTCACCACAGTAACGGTGTCACCTCTTCTCACCTGCTCTTCATCAAGAGCCATATGTAAATAACTAAAAGAGAATGCCAACTAGAAAGTTCTTTTCACTATTTAAAAGCAAAGACTAAGTTGCTAAGTTACAATGTAAGTAAGTTTGTACTTTTACACAAAATACTCTACATGTAAAATAGCTGAAGAACTCATTAAACAGAAATAAATGAATTCCTTATAGCTATAAGGAAACAGAAGCCAAAAACAACTTACCAGTATTATGATAGTATATAAAATAGCATCAGAGATGCCTGTACCCCACAGCCTGGGGAAATGTAAAGATAAAGTTAAAACAAGACAATTCAATAGCAAGATGACAGCATTAATAAAAAAGTACAATAAAAAGTTTCCAAGATATAGCCCGGACAAGATTTTATAGGTCAAGGTAACTACGGCAAGGTCAAAGGTGAAATCAAGGTCACACCATGACATTGGACACCTACAACCCCTAACTAATGTCCCTACCATGTATCAAATTCCTACACCTTACGGTTTCTGAGATGCAGCCCGCACAAACTTTCCCCCCACCAACCACCCACCCATCCAGACACCATGGGTGAAAACAATACCCTGACAGCCCTTAAGGGCTGTGGAGTAATGAAAACTATATAGGCAAGTCATAGGTATTTCCCACATGTATTTTGAAGTGGATTTGAACTCATGACTATAGGGGTGAATAGAAAGTTATTATCTGCCAAGTCCATTTTGTGGTTTGCATTTTTGAAAAAAATTTGAAAATTCCAAATGGATGCCTTTTTTGGCGACTGAAAAATTCTTTAAAACTTGGAAAGGCTAGGCTAGACCCCCGGTGGCTCAAAAATTTTGGCGAAATCGCTCTATGTCGCACTGTTTTCGAGATACAAGCATTTTTTGTGTTTTGTAATTTTTGCGAAAAATTCGAAAATTCAAAACGGCCACCATTTTTGACGGGACAAATTTTTTTTGAACATTGGGTCAGCTCCTCATTAGAGTTACACTGGGACAAAAATTTGGTCAAAATCGCTCTATCTAGCACGGTTTTCGAGATACAAGCATTTTTGTGTTTTGCAATTTTTGCGAAAAATTCGAAAATTCAAAATGGCCGCCATTTTTTGTTTAACAATTTTTTTTTAAATTGGGTCAGCTACCCAGCAGTTGGACCCTATGGATCAAAATTTTGTCGAAATCGCTCTATCTAGCATGGTTTTCGAGATACATGCATTTTTGTGTTTTTCCCATTTTTGAAAAAAAAATGGAAAATTCAAAATGGCCACCATTTTTAACAAGTGAAATATTCGTTGAAACTTGGAAAGGGTAATCTTCACAGATACCCTGTGAGTCAAAAATTTTTGCGAAAAATTCAAAATGACCCCCATTTTTGGCGGGACAAAAAATAGTTTTTTGAAAAGACTGAGTCCCTTGCTGAGATTTGGTGTGAATTATCAACATACTGAGGCAACTAGTAAGTTCTAGAGAGAGGTATATACTTTCCACAAAAACAAAATACGTAAAAAGAAAAAAAAAAAAACTAGAAGAATGTTTTTGCTAACAAAAACGAAGCGGCCCTGATGAAAAAGAAGTCACCCATAAAAGATGTCAACTTTTGCATCATAAGCAATAGAAACTGTGAACTTTATTGCATTGTGTATGTTACTTGTCCCTATTTTCATCTTTAATAAGTGTGCACAATTAAAGTGAGGTCAGCTGAACAATACAATAGCTGGAGATTAAAAACTCCATAATTTCACTGCAAGGTGGCCATAACTTCATGCATATTGCGACTTTAAGGTTACCATAAAATATGAATGTCCCTTTTCTCATCCTTTATAAGTGCATAAAGTTTAGCTCATGTCAGTTGAACAATAAGATAGCTGAAGGCTGAAACTTCCTTTTTCACTGTAAGGTGACCATAACTTCATTCATATTGTGACTTTAAGGTGACCATAATATGAGAATGTCCCTTCAATATCAATATATGTTAGATATGGAAAAAGAAAAGAGCCAGACGGCTTTATTCAAATGTTATGACTTTAGGGGGGCCAAAATTATATTAACAGTTTAAGGTCACCTTAAAGTCAGGATAACCCTTTGGTTTGCCATCCTTTATAGGTGTGCAAAGTTTAACTGAGGTCAGTCGAACAATAAGATACTTGGAGGCTGAAAACCCCCTTATTTCACTTTAAGGTGGCTACAACACCATTCATACTGAGAGTTTAAGGTGACCATAAGTATTATTTTTATCTACTTTAATACCAGTGATAATTTCAATATAAAAAATGGAAAAAGAAAGGAGCCAGAGGATTTTATTCCAATTTGATGACTTTAAGCAGGCCATATGTCCATTAACATTTTGAGTTTAAGGTCACCATAAAGTCAGGATATTCCTTTGGCAAATCTTAATATATGTGCCAAGTTTGGTTGAAAAAGTGAAAAACTAAGTGAACTGGAGGGCTAAAACCCCCTTTTTTGACATTAAGGTGACCTTAAGATTGCAGATACAGGGCTAAAACTTCGGCATGTGAAAGATTATCAAAAAAAAGCTGAATAAGTTATTCTAACAAAACGCCGAAATCCTAACCGTTTTTGAGATACAGACCAAGTACCCATTTTTAAAAAATTTACAAAAATAAAATGCCTCCCATTCAGGTATCTATGGTGCGATTGATGAGAAAATCCTTTCCGACCTTGGAAATTTGGTCTAGAATGTACCAGATAAATTTTATAGCACAGGTGTGTGTGGTTTTTTCCGAAACGCGATGACAGGGTGTTTTGGAGTTATGCTTAAGGTTACCTTAAGTAAAGCTTAAGGTCTGCACAAAGTATCCCAAAAATTTTTCCCGCCCCTATAGTTTTAAAGAAAGATAAGAAGGAAAGAAAAATTTGAAAGGCTAAGAAGTTATTCAAGGGAGACCATAATCCAGCGGCGGCGGCAGCGGTGATCAGTCGAACTTCGGTGAAAACAAATAAGCGGCCCATCAGGGACGCTTAATTACTCATTAAAAAACAAATGTAAATTTATACAACATAAATACGATGACAGAAACTAAGGGTCTGTCAACAGAAACTAAAACTCTAAATTCCATTAAAAGCTTTACCGATCCTGCTCTATGATGATTAGGATTGAATTTGTAAGTAGCTACTTACTAATATTAATCTGGCTATTATATCATGTGGTTTTATATTCGTTCCAGATGTATCCTAATGTTATAATGTTATAGAAAGCAAGATAATTATAAAATTTAGTATCACATCTTTTTCTACCTGGAAAGTATATTTGCATTGGTGGTGCTAGCCATTGCATACAACAGTTTTCTTTTCTCTGTGGGTACTGTAGAGTTTTTGTATGAAGCCCATGCAAAGTCCCACTCTCTCAATGTGCCATACTGAATGCCACCCCTAAACACCACATTCTTCAGGTCTGGTGGTATCCTGATGAAATACAAGAGAACTTGGTTAAATCCAATCTCCAGAATTGATGGCTTGGTAGATTTAAGCAAGATTTTGACTAGTTAACACAAATACTATTATTGGTACTTGCTAAATATTGTAGCATTAAAACTGACATTATAAACATAAAACCACAAAACAGCATATATTTGACAAACTGCAAACAATAAATTAATGTTTGAAAACTAATAACATTTTATAATCTCAAAGAAGGGAGACATATAATGGTCCTTGAATATAAAATGGGATATAAAAAGAGGAAAAGGGTTAATTTGAAAAATTTTGTTGTAATTTTAATCTTTATTAGATAAATACTTACCATTTCCTGACCATTGCTATATGTTGGTGCCATCCAACTCACTGGCCAACGTTGAGAAACGTTTTAAGAAACCTTAAGAGGCCAGTGAGTGAGTGTGAACTAGCATGTCCCCCTAGTGGTCATGTGACCACGCTAGTAAACAACCTTCATTATTTTTGTTGCAGAAAATACTCCCCTAGTACTGAATCTGCGGGGAGGTAGGGGGGACTCTCCTGGTCAGGAAATGGTAAGTATTTATCTAATAAAAATTAAAATTACAACAAAATTTTTCAATTTTATTGCGAAAAATACACTTACCATTTCCTGACCATTGCTGAATGCAGCCTTCATGGAAGGAGGGCAGTACTAGAATATAAAGACCCAGTACACCACTCTGCACCGCTATCATACACAGCACAATCCTATAGGCATTCAGATCCAAACTCACCTCCCAGATGAGGCAGTGGAACTGTTGAGCACTACAAAACAACACAGCCTTGTTGTTGTTGTTGTTGTTGTAGGAAGGAAGTAATCATTACAGAGACTCACTACCTAGCCTACAACTAAAACATTATGAGAAGTTTACATTGAAATTTACATGCATACAACAACATATAAACTTCCAACAGTCACCACATACCATACAGATCCCCTAAATCATAGTATGTAGTTGAAGTTCTCACAAATTGACAGTTATTGCCACAGTTGAATGCTGTATCTAGACAAACATCCAACACCCACACAGGTGACACAAATATTGGAAGTGTCATCAGCATATTGTGTAATTCCAAGTCTGAATGAAGTCAACAAATCTGCCTAATATAAAAACAGATAGTATGACAGACATACAGCTGCAAATGCATACTAAAGTATCAATATAAGTATAACACATATACTTATAACATAACAAACTGTAGGACACAATATCAAAGTCTGACCACAAGCAAACCAAGCAGGTGAGACTGAAAATTGGTAAAAAAAGTTATGGTTTCCAGTAACATGCATCTAAAAATTCATATACAGAAACACTATCCTAAAACCTAAAGATTCTTGCTTTGACTCGCTGCTGTTGAGAGTCAGAATTTGACTTCTCCTCAGTCAAAATGATAGTCTGCCTACAGCAAGATAAGATAGTTGACCTGAAAATATCTGCTGTAAAGCCTTCCTAACTAGGCACAGACAAGACACAATAATTCCTCATTGAATCCTTTGTCCCAAGTAAAAGTATTTCAAAACCTCACAAGACAAAGAGATCTATCTTGAGTAAAACTGCTGTCCCAGTGATTGAGAGCTGGCATATCGACCGGCTTAACTGAAGTAGGCCCATCCGAAGCCAACTGAATCTTGGCTAATAAATGGCCAGAGCCACTTGTGAGCAATACTCATTCAAAGTAAGGGAAGACAAAGCTAACGAGAATACCCTTCTTCCTTTGCCTAATGCCAAAGTCAAAAGAAAGACCGTCTTGAAAGTTAATAACCTCCAAGAAATCTTCCCCAAAGGCTCAAAAGGCTGTCTGGTGAGACCAAACAAGACCAGAGACAAAAAATAAAGAAGGCTTAACCTATTGGCTACTGGATTGTCTCTACAGAAATATGTCAACAATCTATACAGCTGAAGAGTACTAGAGACTTATTCCCCTTCAAGGAAAGCAATCTACCATTGTTATTCTGTAACCAGCAATAGTAGATGGCTTAAGATTCCTTTCCTTAAAGAAATAATTAAGGAAATTTGCTACATCTAGAAAAGTAGTATCTGAGAAGTTCAACACAAAGAAACCTCAGATGTGCATAGATTTACCAGGTCCCACAACCAAGAACATCCACCATGACCATCATGATCCAGTCATGATGAATCTGCACCTGAAGGTGGTCATCTTCTAAATCACCTGAAGAATCCTTGGCAATCCTGGTGCAATCATGATGATTCTGCACCTGTAGGTGATCATCTTGAGTCACCTGAGGAATGAGAGCCACTGGAACAAACACAAAGCTGTCCAGTTCCTCCCAAGAAATGAGTAATGCACCTGTTCCCCAAGCCCCACAGTCTAAGAAAGGAAACACATACACTGGAAGCTTAAGATTCAGGTTGTTGGATACCAATGGCATAATGATTGAACTCACCAGCAAGGGAAGCCTTAAAAGGAACCTTTGTGGAACAGATCCACCAGATCCCAAAAATAAGACATCCCTAGCCACTCTGATGCAATCCAGATGATTCTGCACCGAAATCTTGGAGTAGCCCTTCTTAATAGCTACAAAAAGAATTTTCTTGCCTTTCCTGAGATCTTTGACTTATCAAGATAACCTCTCAAGGCTCTCACTGGACAAAGAAACCTATCTTGCACCAAAGCATGATCTAAAGAAGGTTCCAAAGCAGGAATGACTACAGGTTGAAAATCAAAGGAGCCTTAGAAGCCAAATGATTCACCTGCATCACCTGAAGAATCAAGGTCACAGGACCAAACAAACTGTCCAGTCCATCCCAAGAAAAGTTGAAAAAGACAAGCTTGTGGTTCAAACTAGTTGCAAAACAAACCCATCATTGGTGATTGTAAACAAAGACAGATTTGATTGAACACCTGAATCAGAATAGAAGATTCAAAAGTCATCCAAAACACATTCAATTTGAATCATCTTGACTCTCATGAACAAAGAATTTGTTGGAATATTTGTATACCCTGGGAAGTGATATGCCTGAATCTGAACCCATGGCATTCGTCGAAGGAATGATTCTTCAGATAAGGAAAACATTCCTGAAAGTGGGTACCTCCCTATCTGTTCAGATAGGAAACCACTGAAGAACTGTCTGTGGAAATCAACAGATTTAGAATCTGAATCAGACTTCCAAATGATTCTAAAGGTAGTAGCCCTGTTAATGTGGAGTCTTGACTCCTCATGATACAACAGACCACTGGCTGTTTGATGCCATAATTGTGCATCCCAACCCTTAAAGAAAGCATCTAATAACAGGAGATTGTGCTCCTTCTGATGAAGTAATGGGAGCTCCTGCAAATTTGAAAAGTCGTTCCACCACTGAAGATGATCCCTGAGAACCTGAGAACAGAAAAACTGGTACATTATCTGTGTATTATGTGTGGTATCTGTGGTACATTAGCAGATAGCCTTGGGGTTACCTGATAAACAAATGACCCAATGGCAATGTTTTCTCCTATGAAGCCACACCGTCACCAAAGAAATGGCTTCCTCAGAAACCATTAGCCGGAGAAAATGCTTTGCTATGAGTAAAGATGTACCCTAAGGTGGAATCTGCAATCCAAACTAAAAATCCTGGTGCTTTAGACAAGATGTTTTTTTTTTTTTTTCAATGTATATAAGCTGGTGAACACCCAATGCTTTCTAGTGCAGCCATCAGGTTCACTATCCGTTGATACAATAGTAAAGTCGAAAATAAACCATTTCCAAGAGCAAAGCAATGAAATGGTCTATATACTGGTAAAGCATGATGCGTTCTTATAGATCCCACAGCCTCACCATGGACTAACATAGCAAACAGGCAGTGAACCGGTGTGAACTGTCATCAACAGGGAAGTGAAGATAAAATTTTGTGTGAATCCGGCTACGAAAGAATGCAACTGTAAGGAAACGAGTTGACACACCCATTCACTTACTGGCAACAATTGCGAAAATCCCAACTATGCGAAATTAAGGCACATGTAAAGGTTTATTACCTGACCTCAACTATTAGTGGTAACCATCTCTTCCCAGCTTATCACAACCGATAAAGTGTAAAATTGTAGCGATATCACCATCTTACTGGTGTTATCGCCCTTTTGTCGATCATTTCATACACAGCTTTTATGCAACTGATGTCTCCCGCATTTTATTCATTTATTCTTAACACACATGTCTACAACTGCTTTAGGAACATGAATAAGTAAACCTTCCTGGTGAAAGGTAAAGTATGTTTGAAAATTATCCTCTTACTATGTGGAGATGTAAGGTGTAGAATATCTGCCACTAGTGGACAAACACTCCTCCTAAAGATTACTCCTAACCCCTCTAAGTCTTACAGAGGAGGAGAGTTTTGTAACAGAGTTGGAGGATTAATTATCATAATGGGCACAAAACTGCCCTGGGGCACTAATCCCCTTTCTGGCCATGTGTAGGAATTTGCTCCTTCCCAGACAGAAGAAACACTATACACCTGAGATGACAAAATGAAGTTTTCCTGGACATCTGACCAAAAGTTCAGCAGGAGAAAACCTCATTAAGAGTGAAAAATGCACTTTTATTCTACCAAAATCATCTAAGAGATAAGATAGAGAAAAGTAAGACTTGTAACACTCCTGTTGAGTAACAAGTTGAAGAACTGATCCCAGCACTGCCCAACAAAAAATTCCTGATCACTGAGGACTGTAATTGCAAAAACTCTGCACACAGCCCAAGGCATAAAAGAAACTCTGTGAACTCCTGTTAATCCTTAGCTCCTTGAAGACGTCCTGCCAGAGGTCCGCTAGACCACTTCAAAAAATTATCCAGGCCTTAACATGCTCTCTGCAGCAGAAACCAGAGAACCTGTACTCCTGAATAATAAATTGACAATGGTTACTAGTTCATATGTACCGGTGCCGGTCTCAGACCAGCTGAAAAACCGGTAAAAAATCACAGAAACAATGCCAATTACTGAGATGAATCACAGCTTCGGGAAACTGACAAACCGATTTCTGACCTTTTGGGAGGTATGGAAACTCGATTGTCTTCGGATGACGTCATGCAGGTATTTTCCTCCGTGAAAAGTTCCGACTGAACCTCACCGGAGGAAATGAACGGTGTAAAAGATCAACTCTGCATCCGGAACTTGCCCACGATGTAGCATCCAAGAAAATCAATGATGTCTGCCACCACGGGGAATTCCAACCGGTGACCTATTCGGCAGAGCATGATGTGGTGAGATCTTTGCTACCAAACGCCTGGCTATACAAACCCGACGTGTGATAAGCTTTGTGACAATCGAATTGTCTCCATCGTTTCCTTTGTCGCCTAGCAACATGTAAACTGTCCCTGCCGGAGCTAGTATGACTGCCGACAGTTTCAGTGTTAAAAAATGAAGTAAATCTTCAAAAAAGAGGTAATTGCATAAAAAAAAGAACTCCCATATGATGTAATACGAGAGTTATGAAGAAAAACATGCATTCTGAGCAGCAGAAGATCTTCATCCAGCGACAAACATCCCTGTCGCCATTTTACAAAAAGTGGTAAACAATCCGTGAAGAAATGTCTACAAAAGCACTTTTCCTCTGAATTTTGTCCTTAGAAGACATTGTCAACACAGACGTCTTATAACAGAACTCAAATCCACAAAAAGTCCAAATACTTAATAAAAATCCGAAAAGAAAATAAACATCCACACTCTAGGATGGCCAACAAAAATAATGAAGGTGTTTACTAGCGTGGTCACATGACCACTAGGGGGACATGCTAGTTCACACTCACTCACTGGCCTCTTAAGGTTTCTTAAAACGTTTCTCAACGTTGGCCAGTGAGTTGGATGGCACCAACATATAGCAATGGTCAGGAAATGGTAAGTGTATTTTTCGCAATAAAAAGGCTTGCCATATCATTACAGGATATTTCATACTTAAAATTTACATACCAATATGAATACATTTTAAATTGTAAAATAACAATATGAGATAGTTTATAGGAGGCATTAATACTTAATGTCATAAGACTGACATATAAATTCTTTGGGTAAACAGAATAAAAAAATATATTGTTACATCAAACTAATATAACAGATGACATTAAGAAAGACACAATAAACATTTATTTTACACCCTTTGGTGTATAATGATTCAAATACATTGTATATCCAAGATAAATCATTTTAATTGTAAATAATTTTATTAAAACAGTAATTTAAAGTGTATGAGACACAAGTGTTAGGGTGTTACTACATACCTGGAACCTTGCATCCAACTCTCATACATTTGCTTGGCTTGCTCTACTGTTGTTTCATCATTCAAGCGTACAGCCCATCCAAGTAACAATGCTCGCAGATACCTAGTAATAGATTCAACAGCAGATAGTTAAGCAGGGACAGCAAATTAATACTTATTTGTACAAAAAATACTCCATATTTTGTATTTCAAAGGAAACATAGTATGTCCATTTCTTGCATTGAAGCTACCTTATTTAGAAATTTCTAATGTTTTAAACTAGAAATAGGAAACACTATAAAAAGAGTAATAAAATATTGAATAGGCGAATTGCATACAGAAAACACATTATCATGTGTAATGTCCACCCATGAGACTTTGGAAAGCCTTTGGGAGAAAAGCCCTCAAATTTTTCAATTGCACATAGAATACTCTACCACTACCATGCGAGTCAAAATTTCTGTGGAAATGGCTCTATCTCTTACGGTTTCCGAGATATGAACATTTTTTGTTTTACCGCAAAAATTCAAGATGGCCGCCAAAAGTGGCGAAAATTGAAATTTTTCCATTTTGTATAGAATACTTTCCTACTACCCTACGGGTCAAAAGTTCTGTCCAAATCGCTCTATCTCTTACGGTTTCTGAGATATTAAGATTTTTTCCTTTTTCGCAAAAATTCAAGATGGCCGCCAAAAGTGGCGAAAATTGAAATTTTTCAATTTTGTATAGAATACTTTGCTACTACCCTATGGGTCAAAAATTCTGTCGAAATCGCTCTATCTCTTACGGTTTCTGAGATATTAATATTTTTTGTTTTTCGCAAAAATTCAAGATGGCCGCCAAAAGTGGCGAAAATTGAATTTTTTCAATTTCACATAGAATACTCTGCTACAACCCTACGGGTCAAAATTCTGTCGAAATCGCTCTATCTCTTACGGTTTCCAAGATATTAACATTTTTTGTTTTTCCGCAAAAATTTAAGATGGCCGCCAAAAGTGGTGAAAATAGGGTATTTAGGGTAGTTATCTTGGATACAGTGTATTTCAACAATTTGGATGAAATTGCTCTATCTTGCACAAGCATTTTTGTGTTTTGCATTTTTGAAAAAAAAATCGAAAATTCAAAATGGCCGCCATTTTTGGCGAGTAAGATATTCGTTGTAACTTGGAAAGGCTAGTCTCCACAGATACCCTGTGATCAAAAATTTTGCCGAAATCACTCTATCTCGCACGGTTTTCGAGATACAAGCATTTTTTGTGTTTTGCAATTTTTGCCAAAAATTCGAAAATTCAAAATGGCCACCATTTTTGACGGGACAAAATTTTTATGAAAACTGGGTCAGCTCGTTAGAGTTACACTGGGACAAAAATTTGGTCGCAATTTTTGCGAAAAAATTCAAAAATTCAAAATGGCCGCCATTTTTTGTTTAACAAATTTTTTTTTGAAATTGGGTCAGCTACCCAGCAGTTACCTTATGGATCAAAATTTTGTCGAAATCACTCTATCTAGCACGGTTTTCGAGATACATGCACTTTTGCGTTTTTTGCATTTTTGAAAAAAAATGGAAAATTCAAAATGGCCACCATTTTTAGCAAGTGAAATATTCGTTGAAACTTGGAAAGGCTAATCTTCACAGATACCCTGTGAGTCAAAAATTTTGCCAAAATCGCTGTATCTCACACGGTTTTCAAGATACAAGCATTTTTGTTTTTTGCGATTTTTGCGAAAAATTCAAAATGACCCCCATTTTTTTTTAAAAACTGGGTGAACTACTCAGCAGATGTACCCTACGAGTCAAAAATTTTATCGAAATGGCTCTATCTAGCACGGTTTTTGAGATACAAGCATTTTTGTGTTTTGCATTTTTGAAAAAAAAAATTCGAAAATTCAAAATGGCCGCCATTTTTGGCAAGTGAAATATTTGTTGAAACTTAAAAGGTTATTCTTCACAGATACCCTGTGGGTCAAAAATTTTGCTGAAATCCCACTAGTAAATTTTTATTTTATGAAGAAAATGGTTTCAAAAACAACTCCTATATCACCTAGTATTGTTCTATATGTGTACCTTATGAGCCTATATTTCCAATTTTGTGTTTTGCATTTTTTGTCAAAAATTTGAAAATTGAATATGACCCCCATTTTTGGGGAGGAGAAAATTTTTGGAAAATTGGTGAGGGTAGTTAGTTTACATACCCCGTGGTCGAAAAATTTCGACGAAATTGCTCTATCTCACATGGTTAAGGCAGTTTTGTATTTTAACAAGCAGTTTTGTGTTTTACTCGTTAAGAAAATTGTTAATAATTAATCATCAATAACTCAGTCATTTCTTAACCTATCGCTGCCAAAATTTAATGTTGTCCAGATCATTATATGAGTAAGGTATTTGCTAAATTTCAGGTGGATAGATAAAATGCTTCATAAGTTATCATCCGGACAAGGACGCCCTTCCAAAAAACACATTTTTGGTCAGGTGACCTCTCTGATTGGTGAAAATGTCATCGCAGCATATTCAGAAAAATTTCCCAGGGCTACTGCATACACCTGCCAAATATGAAAAGAATCCGCCTTATGGCTGCAAAGCTATTGCGAAAAGAAAATGCGGAAAATGCTTCTCGTGGGACGCCTAATTATGTAACCAGTGTCAAAATCTGGGTGCTTAAAATTTAGATTTTTACATCCCTCTTAACATCTTGGTTAATCTTATAACAGGCCATTAAGAGAGATCACATGTTACCAAGATCTCATTTTAAACCCACAACTAGTGACAACAATCAGGTGAATACATGACAAACTTGTTAACCACTGAGTCACCCACGGTCAGTCATAGAAGTCTGTGTTCCTGGGTGGTTAACTTATTTATTCACAGACAGAAAAAGAATATAAAACAAAAACTTTGGTTATAATGCCCTTATGTTTGCTTTACTCACTTTTGTAACTGTGAGTCAGTCGGGGAGTTAGCAAATCCCAGTTCTGTCAACATATTTTTCATAAGCCCCTTCACATAGGTCTGTAAATAAAAATACATGTACATGAGAAACTTTCAACTGTACACAATGTATCAACAACTGTAAGACAGATAGAAAAGATTATAGAAAGTGTGGGTGTTTTTTGTGCCTTGTGGTTTAAAACATGAAGGGTTCTGCTATGGGTAACTCAGGAAGACATAACAGTATTTATGTAACTAATAAATAAAGTAAGGAAGACAGATAATTTGGAAAAAATAAAACAAGCATTCAGTGCCCGTGAATGGGCTCTGTGTCAGCTGACTGTGTTTTTTTGGTTTAAGAGCAGAAGTGAAAGAAATAAAATAGCATCAGAGATGCCCGTACCCCACAGCCTAGGGAAATATTTTTAACACCATGAGATATAGAAGTACTGTATCAGTACAAAGTTCAGGATACTTTCAAAGCACTGTCAGTTATATAAAGGTCCAAACAATGTTTAACTAGATTGGGCCAACTCGGCGCCAACATATCCCCAGACAGGTCATCACTCACGCCACAGGTTTTGATCGGGAATTTTTTAAAGCATAATTACCCATTATTATATGAACTTCAGCACATCAATCTACTCTGTTTGTATCTTCCCAAGAAGATGGTGTATCCCCAGACGCCGAATACATAACTCAAATTATATTTTCAATCTTCCTGCAATGATAACTCTAAACCTATTTTCAAAGTATTTATTAACAAATGATTGATGATTGAATGTCCATTCTAAAATAATAATCCCAAAAGAGCATATCTCTTTCTATATTTGTTGACAAATAAAATATTATTTTTAACTCAACATCATACTTTTCAATCTTCCTGCAATGATAACTCTTAACCTAATTTCAAAGTATTTAAATGATTGATGATTGAATGTCCATTCTAAAATTCATAATCCCAAAAGCGCATATCTGTTTCTATATTTGTTCACAAATAAAATATTATTTAAAAAAAAATTATTTATATTATTATTTTATTATATTATTTATAGAATTTGTAAATTGTTTTCAGTTATTCATTTCCTCTATTCCTATATATGTGGTCCATATATATGCAACCTAAATATGTGACACAATCTCAGTTCTGACTCCCCTTTGTGTTATATGATGAAGCCCACCACCTCCTACCCCACCCCTCTCCCCTTCTCCACACCTCTCTCACTATTACACAAGATCTGCAACCCCATTGAGTTCTTTGTTTCTCATTTGATATCACTAAATACCTTTGTTTATTTAGTGTCACTCAATATAGCTGGAGGTCCCAGAGGTGGGTGGGGGATGTGGGTTGGGACTACAGCATAAATGGTAAACAAACAATCTGATATATATCAAAGGGGTAATCAAATACAAAAAGAATTGAGAATTTTAAGTATGTGATTATCAACTGAAATGAGTTCATAACTGTAGGAGCTGTGTCAAAATTAACTGAGGCAAGTTGAATAAAACTGGGCTAGTTGAGGGTTAAAAATCCCCTAGTTTTACTACATAAGGATATACTTTTATTAATATTGGGACTTAAAGCTCACCAGAAAATAACAGTGTCCATTTTGCCTACTTGAATATGTTTAACCAGTTTCATTTTAAAGAGTTAAAAACTCAGCAAGCAGAGGTACAACACACAAAAATAAGTTCTTAAAAGACTAAGATAGCCATAACATCATTAATATTCAAAATTTAAAGAGACAGGCACTTCCTTTTAAAAATTCAAAGATTTCAGCTCTATGACCCACATAGTTTGACAGTTACAGGGCTTTAAAGTGGCATAATGTCCATAAATTGGGTTTCTGTGGGCATTTTACAATTGTTAAAGAGACCTTAGCAATTAAACTACAGATCTGAAACTTTTTGGGGGACATACATAACAAACAAAAATTAGATATAATACAGTTTAAGACTTGTCACACTAAGCATTTCCAAATTACAGGGCAAAATACAGTAGAAAATGTCAAAAAAGGTCACTTGGATGAGTGTCTATGGTCGTCATACACAGGTTCAATGTCTACTACAGGCCTTGATGTTCGGTACATGGAAAAAGAAGACGCTTAATAATGTATTCCTAGTTGAGATTTCAGCCCTGTCAGTCACATAGTTTAACAGTCACAGGGCTGAAAAGTGGCAAAAAGTCCAAATATTGGGTCTCTGTGGGCCTTTTAGAGACCTCAATGTGACCTTCAAATTGAAGCTTCAGACTTAAAATCTTTCACAATCAGAGATTATACATAGAATGTATACCTAATATAGTTTGAAACTTCTCAGACTTACCATTCCAAGTTACAAGGCAAAATATGTAAAAAATGTCTAAAAAGGGTCACTCGGGTGAGTATCTATGGTCGTCATACACAGGTTAAATATCTACTAAAGGCCTTGATGTTCAGCACATGTAAAAAGAACATAATAATATATTCCCAGATGAGATTTCAGCTCTATCAGTCACATAGTTTAACAGTCACAGGGCTTAAAAGTGGCAAAAAGTCCAAATATTGAGTCTCTGTGGGCCTTTTAGAGACCTCAATGTGAACTTTAAATCAAAGCTTCAGATTTAAAATCTTTCACAATCAAAGGTTACACATAGAATGTATATCTAATACAGTTTGAAACTTCTCAAGACTTACCATTTCCAAGTTACAGGGAAAAATATGTGAAAAATGTCTAAAAAGGGTCACTCGGGTGGGTGTTATGGTCCTCACACACAGGTTAAATGTCTACTTAAAGCCTTTATTTCTGGCACATGTAAAAATGACATAATGATATATTCCCAGGTGAGATTTCAGCTCTATCAGTAACATAGTTTAACAGTCACAGGGCTTAAAAGTGGCAAAAAGGCAAAATATCGGGTCTCTGTGGGCCTTTTAGAGACCTCAATGTGACCTTCAAATCAAAGCTTCAGACTAAAAATCTTTCACATTCAAAGGTTACACATAGAATGTATATCTAATACAGTTTGAAACTTCTCAGACTTACCATTTCCAAGTTACAGGGAAAAATATGTGAAAAATGTCTTATAAGGGTCACTCGGGTGGGTGTTTATGGTCCTCACACACAGGTTAAATGTTTATTAAAGGCCTAAATTTTGGGGCAGATATAAGAAAACACATAGATATATTCTCAGATGATATTTAACTTAGATGAGAGACATAGTTTGAAAGCTACAGTGCTCGAAAGTGGCAAAAAGTGCATAAATTGGGTCTCTGTGGGCACTTTTGAGACCTTAAGTCGACCCCTTTGGGTAAACCTACAGCCCTAAAATTTTCTACAGACAAGGATTACATATCAAAGTTATACCTAGTGCAGTTTGAGACTCATCAGAGTTACCACTTCCAAATTATAGGGCAAAATATGTGAAAAATATAGCAAAAAATCCCTAAGTGGGGGTCTTTACACAATTTTCTCCTCAACTTAAAGTCGTGATTTTCGGCACATGTACTAAGAACATATTAATGTGTTCTCAGGTGAAATTTCAGCCAGCTGAGCATCATAGTTTGTGACCTAGAGGGCTCTTAGTGGCCAAAAGTGCAATTTCTGACCTTAAGGTGGCCATAAGTTCTCTTTTATTGGAAGTTTAAGGTCACCTTAAAATAGGGATCTTCCTTTGGACACCCTTAACATGTGTACCAAGTTTGAAAAAAAAATATTAATTTGTTTTTGAGTTATCGCGTCCACAAGGAAATTTCTACGGCGGCGGCGGCGGCGGCGGCGGGACGGACCTGAATCCAATATATCCCCGACTTTCGTCTGGGGATATAAATAGAGAAAATAATGTCTAAGAGAAAGATAATGCATGTACTCTTTATCTACATCTGGCATGGCCGAATTATGGTTTAGATGTTTTGAATATTACCATGCATACAGAAGTGGTAATACATTCAATGAATGCTTATGTGTGGTGTTGAAGCAAAATCTGTGGCTCACTTAATGAAACTCCATCGGTTACAATGGGAAGTTGTAAAAGTAAAATTCTTAATGAATTCTAATATGATTTTAACAGTGCTTAATCTGCATCAAAAGACAGACCCAAAGGTGAAACAAGATTTTAAAGGTCAAGGCCAATACGAGAAGGTCAAAGGTCAAATCAAGGTCACACCATGATGCTGCACACCTACAACCCCTAATCAATGTCCCTACCAAGCATCCACTTCCTACACCTTACGGTTTCCGAGATATAGCCTGGACAAGATTTTATAGGTCAAGGTCACTACGACAAGGTCAAAGGTCAAATCAAGGTCAGACCATGACATTGCACACCTACACCCCCAACCAATGTCACTAGTAAGTATCAACTCCTACACCTCATGGTTTCCGAGATATAGCCCAAACAAGATTTTATAGGTCAAGGTCAGTATGGCAAGGTCAAAGGTCAAATCCTGATCAGACCATGATGTTGCTCACCCACACCCCCTAACCAATGTCCCTACCAAGTATCAACTTCCTACACCTTACAGTTTCTGAGATATGGACAAACTTTTTCCCACCACCTGCCCGCCCATCCGGACACCATGTGTGAAAACAATACAATCTCGCACGGTTAAGGAGATAGAAGCAAATTTGTGTTTTGCCATTTTTGGCAAAAATTCGAAAATTCAAAATGGCCACCATTTTTGGGGAGGGGAAAATTTTTTGAAAATTGCAAAGATTACATTCCTTAGATACCCTCTGGGTTGAAAATTTCGACGAAATCGCTCTATCTCGCACGGTTAAGGAGATAGAAGCAAATTTGATTTTTGCCATTTTTGGCAAAAATTCGAAAATTCAAAATGGCCGCCATTTTTGGGGAGGGGAAAATTTTTTGAAAATTATAAAGATTACATTCCTTAGATACCCTGTGGGTCGAAAATTTCGACGAAATCGCTCTATCTCGCACGGTTAAGGAGATAGAAGCAAATTTGTGTTTCTGAGATATAGCCTAGAAAAGATTTTAAAGGTCAGGGTAACTACAGTAAAGGCCAAAGGTTAAACTAGATTAGTATCCACTGGAAAGAGAACTCACCAAAGCCACTGAACCATCGTTTGACCTTGAAGGAGGGGATCAAGGTCAAATCTGACTACATAAAAAGATTCCCAGCCCATGATTTCCTATAAGTTGGTTTCACATTGCAAACCTCTAACACCAATAATAAGCAAGTTATAAACACTTTTAAGTTTGGCTGTCCTCATTTGACATTGAGGGATGGGTCCAAGGTCAAATCTAACCACATCAGAAGATTTCCAACCCATGATTTCATAAAAGTTGGTTTCACATTGCAAACCTCTAACATCAATAATAAGCAAGTTATAAGCACTTTTAAGTTTGGCTATCCTTGCATGACCTTGAAGGAGGGGTCCAAGGTCAAATCTGATCACATCAAAAGATTCCCAGCCCATGATTTTCTATAGGTTGGTTTACCATCCCAAATCTCTAGGACCAATAATAAGCGAATTATAAGCACTTTTAAGTTTGGCTATCCTCATTTGACCTTGAATGAGAGTCCCAAGGTCAAATCCGACCCCACCAGAAGATTCCCAGTCCATGATTTCCTATAGGTTGGTTTACCATCCCAAACCTCTTGGACCAATAATAAGCGAGTTATAAACACTTTTAAGTTTGGCTATCCTCGTTTGATCTTGAAGGAGGGGCCCAAGGTCAAATCCGACCACCAAAAGATTCCCAGTCCATGATTTCCTATGTGTTGGTGTACCATCCCAGACCTCTAGGACCAATAATTAGCGAGTTAAGCACTTTTAATAAGCACTTTTAAGTTTGGCTATCCTCATTTGACCTTGAATGAGGGGTCCAAGGTCAAATCTGACCACATCAGAAAATTCGCAGCACATGATTTCCTATAGGTTGGTTTCACATTGCAAACCTCCAAGACCAATAATAAGGGAGATATAGGCACTTTTAAAGTCCGCTATGTGGGTTACTTTGGCACTCTGTGGATGACCTTGAATTGAGAGCTTCAAGGTCAAAGTCTGCAAGGTTGTAGAGGACATGTATATCTGTTATACATATCACCTATGAAGAGATTCCACCTTCTACCTATCAGAAACAGCCAGTAAAAAAAATGTAGATAATTTTCAAAGAAATGCCCGTGGCGGCCATCTTGTTTTTCAGAATGAGGCTAATTTCAGTCCCAGAGAAGCTTTCCCCCCAATGAAGATATCCTGCAAATTTGGTGAACCTAGGTGGTGTAGTTTTCTTCTTAGAGCGTTAACACCGAAAATCTCAATACGCGCGGGAGGTGGTGGCGGCAGCGGCATAGCGAACACTAAACCAAAGTATCCATCGGATGCCTCTGGTGGATACAATTAAGGTCACACCATGTCACAGAGTAATAATTACCACTCACAACCAATGTCCACACCAAGTATCACTTCCACAAACCTTATGGTTTCTGAGATTGCAACCCAAATATAATTTTTCAGTAGTAGTCACCCGACTACTCACTTGCCCAGTTAAATGCCATGGGTTAAAATAATACCCACACAGCCTACAAAGGGTGTGTGGTAAAATGTGTTCACTAAACACAAGCTCTGGATGTTAATATGTGAAACCTTGTAATCATTAGAATGATCCCTCATATGCCTAGCCACTAAATTAATTACAGCAAAGGCTTCTACTCTAGCACCACATCTAAAAACTGGAACAAGAATTTTTATAATGATAGATGTTGCTACCTGTAACTTATTATTATATAGTGAATCCTTTAAACTGATATCCAAATAAAAACTTGCAGGATAGTACTTAACTGAAGGCATCATGCCTCAATATCTAAGTAAAGATGTGTATTATTTTAGTGACAATATTGAACCTCACTATAAAATAAATACTTACAGCATAGTATTTGAACGAAGGTTTATCTTCAAGCATCATGCCTATATACTGGAGATTCTCCAGTCCCACACTCCAGGGAACATACTCCTTCTCATTTATCAGGTACTTGGTTAGCTCCAATGCTTTGATTACATCAATGTACCCAGCTCTGTCAAAATAGCAAGTTTACAACAGCCATTTCATCTTGGGTGGTGAAAGAGTTCAAATCTATCCGAGCATGCACTGTAAAACAACCATAATCCATCTGTGTTTCCATGAACGAGATTTAAAATCCATGACCACAGAGATGGACATTGAGTGATGAAACAGTTACCTAGAGTTCAAAGCAAAGTGAAACTCATATGCCTAAATGTTACAATATGTAAAACTTTTCTGCAATGTCCTGATTTAAATAAATGTAAATTCTGCCAAAGCAAGTACAATCACCACTTGAGCCACCCCATAAAGTTAAGCAGTAATATTTAGACTATATTAAGGTTTATATAGCCCCAAATTGGTGTGAAAGATGCTCCATGAAGGTAATAACCATAATTCACCAAAAAATTGGCAACAGATTGGATGCATGATCTAAAATTGTCACAAATGTGATATGGTTATCCTTGTAATTGAACGTTGAATTAGGCAGGTTTCCACGATGGTGAATTTTTAAATAAAACTACAGAAATATACACATAATTTACTTTTTTAACATCTGACTTGTATTACCAGTCCAATGTCATTTACAGATTCTAACTTATAAATATGATTAACGAAAGGCAGTTTTACTAAATAAAAGTCAAAGTTATTTAGGTTTCAGCATCTCATTTAACAGCTACAGTCCTATTGGAGCAGGTGTTTAGCATTGTTACATGGTGGAGTCTAACTCACACTGAGGTGAAAGCTTGTGATTACATGTCAACCTTGCTAACCTCTGGGCCACTGAGAGCCTCTGTTTTACTGAACAAGGCAACAAGCACCACAGAAACTAGCACAGTCTTTGGTAAATATATACTGAAGGACTGCTTCTTTTTTACTATAACTTAGTTATAACATTTTAACACAGAACATGTGAAAAAACACATATTTGCATCACATTTTTAGGATCAGTCTCTTTAAAGTACAGTGAGTAGTGTAATTTTGTATACCATTATAAATATACACAGTGTATTACAATATAGATATACACTTGTAAACACAAAATCAACACTTACTGGGAGAGGGTGAAAGCATCATCCAGCAGATTCGCCCGGTCAGCATCAGATAAAGCCTGAAAAAAACTAATCAGCTATAGAATGACAACTTTAAACATTTTCTCAGTTAAAATGTCAAACACTAGGTAACTCATTTCACTTTTACCATTGACATATAGCTAAACCCTGCTGAGTTGATTTTCAGATCAGCAAAAATAAGTCTTTTAAACCTGGATTGGTATTCATAAAAACTCAAACTTACTCACAGTCTCAAACTCTAACTCAGTGCCACACAAGTATCAACTCAAGTTTAGCATTCTCAAGTGAAATCCTATCTAAGTAGTACATGCTCAAACTCAAATTAAAAACATGGTCAAACAAAATTGATGTAGCCATAATCTCAAATATTTAAGAACCCTTTCATGCAAACTTAAATATAATCCATAAATATAATCAGCAAAAAGAATTTTGAGTCTGAGTTTAGGTATATACTTACTTAAGAATTGGCAATATATTTGAGTTTGAGTTTAAACTCAAATTTGAGTTTCAGTTTGAGTTTAAACTTAAATTTAGGGTTTAAACCCTAAATTATCGGATTATATATGAGTTTGAGGTTTTTTTATGAATGCCACCCCTGGAATTCTATAAAACATTAGATGTCTATGAGAAAGGCCCTTCAAAAACGTTTATTTTTTCACTAAAAGGGAACTCTACTAATCAAATTTCTAGAGTATCTCTCAGAAATATCAAAACTTTAACCTGTTTTTGTAAATTTATCCCTTTTTGTGTGAATTTACTCTTCTTCTATTCTATTCTTCTCCTTGAATGATATACATGTAACTAAAACTGAAACATAGTTACTATGAATCACTTAAACAGATCTTAACAGAAAAATACAATCGCTTACTACAGCGAACTGAACCCATTATTCCAAAAGGCAAAAGCACAATAACTAAATGCATTCTACAGCCTCATTTTTATCTAATCAAAATCTTTCTACAAGGGGTGCTTATTTTACAACAGAATGTGCAAACAATCCAGGTTTGTGGGTGGGTGTAAAACAGGGAAAATGCAAGGTTTGCAAGCCTGGATTTGAAGAGGTGAATCTTGGGATACTTGCTAAGAGGTAACTGAGAGACTGTTATATGAAGAGGCAGAAAGTTCCAGTATGTAGATGCATAATGGCTTAAAAAACTTAGAAAAGTGTTTGTGGGATTTATAACCTTCATAGTTGAACAAGGGGACATGCAGGAACTCAAATTTTGGGAAACTGCATCTGGTATTTCCAGATAGAGGGTACCAATGGAGTTTTTCACTGAGATATGCTGGTTAGTCATGTTTTAGATCTTTGCATGTGATCAGCCCAATTTTGAGAATATTCACACACAAAAGCGTGCATTCAATGAATAGATTCTACAGTTTACATACAAGATGGTTCGTGTGCATAAGCTGGATGAGATTGGTCCAGTCTTCATCTCCATAATGTACTCTGTAGAAACCTTTCTGAGCTGCATTGAGTTTGTACCAGTTGAACCCTGCAGGGAGGTCGAATTCCACGGGACCCCGACTCATCCACTCCAAGTTCTTGTTGCTGTTCTGAGTGTCCTGGTCAGTGATATACAGCACTGGCACATGCCACGTGTAACTGGCAACAAAACAAATTGCTAGATTTCTCAGTGAACAATTTAACTGAGGCAAAAGTGAAACCAATAGCTTCTCCGATTTATTAATAAGCTTGCATCCTGATTGTCAACCTTATATTACTGACATCTAGTGAAGAAGATATAGAAATATTTAAATCTAGAATGCCCATTTTACATTAAATATGAAACACTGTGACCTTGGGTGTACAATTTTCTGAATGGTTAGTTCTTTTATCAATAACAATACACACTGTTTATGTCAAAATTACAGTACATAACAGGTCTGTGAGAGATAATAATCTAGTACGTTGTACCAATGATGATAGTATAACAATTTATTAAAAATAGTTACTCAAATGGTGACTTCTGCACTGAGTGTGTACCACGTGGATTGAGAAGAAATCTTTCTTGTTCCAGTTTTAGTTTTGAACCTTCTCTTGTGACATTAACTACTGGATATCCCATCTGTAGAGTCCAGGTATCCATCACTTTCCCCACATCTATATCCATATTGTTTGCTTTAGTCTATAATTTTAACAAATAGAGTGAACTAACAAAACACAAATTTGAAAATTTAGTTTTAATGTATCCACCTTGTGAGACAAGTTAAAAGACATGAAAAGTTAACACTTTCTATGACACTTTAATTCTTTACAGTTTTCATCGGAACGGATTACCATTTAAGATTAATCATCCTTTTTGGAGCCACTGTTGAGAAAGGCAACATACTGCTCCTACATAGCCAAAATTTTAAAATAATTTGTTTAGTATTTTCACTCAAAACTCTCAAAATTTTTTGAGTTTTTTTCATTAATAACAAAAAACTGCAGTCATAAACTGTTATCATTTAAAGTAAGTAATTTTAAAAACTAGACATTCTGTCTCAACGCAGTGTATCCCCGGACGGGACATGGTTGAAGTGTGAATGTGTCAGGCTTGAGCCTTTTTCCTGGAGCACCAGTGACCATACTGAATCCTAAGTATCCCCGGCTTTCGTCCGGGGATACAATTCTGGAATTAAACAGCCAAATCTCAAGCTTAAGGCATTAATTGTATGCCATAAGTTACTGGTTTTATGCAATATAGCACCTGCATGGCTGACCTCTTGTGTAATGGGGTCAAGTAGTTTATTTAGTATTTAATCGGTACAGAAAGGCACTGTCTGGATGTGGTCCTATGCCCTGCTGATGGGCACACAATAATTACAAATCTCTCTTTTTAACAGATCCTGTTTAAGGGAATGCTTAGACTTTTAATTGTTTGTAGCAGAAATAAACTGGGGATATATGCTCCATATATCATTGCTTGCTGGCCGGGCAATAACACAATGCTTTACAACATCTTTTGACATGGGTTTAACATAAAAGGGACTACCGCAACTACTTACACTGTGTTTTGCAGATTACCCTCTTTTGGATAAAAAAACATCCAAGGGATTAAGTTTACATTTTTCAATTTGACACTAAAAATGTTTTAATAGCACTATATATTACAGTAACAGCTGTATAAGAATAGCCTTCAATATCAACAGGATTTGGCTTTAGTTCACCTACTTCTGCCTATACCTACAAAAATATCACATTACCTTATGTTGAGACCTCAAAGCTGGTTACACTCTATACCTATTATACTGGTTCTAATTATACGGAGTCTAATTTTGTATTAGTAAGAAATAAATGGTTTTAATAGATTTTTACTCTCTATAATGTCACTGTAACTAAAGGCCTATCGTTCAAAGTGGCATAGCCACGACCATAGTCATCCCTCCTTTGTGGGCAATTGCTGATTAACGATTATTGTTTGGTTTAAAAATCTCCCTTTTTAGAGTACTTTACAGGGTTTCACATCAATTTTCAATATGTAAATGATTCTATTCTATTGCATTATATGAAATGATGTTTAAACTGTCCCTAATAAACCGACAGAGACTGGGAACTAACTTATTGACATAAATAATTCATTAATTGAACTGTAACATAATTAAGGAACACCATAAGTACATGTTGTATATGTACTCACTGCTTCTGACATGGCATCCCACAAGTCCTGAGTTTCTGCATTACTGAACTGGTGTTTGATGAGATATGCCTGTAACCCTTTCTGAAGCACATCCCTCCCTATAAAGCTCTCCATCATTCGAATAATGGAGGAACCCTGAAGAAAGAAGCCAGCACCCCAAGGTTCACAAATGACACATGTGCTTGTATATTTATATGATGGTTTTTTTTTTTTTTTTTTTTTTTTTTGGGGGGGGGGGGGGGGGGGGGGGGGTTGAAATTCCACAATTTCCAAGATAAATATGGTGTATACTGGTAAATAGATAGAAAACATGTGATATCAATGATTAAATTCCTTTATGTCACATCTCTTATCTGGCTAAACAGTACACAAACAAGAAAACTATTGTACCCACTCATTGAAGTATATGAACATCACATTTGGACTGAAGTGCTGATGAAATCTTGTCAAAAATGAATTGTGTATGATAAAATCATGGCACAGACTTCTGCAATCTAATGTAATCTAATGTGGACTTTTATAGCACTTAATCTCCATCAATTGACAGACTCTAGGGCACAACTGAACATAAAACAAGGTGATTAACGTTAATCCAATGACATAGCCAGCTTATACCAAGAAGACACAGACAAAGTTTGTGCCAATGCAATGCTCAATTTTTGGATAAGGAGAATCCTAAACACAAGAAAAAAATTATTTATTTTCTGGAGAGCAAAACAGTGTTGTTAAATTTAGAATTGCTTTGAGTCAGAGTTAGACAAATCTTAACTTTCCTTTCATCAAAAGTGTCATCTTAGAAGCCTTAACTTACGTTTGTTCATAGTAAGCATGAAAAGAAACTTTTACAGAAAGGATTAACAAAATTACCAAATGAACAAGGATGTTACCTTTCCGTAAGATATGTGGTCAAAGATTTCTGAGATCTGAGCAGGATCATGAACAGGTACAGATATAGCATGTGAATTACTACGGCTGTCTGCATACATCGCAGACACCATTGTCTCTGGAATAAACTGGGCCAACTGAAAAAATGATTGACAGGTAAGATTAAGGCATGCTAAAACTGACACAGGCCTGGGTTTCACTTACATGTTGCCATGTAAATACATACATGTACCATTACCATAATACAGCAGAGTGAGAACTGAGGCATCAACTGATTATAGTGGCCACACTACAAAGTAGAAATAAGTTTTTAAATACTGGGAGGTCCATATAAAGATTTTTGTTTTCTTTCAATTGTCACTTAAATTGAGATATTTCTGTTCTGTTAAAACCAAGTTAAAACTGTGACACTGATTCTATTGTGAGCAATATATATCATAGGACCTCTCAGGTATTTGCAATAGAATATACAGCATATATGTTTATAGTCTTTAAAAGAACAAAACACCAAAGTTGGAATTTTACATTTATTTAACAACTAGGATTGCATTGGGAAAAGCTAGAGCGTTTCACACATGTTGTCATGAGTTCTATTCAAGAATTGACCAAGCTGATGACAGCAAAGTGATGACACTCTTAAAGATACCCGTGCAAACACAACATACACAAAAACAATTCATACTCTGCATTTTAAAATTGGCTAAAACTTGATCATCAAAAGAGTATAAAGAAAAAGCAGGGATTATTAATTTATTTTAACAGCACAGGTTAAGGACACAAGTAAAATACATTTATTATCACATTACTCATATCTAATGTTAAAATAATAAATAGTATGAGCAGTAATAAGTACCATGTTCCAATGCGGTTCCTTGTGGTCTGTTCCCAAATATTCTGTATAGCTGGCAAAGCCTTCATTCAGCCAGAGATCATTCCACCACTTCATGGTCACTAGATTCCCAAACCACTGTAAAATAAAGCCATGTTTTTATATTTACCAAGTTTGTCAATCAGTACTCATCAAAGATTAGAATAATGAGTATTCCCAAGTACAAAATGGCGAAAGCAGTTCTATTTCTAGTTAGGTTTTAATATTATTGTACAATTCCTGATGAGGGTAATGCAAAAGTATTAGATTACTGACATATATTAAAGGATAGGGAGCCATTTTTCTATTTTTCTTCAATGAAAAAATACTGTTAGATGGGAGAGAACTTGTGAGTGTTCAGGAGCAAAAGTTACTACTTTTCCCAGCCCTAATGTTCACAGGACAATGAAATGCAAACAAACTTCTCTTTAAACATTTTATATTCACAGGAGAGCAACATGTTTATTCCTGATCCATTAATTTCTATTAGCTACAAAGAGTGGCACTTCATATTTCTGCTAAAAATATTGTAATACTTTTTTCAATATGGGAAAGAAAACAGAGAACTTTAAATTAAAGGCTGTCATTATTTTAAAAACCTCAGGGACGCACACAAGTATAATACCTTGGCAATGCATTTTGTTTACATTCTGTTTCTATACACAACCAGGCTGCAATTTCTAATTTGGGAAATTATGTTCACTGAATGAACTCTAAAACATGACATTAGAATATGTATGAACTCTAAAACATGACATTAGAATATGTAAAACTTGTTTTAACCAATTAAAAACTCCTTATTTGTGAAAAGTGTTGTTTATAACTCTGGCCTCTGTCATCCTTCTTTTATACATAGGCAAGGACAATCAATATCAACACAAACTAACAGTATGAGATATCAAGACAAAAACATGAAGAAATGTTTTGGTACATACTGGGTAAGTAAAGAAGTATGTTAATTTACCAAGTAATTGTTTTCAAATTGCTTTCAATTGCTTTGATCAACTACATCTCGACAGTCAGATAGACAGACAGATGAAATAAAGCCATGACAAAAGTTTATTCCAATTACAGAAGCCTATAAGAATAGTTTCCAAGTTCTAGAAGATTAAAGGAACATGATTGTGAAGAAAACTCTTAACAATTTAAGGTAACAAACTTTTTAATTTAAGGCGACAAAATGCAACAAGTACAAAGTAGCAAAGATTGTACTCAATTGTCACAATTGTACTCAAAAGGACTAAAATACTGTATTGCTTGATCAGTGAAGTTGAAATGAAGGACACAGAATGTTGAAAAACATTTTATTCATTTAATCCCACTGAGCAAAAATGTTTGACCTTTGCACATTGTAAAATCTGCCAAAGCCAAAAGAAACACTAATCTTAATGAGGTTATTCAAGTCAATCATTTTGTTGTTTGAAACTGGAGGGTAAACACTTATTGTACATAATTCTTTCTCTTTGCAGGGGATTCCAGATTTTTTATTATACTCCAAGGTAAAAACAGACACTTTAAAATGTGTCAAGGTTCACATTATTTCTAACAAAATGCTTTATAGACTATTTAAAGGTACCAAGAGTAAAAGACTACCATAGCAAAGTTGTGCAGACTCAGTCTTTTGTTCTTTTTTTCACAAATATGAATGAAAACACCAAAACATAACAATACTGATGGAATATGATTTACTGAGGTTTGACATCACTTTGAAAAAAAAAGAGTACAACTTTGAACACATTATATGTCATTGTAGATCAAAAAGGACCACACATTTCAACTTTAACTAGATTGGGCCAACTCGGCGCCAACATATCCCCAGACAGGTCATCACTCACGCCACAGGTTTGATCGGGAATTTTTAAAAACATAATTACCCATTATTAATTTATTATATGAACTTCAGCACATCAATCTACTCTGTTTATATCTTCCCAAGGAAGATGGTGTATCCCCAAACGCCGAATACATAACTCAAATTATATTTTCAATCTTCCTGCAATGATAACTCTAAACCTATTTTCAAAGTATTTAAATGATTGATGATTGAATGTCCATTCTAAAATAATAATCCCAAAAGAGCATATCTGTTTCTATATTTGTTGACAAATAAAATATTATTTTTAACTCAACTCGTCATACTTTTCAATCTTTCTTCAAAGTATTTAAATGATTGATGATTCAATGTCCATTCTAAAATTCATAATCCCAAAAGCGCATATCTGTTTCTATATTTGTTCACAAATAAAATATTATTTAAAAAAAAATTATTTATATTATTATTTTATTATATTATTTTTAGAATTTGCAAATTATTTTCAGTTATTCATTTCCTCTATACCTATATATGTGGTCCATACATATGCAACCTAAATATGTGACACAATCTCAGTTCTGACTCCCATTTGTGTTATATGTAATGAAGCCCACCACCTCCCACCCCCACCCCTCTCCCCTTCTCCACACCTCTCTCACTATTACACAAGATCTGCAACCCCATTGAGTTCTTTGTTTCTCATCCGATATCATTAAATACCTTTGTTTATTTAGTGTCACTCAATATAGCTGGAGGTCCCAGAGGTGGGTGGGGGGAATCCGGGTGGGGGATGTGGGTTGGGACTTAGTTTAGTTTATTAGTTTATTATAGTGACATGTATTATGTTGACAAGGATTATACAAAAACTATTGAAGTAATACCCAGCCCTATATGGGCTTATAAGTCACTTTAAATAGAGAGTTAATAACAAACAGAGCAAACATATTTTGAGGTAAGATACAGTAAATAAAGACAGCAATTCAATACATAAAAATTAACAATATAGTTTACTTTTTCTTTCTTGCCACAAATCAAAACTAAAATTAATAACCATATTGACATTCATATGAGTTAATACCCTTGATAATTGATCTATTAATAATTCAGATTTATCTATATTTAAAATTTTGAAATATTTCATAAGAATCAGCTCTAAAGCTGGACAAACACAAACAAAATGTATCTCATCTTCTACATCTTTTTTACACAGTTTACATGTTCTCTCAAAGAGATGGAGTGCTACAGCATAAATGGTAAACAAACAATCTATATAAAAGGGGTACTCAAATACAAAAAGAATTGAGAATTTTAAGTATGTGATTATCAACTGAAATGAGTTCATAACTGTAGGAGCTGTGTCAAAATTAACTGAGGCAAGTTGAATAAAACTGGGCTAGTTGAGGGTTAAAAATCCCCTAGTTTACTACATATGGATATAATTTCATTAATATTGGGACTTAAAGGTCACTTAAAGTGTCCATTTTGTCTACTTGAATATGTTTAACCGGCGTTTAACCAGTTTCATTTTAAAAAGTTAAAAACTCAGCAAGCAGAGGTATAACACACAAAAATAAGTTCTTAAAAGACTAAGAGAGCCATAACATTATTAATATTCAAAATTTAAATAGACAGGCATTTCCTTTTAAAAATTCAAAGATTTCAGCTCTATAACCCACATAGTTTGACAGTTACTGGGCTTTAAAGTGGCATAATGTCCATAAATTGGGTTTCTGTGGGCATTTTACAATTGTTAAAGAGACCTTAGCAATTAAACTACAGATCTGAAACTTTTTGGGGGACATACATAACAAACAAAAATTATATATAATACAGTTGAAGACTTGTCACACTAAGCATTTCCAAATAACAGGGCAAAATACGGAAAAAATGTCCAAAAAGGCACTTGGGCGAGTGTCTATGGCCCTCATACACAGGTTAAATGTCTACTAAAAACCTTAATTTTCGGCATATGTAAAAAGGACATAATAATGCATTCCCAGATGGGATTTCAGCTCCATCAATCACATAGTTTAACAGTCACAGGGCTTAAAGGTGGCAAAAAGTCCAAATATTGGGTCTCTGTGGGCCTTTTAGAGATCTCGATGTGGCTTTCAAATTAAAGCTTCAGACTTAAAATTTGTTACATACTAAGATTACACATAGAATATGTATCTAATAAAGTTTGAAACTTCTCAGACTTACCATTTCCAAGTTACAGAGCAAAATATGTGAAAAATGTCTTAAAAGGGTCAGTCAGGTGGGTGTTTAAGGTCCTCATACACAGGTTAAATGTCTACTTGAAGCCTTGATTTTTGGCACATGCAAAAAGAACATAATAATGTATTCCCAGATGAGATTTCAGCTCTATCAGTCACATAGTTTAACAGTCACAGGCCTTAAAATTGACAAAAAGTCCAAATACTGGGTCTTTATGGGGCCTTCTAGAGACCTAAATGTGGCCTTCAAATTAAAGCTTCAGACTTAAAATTTGTCACATACTAAGATTACACATAGAATATGCATCTAATACAGTTTGAAACTTCTTAGACTTACCATTTCCAAGTTACAGGGCAAAATATGTGAAAAATGTCTAAAAATGGTCACTCGGGTGGGGATTTATGGTCCTCATACACAGGTTAAATGTCTTCTTAAAGCCTTAATTTTTGGCACATATATAAATAACATACTAATATCTTCCCAGATAGGATTTGAGCTCTATCAGTCACATAGTTTGACAGTCACAGGGCTTAAAAGTAGCAAAAAGTCCAAATATTGGGTCTTTGGGAGCCTTTTAGAGACCTCAATTTGACCTTCAAAATTAAAGCTTCAGACTTAAAATCTGTTACATACTAAGATTACACACAGAATATATATCTAATACAGTTTGAAACTTCTCAGACTTACCATTTCCAAGTTACAGGGAAAAAGATGTGAAAAATGTCTTATAAGGGTCACTCGGGTGGGTGTTTATGGTCCTGATACACAGGTTAACTGTCTATTAAAGGCCTAAATGTTGGGGCACATATAAGAAAACACATAGATATATTCCCAGATGATATTTAACTTAGATGAGAGACATAGTTTGAAAGCTACAGTGCTTGAAAGTGGCAAAAAGTGCATAAATTGGGTCTCTGTGGGCACTTTTGAGACCTTAAGTCGACCCCTTTGGTTAAACCTACAGCCCTAAAATTTTCTACAGACAAGGATTACATATCAAAGTTATACCTAGCGCACTTTGAGACTCATCAGAATTACCACTTCCAAATTATAGGGCAAAATATGTGAAAAGTATAGCAAAAAATCCCTAAGTGGGGGTATTTATGGGCCTCAAACACAATTTTCTCCTCAACTTAAAGTCGTGATTTTCGGCACATGTACTAAGAACATATTAATGTGTTGTCAGGTAAAATTTCAGCCAGCTGAGCATCATAGTTTGTGACCTACAGGGCTCTAAGTGGCCAAAAGTCCAATTTCTGACCTTAAGGTGGCCATAAGTTCTTTTTTACTGGAAGTTTAAGGTCACCTTAAAATAGGGATCTTCCTTTGGGCACCCTTAACATGTGTACCAAGTTTGAAAAAAAAATATTAATTTGTTTTTGAGTTATCGCGTCCACAAGGAAATTTCTATGGCGGCGGCGGCGGCGGCGCGACGGACCTGAATCCAATATATCCCCAGACGAAAGAAAGGTCTTCCATGGACTGAAAATCTTACCTCTTAACAATGGGCATTGAACTACTTGTGGCCTTAAAATTGATATATGTCCCTGAGCCAGGTCTACATTTTCCAGTTCACAGGACTTTCTATAAACATGTAGTTCCAATTTGTGTTTAATAAACCCAGCGTCACTCACCATGGTTAATTATCATAAAAATCACTTGGCCATTTTCTGTTGACATTTCTGTAACTATATAACCCCAAAATAGGTACTTTTGCAGAGATTCTGCTCTGTTTTACTGCACATATGTCCCTACAGAAACAGCAGAGAAATCTCTATTTAAAAGTTGAACTTTTTTATACTGACTGGTACCTAATGTTTTATTTAACAGCCCTCTTTTTCATTCTTTCTATAAATATTGGTTTATTTTACTTTTAATCACACAAAATGGTGTATAATGAAAGTAAAACATTCCTCATTAGCCATATACAAAAAAAATATTAACATCAATGATCTCTTTACTATCTCTTAGAAAGAAGTATATTACCTGGTGAGCAAGTTCATGAGCTACAACGATGGCCACCCACTGTTTGTTGGAGGCTGAGCTCACTTCTGGGTCATACAACAAAGCAGTCATTCTGTAAGTAATCAGACCCCAGTTCTCCATAGCCCCAGCTGCAAAGTCTGGGATGGCAATCAAATCTGAAAAAAATAAATAAAATAATATCACCGTAATCATGTTAAAAAACTTGATGATGTCAATGAGTAAAGTTATTAATTGGCGAATAATTTCATTGATATTATTCAATGCATACTAGAAATATCAGTTTAAAGTAACTAGATATTGCGTCTCGATGCAGTGTATCCCCGGACGGGACATGGTTGAAGCGTGACATACAGAGTATTTTGTTTTCATGTTTTCAGTAATTTTGGGGAAGATTACAGATCACGTTAAGAAAAACAAGCATTCTGACGAATGCAATTTTCTCCTGCCGTATTAATTAGATGTACTAAAGATAGTGGAATATAAATTTTCTTGTGAGACGGAGGCACATGTAGAAGTGACAACAAGAGGCAGGTGAATGACTTATTTTGAAAAAAAAAACGCATCAGCAACACTTTTACAGATAAAAAACGTTTATCCATTTAGTAGCTATGACTCAGCTATTCAAAAAACTATAGATCTTCTGTAGGTTTTTGAGTTATCTGTTTTTAAAAATTACATTTTATGGATCCAGAAGATCCAGATAGTGATCTGGATCACTCCTAAAATTGAATCATTTCTTCCTTTCACCTTTCCAGAAATATCCTGAAAATTTCATCGTAATTCGTCCATAAGTTTTTGAGTTATCTGTCTTTAAAAATTACATTTCATGGATCCAGAAGATCCAGATTGTGATCCGGAGCAATCCCAAAATTGTATAATTTCTTACTTTCACCTTTTCAGACATATCCTGAAAATTTCATTGAAATCCGTCCATAAGTTTTTGAGTTATCTGTCTTTAAATATTACATTTCATTGATCCAGAAGATCCAGATAGTGATCCGGAACACTCCAAAAATTGAATCATTTCTTCCTTTTACCTTTTCAGACATATGAACAACATATTTGAAAAGATTAGCCTAATTTTAATACTTTTTAAGATATTTCACATTTACCTCTGTCATTATTTTGCTACAAATAACAAAATAGCTATTACTCACTTATGGCATACTATGAAACTCCAAACTATATGACAAAGTAGCTGAACAACATATTTAGGAAAATACTCTAACTGCAATAGTTTCGGAGTTACAATGACTTTACTCAACAGTCAGAATTTCAAAGTAGCTATTACTCAGCTAACCAAGGTGCAACAGGTCTGAAACTTTACTATGTGATAGCTTACCAAAAAGTAGATGGACAACATATTTGAAAAGATTTCCCTAACTTTAGTACTTTTGAAGATATTTGACATTTACTTCTTCTGTTATTTAGCTACAAATGAGAAAATAGCTATTACTCACTTAGGGCATGCAATAGAACCCCAAACTATGTACCATCTTATAGCTAAGGACAAAGTAGCTGAACAACATATTTCAAGAAAAAACTCTAACTGCAATACTTTTTGAGTTACGAGTCCTTTACTCAAAGTAGCTAAAATTGCTATTACTCACTTATCTTTAGGCCTAAGTCCACAAAACCAAAAAAATTTTCAAGGGCATGAAAATTCGTTAGGACAATTAATTTACAAAAAATCTGTAGCTGTAGCAGTTTTGGAGAAATCTGTGTGACACACTAACACACACACCGGATGCATTTCATAATCTCCCTCCCGGGCTAAACCCCGGCAGGAGATAATTAGAGAAAGTTATTGGCAGGGTGCATACCATTGTATACAGTGACATGTGTGACCACAATGTGTACTGGGGACAAAAATGGGTGGCTGAGGAAGGGGAAGTGAAGGGTGTGAATAGGGGAATTAAGTAGGTGACTGTGAATGGTACAATGGATTATTTCCAATTGATGGAGGGTAAATGTTTGAAATCTGATCCCACCAAAAGATTTGGGGCACATGATTTCCTATAGGTTGTCTTCACATCCAAAACCTCTACAACCAATCACAAGGGAGATATAGGCCATTATAGGTAGGCCTGCAACGATTCTTCGGTTACTCGGAAACGAAACGATTCAGTTCAATACTCAAGGCAAGAAAAGTGAACCGGGTCTTCGAAAACAACTAAACATAGACGTCATATCTACTACAAAATTCAATTTTTTTCTTTAACTTTGTGAATATATTTATATATTTTACTAATATAAGGTGTTTCCATTTCAGTATTTTTTATTTTAAGTATTTGCAAACTTTAATTCTTTGTGTAACAATCTTTTATAAGACGGCATTTTATTATAACGTATTTCGAAGACGCCTCAAATCTCGCAATATTAAAGATGATTAAAGTTTCCTATATTTTGCATTATAAATGCGTTTTTTCCCAAAATTCAATAAATTATCAAAATTCTTTCCTGTTGTGTGCCTTGTAACCATTTTATAAGTTTTGATATGTCAAAATATGAAGCAGTTTATTTCGTGGGTGATAATCAAGCGATTAACCGAGTCCGAGGCGATTCTTCTAAAACGAGGAATCGAGGCGCATTTTCGGGCTCGCTTGCAGCCCTAATTATAGGTATGAAGAAGCACATTTGACCTGGAATGAGGGGTTAAAGGTCAAATCTAAAACCAGCAAAAGATTCGGGGCACATGATTTCCTATAAGTTGTCTTCGCATCCAAAACCTCTACGACCAATAATAAGGGAGATATAGGCTCCTTTACGTTTGGTCACCTCAGATTTTCAAATTCATTGCCATAGCAACCAACCAAATTGAACAAACTGGACCAAATGTTAGCCAGGCAAGATTTCATAGCAGGGAAGATATTCTGAAACCTTGGGAAGGATAGGTGCAACAGATTTCCAGCTATAAGTGATTTACTCTATGGTGAACTGTCAAGGTAGCTATTACTCAGTTAGCTATGGACCTACAGCTCTGAAAATTTGCCACAACAGAGTACATTTAAAAGTACATGAACAACATATTTGACAAAAAACCTCTAAATTTAATGGGTTTGCAGATTAAGTGATTTACTCTATGGTGAACTGTCAAGGTAGCTATTACTCAGTTAGCTATGGACCTACAGCTCTAACATAAAAATGGCCAAAATCTTACCTTTAAGAGGCCACCACTGACCTTGAAATTGAAGGTCCAGGTCACAAAACAATAGCATTTGTGACATTGCCCTTATATACCCACATACCAAATTTGAAAGGTCTAACTGAAATATTTTTTAAGTTATTGGAAATCTCTGCGGCGGTGGTGGTGTGACTATACTGAATCCTAAGTATCCCCGACTTTCGTCCGGGGATACAATGAGAGAAAATGGTTTACTATTGATTAAACATACACTCTGTATACGCCATCAGAATTAACTTAATTGGTTTTCTTTCTACAATGGCTATAGAGGCAAGTGGCATGTTTCTATGAAAGAGATGCAGCTAATGCATAGAGCAATCACTTAAATCTTAAAGTACAAATACTTCAGTGAAAGCATTCATCCCAATGAAGAGTTCTTCAGACCTTAGTGTGATGAAAGTTTCAAGAGAAAATTGATAGTTTATAAAGATGTGCCTGCTTAGTTTCAATGGTCATCAATTTTAACTGTACTTAATACCAACTGTAACCACATTACAGCTTGACAATCTATCGTAAAACTAGAAAGAAATGCAAAAAATGATCATCCTGCAGCAAAGAAAGGAAACAGTGGTTAAAAATGGTAAAAATAACGGCTCGTGAAATGCATGAATGGGGTTGTCAGTAGTAATACGTAAGTACAAATCACATTAAAACATATATCAAAATATGCTGTCTGTGTATATTACAATAAGAGGAACAATATCCTATCATCTAAAAAAATAATAATACTAGTAACATGCATTCAAAATTTCCATTTATAACATGTAACCTATTTTCACCATAAAAATTTCAAAGACCACAAGATTTACTCAAGCAAACTGGAACTATCCATCTATCATATAATTTGAGACAGCATACTGTGGAAGGCACTCAATTAATTGATGCACTTCACTCTATGATAAAACAAAAGATAACCAGAAAAAGGTTTTTGCTAACAAAAACGAAACAGCCCTGTTGGAGACGCAGGTAATTAAAACCTGTCGAGGTTGCAGTATCAGACTGTAAGCAGAATGCAAGCATTACTGTGTTTTGAACCTCATGTAAAAGTGGGTTTTTCAAAAACTGTAGCAGTTGTGGGCCACATCAGAAGATTCCCAGCCCATGATTACCTATAGGTTGGTTTCACATCCCAAAACTCTAGGAACAATAATACGCGAGTTATAACCACTTTTAAGTTTGCTTATCCTTGTTTAACCTTGAAGGAGGGGCCCAAGGTCAAATCTGAACACATCAGAAGAAGCCCAACCCATGATCACCAATAGGTTGACTTGACATTGCAAACCTCTAGGACCAATAATAAGCGAGTAATAAGTACATTTAAGTTTGGTTATCCTCGTTTGACCTTTAAGGAGGGGCACAAGGTCAAATCTGACCACATCAGAAGACTCACAGCCCATGATTTCCTATAGCTCAGTTTCATATCCCAAACTCTAGGACCCATAATAAGCAAGTTTTCAGCACTTTTAAATTTGGCTACCCTCGTCTGACCATGAAGGAGAGGCCCAAAGTCAAATCTGAACAGACCAGAAGATTCCCAGCCCATGATTACCTATAGGTTGGCTTGACACTGCAAACATCAAGGACCAGTAATAAGCAAATTATAAGCACCTTTACGTTTCGCTATCCTCGTTTGACCTTGAAGAAGGGGCCTAAGGTCAAATCTAAGCATGTCGGAAGACTCCCAGACCATGATTTTCTATTGGTTGGTTTGACATCCCAAACCTTTAGAACCAATTATAAGCAAGTTATAAGCACTTTTTCGTTTGGCTATTCTCGTTTGACTTTGAAGGAGCCCAAGATCAAATCTAACCACATCAGAAGACTCCCAGTCCATGATTAGCTATACCTCTGTTTCACATCCCAAAACTCCAGGAACAATATTGAGCACGTTATAAGCACTTCAGGTTTGTTTATCCTTGTTTGACCTTGATATGATTTTAAAGATCACTATGGCAAGGTCAAAGGTCAAATCAAGGGCAGACCATGACGTTGCATACATACAAACCCCAACCAATACCAAGTATTAACTTCCTACACCTTACGGTTTACGAAATACAGCCTGGACAAGACTTTTAAACTCAAGGTCACTACAGCAAGGTTTAAGGTCAAATCAAGGACACGCCATGACATTGCACACCTACATACCCTAACCAATGTCCCTACCAAGTATCAACTTCCTACACCTTACAGTTTCTCAGATACAGCCCGGACAAACTTTTTCCCACTGCCCGTCCGCCCATCCAAACACCATGGGTGAAAAAAACCTGATAGCTCTTAAGGGCTGTGGGGTAAAAATTGTTATTGACCATGTGACCTGGACGAAAATTGAAGGTTAAATTCATACCTGTCAAAACATTTCCCCACACCTTTGGATGATAACTGCCAAACTGATATTGATCTTATATTAAGACAGATATTCAACTTAGAAAATACTGCGTGGTGTTGGCAGTCTCAAAATAGTGGGTGAAACCAATAAGCATCCACTTTTCAAGGGACACTTAATTAGTGACAATGGTCAACCTTACCTTGCTTTGGCATTGGGTATTTTACTCCAAAGAAGGATTCATAATAATCTAATATCGAGGTTGCTGCTTCTAAGGCATAGCTGGCCTGCTGAATCTGTTCTGGTGGTGCATAAACAGACACCTGAAGAGTAATTCATAGAGCTGTAAAAGTGTTCAAGTTATGGCATAGTAGAACTTAAATCCACTGATTTGTACATTTTAGTGGGGAGATACTGGTATAGTTGTAACACACTCCTATCTAATTCCCACACCTGAAGTCGTGGATTTAAAGCTTTGCTCTGACACTACATAAGACATATTGTAGTTGCTTCCCACTACCCAGTAGCTTATGCTGAATCTTGACAAGTTATTCTACATTATCCTCTTTTCAAAAGACTACATATCTAAATACAATTAATAAGATATGTTAAAGTGAAATCAGGGTTTTTTGGTGTATTGGACTCAATTTAACTGATTTTCTTTATCTGCTCATATACTAGATATTATTTATACTCTACATTGTGTTTATATGTTTTTCTTTTCAATGCAACATTTCAATACTTCTTCAATCACTGTACGGGAATGATGGCATAATTGACAGCTTTCCTTACCTTGACCCCACTCTTTGTGGTGTTGCTTAAATGGTCATAATCACACACCACAAAGGCCACTAAGTAGGTACTCATCTTCACACTTTCTTCAAAAACATCTTCAAACAGACCTGCCAGTGCAAAAAAAATAATTAAATTTTGATATTTTTTCATAATTGTTCTTATTGTCTGTAATTGCACATAATTTCATTATCTTTTTCTGCAGTATCAACATTCTTCATTTCTCAGAGCATTATGCCTGTACATAACTCTAGGTTTTATCACAATGAGTCTATAGGTACACCAAATAGATCATGACAAATATCATAAAAACTACCATATATTTAGACTCAGTGAATAGACTCCTGCTCTAACATTAAGCCATTTGACCTCACCATCGATTGTCTCTTTGGTGTCAATTTTTCTTGTGTTAAATAGTGATATATGTCTTGCTTCTCTGGTCATTTTCATGGAAAATGTTGCCTTTAGTTGAGGTTCATCAAAGCATGGGAATGCAGCTCTCGCATCAGTGGGTTCAAAATGGGTTGTTGCAAGCCATCTATATAACATAGTTACCCTTTCAGTTATTACAATAATTGACATCATCAATCACGATATCGCCATGGAACATTTGAATCACAACTACAGTTTCCATTTGGTGATATCATTCCTAAATAAAATACTGTAGGACTAGTAATTTTAGCTAGAAGAACATTTCACTATTTCTTCATTTTTAATTTACTAGAATTAATTTCCACTGATGGCAAACTTTTACTTAAGATATTAAAACAGATTTTTTATTATCCACCACGCGACGTATTTGCCCTAAATACGGGGAAATACAGACCGGGATGTATTTTTTGTTGTATACACCGGCGCCCCGGTACTATGGATATTGAGTGTGATTAACTTCCGGTTTTTCAACAATATCTCGGAAAGTATGTAACTTAAAAATATGTATAATATATCATTAGAAAGGTGTTATTCTAGCGCTTCTGCTCATGTATGTTGCATAAATATCCATGCAGAAATGACTGAGATATTGCAAGGTAAAGATTGAAGTTTTATATTCAGTGTTGTTCATTCTTTTTGACAGTCTGTTTCACGTTTTCTCATTAAATATTCATATTATTTGACCCATAAATCGCACAAAATGGTGGATAATAAAAGTAAAACATCCCTCATCAGACATATACAGAAAAAATATATCACTCATGAAGATTAACAATATAATACTCGTGCTACGCACTCGTATAATATTGTTATCTTCATTCGTGATATATTTTTTCTGTATATGTCATTCGGGACGTTTTCCTATTATATTTCACTAGGAATTAATTTTCACTATTCAACCTCATTAGCTAAAATAAATATAATTAATGCCCAGTGAAATTTTCAACTTATACAGTATTCTACTTTTTAGGTAAATATTATACACAATGAGTATATGGACAGTTAAAACATTGGCACAAGTTGCCTTTTTCTATTAACCTATTAACCTCTGTTTACATTTCAAAACGTAAATTTTTTTTTTTAAATACTGGTGTTTTTTTTTTCACAAGTCAAACAGCATTATATGAAGATTATATCATTATAAATAACCTTGCACAAACATGTTGATACCTACACCTGCATTTGTGCTATCTGGACTATATTTAATGCTATTTAGCTTTAAGGAGACATTAACAACTAGCCTTCAAAGCAATTAAAAAATCTTTCATCAATAAAAAAAACAAAAGAACAAACAAACCTCTGTTCTCCACTTTTTGTTTTGTATGAACTTCTGTAAAATCCTGTCAGTGCAGATGCAATTATTCCAGTAAAATTTATGTCAAGTGTATAGTTTACCCCCAGTTTTAATGCTGGTGAAATCTTCAAGTAAGCCAGCTGATTTTTTGAACTGACTGATAAACTTTCAATTGCAACTTCCTCTGAAGAGTCATCTTCTCGAAGTTTGATTGACACAATTTCATGTCCCTTAGAATGAAACACTATAAAATCAGTGACTTCATTGGTAGCTATAACAATCTGTACACGACCAGCAAACTGGAATGTGGTAAGGTTGGGATGCATCGTGAGGTCATAAGATAAAGGAAAGACAGTTTGGGGCAATCGGATTTGATTCCAGGGAAACTGGTTTCCTTCTGTTGTTAAAGTCTTTTCATGAACAGTTTGTTCAGTGCCCAAAGCAGATGGATCACTACACACTGTACCAATAGGTCGGGCAAGTGCAGCTATAGTTGCCACCACAACAATGCACGATAAAATTAAAACTAGCACAAGGATGGCCCGCCTCTGAGAACAAACATACTGTTTGCAGCGCTCCACACCTTCAGGTTCATATAAAGCCTTCTTGTGCGAATTTGTTGCACCTATAAAAAATAAGAAGAAAGTTAAATAAATAACATGAATGTATCCTTGCACTTTGGAAAATTTTATTGAGAAAATGAAAGCATATGGCATGTGTTATCAAAACTAGAATTAACAATCTTCAATATAAATTTAAGAAGTTTAAGCAATTACATATTTGAAAATGGATTAGTATATGCTTGTACAAGGGGTAAAATATACTGGCAATGTTAATTATTATATTTAAATAAAATTGTCATGTGACATATGCGAGGACTTTTATGGACCGACTTTTATCAAACTCTGTGGGTGTATCAGATTTGCAATGCCATGTCTCACAATTGAAAACTTAAAACTATGATATTGTGACAGTATTCACAATGCTGTGGTACTCTTTTAATTCTCAAACTGTGACTTTAGACAGATAACTAAAATCACACTGCTAATTATATTAATGGTGATAGCTAGGTTGTGTGACTGATTGTATTTTATTAATTTGTACTTCACGCAAAACCAAATTAATCAAGCTGCAAGGTATGAAACTGATAACCTATAAAAATAAAATCACACCTGGTATGTAAATATACATTATTCATCAATACCATTCATTTTAGAAACTGTATTTACAAGAAAAAAACTTTTAACAAAAAGTTAAAAATCAAACATATGTTTAGTAATATCTATAATAATAAATAAAAAAAATATCACTTCTTCTACACCAGACATTTTCACAAAATTCACTATCATATAGTTCTATTAACTAATTCTGGGAACAATCACAGTCACTTAAATTGGGACTGCATGTTTTCTGATGGGTAATTGTATGGTAAATCACCAGTACAATCTTTATTACCATATTATAGCCCATCGGAAAACGGTCCCAAGCGACTGTGGGTACAAAAAATTGAACAAAGAAATCCATGAAGATTTTTAAATTACCAGGCAAAAATGTCACATCTTCAACATCTGACATCTTGACAGGTACTGTGTACGCCGAGACAGAGAATGACTGCTAATTAGCTGTTTTCTTTTGATGCCATCACGTCATTAATTACTTACGATTTACCAACAACTTTTTACCACGGACTCATTACCACAACCATGAACAGTTAGTGTCATACTTGTAATGCAACACTGTATTCCACAAATCAATTATACACATTTCCTCTACTGTATTTATTTTCTTTTCATTGCCAGACACCATTTTACAAGGATTCACATTTCAAAACAACCGCTACAGGTTTTCGGGAAATCACCATTTCATAATATATCAATTTTGAGTACAAGCTTCATTTTTAATAATCAAACTAGAGCTACTTATTGATATTTCACTTTACAAATGAGAATACAGAAGCTATAATAACACTGGGCAAAATTTATGAAATTATCTATTTTACAGGCTCGGATGGTTTATGCAATCTCTAAAACGGTCAACTAGTAAATATGGTCCTATTTTGTATTACTTGCGCATGTCAAGTGAAGACTGAATTAAATATAGCAAGTTAGTCTGGTGCCCAAATATTTTAAGTATGTCGAAAAATAAGTAGTAATCCCTCTTTCCTTTGGTTGAGTGGTATATCTATTTGTTGGTTTTTTTTAAACACTAAAAGATACATCTGATCACGTTTTCTATAATTAACGTCAAAGAATCTATATTAGTGAGGAAATCATGTACAGACACATTCTTATCAAGACTGACAAAAGTGTATATAAAGTCGAAGCAAAATAGTTATAGGGTGAAACAGGTTAAATTTAAAGTAAATATATTAAATTATATCATTTAAAAATATTTAACGCACATTAAATGGGGAGACAGGGTTTATGGACATTAATTGGTGGAGGTTACTTTTCACATTTATAATACATGTATATATTTTTTCATTGATCACTATATTGACACTAACAGGTACATTACTTGATCTCCATCTAAGGCCAGTCTATAGGGGAAAGCAATTGCACTGTTGTACATTATAATTAAATTACTACCATGTTGGATTACTTCCAATAATACTCTAGGTTAAACTTAAAATTTAACAATAAAATGCTGTTATGTGTTCCCTTTTCTCATTTCATGACAGAACCCATGCACATGAGAATGTAAGTCTACTTGTGACGAATATGCTTAAGAAAATCACATCCATGACAATATTGTACACATAATGCATTCGTAAATATCAATTAATATTGATGTAAAAAATTTCAAAATTCATCTGGTAAAACATTTAAAAAAGATTTCCGAAACTAAATGCCACTGGAGAACAATTAATGCAACTAAAACACCAAAGTAACAGTAAAAATTAAATAAAGTATCAATAAAGTAAATGAAGTATAGACATAATGTTTCCACACGGTTTGGCTGAAATAAATCAGCCAATTAAGTTATGAAATAAATTACACCAAAATTTTGGTGAATTAGAGATTTCTTGAAAAAAAACCCAGAAATTTTCAGGATTTTCTGGAGACCCTGATCATGCAGTTTGAATAAAACGAATGTACACATCATTGAAAGTGTAAAAACTGCAATTATTTTTATTTTACTTGTAAATTAATTTAAGTCACAAATACCTCTAGTCTTGCGATCCCTCAAATAGGCCATTTCTTCATCTCTTTGATGCATTAATACCATATCTGCCAAATTGTTGATTTGTGTTTTTTAATTTGCAGATCTTTTAATTTCTGTAAATGTTTTGTCACCTGGTATTACTCTTTAAATGATGCAAGTTTAAAATCAAACAGTGATACATTTAAGATGAAAATTCAATTATCTCTATTAAATATTTTGCCATTATATGTTCTCGTCGAGTAAGACTTCATGGCTTCATTGACAATTACTTTTAGTGACTATTATCCATCAAAATATATTTTACAAGTCAAGGTCACCTGTGTTTTTCTCAAAGAACGAATTGTCATGGATCTATGACACTATCCCTAAAAGTGACTCAAAGTGTGCCAGTTTGATTAATTCCGGTTCATTTTTAGAGTCTCCACGAACCTAATAAACCCCAATCAGGCCACTAATTTGTCTTACAAAGGATACAACAATTTGAACTCTGTTTTAGATGGGGTACCAGTCCACTTTAACAAAAAAAGAGACTGGTATCGCTTAAAGTGACTTTCGTGAGTCTGGTTTTCATACAGCTTTTCCTTTTAAAAGTGGCCAGTTCAGTGATCAACTAATCTATCTGATTGGCATGAATGGGGAAACAATTTGATCATTTGAAAATAATTTAATTACTTATATCAACTTGATATCTGTTCAAACTAGTTTTACACCACATAGTCATACTTATAACTTGAAACATAGCTAATTAAATAAAAATAATATCTGGTTTTACAATTTATTTAGCAGAAAAATGGAGCTACAATAGGAGATTTACACTACTGAAACTGATGCACACTTTTTTTTTTATTTAAGACAGATTTTATTAAATTTATTCTGTGGTAAGCACAATATACAGTAAAAGGGGGATATCATATATTAATGTGTGCACCATATAAGTTGACCATAAATATGTTATCTTTATTTTTTTCAGTACTCTTACTATGTCCAACTTACAACGTGAGTTGTCCACAATGGCGGCCGGTACTGGACCCTTATTTCCTTATTTCAGGGGAAATCGTTATGGAACCCAGTCTAGGGTCTAGTAGTGACCACTTCCGAATTTAATCACTTGGTTCTCACGTCTGTGGTTGTTGGTTCGAATCCAGGTCATGCAAACATTAGGATTCACAGAAGGGCTACCGTACGTGGTGTAACTTTAGCTATAAAAATGAACGTTAAATCCAACCTATACTATAACCCCATGAATTAAAGTGAGAAAAATATTTTTCACCTAGTATCTGAGATCTGAAAAAACAAGGCCACTGCCGCAGCGGTTATCTCCCGCCTTAGAATCAGTAATAATGGAGGACTAAAGGTGATATAAGTTCCTTGTAGTAAGATAACCTACTTGACATTGAAGAAGAGGGTCAAAGGTAAAAGTCAGCAATTGGAAAAGAGACTCAGGCCTTTACTTCCTTTAAGTTGTTCTCACATTTGGAACCCCTAGTAGCAATGATAAGGGGGGTATAAGGCGTATTTAATGGGAGTATCCCATTTAACATGTGATAAGATGGCCATTTTGTTTTCGAAACTAGGCCAAATTACTGTCAGCCTAACTTTCCTAGCCATATATATTTTGTGCATATTTGATTAGCCTAGCTGCAATATTTCAAGTTTTAGAGCATCTTAATGATTTTTAAATGATTGGCTATGGCCATTTTGTTTTTCAAAATAAGGCCAAAATTTTTCTCAGACAAAACATTTGAAGGCCAGGGCTTTTGATGGTCTGTCTTTATATTCTGAAGCCATAGTACCAATAACAAGGGTGAAATAAGGACGTTTTAGTGTGATGACCCCAGAAGCGGTTATCTCCTGCCTTAGAATCAGTAATAATGGAGGACTAAAGGTGATATAAGTTCCTTGTAGTAAGATAACCTACTTGACATTGAAGAAGAGGGTCAAAGGTAAAAGTCAGCAATTGGAAAAGAGACTCAGGCCTTTACTTCCTTTAAGTTGTTCTCACATTTGGAACCCCTAGTAGCAATGATAAGGGGGGGTATAAGGCATATTTAATGGGAGTATCCCATTTAACATGTGATAAGACGGCCATTTTGTTTTCGAAACTAGGCCAAATTACTATCAGCCTAACTTTCCTAGCCATATATATTTTGTGCATATTTGATTAACCTAGCTGCAATATTTCAAGTTTTAGAGCATCTTAATGATTTTTAAATGATTGGCTCTGGCCATTTTGTTTTTCAAAATAAGGCCAAAATTTTTCTCAGACAAAACATTTGAAGGCCAGGGCTTTTGATGGTCTGTCTTTATATTCTGAAGCCATAGTACCAATAACAAGGGTGAAATAAGGACGTCTTAGTGTGATGACCCCAGAAGCAGGGGTCAAAGGACAAATTCAACACCTGGAAAAAATTCCCAGGCCATGACTTCCTACAAGTTGTTTTCACATTCCGAACCTCTAGGAGCAATATTTGGGGAGATATAAGGCCTTTTTAATAGGATAACATTAAACATGTGATATGGCGGCCATTTTGTTTTTTTAAACTAGGTCAAAATTACTATCAGGCTAGCTTTTCTAGCCATATAGCTTTTGTGCAAACTTGATGAAGCTAGCTGGAATATTTCAAGATTTAGAGCACCTTTACGATTTTCAAACAATTAGCTATGGCGGCCATTTTGTTTTTCAAAATGAGGCTAAAATTTTTCAGAGACAGGTTTTTATAGCCATAAACATTCCCAGAAAATTTGGTGAAGATATCTTCATAAATGAATGAGATATTAAGGTTTATGCAAAAACGTGACAGACGGACGCATGGACGGACGGATGGAAGGCGTTTTATAATCTCCCGACCACGGCCTTTGGCCACAGGCGGGAGATAATAATGGGAAAGCTGCATAATACTGGTATCCGTCTCGGAATGTGTGTATCAAACAAGGAGATGCAGTAATTTTTGTGTTACAAACGAGGTGTGATCCAGATAAAACTACAAAAATGAAAGATCTTTTGAAATATTCCTGGTGAGATTTATACATAGGCAAAGTTAGGTAGAACAAATGACGGATTCACCTGTAACACCCTTGTGTTAAAATCCCTTATAAACTGTAATAAATAACCAAGAAAAAACATGTTAAAACTGTACCCTGACAATTTTTAAATCTCACAAAGCTCTGTCAGGGACGGAATAAACTTTGATATAAATTGAATTCTTTTTCTATGGGGTTACATTTCTACACTGTTTCAAACTCAAACAATATAATTTTTAAAATCCACCGTATAAAAGGTTTTTTATATTGATAAAAAAATTACCAATCCACAAACCAAGTGACAATGTTTGTCTGTATTTTTATCCTTTATAATGAGATCATTTGAGATATTTACAGGCCAAGAAACACATAAAAACGGAAGATCAAAAATAAAATAGCACAGTTTTGCACTCGAAACATGTTTCACCACAACATAGGTTACTTAACAACACCAAACGTAATACAACAATTGTTTTACATTCAATAAATTTTACCCATTAAAACACTACAATGTGAATCTTCCTGTTAATGTACACTGTTGTCAGAATAAACTCAGGATGATGTTTGTCAGAACATTTGATACAACATATGGTTGGTGAAATTGTTCTCAATTTACATAAAATAATAAACTGAGCCATACCTTCACTGGAACAATCCTTTAGATGTATTTTCTCTTCATCGACAGCTGGACAAAAACAAGCCATGTTATTGTTAAATTGCTGTTATATTGCGCAAACACGTGATATGCTGTTTTAACCGTACACCATACTATTAAAATACAGTTTTCTACTAAGTAGTTTAAAATAAATCCACCTGCTGCTAAGGTATTCTGGAAATATCTATGCCACAATAAGGTATGAATCAAAACAGACTGAAAGCTAAAAATTGGTGTTTATGGTATTTTCAAAAAGCATCTACAGGTGTTTCAAAAGTGAAAGAACTTCATTCAGCTTGTATTGTCATAGAACAAGCACTGGCTATGTATTCATGCCTATACCTTGGTCAAATAATGGGCCCAGCAGAGGCTGTCTCATAAATCGTTAGCTCTGTCACAGTCCACAATTGTTATTAAAATCAGAGAAAAACAATTTAGTGAAACAGAAAAACTGTCCAAATTAAGCGTTTGCTTATGAGGTGGGGGCTTGTGGTTATTGCTGTGCCTTGCAACAAAAGCTAGTTGACTTAAAAGTAGTTTGGCAGGAAGTTGCCCATCTCAGCTAGTTTTTGCTGACAACTAAATTGCCAAGCACAGCTTACCAAGTAGTTGTCTTGCCAATAGGTGGAAATTATCCCACACAGCACAATGCTTGTAATGAAACCTGGAATATGAACCGTTTTTACCTTATTTACGATCCACGTTTAAAAGTCTTTATCACAGCTGCACATCAAATAACGGGTAGCTTTCAGTTTATCTGATGTGTTGTGTCAGATATTATAACTCTTAGATTGTGGGGATTGAAGAAGGATTGATCTGAAACAGTTTTAATGACTTGGAACTATAAAAGCTATCATTGTAACTAAATCATTTAATATACACCATATTTACTTTCAGGTAACAATACTTTAGATACTGTAAAAAAACCACTTAACTTACTTTGACAGAATGGTGTAATATGGCGATTGTGGGAGCTCTTACGTTTGTCAACTTTCACAAAAAAACAAGGAATTACGTCCGTCTGTTGAGTTAGGAGAAAACCACCCAGATCATTTTATAAAATATCTGTGACAATGCTGTGTTATATATTCTATTGCTTCCATAGAGGTTTCAACAGCTTTAGTTAAATCTGACAGAAAATCAGACAACAAATACAGCTGATACAAATTAAACAAAAACACAGCTTTTTCCAGTAGCTACTTATCACATAAAATCAAGGTGACAATTAATTTTTTAAGTGCTGATGTTAATGTGTTTTAATGAAATTTGGTTTTAAGAGCAATTTTTCATTATTTTAAAATATAGCAATAAGTATGTCAAAAATGATAAAAACACCCACTGAAAAGTATCCTTGAACAAAATGGAGCCCAGGACTGGACATAGAACTGTTTTGCTTTATTTTTCTATTTTTTCCCCACAAGTTAACATTACATATTACCACAAGATGCTAAGTCATTCCAAGAGTTATTACATCATTACCACAAGATACTAAGCCATTCCCATGAGTCACTCAATTATTACCACAGTATACTAAGTCATTCCCATGATTTACTTAGTCATTTCCATGAGTTACCAAGTTGGTACTGGGCTATGAAGTGAGTTGGTAAGTGATGGGAATACGTTTGTAAATGGTGGGAATGACTTAGTAAGTGGTGGAAATGAGTTAGTAAATGATAGAAACGAGTTAGTAAGTAGTGTGAATAAATGAAAAAAAAAACAAGGATTATCATGTGATAACCACTTCACATGTCATTCCCACTACATAGCACCGTGTTCTCACAAACTTGTATCTCGTTCCCACAGTTTGGCATCTTGTGGTAATGACTTATCATCTTGTGGAAATGACTTGCTATGGGAATGAGATAAATGGTTATTGGAACACAGTGAAAATATACCAAAACAGTTTTATGTCCCTTCCTGGGATACATATACAAGTGACATCTGTTTTAACAGAGTTGGGTTGATAAACATTGTGAATAAATAATGATAGAAATTCTATCTCGACAGACTGAGTTATAGTAGTTACAAAACAATGTTTGACATGTGTGTAAGTTCTCACTTTGTATCACTGGGGGAGATCAAAGTCAAAGATAGGATTTTTACTGAAATATATAGTTTTCACTGAAATATATAAATAAAATTGACACTGTTGATAATACAGCTATGACGTTTCATTTTGGAGAATAAATTTCCTCTGTCTAATGCACTGCAGGGGGGGGGGGGGGGGGGGCTGAACTGGACATTTAATACATCATTGACACTACAGGCCATACATCCAATGGTCACAGGGTTTTCTCACGCTGAAGAACAGCTTCCAAGGATGCCTGATATCTTCTGAGATTTAGTGTAGGATTTACACTACAGACAGTATCCCCAGTGGTACTCCACGATAGGTAAATGTCCCGGTCCTTCAACTACCGTCCCAGATTTGTATGTGACCTTGTGACACAGTGGGAAAATGCCCATTTACCTCCACTCACCTTGTGTTGTCGTGTAAAACCGAAATACAACAGAGTCACAACCTTATACATACTGTGGACTACACCTTCAGTTACCATAGCAAGAAATCCATCTGCATATGCTCGGATTAATCTGCGCATGCCGGGAGTACCAAATTCAAAAGCAGAAATTTAAAAACTTCTGTAGGATGCGCAAGGTATTGGACATTTCGCCACTGTGTCAGAAGGTGGCATATGAACCTCGGACGGTTAGTTGAAGTACAGGAACATTTACCAAACGTAGACTACTGAGGCAGATACCGCCTGTATTGTGAAGGGGGAGTAACAAAAATGTATTATTCAGATTTTGAATTATTGGAGTAAAATTGGTTCAGAAATTGACTCTAGGAATTTAAAGTTCTTAAAAGGGATAAGGATGTCAACAACAAAAAATTACTCGGTCATGGGAGGTAAAAAGTATTGGGAAAAACTAAACTTTGAAAAAGAAAGCAACAATCAATTCTCCACTCAGCCTTGGTCAAAGAGGAAGCTGTCTGATCACAAAATGCAAATTTCTGGAAAACGTAAAGCCCCTGTCACATTGGGAACATATGCTTAACGTTTGCTTACATTTGTCAAGTTAAATCAGACCTTAAAAGAAACTGGAATGAGGTTGAATGTTCAAAGACCTATCTAGGTACCATGCTGCGTTACTATAGTATATCTCACGTTAATTAATGTCACACCTTTCTTTGTGGTAGTTTCTGTGTATGTATTTTAGTATTTAATTTCCAATTCACAAATCTGTCCTTATGACTCCAAAAAGAGACCTTATATCTGCTCAGTGTATGTTAAGGGATGACCCATCTCATTCTCACACTTCAACCTCCACCCCCACCCCTTGTGTGTGTATTAACACAGCCTTGAGATGACGTAAAAACGGCCTTTTTAAACAGTTTTGTTAAAGCAGTCCCGAATAGAAAATACTTTCCAAGCTATATCAAATCCTGACGAAATGGTCCTATCCAAATGTGAACCCCCACCAAATCACATTAAATGTGTCCTACTCAAATATGGGGCAGATCTAACAACAACAACAAACCACCTAACTTCTCCTCAGTGAAAAGATTGGTAGTGTGACCTAAAATGATCTTCCCTATGATCTGCTCCTGCTACAATCCATAAAGATCACTCATAACACAAAGCCCCAGTCACTTGTACACAGTGATCAGGACAATCATGTGACTACTGTTCTTTTATACCTAGGTCACATCTTCCCATGCTAGGTTTACAAGCAACAAATAAATGGCTTCCAAGCTCTGATGTAAGTGCCTTACTGATGGGTTTGTACCTGTCGCCTGTAGTTCGAACACTTTTTGGCCTTGTTTTCGACAGGATCAGTTGTCAAGTGGGTTTAAAACTGATCATCTTATGATTATTTGAAACAGTGCAACAGCAGTAGAAGCAACATCTGAATGAAGTTATTAATTACATGGACACCCAATGCATCAGTACAAAAATCAAAATTTGAATGTGTATTTCTAACTTTTAATATTTAAAATAGACTAAATATGTTTGCATAAATTACATGTAGTAAATCTGAAACTGAGAATTAAATGCGTATGCTGTGACTTTTTAAGTAAGTTTCATAATACACTCATAAATGACAAAGAATATCTGCATCTCACCACAGGAGGAAATGTATAATGCATAATGTACTAAGGTAGTTTGGTTAGCATGAAAGGACGTTGCTCGAAGTCATGGTAAAAATTTAGCTTTTATTAATTAAAAACAAACTTGCAGAAATATATCAAGGACTTGGGACCCGCATACAGTCATCAATTGCCACCTATTGTCATGTCTTGGTCTAAAGCCCCCCAAAAAACTGAAACTATGTTGTGTCAAATAAGCATTGCTTGTAGATCAGTGGCATTTTTCTTCAAAGATTTGTCACTTGTGAAAAGTATATACTTTGATATAGTGGCATCGGGATCTATACTTTAAGAATATATCCATTCTACTTGACATGGTATTGAGAAACTATACCGATACTGAGGACAAATGGATGTCTTTGTGATGAATGGTTCAGTTAACAGTCTGAATATCTCTCACACAATATAAGTTATTCTGACTCAAGGTCATCACCTACCTATTCAACAATGTCTATATCAATAAATGTCTACTGCTCGTGTCAGTCAATATAAATCAAAACCATTACAATAAATATATAGAGTAAGGTGATATTTTCCACTGTGTGTAAAATTCGCCACCAGAGTTGAGGTGGGCCAAGTTGTAAAAATCTTCAAAAGTAAAATATGTGGGGACTCAATCAAGGACTGGACAGGTGGGAGCCAGTCGTGTGAAGGCCCAGTATGCCACAGTGACTCCAATGTTTGTCAACGCCAGTGCTTCAAAGAACAACACTATATGACTCTATAAACAAATGAACGATAACAGTCTCTTTGAATAAACTCTAATTTTCATAGTAAAACTTATTATTTAAACCTATTAATATGGCTTAACATTTCCACATTAATGGTTATGTTTCTACACTTTTGAACATACTAGTACAGAGATTAAGCATTGTAGATGTATGATTAGGTTAGATTAGATTACAATGACTCTGGTTATGTCTTCATTCCATTACACTGAAAAGCTTCGGAAGGTATTCTACTTACGAGCAGTCTATATCACTCGTGACCTCGTTCTTTGCATATTTACAAGCAGTGAACACCGCATACATAAGTCGTGTAAAGACTTGAAAACGCAGCCTCCAATATGCAGATTATGCGCCATGAAAGAATTATTGATATAATAACTGAATTATGAATGTTACTGGAACTGGTATCAAGCCACCTCAACAGATTTTTTCTGCAAGACTCTATAGAGTCCTCGGTCCTCCTAGAGGTTGGCAAGTGTGGCATCTAATCATAAAACCCCAACTTCGAATTTGACTCTGCAAGACTATGTAGGGTACAGTTATGACACATAAGTATTTTTATACTAGTAGGCAATGAACTGACTAAATTTGGTCAATGGTAAACTCGATAAACTTAGGAACTTTTTATTGTATTTTATTTTTTAAAATATATGCAGTACATAAATATCCCTTGTATTTTTATTATATGGTTCCTTTTCGAGTAGTTCTTAAATCTTAAGCATCAATCATCTTAACAGAAGTGTGTAAAACCTACTGGTAAAAGGATAAGCAATTCTATAAAGTCCAGTGTTTTATAAATTATCCACACACTTCTCTGTGTAATAAAGTATTGGAATTGAAGGGTTATGTTTCGTTTTATGTTCATAACAGCTAGTTGTGTATTTACTGTTTATGAACATATCTATAGTATCTATGAATATTTTGTATATGTGTTTTGTTGACAACTGTAATTCATATATTTTTAGAATGGTTGCAACCAAAACCCTGATAATTATTTTAAGTTCAAATACACTTACATTAGCAAATTAAAATAAAACTGTTTTGAAATTTGAAAATTTACTACAAAATATATTTATCATTCTAATGGTGCTCGGTGGTGTTAGCGGACAAATCAGTCAAGGGCTTGGGCTCAAATCTAAACACTTGTATTACGATTTGATTTATGGTTGGTTTAGCATCTCTTTTAACACATTGTGTAGGTTATTTCATGACGGGTAGTTTTAAGGGCAGGGGCAACCAGTACATACTAACTGGTCATGGTTCTGTACTGTACACTGTTTGGTATTGGTATGTAATTACCAATTTTGTTACATAGGGTCCTGAGGTTTGAACTGCAAACCTCAGAGATGGAAGTCGAGTTTGCTACCTACTACACCTCTGAGCCCCTCACTTACATTAAGAGGGAGAGGGGACAGTGACGTCACTTCTCAGTTTACAATTGGTGAGAATAACATGGTCAATATTTTATTATTAAAATTAAATTAAATATAAGCACCATGAGTAAGAACACCTATCAAGAATAAACTTTTCTGGACCAACTTTCAGTAAAAATGGAACAAATGGAAAGAAGTTTTAAATGAACACTATTCATGGTGAAATGTCAAATTTAAGATATTTTCTGGTGACTTAAGTTTTTCATGTGTACCCAAAAATTAAAGAATATAAAAATCGGTAGTAAAATGTTAAACAGTAAATGATACATAAATGTTTCTTTTACAAATTGTATTGCAAAACAAAATAGATGACTGGCAAGAGACGTGTATTTTATATATGTAAGTATACTTAGGAAATAATATATATTTATGTATATGTGTGTGTGTGTGTCGTATGTTGAGATCGTAGCTGCCAAGGATCTCTGCCGCCTGTACATAACAATTTACCACAGATAAAGATATAAAAAAAAAACACCTTTTACTGCATTGGCGTAATACATTATTGGTAATTCCCACATTAAATGCTGTAGCAGACGTCAAATGGAATAAAATATACAAATAAATCTTCATATTAGGACACGAGTGTATGCATTATTATTCCTTCTAGTAATATTTGTTAAAACAGCCATTGTAAACATGTAAAAAAGCGGGAGCCTTTCATGTAACATTTATATATTTTATACAAAGTATCCATTAGCTTTCATAACACATATTTATAATAGCACTCTGTGTCAGAAGAATAGGGTAGTGTCATTACCATGCTCTGTATCAATAGCTACCTCTCTGCACTGTTTTGTAAGAGGATACACATAATCTGATCTTAATGAGGTTAAATCCAGCTGGATGTTATAGCAAGGATTCATAAGGAAAACAAGACAGCAGATAATTACACAGACTCTCTATAATAATATGATCTCTGATAGGGAACACTTTAATAATGAGATTCTAGTTGGATTAGCTAGATATTTGGGTGTGACAATATATCAGTTACCATTTGCACACACAAAAAACCCCAAAGAAATCAATTTTCTTGAAAAAAAAACATATACCTGATTTAAAAAGTACATGTAACCTGAAAGTTTTAAGTATAAATCCCATTTTTACTTTAAATGGTACAATCATCAAACCCTTAGTCCGACATATATTATAGAAAAAGGCGTGTGTGTGTGTGTGTGGGATAGGATTATGTCTAGGTCACATATTTCCATACTCTCATATCTCATCGTTATGACTCTGAACATTGACTTCATATATCTGGGTAGCAGATGTTGAAGAAAGAGCCACTCCGTACATCCATCCCACACCCATTTCAGTCCACCAACACATATATATTGTAGTAAAGCTATGAAAGAGTATTAGTGCCACAAGTGGTGTTGTTTTTGTTGGAAATATCTGTGTTGGCGAGTTACAATATACATAATTTTCCACCAACACAGATGAAAATGTAGCCAACACAGATGATATTTTCGCCGACACAGATGATATTTGGCGAAAATATCATCTGTGGTGGCTAAAATCTAATCTGTGTTGGCTAAAATATCATCTGTGGTGGCGTAAATATCATCTGTGGTGGCCACATTATCATCTGTGGTGGCAAAATATCATCTGTGGTGGCGAATTTTTCATCTGTGGTGGCTAAAATTTCATATGTATTGGCGAAAATATCATCAGTGTTGGCGAAAAAATCATCTGCGTTGGTGAATTTTTCATCTGTGTTGGTGGAAAATTATGTATATTGTAACACGCCAACACAGATATTTCCAATAAAACAACCCCACTGGTGGCGCTAATACTCTTTCGTAGGTCACTGACCCTAAATGGAGTGACAATACGAGTACAATGACTATGATTACATATAAGTGAATCTTTACGTGTTAATGTTAAATTAACTGTACAAAAGTTAAGCTAGGGTCACCTCAAACTGCCAGAACTACTACAGACCCAGATATTAGAGGACCCTAAAGTCAATCATGCCAAATACCCCAGATCAGAATGAGGAGACCCCAGCATGACTTCAGTTATCCAATTTTTCATTGAACTTTATACATAAAAATTCCCTAAAATTAAATATTACCTTAAAGTATGTTATGGTCACCTTAACTTGTAATGTACAAACTCTTAACTCATTTGCTATTAATATTGTGGTGACCTTGATTATGAACTATTGAACTTAAACTTATGTTATGGTCACCTTAACTTGTAAATATATTCCGTAAACTCATTCATTATTCATATGTCTTTACGTTAGCCTGACACTACTGTATAGACTTTGTTAGGATATAACTCAATAGTAATCAAATTTATAATTTATGTATTTCATAAATACATTTGTAATACTGTATTTAACAAATAAAAAAATGTGAACTGTCATCATTTGCTAATTTGCTATTGACCTATTCAAGGGCAGGCTATTCTATGTCCAGTAGACTATTTATAGTAACTTGCAGTATTTTCATCTGCGTTGGCGAAAATATCATCTGTGTTGGCTATATTTTCATCTGTGTTGTCGAAAATATCATCTGTGTTGGCGAATTTTTCATCTGTGTTGTCGAATTTTTCATCTGTGTTGGCGAAAATACCATTTGTGGTGGCTATATTTTCATCTGTGTTGGCGAAAATATCATCTGTGTTGGCGAATTTTTCATCTGTGGTGGCTAAAATATCATCTGTGGTGGCGAAAATATCATCTGTGGTGGCGAAAATATCATCAGTGTTGGCGAAAATATCATCTGTGTTGGTGAAGTTTTCATGTGTGTTGGCGAAAAAGTCATCTGCATTGGTGAATTTTTCATGTGTGTTGGCGAAAAAGTCATCTGCATTGGTGAATTTTTCATCTGTGGTGGCGAAAATATCCTTATATTGTAACTCGCCAACACAGATATTTTCAACAAAAACAACACCACTGGTGGCGCTAATACTCTTTCGTAGTGACCTATATTTGATCTTTTACATATTCTGTGTGTGTATGTAGTAGCTTGCACATACCCTGATACAAAGAAGTGAACTGTCCCTACTTCTATTCAGGGCAGACCATTCTATGTACAGTAAACATTCTATTTATAGTAACTTGCAGCATTTTTATCTGCGTTGGCGAAAATATCATCTGTGTTGGCTATATTTTCATCTGCGTTGGCTAAAATTTTTTATCTACAAGTATTGATGAAAAAAATCAATAATCTGTGTTGGTGTTATTTTCATCTGTGGTGGCGAAAATATCATCTGTGTTGGCTATATATTCATCTGTGTTGGCAATTTTTTTTATCTACAAGTACTGGTGAAAATATCATTTGCATTGGTGTTATTATCATCTGTGGTGGCGAAAATATAATCTGTGTTGGTGGGAAACTATGTATATTGTTTTTATCTGCGTTGGCGAAAATATCATCTGCCTTGGCTATATTTTCATCTGTGTTGGCGAAAATATCATGTGCGTTGGCGAAAATATCATGTGCGTTGGCAGAAATAGCATGTGCGTTGGCGGAAATATCATGTGCGTTGGCGAAAATATCATGTGTGGTGGCTGTATTTTCATCTGTGTTGGTGGGAAATTATGTACATTGTAAGTCGCCAACGCAGATATTTCCAACAAAGACAAGCCCACTGCTGGCGCTAATACTCTTTCGTAGAATAGACCCCCCAGCCCACAGAGAAGTGACCGGCTGTAATTAGATGCCAAACTTGCTAATTACTAGGCCACCATTTGAACTACCAAGCTTTTCAAACATGTTGTTAGTGAATTTAAACCAAACCAATCAACCAATCATTGAAAAAATACCATAAAACCATTTCCCTGTCTCAGTGTAAACAATTAATTGGTTCTATGGCTGTTTTGTATCTCAGGATGTGACTTAGAATATCCTGTTGATGTATAATTCCAGCATGTAGAAATGTAATGCATATATCTGCTTTAAAAGAATACTGATCAGTTACCCAAGTTTATTTATTACCCAACTAAGTCCGTATCTTATATTTTGTGACAATATTGAAAAAAAACTTTTCACAACGAAACTTCTGTGTAGACTTTATACATTAATAATATAAGTAATCGTTCTATCTGTTTTACACTATCAATGTTGCTTGTTCTTGATAGCTTTAAGACAGATGATAAACTAATTAAACTTGGGTGGGTGACAGACTTGTGTAGCTAAGCACCACCACTCTTACCATCACAGACTAAGAACTGTGGAGCCACGTGCACCAATATATGCTGTTGCAAATTACACATGGCTATAAGCAAAATTTATATGTTTGATTGTTTTGACAATTTATTGTTATAGAATGGCGAAACTCCAAATGGATTAAATATGCTCAGACAGAAACTACTTTTAGTCAAGAATTAATCCAGGATCACCATATTAATCTGGTTACTGAGAATGTGTGTGAAATTTTAAGTGGTCCCATGCAGAACTGGAAAAGGGATAATGTCAGAAAGTGTTAGAAATGGCTGGATTCACTTAATTAAAACATGATTGACCCAAACAGAAGATTCGTGAGAAAAGCCTCTTTGTATTGAAAGAGAATTACAGGCATATACCGATCTTTAGTGGTAGCAAGCTCTTCTTAATGTTTAATCTAAAAAAATTATACATTGTTAAACTGAGAAAGAAATCTTCAACTTTATTTGTTAAATAAATTCAAAAACTAATTTTGAACGGATAATAGAATTTTGCCATATATATTTTCAAACTTAGTGTTGCTAATGAGTTTCAGTAGAGTGTAAGTTTAAGATACACTTTCACAAGTGAAAAGCCAGGAGTTTTTCTGATAAAAGTCTCCAGATCATGTTTACACCAATGTCATAAAACATGTATATAATGTATATAATCAGACTTCAGATCATACCTTGATTGATTTTATTAGAAATCAGATTGATGGTGCAGAGGACTTTTTCATGTATAGAAATCCGGGGACAAAGGCAGAAGAAAGCTATCATAAATGATGCATACAGAAGTGGAATAAGATGATAAAAGTGTGGAAAATGTGAACGTTGAATGGAGCACAGAGAGTATTTTAAACCAGATTTCTGTAGTAAACTCTGAACCAGCTTTGATGTTTATGGGAGTGTTCCTTGCTTAAATGTGATCCAGATTTAACATAAAAGTGGAAAATAAACAGAATTTTTGGTATTAAAGCAAGATTAATTAAAATTGTGTAGGTGGTCATATTTACATGGAAAACAGAACTGGGTTTATTTATTCTGGCTGAAAAGAAGGGAAAAAGTTTAATAAGAATTATATTTTTCTCCTGAGGAAACAAGAAAAAATAGATTTCTACAAGTTTAATCAAACAGTCCAGGTCGCTAACACAGATTGGAAGTGAATGCATTTAATTCTTCCAAAGAAACTGATCTGAAAAGATTTGTCAGAGCTAACACTGACTTGTCACTTTGACGATAGGTGTGTGTCAATTATTACAGGAAAAGGATTGAAAAAATCCAGACCTCTAAAGATCTGTAAGAAAGACGGACAGGGATTATTGATATTTAACTAAATTACATGGATATGAATGAAGACGCAAGATCCAGTAGGCAGTTTGGAGGGTCTCAGGATGAACATGTTGAAGTTCCCTCCTTACATTTACAGCCTTCAGATGCTCTAACCCAGCCTCACCGCACTGCACTACCACGAAAAATGTCCAGATTACCTGTAGAACCAGGCAGTGCCCGAAAGATGTCAGTCTTTCGTAGGCTGAGTATTGCAAGTCATAGCAGTCGAGATTATGCCTCCTCTGTACTTGGAGGTACAAGAAAACATACAAAGCTAGAGAACACCTACAAGATGGCTCCGGATGATGACAAAAAATTCAACTCTTCCAGGATGGAAAAGATGGTCACCGACATCCTCAATTCTTACCTAGATGGCGAGGATTACGAACCAAAGAAATGCTCGCAGCTAGCCAAGAACCTGAGTGATGTCATCAAGTCCAGAGTCAAGGACATTGATCTAGACAGGTACAAAATAGTGACCAATGTGACCATAGGGGAGAATGGAGACCACGGCTTGCAATATGCAAGTAGATGCCTCTGGAGTACAACCACCGATAACTATGCATGTGCCACCTACAAAAATGGCACCTTGTTCTGTGTGGTGAATGTCTATGCATTGTACCATGAATGAGAGGAAACTGCTCAGGATGTATGGATATTGTTGATGGAATATATATTAGAAGATAGCCTGAAAAGATGAACTAAAGGTAGATTTTATATGTATTATATAGTGGATAGAAGAGAAGAGACAATGAAGACATTGAAAAGGCGGATTTATCTATTAAAAAAATGTGTAGTTTTATTATACATGTATATAGGTTATAGTATGGTCTGTTGAAATAATTAGTATTTAAATATATTTTATAAATAATGTATGTTAAACTTATTTGAGTGCTTCTTAAGTTATGTTTTTGTGTGTACAACAAACACTGCATAAAACATAACATTATTTTAAATTCATGGTGTGGATGTAATGATAGTGTAAAAATAAGACAACTGTTGTGTACATTTTTTTGTTTCGTAAAATATATGGATAATGAAAAAAATGACAGTTGCATTTTATGAACTCTTGAATATACATATATTCAAGTAATAGCCTGACATTTTGTGATGAGTGGATGAACATTTCAATGTAAATCCGACGTGTTACTTGTTATCATTGAATAAATTGAAAACTTGAGCAGAAGAGACACAATGACCTCATGTATGTAAGCTATCCATAACTTCAGTTTTAATGGATCTAGTTTCAAAAGGTTGATCAAAGGTCAAGATTAGGGTTTCACATTCTGTCTAATTGCCATGGTCATCAGAGAATCAGAGACAATCGGCACTGACACTTTTGGGAGTCTAACCTACACAGAGACAGCAGTCTGTGAAAAGATGTCAAATTGGCTAACCATTAGGCTATGGAGGATGGTCCAGTGTTTAATGATTTAATCGCATCTATCAGTTATCATTTACAGCTTTGCACTTGTATTACTTCTAGAACATAAATTAAATGAAAGGTTTTCTGTTTAAACAGTTCTAGAGGTTAAGAAGAAAAACTTTTTTTTTCAAATAATAAATAAGTATCTGTCTGAAGCAGGTTCTATCAGTTAATAATTCTAATCAGTTGAATGGGCCAAATATGTTACCAGCTATATGTTTATTGCACATATTATTCCACTTTAATGTATCTTCAATGAAGTCATGACTGAGGGCCAAAGCATGCTACTTGTTACAGTAAACAAAACTACTCCGGTTATCAAACAGATCATAAATATCTCAACATATGGTTACTTGCACTACATTGTGTATTGACCCCAACTTATATTAATCAAGTTGGCCAAAACAAGGACTTCGAGATTTGTAACACAAAAAATATTTTGACTATCAATTACTAGTATATTTCATATACATGTGATTGTTGTTAAAAGAAATAATCAAAACTCCCATGAAATAATCTAAGTTATATGGTTATATACTTTATCAAAGAATTCTAGTGAGACACAATTGTCTTCCACAGTGACTGAGTGTCTTTTATGACATCCTCGGTTACAGTGTGGTTATAATTTAAAATAACAACATTCAAATGAATTTTTATTTGACCTTTATTGTAGATCTAAATTAGTTTATTGGTCACCCTTAACAAATACAGCAAAAATGTTATACTAGTGGACACAAATTACATTGTTAAACTGAAGTAATTCAGTTCACGAAAGAGAAATAAAGTAACAAAGTACTGGATTATAACTAAGTGGTCTACCAAGCCAAGAATATAATGAACCTAGACATTCTTCAAGTCCTTTGGTCTTAAGTATTATACGAGGACTGAATGACTTTTTTAGCAAAATGTGGGACTGACACAAAGAAAGTTTCACTCATCAAGTGGATTCATAATGATTTCATGTATATCAGATTTGGTGCAATGAGAAATACAAAGATTTTTGGAGCAAATCTAACTGGATCCAAAGAAGCTGTAAAACTGCATATTTTCTGGAAGTACACTTATGTACATGCTTTTTACCAAGAAATGGTCAGACAATAAAAACTTCCCAAATTGCAAAGCCTACTTAATTAATTAAGAAAAATATAAGAGACTTTGTTGTGTTTTAGAGTTTAGACATTTATCCAAATGGGATTTAAAGTTGTCTTTATCTCTTACAAAATAATATTCTTACAGTCGATGAATCAACAGCTGCAACTTCATCATGTTTTGAAGATTCTAGTGATACTTGGAAGAAGTTATCACTTGGGTCTTTTATACGCTGTACTTCCAGTCCTTTAACCTGCCTAAACTTCTCTTTAAATGCAACTCTTCTTCATGCTATATGTATTGTATTCTATTGTGTATTTATACTCGGCAAAATATCTCCATATACTACAGGACTCAAAGCGCTATTTAACCCATCTGACTGTACTAGTACAGCCCCTACTCACAAGTAACTGACATTCCCCTAACTGGAAGATAGAGGCTCAAGGATGACCATTTATCAACGTCCTTGAGGTTCTTTAACCTGCCCCTGGGGATAGGACCCAATGACAGAGGACTGCCATTTTAAGTGGTCAAAAAATGTGTGTTATCCCCTGGGCCACAGTGGCAGATATCTTAAAATAGATATGAGCTGACACAGAACCATTTTTATCTTGAATTCTCTGACATGTATCAAACTGGTAAGTATCATCTCTGACGTGTATTAAACTGGTAAGTATCATCAACATGAAGCACAGAAAGCCAGTGAAAACGACTAGAATATCATTATAATTTCAGGTCAAATTTTGAAATTTTTATATTATTTTATTTAGTTTAAAGTGGCCTGGTGTCTAGCATACTGTATTGGATAATATCACAGACAGGCCTTTAGGCAACCCCTTATTTTTTAATCAGCAGATGTTGTGAAGTTCCTGAAGATCCAACGTACGTAACTAATTATTTGGTAGTCAGCTACAGAACAAAAATCATACTGAAAAGTGAGAAGTAAACTTTCTGTTATGCTTGATAATAGATCACTATTTTCAATTCAGCTCAGGGAATAAACCTCACAAAAGATTAAAAACTATGCATATATTTTGAACACTATATTTCAGAAAGAGAAGTTCATCATTTGGAATTATTTTTGTCACGTCATATTTTACTGTGCATGCCAAATGTTACAAATAAGAGGTGAAGGTTAATAATAAAGTTATCCATAACTAAAATGACTCAGAGAAATATTCACATTGTAATAAATAGAATCAGTTATATCATTGATACTTTATTTCATGGAAATTGTTGATATTTTTAAATTCTGTAAAATAAATTAAACTTAATGAAACACTTTTACAATAGATGTAATTTTGAAACCTACACTCAAATATAATGAATGTTTTCTTTTCAATGAACCACAACAAGTAATAAAATCATATGAAGTCGCCAAAGCTATGCAGGATGTACGCACGGAACTTTGGCAACATGTATTTACGAGTAGTCACACTTGACTGGCTGACCAGTTTTGAAAGATTCCTCGCAAGCAGTTGCAGCTTTTGTAGCATTCAGAGTTTGCTCAGCTGTCACTTCATTGGGGGACAAACCTGTAAGAAAAACAAGCCAAGATTAGAAAGTATATGAACAGTTTTAATGCAGTTTAAAATACTAAGTTAATATTACACAGCTAATTCCAATAAAGAACCAGCAAAAATGTATATTTTCTTTAAATAACTCAACATGTTGACAACAACTAGTGGTGATGCCTGGAATTTAATTTTTCAGTTAGTCTCAACGTCCAAATTTTAACAATGCATTCTTCGGAATGAATATAATTTTTCACAGAAAACACACTTTTAGGAATAAAAGCCAATTGATATTCATGTTTTACATTCATTTTTAGAACAAATTAAAAATAATTCTTCAATTTTACTCAATCATAATAGCTAAACTGTTGAAAGGAATAGTACTCAATACTTTGACATTTAAGCCATTCTACCCCTAACCATTATATACGTATGTTCTGTATAGTTACAATTATAAGTTTACTATGGCCAAGTCTCACTGTGATTCCTTGGATGACAGAAAATTTCTAATAATGGAACCAACCTCTCACTACATCAACAAAATGTTCCAGTGCCCCGATGTAGCTTTCCTTGTACCTCTGTGGAAAGGAGTACTTTATGGGTTGTATACTTGCCCCTTTACTATGGTGGTGAACTAGTTCAGTTTCTCTCTGGTTCTCTGATATAAGCATTCCATCTGAACCAAAAACCTTCAAACATAAGGAACGCTCACAAATTAAACAATATGCAGAAATGTGTGTGTGTAGCACAGACATTTAGTCTAACATTAAGTCTAACACAAAACTCCACATTTCAAAGACCAAGGTGGTCTTGGCTGGCAAATGTACTTTCTGTAGTGTTGTACTAAAACTTTAGATTCAACTTCTTCCACCCATACAGTTTCCTTAAAGGCACATACGTTTTGTTTCGCTTTAGTTTTTTGTTCAAATGACTCTTTCATTATCCTCACCCCAAAGGGGGGGGGGGGGGGTGAGGTTATTATAATTGGGTCTGTCTGTCTGTTTGTCTGTGTGCATAACTCAAAACCTATACAACGGCCCCAGGTTTGTATTTTAACACAAGGTGGCATCTACCCGTGACTCGGTCCTCCTCAGATATTTAGCTCTAGATCGACTCGCCAGAATTTTTGACTTATTTTTCACAAATATTTCATACTTATTGTACACAAAAATGACAACACAATATACTGTATATGTAAGGCAAGGAAGCTGAGTAGCAGGGTTTAACCATTTTTAACCTTTAACAAATTAAAGGGGAAGAAATGAGAAGAGGAGTTGATGGTCATAGTGAGAGCCTCTTTTTGAAATTGAAACAACTTGACCAAACATGCATATGTGGCAAGATTCCTTTTCTGTTTTCTTTCAACACTATCTATAGGCACACAACCCACTACCCACCCCTCTAAAATTCCATAAGTTTTACTAATGCATTGAAAGATCTCTTTGCCATCCAAAATTACCACTAAAAGTTTCATGTAAAACTCGAAATGTTATATAATTACACTACATTGGTACATTAAACATAAATCCCCTCAGTAATGGGAAAAGTTTTATTTTATTTCATTTACTTTGGAACTTTAAAACACACCTTGCCAGTAATGAACAATACATACTAGAAGCTTCTACAGAAACTCCAACAACATATTTTATTACACGGTACTGCCACAATAAATGTTGCATTCTCAAAGGGCCACTTATTGTTTTGATGTCAAAGCATAATTATGCTTCATTATATGGTAGTTGTTATATGAAAATTAAGCAGTGAAGCCAATGGAGCGCTTTACTCACTCATGCATATGAATGAGACCAGCCTCAGCAACTGCCATGTTGCTTTTATTTAGTTTCCTTCTGTACCTTTAAACATCATACAATCATACTTGGATCATAGCATGTCCGTCAAACCCAATATCTCATCTCTTTTTATGCAGAGGTTTTTTATTTATCCTAATGACAAAGAAAACCAGAATGACAAAAACAGGTGACTAACAAGACACTTAAAATATTTTGACTCACTTCACATCTCTGGTCGTATCCATATTTGGAGTTTCTACTGTAATCAATGACAGCCATGGCATTACTTGGGAACTTCATGACAATGTTGACAGTATCCAGGTCATTCATGGCCCGAATATCGTTATTGTGAGCATGTCCCATACTAAAGACAACAGATGGATACTCATCCAGCATCCAGCTGATCATATCAATGTCATGGATACCAGTGTCATGAAAGATCCCTCCTAAAGATGGGACAAGGAGTTATACAAGACTGATATTCAGACAGATGTCAAATGTGAGGTTTTACATCAATTTCAACAGATCTGGTCATATAAGAATTGACTAACCATCTGTGGTAAATGCTTCAGTTTTGGCCTTGAACCAGATTAAACCCATGAGCACATAGGTCAGAACCAATGGATTACATGTCAAACTCCAAGCATGTCATTATATATAATGAAAAATCAGAAAAACATCATTGTGGAAGTAACAATATTTGAAAAAATGTCCACTTTGGCATTTATATCTCGTGCCAGATTTGGCCAGTGAACAATACGATTGAAAGTGCTATAAAAATCTATGTTTCTAATATAACATAACCATTTGTAAATAATAATATGATGCATTGGCTGACGTCATTTATCCAAACAAACAATAGCCCACTAACAATATCACAATAGTATTACACAGGGCCTTTAACTGTAAAACAATGGCAATGTTAAAACAAATTTAACTCAAAACAAAATTCAACATTTAGCATTTTAACTTTAACAATTTAACAGTGTGGTGCTTGAGGTCTTACACTCTGCCTCATCTGTATTTAAGTGGACTAAGCACTTTGGTCTCAGCTTTGCATATAATGCTCCAAAGATTTGGAATGATCTGCCTGATGATGCAAGTTCAGCCACTTATCTCCCCTTATTCAGAAAGAAGTTGAAAACCTACCTCTTTGCAAAAGCATGCTAACCCTAGTTTTTATGTTTTTTTCCTAGTCTTTCTCCATGGCAATGACCCTGCTATGTCTCTAGTTTTATGTTTTATGACTATGGATCTCTGCTTTTCTGTATTATGTGCCTAGGATCTGTCTTTAAGATAGAGATTAAGAACTGTAAAAGTACTATTAGAATTAGAATTATCTACATATTTTAAAGTGAATTATAGATTTGTTACTTGGAAAATAAATAAAAATCTGAATATGGTTGTTCTCCAAAACGAATCAGCCGGGTATACAGTTATCATTACCAATTCATTGAAAATTCACTGATAATGAGGCTGTTGACTTTTTTGTATGTTCCTGATCTTTCCCAAAATTAATCACTTCTTTAATCATTTGGTGAGGCCATACTCAGATAAAAAAAATTACAAGCATGTGTTCATTAGTTTTTGAGTAATCACAATGACAGACAAACAAAAACATTCAAAAACATAATATCCTTTTTGGAAGTAACAATGTCACTTTATACTAGCATCCTCTACACCCTCTCCGAGTCTTGAAACTTGAAGGTACAGTGTATGTAGAAATTGAACTGATTAAAAACAAAAGGTTTTATGAGTCGTTTTGGGATTTCACTTACATTTGAATAAAATAAGTTGCATTTGAACAAATTTATCAAGCAATGAATTGCTGCTTAAAAACTCAATTTTAAATATGAAAAATAATAAACCAAACTTCTAGTTTTAAGAGTACTTCTGTTGAAGCCTGTAGCAGTTTATATGAGAAAAAACACCTGATGTTTTCATGAATTCCAGTGGTGGGAATGGATGGTCTCTTGCTGAAGATTTGACATTATGCACTTTTCCAATGTCTCCATTTCTCACACGGATCTTTAAGGACCTAATACTTGGATCAAATCTCCTATTTTCAGTGAAACAAAAGAGTGTCAAATGTATAAAACAAATATATAAGAAATTTATGTATATAAATATGTATATGAATATAACTGCATAGTTCAAAACACTTAAATAGAACTTAATTAAATGTATTTGTTACATTTTTACAGTGGAAATAAAGTTTTTCTCTCCAAAAGATCTACAACGTTAAAATTTTATATTTTTATCAGGACTTCCAACATAATCATTTATTATGAACTAGCCTAGGAGGTGTCTACTAATTTTCCAAGTTTTACAGTAATTTCTATTGCAAAGGGTGATACAGTGGATCAGTTTAAATAAATATTTGTTGGAGAAACATGTAAAAACAAAACTCATACTAAGAAAAACACATAACAATCAAACAAAATATGATACTGTGTATCACTTCAAAAAAAATTTACATGTCGATGTTCTGTGCAAAATTATCTTCATTATGTTTAAGATGAACTCAACACACCTGTTGAAGGAGCAAACAATCTCTTTTCCAACTTCCTTTGCCTTTTTAAAGCACCTTACCACTCCTTCAATGGACTGGCTCACTGGTTTTTCACAAAATATGGTTTTACCTAAAGTTAAAGCAAAAATCAAAAACTTTACATTTTACATATCTTTGCTCTTTTGATAAAGACAGTACACAACATGTACCATGTATGTCTATAGTGTAAGAAATGAATTTCATCAGGATGTAAAATGAGCTCTTTCAAATGTTACTAAAAACAGTAATAGTTAGACACGTCAAGATACGAGACTCAGGAGAAGACATGTAGAGCCTCTATCTGGAAATATATGGAGAAATTAGACTTGTTTTTGTTAATATTTTCTTGTTTGTCGGACATATCACTGGTTGGGCATGATCACCTTAGGGGCTACTTTCATTTATAAACAACATTAAACTTCATCCTTTTTTGGATCAGGAAACCTGTTTAACGGCACAAACATTGTCAGAGTCTTAAAGTTGGCACAACTTCCACCATTGTCTCCTCTAGGTGGATGCTTTCTTGGTGAAATTTGGTTGTTCCTTTATTAAAAACTATTTATTTCCCTTGTAAGATGCCTGCACCTGAAAGGATTTTTTCATTTGGAAGTGCATATATTTTCTTTGGAAATGCTTTCGAAAAGGTTAACTAGAAAGCACTAGCACAGCTCAGATCTCCACCACGGAGCAATTTTTTGCCCTAAAGGTAATCACTTCTACCTTTGGCCAGGCTTTACCCACAATAAAAAGTTAATTAAGTCACCCTGAAAGCCCTAGTCCTCATAAATACATTGAAAATTGGAGCTTTGAAATTTGGTAATTTTTTTCTTTGTTTCCAAAATATGATCTGGATTTTCCCCCAAATTTAATTGCCTCTTCCTTTTGTCAGGCCCCACTTTTATTAAAAGTTTTAGGAAGAGCCATTCATTATTTCATTGGAATTTTTATAAACGAGGACAAACAAATGCACGTGAAAATATAATCTCCTGGTGGAGAGATTAATGTAAAGATAAGGTTCAAGGCTGTTCAACACATGCCTAACAAGTCAGAGATTGAGACACTATTTAAGTGCGAGCTCTAGTGAGGCTTGCACTTCTAAAGATCACTCTTTTATAAGTACGAGCCTCGAAAGAGCTCGTGCTTCTACAGCTCACTTTTTTTTTTGTCTCCGGACTTTGATGAAATATACCTGTGCAGTCTGAATTTCCCTCTCTTGCTCTCCAATACCTAAAAGGACACATGTCCTTTTGCCTTTTCCCCATACATATGTCCTTTTGTCTCCGGACTTTGTTGACATTGACAACACTCCCATAGCTTAAAGGACACGTGTCCCGTTTGCTTTTACCCATACATATGTCCTTTTGTCTCCAGACTTTGAAGACATTGACAGCACCTTTGCTTTCTAAATTTCCCTCTCTTTCTCTTCAATAGTTAAAAGGACACATTTCTTTTTACCTTTTCCAGAATGCTTATTAAACCTTCACCTTCAAACATATCCAAACAAAGATGGCGGTGAGCAATAATGGGGGATTTCAGAGGACTAAAAGTAAGAATTGAATGTTGGCACAATTTCTAAGCCACTATCTTACAATTTTAGACACAAAAATAATATTTTCATTAATAAGCAACCTTCAAAAGATATTGAATTATATAGTTAGACACGTCAAGATACGAGACTCAGGAGAAGACATGTAGAGCCTCTATCTGGAAATATATGGAGAAATTAGACTTGTTTTTGTTAATATTTTCTTGTTTGTCGGACATATCACTGGTTGGGCATGATCACCTTAGGGGCTACTTTCATTTATAAACAACATTAAACTTCATCCTTTTTTGGATCAGGAAACCTGTTTAACGGCACAAACATTGTCAGAGTCTTAAAGTTGGCACAACTTCCACCATTGTCTCCTCTAGGTGGATGCTTTCTTGGTGAAATTTGGTTGTTCCTTTATTAAAAACTATTTATTTCCCTTGTAAGATGCCTGCACCTGAAAGGATTTTTTCATTTGGAAGTGCATATATTTTCTTTGGAAATGCTTTCGAAAAGGTTAACTAGAAAGCACTAGCACAGCTCAGATCTCCACCACGGAGCAATTTTTTGCCCTAAAGGTAATCACTTCTACCTTTGGCCAGGCTTTACCCACAATAAAAAGTTAATTAAGTCACCCTGAAAGCCCTAGTCCTCATAAATACATTGAAAATTGGAGCTTTGAAATTTGGTAATTTTTTTCTTTGTTTCCAAAATATGATCTGGATTTTCCCCCAAATTTAATTGCCTCTTCCTTTTGTCAGGCCCCACTTTTATTAAAAGTTTTAGGAAGAGCCATTCATTATTTCATTGGAATTTTTATAAACGAGGACAAACAAATGCACGTGAAAATATAATCTCCTGGTGGAGAGATTAATGTAAAGATAAGGTTCAAGGCTGTTCAACACATGCCTAACAAGTCAGAGATTGAGACACTATTTAAGTGCGAGCTCTAGTGAGGCTTGCACTTCTAAAGATCACTCTTTTATAAGTACGAGCCTCGAAAGAGCTCGTGCTTCTACAGCTCACTTTTTTTTTTGTCTCCGGACTTTGATGAAATATACCTGTGCAGTCTGAATTTCCCTCTCTTGCTCTCCAATACCTAAAAGGACACATGTCCTTTTGCCTTTTCCCCATACATATGTCCTTTTGTCTCCGGACTTTGTTGACATTGACAACACTCCCATAGCTTAAAGGACACGTGTCCCGTTTGCTTTTACCCATACATATGTCCTTTTGTCTCCAGACTTTGAAGACATTGACAGCACCTTTGCTTTCTAAATTTCCCTCTCTTTCTCTTCAATAGTTAAAAGGACACATTTCTTTTTACCTTTTCCAGAATGCTTATTAAACCTTCACCTTCAAACATATCCAAACAAAGATGGCGGTGAGCAATAATGGGGGATTTCAGAGGACTAAAAGTAAGAATTGAATGTTGGCACAATTTCTAAGCCACTATCTTACAATTTTAGACACAAAAATAATATTTTCATTAATAAGCAACCTTCAAAAGATATTGAATTATATAGTTAGACACGTCAAGATACGAGACTCAGGAGAAGACATGTAGAGCCTCTATCTGGAAATATATGGAGAAATTAGACTTGTTTTTGTTAATATTTTCTTGTTTGTCGGACATATCACTGGTTGGGCATGATCACCTTAGGGGCTACTTTCATTTATAAACAACATTAAACTTCATCCTTTTTTGGATCAGGAAACCTGTTTAACGGCACAAACATTGTCAGAGTCTTAAAGTTGGCACAACTTCCACCATTGTCTCCTCTAGGTGGATGCTTTCTTGGTGAAATTTGGTTGTTCCTTTATTAAAAACTATTTATTTCCCTTGTAAGATGCCTGCACCTGAAAGGATTTTTTCATTTGGAAGTGCATATATTTTCTTTGGAAATGCTTTCGAAAAGGTTAACTAGAAAGCACTAGCACAGCTCAGATCTCCACCACGGAGCAATTTTTTGCCCTAAAGGTAATCACTTCTACCTTTGGCCAGGCTTTACCCACAATAAAAAGTTAATTAAGTCACCCTGAAAGCCCTAGTCCTCATAAATACATTGAAAATTGGAGCTTTGAAATTTGGTAATTTTTTTCTTTGTTTCCAAAATATGATCTGGATTTTCCCCCAAATTTAATTGCCTCTTCCTTTTGTCAGGCCCCACTTTTATTAAAAGTTTTAGGAAGAGCCATTCATTATTTCATTGGAATTTTTATAAACGAGGACAAACAAATGCACGTGAAAATATAATCTCCTGGTGGAGAGATTAATGTAAAGATAAGGTTCAAGGCTGTTCAACACATGCCTAACAAGTCAGAGATTGAGACACTATTTAAGTGCGAGCTCTAGTGAGGCTTGCACTTCTAAAGATCACTCTTTTATAAGTACGAGCCTCGAAAGAGCTCGTGCTTCTACAGCTCACTTTTTTTTTTGTCTCCGGACTTTGATGAAATATACCTGTGCAGTCTGAATTTCCCTCTCTTGCTCTCCAATACCTAAAAGGACACATGTCCTTTTGCCTTTTCCCCATACATATGTCCTTTTGTCTCCGGACTTTGTTGACATTGACAACACTCCCATAGCTTAAAGGACACGTGTCCCGTTTGCTTTTACCCATACATATGTCCTTTTGTCTCCAGACTTTGAAGACATTGACAGCACCTTTGCTTTCTAAATTTCCCTCTCTTTCTCTTCAATAGTTAAAAGGACACATTTCTTTTTACCTTTTCCAGAATGCTTATTAAACCTTCACCTTCAAACATATCCAAACAAAGATGGCGGTGAGCAATAATGGGGGATTTCAGAGGACTAAAAGTAAGAATTGAATGTTGGCACAATTTCTAAGCCACTATCTTACAATTTTAGACACAAAAATAATATTTTCATTAATAAGCAACCTTCAACAGATATTGAATTTGACCTCTGACCCCATTATTATTCAAACATTAATATGTTCATTTGTAACATTTTTCTAACATTTAACATTTATCATTAAATGTTTAATAGACGGTATACATGAAACGTTTTAAAAACATTTTATTATAAATGATTTTCGTACCCATCATTTTTTAACCTTTGGCAAACGTTTCCTACTAAACGTTTGCAAAACCAAAAAATGTTTACTGGGTATTTGTCTGTTCACTGAAGTTAAGCGGCAATGGGCTATGTTAGTACTTAGATGGGTGACCATTCTTTCTTAAATTCTAGTGCACTACTCGTGTCTCTGATAGCTTTGTGCTCGCGCTAGGGGACCAAAACACTGTTTGGCCTTGTTCTTTTCATTTTTTTGTCTCTGGACTTTCATGAATTGTTGCACATCGTCATGAGTTCATATGTCTTTTCACTGAAGTTAAGCGGCAATGGGATAGATTAGTACAGTGATGGGTGACTGCTTCGGTGCACTACTTGTGTCTCTGATGGCTTTGTGGTTCACGCTAGTAGACCAAAACCCCTTTCGGCCTTGTTAAATTAATCAACCACTCATGGTAGGCACTGGTTAGCTCTTCCTGTACTGAACCAATAACCAACCAATAATTTTTGTTAACTAGAATGCAAGGCAATGATGATATTATAACCAAAGGTGGGTTGAGATGTATAAGCTTAGTTTGCGTAGCAAATGAACGGCTCCAAGTGATTTAAGAAAATGTATTAACCACATGTCTAGTTCATCAATACTTTTTTTTTATAATACTTATCTTAATGTCAGGCAAATATCAATTGGTGAATCTTTCACGTGGATCTTGTAAACATGTTGAAAGCTGATAAAACTCTTATTTGAAGTGCATATGCAAATTGTCTAAATACTAAATTTACATTCCCTCAAGAAAAACATGTTAAGTTTTATGAATATATATGAATTAACATTTCTTATAATAATATCTGTCTGAATAAGCATTGGACTTTGACCTTGCTGAGACAATGAAATTATAGTGCAAAAATACATCGAGCTATTAAAGATAGAAGAATGAACACTCAGGTTTGTGAATGAAACATATGATACATTGTATTCATGCTAGAGCCAAATTTTAGATCTCGCCAATCTTAAGATAGGTGCTAGCCCAACTTTGGATCCTAAGTTTGGCTACCAATCTTAAGATGGAAACATTATAGGAAATTTTTTTCAGTAATTATTAACTTTTAAAGAAATAACTGTATTAGAAAGTGCATAGTGAATATTTTATTTATATTTTTCTTTGTATGTGTAATGAATATTAGTTATATAGTATTTAAAATGTATTCACTCCCCTTTTATAAGCTTTTTTATACTTCTATGGGGAACTGGGTAAAGTCTTTGAATAAAATTTATTAAGTTCTAAGATAAAAACAGTAAGAGAAATTGATAGTAAATCTTTTCATGATTATATAGCACAAGTGAATTCAACAAAAGGTGAATTATGTCTTCACTCTCCATTTACAATATTTTACTAACAGTTAGGAGACTATGTGCAAGATTAAAAGTAAACAGGATTCATTATAGGTCGCACAGTATCAGGTATTGTTTGCCCCAAAGTGATACATCTGGCCAACAACAATTAAATGTAATCAACCCTGGCCAGTCAATCTTAAGCTTTGAAGCCAAACTTACGATCTTTAGGTGGGCTCATGACAATCTTAAAATGGGCAAGATCTCAAGTTTGGCTCCAACATTCACACTACAAGAAGCGTGTGTGTCAAAATGAGTGAATCAAATTTACCATATGCAGTTATCAGCTAAGCAGAGAGACTCTGCCTTTGTCCTGTAAATGTGCAATGTCATTTGATAATTTTAAACCTGTTTTACTGTAATGTTATAAGAATATACTGTTAAATATTGTTAGAAGTATAGTAATGAAAATAAGATGGAACTTACACAAAGCAGTGAATATTTTTACCAATTTTACATGGCATATAATGGAAATATACCAGCAAGTCCACACTGGAACAATTACTGTGTCCAAATTTGTTTTTACCGGTCTCTTTTTCAGAATAATAATTGTAATCTGTCACTTTTTTTCTCTTTTGTCAAGACTTGTCTGTTTAATTTGTTCTCATTTATCATTTGAATTAAGACATAAAGAAAACATTGACAATGTTAATGTCTTTTCTTTCTAGCTCCCCTACTGGTAGACAAAGTAAGACTTTTTGTTTGCGATTACCGTTGTCCAGTCCTTCTAATATGATTCCCTCATGTGTGAATGTAGGAGAGCAAATTATAAGGCCTTCAACTCTGAAACGGATAAACAAAAATCTTTTAATATTAAAAATAACATCAGAGGTGCCCAGAAAAAGAAAGGAACACAATAACAAATAGAAGAAAATAGGTGAAAACTACTACTAATGAGATGTGTCCCAGAACAGCCAGTGTAAGGTATGTAAATTACAGTAGAAGTAAAACTTGAGAAATGGAAAATATATGTGAAGCCAAAGTATAAGAAAGTAATTAAAAAGTTTTGTCCACTGGATATTTTTCAATTGGAAGCTTTATCGAGAGAAAATAAAATTCTGATTTTCACTACATTCTTACATTTTGTCTACATGCATTAGATTTAAATTTGGTTTATATAATTTTAAAATCTGAGAACAGAACTTAAAATTCTTCCAAACCACTGAAAAACAGGATGGGAAGCTCTGTTTTAAATTCTGTCACATTTTAAGTTTGTCACAACATATAAATGTGTATGTAATGAAGAACAGTCCCACATAATGTTCAGATCCAAAGTTAGAGATTTTCAAGTTTTGTATGTTGAAAAAAGATCTGAATATACTGAAGTAAATTCAATAAAACCTTTTCATTTTTTGAAGTTATGCTTCATTCTTGTCTTATCTAACATTATAGACTATTTCTGTTGCTTACTTGCTTCAAATAAAACTAAAGAAATCTCAAGTTTCAGCTGTCTTTCCTCTATTGGTCCACAGTCTAAGTCATAACTAGCTTCAACCTTAATTAAACTTTTTTTCAATGATAAATAATTTCTACATTTCCTCATATTTACCAAGGTATTGCAGAAAATAGTAACAAAAAATTATTACCAAAAAATGCTGATTATTATCATACACATAGTTTTCAAATTACAAAATTTTCATTTTGTTCTTAACGCATGATAATTACTTGCAATGTAGACCACATGTTTTTTATCCAAGTCAGTTTTAACTAAAATGGGGGAAAGAGAAAATAACCTTACCTTGGATCTTTGTAGACCTGGTCAGCATTTTTAGGGTGCAGAACCTTTGCATTTAGTCCATACTTCTCCACTAAGTCAGAAGCCTTTTTAATATCAATATCTAAGATATAAAGCAGTTTGGTCCGAGGTGAAGACACAATGTTTAGAAAGTGAATATGACCAGCTCTCCCTGCACCAAATAAAGCCAAGCTAACTGGTTGAAAAGTCATGTTTCTATCGTCCTTGTGGCAAGAATTGATGTAGTGAATTGAGATCATTAAACAATATACAACGAAGGTACAGCTGTTTGTATACAGTCATAAGTCAATTTCTTATCAGCAAGACACATCAAAGTACTGTAGAAAAATTGTACAAAATGTAAACATCAAAGCCACAGAATGATAAAGTTAACATTTACAATCTAATTATCTATGGGAAAAAATCTTTTACCTTAAACTAGAGTATTTATGTTTCCTTCATAACATAGATTTTTTTTAGTTTTGACTTATTTTGTTTGTTAATTTTTACCCATAAATCTGTACAGGCAGTTAACTATCACAGAAAGAACAAATATCAGATATATGCAAGCAAAAGATATATCTGAAAGAAAGAAAAAAAATCTCAATGCTTTAATATATTAGAGAATTGTTTCTACAGCTGGATTGATTTGGCAGTTTGGTATCACTGATTTGGGGCTAAATAATGCAGACAAACACACGTTGGAAACACAATATAAATATTGAACAGAAACTAGATTGCACTGACTTGAGTTTCTAAAATAGTAGCACAGAACTTCTGTAGGGCTTGTGTGTATTTAATTTATTAGTTGAGATGTAAAATCATAAAATAGTATGATTAGATCTTAGCAGATCCACTTATATCTGAGGAATTTTTTCTTTCTTTCTTATATACAGAAAGAAACATGTACATCCAGCCTCACACACACCCACCCCGCCACACACACGCACACACAATCACCCTGGTCAGACTATAATCCGTGTTGACAAGGATTGGGGTTGAAGCAGATTGAAGCAGATTCATCTCAATCCGGGTTGAGTGTCCACACTACAGAGTTCAATCTGGATTGAAAAGTCTCAAAAACTGAGTAGAGTAAAACCTCTAAAATTCCCTTTATGTAATGCAGGTAAAAGTTCCTTAATGATAATTACTTTTTCCAATGTTTACAACTGTATGAAAGATTCTAACGTTATATTGTTTATTATACAATTTATTAATTTATTAAGTAATTCTGATAAATCAAACACACTTCTTTTAAGATTGCATAGCTTTTTAACAAATGATTAATTGCAATTTTGATAGTATACCAGCTTATTCAGTTGTCATGTTATATTTATAAATTTTCATTTTATGCCAAATTGCAATCAAGCAGAAATCATACAATAATCAATTTGGGTGGCATTTATTTTAATTAGTACTTCCTGTTAACAAAGGATTAAGATAGATATATTGACACAATAGTAATAGGTTAAGCAAATGCTGCAAGGCAATAAGTCAATTGCTTACAGTACCAGTGCACTCAACCCTTGTCAACCCGGATTGAGAGGGTTCACACTACAAAGGGGGTTGAACCAATCTGCTTCGATCTGCTTCAATCCACCTCTTGAGTGGGGTTGAGATTTATCCTTGTCAACCCGGATTGTGAGTGTTCAGACTAGTCTCTAATCTGGTTCAATCTGTGTCAACCCGGGTTCATTTTATAGCGTGAACGTCCAGAATCACATTCAGCTTTATGCCACACTATCTGAAAACCCTACCACTTATGCAAACAGAAGGTCCACTCATTGTGAGATATATCCACTACAACTGCAAAAAGTCAACCGGGTGAAATGGTTATTTTCTTCATACACAGGTTAGATGTCAGCTTAAAGCCCTGATTTTTTATTTTCGTTACATGTAAAAAGAATATATCAATATACTCCCAGATGAGATTTTATGTGAATGTACCATATAGGTTTTGAGCTATATGGCTTAAAAGTAGCAAAAAGTCCAAAAATGGGTCTCTGTGGGCATTTCAGATACCTTTAGGTGACCTTTAAAATTAAAGCCACAGACCTCATTTTTTCCACAGACAAAGATCATATATAAAAAGTATATCTAGTGCAGTTTGAGACTTGTCAGATTTTTTTTTTCCATATCTATATTTTACAATAGTTCTTAAATATATACAAAAAAACAACATTTAATATATCTTATACTCTTACAAACAGCACAATTAAGAAACATTTTGCAATAAAATTGAAAATTTTAATTACTTAAATGTAGCTTTTATAAGCTACAAGCTTACCATGTGGAACTGAGACTTGTCAGACTTACCAATTCCAAGTTACTGGGCAAAATATGTGAAAAATGTAGAAAAAAATTTCAAAGTAGGGTCCTTATGTGCCTCGACAGAATTTTTATCTGAACACAAAATCTTGATATTTGGCATGTGTAAGAAGAACATATTAATATGTTCCCAGATAAAATTTGAGCCAGGTGAACCATTTAGTTTTTGTCCCAGAGGACATTAAGTGGCCAAAAAGTACATTTCTGACCTTAAGGTGGCCATAACTTCTTTATTATTGGGAGTTTAAGGACACCTTCAAATAGGTTCCTCTCCTGACCCAAATACATGTGTTTGCCAAGTTTGAATGAAATCTGTGAAAACGTTTTGAATTATTGTGCACGTGAAACCAGTATATCCCTGATTTTCATTTGGGTATATAATTAATCTCTACTAACTAGATGGGGTATAAACTGGTTACCATTTCAACCAATTTTATGCACCCTAGCGAAATATTGCATTTCCTCAAAACTTGTCTCAGGTTGTGTTATAGACCATGCAAGCCTAAGTGGATATTAGATTTAGCTGTATTTAATATATGTTTTTTTGAATTAACAGTAAGTTACTAAGTGGTTCTGATTTTGATCATTGATCAATGAGCCAAATATAATGATAAAATCCGTAAATTTTCTGTTATAAATTATCTTACCAAAATATGTTTGTCAAGGTTGTTGCAAAAAATAATCTACAAACATGTGTAGGAGAGTTTCTGGAAATAAGTGATATCTTTGACAAAATTCTCAGAGTCAGAAATCCCTATATCTGTAAGGTAATAGTTTTTCCCCCAAATTTTGTATATAATTCTAAGCTGGAGCCAAATTAAAATGTTATCATGTGTTTGATAGGAGGCTTAAATATTCTGTTCCAATTTTCTTTATCAATGACTAAATGGAAGTCATGATTCCATTTTTCTTTCATGCTGTGCTCATTCTTAAGGCTGCATTGAGCATATTTGTAGAAATAATTTACTCCCTTAACAGACTTAAATATTTTTGTATGATGTTGGATAACTGGTCTAACCACAGCCTCATTTAAAAAATGACTATTTCTCATAAAATGTAAGGTATCCATCTTAATCTTCAAGTATCATAGAAAATTAATGTCGTCAGTGTTATACAGTATTTGTAAATTTCTGATAGACCTAAAATTACCATTTTTATCAGGAACATCTGATACTAAGTGAATACCCTTCTTAAACCAGTTAGATATAAACAATGGATCGTCTGAGATATTCTGGTTATACCATAAAGGACAAGTAAGAAAGGAGACAATTTTTTAAAAGTCTTTGTTATTTTTATGAAACTATGTGATGACTCAAAAACATCAGCTCCGAAATTATTTGGTGGATACACATATATTTGTCACACGCATTTTTTATTAATCTAGAATGGCTATACTAAATAAACTAATGGATCTATCTGTACCTTGCACACACTTGTGTGTTTTAATCACATTCAAATTGCCATTTCAGTTAAAACTTAGTCTATTTCACCTTCTATCCTTTTAGTCTTCCTCTTTAATAAATACATTTAAAAAAATTTTAAATCACTCATTAACAGGTTTTATTGGAGTAGGCCTCTTGTTTAATCAAAAGAATAAGTATATTATACCCTTACCAAACAGGTTTCTGTTAGAGTTCAGTCTATTTCACCTTCTATCCTTTTAGTCTTCCTCTTTAATAAATACATTTAAACATTTTTAAATCACTCATTAACAGGTTTTATTGGAGTAGGCCTCTTGTTTAATCAAAAGAATAAGTATATTATACCCTTACCAAACAGGTTTCTGTTAGAGTTCATTCATGGTTTTTAAGCGTGAGCCTAGCCAAGGCTTGTGCTTCTACAGATCACTTTTTTTTTGTCTCCGGACTTTGAGACAAAAAAAATGCTTCTTCGGCTCTCGCAAAGCTAAATGCCTGCCTTCATGATGTGCAAGAGTGGATGTCTCTCAGTAAATTGAAGCTCAACCCTGAAAAAACTGAATTTATTGTCTTTGGTTCTAAGGCTCAACGTCTGAAGATTTCTTCTCACTTTCCTGTTAGCATTCTTGGTAGCCTTCTTTATCTGGTTGATTCTGTCAGAAATTTAGGTATGTGGTTTGATGCAGATTTTTCCTTCTCTGAGCATATCAAGAGGACTTGCAAAGCGTGCTTTCTTCAGATGCATGACCTCCGTAGAATTAGAAAATATCTTACTCCTGAAGTGGCAGTCCTTGCTGCAAATGCCTTGGTTAGTAGTCGTCTGGACTATTGTAACTCTCTGTTCAGAGGTTTGTCAGGTTTTAATCAGCACAAATTGCAAAGTATTCAGAACACCCTTGCTCGTATTGTTACAAATCATAGAAAGTATGCTCATGTTACACCCATTCTAAAGAAACTCCACTGGTTGCCTGTTAAGTACCGATGTATTTTCAAAACTGCAACACTTGTGTATAAATTTTTGCATAGTGGTTCTCCTTCCTATTTTGAACCGTTCTTGTCTTTTAGTAGTTGTCCCTATAGTACTAGGCATAGTCACCCAGATCGTCAATACCTTACAGTTCCTCCTTTCCATTCATCAGTCTTTAAGTCAGCCAAACATTTTGGTCATAGTTTTGCCTTTGATGCTCCTAAGATCTGGAATGAACTCCCTCAAGATGTTCGCAGTGCAACATCAGTTGCCTCCTTCAGAAAGAAGCTTAAAACATACCTGTTTGCAAAAGCCTACCCACCATAGCCCCTCCCGTTATGTCTGTGTCTCCTTGGTATGACCTGGCTATGTCCCTTGATTAACGTTAACTGCCTTCTTTATGCTTAGATGCGCCTTAGAGTCCATCAGTGATGGACATTAAGTGCTATAAAAGTCCACATTAGATTAGATTAGATTGATGAAATTGACAACACCTGTTGATTCTGAATTTCCCTGTCTTGCTCTCCAATCAATGCTCTCTCTCTTTCTGGATAATATACAAGCAACGTTACCAAACCTGCAGGAGTACCCACTATAGCTAAAAGGACACATATCCTTTTGGCTTTTTGCCATACATATGTCCTTCTTGCATCCAATAATTACACATTTCATTTAGTACTTGGATGGGTGACCGTCTGACTTCTAGACCAGCTGTGGAATGTGTCTCCATTGGAATTTCTTTGTGTCACCAGACTTTCATAAATTCTAGTGCACTACTTGAGTCTCTGATGGCTTTGCACTCGCGCTGGGGGACCAAAACACCTTTTGGCCTTGTTCTTCATAGTTACAGACTGTTGAGCAAAGTGAAATAATCTTTGAATGTGCCAAGCTGAATAGAACATGAACACATAGAACTTTTTACTTGCCCTGCTAAAAATGAATACTTCCATGTGAATATTGAGATTGGACAAATACCACTGGTCAGTATACGATTAAGTAACTGTAAATTCTAGACAGCTTTGCTAAAATCAGTTAATTGCCTATTATTGCATTTATTACATTCAATGGTCAAGATCATTAAGTTTCAGAGATCTGACTGAGTAGGTGACTGACTGGTACTCACGCTAATGATCAACATCCAGGTTAACTGAACCTTCTTCTTGCCAGGTGGATCCAACACACATCAGGGACATTCATATTCACCAGCAATTTTATTGTTAGTAAGTTTACTCTTATTTTAGGATTTTCTCAGAAAATAAACCAGTATGTATTAATTCCTGAGAACTTTTCAGTCTTTTAAAGATAATAAATTGATATAATAGCTGTGCCAAAAACAGGTAGCATCAGTGTTTTTTGTTTTTCATGAAGACTGAATCAGTGAAAAGACACTATATTGAAAATACACTCTTATGACAAGAAGATTTAAAATGTTGATTTAAAAAATATTTTTGTTTGAAAGTTTTAATTTCAATACATGTACCTATAAGGTCATACTGCATAAACTTTAATTTTGTAGAAGGAATAGCTGGTAATAAAGTCTTACATGTCCTATAATTTTAAGAGAGAAGAATATTTTGAAAAGACAACATTAGGCACTAAAAACAAAGGTTAAATGCAATATAGTATTAAGTAGAAAAAGCTATTTGAAAAGAAAAACTTGTAGCGCTGAGAGAAGAAGTGAAAGTTAAGCAGACAGTGTGGAGGTTTATGCATTAACATGAAAGAAAAATGTAAGCTTTATTTTGTTTTCTCTGATCATAAATTGTGTAAACTTAATTTAATAAATGATATAGTTTGTAAGAAGAGTAGTTTTAAAGGAGATATAAGACAAAAACAGAAAATCTGCTATTTTATGATTGCAGTTTGACCCATAAGAGGGGGGTTGGGGGGGGTAAACCTGACTGGCTATATAGACTCTCCATATATGGAATCCGTTCTAACGCTGTAAAAGCAATAATAAAGGAGATCTAAGGCAAAACGAAAAAATCTGCTTTTATTATGAGCCCAGTTTGACCCATAAGGTGGGGTGGAGTGAGGGGTGGGGGGCAAGGAGTAAATCTGGCTGGCTACGTAGACAGTCTGTATTTGCTTTCCTATTCCCTCTCAATATATTCTAAAGCTGATATAAGGCAAAAGGACCAAATCTACTATTTTTATGACCCTGGTTTGACCCATAAGGGGGGGGGGGGGTCCGTCATGGGGTAAATATGACTGGCTAAGTAGACTCTCCACATATGGTTTCCCAATACCTCTTAATAGATTCTAAAGCTGTGAAAGCAATAATAAAGGAGATATAAAGATATAAAGCAAAAAGACAAAATCTGCTGTTTTATGACCCCAATTTGACCCATGGGGGGTCAGGGGGTAAATCTGATCAGCTATATAAACTCTGCACATATGGTTTCCCAATACCTCTTAATACATTCTAAAACTCTAAAAGCAGTAATAAAGGAGATATAAGGCGAAATGTGAAAATCAGCTATTTTATTAATCCTGTTTCACTCCTACAGGGGGGTCGAGGGAAATTTGACATTCTAATTCTAATTTGACTTTTATAGCACTTAATCTCCACTGAGTAGTGGACTCCAAGGACACCCAATGCAAAATTCAAAGTCCAGGGACAAAAACAGGTCGGCACCTCGGAGAAGCCATAAGAGAAAATGAGCTAAGGAGGATATGCCTCTGCATAGAGATAGCTTTTGAGCTTCTTTCTAAAAGAGGCAATAGTGGGTGATGCACGGATGTCTTCAGGAAGTGAATTCCAAACAGTGGGAGCACCTAAGGCAAAACTGAAGTCAAACTGCTTATTGGGCTTGTGAATTGTAGGTTGAAATTTTGGTACATTGAGGAAATTGGCAACACTCTGACTGCGTCTAGTATTGTAAGTAGTGCGGTACGTGGATAGATGTGGAGTGAGATATTTAGGGAAACCAGTATAAATAAACTTGTACACCAGGGTAGCCAGTTTGAACTCTGAGCAAAACTGAATAGGGAACCAATGGAGTCTCCTGAGTACCAGAGTTATCCGAGTGTATTTACACAAATTTGTAACAATTCTAGCAGCACTATTTTGGATAGACTGTAATCTATGAAGATTGACTTTAGAAAGACTCCTGAAAAGTGAGTTACAGTAGTCCAACCAACTACTAACAAAAGCATTGACAAAAGACATGCCTTCTAGACTCTCCACATGTGGTTTCCTGCTACCTCCCAATACATTTTATGGCTCTAAATGTAATACTTAAGAAGAAAATAGGGGAGGTTCACATGAATTTTAAGCTTTCTGGTTTGGTACCTGTGAGAAAATTGCTCATGAATTCGTCAAATTTCATCAGATCGCTCCCAAAATCTTATCAGCTAGTATATTTGATAGTACAAACTTGTGTATGAAATTACAAGCCTCTGCGGTCAGTAGATTTTGCTGAGCGGCGGTGATGAGTGGGTGCACCCAAAAACTATTTTTTGATCATGTGACCTTGATAAATGTCAAAAGTCAAATTTAAGCATGTGGAAAAATTTTCCCACGCCTAAGGTATATAACTGCCAAATATGGTTAAAAAGCTTCCAATAATAGGGGAGATATTCAAGGGAGACCATAATGCGGGGGCTGTGGCGGCAAGGAAACTGAACCAAAAAGAAATAAGCGCCCTTTCAGGGATGCTAAATTAGTAAAATAAAGTTATTAATCCATAATTTTTTAATAGAAGTAAAGCTTTTACCAGATTTCACTACTAGGTAAAACTTCTAATCATAATAATCTGTTGCAGCGATCCATATAGCTTAATAATAGGAAAATATGTCTCAAATATGGCAGTAAGAAACATTCTGGCAGAGCCAAGTTCAAAGGTGACATACCATGTCTTTGCACTGCACGCTCCAGCCAATGACCCTACAAAATATCAACTTCCTATACCTTACATTTCCAAGATGTAACCAGGACAAGATTTTACAGGTTAAGGTCACAATGGCAAGGTTAAAGGTCAAATCAAGGTCTGAATATGAGACTGCATATCGGCACTCCCAATCAATGACTCTTCGTTGTGTCAACTTTCTGCACCTCACAGGTTCTGAACCCCAACAAGATTTTAATGGTAAAGGTCACTACACCAAGGTCAAAGTTCATATCAAGATCACACCATGACATCACTACCAGCTACACCTTCTACCAATGTCGATACCAAGTATCAAATTAATACACCTTATGGTTTTGAGATATAGGCCAGATAAGATTTTCCAGGTCAAGGTCACTTTGGCAAGGTCAAAGGTCAAATCAAGGTCACACCATCTCATTGCACACCTACACTCCCAATCAATGTCCCTATCAAGTATCAACATCCTACAGCTTACAGTTTCTCAGATATAGCCTGGGCAAGATTTTAAAGATTACCGTCATTACAAGATCAAAGGTTAAATCGAGGTCACACCATGAGATTTCACATCTACACTCCCAACCAATATCTCTACCCAGTATCAACTTCCTACACCTTATGGTATCTGAGAAACAGCCCAGAAAAGATTGTAAGGATCAAAATCACTACGGCAAGGTCAAACGTCAAATCAATGTCACACCATGATATAACACACCGACACCCCAAACCAATGCCCCTATCAAGTTTCAACTTTTTTTGGGATGGCCCCTTAACACCATAGATGTGTGGATTTTGCAATGGTGGAAAAAGTAAATAATATTCAGGAAATTATGAGTAAATTTGTATTATAAACCATGATTTGTGTGAAGAAAGTGTTATAGCACATATACTAGAAATAGATTTTGATTATAATGGACCATTAACAACATAGTTTGGAAAACTTTTTATTCACTCCATGTATGAAGAGAACAAGGTGCTTTTCAATATGGGATACACATGGTCTCCTTGAAGGTATACCAGTGTCTTTTCTACTTCATTGACATTTTTCCTTATTTATGTTATGCAAAAAGTGTTTTTTATTGATGTTCAAATAGACTTCAAGAATATAGTAACTTGCATATACAATGGCTAGTAAAGGTACTAGAACAGCTGTTGAAAAAAGTGAAATCATTACTGCCCTGACACAGATACTAAATGAAAAAATTGACCCTATAAACAAAAAACTTGATAAATTGGATTCAATTGCAACTGCTGTAGATTATGCTTTGGAAGAATTGAAAAGACTTTCAGAACTTGAGATAACTGTAAAGCAAATGAATCTAGACTTTAAAAAAATGGATCAAGAACTTAGTCATGTAAAACTTGAAAATAAAATGCTAAGAGAAAAATTAATAAAACAAGAGCTGTTTACAAGGAAAAACAACTTAAGAATATGGGGACTAACTGTATCAAAGAATGAGGATATTGAAGAGAAGGTTTTAAATAAGCTTAAGGAATCTGGAATAGACATTGTCTCTGGAAATATAGAAAGAATCCACTTCACAGGTCCTTTGACACAAAATAGACAAAGACCCATTCTCATGAAACTTCAAAGCTTCAAAGATAAACAAGCTATTATTGATAAAAAATCATCATTGAGAGCAATGGGTATTAACATCTCTGATGACTACCCGAAAAAAGTATTAGTTCGCCGGGAAATCATTGTTCCGACATTCTTCAAAGCACTTGAAGTTTGCCCCGAGTTGAATCCAAAACTCAGAGTTGATTCTTTCATCTTAGGGGGGAAAAATACACTGTGGACAACATAATGGATATTGAGCCCCAGAAGTTACACCCAGAAAATGTGTTTACTCCTAGTGCTGGTGGAGTTACGGCATTCTTTACTAAAAACTCGCCCCTCAGCAACTTCTTTCCGGCTACATTTCAGTATGATGACCAACAATTTCACAGTAGTGAACAATGTTTTATATACTAGAAAGCCAAGTTGTTTGGAGATGGAGAAGCTGCATCACGAATTCTACAAGCTCATTCTCCTCTAGAAGCAAAGGCTATTGGGAGGAAAATAGTTAACTTTGACAAAAAAGTCTGGGCTAAAGCAGCTCAGGAATGTATGTACAATGCGATGTATGGCAAATTTAGCCAAAATAATGAGCTGAAGGACTTTCTAGCAAAAACCAAGGGGACAGAACTTGCAGAAGCAAATCCTACGGATTTGTATTGGGGAACGGGCATCTCACTTCGAGACAAAAGTTTGTTCCATGCTGATAAATGGAAAGGCAAAAACACTGCTGGCAAGATTCTCTCAAGGGTTAGACAAACTCTTAGTTAGACTATCTTTCTTTGGTAATAAAGTCACTACATGTCATTACACATAATCTATTGTACTTTATAAAAGCAAGTTAGGTTTGTCAAATATTATGATCTATATTTGCTTATATTATTGTTCTTAATAATAAAATGTGGCTATACTTAATAATGGTAATGTCTGTAGATAATAGGTATAATTTTTTTTTGTGTGTGTGTGTGATATATAAAAATTTATTTCAACAAAATTTAAAGTGAAACTTCATATTGTGAAATTAATACATCCTATTATCATCAGTTAAAACTATATGTTATAACTATTATGGTGTATGCAAATACAATTATCAATACATTTATTTGGGGAGTTTTAGAAATCTTGTGTAGATACCAAGTATTAACTTTTTTTTAAAAATGTAAAAATACTTGCTTTAAAAAACGTAAGTGGATCTTCCTTTTTGGGAAATTCAGTACATCATGCTATCAGTGTAACTATATGTTATAACTATTACGGTATATACAAATACAACTATTATTGCATAAATTTTGGGAGCATAAGAAATTTTGTGTGGATACCAGGTTTAAACATTATTTAACTTTATGTTATAGCTATTATGGTGTATGCAAATATAATTATTACTATATATATTTTGGGAGCTTAGACATGGGTATATGTTACACTTTTTCTATTACAGTAAAGTGTGTTTGATGCATACACATATAGAGGTGAACAAAATACATTTCCTAACATAAATAATGTATATTGTGAAATCAATACATCCTATTATCATCAGTTAAAACAATATGTTATATATATTATGGTGTATGCAAATTCAATTATCAATACATTTATTTTGGGAGTTTTAGAAATCTTGTGTAGATACCAAGTATTAACTTTTTTTAAAAAATGTAAAAATATTTGCTTTAAAAAATATAAGTGGATCTTCCTTTTTGGGAAATCCAGTACATCATATTATTAGTGTAACTACTTGTTATAACTATTACGGTATATACAAATACAACTATTATTGCATAAATTTTGGGAGCATAAGAAATTTTGTGTGGATACCAGGTATAAACATTATTTAACTTTATGTTATAGCTATTATGGTGTATGCAAATATAATTATTACTACATATATTTTGGGAGCTTAGTATATGGGTATATGTTACACTTTTTCTATTACAGTAAAGTGTGTTTGATGCATGCACATATAGAGATGAACAAAATACATTTCCTAACATAAATAAAGTATCACTGGATATTCTTGATATGGTCCCCCAAAGTCAGATTTTAGACCATGTGATTTTCACTTCATAATTTGGAAGGTTGCACCTTTTGAAGCATAAACAATATTAAAACTATTTGTAAATGGGTTAGCTGACAACACATAGAAAGATTGTAAGAGCTGGCCCAGTGTGAAATATTCATATGACCACAGTGGCCAATGTTCCCTATGGTAAAAATAAACCAAGTGTTCCAAGTTTTGCACATAGTGAATGTCACAATATAAATTATATTGTTGTCCTTTTTTGCTATAAATACAGAGGGGGTATTATATTATATCTTGGAAGGCTGCACCCTATCAAGTACAAATATTATTAACTCTGATTTCTGAATGGGTTGGCTGAAGAAACAGTGAAAGAGCTGTTCCATTTTTAATAAATTCATGTGGCTTTTGTGGCTAGTGTTTCATCTATAGACAATCAATGTACTTAAGTCTTGCATAGAGCTTGTTATAACAAAAAAAGTATATTTGTGCTCTTCCCATTATTTTGCATAAATGTTCATCTGATTTGTAATTAATCAAAGTGTTTGAAGTGATATTTAATTGTTAAATTAAATATATATATATATATATATATATATATATATATATATATATATATATATATATATATATATATATATATATATATATATAAAATGTGTTAAAGTTAGACTTAAATGCTGTTAACAAGATATTCCGTGGTATCTTTTTTCATGCTGAATTTATTTCATATGTCCTATGTGGCCAGTGTTCAATTTATACACAATCAATATACTTAGGCCTTGTATATTGTTTGTCAGAATAAAAAAAACCTGTGTTATTCCCAATATGGTGCATAAAGTTTAAACTTAGATTTGCTGCTATCATGATATTCTGTGCTATAATAATAATTATAATTTTTTTTTATGCATAAAATTTCACAATATATTAAATATTTGAGAAGTAATAACTACCTGAAGATGAACTTTTCAGACATTCCTATGATATCCTTTTGAGTTTGATTTATAATATAATCAACAAAATTACAGATAAACTATTGGAAAATCTTTAGAAATACTGAATGAGAATTAAGTTTAGTATTACTCCAGCAAAGTCTGTAATATGAGTGATGTAAGTCTGCCTTTCATTTTAGACCAAATACAAAACCATATTGGACATTCATTATAAACTCATAATTACCAAAGATTCCTACAGATTTTACTCTGTTTAGAGTAAATAATATAGAATAACTCAACCACATTGTGTTTCCAACACATGTCTTTTGTACAGTGAATTTTTGCACATATCTTTTAAGTACAGTGAATTTTTTTATTAGTTTTAATTGTCCCTATCTTGAATTTTTTTTATTTTTCTTTTGAGATCATATTCTCAATCTTTTTGTTTTTTTTTGTTTCACGTTTTCACTCTTTCTTTTCTTTTTATTACCCAATATGTGCACTTTTATATTTCTTGTTATTTTTCCCATTGACTGTATACTGTTTATTTTGAAAACTACATATTCAGAAGTATTTTGTCACTATAACTATAATTTTGTCATGGTGATACTGCTTGGGATGGAAGGAAAATTAAATCAAGTTCATTAAAATGAAAACAACAATTAAAGCATCATTTTCTTTGATGCACACAGGAAGAAGCCACTGCCTTTGTGTAATATTTGACATATTAAAACAAATATGAGTTTAAAACTTGGGGAATCAATATCAATAATTTCATTTAACTGTCAAGGAATACGCAATAAGGGTAAAAGATACGATGTTATCAACTATTTACAAAATACTGGTGCAAAAATTATCTGTTTACAAGATACACATCTTATTCAGACAGACATGGCTACCCTCAAAAATGACTGGAATGGTAATATTTACTTAAATGGATCCAAAACAAATGCCAGAGGTGTGGCAATTCTCATTAGTAATTCGCTTGAATATAAAATAACGCATACTGAAATGGATGCTGTTGGTAACATGCTGTTGTTAGATATAACTGTGTGCAATATAAAGATTAGACTTCTAAACATTTATGGTCCAAATACTGATGATCCCAATTTTTTTGTAGAGATGGAAAAATATTTAAGCAAACATGACCAGAGCTACATTATCTGGTGTGGAGACTTCAACTTGACACTAAATCCTAAACTTGATTCTTATAATTATGTAACAATTAATAACCCTAGATCACGAACTATTCTGTTAGATATTATAAACAGACTTAATCTGGCTGATGCCTACCGATATTTTCACCCCATCAGTAAACGCTTCACCTGGCGCAGACGTAATCCCTTAAAACAGTCCAGACTTGACTATTTTCTGATTTCATCTCCTCTCACAGATTTAATCTCAAACATTGAGATAAGAGCGGCTATAAATCTGACCACTCAATTCTATACATGTCAATTCTTATAAATAAATTTGAAAGAGGAAAGGGTGTGTGGAAATTTAACACAGAGCTTCTGAAAGATGAATCTTACTTGAAACTTGTTAAGGAATGTATAATGGATGAAAAAAGGAAATATGCGGTCCCTGTCTATAACCTTCACAACTTAGAAACTATTGATGATTCTGAAATTCATTTAACTGTAGACTTTGATATTTTTATGGAAATGTTACTACTTTGAATTCGAGGGGAAACTATAAAATATGCTAGTTATATAAAAAAGAAAATGTCTGAGAACGAAAAAATCTTGATATCGAAAATTCAAACATTAGAACAGGCCAATCCACCAAATATGGAGCTTTTGACTATTACAAAAAGCAAATTAGAAAAACTAAGGGAAAAATCTATGAAAGGTCATCTTATAAGGTCACATACTCAGTGGCTAAGCCAAGGTGAGAAACCAACAAAATATTTCTGTTCATTAGAACATCATAATTATACAGAAAAAACTGTTAAGAAAGTTATTAAAAAGGACAGAGCAGAAGTGTCAGACCAAAAGCATATTTTAAATGAGTTAAAAAGTTATTATTCGAACTTGTTCAAGTCACAGGATCTTCAGTTAGAGAATTTTGACTTAAATGAATTACTCTATGCCTATCATGTTAACAAGTTAGATAATTTACAATCTGAAAGCATTGATGGACCATTAACTTATACAGAGATACATATGGCATTAAAACAAATGAAAAATAATAAAACACCAGGCATTGATGTGTTCCCTGCAGAATTTTTTAAAGTCTTTTGGAAACAGCTTGGTATGCTGATCTTAAAAGCATTAAATAATAGTTTTGAAAAGGGAACTTTGTCAACATCTTTACGACAATGTTTAATAGTATGCCTTCCAAAGAAAGGAAAACAAAGACAATTTATAAAAAACTGGCGCCCTTTATCAATGCTTTCGGTCTTGTATAAGATAGCTGCAGCTGCTATTGCAAATAGGATTAAACCATATTTGACTAAACTGATAAGTGAAACACAAACTGGCTTTGTATCAGGGAGATATATTGGGGAGAGTACAAGATTAGTCTATGACATCATGGACTTTACGGAAAGACATGATATCTCAGGACAACTCATGTTAATCGACTTTGAGAAAGCTTTCGATTCGATTTCTTGGAACTTCATCTACAAAACCCTAAAATTTTTTGGATTCGGAAACAATCTGGTGAGGTGGGTTCAACTATTCAATCAGGACATAACAGCCAGAGTACTCCAATGTGGTTTCATGTCTGATGCAATTAACATAGAACGAGGTTATAGACAGGGTGACCCCATTTCTCCTTATTTGTATATTCTAGCAGGTCAGGTACAATCTATCTTAATTTCACAATGTGATGAGATAAAAGGAATCAATATAAAAGGACAAGAATTTAAAATTATCCAATACGCTGATGACACCACTCTATTCTTAGATGGTTCATGTTCTTCCTTTGACGCTGCACTTAATATATTGAAAATTTTCGGCTCTATTTCTGGTTTAAATGTCAATAAAGATAAAACTAAGTTGGTGTGGATAGGGAAGAAGAAACATTGTAAAGATAAATTGAAGAAAAGTGGGTTCCAGTGGGGCTGTACACAATTCGATCTTTTAGGATTAACCTTTTCAGTGAACCTTTCCGAAATGATAGATTTAAACTTTAAAGCAAAAATACTTGAAATCAAAGAGCTTATAAAAATATGGAATAAGAGATATCTGACACCATTGGGGAAAATAACTCTTATCAAAGCCTTTTTATTGGCTAAATTGAACCATCTGTTCCTCACTTTACCAAACCCAGGTAAAGCATTCATTGGTGAACTGAATGACCTTTTTCATAAATTTATCTGGTCTAATAAGCCAGACAAGATAAATAGGAAAACTATAACTCTGAAGAATCGTTCTGGAGGGCTGAATATGATAAATCTGGAACTATTTCAAAGGTCCCTCAAAACAAACTGGCTTCGAAAAATAGTCCAAGGAGAAAACACTCCTTGGAGAACATTATTTCAGTGTACAATAAATTTTGAAATTGAAAAAATTTGTAGTCTTGGACCTGAATATATCCTATCCTTAAAGCGAAAGACTGGCAATAAATTTTGGTTACATACCTTTGATGCTTGGCATCATGTTCTGAGTGTCCAAAAAATTGTAACTTCTGAACACTTGCACAGAACACCGTTATGGTATAATAGCAAAATTTCAAGTGAAGTACTATATCTTCCAAGTTGGTATGCGAAAGCAATCACTATAATTTCTGACTTATTAGATGACACTGGCTCCTTTATGAGCCGTGAACAGCTCCGAATTAAGTATAATTTTGACAATATAGACTTTCTGTCTTATCTAAGAGTCAAACAAAGTGTCCAGAAATTTCTCAAGGAATGTAAAATAGATGATACTGAAACTCTAGCTCGCCCTTTTATCCCTCATCATATTAATGTAATCTTTAAATCCAAGAAAGGGGCTCGTGACTTTTATGAATCACTACAAGCTGACCAGAAAAATAATCATATTATGAAGCAAAGCTGGAATAAAGATCTTAATACATTTATAAATGAAGGACAATGGAATCTTATTTTCAGGGTGTGTTTTAAAACACTGCCAAACAATTCTTTGATATGGTTTCAGCTAAAAATCCTTTATAGAATCTTGGGCACTAATCAATATTTGCATAAAATAGGGTTGTCGGATAGCCCACTTTGTTCTAGATGTAATACTACATCCGAAAGTATTTTACATCTATTGTCTCAGTGTAATGAATCAAGGAATTTTTGGATTTCATTGGAAAACCTTATTTATAAAAAGATAAAATTTAGAATTAAATTCAATGATTCCAACATAATACATGGCTATCTATCTATAGATCAAAATAATATTCCGTTGAATACATTAATAATTACTGCAAAAAAGTATATCTTTGATTCTGTTACATCAAAAAGTCGATTGCATATAATGGCTTTCAGGCACAAATTCTCAGATATATACACTGAACAATCATTTGTTTCAAAATTTAGCGAACAAGAGGCAAAATTTAAGAAAACATGGCAAAAATGGCTTCCTCTGGTTGAAACATAGTTCCCTCTATCCAAGCATTATCACCAGATACTTTTTCAACACTTTTTCATAATGTTAAAAAGTGCAACATGTGAAAACTGAAAGAATGTCATAAGTGCTAGGAGTTTAATGAATTATATCAATTTTTTCATGTATTTAATGTGTAACTTTAAATACTTCTGTAAAAATTATCGTTTTTGTATATACACTGTTGTTATGGGAAAAAAAAAGTTTCAACTTCCCACACCTTATGATTTCTGAAATATAGCCTGGACAAGATATTAAAGCTCAAGGTCACTACAGAAATGTCAACGGTTGAATCAATGTCACACCATGGGGTAAAAATTCAACATGTACAGAATGCCATTGAGTTTTGATAAAAAACAGATGTAACACAAAATGATCCAGTTACCGTCAACCTACAAAACCACTGATTATGCATATCATACACTTTTAGTCACTTTTGCCATGACTAAGATTAAAATGGTCATTTTTCAAAATGACTGAATTGAGCTAAAAGAACACTTTCAATTTACATGACTGTTTTAATTGCTGAATTTCCTTAAAAAAACTCGCACATTACTGTGAAATATTTCAGTCATCACCTTTTCAGAAACTGATTGCAATTTGCAAAATATATGTCGTATCAGAAAGTCCAATCCTGACATCACCAAAATATAGCATTGGAGATGCCCGTACACCACAGCCTAGGGAAATAGTTTTCAACACCATGAGATATAGAAGTGGTGATACAGTACAAAGATTGGGATACTTTCAGAGCAGTGTCAGTTATATACAGGTCCAAATAATGATTAAGTAGAGAAAACAACATGAAGTGACTCCAATTTAATTTGAGACTATTCCGATAGTCTCAAATTTTGAATAATTTTTGCACTAGTAGTACTGTTGCATTCCCACTCATAGAATGAACCTACTTGCATTCTCATGCTGTGTTGTCACATTGATGTGACAAGATTTTTCAAATATTTAGTGGATGCAACATTTTTAATATCTGAGATAGTTATTAAGTCAAACTTTGATAGCTTAACTTAATAACTTTAGCTGGTAGAAATATGATCATTGTTTTGAGAATGCACACCAGGTTACAAACTGGAGAGACCGCTGAAAAAAAATTTTCAACATGGCTGGTAGAAGTTTGATCAGTGTTTTCAGAACAAGCTGGTGTTGAATAAATTTTTTCATTGGTTAACCAGAGATCCTGCATCACACATCAGCTTACAAACTGGAGAGACCACTGAAAAAATTTATTCAACACAGCTGGTAGAAGTTTAATTAGTGTTTCCAGAACAGGCTGGTTTTGAATAAATTTTTCATTGGTAGCTCAGAGATCCTACACCACACACCACGTTACAAACTGGAGAAACCACTGAAAAAAATTTATTTAACACGGTTGGTAGAAGTTTGATCAGTGTTTTCAGAACAAGCTGGTTTTGAATAATTTTTTTCATTGGTAGCTCAGAGATCCTACATCACACACCAGGTTACAAACTGGAGAGACCACTGAAAAAAATTTATTCAACACGGGGCTGGTAGAAGTTTAATTAGTGTTTTCAGAACAGGTTGGTTTTGAATAAATTTTTTCATTGGTAGCTCAGAGATCCTACATCACACACCAGGTTACAAACTGGAGAAACCACTGAAAAAATTTATTCAACATGGCTGGTAGAAGTTTGATCAGAGTTTTCAGAGCTGGCTGGTTTTGAATAAATTTTTTCATTGGTAGCTCAGAGATCCTACATCATACACCAGGTTACAAACTGAAGAGTCAACTGAAAAAAATTATTCAACACGGCTTGTAGAAGTTTGATCAGTGGTTTAAGAATTGGCTGTTTTTGAATACATTTTTACATTGGTAGCTCAAAGTTCCTACATCACACACCAGGTTACAAACTGAGAGACCACTGATAAAATTTATTCAACACTGGTAAAAGCAATACTTATTGCTTGCCATGTTCAATCTCATACTCCATTGTCCATTTCCCTGATAGCTGTAGGAGGAAATTGGAGTATTCTGAGTAAATCCATGCTGAAGAGTTGGTCAGGCACCAACCCACATATATCAGCTAAGATACATTAGTGGAACTCTTCAGCCCATCATACACACTCTGAGTTTAGTTTCATGCCTAAAGAAACAGAGTGGCTTCTACCACTAGGGAGTAAAAGCCATGCTGGCATTAGGGCCAACAGATTAGTGGGCGAATGATCTACCAACTGAGCTACCAATTGTCTCATAGTAATAACCTTGAAAATATTTAATTACCAAATTTGAAACAGATATACTTTCATGATATTAATACAGCTCATACTTCAATCTTAAATATGTACCATATTTTTTTTAATTTTGTACCAAAACAGCCTTCATAAAGTACCCCCATATGTTAAAAGATGAAGTTTATGTCTGTTGCTCATTTGATTTTAAATGGCTAAGAAAACTTAATACAAACATTCAATCCTAATCAAACTAGACCAAGGATGCATCTGTGGCCAGATGCAAGATGTATCCACCGGAAAAGGCCAAGTAATATAGTTTCGAAGATAAACAGCATTTTTTCAATAATAAGCAAGTTCTAAGCACTTTTAAGTTTGGCCACCCTCATTTGACCTTGAAGCAGGGGCTCAAGGGCAAATCTGACAACATCAGAAGATTCCCAGCCCATGATTTCCGATAGGTTGGTTTATCATTGCAAACATCTAGGACCAAAAATAAGCGTGTTATAAGCACTTTAAATTTGGCTATGCTTGTTTGACCTTGAAGGAGAGGCCCAAGGTCAAATCTGACCACATCAAAAGATTCGCAGTGCATGATTTTCTATAGGTTGGTTTCACATTGCAAACCTCTACGACCAATAATAAGCAAGTTATAACCACTTTTAAGGTTGGCTATCCTCATTTGACCTTGAAGGAGGGGCCCAGGGTAAAATCTGACCACATCAAAAGATTCCCAGCCCATGATTTCCTATAGGTCGGTTTACCATCCCAAACCTCTAGGACCAATAATAACTGAGTTATAACCATTTTTAAGTTTCCCTACCCTCGTTTGACCTTGAAGGAGGCACCCAAGGTCAAATCCGACCACATCAGAAGATTCCCAGGCCATGATTTCCTATAGGTTGGTTTACCATCCCAAACCTCTACGACCAATAATAAGCGAGTTATAACCACTTTTAAGTTTGGCTAGGCTCGTTTGACCTTGAAGGATGGACCCAAGGTTAAATCTGACCACACCAGAAGATTCCCAGCAAATGATTTCCTATAGGTTGGTTTACCATCCCAAACCTCTACGACCAATAATAAGCGAGTTATAACCGCTTTTAAATTTGGCTAGGCTCATTTGACCTTGAAGGATGGACCCAAGGTCAAATCTGACCACACCAGAAGATTCCTAGCAAATGATTTCCTATAGGTTGGTTTACCATCCCAAACCTCTAGGACCAATAATAAGCGACTTATTATCATTTTAAAGTTTGGCTACCCTCATTTGACCTTGAAGGAGGGGCCCAAGGTCAAATCCAACCACATCAAAAGATTCACAGCCCATGATTTCCTATAGGTTGGTTTCACATTGCAAACCTCTAGGACCAATAATAAGGGAGATATAAGCACTTTCGGTGACTGAAAAGAAACACCTGTGGTGGCCATCTTGTTTTTCAAAATGAGGCCAAAAATATTGTCAGTCAAGATTTTGTAATGATGAACACATCCTGCCAATTTGAGAAGTCTACCTATAATACCCTGGCCTCTAGAGGGGTAACGAGAAAATCTCTACACACTGTGGCGGCGGCGGCGTAATCATGCGTAATCCATAGTATCCACCACATGCTATCCGGTGGATACAATAAGCCTCCCTTTTCAAAGAGGTGCTAAATCAGTTTGATCAGTGTAAAGATATGAGCTCTCAAAATAAAAGAAAACAGTGTTTCAAATATACTTTGTACATTTTACCTACAGCAATGTGTTTCCAGTCTTTGTCAACTAGAAATTCTACAGTACTGTTCTGCCAAATACTGAGTATGATTATAAATTAAAATGAATTTAATCCACAAATTTTCAAAGCTTAAAGGCTTGAGCAAATTTACCTTCCTTATACATGTACATGTATTCCACATACAATCATTGAGATGAATCCCATATTTGAAAAAATTCTATTTCCCCTCCTAAATAGCAAAAATGCAAGTACTTTTAAACCAATAAACAACCTTTTCATGTCAAGCTAATAACAAAATGAAACTAAGCTGCTTTTTATCAAAACAAGTATTCTGTACTGGCAACAGTTGTTCAATATCTTTAATATGTGGTATTACACACATATGATTCGAAGTATCTACTGGAATATATCTACTGTAATAATATAATTGCATATAAATACATACCACTCCGCATTATATTCCAATCATTCCCCTATACAGTAATGTATAGAATCCTACTGTCATACATTCACCTTCAGTTTACTGTCTAGAAGAAAAACCCTCTTGCTAGATTTAAGGCCGTTGCACATATACGTGTCGTGGTATGATTTTTACTACATGCTAAGCAGGCGAATTTTCTTTATCTTGCACATTTGGGCGGTTTTTCCCAGCATTTTTTATATTAAATTGACAAAATATTAACTAAAGTGACTACAATAGTTAAAATAATCACATAAATTAAACATCTAACACCCCACAGTACATTTCCACACCTATCCTACCCTTACATACATTTAATCTCTCTACAATGCAGAGCTTTGCCCTTGACCAGTGTCCCTTTTATAATACTGATTACACCCCTTTCAATTAATTACCTTGTGGCTGTGCTGTGTATACATATATTGTCATACACCTAACTTGACATCCCTTTCTCCATTATAAGTAATCAATCCATCCACAAACAAGATACTGGCCCTTTTAGAATTACTGGTAATTGTAATCCTCATTCAATTAAACCCTCTTATGTGTCTATGTAAACATACACAAATTTTGTCATCTATCTCCCAGTAATTAATCCCTTCACAATGGACCTGAGGACTTTGCATTTTGTTTTCCAATTACTAGTAATAATTTGTGTATAGTTATGTGATATACTACCATCGTTTTTTGTGGGAAATCCAAATATCTATGAAAACTAGGGGAAAACAGTGAAAAAAGCTGCGCGTTTTTTTAAAAAAAATAGAAAATTTTCTAAATGGAAAAATCCGCACCGCACTGCTAGCTGCCGCAATGCACATATGTATAAGCAGTGAAATACTTCCTTTATTTCTATTTTATTTAGCCGCGCCGCACCGCGTCGTGCCGCATTAGTGTACAATGGGCTTAAGTCCCATTATACAATTATCTATGTTGCCCTTATCAGTGCAGCATGCCTCCAGATGTTACAGCAACAAATGCCACACAAACAGGAACACTAGTTTTTATGTAGAGGGTGAAGTTTATTATCATGATTAAGTCTATGGGTTTTCTCACCTGGGTGCTTTTCCCACCTCATCCCTGCACTGCCCCTAACTATTTTTAATGTTTACAAGAGTGTCTTCAGAGAGTGCAATTGATAGCTTCTGGTTCTATTAAGATGATAAAACTGCTTAATTTATCTTGGTATAATCACAGTAATGAAGCAACTATTCTACTGGCTCTTCATATAGTCAAAAGCAAATATTCTAGAGTTTTTATTTTTGATATACATGTATAACATATATAGATAGAAACTTTATTTCTGTGATTTGATGGGAACATTTAAAAGAGTGTATGCAGGTTCATCACAGCCCTTGAGGGCTTATTATTCACTTTCTATATTTAGAAAGATAAAGATCAAAATACAAATAACCATTGCAAATTGAAAATTTTAATTACTTAAATGTAGCTTTTATAAGCTACAAGCTTACCATGTGGGACTGATTGCTGTTCTTGGATGGCCGCAAGGCATCATGGCCAACGTCTAAGAAAAACAGACATTTATAGTTGGCCATAGCTTCTGGTTGTCGTCTCGTGGCACACTCCCACATTCGTCTCCTTTTCTCGTTGCAATGTTAAACCATACCCCCTCAGCTGTAATACAGCGGGGATGCAGGGTGGGACTCTTCTCAGACCCACACGGTAAGCTTGTAGCTTATAAAAGCTACATTTAAGTAATTAAAATTTTCAATTTTATTGTGCTACAATAACTTACCATGTGGGACTGATTGCTGAATCCAACCGCTCGGTGGAGGGATTACAGCTGAGACTGGAAGATATGTCAATTTTTCTTAGATTTTGAAGTAATAGATAGAATGAATGTTAGAAATACCAGTCTGAGTCCCGTTTACAGTGCCCCAATTCCGAAGACCGGGCCTGTAAAGAGCCAAAAAACTGAATAGAATGGATGACAGTGCTAAAACTGTCAAGATGTTTTGATTGTAGGAGAGAAGTGCAGACATGCTCACTTAAGGAGTGTAAGGGTCCTTAGGGACCATCCACGAGAGAGAAACCAGCCCACTGGTTGGAATTCTCATAAATTTTTTGCCACCGAACATGAGATTAATGACAACCTTGATAAGTCCTTAATACGTCTTATACTTGATAAACTAAAAATACAAAATGACCTTACCCGTAACATCTTGAAAGGTAAACCTATACCTAGATCCTGGGATTAGATTCCTGAAGACTGGCTGTAGCGGATGTACCCCTCACCCCCACCCTTTCTTTCTTTCCGAGGATGACTGGTCTGAGGGGAAGGGTCTAGGACTTGTTGTGCCACCACAAAAGGCCTTAGAGGCCGCAAAGGCCTGGATGCCATGCGCCTAAACTTGGACCAAGTCTAAGGCTTGTTGGTCTGCTTGTTTATAACAAAGTAGGATGGTTTGTTTTAACCAGGAAGAGAGAGGAGCGGGTCTAATGTCTGAGGTATGTCCTTGCTTGAAGGAGATGAAAAGGAGGGATCGAGACCCTCTCAGGTCCTTGGTTCGATCCAAATAGTACCTCAGGGCCCGCACAGGACACAGGGTCCTGTCTTCTTTGAATTGTCTATCTATAATGGTAGTCAAAGCAGGAATAGTCACTGGAGACACACTTTGAGAACCTTCTCTTGCTAGTTGGTTTTTGGCTATGAAGTCAGAAGAGGGGAACAAGGCAACCTTCTCCCATTGGCCTAGATTAGATACTTTGTTTGCAACCCAGACATAGATTTTGCTGCGGCACTTGCCGGAGGCCAAAGCTAGGAAGAAAGCGTTTTGAGAGTAAGATGTTTGAGGTCCGTGTCTTTGTATAGGCTCAAAGAGTGCTTTTGTGAGCTCAGTAAGAACAACAGAAAGGTTCCACTTGGGAAGGTTCCTGGAACTTTTGGGACGATCCCTGTGAAAGCTGGAGAGTAACCTATGAAGGTCTGAACTTTTGTGCAATATGTTTGCCCGTTGGGCCCAAGGTGTCAACAATGGAGAAGTCCACCGAATTTTCTCTGCACCATTTCTCAAATAAGGTCCACTTTGACTTGTAGATGGTTCTTGTTGATGACCTCTGAGGTGCAGCAATTCTCTCTGCCACCTCCACAGAGAAGCCTTGTTCTTGGAGCTGTCCACACCTAGACACCAGGCATGGAGGTTGAGATGCTGTGGATTGCTGTGGAACACATAATTGTGGGACTGTTTGAGAAGAGTCGTTGACACTGGAAGTTGCAGTGGGATCTCTGTTGAGAGCTGCACTAGGTCCCAAAACCAGGGCATCCCTGGCCAGCCTCGGGCTACTACGATGATCAGGCAATAGCATTGCCTGATTTTGGATCACCCTGTGAAGGAGAGCTGTCGGAGGGTAAACGTAGGCAGTGAGAGCCATACAGTTTATGTTCAGAGCATCTATGTCCCAAGCCTTTGGGTGTGGAACAGGAGATACGTACAGTGGAAGTTTGTGGTTCAGATGAGTGGCAAATAAGTTTTACATGAGGTGTGAACCAATTTTGGCAGATCTGTTTGAACACCTGCGGATGTAGTAACCATTCTGTTGACTGCACTTGGTTTGACCTGGACAGAAGTTCGGCCATCACATTCAGGCACCCTGAAACGTGTCTGGCTTTCAATGTTATGTGATTGTGATGGCACCAGGTCATAATCTTCCACAGGAGAGCACACATCTCTGCTGAGTGAGTTCCTCCTTGTTTGTTTATGTAGGCTACCACTGTTGAGTTGTCCATTGCAACTAGCACTGTTTGGTTCTGGCACTGGTCCTTGAAGTTTCGAAGGGCCAGTGAGACCGCTTTCAATTCTAGGACGTTTATGTGTAGCCTTTTTTCCCGATCTGACCACAGACCCTTTGTAGAAAGTGAGTGCCCCAACCTTCGTTTGAGGCGTCTGTAAAGAGTTGGATACCGTGGTCTTTGGGATGAAGGTCTGCACCTTTCATCACGTTTGAGGGGTTTTGCCACCAGTCTAAGTGGGCTGCAATGGCTTCTGTCCAAGGAAGGAGGCTGTCCAGCGACTGAGGATATATCCAGTGCTCCTTGAGATGAAACTGAAAGGGTCTCATGTGAAGGCGTTCCTCCGGGACCATTTTCTCCATTGAGGCAAGCAACCCAATTAGCGACATCAAACATCTTGCAGTCAAAATGACCTTGGAGGCAAGCAACCCAATTAGCAACATCAAACATCTTGCAGTCAAAACGACCTTGGAGCCTCTGCTACTCGATTTCCCCCTACCTGGGGAAAATGATGGATACTGCTTGGAATGGAATGACCCCCATTGGGGTGGTTCCTGTAGGAGCCTCTAGATTGTGGGGAATTGGAAAGGGTTGATTAATAGGGCCTAAACCCTAAGTGTTAGTACAGGTGCCTTGCTGAGGGACTCCTGTCCCTCCTAAAGTAGTTGTGAATGGGGAACTTTAAGATCTAAAGATCCAGTATCTCATCTGAATTAACCATACCCCTTCTGACTACTTATATGCACCATGAAATTGAGTTTGACCTGTCTGGTAGTAGCCTTGCTACTGTCTTAACAGATATCCCAAACCAGGTTGTATTCAGAAGAACCTAGTGAAGATCAGCCTGAAGCTCAACTCTTGATGACGGGGGGGGGGGGGGGGGGGTCTTACTCAAGAGGCCCCTAGGGAGATAGTGATTTGAAAACGTGTAAATTGTCTTCAGCACAAGGTTATCCCATTTTAAGGGAAATTAGCAACCTAAGTTCCTGTTGGCCTGGTAAATCATTCAGTCCAGAGGGAGGAGAATCTAGGCATAAATTCCCTGGGGACAGGGAAATTCAAAAAGTCTAAGTTTCAATGTCCTCAGAAAATGGATAGGGTTAAGTCAGGCAACCTACTTCCCTAAAAATACAGAGTCAGGACTGAATGAAGTGCTTTGTTTAGAAGAAGCCCTCTTGAGCACGTACTGTCTAGACGAATTGAGGAAGGATTCTAGTCCTGTTTATTTAAGTATTAACATGTTAAATGGTCAACAATACAGGAAAGAAGGGATAAAATATTTTATTTCATTTTATTCAATTTTATTTAATTTTATTGGTAAACATACTGTAAGAAACACGTGTCTCTCAGCATATGCTGTCTAGACGTGACGTCATCACAGGGGTTTCCCCGAGTTAGTTTCATGCTTTATATCATATTTTAACCCTTAAAATGGACAAATACTGTTGAAGAACGGGGATAAACCATGAACAAATTTATCTTATTTGATTCAACAGGCATATATTCCTGTATATAAACTACCTACACGATACGTGCATCAGTTGCAAGTATTGCTGTCGGAACTTGTTTCCGATGACTTCACTCGACAAGGACTCGTTTGGGTTAAATTTATATATTTTTAAACCCTAAAAATGGTCCAATAATCAAGCAGATAGGGGTTAAATATTTTATTTTATTGTCAGGTATATATATATATATCCTGTATAGAAACCACATAAACGAGTCGCAGTTTCTTTACAACGTGAACCCGGAAGTGGACTTCAGTTGTAAAATATGCTAAAAATACTTATCTGAACTATGAAAGGTAACCAAATTATGATTCTATGTAATAAAATAAAGAAACTGATGTAGTTTCCATATCCAACAACATGTATATCCTTGTAAAAATGAAATAACTTTCCTTCTAAAATAAAGCATTGCTAAATCATGCGGCCAACGAGAAAAGGAGACGAATGTGAGAGTGTACCGCGAGACGACAACCAGAGGCTACGACCAACTATAATTGTCTATTTTTCCTAGATGTTGGTCATGATGCCTTGCGGCCATCCGAGAACAGCAATCAGTCCCACATGGTAAGCTATTGTAGCGCAATAAAATGGCATATTGTCTAAGCTTTTATAAGCTACAATACCTACCTATTGTAACCATATGCTTTATCGGTGGTTGACCACGGGAAGCTTCCAACCGGAGTAAAGTTGAAAACTATTACCCGTGAAATTCAGATAGATGGGGCTATCCGAGTATTGGTCACGGGGAATGCCGGTGATATAGTACCGGTGCGGGTAAACACGCACCTGCTGGCTTGGCCACGTGACCTAGGGAACCTATCAGATTGCTCCCATGAGTACTTCCTCCTTTTTATTGGAACCAAACCCCTTGCCCAGTGTAGTCTGGAACAAGCAGGGAGGACCAGGGAGAGCCTGTACTATGGTTACAATAGGTAGGTATTGTAGCTTATAAAAGCTACATTTAAAATAAAATTTCCAATTTTATTACGCTACAATAGTCCTACCTATTGTAACCATATGCTGAATCCCAGCATTTTGGATGGCTGGGAAGACTATACACTGGCTAAACAATTATATCTGGCAAAGGCAGCAACCATCAAAGGCGAGCATCCGGAGACCAGGGTGAAGGAGGAAGCCCCCAATGTGGTCGTAAGGAAGTACACATCAGGAACTGAGGGGAATTCTCCAGCTCTTCTGAGGTTGAGGTGTGTCACCAAGGGGAAGAAAGGCACCGTCTTGGTTCTCACCGCCAGCACAGGCACTCCAAGCAGAAAAAATATCTAAAAAACACAGTACACAAAGTACGATGAAATGTGATGTCAAGGAACATTTGACACGACATAAGAAAATTCTTAAGAAAGTAAGGTTAAGTAAACAGAAAAAGTTAAACTTAAATTACATCCTCAAGAAAATTGGAAGGAAAAGCTCCTGGTAACTACATGAGACACAGGTATTTCTGTAAAAACAGCAGGTAAATAAGTGAATAAGAGTAAAAATCAAAATTCAAGTTACCTTAAAGGGGTGAAGACCCCGCTCTACGGTGTTAGAGGATTCTGATACTCCCCATCTAGGTGGTTCCCAGCGTCATGCCCCCCCCCCCTGTTTTCTTCCCTGGAACTTTGTCGGAAGGAGGCATCACCTGCTGTGCTGCAATGAAGGCGCCTAAGTGGAAGGAGCCCTCTGATTGGTCTTGTTCGGCAAGATCTCTGAGGTAGAATCTGGTGAATGTGTTGTGTGATTTCCAATGGCAGGCTTGCATAATTTGATCCATGGAAATTCCCCCATAAAAGGCCTTGGAGGCCGCAAAAGCTCTGACGTCATGGGCCTTTACCCCTACAAGGTCCATGTCTGCATTGTCTGCCTTGGTGTAGCAAAATTTTATAGTGTTTTTGATCCAAGACGATATAGTAGAACACTGAATATCCTTAGAATGGCCCAATTTATAGGAGATAAACAATAACTGTCTACCCCCTCTGGAATCCTTAGTCCGGTCCAGATAACACTGAAGGGCCCTGACAAGGCAGAGTAGGACATCTGTGTCTGGAGAGTCTTGACTACACTTCAAGGCTGGAATGACCACTGGTGAGATAGATTGCAGTCCTTCCTTTGCTAATTGATTCTTGGCAATGAAGGAGGGAGAGGGGGACAGTTGGATCTGATCCCAGTCACCCAGGCATAAAAGTCCATCTAGTGTGCAGGTATGAATCTCACTTCGCCTTTTCCCGGAGGCTAAGGCTAGTAAGAACACTGTCTTCCATGTTAGGAATTTTAGAGCTGCTTCCTCTTGTGGTTCAAAAGGAGGCTGGGGGAGTCTCTGTAAAACAAGGGACAGATTCCACTTAGGAATGGACCTGGAACTCTTGGGTTTATCCCTGTGAAAATTGGCTATCAGTCTGGCAATCTCAGGGTTAGTACTCATGTTTTGCTTAGTATTCCCAAGGGTATCTGCGATGGCTGTTCTGTAGCCTTCGATAGTAGAAGGGCATCTATTTAAGTCATTGAACAGATACCAGAAGAAGTTGCAGATGTCTCCTACAGAGGGATTCCTGAAGTCCACCTGTTTTTCTGTGCACCAACGTTGGAAAACGGTCCACTTGGATGTGTAGATGGATCTTGTTGAGAGTCTCTGAGGAGCAGCCACTTCAGCAGTGAAACCATGTTCTTGGAGTGCTGAACTCCTAGATACCAGACATGGAGGTTCAGGGATGTTGGGTTGGCATGGTAATGGTTGTTCAGTGGTTGTTTTAGCAGAGTGTGTGTGGGTGGTAGCTGTCTTGGAATGTCCAGAGACATATCCACCAGGTTCCAAAACCATGGTTTTGTCGGCCAGCCTGGGGCTATCAGAATTATCCTGCATGTTTGTGATTGAAGTTTTTGTACAACCTTGGTCAGCAGGGCGGTGGGAGGGAACGCGTAAGCAACCAGGTTTTCCCATGGAATGTTGAGGGCATCTACTGCCCATGCCTGAGGATCCGGAATCGGAGAGACATATGTAGGAAGCTTTTTGTTCAGGCTGGTTGCGAACAGGTCCACTTGAGGACTCTCCCAAAGTTTGGAAATTTGTTTGAAAATCTGTGGAGAAAGGGACCACTCTGTTGATTGGATCTGGTTCCTCCTTGAGAGGCCGTCCGCTATCACATTGAGTGAGCCCGGTACATGTCTTGCTCTGAGTATGACATTGTTTAGGTGACACCAAGTGAGAATTCTCCACATTAGGGCACAGTGTTCTGCTGAGTTTGTGCTGCCCTGTTTGTTGATATAGGCCACCACTGAGGCGTTGTCTGAGGCGATAAGGACTTGATTGTTCCTCCAATCTGTCTTGAAGAATTGCAGAGCCAGAAGAACTGCCTTCATTTCTAATAGGTTGATGTGAAGGTGCTTTTCTGAAAGAGACCAGAGCCCTCCTGTAGAGTTTTGACCGAGTGAGTGCCCCAACCTGTGTTTGAGGCGTCTGTAAATATCAGTTTTTGGTGTTCCTTGGGGTGGAGATGTTCTCCTTGTAGCACATTTTGAGGGTCTAACCACCATTCCCCCGTGTTGTATCATCTTCTGATTCCGGGGGATCAGTGTGTCCAGAGGCATAGGATATTTCCAATGAGTTTTGAGATGCCACTGAAAAGGTGTCATATGCATCCTGCCCAATTTTACAGTCTCTCCGTTGATGCAAGCAATCCAATGGTGGACATAAGAGTCCTTGCACTGATAACAGACTTCAAGGAGAGGCGATGGAACATCTCCTGAAGTTTGGTCCACCTGTCTTGCGTGGGCTTCACAAGAGCCAAATCTAGTAAAAAGTGGTAACCCAGGAAGTCGAACCTCTGAGATGGTTTGAGGTCTGACTTCTTGAGGTTTACTATAAAGCCCAAATCCTTCACCAGCTTTGTGTTTGGACCGTGCATTGTTGTTCTGAGGGGGCACGGATCAACCAGGCAGTCGTCCAGGTATTGGTGGAGTCTGATTCCTGATTGCAAAGCCATCAGTTTTACCTCTTTGACTATACTAGTGAAAATGAGGGGGGCTGTTGCTAGCCTGAAGGGGAGGCTGGTGAACTGGTAAGTGACACCTTTGAAATGAAACCTGAGGTATTTTTGAGACTGGGTGTGAATTGGCACGTGTAAGTAAGCGTCCATTCCCCTTTCCTGAGGGAGGCACGTATGGACTCTGGGGTCTCCATCTTGAACTTTGGGATGGCCAGGAATTTGTTTAGTGAATTCAAGTCTATAACTGGCCTCCAGCGGTTGCCTGGTTTTGGAACCAGGAAGAGACGGCTGTAAAATCCCAGACTTTCTGGGGTATGAATGACTTCGACTGCGCCTTTCTGCAGCAGGTCTTGAATAAAGGTCCATAAGGCACTGCGTAACTGCTGATTATGCAGGGTACCCTGGATAGGTTTGGGCGTTCCCTGAAGGGCAACTTGTATCTGTCTCTTATGAGCCCTGTGATAAACCGGTGGGACCCATATTTTTCCCACTCCAGAAGGAACTGCCTTAGTCTGCCCCCCACTGGCAGATCTTTTTCTGGAATAAATACACTTTTGAACTGAACTAGCTTGGGTGTATCCTGAGATCGTACAACCAGAGTTTTCTCCCCCTCTGGTGGGGACTGTACGCACTGAGTCTTTCCCCCCCCCGGTGGGGGCTGTACACATGGAGTCTTTCCCTCCCCCCTTGGGGACTGTACACACGGAGTCTTTTCCCTCTCCGGTAGGGATAACACACTCTAAGTCTTCTCCCCCTCTGGAGGGGTTACAGGGAAAACACAGTGTAAGGGATCTCCTAAAAGCATTGTCAGTTCTAATCCAGGGTTTTGTAAAGGTAGCACTTGGTATTGAGTGTCATTGAGGAGGCTGCTGCTGCTTGTTACCACCTGTGCTGCATCCACAGCTGCGGCCTCTGCAACCACCACGTCCTCCTCTGCGACCACCTTGGGGTGGATGTTGAAAGAAGGGTTGCTGCACCATATATTGTGGAGCCGGCATGGGTTGGTAGTAAACCCCTTGTGGAGCTTGTTGACGTCCACCCCTACCCCTCTTGCTTTTCTTGTATAGGTGGAAACGTTGCTCCTTCTTGGATCCAGGTTTCACTCCTAGTCCTATCAAGTGTTGCTCATACTCCTGCATGAGACTCCTCTCAAACAGGTCTCCACCTGAGACTGGGGCGGCACGAAGATTGTGTACCCTAAAAGCATCCAGGTTGGGGTGAGCATGGCGTAGATAGGCATCACGTCTGAGAAGCACCAGGTTTGTGAGAGTGGATAAAAAGTTGGATACCAAGTTTGCGTAGGCCTTGGACATACTCCTACTTATATCCAGCATAAACTGCATCTGGGCAGATTCCTGTTGGGTCATGGAGAACAACTGCAACATGATCTGCTCTCTGGTGGGCCCGTCCGTGGTTGCACGGAGCTGTTCAAACAATCTCTCCCTTTGGTCCCTTGAGAGACGAAGATTGTTGAGACACAACTCACTGGCCATCTCGAAGGTGGAGAGGAAATTAGCAATGCTGATGTTCTCTCGAGTCATGTATTCCAGCTTGACTAGATCTTTCTGTTGGACTGAAGCTGGGGGGCCACTCCTGTAGCCAGGCTTTGCAATATTAGAAAAAGCCTGGGGAACCACCTGTGGTGTCTGTGCAAACTTATTGTCCACTACACTATACCAGCTTCCCTTGTGTGGTGGAATGCCTGGGAATTTTCATATCTCCAGAGTATTTGACGTGCTCGGTTTGACTGAATCGTCCTGGGCAGTCTGAAGGCGAGATAGGTCGGCAACCATTGGGAGCTTGATAGATGGGGGTCTATCCAACTTTTCCTGCTGCAGGAGAAGGGGATCACGTCCCATTGCTGAGCCCAGCTTGTAGTCCTCTTCTGCTGCTGGGTCAGGAATGGACAAGAACTCCCTAACCTTTTGGACCAGTTCCCTGAAAGGGAGGTTAGGGGGTGCCGCCTGTTCTCCAACTTCCGTAGGGTCTTCTGGCTTTGAAGGGGAAGAGGAGGAAGCTGAAGCATCAGTACCATATTCCTCTTGTTCCAAGGCTTGAAGAGGAGATGCGAGCCTTGGAGCAGAAGCAGCTGTCGGCAAAAAGGATGGCTGTGTAGAGGGGGTGGTCGTTGGTACCTTCACTTGAGAGACCACCGCTTGGATGGACTGTTGAGCGATAGCGGAGGAGCCCTTAACCTTTGCAAAACCCTTCTTTACCTCAGGAGGGGCAGGTTGAGATGGAGCCGAGTCCATTGGTTCCTCTGCTTTGGCAGGCGGTATGGCAGACACCGGTGTGATAGACACAATATGAGGTGGCGGTGCTGTAGATGTAGCTGCTGGAGGTTGAGTTTGTGCCGGGGCCAAATGCGTGAACATCTGCTCCATGGACTGTTGAAGGAATGCCTGCAGTCCTGTTTGCAACTGAGCAGAGAGATCCTTGATTTGTTGCTGGTTTTTCTGCTGCAGAGAGTTCATCATCTCAAAATTCTGCTGCTCCAGCTGGCTCCTGATGAGTTGAGTCCTAGGAGTCTGTGGGATCTCTGTTGTTGAGACAGCCCTCTGAGGTTGTGGGAATGACAAAGCTGCCATTCTTTCCACAACTGATTGCCTGCCAGGAGTTGTATGTGGTTGGTATCCTGATGGCGGACTGTCCTGTGTGACTGTCTGAGACAGAGGGTGCGGCGCCCTGAAAAGGGCTGAAGAATCAGTCGTAGACTGTTGTACCGGACCCATAGTAAAAGAAGTCGCCGGGACACCCTGTGCGGGTAATGAAGCCGGTAGGCTAGTGAGAGGGCTGATGCCGGTGAGAGGTGCACTTGTACCGGAGTCTTCCGGTTCAAGATCCAGAAGAGTGTCGTCCACTTGCGAGAAATCTTCACCGGTCGGGGCCGGTTCTTCTGTCTCCGTCTCCTCAAATGAGTCACCCTGTGAGCTGGTTTTATGCCTGTAAGCAGACCTCTTGGCAAAAATTTCTCTGAGATGGGACCACTGCTCTTCTGTCAGTGAAGCACACGCTGAACACTGCGTGGTGTCAGCTCCTTGTGCACAAGGATCCAGTCCCTTGCACTTGGCTCTACAGCCAAAGCAGGAGCCATGAGAATCAAACTGGGGCATAAAATGTCCACACTTGCCCTGGTAAGGAGGTGTCTTAACCATATTACCAAAATGTTCTATAAACTGTTATGAAACAATTTAATCACAATTTAACTGTCTACCCACAGTTATATAGCTGTAACAATTCACTAAAAGTGAGAGTCACTAGCAAGCCAAGCACAAGATGGCTTCCAACAAAAAGAAGGAAGTGCTCATGGGAGCAATCTGATAGGTTCCCTAGGTCACGTGGCCAAGCCAGCAGGTGCGTGTTTACCCGCACCGGTACTATATCACCGGCATTCCCCGTGACCAGTACTCCGGATAGCCCCGTCTATCTGAATTTCACGGGTAATAATTTTCAACTTTATTCCGGTTGGAAGCTTCCCGTGGTCAACCACCGATAAAGCATATGGTTACAATAGATAGGACTATTGTAGCGTAATAAAAATAAGATATTGGTCAGAATAAGGGCAATTACAATAAGATTTACTGTTTTAGATATCTGAATCGCTTGTACATTAGTGAAAACCTCATATCTGAAAAACATTGGGGAAAAAATTTTAATTCTTTTTTACATTTTTAGGCGGGTTGCGTGTAATTAACCCAAACGTTTTTTGTCCATTTGTCTGTCTGTCCGTCCGTCTACATTTTCGTTTCCGGACTCGAAACGGTTTGTCCAATCAAATTCAAACTTGACAGGGACATAGATCACCATCATGGCTAGGTTCCTTTTGAACTTGGTGTAATTCCGTCGTTTGGTTGTTCCTCAACATTTCCGTTTCCGGACTCTAACTCGAAAACGCTTTGTCCAATCAAATTTAAACTTGACAGGGAGATACATCACTATCATAGCTAAGTTGCTTTCGAAAAATCGAAATTGGTGTAATTCCATCCTTTCATTTGTCCATTTATAGCATAGATACAATTATGTAACCTAGATTACAAGTTTTACGTTTCTTAGTACATCTAACACATTCACCTTAACTGGGTGACCTAACATTTCTTTCCTTGTTTCTAAATGTAATTACAGCACTCGCTAACCTTATTGCTGCCTGCGCAACCCGCCTTTTGGGGCATCTTTGACCCTCTTGTTTTATTTTTGAGCATATTTTCATAGAACAGCATAATATAATGATAAAATAGCATCAGAGATGCCCAGACAACATAGCCTTGGGAAACATCAATAAGCACCTTGACATCAGATGTGAGAATCTATACTTCGTACACTCAAGAAATATTTACATAGATATCATATTCACAGGGCGAAGGCTATAGGGTTAATTGATGTCAGACTATAACGTCATACAACAACACATGTAACCCCTAACCAATGTCCATATGAAGTATAAACTTTCTCATAATTTTAAATGTCAATATTGCTATGACAATATCAAAAGACAAACCAGAGCCAATTGTATTCCCTGCCCTCATTCATACAAAGATTTTATGACCCAATTTTATTCTTTGTTAAAATTTCGGAAGTAAATAATTTATTGAAATACAATTTAAAATCTTCCTGATAAGTATAGGACCATTAGGATAGGAATAAAACCTTTAAGATAAGCTTAGGAATAAAATAAAAAAGAGTCTAACAATGGGTTTTCGATAGAAATACACATTGGTCACAATTGTCCTGAACGGATAATAATTTCAAACCATTTCAAATTTTTGGGAGAAAGGCGATTGGCCCCCGGATTGGCCCCAAATGGTTAAAGAGCATCCTGAACATCACAATTGTGATTTACGAATGTTAGGACTGAAAAGATTCAATTCAGGAAGTTTTTAGGAGCACCATATTTGGTAATCTCTAAACCCTCAGCATTTTTGTGGATATATAACAGGCCTATGAAGGAGGATAGATCTCTTTGTTCAGTTAGGGTCTTGTATTATTTGGCAAAGACTATGGACACAAGGGGCCGGTTTCACAAAGGGTCTGAGACTTAGACTAAGTCAGGGACTTAAATCTGAGCCTTTTGTCTTTGCTAAGTCCTGGACTTAAATAGATTTCACAAAGGGTGACTTAGCGAAGTCCAAGCCTATCCCTCTGTCGCATCTTTCAGGAAACACCTCAAAACCCACCTGTTCAACTCTAGCTTCCCAACTTAGTCTCCTTCCCTCTCGGTCTCACCCACAAACCTGGTACACTGACCTTGAACGCCCCTCGACTCTCCTTATAAGAAAATGATTTTTGTTAACTAGCGCACTGAGTTCCCCTTAGTGGGGAAGATATTGCGCCTGCAAAGCAGTAGATTATATTAGATTGGATCATATAACCACAGTGGTTTTCTATGTCATGTGACACTTTATTTCTACTCAAAATATTTTAGTGGCAACATATATCCTTTGTTTAGCTCATTTTATCTGTGAAAAAAAATTTTGTTTTTCAATACGAAGCCTTGTAATCATAGAGATATGTCCAAAATTTCAAACAAAATCCAGACTTGATCAAATTTCTTCTTTCCACAGGTGATACTCAACTTGTTGAAGCTAACAGAAGTGACTCTTACTGGGGCCGGTTTCATGAAAAGTCTCAGTTTGAGACCAGTTTTGGGCTGAGTCTTGGTCTCAAATCTGAGACTTTTGTCTTGGCTGAGTTTTTGGCTCAAATTGATTTCACAAAAGGTGACTCAGCTGAGACTGGTCTCAAGTCATAGTCTCAACTTTTAAATTTAATTTAAGACGCTTCCTTGGTTTGTTTTTTATGCAAGTGCATTTATTTCATCGTCATTATCGATTTAAATTGCATTAACACTGATAACACATGAAAAAAAATTGATATAATATTATTGGTAACAAGCCAATTGTTTGAGACTCAACTGAGACCGAGTCAAGCTTTGAGTCCCCACTTGAGACTAGTCACTTGACAATGAGCAAAAAAGCATGTCAATTCCATTGACTTTTCTTATTATGAATATTGAATATGTAGTTGTAATTAGTAAGCAAAATAAAAATATAATATTTCAAGATTCAACAAATTCATTTTCATGCAAATTATATTGCTTTATACACAAGTATTTGGATGACAAACTTTGGACTCACCCACCAAGATGAAAATGACCTAAAAAATTTAACAAACTGTGAATGTATAATTAATGGTCCAAGATCTAATTCCCGTGGAGTAGTCATATTGCTCAAAAATAATTTTGAATATGAAATTCTTCATACAGAAGAAGACTGTGTAGGTAATTATTTGGTAGTAGATTTACATATAGCCACAATTTCAGTCAGATTAATTAACATCTATGCTCCAAATAAAGATACACCAGCTTTCTTTCAGAATCTACGGCAACTTATCGAAAACAATGAACAGGACTATTTGTTAGTTTGTGGTGATTTCAATTTGACACTAAATCCTGATCTTGATAGTTATAATTATATCAACATCAATAACCCTAAATCAAGACAAAGCTTATTAGAAACAATAAGTTCTCATAACCTGCAAGACCTGTTCCGCCTTTTTCATCCAAAGGTTAGAAGATACACATGGAGACGTAAGAATCCTATCAAGCAGGCCCGTCTAGATTATTTCTTAGCTTCTCATTCTTTGACTGATCTAATAACAAGCTGCAAAATAAACCCTGGTTATCGGTCTGATCACTCAATGTTGGAGTTAAACATGATATTGAATCCCTTTCACCGGGGGCGTGGATTATGGAAGTTCAACTGCAATTTACTCCATAAACAGGACTATATTGACCTGGTTCACACATCTATTAAAGAAATTAAGGAAACTTATGCACTTCCTGTGTACTCCCATGATTTTATTAGGAAAGAAGATCCTTTAGACCTTCAGTTTACAATTGATGATGATCTTTTCTTAGAAATGCTATTGTTGCGTATTCGAGAACAAACTTTGAAGTACTGCATAACTCAAAAACGGATTGAAAGAAATACTGAAGAAAGCTTATTGAAAGATATTGAAAATATTGAAAAACATCTATCTTCCGACATTTCACTTCAGGCCTTAGAGACAAAACAAATAGAACTACAAGAAATAAGAAACAAAAAGTTGATGGGTAGTATGATGAGGGCAAAAGTAAAATGGCTCCATCAAGGGGAAAAACCATCTAAATTTTTCTGTACACTTGAACGAAAAAACTTTATTGATAAAACAATCAGAAAAATTAACCTTCCAAATGGTCAAACATTAACAAAACAAAGTGAAATTCTTAATCATGTAAAACAGTTTTATGCTGATCTGTTCAGATCAAGAGACAGTATAATACCTGAAATAAATCTAGACAAAGTTTTAGAAAATTGTAATGTAACAAAGCTCTCTCAGACAGAAGCTAACAGTTTAGATGGGCCACTAACAGTGGAAGAATTGGGGAAGGTCTTGCTTAACATGAAAAACAATAAAACTCCTGGCATGGATGGCTTCCCTGTAGAATTTTTTAAAGTTTTTTGGTGTGATATGAAATTTTTTATTTTAAGAGCCATAAATCGATGCTATGAGAAGGGTCTATTATCTATCTCTTTACGTTCAGCCGTTATAACTTGTATCCCAAAAGGGGACAAGTCTCGAGAATTGCTGAAGAATTGGAGACCAATTTCTCTTTTAAGTAGTCTTTATAAGCTGGCATCTGCAACGATTGCTGGGAGACTTAAAAAGGTTCTAGATAAATTAATATCAGATTCGCAGTGTGGCTTCATTAAAGGAAGATTTATAGGGGAGTCTACACGATTGGTATACGATCTAATGCACTACCCTGAATAAAAAAATATCAATGGGTTATTGATGTTGATAGACTTTGAAAAAGCCTTTGATTCTATCTCTTGGAAATTTATGTATAAAACTTTAGAATTTTTAGGTTTTGGAAAAAAATTTGTAAACTGGGTTAAGCTGTTTAACAACAAAATATCTGCCTCTGTTTTACAAGTTGGTATTAAGTCAGAATCCTTTAATATAGAGCGCGGATGTAAACAAGGCGACCCCATTGCACCATATCTTTTTATTATATGTAGTCAGATTCTAAATTATCTCATAAATGAAAACTCTGAAATTAAAGGAATAAAAGTACATAACACAGAACTGAAAATGACACAGTTTGCCGATGACACCACACTCTTTTTAGATGGTTCAACCAACTCTCTTCTTGCAGCCCTAAACACCATTGAAATATTTGGTACATTATCCGGTTTAAAAATTAATACTAGTAAGACTAAAGTGGTTTGGATAGGAAGGAAAAAACATTCAAGGGAGAAGATAAACGTGCCATATAACTTGGAATGGGGTATTCACCAATTCCGTTTGCTAGGCATTCACTTTTCTACCAACCTCGACGAAATGCCAATGCTCAATTATTCAGCAGCACTAAAACAATGTGACAAGCTTTTAATGGGTTGGAAGAAAAGAAATTTAACGCCTTTTGGTAAAATCACCATTATTAAAACTTTCATTTTGTCAAAATTCAACCATATCTTCACCTGTTTACCCTCTCCACCTGCTCACTTCTGTAAATCCTTTACGAAAATGCTCTATGATTTTCTATGGGACAACAAGCCGGATAAAATTAAAAGACTACAAATCTCGCAAGACTACAAAAATGGTGGTCTTAGAATGGTAAACATAGAAAATTTTATCCATTCCCTAAAACTGACCTGGATAAAAAGACTATTTGTTGGCAAAAACTCTCCTTGGGTTTTATTGTCTCAAGTATCAATTTCAGATATAAACAATTTAATTGTATATGGCTCTGAATGGGGTTGTAATACTATAAAGAAAAACACTGGTATGAACCAATTTTGGAAAGATGTCTTATTGTCATGGGTTAAATACTCTAATAAAGTTAAGATTGAAAACAATTCCGATATCTTGGCCTCGCCAATATGGTACAATCCAGACATATCTCAAACAACTTTATTTTTTCCACAGTGGTTCAAGCATGGAATTACTTATATTGGTGATTTAATAAAAAATGACTGGAGCTTCTTGAGTGAGCTCGAAATAGAAAAGATCCATGGATTTAAACCTACCAATTTTTTGGAACACTTCAGATTAAAAACACTCTGTGATTCTCTAGTCAAAAAGCATAAAAATAAGGAGTCGTGTATATTTGAAAAACCGTGTATACCAAAAACTTTATCTATTGTTTTCAATAAAAGTGGGGCAAAGCCCTTCTACAATATTTTAAACGAGGCTACTTGTGATATGAAATTCAAGACCAAATGGAATGAAGACTTGGGTATTAAAATCGAAAAATATACATGGGAACATTTTTTTACTGTTTGTTTCAAAACAGTACAGGAAAATGAATTAATTTGGTTTCAATATAGGCTTATTCATAGGATTTTAGGTACACAGAGGTTACTGTATAAAATGGGAATAGTTCAATCGGAATTATGTTTGTTGTGTCAGTCTGATACTGAAACATTAAAACATCTTTTCTACGATTGTTCTATATCTCGCCAAATCTGGAATGATGTGAAGCTGTGGATTGCATCAAAAACTGGTTTCAGTTTGAACCTCTCTCCTCAAGAAATTCTGCTGGGATACACAATGAGAGACCAGCATTTCCTTCCTGTCAATACAATAATAATGGTCGTAAAGAGTCATATATTCTCTAATTCAAGACAACAAAAACCATTTGATAATGTACATCTACATCGAAAAATAAAAAAAGTATTTGAGGAACAGAGGTTACTGTCAACTTACAACCAGACTGTAGAAAAATTTAGTAAAAGTTGGGCTGTATTTAATAAATTGTTTACTTAAAATTTATTTTATGAAAATTTTGTAAAATGTACTCAACCTTCTGTGGTTTAGTGTAAATTTCTTGTATTTTGATGTGTAAATATTTAAAAGTTGCTATAACTGGAACACCTCCTTGCCAGGGTGTGTGTACCTCCAGGTCAGTGTAATGGCAAGTTCTAATGGTAGCAATAAAGGAACATTTATACAAAAAAAAAAACAAAAAAAAAACAAAAAAACTTTGGACTCAAAATTTGAGACACCTCCTTGGTGGGCTCAAAATTGAGCCCATGACTGAGCCAAATCTCAAGTTGAGCCTGTTTGTGAAATGCTTTGAGTCTGAGTCCACAGACTCAGCAAAATATTTACAATATTTGAGCCCAAAGTCTCAGATTTGAGCCTGAGACCAGACTTAAGTCCTTTCATGAAACCGGCCCCTGGGGTGTAGGGCTAGGACTATGGGATGAAAGGCTCTGGGACGTTAAGAACCATACAGGGAAGAATATCCTGGGTAAACAGTTGATGACGCTTAGGGAAAAATCTTAAATAAGCAAAAAATAATCATGAAAGAATCTAAAGTTGCGGCAGTTATTAGCTATAAGGAAGCTTATAAAACCTAATGTTTTCCTGGTGTTACTCAAATATGATGAACCTTTTATATGGAGGAAGCGAGAAAAGTGATGTCATACTCGCTGAGGTACAGATATAACATCATTAAAAGGAGAGTGGGGGGGGGGGGGTGAATTTTTTTTTCTGTAATACCTTATTAACTATAATTATGGTACGTAAATTACCAATCTGCTACCTAAATACATTTACTGGTTGACAAGATTAACAGTGACTACTATCACCAACATACATAGAGTAGGCATGTTGTCTGCTGATGCATAGCTCTAAATGAAAATAATGTGCTTGTGAGTACCAGTACAATTATATGTTGGAGCAATTTCTGTGCTGTAACAATTAATGGTGATTTAATCATTGTAACATTTATTATTATTTTAGTACACGTTTAACACACTTGGCTGTGAAATAATGTGTTTATGGGTCTCAGTACAATTATATGTTGGACAAAATTCTGTGCTATAATACTTAGTAATGGTAATTTAATCATTGCAACATTTATTATGATTTTAGTACATGCTTTAACACACTGCAGCTGCTACAATCTGTTATGTAGCTAAATACATTTATCGGTTGACAATATAAAAAAGTAATTGCTATCACCAAGGAAATATGTTTCTGGGTGTTTAGCTTGTCTGCTGCTGCATAGCTCCAATTTCTAAGCGCATCTGTTTTATAGTTAAACATTTATTGGTCAACAAAATTAAAAACAATTATTATCACTAAGGAAATACATTTCTGGAGTGGTTGGTTTGTCTGTCTGTTGCTGCATAGTCCAAATTTCTAAGTAGAGTAAAAATGAAGTAGAAACATTTACTACTGTTATAGTATATGATTAAACAAGTTTGTGTACAATTTGCTACCTAAATGCATTTACTGGTTGACAAGATTAACAGTAACTACTATCACCAACATACATAGAGTAGGCATGTTGTCTGTTGCTGCATAATTCTAAATGAAAATAATGTGTTTGTGAGTATCAGTACAATTATATGTTGGAGCAATTTCTGTGCTGTAACACTTAATTAATGGTGATTTAATCATTGTAACATTTATTATTATGTTAGTACACATTTAAGACACTTGGCTGTCTCTACAATTTGTTATATAGCTAAATACATTTATTGGTTGACAAAATTAAAAGTAATTGCTATCACCAAGAAAATATGTTTTCTGGGTGTTTAGTTCATCTGCCTGTTGCTGCATAGTTTCAATTTCTAAGTGCATTGGTTATATAGTTAAAACATTTATTGAACAACAAAATTAAAAGCAATTACTATCACCAGGGAAATACATTTTGGAGTGGTTGGTTTGTCTGTCTGTTGCTGCATAGTCCCAATTTCTAAGTGGAGTAGAAATAAATAATGTATCCACTGAATTGCAGATGCAATCTCGGTACAATTATATGTGAAGGTTATATCTGTGCTGTAATACCTACCGTTTAACAGTCCTTTAACACACTTGGACGCTGCTGATACAATTTGTTATATAGCTAAAAATATTTATTGATCGACAAAATTAAAAGTAATTACAATCACTGATGAAATATGTTTTCTGGGTGTTTGGTTTGTCTGTCAGTTGCTGCATAGTCCGAATTCTTAAGTGGAGTAGAAATGAAGTGAAGTGCAGATGCAATTAAATGTGAAGGTTATATCTGTGCTGTATTATTTATTAACAGTATTTTAATTTAATTACCATGTTTTTTAGGGGGTGATAGGTTTGTCTGTTGCTGCATAGTTGTAATTTCTAAGTGAACCCTCAATGTTTATGCATTTTTATGGTATCTCTTTAGATCCTGTCTGTTTTTTGCATTGATAAAATGACACATGGGGACAAAGTGGTGTATAGCACTGTTAAAAAAATGTAACCCTTTCTGGAAAAGTACTTTTGCAACATGGTCTGAATCTAGTGGTCTCAAGCATATAAAATCAAATTTCGATATACACAACTCAACCCTATGGTTTAACGAGCATATTTCAAAAGAGTCTCTATTCTTTCCAAAATGGGCCAAACATGGAATATCTATAGTGGGAGATGTGATTACTTCAGACAGAGTCCTTCTACGTAGAGAACAAATCACACAAACCTATAACTTTAATGTTAATATCCTTGAATATTTCAGATTAAAATCTCTAAAAAAGAAATTCATCTCAAAATACTCTAGTGGTGGGACCTTTGATGCACCTAGACCACATGTACCATTCCATATGCAAATAATCCTACAATCACAAGGCCGCAGCAAAGTGTTTTATAACTACTTAACAAAAGAGACCAATGAGGCAACTAGGAAATGTGAAGTAAAATGGGAAGGAAAATTTAATCTTGCCCTAAATGATAAAATTTGGCACACAATATACAGTATATGTTTCAGAACTATCTATGATAATTCAGTAATCTGGTTTCAGTAAAAAATTTTCTTTGGAATTCTGGGCACAAAGGATTTCTTGTTTAAAATGAAGATTGTAGATTCAAACCAATGTAGATTGTGTGGGGAAAATGCTGAAACAATCCAACATCTGTTCTCTCAGTGTGAATTTTTGAAAATTTATGGACTGATATAAAACAATGGATCAAAAGAAAAGTAAATTACCGGTTACATGACTCAAATAACAAAAATTTTGGGGTACTGTATACAGGATCAAAACTTCAAGCCTGTCAATTTTATATTGCTCGTTAGTAGGAAATACATATTTTGGTGTGCTCAGAATAAATTTATCCCTAGCTTTCTTCAACTAAAAAAATTAATTCAGCAAAGGTACTGTGAACAACAATATCTGGCAAAGCTCTCTTCATCAGATGAATTCGACCGTGAAATGACGACATGGAAAGATTTGTTAAGTGAGGATTAACTATGCAATGTAAACAAAATATTCATTCTGTTTATCTTTTTTCTCTCTGTGTTCATCCTTTACAAGTATTAGGAAGAAACTATAAGTGTCAATAGTTGCATAGATTGTGAAAAACCAAAAAATAGTATTTTTGTAATTTGACAGGTCTGGCAATGGTCTGTAAATATTGTACATATGTATATAGTAAAACTTAACTGCTCACTTGGATATAACTAGTTGTATAAGAGATATGTCCAAAGACTAATTTAGGGAGGTGTTCTATACATTTAGTCTTTATTTTCAGGCATTTCAAATTATGAAGTGAGAAAAATATATGGCGGCCATATTTAAGCCTTTGTTTACAAAAGTTAAGCCCACTCTTGGGTAGACTTAGCCAAAACCTAGACTTAGCAGCTTTGTGAAATCCTCCAAGTCTAAGATCACAGACTTAGCCTCATTTTAAGACAAAAGTCTTAAATTTAAGTCTAAGTCTGGGCTAAGTCCTTTTGTGAAATCGGCCCCAGGAAAATCAAATATCTGGTTTTTGTTTCCTTCAAGAAGAGTTTTAACAAGGACATCTTTCATGCTACAATCTCCTCCTGGAATAAATTAAACAGTATTTTGATTTTTTACTAGTTGATACCTTACCCAATAGACAAGATTCTCACCGAGCCATCCCCAATTTGGAGGAATGAAAAAGATGCTATAATGTGACATCCCTCTAGCAAGTATAAAGAACCTATGGCCACTCATAAAGTAGGGAGAATCAGCAAGTATAAGTATACTTTTCTTTTTCATTCCTCTAATAATAAAACAAGAGGGTCAAAGATGCCCCAAAAGGTGGCTTGCGCAGGCAGCAATAAGGTTAGCGACTGCTGTAATTATATTTAGAAACAAGAAAAGAAATGTTAGGTCACCCAGTTAAGGTGAATGTGTTAGACGTGCTAAGAAATGTAAAACTTGTAATCTAGGTTACATAATTGTATCTATGCTATAAACGGACAAACAAAAGGACGGAATTACACCCATTTCGAAAGCAACTTAGCTATGATTGTGATGTATCTCCCCGTCAAGTTTAAATTCGATTGGACAAAGCGTTTTCGAGTTAGAGTCCGGAAACGGAAATGTTGACGGACAAACAAATGGACAGAATTACACCAATTTCGAAAGGAACCTAGCTATGATGGTGATCTATCTCCCTGTCAAGTTTGAATTTGATTGGACAAACCATTTTCGAGTTAGAGTCTGGAAACAGAAATGTTGACAGACAAATAAATGGACAAAAAACAGACAAATGAACAGACGGAATTACACCAATTTCGAAAGGAACCTAGCTATGATGGTGATCTATCTCCCTGTCAAGTTTGAATTCGATTGGACAAACCATTTTCGAGTTAGACTCGGACGGACAGACAAACAGACAAAAAACGGACAAACGAACAGACAGAATTACACCAATTTCAAAAGAAACCTAGCTACGATGATGATCTATCTCCCTGTCAAGTTTGAATTTGACAAACTGTTTTCGAGTTAGAGTCTGGAAACGGAAATTTTGACGGACGGACAGATGGGCAGACGGATGTCAGACACATCAATCTAATAGGCCGGTTGGTTACACGCAACCCACCTAACCAGTGTGACTGGAGTGAAAACATTTTTTTCTGGTCTTTGGTTGGGTTGGCTTGTATTCCACAATTGTTATTTTTTCTTTGAAAAAAATATAATTTAATCCAGTATTCACACTGGATGTCTAAAACCTCTGGTGTGATGTTGTTACTCTAATGAGGTGTGTGGTATACCCTATATGATAATGTCCCTAGATAATTTTAGATGAAAGTGTGCCTTCAATGTTTTATCTTGCTTTATTTTTTCTGACACATGTGATACTCTAATCATTATAAATTAGTATCTATCTATAAACAAAATGTATGCTTACTTGAAGATCAAACTGTTAGTTCACCCTTAGTGTATAAAAGTGATGGGTGAAATCTCCATGAATGCTCCATGTAACACCTTATTTAATTGATAACTATCTGGCCTGGCACAAGGCTGATAGCATATTTATCAAATTTATCAGATTAACTTTGCTAAGTTAATTTGTCAAGTTGATGCAGGCATCCCAATTATTATTTTACAACACCACAGACCACATTTTTAGTACCTCCACCAAGGAGGTTATGTTTTTGCCTGGGTTTGTCCATCTCTCTGTCCATTTGTTTGTGAACAAGATAACTCAAAAACCTATGGACGGATTTTGATGAAATTTTCAGGATATGTCTGAAAAGGAAGAAATGATTAAATTTTGGAAGTGAGCCAGATCACTATCTGGATCTTCTGGATCCATGAAATGTAATTTTTAAAGATAACTCAAAAAGTTATGGATGGATTTTGATGAAATTTTCAGGAAATGGCCTAAATGGGACAAGAAACAAGTGATAAGATTTTGGGAGTGCCCTCGATCACTGTCTGCATCATCTGGATCCACGCTAGGTCTGCATTCTCCGAGTGCTCTTGTTATATCCTATTTTACTTAATGAAGTTAATATGTATCCTTGTTCAATTTAATTTAGCTTCTATTGTTGCAATATTGCTTCTTACAGAATCAAAACTTTACAAAATAATTCTCACTTATTTGTTAATTCCGAATTTTACTCAACATGAGTAATATTAAGAAAATACGTGAAAATTTATCATGAATGCATACTAAACATCACTTATGTGACGGAGCTGATTATAAAACAAAATACTTCACTAAAATTTATGTCCACTGGGTGCCTTTATTCATTGTTTTGTTTATGTATGTGTGTGTGTGGTATTTAGAACAATCTCTTAAAAATAACATCAGAGATGCCCAGACCCCACAGCCTTGGGAAACATAAATAAGCACCTTGACATCAAATGTGAGATTATACAATTCATTATCTCAAGAAATTTAGATGTGATAATAATTTTAATATTACAGGGTGAAGGCTATAGGGCACATTGATGTCACAGAATGATGTAACACAATACACCTGTCCCAAAACCAATATCCATATGAAGTAACATGTTATCAAGATTTTAAAGGGCAATATTGCTATGACAATGTAAAAGGTCACGCCCATGTGACACTGCACATTACAATGCTGTCACTACAGAAAGGTCAAAGGTCAAATAAATGTCACACAATGACCTTGTGCACCTACACACCCAAATTAATGCCCTTACTAAATATCAACATCCTCCACCTTGCAGATTCTGAGATATGGTCTAGACAAGACTTTTAAAGGTCAAGATCCCTAACCAATGTCCCTACCAAATATAAATATCCTACACCTTACGGTTTCTGAGATATTGCCGGTACAAAATCTTAAAAGTGAACATCAGTAGGCAAGGTCAAAGGTCAAATAAAGGTCATATGATGTACACCTATACCCTCTAACCAGTGTCCCTAAGAAACATCAACATCCTACACTTTACAGGATCCGAGATATGGCCCGGACAAGATTTTAAAGGTTAAGGTTACTACGGCAAGGTCAAAGGTCAAACCAAAGTCTCATTAAGATGTTGCTGATGTTGCACACCTACACCCCCTAACCAATTTCCATACCAAATATGAAAAGGCCCGGACAAGATTTTAAAGGTCAAGGTCACTACAGCAAGGTCAAAGCTCAAATCAAGGTCACACTATGATGTACATCTACACCCCCTAACCAATGTCCCTACCAAATATGAACATCTTACACCTTGCAGTTTCTGAGATATGCCCCAGACAAGATTTTAAAGGTCAAAATTATGATCATTAGAGCTTGGACTAATTTCTTTGCATTGTTTACCTTAATGTTAGTTTTTTTGGCACAGAAACAAAGAAACCCACCAATAAACTAATATTCCTGCAAAGTTAGCTTCTCTGATATTATTCTGTTCTGTTGTGAATTTAAGGGTCTGACATGTCCTATTTAATTAACCAACATTCTTTTTGAGAAAGGCTATCTTTAATGTGTTACAAGATTCTTCACTTGATGTAAATTCTGACAGATTGTGAAGAAACAGACAAATGAAAGGACGGAATTACACCAATTTCGAAAGCAACTTAGCTATGATGGTGATGTACTTCCCTGTCAAGTTTGAATTCGATTGAACAAAGTGTTTTCGAGTTAAGAGTCCGGAAATGGAAATGTTGACGAACCAACAGAATTACACCAATTTCGAAAGGAACCTAGCTATGATGGTGATCTATCTCCCTGTCAAGTTTGAATTTGATTGGTCAAACCGTTTTTGAGTAAGAGTCCGGAAACGAAAATGTCGGCGGACAGACGGATGGACAGACAAACGGACAAAACACGGACAAACAAACAGACGGAATTACACCAATTTCGAAAGGAACCTAGCTATGATGGTGATCTATGTCCCTGTCAAGTTTGAATTCTATTGGACAAACTGTTTTCGAGTTAGAGTCCAGAAATGAAAATGTGGACGGACAGACGGATGGACAGACAAAAGGGCAAACGGACAAACAGACGGAATAACACCAATTTCGAAAGGAACCTAGCTATGATGGTGATTTATGTCCCTGTCAAGTATGAATTCGATTGGACAAACTGTTTTCGAGTTGGAGTCCGGAAACGAAAATGTGGACGGACAGACGGATGGACAGACAAATGGACAAATGAATGGACAGAATTACACCAATTTCGAAAGGAACCTAGCTATGATGGTGATCTATGTCCCTGTCAAGTTTGATTCGATTGGACAAACTGTTTTCGAGTTAGAGTCCGGAAATGAAAAGTGGATGGACAGACGGATGGACAGACAAACGAATGAATGGAATTTTACCAATTTCGAAAGGAACCTAGCTATGATGGTGATCTATCTCCCTCTCAAGTTTGAATTCGATTGGACAAACCGTTTTCGAGTTAGAGTCCGGAAACAAAAAATGTGGATGGACAGACGGACGTCGGACACATCAATCTAATAGGCAGGTTGGTTACACGCAAACCGACTAAAAATGAAATTGCATATTTTTCGAGTAATGTTGCAAAAAAGGCATTTTGGGACTTTAAGGTGGCCTTCAAATCGACATGGGTGGCGGCCAAAACTTAACGAACTGTTCCTCACCAAATGAAGGTATTCTGTGAAAATTTGAAATGAAATCCATACATAACGTTGCAAAAAAGGCAATTTTCACTAAGCTGACCTTAAAATCGACATGGGAGCAACACGACTTCCAACATTTAATGAGTTGTTCCTTACCCATATGTGGACATTTCTGTCAAAATTTGAATGAAATCCATGCACTAATCCATTTTTAGTAACTTCGTCAAAAAGGCATTTTTTTCACTTTAAGGTGGCCTGAAAATCGGCATCGGTGGCAAAGCCACCTCCAACATTCAATGACTTGTTCCTTACCAATATGCTGACATTCTGTGAAAATTTGAATGAAATCCATTCATTAGTTTTCAAGTAACCTTGCTAACAGACAGGCAGACAAACCCTGCTGATCACATAACCTCTGGCAGGTGGAGGTAACAAAACAAATATATTAAAGGCGAAGGATGAAATATACTTTGAGATAATAAAGCTGGAACACCAACTTGATGATACTGTTCAAAAAATTGTGCCATCCAATTTCTACTCTCATTTTTTGTTCAGTGGTTTCTCCAGTTCTGGGAACACTAATCAAGCTTATACCAGTGTTGAATAAATTTTTTCACTGGTTTCTCCAGTTTGCAACATGGTGTGTGAAGTAGGAACTCTGGGGTGTCCATGAATAAATTTATTCAAAACCAGTCAGAGTTCTGAGAACACCAAACTTATACCAGTGTTGAATAAATTTTTTCACTGTTTTTTTCAGTTTGCAACCAGGTGTGCACAGTAAGCAATCTGTGATTTTTTGACTGAATAAATTCATTCACACTTTCGCTTTTAACTAGTAACCTCAGAGGTAAGATCAGACAAACCAACTCATCTAATTGCTGAATTAATTTATTCAGCAGAGATGTAGAGAGTCTCATTGTAGTGCTGAATAAACTTTTTCACGCAATGTGGTGTTGTAACTGGGACTCCTAGGTTTGCAATGAATAAATTTATTCTGCCAAACAGTAAGATGTGACAATCATACTAAGTTTCATTACAGTGCTGAATAAATTTTTCAACCAATTGGTGTTCTAGCTTTGACTCCTTGGTTTGTAGAGAATAGATATGTTCTGAGCAACAGAACTATGTGAGAAACCATACTTCTTGCAGTGCTAAAGGAATTTTTTTCAGGAGATCGAGGGTTAAAAATCTGTAACTTGGTGTTGTAACTGGGATTTCTGGGTTTGCAATGAATTTGGAAAATTTTATAGTAATTTAAATTTTTATTAGAAATATTTACCATTTCCTAACAGTAGCTATTTGTTGGAGCCATCCAACCCAATGGCCAACGCAGAGATGCGATTTTTAAGGTTATAAAACAACCTTAACCAAGCCATTGGGTTACATTAGTCCGTCCTCCTGCCAATTAGGTCACATGACCACATTGTTTACCTCATTATTTTTGTTGCAAGTAAAAGAATGACTTGCGGGGAGGCGGGAGGGAAATATGAGTGTTAGGAAATGGTAAGTATTTCTAATAAAAATTTAAATTACTATTAAATTTTCCAATTTTATAGTGAAATACCCTTACCATTTCCTAACAGTAGCTGAATTCAGCCTTGTAGGATGGAGGGAATTCTTTTAAGAAAACCACTACCTAACCTACAACTGAACATCATGAGTACTTCACAATGGAATTTACATGCATTAATGAACATATAAACTTCCAACAATCACAACATACAACTCCCCAAAAATGACAGTATGTAGTTGTAGTTCTCACAACTGCTGACAATGTTGGTGTTGCAAAAGGATGTCATAAATAGATAGCCCCTCTAAATTGTAACATCCGACCCCAAAACAAGGTCAAACCAACCTGTGTCATCAGCATAATGCCAAATCTTCCCCAAGACAAATTAGGCAACATTGACATTTAACTACAAATACATCCAGCATTGCAGACATACCAACCACAAACTGCAAATGTACCAATATAAGTATGAAACACATACTTATAAAGTCACAAAACTGTAACTGCAACTGTAGGACCCAATTTCAAATGTGACCCTATGACAATAGAGGTTTTTCAGACAGAAATTGGTATATAATACAATGCAATTTCCAATAACATGTATCAAGAAACTCATGTAAGGAAATCACCTATAAAAACTAAAGATGCAATCAAAAACATACATCAATAATTTCCGTGACTTAATCTTGACTAAATCAAGATGAAATAGGTGCCAAAAGATAAGTCTTGTTAAGAAACTTTCTTAATGGCAGTAAAAACAAAAGATTTTTGTTCTATCTCACACCTTTTGATTACCAAACCCCTAACAGGACAGACAGACCCACATTGAGTCAAACTGTTGTCCAAAGAGGCTAAGAGCTGGCATGACCACAGGCTTAATTGCAGTAGGCCCATCCAAAGCAAACTGGATCTGGCAATTGATGGGCCCAGAGTTACTTGTGACCAATTCCCCTTATAACTAAAGGAAGAATATGTCCAAGCATTAATGTCACTCCTTTACCATGACTCTGTAATCCACAGACAAAGACCACTGACTCAGTTGCAGTAATTGTAGTAGGCCCATCTGAGCCAACTGGATCATGGCCAAAAAGGCAGCCAATGGGCCAAAGTTACTTGTGACCCATTCTCCCTATAACTAAGGGAAGGGTCCAAACATGACTGTCACTACTTTACCTGAAGCCAAGACCAAAGACTGTCTTGAAAGAAAATAACTTCAAGAAAGCCTTCCTCACAAGATCAAAGGTTGTCTGATAAGAGCATGTAGGACCAATGACAAAATCCAACATTGGTTTGTCTCTTACTAAAAGGTGTTAATGTCTTATTTATCTCAACTTTTAGATACTTCTTGACCCTTTTGGCCCCAAACCATCCGAAATTGCTGTTCTATAGCCCACAATAATGGATGGTATTAGGATGTTTCCTTAAACTAGTATTTCAGGAAATTTGCTCCATGTGGAATGGTACCTGGCTCTCTTCACACCACTTCCGAAAAAAGAACAATTGATTTTCAGATTCTCCTTGAGGAGTGCTCCTTCATTGTTTCACCACTTCCTCTGGGAATCTTCCATAATCTTCATGCCTGACTTCCAGATGCCAAACATGAAGATTCAAGTAAACTAGATTGTTGTGAAGTCTGTTGCTGAGTCAACAGATTTACCCCCAAGGGAAGTCTTAGAAGAAGTTTTGTGAACAGATTCATCAGATACCAAAACTAAAAAATCCCTGGCCATCCAATCATGATGATTCTGCACCTGTAGGTGGTCATCTGTTGAATCACCTGAGGGATGAGGGCCACTGGACATAACTGACCAGACCCTCTCCAGAGATGTTCAATGCATCTGTTTCCCAAGACTGACTGTCTGGGACATGAGACATATACACGTTACAACACCTGCAGGACCAAGACCCAGGGCAAAAACACATGTCTGTACAGACCTTCACAAGAGATGTTGAAGGACCTGTTTTCAGAGCCTGACAGCAGAGCTACATAGGAAGCTTGTGATTCATCTTGTTGCAAACACATCAACCACTGATTGATGGCAGCAATGTCTAAAAAGATTGAAAACCGGACGATTCATAGCCCCTTTGGTCTGAAATAACTTATCTTCCTAAAACAAGGAATCTGCCAGAACAGTAGATTCCCTGGGATGTACTTCCCTGAATGTGAATCATTGTGGCATTGGACTGAATCATGATTCTACAGATGAAGGTACCTATTCCCTGAGTGGAAGCCTCCCTGGCTGTTCACATAGGCAACCACTAAAGAATTGTCTGTGAAAATCAACTGATTTCAACTCAGAAGCTGATTTCTGAATCATTTTAAGGTAACAACATAGCTTCCAGCTGTATAATGTTATGTCATGAAAAGTCTTGACTCTTCCTGATTCCACAGACCAATGGCTGTGGATGACTCAAGAAAGCACCCCAACCCATTAGGGAAGCTTCTGTGAATGGAGAGAGTCCTCCTTCAAAATTGGAAATTTTAATTACTTAAATGTAGCTTTTATAAGCTACAAGCTTACCATGTGGGACTTAATGCTGTTCTCGGGTTGCCACACCCGGGGCCAACGTCTTAGAAAAAAAGATCGTTCTTGTTAGCCACCGGATATACTGGTAGTTGTCGTCACGTGATAACTTCTGACCAATCGCCCTACTTTCTCGTTGAAATTTTTTATTAAACCTACCCCTCAGCTGTAAACAGCGGGGAGGCAGGGTGGGACTCTCCTAAGTCCCACATGGTAAGCTTGTAGCTTATGAAAGCTACATTTAAGTAATTAAAATTTCCAATTTTATTACGCTACAATAGCTTACCATGTGGGACTTAATGCTGAATTCAACCGCCCGGTGGCGGGATTACAGCTGAGACTGGAAGATATGTAATTTTTTTCTAAGATTTGAATTAATATATACAGAATAGTGCCAGAAATGCCAGTCTGAGTCCCTTTTACAGAGCCCCGATCCCGAAGATCGGGCCTGTAACAAGCCAAAAACCTGAGTAAAAAGGGACAGTGCTAAAACTGTCCAGATGTTTGGTAGTAGGACGGAAGTGCAGCAGTGCTCACTTTGAGGTCTAAGGGTCCCTATTAGACCTTCACGTGTGACTGACCAATCCAGTGGTCGGGCATCTCATGAAATTTTTAACCTGAAATATGAGATTAACGACAACTGACTAAGTCCTTAATAGAAATTACCTGATAATTGAAAAATAAAATGACCTTACCCGTAACATCTTGAAGGTAAAGGAATACCTAGATCCTGGGAGAGACTCCTGAAGACTTGGTTGTAGCGGATGTGCCCCCCCCCCTTTTTCTTTCCGAGGACAACTGGTCTGAGGGGAAGGATCTAGGACTTGTTGTGCCGCCACTACGGGTTCCAGATACATATTGTTGTCGGTGTCCGACCAAGTAAGGTCTTTTAGGTAAAAATTTGTGAATGTGTTGTGAGCTTTCCAGTGACAGGCTTGCATGATTTGGTCCACCGATACTCCACCGTAAAAGGCCTTAGAGGCCGCGAAGGCCCGGATATCATGCGCTGTGACTTGGACCAAGTCCAAGGCTTGTTGATCTGCTTGTTTATAACAAAGTAGAATGGTTTGTTTCAACCATGAGGAGAGTGTAGCGGGTCTGATGTCTGAGGTATGTCCTTTCTTAAAGGAGATGAAAAGGAGAGAACGAGACCCTCTCAGGTCTTTAGTTCGGTCTAAATAGAACCTCAGGGCCCGCACGGGACACAGGGTCCTGTCTTCCTTAAACTGTCTATCTACAATGGTAGTCAAAGCAGGAATAGTCACTGGTGACACACTTTAAGAACCTTCTCTTGCTAGTTGGTTTTTGGCTATGAAATCAGAAGAAGGGAACAAGGCTACCTTTTCCCATTGGCCTAAATTAGCTACTTTGTTAGCGACCCAGGCATGGATTTCGCTGCGGCGCTTGCCGGAGGCCAAGGCTAGCAAGAAAGCAGTTTTGAGAGTAAGATGTTTGAGGTCTGAGTCTTTCATGGGCTCAAATGGTGCTTTGGTGAGCTCGTTAAGGACAACAGAAAGGTTCCACTTGGGTAAATTTCTGGAACTTTTAGGACGATCCCTGTGGAAACTGGAGAGTAACCTATGAAGGTCTGCATTGTGCGCAATGTGTTGGGCCGTTGGGCCCAAAGTGTCAACGATAGCAGTCCTGTAACCATCAATGGTCGAGGGGCGCCTGTTTAGGTCTTGGTACAGGTACATGAAAAAATCTGAGATTTGTTTCACAGATGGAGTGGAGAAATCCACCGAATTTTCAAATAGGGCCCACTTTGACCTGTAGATGGTCCTTGTTGATGACCGCTGAGGGGCAGCAATTCTCTCTGCCACCTCCACAGAGAAGCCTTGTTCTTGGAGTTGTCCGCTCCTAGACACCAGGCGTGGAGGTTCAGCTGTTGCGGATTGTTGTGGAACACATAGTTGTGGGACTGTTTGAGTAGGGTCGTTGACACTGGGAGTTGTAGTGGGATCTCTGTTGAGAGCTGCACTAGGTCCCAAAACCAGGGCATCCCTGGCCAGCCTGGGGCTATCACGATGATCAGGCAATGGCATTGCTTGATCTTTTGGATCACCTTGTGAAGGAGAGCCGTAGGAGGGTAGGCGTAGGCCGTGAGGTTGGTCCAGTTTATGTTCAGAGCATCTATGTTCCAGGCCCTTGGGTCTGGGATAGGAGACACATATAGAGGGAGTTTGTGATTCAGGTGAGTGGCGAATAAGTCTACATGAGGGGTGAACCACTTTCGGCAGATTTGCTTGAAGACCTGAGGGTGCAGGGACCATTCTGTTGACTGCACTTGGTTGGACCTGGATAGGAGGTCGGCCATCACATTCAGACACCCTGGAATGTGCCTGGCTTTCAATGTTATATGGTAGTGATGGCACCAGGTCATGATTTTCCACAGGAGAGCGCACATCTCTGCTGAGTGAGTTCCCCCTTGCTTGTTGATGTAGGCTACCACTGTTGAGTTGTCCGTCGCAACTAACACTGTTTGATTCTGGCACTGGTCCTTGAAGTCTCGAAGGGCCAGGGAGACCGCCTTCAATTCCAGGACATTTATGTGTAGCCTTTTTTCCCGCTCTGACCACAGCCCTTTTGTAGAATTTTGATCTAAGTGAGCGCCCCAACCTTCGTTTGAGGCGTCGGTAAAGAGTTGGATACTGTGGTCCTTGGGATGAAGGTCTGCGCCTTTCATCACATTTGAGGGGTTTTTCCACCAATCTAGGTGGGCTACAATGGCTTCTGTCCAAGGAAGGAGGTTGTCCAGCGACTGAGGATATCTCCAGTGCTCCTTGAGATGAAACTGAAATGGCCTCATGTGAAGGCGTCCCTCCGGGACCATTTTCTCCGTTGAGGCTAGCAACCCAATTAGAGACATCAAACATCTTGCAGTCAAAACACGTTTTGACTTGAGTCGTAGGATCAAATCCTGAAGTTTGAGCCATCTCTCGTGAGTGGGTCTTACAAGGGCTGAATCTAGGTGGTATTCGTAGCCCACGAACGAAAACACCTGAGTAGGTTTCAGTTCTGATTTTTCCTGGTTGATTATCCAACCCAAGGATTGGGTTAGGTCTACCACTGCCTGTGTGTCCCTTTGAGATTCCTCCTGGGACTGGGACCTGATCAGCCAGTCGTCCAGGTATTGGTGAATTCTGAGTCCTCTTGAGAGGGCCATTAGTTTCACTTCCTTTACGATCATCGTAAAGACCTGGGAGGCTGTGGCCAGTCCGAAAGGTAGGGAGGTGAACTGGAACACCTGGGCCTTGTAGCAAAACCTTAGGTACTTCCTTGAGTTTGGATGGATGGGGATGTGAAGGTATGCGTCTGACAGGTCTATCGACGATACCCACTCCCCTGGGACCAGGGAAGTCCGGATGGACTCCGGGGTTTCCATTTTGAACTTTTCTACATGTAGAAAAGTGTTGAGCCTGCTTAGGTCTATGACTGGCCTCCACCTTTGGTGAGATTTTACGTTTTCCACCCTTTCGATGGCGTTCTTTGACAAGAGAGACTGGATACAAGTGGCCAAGGCTTGGTCTTTTTGTTGGGCCTTGTACTCTGATAGAATCAGAGGAAATCTGATCAAGTTTGGCTTTGAACGGAATGGCAGAACGTAGCCATTGGTGATAATGTTTAACACGTTTTGAGAACATTTGTTTGTTAGCCAGTCTCTCTTGAAAGAACGGAGGCGACTTCCTACTGGTGGACTGAATGAGGCTTTGGAGGAGTCATTGCGAAGGGGGGTTTCCATGCCCCCTTCCCCTATTGTGGGGTCGAAAACGACCCCTGGAGCCTCTGAAGTTGGATTTTCCTCTTCCCGAGGGAAAGGATTGGTTACTGCTTTGAGAGGTATTGCCCCCATAGGGGCGTTTCCTGTAGGAGCCTCTTTTCTTGTGGGGGCCACGAAAGGGCTTATTCTGGTAGGGTGAAAAACCCTGAGAATCTTTTGAGGTGCCTTTTTTGAGAAGGAAGTCCTCACCTTCCTTTACAAGTTGAGACTCGAACAAGGAGGAGTCCCAGAAGGATGAGTTCCTAAGTTCTTGGCGTCTCGTTTCCCCTAGCTGGGGATGCAATAGAGTCATTTCGGCTTCGCGCCTAAGCAAGCCGGTATTAGCCATGGAATATAATTCCCTCTGGAGAATATGGGCTAGCGATTTGCTGAGACAGGTAAGAGCTCTATGTTGAACAAGAACCGTCTTGTTCCAAAAATCCAAGTACTCAGCAACTTCCTCATATCCGCGCTTTGCTGCTTTCTCAGGATTGGCACCTTTCTGGATCTGAGACTTTATCTTCTTGACAGTTGACTTGATGCTATGTTGGCACTTCTCCAAGGAAGCACTGCAAGAAGAAGAGGTTTTGGCAAAGGCAGCGGTGAAATTGAGGGTTGAGATATTTTGTCTAGCCTGATGTTCCAGCTCCTTAAGGACTGGCATAGGGACTTTGGCTACTGGTGCCCCAGGAGGTCTAGGAGTAATACAGATCTTGGCAAAGTCCGTATTCAACTCCTGGATTTTGTCTTGAAAAGTGGGCTGTCCAACCTTATACCACTTAGAAGTGGAAAGAGGAGGCTTGACATATTTTCCCTCAGATAAATTGGCAGCTTTGAAATCATGTTGAAATTTATCAAAGGCGTCCTTGATAACTGAGCTAAGTGGTAGGATAGAGGAAGGACCTCTAGGTCTGAGCTCTTGACGGCCTTTTTCGTCATCCAGACCCAACACTGAAGTTGAAGACCTAGGCATAGAGTCCCTGGGGTCAGGGAGAGAAAGAATGCGCCTGAAGGTGTCTACCTCTTCAGAGTATTGGGAGGGAATGTCAGACAGGGCTACTTCCCTATAATAAGGGGGGTCTGGATCATGTTGTGGGAGGTCTTGATCAGAAGCTGCGCCTGAGGGCTGAGCCCTAGAGGGCTTAGAAGAACTGTGTCTGGCCACAGGGGAGTGATCTTCCTCTGAAGATGACACATATCTGGACCTAGATTTATGCTTGCTCTTGTCAGAGTGTTTCTTAGGTCTAGGATGGATCCGAGGTTCGTCGGAATCCTCATCCAGATGATCCGAGGCAGAGCTCGGTGTTACTGTTTGCCTGTGGCTTTGTTTTTTGTGTGAGTACGAGGAATCCTTCGGTATTGCTTCAGAAGGGGCAACGTACTGATCCGAGGAAGTTTGATTAAGTACTAGTCGAGGAGGGAGTGCTGGACCAACGTCCACATCCATTGCCTCGGACTGTGCATTAGTACTTGACCTCGGAGGGGGTAGGTCCAGATGAGCAGCAGAGTTGCTGGATGGACCAGCTTTTGAAGCATGAGGCGAGGGATCAACCTCGGCAGACTTTTTAACTGCCAACTCCTCTCGGAGTGATTGAAATGCTTCTAACATGGATGCCTGGAAGGAACCCATTTGCTGCTGGATATGTATATTTAAGGAATCACCCAGGGATTTCTCTAGATTTCTTTGAATTTTGTTTTGTAAAACAGTACCTGGGGTGGGAGGAACAGCCTTGGCTGGGGTCTTTAGTGATAAAGAACTGAAGGCGAGAGGTTGAGGACGGGGGGGTGAGGTAAAGAGGTTATCGGCAGCACTCTCAAGGTCTGCATTAGAACCAGTAAAAGAGTCCCCATCGCCTTCACCCAAGAGATCTAGTTCATCTTTGGAACTAGTTTCCGCTTTTTGCTTTTTTAAGTACCGCTTCCTGTTTTGAATTTTTTGCAATTGTTCATCAGAGAGAGACGTGCAAATATGGCAGGGTGCTTCAAAAGTGACACAGGGGTCATCTCCCTTGCCAGCCTCCCTACAGGTAGGGCAGTAATTATGAGTATCAAAACTGAAGCAAAAATGGCGGCATTTCTGAGCTCTCGGTTTGTCTTTGTTTGCTTGATGAAGAGACATTTTAACGCAATAAAAAGACGTACAATTGAAATTGCCTGAACCGAGAAAACTCAAAACACGCGGATTGTAAGGAAAATACTTAATTTGTGAAATTAAAAATTTTACAGTATAATCTATGAAATATATTTAAAGAAATATCCAAATATTAGCCTCCAACAATACGTGAATACTGAGAAATAAATGAAAATGTCTGTATATTTACAAACTGCTACCAGTCATCGTGGCCAACGAGAAAGTAGGGCGATTGGTCAGAAGTTATCACGTGACGACAACTACCAGTATATCTGGTGGCTAACAAGAACGATCTTTTTTTCTAAGACGTTGGCCCCGGGTGTGGCAACCCGAGAACAGCATTAAGTCCCACATGGTAAGCTATTGTAGCGTAATAAAATTGAACTATTAGTCCACCAGTGAAGATGATCCCTGAACCAAAAACCCAAGATGGGATATCCAGAAACTGAAGATATCAGCAGTGTTTCCAGACACCATTGGAATGACTTCATGTGCAGATCACCCAATGGTATAGTCTTCTCCATTGAAACCATGCTTTCATAGTGACATGAGCTTCCCTGGAGATAAGTGAGAAGCTTTCAACATGGTAACTGTCTTTCCAAGAAGACAATAGATTTCCTTTGAGTTGGGAAGACTAGACCTACCCCGAGGTCGAATTGTAACCATAACTTCGATTAATGGAGTTGGAAATAAATCTGATTTTTAGAAATTTGTGATCCAACCCAGGCTCTCGACAAGATGCACCCCCAGTGGGTGTATCCCTGGCATTGCTGTTTTGAATTTGTTGTCATTAGCCAACCGTCTATATACTGGCGAATACTGATGCCTTCTGCGAGAGCCATCAGCCTGAACCTTTTACTACCTTGGTGAACTTAGACAAATCTGTAGCAATACTGAATGGTAAGGCAGTGAACTGGTAGAATATGTAGCCTACAATGAAGCAAAATACTTGTTAGCTGAATCTACCGGTGACGAGTGTGTACCCATAAGGTCGAGTGACGTCATCCACCGCCTTCTATAGACGAATTCCAAATATTAAACATTCTATAACAAGTAAGGTACATGCAAGCTCATTTACCTGACCTGAACAACTACTGGCTGCCATTTCTTCCTTGCTTGTCACAAGAGATAAACTGTAAAACTGAAGCAATGTGACACTGGTGACTGGTGTTATCGCCCTTTTGTCGATCATTCCATAAACAGCTTCTATCAAAACTGCTGTTTCTGTTACTTCTGCCAAACTGCTATTTCTTTTACTTCTGCCAACCTCACTTCTGAAAAGTCTGGCTGAATATTATCCTGTTACCAAGACTTGTATACTACCAAAAACTGGGCAAAGGTTCCCTGAAACCACAGGAAGCCACCTACCATCCCTGCTTCCATAGGGCCTGTAAAAGTAAGCTCCTCTCCCCCTTTTAACGCTGAGGAGTAGGAGGCACTTGTAACTCTATTCCAGAGTAACTGTCAAGATAGGGACCAAAAAATCTGCCCAGAGGCCTGATGTCCCTTTATTAGACTAGACTAGGAGCATGCTCACTTCTAGACTTACTAATCATCCTTATTCCATGAAAACACTATAAATCCTCTGAACATCTGATATGTCCAGCAAGAGAACCTCATTAGAAGTGAAGAAATGCATTGTAGGTTGCTAAAGGCATTCTAAGTTACATCCTTCCTGCCGAGTCACATATTCTTAGACATGGTCAAAACTTCCAACAAGAAGATTAGAACCCACACTAGTGGACTGTGGACTGGAAATGCAAACACATTGCATACCGTCCAAGGCTTATAAGACTACAACAGCACATGCTGATCCCTTAGGCCCCTTAAATTAGAAATAATAGTAAGGAAGCACAAACTTCTTCCTGCAACTGCTCTTGCAAACACCAGAGGTTTCAAACGCCCTGAAAACCCCAAAGACAGACCACATTCAATGCTGCCTGTTCATCCAAGGAATGTGGAAATTCCATGATCTAGGTAAATGTGACCAAAACGAGGGAGCATTCACACTGCCTGTGACTGTTATATCAATACCTAGCCACTAAATAATATTCAGCAAACTCTGAAGAAATAAGGACTATAGGTTCTTTGTGTTCTTGGGATGAATCACCAATCGCCATCACCTGATAACAGGATTCTAAACCTTTTGAGAGGTATAGAAACCCGGGTTTACTCTAAAGTCTTGTCCAAAAATCGTTGAATCAAAAGCCTTTACTTGTAGATATGAATGACACTCCCCATCATCTGACAACCCGAATCTAAACCTTTTGGGAGGAGTAGATACTCGATTGTACTTGAATGACGTCATGCAGGTATTTTCCTTTACTGAATGTTTTGACTGGACCTCGACGGAAGAGTTTTCCGAAGAGGTAGTCTTCACTCCATTCAAAACTCCTCCACAGTGCAGTGTCCACGGCAACTTAAATGGCTGCCCCCAAGGGAGATTCCTTCTACTGTATTGCCGACAATCTATTCGATTGGCATGCACACTGTGATAAAATTGCTTTCAATGCCTGGCTATAAGAACTCAAACGTGAACAGCAATAACGGCCACTCGAATTGTCATTCTCATCCAACATGGCGTCGTCCAGATCGCTTGTGTTATTAAAGCGTACATTCTTCCTAGATATGTATGTTGCAAATTTATAGCTTCCAACGTCCAGCAAACTGAACCAAACGACTGGCAAGCTATATAAATATTATTATTGTTGATTTATTTCCTAGAGGTTGACGACGATAGAACTTCGATGTCCCATCCAAAAGTCCTTTATTTGCATAATAATGACCTTCTTCTTCGAGAGAGGGTGATATGCAGCTTAGTATTGTAATTGGGAATCCTATGATGACAAATGTTGACTAAATGTCTCAAACATTTGTGAAAACATAAAAATTGTATCCCTGGGAGAACTTTCTCACTTCATATGTTACATTAGCCAACTGATTCTTCCAAGAAAATGCAAAATAGGTTCTTTTATGAGTCAGTGCCAAATTTTTTCAAAATTTGAGACTATCGGAATAGTCTCAAATTAGATTTGAGTCACTTCATGTAAGAGAAAGAAAATGTATGTAAAGATAAAGTATTAAAAGAAGACAATTCAATAGCAAAATGACAATGTTAATCAGTCAACTAAAAATTATGAAGCTGTAAAATTTATTAATTGTAGAATAGCCAGCCGTCAATGGAAATAACACAATTGTGTAAAAAACATATAATTAGTTGCAGCAATCGATATATGTTTGCTAAAGGAGAAACACGTCTCAAATACTAGAAATAGGACCTCCTGTTGATAGCAGCTGTGAAATATGAATAGAAACAGGATAGCACAGAAGAACACACATTATCATGTGTAATGTCCACCCCATGAACCTTTTGCCAAAATTGTACAGTAGTCTTACAAGACCCTGTTTCATTTGTAAAATATATGAATGATGCTTAAATATTTATTAGTATACATGTAAATTATTTCAGCTTCATGCCGTTTTGAATTGGTTGCATCAAAAATTTCGACGAAATCACTCTATCTCGCACGGTTAAGGAGATAGAAGCAAATTTGTGTTTTGCCACTAGAAAATGGCCGCCATTTTTGGGGAGAGGAAAATTTTTTGAAAATTGCCAAGAGTACATTTCTCAGATAGCCTGTGGGTCGAAAATTTCGACGAAATTGCTCTATCTCGCACAGTTAAGGAGATAGAAGCAAATTTGTGTTTTGCCACTTTTGGCAAAAATTCCAAAATTCAAAATGGCCGCCATTTTTGGGGAGAGGAAATTTTTTTGAAAATTGCCAAGAGTACATTTCAGAGAGATACCCTGTGAGTCGAAAATTTCAACAAAATCGCTCTATCTTGCACGGTTAAGGAGATAGTAGCAAATTTGTGTTTTTCCATTTTTTGGCAAAAATTCGAAAATTCAAATGGCCGCCATTTTTGGAGAGGGGAAAATATTTTGAAAATTGCCAAGAGTACATTTCTGAGATACCCTGAGGGTCAAAAATTTTGACGAAATCGCTCTATCTCGCACGGTTAAGGAGATAGTAGCAAATTTGTGTTTTTCCATTTTTGGCAAAGTAGCTAAGTAGCTATTACTCAGTTAGTTATATAGCTATTATCACTAAAAGCAATCCCAAGCAAGCTATCGACCTATGTAATGCTCATACTAAATTTGGTAAAGATATGTCAATATTTTTCCTTAAAATGCTCGGAAACAAAAGAAGTACACAAAAGTAGCTAAGTAGCTATTACTCAGTTAGCTATAGACCTATCTTCACCAAAAGCAATCCCATGCAAGCTATTAACCCAATAAACACCCATACCAAATTTGGTAAAGATAGGATAAATACTTTTCCTTCAAATGAGCGGAAACCAAGCGTCTGGACGGCGGACGACGGAAAAAGCAAAAATAATATGTCCACCCCCCAGTGGGGTGGACATAATGACAGGTGAACACACTTTGGCAGAGCCAAAATGAAAGGTCACACCATGATGCACACCTACACCCCCAATCCAATGTCCCTATTAAGTACCAACCATCTACACCTTACATAATCCAACAAATAGTCTGGACACTATTTTAAAACCCATGGTCACTATGACAAAATCAAAGGTCAAATCAAGATCACAATATGGTGTTGCACACCTACAACCCCTAAGCAATGTCCTTACCAACTATCAATTTCCTACACTTTACTGTTCAAGAAATATTGCCCAGAAAAACTTTAAAGGTGAAGGTCACTATGGCAAGATCAAAGGTCAAATCAAGGTCACACCATGACATTGCACACCTACACCCACTAACCAATGGACCTACCAAGTATCAATTTCCTACACCTTATGGTTTCTGAGATACAGCCTGGACAAACTTTTTCCCGCCGCCCACCTGCCTGCCCATCCGGACACCATGGGTGAAAACAATACCCTGTCAGCCCTTCAGGGCTGTGGGGTAAAACTTGGAAGTTCTGATGTCAGAAAGTCCAATCCTGTTATTTCATTAGAAAATTGCTCTGAAGTACGAATTTGAAGTTCTGACAGAATTTGAAATTCTGATGGATTGGACTTTCTAATTTTCCTGTATCAGAAAGTCAAATGAATCCGAAAGTCCAATTCTGTTCTTTCTTTATTGTAAGATTGCTTGGAGGTATGAATTTGAAGTTCTGGTATCAAGATTTGAAATTTTGATGGATTGGAGTTTCTAATTGCCTTGAATCAGAAAGTATAATCCATCAGAAAGTCCAATTCTGTTATGCTTATTGAGGCATTGGAGCTATTATGGATAAAGATAAAAAGGATGTTTTAAGTATATTCCATTTAAACACAAATGTTTATTTAATGCACAAGTTCATTAAAATACATTTCAGAACAAAAGTTATTTTAGTTTCAAATTTTATTCTGACAAGTGATGTTGCTGACATGACAATTTCTTGAACACTTCAAGCCCTTCTTCTTACAATTCTTAATTGATGTGATGACAAGAAAATAGAGAGCAAGTACTCAAGCCTATTGAAAAGGCTTTTGATACTCAGAAAAAACAAACAAAATGGTTGCTAACTAATTGGATTAAAATAGCATGAGGGAAGCCTTATCAAAGAGGCCTTGTTCTTAGGAAAACTCAAGAATTATAAAATTAAAATCAAGAAAATTTGGACTTCAATATTAGTATTTGAACTTGTAATGTCAGAAAGTCCAACTGGAGTTTCTGACAACCAGTTTTGTCAGAATTTCAAATTGTGACAAAACAAATATATCAAAAACTCCAATCGGACTTTCTGACTTCAGAACTTCCAATTGGAGTTTGTGATGTCAGGATTTGATTTTCTGATGGATTCGACTTTCTGATACAAATTATATATGCTATTCTAGACTTTTATAACCTCTGTACGGGAGGTAGATTCTAAGGCAGGAAACCACACAATATAATCAAACAACCCATCACCCTTTGAATCCACTGCCTAGGTTGTATAGACAATGGCAATCTCATTATAAATCAGATTATTACTTGCTAGCGTTATTCTTTTCAATGTAAAACAAGATATTAATCACAACAAGGTGTAAATTTTTTTAGATCCTTCTATTTCCACGTGAGAAGGCAATGGATGAGGAACAGAGAAAACACTTTGAAACAACATAATTTTGTCATATTTTATTCCACTTAAAATACATCCACCATTTGACACTGGAATAGAAATTATTCATATATTGGTTTGACTGACTAACCAAAATACAAGAGGTTTACAATGTTTATCTGTTATTTCAGATAGCTATGAAAATGACTTCTTTAAATAGTGAAGCATCAACTATAGTTACTACAATGAGAAGCCTTTCTAGAATCTACAATAAGTTGCATTCTGTTTTGCCAAGTATAACTTATACTATTATATTTTACAAAAATAACAAAATTATATCCGTCACATTTTGCATTGATATCACCATTGTCGCATTTTTATAACTATAAACACATCTACTAGTATTTTATGAATCATTCAATGTGTGCAGCCCACAACACACAGACAAAAACTGCTGGTGGGAAAATCCCTAAATAAAGAAACTAACAACAAAGGTTCATTGTAAATGATACGAGTTTTACAGTTCTGGCTAAGGCTTGTGTTTCAAAAACAGAGGATGAGGCTATTTCTATCACATCTGCACATTTTATACCCCTTGTTCCACAATTCATGTGTATGCCAACCACTGCAACTGTATGGTCGGGAACAGAAACTCGTCGTTCATGCTACCTTTTCACTTGTAATGATGAGAAGTGTAGTCTGTGATCTCAGAACATTTTGTCTCCTGTAACTGGGGCTACAACCTTTTTTGTCCATGCTTCTGTTCATGCTTTGAGGGATGACATCTATCTGCTCACTTATACAACTCCCTTTTTCACTCTTTTAATCTCATGACTGATCTACCAGTTACAATGAAACATTATTTAAACATGTTTAAAAATCTTTGTGACGATTTCTATCTTGTTGGTTGTAACTATGTTACAGCCTAAATCTTCATGCTACTGCCCATCTTTTAAGGTATAGAATGTACCTTGTCCACCTTTTTCATGACATGACCGATCTACAGTTTTTATGAGTCCCTTGGAGAATCTTCTCTGTTTTCCAAGAGTTAATATAATTTGGTGTTGAGTTATTTTCTTGAATCATGGCTGTTAGGGGCCGGTTGGAAGACTTATCCTTTTGACCATACACATATATTTTCAGTTGTAGTGTAATAAGAGTTTAACATTCAACTCAATTTTTTCCTACCCCTTGTTTAACAGGATCACTTGTAGCAGGATCCAGACTTATGATCAACTCATGAATGTGGAATAGCAGTATAAAAAAGTATGTAATCACACACTTGCTTTCAATGAATACTGCATTATTTAGAATCACATTATTACCAAAATCTGACCAGCTAAGTAACAAACCACACAGTCATCAGAGATGCTCATATCTGACAACCAGGAGGTTTTCAGACCAGCCAGTGTAAGTTATTTAAAATGTGCCGGAGAACTAACAGTTAAAAAAGAGAACATGTAAAGACAAAGTAACAAAAAAAGGACAATTTAATAGCAAGATGACAGTATTAATTTCTCTAAAGTTATAAAGCTGTAAAATTTATCATGTAATCTATTTATTAATTGGAAAATAGCTGTCAATGTAGATGTCATGATTGGGTAAAAATATATATAGTAATCACTTAAAGAAATCCATATACCTTTGTGATACAGGGTTATGTCTCAAATGTACCAGTAGAAAACATTCTGGCAGAGTCAGGGTCATAGGTCGCACAATGGCATTGCATAACTACACCCTCCAATGAATATACCTAACATGTAACAACTTCCTACACCTAACGGTGTCCTAGATGTAGCCCGGACAATATTGTTCAAGGTCACCACAGCAAAGCCAAAGGTCAAATCAAGGTTACACCATGATGTTGCACATCTAGATCCGCCAACTATTACCCCTGTTTAGTTTCAACTTCATACACTTATTGTTTCCAAATAATAGGCTAGGTATAACTTGAAAGGTGGGGATCACTATGACAAGGCAAATCAAGGTCACATAATGATGTTACACATCTACAACCCAAAACCAATATACCTACCACCTATCGACCTCCTAGACCTTATAGTTTATGAGATATAGCCTGGAGAGGATTTTAAAGGTTAAGATCACTACACAAAGGTCAAATCAAGGTCACACCATGGCATTACATAACTACACCCATAAACTAAGATTTTCAAAATCAGGGGCACTACAGAAAGGTTTCACCATGATGTTGCATACCTACACCCCCAACCAATATCCCCGAAAGGATGACATTCATAAACCTCATGGTTTCTGATTTACAGTAGACAAGACTTTGCCAGGTGCTTGCCTGACCACCCATCCAGCCACATGCCATGGGGGAAAACAATAACACTCAGCCTTTAAGGGCTGTGAGGTAAACAGCACTAGTTATAATATTGCAAGTCTAATTTATAAAAGAAACACGAAGCAACTTTTTATAGCGAATACACTAGAACTATATGGTGCAGCCATAACTTGTTGCCACGTATACAGAAAACATGGTTCTATATTATAATTTTCACAATATTATTATGCTCAATAGCATATCAACTAGAAATAAACAAATTAAATTACTAAATAATATATTAAATATGTGTAAACAGTATTTACATTTTTAGAATAAACCAAGGATACCTTTTATTTCTATATAATAATTGTCACTAGAATAACAGGGACAAATGTACAGGGATACAGAAATGATACCAGATTGTAATAACAGGGGTTATTTACTTTGCTCACATAAGTCTCTTTTTCCACTTAGGTCATTCCAGTACAGTTTCACTTTCAATTTGGGATGGTTACACTTGCATAAGAAAATACTGCAGCCTACACAGCAGTCTCTGAGAAGATTGTAAAACACAGTTTTGAAGGGGTTTTCACCTCGTGGAAACTTCATAATCATATGCTGTAACCAATCTCATTTCTTGTCCTAAATGGAAGCACTTACCATGTGGAATATGTTACATTTAAATATTATAAACGTGCACAAACTTTTCATAATATATCAAGGCCAAATATTATATTTGTCCTGTTTTTAGTTCTGGAAATGTTTAAGTGTGAGCTCTAGCGAGGCTCATGCTTCTAGAGATCATTTTTTTTTTGTCTCCGGACTTTCATGAATTGTGGCGAAGCGTGATGAGTATCTGTCTCTACACTGAAGTTAAGCAGCAATGGGCTACGTTAGTACTACTGGGATGGGTGACCGCTTCAGTGGACTACTCGTGTCTCTGATGGCTTTGTGGCTCGCGCTAGTAGACTGAAACCCCTTTAAACAGTTTTAATACTAATTATGGAGACAAATAAGGGCACATGCAAAAACATATATAAGGTGTGTTTGAAAATAACCTTTTTAAGCTAATTAATTAATTGCCAGAGATGAAAAATTTGCTGCTTTATGTCGCAGAGAAATGGTCTGTGACTGTTACTGTGTGAAATTTGTGTACTTTATTAATATCTAATTGAAGTCATACTCTGATTCAAAATCATTGTATCTCATTGTAAATCATTGTAACAATCAAAAAAAAATTTGGCTGTGTCACTGTCATTATCACTGTTTTAATAACATTTTTTTTTCTTGAAAGCTCTTCAAAATTCAAACACTATACTTATTTTGATGTTCAGTTTTCCCAAAGTTTTTTTTCTGTGCCTCAAAAATACCAAACAGCAATGGCAAGAGCAGCTAAACAGTTCACCGACTGAGTGCTCAAAAATTTATACATATGTCACAGTAAATAAGTGAAATATGTACATACTAAAAAATTACTGAACTTTAAAGGGATTACACATATTAACTGAATACAGTTACTGAAACTTTCAGTAAATTTGCATAACTGCTTATTGCATGTATTTACAGTGGCAAATAAATTTCCAAATGTAAGGCTGATCATCATTTCACTTTTTGACAATTCACCTACACATAAAAAGCTGTAATTCTACAGATAGCCAACATATCAGAAACAAAGCTATAGGTTATTTTTTGCATACAAGTGGATATGAAAATAAACAATTTTGATAATTTTCTGATTCAAAAATAAAAACAATAAAAAAAACCTCAAATCTGCAATTATATATCATGAGCAAAAACATACATTGTGCATCATAAACACTACAACTTTCTTTACATAAGATTACATAGTGATATAGACTGTATGAGATTCTTGCAGCTTCCACTCAATATAAATACAATAAGAACCCATTGATGAGCTTTTAACACAACCTTCAGTCTGGTACATTCCTATAGTTACAACTGAAATATTAAAACACAACATACGTGATGGATACTGTCTTGACTTTCTTGTAAGCAATTTAACTCATCACATTTATCCCTAAAGGTAAACTTTAATCCTTATTGTATAGCTGTTATCACAAAGATTTGGTTCAAATTGCACTAATCTCAACCTGTGACCTTCTGCCTACTGTACCCCCATAATGTCGAGCATTTGGAGTTTCACAGTCACAAATGAGCTCATCATTTTGCGGTGAGTAATATCAGCCCTTCATACTACTGTATTTCTACCCATAACTCTCAGATGAAATCATACCAAATTTTTCAACCATTATTTCTTTTTATTATGGTAGAAAAAGACTATAATATTAAACTTCGATCAAATATATGAAGCAACATAAACTAAAATATTCCAAATCCAATAAGAAACGCTTTCCTTTATGAGAAAAATATACACAAACATGGTATTAACTGTTATAATATTCATCAGTAATACTGTAACCGTATCACTATTTTCAATATTTTAATTTCACCTGTCCATAAAAGTAATGGTGAGATAGGTCTGAAATATTGGAAAAAAGAGCTTGAGATGGAAATTCTTGACTGAATCGGGTTCCCACAGTTTTCGTTACGTCGACAAATGCTGTTGTATGCAGATGCAGAAAACAGTTGACACATTTTTAAGTACCTGGACACCTTTACCATCTTATTCAGATATCCATTACAAAACTACAGTGTATGTAGGGTTGTCATGAGTCAACTAGTACACTGTTTCTAGAGGCTTAAAACGGACAAAACTATGCCAGTTTTCATTGCAAGGTAACTGCAATTAACCATTTTTTGTGTAAATTTTTGCTCTTTTCTACATTCTCCACTCAAAATAATTTTTAACTTGAATAAGTAGTTGAGTAGTCCTTAACAGCCCTAAGTATGCATGATGTATCCAACAAAAACTGGAGCCAAACACAGAACTCCCCTCTATTTCTCTTAGTCAACCTCTCCCATTGGTGGCCAGCTTTCCACTCTGAGTCTCGCTATGACTCCTTCACATAATTTCTCCATCCACATATTAAGTCCAGCTAACAGATCTGCAATAAACAGTACTTGTTCCTCCCTGCTCTCCTCCTCCTCCTCCTCCATCTCTTCACTATTGCTATCATCCAGGCCTATGAAATCACCACTTCTCTGTGCCCTGGATTTGGCCAGGCGTTTGGCACGCTGCTGCTCCTCATGTGCATGGTAAATGCTAAAGTAATTACGAGGACCATTGATGGCAAGAACTGTACCCAGGCAGTTCGTGGGGTTAATGTGATTCAAGTCTCTGCCTGTGGCTTGCTGAAGTAACCTTGTGAACCACCCAATATCATCTTCCAGTTGTAAGAAAGCAAACTGAAATGCCTTGGATCTACAAAACAGGTACAGTAAAATCACAAACTGAACTGCACCGGATTTGCAAGAAGAGACAGGAAGAGTAAGCTAGCAAACTGAAATGCCTTGGATCTGCAAAAGAAGAAACAGCCACAATAAGAATTTAAGAAAGCAAACTGAAATGCCCTGGATCTGCAAAGAAAGGAAAGGCAGAGTAATAAAACATCCTGCAATACCCTGGATCTGCAAAAAAAAAGAAAAAAAAAAAAAGAAATAAAATAAAAATAAATAAAAACAGGTACAGTAGAAGCTTTGTTCTCAGTTCTCCAAACACGTTGAAGAGGTAGTTTTTGACAGGAGTTTTAAAAGTATTAATCAGCTTCAATCAAATTTTAGTGTAAAGTTGTTCCGCAATGGTTTTCTCCCCAAGAACTGGTATGTATGCAACCTATTCTCACCACTGAAGATTGACGAGAGAGGATTTACTGTTGAGGTAATCGTGTTACTCATGTATCAAGACAGTTGTCAAACTAGAGAGGTAGATAACTGAACCAATGATTAATATAAGAATAATTGAGAAAATAAATCATGGTCAATTAGTTACTTCAGGTTACTGAAAATAGAAACTTTACTTATGCAGTCAAGAAAAAATAGCATCAGAGATGCCCGTACCCCACAGCCTAGGGAAGTATTTTCAACACCATGAGATACAGAAGTACTGTATCAGTATAAACTTTAGGATACTTTCAGAGCACTGTCAGTTATATAAAGGTCCAAATAATGTTTAAAAGAAAGATCATGCATATAAAGATGAAGTATTAAAACAAGATAATTCAATAACAAGATGACAGCATTAATCAGCAAACTAAAATTCAACCTTCTTTATCTACATCTGCATGGCCAAATTATGGTTTAGATGGTTTGAATATTACCATGCATATAGAAGTGGTAATACATTTAATGAATGCTTATGTGTGGTGTTGGAGCAAAATCTGTGGCTCACTTGATGAAATTCTATCTCTTACAATGGGAAGTTATGAAAGTAAAATTCTTAATAAATTCTAATATGACTTTAACAGTGCTTAATCTGCATCAAAAGAGAGACCCAAAGGTGCAACAAGATTTTATAGGTCAAGGTCACTAGGACAAGGTCAAAGGTCAAATTAAGGTGACACCATGATAATACACACCTACAGCCCCTAACCAATGTCCCTACCAAGTATCAACTTCCTCAACCCTACGGTTTCCAAGATATAGCCCAGACAAGATTTTATAGGTCAAGGTCACTACGCCAAGGTCAAAGGTCAAATCAAGGTCAGACCATGACGTTGCACAACTATATCCCCTAACCAATGTCCCTACCAAGTATCAACTTCCTAAACCTTACAGTTTCCGAGATATAGCCCAGACAATATTTTTAAACTCAAGGTCACTATGGCAAGGTCAAATCCTGGTCAGACCATGACGTTGCACACCTACACACCCTAACCAATGTCCCTACCAAGTACCAACTTCCTACACCTTACGGTTTCCGAGATATAGCCCGGACAACATTTTATAGGTCAAGGTCACTATGGCAAGGTCAAAGGTCAAATCAAGGTCAGACCATGACATTGCACACCTACACCCCCTAACCAATATCCCTACCAAGTATCAACTTCCTACACCTTACGGTTTCTGAGATATAGCCCGGACAAGATTTTATAGGTCAAGGCCACTACGGCAAGGTCAAAGGTCAAATCAAGGTCAGACCATGATACTGCACACCTACACCCCCTAGCAAATGTCCCTACCAAATATCAACTTCCTACACCTTACGGTTTCCGAGATATAGCCCGAACAAGATTTTATAGGTCAAGGCCACTATGGCAAGGTCAAAGGTCAAATCAAGGTCAGACCATGACGTTGCACACCTACACCCCCTAACCAATATCCCTACCAAGTATTAACTTCCTACACCTGACGGTTTCTGAGATATAGCCTGGACAAGATTTTATAGGTCAAGGTCACTACGGCAAGGTCAAAGGTCAAATCAAGGTCACACCATGACGTTGCACACCTACACCCCCTAACCAATGTCCCTACCAAATATCAACTTCCTATACCTTACAGTTTCCGAGATATAGCCTGGACAAGAATTTATAGGTCAAGGTCACTACGGCAAGGTCAAAGGTAAAATCAAGGTCAGACCATGACGTTGCACAACTACACCCCCTAACCAATGTCCCTACCAAGTATCAACTTCCTACACCTTACGGTTTCCGAGATATAGCCCGGACAAGATTTTATAGGTCAAGGTCATAACGGCAAGGTCAAAGGTCAAATCAAGGTCAGACCATGACGTTGCACAACTACACCCCCTAACCAATGTCCCTACCAAGTATCAACTTCCTACACCTTACGGTTTCCGAGATACAGCCCGGACAAGATTTTCAAACTCAAGGTCACTACGGCAAGGTCAAAGGTCAAATCAAGGTCAGACCATGACGTTGCACAACTACACCCCCTAACCAATGTCCCTACCACGTATCAACTTCCTACACCTTACGGTTTCTGAGATACAGCCCGGACAAGATTTTCAAACTCAAGGTCACTACGGCAAGGTCAAAGGTCAAATCAAGGTCAGACCATGACGCTGCACACCTACACCCCCTAACCAATGTCCCTACCAAGTATCAACTTCCTACACCTTACGGTTTCTGAGATACAGCCCGGACAAACTATTTCCCGCCGCCCGCCCGCCCACCCGCCCGCCCGCTCGCCCGCCCATCCGGACACCATGGGTGAAAACAATGTTAAAACTAATATACTGTACATAATTGAAACTAATTAGACAATGTATGTAGAAATTTAATGCAAATCGTTTGATAAAATACAAGAAACTTAGCTACTGTGTCAACATACCTGGCATAGGTCACCATTGTTTGACCAAATTGGTGGACCAATTTACTCTTGCTTTCTTGGTTGACTAGAATCACAAGAGTCCTCACTCCTGGTTCAGTTTTCAAAACAAACTTTTCAAATGTGATGGCACTTAACTGAAAGACATCTACCTGTGCCCTAAAAACAAAGAAAGGATAGAGGATAATGTGGATTTATTGATTAATTTGCAGGTTAGTGTCACACTCCAACACATTATAGGCAAAAAAGGTGGGGCATTTGAAATGAGAGGTTCCAATTAAATTTGTTTTATATTAAGACCAAGCAGATAAGCTGTAGGGCAAAAAAGGTGAGTCTTATGACTTCCTCTATCATGTCAGTGCATACTCCTTCATAAATATTCTGCGTTTAACAACATCAACAAGTAACTGTTACCTTTCTCACTTTAAGGTGAGGGCCAAGAGTCAAATCATGTTATAACAGGTAGTTGTAAGGATGAACTAATTCTAATTTTAAACAACTTTTATAGTGCTTAATATATAAGAAAAAATGTCAGGATGACAAAGACACAGAATTCATAGAGGGTTTCCCATAGAGGCTATTGGGGGATATATTTTAAGAAGCAAACAAGACTTAAGTTTCTCTATGAAGGAGGCAACAAAAGAGGAGCAGAAATCTCACCAAGCAACTCATTCCAAACTGTAGGTGTATCAAAAGTTAAACTGAAACTAAACTAGAGGAATGCTTTTGCTAACAAAAGCGAAGCATCCCTGAAAGTTTAAAATGCTTTGTGGTTTTAATAAGCATGCTGTAAAGCTAAGAATGCACAAAGCTGCGCCGTATGCTTTCCCAATACCTCTTAATTCATTCTGAAGCTATAAAAGCAACGGTAAAGGAGATATAAGGCAAAAACTCAAAATCAGCTATTTATGACCCCAGTTTGGCCCATAAGGGGGGGTCGGGGGGGGTAAAACTGACCGGCTATTTAGACTCTCCACATATGCTTTCCCAATACCTCTTAATACATTCTGAAGGTATAAAAGCAACAATAAAGGAGATATAAGGCAAAACTCTAAAGCAACTATTTTATGACCCCAGTTTGACCCATAAGGGGGGGTCGGGGGATAAAACTGACTGGCTATTTAGATTCTCCACATATGCTTTCCTACTACCTCTTAATACATTCTGAAGCTATAAAAGCAACGATAAAGGAGATATAAGGCAAAAACTCCAAAGCAGCTATTTATGACCCCAGTTTGGCCCATAAGGGGGGGTCGGGGGGTAAAACTGACTGGCTATTTAGACTCTCCACATATGCTTTCCCAATACCTCTTAATACATTCTGAAGCTATAAAAGCAACAATAAAGGAGATATAAGGCAAAACTCCAAAGCAACTATTTTATGACCCCAGTTTGACCCATAAGGGGGGGTCGGGGGATAAAACTGACTGGCTATTTAGCTTCTCCACATATGCTTTCCTACTACCTCTTAATACATTCTGAAGCTATAAAAGCAACGATAAAGGAGATATAAGGCAAAAACTCCAAAGCAGCTATTTATGACCCCAGTTTGGCCCATAAGGGGGGGTCGGGGGGTGAAACCGACCGGCTATTTAGACTCTCCACATATGCTTTCCCAATACCTGTTAATACATTCTGAAGGTATAAAAGCAACAATAAAGGAGATATAAGGGAAAAACTCAAAATCAGCTATTTTATGACCCCAGTTTGACCCATAAGGGGAGGCCGTGGGGTAAAACTGACCGGCTATTTAGACTCTCCACATATGGTTTCCTATGACCTCCCAGTACATTTTATGGCTCTAAATGCAATACTTAAGAAGATAATAGGGGGGGTTGACCTAAATTTAAGGCTTTCAGATTGGAAGGTGTCAGAAAATCACTCATAAATGAGACATTTTTCAAGGGATTGCTCCCAAAATCTAATCAGCTCGCACTTTCAATAGTATGAACAGGTGTGTCAAATTATAAGGCTGTGTAGCAAGTAGTTTTTCCTGAACTGCGATGACGGGGGGTGTACTTCAAAAAATTGTTTTTGATCATGTGACCTTCATAAAGGTCAAAGGTCAAATTTAAGCATGTAGAAAAATATTCCTACGCCTAATGTATATAACTGCCAAATATGGTTTGAAACCTTCTAATAATAAGGGAGATATTCAAGGGAGACCATAATGCGGCGGCGGCGGTGGCGGTGGCAAGGAAACTGAGGCGAAAACAAATAAGCGCCCTTTCAGGGATGCTTAATTATATTACTGATTTATGAAAGGATGAACAAATTGTGGAACCAAAAGAAGATTACCCTCTCCTCTACACTGCCTAGTATTGAATAGACTAAAATAAGGAGAAAGATATACATCAAAATGCTTAGGATAACCGTTCTGAAGAAACCTGTACAGAAACGAAGCAGTTTGTAACACAGTGATATTCAATAGGTATGCAATGCAATTTATTGAGAACAGGAATTTTTCTTGTATGTCATCTTGTGACACACTTCTGGCAGCATTCTTTTGACTACATTGCAGCTTGAGTGGACTGGATATGGAAAGACTCCAGAAAAGTTAATTGCAGTAGTCCAAGTGACTACTAACAAGAGCACTAGCCAAGAATCCTCATATGTGAGAAAAATAGACAAAGCTGTCTAAAATCTCGAAGTTGCACATGACAATAAGATAGATGACTAGTTCAATGCAATCAAATAACTGACATAAGCTACCGTCTTCTAGTTAGGAGAAAGCAAGCCACAATAGCCTAGGCTATGGACATTTTTTTATAGCACTTAATCTCACCTTTACAAAGAGGACTCTAAGGCGCCAAAAACAGTAACCAATTTCAGTATCCAGGGATAGGAAACAGGTGAAGCACCACAGAGAATGCCAGGTGATAATTAAGACAAAGGTGTATATACTTTGGTGTACAGGTAGGTTTTTTGTAGTAGCGATACGTAAAATAGCATTTTGATTCCTATATCAAGGAGATATTGCACCGCCAAGTAGGATTTCATATCATGTGTAGAACTCTTAAAGGTAAAAACTATCTTTTGTAAAGCTGCGTTATCAAATATAAACAGTTACGGGCCACTGAGTTTAAGAAGAGAGGTGGCATGAGGTGCAGAAGTCCTTTATTACAAATGTTAGCATTAGAGCAGGAATCAAGCACTATTTTTGGCATTACTAATATATCTTCCTCTGTATAAGTTTACTTCAATTAATTGGGAGGACAATTCCTTGGGTAGTCACTGATTCTTTTAAGTGTCAAATAATTCATCCTACATCTTATCTCTCTATAAATATATATCTAAAAGCCTTAAAATTACTTCATACAGTATGTTTCTATCAAAATGACGAATCGGTCACAATTTTCTGTTTATGTTTGTCATCATATTTACAGGAAGTGACTAAATTCAGCACATACAAAATGTCAGGACTTCGGGTAGCAGACCAAATTTGTCCAAAAACTCGGAAGCCTCTTTCGATAACAATATAGTATATTCAGAATCAACATCATTACTTAACCTAGGATTCCAATCAACAATTTAACATCCTTCCCTAATTAGCACAATATGTATATTGCAAGTTTGCTTTACATCTTGTTTAAATTACTGCTATGGCCATTTTTCAGAACAATAATATAATCAGTACTGTACTAAGTATGCCATACCTATCAGGTTGCTGTGACATCCTGTCACTGACCCAGTCATTTTGTCTGGCCTGCCTCTGCCCCCTCCTGTTGCCCTGCTGAGATCTAGGTTCATCTACCACTGATTTGAAGAGACAGAAGACCAGCAGCAGACACACTGAGGTGCTCACCACCGTAATCACTGTAATCTCATCCATGCTAAAACCAAGCAAAATCGTGTATATCTAAAATGCATAACTTTAAAAATTGTGTATATCTAAAATGCATAACTTTAAAAATCATGTATATCTAAAATGCATAACTTTAAAAATTCGCCTTTTTAAATCTTCAGATTTTCAAACACAAACTGACTTGCTCATATCAATTAAAATTTATCTTGGGATCAAAGGAAAATATCTCTTCTATAAAAGTTTATCCATGTTGAAACAAAGCAAAAGCTTTACTTGTCAAAATATTGAAGTTTAAGAGATTCTATATATCCAATTATAAAAATTTTAGAACACAATTTCCTCGTGTTAAAAAGTATGACTCCCCATGTTAATCCTTACTGAAGCAAATGTTGCAATTTTAGTTCTCTATGATTTACTTTAAATACAATAATGTAGACATGTAATGTACAACATATAATGTGCAAATAAAAAAAAAAAAATAAAAAAAAAAAAAATAAAAAAAAAAATGTTGCAATTTTTTATATCTGTATAATGATCAAATTTTACAAACACAATTTACACACTCAAGTCTAATATTTCCTGCTCTTAAATGCACAATGTCTCTGATAAAATTCATCACTGTAAAATTAACAAAAAAAATGTTATTATCTAGATGAAATTTTTATGGGGTCTCTTAGGACTATGAAAGGTCTCCATATTTAAATCAAGTGCAAAAAAACAAACCAATTTTTTTCCACCTAATGTTTACTTTTTCAACGTACTTTTCCCATTATTCACAAATATTTACACTTTTAACAGTTTTCTGTTGTCACCATATTTACTTCACTGGTAAGTAATTCCATTTGGTTCATACTAAAACCTGATAACCCGGATTCTAGTCAGTCCTCACAATACAGATACCCAACAAGTAACAACTGCTAGTTACCTATTGATTGTCTCGTAAGCTTGGTCACACCACTCTGACAATCTCAGAATAATTCTATACAGGAGACTCTGAAAAACAAACCATTTGATAAAAAGATAAAAACTTAATTACTTTAAAAGCCAAGGTCGTGTAAAATAGTGTTACCCTAACAACTTACAGACAGATTGGTTTAAGGTTTATGTTATTTTAAACCCACAGTATAGATAATATCAGAGTGGGGAGATGTGAGAATAGATGCACACTGATCAGCTGAGATAATACTCTATAAACCACCGGGCATTGACAAAATAGTTGTCAACTTCTGCCACTTATGTTTGTGGTCAGGATTTGAACCCACAGGGTCAGGGGTGGGAAAGGAGCAGGTCACCTGTCATTACACTATATCCTCTTGTGAAGGATAGGGTAAATACCACTATCAGTTACAACAGTCTGATAATATGTACCAAGTAAGTAAGAGTCTACTGAGAAAAAATCTCTAAACCATGCACTGGGTCAATTTTACTTTACCGGTACGGGATCCGCCATATTTGCTAATTGCAGGAAATTGTCAAGGAAATATGAAATTAAATTAACAGATGTATAAATGGAGGCAAGCCCCCAACCCCCATTAATAGTATTCCTGTGTATTACAATAAAAATAAAAGGATGGAATCGCTAAAAATATTAATTATATTACAGCCCAAATCTCGTACCGGTAAAGGAAAAAGTAGCCCATGCACTTAATGGGCAAGTGATTGTTTTGCCATTCAGTAACAAAACTTGAAATGTATACTGTAAAACTTCAAACAATTTATCATCTGTCACAGACATATTTTTCATGATTCTGAACAGCAGTTAAACCCTATTATGACAAATCACAAAGCAGCATAGAAATGTTTTAACTTTACCATGAATTCCTGACAACACAGTAAATCTTAATTAAAAACAGAAACCCATGTGGCAAAGTTCTACTGAATGATATTCAACTGTAAGTTAATCTATCTGTAGGGAAAACATAAATTTAGACAATCCAACTTATTAAACATATCTTCCAAATGATCTTACAAGTGAAAATGTGTTACTTTCAGTTAAAATGCTTAAAAATATGGCTTTTTTGTGAAAAAAATATTTTTTTAGACCCAGAGGCTGGTTTCACGAAGCCTCCTTTTGGAAAGGACCCTCTTTAGTAAAGGAAGGTCATTTTTATTCCTTTGGTAAGGCCACTTAAAATCTCCATTTCACAAAGCCTCCTTTAACTCTCCTTTCCAAAGGGCTTCCTTAAAACTTAAGGAGGGAGCAAATACCCCTTGAATGACACTTCCTTAAATCTAAGGTAGGTCCTTAGCTTCCCTGAAATTCAAGGGAGTTTTCAAGGTCTCCTTTAAGGATGGAGGCTTTGTGAAACTGAGATTTGTTAAAGGAGGGAGAAATTCAAGGAAATCCTTGAATTTAAGGTGACCTTTGTCTTAAGGAGGCTTCCTGAAACCAGCCACAGGTATTTTATGAAACAACTAAATGTGTGACACATGTGCTCCTGGGTATTGCTTAAATGACAGGTTAGATAGATATTCTGTATTCATTTAATCGTTTATCTGGTATATTTTCAGTAGGACTGAAGCTGAGGTCAGATTCATCCCTCACCTTACTAACATGAAAACACAAGCTAAACTAAACCACAAGGCAGATTCAGTTTAAACCAAAACATCTGGTACCTGGAATGACAATCACACACAAAAACCTTTACATCCAAAGCTGCAATAGAAGAGATTGAATAAGATCACTTGACTTTATGTACATCCAGATTTTCAGAATTTTATTCTGTAAGCCTGTAAATATATATCTCACACTTAAATGCAATGTCAGGTTATTTATTTGTTTCATATATACTATAACTTACATCCTTGTGCTCATCCACCAACTCTTCAAACATGCTGATGTAGTATGGCAGTACAGATTTACTAGTGAGCAGCTGCTTCACATGTTCCTCCAAGCGACCCTGACTCAGTGATACTTCAGGTCTGGAGGCATGCCAACCTTCTTCTAATAAGTCAAACTGGATATGATTAGGCTCTTTCCTCCAGATTAGTGCTACCTATTAAGTAGAAATGTAAAAACTCATTTCACAATATATGAAAAGAATAGCCAGGCATTTTGTCTCAAACCATATAAAATATTATATTTCATCTGACTCCTTCTAACCATCCTGAATTAGTCTGTATTGCTAAAGGAAGCCATTAGTTTTCTATTTAATTCATTCATTGTCAAGTATCTGGCTTGGGGTGTAAAGAAAAGCTCTGACCTTAAATTCCAACTACTGCTGCTGTCATTTGTAAGAGCAGATACCATAGCCAATATTCATTAACTGTTTATGTCAAGTTAAGTTAAACTAGACAGAGCCAGGCTAATCCATGCACAGTGCTGTTGTGACAGCATATATAGACATAAGGTAACATAATGTGAAAGAAGAAAGTGCTATGTAGCAGCATCAATAACCATCAAGAGAGCTACTGAGTCAAAACTAATTTGGGATATAAGAAATACCATAGTGTGGATTTCCCAAAGAATAATTTGGGGTTACCCAACTTTTTATGCTATTAAATGGTGTAATATTTGACAGGATACTTCCTAACACATGGACTTGCTCTTAGAAATATTTTGCAAATTTAAGCCAAAACTCCACAGATGTTACATGAAGTAAAAATATTGAAAATCTCTGAAGATTGAATAACCCAGCATTTTAGACACATACATCTGGTATTCCGGTACAATTGCAGTTGTGACCATACCTTAAAGGACACAAATCACGTGTAAAATTCTCAAAGGGTTATAAACTGGGCGAAGCCTCCAAACCTCTTTGATCCACCTTTGAACATTAGGGTTTGGTGTTCAATTTAGAATAAGTCATATTATGATGAAAAAGGGGCACCAAAATTAATAAAATTCATCACAGTATGTGAAATTCCCACAAGGAGCACACTTTAAAAATAAAACAGAATAATCAATATTACCAGAAATTTTTCATCAATGGATTAAGGGCCTAAAGTTGTCAGAAAAATCACAAATCTGTGAGACTTTTCAACAATTTGACAAGTCAATTTTCCTCACTAGCAAATTTTTAAAAATGTGGTGAATTTCACATTCTTTACTGTACCTTTAATGCCCCTGATGTGGTGTTAGTCACGTCCTGCCCTCTGGTGAGTCTGTCGACAAAATGTTTCTGAGTATCCGCATACACATAAGCATAACGCACACGCTGCTCTTCATCAGACTGTTTGTACACATAGTCTCGGAATGAGTCCCTGAAGGACTTGTGCTCTGGTATGGCTTTTGTGATTAGCACCACGCACAAACTGGAAAGCATAAATGTCACACTACACCTAGGAGAGACTTCCTCAATACAGAAATATTATCCCCACACTGTAAAAATTGCACTACATTGAGTTAGCTTAACTAAAAAATGTTGTATTTATCAATAAAGGAGTGGAATTTACAATCACTAAATGGGTTTGGACACAGCTTTGGTGACTCAAACCATAATAACTGGAACAAAGAAATATTAAAAATTCCACTATACAGATTAAATTCAGTGAATAAATGTGCTAACTTTATGCCAGGCACATAGTATTAGGCATATGCCTCCTTCATCAAGATGTGCTATGACTTAATTTGTATTAATCAAAGGCTAGTTCAGTTATATTGTCCGCACTTAAGACAAAACTTATTTTATATACAGACACAACAAAATGTACACCATGCTTAAAAATTACTGGAAATATTTAAACCAATCAGTAAAACTGATAAACTATAACAATTTAATTTTGAACTATTACATATATAAAATCAATAGTTCAATCGCCAAAATAAAGTTTTTGAACATGAATGACTCACCTCTTCTTTTTTATGTTGGAGTAGGCAGGACACAATTCATTGAACATGTGTTGTGAGGAGAGTCTAGGAAGAATCAAGTATTTGTTAGTTTCTATCACATCATCCATTGTACCTCTTGGTAGTAACTGCATCTGTACAAAGAAATATACTCAATACTGAGACAATGAGTATTTATGCCAGGTAAGTCAGATTTTTTTTTTGTTTTATTTTTTGTTTTATGTTGCGTTCAACACCCAGGGTCATATTGCAATGGGTAGTTTACGGGTGAAGGAACCAGTGCATACTAGTTGGTCAAGATTCTGCACTGTTAACCACCGGGCGTTGGCAAGTAACTATCAACTTTCCATCATGAAGTGCCCCAGCCGAGATTCGAACCGGCGACCTCAGTGGTTGAAGGCGAGAACTCTAACCGCTGAACTACCGAGCCCCCTGGTAAGTCACTTAAAATACCTCCATTACAATATACGGTGGATTATGTATGACAATACGTTCAACAAACATTTTGTTAAAGTCACAACTAATTTCCACTTATACTACCTGCAAAATTACAGCTATTTTCATAAATATATTTTATAACATGTTCAGGCCTTAAAAGAGGGTTCCATGTACATCTAAACTTGACATAAACTGTCTAATTTGTATCAAAGTTACAATATTATAGGAGACGACAAAAGAAAACCTTCCTAGAACATATGTGAGAAGTATATTTTGCAATGTCTACTTACTGCAACTTGGGCAGATGGTTGTGAATTTTCATTAAACATCAACAATGTTTCTCCGCTATTCTTGATGCCATACTTTTTTCTTATTTGGGATGTCTTTGAACTAAAGAATAAATTGAGCTATGCTGAATGAATAATATACAGTGTTATGTACAATGTAAAAGCAATTTGACTCTGTCAAAATACATGTACAATATTTGATCCCCTTAAAAAGCCTCACCTGTCAATGAGCAGTTGCTGAACAGAGTGTATTCTTCAATGTCATGACTGTCAGCTAATAGATGACAGCCTTGTATGGTGATTTTTGCACAGCAGTATTATGTCTTGTAAATACATAAATTTTACCTTTTTTATTTAACAGGCCTACTATGACCTTTAAACCTGTTTTCAAATTCTTCAGTAATTTTAAGTACTTTTCATTACATAAGAAAAACACTGAAGCAACTGTTTGTCTAAATATATACAGGCAGATAGTGTTTTAATCCAAAAACAGGGCAGTAATCAGATTTATAATGCACTCATCCACTCAAATCAGTCAAACTCTACTGAACTATTTTGTAGACAACAAAAATGGTAACTAGATTGGGCCAACTCGGCGCCAACATATCCCCAGACAGGTCATCACTCACGCCACAGGTTTTGATCGGGAATTTTTTAAAACATAATTACCCATTATTATATGAACTTCAGCACATCAATCTACTCTATTTATATCTTCCCAAGGAAGATGGTGTATCCCCAGACGCCGAATACATAACTCAAATTATATTTTCAATCTTCCTGCAATGATAACTCTAAACCTATTTTCAAAGTATTTAAATGATTGATGATTGAATGTCCATTCTAAAATAATAATCCCAAAAGAGCATATCTGTTTCTATATTTGTTGACAAATAAAATATTATTTTTAACTCAACTCATCATACTTTTCAATCTTCCTTCAAAGTATTTAAATGATTGATGATTCAATGTCCATTCTAAAATTCATAATCCCGAAAGCGCGTATCTGTTTCTATATTTGTTCACAAATAAAATATTATTTAAAAAAAAATTATTTATATTATTATTTTATTATATTATTTTTAGAATTTGCAAATTGTTTTCAGTTATTCATTTCCTCTATACCTATATATGTGGTCCATATATATGCAACCTAAATATGTGACACAATCTCAGTTCTGACTCCCCTTTGTGTTATATGTAATGAAGCCCACCACCTCCCACCCCCACCCCTCTCCCCTTCTCCACACCTCTCTCACTATTACACAAGATCTGCAACCCCATTGAGTTCTTTGTTTCTCATCTGATATCATTAAATACCTTTGTTTATTTAGTGTCACTCAATATAGCTGGAGGTCCCAGAGGTGGGTGGGGGGAATCCGGGTGGGGGATGTGGGTTGGGACTACAAAGAGATGAAGTGCTACAGCATAAATGGTAAACAAACAATCTATATAAAAGGGGTACTCAAATACAAAAAGAATTGAGAATTTTAAGTATGTGATTATCAACTGAAATGAGTTCATAACTGTAGGAGCTGTGTCAAAATTAACTGAGGCAAGTTGAATAAAACTGGGCTAGTTGAGGGTTAAAAATCCCCTAGTTTTACTACATATGGATATAATTTCATTAATATTGGGACTTAAAGCTCACTTAAAGTGTCCATTTTGTCTACTTGAATATGTTTAACCAGTTTCATTTTAAAAAGTTAAAAACTCAGCAAGCAGAGGTATAACACACAAAAATAAGTTCTTAAAAGACTAAGATAGCCATAACATTATTAATATTCAAAATTTAAATAGACAGGCATTTCCTTTTAAAAATTCAAAGATTTCAGCTCTATAACCCACATAGTTTGACAGTTACTGGGCTTTAAAGTGGCATAATGTCCATAAATTGGGTTTCTGTGGGCATTTTACAATTGTTAAAGAGACCTTAGCAATTAAACTACAGATCTGAAACTTTTTGGGGGACATACATAACAAACAAAAATTATATATCATACAGTTTAAGACTTGTCACACTAAGCATTTCCAAATAACAGGGCAAAATACAGAAAAAAATGTCAAAAAAGGTCACTTGGGCAAGTGTCTATGGCCCTCATACACAGGTTAAATGTCTACTAAAAGCCTTGATTTTCGGCACATGTGAAAAGGACATAATAATGCATTCCCAGATGGGATTTCAGCTCAATCAATCACATAGTTTAACAGTCACAGGGCTTAACGGTGGCAAAAAGTCCAAATATTGGGTCTCTGTGGGCCTTTTAGAGATCTCGATGTGGCCTTCAAATTAAAGCATCAGACTTAAAATCTGCTACATACTAAGACTACACATAGAATATGTATCTAATAATAAAGTTTGAAACTTCTCAGACTCACCATTTCCAAGTTACAGAGCAAAATATGTGAAAAATGTCTTAAAACGGTCACTCGGGTGGGTGTTAATGGTCCTCATACACAGTTTAAATGTCTACTTGAAGCCTTGATTTTTGGCACATGTAAAAAGAACATAATAATGTATTCCCAGATGAGATTTCAACTCTATCAATCACATAGTTTAACAGTCATGGGCCTTAAAACTGGCAAAAAGTCCAAATAGTGGGTCTCTATGGGGCCTTTTAGAGACCTCAATGTGGCCTTCAAATTAAAGCTTCAGACTTAAAATTTGTCACATACTAAGATTACACATAGAATATGTATCTAATACAGTTTGAAACTTCTCAGACTTACCATTTCCAAGTTACAGGGCAAAATATGTGAAAAATGTCTAAAAAGGGTCACTCGGGTGGATATTTATGGTCCTCAAACACAGGTTAAATGTCTACTTAAAGCCTTGATTTTCGGCACATGTAAAAAGGACATAATAATGCATTCCCAGATGGGATTTCAGCTCCATCAATAACATAGTGTAACAGTCACAGGGCTTAAAGGTGGCAAAAAGTCCATATATTGGGTCTTTGGAACCCGTCAGAGACCTCAATTTGACCTTCAAATTAAAGCTTCAGACTTAAAATCTGTTACATACTAAGATTACACACAGAATATATATCTAATACAGTTTGAAACTTCTCAGACTTACCATTTCCAAGTTACAGGGAAACAGATGTGAAAAATGTCTTATAAGGGTCACTCGGGTGGGTGTTTATGGTCCTGATACACAGGTTAACTGTCTATTAAAGGCCTAAATGTTGGGGCACATATAAGAAAACACATAGATATATTCCCAGATGATATTTAACTTAGACGAGAGACATAGTTTGAAAGCTACAGTGCTTGAAAGTGGCAAAAAGTGCATAAATTGGGTCTCTGTGGGCACTTTTGAGACCTTAAGTCGACCCCTTTGGGTAAACCTACAGCCCTAAAATTTTCTACAGACAAGGATTACATATCAAAGTTATACCTAGTGCAGTTTGAGACTCATCAGAATTACCACTTCCAAATTATAGGGCAAAATATGTGAAAAGTATAGCAAAAAATCCCTAAGTGGGGGTATTTATGGGCCTCAAACACAATTTTCTCCTCAACTTAAAGTCGTGATTTTCGGCACATGTACTAAGAACATATTAATGTGTTGTCAGGTAAAATTTCAGCCAGCTGAGCATCATAGTTTATGACCTACAGGGCTCTAAGTGGCTAAAAGTCTAATTTCTGACCTTAAGGTGGCCATAAGTTCTTTTTTACTGGGAGTTTAAGGTCACCTTAAAATAGGGATCTTCCTTTGGGCACCCTTAACATGTGTACCAAGTTTGAAAAAAAATATTAATTTGTTTTTGAGTTATCGCGTCCACAAGGAAATTTCCTACGGCGGCGGCGGCGGCGCGACGGACCTGAATCCAATATATCCCCGACTTTCGTCTGGGGATATAATTAAACAAATCCAACTACTTCTATAAAATGAAGACACTCTTATGCTCTAATTATAATAGTCCACTCATTATTTACAGTTTAATCAGCTATTTAATGAAGGTTCACCTCCCATCTTTACCTCAGTGTGTTAACAAATCCAGCCACAACAAAGCGCCTGTATGCAAAGGCTGGCATGATATATCTCAGGGAAGGCTCCTCTTTCGTATCACAGAATATCATCCTAACGTGATTGTCATCCCAACCGTCAAGGAACTGCTGAAAGTTGCTGTCTGTGAGCTATGTGTTAAAAGTACAATAAATTTGATGTGTAAACATTTACGTCATTTATTTAATCTGTAATGATCCATATACAGTACATTTTGTGTAAGTAGGACTTCCGCACAATGCAAACTAACAGCATACTGTATAAGTGGTTATTTTCGCGTGGAATTAATTTTCGCTATATTCGCGAGTGACTACAAAACGCGAAAATAACTTCTAGCCAATATTTATATCCAGTAGAACCAGTCTAGCGTGAGCGGTAATACAAGATTATGCAAGATACAATATTTAACACTGTCACGGAAACAAATCAAATGTACCATTCACAGAAACGCCTAACTTCTTTGATCTTTATCACCAATAGGGAGGGATTAATTCAATTACACGACCCCGCTACACAACTTCTTTGATAATGTGCCGGTCAATGAAAGTGTGTTCGATTGGGTTTCGTAAATTTATAATCTCCCAGAGTAGGTTCACACACTGACAACGTGTATAAAAGAAAAGACGTTAACTATGCATTTCCAATCAAACCAGCAGAAGTCCGCGTAATATTTTAATTTGAACATGTTGTTAGTTTGGGCGATAATTGAATATATTTCACCGCGAAAATAAATTCTCGCGAAGCAGGCCTACAGTGTACATTCGCGAACTTAAGTACCCGCGAAAATAACCACTTATACAGTATTTTGCTTGATGACCTGGATAGGCTGTATGATAACCAAGTACATAGAAAAAATTGAAAAAACAGAACTTTTTTAATTTGTACACAAATTTGTGTTCTATTTGTTTCAGGTTTTGACCTTTTACTGTCAAATGCCAGTGGGTAGCAATCTAATCAGATTCCATGGGTGGTGGTGAATCTCAATCCTACCGATTCTATATGCAGCAAAGCAAAACAATCCAATATTAAATCATACGTCCTTAATGAATATTCATAAAACATTCTGGAAAAGTCATCTAAGCTGGTAATATTGTAGGTTTCTTGTGGGAAACAAGAGGTGTTTAATGTGTTACATTACCTATTGTGCTAGGCCATATTATGAGTAAACTGCTGAACTTTGTATAGCACCAAAATGAAGATTGGTATGAGCATCAGCTATAGAGACACTTAATTCTAATTCTCAAAGTACTTTTATAGTGCTTAATCTCCATGTACTGACAGACTCTAAGGCGTGTAATACCAGACAACAGAGATCCATAATATGTGACTTTATGTTATAATGGCCAATCCTCACAGTAACTAGTCACACATGATGCCTAACTGGTTACTGATCCACAATGTTGAATGCTTTTCTAAAATACTAATTTTCTGAATGAGGAACTTTATACACTTAAAAAATATAATGATACACAGATACAAAACACTTCAATTGCAAACTACCAACCTGAGTAATGAGTGAAGCTGGCACCAGAGTCCTGAAGTACTTCCTGAGTTCTGGAATGGCCAATTTTCCTGTGTAGTGTCTCACTTTTCCATCTATCACCACCACGATGGCGGGCACTGATGTGACACGCAGCCTGTGCACTAGAGCACGCTGAAACTGAGCATGTACGGTTCCCACACCCATACCTGTGAGTTGAAAATTCACAGGATAACATTAAATTTTCATAACAGCTGTATCCAGTAGAATACCTTCATGTAACAAGCAACGAGTTGGCATTGGTTTATTATTGGTTGATAAAGTAGATTAATTAACCAAGAGAAAAAATAAGCAACTCTCTATAAAGAAGCTCAGCCAGCTTAAAAGTTTCAACCAATTTAAATTTATGTTTGTCACATGCTATATCTGACCCACATAACAGGATTTACGGACTATTGCAAAATTTTAACCTGTACGGACAGCCCTTATTATTGAAACATTTTTTTTACCATATCACATTCACAGGTGCTGATTTTAAAAACGTTTTAAAAACTGTACAATATACAATATGTTGTATACATCACCTGAAAGGTACCTTTGCACCAAAATTTTTATATCCACTGGTGCCTCTTATTATCAATATGTTTAATTACTGATTTTTTTTTTTGTAATTGAATATTGAATAATTTTACTTAATAATGAAGAACAGTGGTGGATAATAAAGTAAAGCAGTCCTTACGATGCATATTTTTAAAACTTTTATCACAAGGAGTGACTAAGCTATACACTCTTGGTCCATAGGATGGGACTTGTATTAATATGTGTCCTGAAGTAATAGATTTAAAAAAAATATATACCACTCTGGTAATTTTCCTATGATATGTGATACTTTATTCTAGCTATTAAAGGTTTTGATTGATATTAATGGTACAGCTTACCTATATTTTCTAGGTCACTGACAATTTTCTCCCATATCATCTCTACCTGCATGCAGTTGAAGCAGAACTCTGTATATGCATAGAGGAGATAAGGCTTTTCATGGGATCCAGGCAGTATCTTGTCATTATAAGATCTACAGATTACAAAATAACAAATGACAAAAGTATGACAGAAAATCTGAGGTGTACTGACACAATTTGGGTTATTTTTGTGTTATTATTGACTGGTGATGAAGCCTGTGTTAAAGTGAAACTTTTCAGTCACATCCTTTCAAAAACAAAAGCAGCCACATTTAGTTATACCTAGTTCATTGTCTTTGTGTCCCTGTGTCTATAGGGCCTGAGTTACTGAAAGTGCAAAGGCTAAATTAATTGTCCTTTGGTGTTTTAATCGCATTTTGTTTCTTTTTGAAACTCCTACAAAGTTACAGCAAAATTATAATAATGCATGGTATTCCATCTCCATTTTCTCATTATGTGTATAATATTTAGCCCATCTAATACACAGTAAAGGACATATAAATCTAATACTATACAATGTTTACCCATTTAACTCTCTTTAAAACTATTTGGTAAAATGGTTTAAATAATAAGTCTCAAATGAAGACAAAAACGTGCATTTGCAGCATTTTGTAGCACGGTTTTCAAGATATAAGCATTTTTGTGTTTTGCAATTTTTGCCAAAAATTCAAAATGGCTGTTATATTTGGCGAGACAAAAATATTTTGGCATGGGTACTCTGCAGAGATATCCAGCAGGTCAAAAATTTTGTTGAATTTGCTCCATCTAGCACAGTTTTCGAGATATAAGCATTTTTGTGTTTTGCAAAAACTTCGAAAATTCAAAATCGCCACCATTTTTGGGGAGACAAAAATTTTTGAAAACAAGACCACTGCCGCGGTGTGTATCTCCCGCCGAGCATTAAAGGAGAAGAAATAGCTTTTCCAAGATATTCACAATTTTTCATTTTCGTGTGTGAAAGCTCTTCCAAACGTAGGTGAATGAGTTATTTGAGAAAAATTGGCTATCTGCAATACTTTTAAGAGATAATTCGCATTTTTTTCCCAAAAGTAGATGAATGAGTTATTTGATAAAAATTGGGTATCCACTATCCACAATACTTTTAGAGATAATTAGCATTTACTCATTTTGAGTAGGTGAATAATTAGCTATGGGTCTGAAACTTCACCAAGTGAAAGCTCTCCCAAAAGTAGGTGAATGAGTTATTTGAGAAAAATTGGCTATCTGCAATACTTTTAGAGATAATTCGCATTTACTCATTTTGAGTAGGTGAGTAATTAGCTATGGGTCTGAAACTTCACTATGTGGAAGCTCTTCTAAAAGTAGGTGAATGAGTTATTTGACAAAAATTGGCTATCTGCAATACTTTTAGAGATAATTAGCATTTACTCATTTTGAGTAGGGGAGTAATTATCTACGGGTCTGAAACTTCACCATGTGAAAGCTCTCCCACAAGTAGATGAATGAGTTATTTGATAAAAATTGGGTATCCGCAATACTTTTACAGATAATTAGCATTTACTCATTTTGAGTAGGTGAGTAATTAGCTACAGGTCTGAAACTTCACCGAGTGAAAGCTCTCCCAAAAGTAGATGAATGAGTTATTTGAGAAAAATTGGCTATCTGCAATACTTTTAGAGATAATTAGCATTTACTCATTTTGAGTAGGTGAGTAATTAGCTATGGGTCTGAAACTTCACCATGTGAAAGCTCTTCCAAAAGTAGATGAATGAGTTATTTGAGAAAAATTGGCTATGTGCAATACTTTTAAGAGATAATTAGCATTTACTCATTTTGTGTAGGTGAGTAATTATCTACGGGTCTGAAACTTCACCATGTGAAAGCTCTTCCAAAAGTAGATGAATAAGTTATTTGATAAAAATTGGCTATCTTCTATACTTTTAGAGGTAATTCGCATTTACTCATTTTGAGTAGGTGAGTAATTAGCTATGGGTCTGAAACTTCACCATGTGAAAGCTCTCCCAAAAGTAGATGAATGAGTTATTTGAGAGAAATTGGCTATCTGCAATACTTCTAGAGATAATTAGCATTTACTCATTTTGAGTAGGTGAATAATTACCTGCGGGTCTGGAACTTCACCATGTGAAAGCTCTCCCAAAAGTAGATGAATGAGTTATTTGAGAAAAATTGGCTATCTGCAATACTTTTAGAGATAATTCACATTTACTCATTTTGAGTAGGTGAGTAATTAGCTATGGGTCTGAAACTTCACCAAGTGAAAGCTCTCCCAAAAGTAGGTGAATGATTAATTTGACAAAAATTGGCTATCTGCAATACTTTTAGAGATAATTCGCATTTACTCATTTTGAGTAGGTGAGTAATTAGCTATGGGTCTGAAACTTCACCAAGTGAAAGCTCTCCCAAAAGTAGGTGAATGAGTTATTTGAGAAAAATTGGCTATCTGCAATACTTTTAAGAGATAATTCGCATTTACTCATTTTGAGTAGGTGAGTAATCATCTACGGGTCTGAAACTTCACCATGTGAAAGCTCTCCCAAAAGTACATGAATGAGTTATTTGATAAAAATTGGCTATCTGCAATACTTTTAGAGATAATTCGCATTTACTCATTTTCAGTAGGTGAGTAATTAGTTATGGGTCTGAAACTTCACCAAGTGAAAGCTCTCCCACAAGTAGATGAATGAGTTATTTGATAAAAATTGGGTATCCGCAATACTTTTACAGATAATTAGCATTTACTCATTTTGAGTAGGTGAGTAATTAGCTATGGGTCTGAAACTTCACCAAGTGAAAGCTCTCCCAAAAGTAGGTGAATGAGTTATTTGAGAAAAATTGGCTATCTGCAATACTTTTAGAGATAATTTGCATTTACTCATTTTCAGTAGGTGAGTAATTAGTTATGGGTCTGAAACTTCACCAAGTGAAAGCTCTCCCAAAAGTAGGTGAATGAGTTACTAAAGAAAAATTGGCTATCTGCAATACTTTTAGAGATAATTCGCATTTACTCATTTTGAGTAGGTGAGTAATTAGCTATGGGTCTGAAACTTCACAGAGTGAAAGCTCTCCCAAAAGTAGGTGAATGAGTTATTTGAGAAAAATTGGCTATCTGCAATACTTTTATGAGATAATTCGCATTTACTCATTTTGAGTAGGTGAGTAAATATCTACGGGTCTGAAACTTCACCATGTGAAAGCTCTCCCAAAAGTAGATGAATGAGTTATTTGAGAAAATTTGGGTATCTCCAATACTTTTAGAGATAATTCGCATTTACTCATTTTGAGTAGGTGAGTAATTAGCTATGGGTCTGAAACTTCACCATGTGAAAGCTCTTCCAAAAGTAGGCGAATGAATTATTTGAGAAAAACTGGCTATCTGCAATACTTTTAAGAGATAATTCGCCATCTAGCACAGTTTTCGAAATATTAGCATTTTTGTGTTTTGCAATTTTTGCGAAAAATTCGAAAATTCAAAATGGCCGCCATTTTTGGTGAGTCAAAATTTTTTGAAAATTGGCATGGCTACTCTGCAGAGATACCCTGTGGGTCAAAAATTTTGTCGAAATTGCTCTATCTAGCACGGTTTTCGAGTTATAAGCATTTGTGTGTTTTCCTTATTTGGAAAATTCATAATGATTAATTAATCATTAATTACTCGGCCATTTCTTAACCAATCAATGCCAAAATCTAATGATTTCCAGATTTTAATAGAATGAATGTATTTGCCAAGTTTCAGATGAATCGATAAAAACCCTTTCAAGTTATCATCCGGACAAGCTTCCCCATCGAAAAAAGACATTTTTGGTCATGTGACCTCTCTGATTGGTTGAAATGTCACTGCAGCATATTCAAAAAAATTCCCCAAGGCTACTGCATAAACCTGCCAAATTTGAAAAGAATCCGCCTAACGGTTACAGAGTTATAAGGAAAACAAAATGCGGAGCTGCCGGAGCCTGAAGGTCTCCCATACACAAACAATTAATTACTAACACCAATGAAGAAATACAGAGCAGTTACATTGATCTCTATTGTGGCAAAATAATTTATTATCCACCGCGTGACATATTTGACCCGTATACTGGGGTATATGGAGTGGGATATATTTTATTTGTATACAACAGCACTTCCGTACCATGGAAAACTAGCGTCAATAACTTCCGTTATTTCACTAATATCTTGAAAACTATGTTACCTACATCAATATATATTATATATCATTAGAAATGTCAATTTACAGCACTTCTGTTCATGTCTGTTGCACAAAAATCCATGCAGAAATAAAGGCGCTATTGCAAGTTAAAAATTGAAGTTTTTCATATTCACTATAGCCTGTGCATTTTGACAGCCTTTTCACATTCTCTCATTAAACATTCATGTTATTTAACCCATAAATTGTACAAAATGGTGGATAATAAAAGTAAAACATCCCCCCATTGGACATATACAGAAAAAATATACCACTCATGAAGATTAACAATATAATACTCGTGCTGCGCACTCGTATGATATTATTACCTTCATTTGTGATATATTTTTTCTGTATATATCATTCGGGAAGTTTTCCTATTATATTTACAATGTCCAAATGTTGGCAGTATTGCAAAGCTTTACCAAGACAAAGGATTATGCAAACAAAACAGATGGTCAGGAAATGGGACACCTGATTCATAACAGTAAAACTTTTGCAACAGGTGTCAAATAATTGATGTTTCTAATAAAACCCAGTTATTGTATTTCTGGGGGTATTGTACAACCTTTGATAAGAAAAAACCAAAAAAAAAACAACAACAACATAGGTTTATTCACAACTAGACCTACGCATCGGAGAACCGATGCAAATCTGTATCCACCGGAAAGACAACTCACCAAAGGCAGTGAACCATTATTTGATCTTGAAGGAGAGGCCAAAGGTCAAATCTGACATCAGAAGATTCCCAGCCCATGATTTCCTATAAGGTGGTTTCACATTGCAAACCTCTAGGACCAATAATAAGCAAGTTATAAGCACTTTTAAGTTTGGCTATCCTCGCATGACCTTGAAGGAGGGGTCCAAGGTTAAATCTGACCACATCAAAAGATTCCCAGTCCATGATTTCCTATGAGTTGATTTCACATTGCAAACCTCTAGGACCAATAATAAGCGAGTTATAAGCTCTTTTAAGTTTGGCTATCCTCGTTTGACCCTGAAGGAGGGGCCCAAGGTCAAATCCGACCACACCAGAAGATTCCCAGCCCATGATTTCCTATAGGTTGGTTTACCATCCCAAACATCTTGAACCAATAATAAGTGAGTTATAAGCACTTTTAACTTTGGCTATCCTCATTTGACCTTGAACGAGGGGCCCAAGGTCAAACCTGACCACACCAGAAGATTCCCAGTTCATGATTTCCTATAGGTTGGTTTACCATCCCAAACCTCTTGGACCAATAATAAGCGAGTTGTAAGCACATTTAACTTTGGCTATCCTCGTATGACCTTGAAGGAGGGGTCGAAGGTCAAATCTGACCACATCAAAAGATTCCCAGCCCATGATTTCCTATTAGTTGCTTTGCCATCCCAAACCTCTAGGACCAATAATAAGTGAGTTATAAGCACTTTTAAGTTTGGCTATCCTCGTTTGACCCTGAAGGAGGGGCCCAAGGTCAAATCTGACCACACCAGAAGATTCCCAGCCCATGATTTCCTATAGGTTGGTTTACCATCCCAAAACTCCAGGACCAATAATAAGTGAGTTATAAGCACTTTTAAGTTTGTCTATCCTCATTTGACCTTGAAGGAGGGGTTCAAGGTCAAAACCGACCACACCAAAAGATTCCCAGTCTATGATTTCATATAAGTTGGTTTACCATCCCAAACCTCTTGGACCAATAATAAGTAAGTTATAAGCACTTTTAATTTTGGCTATCCTTGTATGACCTTGAAGGAGGGGTCGAAGGTCAAATCTGACCACATCAAAAGATTCGCAGCACATGATTTCCTATAGGTTGGTTTCACATTGCAAACCTCTAGGACCAATAATGAGGGAGATATAAGCACTTTTAAAGTCCGCTATGTGGGTTACTTTGGCACTCTGTGGATGACCTTGAATTAACAGCTTCAAGGTCAAATGTCTGCAAGGTTGTAGAGGACATATATATCTGTCAGGGTTGAGAAAAACCGGGTTTTCCCGGGTGTTACTGGGCAATACCGGGTAATACTGGACTTAATAGGTTTATTACACAAAAAGACAGATTTTAACTACTCTATAGAAAGCACTAGTGTTATTAAATTATCTGATAATATTGTCACGTCTTAAAAACTTGTTCTTACTGGGTAATACTTTAAGAAGTGTCACATATAAAAATTTCTCCTAACTGGGTAATAATGGCCATTACTGGGCAATACTGGGTAATCTCTTTGGCTATTTTTATACACACTGCAAAGTATGAATTGGTTTCACTTAAATCAGTGGACACACTGGACAGAATTAAAACTGTATACATTAGAATATATAAACAATCAAACATGTTTGCTACTGGTGTCACTTTCAAGTATAATACCAAAAAGAGGGATTTATACTTGTCCCTTTCATAATTGCAACTAAACTATTTACCCCACTATTCTAGGGCTATCATCAGGTAGTATAAACTCTGGCTTGACAGCTTAACTCTGGCTTGTCAGTAATAAGGTTTTGAGACACTGCACTAACAGTATGGCTTCACTGGCAATGAGTGGATAGAAATAAGTAGAAGCTATTCTAATCCTCAAATGACCCCAATGCCAAAGTTGTTATGTACAATTGTATTTATGTACTCATTCAGTGCTGATATATTTCATTCCATTTAAATATTGTATTCATGTACTGTCATTTATATGTTATATATTACTTATAATAAATCCTTGCACATGTTTAGAGTATTATGAAGCTTAAATAAAGTTCATCATTGGTTTTTCCCCAGATTTGGGTTAAAAAATAGTATTGCCCAGTATTGCCCACTTTTGGAGTATTGCCCAGCCCGGGATTTCCCGGGTTTTCCCAGGCGGGTAATACCTGGGCGGGTTTTTCATCTCAACCCTGATATCTGTTATACATATCACCTATGAAGACATTCAACCTTCTACCTATGAGAAACAGCCAGTAGAAAAATGTAGATTATTTTCAAAGAAATGCCCGTGGCGGCCATCTTGTTTTTCAGAATGAGGCTAATTTCCTAATTCCCGGAGAAGCTTACCCCCCAATGAAGATATCATGCAAATTTGGTGAACCTAGCTGATGTATTTTTTCTCTTAGAGCTTTAACACTGAAAATCTCTCTACACGCGGTGGCAGCGTAGCGAACGCTAAACCAAAGTATCACCGGATGCCTCCGGTGGATACAATTAATTGACAATGTTATACTTAATTCCCACAGACATGAGATACTTGTATTTAATGTGACACAAAAAATAACTAGAGGATCGCTCGCAAAAAAAAAGATAATGTTTTTGCATAGCAAAAACAAAGCGTCCCGAAAAGGATATAAAGGTGAGTGCTAAAGTATTAAGAAAATGCTTCGTTTCTAGCCTTATACTGTTGTGGCAACCAAAGTCAGCGCAGTCTGCTCTATCTAGCACGGTTTTCAAGATATAAGCATTTTTGTGTTTTGCAAAAAATAAAAAAATTAAAAATGTCCGCTATATTTGGCGAGACAAAAATATTTTGAAAATTGGCATGGCTACTATGCAGAGATACCCAGCAGGTCCAAAATTTTGTTCAGTTCGCTCCATATAGCACGGTTTTCGAGATATAAGCATTTTTGTGTTTTGCAAAAACTTTGAAAATTCAAAATGGCCACCATTTTTGGGGAGACAAAAATTTTTGTCAAGACCACTGCCGCAGTGTGTATCTCCCGCCGAGCATTAAAGCAGAAGAAATAGCTTTTCCGAGATATTCACAATTTTTCATTTTCGTGTATGAAAGCTCTTCCAAAAGTAGGTGAATGAGTTATTTGAGAAAAATTGGCTATCTGCAATACTATTAAGAGATAATTCACATTTACTCATTTTAAGTAGGTGAATAATTATCTATGGGTCTGAAACTTCACCAAGTGAAAGCTCTCCCAAAAGTAGGTGAATGAGTTATTTGAGAAAAATTGGCTATCTGCAATACTTTTAGAGATAATTCGCATTTACTCATTTTGAGTAGGTGAGTAATTAGCTATGGGTCTGAAACTTCACCATGTGAAAGCTCTCCCACAAGTAGATGAATGAGTATTTGATAAAAATTGGGTATCCACAATACTTTTACAGATAATTAGCATTTACTCATTTTGAGTAGGTGAATAAATAGCTATGGGTCTGAAACTTCACAGAGTGAAAGCTCTCCCAAAAGTAGGTGAATGAGTTATTTGAGAAAAATTGGCTATCTGCAATACTTTTAGAGATAATTTACATTTACTCATTTTGAGTAGGTGAATAATTATCTATGGGTCTGAAACTTCACCAAGTGAAAGCTCTCCCAAAAGTAGGTGAATGAGTTATTTGAGAAAAATTGGCTATCTGCAATACTTTTAGAGATAATTCGCATTTACTCATTTTGAGTAGGTGAGTAATTAGCTATGGGTCTGAAACTTCACCATGTGAAAGCTCTCCCACAAGTAGATGAATGAGTATTTGATAAAAATTGGCTATCTGCAATACTTTTACAGATAATTAGCATTTACTCATTTTGAGTAGGTGAATAAATAGCTATGGGTCTGAAACTTCACAGAGTGAAAGCTCTCCCAAAAGTAGGTGAATGAGTTATTTGAGAAAAAATGGCTATCTGCAATACTTTTAGAGATAATTCACATTTACTCATTTTGAGTAGGTGAATAATTAGCTATGGGTCTGAAACTTCACCAAGTGAAAGCTCTGCCAAAAGTAGGTGAATGAGTTATTTGAGAAAAATTGGCTATCTGCAATACTTTTAGAGATAATTCGCATTTACTCATTTTGAGTAGGTGAGTAATTAGCTATGGGTCTGAAACTTCACCGAGTGAAAGCTCTCCCAAAAGTAGGTGAATGATTAATTTGACAAAAATTGGCTATCTGCAATACTTTTAGAGATAATTCGCATTTACTCATTTTGAGTAGGTGAGTAATTAGCTATGGGTCTGAAACTTCACCATGTGAAAGCTCTTCCAAAAGTAGGTGAATGAGTTATTTGAGAAAAATTGGCTATCTGCAATACTTTTAAGAGATAATTCGCATTTACTCATTTTGAGTAGGTGAGTAATCATCTACGGGTCTGAAACTTCACCATGTGAAAGCTCTTCCAAAAGTAGGTGAATGAGTTATTTGAGAAAAATTGGCTATCTGCAATACTTTTAAGAGATAATTCGCATTTACTCATTTTGAGTAGGTGAGTAATCATCTACGGGTCTGAAACTTCACCATGTGAAAGCTCTCCCAAAAGTACATGAATGAGTCATTTGATAAAAATTGGGTATCCGCAATAGTTTTTGAGATAATTAGCATTTACTCATTTTGAGTAGGTGAGTAATTAGCTACGGGTCTGAAACTTCACCAAGTGAAAGCTCTTCCAAAAGTAGGTGAATGAGTTATTTGAGAAAAATTGGCCATCTGCAATACTTTTAGAGGTAATTCGCATTTACTCTTTTTGAGTAGGTGAGCAATTAGCTATGGGTCTGAAACTTCACCAAGTGAAAGCTCTTTGGGATAGCTGCTCTGCAGAGATACCCTGAAGATAAAAAATTTCGTCGAAATCGCTCTATGTAACACGGTTTTCGAAATATTAGCATTTTTGTGTTTTGCAATTTTTGCGCAAAAATTCGAAAATTCAAAATGGCCGCCATTTTTGGCAAGATAAAATTTTTTTGAAAATTGGCATGGCTACTCTGCAGAGATACCCTGTGGGTCAAAAATTTCGTCGAAATCGCTCTATCTAGCAGGGTTTTCGAGATATAAAAAGCATTTTTGTGTTTTGCAATTTTGCGAAAAATTCGAAAATTCAAAATGGCCGCCATTTTTTGCGAGAAATGTTTTGTTTGAAAATTGGCATGGCTACTCTGCAGAGATACCCTGTGGGTCAAAAATTTCGTCGAAATCGCTCTATCTAGCAGAGTTTTCGCGATATAAGCATTTTTATGTTTTGCAATTTTTGCGAAAAATTCGAAAATTCAAAATGGCCGCCATTTTTGGCGAGAGAAAAATTTTTTCAAAATTGGGATAACTACTCTGCAGAGGTACCCTGCGGGTCAAAAATTTCGTAGAAATCGCTCTATCTAGCAGGGTTTTCGAGATATAAGCATTTTTATATTTTGCAATTTTTGCGAAAAATTCGAAAATTCAAAATGGCCGCCATTTTTGGCGAGACTAAATTTTTTTGAAAATTGGCATGGCTACTCTGCAGATATACCCTGTGGGTCAAAAATTTCGTCGAAATCGCTCTATCTTGCAGGGTTTTCGAGATATAAGCATTTTTATGTTTTGCAATTTTTGCGAAAAATTCGAAAATTCAAAATGGCCGCCATTTTTGGCGAGACAAAAATTTTTTCAAAATTGGGATAACTACTCTGCAGAGACACCCTGCGGGCCAATTTTTTCATCGAAATCGCTCTATCTAGCACGGTTTTCGAGATATAAGCACTTTTGTGTTTTCCTTATTTGGAAAATTCGTAATGATTAATTAATCATTAATTACTCGGCCATTTCTTGATCAATCAATGCCAAAATCTAATGATTTCCAGATTTTAATAGAATGAATGTATTTGCCAAGTTTCAGGTGAATTGATAAAATTCCTTTCAAGTTATCATCCGGACAAGCTTCCCCATCGAAAAAAGACATTTTTGGTCATGTGACCTCTCTGATTGGTTGAAATGTCACTGCAGCATATTCAAAAAAATTCCCCAAGGCTACTGCCTAAACCTGCCAAATTTGAAAAGAATCCGCCTAACGGTTACAGAGTCAGTACCACCAATGAGACTGCCTTTTTCCAATAAGGCTTAATTCACAACACTGGGGACTGAGATCTGTTGACAAAACTTGCTCTTCTCTAATGAAATCATTTGATCTTAGTTTCTGTCATCATAACCTTAAAGCATTTAGGTTACATATATATGGGTGTATTTATGCTCACCTGATGTTAATATTGTATTTCTCAATGAGTTCATCATTTCCCCCACTATCATCAAACTGGAATCTGAATCCACCCCCTCCAAAGAAAGACTTAAAGTGAAATGGCTGTCCTCTCGGCTGGTTTTGTCCCATGTCTGCACTAGTTTTGCCAAACGTGTCATATTTTCTTCTGGCCTCTTCATCCCCAAGTGTCTGAAGTACGTGCAGTATATACTATGATTTGAAAACTAAAAAATACAGCTAATTTTATTACTCACAATATTACTATTATTTTTTTTCATATGAAAAATTTATTTTCAAACTTTAAGAAATTAATTATTTAGATTCACTTAAATTCTGATGAACTGAGATGCAACTAGACCATATATGCCTTCTCAAATAATTGTAACTAAGAAATAAAATATAAATCACTGCAATAATTACTTAATTTGTCGTAAAGTCTTAATAGTACACCACACTGAGAAAACCGAGTTTAAAAAATCAATGCATAATGCAACTAAAACAATATGTAATTATATTTAAACTTAAGAATTTCTGCCAGTGTCACCCAGTGATTCTAACGTCTTATTGATTATTTAGCTACCTACCTCATAAGCTTCATTTATTTTCATAAAACGCTCATTGGCAGATGGGTCTGGATTTTTATCTGGATGCCTAAATATTAAAGACAAGCACATCATTTTTATTTATGTTTCAGACAAATTTAAAGCAAAAGCCTGATTCACAGTTCACACAAATATATAGCTTGAAAAGGTGGTAGACAGAGTTACAATACAAGACTGGAATTTTTAGAAAATACATTATACAGGGAATTTTTTTAGTAATAATTGCTGAATTGTATTCTAACAAAGACTATGGCTGAAATGTTATGCTGAAAGTTATTAATTTTAAGAGACAGTTAAGAGAATAAATATTAAAATATAAAAAAAAACTATTTGGCAAATTTTAAATGTATAATTGGATACCTACGTTTGAAAGTCAGGAAAATTAACACTTGGACTTTAACAGTGTAGTGCGGGTACCAATTCAGTCAGTACATGACATAAATTTTAAATATATTATTCTAAATTTATTACTTTTCGGTAACCGATTCCAAAAAGAAGTAATTTGTCATAAAGTGAGTTCTTAATGGAAGTGATGCAAATATTTTTTTTCGAAAATCACTTTGAAAGAAATAAATATTTTGCCTGACAAAAAAATTGCACTTTCTGTCTGTATAATCCATATAGTTTGTTTCACCACATGGAAAGTAATATTTGCTGTAACACCTGTGCAAAATATAGTGACGAAGGAAGATATTTTCAACTATATAACATTTTACTGGAAATAAACAAACATTCACAGAACTACAGTGTGTTTATATGGTGTGATCCATTATTGAATATTGCCAACAATAGACCATGTAACAACATGTATTATCAGATGCAACATCCAAAATTGTTTTATATGTACATTTCTTTAAAATTTAACACAGGATATCAAATAGCAAAGAGAGCAACATGCAAATTCAGTAAGAAACCATTATATACCATACTGGGGATTGGTATAGATGGTGTTTGATCAGGGCCTTTTCAGTATGATGACCAAACTCGACCTAGAAACAGGGGTCAAAGGTTAATTTAGACACTTTCAAAAGACTTACAGGCCATGATTTCCTATAAGTTGTTTTCACATTTCATAGCTCTGTGACCCATAACAAGCGATATAGGGCCTTTCTAGTGTGATTACCCCACTTGACCTTAAAGCAGGGGTGAAAGGTAAAATTCAACACTTGAAAAGATTCACAGGCCATGACCTCCTGTAACCTGTTCTCACATTCCAAACCCCTGGGAAGAATGATAAGGGAGATATTATTTAGGCCAATTCCTCTATTGACAAATTGGTCATAACAAGGGAGATATTTTTAGGCCAATTCCTCTGTTGAACAATTGCTCATAACAAAGTTAATTGCATTAACACTTGATTGGTTATTCAGTGCCATCAAGGCTGAGTGAAAAATTCACTTCAGCAACATTTTGCTTCACAACATTTCGCTTCACAACATTTAACCAAGTGTTACATGTGGGTGCAATTCGTTAATATTTATCTCTTAGTTGTGGATATTCTCATAATTAGTTTTTTTAAATTGATGCACGATATTTTGAGACACACAGTATTGTGACAATCCATGTGACACACATGTACCAATTCACGCCTACCCCTAAATAATGAAAGATAATCACAGTTACACAATACATAACCAATGTATAACTAATGTATAACTTTCTCTGAAGTGGTAAACACATTTTCATCAAAAAATATAAATCTTTCAGAAATCTGAGGCTTCGGCGTGAATGGGGGTGACTGAAATTTTTACCACAATTTTGGAATTTTCGCCATAAAATTGAAATTTTGCTATTTGAGTCAGAATTTTTGAGTCAGAATATTTGTTTGACCAGTTCTTACTGTCCAGAAAAGAAAGTGTGAATGATTAGATACAGCAATTTACCACTCTTTATATTCATTATGAAACAAACTGTGACATATAAATTATAAACCTTATATTAATTGGAAATTCAAAATAAAATATTGTGAAAAAAGGTGTAAATAAGAAATGATATTATTTACACCATTATTCAACTGCTTCAAGTTGTAACAATTAAGGATTTGTTTGGAAATGGCAATCAACACCAACAAAATAAATAGCAGCGTTCACCTGGTGTGGCCCATTCAACACCAAATTTAAGGTTATTAAACTAGTGTTGTATTAAGGTGAAAAAACTTGCTTTCAAATAAAGACTGATAATTAAATGATACTGTGTGGTTTTTAATAAATTTTTATATATAAATGTTAAAATGTATTTGCCTTCTTCAAAATATTTAAATAGCTTTGTTTATGGGGATAAAATTTGCATGGTTCAAGGAAATTCATGAATGTTGCAAATGACAATCATATTATATTTCTCATAACAAAATTGGGATTCTTACTGACCAATACATTTAGAAACTATATAACTAAATGTACTATTTAATGCCTTGTAATATACTTTAAATATTAAAAGTTATTATATTTAGGGTGTTGAAAGGGAGCACAATATTAAGGGTGTGCAATCTGAAGCAAGTAGATTCTGGTATGTTATGTCGAAATGGTGCATTTTTATTGTGAGCCAGATCGAAATGATGTAGAAAAATTTGAAAATTGTAGAGAAACTTCAAATTGGTGAAAATTCCTCAGTTCCGAATAGGTACATGGATCTGAATTGGTCCACTACCACTACGATTTCCATGGGTATCAGGACAACTCACCACATTTCCAACTCACCCCATATTTTCTTAAGACCATCTCACCCCATGTGAAATTTCACCCCTTATTGTTGTACATGTTTGGTACCATTGTTATCAGTAAATGTATCCTGTTTTTATTTAAGGTATATTAAAAGCTAGGGCTCGGACAGGTGCAAAAAAAAAAACGGCACCGAGTACTCGCCCTCTGACAACCAGCCCGAATTTGAATAACCAAGATTTAGTACCTACCATTAGAAGTCTTCTGTAAACAAATAGTCGATTCCGGAAATGAAACTTTTGAAGAAAAACATCTTCTATTTCACCATATATTATAGAATAAGGAGTAGATTATACGTTTTCAAGTGAAAATAACAACTTTAATTGATATTATGTGACAGAAATGCTCAAATGTAGCATATTTTACACAAACGTTTCATTACCATACAATACCTCGCGAGTAACCAAGTACTTAAAATCGACTCGAGTACTAACCAAGATCGACTCGTCTATCGAGACTCGAGTAACCATTCACAGCCCTATTAAAAGCCAAATTTACACCTATACACTTATTTACATTTTTTATTTTTTGTAAGGACTCATTCAAAAGGATTGTATATAAGTTGTATAGTTTAAGCTACTTCAAATTAAGAAGCCATCTCTGTTGTCAAATCAATTAACTGGTGGGGCTGATCAAAGTCCATTTTAAGGGTGATTTCAATTAGTCATTTATAAAAGTTTCTTCAGCACTCATGTCACATTGTTGGCACAATTCCTCTGAGTTGTGGCATATAGACAGCTTAACAGTAAATATTTCAATTTTGGGGGTTAATTCAACAGTAGAGAAATAGGGGAAAACAACTGTTGGAATCATGTGGGAGCTCTTTTATGCTTCATTCATGAGGAGCCAAGAAGACTGTACATCAGCAGATGCATGTGACCACACTGCAGAAGGAATTCCAGCCAGAAGAGTTCAGGGTTATTTAAAATGGAAAAATGAAAAGAACACTTTTAAAACTTTTTATTGTTTATTTTATTTCAAGCTACAGGTTTTTCATTATGTATATATGTCTTTAGCACTAATAAGTTGTTCCTGGAATAAATTTTGGTTTATTTGAACTTATTTCAATGAATCGTTATGGGGTGACTTGTCTTATGGTGTGAAATGTGACATGGGGTGACTTGTCTTTTCAAATCTGGAGTGAGTTTGCATACGGGGTGAGATGTCTGGAAAGCTTTCTATGTTTCCACAATAGCATAGAAATGAAAAAAAGAATTTATTTAATGGGAACTTACTTCACCAAATCAAACCACAGTAAAAGTACTGCATTGCATATACTGACTTGCTATTAGTGTAGGGATTGAAATGCACTTTCAATATTGATATTTTGCCTCTATTTTGCCTATGCATATCGATCGATATTGAAATATCATTTCACGCCGTAAAATCTATTATTTTGCACCTACTGATTCTTCAGTTATCAAAATCATTTTGCTAACACACAAGATATACAAAACCGACCATGAATTTAATACAAGCAGCCTATAAAAGCAATTGAATTTCATGAAAAATCTCACAGTAAGTCTTTTAATGCATAAATAGTGAAGATGAAACTACAGGGAACTGATAAACTACAAAACTATTTTGAAAATTCTTCCTGGTGGGTGCTGGAAAAGATATTTTTAGTATCGATGTTGAAATTTAAAAAGACCTATCGATTGATATTGAAATATTGATACATGATCCCTTCACTACTTGCTATCAATTACTGCTGGGTTCCAATATTACCAGGTTAAATTAAAATGTACATATGTATATAACTTGGCAAGAAGTCGTCTCCACTCTCGTAAAGAAGAACTGTCTCCAGAGGTGTTGCCAGATTTTGATGAAAGGGGGGGAAATTCCCCCCTTGGTCTAAAAAAGGGGGGATTTCAAAAATAAAAAGGGGATCCGATCCTTGATGGAAATATTTCCAGAGATTAACAAACTTTTCATACAAAGAGAACAAAGCATTCCATTTGCACCCAAGGATAACCACTTATAAGTCCCTTCCCACTGAGGTAGGTACTTTGGTACAGTTTTGGAGCCATGTTGAACTTTGGAAACAGATGCAGAAGTTTGGATATCTGGAGTTGTGGAAACAGATACAGAAGTTTGGATATCTGGAGTTGTGACAACTGGAGGCAGAGTGTATTGGTTACTGCCATTGCCTTTACCCTGTTCAGAGTCCTCACTGATTACTGAACTGCTAGCATTATTGTTTCCATCTGTGTTGCACACCTTGGGTTTGAAGAAATCACTAATGGATGTATTACCTAAACGTCTCTTCCGATTTATTTTAATTTCGTTTGCATCCATATCTATCCTATAAACACTTACCAAATAACCACAATATTTTTGTCTGCTACCGAAGACGTCTGTGTCCTCGATTATGATTGGACGAGAATTAGAAAACACAGGGGTCACGTCTCAACCAATAGAAAAATTCCTTACAGTTGAGTTCACGCATGCGCATTGACAACTCTTCGTGTCATCGAGCGATAATACAGCAGATTTAGTGTACAGTATGTTAAGGTAGTGTAAGCTTAAAACTATTCTCTTCACGCATTGGGTCCCTGCATTTGCGTGTAGTAAACCACTAATACACCGCGCTGTAGTTTCGAGTAGGGGTGCGACCGAGCAGTCGACACTCGCCGAGCGAGGCAAATTTCACGAAAATTCGATCCCAATTTTAAGAGTCGACTACTCGTATGTATACAAGTACATAACAACCTATTGAAGCGGTTACGTTTTTTAGGAAATAAAAATTAAAGAACATACCTTGCTAGCATTAAATCGCATAATCCACCATTTTTAACATAATATTAAGTATATTATATGATGACATCAGCTAATTCAAGCGATTCAAAGCTTTTACCTCTATATTTTTATTGTTTACGGGAGCCGCCATATTGGATGTTGGTTCCTGTAATGGTGGATACTAAACTTCGCGAGTGCTCGATGTCGAGTCGATTTTTGGTCCGCGAGTAATCGACCCGAATTATTTGTACTCGTCCCACCCCTAGTTTCGAGATCGCGTGAGATTTTCTCGCAATCGCACAGTCTGGCAACATTTCTGTGTCTCCAATATGAATGGAACAAATGCACAACAAAAGGTTTTTAAAATATGTGGACATATTTTATCTACTCGTGGAGATAATTGGTACTTGGCGATAAATAAGGCAGTACCCTGGTTAGGCCGGCACTGTGTACGTATTATACTCACCATTCTCTGGCAAGCTTTTTATATGCTTGCTTTATTTCTCGATTTGATGCAGTTTTGCGCACGCCTAATACCTTATAAAGATCTTCTTCACAAAATGATAAATTAAGCAGGCAAAAGAACAACAGTAGACGACAAAACATCTCCATATTTCACTTCAGAGCCCCCAGAGAATTGCCCCCAGACCAGTGGTTTGTTTGCGGAAGTATAGTGTTTTACCGAACATCACCATTTGAGTCGATAACCTGGGCAATAGTCAAAATTGTATATGCCACAATGATAAAAAGTTAATTCTGTTGAATATCAAATACTTGTCACCAGTTTCAGTAATATTAATGAAAAATTTATTTTTTTATAGATGGAAATACTGCTTGTAGATTGACTATTTAATGTAGGAGCGTATATTTAGTTGAAAATCAAATTCTTTCAAATTCTGACTCATTAATATTCATGTATGGATATATGAGGTCATGCAATTCCGTGGTGTGTCAACTGTATTTTATATTTTTAAAAGAAATGTAGAATGGAGTTTTTGTGTCGAAGGTTAATAAATATCTTGGGTACAAGTTGTGGATACGAGTTGTTGGTCACCAGCTGCCACTGTTATGAGATATATATATTCCCTAAGTTTGGCCATAATCCTGAAAGGTATTAGACTAATCTCAAAATTTTACAATAACTTTGGAACTTATGAAATTAGTGATTTACTTCAATGGAGGTTTTAGTCTTAACTTGGTCTTATCTGTGGAGATAACTTTGAGACTGGGTAGAAATATTACAAATGCTTTTGCAACATAAAAACATTATTATTTTTTAAATAAGGCAAATTCTAAGGTACAACAGTATGTAACAATGACACAAGAAAAATCAAATCAAATTCCAGAAACACAGCAGGCTGACACCAGGGATGCTAAGGAGATGTAGGGAGAAAGCACTCTCCCAGCAGGTACAGATCTTGGAAAAAAATGATTTAGTGTTGAAAATTGATCCTCACATTGATATACACTCATTCAACACTAAATCTAAGTTCTGTCATGAAAAGGTAATCATAGTACAACAGAAAACTTGTGGAATATGGACAAATGTATGCCCAGAATATGTTAATTCTGAATGCTGACAACTCTGAGAAAATTATTAGTTATTTGTTAAAAATGTACATTGTCATTTCTTATACAAAAAAAAATCATCCAGTATTTCAGTTGCAGTTCTTCTCTCAAGATATAAGAATCAAACATGAATATCCATTCTTTAATTGTTAATATACTGTGCAGTAGAATACAACATATAATAAATATAGTTTATCTGAAGTAAAAACTGCATATTGGTGGATATTGGTGATCATTAAAATAATAAGCGTGTAATGTATATATACATATTTATATAATCTATCTGAAACCATTGGTCTCATATACAGGCTTAGTATATTTTTAAATGTAAAAAAAATCACTTGGGCAAAACAGCAGGAAATCTATGCTCTTCAGTTATAAAATTTCATTACTCTGAGAAGTGAGAATGATGTAGTGCAGTTCTTGGGTGTATCTTGTCAGTACTCCTTGAGACACACATAGGCGTTGTCATACAATCACACATGAGGTGTCTTGATATAGATTTTGATTTATTGATCTCAGCTTTTCAAAAAGCTTCTTTTTTGAGATTGATCTCCCAGGTGAAAGAGTTTACTTTTTTTTACATTTATTAATTTTATTCATATAATTTTAGTTTACATAAAATGTTTTATTTATGGTCATCTGTGATATTTTCGTGTCAATGGTGTTTTCGTGCATCCCGTTTTCCATGGGTTTTAATATAAATTATACTGTAATATTTTGCAATTTTGTTGCATTAGTATTTTTATTATTGGAGACAGAGGTTTTACAGACAAGTGCTGTTTGACACATTGATTTTCATGTGATTAAAGGGTGCTTTAACTTAAATAGGGAAATTTTATTTTTGCTGTTGCCACATGACTCCATGCCATTCGGATAGCATATTAATCAACATAAATTACATTTTGATGAGCAATATTTTTCAAAGATACAATCCAAAGCACCTGCAAATTGATTATTTAGTATGTTACACGAAAACTCCACAGTAAATATTTTTATCTGTCAATTATTCTCATAATATTTCGGGCTTCAAAATATTATGTAAAACTAAAAATATTTATTTCTGTTCTGTAGCTTTGAAATATATACAAACTTCTACTCATTAAACATGTTATCTATTTGAAATTAATTTGTAAGAGTACTTATGCAAATCAGACTTTTTTAATAGCACGAAAACCCCATGGATCACCATATATCTAGAAAGTATTTTGTTTTTACATATTATTCATGACATAACATTTAATGTTCTTTTCTTTGTAATTTGCCATATATAAATCTGTTTTTCTAATCTAATCTACTGCTTTGCAGGCGCAATATCTTCCCCACAAAGGGGAACTCAGTGTGATTACTTAACACAATCATTATCATAAGGAAAGTCAAGGGGCGTTCAAGGTCAGTAATCCGGAGTTGTGGGTGTGACCAAGAGGGAAGGAAACTAAGTTGGGAAACTGGAATTAAAGAGGTGGGTTTTGAGGTGTTTCCTAAAAGATGCGACAGAGGGGCTATTTCTTATTTGGAAGGGGAAGGAGTTCCAAAGAACCGGGGCATAGTGACTGAAAGAATTGGAGAAAAGTTTGACTGATTTATGAACCTTATTGTCGAAAGTGGGGGTGTGAAGGAACTTGAGTTTAGGGGTACTTCGCCTTGTATTCCTGGAAGAGGTGTAGGGATGAATTAATTCTCTTAGGTAGACTGGTTGACCCTGCTTGAAGATTTTGTATGTAATGAGACCAATTTTGAAGTGTATCCTATATTTTATAGGGAGCCAATGGAGTTTTTTCAGTTGAGGGGTAATGTGAGAGTATTTCGAGGACCGGGTGACAACCCTGCAGAGTGAGTCTTGGACTAACTGCAATCTTCTTAACTCAAAATCTGTAAGTGATAAGAATAAGGAATTGCAGTAGTCCTGTCTGCTGCTCACCAAAGCATTTGCTAAAAGAACTGATTTGTTAAGGTCAAGAAGGGGATGAATTCTATAGAGGTCTCTCACATGAACTCTGGTGGACTTTATGACCTGTGACACATGGTCTGAGAATGAGAAATTGGAGTCGAACACCACTCCGAGGTTCCTAACACTTTGTGCTGGTGAGACCTGATTGCCTAGAATATTGATCGGGAAGTGAGGAAGGAGTTGTTTACGGTTATTTTTGGAGCCTATCAGAATAAACTCAGTTTTCTCAGGATTGAGTTTTAATTTGTTTGCAGACATGAAATTTTGAATGTCGCTTAGGCAGTTTTTCATAATTAATGCTATTTTTATTTTTTGTTTGCGATAAAACACTTTTTTTAAAGGGGCTGGAGTGACACAAAGGTTAGATGTAAGGGATCATTAGCCTAACCTGATACTCACAAGGCCACTAAGGGGTTTGTAAGCACATCCTCGGTTTCTATAATATGTTTGGTATGTGTCATAATTCGGCAAACACTGTTCGGTATAGAGTACGATATCCCCCCCCCACATACTAGTCTGGTTTCCGCCGACCCTACTCTGCAATATAGTTAAGGTGGCTGGTTCCCGTCTACCCACATACACGCACGAAAAAAGAAGAAAATTGTATTGAAATAGACACGGCGATCTAAATGCATAACTTGGTTTTTATATATAACCTTACTGGGAACTCGACTTCTAACTTGATATGCTCTAGTACGTACTGTCACGCCTAAAATCATGTTGTGAGCGATAATGAGTGTGCAGGAGAGTATGGTGATCCATGGGTTTTCGTGGTAGTAAACATTTCTGACAACTTTGTAAATTGGTTTTACTTTAATATATACTGAAATATGAATTAAAATAATTAAAAACGTACTTCATTAAAAAATACAACATTCCGACAGTGCCAGTGTTAAATCCTAGTGGCTTTCTACCAGTGAACGCCCGCCTACCAGTGAACGCCTGCCTTATATATCTTTGTTAGAGGTCAAGGACAAATGCTTCTATAAGTCTACGAAATGGGCGTTCACTGGTATTTCCATTTGCGGTAAAAGCGGCCGATAATAGAGTTAAATTATTAAAATATAAAGCTTCGAAACAAATGTAGCAACAGCCACCTGAATTATTAATTGTTGTGTACATCATTTGACAATCTGGTGGAAGAAGAATAAAATAAAAATCTGTTTGTATAATTTAAATTCAATATATTTACTTCTGCATGGGCGTTTACTGGTAGAATGCCACTAGGTTTAATAACGGAAGTAATCACTACAACCATGAAAACTCCAATGACACAAAAATACCAGAGCTACCTATACATGGGGTGACAGTAGTCTCGGCATTGAGAGCAAATGTGGGAACCGGAGACTTTTGTGGTAAACGAATATCAAAAGAATATGCAGTTTAATATTCTTGCTACATAAATATTGTCGCGACCCGAGCTAAACTATGTATCAAAGCACAATAACACAATTAATTAAAACCCATTCTAAACAAATGACTTTTATTATGCCAAACAGATAAACAAAATGGAACAGAAATTATTATGTCAACATATTAATTCAATTAACAAAAAGAAAATCATTTAACCCAATTCCCCAAACCTGACTCCCCAAGAATATTCCCCACCAACCAAGTTCATCCCCACCTAATACATATTTGATATTAATTCAAAGTATCAAAATTCTTTCTAAAATGTCATCCCCATTAAGCAAGGATTAAAACCACTAAAACCAGTGACCTTAACTAAGCTTATAACTGAACATAGTTGTTCAGTTACCTCTCCATGGCTGACAAAGCTTAAGAGCTTAGTGGCAAGAACAGTGTGTTCAGTAAAAAATCAGCCCAGAATGTGGGAAATGCAGCCCCTTATATACCCCAAAAGTGAACTACTCAAGTTTCTGATGTCACCTTTGACCCCCATCCTTGAACCAAATACCAGTTCCCTGATTTGTTTATAAAAAATGGGCGTGGCTGCGGTATGGTAAAACCGTTCCCGAGAAAATAAGCTGCAGTACGGATTGCCGCACTCCAGAAGTTTGTCTTGAGTTCGGTTTCAGTAACAATTGTTTTCATTGGTTAATTGAATGGATTAATCACGTTTGCAGACGAAAAATAGATTGGTTGGCTATATACTATAAGACCCCCTATTTGTAATTCTTACCACAACTACTGTTGAAGTTTTCTAGCAATATTTTACAAATAGAATATCAAATGCTACGTAGTACTTGCACACACAGACTTAAAGAAATATGAGGTTAAGATGGGTATTTCTAGCCATTTTGTCTGGAGTGAAGTTTCAGCAACAATTGTTTTCATTGGTCAATTAAATTAATCACGTTTGCAGACGAAAAGTAGACTGGTTACCTAGATCCTCTGTAAAATATGGCTGGAAGCACAATCGTGGCCTGATAATGCCTTATTGTCTTCACGTGTACTAGTACGTAGTCTCATATTTCCTTCACTCCATGGGATATATAGGTTACCAGCTTGAACCGCACTCAAAGTGAATTTGCTGGAATACGGCAAATGAATGCTACCGTACTGTAGAATTACTTCTCGAGTGCGGTGATTTACCGTACTCCAGCCACTTCGATAAAAAATAGACCCAAAATACCAGGATGGTAAACAAGGTCAAACATGGCTACCAAAACATGTGAGTCCCCCAAATATAAATAAAAACCAAATTCACACAATACCCACAGGTTAGTAAAACAAATATTTAATACCATTAAACAACAACCAAACCCCAAGAAACCTTTTAATTATAACAAAAGCCCTTAATATCGCCCGTAATTCCCATAAACTCCCGATATTCATCATAACTCAAAATACCATAATAACGGTCGTCATTACAATATCCACAGAAGTTACTCTTTTATACAAGTTTACACCAAAAACTTTTTTACACCAAATTTTTGTGTACCTGTTTTGATAACATCATCAGTGTCAGGTGCACATAGTTAATGCCTATAAATCCTCTATCCATTGAAAAAAAAGAAAAAAAAACTTATCTAGGCACATGTTTCTGAAAATGTTCACATTTTTTAAAGTTAACATGTAGGAAAATGAGGTTGTCAATTAGATCCATTGGAAAAACACAACAAAAAAAAAAACAACTTATCTAGGCACATGTTTCTGAAAATGTTCACTTTGGTTTTCACTACATCTTTATCTCTTAAAGTTAACATGTAGGAAAATGAGTTTGTCAAGTAGATCATGTCCAAGCATGGCCCTCTTTTTGGTTAATATATTTCCTGCTGCACTGAAGATTCTTTCTGGTGGTGTAGATGTGGCAGTAACACAAGGATATTTCCTGGCTACATTGGAAACCAGAGGATACACCCCATCGTTAATTTTCCACCATTTTATTGGCTCAAACTTTTCATCTTTGAGCATTTTGGGATCAGTTGGGTGATGTAGGTACCTGTCAAACTCTTTCCCTGCCTTTACTACCAAAGTTTCATCCTCAGGGTCTTCAGTTCCAGAACCAATAATGTCGCCAAGATCAAACATTGCCCTTTCTTCTTCCTAAGTGGCTCATCTTGGCAATTACTGACAGGCAAGGAGGGAGTTTGGGAGATCTCTACATCGACCATTTGACATGAGGTGCTGGGTAAGTTACTTACAAGATCAGATTCATTGATCACTGGATATTCATCACCTGTATTTTCCTTCTTGATTATTTCCTTTTTGATATGAATCAATGATGGAATAGTAGAGTCTGGTTGCAATCCATCAGACAATCTGCACATTTCATTCTTAAACTAATTGTAAATCTGGCACTTTCTTTCTGGAGCAATAAAGCTAATACTACAAAATCTTGTGTCACACACAGATGAGATCAACATGAACTGATTGACATCTGCTTCTTGATAGCGTGATCTTAAATCTTTGCAAATAGCTTTCTTGACATCTGCCACAAACTTGGTGTCATTTGGATCTTTCTGATAATGCCTATGGATCAGTTGATGCATAGTTGGGGCAATGATGGAAATTGTGCAATAGGGGCTTCCACTAAGTTGAACGGTTATTTCCTTAAGGGGCATCAAAACTTCAACCAAACTCTCTAATAAGCCAATTTGTTTTGACTCGAGGCTCAAGTCTTTCAATTTTGAGGGACCTTCCATTAAAACAGCAGAGATTGGCAGTTGTTGTTCTAAAACAGATTGTATCATGTCAAATATTGAGTTCCAGCGGGTATCAACATCTTGTATTAGCTTTCGCTTGGGAAGTTTAAGCAAGGCTTGCTTTGCCGTCAGAAGATTGGAGCTTTGAGTTGAGTCATGGAAATTACTCACTAGGCGCTTTACCCTGCCAACAACCTGTGAAACTGAGTTTATCTCTAGAGCTTTTCTGGCTGCCAGATTTAAGGCCTGACCTATGCAACCAATAGTGGTTTCGTCCATCAGTTTCCATGCATTTATACTGTTCTTGGCATTATCAGTATTGACTGTAATGTGTTTATCTGTGAGACCCCATCCATGGAAACTAACAGTGAAAATTTCAGAAAGATGGGCTGCTGTATGTGACTCAACTACCAGACGTGTTTGGAGAACAGAAGAAACCACTTCCCAAGTGTAGGGTAACTAAAATTTAAAGAAAAAAAATGGGTTCAAAATAGTTTTTCTCCCCCTACTTAGCCATCCTGATAGGACGTCCACATGGAATCAAGTGAGTGTAACTAAAAAAAACAAAGCCTAGTGGCTGGCACAGTGTGCAATACTGATGGTCTAGTCTGTCCTGTTCAGTTTTTCTTCCCCTACTTGGCTATCATGATACTGATAGGTCATGCACATGGAATCAAGTGAGTGTAACAAAAGAAAGCGTAGTGGTTGGAATAGTGTGCAATATTGATGATATGACCTGCAGAGAATTGATAATTTATATCAATCATTAACCAGCTTTATCTCCATGAACTACTTGTCATGTATGACCTATGGTATTATTTATTGCAATGTATTGAAAGTGAAGCAGAGGCAAGAAGGAATAAAGTAAATAAAACGTCACTGTGTTCATTCTTATTTTAATGTACCTGTCATGTAGCTTTGGTTTGCTACAGAAGTCCAGCAGTCTGTGGTGATCCCAAAAGCTTTGTGCTTTTCAATGTCCTGCATTAGCTTGATCTTGGTTTCAGCATACATTTTTGGAATTGTTACATTTCGTATGGTTTGCCTACAAGGTACCTCGTACCGGGCATTCAATTTGTTGATGAAGTTTCTAAATTCCTCACTTTCTACTGTACTCAATGGTACCAAATCCTTTACAATCCATTCAGCCATGCACTGAGTCAAATCTTCATGTATTTTTCCATCCTTTCGATAGATCTTGCTAGATCCCAAAAATGATGTCCAATTTGTCTGGACCTTTGGTATTCCTTCCTTGGGGGCATTGAAAATATCACCATGAAAGTTATTCAGGTGTGCTGCCATATTTGATGTATTGCCATCTTTACAAGGTTTGACAACTTTGCATATCTTGCATATTGTTGGTGTCCTGTTAATTTTTTCCCCTTCTGTAACAAATCCAAAATATTTCCACACTTTGCTAATATTAGTGCGCCAAGGACCATCATAGTCAATAATTTCTTTGTTTTGTAACTGTTCTGCCATTTTAAACAACCAAAAAGACACAAAAACACTGCCAAAGACAATCCAAAAATACGAAAACCCCTTTCAAGACAAAAGTGAATGTCAAGGCTGAAAAACGGAAATTCGCCCGAAGCAGGAGTTACTAAACTTTTGGATACAACTGTATATACCAAAATGTAATTTCGGATGATTTCCTGTTTACCTAAAGTGTACTGGATTTGTGAAAAAAAAACCCCCACGAATTATGCTAAAATAAAGGTAATAAATGCGTATTTATTAGTATATTTCTTATTTTTATAATTATATCCCCAGACGAAAGTCGGGGATATATTGGATTCAGGTCCGTCGCGCCGCCGCCGCCGCCGCCGTAGAAATTTCCTTGTGGACGCGATAACTCAAAAACAAATTAATATTTTTTTTTCAAACTTGGTACACATGTTAAGGGTGCCCAAAGGAAGATCCCTATTTTAAGGTGACCTTAAACTCCCAGTAAAAAAGAACTTATGGCCACCTTAAGGTCAGAAATTGCACTTTTGGCCACTTAGAGCCCTGTAGGCCACAAACTATGATGCTCAGCTGGCTGAAATTTTACCTGACAACACATTAATATGTTCTTAGTACATGTGCCGAAAATTATGACTTTAAGTTGAGGAGAAAATTGTGTTTGAGGCCCATAAATACCCCCACTTAGGGATTTTTTGCTATACTTTACACATATTTTGCCCTATAATTTGGAAGTGATAATTCTGATGAGTCTCAAACTGCGCTAGGTATAACTTTGATATGTAATCCTTGTCTGTAGAAAATTTTAGGGCTGTAGGTTTACCCAAAGGGGTCGACTTAAGGTCTCAAAAGTGCCCACAGAGACCCAATTTATGCACTTTTTGCCACTTTCAAGCACTGTAGCTTTCAAACTATGTCTCTCATCTAAGTTAAATATCATCTGGGAATATATCTATGTGTTTTCTTATATGTGCCCCAACATTTAGGCCTTTAATAGACAGTTAACCTGTGTATCAGGACCATAAACACCCACCCGAGTGACCCTTATAAGACATTTTTCACATCTTTTTCCCTGTAACTTGGAAATGGTAAGTCTGAGAAGTTTCAAACTGTATTAGATATATATTCTGTGTGTAATCTTAGTATGTAACAGATTTTAAGTCTGAAGCTTTAATTTTGAAGGTCAAATTGAGGTCTCTAAAAGACTCCCAAAGACCCAATATTTGGACTTTTTGCTACTTTTAAGCCCTGTGACTGTCAAACTATGTGACTGATAGAGCTCAAATCCTATCTGAGAAGATATTAGTATGTTATTTTTATATATGCCAAAAATTAAGGCTTTAAGAAGACATTTAACCTGTGTATGAGGACCATAAATCCCCACCCGAGTGACCATTTTTAGACATTTTTCACATATTTTTCCCTGTAACTTGGAAATGGTAAGTCTAAGAAGTTTCAAACTGTATTAGATGCATATTCTATGTGTAATCTTAGTATGTGACAAATTTTAAGTCTGAAGCTTTAATTTGAAGGCTACATTTAGGTCTCTAGAAGGCCCCATAAAGACCCAATATTTGGACTTTTTGCCAATTTTAAGGCCTGTGACTGTTAAACTATGTGACTGATAGAGCTGAAATCTCATCTGGGAATACATTATTATGTTCTTTTTACATGTGCCAAAAATCAAGGCTTCAAGTAGACATTTAACCTGTGTATGAGGACCTTAAACACCCACCTGAGTGACCCTTTTAAGACATTTTTCACATATTTTGCTCTGTAACTTGGAAATGGTAAGTCTGAGAAGTTTCAAACTTTATTAGATACATATTCTATGTGTAATCTTAGTATGTAACAAATTTTAAGTCTGAAGCTTTAATTTGAAAGCCACATCGAGATCTCTAAAAGGCCCACAATGACCCAATATTTGGACTTTTTACCACCTTTAAGCCCTGTAACTGTTAAACTATGTGATTGATGGAGCTGAAATCCCATCTGGGAATGCATTATTATGTCCTTTTTACATATGCCGAAAATCAAGGTTTTTAGTAGACATTTAACCTGTGTATGAGGGCCATAGACACTCGCCCAAGTGCCTTTTTTGACATTTTTTCCGTATTTTGCCCTGTTATTTGGAAATGCTTAGTGTGACAAGTCTTAAACTGTATTATATATAATTTTTGTTTGTTATGTATGTCCCCCAAAAAGTTTCAGATCTGTAGTTTAATTGCTAAGGTCTCTTTAACAATTGTAAAATGCCCACAGAAACCCAATTTATGGATATTATGCCACTTTAAAGCCCAGTAACTGTCAAACGATGTGGGGTATAGAGCTGAAATCTTTGAATTTTTAAAAGGAAATGCCTGTCTATTTAAATTTTGAATATTAATAATGTTATGGCTATCTTAGTCTTTTAAGAACTTATTTTTGTGTGTTATACCTCTGCTTGCTGAGTTTTTCACTTTTTAAAATGAAACTGGTTAAACATATTCAAGTAGACAAAATGGACACTTTAAGTGAGCTTTAAGTCCCAATATTAATGAAATTATATCCTTATGTAGTAAAACTAGGGGATTTTTAACCCTCAACTAGCCCAGTTTTATTCAACTTGCCTCAGTTAATTTTGGCACAGCTCCTACAGTTATGAACTCATTTCAGTTGATAATCACATACTTAAAATTCTCAATTCTTTTTGTATTTGAGTACCCCTTTTATATAGATTGTTTGTTTACCATTTATGCTCAACCCACATCCCCCACCCGGATTCCCCCCACCCACCTCTGGGACCTCCAGCTATATTGAGTGACACTAAATAAACAATGGTATTTAATGATATCAGATGAGAAACAAAGAACTCAATGGGGTTGCAGATCTTGTGTAATAGTGAGAGAGGTGTGGAGAAGGGGAGAGGGGTGGGGGTGGGAGGTGGTGGGCTTCATTACATATAACACAAAGGGGAGTCAGAACTGAGATTGTGTCACATATTTAGGTTGCATATATATGGACCACATATATAGGTACAGAGGAAATGAATAACTGAAAACAATTTGCAAATTCTAAAAATAATATAATAAAATAATAATATAAACAATTTTTTTATGTCAGCTGACTTGTCACTCAGCTGACATTATGTCGTCACTCTGCGGCGTGGGCGTCCGCGTCCGCGTGAACAACTTCTTCTCCAAAACTACAAGGCCTAGAGACGTGCTGTTTTTTTTAAAAGATACCTTATCTATCGAGGATGAAAAATTGTTCAAGGCATGCAAATCTGTCTGTTCGTCTGTTTGCTAGAGACATTACAAGGGGGGTACCCCCACCAAAAGTGTGAAAATTTCAACACTTAATCACAATTTTCTCAGTGACTATTGCAGGGATTTCTCTCATATCTTGCATATATGTACTAGGCCAGAGGTAGATTCTCTTGTGTGAGTATGAGACCTGGATCTGTCTTACTTTTTTTTTAATAAATTTTTTTAATAATTTTTAATGCATTAAAATTCATGAAATCATGCACAAAATCATTTATAACTTCAAAAGTGTTGCATTTAGAGCATTTTGTTAAAATATGTTATTCAGCTACTTTTTTCATAGCTACAATATGGTGAGTAAGTTGGGTGCCTGTCTCAATAGCTAAGTGAGTAATAGCTACTTTTGGGCTTTTCAGTAACTTCCATCATGAGTAAAATCACTTGTAACTTAAAAACTATTGCATTTACAGAATTTCGTATAAATATGTTATTCAGCTACTTTTGGGTCAGCTATAACATAGTAAAATTTTAGACCTGTAGCTCATGGCATAGCTGAGTAATAGCTACTTTTAGGTTATCACTGTTGAGTAAATTGCTTATAACTTCAAAACTATTGCATTTAGAGAATTTCGTATAAATATGTTATTCAGCTACTTTTGGGTCAGCTATAACATAGTAAAATTTCAGACCTGTAGCTCATGGCATAGCTGAGTAATAGCTACTTTTAGGTTATCACTGTTGAGTAAATCGCTTATAACTTGGAAACTATTGCATTTACAGTATTTTGTTTCAATATGTTATTCACCTATTTTGGGATCAGCTATAACATAGTGAAGTTTCAGATCTGTGGCTCATTGCATAGCTGAGTAATAGCTACTTTGAAGTTCTCACTATTGAGTAAATCACTTGTAACTTAAAACCTATTGCATTTAGAGAATTTCGTATAAATATGTTATTCAACTACTTTTGGGCCAGCTATAACATAGTAAAATTTCAGACCTGTAGCTCATGGCATAGCTGAGTAATAGCTACTTTTAGGTCATCACTATTGAGTAAATCAGTTGTAACCTCAAAACTATTGCATTTACAGTATTTTGCTTAAATATGTTGTTCACCTACTTTGGGTCAGCTATAACATAGTAAAATTTCAGACCTGTAGCTCATTGCATAGCTGAGTAATAACTACTTTGAGGTTCTCACTATTGAGTAAATCAGTTGTAATTGCAAAACTATTGCATTTAGAGAATTTAATCTAAATATGTTATTCAGCTACTTTTGGGTCAGCTATAACATAGTAAAATTTCAGACCTGTAGCTCATGGCATAGCTGAGTAACAGCTACTTTTAGGTCATCACTATTGAGTAAATCAGTTGTTACTTGAAAACAACTGCTTATTTTGCTTAAATATGTTGTTCACCTACTTTTGGGTCAGCTATAACATAGTAAAATTTCAGACCTGTAGCTCATGGCATAGCTGAGTAACAGCTACTTTTAGGTCATCACTATTGAGTAAATCAGTTGTTACTTGAAAACAACTGCTTATTTTGCTTAAATATGTTGTTCACCTACTTTTGGGTCAGCTATAACATAGTAAAATTTCAGACCTGTAGCTCATGGCATAGCTGAGTAATAGCTACTTTGAGGTTATCACTGTTGAGTAAATCGCTTATAACTTGGAAATTATTGCATTTAGAGTATTTTGTTTCAATATGTTATTCACCTATTTTGGGGTCAGCTATAACATAGTGAAGTTCCAGACCTGTGACTCATTGCATAGCTGAGTAATAGCTACTTTGAAGTTCTCAATGTTGAGTAAATCACTTATAATTTGAAAACTATTGCATTTAGAGAATTTAGTATAAATATGTTATTCAGCTACTTTTGTGTCAGCTATAACATAGTAAAATTTCAGACCTGTAGCTCATGGCATAGCTGAGTAATAGCTACTTTGAGGTTATCACTGTTGAGTAAATCACTTATAACTTGGAAACTATTGCATTTAGAGTATTTTGTTGCAATATGTTATTCACCTATTTTGGGGTCAGCTATAACATAGTGAAGTTCCAGACCTGTGGCTCATTGCATAGCTGAGTAATAGCTACTTTGAAGTTCTCACTGTTGAGTAAATCAGTTGTAATTGGAAAACTATTGCCTTTACAGAAATTTGTGCAAATATGTTATTCAGCTACTTTTGGGTCAGCTATAACATAGTGAAATTACAGACCTGTAGGTCATGGCACAACTGAGCAATAGCTATTCTCAGGCACTGACTGTTGAGTAAATCGGCTGTAACTTGAAAAATATTGCATTTGGAGTATTTTGTTAAAATATATTGTTCACCTACTTTTGGGTTAGCTTTTGGGTTAGCTATAATATTACAGACCTATAGCTCATGGCATAGCGGAGCAATAGCTATTTTCAGGTTCTCACTATTGAGTAAATCAGTTGTAACTTGAAAACTATTGCATTTACAGTATTTTGCTTAAATATGTTGTTCACCTACTTTTAGGTCAGCTATAACAGAACAAAAATTCAGACATGTAGCTCATTGCATAGCTGAGTAATAGTTACTTTGAGGTTCTCACTCTTGAGTAAATCAGTTGTAACTTTAAAACTATTACATTTAGAGTATTTTGTTAAATATGTTATTCACAGACGTTTTGGTCAGCTATAACATAGTGAAATTGCAGACCTCTATGTCATGGCATAGCTGAGCAATAGCTTCTTTCAGGTTCTCACTGTTGAGTAAATCATTGTATCCAACCTGTAGGAAATCATGGGCTGGGAATCTGTTAATATGGTCCGATTTGACCTTGGAACCCTCCTTCAAGGTCAAATGAGGATAGCCAAACATAAAAGTGCTTATAACTCGCTTATTATTGGTCCTAGAGGTTTGGAATGAAAACCAACCTATAGAAAATCATGGGCTGGGAATCTTTTGGTGTGGTCGGATTTCACCTTAGACCCCTCCTTCCAGGTCAAACGAAGATAGTCAAACTTAAAGTGCTTATAACTCGCGTATTATTGGTCTTGGAGGTTTGGGATGGTAAACCAACATATAGGAAATCATGGGCTGGGATTCTTTTGGTGTGGTCAGATTTGACCTGGGACCCCTCCTTCAAGGTCAATTGAGGATAGCCAAACTTACAATTGCTTATAACTCGCTTATTATTGGTCCTACAGGTTTGGGATGGTAAACAAGCTACAGGAAATCATGGGCTGGGAATTTTTTGTGTGGTCGGATTTGACCTTAGACCCGTCCGTCAAGGTCAAACAAGGATAGCCAAACTTAAAAAGTGCCTATGACTCACTTATTATTGGTCCGAGAGGTTTGGGATGGTAAACCATCCTAAATTCTTTGGCTGGGAATCTTTTGGTATGGTCAGATTTGACCTTTGGATCCCTTCTTCATGGTCGAATGAGGATATTGCATTTATAGTATTTCTTTAAATATTTTTAACCTACTTTTTACACTTAAACAATTACCTTGTTACTTTATTTCATAATACCATTTGCAGGGTACAGCTTTTTTGTCCTTTTCTTCTGTCAGCTTCGGAATATCTTTCGAACAACTGTATTTCTGTACAGTCCTTTCCCTGATAATTATGCTTTCCTCTCATTATCACCATCACAAATCAAAAACATTCAGTCAGCTGACACAGTGCCCGTTCACGGGCACTCTCCTCTTGTTTTAAATAATATTTTATTTGTGAACAAATATAGAAACAGATATGCGCTTTTGGGATTATGAATTTTAGAATGGACATTGAATCATCAATCATTTAAATACTTTGAAGGAAGATTGAAAAATATGATGAGTTGAGTTAAAAATAATATTTTATTTGTCAACAAATATAGAAACAGATATGCTCTTTTGGGATTATTATTTTAGAATGGACATTCAATCGTCAATCATTTAAATACTTTGAAAATAGGTTTAGAGTTATCATTGCAGGAAGATTGAAAATATAATTTGAGTTATGTATTCGGCGTCTGGGGATACACCATCTTCCTTGGGGAGATATAAACAGAGTAGATTGATGTGCTGAAGTTCATCTAATAATGGGTAATTATGTTTTAAAAAATTTCCGATCAAAACCTGTGGCGTGAGTGATGACCTGTCTGGGGATATGTTGGCGCCGAGTTGGCCCAATCTAGTTATTAAAGTGTGCCAAGAACTTATTGTGAAAACCCAGATTAAAATAGTATGAACGGTATATCGTTTTGTAGCCCATTACGGTTCAATATACTGCATACCATTATATCGCTTACAACACTAGGTGACAGTGGTTGGGCCATGACAGTGATTGGGTCTTCAGTAGTACCAAAAACCTTTGTTACAGAGGGAATGATATTTAAAAGTTAAAAGTATAAAACAAGCTTTTTTTGGAAAAATCAACAGACATACATTCTCCAAAGTTTAGCCTATTTTATTTAAACAATAAACATTTTATTGAGATTAATAAATGTAAAATCTAAAAAAGCATCCGGGATATTTCCCTATGACATTACCATGACAATATTGGCTGTGGCAAAAGAAGAAATATAAATTAACTGTTAAGGATTTTGTAAATTTTATAAATATCTTAAAAGAAATAAGACTACAGGAATTTATGTGGTTGTTTTAGTATAAAAAAATTGCGCTGACTCGACGCCAACATATCCCAAGGCTATCTGTCATGCCAATGGCATTCATTGGGTATTTTTTGTAGCACCCATTGTGTGTGATTTACGGTTATTATGTCCACCCCCCTGGGGGGTGGATATATTATTTTTGCTTTTTCCGCCGTCCGATGTCCGGCGTCACGCATGGTTTCCGCTCATTTAAAGGAAAAGTATTAGAGCTATTGTCACCAAATTTGGTATGCAGGCCTATTGGGTCAGTAGCTTGCTTGGGATTGCTTTTGGCTGTTGTACCTCTTTTGCTTACTGAGTAATACTCAAGTACAGCTATTTTCAGTACCCATTGGTTTCCGTGCATTTAAGCCAAAATAATTAAATATATTTTACTACAATTTTGAATACAAGATTGTTATGTCCATAGCTCGCTTGGTATTGCATTTGGGACTGATAGCTTTGTCAGTACATGAGTAATAGCCATTTAGGTACTTCATAGTGTATTTTCAGTACTACTTTTGAGTAATTTGCTAATATCTCAGAAACTGTAAGAGATAGAGCGATTTCGACAGAATTTTTGACCCACAGGGTAGTAGAAAAGTATTCTATACAAAATTTTAAAAAATTTCAATTTTCGCCACTTTTGGCAGCCATCTTAATTTTTTGCGAAAAACGAAAGAATCTTAATATCTCGGAAACTGTAAGAGATAGAGCGATTTCGACACAATTTTTGACTCACAGGGTAGTAGAAGAGTATTCTGTACAAAATTGAAAATTTTCAATTTTCGCCACTTTTGGCGGCCATCTTGAATTTTTGCGAAAAACGAAAAAATCTTAATATCTCAGAAACCGTAAGAGATAGAGCGATTTGGACAGAATTTTTGACTCACAGGGTAGTACAAAAGTATTCTGTTCAAAATTAAAAAATTTCAATTTTCGCCACTTTTGGCGGCCATCTTGAATTTTTGCGAAAAACGAAAAAATCTTAATATCTCAGAAACCGTAAGAGATAGAGCGATTTGGACAGAATTTTTGACTCACAGGGTAGTAGAAAAGTATTCTGTTCAAAATTAAAAAATTTCAATTTTCGCCACTTTTGGCGGCCATCTTGAATTTTTGCGAAAAACGAAAAAATCTTAATATCTCAGAAACCGTAAGAGATAGAGCGATTTGGACAGAATTTTTGACCCGTAGGGTAGTAGGAAAGTATTCTATACAAAATTGAAAAGTTTCAATTTTCGCCACTTTTGGCGGCCATCTTGAATTTTTACGAAAAGCGAAAAAATCTTAATATCTCAGAAACCGTAAGAGATAGAGCGATTTGGACAGAATTTTTGACCCGTAGGGTAGTAGGAAAGTATTATGTCCACCCCACTGGGGGGTGGACATATTATTTTTGCTTTTTCCGGCGTCCGGCGTCCCACTTGGTTTCCAGACATTTTAGGCAACAGTTCTTATCCTATCTTTACCAAATTTGGCATGCAGGTTTATTGGGTTAATACCTTGTATGGGATTGCTTTTGGTGATAATAGCTGTATAGCTAACTGAGTAATAGCTACTTTGCTACTTTTAAGTAGCTCTTTGGTTTCCAGACATTTTAAGGAATGCTATTGAGCCTAGCTTTCTGAAATTTGGTATGGAGGTTCATTGGGTTAATACCTTGTATGGGATTGCTTTTGGGGGGAATTGCTTCATAGATGAGTGAGTAATTAATTAAATAAATGAGTAATTGGCTATTTTGAATACTGAAAAAGGCAAATGTGCTCATATCTCCTAAACTGTGCGAGATAGAGCGATTTCGTCGAAATTTTTGACCCACAGGGTATCTGAGGAATGTACTCTTTGCAATTTTCAAAAAATTTTCCCCTCCCCAAAAATGGCGGCCATTTTGAATTTTCGAATTTTTGCCAAAAATGGCAAAACACAAATTTGCTTCTATCTCCTTAACCGTGCGAGATAGAGTGAAATTTTCGACCCACAGGGTATCTAAGGAATGTAATCTTTGCAATTTTCAAAAAAATTTCCCCTCCCCAAAAATGGCGGCCATTTTGAATTTTCGAATTTTTGCCCAAAATTGAAAAACACAAACTGGCCTTAACCGTGCAAAATAGAGTTATTTCGTTGAAATTTTCGACCCATAGGGTATCTAAGAAATGTTCTCTTGGCAATTTTCAAAAAATTTTCCTTTTCCCAAAAATGGCGGCCATTTTGAATTTTCAAATTTTTGCCAAAAATAGAAAAACAGGAATTTGCTTCTATCTTCTTAACCGTGCAAGATAGAGTGATTTCGTCAAAATTTTCAACCCAACCAATGCAAAAAGGCATGAAGCTGAAATAATTTACATCTACACTAATAAATATTTAAGCGTCATTGATATATTTTACAAATGAAACAGGGTCTTGTAAGACTACTGTACAATTTTGGCAAAAGGTTCATGGGGTGGACATTACACATGATAATGTGTGTTCTTCTATGCTATCCTGTTTCTATTCGCATCTACTATCAACAGGGCGTCCTATTTCTAGTTATAAATTATTTTTCTCTTTTTTATCAACAAACCATTTTTATGTCAGCTGACTGATTCCCTTGTGTGAGTATCAGGCCTGGATCTTTCTTAATTTTTTGTTATAAATTTTAAAAAAAATCTTAATGCATTAAAATTCATGAGTTCATGCAGTAAAGTCACTTATAACTTGAAATGTATTGCATTTAGAGCATTTTATTAAACATGTTTTTTCGCCTATATTTTTTTTCAGCTATAACTTAGTAAAATTTAAGATTTGTAGCTCATTGCACAATTACGTAACAGCTACATATAAAATTATACATTGCAGTAAATTCTGATCTGTACAGAAAGAAACTCCCCCCTCACTCCTATTCATCCACACAAACTGCATCAGAGAAAAGAATTGCCTGTATGTGTTATATGTGCCTGTGGGTTGCTCCCTTCAGTGTTCCAATTGAAGTGGATGGGGGTGGGGAGATATATACCTTAGTAATAGCTACTTTTAGGTTATCATTGTTGTGTAAATTGTAACTCGAAAAGTATTACATTAAGAGTACTTTGTTTAAGTATGTTATTCATGTACTTTTGAATCAGCTATAACATAGTACAATTGCAGACCTGTAGCTCATGTCTTAGCTGAGCAATAGCTATTTTTAGCTTCTCACTGTTGAGTAAATCAGTTGTAGCTTAAAAACTTTTGCATTTATAGTATTTTCTTTAAATAGGTTATTCACCTACTTTTCTGTCAGCTATAGCATGGTGAAATTGCATACCTGTAGCTTATTACACAGCTGAGTAATGCCGACTTTGAAGTTATCATGGCTGACTAAATCTGTTATAACTTGAAAACTATTGCATTTAGAGAATTTTGTTTAAATATGTTATTCAACTTCTTTGGGTGAGCTATAACATAGTGAATTTGTAGACATGTAGATCATTGCATAACTGAGCAATAGCTACCTTCATGTTTTCACTGTTGAGTGAATTGCTTATAACTTGAAAACTTGCATTTAGAGAATTTTCTTCATCTACGTCTGGGTCCACTATAACATATTAAAATTACAGAGCTGTAGCTCATTGCATAGCTGAGTAATAGCTACTTTGAGGCTTTCACTTTTGAGTAAATCAGTTATAACTTTATAAAACTATTGCATTTAGAGTATTTTGTTTAAATATGTTATTCACCTACTTTTGGGTCAGCTATAACATAGTGAATTTGCAGACCTGTAGCTCATGGCATAGCTCAGTAATAGCTATGTTCAGGTTCTCACTGTTGAGTAAATCAGTTGTAGCTTAAAAACTATTGCATTTACAGTATTTTCTTTCAATAGGTTATTCACCTACTTTTCTGTCGGCTTTAACATAGTAAAATTTCAGACCTGTAGCTCATTACATAGCAAAGCAATAGCTACTTTTAGGTTATCACTGTTGAGTAAATCGGTTGTAACTTGAAAATTATTGCAGTATTTACAGTATTTTCTTTAAATATGTTATTCACCTACTTTTGGTTTGGGTCAGCTGTACCATAGTAAAATTGCAGCCCTTTAACTCGCTCCATAGCTGAGCAATAGATACTTTAAGATTCTCACTGTTGAGTAAATCAGTTGTAAATTGAAAACTGTTGCATGTACAGTATTTTGTTTAAATGTTTTCCACCTACATTTTACTCCTTAACAGTTAACATGGTACTTTACTTCAGATGGCATTTGCAGTCAGCTGACACAGAGCTTGTTCATGGGCACTCGTTATCTTGCAAAATGTCAATAAGAATCTATCACAGGAAGACTCTAAAAAGTATGAGGGTTTAACTACAGAAAAAGAGTGTCTAAAAGCTTTAAATACTATGAAAACCAATAAGTCTCCTGGTCTCGATAGGCTAACTGGAGAGGTTTATAGAACTTTCTGGGATGTACTCTCTGATCCTTTAACAAATTCCTATAATGAAACTTTCCTAGAGGCTCCCTGTCAGACTGGAGGAATACAGTTGTTATGAGCTTAATATTTAAAAAGGGTAACCGCTTGAATATAAAAAATTACAGACCAATCAGTCTTGCTAATGTAGACTATAAAATGCTTGCATTCCTGTTAGCAAATAGACTCCAAAGTGTTCTTGATAAACTTATATCTCATGATCAGACTGGTTACATTAAGGGTAGGTTTATTAACTCTAATAAAAGGAAAACTCTTGATGTTATTGATTATTTAGAAAAAACATGACAAGTCTGGTATTTTATTACTCTTGGATTTTGAAATATCTTTTGACACTGTAGAATGGGATTTCATATTTAAAGCACATAAACACTACAATTTTGGGAAACAATTCATTGGATGGATCAAACTTACTGTAAACCATTTGCCATCTTTAAAAATAATGGATGGTTATCAAACAAAATTTTTTAAATAGAGGAATACACGAAGGATGTCCTGTGTCAGCATTGCTTTTCATCTTGGTTGTTGAGGTCCTTGCTGATAAACTAAAAACCAGCTGTATTGAAGGAATAATGTATATTGATGCCAAACAGGAAATAATACTAAGCCGGTATGCAGATGATATGGCAGTATTCTTGAGAGATGATAAACAGTTGGCTACAGTAATTGATACAGTAAGTGAGTTTCGTATATTAGCTGATCCAATGATCAACAAAGATAAAACTGAAGGAATTTGGTTAGGAAAACAAAAAGTACAGCAAAGTCAATATAAATGTGAAAAGATAAAATGGCCAAAGAGATATATAGGGGAAAACAAAGTTGCATGTGATAATCTTAATTGGTGGTCAAAGCTGAGAGAAGCTGAAAAAATGTGGAAAATTCTTGGAAAAGGCGGAATTTAACTCTGTTTGGCAAAATTGCAATTATTAAGTCACTGATTGTGCCAAAGGTTCTGTACCCAGCCCACTTTTTGTTACTCCCAGAAGGCTGTATCAAAAGACTTGAAAATCTGATGTACTCTTTCATTTGGAATTCTGCTGATAAAATAAAAATAAATACTTAAATAGCAGATATAGATGATGGTGGCTTGAAAATGGTTGACATTGAATCTCAGATAAGAGCCTTTAGAGGTGCATGGGTGAAAAAGTAATCACTAGTGGAGGTGATTGGAGTATATTCAGACAAAATTACGTAAATATGTTTGGACCAAATAATATTATGTTTTACTTTAATTTTTGCAGATTTAAATCAATTTCCAATAGTAATCAATTTCCACTAGTCCAAATAAAAATATCCTACAACATGTGAAATTGCAAACAGATAGAAAATTTATAATATATAAACAATTAGGTCAAAACGGCAAAACATACATATGATATTAAAAATTTTGAGTATTATTTGTCAGTGAATGGAGTTTGATTTATCAGCTTAAATGATAATGCTGATATTGGGATTGTCAGGCAGAAATGTGCATTCTTTTGTCCACTTTGTATTATATTAATTAATTTATTACATTGTTGTATGCTATATTTTGTACTGGTTTATATATATATAAAAATGAAAAGGAACAATGTTAGGAACTTAATGGTCATGCTCTCTTTTTCATGAATTTTTTTCCTATTTTTGTTTTGTTTACCTTGTCATATACTTGTATACCTTTTACAATAACCTTAATGTAATTTGTACATCTATGACATATGTCAAATATATGCAATAGTTTGATAAGATTCTATATAATGATGTAAAATGTGAATTATTATAATTTATGTGAATGAAATTTTTATTCATACTGCATTTGAAGTTTATGTAAGTTACCGATTGGGGGTTTGCCACTCTCGCCCTCCTGGTAACCATTCAGTCTCTTTTCGTGAAAAAAGAATGAATAAAAAAAAGATATGAAAAAAATGGTGTGACCTTGATTTGACTTTTGATCTTGCTGTAGTGACCCTGACCTATAAAATCTTGTCCGGGCTATATCTTGGCAACCGTAAGGTGTGAGAAGTTGATACTTGGTAGGAACTTTATACACTGATATTACAATCTTTATAATATAAACATTCTTCTAAGTTATGTCATTATTGATTCTATTTCAGATCATTGTACCTATGCCAAAGTTAACATAGCTTCCTGATGACGGAAGAACAAATGAGGCATGCATTTCAAGTCCTACGCCCAGTATGTGTAAAACTCACAACAGACCACAGCAGAAACAATGTGTGGGCTCTACAGGCATGTGTTAATGACATCCCATCAGAGTGTCTGCAGAAGCTTCAGGAGTACATATTGTTTCCACTGCGTCTTACTTTAAAGCAGGGCAAAGTGAAGTGAGTGAAAACCACCATTTCAGCTTAAGCTAATGACAAGTATGTGCGCAAACAATCTAGAAATCTTTCAGTACATAATATTAATTATGATCCTATTACATTTTGGTGTCCAGTTTCTCTATCTAAATATTGAGATGAACCCTGCTTGGTGAAATCTATAGAGACCAAAAACATACTTCTGCATAAACAAAGTGTGTAATATAGAAGACCCAAAAAGGGACTATTGAGTTCTATTGAAGTTTTTTCACTGCAGATACACATTGTTGTTGTTGAGTCTTTTCATTAAAAAGTGGGTAAAATTTTATTTTTGTGTAGTATGAAGTATATGCCATTTACAAACAGATATATTTTTGTTTCGATACTGTAATGTGTGAGTTATTCACATTTTAAATTCTAAATGTGTTTACAGTGTCATCATCAATCAGATTTCCTAATATCATCATCTTGATCCCTGTCTCTTCCTGGATATTGATTGACAGTTTTTATTATGTAACACATTACAGTCTCCTTGTAAAGATTAAGCACTATAAAAGTCCAATTAAAATAAGAATCATGAGGCATTTGAAATAATCATGACAGTGTGATTGCAATTTGAAAATTGTTATATCATGGTTACACAAAATAATGAAAATGTTCCATATTTTATGCAAATATTGTACCTAATAACTAATCTGTGTACATAGAGACTGGCAAAAAGTTTTTGATTTCTTTACTAATTGGTTTGTTTTATCATCAAAATGGCAGTAAATGAACATTTTGTCGTAATAATACTTAATGATATCGAAATACCATCAGTGTTTTAAGTGTACCAAATAATTGTGATGTCATGATGTTAGATTTGTGTTATTGTAACATTTATACTATTTTATGAATTCCAAATGAGAAGTACAATATTTTTCAGAAATGAAGATTTTTACTGTGACATTCTAAAATGTATGAGTTCAGTGTTAGAAAACACAGAGGTGCAGAGTGCAGACATGTTCCAAGACCTTTTTAGTTCACTCTGCATGTTTATCAGTTTGCCTGGTAATCCAGTCAGAGGTATGCAGTCCAAATATATTGGTTTTAATTCTATGTAAATTGGGTTTCATTTGAACTTGCATAAGTGAGCTTTTAATGCACTTAATAATGTCTCTTTTGCTGAAATGTAACATCTCTGTATGTACATGTATATTGTAGCTGAATAAATATGAAAATGTTTAACTACTTAGAAATGATATGGTATAGGTTTTATTTTCTTGCCCATTTTTTTTCATTATTTTTCATTATTTTTTTTTTGCATGTTGGATGACCGAGAATATCATGAAAAATGACTGCATATTAATATAATTTAATCTTTAACATCACACTTGATATTCAAAACTTTGTAGATGTCAGTGAAGAGCTGAAGATATTGACTGTTCAGTCACTATCCAGCTTGGTAAAGTCTGCATCAATTATGTAAGTATTGTTATCTTAGTTTGTCCAGTTTTGTTCATCAGCTATTGGCTTTATATGGTAAAATGTTAAATTGACTGTTCAGTCACTATCCAGCTTGGTAAAGTCTGCATCAATTATGTAAGTATTGTTATCTTATTTTGTCCAGTTTTGTTCATCAGCTATTGGCTTTATATGGTAAAATGTTATTAAATTTACAATTATTCTTAACATAATTCTTAAACAAGCAAAATTTATTGTGGTTATAGTATACTATTGCAAAAAACTTATAAAACAAGAACATTTGTACCATTTATTGCAGTTAATGTATATTTTAAAGTTTTTTGCTGTAAGATATTTTGTTGGAATGTGTTAATGATCGTATTCTGTATTCATCTCCCTATCTAAATCAGGGTATTTGTAGGACATATATTTCTCATTTTCAGGGTTATTAGAGACATCTACAAGCCTTCTTTTCTGCCTGTTATGGGCCATGCAGTAAGTGTGTTATTACACTTAGTTGAAAAGGAAAGCAACAGGGAATTACGAATATTATCAGCTGACTGTTTGCTTGATGTTGCATTGATGCAGTCTGGAAGACTCTGTACGTATATTTTTTGGAAATGTCCATGACCAATGCCTAACTGGTTAAAAAAAATCCTAATGATCTGCTTATTACCACATTGTAGTAAAGTGAACCAGAAAGCCAGTCATTGAAAATACATTGAAAATGGGATTTTGATTCATGATTTTTGTATCCAGAATGTGAGCCGAATCCTTTCCCCAAATATATGCCCTTCTTTCTTTGGTCAAGCCCTACTCACATAAAAAAATTCAGAAAGACCTGTTCATTGCTTTTGGAGTTATCACAAATATAATCAAATGGACAGACAAACAAATGCTCCTACAAATATAACCTGGTGGAGGTATTAAAGATGCCATGTAAACTAAAAAATCTGCAAAATATGTGATGTAAAGCTAAATTTTGACTCATCAAATTACCTATTATTGCGTAAAATAGCCTTACCTTATCCTCACAAGTGCTTGTTTGGTTTTGTGGAGCAAAACGTATCGACCGACAAGAATTTTTTAAGGAATATTCTTGTCACAAGAGGTGACCCCTTTGTCTGCGCATGTCCGCGCTTGCGCAGTAGTCGTTGTCGACAGATGATTGTCGAGAGCTCTTCATTATATTTTTGGTCGATATGGGAGCAACACGTATTTTTCCTTATTATCGTCCATTCACGGATGAAGACCTATGAAGTTTTGAAGCGTGCAAGCGTGCACCTACCTGTAGTTATCCATTATTCGACTGGTACTACCACTAATTCTGCCTCCCTTGTCCTGAAAAGGGTCAGAATAAGATGTGCAAGAAGATGTTGCTGTAAAGTCTTCAGTGGAAGACGTGTATATCTTCCGCCGTACTCGCCCATTATTCGACTGGAACTACCTCCTTGTCGATGAAAGGGATGCAGAGAAGTTTTCAGTGGAAAACCAAGAAGAAAGAATGCAGTTGTCTTGGCAGCGGAGGTCGTAGATTCTTTACTGTGGGTGGAGCGCCACTCTGGTACAGTAACAGGTCTCCCTCCAAAAGAACGACTACAGAAGCGTATCTACTGATCCTTGCAGTTATTATTTTGCTTCCCAGCAGGTACCGTGAACTTCCTGCTTCTCAGACATGAAAATAAGGACAGATTACCTTCATTTGCTGTAGATTTAGATGAAGATCCAACAGACATATTTGGGGCAGTATGTGCACTGCTTGTCTTTTCAGCCCTGTTGAAGAATTGAACCTTCCTATGACCATGTCTCCAATGGAAGAAATACTGTGACTTTTGAGTTAATTCTTCTGCAAACTCAACGAAGATCAATCAATGCCTAAAAAATGGCTAGATGAGATATGGTGTTGAAGTCCTTGCTTCCAACCTTTACGAGTGTGTTTGGAATGGTTTATACAGGACAGGGGCTATGTCCAGTAATTATTTGCCCTACTAACTACAAAATATCATCGTACCACTCTTCCTAGTTCACCAGGAGAGATGGATACAGAAGAACGCGGCTACATTAATGCAAGTCACCATGGAGGCTCTTCTTGCAGTGTTCTGGCAGTGATGGGAGACTTTCACTGCCATGCCAGAGTTGTGCGAATCTTCAGTTGGGATTGTCGCATTATTCCCCAATCGAATTCACCAATACCTGTACTACCCACAATGCAAAGCGATGACGTCAGACAGGAAAACATGGCTACAGTAAATATCGCTTAAATATTGCTGGAAAATGCTTCAAAACAAAGCAATTTATCCACTCCAGAATTGCAGAACTCCAGGTTTCTATTGCAGTTTATTTCTTGTATAGAAACTCGGCTAATGACAACCACTGATACATCTCAGTGTCCTGAATTGATATCTAACTACGACTTCAACGGTCACGGCCCACGAGTGAAGTGCGTTTACTATAACAATAAATACCTGCTTGTCCCTTCATTTAAGCTGGAGACAGCAGAAATTGTTAGAAATTCGGTTACAAAAGATGCGTTCTTCTATGTACCGACTCACCAAGATTTTCAACATCTACTTCAGTTTAATGTACACGGTCAAACCTATCAGTTCAAAGCATTATGAAATTCGGGTTAGCGACCCCTCTACAGTATCGTGCGAGTAATAAAGAGGCAAATCTCATTCTTCAGTCTCACGGAATAGGAGTTCACCATATACCTGGACCACTGGTTGTGTACGTAAAAGACACCAGTATTGGGTTCAAACCAAAGAACTCATCCAATTATTCATTAACTGGGCTTCGTGATATCGATTTCCTAGGTTACCACTGCATTTTGGTATCAGGAAATTTCTTTCACCATATACCTACACTACTGGTTGTTTAGTGTACGTAAAAGACACCAGTATTGGGTTCAAACCAAAGAACTCATCCAATTATTCATCAACTGGGCTTCGTGATATCGATTTCCTAGGTTTCCGCTGCATTTGCTACCAGGAATTTTCTTTCTACCTCGAATAAATTAAATACCTGAGAATCTATTCAAGACATGGCGATCTCATCACAATCAACCCCGAGGTTGCTTATATCCCAGGTAGGGATACTAGCATCTTTGGAAAAGACTATACCAATGGGTCAGTTATGTATGTGTGCCTTTCAGTGGTATCAAGAAAAAACTGGCAATATCTCCAGTCACTAGTTGTGAGAATTCCTGTTTCAAATCCTTCTGAAAAAGCATATTCAGTGGTGGAAAATGCCAAAAAATGGGAAATAGGATGCCTTTTCCATACACAGGTGCACTATTCCCTTATTTTCGTAGATGCATTAAACCAGGGTTGATGATCCCATCTTAAAGCATCACAGTCAGTGGCTTTGGACAGTTAAAAATGTATATATTACATTTCAATGTCATACAACTGAAGGCAGTGTGTTCAGCCCTTAAAAGCCTTCAAGACAAATTCTACACAAAAGAATTCTGATAGCATCAGACAACACCACTGTGTTCGGTTATCTGAACAAACGGGGGTGGGTGGGTGGGGGGAGCGTATACCTCCTAGTTTGGCGCAGCTTGCCCTACTGCAATCCTTGAAATATACTCATAACAGACATATTCTTGGTTGCTTAAAGGTCATACTCAACATCATCTCCAGAAGGGATAAAGGTTTGGCGCATCCTGGCCTACTACAATCCTTGAAATATACTCATAAGAGACAGAAATATTCTGGGGTTACTTAAATGTCATACTCAATGATCTCTACAGAAGGGACAAAAGTAATATGTACTGAATGGTTCTTACTCCCTTTATGGTTCTAGACAACGTGCAAGTTTGGCACAAATCAACAATAGGTGTTTTATGCAGGTATGCTGCATCTTGGCCTACTGCAATCCTCGAGATATTCTTATATGAACCAGAGATAGTCAGGGTTGTCTAAATGTCATGACAGTCAGCCTCTCCAGAAACGACAAAATAATACAGACAGGGTGGTCTCTTCATCTTAAAATGTTCCTTTTGATTTTCATAGTTTGGCAAATACCAATGGTAGAGATGTTTGCCACCAATATGAATCACAAACTTCCATTCTATGTGCCCAGTCCCGGATGCAAATGCTCTGAACATAGATGCATTAAACATCTTGCTGGAGGGTTGGACTGCTAGGCCTCTTGTCCTGTACCACCCATTCTAAAAAGTCATTGAACAAGTGAACACCAGGTGCAAAATGATTGTAGTGGCCCCTTGGTGGCCCATGATGTATTGCTTTTGGGATCTGGTGAATCAATCAACCACACCTCCATTACAGCTACTTCACTGGTCTCAGAAACAGCCATTCAGCCAGAAATACCATCAGAATCTGTTGCATTGGCACCTTCATGCTTGGCACCTTAACACCACTCAGAATCTCTTATATCATTCTCTGAGCAAGGGGTAGAGAGATTTAGGGCATCTCAAGGACCCTCATCTTCGAATGTATGAGTCATGAGGGGCCTTTTTGAGCTCTGGTACCCACAGAATAAGGTGGCCATCACAGAGCCTACTGCCTCAAATATACCAGATTTTTTGATCCATTTACTTGCAAAAATCTGAAACCTGTCACTATTGTTGGCTTTGCAGCAGCCATAGCTGATCATTTACATTTTTTGTGCAGGAGTTGAGCAAAAGCCTGGATCTTTATAGGCCTATTGCAAATGTTTATTGAGAGAAGCCCACTGCTAACAGAGGTGTAGCATCAAGGGATTTGCCTTTGCTTCTGTTGCTTTTCACAAAAGGCTCCTTATTATCCTGTAAAGGGGTTCAGTCAAAAAAAAAAAAAAAAAGTTTGACTTGTAAGACTGTTGCAATGGCATTGGAAGTGTATTCTGGGACTTTGGCTCCTTCAGACACAAGCCTCATAGGAAGGAGGTTACAGTTTCTCCCTCCTACCTACCTTTTCAGCAAGGACCTCAATTGGTCTAGATTGGCTCCAGTGGTCACTTCAGCTCTAGATCATTCCTGAACTCAAATTGCCTGGACACATGATTTGTTGTCCTCTTACAGCACTTAGATCCTTCTTGGACAAGACTACTGCTTGGAGAAAAAGGAAAGTCTCCTTCTCCTGCCTTTTAGCAAGAATCAGTTGGCTTCTGATGGCCCAGATGGCTCAAACCAGTGGTCATTCCAGCTCACAAACCTTTCTTGAGCTGGCGTTGGACTGATGTTGTGACGCTCTGCCCTCTTACAGTACTTAGTTACTATCAAGACAGTACAAGTACTTCAAGGAGGGGGAAGAATCTCTTGCTCATATCTTTTAAGGAAGGCTTGATAGAGATATCTTGAGTTCTGCTATCTCTTCCTGGATCAATCTGGCTGCATGATTAGATTGCCAGTCCTTTAATTCTGATTCTCAGAGTCTATACATTGAGACACATATTACATCCATGGCTGCCTCTTTAGTTTTCAAGATTTGGGTCTTACCTGAACAGATATCAAACTCTTGTTATTGGAAGACCCACAATTCTTTACTACATTCTACTCGAAGATGTAGCTTGGCAATCCCATGACCAGTCCATGAACAAATTGGTTCTTGTGGATTCACCTCAGCATGTAGTCATTTTTCTGTGTATTTATACATGTTATTCATATGACTCGCATATTTATGTTCTCTCCAGTTATACAAGTGTGGTGTCACTGACATATGTCTTTCTTAACTTACATATGGCCCCATATCTGCAGTTTATGCAGTTCAGTTTGCCTGCTTGGAGATATTCTCATTGTCAGATGATGACATCTTGTTTGGGGAGTCATGCAGACATCTCCGGCCAATACTGGGTGATGGTTAATACTGCTAAAAGATTTGTTGTAAAATTATCTACAACAGCAACAGCAGCAACAATGACGACCACATCATGGATCTCTTGTTGAGGTTAGCAAATTACTTATCTGTGATGAAGAAGTAATATATAACCTAAGATGTGGCATATGGAAGCTTATCTTATCCTCTTATCAAGTGCTTTATTTGGTGACCCCTTGTCTGACAATCATCTAACAGTGTGGCCAAAACAAATACCCTCCACCTGTTATGGTTGTATTCAAGCACTTGTGAGGATAAGGTAAGGCTATTTTACGCAATAAAATGTAACAAATTTTATTGTAATTTAACTTTTTACAAGTTAAATACTTACCTTATCCTCACAAGGATAAACCCACCCTACCTCCCCGCATAATTTGTTTTCTGGGGACCAAAAATACAATGAAGAGCTCTCGACAATCGTCTGTCGACAACGACTACTGCGCAAGCGCGGACATGCGCAGACAAAGGGGTCACCTCTTGTGACAAGAATATTCCTTAAAAAATTCTTGTCGGTCGATACGTTTTGCTCCACAAAACCAAACAAGCACTTGTGAGGATAAGGTAAGTATTTAACTTGTAAAAAGTTAAATTACAATAAAATTTGTTACAGTTTCTGGTCTTTTGGATATGCCACATTCTCATATGTTGATAATCTAGATGCTAGTCGTAGTATTTTGTTCAGTTATTTCAGTTAAATTGTCTTGACTCCAGGATACTGACACTACCAGTCTATCCCTGGTTAGAAGAATTGTACATGCTTGTGTCTGTGTGAACACTAATTCTTTCAAAACTTATTTAATAATTTATTAATAAACACAGGACAAATTTATATAGCTCAAAAGTTTGTGTAAAGAATAAAATTTGATATCATTGTATGTTCAAGTGTTTCTACATTTTGTTGCGGTAAATGTGGGTATATTTTATTGCAGTAAATGCGAGTGTCGCTCAGCAAATGAGCCGACTATTTGCCTCATTTCTACCAGGAATTACTTTGACACTCAGTAGAGTAATCACTGGAGACACAAAACAAGGATACAAAGTCACTGTGGTAAGTGTTCCTTTTCAGATAATACCATTTTTTTTTTAAAATGAGGTTAAGGTATTTATTATGTTTCAACACTAGAAGACTGGCTGTTTATTTTAACCAACAAAATAAGCAACAGCAATAACAAAATAGAACTGACTATTTTCCAAGGTAATATTTGAAACCTGTTATTTTGTAAATTAACATTAGAAATAACTAAAACTCACTTGTAGTGAATGAATTAATAGCCGACCTGTAAGTGTACCTTAATGAATGGAATGTAATAATTAAGCAGTTTGTCAGGGGCGCTTATTTGTTTTCACGTAAGTTTGACTGATTGCTGCCACCTCTGGATTATGGTCTCCCTTGAATAACTTCTTAGGCTTTCAAATTTTTCTTTCTGTCTTATCTTTTTTTAAAACCGCATGGGTGGGAAAACTTTTTTTTTGGAATATTTTGTGGAGACCTTAAGCTTTACTTAAAGTAACCTTAAGAATTTTTCAAAAACACCCCGTCATCGTGTTTCGGAAAAAACCACACACACCTGTGCTATAAAATTTATCAGGTACATTCTAGGCCTAAATCCGCAGGTCGTAAAGGATTTTCCAATCAATCGGACCTTAGATGCCTGAATGGGAGGCGTTTCATTTTCGTAAGTTTTTTAAAAATGGGTACTTTATCTGTATCTCAAAAACGGTCAGGATTTCGGCATCTTGTTGGAATAACTTATTCAGCTACTTTTTGATTATCTTTCACATGCCGAAATTTTAGCCCTGTATCTGCAATCTTAAGGTCACCTTAATGTCAAAAAAGGGGGTTTGTACCCTCCAGTTCACTTAGTTTCTCACTTTTTTCAACTAAACTTGGCATATATATAAGCATTTACCAAAGGGTTATCCTGACTTTATGGTGACCTTAAACTGGTAATATAATTGGAGCTATGCCCCCCCCCCCCCCCCCCCCCCCCCCCCAAAGTCATAAAATTGGAATAAAACCATTTGGCCCCTTTATTTTTCCATTTTTAAAGAATCTAACGTATATTGATATTGAGGTTGATCAAAACAAGCCTCTTACTGCCTTATGATTTAAATATTAATATTGTTATGGCCAGCTTAAACTTAAAATGTAGGGTTTTCAGCCCTAAGCCCAGTTAATGTTTAAATTTTTAAAATAAAACTGGGCACATTTATAAAGCTTGCCAGAAGGGACATTCTGATTTTATGGCCACCTGTAAGTCCCAATATGAATGAAGTTATGGTCACCTTACTGTGAAGAAAGGAAGCTTTCAGCCTCCAGCTATCTATTTTTCAACTGACCTCAGCTAAACTTTGTGCACTTATAAAGGATGACAAAAGGGACATTCTTCCCTTATGGTCACCTTAAAGTCCAAATATGAATGAAGTTATGGCCACCTTGTAGTGAAATTATGGAGTTTTTAACCTCCAGCTATCGTATGTTCAGCTGACCCCAGTAAAATTTTGCACACTTATTAAAGATGACAATAGGGACATTCTTATTTTCTTTCCACCTTGGAGTTCCAATACAAGTACAGCCACGGCCATCTTAAAGTAAAACGAGGGTATTCAGCCTCCAACTGACTTACAGTTCAATAACATCAGTTTAACTTGACACATTGATTAAGCTCAAGGAAGACTTCTATGACCTTTTTACTTAAAATTCTTGTACTTAGAGACTTTGGCCATCTTAACATAATAAATATATAGTTCTTTCCCTCACCTCATGTATTTTAAGACTTTTTAAAACCACATCTGGCACATGTACACTTCAAACAAAATTTCTGTCCTCTGGCAAAGCTAACCTAGTGTTTATGAAGTTATGGCATCTTCAAAGAAAAAAAAAGATGTCTTTAGCATGCACTGATGTGGCTATTAACATATTGCAGCTGATCAGGGCCCGTATTCACTAACATGGATCAAGCTGAGCGAAAAATCAGCTCAAGATCAGATCAAGATCAAGGAAAATGGCTCAGCTGATCTTTGGCTCAAGTCTGTATTCACAAAGGAAGGATCAGCTGAGCCAAAAATTTTGAAAAATTTCACATAGCAACGCAAAAGTTAATTACTTTTATACATTGTAAACAGTATTTTTATACCTGAATTTCCACAAAATATGCATTGATATAAATTTGGTTAATTATTTTTTTCACTGAAGAACTTTTAAATATTTGATGTTTAATCCAAAAATTTAGGCTCCGCCCACTTTTGATCCAGAAAAAAACATCAAAATATGACCTATTTTATACATCAATATAAGCATACTTAAAACAGGAAAAAAGTATTGAAACTTATTAATTAACAATACAAAGGATTGAAGATTATTAACCAATGATTTATTTCTCATATGTTTGATATTTTAGTTAATTATAAAGCTACAAACTTTGATCCAAAACTTAATCCACCAACCTAGCTGGATCAAAGTTAAGCCAAAATTTGAGCCAAAAATCAGATCAAATTCTTTGTGAATACTAACTTGATCCTGACCCATTTTTTAGCTTAACTTGAGCCAAAAATCAGCTTAAGTTGAGCTTGATCCCTTTTGTGAATACGGCCCCTGTGTTCATATGATTTAAATTCCCAATTTTAGGCACATTAAAAAAATTCCACATTCTTCTGATTCCATTCTTGTGGAATTGTGTGGATATGCCTTTTCCTTTTCGGGGAAAAAAGCTTTAATTGTATCCCCGGACTAAAGTACTTAGGATTCAGTACAGTCACGCAGAGATTTCCTTTCGGACACGATAACTTAAAAAATATTTTAGTTCGACCTTTCCAGTTCTCATATACAGAAAGTTAGATCATCCTATGGGTGCTATACATAATACATATGTATGTCCTCTGTAAGCATGCAGAAATTTGACCTTGAAGCTCTTCTTTTATTGCGCTACAATAGCTTACCATGTGGGACTGATTGCTGTTCTCGGATGGCCGCAAGGCATCAGGCCAATGTCTAAGAAAAATAGACATTTATAGTTGGCCATAGCCTCAAGTTGTCATCTCGTGGTAACCTTTGACCTTTCGACCTACTTTCTCGTTGGCCGCGTGAATTGGTAGCTTCTGTCACTTACACAGATATTTATCTCCCGCCGGCCGAAGGCCGTGGTCGGGAGATTATAAAACGCCTTCCGTCCGTCTGTCCGTCCGTCCGTTCGTCACGTTTTTGCATAAACCTTAATATCTCATTCATTTATGAACATATCTTCACCAAATTTGCAGGGAATGTTTATGGCTATAAAGACCTGTCTCTGAAAAATTTTAGCCTCACTTTGAAAAACAAAATGGCCGCCATAGCTAATTGTTTGAAAATCCTAAAGGTGCTCTAAATCTTGAAATATTCCACCTAGCTTCATCAAATTCGCACAAAAGCTATATGGCTAGAAAAGCTAGCCTGATAATAAATTTGACGTAGTTCAAAAAACAAAATGGCCGCCATATCACATGTTTAATGTCAAACAGGGTTATCCTATTAAAAAGGCCTTATATCTCCCCAAATATTGCATATCTTCACCAAATTTGCAGGGAATGTTTATGGCTATGAAAACCTGTCTCTGAAAAATTTTAGCCTCATTTTGAAAAACAAAATGGCCGCCATAGCTAATTGTTTGAAAATTGTAAAGGCGCTCTAAATCTTGAAATATTCCAGCTAGCTTCATCAAATTTGCACAAAAGCTATATGGCTAGAAAAGCTAGCCTGATAATAAATTTGACCTAGTTCAAAAAACAAAATGGCCGCCATATCGTATGTTTAATGGCAAACAGGGTTATTCTATTAAAAAGGCCTTATATCTCCCCAAATATTGCATATCTTCACCAAATTTGCAGGGAATCTTTTTGGCTATGAAAACCTGTCTCTGAAAAATTTTAGCCTCATTTTGAAAAACAAAATGGCCGCCATAGATCATTGTTTGAAAATCGTAAAGGTGCTCTAAATCTTGAAATATTCCAGCTAGCTTCATCAAATTTCCACAAAAGCTATATGGCTAGAAAAGCTAGCCTGATAATAAATTTGACCTAGTTCAAAAAACAAAATGGCCGCCATATCGCATGTTTAATGTCAAACGGGATTATCCTATTAAAAAGGCCTTATATCTCCCCAAATATTGCTCCTAGAGGTTCGGAATGTGAAAACAACTTGTACGAAGTCATGGCCTGGTAATCTTTTCCATGTGTTGAATTTGACCTTTGACCCCTGCTTCAAGGTCGTCACACTAAAACGTCCTTATTTCTCCCATATTATTGGTGCTGTGGCTTCAGATTGTAAAGACAGACCATGAAAAGCAAAGGCTGTGGTCTAAAATTGTAAACAGCTTCCATGCGTGTGTGCATCTGTTTGTGCATCCGTCCGTGCATCCGTTTGTCAGGTTTCAGCATAAACCTTAATATCTTATTCATTTATGCAAATGACATCTTCATCAAATTTGCAAGGAATGTTTATGCAAAATTTTGGCCTCATTTTGGAAAACAAAATGGCCGCCATAGCCAATTGTTATTTGGCTAACTGATAGCTTGTTTACTTCACCACCGCGTCCACAACCCCTACCCTTCAGTTCATTGTCTCTCAAAACGCCAGCAAAGACTCTCCCACCCACCCCAGGTACTGCCTTACAGCAGAAAATTGAATCAAATTTAGAGAAATCCCTGGGTAACGCTCTTAACATCCATTTACAACAGAAAATGGGTTCGTTCAAGGCATCTAAGTTGGAAGCTTTTCAGTCACTCCGAGAGGAATTGACTACTAAAAAACAAACAGAGGTGGATTAGACCTCGGTTTCTGCTTCTAAACCTGGAACCTCATCTAGTGCTGTTGTTAATCTTGACCTACCCCTCCGAGACCTAGAACTACCCTTCAGACCGAGGATATGGATGTGGACTATGGTCCAGCACTTCCTCCACATCTTGGATCTGATCCTCATAATGCATCAGCTCAGAGTTCTAATGCATCCGAGGGACCTCCTAAGAAGGTCTCAGATAAACCTAAAAAACAGTGACTGTCTCACTCTCACAGTAGGCATGAGGTTGAACCGAGGTCTGCCTCGGATCAATACAATTATGAATCCGACGTACCTCGGATTCCATCTACTAAACCTAAAAAACATGCTGATAAGAGTAGACATAAAGCCAGGTCCAGATATGTGTCGTCTTCCTCAGAGGAGTATCTGTCCTCTGCATCCAGACACAGGTCTTCAATGCCCTCTAGGGCTCAGCCCACTGGGGCTCTCTCTGACCAAGACCAACCTCAACATGATCCAGACCCCCCCCCTTATTATAGGGAAGTAGCTCTGGCTGACGTTCCCTCCCAATATGCGGAAGAAGTGGACACATTCAGGAGCATTCTTTGCCTCCCTGACCCCAGGGAGTCTATGCCTAAGTCCTCAACTTCCGTTATGGGCAGTAGACGGTAAGGTCAGATCCACCCTAGTGTGTTAGACCTTGAATGCAGATCCAGAAACTTCTCTGCAGACCCACAGGCCCTGTCCGGCAGCTGATACCCCTGAAAGGGTTAATGACACCCATAGAGAAGCAAGTCCACCTAGGTCGCCTCCACATGAGGGCGATACAGTGGCACTTGAAGAACAGCTGAAGGGTACCAGAGTCACTAGAAAAGGTGATCCCAGTTCACTCTACCCCATCTAAAATGGTGGTTGTAGGATGACAATGTGCTTCAAGGTCAACCATTACACCTACTTAAATATGCTCTGCAAATCCTTACAGATTCATCAAGAAGGGTGAGTGCTCACTTAGTTGAACACACTGCAAGGGGAACCTGGTCCCTTCCAGAAGCAAGTTACACATAAAGTATCTGGACCCAAGGCGGTCTTTTGGCCCTAAAGGAGTTTTAAGACCTGCTTGAACCTTATTGCTACCATAGCTACAGACAACACCATGGTGGTTGCCTATTTAAGGAGTGGGGGGGAGTAAGTCAGGCCCTCTTTGTGCCCTGCTATGGAGAATCCTGACCTGGTGCTCCAGGAAACAGACTCAAGTCCGACACATTCACGCTTCAACCATGTCCCGTCTGGGGATACACTGCGTCGAGACACAATATCTAGTTAATTCAGCTTTTGCTTTGCAGCAAGAGTTGTTGATGTAGCTACTTATTCACAGAGACTATGTAAATTGGTCAAACGTATAGATTTGACTTCTTTCAGAAGCTAAGATGACTGTGGAAAAAACACTTTCTCATAAACAGTTTTTCTTGGACAGTATTTTATGTATAATGAATGACTTGTCTCTTTCTTCTCTTTCACCCAACTCTGTATTTGCTTTTGTGTGATATCTATCTGGATTCTGGAGGCAGATTCATGGAAAGTCCCACTCACTTATGCCCTGCAGTGAGTGCTATTGTGTATTACATAATGTGTCTGCACACTGAGAGAAAAGGTTGATAAGGGATATCAAGATCTATTCATTTCTTTTCATTAAGGGATATGCTTAGAGTAAATCTTTTTAAAGGTAAACAATTCAAACAAGGACATTTGTCTTTAGGTTCATGGAGATGGATCCTTATGGAAGTAATATTTTTTTGTGGAAAGAATGCCTTGTCTGTTTTGAGAGAGTGGAAAAAGCCTTATGTAAAAACCTCGGTGTTTCATGATATTCACATATAGAGTCATGTGTAAATGAAAAATATTAACAGTAACATCTGACAACACGACTTTGTGTATTCTTTTTACAGTGGAACAATAAAGGATTTCAAAAGGAGGATTATCTTAAGCATATTTATCTTATAAAAATATTAAATAACAATGAACTTTCCGAGGCATAAAATGCCTCAAAGATATACAAAATAGGAATGTCTCTCTCTATAGCCAATTATAGTTTACTACAGTTTATCTTTATCTTTATAAATCTAGGATTAAATATCTCCTGGAAAAAAATTACGATCCCAAATTTATAGCTACAGTTTCTCTTCAGCCAACCTATAGCAAAAATGATTCGTAAAATATACTACATGTACTTTACAAAACACAATAAAGCTCACATTTTGCTTACAATTTAATACTGCTACAGTTTTTAAATAATCCACTTTTCGATCAGATAAAAAACACAGTAGAGCTTATATTCTGCCTACAGTCTCATACTGCAACTACTACAGCTCTCCATTGGGCCGCTTGTTTTTGTTAGCAAAAACCTTTTTTTAGTTTCTGTGTATTCTGCAATGGTTTATTACCATCCAAATGCTAAAGCAGATCATGCAGTTATGTTTGTACCACATCACATTCACAAACATAAAATCAATTTCCTTAGAAGAATAAAAAGTATTGGAACATTAATTAATGTGAAACATTTGTCATGAACGCATTTTATATTTGACTTTTACATTCATTAATTGCATGTAATAAAATTTTTGATTTTTTTCAAACTTTTTAAAGTACATTACTGTATATTTATCTTACTTTTACAGAAAGCTATAGAAGCTTGGCAGAAATTTGTGTCATTGGTCATGAGAGACAGCTATTTGTCAGAGTCGTCTGATGAATTTTCCGCAAACATAAAACATCCTGCAGCTGACAAGTTTAAAAACCTTGTCGTAGAAAAATCTGACTCTTGGGTTAAGGGCACAGCTGAAAAGTTATCGGTGCTTGTACAAAAGATAAAGACAGTAGCTAGTCATGCCAACTGGAGAGTAAGACTTGCAATGGTTGAGTGGGCACAGGAAATGCTCATACATTGCAGCAGGTGAGTTAAACATGTCTCTGTATTGTCGGGCACAGTTCTTCAGTTCTTACACCTGTTACTTAAGGCAGATTTACATCCGTCATCATAGAGGTGAACCTCATGTGACTATATTACAAATCTAATTGTGGGTAAATCGTTTGGCTGTGTGGATATTGTTATTCAATGTAAAAATATTTCAATGTCGGTCAATATCGGGGGATGATATTGTCTACCAAATATTCCGAATCCGGGATATCAAAAATGTTTTGTGCTAGCATATCCCCAACTGCTAACAGGAACTGAAATTTGTCAAATAAAATAGGGCAGTTAGGATAAAAAATGCATTAAAAACTACAAAAACTTGAGATAAAAGTGTAAAATTTCTTAACATTTGGGCTTATTTCAAATGTTTGCAGTATAAGTTTACAGTTTTACTGAAAATCTGAAAATGGCCAAATTGAGATGCATCTTTATAAATTGATATCGGCAACCCTGTCCCAAAACAATAAATATCACTAATATCGATGAACAATGTACCCATTAGAATTTAATAACCACCAGACCACTAAATATGCATCTAAAGTGGATAACTGCAATAGTTGACCACGCTGCTAACTCTTACCTGGAAGTTCTGTACAGTAAAATTGAATGACTACACATCACTGTTATATTACCTTGTTTGTTTTTCTTTACATCCTGATCAGTTTGGCTAACATTGATGAATGTTTTTGTTTTGGATTTATCATAGCCATCAACATAACGCATAGTTCATATCATGGTGAGTGGTTTTGGAGATGGAAAAAGATGGAGACTGTTGCAAATATACATGTATTATACAGTAAATTTACCCATTACCTTCTGTATTTTACAGCTCCCTAGTTCTCTGCTTATCTGACTTTCTGGAAGTTCTAGTTGGTTTGGTGGGAGATGATTATCAGAATGTGGCAAGGAAAAGTCAAGCAGTTCTGCAGGAGTTCAAGGTCAAGCGAGGGAAGGAGAGTAGAGGCCTGGTTGAGATGTTAGAAGAAAATCTGCATGCTTTAACATTAAGGCTCCCTCGTGTCATGAGAACTGCCAGTAAGTTACCAGAACTTTGTGGCTATAAGGATGCTATAAAATAAATGTAGACTATCTTTGAAACTCGTTCTATATTATTAAATTGGTTCAATCTACAATATTTAGTTGTCCAGGTTCAACATGGTCATGTTGAAGGGTATGTGACCATTCTTGTACTTTTGTACTTTTAAAGTGTCTCATTATTTCAAATTCAACATGATACAATCACGTTCTTCAGTTTATTTAATAAGGACAGTCCCAGAGACTGCAGATAGAATGGTAACAAGCAGTAGTTAGACATTTCATTGCCACTAATTTAGATTCAGTATCATGCCAATATGAGTAAATCAATGAGGACTGATTATAGCACTAAAACAATGTCAATACACAGTCTTTCAGACTCATTTAAAGTCGTCAAAAATTAGGTGATATATCTTTAGTTTCTTGAAATTTTATGTTTAGCAACAGGAAAAAGTGTGTTGAAATTATGTCACTTCTACAAATTTGACTCTTTATAAGTAGAACCAGTTTTGAGGCCCAAATATCATTAATACTATGTGTCAGATAACAGATTGAGTCCTCTATTAAAGGAGATTCTGTGTTGATTATGAATATACAATACTCAGATGGTAATAGTGATAATGACCAGAACCCAAGTGCTATAGATCGCAGCCTTGTAACATGAAGATTACATATGTTTTTCTGCTATTTCTTTCAGTTGAAGAAGAAAAGCTATCTACATTACGCCTGTTGAGTGGATACTTAGACTTACTTGGTCCAGATCTCAACCACTTACTCAACTCCTCCACACATTTACAGAAGCTTGGCCAGTCACTGGTACAGGTGTTAGAACTAGACTGTTCATCTGTCAGAATCATACAGGAAAGAACTGCAGGTACAGTAATACAGACTAGCTTATATATCTCTGATAGAATCTCCATCATTTTCAACCTCTATTAACTGGGACTCTGGGTATTCAATTTAATAGAATTTTATCTGCTCTCCTAAAGTCACCCATTGCCACTATTTTATGATAAATACCTCTTGTGTTTTATCTTGGTTGCCTTGTAGTAAGAAAGTTTGGCATTTAATCACAGGCTGTCACTTCCTAAAAATGACTTGTTCTTACAAGTATTACATCTTGATGGAAGTAACATTACTGTTAAACTTCTTTGAAGTAGGGTATAATAGAGTTTCTTAAAATGTTCTCTCAGTAGTGTTTTGTGAAGACTTTCTGAAAGAAAAGTGTGAAATACATTAAAATGACATTAATTTGTCTTTAGTATTTAAAAGTAATTTTTTACCCCACAGCCCTTAAGGGCTGTTGGGGTATTGTTTTCACCCATGGTGTCCGGATGGGCGGGCGGGCGGGCGGGTGGGCGGGCGGCGGGAAATAGTTTGTCCGGGCTGTATCTCAGAAACCGTAAGGTGTAGGAAGTTGATACTTGGTAGGGACATTGGTTAAGGGGTGTAGGTGTGCAATGTCATGGTCTGACCTTGATTTGACCTTTGACCTTGCCGTAGTGACCTTGAGTTTGAAAATCTTGTCCGGGCTATATCTCGGAAACCGTAAGGTGTAGGAAGTTGATACTTGGTAGGGACATTGGTTAGGGGGTGTAGGTGTGCAACGTCATGGTCTGACCTTGATTTGACCTTTGACCTTGCCGTAGTGACCTTGAGTTTGAAAATCTTGTCCGGGCTATATCTCGGAAACCGTAAGGTGTAGGAAGTTGATACTTGGTAGGGACATTGGTTAGGGGGTGTAGTTGTGCAACGTCATGGTGTGACCTTGATTTGACCTTTGACCTTGCTGTAGTGACCTTGACCTATAAAATCTTGTCCGGGCTATATCTCGGAAACCGTAAGGTGTAGGAAGTTGATACTTGGTAGGGATATTGGTTAGGGGGTGTAGGTGTGCAACGTCATGGTCTGACCTTGATTTGACCTTTGACCTTGCCGTAGTGACCTTGACCTATAAAATCTTGTCCAGGCTATATCTCGGAAACTGTAAGGTGTAGGAAGTTGATATTTGGTAGGGACATTGGTTAGGGGGTGTAGGTGTGCAACGTCATGGTGTGACCTTGATTTGACCTTTGACCTTGGCGTAGTGACCTTGACCTATAAAATCTTGTCCGGGCTATATCTCAGAAACCGTAAGGTGTAGGAAGTTGATATTTGGTAGGGATATTGGTTAGGGGGTGTAGGTCTGCAACGTCATGGTCTGACCTTGATTTGACCTTTGACCTTGCCGTAGTGGTCTTGACCTACAAAATCTTGTCCGGGCTATATCTCGGAAACCGTAAAGTGTAGGAAGTTGATATTTGGTAGGGACATTTGCTAGGGGGTGTAGGTGTGCAGTGTCATGGTCTGACCTTGATTTGACCTTTGACCTTGTCATAGTGGCCTTGACCTATAAAATCTTGTCCGGGCTATATCTCAGAAACCGTAACGTGTAGGAAGTTGATACTTGGTGGGGATATTGGTTAGGGGGTGCGGGAAATAGTTTGTCCGGGCTGTATCTCAGAAACCGTAAGGTGTAGGAAGTTGATACTTGGTGGGGACATTGGTTAAGGGGTGTAGGTGTGCAACGTCATGGTCTGACCTTGATTTGACCTTTGACCTTGCCGTAGTGACCTTGACCTATAAAATCTTGTCCAGGCTATATCTCGGAAACTGTAAGGTGTAGGAAGTTGATATTTGGTAGGGACATTGGTTAGGGGGTGTAGGTGTGCAACGTCATGGTGTGACCTTGATTTGACCTTTGACCTTGGCGTAGTGACCTTGACCTATAAAATCTTGTCCGGGCTATATCTCAGAAACCGTAACGTGTAGGAAGTTGATACTTGGTGGGGATATTGGTTAGGGGGTGCGGGAAATAGTTTGTCCGGGCTGTATCTCAGAAACCGTAAGGTGTAGGAAGTTGATACTTGGTGGGGACATTGGTTAAGGGGTGTAGGTGTGCAACGTCATGGTGTGACCTTGATTTGACCTTTGACCTTGGCGTAGTGACCTTGACCTATAAAATCTTGTCCGGGCTATATCTCAGAAACCGTAAGGTGTAGGAAGTTGATATTTGGTAGGGATATTGGTTAGGGGGTGTAGGTCTGCAACGTCATGGTCTGACCTTGATTTGACTTTTGACCTTGCCGTAGTGGTCTTGACCTACAAAATCTTGTCCGGGCTATATCTCGGAAACCGTAAGGTGTAGGAAGTTGATATTTGGTAGGGACATTTGCTAGGGGGTGTAGGTGTGCAGTGTCATGGTCTGACCTTGATTTGACCTTGTCATAGTGGCCTTGACCTATAAAATCTTGTCCGGGCTATATCTCAGAAACTGTAACGTGTAGGAAGTTGATACTTGGTGGGGATATTGGTTAGGGGGTGTAGATGTGCAATGTCATGGTCTGACCTTGATTTGACCTTTGACCTTGCCATAGTGACCTTGACCTATAAAATGTTGTCCGGGCTATATCTCGGAAACCATAAGGTGTAGGAAGTTGGTACTTGGCAGGGACATTGGTTAGGATGTGTAGGTGTGCAACGTCATGGTCTGACCAGGATTTGACCTTTGACCTTGCCGTAGTGACCTTGAGTTCAAAAATCTTGTCCGGGCTATATCTCAGAAACCGTAAGGTGTAGGAAGTTGATACTTGGTAGCGACATTGGTTAGGGGATGTTGTTGTGTAACGTCATGATCTGACCTTGATTTGACCTTTGACCTTGGCGTAGTGACCTTGACCTATAAAATCTTGTCGGGCTATATCTCGGAAACCGTAAGGTGTAGGAAGTTGATATTTGGTAGGGACATTTGCTAGGGGGTGTAGGTGTGCAGTGTCATGGTCTGACCTTGATTTGACCTTTGACCTTGTCATAGTGGCCTTGACCTATAAAATCTTGTCCGGGCTATATCTCAGAAACCGTAACGTGTAGGAAGTTGATACTTGGTGGGGATATTGGTTAGGGGGTGTAGATGTGCAATGTCATGGTCTGACCTTGATTTGACCTTTGACCTTGCCGTAGTGACCTTGACCTATAAAATGTTGTCCGGGCTATATCTCGGAAACCATAAGATGTAGGAAGTTGGTACTTGGCAGGGACATTGGTTAGGATGTGTAAGTGTGCAACGTCATGGTCTGACCAGGATTTGACCTTTGACCTTGCCGTAGTGACCTTGAGTTAAAAAATCTTGTCCGGGCTATATCTCGGAAACTGTAAGGTGTAGGAAGTTGATACTTGGTAGCGACATTGGTTAGGGGATGTTGTTGTGCAACGTCATGATCTGACCTTGATTTGACCTTTGACCTTGGCGTAGTGACCTTGACCTATAAAATCTTGTCCGGGCTATATCTTGGAAACCGTAAGGTTGAGGAAGTTGATACTTGCTAGGGACATTGGTTAGGGGCTATAGGTGTGTATTATCATGGTGTCACCTTAATTTGACCTTTGACCTTGTCGTAGTGACCTTGAGGTATAAAATCTTGTTGCACCTTTGGGTCTTTCTTTTGATGCAGATTAAGCACTGTTAAAGTCATATTAGAATTTATTAAGAATATTACTTTCATAACTTCCCATTGTAAGAGATAGAATTTCATCAAGTGAGCCACAGATTTTGCTCCAACACCACACATAAGCATTCATTAAATGTATTACCACTTCTGTATGCATGTTAATATTCAAACCATCTAAACCATAATTCGGGCCTTGCAGATGTAGATAAACAGGGTTGAATTTTAGTTCACTGATTAATGCTGTCATCTTGTTATTGAATTATCTTGTTTTAATACTTCATCTTTATATGCATGATCTTTCTTTTAAACATTATTTCTCCATTTAAACATTGTTTGGACCTTTATATAACTGACAGTGCTCTGAAAGTATCCTGAAGTTTGTACTGACACAGTACTTCTGTATCTCATGGTGTTGAAAATATTTCCCTAGGCTGTGGGGTACGGGCATCTCTGATGCTATTTTTTATGTCTCCTTTAAAAGCTTGTCATATAATGGAGGCCACATTTCCTATTCATTTGGGGAAAAGAGTAATCTTTAAAAAGTGTGACCCTCTTCAGGAGATTGGGCTAAAAACTCAAATAAACACTATAGGAAGTTGAGAACATATTAAAATCAGCAGCCAGGTTGAAGTTGAGACTTCCAGTGCAAAGTAATTACTTTTAATTGTAGGACAATCATGATGACTTTTATTTTTGTTGAGTGTTATACGTAGTGACAAAAAAATTTGAATTTAGCATTTATTATTCAACAAAGTATTCCAAAAAGTTTGTCTGATACAGTCAGACTCACAGTCTGTCTTAAGTAAATGCTTTTTTGCCCCCTTTGGGTATTCTAATACCCTGTGGATATTTAAATAAATTTGAGTCAATTGTCCTATCTACTGTCATTTAATTCCTTATAACATTAGACTGATTTACTTTTTAGGAGGCACATTATCTGCACTAGAGTCTGGTCAGTTGTATAGCAGCCCAAGGAAGTATTTCAAGCATTTTACAGATCCAAATATCTACAAATCCCTGACCAACACTTGTCATATGCTGGGATATTATGGTAAGTGCAGTAAACTGTCTGCTATGTAAGCAAATTGGGATAGTAAGAACTTTTTTGGATTTTTTGTGAAAAAAGATTCCTGTAACTGTACTGGTATTCACAATATTAATTATGTTACAAAAAAATAACTAAAAGAAAATGAAAATTAATTAATTTGTTGCTCAATTATATTGATAGTATTGATGAATTATGGTGACAACCAAGTGTTCCTTCAACATCTATTTCCAGCAAATAATTGTTTAAAATATCGTAACTTGCTCGGATGTTAGCCAATTGAGACCATTATTTTGAAGGAAGTACTTTCGGTGCTATCTTTAGGCATTGTGGTTAGGATGTCAGACTTCAGAGCCAAATACTTCCTTCATGCTACAGTTACCTGAACTAAGCATTAGCCATATGAATTTATCTTACTGTTAAGGTACCCTGAGTTATAATGTCAACTCATTATTTAATGTTTATTGCACATTATACTAAAGTCATATGCTTTTTTCACGTCAAGGAAACACAGAGCTTGTGTTCGACCATTTCCTTGATGTGTTTCACCAGTCTTGTGTATACAGAAAACAAGCCATCTTGATACTTAATCACATCTGTGAAGGTATTGCAGGTAGGTTATTTGTGAAAAGAATTGCACTAAGATGTGAAGGTGAAGCAAGACATTCTGCATTTTGGGAGATCACTGTGTTTGAAAATTCTTCGTAAGATATTAATTGCTAAATAATTATCTGACTGACAAAGTACTACATTTTAATTAACTAGAGTTGTGAAAGATTTTTTCAAGATAGTCAATATTTTTATTAAGTCACAATGAACAGTGTGGTCTAAGGCACTGTTATTTTCATGTAATTGATTATGAGAAAAGGCTTCTTGTATATCTTTTCTATCCTTCTCACCTAAAACTATTCATATGAGTGTATTTTTACTTCCTTTTTATTTACATATCAACTTGTCAATTGCTTAATTTGTCGTGTAAAGTGTATACATTTAAAATGCCACTAAAGATTAAACTTGAAGCAGGGTGAGAGACGTTTATAGTGTAAATCTGTATCCACAGTATAGTCTGTCTTTGCAGAATCTTGCTTGAATGGGAAAGAACAGAGAACAAGTAAATCATTGGAACCCCTGATTAGGTAAAATATTGCGAATAAATTACTGTTTTCCAATAATGTTATATACACTATATAATGGAATGCACATGAAATCTCACCAGTAATCATTCCTCATTTATAGAGAGTGCTCTAAGGGGGGTTGCAGTGGTAACACTAGCCCTCCACCTCTGAGGTCGGCAGTTCAAACCCCGGACCTTATGTGGGAAAGTTGGTAGTTGGTCAGCAGTTTACAGTACGTAACCTTGTCAAATTGTATGTACTGGTTTCCTCTGCCGACAACACTACCCATTGTGATATATCCTGTACAGTGTTGAAAGCGGCGTAAAACCCCAAATAAATAAGTAAATAAATAAATAGAGATTCCTCTATGTCATTTAATAAGACAAAATGGTGGTTGCCGATGATTGCTCATGATAGGTGTGACAGTACCTTTAATGCCTTAATGTTATCTAATCAGGCTTCTATAGCATTAATTGACAAGCCATTGTAATGGTTTTAAATTCTTACAGCCATTGGACAACCATAGACAGTTAATTATGTTAATTGTGGAGTTGCTATGTAATCAATCAGGTTAAAGTGCAAAACGGGATCAGGATAGTGTACTTGCTGCAGTTCAGTGCTTTCAGTGCACTCAAAGATCCTATTGAAACTGGGATGTTTTTCGGGTGGATGATCAGTTGCCAATTTATCAATTCACAATCACCTTGCAGACAATATTAACTGTTGAAAAATTGGCTCATTGACACTTTGCTGGTAGACAATTTACTGGTTTACTGTTGACTGGATGATAGCCAGTGTACAGTTTTTGATAGTGAAGAGATTATAATTGGCCAGGGAGTATTTTTATTGTTATCACTGACCAATTGTCTGTGTACCCTTAATTTCAGGTCCCTGCTGGAGGTGTATTTAGACTCCGAGTATATGGATCTGATTACCAGATGTGAGCCGGATGAGACTGAGGGTCTGATGAAGTCACAACAAGCTCTAAGTCTGCAGCTTTACTCAGCCACACAGCAGCAGCAATCCTCTACACTGCTGGAAATCAACAGTAACATATTGCAGACCTGCCTCTTACTGGAGGGGGTGGCGGTGTGTATGCAGGTGTGTAGTCTGTCCACATATATCATTCACACAATGTCCAGCTTGTACCTCAAAGGATCAGGGCCTGTATTCACAAAGATTCTTGGAAGTTTTCTTAGAATTACACTTAAGTCTAAGAAAAATTCTTTGCTAAGAAGTTTCTTATTCTTAGAATAAAAACCTATTCACAAAACAATTCTTAGCTAAGAATAATTCTAAGAATAATGGTAAAAATAATTGTGTGCACAGGTTAGACTAAGTATAATTCAAAGAAAAATTCTAAGAATCTTTGTGAATACAGGCCCAGAAGTGACTTTCTGTATTTGGATGCAATTCTGGTGTCAAGAATAAGAGATTTATGCATATAGCAATTTCATATTCTTAGAACAATTCTAAGAATAAAATTAATTATGAGAATAAGAATCTTTGTGAATAGGAAAATTCTTATTCTTAGAATTTTTCTAAGAAAAATGACAATTCTAAGAAAAATTCTAAGAATAAGAATCTTTGTGAATACGGGCCCTGAAGAAAACAGCTTGGTGTTCTACTTGATGGGGTTGATTGAAAATGCATCACTCTGACAGATAATCAGAGTTTGTACTACTTTGCGTACAATCTGAATGCATAGAAATTGCCCAGTATTTTATTTTACTGGACAAGATGGTAATATTTATTAAGGTTTTTATTTTGTGTCAATATTACCAGACTTTGTCATTAGAGTCCTTACTGAAATAAATTCCCATCCTACTTTTGAGTGAGTAATAGGACATTTACCCAATATAATTAAATGGCTTATAACTTTCAAACTGTTGCATGTACAGTATTTTCTTCAAATATGTTGTTCAGGTACTTTTCCCACACCTAAAACATGGTCAGTAGTTTGGAAGTGTATCTCCATAGTTAAGTGAGTAATAGTTACTTTGTCACTTTTTAATGGTAACCATAATGAGTAAATGGCTTCTATCTTCAAAGGTATTGCAACTACAGAATTTCTCCCAAATATGTTGTTCATCTACTTTTTTGTGAACTGTAACATATTTAGTTTCACACCTGTTGCTCAATGTACAAGTGAGTAATGGCTACTTTATTGCTACTTTTAGTGAAAATGTGAAAAATCACAAATATCTCAAAAACCGTAAGAGATAGAGTGATTTCGAGCGAATTTTTGAACCACAGGGTAGTACAAGAAGATCTATGCAAAGGGGAAAAATTTCAATTTTCGCCACTTTGGGCGGCCATCTTCAATTTTAGCGAGAAATGAAAAATTGTAAATATCTAGAAAGCCGTAAGAGATAGAGCCATTTTGAGTGAATTTTTGACCCACCCGGGTAGTATAAGAGTATCCTATGCATAGGGGAAAAATTTCAGTTTTTGCCACTTTTGGCGGCCATTATTGGAGGATAGCGGAAAATAAAAATTTGAAAATATTTCAAAAACGTTAGAGATAGAGCGATTTCGAGCAAATGTTTGACCCGCAGGGTAGTATAGGAGCATCCTGTGCCTAGAAGAAACATTTCAATATGTGCCACTTTTGGCAGTCATCTTGGATTTTAGCGGAAAATGAAAAATTGTAATATCTCGGAAACGGTATTTCTTCCCCTTTAATACTCGGCAGGAGATGCACACTGCAGCAGTGGTCTTGTTATTCATGTTTATGTCATCTAGTACATTGACCCCATCACTGATATAATACTCAAACAGCCAGTTACAATTAACATCACGTAGATACTGGTGGGTTCTTATCAGTGATTTTACATGTCTAGAACATTTTTATTGACAGATTGTAATATTTGAAATTTGCAAGTCATTCTGTTGTAGCAAAACATATTAGAGTGATAAAAAGTTCCAAGTGCTGAAAGCACCTCAGTTACATAACTACGGAAATGTAGATAAATATTACTTAGTGTTATTTTATGTTGCATGTCCCTTGCAAGCAAAATGAGACAGGTATTTACATCCTGTTGATATGTCAATGTATCCTTTGCCAAAACTTCACATGCAGCAAGGATCCATTGTCTACAAATTGTTTGTGTACAAATTACTCTGTCATTCATTGTATTACACTTGTGCATTACAGGTATTGGGTAAGGATCATGAATACCTGATGATGGACATCTTGTACCCTGTCCTGGAGAAGGTTGGACATGAGAACCATGCCATTAGTCAGACCGCCTACATCACCCTGAATACAATCAAAAAGACCTGCCAGTGCAGGTAATTAATCTATTGTAACCTTGGTGTTACCTGCCACTGCATCATCCTTGCTTCTCTTATAAAACCTGTCAATACAAGTAACTACTCCATGACGGCCAATACGCTAAATCTCATTACATCATCCTGACTACTCAGACAAAGACATATGGGTACTACTCTGGGTTTTGATTACAAAAAAAGGGAAGATAGCCATATCAGTGTCTTTTACACTACTATTTACAAACATTAAAAGTTTTTTTCTTGGAGATACAGTATAGCTTGATGAACCTTTGGCAGTTCTTGTTCCAAAAGCAAATGACAGATGGAAAGTAACTAACAGTTCTGAAAAAAAAAATTATAAAGTTACATAATCTCCAGGACAGGGTGAATTCCTCCTAAATGAAGTAAAAAATTTCTCCTTTTTTGACAAAAGGATAAATCTTCTTTGTGTGTTTCCAGATGTGTTGAAGACTTGCTGAGGCACAACACTAGTTACCTAGTGAACTCCATCTCAGTGCGTCTCCGTCATTTAGAAAGTCACCCACATACCCCGAGTGTGTTATCCGTTATACTTGCACACAGTGGTCCAGATATTCTGCCACAGCTAGAGGACACAATACGTGAAGTGAGTGAACTGTCCCATGTCTAGATTGTAGACAGTTTATTACTGCAAACCTGGCCTGAAAGTGAAAATCTGAGAGATTTTTACAGTCAGCTTATGTAATTAACGTATATATAGGAATGCATTTTTGGTAACAACAATATATCATAATGTTTATATTCATATGACACTTGTCGAACAAGTTTAGTACAGATAACTTGAATTAGCAGTTAAAAGCACTCCATGTTCAATGGTTTAATTAGATTAGTTGCAGTGCTTCCCTTTGTCCTTATTTCATTAAGGTGGCAAAGGTAAGATGCTAAATATCTCATAAAGACAGTCTGAGTAAAAACTGTTCCATGTATCACAAATATGTTATCTTTTAAAATGTACTTAAAAAGTCATTGTTAATGGTAGTATTGTATTACTTTGTGAAGTTTCTATGCACTTCAGGTATTGGAAGCTTTGGACAGTTACTATGATGAGGTAGGATTACTGTTTGTCAGAGTGCTGTACTCTCTGGCTACTGCTGTGTTGAAATGGTTTCCACCTGAGAATGCCGTGTCAAAGGTATGTACAGTATCTGGTCTCAACTATCTGCCTGTGCGCAAGTAAATCTTCAGTTTGGAATATATAAGCATTTTTTTGTTCAAAGAAAGTTTATAAGTACATGTACAGCCAGCATCCGGTATGTTTCCCTTGTTTATTCTTATAAACTTCTACATTCCATTATTTGGTGGTGCATTATGCATGTCAATCACAATATTTTATGTAACACTACCCGACCAATTTGTTTTTAAATATTTGTAGAATAAACTGAAAAATTGGGAATGTTTTTCTATTGGTACTTGATTTGAAAAGGATTGTATTCAGAGGTAACATCTTAGTTATACAGTTTTGAGATCAAATGTTGAAATGTGTCTGTTTTTATGAGATTTTCATGTAATATAATTAGTTCGCATTTTTTTTTTGTAAAATTACTATAATTTCAGAATACCAGTTTGAAATCCAGTGGCACAGAAGACATTCACTTCAAAAGCACACCAGCTGATGTAAGAGAATTTTTCATTGAATACTTGAAGAACAAAGCAGTTGCTGATTCCTATGCAGAAGAAGATTGGAATGCAGGGGATGATTCAGAAAAAGTGGATGACAAGCAAGATTTAGACACTAATATAGAAGATACCCAGGCTGAGGGAATAATGGACGAGGCAGAGAAGGAATCCTTGCCATATCATGTTGAGAAAACCAAACAGGTGATTATTGAGTGTAGAATTTGTGCAAGCTTTGTGTAGTTCACTAATTTGTTAATAAATTATTTATTTGTTTGGGGTTTTACATTGCTTTCAACACTGTACAGATCATATCACGACAGGTAGTTCTGTGGGCAGAGGAAACCGGTACATACATTGGTCAAGGTTCTGCACTGTAAACTGCAAACCATCGGAAAGCAACTATCAACTTTAGGTCTGGGGTTTGAACTGCTGACCTCGGAGGTGGGAGGCGAGTGTTGCCACTGCCCCACCGCAGCCCTCTAATAAATGATATATAAAACCATAGTAATGTCACCTTATCTAAATATTCAACCTTATAAACAATATGGTCTGTATTGGTAGAACCTCTGAAAGTTAGGCATAACTAGAAACAAATCCTGTGGATATTGGACAAAGTCCCAGTTGGGGTTTTATGTCCCGTTCAACAGCCAGGGTCATATTGGAACAGGTTTTCAGCACTGCCACTTCTGGGAGTCAAACCCACACAGAGGTGACAGCCTGTGATTTGATGCCAAACTTGCTGACCACTAGGCCACAGAGGACCTCCTGTGGATATTGGAGGTATCACTAACACTGAATCTACTTTACCCAATTCAATTCTCTCAAAATTAAACTTTAGTACAGGTGTTTTTACACTGAACTGATTTGCCGTATCATCAGTGCTCCATAAAGTTTTCCAAATATGTTTGTACAATAGATGTTTTTCTACTGTATTGTCATAAGTGTTGGTCAGGCAACTTGGAGGAATTTCACTGGCGTTTTTCTAAAGATATTGAGTTTATAACTGGTTGGGGATAACTGGTGTTTTTCTAAAGATATTGAGTGAGGAGCAATATGAAAGAGTATTTTCTGAGTTCATGTGTCACTGGGAATAAATAGGTTCAAAAATTTACTGTAGTTAATACAAGAATTTGAAGCACCAGTCATTCAGCAAGGAGATTTGAGTTGCCAAGACAAAGGTCTAATGGAAATGGAGTGTTCAACCACAGTAGGATATTGTCAGTAGGATAAATTTGATGGTAAATTGTAGTGTACCAAAGAAATAAGCCAAAATACTACTTAAACTAGTGACATATTTATTGCACTCTTCTTTGGTATCTTCTTGATGAAAGCTTATTTCTGTACTTTATCCCTTTGTGTCTTTAAGTAAACTATTTCAGTGTCTTTGGTTCATTTCGTGTGTCTCCAGATTTTGGAGAAATGCATCCACCTGCTGTCTGCTCCAGAGGTCAAGGTTAAACTGGTTACCCTGGATACCATTGTACAGGGCTTACATATCTTGCAGCCATATCAAAGTGGGTTAAGTTTCCTAATAATGCTTCAACTCTTTGTACTCCAAAGTTTGGAAACAGTCTGCCAGTTAAAGTTGATAACAAGGCCAATTATACCTGTGACAGGATAAAAATTTATTGTAATTTATTTCACAGTTTGAATTTGTTGAACATTTGTGTAGAATGGGTCAAAAGTGTGTGTCTAAGGTCTAATGAGGTGAAATAAATCAAACTGCCTTTATCATATTCTGTATAACTACTTTTCTCTGCATGGATAATAAATTTGAAATATTCCTCAAGATTGAATGTTGTTCAATAATTGATTAGAGTTTACTGGAGTTTGTAATCAATAATATGGAGCATTGTCACGATGTGAAGTACATATCTTTGGCTACATTGTGTATTTTTATTTTGTTACAGATGCACTTCTCCCCTTAGTGCACAAACTTTGGCCACCTTTCACACAGAGACTGAGAGACAAAGATTTAGTTGTTGTTAACAAGGTTTGTTTAAAGGTTTTGATATACTTAATTGACTATAAGAACTCATGTTACATTATTTGTGATGAGTATTCATGTCTAAAGAGTATCTGTGTACATGGTAAACCTAAAACATAAAGAATACATTTTATGATGGTATAAGCTATTAAAATCGTTTTGGACAGAAAACTTTATATTGGGTCACTTCAGTGCCATATCTATCTTCAGAAAAGTATGCTGTGTTTTAATATTATATTCCGCAGTAATAATTGCTCTAAATATTGTCAAGAAACTACTACTGCCTCTCCGGACTGAACTATACCTGATATTCTTGATAAAAGCTACTAATAATACAAATATGTTTTATCATAACTTTTCCTTTATTGTCTGTCATCTCTGGTTTTACAACTGATGTTCATCCAGTGTCTTAATAAATTTGACCTGTTATTATGTTTCTACGTGCTACAACCTGCTTGTACACAGGTTAAGCGCTGTAGCATATGAGTAAATTGTTATCCAAACTTGTGAACACTGGACTGTCTGAATCCTTAGCTTTTTTGGTCTTTTTTATGAAACTTTAGCATTTATAATGTGATATATTGAAATATATCTTTCATTTTACTAGATGTCTGCTATCTTAATACAGTTTTCCTCTGTATAATTAAATGATACAAGCCATAGTATACTTTTGCTTTATGTTGTTTTGACAATCTGAAGCACACAGTATGTGACATTTGTTTCTGTAATGCAGGCTTGCAAGTGTCTGCATACTTTTGCTGAAGTGAGTGAAGATTTTATCAAGCAACGAGTAATCAAAGATGTCTTTCCACATGTAATTCTCTTCCTACAGAAACAGGCAGCTGTAAGGTTAGAAACTGCAGCCTCTATTCAACAGTTCATCACTTTAACAATTCTTGTAGTGCCATCAGCTTACAAACCACAGTAGACTCTCTCATTAGAAGCTCAAAGTATCACAGAATTTAGTTATATTCCCTGACTAAAGTTTGGGATATATTGGTTGTCATATTGTTATGCTACCCACTATTGTAGTGATTTCCTTTCAGATACAATGACTTATAATGTATTTGACCTTGAGCTTTCATTTTAGTGTTTCGGTTTTTTTTTTGGGGGGAAAGGGCACAAAGCATTTTTCTTGATGACCTTTAGCTTTAATACACAATGGAATTCAATTTTGCAATGAAGCTTGGGGAAACCATGAAGTGCCTCAACCTTCATTACCATTGTTCATCTGACCTTTGATTCTTGCTTTAAGGACAAATGGGGATGACTTACACAAAATGGCTTATATCTCTCTTATTATTGGTCCTGTTGTTTTGGAATGTGAAAACAGCTTATGGAAAATCATAGGTACATATTTTTTCACAGGTTCAAGCTTAACCTTTGACCCCTGCTTCAAGGTCACACAGGGTTAACTTACCAAAAAGTCCTTTAATTTCCTTATTCTAGGTCCAAGGGGTTTGGAATATGACAACAACTTGAGGTATTCATTTGACTCATATTCAGAGTTGACAAAAAGGCCTTGTATTTTCCTTATTATTTGTTGAAAGAGGATGGAATGTGACACAAGTAACGGGAAATCATGGGCTGTAAATATTTAGGTGGTATCAGACTTGACCTGTTATGTCTGCTTCAAAGTCCAGTGACATTACATACTGACCCTTGACCTCAATTATGAAAATTCTCAGTGTGGTGTGCTGATTTACTCTTGTCTGGGATAATCAATTGATTCATCAAACCTAGCCTTATGTGGGCTTATGAGACTCTAAAGTTGGATTTTATATAACAGCATATTCTAACCATTTGGGACATCAAAACAAGTTCCACTTTTACTTTTTCAATTTATTTTCAATGTGTTTATTTAAATCCACTAACTCAAAGTTTTGGTTATCTAGAATTTAGGGATGAACCTTTTCCTTCCTTTCACTTTTGGTAACTCACACTTGTTCTACTTGTACAGAGTCAACTGTATTGCATGTATCTTCAAGTTAACATAACAAATGAAATAAACACCTAGTGCAGAGTGCCTTATCTACCAGTATCTGATAAAGCGTCAATACATGAGCTCCTATTTGTAAAGTTCTAAGCTGCACTTAAGTATAAAATTTACCTGGAACTTCAATGAAGTATACCTAAAGTTTGGTAATTAAATTAGTTCATTATCAGTCAAAATAAAATATTTATGTAATATTTATTTTGTGATTTTTATGGCAAAAAAATATATGGTGATAAATGTCCTGTGTGCAATTCCACACAAAAGACTGAGCATTTCAAAATGTGTAATTATTTGAACCTTTCTTGGAGTTTTGTGATGACAAAGGCCTCCAGTCATTGAATGTTATTTATTTTAATGTAAATGCAGGCTCTCTCTACCACCAGGTAGTTTGGCCTGTCAACTGCAGATCAGTGTATTGTCATATGTAGGGGAGATTTACGCTCCATAAGTACTCCAGTTACTCAATGTTCTGTGTGTTTCAGTATTAAAACAGCCACCATGTAATAGTAGAGTGGTACTGGTCTTTACTGGCATGTAAATTATTGCTCAGTATGTTATCAGATTTTGGAATCCTTTAAGGTTCTAGTTAGTGATTGTTTTATGTATTTCAGTATAAAGGCAGGCTCCTTGTACCACCAGAGTTTGGCCTGTAAGTTACAGCTCAGTATGTTATTGGATGTAGGAGAATTGTGTTCACTAGTACAAGTAGGAGAAAATCACCTGGCAGACATTATCAAAGCCTGCCAACCCTACCTCAGTGGCAAGCAACCCCACTGTCTACAACAGGTAAAACACAGTGGCTGAAAATGTCTTGTACTGCAGAACTCTTTGTTATTAGAATAAACAATTTGATGAACATCTTTCATTTTATATTATTATATTATTTAACTATACAGTATAGTATTCTTCTATAGATAATAGATGTTCTAAGGGTCTGCTTCAACTAAAATCCATATCTTTTACCATATGATAAGGTTTCTATGGCACATGAGTTCTTTAGTCGTAAGATTTATAATAACACAGAAGAACATAGTAAATAATTTTGGCATCACATGCATGTATCATATTCAACAAGACCAAAATACAAAGCTTTTGCTTTGCCTATGTAAATTTGTAGGAAATTCCTGTATCCAATAAAATAATGGGCTATCAAAAGCTTCTAGCCTGTCTTTATGTATTTCTGTACAAATGTCGTAATCTGTAATATGATTGTGACATAATTAATTGAAACCCAAAACCTGTTGTAGAGGACAAAAGGAATACATGTACCTTCAACTTTGTGACTGTTCACTCTTTTTGTGCTGTTTATTAACTGTGTTTGGTGTTTAGGCATGTGTGAAGACATTCAGATCCTTCTGTAGATTGGAGCCAGACACAGTCTGGTTACTGGTGAAAGAATTGTACAATGATGATGTAATGACACCTCCTCACAACAGCTTTCCTCAGCCAAAGGTGGGTATTAAAATCAAGTGTCCTACTGTGGAAAGATTGATAATTGTTAAGAACAGATTGTTTTTCCTTAAACTCAAAAATAAATGCACGTTAATTAGTGTGTGTATCACTCAGATTACATTAATTTGTTTTATAAAATAAAAAACTTTAAACATTATCATAAAATATGTATTTCATTATTTTATCCAAGTTGGTATTCGTATAAAAGAGAATAATATGGTTCTAGATATTCTCACTACTAATTATATCCCCAGACGAAAGTCGGGGATATATTGGATTCAGGTCCGTCGCGCCGCCGCCGCCGTAGAAATTTCCTTGTGGACGCGATAACTCAAAAACAAATTAATATTTTTTTTTCAAACGTGGTACACATGTTAAGGGTGCCCAAAGGAAGATCCCTATTTTAAGGTGACCTTAAACTCCCAGTAAAAAAGAACTTATGGCCACCTTAAGGTCAGAAATTGGACTTTTGGCCACTTAGAGCCCTGTAGGTCACAAACTATGATGCTCAGCTGGCTGAAATTTTACCTGACAACACATTAATATGTTCTTAGTACATGTGCCGAAAATCACGACTTTAAGTTGAGGAGAAAATTGTGTTTGAGGCCCATAAATACCCCCACTTAGGGATTTTTTGCTATACTTTTCACATATTTTGCCCTATAATTTGGAAGTGGTAATTCTGATGAGTCTCAAACTGCGCTAGGTATAACTTTGATATGTAATCCTTGTCTGTAGAAAATTTTAGGGCTGTAGGTTTACCCAAAGGGGTCGACTTAAGGTCTCAAAAGTGCCCACAGAGACCCAATTTATGCACTTTTTGCCACTTTCAAGCACTGTAGCTTTCAAACTATGTCTCTCATCTAAGTTAAATATCATCTGGGAATATATCTATGTGTTTTCTTATATGTGCCCCAACATTTAGGCCTTTAATAGACAGTTAACCTGTGTATCAGGACCATAAACACCCACCTGAGTGACCCTTATAAGACATTTTTCACATCTTTTTCCCTGTAACTTGGAAATGGTAAGTCTGAGAAGTTTCAAACTGTATTAGATATATATTCTGTGTGATATCTTAGTATGTAACAGATTTTAAGTCTGAAGCTTTAATTTTGAAGGTCAAATTGAGGTCTCTAAAAGACTCCCAAAGACCCAATATTTGGACTTTTTGCTACTTTTAAGCCCTGTGACTGTCAAACTATGTGACTGATAGAGCTCAAATCCTATCTGGGAAGATATTAGTATGTTATTTATATATGTGCCAAAAATTAAGGCTTTAAGAAGACATTTAACCTGTGTATGAGGACCATAAATCCCCACCCGAGTGACCATTTTTAGACATTTTTCACATATTTTTCCCTGTAACTTGGAAATGGTAAGTCTAAGAAGTTTCAAACTGTATTAGATGCATATTCTATGTGTAATCTTAGCGTGTCAAATTTTAAGTCTGAAGCTTTAATTTGAAGGCCACAGTTAGGTCTCTAGAAGGCCCCATAAAGACCCAGTGTTTGGACTTTTTGCCAATTTTAAGGCCTGTGACTGTTAAACTATGTGACTGATAGAGCTGAAATCTCATCTGGCAATACATTATTATGTTCTTTTTACATGTGCCCAAAAATCAAGGCTTCAAGTAGACATTTAATCTGTGTATGAGGACCTTAAACACCCACCTGAGTGACCCTTTTAAGACATTTTTCACATATTTTGCTCTGTAACTTGGAAATGGTAAGTCTGAGAAGTTTCAAACTTTATTAGATACATATTCTATGTGTAATCTTAGTATGTAACAAATTTTAAGGCTGAAGCTTTAATTTGAAAGCCACATCGAGATCTCTAAAAGGCCCACAGAGACCCAATATTTGGACTTTTTACCACCTTTAAGCCCTGTGACTGTTAAACTATGTGATTGATGGAACTGAAATCCCATCTGGGAATGCATTATTATGTCCTTTTTACATATGCCGAAAATCAAGGTTTTTAGTAGACATTTAACCTGTGTATGAGGGCATAGACACTCGCCCAAGTGCCTTTTTGGACATTTTTTCCGTATTTTGCCCTGTTATTTGGAAATGCTTAGTGTGACAAGTCTTCAACTGTATTATATATAATTTTTGTTTGTTATGTATGTCCCCCCAAAAGTTTCAGATCTGTAGTTTAATTGCTAAGGTCTCTTTAACAATTGTAAAATGCCCACAGAAACCCAATTTATGGACATTATGCCACTTTAAAGCCCAGTAACTGTCAAACTATGTGGGTTATAGAGCTGAAATCTTTGAATTTTTAAAAGGAAATGCCTGTCTATTTAAATTTTGAATATTAACAATGTTATGGCTATCTTAGTCTTTTAAGAACTTATTTTTGTGTGTTATACCTCTGCTTGCTGAGTTTTTAACTTTTTAAAATGAAACTGGTTAAACATATTCAAGTAGACAAAATGGACACTTTAAGTGAGCTTTAAGTCCCAATATTAATGAAATTATATCCTTATGTAGTAAAACTAGGGGATTTTTAACCCTCAACTAGCCCAGTTTTATTCAACTTGCCTCAGTTAATTTTGACACAGCTCCTACAGTTATGAACTCATTTCAGTTAATAATCACATACTTAAAATTCTCAATTCTTTTTGTATTTGAGTACCCCTTTTATATAGATTGTTGTAGTCCCAACCCACATCCCCCACCCGGATTCCCCCCACCCACCTCTGGGACCTCCAGCTATATTGAGTGACACTAAATAAACAAAGGTATTTAATGATATCAGATGAGAAACAAAGAACTCAATGGGGTTGCAGATCTTGTGTAATAGTGAGAGAGGTGTGGAGAAGGGGAGAGGGGTGGGGGTGGGAGGTGGTGGGCTTCATTACATATAACACAAAGGGGAGTCAGAACTGAGATTGTGTCACATATTTAGGTTGCATATATATGGACCACATATATAGGTATAGAGGAAATGAATAACTGAAAACAATTTGCAAATTCTAAAAATAATATAATAAAATAATAATATAAATAATTTTTTTTTAAATAATATTTTATTTGTGAACAAATATAGAAACAGATATGCTCTTTTGGGATTACGAATTTTAGAATGGACATTGAATCATCAATCATTTAAATACTTTGAAGGAAGATTGAAAAGTATGATGAGTTGAGTTAAAAATAATATTTTATTTGTCAACAAATATAGAAACAGATATGCTCTTTTGGGATTATTATTTTAGAATGGACATTCAATCATCAATCATTTAAATACTTTGAAAATAGGTTTAGAGTTATCATTGCAGGAAGATTGAAAATATAATTTGAGTTATGTATTCGGCGTCTGGGGATACACCATCTTCCTTGGGAAGATATAAACAGAGTAGATTGATGTGCTGAAGTTCATATAATAATGGGTAATTATGTTTTAAAAAATTCCTGATCAAAACCTGTGGCATGAGTGATGACCTGTCTGGGGATATGTTGGCGCCGAGTTGGCCCAATCTAGTTGAAAAATAAAAATTACTGGTACCATCTAGTATTTTTCCTTAACAGTACTTCATTTTGTGATAAGACTTATAAAATAAATTCCTTGTCAAATTCGAATATTGTTGAGTATGTTTTTCAGTATTCTTCGAGTTGCAATTTCTAGTTACTTAGTTTTAATTATCAGTTTTATTAAACTGTCCGGAAAAAATGGCACTTTCAATGTGACATTCTGATATGACCTTGTTTGATTACAAGGTCAAGTATGACATGCTCTAAACATGTATCACCATAGTATTCTTTAAAATATAGAAGAAAATGGGGGGGTGGATTACTGAGTAATCAGTAATCCACCCCCCCATTTTCTTCTATGTCTTGTATAGTCATCACATATCACCAGGAAATACACCTGAAAACACACTGAGTTGAATAAATTATTTAATACCATAAAATATTAAAAGTGTGTTATTTATAATATCATGCGATAAATATCGCACATTAAGATAATTTATTCCCTGTAATAAAGTTTTACACTTTATCAGAGCAAGATTTATTCAATTTTATCAACAAATCAAGAATTAATTGAATATTAAATAATATTATTAAATATTCATTATTCAACAATGAATTATGACATAATCACTATTCTTACGATTACGTAAGCACCATAATTACGTCACAATCACTATTCACTATAACAACCTGATGACATCACAATCTCATCACTATGATATAAAAAGTTGGAATAGTGCACACAGGAAAGTCATAAATCATATATATATGGAGCTATAGAACAACCATATTTTGAGACCTACTTAAAACAGAATAAACTTTAACAAATAATACTTATTTATTACCCTTATTCTTTAAATTATTTTTACTGTATTCACTATTTACAATAAATAAAATTTATTATAATAAAATACTAACTATGGACCGACAAAAGAGTCTTATGTCTTTTATTTATGGTGTTTATAGGCAAAAAATAAACACAATAATTAAGCATAAAAATATAATTATAATAAATAATAAATACTGGATCTATAACAGGTGGAGTAACCTTATAAAGTGAGCTCAATTAAGAGCCAGGTAATGAATAACATTGATTCACCACCATTTCAATATAGACAAACAAACAGTATAAATTACCGTTAGAGCGACTCTAATTCACTTCATTAGAGCCTCTAATAAATCTTCCCACTCTCAAATATTAAAATCAATATTTTACAGGGGACCACTAAAGTCAGAGTTTGGCAAACCCCCAAACCTGTAAATTCACAGGTTTACAGGTACAGAACCAGTTCTGAAGCGGTTCTAAACCGGTACAAACCAGGGGTACAAGCCAAAACCCTCAATGTACTTCAGGGAGTCCTGACTTAGAATAAATCATAGCCTCTGATGAGACTGCTACATTAGTAATAGACAGTCGAAATACAATTGACATATAGCCAATTATATCAGGCATTACACTTTATTTGCTCAGTTTGCAGTAACAGGAAGTTATATTTCTCGGTATTCTTTAAAATATTAAATTGGTTTCAAGCACAACTGGTTTCTCTGTAGTAAAGTTAGATAATAAACATATTTACAAGTTGTCACATACTGAATTTGAATTAGTTCTTAAATGCAAAATGTTTTTGTTTCTATGTCGTCACTCTGCGGCGTGGGCGTACGTGCACGCGTCCACGTCCGCGTGAACAACTTCTCCTCCAAAACTACAAGGCCTAGAGACGTGCTGTTTTTTTTAAAAGATACCTTATCTATCGAGGATGAAAAATTTTTCAAGGCATGCAAATCTGTCTGTTTGCTAGAGATATTACAAGGGGGGTACCCCCACCAAAAGTGTGAAAATTTCAACACTTAATCACAATTTTCTCAGTGACTATTGCAGGGATTTCTCTCATATCTTGCATATATGTACTAGGCCAGAGGTAGATTCTCTTGTGTGAGTATGAGACCTGGATCTGTCTTACTTTTTTTTAAATAAATTTTTTTAATAATTTTTAATGCATTAAAATTCATGAAATCATGCACAAAATCATTTATAACTTGAAAACTGTTGCATCTAGAGCATTTTGTTAAAATATGTTATTCAGCTACTTTTTTCATAGCTACAATATGGTGAGTAAGTTGGGTGCCTGTCTCAATAGCTAAGTGAGTAATAGCTACTTTTGGGCTTTTCAGTAACTTCCATCATGAGTAGAATCACTTGTAACTTAAAAACTATTGCATTTAGAGAATTTCCTATAAATATGTTATTCAGCTACTTTTGGGTCAGCTATAACATAGTAAAATTTTAGACCTGTAGCTCATGGCATAGCTGAGTAATAGCTACTTTTAGGTTATCACTGTTGAGTAAATCGCTTATAACTTCAAAACTATTGCATTTAGAGAATTTCGTATAAATATGTTATTCAGCTACTTTTGGGTCAGCTATAACATAGTAAAATTTCAGACCTGTAGCTCATGGCATAGCTGAGTAATAGCTACTTTTAGGTTATCACTGTTGAGTAAATCGCTTATAACTTGGAAACTATTGCATTTAGAGTATTTTGTTTCAATATGTTATTCACCTATTTTGGGATCAGCTATAACATAGTGAAGTTTCAGATCTGTGGCTCATTGCATAGCTGAGTAATAGCTACTTTGAAGTTCTCACTATTGAGTAAATCAGTTGTAATTGCAAAACTATTGCATTTAGAGAATTTAGTATAAATATGTTATTCAGCTACTTTTGGGTCAGCTATAACATAGTAAAATTTCAGACCTGTAGCTCATGGCATAGCTGAGTAATAGCTACTTTTAGGTTATCACTGTTGAGTAAATCACTTATAACTTGAAAACTATTGCATTTAGAGTATTTTGTTGCAATATGTTATTCACCTATTTTGGGATCAGCTATAACATAGTGAAGTTTCAGATCTGTGGCTCATTGCATAGCTGAGTAATAGCTACTTTGAAGTTCTCACTATTGAGTAAATCAGTTGTAATTGCAAAACTATTGCATTTAGAGAATTTAGTATAAATATGTTATTCAGCTACTTTTGGGTCAGCTATAACATAGTAAAATTTCAGACCTGTAGCTCATGGCATAGCTGAGTAATAGCTACTTTTAGGTTATCACTGTTGAGTAAATCGCTTATAACTTGGAAACTATTGCATTTAGAGTATTTTGTTTCAATATGTTATTCACCTATTTTGGGATCAGCTATAACATAGTGAAGTTTCAGATCTGTGGCTCATTGCATAGCTGAGTAATAGCTACTTTGAAGTTCTCACTATTGAGTAAATCAGTTGTAATTGCAAAACTATTGCATTTAGAGAATTTAGTATAAATATGTTATTCAGCTACTTTTGGGTCAGCTATAACATAGTAAAATTTCAGACCTGTAGCTCATGGCATAGCTGAGTAATAGCTACTTTTAGGTTATCACTGTTGAGTAAATCACTTATAACTTGAAAACTATTGCATTTAGAGTATTTTGTTGCAATATGTTATTCACCTATTTTGGGGTCAGCTATAACATAGTGAAGTTCCAGACCTGTGGCTCATTGCATAGCTGAGTAATAGCTACTTTGAAGTTCTCACTGTAGAGTAAATCAGTTGTAATTGGAAAACTATTGTCTTTACAGAAATTTGTGCAAATATGTTATTCAGCTACTTTTGGGTCAGCTATAACATAGTGAAATTACAGACCTGTAGCTCATGGCACAACTGAGCAATAGCTATTCTCAGGCACTGACTGTTGAGTAAATCAGCTATAACTTGAAAAATATTGCATTTGGAGTATTTTGTTAAAATACATTGTTCACCTACTTTGGGGTTAGCTATAACATAGTGAAATTACAGACCTATAGCTCATGGCATAGTGGAGCAATAGCTATTTTCAGGTTCTCACTATTGAGTAAATCAGTTGTAACTTGAAAACTATTGCATTTACAGTATTTTGCTTAAATATGTTGTTCACCTACTTTTAGGTCAGCTATAACAGTGCAAAAATTCAGACATGTAGCTCATTGCATAGCTGAGTAATAGTTACTTTGAGGTTCTCACTCTTGAGTAAATCAGTTGTAACTTGAAAATTATTACATTTAGAGTATTTTGTTTAAATATGTTATTCACATAATTTTTGGTCAGCTATAACATAGTGAAATTGCAGACCTCTATGTCATGGCATAGCTGAGCAATAGCTTCTTTCAAGTTCTCACTGTTGAGTAAATCATTGTATCCAACCTGTAGGAAATCATGGGCTGGGAATCTATTAATATGGTCCGATTTGACCTTGGAACCCTCCTTCAAGGTCAAATGAGGATAGCCAAACATAAAAGTGCTTATAACTCGCTTATTATTGATCCTAGAGGTTGGAATGAAAACCAACCTATAGAAAATCATGAGCTGGGAATTTTTTGGTGTGGTCGGATTTCACCTTGGACCCCTCCTTCAAGGTCAAATGAGGATAGCCAAACTTAAAAGTGCTTATAACTCACTTATTATTGGTCCTAGAGGTTTCGAATGGAAAACCAACCTATAGAAAATCATGGGCTGGGAATCTTTTGGTGTGGTCGGATTTGACCTTAGACCCCTCCTTCCAGGTCAAACGAAGATAGCCAAACTTAAAGTGCTTATAATTCGCGTATTATTGGTCTTGGAGGTTTGGGATGGTAAACCAACATATAGGAAATCATGGGCTGGGATTCTTTTGGTGTGGTCAGATTTGACCTGGGACCCCTCCTTCAAGGTCAATTGAGGATAGCCAAACTTACAATTGCTTAGAACTCGCTTATTATTGGTCCTACAAGTTTGGGATGGTAAACAAGCAACAGAAAAACATGGGCTGGGAATTTTTTTGTGTGGTCGGATTTGACCTTGGACCCCCTCCTTCAAGGTCAAACAAGGATAGCCAAACTTAAAAAGTGCCTATGACTCACTTATTATTGGTCCGAGAGGTTTGGGATGGTAAACCATCCTAAATTCTTTGGCTGGGAATCTTTTGGTATGGTCAGATTTGACCTTTGGACCCCTTCTTTATGGTCGAACGAGGATATTGCATTTATAGTATTTCTTTAAATATTTTTAACCTACTTTTTACACTTAAACAATTACCTTGTTACTTTATTTCATAATACCATTTGCAGGGCACAACTTTTTTGTCCTTTTCTTCTGTCAGCTTCGGAATATCTTTCGAACATGCTGTTCAGTTACCATTTACTGTATTTCTGTACAGCCCTTTCCCTGATAATTATGCTTTCCTCTCATTATCACCATCACAAATCAAAAACATTCAGTCAGCTGACACAGTGCCCGTTCACGGGCACTCTCCTCTTGTTTTTCAGATAACTAGACATCTTTCAGAGAATGAGTATACAGCGAATGTGAGAGAAGTATTAAAAATGGTGTGATCATTACGCAAACTGTGGACATAGTGCTGTTTAAAGTAAATGTGTGTATCCATAGATATCCATATGGTGATTAATCTGTCTCCACCTGACATGGATTTGACAGTACACAAATGGAACTACTGAAAGCTCTGCTGGGTTTCAGTCACATGTGAGAAAGATAAATATGAAATTGTTCAGTGGTACAGATAACAATACGAGTATTAAATATCGGTGTGAGAAAGATGACCTCCCATTTTCTCAGGAAAGGAAATTCACAAATTGTTCATTCAGTCAGAGAATCCATCTTTGTGTTCCAACATTATCATGGCAAGATATGCCTCTAACTTAAATACTTAATTCAACTTGCAAGTTGCTTTAACCGAGCCATCAATCTGTTTTTCTTTTATGCCAATGTGATATTATTATAAATTTACTGTTTAACTCAGTTGTTATTTTTTCCCCTTTAGAGCAATTGGCTTTGTATCGAAAGCCCATGAATGTGTGAACATATACACATCAGCATGGATGCATCAGACGTACATATGTTAGTGTTGGGTTATGTAACTTGATACCTGATACCCAGTGAAGTTATACAAATGGATAACACTGAATAAAAATGTGATAAAAGTGCATACCCGGAATACTTTCACTGTTAAAAACTTAAAATGGATAATGTAAAACTGCATACAAGTGAACCCAATGCAAAAATTATAACCATAGTTGATTTCAACAGGATTTTGGGGGATGAACAAAACTTTACAAATTCATTTTGACATAGAGTGGTCATATCACTTTTATTGTAGTTTCACCACTGTCCTTTTTGAGTCACATTAATTGCCTTGCAAGAAAGAAACTTTTTCATATGGTTCTACCAATGGACTGGTTGTTTGCTATGCATCAGCACTGATTCCCCCCCATCAATGAATCTGATCATGCGAGCTCTCTTGCTTAGGTGAATGTCCAGAAAAGTGAGCCTGAAGTCCCGAGTCAATGACTGGGTTTTATTTCCCCTCACAATCTGAGCTTATGTTGGGACAGACCTAGATTAAAAATGTAACTATTCAGTTGGACCTTTAAGCTGGTGAAGGTGCTAACGTAAAAAATCTCAAAATGTTTTCATTTGTTTCAAATATTTTTGGAGTTTCTTTGTTTCCATTTTACTTGGTAAAAGACAATTGGTGGAACTGATATTCAGTGTTGATCCCAAAAATCAAAGAAATTTTCATCAAACCATATCAACAAGTAACCAACTGTGGAAAAAGACAGAATTTGGAATCAAAAATGTGCATAATTTTAGTGTCATCACCTACAGCTTTGAATTTGGTCCCACAATCCACAGTATTCAGGGCCTTTACTTTCCTTAAGCAAAAAAAAAAACTGGGCTATATCTTGGAAACTGTAAGGTGTAGGAAGTTGATACTTGGTAGGGACATTGGTTAGGGGGTGTAGGTGTGCAACGTTATGATGTGACCTTGATTTGAGCTTGCCATAGTGACCTTGACCTATAAAATCTTGTCCGGGCTATATCTCAGAACCGTAAGGTGTATGAAGTTGATACTTGGTAGGGACATTGCTTAGGGGATGTAGGTGTGCAGCGTCATGGTCTGACCTTGATTTGATCTTTGACCTTGCTGTAGTGAACTTGACCTATAAAATCTTGTCCGGGCTATATCTCGGAAACCGTTAGGTGTGGGAAGTTGATACCCGGTTGGGACATTGGTTAGGGGGTGTAGGTATGCACCGTCATGGTGTGACCTTGATTTGAACTTTGACCTTTCTATAGTGACCTTGACCTATAAAATCTTGTCAGGGCTATATCTCGGCAACCATAATATGTTGGAAGTGTTGATACGTGGTAGGAACATTGGTTAGGTGGTGTAGGTGTGCAATGTCATGGGGTGACCTTGATTTGACTTCTGACCTTGCCGTAGTGACCTTGACCTATAAAATCTTCTCCGGGGTATATCTTGGAAAACGTAAGGTTTAGGAAGTTGATACTGGGTAGGGACATTAGCTAGGGTGTGTAGATGTAAAACGTCATGGTGTGACCTTGATTTGACCTTGCGTAGTGACCTTGACCTATAATGCCTTTTCTGGGCTATATTTCGGAAACAATAAGGTGTAGGAAGTGGATATCTGGTAGGGACATTGGTCAAGTGTTATATGTGTGCAACATCATGGTGTGACCTGGATGTGACCTTTGTTCTGCCTATCTGATGCTATTTTATGTCTCTGCGAGGATATCTGGTACTATTTTATCTCTCTTATATCTCTCATATCTTTTTACTTGAATCTTGGTTGTTGCACCTTTGGGTGTCTTTTTCAGATTAAGCACTGTTAAAGTCATATTAGAATTCATTAACCATTTTACTTTTGCAACCTCCCATTGTAACAGATGGTATTGCATCAAGTGAGCCACAGGTTTCGCCCCAACTCCACATAAAAGCATGTATTGCTACATCTGTATGTATGGGTAATATTCAAAACATCCAAACCATAATTCAACCATACAAATGAAAATCAAAATGGGAGTTTTAAGTTTTAAAGCTTCATGATTTTTAGTTTACTGAATTTTCATGTTTCATTAATCTTTACATGCAGTTTCTTTCTCTTAGATGTTGTTTTCTCTACTTAAATATTATTTGGACACTGACACTGCTCTGAAAGTGTCCCTATCTGTGTACTATTTCACTACTTCTATATCTCATGGTGTTGAAAACTATTTCCCCAGGCTGTTGGGTACTGGCATCTCTGATGCTATTTTTTCTTGCCGGTAAAGGTTTGGGATATTCAAAAAATTAACAGGAAACCTAGGCTGCACTTATTATTATCTCCCAAAGGCTCAAAATATATATGTGACTAAGGCCTCTAATCTGCAAATATTTACATGTGCATACTATGAATTTGTAAGCCTGTAGGTCATTGTGTACCTGACTAATAGCTACACTGACTGTTTCACTATTTAGTAAATCACTTGAAACTGAAAAACTTGAAAATCAGACAATGGTAATCAAACTTCAAGGTGTCTCATTTATTTTGGCTTCTATAGGTTTCATTTGTAAAACTAACAAATATAAAATCATAAGCTGTGGATCTTTTTAGGATCATAGGATCTTACCATGGACTCCTTCAAGGTGAAACAACATTAGTAAAACCCTGAAGTGCCTCAATCTCTTTTATTATTGCTTCTACAGGTTTGCTATCCTCGGGGATACCACCTTGCAATAAAGCGAGCAGAAAATTTCTAGTTACTACATCATTTTGCCTTTACACATATACTGGTCACACACCCAGTTTACTGACTGACTTAATGTACGTTATGGGGTACACAGATTTACAGACATAAATAGGGGGGTTACAATGGTTAACAATGTATTAAAACATTTTTTTTTTTTCTTTTTTTTTAAAAAAGAAAACCCACCAGTCATTTCCATCTCGGCAGCTTTCTGGGCCTAATGCCAACTTCTTTCTCTAAGTATCTGTTACTCAGCCCTTTCTGGTAAAGCATCGAGTTTCTCTCATCCATATTAAGGCATCTTCCCTCTCAGGAGACACCTGCTATGCATTATTTTCCCAGTGAGGCACACTTTTGAATACTTTAACAAACTTAAAGCTCATTAACTTTTTGACACAACCTCTGAAATAATATACTTTTATGTAATTGTTTTACAAACTCTTAATAAATCAATTAACCAAAATCTCAGTACACTCAAGTTTGACTAGCAATTATTTATATATTAACTTTTATCGGGTAATTTGGGACATCACGACTCCAAATATTTAATGCCTGCTAATCGGCATGTACTACTCATGTCGATACTGAATAACCCTCAAATTTATAAAACTACCAAAAGTCTTAAGCTTGACATTCCAAAAGGGCACTGAAAGCAATAGATATATGAAATAAATTGAAAACATTTGTCCATAATCTGTAAAATTCATTAAATTTGCCATTTTCCTGCTGGATAATGCAACTGATTTACTAGAATTAAAACACACTTGGTATTTCATCCTGTTGATGAAAGGGTTAATTATTATGTAATGTACACTTTTCTGGAACTACAAAAGAGGCACCTGAAATAGTTATTAGAATTATTAATTATGCATTTATTTATTGCAAATCTATTTTCTCAATTTATAGCGGTTTTCTCATGGTTCAGTCAAAATAGAATTTGGCTGTTTCAGGTATCTGTAAACTATAACAAAAAGTGTGCATTACCTGAAAATAATGCACACTTTTAACAATAGATGGACATCACAAGTGTGCTTTAAATGTACATACAGTTGCATTTTCTTGTCAGAATGTTTAAGGACAAAATAAAATAGGGCATGCTCCTTTCTGAATGCTCGACTAGCCTCTCCCACAAATGTTTTCCACATTTTCATGTGTGATTAACCATATTTTATCATTGAATTTATAGTTGATATACTTTGGGAGGTCCACTACTGTAATTTTAGAGTGTGAGATGTTTCACTTATTTTTGTAGAGTATAGGACAGTATGATGCTTGTCTTGGACAGTGTTTGGGTTGATCTGATCTATAATATTCTCTGTTTTGGGTGGAGATATGTAGGTATCTCTAATCTTGAGATTGTCAGAGTGCAAGTCTAACTTAGAGTTGCTGTGTCTTATAATTTGTGAAGCAACACTCATTGTGAAAACAAAAATAATAAATTGGAATGTTCAGTAAAATGGTTCACTTATTAAAAACCCATGTTTTTATTGCGTAAAATAGCCTTACCTTATCCTCACAAATGCTTACTTGGTTTTGTGGAGGCAAAACGCGGCGACCAACAAGAATATTTAAAATTTGTTCTTGTTCGAGAGGTGAACCCCGTAGTTAGTGATAGGTGCGCATGCGCACAACCCATTGTCGGTTGGACTTTGTCGAGAGATCCTCATTCAATTTTTGGTCGTCGTGGAGGCTGCGCGTTCTTCTTTAGAAGGTCATCATGGCGGAGTCACAGTTAAAATCTACGAAACGTGCTGCTGGTTGTGGTCACCCACTGTACGATTGGGACACACACCTTTTCTGTTATCCTTGCAGAGACAAGGGCAAGGGTCAGGACGTCTGTGTCACTTCAAAAGAAGATGATTGCTTCAACTGTTTACAGTTCACTTCTGAGCAGAAGAAGAAGCTTCGTTCCAAGTCCAAAAAGAAATCTAAAGATATTATTGTGTCCAAAGAAGTTGAAGACTCCCTGTTAGGGCAGGAATCTGACCCTATTCGTTCCCCTACAGCTGAGAAATCTCAGCCTGTAGCAGAGGACTCCTTGCTAAAAATTCTACAGAGATTAGAAGATATGCAATCACAAATTACTTCCTTGAAGACGAATGCGTCTTCCTCATCATCTTTGCCGACACCCCATCAGCCTCGCCCTAGAGCTTTGGAATCTGGTGAAGATGCGTTCTCTGATGTCAGCTCGGTCCATGAAGCTACGAGCATTTCCTCACGCAAAAGGCTTAGATCTCCATCTCCTCATGAGGAGGTTGAAGAAGATCCCACGTACAGGGAAACTCTGGCTGCTGTCAGAACTTTACTGCAGGTTGAAGTTCCTGAAGAATCCTCTGACCAACCTACCAAAATTTTTGGTTCCAAGAGCAAGGAATCAAAGAGGAAACAAGTTCTTCCCATGGTCATGCCACCTTTGGAAGCCATAGTTGAGCGTTGGGATTTTTATGAGGCCAAAGCTTCTGGTAACCCAAAGAAAGGTGAGCCTGAGAGGTTACAGTGCAGTCCTGTTAACACTGACAATTTTTTACAATATAACAGGCCTCCCATGAAGTTCTACAGGTCATCCACGGTAGAATTCTCGAACTCTGCACCCAAGTGTCAAGATGCCTTCAGATCTCTCTTTCCAAAGGCGATTCCATCCTCTGTTCATGTACCTATCAAGCAGCATACAAGTATGGAGACCGTATCTAGAGAATGTGTGCAGATTTTAGCTTATGTCAATTGGTTCTTGAGGGCTATTGGCAAAACCTCATCTTCTATGGAGGAGTTGCTTCAACAGAGTGGTTCAGATGTGTCCAGGGACTCTGATAAGCTGTTATCTCACCTACAAATGCAGTCAGCCTGCCTTACTTCACTTGATAAGGCTTTGGAGTCTGTCACTGATCTCTCTATTGCGTTGGCCTGTAACCTACAGTTGGCCAGAAGAGATTCCATCTTGAAAGTCTGTGCTTCTCACTTGCAGGAGCACGATTTCAACAAATTGCGAAGAACAGGATTCAAATCTGGGGACTTATTTTGTCCCACTACATTGGATCAAATACAGAAAAAACAGGACAGATCCCCTAAGAGGTTGAAGACTGATAACCGCCAGACTTTCCAGTCGAACAGTCGCTCTGATGACAGGCGTTCTTCTGCCTCTTACTCCTCTGGTTCAAAATTTTTTCGTGGCCAACCAGATAGATTCAATAAGAAGCCCTACCAGTCGTCTTCAAGACGAGGAGGCAATAGACGCAAGTGACTACCCACTTCTATTACATGGAGGCCGTTTGCAAAGATATTGGCAGGTATGGCAACACCTTCATTGTCATCCAAGAGTTGTGCAGATCTTGAGATTCGGTTACCAAATTCTTCCTCAATCGAATCCGCCCAAGTCAGTGCTTCCCACAATTCGCAGTGGTTACAGCACACCGGAAAAGCATCGCTTTCTCACAGATTGTGTAGAAGATATGCTCAAAAAAGGGGCTATTTACCCTCTCAAGGTATGCACAACTCTAGGTTTTTGCAGCAGATTGTTTCTTGTACCAAAACCCGGGAAAAAATGGCGCCCAGTAATAGACTTAAGTGTACTGAACAGCTTTCTGCAGGTTCCCACCTTCAAGATGGAGACTGCAGAGATCATCCGAAATTCGCTTACAAAAGGGGAATGGCTGGTTTCCATCGATCTCAAAGATGCGTACTTTCATGTTCCCATACACCCGGCCTCTCAGCATTTGCTTCGCTTCCATGTAGACAAGCGAACGTACCAGTTCAAAGCTCTGCCGTTCGGGCTAGCAACAGCACCTCTAGAGTTCACGCGAATCGTACAAGAAGTAAAACTTGTTCTTCAGTCTCGCGGAATTCGTGTTCACCAGTATCTAGACGACTGGTTGTTAAGAGCAAATACCAGCCACCAATGTCGTTCACAGACAAAAGAACTCATTCAGGTGGTGCAAGATCTCGGCTTTGTGATAAACTTCGAAAAGTCAGAGCTTGAACCTACACAAAAAATCGACTTTCTGGGTTACAATTTCGATTTGATTCAGGGAAAAGTCTTTCCAACCGAAAAGAAGTTGAAAATTCTAGAAAAAGCTGTTCAGGACATGGAGGTCGTATCACAAACAACCCCAAGGTCGCTTATGTCCCTGATAGGTGTACTAGCATCCCTAGAAAAGACAATACCAATGGGCAGGCTCCACATGCGTCCGTTTCAGTGGTACCTGAAGACACATTGGCATTATCCCCAGTCTCTAGACCTGAAGATTCCGGTATCAAATCTTCTGAAAAGTTATCTTCAGTGGTGGAAAAATCCCAAAAATCTAGAAAAGGGTTGTCCTTTACATCCTCAGGAACACAATACCCTTATTTTCACAGATGCGTCAAACCAGGGTTGGGGAGCTCATTTAGAAAATCTGACAGTCAGTGGCAATTGGACAGATCAGGAAAAATTGCTTCATATCAATGTCCTAGAGTTAAAGGCAGTGTTTCTGGCCTTAAGAAGCTTTCAAAACAGTATTCTAGACAAGAGGGTTCTTATAGCAACAGACAACGCCACTGTAGTCAGTTATCTGAACAAACAAGGGGGAACACACTCGTGGGACATGTGTCTCCTGGTTTGGCGCATCATGGCCTACTGCAATCCTCGAAACATACTCATAAGAGCCAGACACATTCAGGGTTGCCTCAATGTCATAGCCGACAGTCTCTCCAGGAAAGACAAAATAATTCAGACAGAATGGTCTCTTCATCCTCAAATGTTCAGTCTTATTTGCAAAGTTTGGCACACTCCAATGGTGGACATGTTTGCCACCAAATTGAATCACAAACTACCAATCTATGTCTCACCAGTCCCAGATGCAAATGCTATGAACATAGATGCATTGAACATCTCCTGGGAGGGTCTGGACGGCTATGCCTTTTGTCCTGTAGCTCTCATACCAAAGGTCATACAGAAAATGAACACCTACAGGTGCAGAATGATAGTAGTAGCACCAGGGTGGCCCAGAATGCATTGGTTTTGGGATCTAGTCAATCTGTCAACCAAGCCCCCATTACAACTTCCTCATTGGCCTCATCTGCTAAAACAACCTTTCAGTCAGAAGTTCCATCAGAATCTCATGTTTCTGAATCTGCATGTTTGGCACCTAGACACCACTCAGAATCACTTGAATCATTCTCTGAGCAGGTGGCAGATCGAATTAAGGCACCTCAAAGACCCTCATCTAGAAGATTATATGAGTCAAGGTGGTCCATTTTTGAACTCTGGTGCCAACAGAATAAGGTGGTCAGCGCAGAGCCTTCTATCTCAGACATAGCAGAATTTTTGAACCATCTGTTTTCTGTCAAAAATTTGAAGCCTGCCACAATTGCTGGCTACAGAACTGCAATTTCTGACCATTTAGGACCTTTTGGTCTGGAAGTGGGCAAGAGCATACACTTGAATAGACTTCTTGCAAGCTTTTATAGGGACAAACCTATTCTCAATAGAGGTATTCCCTCTTGGGACCTATCCTTGGTTCTTATGGCTTTGACTAAGGCTCCTTTTGAACCTTTGAAGGATGCAAGTCTTAAGGTTTTGACTTTCAAGACTGTTTTCTTGATGGCTTTGGCATCTGGCAAAAGGAGGGGGGAGGTGCACGCTTGGACATTCTCTTCCCTCAGACATAAGCCTCACTGGAGGGAGGTCACTATCTCTCCTTCTCCTGCCTTCTTGGCTAAGAACCAGTTAGCTTCTGAGGGTCCAGATTTGATCAGACCTATAGTCATTCCAGCTCTAAAGCCATTTTTGAGCTCCGATCTGTCTGATGATATGACTCTGTGTCCTATTAGAGCTCTTCGGTACTATTTAGATAGGACTTCTACTCTAAGGAAGGGCAAAAATCTTTTGTTTATCTCCTTTAAGGAGGGTTTTGACAAAGATATTCAAAGATCCACTATTTCATCTTGGATCAAACAAACTGTTGCTTTAGCCTATCAATCTTCGGATTCTATGTCCGACAATGTTCATGTAAAGGCTCATGACATAAGATCCATGTCAGCCTCTTTGGCCTTTAAGGGTGGGGTCTCATTAGAACAAGTTCTAGGCTCATGTTTTTGGAAGAGCCACAACACTTTTACCACTTTTTATTTGAAGGATGTAGCTTGGCAGTCCACCGACCAATCAGATTTCAAGTTAGGCCCAGTGGTTTCTGCTCAACATGTGGTGAATTTTTGAGTATGTTTTCCATGTTTTTCATATGTTCTACATACTTACATGTCTTCAGCCATACCAGTAGCTTGTACTGACATTTATCTTCTTTTTTCAGATGGCCCCATGACTGTATTTAAGGAGCCATAGAAGTCAGCTTGGGGGTGCCTTTCTGGTGGATGACGGCATCTTGCTCGAGGGACCCAGGAAGCCATCCCCGACCATTCAGTTAATCGGTGATGGGTAGCTGTAAGATAGCACATACCAATTGAATCAAGTGTCAACAACAACAGTGCATCATGAATATTCATGAGGTTAGCATTCATTACTTATATTCACAGATTTTCACAGTAATGAGTAATCTTAGTGCAGCGTTCTTAAGCTTATCTTATCCTCTCCTTCAAATGCTTTTATGGTGAACCCCATAGTCTATTAACAGGGAGGTTTCAAAACAAACCCCTCCTCCTGTTAGGGTTGGAATCAAGCATTTGTGAGGATAAGGTAAGGCTATTTTACGCAATAAAATGTAACAAATTTTATTGTAATTTAACTTTTTGTAAGTTAAATACTTACCTTATCCTCACAAGGACAGACCCACCCTTCCTCCCCTCACAAGTTTGTTTTCATAGGGGACCAAAAATTAAATGAGGATCTCTCGACAAAGTCCAACCGACAATGGGTTGTGCGCATGCGCACCTATCACTAACTACGGGGTTCACCTCTCGAACAAGAACAAATTTTAAATATTCTTGTTGGTCGCCGCGTTTTGCCTCCACAAAACCAAGTAAGCATTTGTGAGGATAAGGTAAGTATTTAACTTACAAAAAGTTAAATTACAATAAAATTTGTTACAATTGGCCTTATACTCTTGTATATAATTCTTTCTCACAAATGTATTTCAAATAGGGTAAGCTTTCTCATCAGAGGCTGTGTATGAAAGTAGGTAAAGTTCATATTTTGTCTTTTTGTGGAACAACCAACTCATCGTATTTTAAACCACTTTGGACTCTCTGAGTTGACCTCTTTCGGCTTCTGTCAATATTTCTTTCATTTCTGTCTAGAGATAATTTGGTTGAAAATTATGCTTTATCATGCAAGATGTTTTGTGAGTTTTTATATGCAAACAAGTCTCAATTACTTTTACCATGTGCCCTTCAGCTTTCATACCTCATGACTTAAATGAAATCACTTTCATTGTCCCCTACTTTTGAAGAAAATTAGAGAGTCTCAGAGATACAACAAAAATGACTATGTTCTTTATTATGTCATACAAATCTTATGATTAATGATTCTGGTTTATTTAGACAATTTATAATAAACAGCATATTGCATTTAACATTTTTTTCTACCTCTTTTTCCAGTATTTTTTAATATTATTTTTTTTACAATTAACTGATTAATTGAACTTTCCTCCTTTCATTCATGTAATATGGGCTAATACATCAAATTCCTGTTCAGATCACATTGGAGGTAGCCTGACATTTGCTGAATACCTGATGTCAACTAACTGGTGTAAATGAACTCTCATTCACCAAGTCATCTCCTTTTGTAACTCTTTCAGTCATAGCATATAACCTTTCCTCGAGGCTTAAAACTGACAGAAATCTATAAATTATGACTCCACCAGCTGAATCACTGATAAAGGTTTAATAATAAAAATTCTAATACCACCATAAATAGATGAGTTTCTACAGGCATAATTAATTCATCTTAAATATTTTCACAGAGTAGATGGCCAATAACTGATCCTAAGTGGGGATGCTGGCAGTTGTTTACCGATGCATGCTGAACAAATAGTATGGATTACTTTCCTCCTGTCTCTTAATTTCCATTGTCATGTGTCCTATCTGATGTGTTAAAAACAATAATAAACCCATCTAAATGAAGCTCTAAAGCAGTTTTGTGAATACTATTGCCATCTTGACATGACTTTTTATATAAACTACATTAACTTTCAAATATTACTTTGCAATATATAAAATCATATTTGGTAAGTTTGTGTAAAAAATAGTTGTTTTATGCTCAGTTGCACCTTTGAGTCTGTCACTTGATGGAGATTAAAGGCTATAATAGTCAACATTAGATTAGATTTTGTAATTGATTTTGTTATCCTAAGTAAATGGTACATACCGTAAATAAATATAAAGAGAATCCCGACTGAATAGTACTTGTTAATGTTTCTTGAATCTGCAAAGAAATATCAAAAAGTATCCGATTTGGATATACAAAATCAAAGTCAGGGTTTAGTGCTTTCTTGAAGCATTTATTGGTAATACTTCATGATGCATATAACTGTAGTAACATGCAAATTGTGAGTGTTGTAAAACACAATTCCACTGTCACTTTTAATGTTAATATGACAAGTTATGATTATTTTAATGATCCATTGTATCAGACTGATTGTACAGTATAGAACATTTTTGCCTAATAATTGAGGGAATAAGAGAATTTATTTTCTAGTGTAGGGCTTATCAAGACCACTGCTACCCTCCTGCTGATTACCCCCTCCTATCATCTTGTGTACTAATTCACCCCATGCTCTAACACCCCACCCCACCCTCCCGGGGGGGAACATAAAGACTGATGGGAAGATGGCGTGCACTCTCTAGCTTGTTTACTTCTCCTGTTTGTTGTGAAGAACTCAAGATAAAAAGGGGCTGTATTGGAGGTGCACACAAAATGACGGGTCTCTTACAAAACTTTTAGTGCTTGTAAAACCAAATTGCTAATCTATTACACAAAACCAGCCAGTGATTTACTTAATTAAACTGGCGTTGGTTCGAATTTTGAGTCCTGCTAATTGTTGAGACCATGGTAACTAGCCTTGAACCTGGCTAACTTTTAGTCAAGTTAAAACAAGTTAGCTAAGTTCAAAATATGACATAAACTGCTCTGTGTCATAATGGTTGTGGATGCTTATTGAAATCAGTAAACACTTTTAAAGCTGTTATGAGTGACCATTTCACTCCAAAGTCTTCAGCACCATTCTTTCCGAGCATATGGAAGGTACAACTAATCTTAAGGGAGTTATGGTTTGTCTTTACAGTGTAATACCAAGTTTAGACCTTCCTGGTGTAAGCCCCCAGATTATACCCCCCTTCATTTTATACCCAGGTAGATTTTGGGAGGGCCCAGAATCTACCCCGGTGTAGATTCCAAAGTATACCCTGGGGTAGATTATGGACCCCATCAGAATCTACTCCCTCCTCCCAGAATCTACCCCCATTGTGATTAGTAACATAGAGTTATAGAATATCAATAAAAGGAATGTTAAGGCTATTTTAACCCTAAAATTAACCTTGAGACAGGTTTATGCACTGTATATGGTGACATTGTTTTATTATTTTGTTTGCACACAACATATTACTCACAATCATTATACAAACTAGATTGGGCCAACTCGGTGCCAAAATATCCCCAGACAGGTCATCACTCACACCACATTTTTTGACTGGGTACTTTCCATGATACCCCTTCTGTGTGATATAATTTTGAGGGAAAACATAATCAACCACTTATATAAGAACTTGAGTAATTCCATCTACAATATCTTTATTTTGCAAGCAAAATTGTATCCCCAGACATCAGATGCGAATGCAGGAACTATGCCCACAAGAGCTTTTCCCAATGCAAACTCTATTCACAGGCGCTTTGCCCACAACAATCTGACAGGGTAGGATGTTCACCCACAATAGAAATTTTTCTAACCACATAGACATTTTCAGTTTTTATCAATCAATTGATCAATCAATACTCCATTTAGATAACTACTCAGGAAATATAGTGTTGAAAGAGATAAACATCAACTGAACTTCCTAAGTTGCATCATATAAAGCATGTAAAATGATTTTATTAGCATTTAATTCACTGTTGATAGATTTACGTAGTACTGCAAAATGGAAACAATAAAATTACCAGAGGTGGCCAAAAACCTTTGCAATGTAGAACACATGTATACAAAAAAGGTTTCAAGAAAGTCCAACAGTCTTTGAGAATATTATAACATTGTAACATTACATACTTATAATTCAATAATATAATAAGAAGCTGACCTTCTTTATGGTAGATATTGTACACTTTATTATACACTTCAATAATACATTAAAAAGCTAATTTTGTGGATATTATTTCACATCATTATTTTATGCAAAGTTCCTCCCCTGTAAAAATGTGGTGGGCAAAGTCCTTTGTGGGCAAAGGTCTTGTGGACAAGAGTCCTTGTGGGTAAAGGTCCACATACAAGTTTATCTGTTTCTGTGTTTTAATATATTAGTGGATAGATGAAATATTATAAAACAAATATGCAATTAGATTTTTTTCTTTATAATTTGACATGTATCCTTCCAAGCCTTTTACAAAGTAAATTAAAGCTGGTTTCACAATTTCAGTTATAATAAGAAGAAACAGTAAGATCTGGCAATATCACTTTTCAGTTCCTTGCAAACAAAATGAAGTTTTGGTTTATATAGTGCTACATATGCCAGGTTTTATGGAGTACAGAGAAAAGCTCTATTGGAGAAAAGCCCTACACTTTTTGATGCCCATGGAGAAAAGCCCTACAGCATTTTGGCAAACCGTGGAGAACAAACCATGGCAAACCATTAAAGTTACCTTAGCAATTAAACTACAGATCTGAAACTTTTTGGGGACATAGATAAAAAACAAAAATTATATATAATGCAGTTTTAGACTCGTCACACTAGCATTTCCAAATTACAGGGCAAAATACAGAAAAAAATGTCAAAAAGGTCACTTGAGTGAGTGCCTATGGTCCTCATAAACAGGTTAAATGTCTACTAAAAGCCCTGATTTTCGGCACATGTAAAAGAACATAATAATATATTCCCAGATGAGATTTCAGCTCTATCAGTCACATAGTTTAACAGTCACAGGGCTTAAAAGTGGCAAAAAGTCTGAATATTGGGTCTCTGTAGGCCTTTTAGAAACCTCAATGTGACCTTCAAATTAAAGCTTGAGACTTAAAATCTGTCACATACAAAGATTACACATGGAATCTATATCTAATACAGTTTAAAACTTCTCAGACTTACCATTTCCAAGTTACAGGGCAAAATATGTGAAAAATGTCTTAAAAGGGTCACTCGGGTGGGTGTTTATGGTCCTCATACACGGGTTAAATGTCTATTAAAGGCCTACATTTTGGCACATGTAAAAAGAACATAATAATATATTCCCAGATTGGATTTCAGCTCTATCAGTCACATAGTTTAACAGTCACAGGGCTTAAAAGTGGCAAAAAGTCCAAATATTGGGTCTCTGTGGGCCTTTTACAGACCTCAATGTGACCTTCAAATTAAAGCTTCAGACTTAAAATCTGTCACATACAAAGATTACACATAGAATTTATATCTAATACAGTTTGAAACTTCTCAGACTTACCATTTCCAAGTTACAGGGCAAAATATGCTGTAAACACTCAGGGTTGTGCAGTTTCGCAGTAGCTGCTCCCACAGAGTGGAACAAGCTCTCTCAAGCCATTAGAATGGTGGAAAGTATCTCTGGACTCAGAAAACAGTTGAAAACTATCTTTTCAGATTAGCCTATCCTACACCATAGCCTATCTCCCCTATCAGACGCCAATATGGGTACTGACCTGCTTCTTGGATCTGGACTATCCCTTTTTGGACATAGTGCTTTAGAGGATGTTTACATTAATTTCGGCACTTTATAAATGCTTCGTACATACTTACTATTACTTATTTATTTACCTATTTATTTATTTTTCACATTGTATAGGTTATATCACAGTGGCTAGTTTTAAGGGAAGATGAAACCAGTACATAGCAGTTGGTCAAGATTTTGCACTGTAAACTGTCGGGTATCCGTAAGCAACTACCAACTTTCCCACAGAGTCCAGACAACCAATCCTTTTGAATGGGACAAATCAAATGTGTTTGTGATGTTCCATCCTTCTGCCTGCTTTGACAGGATCTGTTATAGATATCCCCAGAGTTAAAAATTGCATACCTCTTATGTTCAGTCGCTGATGTGGAATTAGGCTCATTTACTTGAGCATGTACCTCACCTTCAACATTTGAGAGGTAGGGCATGTATGGAAATGTGAAAGGTTAGATGGTCAGGCTTTTGCACTGTTAGCCACTTGTATTGGCAATTTATATGAGTATAAAATACTGTGAGTGGCATACACCAAAAAACCTACATAAATGTATTTTTATGATTTTGCTAGATGTTGATATAGAAAAGGTAGGTCATTGGACACAAGCCATTTTTTTGTCAAATTCACATATAAAATATAGTTTAATGTACTATTGTTTCATTTTTAACATTATGGTCAAACTAATTTATTCATAATGTTACAGTGCATGACAGCCATATGGGCAGGCATGCTTAGGTCGGTCAAGATTGTGTACAGATGACCAATAATCACAGACAAATTTTCCAATTTTTGTTGGTCCTAAAATTCAAAGCCATTTTAAAGATCAGTGGTGTCAGCATGAATCTATATGTGGTATTGGTACACAGTATAGGGTAACTTAAGGGCTGTCAGGGTATTGTATTCCCCCATGGTGCCCGGGTGGGTAGGTGGGTGTCGGTAAAAGTTTGTTCGTGCTGTATCTCAGAAACTATAAGGTGTAGGAAGTTGATACTTGGTAGGGACATTAGTTGGGGGTTGTAGGTGTGCAACATCATGGTGTGACCTTGATTTGACCTTTGACCTTTCCAGAATGACCTTGAGTTTGAAAATCTTGTCCGGGCTATATCTCAGGAAACTGTAAGGTGTAGGAAGTTGACACTTGGTAGGGACATTGGTTAGGGGTGTAGGTTTGCAACATCATGGTGACCTTGATTTGACCTTCGACCTTGCCATGGTGACCTTGACCTATAAAATCTTGTCCGAGCTATATCTCAGAAACCATAAGGTGCAGGAAGGTGATACTTGGTAGGAACATTGGTTAAGGGGTGTAGGTGTGCAACATCATGGTGTGACCTTGATTTGACCTTGCCATTGTGACCTTGACCTATAAAATCTTGTCCGGGCTATATCTCAGAAACCGTAAGGTGCAGGAAGGTGATACTTGGTAGGAACATTGGTTAGGGGGTGTAGGTGTGCAACGTCATGGTGTGACCTTGATTTGACCTTTGACCTTGCCATAGTGACCTTGACCTTTAAAATCTTGTGTGGGCTATATCTCGGAAACTGTAAAGTGTAGGAAGTTGATACTTGGTAGAGACATTGGTTAGGGGTTGTAAGTGTGCAACATCATGGTGTGACCTTGATTTGACCTTTGACCTTGCCGTCGTGAGCTTGACCTATGACATCTTGTCCGGGCTATATCTTGGAAACCGTAAGGTGTAGGAAGTTGATACTTGGTAGGGACATTGGTTAGGGGGTGTAGGTGTGCAACGTTATGGTGTGACCTTGATTTATTTTGACCTTTGACCTTGCCGTGGTGACCTTAAATTATAAAATCTTGTCTGGGCTATATCTTGGAAAATGTATATTGTAGGAAGTTGATACTTGATAGGGACTGGGATATTGATTTGACCTTTGACCTTGTGTAGGTGTGCATCATGGTGTGACCTTTAACCTTGGCTCTGCCAAAGTGTGTGGCACTTGCCATACTTGAGACATGTTTCTCTTATGACAAAGATCTCATATGGATTGCTGCAACTGATTATTATTTGTACTTTTACATAATTGTGCTATTTCCATTGACATCTATTGTCCAGTTAATAAATTTTACAGCGTCATAATTTTAGTTTACTGATTAATGCTGTCATCTTGCTATTGAATTGTCTTGCTTTAATACTTTATCTTTATATACAAATTCTTTCTCTTAGACATCATTTTTCTCTACTTAAACATTATTTGGACCTTTATATAACTGAGGCTGCACTGAAAGTATCCCAATCTTTGTACTGTTTCAGTATTTCTATATCTCATCGTGTTGAAAAATATTTCCCCGGGCTGTGGGTTACGGGCCTCTCTGTGGCTATTTTATTTGAACCTGAGAATATCTGTAAAATTCTGAATATATGCCATCAACTGTGTGTAATCTTACTAACACATGCACTAACCCAATATGACAATGGTGCCTGTTATACCTAACCATATCAAGAGTTGTGTGGACTTGTGAGATGCTTTCTATCATCTAAATGATATTCTGTTATTCTAAGATAGAATAATAGACACTGTACTATTCATTTTAACTGGGCCATCTAGGTAATGTGTAGACTGCACATTAAGCTGGCCACATCAATCAATAGTTTATGCTGTAGAAAAGATAAACTTGTGTAAAACAAACAGTGCCTGATAGAATATAAAGTCTGACTAGGGGATCTGGAACCGGAGACTGGCGAAAAGTCATAGATAAAATTTTGGTGTTTCTATGCAGGTCTAGATCATCTTTGAGGACCGAGCCAAGGGTAGACCCCACATTGTGTGAAAATCCCTGATCTGATGTACAGTTTTTTTATATATATGCACAGACAAACAAATAGACAGTGTTACACTACCCTCACCCCCAATGGTCGGCAGTTAATAGTACATGTCAAAGTTGCTTGTCAATGGTCGGCAGTTAATAGTACAGAATCTTGACCAATTGTGTGTACTGATTTCCTCTGCCCAACACAAAAATCTGATAAGGCATAATGTAAAACACTAAATAAACTAAACTTTGACAATGATTGTAGTGTAAATGGTCAGTGCCTATTTCCTGTTCCTGTGGCATTAAACACATCCCACCAAATGGAATTGTCCCATGGAAAGAATTCTGGTATGTCTCAATTATACCTTCACACAACTATGGTTGGGACCCTCTGCCTATGAGGCCACGGTGGCACAGTGGTAAGTTATACACACTCTCCTTCCATCTCTGAGATCAGAGTTTGAATCCCAGTCTGACCTCATGTCGGAAAGATGGTAGTTGTTTGCCATTGGTTGGCAGTGTACAGTATAAAACCTTGAATAACTATATGTATTAATTTCCGCTGCCCTGTTAACTAGCCATCACAGTATAACTGATAAGGTACTAGGCGTGATGTAAAACAGTAATTTAAAATAACTAACAAAGCCATCCAAATAAATTCTCTAAATACAGCCTGAAAGAAGGCTAGGTTAAGGGCTGATTTGAGGTGCAATTTGTAGTAATAAACCATAGGTTATAAAGTAGAAGACTGCCAAAGAGTTCAACTTTATAGATGCATGGTAATTATGTTAGGATGACCCCCATGAATAGGTAGAGATGTTGAGCACTAACTTACGATTGGGAACATCTTGAGGTTGTCCTTGCACAAACTCAAGATCTTGAGTTGAGGCAAACATCTTGAGATGGGACTCCCAACTCGAAATTAGGCTGCACAAACTCAAGATATTTTACGTGGAGCTGTGACTTGCTAATCAGTTGAGGCCCCCTATCACCTGATTGGCCAATTGTCATCACTGAGCTGTTTGATGTTTAGTAGCCCTTCCTGTCCTTGTAACGGTGGTGTTATTGTGTATATATATTGCGATTATAATGGTTCCAGTAAGTATCAATCCTCGCACATGAACATTTTAATATGAGGATTATGTCACACACAAAAGACAATTTTTAAAAAGTGCATTTGATAACTTACAGAAGGAAAAGATCTGACAAAACACTGACAATTACAGAAGTGCAATTCACAACCTAAGGGAAGTTCAGACCAAAAATAAAAAAAAAACAAGATGCTTTAATTAGATAATCAAAGACTTTTTCGATAAACACTGTACAGTTGCATATTTATGTGCCAAACAAACAATTCAAGTGCAATTCACAATTTAGCGAAAGTTCACAAAACACATAAAAAAAACTATTTGATTAGATTATCAAAAGCTTTTCATTTGATACCTTTGTTTAATATGATATAATCCTTTCCAATAAAACATTTAAAATAAACTTCCATGGCCTTCCCTTTATCACAATAGGTAATAGAACTAAAGCAACTCCATATAAATTATATGGGGTATTTTACCAAATTAAATTCTAGATGGAGTATGTAGAATATTATATTAAATTGATCTTAAGTTTGTGCAGCCCAATCTCGAGATGTTTGGCTCAACTCAAGATCTTGAGTTTGTGCGAGGACAATCTCGAGATGTTCTAGATTGCGAGTTGAGGCCTAACAGAACCATAAAGGGGAATAATGATGTGTCAATATGAGAGAATCTTGTGGCTTCTTTTCCTTTGTGAGAAGCTGTCAAATGAAATAACTGAAATGTGATATTTTTACAAAAGCAACAATGATTTCATCCATTGAACACTATAATAAGTCGGAAATAAAATAAGATATATTCAACTCATTTTGTTATTGCATGTAGAAGAAAGCTATAGAGAGTTCTCATTTTATAAGAATGATAAAATAGTATTGGTATAAAAGTACACATCTTATAAATTATGTACTAATACTGATTACAGTATTTTATAATGTGAGGCAATCATAAATAATGTAAGACGCTCTCTCCGGGGAAAGCTTTTGTAGGAGCCTGTAGAATTAATAAAGAAATGCATCCTCCCACTTTCAGTGGTTTGCCCAATGGCGACTGAAGAAAATAATCATTTTTGTGCAAAAGCAACCAATCACAAAATAGGAAGCAGAATGGGAATGGTCTCTGAATGTGTTGAGTGGCACTCTGGTTCTTTGCCAAGGTAGGGGTAATTTGGTACTGAGTTAATGAAACCACTTACACTTTTTTGCTGTTTGTATTTGATAAGCAATTAGTCAGTTTCTATTACATATTCACTTATTTTCAATGTTTTAAATGGATACTTTCTGTGGATGCACTTAAATGTCTTAATATATACACATGTGGACTTGATATTGTGCAAAATAATTAAATAGTGAAATTTATGGATATGAGACAAGAAAATACTCTAAAAGGTTTGGCATCTTTGATAAGACTCAATATAAGGGACCAAAAGATGTACCCATTAAAGCATAGTTATTGTTATAAAGACAAAATTATAGCCAGGGCAAATAGGCCAAAGTATTTTAAAGAAAGAAATACTGTTAAGTCTGATAATATAGATAATTCTAACACAAGCTGCAAGCAGGAATATGGTACACATTTCAATGCTGCTAAAAGAATTAAAACTAGCAACAAATGCAGCAGCAAGCAAGGCCATCATAAGCGAACATTTCGCTGTGGACAATGTCCTTATATAACTGACCGCAAAAATAATTTGAAACGACACATTACAACAATGCATGAAAGCTGTTTAAAGGTATTAGAATGTTGCCACATTGTGTTTGCAAACAAAGCTGCACTACGGGAACATGTTGGTCAGCATCATCGGAATGGCTATCTCTGTGAGGAATGTGGAAGAAACTTCTGCAGAAAAGCTTTGCTAAAAAGACATGTGACGGTGCACAGTGGTCAAAAAGACCATGTGTGTGATGTATGTGGATATGCCACCAGTCACAAGAGTAACCTGGACAGGCACACAAGACGACACAGAACCAAAAGTGTAGACGCTGTACCACATAATGGGACAGATGATGACACAAACTGGCAGAAATACATAGTAAGACTTAACCATAGAGAAAGATGTAACAAAACTGTGTGGAATATCAAAGAGACAACTAAGTTCTTCTTGCCACAAGATTGTAGACATAATACAGATGCCCTTGCTCTTGGTCTTCAGGATAAATATAGTAAATATTTGGATGGCAGACTAAATAAAACCACCAATTCATTTGCATCTTCTAGAATTTTGAGCAGCTGCCATGATCAATTGCTGTGTTCACCCTTAGCGGTGCTTTATGATAGCCAAGGCAGAGACCCCGTTCATGACTGTCATATTCCCTCTTCCCATGGTAGAACAGATACAAAAACTAGTCATGTGATTGTTAAAGCCTGCGACACAGGTATCCAGCCTGAAGATTCTCACGAGACACTTTATCAAAGTGAAAGATATGAGAGTTCAGACAACTTGCTACATGGCACAAAGAATGGTTATACAAGGTTCAGCAATGGCTATTTCCTAGAAAACAACAATGAACCAATATTGAAAGAAGACAATAAAAGTACTGAAGTGTCTCCTATAACAGGTCAAATTTCTGATAAGTGGGAGGTGTCATCTCAAAGCTCCAACATTGATAACCGATATAACCTGCAGGAGGATATTAATCTCTGCAGTGAGATGACTGATCACACAGAAAATTTAAAGCAAGAGAAAAGAGAAGCTTGGGATAACACGGAAAATCAAAGCAAATCCAGTTTGTATCAGCGTTATAGTAACTGCTGGGAAAGGAAGAGGCTATATCCTTACATGTATAGATGTGATCATGGTGAATGTTGCAAGAGCTTTGCCAACCAATGGGACTGGTACCTCCATTCAAATGGTTTGGATGAAGTGCATGTGCAAAGGCAGTGGCCAACACCACAGAGACCTCTCTCACTGCAGATACGTGCATTTATCTCCCTAAATAACTACAGAAAGGCCATAGCAGCTTACATCTAAGATATCTCTTGTTAATAATCAGGCTTTGCCAATGTTAGAACTATAATAATAATTATTATTATTATTATTTAGAAACTTTTTCTGTGCTTATTTCCATGATAACATTGATTCTAAAGTGCAAGAGCAAAAACATGGTCATAGTTCTGAAATAGGTTGACAGGTATGAGTCAGCAACAGGTTACAGCATTGTATACTATGGGCAAGCTCATTTATGGAGGATATACTGCTGTAGGCTAATATAGTCCTCAGAATTATGCAATCCATGTCCCTCAAATATGAGGGAAGCTCTATCTTAATTTTGTCCATTTCTCACTACCTTCTACTAATGTATTTCTGTGTTGTTTTATGTTTTTATATATCTTATTTTTTTTCACTCCTGTTATGCAAATGAACAAATTACATGAAACAGTTATTTCACTATCAACAAGTGCACTCAGAGTGAAAACCTCCGCCACAGCACGTAATAACTAGAAATTGCATTACTTCGACCTGGTGTATCCCCAGGCAGGACATAACAAAGTACAATGAAAACCTTGGTGATCCAGCTGTCTCAAAATTCACTCTGACCTAAATTGGAAAAAAACTTGTGTTCTAATTATTTTCATTAAGGTCCAAGCAGTAGTACATGTATTTGCATAAGCCATCTAACAAACAAACAAAAAGACAAATGGACAAACAGCAAGCAAACAAAGTCATTGATTCAACATACCCCTCACTGATAAGTGAATGGGAGAATTTACAGTACCCAAAAGAGATTATGGTTCCTTACTCAATCATGTGTATGTTGTGACAGAACTTCAGATCTGACAGAAATTCAATTCTGTTGACAGAGCTCTGTTGACAGTACTTCCAGTTGGAAGTTGTGCCAAGATATTTTGACAGAATTTGAAATTCTGTCAAAGTATTTTGACAAAACTTCCAATTAATCCTTGTAATTACACGTACCTTGCTCATTTTGCATTGTATCAATTTTGGTTCACAAGTAACAATTTGCAATTTCAAATTTTTATTCCTTTTAAGTTAATATCCAGGGTATGTCAATGGTGTTTGAAAAGATTGTTAAGGTTATCAGAGGGAGTTACGCACAAGTAGAATCAGTAGTAAATTGATTGATTTAAAAATTATTTCAGAATAGTAAGTAGATATTTAATCCTTATAAGAGGGCTTGGTACTCAGAAAAATTAGGAAAATTTATATATAAGATGATAGTTTAACTGCCACAACTGCCTTGATTAAAAGAAATGAGTGGGTGGGTATATTGAAAAAAAGAGGTGAGAGTTATATTATTCAAAATGACCTAAAATCCTTACCTCAGATCAATACCCCCATGTCATTAACAGGATTTGAAGTTCTGTTGACAGGATTTCAAATTTTCTCAACAGAATTTCAAATTTTGTCAACAGAAAATAAATCCATCCAAAATCTTGACCGCAGAGCAATACCCTCAATTTTATCAACAGGATTTAAAGTTCAGTCGACAAAATTTAAAATTCTGTTGACAGAACTTTAAATTCCTCCAAACTGATGAAACACAAGTTTTAGAAGTTCTGTCAACAGAGCTTCTGTCATTGTGTGAGACACTTATTAAGCTATTATTAAACAAGCACTCAGTGCCCGGGCTCTGTGTCAGCTGACTGTTTTTTAAGCTTCTGAGTGCAAGTAAAAGTAGAGAAGGACACAAATGTTGTGCACTGCAAATGGTATTCAGAAGCAAAATACAAAATTAAGTGTTAATGTGATTCCTCAGAAGCTACTGAAGACCTGGTTGTTACATATAAAGGTAGAGAATTCAAAACTAGGTGCATAGTGGCTACAGATTCAGAGCTGATACCTTCACAAAGCAATCTACCTCTGGCTTAGTATATATTGGCATAATAACACAAATCCCTTACAGTTTAATGCTAGATAGACGACCTCACTAGTCACAGCTCTTAATTCTTCATACACAAAATTTCTAGGACCAGCAATAAAGGATTTAAAAGTAGCAAGGACTAATTCGACCTTGAAGGGAGGGTGAAAGGTCATATCTGACCTGCAAAAAGATTCAGGGCAGATGATTTCCTAGAAGTTGTCTTCTCATCCCAAACTTCTAAGCCAATAATAAAGAAGATACACAATATTAGAAGTATCAGTGGCCCCATTTGACCTCAAAGAAAGGGTCAAAGGTCAAATCAGACTCACCAAAAGATTCAGTGCACATGATTTCCTGTAAGCTGTCTTCACATCTCAAAACTGTTGGGCCAATAAAGGAGATACAGGGCAATGCAAGTATCAATAACCCCATTTGACCTTAAAGAAAAGGTCAAAGGTCAAATCTGATCCCATCAAAATATGCAAGCCACATGATTTCTCATAAGTGGGCTTCAAATCTCAAACCTCTAGAATGAATAATAAAGGACATAAGACATTTCTCATTATTAAAACTATTAAAAAGTGAGTAAGTAGCTATTACTGATTCATGCATTGAGCAATGAAACTTTATTATAGTACACAAAAAAGTAATTGAACAACACCTGTAGGAGAAATTGTTTATATGTAATACTTTCGAAGATAGAAGCCATTTACTCATTAGAGTAACTGCTGAAAAGTAAGAAAGTAGCTATAACTCGGACATTGAGCAACAACCTTGAAACTTAGCTGTGTTATACTTCTTGTTATTTAATGATATATTTTACCTCAGCTATATAGTTATAGTTAAATGTCACAGCAAGATGTTCAACACACTTTAGATAATTAACAATATATATTAAGCAACACTTTTAAATTATTATAGTTACAACAAACTGAAGCAAGTCTGTGAAAAGTCTGTGTGAAATAATACTTGGTATACTATATTCGTATATTGTGTCAAATGGTGTGCAATAATGTATTCAAAATTAATAAATTTGTTATCTGTTGTAAAATTTTTGTTCATGCAAATCCACTGAACATACAAAAACAAACGGACAAAAAACAAATACAAGTCCCCAATGACATAACCTAGGCAAATGTGAAAATACTTTTACTGCCTTTTACTGGTGAAAACCTTAGAGATCATGCAGTTTATTGGGACTATTTTATAAACAGTGGCTGAATACCTTAAGTATAGTCTGATAACACATTACCCAGTATTTCAGCTATTAACTGGTAATATTAAAATTCATGACCTACTGGATATGCTATTGAGGTTTTAACAAAATTATCCAAATAAGATCCATTATGATGACTGATTCTGTGTTGCCAAATTTCCTCCCCTCCCCCCCCCCCCCCCCCCCCCAAAAAAAAAAAAAAAAAAATCATTAATATATAGAAAATCTGTGATTTTTAGAATTATATCAACTGTGTGTGTTGTGTGGTTATCTTTATTGTATCATTTGGTTCTCATGTCTGAGGTCAAGGACTATGATACAACTCATGACAATATTTGGAAAATACTGGTCACCTGTCCCAATAATCCTGGCCGGTTAAAATGAATGTTAAAACATGCTTAACATGCAAACGTATATCACTTTTGTGGACCAGTGTCAATGTGCTGACAATTTCATTCTGGGGTGCCCCAGTTGTTGCTATTCTATCAGATACTCTGTACATGTCTATCAGTGACTGGCTTAATATAAGTAAAGCCTTCCAAAAGCAAACCATTGCTTAAATAAAGAAGCAGTTGGGGAGCACACACACCTTAGACTAGGGATCTGGAACCAGATATTAGCAGAAAACAAGGCCTAAAGGGGTTTTGGTCTACTAGCGCAAGCCACAAAGCCATCAGAGACACAAGTAGTGCACTGAGGAGGTTACCCATCCAACTACCAACATCGCCCATTGCTGCTTAACTTCAGTGATGAGACAGATATAGTCGTACTACTACGTCACAATTCATGAAAGTCTGGTCACAAAAAAGTCACCTCTAGAAGTGCGAGCCTCGCTAGCCTGGAGTTGTTCTGGAGTCCCAATGAGGATTGGAATCATCTTTGAGGAGAACAGAGCCATAAATAGACCGCACTTAGTGTGAAAGTCTACAGATCTACAATTTCACTTTGTTATAGCTGACCCATAAGTAGGTGAATAACATATTTAAACAAAACTCTCTAAATGCAGAAGTTTTTGAGTTACAACTGATTTACTCAACAGTGAGAACCTCAAAGTAGCTTATTTTTCCAGAAGATAACTCTGCTGAAGATAACTCAATGACAGACTGACCAAGAAGTGAAACATGGGCATAAGAAGCTAGTAGTAAATCCTTTTGAAGGCTAGAATAGTCACTAGTTTATTTCACTGTAAATTTGTGGCTAAAACATTTTTTAAGTCTTGAGCAAGGCTATATAACCTGAAAATCACCTCTTGTTATTTAATATTTAAGAAGCGGACAGAGTTCTGGGTGCTAGCACATCCATCCTGTGGTCTGCCATGCCCCTTTTCAGGTGTGTAAACTGGCCTTCAATAATGTAGCAGTAAATTGCAGTCACGTCATCTACTGCTACAAGCTCACAATGAAACAGTTCAAAAACTTAATTTTGGGACAAGTGTAAGCATGAAAATGTATATTAGTAATCTATACTTACAATAACTCATCTTTATAAATGTTTACATTGCTAAGTTTACATATAAAATCACATATTGACACATATATGTGTCACATTGGTGTTAAAGTTATTTACATGTAGTTACGGAAATCAGATTAAGGGTACAGTATCTGTTGCAAGTAAATTTCACTGTTGATGTGAGCCATTTTCTACCAAGCATGACCTGTCCATAAATGATGGATAACCCTGAGAAAACAATACGCCCAGCCAATCAAATTCCTCCTTTTCATCCCAAAGTTTTTTTGTCAGACTTCAGATCACCTTCTATGATTTTTTTCTTTCTCTTCATTGTTGCTGAAACATAGTCCTCCACACAAATGGGGTAGACAATAGTATCCTGCATATCCCCCTCTCCCACTTAGATATCGTGTATTTCTATGAATGACAAGTCCCATATGTTTTGAATGGAATTGAGGTGAATAGGGGTCTCTATGCTATCATGCGAGCTTTGCCCAAAAGGTAGATTAGTGGATTGCATGATGGGAGTCATTTCAGAAAAGGTAAAGGGGGGCGGGAGATGTTCTGATCTTTTTTGTAGATGGGAATCTTTCAAAATTCGTAATGATCCCTCCTCCCCATTTTGAAATCAAACACAAAGAGGTATCTTGAGTTATTCATAATGCTGATATTAGTATGGCCCTTCAGTTGATAACATGTTTCTATTCTGGTACTTTCAGTTTTCAGATGACAGGTACAGAAAATAGAGTTTATCTGAGAATGGGTTTCCTCTAGTGATCATGCTAACTAGTAACTGTGTAAATAGAAATGTAGTTATCATCTGTTACTCGACTAGTTTTAACATCTGAGATATATTCAAGAATTATGCTCTATAATTACTTGTATCCATTTTTGCATGTAAGTAAAAATGGCTTTGGTAATTACTTTGATATTTACACTCAAAGCTCCTTTTGGATCTACCTTGAAGAAAGATGACATGTGTCATAGGCACAGATTAAGGTTACAGACTCTATGTCAGACAGCAATGAATGGAAACCTAGTAGCATAGTTACATAATAAGGTGACTTGGTACATTCATCACTCTCAGGTTTTATGTCCTGACAAATAGGAGTGAAGGGTCAGGAGTTTTTGACGAGGTGTGAGGTAAACAAACATAAAAGCAGAACATTATGAAACCTGAATCATTTATATTGGACCAGTTTTATTATATATATAGTATAAACTAGAAAAAACACTCAGAGAGTGCAGACCTCCTCTATGGCCTAATGCATCCACCTATGGCTTATCTGAGTGCAATGATAAATCTCTTAAAAAATTCCTGGATCCCGACCATGATCCGGCTCATACCCCAAAATTTAATCTTAATTTTTGATTAAAATTTCATCACATTCTGTCCACAATTTTATCAGTTATTTTTCAAAAAAATAAATGCTGTCAATTACATATACTTCCTTGTTGGAGGTTCATTATACTGAATGCAAAAAAAAATTACAACATGTAAGTTAGCAGGATATGACGTAAAGTTTGACCCTGTTAAATTGTGTTTGTAGTAATTCTGTTTCAATGTATAATAGAAATAAAACACTCTGTTTGAATTGTATGTAAGTATATTTTAAAACCCTGTTCTATTTGTCATGAGCTTGCCTCCAGACTGCCATGATAATGTAGTTAGTCTTCACCAAAATGTTATTAGTGGTATGAGTTATCTTTTCAATATTGTAAATTAGTAGCAATCCTGTATGCCTACTCAAAAGTTAAACATGTTGAAAGACCTACACGGGTGAAAATTTCTGCACGAGTATTTCTGTTCCACATCCAAGACAGATTCTATTCTATTCTATTCTGTACTTTTATAGCGCTTAATCTCTGCTAGGCAGACTCTAAGGCGCAACACCAAAAATCAAGTTTAAGAAATCATCTGTCCATAGCCGTTGCCAAGTCCAGTACCACGGAGACGCCGGATAGAGTGTAAGCTAAGGTGGGAATGCCTTGTGGAAGAGATATGATTTTAACCTTTTCCTGAAACAGGTGAGAGTTGGGGCAGAACGTACCTCATTAGGCAAATGATTCCAGACTGTGGGGGCATCAAAAGCAAAGCTGTGGCCAAAGTGATTTTTGGATTTATGTACAGATGGACAGAATTGAGGAACCTCCAGGAACCTTTTATCTGGATGGTTGTATCTTGTACTATATCTTCCGCAACGAGTGGGCAGAAGAGGACCAAAGTAACTGGGATGACCACTGTGAAGAAACTTATAAACTAGAGTGGCAGTTTTGAAGATACAGCGAGATTCAACTGGGAGCCAATGGAGTCGTTTGAGAATAGGAGATGCCCGCGTGTATTTGTTACAGTTTGTGACAATCCTGGCAAGTGTATTTTGAATACACTGTAGTTTACGCATATTGAGACTGGACAGACTCCTGAAGAGAGAGTTGCAGTAATCAAGGCGACTGCTCACCAAGGCATTAGCTGCCAGGATAGCAGCCTCATCAGTCAAGTGCTTTCTAACCCGCCTGAGATCACGAATTTGAATGAAGCATGTCTTACAAATATTGCGGACATGGTTAGCAAAGGAAAAATTAGCATCAAACCAGACACCAAGGTTCTTAACAACAACTGCAGGATGCATGAAATTACCAAATATCTTAACTGGGAGATAGGGATCTAATTTCTTGAGTTGTGCATGGGATCCAAAGATGATAAACTCTGTTTTGTCAGGATTTAGTTTGAGCATACTTGACGACATCCATTTTTGAACATCCAGAAGACAAGAATTCAGTTTGTTAAAAGCCAGGGCTGCATTTTTGTGAGAGATATGAATAAACAACTGCGTGTCGTCTGCATAAAAGTGGTATTTGATGTCAGGATGCGTTCCAATAACCTTACTCAAAGGAGTGGTGTATAAGGAGAACAGCAGAGGACCAAGGACGGAGCCTTGTGGTACTCCAAACAACAGCTCATGCAAATCAGAGAGGGTTGACCCAATTTTAATTGCCTGGAAACGGTGGCTGAGATAGGACGTGAACCATTTCAAGGCTGTGCCAGACACACCAAACCATGATTTAAGACAATTAAGAAGAGTCGGGTGGTCAATTGTGTCGAACGCAGCTGACAGATCCAGTAAGACCAATGCAGTAGGCTCGCCCCGTGATAGTGAGAGATGGATCTCATTTTTGATAAGCAGCAGGGCGGTTTCTGTGGAGTGACCACTTTTGTATGCAGATTGCCTAGGATTATCAAGATTGTTACTATTGATATGACAGATCAAGAACATCCCCAATTTAACCATCTCGGGCCATCCCTGTAGGTGCCCACAGGCTACGTACCTTCTACATTCAGCACAAAGTGGAGTAATTTTGGGGCCATCCAGTGCAAAAAATATCAGTCTTCGGTAAGGTTCTAAATATGTTCAGAGCATCTTCCCTGGTTTTTCCACAAATGCCATCTACTGTTCTTGGTCAGTCATGGGTCAGCCCAGCTGAGTGTTGTGGACCTCAAGTCATCCGTATCAATATTTAATAATGAAATTAAGATTTCTGATATGTCTATGGTCTATAGTTTCTATTGTCAACTATCTGGATTCAACACAAAAAGGTGACCTTTTCTATGGATCTGTATGATTAGATGGTCCCACTGATGCTCAGGCAGTCTGACATTCTCCCAGGCCAAATGGGCCATGCATATAAAATTTTTAGCCATATCCTTTCCTCTCATTTCATCCTCAGACCATAGCAGGTGTTTATTCGGACACACTGGAGCTCTCCATGCATACTTGATTTGAGGCTGCTTCTGGATGGTCCTTAAATGTGAAACATGCCTATTAATTCTGAGTCAGTTACACCTAATTCTGCATTGTATTTAAAAATGTTGTTATTTGTTTTTAATGATAACAGTAGATTTGTAGAGCAGGCACATTGGAAATACAAAAAGTTTATGGCAGGGGCTGCATAGTTTGGTTGTTGTATTCACCAGTTTTCAGCACCTCCCTACTCAATAAATGGCACCAATGACCAAGGGGTAACATATGACTATGCAAACAGTTCTGTGCTTAGATTTCAAGCCCACTAAAAAAAAGCCCCCCCCCAAAAAAAAAAAAAAAAAAAAAAAGTCTGTCTTAATGCTTTTTTTTATTAATTTTTTTTAAAAATAATTTTTAATGCATTAAAATTCATGAAATCATGCACTAAGTCAATTATTTTCTCATTTTCTCATTGACTATTGCAGGGATTTTGCTCATATTCTTCATATATGTACTAGGCCACTAGTAAATTACCTTGTAAGAGTATCAGGCTTGGATCTTTCTTAATTATTTTTTTATTAATTTTTTAAATAATTTTTAGTGCATTAAAATTCATGAAATCATGCACTAAATCACTTATAACTTGAAAAGTATTGCACTTAGAGCTTTTTGTTAAAATGTGTTATTCAGCTACTTTTTCCATAGCTACAACATGGTAAATAACTATCCCAATAGCTAAGTGAGTAAAAGCTACTTCCTGACTTTTCAGTACCTCCCATAATGAGTAAAATCACCTATAACTTGAAAACTATTGCATATACAGAATTTTGTATAAACATGTTATTCAGCTACTTTTGGGTCAGCTACAACATAGTAAAATTTCAGACCTGTAACTCATTGCATAGCTGAGTAATAGCTACTTTGAGCTTATTATCACTGTTGAGTAAATCAGTTGTAACTTGAAAACTATTGCATTTGGAGTATTATATTTAAATATGTTATTCACGTAATTTTTGGTCAGCTATAGCATAATGAAATTTCAGACCTGTAGCTCATTACATAGCTGAGCAATAGCTGTTTTCAGGTTCTTACTGTTGAGTAAATCAGTTGTAACTTGAAAACTATTGCATTTACAGTATTTTGATGAAATATGTTGTTCACCTAATTTTGGGTCTGCTATAACATAGTGAAATTACAAACCTGTAGCTCGTGGCATAGCTGAGCAATAGCTATTTTCAGGTTTTCACTGTTGAATAAATCAGTTGTAACATGAAAACTATTGCATTTACAGTATTTTGTTTAAATATGTTGTTCACCTCCTTTTGGGTCAGCTATAACATACTAAAATTTCAGACGTATAGCTCATTTCATAGCTGAGCAATAGCTACTTTGAGGTTCTCACTGTTGAGTAAATCACTTATAACTCGAAAACTATTGCATTTACAGTATTTTGTTTGAATAAGTTTTCACCTACTTTTGGGACAGCTATAACATGGTAAAAGTGCAGAGCTATAGCTTATTGCATAGCTGAGCTACTTTCAGAGTACTGGTGTTGAGTAAATCAGTTGTAATTTGAAAAGTATTGCATTTAGGGTATTTTGTTTATATACTTTGTTCACCTACTTCCGTGTCGGCTATAACATAGTAAAATTGTACACCTGTAGCTCATGGCATGGCTGAGCAATAGCTACTTTGAGGTTCTCAGTGTTGAGCTAATTAGTTGTAACTTGAAACCTATTGCAATTAGAGTACTTTGTTTAAATATGTTGTTCACCTACTTTTGGGTTAGCTATGACATTGTAAAATTGCAGACCTGTAGCTTATTGCAAATTGGAGAAATAACTACTTCGAGGTTCTCACTGTTGAGTAAATCAGTTGTAACTCGAAAACTGTGGCATTCAGAGAGTTTTGTTAAAATATGTTATTTACCTAATTATGGGTCAGCTATAACTAGTAAAATTGTAGACCTGTCGCTAATGGCATAGCTGAGCAAAAGCTACTTTTAGGTTCTCTTTGTTGAGTAAATCAGTTGTAACTTCAAAACTATTGCATTTAGAGTATTTTCTTTAAATGTATTATTCACCCACTTTTCAGTCACCTATAACCTACTGAAATTACAGACCTGTGTCTCATTGCATAGCAGTGCAATAGCTACATTCAGGTTCCCACGGTTGAGTAAGTCAGTTGTAACTTGATAACTATTGGATTTATAGTATTTTCTTTAAATGTGTTATTAACACACTTTTGAGTCAGGTATACCACAGTAAAATTGCAGCCCTTTAACTCATTGCATAGCTGAGTGAAACCTACTTTGAAATTCTCTCTATTGAGTAAATCAGTTGTAACTCGAAAACTTTTTTCACTTCCACTCTGAAACTCAAAACACACAGTCAGCTGACACAGAGCCCGTTCACGGGCACTGATTGCTTGTTTCAAATTACTCCACTGCATGTTCATGTTTGTTAATAAAAATGAAATTGTGTGTTATTAAAACCTGTCAGTTTTGATCAAAATCTTTTGTATTTTCGAACCCTATATGCCAGACTATTTAGACAGGAAGAAATTTAGTATCATTTGATAAATAATCAGCAACAATATAAAGTGATGGAATCAAATTTCTAGAAATAGAGGATGATAAATTAACTGGCAAGAACATTAAGTCAGAAACTGTAAATAGAAGCAACACCTGGGTAACTGGAATCTAAGATAAATTCTCTGCTGCAGTGAGTAACCCACATAAAGCACATGTCAAGAAAGAAGACTCTCAGCTTAAGTTGGAAATCAGTCAGATCAGATGCTATGACTGATGTCCCTCCATCACAGCATCAGAAAGTTAATTCTACAACCACTACTTTTTCAAATGCTTAACTCCTCTTCAGTTTTTAATGTCAATTAGAGACTTAATCACAGTGTTAGCTGTCTTTACATCAGAAAATGTTTTAACAAAAGAAAATTTAACAAATGAACACTGACTATAACTTTAAGAATGGTATTATACATGTTTATCTAATTTCTTTTGTAGTATACCTGTAATATCTTTAATTTATGTATGTCATTAATATACATCTCTGATTAACCACAGTTGTGTGTTTATTTTTATGTCTGAGGTCAGAAATGCAGCAATGAATGTATCTAATTGTGACAGTGTATAGTACTGTACTACTATAATAGTAGATTTATTACATTTAGAAAAAACACTTGTAAGACTCATAAAAGTTGATTTATAGTCAGCTTTCCTGCAATGCAAAAAAAAAAAAAAAAAAATCATAACAGGTTTTAAGTGATCAATATATTAGTTAAAACAATGCTTTTAAAATAATAATATATGTCAGATAAAGTGCTACCTGAATTTGCATTGCTCCTGAATAACAAAATACATAAATTCATTCAAGCTCACCATAAATAAAATACAGCTGTGATTGTAGCTGGCAGTCTGGGAATGTAATTGATGTTTGGAGGCGAGCATCAGGTGGAACAATTAAACAGGGTGAATCAGGTGAACACTAAGCCACAAATAGTCTGTCCTCGCAATGCACATAACTTTCCCGGGGGTGGGGGTGTGGGGGGCCACAAGGAACCTGCTGCTGGATATATACACCCAACCCTGGACCCCAACCCTTATCTTGTTTACAAATCATGGTCTAGACTCTGTCTGATTTAGGTTACAACTGATTAAAAACTTAGCATGCTGACCAAATTTTATTTTTATATGTGTGACTGTTAATAATGGTAACTAATTTTGCTCTTTATTTATTTAAAAATTAAGTCTAGTTAATATGAAACTATAAATAATGTTAGTCTTTCTGTGTATTTGTTAGAAATATATTCAGGGACTAGGCTGTAAAATTTAAGTATTGAAGCTTTTTAGTACCATTGATTAACTTGCTTCAGGTATTGCATGCCAGTGTGTCATTTACTTTATGTTGAAGCAGTTTGTATTTACTCCAGAATCACTATAACAGCTGAGGCCAGGTGTGTAAGTTGTCACTGAAATACCTCATTAAGACCTCTCATTAATACATCTAGTGAAATAAGGATGACATTTAAGCATGGGTTGATGAAGTACATGAAGCAATCTTTAAATGATGGATTCCTTCTATTATATAAATAGCCATATACACATTTAGCTTCTGCAGATACTTGTTATCTAATCTGTTACCATGACTAATGTTTACTATTTCTGTTTTTTTTTTGCGTGTGGTCTTTAATGCTTTACTATTCTCTGCTAGCTTATGTTTTTACTCCCACCGAGTAAAACCTCTAACCGTGGGATATACCGCCTGTAGTGTGAATGGGACATTAGAATGAAACAACAGAAGTGGCAAACTCAATCACTATTTTTATTACGCTACAATGTACCTACCTATTGTAACAATATGCTTTACCAGTGGTTTTACCACGGGAAGCTTCCAACCGGAGTAGAAGTTGAAAACTTTACCCGTGAGAATAAAAGATAAATGTCACATGTCTGCCGGTATATTTCTGGTATATTGCCGGTATAATACTGGTATGGGTACAGAGCACCTGTTTAGTCATGTGACCTAGGGAACCTATCAGATGCTAGCTATAGCTCTTCCTCACTTTTTGCTGGAAGCCATCTTGTACAGTTGGCTTTCCTGTAACTCTACTTTTTTAAGTTCAGTTACCATATCTTAACTGTGGGTAGACAGTTATATTTTGGATATTATTATTATTAATACTCATAGATTCTTTTGGTATCATGGTGAAAACACCTCCTTACCAAAAACGGGGCAAATGTGGCCATTTCATGCCCCAATTTGATTCTCACCTTGCCTGTTTTGGCTGTAGATCCAAATGTAAAGGGCAAGACCCCTGTGCTCAGGGTGCAAAAGTTAACCAGTGTGCATCTTGCTCTACGCTTTCTGATCAACAATGGACACACTTAAGAGAAAGTTTTGCCAAAAGATCTTCCTATCGCCATCGTACCGGCTCTCATGAAGACAATGTTGAACCGGAAACAGATGAAGAACCGGTATTTACCGTGAAGATCTCGGCCAAGTACACTGCTGGATTTAGAACCGGTGTAGCGCCAGATTTTACACCCCACATAAAATGCATGGGGGTGTAATATATGGCAAGTTCACTTGCCATATTCTTCACCCCTTGCCATATTCTACACCCCCTTGCCATATTTTACCCCCCTTGGTGGATTTCTTTACCGTTGCTATATTATGAAATAAGTGAAGTTCAACAGCGACAAACATCCACAAATTAAGCATTAAAACTCAATGACAATAATTCATTTGCTTACAAATTGTTAAATGTCTAAGAATAACAAACTGAATGAAATAAAATATATTTAGTGTTAATGCAGTGGGACAAAATCCTTTCTATATATTTTCCAACCAATTGTTGTTGATTTGTATTCACTAGGCTAGTCCCTAATTGAAAATATCCCTATTGTTGTCTTAAGTCACCACAGCCCTTTGATTAGAATCTTGCTACTAGACCTACAACTATGTTCAAGGCTTTAAGCTTCTGTGGCTTCTCACCTGGGGGTTCTTGTTTATGAACTGTTAGTGTTTTCATTTATTGACTTTAAAAAGACTTACAGTAATAGGTGATACATAGGTTATTGTTCTGTGATAAGTGAGTGATCAGTTAATTTCATAATCTATGCATTGTTTCTTTTGGTTGGATTTACATCACATAATGAACAAAATGGTACCATTGACCAACTTAGCTCTGGCTTCTCATCTAGAAACTATGAATAAGCAAAAATGACATATGTACATAAATTAAATGAATTGTAATATGTTACTGATATCCATGAATATTGAAATATACTTATGATATCTGAACACATCGGATGTTATTGCATATCACAGTATTTTATTAACCAGGGTATTTTACAGTTTTCTATGTAATAATAATAATGTTATAATAAAGTTATTCAAGAATGATTTTTACTCTGAATATAATATAAACCATACAAGCATATGTAAATGAAAGAAATTTATGTTACATTATCAGGAAGGAGAAGTATCTCCCAAAAATACCTTAAAAAGAGTTTTTCAACAATACCAATTAATCCTGTTAGCTTAGCTAGTCACTTAACCACAAGTGAAACAAATCAAGTTGAAAAGAATGCTAAAACAAAAGGCAAATCTAAGATGAATCCATTTACCAAGTCATATACATAGCCAAACAAATCAACTAAAGAGTCTTGAAACAATAGACATGTCATAATGTAATCCAGTTTCTTTCACACCCCAGAAGTAAAACAAATCAAGTTCTAAGCAGTGGTTAGACAATAGACAATTACAAACTCAATTGCAATCTAACCAATAAAAGGTTTGCTGTTAATCCCCAATTGATTTGCTCTGTATGGCCCAGTAGGGGGTGTAACTTTTGATGGGGGTGTAAAATATGGCAGCAATATTTTACACCCCCTAAATCCCCCATTGTTAGGGGTGTAAAATGTGATTGCCATATAATGCACCCCCTAAAAGATCAAATATAGGGTGTAAAATATGGCAGGGGTGTAAAATATGGCGTTACACCAGAACAGACCGGCAATATGGCTCCGGTCACCGGCATTACTCCTCTCACACAACCATCTTCTGCTTCTTTACTGGCGACTAGTTTCCCGGCAAACACCGGACCGGTACAGCAATCTTCTGATTCTTCTCCACCCCTTTTCAGGGTGCCGGATCCGGTATTAACCCAGGATACTATTTCTACCAGACAAACTCCAAGCAGAAGGGGAGACAGAACTTATTTCCCCACCTTCTCAAGCTTCTACTGCACAACTGCACATTGTCTCTATTACACCTTTGTCTGCAGTCCCAGCTGCTAACAAATCAGAGGAACCCATGGACGAGACTCCAGCTCAACCAGCACCGGCTATTAAGAAGGGATTAGCCAATGTAAAAGGTTCCTCAGCCATCGCCACCCAGTCTCTGCAAGCAGTGGCCTCTCACATACAAGTGCCTTCTGCTCCTCCTCAATCGACTACCGTTCCACCCTCTGCACAACCTACGGTAGCTCCTACCAACTTACCTTCTACCACTGCAAAACTTCGGTCTCCCTTGCAAGTGCTAGAACAGGAGGAATATGGCGCAGATTCATCAGCCTCTTCCTTCACCTCCCTAAGGTCGGAAGAACCCATAGATACGGGTGAACAAGCAGCTCCCCCTAACCTTCCCTTCCGAGAACTTGTGGAAAAAGTTAGGGAGTTTCTCTCCATCCCAGACCCGGCTGCAGAGGAACATTACAAACCGGGTTCGGCGCTGGGACGCGATCCCCTCCTTCTTCTTCAAGAAAAGGCAGGCAGACCACCATCCATCAAACTCTCCATGGTGTCTGACCTCTCGTGCCTCCAAACAGCCCAGGATGAAGAAGTGAAACCTAGTACTTCCTCCACCTTGGATATGGGCAAATTCCCTACAATTCCCCCCCATAAGGGTAGTTGGTACAATGTCGTGGATGAGAAGTATTCGCAAGACCCCACAGGTTGTGCCCCAGGCCTTTTCAAATATTGCCAAGCCTGGATATAGGAGTGGTCCTCCAGCCACAGTACAACAGAAAGAACTTGTAAAATTGGAATACATGACACGTGAAAACATTAGTATTGCCAATTTTCTTTCTACCTTTGGCATGGCCAGTGAGTCATGTTTGAACAATCTCAGAGTTTCCAGAGATCAACAAGAAAAGTTGTTTGACCAACTTAGGACCACCCAAGATGCACCTACTCTGGACCACATCTTGCTCCAACTATACCAAATCACACAGCAAGAAGCTGCCCAGATGCAATTTATGCTTGACATCAGCAGGATCATGTCAAAAGCCTACGCGGATCTAGTTGCAAACTTCATCTCTTCCCTCACAAACCTTGTTTTGCTAAGAAGGGATGCTTACCTCCGCCACGCCCACCCAAACTTAGACGCATTCAGACTGCGCAATCTACGCTCAGCAACCGTCTCAGGAGGCGACTTGTTCGATCGAACCCTAATGCAAGAATATGAACAGCACCTCATAGGGCTCGGAGTAAAACCAGTCTCCAAGAAAGACCGCTTCCACCCCTACAAGAAACCCAAGAGGGGCAGAGGTGGACAGCGTCAACAACAGCAAGGCCTGTTCTATCAACCAATGCCGGCACCCCAGTATATGGTTCAGCAACCTTTCTTTTCTCATCCCCACCATGGTGGGCGAAGAGGAGGCCGAGGTGGCCGCAGGGGACGCGGCCGTGGGGGTAACTTTCACTCTGGCAAGCAACAACAACAGCCTCCTCAATGACACTTCTCAAACTCTGTTACCCCCAAAGACTCCTGGACTAAAACCCTCAATAACTTCAGATGTTCTCTCGGATTATCCTCCCCAGTATGTCCCTCCAGGGGGATAAAGACTCTGAGTGCAACAACCCTACGGGAGAGGAAAAGGACTCCTTGTTTTCACACCCCACTGGAGGGGGTAAGGACTCCATGTATTCAAACCCCACAGGAGGGGGAAAAGACTCCTTGTTCACACACCCCACAGGAGGGGGTAAAGACTCCTTGTGTACAGTTTCATATTGTATTTATCCAAGACCAAGTCCAAAAGAGAACGAACCTAACAGTGGGAAGCAGGGTAAAATCGTTCCTACCAGCGTGGAAGAATTTAGGCACACACCGTTCAATCCAAAACCTTATCGCAGAAGGATACAAACTACCCTTCAGGGAGCGCCCAAAACTGTCCAGGATACCTTGCATAACCAGCGGCTTCACAGACTTCAACAAACAAAGTGCCTTGTCGACTGCTATTCAAGACTTACTTCTCAAAGGCGCAATCGACATCATTCAAAAACCAGACAGCCTGGGTTTCTACAGTCGCTTGTTCCTGGTTCCAAAACCAGGGAACCGCTGGAGGCCAGTAATAGACCTAAGTTGTCTCAACAAATTCCTGGCCATATCAAAGTTCAAGATGGAAACGCCAGAATCCATACGAGCTTCCCTCAGAACGAATGGGTCACCTCTATCGACCTCACAGACGTCTACCTCCACATACCCATTCACCCTCAGTCACACAAGTACCTCCGGTTCTTCCACAAAGGCGTCTCTTACCAGTTCACCAGCCTCCCTTTCGGTCTAGCCACAGCTCCCTTGATCTTCACCAGTATAGTCAAGGAAGTCAGACTATTAGCCTTACAACAGGGAATACGCATTCATCAATACCTAGACGACTGGCTGATCTGTGCCCCCTCCAAGGAGGAGTGTCACCAACAGACCCAAAAGTTATTAAACCTAATTCAGGAGTTGGGTTTTCTGGTGAACCACAAAAAATCAGAACTGGTACCCTCTCAGAGGTTCGATTTCCTGGGATACCATTTTTTACTAGATTTGGGGCTTGTCAAGCCCACTCAGGACAGGTGGACAAAGCTTCAGGATATGTTCCGTCGCCTCTCGTCGAAGTCTGTTATCAGTGCAAGGACTCTTATGTCCACCATTAAATTACTTGCATCAACGGAGAAGATAGTCAAATTGGGCAGAATGCATATGAGACCTTTTCAATGGCATCTCAAGAATCACTGGAAATATCCGATGCCTCTGGACACTCCAATCCCCTGAAGATGATACGACACGGGGAATGGTGGTTAGACCCCACAAACATGCTACAAGGAGAGTTTCTCCACCCAAGGGAACACGAAAAACTGATCTTTACAGATGACTCAAATGCAGGTTGGGGAGCACACTTAGATCACGAGTCAACCCAAGGGGTCTGGTCTCACGCAGAAAAACACCTACATATCAACCGTTAGAAATGAAGGCAGTTTTCCTGGCTCTACAGTTCTTCAGACTCACTTGCAAGAACAATCGCGTCCTCATTGCTTCAGACAACACCTCCGTGGTGTCGTACATAAACAAACAGGGCGGTACAAGATCCGCAGAACTCTGCGCTCTTATGTGGAGAATCCTGACAAGGTGCAACCTCAACAATGTCACACTCAGAGCAAGACATGTACCTGGGTCCCTCAATGTGGTAGCGGACGGCCTCTCAAGGAGGAATCAGATCCAAAGCACAGAATGGTCCCTGTCTCCACAAGTTTTCAAGCAAATTTCCAAGATATGGGAGAGTCCCCAAGTGGACCTTTTTGCAACCAGACTGAACACAAAACTCCCCTTATATGTCTCTCCGATCCCGGATCCTCAAGCCTGGGCTGCAGACGCCCTGAACATTCCATGGGAGAACCTGTTTGCGTACGCTTATCCCCCAACCGCCCTACTGCCCAAGATTGTACAAAAACTCCAGTCACAAATGTGCAGGCTACTTCTGATCGCCCCAGGCTGGCCATCAAAACCGTGGTTTTGGGACCTAGTGGAAATGTCTCTGGATGTGCCGCGACGGCTTCCACAAATCCGAACCCTACTCAAACAACCATTGAACAACCTTTTCCACGCCAACCCGGCCTCCCTCAATCTCCACGTTTGGTATCTAGGAGCACATCGTTGCAACAACGAGGGTTCACTGCAGAGGTGGCAGAGAGAATTGCTGCTCCTCAAAGGCTCTCAACAAGAGCCATAAACTCCTCAAAATGGTCTGTTTTCCAACGATGGTGCATGGAACAACAGGTGGACTTCGGGAGTCCCTCTATAGGAGACATCTGCAACTTTTTCTGGTACCTTTTTCACGACCTAAACAGGTGCCCTTCTACCATCAAAGGATACAGGACCACTATTGCAGACACCCTGGGGGACTCTAACCTTCACATCAGCTCCAATACCGATATAGCCAGACTGATCACCAGTTTCTATAGAGACAAACCAAAAAAGTCCAGGTTACTCCATAAGTGGAATCTTTCACTAGTACTTCACAAACTTACACAACCTCCTTTTGAACCACAGGAGGAATGTACCCTAAAACTCCTCACATGGAAGACAGTTTTCCTCTTAGCCCTAGCTTCAGGAAAGAGGTGCAGTGAAATCCACACCTGGACCTACGACGGAACTCTAAGCCTGGGCAACTGGGAGCAGGTTCAGCTCTCCCCTTCACCCTCCTTCATCGCCAAAAACCAATTAGCCAAGGAGGGCCCCAACAGTGTTTCCCCGGTCATTATTCCAGCCTTAAAATGCGACCAAGACCTTCAGAACACGGATATTCTCCTTTGCCCTGTCAGGGCCCTCAAATGCTATCTGGATAGAACAAAAGAGACCAGAACAGGTAGACATTTACTTTTTATATCCTATAAAATGGGCCACTCAAAGGATATCCAATGCTCCACTATCTCGTCTTGGATCAAAAACACTATTCGATTCTGTTATTCCAAGGTGGAATCAGCAGACATGGTCCTCACAGGGGTAAAGGCCCATGACGTCAGAGCTTTTGCAGCTTCAAAAGCCTTTTACGGGGGAACTTCAATGGATCAGATCATGCAAGCCTGCCATTGGAAATCTCACAATACTTTCACCAAATTCTATCTCAAAGACCTTTCCGGTCAAGACCAAAAAGAAGGCTCCTATCATCTGGGATCCTTCGTTGCAGCTCAGCAGGTCATGCCTCCTTCCAGCTAACTCCAGGGAAGAAAACGGGGGGGGTGCACTACTTCGGGAACCACCTAGACGGGGCGTGTCAGAATCCTCTGACACCATAGAGCGGGTTCTTCAACCCTTTAAGGTAACTATTATTAATTATTTCTACTTCTTTACCTGCTGTTCCTTTCCTGCGTTGCTTGTTACCAGGAGTATATTCTTTCCAATTATCCTGAGAATGTAATGTTAAGTTTTACTTTTTCGGTAATCTTAGTGTTGCTTTCTTTCGATTTTTCTTGTGTCATATTTTGTTCCCTTTTACATATTTTTCATCGTATTTTGTGTACTTTGTGTTTTTAGAACTCTGCGTTGGAGTGCCTGTGCTGGCCGTGCATGCCAAGACGGTCTTCCTTCCCTTGGCGTGACACCTCAACCTCAGGAGAACTGGAGTATTCCCCTCAGCCTTGATGTGCCGTTCCTCTACCGCATTCAGACTCCTTCCTCCGCCCTGGACTCCAGATGTCATTCCTAGAGCGTTGTTATACCGCCAGGTTCCTTAGCCAGTGTCCAGTCTTCCCAGCCTTCCAACATGCTGGGATTCAGCATATTGTTACAATAGGTAGGTACATTGTAGCGTAATAAAATTGAAAATTTTATTTTAAATGTAGCTGTTATAAGCTACAATACCTACCTATTGTAACAATACTACAGGCCCTCCCTGGTCCTCCCCGCTTTCCAGACTTTCCACTGGAAGATGGGGTTTTGGTTCCAACAAAAATGAGGAAGAGCTATAGCTAGCATCTGATAGGTTCCCTAGGTCACATGACTAAACAGGTGCTTTGTACCCGTACCGGTATTATACAGGCAATATACCGGAAATATACCGGCAGACATGTGACATTTATCTTTTATTCTCACGGGTAAAGTTTTCAACTTCTGCTCCGGTTGGAAGCTTCCCGTGGTAAAACCACCGGTAAAGCATATTGTTACAACAGGTAGGTATTGTAGCTTATAAAAGCTACATTTAAAATAAAATTTTCAAGTTTAAAGGTTTATTATAAATAATCAGGGGAATAATTGTTAATATAATCAAGTGTCACTGACAAGAGGATTCTCAATAATTGCATTGACTATGGGTTTATAAGAAAAGAAAATGACTGGACAGGTTTTGATTAAAACCATTTTTTTAAATGAATAACACCAAATTAAATCATATAGTAATGACATTTTATCCCCTAGGGTAATTACTCTAACAGTAAATACATTAAATGTTGATGGTATATTTTATAGTACATATAGTAAAGGAAAAGATTGACCTAAAGTTATGGACAACCAAGATATTCAGACCCCACAAAACTCCATATTCACAAGGTTAAAACACACAGTTTTCAACAAAATATGTTATTTTACCTTCATAACATGTAGCGTTTGTTAGAGCATGGCAAAAAATTGTTGTTTATATAGATTGGGTACGATATGGACTAGGCTGGGTACAAAAAGTCCGGTATGAATTGTCCTGCTACGAAATGTCCCTGTAGGAAAAGTCTGGGCACAAAACATCCGTACCCCATGTGAATCAGTATTCCAAATTTGTATACACAATGTGAATCTGCAGGTCCATAGCTTCTACAATTAAAACACCGGGTGGCTTGTTTTTGAAGAAGGTGAATGCAGACACAGGGTCAATATAGAAAGACAATTCATTATGTTAGTAATAAGAAATATGAAGTACATTGTATTCTTAAATTTTAGAATAATAATTATAAGATAAACTTATTTGATTTTACCTGGCTGTTTCTATCATGGTGTAAAAATTGTATCTAATCAAATATAGTTATACTGTTATAGCACCCAGTATCTGTGATATTAGATTGCCAGGCTCTTGAAACAGAATTCTTGCCCCAAAATAAAGCATTGCTTTTTCAGAACTAAAATTTACTAGAGTCACACACATTGTATAAGCAATGAATTTTGCAACATTAAACCAAACTGCAATAAATCCAGCGTCCATTGATGACAACTGTGATACAGTAGCGCTCCATGTACGATGTATACATTTTGATTGTGCTTTCATGAGAACTCTGGAGTTGGTGCTTGTAGTGTTAAGACCTAATTTGTCTGTTTTTAACTGTACAGTAACATCAATTAAACTCCAAAGAAACCAACCAATTTAAATTACACACACTGCAGCTGTATACTTTCACAAATGAAAGCACACTCCCTTTACTTGTAAATTAAACTCTTCAAGATAATTTCAACACAGGAAAAATTGTTTACTTAAAGGGGAAATGGGTTTTGCTTTACTGTCACCTACCCATCACTCAAATTATTTTCCTTTGGGAGGGGGGTAGCGTTTACAATTTTCTTGTAGAATCAGAGTGTTGCCCCACTTATCACTGCTTTTCATTTTTCTGTTCTCCAGATTATGTTATGATTTTCTGTTGTAGTAATCCTAATGCATAGATATTTAAAGTGGTTGTCAACATAACACAATGTACATTTCTACAAAACCTTACATATAACACAAAGATATGCCTCAATTTTGCATCTGTATTTTCTTATTTAGTTTTATCAATGATTAACAAATTTATTACACATTTTGTCACCAGCCAGTCTTGCCTTAGACTGAAACTAGAATGTTTAAAGTAACAACCAAAAACAGCAGACATGATAGTCAAAGACAAAGGTCAAAGTTGGGGTTTTACGTCCCGTTCAACAGCCAGGATAGTCAAAGAAATTTATGATAATGAAATAATACACCTCGCACAATATGGAAGCAAGAGCATTCTGAGAGTGTGTACCTCTGCAAAGCAAGTCATAATAGTAAATGAGAAAATCCAATTTTTCTTTTGTATTCTGATGGTGATCCAGGTCACTCTCAAAATTAAATGGGATCTATGCTGGACCAGGACACATCTGACTTTTTTCAGAAGACCCAATCAGTAGTGTTTAATTAATCCTGCTAACACACAAATAGACAGACAAATGGACAGACAATCGGTCAGAAAATTATACCTCATTGTCAGAGGTAATTATGGAAGTGCCTTTTATTTTATCCTGCAACAGGAACAATCTTCGCAACCTAAAATAAAGTAAAAGGTCTTCAGCCATCAAATTGAGCCTAAAAGTGACCAAGATATCTAGATAAAAGATACATCTAATATCAAAGATATTCAGTTTTGATCCTGAAAGGTAAAAGAATAATTAATTCCTGACTCACGGCTGATCTGATGTCTGTACTAACACAAAATCTGTTATGAAATCTACAATAACCTTTACTACTTACACACCCAATGAAAATACCTTAGTTCCTTGACATTTTTACAATATAAACTTTATAGAAAATATTATGTTAAGTTTCACACTTAACCCAAACTCTCTTTTTTGACTAAGGAGAGGGTAAAGATATTTTTATCTTAGCCATCTGTTGGCCTGTTTGGCTACAGACATATCTCAAAACCTATACATCAGGGCCCGTATTCACGAAAGGTCTTGGCCAGGGCTTAGCCTTAAAGTTGAGACTTTGTCTCAAGTTTCTGGCCAAAACCTGCTAAAACTTTTGTCTTAGGCTTAGTGGTATTCACAAAGAATTTAAGACTGGTCTTAGGCTTAGCCAAGGGCTCAACTTTAAGACTGGTTAGCAGTGGGGTTAAATTTTGTAAAGAGGACTTAAATATGGCCGCCATAAACTTTTTTCCATTTCAAAATTTGAAATGGCTGTAACTAAAGTATAATTATACAGGGGCCGTATTCACGAAAGGTCTTAGCCAGGGCTTAGGCTTAAAGTTGAGACTTTTGTCTCAAGTTTCTGCCCAAAAACTACTAAAACTCTTGTCTTAGGCTTAGTGGTATTCACAAAGAATTTAAGACTGGTCTTAGGCTTAGCCAAGGGCTCAACTCTAAGACTGGTTGGTAGTGGGCTTAAGTTTTGTAAAGAGGACTTAAATATGGCTGCCGTAAACTTTTCTCCACTTCAAAATTTGAAATGGCTGTAAATAAAGTATAATTATACAGAACACCTCACCAAAGCAGTCTTTGGGCGTTTATGTGTGGTAACAAGGTTTTCCATTTCAAAACAGCACTTTTCCTTTGATAAAATGCATTAAATGAAAGAGATAAATCACCAATAGTTTAGTTTGAAATAGAAAAGAAAGGTCACATGACACATAAAACCACTGTGGTTATTTGATAATCTTGGACTTAGCTACGTCCCTTTTTGTGAATACAGATTTAAGACAAAACTTAGCTGAGACAAAAGTCTCAGCTTTAAGACCACATTTAAGCCTAAGACCTGGCTAAGTCTAAGACCATTCGTGAATACCGGCCCAGAACACCTTACTGAAGCAGTCTTTGGAAGTTTATATGTGGTAATAAATTTTTCCATTTCAAAACAGCATTTTTCCTTAGATAAAATGCATTAAATGAAGGATATATGTCACCAATAGTATAGTTTGAATAGAAAAGAAAGGTCACATGACACAGAAAACCACTGTGGTTATTTGATATTCTTGGACTTAGCTAAGTCACCCTTTGTGAATACGGTTTTAAGACAAAACTTAGCTGAGACGAAAGTCTTAACCTTAAGATTGGATTTAAGCCTAAGACCTGGCTAAGTCTAAGACCTTTTGTGAAGACGGGCCCAGATTAGGATCAAGGTTTTAGACAAAGTAGGGTCTATCCATGACTCAGTACTCCTCGAAGATGATCCGACTCACAAATCCAGAATATTTTTTCTGCAGCAAATCAGGCTTATTTTTATTCTTTCTTATTAATTACAATTCTATCAAGAAGCTATCAGGAAGCCTCTTTTCCCAGTCCTGTTAATTGTATACTATACCCGTATTCCGGTAATAAATCATATTGGCTGATGTTGCTCTGTTCAACTGTGGTGATTGTTCTTCATTACTGAGTTAAGATCTATTAAATTTGATCTTTTTCATCATTTTCATTGTAAACCTATATCGAGACGTTTCGGAGGTTCCTAAACCTATTGAATGCTGTATCTTGTCTTTCTGATAATTTCAGACATTTTGAATTTATTGTAAAATTGGTCTGATTTTTACTGTTTGCATTTGTAAACCCCATCACATGCATTGTCAGTCAATCTTTTATAATGTATGTTGATCCTAAACCCATCTTTTGGGTTGCAAACCTATTGGGAATTTTTTCTTTAAGTATTAATTCTCTTTATTTTCTAATCGCCTGATATCAAATGGCCCTGAAGGTTCCATTGGAAGAGGTTTATACATCTCTAAACAAGTATCAGGTGAAAGATCTTTGTCAACTAACTGTTTAACCATAAGCCTTTTTAGTTTGTGCTTATTGCTGCCTTTTTACTTCTGTATTTTATTTATTTATTTGTGGTTTTACGTCGCTTTCAACACTGTACAGGTCATATCACGACGGGTAGTTGGAAGGGCAGAGGAAACCAGTACATACAGTTCGTTAGGGTTCTGTACTGTAAACTGCCAACCAACGGCAAGCAACTACCAGCTTTCCCACTTGAGACCGTGCGGGGATCGAACCCCAGCCTCAGAGGTGGGAGGCAAGTGTTACAACTCTGCCACCGTGGCCCCTACTTCTAACTGTAATGTTATTGAAAATTTCATTTGCAAGATATAATCATTAGATTCATTACAGAAGCATGTTTGTAAAGTTATTGTAGAACATACATTGCCAAACAGTGTGTTCAATTATTGTGAGTTATTTATGAGGGGTTTTCTTGTGAATCATTTTGATTAAAATTTGATAAAGGCTTTGTTAAAGTCTTGCCAGGCTGATGTTATTAAGTCCTTTTTCATCCTTAAATTCAGAAAACTTACAACACTTTAAATATTAATGTTTAAGATATTTTGGTTATAAAGATATTATAATTTACTACTGATGGGACACCCACTCACTGTATATCTTTAAAGTGGTGGTTCCATATTGCCAACTTTGGTCTTAGCCCCTGCCAATTATGAAATTGGGACCAATTTTTTGACATCTTTTATTTAGATTTTTACGTCACTTTTAACACTGTACAGGTCATATTATTACGGGTAATTTTGTGGGCAGAGTAAATCAGTATATACAGTTGATCAAGATTCTGTACTGTAAACTACCGACCATCAGTAAGGAATGATCAACTTTTCTCACATAAGGTCCGGGGTTTGAACCGTTGACCTTGGATGGGAGGTGTTACCACTGTGCCACCGTGGCCACTATGAGATCTTTTAAGTTGGGAAGCAACTCAGGAAGTCTGGAAGGTTAAGGAAGGATTTTAAGCATCACTAATTTTTTTTTGAAGTCAGTGACTTCACTACTCCCACAATTGGAATCATTCTGTGTGCTTGTCGTAACAGTGACATGACAGATCAGATAGTTCAGAATGTACTTCTAACAAGGTGGTATGCTAACCCCACAAAATAGGTTCAAAGATGCAATCTTTTACATCCCAACATGTCTAAATCTTCCCAGGCAAAACATAGTACCTTCCCGTCAAGTCAAGTCTGACTGGTTTTGGAAACTGAGGTACTTGGCTTCAAGACCAATTTGTTAACATACTACAGGAGAATATTACTAACTTCTTTAAGTGTTTGGGTGCTACTTTCATGGGTGGAAATTGACTGATGTGTTTGGTGTGAGCTTTGGGTTAGAACACTAAATTTTGGAATTGTTGGTTTGCATCCTCAATGCATTTTCTACGATCCACCTACCCTTGAATATTCTATACTTACAAATCCTTTATTTTCTGGTGAAGACTCGCCTGGAAAAAATGCTTTATGAGCCATGGGGTTAGGTGGGCTGGGGGATAAATCTGATTAGTTTTTTAGACCCTCTGCAAATGGATTCCTATTACCTACCAAAACATTTGAGGGCTCTAAACATTTGAGGGCTCTCACAGATAAGGAAATAATTTGAGCATTCTGATAAAACTTTCTCATTCCTACCGCATATAATTGAATTCCTTAATTTTGGTCCAGAGAACTCGAACTGCCACAGATAAGTAGATAATAGGGGTGTTCTGATAAAGCATTCTCATTCCTACCTCCTATAATTAAATTGCTTATTTCTGGTCCTGTCACTTTCAAAATGTAATTGCACAAGATACTCATATCTTCACTATGTATGTAAAATTGCAGTCAAGTGCAGTAAGTAATTTTGCTGAGGAGTGCTGATAAGCCGATGTAACTGAAAAAATTTTTTTTGGTCATGTTATCTTTGCAAAGGTCAGAGGTCAAATATAAGCATGTTGAAAAATTTTCCAATGCCAAAGGGATGTATGTCGCATATATTGATAGATAGTAAACACTAATATGGGACATATACAAGGGGGACTATAATCCAGTGGTATTGGGGGTGAGGAAACACGATGCCAAAACAAATAAGCACCCTTTTCAAGGAACTTTTTATTTTTCAAACAGGTAATCTACCACTTGTATGTCAGACATTTATGATGCAATTAATTAGAAATTGAGTGGGGTAGGAATATTTATGTGGTTAATATAGATGTCATATTTGGTACACCTATTTTAAATAGTTCCTGATGAAAAGTTGTAAAAAGCAAGTGAAAGAAAAAAAATGTGTTTTTGGGTTATGTGAGCTTTAAGAGGGTCAAGTGCATACATGTGAAATGTTTTCTCACATCCCAAAAAGATACATACTAAAACTCATTTCCACACTGCTAATACTAAAAGAGATATCAGGCTATGATGGTGGTAGGAGAAAGAAACCCAGATCAAAAGTCAATCAGACACCCTAGCAACGCATGCTCCACTACTTATAACCGAACAGTAAGTAAAAACAAAATGTATGTTACTTTAGTTTATTCACGACAAATATATAACATTTTATTGGAAAACAAACAGTGATACAGGATGTAAATAAGTCTTTTTGTGAATACTCTGGATCCCATTATTTTAAGTGCAGTGTAAACAACCAACCCACAACAATATTATGCAGTATATGAATTTTATTAGTCATTACAACTGAACCATTTTAGTCATCATTGAAGACTAAACAAATGATTCTACGTTACCTAGATTTTTTAAAAATAATAAAAACTATTTCATAGAAACTGCCACTTTTATATAAATATTTGAGGTAGGTTGATCATGTTTTCAAAACTACAGCAAAAAGTACTAGCGAAATTTGGGCAGAGATATTGTCACTGCAATCAAATGGGTTCTGATGGCATTCTACTTAAAAAATAGTGTCACTTTACAAAATTCTACTTAAATGGTTGTGGTTGTACACATGAATTATCAAAAGCACCATTTTCAGCCCTGATGTAAGTAATATATGTAATACAACCCTTGTAACATAAACATTCCCTTCAAAAGTGAATCTTAGGGAATAATACACTAATTACATGCTATGTTACAGATTCAGAAGGCAGCTTACTTCAGATGGCTGTTCCACTGCCACAAAGTGTTGAGGACTTCTCACCCACAAATAAACCATTGTTTTTTTCAGTTCCTGGAATGTATCCGTGATTGAATTCCGATGAGCTGCCATGGTAATGAACACACAGGATCTCCTTAAGTGATTCCGTGTTTGAGAGTGAACGGGAGTAGTTTGATAGTTTTCAGATAAATTTCACTTGAAAGACCGCAGAATTAGTTAGGGATGATTTATGTTGATAAAGATTAAGAAGGATGTCCCTACGAATGTGCTACAACTTTTATAAGTATTCCTGAACGACACAGGAATTCAAGAAGGATACAACTAGAATGACAGCTGAAGGGACTGCCCCTGAAAACTATGTGGGACTAACAAACTAACAGTCAGTAGCATTCAATGTGATGGCCAAAGGTCCTCTTGAACCTCATATTTTGTAGTCTTTAAATGTTCAGAAATACCAATCAGTGAAGTGGAACAGGAGTATTATTTCATACGTAAGTTGCCCAATCAGAAGATACAAATATTTGCAATTAGAGTATAAAGCTAATAACCTCAGTATTTTGTCAAAACATATGACAAAGATAATTTTTTTTTTCAAAACTGAGACTTCAGTTTTGGTTCAGGAAGACTAGTGGTCAATATTTACCTCAGTGTAAACATAATCTGGACTGGAAGTATTTCATGTATTTTAACAACCAATATTATAAAAACATTGCAACTCCTTTATTACGACTATCATACTATGATATACGTTTTTGTTTGCTTATCGTGTTAACAGTCAGTGTCAAAAAGGAAAATTAATAAAATAAACATTGATAAATGATAATACTCCAAAATTAAGCACTGATAATAGAGGTCAGTAAAAATTGAATAGAATGTCAGAGCATAAGAGTCATATCAGCACAAAACACAAATTTAACAGTAAAAAGAAATGGTATAAAAATTCATGACACTGTTTCGAAAAATTTACACCTGTAAAAATTACACATAAAGAAACTACACAAAGCTACTATGTTTGAGAATATAATGCTCAGTAATTTACAAAAATATAAAGCTGTAAGAAAACTTTACAAACATAAACTTACAAAAGCATACATGGTTGCAGCAAGTAAAACTGAAATATTTATGATCAGCAATCCCCCAGGAGGATTTATCTTTTTTCAAATAATAACCAAATTGAAAGTAAATAACCTGAATATATATTATAGTATTTAATATTCCAATGATTTTAACTAATACAGTGTATTTGCAATGTGACATAGAATAAAACTCTGACATGAACGCTATGACATCAAATTCTTCATGGCTTTGTATTATATGTTACTATACAAACAAGGATAAAAAATAATATCTTACACAAACATCCACTGTTTTGTAAAAGTTATGTATACATGTACAAGTACAAACAAGGTATAATTTGCTGCAGATACAAAAATAGTTCTTTTATTGACATAAGCTGTAACACATACAAAAATAAAAAAATAAAAACAGAAGTAATAAATAGACAAAACAACAAAAAATTAACCAATATAAGAGTATATCATTTTATATCAAAACCTTATATTTCAACTACGCTTATTTAGCACTATAGGAACTAAATGCCCACAAAACAACCAAATGCAAACCATTATCATAATTATCAGTGGTACAAAAAATTTACACAAAAAGAAAAATAGCATCAGAGATGCAAGTACCCCACAGCCTGGGGAAATATTTTTCAACACCATGAGATATAGAAATAGTGAAACAGTACACAGATTGGGATACTTTCAGAGCACTGCATGTAAAGATTAAGTATTAAAACAAAACAATTCAGTAAACTAAAAGTTATGAAGCTGTAAAATTTCTTAACTGGAGAACAGCGATCAATGAAAATATCACAATTATGTATGGTCGAATTATGGTTTGAATGTTTTGAATATTACCCATACATACAGATATGACAATGCATGCTTAAATGTAGAGTTGGGGCAAAACCTGTGACTCACTTGATGCAATACCATCTGTTACAAGGGGAAGTTGCAAAAGTAAAACCCTTAATGAATTCTAATGTGACTTTAACAGTGCTTAATCTACATCAAAAGACACCCGAAGGTGCAATAACCAAGATTCAAGTAAAAAGATATGAGAGATATAAGAGAGATAAAATAGTATCACATATCCATGTAGAGAGATAAAATAGCATCAGATATGCAAGATCAAAGGTCAAATCCGGGTCACACCATGATGTTGCACACCTATAACCCCCGACCAATGTCCCTACCAAACATCAACTTCCTACACCTTATGGTTTCCGAAATATAGCCCGGACAAGGCATTATACGTTAAGGTCACTACGGCAAGGTCAAAGGTTAAATCTAGGTCATATCATGATGTTGCACACCTACACCCCCTAACCAAGTATTAACTTCCTACACCTTACAGTTTCTGAGATATAGCCCGGACAAGATTTTATAGGTCAAGGTCATTACGGCAAGGTCAAAGGTCAAATCAAGGTCACATGATGACGATGCACACCTATAACCCCCAACCAATGTCCCTACCAAGTATCAACTTCTACACCTTACAGTTCCTGAGATACAGGCCGGACAAACTTTTCCCGCCAACCGACCGCCCGCCCGCCTGCAAGCCGCCCATCCGGACACCATAGGTGAAAACAATACCCCAACAGCCCTTAAGGGCTGTGGGGTAAAAACTGTGGTTTAGAATAACTGAATCTTACAAAATATTTGAAAAATGTTCTTGACCACATTTTAAACAATTAAGAAGTAGGTTGAAACATTAGAAATTTAAAGCTGACAATATGTATTTATAAGCTGCGCCAATAAAACTAAATATAGAAGAGTCTCAAGTGAACGCGGAAAACATAAAATAATTTTATATATAAAGATAATACCTTTATGATAAATGTAAAATGTGAAAGCAGTTTTAACAGAACTACATCTTGCAAAAATGTGACAGATAAAAGCAACCGAGTTACTGCAGCTAAATGGCAAATAACTTCCAGCTAAGTTAAAGCAACACATCTCCAAATTTAGACAACAATATTACGCGCTTGTGATTTGACAAATTCAACAAAACAAGGTGCCAAAACATGAAATACAGTTACTTGTTAAAACTTCATATTTGGGTTATATTCCTTTAAACAGTAATACTAAATGGAGTTACACAGAGTCTATTGCACTTCTAATGAGTCAACTATCTTACAGATATGGTCTGTAAAAATGGAAGGCTTCACAGTTATACATGTATACCCTCAGTAAGCTATGGCTAGAAATGGTAGATGAGAAATCTGTTGGTGAGGAATATCTCTTCTAACTATTTCCTTCACTTGCAGGAAATTCTTCACACATGTATGTGACTATATTCAACCTCTGATCTCCCCTGATGAAACACTAGCACAAGATTTGATTACTTTCTCCTACTTTTTAAAGGGTGTCCCTCCAGTAACAAATTTCACATACTGTGTGGTGAGTTTCACATTAGTTGGTCAAGAATAATATACAACTTTTATTAATACATATTTATACCTACTCAACAAGGGAATGCACTGTGCTGTGATAGCCAAAGAAGATAACATTTTGCATTTGTGAAAATTTTCCAACAGTAAATTATTCCAACATTATGCACACACAGTTACTACTAATGCATACAAAATTCCAGTATCTGTAAGGACTGGATGTTTTTTCTACACTGGTACTCTTTTGTCAGCACTCTTCTCTTTAATGAGTGGTCCCTTTAACATGAAAGTAGCAAGACTTTGTCAACAGTTCTAGTAGAAATGACAGAAAAGAAGCTTGTTTGTCCTTAATTTATGATAACCGTTGCCAAATCATTGATATAAAACAAGAGAGGAGTTCTATTTGCCTAATTCTGCTCTTCTACATAGCTCACTACTTGGGTACTCTCTGGTCATTAAGATTCAGACTCCAATATAAACAGTTCTTTAACAACAGTTTAGTCAGCACATTAATCATGTACTCATGTTCCAAATCAACCACCAAATACAAAATTATATATATTTTGATTTATAATACATAAAATTATTCTATGCTTCATCTAATAAGATGGTATTAATAAACAGAGAATATTAAAAAATGATAAGCACATTTTACTACACAACTATTCCATGATGACAAATCAATGCCTGTTGTATTGTCTGTTGTTAGTTCCTGTTAGTATTTACTCTACAAAAGCTTCTTTCTTCTCTTTTTTAACAAAAAATTATCACAACAAGCAATCAGTCCCCATGAATGAGCTCTGTGTCAGCTGACTTTGTGTTTTGAGCTCCAGAGTACATGTGAAAGTAGTAAAGGACACAAATTTTGCGCTGCAAATGGTATGCAGAAGTAAAGTCCAAAGTTAACTGTTAATGTGTGACTCAGGACTTGGTTATTCAAGATATAGGCAATTTACTCAACTATGACATGATCAAAGTAGCCGTTATGCACTTATATATTGAGCAACAAGTTTGAAACTTCAACATACTATTGTTCATCAAAAAGTAGATGAACAACACCTTCAAAGAAATTGCTTAGCTGCAATACTTTTGAAGATACAAGCCATTTATTCAGTACGTAACTGCCGAAAAAAAGTGATAGTAGATATTACTCGCGCAGCTATGGAGATAGATTTCCAAACTTCTGACCATGTTATAGCTATCAAAAACGTAGCTAAACAATGTATTACGACAAAACACTCTAAATGCAACAGTTTTCAAGTTATAAGTCATTTTACTCATTTTGGAGGGTACTGAAAAATAAGAAAGTAGCTATTACTCACTTAGCTATTGGATTGGACTCCTAAATTAATCACCATGTGTAGCTATGGAAAAAGTAGCTGAACAACATATTTTAACAAAATGCTCTAAATGCAATACTTTTCAAGTTATAAGTCATTTAGTGCATGATTTCATGAATTGTAATACATTAAAAATTATTTTAAAAATTCATTAAAAAATAATTAAGACCGATCCACACCTGATACTCACACAAGGGAATCTACTTGTGGCCTAGTACAAATATCCTACACAAGAGACAAATCCCTTCAATACTCAATGAGAAAATTGTGATAAAGTGTTGAAATTTTCATACTTTGGGTGGGGGTACCTCGCTTGTAATGGCTCCAGGAGACAGACAAACAAACAGATCTGTATGCCTTGAACAATTTTCATCCTCAATAGAAAAGATACCTTTTAAAAGAAACCGCATGTCTCTGGCCATTGTACTTTTTTGGGAAAAGTTGTTGACGTGGACATAGACACCACCAAGTGATGCAATATTGTCAGCTGATATAAAAATTTACCCATTTTTACTTCAATCCTACCTGATCACAACACAAAACTACAATCAAATCTAAGTGCTTAATGAACACTTACAAGTAACCATACATTCCCTCATTGCCTTGGTATTGGCATGAACATGAAATATGTCACAACATCACAAGATTTAGAATTGTATTTTACAGAGGATCAACTACTACTGGTGTTATCCATATATATGTTACAGTAAATATGCGAAATCAGTAAATACACGTATTTACTGAAATTTTCAGTAAATACGCGTATTTACTGATTTGGTCAGTAAATATGCATATTCCCTGAAAATTTCAGTAAATATGCGTATTTACTGGTTTTTTGGTCCAGTAAATATGCGTATTTACTAAAATCATAATGAAGACTTTATATCTTAAATAGTTGAGTGTTATCTGCTATGTTTTCATGTTAATAGTTATTTCAAACTTTAAATGGCTTTCTCATATTCAAAGTTTGATACTTGTCTACAATCCAGCACTGGGATAACTATTTAACATCACTTCATAGTTTCAAAAGCATTTGCATGTGATATGTGATAAAAACTTGTAATATTTTTTTCATTTAAAATAAATTGTAATGTAAATAGACAAGTTTATAAATTTAAATATCCAAGTATTTATCAAATTATGATGCTTTATGTATAAGGAACAACAAGCAAGGTAATAAGATTAAGATATATTATAGGAATAAAAGACATATTCAAGTGCTTTATGATAGTTTTAAACTATCGATCGGCTGAATATTAAAGCCGCGAAGTCTGAAGGGCTGAGTGCTTTAATACAGCAGATCGATAGTTTAAAACCATCATAAAGCACGAGAATATGTCTTTTATTCCTATTCTAAAATGGCTACATTGATATTTTGTTCAAAATAAAGGGTAAATCTTACACAAAAATCAAAACAAATGCAATCCCATGTTGGCTGTTCCATTAACTAAACATGCATAGTGATGGATGTGCAAACAGCCTTTTGGTTAAAATATTGTTAGAAAATTCCCCGCAGAATTCATAAATATTAATGATCTTTAAATGAAATACCGGGTATTGATAAAAATCCCCACTGAATCATTTGACTTCATATTTGCTGCATATAATTTACATTTTATTTTACTGTGAATTGTTTACATTTGTACACGAAGGGACTATGCACGCAGAATTCCACAGCGTTGTTTTATTTACCGCTCTATATTCGTGATTCCAGCATTGCGCAAAAGACGTGTCCAAGGTCACTGCGCAGAGTACCATTTTAGAATTCTTGCTCAAAAATTGAATTTCACTGTAGTTTTAACAATGTATTTTAAAAATGTAGTTCTTTTCCAAAGGTCACCAATATAATTTAGATCAAAAATTAGGGTTGAATAAATCTTCCCTTTAATGTTGTTCCTTCAATAGAGGAAGCCACACCAAAACCAAAGCTGCCTTAAAAGAGATTAAGTCCCTCTGAAAGACTATGATGAAATCCAATTAGGGGGTAGCTGGCCCTTTCATTGTTTCTAACAAGAATTTTTTTATCAAGTAGCCCGTACCTACATTAAAGTCATAAATCTACCAGAAAATGGCAAAATATTAAGCCTTGATTGAAATAAAATAACGAAACCACTTACTAATAATCTGTGTTTAACAATAGATTCTTCAAGAATACAGTTAAAATATCTTAGAAATTTAAGTTAATTTCTTAAATTTTTACTTATTTCCAATAACAAGAGGAGAGTGCCCGTGAATGGGCACTGTGTCAGCTGACTGAGTGTTTTTGATTTGTGAAGGTGATAATGAGAGGAAAGCATAATTATCAGGGAAAGTGCTGTACAGAAGTACAGTAAATGGTAATTGAACAGCATGTTTGAAAGAAATTCCGAAGCTGACAGAAGAAAAGGACGAAAAAGTTGTGCCCTGCAAATGGTATTATGAAGGAAAGTAACAAGGTAACTGTTTAAGTGTAAAAAGTAGGTTAAAACATATTTAAAGAAATACTGCAAATGCAATATCCTCGTTCCACCTTGAAGAAGGGATCCAAGGTCAAATCTGACCACACAAAAACATTCCCAGCCCATGATTTCCTATAGGTTGGTTTATCATCCCAAACCTCTAGGACCAATAATAAGCGAGTTATAAGCACTTTTAAGTTTGGCTATCCTCGTTTGACCTTGAAGGAGGGGTCCAAGGTCAAATCCGACCACACCAAAAGATTCCCAGTCCATGATTTCCTGTAGGTTGGTTTACCATCCCAAATCTCTAGGACCAATAATAAGCGAGTTATAGGCACTTTTAAGTTTCGCTATCCTTGTTTGACTTTGAAGGAGGGGTCCAAGGTCAAATCGGACCACATCAACAGATTCCCAGCCCATGATTTCCTATATGTCTGTTTACCATCCCAAACCTCTAGGACCAATAATAAGCGAGTTATAAGCACTTTCAAGTTTGGCTATCCTTGTTTGACCTTGAAGGAGGGGTCAAAGGTCAAATCTGACCACACCAAAAGATTCACAACCCATGATTTCCTACAGGTTGGTTTACCATCCCAAACCTCTAGGACCAATAATAAGAGAGATATAAGCACTTTTCATGACTGACAAAGAAACACCTGTGGCGGCCATCTTGTTTTTCAAAATGAGGTCAAAAACATTCCCAGGCAACATTTTATGGCTATTAATATATCCTGCAAACTTGAGAAGGCTAGCTATAATATTTTTTTTTTTCGTTAGAGCAGTAATGGTGAAATCTCTCTACACACTGCGGCTATCCAGTGGATACAATGATTTACTCAACAGTGAGAACCTGAAAGTAGCTATTGCTCAGCTATGCCATGACATACAGGTCTGCAATTTCACTATGTTATAGCTGACCAAAAATTACGTGAATAACATATTTAAACAAAATACTCTAAATGCAATAGTTTTCAAGTTACAACTGATTTACTCAATAGTGATAACCTCAAAGTAGCTATTACTCAGCTATGCAATGAGCTACATGTCTGAATTTTTACTATGTTATAGCTGACCCAAAAGTAGGTGAGCAACATATTTAAGCAAAATACTGTAAATGCAATAGTTTTCAAGTTACAACTGATTTACTCAATACTGAGAACCTGAAAATAGCTATTGCTCAGCTATGCCATGAGTTATAGGTCTGTAATTTCACTATGTTATAGCTGACCCAAAAGTAGGTGAACAACATATTTTAACAAAATACTGCAAATGCAATATTTTTCAAGTTACAACTGATTTACTCAACAGTCAGTACCTGAAAATAGCTATTGCTCAGTTGTGCCATGAGCTACAGGTCTGTAATTTCACTATGTTATAGCTGACCCAAAAGTAGGTGAACAACATATTTTAACAAAATACTCCAAATGCAATATTTTTCAAGTTACAACTGATTTACTCAACAGGCAGTACCTGAAAATAGCTATTGCTCAGTTGTGCCATGAGCTACAGGTCTGTAATTTCACTATGTTATAGCTGACCCAAAGTAGCTGAATAACATATTTACACAAATTTCTGTAAATGCAATAGTTTTCCAATTGCAACTGATTTACTCAACAGTGGGAACTTCAAAGTAGCTATTACTCAGCTATGCAATGAGCCACAGGTGTGGAACTTCACTATGTTATAGCTGACCCCAAAATAGGTGAATAACATATTGAAACAAAATACTCTAAATGCAATAGTTTTCAAGTTATAAGTGATTTACTCAACAGTGATAACCTAAAAGTAGCTATTACTCAGCTATGCCATGAGCTACAGGTCTGAAATTTTACTATGTTATAGCTGACCCAAAAGTAGCTGAATAACATATTTATACGAAATTCTCTAAATGCAATAGTTTTCAAGTTACAAGTGATTTTACTCATGATGGAAGTTACTGAAAAGCCCAAAAGTAGCTATTACTCACTTAGCTATTGAGACAGACATCCAAGTTACTCACCATGTTGTAGCTCTGAAAAAAGTAGCTGAATAACATATTTTAACAAAATGCTCTAAATGCAACACTTTTCAAGTTATAAGTGACTTAGTGCATGATTTCATGAATTTTAATGCATTAAAAATTATTAAAAAAATTTATTAAAAAAAAAGTAAGACAGATCCAGGTCTCACACAAGAGAATCTACCTCTGGCCTAGTACATATATGCAAGATATGAGAGAAATCCCTGCAATAGTCACTGAGAAAATTGTGATACAGTGTTGAAATTTTCACACTTTTGGTGGGGGTACCTCCCTTGTAATGTTTCTAGCATACAGACGAACAGACAGATTTACATGCTTTGAACAATTTTTCATCCTCGATAGATAAGGTATCTTTAAAAAAAACAGCATGTCTCTAGGCCTTGTACTTTTGGAGGAGAAGATGTTCACGCGGATGCGGACGTGTACGCCCACGCCGCAGAGTGACGACATAAAAATGCTTTTTTATGTATCAGTCACATAAAAATAGTGAAAAGTTAAATGATCTTTAATCATTTGTAGGGATGACATAGGTCCTTACTAGCTGTGGGATTGAAAATAATATAAGCTTAAATGAAATATCTTCAAAAGCATATATCTAAAGTTTTTTAAATTAATCTTTAAATGCCCAGTGCTATTTTTTCAACATATTTGCATGTAATATACTGAAAAATGAAGTATGCTTAGTAAAACTATGTTCTAATAGTCATCATAATAGAGTAAAATGATCCAATATAATTCACAGTTTGGTTTACCATTTAATATTATATAGAGTAAAATGTTCCAATATAATGTACAGTTTTAGTATACCATTTCATATTATAGAGTTACAACCAGTGAACATCAAAGTTTCATTTCACATATTTACTGAAAGTCAAACCAGTAAACTTGTGAAATAACACAGGTCATAAGTCAGTAAATACATGTATTATCTGAATATTTCATGGAATACACATATTTACTGACCAAATCAAAAATTTCAGTAAATACACGTACTTACTGATTTCACAAAAATTTTAGTAAATATGCGTACTTACCGATTCCACATAATTACGGTAACATATACGCTATTAAAACACCCCATCTCACCCGAGCAGGGATAATATGGCAAAATGGTAAAAAACACATTTCACAAAACAGCGACAGGTATCTCTCTTTAATATGCTGTAACAAACCGATGAACACACAGACATCTGGATTTCATAAATGTACTTTTGGAGCTTTGATCATGATATGGTACAAGGAACTATTAACATCTGTGTAGGGGCTGTAGTTCCACAGAAGAAGTCAATGATGCAGGTGTAACAATATCAAAACAATATGTCAAAGACTATGTCTAATGACATAAAAACAGCTACGTATCAGACAGATTATCACAGTTCTGGTACTTAGTATCACTTGGAGTCAGCAGGTTTTGATTCAAACATCTGGAAATACAAAAAGCACAATACTGACATTAGTTTATAAAAGCTAAGACATCAGGAAAGTGTTATAATAGCATTGAAATAGTACAAAAACACATGTGGTTTTTATTTACAAGTGTACAGTCAAAATCTTTTGGGAGACAAAGCAAGTTTAGGATTCTAAACAATGCATTTTGTTCTTTCAAAATTAATATGTGGAAAATATTCATAAAAAATAGCATCAGAGATGCCCGTACCCCACAGCCTAGGGAAATATTTTCAACACCATGAGATACAGAAGCACTGTACCAGTACAAAGTTCAGGATACTTTCAGAGCACTGTCAGTTATATAAAGCTCCAAAAAATGTTTAAATGCAGAAAATAATGTTTAAAAGAAAGATAATGCATGTAAAGATGAAGTATTAAAACAAGTCAATTCAATAACAAGATGACAGCATTAATCAGTAAACTAAAATTCAACATTCTTTATCTACATCTGCATGGCCGAATTATGGTTTAGATGTTTTGAATATTACCATGCATACAGAAGTGGTAATACATTTAATGAACGCTTATGTGTGGTGTTGGAGCAAAATCTGTGGCTCACTTGATGAAATTCTATCTCTTACAATGGGAAGTTATGAAAGTAAAATTCTTAATAAATTCTAATATGAATTAACAGTGCTTAATCTGCAACAAAAGACAGACCCAAAGGTGCAACAAGATTTTAAAGGTCAAGGTCACTACGACAAGGTCAAAGGTCAAATTAAGGTCACACCATGATAATACACACCTATGGCCCCTGACCAATGTCCCTACCAAGTATCAACTTCCTACACCTTACGGTTTCCGAGATATAGCCCGGACAAGATTTTATAGGTCAAGGTCACTACGGCAAGGTCAAATCAAGGTCAGATCATGACGTTGCACAACTACACCCCCTAACCAATGTCTCTACTAAGTATCAACTTCCTACACCTTACGGTTTCTGAGATATAGCCCGGACAAAATTTTATAGGTCAAGGTCACTACGGCAAGGTCAAAGGTCAAATCAAGGTCACACCATAACGTTGCACAACTACACCCCCTAACCAATATCCCTACCAAGTATCAACTTCGTACACCTTACAGTTTCCGAGATATAGCCCGGACAAGATTTTATAGGTCAAGGTCACTATGGCAAGGTCAAAGGTCAAATCAAGGTCACTCCATGACGTTGCACACGTACACCCCCTAACCAATATCCCTACCAAGTATCAACTTCCTACACCTTACAGTTTCCGAGATATAGCCCGGACAAGATTTTATAGGTCAAGGTCACTACGGAAAGGTCAAAGGTAAAATCAAGGTCACACCATAACGTTGCACAACTACACCCACTAACCAATGTCCCTACCAAGTATCAACTTCCTACACCTTACGGTTTCTGAGATATAGCCGGGACAAGATGTTCAAACTCAAGGTCACTACGGCAAGGTCAAAGGTCAAATCAAGGTCAGACCATGACGTTGCACAACTACACCCCCTAACCAATGTCCCTACCAAGTATCAACTTCCTACACCTTACCGTTTCTGAGATACAGCCCGGACAAACTTTTTCCCGCCGCCCACCCACCCGCCCGACAGGACGCCCGCCCACCCGACAGGACGCCCGCCCATTCGGACACCATGGGTGAAAACAATACCCCAACAGCCCTTAAGGGCTGTGGGGTAAAAACCTAATCACTATATTTCAGCAAGAGCTGGTAATCAATTGTTATTGTCAACAAGACCATCTGACACTGTAATTGACATGTTATCATCAAATATTGAGCTGTAACTGATAAAACGCAAAGATAGTGCTTCTGTTACCTGGATTTTACATCAAACATACACTACAGATGAGTGACTGTAATGTATTAAATTAGATGTTTTATATTGGATGGGAACTTAGTTTTGTGAGCATCTTATTAGATATTGGTGTTGAGAAAATGTTACCTCATATCCGGGAACAATTAATATTACAATACTGGTCAAAAGTCTGGGTAACCTCTAATTATCAAATGTCAAAATACTATATTATTATCAACAGACGTTTCCAGGTTTCGGATGAATAATGGTTGATTTTATCAACAGCAGATATGCACTTCCTTCAAATATAGTTGTACACATAAAGTAGAAAGTTGTAACAACTTTGTTATTTTACAGATGAAAGCTGCATGAAACTAGATTGGGCCAACTCGGCGCCAACATATCCCCAGACAGGTCATCACTCACGCCACAGGTTTTGATCGGGAATTTTTAAAAACATAATTACCCATTATTATATGAACTTCAGCACATCAATCTACTCTGTTTATATCTTCCAAGGAAGATGGTGTATCCCCAGACGCCGAATACATAACTCAAATTATATTTTCAATCTTCCTGCAATGATAACTCTAAACCTATTTTCAAAGTATTTAAATGATTGATGATTGAATGTCCATTCTAAAATAATAATCCCAAAAGAGCATATCTGTTTCTATATTTGTTGACAAATAAAATATTATTTTTAACTCAACTCATCATACTTTTCAATCTTCCTTCAAAGTATTTAAATGATTGATGATTCAATGTCCATTCTAAAATTCATAATCCCAAAAGCGCATATCTGTTTCTATATTTGTTCACAAATAAAATATTATTTAAAAAAAAATTATTTATATTATTATTTTATTATATTATTTTTAGAATTTGCAAATTGTTTTCAGTTATTCATTTCCTCTATACCTATATATGTGGTCCATATATATGCAACCTAAATATGTGACACAATCTCAGTTCTGACTCCCCTTTGTGTTATATGTAATGAAGCCCACCACCTCCCACCCCCACCCCTCTCCCCTTCTCCACACCTCTCTCACTATTACACAAGATCTGCAACCCCATTGAGTTCTTTGTTTCTCATCTGATATCATTAAATACCTTTGTTTATTTAGTGTCACTCAATATAGCTGGAGGTCCCAGAGGTGGGTGGGGGGAATCCGGGTGGGGGATGTGGGTTGAGCATAAATGGTAAACAAACAATCTATATAAAAGGGGTACTCAAATACAAAAAGAATTGAGAATTTTAAGTATGTGATTATCAACTGAAATGAGTTCATAACTGTAGGAGCTGTGCCAAAATTAACTGAGGCAAGTTGAATAAAACTGGGCTAGTTGAGGGTTAAAAATCCCCTAGTTTTACTACATAAGGATATAATTTCATTAATATTGGGACTTAAAGCTCACTTAAAGTGTCCATTTTGTCTACTTCAATATGTTTCACCAGTTTCATTTTAAAAAGTGAAAAACTCAGCAAGCAGAGGTGGGTGGGGGGAATCCGGGTGGGGGATGTGGGTTGGGACTTAGTTTAGTTTATTAGTTTATTATAGTGACATGTATTATGTTGACAAGGATTATACAAAAACTATTGAAGTAATACCCAGCCCTATATGGGCTTATAAGTCACTTTAAATAGAGAGTTAATAACAAACAGAGCAAACATATTTTGAGGTAAGATACAGTAAATAAAGACAGCAATTCAATACATAAAAATTAACAATATAATTTACTTTTTCTTTCTTGCCACAAATCAAAAATAAAATTAATAACCATATTGACATTCATATGAGTTAATACCCTTGATAATTGATCTATTAATAATTCAGATTTATCTATATTTAAAATTTTGAAATATTTCATACGAATCAGCTCTAAAGCTGGACAAACACAAACAAAATGTATCTCATCTTCTACATCTTTTTTACACAGTTTACATGTTCTCTCAAAGAGATGGAGTGCTACAGCAAAAATGGTAAACAAACAATCTATATAAAAGGGGTACTCAAATACAAAAAGAATTGAGAATTTTAAGTATGTGATTATCAACTGAAATGAGTTCATAACTGTAGGAGCTGTGTCAAAATTAACTGAGGCAAGTTGAATACAACTGGGCTAGTTGAGGGTTAAAAATCCCCTAGTTTTACTACATACGGATATAATTTCATTAATATTGGGACTTAAAGCTCACTTAAAGTGTCCATTTTGTCTACTTGAATATGTTTAACCGGCGTTTAACCAGTTTCATTTTAAAAAGTTAAAAACTCAGCAAGCAGAGGTATAACACACAAAAATAAGTTCTTAAAAGACTAAGATAGCCATAACATTATTAATATTCAAAATTTAAATAGACAGGCATTTCCTTTTAAAAATTCAAAGATTTCAGCTCTATAACCCACATAGTTTGACAGTTACTGGGCTTTAAAGTGGCATAATGTCCATAAATTGGGTTTCTGTGGGCATTTTACAATTGTTAAAGAGACCTTAGCAATTAAACTACAGATCTGAAACTTTTTGGGTGACATACATAACAAACAAAAATTATATATAATACAGTTTAAGACTTGTCACACTAAGCATTTCCAAATAACAGGGCAAAATACGGAAAAAATGTCCAAAAAGGCACTTGGGCGAGTGTCTATGGCCCTCATACACAGGTTAAATGTCTACTAAAAACCTTGATTTTCGCCATATGTAAAAAGGACATAATAATGCATTCCCAGATGGGATTTCAGCTCCATCAATCACATAGTTTAACAGTCACAGGGCTTAAAGGTGGCAAAAAGTCCAAATATTGGGTCTCTGTGGGCCTTTTAGAGATCTCGATGTGGCTTTCAAATTAAAGCTTCAGACTTAAAATTTGTTACATACTAAGATTACACATAGAATATGTATCTAATAAAGTTTGAAACTTCTCAGACTTACCATTTCCAAGTTACAGAGCAAAATATGTGAAAAATGTCTTAAAAGGGTCACTCAGGTGGGTGTTTAAGGTCCTCATACACAGGTTAAATGTCTACTTGAAGCCTTGATTTTTGGCACATGTAAAAAGAACATAATAATGTATTCCCAGATGAGATTTCAGCTCTATCAGTCACATAGTTTAACAGTCAAAGGCCTTAAAATTGGCAAAAAGTCCAAATACTGGGTCTTTATGGGGCCTTCTAGAGACCTAAATGTGGCCTTCAAATTAAAGCTTCAGACTTAAAATTTGTCACATACTAAGATTACACATAGAATATGCATCTAATACAGTTTGAAACTTCTTAGACTTACCATTTCCAAGTTACAGGGCAAAATATGTGAAAAATGTCTAAAAATGGTCACTCGGGTGGGGATTTATGGTCCTACACAGGTTAAATGTCTTCTTAAAGCCTTAATTTTTGGCACATATATAAATAACATACTAATATCTTCCCAGATAGGATTTGAGCTCTACCAGTCACATAGTTTGACAGTCACAGGGCTTAAAAGTAGCAAAAAGTCCAAATATTGGGTCTTTGGGAGCCTTTTAGAGACCTCAATTTGACCTTCAAAATTAAAGCTTCAGACTTAAAATCTGTTACATACTAAGATTACACACAGAATATATATCTAATACAGTTTGAAACTTCTCAGACTTACCATTTCCAAGTTACAGGGAAAAAGATGTGAAAAATGTCTTATAAGGGTCACTCGGGTGGGTGTTTATGGTCCTGATACACAGGTTAACTGTCTATTAAAGGCCTAAATGTTGGGGCACATATAAGAAAACACATAGATATATTCCCAGATGATATTTAACTTAGATGAGAGACATAGTTTTAAAGCTACAGTGCTTGAAAGTGGCAAAAAGTGCATAAATTGGGTCTCTGTGGGCACTTTTGAGACCTTAAGTCGACCCCTTTGGGTAAACCTACAGCCCTAAAATTTTCTACAGACAAGGATTACATATCAAAGTTATACCTAGCACAGTTTGAGACTCATCAGAATTACCACTTCCAAATTATAGGGCAAAATATGTGAAAAGTATAGCAAAAAATCCCTAAGTGGGGGTATTTATGGGCCTCAAAGACAATTTTCTCCTCAACTTAAAGTCGTGATTTTCGGCACATGTACTAAGAACATATTAATGTGTTGTCAGGTAAAATTTCAGCCAGCTGAGCATCATAGTTTGTGACCTACAGGGCTCTAAGTGGCCAAAAGTCCAATTTCTGACCTTAAGGTGGCCATAAGTTCTTTTTTACTGGGAGTTTAAGGTCACCTTAAAATAGGGATCTTCCTTTGGGCACCCTTAACATGTGTACCAAGTTTGAAAAAAAAATATTAATTTGTTTTTGAGTTATCGCGTCCACAAGGAAATTTCTACGGCGGCGGCGGCGGCGGCGGCGGCGGCGCGACGGACCTGAATCCAATATATCCCCGACTTTCGTCTGGGGATATAATAATTTAAAACACCTGGATATTATTTATAGGTGATTGATGTTGAATTCTTGAATTAAGTTGTAAAGAGAATGATATAGTAATACCAATGTATCTTTTCCCAAATTTTTGAAACAATGTCAATGCCAACCATTGTATTTGATTCCTAATCACAAGCCACAGTAGAACGATTGATAATTATTAAAGTTATGTAGGACTGAGAAGCAGGAAAGCATTCCGAATGACAGTCAAATGATATTTAATGGTGTATCAACACCAGATATTTCTGCAGGAGAAAAGCATAATAATATTATACACTATACTTCACACTGCATATATTTGACTGGTTAAGATAAATAGCAATCAAACAATATATAATATGAAAACTTCCCGAATGACATATACAGAAAAAATATATAAGAAATGAAGATAACAATAGTATATGAGTGCATAGCACACATATTATATTGTTAATCTTCATGAGTGATATATTTTTTTCTGTATATGCAAGATGAGGGATGTTTTACTTTTATTATCCACCATTTTGTATGATTTATGGGTTAAATAACATGAATATTTAATGAGAGAATGTGAAAAGGTTGTCAAAAAGCATGGGTAACAGTGAATATAAAAACTTCAATCTTTAACTTGCAATAGGTCATTTATTTCTGCATGGATTTTTATGCAACAGACATGAGCAGAAGCTCTGTAAAACGACCTCTCTAATGATATATATTAACTATTTATAGGTAACATAGTTTTTGAGATAATGGTGATATTAACACTAGTTATCCATGGTATGGAGGTGCTCTTGCATACAAATAAAATATATCCCGCTCCATATATCCCCGTATACGGGTCAAATATGACACCTGGTGGACAATAAATATATGTATATACATTTTTTTTTGACAAATACACTCCAACATTACCTTCATCATGTCTTTTACTTTGGGAATGTTATCCAGTGACGTTGTCTTGATAAAATTTGCTGAGGCTGGTTGGCTTTGTCCTGTCTTGCTATTTGGTCCACATGGTCTGGTACCCTGTGCTCGCAGTTCAGACTTTTTAACATTATTACTTTTAACACTTGACTTGCTCCCAGTAGAACTTGGATTTTTCTGTGCATACGTTGATTTCACACTGACAGTTTTCGAATGTGCATTAGTCTTGGACTTTATGGCTGGGAGTGTGTTACTCGCTGCCTTTTGTGCTTTGGGTTTGCCAGAAGAAAGAGACGTACTGGATGGTTTCCCCATGTTGAAACTGGATCTTGGAGAATTCTTGGGGCTAGCTGTACCAGAACTGAAGCTACTGTTCCGGGAAACATTTGGGCTTTTCTTGTTGGACTCACTTCCAAAGCTGTGATTTCTCACAACACTGGGGCTTTGCTGGAATATGAAAGCAAGCTTGATCTGAACAAAATATTTAATCAAGTATGAAGCAGTCACACTCTTTTATCTAGAACTACTTTAGTAGAGGTACTATCACTTGGAATTCTGGGCCCAGTTTCACAAAGGCCTACTATCTCTTTAGTAGGCTGCTAAGTGCTAGTAGTCTACTAAGCCTATACTATCTGTGTCACTAAGATAATTCTTTACTTTGGTAATTAGTAGGCTGTCCTCACTAGAAGCCCTGCTATCTCTGGAACTTGATAGATCCCAAATATCAGCTCAGTGGAACACTTTTGTAGTGGCTACTAAGGGCCTACTCAGATCTAGATTTAATCGTATACTTTCTTCTATATTTAATAGACCTTTGTGAAAGTGGGCCCGGGGCTACAAAAAAGTGTTTTTCTTTCTGGTCCTTTTGTAATTCCATTTAACTGGGTTAAAATTAGGACAGGGTCGGTAGCAGATTTTCCATTTCAGTATCCTGCCAGTGTGAAACCATACCAATTCTGGGATACCAAAAGAAAATTGCGTTCTTGCATGTATCTCAGTCGAATAGGCTCACTAATAGGAAGTAAAATGGGATAAAACAAAACCTACAAAATATGAGATAACAATTTGCAAATTTAATAAGTAAATTAAATTTTTATAAGTTAATACCCTATCCAATGGACAATTGCTTATCCGGTCGGCGCAGACCGGCCCGCCAAACGTCAGAAAAAGACGTCCTGTGTTTCCACCGGCCAGGCCGGTCCAGTGCTATGCACTCGCCAGGTGGCGTGTCGTACTTCCTTCCTGTCTAGACAGCGTGACGTCATAGCATCTTTTTCGTTGTCTAAACCTATTAGACCCCTAGTAACCTGTAAGCGGGGTCGGTGGGAGGGTCTTGTGTGTCCATTGGATAGGGTATTAACTTATAAAAATTTAATTTACTTATTAAATTTGCAATTTTATTGCGTTAATACATCCTATCCAATGGACAATTGCTGAATAACTACCGATTGGTTGGGGGGTAAGTTACTTGGGGACTAAGTTGAACTCATGTTAAATAATGAACAATTTCCTTTAAAGCCTGGGAAGACCCTGAGGTCGGTAACCCTTAAGGCTATGGTCGAATATCATCATCCGGTTACAAGGAGTTGAACCGTCAGTCGACCTCCCCCCCCCTTTTGACAGACCTGCTCTGAGGTAGGGGAAGAGAGGGATGAGTTCAGTCCCATAAAAATAAACCTCCCAGTGGAAGTACGCCAGATTTTTTTTTTTTTTTTTTGCTTGACTATAGATGCAATACATACAGATCTGTATTACTATTTACATATGTACAGGTCCCCTCTAAGTCCACGCCTGTTGGTGGATCTGCTGGGCAGCCACGACAGGACCAAGGTGATAGAGCTCTGAATCTGCCCAAGCCACATCCTTCAGGTAAAATTGAGTGAAGGTGTTATGAGATTTCCAGTGGCAGGCTGACAAGATCTGCTCTAAGGAGACTCCTGACTGGAAGGCCTTAGAAGCAGCAAAGGCCCTCACATCATGAGCTTTAACTTGATGTAAGGAGTGGGCCTCCTGATCCGAGAGCTCATAGCATAGGATCACAGTCTGTTTGATCCATGAGGAGATAGTGGCAGGTGAGATGTCTTTGTCGAAGCTTTTCTTGAAGGAGACAAAAACGAACTCCTTGTCCTGCCTAATGTCTGAAGTCTTGTCCAAATAATAGCGCAAGGCTCTAACTGGACACAGAGATCTGTCAGACTTGAGGGATCTATCTAGAGTAGGTGCCAGGGCTGGTATGACCACTGGGGCTACACTCTCCGGACCCTCCTTGGCCAGCTGGTTCTTGGAAAGAAAGCTGGGAGATGGAAAGAGGGACACCTTAGACCAGTCCGACTGGTGTCTGATGTTCTTATGCTGCCATGCATGTATCTCACTCCTTCTTTTGCCCGAGCCTAGGGCCAAAAGGAAGACAGTCTTGAAGGTCAGATGCTTCAGCGATGCCTCCCTAAGGGGTTCAAAAGGAGCCTTTGTTAGCTGGTGTAATACCAGAGAAAGGTTCCAGGAAGGTATGCCCCTCCTCCCTTTGGGCCTGTCTCTGTGGAAACTTTCTAAGAGACGGGTGAGATTATCATCTTTGCTGATATTGACCGTGAGGTTGCCCAGTTTATCAGCAATGGCAGACCTGTATCCATCAATGGTGCTGGGCTGCAATTTCCTGACCTCAAAGAGGTAGAGAAGGAAGTCAGCCACTGACTTTATAGGTGGAATTCTGAAGTCCACCTGATTACTGATGCACCATTTTGTAAAAATGGTCCACTTTGCCTCATAGACTGATCTGGTTGATCTTCTTTGAGGAGCCTCAATTCTTGCTGCCACTGCCTCAGAGAAGCCTTGTTTCTTGATTGCTGTGGCTCTATGAGCCATGCATGGAGATTTAGATTTGTCAGATTTCTGTGAGGGATCTGATTGAAGGGCTGTGTCAGCAGATTGGGCTGATTTGGTAAACTGAGGGGAACTTGACTGGACATGGTCACCAAGTCCCAAAACCAGGGCATGTTGGGCCACCCTGGAGCAATTAGAACTAGAGGATCGCTCGCAAAAAAAAAAGATAATGTTTTTGCATAGCAAAAACAAAGCGTCCCGAAAAGGATATAAAGGTGAGTGCTAAAGTATTAAGAAAATGCTTCGTTTCTAGCCTTATACTGTTGTGGCAACCAAAGTCAGCGCAGTCTGCTCTATCTAGCACGGTTTTCAAGATATAAGCATTTTTGTGTTTTGCAAAAAAATATTAAAAAATTCAAAATGTTCGCTATATTTGGCGAGACAAAAATATTTTGAAAATTGGCATGGCTACTCTGCAGAGATACCCAGCAGGTCCAAAATTTTTTTGAGTTCGCTCCATATAGCACGGTTTTCGAGATATAAGCATTTTTGTGTTTTGCAAAAACTTTGAAAATTCAAAATGGCCACCATTTTTGGGGAGAGAAAAATTTTTGTCAAGACCACTGCCGCGGTGTGTATCTCCCGCCGAGCATTAAAGCAAAAGAAATAGCTTTTCCGAGATATTCACAATTTTTCATTTTCGTGTGTGAAAGCTCTGCCAAAAGTAGGTGAATGAGTTATTTGAGAAAAATTGGCTATCTGCAATACTATTAAGAGATAATTCACATTTACTCATTTTGAGTAGGTGAATAATTATCTATGGGTCTGAAACTTCACCAAGTGAAAGTTCTCCCAAAAGTAGGTGAATGAGTTATTTGAGAAAAATTGGCTATCTGCAATACTTTTAGAGATAATTTGCATTTACTCATTTTGAGTAGGTGAGTAATTAGCTATGGGTCTGAAACTTCACAATGTGAAAGCTCTCCCACAAGTAGATGAATGAGTATTTGATAAAAATTGGGTATCCGCAATACTTTTACAGATAATTAGCATTTACTCATTTTGAGTAGGTGAATAAATAGCTATGGGTCTGAAACTTCACAGAATGAAAGCTCTCCCAAAAGTAGGTGAATGAGTTATTTGAGAAAAATTGGCTATCTGCAATACTTTTAGAGATAATTCGCATTTACTCATTTTGAGTAGGTGAGTAATTAGCTATGGGTCTGAAACTTCACCGAGTGAAAGCTCTGCCAAAAGTAGGTGAAGTTATTTGAGAAAAATTGGCTATCTGCAATACTTTTAGAGATAATTCACATTTACTCATTTTGAGTAGGTGAGTAATTAGCTATGGGTCTGAAACTTCACCAAGTGAAAGCTCTGCCAAAAGTAGGTGAATGAGTTATTTGAGAAAAATTGGCTATCTGCAATACTTTTAGAGATAATTCACATTTACTCATTTTGAGTAGGTGAGTAATTAGCTATGGGTCTGAAACTTCACCAAGTGAAAGCTCTCCCAAAAGTAGGTGAATGAGTTATTTGAGAAAAATTGGCTATCTGCAATACTTTTAGAGATAATTCGCATTTACTCATTTTGAGTAGGTGAGTAATTAGCTATGGGTCTGAAACTTCACCAAGTGAAAGCTCTCCCAAAAGTAGGTGAATGATTAATTTGAGAAAAATTGGCTATCTGCAATACTTTTACAGATAATTCGCATTTACTCATTTTGAGTAGGTGAGTAATTAGCTATGGGTCTGAAACTTCACCAATTGAAAGCTCTCCCAAAAGTAGGTGAATGATTAATTTGAAAAAAATTGGCTATCTGCAATACTTTTAGAGATAATTCGCATTTACTCATTTTGAGTAGGTGAGTAATTAGCTATGGGTCTGAAACTTCACAGAGTGAAAGCTCTTCCAAAAGTAGGTGAATGAGTTATTTGAGAAAAATTGGCTATCTGCAATACTTTTAGAGATAATTTGCATTTACTCATTTTGAGTAGGTGAGTAATTAGCTATGGGTCTGAAACTTCACCATGTGAAAGCTCTCCCACAAGTAGATGAATGAGTATTTGATAAAAATTGGGTATCCGCAATACTTTTACAGATAATTAGCATTTACTCATTTTGAGTAGGTGAATAAATAGCTATGGGTCTGAAACTTCACAGAGTGAAAGCTCTCCCAAAAGTAGGTGAATGAGTTATTTGAGAAAAATTGGCTATCTGCAATACTTTTAGAGATAATTCGCATTTACTCATTTTGAGTAGGTGAGTAATTAGCTATGGGTCTGAAACTTCACCATGTGAAAGCTCTGCCAAAAGTAGGTGAATGAGTTATTTGAGAAAAATTGGCTATCTGCAATACTTTTAGAGATAATTCACATTTACTCATTTTGAGTAGGTGAGTAATTAGCTATGGGTCTGAAACTTCACCCAGTGAAAGCTCTCCCAAAAGTAGGTGAATGAGTTATTTGAGAAAAATTGGCTATCTGCAATACTTTTAGAGATAATTCGCATTTACTCATTTTGAGTAGGTGAGTAATTAGCTATGGGTCTGAAACTTCACCAAGTGAAAGCTCTCCCAAAAGTAGGTGAATGATTAATTTGAGAAAAATTGGCTATCTGCAATACTTTTACAGATAATTCGCATTTACTCATTTTGAGTAGGTGAGTAATTAGCTATGGGTCTGAAACTTCACCAATTGAAAGCTCTCCCAAAAGTAGGTGAATGATTAATTTGAGAAAAATTGGCTATCTGCAATACTTTTAGAGATAATTCGCATTTACTCATTTTGAGTAGGTGAGTAATTAGCTATGGGTCTGAAACTTCACAGAGTGAAAGCTCTTCCAAAAGTAGGTGAATGAGTTATTTGAGAAAAATTGGCTATCTGCAATACTTTTAGAGATAATTCGGATTTACTGATTTTGAGTAGGTGAGTAATTAGCTATGGGTCTGAAACTTCACCAAGTGAAAGCTGTCCCAAAAGTAGGTGAATGATTTATTTGAGAAAAATTGGCTATCTGCAATACTTTTAGAGATAATTCGCATTTACTCATTTTGAGTAGGTGAGTAATTAGCTATGGGTCTGAAACTTCACAGAGTGAAAGCTCTCCCAAAAGTAGGTGAATGAGTTATTTGAGAAAAATTGGCTATCTGCAATACTTTTAGAGATAATTCGCATTTACTCATTTTGAGTAGGTGAGTAATTAGCTATGGGTCTGAAACTTCACCAAGTGAAAGCTCTCCCAAAAGTAGGTGAATGATTTATTTGAGAAAAATTGGCTATCTGCAATACTTTTAGAGATAATTCGCATTTACTCATTTTGAGTAGGTGAGTAATTAACTATGGGTCTGAAACTTCACCATGTGAAAGCTCTCCCACAAGTAGATGAATGAGTTATTTGATAAAAATTGGGTATCAGCAATACTTTTACAGACAATTAGCATTTACTCATTTTGAGTAGGTGAGTAATTAGCTATGGGTCTGAAACTTCACCATGTGAAAGCTCTCCCAAAAGTAGGTGAATGAGTTATTTGAGAAAAATTGGCTATCTGCAATACTTTTAGAGACAAGACCACTGCCGCGGTATGTATCTCCCGCCGAGTACCGCAGGGGAAGAAATACTACATTGAAATTTTTCCCCTTTGCATAGGACACTGTTGTACCATCCTGCAGGTCGAAAATTCTCTTGAAACCGCTCTATCTGTTATGCTTTTCGAGATATTGACACTTTTCCATTTTCAGCAAAAATCCAAGATGGCCGCCGAAAGTGACGAAAAATGAAATTTTTCCCCTTTGGACAGGACACTCTTATATCACCCTGCGGGTCAAAAAATTGCTCGAAATCGCTCGATCTGTTACGGTTTTCGAGATATTGACACTTTTTCATTTTCCGCAAAAATGTAAGATGGCCGCCAAAAGTGGCGAAAATTGAAATTTTCCCCCTTTGCACAGGAGACTCTTGTACCACCCTGCAGGTCAAAAATTTGCTCAAAATTGCTCTATCTCTTACGGTTTTCGAGATATTGACACTTTTCTATTTTCCGCAAAAATCCAAAAAGGCTGCCAAAAGTGGCGAAAATTGATATTTTACCCCTTTGCACAGGACATTCTTGTACTACCGTGCAGGTCAAAAATTCGCTCGAAATTGCTCTATCTCTTATGGTTTTCGAGATATTCACACTTTTTCATTTTTTTCCGCTAAAATCCAAGAAGGCCGCCAAAAGTGGCGAAAATTGAAATCTTTCCCCTTTGCATAGGACACTTTTGTACTACCCTGAAGGTCTAAATGCAATAGTTTTCAAGTTACAAGTGATTTCACTCATGATGGAAGTTAGTGAAAAATCCAAAAGTAGCTATTACTCACTTATCTATTGAGATAGACACCCAAGTTACTCACCATGTTGTTGCTGTGGGAAAAAGTAGGTGAATAACATATTTTAACAAAATGCTCTAAATACAATACTTTTCAAGTTATAATCGATTTAGTGCATGATTTCATTAATTTTAATGCATTAAAAATTATTTTAATAATTCATAAAAAAACTTTAGCATGTGAAATATCTCCAAAATGTAGGTGAATGAGTTATTTGAGAAATACTGGCTATCTGCAATACTTTTTGTGATAATAGGCAATTACTCATTTTGAATAGGTGAGTAATTAGATATGGATCTGAAAATTCACTAATTGAAAGTTCTCCCAAAATATAGGTGAAGTGAGTTATTTGAAAAATACTGGCTATCTGCAATACTTTTAGAGATAATTCGCATTTACTCATTTTGAGTAGGTGAGTAAATACCTGGGGTTTGGAACTTCACCATGTGAAAGCTCTTCCAAAAGTAGATGAATGAGTTATTTGATAAAAATTGGGTACCCACAATACTTTTAGAGATAATTAGCATTTACTCATTTTGAGTAGGTGAGTAATTACCTACGAGTCTGAAACTTCACAATGTGAAAGCTCTTTCAAAAGTAGATGAATGAGTTATTTGAGAAAAATTGGCTATCTGCAATACTTTTAGAGCTAATTCTCATTTACTCATTTTGAGTAGGTGAGTAATTAGCTATGGGTCTGAAACTTCACGGAGTGAAAGCTCTCCCAAAAGTAGGTGAATGAGTTATTTGAGAAAAATTGGCTATCTGCAATACTTTTAGAGATAATTCGCATTTACTCTTTTTGAGTAGGCGAGTAATTAGCTATGGGTCTGAAACTTCACCATGTGGAAAGCTCTTCCAAAAGTAAATGAATGAGTTATTTGAGAAAAAATGGCTATCTGCAATACTTTTAGAGATATTAAACATTTACTCATTTTGAGTAGGTGAGAAATTAGCTACAGGTCTCACACTTCACCAAGTGAAAGCTCTCCCAAAAGTAGATGAATGAGTTATTTGAGAAAAATTGGCTATCTGCAATACTTTTAGAGATAATTAGCATTTACTCATTTTGAGTAGGTGAGTAATTAGCTACGGGTCTGAAACTTCACCATGTGAAAGCTCTTCCAAAAGTAGATGAATGAGTTATTTCAGAAAAATTGGCTATCTGCAATACTTTTAGAGATAATTAGCATTTACTCATTTTGAGTAGGTGAGTAATTAGCTACGGGTCTGAAACTTCACCAAGTGAAAGCTCTCCCAAAAGTAGGTGAATGAGTTATTTGAGAAAAATTGGCTATCTGCAATACTTTTAGAGAGCATTCGCATTTACTCATTTTGAGTAGGTGAGTAATTAGCTATGGGTCTGAAACTTCACCATGTGAAAGCTCTTCCAAAAGTAGATGAATGAGTTATTTGAGAAAAATTGGCTATCTGCAATACTTTTAGAGATAATTCGCATTTACTCATTTTGAGTAGGCGGGTAATTAGCTATGGGTCTGAAACTTCACCATGTGAAAGCTCTTCCAAAAGTAAATGAATGAGTTATTTGAGAAAAATTGGCTATCTGCAATACTTTTAGAGATATTTAGCATTTACTCATTTTGAGTAGGTGAGAAATTAGCTACAGGTCTGACACTTCACCAAGTGAAAGCTCTCGCAAAAGTAGGTGAATGAGTTATTTGAGAAAAATTGGCTATCTTCTATACTTTTAGAGATAATTCGCATTTACTCATTTTGAGTAGGTGAGAAATTAGCTAGGGGTCTGAAACCTCACTAAGTGAAAGCTCTTGCAAAAGTATATGAATGAGTTATTTGAAAAAAATTGGCTATCTGCAATACTTTTAGACATAATTAGCATTTACTCATTTTGAGTAGGCGAGTAAGTAGCTATGGGTCTGAAACTTCACAATGTGAAAGCTCTTCCAAAAGTAGGTGAATAAGTTATTTGAGAAAAAATGGCTATCTGCAATACTTTTAGAGAAAATTCGCATTTACTCATTTTGAGTAGGTGAGTAATTAGCTATGGGTCTGAAACTTCACCAAGTGAAAGCTCTGCCAAAAGTAGGTGAATGAGTTATTTGAGAAAAATTGGCTATCTGCAATACTTTTAGAGAAAATTCGCATTTACTCATTTTGAGTAGGTGAGTAATTAGCTATGGGTCTGAAACTTCACCATGTGAAAGCTCTTCCAAAAGTAGATGAATGAGTTATTTGAGAAAAATTGGGTACCCACAATACTTTTAGAGATAATTAGCATTTACTCATTTTGAGTAGGTGAGTAATTACCTACGAGTCTGAAACTTCACCATGTGAAAGCTATTTCAAAAGTAGATGAATGAGTTATTTGAGAAAAATTGGCTATCTGCAATACTTTTAGAGATAATTCGCATTTACTCATTTTGAGTAGGCGAGTAATTAGCTATGGGTCTGAAACTTCACCATATGAAAGCTCTTCCAAAAGTAAATGAATGAGTTATTTGAGAAAAAATGGCTATCTGCAATACTTTTAGAGATATTTAACATTTACTCATTTTGAGTAGGTGAGAAATTAGCTACAGGTCTCACACTTCACCAAGTGAAAGCTCTCCCAAAAGTAGATGAATGAGTTATTTGAGAAAAATTGGCTATCTGCAATACTTTTAGAGATAATTAGCATTTACTCATTTTGAGTAGGTGAGTAATTAGCTACGGGTCTGAAACTTCAAGTGAAAGCTCTTCCAAAAGTAGGTGAATGAGTTATTTGAGAAAAATTGGCTATCTGCAATACTTTTAGAGAGAATTCGCATTTACTCATTTTGAGTAGGTGAGTAAGTAGGTCAAAGTTCACCAAACCATTTTCCCCTTAGTATAGGATACTCTAGTACTACCTTGTGGTTCAAAAATTTGCTCGAAATTTCTCTATCTCTTACAGTTTGAGAGATATTTCTGATTTTTCACATTTTCACTAAAAGTAGCAATAAAGTAGCCATTACTCACTTGTACATTGAGCAACAGTTGTGAAACTTAAATATGTTACAGTTCACCAAAAAGTACATGAACAACATATTTGAGAGAAATTGTGTAGCTGCAATACTTTTGAAGATATAAGCCATTTACTCATTATGGTTATCATTAAAAATTGAAAAAGTAGCTATTACTCACTTAGCTATGGAGATACACTTCCAAATTACTGACCATGTTGTAGCTGTTGAGAAAGTAGCTGAACATCATATTGGAACAAAATTGTGTAGCTGCAATACTTATGAAGATATAAGCCATTTACTCATTGACAGTTATAAGTCATATAATTATATTAGGTAAAAGCGCTATTACTCACTCAAAAGTAGGCCAAAGTTCACCAAACTTTTCCCCCCTTAGCAATAGGATACTCTAGTACTACCCTGTGGGTCAAAAATTTGCTCGAAATTGCTCTATATCTTACAGTTTGAGAGATATTTCTGATTTTTCACATTTTCACTAAAAGTAGCAATAAAGTAGCCATTACTCACTTGTAGATTGAGCAACAGTTGTGAAACTTAAATATGTTACAGTTCACAAAAAAGTACATGAACAACATATTTGAGAGAAATTGTGTAGCTGCAATACTTTTGAAGATATAAGCAATTTACTCATTATGGTTATCATTAAAAATTGAAAAAGTAGCTATTACTCACTTAGCTATAGAGATACACTTCCAAACTACTGGCCATGTTGTAGCAGTGGAGAAAGTAGCTGAACAACATATTGGAACAAAATTGTGTAGCTGCAATACTTTTGAAGATATAAGCCATTTTTATTCATTATGGTTATCATTAAAAACTGAAAAAGTAGCTATTACTCACTTAGCTACGGAGATACACTTCCAAACTACTGACCATGTTGTAGCAGAGGAAAAAGTAGCCGAACAACATATTGGAACAAAATTGTGTAGCTGCAATACTTTTGAAGATATAAGCCATTTACTCATTATGGTTATCATTAAAAATTGAAAAAGTAGCTATTACTCACTTAGCTATGGAGATACACTTGCAAACTACTGACCATGTTGTAGCTGTGGAGAAAGTAGCTGAACAACATACTGGAACAAAATTGTGTAGCTGCAATACTTATGAAGATATAAGCCATTTACTCATTATGGTTATAATTAAAAATTGACAAAGTAGCTATTACTCACTTAGCTATGGAGATACACTTCCAAACTACTGACCATGTTGTAGCTGTGGAGAAAGTAGCTGAACAACATATTAGAACAAAATACTGTAAATGCAATAGTTTCAGAGTTATAAGCCATATAATTATATTAGCTAAAATAGCTATTACTCACTCAAAAGTAGGCCAAAGTTCACCAAACCCCAAAAATATTGAAGAGCAAAAAAATTCATTAGGACTTGCGATTTACCAAAAATGTGTAACTGTAGTAGTTTCAGAGAAAACTGCGTGACACACACACACACGCACGCACGTACACACGCACATGGTGCAAATTATGATCTCCCTCCGGCGAGCCGGGCGGGAGATAATAATTCGCATTTACTCATTTTGAGTAGGTGAGTAATTAGCTATGGGTCTGAAACTTCACCATGTGAAAGCTCTTCCAAAAGTAGGTGAATGAGTTATTTGAGAAAAATTGGCTATCTGCAATACTTTAAGAGATAATTCACATTTACTCATTTTGAGTAGGTGAGTAATCATCTACGGGTCTGAAACTTCACCATGTGAAAGCTCTCCCAAAAGTACATGAATGAGTTATTTGATAAAAATTGGGTATCCGCAATAGTTTTTGAGATAATTAGCATTTACTCATTTTGAGTAGGTGAGTAATTAGCTACGGGTCTGAAACTTTACCAAGTGAAAGCTCTTCCAAAAGTAGGTGAATGAGTTATTTGAGAAAAATTGGCCATCTGCAATACTTTTAGAGGTAATTCGCATTTACTCTTTTTGAGTAGGTGAGCAATTAGCTATGGGTCTGAAACTTCACCAAGTGAAAGCTCTTCCAAAAGTAAATGAATGAGTTATTTGAGAAAAAATGGCTATCTGCAATACTTTTAGAGATATTTAACATTTACTCATTTTGAGTAGGTGAGAAATTAGCTACAGGTCTCACACTTCACCAAGTGAAAGCTCTCCCAAAAGTAGATGAATGAGTTATTTGAGAAAAATTGGCTATCTGCAATACTTTTAGAGATAATTAGCATTTACTCATTTTGAGTAGGTGAGTAATTAGCTACGGGTCTGAAACTTCAAGTGAAAGCTCTTCCAAAAGTAGGTGAATGAGTTATTTGAGAAAAATTGGCTATCTGCAATACTTTTAGAGAGAATTCGCATTTACTCATTTTGAGTAGGTGAGTAAGTAGGTCAAAGTTCACCAAACCATTTTCCCCTTAGTATAGGATACTCTAGTACTACCTTGTGGTTCAAAAATTTGCTCGAAATTTCTCTATCTCTTACAGTTTGAGAGATATTTCTGATTTTTCACATTTTCACTAAAAGTAGCAATAAAGTAGCCATTACTCACTTGTACATTGAGCAACAGTTGTGAAACTTAAATATGTTACAGTTCACCAAAAAGTACATGAACAACATATTTGAGAGAAATTGTGTAGCTGCAATACTTTTGAAGATATAAGCCATTTACTCATTATGGTTATCATTAAAAATTGAAAAAGTAGCTATTACTCACTTAGCTATGGAGATACACTTCCAAATTACTGACCATGTTGTAGCTGTTGAGAAAGTAGCTGAACATCATATTGGAACAAAATTGTGTAGCTGCAATACTTATGAAGATATAAGCCATTTACTCATTGACAGTTATAAGTCATATAATTATATTAGGTAAAAGCGCTATTACTCACTCAAAAGTAGGCCAAAGTTCACCAAACTTTTCCCCCCTTAGCAATAGGATACTCTAGTACTACCCTGTGGGTCAAAAATTTGCTCGAAATTGCTCTATATCTTACAGTTTGAGAGATATTTCTGATTTTTCACATTTTCACTAAAAGTAGCAATAAAGTAGCCATTACTCACTTGTAGATTGAGCAACAGTTGTGAAACTTAAATATGTTACAGTTCACAAAAAAGTACATGAACAACATATTTGAGAGAAATTGTGTAGCTGCAATACTTTTGAAGATATAAGCAATTTACTCATTATGGTTATCATTAAAAATTGAAAAAGTAGCTATTACTCACTTAGCTATAGAGATACACTTCCAAACTACTGGCCATGTTGTAGCAGTGGAGAAAGTAGCTGAACAACATATTGGAACAAAATTGTGTAGCTGCAATACTTTTGAAGATATAAGCCATTTACTCATTATGGTTATCATTAAAAACTGAAAAAGTAGCTATTACTCACTTAGCTACGGAGATACACTTCCAAACTACTGACCATGTTGTAGCAGAGGAAAAAGTAGCCGAACAACATATTGGAACAAAATTGTGTAGCTGCAATACTTTTGAAGATATAAGCCATTTACTCATTATGGTTATCATTAAAAATTGAAAAAGTAGCTATTACTCACTTAGCTATGGAGATACACTTGCAAACTACTGACCATGTTGTAGCTGTGGAGAAAGTAGCTGAACAACATATTGGAACAAAATTGTGTAGCTGCAATACTTATGAAGATATAAGCCATTTACTCATTATGGTTATAATTAAAAATTGACAAAGTAGCTATTACTCACTTAGCTATGGAGATACACTTCCAAACTACTGACCATGTTGTAGCTGTGGAGAAAGTAGCTGAACAACATATTAGAACAAAATACTGTAAATGCAATAGTTTCAGAGTTATAAGCCATATAATTATATTAGCTAAAATAGCTATTACTCACTCAAAAGTAGGCCAAAGTTCACCAAACCCCAAAAATATTGAACAGCAAAAAAATTCATTAGGACTTGCGATTTACCAAAAATGTGTAACTGTAGTAGTTTCAGAGAAAACTGCGTGACACACACACGCACGCACGCACGTACACACGCACATGGTGCAAATTATGATCTCCCTCCGGCGAGCCGGGCGGGAGATAATAATTCGCATTTACTCATTTTGAGTAGGTGAGTAATTAGCTATGGGTCTGAAACTTCACCATGTGAAAGCTCTTCCAAAAGTAGGTGAATGAGTTATTTGAGAAAAATTGGCTATCTGCAATACTTTAAGAGATAATTCACATTTACTCATTTTGAGTAGGTGAGTAATCATCTACGGGTCTGAAACTTCACCATGTGAAAGCTCTCCCAAAAGTACATGAATGAGTTATTTGATAAAAATTGGGTATCCGCAATAGTTTTTGAGATAATTAGCATTTACTCATTTTGAGTAGGTGAGTAATTAGCTACGGGTCTGAAACTTTACCAAGTGAAAGCTCTTCCAAAAGTAGGTGAATGAGTTATTTGAGAAAAATTGGCCATCTGCAATACTTTTAGAGGTAATTCGCATTTACTCTTTTTGAGTAGGTGAGCAATTAGCTATGGGTCTGAAACTTCACCAAGTGAAAGCTCTTTGGGATAGCTGCTCTGCAGAGATACCCTGAAGATAAAAAATTTCGTCGAAATCGCTCTATGTAGCACGGTTTTCGAAATATTAGCATTTTTGTGTTTTGCAATTTTTGCGCAAAAATTCGAATATTCAAAATGGCCGCCATTTTTGGCAAGACAAAATTTTTTTGAAAATTGGCATGGCTACTCTGCAGAGATACCCTGTGGGTCAAAAATTTCATCGAAATCGCTCTATCTAGCACGGTTTTCGAGATATAAGCATTTTTGTGTTTTGCAATTTTGCGAAAAATTCGAAAAATTCAAAATGGCCGCCATTTTTTGCGAGAAATTTTTTGTTTGAAAATTATCATGGCTACTCCGCAGAGATACCCTGCGTGTCAAAAATTTCGTCGAAATCGCTCTATCTAGCAGGGTTTTCGATATATATGTATTTTTACATTTTGCAATTTTTGCGAAAAATTCGAAAATTCAAAATGGCCGCCATTTTTGGCGAGACAAAATTTTTTTGAAAATTGGCATGGCTACTCTGCAGATATACCCTGTGGGTCAAAAATTTCGTCGAAATCGCTCTATCTTGCAGGGTTTTCGAGATATAAGTATTTTTGTGTTTTGCAATTTTTGCGAAAATTTCGAAAATTCAAAATGGCCGCCATTTTTGGCGAGACAAAATTTTTTTGAAAATTGGGAAAAGTACTCCGCAGAGATATCCTGCGGGTCAAAAATTTTGTCGAAATTGCTCTATCTAGCACGGTTTTTGAGATATAAGCATTTTTGTGTTTTGCAATTTTTGCGAAAATTTCGAAAATTCAAAATGGCCGCCATTTTGGGCGAGATAAAAATTTTTTGAAAATTGGGAAAACTACTCCGCAGAGATACCCTGCGGGTCAAAAATTTCGTCGAAATCGCTCTATCTAGCACGGTTTTCGAGATATAATCATTTTTGTGTTTTCCTTATTTGGAAAATTCGCAATGATTAATTAATCATTAATTACTCGGCCATTTCTTGACCAATCAATGCCAAAATCTAATGATTTCCAGATTTTAATAGAATGAATGTATTTGCCAAGTTTCAGGTGAATTGATAAAATTCCTTTCAAGTTATCATCCGGACAAGCTTCCCCATCAAAAAAAGACATTTTTGGTCATGTGACCTCTCTGATTGGTTGAAATGTCACTGCAGCATATTCAAAAAAATTCCCCAAGGCTACTGCCTAAACCTGCCAAATTTGAAAAGAATCCGCCTAACGGTTACAGAGTTATAAGGAAAACAAAATGCGGAGCCGGCGGAGCCTGAAGCTCTCCCATACACAAACAAGCGTCCCTTGCGGGACGCTTAATGAGCCTCCTGCACGGGGAGTCCAATAACTTCTCCACCACTTTGCCCAAGATGGCGGTCGGTGGGAAGGCATACGCATCTAGATCCTCCCAGGGCAGAGTGAGGGCATCCACTGCTACAGCCAGTGTGTCCGGAACTGGGGACACAAACTGAGGTAATTTGTGATTGAACCTCGTGGCAAACAGGTCTATTTGAGGCCGGTGCCACCTGCTGCATATTCTTTGAAAAATTTCGGGGAGGAGGGACCACTCCGTCTGGATGGTCTGACCCAGCCTGGATAGTTTGTCCGCTATCACATTTAGATGGCCTGGGATGTGTCGGGCCTTTAGCATTACTTGTCTGTGGGAACACCAGGTCAAGATTCTCCACAGCAATGCACACAGCGGGCCCGACCTCATGCCTCCCTCCTTGTTTATGTAAGCTACCACTGTTGTATTGTCGGTTGCTACAAGAACTATCTTGCCTATACAGAGATCTTGGAACTCTTTTAAGGCTAGGAAGACTGCTTTCAGTTCCAGATAGTTTATATGCAGCTTCCTTTCTGGCACTGACCAGGACCCCCTTGCAGTGAGCTCGTTTAAGTGAGCGCCCCACCCTTCTTTTGATGCATCTGTAAAAATCTGCAGAGCATGTTTTATGGGGTGTAAGGGTTGGCCTCGTAGGACGTTCTCGTCCTGTAGCCGCCATTGCAAGTGTGGGTGAAGTGACCTGGGGAGAGGAATAATCTTTTCCAGAGATTCCGGCACTCTCCAATTGTTCTTGAGATGCCACTGTATGGGTCTCATGTGTAGGCGGCCTAAGTGAACCTGTTTTTCTGTGGCTGTCAGTAGGCCTATCAGGGACATGAACTGCCGGACCGGACAGGTCGGTAGAAGCAGTAGTGATTTTATTTTGTCCTGAAGGCTTTGCCACCGGTCCGGTGTCGGTCTGACCCGGCCGGTCCTGAGATCGAATTGGTAACCTACGAAGTTGAAGACTTGTTTTGGTTCCAGTTCTGATTTTTCTGTATTCACTAGCCAACCTAGTTTCTGACACATTTTTACTAGGGTTTGTGTGTGTTGTAAGCAAGTTGAACGGGATTTCGCCCTCACCAACCAGTCGTCTAGGTACTGGTGGATTCTTATACCCTTGTGTCCGGCCATCAATTTCACCTCCTTGGCTATCACAGTGAACTCCAAGGGCGCTGTGGACAGACCAAAGGGAAGAGCCTTGAATTGGTATGTCTGACCTTGGACATGAAATCTGAGATATTTCCTGGATTGTTCCTGTATGGGTATGTGGAAGTAGGCATCCTTGAAATCTACTGAGGTTACCCACTCCCCTTGCTGGAGGGATGTTCTGATGGTTTCCGGTGTTTCCATTCTGAATTTTTCGGACTTGAGAAATAGATTCAGTTTTCTTAGGTCTAGAATAGGCCTCCATTTGTTGTTTGGTTTGGGTACTAAAAAGAGCCGATTGAAAAACCCTAGGGATGTTTGGTTGTGAACTCGTTCTACAGCATTTTTGCCTATGAGCTGCTGCAATGCTTCTAACAGGTGGCTGTTCCTGTGAAGATTGGCATAGCTGCTTACGACTGTGGGAACTCTTGAGAGTTTGGGTCGGTTTTGGAAGGGGAGGGTGTAGCCCTGCTTTAAGATTTGAACTACCTTGGGGCCGGCACCCATTTGTGACCACACTGTCCAGAAGTTTTGAAGTCTTGCCCCTACAGGAAGATTTAAGGCAGCATTTTTTACACTCTTTACAAGTTGGACACAAGACAATTGAGTGACACAAGAAACACTTTTCACAGATTTTAATAAGCAATTCTTTGGATAACACTCTGCCCGCCCGGGACTTAACTCTTTCTTTTGTGAGTGCCCGGGCGCAGAAGGAACATGAGAAACAACATGAGGCTTTACATTTAATGTCTTTTGAGTCTGTCAAAAGGGTGGGCCCCCGGCCAGCAGTCGTGTGTGTACTTGATCTAAACAATAACTGTCATTTATATGACTGCTGGCCCTTGGCCGGTCGGGATGAGTATGTGGAGATGCGGCCTCTACCTCGCCTAGGCTGTCTCTTGCCAATTGTCTTCCAAGCCGGTTTCTCCTGCCTAGAGTCCTTGTAGCTTGGCTTTTTATCCTGCCTTTCGTAAGGGTGGTACCGACCCTTGCTGTGGGATGAAGCAGACTGACCCCTGGACTCAAACTGTGCTATGTCCTCCTCAGCTCTCTTTATTACAGCATCAGGAAAGAGAGTAGCAATATGAAGGGGGGCAGTTCTTAAGGCTGTCAGAGTGTCCGGTTTGATTCCGGTCCTGAGGTGACTGAGATAAGCGTCTCTCCGTACAAGTGTGAGGTTGCCCATAGAAACAAAGATAAATTCTGAAAGGTGTTCCATGGCTTTTGCTGCAGCCTGAGATATGCTAGAGTTGAAGTCCATAAGGTAATTCAATTCGTCAGCTGCTGCAGTGAACTGTGAAGAAGCCTTGCCTTTATTTTCAGATCTCAATGCCTTAAGTTGGTCCTTCATATTTTGCTGGACTCTGAAGAGACATCGGTTGAAACTGGCTGACTGATTACAAATAACTGATGCCTCTCTAGCCGACCTCTCCCACCTACGCAATGTCTCTTGTGAAATTCTGCAAGAGGCCGGTGGGGTTGAAGACATTCCAGAGTACTTTGCTATCCTACTATAGCTGTTGTTGAGCTTTGAAGAGTCGGTAGACCAATGACTAAGCTGAGATGAATCTGCTTTAGGGTCGGTTTTAGGATCTATGTGAAGCCCATACCATTTGGTCTGGGACTTAGCCGGCCTGAGGAAAACGTCCTTTCCCAAACCACCAGGCTCTGAGCCACGGGAGGGGTAGCCCTCAACTAGGGTAAGATTCAGTTTAGCTAACTTGCGGCATAACCAATCCTCAGTCGGCATTCTTACTGACACCTTTCCGGGAGCAACAGTCTTTGGGCCGGCAAAGGGATTGTCATCTGCAGTATTTGTAGTACTCTCCAATTCCGGTATATCCGACCAACCCATAAAGGACCGGATGCCTTGCATTGTGTCCCTGTAGTTCTGTTCTTCCGACACTGGCTGGTCCTGTTCGGTCACTGACTGATCCTGGTCATCAGAAAGCTCCCCTTCCTCAGTATATAATTCTAGGGGGGGTTGATCCGACAAGCTATCAGCCGCAGATGAAAGACTAGAGATACTGTCTTTTCTTGGTCTATGCAAGGTCAGTGAGCCGGTGTCAGTGGGTTCAGAAGACAATGACCGGTCAGTAGCAGAAGGTCGGTTCAAATCTTGGGGGTCGGTACCAACTATCCCAGCAGCAGGTCGGTGAGTTTTAGTTTTACTGGAAGGCTGATGCAGAGTTGCAGAGGAGCTTTGCCCAGTAAACTTAACAGAAGAGGTCGGTCTGCTACTCTTAGTTTGACTGGCCGGCTGATGCTTAGTAGCAGAGAAGCCCGTTCCAGTAAACTGACTTGAAGACGTCTGTGAGCTGGTCACTGCTTTACTGGTCGGCTGATGCTTTTCAGCAGAGGAGCCAGATCCAGGAAGCAAAGAGGTTGAAGGTCGGATGAAAGGTTCCGTAACATTCTGAGTCTGTGGAGGTGAGTGGGTCGGTGCTACTTTAATATCTGCAGAAAAAGCTGGCTCAAAGCTCTTGGCTAAAATTAAGGCTTCTAGGCGACTAAAGCGCTCAGACCACTGTTGTCAAGTTCGGTGAATTTCTCATCAGCAGTGGACTGGGATGAAGTGGCTTTAGAAGAGGGGGATTTGACTTTCTTAGTGTCTTTTTTGCTATCTTTCTTAGGCTTTTTCTCTGGAGGTGGAGCAGGAGCAGGGGATTTAATAGTACCCTGACTATCCACAGTTCCAATCACAGACACACTGGCCAGGTCGACAAGTTCCTCATTGTCTTTAGAAGGGGTAGAATCAGCCGTTTTCGCCTCACGCTTTTCTTTCTTGATTTTATAAGCAGGCGTAGAGATCTATAGAATTTGCTCAGAAGGAAAAGATTTGCAAATAGGGCACTGATCAGAAGACTGTGGGTTTTCTACACAAAAATCCTGTCCCTTACCCTTCTCTCTGCAACGCGCGCAGTGTGAGTGTGTGTCAAACAGAGCCATTGCATGTCCACATTTCCCTCTCCGTTGGCCAGGAGAAGCCATGATGTACTTGAAGCAGATATAAGTAGAATAAACGTTGAAAAAATAAGATGTCTGATATAATTCTGAAGAAAAACTTTGCTGTAAAAAATTCCTTGTGCACAGCCACACGCCAAACGAAAAAGATGCTATGACGTCACGCTGTCTAGACAGGAAGGAAGTACGACACGCCACCTGGCGAGTGCACAGCACTGGACCGGCCTGGCCGGTGGAAACACAGGACGTCTTTTTCTGACGTTTGGCGGGCCGGTCTGCGCCGACCGGATAAGCAATTGTCCATTGGATAGGATGTATTAACGCAATAAAAATATAATTTCTTCAGATTTGGGGTTTGTTTCTAATATTTTAAATTTTCTCACAATATTATGTACTGACACTTGAAATGGCGGTTGTAAAGTGTCATCACTGTGTTCAAGTTTTTTTTTAATTGGTCTTGATACAGAGATACCAGTGTTACCAACCATGCCCTCGTGAAAATGTCATTGAATAAAATAGAATCAGAGATTATAATCAGTATTTTGGGCATAAAACATTACATTAAAATATGTGTGAATAAAATACCACAAAAAGCTTGAATCGAAATAAGCATCAAAGATAAAAACCTTTTAAGAAATACAGCAGTTCAGTTCATTCAACTCTTGTATAAAGCATTACAAGCACTTTCACAACTGAAAGGGAAGTTCACTTAATTATTTGTGATTTTAAAGAATTTAATCCTTTGGTTTAAAATGCTAATTATATAAAGGGAAATTTAAGATATCATTATTTTCTGTGAAGATTACAAGATTAGACAAAAAGCAGGAAAAAAAATTAAAATTTTCAGGTGAAGCAGAATTGACATTTCTAATATATAATTCAAGAGCCAAATATGTAATAAAGCATGGGGTACCCTAGAAGTAAAAGATATTTATTTTGAATGTTGGAAGATTTATGTGATTATCTCAAAGGCTTCTTTCTCTGTGGCACAGAAGTTAAGGTGTCTGATTCTGAATTTTAAAAGTTACAATCTCACAGTTTATACACAAAACAAGACTAAATCTTCAGCTTGAGTTTTGACAGTTGCCTTTGACAGAATAATAGAAGGAATAGATTTTAAGTGATTGATTTGGTTTATACTTCTTTAACAACATTGTAAAGTTTATATCACGACACCATCATTGTAAAGCTTATACTATGATACCATCATGACAGGTAGTTATAGGTATAAGCGAAAAGCACTGCATACTGGTCAGTCCAGATTGTACTATAATAATTAGGGGACTAGCCACCAAAATAGCCAAATTTAACAAATTTAAACCTATAATCTCCAACTTTGACAATGACTGTGTCCCATCCTCCACTCCAGTGAATAAAAACAGTAAAGTAGTCCAAGCCATATAGACCACTGAAGAATGATTTACTATTAAAAGATTATATTGCTAATTTTAATGGTGTCGATGATAAATGCTATGCCACCAAAATACTAATGTGCATGATGGGATGTTGCTCCTTGGAATTCATTTACTCACTGACTGGACACTGTAAAATGGAATACAGCTTAATCGGTGAGCTACAATAAGCAAAAGCCAGACAAAGTAAAACAATGGATTCACCTCTTGTGCAATAACCCGTAACTTTGTGAGTTCTTTTTCCTTTTCATCCAGTTCTGTGTCAACTTCTTGGAGTTCTTTCTGTAAATCATTTCTTTGAGATGGATTTCTCACTTCCAGCCTTTTGCTACGAATGCGAATTCTGAAAAATAATTTGCTGGGTTATTTTATAACAAGTATAATATGATATCTGCAATAATTCTATTACATATAGGAAAACTGGCCCATTTTTTTCTATTTACGAATATGGTTACACAAACTAAATTGCAATAAAGTACATAACTGGCAGAGGAGTAAATATACTTCTGACCATCTTGTCTAATCTAATATGGACTTTTACTGTGCTTAATCTCCATCATGGGTAGACTCTAAGGTAAAACTATACATAAATGTTTAAATAGTTGTTCACTGAACACAAACAGGACATACCTGAGAAGACACAAGGGTTGCCAGGTGGCTATGGGGGACTGGCTTTTGCAAACAGGTATGTTTCAAGCTTTTTCCTGAAGGAGGCAAAAGATGTTGCATTGTGTATATTGTCTGGAAGGTCGTTTCAAATTTTCAGATCATCGAAGGCAAAACTATTTCCAAAGTGTTTGACTGACTTATAGAGAGAAGAATGAAAAGGAAGAACTGCAAGGTAGTGATAGTCAGGGTGACCACGCCTGGTGCTGTAGGAGCAACTGCTCAGTGACAAGGACAGTCCAAAATAGCTCAGAGAACCGGTGCAGAGATATTTATACACCAATATTGCAGTTTTGAACATGTAACGGCACTCAATAGGCAGCCAGTGGTGTTGCTTGAGGCTGGGTGTTACAGGAACATACTTTTTTTTTGTTTGTGACAATATGTGTGATGGTATTCTGCAGTGCATTCAGAATACTGTTACACAAAAAAGAAAGTATGCTCTTGTAACATCTCTTCCCATAATCTAGACAAGAGGAGAGTGCCCGTGAACGGGCACTGTGTCAGCTGACTGAGTGTTTTTGATTTGTGAAGGTGATTAGAGGACAGAATAATTATCAGGAAAAGGTCTGTACAGAAATACAGTAAATGGTAACTGAACAGCAAGTTCGAAAGAAATTCCGAAGCTGACAGAAGAAAAGGATAAAAAAGTTGTGCCCTGTAAATGGTATTATGAAGGAAAATAACAAGGTAATTGTTTAAGTGTAAAAAATAGGTTAAAACATATTTAAAGAAATACTACAAATGCAATATCCTCGTTCGACCTTGAAGAAGGGGTCCAAGGTCAAATCTAACCACACAAATACATTCCCAGCCCATGATTTCCTATGGTTTACCATTCCAAACCTCTAGGACCAATTATAAATGAGTTATAAGCACTTTTAAGCTTGGCTGTCCTCATTTGACCTAAGGAGGGGTCCAAAGGTCAAATCTGACCATACCAAAAGATTCCGAGCCAATGATTTCCTATGGGATGGTTTACCATCCCATCTCTGTCACCAATAATAAGCGAGTTGTAGGCACTTTCAATTTTCGCTATCCTCATTTGACCTTGAAGGAGGGTTCCAAGGTCAAATCGGACCATATCAACAGATTCACAGCCCATGATTTCCTGTCTGTTTACCATCCCAAACCTCTGGGACCAATAATAAGCGAGTTATAAGCACTTTTAAGTTTGGCTATCCTTGTTTGACCTTGAAGGAGGGATCATTGAAGGTCAAATCTGACCACACCAAAAGATTCCCACCCCATGATTTCCTACAGGTTGGTTTATCATCCCAAACCTCTAGGATCAATAATAAGGGAGATATAAGCACTTTTCATGACTGACAAAAAACACCTGTGGCGGCCATCTTGTTTCTCAAAATGAGGCCAAAAATATTCCCAGACAACATTTTATGGTTATTAATATATACTGCAAACTTAAGAAAGCTAGCTATAATATTTTTTTTCATCAGAGCAGTAAAGGAGAAATCTCTCTCTACACACTGCGGCTATCCAGTGGATACAATGATTTACTCAACAGTGAGAACCTGAAAGTAGCTATTGCTCAGCTATGCCATGACATAGAGGTCTGCAATTTCACTATGTTATAGCTGACCAAAAATTCTGTGAATAACATATTTAACAAATTACTCTAAATGTAATAGTTTTCAAGTTACAACTGATTTACTCAACAGTGAGAACCTCAAAGGAACTATTACTCAGCTATGCAATGAGCTACATGTCTGAAATTTTACTATGTTATAGCTAACCCAAAAGTAGGTGAACAACATATTTAAGCAAACTACTGTAACTGCAATAGTTTTCAAGCTACAACTGATTTACTCAATAGTGAGAACCTGAAAATAGCTATTGCTCCGCTATGCCATGAGCTATAGGTCTGTAATTTCACTATGTTATAGCTGACCCAAAAGTAGGTGAACAATATATTTTAACAAAATACTCCAAATGCAATATTTTTCAAGTTATAGCTGATTTACTCAACAGTCAGTACCTGAGAATAGCTATTGCTCAGTTGTGCCATGAGCTGTAGGTCTATAATTTCACTATGTTATAGCTGACCCAAAAGTAGCTGAATAACATATTTGCACAAATTTCTGTAAATGCAATAGTTTTCCAATTATAACTGATTTACTCAACAGTGAGAACTTCAAAGTAGCTATTACTCAGCTATGAAATGAGCCACAGGTCTGAAACTTCACTATGTTATAGCTGACCCCAAAATAGGTGAATAACATATTGAAACAAAATACTCTAAATGCAATAGTTTTCAAGTTATAAGTGATTTACTCAACAGTGATAACCTAAAAGTAGCTATTACTCAGCTATGCCATGAGCTACAGGTCTGAAATTTTACTATGTTATAGCTGACCCAAAAGTAGCTGAATAACATATTTATACGAAATTCTCTAAATGCAATAGTTTTTAAGTTACAAGTGATTTTACTTATGATGGAAGTTACTGAAAAGCCCAAAAGTAGCTATTACTCACTTAGCTATTGAGACAGACACCCAACTTACTCACCATATTGTAGCTATGAAAAAAGTAGCTGAATAACATATTTTAACAAAATGCTCTAAATGCAACACTTTTCAAGTTATAAGTGATTTACTCAATAGTGATAACCTAAAAGTAGCTATTACTCAGCTATGAAATGAGCCACAGGTCTGAAACTTCACTATGTTATAGCTGACCCCAAAATAGGTGAATAACATATTGAAACAAAATACTCTAAATGCAATAGTTTTCAAGTTATAAGTGATTTACTCAACAGTGATAACCTAAAAGTAGCTATTACTCAGCTATGCCATGAGCTACAGGTCTGAAATTTTACTATGTTATAGCTGACCCAAAAGTAGCTGAATAACATATTTATACGAAATTCTCTAAATGCAATAGTTTTTAAGTTACAAGTGATTTTACTTATGATGGAAGTTACTGAAAAGCCCAAAAGTAGCTATTACTCACTTAGCTATTGAGACAGACACCCAACTTACTCACCATATTGTAGCTATGAAAAAAGTAGCTGAATAACATATTTTAACAAAATGCTCTAAATACAACACTTTTCAAGTTATAAGTGATTTACTCAACAGTGATAACCTAAAAGTAGCTATTACTCAGCTATGCCATGAGCTACAGGTCTGAAATTTCACTATGTTATAGCTGACCCAAAAGTAGCTGAATAACATATTTATACGAAATTCTCTAAATGCAATAGTTTTCAAGTTATAAGCGATTTACTCAACAGTGATAACCTAAAAGTAGCTATTACTCAGCTATGCCATGAGCTACAGATCTGAAATTTCACTATGTTATAGCTGGCCCAAAAGTAGGTGAATAACATATTTATACAAAATTCTCTAAATGCAATAGTTTTTAAGTTACAAGTGATTTTACTCATAATGGAAGTTACTGAAAAGCCCAAAAGTAGCTATTACTCACTTAGCTATTGAGACAGACACCCAACTTACTCACCATATTGTAGCTATGAAAAAAGTAGCTGAACAACATATTTTCACAAAATGCTGTAAATGCTACATATATGCAAGATATGAGAGAAATCCCTGCAATAGTCACTGAGAAAATTGTGATAAAAAGTTGAAATTTTCACACTTTTGGTGGGGGTACCCCCCTTGTAATGTCTCTAGCAAACAGACGAACAGACAGATTTGCATGCCTTGAACAATTTTTCATCCTCGATAGATAAGGTATCTTTTAAAAAAAACAGCATGTCTCTAGGCCTTGTAGTTTTGGAGAAGAAGTTGTTCACGCGGACGCGGACGCCCACGCCGCAGAGTGATGACATAATGTCAGCTGACTGACAAGTCAGCTGACATAAAAAAGGTTTTTGAAAACAATAACAGAGTATTCAAATAAGTAGAAAAATGAAAACATATTAAAGCTTAAAGGATGGGAAAAGGTTAAAAGTATGCTGTCAAAAATATTCTCATGCAGAGATAATCCTGGCAGAGACATTAATGTAAAATTGTTAAATACTACAATGTAGAATAGATATTGCAACAGGATGCATTCTATTACTATGAGGTACTTCTTGTGAGGGGAAAATTGCCTTGATGAAGGCAAATATTACATCTACGGCTCTGAAAATGTCACAGTATCTGACAAGTTTTCTATGGATTCCTATTACCTGGTAATAGTGTTGGTATCGAATAATAATATGTATATCAATATCAAACCATATTTTTGCTTCTGTATCGATCAATATTGAAATATCGGGTCATGGGTGTTTTCCGAGAAAGAGCTTCCAAACCCTTTCACGAGTTTTAGAAGTTTCCCGAAACATAAAGAAATATGGCGCTTCCGGTTTTAGCGGTAAGTGAAATTTGACAAAAAATGATAGGAAAACCAATCTATTTCTTAACTTTTATATTTTATTTACATGGAAAACAGCTTAATTGCATCTAGTTAGTAGTATGTTCCGATATTGATATTGTACCCTACATTATCGATATCAGTATATTTAGCATGGATCAATAAATATTTCAATATCGATAAACAATACCAGCACTACCTAGTAATACATTCAAAAGCTTCAAAAACAATAATAAAGAAGATAAAAGCAAAGAAGCAAAACATATATAATTTTAAGACCTCAGTTTGACCCTTTAAGAGGGGGGCGGGGGAGGGGGGAGACGGGGGTAATTATGATTATTATTATTATGCAATTTTACTCAGTACAATATCTCCATACACTACTGGACTCAAAGGGCTATTTAACCCATCTGACTGCACAGTTACAGCCCAAACTCACAAGTAACTGACATTCCCCTAACTGGAAGATAGAGGCTCAAGGATGACCATTTATCAATGTCCTTGAGGTTCTTTAACCTGCCACTGGGGATAAGACCCAATGACAGAGGACTGCCATTTTAAATGCCAAATATCATGTTTGGTCATCCGAGCCACTATGTATCTGCCTGTACCTGGGATTGAACCCAAATCCTCTGAGTTCCTAGACAAGTGTGTTACCCGCTAGGCCACAGTGGCAGATTCTTACCAGCTTTCTAGATTCCCTGTGTATGTTTTCTTATTACCCCCATTCAAATTCTCTAGAAGCAGTAATAAAGGAATAAAAAATCTTGTTATTTTATGACCCCAGTTTGACCTACAAGGGGGGTGGGGGTGGGTGGGCAGCGGGTAAATCTTAGTGGCGTTTTTTTTTGTTGGACTCTCTGCACAAGGTTACATGTGAGGCTCTAAATGTAAATGTTTATTCTTTTGTTTTTTTCCCCATCAAAATATTGATATATTATTTTTTGATTTCTTGTAAATGTTTTTATGAACTTAGAACTATCACATATCAAAAAATAAATAAATACTGTAACAATAGGAACACGGGAGAAGTATTTCCTACAAACACATGTAACCACTTCACGAACATTATTATTATAATGTAGATATTATTCAAAGATTTTGTGCAATGGGAGTTGAAAGAAGGTTAGACATAAATTACTTATATCATGCTACTATATTGTTCCTTCCACTACTTCGCTGCCAAATATCATGTTTATAGATAATTTATTTTTGTACAGTACTGAACAAAACATAAAAATTGAATCACTTCATACCAACCCATGTAGGAGTTATATTCTAGGTTGGCTGTACATAAAGAAAGGTATATTTTATTTCAAGATACTATATAAATTGCTTATCGAAAATCATTTCTAGCCTAAAGCTGGGGAATGTTCAAATATTAAAATAATATAATTATTTTTCAAATTGAACCGTCTTGTAAGTCTAAGTGCCTGGATGTCACTTGTACATTTTTTGTGTTCAATGCAAAACATATAACATACTCTCTAACAATATGATCTATCCATCTCCTGATCTCCCCAAAATTACACTTATGCATATACCTTCTTTCCTTCAAGGTCAGAATTTCCTTCTTCAAAACAGATATTTGATCAACCACTTTATCCAAATCTTTGCTTCCTTTCTTCTGTCCTTTGGTTTTCCTGAGCTCACTTAGTAAAGGGTTACTTGTTTTGTCAAGTAAATCTTTGTCTTCAGCAATTGTTGGACCTTAAAAATAAACAATTCACTTACAACTGTAGATCAAGCTAAAAAGAGATTTTCATTTTCTAGAGATTAAGGTACAGTGTATACAATGGCCTATATATTTTACATTTAACAAATTGTAACAAATTTTATTGTAATTTAACTTTTTACAAGTTAAATACTTACCTTATCCTCACAAGTGCTTGGTTTGGTTTTGTGGAGCAAAACGTATCGACCGACAAGTATTTTTTAAAAGAATTTTCTTGTCGGCAGGTGACCCCTTGTCTGCGCATGTCCGCGCATGCGCCGTACTCATTGTCGACAGGCAATTGTCGAGAGATCTTCATTGTATTTTTGGTCCCCAGCAAAACAAATTATGCGGGGAGGTAGGGTGGGTTTATCCTTGTGAGGATAAGGTAAGTATTTAACTTGTAAAAAGTTAAATTACAATAAAATTTGTTACATTTTATTGCGTAAAATAGCCTTACCTTATCCTCACAAGTGCTTGAATACAACCATAACAGGTGGAGGGTATTTGTTTTGGCCACACTGTTAGATGATTGTCAGACAAGGGGTCACCAAATAAAGCACTTGATAAGAGGATAAGATAAGCTTCCATTCGCCACATCTTAGGTTATATATATTACTTCTTCATCACAGATAAGTAATTTGCTAACCTCAACAAGAGATCCATGATGTGGTCGTCATTGTTGCTGCTGTTGCTGTTGTAGACAATTTTACAACAAATCATATAGCAGTATTAACCATCACCCGGTATTGGCCGGAGATGTCTGCATGACTCCCGAAACAAGATGTCATCTTCTGACAATGAGAATATCTCCAAGCAGGCAAACTGAACTGCATGAGCTGCAGATATGGGGCCATATGTAAGTCAGGAAAGACATATGTCAGTGACACAACACTTGTGTAACTGGAGAGAACATAACTATGTGAGTCATATCAATAACATGTAAAAATACACAAAATTGACTACATGCCGAGGTGAATCCACAAGGCCCAATTTGTTCATGGACTGGTCATGGGATTGCCAAGCTACTTCTTCAAGTAGAATGTAGTAAAGAATTGTGGGTCTTCCAATAACAAGAGTTCCATATCTGCTCAGGTAAGACCCCACTCTTGAAAACTAAAGAGGCAGCCATGTATGTAATATGTGCCTCAATGTATAGATTCTGGGAATCAGAATTAAAGGACTGGCAATCTAATCATGCATCCAGATTGATCCAGGAAGAGATACCAGAACTCAAGATATCTCCATCAAGCCTTCCCTAAAAGATATGAGCAAGAGATGCTTCACCTCCTTGAAGTACTTGTACTGTCTTGATAGTAAGTAAGTACTGTAAGAGGGCAGAGTGTCACAACATCAGTCCAACGTCAGCTCAAGAAAGGTTTGTGAGCTGGAATGACCACTGGTTTGAGCCATCTGGAGCATCAGAAGCCAACTGGTTCTTGCTAAAAGGCAGGAGAAGGAGACTTTCCCTTTTCTCCAAGCAGTAGTCCTGTCCATGAAGGATGTAAGTGCTGTAGGAGGACAACGAAACATGTGTCCAGGCAATTTGAGTTCAGGAATGATCTAGAGCTGAAGTGACCACTGGAGCCAATCTAGACCAATTGAGGCTAATAGGTCCTTGCTGAAAAGGTAGGTAGGAGGGAGAAACTGTAACCTCCTTCCTATGAGGCTTGTGTCTGAAGGAGCCAAAGTCCCAGAATACACTTCCAATGGCATTGCAACAGTCTTGCAAGTCAAACTTTTTTAGACTGACCTCCTTTTAAAGGTTAATAAGGAGCCTTTTGTGAAAACCAACAGAAGCAAAGGCAAATCCCTTGATGCTGCACCTCTGTTAGCAGTGGGCTTCTCTCTATAACACTTGCAATAGGCCTATAAAGATGCAGGCTTTGGCTCAACTCCTGCACAAAAAAGTAAATGATCAGCTATGGCTGCTGCAAAGCCAACAATAGTGACAGGTTTCAGATTTTTGCAAGTCAATGGATCAAAAAATCTGGTATATTTGAGACCGTAGGCTCTGAGATGGCCACCTTATTCTGTGGGTACCAGAGCTCAAAATGGCCCATCATGACTCATACATTCCAAGATGAGGGTCCTTGAGATGCCCTAAATCTCTCTATCCCTTGCCCAGAGAATGATATAAGAGATTCTGAGTGGTGTTAAGGTGCCAAGCATGAAGGTGCCAATGCAACAGATTTAGATGGAATTTCTGACTGAATGGCTGTTTTTGAGACCAGTGAAGTAGCTGTAATGGAGGTTTGGTTGAATGACTCACCAGACAACAAAGCCAATGCATCATGGGCCACCAAGGGGCCACTACAATCATTTTGCACCTGGTGTTCACTTGTTCAATGACTTTTTGGAATAAGTGGTATAGGACCAAAGGCCTAGCAGTCCAGAACCTCCAACAAGATGTTTAATTCATCTATGTTCAGAGCATTTGCATCCGGGACTGGCAACATAGAAAGGAAGTTTGTGACTCATATTGGTGGCAAACATCTCTACCATTGGTATTTGACAAATTATGTAAATCAAATAAAATATTAAAGATGAAGACTCTCCTGTCTGTATTATTTCGTTCTTTGTGGAGAGGCTGTCATGACATCTAGGCAACCCTGAATATATCTGGCTCATATGAGAATATTTCAGGGATTGCAGTAGGCCAAGATGCAGCATACCTGCATAAAACACCTATTGTTGATTTGTGCCAAACTTGCACGTTGTCTAGAACCATAAAGGGAGTAAGAACCATTCTGTACATATTACTTTTGTCCCTTCTGTAGAGATCATTGAGTATGACATTTAAGTAATCCCAGAATATTTCTGTCTCTTAAGAGTATATTTCAAGGATTGTAGTAGGCCAGGATGCGTCAAACCTTTATCCCTTCTGGAGATATGTTGAGTATGACCTTTAAGCAACCAAGAATATGTCTGTTATGAGTATATTTTCAAGGATTGCAGTAGGCCAAGCTGCGCCAAACTAGGAGGTATACGCTCCCCCCCCCCCGTTTTTTCAGATAACCGAACACAGTGGTGTTGTCTGATGCTATCAGAATTCTTTTGTGTGGAATTTGTCTTGAAGGCTTTTAAGGGCTGAACACACTGCCTTCAGCTGTATGACATTGAAATGTAATATATACATTTTTAACTGTCCAAAGCCACTAACTGTGATGCTTATAGATGGGATCATCAACCCTGGTTTAATGCATCTACGAAAATAATGGAATTGTGCACCTGTGTCTAGAAAAGGCATTCTATTTCCCATTTTTTGGCATGTTCCACCAGTGAATATGCTTTTTCAGAATGATTTGAAACAGGAATTCTCACAACTAGTGACTGAAGATATTGCCAGTTTTTTCTAGATACCACTGAAAGGCACACATACATAACTGACCCATTGGTATAGTCTTTTCCAAAAATGCTGGTATCCCTACCTGGGATATAAGCAACCTTGGGGTTGATTGTGATGAGATCGCCATGTGTTGAATAGATTCTCGGGTATTTAATTTATTCGAGGTAGAAAGAAATTTCCTGGTACCAAAATGCAGTGGTAACCTAGGAAATCGATATCACGAAGCCCAGTTGATGAATAATTGGATGAGTTCTTTGGTTTGAACCCAATACTGGTGTCTTTTACGTACACTAAACAACCAGTAGACTAGGTAAAAGGTGAAGAAATTTCCTGGTACCAAAATGCAGTGGTAACCTAGGAAATCGATATTACGAAGCCAGTTGTTGAATAATTGGATGAGTTCTTTGATTTGAACCCAATACTGGTGTCTTCTACATACACTTAACAACCAGTGGTCCAGGTATATGGTGAACTCCTATTCCGTGAGACTGAAGAATGAGATTTGCCTCTTTATTACGCGCATGATACTGTAGAGGGGTCGCTAACCCGAATTTCATAATGCTTTAAACTGATAGGTTTGACCGTGTACATTAAACTGAAGTAGATGTTGAGAGACCTGTGAATCGGTACATAAAAGAACGCATCTTTTGTAACCGAATTTTTAATAATTTCTGCTGTCTCCAGTTTAAGTGATGCGACAAGCAGGTATTTATTGACATAGTAAACGAACTTCACTCGTGGGCAGTGACCGTTGAAGTTGTAGATAGAAAACAATTCAGGACACTGAGATGTATCAGAGGTCGTCATTAGCCGAGTTTCTATACAAGAAATAAACTGCCATAGAAACCTGGAGTTCTGCAATTGTAGAGTGGATGAATTGCTTTCTTTTGAAGGATTTCCAGCAATATTTCAGCGGTATATTTACTGTAGCCATGTTTTCCTGTCTGACGTCATCGCTTTGCATTGTGGGTAGTACAGGCATTGGTGAATTCGATTGGGGAGTAATTCGACAACTCCGTCTCAAGATTCGCACAACTCTGGGACGGCAATGAAAATCTCCCATCACTGCCAGTAACTCTGCAAGAAGAGCCTCCATGGTGACTTGCATTAATGTAGCCACGTTCTTCTGTATCCCTCTGACCTGGTAAACTAGGCAGAGTGGTACGACGATCTTTTGTGGTTAGTAGGGGAAAATTACTGGACATAGCTCCTGTCCTGAATATACTGTGCAAAATACAGTGTAAAAGTTGGAAGCAAGGACTTCAACATATAATATAACAAAATCTCATCTAGCTAGTTTGATCTTCGTTGAGTTTGCAGAAGAATTAACTCAAAAGTCACAGAATTCTTTCCAATGGAGACATGGCCATAGGAAGGTTTTATTATCTAGTAAATAGTTATTGCAATTCTTCAACAGGGCTGAACAGACAAGCAGTGCACATACTGCCCCAAAGACGTCTGTTGGATCTTCATCCAAATTTACAGCAAGGAAGGTAATCTGTCTATATTTTCATGTCTGTAGTCGTTCTTTTGGAGGGAGACCTGTTACTGTACCAGAGTGGCGCTCCACCCACAGTAAAGAATCTACGACCTCCGTTGCAAAGACAACTGCATTCTTTCTTCTTTGTTTTCGAGCATACGCTAATACTCATGTTCTGCCATCAATAAAGGGACAATAAAGCAGTTTTCCACTGAAAACTACGGGAGCTCTTCTCTGCATACCTTTCCTCGACAAGGAGGTAGTTCCAGTCGAATAATGGGTGAGTACAGCCGAAGATATACACGTCTTCCACTGAAGACTTTACAGCAACATCTTCTTGCACATCTTATTCTGACCCTTTTCAGGACAAGGGAGGCAGAATTAGTGGTAGTACCAGTCGAATAATGGATAAATACAGGTAGGTGCACGCTTGCACGCTTCAAAACTTCATAGATCTTCGTCTGTAAATGGACGATAATAAAAGAAAATACGTGTTGCTCCCATATCGACCAAAAATATAATGAAGATCTCTCGACAATTGCCTGTCGACAATGAGTACGGCGCATGCGCGGACATGCGCAGACAAGGGGTCACCTGCCGACAAGAAAATTCTTTTAAAAAATACTTGTCGGTCGATACGTTTTGCTCCACAAAACCAAACCAAGCACTTGTGAGGATAAGGTAAGGCTATTTTACGCAATAAAAAAATATCTTATCAAAGTTGTCATACTTTTAAAATTCTATATTCTCACAGAGACAACTGGATAATATTACTACAATTACCCCCAGAATTTCTGTATGTGAATGGTGTCCGCCACTATTGGGATTTCAGCGAGCATTCCTACTCACTGCATTTACTAATAACGAAGTGTACAATTTTCTAAAACATAGATGCATATTACACAGCCACCCCTTGGCTACCATAACATGTTTTTTCTAAATACTTTCCAATTAAATCTACTTTAAGTGTTAATTGCAACTAAATCTGTGAAGAGAACTATGTCAAGGTATAGTTTATTTACCTGAAAGAAACATCAGTGACCTTATGATTGTTAAAATTTGACAAAAATCTATTGCTCTTCACCTTTGTAATCATTGCTTTCAGAACAAGGTAATATTTGGAAAACACAGGGAATCTGTCTCAATATGGCTTTATGGGTAGAAGGGGAACCTAATTTAACCTTGACCTTTGAATTACCTGTAGCACATGCTACAACCTGACTGTTCTTTGTCTCAGATTTGTCAGACTCCTCTTTTACTTTAGGAAATGTTGATTCCCTATGCAGGTTTTCTTTGATGCGGCCAATTAGTTCTCCAACTTGCCTCTACAAACAGTTGTATAAACATGGGTAAAAGTTGTGAAACTGTCTCATTAACCTCAAGGCCATACCTAAACAATATTCTAATGTATCCTTAAACAATATCAAAGCAAAAGTTGAAGGAAAGTACATGCATAAACCAGTTATCAATACTCAAAATATATATTTACCATGTTGTGCAAAATCAAAAAGTGAGTAAACAATTTGTTTGAGCAAACCAGTGTATAAAGGAATAATTTTGACATAAAAACTGACACAAGTGACTTACTGGGAGCAGCTATTGGTATCTTTACTCACACAGCTCAAAACTTATACTTAATACATAAATGTCTTGTATGAAACCAGGAACTTACTGGATGTTAGGAGTGCAGCTGTAACTGATGTTAGATGGTTTTTGAAGAATTAGCCATTTTGACCTTTTGTTTTCACTCAGTTTATTCAAATGCAGGCTTTCATTGCAATGGCCTGATTCTTGCAAACTAAGCTGAGCTAGTTGTAATGGAGATAATTAATTAAAATAATCTATCTATGCATATTGGTATCATAGAATCTTTAATTGGAAGTAAGTAAGATGTCTGACAAAGGCCATTTTATCCATATTGCTAGATCTTAACTGAATCTGGCTACTCTCTCACTTCACTGTTAACAGACATTTCATGTGTGTCACTATTTTACTCCCACCATGTTGATAAATATGACATACAAAATCTGTTAATTAGAATGCATCCTAAAATGCCAATTCCTCTCAATGGTCCTCTGTTTGGAGGCCCATCAGTTCCACAAGGTAACAAATGAACCAAAAGGTCTTGTGGCCAGTTACCTGCTTGATAGTGCAAACCCTACATGCACACACCAGTAGTACAGGAAGAACCCACACCCGGTTGAGTGAAATTTGTAACCACAAGTTGAAAACAGAAAACCAAAATAACTATTTTGGCTCTGTGGAAATAGCTCATTTCTCCATTTCACCACTATAACAACATACTACGACAATTATGCTGATTCTTACACATATGTTAGTGTCTGATGAGCCTCCCCGGCCAAACCATGCACCCAACAACACACACAACTCCAAGCATAGAGTTGTGATGTCACAGCCACATCACTGGTGATGTTAGAACTATGGGACCAGTCACAATGACATAGATATTCCATAGTGATGTCTATTTGCCTTAAATTATCTTTAAATCTATTGACCTATCAAGCAAAAATACATTAGTTACCAAAGTTTGATCAATTAGAGGTCATTATCAGCACAGTCACAAACAAGTAAAGACGTGCTATGGAAGTCGTCAGTGATAGATTGCCCTGTTATACTTCTTAAATCTGTTAATCTAAAATGGCAGGAATGGATAAATGAAAAACTGACAATTGGGATAATAACAAATGATTGTGGTCATAAATGGTAGGATCTGTTGTAATAACCAGCTATTATAAAAATAACAATTATGTGTATTGCAATTTAAAGTGTTATACAGTTGGTTATTGAACATTTTATCTATTGTGAAACACTTCCTTACTTGGAGAAATTTGGATAATCTTAATAATTTTCTAGAAATTACTACTGACAACCAATGTTTTAAATTGGTGAGGAATGAGGGTGCAAATTTTACACCTAGTAAAGTGGTTATTACTGCTTTGCAACTTAAAATGTTAAACATGTAACTTAAATTTTACAAGATGCATGAGGATTTATGGTAGTTTGATTAACACCCTTTGACACCTATTTGAGTTGTCGCATCTAAAAAGAAGTCTCTGTGGTGGCTTGATGAACTTAATACCAAAATAGCCTGACCTTTGCAATGATGTTTCACCCATGTTATATATGGATATAAACCATATTTCAATATTTTTTATGAGTACCCTGCTTACTAATTTGTACTCATTTTCTCAACCAAGGTGATCCATTTTCCAGTGTCCGAGTACCCTGTTACACCCCAGGAGTAAACAATGTGCTAGATACATGTAATGAATAATAATAATAATAGTAATAACAATAATACATCAAAAACAGACATCAAGATGCAAAAACTCAAATTTTAACACGTTATAGAAAGATACAACTTCATGCAAAGATACAACAAAGGAATGTAACATATTTAATACAAAAATACAACAAAGGAATGTAACGTATTTAATACTGTCACTGGACATATCCTACACAGTATAAATCAGAGCAACAGTATAACATTAAAGCACACCTTTGGTCCAGCCTCTTTGGAGCTTTCCTGTACCTCCGTACCACTGATGATATCATCATATACATCCCCTTCAGAGACCATATATACATCACCATCGTCATCTTCTCCTACTGGTCTGCTCAGTTCATAACTATCTCCAGACTGACCAGTACTACCTGTCTTGTGTTGCATTGCTTCATACACAAATCCAGCCTCATCGTCTTCATCACTCTCTTCACTCTCTTCCATTTCAACTTGACCTTCAAATGGCTAAGGTAGATGAATGACATTAATTAGGGCATAGAAAAAAAACACAAAAAGAGAGACATACCAAGGATACAGTACATATATGTAGAGGTATAACCTGACCTTCAAATGGCTGAGGTAGATGAATGACATTAAATGGGACATAGAAGAATCAACACGAAGAAAGACATACTAAGGATACAGCACGTACATGTAGCAGAAAAACTTGACCTTCAAATGGCAGGGGTACACAAAAACCCAAACACTGGAGATACAGAAAAACAACAGAGGTGATGGTAAAAATAAAATAAAAGATACAGACAGTACAGAGCAGTAGTACGGAGGTGTATTCTTAGATGGTGCAGTCATAATCACTTGTTTACAATGACAAATACCACCATAAATATGAATATTGATTCACAACAAAATGAGAAAAGCCATATTCTAGGACACTTACAATGTTAAAATGGGGGATGAAGAAATAAAATGGGACAACAATTTTATTTTTTATCATGTCTTTCAATGGCAGAACATTTTTGATGTTTCTTGATAATATCAGTTTACAGTTGCCGGTATGCTGCTTCAATATTTAGATTCTGTATTGACATATTTTTATGAAGTAATCTTTCAAAGAGAAATATTAATTTAAATAGACACACACATGCATACAATGAGAATTCAGAAAAAAATAATACTGAAATATAAAGAAAGTAGAGTCTGATGTACATAGATGGATAAAATGACACACAGCTTGACATTTACTGCTCTTTTTTTGTATGTCACAAATTTCTTCACAAACATATTGGAGAAACCATATCTCACAACAAAGGCTCAGAGCGGATAATCTATGCTTACCATTGCCAAACTAAAGCTTTTCCAAATAATAAAACAAACTGAGTGATGTGACTGAAACAAGAGGAGAGTGCCCGTGAACGGGCACTGTGTCAGCTGACTGAATGTTTTTGATTTGTGATGGTGATAATGAGAGGAAAGCATAATTATCAGGGAAAGGGCTGTACAGAAATACAGTAAATGGTAACTGAACAGCATGTTCGAAAGATATTCCGAAGCTGACAGAAAAAAAGGACAAAAAAGTTGTGCTCTGCAAATGGTATTATGAAATAAAGTAACAAGGTAATTGTTTAAGTGTAAAAAGTAGGTTAAAAATATTTAAAGAAATACTATAAATGCAATATCCTCGTTCGACCATGAAGAAGGGGTCCAAAGGTCAAATCTGACCATACCAAAAGATTCCCAGCCAAAGAATTTAGGATGGTTTACCATCCCAAACCTCTCGGACCAATAATAAATCAGTCATAGGCACTTTTTAAGTTTGCCTATCCTTGTTTGACCTTGACGGAGGGGTCCAAGGTCAAATCCGACCACACAAAAAAATTCCCAGCCCATGATTTCCTGTAGCTTGTTTACCATCCCAAACCTGTAGGACCAATAATAAGCGAGTTCTAAGCAATTGTAAGTTTGGCTATCCTCAATTGACCTTGAAGGAGGGGTCCCAGGTCAAATCTGACCACACCAAAAGAATCCCAGCCCATGATTTCCTATATGTTGGTTTACCATCCCAAACCTCCAAGACCAATAATACGCGAGTTATAAGCACTTTAAGTTTGGCTATCTTCGTTTGACCTGGAAGGAGGGGTCTAAGGTGAAATCTGACCACACCAAAAGATTCCCAGCCCATGATTTTCTATAGGTTGGTTTTCCATTCCAAACCTCTAGGACCAATAATAAGCGAGTTATAAGCACTTTTAAGTTTGGCTATCCTCATTTGACCTTGAAGGAGGGGTCCAAGGTGAAATCCGACCACACCAAAAAATTCCCAGCTCATGATTTTCTATAGGTTGGTTTTCATTCCAAACCTGTAGGACCAATAATAAGCGAGTTATAAGCACTTTTATGTTTGGCTATCCTCATTTGACCTTGAAGGAGGGTTCCAAGGTCAAATCGGACCATATTAACAGATTCCCAGCCCATGATTTCCTACAGGTTGGATACAATGATTTACTCAACAGTGAGAACCTGAAAGAAGCTATTGCTCAGCTATGCCATGACATAGAGGTCTGCAATTTCACTATGTTATAGCTGACCAAAACGTCCGTGAAAAACATATTTAACAAAATACTCTAAATGTAATAGTTTTCAAGTTACTACTGATTTACTCAAGAGTGAGAACCTCAAAGTAACTATTACTCAGCTATGCAATGAGCTACATGTCTGAATTTTTGCTCTGTTATAGCTGACCTAAAAGTAGGTGAACAACATATTTAAGCAAAATACTGTAAATGCAATAGTTTTCAAGTTACAACTGATTTACTCAATAGTGAGAACCTGAAAATAGCTATTGCTCCGCTATGCCATGAGCTATAGGTCTGTAATTTCACTATGTTATAGCTAACCCAAAAGTAGGTGAACAATATATTTTAACAAAATACTCCAAATGCAATATTTTTCAAGTTATAGCCGATTTACTCAACAGTCAGTGCCTGAGAATAGCTATTGCTCAGTTGTGCCATGAGCTATAGGTCTGTAATTTCACTATGTTATAGCTGACCCAAAAGTAGCTGAATAACATATTTGCACAAATTTCTGTAAAGGCAATAGTTTTCCAATTACAACTGATTTACTCAACAGTGAGAACTTCAAAGTAGCTATTACTCAGCTATGCAATGAGCCACAGGTCTGGAACTTCACTATGTTATAGCTGACCCCAAAATAGGTGAATAACATATTGCAACAAAATACTCTAAATGCAATAGTTTCCAAGTTATAAGTGATTTACTCAACAGTGATAACCTAAAAGTAGCTATTACTCAGCTATGCCATGAGCTACAGGTCTGAAATTTTACTATGTTATAGCTGACCCAAAAGTAGCTGAATAACATATTTATACTAAATTCTCTAAATGCAATAGCTTTCAAATTATAAGTGATTTGCTCAACATTGAGAACTTCAAAGTAGCTATTACTCGGCTATGCAATGAGTCACAGGTCTGGAACTTCACTATGTTATAGCTGACCCCAAAATAGGTGAATAACATATTGAAACAAAATACTCTAAATGCAATAATTTCCAAGTTATAAGCGATTTACTCAACAGTGATAACCTCAAAGTAACTATTACTCAGCTATGCCATGAGCTACAGGTCTGAAATTTTACTGTGTTATAGCTGACCCAAAAGTAGGTGAACAACATATTTAAGCAAAATACTGTACATGCAATAGTTTTCAAGTTACAACTGATTTACTCAATAGTGATGACCTAAAAGTAGCTATTACTCAGCTATGCCATGAGCTACAGGTCTGAAATTTTACTATGTTATAGCTGACCCAAAAGTAGCTGAATAACATATTTATACTAAATTCTCTAAATGCAATAGTTTTGCAATTACAACTGATTTACTCAATAGTGAGAACCTCAAAGTAGTTATTACTCAGCTATGCAATGAGCTACAGGTCTGAAATTTTACTATGTTATAGCTGACCCAAAAGTAGGTGAACAACATATTTAAGCAAAATACTGTAAATGCAATAGTTTTCAAGTTACAACTGATTTACTCAGTAGTGATGACCTAAAAGTAGCTATTACTCAGCTATGCCATGAGCTACAGGTCTGAAATTTCACTATGTTATAGCTGACCCAAAAGTAGCTGAATAACATATTTATACGAAATTCTGTAAATGCAATAGTTTTCCAATTACAACTGATTTACTCAATAGTGAGAACTTCAAAGTAGCTATTACTCAGCTGTGCCATGACCTACAGATCTGAAATTTCACTATGTTATAGCTGGCCCAAAAGTAGCTGAATAACATATTTATACGAAATTCTCTAAATGCAATAGTTTTGCAATTACAACTGATTTACTCAATAGTGAGAACCTCAAAGTAGTTATTACTCAGCTATGCAATGAGCTACAGGTCTGAAATTTTACTATGTTACAGCTGGCCCAAAAGTAGCTGAATAACATATTTATACGAAATTCTCTAAATGCAATAGTTTTGCAATTACAACTGATTTACTCAATAGTGAGAACCTCAAAGTAGTTATTACTCAGCTATGCAATGAGCTACAGGTCTGAAATTTTACTATGTTATAGCTGACCCAAAAGTAGGTGAACAACATATTTAAGCAAAATACTGTAAATGCAATAGTTTTCAAGTTACAACTGATTTACTCAATAGTGATGACCTAAAAGTAGCTATTACTCAGCTATGCCATGACCTACAGATCTGAAATTTCACTATGTTATAGCTGGCCCAAAAGTAGCTGAATAACATATTTATACGAAATTCTCTAAATGCAATAGGTTTTAAGTTACAAGTGATTTACTCAATAGTGAGAACTTCAAAGTAGCTATTACTCAGCTATGCAATGAGCCACAGATCTGAAACTTCACTATGTTATAGCTGATCCCAAAATAGGTGAATAACATATTGAAACAAAATACTGTAAATGCAATAGTTTCCAAGTTATAAGCGATTTACTCAACAGTGATAACCTAAAAGTAGCTATTACTCAGCTATGCCATGAGCTACAGGTCTGAAATTTTACTATGTTATAGCTGACCCAAAAGTAGCTGAATAACATGTTTATACGAAATTCTCTAAATGCAATAGTTTTGAAGTTATAAGCGATTTACTCAACAGTGATAACCTAAAAGTAGCTATTACTCAGCTATGCCATGAGCTACAGGTCTAAAATTTTACTATGTTATAGCTGACCCAAAAGTAGCTGAATAACATATTTATACGAAATTCTCTAAATGCAATAGTTTTTAAGTTACAAGTGATTTTACTCATGATGGAAGTTACTGAAAAGCCCAAAAGTAGCTATTACTCACTTAGCTATTGAGACAGGCACCCAACTTACTCACCATATTGTAGCTATGAAAAAAGTAGCTGAATAACATATTTTAACAAAATGCTCTAAATGCAACACTTTTCAAGTTATAAATGATTTTGTGCATGATTTCATGAATTTTAATGCATTAAAAATTATTAAAAAAATTTATTAAAAAAAAAGTAAGACAGATCCAGGTCTCATACTCACACAAGAGAATCTACCTGTGGCCTAGTACATATATGCAAGATATGAGAGAAATCCCTGCAATAGTCACTGAGAAAATTGTGATTAAGTGTTGAAATTTTCACACTTTTGGTGGGGGTACCCCCCTTGTAATGTCTCTAGCAAACAGACGAACAGACAGATTTGCATGCCTTGAACAATTTTTCATCCTCGATAGATAAGGTATCTTTTAAAAAAAACAGCACGTCTCTAGGCCTTGTAGTTTTGGAGGAGAAGTTGTTCACGCGGACGCGTACGCCCACGCCGCAGAGTGACGACATAATGTCAGCTGACTGACAAGTCAGCTGACATAAAAAAGGTACATTTAAAGCAATTTCCTTTTTCAGCGGAAGTTTATGCGAGTTTCCCAGAGTACTTTAACATTGAGACTTACTCTGTTACTCTCTGGAAATCTTGCATATGTAGATGTATTCCTTTGGTTACTTAATATTCCACTTAACAGCGTTTAAACGTATTGCAGTTCAAGTTTTGATCCTGGAGAAAGTTTGCTATACATCTTTGTTCCATGGTAAAATAATCAGTTTAAGTTATAACTAGAACATGAATTCATGCAATATATTTTTACAAAATTACACTGGCTTTAAATTATTCGAGGCCAATGACAGATAAAGATGACAACAGTAAAAACTACATAAATCACGGAAATGCATGTTGACAAATAAAGACCACAATGACACAACAAACATTGTTGGAATAGAAACACTCCACCATCATGCCATAATTTCCCAACAAAGTACCCCTCTCCCTTCAAATGGTGCAGGAACGAATGCAAATCACCACATTATGTAACATTTAGCACTGAGTCAACACTCAAAATGACTAAAAATGAACCAAAATTTAAAAAAAGTTTGCATACCATAAATAAGCTGTCTTGAATGAACCATCAAAAATGCAAAAAGTCCCAAGCAATTTGATGAGAGAAATAAAGGGGGTTTCCAAAGTGATGAATGTCAGCTAAATGGGGACTTCCATACTATTACTCCTTACACTTACCCTCTTGATGTCTGGAGGTGTTCTCACAGGAGGGGGGTTCCTTGGCAGTGGTGGAGGAATATTATCAGATGATCCTAGAAATATATTACACAAATATAACCAACTATAACAACACAGACTCTGGGCTCAATTATTTTGCCATATATTTTAAAGCTATTTAACAAGTATCTGACTTTATCTAATTCACATTCAAAAAGTCATAAATTGTTTATTTTTTGTTGTGTTTTTTGTGACATTTATTATTTTTTATTAAATTATAAACACTGAATTTATAATCCACTATGGATGAAACATCTTCGAAAGTACATTATCATACTTCTGTTCAACTCTTATTTAAAGATAAACATTGGATCATTTCACAGTATTATCAATATAAATGATCTCCTGGCGAGTAATATTTAGAACATGTTGTCTATTTACCTGGGTTTGTCTGTTTGTGTTGTAATTGGGTTTGTCATTCTGTTTGTCTGTTTGCGTAACTCAAAAAATATACATCAAATGTGAGCCATATTTTCACACAAGACTGGGTCAACCGGTGATTCAGCATCCCTCGAAATTATTTGGATATTTATCCAATCGAGTCTCCAGGTTTTTTTCTTCTCATTTTTCACATACGATATTTGTACACAAAAAGCAACAGCATGGAAGACTTTATATAAAATACATATCGATGTATAGGGATTAGGGAGGTCATTAAGTGTAAACCAAGTGAATTTTTAAAAATGAGAAGACAAAATGATGGTCACAGCGAAAGCCTCTTTTTCAATTTAAACTCTTTTTAAACTCCACCAAAGATGTATCTGTGATGGGTTTATTTGTATTTTCTGTCAACACTTTCCACACGTGAGGGGGTCAGTGTATTCTCAGCCATTCATTGTTAGGGATGATGTTTTAGTCCTTCCACAGATACAACAGCAATGGTGTGGAAGCTATAAAACCAACTCCCTATAAAATCAGCTTAACATTAAATGTTGAAACATTCAACAGAAAAACACTCACCTCCATGTGCTAGGACTTTACTTGGTTCTGTTGGAGTAAAGTCATGTACAACTTCATAAATTTCTCCCTCTCCATCTGATAACAGCCACACCAGAAAAATATTACATTGATTAGAAACCAACAAACTTGTAAATAATAATTCTAAAGATACATCTTTCTATAATTGGAACACGCAGTTTTGAAGTCACCCAAACAATAATTAATCTTTAATTTATTTTGCTTGAAGTCAAATTCAAAGTTGCTTTTTGACATCTGTTTTAACAGCCAGGTTTATATTGGGACAGCCTACCAGCATTTCAGACATGTTTTCATGGATTCGTACAAACAACCATAAAAGGGATTATTTGGCAAATTTGATCTACATACCAATCACAAAAATTATTATACAATACAAATATAAAACATAAACACAGTATCAGCCTCTTTTATTCAATAAAATGCACAAACAGATAATTAGATTTAATTAGGAATATATATTTCTGTGATTTTTTGTTAAATGACATCAAATGCCTGCTTATATACATTTGGCTACTACAAAAAATGAGGAAATATTATAATGATGTTTAATATATTCTATCTGACTTTGTTTGCAATAAGGCAACACTAATAACAAGCATTCTGACGCATGCATTTATCTCCCGCCATATAAATTAGATGTACTAAAGATAACATATTTTAACAAGGTGCTCTAAATGTAATACTTTTGAAGTTATAATTGATTTAGTGCATGATTTCATGAATTTTAATGCATTAAAAATTATTTAAAAAATTCATTACAAAAAATTTAGCATGTGAAAGCTGTCCAAAATGTAGGTGAATGAGTTATTTGAGAAATATTGGCTATCTGCAATACTTTTAGTGATAATAGGCAGTTACTCATTTTGAGTAGGTGAGTAATTAGCTACGGATCTGAAAATTCACTAATTGAAAGCTCTCCAAAATGTATGTGAATGAGTTATTTCAGAAATACTGGCTATCTGCAATACTTGTAGAGATAATTCGCATTTACTCATTTTGAGTAGGTGAATAATTAACTACGGGTGTGAAATTTCACTAAGTGAAAGCTCTCCCAAAAGTAGGTGAATGAGTTATATGAGAGAAATTGGCTATCTGCAATACTTTTACAGATAATTCACATTTACTCATTTTGATTAGGTGAGTAATTAGCTGCGGGTCTGGAACTTCACCATGTGAAAGCTCTCCCAAAAGTAGATGAACGAGTAATTTGATAAAAATTGGATACCCGCAATACTTTTAGAGATAATTAGCATTTACTCATTTTGAGGAGGTGAATAATTAGCTATGGCTCTGAAACTTCACCAAGTGAAAGCTCTCCCAAAAGTAGGTGAATGAGTTATTTCATAAAAATTGGCTATCTGCAATACTTTTAGAGATAATTCACATTTACTCATTTTCAGTAGGTGAGTAATTAGCTACGGGTCTGGAACTTCACCATGTGAAAGCCCTCCCAAAAGTCGATGAATGAGTTATTTGATAAAAATTGGATATCTGCAATACTTTTAGAGATAATTCACATTTACTCATTTTGAGTAGGTGAATAATTAGCTACGGGTCTGAAACCTCACCAAGTAAAAGCTCTCCCAAAAGTAGGTGAATGAGTTATTTGAGAAAAATTGGATATCTGCAATACTTTTACAGTTAATTCACATTTACTCATTTTGAGTAGGTGAGTAATTAGCTACAGGTCTGGAACTTCACCATGTGAAAGCTCTCCCAAAAGGAGATGAACGAGTAATTTGATAAAAATTGGATATCCACAATACTTTTAGAGATAATTAGCATTTACTCATTTTGAGTAGGTGAATAATTAGCTACGGGTCTGAAACTTCACCATGTGAAAGCTCTCCCAAAAGTAGATGAACGAGTAATTTGATAAAAATTGGATATCCACAATACTTTTAGAGATAATTAGCATTTACTCATTTTGAGTAGGTGAATAATTAGCTACGGGTCTGAAACTTCACCAAGTGAAAGCTCTTCCAAAAGTAGGTGAATGAGTTATTTAAGAAAAATTGGATATCCCCAATACTTTTAGGGATAATTCACATTTACTCATTTTGAGTAGGTGAGTAATTAGCTACGGGTCTGGAACTTCACCATGTGAAAGCTCTCCCAAAAGTAGATGAATGATGTATTTGATAAAAATTGGATATCCGCAATACTTTTAGAGATAATTATCATTTACTCATTTTGAGTAGGTGAATAATTAGCTACGGGTCTGAAACTTCACCATGTGAAAGCTCTCCCAAAAGTAGATGAAGCAGTTATTTGAGAAAAATTATGTCATTATTTTGACACAAATAAGAAAATAGCTATTACTCACTTATGGCATGCAATAGAACCCCAAACTATATGCATTTACCCTACAGTCACAATTTCACAAGTAGGTATTACTCGGCTATCCAATGTGCAACAGGTCTAAAACTTTACTATGTGATAGGTTATCAAAAACTAGATGAATAACATTTTTGAAAATATTTCCCTAATGCCCCTGTTCCACCAAAGGATTAAGCCCCGATCCTGTCGGCGACCCTTAATCGTGCACAGTCGGTTGAAAAAAGACAAAAATGGGCGGGAATACTTGGTCGGTACTGAAGTCTGGGATTAAGAACAGATCGTCCCCAGGACGCCTCAGGACACCTCAGGACGCCTCAGGCGGCCGCAGACAGTCCCCGACTGGTCTGGGACTAAGAACCGACTAAGCCAGTTTTCGGGTCGGTTTCAACCACGATCCTGTCGGACACAAACCGACTGGGTCCCAGGACGCCTCAGGCCTCCTGGGACTAAGAGCCGACTAACACACGATTAACTACCGGCGTCCTCAGGCCTCCTCAGGCCTCCCCAGACCACGATCCCCGATTATTGTTTTGCAAAGTTGCTGGATTTTCTGGGTATATATATATAAAATTTGCGATCTAATCATCATTGCTTTTCTAGGAACACACCAGGATGCCACCTTTTAATGGAAGACAGATTCAACAACAACTTAGGGCTTTCTTGGTTTTTATTCAGTTACAAATAATCATGTATTTCCATTTTTTACGTCAAGCACAGCAACCACCACCACCACCACCAGCACCACCAGCACCCATACAGAGACCTAGAAGAAGGCACAACATGTGGGTCAGGCCATGGCTTCTGCAGAGAGAGGAGAGGGGGGCCTACCACAACATTATGGCTGATCTGTATGCCACAGACATTCCAGGATTCACCAACTACATGAGGATGACCCCAGAATTCTTTGAAATGATGAAGACCAGACTGGAACCACGTCTAGCCAGGCAGGCCACCAACTACAGAGCTCCTATCAGTGTTGGGGAGAAGTTAGCCCTCACCATCAGATATCTGGCCACTGGAGAGTCATACACATCATTATCCTGTCAGTTCAGGGTTGGCAGATCCACCATTTCCAAGTTTCTACCAGAGGTCTGCAGGGCCATCCAGGATGAGTTCACCAGAGAGTACCTCAAATGTCCTACTACTCCAGATGAGTGGAAAGAACTGGAAAGGGAATTCAGGATCAGGTGGAATGTTCCACATGCCCTGGGAGCCCTGGATGGAAAGCATGTGGCCCTGAAGAAACGCAAGAACTCTGGAGCCCTCTACCACAACTACAAGGGGTTCTTTTCCATTGTCATGTTGGCCTTGGTAGATGGGCAGTACAAATTCAGATGGGTGGATGTGGGTACAGAAGGGTCTTGCTCAGATGCCCAGATATTTAATGCCTCTCAGCTGAAGAGGAGGATTGAAGATGGCAGGATAGGCTTCCCTGACCCAGCTCCTATAACACAGGGTGGTAGAGATGTCCCCTACTTCATTTTGGCAGATGATGCCTTTGCCCTGAAGACCTGGCTCATGAAACCCTATGGCAGAAGGCTGTTAACAAGGGAGGAAAGGATTGCCAACTACAGAATATCAAGGGGCAGGAGAGTTGTGGAGAACGCTTTTGGCATCCTTGTGTCAAGATTTAGAGTCATGAGGACCACCATTGAACTACCCCCAGAAACAGTTAGAGAAGTGGTCATGACCTGTGTGGTTCTGCACAATATACTCAGAAGCCAGTATCAAGGTCAACCTGCTGGTCAGCAGCCTGGGGGGGATGATGATGATGATGATGTGCCTGGTGATTGTGGATTGATTGGTGGTGCTGCTGGTGGTGGCCAAGACAGAAACCCTGCTAGAGAGGCCAAAAGACAGAGGGATTACCTGAAGGACTACTTCAATAATGAGGGAGCAGTGGCCTCGCAAGATGGCAGAATATAAGTCCTGTTGCAGTAAACAGTCCTTTTCAGGACTAACTATAACAGTCCTTTTCAGGACTACCAAATATTCCAAAAACAATTAATCAGCTATGTGGACAAACAGACAAACCCCATGCCAAACATAACTTGTTGAGACGGACAAACAGACAAACCCCATGCCAAACATAACCTGTCGAGACGTACAAACAGACAAACCCCATGCCAAACATAACTTGTTGAGACGTACAAACAGACAAACCCCATGCCAAACATAACTTGTTGAGACGGACAAACAGACAAACCCCATGCCAAACATAACTTGTACAGACGGACAAACAGACAAACCCCATGCCAAACATAACTTGTTCAGACAGACAAACAGACAAACCCCATGCCAAACATAACTTGTTCAGACAGACAAACAGACAAACCCCATGCCAAACATAACTTGTTCAGACAGACAAACAGACAAATACAACTTACTCACCCAACAAACAGACAAACCCACTGTTAAACAAAAGCGAAACACAAAGTGACACATAATATCCTAAATTGAATAATTATTTTATATATTTTCAAATCCACATCATAATTTAAACATTTTTCTTTTTTCATGGCTGGGAAACTTATTTGTAGCAGAAATTTTTTTATGGAAATATTCAATTTTAAATATTCATTTCTAATCACAAAAATTTGGAAAATATAACCATGGAACTAGTTTTGCTTTCAATAATGGTGGATTGTGTTTGCTAAATAGTTTGTCAGTTCGTTGGCATGGGTTCTATCTACTTTTGGGTTTGGGTGTTTGTTGGTTGGTGGTTACTGGGGTTGGGTTTTTTGGGGTAGTTGGGTATTAGGTTTGGTACTGGGTTTGTTATTTGGGGGTTATGTTTGGTATTGGGTTTGTCTGTTTGTGGGTTGGTAAGTATGTAATTATGCCTTTTAACTCTAGGGAAGGTGCAAGTGTTGGACTTTTCAATTACAGATTTTAAACTATCCCATGGATTTTAATCTAAGAATGGGCTGATTAATGGCCATATTGGGAGTTACTTTTAATATTTTTTTATGTGGCCTTTTTGGTTATGTGTAGTACCATGGGTTATTTGTTTCATGTTTGGGGTGGTGTAAGTGTTGGACTTTAATTTTTTTTTTCTTGTGATAAGTATTTGTACTGAACTTTTTTGTTTTGGGAGGGGAATTGGAAGAACACGTAGCTGAATAATTGTTTTTGGAAGAATTGGTGGCCCTGAAAAGGGCCTGGCAGGTCAAAGACCCGCCCTGACTGGATGGCTACTGAGGAGGCTGCTGCTGCTGTTGAGGCGGTGCTGAAGTGGTGATAGTAAAGAGCTGCTGCTGCGGTTGTTGCTGCTGCTGCTGAGGCTGCTCGACGATCTGTGTTGATGTCAGATCTGGTAGCTGGCTTAAGATTCCACTCAGATTGTGTCTGCTCCCTTCGTCCTGTACAGTTAGGACAGATGTAGGGTTGCTGAAGCCAATGGGGCTTGGTGTATAGTACACAAAACTGCTGCTAGGTGCTGCTTGAGTGGAACTTGACGCCTGTGGAGTGGTTGTTGGCAGTAGGCCGACCCTCTGGGACTCCGTGGTAACAGTGGCTGATCTTCTGGGCAATGGCTGACGTCTGCGGTTACTCTTAATATTTTCGATATCTCTGAATATCTTGCCCTTTAATTCTTCAAATTCTTCTTGAGTCATCTTTTCGGCCTCTGATGCCACGTAGTCAAAGAAGGGCTGCCTGTCTGACTTCTGATGCAGAAAACCTGAGATAAGTGTCCTCATCTGCTCAAAGTGTTCGAGAATCTTGGAGTCTGTAGTTGAAACGGGTGTTGATGTAATGATGGACTGACTCCTCTCCCTCAGGACACTGGACTCGAGGTGTTCTGTGTCAGTAGTTGACACACGTGATTCGTCCTGCTTGCTGGTATTTGGACTGGCCTCAAAACCTGAACTTCTATTGGCCCCCTTTCTTCTGATGTGGGTTTTAAGAAAACCCATCTGTTGGTAGACCCAGGACTGTCTCTTGGTCATCTCCCTCGGGGCTTGGCCAGATTGGAGCTTAGACAGCTTTCCATAACGGGTTCGCTGGGACTCAAACCACCTTCTCACATCAAAGGGCTGGAGCTTAAGTTCTGCAGATATTTCTGCCCAGAGAGCCTCTCTTCTATTCCTGTCGTGGAAACGTGAATGTTCCTTGTCATACAGTTCAGGGTGCAGCTTGACGAATTCTACAATGGAAACTTCATCACTGTCTGTAAAAGTGGCACACACCCTGGCTCTCTTGGCTGAAGAATGGCACTCCGGATCTTCCTCACACCTCTCTTCTTCTTCTGCCACAGCTTCCCCAATAGCTGGATCTTCCTGAATCTCCTCCTCCTCTCTCCTCTCACTTCCTTCTTCTGTAATAACTTCACTCCTCTCCTCTACTTGACTTTCCTTCTCCCTCTCATCCATCTTTTTCCTTCCTCTCTTCCCTCCTTTCTCTTTTCTCATGATCCAGTCGACAAAATAATAAAAAAATAGTAAAATGTGTCTCCTAACTGAGAAATTTGCCTTAAGCTCAAGTATATAAAATGTAAAATAAAAATTGAAAACCCCTACAAATCAGTGACACACGTCTCTCAGTAGCCAAACAGTCAGTAACAATGACAAAGTGTACGCGGTCGCTTATATAGTCCCAGACCTGCTCATTGCCTCGTTTTAATTTCCAACGCGCGGAAAACAGTCGGTTCTTAATCGGTTGTTAGTCCCAGGCCGCCTGGGGCGTCCTCAGGCCGCCGCAGACTGAAAATGCGTGGTCCCAGGCGTCCTGGGGAGGCCGGTTTGGATCGGTTAGGGTCGGTTACCCTTAGTCGGTTCTTAGTCCCAGACCTTGATTTTTGGGTCGCAGGACACCGCAGACGGTCTGAGGCTTCCGGGGACTAATGAAACCGACTCACTTTCAGACGCATGAAATTCATACGCATCATATTTGAGTCTGGGATTAAGAACCGGCCGCCTGGGACTAAGCTACGGAGGTCTGGGACTAAGGGTCGCAGGACGCCTGGGACAACAACCGACTCTGTAAATTTGGGTCTGAGGAGGCCTGAGGACGCCTGGGACTGGACATTTTGTTGACGGCGGGAAATAGGAATCGGTTGTAGTCGTGTGAAATATCAAACATGTTTGATTTTTCACACGGCCCCAACCGACCACAACCGACCCTTACAGAAGGTCTGGGACTAAGCAAATATTTCAAACCGACCCCCAAAAACCCTTAATCGGGAGCCTTAGTCGTGTGGTGGAACACCCACATAACTTTAATACTTTTGAAGATATTTGACATTTACTTATGTTGTTATTTTGCTACAAATAAGAAAATAGCTATTACTCACTTATGGCATGCAATACAACCTCAAAATATATAGCATGTTATAGTTAAGGACAAAGTAGCTGAACAACATATTTGAAGAAAAAGCTGTAACTACAATAGTTTTGGAGTTACAATGGATTTACTCAACAGTCACAATTTCAAAGTAGCTATTACTTAGCTATGCAATGTGCAACAGGTCTGAAACTTTACTATGTGATAGCTTACAAAAAAGTAGATGAATGACATATTTGAAAAGAATTCCGTAACTTTAATACTTCTGAAGATATTTGACATTTACTTATGTCATTATTTTGCTACTAATAAGAAAATAGCTATTACTCACTCATGGCATGCAATAGAACCCCAAACTACATGCCAGCTTATAGCTAAGGACAAAGTAGGTGAACAACATATTTTACGAAAATATTGTAACTGCAATAGTTTTGGAGTTACAATGGAGTTACTCAACTGTAGAATTTCAAAGTAGCTATTACTCAGCTATACAATGTGCAACAGATCTGAAACTTTACTATGTGATAGTTTATGAAAAAGTAGATGGATAACATATTTGAAAAGAATTCCCTAACTTTAATACTTTTGAAGATATTCGACATTTACTTATGTCATGATTTTGCTACAAATAACAAAATAGCTATTACTCACTTATGGCATGCAATAGAACCCCAAACTATGTACCATCTTATAGCTAAGGACAAAGTAGCTGAACAACATATTTTAGGAAAATACTCTAACTGCAATAGTTTTGGAGTTACAATGGCTTTACTCAACAGTCAGAATTTCAAAGTAGCTATAACTCAGCTATCCAAGGTGCAACAGGTCTGAAACTTTACTATGTTATAGCTTACCAAAAAGTAGATGGACAACATATTTGAAAAGATTTCCCTAACTTTAATACTTTTGAAGATATTTGACATTTACTTCTTCTGTTATTTAGCTACAAATGAGAAAATAGCTATTACTCACTTATGGCATGCAATAGAACCCCAAACTATGTACCATCTTATGGCTAAGGACAAAGTAGCTGAACAACATATTTAAGGAAAATACTCTAACTGCAATAGTTTTGGAGTTACAATCGCTTTACTCACCAGTCAGAATTTCAAAGTAGCTATTACTCAGCTATCCAAGGTGCAACAGGTCTGTAACTTTAGTCTGTGATAGCTTACCAAAAAGAAGATGGACAGCATATTTGAAAAGATTTCCCTAACTTCAATACTTTTGAAGATATTTGACATTTACTTCTTCTGTTATTTAGCTACAAATGAGAAAATAGCTATTACTCACTTATGGCATGCAATGGGACCCCAAACTATGTACCATCTTATAGCTAAGGACAAAGTAGCTCAACAACATATTTGAAGAAAAAGTTGTTACTGCAATAGTTTTTGAGTTATGAGCCCTTTACTCAAAGTAGCTATGATTGCTATTACTCACTTATCTTTAGGCCTAAGTCAATAAAACCAAAATTTTTTTCAAGGGCATGAAAATTCATTGGGACAATTAATTTACAAAAAATCTGTAGCTGTAGTAGTTTTGGAGAAATCTGCGTGACTAACTAACGCACGCACACACGCACGCACGCACACACGCACGCACGCACACACAGACATCATTTCATAATCTCCCTCCCGGGCTAAAGCCCGGCGGGGGATAAATATGGCATGGTGTTTATGAGATTTTACAATTTCAGCATCACAATACTAGTCACCTTTACCATATCCCACATGTATCAGAATAGACAAGATACACACACCTAACTTCTGTGTGTGGGAACTTTGAGTTTAGACAAACATTTGATTAGATATCAGTATTTGACTCCATGGTTAACTGGCCAGTTACTTGCACACATTGTTGGTTGTGACTAGGAGTAATTACTAATATATTCTGTGGGGTGAGAAATGTAAACTTCTCCTTAACAAACATGGGCCAACCAGTAAAATTAACTGGCAAGATGCAAAATAAACAGAAACTCTTTAACAGGATTGATACTTGGCCTGAAATTTTGCAAACAATGAAAAAAAAATTGAAAAGAATATCTCATATGTAAAAGTAAAATAAACTGGTTTCCCAGTATTGAATTTCACAAACTCTGGCACATTTTTACAAGGGGTGTGACCAAGTAACTGACGCTTGACAAACGCTCGTAATTGATGCTTGATTTAGCCGGTTACTTTGTTTATATAGTGTAACACCATTAACACACTTTACCTACATTAAATCACATAATCCATCATTTTTGACATAATATTCAGTATTTTATGCGGAGAAATCAGCTAATTAACAATGAATCAAGGATTTACTTTTATATATTTTTTTAATACGTGAGCGACCATACTGGATGTTGTTTCCTCTCAAGGTGTAATGCTAAACTTCGTGACGGCTTGAGGTTTAGTCAAAATTTTATGCATGAGCTGTCAACCTCAATTATTTGTACTCATCACCCTAATTTCTATGTAGCAATATACTCACCATCAAGAGGAGAAAAGGTGGCTGGAGGACTTCCACAACCAGACTCCTTCACCAGGACACTCAGCCAATTTCCATGATCAATTTTACTGGATAGCTGTAATAGAAGTATAGTACCAAGTATATAATATGTTACAGTGAATTTGTGTAATCAGGGATTTCGCAAATTCCCTGAGTGTTTTTAGGAATTCGCAAAATCCCTGAAATTTTAGCTAGGAATTTCATGAAATCCCTGACTATATTTTACTCTGCTAACATTTATCAAACAAGAGGAGAGTGCCCGTGAACGGGCACTGTGTCAGCTGACTGAATGTTTTTGATTTGTGATGGTGATAATGAGAGGAAAGCATAATTATCAGGGAAAGGGCTGTACAGAAATACAGTAAATGGTAACTGAACAGCATGTTCGAAAGATATTCCGAAGCTGACAGAAAAAAAGGACAAAAAAGTTGTGCCCTGCAAATGGTATTATGAAATAAAGTAACAAGGTAATTGTTTAAGTGTAAAAAGTAGGTTAAAAATATTTAAAGAAATACTATAAATGCAATATCCTCGTTCCACCATGAAGAAGGGGTCCAAAGGTCAAATCTGACCATACCAAAAGATTCCCAGCCAAAGAATTTAGGATGGTTTACCATCCCAAACCTCTCGGACCAATAATATGTGAGTCATAGGCACTTTTTAAGTTTGACTATCCTTGTTTGACCTTGACGGAGGGGTCCAAGGTCAAATCCGACCACACAAAAATTCCCAGCCCATGATTTCCTGTAGCTTGTTTACTATCCCAAACCTGTAGGACCAATAATAAGTGAGTTCTAAGCAGTTGTAAGTTTGGCTATCCTCAATTGACCTTGAAGGAGGGGTCCCAGGTCAAATCTGACCACACCAAAAGAATCCCAGCCCATGATTTCCTATATGTTGGTTTACCATCCCAAACCTCCAAGACCAATAATACGCGAGTTATAAGCACTTTAAGTCTGGCTATCTTCGTTTGACCTGAAAGGAGGGGTCTAAGGTGAAATCTGACCACACCAAAAGATTCCCAGCCCATGATTTTCTATAGGTTGGTTTTCCATTCCAAACCTCTAGGACCAATAATAAGCGAGTTATAAGCACTTTTAAGTTTGGCTATCCTCATTTGACCTTGAAGGAGGGGTCCAAGGTGAAATCCGACCACACCAAAAAATTCCCAGCTCATGATTTTCTATAGGTTGGTTTTCATTCCAAACCTCTAGGACCAATAATAAGCGAGTTATAAGCACTTTTATGTTTGGCTATCCTCATTTGACCTTGAAGGAGGGTTCCAAGGTCAAATCGGACCATATTAACAGATTCCCAGCCCATGATTTCCTACAGGTTGGATACAATGATTTACTCAACAGTGAGAACCTGAAAGAAGCTATTGCTCAGCTATCCCATGACATAGAGGTCTGCAATTTCACTATGTTATAGCTGACCAAAACGTCTGTGAATAACATATTTAACAAAATACTCTAAATGTAATAGTTTTCAAGTTACTACTGATTTACTCAAGAGTGAGAACCTCAAAGTAACTATTACTCAGCTATGCAATGAGCTACAGGTCTGAATTTTTGCTCTGTTATAGCTGACCTAAAAGTAGGTGAACAACATATTTAAGCAAAATACTGTAAATGCAATAGTTTTCAAGTTACAACTGATTTACTCAATAGTGAGAACCTGAAAATAGCTATTGCTCCGCTATGCCATGAGCTATAGGTCTGTAATTTCACTATGTTATAGCTAACCCAAAAGTAGGTGAACAATATATTTTAACAAAATACTCCAAATGCAATATTTTTCAAGTTATAGCCGATTTACTCAACAGTCAGTGCCTGAGAATAGCTATTGCTCAGTTGTGCCATGAGCTACAGGTCTGTAATTTCACTATGTTATAGCTGACCCAAAAGTAGCTGAATAACATATTTGCACAAATTTCCGTAAAGGCAATAGTTTTCCAATTACAACTGATTTACTCAACAGTGAGAACTTCAAAGTAGCTATTACTCAGCTATGCAATGAGCCACAGGTCTGGAACTTCACTATGTTATAGCTGACCCCAAAATAGGTGAATAACATATTGCAACAAAATACTCTAAATGCAATAGTTTCCAAGTTATAAGCGATTTACTCAACAGTGATAACCTCAAAGTAGCTATTACTCAGCTATGCCATGAGCTACAGGTCTGAAATTTTACTATGTTATAGCTGACCCAAAAGTAGGTGAACAACATATTTAAGCAAAATACTGTACATGCAATAGCTTTCAAGTTACAACTGATTTACTCAATAGTGATGACCTAAAAGTAGCTATTACTCAGCTATGCCATGAGCTACAGGTCTGAAATTTTACTATGTTATAGCTGACCCAAAAGTAGCTGAATAACATATTTATACTAAATTCTCTAAATGCAATAGTTTTGCAATTACAACTGATTTACTCAATAGTGAGAACCTCAAAGTAGTTATTACTCAGCTATGCAATGAGCTACAGGTCTGAAATTTTACTATGTTATAGCTGACCCAAAAGTAGGTGAACAACATATTTAAGCAAAATACTGTAAATGCAATAGTTTTCAAGTTACAACTGATTTACTCAATAGTGATGACCTAAAAGTAGCTATTACTCAGCTATGCCATGAGCTACAGGTCTGAAATTTTACTATGTTATAGCTAACCCAAAAGTAGCTGAATAACATATTTATACGAAATTCTGTAAATGCAATAGTTTTCCAATTACAACTGATTTACTCAATAGTGAGAACTTCAAAGTAGCTATTACTCAGCTGTGCCATGACCTACAGATCTGAAATTTCACTATGTTATAGCTGGCCCAAAAGTAGCTGAATAACATATTTATACGAAATTCTCTAAATGCAATAGGTTTTAAGTTACAAGTGATTTACTCAATAGTGAGAACTTCAAAGTAGCTATTACTCAGCTATGCAATGAGCCACAGATCTGAAACTTCACTATGTTATAGCTGATCCCAAAATAGGTGAATAACATATTGAAACAAAATACTGTAAATGCAATAGTTTCCAAGTTATAAGCGATTTACTCAACAGTGATAACCTAAAAGTAGCTATTATTCAGCTATGCCATGAGCTACAGGTCTGAAATTTTACTATGTTATAGCTGACCCAAAAGTAGCTGAATAACATATTTATACGAAATTCTCTAAATGCAATAGTTTTGAAGTTATAAGCGATTTACTCAACAGTGATAACCTAAAAGTAGCTATTACTCAGCTATGCCATGAGCTACAGGTCTAAAATTTTACTATGTTATAGCTGACCCAAAAGTAGCTGAATAACATATTTATACGAAATTCTCTAAATGCAATAGTTTTTAAGTTACAAGTGATTTTACTCATGATGGAAGTTACTGAAAAGCCCAAAAGTAGCTATTACTCACTTAGCTATTGAGACAGGCACCCAACTTACTCACCATATTGTAGCTATGAAAAAAGTAGCTGAATAACATATTTTAACAAAATGCTCTAAATGCAACACTTTTCAAGTTATAAATGATTTTGTGCATGATTTCATGAATTTTAATGCATTAAAAAATTATTAAAAAAATTTATTAAAAAAAAAGTAAGACAGATCCAGGTCTCATACTCACACAAGAGAATCTACCTGTGGCCTAGTACATATATGCAAGATATGAGAGAAATCCCTGCAATAGTCACTGAGAAAATTGTGATTAAGTGTTGAAATTTTCACACTTTTGGTGGGGGTACCCCCCTTGTAATGTCTCTAGCAAACAGACGAACAGACAGATTTGCATGCCTTGAACAATTTTTCATCCTCGATAGATAAGGTATCTTTTAAAAAAAACAGCACGTCTCTAGGCCTTGTAGTTTTGGAGGAGAAGTTGTTCACGCGGACGCGTACGCCCACGCCGCAGAGTGACGACATAATGTCAGCTGACTGACAAGTCAGCTGACATAACAAAAAAGTTAATACACATAATTCTTTATTATGCTTCTATAATTCTTTATTATGCATAAAATAATATGACAGGGGCAAAATTTATTTACTGATAAAAACTTAATTAAAAAATAAAGATAAAAATGACTACACAAATTCACTGTAACATATACAAACCAGATAAATTTTGTGATAAAGTGAAACCCTGCCAAGTAACTTCTCAAAGGTCTAGATAAAAATACTTCCTTACCCTTGATCTCAAGTAACAAGGGTGTATTTCAATGTTATCTACTATTACTATTTACTTTTCAGAAAAAAATACTTTCTTACCCTTGATCTCAAGTAAAGAGGGTGTATTCCATTGATAAAATCTTGGTAAATAATAGAGTACTGGAAATTTTGAAGTATATACTGGGAAGTACCGTCTGATTTAAAATTGGAAAATTTTTAGAAGTTCATCTGAATTTGTGTTTTACTTTTATTACTTTTTTCAAAGAAAAATCAAGTCATTGTTGTTTACGTTATTACTGGAAAGTGCATTAGCTGCAGGGTAGAAATCCTTTAAGTTACTTGTGACAGGCCACAAGATTTCAATGTTATACTGTTACAATGGTGTGGTCTTTGATTCTATTTGATTGAGTCTGGTTGTATGGTGCTCTCAATGCACTCATTAACTTATATCATAATGTCTAGTTTTAGTGGTGAGTGGAAAGCAGCGCATAATGGCTGGTTCACATTCCACATGGTTTATTACCAGGAACTGGCAAGTAATCATGAACTACCATATATAAATTTTGGTTTCATCACAGAATCTTTCACTGTATACTTTGAGCCACAGGTTAAACTGAGGCTAGCTCAAGTTCTTCTCACCTCTAGGAACATGACTGTTTGATCTTGTGTGAGTTTGAGAGCCAGTTCATGCTTTTTGTCCAGTAGTCCTGCGGACTCAATGGCCACTCCGGCTAAAGAAAAGCTCACTTCTGCCGAGATATTCTCCAAGTTCTTGTAACACTCAATGGACTGGTTTTTCACGACACAGTAGAATGTGTTCCATTTTTTGTTGCGCATTAGTGCTTCACACTTCACTTTGGCATAACCTAACATAACAAATGCAAATATGGTTAACTCTTTAAAACTAGAATCCCTAATATCAAATGGATTTGGTTCTAGTTCTAACATCCACAAAAATATGTCACTGTTAGGTTAGAACTTCAGGACTAGTTCCACTTTGGACCTACATTTGCCTTTACACTGGTCCTAATCATTGACAGCTTACTCTGCTCTGTAAAGTCTGACCACACAGTTCTATGAACAGTAGCTCCTAACTGAAAAAAAAAATTATACATGATTTGGATTTTGTTCACAAGATTTATGTCTTACATTTCAGGGTGGTGTTTAAAGTAAAATCATCTTTAGGTTGGTAGCCAATATATTACAAAGAAGTACCATGACATGTTGGGAGAGTGATATTTCTTCAGATAATAGAAAGTCTGAACAAAGGCAAGGTACCTTAGTGTAAAACAGTTAAAATATGGCACAAAGTAAACTGTCAAAATAATGCTTTAACTCTTTCTAACTAGAACCAGCAATATCCAGTTTGGTAGTATTAATGCCCAACTTCTACCTGCACCAACCAAATTTTATCACTTTCTGACAATGGAACCTGACACTGGTTCCTACTTATTCCTTACAATTGACTTGCAGTGGTTCCACCTGTTTCAAGCACTACTCTGATGCTGGCTCTACTTATATTGTCCACACTAGACGTTTGTATGGTATAGGCTCACTGTATTTGTTTGTAAGAAGCTTTTCTATAAGATGACACTAGATTACAACTGCTGTCAATATTAACATAAGGACTTTACTTGATTTACGTAAAGTTAGCTCTTCCTATTTAATATTTATAGCATACTGGCTATCTTGACATCTGGATCATTTTTGAATACTTCTTCACCATCCATTTCCTTCAGCTGCAGAGCCACTTTTGACTTTTTACCAAGGGTATTCTTGAGTTTACTCAAGACATTCCCTGATTTGCTGGATTTCTCGACACTGGTTGGGGTGGCCTGTGGACCACTGCTGGTAATCACACCATCCCCACTACCTTCTGCACTGCTGGGTACTGTGGTGTCACTAGATGAGGACTGCCAAATCAATGCATTAAGAATATACAAGTACTTGTTGTCTTCATGGAGATGTTAAGGAATTCTACATTTTTATTATGTACAATGTATACAGAAATACTACACAAATATATCATGCCTCTTTAGGATTAAACTTCAACTTTTCAAGACATAATTCAGTACTATCTTCAATATACCCTAACTTTCAGGAGCTTTCGTTCCTGGGAATAAATAGACTATTAATAAATTTGCAGAGATGACATAACCTTCTTGGAAAAGAAGTGAGTATATAACTACCTCTGATGAGAAGTATAAATTCTAAGTCACTTCATGCTACAGAAATCAGAAAAAAGGGAAAGCAACATCGACCACTGGTCCCAAAGAATGACTTAACCATTATTCTTTTTACAAGTTAATTTTAAATTAGCAAGAGTCAGGTTTACAGTCCAATGCTTCTGTTTATTTGGTTACCTGCTGTAGAGAGGTGCCCAGACCTTCATCAGAAGTAGCATCTACTGTGTCCAAGTAGTCCCACTCTATCTTATCAGGAGGTCCTTTGCCAGCACACACACTCTTCAGATACTAACAAATGAATATAACAAAACAATGCAAGTTATCGTATTCTTAGAATAGAAGGAATAAAATTCTGACGATATATAGAATGTTGGCCCTGACTACATTGGACTCAATGCATTTGCCTATATTTCAATGTTTAAATCTTTCCAGCTTGTGGCATCTTCAGGAATGTCACAACTGAAATTGCTCTATGACACTCAGAAAAACCAACCTCAATAATATTGGAAACTGATTTAAAATCTAAACTCCCAAAAATAAACTGCAATGTAATATAGTCCAATATATCAAAGCAGTAAAATTTCACCATAATTAATGTAGAAATAAATACTGAGTGTGAGGGCATTTGTTATGCTATTTATGCCTGGCAAAAATTTAAATAATGCACGGGCGCCATAAGGTTTAAAGAAATGTCCCTTTATTTTGATGAAGTGACATGAACAAGGGAGCCGCCATGTTGTTTTGAATGCATGATCGCTCTCGTAAAAGCAAACGAATTTCCAAATGAGAAATTCGAAAAAACACTTCCAGTTTAGACTGGGCATTTGTTCTCCTATTTTTGCCCGCTGACTATATGCGTACAGAAGCGTTTTTGTTTACTGCGCACTTCCGGTCTTTATAATTAATATTAAACCACATACAAGATTGCCTCAAAAATTGAACAAAGACAACCTGTGACACAGTAATGAGGGTACCATGACCACATGACACATGGGTAAGAAATATTTTAGAGGAGCACTTTTGTTTTTGGTTATATGGTATGAGAAGTGGTTATTTCAGTTGAAACATGCTCCTGTTCCCTTTATAGGTTACTGTAATATGATAGAACTCCATAGTCTAAAATTCATATAAAAACCTCATACCAACTGCATTGTTTTACTGACAGAAAGACTTTTTACTATGCAGTCATCCCCCTCTATATATGAGTTATATGGTTTGGCTTTAGGGGCCTGTTCCACCATCACTAATGGTTAGGGTGCACTTATTTATGTGGGCTTTTTGGTAATTTTTAAAGATCCTGACATTCTGGAGTGAAATGCCTTAACTGATGATGTTAAGAACTTGAGTCAGTGAAGAGTGAGTCAAGACATTAAATCTCTCCCTTATATTCACAGTTTAGTATTTATGAATATTTCGATCTGAATTTGTCAGTTCTCATCAGAGGCTGTGAGTGGGATAAGGGGGTCACTTGAAGTACAAATATGGCATCCTCTCAGATCCTGAGGATCAGATCCGCGGGACGGATCAGATTTTTTGTATCTGACTATTAAAAAATGAATTTATCACTTTTTATTGACCAATGATTTTTTATGTGTAATTTTCAGTCATTTTCATCAGTTAGTTGCTATACTATACTGAATAATGGAAATGTTGTTATGCACTCCATAAAATACAATCCAGTGAGTAGTTGAGGATGTATGAAATTTAACTTTTATTCCAGTTAAATATACAGGTGATGAATAATAAATGATAAAACTTATTTATTGGTTTTATTCTTGTGTTTTTGTCTAGTCATTCAATTCATAGTATGATATTATCATGAATCTTGACAACTATAGACCTTTTTCCCAGTGGGAGTTGAGTTGCACTCCCTTAAGCATTGTCTCATAGTGTGAATCATATGAGTCCAGAGTGTGTCAGTTTCAGTCACCTCTTGCAAAATCCGCCTAGATGTGGTGCATAGAAGGGTGATTGTACCAAATTCATTCTTGTGGCACTGAATCAGATCACAGGACCCAATAGTAATGATTTTGTGAGTGTAAGTTGATGGTGATTATTCATACTTATTCACCCGTAATTCCATCAAAGTATTTATACTGTAATAATTGTCGGTAAAAAATAAAACTAGGGTGAAGTGGTTGGCATTCTGCCACAAAGTTGAATCTTAGGACAGCAGTGGGTGTTGAAATCTATAAACTTGGTATTATCGCCCGCAAGACAGAGTGAGGTGCGGTGACAGTAAAATATTGCTGGATTATATATTTGTAAAATATTGTTAGAAACACCATTGTAGCCTCACGTTTTCAGCACTCTGTGGGTGTACAACTACGTACCAGCATTTGATATTTTATTTGTTTTAAATATTGCGAGAAGACAGAATGAGGTGCGGTGACAGTAAAATATTGCTGGGCCGGTATTCATAAAACCTGCTGAGACCAAATTTTGTCTCAAGTCTTAAGTTTTGGTCTCAGCTATTCATGTTTTGTTAGCTATTCATAAAACAGTTGAGACCAAATTTAGTCTCAGATTTGGTCTCAAACTTAAGACTGGTACATAGTTGTCTTAAATATTTTGTTCAAAGTCTCAAGCATTATTTCATCTTAACTGAGATTCATATTTTTATTTCTTATGGCTTAATGTAAAGTAGAAATAATTTACAACATATATACTACTTGGCCTAAATTTTTGTAACAACTGATAGCACAGATTTTTGCTTCAAGAGTACCTTACTTTGAGACAATTTTCAACAGAGTTTTCTGACTGCATAGCAACAAAGAAGTGGATCATGTGACATGAAAAATAAAAAACAGTTGACACAATTTTCTATTTATTTTTTATTTAAATGGACAGTATAATTTTTGTTGAGAATTAAAACACAAAAAGTATTGATCTTTTAAAAAAATGTTGGATATATTTGCAAGTTTATGGTTTGTTTACATTGGAAAGACTTGAGACTGGTCTCAGCTTGGTCTCAGCTGAGAACCTGTTTGTGAATACAAAGTTGAGACTTGGTCTCAGCTGAGACCAAATCTCAAGCTGAGACTATTTTTTGTCTCAGACTTAAGATCTCTTTATGAATACGGCCCCTGGATTATATATTTGTAAAATGTTGTCAGAAACACCATTGTAGCCTCACGTTTTCATCACTCTGTGAGTGTACAACTACCAGCATTTGATATTTTATTTGTTTTAAATATTGCGAGAAGACAGAGTGAGGTGCGGTGACAGTAAAACATTGCTGGATTATATATTTGTAAAATGTTGTCAGAAACCCCATCGTAGCCTCACGTTTTCATCACTCTGTGGGTGTACAACTACCAGCATTTGATATTTTGTTTGTTTTAAATATTGCGAGAAGACAGAGTGAGGTGCGGTGACAGTAAAATATTGCTGGATTATATATTTGTAAATGTTGTTAGAAACCCCATCGTAGCCTCACGTTTTCATCACTCTGTGGGTGTACAACTACCAGCATTTGATATTTTATTTGTTTTATATATTGCGAGAAGACAGAGTGAGGTGCAGTGACAGTAAAATATTGCTGGATTATATATTTGTAAATGTTGTTAGAAACCCCATCGTAGCCTCACGTTTTCAGCACTCTGTGGGTGTACAACTACCAGCATTTGATATTTTGTTTGTTTTAAATATTGCGAGAAGACAGAGTCAGGTGCGGTGACAGTAAAATATTGCTGGATTATATATTTGTAAAATGTTGTTAGAAACACCATTGTAGCCTCACGTTTTCAGCACTCTGTGGGTGTACAACTACGTACCAGCATTTGATATTTTATTTGTTTTAAATATTGCGAGAAGACAGAGTGAGGTGCAGTGACAGTAAAATATTCCTGGATTATATATTTGTAAAATATTGTTGGAAACACCATTGTGAATTATAACTTCTAGGACATACAAAAGCGCCTCAAATGCTGGTAGTTGTACACTCACAGAGTGATGAAAACGTGAGGCTACAATGGTGTTTCTGACAACATTTTACAAATATATAATCCAGGGGCCGTATTCATAAAGAGATCTTAAGTCTGAGACAAAAAATAGTCTCAGCTTGAGATTTGGTCTCAGCTGAGACCAAGTCTCAACTTTGTATTCACAAACAGGTTCTCAGCTGAGACCAAGCTGAGACCAGTCTCAAGTCTTTCCAATGTAAACAAACCATAAACTTGCAAATATATCCAACATTTTTTTAAAAGATCAATACTTTTTGTGTTTTAATTCTCAACAAAAATTATACTGTCCATTTAAATAAAAAATAAATAGAAAATTGTGTCAACTGTTTTTTATTTTTCATGTCACATGATCCACTTCTTTGTTGCTATGCAGTCAGAAAACTCTGTTGAAAATTGTCTCAAAGTAAGGTACTCTTGAAGCAAAAATTTGTGCTATCAGTTGTTACAAAAATTTAGGCCAAGTAGTATATATGTTGTAAATTATTTCTACTTTACATTAAGCCATAAGAAATAAAAATATGAATCTCAGTTAAGATGAAATAATGCTTGAGACTTTGAACAAAATATTTAAGACAACTATGTACCAGTCTTAAGTTTGAGACCAAATCTGAGACTAAATTTGGTCTCAACTGTTTTATGAATAGCTAACAAGTCTGAGACCAAAAGTGGTCTCAGACTTGAGACCAAAACTTAAGACTTGAGACAAAATTTGGTCTCAGCAGGTTTTATGAATACCGGCCCAGAGTTTGAATATTTTCATTGTCTCTGCCAGAGGTGTTCTCGATTTTGATTGGCTGAACGACAAATGTGTAGTACTACCGTGACGTCACTTCATTCATTAATTTCTTTGCGGTTTATTTGTTTGACAAATAATTGAGTACACGTAGATGGGCAGACAGCAATTTTACATTAACAGTGACTGCGTGATAAACCCTGCAGACGAATAAATTAATTGGGGTTTAAGGTCTAGAAACCAGCAGACAAAACCGTTAAAAAAGACTCGTTCGAGTAGAAAATCACAATGGAAATACAATAGGTTCTAGGACATACGGGTCCTTGGAGAAAGCCAGACGAAGTGCTAGACAAGCTTTTTACTTTATAAAATATAACTGAATAAAAGCATTAAAAATCTTCAAAATGGCAGAGTGTATAGTATAGACCTTAATGTACCGATATGTGAAGAAATATTATGCAGAATTTGATATTTAAGGGCTTAAACGGCCATTTTAAAATCGCGGCCGCAACTCAGTACATAACTCGAATCAAAGATTCGACTAATAATAATGTAAAAACTGGGTGGCAGTCCAACATATTATGTGGATGCCTACAATATGATTTTTATAAAATAAGTGAAAATAAATATTTTTTGAGACAAAAAATGCCCATATTTTTATGTTTGGGCTGTTTTTAAATATATCTGCATGAGTTATTTTATAATGAAAATAACTGTGATTCACAACAATAACTTTTTAATGCAAATTAAGTAATGAATTTTATTCATAGAATATTGAACATAAAAATTATAAAAATCAAACACAAATATTAAAACTGTTGCTTTTAAATATATAAAAATTCAAGACTATTATATAGTCTTAGAGCCACTATTCACTTGTTAATGTCAGTAAATAATGTGTGAATGAAGAAGTAGTCCTAAATAAACTATTAGACTAAGTTCAGTTATTCACCAAACCTATTAGTAACCAGTATGTGGTGGTGTGATATTCTGGCATAAATTATCCATGTAATCCAACAGATTAAAGTCCATGGGTTGTTCATTTTTATGGATGACTCCCCATTGTGGAACTTCTGAAATGTGTGGGGGGAGGGGGTCCTCTGAGACTGATTCCTCCAATGGACCTTGATAGGCTGTACACCTTCTCCTCCCTTTTCAGCTGGAAATCCTCAGTGAAATAGCTGGGGATGTCAAGACCAGGCATTGCTGGTGGGGATGATTCTTGTTCCCAGTTGCTAATTGTAGGCTCATCTAGGAATACACAATGTGGAGATATTCCCTTGGAGATCAATATGGGTGCATGTTGAGTGGTCTTATCCCTCACAAACTTAGGGGTGGTGTTGTGTGTGACTGTTTTCTTGGCTGGTAAGTCACAAATGTCAGTTTGTGTACTGATAGATACTTGGGTCCTACTGTGCATGGTCATTGTAATGACTGTGTATGTCTTTGGAGTAGGGTCCATTCTCTGGGTGGGGTGTGATCCTTGGTCCTCTGGCCACAAATTGTCAAGAAAGTCACTCAGATCCGGTTGAGTGTACTTAGTTGCAGTTGTGTTATCCTCAGGACAACCTGACAGATCAGAAGGAAAATCCTTTGACTCACTATCTATACAGTGTCTTATCCTAGAGAAAGTGTCCACATTAGTATGGCAATGTGTCATGCGCCTATCCAGATACACAATTCCAAATGGAAATCAGTAGGCAATCAAGGGCAAATTCTGAATGAATGCTCCTGAACATTATCCAAAAAAATGCTGAATGTGTACCAGAATGACTTGCTAATAACCTATGATCATATGGTACAACTAATGAAAACTTAAGAATGTAAGGAAAGACAGAGGAACTGGTGCTGAAACAAAGCTGGTTTGGGGCCATAGCTATGGTTGAACCCACCATGGAGCGTGATTCCCTATATATTCACCCCCTTAGATCGAGCATTCAAAATACATACTTTTTTAAGCAAGCGGTCAACATTGATGTTAATGAAATAGAGCAGAATGGTACCCTGTGTAAGTAGGAAGGTGAGTGGCACAGGACCAAATATGGGTTAAGGCCCTTAAAAAACTGCCAAGAACCGGACCATATTGACAGATAGATGCCTGAGCTTGTGCAGTAGGTCCATGATGCCTGCAAAAATGAAAATGTTATGGAAATCTTTCAGGAAATATTTTAAGAGATAAACCTCACATCTTAGGTCAGAGAATCTTGTTTAGGAAGCCCCTCAGGAGTGGCCTGAAGGTGGCAGTCACCCTGTACCAACTTGTCTTTAGAGAAGGCTATCTTTCCATGAGAGTTCAACTTCAGACTTGACTGATGCAGCATTACCAAGATTGTCCCTGAAGTCTCCACTGCTATCATGAGGGAATTCCAGAATATAGCAGTTGTGGCACAACACAAACCAGTGGGATGGCTGGGTGTGGAAGCAGTATTTGGGACTGTTGGAAAAAGCCACATACTCTGGGTGCACTCGATGGAAACACATAGCCATCACATTTGAAAGAAATGATACCAGCCACTATTGCAACAGCAGCAACTATTGGTCCTGTGTTGTAACATGGGCACCAATTTGAAAAATTTTGTTGTAATTTTAATTTTAATTAGATAAATACTTACCATTTCCTGACCATAGCTATTTGTTGGTGCCATCCAACTCACTGGCCAACGTTGAGAAACGTTTTATACTACCTTAAGAAGCCAGTGAGTGAGTGTGGAAGTAGGAAGCCCCCCAATGGTCATGTGACCACGCCAATAGGCGCCATTCATTGTTTTTGTTGCAAAGCTCACCCCAAGTAACCTAGTACTGAATCCGCGGGGAGGTCAAAAGTCCAAGCATGAATCTCACTACGCCTTTTACCAGATGCTAGAGCCAACAGAAAAACTGTCTTAAAAGTCAAAATCTTAAGATCAGCTTTACCCAAAGGTTCAAAAGGAGCCCGAGTGAGGGCAAGTAGGACCAAGGACAAGTCCCAGTTAGGAATAGACCTATTTGCTGAAGGTCTGTCCCTATGAAAACTAGCAATCAAACGGTTCAAATCCAAACTTTGAGAAACCATTTGACCTGCAGAGCCTAACCCATCTGCTACTGAGGTTCTATAACCAGCAATAGTTCTAGGTTTCAAGTTTCTATCAGTGAAAAGATGATTCAGAAAATCAGCTATCTGAGGAATAGTTGGTTTTGTGACATCCACCTGATTCTCCTGGGCCCACTTTTGAAATATGGCCCACCTTGAATCATATACTCGCCTTGAGGATTGTCTCTGAGGTGCCTTAATTCTATCTGCCACCTCAACAGAGAATCCTCCTTGACCTTCTTGTAAGAGTCCAGATACCAAGCATGGAGGTTCAGATACTCCAGATTCTTGTGGAATCTGAGACTGAAGGGTTGCTTCAGGAGATTGTGCATTTGAGGAAGCCTCAGTGGAATCTTGACTGACAATTCCACCAGATCCCAAAACCAAGGCATCCCCGGCCACCCTGGTGCTATCACAATGACCCTGCACCTGTAGGTGATCATTTTCTGAACTAACTGAGGAAGGATGGCTACTGGACAAAAAGCATAGGCGTCCAGAGCCTCCCAAGAGATGTTCAATGCATCTATCTGCCAGGCCTTGTCGTCTGGGACAGGAGATACGTAGGTTGGAAGCTTGGCATTCAAGCTGGTGGCAAACAGATCCACCATTGGCTTGTGCCAAACTTGGCAAATTTCTTGAAAGACCTGAGGATGCAAAGACCACTCTGTCTGAATGGCCTTGTCCCTCCTGGACAGGGAATCTGCTATCACATTGAGATTCCCTGGAATATGTCTGGCCCTGATCTGGATCTCCCTGGCATTGGACCAAGCCAGAATTCTCCACATCAAAGCACACATTTCGAAGGAGTGAGTGCCTCCTTCCTTGTTGATATAGGAGACCACAGTTGAGTTGTCTGAAGAAACCAACACTATTTTTTGCCTTAATTGTCCTTGAAAATGTTTCAGAGCTAGAAAAACAGCTTTCAGTTCCAAAATATTGATATGGAAGTCTTTTTCCGATGGCTGCCAGAACCCACTTACAGTACAATTGTTCAAGTGAGCCCCCCAACCCTTCTCTGATGCATCTGTGAACATCAGAATGTTGTGTTCTTTCTGATGCAGATTCGAACCCTTGAGTAAGTTTTGAGGATCCATCCACCAAGCCAGATAGTCCTTTATCAACTGAGAAATTGGGACCACCTTGTCCAATGACTGGGGAAACTGCCAGTTGGTCTTCAGAAACCACTGAAACGGTCTCATATGGATCCGACCCAAAGGAACTGTTTTCTCCATGGAAGCCATGACCCCAATTAGTGACATGAGCTTTCTTGGAGTAGTGTTGTGACCTTGCAAAATGGAAACTGCCAAAATTTTGAGCTTGTCCAATTTCTTTTGATTTGGGTAGACCAAACCTTCTCGAAGGTTGAACCGATAACCCAGAAACTCGAGATCCTGAGTTGGATTGAGTTCTGATTTTTTCAAATTGACAATCCAACCCAACTTTCCGACTAGACTGATCAATTTTTGAACATCCCGAGCACAAGAATCCGGATCTTTGGCCCTCACCAGCCAATCGTCCAAATACTGATGGATTCGAACCCCTTGTGAAAGAGCTATGAACTTGACCTCCTTCACCACTCGAGTGAACTCCAATGGAGCTGTCGCAATCCCGAAGGGTAGGACTCTGAACTGGTACGCCTGACCCTGTACATGAAAGCGCAGATACTTTTGAAACTTTTGGTGTATGGGTACATGAAAATAAGCATCGGTGAGATCTATGGAAGCCACCCACTCGCCTGCTTGAAGAGAAGCCCGAATGACTTCTGCAGTTTCCATTTTGAAAGTGGGAACATGTAAGAATGTATTTACCACACTGAGATCTATTACTGGTCGCCATTTGTTTTCTGGTTTTGGAACCAGAAACAAACGACTGTAGAATCCGAGAGAGTTCTTGTTTTGAACCGGAACCACTGCCCTTTTTTGAACCATTTGTTGAACCGCCTCCAGCAAAGCTTTTTGCTTCACTGGAGCCGAATAACTGCTTTTGATGGTCGGAAACCGGGTCAGAGGTGGTTTTTCTTTGAATGGAAGACAATAGCCCTGTTTCAGAACAAGAACTACCCTCGGATGCACCTTGAAACTTTCCCACACTTTCCAATAACTTTGTAAATGGGAACCAGGAAACTTTGTGCTTACCTCCATGCAGTCACTTCCTCCTGCCCCTACCCCCTCGGGCAGAGCCTCTGTTAGAATTGTAGGAACCAGACTGTCTTTTGTTCTGATCACCTTGCTTGTTTTGCTGACGAAAATTCTGAAACGCAGCATTCTGGTACCTGTTTTGTGACTGATCTTTCTTGGAATCTGCGAAATTTCGGGAACCATAAGATTCACTTCTGTGTTTCTTGAAAGCCGGCTCCCGGTTGATTTGACTCCATTGGATGAAGTTCTGTTCAACCTCAGACAACACTTTAGAATTAAATAATTCTTTCTTGGTCAAAGAAGCATTTCTGAGTCTAGCAATATCCTTATCTGTCACATCTCTATGACACAGTTTGAGAAAATTGTCCCTTCTATTCAGCAACATATTAGAAGCCAAAGACATTGAAGTATCTAAAACATCATCCAGGGCCTTACCCAAGCACCCCATAGTGGTAGACTGGAGATGAAGACAATTTTGCAAAAAATTCATACTTTGTTGAATGTCTTCTTGATCCACTGACTCCTTCATCTTAGACACCTCCGAAAACATTTCATTTGTAGACTTTTCAATTGCAGACTTAAACCAAAACACATGATTCAAAATCTGAATAGTCTCCCTAGAAACTGATTCCCAAGCCAAGTACTGTTTCATTGGAGTGACAACTGAGGTAGGAGCTTGATAGGGAGAAGCTGCAATATTCTTGAAAGCATCCTGAATCCTAGGAGCAGCTAGAGAAAAAGATTGAGGAGATACTTGATAAAAGCGCATTTGAGGCTTTGGAAAAGACAAAAACTGTCCTTTAGACAAAGGAGGGTGATGGGGATCATTGTCATCCACATTACTACTTCCTAATGCTGAAAACTCTTTAAATTTCCAAAGTTCTACCAAAGGTTGAGCCGGAGGCAAAGCCATTGACTGTTGTGCAGACTTTTTAACCTGATCCCTTCCAGAAAACACTGAGGGAGGTACAAAACATTCCACATCCTTGACTTCCAGATCCAACCACTTTTTAATGGTTTCTAAAGTCTCAGAATAAGCTGGAGAATCATCCTCCAAAGAGGTAATTTCACCTTGTTCCACATCCGGATCCGGTTCCTCAGAAGATTGAGACAAAGTCCTCTTCCTAGAAGAAACCAAACCGGTTTCCTGATGAGTGTGAGAAGCCGAAGCTTGCTGTTCAAACTCTGTCCTAGTCAGAGTGGCTGACCTTCTCTCCAGTCGACCGGGAAGCACAGACGAACTGGCAGAAGCCGAAGCTTTAGAAATCTCCACCGGTTGCTTAGCAACCTGTAAACTGTCCCTGCCAGAGTTACGACTGCTGACAGTTTCAGTCCCTTTCTGCTCTAAATTCTGCAATCTTTGAGAAAAAGAAGCAAATTCAGTAAAAAACCTGTCCAACTTGTCCTCTAAAGACTTATTCTTTTGAGAAGAAATAGCTTGAGAAGACACAGAAGCCGCAGATTCGTCCTCATCCAACAAAGAATCATCAATGTTCACCTCTTTATTGTTATCCACAAAAACAGAAGAATTCTGATCCTTCTTGCTTTTATATCTGTTCCTATTCTTAATTTTCTTCTTCTGTTCTTCAGAAAACGAGGAACAAACAAGGCAATCTGAAGAATTAGCACAGGGGTCGTCACCCTTATAGTCATCTCTGCATTTAGGACAATAATGGTGGTCGTCCGAATCTGCCATAAAATGGCCACAAAAAGAACTTTTCCTTTGTCCTTTCTTAACTTTATCCTGAGTAGACATTGTTAAAACAGATGCCTTACCTCAGAACAAACACAATCCACAATAAATCCACAAAACTTCCACAAAAAACGAATATTTCCAAAACACATCCACACTCAAGGATGGCCAACAAAAACAATGAATGGCGCCTATTGGCGTGGTCACATGACCATTGGGGGGCTTCCTACTTCCACACTCACTCACTGGCTTCTTAAGGTAGTATAAAACGTTTCTCAACGTTGGCCAGTGAGTTGGATGGCACCAACAAATAGCTATGGTCAGGAAATGGTAAGTGTATTTTTCGCAATAAAAGAGAAAAATAGCCAGCCTCGGCAGGCAAGAAAACCAGCCCACAGGTACAACTAAATGAGCAACAACATTGAGATTTGGGAAAATTTTAGGAACAACTTCAGTTGTAACAGTTTTAACATGATGACCCTACATGACCTTGAAGCAGGGGTCAAAGGTTAAATTTGACAGTTGCAAAAGATTTGCAGAACACGATTTACAATAAGTTGTTTTCTCATTCCAAACCACTAGGACCAATGATAAGGGGGATATTAGGACTTTTGATATGCCCCCCCCCCCAATTTGATATTAAAGATGTGATATGGCAGCCACTTTGTTTTCTAAACAAGGCCAAAATTACTAGATGTGATATGGCAGCCATTTTGTTTTCTAAACAAGGCCAAAATTACTCTCAGGCAAGCTTTCTTAGCCATTTACATTTTGTGCAAAACTGACACAGCTAGCTGAAATATTTAGAGCATATCAATGATTTTAAAACAATCGGCTATGGCAGCCATGTTGTTTTTTTAAAATGAGTACAAAAGTTTTCACTGACATGTTTTCACAATCATAAACATTCTCTGCAAATTTGGTGAATATATCTTCATAAATGAATGAGATATAAAGGTTTGTTTCAAAATGTGACAAGTGCACACATGCATGCACACACACATACGCATGCAGGGCATTTCATAATCTTCCAACCCCGGCCTTGGCCGGCAGGAGATACAAATACAACTGTAGTAACATCAGTTTAAAAGTGCCCCTTTTTCAATTAAGAAGTTTAAGAGCGAAAAGTATTTAAATCGTTGCCATGGCAACAGGTGTAGCCATATACCCTCCAAACCTGACTGTGGAACACCCACAAATGTTAAACCCCAAAAATATTCAAAGTGTTGCCATGGCACCAGTTGTTGCCCCCAAGAACTAATTAGCTCTAAATCCTCTTGGGGTAAACATATCCTGAAAATCTGGTGAAAACTCATGCATGGGTTTTGGCTGTGAAACACCAAGGAACTTTAAGACCCAAAAATCTGTAGAACACCCACAAACTTTAAGACCCAAAAATCTTAAAAGTGTTACCATGGCAACAGTTGTTACTGGATACTCCCCTAACCCTAAAGAACCCTAGATCCATCTGGGGTACAGTACACATACATTGAAAATGTGGTGAAAATCTGTGCATGGATTTTGGCTGTTGAACACCCACGAAATTTAAGACGTAAAAATCTTAAAAGTGTTGCTATGGCAACAGTTGTTACCAGATACCCTTAAAAACCTAATAAGCTCTAGATCCTGTTGGGGTGAACATACCCTGAAAGTTTAGTGAAAATCGGGCCATGGGTTTAGGCTGTTGAACACCCACAATCTTGACAACCCAAAATTCTTAAAAGTGTTGCCATGGCAACAGTTGTTGCCAAATACCCCCCGAAACCTAATCAGCTCTAGATCATCTTGGGGTAAACATATCCTGAAAGTTGGGTGAAAATTGGTGCATGGGTTTAGGCTGTGAAACACCCACAAACTTTAAGACTTAAAAATCTTAAAAGTGTTGCCATGGCAACAGTTGTTGCCAGATACCCCCCAAAACCTAATCAGCTCTAGATCCTCTTGGGATAAACATATCCTGAAAATTTGGTGAAAATCTGTGAAAGGGTTTAGACTGTGGAGCACCCACAAGCTTTATGCCCGCCGCCCAGACGGCACTGGGGACGACTATATAGGCTAGGGTTAAAAATGGACACTGCCATAGGCAATGAGTGCAAACTAAGAGATTTCATTGTGAACAACCAACTTGGCCTCCCTCCACCAACATGACTGCAACCAGGTAAAAGAGATATGCAGTACTTTTTTGTGGCGATGATGCTTTTGCCCTTATGCCATATATTATGAAACAATTTTCTAGATGAAACATGAACATTCAGAAACAGTTTTACAGGCTAAGCTAAGGGTGATGAAGATTGACTTTGGAATTCTAGCCAACAGATTCAAGGCGTTACAAATTACCACCTGGTTGGTCTGGCTGTGGTTGCTGTTACATAGGCTGTGCTTGTGGTGGTGGCTGTAGTTGCTGTTGCATTGGTTGTAGTTGTTGTAGCACTGAATGTGGTTGAGGTTGTAATAGCTGTGGTTGCTGTTGGACTTGCTATGGTTGCTGATGGACTGGTTTTATTTACTGTTGCACTGGCTGGTGTTGGTGTTGCACTGGCTGTGGTGGTAATAGCTGTGGTTGCTGTTGGACTTGCTATGGTTGCTGACAGACTGGTTTTAGTTGTTGAAGCACTGTCGGTAGTTGCTGTTGCACTGGCTGGTGTTGGTGTTGCACTGGCTGTGGTTGACGTTGTAATAGCTGTGGTTGCTGTTGGACTTGCTATGGTTGCTGATGGACTGGTTTTAGTTGCTGTTGCACTGGCTGGTGTTGGTGTTGCACTGGCTGTGGTTGAGGTTGTAATAGCTGTGGTTGCTGTTGGACTTGCTATGGTTGCTGACGGACTGGTTTTAGTTGCTGTTGCACTGTCAGTAGTTGCTGTTGCACTGGCTGGGGTTGGTGTTGCACTGGCTGTGGTTGAGGTTGTAATAGCTGTGGTTGCTGTTGGACTTGCTATGGTTGCTGATAGACTGGTTTTAGTTGCTGATGCACTGCCGGTAGTTGCTGTTGCATTGGCTGGGGTTGGTGTTGCACTGGCTGTGGTTGAGTTTGTAAAAGCTGTGATTGCTGTTGGACTTGCTACGGTTGCTGATGGACTGGTTTTAGTTATTGTTGCACTGGCTGTGGTTGCTGTTACACTGGCTGTGGCTGCTAATGCTGGATCCTCAAGAAGTCAAAATTCTGCTGCACCTAAACTGTCTCTCGGTGAGCTCCACTGGCAACTGGCCAATCTTTGAATGTGTCACACTGTATTAGACTGTCCTTTGTGATTAAAACCATTGTTTCAAAAGCTGCATCCGTGCCCTTACAAGTGTTGCTAGCTCCATCTACATCTCCCTCTTTGCCAGTGTCCTAGATTTACAATTGTGGCACATATTATTGTAAATGCCATGATCCATGTCACTTAGCAAATCCATTATTATTTCATTGTCACTGCCACTTTCTTGGCCCTATTCTTGTGTATCCCCTCTGTCTAGTCTTGCAGAGCATCACTGGTGTCCTCTTGTGTTGCAGGATTTGGGACAGCAATTTGGGCTTAGTTGTATAAATCTAACCGCAGGAGTCATAGGTGTCAGGGTGGGAGGGCCTCACTGTAGGTGGCTGTGTCTCTGTACTTCTTCTCAGGTAGTGGATCCACCTACTTCTTTTCTTTTCTGTCTTCCCCTCCTCCTCTGTTCTCCTTTTTCTTTTCAACAGGCATTTTAAAACAATATATCTTTGTAAAGCTTATTTCTTCAAAAATAGTTTGCTCTTTTTCTGGCAATTCTGTGTATGATGAATCAATGATATAATTATATATGAAGTGAGACAGTTCTTACAAATCATGTAGACAATTCTGGAGTAGTTCCAGAGTGGATCTGCAATATTCAATAGTTTTGTTAACATATGGGAGAAGTTTGTTATATTTGATCAGCTAATTAGCTTAATTTGGGAAGCCACTCCTGATGCATTTGGTAGTACTTCCATGAATCTAGAACATATGTCAATCATCAAAGAATATCAAACTATAACTAGAAAAAGGTTTTTGCTGACAAAAAACGAAGCGGCCCTGATGAAAAAGTGCGAAGTAAGCCGTAAAAGATATCAAGATATGCATCACAAGGAATAGAAAATGTAACGTTTAGTGCATTGTGTATGTTACCATATTTAACAAATGAAAGAACGACCACAGCTTGGCGGAAGAGAAATTGTAGGTGTGAAATTTACTTCTCAAAAGAACGTATGTCCGATGCGTAGGAAAAATGCCTCCTAGAAAATATGCCTCCTAGGAAATGTACCTCCTAGAAAGAATGCATCCTGAACATTTTGTGACCAGGAAAAATACCTCCAAAGAAAAAAAGTTCTTTCAAGTATTATAACACTACAGGTTCACATTACAACTTCAGACGCATCTTCATTTTTCCACTTGAGTTTTATAGTTGCCAATGCCTGTCAAAAACTCACAGTCTTTTACCCATTTTGCTTAGCTGTACAAAGGTACGCAAGTTTCTCTTGTAAGGTTTTGCTGGTGCTTCTCACTGTTTTGGCTGGCTGCTCATCCCTGGCTTCCATTAACATGTTTTTGATATTATACGTTCTAGGTTTCATATGTAACATGTTTACAGGTTGAAATAACTTTTTTTTTCCTCAGGAGGCATTTTTTCCTAGTCACAAAATATCCAGGAGGCATTCTTTCTAGGAGGCATTTTTTCCAGGAGGCATTTTTTCTGTGAGGCATTTTGTCCAGGAGGCATTTTTTTCCCAGATTCTGTATGTCCTACATTCTTTGGTAATGTTCTCGGAGAAGAGGTCTTGAGTGAAAGGGTACATTGACCACAGACATTTCTGTTCAAAATGTCATTAGTATCAGACCTAAGTATAAAACACTAATTGAATGCAGTGAACTTGTGCTTCAACTAAAAACTTAACAAAACCACTAATAAAATCCAGTGAACCAAAGTGCCTTAGACTTTTTGTTCAAAAGTTAATGATTTTGCTTCAGAGTTATTGCTTACAAGAAAAATCAAGTTACAAACAAGTCAAGCTATAGCTCTAGAAAAATGTTACTGGATTTATTGGGAAAGAAAAGTATGAGTTTATATATTGCAATATTTATGAATGATTTAGCAAGTGAAATTAAAAATCTAGGCTTAGGAATAAGAGTAGGAGATCATGATCCATTCCACACTTCAATAATGCACAAAATTAAGACCAAACAAGTTACTGGACTTGTTGTAGCTGTGGAAAAAGTAGCCTAATAACATGTTTTAACAAAATACTGTGAACGCAATACTTTTGAAGTTATAAGTGATTTAGTGCATGACTGCAGGAATTTGAATGCATTAAAGTTTCAAAAATTAATTTCCCACTTGAGGTAAAATTAATTAAATGTAGAAGTCTAAGTGAAATGGAAGAAAGAAAACAATATACATTCAAAAGAACAGCATAAATATTCCACTTTTTTTGTTCCACTTTTGCTTCACACACACATATATATCTCTGTCTATCATCTCCCTCCATCAACCCCCCCACTTCAGGCCATTCTTTTTTCCACTTGCTTTTTATGTGCACTAAAGGGGAGTTGGGGGGGGTCTTTCTGCATAGAAATACTTTCCATGATATCACAGAAAAGAATTGGGGAGAAGAAGAAAGGGACAAGTCATTCATTTCCACGCAGCTGGAGATACATAAAATGCTGTACAAGAAAAACTGTTTATGAGAAAGTGTTTTTTTTTGTTTCAGGCATCTTATATTGTGAAAGAAGTCAGGTGTATACATTTGACCAATTTACATAGTCTATGTGAGCAAGTAGCTAGATCATCAACTCCTTCTACAAAACAAAAGTTGAATCAATTGAAGCTTTTTTTCCAAAAAGGAAAAGTTATATCCCCACAATTCCAAAAGAATGGAATCAGAAGAATGTGTTTTTTTAATCTTCCTAAACTTGGGATTTTATATTATGTGAACACTGATCAGTGGCAATATGTTAATAACCACATCCGTGCATCATAAATAGCTCATTTTTTTCTTCGAAAATGTCATAACTTCATAAACACTAAGAGATTAGGTTTGCCAGACAGCACAAATATTTTTAAGTATACATATGCCAGGTGTGGTTTTAAAAAGTGTTAAAATAAATGAGGAGGGAGCAAGAAGTATATATTTATCATGTTAACATGGCCAAAGCCTCTTAAGTACAGGAATTTTAAGTGAAATATTATACAAAATCTTACTTTACTATAATCAATGTCAAGTTAAACTGATGTTACTGAACAGTAAATCAGTTAGGGGCTGAAAATCCTCATTTTCACGTCAAGATGGCCATGACTGTACTTGTATTGGAACTTCAAGGTGGAAAGAAAATAAGAATGTCCCTAATGTCATCTTTAAAAGTGTACAAAATTTAACTGAGCTCTGCTGAACAATACGATAGCTGGAGATTAAAAACTCCATAATTTCACTGCAAGGTGACAATAACTTCATGCATATTGCGACTTTAAAGTGACCATAAAATGAGAATGTCCCTTTTGTCATCCTTTATAAGTGCATAAAGTTTAGCTCAGGTCAGTTGAACAATAAGATAGCTGGAGGCTGAAACTTCATTTTTCACTGTAAGGTGACCATAACTTCATTCATATTGTGACTTTAAGGTGACCATAATATGATAATGTCCCCTCAATATCAATATATGTTAGATATGGAAAAAGAAAAGAGCCAGACGGCTTTATTCAAATGTTATGACTTTAGGGAGGCCAAAATTATATTAACAGTTTAAGGTCACCATAAAGTCAGGATAACCCTTTGGTTTGCTATCCTTTATAGATGTGCAATGGTTAACTGAGGTCAGCCGAACAATAAGATACTTGGAGGCTGAAAACCCCCTTATTTTACTTTAAGGTGGCTACAACTCCATTCATACTGAGAGTTTAAGGCGACCATAAGTATTATTTTTATCTACTTTAATACCAGTGATAATTTCAATATAAAAAACGGAAAAAGAAAGGAGCCAGAGGATTTTATTCCAATTTGATGACTTTAAGCAGGCCATGTCTCCATTAACATTTTCAGTTTAAGGTCACCATAAAGCCAGAATATTCCTTTGGCGAATCTTGATATATGTGCCAAGTTTGGTTGAAAAAAGTGAAAAACTAAGTGAACTGGAGGGCTAAAACCCCCTTTTTGGACATTAAGGTGACCTTAAGATCGCAGATACAGGGCTAAAACTTCGGCATGTGAAAGATTATCAAAAAGTAGCTGAATAAGTTATTCCAATAAAACGCCGAAATCCTAACCGTTTTTGAGATACAGATGAAGTACCCATTTTTAAAAAATTTACGAAAATAAAACGCCTGCCATTCAGGCGTCTATGGTCCGATTGATAAGAAAATCCTTTCCGACCTTCGAAATTTGGTCTACAATGTACCTGATGAATTTTACAGCACAGGTGTGTGTGGTTTTTTCCGAAACGCGATGACGGGGTGTTTTGGACTTATGCTTAAGGTTACCTTAAGTAAAGCTTAAGGTCTGCGCAAAGTATCCCAAAAATTTTTCCCGCCCCTATAGTTTTAAAGAAAGATAAGAAGGAAAGAAAAATTTGAAAGGCTAAGAAGTTATTCAAGGGAGACCATAATCCTGCGGCGGCGGTGATCAGTCGAACTTCAGTGAAAACAAATAAGCGTCCCTGACGGGCCGCTTAATTAAGATTGAGTAATGAATGACTCCTGAATGTTTTGAATGACTTGTGAATATCACTGGAATGAAACAGTGATCTCTAAATTTAACTAGAGGATCGCTCGCAAAAAAAAAGATAATGTTTTTGCATAGCAAAAACAAAGCGTCCCGAAAAGGATATAAAGGTGAGTGCTAAAGTATTAAGAAAATGCTTTGTTTCTAGCCTTATACTGTTGTGGCAACCAAAGTCAGCGCAGTCTGCTCTATCTAGCATGGTTTTCAAGATATAAGCATTTTTGTGTTTTGCAAGAGACAAAAATATTTTGAAAATTGGCATGGCTACTCTGCAGATACCCAGCAGGTTAAAAATTTTGTTGAGTTCGCTCCATCTAGCACGGTTTTAGAAATGGCCACCATTTTGGGGGAGACAAAAATTTTTGACAAGACCACTGCCGCGGTGTGTATCTCCCACCGAGCATTAAAGGAGAAGAAATAGCTTTTCCGAGATATTCACAATTTATCATTTTCGTGTGTGAAAGCTCTTCCAAAAGTAGGTGAATGAGTTATTTGAGAAAAATTGGCTATCTGCAATACTATTAAGAGATAATTCACATTTACTCCTTTTGAGTAGGTGAGTAATTACCTACGGGTCTGGAACTTCATCAAGTGAAAGTTCTCCCAAAAGTAGATGAATGAGTTATTTGATAAGAATTGGGTATCCGCAATACTTTTAGAGATAATTCGCATTTACTCATTTCGAGTATTTGAATAAATAGCTATGGGTCTGAAACTTCACCAAGTGAAAGCTCTCCGAAAAAGTAGGTGAATAAGTTATTCGAAACAAATTGGCTATCTGCAATAATTTTAGAGATAATTCGCATTTACTCATTTTGAGTAGGCGAGTAATTAGCTATGGGTCTGAAACTTCACCATGTGAAAGCTCTCCCACAAGTAGATGAATGAGTATTTGATAAAAATTGGGTATCCGCAATACTTTTACAGATAATTAGCATTTACTCATTTTGAGTAGGTGAATAATTAGCTATGGGTCTGAAACTTCATGGAATGAAAGCTCTCCCAAAAGTAGGTGAATGAGTTATTTGAGAAAAATTGGCTATCTGCAATACTTTTAGAGATAATTTGCATTTACTCATTTTGAGTAGGTGAGTAATTAGCTGTGGGTCTGAAACTTCACCAAGTGAAAGCTCTGCCAAAAGTAGGTTAATGATTTATTTGAGAAAAATTGGCTATCTGCAATACTTTTAGAGATAATTCGCATTTACTCATTTTGAGTAGGTGAGTAATTAGCTATGGGTCTGAAACTTCACCATGTGAAAGCTCTCCCACAAGTAGATGAATGAGTTATTTGATAAAAATTGGGTATCTGCAATACTTTTAGAGATAATTAGCATTTACTCATTTTGAGTAGGTGAATAATTAGCTATCGGTCTGAAACTTCACCAAGTGAAAGCTCTCCGAAAAAGTAGGTGAATAAGTTATTCGAAACAAATTGGCTATCGCTCTATCTAGCACGGTTTTCGAGATATAAGCATTTTTGTGTTTTCCTTATTTGGATTTATGCCAAAATCTAATGATTTCCAGATTTTAATAGAATGAATGTATTTGCCAAGTTTCAGGTGAATTGATAAAATTCCTTTCAAGTTATCATCCGGACAAGCTTCCCCATCGAAAAAAGACATTTTTGGTCATGTGACCTCTCTGATTGGTTGAAATGTCACTGCAGCATATTCAAAAAAATTCGCCAAGGCTACTGCCTAAACCTGTCAAATTTGAAAAGAATCCGCCTAACGGTTACAGAGTTATAGGGAAAACAAAATGCGGAGCCGGCGGAGCCTGAAGGTCTCCCATACACAAACAAGCGTCCCTTGGTGGACGCTTAATGACTGCTTCAAAGAATAACGTGTTGCACGAAATTTTCAGGACATGGCTGATTAACTTCCAAAAGTTGAAATGTTGTAGAACATTCCCAAAAGCTTAGAAATGACACAACAGCCAGTCAAGAATTCCCTTTAATAGAAAACACTACATTTCTGTCTCATTTGGAGCCTTAGTTTGAACATGGGTAGTAGTTGCTTAAGAAAATATAGTTTTCTTTGGAAAAAAATGGTTAAATTTAACACTCTATCATTGGATTTAACCAACATTTAGTTAAAAGCTGACCTGTGATAATACAGCAAAAAACGCATAATGTTTGTTATAGGAAATAAAAAGCAAAACTGTTGCAGAACTTCATCACAGGGCCAAATATAAACTTTCTAACTTTCCTATTTCCACAGATATGGTCTTTTCAAAGTTGTCACAAGGCTATGGCTTAATAGCAACAACATATACATTAGAATCTATCCTATATATCATGCTGAAAAGATAAAATGGTACTGTTTTTGTTTGAAACAAATTGTGACAAACAGTTTAAAAGACAACATCATGGCACGCTGGACAAGTAATTGAATGTATGCCTCAAGCACGACATGGAAACTTATAGCTAGCCTAATACTTTATGCTGAATGTTTGTATTGGCAATGTACCTAAAACTTTTGGTTTCATTTATAACTTGACATTGGCAATAAATAGTATGTAAGTATATCTGCAAAAACACAATAACAAACAAGTTTCAAATGCACACATATGAGAAATAAAGTAAAACAAAAACTATATATTTATATAGATTTATATTCATACAAAATCCTCTTTAATTTCAGGTTAAAGATCTTTAAGATCCCAAAGACAGAAAACACTGTATTTTGGTTGTCATCAGATTAAGCCCTACCTAAAATCAACCTTGTGAATGTCAGTTGTTCTAGTTATACAGAATGACAGAATTATACAGTTAAACCTCAATTCAAATCCAAGGTGACCATGAAACACTTCACTTAACTTGGCAATACATAATGGGTCAATTTCAATGGAAGAAGCCACTATTACTTCTACCTGAAGAGGAATTCTACTTTACACAGGTCTACTTAAAGATGTTCAAATGCATATTGATAAAAATATCAATCATTCACGCTTCACCTGTAACCAGATGCCTGCATTCTTTTTTGTGGTGGTTGAAAACCAAAGTAACTCCTCTCCATCCTGGATGATCTTCACCACATTTTGGAAGCGCCCATCTTTTTCAACATACGTTACCTCGCAACCCAATAGCTGGAGTTGATTTGCAGGACGACTGTCTTCTTTGGATTTATACACAATAAGTTTATCATCACTGAGCGCACAAAAGTGCCTGGCTAGTTTGTTGAACATGCCTGACTTCTGGAAGACCTCACCCAGGTGTAGAATGTTGGTCAGCTGACACAATGGTAGATCACCCTTTTTAGATCCCTGGATCTTTTTCCTACAGATAAAGCAAATGAGAGGATAATCTTCTCAACAGGTGCGACTGGTTATATACATCCTGATAAATACTTCAATATTGTCCATGATATAAAAGAGTGTGTTTTGATATAGAAAGACTTACATAAACTGAACTCACTTTAAGTTTATAACTGAATATCAGTATGTTATTCTATATATAACCTAAATCTAACTAGACCTATCGCATCGGAGAACCGATGCAAATTGTATCCACCAGAAGAAAACTCACCAAAGCCATTCTAACATCACTTAACCTTGAAGGAGAAGCCCAAGGTGAAATCTGACCATAGCAAAAGATTCCCAGCCCATGGTTTCCTATAGGTTGGTGTGACACTGCAAACCTCTAGGAATATGAATAAGCAAGATATAAACACTAATTTTGGCAATCCTCATTTGACCTTGAAAGAGGGGCCAAAGGTCAAATCCGATCACACCAAAAGATTCCCAGCCTATGATTTCCAAGATTTTGGTTTACCATTCCAAAGCTCTAGGACCAATAATAAGCGAGTTATAAGCACTTTTAAGCTTGGCTATCCTCGTTTGACCTTGATGGAGGGTCCAAGGTCAAATCCGACCACAGCAATAGATTCCCAGCACATGATTTGTGTACTATCCTCGTTTGACCTTGAAGGTAGGTCCAAGGTCAAATCCGACCACACCAAAAGATTCCCGGCCCATGATTTCCTATAGGTTGGTTTACCATCCCAAACCTCTAGGACCAATAATAAGCGAGATATAAGCGCTTGTAAGTTTGGCTATGCTCGTTTGACCTTGAAGGAGGGGTCCAAGGTCAAATCCGACCACACCAAAAGATTCCCTGCCCATGATTTCCTATAGGTTGATTTACCATCCCAAACCTCTAGAACCAATAATAAGCGAGTTATAAGCATTTTTAAGTTTGGCTATGCTCGTTTGACCTTGAAGGAGGGGTCCAAGGTCAAATCCGACCACACCAAAAGATTCCCAGGCCATGATTTCCTATAGGTTGGTTTACCATCCCAAACCTCTAGGACCAATAATAAGCGAGTTATAAGCACTTTTAAGTTTGGCTATGCTCGTTTGACCTTGAAGGAGGGGTCCAAGGTCAAATCTGACCATACCAAAAGATTCCCAGCCCATGATTTCCTATAGGTCGGTTTACCATCCCAAACCTCTAGGACCAATAATAAGCGAGTTATAAGCACTTTTAAGTTTGGCTATCCTCATTTGACCTTGAAGGAGGGGTCCAAGGTCAAATCCGACCACACCAAAAGATTCCCAGGCCATGATTTCCTATAGGTTGGTTTACCATCCCAAACCTCTAGGACCAATAATAAGCGAGTTATAAGCACTTTTAAGTTTGGCTATGCTTGTTTGACCTTGAAGGAGGGGTCCAAGGTCAAATCTGACCACACCAAAAGATTCCCAGTCCATGATTTCCTATAGGTTGGTTTACCATCCCAAACCTCTAGGACCAATAATAAGCGAGTTATAAGCACTTTTAAGTTTGGCTATCCTCGTTTGACCTTGAAGGAGGGGTCCAAGGTCAAATCTGACCACACCAAAAGATTCCCAGCCCATGATTTCCTACAGGTTGGTTTACCATCCCAAACCTCTAGGACCAATAATAAGGGAGATATAAGCACTTTTCATGACTGCAAAGAAACGCCTGTGGCGGCCATCTTGTTTTTCAAAATGAGGCCAAAAATATTCCCAGTCAAGATTTCATAATGAGGAACATATCCTGCGAATTTGAGATCTCTACCTATAATACCCTTTGCTCTAGAGGGCCACCAAAAGTCTTAGTTTAAAGTCGAAAAAAAGCCTGTGGCGGCCATCTTGTTTTTCAAAATGAGGCCAAAAATATTCCCAGGCAAGATTTTATGGCTATGAATATATCCTGCTAATTTGAGAAGGCTAGCTATAATATTTTTTTCGTTAGAGCGGTAACGGTGAAATCTCTCTATACACTGCGGCGGCGGCGTAGGCGTAACGAAGTCAAATCCATAGTATCCACCGGATGCTATCCGGTGGATACAATAAGCAAAAGAAGATTTAGACCTCAGGTAATTTGTGTCATTAGAATTCTTGTCAATATCCATATTTCTCAAAGGACTGAAAAGAGAATCAGTTTTCTTATAAAAACCTAAAATCGGCAACAAATCTAAAAGAAATTCTACAAAGAAGATGTTGACTTTGTAAAGGCCAAGAGCTAAAAAAAATTAAACTTTTACAATTTCATAACTGATATTGAAAAAAAGAATTTTAGCCACAACTATCATCCAACCACAACCAAAATTTAATGGGTCCCAATAAATCCTGACATCCAAGTAGAAAGCACATAACTGTAATAAACCCTTCACAGTTATTTCATTCAAAACAATTAACACTTTGCACCAATGAAAAAAACCCCACCATTTTGATATAAGTTTTCAACTGACCAAAGAATATAGCTCAGACAATTATACAAAACAGATTTTAATACACAAGTGTCTCATCTGACTCATGTGGTACTCAGACTTTGTCAATATATGTAGCATAAATGGTGAATAACTATAAAGAAGGGTCAAACGTACACATTGTCACTTTCATATTTCTAGAGATATGGTCAGAAGAAAATTGCATCAAAAAGTATTGCACTACTTACTGAAGACTCTTCTAAAACATTCTTAGATGTTAGGCTATTTTGATCCAAAATCAACGATGGGATTTTTATGTAAATTTCAACAGCTCAAATCAATCGAGATAGGCCCTCAAAAAAGTTAACATGTTGCTATGGGCTAGATGAGACCACAACCATACAGATGACAGCCACATGATTACATGCCAACATTGTTATCCAACTAGCCACTGAGATCTGTTATTTTTACAAATAAATATGATGACATTATGGAACTCTAATATAAGAAAAAACACCATACAAACACCATTTTAACTAGAGGATCGCTCGCAAAAAAAAAAGACAATGTTTTTGCATAGCAAAAACAAAGCATCCCGAAAAGGATATAAAGGTGAGTGCTAAAGTATTAAGAAAATGCTTCGTTTCTAGCCTTATACTGTTGTGGCAACCAAAGTCAGCGCAGTCTGCTCTATCTAGCACGGTTTTCAAGATATAAGCATTTTTGTGTTTTGCAAAAAATAAAAAAATTAAAAATGTCCGCTATATTTGGCGAGACAAAAATATTTTGAATATTGGCATGGCTACTCTGCAGAGATACCCAGCAGGTCCAAAATTTTGTTGAGTTCACTCCATATAGCACGGTTTTCGAGATATAAGCATTTTTGTGTTTTGCAAAAACTTTGAAAATTCAAAATGGCCACCATTTTTGGGGACACAAAAATTTTTGTCAAGACCACTGCCGTGGTGTGTATCTCCCGCCGAGCATTAAAGCAGAAGAAATAGCTTTTCCGAGATATTCACAATTTTTCATTTTCGTGTGTGAAAGGTCTTCCAAAAGTAGGTGAATGAGTTATTTCAGAAAAATTGGCTATCTGCAATACTATTAAGAGATAATTCACATTTACTCATTTTGAGTAGGTGAATAATTATCTATGGGTCTGAAACTTCACCAAGTGAAAGCTCTCCCAAAAGTAGGTGAATGAGTTATTTGAGAAAAATTGGCTATCTGCAATACTTTTAGAGATAATTCGCATTTACTCATTTTGAGTAGGTGAGTAATTAGCTATGGGTCTGAAACTTCACCCAGTGAAAGCTCTGCCAAAAGTAGGTGAATGAGTTATTTGAGAAAAATTGGCTATCTGCAATACTTTTAGAGATAATTCGCATTTACTCATTTTCAGTAGGTGAGTAATTAGCTATGGGTCTGAAACTTCACCAAGTGAAAGCTCTGCCAAAAGTAGGTGAATGAGTTATTTGAGAAAAATTGGCTATCTGCAATACTTTTAGAGATAATTCGCATTTACTCATTTTCAGTAGGTGAGTAATTGGCTATGGGTCTGAAACTTCACCGAGTGAAAGCTCTCCCAAAAGTAGGTGAATGATTAATTTGACAAAAATTGGCTATCTGCAATACTTTTAGAGATAATTCGCATTTACTCATTTTGAGTAGGTGAGTAATTAGCTATGGGTCTGAAACTTCACCAAGTGAAAGCTCTCCCAAAAGTAGGTGAATGAGTTATTTGAGAAAAATTGGCTATCTGCAATACTTTTAGAGATAATTCGCATTTACTCATTTTGAGTAGACGAGTAATTAGCTATGGGTCTGAAACTTCACCAAGTGAAAGCTCTCCCAAAAGTAGGTGAATGATTAATTCGAGAAAAATTGGCTATCTGCAATACTTTTAGAGATAATTCGCATTTACTCATTTTGAGTAGGTGAGTAATTAGCTATGGGTCTGAAACTTCACCAAGTGAAAGCTCTCCCAAAAGTAGGTGAATGAGTTATTTGAGAAAATACAGATAATTCGCATTTACTCATTTTGAGTAGGTGAGTAATTAGCTATGGGTCTGAAACTTCACCAAGTCAAAGCTCTCCCCAAAAGTAGGTGAATGGTTAATTTGAGAAAAACTGGCTATCTGCAATACTTTTAGAGATAATTCACATTTACTCATTTTGAGTAGGTGAGTAATTAGCTATGGGTCTGAAACTTCACCAAGTGAAAGCTCTCCCAAAAGTAGGTGAATGAGTTATTTGAGAAAAATTGGCTATCTGCAATACTTTTAGAGATAATTCACATTTACTCATTTTCAGTAGGTGAGTAATTAGCTATGGGTCTGAAACTTCACCAAGTGAAAGCTCTCCCAAAAGTAGGTGAATGAGTTATTTGAGAAAAATTGGCTATCTGCAATACTTTTAGAGATAATTCACATTTACTCATTTTGAGTAGGTGAGTAATTAGCTATGGGTCTGAAACTTCACAGAGTGAAAGCTCTCCCAAAAGTAGGTGAATGAGTTATTTGAGAAAAATTGGCTATCTGCAATACTTTTAGAGATAATTCGCATTTACTCATTTTGAGTAGGTGAGTAATTAGCTATGGGACTGAAACTTCACCAAGTGAAAGCTCTCCCAAAAGTAGGTGAATGAGTTATTTGAGAAAAATTGGCTATCTGCAATACTTTTAGAGATAATTCGCATTTACTCATTTTGAGCAGGTGAGTAATTAGCTATGGGTCTGAAACTTCACCATGTGAAAGCTCTCCCACAAGTAGATGAATGAGTTATTTGATAAAAATTGGGTATCCGCAATACTTTTACAGATAATTAGCATTTACTCATTTTGAGTAGGTAAATAATTAGCTATGGGTCTGAAACTTCACCATGTGAAAGCTCTCCCAAAAGTAGGTGAATGAGTTATTTGAGAAAAATTGGCTATCTGCAATACTTTTAGAGATAATTCGCATTTACTCATTTTGAGTAGGTAAATAATTAGCTATGGGTCTGAAACTTCACCATGTGAAAGCTCTTCCAAAAGTAGGTGAATGAGTTATTTGAGAAAAATTGGCCATCTGCAATACTTTTAGAGGTAATTCGCATTTACTCTTTTTGAGTAAGTGAGCAATTAGATACGGGTCTGAAACTTCACCAAGTGAAAGCTCTTTGGGATAGCTGCTCTGCAGAGATACCCTGAAGATCAAAAATTTCGTCGAAATCGCTCTATGTAGCACGGTTTTCGAAATATTCGCATTTTTGTGTTTTGCAATTTTTGCGCAAAAATTCGAAAATTCAAAATGGCTGCCATTTTTGGCAAGAGAAAATTTTTTTGAAAATTGGCATGGCTACTCTGCAGAGATACCCAGTGGGTCAAAAATTTCGTCGAAATCGCTCTATCTAGCACGGTTTTCGAGATATAAGCATTTTTGTGCTTTGCAATTTTGCGAAAAATTCGAAAATTCAAAATGGCCGCCATTTTTTGCGAGAAATTTTTTGTTTGAAAATTGGCATGGCTACTTTAAAGAGATACCCTGCGGGTCAAAAATTTCGTCGAAATCGCTCTATCTAGCAGGGTTTTTGAGATATAAGCATTTTTATGTTTTGCAATTTTTGCGAAAAATTCGAAAATTCAAAATGGCCGCCATTTTTGGCGAGACAAAATTTTTTTGAAAATTGGCATGGCTACTCTGCAGATATACCCTGTGGGTCAAAAATTTCGTCGAAATCGCTCTATCTAGCAGGGTTTTCGAGATATAAGCATTTTTATGTTTTGCAATTTTTGCGAAAAATTCGAAAATTCAAAATGGCCGCCATTTTTGGCGAGACAAAATTTTTTTCAAAATTGGGATAACTACTCTGCAGAGATACCCTGTGGGTCAAAAATTTCGTCGAAATCGCTCTATCTAGCACGGTTTTCAAGATATAAGCATTTTTGTGTTTTGCAATTTTTGCGAAAATTTCGAAAATTCAAAATGGCCGCCATTTTTGGCAAGACAAAAATTTTTTGAAAATTGGGAAAAGTACTCCGCAGAGATATCCTCCGGGTCAAAAATTTTGTCGAAATTGCTCTATTTAGCACGGTTTTTGAGATATAAGCATTTTTGTGTTTTGCAATTTTTGCGAAAATTTCGAAAATTCAAAATGGCCGCCATTTTGGGCGAGACAAAATTTTTTTGAAAATTGGGAAAACTACTCCCTGCGGGTCAAAAATTTCGTCGAAATCGCTCTATCTAGCACGGTTTTCGAGATATAAGTATTTTTGTGTTTTCCTTATTTGGAAAATTCATAATGATTAATTAATCATTAATTACTCGGCCATTTCTTGACCAATCAATGCCAAAATCTAATGATTTCCAGATTTTAATAGAATGAATGTATTTGCCAAGTTTCAGGTGAATTGATAAAATTCCTTTCAAGTTATCATCCGGACAAGCTTCCCCATCGAAAAAAGACATTTTTGGTCATGTGACCTCTCTGATTGGTTGAAATGTCACTGCAGCATATTCAAAAAAATTCCCCAAGGCTACTGCCTAAACCTGCCAAATTTGAAAAGAATCCGCCTAACGGTTACAGAGTTATAAGGAAAACAAAATGCGGAGCCGGTGGAGCCAGCAGAGCCGGCGGAGCCGGAAGCTCTCCCATACACAAACAAGCGTCCCTTGCGGGACGCTTAATAAATGTGTGAGGGTAACGTGGCACAAGCAATAATGAACAAGCACATATTTTTCAGTTTTGAAGTTGTAATGTCTCAATAGAAACAGATATCAACAAAGTCTTATGGACACCGCCATGGTAAGTATACAATGTGGCCTTTGTTGCACCAAAAAGAGCCCCATTTCAGGTTAAATTGCCTCCGGTATCACATACAAAATAGTTAATGAACAATATTTGGGATGAATTCAGCTACAGATTCAAGAGTGGGTTTGTCACATATTTTACTGAATGATACGATACAGTGCCAACTTTTTGTAACCGAACCTTTTTTAAATAAAGATGAAATGAGACCTCCTAATCAAACTACATTGTGCTGACTCTACGATACCATATCCCCAGACTGGCCATCTCTCACACCACAGGCATTCATTGGGTATATATTGTAGCAACCATTTTCTGTGATTCACAATTATTATAAATAATTATTGTTAGGAGGTCAATCTCCAAGTAATGATAATATTGATCATTTGTCAAAGTATTTAAATGTTTTGCTGTATATTTAAAAAAAATGTTTTGTAGTGATTGTATCCCTTTAAGATAATTTACTGGAATGATGAGATATCATAGAATACTGTGATCAGAGCAGAAGTTATATTTAGTACAGCATGATGTTAGTTAGATTTACCATTTCGAATTTACAATGCAAAATATGTGAAAAATGTAAAAAAGTCCCTGGGTTGGTCTTTGTGTACCCCATACACAGCTTAAATGTCCACTTTAAGCCTTTACTTTTGGCACATGTAAGATAGCATATTAACTTATTTTCAGTTCAGATATTAGGTGGATGAGCCAATAGAGTTTGCAAGGTACAGGGCTTAAAGTGACAAAAAGTGCATACCATTGGTTCTTGTGAACATTCTTTTAGACCCAAAGTAACCTTAAAATTTAAACTACAGAGCTAAAACTTTCCACAAAGATCACATACACAACTTATATTTACCGGTAGTACAGTTTCAGACTTTCCATTTATATGCTACAAAAGAGAATTTGTAAAAAAAAAAAAAAACAGAAAAAAGGGTGGCGTCTTTATGAGCCTCATAAACAGGTTAAATTTCAACTTAAACCCTTGATTTTGGCATAGTCGAAAAGAATACATATTAATAGATTACCAGATAAGATAATAGTTGGATACAGGGCAAAGTGTGAAAGCTACAAGGCTTAAAGTGGGACAAAAGTCATAAAATTGGTCCATTTTTAGAAACCATAAGGTAAACTTATATGTTATTTGTTACAAAAAAAGATCACTTAATGAACTTATATCTACTACAGTTTGAGTCTAGTTAGACTTGCCATCATTAAGTTACAGGTCAAATATATGAAAAATGCAGGAAAAGCCCACCGGGTGAGGTGGTTATTGGTCTCCTCTATAGGTTAAATGTCTACTTAAAGCCCTGATATTTGCACATTATCATGTAAAAGAACATATAAATACTCTCCCAGATAAGATTTTATGTGAATGTACCACATAGTTTGTGAGCTATTGGGCTTAAAAAAGTGGCAAAAGTCCATAAATTAGGTGTCTGTGGGTATTTTGGAAACCTTAAAGTGTCACCTTAAAATTAAAGTCATACACCTTAAATTTTCCACAAAGATTACATATAGAAGTTATATATAATACAGTTTGAGACTAAAATATATGACTGTAAAATACATGTATGTGTTAAATGTAGAAAAAAATTCCAAAGTAGGTTCTTCATGGGCCTCAAACACAATTTTAACTTCAACATAAAGTCTAAATTTTTGGCTTATGTGAAAAGAGTATATTAATGTGTTCTAGGTAAAATTTGAGTCAGATGAGCCATGCAGTTTTTGACCTAGAGGGCACTAAGTGGACAGTGGTAAATACTCGTATTTGACCCTAAGGTGGCCCTAACTTATTATTGGGAGTTTTAGGTCACCTTAACATTGGGTTCCCCTCTTGATCCAAATACATGTATGTGCCAAGTTTGATTGAAATCTGTGAAAGCATTTTTGAGTTATTGTGCACACAAGTGAGGAGATATGGTGATGGCAGCCATGGCGAGACATACGTGAAACCAGTATATCCCCCATTTCGTCTGGGAATATAAAGAAAGCATCAGTACCACCTATTTAATAGGATTAGTTCATCATGAATAGTTTATATATTTTCTGTATCAGCTTGTGAAAGGAAATGCCTTGATAGAATTAATCTGATTGGGAATTTTTTTGGTGAAGGAATTTTGCACTGCACAAACAAATATTACATTTTAAAATTTATTTGTTAAACAATTGATTGATTGTGTTATGCAAGGGTTTGTATCTGCTAGATATTATCAGAAAACAGCAAATTGTATATACATAGCCACAAAAATGATTGTACAGATAAGTCAAAGCTTTAAACAGACATTTCAATTAACCACACATACAAAAATAAAGTGAAACCCATATAAGTAGAACTCTGTTCAGTAATTTCCAATATAACTATCATAGTTAGTACTTAATCTCCATCTGTTAAGCAGAATTCCCTTATGTAGAAGCAGATATTAGATCCTTGAAAACCCTTTTCTGTAGACATTGACCAGTTTTATGGAATTCTTGGAAAAGTAAAACTATTTTTCTGGTCCCTAAAACTTCAACTTAACAGGGTTCTGGTGACACAAAACCTGATATGTAATATGCATCATGTACAAAGCCTTTATAGGGTTGTTCCATTGTGGTGATAACACTTTGTGATAGGCTTGCGACCCTGCAAATTGTCAGATCGGGAAGTAGATCTTTTTCATCGTAATGATGTTAAGGCCATTGTAAAAACCCATCGTGTACGGAAGTTACAGAACTTAAATGTTCATCGCCAACAGTTTACAACAATATTAAACTGTGTGAAATTATTGCAACCTGCTAGCAATCCTTATCACAATTTTAATATCTTAAACCCATTGCAAACCAATCCTTTTACTTGCAAAGTAATCTTTTTGATCATATAGCAATTGTAAACCTATCTCCATGCTTGCACGGCTATCTTTTCCAACTTACAGTGATCTTAACCCTATCTTTTTCATCTTAAGTTGATCTTTAAGGTTAATGAACCTACTGTAAACTTTTCGGGAACTTTTGTGCGGCAATCTCTGCATTATCAGGATGAGATCTTAAACCTATCTCACCCCAATCTAAAACTAGAGGATCGCTCGCGAAAAAAAAGATAATGTTTTTGCATAGCAAAAACAAAGCGTCCCAAAAAGGAAAAAAGATGAGTGCTAAAGTATTAAGAAAATGTTCCGTTTGTAGCCTTATACTGTTGTGGTAACCAAAGTCAGCGCAGTCTGCTCTATCTAGCACGGTTTTCAAGATATAAGCATTTTTGTGTTTTGCAATTTTTGTAAAAAATTCAAAATGGCCGCTATATTTGGCGAGACAAAAATATTTTGAAAATTGGCATGGGTACTCTGCAGAGATATCCAGCAGGTCAAAAATTTTGTTGAATTTGCTCCATCTAGCACAGTTTTCGAGATATAAGCATTTTTGTGTTTTGCAAAAACTTCGAAAATTCAAAATCGCCACCATTTTTGGTAAGACAAAAAGTTTTGAAAACAAGACCACTGCCGCAGTGTGTATCTCCCGCCGAGCATTAAAGGAGAAGAAATAGCTTTTCCGAGATATTCACAATTTTTCATTTTCGTGTGTGAAAGCTCTTTCAAACGTAGGTGAATGAGTTATTTGAGAAAAATTGGCTATCTGCAATACTTTTAAGAGATAATTCGCATTTACTCCCAAAAGTAGATGAATGAGTTATTTGAGAAAAATTGGGTATCCGCAATACTTTTAGAGATAATTAGCATTTACTTATTTTGAGTAGGTGAATAATTAGCTATGGGTCTGAAACTTCACCAAGTGAAAGCTCTCCCAAAAGTACGTGAATGAGTTATTTGAGAAGAATTGGCTATCTGCAATACTTTTAGAGATAATTCGCATTTACTCATTTTGAGTAGGTGAATAATTAGCTATGGGTCTGAAACTTCACCATGTGAAAGCTCTTCCAAAAGTAGGTGAATGAGTTATTTGAGAAAAATTGGCTATGTGCAATACTTTTAAGAGATAATTAGCATTTACTCATTTTGAGTAGGTGAGTAATTATTTACGGGTCTGAAACTTCATCATGTGAAAGCTCTACCAAAAGTAGATGAATGAGTTATTTGATAAAAATTGGGTATCCGCAATAGTTTTAGAGATAATTAGCATTTATTCATTTTGAGTAGGTGAATAATTAGCTATGGGTCTGAAACTTCACCATGTCAAAGCTCTCCCAAAAGTAGGTGAATGAGTTATTTGAGAAAAATTGGCTATCTGCTATACTTTTCGAGGTAATTCGCATTTACTCATTTTGAGTAGGTGAGTAATTAGCTATGGGTCTGAAACTTCACCATGTGAAAGCTCTCCCAAAAGTAGATGAATGAGTTATTTGAGAGAAATTGGCTATCTGCAATACTTCTAGAGATAATTCGCATTTACTCATTTTGAGTAGGTGAGTAATTACCTACGGGTCTGAAACTTCACCATGTGAAAGCTCTCCCAAAAGTAGATGAATAAGTTATTTGATAAAAATTGGCTATCTGCAATACTTTTAGAGGTAATTAGCATTTACTCATTTTGAGTAGGTGAATAATTAGCTATGGGTCTGAAACTTCACCAAGTGAAAGCACTCCCAAAAGTAGATGAATGAGTTATTTGAGAAAAATTGGCTATCTGCAATACTTTTAGAGATAATTCGCATTTACTCATTTTGAGTAGGTGAGTAATTACCAACGGGTCTGAAACTTCACCATGTGAAAGCTCTCCCAAAAGTAGATGAATCAGTTATTTGAGAAAAATTGGGTATCCGCAATACTTTTACAGATAATTAGCATTTACTCATTTTGAGTAGGTGAATAATTAGCTACAGGTCTGAAACTTCACCAAGTGAAAGCTCTCCCAAAAGTAGATGAATGAGTTATTTGAGAAAAATTGGGTATCTGCAATACTTTTAGAGATAATTCGCATTTACACATTTTGAGTAGGTGAGTAATTAGCTATGGGTCTGAAACTTCACCATGTGAAAGCTCTTCCAAAAGTAGATGAATGAATTATTTGAGAAAAATTGGCTATCTGCAATACTTTTAAGAGATAATTCGCCATCTAGCACAGTTTTCGAGATATTAGCATTTTTGTGTTTTGCAATTTTTGCGTAAAATTCGAAAATTCAAAATGGCCGCAATTTTTGGCGAGTCAAAATTTTTTTTAAAATTGGCATGGCTACTCTGCAGAGATACCCTGTGGGTAAAAAATTTTGTCGAAATCGCTCTATCTAGCACGGTTTTCGAGTTATAAGCATTTTTGTGTTTTCCTTATTTGGAAAATTCATAATGATTAATTAATCATTAATTACTCGGCCATTTCTTAACCAATCAATGCCAAAATCTAATGATTTCCAGATTTTAATAGAATGAATGTATTTGCCAAGTTTCAGGTGAATTGATAAAATCCCTTTCAAGTTATCATCCGGACAAGCTTCCCCATCGAAAAAAGACATTTTTGGTCATGTGACCTCTCTGATTGGTTGAAATGTCACTGCAGCATATTCAAAAAAATTCCCCAAGGCTACTGCATAAACCTGCCAAATTTGAAAAGAATCTGCCTAACGGTTACAGAGTTATAAGGAAAACAAAATGCGGAGCTGGCGGAGCCTGAAGGTCTCCCATACACAAACAAGCGTCCCTTGTGGGACGCTTAACTACTCCCATTATCGTACAATATTTTATTTTTCCAATCTTAAAGTAGGTTTCGATCGATCGTCATAATGGAACAGCCCCATTACATGTGATCCATTCTATTACATGTTGTATTGTGTTAAAGAGAAACTCTGATCTATAGATATACCAACAGTATTACACATAAAAAATTTTTCACACTATCTCAGTTAATCAAAGGGAAATTTTGTAAAATTCACTGGATTAGTGGCCGGGCCATGTATCACTCACTAACTGGCTGTTTGGGTAAAAAATGTCACTGAACAACACCTTAACTTTGTTTTGGAGATATTGGACATTTTATATTTGTAGCTATGATGGTGGAGATAAACACGGTGATAAAAACATAATGGTATATGCATGGTATCATGTAGGAAAAGTATTTGTAAAATTCCCCATAGCTTCAAAGTAATGCTTTGAAACTACACACTATCTCTGGCCATATTTCAGATAAAAGAGATTTAAAAATATTAAAGCACGTAAATCAATATATAAATACATAAATGTAGATCAGTAGAACCCTTATGTTTGCAAAGTATCAAATAAAATAAAAAGTACTTTTTTGTTTCAATATGGAATGCAACTTTCAGTTTCATTATACCATCAAATCTTTGATCATTATGATTATAATTTGAAAGGAACAAAATAGTGGAAAGAAAAAAGATCTGGAAAATATTTCTTCTAGAAAGTATGCTACTAGAAAAAAGCCTCCAAAAGAAATGGCTCCTTTTCAAAACTCTGGATGTTTAAGAAAGTAAAAGAAATACTTCAACTTGGAAAACAATAAAATAATTTGGGAAAAAAATAATGTGCTGTATTTGTTTTCACCTTGTGAAGGGAACATTAGCTGTTTAATTTAAAAGATCAAAATGTGTCATTTTCACAGATCAGAGTTTCCATTTTTGATAAAACAGCCCACCTTGTAAACACAGAGAGAAACCCTATGAAGGAAACCTCCACATAATGGGAATGTGTGACAATACTAAAGAACATAATACCCGGAGATATCTTTAACCCAAGACATATCCCAGACTACTTTCACGGGGGAAGGGCGAAACACTGGTGTTTATTTCTAACTTCTCTGATATTTGAAGCTCAACTGTTCAGGATGTTTAAAGTCTAACTACACTGATTCAACATGCACTATTGCACGATCAATAATTTTACCTGTTAAAGGAAAAGTTTTATAGATTTGCAAAAACTAATTTATAACTTGGGATTGTATTTAAGTGAAACTGGAGTTATGTGTTGGGGGTTCAAATATCTCTGAGGTTCTGTCTCCTGATAGATTATCCTCAGCAGTATTATCTGTCTACTGCACTCAAATTTACTGAAAAGAAAAGGACAATCCTGATTAAATGATTCTAGTTAGTGATGAATATCAAGTTAACCTGACAATAATTTAGCATTTTCTGCTTCTATCTTTAAGAAATTTGTTGTACGCTGATTACAGGACAATCCTGATTAAATGACAAAATGTTTGATCTTTGACTTCACAGGGTTAAGCAGTAAAGAGTCTCTGTGTTACTAGAATATAAATATACACTTGAAATATCTAACTGATTCTAGTTAGTGGTGAATATCAAGTTAACCTGACAATAATTCAGCATTTTCTGATGTTTTGACCTCAAAACTGCTTCTATCTTTAATAAATTTGCTGTACGCTGGATCTTTGAGCATTCCTGTACATTACCTGCCTTCCTGCAGCTTAATAGATATCTTGCTAGCCACTGACTGATAGCCATTATAATCTTCCCGACTTTCACTAAAGTACAAAGAGTAAAACCACAAACTGGGCTTAGATGTGAAATGTGATCCCCTCGCTTCTTGCCATTACCTGCAGAAACCCACATACTAAATTTCAAATCTATAGCTCAAATACTTTTCAGTTACCGCATCTGAGAGCAACTATCTGCAGCAACAGCCATGATAGCAGAATGACAAGCTCAAAAATAATACATCCCCCAGCCTTTATCCAGGGAACTAATAAGTAACATCAATACATGCATGACAACATGTGAAACAAGCATTCTGCCGCATGCATTTATCTCCCGCCATATAAATAAGATGTACTAAAGATAACATATTTTAACAAGGTGCTCTAAATGTAATACTTTTCAAGTTATAATTGATTTAGTGCATGATTTCATGAATTTTAATGCATTAAAAATTATTTTAAAAATTCATTAAAAAAATTTAGCATGTGAAAGCTCTCCAAAATGTAGGTGAATGAGTTATTTGACAAATATTGGCTATCTGCAATACTTTTAGTGATAATAGGCAGTTACTCATTTTGAGTAGGTGAGTAATTAGCTACGGATCTGAAAATTCACTAATTGAAAGCTCTCCAAAATGCATGTGAATGAGTTATTTCAGAAATACTGGCTATCTGCAATACTTGTAGAGATAATTCGCATTTACTCATTTTGAGTAGGTGAATAATTAACTACGGGTGTGAAACTTCACCAAGTGAAAGCTCTCCCAAAAGTAGGTGAATGAGTTATTTGAGAAAAATTGGCTATCTGCAATACTTTTACAGATAATTCACATTTACTCATTTTGATTAGGTGAGTAATTAGCTACGGGTCTGGAACTTCACCATGTGAAAGCTCTCCCAAAAGTAGATGAACAAGTAATTTGATAAAAATTGGATACCCGCAATACTTTCAGAGATAATTCGCATTTACTCATTTTCAGTAGGTGAGTAATTAGCTACGGGTCTGGAACTTCACCATGTGAAAGCCCTCCCAAAAGTAGATGAATGAGTTATTTGATAAAAATTGGATATCCGCAATACTTTTAGAGATAATTCACATTTACTCATTTTGAGTAGGTGAATAATTAGCTACGGGTCTGAAACCTCACCAAGTAAAAGCTCTCCCAAAAGTAGGTGAATGAGTTATTTGAGAAAAATTGGATATCTGCAATACTTTTACAGATAATTCACATTTACTCATTTTGAGTAGGTGAGTAATTAGCTACGGGTCTGGAACTTCACCATGTGAAAGCTGTCCCAAAAGTAGATGAACGAGTAATTTGATAAAAATTGGATATCCACAATACTTTTAGAGATAATTAGCATTTACTCATTTTGAGTAGGTGAATAATTAGCTACGGGTATGAAACTTCACCAAGTGAAAGCTCTTCCAAAAGTAGGTGAATGAGTTATTTAAGAAAAATTGGATATCCCCAATACTTTTAGGGATAATTCACATTTACTCATTTTGAGTAGGTGAGTAATTAGCTACGGGTCTGGAACTTCACCATGTGAAAGCCCTCCCAAAAGTAGATGAATGAGTTATTTGATAAAAATTGGATATCCGCAATACTTTTAGAGATAATTCACATTTACTCATTTTGAGTAGGTGAATAATTAGCTACGGGTCTGAAACCTCACCAAGTAAAAGCTCTCCCAAAAGTAGGTGAATGAGTTATTTGAGAAAAATTGGATATCTGCAATACTTTTACAGATAATTCACATTTACTCATTTTGAGTAGGCGAGTAATTAGCTACGGGTCTGGAACTTCACCATGTGAAAGCTCTCCCAAAAGTAGATGAACGAGTAATTTGATAAAAATTGGATATCCACAATACTTTTAGAGATAATTAGCATTTACTCATTTTGAGTAGGTGAATAATTAGCTATGGGTCTGAAACTTTACCAAGTGAAAGCTCTTCCAAAAGTAGGTGAATGTGTTATTTAAGAAAAATTGGATATCCCCAATACTTTTAGGGATAATTCACATTTACTCATTTTGAGTAGGTGAGTAATTAGCTACGGGTCTGGAACCTCACCATGTGAAAGCTCTCCCAAAAGTAGATGAATGAGTTATTTGATAAAAATTGGATATCCGCAATACTTTTAGAGATAATTATCATTTACTCATTTTGAGTAGGTGAATAATTAGCTACGGGTCTGAAACTTCACCATGTGAAAGCTCTCCCAAAAGTAGATGAAGCAGTTATTTGAGAAAAATTATGTCATTATTTTGCCACAAATAAGAAAATAGCTATTACTCACTTATGGCATGCAATAGAACCCCAAACTATATGCATTTACCCTACAGTCACAATTTCAAAGTAGGTATTACTCGGCTATCCAATGTGCAACAGGTCTGAAACTTTACTATGTGATATGTTATCAAAAACTAGATGAATAACATATTTGAAAATATTTCCCTAACTTTAATACTTTTGAAGATATTTGACATTTACTTATGTTGTTATTTTGCTACAAATAAGAAAATAGCTATTACTCACTTATGGCATGCAATACAACCCCAAAATATATACCATCTTATAGTTAAGGACAAAGTAGCTGAACAACATATTTGAAGAAAAAGCTGTAACTGCAATAGTTTTGGAGTTACAATGGATTTACTCAACAGTCACAATTTCAAAGTAGCTATTACTTAGCTATGCAATGTGCAACAGGTCTGAAACTTTACTATGTGATAGCTTACAAAAAAGTAGATGAATGACATATTTGAAAAGAATTCTGTAACTTTAATACTTCTGAAGATATTTGACATTTACTTATGTCATTATTTTGCTACTAATAAGAAAATAGCTATTACTCACTTATGGCATGCAATACAACCCCAAACTACATGCCAGCTTATAGCTAAGGACAAAGTAGCTGAACAACATATTTGAAGAAAAAGCTGTAACTGCAATAGTTTTGGAGTTACAATGGATTTACTCAACAGTCACAATTTCAAAGTAGCTATTACTTAGCTATGCAATGTGCAACAGGTCTGAAACTTTACTATGTGATAGCTTACAAAAAAGTAGATGAATGACATATTTGAAAAGAATTCCGTAACTTTAATACTTCTGAAGATATTTGACATTTACTTATGTCATTATTTTGCTACTAATAAGAAAATAGCTATTACTCACTTATGGCATGCAATAGAACCCCAAACTACATGCCAGCTTATAGCTAAGGACAAAGTAGGTGAACAACATATTTTACGAAAATATTGTAACTGCAATAGTTTTGGAGTTACAATGGATTTACTCAACTGTAGAATTTCAAAGTAGCTATTACTCAGCTATCCAATGTGCAACAGATCTGAAACTTTACTATGTGATAGCTTATGAAAAAGTAGATGGATAACATATTTGAAAAGAATTCCCTAACTTTAATACTTTTGAAGATATTTGACATTTACTTATGTCATGATTTTGCTACAAATAACAAAATAGCTATTACTCACTTATGGCATGCAATAGAACCCCAAACTATGTACCATCTTATAGCTAAGGACAAAGTAGCTGAACAACATACTTTAGGAAAATACTCTAACTGCAATAGTTTTGGAGTTACAATGGCTTTACTCAATAGTCAGAATTTCAAAGTAGCTATAATTCAGCTATCCAAGGTGCAACAGGTCTGAAATTTTACTATGTTATAGCTTACCAAAAAGTAGATGGACAACATATTTGAAAAGATTTCCCTAACTTCAATACTTTTGAAGATATTTGACATTTACTTCTTCTGTTATTTAGCTACAAATGAGAAAATAGCTATTACTCACTTATGGCAAGCAATAGAACCCCAAACTATGTACCATGTTATAGCTAAGAACAAAGTAGCTGAACAACATATTTTAGGAAAATACTCCAACTGCAATAGTTTTGGAGTTACAATGGCTTTACTCAACAGTCAGAATTTCAAAGTAGTTATTACTCAGCTATCCAAGGTGCAACTGGTCTGAAACTTTACTATGTCATAGCTTACCAAAAAGTAGATGGACAACATATTTGAAAAGATTTCCCTAACTTTAATACTTTTGAAGATATTTGACATTTACTTCTTCTGTTATTTAGCTACAAATGAGGAAATAGCTATTACTCACTTATGGCAAGCAATAGAACCCCAAACTATGTACCATCTTATAGCTAAGAACAAAGTAGCTGAACAACATATTTTAGGAAAACACTCTAACTGCAATACTTTTTTAGTAACAATAGCTTTACTCAACAGTCAGAATTTCCAAGTAGTTATTACTCAGCTATCCAAGGTGCAAGAGGTCTGAAACTTTACTATGTCATAGCTTACCAAAAAGTAGATGGACAACATATTTGAAAAGATTTCCCTAACTTTAATACTTTTGAAGATATTTGACATTTACTTCTTCTGTTATTTAGCTACAAATGAGGAAATAGCTATTACTCACTTATGGCAAGCAATAGAACCCCAAACTATGTACCATCTTATAGCTAAGAACAAAGTAGCTGAACAACATATTTTAGGAAAACACTCTAACTGCAATACTTTTTTAGTAACAATAGCTTTACTCAACAGTCAGAATTTCCAAGTAGCTATTACTCAGCTATCCAAGGTGCAAGAGGTCTGAAACTTTACTATGTCATAGCTTACCAAAAAGTAGATGGACAACATATTTGAAAAGATTTCCCCAACTTTAATACTTTTGAAGATATTTGACATTTACTTCTTCTGTTATTTAGCTACAAATGAGAAAATAGCTATTACTCACTTATGGCATGCAATAGAACCCCAAACTATGTACCATCTTATAGCTAAGGACAAAGTAGCTGAACAACATATTTGAAGAAAAAGTTGTTACTGCAATAGTTTTTGAGTTATGAGCCCTTTACTCAAAGTAGCTAAGATTGCTATTACTCACTTATCTTTAGGCCTAAGTCAATAAAACCAAAAATTTTTTCAAGGGCATGAAAATTCATTGGGACAATTAATTTACAAAAAATCTGTAGCTGTAGTAGTTTTGGAGAAATCTGCGTGACTAACTAACGCACGCACACACGCACGCACGCACGCACAGACATCATTTCATAATCTCCCTCCCGGGCTAATGCCCGGCGGGAGATAATAAAACTGAAAAAACAATACTGACACAAAAAAATGGAAACTAAATGCATAAAAAACATAAAGTCATAACTGTGCTAATGAGTCAAAAATTAACTATGGATTGATTTCAAACATAACCCTGATTACTTACTACCAATCATTGCACCACACTGAAGGTGACTATAATTAATTTGACACTCATAACGTAACTGAAATAGAAAAATAAAACACACTGAAGACCTGATAATGAAAAATTGAAACATCTAAACTGTGTAACAGTTACAACATTAAAAAGATTACAAAAACATATTCATAAACTTTTTAAAAATGTTTTCAGCACCAACATGTCCTGTATAAGTATTTTAACAGTAGCCACTATCTACATTAATAATGTGTTATTTGGAGTTTGGATGCAATTTATTCAATTTCAAACTTCCGCATCAGCTGTAAATGTCTTTACACAAATATAGTTTGTCTACAGGATATGTTAGCTTGTATTTGCCTATTGTATACCAACTATTGGGTACATGGTAAAATTATGTAAAACAAAAAATCGTCACAGTTTCAACAACTGACAATCTACCAGAAAATTTGCATACTGTGGTTAATACTGACTTGAATTTTATATTTATTTTTCCCTTTTTTTACTGATATTTGTATAAAATTTCAAAAAGAATGCTAACTTTCACATTTAGAGAAAGTTTGTCCTTGACCTCTGTTAAAGAAATATTAGATGAAGGTTCACATGTTGGTGGGCATTCACTGGCATCTTAGAATGTTAGTAAGACACTAACAAATTTTTCTTTCTTTAATTTATCACTATCTGATTTCTATCGCAGGCACTACAAGAGCACTTGGAGAGTGCATACCTACACCAAGGCTCAACACATCCAAAATTGCTTATGAGTGCAATCATGATAAAAATGCTTATGAGTGCAATCATGATAAAAAAAATTGAAAAATTCCTGGATCCAGACATCTACCTTATTTTGATATTTCCTGAAAAGTTCATCAAAATCTGTCCTTAAATTTGGAGTTATTTTGCAAACAAAGAAATGCTTCCTATCAAAAACATAAACTCCTTGGTGGAGGTAAAATTGTACACTTGAACTCTTCAGGGCAATTGAAAACATGGGCAATATCAGGGACAAATAGGACACCATGGTAATATAAAAATCTAACTAACAATGCCTTTGGCCACATCTATTTGATTTGTTTACAAATTGTGTCCTTTTAAAATAGGTTGCTGTGTACTGAAAATACATATTGCCTTCCTGCCATAATAAAGTTTAAAGAAACGCATATGAAATGCACACTCAGTCATCAACAAATTATATATTATTGGAGATATTTGAACTTTACTTGTCCAATTATTTGAAAATTTTACTTCCTCCTGAAAAAACAGCCAGTCTCCTTTCAATGATATGGAAACCAGAATGTCACTGTCTCTTCAAGTGGGTGTACTAGTTCAGTTTATTTGAAGCATATTACTGCAACCAAACTTGACAGTTATCTGTGTACGAGTCACCAATCTCCAGCTTAATATAACTCTACCACTTAACTCCTTAAAAACATAACTTTAACACAGCTAGAGATCATGATAACAAACCTATCTACATTAATCAGCCTTTTAAATGAAAAATTTTCCTTTTGTAGCACTGGACTGAAATTAAAACTATTTTGAAGATCCCACTGTAAGACATTTAAGTTTTTTTACACTTTTTCTGTAAATTAAACAAACATAATCAACTTTGCAGTGCTAAAATTCCCTGAGACTGTGTAGTACAGTATTTGTAATTTGATGCTTTCGGTTTCATTTTTTGTAATGTTTGACAAATATTAACCTCATTCACTAATTCAACAGTAACTCCTGAGTTTTACCATTTCATTTAGTAATAGAAACCAAACTGTGACTTTGTTTATCTGTCCAATAAAATGAAATTACATATGTACGTTATAGGTATAAAATAGTTTCCCTTGAAAGACTGCTCAGAGGCTTGGGTATATATTTCAGTAAACCAATAAATACTTATTTAGCTGATTCTTTGACAGAAAGCTGGGTGATGGGTACAGGGACACCTTGGACCAATCAGCCTGATGTCTGATATTTTTGTTTTGCCAAGCATGAATCCCACTTCTGTGTTTGCCCGACCCAAATGCTAATAGGAAGACTGTCTTGAAGGTCAAATGCTTCAAGGAGGCCTCTTTGATTGGTTCGAATGGAGCCTTTGTCAGCTGGTGCAAGACCAGGGAGAGGTTCCAGGAGGGGATTCCCCTCCTACCCTTAGGTCTGTCTCTATGGAAACTATCCAGGAGACGAGTGAGATTTTCATCTCTGCTGATGTTGAGAGATGAATTACCTAGTTTATCCGCAATGGCTGACCTGTAACCATCAATGGTGCTGGGCTGAAACTTCCTGTCCTCAAAAAGGTACATAAGGAAGTCAGCAACTGACTTCACAGGGGGTGCCCGGAAGTCCACCTGATTAGTGACGCACCACTTTGTAAAAATGGTCCATTTTGCCTCATAGACTGATCTGGTTGATCCTCTTTGAGGAGCCACAATTCTTGCCGCCACTGCTTCGGAGAAGCCCTGCTCCTTGATTGCTGTGGCTCTAGGAGCCATGCATGCAGATTTAGGTTTGTCAGATTTCTGTGAGGGATCTGATTGAAAGGCTGTGTTAACAGGTTGGGCAGGCTCAGAGGGATCTGACTGGACATGGTTACTAGATCCCAAAACCAAGGCATGTTTGGCCACCCTGGAGCAATCAGAATGATTCTCTTGCATGGGGAGTCCTGCAACTTCTCCACCACTTTGTCCAAGATGGCTGCCGGTGGGAAGGCGTATGCGTCCAGATCCTCCGATTGGAAGCTGAGTGCATCCACTGCTACTGCTAAGGGATGAGGTAACTTGTTGTTGAACCTCGTGGCAAATAGATCTAACTGGGGCCAGTGCCACCTGCTACATATAGTTTGGAAAACCTCTTGAAGGAGGGACCACTCTGTTTGAATGGTCTGACCAAAATGGGATAGCTTGTCTGCTACCATGTTCAGCCGGCCGGGAATGTGTCGAGCTTTGAGAGTTACCTGATGTCTGGTACACCAGGTCAAGATTCTCCACAGTAGGGCACAGAGTATGCCCAACCTCATGCCTCCTTCCTTGTTTACATATGACACTACTGTAGTGTTGTCGGTTGCCACAAGTACTATCTTGCCGGCACAAAGGTCTTGAAACTCTTTTAAGGCTAGAAAGACTGCCTTTAGTTCCAAGTAGTTTATATGCAGTTTGCTTTCTGGTAGTGACCAGGTCCCTCTGGCAATACGTTCGCCTAAGTGGGCGCCCCACCCTTCTTTTGATGCGTCTGTAAAGGTCTGCAGAGCATGTTTTATTGGGTGTAATGGTTGGCCTGTGAGAACATTGTCTTCTTGTAGCCACCATTGCAAATGAGGGTGCAGGGACCTGGGAATTGCAATCACCTTCTCTAGTGACTCTGGTATTCTCCAGTAGTTTTTGAGATGCCACTGTATGGGTCTCATGTGTAGCCGGCCTAAGTGAACTTGCTTTTCTGTGGCTGTTAGTAAACCTATCAGAGACATGAACTGCCGGACCGGACAGGCCGGTAGTGACAGTATTTCCAAAATTTTGTCCTGAAGGCTCTGCCACCGGTCTGGAGTCGGTCGGACCCGACCGGCCTTGAGGTCGAACTGGTAACCTACAAAATCGAAGATCTGCTTTGGATCCAGTTCCGACTTGTCTACATTCACCAGCCAGCCCAATTTTTGGCATATTTCCACTAGATTTTGAGTATGCTGGAGACAGGCCTGGTGGGATCTGGCTCTCGCCAACCAGTCGTCTAGGTACTGGTGGATTCTTATATCCTTGTGTATGGCCATCAGTTTCACCTCCTTTGCACAGTGAACTCCAAGGGTGCTGTGGACAGACCAAAGGGCAGTGCCTTGAATTGGTATATCCAACCCTCGACATGAAATCTCAGATATTTCCTGGACTGTTCCTGTATCGGTATATGGAAGTAGGCATCCTTGAAGTCTATTGAGGTGGCCCACTCCCCTTGTTGGAGGGACGTTCTGATGGTTTCCGGTGTCTCCATTTTGAATTTCTCCGTCTTGAGGAAAAGATTCAGTTTGCTCAGATCTAGTATGGGCTTCCACTTGTTGTTGGGCTTTGGGACTAGAAATAGTCAGTTGAAAAACCCCAGAGATGTTTGATGTTTTACTAGTTCTACAGCATTTTTAGCTATAAGCTGATGCAATGCCTCCAGCAGGTAGCTGTTCCTGTGGGGATTTACATAGCAGCTTATGACCATTGGAGACCTTGTGAGCTTTGGCCGGACCTGAAAGGGGAGGGCATAGCCCTCTTTCAGGATTTGAACTACTTTCGGACTGGCACCCAGATCCAGCCAAGTTTGCCAAAAGTTTTAAAGTCTGGCCCCTACAGGTAGATTTGGGACAGCATTTCTGACATTTGTTACAGGTTGAACACAAGACAATTGAGTGACACAAGAAACACTTTTCACATACTTTAATTTGTGATTTATGCAATAACAACCTGCTGACCCGGGACTTAACTCTCTCTTTTGGGAGTGCCCGGGCGCAGAATGAACAACTGGAGCAACATGATAGTTTACATTTAAAGTGTCTAATGTCTGTCTTGCTAAATTCTGGCTCCCGGCCAGCAGTCCCCTCTGTAACATGGCTATACAGTAATTGTCATTTATAGGACTGCTGGCCCTTGGCTGGTAGTGATGAGTAACTGGCAGACTTCCCCTTGGATTTCTTGTAGTTCCCTTTGCCAATGTTCTTCCAAGCGGGTCTGTCACTCTTGGAATCCGACCTCTTATCCAACCTTTTCTCTGTACGCTCATATGGGTGGTACCGACCCTTACCCCTTGAGCTAGACTGTGAGCAATTTCTTCTTCTGCCCTTTTGATGACACTATCCGGAAACAGGGTAGGGATGTGTAGTGGAGCAGTCCTGAGTGCGGCTATTGTGTCTGGCTTTACCCCTCCCTTGATGTGGTTCAAATACGAGTCCCTCCGTGCTAAGGTCAAGTTTCCCATAGATACGAAGACAAACTCAGAGAGATGCTCCATAGTCTTGGCAGCTGCTTGGGTAATACTCGCATTGAAATCCATCAGAAACTGGAGTTCATCTAAAACCGAAGACACCTTTGCTGAACCTTTCCCTTTTCCTTCTAACCGGACAGTTTTCATCCGTTCCTGCATATTCTGCTGTACTCTGAAGAGACAGCGATTGAAACTTGCAGCCTGGTTACAGATCACCGTGGCCTCCCTAGACGACTTCTCCCATTTTCGCAGGGTTTCCTGAGACAGGCGACGCGAAGCAGGTGGGGTAGAAGTAAGGCCCGAATGTCTGGTGATCCGGCTGAAGCAACTGTTCAACTTTGAAGCGTCGGTACTCCAACTGGCAACAGTAGATGAATCCCCTTTCTTCTCCGAATGAAGTGCATACCATCTAGACTGTGACTTTGCCGGCCTCAAAAACTGGTCTTTCATAAGTCCACCAGCTTCAGTGCTTCTTGTGGGATAAACCTCAGTTAATGTCACGTTCAGTTTGCTGAGCTTCTTACAAAGCCAATCTTCTGTTGGCATGGTCACAGAAACTTTGCCGGGTACAGGTGCCTTTGGACCAGAGAAAGGGTTGTCATCAGAAGCTGTGTTAGAACTGTCTACATCGGGAATATTGGACCAACCCATGTAAGATCTGATACCCCTCATGGTTTCTCTATATGTCTGCTCAGCAGACGGGGTCTGATCCGGTTCGGTAGCAGCAATATCCTGTTCATCTGATAGTTCCCCTTCCTCCACGTATAGATCTACTGGTGGTTGGTCTGATAGGTCACTACCGGCCTCAGAACTGCCACTGGAAGCACTGTCCTTCCTTTGTCGGTGCAAGTGAGGAGAGCCGGTGTCGGTGGGCACTGAAGATCTAGGTCGGTGAGAGAGAGGTCGGTGAGCAGTAAGCTGGCTGGCAGACTGATGCCTGGAGGCAGACGAGTTGGTACCAGTGCGCTCTGATGTCTTAGGTCGGTGTCGGTCGGATGAAAGCTGGCTGGACGACTGATGCTTGGAAGCAGAGGAGTCAGAACCAGTGCGCTTTGGTGAGGAATCCATCCATAACTTTTTGAGGTATCTGTCTTTAAAAATTACATTTCATGGATCCAGAAGATCCATATAGTGATCTGGATCACTTCCAAAATTCAGCCATTTCATCCTTTTACCTTTTCAGACATATCCTGAAAATTTCATCAAAATCCATCCATAAGTTTTTGAGCTATATTGTACACAAACACATCTGGCAGCCTGGATCCGGATGATCCAGACAGTGATCTAGATCACTCCCAAAATCTAATCACTTGTTCCTCGTCCCATTAAGGACATTTCCTGAAAATTTCATGAAAATGCACCCATAAGTTTTTGAGTTATCTGTCTTTAAAAATTAAATTTCATGGATCCAGAAGATCCAGACAGTGATCCGGATCACTCCCAAAATTTAATCATATCTTCCTTTTACCATTTTGGACATATCCTGAAAATTTTATCAAAATCCATCTGTCAGTTTTTGAGTTATCTTGTTCACAAACAAACAAACAAATAGAGGGCCAAAAATGACCCTCGGTCAGGTAGTTTGGCGGTCAGTGGATGACCTTAAATGAAGATCTGTAACCGGTAAGCCTGGATGCTGGTACTCCATCATGTACTCAACCTCCAAAGCCATTTTCAATAGTTTCCATGCAATGTAGTCAGCATTAAGTGTGAAAATATCTCCAAATTTGCCAAAAATGACCCTTGGTCAGGTACTTTGGCGGTCAGTGGATGACCTTAAATGAAGATCTGTAACCAGTAAGCCTGGATGGTAGAAGTCCATCATGTACTCAACCTCCAAAGCCATTTTCAATAGTTTCCATGCAATATAGTCAGCATTAAGTGTGAAAATATCTCCAAAAAGGCCAAAAATGACCCTCGGTCAGGTGCTTTGGCGGTCAGTGGATGACCTTCAATGAAGAGCTTCAAGGTCAAATTTCTGCATGCTTACAGAGGATATATATATGTATTATATATACCAGCCATAGGATGATCTGACTTTCTGTATAGGAGAACTGGGCCAAAAAGTGAAAAAAAGGCCAAAATCTGACCTTTAAGAGGCCACCAGTGACCTTGAGATTGAAGATCAAGGTCACAAAACAATAGCGTTCGTGGCATTGCCCATATATACCCACATACCAAATTTGAAAGTTCTAACTAAAATATTTTTTAAGTTATCGCGTCCAAAAGGAAATCTCTGCAGCGGCGGCGTGACTGTACTGAATCCTAAGTATCCCCGACTTTCGTCCGGGGATACAAAAAATAGCATCAGAGATGCCCATACCCCACAGCCTGGGGAAATATTTTTCAACACCATGAGATATAGAAGTAGTGAAACACTACACAGATTGGGATACTTTCAGAGCACTGCATGTAAAGATTAAGTATTAAAACAAAACAATTCAGTAAACTAAATGTTTTGAAGCTGTAAAAAATTCCTGGACAATAGCTGTCAATGAAAATATCACAATTATGTATGGTCGAATTTTGGTTTGAATGTTTTGAATATTACCCATACATACAGATGTGGCAATGCATGCTTATATGTGGAGTTGGGGCAAAATCTGTGACTCACTTGATGTAATACCATCTGTTACAATGGGAAGCTGTAAAAGTAAAACCCTTAATGAATTCTAATATGCCTATAACAGCGCTTAATCTACATCAAAAGACACCCAAAGGTGCAACAACCAAGATTCATATAAAAGATATGAGAGATATAAGAGAGATATACTAGACCTAGCGCATCGGAAAACCGATGCAAATTGTATCCACCGTAAAGACAATGCACCAAAACCTCTAGGACCAATAATAAGCAAGTTATAAGCACTTTTAAGTTTGGCTGTCCTCATTTGACCTTCAAGGAGGGGCCCAAGGTCAAATCCAACCACGCCAGAAGATTCCCAGCCCATGATTTCCTATATGTTGGTTTACCATCCCAAACATCTAGGACCAATAATAAGCGAGTTATAAGCACTTTTAAGTTTGGCTGTCCTCATTTGACCTTCAAGGAGGGGCCCAAGGTCAAATCCGACCACACCAGAAGATTCCCAGCCCATGATTTTCTATATGTTGGTTTACCATCCCAAACCTCTAGGACCAATAATAAGCGAGTTATAAGCGCTTTTAAGTTTGGCTGTCCTCATTTGACCTTGAATGAGGGGCCCAAGGTCAAATCCGACCAGACCAGAAGATTCCCAGCCCATGATTTTCTATATGTTGGTTTACCATCCCAAACCTCTAGGACCAATAATAAGCGACTTATAGGCACTTTTACCTTTGGCTGTCCTCGTTTGACCTTGAAGGAGGGGCCCAAGGTCAAATCCGACCACGCCAGAAGATTCCCAGCCCATGATTTCCTATATGTTGGTTTACTATCCCAAACCTCTAAGTCCAATAATAAGCAAGTTATAAGCACTTTTAAGTTTGGCTGTCCTCACTTGACCTTAAAGGAGGGGCCCAAGGTCAAATCCGACCATGCCAGAAGATTCCCCGCCCATGATTTCCTGTATGTTGGTTTACCATCCCAAACCACTGGGATCAATAATAAGCGAGCTATAAGCACTTTTAAGTTTGGCTATCCTCGTTTGACCTCGAAGGAGGGGCCCAAGGTCAAATCCGACCACGCCAGAAGATTCCCAGCCCATGATTTCCTATAGGTTGGTTTACCATCCCAAACCTCGAGAACCAATAATAAGCGAGTTATAAGCACTTTTAAGTTTGGCTGTCCTCATTTGACCTTGAAGGAGGGGCCCAAGGTCAAATCTGACCACACCAGAAGATTCCCAGCGCATGATTTCCTATATGTTGGTTTACCATCCCAAACCTCTAGGACCAATAATAAGTGAGTTATAAGCACTTTTAAGTTTGGCTGTCCTCATTTGACCTTGAACGAGGGGCCCAAGGTCAAATCCGACCACACCAGAAGATTCCCAGCCCATGATTTCCTATAGGTTGGTTTTCCATCCCAAACCTCTAGGACCAATAATAAGCGAGTTATAAGCACTTTTACCTTTGGCTATCCTCATTTGACCTTCAAGGAGGGGCCCAAGGTCAAATCCGACCACACCAGAAGATTCACAGCCCATGATTTTCTATATACTGGTTTACCATCCCAAACATCTAGGACCAATAATAAGCAAGTTATAAGCACTTTTAAGTTTGGCTGTCCTCATTTGACCTTCAAGGAGGGGCCCAAGGTCAAATCCATCCATGCCAGAAGATTCCCAGCCCATGATTTCCTATATGTTGGTTTACCATTCCAAACATCTAGGACCAATAATAAGCGAGGTATAAGCACTTTTAAGTTTGGCTGTCCTCATTTGACCTTCAAGGAGGGGCCCAAGGTCAAATCTGACCACACCAGAAGATTCCCAGCCCATGATTTTCTATATGTTGGTTTACCATCCCAAACCTCTAGGACCAATAATAAGCGAGGTATAAGCACTTTTAAGTTTGGCTGTACTCATTTGACCTTTAAGGAGGGGCCCAATGTCAAATCCGACCACACCAGAAGATTCCCAGCCCATGATTTTCTATATGTTGGTTTACCATCCCAAACCTCTAGGACCAATAATAAGCGAGTTATAAGCACTTTTAAGTTTGGCTGTCCTCACTTGACCTTGAAGCAGGCGCCCAAGGTCAAATCCGACCATGCCAGGAGATTCCCCGCCCATGATTTCCTGTATGTTGGTTTACCATCCCAAACCACTGGGATCAATAATAAGCGAGCTATAAGCACTTTTAAGTTTGGCTATCCTCGTTTGACCTCGAAGGAGGGGCCCAAGGTCAAATCCGACAACGCCAGAAGATTCCCAGCCCATGATTTCCTATAGGCTGGTTTACCATCCCAAACCTCTAGAACCAATAATAAGCGAGTTATAAGCACTTTTAAGTTTGGCTGTCCTCATTTGACCTTGAAGGAGGGGCCCAAAGTCAAATCCAACCACACCAGAAGATTCCCAGCGCATGATTTCCTATATGTTGGTTTACCATCCCAAACATCTAGGACCAATAATAAGCGAGTTATAAGCACTTTTAAGTTTGGCTGTCCTCGTTTGACCTTGAATGAGCGGCCCAAGGTCAAATCCGACCACACCAGAAGATTCCCAGCCCATGATTTTCTATATGTTGGTTTACCATCCCAAACCTCTAGGACCAATAATAAGTGAGTTATAGGCACTTTTACCTTTGGCTATCTTTGTTTGACCTTGAAGGAGGGGCCCAAGGTCAAATCCGACCACACCAAAAGATTCCCAGCCCATGATTTCCTATATGCTGGTTTACCATCCCAAACCTCTAGGACCAATAATAAGCGAGTTATAAGCACTTTTAAGTTTGGCTGTCCTCGTTTGACCTTGAAGAAGGGGCCCAAGGTCAAATCCGACCACACCAGAAGATTCCCAGCCCATGATTTCCTATATGTTGGTTTACCATCCCAAACCTCTAGGATCGATAATAAGCGAGTTATAAGCACTTTTCAGTTTGGCTATCCTCGTTTGACCTTGAAGGAGGGGTCCAAGGTCAAATCTGACCACATCAGAAGATTTGCAGCACATGATTTCCTATATGTTGGTTTACTATCCCAAACCTCTAGGATCGATAATACGCGACTTATAAGCACTTTTAAGTTTGGCTATCCTTGTTTGACCTTGAAGGAGGGGTCCAAGGTCAAATCTGACCACATCAGAAGATTCGCAGCACATGATTTCCTATAGGTTGACTTCACATTGCAAACCTCTAGGACCAATAATAAGGGAGATATAGGCACTTTTAAAGTCCTCTATGTGGGTTACTTCGGCACTCCGTGGATGACCTTGAATTAGGAACTTCAAGGTCAAATGTGTACAAGATTGTAGAGGACATGTATATGTGTCATACATATCACCTATGAAGAGATTCAACCTTCTACCAGTAGAAAAATGTAGATTATTTTCAAAGAAATGCCCGTGGCGGCCATCTTGTTTTTCAGAATGAGGCTATTTTCCTTCCCAGAGAAGCTTACCCCCCAATGAAGATATCCTGCAAATTTGGTGAACCTAGCTGCTGTTGTTTTCCTCTTAGAGCGTTAACGCCGAAAATCTCTCTACGCGCGGCGGGGCGGCGGCGTAGCGAACGCTAAACCAAAGTATCCACCGGATGCTTCCGGTGGATACAAACAGTATCACATATCCCTGTAGAGAGATAAAATAGCATCAGATATGCAAGATCAAAGGTCAAATCTAGGTCACACCATGACGTTGCACACCTATGATCCCCGACCAATGTCCCTACCAAATATTAACTTCCTACACCTTATGGTTTCCGAAATATAGCCCGGAAAAGGCATTATAGGTCAAGGTCACTACGCCAAGGTCAAAGGTCAAATCAAGGTCACACCATAACGTTTTACATCTACACACCCTAGCCAATGTCCCTACCAAGTATCAACTTCCTACACCTTACAGTTTCTGAGATATAGCCTGGACAAGATTTTAGAGGTCAAGGTCAATACGGCAAGGTCAAAGGTCAAATCAAGGTCACGCCATTACGTTGCACACCTACACCACCTAACCAATGTCCCTACCAAGTATCAACTTCCTACGCCTTATGGTTGCCAAGATATAGCCTGGACAAGATTTTATAGGTCAAGATTACTACGGCAAGGTCAAAGGTCAAATCAAGGTCACACCATGACATTGCACACGTACAACCCCTAACCAATGTCCCTACCAAGAATCAACTTCCTACACTTTACGGTTTCTGAGATATAGCCCGGACAAGATTTTATCGGTCAAGGTCACTACGGCAAGGTCAAAGGTCAAATCCAGGTTACACCATGACGTTTCACACTTGCACCCCCTAACAAACGTCCCTACCAAGTATTTACTTCCTACACCTTACTGTTTCCGAGATATAGCCCGGACAAGATTTTATCAGTCAAGGTCACTACGGCAAGGTCAAAGGTCAAATCCAGGTTACACCATGACGTTTCACACTTGCACCCCCTAACAAACGTCCCTACCAAGTATTTACTTCCTACACCTTATTGTTTCCGAGATATAGCCCGGACAAGATTTTATAAGTCAAGGTCACTACGGCAAGGTCAAAGGTCAAATCAAGGTCACGTCATGACGTTGCACACCTACACCCCCTAACCAATGTCCCTAAAAAGTATCAACTTCCTATACCTTACGGTTTCTGAGATACAGGCCGGACAAACTTTTTCCCACCGACCGTCCGCCAGAGAAGTTTTATAGCTGCCTCTAATAAAGGTTATAAATATTAGTGTAAAGTTGAAATGTATAGAACTAATTTTGTGATACTAAGTAATTTGGGTGTTCCACTGGAGCTGACCCTACATCCGACTCGAGGATCGGTTGACAAGTCGGGACTCGGGATGAAAATTCAGAAAAAAGTGTGCAAAATATCTGGGTTGGTTTCATCTCCCCAACAGGACATAGTACATCCTGCTTGTCTGGATCTACCTCCCAACCTGACTTGGCTTTTCCCCATTATTAGATGGGATAAGCTTTAAACCCCTAACAGACAAGCTGTATCAAGCCCTGACAAGCCGTACTGACAAACTGACATGACTGGACCAATATCCTGACGTAACTGACTCTGTAAATATTGCTTCCAACCCTCGCAAAATCCATAGTTACCGACAAGACGGCCCCAGTGGAACACCCCATTAGTCCGAATGAATGAGCTACAGTTTGAGCAGCTAAGTAAAAGTTAGTAAAACTTGCTGTTAAAGTTAAAAATTGTGTTCAGAATACTACATAGTGCTATTTTTGGTCAAATGGTAGGCTGGGTTTTTAAAAGGAGGAAGGAACCTTGTTCTGGGGAGTATAAGTTATAATACACTTAGTGTAAACATTATGCCTGAGAGCCATGAAGTCAAAATAAACTAAATTTGGACAAGACCCAGACTGCTAAAAGCTTGTTAAGTGGTGTTATGTATGGTCTTTCAATTGTACTTTCTGTATTTGTCCAATATGAAAATGGTATTTCCCGAATTAAACTAGATTCATATAAAAAAAGCCCTCTATAAATTTAGAGTAATCTACTGCTTAAAGGGTTATTACACCCCCAAAACAAAAGGCCTGTAAAATATTTATTATAATATGGTAAATCATTTCCCCAAAGAGAATTTTGAAACACAGCTTAATTACTGAGTAATCAGGAATTAAAGAAAATACACCTTTGCCATATATGGCAAAACTGAGCACAAGCCACGGAAATTGCCTAGTGCACTGCTGTAGTAGTGGGTGTGTGCACTGACATCATGATGGCCCATATATTTTCTCTGTTTTATGCACCGGTAAGTCATTCAGATATAGAAGCTTAGATATACTTGAAATGGCCTCATTTTAAAACTGAGAAAGAGAACCAAGATACTATACATACTGTGCTTCATCGTGGCCTTATGTTTAAGCCTGTAAAAAGATTAAATAACCAGACAAAATGATGATAAAAGTAACAAGCATTCTGACGCATGCATTTATCTCCCGCCATATAAATTAGATGTACTAAAGATAACATATTTTAACAAGGTGCTGTAAATGTAATACTTTTCAAGTTATAATCGATTTAGTGCATGATTTCATGAATCTTAATGCATTAAAAATTATTTAAAAAATTCATTAAAAAAATTTAGCATGTGAAAGCTCTCCAAAATGTAGGTGAATGAGTTATTTGAAAAATATTAGCTATCTGCAATACTTTTAGTGATAATAGGCAGTTACTCATTTTGAGTAGGTGAGTAATTAGCTATGCATCTGAAAAATCACTAATTGAAAGCTCTCCAAAATGTATGTGAATGAGTTATTTCAGAAATACTGGCTATCTGCAATACTTGTAGAGATAATTCGCATTTACTCATTTTGAGTAGGCGAATAAATTACTACGGGTGTGAAACTTCACCAAGTGAAAGCTCTCCCAAAAGTGGGTGAATGAGTTATTTGAGAAAAATTGGCTATCTGCAATACTTTTACAGATAATTCACATTTACTCATTTTGATTAGGTGAGTAATTAGCTATGGGTCTGGAACTTCACCATGTGAAAGCTCTCCCAAAAGTAGATGAACGAGTAATTTGATAAAAATTGGATACCCGCAATCCTTTTAGAGATAATTAGCATTTACTCATTTTGAGGAGGTGAATAATTAGCTACGGCTCTGAAAATTCACCAAGTGAAAGCTCTCCCAAAAGTAGGTGAATGAGTTATTTGAGAAAAATTGGCTATCTGCAATACTTTTAGAGATAATTCACATTTACTCATTTTCAGTAGGTGAGTAATTAGCTACGGGTCTGGAACTTCACCATGTGAAAGCCCTCCCAAAAGTAGATGAATGAGTTATTTGATAAAAATTGGATATCCGCAATACTTTTAGAGATTATTCACATTTACTCATTTTGAGTAGGTGAATAATTAGCTACGGGTCTGAAACCTCACCAAGTAAAAGCTCTCCCAAAAGTAGGTGAATGACTTATTTGAGAAAAATTGGATATCTGCAATACTTTTACAGATAATTCACATTTACTCATTTTGAGTAGGTGAGTAATTAGCTACGGGTCTGGAACTTCACCATGTGAAAGCTCTCCCAAAAGTAGATGAACGAGTAATTTGATAAAAATTGGATATCCACAATACTTTTAGAGATAATTAGCATTTACTCATTTTGAGTAGGTGAATAATTAGCTACGGGTCTGAAACTTCACCAAGTGAAAGCTCTTCCAAAAGTAGGTGAATGAGTTATTTAAGAAAAATTGGATATCCCCAATACTTTTAGGGATAATTCACATTTACTCATTTTGAGTAGGTGAGTAATTAGCTACGGGTCTGGAATTTCACCATGTGAAAGCCCTCCCAAAAGTAGATGAATGAGTTATTTGAGAAAAATTGGATATCCGCAATACTTTTAGAGATAATTCACATTTACTCATTTTGAGTAGGTGAATAATTAGCTACGGGTCTGAAACCTCACCAAGTAAAAGCTCTCCCAAAAGTAGGTGAATGAGTTATTTGAGAAAAATTGGATATCTGCAATACTTTTACAGATAATTCACATTTACTCATTTTGAGTAGGTGAGTAATTAGCTATGGGTCTGGAACTTCACCATGTGAAAGCTCTCCCAAAAGTAGATGAACGAGTAATTGATAAAAATTGGATATCCACTATACTTTTAGAGATAATTAGCATTTACTCATTTTGAGTAGGTGAATAATTAGCTACGGGTCTGAAACTTCACCAAGTGAAAGCTCTTCCAAAAGTAGGTGAATGAGTTATTTAAGAAAAATTGGATATCCCCAATACTTTTAGGGATAATTCACATTTACTCATTTTGAGTAGGTGAGTAATTAGCTACGGGTCTGGAACTTCACCATGTGAAAGCCCTCCCAAAAGTAGATGAATGAGTTATTTGATAAAAATTGGATATCCGCAATACTTTTAGAGATTATTCACATTTACTCATTTTGAGTAGGTGAATAATTAGCTACGGGTCTGAAACCTCACCAAGTAAAAGCTCTCCCAAAAGTAGGTGAATGAGTTATTTGAGAAAAATTGGATATCTGCAATACTTTTACAGATAATTCACATTTACTCATTTTGAGTAGGTGAGTAATTAGCTACGGGTCTGGAACTTCACCATGTGAAAGCTCTCCCAAAAGTAGATGAATGAGTTATTTGATAAAAATTGGATATCCGCAATACTTTTAGAGATAATTCACATTTACTCATTTTGAGTAGGTGAATAATTAGCTACGGGTCTGAAAGTTGACCATGTGAAAGCTCTCCCAAAAGTAGATGAAGCAGTTATTTGAGAAAAATTATGTCATTATTTTGCCACAAATCAGAAAATAGCTATTACTCACTTATGGCATGCAACAGAACCCCAAACTATATGCATTTACCCTACAGTCACAATTTCAAAGTAGGTATTACTCGGCTATCCAATGTGCAACAGGTCTGAAACTTTACTATGTGATAGGTTATCAAAAACTAGATGAATAACATATTTGAAAATATTTCCCTAACTTTAATACTTTTGAAGATATTTGACATTTACTTATGTCGTTATTTTGCTACAAATAAGAAAATAGCTATTACTCACTTATGGCATGCAATACAACCCCAAAATATATACCATCTTATAGTTAAGGACAAAGTAGCTGAACAACATATTTGAAGAAAAAGCTGTAACTGCAATAGTTTTGGGGTTACAATGGATTTACTCAACAGTCACAATTTCAAAGTAGCTATTACTTAGCTATGCAATGTGCAACAGGTCTGAAACTTTACTATGTGATAGCTTACAAAAAAGTAGATGAATGACATATTTGAAAAGAATTCTGTAACTTTAATACTTCTGAAGATATTTGACATTTACTTATGTCATTATTTTGCTACTAATAAGAAAATAGCTATTACTCACTTATGGCATGCAATACAACCCCAAACTACATGCCAGCTTATAGCTAAGGACAAAGTAGGTGAACAACATATTTTACGAAAATATTGTAACTGCAATAGTTTTGGAGTTACAATGGATTTACTCAACTGTAGAATTTCAAAGTACCTATTACTCAGCTATCCAATGTGCAACAGATCTGAAACTTTACTATGTGATAGCTTATGAAAAAGTAGATGGATAACATATTTGAAAAGAATTCCCTAACTTTAATACTTTTGAAGATATTTGACATTTACTTATGTCATGATTTTGCTACAAATAACAAAATAGCTATTACTCACTTATGGCATGCAATAGAACCCCAAACTATGTACCATCTTATAGCTAAGGACAAAGTAGCTGAACAACATATTTTAGGAAAATACTGTAACTGCAATAGTTTTGGAGTTACAATGGCTTTACTCAACAGTCAGAATTTTAAAGTAGCTATAACTCAGCTATCCAAGGTGCAACAGGTCTGAAACTTTACTATGTTATAGCTTACCAAAAAGTAGATGGACAACATATTTGAAAAGATTTCCCTAACTTCAACACTTTTGAAGATATTTGACATTTACTTCTTCTGTTATTTAGCTACAAATGAGGAAATAGCTATTACTCACTTATGGCAAGCAATAGAACCCCAAACTATGTACCATCTTATAGCTAAGAACAAAATAGCTGAACACCATATTTTAGGAAAATACTCCAACTGCAATAGTTTTGGAGTTACAATGGCTTTACTCAACAGTCAGAATTTCTAAGTAGCTATTACTCAGCTATCCAAGGTGCAACAGGTCTGAAACTTTACTATGTCATAGCTTACCAAAAAGTAGATGGACAACATATTGGAAAAGATTTCCCTAACTTTAATACTTTTGAAGATATTTGACATTTACTTCTTCTGTTATTTAGCTACAAATGAGGAAATAGCTATTACTCACTTATGGCAAGCATCAGAACCCCAAAGTATGTACCATCTTATAGCCAAGAACAAAGTAGCTGAACAACATATTTTAGGAAAACACTCTAACTGCAATACTTTTTTAGTTACAATAGCTTAACTCAACAGTCAGAATTTCAAAGTAGCTATTACTCAGCTATCCAAGGTGCAACAGGTATGAAACTTTACTATGTCATAGCTTACCAAAAAGTAGATGGACAACATATTGGAAAAGATTTCCCTAACTTTAATACTTTTGAAGATATTTGACATTTACTTCTTCTGTTATTTAGCTACAAATAAGAAAATAGCTATTACTCACTTATGGCAAGCAATAGAACCCCAAACTATGTACCATCTTATAGCTAAGGACAAAGTAGCTGAACAACATATTTTAGGAAAACACTCTAACTGCAATACTTTTTTAGTTACAATAGCTTTACTCAACAGTCAGAATTTCAATGTAGCTATTACTCAGCTATCCAAGGTGCAACAGGTCTGAAACTTTACTATGTTATAGCTTACCAAAAAGTAGATGGACAACATATTTGAAAAGATTTCCCTAACTTCAATACTTTTGAAGATATTTGACATTTACTTCTTCTGTTATTTAGCTACAAATGAGAAAATAGCTATTACTCACTTATGACAAGCAATAGAACCCCAAAGTATGTACCATCTTATAGCCAAGAACAAAGTAGCTGAACAACATATTTTAGGAAGACACTCTAACTGCAATACTTTTTTAGTTACAATAGCTTAACTCAACAGTCAGAATTTCAAAGTAGCTATTACTCAGCTATCCAAGGTGCAACAGGTATGAAACTTTACTATGTCATAGCTTACCAAAAAGTAGATGGACAACATATTGGAAAAGATTTCCCTAACTTTAATACTTTTGAAGATATTTGACATTTACTTCTTCTGTTATTTAGCTACAAATAAGGAAATAGCTATTACTCACTTATGGCAAGCAATAGAACCCCAAACTATGTACCATCTTATAGCTAAGGACAAAGTAGCTGAACAACATATTTTAGGAAAACACTCTAACTGCAATACTTTTTTAGTTACAATAGCTTTACTCAACAGTCAGAATTTCAATGTAGCTATTACTCAGCTATCCAAGGTGCAACAGGTCTGAAACTATACTATGTTATAGCTTACCAAAAAGTAGATGGACAACATATTTGAAAAGATTTCCCTAACTTCAATACTTTTGAAGATATTTGACATTTACTTCTTCTGTTATTTAGCTACAAATGAGAAAATAGCTATTACTCACTTATGGCATGCAATGGGACCCCAAACTATGTACCATCTTATAGCTAAGGACAAAGTAGCTGAACAACATATTTGAAGAAAAAGTTGTTACTGCAATAGTTTTTGAGTTATGAGCCCTTTACTCAAAGTAGCTAAGATTGCTATTACTCACTTATCTTTAGGCCTAAGTCAATAAAACCAAAAATTTTTTCAAGGGCATGAAAATTCACTGGGACAATTAATTTACAAAAAATCTGTAGCTGTAGTAGTTTTGGAGAAATCTGCGTGACTAACTAACACACATGCACGCACGCACGCACGCACACACAGACATCATTTCATAATAAAACTGACCCATTAATTGTGGTGGTAAACACAGAGAGAATTGTAAAAAAGGACATTAGATGCATGATTTAATCAGGTTTCCATTACTATACATTACTACATAAAGTACATTAAGGGTGACCTAACAAGAAAGTTTATTTTGTAAGTTATAAACATTCTGTTATTAGATTTGTGTGTGCTTCAAGGTATCAAAGACTCCAAGTATAGTTCAGTGCAGTACTGGCAAGTGTTTTTTTTCATGTTCATCACACACACTGTGTGATCAGCTGAAGAAAATATCATTTTGTTCCTGTATCTCATGGTTTGATGTGAAATATTGAAAATATACTGGTCATTTTGGTCAGGTTATAAGTATTAATTATAATGATATTGAGGAGTCTTCTAATTTTTACTGTTTTGTATATTTCATAATTCTAAATTGAAATGAGATATTGTATATAGAATTTATAAAGTTATATAAAAGTTATTACCACTACATATAAATTTAAGTAAGTACATCACAGCAATGCCACAAATAATAATTTTCATCCAAATGAAATTTCCAGTTTTGTTCATACGGTCACATCAGTATCTATCCAAAACATTTCCACCTAAGTGAATTTTTACTGCAATATGAAAATTACACATTTTACCCTGAAGAAATTTTTGTTTAAAATTAGAGTTTAAAAAATGAATGCCCAGTATGTATCCTTATCCAGTTTAGTTATACACTTCACACATACAGGTGATGATAGAATAGAATAGAATAGAAACATTTATATAGCGCAAAATTGATGCAACATCCTCTAATGCGCTTGAAATCAAAAAGGGAAAGTCGAGGGACGTTCGAGGTCATGATTCAAGGTTAGCGCCCGCCAGGGAGATGTACTATGGTGGAGGATATGCTAATCTAAACAAGTAGGTCTTTAGCTGGCTACGGAAACCTGTTATTGTTTGTTGTGATCGTACTGATTGTGGGAGTCTGTTCCATTCTATGGGGGAAGCCACTACAAAACCTCTCCTACCGATGGCCTTTTTGTGAGAGGCTGAGGAAAGAGAAAGACGATTTCCACGTGTTAGACAACTGGTTTTGATCAAGGATGATAGGTATATGGGTTGAGAGAAATTTATAGCCTTGAAAGTAATTAGATTGTACTTAAATAATATACGGTAAGTGATAGGAAGCCAGTGTAGTTTTTGAAGAAAAGGAGTGACATGGCTAGTTCTATCAAGTCTAAAAACAATTCTACAAAGGGCATTTTGTATCTTTTGGAGTTTAGCAACATTGTACTTACTGATGCCATAAAGTAGGGAATTGCAGTAGTCAAGTCGACTACTGATCATTGAGTTTGCAAGCAAGGCTGCAGTTTCCACACTGAGGAATTTACGAATACGTCTTAGGTCCTTAAGGTGGTAGTAGCAGGCTCGACACATATTAGTTATGTGGTTGGAAAAGGTGTTTCCAGAGTCAAAAATTACACCCAGGTTCTTGACTGTATCAGTAGGGGAAATAGAATTTCCGAGAAGTTGAGTAGGGAATTTATTAATGAGGGACTCTCTGGCTTGTCTATCACCTATTATAATAAATTCAGTTTTCTCGGGATTGAGTTTCAATTTCACGCCAGCCATCCAGTTTTGGATACATGTGAGACACTCTGTAAGCTCAGCGAAACTGGAATCAAAATTCCTATTGTCCAATGCTAGATATACTTGGGTGTCATCAGCATATAGATGGTGGGTGACATTGAAATTGGAAATGATATTACTGAGAGGGGTTGTGTAAAGGGTAAAAAGGAGGGGGCCCAGGACAGAACCCTGAGGCACACCATACGGAAGTGAGAACACATCTGAAAAGCTATTTCCTAATTTAACCTTCTGTTTCCGGTTTGAGAGATAGGATCTGATCCACCTCAACACAGTGCCATCAACCCCAAACCAATCTCTTAGGGAATTAAAAAGAATGTCATGGTCGATAGTGTCGAATGCCGCTGAGAGGTCTAGCAGTGTGAGTGCAACAGCCTTACCAGAGTCCAACGAAGCAGCAATGTCATTCTGGATTTTCAACAGCGCTGTTTCTGTGGAATGGAGTCTCCTGTAAGCGGATTGGTTGACATTGGAGAGCCCCTCGCTATCGATATAATTATTTAACTGTTTGGCAACTACTTTTTCGATCAGTTTGGATAAGAAACTAAGGTTGGATACCGGTCTATAGTTTTTTAGGAGATTTCTGTCTAAGTTTGGTTTCTTGAGAAGAGGGGTGACATATGCTGTTTTGAAACAGTTTGGGAAACTCCCTTCTTTGAGTGAATAGTTTATAATATTGGTGATTGGAGTGACCAAAATGTCCGCACACTCTTTGACTAGTGCAGCAGGGATTGGGTCCAGGTCGGATGATTTGGTGTTAGATGACCTTAGGATTTTGAGGATGTCATCCTCAGATACAGGCTCAAAAGAGGTCAGGGCACTGCTATTACTCTTCGGTATTGTGAGGGAAACAGGCACTGATGACTCTAAAGCAACTCTGATTTTCACAATTTTGTCACTGAAAAAATGACCGAAAGTGTTAGCTAAATCAGTAGGACTAATATGATCGGGTAGGATGATAGTTGAGGTTTTGTGCAAGATTTTCTTGAAAGTGTTCCACAGAGCCTTGGGGTTACCATTATTTTCAGCAATGACAGTGGAATAGTGCCTGCGTCTTGATTGTTCCAGTAGGAAATTGTAGCGATTTACAGCAGCTCGATATCTTCTCCGGTTGATTGCAGAGTTGTTACTGCGCCATACTCGCTCACACTTGCGCTTCAGACGCTTTGCTGAGAGGATGTCTGAATTCACAAAGCCTTTGTCGGGGTGCACTGGAGCCATTTTCCTCTTTATTGGGGCATGCTTGTCTAGAATGCTGCGCAAGGTGTTGAAATATTGGTGACTGAGCAAACTGGCTGTTCTGTGAGGATGCTTGACTAGATCAGAATTCAGGATGTCCTCTTTAAAATCCGTGATGTTTATCTTGTGAATTTTCCGGGTATTAACTTGTCTAAATTTGCAGGGAACCTCAATAGGTATATTGACCAAAAAAGTGATGGCAAAATGGTCAGATAGCCCAGCTATAACCTTAGCGCAGAGTGCCTTTGAAAAGGTGTCCCTCACACATATGACATCTAATATATGGCCATGAATGTGTGTTGGGGAATCAATAATTTGGGTGAAATTATATTGGCAGAGGGAATCATTGAATTTCTGCGACCAACCGTCCTGTTTATCCAGGTGTAGATTTAAATCACCTAATATTACATTTTCACAACATGATAAGGCAGCGCCTTCGACAAAGGAACTGAAATCCTCAATGAAATTGGCTTTGGAAACATTGGGAGGCCTATACACAGTATGGAAAACAATATCCTGAGCATTGCCTGTGGATAGGTGAACAGATATGGACTTGAAGGTATTGAAACACGGTTGAGGCAGAACCTTAAAATCGATATCATCACGGATGAAAAACCCAACACCACCACCTCTCCCCTGCTGGCGTGGAACATGAGTACATTTATAGCCCGGAGGAGTGACACTTGCTATAAAGCTGTCTGTGTCGTCTGGTCGAAGCCAGGTTTCAGTGACCGCAATAATATCAGACTTATTGCTATTGATAAATTCTGCAAGAGCAACAGACTTGTTTCTAATGGATCTAATGTTTATTAGACTCCCAGTTAGAAGGCTAGTATTTGGGCCAGGATTTATACTGACATCCCCTGAGAGGATCAACAAGATGGACACCCATGGGCTGACATGTTTATATGAATGTGTTACCCTACGAATATGTCCTTGTATAGCCAAAAAGGCATAATTGACCCCATTGAGACATGGGTGAATGCCAGAAGCAAAAAATATGGTTGAATAGGTGGGGAAAGAAAAAGGCAGACTTGAGGCAACAGGAATTGGTGTTGTAGAAGGGTTGTCAGTGGTGGTATTGGTTGCTCGAGCAACCAGCAAAAAGTAAAGACAGAGCCAGAAAGTGCAATGCATGTCCAAAAGAAATACCAAAAAAAAGAAAAAGAAAACTAGAAAAAGATGAACCTACCTTTCCTGTGTACCCACCTGTCTAAACAGCAAACCATAGATAAGTAAGTTTAAGAACACTAAAAAGATTGGTGCAGGATTAGTATGGACAAGGTGTGATATTGTTTGGTTGTAATTTTATTTAAGTTATTGGGTTAACTAGTTATGGTAAGAAATGGACAAGGTGTGATATTGTTTGGTTGTAATTTTATTTAAGTTATTGGGTTAACTAGTTATAGTGAGAAATGTTGAAACAATGTGTGAGAATCCGCGGGAAATGTCCGTTGAGCGATAATACCCGATAGAGCACTATTTACAATTTTACCAAGTTGAAGGAGGTAATATGTGCAAGCAGTGAATGTTAAACAACTAAATATTTTATAAAATGACAATAAAAACAGATACAGACCAGCAAGCTGTGTAAAAACGAGAATATTAGTACCGGTCCGTTATGACAATATAAAAACACGTCTCGCCTGGCGAACGCTAAACCCCTAGGATACAAATATGAGACAATATTTAGTAATAATTTATTTAGTAATAAATACTAGGCTCCACCACATAGGATATGGTTTGAACACAGGTAAGAAAAAAACATAGTATTGAACTGCTCATTTCTCAAAAACTAGCATTGTTATATGACCATCAATAATTCAGTCCATATGAATTCCATTATCTCATAAACTTATTTTTGTCAGAAGAAATACTGAGGAAAATTCAGATGTCTTAATCTTCTTTGTAAATTTTTTAAAAGGGGCCAAAACTGGACAAAATAACTACTTGTCATATACAAATCCTTTTTACATATTTATTTCAATAGCTATTCAGTTATTATATTTTATTATTTCAATGGAAATAACAAAAATATAATCAAACTCACTGCAAAAATCTCTTTTACAAGGTTTTTCCCATTGCACAACACTTGTAAAACATTACAAATGTATATATTTGCTAAATTCTTCTAAATTCTATACATTCACATCTAAATTCTTCTCTTTTTTGTATCTGGTAGTTAGTAAAGTTAGTAAATCATCTTATTGTCATCTTCACTAAACATTTGTTCAATTATGTTAAGAACATAACTTTGTTATATCACCTTTTATTAAGGATATGTCCTGCTGTATCTTTCTACTTGCAATTTTTCAGTACTGTATGTAAACTTATCCTGTTTTTAAATATTTAAAAAGGGCCAGTTTTTATTTTTTTTGCCTTCTGACATTTATCTTATACATTTATTCTGATAAAAAATACTTTTAAATTAAATGATCCTGAAAATAAGACATGTATACTATATTAAACACAGACATGCATTGAGATAGGCTATAGCCAGATTCTCTAGTGGGGCACTGCTGACTTAAGAGCACCTGTTTACTGGTGAATTTGCCGAAGTGAGAAGTGTGTGCTGTTTCCTTGACAGGCCTGTAATAAAAGTCATTTTATAAAGTGTGTGGTTTGTTTTGGGAGGTCTAACTGTGGGTAATGTATATAAATACATTAGTTGAGTTGATTACAAGAAAAAAAAAGATATAGTAATTTTTGGAGGATAGTAACCCTTTAAACGCCTCACTTTTTATCATTTCTGACAATCAGGTCCTAGCTTAGCAAGTGCCTATTTGTAATTTAACTTTTTCAAATGTATCCAATAACCATAACTACAATATTTTTCTTAAAGTGAAAAACCTGCAACAGGAAGCCTTTACAGCAATTTCAGGATATTGTTGCAAAAATGTATAATTTTACTAACACTTGAAATTGTGTTTCATTAAGACATTTAGACATAATATTTGAATATTGGTTCATCATATAAGATGTCATATAAGACATGAGTAACAGAAGTAAGAGATGAAATGTAAAAGAGGATGCATAGTTTCCCCTCTGTTACCTACAGAAGCAAAACATGTAAGTCCTGAAAGATAAGAGTATCATAGAGAATCTCTACTAGAGATTAGGGAAATAGTTATAAAATGGATGTAATGAAGAACTGGGAGATACATACGTTGGCAGAGGAATGGAATCTCTCCTTAGTTCATTAAATTCATCATCACTTTCTTCATTATCATAGTCTGTTCCACTATCATCAGCTTCTGGAACTGTTTAAATAGTAAACGCAGTTCATACTCATTGAGGTATAATTACTTTGTTTAACTACAGTTTTGCCCATGCATTAATTATGGCCCAACTCAGGTAAAAAAGAACAATGTTTGGTCATGTACCAAAGGAGGGATTCAGTCACAGTTGATTCATCTTAAACCTTATAGAATCATTTGTTTCACAGACTGAACAGACAAGAAAACAACCCACTTTCAGTTTTTGCCATAAAAACTATTGTCTGATTACAAGTTTCCATGAAATAACAAGTTACAGGATACTATAAAAATTCATCAAAACAAGGGCCTCACCCTGTTCCCGCATACTTCCAATTTCTTTTGGCTCTAGATATGCGCTTTCTTTCGGGATGTACCCACTGGAAAAAGTATAAATACACTTACATCTGCATTCAACAGCAAATAGGTAAGAGGTGCTGATATAATTCTTACATGAAAAAGAGTTTGTACCAGGAAAAAAGTGACATACTGGGTGAAATTAAAAGTTATTAACTCAAAAGAATTATCTCAAGAAATAGGCATACAAATTTCATACATAGATTGAACACTGCAAAATAGTCTGTCAGCAAATGGTCTAACCAATTATTTTTAAATCAAACTACTACTGATTATTAAATTTTAATCTAAATCTTCAGGACAGATCAGACTGGCCATAGAATTGTAACAGTTGGGTAAACCATAATTAAAAGTTTTCCTGAGTTACATGTTGTGAATTAATCTAAAACTTTTAATCTTCTTGACTTACTTTAATATTAAGTATATAACATTTCCTTTATATTCTTTTGGAAAAATAACTTTGAATAGCTTGGTCATATCTAAGTTTATTGCACAGGATATTAACATTTAAAATGTATCTGCTTAGATTTAAACCAAAATATCTCGACTACTTCAAGCCATCTTGAGAAACCACAAATAAAGCAAGCCCGAAAATACCATGAATTAATTGCAACATCCACTCAGTTTTTCCAGTTTTACATTACTACAATTTTTTGATGTTACAAAAAGCCTATATTTTCAAGGAGATGATACTTTAAAGCTTCAGAATTCAGATCCAATGTAACTTGTTGGGGGACTTTTTATTCATTGCAGTCAAAATCACTTTTCAGGGTAAAATCTCACCTTTCTTTTGGATCTTCATACAGCTGTGGCAATACAAATACAAAGAAACAAAAAGAAGTCTCTAAAATACACCAAACATCTATTTTTATGCATGTTCTGTAATAACCACTAATATTAAAGCAATCACCACTTCATTTGATTTGATCATAGTTTTTGACTTAGCCAGAGTCTCTGTTGAAATGTCAATTGCTATTCTCATGAACAGTTATTGCACGTAAGGGTTTGTCTGAAGGCAGAGATTAAGCATGATCAAAGTTTAGAATAGAATAGAATTCCATTTTTCACAACACTTGACTAAAAATGCTGGATGCCATACAAGATATATTAAAAAGTAAATGAGAAAATATGCATTTAAACAGAATATTAATAATACTCTTCCATAAGTAAAGCAGAAGTCAGAATCATATACAGTTTGTTATTATCTCTATTCCTGAAAGAAACTGCCAAAATTAAATAAGTAACACTGCTGATGACAATCAGGCTTCAGGTTTCTCACCAAAATCATTGTACATGTTAGACATACAAAAAATATTTCTTGAGGTTAATATCATGATGTTACTTTGCTCACCTTTTTGACAAAACAATCTTTACATCATAAACAGTACACATTTTAGACTAAAAAATAGCATCAGAGATGAGATATAGAAGTAGTATAACAGTACAAAGTTCAAGATACTTTCAGAGCAGTGTCAGTTATATTAAGGTCCAAATAATGCTTAAGTAGAGAAAATAATATCTAAGGAAAAGAAATGTATGTAAAGATGAAGTATTAAAACAAAACAATTCAATAATAAAATGACAGCATTTATCAGTAAACCAAAAATGGCCGAATTATGGTTTGGATGTTTTGAATATTACCCATGCATACAGAAGTGGCAATACATTCAATGAATGCTTATGTGTGGTGTTGGAGAAAAGCCTGTGGCTCACTTGATGAAATTCCATCTGTTACAATGGGAACTTGCAAAAGGTCAATCAGTGTCACACCATGACGTGGCACACCTAAAACTCTCAACCAATGTCCCTACCAAGTATCCACTTCCTACACCTCTAATGGTTTCCAAGATATAGCCCGGACAAGGTTTTATAGGTCAAGTTTACTACAGCAAGGTCAAAGGTCAAATCAAGGTCACACTATGACGTAGCACACCTACAGCCCCTAACCAATGTCCCTACCAAGTATCAACTTCCTACACCTTACAGTTTCCAAGATATAGTCCGGACCAGGTTTTATAGGTCAAGTTCATTACGGCAAGGTCAAAGGTCAAATCAAGGTCACACCATGATGTTGGACACCTACTACCTCCAACCAATGTCCGCACCAAGTATCAGCTTCCTACACCTTACAGTTTCCAAAATATAGCCCAGACAAAATTTTATAGGTCAAGGTCACTACGGCAAAGGTCAAATCAAGGTCACACTATGACGTTGCACATCTACACCCCCTAACCAATGTCCCTACCATTTATCAACTTCCTACACCTTACAGTTGCTGAGATATAGCCCCGACAAGGTTTTATAGGTCAAGGTCACTACGGCAAGGTCAAAGGTCAAATCAAGGTCAAACCATGATGTTGCACACCTACAACTTCTAACCAATGCTCCTACCAAGTATCAACTTCCTACACCTTACGGTTTCCGAAATATATCCCGGACAAGATTTTATAGGTCAAGGTCACAACAGCAAGGTCAAAGGTCATATCAAGGTCACACCATGACGTTGCACACCTACACCCCCTAACCAATGACACTACCAAGTATCAACTTCCTACACCTTACAGTTTCTGAGATATAGCCCGGACAAGATTTTATCGGTCAAGGTCACTACGGCAAGGTCAAATCAAGGTCAGACCATGACGTTGCACACCTACTACCCCTAACTAATGTCCCTGCCAAGTATCAACTTCCTACACCTTATGGTTGCCGAGATATAGCCCGGACAAGATTTTCAAACTCAAGGTCACTACGGCAAGGTCAAATCAAGGTCAGACCATGACGTTGCACACCTATACCCCCCAACCAATGTCCCTGCCAAGTATGAACTTCCTACACCTTACGGTTTCTGAGACACAGCCCGGACAAACTATTTCCCGCCGCCCGCCCGCCCATCTGGACACCATGGGTGAAAACAATACCCCGACAGCCCTTAAGGGCTGTGGGGTAAAAATGTAGTGTTTATTCAAAATATCTAGGTCATACACAAGTTTTAAAAGTTAAATGTATTTACATGCTATCTACTGTCTAAGACTGTGTAAACATAGTAAAGTACACCCTAGTTATCCAGCATCTATTGAGGTTGATACAAGATGGGCATATGCAGTAGATATGACTATTTAACTAAATAACTAGTACTGCATTGGTACAATATAGTTATACAAATGAAAGATTCAAATAACTGGCTACAAATAAAAAACTTGCAAAACAAAAATTGACAACAAGCATTAAAATATGACACTCAAATCATCTGTGCACAGTCAGGCATTTGGTGTAGATGTGCAGAGAAGTAAGAAATGAGCCTTGCTATGTTTACTAGAGTAACTGTATCTGTTCTTACATTTAGTCCATCATCAATATTTGCTCCATCTGCAACATCCTTTGGACTCTCTGTATTTGCTGTAGGTGCTATTTTTTTCTCTGAATTAAAACATAAAATACATGATATTGATTCCCCCAACCACCACTTCAAATATAAAGAATACTAGTTGACAAAGTGTCAATTTTTTTTCTTTACAGATGAAATTAATTCCAAGTATTGACTTATATAAGTAAGTTGAAATAAAGTGATGATGAAGGACTAAAATTTGAAATTGTTGTTTATTTATTTCCAATTTAACTTTCACTTCATGGGGACATATTTCCATTACAAATTACAGTTGTGCTAAGGGCAACAGTTTTTTCAAGATTTGCTAATATCACCTGTATTTTGATACCATTATGTCAACAGCCCTTAGATGATATAATAATAACAAGCATTCTGACGCATGCATTTATCTCCCGCCGTATAAATTAGATGTCCTAAAGATAGTGGAATATAAATTTTCCTGCGAGATGGAGGCACATGTAGAAGTGACAAGTTTAATGTTTGATTGCAATACTTTTAAAGACAAAAGGCATTTACTCATTTTAGTAGCTATTACTTTGCCATCCAAAGAGCTACAGTTCTGCCACTTCATTATGCAGATCAACTCAAAGTAGGGAAGCACGTCTTTAGAAGAAATAGCCTATCTGTACTACTTTTAGAGATACAAGACATTTACTTATTTTAGTGGCAATTACTCTGCCATCTAAAGAGCTACAGTTCTGCAACTTCACTATGTGGTAGATCACCCAAAAGTAGGTGAATGACTTATTTAGAAGAAATTGCCCACCTGTAATACTTTTAGAGACTAGACCAAGGATGCATCTGTGGCCAGATGCAAAATGTATCCACCGGCAAAGGCAAAAGTAGCTATTACTCAGCTATGGCACGAGCTAGAGGTCTGAAATTTTAGTATGTTATAGCTGACCCAAAAGTAGGTGAATAACATATTTACACAAAATTCTCTAAATGCAATAGTTTTCAAGTTACAAGTGATTTTACTCATGATGGAAGTTAGTGAAAAGCCCAAAAGTAGCTATTACTCACTTAGCTATTCAGATAGACACCCAAGTTACTCACCATGTTGTTGCTATGGAAAAAGTAGGTGAATGACATATTTTAACAAAATGCTCTAAATGTAATACTTTTCAAGTTATAAATGATTTAGTGTTGAGTAAGAACTTCAAAGTAGCTATTACTCCGCTATGCAATGAGCCACAGGTCTGGAATTTTACTATGTTATAGCTGGCTCAAAATAGGTGAATAACATACTGAAACTAAATAATGTAAATGCAAAAGTTTTCAAGTTATAGGTGATTTACCCAACAGTGATAACCTAAAAGTAGTTATTATTCACCTATGCCATGAGCTACAGGTCTGAAATTTTACTATGTTATAGCTGACCCAAAAGTAGCTGCATAACATATTTGCACAAAGTGCTCTAAATGCAGTACTTTTCAAGTTATAATTGATTTAGTGCATGATTTAATTAATTTTAATGTATTAAAATTTATTTTAAAAATTCATAAAAAAACTTAAGCATGTGAAACTTCTCCAAAATGTAGGTGAATGAGTTATTTGAGAAATACTGGCTATCTGCAATACTTTTAGTGATAATAGGCATTTACTTATTTTGAGTAGGTGAGTAATTAGCTACAGGTCTGAAACTTCACCAAGTGAAAGCTGTCCCAAAAGTAGGTGAATGACTTATTTGAGAAAAATTGGCTATCTGCAATACTTTTAGAGATAATTAGCATTTACTCATTTTGAGTAGGTGAGTAATTACCTACGGGTCTGGAACTTCACCATGTGAAGGCTATCCGCAATACTTCTAGGGATAATTAGCATTTACTCATTTTGAGTAGGTGAATAATTAGCTACGGGTCTGAAACTTCACCAAGTGATGGCTCTCCCAATAGTAGATGAATGAGTTATTTGAGAAAAATTGGCTATCTGCAATACTTTTAGAGATAATTAGCATTTACTCATTTTGAGCAGGTGAGTAATTAGCTATGGGGCTGAAACTTCACCATGTGAAAGCTCTCCCAAAAGTAGGTGAATGAGTTATTTGAGAAAAATTGGCTATCCGCAATACTTTTAGAGATAATTAGCATTTACTCATTTTGAGCAGGTGAGTAATTAGCTATGGGTCTGAAACTTCACCAAGTGAAAGCTCTCCTAAAAGTAGGTGAATGAGTTATTTGACAAAAAATGGCTATCTGCAATCCTTTTAGAGATAATTAGCATTTACTCATTTTGAGTAGGTGAGTAATTAGCTACAGGTCTGAAACTTCACCAAGTGAAAGCTCTCCCAAAAGTAGGTGAATGAGTTATATGAGAAAAATTGGCTATCCGCAATACTTTTAGAGATAATTAGCATTTACTCATTTTGAGTAGGTGAGTAATTAGCTATGGGTCTGAAATTTCACCATGTGAAAGCTCTCCCAAAAGTAGGTGAATGAGTTATCTGAGAAAATTGGCTATCTGCAATACTTTTAGAGATAATTCGTATTTACTCATTTTGAGTAGGTGAGTAATTAGCTACGGATCTGAAACTTGACCATGTGAAAGCTCTTCCAAAAGTATGTGAAGGAGTTATTTGAGAAAAATTGGCTATCCGCAATACTTTTAGAGATAATTAGCATTTACTCATTTTGAGTAGGTGAGTAATTAGCTATGGGTCTGAAATTTCACCATGTGAAAGCTCTCCCAAAAGTAGGTGAATGAGTTATCTGAGAAAATTGGCTATCTGCAATACTTTTAGAGATAATTCGTATTTACTCATTTTGAGTAGGTGAGTAATTAGCTACGGATCTGAAACTTGACCATGTGAAAGCTCTCTCAAAAGTAGGTGAATGAGTTATTTGAGAAAAATTGGCTATCTGCAATACTTTTAGAGATGATTCGCATTTACTCATTTTGAGCAGGTGAGTAATTAGCTACGGGTCTGAAACTTCACCAAGTGAAAGCTCTTCCAAAAGTAGGTGAATGAGTTATTTGAGAAAAATTGGCTATCTGCAATACTTTTACAGATAATTTGCATTTACTCATTTTGAGTAGGTGAATAATTAGCTACAGGTCTGAAACTTCACCAAGTGAAAGCTCTCTCAAAAGTAGGTGAATGAGTTATTTCAGAAAAATTGGCTATCTGCAATACTTTTAGAGATAATTCGCATTTACTCATTTTGAGTAGGTGAGTAATTAGCTACGGGTCTGAAACTTGACCATGTGAAAGCTCTTCCAAAAGTATGTGAAGGAGTTATTTGAGAAAAATTGGCTACCTGCAATACTTTTAGAGGTAATTAGCATTTACTCATTTTCAGCAGGTGAATAATTAGCTACAGGTCTGAAACTTTACCAAGTGAAAGCTCTCCCAAAAGTAGATGAACGAGTTATTTGAGAAAAGTTGTCTATCAGCAATAATTTTTGAGATAATTAGCATTTACTCATTTTGAGTAGGTGAGTAATTAGCTACGGATCTGAAACTTCACCATGTGAAAGCTCTTCCAAAAGTACCTGAAGGAGTTATTTGAGAAAAATTGGCTACCTGCAATACTTCTAGAGATAATTAGCATTTACTCATTTTCAGCAGGTGAATAATTAGCTACGGGTCTGAAACTTCACGAAGTGAAAGCTCTTTCAAAAGTAGGTGAATGAGTTATTTGAGAAAAATTGGCTATCTACAATACTTTTAGAGATAATTAGCATTTACTCATTTTGAGTAGGTGAATAATTAGCTACAGGTCTGAAACTTCACCAAGTGAAAGCTCTCTCAAAAGTAGGTGAATGAGTTATTTGAGAAAAATTGGCTATCTGCAATACTTTTAGAGATGATTCGCATTTACTCATTTTGAGCAGGTGAGTAATTAGCTACGGGTCTGAAACTTCACCAAGTGAAAGCTCTTCCAAAAGTAGGTGAATGAGTTATTTGAGAAAAATTGGCTATCTGCAATACTTTTACAGATAATTTGCATTTACTCATTTTGAGTAGGTGAATAATTAGCTACAGGTCTGAAACTTCACCAAGTGAAAGCTCTCTCAAAAGTAGGTGAATGAGTTATTTGAGAAAAATTGGCTATCTGCAATACTTTTAGAGATAATTCGCATTTACTCATTTTGAGTAGGTGAGTAATTAGCTACGGGTCTGAAACTTGACCAAGTGAAAGCTCTCCCAAAAGTAGGTGAATGAGTTATTTGAGAAAAATTGGCTATCTGCAATACTTTTAGAGGTAATTAGCATTTACTCATTTTGAGTAATTAGCTACGGGTCTAAAACTTGACCATGTGAAAGCTCTTCCAAAAGTAGGTGAATGAGTTGAGAAAAATTGGCTATCTGCAATACTTTTAGAGATAATTCGCATTTACTCATTTTGAGTAGGTGAGTAATTAGCTAAGGGTCTGAAACTTCACCAAGTGAAAGCTCTCAATTAGCTACAAATGAGAAAATACCGTAGTTTTTGTAATAAACGCCCCGGGGCGATGCATTTTTCCAAAGGGGGGGCGACTATTACAGATAAATAAAATCATATCTCGAGTCCAGTGGCAATGGGCGATAATGAACACTTGCTGCCTTGATCTCGCTTGCTGGCATGTATAATGGCGAGACAGCTTAAAATATTTAAAACAAACCTTAAATCTGAAGAAATTATGTAGTTTTATCTCCTATTATTGCAGATTTCAATGCGTCTGTGACCAAAACTACCATGTTTTGTTTTTATTTTCTTTATTTCTCGTAAGCGATATTCGCTTGGGAAGTACTAAAATGCACCATTTTTCGGAATCCCGGAATCGCAAAAGTGTTGGCTGTTGAGAGGGATGTAAAACCCCGAAATATGAACTTTGCAAAGGTAGAGAAGAGGGGGGGGGGGGGCGATTAATAGGGAGGGGGCGTTTATTACAAAAAATACGGTAGCTATTACTCACTTATGGCATGCAATAGAACCCCAAACTATGTACCATCTTATAGCTAAGGACAAAGTAGCTGAACAACATATTTTAGGAAAACACTCTAACTGCAATAGTTTTGGAGTTACAATGGCTTTACTCAACCGTCGGAATTTGAAAGTAGCTATTACTCAGCTATCAAAGGTTCAACAGGTCTGAAACTTTACTATGTGATAGCTTACCAAAAAGTAGATGGACAACATATTTGAAAAGATTTCCCTAACTTTAATACTTTTGAAGATATTTGACATTTACTTCTTTTGTTATTTAGCTACAAATGAGAAAATAGCTATTACTCACTTATGGCATGCAATAGAACCCCAAAGTATGTACCATCTTATAGCTAAGGACAAAGTAGCTGAACAACATATATTAGGAAAACACTGTAACTGCAATAGTTTTGGAGATACAATGGCTTTACTCAACAGTCGGAATTTGAAAGTAGCTATTACTCAGCTATCCATGGTGCAACAGGTCTGAAACTTAACTATGCGATAGCTTACCCAAAAGTAGATGAATAACATATCTGAAAAGATTTCTGTAACTCTAATACTTTTGACGATATTTGGCATTTACTTCTTTTGTTATTTAGCTACAAATGAGAAAATAGCTATTACTCACTTATGGCATGCAATAGAACCCCAAACTATGTACCATCTTATAGCTAAGGACAAAGTAGCTGAACAACATATTTTAGGAAAACACTCTAACTGCAATAGTTTTGGAGATACAATGGCTTTACTCAACAGTCGGAATTTGAAAGTAGCTATTACTCAGCTATCCACGGTGCAACAGGTCTGAAACTTTATTATGTGATAGCTTACCCAAAAGTAGATGAATAACATATTTGAAAAGATTTCTGTAACTGTAATACTTTTGAAGATACTTGGCATTTACTTCTTTTGTTATTTAGCTACAAATGAGAAAATAGCTATTACTCACTTACGGCATGCAATAGAACCCCAAAGTATGTACCATCTTATAGCTAAGGACAAAGTAGCTGAACAACATATTTTAGGAAAACACTCTAACTGCAATAGTTTTGGAGTTACAATGGCTTTACTCAACAGTCAGAATTTCAAAGTAGCTATTACTCAGCTATCCAAGGTGCAACAGGTCTGAAACTTTACTATGTGATAGCTTACCAAAAAGTAGATGAACAACATATTTGAAAAGATTTCTGTAACTCTAATACTTTTGAAGATATTTGACATTTACTCCTTTTGTTATTTAGCTACAAATGAGAAAATAGCTATTACTCACTTATGGCATGCAATGGGACCCCAAACTATGTACCATCTTATAGCTAAGGACAAAGTAGCTGAACAACATATTTGAAAAGATTTCTGTAACTCTAATACTTTTGAAGATATTTGACATTTACTTCTTTTGTTATTTAGCTACAAATGAGAAAATAGCTATTACTCACTTATGGCATGCAATGGGACCCCAAACTATGTACCATCTTATAGCTAAGGACAAAGTAGCTGAACAACATATTTGAAGAAAAAGTTGTAACTGCAATAGTTTTTGAGTTATGAGCCCTTTACTCCAAGTAGCTAAGATAGCTATTACTCAGTTATCTTTAGGCCTAAGTCCATAAAACCAAAAAAATTTTCGAGGGCGTGAAAATTCATTGGGACAATTAATTTACAAAAAATCTGTAGCTGTAGTAGTTTTGGAGGAATCTGCGTGACTAACTAACGCACGCACGCACACACACACGCACGCACGCACGTACGCACACACACACAGGCATCATTTCATAATCTCCCTCCCGGGCTAAAGCCCGGCGGGAGATAAAAAAGCAGGAGCTATCTACAAGAAACATGTCACCAAACATTTACAGCTTACATGAAGAAATACATTTACAGTGCATAATTGTATAATAATTTATGCATAATTATTTGTGGCAAGAAAACTGTTACCTTCACGCATGGGAGGCAATGAGGGGGGTAGTTTGACCACCTCAATTTGTTCAACCAAATTCTTTCGTTGTTTTTCTGCACCATATGATAACTTTTCTTTGCTGAGTACATCCCTCAAATATTTTTCTATTTTATTAAGTAGATCTGTAAATAAAAACATGAAGAAACAAAAATTAATGCCAGAACTTAGTAGTAACTAGCAAATGGCATAGTAGTTGATTGACACACATTCAACCTCTACCATATTAGTTTTATTTTGTTTTCAATGCAGTTTTCAAAACCTGCTTCTAGACTGCCTGTAAATGGTTTCCCATTACCTCCCACTACATTCAAAAGCTGTAAAGCAGTAATAAAAGAGATACTAGCTGAAAACACAAAATCTGCAATTTTATTACCTAAGTTTGACCCATAATGGGGGCCAGGGGCTAAATCTGACTGCCTTTCTAGACTCCCAATATACTGGTTTCCTATTACCTCCCAATACATTCAATTTCTCTAAAAGTAATGATGGAAATAAAAACCCCAAATCTGCAATCTGATGACCTCAGTTTGACCAATAAGCCGGAGGGGTGTGCGTGTGTGTTTAGACGGGCTTTTTAGACCCCCTCTATATGGTTTCCTTCTACCCCCTAATACATTCAATACATCTGAAAGCAAAAATAAAAGGACATATAAGCCAAAATATTCATAATCTGTGATTTTATTACCCATTTTGACTCACAAAGGGGGGGGACAGGGGATAATTCTGAGCAGGGTTGGGGTCAAATCCTTTGAGGATTTGAATTTGACGGATTTAAATCCTTTTGCAAAAAAAGTATTTTGGATTTGGAATTGATTTAAATCTTTTTGTTTTGGGTCAAAATCCTTCTGCCTTTTAAAATCCTTTATATTTTAATGACATGAGGTGTGTCTATTTTTAATATATGATGTATTAATGTGTTTTTTTTTTGCTTTTTCATATATACATGTATATTATTGTGTAGGGTGCAAGTATCCAACAAAATACAACTAGATTGGGCCAACTCGGCGCCAACATATCCCCAGACAGGTCATCACTCACGCCACAGGTTTTGATCGGGAATTTTTTAAAACATAATTACCCATTATTATATGAACTTCAGCACATCAATCTACTCTGTTTATATCTTCCCAAGGAAGATGGTGTATCCCCAGACACCGAATACATAACTCAAATTATATTTTCAATCTTCCTGCAATGATAACTCTAAACCTATTTTCAAAGTATTTAAATGATTGATGATTGAATGTCTATTCTAAAATAATAATCCCAAAAGAGCATATCTGTTTCTATATTTGTTGACAAATAAAATATTATTTTAACTCAACTCATCATACTTTTCAATCTTCCTTCAAAGTATTTAAATGATTGATGATTCAATGTCCATTCTAAAATTCATAATCCCAAAAGCGCATATCTGTTTCTATATTTGTTCAGAAATAAAATATTATTTAAAAAAAAATTATTTATATTATTATTTTATTATATTATTTTTAGAATTTGCAAATTGTTTTCAGTTATTCATTTCCTCTATACCTATATATGTGGTCCATATATATGCAACCTAAATATGTGACACAATCTCAGTTCTGACTCCCCTTTGTGTTATATGTAATGAAGCCCACTACCTCCCACCCCCACCCCTCTCCCCTTCTCCACACCTCTCTCACTATTACACAAGATCTGCAACCCCATTGAGTTCTTTGTTTCTCATCTGATATCATTAAATACCTTTGTTTATTTAGTGTCACTCAATATAGCTGGAGGTCCCAGAGGTGGGGATAAATGGTAAACAAACAATCTATATAAAAGGGGTACTCAAATACAAAAAGAATTGAGAATTTTAAGTATGTGATTATCAACTGAAATGAGTTCATAACTGTAGGAGCTGTGTCAAAATTAACTGAGGCAAGTTGAATAAAACTGGGCTAGTTGAGGGTTAAAAATCCCCTAGTTTTACTACATAAGGATATAATTTCATTAATATTGGGACTTAAAGCTCACTTAAAGTGTCCATTTTGTCTACTTGAATATGTTTAACCAGTTTCATTTTAAAAAGTTAAAAACTCAGCAAGCAGAGGTATAACACACAAAAATAAGTTCTTAAAAGACTAAGATAGCCATAACATTATTAATAATCAAAATTTAAATAGACAGGCATTTCCTTTGAAAAATTCAAAGATTTCAGCTCTATTAAACCCACATAGTTTGACAGTTACTGGGCTTTAAAGTGGCATAATGTCCATAAATTGGGTTTCTGTGGGCATTTTACAATTGTTAAAGAGACCTTAGCAATTAAACTACAGATCTGAAACTTTTTGGGGGACATACATAACAAACAAAAATTATATATAATACAGTTTAAGACTTGTCACACTAAGCATTTCCAAATAACAGGGCAAAATACGGAAAAAATGTCAAAAAAGGCACTTGGGCGAGTGTCTATGGCCCTCATACACAGGTTAAATGTCTACTAAAAACCTTGATTTTCGGCACATGTAAAAAGGACATAATAATGTATTCCCAGATGGGATTTCAGCTCCATCAATCACATAGTTTAACAGTCACAGGGCTTAAAGGTGGTAAAAAGTCCAAAGTCGATGTGGCTTTCAAATTAAAGCTTCAGACTTAAAATTTGTTACATACTAAGATTACACATAGAATATGTATCTAATAAAGTTTGAAACTTCTCAGACTTACCATTTCCAAGTTACAGAGCAAAATATGTGAAAAATGTCTTAAAAGTGTCACTCAGGTGGGTGTTTAAGGTCCTCATACACAGGTTAAATGTCTACTTGAAGCCTTGATTTTTGGCACATGTAAAAAGAACATAATAATGTATTCCCAGATGAGATTTCAGCTCTATCAGTCACATAGTTTAACAGTCACAGGCCTTAAAATTGGCAAAAAGTCCAAATACTGGGTTTTTATGGGGCCTTCTAGAGACCTAAATGTGGCCTTTAAATTAAAGCTTCAGACTTAAAATTTGTCACATACTAAGATTACACATAGAATATACATCTAATACAGTTTGAAACTTCTTAGACTTACCATTTCCAAGTTACAGGGAAAAATATGTGAAAAATGTCTAAAAATGGTCACTCGGGTGGGGATTTATGGTCTCATACACAGGTTAAATGTCTTCTTAAAGCCTTAATTTTTGGCACATATAAAAATAACATACTAATATCTTCCCAGATAGGATTTGAGCTCTATCAGTCACATAGTTTGACAGTCACAGGGCTTAAAAGTAGCAAAAAGTCCAAATATTGGGTCTTTGGGAGCCTTTTAGAGACCTCAATTTGACCTTCAAAATTAAAGCTTCAGACTTAAAATCTGTTACATACTAAGATTACACACAGAATATATATCTAATACAGTTTGAAACTTGTCAGACTTACCATTTCCAAGTTACAGGGAAAAAGATGTGAAAAATGTCTTATAAGGGTCACTCGGGTGGGTGTTTATGGTCCTGATACACAGGTTAACTGTCTATTAAAGGCCTAAATGTTGGGGCACATATAAGAAAACACATAGATATATTCCCAGGTTATATTTAACTTAGATGAGAGACATAGTTTGAAAGCTACAGTGCTTGAAAGTGGCAAAAAGTGCATAAATTGGGTCTCTGTGGGCACTTTTGAGACCGTAAGTCGACCCCTTTGGGTAAACCTACAGCCCTAAAATTTTCTACAGACAAGGATTACATATCAAAGTTATACCTAGCGCAGTTTGAGACTCATCAGAATTACCACTTCCAAATTATAGGACAAAATATATGAAAAGTATAGCAAAAAATCCCCAAGTGGGGGTATTTATGGGCCTCAAACACAATTTTCTCCTCAACTTAAAGTCGTGATTTTCGGCACATGTACTAAGAACATATTAATGTGTCGTCAGGTAAAATTTCAGCCAGCTGAGCATCATAGTTTGTGACCTACAAGGCTCTAAGTGGCCAAAAGTCCAATTTCTGACCTTAAGGTGGCCATAAGTTCTTTTTTACTGGGAGTTTAAGGTCACCTTAAAATAGGGATCTTCCTTTGGGCACCCTTAACATGTGTACCAAGTTTGAAAAAAAAATATTAATTTGTTTTTGAGTTATCGCGTCCACAAGGAAATTTCTACGGCGGCGGCGGCGGCGGCGGCGGCGGCGGCGGCGGCGGCGGCGGCGGCGCGACGGACCTGAATCCAATATATCCCCGACTTTCGTCTGGGGATATAATTATTGCTTTAGGTGTAATTTAAACTTTGTAGTTTACAGTGAGTAGGAAAGGGAGTACAGTTGAAAGACGCCTCAGTACTTTGATGAAATAGCACTTAGCTTTCATAAATTTAATTAACATAATAAACTTTATAAACAGGATAGAAATCCAGTGAACAGCAATGGGAGAACAGTTGAAAGAGGCCTTAGTACTTGTACTTCTGCTCTCTCTAATACGTTCCAGTCTCTCATGATGATAAAATGTGAACAAAATTAAATCTGTGACTTTTTACCGCATTTTTATTACATATAAAGTTCTATAATGTATACTGATGCTTTAGTTGCCTGAATTTATGATATTGTTTATGGTGATGGTAGATTATCCCTATGAATGTGTGAATAAAGTTAAAGTTCAAATAAATGAGTATAGTTTATTGTATCCACCGGAGGCATCAGGTAAGCTTCCCTGGGACTGAAATTAGCCTCATTCTGAAAAACAAGATGGCCGCCGCGGGCATTTCTTTGAAAATTATCTACATTTTTCTATTGGCTGTTTCTCATAGGTAGAAGGTTGAATCTCTTCATAGGTGATATGTATAACAGATATACATGTCCTCTACAACCTTGCAGACATTTGACCTTGAAGCTCTTAATTCAAGGTCATCTATGGAGTGCGAAAATAACCCACATAGTGGACTTTAAAAGTGCTTATAACTCGCTTATTATTGGTCCTACAGGTTTGGGATGGTAAACCAATCTATAGGAAATCATGGGCTGGGAATCTTCTGGTGTGGTCAGATTTGACCTTGGGCCCCTCCTTCAAGGTCAAACAAGGATAACCAAACTTAAAACTGTTTACAACTCACTTATTATTGGTCATAGAGGTTTGGGATGGTAAACCAACATATAGGAAATTATGGGCTTGGAATCTTTTGGTGTGGTTGGATTTGACCTTGGTACCTTCAAGGTACTTTGACCTTTTACCTTCAAGGTAAAACGAGGAAAGCCAAACTTAAAAGTGGTTATAACTCGCTTTTTATTGGTCGTAGAGGTTTGGGATGGTAAACCAACCTATAGGAAATCATGGGCTGGGAATCTTTTGGTGTGGACTGAGTTGACCTTGGGCCCCTCCTTCAAGGTCAAAGGAGGAAAATAGCATCAGAGATGCCCGTACCCCACAGCCTGGGAAAATAGTTTTCAACACCATGAGATATAGAAGTAGTGAAACAGTACACAGATTGGGATACCTTCAGAGCAGTGTCAGTGTCCAAGTAATGTTTAAATAGAGAAAATAACATCTAAGAGAAAGAAATTGCATGTAAAGATTAAGTATTAAAACAAGACAATTCAACTAAAAACTAGAGGAATGCTTTTGCTAACAAAAGCGAAGCATCCCTGAAACTTTAAAATGCTTTGTGGTTTTAATAAGCATGCGGTAAAGCTAAGAATGCACAAAGCTGCGCCGTATGCTTTCCCAATACCTCTTAATACATTCTGAAGCTATAAAAGCAACGATAAAGGAGATATAAGGCAAAAACTCAAAATCAGCTATTTATGACCCCAGTTTGGCCCATAAGAGGGGGTCGGGGGGTAAAACTGACCGGCTATTTAGCCTCTCCACATATGCTTTTCCAATACCTCTTAATACATTCTGAAGCTATAAAAGCAACAATAAAGGCGATATAAGGCAAAAACTCAAAGTCAGCTATTTTATGACCCCAGTTTGTCCCATAAGGGGGGGGGGGGGCAGGGGTAAAACTGACCGGCTGTTTAGACTCTCCACATATGCTTTCCCAATACCTCTTAATACATTCTGAAGCTATAAAAGCAACAATAAAGGAGATATAAGGCAAAAACTCAAAGTCAGCTATTTTATGACCCCAGTTTGACCCATAAGGGGGGGTCGGGGGATAAAACTGACCGGCTATTTAGATTCTCCACATATGCTTTCCCAATACCTCTTAATACATTCTGAAGCTATAAAAGCAATGATAAAGGAGATATAAGGCAAAAACTCCAAAGCAGCTATTTATGACCCCAGTTTGGCCCATAAGGGGGGTCGGGGGGTAAAACTGACTGGCTATTTAGACTCTCCACATATGCTTTCCCAATACCTCTTAATACATTCTGAAGCTATAAAAGCAACAATAAAGGAGATATAAGGCAAAAACTCAAAGTCAGCTATTTTATTACCCCAGTTTGACCCATAAGAGGGGCCGTGGGGTAAACTGACCGGCTATTTAGACTCTCCACATATGGTTTCCTATTACCTCCCAGTACATTTTATGGCTCTAAATGCAATACTTCAGAAGATAATAGGGGGGTTGACCTAAATTTAAGGCTTTCAGATTGGAAGGTGTCAGAAAATCACTCATAAATGAGACATTTTTCAAGGGATTGCTCCCAAAATCTAATCAGCTTGCATTTTCGATAGTATGAACAGGTGTGTCAAATTATAAGGCAGTGTAGCAAGTAGTTTTTCCCGAACTGCGATGACGGGGGGGGGTGTACTTCAAAAAATTGTTTTTGATCATGTGACCTTCATAAAGGCCAAAGGTCAAATTTAAGCATGCAGAAAAATCTTCACACGCCTAAGGTATATAACTGCCAAATATGGTTTGAAACCTTCTAATAATAAGGGAGATATTCAAGGGAGACCATAATGCGGCGGCGGGGGCGAGGAAACTGAGGTGAAAACAAATAAGCGCCCTTTCAGGGACGGTTAATTATGAAGCTTTAAGACTTCTCCCATTTTGATTTTCATTTGTATGGTCGAATTATGGTTTGGATGTTTTGAATATTACCCATACATACAGATGTAGCAGTACATGCTTTTATGTGGAAATGGGGCGAAACCTGTGGATCACTTGATACAATACCATCTGTTACAGTTTGAAGTTGCAAAAGTAAAATAGTTAATGAATTCTAATATGACTTTAACAGTGCTTAACCTACACCAAAAGACACCCAAAGGTTCAACAACCAAGATTCAAGTAAAAGATATAAGAGAGATATAAGAGAGATAAATAGTATCAGATATCCTCATGGAGACATAAAAAGCATCAGATATGAAAGATCAAAGGTCAAATCCAGGTCACACCATGACATTACACACATATAACCCTTGACCAATGTCCCTACCAAATATCAATATCAACTTCCTACACCTTATGGTTTCCAAAATATAGCCCAGACAAGGCATTATAGGTCAAGGTCACTACGGCAAGATCAAAGGTCAAATCAAGGTCACACCATGACGTTTTACATCTACACACCCTAGCCAATGTCCCTACTCAGTATCAACTTCCTACACCTTACGGTTTCTGAGATACAGGCCGGATAAACTTTTTCCCGCCGCCCGCCCATCTGGACACCATGGGTGAAAACAATACCCCAACAGCCCTTAAGGGGTGTGGGGTAAAAATTATTTTAAAAATTCATAAAAAAAATTAAGAAAGATCCAGGCCTGATACTCACACAAGGGAATCTACTTGAGGCCTAGTACATATGTCCAAGATATGAGAGAAATCCCTGCAATAGTCAATGAGAAAATTGTGATAAAGTGTTGAAATTTTCACACTTTGGGTGGGGGTACCTGACTTGTAATGGCTCTGGTGAATAGATGAACAAACAGATCTGCATGCCTTGAACAATTTTTCATCCTTGATAGTTAAAGTATCTTTTAAATAAAACAGCATGTCTCAGGGTCTTTTAGTTTAGGGGAAGAAGTTGTTCACGTGGATGCGTATGTACACGCTGCAGAGTGACGACATAAAAATAAAACCAAGGCATCCGGCTAGATGGGTAGGCGGGCAGTGGGAACAATGATCTTGCACGGGCTGTATCTCAGAAACTGTAAAGTGTACTAAGTTGATACTTCATAGGATCATTGCTTGGGGTGTGTATCTGCAACACCATGGTGTGACCTTGATTTGACATTGCTGTAATGACCTTAAGTTTGAAAATACTGTCTGGGCTATATCTTGAAAACTGTAAGGTGTAGGATTTTGATAGTTGGCAGAGACATTGGTTGGAGGGTGTAGGTGTACAGCATAATGCTGCAACCTTGAATGACCTGTGACCTTGCCATATTGACCCAGACTTTTAAAACCATGTCCAGACTATATCTCCTGAAACTGTGAGGTGTAGAAACTTGATACTTTGTAGGGTCATTGATTAGGGTATGTAGGTGTGCAACGTTGTGTTGTAGCTTTGGTGTAATGTTTGACTTTGCCAAAAAGTTTTCTGCTGCCACATTTGACACGTATCTTATATTTCTATCGCAAAGATATATGGACTACTGCAACAGATGATTATATGTAATTGTACTATCTCCTTTGACAACTATAGTTCAATTAAGAAATTATACAGTTTCATTAATTTTACTTCACTAATTACTGCTGTCATCTTGCTTTGGAGTTACCTTGTTTTGATAGTTTGTCTTCATATACATGTCTTCATTCAATTGAATTACTGTATTAGTTAGAGAAGAATCATTTACACTAAAACAAAAAAATTCAATATTTTGATACTAAACTTGATATACGGTGAGTTGTCTATTTATAATATGGTGCGAGGAAGACACTATTGGGGTGAAGCATCTTGATATCTTCACTGGTCGATGGGAGTTCACTGGTAGAATGCCAGTAGCCATGTCACTTCATTGGAGAAAGGTTTCTAAACACTGAATGTTAACAATTCGCTTAAGCCACGGGTCATCACTTCTTATTATTTGTGTTAATTACTGTCATTGACTCGGTAAGATGCTGCCTGTGAGTTGTACAACATTGTGGTCGATGTGCACCATTAGTACACTACACCTGTGTCATTTATGCTAGCCAGGTGTGATTATCTGGTTCCATTTTTGACAATTTCCTAAAAATGTTAAGAAATTCAATAAGTAAAACCTAATTTATATATACCAATTTATATTTATCACAGACAGATATGGCTGCCTATTTTGTGTCATTGACTAACATTAATGCCATCTGACATTGGTGACAGGGGTGTACAGTTGCCAAGCAAATATGGTCAAAGCAAAAATTATGGACATCGGCCCCAATTTTTCTTACACCAATCTTTTAAGTTTCAAAATGTAACCGCAGCAATAGAAGTAAATTTTAACACAAACATTAAACTTCAGTTTTATATTTGGAAAATAAACTTAGAAAATATGTGGGATGACCAAATATTGCTTGGCAAGCAGTGCTATGTACAGTTAGATGTGGTTACCTCGGCTCTACTTTACTTGCGTGTAGAGCCATGGCATGACCCCACATAGAACTGGAGATTTGCATAAAACACAAATAGCATACAAATGTGTACACATAACTGTTCCCACAACTATTTTGTTTCATTTTCTTCAACAATCAGTCAACATGCAAACATGTTTGACAAAAAATAAATGACATTTCCTGATTTTCTAGGGTTTTTAGACCATTTCTCAAAAAATTTAAAAATGTTCTGTTTTTATAAAAGCTGTGTAAAATAGCAAATATTTTGTACACATATATTGTATTTGTTGTGTCCTTGGCTTAATATCAACTGTTTCTAATTATATTAAACCATTTTCTGTCATTTTGTCTTCAAGTTTTATTCAACGGAAAAGATTTTTTGAAAATCTCCAGTTCCATGTGGGGTCGTGCCACGGCTCTACATGCAAGTAACGTTCAAGAATGATACAGGCCTTTAGATTTATAGAAATTTCAAAATATGATGATGGCGGCCAACTTATATCCGCGGCCAAGTTATGCCCAGAAGCAGTATGCTATTACAGTACGTACAGTAGAATCCCTACTGTACATAGACCGAGTTTCTGTCCCATTGCGCATTGCTGGTGATATTTCTGATGGTACACAATGGCGAGAGACAGAGCTCACATGTACCTGTCTTCTGTGTAAATTTTGAACGGCATATTTGTACACATATTACCACAAGTATAAAGTGTTATTTGGTTTCTTTAAAGTATGTATATGTGCCGTTCACTTATATTTAATGCCAATCAAACTGGCAATGTATATATATTAACCTATTTTCAAAATGTAAACAAACCTTCAACATTACATAGTTATCTACAAAAGAAATTCCTGGCTTCTAAAAGCAGTTTAATTTAACAACATATGTATTGTAAACTGGATACAGCTATAATAGACATATCAAGAACTTTTTAACGTGGATGCAATAATTTCCCACAGTTCGAGATTTACATAGAAAACAGGTACTGGTTGGCCAGTGAATTTCGTCACCCCAGTGAAGTTCGTCACCTGCCGTAAAAATGCTCACGGATAGGCAATATTCATATCTAAATAAATGGAATAGCTGCTTTCAGCAATGAGGCATGGAGATTTGCATAAAATTTTATGCAAATCTCCATGTATGCCGAAAATTTACAGGAAAAACTCCTAAATATTACCATAAAATGCAGGGGACGAAATTCACTGGCTGAGCAGTACATGTGAGCTCTGTCCCTCACCATTGTGTCCATCAGTATATCAATAGCAATTGGCGATGGGACAGAAACTCGGTCTATACTGTACTGCTTCACGCCTTAACTTGGCACACCTTGGACACAAAAACCTTATTTTTGATTGTTTTGAGTGTAATTTCGTGGATTTCTTTATATTAAAATATGAATTGACACAAGCGCAAGTTATAAAAGCATTTTACTGACATAAAATCAAAATCATAAACCTTTTGCACTCATTTTTAATGAGCGATAATATAATTTCTACATGAAATCAGCGCCTCAAATTGGCACAATTTGCTTACGGAAATTGCCGAAGATATACTACTGCATTATTTATTAATTCGTCGGCTAATAAATAAATTATTTGTTATCACTTCCACTTCCTTATTTAGCAAGCAAAAATGTACGAGTGTGGGCGATAAAGAACAATTGTTATTAAATATTTCAACTTCCGTTTTGTGCCAATTTGAGGCGTGTGCCAAGATATGAAGCCATGCAGGCAATATACTACTGCTTCCCTGCATAAGTTGGCCGCGGGTCGTAAGTTGGCCACCATCATCATATTTTGAAATTTCTATAATTCTAAAGGCCTGTATCATTCTTGAATGGTCTATTATAATAAGATTTACTATAACCACCACTTTTAAAACCTGTGCAACGACACATTTGTCTGTTTGATACATTTAAATGAGTGGTGGCCAACTTACGACCCGTGGCCAACTTATACAGGGAAGCAGTACAGTACCTAGATATGTGTTGTTTCGGGGGTTACTACTACTATGGGGAAATGACTTTGTCAATGGCAACGATTTATCACAACGCAAGTCTTATATGCTGTTACTGTGGAGTACCTTCAAGTGTACGGGGAACTGATATTCCAGACATCATATGAATTTTTATCCCGTGAGCCGTGAATGATGGATACTTCCTTGTTTATGAACAGATAGCTTGGTTCCCGAGCCTGTACGGCTGGTTTCCAGTATTAGAAAAAAAACAACACTAAGCTTCGGAGCGCCCCCTCATAGGGGGTAGGTGACACCCCGGAAGTTACCCTTGCCGATCTGTTTCCAGCCATTTGCGAAAATTAATTCTGAGGAATTTCGTAATAAGGAACAATAACTGAAACTTTCAACTGGCTAAAATTTGGACTTAAACAGTAACCACTTGGATAAATAAACCAGCCTATCCAAAAATAACATCATTATTGCCCAATATATATACAAACCAAATTGCACAATAATAATATCCTGCCCTGCCAATGTAGCTTCCAACCTAACTTAAAATCTAAGTACATGGGTGTCATTAATGTCAGATGACATGAATGTTAGGCAGTAATACAAAACAGGTAGCTGAACAAATTTGATGTTATACATACACACTGATACACATAAATGAGGGTTCACTTATTGCATTTCTTAATAATTTAAGTAAATTACATAAAATCAGACAATATAATGACAACTCATCTAACATTTTTGACATCCCACATTAATGAAACCAGTTTATACCATTTACTTTGTCATATTGAAAACCTGACCATTGAGGATACAGGTTCTAAGGTCATCTTAGAGTTAGGAATGTTTGTGAAAAGGGTTTCGGATTTCTTACTTAAAATCTAAGAAATATTTAAAATTTAATGGGAGTGTTCCAGTGAAACTGACCGTATAACTGACTCTAAGACTCTAGGGTCTGTTGCAAAAGTCGAGAATCGGGGACAAAAACAAACATAAAAAAGCACGTGAAAATGTTGGGTCGGTTACATCTCTCCAACAGGATGTGATACATCCTGGCTTGTCTGGATCAAGATCCCGACCTGAATTTGAGTTGGGATGATTTTCATCATAACAAGACGGGAACTACCAGGACAAGCCGTAAACACCTAACAGACAAGCAGTTGCAAGCCCCTCCAAGCCATGCTAACAAATGGACAGAACTGGAGCATTTTCCCGACTCACCCTGACTGGACTGATTAAATTCAGGAGTTGGGATGCAGAGTCAAAATCGAACCAAAAATTGTAAAACTCTGGCTGTTATAAAGCATCATTTGTCACTGCAAAGATGCCAGCTACATATCAGAGAGACTTTATACACAAGCTTAGAATACTTTTGTTTTTTATTGAGTTTTATATTTTGATTTTCATCATGATTTGTAGACAGAGAAGGACACATCTGAACCCAGGACCAGCACCTGCCCTACAGCCAGTGCCACAGCCCCAGCCTATCCCCGGGAGAAGAAGAAAGCCACCAAAATCCTGGGCCATGCCTTGGATCCTTCAAAGACAAGAAAAAGGATACTACAACACACCCCCTGGCTGACTTAATACACACTGACATCCAAGGATACCAGAATTCTGTAAGACCACTAACGGCAGTTTTTGACCTCATCAAAGAACACATATGCCACCGCATCAAGAAGTCAATCACAAATTTTAGGAAGCCGTTAGAAGTTGGATTGAAACTGGTAATAAGGCTAAAACTCCTGGCAACAGGAGAGACCTACACCTCCTTGCAGTATCACTGGCTGGTTGGCCAAACTGTAAATCTGTCCCCCATGTCAGTAGATCCATTCTTGCTAAATTCCAGGACAAATATTTGCACTGCCCTACTAGCCCTGATGAGTGGAAAAGGGTGGACGAGAAGTTCAGAACCAGATGGAATGTTTCCCATGCTCTTGGGGCCCTAGATGGGAGTTATATTGCAATGAAGAAGCTAAAGAAATCTGGCAGTGACTATTACAACTACTAGGGCTTCTTTTCCCTGGTACTACTAGCCCTGGTCGATGCAAAATACAGATTCCTGTGGATAGATTGTGGATCAAGTGGTTCTTCATCAGATGCACAGATTTTCAACAGAGGCGATTTGAGAGATAAGATCGAGGGTGGCAGCTTGGGACTTTCAGCACCTAAACCACTCAGGGAGGGAGGGCCAGATTTGCACTATTTCTTCTCGGGTGACAACAGCTTTGCCTTGATGCCAAAAGAAGAAAGAATTGCCAACTATAGGATCTCCAGAGGCAGGAAGGTGGTTGAAAACGCCTTTGGCATCTAAGTGAACAGGTTCAGGGTACTACTGGGCACCATGGAGCAGAGGCCGAGGATTGTCAGAGACATTGTGTTGCACAACATGCTAAGGACACACCTGGCCCCAGTAAATAATTAACAGCTCTACAAAATGAATAGGTGGTGTATGTGCCTAATGAGAACTACAGGAATCCCTTGGGGGAGACCAAACATCAACAAGAACTACTGAAAGACTGCTTCAATCACATGGGAGCATTGGCTGGGCAGGACAGGATCTGAGATGTGTCAAACAACAACCCTGGGGAGAGAGGCTGGCATTTATCAGTTCTTTTCAGGACTACCCAATTATTCCAAGAACTTTTATTTAAGCTGGTATCACTCAAATTTCCAAAGAAAATCCTATCCATTTCCAACAAATTTCAAAATTATTTTAAACCAAATCACAAGTCCCCTGTTAAAAACCTTCAACCCAAGTTATGTAAAAATGATCCCCATTAAGAGTCAAAATTTATAAATGTTTAGAGAATTTTTTTATTTTCAAAATTATTTTCTTGCAAATTTGCAAGATATGTTGTACTTCAAAATCTTCAATATCTTTGGGGAACCTCAAAAGTTTCTTAAAGGGTCAAAAGTTAAAAGGTCGAATCCAAAGATCAAAATACTTCCCCCAAATGTCAAACCTTCCTCAAAGTCTAAGTTTTTTTAAAAATTTTTTATTTTGGGGAGAACCAAAGTTTCATTGTCTTTGCCCCATTTTTTTCGGCCAAAGTTTTTTTTTTGAAGTTCTTAATTCAAAATTATTTTTTTCCTAACTTTTAATGCCAAAATATTTTTTCCTTAAGTTTTTAATGCAATTATTATTTTTTTAATAAGTTACTTATGAAAATTTTTTTTTTTTCTAAGTTTAAAATCTTTCAAGTGCATTTTTGAAAAATTTGAGTCATTGATTCATTCTGTGTGTGTGTTTCAGGCCAAAGTGTTTTGTGTGGGGCGGTGTAATGGTTCTTCTTTTGGGATTTTTTTAAGCAGCAGCTATTTATTGTTCTTGGAAGATTCGGATGGTCCTGAAAAGGACTTTAAATGTTTGACAGCATTGGTCCTGGAAAGGACCAACTGGAGACAAGTGCAGTGTTTCTACTGCTACTGCTGTTTGGCATCGGCTGACTATGGAGGAGGCTGAGGCTGGGCTGACTGCTGCTGTAGCTACACATTGGTGGTTGGAAGAGAGACAGCGTGTCGGGTGGTGAAAATGGTTGCGGTGTGTTGATTTGTTGGTAGCTAAGCACTGAAGGTAGATTCCCAAATAATCCTGAGAGTCCCGATGTGTTGTGTTGTCTTTCTTCACCTGTACCAGAGGCAACTGATGGCGGTTTGAACTGCTTTGTCAGGGTCAATGTGAAGGAAAGTTGTCTTGAAGGTCCAGCCTGTTGGTGCTTAACTACTGGGAAGGAGGTTGGCTGCCCTCTGGATTGCTGCTGCTGTCCTTTAGCTGCCACTTGGCTCTGCTGAGCCGGTTGGATGACCTGGCTTGCAGGCATCTGAGTCTCTGGGATGGTTAAGATGTATTCCCTTGCAGCTGGTACTGGTTGCTGTGGCTGTTGAAATGTCTGTTGCACAAATGTTGAAGTTGCACTTGAGCTTTGTGAAAATATATGTTGCTGTGGTTGGTGGGGATGACAGCCTCGTTCCTCTTGCACTGCTTTAGATGCTGCTCAGAAGCTTTACAGCCTCGTTTCTGTATATCTGAAAGTCTTTATTTTCTAATCCCTCCACCTCCGACACCAGGTAGTTTCAGAAGGCTGTTCTTGTTGCCTCCTGCCTTTGCCCAAGGAATGATGACAACTTGGTTCTCATCTGTGTGAACTGGTCCATGACCTGCTGGTCGACTGAAGAATGCATGGAAGGTGCACCAGGGCTTGTAACCGAAGCCTATATTGTGGTGTCTGCTGACTGCATGCTCATCTCCATACTGTCCATGTCAGACGAAGGTCTAGAGATGTTGTGTGCTGATGCAGCAGATGCACTGGCTCCTCGGCCCTGGGACTTGATGTGTGAAGATTTGCTGAATCCCTTATGTCTAATGTGCAACTTCTGGAAGTAAAATTTATCCTGTTTCCAGTTCTGCCTTTCTGTCATCTCTTTTGGGGCCTGTCCAGACTTGGATTGCGTGAGCTTGTCGTAACGCGTCCTTTGCAAGTCAAACCGGGTCTTGCACAACTTGACAGACAGGTTGTGACTGTTGGTGAATGTCTCCCGGAAACCATCCTTCCTTGCTTTGTCCTTAAAATGTTCATTAGTCTTGTCATACAACTCCTTGTGGTCCTTCACAAAGTCCACAATTGCCTCCTCATCCTAGTCCGTCAGGTAGATGTTGGTCATGTGCCCCTTCTTGTGTCTTTAGTGCGATTGAGATGTGCCGGCCTCTCCCCCAGCCTCTGTTCATGTATCCATTTCTTTGACAATTTTGTCTGTCCTTGCATGCTTTTCTGACACTACCTCTTCTGGTGAGTGTGTAGCTTCCTCCCTCCTGACCTCCTCCCTCAGTTTCTATGCATCTTCCTCCTTTTCTCTGGCCTCCTTCTCCTCCTTCCTTCTCTGTATATCTGCCGCAGTGTCCCCAAGCTCAAATTCTGGAGGGGTTTTTGTGGGGACTTCTATCCTCCTCAAAACCCTTCTGCCCTTCTTAGGACCCATTTTTCTTTGTTAAATAAGCAGCGTTTTGTTTATGGGGGTGTTCCACAAGCCGACTTGTCGGCAACTATGGATTTCTGGAGGGTTGGGAGCAATGTTTACAAGGTCAGTTAGGGTCGGTTGTAGTTTCCCGCCTTGTCACGGTGGATCGGCAAAATATCAAGCTTGTTTGATATTTCACTGACACTTCATGAATCTGTATCCGGACCTGGTCTCTGCCCACCTAGAAATCATCCTGTTGTGGATCTCTATGGCTTGTCAGTTACAATCCAGTCTAGTCCTATACTGAAACCATCAAATCTTGAATAAATTCCCGTCTTGTCCTGGTTTAGTACCAGGATTACACCTCCAGACAGGCTGTTAACACAAACCAGTTGTACGTGAAAGGGAACGATGCAGCCTGTCATAAACATTACCGATCTGACTTGGACACTTCCCGTTGAGATGGGAAGGCTCCCAGTCTTTAACCATAGAGTCGGTAACACTTCAGCAGGACAAGCCGGGACTATATACAGACAAGCTGTAAACAAAACAACCTTGAGAGGTAGATCAAGGGATTCAAATTCGTTGAATTACCCATAAGTCTTTGTAAAATGTGGTGGCATGTAAGTCTGTCAGCGATTCGCCCATAAAAATAATATGTATGATGTTTATACACACTGGGGACTTTATGTTACAGCATGTAACTGATGTTTTGGGTGAACAGCTTGTAGAACTTCAGTAGAACTGATCACACTCACTGAGAAAATGAAAGGGTGGACATGAATATGACTTTTAAGTTCTCTAATTCTAATGGGTGAGGTGCTGTTTGCAGTGTATCTAGCTTTTGATTGTTTCCATTTGTTCTTTGTGTACAATAGTGTTATTACTGATACTTTCCATTTCCCCCCTTAACATTTTCACAAAATCAAAGAAAATTTAGCTGCCATTTTTCCCAACATTTCCCTAACAAAATAATAAAAGTTATCACTAAAATGCATAATATTCACCATAACATGTGTAAATCAGAATTTTGTACACTGATAAATTGATCAACCCTATGTGTAAAACCTTATTTTTAATAATATAAGTAGTCAGAGATACAGCCAGAACCTGATTCTGCTGACCGTCAGTAAAATAAGCCATGCTCTATTTTACCGATGACTGTCGGCAGAATAGCTCCTGTGTAAACTTTTTTATTCATTTTTATAATCCTGCATGCTGTCAGTTCTAAAACCTTAGAAAAGTATCCTTCAGTATCAACACAGATGTTAGTTTTAAATGAGGTACAATAGAAATTGGCGAATCGCTGTCCCCGCAAATCGTTGCCCCCCCTGCACGCCTAGATCTAGTGTATTCGTTGGATCCGACTTATCCAGATGACCGGCTCTTCTCTTTTCATCGCTGAACCCACGAAATTGTCAGTTGACTTTTTCACATTATTAAATGTTTTCAGTTGTAATTGCAAATATTGATTGGGTGAATATCAAAACAAAACAAACCCCAAACAAACAACAACGTTTGAGTCTTGCATGTATCCTGAAAGAAACATACAAAAGTATATCAATAGTCTTGAATTATCGCCCGCATGCACTGCTAGATCTATGAGTACGTATCCTTGCGTTGCCGGTTTCCGACGGTCTTACGTATTTTAATCCATTTTCATTTCTTTCATCATTCCCTGATGTATTTTAAAGTTAAAATTAGAAAAAAATGCTGTTTAATTGACCATAACAAATATATTGGGTAAATATTTTTAGCTATTTTATTTTTTTCATCGCAGTGGTTAAATCACGGGACATCCCGATATGTAAATTACTGGCTAAATGTCGGGAACTAATTTCATTGGTTGATTTTTTATTGTCAGTTTTCCGGGAAATCTGTGACCTCATATCTTTTCATGAATATTACGTAATGATTTAGTACTACTGCAGTGAGTTCTGAGTTTAAAGTATTTGATCTTTTTTAGGCTTTCAGTTTGTAAAATATTGAAGTTTAATTACATTTTATAAAATATTGTTAGAAAAACCCGGGAAATCCGTGACCTCATATCTTCTCATGAATATTGATGAGTTGATGCTACTGCCGTGAATTCTCAAGTTTAAGTTATTTGATCTTCATTGAAGTACTATTTCATAAAATACTGTTAGAAAAGCCCGCAAAATCTGTCACCTCACATCTTCTCATGAATATTAATGAGTGGGTACTACTGCCGTGAATTCTGAGCTTAAAGTATTTGATCTTTTTTGATGTTTTTAATTTTGTAAAATATTGCAAGGCCTCCTTTGATATAAAGCACTTCCCTGGATGAAGCAATTCTCAATTCTCACAATTTAGCACTTCCCGACATATAGCCAATATGTTACATATCGGGACATCCCGGGACATAACCTCGCCGTTTTTTCATTCAATTCAATTTCTGTATACACAGTGTTCTAATTTTACAAATGGTTGTCTGTTATCGACGGTAAAATAAAGTCAATATAAATGGTATTCAAAATATATTCTAAACTGTCTATTTTTCACATTGTCATCTGTAAATTGATAATTATACAAATAAACGGAATAACTGTTGCCATTATATCATAATAATGCAAAAATAACATTCTTTTTGAAAGTGTGCACATAAAATTGTTTCCTAGACAATTATGTCATTAAATTTTAAAGTTGGTTTTGAAGGCTGTTTCTTCCATTTTGTGCCCACACAAAGCACGTGTTTTTATGATAATGATCATGGGTATGGTTAATTTATTTTATAACCTCCAAAAACAAAAATATTTTATGACATATTTTTCTTATATTGGCTGATGAACAAACGCATGCTTTCATAGACAATGGATTACATTAAGGTCTATTTAATAAAAATGTACGTGAAGTGTTTTGTAAAAATAAATATAATAAATCTATTTGTCTTTAATAAAATATTTTATAACTTCATTTTATAAGGATAAAATTTGCACTTTTCACGAAAATTCATGAGCGTTGCCAATGACAACCATATTTTATTTTACTTTAAAAATTGATAAAATATTTCACTTACCAAAATCGGGATTTTACTGCATCATGGATTAACAAACTTTATTTCATTAAATTTGAAACAATATTTCCATTTAAAGGCACATAGTTTATTTTAAATAAAGGTTAATACTTGTTTATTTTATTTTTTACTGAGATGAAAAGCACGTGGACAGAACTACAATGTATTAATGCGCGGCCGTCGATAATAGACGACCGTCGATAACAGACGACACAACAATACTGCTCAGCCAGTGAATTTCGTCACCCCAGTGAAGTTCGTCACCTGCTATAAAAGCATTCAAGGACTAGCAATAACCACATTTTAAAAAGTGGAATACTTGCCTTGGAGAGCAAGGTATAATTGTTTGCAGGAAGACCACAGTAAAGAAGTTTTAATACTGTCATAAAATACGAGTGACGAACTTCACTGGGGTGACAAAATTCACTGGCTGAGCAGTATAGTACACGGGTGTCATTGCATCCCCGACGCGAAGCGGGGATACTATGGATTCATCGTCGTCCGCGTCCGCAGAGATTTCTTGTTAGCGACCTACAGTCCACATTTCTTTCCGGATTTCTTTCATATTTGGCAGGTGGCTTGATATGGTAGAGGACTCGCCACCCTATCTATTTGGTAGGCTTTATGTCTAAATTAGGCCTGTGGTAGACAAAAATGTCTAAAATGTGGAATATTGCTTGTTAGCGACCTACAGTCCACATTTCTTTCCAGATTTCTTTCATATTTGGCAGGTGGCTTGGTATGCTAGAGGACTCGCCACCCTATCTTTTTGGTAGGCTTTATGTCTAAATTAGGCCTCTGGTACACAAAAATGTCTAAAATGCATTAAAATTCATGAAATCATGTACTAAATCACTTGTAACTTGAAAAGTGTTGCATTTAGAGCATTTTGTTAAAATATGTTATTCAGATACTTTTTTCATAGCTACAACATGGTGAGTAACTTGGGTGTCTGTCTCAATAGCTAAGTGAGTAATAGCTACTTTTGGGCTTTTCAGTAACTTCCATCGTGAGTAAAATCACTTGTAACTTGAAAACTATTGCATTTAGAGCATTTTGTTTCAATATGTTATTCAGCTATTTTTGGGTCAGCTATAACATAGTAAAATTTCAGACCTGTAGCTCATGGCATAGCTGAGTAATAGCTACTTTTAGGTTATCACTGTTGAGTAAATTGCTTATAACTTCAAAAGTATTACATTTAGAGTATTTTGTTTCAATATGTTATTCACCTATTTCGGAGTCAGCTATAACATAGTGAAGTTCCAGACCTGTGGCTCATTGCATAGCTGAGTAATAGCTACTTTGAAGTTCACACTGTTGAGTAAATCAGTTGTAATTGGAAAACTATTGCATTTACAGAAATTTGTGTAAATATGTTATTCAGCTATTTTTGGGTCAGCTATAACATAGTAAAATTTCAGACCTGTAGCTCATGGTATAGCTGAGTAATAGCTACTTTTAGGTTATCACTGTTGAGTAAATTGCTTATAACTTCAAAAGTATTACATTTAGAGTATTTTGTTTCAATATGTTATTCACCTATTTCGGAGTCAGCTATAACATAGTGAAGTTCCAGACCTGTGGCTCATTGCATAGCTGAGTAATAGCTACTTTGAAGTTCACACTGTTGAGTAAATCAGTTGTAATTGGAAAACTATTGCATTTACAGAAATTTGTGTAAATATGTTATTCAGCTACTTTTGGGTCAGCTATAACATAGTAAAATTTCAGACCTGTAGCTCATGGCATAGCTGAGTAATAGCTACTTTTAAGTTATCACTGTTGAGTAAATTGCTTATAACTTCAAAAGTATTACATTTAGAGTATTTTGTTTCAATATGTTATTCACCTATTTCGGAGTCAGCTATAACATAGTGAAGTTCCAGACCTGTGGCTCATTGCATAGCTGAGTAATAGCTACTTTGAAGTTCACACTTTTGAGTAAATCAGTTGTAATTGGAAAACTATTGCATTTACAGAAATTTGTTAAAATATGTTATTCAGCTACTTTTGGGTCAGCTATAACATAGTGAAATTACAGACCTGTAGCTCATGGCACAACTGAGCAATAGCTATTTTCAGGTACTGACTGTTGAGTAAATGACTTGTAACTTGAAAAATATTGCATTTGGAGTATTTTGTTAAAATATGTTGTTCACCTACTTTTGGGTCAGCTATAACGTCGTGAAATTACAGACTTATAGCTCATGGCATAGCTGAGCAATAGCTATTTTCAGGTTCTCACTATTGAGTAAATCAGTTGTAACTTGAAAACTATTGCATTTACAGTATTTTGCTTAAATATGTTGTTCACCTAATTTTGGGTCAGCTATAACATAGAAAAAATTCAGACATGTAGCTCATTGCATAGCTGAGTAATAGCTACTTTGAGGTTATCACTGTTGAGTAAATCAGTTATAACGTGAAAACTATTACATTTACAGTATTTTGTTTAAATATGTTATTCACATAATTTTTGGTCAGCTATAACAGAGTGAAATTGCAGACCTCTATGTCATGGCATAGCTTACCAATATCTACTTTCAGGTTCTCACTGTTGAGTAAATCATTGTATCCACTGGATAGCCGCAGTGTGTAGAGAGATTTCACCATTACCGCTCTAACGAAAAAAAATATTATAGCTAGCCTTCTCAAGTTTGCAAGGTATATTAGAGGGTGCACCACAGTATTCTATTGGTAGGCTTTATGTCTAAATTAGGCCTGTGGCTAAATTACTTGCCTACTAAAAATGAGTAATTCTGCATTTTCTCTAAAAGTATTGCAGATAGCAAATTTTTCTTAAATAACTCATTCACCTACTTTTGGGAGAGCTTTCACATGCTGAAGTTCCAGACCTGTAGGTAATTACTCACCTACTCAAAATGAGTAAATGCGAATTATCTCTAAAAGTATTGCAGATAGCCAATTTTTCTCAAATAACTCATTCACCTACTTTTGGGAGAGCTTTCACTTGGTGAAGTTTCAGACCCGTAGGTAATTACTCACCTACTGAAAATGAGTAAATGCAAATTATCTCTAATAGTATTCCAGATAGCCAATTTTTGTCAAATAACTCCTTCACCTACTTTTGGGAGACCTTTCACTTGGTGAAGTTTCAGACCTGTAGCTAATTATTCACTTACTCAAAATGAGTAAATGCTAATTATCTCTAAAAGTATTGCAGATATCCAATTTTTATCAAATAACTCATTCATCTACTTTTGGGAGAGCTTTCACTTGGTGAAGTTTCAGACCCATAGCTAATTATTCACCTACTCAAAATGAGTAAATGCAAATTATCTCTAAAAATATTCCAGATAGCCAATTTTTGTCAAATAACTCCTTCACCTACTTTTGGGAGACCTTTCACTTGGTGAAGTTTCAGACCTGTAGCTAATTATTCACCTACTCAAAATGAGTAAATGCTAATTATCTCTAAAAGTATTGCAGATATCCAATTTTTATCAAATAACTCATTCATCTACTTTTGGGAGAGCTTTCACATGGTGAAGTTTCAGACCCATAGCTAATTATTCACCTACTCAAAATGAGTAAATGCAAATTATCTCTAAAAGTATTGTAGATAGCCAATTTTTCTCAAATAACTCATTTGCCTACTTTTGGGAGAGCTTTCACTTGGTGAAGTTTCAGACCCGTAGGTAATTACTCACCTACTGAAAATGAGTAAATGCAAATTATCTGTAAAAGTATTCCCGATAGCCAATTTTTGTCAAATAACTCCTTCACCTACTTTTGGGAGACCTTTCACTTGGTGAAGTTTAAGACCTGTAGCTAATTATTCACCTACTCAAAATGAGTAAATGCGAATTATCTCTAGAAGTATTGCAGATAGCCACTATTTCTCAAATAACTCATTAATATGAAAACAACTTATAGGAAGTCATGGGCTGCAAATCTTTTCATGTGGTCAGATTTGACCTTGGGCCCCTCCTGCTTATTATTGGTCCTAGAGGTTTGCAATGTGAAAACGACGTATAGGAAATCATGGGCTGCGAATCTTTCGATGTGGTCAGACTTCACCTTGGGCCCCTGCTACAGGGTCAAATAAGGTTAGCCAAACTTAAAAGTGCTTTCAGCTTGCTTATTAACGAAAAATGCTGTTTATCTTCCAAACTATCTTAGTTGGCCTTTGTCGGAGGATACATCCAGCATCTGGCCACAGATGCGTCCTTGGTCTAGTTAATGTTAGACGTCATTAATGTTAGACAATGATAAAAAATAGGTAGCTAAACACATTTAATGTGATCCATATACACTGATACATATAAACAAGGGATTGTTTATCCCATTTCTTAATAATTTAAGGAAGCAACATAAAACCAGACAATATAAAAACAACTTGTCTAACATTAATGACGTCTAACAGATAGATAGATAGATAGATGGGGAGATAGATGGGGAGTTTATTTATTTTAGTGACATGTACATTCTACAACAAAATCATAATTAACAATTTAATATATGTTGTACCCAGCCCTACATGGGCTTATAAGTCACTGTTTATTTTTGGTGTGAAGATACATTTTAAAACATAGATAGCAATACAGATTTAGTTATTATTTGGAAACAAAATAGATTTCCTTTTTTCCCATGAGCAAACAAGATATTTGGCTAAATATTTCTGGTAAGCTTTATTAATACAATTAAATTTTTCATTGTCATCTAAATCCTTGAAAGATGAAAATGAATTTACAATTTTCTTAAATAAAACAACTCTATCTTCAGTGTAAAGTGGACATACCATAAGAAAGTGATATTCATCCTCAACACTATTTTTATTGCAAAGTTGACAAACTCGTTCTTCTATTCTTAAATGCCTAAACTTCCCACTTTCATGATCATTTACAATATTAAACCGACCTGTCTCGAGTCGAAGGGGGAGAACCCCTGCTCTAAACTGTGCTAAAAGTGATCTTTGATATCTAGGTAGACACATTTTTAAATACTCTTCTGTTCTATAACTTTCTTTAATTTTTCGGTAAGTACGCAACTTTGGCTTGTTTTGTAGACCCATCTGCCATTCTGATTCACACAGAGATTCTAACTTTTTCAATGTTACACTTAAATCACATGGTTGTTGACTTTCATAAATTTGACCCATATCTATCATATTAAAAATCACTTTCAGCTCACAACACCAACTTTTATTATTTTGTTCATATTCCCAGTTAAAGATTTTCTTTGTTAGTCTACTATTTGACATTGCTATTAGTTTATTCCAGTATCGCAATAATGATTGATATCTTCTATATTTATCTGTTAACCAACCAGTGTCCCCATACAGAACTGCATTTGGACTGTAGCGGTGAATGCCTAAAATAAACCGAGCTGCCTTATTTAAGACTAAATTTGCTGTCTTAGTTTTACTCGCACCCCATATATTGGATCCATAATCTAATATAGGTAGAACCCCACTGTTTAATAATTTGGTAAATGTGTTATAGCCAGCATCCTTATATGTTTTGAATTTTGATATAATACTACTTAGTGCCCTACCGGCTGAATCACTTAAAGTTTGTATGCATTCCTGAAACGTCAGATGTTCATCAAGTATCACACCAAGATATTTGTATTTATTTGTTACTGAAATGTAGTGCTTTCAGCTTGCTTATTAACGAAAAATGCTGTTTATCTTCCAAACTATCTTAGTTGGCCTTTGTCGGAGGATACATCCAGCATCTGGCCACAGATGCGTCCTTGGTCTAGTTAATGTTAGACGTCATTAATGTTAGACAATGATAAAAAATAGGTAGCTAAACACATTTAATGTGATCCATATACACTGATACATATAAACAAGGGATTGTTTATCCCATTTCTTAATAATTTAAGGAAGCAACATAAAACCAGACAATATAAAAACAACTTGTCTAACATTAATGACGTCTAACATTAATGACACCCGTCTACTAGTGGTGGTGGACCAATTCACGCCCGGGTACCAATTCTACTAGCTGATGTACGGGTTTTCGATATATTCACGTTTTCGATCATTTAAAATATAAGCTCTCAGCCTCGTTTTTGGATGGCATTTTTACAATATTTTAGAATATTTTCATCCATATACCTCATCAAGGAACACCAGACGTAGCAGTCCAAAATACAAATTCCTTCAAGTTCCTTCTTTTGACTCTAAAATACATAAGTCTCATAAGTATCTTACCAAATCTTTCAGCCATCATGCACCTGCTTTCTGGAACTCACTTCCTGTCCATGTAAGAACCAGTCCATCTGTTACATCCTTCAGGAAGCACCTGAAAACTCACCTTTTTAAATCTGCTTTTCTGACCTAGTTTCTTCCCCACGTTCACACCCACAACCATCGGAATACAGACCTGGACTCGTCCCCCACTATGACTTGGAAATTATACATGATTAGTTAGCGCACTGAGTTCCCCTTGGGGAAGATATTGCGCCTGCAAAGCAGTAGATTTAGATTTAGAATGAATATGCAGTCAAATTGAACCAGCGAATTTGAGGATTTATTACTATTGTTGTTTTATGTCTGATAATGTTGGTTGCGTTGGCTGTGACATTCAGCATTGTCCATTTACGTTGTCATATCGAAAACCCGTCCATCGTGGATACATACAGTAGAGTATGGATAAGCCTTGTTGTAGTTCCAGAAATCGCGATTCATTGTGGGATTGAGGTGGATAAACAAAATGCTTGGCGTGAACCGGGAAGTGTTTTTTCTATGAAATAAAATGCATAATTGTCACATATTTTGCAAGTTAATGTTGGTTTTAAACATATATATTATCAAAACAGTCATTTTATCCCTGGACGAAAGTCGGCGATACTTAGGATTCAGTGTGGTCACGCCGCCGTCGCTGCAGAGATTTCCTTTTGGACGCAATAACTTAAAAAAATATTTTAGTTAGACCTTTCAAATTTGGTATGTGGGTATATATGGGCAATGCCACAAAGGCTATTGTTTTGTGACCTTGACCTTCATTTCAAGGTCACTGGTGGCCTCTTAAAGGTCAGATTTTGGCCATTTTTTCTCATTTTGACCCAGTTCTCATATACAGAAAGTTAATCATCCTATGGCTGCTATATATAATACATATATATATCCTCTGTAAGCATGCAGAAATTTGACCTTGAGGTTATTCATTGAAGGTCATCCACAGACCGCCAAAGTACCTGACCGAGGCCATTTTTGGCCTTTTTGGAGATATTTTCACATTTAATGCTGACTATATTGCATGGAAACTATTGAAAATGGCTTTGGAGGTTGAGTACATGATGGAATACCAGCATCCAGTTTGTTGACCTTGGCTATTCTTTTCAAGTTCACCTTAGGCCTGCTAAAATGACTCAAAATGGTACCTTAGACTGGGAGGCCTCCTTTATTATTGGCTATTACCGTTCTAACAAAAAAAATATTATACCTAGCCTTCTCAAATTTGCTGGATATATTCATAACCATAAAATCTTGCCTGGGAATATTTTTGGCCTCATTTTGAAAAAACAAGATGGCCACCAGGGATGTTTATTCGACTTAAAGCAAGAACTTTTGTTGGCTCTCTAGAGCAAAGGATATTATAGGTAGAGATCTCAAATTCGCAGAATATGTTCCGCATTAAAAAATCTTGACTGGAATATTTTTCGCCTCATTTTGAAAAATAAGATGGCCGCCACGGGCATTTTTTTGTCTGTCATGAAAAGTGCTTATATCTCCCTTATTATTGGTCCTAGAGGTTTGGGATGGAAAACCAGCCTATAGGAAATCATGGGCTGGGAATCTTTTGGTGTAGTTGGATTTGACCTTGGGCTCCTTCGTCAAGGTCAATCAAGGATACCCAAACTTAAAAGTGCTTATAACTCACTTATTGGTCCTAGAGGTTTGGGATGGTAAACCAACTTATAGGAAATCATGGGCTGGGAATCTTCTGGTGTGGTCAGATTTTAACTTGGATCCCTCCTTCAAGGTCAAACAAGGATAGCCAAACTTAAAATGCTTATAACTCGCTTATTATTGGTCCTAGAGGTTTGGGATGGTAAGCTAACCTATAGGAAATCATGGGCTGGGAATCTTCTGGTGTGGTCAGATTTGACCTTGGACCCCTCCTTCAAGGTCAAACAAGGATAGCCAAACTTAAAACTGCTCATAACTCACTTATTATTGGTCGTACAAGTTTGGGATGGCAAACCAACTTGCAGGAAATCATGGGCTGGGAATCTTTTTATGTGGTCAGATTTGACCTTGGACCCCTCCTTCAAGGTCAAACAAGGATACCCAAACTTAAAAGTGCTTATATCTCGCTTATTATTGGTCCTAGAGGTTTGTAATGTGAAACCAACCCATAGGAAATCATGGGCTGGGAATTTTTTGATGTGGTCAGATTTTACCTTGGGCCCTTCCTTCGAGGTCAAACGAGGATAGTAAAATCTGCTTATAAATTGCTTTTTCTTGGTCCTAGAGGTTTGTAATGTGAAAGCATCCTATAGGAAATCATATGCTAGGAGTCTTTTGATGTGATCAGATTTGAGCTTTGGCCCCTCTTTCAAGGTCAAATGAGGATAGCCAAAATTAAAAGTGCTTATAACTCGCCTATTCATGCTCCTAGAGGTTTGCAGTGTCACACCAACCTATTGGAAATCATGGGCTAAGAATCTTTTGATGTGGTCAAATTTTACCTTGGGCTCCTCCTTCAAGGTTAAGTGATGGTTGATTGGCAAGTTTTCTTTCTGGTGGATACAATTTGCATCAGTTCTCTGATGCGCTACGTCTAGTTACATTTGTATCTTTCATTAAGCAAACATTTTGTTTACTTAGTGTCAGTACAAGTTGCTCCCATAAACACTTACGCCCCCTCCCCACAGGGGTACATTTGTGTCAACCATAATACTCTGTATGTCACGTTTCAACCATGTCCCGTCCGGGGATACACTGCATCGAGACGCAATCTCTAGTTTAATATTGTATCTAATTTATCTCTTCATAATATTTTTGTATCCTGCTTATGTTTTAAAAGAAATATCCTATTATCGTCCACTGTCTATTGTTATTGTAGTGCAAAAACTGAGAGATCCTCAAAAATTTTTTTCCAAAGTTTTTTGAACATGTACACAATGGACAACTTCCAGCTCCACTTTTGGTTGCATAAATTTTATATTTTGTCAAAAGGACAATATTTCATTGATCAAGTAATGTGATGATAAATAAATAAATAATTAAATAAATGGGTAAATAAATAGCTAAGTAAATAAATAAAAATAAGGATATTTCACCAAAAAGAATGGAAAGTCTTTGGACTTAGAAATAATGTATTTTAAGCATTATATATGCCAGAAATTCGACCTAAAATATTTACAATGGTAGCGTTTATGTCTCCTTTTTATTATAATGTAAAAATAAACATATCACAACAGCCATGTATTTTCATAGAATTTAGTCATGGTTCTTGGCTTTACAAATTGACTTATGCTTATTATACTTTTTAAAATGGTATTTTTGGAAAATATTGTTGACAGAATTGAGAAATATTGATGTTTGATAATATTCTTTGTTTTATTTTAAATCAAGATTTGCATATCTCCATTTTTTGTTGTAGGAGTTATAAAATTAGACACTTAAAACTTTTCGAGGTTGTTATTAAAATATTCCTAGAATTTGAAAATAAGTATATTTCTTTTTTTCATAAATTTATGTGAGGATCGTTAAATAATTGTATTTATGTTGAAAAAAAATATATATATATAAAAATTTTTTTTTTTATCTCCCCCCGGGTCATAGTCTAAGTGGAGGAACTGGATGGATAGATTATAAAGCTCCTGTACCTGTGTGCATGCATATCTTCATTCATTATGATTTAACACAAACTAAGGGAGATTACTGGCATTTTCGGGGGTTAATTTAACCTGTTTGAACATTAAATATGCCCGGGCCAAAGGTCACAAGCCAAAAGATAATTAAAATGGGTCTTCGGATGGGGGAGGAACTGTGTACTCTGGCTTGAACTTAAAAAGTGACTCAAAGTCTGAATTTTTAAATATTTTATTGTTGCTGGGAATTAAACCAAGGTCACCCCATTGCATTGCACACCTACATGCCCCAATTAATAAAGCTAGAAAGTATCAGCTTTGAGAACCTTACAGTTTTCAAGATATAACCCAGACAAGATTTTAAGGGTCGTGGACAAACTGTTAAGGTCAAAGGTCAAATGAAGGTCACATTACAAAGTCCAACCAATGTCGCTACCAAGTATTGACTTCCTACACCTTTCAGTTTTTGAAATACAGCCTGAAGGTTATTTTTTGACTGCTTCCCACCTGCCAAGCCAGATGCCATGGTGAAAACAATATCCACACATCTTTCAAAGGGTGTGGGGGTAAACAGGGCTAGAAAAAGATTTAAAAAAAACCCCCAAAAAACATGTCTTTAATTTTTTCCATGTGAGAAGGTTGGTCCTAGGACCAATAAATAAAGACTTACAACTTTTACTTCACTTTCAACACTGCACAGGTCATATCATGGTGTACATATTAGTGCTGGGAGATCGCTTGGATTTTCCCTGTCGATGTTCGTATCGGACATTTGTAACCAAACTTTGGACATTTCCGATTATGGAGTCGAAGTGTAAAAAAGACAGATAAAATCAAATATTAAATTATATCAAGTAAAATACACACAAATTACCACAAATATGACCAAAATATAATCTAAAAGCCATTCACAGACGTCTCCCTCACTAACAGACCATGCTTGATGTATCCTCACTTGTGATTGGCTGATTTTATGATCACCTTGACAACAGTTGGAAAACCCCAAGGTGTTTCTATTTACACATTCACGGCTAGTTTTGTGATTTTAACTGATGGATATTTCAGATTTTTACAAAATATTATGAAGGTTAGCATTTTATTGTGACCAAAAGGCTGCAAAGAAATGGATTTAGCAAATATCGGTTTTACTTAAATTTTACCGATTGTAACGGCCCACCCTGGGAGTACACTTGGGACCTTGACCTATACAACTCACGAGCCCCCAGCTAGCACGACCACTAGCACCTGCAACCAACCCAGAATGATGGACAGTTGCCCAGGTTCAAGATCCTTCCCCCAGGTTAATGAGGAGACCACAAACTTGTAGTCATAGTTTAATGTCTTCGCGCTGGACCTGGTCAGAGCCAATCTACACCTATTATGAAACTAATTAGAACAAACAAGTTAATTAGCAACAACAAATTTATTCAACCAACAGTCACATGCAAGGTATATGTATAGAACTGAGAAACGGCAATATCAACTTAACTCAGTACAAGTACTATTTAACTGCAAATACGTTACTCAAACAATTACATTCACTACTAATGAATATAGGATAAATCAGACAGTAAAGTTACTATTCAAATATCCTACTAATAATGTCTTAAGCAATTATATCAAATTAACAGCACATATGCATGTAATAACCCAAAAGGACAGCATTTACTATTAAGCATGCATATATCAAATAGAGCAATACTGTAAGAATGTAAATAACACGCCAATGTTACCGACTGGAAATGAACATATATAAATATATTTGAAGCCGGTAATAGTAATAATAATAATAAAACACTAATATTGAGTTTATACCGGCACAATATATTTCAAGTAGCAAACCGGTACATAAATGCTACTCAAAACTAGTGTGAATGAATAAATAATGTGAATGAACTTATCCACTACAATTGGCCAGACTAAAGTACGTTGAATGATGAGTTTAATATGAGTTTGTACAACCCAACCCCATAAGTGCACTGTATAAAGTGTATCTAAACAGATACGGGCATAAATCGTCCTCTACACTATCGCCCAAATAGTAAGAAGTTGCACAACGTTATTTAGAATATCAGTGAAACAGTTGTGGCTAGCAAGGCGAGCGCCAGAGCTACCTGTCAGAGTGATAACATGCACCTCATGTAATATGTTAAGCTGGGATGTTAAGTCTGACCCACAGACTAACAATCCCCCCTCCTGAACGATACCCGTCGGTAAAGTCCGGACAACCTGTGTGGTTAACTCCTGGTTCACCACACTAAACCTGAATAGATGACACTATTCTAAAGAAACTGGACCAGTCCCATGACTGTCCGCAACAATAATATAATTCTTGTATATAATCACTTGTGCCTTCCGCGGCAATTTCATGCAACAACTTCCGACAAATGGTCCAACTTTATAAAAATACTTTACCCACCCCAAACGTGCACATTACAAATACAAATTAGACAATACAAACTATACAACCTGGTAGATTATACAAGACAGACATACTTTAATCTTCTGACCAGAACAGTGGACAAAGCTTACTCACAATACAGACTGTCAATTAATCCTGAGTGTATGACCGCCACATACTACCGGAGATAACTACTAAAGCCGGAACTCAATTCTACCCAGATCTATATATTCCCGAAAGTGTGACCGGTATTTAAATCATATCCAGATTCAAATTATCCTGACAGTGTGACCGACACTTAAATTATATCCAGATTCAAATTATCCTGAAAGTGTGACCGACACTTAAACTATATCCAGATTCAAATTATCCTGAAAGTGTGACCGACTCATAACACACTAACACTATATCACACCCGGATATTAATAGTCTAGTACATTACACACTGTGTAAACCAGTATCCATACTACTGAATACATCCAATATTTGCCAAAATAACCCACTGAATTTCATACCAATTTTATCTCAACTGTAAATCCCAACCAAGTATTTGAATACCAATTTAGAATTACAAGGCACAAATCCGTGTTAAGCACCCAGAGCTAACACTAAACATGCTTACCCAAAGAATGCCAAAACAGAAAAGTAGTCAAACACCTGCTACAATACTATATATACTAAACCCTGCAGGTGCTCATAGTAGCCATTCATTGGCTAAGGGCTTCCCGCCCTCCACAAGTGCTCATCAATTGGCGCCAATTGGTAGACCAGAATACCGCCAAAATACTATAAACAAACAGCTAGAATTACAGTTAAAGTACAGGGCCATAACCAATAAAATATACATCATTTAGGTCTATGGTACTAGTAATATTACCTGATACACAACTTCCCAGTATTCTTGTTCAATAATCTGATAAAATCCCACAAAACTGCTTCACAACTTAAAATCTCAGTACTGAGGACGAAAATCAATACGTTTGGGCCGAATCTACAACCAAATCTCACTGTGAGCTGATGCTAAACCTCGGAAATCTCGTCAAACTACCGTAAATCCCTGAAAATGAAGTCCGGGATCTCCCGTACTTCACAGATCATTGATTGGCAATGAGCCAGCGAGCGATAATACCGAAGTTTGCGAACATCGTCCCAGCACTAGTACATATAGTTGGACTAGGTTCTGTACTGTAAATTGCTGACCATCGGTAAGCAACTAACAACTTTCCCTTATAAGGTCCGGGGTTTGAACCGCTGACCTCAGAGTTGGGACGCGAGTGTATTACCACCATGCCACCATGGCCCCAAGTAGAGATTAACTGCCATAAAAAGTGTTTGAATTAAATTTGGAAATCTGCTTATGTGGTGTAGTGTGATAAGTACCTGTCTCATCACTGAAGTTAAGCAGCACTGGACTTGGTTAGTACCTGTATGAGTGAGTTCTTGGACAGGTAATAATGAATATAATAAAATATATATTTTTATTGCGTTAATACATCCTATCCAATGGACAATTGCTTTACCGGTCGGCGCGACCGGTCCCGCCAAACGCCAGAAAAAGACGTCCTGTATATACTACCGGCAGGACCGGTCACAGAGTGTGCATTCGCCAGGTGGCGCATCGTACTTCATTTCCTGTTTACCTCTTGACGTCATAGCATCTTTTTCGTTTGGCGCGAAAGAGTGTGCAGAAGAATTTCTTCAGAGATACGCTTTTGAATTTTTACAACGAACTCTTCCAAGTTTCTTGTTTTTTATTAGTACGGAATAATTCTACAACGTTCCTGATCATTATGTCGTCTCCTGGACAGAAACGAGGTTCTTGCGGGCACGTTATGGCCCTTTTCGACAACCATAAGAAATGCGCGCGTTGTCGTGACAAGGGGGTGGGAGACGACCCGTGTGTAAAGAAGTTGGACTGTAGTATCTGTAAGGCGTTTACGCCTGCTCAGATCCACCAGTTAGCAACCCCGACCTACAAGGAAAGGAAAGAACGCTCTAGCCAGAAGAAATCTGAAGATTTGACAAGTACGTCTCCCAAGCTTGTTGATCCGTCTGAGGTTTCTCTGCTGGGTCCGGTCAATTCAGGGACGCAGTCTCCTGTTGATTCTACACCCAAGCACAAGAAGAAGCGTTCTGATGGTTCCCCAAGGTCTACTAAACGGAAGCACAGCAGTAAGCCTACTTCTGACGACCTCAAGTCCCTTGATGACAAGTGGAGTGAGAGATTTTCCCGTCTGGAAGCAATGCTGATTAACCAGTCATTTGCTGTTCCTGTGAGACCGGTGAATTCTGCTTCTGTGGTGCCCAGAGAACACCCCTTCTTTGATCCGGGTGCTTCTACAAGTGTTATGTTTGCTGAGGGCACTAGTGACGTTGCTACGCAGTTGACGGCTACCCAACCTCCGCTGGGGGTTCCTGGTACGCAAGCTGTGATGGAAGTGAATGAGAGTGCTACCCACCCTGTTCAGGGCCCCGGTACCTCTGAGACTGTTGCCACCCAACCTTTACTGGTTCCCGGTGCAGGGACTGCCACCCAGCCTTCACAGGCTCCCGGTGCGGGTCCTGAGGTTCTGCCTTCCGGTTATAAAACTACGCTGTCTAACCAGTCGCCTCCCATTGGTCAGAATTCTGAGGTTGCTAGGGAATCTGACAGCGAGGCTGAGGTGGATCCGGAACCGGCCTCTCCGGCTAGTGTTCACTACCAGGGTGATGTACCGGAAACTAACACTGACCAGGATCTATCTGAAGATGCCAATTACCGGGAAACCTTGAGAGGGGTGAGGAGTTTCATGGGCTGGCATCAAATCCCGGATTATGACACCTCAGCTGCATCTATGGATGACAATCCCTTTGCCGGTGCTAGAGTGAAGACTACCGGAAAAGTGTCAGTAAAATTGCCGGTGGATGAATGGCTTTGTAAAAAGCTGGAGAAACTGAATATAACCATTGCTGAAGGTTATCCATCCAGGAATACAGAAACCAGTGGTCTACTGCGTGACCAATTTGTCAAGACACCACGTACTTCAAAGTGGTACGACATGCAAGCTGTTAAGAAGGATGCGTCTACCCAGGCTGTTGGTGACTGGTCTCCGGAACCGGCAAAGCTTAACAGTATGTTTTCTAGAGTTGCAAGACGCAGTTTACCTGCTGCTCCAGCTTCCAGGACCTTCAGCCAGGACACCCTTAGAAGGTGGGAGAGGTCATTCAGAGAACAATCAGTGATGTGTAACCACGCTGCTGGCCTCTCTAGATGCCTCACCAAGGTACAGGACTCCATGGTCACCCAGTTAAAATCCCTCAGGTTCGATTCCTCAAAGGGTAAAAGTGCTGAGAAACAACAAGCTGTTGAAGAGTTGGAATATCTGGTTACGTTTAACCGGTCAATTTCACAGGCTATGCAACATACCATGCAGGATTTGTCAGAGGGAGTCTTTATCAGCATGGCTAATCTCACCCTGGCCCGGCGGGACAGTTATTTAGAGTTCATAAGGGGTGGGATTAAACCGGACACCTTGTCTGCCTTACGTACGTCTCCAGTTCACCAACTATCACTCTTCCCGGACAGCTTACTGGTCAAAGCTGAAGAGGAAATCTTACGTAGTGAAGAGAGGCGTTCTGCTGGTACCACACCAAGGAAACCTGGACGTTTTCATCCATACGTCTCCTCCAATCGAACCCCTCACCAGCCGGACCGGAAGCCCACTACTCCGGCATGGAAGCAGATTAGAGACCGGCAAACTGCTCAGAAAGGTGGTGGTAAAGCCTCAAACTTCATCCAGAAGCCGGCCAGGGGGTTTAAAAAGCATAAATGACAATCACTGTTTTGCAAATGTGGTCGGATTGGTGAACTCTGTAAATGTATCCGACAAGATGGAGGGCTTGTACCCACCACCACCAGTGACAAACAAGAGCGAGACTGTGTTTCCACATGTAAACTCTTTTGTTGCAAGTGTTCCTTTTGCCAACGGGTCACCGCAAAAGAAAGGTGTAAATCCCGATTATTGTCAATCTATCAGAGAAATAAACCATGTGAAAGATGTTTCCTGTGTAGATCACTTGAGTTTTGTAAAAATTGTCACAAATGTCCCAACTGTTGTCACAAATCTTCCTGTAGGGGCAAGACTTCAGCAGTTTTGGGAGAAGTGGGAAACTCTGGGTGCCAGTCCAAAAGTTATCAGAATACTGAGAGAGGGCTACACCCTTCCCTTCCGGTTCAGACCCACCCTAACCAGGTCACCAATGGTCATCAGCAAATATGTAAACCCCCAAAGACAGGCCCTCCTTTTGGAGGCACTGACTCAGCTAACAAACAAGAATGCAGTAGAACCGGTAACAAATCAGACCTCCCTAGGGTTTTACAACCGGTTATTTTTGGTTCCCAAACCCAACAACCGGTGGAGACCTATCTTGGATCTGAGCACTTTGAACACCTTTTTAAACACAGAGTCGTTCAAGATGGAGACCCCAGAGACAATAAGAACCTCCCTACAGGCAGGGGAGTGGGTCACATCCATAGATTTCAAAGACGCTTACTTCCACATACCAATTCACAGTCAGTCAAGGAAGTACATGCGTTTTCACATTCAGGGCCAATCCTACCAGTTCAAGGCCCTGCCCTTTGGTCTTTCCACTGCACCCATGGAGTTCACAGTGGTGGCCAAAGAGGTCAAGCTCATGGCTTTACGACAGGGTATAAGAATCCACCAGTACCTAGACGACTGGCTGGTGAGGGCCTCTACCCTCCACACCTGTCTCCAGCATACTCAAACCCTGGTCACTCTTTGTCAGGAACTAGGGTGGCTGGTGAACAAGGAAAAGTCAGAACTGACACCCAAACAGGTCTTCAACTTCGTAGGTTACCAGTTCGACCTGAAAGAGGGCAAGGTCAGACCAACAGAAGAACGTTGGCAGGCTTTGACAGACAAGATCAGATCAATGATGTCGGATCCGGTTTGTCCGGTCCGGAAATTCATGTCCCTCATAGGTCTCCTCACAGCAACAGAAAAACAAGTCCACTTAGGGCGACTCCACATGAGACCCATACAGTGGCACTTGAAAAACAACTGGAGGATCCCAGAATCACTGGAAAAGGTGATACCGGTCCCCAAGTCCCTCCATCCTTATCTAAGGTGGTGGCTGGAGGAAAGCAATGTGCTACTAGGTCAACCATTCACCCTCTAAAACATGCTCTGCAGATCTTTACAGACGCATCAAACGAAGGGTGGGGCGCTCACTTGGACGACCATACTGCAAGGGGAACCTGGTCCCTTCCAGAAAGCAAGTTGCACATAAACCACTTAGAGCTAAAAGCAGTTTTTCTAGCTCTAAAGGAGTTTCGAACCCTGGTCTGCAACAAGACTGTGTTGATAGCTACAGACAACACAACAGTGGTTGCCTATATCAACAAAGAAGGGGGGATGAAGTCGGGGTCACTGTGTGCCCTACTGTGGAGAATCCTGTCCTGGTGCACCAGACAACAGGTAACCCTCAGGGCACGTCACATCCCCGGCCGGCTGAATGTGATAGCAGACAAGCTATCCAGGCTTGGCCAGACCATTCAAACAGAGTGGTCACTTCATCCAGCAGTATTCCAAGCTGTATGCGCAAGGTGGCACCAGCCAAAAGTGGATCTGTTTGCCACCAGGTTCAACAACAAACTACCCCAGTTTGTGTCACCAGTGCCAGACCCCCAGGCTTGGGCAGTGGATGCACTCAGCCTCTCCTGGGAGGACCTGGACCCATACGCCTTCCCACCGGCAGCCATCTTGGGCAAAGTGGTGGAGAAGCTCCAGGACTACCCCTGCAACAGAATAATCCTGATTGCCCCAGGGTGGCCCAACATGCCCTGGTTTTGGGACCTGGTAGCAATGTCAAGCCAGATCCCACTCTGTCTGCCCAGCATACCAAACCTTGTGTCTCAGCCGTTCAGCCAGGTCCTTCACAGGAACCTGTCGAATCTGAACCTACATGCCTGGCTCCTAGAGCCTCAGCAATCAAGGAGCAAGGCTTCTCTGAGGCAGTGGCAGCACGAATTGAGGCTCCTCAAAGAAGATCAACCAGATCTGTCTATGAGGCAAAGTGGACCATTTTTACAAAGTGGTGCCTCAGTAATCAGGTGGACTTCAGGGCACCACCTCTGAAAGCCATTGCTGACTTCCTCCTGCACTTGTTCCAGGACAAGAAGTTACAACCAGGCACTATTGATGGCTACAGATCAGCCATTGCTGACAAACTGGGCAATTCCACCATTAATGTCAGCAAAGATGAGAATCTCACTCGTCTCCTGGATAGTTTCCATAGAGACAGGCCTAAGGGCAGGAGAGGTATACCCTCCTGGAACCTGTCACTGGTCTTACACCAGCTGACAAAGGCTCCTTTTGAACCTTTAAAAGAGGCCTCATTAAAACATTTGACCTTCAAGACTGTTTTCCTGCTGGCTTTGGGCTCAGGTAAACGCAGGAGTGAAATCCATGCTTGGTTACATAAGAACATCAGACACCAGTCAGACTGGTCTAAGGTGTCTTTGTACCCTTCACCCAGCTTCCTATCCAAGAATCAGCTGGCTAAGGAGGGTCCAGATAGTGTGGCACCAGTGGTCATCCCAGCCCTGGCACCATCTCTGGATAGGTCACTCAAGGGTGACAGGTCCCTATGTCCAGTTAGAGCCCTGCGTTACTACTTGGACAGGACTGCAGACCTCAGGCAGAATAAGGAGTTAGTCTTTGTCTCCTTCAAGAAGGGTTTTGATAAAGACATCTCGCCTGCCACCATCTCCTCATGGATCAAACAGACTGTGGTTCTGTGCTATGAGCTCTCTGACCAGGAGGCCCTCACCTTACATCAGGTTAAAGCCCATGATGTTAGGGCCTTTGCTGCTTCTAAGGCTTTCCAATCAGGGATCTCCTTAGATCAGATCTTATCAGCCTGCCACTGGAAATCTCACAACACCTTCACCCAATTTTATTTGAAGGATGTTGCCTGGGCTGATTCAGAGCTTTTCCACCTGGGACCTGTAGTGGCTGCCCAGCAGGTGCACCACCAGGCCCAGAAGTGAGGAGATGTTGTATATATGTAAATATGTACATATTGTAGATATGCTAGATATGTACATAATGTAAATATGTTGGATGTACATATATGTTCAAAAAAAAAAAAAAAAAAAAACTGTGACTTGCTTCCTTTGGGAAGTTTATTTCTTCTGGGACTGAACTCAGCCCCTCTCTCTCCCTATCTTTCCAACTCAGACCACTCTGAAAGGAAAGAAAAAAGGGGGGGGGGGCAACGTCGGTAGGCTCCCGGTTAACCGGTGAGTTAGTGACCGACCCTGACCTTTCAGGGTTCTCTGACCCTAGGTCGAATGGGCCTGTTTAAAAATTGTTGTTATGAGTTCACATAAGTCCCTAGCTGCTTACCCGCCTGCCAAGCGGTAGTTATTCAGCAATTGTCCATTGGATAGGATGTATTAACGCAATAAAATTGCAAATTTAATAAGTAAATTAAATTTTTATAAGTTAATACCCTATCCAATGGACAGGCAAGGCCCACCCAACCGGCCCCGCTATCAGCTTACTAGGGGTCTTACTAGGATTAGACACGAAAAAGATGCTATGACGTCAAGAGGTAAACAGGAAATGAAGTACGATGCGCCACCTGGCGAATGCACACTCTGTGACCAGTCCTGCCGGTAGTATATACAGGACGTCTTTTTCTGGCGTTTGGCGGGACCGGTCGCGCCGACCGGTAAAGCAATTGTCCATTGGATAGGGTATTAACTTATAAAAATTTAATTTACTTATTAAATTTGCAAGATAATAATATAATAAATTTATATATATTTGTATTCTACATAACAACTTTTTTCTTTCATTTTAATACATATTTTAAAGCCCCAAAAATTATGAAAACAAAGGGCATATAAAATCCGCCACTGTGGAGTTTTCTTGGCATATGCTAATATGAATTAGCAGGTGTTCAGGATTAAAATTTTCGCTACTTCCTGGTTCCTCTGTTGCATACGTAATTTGTTTATCCACTATCAGCTGACGAAAGTTTCCCTGCAGACATGCACACTCGGAACTACGACAAGGCTTATAGTTCTTGTATTTTCGTGCCATTTGAGTTTTCGTGGTATAGTAATTACTTCTATATTTAACCAAGGATTTAACACTGACACAGATGGAATGTTACATTTTTATAAAATAATATGTTTTAAATGTAATATTAATTCATATTTCAGTGTAAATTAAAGTAAAATTGATTTTCAAAATAGTCAGAAATTATAAGTTGGTAAAATGTTTACAATCACAAAAACCCCATGGATCACCATACAAGGGGGGACAGCAATTCACGGTGGACAGCATTTCGCCAATTTTTATTCATTGTTAAATCCAAGTAATATCCACCTTGATATCCATAGAGATAAAAGACATAGAAAATGTACAATATCTGGATACATTTTCTAGATTTTATAACTGAAAATGTGCAAATATGTAATAATGAATGAGCAAGTCAGTACAAAATCTTTAGAACATACTCCATTTGATTGCTGTAAAGAAACCATATGTACACTAAATTTAGTAAATTATATCTCTGGTTAAAATAAATGCATATTAACTCATCATATGCTATAATATTCTAATAAGAATAGATTTTAAGTGTCAGGTACTTCTTGTTTCACACTTTTTATGACTTAATATAAAACGGTTATCCACTTTTGGACAAAACCGGAAAAAACCCTTTCTTGGCTAAAAATAAATGGGTTTCATCCACTTTTGAACAAACCTGGAAAAAATTCAGAATTATTTCAATTTTTTTTTAAACTTACTTTTAACATATTACAAGAAGAAAGAATTTAGAATATAATAATTGTAACCCCAGAAAAGTGGGGATACTATGGATCACGCACTGTCATTGTCCGCGTCTGCAGAGGTTTTCTTGTGTTCAACCTACAAGCCACATTTCTTTTGGGATTTCTTTTAAACTTTGCATGTGGCTTGCTATTGCAGAGATCTAACCACCCTATTATTTTGGTAGCCCAGGAGTCAAAATTATGCCCTGGGAAGTCAAAAACGTCTAACATTTTGACTAATTTTGACTATTGCTTGTGTTCAAGCTGTAGGGCACAGTTTCTTTCAGATTTATTTGATCTATATTTTGCAGGTACATGTAACTCATGTTACAGAAAAGCCCTATGACTACATTGAGGTGACCTTAAACTCCCAGTAATTATTGTCACAGCAACAGTTTTTTCTGTTTCTTAGACTTATAAAAATAGCCCAGGAGTCAAAATTATGCTCTGGGGAGTCAAAAAACGTCAGAAATTTTGACTAATTCTGACTATTGCTTGTGTTCAAGCTGTAGGGCGCAGTTTCTTTCAGATTTATTTGATCTATATTTTGCAGGTACGTGTAACTGATGTTACAGAAAAGTCCTACGACTACATTGAGGTTACCTTAAACTCCCAGTAATTATTGCCACAGCAACACTTTTTTCTGTTTCTTGGACTTATAAATATATTTATCAGTGCTTTGCATTCCACACCACCACACAGACTGGCAGTGTGGCAAATTTGCCAAGACCAGCAGACCGAGGCCGGCAAATATGTGGTCAGGAGAATTTGTCACCACTTGGACTGGCAGTCCTGCACAGGACTAAAATATTATGAGTGCCAATCCACCAGTCTATGACCTTCTCAGTATACTTGTGTTTAGAAAGCTTTTATATGCATATTGCATGATCAAATTAAGATTTGGATGTTTTGTATATTGCCCAAACATACTCATTTGTAATCTGTGACTCACTTGAAATTCTATCTGCTACAATGGGAAGTTGCAAAATAAAATCCTTAATGAATTTTGATATGACTTTAACAGTGGTTAATCTGCAACAAAAGAGACCCAAAGGTACAACAACCAAGATTCAAGTAAAAAGAATTAAGAGAGATATAAGAATGATAATTTATTTTCAGACAATGTAATAAACAATACAGTGATGCAATAATACAGTATAAATAGAATAATACTGTACTTTAAATGCAAAAGTGTTGTGATCTGTAACATAGGACTCCCCCCAAAAAATTACTGAGACACCATTTTTCTATCAGCTGGACAACTCCAAAAGTACAAGGCCCAGAGACATCCTGTTACTTTTAAAAGATACTTTATCTATTGAGGATGATAAATTAAAAAAAATTCATGCAGATCTGTCCGTTTGTTCCCCAGAGCCATTACAAATGAGGTACCCCCACCCAAAGTGTGAACATTTCAACACTTTAACACAATTTTCTCATTGACTATTGAAGGGATTTCTCTCTTGTCTTGCATATATGTACCAGGCCGTAAGTTGATTACCATGTGTAAGTATCAGGCCTGGGTCTAATTATCTTTTTATAAATTTTTAAAATAATTTTTTAAATGTATTAAAATCTTAACAATCTTAAAACTTGAAAAGTATTGCATTTAGAGCACATGTAAGCTGTTTGCTACAAATCTAAGTTGAAAAAGAAATTTTTAGGTTGTGAATACATGTATATATAAAATCCTGGAGAAGACCTGTAGGGTAAGATGACCTTACACTCCCCAAGATTAGACAGTGATGTCACTCTTTTGCTGTCCCATAAAATGGCGGACAATTATAAGTAATTCCTTCTTCCTCCATGAAGAGAGGATGCAGACAGGACCCATCTTGCCAAATGCATTAACTTATATGGGCATATGACTAGCATTTTAACACTAGTTACCAAAATGATACTCTATTGAATTTTCTGCTGACTGCTGACATCTAGTGAAAGCTTGGCAAGTGATAACTTTGTATGTGTGCCTCTCTGTCTGCCTGTATGCATTTGTCATAACCTGTATATTGGATCTAGGTTATATTTTAAAAAGTTGGGGCTTCACCATGGCTCAGTCCTTCTGAAAGGTGGTCTGGATCTGTAAAAATATTGTCAGTCAGCCAGCATAATGTTAGTCCTTTTGAATTTCATCTGCTTCAGTCTTTAACCAAAGCTTGTGACAGTACAATTCTACTGAATATTTGTAATACTATATCTTTACATAAATTTTGTGTCTCCTAAACATTATTTTCTTTACTTAAATTATATGTGGACCTTTACAAAGCTGACACTGCCTACTCTGAAAGTCTCCCGAGGGTTCAAGATATACATTTCCCAATCATTAAATCCCAATTAATTATATCCCCAGACGAAAGTCGGGGAGATATTGGATTCAGGTCCGTTGCGCCGCCGAAATTTCTTTGTGTACGCGATAACTCAAAAACGGATTAATATTTTTTTTTCAAACTTGGTACACATGTTAAGGATGCCCAAAGGAAGATCCCTATTTTAAGGTGACCTTAAACTCCCAATAATAAAGAACTTATGGCCACCTTAAGGTCAGAAATTGCACTTTTGGCCACTTAGAGCCCTCTAGGTCACAAACTATGAGGCTTATCTGCCTCAAATTTTACCTGAGAACACATTAATATATTCTTAGTACATGTGCCGAAAATCAAGACTTTAACTTGAGGAGAAAATTGTCTTTGAGGCCTATAATTTGGAAGTGGTAATTCTGATGAGTCTCAAACTGCACTAGATGTAACTCTTATATGTAATCCTTGTCTGTGAAAAATTTAAAGGCTGTAGGTTTACCTGTTAGGCCGACTTAAGATCTCAAAATTGCCCACAGAGACCCAATTTATGGACTTTTTGCCATCTTCAAGCACTGTAGCTTTCAAACTATGTCTCTCATCTAAGTGAAATGTCATCTGGGAATATATCAATATGTTTTTCTTGTATGTACTCCAAAATTTAGGCCTTTAATAGACATCCCTTATTTATATATTTGATTTTATTTTAGTAATAAGATTAACTGAGCTTTTTGTATTTGATTACCCCTTTTATATTATAAGTGTTTGTTTACAATTTGTGCTGCAGCACTCCATCTCTTTGTAGTCCCACCCCCATCCCCCACCCACCTCTGGGACCTCCAGCTATTGAGTGACACTAGATAAACAAAGGTATACAGATCTTCTGTAATAGTGAGAGAGGTGTGGAGAAGGGGAGAGAGGTGGGGTGGGGGTGGGAGGTGGTGTTTGCTTCATTATCTAATTATCTAAGACAAAGGGAGTCAGAACTGAGATTGTGTCACATATTTAGGTTGCATATATATGGACCACATATATAGGAATTGAGGAAATGAATAACTGAAAAACAATGCAAATTCTAAAAATAATATAATAAAATAATAATATAAATAATATATGATTTTTAAATAATATTTTATTTGTGAACAAATATAGAAACAGAGATACGCTTTTGGAATTATGAATTTAGAATGGACATTCAATCATCAATCATTTAAATACTTTGAAAATAGGTTCAGAGTTACCCTTTGCAGGAAGATTGAAAAGTATGATGAGTTGAGTTAAAAATAATATTTTATTTGTCAACAAATATAGAAACAGATATGCTCTTTTGAGATTATTAATTTAGAATGGACATTCAATCATCAATCATTTAAATACTTTGAAAATAGGTTCAGAGTTATCATTGCAGGAAGATTGAAAATATGATCTGTTGAGTTATGTATTCGACGTCTGGGGATACACCATCTTCCTTGGGAAGATATAAACTTAGTAGATTGATGTGCTGAAGTTCATATAACTTTTCCCAATATTTATGGCATACAACAAATGGATTAAATAAAAAATTCCCGATCAAAACCTGTGGCGTGAGTGATGACCTGTCTGGGGATATGTTGGCGCCGAGTTGGCCCAATCTAGTTTCTTAATGAATTATCATTTGCGCAACTTTATTCTCAATTGTTGTCACACTTATATAAGATGACCAAATTGCATTACATGTATTATTAGCTTTAAATTAACAACATTGATGCGGACTCAGTTTTTCAAAGGGGCCCAACTGAAAAGTTGCTGGCCAAATTTTAAAACTTAAAAATGAAGAAATTTACAAATAAAAATCAAAGTGTTTTTTTTTAAAATTAAAAACATTACCACTTACAATATACTGTTACCTGTGTGAAAATGAGAGGTGTAAAATTGTTGAATTTTTTTTTCAAAATCTACAATGTGTATCTGACTTATTAGAGTAACGGGGGTGATTGGTTACTGCCACATTTTAACATTTTCTTCACTGAAAAAAAAGAAACAAAAACAAGAAGAAAAAAAAGAATCAGAAAAAAAAATCTTCATCAATGGCCCGCATATTGGTCAATCAGAATATTTTCTCTTTATTATATCCCCAGACAAAAGTCAGGGATATATTGGATTCAGGTCCGTTGTGCCGCCACTGTGGAAATTTCCTTGTGTACGCGACAACTCAAAAACAGATCAGTGTTTTTTTTTCAAGCTTGGTACACATGTTAAGGGTGCCCAAAGGAAGATCCCTATTTTAAGGAGACCTTAAACTCCCAATAATACAGAACTTATGGCCACCTTAAGGTCAGAAATTTCACTTTTGACCACTTAGAGCCCTCTAGGTCACAAACTATGAGGCTCATTTGGCTAAAATATTACCTGAGAACACATTAATATATTCTTAGTACATGTGCCGAAAATCACGACTTTAAGTTGAAGAGAAAATTGTGTTTGAGGCCCATAAAGACCCCACTTAGGGATTTTTTTTCTAAATTTTTCATATATTTTGCCCTATAATTTGGAAGTGGTAATTCTGATGAGTCTCAAACTGCACTAGGTATAACTTTTATATGTAATCCTTGTCTGTGAAAAATTTAAGGGGTGTAGGTTTACCTATTAGGGCGACTTAAGGTCTCAAAATTGCCCACACAGAGACCTAATTTATGGATGTTTTGCCATTTTCAAGCACTGTAGCTTTCAAACTATGTACCGAAAATCACGACTTTAAGTTGAAGAGAAAATTGTGTTTGAGGCCCATAAAGACCCACTTAGGGATTTTTTTCTAAATTTTTCACATATTTTGCCCTATAATTTGGAAGTGGTAATTCTGATGAGTCTCAAACTGCACTAGGTATAACTTTTATATGTAATCCTTGTCTGTGAAAAATTTAAGGTGTGTAGGTTTACCTATTAGGGCGACTAAGGTCTCAAAATTGCCCAACGAGACCCAATTTATGGATGTTTTGCCATTTTCAAGCACTGTAGCTTTCAAACTATGTCTCTCATCTAAGTGAAATATCATCTGGGAATATATCAATATGTTTTTCTTATATATGCCCCAATATTTAGGCCTTTTATAGACATTTAACCTGTGTATGAGGACCATAAACACCCACCTGAGTGACCCTTCTAAGATATTTTTCACATATTTTGCTCTGTAACTTGGAAATGGTAAGTCTGAGAAGTTTCAAACTGCATCAGATATACATTGTATGTGTCACATTGTGGTCTCTAAAAGGCTCACAGATACCCAATATTTGGACTTTTTGCCACTTTTAAGCTCTGTGACTGTTAAACTATGTGCCTCATAGAGCTGAAATCTCATCTTGGAATATATTGATATGTTCTTTTACGAAAATCAAGGCTTTATGTAGACATTTAGCCTGTGCATGAGGCCCTTAAGTGCCCACTTGAGTCCACCTTTAGTTTTTCCATATATTATTTTGCCTTCTAACTAGAAATGTATGTTTGATGAAACTCCAAAAATACTCACTTGAGAGTTTTAAGTGGGGTGTCTGGTTAAAAACTTGGGTGGCTGATTGGTTAAATAGCGCTTTGAGTCCTGTAGTATATGGAGATATTGCGCTGAGTATAAATACACAATACAATACAAAAAAAAAAAAAAAAAAAAAGTGTCTAATGTACTGGTTGATAAACTTCACTGGCGTTTTTGACAGTTGAATTGTGACCACTTAAAATGGCGGTCCTCTGTCATTGGGTCCTATCCCCAGTGGCAGGTAAAAGAACCTCAAGGATGTTGATAAATGGTCATCCTTGAGCCTCTATCTTCCAGTTAGGGGAATGTCAGTTGTGTGTGAGTTGGGGCTGTACCTGTACAGTGGGATTGGTTAAATAGCGCTTTGAGTCCTGTAGTATATGGAGATATTGCGCTGAGTATAAATACACAATACAATACAAAAAAACAAAAAAAAAGTGTCTAATGTACTGGTTGATAAACTTCACTGGCGTTTTTGACAGTTGAATTGAAAGTGAATTTAGCTGTGAGCAAAATAATTAAAGTTCACAAATTTTTAATATGTAGAGTAAGAAATCTAAAATTCGCCAGGAATCTAAAATTCGCCACCTCTAAAACCTTAGTTAATTTTATGAAGAAAATGATGGTTTTGTCTAAAATAAGTATTTTTCAGTTCAAAAAGCCAGAATTTACTGTACATTCAACAAATCTCACCTGAATTCATTTATTTTATTAGTATTTTCACATGTGGCGAATTTCAGATATGTGGCGAATTTTAGATTTCTTACTCTAAAGGTAATCATGCTACTTAGTAAAAAGTTTTAACTTAAATATATCAAAAGTTCCGAAATAAATATTTACAGGATTTAAGAATTGATCCTGAGTAACAAATTAAGCTAAAAAAATGATAAATGTGTTATTCAGAAGACAAAGTATTGTAGTTTCTGACAGTCAGTTTGTATTGTAAGAAATTGTGTTGTCTGTTGGACAAGATAGTGTAAAATATGTTTGCAACACACTTAACTAATGCTAACAAAGTAAAATGTTTATTGCCTAATGCTTACACACAGTACAGTGTGATAAAATAATGTATGTTATAATTACTAGTGGTGTATCAAAACCTTTTTTTTTCAGAAAATGGATGCTGGAGGTGACATTGCAGACACTAACATGGTTGAAGTCATTGTCGGAGATCATACATTTAAATGTAATAAAACACACTTAGTCAAACACAGTGATTACTTCAGGGCAATGTTTTCTAGTAATATGACGGAGTGCTTAACTAACACAGTAACCTTATATGATACAAGTGCTACAACATTTTCAGTGTTGCTGGATTATGTTCAAACTCAAAAAATATCATTCAACTCAGAAAATGCATTGGATATTCTTGAAAGTGCCTGCATCTTCCAGTTTATAGATGTAATTAAACACTGTGAAGACTATATTGTTGAACACCTTTCAGAAGGTAACTGTATTTCAACTATGTGCATTGCAAGAAGTCATGGTGTTGAAAACTTGTATAAGATTGCAAAAAGGATGTCCCTTTGGTATGCATGCAAAATTATATGTACAAAACAGATACAGTGTCTCAGTTATCAAGACCTCAAAGATTATCTTGGTCACATTTTGTTGAATATTGATAGTGAACTTACTATTTTGCAAGGAGTAGATATTTGGATGGAGCAGCATAAGGAAATGGATTTTATCAGAACTGGCAGTATATTTGAATGCATAAAGGCAGAAAACTTAACTTCCATTCAGCTTACTGAACTCTTTTCCCACCCTTTATGGAAAAAATACAGCGGTTTTACAGAAAAATTAGAAGTATCTGTGCTGCGTAAGAAGAAACATAAAGTTGAGGTTGTTTTGTTATATTGATATTCTAGTGTTACTGACTTTTAGTGTTTCTTCAAACATTTATATTGGTAAACTTTTATTTGTATGCCAATATTTCAGTTTTTTAACCCCAGCCCACAAAGGCTGGGGTTATAGTCGTCCCCTGCACCGACTGGGCGGCGGCAGCAAGCATAAAGCTTATGGGTGTTCCACAGTCTAGACCCATGCATGGATTTTCACCAAATTTTCAGACTATACTGAAACAAGATCTAGAGCTTAGTAAATTATGGAGGGTATCTGACACCACCTGTTGCCATGGCAACACCTGTTGCAATGGCAACACTTTAAATACTTTTTGGTCTTAAACTTCTTAATTGAAACAGGGGCCCTATTAAACTAATGTTTCTACAGTTTGATATTTATCCCCCTCTGACCAAGGCTGTAGTTGGGAGATTATGAAATGCCTTCCTTGTGTGCATGTCTGCATGCATGTGTGCATTGTCATATTTTAAATCAAACTTTATATATCGCATTCATTTATGAAGATATCTTCACTAAATTTGAGAATGTTTATGGCTGTGAAAACATGTCTGAAAAATTTTGTACCCATTTTAAATAAAACAACATGGCTGCCATAGCTGATTTCACAAAAATCATTGATATTTTCTAAAATTTTAAATATTGCAGCTACCTGTGTCAGATTTGGACAAAATATAAATGGCTAAAAGAGCTTGCCTGAGAGTAATTTTGGCCTTGTGTTGAAGAAAATGGCTGCCATATCACATATTTAATGTCAAATGGAGGGGGGCATAACAAAAAGCCCTAATATCTCCCTTATCATTAGCCCTAGAGGTTTGGAATGACAAAACAACTTGGATATCATGGTCTTCATATATTTTGCAATGTCAATTTTGACCTTTGACCCCTGTTTCAAGGTCATGTAGGGTCATAAAGCTAAAAGGACCTTATATCTTCCTTATAATTAAGCGGCCTGTCAGGGGGGGGCTTATTTGTTTACACGTAAGTTCGACTGATCACCACCGCCAGCACCGGATTATGGTCTCCCTTGAATAACTTCTTGGGCTTTCAAATTTTTCTTTCCTTCTTATCTTTCTTTGAAACTATAGGGGTGGGAAAATTTTTTGACATATTTTGCGGAGACCTTAAGCTTTACTTAAGGTAACCTTAAGCATTTTTCAAAAACACCCGGTCATCACTTTTCGGAAAAAAACACACACCTGTGCTATGAAATTTATCAGGTACATTCTAGACCAATCTGCAGGTCGGAAAGGATTTTGTGATCTGTCGGACCATAGATGCCTGAATTGGAGGCGTTTTATTTTCGTAAATTTGTTAAAAATGGGTACTTAGTCTGTATCTCAAAAATGGTCAAGATTTTGGCGTTTTGTTGGGATACCTTATTCAGCTACTTTTTGATAATCTTTCACGTGCCGAAGTTTTCGCCCTGTATCTGGAATCTTAAGGTCACCTTAATGTCAAAAGGGGGGTTTTAGCCCTCCAGTTCACTTAGTTTTTCACTTTTTTCAACCAAACTCGGCATATATATTAAGATTTACCAAAGGATTATCCTGACTTTATGGTGACCTTATACTGTTAATATAATTGGAGCTATGGCCCCCCCTAAAGTCATAAAATTTGGCATAAAGCCGTCTGGCCCCTTTCTTTTTCCATATCTAACATATATTAATATTGAAGTGGATCAAAAGAACACTCTTACTACCTTATGATTTAAATATTAATGATGTTATGGCCATCTTAAACTTAAAATGCAGGGTTTTTTAGCCCTAAGCTCAGTTAATGTTTAAATTTCAAAAATAAAACTTGGCACATTTATAAAGGTTGGCAGAAAGGGACACTCTCATTTTATGGTTACCTTAAAGTTGCAATATGAGTGAAGTTATGGTCACCTTACAGTAAAAAAAAAGAAGTTTTCAGCCTCCAGCTATCTTATTGTTCAACTGACCTCAGCTAGACTTTATGCACTTATAAAGGGTGACAAAAGGGACATTCTTATTTTATGGTCACCTTGAAGTCCCAATATGAATGAAGTTATGGCCATCTTGCAGTGAAATTATGGAGTAATTACTCTTCAGCTATCGGATTGTTCAGCTGACCTCAGTTAAATTTTGCAAACTTATTACGTCCACCCCCCTGGTGGGTGGATATATTATTTTGCTTTTTCTGCCGTCCGATGTCCGGCGTCACGCATGGTTTCCGCTCATTTAAAGGAAAAGTATTAGAGCTATTGTCACCAAATTTGGTATGCGGGCTTATTGGGTCAGTAGCTTGCTTGGGATTGCTTTTGGCTGTTGTACCTCTTTTGCTTACCGAGTAATACTTAAGTACAGCTATTTTCAGTACCCATTGGTTTCCGTGCATTTAAGCCAAAATAATTAAAGATATTTTACTACAATTTTGAATACAAGATTGTTATGTCCATAGCTCGCTTGGTATTGCATTTGGGACTGATAGCTTTGTCAGTACATGAGTAATAGCCATTTAGGTACTTCATTGTGTATTTTCAGTACTACTTTTGAGTAATTTGCTAATATCTCAGAAACCGTAAGAGATAGAGCGATTTCGACAGAATTTTTGACCCACAGGGTAGTAGAAAAGTATTCTATACAAAATTTAAAAAAATTTCAATTTTCGCCACTTTTGGCGGCCATCTTGAATTTTTGCGAAAAACGAAAAAATCTTAATATCTCACAAACCGTAAGAGATAGAGCGATTTCGACAGAATTTTTGACTCACAGGGTAGTAGAAAAGTATTCTGTACAAAATTGAAAAATTTCAATTTTCGCCACTTTTGGCGGCCATCTTGAATTTTTGCAAAAACGAAAAAATCTTAATATCTCAGAAACCGTAACAGATAGAGCGATTTCGAAACAATTTTTGACTCACAGGGTAGTAGAAGAGTATTCTGTACAAAATTTTCAATTTTCAATTTTCGCCACTTTTGGCGGCCATCTTGAATTTTTGCGAAAAAAACAAAAAAAATCTTAATATCTCACAAACCGTAAGAGATAGTGATTTGGACAGAATTTTTGACCCGTAGGGTAGTAGGAAAGTATTCTATACAAAATTGAAAAATTTCAATTTTCTCCACTTTTGGCGGCCATCTTGAATTTTTGTGGAAAAAGAAAAAAATGTTAATATCTCGGAAACCGTAAGAGATAGAGCCGTTTTGACAGAAATTTTGACTCGTATGGTAGTGGTAGAGTATTCTATGTGCAATTGAAAAATTTCAATTTTCGCCACTTTTGGCGGCCATCTTGAATTTTTGCGGAAAAACAAAAAATGTTAATATCTCGGAAACCGTAAGAGACAGAGCGATTTCGACAGAATTTTTGACCCATAGGGTTGTAGCAGAGTATTGTATGTGAAATTGAAAAAATTCAATTTTCGCCACTTTTGGCGGCCATCTTGAATTTTTGCGAAAAACAAAAAATCTTAACATCTCAGAAACCGTAAGAGATAGAGCGATTTGGACAGAATTTTTGACCCGTAGGGTAGTAGGAAAGTATTCTATGTGAAATTGAAAAAATTCAATTTTCGCCACTTTTGGCGGCCATTTTGAATTTTTGTGAAAAACAAAAAATATTAATATCTCAGAAACCGTAAGAGATAGAGCGATTTGGACAGAATTTTTGACCCATAGGGTAGTAACAAAGTATTCTATACAAAATTGAAAAATTTAATTTTCGCCACTTTTGGCGGCCATCTTGAATTTTTGCAAAAAACGAAAAAATCTCAATATCTCAGAAACCGTAAGAGCTAGAGTGATTTGGACAGAATTTTTGACCCGTAGGGTAGTAGGAAAGTATTCTATACAAAATTGAAAAATTTCAATTTTCGCCACTTTTGGCGGCCATCTTGAATTTTTGCAGAAAAACAAAAAATGTTAATATCTCGGAAACCGTAAGAGATAGAGCCATATCCACAGAAATTTTGACTCGCATGGTAGTGGTAGAGTATTCTATGTGCAATTGAAAAATTTCAATTTTCGCCACTTTTGCGGCCATCTTGAATTTTTTGCGGAAAAACAAAAAATGTTAATATCTCGGAAACCGTAAGAGATAGAGCGATTTCGACAGAATTTTTGACCCACAGGGTATGGAGAGAGTGTTCTATGTGAAATTTAAAAATTTCAATTTCGCAACTTTTGGTGGCCATCTTGGATTTTTGCGGAAAACTGAAAATGTTAATATCTCGGAAACCGCAAGAGATAGAGTGATTTTAACAGAATTTTTGACCCGTAGGGTGATAGCAAAGTATCCTATACACAATTGAAAAATTTCAATTTTTTTCGCCACTTTTGGCGGCCATCTTGGATTTTTGCGGAAAACCCAAAAATGTTAATATCTCGGAAACCGTAAGAGATAGAGCGATTTCGACTGAATTTAAAAACCCATATGGTAGTAGAGGAGTATTCTATGTGAATTTGAAACATTTCAATTTTCGCCACTTTTGGCAGTCATCTTGTTTCGTAGAAATTTTCAACCCACAGGGTATCTAATCAATGTACTATTGGCAATTTTCAAAATATTTTACTCTCCCCAAAAATGGCGGCCATTTTGAATTTTTCAGTTTTTGCCTAAAATGAAAAAACGCAAGTTTGCTTCTGTCTCCTTAACCGTGCGAGATAGAGTGATTTCAATGAACCCACATGGTATCTGACCAGTGTACCCTTGGCAGTTTTCAAAAAATATTCCTCCTCCCACATATGGCAGCCATTTTGAATTTTTGCCAAAAATTGAAAAACGGAAATTCGCTTCTATCTCCTTAACCATGCAAGATAGAGTGATTTCGTCAAAATTTTCTACCCAACCAATGCAAAAAGGCATGAAGCTGAAATAATTTACATGTATACTAATAAATATTTAAGCATCATTGATATATTTTACAGATGAAACAGGGCCTTGTAAGATTACTGTACAATTTTTGCAAAAGGTTGATAGGGTGGACATTACACATGATAATGTGTGTTCTTTTATGCTATCCTGTTTCTATTCATATGTCGCAGCTACAAGCAACAGGGCGTCCTATTTCTAGTTAAAGATGAAAATAGAGACATTCTTATTTTCTTTCCACCTTGGAGTTCCAATACAACTACAGTCATGGCCACCTTGAAATAAATATGAGGGTTTTCAGCTCCCAACCAACTTACTGTTCAATGACATCAGTTCAACTTGACACAGTCACTGTGATTAAGTTTAAGGAAGACTTTTAGTGACCTTTTTCCTTAAAATTCCTGTCACTCTTCGGCGTCTGCATGAATAACTTCTCCTCCAAAACTACAAGACCCAGAGACATGCTGTTTTTTAAAAAAAAACAAAAAACCTTATTTATCGAGGATGATAAATCATAAAATCCATGCAGATCTGTATATTTGTTTGTTCCCCAGAGCCATTAGAAGAGAGGTACCCCCCACTCAAAGTCTGAAAATTTCAACACTTTATCACAATTTTCTCATTGACTAAAGCAGGGATTTCTCTCATATCTTGCATATATGTACTAGGCCACCAGTAGATTCCCTTGTGGGAGTATCAGGTGTGGATCTTTCTTAATTATTTTTTTATGAATTTTTGATGCATTAAAATTCATGTATTCATGCAATAAATCACTTATAACTTGAAAAGTATTACATTTAGAGCATTTTGTTAAATGTGTTTTTGATGTAGTTTTGTGTCAGTTATAACATAGTGAAATTTCAGAACTGTGGCACCTTACATAATTAAGTAATTCCTATAAAACCTAAACATTCTACTGCAGTAAATAATCTTTTTCTCACCTGCATTTTATTTCAGTGAGGGGAGTGAAGCAGAGGCAGTCTTTTTCTGCACAGATCTGCCCCTCCCCACTCCTCTCACTCAAATAAAAATGCATGTGAAAAAAGAATTGCCTCTGTGTATTGGGGATGGGGGGGAAGTGAGATGGGGAAGTGAGAATATGTGTGGGTGTGTTGTAAGTCTCACTTCCCCCCATTCAAACAAAGAGGAGAATATATGTGAAATGTGTGTATCTTTTCTGTCTTGCAAAAAAAAAAAAGAAACTGAAAGAAAATGGAAAGTTTCACTCTCACTGAGCTTTATCAAGCCTAGCTGTACATGCTGTTATTCTGCTTACAGTCTAATACTGCAACTGATACAGTTTTTAGATAATACACTTTCCTATCAGATACAAAACACAGTAAAAGCTTACCTTCTTACAGTCTCATACCACAACTACTACAGCTTTATTAACTCGAGTCTCCATCTGGGCCGCTCATTTTTGTTAGCAAAAACCTTTTCCTAGTTGGTTGTAGGGCTTCAAAATATGGAAATAACTCATAAGAAATCATCACCCGTGAATCATCGAATAACATTTTGTGGATTCTGTATACTTCTTACAACAGAAGTTGTTCCTAAGATTTTCCCAAATCTCAATGTTGTTGCCCATTTAATTGTACCTGCGGGCTGGGGTTTTTGCCTGCCAAGACTGGCTATTTTTAAAATATTATTTCTACAATTTGAAGGGTATTTTTTTCCCTAGACATTCTATTTATTTGAGGACTCTGCAAAATTTAGAATTTTCCCAGTTTCGGTGTCTATCTTGAAATTTTTTTTACTACAGTACAATTACAACATAATACACTGACTACAGTAGTAACACAGCTTTGCTTTCTTAGGCTAGAAGAAGAAATCTCCCTGAAACCATATGCATCTTGAAAAATGTGGCACAACAGCTGATGGTTACAAACTCTGGAGAAATAGTCGGTCCAGGGTCTCATCTATGTGCAGTTGAACTGGGTGGCTATGGAACTGGTGGTGAGATAAATACTTCAGAAATTACCAGGGCACCCTGGGAAGGTAGAAAGAATGGCGCCATTGGCTACAGAGCCTGTGTCATAGGTTTGTTATAAGTCTTACCTTAGTGATAAAGAAATTCTTTAGTCAATAAAGACCTTACATCAGTTAATGTTAACATTTTACAAGTTTAAAGTTTGCCATGTACAACATCAGAGGTCTCCTGATCATGAGTGGATTTAAAACCTTTACAAATTATATTGTTTTTTGAGCTAACAGTGGCACAGTAGAATCTGTTAGTATCCAAAGTTACAGTATGCTACTCTACACATTGCTTTTACAATGTGTAACCTTAACACACTAGTAAGTAATGCTTTCCTCCACTGGCTGAACTTCTCATTGTGATATGAATTATACACTTTGCTGAACATGACAAATATTTAGCCCAAACAAATCAAATCTGCTGATACATTTCAGGTTGGTGTGTGTATGTATTTGCTGGAAAATTGACTCTTGGTACAGGTGAATGGATGGATAGATAGATGTCTTACACTTTTGGATTTGTTTTGTAAATCTGTCAGACTTTCATACACTGAAGTCTTTGTGTTACAGGTTGCTGTGTATATGTATTTTGTGGAGAGCCGAGTCTTGGTACAGGTAAATGGATAGAAGATGTATGGTAGTTTCGTACACTGAAGTCTTTGTGTTGCAGGTTGCTGTGTGTATGTATTTGGTGGAGAGCCAAGTCTTGGTACAGGTTAATGGATAGAAGATGTATGGTAGTTTCGTACACTGAAGTCTTTGTGTTACAGGTTGCTGTGTGTATGTATTTGGTGGAGAGCTGAGTCTTGGTACAGGTAAATGGATAGAAGATGTATGGGAGTTTCACACACTGAAGGGTTTGTGGCATACTGTGGGTCGACTTCCTAGCCCACGGCGCCACCATAGCATGGCAGTCGAACAGAACGATGTCTACATCAGTGGTGGGTTTGGGAGACACAGAATTCTGCTCAACACTGTGGTGAAATTCTCAGTCAGTTCTGGTATGGAAATGTAGCCACAGCAAAATGTCTAATTTGTAAACTTTTGTTGCCCAAATATTTAAAAACAATTGTATAAATGTGTTTGAAATTTTGAGCATGAAGAAACAGTGAAGTGATGAATCCTTAAACACTTCCACTATTAGTAGATGCCTCAATGCAAAAAATTATGTCTGATCTTCCTTTATGCTTCTGCAAATTGTACCTTGGTATGCTGTTGTTACACCATATACGTTAAAGGCTGTGCAAAATTTTTTTGACCCGTAGTGAAAAGCAGCACTTCAATTGGTTGGGCGAGCAACTGGAAAGATCTTGTCTGGGGTATATCTCAGAAGCTGTAAGGTATAGAAGTTTATACTTGATGGTAGTGTTAGGAATCGGTCTGAAAAATCAGAATCGATTAATCGGTAATTCTTAATGATCGATTATCGATTATAATCGTTTTTCTGCTTGTTTTTCAAGAAAGACAAAAAATTCTTTTTATTATCAAAAATCATAATACAGAACTTTCTACAGTCAGTCATAAATTCCATGGTATTTGGTTAGAGTTTGCTGTAAGGTAAGGTACGTTAGGAAACCAGTAGGTTGAAAGACTCAAGAAGTATGTTTAATGTAATAATTTATTAAGGTAACCTTAACAGTTACAAATTTATCTTTATTTTCATCAACCCTTTTCAGCACATAAATGTTTTATGGTGTTTGAGTGTAACCTCAGTAGATTAAGCAACCAAAATATATATGCTAAAATAAACATTATTTAAATCACATTTGTCCAACGTCACTCCATGTTACTGTTTTTATAACACATAGCCTTATCTTCTTCTTTCTGTCTTAAATTTTACTTCAGGCTGCAAATATCTCCAACTAGCTTCAAACAGAGTGAGTCCCCTGAACTCTTTTTTGTGTATATGTTACTGTAACGTGTTTTCCAATTATTTTGTTAAATTCCTCTCATCCTGAAAAAAATATTCCATGTATTTCCCTTTTTAAGCAGATTTGTATGATCAATTCATTTCATATAATAATAGTTTGTTAAATACTGTACAATTCTAAGTATGATAATGTAGTGAGCATTTAATTTTTATTAATCAACAAAATTTGTCAAAAATATTCATGGCAGATTGCTGAAGTGTTACAGTAATGAGGACTGCTCTCTGCACTTGGTTTATGACCAAAGTCGTTATTCTCCATTTACAATGAGATGCATGTTGTGTATGAAGCAGTGGAAGACTGGAAGTTGAATTTAACTTAGGTTGAACTTAGTTTATTTGTATTAAAAGATCTTCTAAAAACGTACATATATTTCGCGTTTTAGTTGTAACCAACAGGAAGCACCACTGAAAGAACATGGCAGATAATGTAAACAAATATTACGAAAATAAAAAGTTGAATATCTGTACAATAAGGGAAAACTAGGTGGCTTTTAAATGTTATTTTCGATTCACAATCGATTCTTAAGATGAGAATTGATTTTCTATATCGAAAGTTTTAAATAGACGTCGAATCGATTTTCCGTCGAATCGTAGGACCACTACTTGATGGGGACACTAGTTGGGGACTGTAGGTGTGCAGTTGCATGGTGTGATTTGACCTTTGATTTTGACATAGTGACGTTGTTCTTTAAAATCTTGTCGCAGCTATATCTCAGAAAATAAGGTGCAGCAAGTTGATACGTTGCTGGGTTTTTGGTTTGGGGATGTATGTGAAATGGTGTGACCTTGATTTGACCTTCCAACGTACCATAGTGACCTTGACCTTTAAAACCTTTTTCGGGCTATATCTTGGAAACCATAAGGTGTAAGAAGTAGATACTCAGTAGTGACATTGCGTGGGGGGTGTAGGTGTGCAGCACCATGTTGCAACCTTGGTTTGACCTTTTACCTTACCATGGTGACCTTTGTAAGGGGAGTAGGTTTGCAACGTCATGGTATGACCTTGATTTAACCTTACTTTAGTGACCCTGACCATTAAAATTTTGCTATAACTTGGAAACTGTAAGATGCAGGAAGTTAATACTTGGTATGGAATGTGGTTGAGGCATGTTGATGTGAAATGTCATGGTGTGACCATGATTTGATGTTTGACCTATGTGGAGTGACCTTGATCTTTAAAATCTTGTTTGGGCTATAACTCAGGAACAATAAGGTGCTGAAACTTGCTTGGTAGGTATATTGGTTGGAGTTTGTAGGTCTATAACGTCATAGTGTGACCTTGCTGTGACCTTTGGCCTTGGGTCTGCCAGAATGTTTTCTACCTTCATATTTGAGACATATTTCCTCACAAAGATATAAGGATTCTTGCAACTGATTATTACATGTACTTTTACCTTAATGTGCGATCCCCATTTAACAGTTACACTTGAGTTAATACGTGGACCATTTAAAATTTTTACAGCTTTATATCTTTCAGGTAAATGCTTTTATCTTGCAATTAAATTGTCTTGTTTTGATACTCTTTTTTAGAAAAAAAAATTATGTCATTAAAATATGTTCAATAGGAAAATATACAAGTACAATTACAGAAAAATAAAGAGGGCACTTATTAATTTCACAATTTAGATACAACAGATAACAAGTAATGATGTAAATACACTAATAATAAGAACAAAGAAAAGTTAAATGTTAGTAAATGTGGCAAAAAGGATAGAACCACAGTTGTATAATGAAGATGAAAACTAGAATAAATTATTTGTTTAATTTATAAAACACTGACCATGATTTAAGGAAGTATTGAACATTGTTTATTTTTTTCAACATATTTTTGGCCACTATCAGTACTACTAGAGAATCCTTTAAAACCATTTAAACTCAATGTTCTGTTGCTACGTGCCCAATCAAAATGTATTTTTCAGCAGTAAGAATAATCACATTGTTGTGGGAAAAAGTTTATTCCAAAGTCTAAGTAACTAAAAACTAGACATTGCGTCTCGACGCAGTGTATCCCCGGACGGGACATGGTTGAAGCAGAAATGTGTCGGGCTTGAGCCTATTTCCTGGAGAGCCAGGTCAAAATTCTCCATAATAGGGCACAAAGAGGGCCCAACTTACTCCCCCCCCCCCCCCCCCCCCCCTCCTTAAATAGGCAACCACCATGGTCTTGTGCAATAAGGTTCAAGCGGAGGTCTTGGGACTCCTTTAGGGCCAAACGACTGCCTTGGTTCCAGATACTTTATGTGTAACTTGCTTCTGGAAGGGACCAGGTTCCCCTTGCAGTGTTCCCCCTGACAGTAGGCTTGCTGACAGGTCTGGTAGGTTGAGACAGTAATCCCACCAAGACCAATGACTGGTACAAGAATTTCTCTGTAACCAATTCTTTGGGCAGTAACTGGTTGGTCTGAGACGGCCACTTGAACCCTTAAAAGGCTTCTGCTGGTCTGTTAGCCAGTCTTGTGGACCTGCCCAGTACTAGGGACTAACCGGCTATAAGTGAAGCAATCCTCTGTAACCGGTTCCTGGTGGCTCCACAGTTCTGCGAAAACTCATAGGAGCTGGCACAACTGGGCGAATTAGACTACATCTCAGCAGGGGTAGGCTTATATGAAACAACTGCCTTCTTCCTGTCCATAATTGTGGAATCAGCAGATTTTTTCTGTAACCAGCAATCCTCTGTAACCAGTAAATCTGTATACTGGTACTCCAACATGTACTCAACCTCCAAAGCCATTTTCAATAGTTTCCATGCAATATAGTCAGCAATAAGTGTGAAAATATCTCCAAAAAGGCCAAAAATGGCCTCGGTCAGGTACTTTGGATGTGGATGTCCTTCAATGAAGAGCTTCAAGGTCAAATTTCTGCATGCTTATAGAGGACATGTATATGTATTATATATACCAGCCATAGGACGCTCTAACTTTCTGTATATGAGAACTGGGCCAAAATGTGGAAAAATGGCCAAAATCTGACCTTTAAGAGGCCACCAGTGACCTTGGAATTGAAGATCAAGGTCACAAAACAATAGCGTTCGTGGTATTGCCCATATATACCCACATACCAAATTTGGAAGGTCTAACTAAAATATTTTTAAAGTTATCGCGTCCAAAAGGAAATCTCTGCAGCGGTGGCGGTGTGACTGTACTGAATCCTAAGTATCCCCGACTTTTGTCCGGGGATACAATTATGGTCACTGGATTTAAATCAATAAATACATTGGATCTATCAGAAGCCATATCTTTTTGTCCAACCAATATTCTGACACTTTGGACAAGACGGAACCAGATTAAATTGTTCCTTCTTAAAGACCTGAAACAAAACCTTTCAAGATGTTAATCCAATCTTTTTGTTTTGATAATTTATTGTGTAATTTCTTTTTCTTGAGTGTTATTTCTCGTTCACCTTAAATAGATTAAACTGCCATGAAAGACTCCTTACCTTTGCACTTTTCAACCTCAGTTGCTAGTGAAGTTTAAATTTTATTGCATAAAAACGTACTTACATAATCCCAACAGATGCTTTTGTGACCTACCGTTCTGTCAAGGACACAGAATGTGCCTCGCCATTTTTATGTCAGCTGACTTGTGAGTCAGCTAACATTATGTAGTCACTCTGCGGCGTGGACGTACATGTCCACGTGAACGACTTCTCCTCCAAAACTACAAGGCCCAGAGACATGCTGTTTTTTAAAAACGACTTCTCCTCCAAAACTACAAGGCCCAGAGACATGCTGTTTTTTAAAACATACCTTATCTATCAAGGATGAAAAATTGTTCAAGGCATGCAGATCTGTTTGTTCGTCTGTTTGCTAGAGCCATTATAAGTGAGGTACCCCCCACCCTAAGTGTGAAGATTTCAACACTTTATCACAATTTTCTCATTGACTATTGCAGGGATTTCTTTCATATCTTGCATACATGTACTAGACCTCAAGTAGATTCCCTTGTGATAGTGTCAGGCCTGGATCTTTCTTAATTTGTTTTTATGAATTTTTTAAATAATTTTTAATACATTAAAATTCCTGAAATCATGCGCTAAATCACTTATAACTTTTATAGTATTGCATTTAGAGCATTTTGTTAAAATATGTTATTCAGCTACTTTTTCCATAGCTACAACATGGTGAGTACTTGACTTTTCAGTAACTTCCATAATGAATAAAATCACTTGTAACTTGAAAACTATTGCATTTAGAGAGTTTCGTATAAATATGTTATTCATCTACTTTTGGATCAGCTATAACATAGTAAAATTTCAGACCTGTAGCTTATTGCATAGCTGAGTAATAGCTACTTTGAGGCTATCACTGATGAGTAAATCACTTAGAACTTGAAAACTATTACATTTAAAGTGTATTCTTTCAATATGTTATTCACCTACTTTTGGATCAGCTATTACATTGTAAATTTGCAGACCTGTAGCTTATATCATAGCTGAGCAATAGCTATTTTGAGGTTATTACTGTTGAGTAAATTAGTTATAACTTGAAAACTATTCCATTTACAGAAATTTGTATAAATATATTATTCAGGAACTTTTTAGTCAGCTATAACATAGTAAAATTGCAAACCTATAGCTCATGACATAGCTGAGTAATAGCTACTTTCAATCTATTTCCAGGTTCTCACTGTTAAGTAAATCAGTTGTAACTTAAAAACTATTGCATTTAGAGTATATTGTATGAATATGTTATTCACTAAAAACAAAGATGGCGCCCTGCACAAAGCAGTTGAGGCCATACTTACAAAGAAGGCGATAGTTCACGTTAGGAAACCCACAACTCGGGGATATTACAGCAAACTATTCCTGGTACCCAAACCCTTGAAAAGTGGAGACCACTGATAGATTTGAGTATTCTAAACAGTCATTTGCATGTACCAACTTTCAAAATGGAAACAGCCGAATCTATCAGGAAGTCGTTTCGACAGGGGCAGTGAGTCACCTCAATAGACCTCACAGACGCTTATTTTCATATTCCAATTCACCCTCAATCTCAAAAGTATCTGAGATTTTTAACCCAAAAAGGGGTTTTCCAAATTTGGGCACTCCCTTTTGGTGTAGCAACAGCTCCCCTAGAGTTTACTCGGATTGTGAAAGAGGTAAAACTCATAACTCAAGCCAGGAATCTCAGAATTCATCAGTATCTGGACGACTGGCTTCTGCGGTCACCCACAAAAGAACAATGTCTCATAGACTCCCAAAACTTGGTAAAATTGGTGCAAAAACTAGGCTGGCTTATCAATTTTCATAAGTCGGAATTGGTACCCAAGCAAAAACTGGATTTTCTGGGCTATCACTTCGATCTTGAGAGGGGTCTACTCTTTCCAACCCAAAAGAAGCTCGATCGGTTAAAATATCAGACTGTTTCTATCAGAAAGTCTTTAGTCTTGACTCCAGGAGAGCTCATGTCCCTCATAGGGACATTAGCTTCCTTATTAAAAACCGTACCACTAGGAAGGTTACACATGAGACCATTCCAGTGGTACCTGAAGTCACACTTGAAAAATCCCCAGTCACTGGACAAAAGGATCCCAGTAACAGGGAATTTTGTGAAACATCTCAAATGGTGGGAGGATCTACAGAACCTTATGGCATCCATCCTCATGTTCACAATACTCTGGTATTCACGGATGCCTTTCAAAAGGGCTGGGGTGCTCACTTAAACGATGTAGTGTTAAGTGGCCTCTGGTCAAACAAGGAATCTCAGCTTCACATCAATGTACTGGAGCTAAAAGCTGTTTTTCTGGCCCTAAAGGGTCTTAAGGAGCACTTAGAGTGTCAAAGAGTGCTCATCTGTTCAGACAACAGCACAGTAGTATCTTATCTGAACAAAGAAGGAGGCACACATTCCATAGAAATGTGTGCTCTTATCTGGAGAATTCTGGCATTCACAAATTCCGGAAGGATCCAGATAAGACCAAGACATGTACCTGGATCCCTAAATGTGATAGCAGACTCCCTATCATGAAGGGACAAGGTCATACAAACAGAGTGGTCCCTTCACCAAGAGATATTTAATCAAATTTGCAGAGTTTGGCACACACCAATGGTAGACCTGTTTGAAACTCATCTAAATCACAAACTTCCAATTTATGTATCTCCTGTCCCAGACAAAAAGGCTTGGAAAATAGATGCATTGAATATCTGTTGGGAAGGTGTAGACGGCTATGTCATCTGCCCAGTAGCCATCCTGCCACAAGTAATTCAAAAAATAATAACATACCCATGCAGGATGATTGTGTTGGCTCCAGGGTGGCCAAGGATGCCATGGTTTTGGGATCTGGTGGATCTCTCGACCAGGGTACCCCTACAGCTCCCTCACTGGAAGACACTACTGAAACAACCACATTCCAACAGGTTCCACAGCAACGTGGAGTACCTGAATCTACATGTGTGGCTTCTGGATTCAAGGAATCCAATTCTGGAAGATTCTTATCTGAGGTGGCAGAAAGAAATAAGGCACCTAAGAGGGAATCCTCAAGGAAAGTCTATCTATCAAGGTGGACCATTTATGGGCAATGGTGCTCGCAGAATAAGGTGGACATCGCCTCAACAACTTTTCCCCAGGTAGCAGAGTTTCTAAACTACCTGTTCACAGCCGAAAATCTCAAACCAGCCATAATTACTGGCTACAGAACAGCAATTGCTGATGCTTTGGGTTCACAGGGTGAACTCATCTCAAAAAGTCTAGAGCTGGATAGACTGATTGCGAGCTTCACTAGGGATAGACCTAAACCAAATAGGTCCATACCTACATGGGATTTCTCCTTGGTCTTCCTAGGTTTGACAAAACCTCCATTTGAGCCGTTATCTGAGGCTCCTTTGAAGTGGCTAACTTATAAGACAGTGTTCCTGTTGGCGTTAGCCTCAGATAAAAGAAGGAGCGGGATACATACTTGGACTCACTCTTCAGTCTCTTTAAGGAGAAATTGGTCGGAAGTCACTGTTTCTTCTTCTCCAGCATTCTTGGCCAAAAACCAGTTGGCTTCGGATGGCCCTGAGTACATAAAACCAGTAGTGATACCAGCTCTTACTACCATGTTGGACAGTTCACTGGTGAAAGACAAGTCACCTTGTCCAGTTAGGGCCCTTAAAATCTACTTAGACAGGACCCAATCCATGAGAAAGGGCAAGGCCCTTCTCTTTGTATCACTTAGGGAATGTTATTCCAAAGATATCGCTAGAATAACCATTTCTCAGTGGACCATTCACACTTGCTATTAGTTTTCAGATATGACTGATCAACAGGTCACTCAGGTTAGGGCTGATGATGTTAGAGCTATGGCTGTATCACTTGCATTTAAAGGAGGTGTCTCCTTAGAGCAGGTTTTGAGCTCCTGCTATTGGAGGTCCCACAATACCTTCACAAACTTTTATTTGAAGGATATTTGCTGGAAGAATGGTAATATCTTTAAGTTAGGTCCTATTGTATCTGCACAACATGTAGTGAACAGTTGAGACTTAATAATTTATTCAATTCTTTATTTTAGGGTGTGTGGAGTTGGATTGGACTGGATTAGGACAATGATTATGGATATGATTTCAAAGTACATATGGATGGCTTAAGAGACAGCTGCATTCTTACTGTTGGAGTTCTAATTCAACTGGGCTCAGCTGACCTTTGACCCCTGCACAACTATACAGACATGGTCATGGGATTCATATATATGATGTTTATGTATGGTACCGCATGCTGCTTTCATAAGTGGGTGAGTACCTATCAGATACTTCACTAAAACTACTTTATGTGTTCTTCAGTATTTGTAGATTAACATAATTTTTACTATATATAATATATTACAGTTGTTTGTAGTATAACATATTGTTTCAATGCATTTTTGTATCTGTACAAGCTCTAGAACTCTCCTATGTCACTTCACGGCCCTCAGAAGTCTACCCACCATGGACCTCAGGGCTGCATTCAAGCATCTGTTGGGATTATGTAAGTACGTTTTTATGCAATAAAATTAGTTAATTTTATTGTAATTGGAATTTTTTTATAAATAAAAATACTTACATAAACACAACAGGGAGAGTCCCACCCTCCTCTCCTCTACCATCTTCTGAGGGGTAGGGTCAAAATTAGAATGACAATTTACAAAGGATCTATAACCTCCAGCAGGTGCTCACAGGGGTTTATGTGTGCACTTTCAATATCAAAAAAAAAAAAAAAGAATGGCGAGACACATTCTCTGTGTTCTTCACCGAATGGTAGGTCACAAAAGCATCTGTTGGGATTATGTAAGTATTTTTATTTATAAAAATTCCAATTACAATAAAATTAACCAAATTTGCCACTGAGGAAAATCTTTAAGATATCAGGCCCAAAATAATTAAAAACAAGACAAGCTTCTATATTTCCAACAAAAAAATGTGACAAATTCATATAGTGGTGAATTTTGCCTATTTTAGGCAAATATTTCCTTGAAGATATTTTTGAAGAGGTAGAGGCTCTTTCTTCCATTGTGTCCAAGTGTCACAGTCTGATCCACAATAACTCTTTGGTATCTGAGTGACAGTATTTTAAGGTAGTTAATAGAAAATATTATGTAATAAAATATACCATCTGCCACTGTGACCTAGTGGGTTACACATTGGCCTGGGAACACAGAGGATGTGGGTTCAATCCCAGGTACAGGCAGACACATAGTGGCTTGGATGACCACTTAAAATGGTGGTCCTCTGTAATTGGGCCCTATCCCTAGTGACAGGTTAAAGACCTCAAGGAGGTTGATAAATGGTCATCCTTGAACCTCTGTCTTTCAGTTAGGGGATCGACTTGTACAGTCAGATGGGTCGTATAGCGCTTTGAGTCCTCTAGTACATGGAGATATTGTACAGTCAGATGGGTCATATAGCGCTTTGAGTCCTCTAGTATATGGAGATATTGTGCTGAGTATAAATACAAATACCATACAATATACATTTACAGGGGAGTTAGAGTCAGTATGCTCCACTATAAACAACTGATGCACAACAAGTTTTTGTTTTAAGTGAATGCATTTCACTTTAGTTAATAGAAAATAATAATACTAGTATTATGTACATATTTGCAGGTACATTTGTTTAAAGAGTGAAAGCCTCTTGTTTCCACTTGGTACAACTGATGCAGTCTGAGCCTTAACAACAAACTGTTTGTGTAAATAATAGTATTTCACCATAGTTATCAGAAAGTAATAACATGTATATATCTTCACAGGTACTTTTGAAGATTTAGAGCCTCTACCTTCGACCATGTACAACTGCTGTAGTCTGGTCCACAACAGCAAACTGTTTGTGTTCAAGTCCAGCATTCTCTGTCTGGATCTCAGTCACCCAAGTCACTGGTGCACCTATCTGCTGCCTTCACAGATAGACCACCACATTACCAGTGCTTGTATTTTCCACGGTAGACTCTATTTAGGTTACCCTAATGATGAGGGTTTACTCTGTGAGATGAATCCTGAGAACTGTAGTTGTTGTCTGACTGGGAAATTTGGTAGTTACAATAAAGCTTGTATTCAGCAGGCAAGGATGGACGATACTGAGACAATAGAAGAGCAACTGATATTAGTGGGTCAGAAGCAGATGATAACAATTTGTGAGAAAGATAATGAGCTAAAGTTGAAAGGGAAATTGGATTTCAAAGGACTAGAGAATACAATAGAGTATTGCTTGTTGACTATCCCAAATTATCAGTCAGTATGAGACATTGGTAATGTACATACCAGGCAGGGAGATCAAGCTGTAAAAGGCAAAAAGATCTGTTGAATGCAAATTTTGTTAAGCAAATAAAAATCTGTGGGAATATGTCTTCCATGTAAAAGTGAAATTCAGTCACAAAATAGTGAAAGATAAAAATCAAATAACTAAGGATCTCTGAAATTGTTAAACCTTGAGGCATGATGAGTTAAATTAGGCTTTAATCACTCATTTTGGAATTGCTAGGCTTGAAATGGTTGAGTGGACATATCAATTCACTATATTGATGTTATTTTTGTAAGTGGAATCTCAGATTCAGTGGAATCCAGGACATTTCAGTGATAAACTTATAAAATCTTTGATTGGCTTTCAACTTGTGGGATACTGGGACAGGATTTGGATCATGGGTTTAAATATTAGATTTTGCAGTTCACACTTTTCAGTGTCCAACAAAAATGTAAATGTAAATTCATACAATTTTTTTATGAAAACTGATAAGACTCTTCTACGCCTGAGTTTACAATTGTAACCTTTGTGAATTAATTTGTACTTGTGTATCACTGTATTCTTGAAAGATCTTCAGAGTGTATAAAATGATGAACTTCACTCCAGTGCTGAGTTTGGAAATTTAAAATGTATCAGGTGTTAGTAGTATGTCACAGCTGTGTGTGCCATTTGTGTATTTTAAGTAAAATTTTGTGGATGAAATAAATAGGAGACACTGAAAAAAACTGTTGGCAAAGACTATTTTTTAAATGATTTACAGACCCGGAGATCACCAAATATTTGCATTTCAGGATTGGTAGATTAGACATACCCAATATTATGAATAGCAAACATGGTGTTTTTGCAATTTATTATTTTTGTAATAAAACGTAACAAAATAAACTATACATTGGATATGTTTTTTTATATGTTCTTTCATATATCTCATTTAATGAAGCATAGCTAGTACAGATCAGTTGAATTTGAAAGCAATGGTTATCAATATACAGCAGATAATCTACTTACTACACTGTCTGACACAATGCTGACTCTGTCAATGTGTTGTCACAGCTCAATTAGCACAACTTACTTGTCTTACTATGCCTAGATTCTAGTAGAAATATTCCAAAAGGCATGTTGTTATAACTTATAAGTTAGTGTTGGTATCGAATAATAATATGCATATATCGATATCAAACCATATTTTTGCCTTCCGTATCGATCGATATTGAAATATCGGGGCATGAGATGCTTTCCTTTGGGACACCTTCCAAACTCTTTCGCGAGGTTTAGTATTTCCCGAAACGTAAACAAATATGGCCTTTCCGCTTTAGTGGTAAGTGAAATTTTACAAAAATAATATGAAAACCAATGTATTCTTCAAATATTTTCCTTTATTTGAATGAAAAACCCCATATTTGTACCTGTTAAGTAGTATATTTCGATATTGATATGGCACTCTACATTATTGATATCGGCAAATTTAGTGTGAATCGATAAATATTTCAGTATCGATAAACAATACCAGCACTATTATAAGTACATATTAAATTAATAAAAGAATATCAGAAATATGACCATTAAAAATAAAATGTTAGCACATTTTCACTATTCATATGATATGAGCATCACTTTATATGACAATATTTCAGATCATTTTTATTTATCTTTCTTCAATAATCCTTGTTCTCTTTTCAGTGGAGTGTCCATTAAATGTAGACTTTATTGAAGTTATTTTGGCTTTGGCATTATATGAGCACAGCATGACTTTTACCGGTAACCTGAATTTGGTGCTGACAAAACTCTGTCAGCAGACAGTAGGTTTCCCGTTCACCACGGAGATGCATAATAATTTCATTTATGACAGATTTGATGGAATAAGAAGTACAAAGACTTGGAGCAAATCTACAAAAATGATTTTCTACATTATAAAAAGACCTGTCCTAGCCCGAGACACTGACTACTGGAACTTAATCTAATTTTACAATTAACTCCTAAATGCCTTTCACAAGCCAGTGTATTCATTCCTGTCAGTGTGTTGAAAGCAAGAGTTAAATATCAGGGGCACCTGTCTCGGTACAGGTGATAGTACGGTCATATAACCAAAATGCCTGAGCATAACTCTTCCAATGCTATTCATACAGCAGTATTTGAGCAAACCGTCGCACTAGAATACCAGTGACACCTGTTTATCTAGTATCAATACAGGTGAAAATACTGTCCCATACTGAAATCATTTGGGCTTCATACATGCCCTCTTCATACATCACAGTAGTCTAGTCCACCCAATAGACGTTCAAGTAAAGTTGCTATCCTATTACCAAAACATCTGGGCCCGTATTCACGAAAGGTCTTTGACTTATCCAGGTCTTAGGCTTAAATCCAGTCTTAAAGTTAAGACTTTTGTCTCAGCTAAGTTTTGTCTTAAAACCGTATTCACAAAGGGTGACTTAGCTAAGTCCAACATTATCAAATAACCACAGCGGTTTTCTGTGTCATGTGACCTTTCTTTTCTATTCAAACTATACTATTACTTACATATATCCTTCATTTAATGTATTTTATCTAAGGAAAAGTGCTGTTCTGAAATGGAAAACCTTGTTACCACATTTTAACTTCCCAAAGACTGCTTTAGTGATGTGTTCTGTCTAATTATACTTTATTTACAGCCATTTCAAATTTTGAAGTGGAGAAAAGTTTACGGCAGCCATATTTAAGCCCTCTTTACAAAATTTAAGCCCACTATCAACCAGTCTTAAAGTTGAACCCTTGGCTAAGCCTAAGACCGGTCTTAAATTCATTGTGACTACCACTAAGCCTAAGACAAAAGTCTTAGCAGTTTTTGGGCAGAAAACTGAGACAAAAGTCTCAACTTTAAGCCTAAGCCCTGGCTAAGATCTTTCGTGAATACAGGCCCTGGGCTTTACAAACACCATATCAATTCTGTGTTAATGTATTAATAATCTATTACTTTTAAGGTTACTGTTGTGCACAAAATTATCAATGGCACCTGTCTACCTGTTCAGGTGTAAGTAGTGTCACATTACCACAAAACACCTGGGCTTTACACATCATAATTGTCACATTATGACCAAGCATACTGTCACACACACTAAATACCAGTGGCACCTGTTTATTTGCACAGGTAAAAGTACTGTCACAATACAAAAACACCTGGGCTTTACATTGTAATTTCCATATATTATGACTGAAATTACACTAAAATAGCAGTGGCACTTGTCTTATCTGCACAGGTAAAAGTACGATCACATTACCAAAACACCAGGCCTTTACATCGTAACTTTCATACATTATGAGCAAGCATACTATCACACCAAAATACCAGTATCACCTGTATCGGCACAGGTAAAAGTACTGCAACATTACCAAAACACCTGCGCTTTACACCGTAACTTTCATACATGATGACTGAGCATGCTGTCACACACACTAAAATACCAGTGGCACTTGTCTATCTGCACAGGTAAAAGTACTCTCACATAACCAGTGCCGTATTCTAGCTTCCCGAGACTTTTCTTCTGAGCTTGGACATATATAGTTGGGCAGGAGTGGTTGATTAAGCTTCATGATTTCTGTATCACTTGAACTCTTGCTGGACTTCTTACCGCCTCTTCGGTGAGTGGACTTTGTGGTAAATCTGTCTGCAGGTATGCATGTGTCCCGCTTGCCTTGGGCAGAAGAGGAACTCTTGATACTGCTTGCCTTTGAACAGCCAACATTCACAGCAAGTTGACTAGAACCTTTTCCTTGTTCCTTGCCATCTGTTTCTTTAATTTCCTTAATATGTGATGGCCTGAAAGTTAAATAAGCAACATAGTAAGATTGAATAGAAAAATTAGCATCAGAGATGCCCGTACCCCACAGCCTGGGGAAATAGTTTTCAACACCATGAGATGTAAAAGTAGTGAAACAGTAAAAACATCTGGATACTTTCAGAGCAGTGTCCATTATATAAAGCTCCAAATTATGTTTAAGTAGAGAAAATAATATCTAAGAGAAAGAAAATGTATGTAAAGATAAACTATTAACACAAGACAATTCAATAGCAAGATGACGGCATTAATCTGTAAAATAAAAATTATGGAGCTGTAAAATTTATTAACTGGAGAATAGCTGTCAAGTGAAAATTGTGTAAAAGTGCATAGAATAATCAGTTGTGGCAATCCATACATCTTTGTCATAAGAGAAACATGTCTCAAATATGGCAGGTGAACACACTTTGGCAGAGCCAAAGTTTAAGGTCACATGATACACACCTACACCCCCTAACCAATGTCCCTAGCAAGTCTCAACCTTCTGCACCATATGGAATCCAAGAAATAACCCAGACAAGGTTTTAAAACTCATGGTCACTATGACAAGGTCACAGGTCAAATCAAGGTCACACCATGACGTTGCACACCTACAACCCCCAACCAATGTCCCTACCAAGTATCAACTTCCTCACCTTACGGTTTCCGAGATATAACCCAGACAATATTTTATAGGTCAAAGTCACTTTGGCAAGGTCAAAGGTCAACTCAAAGTCACACCATGACGTTGCACACCTTCACCCATTATCAAATGTCCTTGCCAAGTAACAACTTCCTGCATCTTATGGTTTCCGAGATGTATACCCCAGACAAGATTTTAGAGGTCAAGTTCACTATGTCAAGGTCAAAGGTCAAAATCATGGTCACACCATGATTGGATTGATCTTCATTGTAGGGTAAAGTTGGTGCAGCACCCACTCAAGATGTGGCAATATATTTCGAGATGTTTGCCACAACTCGCCCCCGCGAGTTGGCGCAAGGAACAACTCGAGTTGTTCCCTGCCATGAGTAAGCGCCCAACATCAACATTACATTGCACACCTACACCCCCTAACCAATGTCTCAACCAAGTATCCACTTCCTACACCTTATGGTTTCCGAGATATAGCCTGGACAAGATTTTATAGGTCAAGGTCACTACACCAAGGTCAAATCAAGGTCACACTATAAGGATGCACACCTACACCCCCTTACCAATGTCCCTACCAAGTATCAACTCTCTACACCTTACAATGTCCGAGATATAGCCCGGACAAGGTCACTACAGCAAGGTCAAATGAAGGTCACACCATGACGTTGCACACCTACACACCCTAACCAATGTCCCTACCAAGTATCAACTTCCTACACCTTATGGTTTCGGAGATACAGCCCGGACAAACTTTTTCCCACCCGCCGGACTGCCAGCCCACCTGCCCATCCTGACACCATGGGTGAAAACAACACCCCAACAGCCCGTAAAAAACAGCATAAGCTTTTGCCTCTAGATTATTATGGGGGTTTGTAGACCTGGCTGGTATTCATTAACATCAATCAATGAAGATCACACATAATTTGAGGAAAACAAAAATCAACTTTTAATCATATTTATGAATCAGCTCAGCTTAGTGTTCATGAAGAATTTCATCTGATTTTTGGATCAAATTTTGGACTGATTTTCGATTAAATTTGATTCGTGCAGTTTGATGCATTTACTTTAGGATCATGGCAGATCAAAACGAATAACATAAGATATCTCAAGAATGAGATGAATGTTTTAATCATTCACTGCGGAGGCAGATGGTAATTCACAAACAAACCTTCAAGATTTCCTAAATACTGAACTATTCAATGTTGAGACAGATAAACTAGTTGTTTGATTCACTGGCTCACTTGAACCTTTTTTTCTTAATTTGATCTGAGCTTTATTGATCTTAATCTATGTTAATAACTATTGACCTGGATAGAGTATACGCCGTGAAAAAACGTTGATATTATTTTGATTTATGTTCAGAGTGTAATACATATATATATACATGCAGCTTATGGGAAGACATGTCATTAATATTCAGGTTACTCCTGGAAATGGAGGACAACGCACAAACAAATTCTATATAAGTAAGATGTAGTAGAATTTAATTTCATTTTTAACAGTTTTTCAGCCCCAACATCAGAAAGTACAACTAATTTTCATATTCATATTTCAAATATGCATTATATGTTGAAAAGAATGTCAAGCTGTAGGTGATGATTGAGGTGTTGGTCACTCAGTATGGAATAAGTGATTGCTAGACAACACAAGTCTTATAAAAACATGAAAGCAGAACAAAGTTGTGTTTCACACTTAGCTACTCTAAAATACCTACCATTCTTTATGCATGAATCAATAGATTTTAGCAAAATGCCACAAGTCGAGCTTGATACAAAAATCTATTATGATGGTAAAACTCAATGTAAATATAATAACCGTTCTGGCACTTCTGCATATTTACATTAATTTTTACTGCTTACTTTGCAATGAATTAAATTTGCTCCAGGTATTCGTGATATTAGACTGGGTCATTTAATGATGAATGGTGGGAATATGAGGAGGGGCAGTTTAGTAGGCATTCACATGTACTGCTGAGCCATTGCTTGGCCATAATGTGGTTCAGATTTAAACTGTGAAAAATACCATCGCAGAAAGTATGAGTAGAATTAAATTTTGGTAACAATGAGAACAATGAGAACAAGAGCACATGGAAAGTCCGGATCTTTGATATTTTTTATATCCAAATGGTGATCCAGATCACTCCCAAAATTTAATGGGATCTAAGTTGGACCAAGACCATTTTTTCATGAAGATCTAGCCAGTTGCAGGTGCCGTAATTCTGCTAACAAACCAACAAACCGTCATGAACAGAAAATGCTAACTGAACTGTATTTTTAACATATAATCACCTTTGGATATACTGTAAAACTAATTTCTGAGGGTAAACTATATTTCTTAAAAAAGCTGGTTCTCATAAAATCTGGCACTATTTCGAAATTCTACCCAGCACATATATTAAGGTAGTTAATCATGGGTAAACAAGCCAAGTTCATTAGTATTATTAATGAATGGATAATATTGACCACAAATATCTCTCTTATGTAAAACACAAATATGTTGGAAAGAAAAAGTAAAGTTGGAAAATCCTAAGTTAACAACAACAACACATAAACAAACAAAAAATCCTCAAGCAGAGATACAAAATCTAAAATAGTTTTACCTAAGGACAATAAAATTTTAAAAATGCTCTTTTTCCATGCAAGAGTCAAACTATTGGAATCAAATAATAATAATTCTATTTTATGAATTTCGAGATAATATATAAATGGATGACATACTGTTGAACGGTGTTTGAGCTAATGCTGCCCTTTCCCCCTGCTCTGCATTCTTTGGTTTCCCCTTTCACTTGGTCTACTTTAATCACAGGCATCGAGTCTTGGATGGTCACTGTAGGTTCCGGGTATAAGGATGACACTTTCATTTTACAGTATGGCCGCCTTGCCATTATATGGACTGGGGTGATGCTCTGCCTTTCTTCATGGTGTACATTCTCAGTGTCTCTATCCTGTGAATTTGGTATAAGAAGAAAGTTAGGATAACTGGTTGGTGCCTTTGATAAGTATGTCTTTGAACCAGTTCGTCTTGACACTTGGTAATCTAAGTTACTTCTCAGTAGTGTGTCTTCAATTGGTGACTTGGCCCTAAAGTATTTTGGAGGTGGTTCTGAAGGGGTGCGGGTGTGGGCTGCGACATTCAGGGGGTTACGCCTGTAGAGTGGACTTCCATACCTCGTCGGTCCGGAGTGGACAGAAGAACACCTGTAACCAACGTCTGATCTGCTACTGGCTTGCTCACTTTGTGCTTTATCCTCCTTTATTTGCTTGTTCAGACAATCATCAAACAGTCTCTTACTTTCAGAAAGCTGGTTTCTACTAACATGGCTCGCCCATTTTGCTTCATCCATGCTTGCACTACGTATACTCCTGTAACTTGTGGCCAGACTTCTGGAGTCTTCACTGTCATACTTCATAGGAAGGTTCTCAAGCGTTCTTAACACACATTTCTCTTGTTTTCTCTGTTGATATCTTGTCAGACTTGATTTCCCTGAGGCGACCATTTTAGTATGTTTATTTAGGCAACCTTTAATAAATAGAACCACACAACATGCAATATAACTAGAAGGTAATTTGTTCCAACATAAATTGATCCAGATCCCTTTACAGTTTCTCTAACATTGTCATAGCTTTTAGCAAGAAGTCTTTTTACAGGGCTGGCTACACGTTCAGAATGAGTGGACAAACACGGGTGTTTACTCCCTTCAAGATGATTATTTGTTCATATTGGCAAAACCTCAAATAAAGTCTCTAGTTTTAGATCCTTAATCCCAAGGAAGTGAATCCAATAAAAGTGTCTTGTTCTGTTGACATGCATTGACTGAAAACTTTCTATTTTTTCCACACACAATGTGTTTTTGATACACCTTCTATTTCCACACAAGCTATGAGGCTTTTTCCAAGATGTCTACAGGAATAATGCATTGGTCTGCTCAGTGAAAGATCAATCAATACCTTAAAAATCTCATTATGCAGAGGTACATTAATTAGTCTTCCATTATGGATACTTATGTGTCAATTTTCTAGCACAAGTGTTTGCACAATCTTCCTTTATCTTAAATTAATGACAAGCAGAAATGTCTTGGCTTAGGTTGATACTGATTTTGATCTATGGGTAATCTGACCCTTAGACAAGAGTAACATCTTCAAGAGCACTTATAAACAGATCTTAAATCTTTTTGTCCCAGGTGGACGATCCGGATTGCCATTTTATACTTAGCTGTGTTTCGGACTCATTGATCTTTTGTCCACTGTATCCAATTTTAGTTGTACAATGTACATTTAGATAGTAGTCTTTTAGTAAAGTTGCTGTAAAACATATATTAAAAATGATCTCCAATCAATTTTCCTCACATAGATTTAATGTGCATAAATGTTATCCATATATACTCACAGGGGCAGAGTTTAAGCAAGAATGTACGAAATAAGTTTGACTTTCTTTACTGTTCCAGTGACACAAAATACTAAAAAAAGGCTTATAATCATGGTCGTTGGCCAAGGAGAATACTGAATGGAATAAAGGTACAAAACATTGATGTATTTAAGGGATAATCTCTTGTTATTACAGTCAAGAGTGTCAGGTTGTGTAAATTTAACTCCAGCTATACAAACAAGTCATAAGAAAAGTTGTAAACATGTCATAAAAAAGGCAAAAAAAAACTTGGGCTTAAGATGATGTCGTCAATATACAAATATATACAAAATATGCATACTTATAATAGAAATATGTTTGCAAATATTGGTGACTGATAATATCATTTTACAAAAACCACAATCCTGCTGTGTCATAAATGATTATTCCTGACTACTGAACTGATGAATTATCAATAGTTAGTCTCAGCTTTGACCCAGATAAAGACGGCATCAATCATATACAAAAGGAATTTATATGAATCACTAAGACATAGCCAAAAGTTTGGTGAATTCAGTGGGGTACTATTATTAAGTGCTCTACTGGAAAAATACCTAAGACCCCCCATTTTAAAAGTGGACTTGCATTAATTTAACTTGTAGAAATAATTATGATATGTAGTATTTCTATGGAATTCTAATATGAATGGTTTCTGTTACAAAATTGTGCCAAATTTAGTATGGCGTGGTTTCAATTTCGTGAAAATATCTGTGTGCAACATCACAATAATGTAACCCAAATGAAATTATCTTTTCCAAGACTATCTTAGCGTTAGTGTTGATTTATTTATTTTATTCATTTGGGCTTTTACGTCGCTTTCAACACATTGTATAGGTCATATCATGACGGGTAGTTCTAAGGGTGTACGGAAAAGTTCCCACCCTAAAACAGTTCCCACCCAGAAAGATTGCCACCCAGAACAGTTCCTACCCACCAAAATTCAAGGGGTGGAAAAGTTCCCACCTTTTTAAAAATATATTTTTTTTTGTTCACTTATTTTTTTAATTTTTTTTTTCACACTTGAAAGTGGAATATAACATTCAGACACGTAGAATATAGAAAAGGGAGAAGCTGAGGCATTAGAGTAAACTATTGTCAAGGAATACTTAGGACTAAACAAGGATTGCTGTTATATCATAGGCTTAAATCACAAGATCCTCCCTGGTCCAGTAAGCGACCAGTCATATGAACCTTAAAAATGAGGGCATATAAAACTGATAAAAAAAAAATTTTTTTTTTTTTTTCAAAGGTGGGAACTTTTCCACACCTTCATCTTACGGGGTGGGAACCTTTCCATGTGGGAACTTTTCTGGGCGGGAACTTTTCAATTTCATGGGCAGAGAAAACCAGTACACATACAGTTGGTCAATGTTCTGTACTGCAAACTGCCAGCTTTCCCACTTGAGGTCAGGCCGGGAACCGAACTCCGATCTCAGAGGTGGGAGGCGAGAGTGTTACCACTCTGCCACCGTGGCCCAATTTAGTGTTGAAATAGCCTCACTAAATAAGCTGACATGTATGGGACTGTTAATTTTGGCATTTCAATTACCAACTTGCGCTTCTGATTTTTTTTTCCATCTAGAATATGTTCTGGATCTTTCCCAAAATACAACCACTTCTTCATTAGGCTAGACCCTACATACGTAAAAATCATAAAGATCCACTATCATTAGCTTTGAAGTAAAGTCATCGAAATTACATGCATGGGACTGGCAGCTTAAGAATTTTGTTATTTTCTTTCTCTCTCTCTCTTTCCCGGTAGATAGAGTTCCTGTCACTTGAAAATTACCAATGGTGTTAAAGAGCTTCAGGATTAAGGTCTTGAAAAAGGGTCTGTTTGACCAGATTAACTTCTCAGTTGCTTCATAAACACACTCCGAGAGTTGTGGACAGCAGTAGAACCCGACAAATTTCTCCCGAAACGTTTGTTACGCCAGCAACATGCATGTGACATCACGCAAAATGTGTGACGTTTTATTAAGCCATAAAATTAGGTTTGACGTAACAAAACTTCCATACATGGCAAAGTATATTTCTGTAAAATCACAGAACTACAGTTAAAAAGCTTATATAATACCTTAATTTATCATAGTTAATACGACAGTAGTCTTTTTTTGTATAAGCCAGGCAAGAACCCATTATAATTTTGGATAAATTTCAGTTCAGGACATGCACATGTTCCACTTTTGAATCTGTTACTTTTGGTTCATTTATTTACGGTATTTGGTGGTTTATATGTCTCTTTCAACACTGTACAGGTCATATCACAATAGGTAGTTTTGTTGACAGAGGAAAACCTTTACATACAGTTGGTCAAGGTTCTGTACAGTAAACTGCCGGCCATCCATAAGCAACTATAAAACTTTCCCACAAAAGGTCTGGGGTTTGACCAACTGATCTAAGAGGTGGGAGAGAAGTGTTACCACTGCGCCACAGTAGCCCCTTACTTTTGGTTCAAAACGGGAGGGAAGAGTTCAAACCCTCACCCCCTCTCTGGATCTGCTAGTGTTATTACAGGTTATCACACACACAAGATAGGCCTGCAGTTAGTTCCCCAGTGAAGATTCATTTATTATTTTGATCTATTGTGCTTCTGTTGGAGCTGATTTGTTTTCTGAGCTGATTTTGTTAACGCTCGACGATAGGAGAGTGTTATTGTGATCAGTTTGTTTCTGTCTGTCTGTCTTTCTGTCTGTCTGTCTGTGCACCGTTTTGCCCTTATAACTCAAAAACGATAACATCAATTGAGCTCATATTTGGTGGGCAGATTCTTCCTGGGGTACAGATGAATTCTTCCAAATTTTGTGTAATTTGTTTGAAAAGTAAAGTCAGGAGAGAGTTTTTCTTTTTTTTTCAATTGGGCATATACAAAGAAATCTGATTCTCCTCATCACATACATAAACAAGTTATAACAAGATGCACTCAGAGAGAGCAAAACGCTCGACTCTTATAGTGACCATGCAGTTTCTCAAGTGATATAAAGTATTGTACGGAAGACAATAAAATAAAACCAAACATGTAAATTAATCTTCATAGAAATATCAAGTAGAAAGCTAAAGTCATTAAAAATACATTGAAATGGGACCTCTGAAAAATCATGATTTTTTGTATCCAAAATAAGATTCAGATCTTTCTTTTAGTAACTTCTTCCTTCAGTCAGGTCCTACCCACAAATTTTTAAATAAAGATCTGTTCATTAGTTCTAGAGTAATGTAAACACACACACAAAAACAAAAAAACAAAGAGACAAACAATTAGCACACAAAAATATAAACTGCTAGTGGAGGTAAAAATATTGCTTAAAGATCACTTCTTGGTGAAAATCACGCATGGTAATTTTTTGTGATGGACTGTCAAGGTATTGAAAGAAAAAAGAGAAAATAAAACAGAAATAATAATTAATAAAAATAATGAATATATCACCTCCCTCTTTATTATGTTTATGTCAATTTCAAGCCATAAAATGAGAAGAAATATTTTTACTTAAAGTCAGCAAGTATCAGTAGTATAGGGGGCTATTTAGTCACACAAATAGTCACACAATCTACGTGGTCCCCCTGGGGGGTTGTATAGATTTTTGTGACCAGCAGTCACGGCCCATCCGTGTGAGGAGGGGGGATATGGGGGAGTTGGGGGTTTTACTTAATGCAGGGTGTGTTAATTATCTGTGAAAATGAGGTTGAAATGAAATACATTTATTGGAAGGAAGTACATAAAATATTCATAGCATCACCAACAAATAAACAACATTTAAAGCTACATTAAATAAAATCATGTAAACAGCTAAAGGTAAAATAAAAAAAACAGCAAACATCCAAGAACCTTTAAAAACTAGTAAACAACTTTTGTATATTTAAGCATCTACATATTTATAGCAACAAATAAGGGACATTTAAAACTACAAATTTATCATAAATATGAAACATCCAAAATAGTTAAGACATTTAAACCCGTAAAAATTTGTAAGGACATTTAAAAATGAAATAGTCATGAAAGGTAAAAGGATTATATAGTCCATTAACCGCTGAATGACTCTAGTGTTTGCTACTTTTCATATTTTCAAAATAAAAGCATCATAAAAAATCCTGGATTTCCATTGGGGTGACTATAATTCCAGCAACTATAATTCCAGCAATCCGATTGGCGTGACCAAACAGCCAACTGAGTTCAAATCACAGGACATCTGTGCAAGGGGGGATATGGGGGGAGTTGGGGTTTACTTGATGCAGGGGGTTGTTAATTATCTGTGAAAATGAGGTTGAAATGAAATACATTTATTGGAAGGAAGTACATAAAATATTCATAGCATCACCAACAAATAAACAACATTTAAAGCTACATTAAATAAAATCATGTAAACAGCTAAAGGTAAAATAAAACTAGCAAACAAGGACCTTTAAAAAACTAGTAAACAACTGGAATATTTAAGCATCTACATATTTATAGCAACAAATAAGGGACATTTTACAGCTATATACAGATCTATGATAACACTAAAGAAATGAAACACAATTAGGACATACAAATTTGTAAGGTATAAGGACAAAACATGCAAACAACAAGGATTATTTAATCATCTACACATTCATAGCAACAAATAAGGGACATTTAAAACTACAAATTTATCATAAATATGAAACATCCAAAATAGTTAAGACATTTAAACCCGTAAAAATTTGTAAGGACATTTAAAAATGAAATAGTCATGAAAGGTAAAAGGATTATATAGTCTATTAACCGCTGAATGACTCTAGTGTTTGCTACTTTTCATATTTTCAAAATAAAAGCATCATAAAAAAATCCTGGATTTCCATTGGGGTGACTATAATTCCAGCAACTATAATTCCAGCAATCCGATTGGCGTGACCAAACAGCCAACTGAGTTCAAATCACGGGACATCTGTGCAAGGAGGGATATGGGGGGAGGTGGGGTTTACTTGATGCAGGGGTGATAATTATCTGTGAAAATTAGGTTGAAATGGAATACATTTATTGGAACGAAGTATATAAAATATTCATAGCATCACCAACAAATAAGGGGCATGTAAAGCTATATAAAAATTGATCGTGAAAGAAATTGAAACATTGAATTATTGTATTTAAATCAACAACAGGGGTCATTTAAACATCTACAAATTAAAGCTAACCAAAAAAGTACACACAAGTAATGGTCAAGCTTTTTTCCCACAATTTTTCCCCAGTTAAAGGGACCCAGTTTCACATTGGCACAGCAGCCTTTCATTAGACGTCATATATAATTCAAACCCAATCCCTTTAATTTAAACCAACCCCTGTACATTATTACCTTTATTTTAAAGTAATTACCTTATTTTAAAGTTTTCTCGGCGACTGTTATTCAATAGTACTGGAATAAGTAAGAATCCCTCTAATATACCAAAGTCCCAAAAATTTAAATATCATATACTAGAGTCCAATGGAAAGGCTATTATCCCCTATCATTTGAAAAGCATGTGACTATTCTCACAGATGGTCATTCCACAATACAAAATGGGTTTAATGATCTGGAAAAAAGTGTGGGGTAATGAATGTATAATTTTCAAATGCTCATAACTTTTTGAGGAATAGTCCGATTTTAAAAATTCAAAAAGGACCTCGATCCATATCTCCAGACGAAAATTTTGATACCTAATACTATAACCCCGAATAATAAATGCACAATATTTTGAAATCCAGCACATTAAAAAAAGTCCCATTGTAAAAGCCTATTATCACCTATTGACAATGCCATTCGCACAGCTGGTGTCTTTAATCATTAAAAAGGGGCTTGTTAAGGAATTATAATGTAGAATTTTCAAATACTCATAACTTTTTGAGGAATAGTCCGATTTTAAAAATTAAAAAAGTGTCTTAATCAGTGAGTCTAGACGAACGTGTTGATATGAAACACGCTCCTGTTAAACCATTAATAAAAATTTCAAAAAAATATTCATTAACTATGTTAAGAGACACATAATTTGCATTTTTCAAACGGCCCCCAACTCTGCGAGGGATAGTCGGATTTTAAAAATTCGAAAAGCGTCTTAATCAGTGAGTCCCGGCGAACGTTTTGATATCAAACTTAACCTTGTATGAGAAATAACGGGAAATTTTAACTATACCAAAGCGTTCATTATGATGTAACACATGTGCCGCATAAAATCGCACGCGTAACATATGACTGTACATGTAACACAATGTGCACCGCACATGTAACACAATGTGCACCGCACATGTAACACAATGTGCGCACATTTAACGCGTGTGACCCTCACAATCCGCATATGTAACACATGTAACACAATGTGCACCGCACATGTAACACAATGTGCGCACATGTGACCCTCACAAACCACACATGTAACACAATGTGCACCGCACATGTAACACAATGTGCGCACATGTGACCCTCACAAACCGCACATGTAACACAATGTGCGCACATGTAACACAATGTGCGCACATGTGACCCTCACAAACCGCACATGTAACACAATGTGCACCGCACATGTAACACAATGTGCACCGCACATGTAACACAATGTGCGCACATGTGACCCTCACAAACCGCACATGTAACACAATGTGCGCACATGTGACCCTCACAAACCGCACATGTAACACAATGTGCGCACATGTAACACAATGTGCACCGCACATGTAACACAATGTGCGCACATTGTGTTACATGTGCGGTTTGTGAGGGTCACATGTGCGCACATTGTGTTACATGTGCGGTGCACATTGTGTTACATGTGTGGTTTGTGAGGGTCACATGTGCGCACATTGTGTTACATGTGCGGTGCACATTGTGTTACATGTGTTACATATGCGGATTGTGAGGGTCACACGCGTTAAATGTGCGCACATTGTGTTACATGTGCGGTGCACATTGTGTTACATGTGCGGTGCACATTGTGTTACATGTACAGTCATATGTTACGCGTGCGATTTTATGCGGCACATGTGTTACATCATAATGAACGCTTTGGTATAGTTAAAATTTCCCGTTATTTCTCATACAAGGTTAAGTTTGATATCAAAACGTTCGCCGGGACTCACTGATTAAGACGCTTTTCGAATTTTTAAAATCCGACTATCCCTCGCAGAGTTGGGGGCCGTTTGAAAAATGCAAATTATGTGTCTCTTAACATAGTTAATGAATATTTTTTTGAAATTTTTATTAATGGTTTAACAGGAGCGTGTTTCATATCAACACGTTCGTCTAGACTCACTGATTAAGACACTTTTTTAATTTTTAAAATCGGACTATTCCTCAAAAAGTTATGAGTATTTGAAAATTCTACATTATAATTCCTTAACAAGCCCCTTTTTAATGATTAAAGACACCAGCTGTGCGAATGGCATTGTCAATAGGTGATAATAGGCTTTTACAATGGGACTTTTTTTAATGTGCTGGATTTCAAAATATTGTGCATTTATTATTCGGGGTTATAGTATTAGGTATCAAAATTTTCGTCTGGAGATATGGATCGAGGTCCTTTTTGAATTTTTAAAATCGGACTATTCCTCAAAAAGTTATGAGCATTTGAAAATTATACATTCATTACCCCACACTTTTTTCCAGATCATTAAACCCATTTTGTATTGTGGAATGACCATCTGTGAGAATAGTCACATGCTTTTCAAATGATAGGGGATAATAGCCTTTCCATTGGACTCTAGTATATGATATTTAAATTTTTGGGACTTTGGTATATTAGAGGGATTCTTACTTATTCCAGTACTATTGAATAACAGTCGCCGAGAAAACTTTAAAATAAGGTAATTACTTTAAAATAAAGGTAATAATGTACAGGGGTTGGTTTAAATTAAAGGGATTGGGTTTGAATTATATATGACGTCTAATGAAAGGCTGCTGTGCCAATGTGAAACTGGGTCCCTTTAACTGGGGAAAAATTGTGGGAAAAAAGCTTGACCATTACTTGTGTGTACTTTTTTGGTTAGCTTTAATTTGTAGATGTTTAAATGACCCCTGTTGTTGATTTAAATACAATAATTCAATGTTTCAATTTCTTTCACGATCAATTTTTATATAGCTTTACATGCCCCTTATTTGTTGGTGATGCTATGAATATTTTATATACTTCGTTCCAATAAATGTATTCCATTTCAACCTAATTTTCACAGATAATTATCACCCCTGCATCAAGTAAACCCCACCTCCCCCCATATCCCTCCTTGCACAGATGTCCCGTGATTTGAACTCAGTTGGCTGTTTGGTCACGCCAATCGGATTGCTGGAATTATAGTTGCTGGAATTATAGTCACCCCAATGGAAATCCAGGATTTTTTTATGATGCTTTTATTTTGAAAATATGAAAAGTAGCAAACACTAGAGTCATTCAGCGGTTAATAGACTATATAATCCTTTTACCTTTCATGACTATTTCATTTTTAAATGTCCTTACAAATTTTTACGGGTTTAAATGTCTTAACTATTTTGGATGTTTCATATTTATGATAAATTTGTAGTTTTAAATGTCCCTTATTTGTTGCTATGAATGTGTAGATGATTAAATAATCCTTGTTGTTTGCATGTTTTGTCCTTATACCTTACAAATTTGTATGTCCTAATTGTGTTTCATTTCTTTAGTGTTATCATAGATCTGTATATAGCTGTAAAATGTCCCTTATTTGTTGCTATAAATATGTAGATGCTTAAATATTCCAGTTGTTTACTAGTTTTTTAAAGGTCCTTGTTTGCTAGTTTTATTTTACCTTTAGCTGTTTACATGATTTTATTTAATGTAGCTTTAAATGTTGTTTATTTGTTGGTGATGCTATGAATATTTTATGTACTTCCTTCCAATAAATGTATTTCATTTCAACCTCATTTTCACAGATAATTAACAACCCCCTGCATTAAGTAAACCCCAACTCCCCCCATATCCCCCCTTGCACAGATGTCCTGTGATTTGAACTCAGTTGGCTGTTTGGTCACGCCAATCGGATTGCTGGAATTATAGTTGCTGGAATTATAGTCACCCCAATGGAAATCCAGGATTTTTTATGATGCTTTTATTTTGAAAATATGAAAAGTAGCAAACACTAGAGTCATTCAGCGGTTAATGGACTATATAATCCTTTTACCTTTCATGACTATTTCATTTTTAAATGTCCTTACAAATTTTTACGGGTTTAAATGTCTTAACTATTTTGGATGTTTCATATTTATGATAAATTTGTAGTTTTAAATGTCCCTTATTTGTTGCTATAAATATGTAGATGCTTAAATATACAAAAGTTGTTTACTAGTTTTTAAAGGTTCTTGGATGTTTGCTGTTTTTTTTATTTTACCTTTAGCTGTTTACATGATTTTATTTAATGTAGCTTTAAATGTTGTTTATTTGTTGGTGATGCTATGAATATTTTATGTACTTCCTTCCAATAAATGTATTTCATTTCAACCTCATTTTCACAGATAATTAACACACCCTGCATTAAGTAAAACCCCCAACTCCCCCATATCCCCCCTCCTCACACGGATGGGCCGTGACTGCTGGTCACAAAAATCTATACAACCCCCCAGGGGGACCACGTAGATTGTGTGACTATTTGTGTGACTAAATAGCCCCCTATACTACTAGTATCACAAGCTAGGTTTGTGACCTCACAATGACAGTTGCATTGTGACATCACTGAGTGATGACATCATCAGAAAGTAAAATATTGATTTTTGACGTATGTGATGAAGAGAAGCAGTTTCACTGTGAATTCCCTATTAAAAATAAGAAAAACTTTCTCCTGGCTTTAATTTTCAAGCAAATTACACCAAATTTGGCAGAATCTGTCTGTGCCCCATGAAATACCTTCCCACCAAATTTGAGATTGATTGATGTTGTAGTTTTTGAGTTATAAGGGAAAAACGGTGCACAGACAGGGAAGCAGATTTCACTGTAAAAGCCCAATTACAAATAAGAAAAACTCTCTCCTGGCTTTAATTTTCACACAAATTACACCAAATTTTCAAGAATCCGTCTGTACCCCATGAAATATCTGCCCACCAAATTTGAGCTTGATTGGTGTTATAGTTTTTGAGTTATAAGGGCGAAACGGTGCACAGACAGACAGACAGACGGACAGACAGAAACAAACTGATCACAATAACCCTCTCCTATCGTCGAGCGTTAATCAATATTTTGCTTTCTGATGATGTCATTACTTAATGATGTCACAATGCAATTGTCATTGTGAGGTCACAAACACTGTTTGTGATTCTTGTTGTCCTTTGTTAAAGATATTTCTTCTCATTTTATTGACATAAAGATAATCAAGAGAGTGGTGGTGTATTCATCATTTTTATTAATTTTTTTCATTTTCTTTTTTTTCTTTTTCTTTCAATTTCCTGACAGTCCATTACAAAAAGTTTACCCTGAGTGATTTTCAGCAAGTGGCTTTAACCAATATTTTTACCTCCACCAGGAGTTTATGTTTTTGTGTATTCATTTGTCCATTTGTCTATCTATCTGTTTTTTGGTGTTTTGATTACTCCAAAACTAATGAACACATCTTTATATTTTTGTGGGTAGGATGTCTCCAAAGAAAGAAGTTACTAATTTTGGGGAAAGATCTGGATCATATTATAGATACATAAAAATCATGAATTTTCAGAGGTCCTATTTTTAATGTATTTTTAATGACTTTAGCTTTCTACTTGATATTTGTTCAAAAGTAATGAGGAAATTTTGATGATAATTTTTCAGTACGAAGGAGCTAGCCGTGGGAAGAAGTGATTACATTTTAGGGAAGATCAAGTTAATATTCTGGGTACCAAAAAACTTTCAAAACTTTTGAAATGCCACTATGGTGGATGTGTGTGCTCAGTGGTTTCTAGTACACTTTGTGACCATTTTATCAGTTAACACTTATAATTATGGAAGCTAGAGGGTGAGCCACCATACTATTGTGAACTTACTAAATACCCACAAAATATTTATTCAGTGTCTGGATGTTTGTGTTCAAGTATGCATGTGTTCCTCAGTGGGGAGAACTCTACTGAAAATTAATTTACAGGTTTGGTTTCAATTTTATAGTCTTCCTATGTAGCTTTAAATACAAACAACAGATGGTCTGTAAAACAATACTTTATAACATTTACGAGGCAGGTCACATAGAGTCGAGCGTTTTGCTCTCTCCGAGTGCATCTTGTTTGACCTTGCTATAGTGAGCTTGAGTTTGAAAATCTTGTCCTGGTTATATCTCAAAAGCCGTAGGGTGTAAGATGTTGATACTTGGTAAGGATATTAGTTCGGGGTGCAGAAGTGCAAGATCATTGGTGACTTTGGTGTGACTTTTGATCTTGCTGAAGTGACCTTGATCTTTAAAATATTGTTCAAGCTGTATCTCAGAAACTGTGAGGTTGATCCTTGGTAAGGTTATTGGTTGTGGTGTAGGTCTGCAATCCGATAGTCTGACCTTGCCATGTCGACCTTGACTTATAAAATATTGTCCTGGCTACATCTTTGATAGGTGTAGGAAGTTGATACTCCGTAGGGCCATTGATTGGAGAGTGTATATGTGTAAACATGGGAAGATCTGCCACTGTGGCCTAGCGGGTAACACACTTGTCTAGGAACTCAGAGGACGTGGATTCAAACCCAGGTACAGGCAGATACATAGTGACTCAGATAACCACTTAAAATGGCGGTTCTCTGTCATTGGGTCCTGTCCCCAGTTGCAGGCTAAAAAACATTAAGGACATTGAAAACTGGTCATCCTTGGGCCACGGTCTATCAGCTAGGGGAATGTCCGTTACTTAAGAGCTTGGGCTGTACTTGTACATTCGGATGGGTTAAATAGCACTTTGAGTCCTGTAGTATATGGAGATATTGCGCAGAGTATAAATACACAATACAGTACAATGGTGTGACCTTTGACTTTGGCTCTCCCAGAATGTTTTCTATTGCTATATCTGAGATAAATTAATTCCTCGATACAAGATACATTGATTGCTGCAACTGATTTATTATTATAACTTTTACCTAAGGGTGCAATTTTCATTGACAGCTATACTTCATTCAGCTATACTATATCTTGCGAAAGTTTGACCACTGATCAAGACGTACAGTTCTCACATCATTTTAGGTCGAGTTGTAAAGAGGAATCGTCAATAATTAAAAATGATTATTTCACAAAAGTCATCAAACTAACTATAATAGAAACTCACGGGCATCTCCTATTCTCAAACTTCATTGGTTGCCAGTCAAATTTCGCTGTGCCTTCAAAACTGCCACTTAGGCTTGTAAGTTTCTTCACAGCCATCATCCCCGCTATTTCAGTCCTCTTTTGTCTATTCTTTGTGGAAGATATGGCACATGATACAACCACTCAGATAAAAGGTTCTGGAGGTTCCTCAATATTACCCATCTGTACATAAATCTAGAAAACACTTTGGCCACAGCTTTGCTTTTGATTCTCCCACAGTTTGAAATGATTTACCTGATGTTCATTCTGCCCCAACTCTTGCCTGTTTCAGGGAAAAGCTAATTTCTTATCTCTTCTAAAAGGCTTTCCCACCATAGCATATAAACTATCAGGTGTCTCTGTGGTATTGACCTGGCTATGTCTATGGAAGAATGATTATTGAATTGATTCTGGTGTCGCACCTTAGAATCTGCCTTGGCAGAGATAAAAGTACAGAATTAGAATAGAACTAAAAAAAAAAAACTGTTATCAAAGTAGATCCTATCACCTCACTGAAACCTATCAAGAACTCTCTACCATTCTGCTATCTACTGATGAAGTAGACTGCCTCCCATCTCTGAACAAATCCACTCCTATACCGGTGTAAGCCCCCAGATCATAACAGGCTAAAAATGTGTGAACAATAATGATAACCTTACCCTCAATAATAAACATCACATGTGCATTGATTATCCTCACCCCTGCCAAAGGGGAGAGGTGGACATATTGTAGTCACATCTGTTTGTCTGTCTGTCAGTGCACATAACTCAAAAGCTATACATCAGGTCTGGGTCACATTTTAACACAAAATGGGGTCTCACCATGGCTTGGTCCTCCACAAATAGGGTCTGGATTCAAATCTGTGTTTTTTTTTGTAGTTTTTTTTTGTGGCAATATCTGCATTTATACCTCAAAAACTATTTATCAGATGCGTTTTATATTTTTACACAAGATGGGGTCCATGCATGACTTGGTCCTTCAACAAAGTTGATCTGATCCACATTAGTGATCCTGATCCAAACCTAAATTGAAAATCCAGAATTTTTGTGGTTTTTTTTTCAGCACTACACCTGTGGGTGAGTTTTTGTAGAATCTCCTACACTGCTTGTTTTCTACTTTACCCCATCTTGTTTTTGCCACAGCTTTTGGGTTAATTTTGCTGGACTTTTATTCAATTTTTAGTACTTATTTTTTTTTAAAATGTCCATTAAATGTCAGTCAGTGAATACACTAAATCCCTTTGATGAATATATAGATGTGTAAATTATATAAATCTTTCATGGAAATCTCTGCACCAAGGAAACTTGAACTTTTTTAAAAACTGTCTTTGAATAATTACTCATCAAAGAACTCTCCCTCTGAAAACCTTTGCTGATTTCAGATTTAATTGGATAACTTCCCTGAAAGCTGGTTTTCGTGATTGCTAAAGTCCTTTGATATTTGCTCAGGATAAGTGATAATGTGTACTTGTTTTAATGCAATTACAAACAGTACAGTTGACCACTAGATGAAAGAAGTCGATTAAAATTCTTTACTTAAGCAATTTTCATCGACTAACTTTTCAAAAAATTATTCACATGTACATGTTTAGTTTTTTACATATAATTTAAAATACAAAAGTGTGGCAAAACACAACCTGTTTGTGGCACAATGTAGTTCAAAATTAATGTGAGCAATGTAAAAGGAAGAACCAGTTAGGAAATGAGGCTATCAGATGGGACATATTTCACAGAGATCCACAAAAAAACTTGCTCATCACAAAGGTCTGCCCTCACAAACCACTTTCTGTCATCAATCATACAATCTTTTTGACAATAACAGAGGTAACCATGCCCCCCTCTAATAGGAATGTTTTACTCTCATGAATCATGCCTTCAAAAAAGCTCATCAGTCTATCTTTATTAATCTTTGTTAATGTAAGATATTCCTTATCAATTCTGTCTTCTTTTGTGGGAGTTTGATCCTCAAATAAATGTCAGTCTACCCTCCTTGTCACTGAACAATACAGGACCACTTCAACAACAGTTTGTATGGGATTCTTTACCAGAGCTTATTTATTGCGATTCCATTGGGACTCATTCCCAACAGGAAACATTGAAATTCTTTAGTGCTTATGAGGGTGCCAGGACTGATTCATAGAAAGAGAGGAATGAGCTCTGGAATGACCAGGAAAGCTAAAAAATGCTTATTCAGAGAGGTTCCAATACTACTTCTGACAATGGAACAGCTCCTTAATGCTTAACTAAGACATTTACAGGTACATTTATCTTGTATCTTTAAAGTTCCTTAAACTTCAGAAACAAAATAGGATTAATTAATCAAGGCCACCACTGAGGTGATCATATGAGTCAGAATATGAGACAAATCTTTGATTATCCTCAAACTTCAGGATTTCAATAAAACTGCTACATCTTTGCAGAAACCAACTCTTCATCAGGATCTACTTTGGTTTGTCACATCCATAATTTAACAGATTTTCATCCTATTGTTAACTAGAAAAAGTTTTTGGCAAATGCAAAAAAAGAGTGTCCCACAGCAGAAAGTGAATGATAAAAAAATGGTAAAAATAATGGTTTGTAAAATACATGAATGAGGTTGTCAGTACTAAAACATAACTACAAGTCACATTAAAAGGTATACAAACATATTTTCCCACTAAGTATATTATCACCAGAAAATAAATATCTTGTTCATCTAAAAAATAACTGTAATATTTATTTATATGTTCCATTTATAACGCCCCTGGACTCCCCTATGATAATGATTTTGTTTAATTAGCGCACTGAGTTCCCCTTTGTGGGGAAGAGATTGCGCTTGCAAAGCAGTAGATTAGATTAGATTTATATCGTGTGACCCATTTTCAATAAAAAAAAACCACAGAGACCATAATATTACCTCAAACAAACCATGTTAATCCACCTATCATGTAACTCAATTAATTGATGCATTACACTGTGTGAAAAAAGATAACAAGGAGTATGTTTCTGTTGTGGATGTCCCCCAGTAATCCCCTGAAAATTCACCAAGTGATGAGATTTAAGGAAGAGGCAGAAGACATAGATATTGGTTAATATGGTGAACCTGGCATATTCTTTTCCTTGAAATTTAATATTTCAAGTTACAAACACTGATTAACTGAAATGTGATAAGGATTTTTTTCTATGAACAATAATTTGTCTGTTGCAATTTGGGTCATAGAATTGACCTTGAAAGGCAAGAACGGGACAAAAAAAAAACATATCGCTAAGTCTGTAGAGTCTTGAAGAATAATTCAATGAAGTTTCATAGGTTTTCAGGCAATAATTTTGCAGATACACTGCAAAATACATGAAATACAACATTATGATCCCAGTTTGACCTTGAAGGAGTTCTCAAAAGGAAAGTTTGATGGGCTTTTTGGAAGCCCAGGCCTTGCTTACCAATTACCTCTCAGTACATTCCAAAGCTCTAATCACAATTAACAAAAGACACATTAAGCAATAACTGAAAATCTGACCCATTTAGGGTCATAGAATTGACCTGGAAAGGTAAGAAGGGGACAAACAACCATATCATTAGGTCTGAATAGTCCTCAAGAATAATTAAAATAAGGTTTATAGGATTTTAGGTAACACAGCAAAATACAAGAAAAAAATTCAATTTTATCACCCTAGTTTGATCTTCAGGCAGGGTCCATGGTTTCCCATTACTTCCAAATACATTCCGAAGCTATAAATCCAAAAATAAGAGAGATAGTTCCCATTTTACAAACCTCTTCTGCCTGAATATAGCATTCCCAAGACACCTGTTTTGGCGGATTTTAAGACAACCTTAACATAATGATGTAACTTATGAAGTTATAACCCCAATTGTCATACCTCAAAAACATGATCCTGTGTAAAGTAGTCATTGTGAATAGATATATACAATATGTGCCCAAAGGCATCAATTTCAGCATTTTTTTATAAATGATAATCACTCGACTCTAAATTGGTCAAATATGGACTGATTGAATTGAAATTTGACTGCTGCCTAGATTGTTATGTCAGGAAAGCACTTGCCAAATTTTTGTTGATCTGTATGTTGTACTTTCTGAGAAAAAATGGTGAAAAACAGGTACAAGAAAAAATTGTTTTGATCTTGTAACCTTGATAAAACACCAAGGTCATTTCATACCTGTCAAACATTTTCCTGTGCCAAAATGAGAACTGCTAAAAATCACTTTGATAGGCCTTATATTAAGGGAGATATTCAACTTAGAAAATACCACTGTGGCATAGGCTATCTGAAAAGAGGGCCCGAAACCAATAAGTGTTCCCTTTTCAAGGAACACTTAATTAGCATATCTCACATGTTTCAACCTGGATGTTTATGAGCAAGCAAATTACATTAAACTTGGCTGGACTGAAAGACTGACTCTGTCTCAAATGATTATTCATATTTCCAGTATATTGTTGATGCAACATCTCTCACTAATAACAGAATATACATGCAAAACTACTATTGACTAGTTGCAGCACTGAATTATCAGTCATTACTAAAATTAATTCATTGCAACCACACAAGCAAAAATGTTACCAATAGAATACAGTACTGATAACTGTTACAAAGATAAGACTGAATGATAGTATTGCTAGCATTACCAAGTGATTAATCAAAGTAGCAGATTTTAAAGAAAATTTTAATGACTCTAGCAAAGTGATCTACATAAAACTTTACTGTCTTAAACAGCAACAAATATTCCTGGCTATCAGTATCACAGTTGTGAAAGCACTTCCTATAGCTCTGACAACTCTAAGTAGGGCGAGGATATACACCTCTGTCAAACAGATCCTGCCAAACTGACCCACATGGGTATTCATAGCTGCTCAGTGAGGCTTCCTTCATCTCTGTGCTGTAACCTGGACTCTGCAAAAGATACACCATGGCTAGATATTTTATGTTGCCAATCTTTACACAAAAATGATTACTCAAACATTATATATAACTGTTAAATAAGCACAGGTTGGTAATGAGACGGGTAGGGGAAACTGTTGTACTAACACTGACAAGGATAAAGGATATATGCAGTGTAATATCTGTTACTCAAAAATGCATACAAACAGAAACATTTGAGGAGCACTTTGGTCCCATACTTTCAAGGCAGAGATGGGGAAATATATATTTCAGCTGTTGGTGTTTTGTAACCTGTAAACTGTATTCACAGATATTCTTTATTATCACTTTTAAAACAAGCATTCTGCCGCATGCATTTATCTCCCGCCATATAAATGAGATGTACCAAAGATAACATATTTTAACAAGGTGCTCTAAATGTAATACTTTTCAAGTTATAATTGATTTAGTGCATGATTTCATGAATTTTAATGCATTAAAAATTATTTTAAAAATTCATTAAAAAAATTTAGCATGTGAAAGCTCTCCAAAATGTAGGTGAATGAGTTATTTGAGAAATATTGGCTATCTGCAATACTTTTAGTGATAATAGGCAGTTACTCATTTTGAGTAGGTGAGTAATTAGCTACGGATCTGAAAATTCACTAATTGAAAGCTCTCCAAAATGTATGTGAATGAGTTATTTCAGAAATACTGGCTATCTGCAATACTTGTAGAGATAATTCGCATTTACTCATTTTGAGTAGGTGAATAATTAACTATGGGTGTGAAACTTCACCAAGTGAAAGCTCTCCCAAAAGTAGGTGAATGAGTTATTTGAGAAAAATTGGCTATCTGCAATACTTTTACAGATAATTCACATTTACTCATTTTGATTAGGTGAGTAATTAGCTACGGGTCTGGAACTTCACCATGTGAAAGCTCTCCCAAAAGTAGATGAACGAGTAATTTGATAAAAATTGGATACCCGCAATACTTTTAGAGATAATTAGCATTTACTCATTTTGAGGAGGTGAATAATTAGCTACGGCTCTGAAAATTCACCAAGTAAAGCTCTCCCAAAAGTAGGTGAATGAGTTATATGATAAAAATTGGCTATCTGTAATACTTTTAGAGATAATTCACATTTACTCATTTTCAGTAGGTGAGTAATTAGCTACGGGTCTGGAACTTCACCATGTGAAAACCCTCCCAAAAGTAGATGAATGAGTTATTTGATAAAAATTGGATATCCGCAATACTTTTAGAGATAATTCACATTTACTCATTTTGAGTAGGTGAATAATTAGCTACGGGTCTGAAACCTCACCAAGTAAAAGCTCTCCCAAAAGTAGGTGAATGAGTTATTTGAGAAAAATTGGATATCTGCAATACTTTTACAGATAATTCACATTTACTCATTTTGAGTAGGTGAGTAATTAGCTACGGGTCTGGAACTTCACCATGTGAAAGCTCTCCCAAAAGTAGATGAACGAGTAATTTGATAAAAATTGGATATCCACAATACTTTTAGAGATAATTAGCATTTACTCATTTTGAGTAGGTGAATAATTAGCTACGGGTCTGAAACTTCACCAAGTGAAAGCTCTTCCAAAAGTAGGTGAATGAGTTATTTAAGAAAAATTGGATATCCCCAATACTTTTAGGGATAATTCACATTTACTCATTTTGAGTAGGTGAGTAATTAGCTACGGGTCTGGAACTTCACCTTGTGAAAGCCCTCCCAGAAGTAGATGAATGAGTTATTTGATAAAAATTGGATATCCGCAATACTTTTAGAGATAATTCACATTTACTCATTTTGAGTAGGTGAATAATTAGCTACGGGTCTGAAACCTCACCAAGTAAAAGCTCTCCCAAAAGTAGGTGAATGAGTTATTTGAGAAAAATTGGATATCTGCAATACTTTTACAGATAATTCACATTTACTCATTTTGAGTAGGCGAGTAATTAGCTACGGGTCTGGAACTTCACCATATGAAAGCTCTCCCAAAAGTAGATGAACGAGTAATTTGATAAAAATTGGATATCCACAATACTTTTAGAGATAATTAGCATTTACTCATTTTGAGTAGGTGAATAATTAGCTATGGGTCTGAAACTTCACCAAGTGAAAGCTCTTCCAAAAGTAGGTGAATGAGTTATTTAAGAAAAATTGGATATCCCCAATACTTTTAGGGATAATTCACATTTACTCATTTTGAGTAGGTGAGTAATTAGCTACGGGTCTGGAACTTCACCATGTGAAAGCTCTCCCAAAAGTAGATGAATGAGTTATTTGATAAAAATTGGATATCCGCAATACTTTTAGAGATAATTCACATTTACTCATTTTGAGTAGGTGAATAATTAGCTACGGGTCTGAAACTTCACCATGTGAAAGCTCTCCCAAAAGTAGATGAAGCAGTTATTTGAGAAAAATTATGTCATTATTTTGCCACAAATAAGAAAATAGCTATTACTCACTTATGGCATGCAATAGAACCCCAAACTATATGCATTTACCCTACAGTCACAATTTCAAAGTAGGTATTACTCGGCTATCCAATGTGCAACAGGTCTGAAACTTTACTATGTGATAGGTTATCAAAAACTAGATGAATAACATATTTGAAAATATTTCCCTAAGTTTAATACTTTTGAAGATATTTGACATTTACTTATGTTGTTATTTTGCTAGAAATAAGAAAATAGCTATTACTCACTTATGGCATGCAATACAAACCCAAAATATATACCATCTTATAGTTAAGGACAAAGTAGCTGAACACCATATTTGAAGAAAAAGCTGTAACTGCAATAGTTTTGGAGTTACAATGGCTTTACTCAACAGTCAGAATTTCAAAGTAGCTATAATTCAGCTATCCAAGGTGCAACAGGTCTGAAACTTTACTATGTTATAGCTTACCAAAAAGTATATGGACAACATATTTGAAAAGATTTCCCTAACTTCAATACTTTTGAAGATATTTGACATTTACTTCTTCTGTTATTTAGCTACAAATGAAGAAATAGCTATTACTCACTTATGGCAAGCAATAGAACCCCAAACTATGTACCATCTTATAGCTAAGAACAAAGTAGCTGAACAACATATTTTAGGAAAACACTCTAACTGCAATACTTTTTTAGTTACAATAGCTTTACTCAACAGTCAGAATTTCAAAGTAGCTATTACTCAGCTATCCAAGGTGCAAGAGGTCTGAAACTTTACTATGTCATAGCTTACCAAAAAGTAGATGGACAACATATTTGAAAAGATTTCCCCAACTTTAATACTTTTGAAGATATTTGACATTTACTTATGTCATGATTTTGCTACAAATAACAAAATAGCTATTACTCATTTATGGCATGCAACAGAACCCCAAACTATGTACCATCTTATAGCTAAGGAGAAAGTAGCTGAACAACATATTTTAGGAAAATACTCTAACTGCAATAGTTTTGGAGTTACAATGGCTTTACTCAACAGTCAGAATTTCAAAGTAGCTATAACTCAGCTATCCAAGGTGCAACAGGTCTGAAACTTTACTATGTTATAGCTTACCAAAAAGTAGATGGACAACATATTTGAAAAGATTTCCCTAACTTCAATACTTTTGAAGATATTTGACATTTACTTCTTCTGTTATTTAGCTACAAATGAGAAAATAGCTATTACTCACTTATGGCAAGCAATAGAACCCCAAACTATGTACCATCTTATAGCTAAGAACAAAGTAGCTGAACAACATATTTTAGGAAAATACTCCAACTGCAATAGTTTTGGAGTTACAATGGCTTTACTCAACAGTCAGAATTTCAAAGTAGCTATTACTCAGCTATCCAATGTGCAACAGGTCTGAAACTTTACTATGTCATAGCTTACCAAAAAGTAGATGGACAACATATTTGAAAAGATTTCCCTAACTTCAATACTTTTGAAGATATTTGACATTTACTTCTTCTGTTATTTAGCTACAAATGAGAAAATAGCTATTACTCACTTATGGCATGCAATGGGACCCCAAACTATGTACCATCTTATAGCTAAGGACAAAGTAGCTGAACAACATATTTGAAGAAAAAGTTGTTACTGCAATAGTTTTTGAGTTATGAGCCCTTTACTCAAAGTAGCTAAGATTGCTATTACTCACTTATCTTTAGGCCTAAGTCAATAAAACCAAAAATTTTTTCAAGGGCATGAAAATTCATTGGGACAATTAATTTACAAAAAATCTGTAGCTGTAGTAGTTTTGGAGAAATCTGCGTGACTAACTAACGCACGCACACACGCATGCACGCACGCATGCACGCACACACAGACATCATTTCATAATCTCCCTCCCGGGCTAAAGCCCGGCGGGAGATAATAAAGAATCTTTCTATATTCCTAAAATTGCTTTTTTATCCCAGAAATTATTTTAATTATATTCCTCAATACATAAAGCAAATAATAACTATAAATAGGTTTTTGAAAACAAAAACAGAGCATCCCAATAAGCTGATAAATGAAAACGTGAAAGTTTAAAGAATGGGAAAAAGGGAAAAGTATGCTGTCAAAAATATTCTCATACAGAAATAATACTGACAGACACATTATTGTAAATTTATTGTTAAATGCTACAGTGTAGGATAGATATTGCAAAAGGATGCATTTGATTATTATGAGCTACTTATTGTGAGGGGAAAATAGCGTTTATAAGGCAAATATTAAATTGATGGCTCTGAAAATGTCACAGCATATGACATACTATAAAAGCCAAAAACACAAAATCTGTGGGTTTTCTTATCCTGGTTTGACCCATAAACTGAGCCGGGGGTAAATCTGACTGCCTTCCTAGACTCACTGTATATGCTTTCCTATTACCCCACAATACAATCAAAACCTCTGAAAGTAATAATAAAGGAGGTAAAAGCCAAAACACAAAATCTGCGATTTTATGACCCCAGTTTAACCCATAACAAAGGGCAAGGGGGTAAATCTGACCAGTCCTCTAGACTCCCTGTATATGGTTTCCTATTGCCTCCCAATATAGTCCAAAGCTCTAAAAGCAACAATAAAGGAGATAAAAGCCAAAAACACAAAATTTGTGATTTCATTTTATTTATTTTTTTATTCATTCGTACATCAGACAGTAAACAGTTTACAATTTTGAACTAAACACAGTTGAACTAAAGTCTACTAAATGTCCCATCACATTTTAAAACTCTAAATGCAACAGATAAGATGATAGTAGGGGGGGGGGGCTTCTGATGAATTTAAGTTTCCTGATTACTACCTGGTAAAAAAAGCTCATAAATAGCTCAATTTTGGCCCAATTGCTCCTAAAATCTAATCAGCTCATGATTTTGAGAGTACTGACATATTTGTAAAATAAAAACCTCCTGTAGTGGATAGTTTTGACTGAGCATGATGATGAGCTGGTGTACCCGAAAAAAAAAGTTATTTCTGATAAAGGTCAAATATAAGCATGTTAAAAAAATTTCATACGCCTAAGGTACAAAAGTGGCAAATATGGGTAGAGAATCTGTCTACTAATAAGGGAGATATTCAAGGGAGACGATAATGCCGCAGCGGTGGGGAAACTTGACATGAAAACAAATATTAAGCGCCCTTTTCAAGGGACATTTAATAATGAGATGATACAATACTACATACCATTGGAGGCATATAATTCCCTTTTTTGATTACAACTGGATACTTAAAATGTTCATGAAGGTGATCGACATATTCAATGACCCTAAAACAAAAGATATATATTTATATTATTTTAAATATGAGATTTGTATTATAATATATACAACTAAATTGTGAAAAATATTTTTGTATGGGTGGCATCCATTATTATAAAAGTATTTGAAGTAAAGAATTTTATTATCGGGTACAGACAAAATGATTTATTAAAACACAAAATTATTTATTACAAAAAAAATTTATATTATTCACTCTGCCACAGTTGCCGATAGTTTTAGACTTTTAGACTATTTGTATGAGACTGAGCAAATAGAAAGTCACCTTGTGATCAAGTAATTTACTTTAGACATTCTCAGTGACATTTTCCATATTTTTTTCTGTAAAAGCTTCACAAGATTATATCCCTGTGTATTATTTCTATGTGAGAGTAATCTGCAGTCTGTGGTGTGCATGGTTACCTGTTTTCCTTCGTTCCAGATAAGGCAATGTAGTCAAATGCCTGCAAATGTTGCACCAACTCACACAGCCCCACACCTCCTGCATGTGGGCATACTGGGACTGTAATGTACACATATATACATTTTTTATTCACTGGGCACTCAGGTCTATGGTCAGGATTACGATTTTGTTCCATAGTAAGGTTCCACCTTGGGGAGAAAAAAGGTCTTCTGTTTGGTAAGAACCAACTGAATAAGAGCAGCCATATTTTAGTTGAACCAACTGCAAGTACCTGTGAAGCTAACATGGTGGATAATAAAAATTCTAATTCGAATTGGACTTTTATAGCGCTTAATCTCCCCTATTCAAGGAGACTCTAAGGAGCAAGAAAAACCAAAACAGTCAACCAATTTCAGTATCCAGGGACAGAAAAAATGCCAAACACCACAGAGAATGCCAGGAGGTGAGTAAGGCTAAGGTGGTTACGCCTTGGTATACAGGTAAAAATGTCAAGTATCTCTGAAACTGAGGAAAATTACATGAAATACTACTATGAAGTAGACAAACCTTACAGAATATTAAGGTTTACCCACAAACTTTATGGATATTAACTATATTTTAATAGTTTCTACCATGTTTGTACTCAGTTTCAAAGTCGGATCATTTTCAGGTCACCGAGTAGCCTATCACAATTTAAACTCCTGCCAATATAAGAGATTCAGCCAGGGTCTGATGACTTGGTGTTGAAAGGAATGACAAAACCCAGCTTTGGATCAAACACATGATCATTGGTATCATGCAGATTACACTTAAGTCCAGTACCTCCTGCTTTGAAAGCCATCAGGTAGACAGACAGGATTTCATTGGGTCCAGCCAAACGACAGCTGTCAATCTGACAGAACTGGAAGGCATTAGCTTGTAAGAACTGCTTAAACATCACACGATTATGACAGGCTTCACCAGTGGCTACTCCGATCCCATAGGGAGCTAGAGCCTAAAGTATCAAAAACAAAACAAGAATCACTTTTTATAAATACAAGGTAAAGTCATATTTATAATTTGTGCCAATATATTTTTTTTATATTCTTGTCATCTATAGATTAAATATAAATTTTTAACAGTGTTTTCAATAATTTAGGTTTTGGAGCAATAAAATATTTCGCTCTCTTTTCAAACAATATGCCCGTTTCTTTGTCCAACAAATAATTTTCTCAAAAAGAAACAGTCTTCTCAAATGTCTAAGGTTTTTCTTTATTGGTCCATTTTTCAGACTTTCTGATTCTCGTCATCTCTATGTACTTTTAATAGTTCCATATGTTTACAAGAATTGTGTTAATATCTTAAATAGTTAGTTGCACAAGTAAATTGGACAAAATTAGATAATTATCGGTTAGCATATTTCCAAATATATTAAAAATTCTTCAATATGCTGTCAATGCATGGGCTCTTTTATTCACAGCTGTATGTATTATCAAGTATTACACCTTTGATATGGTGGCATCTCCCAGAATATCATCAGGTGATGTGGGTTCCTCTATCCACAGTGGTAGCATTATCAGGTACCATACACCTTTGATATGGTGACATGTCCCAGAATATTATTAGGGATTGTGTTTTGTTTTATTTACAGCTGTATGTATTATCAAGAACCATACCTTTGATATGGTTGCATGTCCCAGAATATCATCAGGTGATGTGGGTTCCTCTATCCACAGTGGTTTATATGGAGCCAATGACTTCATCCATTCAATGGCCTGTCCTACCTCCCAATTCTGATTGGCATCAGTCATCTGAACAGGGATAAATTTTGGTGCAAAATGTTGGCATTTTTGATGCAAGATATTGAAAAATGTACTCACACAAAGATTGTATTGTTTAACCAGATATCAGTTGAGAAGAAAAGGAATAACCTATTAAATGTGATAAATGATTGCCTCTGGATATTTAATGTGTCACTTCTGTTGCCAGTTTCAGACAAAGGATTAAAAAGTATATTCAACAGAGGATTGACAACTCAATTCTCCTTGGCTGCCCAGTGGACAATGACCCATATTTGTCCAATGGCCATGATTTTGTTTTATGTCCCTTAGAATCTTCTACTACAGATATTAAATGCTATAAAAGTCTGACTAGATTAAATATTAAGTTATTTAATACATCATTCACTTGACTGAAAAAGTTTATTATTTTATTTTATTTATTATGATTTTTTTTTTTTTTTGGGGGGGGGGGGGGGGGGGGGGGGAAGTAGAAGCAAACTGTTTGAAAAACAAGTTTGTTTTTATGTGATACTAATATAAAGGAAATCACAACCATGGCATTTTAAGCCACATTCTCCTGCTGTCTGTAGTTTTGTCTGCCATATACAATTTTCATATTAAATTTTGAGGAATTAAGCTTGATTCTGTTATTATGTGTCTCACTGAGATATTACCTGGTTGGGACAAATTCAACACAATTCAAGAATTCCAATAAGTAAGGTACAAGGCCTTTTTCATAAGCAGACACTATTTAAACCTTGAAGCATGGGTTAAAGGTTAAATTTGAACCCAAGACCAATAATAAGGAAACTACAAGGCCTTTTTTGAATGAAGAGCCTGTTTAACCTTGAAGCAGGGATCAAAGGTCAGATGAATGTGCTCTGTGTGTAGACATCATAATTCTTGGTTTTCTTAAGCTCCATTATAAATTTAAATAAGTTCCATTGTGTACTTATAAGGTGAAATATGCCAAAAAAGGGTCCTGGTGGTTAATCTGTGTACTCTCTGGGTGACCTTAAACAAAAAGATTCAAGTAAAATTTTCACATGTTAAACCTTTTGGACTAATGGTAATTGAGATATATGTACCCTTTAATTATTCTGACTATATGAAAAGATTTCCAGCCAATGAATTCCTATAGGTTGGTTTTACATCCCAAACATATGTGACCAATACTAAGCCAAATATAGGCACCTATAGGTTTGGCCAACCTTTTTTGATCTTGAATGAGGGACCTATGGGGCAAATCTGACCATATCAAAAGATTCCATATTCATGATTGTATTACAGGTAGCCTTCACATCTTAAACCGATACGAGACATCTCTACATGTCGGTTTAGCCAATCCCATTAAACCCTTGAACAAAGAGCCGAAGGTGAAATCTGACCACATCAAAACATCCTTAGGCAACTTTAAGTTTGGCAGTCCATTATTTCTTGTAGGTTGGTTCACATCCCAAACTGTTAGAAACAACAATGAGCAAGATATTGACATTTTAAAGGTTGGTGAACTCTTTTGACCTCCAATGAGGGGCCCTAGGTCAAATCCGCATTAAATAATCAGTTACACTGTTACTATGATATTTACTGACTGATATATAAACTGAACCCAGTTGCTCCATTAATATTTTCATGTAACTTGACTGGCTGAGGTGCTGTAGAATTAATTCTTGAATTTGTTAGTTACCTTTGACAGTGGCTTAATAATGTGTCTTCAAATGCATTCATTGGATGCATCATGTCATAGGTAAAAATGCTAATATGTTTGATTAATGTGTGTGTAATAAAATCAATAAAGATTTGTAATAAAGAGATTTATAATCAATTAAAACAATGTGTTTGCAACTCATAAAGACGTGTATGGGTGATTGACAGATGTGTGTTTCTATCTGATGAGGATTTGAAGACAAAAATTAAGCACTAAATAGTTGCTTTTAAAACATTGTAGATCTCCCTCGAGTATTCACTTATACTATTCGTCAATACATATCCACATATAGTTTTAAACTGACCCTTTCATGAGGATTCTAATGCTGTTTGTATTGAAAAATTTAGATAAATAATAAGGACTTCATGAACAAAGTAAAATTACATGATACACATCTCCCAAGCTAATGAATATAAATGAACAAATTTTGTGCTCAGTGACAGAATGTCTTGACAATTTTGGAACCAACATATCTGTACTGTGACACTTCAGAGCACATAAGAGGCTGGGGTTCTACTCATACTTAAGTATTTTTATTGTTGGTGCAAGAAAAAAGGTTTATGGCAACTTTTTGTTCATCAAACTTGTTTTTATTCTTATATTTTATACTAAAATTTTTGCGACTTGGATATTACTTTACTTGATAAATTTAAGTTCAATCAAATTCAAACAGAACTACACCTATGTTCCATAATTACCTATGCTAAGCCTTGTGGACTTCAGGGCCCGTATTCACGAAGGGTCTCAGACTTAGCCAGGTCTTGGGCTTAAATCCAGTCTTAAAGTTAAGACTTTTGTCTCAGCTAAGTTTTGTCTTAAAACCGTATTCACAAAGGGTGACTTAGCTAAGTCAAAGATTATCAAATAACCACAGTGGTTTTCTGTGTCATGTGACCTTTCTTTTCTATTCAAACTTTTCTATTGGTGACATATATCCTTCATTTAATGTATTTTATCTAAGGAAAAGTGCTGTTTTGAAATGGAAAACCTTATTACCAAATATAAACTTCCAAAGACTGCTTTAGTGAGATGTTCTGTATAATTATACTTTATTTACAGCCATTTCAAATTTAGAAGTGGAGAAAAGTTTATGGCGGCCATATTTAAGTCCTCTTTATGAAATTTAAGCCCACTACCAACCAGTCTTAAAGTTGAGCCCTTGGCTAAGCCTAAGACCGGTCTTAAATTCTTTGTGAATACCACTAAGCCTAAGACAAAAGTCTTAGCAGCTTTTGGGCAGAAACTTGAGACAAAAGTCTCAACTTTAAGCCTAAGCCCTGGCTAAGACCTTTCATGAATACGGGCCCTGGGGCCGATTTCACTAAAGGACTTAAACTAAGTCCTTTTTTTGGCTTAGTCAGGGACTTAAATCTAACACTTTGGTCTTAACTAGGTCTGGGACTTAAAATGGATTTCACAAAGGTGACTTAGCTAAGTCCAAGCTCATCATATAACCACAGTGGTTTTCTGTGTCATGTGACCTTTTATATCCTTCATTTAATGCATTTTATCTGAGGATAAGTGCTGTTTTGAAATGGAAAACTTTGTTGCCACACATAAACTTCCTAAAGACTACTTTAGTGAGGTGTTCTGTGTAATTATACTTTTTTAACAGCCCTTTCAAATGTTGAAGTGCAGAAAAGTTTATGGCGGCCATATTTAAGTCCTCTTTACCAAATTTAAGCCCATTACCTCCCAGACTTAAATCTAAGTCCACTGACTTAGCAAATCCATGGACTTAGCCCCTTTGTGAAATCCACTAAGTCTAAGCCCGCTGACTTAGCACATTTTTGACAGAAGTTAAGACCAAAGTCTTAAACTTAAGCCCAAAACCAGACTTAAGTCCGTTCGTGAAATCGGCCCCTGGTGTATACAGATTGATAAACATACACTATATACTGGTTTTATAAATATCTGTACATCATAATATGATAACTTGGAAGCTTTTGGGAATTCATAGTGCACTTAAAAATTTATAGAAAAATTTTCTAAGTAATTCATAATCTATTTGTGCATAATCTTAAAAATGACAGGTAATTTGTATTCACATATTCCTGCAGATATTGTCATTAATTTGTTTACATGCCACATCAATATGGCTTTGGACCATGTGCTTGTATAATGGCAATATGATTTTGCAATAATGATTTTGTCATACACCCCATTATAAGGAGAATACTGTATAAGCAGGAATTTTAACGATAACAAATGTTTTTGCTAATTCTATATTTTTAAGAATTTAACTAGAATTAACATTTACTGATGGTTAGTCTCCACTTCAGAGATTAATAGAGATTGAAATTTCACTAGGAATTAATTTTCACTATCAAAACAATCAGTAAAAATTAATAGTTAATGGATGCATTTGTTACCACTAACACAGTTTGTATCTAGTTATGGCCATGTATCATTTAACTAGTATGCCTCCCTAGTGCCAAATAGTCCCAAGTACAGACTTATTGGTGATATGGCTTGTGTTTTCAGATTTGAAGGTCAGGATCATAAACACATCAAAACTATCATTACCGTGCCCTGTTTCGCCCATGTTTTCATAAGCACCCCCCACCCCTACAATCTTACGTTATTGTTAATTATTTGCTAATATGTCATTTTAATGTAAACTTTCTCCATAAAAACCCAGTAATAGGTATCATTTGATTATTTTATATCCATTTTCAACATAACTATTTCGCATTTTATTCCAGAGAGATTTGTTTGTGTCAACTACACTTTACTTCCAGTTGGTGAGTACTAAAATGCAAGTGCTTAAAATCGGGTCATTTTTGGGGGAATGTCTGATTGGTTTTCATTGTCATAAATGCCCTTCCCCAACTTCCCGAGCAATATCTGGTCACATTGGGCACTTCAGACCTCACAAACTTTGTGAGTGAATATTTCTGTCTTGAGTATTTACATCAGATCTTTTCGATTATAAGGCAGCTACAACTAATCTTTAGAATGTTCTGAATAATCGTGTGGATGTTACAATTAATTTTATTGGCTGGTATGGCCTAATCTTGTGCACTCTTCTGTAAAAATGGAGCCTGTCATAGGACTCCTCCTATTACTGTGCAAGAGTGTTCAAGGTTTATTGTTACAAGAGATCTTTATGAATCACGGAGGTCAGGAGCACATCATAAGGTTCCTCTGTTAGAGTAAGAAATCTCAAATTCGCCAGGAATCTAAAATTCGCCACCTCTAAAACCTCAGTTAATTTTACAAGAAAATGATATTTTGTCTTAAAATTGGTATTTTTCAGTTTAAAAAGCCTTAATTTACTCTACATTCAACAAATCTCACCTCAATTAATTTATTTTATTAGTATTTCAACATGTGGCGAATTTCAGATATGTGGCGAATTTTAGATTTCTTACTCTATCCCTCCTTTTTGTGACAGGATCAGATGTAGTAACATCTCAAGTTTAAAACTGGCTTGGTATTACTATGACTGGTGAAAGAAGAACAGCAGTTATTAGATAACCTTCCTTCTGATATCTTTGACTTTAAAGTTTCACCTTCAACACATGGTTTGGTATACCTACCAGTGTTCGGTCACAGCCAATTTCTTTCCTAATTAAGGCAACTCTCCGAATATCATCTTTCTGATCTTGGCCTACTTTGACTTTAAATCTGTTCATAAAAATACATAATTCATAGTAATTAGTGTCACTTCCATATCATTACATGTATTATTTAAGTATTAATTATACTGTTTGAAATACTTGACTTCAACTGCCAATGAAGCATCAATCAAGGCATACATATAAAGCATTGTGTAGGTACATCATATACTGGGTAAAATTTAAAAAAAACTGAAAGCACGACACAGGCTAACAATTACCCAGATGACACAGATATATGTGTATATAGTTTATAGTATATGGTGATAACATCATTTTTTTAAAAATTAGTAATTGTATAATTTATTTAAAGTAATGTTTATGGATAATAAAGCAACATTTTTTTGTCATTTTATTTTTTTCTTGTGTAATTTTTACCACTTTTACCCTAAAAAGAACACACTTATATGGTGAAGTATGTGATTACCTTGTAAATCCTTGTTCCAGTGCCTCTTTGCAGAGCTGGAAACAGTGACAAACAACTATCAAATTGATGTTTATGTCACTTGAGAATGAAACATGTGTGAATCTGATACAATGTATTCTGTATTATATTGTAGTGCATCACATTGGTTTCAATGTTATCCAAATCAGTCAGTTATTCATTTGAAACAGAAGAAAAATACAGAATCATATAGATTAACTTACACCTACCTCTAAACATATTTTAACTAGTCACATAAATATCAAATGGGTATCACAATTTTTTCATAATAAATCAATTATGTACTGTTATTGTTTTACTGCTTTATTTCATAGAACTCTAGTATTCTAATTCTAATCCTGTTAATTTCAAGAAGACGTTTTCCATGAAACATTTTATATTATCTGGATCAATTGATTTAGGTTGCTTTATTTTATAAAACTCTAGTACTCTAATTCTAATCCTGTTAGTTTCAAGAAGACATTTTTGATGAAACATTTTATATTATTTGGATTAAGTCATTTTATATAGATTTATATTCTAACATGACACGGCTGTGTCCGTGATTCTGATTGGTTAATAAATAAAAAATTGTTCTGTAAAACCCCGCATAACCTTATGAGTTCAATTTATTGCTCATAATGCTGCTCTGCAAAAAAGAAAACTTGAAGTAACAGCCTCGAAATAGACAAATAATGGTAAATATGATATTCAGGGATTCTTACATTCGAACATAGAGTATACTGATATGAATGTCCAAACGTTTATTCAACTGCGCCCTTCATTAAAAAAATCTTTATAGAATACTCAAGTATTTTTGTACAAAATAGCCCCAAAACTAATTTTTATAAGATCTTTTAAAACATCATGTTAGAATAGAAATAGACAAGTCCGAGCTCGGGGTTATAGGAGACTTTACAACGATTAGCGCATTAGAATCACTCAGGCTCTGTCTCCTATAACCCCTCTCTCGTTGTTGTCTGTTTCTATAATATACATCACTATAGACACATTGTATCCATCATATCACAGTGGGTTAGTTGAGGGGATGAAGGAAAATCAGGCAAACTGAAAATCAACCAAACCCAGCATCTGAGATTGCGGAGGAGAGTGTTTTATACATTAATGTGCCACATTATGTTATCTGGAAATATATACCATGTCAAGACACAGATTTTCTTACTTAGATGTACTACATGTACATAATTGTAAACATTCTAAACTGAATTATGCACAGATGGCTCTGTATTCAGTACTCACCCTTTTTACTTTTGTATCACTGTACCCAAGCCAACCAGCAGATGTTGTGTATGCTGGATATCCATTTTGTTTTATCTCTTGTTCTAAATATCAAAAAAAAAAAAAAAAAAAAAAAATCCAAACTGATAATTTAACATATACTCAAAAGGACACAGATATTTCTTATACATCTTAATGATGATAATTAATATATTTAGTCAGTGGAGCATCCAAAGTCCTGGTAACCTCTTTTTATTATTATAAGATAGCAAAATAAAACCCAGAGTATATAAAGTTCAAAACAGAAAATTCAATAAAAGCTTTTAAAACTGTGAACATTTATTAAACAGTTTTGATGGCTGAATTACAGTTAAAATAGTTTTCTCAATAAACCATATATAAATATGCCAATATAATTGATAGGTCCCAGTTCTGCAGTTCACCCAAGAACCAACCTGCCAATCTATATAGGTTAGGTAGATAGATGATAAAATGCCATCTAGTTTGTTTACATTCAAAGCACTATAAAACTATAGAGATGGATCTGCATTATTTTGATACACTGGATGACAATATTTCACTTAACATAACTTGATTCACAAGTTTTGTGTTTATCACTCTTCTTGTATACAATGGAATACAACAAGTTTGCCACACTTTACTTTTCAAGTCAGTTGTAACCAATTCCAAATTATACGGACACTTGGTACAGGTACTTTGGTATCTGTCTGATATCTGATGTTAACTAATACAACAGACTCTCTATAACAAAAAAATGTGTAAGCCGAATTAGGTCTAAGTGGAAGCATTTCAATGTCCCAACATTATTAAAGAATTCAGTATTGTTGTCAGTATAAGTGGAAGTTAGCCATAACTGGAACTGAGTCCGGCAGATATTAGAGGTTCTAGTTCTAGAGTCTACTGTAAAACACAAGAAATGTATATTTAAACTAAACTATTTAATAACTTGTGAATACGGATTTTTGAGAGATATGGATGTCTCTGACATATTTGTATATGTACTTAGAGCTGAGTTGAATAACCTCTGAGTATCAATGATTTTTAAGAGTTTAAATGACTAACCTCTTTTATCTTTCCCTGATTTTGCTTTCCTAAGAATTTCTAGCGCTTCCTCTTTAGTAATGAAGTCTGATCTAAAATATTAAGAAAGAAATGTTCAGAAAAGTCTAGGAATCAGTCGATTGACATTCAGAGATAAAATATGCATTAGTTAGTAAATTAAGCCAACAGAAAATTAAGACAACTTTCTAAAAGTGGTCAATAAGTTGTAATTGTACAATCATACATTAAGTTATGCATTACGACCAGAATGACTGTATTAAAGTGAAAAATTGACCTCATTTTTTTATTGCATATTTTGTCATTAGAAACCTTTATCACTAAATTGAGCAATAAAATAGTCAAGCTCCTGTAAGTGTACTTTGGTTCAGTGAAATTCATCAGATGAGCTTTTCCATTGAAATTTGTTGTGCTGTCTAGAAATCATGGGGCTGTATTAATAATTTACAAAGAAAGCTCATACTGTGCCAAAGATCAGATAAAGGTTTACAGAAAATGAATCAGCTAATCTGTAGCATAAATCAGTATTCACAGGTATGGTTGAGTTTGGTTCAAGTACAGAAGATTCGACCATATCTGATCACAACTTTGAGTTGCTTAAATAGGTTAATCAAAGTTAGGCCAAAAGTTGAGCCAAATATTGATTCAACATTTTGGTGAATACAAAGCTTGTTTCTGATCTGATTTTTAGCTCATCTTAAGCTGATCACTAGCTCAACTTTCTTTGATCTAATGAATGAATATAGCCCCTGGTTAAGAAGAATAATTTTAAGAATAATATGAATAAAGAATAAAATTTTTCTAAAACCTATTTATTACATTTTGGTAAAAATTTGGAATAACCATAAGCAAAAGATTCAATTTGTAAAATAATGCTCAAACATTCATTAAAAATACTTCCTATTATATGCATCCACCATCTCACTGAAAGGCAATGCAAGGTTATTAGTTTTTCTTATGTTTATTAAAGCCATACTTTGTTATCGTATAATTTTTGTTTAGCCATTTTCTGAGATTTAATTTTTTTCAGTAGATTCAAATTGTCTGGTTAATAGTTAGACCCCAGTTACACATCCAAGGATGATCTGCCGGATGGCGCCAGGTTTCCTAATATGAAAAATGTTGAGTGATTTACAGATCATATGTTTCATCTGTGAGCTCATCCTTAATGTCCCTAATATCCCTGTGGCAACCGCCATGGATGCGATGTGTCCGCCAGGACGCTACAGAAAAATCAAACTGCTTGACTTTTCCATAAATGCTTTGTGGACCTTATCTGTAATTATTATCTGTTACTCATCCGTAACTTGTCCGTAACACATCTGTAACGTCCTTAAACCCATTGGGCATGTCCTTATGGCATCCCTAACATCCTTGGCTCTTCCGCGCCAATAAAGGCTGGGAAAATGTCTACGGATATCATAAGGATACCTCCGGATGTTAACAGACATTACCGGAAACCCCACGGGCCAATCAGAATGCTCCTGGAAGGTCACGGAAATGAACATTTCTTGTGGATATGCACGGACATTCACGGACCTGTCTGAGGACAATAGGGACGGGGTTTATGGATAATAAGGATGCCTCAAGGACAATAAGAACAGGGTTTACAGATAGATAGTGGTTTCCTACGCCACTCAGGAAGTTACAAAAAAAAACACTTTCTCATGGATGAAAGCCTATATAAAGGGCACTTGGCTGACAAAATAAGCAAGAAACCCGCTGTTCTGTTCAGTGTTGAGGAGGAGCAGAAGTTGGTGGACTTTTTTCATGACAATGAAATTCTCTACAACAAATTTTACAAGCATTAAATGGACTACAAGGATAGGTCAAAGAGGGAGGTTGTGTGGGATAAGTTTTGTGAGAACAACATGGACAAAGATGCCTGCCAAAGATGGTTTCAGAGCCAGTGCACACTCTTCGGAAAGGTCACTCACATGAAGTCAGGCCACGGTGAACCACAGCTGACAGAGAGGCAGAAATGGACCAAAGACAATTTTTACTTTCTGAGGGACCACATCATAAGCCATCCTACAGCAAAAAGTGAATTCAGGGTTCCCAACCCAGTAAATATTTTTGGGTTTTGCAAATGTTCAATAGGAAACGTTTGGCAAAGGTTAAAAAATGATGGGTACAAAAACCATTTATAATAGAATGTTTTGAAAATGTTTTATGTATACCGTTTATTAAACATTTAATGAGGTTAGAAAAATGTTACAAATGAACATAATAATATCTGAATAATAATGGGGTCAGAGGTCAAATTCAATACCTTTTTAAGGTTGCTCACTAATGAAAATATTATTTTTATGTCTAAAATTGTAAGATAGTGGCTTATAAATTGTGGCCCATTCAATTCTTACTTTTTGGGATTGCATGTGGGGCAATTTTTGACAAAGTCCTCTAAAATCCCCTATTATTGCTCACCACCATCTTTGTTTGGACATGTTTGAAGGTGAAGGTTTAAAAAGCATTCTGAAAATATGGGTTTAAAAACGTTTTTGACAGAATGTTTTTAAAACATTTGATCAACAATATTTCTTAAACATTTTATGTGAACTGTCTATAAAACACTTCATGATGAATGTTTCAAAAACATTTCTAACATAACCTTCATTTCTTTAGCTATTTTATAAATGTTTAAAAAATGTTTCCAGTCAAACCAACTTCTAGAGTTATTTTATAAACGTTTTTATTTTAAATGTTTTCAGTAAAAACGTTTGTATATAGCATGTTTATAAAATATCTTTTAAACATTACAGTATAAAGGTTTGCTTGGAAACATTTAGAAACCCATAAGATAGGGTTTAAATAGGTTTTAAAAAAGTTTTTTGTAAACATTTAAACCATTTTAAAATGTTTCTAATGTTTACTGGGAAGGGGTCTGCTTCCCAAGACCCCACAACTATGGTCTCAGCATCCAGATGGGAGACTGTGCACATGGAACCGTTCCAGGATACTTCTCGTCCAGAATCCACTGATGACCCAGCAGACATGTCCAACTTGGATACATATACCCCTACTCTTAGATCGTGTGGTGTCAGTGTGACCTCAAGTTTAGCAGATTCCGACCTCCAATCAGCTCTTGCAGAATCTCAGAGGTGGATAACAGAGTTAAAAGACATTGTGGTTAAAAAGCTGAGTGATGACAAGCCTGATGACCCCAGACTGGGCTTCTGTGACTTTCTAAAGGTGGAGGTGGTACAAATAACAAGTGTATGATGAGTTTCAACAAGAGACATTCAACTTAGTGATGAGACTTAAATGTAGGGAGAAGCAGCAGCAAAGGCACCAGCACACGATTGCCACCAGTATGGCCCAGACCGCCACGTACAGCCAGGTCTTGATCTCACACCAGTATCCTCTGTCTCACACCCAGATGCAGGCCCAACAGCAGCAGATGCAACAGACATTTACACATCTACCACAGGCACTTTCACAGCAGTAGCATTTACAACACTCACGGCAGCACTTTCAACAGACATTTACTCCGACACATGGACCAGCTCAACAGCAGATCCACGGCCAGGCTCCACAGCAAAGCATGCAGCCACAGCACCACATGCCAGTGATGTCAGCGCCACAGCAGCCAATGCAGCGCAGCCGGCAATTCAACCACAGCAGCCAATACAATAGCAGCAGCATCAACAGCCAATCCAAACACATCAGCCAATACAGCAGCAGCAGCAGCCCATACAATAGCAGCATCATCATCAACAAACTGTCCAAAGTTCACAGCAGCAACCCACACAACACAGCCAACAAACATCACAGCGGCAAGCCTCACAGAGCATGTCACCACCACTTACAGCCACAGGGACTAGGAGGCAAAGCAGCCCACCACTTACCAGAACACCAACTGGATTCACCTTCTCACCACCAACAAATCCACCCTCAGTTGACAGCCAGTACTTTAGCAACATTCCAAACATGTTACATGAACATGCCTCAGTTTCAGCCAGTCGAGGAATCAGCCACCACCCATCCAGACCTACCAGCCTCAGGGGATCCGTAGCCAGCCACTGCCAGCCAACATATTAGCACCAACATAACCTCTTCATTATCTTTTCATTGTGTGACCATTAACAAGTGCCCACTGACCAGTGACCAAAGGTTATTTTAAGTCCGTAATCAATATCCTTCTTGACCAAATAGATGAAGTTATTACCGTCAGGATTCAAAATCAAAGTTATGATAACAAAATAAAAACATTTTATTGGCAATAGTGACAGACAAATTATATAACATATACACAGGCAATCATGTGTAACACATGAAAAAGTATAAAAGACAAGAATGATCATTAGACAAATATTGCTTGAGCTATTTCACCATAAGTGTCCATAATAACTTTGTTAAGTTCTTAACAGTCCATGAATTAGTATATAAATGTGAGCACGAGTGTCATTCATTTCAACTGGCTTTTGTATTAAAGTGTTGCACTGTTCTCTTTACATTTGATGAGTCACAGTATCACAATATTTTAAATTCTGTCCATTTGCCTGGGGACCTACCCCTCACTCATGAAATAGTCCCTGAGAATATTCCTCTGTCTTTTAGCTGCCTCCATTGGGTTGCAGTCATCATATGGAATATCATTGCCCTTGAGCACTATCGGAGGCTGGCCCTCTCCCCCAAAGTCAGCCTGTTGACCTGCGGGATATCTGAGAGTGGTCGGACCAGTTATGAAAATAAAAACCGGTTTTCGAGGCTTTGAAACCGAACAAAATCTGGGATTTCAAAAGTTTACAGATATATGATAAAAAGTTTTACGCGAGCGTACATGAGCTAGCACATTATTAATAGGAAACATGGATTCGCGAGATATTTTGAAGTTTGTAAACTTCATTTACCATGAATATAAAGCAAAAATGTAAGTTTTTCCTCAAATGTATATGCTCTTTATTGTTTTGACGAAATATGAACTTGCAGAAAGGCTAATATGATGACGTTTTCAATAACCGGTACTTAAATATTCTTTGTGGATTTCGTCATTTCTACCTAAACGAAACGAAATGCGGTATACCGGTTTACCGTACACACCACTAACATCTGATCCTCAGTAGGTTGTGCAGTACAAGGCAGGCCATGACCAGCCTGGTCACCACCGGGGGCTCCTGCTGCAACGGGCTCTGGACAATCCTAAAGCGAGACACGAGGATCCCAAAGGCATTCTCCACCACCCTTCTTTCCCGGCTGATCCTATAGTTGAAGACGCTCTCTTTAAAGTCCATACCATGTCTGGAATAGGGCTTCATTCACCAGAGCTTGAGGGTCGTCCCCGAGGATGAAAAAGTTCACCTTTGGTCCACCAATCCCCAGGGGTTCACTGACTCTCAGGGAAGCCGATGCTGCCGTCCTCTATTTTGTAACTTGTAGTCTCCATCCACCAAGGCCAAGAGTACTATAGAGTGGAAGCCCTTGTAGTTGTGGTAGAGGCTGCCTCCCCCTTGTGGACATTTAATTGGAATATGTTTTCCATCCAGGGCACCCAGGGAATGCGGAATGTTCCATCTCCGGTGGAAGACAGACTTGACCTGCAACCAGTCATGGGATCTGTCATCCAGGTCCTGTCCCTCAGGAGCTCAGCAGTGATTCTCTGCTCCAGCTCTTGAAAGAGCTCAGGTGGCATCCAGATGAAGTTTCGGGGTCATCTAACTGGAGCCTTGGCATCAGTCTGGCGTACTGACCCTCTTCTTCACACTCTACCCGGCCTAGCCAAGGCCAGAACCTATATCTTCTGTGTCTTCTACAACTGGCAGACCCCATCTGCTTCTCACCCTCTCTATCAGAGCTGAAACAATGAGTAATTGCCTCTCCATTTCTAAGAGTAAGAGTTGAAGTTGTGCAGGATTTCTGTCCTCTATGTCCATATTGACATCTAGATTCAATCTGGCTAGTGGCCTGAGCCTTACCCCTTTTATAGCCATTGGCATCCAGGTATCCAGTGATCTCTACCTCCCAGTGAGATACCTGAAATGTTATCAAAAAAGCCCTTACCTATAAACAGACACCTGCTAGAAAAATGTGGATCCTTAAATCCCATCTGTGCGTGTCCGCAAGGTCTGTAAACCCATCCGGGGTGTCCTTGAGATGTCCTGGGGAATCCCTGAGTAGTCCAGGTGGTCACAGACATGTATCTGAGGGTGATCCGAAAGCAACAAAACGCAACCCTAACATCCTTGTGGCATCCTTACTATCCGTCAAGTTTTCTGTGGTGCGTCCGTAAATCACTCACTTGTCCAAAATTCCCCCTCCCCAAAACCCTCGATCCGCAGGAGATCCTTGTCAGTTACCACATATGGAACCGTGGCCTATATCCTTGGATGTGTAACTGCCACTTAATTATAAATGATCTACATACCTTATATCAGAGAAAATAAAAAAGAAAAAGATATTTTTGTTGCTCTTTGTATTATTTTATCTTTTTAAGTATGCTGTGCAAGAAAATATGTAACTAGTCAGATAGTAAAAAAAGTTACTGAAAGTCAAATTTCACTCACATGTATGTAAAACTGATTGTGGACACCAGCTGTTCTGGTTCCTGAAGCAAAAGATAACAATGTTAAAAACTTAAAATGATAGTATTTGCATACAATACTCTGTATCAAGTATAAGTTTTTGTCACGTATCAGCATTGGAAATAAAAGTAATACATTCTCTACTATATTTATTCATATAAATGCCCCCCTCTATTTAACACCCACACACACCCACACACACACCCACCTTTACAATACTGGGATTCTCGAAAAAAGAAGAGCTTTAGTACACCCCAAATGAATAACTGCTAACAAGAAACAAAGAAAAATGGACTAAAACAAGGCGGCTTTGATCAAGAATGGCTAAAATACATAAATACAGTGAAAAATACTTGAAAATCACCACAGCATGTGAAAATCTGCAACAGGGCTTTTTGTTCTCGCAAATAAAATGAATCCAAATCAAAAAGGAAAAGAATCCAAATTCACAGAAATTTTGCAACAAATCAGGTTAATTGCTTAACATTCAACAAAAATCGTAAAAACTCCCCTCCTATATCTCAAAGTGAAATAAGACATGTTCCTTCAACGATCAACTTTACATACTGTGATTAACATCATATTTCATGCTGAAAAATGATCACTGAATATGGGTGAATGAGCAAGGAATTGTGGACACTACCATGGTTCTATTTTAACTGCAATGGTAAATTCCAGCACACTCCGTCATGGCAGTCATGGCAACAGATTTTTGGTGTCTAGTGTCCATACATACAAACAAGTTGGTAGCAGAAGTTTTTGAGTCATGGCAGGACAGTCTAATAATGAGGTCAATTCTAAAACAGCATCTATCAGGGGGAAGAGATTATTATGGTGGTTTGAAGGTAAATCTAAAGAAGGCTGAAAGGTGTTTCGGTCTACATGCATGAGTTGCACAGCCATCTGAGACACGAGTAGTGTACTAGAATTTATGAAAGACTGACGACAAAAATAAATTCCTTCTTGAACACATCCCATAGCTCTTCTAGAACTCTGACAGTCACCATTCCAAGTATTAATGCAGCCCATTGCTGCTTAACTTCATTATCGAGATGCACACTCATCACACTAATCCACAATTCATAAAAGTCCAGTGATGAAAAGAAAATTTAAAAAAAAAAACCAGAAAAAACACAAAAACAAGTGATCTCTAGAAGAAAGAGCCACACTAGAGCTCACACTTAAAAAGATGTGTCTTCTGTATGTTTCTAAAAGACACCATAGCTGTTTGTGACCTGATTACAAGTAATAATCTATTTAACTGGGATCCATCTTTGATAATCAGTACTCGATTAGGCTCGATTACTGCACATCAATTAGGCTGTATTAAAATTAATAAAATTAGATGTGAGAAGGTTCCACTTACCAAGTCAACTAGAAGCTTCCACAGTGGCTGTATAGAAACAAGAACAGCAGACATTACACCATGGCAGAATACAGTAGGATACAATGCTGTTTCTTAAACTCTACATACTGTCACAGAAAGTCCATATATTGTATTAAAATGTGCAAAGCTGTTTCTCAAAACTATCTGGGAAAAATTATTTTATATCTCATTATTAAATAAGCTGATTAAAACAAAAGAGTGTCCTTGGCTAGGGTAACGATAACAATGTGTACATCCAAATAACTTCATGTTCTGATGAAAAAACTTAGACCAGAAAGTAATATGTGTTTCAGCAACCCTTACAGGAGTATTCCTATGAATTAACAATGTGTTTTACGACGTAAACATAAAAGCACAATCCCAAACTCTTTTTGAGTGAAAAAAGCTTGAAACGAATCGAAACGATAATACATGCAACCAAAATATCTTGGTCAAAACTATGGTATTGATAACAATGGCAGTTTGTTCAAGCAAACAAGTATTGTTTTAAACATTAAACGCTAAAATGACAAATAAGTTTGATACTACTCAGCAAAGTTTAATGAAGAGATTCCACAAGAGCATTTAATCTGACCGAAAATGAATTATGGTATGACATCTATATAAAGCAAATAAGATTCTTTTGAAAAGAGTTTTACCTTTCCTTCAATTCTTGCCCAAAGATCCCACAAAGCATTCATCACAGCAGCCAGTGCAATGTGAGTCACTCCCTTTTCTGGTCCCAGCTAAAACATATTGACTCACAATAAGACCATATAGATTAAGCATTTATTCAATGTAACATAAACCTTAACAAGGACCTTATTTGCTTTGTTCTTTGATACCTATAGACCCCAACCTGTGTCAAAATAAGACCCCAGTGTCATTAAAATGTCTGGAGTTGTGGAGCAGACATTATTGAAGAATGTGAAGTCATAATCCAGATTCAGCTCATCTCTGAGGAGGACCAAACCTCGGCCACCACTTTGTATAAAAATACAATACTGAGCCAAAATATAGTTTTTGAGTTTTGTTTTGATAAACAAACAGACAAGTGAAAAGATGCAATTACAACACCCCCATCCTCCCCTTTGGTGGGTGAGTGTAATTAAATCAGAACTTCTTACAGCCCCCTGAATAGCTGTACCTAGTTCAAGAGTTGGACTTTTATATCCTGTTCAACAGACAGCATCAGGACAGGGATTTAGTGCTCTCCAAAGGTTGCCATGAGCTGGATTCAAACCCACGGCCACATAGGTGAAAGCCTAGTAATTAAATGCCGAATATGCTAATCAGTCAGCCACAGAGGTTTCTTTAAAGCCTGAACCATGCATTGTAAATCTTTAATAACTTCAGTTAATTGTTTTATTTTAACTGTAGTGGGAACTAACACATAACTCCTGAAACTCTACTATTGATTAGGATGTACTGTATAAAGCAATAAATATGAAATATAACACACAATGTGAAATTAACCACTGCGGTGGCACTCTTTTAAGTAAGTCAAATGATCAGGGGACTTATGTGACAAATATCTCAAATGAGTAAAGAATTTCCCACAAAGAAATAGAAGGTTTTTTACCTCATTTTCAAATGGCATAATTCTTAATCTAGTTCCTGAAACATTGTGTGGCTTATTTCTACAATAGTTACCCATCTAAGTTGTGGCTCCTGGGTAAGATCAGACCACAACTGTCCAAAGTTACTGTATATATCTGATAGCATCTTCCCCACCAAATGAGATGAGTACACCTTGACAGCAGCACAGACTGAAAGCAAACGTCCCCATATATCCTAGTTGTTTGAAGAAACATGTGACACAATACTTTTATATTTGAATAGTACTGGTTACATTGAATCTTCCTTTCTTTGTAACGTTTCTTGTGTTTACCTTAATCAAATGTCACTTCTTTCATTTTAAATATAAATTATTATACTGGCAAAAAAGGATTTACAAAATCACTTGGCCAGAAATGTAATATTATGTACAAAAATAGTCATAGATTGACACTGAGTGTTACTTTGGCCGATCTTTTTGCTGAAAATTTAAAATCAGTGGGGTAACTTTTTTTGTGATTCTGCTAAAACTGCTTTTTAAACAAAATAACATAGAAGATAACATTTCTGCTATTTAAACAAAATAACACAGAAGATAACATTTCAGTGTTAACAAGCTCACCAAGTTCAGTGCCTTTGCCAGTAGTAAAGGTCAGACCAAATCCAGAAAGACCCCCATCTGTCTTCAGTTCAACATATGCACAGGAATAGTCAGGGTCATTCTGAAACATATACATGCAGAGGAGTAGTCAGGCTTGACTCCCACAAGTGGCAAATGCACACCTTGTCTAAATATGACCCTGGCTGGCAAACAGAATGTTTTATTGTAAATTTTAGCTTCAAAGAGTAGTAATGTTCATTCTGAGAGATTAAAAAAGATTTATACTTCTCTGATGCTTTCCAAGTGAAGTGATTCAGGACTGTTACAAGTCAGAGCAGTCTTAGTTTATTCAGAGGAGTTTGAAGTGAAAGTGTAGCTTATTCAGAAGAGTTTAAAGTCAAAGCAGTAGTAGCTTAGCTAGAACAGATTGAAGTTTATTTAGAACCTTTTTAAGGTATGCTAATGGTAGTTAATGCACAGCAGGTGTAAGTGAAGGCATTAATAGTTAAGAACATTTTTAAGTGAAGAGATTAGAAACCAGGATAATGAATTATCTCTTCCTAGACATCGGCACCTTAGAGGGTGTTTAATCAGTGCAGTGCTTTACAATTACTTCCTCATTATTAAAATATTCATGTTAAAAACCAGGCAAAATCTGGCTATTTTGATGCTAAATACAGGACCCAGATTGACTATTAGTTAAAACTTAAAGAGCATTGAAATACCCAAGTATTTATAGCTCTGGGACAAAGATGTTATTGTTTGAACTGTTCACTCAATTCAGTAAGTCTGATTCAACACAGACACTCAAGTAGTTGACTTGATATCATGTACATTTGTACAACCAGCAAAAAGCTTGTTTTATTTATTCTCATTATATGCAGTATTGTAAACAAATTAGTTATCGACGGCTGTGTGAACAAAACAGGATGGAGAGTATGCATCTCAAGTGGTCCTGGTTTTGTACAATGTGACATATGTGACACATATGCAAGGCCTTAACTACACTGTTATTACTGTTTCTGCATTAAAAGTTAAAGAGTGAAAACGAAGATATTAAACAAACTCCTCTAAATTATAAACTTCATGCATGAAGAATGGTTAAATTATTTTTCTTTAAATATGGATACAATAAATAATACTGACAATACTCATTTAAATATTACCATATTTCAATTTTGAAAGCTATTGGCCATATAGGTACATCAGTTTCAACTTACAAAAAAATATTGACACAATAATGACAGCTTTCACTTACAGTAAACATTCTCACTGGAACCCAAGCTAAGGTGAGAGCTAGTAGGAACCTATCATTATTTGATTTAATGAGGGAAAAAATTTATTTTGGGATAATAATCCCACCAAATTTCAGTTTTAGAATACTTAGGTGTTATCTACAAACAAAAAATAAAGTCCCTCACTGGCGATGTACTGCACATCATCTGTACGATGGTGTAACCCTCTTAAATTCCTAAAATTCACAGCAGTTACTGCATTGATGTGCATGATCACGACAAACTCCTTGATTGCTTAAGAAAATGGTTCGGTGTTGGGGGTAGATGCTTTGACTGGTTCAAATCATACCTTTCTGATCGTACCCAATGCATCAAGATTGGTTCTGTTCTGTCTGAGGCTAGAAAGCTTAAGTTTGGTGTACCACAAGGTTCAGTTCTTGGTCCTATTCTTTTTTCATTGTATACCACACCTTTGAGCAAAGTAATCTCTAAACATCCAGATGTCAAATTTCACTTTTATGCAGATGACACACAGCTGTTTATTCACCTCAAACACAAAAATGCAAAAATTGCCTTCGATCGGCTAGGAAAGTGCCTCGAAGATGTCAAACTATGGCTGTGTGCAAACAAACTAAAGCTGAATGCTGAAAAGACTGACTTTATTTTATTTGGTGCCAAGTCTCAACAAGAAAAGTTTAACCCATTCTTTCCAGTAAATATATTGGGTGAATCACTGATACCTTCAGATGCTGTTAAGAATTTGGGTGTCTGGTTTGACTCAGACTTTTCCTTCACCAAACATGTTAAAAATGTATGTAAACTATGTTTCATCCAGATGAGGGATCTTACAAATTCGACAGTACTTGATTCGTGAGCAGTAGGCTTGACTACTGTAACTCCTTGTTTAGGGGTCTATCTGTTGCTAACCTACGCAAGCTACAATGCATTCAAAACAGTCTGGCCAGAATTGTTTGCAGAACCACATGTCTTTCTCACACCACTCCACTAAGAAAAGCCCTTCATTGGCTACCCATAAAGCACCGTTGCATCTTCAAGACTGCCTTGTTGGTATATAAATACCTACATACTAACTGTCCAAAATATTTCAGCCCATTCCTCAAAGTTAGACAATGTGCCTATAATACTCGGTTGAGTTAATCTGATGGTATAATTCTACATGTTCCTCAATACCAACCATCTATTTACAAATCCACAAAGCAGTTTGGTCTAAGCTTTGCATATGATGCTCCCAAAATATGGAATGAACTCCCTGATAATGTAAGATCTGCCACTTCCATTGCTTCCTTCAGAAAAAAACTTAAGGCATACCTATTCTGCCAAGCTTATCCTCCTTAGTATTTTCCACCTCATAGGGCGTTCTCCGTGATGTCGACCATAGCTATGGACAAGGACAATGATTTTTGAAACTATGCTTATGATGTTGCGCCTTAGAGTCTGTCACTTCAACAGAGATTAAGCGCTATAAAAGTTGAATTGGAATTGAATTGGAATTGATGTGTAAAGTATCTGAGTGGTATATTCCTTGCATGAGGATGTTTACTTTAACATCAAATTTGACAGAGAAAAGAATGATTTTGAAATTTTGTTGACCTCTCACCTTTGGGCTGTGACGAAGCTTTCAACATATTAGTTTTATCATATAGAAGCAGATAGATTACTTGTTTAGGCTGGCATACCCCCCACCTTAGTTATACCCTGGCGGGCGCTTTTTAGATGTCAACCCATGCCTGTCCCTGGACTCTCCCTTCTTGGACTCAAGCGCATTAGAGGATTTGTATCAATTTTGCGCTATATAAATCCTACTATTATTATTATTATTATAGATGAAAGCAACGCACATTGTTTAATCAAGATTCTGCACTGTTAACCACTGAGCACTGGTAGGCAAATATTGACTTACCTATTTTGGGCTCAGGATTCAAACTCATAAATTCCATAGTGTGAGGTAAGTGTGTGTTACCCACTACATCCACCCACTTTCAAAAAGTTTTAAATCAATGATCATAGTACAATGTACTTTCCAAAAGTCCATTGTCTCAGTTTTATGTTAGTGTTAATTAATTGCTTATGTACTTTATTGATGATACTGAATGTAATTATCTTCGGAGGAATTCTAAAATATATCAAAAACCCAAAATAATAAAGTACATATATATGTTTTTGGCTAGCAGCCACATTTGTCAATAAAATATTACCTGGAATGTCATAGTTTATATTTACTTTTACTATTATTGTAGAGAGATAAACACGATGCTAATGAAAGTATGAATGACCTATCGCTGGCTGATAATATAAGAGATATGTTGTTTTTAAGAGAAAGAAAGCATACTAATTTCTCATGTAAAGAATTAATGTCCTGTTGGATTATTTTTATACTGCATGACAACTTAAATATGTCGCATATAACATGACACTGCATTTTAATTGTGTTCTACCTTTTTTTTTTTATCTTCTTTTGTAATTGTGTTCCCCAGTTTTCTTTGTCAACTTTAGGTCATTGTATGAAGTATGCTGTGCATCAATGTTTAGTGTGATTGAATATAAACATTATTCACTCACCTCCCCAAAGGTTTATTGTGATTTTTTTTGAGAATATCCACTCGCATAACAGTTTATTCATTGGATCGGGGTTATATTTCAACACAAGATGGGGTCTGCCCATGCCTTGGTCCTTCTTGAATTGGATACAGATCCTGATCCTAATTGAAAATCTTGAATTATTGGTGTTTTTAGCACCACCCAATTGGACAAAGGTTTTTACTGCATTTTCAGGCACTTCTTTTTTGCTTTGTTACAGAATTTTCTTGTAACACCAGCCTTTTGAATTCTGGCATTTACTCAATGCAGTGTGTGTAAAAATGCAAGATTTATGCAAAAAATTTCTTATGTGATTAAAACCTCATTTTCATAGAATGTTATGAAATATAAATTTTATCATTGGGTTCATTCAAAAGCAATTAGAGATCTGAGACACATAAATTCAATTTTTAATTTTTATGACCAATAAAATTTATATCCAATTTTTACCTCCACCAGCGGAGATTACATAATCTGTCCATCTGTTTGTTAGTGAACAGCGTAACTCAAAAAGTTATAAATGGCTTTCTTTAAATTTTCAGACAGTGTCCATAACTCCATATATGCTTGAATAAGAAGTGATTAAGTTCTGAAGGTGTCCATGCCACTGCTACCAGTTTTAGGGCCACCTTAAAGTTGAAAAATGAGGTTTTTATCCCATAACTCGCACTTTGCCTCATTTTTGGTCTATCATACCTGGTGTATATGCCACAGTATCACAAATATGTAATCTGACTTTATGGTGACCTTAAATGTTCCATTTTTATCAAGTTATGGCCATCTTAAAATCACATAATTTGTTGTTTTCCTAATTTCTCTAGCAAACTTGGTGTATGTGGATGAATTTGTTGAAATTTTCAGATAATGCTAACATTTGCATAAGTAACCGCCAGTGAAGGTTATGTAATCATTGGGGTCTGTCCGTCTGTCTGTTAGGGAACAGTGTAACTCTAAAAGTTATGAATGGATTTTAATCAAAATTTCAGACAGTGTTCATATATGTTTAAGTAAGAAGTGATTAAATTTTGGAGGTGTCAATACCACTGCCACCAGTGTTAGGGCCACATTAAAATCGAAAAATGAGGTTATAATTCCATAACTCACAATTTGGCTCATTTTTGGACTCTCATACCTGGTGTATATGCCAAAGTATCAAAAATATATAATATGACTTTATGGTGTCCTTAAATGTTCCATTTTTATCAAGTTTTGGCCACCTTAAATTTACATAATTTGTTGTTTTCATAATTTCCTCTGGCCTGGCGGAGGTTTGCACTCTTTGAGTGCTTTTTTATTATTGCTTCTACAGGTTTGCTACCTTCAGGGATACACTGCCAGCTCACAATAAAGCCAGTGGCAATTTTCTAGTTATACTAAGAAATCATGTTTTGAGTGACGTAGTGTTTTATGCATCTACCTCTATACACTTTTTAGATAATCAATACATCATCAGGAAACTACAAAAACTTCTTTTGAAAAGCTTTCTCAAGGAAGACTTCAGCATCTCATCATTCAACAAGTGATTGATATGATTTGCTCCATGACATGTTATTGAGTTTTTCCTTCCATGTCATTAAAGACTAGCTGTTTCTTGAGATTTGTATAGTATGTACAGTACATCGCCTTAAATATATCAAGTGTTCCTGGAAAGTAAAAAAAAGAAAAGTGGTACAAGTGAAAAGTTGATCTCTGCACTTCACAAAAGTTTGAATTTAAAGTTACTAGTGTTCTTTTAATTCTTCTAAATAGTTATTGTATTATTATTTTTTATTTTAAGTGACACATAAACCCATCTGGGCTGGGTAACACATTTTGTATTGTATTATTTTTTTGTATTTTTTATTAATGTTTAACTTAATGTCACTATAATAAATAAAATCTGATCTTATCTATCTTATCTAGTACTGTAAAATACTAAAATTTTAAATTGGAAAGTTAATGCCAAACTAAACTGTTAGCACAGTAAATGTAAGTCTTAACAGTACAAATATTAGTCTTAGGCAACTTACGACCAAAAAGATTGGTCATAGCAGCTTGGGACAGAAATATTCATTAACATAGTTTTTAAGATCACTTAAAAATGAAATGAGCGGAGTATCTATGATCGTTACGATAGTGCTCCTGAGCTTTAAACTGAAAAGAGATGTGAAATCTAGTCTGGGTGGTTGGGACTTCATTATCGGGGCAGTCTGAAGGTACACAGGGGTGGGACAGGGTAAAACACTGGTGACTGAAGCAGTTTTATGAGAACAGGTGTTATTGAGCTTTCCAGATTAAAAATGATCCTGGCTGTTTCATTTTGTACATGTTGCAATTTTGCAAGTACATCCAGGGAAACAGTCAATTCATACATTTTTACGCATTTTTATGTCATTTCAGTGGTAATCAAACAGCTACGCACCCAATATGTTGCAAAAATGAGATGTACGGTATATTCTAATTAAATATTTAAAATGCTTCCACTTTCATTTGCTCTACCAATTTTGCTCTTTCATACTAGTTAACATACAAGTACCTATTATCACAGGTTTACACACAAGTTGATAGTTAAACAATGTTGTTAAGATAGCCTCAGAAATGCCCGTACCCCAAAACTCCGGGAAAATATTTTAAATACCATGATTTACAGAAGAGGTATAACAGTACAAAGATCAGGTGACTTTCAGAACAGTGCGTGTAAATTATGTAAAAGTGCAGGAGAAATAACACTTAAAAGAGAGAAAATCTATGCAAAGATAAAATATCAAAACAAGACTATTCAAAAGTAAGATGACAGGATTAATTAGTAAACTTTAAGTTATGAAACTGTATAATTTATTTATTGAGATACAGCTGTCAATGGAGATAGCAGTATAAGGTCAAAGTACATATGAAAATCAGTTGCAAGCATCCCTATATCTTTGTAACAAGGGAAACTTGTCTCAAATATAGCAGTAGACAACATTCTGGCGGAGCCAAGGTAAAAGGTCAAACCAAGCTCACACTATGACATTGAACATTGACCATCAGCTCCCCAAACCAATGTTACACCTTACAGTATCTAAGATACAGCCCGTAAAAGTTTTTTAATTCACAGCCCCTACAGCAAGGTCAAAGATCAAATCAAGGTCACACCATGATGATGCACACCTACACAAATCAACCAATATACCCACCTAGTATTAGCTTCATACATCTTAGGTTTTCAAGATACAGCCCAGACTAGATTTAAAGGCGAGGGCCTCTAAAGTAAAGTCAAAGGTCAAATTAAGACCACACCATGACATTGTACACCTTCACCCCCCTACCATTATCCTGACCAAGTACCAACTTCTTGTACCTTACAGTTCCCAAGATATAGCACCGAAAAGATTTCAAAGCTCAAGGTCAGCACGGCAAGGTCAAAAGTAAATTCAAGGTTTTACCATGACATTGTATACCTACTACCTCCAACCAAAATCAATTTTCTACACAACTTATAGTTTTCAGGATATAGCCAAACAAGAATTTAAAGGTCAGGGTCACTACAGCAACATCAAAGGTCAAATCAAGATCATGTTAATGCACTGCATAAATTTCCTCCCAACCGATGAATTGACCAAGTATCAACTTCCTACTTTTTTACAGATTCGGAGGTGCAGCTTGGACAAGATTTTTAAGGTCAAGGCCAGTAAGCAAGATCAAATCAAGGTCACACCATGACGTTGCATACCTACAACCTACAACCAATATCTCTGTCAAGTATTCACTTCCTACAACATAATATTCTGAGGATTTAGCCCAGACAAGAGTTAAGAGTTCAGGCTCACTACAGCAACATCAAAGGACAAATATAGGTCACACCATGACATTGCACACCTACACCTCCCAACCCATGTACCTATCAAGTATCAACTTACTATATTTTACAGTTTCCAAGATATAGCCTAGACAAGGTTTTTAAGTTAACATGTTAAGGGTCACTACAGCAAGCTCAAAGGCTGCAAAAATACACTGATCAAACCAATATACCTGCCAAGTATTTGCTTCCTACAGATTACAATTTTCAAGATATACCAGGGACTAGAAATTGTTATGTCAGGGTCACTATTGCAAGGTTGGAAGTCGAATCAAGGTCACTCCATTATGTTACACACCTACACCCCTAAGCAATATCTACCTACTAAGTATCAACTTTCGGTATCTTACAGACTTACAGTTCACGAGATATTGCCCGGACAAAGTTTCAAAGCTCAAGGTCAAAGCTCAGGTTTTTGAGATATAGCCTGGAAGAAATGTTAAAATTCGAGGTTGCTACATCAAGATCAAAGGTCAAATTCAGGTCATACCATGATGTTGCACACCAACACCCCCACAACAAATGTCCCTACCCAGTATCAACTTCCTACATCTTAAGTTTTCCCAGATATAGCCAGGAAAGATTTTTCCCATCAACTGCAAACCTGCCCATTTGGATGCAATGGATGAAAACAATGCCACAAGCCTTTAAAAGGGTCTTGGGTCAAAAATGGAGTTTCTCGATCAAGTCATCTAAAGAGGAGACTTATCGACGTTGTCGTATATGCCTGCTGATAATCTTCCCTGCTTTCTCTCAAGCAGGTCGTATATCATCTGTGTTTTTCACTTGTATGACCTATATTTTTGCACTGGAAAAATTAAATGTATATATTTTTTTTCATTTTTGCCACACTTTTTTTCAACAGGATTAATTGATCACTCTCCAGTCATTTAATTATGATCAGATTAATCTGAAAATTTACTGATTTACTTAACATATTGCTGTGGTAAATATATGCTAAATCTTGAATACTTTCAACCATTTCTCAGAAAAAATGGTCACATGCAAGTGTAAGACCAAAAAAGGAAAACCTCCACCACTTTTGGGTCATATATATATGACCTTGAAACAGATCAAAGGTCAAGCTAATGTATGAAAAAATCCACTCCCCACAAACGTGTAAATGCCAAAATCATTTCCAATCTGTTAGTACTGATGGATGAACTAATACTAAACATGTCACACTGACAACGAGTGAGAGAGAGAAAACCTGTGCAAAAACCACATCACCACAATCTTAGAGGGATGCTTAATTGACATCTACCTTCACACAAGAGTCAATGCGTAAGAGTGTTACTGGTCTTAAAACTCATTGAAGTGTCTTAAAAATCCAAGTAGTCTGGTCCCTGCACTGTTTCTCTTTTGAAACAGACTGGTGTCCAGTTAGGCAGCTACTGTAAATGAAAAACGAAACAAAAACAAACTGTTGAAAACACAGCACTACTATATAACAGTAATGGTAGTACAAGAAATCAATATGAAGCGGAGATATGAAACACACTTACTATGGCATCAGATCCATCTTTCTCCAGCGAAGTTGGAAATCGAATATCCTTCACTATGAACGACTGGATTTTGGATTTATTTTCCATTGTTTACTAATTCAGTATGGTGTAAACTTCACATATGGGTCGGTGTACGGGCAAGCACGTCTGATGGTTCAAAGTATGTTCCTACAAATCAACATTATCACAGCTGGCTTCTTTCCCAACTATTGTGTGACATCTCACAAATGTACATTCTATTTCCCAGTGTGTACTGTCTCTGCGAGCAGAGAAAACATACTTGTTGGGTACAATAGATTGACAAGCTGCTGTTTCTTATAGATAATAATAAAAAACAACTTTATTTCATTCTAGTTTGGTAGATTATTATTATGTTGCGTTCTTCACAGGGATTCCCGTATTTATTCATGGTGTACTAAGCAGGCCATCAGGGAAACCAATATTAAAGAACTACTGTAGTATATACAAACGGGAAACTATATAGCTAGGTTGCATATGTTATGGAATAATTAATGTTGTCATATGAGGCATTTTGCTCTTGCGTGAGACTGAAACAAACGGGCCAAGGCACCCATACCGTCCATACGTCAACTATTGTGACAAAATTGTGCCATGGTGACAGGATCAAACTTGATCTTTCTACTATTTATGCATGCTATTGGAAACTCAGCGATTCAGTATAATTCAATACACCATGAGCTCAAGTATACAGTATACAGTGTATGTACAAAGGGTCTGAAAAGAATGCTCATTCATATGTCAAGAACTAACATACTCGTAAGAGGACATGGTTTTACAGTGTAAATAATTGTACATATAATGCACACAAGTATGTAATTCATGATAATAGGATCTTAAATTACATAATTTTGTGCATTATGTACTATTTTTAATTAAACTCCGTGATGGCATGAGCCTGGCGCAGACTGTGCCAAAGACCCAGCCAAAACAACCACGACCTTGAAAAAGTCATTGGTTATATTTTTGAGATCCCACATACCTTGCTCCAAAAAGAGACATTATGAGCAAGGTCTTCAGTTGAAATCCTTCACACTGCACGGTTGTGTGCAGGATGGTTCTCCATACTATCTAAGTGTTCAAGCCACCCCCAACCCCACAAAAATAACTATCTAGGAAATCTACCATGGAAAGTAAAGCCCCATTTCCATATACGCGTGATCCGGCATGCGGCATGCGGCTATTTTAACTTTGCAATAAATATGTAAGAGGTGTACATTTCTATATATGCGTGTACGGTATGCAGAAATGGTACTTATACTTCATGCAGAATCCATCAGGCTTCTAGTACTTTGAATAGCCGTATGCCGCTTGGAAAAATCAATAAACTAACGTCATAATGATGAGTTTTTCTTCCTAGTTTCCCCCCTTACAACCCATTGACTTTGAAACCACCTCAATTTTGACTTCCCAACGACATTTTTTTTCAGTCGATTTATTGCAAACTATTTGATTAAAGCCATTTAGTTTGTTCATAATATGGTCCGAGAATATAATGTTTATTACATCAGGGTTCAACTAAATGATAAAAACTGCTGCAATAAGTATTAATAAGTATGTTATATGGTTCTGTTGAGAAATGAAATACATAATTATATTGAAAAACCGGGGATGTAAACATCTTTAATAATTAAACATCTTAAGCACAATATTTACATGTTGCTGTGGCATATACTTGTATCCTTTCATTAATACTTTTTCAAACAAGAATAATATTATTTCAAGTAAAAATATGAACAAATTAGCATTGCCCTTCAATATTAATAGTGCATAATAATCACCTCAGATATATGGCCAATCTCTGTCTGGTAGAAATACTTTCTCTTGAAATACCATGTTTTACAATGTCTTCTTGGATTTTCTCAAGAACATACTCGAACTGAGATTTTGAGAGTCTAAAATATTTCATGAAGTGTTCTTCATCCAACTCCAGATCTGTCATTAAATGGTTATGTGCACCATATATCTTTCTTCTCTTAAAAATATTATGAACCCAATACCTATGTTTCCTTTTCAGAACACTCTTTTTTCGAATGTATGAGTATAACAGTAATGTCAACAAAAACAAATTCTTTCTCCTCCTTTCTTGATACGCAAAACAGATCAATTTAGACAAAAATGCCATTTCTCTCAATTTTGATCATTACATGAGGACTGAAACAACTGGAAAAAGCTTGAACCCTGTCAGTTATGTCTGTACATATGGAAACACTATAACCGGATGCCGGATCCGCATGCCGGATCCGCATACCGGATGCCGGGTGCCGGATCCACACATATGGAAAAGGGGCTTCAGTGTTCACATATACAAAGATACTTAGAATTTTTCTTTGAATTTTCTTTGAGAATTATTCTTATCTAAGAATTGTTCTGTAAATAGGTTTTTAGTCTAAGCGTAAGAAAATTCTTAGCTTAGAATTTTTTCTTGAACTTAAGTACAATTCTAAGCTAAGAATTCCAAGAATCTTTGTGCATATAGGTCCTGGCCACCTGGGACAAATGCTAGATGGCATTTGTGGTGATGGCATTTGCCTTTTTATACCCACAGATTTGGAAACCGACAGGCCATAAGACGCAAAAATTATGCCGGCCTGTCGGTTACAGTTCCCGGCTTGTCTGTTAGTGTTACAGGCCTGTCGGTTGTTGTTTACGGCTTGTCTGTTTCAGTTTAAGGCCTGTTGGTTACAAATTTTCCCAACTTTAGGACCCAGTCGGTCAAAGTTACCATTACCGACTGTACTGTAACACTTCCTACACGGTCGGTGAGTCATCACGTACAGTCTGGAAATCCATATTTGGGACAAGCCGGATACTTGTTACAGACAGGCCTGTTTGATTAACCGACAAGCCGGGAAGTGTAACTGACCGAGTAAACATTAGAAATGTTTTAAAATGAGTTAAACGTTTACAAAGCATTTTAAAAACCTATTTAAACCCTATCTTATGGTTTTCTAAACATTTCCAAGTAAACGTTTATGCTGTAATGTTTATAAAAAGTTTTATAAACATTCTCTAAACAAACGTTTTTACTGAAAATAAATGTTTATAAAATAACTCAAAGTAGATTTGACTGGAAACGTTTTTAAAACCTTTATAAAATAGCTGAAGAAATGAAGGTTTTGCTGGAAATGTTTTTCAAACATTCATCATGAAATGTTTGATAAACATTAGACATAAAATGTTTAAACAACATTGTTTGTCAATTGTTTTAAAAACATTCTGTCAAAAATGTTTTTTAAACCCATATTTTAACCTTCACCTTCAAACATGTCCAAACAAAGATGGCGGTGAGCAATAATAGGGGATTTTAGAGGACTTTCTCAAAAATTGCCCCACATGTAATCCTGAAAAGTAAGAATTGAATGGGGGCACAATTTCTAAGCGATTATCTTACAATTTTAGACATAAAAATAATATTTTCAACAGTGAGCAACCATACAAAAATATTGAATTTGACCTCTGACCCCATTATTATTCAAGCATTATTATGTTAATTTATAATGTTTTTCTAACATTTATTGTTAAACATTTAATAAACGGTATATTTAAAACATTTTAAAAACATTCTATTACAAATGGTTTTTGTACCCATCATTTTTTAACCTTTGCCAAACATTTCCTTTCAAACGTTTGCAAAACCTAAAAATGTTTGCTGGGGACAGGCCGTTAAGTTAACCGACAAACCTGTTGCTAGGGGGCTGAAATTTGGGTCGGATATAAGAGTCGGTAACGGTCGTAGAAACATCAAACATGTCTGATATTTCACCGACAGGCCGGGAACTTGCAACCGACCCTAACCAACCATGTAAACATTGGCCCTGACTCTCCAAAAATGCATAGTTACTGGCCTGTTGGCTCAAGTGGAACACCTGCATTAAATATAACTTTAAACATTATAATATATATCACAAAGTCATGGTGTCATGGGACAACCGAAAAAATATAAGTTTCTTAATTAAATTTAAGCATATCTTTTTTACATTAAAGTAAATGCATTAAACCACGACACCTCTGTAAAATTGATTTTCAATTACATTTTCAGGAAAAGTACAATTGTTAATAAAGATTATTTATCAAAGCTAAAATTTAAAATATTACAGTAAAATTTATGTGCAAACCCACTTAAAATACCAATGCACGAAAAGTCCAATGACACAAAAACACCACAAATGGTTGATATCAAAATCACAGGCTCAGTCACTGTGACTAAAACTGCATGATTAATTTTAAAATTATTTTGATAATTTCCCAAACACGTTAACAAAGTTTTGGCTCTCTGGAGCCCCGAAATTTTGGCTACCATTGCAAGTTGCACTTTACAATTATGTTAAATTTTGGTGCAAATGGAAAAGCCTATTATTAGCGTCCATGCTCTTTCATCGCATTGACACAGTAGACACTTGAAAATCTTTTCCTCTATGGCATCCTTTTACTGTTCCAGCTATTCTTCTTAGAATGCAAATCTGTTGACATCATGAAAATGAGCCAAGAAATGTATGGATTGGAGATATATTACGGTTACAATAATAAGTAAATTCAGGCAAATTACCATGTAGTGTTACAATGTATTGAATATTCGATATTCAGTAAACAGCATAATTCAGTGTTTCTATATTTTACAATATTAATATGCATATACATTACAAATGTGAAAAAAAAAATATCCTGAATGTTTTCGACAATTGTAGGATAAACAAATAATTACTGTTTCCATTAACAAACAACAGTTTTATGCATCACTGAGAATACGAGACCTATTTTTTTCGGGTTTTCTATCCTTTTCAGTTCCATGCTGTAGTTTCCACTTTAGCGTGAACCAAACTATACCTGTTGAAACCTGTGCACTCGTACAGATCGATTCTGACTTTTGCCGACAAGGAGTTTTCTTGTTATAACATGTCCTGTCTATTCTCACAAAGTTATCGACCTGCCCCTAAACATATAAGACCAGTTGAACATAGAAATTCACAATCTCGTGTCCAAGTTGTGTGAAGATAACACACAAGTTATATTTAATGTTTGTATTACAAGTATGACAATTTTATTTGGAATAATTAAACCTATTTGTTTTACTACAGTAAATAAAGCACACATATTTACACATACTTCAGAATATTGAGTATATTTATCAGTACCTATTCCTAGCAAATCCAAAACAGCCAGGTTGGGAGCATATTTATGATTCTTTTCAGTGAAAGTAAAATCGAATAAATACGTGGGATTCATTTTAAATTGTCGACATTTTTTGGGCTTTGGATAAGCACAGTGTATGAAAACACGGCTTCAGTTTTCATAACGGACAAATCCACAGAAAATTCACAATGCCCCCAAAAAGGAAGTCTGCTCGAGTGAGTGATAAGGAAGAGAAGAAAGCCAAGGAAGATGTCATGACGAAAGAGGGTCTGGAATGGAAGATGGTTGGAGATGCAAGTAGGGCGCCTTATATTGCACCTCTACTTGCCCTGCACTCCTCCAAACTTGAAGGAAGAACCAAGGTAGTGGGATTTGACATTGACTTCACCCTCATCTGTACAAAAAGTGGGAGGAAGTTTGCAACAGGTAGTTATAACTAGGTAACTTAACATAGGACGTTATGAATTACGGACCCGTGTTGTAGTGGGAAAAAAAACATATCACATTTATGTACTAATAATGTTTAGCATCATATGTGAGGCTCACTAATGTTTCATTGACTGTTTATTTTAATAATAATAACCATACATATTTGTATTATTTTCTAGCAAGTAGGATTTGACATACAGTAAGTAGCACAGAACTAGGGCGTTGTGGATGGTACGCTTGTAAAAGCAGAGGAAGGTTGACAACCTTTCAGTAGGGCGTCCGCGTTAAAATATTAATTACAACGTAATATTGTGTTATAAGTTATGCAAGTTCTGATTATTTTGCTTAGAACTAAGGAAGTACAGGAAAATATTTTGTGCCAGTAATGTTATGCCATCATGAAAGTAAGAATTACTAATTCAGTTGAAGTAAAGTGTCACATTTTCATGTCTAATCTGAAGTTTTCAGGTAATTTTGTAAGGAAATCTGTGCAGCAGTAGTTTCATTTGAACCATTTAATAATTTGCTCATCTTAATTCTTGTGAAAACTTGCAAATAAATTGTGCTTAACCAAGTTATTTTAATAGATTTTCTGAACTTTTAAAAACATTCATTATAGCTTTCTAATGCACACTTGTCAGGTGCCAAGGACTGGACCTGGCTGTATGACTGTGTGCCACAGAAACTACGTGACTTGCATGAGGCTGGCTACAGGGTGGTCTTCTTCACCAATCAGGCAGGAATAGAGAAACTCAAAGCCCCACCGGAGGAAATCATGACAAAAATAGGAGATCTCATGGACAACCTGAACATCCCTGTATTGGTATGTATGTAGAAATATTGGTTGTAAATTACAGGAATAATTTATGGTCTGTTAATAGGCTATCCTGCATCAATTTTGTGCATCCAGGTTGCTTCCTACTCATGGAAATGGCAATGCAAAGTGGTTTTAAAAGGCCCAGTTGCATCAAAAATTTACTTTCAACTATTGTATGGTTTAACACTGTTGGTTTTCGTATTACAATATAAATGGGACAGTAATGCAAGAACATAAACATGCAAAATGTAAAATTTCAGTACACTTATTGTAGTATAATCCATGTATATTGTACCACAAAACACACAAAAGTACTAAATGGGTGGAGGAGGGATGGGGAGTTTTTTGTCTTGCAGTAATGGGTTAGTTAGCTAAATAAATAGATTAGCCAGTAACACCCAAGACAGGGGACTGCTTTAGTTGACTGGGATCTGTGGTTTACAAAATTTTACTTATATTCCACCCTAAATATGTCCAAGAGTTCCTATAAAGTTTCCAAAGGTTCACGGAAATGTAACTTATAACTTTCAATTATGTTCCTATGTGTTTGTCAAATAACCATTTAAATACCATTTGTTTGATGCAGGATTTTTTCACCATTGCATACTGTTGTAATGTACACAGGCATGCGTGAGTACAGGACAGAACCACTACCGGAAGCCTGGGACAGCTATGTGGGAGTACTTTGTGGAGGAGTGTAATGGTGGTGTGACTCCTGACCTCTCACAGTGTACTTATGTCGGGGATGCTGCAGGAAGGGCCAAAAACTGGGCACCAGGCAAACCCAAAGATTTCTCCTGCAGTGACCGCATGTTTGCAGCCAATGTAGGCATAGGTCAGTGAGTCCATTTGTCTGGTGTTTAGTTTTATGAAAATAAAACACCAGATAGAATTGTCTGATGTTACACTTATAAACACCAGTGAGTTGGTAGTCTTGTGTCATTTTTAGGGCAATAGGTACAGTCATGTAAATTGCCTTGCCTAATGTTTAGGGTTATATGAAAAGGCAAGGAAATTTTAAGGTTTGTTAATTAACTAAACTTTTTGTGACTAAATGGATTTAGCTGTATATTTAAAGCTGATTTAGCTGTACATTTAAAGCTCATGGAACATCTTTTTTGTGATGTCAGTTATACACAAAGTTAGATCAACAGGATTCGACTGCTGAAAAAATTGCTAAAGTCAAGCACCTGTTTAACACAACTTTCATCTAAGTCACATACTTTAATATGTTATATTCAAAATACATGTCTGTGAGTTTGTTAGTATTGAATTATTCAAAAGACTGGACCACCCTATAATCATCATTTGAACAGTACATGATGTTTTAACAAAACATAGTACCAGTATTTAACAAAAAGTTCTTCTGTTTCTATTCAGATTTCAAGACCCCAGAAGAATTCTTTCTAAATGAAGACCCAGCTGATTTTTCCTGGGGATGTCCCAATCCTCAGGATTTCTTGGCTTCTGAATCTGACAAAGAACTCACATATCACAGTGACAACCAAGAATTGATCATCATGGCGGGGCCCCCAGCCTCCGGTAAGAGTACCCTCTCAACAAGGTACCTTGTACCCAAAGGCTATGTGCGTGTGAACAGAGATACCCTGGGTACTGCCAAGAAGTGTTTAGATGCCACTAAAGAGGCACTCAAGTCTGGAAAGAGTGTAGTTGTGGATAACACCAACCCTTCTAAAGCAGCCAGAGCAGAGTACATTGATGTGGCCAAATCTAAGAGTAAGTAGATGTGTTTTCATTTACCTTGTACACATAGTCAACCCAATGCTTTAATATGTAATTTGAAACTACAATTTCATGGCACATACTAGTTGCTCAAGATACAGTAGAACTTCTATTATCCGACCCTTTATTATCCGAATTTTCAATTATCCGGCCTCAAACCCACTCTTCCAACTCTATTTCAACCTTTTATTTTAGGCTTTCTATTATCTGACCTTTCTATTATCCGACCTAATACTTACCCCCTAAGAGGGTCAGATAATAGAGTTTCTACTGTATCTGCACTGTAATCCACTGCTTATCAACAAGTACCAATGTAATTGCAAAATTTCCCACTTAAGTTCAGGGGTAAGATTTTGGACCAAATACCCGAGAGGTAGAAGATGAGTGTGGCAAAGTAAAATATACCTTCCTAAGACAAGTGACATTCTGGTGATCAGTTGAAATAGATTAACTCTGTATGTGTGATGACCTGTCTGTTGAACAAGATTGTTGAAGTTATGGTTTTATGAAATTTGAGATGATGGGTGACATTGTCTGAGGAAGAGTTGAATTATTTTGTTGACAATTGTCATAAATGTTTTCAGGTAATTAACATATAATGATAATAAGTAGTGCTGCGCCGATTAGTGGTCCATTCGATGACGGCATTACTTTCAATGCATCGATCAAAAAACCAAAATTCGGGATGCCGAAAAAGGGTTGAGTTCTAGTATGTTTCCAGTCAAATCAAATGAAAGAGGAAGTGATTTTCCGTAAAATAAACATGGAGCAGTTTTTGTCCCAAAGATATCGCCTTAGAATTGTTGAAATGTACAAAAATATTATCTAAAAGTTTGGATTAGTTATTTACTCTGTAAGTTTTGTATGATTTTAATGTCTGCCGATGCATCGAATGATGCATCGATCACATGTGGGCGATAATCGAGTGATTTTTGCGGATCGAGTCGTAGCACTAATAATAAGCGTAATGTATTGCCAGCAAACCCATGCATAGCAAACCCATGCATGCATGTTGTAACATGTATAGTGTGTGTATTACTACTGTGAAACTCTTGATATATTCTGCATGTCTGTAGCTTCTTCAGACTTTGCCCACTACCCAGATGTCACAAGACATATATATCAGTGTATGTGATATCAGTGCGGCTGTATCTTATTTCCAGAAATACCCTGCAGATGCCTGTATCTACAGACACCATTGGACTTGGCCCATCATCTCAACCTGGTGAGACAGAACCTGACAAAGAGTGAGGTGAGGAGAGTGCCTGATGTGGGCTACAACATGTACAAAAAGAACTTTGAGGAGCCCACCAAGGCTGAGGGCTTCACGGAAATAATCAAGGTCAACTTCATACCAGAATTTGACTCACCCAGTGATAAGAGTGTGTTTCTGCAGTGGCATTAAGTAAACAGACACATTGCCCAGAGTTACGAGTGTGGTCCCAGTATTGACCAAACGGATTGTACAGTGGATGTGCTGTGTGATAAATTTTAGAGCTGTTTTGAATGTTTCAGTTTTATGTATCGTTGTCACTTTCCAGATGGACAGTGTACTACTGGTTTAATGAGTCATATCAAAGTATGTTACTTGCACATAACTCCTGTTTCTGCAGGCTTATTCTGATTGCTACCCATTAATTGAGTCATCTTTGCTTGGAGCCTGTAATATATATCTCTTAAACATGTAAACAATGTCTGTACCCTAATCTTATCAACTTCTGTTTTGACCTTCCCAAGTCACTCAAAATTGTATAGATGTGTTCAGTAGTTTTCACTCAAAATTGTCATATATTTGTGTTCATTTTTAATTAAGTGACGTTGTTACTTTAAACATTTGCCTTTCACCCAAAGTGTTACATAATTGTGTTTAATAGTAATTGAGTAACTCTGTCGACTGTAAGAGACATTGATTTATTTTCAGTGAAAGAGCTGTCTCTCTTTGGCAAAGGTAATACATACTACATTTGTATTTCTACATGGTGTTTCATTATCATCTGGATTAGCTAACCTCCTTTGTGATGGAAGTTTGTATCTGTTGTCTTGAAATCCCCTGCAAAATGTACACGGGGTTTCCTGTCTGTTGTCTGCTGGCTGACATCTGGCATAGATTTGAAGTTCTTTTACATTCCTCCAGCACTGTGCATTTATAACTAATACTGTAGTGGTATTTATCTGTTATCTCAGGAACATTTGACTGTTGCTCACTTTACAAAAAAGGGTTAACCCCTTTATTGCAAATAAAAAGTAAATGTAATTTGGGTGAGGCATTGGCCAATATTGCCTATATTTGTGTAGATCATAGCCATTACTCATGCAAGCAAAAGTTCAAAATATTACTGTGGAATTTATGGAAAAACTCATGAAAATGGGAATGCACTAAATCCCCAATGATATGTGCATGCCACAGGTAACCATACATACAAAAATAGACCAAATACAGGGGTAAAACAATAACTTACATATAATAGTATCAACATAGTTTTATTCACTTTGTACACTAACATCTATTGCACTACTTTTGTATTTACTATTACTTTTGTTCTTACTTTTCTATTTACTTGTATTGTTGTTATTTATAACTATTGTGAGGAAATAAATTTTATTTGACAGTAAATGTGTTAAATCAGTACATACATACTATAAATATGTTGCATGCTCATGCATATGTGTGGTTGTATGACCACGATAAAATCTAGCCTCCAGGAAGACTTGAAATCAGCCATTTAAAGCAATTTACTGTACCAGTTGAAATTTTCACAAGGCATTAATATGAGCTAACTTAGCTGATCAGCTTTAATAGTGAAAATTATTTCCCAGTGGAATTTTAAATATATATAAATATCTTAAAATGGAACTAGTCATTAGTGAAATTTTCTTCTGCTAAAATTTCTACTTCTACAGTAAATGAAAATAAATATGTAAAGCAGTAGAAGTACCATACAGGTTTACCAGTGTTACCATGCATTGGTATATCACAGCAGGTGGTAAGTGTGACCTCACAAATATACCATGTGATCATAAATATTGGTGAAAATGGATATGATTTACAGACTCATGAGATGCATATGAATTCTATTAGGGATCTTTGTTGTAGTAAAACTTAAGCATAAGTTTGAGTGTACTTATTTTTTTTTAATTTGCATGTATGATTATTCCCACTTCAGCAGATTGACTGTTGCAACTTCTACTGGCAATTCCATTTCTAAAATAAAATGATTTTATTTTTAAACAGTCTGTCAGTGCAGTACTAATGCCCTGAGCTATTTACATTTTGTTATGTGACCGTTGATGTTCATATTTTTCAGCCACTACAAAAATGTATGCACTGTTTCCTTGAGGTGCTGACTGTTTTTACTCTGTTATTCTTTTTTAGATTTTTCAAATATTATTGAAGGTGTTTGTTTTCATTTTAGCAATAGTGATGCAGAGCAAAGAGATAAAGCAACAAACTTCTATATGATGTACAAGTTTATGTTTATAAAGGGAACAAAGAGTTATACACCCTGAAAACCTTACATAACTTTCTATGTATCTATCTATGTATCATGTTTATATATTGACTGTTAAATAAATTATATTGTTGTTTTTGTACCAGTTAAATGAGTCTACATAATCTCTCATTTTGGTAAAGGTTTTTATTTGTTTAAACTGTTTTAAGTGCACTGAAAAATAAATATTGATAAATACAACACATCTGTTTTTAAGCATAGATATTTTATTCTTGAAAACATTTTTGTTCACACATTTATAAATATACTAAATGACATCAAATCATTGAGCGCCCGCACCCATTGAAAATTTATACATTAACATAATAATGAGACAAATTGTACATATAACAATATACGGGTATATGTAACAACATATTATGACTGATTAACTGAATCATTAAATATGTAATAAATGCTATAACCAGATAGCCATCTGTTATTAAAACTGCATTATAATGCCTGAGATAAGAGAGAAACAAGATCAAAATATATGGTTAATTTAGAATACCAAGTCCAAATTCTATTGAAGTTATTGGTACTTCCTACTAAAGTGGTAAAGTTTTTCTGTATTTAGAAAGAGAATTGTTGCTCTTTTCATATCACATTTCTTTGAAACTTGGATTATTACTTTACCAGATATTAATAATCTATCTTATAAATACAGTTCATCTGTAAAATAAAACATATAAATGGCCTAATACTGAAAGAATTTTGCTTAGTTTAAAACCCCGAAGTACACTTGATACAAAAAAGATCCCTTCTCTCAATACATTGTATGTAATGAAATACATATCTGACACTGTACACATATATGAAATTATTAAATAATTACATCTTGCATAGCATGCCATAAGAAATACTTTTTCAAATTAAAAATAGCAGTTGCTTTATACACTTGTAATCTCATTTAAATATTCATGTCAAAAATGATTTAATTTGAGGCAAAAATTCTATTCAAATAGGCATAGATGTATGGACCTTTTTAAGCTGCATTACCCTTTGATTTTATACATTTTTACAAAAAAAACAGGCCACAAAGCCAAATGGCTGCAGTCAAAAAGCATCATGAAAGGCCACAAATCAAGCAAAATGCCTGCAGTCAAAAGCATCTGGATTTTCAGAGAAAATAATGGACGAAGCAGTGGAACAATCATGTAATCTATTTGATTATTTGGTGAGGATGAAGCAGTGGAACAATTATGTAAACTGTTTTGATTATTTGGTGGGGAATTCGTATCTAATATAATGTAATCTACTGCTTTGCAGGTGCAAGATCTTCCCCACAAAGGGAAACTCATTGCGCTAGTTAACACAAATCATTTATTGTAAGGAGCGTCAAGGGGCTTTCAAATATGTTCCCTCGAAATATAATTCCCAACAATTAACCAGGTGAATTGTTCAATCTAGTTTTTTCAAAACTAGGAAAAACGCATTTGTGACTTTTGGACTTTAAGAGCAATTGAAAGACATAAAAGAGAATTTAAAAGACATATAAAATAGTGAATGTGTTATAGCAAAAGAAAACAAGTACTTAAATCTTCTGAAATACTGTATAATACCTATAACTTTTAAGATACTTTTTGAATATAATGTCTAATAAATGCAAGATGTAACCACCTCGAACATCCTGCTAATGAGACAGTTCATTTATTACATAACCATCATCTGCATATGGCTTAAAGGCAAAGTTATATTAAGAGACAGTTCTGTATGGAGAACATGCTTGAAATTAAGTGTTCAAAAGTATTGAAACTTATTTTTCAAAAAATCAAGTGCTTGAAATACGGAGGTTTAGATACTGAAGTTTAAACTTAATGAGAATCTCAGAAAAATCAAGCTAACATTATGAATTCTTTGGTAGATGGTCTCCTTGTAGAAGAGAAACTGGACTTACTCTGGTACCTTAGTGCAAAATTAGTCTTTAAATTAATGGCTTCTTTGCATGTGCAAGTCTGCACACATGAACACTCGAGACAGTGACTAGTCTATGACATTATAAATACTGTGAACACAAGGAGACAGGAGGTGAGTAGAGACTTGAATGTAGCAGATGTGGGAGCGCCATTGATGATGTCTGACTCTGTGTCCTCATTATTGGAGCCCACCAGTTGCAGACGATTGCAGCCAAGTATGCCAATTCTGGAGTCTTGTGGGAAGCCATCTTCAATCTGCAAAAAGCATGTATGTTTAACTTAATGAGTGTTATACTCGGGGAAAATAAATAAGCATCACTACAATGATCACTACAAAAATTAAGCAAGATTACATAAATTAATAAAAAATATTAAAGGTGTAAAAATTTTTCAAGCCTTTTTCAGTTGCATAAAAATCCACAAAGATTAATATAATCTTGATATGGCAGTATATCCATTGACATTCTCGCACCTGACTTTTATTAATTCTTGCCTGTGAACCAGATTTATACTACTATTGCATGTTAATATCTGTTACATGGAGCTTTCAAAATTTGCTATAACCAAGGACTGAACTAGAAACCTAAAGATCATGAATGCAATACCCAGGTCACTAATACAAAATCATCACTGTGTCTTAAGGGATGACATATTACCAGCTAAATAACCAAGGTATCCATTTATTTTTTTTAAAAGCTTGTATATAATTAATGTTTTGGTTTTCATGAGCAAAATTTATTTGAGGGTCTGGTATCAGTAACAGACTTGGAATATACCCACAGGTGGCATGTTATAATGCAGACATGCTTCAGGTTAAACTTACAATTATAAAACTGAGACTTGTGTTTTATATGATAACAGATCTCCTGTGCATTTTCTGAGTACTTTAAATAAAGTAATTTTATACACTTCCACCCTTTATATCTCAAACTCTAGCTTATGTACTTGCAGTGTACTTTATGTTTTCTTACCTTAATGTTGGCATCGTTGTACTCATAATACTGGCTTCCACTCATGAACAAACTCTTGCCCCAGGCAGTGCTGACCGCATCCACACCTCCGAGTAAGCTATTGGACCAGGCTGTAATGGAGCGTGGATAGCCACCATCCACTCGTGCATTGCCTCGTGTGTAGCGGTAGTAGGCATTACCTGGTATACAAAGAAAATATATTAACTTAGCCATAGATAAAATTACAGTAAATATAACATTTCCTACTAACAGAATATTAAATTTCCGCTTAATCATGATTTCGAGACTAAAAAAAAATAAACAGGCAAGGTTATCAAGACAGGCAATAAAATGTCAAAAAGAGTTATTCGTAAAAAAAAGATGTCCCCTGTTTTTGTAATTTTGCATAGAATTACAAAAATACCAAAAAAGAGTGCAAAATTCACTCTTTCATTTACATCCATATTTGTATAAATATCTCCCTATCACAGAGAAGTATTATTTATTGATTTTTTCCTCTAAGCGATGAAGACATGTTGTGACAAAGTTGATGGAGAAATTTCCATGATGAGTCATGTACATTTTGTTGGGACATTCCGTATTGGTTTGTAGAGTCTTTACAAAATCATGATCAGTGTATAAAACCAAACATATATATGCATGACATAGAAGTATATTTGCTCAGAAGTAGCAGGTTTAAAGATGAATGAAATGGTCATTATACGCAATGAAAGGCTGCATAATTGGATGTGGGAATACTATATGTGTGATTCATTCCATTTTATTACAAAAAAAAACAACAAAAAAAACAACAACAACAAATCCAACTTAAATAAATGCAAGAGATTTAATTCTTCAATACAAGGGATTTACGCTTCACGTAAACATATATCAATGAATCTTTGTCAAAGAAATATATTGACATACCTTTAAAGAAATAGGATCTTCCATTTCTTTGCCAGACAAAAGCACCATCAAGATTATCTGGTAGTCCCCATTCATCCCCAATATCCAAGGGGTATCCTGCATCCATCTGACCATTTCTGAACCTCCAGTACTGACTGCCCTTGAAGAAGTAGGTTCTTGCAGGTGAGACAAGTTTTTCTACTCTGCTCCAGCCATCGTCTGTCCAAACCAGATAGGTGTTGTAGGTGGCCTCCCAGTAAATGGCAGCATCTATGTCATTAGGAAGTCCTGGCCAGCCCTCGGTGATCTTCTTTGGGTAGTCTGGCATTACTTGACCCTCTGATAGCTCAGCATAATAGTCATTTTTGAAGACATATGTTTTTATGCTTCCATCTTCATATGCATGTTGGGTGATGGCATCAAAGGTACCAGTTGCACACAGGTCAGCGAGGTCGGTATTTGTTTGCTGAGTGGTGGTAGTGGTTGCTTGGGTTGTGCTACTACTAGTTGGTCTTGGTGTTGTACCAGCTGGTGTCCTTTCAGGTCTAGGGGTGGTTGTGGTGGTAGTTGGCCTGGGTGTGGTAGACGGTGGACCGTAGATGGACTGGATGCCCCTGACATCATCGTAATGCAGCATAAAGTTTGGGTCATAACCACTGTAAAAGGGGGCCATGAGGGCTTCATTTATTTCTGAATGTCCCAAGCCAAGAGAATGGCCAATCTCATGGGCAGCCACCTGCAGCAGGTTGATACCTGGACAAAATGTACAGATATTTAGAATAACAATTCAAAAGTGGTGAAAAAGCTATAAACACTAGCAGATCCAGATGGGGGGGGGGGGGGGGGGGGGGGGGGGGTCAGGGGGTTCGAACCCCCTTGAAAAATAATGTAAAGGGGTGCAACCCAAAGTACACAAAATACAGATTCAATCTTGAGAGTGGTGTTAAATTTACAGAAAATCCACTATATTTTTACCAAAAATTATTTTTTCCCCCGGGTGGGGGGGTGGGGGGGTGGGGGGGGGAGGACCCCCCCTAGTTATGGTATGTCTCATGTGAACCCCCACCTTACTTAAAAGCTGGATCCGCCCCTGATAAATATAGTACACAACTTGACACATTTTGAAAATGTATTCTTTAAAATTGCTTCTAATTGTGGTCCAAAGTATCACAAGAAACATATTCAGTTATGTCAAATGCAGAGGATCAAGACACTTTTGAAATTAGGGCAAATGCAGAATTGTTACACAGAATTTAAGGATGTGAAAATGTATGCGTCTATTGATTCACATTGCCATACTATAAATATTATCTGTACTCCACATTACTTTAATAATGTCTCGAGAATTCAAGGATAATATTTAATTATTCTGAACTATACTAGTCGTGACCCATACATTCCGGTACTAACACTCCCTTACCACTTTTCGAGAGTAACTTTAAAAACATAATCACCAAATATGGGTATTGCACTTACCGTTGTAAGTACCAATTGTCCAAGGTTCAGCATCATCAAAATGGGCATCTCCTCCAAAGTCAGGGAAGAATGCATGTGCCAGGGTGCCACTCGGACCATCAAATGGGTAAGGGTCACCATGGCTGCCAGCTTGAAACAGGATGACAATATCTGCATTTGCACTGGCTGACACTTGGGTGAACCGTAGGTCTGTAACCATCTCCCAGACTGCGAAAGCCCTCCTCATTTCCATGTCCACTTGTCCAGAAGTTAAGTCTGGTGTGTACAGTGTGATTTTATAGGTCAAGGACTTCTTGGGCCATTTGCCTCCTGTAATGGACAAATGAAAGTAGTATTAAGTTGTTTTAAACACGGAGTTATTATTTTAGATCAAGTACTATTACCTGATCTTGTGGCAGTATATTCAATATTATGATCTAAAGCTACAATATTAATGATTTATCATTGCTGCGATTGTATGTGAATATATTATGTGAAGAAATATATTAATTTGATGATGGAAACTATTAGTTATACAGGCTTTGAATTGAAAATGTGCTGTATGAAACAACAGTAGTAGTATCTTTACATGTTGTAAAGATTACAATTTTGACATCACACTTTTCACAGCATTTTTAATTTGTTTTGAAATTCTCAAATTCATATTTTCAACATAATTTCACCTGTGATTTTCCTTTGGATAAATGGTAAGAAATATAAAAATTTATTTGAAGTGGTGGCCAAACTTACTCAGACATATGTAGTTTTATTTTTTATTTTTGACAAATTCATTTGAATACTAAACTTCGTATCTTTCATGTTGTGTGCAAAGCAGATGTCCATTGTTAAAAGTTTTAAAAGATAAAAAATGAACATTCATATTCATAAATTACAAGTAGACACAACATGTGAATCAGTATTTTGATTGCACTCAAAGATGAGTAAGATGAAACAGAAATCAATAACTTAATGCACTGAGTTCTTCATGTACAGCTGTTGTCTTTTAATCTTTATATACTGATGAGGTGTCAATTACTCACCCTAATTTTGCAAAATTTCACAAAATAAGGCTTTTGTTATTTCACGATACCTTGAATTACTCATCACTGTCTTTGTATATGTGAATAATTGCTTACATTTAAAGCAATTTAATGCATGTCTATCTTCTTTTTATTATAAATATATATGTACCATTGTTTAGAATTAATTTACCATTCATTTGAGATAGAATACATTTCTTATCACAATATGTTTGTTTTAAACAAAATAGTGCTTGCTTCATAATTAGATTATGAATACATTGCACAAACCCTTTGTTTATGTACTATTTAATCTTTTGTATTTGCTAACTATTTCAACTACAATGAATTTGAAACAGTGTTTCAATTATGACATCACAGATTAACACTACAACACATGCCTTTGTTAAGCTAGTTTCAGATCAGAGTAGTGTAGTCTCTTCAATTAAAGACATTTAATCAATCTGTCCTGATAAAATGTGAGAGCTATCTTACCCTGAGCAGAAAAACGTTTCTTCCTGCGTCTCCCCGCCTCACCCATGTTCACGTGAGTGTCTTCCATTTCTATTACATCAGGCATTCCACAACGAGGCATAGACATCAGTCTAATTGTTGCTTCATCCAATATACCTACACAACAATGATCAGATATAATTTCAAAGATACTTTACCTTCCATTCAACAGAAAGGGTCATATCAGGATATATAGGCCCAAACGTATGTCCCACTTGTTCCGATTTTCTAGATTTGAACCCACAGGGATAAAATGCCATGTTCTCCACGTGTAAGCCTCGGTATTTGGTTAATATTACCTTTTACATTAAAAAAATTTAAAAATATTCTGTAAAAGATATATTCAACGAGAATGAAAAAGCTGGTTTCATTTTTAAGCTGGTTTCATTTTTTTTATAACACTTGAAATTTAGTGTTAGCACAGCCAGCGTCTTCCATTAAACTGAAATGGAAAAAGAAATAATCTTGAATATTTGGTAGAACACAAAGACTTTCCTTTTATCAGAGGACATTTCTATTCTAAGGTATAACGGGAGACGTAAGAGGAAGAAATCACTAATTTAACGGATGCTCACCTGTTTGATTGAGGCCATGCATTCCCTGAAAAGACATCAGTCCAACCTCAAAGCCATCCTCATCAGACAGCGCCGCTATTCTGGGGTCTGGGTTGTTCGTGCCCATGTACCAGTACTTCTTCAAGTATTCCTGTGGACAGAATACAATGCATGTATCCCAGTGTATTTTCATGTAATCATCTTATTTATTTCAATGAGACAAATGACACTTGTATTTTCATTGTGCAGTGTGTCAGAAGTCCGATGATAATAGCTCCTGTTGTTTTAATATACAACACAGGTTTTGCTGTAAATATTTGTTGAAGCAGGTAGCACTTTCAAGCCCACACTGTAGTACACTACTGGGCAATTCATTTACACAGAGTGAACAATTTGCTGGGTTAAATTTTGTCCATTCTTGAATGAGAAAACATTCGCGAGGTTTTTAAAATGTGTGGGAATAATTCCAAAAATTATCTTTTTATTTTAAAAATGTATAAATTGAAATCAAAATACTTTTAATTGTGTTTCTAATATTTTGCAGATTTTCTGTTTTATTTGATTCAAAGTTTCTCATATCAAACAAGGCATTATCATTGAGTATTACGCATAAAACTTCGCTGAGAAGTAACTTTCTTTAATTTAATATATACAATTAGTGATTTTGTGAAAATTCAAGTTAAGTTTAATTAAACAACACTGAAATTCAAACAGCTAGATAACTCAATTATTTTCTTAAATAAAATCAATATAATTCATTTAGAAAAGACAAAAAACTCTTCAATTTTCTTTATCTTTATACTGTTACATTTTTACATATATTAATTAAACAAGTAATATAGCTTATTAAAGAAAAAATAGCCATTTGTAATTACCATAGCATTCTCAGTAGTCATTGACATCGCTCCCGCAAAACACGAGAAAATAAGCAGTACAATTCCAAACCCACGGCAATCCATCCTAAAAACTTTCATCAAACTCTTCTTGTCTATCAATGTTTTATTTATAACTTCAACTTAATGGCAAATAATAAAAGTTCCAGCAAGTCTAATCTTTGTGTGATGTCCCTCTGTTCAGTTGGATCTTGAGTTTGTTTCTGAGTTTCAGTAGGGTCTGTGGGGTTATATATAGTAGAGCTGGGGAATTATGTAAGGGGGATATCATAGGAACCTCCTTTTGAAAAAAATAGTGATGAGTCATCTGTGAAGTCACGACCTTTAATGCTGGTTAAAAGTTGTCCAAAAAAGGTACACTCACAAAAAACGGAGATTTAATATGCATACAAAATAAGGTACGCACGACTGAGCGCAAATTGAAAAAAAGGAAGGATGACGTGAGTTTCTGTGTTTACTTTTGTACAGAGTGGTGGAAGATAAACACGTGGCCAGCCATATATGGAAATACCTACTACTGGGGGATGAATGTGTGCACATGAGCGGTTGTATACAATATCAGACAAAAGTGCTTTCCATTTCTCTGTATTTTCCAAGCATGTTTTTAATGAATCCATGAAAAGTGCCCTCCTAGAAAAGTGCCCTCCTAGAAAGGTGCCCTCCTAGAAAAGTGCCCTCCTAGGAGACTGCCCTCCTTCAAGTTTGAAGGGGTGGAAAACTGCCCTCCTTTTCTCAGAATGATGATGTTTTTAGTTTTGAAATTGAAATGATATTATTTACTTATTTTTCTACTTAAATGTTGCTTCTTTTCTTTACCTCATTATGCACTGATAGGATTAGTCTTAATTCCTTTGTTGTTCCAAGACTCTGTCTCAGTAAATGTGACAATAGGAGGGTCATTAGGTGTCTGTTGTTTAACAAATTTTTCATCTTTTTCATGAAAAATAATTTTCTTGTAATAGTTTTTGTTATATTGCCCATAAAAATGATTCTTGAATTTTATTATCTTAAGCGGGGCTGATATGTTGTAGCCCATCTCAACATAGGTTGGCCTATCTCAAGATAGGCTACCCAATTCAGGATCCTGACTCCTAAGTTGGGCTCCAACATTATCACCATAACCATGTTGATAGTGAAATTAGTGCTTACTTCCTATATGTGCTTACTTGTGTATTATCATAAATTTGTTGTCACAATCATGTTATAGTTCTCTGAATTAAATGTCTTTAAAATGCTTATTAAAATGCTTATAAAATATTTTATGGTGTATCATTTGAGAAAAGGAGGGCACCTTTCCAGCCCTTCAAAAGGAGGGAATTTTTCTAGGAGGGCAGTCTTCTAGGAGGGCACTTTTCTAGGAGGGCACTTTTCCGTGCACCGTTTTGAATACTGCAAGCATTCTACTGTTGCTTTTTATAACACTCAACAATTTAATATGCAAACGATGATTCTGTTAAAAAGAATATATTCTGCTTAGTAATTTGGCAAAACTTGGCCATAGATTTGTTTTTGGTTAATATAAACACTACAAAAACACACTTTAAAAGTATCTTGCAGGATTCATTTTACACCAATTCTTATTTCAGAGAGATAATATAATTTTGGTGTATAACCAACATTGGTGTATAACCAGTCAAGATACAACTTACAAATAATTCACTGTCTTCTACATTAACCTGACACCAAAACACACCTTCTGTAGAGATATAAAGTAAACAATAAATGTAAACTATTATCAGGGTCCTACCCAAGAATTTCCCATGTGGAGAGGTTCCCACCCCAAAGTTACAGGGCTGGAAAAGTTTCCACTTTTAAAAACGTATTTTTCCTTGTTTTCATGTACATTCATTTTTAAGGTTCATAGGACTGGACTTCTGCTGCACCAGGGAGGGTCTTGTCATATTAGCCTTTGTGTTTCATCTCAAAAAATACTTTTACAGATTTTTTTTGAAATATTATTCTAAAAATCCATGCTAATTTAGACAAGACAAACTCAAGCAAGAACTTTGTATTTTATAATGTATTGCATTACCATACTGAAAGCACAAGTTTTGTATACATTCAGTTGCAAACTTTTTCAAATTGCTGCCTTTATGACAAAAACATTACAATCTTTAAACTCTCTCAGTAAATTTCTTCAATATAAAAAAGTGAAACAGTTTTTTTTTACCTAGCTACCGATAGAGAGACATGAATGCACAGACCTTTATCCTTCATAAATGTAAATAATTAATAAAAATACCGGAAAATGTGAATATGTTCAACAGAGAAGTAATTTATTTTTTCTCTTTAACATTTCAACATATCACGACTTTTGTGTCATAGTGTATGTGTACAAAAGCTTTGGGGTATTTCTTAATAAGGCAATGATTTGTATCCGTCAATGGATGTAGATTTCCTAAGCACGTTTCACGAGAATTGTGTCTTACTTTTATGTGTCACTCCTAGTGTTCTTCCTGGTAATATGGGTTATGTAAACAAACCAGCATGCTTTGTGTTATATGTTTAGATTCTGGGGGAAAAGACATCCTGTTTGTACAAGTATGTGAGTAATAAAGATTGTCAACAGAATGAAAAACTCCACTCATATATATCAATTTTTCTGTCATTTGGGTTGACATGGTTTTTAAAGAATATTTAAAAAAAAAAAGAATATTTTCTTTTACTGTAAAAGTTTTATGAAATGGCTCATATATCATAATCTCTGTCCTTACATCAAAATTAATTGTGTTTAACAGTGTACAATCAGGTTCTAATTCTAATCTAATAGTACTTTTATAGCGCTTAATCTCTATCTATTGACAGACTCTAAGACGCAAAATACCAGAAATCGGATTTTCGAGCGAATTTTTGACCCGCAGGGTAGTACAACAGTCGGGTATCGGTGGACCAAATCTTGCAAGCGTGTCACTGGAAAGCTCACACTTTTTTACCTAAAAGACCTTACTTGGGCAGACAACAACAACAATATCATATGCCAAGGGGAAAAATTTCAATTTTCGCCACTTTTGGCGGCCATCTTGGATTTTAGCAGATCGTTAAATTGGGCATTGCAGGGGGTCGACACCACAGAGAAAGACGGAAACCAGACCAGAAGGAAACTAGGGTGGGTAAGCTGTTGCAAAGAGATAGGTTTTCAACTTCTTCCTGAATATTTGTAGGTTTAGCCATATACATAGTTAATTCAACAGGAAAGTCTCTTTTGCAAATCTCAAGTTTTTATTCATGCCGCAGCTCTACACACAAGTAAAGTAGAGCCGAGGTAACCGGGTCTACCATTTGGGTATAGAATTACTCTATAGATCTATATCATTTTGAAGCCTGCATAGTGGTGATATGGTATCTGATAATCACACTAGTAAATTCATCAACATTTGTAATGCCTTGTACTTGTACTTATTCAAACACACATCAGTATATTTCTGTTTGTTCAAATTTCTCTAAAAAATATAACTCAAAAAGTTGTGGGTGGATATTGATGAAAATTTAAGGAAATGTTGACAATTACACAGGGACCGTATTCCCTAAAGGTCATTCAAGTTTTAGGCTTAACTTTTGTGTACACATGTAGCCAACTTAAGCCTAAGATTTAACTACGACCTTTCATGAATGCCGCCCCAGATGATTAAATTTTGGTGTTGGTCCGGATCACCAGGCATTGGGCCTTATAGAAGGTCTGTACTCAGTTAGAATTGACTGAAATTCTCCCAGTTGAATTTAAATAAGTACAACACATGAAATGTATTAAGTTTACTTTTGCATATCGCTTGAATTGGTTTTTAGTTGTATTCTGTATTTGCTTAAGGTCTGTTCACACCGTTCCGTGTGGAGTATGAGACCTTGTTCTTATTACTCTGCAAATGGATCTAGTATGTGGATAATACATGTTAAAAACAGCCACCCTGTAAAAGTGACCCCCTCTCCCCCCCCCCCCCCCCCTTTCCCCATCTTCACCATTCCAGTGTGTACATTTTAAACATGTGACAGGTTGTGGTAATTTTTTGAACAGTTTTTAAAAAGCCATCACACCTTAAAAATGCTGTCCGTGTTGAACGCGTTCTATAGAATTATGAATCTCGACTTATTAAACCTTATGGATACTGCCCAGATTGAAAAGTGTGGAGCCAATAATGAGTGCTGATGAGTTGAATATTTTGCCCTCACATGTAGCTCATGGGGCCAGCATGGAACAGTGTGAACGTGGTGTTACTGAAAAGACATTTCAAGTGATTTATAAGTCCATATATAAAGCTGGGTATTTGTTTCAAGTGATTTATAAGTCCATATATAAGGCTGGGTATTTGTTTCAAGTGATTTATAAGTCCATATATAAGGCTGGGTATTTGTTTCAAGTGACTTATAAGTCCATATATAAGGCTGGGTATTTGTTTCAAGTGATTTATAAGTCCATATAAAAGGCTGGGTATTTGTTTCAAGTGATTTATAAGTCCATATATAAGGCTTAGTATATGTTTCCAGTGATTTTTAAGTCCATATATAAGGCTGGGTATTTGTTTCAAGTGACTTATAAGTCCATATATAAGGCTGGGAATTTGCTGTATGGTACTATTGTTTGTTGCTGACCATTTATAACTGCAAAACCACGCACCTCTAATAAACTAATAACAGAAAGTCAGTGTACGTGTTAAATGTACTAAATACTGTCAGTATAAAAGTATTATCCAATTACTGTCAGATTTTCCATCAAGGGATATTTTCAATGTACACACTTTTGTAAGTATATCAGCATTACTTGTCTTATCTAGAGTATGTAAATCTTGTTTCACCAAATGTCTATTCTCTAAAACTGAAATATCTATCAAACAGAAGCAGATTCATCTTGTTTAAAACTAGTCAACTTTTCCATTCTGTGTGACTCGTGACGATAAGTTTACAGATGCAAATGTGTGAAATTAAATACAAGCTGATGAAACATAATCAGCTGATACGAAACAGAAAGCAAAAGTTACATATAGAATTAGGTAGGGACAGTTTATAATTTGCAAGGAAATGCCTTTCACTTTAATATGTTTTATATTATAAGTATTTCCTTCACGTCCTTTTGATACCAGAGTTCATTGATCAATTTCTATAACAGGAGAGTTAATGAATGACATGTACAAAAAGCACTAATAAGCTGGTCACGATCCAGGAGCCTATAATCTGTCTACTTTATTCTATGAGCTGTTTGAAACTGGTATAGTCCTGAACCTTGTCCTTTATATTTGTTTTATATTGTAAAAAGCTTTGTAATTTATTCGGATTTTCAGTAACAATTCTACTTTTGTGCATAATGAAACTAAATGCATAATTATAAGACTGAACTAGAAATGAGGCGAATGTGTCAGCCTTTTCGGGGAAAGACATTAAAATATATACACCTTAGTGAAACATTCACGTTTATATACATGTAATTAATTTTTAAAAAGCTAATTTAAAAATGTCTTGTGTGATACATTTCAAAAAAGTATCTTATGATCACATTGATACTTATGTTTCATGTAGAATCTATTTGATTTACACATATCAAAATCAAGTACAATTGTATGTAAAAATGAAGCATTTATATCTTGTCAAATGCTTTATTATGATCACTTAAATTTCTTTTTGGTGCATTACTTAGGTATAATACAAAGATTCGTGTGCACTGTTCAAATGCTGATGGGGTTACTTATATGAGTTTCTAATTTCTCCGAAAATTTCTGTTTACCGTGGTTTCTATTTGGAAACATGATAATATGACCTCTAGTTTTGTTTTCAAAGAATTCACTAACTAAACAGAAGTAGAAGAAAAACTGAACAAGTGATTGCGTGATTTATACAAGGCCAACTTTTTACATTGCATATCTAAATAAATTTATTCTAATTTCAATAAAAAGCTATATCATTGGTATAATTTATTGTGTAGGTTTAATGCGATATAAGTGTATGACCATGCACCCCTGGTGGTGATTTTTTGTGGATAAGTAGCCTTAGGCTCATATTAGCAAGAAAAGCATTTTTAAACATGTACATAAATAGATTGACCAGTGCTCATAAAGCACTTGTACGTGTTGGGAGATGACATGGTATTCTATAGTCGTCTCTCCCCTTTATGGTTGTAGGTTCGAATCTTTCAAATATAACCCTATTGAATGAGATGTAGAAGTCAGATTTTACCAAAGCATTAGATATGCCAAATGTTTCTCCTGAAACATGCTCATCCACAGAAACTAAAAAGTTGGCATTTTTAAGCACGATCTGTAGTGAGACTCAATAATGCTTCTAAATATCACTTTTTAATTAATTTATTTTTTCTCACCGGTGTAGCACTAGATTTTACACCCAACTTAAAATGCATGGGGGTGTAATATATGACAAGTTCACGTTGGTGGATTTCAATACACTTATTTATGACATAAGTGAAGCTCAACAGCTCTAAAGAATCACAAATTAAGCAGTAAAACTTAGAGACAATAATTCTTATGTACGTTTATTTTCTTACAAATTGTTAAATACTTTAACAAGTGGTATCGCACATCTAAAGAGTAATTCCTACTTCATTTTAGAGTGAATTTTCAGTTAAACCACAAATAAATAATAATAAACTAAATAATAATAAAAGTATAAAAACTAAACGAAATCAAAAATATATTTAGTGTTAATACAGTGTGACAAAATCATTTCTATATATTTTCCTTTGAAGTGAGAGGACAACCCATTGTTGTTGATTTGTATTCACCAGGCTAGTGCCTAATTGAAGTTAACCCTATTGTTGTCTAGTCACCACAGTTCTTTGATTGGAATCTTACCAGTAGACCCGAAACTATGTATAAAGCTTTAAGCTAACTGTGGCTTCTCACCTGGGGTTCTCGTTTTTGGTACAGTAATGGGTAATACATAAGTTATTGTTCCACCATTAGTGAGTGATTAGTCAATTAGATAAACTATGCATTGTCTATTTTCACACATGTATTACTGTTTTAGCCCAACTTATGAGCTAACCCCATCTTAAGATGGGCTAGAACATATCAGCCCGACCTGATATAATAATATTCTTTGAGAATTATTTTACTCTGAATAAAATATAAGCTATTTACAAGAATGTGTAAATGAAAGGAAAGTTTGTAACATTATCATGGAAGACATGTATCTCCCCAAAACGCCTTGTAGTTTTTTTTAACAATATCAATTGATCAAGTTCAAAAGAATGCTAGAACAAAAAGCAACATAATAAGTTGGCTAATATCTGCCTATTTATCTGAAAAAGGGTATGTACATTCTATCTAACAGGTTAATAGGATCGTTTTAGCTTTAAAATCATTGTAGAATTTAAATTCAGGATCCTTAGTTGGGCTCCAACATTATCACTAGAATGCAGAAAATAAGCAAACTAGTGTACATAACATCAGTATGTAATATCATTGTGTTTAGAAATTAACATCCATTTAATGATGTGGTCCATGGAAAATAAATAAATAAAGTGTTTATTGTGTGAATAAAGTGATAACTAATTTCCAAACTCAGTTGCAATCTAACCAATAAATGATTTGTCTTAACCCCATTGATTTGCTCTGTATGGCCCAGTAGGGGGTGTAACTTTTGGTGGGAGTGCAAAATATGGCAGTCATATTTGACACCCCTTAACCCCCTTTCAATATTGTTAGTAAGTAGGTGCTCAGGAAAATCAAAGTTCTTTACCAGTTTATGATTGTTTCTGCAACCTTTTTGAATAATTTTATCAAACAGAGCTTAATAATGTCATAACTATCCCCACATCTTTAATGTCTAGTGTGATTGGTTTTATGCCTTTCATCAGATGATTGTACATGACAACCCATCCTATTTGTTTGTTGTTGGGGCACTCCAAACCTACCAGCCATTATATTTCTTCTCCAGGCATTCAGAAGTGAGCCTGCAAGAGTGAGAAGTCAATTGAAGAAGGAGGGTGAATCTGAAAGAAACTGGAGAAAATATTGAAATGCCAATTGGTGGCTTTCCAGGGAGTGTTGGGAATATTCATCGGTTATTTTTCTACTTTTATTAAGTTGTGCAATTTACGCAATGTCACAATGCCGGCCACACATGACTTGAGCACCTGGACCCACAACTGGATGCCGGGCATTGGTTCAATGGTTAACAATTTGGAATTTAACCATTTGTCTTTCGTCATTTGAGCTTAGGGTACACCTCCAGCTCGTTGCAACATGTTGAATTCACTTGGGTCCTGATAGATGTTTTTTATGACCCAAGCACTTTAAAGAAACATTGTTTCGAAATGATGTAGTACCAGCACGGCTCAGGCCCTGCGGGTGCTTGAAGTGTGTGCTAAGTGTTATCAGTGACATGAGTGAAATGTATTGTACTTCATTACTCAACTTCCCTGTTGTATTTCAGGCTATGTGTAGCAACATTTTTATTTCTCATGCACTGAATAGTTTTCTATTAACAGGAAGATGTTTTATTAGTTAATAGGCACGTGTTCTATTCATGAACACGAAAATGTTTCATTGGCTAACACAAAAATATTTTATTGGATAACGGGAAGATGTTTTCTTTTATAATGAATCTTTTTAGTTATTTATTTAAAGTTAGATAACTGAATAAATTGACAGAGCACATTGGATGGCACACTTTAATCACGCATCAGAATTAGTGAAACACCAATTATGATCACAAGACATATTTTTGGGTGGGTTGGTGTGACCAACACACCTGTCAGATTGATGTGTCTGATGTACATCTGTCCGTCAACATTTTGGTTTCCGGACTCTAACTCGAAGACTCTTCAGCTGATCGATTCGAAGCTTAACAAGGTGGTGAGGCATCTCCTATGCTAGGTGGAATTGGGGTTCCTCCATTTGCTTGTTTTGGACTTGTGCCCATCTGAAATATTTTGGTTTCCAGATTCAACTAGAAGAGGCTTTGTCTAATCAATATGAAACTTAAGAGGGTGATTGGACACCACTAGGGCTAGGTTGCTTTTAAAATTGGTGTCTGTCCATTTGCCTGTTATGGGTGTGTGCTCATCCGAAATATTTTGGTTTCTGGACTCTAACTTGAAGATGCTTTGCTGAAATGATTCTGAAAAACCACCAATTCTAGGTTACTTTTGAAATTGCTGTCCGTCCATTTACCTGTTTGGGGAATGCATGCATCCGTCCATATTATGCTAAACTAAGTCCCTTTATTGGCTAAGTCTTGGACTTAAATCTAAGACTTTGGTCTTAGCTAGGTCTGGGACTTAAATGGATTTCACAAAGGGGTGACTTAGCTAAGTCCAAGTCATCATATAACCACAGTGGTTTTCTGTGTCATATGACGTTTTATATCTTTCATTTGATGCATTTTTAAAGGATAAGTGCTATTTTGAAATAGAAAACCTTGTTACATCATATAAACTTCCCAAAGACTACTTCAGTAAGGTTTTCTGTATAATTATACTTTATTTACCAGCCATTTCAAATTCTGGAGTAGAGAAAAGTTTATGGCGGCCATATTTAATTCCTCTTTACAAAAATTTAAGCCCACTACCTCCCAGACTTAAAGTTAAGTCCACTGACTTAGCAATTTCATGGACTTAGCTGCTTTGTGAAATCCGCTGTCTAAGACCACAGACTTAACATTCTGTTGACAGAATCTAAGTCTTAAATTTAAGTCTAAATCTGGACTTAAGTCCCTTTGTGAAATTGGCCCCAGGAGGCCAACTCAAAGACGCTTCCACTGACCCATTTAAAACCAGGGTTGCAGGACGCAACCCGGACTAGGTTGATTTCAAAATTGGTGTCCGTCTGTCCATCTGGTTGTGCACACATCTGTCTGTCTGGTTATGTGCGTGTCTGTCAAACTCATTATTTGCGGACTCTAACTCGAAAGACACTTCCATTGATTGATTTCAAACTTGAGAGAGTCGAATCACCACAGCACACAGCACTAATTTGAAATTTCCAGTACAGCTATTATGTTGCATACATCTGGCACCCTATCCCCATAGAGAGACACAGAGGGGCCACAGTGGCGTAGTGGTAACACATTCGTCTCTAACCTCTGAGATCAGAATTTGAATTACAGCCTGACCTCAAGTGGGAAAGCTGGTAGTTGCTTGTCGTTGGTCGGCAGTTTACAGTACAGAACCTTGACCAGCTGTATGTACTGGTTTCCTCTGGCTTTCCAACTACCTGTCACAATACAACCGATAAGATACTAGGCGTGACGTAAAATACTAAATAAATAAATTTAGAGACAAAATATCTAATATCAATTTGTTTCAGTACTAATGTGTAGCATAAGCTGTCAATTCCATACATGAGATAAAATGGATGAGAGGGAAATAGTCACTAATTCATCTCATGACTGTGATGATACAGCTGTTGTTGGAATGTCCCGTTCAACAACAACCCTCTGAATAAGCCACATGGACTTTTTTTATTTTGATTTACTTTTTGGTTTACATGAAATTTGCACATGTAATTTTCACTTTCACAAAATTTACATAGGAATTCATAGTGTGGACCTTTAAAAAAAACAAATGCAGTTTCAGTCACACGACCCAACTTCCGTGAATATCTAGTGTGTTGACGTGTACAATAATTCTAGCGCTGGCTCTACTTTTATAATTGTTACCTCCATTACTTTTTGGGAAAAAAACTGGATTATATTCCGGATACAAATATTTTAAATTTATTTTCAGAAACACCCCCTTATTCAAAGTCTTGTGCTCTACAAGAATTTTCTATTTACTATTATTATTTATTTTCCTGTATGTGGGAATAATTTTCAAAATGCGCACAACATTATTTATGTTGACTATTTGCCCATCAACATATTTCCAAGTACATATCTTTGATTATGATATTTTAGTGTATTTTATGATATTTTAGTGTACATTTTTTTTTATTTTTCAAAATAGAACATCGGCAAATACATTCCCGACAAAAATTGAAAACTTGTAAGTCCTGTATGAATTCACCTGGGAGAACTGTAGTCTCCACGAGGAGTTGGAATCTGTTTGTAAAACCAGAAAATCTCAGTCCCCGTTCACGCTTCAGGTGGTATTTCCTGCAGTAGGCAGCATGCAAAACAGAGACAGATAACCCAGCTCCAAACCTCTCGCTACAGTTTTTTCCACAGAAGGGAATCAGATCTGTGGAAGAATATGGCAATAATTTAGTTATGGCAAACATTTCAGTTCAGTGGAGACAGAAAGAGACAAAATAACACAGAATTAGCAGGAAAGGTAGCAGAGCAGCTACGAGAATGACCCTGCAGTAATGGGTTGTTACGGGCATTGGACTTTAGTCATTTCAAATTTTCTTATGTGTGGCAATGGAAAACAAGGAATGTCACGGTATGCAAAGTTAACTGACAGAAGTGTGGCAGTACATGGAGGAATGAGACATTTTATAAAACGCTTATAAATATAGGATAGACTGCCTGCAGTATGCTTAATTTAAAACAGGTATCTAATAAAATAAACCAAATAAAGTTATGCGAGGCGCCTTTTTGCTTAAAGTTTGTTTAGAGGGACATCAAATGCCAATTTTATCTGATCACACATTAAATTCATATTCATACAGTTGTGGTAGGAAAGCCCCGACAAACAGACACCCAATGTAAAGGCTACAAGGACTTGGCACAGTGTTTTCTAGTACTTGATGGTTTACAGAAAGAAATATCTATGAATAACAGGCATCGTACTTTATTTTGACTAAAGGGAGAATACAACAGAAGAAAGTTTTTGTAGAAATGTCAAAATAATAGTTATACGTGTTTACTGTGTAGATTTAAAAGGCACCTTCTAGTCCTTGACTTCTAATTCATCCTAGTGTAATGACACTGGTTTGTTTTGGTCAGTTTTTGGAAACTCATCGCTCATGTGCTAACACGTGGGAGGAACTGACCAGTATAACCCCGGCTTTTAAAAGTAAACGTAAACACCGGCTTTGAAAAACATCAACAAGTTAAAATTTCAAATGCCTTTTGTAAGCATTTTAGGAATCTTTAAACAATAAGTCACAACTCACATGGCGTGCATCTAGTGATATGTCTTTTTCAAATGTTGTTTAAATACATTTACTTGCAAAACACAGTATACGTATATATATTTTTAATGATTTATCTCAGTATCTAGTCCTGTATGAACATTCTTTTAAACAAATTCAAGATATGAGCAACGCAACTAAATAAATGGCCTCTTCCGAACAAAACCTAGGCTAACTTTAACAGACTATATGGTGTTAAAAGAGTAGGTAGTAGCTCAGCAGTCGAGTGGTACATCTGCTGAAATATATTTGCTTCAAAACATAGAATGTCCAGTTATTATAATAATATGCTTTAAAATTAAATGAAGATATGAATCACGTTAGTAAATAAATAACTTTTTAACACCAAAATATACTGCTTGAAGTTATGAGAATGGGGTCCCTCAATAGCTGAGTGCAGAGTAAGCATGTACAGTGTGTTCTTTCAGAGGATTAGACGTTGATCAGGTTCTACTTTACTTGCGTGTAGAGCCGTGGCAATACCCTACATAACACTTAGGGGAAAAGTCAAAGTTGGGTTTTTACATCCCGTTTAAGAGCCAAGGTCACATTGGGGCAGATCTTAAGCATTGCCACTTGTGGGACTCGAACCCACAGAGGTGACAACCTATGATTAGATACCAAACTTGCTAAGCACTAGGCCACTGAAAACCTTTTCATAAAACTTGAGAGATTTGCTTCAAACATAGATACCATAAAAATGTGTACACACAAATGTTCCCACAACTATTTTGTTACATTTCCTTCAGCAATTAGTCAACATGCAAACATAGAATAAATACAAAAATAAATTGATGACATTAACATTTCCTCATTTTCAATGTTTTTGGACCATTTCTCTAAAAATTTGAAAAAGTTCTTTTGTTATAAAAGATGTATAAAATAGCATATAATGCAGCATTTACTGTTTCCTTGGCTTAATATCAATTGTTTTAACTACATTAAGCCATTTTCAGTCGTTTTATCAAGTTTTATTCAACAGAAAATGATTTTATGCAAATTTCCAGTTCTATGTAGGGTCGTGCCACGGCTCAACATGCAAGTATTTGCTTATTTGGGGTTTAACGTAGCTTTCAACACTGTACAGGTCATATCACGACGGGTAGTTGGAAGGGCAGAGGAAACCAGTACATAGAGTTCGCTAGGGTTCTGTACTGTAAACTGCCGACCAATGGCAAGCAACTACCAGCTTTCCCACTTGAGCCCGTGTGGGGATCAAACCCCGGCCTCAGAGGTGGGAGGCGAGAGTGTTACCACTCTGCCACCGTGGCCCCCTCAACATGCAAGTAAAGCAGAGCTGAGGTAACCACGTCTAACAGAGGACCAACACATCTCCCACATATACCAAAACACATCTCCAAAAATCAAGTCTGTCAACTGTCTAAGTTTTTATTATGACGGGGGCTTTCAACAACATACTGTATCAGTAGAAATTTTTGCTTTTTTCTCCAATATAAGATATATTCACTAGGTCGAATTTTCACTACTGGTTAGTTTCTTCGTTAGAAATTGTTGCAGATTTAAAATTTCGTCTTTTATGCTGTGGTGTCATACATGATTTGAAAAGCAATTTTATGAAACTTTAATGTGACTGTGATTTACAACTGTTAAGTCGCTTAACGGAACAATGTACGATTGATATCCAAAAGAACACAATGAAAAGGCTAAACACAGGAAGCTAGACTTGCCTATGCCCAGGACCCACACTGGTGACGTTTGCCGGCGAATGTACATGAATATCAAATTCCTCATTGTTCTCAGTCAATTTCTCCTTATTTGTTATCCCTTGGTCTTCAATCCTCTTCATCTTTTGCTGCCCTGCTATGACAACAAGCTGGTGTTCAAAACAATTCGTCCTCTTTCATGTTTCTGGTCTGAATTCACCAAAAGGCATGGTCCATACAAACAAAATTATGGTCAGTCATAAGTCTGTTATAATGCCCATAATCTAGCCGCCTGGACAGCCAAGGTCTGATCCAGTACCTTCGGGCCCTTGGTTCACGCCTTCTCCGCCTCTCAATAATAATTCTGGCTAAGAGTATGTCTTCCTACTAGGCATCTCTCTGAACCTCATGAATCTGCTGCAAAAGTCTGAGTCTCTGTAAATGGTTTGCCATTTCCCCCCAAATACTCAATATGTTCAGTTGAAAAAATATGAATAAATGAAATCTGGATCTGGAAGCAGCTATTTATATGAAAAAGTATCTGGTCAACGATTCATTCTCAACACACTCTCAATGGATCCTCACTCTTTGCAGCACTATCTCAGGATATCCACCGTCCATTGCTGTGGATCTCAAGGGATTCATATGTAGTTGCAAGCAATTCTCAATAACACATAGCACATTCTCTGTCTCTCATACTTCCATTTTCTAAGATCGCAAAGTTCATACACAATTCTCAGCAAATCCCGAACAATTCGCAATGTGTTCGCAATGACTTTGCAGTAACCTCACAAAGTTGCATAGAAGCATCATGGAATGAAGGCAGGATGTTGTAGATTTCTAGATTTTTAACCGCGTGACCAAAGTTTCGGGCTTCTGCTCGGCAAAGTTCTGCGATCTGGAATTCTTGGCTATTCTTCCACATTCGCCATTATATTTCCAGCACCCTCGCCACTCTGGGACCTGGGCATTACAAGTCTTTACTTTGGGTTTTTTTTTCAGACAATGAATGAGTGCATTATATAACAGTCTGAATTTCTGTCTCTTTTTAGAGGGAAATGTTCTCAGAGAATCATAGTGCACTAAGGAAGGACCTTGCACTAGGTCTAACAGAAAGCAGATACGTGTTAGGCTAAATGTATCTAACGTTTGCCTCATATTTCGGACATTTTTCTTTACAGAGTTGTTGCAGTGGTATTTTTAAATATATCCTAAGAAAAACTATAATATTCGACCGAGATCTTATCTGTCAATCAAACTCTAAAGAAGTTCCCTTTAAAACTGCTGCAAGAGACACAGCTAAGTAACACCCCCCTCTAACAATCTTGTCAGACACAAGCCAAAACTCAGCCTGTGAGCTTGAGTGACTGGTAAGTATAGGTTAATGGCCAAGTAAGTGTCCAATATTGGAAAATAATGGCCTGTTTACGAGGTCCCGAAGGGACCGAGTCAACAGTCCATTATTTTCCAATATTGGACACTTACGAGGCTATTAAGTATCAACCTATTTAAATTACACCTTTTCTTTAATTTATAATTTTTAAGATATTGTTTAACATCATTACTTTTCATTTCAATATTCCTGTTGTGTACTTTTTGGTTTTTATGATCATTTTAGTTGAAATACATGTGAAAGGGTTTCTTTGGAAATGTGCTAAAAAGACTTCTAAAAATGGTCAAAATCAGAAAGTGGCCAATAGTGAAAGATATTGGACACTTTTAACAAAAGAAAAACTCTCAGGTGTAATTTAAACGGTAATAATCTAGGATTTGGAACTTCAGACACTTTGTGAATCTGGTTTCTTGGACCCTCACAAGTGTGCAGCTTTTTTCTGACGAATTAAACAAGTTTAAACACCACAAGACAAGAGAAGGTATCCAGCAATTCACAAATAAACAACAACTCCAATATATATCTCACAATTACATTTTCTACAATGATACTCCAAAGTGATGTTTCTTTATCTTGTCAATTGTTTGTTGATCTGTTTCTGTCAAGATCTTGAACTTGCTAATTCAATGGGACCTTTCTCTTTAATATTCCCATTTCCATGTGCCGTAAAATGTACATGTACAAAGGTGAAGAAGTACAAAAGTCTGATTCTGTTACATTAGATTATGTAGGACCTTCATAAAATCACAGTTTCATTACAGATGGTTACATCATACCAAGCTTGTCCTACATAATTATCAACTGTTAATACCAACAGACTGTCTAAATATCTGCTTTATGTTTCACACACCATGTCAGAATATCTAGAAGAGCAACGACTGCGTACACGACACCATCAGAATGAGTGTTATTGTATAAATCATAATGTCCTAAAATATGGTGGTTAGAATGACAGAACGAGACCTAAATCATCATGTGCAAGTGCATGATTAGTAGAGCAGCGCGATATCACAGTTATCGCCAAGCCATTATATTTAACAACTAAAGTACAACAAATAACAAAAAATTCAACACCTGGAAAGGATTTTCAGGCCATCACTTCCTGCAAGTTGTTTTTACATTCTGAACCTCTAGGAGCAATATTAGGGGAGATGTATGGCCTTTTTAATAGGATAACCCCGTTTGACATTAAACATGATATGGCGGCCATTTTGTTTTTTTAACTAGGCCAAAATTACTATCAAGCTAGCTTTTCTAACCATATAACTTTTGTGCAAATTTGATGAAGCTAGCTGGAATATTTCAAGATTTAGAGCACCTTTATGATTTTTAAACAATTAGCTATGGCGGCCATTTTGTTTTTCAAAATGAGGCCAAAATTTTGCATAGACAGGTTTTTATAGCCATAAACATTCCCTGCGAATTTGGAAAAGATATTTTTATAAATGAATGATATGTTAAGGTTTATGTAAAAACGTGACAAACGGATGGACACACATACGGAAGGCGTTTTATAATCTCTTGACCATGGCCTTTGGCCACAGGCGGGCGATAATAACAATTGTATTTTTAGTGCAAAAATTTCAATAATTAAGTATATACACAACATGTGCACGTATAATGGATTAAGTTTATTGGCAATCAAGTTTTGTGTTGTGTGACGGTACTGAATCATGTGGTGATATAGATTTAGAACGGGATATGGTCTACTGAACGGATCAAATTAACTTCAGTTTAAGTAATCCTGCTTTTTGCCAGCAATGCAGGTCTGCAGCTCTGCAGGTCTGCATAGACATTTCTCTTATAAAATGGCTAAAATACAGGAAGGTCAGCTGAATGCAGTACCAAAAGATGGTCTATAACTCTGGAAGTTGGACAAAAAATCATGTGATATATGCTAAATCCCTTTGCACACGTAATTCCCCTTGACCATGTCCCGTGTCAAACTTAATATTGGATATAAAGTCTGGGGAAATGTGTAAATTACTGTAACCTCAATATTTTTATCAAAATGTCTGAAAGGGAATAAGCTCAATGTAGTAGCAGAAGATGGTCTGTAAGAATTGTGTCTGAAATCATGTGGGAATGCTAAATTTTATTACTTAGGCTTTTCGGAGTTGTTGGCTCCTAAAGGCCTCAAACTAGCCCCTGGGTATGCACTCTGTTTATATTAGATAGTGTAGACATAAGGCTATAAATGCACATTGTGTCCGTGATTGATATCATTAAACCCAGCAGAGTTCTAAGTGTTTGTCAACTATGCAGCTAGAGCCACCAGTAATTACCATCATACCCATGCTGTTTGGAGACGGAGAGATCCCTAATATGATGGCGCAAGATGCTGTGCAAGTTTTGTGTTGTTCACAGGAGGGACCTGATTTAAGATGAGGCTGGAACCCTGACCTCAGTTTCTGTGAAGCAGTATGAATTTTTCATCTGCATGGCATGTTGGAGCTAGGAGGCTTAAGGTGGGCATCCACTGACTGTCATTATTGTCCTATGTATACAATGACAGGCTGTTGTGACAGGTGACTTTGTTGTGCTTGCTTTGGTTGTTGTGTTTGCTATGAATGTTCAAGCTATGGATTTGTCGAACAGTCTTTGATTTGGGGTTTCTGTCATGTTTGTACTGTGGTAGACTTTCTTCAAATCCCTTTTGTCTAAGGTATTACATGATTGACACTGATTGACTTTTTACCAAAGTGTGGGGCTGACAAAAGTATTTCAGCAGAAAGAAGGGTTTTTACTCATCAAGTGGATATGCATAATGATTTCATGTATGTCATATTTAGTAGAATGAGAAATACAAATAGTTGCAGCAAGTCTAGTACTGTGGCTGTTGGTACACAAACACACTGTGGGTACTGGCCTGAGAAAAGGGGTTGCCCAATGATGTACTTGGTTCAATCAAGTGCCCATCTGAGCATGGTATGGAGTGCGGAGTTGAGGCTGATACATGTAATATGACTTCTACTGGGACTTGGTCTTGGGTAGGTTTCTGCAGGCATTTCATGAGGTAGAAACACTCGGTTTTAAATGTGAAAAGGCTAAGTTTGTGACTGTCCAAATTAACAATTATAATCTCCTTTAAATGCTGAGTTTCATGTGGCCACAATCTTTACATGCCACCATTGTGATAATTTCTTCTGAAGGGGTGAAGCTGTTCAGTTAAGGGGCTTTATTATATATTGTTTGTTGTTAATGGGGTATTCATCAGTTGTCATGTCAGGGGCCACGGTGGCAGAGTGGTAACACTCTCGCCTCCCACCTCTGAGGCCGGGGTTCGATCCCCGTCATGGCCTCAAGTGGGAAAGCTGGTAGTTGCTTGCCGTTGGTCGGCAGTTTACAGTACAGAACCCTAGCGAACTTAATGTACTGGTTTCCTCTGCCCTTCCAACTACCCGTCGCGATATGACCTGTACAGTGTTGAAAGCGATGTAAAACCCCAAATAAATAAATAAAATCAGTTGTCATGTCGCCAAATCACTTGTAATGATGAAACATCTGGGCTGTTCACTTGGGATATCCACGGACCAGGAGTCCTGCATCTTTTTTGGTAGCCAGTCGAAACAGTAAAAACAACCACGGACTGAAGAAATTTGTCGTTTATCGGAAGCGGCCACATATACATTTCCTCTTAGAAATAGGTGAGAAAGACACAAAAGTGAATTTATTACCTCCGCTAAGGGGTTATGTTTTTGCCTGGATTTGTTTTTGGGTTTGTGAGTTTATATGTGAACAAGATAACTCAAAAACTTATGATGGACGGATTTTGATGAAATTTTCAGGATATGTCTGAAAAGGTAAAAGAAAGAAATGATTCAATTTTGGGAGTGATCCGTATCACTATGTGGATCTTCTGGATCCATGAAATGTAACTTTAAAGACAGATCACTCAAAAAGTTATGGGCGGATTTTGATGAAATATTCAGGATATGTGCTCCCTTGGCGGAGGTCTGCGCTCTCCGAGTGCTCTTGTTTTATTTGATGCATCCAGCTAACAGTAACTCTCACGAGGATATGGTATTCTCGCGAGATCTCAGAGCTTTTTGTCGAATTTTCAACTTGTCCTCTGCATACAGTTTCGCAGGCGAAACGGTAAAAAAACTACTCACTAAAGAAATTTGTCTACTATCGGAAGCGACAACGTACATATGTCCTTTAGTCTGCTAAAATTATAGGAATAGGGCTCTGGAAAGCAAGTCTGTAGGCATTTTTTGTTAATGCGTGACATCCATGCCTAAGTTAAGGTTCTATGTATATGGAACAATGTTAGGTAGGATGTCACTTGATAGAGGTCATTTTAAGGTCACTACAGGGTCAAAGGTCAACTAGGTGCAAAAAACCTGAAATATGCATAGTTATACATATGTAACATTATTTTAAGGTGCTAAAAAGTTGTAAAATAGTGTTTCTTTTAACTCAATTGTGTTTCTAACATATACCAAATGAATGATAGTATGCAATTTTTAACCCCAGCCTATAAAGGCTATAGTTTTTGTTGTCCCCTGTGTCGTTCGAGCGTCAGCCGCTGCAGGCATAAAGCTTGTGGGTGTTCCACAGCCCAAACCCATGCATGGATTTTCACCAAATTTTCAGGATATGTTTACCCCAAGAGGATCTAGAGCTGATTAGCTTTTGGGGGATATCTCACGACAACTATTGCCATGGCAATACTTTTAAGATTTTTTATCATAAAGTTTGTGGATGTTCCACAGCCTAAACCCATGCACAGATTTTCAACAAATTTTCAGGACACGTTTACCCCAAGAAGATCTACAGCTTATTAGGTTTTTGGGGTATGTGACAACACCTGTTGCCATGGCAACACTTTTAAGATTTTTGGGTCTGAAACTTAAATTGAAATAGGGGTGCTATAAAGCTGATTTTACTACAGTTGCATTTTTATCTCCTGCCTGCCAAGGTCGTGGGTTGGGAGATTATAAAACTCCTTCCGTGCATGCATGTGTGGGCATGTATGCATATGTCACAACTTTTCATCAACTTCAAGTATCTCTTTACGAAATTTGCAGAGAATGCTTATGGCTGTGAAAACATGTCTGTAAAAAATCTTGTACTCATTTAGAAAAAAAAAACCATGGCCGTCATAGCCGATTGTTCAAAAATCATTGATATGTTCTAAAATTAAAAATACTGCAACTAGCTGTGTCATATTCCCACAAAATGTAAATGGCTAGAAAAGCTAGCCTGAGAGTAATTTTGGCCTTGTTTTGAAAACAAAATGGCTGTCCTGTTTAACACCTTTAATCTTAAATGGGGGGGGGGGTATCAAAAAGCCCTAATAGCTCCCTTATTACTGGTTCCAGGGGTTTGGAATGAGAAAACAACTTATTAGAAATTGTGGTCTGCAAATCTTTTGTAAGTGTTTAATTTGACCTTTAATCCCTGCTTCAAGGTCATGCGGGGTCATCATGGTAAGAGGGCCTTATATGTTCCTTATAATTACTTCTAGGGTTTAAATATGAAAACAACTTGTAAAACATTATGGCCTGTGAATCTTATATCTGACAACATCTTGTGGATTCTGTATACTTCTTACAACTGAAATTGTTCCTAAGATTTTCCCAGATATCAATGTTGTTGCCCATTTAGTTGTACCTGTGGGATGGGGGTTCTTCCCTGCTGAGACTGGCTATTTTATTATACTACAATAAATATTTCTTCCAGAAGTATGTTTGTGTATTTGAGAAATGAGGTAAAACCATAATGCATATTACATTATTATGTAAATGAGGTAAGAACCCATTTCTTGTTCCTCTTGCACATTGTGACATCTGCACTGTATGCCTGACTGTGCTCAAATGTTTTAAATATAATTTGTTGATAGGCAACAACATTTTGCTTCTCTATTATTACATCACAGTGCATGATGTAGAGGCATTGGTGATGTAATTATCTGTGATGACACATAGTAGTGATTTATGACATCACAGTTTGTAGCATCTCTGTGTAAAGGACTGGAGTGTTTTTCACGCAGGTTATGAATACATAATGGATGTACTACATTATAGATGCAAAATGGCTTGTACACAGTTTTGTCAAACTCATCAGAGGCCAGTGTTTTGGGTGTGTTTGGAATTGAATCCAAAAGGAACAGCGACAGTCAAGATGAAGAACTGAAGCATTTATTCATCACAACTAAAGATGTATGTGATAATGACATTGTGTCTGATTTCTGTCTTGTGAAGCTAGGAGACATTGTAAAATCATTTACAAAGGAAAGACTAGAAAAGAAGAACAAAGACTTTTTTTGCCCCAATGTTGTGTTCAACAACTTTAGCAACCAGACAACAAGAGTAGATGTTGTTTTTGATCGATACTTGAGGAAGAAATCAATCAAGGCTTTCACACAGTCCACACTGTCATTTGGTGGTTGGTGGTGGCTTACCAGACCCCAACAGTGCCCAAGCAAACAGTTTTGATGCTGAAGATTGGTGTGTTGACCATGAAGAGCCAGACACATGACTCATGCTACATGCAAAACATGCTATAAATTTACAGTTTGGTCGGGTTGTCTTGAAATGTAGGGACACAGATGTTTTATTAACCCTTCTTTATCATGTGGGTTCAATGGATGTGGAAACATGGATGAAATCTGGAACATCAAAAGCTAAAAAATGCTTCCCTGTACTAGGAGCTGATGCTATCTACAACCTGCTTGGATTCCATTCATTTACAGGTTGTGATACAACTTCATCATTTTGTGGTATCAGTAAAAATTCCTGTTGGAAAAAGTATGTTGAATGTCCAGAACTCCTAGAACTCCTGTTGGTCGAGATGGGAATTCTGAGGGCATAGAACAGTATCTATTCTGCATAGATACTGTTGTACAACTTGTTCCAAAGAGGTTCATGATCCGGACATTGATGTTTGCAGGTATTGGCTCTTCATGAAAGCTAGGAAGGCACTGGACCTTTTACCACCACCAAGGGATGCATTACAGCTGCAATTAGCACACTGTAATGAACAGGCAAAGGAATGGATATTCGCTGATGATCCAACATTCACTACACATGATCTCCTAAGGTCTGCTGGATAGAAAACAATGGTGATGGCCTGAATTATGTGTGGATGCAACTGGAAGCGGTTCCCTCTGTATGTACACAACTGATTTAGTGCGGATGTAAAACAAAGTGCAGTATATCGTGTTACAAATGCTTCCGTTCAGGCCAAGTGGCTTTTAAGCCAGAGACTCTGCTAATCCCACTGGATTAGATGTCTTCCAGAGTGCTATGATTTAAATACCATTCTATTTCAGTGCATATACGAATAATAATTGCTTTTCACTATGTCAGAGTTAGAATAACATTGTAAACTCTACATTGTTACATGTATCACATTAAGTTAGATTAGATAAGGCAATACACTATTTTGCATTGGATGTATCAGCCGGGGTTAATCAACACAAGTGACTATGAATATCAGTGTAGTTATATTATGAACATTGCTTTTTGTTTATGATGGTTGTTGATCAAAACTGAACTGAAGTTTAAACTACAACGACTTTGCTCTGTATGAATGTAAATCACCATGTCAATTACACTGTATGTGTGAAACATTTTACTGACGTTTAACATTTGAACCATGTTTTGTTATGAAACATTGTGACAAGTGCATTAGGGGTTTAAACTTTTTTACTATATTTTACTAATAATCTGTCACATGAAACAACATTTGGAAATGTTTTTTCTCTTCTATTGAACTTTAAAATTGAATTTTTGATAATAATTACACTCAAATGGGATGAATTTGGTCTTTTCTGATACCCTGTAGATACCCAAGTGCAAACTTTCTATGCTTATTCAGTTTAATTCAACAGTGTAACATCCATACTATCGATTGAACAGAATTTTAGCAAAGATATATGCTAAAAACTGCAATTAAAATTGCAATTTTCATTGCAAATATTGACAAGTGCACTCATTTGACCTTTGACCTTCACATGACCTTGAAATGACCTTGACACTATGACATCATACCTAGATTGATTCCAAATACTTTGAAGAACATTAAAAACACAAAAGTTGAGCATTAACAGAAAATGCCTACAGAAGTCAAAATTTGCCTGACATTTAGGCAGGCTACTTGTAGAAATAGATGAAAAAGACACGAAAGTGAGCTTATTTTATTTGATGCATCAGCTAACATTAACTCAGTGTTTTTGTCGAATTTTTTATTTGTCTTCTGCATATAGTAGACGAGTTTGACTTGGTATGTCGAGTTCGACGAGGATAAATCTTGAGCATGCGCAGATTGCGTATTCCGAAATGAGAAGACAAAAAGCTTGGAATATCTTCTCAGATTAAAGTAAAAAACAGTTTATGCAATAATTATTGTGTAATAATTATAATAAAATAAATATGGGTGTTCTTTACTTCATGGTGATATGAAAATGCATAAACGTGACTATCTAAACATATATTTACTAGTGCTGGGTCCAACTTTGTTTAAATGACAGGACATTTTGTGGTTTTTAGTTTTTGCGTCACTCATTGTAGGGTTAGCAGTAAAACTGACTGGAGGATTCGCAGTAAAATTTCATTATTTCTAAGTTTAAAGTGACACAAAATCTTTATTTATGGATTCATTATCATTTGTACCATTTTTTAAATTTATGGATGGATTATCATTTCTACCAACAATCTTTATAAAATATTGTATTGTATTGTGTATTTATGCTCAGCGCAATATCTCCATATACTACAGGACTCAAAGCGCTATTTAACCAATGCGACTCCACAGGTACAGCCCCAACTCACAAGTAACTGACATTCCCCTAACTGGATTATAGATTCTCAAGGTACAGCCCCAACTCACAAGTAACTGACATTCCCCTAACTGGATTATAGATCTCAAGGTACAGCCCCAACTCACAAGTAACTGACATTCCCCTAACTGGATTATAGAGGCTCAAGGTACAGCCCCAACTCACAAGTAACTGACATTCCCCTAACTGGAATATAGAGGCTCAACGTCCTTGAGGTTCTTGAGCCACTGTGTATCTGCCTGTACCTGGGTTTGAACCCACATCCTCTGAGTTCCTAGACAAGTGCGTTACCCACCAGGCCACAGTGGCAGATGTGCTAGAAAACCCCCACAGAATTCCGTAACTTCATAATCTCCTCTTTTGCACCCAATATGTAACTGCTTGCAATAACATAATACATCATAAAATATGAAAAATTCACGCGAAAGCTCTCCTGTTTTTATCATGAATCCTCCACATTAGCAGTGAAATGACCAAGACAATGAAACCTCTTGACACCTTAGTTTACACCACCATCTTAAAATTCCGAATGTACCCACCAGTTGTGGAGATTACTTGGTGAGGATGAATTTTGTGTTCCACGGTAGAACTCCGAGTTGTTTGGCCTCATTTCTGCATGTGCTGACACACTCAACATGCAAAGCCAAACTGGCTTTATGTGCTTCTTCATTCACATTGTTCCAGTCTAATTATGAAATGTTTACACCTGTAAGCTGATTGCTACAAATCTAAGTTTAAAAAAAAAGAAAAATATAAAATTATTCAAATTAACTGCAGGACCTGCAACTTTCAAGCCGGACCTGCAAGTTTTTGGTGTAGCAGGTCCTGTGGACCTGCACTAGTTTTCCACAAATTTCCTACACTGATTGCTACCTCATGAGGTAGCTCATGTCCAGACCTGTGCTGAGTTTCCATGCAATGTGCATTGTGATTGCACAAATTTCTTTATTTTCTCTGGATCCAAGTTCTGTGTTTTAGAGAAGCCTAAAAGAGTGTCCTTTTTTGGGTACATTTGCGGGGGGGGGGGGGGGGGGGGGGGGGGGCATGGTGTCAACCGAGCGATTTTTCAACCAACTTTTTGTAAGACAACATGACTTATCCTTTCTCTATCAGGGCTAATCTTTTCGATAGTATGACTTATCTTGTGTGTAGCATGATCTATCTTTCAATACAGGGAAGCTGTTATCACTCATTTTTTCCTGAGACGCAACCAAGTGGTCCAGACATGGTATCAGTTGAAAAGATCTATTGGTTTCAAAGTTATTTATCAGGGACATAAGTTTAGTTATGAAAGCAGCAGTGAAAAGATATCTTGTATCACAAAACATATTGGTCATAACATGTTTCTGGGCTTATGATTGGACAATATCGAACAGGAGAAGTTGGCCCAGAGATGAGATCTTAAAATAGTGTGATCCAGCTGAAACTTTCACAGGATACTCATTTGGGTTCATAATATGTGCATACACCAAGTCATACACAACTATGCTTTCAGAAAACTAAAAAGCGTGGGAAAATAAAGTAGTCTCAAATTTGCTACACCGTGAATCTTAATTAATGTATTCCAAGTACACCAAATCTTTCCTCCATCCACTTGGCTTTATCATGTTCCAACATTATTACAGTGTATAATAAACTAAATTAGAACCAAAAAATAACAAAAATAAAATCATAGCATAAATTGGAGACAAACGCAAATAAAGAAAATAAACATATTTGGAGTTTATGTGGAGTAAATGTTCAAATATAAGTAACACTGAGGTGTGATTTGTTTCAATAAATTTAATATTCAGAAAATATTATAATAGTTAAATATAAACACAGTATACTTTGTATTATATCAAGGTATGTGACAAGGATTTACATTGTACAAAGAATGGAAATCAAATTATTCCTTTCAGGATACCCAGTGATGGCTGATCACACTGTAGACGGTATCTCCGACATTTATAGATACAATACAAGAGTTTCTATTTGTTGGGTGTTATAGATGGCAGGGAAATTAGAAGCAAAATTTTGCTCACTCCTGCACACAAGTACCAGTTTTATTACTCTGGGATCAGATAAGGCGATCTGGACTGATTTTCAAATCTGAGCTGATCTGGGAACTTGTGTGTTGGAGTGAGCTAGTTTTGCTGTAGAAGAAAATTGGAATCGGGGAGGGTAATGGTCACAGTTGAACGCAGAAAAAACTGTAAAGATACTGAAACGATTTAGGTACGTTAAGAGAAACATATGACTTTGACTGGAGACACAGAAAGAAGGAGAATTACACAGAGTGTGGTGTAAAGGTAGCAGAAGAACTACAGAAATGATATGACATCCTGCAGTTACAGGAGGTTACGGCATTGAACCTTATACTTCCTGTGGTAAGTGAAAATTTTGAACATTTCAAATCACGAAATGTGAGTGGACACAGAAAGGAATGTCCCAGTATACAATCTTTAACGACAGAAGTCTGGCAATCCATGCAGGAACAAGCTGTCATACGCCTATAAGCGTAGTGGATAACATCTGTAGTGCAGTTAGGACATTAAAATCAAATGTGACATAAAAAGCTCTTTTCATGTGCAATAAAATAAAAAGACGTAAAAATTTCAACCTAATTTATTATGCATGGATTAAAAAATGAGAGTAATATAAGTAAAGCACAATACAGTTTTAAATCAATAAAATATAAACTGTGAAATAAGACTCACAATTTGTATTTTTGCATATAAAACGAAACATGGATGACAATTAGGTGTAAAGCTTGTCCCAAATGAGGCCACAAAGGATTATCTACATCATTGACTGCAACAAAACATAAATTGTGAAATAAGACGCACAATTTGTATTGTTTTACATAAAATAAGCACTGGATGAGAATCAGTTGTAAAATTTATGCCAAAATGACGCCACTGATGATTATCTACATATTCAAAAATAACGCCACTGATGATTATCTACATATTCAAAAATAACATATTCCAAAATAACATATTGAAATAACACATATAAAATGCAGCTGAACTGTAAAATTGATATACTGGAGGTGCATCTATATTGGATGAATAAAATAACATTCATTGAAGGGTAGTTTAGAGGTTTTTTTATATCATTGGAGTTTAGTATTATTTTAAAGGTTTGCTGGGACTTAATTTTGGTTAAGCATTGAATTAAAACACTTTAAAGATGTCAAATTCAACCTGGTGCCATATTAGGGGTTGGAAGTCTACTGTACAGTCAACATTTCTAAAATACAAGAGCAACTACACAAATACACAATTCTAAATACAGAAGCACAGAAAGCCAGTCTTGTAACAATGTGTCCTTGACCTAATTATTGGTGAAGGTCACCACATGCTACACAGACATGGAGTAAAGCTTGAGACCAGAAGAAAACTTCAGAAAACAGAAGACGTTGGTGTGGTGAATATTTTGGGATATAACATAGTCTTGTTCAGTAGAAGTGCACGGAGAAAAGGTCAAACAGTGATACTTAAAGAGACTGCCAAAAGGATAAATGTCAAAGTGGGGATGTTACATTATTTTAAGATTAGCTAAGGATATATTAGGACATGACGAAAATATGTGGAACAAAACATGAACTCTATGAACCTGATGAGGGACTTTGGTACAAGGCAGATGTATATATGTATACAACATCTATAGTTTCAGAAAAGGCTTTAGATGTGAAACCTACCATTATATGAAACCATAAAATCTTTTGGAAAATAGAAAAAACTCTTTGTTTAGGGAACCGGAAGGCTCATATTGGGGTACAAATTTGAATGGCTCAGATATATGCTAAAGCATCAAGACGATACAAGGAAGACTTTTGAAAGGCTATCAGAAGACAAATGTACACCCAGGAACAAGCACCATTTGCACCAAGAGACAATGCCATAGGTTACATGGATACAAAAGATTAAAGAGGTATAAACTACTACAGATTTTATATGCACATACTTCTTTGATTATAGCACAGAAATTCAGCAATGTGTTAAAGCTCAAATCTCACATTTTGTCAATATGTTAATTGCTGTAAAACTATTTGTAATCGTTGTTGATATTACCAGTTGTTATTTGAAACCAGATTTTTTTCTAATACATAAAAAACCTCCTTAGCCAATTAATTTAGCACAAGTAAAACACAAAATCTGAAACAAGTTCGCACATTTCCTTACTGGATTCATGCCCTACATATTTGGGTTGGATCTCTTCATCTGCATTTTGTGTCGGATGCCCTTCAGCTGAAGGGATGACGGGGAATGGATATTTAGAGAAGCTTGTTCAATAACATTTACCACCCAGATACCAAGGGTCTCCTTTTTGGTTTATTTATTTGGGGTTTTACGTCGCTTTCAACACTGTACAGGTCATATCACGACGGGTAGTTGGAAGGGCAGAGGAAACCAGTACATACAGTTCGTCAGGGTTCTGTACTGTAAACTGCCGACCAACGGCAAGCAACTACCAGCTTTCCCATTTGAGGCCGTGCTGGGAATTCTGAACCCCGGCCTCAGAGGTGGGAGGCGAGAGTGTTACCACTCTGTCCCGTCTCCTTTTTGGAGGCATCAGGACAAGGTCATCAAGGCGAAAGTGAATACATACAGAAACGACAGGAATAAAAGGTGTGAATGGGCTATAAGGTGATTATAAAATTGCTGCTTGAAATTGGCACCGAAATTTGATACAAGGGCGACATTATAAGTTGTACTTCTACTTGAAATACAGTGCTATGTCTTTGTACTACTGATCTTGATTGACTACCTTTTGAATTAAGGTCTATATAATTGGGCCTGTTAGTTTGTGTTAAATACATATTATTTTGTGTTTTATCAATTGATTTACTAAGTTATTCCTATGTTAAACGCCATATATGCATGTATTCCTATGTACACATTTTAATGCTGCTGCAGGTTAGAATCAAGATGTGCCACATTTCTACACAGGAAGTTAATGACACCTTATATGGATGCATTGCCGCGTGCACATGCACCCAAGTCTTTATGTGGGGAATAAATTATGTTAATACAAGGGAGGCTGAGTTTACACAATTAAGCAATAAGTACAATGAGATACTTTACACTTTGGCAAACAAGCTGCAGACTTATAGCCTTGGTTGTGACTATAATTTGACAGAATATTCGTTTGAAATGGTTCATCTAACAAATGCATTCAATGAGTTTTTTTTGTACAATAAGATCTATCGGCATTTCGATAAACATTAAACATATGCTTGTGATAAATTGCAATTATGTGCATGTTTTTCTGACAAATGTGAGTCTTGTACAGGCTATTTTTGCTATCAAATCCGATACACAAGATGAAATAGAATGAATAAATTGATATAAACTTCTATGAGTAGCACAAAACATATCTAAAATAGCAATATACAAGTAATATTTACCTATACACAGAATATATGTAATATGCTTAAAATATTGATAAGAAAAAAAAACAACAAATATTATGTACAATATAGCGCAACTGATACAAGCTTTATACAATATCACAGAAATTGAATTACTCGGCAAAAAGACTATATTTTCAGAAGAATAACGCTTCTTACCCCCAATCAGTGATCAGTGTAGGATACATCAAATACTTTGTGTAAATTTTCAAAAATACTACTTCACTAAAAACTCCAAAATACCATTATGATTAAGAACTAACAACATTTCACAGCCAAAATTAACATAATTAAGTTCCTCACAATAAACAACTGACAAATAACTAGACCTAGCGCATCAGAGAACTGATGCAAATTGTATCCACCGGAAAGACAACTCACTAAAGCCAGTGAACCATCGTGTTACCTTGAAGGAGGGGCCCACGGCCAAATCTGACCACATCAGAAGATTCCCAACCCATGATTTCCTATTGGTTGGTTTCACACCCCAAACCTCTAGGACCCAATAATAAGCAAGTTATAAGCACTTTAAGTATGGCTATCCTTGATTGACCTTGAAGGAGGGGCCCAAGGTCAAATCTGACCACATCAGAAAGTTCCCAGCCCATGATTTTGTTTGACATGCCAAACCTCAAGGATCAATAATAAGGCAGATATAGGCACTTTTATAGGCTGCTACATGGGGTATTTTGGCACTCCGTGGATGACCTTGAAAGAAGAGCTTCAAGGTTAAATGTCTGCAAGCTTGTAGAGGACATGTATATCTGCTATACATATTACCTATGAAGAGATTCAATCTTCTACTTATGAGAACCAGCCAGTAGAAAAAGGTAGATAATTTTCAAAGAAACGACCACGGCAGCCATCTTGTTTATATGTTGAAGCTAACTAATCTCACTGAGATTGTTAACGTCGAAAATCTCTCTATGCACGGCGGTGGCACAGTAAACGGTAAAACCAAAGTATCCACTGGATGGTTCAGGTAGATACAATAATATATGGCTCTATCACACAAACCAAGACGAAAAAGCATATTTCCTATAACAGCATCTTACCCTCTCTGATGTGATGTTGACACAAAATAAAAGAAACTGTCATTACCTGTCAATCCAGGGCAGTATTCACACAAGAGATCCAGATCTAGCTGAGCCAAAAATCAGATCACGTTTAGTATAAACAGCTGTGAACTTGAGCTGATTTTGGCTCAGCTTTAGTTTGAACTCTTTTGTGAATATGAAACCAGAATCTGTGTGAGACAATAACTGGGACACATTCACTGTGACTAACAGACTACCTCAAAGATGTCTTAAATTTTAACAAAAACAACAACAGAAAAGCTTAATTTAAACGAAGTCATAGGGAAAAAATAAATCGGCGAGGTTATGTCCCGGGACGTCCCAATATGTAACATATTGGCTATATGTCGGGAAGTGCTAAATCGCGTGAACCGGGAAGTGCTTCATCTAGGGAAGAGCTTTATATCAAATATTTTAAACTCAAAGAATTCACAGCCAACTCAATAATATTCATGAGGATTATGAGGTCATGGATTTCCCCCGTGTTTTGTAGCGATATTTTATAAAATGGAAGCCTCAATAAAGATCAAATACTTTAAACTCAAGAACTCACTCACGGTCATAGCACCCAACTCATTAATATTCATGAGAAGATATGAGGTCATGGATTTCCCTTGGGTTTTCTAGCAATATTTTATCAAATGGAAGCCTCTATCAAGATCAAATACTTTAAAGTTGAAAACTCACGGCCATAGCATTGAACTCATTAATATTCATGAGAAGATATGAGGTCATGGATTTCCTTTGGGGTTTTCTAACAATATAGAAACTAACGATAAAAAAATCAACCAATAAAATCAGTTCCAGACATTTAGGAAGAAAGTTACATATCGGGACATCCCGTGATAATGTAATCAGATTACAGAATTGTATTAATGAACCCAAACCAGAATTCATTAAAATGTGCCGGTGCTAAAAACTATAGAAAAAAGTTATTACCCTGTATTGCCATGACAACTTACACCAGAAAGTGAATCATATACTTGTATATACCGGTTCATTTCTATCCAGATAAAAGGGCCATATTCCCAAAAGGGATTAGCAAAAAAAGCATAAAATTCAGCCCACGTTTTATGGTCTGTGATGTTGGGATATTTTGATAACTAATTGCACACAGTAAAGGTTACAGTATATTAAAATATTTTATTGTACAAATTGGATAAAATTCCTCTTAGATTCAACTTGATTACAAAGTAGAACCTCATGTGTTGGTGGTCTTATTACGAATGCATTGTGTTTCATCAGTTTTGTCAGGTAATTGCATCCATCTAGAGGGTTCAAACCCAATGCTTCCATCACAAAACCTTGGTCATTGGGTGTGGTCAGAGCTATGATAAGAAAAACAACACAGATGTCTAATGTCTAACAGACACAGGTGATACATCTATTTTCATCTCTGTAACAGTATGGCTGTCATCACAAGAAGTAAAGAGACAGTCCACTTTGGCACTGATGCTGTTGGAGCAGCAGAAAATGAAGTCTCTCCCACTTGTAATTCAGTGTGAATCCTCCCATAGAATCTGTCACATCCCAGCCACCACTTAGTGGTTCTCTTGGGATACCCATTACCTACCTGAAAAGAAACAAGATGGAGACAATTACTCATTAGTCTACCATGATCGTGGTAGAACAGCAAACCAGTCATTTCTTTGGTCTCAAAATGCCTTATATGCAATAGCAATAAGTTAAAGAAAAAAATTTCCAAAGAAACTTCCAAAGGCCTTAAAGGTGCCACAAACATAAAATGACTGTCCACTCTGTTCTTAGATCCTTGTACCTTAGTTCTACTATCGCAACAAGATACAGATGCTAAAGTGTACTTTTAGACTTACATAATTAATGATATTTCACTATTGCTTGATTTGTTTTTCTTAATTAAGGACTTTCGCACACTTTTTACACTTCAAATGACACGAGTCAAACATTGTTTCTGAACAGCAAGGGTCATATTAGGGCACTCTATCAGTATTTTTCTTGCACTGTCAGGAACTGGATTCTTTCCCTTGACCATAAGGTTGAGTATAGATTTGCTTAACAAATCATTACTTTGAGGGGGGGGGGGGGGGGGGGTGAACCAATGAATTATTGCATTGTATAACAGAATGGTTTTTACACTCTCATCGGAAGTTACTTCCCTACAGAGGGAAATTTTCTCAGATAATTAGAGTGCACTAAGAAGTAACCGTCCACTAGATCTAGAGTGAGTGCCAAATGAACATTTATGTATCTAATGGACATTTTCATGGTGTCAATCATAATACTGCAATTCAGCATGTATCCTGTTTATAGTGGGCAGAGCCTTTGGAAAAGTACATAACCACTGGACCACTGAGATGCCTGTGTTTCCTTCGGCAGTTTTGAGGTTGAGGAAGCTGATGCATCAGTGGGTTAGAGTTTTGCACTGTAACTCAAGGGGTTTATAAAATGCCACTATGAAAACTTTGTCAGATGTTGTTTTATCCAAAGCATTTAATACTGCAGGAAAGATGTTTAAGAGGTTAACAAGGTTTAAAGAGGTTAAAACATTACAAAAATGCAACTTTCTGTTCTTTATGGAATGCCAGATTATGTCATCCATCTGATTCATTAATGATCCAGAACAAGTGATGCTGCCTTACTCTGAATGTATGATCCACAAATCTGTAGTAATGAGGTCCTGCAAAGAAGTATGTCTTCTCATTAGTGTACTGAAAGGCTGTGTCCACTCTTTTAGGCAGACCATCCCACACAGACAGAGGTCTTGGGTAGCCATTGTCTACTCCTTTACCCTTAGTGTATCTGTAGTATTTCTCACCTGAAACAAGCCAAACTTTTACTTCACTCAAAGTGTAATGAATATTCGTATATGTTTCCTTATCACAATGCCTCATTTCGACAATAAATATCCCCCTCCTAGTAATGTAACTCAAAGGGTAAATAAATCTCTCAGTAACAGAATTCACAACCAAATGGTTCTTCCAACATAACAGCATGTTTGAAACATACAAACAAGACAAATGAACCTCTTTTTGGTATATTGTGCTGTTATTGTAGAAAAACGGAGCTCATTCTTTTTTGGGTCTATTTGAGAACGTTACAGGCTTGGTTAAAGTTTATTGCTTGCTGAAAACAAATTTGGATTCCTAAGTACAAATGAACATTTTTTACTGCAAATAAAAATAAGCATACGTAAGAATAAAACCAGTATGGTAAGCATCATTCAAATCAACCCACTTTAATTAAGACTAGGTTTACAACAGTAATTACCCTTTGTGAAGTAAGTTTTTCCATTTCCACTCCAGACAAAAGCTGCATCAATGTTGTTTGGTAATCCCCAGGTAGATATCATTTTTGGATATCCAGGCATCAGCTTTTTATTTTCAAATCTCCAGTATTTGCTTCCTTTAAAGAAATATGTTCTGGCTGGTTTGATAACCTCTTTGGTGTACTCATAGTCCCGCTTGGCTTTATTGAACTTCCAGTAATTCCTGTATTCTGCATCCCAGAAGAGAGCTGCATCAATATGAGATGGCAATCCCCGCCAGTCTGTTTTAATATGTCTTGGATATCCAGGTGCCATGGTTAGATTATCAATTCGTACATACAAATGCCCCCTGAAGCCATAAACTACCTTCTCTGAACCTTCCATGTGAGTGGTTATTGCATCGAATGTGCCATCTTTACACATATCAGGTATATGCCGTGGCCGTTCAGTTACCCGAGGTTTCTGGGTAGTCTTTACTGGAGCTTGGGTAGTAGGAGGCTTTTTGGGCTTTGGTACACCATAGAGACGTTGGATGCCTTGTATGTCATCATCAGGAAGCATGAAGTTTGGCTGATAGCCTGCATAAAATGGAGCCATCAAAGCAACTGGGTCAGCCGAGTGAGCCAAGCCAAGTGAATGACCAAATTCATGGGCTGCCACTTGGAAGAGGTTTGTTCCTGAAACATGAAAATTATAGGCATCGACTGGGTATCAGTCAGTAATATGATCACATTCCAAAATCAACTAGACCTAGCACATCGGAGAACCGATGCAAATTGTATCCACCCTAAAGACAATGCACCAAAACCTCTAGGACCAATAATAAGAGAGTTATAAGCACTTTTAAGTTTGGCTGTCCTCATTTCACCTTCAAGGAGGGGCCGAAGGTCAAATCCGACCACACCAGAAGATTCCTAACGCATGATTTCCTATATGTTGGTTTACCATCAGAAAACATGTGGGACCAATAATAAGCGAGTTACAAGCACTTTTAAGTTTGGCTGTCCTCATTTCACCTTGAACGAGGGGCCCAAGGTCAAATCCGACCACACCAGAAGATTCCCAGCCCATGATTTTCTATATGTTGGTTTACCATCCCAAACCTCTAGGACCAATAAAAAGAGAGTTATAAGCACTTCTAAGTTTGGCTGTCCTCACTTGACCTTGAAGGAGGGGCCCAAGGTCAAATCCGACCACGCCAGAAGATTCCCAGCCCATGATTTCCTATATGTTGGTTTACCATCCCAAACCACTAGGATCAATAATAAGCAAGTTATAAGCACTTTTAAGTTTGGCTGTCCTCACTTCACCTTGACGGATGGGCCCAAGGTCAAATCTGACCATGCCAGAAGATTCCCCGCCCATGATTTCCTGTATGTTGGTTTACCATCCCAAACCTCTAGGACCAATAATAAGCGAGTTATAAGCACTTTTAAGTTTGGCTGTCCTCATTTGACCGTGAAGGAGGGACCCAAGGTCAAATCCGACCACACCAGAAGATTCCCAGCCCATGATTTCCTATAGGTTGGTTTACCATCCCAAACCTCTAGGACCAATAATAAGCGAGTTATAAGCACTTTTAAGTTTGGCTGTCCTCATTTGACCTTGAAGGAGGGACCCAAGGTCAAATCCGACCACACCAGAAGATTCCCAGCCCATGATTTTCTATATGTTGGTTTACCATCCCAAACCTTTAGGACCAATAAAAAGAGAGTTATAAGCACTTCTAAGTTTGGCTGTCCTCACTTGACCTTGAAGGAGGGGCCCAAGGTCAAATCCGACCACGCCAGAAGATTCCCAGCCCATGATTTCCTGTATGTTGGTTTACCATCCCAAACCACTAGGATCAATAATAAGCAAGTTATAAGCACTTTTAAGTTTGGCTGTCCTCACTTCACCTTGACGGATGGGCCCAAGGTGAAATCTGACCATGCCAGAAGATTCCCCGCCCATGATTTCCTGTATGTTGGTTTACCATCCCAAACCTCTAGGACCAATAATAAGCGAGTTATAAGCACTTTTAAGTTTGGCTGTCCTCATTTGACCGTGAAGGAGGGACCCAAGGTCAAATCCGACCACACCAGAAGATTCCCGGCCCATGATTTCTTATAGGTTGGTTTACCATCCCAAACCTCTAGGATCAATAATAAGCGAGTTATAAGCACTTTTAAGTTTGGCTGTCCTGATTTGACCTTGAAGGAGGGACCCAAGGTCAAATCCGACCACACGAGAAGATTCCCAGCCCATGATTTCCTATATGTTGGTTTACCATCCCAAACCTCTAGGACCAATAATAAGTGAGTTATAAGTACTTTTACCTTTGGCTATCCTCATTTGACCTTGAAGGAGGGGCCCAAGGTCAAATCTGACCACACCAGAAGATTCCCAGCCCATGATTTTCTATATGCTGGTTTACCATCCCAAACCTCTAGGACTAATAATAAGCGAGTTATAGGCACTTTTAAGTTTCGCTGTACTCGTTTGACCTTGAAAGAGGGGCCCAAGGTCAAATCCGACCACACCAGAAGATTCCCAGCCCATGATTTTCTATATGTTGGTTTACCATCCCAAACCTCTAGGATCAATAATAAGCGAGTTATAGGCACTTTTACCTTTGGCTATCCTCGTTTGACCTTGAAGGAGGGGCCTAAGGTCAAATCCGACCACACCAGAAGATTCCCAGCCCATGATTTTCTATATACTGGTTTACAATCCCAAACCTCTAGGACCAATAATAAGCGAGTTACAAGCACTTTTAAGTTTGGCTGTCCTCGTTTGACCTTGAAGGAGGGGCCCAAGGTCAAATCCGACCACACCAGAAGATTCCCAGCCCATGATTTCCTATATGTTGGTTTACCATCCCAAACCTCTAGGACCAATAATAAGCAAGTTATAAGCACTTTTCAGTTTGGCTGTCCTCATTTGACCTTGAAGGAGGGGCCCAAGGTCAAATCTGACCACACCAGAAGATTCCCAGCCCATGATTTCCTATATGTTGGTTTACCATCCCAAACCTCTAGGATTGATAATAAGCGAGTTATAAGCACTTTTAAGTTTGGCTATCCTCGTTTGACCTTGAAGGAGGGGTCCAAGGTCAAATCTGACCACATCAGAAGATTCACAGCACATGATTTCCTATAAGTTGGCTTCACATTGCAAACCTCTAGGACCAATAATAAGGGAGATATAGGCACTTTTAAAGTCTGCTATGTGGGTTACTTCGGCACTCCGTGGATGACCTTGAATTAGGAGCCTCAAGGTCAAATGTGTGCAAGGTTGTAGAGGACATGTATATGTGTCATACATATCACCTATGAAGAGATTCGACCTTCTACCTATGAGGAACAGCCAGTAGAAAAATGTAGATTATTTTCAAAGAAATGCCCGTGGCGGCCATCTTGTTTTTCAGAATGAGGCTATTTTCCTTCCCAGAGAAGCTTACCCCCCAATGAAGATATCTTGATTAATTAGTATTATTATTGATAAAAATGTTGAACATTCATCATATTAACTGATAGGAATTCACAGCTCCAATTCGAAAAAAAATATTGTGTTTCAATTTTTTTTTATGTTAGCTTAATAAAATAAAATTAAAAACAACAACAACAAAATGTTTGTACAAGGTCCCTGATTTATTTCCTCAAGCCCTTTTGTCTTAGGTATTATATGAGGACTGAATGACTTTTTTACCAGAATGTGGGCTGACAAAAGTATTTCAGATAAGTCTTTGTATTGTATGGATGCATAATTATTCCATGTATGTCAGATTTGGTGGAATAAGAAATACAAAGACTTGGAGCAAGTCTAGATTATGATCCACCTTTAGAAAGCCCTTTAACCCTTCTTGAGCCTCATCAATTTATACTGTTATACAATTTAACATCCGATGAACTTGTTAAACCAGTCTAAATTAGAGGATTGAAATAGAATTGACAAAAAGACTACTGTTTTAGACAAATTATACCTTTTTTTATAATACTAGTAAATGTAAGTATCCTTACCATCATGTTTCTGTCTGGTCCATACTTCAGCCTCGTCGAAGTGGGCATCTCCACCAAACTGTGGGTAAAAAGCATGAGCTAGTACACGGCCAGGTCCATCGAATGGATATCCATCTCCATGATCACCTTCATCAAACTTGATGTCTATGTCCACGTTTTTGTCACGTGGGTGTTTCTGCTTGAACTTTAGAGGAGTCACCTCTTGCCACACTTGTAAAGCATCATACAGTTCTCTGTCAACCTCTGCTTCTGTGAGGTCTCCATCCTGAGGATATTTACTGATTCTATATGTGATTTCTTCATGGTCCCATTTTCCACCTGAAGCAGAAGAAATACTCTTGTCAAACTCAGAGAAGGTTATGAGTAGCCGTTTGGTTATCTTATGTTTAAGATGGTTAGGATTACTATTATCAAAAGAATAGTATTATCAGATTATTTCGTGCTTTTTCTAACAATGGACATTGGAAAGGAAGAAGTTTTAAAACTGACAAAGAGTGTTGTATGTGGCTGGAACACATTGAGGTACAATACAGTTTCTCACATTGTTGTGAGAACAGACAAATAAACAGCAAGAACCTCAGTCACAAAATAATAGTGATCTGGAAATTTTTCCGTCTGGATTGTCTGAATATATATATATCACATACATCAAATACGTTTCTGGTGTTCCTCAAATAATAGTCCAATTTTTTATTTTAAAATCTTAAATTGTTTACTTTGGTAATACTATTATAAAGGTTTACAGAGCTTGTAACACAGACTCCATGAATGGCTTTCAACTGTAAATCTTAACTGAATGTAACATATGCACACCATGAAATCAAACAAGATAAAAGCCAACTCTGAAACAATTTCTTTCTAGTATTTTGAATGACAACACGAACCAGTTGGCAAAGTGATGTTAATTTAAATCGTTATTTTACAGTGTGGTAATGAAATCTAGACTGGGGATCCACAAACATGGGATGACACAAGGGTGTATTTTGACAAAAGGTTCACATCCATCCGTTCTAACACAGTAGCAGTGTGGTCTGGTTTCAAGCTGTCGCTTACACAGAGAAAATAACAGAAAAATCTACACTATCACAACTCATGTTCCTGCTGATTTGCTATCAGACTGACGTTTGTAACCAATCAGCCATAAAAACAGCTTCAAACCTATTTTTGTAATGTCTGACTTTAAAGACTCATTTGGAACTGTTAGCATAATAGCTTCTATTTACCAGATGTGAAAAGCTTACTTCAGTAGCATTTTAAAATTGGTAGGAGTCTACTGCTTTAAATCTGATTCAGTTAGCGATTCAATTGTACAAGTCTACTTTTTCAATTCATGTTTCACTTGATGACTACATGTTCCCATTTGACTAAAAGAAAGTGGAGATCAATTAATTTGAGAATAGAGATGAATAAAGAAATGTATGTAATGTAACGTTATTTCGTAATAAAAAAATATAACCATCTATGCCAGACTGATGTTTTTGTTATTTACAAATCATTCTTCTTGATATTTGATCTGTTAATTTGACAAGATTTGATAGCTCAAGCTAAGATCCACGCTCTATACACTAATTAAGATCCCGGGGGAAGATAGAGGTACTGCTTTTCTTGCAAATGTGACCATGCCAAAAAGTGTGTGCACATATTTTACAATCTACAAGCTTTTAAGTTTTAAAAAGCTGTAGTGATGAACCTAATTGGATTATAGTTGAAATATAATTTGGCATACATTATACAAAGTTGGTCTTTATGCTTATATATTGCGATTAAAAAGAATGTCACAGAAAGTTAAGTATTGCGCCATATTTTACTGTAAAAGCTAGGTGTAAAGAAAATTAATACATATTTGTTTGTGGCCTTTTATGACAATCACTGATAATGGTATACACTAGTTGTAAAATTGAAGTGTACAATTTATTTGCACACAGGAACCAGGTGCTTACTTTAGCCTATGACTCACCACACATAATTGCCCGCGGATTTTTTTCTGTGGTCTTTTTATCATTTATATTTATATTGGTTTTATGTAAAAAGTGTAATTTAGAGATTTGCGGTTTGTTCTGTATCTGACTGTAAACAAGGAAATCTATTGCACACTGGGGCATGTGCTCTGTTTCTGGTAAAAAATCAATGTTAGCCTTGTTATGGCTTATAACGTGCTACATACAGTTATTTATATCTATATAATTATGTTATATCAGTGTTGTCAGGCTGTAACCATATTTCAGTTTTCTACTACAACTCCACAAATGGTTCACACTTTGTAGCAGGATCAACCAAAGGTATAGAATGAATTCTCTCTTGATATCCACTGCTATATTTCTACAAAAGGCCTCAGAGTCTCAGTGGTTTATAAGTTTGGTTTTTATTCATTCGTCTGTTACCTTTCTGGCCGTGGGTTTGAGTGGTTAACAGAGTTAACACTTCTCTCTTACCTTTCTGGCCTTAGGAGAACCCAGCTTATGATGTCGTGTTGGGATACACGGGGGTGGGGGGTGGGTGGGGGTGGGGTGGATGTCCTGATATGACATCTGCTGAAGAGGATGTGACACCCTAATCTGACCTTGTTTTAGATAGATGCTTAAACCCTATCTATTCTACTGAGCTGATCTACCTTAATCCCTTTGGCTATCCCACGTTATGTCTATGCTTATAAAATAAGGTATTCCAATTTTGATTACCAGTTTATACACATTGAATGCAGTCAATAGTTATCAACCGAAATAGTGGACATATTATATGTATTTCAAATGCTTATAAATAAAAGTTGCAAAAAGTAAGTTCAATGTAAGTTCAAAGTAAGTTCCCATATGTCATATGACATAAATACACAAGTGTCAACGAGAGTTGTCTTAAATGATGTATTTTTAGACGTTACTTCAAAGACTTTGCGTGGTGTCATATGACAATTTGTAGTTGAGGGTGGAGGGAGATATTGCCCACTAGGTAGTCAGGTTTTTGCACTGCAGAGCATTAAGAAGTGACAATTAACTACACACTTTCCCACTTTAGGCCTGGGCTGAGATAAACACCCAGAGCCATCATAGTGATCGATGTGACAGCCCGATGTGTTACTACAACAATGTTTCGACTGTATCAGGGAAAGAAGTTGTAATTGCAAGAGGTAAATTTTGATTTTATGAAGTGGCTAATGAAAAGGGACCTGGTCAAGAGCCATGCGTTGCTAATGAAGTGCAATGTTTCCTTGTAGTTGACAATTCAAAGTGCCATTTCACTTAGCCCAACTGCACGAGTACACCCCAAGCCCTCCATTAACCAACGTTTTGCCCTGGACTGAAAGACAAAGTCTCAGGAATGACCGATCAATCTCCTTGTGGTTCTTTACCCTGCCACTGGGGATAGGATCACTATGACAGAGGACCCGCCATTTTAAGTGGTCATCCGAGCCACTATGTATCTGCTTCGACCTAGATCCTTTGTGTACTTAGGAGTGTGTGTTACTCATTAAGAACAGTGGTATATTAACATATAGAGGCTTCAGTTACTTAGACATCAACAAGTTTACATTAATAAAGCCGATTCCAATATACCATTAGCTATTTAAAACGGGCCAACATGGTACGCCTAGGAAAGGCCAAGGAGTGAGATTGAACCCAGAAACCCAGTGGCAATCAGCCACAGGTTCCCCACTAATGTATGCAGACTGTCTCTGTCTGGTGTGACTCATTCACAGCTCTCACCGGTCTGCAATGTTCTCACATCTCAAATTAGAATAAAAAAGCTGAATAGCATTGCAGTATTCAGGAGCTTAACTATACCATGATTTGTAAAAAATATTTCTTGACATTAATATGTCTAATAATAGTTTTACAATTTTTGGAGGTTTGAGGTTTGCTATTTTTCTCACAGGACTTAGTTACATCATAACATTATATTCATGAAAAAATGTCCAAGTATATGGATAATGTCACCAAATGTAGATGGCAAACAAAGGAAACATATCAATCAATCCTAGCTTATTAGGTTTATTCATCACCAAAGGTCATATTAGGAAAGGCTTCCAGAACCTCCCACATTGTGATTACCAGGTGGAATCACACCAGAGACCACAGAGGTGAGGAATATCAAGTGATCCATTTACACACATTTGGTAACCACGAGACCACCAGACCCACAACAAAAAAGAGAAAGTAATACTGTACTGTTATTACTTATTTCACAAATTTTCTCTGTCTGGCATCATCTTACTTTTGGATCCACATCAGTTCAAATGTGAGAATCCTAAATGCAAATGATGTTAAGGGCAGGTGTGGGTCTTTGGTTATTTATTTTCCATTTGTTTATAAAGTGGGCAATAGTTCACAGCAGTTCACAAACCTCTGTCTTTGTATGGGAACTGTTTGACTATCTTTTTAACTTCCCCTGATACAAGTATCTGAATTTCCATATACTCTCTCTCTAACTGAGTGGCATTTGATATGTAGCATGTATTATGTTTGGGAATTGCTGATATTAATTCTCTATAATTTAGAAAACCAAAGTTTCAGACAGACTAATTTGTTTCTTTAGACATGTGTTAGTCTATATTATGCAGAATGTTGTTGGCCAGATTTCATCCATCACCAAAATGCATAGCTTGGCACTGATCATTACGCCCTCGGCAGGCTACAAGTAACATGGTAAACATATTCTGAGTAAGCCAGAGAACTGTAGACCAAAGAAAGGGTAATTTTGTTTTTACAATGATCATGATAGGACATTTTATACACTTCCCATAACATTTTTGCATGATGTTGAAAATACTCGTACCCTCTTTTATACTATTCCTGTAATTGATGGTAGTTTTAGAGTTTAGACAAGGTGCTATGATGTGGGTTTCTTTTTTTCTGTCAAATGTTTAGGTTAGTAATAGTGTATGTGTGTGTGGTTTTTAGAGTGTTTGTGGGTGAAGAGTATACGAGTGTCACACCTCCATTTTCAAAGAAACTTGTGTTTATTTGACATATCCTTCTACTAATCCTTTTGAACCCCAATTCTGGTACATATTTATATTAATATTTATTTGAAGAATTGTCTTTGTCCAAGGGACTTTAAGAGTGCTAAGTTTATAACAGTATCTTTTCATTGCCAATAATTTTTTGATAATCTTAGATTTACCCAAATATTTTTTCAAAGTAATTAATATTCTTACTATTCATGTATGTTACACTTCTATCTCTGCCATGAAATTTGGGTTCAACGTCCATTTTAAATGATTGGATCAATACTGGGATAGTATCAGGATTTTCTGTGCTACAATAATCTGGTTATGAACCCATAATTACAGCAGCCACAGTGAGAAGCACTCGATCATTTACAAAACTTAATCACCACATGGCAACTGTAGGTCTAATTTTGAAGTATATGTTCATGAGGTATTTGTTGATTTTAATTAGGCCAAATTCATTCACCAAATATTTGTAATCTTGAAATCTTGAAATGTTGGAAACAGTCCAGAACCTTTGTTACATTTCCATGGTTAATATAACTTTGTGGTTTGTAACCTATTGCCCCCAAACTACGTTTCTTCAATGCTCCTATTTCACAAATGGAATATCTTAAATCTTAATTAAGTTATTTGTTATTTTTTCTCTTTACATTTCTTATCATAATATACTTTTAGGTGTAAATATTTTGGTGTTTTCATAACAAGATGCTAATGTCCTTAGATCAGCTAACATAGCAAAACAAATGTCTTGAGTTCACATAAAGAAGCCAACATGCCAAACCAGTGGGGCATATGATCCAATAGTAAATATGATTACAAACAGAATCATTCTATTCTAAAGTTCTGTCCATTTATCTAAATCTCCGTCTCTACATATGAATGGGCGTAATATCATCTTGCACAGGCCTTCATATATTAAATGGTGTGTGAACATATCCCACAAAGCACGAGTTTAACACAGGATTTCCACATTTTACTGTAACCCCACTGTCAATCAAAATGTTGTGGTTAACCTTAAAAGGTCTGCCGCCTCAGTTTAGTAAGCACAAAGCTCCCACTACCTACTTCCGGGAGTGCCTCTTTCAAGCCTTCAGCTGACTTGTTTTGAAAGGGACGGGATATTAAATCATCTTGGTGTGGATGTAACACTATGATATAATTATACACACTACATTTAAAATAACTGCAATGTATCATACATTTTCAACAAAAATAGCATTGAATGAATGACAAATGCAAACTTGTTTTACTCCGTCTTTGTTATGATAGTAATTAGTCATCATCCTTTAATTACATATACATGCTCGAGCTAAACTATGAATGTGTATGGTTGTATGTGGTACATTATTTGAAAATTGTCCTTTTTAATAACGTGAATTGTTCTGATTATATTACCATGCCACTTGTTAGCTGTAAGAATTTTGTCATTACACTGTTTACCATTCTGCATAATAACAGGGCAATAGGATCAAGTCTGTTAAAAAATGTAGTTGCTCATCAGTTTATAACGTAACAATGACTATAACATTTAGATAGCCAACGTAATACTCTCACTGTGAAACTATATCTAGTTTATCCAAGCTTAAAACATTGCTGATAGTAAAATAAAGAAGTTCACACATTTTGCCATGACTATAATTGTTTGGAAAAAGTATTAGTAAGTTTATTATTATTTTAAAACATATGTATCCTCCACCAAAGTGGTCACAGCATTTGTCATTGTTGCTGCATGCTTGGGAAACTCACTTAATTTCTAATGTAATGAAAAAAAATATGATCAGTATAGCTATTTCAGTATCTAAAGTGTAAAATTTTCTAAATAAATGATTTTTGGGGTTACGGGTAAACAATTGTCAAAAATACCATTGCATGTGTACCAAATTACTTGACTTTTTGATAATAAACTTAATCTGACAATATTTAACTGCACACAATACCTTATAAAGTAATTAATGGATTTTACCTTACAGAGCTACAGGTAATCCAACACTTTTTAACTGAACACAAAACCTTATAAAGTAAGTGATGGACTTTACTTTGTAGGGCAACATTCAATCCAATACTATTTAACTATACACAACACCCTTATAAAGTGATTAATGGATTTTACCTTGCAGGGCAACATTTAATTCAACACTATTTAACAGTACACAACACCCTTATAAAAATGATTAATGGATTTTACCTTGCAGAGCAACATTTAATCCAACATTATTTAACATTACACAACACCCTTATAAAGTGATTAATGGATTTTACCTTGCAGGGCAACATTTAATCCAACATTATTTAACAGTACACCACACCATTATAAATTGATTAATGGATTTTACCTTGCAAAGCAACATTTAATCCAACATTATTTAACATTAAATTACACCAGTTTTTCTTTTGTTAAAAGTGTCCAATATCTTGCACTATTGGCCTCTTCGTGATTTTGACCATATATAGAACTCTTTTCAGCACATTTCCAAAGAAACCCTTTCACGTTTATTTCAACTAAGTTGATCATAAAAACCAAAATAATACACACCAGGAATATAGAAATGAAAAGTTATTATGTTAAACGACATTTTAAAACTTATAAATTAAGGAAAATGTGTAATTTAAATAGGTTAATAGCCTCGTAAGTGTCTAATATACGTAAACAGTCCATTATTTTCCAATAATGGACACTTACTTGGCCATTAACCTATACTTACACAATACCGTATATAGTGATGGAGAGACTTTACCTTGCAGGGCATATCTTTTCTTTCTTTTACTTGTCTCTTCCATATTGTTAATGTCAGGCAGACCACATCTTGGCTTGGACATCAGAGCTTTGGTCTCTTCAGTCAGTGTGCCTGGCCAAGTATATATTTATAATAAATACACGTGTTCATGTGCAGGAAAATGTTTATATAAACTGCTAAATGTCAAAATATCAAGTAAACATCTCTTGAATACCTAGAATAGCAGAAACGTAATGTTGTACAACCATTGGTGATATTTTGAAATTGTGTCTTCACACTATTAGTGACACGTGACCTGTAAGTTCATGTTGGATTAGGCATTTCAACTAGCTATAACATAGCATACAATTGTACAATTTTCACTATAATAAAAAGAATATATATCAATAATAAAGTCCATGTTACCAGTCTTGAAATAATATGAATGCAATTCAATTTAATCAGGTTATTCTAGATAAAAATGATAGTCTATTTTAGTAATTTTTGGTGAGTCCAGACTTGCTAGTTTTTATTGCATGTTAGCTAATAATTTAATTAAGACATGTACTACAGAAAGACATTGTACAAAAATATGAGCCAGCATACAAGGTTTTATAGCAGAATTACATATAAAATGTTTACTTAATTTTTAATCTATAACATTTGCTATTTCTGTTTTAATTTGCAATACCTTTCTGCAATTAGTTATGGCAACTATTTTAGTTACTCCTCCATGTATATGGCAGACATTGTTCATGACTCTGTATGCCTTTTTACACAGCAAAGTAATATGCTGATGTCCAACAATCCATTACAACAGAAACATTGTACAATTACTGTATAAAACATAGTGCCTCTAACTAAGTAACAGCAAATGGAACTGCCTCTTTAATCAGTGATTAGGTCTGACTAGAACTACATTTGACAAGGCAGATAACTCTGGTGTTTATCAGTCTACACTACTCACCAGTTTCCCTGAGGTGGTACCTTCTCTGGAACAGGGAGATGCCTCTCCGTACAGCCTCTGCAGGGTCAGTGTCTGTGAGAGAGGCCATGCTAGGATCTGGACTGTTATGTCCCACATAGTGGTATTTGATGAGGTAGTTCTGTGCAAAGTATATAGCAGAAAATATTGTCTGAATGTAAGAAATATACACGTGTTGTGTATGAAGATTATGGGGCTAGGTTTATAAATATGCCTTTTGAAGCAGGTTCAAATTCTTGATAACTTGGTTAGTGATAATACACTCTATGTAAAACAATGAAAGATCAAAAGATTGTTTTTTATTCAAAAAATTGTAATTTCCTTATTAATAACTGGGTGATTAGAGCCTTGCACCAAAATGCTGTTAAGAGAGCTCTTGTGACCAGTAAACATGTGTAGTAGCAATCAACACGATTGTAAAGTAGCCTACCCAGAAAATAGAAAACAGAGACACATCAAAACTAAACCACCCCAATCAACCAAAAACCTCTATATGACACCATAGTTGTTAAAATCAAAGGTGGTTTTTTTTGTTAGATAAATTGTAAATTGTTAAAATTGAAGTTCATGCATTATTTATAATGTTAAAAAGTTTTACATGCAAATTCTGGATAAACAGCTAGTTACATACAATTAATATAAAAGGTATATGTACTAACAGAAAAGGTAACCCCAAATTTATCTACAAATACTCGGTGAATTGCACACCTTACGAACCTCAACAAACTAAAGCCAACATTCAAATGAAATGAATAAAACATACAAGACATTATGACTAGTCTAATGAAACTTACAATTAAAAGAACTTGATGTTTCTTGCTTAAATATAAAATTACATTCAAATGTAAGAGATTAAACTTGATGTTTCTTGCTTAAATATAAAATTATTGTTTAATATTACCAGAGCAACTTCAGAATCCTGAGGGATGTGGTGAGGTTTTGGAGAGATGGTCCCCAGTAGTAACACTACCCACACAGGGAATTGCTTACAGAATACAAAATACATCTTCTCTTACTTATCCAATACGTCTATATTTCCCGTTTAATAAACCCAAAAGCAATATATCATATATACATTTAAAGCTACAGTTTCTAGAAAAATTACTTTTTCAATAGATATAAAACTGTTTTCACTTTTATAGAGAGTTTTTTCAGCATTTGCATCTATTCGAAACTCACAGTATATTTCATTAGACTTTAAAAAATATACTGTAATTTAAATTTTTTTTTCTGTTCTATAATAAACAGTAAGAATCATCTATCCTCCATTCATCCAAGTCTCTTCAGTTGATTTAATCAATGTTTATCCCTGTGTAACCAGTGATATGTATGAGCACGTGCGACTATGTGCATGGTAGTATATACCATGCAATGATCTCAGTCTTTACCATAGCACACTCCCTTTACATACATGTACACTGTACAACCAATCAATGTGTGCATGTAAAGTGAATAAGTGCACAGGTAAGATACACACAGAACAAAGCCCAATGTGCATATTACCAGTAGACCTGTGAGTCACTGAAACGCACGCTTAATATTGCACCCTGTGAACCTTGTGACCACTTCTACTTTTCCAGGAACCTGATACTGGCCACTTAATACAGCCCCGATGCCTTTTAAGCATTATCTTGATAATATGTGCCTAGCCTTGCTTGGGGCTTAAATAGAACCAATATTATACAAAGTCAAAGTTGGAGTTTTACGTCCCATTCAACAGGCAGGATCATATTGGGACAGACCCTAAGCATTGACACCTGTGGGACTCAAACACACAGAGGTGACAGCCTATGATTAGATTCCAAACTTGCTAACTACTAGGCCACCGAGGACCTCAAATATTATACAAGTATGTAGCAACATCCCCAGTGATGTATGTGACGTATTTGTTGGTGACATAGTTTCAGCAGTATTAATGAAATGTCCACAATTGTTTTGGCTAACATATGGCTTGTAGGTATTATGAGTGACTGATACAAAATATAGCTTTGTAAGCTGTAACTTGATTTGGAGCCAATTTAGGGTCCTAATTTCATTATCGCCCTTCAAAAGTCATGTAAAAGGTTTGTCGGTTTTCTGGTTTAATGCAGTTTCTATTTATAACTTGCACTTGTTTCCATTAACAGTTACTTTTGAAAAGTTCATAACAAGGGTATATAAGGATTTTGAATTCTGGTTATGCAAAATTAATTGGCCGTATCCACAAAAGGTGTTAACCAAAGATTAGTGCCCAACTTTTTATGCTAAACTTCAACTAATTTTTGTATTATTTTTGACTAATCTTTTTTTTTGTGAAGAGGGCCCTTATATATACCGAGATTCAGAGGAAAAATAACAGAAAATTGATACACATGTACTTGTAAGCATCTAGAGATTACTATCATAGAAAAGATCAGACAATATACTCATCATAAAATATTGAGTGTCCTGACCTTAAAGTTGAATTGAAAGATCGGAATTGAAAATAACGCAGTAAGTTGAAAAAAAAATATGGATCAAATTATGTTATTTGACATGTTCGTTACATTTGTTTTAAAAGATGGCTTAAGGCTACCACTAAAGTCATGGCCGCCTTAATTTTGATGATTAAACAATATTGTAGTGATGTTAACTTTCATGTTAACACGATAACACAGACATTAGTTAGCAGATTTTATTATATTCGCCATACGTCACCTGACATATTAAAGCCCGAGAAGGCTAGGGTATGTATCCAAATTTGCACTTAGGTAGATATTCTGTGGTTATTTAGGTGTTTGGTTAAGTGAATATTGATAGAATAACGCGTATATTGGTAAGGTCATGCTTATGGTAAGATGTACCCTAAGGGGTTTGTATATGACTTGTAAATATTTGTTGAGAAAACCAGTAAATAATACTAATATGCCAGTGTAGTACAAAGGTCGTGACTTATACACTTGTTAGTACTGGCGGTCTGGTGCTTTTTACAAGTGCATTCCTGTCCCCTGTTTATCTCTGTCTTAACCAATTAAATAACAGATTGCACTCCAGAGTAAACACACGAGTTTTAGTCTTATTTCATACTTTTGGTGGATTAGTAATAATAACTTTCTACATTCAAGAGTTCTTAAAATAGAAACCATGCACCGGTTAAGTCTTTATAAAAATCATGTATTTTTCTACGCAGAAATTTGATGAACATTTGCTTTATTTGTGGTTTCAAGTGCAGTAAAATGAAAAGTCAAGTCCTTTGGTTAGAGTTTTTATATCTCACCCATTGAGGAACTATGGTTTTGAATGTTACTAAATAGGCAAAAAATCCGGGATTATTCCACAAAGTACCATAACGTATCCATTGGAAGGGACAAGTGTGACTGCACCTCAACACATTAACCAGTGTGAAATTTAATAAAAAAGAATACTCAGAGAGCCCAAATCCTCGCCAAAAGGGTACAACGTCTATATCACCATGCGTTATTTGTTACTAAGCAAACAACTTTTCTATTTTCCCCTAGATTTTTTTCTTGCTTGCTATCATTATTTAATTACCCTTCGATGTACTGTGCAAATTCTTGCATCAAGATACAATTGTTTTTGACAATGGTTACTTTGCAAGTGATAATATAGGTGTGTTTTGTGGCATGAATAAACTATACTTACACACAATGAAGTTCTTTTATATAATTACCCAACTGAATCTTCCAAATTTGTACATTGTTTATATTTGTTAATAATTAGTGTCACATTGCGATGGATCCTGAGAATTCTCCAATTCTAATCTGATTTAGATTAGAACTCACGTCTACAGAGATGACCAGTCATAAATCGATAACTACTTTAAGTACAAATACATGTATATCTTTGTACGAATCCTTTCTTCGATCTAGAGTTTCTTTGCAATTAAGAAAAAAAGAAGTTTTCAGTCTGTATGTTGTACTCTTACATCTACTGGTTTTTACCATCAACATTTGGCAAAGAAAGTCTGGTGAACAAATATCTCCTGGCGTATAGGAATACGTTTTGAATACCAAAGTTTTTAGCTCATGTTTTTAAAAGATTTTTTCCCATATAAATTAAAGCTTTAAGCAAGGCTACTTTGTATACCATTGTAAATAGTGTCCAATATACCATGATGTAGTTGTCTCATAATGCCCCTGTTCCACCAAAGGATTAAGCCCCGATCCTGTCTGGGACCCTTAATCGTGGGTAGTCTTGGAAAAAATGGAAAAAAATTGACCAATGGGGTGGAAGACAGAATCGGTATGAAGGTCTGGGATTAACTACAGATCGGCCTCAGGACGCCCCAGGAGGCCCCAGACTGTCCCCAACTGGTCTGGGACTAAGAACCGATTAAGCCATTTTTCTAGTCGTAGACAAACCGACTGGGTCCCAGGACGCCTCAGGCCTCCTGGGACTAAGCCCCGACTAACCCAGGATTAAGTACCGACCCCACAAGGTGTCCTGAGGCGTCCCCAGGCGTCCCCAGACCAGGATCGCCGATTTTTGTTTGGCAATGGGACTAAGGGTCGCAGGAAGCCTGGGACTAAGTGATAGAGGTCTGGGACTAAGGGTCGGGGACTAAGGGTCGCAGGCGGCCTGGGACAGCATAGGACTGTGAAATTTTGGTCTGAGGAGGCCTGAGGAAGCCTGGGACTGTACATTTTGTTTATGGCGGGAAAAAATAATCGGTTGGGGTCGGGAGAAATATCAAACATGTTTGATATTTCACACGGCCCCAACCGACCACAACCGACCCTTACAGGACGCCTGGGACTAAGCATATTTCTGAAACCGACCCTCAAAAACCCTTAATCGGGAGCCTTAGTCGTGTGGTGGAACACCCACATAAGGTTAGTGTATTGTGCTTTTCCCCCTATTGTTTTTGCCCAGATGATGCAAGGGCCAAAGGGCTTGTTCAATTGTTATAAAATGAGATGAGATTGGAACACAAAAATTAGCCTTCCACAAAAAGTCTTACAGTGACGTACACAAAACTTATCATTTTACAGTTTAGTAGCTGAAACCTATTTACAAAACAAAAACAAGCTACATGAAAATGTATGGGAATGACACATTGACTGAGATAAATGGACGCAATTTGACAGTGAACCACAGAGGTTTTTTCTGAAGTGGTAAGGTGGTTAAAATAAACGCTAGTTGGTAGGATATTCTACAGAGGCTTGACAAAGGGTGTCCTTTTACAAAATTTTGAGAATCTGAGTTCAAATGCTTCGTGAAACTATACCTCTATGTTCGTCATATGAGAATGGCCAAGCTCACATGCCACTTTTCATACTTGAATAAAACTCCCATTTGATGAAATTCAAGATTTTTTGGTTTACGTGGTTAATTTTTATCATGATAAATGATGACCCAATATAGCGTGAACATTGGCCTACATACATTGTTCCAGCCGAAGAGAGCTAGAGTTCTATTCTTGCTCATTCTGGTAATTCACTTTTTGTGGATCTCAGTCCTTGATTTGTGTCATTGCTATTGATTAATCAATTCTTAAAATAGGCAATGAATAGGCTGTAACTGATCTTATAATTCAGTTCTATCAGTTATATTGTGACGGGTAGTTTGAAGGGTGGAGGAAACCAGTACATACAGTTGGTCAATCTTCTCTACTGAAAGCACCAAACAATGGCAAGCAGCTACCGGTTTTCCCCACTTGAGATCGGGCCGGGATTTAACTCTGATATCAGAAGTGGGGGACGAGTGTGTTCCAACTCCACCACAATGGTAAACATTTTATGTATCTTAGTTTAAATATTATTTTAAAAATTTTACAGGAATAAATAGCTTGAAACTAGTACAATACGAAAATAGTAGACCACATGAATAATAATTGAAAGGGGAAAAAGTCCCTCGAGCTCTTCGGACTAAGACCCCAGTTACACATGGCCAGATGTACTGCTGGATCACGGCAGGTTACCAAATATGGTAATATATACCAAAAAATTGTGAGTGGTTTATGGATGATATTTTTCATCCATGAACACGTCTGTACCATCCATAATATCCTTGTGGCATCCGCCACGGATATAAAGTGTCCATGGGGACACCACAGAAAAATTAAACTGCTTGAATTTTCCGTAAAAGGTTTTCGGATCAGATGTGTAATTAATATCCGTATTGGATCTGTATGTAATTCGTAAGTCGTCTGTAATGTCCTTACAGCACTCGTACATTTCCTTATGGTATCCGCAACATCCTTGACTCATCCGTGCCAATTAACAGTCGTAAAATTAATACAGATACCCCCGGGGATATCCGGAGTGTGTTCGGAGGCTGTAAGGACTACTCCGTAAGTTTCCGGACATTGCCGGAAACCACCAGGATCAATAGAGATGGTCCTTGGAAAAGGGCACAGATATGACATTTGTCTGCGGATATACACGGATATTCCCGGAGGTGTATAAGGACATTAGGGACGAGGTTTGCAGATGCTAAGGACGCCTAAAGGACAATAAGGATGGGGTTTACAGGTACATTTTCAGTTTCACACAACACTACATAAGGAGAGGAAAAGAAATGCATTGTTGGCCATTTCAACAATAGGTATTTGCTTTTCAACTGCTGTCCATTGCGTCACCATAAGAAAGTTTCAAATGACTGCAGATCAAAGTTTGTATATTAAGCTATTGAACAATGTCAGCATTTACCAAATAGATGAATTTTTCAGTGGATATATTAAAAACACAAAAACAAGTATAATAAAATGAAGAATTTTATTGCCAAATGTGGAAAATGCACACATAATAACATAAGAAAAAGGACAATAATGTTTGACACAAATACACAATTAATCCTTGAGCTTATCAGCAAGTGTCCATGTAAAACTGTTGTCTAATCATATAGTCCATGAGGTAGCACATACATTTCATTGTACATGTGTACCATTGCAGTATATAGTATTTACATTGAGAAAGTCACTTTTTCACAGTATTTAAATGCACACAATTATTTTGGTTTATTTTAAATTCTGTCCATTTGCCAAGGGACCTGCCCATCGGTCATAAAATAGTTCCTCAGAATATTCCTCTGTGTCTTGGCAGCCTCCAGTGGGTTTCGGCCCTCATGTGGAATGTCATTGCCCTCCAGTACTATTGAGGGCTAGCCATCTGCCCCAAAGTCGTCCTGTTGACCTGAGGGGTATCGTATCCTCAGCAGGTTGTGGAGTACTAGGCAGGCCATGACCACCCTGGCCACCACGGAAGGCACCTGCTGCATTGGCCTCTGGAATATCTGGAAGTGGGACGTTAGTATCCCGAAGGCGTTCTCTACCACCCTTCTTGCCCGGCTGAGCCAGTAGTTAAACACTCTCTGGTTCAAGTCCATACCACGTCTTGAGTAGGGCTTCATAAGCCAAAGCTTGAGGGGAAAAGCGTCGTTCCCAAGGATAAAATAGTGCACCTTTGGCCCATCATCAACAAGGGATTCACTCTCTGGGAAGCCGATGGTACCGTCCTCTATTTTGTGCCTCAAATTGGAGTGCTTGAAAATCCAAGCATTAGAGCTTGACTCAGCTGCCCCCAAGTCCACCCACAGGAATTTGTAATCTGCATCCACCAAGGCCGGAAGTACAATTGAATGGAAGCCCTTGTAGTTGTGGTAGAGGCTGCCACCCCGTCGTGGACATCTGATGGGAATATACTTTCCATCCAGGGCACCCAGGGCATGTGGGATGTTCCACCTCCGACGCAAACTGGAATCGACCTCCAACCAGTCTTCTGGGCTTGTGGGGCATGTCATCACCTCATCTCGATAGGCCCTGATGATAGCGTTGCAGACCTCCGGCACAAACTTATTGACGGTCGACCTCGCCACCCTGAAAGCAAATTGCAGGGCTGGGTAGCTGTCTTCACTGGTCAAGTGTCTCAGGGTGACCGCCAACTTCAGTCCTGGACTCAGGGGGTCTCTCATCCAGGTCCTCTCCCTCTGTATCTTAGAGCCGAGTGTCTGTTCCAGCTCTTGAAAGAGCTCTGGTGGTATCCGGATGAAGTTTCGGTATGCCATAGGGTCATCTAACTCAAGCATCAGCATCAGTCTGGTGTACTGACCCTCTTCTTCAAGCTCTGCCTGACTTAGCCATGGCCTGACCAAATATCTTATTTGTCTTTGCTGTCCCCATCGTAGACCCCATCTCCTTCTCAGCCTGTCTATCGTAGCTGTGATGATGACTAACTGCTTCTCCAGTTGTAATATTAAGAGCTGAATTTGCATAAGATCTCTGTTACATCTGTTACATCTGTCCATTCTGACTTCTTAATTCTATCTGGCTAGTAGCCTTACCCTTACCCTTTTTATAGTCATCGGGATCCAGGTATCCATTGCTCACTGCTTCCCATCAGGACACCTTAATGTTATCATAAAAATCCCTAATCGATAAGCTGACATCCGCGAGAGAAATAAAGATTTGTAAACCCCATCCGTGAGTCTCCGCATCCGGGGTGTCCCTGCAATGTCCTGATGCATCCCTATAATGTCCTGGTGTATCCTGGAGTGCTTCCGCCGCACTGCGGGTGGCCAGGGATGTGTATCCGGAGATCATCTGCAAGCAGCGGAAGGCATCCCTAACATCCTTGAGAGACCCCTATCATCCGGAGAGACAACTGTGTCGCATCCGTAAATCACTCACTTTTTCAACATTTCTCTCCCCAAACCCCGCGATCCACACAGAATCCTTGGCAGTTACCATATATATGGAACCGTGGCCTATATCCGTATGTTGTCTGTGAAAGTATAACTGGCCCCTAAGCACAAGGGGACTCACGTTGGGGTGGGGGTGGGGTGGGATATATGGATGGAGTGTACTGGTGTAGTGGGGAGCACACTGGCATCCAACCTCTGGTGTTGTGGGTTCTTGTCCTGAATTTAAGTTGGAGTAGCTGTTTTACTAGGTGTACAGTGCAGACATTGGTCCATTGGCATCTATCACTTTTCTCCACCATCTTAAGTACATGTTCTGATATGACCCATGTAATATGTTGAAAAAGAAGTCACAAACTTGAAAATGAGAACAGGTAAACTGAGTATATTATAAGTGTAATTAACTTTAAATAGGAAATAAACTCCTACAGCTCTGACTTTGTATCATGGAAACACGTAAGTGAAAATGTAGAAAAAGGTTATCAGTGGATTTATAAATAGTATTAATGTTTTTCACATGATTGCATTTGCCACCTCACTAACACATTATTCTACATGAAGATGTTTACGATAATTAAAAATCGTTTAACTATTGTTAAATCCTTTTAGATTGTTGTGTGTAAGTCACAGCAAGATATTGCAAGTTATTACACATAACTTCTGTACTGATCTGGGAAAAGACGAATAGGCCTGTTCCATCATTGCGATCCGGTTGTAAACCTCCCTCCCTATTGGAATAAAATGATAATATTCACAATCCATAGGTGCAGTTTAAGATAGCTTTAAAATATTTTCCAATGACATTACCATTTTCCAATAACATATTGTCATTGCTTCAAGAAGTCTTCTGATAGGTTCCTAAAAAAATTGTAATAGTTTCCCAATCCATCCAATTGGTTTACAGACCTTAAAGATTGACTTAAGATGCAAAAGACAGGTTTAAAATCGCTGTAAGATCAAAAAGATGAATTTATTAATGATAAGATAGGTTTAGGATTGGTTTAAGATATATTCTAGATTACAAGATCTGATAAGCATCAGAAGCAGTTGACGGTAAATTCAAACAGTTTAATATTGTTTAAACTGTTCTCGCTGGACTGCTGAAAGCATCCATTTAGGAATCCATTGGGAAGTACTAGATCTTCTGTACACGATCATTACGATTGTCATTTGCGATGGCTTTAATATTGTTTCAGTTGAAAAAAAAATGACCTGCCAAGCTGCAAAACTGAGGGATCGTATTCCAATTGGGACCACAATCGCCACAGTGGAATAGCCCTTTAATACATTTCTAATGTCTCACGAATTTATTTCCTCTTTTAAATTATGGTTCATGTACATGTGCCTCTAAAGTTACACCATCCTAATGATGCAGAAATGAAAAAAAAAAAGATTTCTTTAAATTCAAAGCACTGGAAACTCGTTTTAACTTTCGGAAACAGAATGGCCACAATATTATGCCATCACATCATGCCCAGAGGCTAAGATCCTACTGTACAGTGACACCATATACAGTATGTAAGACTATTCAGTTGTTTAGATCCTCTATTTGTCTTCACGTGACCACTATTTTTAGGCGGATATCTCAAGGAAATATGACAATGAGTCATGGGAATGACATCATCACTCCGAAGTGGGTCAGTTTATGCAAATAGCAGTAAAAACTTTTCTATGAGACACCAAATCCTTGGCACATTTTCAAAAGGGACAAGCAATCCTCAATATCAAATTAAGCCCTGTGCCATTGTTTCTGGATCATCAATTTAAGCCCTGTGTCTGGAACATCAATAACTACACTTGAAAATATGTGAATCTGTCTGTATGCATATGTAATCCATTCACATTCATTTTCAGAGCCACTATGACTGCTTTTAAGTAAACTGAAGCAATGGTTTTTGGTCTAGCCAGTGTGAAATTTCATTACCTTCCCAGTAATTTATGGCAAGATGACTTCTGTGATGTTCCACAATGATACCTCCAATAATACTACAACAACGCAGAACTACCTTTAGCTTATTTCTATTGAGATGTCACACACTGTTACAAACTTATAGACACATTCAACCATGTTCAGCAACTTTATTTTGAGAATGGATCTGTTCATCTGGAGTAGTGTGAAAGATCCATTTCAGTCACATTTGAATATCCAGATTTTTAGAATGCTTTTTATAATACATGACATCATGTTCAGCATGGCGTATTGACATGATACAAACGGGAGGTTATCAGTCCTTCCATATCAGTAGTGGAGTGTAATGATATTGCCTATCTGAAAAAAATATGGATTTGATTGGTTGCAATTTCAGTTTGCCAGACACAGTATGGTATAAATGTCTTATCGACTCACACAGAAGGTACTTTACCCCTGGAACCAGGGTACGAATTAGCCTTGCCGAAGGTTCAAATTTGTACCCAAAGCCTTTACAAATGTGTACAAATATGTTTGGTATTCACAAAGCACTCATATGTATCAGTATATAATGGTTTTCCAGATCTCTGTCTTAGCAGTGTCTTGATGTAAAAAAACCCAAATAAGTAAGACAATATAATTTAAGTGGTTAAAGTTTGTTCGGAGCTGTAGCCTTGTTTAAGGCTAGGACACACTGTGAAATAGGTGTGGCATCTACATTTTCTCACGGCGTTTTGCTTGATCTTTGTGGATATTTCTTTTAATCTAGTCTTCCTGTTTAAAAAATAATTTGTCACACAATCATGTATTTTGTCCTTTTTAGGTGTTTTGTTATAGTCTCCTGTTCAGTTGTATTGAATTTACAATGAAATCAAATTGAGATTATAAGAAATAAAACTGGTTAATATTGAAGTTACCTTTGTAGTGTTTCTACAGAACCCTCTGCCAATGTCCCTGGTTTTCACATAAAATGGCTGATTTTCTATCATTTATATAGCAAAAGCCTTAATGTTTCTTTGTAAAAAATAATGTCCTCATGTTTCAACCATCACTTCCTCATTTTCCAACAGACTATAAGGATTTTTTTACCCTTTGTAATATGTTTTATTATTTTTGTATACCATCAATCTGCTGACTGCTTAAGTTAGTTTATTTATTCTTTCTCTGGAGAGAGAAGTAGGATGAGCCATTTATTTTAGCCAATGTAGCACATGATGAAATAATTTCAATATATTTAGTGACAAGGACAGAATTAGCATCAGCCATAAATGACCGGCCGTCAGTGGTCAGTCGTTTAGAAACACATGCTTTGAATTTAAGTGATTTGTACCCCTAATACACCATCACAAGTTTACCTGCTGACTGAATGAGAGTGCAGTACCTTGGGTAATCTTATTTATCATGTAACTGGTCTTTAACGTTGTGAAGGTTTGGAGTGTAGTGACAGCTATCATAAACTCTTATAAAATTATTCAACACGTTTTAAAACCTTTTGTGAGTTTTTCTTTCTGTCTCGACTACTCACAACTGATCTTATCAATTGTATGGCAGTTATGACTAATCTGTAGGGTGTTAGAACTTTGTGGCAACTATGATGTATTGTGGACACTCTTCTTTAAAATATGGAGCAGAGCGATGTTGTCTCTTTGTCAAAAGAGAAGACTTGTCATAAGAGTTCTAAAATTGCTGCACAAGGGTAGTTAGAACTTAGTTTAACTCATGTTACTTATGAATAATGGAGTAGGTTATAAGGCTAATATGGGAGTGTTCCACTGGAGCCGACCCTATAACTGACTCTACGACTCTAGGGTCAGTTGCAAAAGTTGGGGATCTGGGACCCAAATCCAGAATAAAACACGCAAAAATATTGGGTCGGTTTTATCATCCTGACAGGATGTAGTACATCATGGCTTGCCTGGATCAAGATAACAACCTGACTTGGGGTGGGATGATTTTCTCCACGTCTAGACATGAAACTACCAGAAGGCATAAACCCTTAACCAACAAGCCCTGACAAGTCACATTGAGAAACAGACAGGACTGGAGCATTTTACCAACTCACCCTGACTTGGACTGATTAATTTCTGGAGTCAGGATCGAGAGTCGGGATAAAACCAACACTATATAAACCCCCTCTGGCTGTCATAAACCATCATTTGTCACTGCAAAGATGCCAGCTTTACCTCAGATAGACTTTTTGCAGGATCGTAGGGTACTTTTGGTTTTCATTGAGTTTAATATTTTGATTTAAATCATGATTTGCAGACAGAAAAGGACACATCTGAACCCAGGACCAGCACCTGCCCTACAGCCAGCACCACAGCCACAGCCCCAGACATCCCCCAGGAGAAGGATGCTAAAGCTACTTCCTGGCCGACTTAATACACACTGATATCCCAGGATACCAGATTTTTGCCACCTGCCCTTTTTTTACCTCATCAAAGAACGCATACGCCCTCACCACATCAAGAAGTCAGTCACCAATTTCACGAAACCCATAGAAGTTGGATTGAAACTGGGAATAACACTGAGACACCTGGCAACAGGAAAGACCTACACCTCATTGCAGTATCACTGGCAGGTTGGCCATAAATTCATCCCCAAGGTCTGCCGAGCCATCCTTGCTGAATTCCAACCCTGAATTCTAACCCTGAAGACTGTAAAAAGGTAGAGTAGAAGTTCATAATCAGATGGAATGTTCCCCATGCTGTAGGGGCAATAGACATGAAGCATATTGCCAGAAAGTAGCCAAAGAAATCTGTCAGTGACTATTGCTTCTTTTCCCTGGTGCCGCTAGCCCTGGTCAACACAGATTACAGATTCCTCTGGATCAATGTGGGGTCAAGTGGATCTTCATCAGATACACAGATTTTCAACAGAAGCAATTTGAGGGAGAAAATCGAGGATGACACCTTGGGGCTTCCACTACCTGGACCGAGGGGGGAGGGAGGACCAGATTTACACTATTTCTTGCTGGGTGACGATGGCTTTACCCTCATGCCATAGATGGTGAAACCCTACAGAAAAGGACAACTCACAAGGGAAGAAAGAATAACAAATTACAGGCTCTGAAGAGGCAGGAGGGTGGTGAAGAATCTGTTTAGCACATTAGCGAGAAGATTCAGAGTACTACTAGGCACCATTGAGCAAAGGCCAAGGGTTGTCAGAGACATTGTTTTTTACATGTGTGGTATAGCATAACATGATGAGGACACCTCAGAGTGGAACAGACAGGACACTAACCCCAGCAAATGATGTAGTGGCCCTACAAAATGAACAGGTGGTGTATGTGCCAAATGACAACTACAGGAATCCTTCGAGGGAGGCCAAACATCAGCTAGACCTACTGAAAGACTACTTCAATCATGTGGGAGCACTGGCTGGGTAGGAGGACAGGATCTGAGATGTCTCAACGAAATACCCTGGGGGCAGAAGAAGCTGGCATCTATCATTCCTTTTCAGGACTACCCAAATATTCCAAGAACTTTTATGCAAGCTGGTGTTTAAGCTGGCTCAAATTTCTAACAGATTTATCAGAAAGAAAAACAAATTAAGTTTCAAAACTATTTCCAACCAAATCACAACTTCCCTGATGAAAAACTTCAACCCAAGTTTTGTAAAAATGTCCCCCATTAAAAGTCAAAATTTATAAACCTTTTTTTTTTTGAAATTTTTTTTTTCTTGCAAATTTGCAAGATATTTCTATTTCCAAGTTTCAAATCGTCAAAATCTTTGGGGAACCTCAAAAGTATGCAAGGGTCAAAACTCAAGAGGTCAGATCCAAAGGTCCAAATACTTTCCCTAAATGTCAAAGCTTCTTAAAGTCAAGATGTTTACATTTTTAATCATTTTTTTTTTATTTTAGAGGGGGCCAAAGTTCTCATTGGCTTGCCCCAAGTTTTTTACCTTAGTTCTTTATCCAAAAGTTCTACGGAAAAGTATTAGGGCCAAGTATTTTTTTTTAATTTAGTGAGATAGTTTCTCAATTTTTTGAGATACTAAATCGATTTTTTGAGATAATTATCTCAATGTTTTAAGATTATTTAGTCATTTTTTGAGATACTAAGTCCATTTTTTGAGACAATTATTTCATTTTTTGAGATATTACGTCAATTTTTTTGAGATACTATCTCAATTTTGAGATTCTAAGTCAATTTTTTGAGATATGAAGTCAATTTATCTAAATTTTCGAGATACTAAGTCGATTTTTGTGATAATTGTGTCAATTTTCTGAGATAATTATGTCAATTGTTTGAGATATTAAGCCATTTTTGAGATATTATGTCAATTTTTTGAGATACTAAGTCAATTGGTTTAGATAATTATCTAAATTTTTGAGATATAAAGTGTAATTTTTGAGATATTAACTCAATATTTTTAGATATTAAGTCGATTTTTTGAGATAATTACAGAACAGTGAGGGGGATGAGTGAGAACTGGCATGTGCTTCAAAGACCTGTGACATGCACTCAACCAAAGTACATAATGAGGGGCCATTCTAATAATTTTTTTTGAAAATTAGATTTCTGTGCTTTTCAAGTCAATTTGTATCAAAGTGTAAATAAAGCTCCATTTCTGCTTTATTAAAAGCCTTTATATATCTTTCTCCTTTGTTTGACTTCTTAGATTTAATAATAATAAATCTATTTAATTTTGTTTTTACAGGTTTAATTTCAAAATACAAACAAAAGTGTAAAAATAAAATAAAAACCTCAATTATCTCAATGACATAATCAAGTTAAACATACAACTATCACGATTGATATCAATGTATAATATAAAGCAATACTGCATTATTACATCATCACCATTGTGACGTCATATAGGCCTTTGAAGTTGTGTTACAATGTCAGTTCTCACAACAACATGGCTGACCTGCCCCTTTAGTTGGTTGACACCTCAAACACCCAAATGGATACATTAGTGCTTTATTGATTAATTGTCCTGGGAATCTTGAGAACAGTAACTGAGGGGAAATTTGAAATAATGTTTTCATTTTGTGGGGCAAACATTAAAGGGGATTCGTATTTTTTTTGCTTGAAAAATATCCCTTTTCTTGCTTCTTGTTTCAATGTTTCATCATTTGTTAAAATGGTAATAGTCTCATTGACAAAGTGAAAATCCCATTTAGGAAAATAGAAAATAAACTTTCCATTTATACATAGGATATCAAATAAACGGAATGCCCCCTTATTTAGATTGTGTGATGTCACATGTGTTTTAGAGGTCATTACAACAAATGAAAAAAAATCACAAATACATGGCTGCTCCACTCTACCCCCCAACAGTCTTGTAATTATTTTAAAAAATTGACTTAGTATCTCAAAAAATTGACATAATATCTAAAAAAAAAATTGACATAATATCTAAAAAAATTGAGATAATTATCTCAAAAATTTGACATAATATCTCAAAAAAATTGAGATAATTATCTCATAAATTTGACATAATATCTCAAAAAAATGAGATAATTATCTCAAAAAATTGACTCAATATCTCAAAAAATTGACATGATTATCTCAAAAAATTGATTTACTATTTCCAAAATTGAGATAATATCTTAGAAAACTGAGATAATATCTAAAAAAAGGACTTAATATCTAAAAAATTAGATGATTATCCCCAAAAATTGACTTAGTATATAAACAAGTGACATAACTATCTCAAAAAAATTGAATTAGTATCTAAAAAAATTGACATAACTATCTCACTAAATTGAAAATTTTTTTTTTACTTGGCCCTAATACTCTTCTGTAAAGTTCTCCATCCAAAATTTTATTTATTTTTTTCTAAGTTAAAAATCATTTTAGTCAAGTTTTGAAAAGTTTGAAGTTTTTTTTAAAACAGGACCAATTGTAGGCAAGTGCAGTGGTTCTACTGCTGCTGCTGTTTGGTGTCAGCTGAGGCTGGGCTGGTGGCTGCTGATGCTTTGTGGTGGTGGTTGGAGGTGATGCAGTGTGTTGTTGCAGGTTGGATGGTGAAAATGGCTGCGGTGTGTCAATCTGTTGGTAGCTCATCACAGATTTAAGATTCCCAAAGAAGCTTGAGAGTCCTGGTTCGTTGTGTTGACTTTCGTTTGCCTGTCAGTCAGTGTAAAAGTTAGCAGTCTTGGTCATCAACAGCTAGGAAGAAAGTCAGCTGCCCTCTGGGTTGCTGCTGTCCTTTGGTTGCCACTTGGCTCTGTTGAGCGGGCTGGCTTGCTGGCATCTGAGTCTCTGGGATGGTTAAGATGTATTCCCTTGCAGCTTGTGCTGGTTGCTGTGGCTGATGTAATGGCTATGGCACAAATGTCGAAGTTGCACTTGAGCTCCTAGAAAATCTCTGTTGCTGTGGTTGCTGGTGTTGACAGCTCCTTTTCTCTGCCCTGCTTTGGATGTTGTTTAGAAGTTTCACAGTCTCGTTTCTGAATGTTTGAAAGTCTCACTATCTTCTAAGACTTCGACCTCAGATGCCAGGTAGTTGCAGAAGGCTGTTATTATTGTCTCCTGCCTTGGCCTAAGAAATGATGACAGCATGGTTTTCATCTGTGCAAACTGGTCCATGACCATGACCTTCTGGTCGACCAAAGAACACATGGAAAATGCACTGGGACTTGTAACTAAAAATTGTATTGTATTTTCTGATCACATGCTGATCTCTATACTCTCCATGTCTGTTGAAGCTCTGGAGATGTTGTGTGCTGAGGCAGTGGATACATTGGCTCCTCAGGCCGGGAACTTGAAGCCTGAAGAATTCCTTGCATCTGATGTGCGTCTTCAAGAAGTTCAATTTATCCTGAATCCAGTTCTGCCTTTATGTCATTTCTTTTGGAGTCTGACCAGACTTGGATTGTGTGAGCTTGCCATAACATGTTATTTACGACTCAAACCAGGTCGACATTCCTTCCTTGCTTTGTCCTTAAAATGTTTATTTGTCATGTCATACAACTCCTGGTGGTCCTTCACAAAGTCAACAATTGCCTCCTCATCTGAGTCCGTTAGATAGATGCTTGTCATGTGCCCCTTCTTCATGTGCGATTGAGATGTGCCCACTTCTCCTCCATCCTCTGTATCCATTACTGTGCCACTGCTCTCTGTCCTTGCATACTTTTCAGGCCACTCCCTCCTATGGTAAGTGTATAGTTTCCTCCCTCCTTACTGCCTTCCTTTTTATTTCTGTGCCTCTTCGTCCACTTCTCTTTTCTCCCTCTCCTCCATACTCCGCTGTATATCTGCCACTGTGTCCCCCAGCTCAACTCTGTAGGTGTGCCTATGGCAATTTCTATCTCCCTCATTCTCCTACACTTCTTAGGACCCATTTTTTTATAAAAAAGGCAAAATCAAAATCACAAGTCAGCCCAACTTGTATCTCCACACTAAATCCTAGTTAATTTGTGAAAAAAAATCCTTTCTTGCAACACTGCCACATGTAATCCACCTGATTCCGATTGATGCATTGTGCAAACTGACTCGCCTTGTGTAGTCACAGATTTCATAACTGACAAGCTGTGTCCCACCTTTGTGGCCGGGGTTCGATCCCTGTCATGGCCATAAGTGGGAAAGCTGGTAGTTGCTTGCCGTTGGTCGGCAGTTTACAGTACAGAACCCTAGCGAACTATATGTACTGGTTTCCTCTGCCCTTCCAACTACCCGTCGTGATATGACCTGTACAGTGTTGAAAGCGACGTAAAACCCGAAATAAACAAATACTGACAAGCTGTGGGTCAATAAAATAAGGCCAGCTTGTCCTACATGCTTTGGCGACTTGCCTGTTGCTGTAACCGCCTTGGTTTCTGTTTATGGTTGAGATGTTACCAACTCTACAGTTGAAGACTTGGGGACTTCCTGTCTTGATGGGAAGTGTCCAAGTCAGGTCAGTAATGTTTACAACAGGCCGGTTTCCTTTCAAATATAGTCGGTTTGTATGTAGGGCCTGTTGACCTGTGTCCTTTACTTAACCACAGCAGGCCAGAAAGTTTTTCCAAACAAGACAATAACAGTATAGGACAAGACAGGAAGTGTAACTGACAAGTCGCAGAAATCCACGACGGGAGGTTTTCCGGGTAGGCAGAGCCAAGGTCTGAAAACAGAGTCGATCTTTTTACTTGGGACAAATTCCAAGGTGTACTAGTTTTCCTGCACTTCTTTGGCCAGGATCAGTCCTGGCAGCACACTAAGCTTAAAGTCGTCATATCTTATATGATTAGTCGTGTAAGTGGAGCAGCAATATTAGACAATACAACCACAAGATCTTTTAAGAAACATAGTGTTGCAGCACTGCAAACCTTGAATCTTAAACAAAATAAAACATATTTTGACATAATATAAAGCTAGTTCACTGCAGTTTTTCATTTAGTTTAGCAAGTTCCCTAATGATCATTGCACATTTTGCAAATAAAATTTCGTTGCATGATTGTCTTTATAATTTATTGGTGAGTGTTGGTCCAGATTCTGCTTTGTAAACAACCGGTTAAGCAACTGGCAGCGTGAAAAAACATGGCCAAGGTTAAAAGCTAGGACATCGGAGATAGGGGGTGAGTGCATCACCACTACCAGAACAACCTTCTTTAACTGGAGGATGACTGACTGGCCATTACAAGAGGTGCAAGTCTTCTGTGACTTCATGAATCGTCAAGGTGGCAGTTAAAATAATGGTGTCATCTGAATCTGGACCTTAATAACAGGAATACGGATGTATATCCTGACATCATTGAACTCTTTATCTTAATGAATGTACATAGAGTATTCCTATCTCTCTCCAGGACTAATTATTGCAAAAAATAACAAAACCTAGCAACCTCCTCCTTGAGGTCATTTTTTGCTTTGTGCATCTGCGTGATATGTTTGTATACTCTTCAGGCTTAAATGGAAAATTCTCTACAAAACAAATGACGTATATAAATGACAAGATAACAGGAATGACAAGTCTTTTTAACTGTTGTTTATCTAATGACAAAAATTGTGATGATTTGTTTGCAGTCTTACATCATGTTTCATCCGAGGTCAGACACAAACACCAGGAACACCACTAAAAATTCCAGGAAAACAGTCCACTTTCAGGATGTTCCCAGGGTGTCTATCGAAAGGAAACGTGAGTGAAAAGTCCAGCAAGGAATGGAATGCTGCTTGGGAGATCTGCATCCAACAGCAAGTTCATCATCAACAACTTAAGGGCCGGTTCCATATTCAAGAATTCCAGAGACAATGACCTCAGTTTAAAAAAACTTTGTAGAAAAAAGGGCCAGAAATGCAGATTCTTCCACACTGTTGCTATTATTAGAGGAACCAGTCCTCATTATTCATTACTGAACATAGAGTCCGCAGTGCTTTTGATCTCAACCTATATGAAATCAATGCGGTTTCAATACTAAAAGATGCAACACCCATGTGATTAGAATGATTCCACAAAAAAATGGGCGCATTGGCCAAAATAGCAATATGATACAACAGGTGCAGATCTCCATTTGTCTTTTTAGGATGTATCAGCATTAAAAATCGGGATCCAAACTTCTACAATATGCAGGTTTACCAGTTTTGGCAAATATCAACACGTTTGATATTCTCCGTGTTTTCCTGATCTTCCTAATTTTGCATTTTGATATATATACGATTGAAAAAAAAATGTGCTCCTGTTTCAAAATTAGCTAAAGTCGGGGGCTAAAGTTCGCCAATATGGAGCCACCACTTTCAATACTGCATGCTGCACACGCAGACTATCAGATGCAATTGAAATGTTAAACATAATTTTGATAATGATTCACAGTTCTTAATTCATACATTATTCGGTCACCATTTCATAATGTTAGAAAGAATTCCCCTTCAATTGTACACTATGTTATGTACATTACTTTGAGTAATAAACCATTTAACGGGTATTCCCACAATTCTTAAAGTGGTTGCCACCTTGCTGATGGCATATGCTACTATTTCCACAAGCCAGATATTAAAGGCTGATTTTATATCTTCAAATAATAATAATAAGATAATTCATTTATTGTGTATTTGTTTGAATCATCTTCTGTCCCAACTGATATGGGTGAACCTTTTACCATTGTCCAGGAAATGTCTTTGAAAAGGCCAAGCTCTACATACAAATTACTCCAATAATTTGAAAGCGTGGACACACATATATTTATTTGATATTTATTTATTATTTGTTTATCAATTACTTGGTAACCGGTGGTGTGAGCTAATTTTTTAGCCTCTTCATATGGGTACCTTTGTGGATAGGTTAACACAGCCCCTTATTTAGGAGCCACTGTGGTGCAGTGGTAATACAATCATCTGCGGTTCAAATCCAAGACCTTATGTGGGAAAGTTGGCAGTTGCTTAAGGATGGTCGGCAGTTTACAGTACAGACCAACCAGTACCTTGACCAACTGTATGTACTGGTTTCCTCTGCCTGTAAGACTAACTATCATGATATGACCTATACAGTGTTCAAGGCGACATTAAAACCCAAATAAATATATAAAATAATAAATCTCATTTGGTCAGTGGGGCAATGTTTAACGGTGCTGATAAGTAACACCAGCAAGGCTGCCTACGTGGGGAGCCATCACCCACCAATATATGACCAGATTACAAACTGGGCTGAGGCCACATACATTTTAAGGTACTTACATTCACTTGCATTGCTCTTTCAAAATCATAAGTACAAGTATTTTATTCCTTAAGTACTTAAGTACAAGTACTTTGAAAAGTACTCACAACTATCAAAACCATTTCCTTACAGATATGAGTTATTTACAGTTAGACAAGCTGTACCTATTTACTCCAGCCATACCAGCATCATCAGCCATAATGCAGGGTAAAGAATCGCAAGACCCTGAACCTCTGTCACATCACACACTGCAACACATAGTGTTGACTATCAGACGTCAACCACAGAGTAATATAGGTGTTCCACTGGAGCCGACACTCGAACCAACCCTACAACTCTAGGGTCGGTTGCAAAAGTCGTAGGGTCGTGGGAAAAAGCGCGCAAAAATGCTGAGTCGGTTATGAAATCCACGTACAGTTACAGACAGGTCGTAATGGCCATCACGACAAGACGTAGGGTCGGGGACGTTTTTTGCAAGGCCAGTCGTAGAAGTATTACGACAAGCCCTAAACCCCTAACAGACAAGCTGTAAAGACAAACAGACAAGCCTGGAGCATGTTCCCGACCCTTCCCGACAGGACTGATTATTTTTGTGAGTCGGTATCTAGAGTCGGGATCCAGAATTGGGATCCATATCACACTATATAAAGCCCCCCTCCCCTGTGATGTGCCGTTCATTTCACACTTCAAAGATGACAGGAACACATCAAGAGCAAGTGTTAGATCACTTGAGGGTCTTTTTGTTTTTTATTGAGTTAAATATTTTATTGTACACGATAATTTCAAGACACAGAAGACAGCAGAACCCAGCACCTGCCCAGCCAGCATCACCATCACCACCTCCACCCCCAAGAAGAAGGAAGCCACAGAATCCATGGGTCATTCCCTGGATACTGCAGAGAGAGGAGAGAGGTTTCTACAGAACACTCTTGGACGAGTCACTACTGACATACCAGGCTACAGAAACCTCACCAGGATGCAACCAGCATTTTTTGATTTGATTGAAGAAAGAATCACCCCCAAGGGGAAAGCTACACTTCACTGCAATACCACTGGAGGGTTGGAAGAACGTCCATCTGCAAATTTGTCCCCCAGGTCTGGAAAGCCATTTTGAAAGAATTTCAACATGAGTACTTGATGTGTACCACTGAGCCTGAAGACTGGAAGAAAATTGAAGAAAGATTTAGAAACAGATGGAATGCCCCCCATGCAGTCGGTGCACTAGATGGAAAACATGTTACTATAAAGAAGCCCAAGAAGTCAGGTAGTGAATATTTCAACTACAAAAGCTACTTCTCCCTGTTACCTTTGGCTTTAGTAGATGCAGATTACAAGTTCATGTGGGTCAATGTGGGGGTTAGTGGGTCATCATCTGATGCTCAGATTTTCAACTCCAGCAAACTGAAAAGAAGAATTGAGAATGGAAGGTTGGGACTACCACCACCTGCACCACTTGGACCTGGGGGGCCAGATCTACACTACTTCCTGCTGGGGGATGATGCCTTTGCTCTGATGCCTTGGCTGATTAAGCCTTACAGTAGATGATAACTGACCAGGGAGGAGAGAATAGTCAACTACAGGATATCCAGGGGGAGGAGAGTGATCGAGAACTCAGTGGCCAAAAGTTGTCAGAGACATTGTGTTAACATGTGTGGTACTACATCACATGCTGAGAAGCCATCAGGGGGGAGCAGACAGACCACCCACTCCAGCCGACGACATACAACCAACACAGGGGGACCAGGGGGAACAGAGACATAATGAGAACTTTAGAAACCCATCGAAGGAGGCCAAACATCAACGAGACCTACTGAAAGACTACTTCAATCACATGGGAGCGCTGGCTGGGCAGGAGGACAGAGTTTAAGAAGACTGAGGGGAGAAGACTGATTGGGAGAACATGCTGTCATCTATCAGTCCTTTTCAGGACTACCCAAATAATCCAAGAACTTTTATTTAGCAAAGTGTTGACCAAAAAATAACCCAAAATTTCCAACAATTTAATGCAAATTCAATTTCACCAAAATATTCCCTATCACAAACACAAATCCCTCCCAAACTCAGTTCACCAAATTAAATATCATCTTATACAGATTCAAACCCAGGTCCTCAATTTACAAAGTTCACATCCATCACCAAAATGACCTGGGTTTATTGTAAAAATAAAACTGCCAAATTGTAAAACTGAAATGATCCCATTTTAAAATAAATTCTGGCCCCCAAATATCACAAACAGAAACAATTTTAATGATACATTTTGTGCAGAAACTAGAAAAAACAAATTTAAAAGGAGATTTCCAAAAGAAAATGTTTGAATGTTTTGTTAGGTCTCGCCATTTGTTTGTCTGCCAGTCCCTCCACACATTGAAAACACAACTTAGTTGTATGGATGTTGGGTTTCATTCCAATTTTGGTTTGCAGTTGGAGGGACGTGAATTGGTGTCTGGATCTTTGTTATTGATTATTTGGGAAGTGGGGGGGGGGGGGGGGGGGGGTGGACTTTTGTTTTATAATTTTTTTTGTGGGGTTGGGGGGTGGAGGTGGCTTGCTTTGGAGTTCTTAGGGGACAAATTTTATTAAAGTTTTTTTTACTTTCTTTCTAAATATTTTTTAAACTTATTTTCCCATTAAAAAAAAATTTTGTTTTTGTTTTTGGTGGAACTTTATTAATATTTGTTCAACATTCACTCATTCATTTACAAAATTTTTTGTGTACTGTGGGGAAGTGTAAGTGTTGGACGGTGTGCTTTTTTGTTTTTTTGGCATAGACATTCAGCTTATTAATTGTTTTTGGAAGATTCGGGTGAGCCTTAGAAGGGCCGGTTTTGGTGTGACTTTTGCTGGCTAATCCGCTGATTTGGGCTGACTCTGCTGGCTTGACTGGCTGGGAGGTCTTGAATGCTCTTGATGAGTGGAAGATGGCACTGGTGATGGTGCTGGTTGAAGTTGAGAGGGGGAAAATCACTGTGGTGTGTCGATCTGATGGTACTGTAGTACACTTGGAATAGCTCCAAAGAGACTGGATAATCCAGAAGTGTTGTGTTGACTTCCGTCCTGTTGTGACGCTGCAACTGAAGGTGGGTTGAAAATCATCTGTCTGGAAGTCTCAGGCTGTTGGTCATCCACAACTATGTAAGAAGTTGGATGTGCTGATGCTGATGAAGGCCTTGATGGCAATCACTGTAGCAGGCTGTGTTGTGGCTATCTGTGTAGGCTGCGCAACTGGAATGGAGACTGCTTGAGTTTCCGGTATGGTGAGTATGTATTCATGTCCTGCTGTGGCCTGTGTTGCTTCTGGAAGTTGAAATGTGGTGACCTGTTGACTTGTGGTGACCGTTCTTCGGCCTTGTACTGTATTTCACGCGTAGCTTCACTGTCTCATTCCTGAAGGTCAAAAAGTCTTGCTCCTCCAGGTGTTCAATCTCAGAGTGGAGATATTTGCAGAACGACTGTCTTGGACTTGGAGTGGGGTCCTGACATACACCAAGAAATGTGGAAATCATCGACCTCATCTGCTGGAACTGATCTAAGGCTGTATCTGCAGCAGTGGTGGTATTCGCGACTGGAGGCTGTCGTCACTTAGGACTGGTGCTTGAAGGCTGATGAGTAACATCTGATGCAATGCTGATTTCCATCTCAGATTCTGTGTCTCTGGATGTATCCGGAACTGAAGCTGAGGCTGCGGCTGCAGAAGGCCTCTGGGGTGACTTGAATGCAGAAGACTTGGAAACTCCCTTCCTTCTGATGTGACCTTGTAGAAAACTGAAACTGTCCTTCAGCCAGGTCTGTCGTTCTGTGCTCTTCTCAGGTGCTTGTCCTGACTTCGTCTGAGTGAGCTTGTCATATCTGGTATGCTGAGTCTCAAACCACTTCTTCACAGTCTTGACAGGCAAGTTTCTGGTAGCTGCTAGCTGCTCCCAAAGTCTTTCTTTCTTCTGCTTGTCTTTGAAACTGTTGTTGGTCTTGTCATAAAGTTCCTTGTGTTGTTTAACGAATTCCACGATGGCTTCTTAATCTGAATCACTCAGGAAAATGGACTTCATCTGGCCCTTCTTCTGTCTGGATTGAGTTGATTCTACATCAGTATCTGTGTCTGTTTGCGCTCTCTCCTCTCCTCTTTCCTGGCTCTCTTCCCTCCTCTTTCTCTTCATCCTCTCTCTGTCCCTCTCTTCCTGTTCTATCCTCTCTCTCTCATCCCTCTCCTCTCTCTCCCTCCTCCTCTCTATATCCTCAGCTGTATCTCCTAACTCAAACTGTGGTTGAGTGTCAGTTGGTACTTCAGTCTTTCTCCTCTGCCCCTTGGCATGCTGATCAATCAATCAATTTTTGAAAGTGACGTTTACTCCATGACAGTGATAATATTCATGTTTTTAGTATGAGGGTTATATGAGCACATAAAAGTAATTGTAAATGCATATTACAATGCACCCATACCGAATTTTTATCTTTTAGGAAGGATACTGAACAAGTGCTGTTGATTTTCATTAATTGTGAAAACTGTGTTAAGCTGTTTCATTTTTTTTGTTTCACAAATGACATATAAATACTACAATAAGGACTCACGTGACCAGACTTTATCTAATCAAATCTATACTGAACACGGAAATAATAATAAATATTAAATTATAGTGGAGTTTACATTTCATTATCATATGTTCATTGAAATTTCATTAGTTTATTGTTTAATCGACTGATGCTTAAACAGATCACTACACGGCAGGTGTTAGAGAGAATGGAGTAAAACAAAGTATATTAATAAGTCAAAATTCTCCACTGAAATACCATTGGGTACCAACAAACCACTGACAATATTTCCACTTGAGATAAAACCAGGAATAGAACCCTTGACCTTGAAGGTGGTAGGTGAGTGTGTTATCCATTACACCGCCTTACCCCATATACGTATATATTCCTTGTGTGTGTGTCGCTGATTGTACTTGTAACCTGAATTAATTTTATTGAAATTCAACCAAGACTATTTCTGAACACGTTGTATTTATTGTTCAAAGGAAATCTTTCTTAAACTTTGTATTTTCGTTTACTGGGGAATAAAACCCAGACGGACAACCCTTTCATTGTCTCAACTCTCCATTATTTTTACATAATGGAGAGTTAATACTACATTATTTTCTAAGAGTGGATTGTGGTTCAGTTCAATGACCAGTCTACAAGAACAAAAGGGTACTTAGTATTTGCCAGTCATCTTCAGCACAATGCATTCAATATTGAAATGCTTTCACAACTTCTTTCATATTAATTAGTTCAGTGGGTACATTTACAAAGTCCTTTCAATTCTGAATGACATTCAGCGTTCATAGAAAAATACCTCATTGAAAAATGCTACCTTGAAAAAATACCTCCTGACAAATATTTATTTATTTGGGGTTTTATGTCGCTTTCAACACTGTACAGGTCATATCACGATGGGTAGTTGGAAGGGCAGAGGAAACCAGTACATAGAGTTCTGTACTGTAAACTGCCGACCAACAGCAAGCAACTACCAGCTTTCCCACTTGAGGTTGTGACGGGGATCGAACCCCGGCCTCAGAGGTGGGAGGCGAGAGTGTTCCCACTCTGCCACCGTGGCCCCTCTCCTGACAAATATAAGACAAGCAATTTAATTTGTAAAGTTGGATATTTTTTAATTCTTATATAGATAATGGCCAAGTGGCACTCCATTATGTAAACTTAATGGCCTGAGGCCCTGAAAGGGCCAAAGGGTCATTAAGTTTACATAATGGAAGTGCCACGATGCAATTATCTATTATAAAACCCTGTAAATTAAAACCAATTTATTAATTCAATAATTTAACACCTTGTACCAAATGATCAACCTAGACAATCTTTGCAAAGTTTCCTTTGGTGTGCATACCATATGGGGCTTTCACTTAATTAGTTCTATGGTTGTTTTCTTATTTCAATACACAATCAACATAGTTTCACCATGTGTACCACTGGTTTTCCTTTATGGGAAAATATAATTTTGGATAAAGCTTGAAAAGTTTTAATATAATCTGACTGCCACAAAATTTAACCATGGATAATGTTAATCGATAAAATATGGATCTGTGACTTACAAAAAGCACTTTCCAGAAAAAAATTAGACTACTTATTTAAAAATGCTGTGGATAATTTGTTGTGGTGAGTGTTTCATGTTAGTTTATTAATCTGTGCTTATTTTACGATAGACCGAGTTTCTGTCCCATCGCCAATTGCTGTTGATATGTTGATGGACACAATGGCGAGGGACAGAGCTCACATGTACTTGTTTTTTGTGTAAATCTCGATCTGTGGGAAATTATTGCACTTACTTTAAAAGGTCCTTCTTGTGTCTATACTACTGTATCGGGTTTACAGTACATATGCTGTTAAACTAAACTGTTTTTACAATCCAGGAATTTCTTTTGTAGATAACTATACAATGTTGAAGGTTTGTTCACATTTTAAAAACAGGCTGAAATACATGCATGCCAGTTTGATTGGCATTTAAATATTAGTGAATGGCACATAAACATAAATAAAGAATTCAAATAGCACTTTATACTTATTGTAACATGTGTAGAAATATGCCGTTCAAAATTTACACAAAAAACAAGTACATGTGAGCTCTGTCCCTCGCCATTGTGTCCATCAACATATCAATAGCAATTGGCAATGGGACACAAACTCGGTCTAATTTTAAGACAGTAAGCTATTATTTTTGTGTTTCAGGCATTGAAAGTACTAGAAACTGGAGAATTACTTACTTGTTTTATTTTGTGTTGAAGTTTTGGGGTTTCTCAAGATTTTTATTTTGTGTGCTTCTTTGTCTCTTAATTTGGATTCAAGGAAAAATGCCTCCTGGAAAGATTGTCTCCTGGAAAAAAGCCTCATAGAAAGAATGCCTACTCCACATTTTGTATTTCAGTAATACCTCCTATGAAAATTAATCCACAACATTAAGAACAAAATTCATTTCAACCACAAACAGTGTATCATTTTAGAAGTATATAACAAACTTAATAAGGTAAATTAAAGTCTTTGTTTTGAACTTAAAAACATTGAAATTTAAATCAAATTCAAACCCAGCAGCAATGCATTTCAGTACTGCATTTTTGCACTATGTTTTTTTCTCATTTTACTTGAGTAAATTTGAGCCACTCAAAACACTCCTTTTAATATAGTATGCTGGGTTAGATTTTAACCGTGAGTTTGTTTGAAACTTAGCTGCTCCTTTGATTAAGTTCATATAAGATTATTGTAAAGTCAGATTGTAAACAAATGCAAAGAATTAAAAATATCCAACTTTATAAATTAAATTGCTTGTTTTGTATTTGTCAGGAGGTATTTTTTCAAGGTAGCATTTTTCCATGAGGTATTTTGCTATGAACGCTGAATGTCATTCAAAATTGAAAAGACTTTGTAAATGACCACTGAACTAATTAATATGAAAGAAGTTGTGAAAATATTTCAATATTGAATGCATTGTGCTGAGGATGACTAGCAAATACTAAGTACCATTTGTTCTTGGCAGACTGGCCATTGAACTAAACCACAATCCACTGTTAGAAAATGATGTAGTGTTAACTCTTCATTATGCAAAAATAATGAAGAGTTGAGACAATGGAAGGGTCGCCCGTCTGGCTTTTATTTGCATTTCTTTACAATCTGACTTTACAATAATCTTCTGTGAACTTAATCAAAGGAGCAGCTAACTTTCAAACAAACTCACTGTGAAAATCTAACCCAGCATACTATGTCAAAATGAGTGTTTTTAGTGCCTCAAAGTTACTCAAGTAAAATGAGAAAAAAAACATAGTGCAAAGATGCAGTTCAGAAATGCATTACTGCTGGGTTTAAATTTGATTTAAATTTTCAATGTTTTTAAGTTCAAAACAAAGATTTTAATTTATCTTATTACAGTTTGTTATGTACTTCTAAAATGATACACTGTTTGTGGTTGAAATGAATTTTGTTCTTAATGTTGTGGATTAATTTTCATAGGAGGTATTTCTGAAATACAAAATGTGGAGTAGGCATTCTTTCTATGAGGCTTTTTTCCAGGAGACAATCTTTCCAGGAGGCATTTTTCTTGATTCCAAATTAAGAGACAAAGAAGCACACAAAATAAAAATCTTGAGAAACCCAAAAACTTCAACAAAAAATAAAACAAGCAAGTAATTCTCCAGTTTCTAGTACTTTCAATGCCTGAAATACAAAAATAATAGCTTACTGCCTTAAAATAAGCACAGATTAATAAAGTAACACTCACCACTCATCACAACAAATTATTCACAGCATTGTTAAATAAGCAGTCTAATTTTTTTCTGGAAAGTGCTTTCTGTAAGTCACAGATCCATATTTTATCGATTTTCATTATCCATGGTTAAATTTTGTGGCAGTCAGATTACATTAAAACTTTTCAAGCTTTATCCAAAATTATATTTTCCCATAAAGGAAAACCAGTGGTACACTTGGTGAAACAATGTTGATTGTGTAGTGAAATAAAAAAACAACCATAGAACTAATTTAGTGAAGGCCTCATATGGTATGCACACCAAAGGAAACATTGCAAAGATTATCTAGGTTGATCATTTGGTACAAGGTGGTGAATTAATGAATTAGTTTTAATTTACAGGGTTTTATAATAGATAATTGCCTCGTGGCGCTTCCATTATATAAACTTAATGACCCTTCGGCCCTTTCAGGGCCTCAGGCCATAGAGTTTACATAATGGAGCGCCACTTGGCCATTATCTATATAGGAAACCTTCTTCAAGTGACACAGAAGATGAATTTAATGGGGTCACATAGCTGGATGGTATGTGTACAGTTATTATTGTTTCATATTTGTGTCCGTCTTTAAATTTAATATATACATTATAGCTAATTTATTGATTGTGAGAAGGCGCAAACATAGACTTAGTGCTTGTGCTTCTGATTGTGAGTAGGGAAAAATATTTACATAATGTACTCTTACATATACAGATGTTTACATTTACGTAGTATATGGGTGCTTTATGGATAGAAAATCCTTTTCGTAGATGTTTTTTTCACCCATTTGATTCATTTTTTACTGATAAGTAGTATGAACTTGACAGTTCAGTTCACTTGTTTCCGGAGCCACCTGTAAAGTAACAAAATCGCAAACACTCAACCTGCCCTACAAGGTTTTTTGTTGAAGATGATTTTCGTGGTGTTGGACTAGAAGTCTCTACTGTGGACAAATACTCTCATCATTTCGGAACGAAAACGAGTGAAAATACATGTATGTATAAAGATGACAGTGTGATATTAAGTTTATATCAATGAATCATCACATTATATTGTTATAGCCTACCCGAGGGGTTTATTAAGGATTTTATGTCCCTTCCTGGACTCTGTACTAAAACAGATTTAAGCAGTGCAATTTTAAAGAAATGTTGTGAGTCCATGGCTCATGATGGAGGCTCATAATACTACAAATCATCCCAAGACACCCCCATAAAGCGGCTTTATCCGGCTCACTTTTTTCATAGGAATCTAAGTTTATAAAAAAGAATTAATATTGTATTGGTGTAGTAACACCCCCACCCCCCTCTTCATGGGGTTAATGTCAAGTGTATCATATCCCAGCCAATCTAAAGCCATTATTTAATTTTGTTTTCTTTAATTAATGTTTTCTTTCCCAAGTTGGCGACTATTCCCTGTGAATTGACAATTACCTCCGCCAAGGAGGTTATGTTTTCGCCTGGGTTTGTTTGTGGGTTTGTGAGTATGTTTGTGCGTTTGTGAACGAGATAACTCAAAAACTGATAGACAGATTTTGATGAAATTTTCAGGATATATCTGAAAAGGTAAAAGGAAGAAATGATTAAATTTGGGGAGTGATCTGTAATTTTTAAAGACAGATAACTCAAAAAGTTATGGATGGATTTTGATTTTCAGGAAATGTTCAAAATGGGACAAGGCACAAGTGATTAGATTTTGGGAGAGATCTGGATCATCTGGATCCAGGCTTTTTTTAAAGAAAGTTATAGCCAGATAATTTTAGGGTGGATTTTGATGATAGTCCAGGAATTGAGCTCCCTTGGTGGAGGTCTGCGCTCTCCGAGTGCTCTTGTTTGGTGAATGTTTTCTTTTAACTTCCAATCTCACCTACACCCACATTAAAAAAATCCATGTATATTTGTTTAGCTATAATTTTACTGTCTCTATTCTACCTTGATTTTTTTGTCTATCAGAACAGATTCTATTTGTCAAAGAGAACATTAAAAATGTTGACTGAACTTGGTGAAATGTTAAGTGTGTAATTACAGTCTATGACTGATGGAGTTCAGTTTGGCTTCAGTTTTGCCTTGGATGCTCCCACTTTTTGGAATTCACTTCCTGAAAACATTCGTGCATCACCCGCTGTTGCCTCTTTTAGAAAGAAGCTCAAAACCTATATCTACGCAAAGGCATATCCTCCTTAGCTCATTTTTATCTCCCGCCTGCGGCCGAAGGCCGTGGTCGGGAGATTATAAAATGCCTTCTGTACGTGCGTGCGTCCGTCTGTGCGTCCATCCGTCTGTTCGTCACGTTTTTGCATAAACCTTAATATCTCATTCATTTATAAAGATATCTTCACCAAATTTGAAGGGAATGTTTATGGCTATAAAAACCTGTCTCTGCATAATTTTAGCCTCATTTTGAAAAACGAAATGGCCGCCATAGCTAATTGTTTGAAAATCATAAAGGTGCTCAAAATCTTGAAATATTCCAGCTAGCTTCATCAAATGTGCACAAAAGCTATATGGCTAGAAAAGCCAGCCTGATAGTAATTTTGGCCTAGTTCAAAAAACAAAATGGCCGCCATATCACATGTTTAATGTCAAACAGGGTTATCCTATTAAAAAGGCCTTCAATCTCCCAAAATATTGCTCCTAGAGGTTCGGAATGTGAAAACAGCTTGTAAGAAGTCATGGCCTGGGAATCTTTTCCAGGTGTTGAATTTGACCTTTGACCCCTGCTTCAAGGTTAAATGAGGTCATCACACTAAAACATCCTTATTTCTCCCTTATTATGGGTGCCATAACTTCAGAATATAAAGACAGACCATCAGAAGTCCTGGCCTTCAACTGTTTTGCCTGAGAAAAATTTTGGCCTTATTTTGAAAAACAAAATGGCCGCCATAGCCAATTATTTAAAAATCATTAAGATGCTCTAAAATTTGAAATATTGCAGCTAGGTTTACCAAATATGGGCAACATATATATCGCTAGGAAAGTTAGCCTGATAGTAATTTAGCCTAGTTTCAAAAACAAAATGGCCGTCATATTACATGTTAAATGGGATTATCCTATTAAAAAGGCCTTATATCCCTTATCATTGCTACTAGGGGTTCCAAATGTGAAAACGACTTATACGAAGTCAAGGCCTGAGACTATTTTCCAATTGCTAACTTTTACCTTTGACCCCTTCTTCAATGTCAAGTGGGGTTATCTTACTACAAAGGCCTTATGTCTCCTTTAGTTCTCCATTATTACTGATTCTAAGGCGGGAGATAACCGCTGCGGCAGTGGCCTTGCCTCTTATGGCTTCTCCTTGGTGCTGACCTATTTCTGTCCCTGGATTTTGATCTTGGATATTGCTATTGTGTTGTTGCACCTTAGAGTCCACTACTCAGTGGAGACTAAGCGCTATAAAAGTCAAGTTAGAAATTAGAATTAGTCTATCATTCCTTGTTTATTAGTGTACATCATACTAGGTACAATATACACTGCAATGAGTGATGGTTGTTACTCTGTATATATGTTTTAGAAATTGTCAACTTGTGCCAGAAATGCAATAAAATTTAACCAAGTGAGTAATAGCAAATATCACAACACTGCTTACCTTTCAATATGCTTGATATTATTAATAAATCTGAACAAGCACGAGTTATTTTCCTCTAAGGAGCTGTAAAGAGTAATCGTAACCAGCATGTCATATACAGAGAACATTAAATCTAAAACTTACTCCATGAAGACACAATTTGGCACACGCCTTAATTTGGCATGTAACTCAATGTAGAGTACAGACTGGTTGTCATTGGCAACTTTAGTACATTTTCCGGATTGAAATATGCCATATAAGGTGGTGGATTAGTAATCGAGGTCATACTGGAAATAAATATATTTTCCGCAAGAGATTCTGAGTTTTGTGCCCATCTCAGACACTGAATTCAAGTAGAAATGACATAAATATAATGATCCCGACAGACCATGGTATGAGCAAAATTTTACCATGACTTGAGGTTTAGGCTTTGAACCTGAGGGAGTTTAAGTTAGAAACCATGGTAAAATAGTTTTGCTATACCTTTGTTTTGGAGGGGATTGTTAATATTTAACATGATGATCATTTTTAAACATTCTACACAGTATTATTATTATTAGCAAATCGGAATCGAAGACACAGTTGTGTCATATTATTATCGTCTATAAAGTAGCACAATAAAAGGTCAAATGATTTGAATTATTATGAATAAAATACATTCATAACTTGCTCTTGAGTCAATGCATTCTAGTATTGGGTATCCAAAAATGAGACTACTGTTTTACTGTATCCACAGAATGCATCCGATAATCTGAAAAACAAGATGGCCACCCCGGGCACTTCTTTAAAAAATCATCTACCTTTTTCTACTGGCTGGGTCTCATAAGAAGAAGATTGAACTCTTCAAGGTGATATGTATAACAAATATATAAGTCCTCTACAAAGTTGCAGACATTCGGTCTTGAAGCTAATCATTGAAGGTCATCCACAGAGTGACAAAGTACCCCGTGTAGCAAACTTTGAAAGTGCCTAAAACTCCCTTATTATTGGCCCTAGAGGTTAGGCATGTCGAACCAAATTATAGGAAATCATGGGCCGGGAATCTTCTGATGTGGTAAAAATTTGACCTTGGGCCCCTCATTCGAGGCTAGACAAGGATAGCCAAACTGAAAAGTGCTTATAACTCATTTATTATTGGTCCTAGAGGTTTGCAATGTGAAACCAACTTATAGGAAATCATGGGCTGGGAATCTTGTGATGTGGTCAGATTTGACCTTCGGTCTCTCCTTCAAGGTTAAAGATGGTTCACTGGCTTTGGTGAGTTGCTTTGGATACAATTTACATCCGTCCTCTGATGCGCTAGGTCTAGTTCTATTTGTGACTAACACACGTTTGAACAGTTGGGGTCGAACCAAAAAAGGCCAAAACTCCGTACATTGTTACTCATTGTTACTCATGAAAATAAAACAGCCCCTCCAGTTCTACACGTTATCACTGGAATGCCTCAGAAAGGATAAAAAATGTTTTTTATAGAAATCTCTGTCATATAAATAACAAAATATGTTCTAGATGGCCCAGGATATTTATCAGTGTTTTATCTTTGTCAGCACGCTTAGAACTGTACATACAAATAACGTAAAACAGTACACTGATACAATGTCTTTTGTTTTCTTACACAAATAATTGTTATTAGTTGAAAGAATTTTGAAGTCTGCCAGAAACAAGAAACCATTGAGAGAACTTTAATATTATTTAATCTGTCAAATGATATTATAATATTTTTTTAAGATTCTAGTATTTTATTTGAAGTTAAATAAAGAATATTTTAAAGAAATATGGTCAGTCTAGATTGACAGTTGAATTAATGCAACATATTTTAATATTTTTTACAAATTTAAGAAAGATAAGTGAAAGGTTTAAGTTTGTATTTGTAAAGTTTTGCCCTGAGACATGCTGATATTTTACGCATAAATAATAACAAATTGGTAAACAAAGTCTGTTGCAGCTATTTAGCCTTTCTTTCAGACTAAAATCAGATGTACTTTTTATACATGTTTTAGATACCAATATTTTCTTTGAAACAATATCACACTTAATATTGCTGTGGGGATATCTAATATGTTTTCTTGAGTTCCAAGTTGGACAATATTATCATATCTATGATGTGATTCAGTTATTTTTTCTTTTGATATTCTTGTTTCATTTGTATCCAGGAACAGATATCAATATGCTAGATTTTTTTATCAGCAATCAGCTGTACAGAAATTCCATGCCCGAGTTATCACTCGAAAATTTTTCTCTTAGCATCCAGCAAATGCAGTAGTAGTGTATTTCTGCTGATGACCTCTTTTGGAGACATGGTTTGTGATATTTAGCACTTCCGGAATTACTCCATTATTTTGTAAATCTTGTACAGAGAATGGCTAGCCCCAAACACACACACACACTCCCAGCATGCATGTGTACCGCACAGCAGTTTAAATCAGAGCAGTCAAAGATTAGTAATCTCAAATCAACCACCAACCTACCAAAACAACCTCAGCTCATATAAGAAACACACAACCCACCCTATTAAAAATTCCTCTTATTGTGTTCAAACAGCAATCTTGCATGAGCTTTTGATTTAGACTTCAACTATAGCATCAAACAGCCAATGAGAAGCTAAAAATAAAAAGAACATACAGCAGTAATAATACTATAGCTGGACTCTTATTAAAGACTAGCTGGCTTACATAGAAATAATAAGATTTTATTAAAAACAGCTCGTATGTACAAACAGTAAATAAAAGCAGGATATTTTACACTCAAATCCTTTGGTATATTGTATCCCAGTCGGCAAAAGAAGGATTCTTTCTTTGGACCTATTTCTCCACTGATTAGTTTGTTTTATTTAACTAACTAGGAGAACAACCAGATTCTGTAAGAGAATAATTTTTTTTGCATGAAAAATAACTGGTCAATATGTGGGTGAAGATCAAGTTGGTATTTGTTGCTAGCATTGCCCTCTTTGTCAGTATGGTAGCTGGGGTCACTACCCCCACACCAGAGGACAATATTACTGACCTAGATTCTCAAGAACCGTCTCCTGTTGGGATTGAGGAAAGTATAGGGGAGCAAATTGCTGTATTGCAAGCAGCAGGAGAAGGTCCTGACAGCAATGATGTGAATACCATTGCGGATGTTCGGAATGTGGTCAATGAGGGTGAAGAAATGAGCAACCGGGCAAATCAGAAAGAGGCTGTTGCTCCTCCAGAGCCTGATGAGGATATGCTTAGTCCAGAGATTCTGGTGATGTCATCTGATGGTGAGAGGTTTGTGCCTGAGGGTGTAGAGTTTACGCCCATACCTCTAGAGACTGTGACCATGCAGTTTGAGATGGAGGGATCAGGTAGAGAACCCCTAGTGGATGATATAGGTGGCATCAGTCCAACAGAAGTAGAGGTGAGTGGCTTTTAAACTAACTGGGGTTTCCAACTGGCCTGAATAGAACTAAACATGTTTTTGTATTATACATTTACTTGGGCACGATAATACAGCCCTTTTCATAGACAATGCTTGGATTGGTATTGCGCAGGTGTAAATGAGAACAGGGTGTTTATTGTAATTTGACAGTTTTAGTTCAGATAAATATGACATTATTTGTGTTTTATCCCAAAACTGGTTTCCTGCATTTCATCCACTACCCTTCATGACACGATCTCTTGAAAGCGACCTTTAACCAGAGTCGATATAATCTGACAGTTATACTTACTATTATTTAATGTGATAGCAATGGTAAAATGTAAAATAAGTATAAAAATATTGACTGGTAACGTTATAAGATTGGTTGATGCAGTTAATTTTAACCACACAATGTCTAAGGATCCTGTAATGATTTATTATTTACAGAAGGTTAATGTGACGTAGTTACAGTATCCAAGAAATAACCTACACATATTAAAACACATCGTTCTCAGAACAGTTTGTCTTTCCCATTCGTTTAACAACACACTGTTTTGTTATACTCAAATATTACAAAAGAAAACAAAAAATTACAGGTAAAAACTGCACACTTTATCAATATCGCCTAACAGGATAAGGAAGTGTGTTAGGTTTTATGTGAGATATTAGCCTTGCTCAATACTCTAATTAGAGTATTTTTTCGGGCACTTGATACATATTTCATTTCAAAGCAAGTCCCATTAATGGGTCCTGGAATTAAATTCTTTACTTTTGTTCATGAAATTTTTTTCTTTGGTAGAACTGCCAAAAAATGTTTGACATACTCGATTTGTCAACAATGCATGAATTCAAGGATCAGACTTACATAGCAACAAAAACGATATTTACATGGGTTAACTGCAGTTTGTTTAGTTTTGAAGCATTTCTTATAGGTTCTGAGCTGATACAATTTTGAATAAATTTGTCATTGATTTTGCTGTTATATACACAAGTGCTATAGTTCTAAGTGATCCATAGAAGTTGATCATATTATGCAATGTTGTCAAATTATGTCAAACTTTCACTGGGCAAACCACAGGACCTATAGTGGACAATGTAAACCCAGTTTTTTACATTAAGCATAAGTTTTAACCATAACTGGAACATTTTGCTGGTTGAGTTTGCTCCATCCTGACATTAACTGGAACATTGCATTAGTTGATGGTTCACCAACCTGACCATAAGTGGTACATATTGTAAGCTTGTCCTCTGTCCTAGCCTTGAGTGGAACATTACACAGCTGATTGTTCTTCTCTCTAATCTTAAGTAGAATATTGTACAGTTGATAGTTACTGATCTTAGATACTTAAGTGGAAGCGGTTTTTGTTTGTTTGTTTTCCTTCCTTATCCTATTTGAAACATTCTGTAAGTTTGTTCTCTGTCCTAACCTTAACTGTAACATTGTACAGTTGATTGTTTTCCATTCTATCCCTAAGTAAAACATTGTAAAGTTGATTGTTCTCCATCCTATCTGAAAGTGAAACATTGTGTAGTTGATTATTCTCAGCCCTGTTCTTAAATGACACATTGTGTAGTTGACTAGTCTGAGTCCTCAGCTTAAATGGGATATTCTGCAAGTTGATTGTTCTCTATCCTGACCTTAGGTGTAATATTTTGGGAGTTGATTTTTGATGCCTACAGTTTAATTTTGAAAATCTTTACTAAACGACATGTACAACTGTGACATAATATATGCAGTGTGGGTTTCAAGCGACATGTAATCCAAATAAATTGAATATGTCTCTGCAGATGCTAGAGCCTAGAAATAGACTACTGAGAGCCCTGTACCTGTGGAGTAAGCAAGTCTTTTAATTGATAAGGAAGCAGAGACTGAAGCTAATAACCCAGTAACACAACTGTTTGTGTAATGTATAACCACCTGCAGTAACAAAGATATGTAGCCTGGATAAAATGCTCAAAATGTATGCTTCTCAAGGCTCTAATAACTGAACAATTATTGTAAGCCTAATAAGACATGACCCAGTTCTTTATTACCTTCGGTGCTCTCAGAAGCCTTTACATTTGTTGAAAAAAATCGTTGATCACATTGTTAGAGTAAATGTGCTGTAGAGCAACAGTGTGGCTTTCTATTGCAAAGAAATACTCTTTAATGTTCGCTGTATCACAAATGAAAACAAGTGATCTAGATGCCAATAACAGAGTGACTTTGCTTCATTGAAGCATTTAAATAACCAAGAATGAGAATCGAAGATTTGCTTAAAGTTCAATATGAAGATGACTGGTGGTCAAATACCATGGAATTACATATACCTCCATACCACTCTGGAGTGCTGTAACAATTTCCTGATTTCAAAATCTGACAGGTTATCTTTATTTTGTGTGGTTCAACTATTCATTCACCTATCCCCTGAAGATAGTCTCAAGTCGCTCGACTACCTAAAGTCCTGTTTGAATGAAATACATGCCTGGATGTCTGAACTAAAGCTAAACCCTGATAAAACAAAATTCATAGTTTTTAGTGCCAAAGATAGATACAAATGGCTCAGTGACTCATTTCCTGTCAATATCCTGGGTAATTGTCTCTCCCCCATGGATGTTGCTTATGATCTGGGTGTTCTGTTTGATGTAAAGTTTTGTTTTACTAATCACGTAAATTCTGTCATCAAATCTTGTTTTATTAGCCTGAGGGACCTTCATCATACCAGGAGGTTTCTTTCTGTTGATACGTCAGCGGTGATTGTAAATGCTCTGGTCAGCAGTCATTTGGATTATTGCAATTCTCTATTTCGTAGTTTGTCATCCTGTAATAGTACTAGGCTCCAATATGTCCATAACTCTCTTGCACGGTTTGTCACCGGTGCTTCTAAGTTCACTCACATCACATCCAGGTTGAAGTGAATTCATTGGCTACCTATCAGACAACGAATTATCTTTAAAACCCTAGTTCTTGTGTACAAGTACCTCCCTACTGGCCAGCATAAGTATTTTGCACCATATCTCTCCTTGTATAAATCTGTGATACTTGAAGTGCTCCAAATCTCTCATGTTTCAAAGGTTGACTAAAAACCTACTTATTTCAGAAATCATTTTCATCTTTGTTTCTAACTTCCAAACACTGCATTGCCTCCCTGTGTGCGACTTGGAATATGTCTAAGGTCTGAGGCCTAACGAATTGGATGTTGTGCCTTAGAATCCATAGATACAGAGATTAAGCACCTGGACAACTGATTAATTGATTGATTGATTTTGTGGCAACCTTCTCTAGATAATAATTGATTGTTTCTAGGTTTGGTTTATAATACTGCCGTAATATAGTATAAATAAGTACACATGGTATATGTAAAGCAATCACTTTTATCTTTGTTTCACTATTACTTTCGCCAAATAGGATATGTTTTTTTTTGGCAGCATTTGTTTGTCTGCAAAATAACTCCAAAATTTATGAACGAATTTTGACAAAATTTTCAGGAAATGTTGACAATGACACAACGAACAGATATTTCTATTTTGGTGGTGATGAGCAAAGGTCTGCGTTCCCCAAGTGTATTTTAGTATTACATGTGTTTTTTGGGGCATTATTTATTACACATATTACTGACTGATACTCTGTATCTCACAAAGCACTGACGTTAGCTTTCTAATGCTTCGTGTTATTGTTGCCTTTGATATATTTTAGACTTATTTCCGGAAGTACAACTACTTGGGGGAGAATATGCCCGATGAGAATATCGCGAAACTTGCCGATTCCAACATGACAGCTGCAATTATCATGGCAACTAAAATCTTCCAGCAGAAGTTCGGCCTGGAAGTGACAGGTTGGAATTTGAAGTCTTTTTAAACCTTCATTTAAAACTTTTCTTCTCAAGCTATACCATCGACTCTAGATTTTAGAAGACCCAATGTGTACATCTTTTGACAAATGCAACAAAATGTATCATTCTTTCACTCAACACGCGAGACAGTCTGTCACATTCTATAGTATTGTTTTCCTCCAATAATAAATGATAATAAGAGTAAATTATCAAACATAACATGCAAGAATCCTGAATATTTCATTCCGACTAGATACATTTCGTACTTGGATTCTAAAGGTGAATGCCTTTAATTAATTTGCAATTTACATATAATTTAAAAACAAAAAATATATAGTATCACTCCAGTAATAAGAATTCAATGTTTACAGTATAAAGTTAAAAAAATAAATTTTAAAGATAAAATTTTAAAAGTATAACCTGAAGCTTTTAAAAAGGGTGTTAGAAAATATCTGTGTTCCTTACAAAAAGTTCATTGAAAGTTGTCAATATATTGTGAGTTATGCACGTACAAAAATGTAAGTAATATTTCGATTTATTTTGATGCACTTATGCAACTACAGTAACACTATGCATTTATTATCTCCCGCCTGCGGCCGAAGGCCGTTGTCGGGAGATTATAAAACGCCTTCCGTGTATGCGTCCGTGCGTCTGTCCGTTCGTCACATTTTTGCATAAACCTTAATATCTCATTCATTTATGAAGATATCTTCACCAAATTTGCAGGGAATGTTTATGGCCTGTTTCTGCAAAATTTTAGCCTCATTTTGAAAAAAACAAAATGGCTGCTATAGCCAATTATTTGAAATCGTAAAGGTGTTCTAAATCTTGAAATATTCCAGCTAGCTTCATCAAATTTGCACAAAAGCTGTATGGCTAGAACAGCTAGCCTGATAGTAATTTTGGCCTAGTTCAAAAAACAAAATGGCCACCATATCACATGTTTAATGTCAAACAGGGCTATCCTATTAAAAAGGCCTTATATCTCCTCAAATATTGCTCCTAGAGGTTCAGAACGTGAAAACAACTTGTAGGAAGTCATGGCCTGGGAATTTTTTCCAGGTGTTGAATCTGACCTTTGACCCCTGCTTCAAGGTTAAATGAGGTCGTCACATTAAAACGTCCTTATTTCTCCTTTATTATTGGTGCTATGGCTTCAGATTGTAAAGACAGACCATGAAAAGCATAGGTTGTGGTTGTGAGATTGTAAATGCCTTCCATAAAGGTGTCCATTTGTGCATCTGTCCATGCGTCCATTTGTCAGGTTTTAATATAAACCTTTATATCTCATTCATTTATAAAGATATCTCCATCAAATTTGCAGGGAATGTTTATGGCTGCAACAACCTGTCTCTGCAAAATTTTGGCCTCATTTTGAAAAACAAAATGGCCGCCATAGCCAATTGTTTAAAACTCATAACATTGTTCTAAATCTCGAAATATTCCAGCTAGCTTCATCATATTTGCACAAAAGATATATGGCTAGAAAAGCTAGCCTGATAGTAATTTTGACCTAGTTCTAAAAGGAAAATGGCCGCCATATCACATGTTTAATTTCAAACAGGGTTATTCTATTAAAAAGGCATTATATCTCCTCTAATATTGCTCTTAGAGGTTCAGAATGTGAAAACAACTTGTAGGAAGTCATGGCCTGGGAATCTTTTCCAGGTGTTGAATTTGTCCTTTGACCCCTGCTTTTTTCAAGGTTAAATGGGGTCGTCACACTAAAATGTCCTTATTTCACCCTTATTATTGGTGCTATGGCTTCAGAATATAAAGACAGACCATCAAAAGTCCTGGCCTTCAAATGTTTTGCCTGAGAAAGATTTTGGCCTTATTTTGAAAAACAAAATGGCCGCCATAGGCAATTATTTAAAAATCATTAAGATGCTTTAAAACTTGAAATATTTCAGCTAGGTTTACCAAATATGCACAAAATATATATGGCCAGGAAAGTTTGACCCCTTCTTCAATGTCAAATGGGGTTATCTTACTACAAAGGCCTTATATCTCCTTTAGTTCTCCATTATTACTGATTCTAAGGCGGGAGATAACCGCTGCGGCAGTGGCCTTGTTTTGTTTGAAAATGTTTAATAATCAATATACTTTTCCTGCTATTTGATATTACCACAGAACATGTTCAATGATCTTAAGTTCATGAAATATTTTATCTGAACAATTTGGACGTGTTTGTTAAATCGTACTAAGTTTGTAATCCACAAACGTAAATACCGTACTGTTTTTGCAACAAAAATGCCAAATCTAATAAATTTACTTATGCAGAGTGAAACTTTAAAACGTTTGCTTCATTTCAAATATGGTATTATTTGAAAAAGCCAAACTGTTTGTTAACCTAACTGTGCTGTTTTAACTTACAAGATCATTCATGTTAAGCCAAACTATTAACCAATGAAAAATAGAAGGTTTTGATTATACAAGATCAGTTGGTTTGATTTTTAGACACATGCTTATAATTTATATTGTTACTCTCTGTACCAAAAATAACCCCAAACTGGTCTTAAAGAAAAGAAAATATTCAAATTTCCACGTAAAATTTCTCACGAGTTTAGTACAGTCTGCAGGCCAAGACATATCGGATCAATGGCCCTTTGCATCTCTCTCCTAACTTTATTAGACATAAAATAATGTGTTACATTGCAGATTCGGATTCAAAAAGCCATTATGATCACATAAATTGTTCAATAATATTCTTTGTCAAACAAAACAATTTCACAAACAAACTATTTCACCAGACACAAGGTGAGTTTGTCATCCTGGTTTGGTGTGTGCAGATCAGTGCTCAAATTGTTCACTTATACCCTGTTCACACTACAATCCGGGTTGACAAGGATTGAGGGTTGAAGCAGATTGAAGCAGATTCATCTCAATCCGAGTTGAGTGTCCACACTACAGACTTTAATCTGGATTGAAAAGCCTCAAAAACTGAGTACGGTAAAACTCCCAAATTTAGATTAATGTAATGCATGTAAGTTTTTTAAATGACAATTAATTTTCCACATTGCTAAAACTATAAAAGATCCCGCTTTTGTATTACATACCATTCAGATAAATAGCTTTTCAAGTTTATATAATTAATCAAAGAGAATGTTATATTTTTAAGATTTTGCCACTGTTTCAGCAACAAACTAATTGCAATTATTTGAAATAGTTCTGCTTATTAGACCATACCACTACAATTACAAATATTTATATATTTTATACCAAATTGCAATCATACAGAAATCACACAACAATCATGTCTGGTGACCTATGTTTTAATTAGGTACCTGCTTACAAAGGATTAAGCTATATACATATAAAAATTAAGTTAAGCAATTGTTTCAAGACAGTAAATCAGTTAATTACAGTATCAACACACCCAACCCATGTCAACCCGAAATTGAGAGTGTTCACACTACAAAGGGGGTTGAGCCAATATGCTTCAATCTGCTTCAATCCACCTCTTGAGTAGGGTTGAGATTTACCCTTGTCAGCCCGGATAGTGAGCGTTCACACCTAACCCCAATCTGCTTCAATCTGTGTCAACCCGGGTTGAATCACTAGTCTGAACGCCCAGTTACTTCACTTACTTACTTGTCTGATCACTACCAGTCCATCAAACTTGGCTCCTCACTGTCAGATCTGTGTAAACTTAATATCGGGGTTCCACACGAGTCTGTTTTGGGCCCCATATTGTTTTCTCTGTATACCACTCGTCTGACGAGGGTGGTCAACAGACCCAGAAAAATCTAATTCCATTTTTATGCAGATAACACACATTTATATATCCGTCTTACTCAAATTGCAAAAGAATGCTTCCTCTTACAAAAACGTGCCTTGATGATGTTCAGAAATGGATATCTTACAGCAACCTCAAGCTATATCATGGCAAGACAAAGTTTATTCCATTTAGTTCAGAGCACCAGAATGGTATATTTATCTGCCAGTATACCTGACAACCTAACCAGCCCTGCTCTTGTTGTTGGAAACTTTGGTATGCTGTTTAATTCTTTTTCCCTTCTCAGTTCATGTTCAGAATGCATGTAGGTTATGTTTTATACATCAGAAGGACCTAACAAGCACCTAACTAGGGTAAGACAACACCTTTCTCATAAAACTGCCATCATAACACCAAATGCTTTGGTTAATAGCTGCCTTGAATGTTGCAATTTTCTCTTCAGAAGCCTTTCATAACTTGTGCAAGTTGCAGTGTAGTCCTACCAGGGTGGTTACTGATAGTAATTGGTATATGTGTTACAGTCAATCTGTGAAACCAGAGTCGTTTTTCATCACAAGCTTTGTATCATTCATACCCATGTTAGCAATTAATAATCATGTCAGAATATGTTCAAATCTGAAGTGATAACTTCATTACTCCTCTATAGTAATCATATAAGAATGCAATTTACTGATGACAATTTCATCATTTAGTATAGCAACTATTAACCAACCCAGACAATCAACTAATCAAATTAAAAGGCTAGTTGAAACATATTTACATGTAGATCTTGCAATTTACAAAGTCAGGCTTGCCACACTGGCAAGTTCATCATTAAGTATCAACTAATTAACCAATGAGATAAGGAACAAATGAAAGTAAAGGGCTATCTGAAGCAGGCTTACATACAAATCTGTACATTAGAACAGGGGTATAAGTTATTGTATTATTCACATTTTATATTAAAATTAGAAAAAAATATATGAAGACATTTAATACTCTTTCCCTGTTTGTCCTATTGAATTGTAAACATTTAAAAAATAGTGTCCCTCCCACATACTCAGGGTTACTGTCACTTATTATGTCACTTATTATTATCACTGTCACTTATTATGTCACTCATTATCATTTATTGTCATGTAAGACCAAGCGAGTGGTTAATGATTTGGGCAAATCATCTCTCGGCTCCCACCTCCATGATCACAGATTCATATATTTATTGCTCATGACAATGTGGGGATAAGCTGAGAGTCTCTTCTAATATGCTCTCAGGTTGTGAAAGACTTATTAAACGCCAGATCTTTGACCTTTGCAGGAGAGCTGGACCCCCAGACAATATCTCTGATCAAATTACCAAGGTGTGGAGTGCCCGACCTTGTTACTGTTGAAGACATGAACCACAGGAAGAAGAGGTACACCTTGTATGGTGAGATTTATATTGGTATATCGTTTTAAATGGTATTCAGTCTGGGTCTCTATATGATACCATAACAATATAAATATTTCTGAGTTAATGGATACAGGCCAAAGGAATGATACTAGAACACCTTATGATTGTAGAAATGTTGTGTATTTTATGGGGAATACTGGAGGTAAGCTTTGTCTATGTCTTGTAGTTATCTAGTTTATCACAATGCACACGACTGTAAGAAGTACCTTAACCCACAGAAAGAAGCAATTGCAAGATTACTGTCATAGAGCACAATGATGATGGTTATTTTAACAGTTACTTACCAACATGAAAAGTATTACCATCCATGTGTATTTCTCTCTAATTACTGCACCTTACTGTAATTTAGCTTATTAAAATAAATTGGGCTTTATTGGTTAAGTGGTTAATAAATTTGGAATTTAATCACTTGTCTCTCATATCTGCGGCCGCGGGTTCAAACTAGGTTTTGTCGTAATATGAGATTGGCTGTTGTAATCCTTGACTTTGACTTCACCACAGTGTGCACATAAAATTAGTCTTACACAGGAAGCTCAGTGGTTATTATGCAAAAACGCATTACTTACCTACTTGTAATTGCTTTTTGTCAAAGTTCTGCCAATCCACCAAAATCTGGTTAAGTCTAATTCCCAGTCGGTGATTTTGATGCATGCATGCAGTCTGTTGTGCTGAAATATTGTCCGAAGTTTTATGCACTAAAACTGAAAACCCTGTCTATTATAAATGTGATTCTGGGTGACGAATAAATAATCTAAAACATTTCAAATATTACCACAAAAACAGGTGCAACATGTGCATTTTTTACAAAAGATTGGAAATAGTATAACCATCCTACTTAGTATTCATCTGTGAATGTTATAACTGGTAGTTGCTGTATTTTGGCTTTACTAAAATGCACATATATAAACAAATAATATGCCACAATGTACACATGTAAAGCAGTATATTATATTCTACACAAACAGGTGGCAAGTGGGAGAAGAATGACCTGACCTACAAGGTGACCAGATACCCACAAGATGGAGACCTATCCCCTAAAGAGGTAGACAGGGCTGTGCGCCAAGCATTCAGAGTATGGCAGACTGCTTCAGCCTTGACCTTTAAAAAGCTGGAGGATTCAGACTCCAAACCAGACATTGAGATCATGTTCACTGACAGAGTACACGGGGATGGTTACCCATTTGATGGGCCGAGTGGCACTTTGGCTCATGCTTTTTACCCCGCTTTTGGTGGCGCTTCTCACTTTGATGATGCTGAAGTATGGACAGTGAACACTGATAGAGGTAAATGGTAACTTACACAATCAAAGGTTTCTGCATATGAAGAAGAAACATGTTGGTTAAAATATAAGCAATAGGGTATTTTATCATACATTAATAAACATCAGTCATTTGGCTGTAACAGTGAACATTCTTACATTCTATACACGAATGTATGATGGTTGCCACAGTGGGTTAGTAGGTAACACAATCGCCTAGGAACACAGAAGATGTAGGTTCAAACCCAGTGGCTCGGATGGCCACTTAAAATGGCAGTCCTCTGTCATTGCGTATCCCCATGCAGTGGCAGGTTAAAGAACCTCAAGGATGTTGATAAATGGTCATCCTTGAGTCTCTGTCTTTAAGTAAGGGGAATGTCAGTAACTTGAGCATTGAGCTGTACTTGTACAGCTACATGGGTCATTTTACGCTTTGAGTCCTGTAGTACATGGAGATATTGCGCTGATCATAAATACACAATACAATACAATGTTAATTCTAAAGTGTGACTGATTATAGGATTTTCTGCAATTATATATCATTTTTCCCTGTAATAATCTGGCATATACTCACTTTTAATTCCATTTAGTAAAAGCATAAGAAATATATGTACATACACCTTTAATAAGTATAGTTTTAAGTATAGTTTTACATGTTAAATCAGTCATTATCCTCAAAATTACTGTATGGTAACTATGTACTCTTTTCTTACATCTGAGGCCATCAGTTTAAATCACAGGCCCGACTTGTGAGAATTGCCATTTACTTGCCAGTGCCCCATTATACTATAGCATAAGATGCTGTTTTCATTGACTAACCTACTTACTGTGATATTATATTTTACTCTTTGCTAAAATTAACGTAAAATCCAAATAGAGCACAGTAAATATCACTGTTATAGACCAACAGTTTTCTGAAGCATTTTACGACTCCTAACAGATCTCTTTTGTTTCCAGGAATTAACCTCTTTCAAGTTGCGGCTCATGAGTTTGGACATGCTCTTGGGCTGGCCCATTCCAGTGACATGACAGCACTGATGGCCCCATTTTATGCTGGGTATATCCCCAACTTCCAACTTCCCACTGATGACATCATAGGAATCCAGGCCAAGTATGGCCCTCCAGGATCAGAAGATGATAAAGAAGAAGAGGTAACGGATGACATTACCACGATGATGCCAGCGATTGTACCACCCATGCCACCCGCCATGGAAGATATTTGTGACAAACCTGTGTTTGATGCCATCACGACAATTATGGAGGGTGACCAGAAAAACACCTATGTGTTTAGAGGGATGCAGTATTACCTCATTGATCCAAATGGCGGTATAACCGACGGATACCCACGTAAGATACAGGACCAATGGCCAGAGTTACCAAGCGACATTGATGCAGCACTTTTCAGAGAAGGAGAGTACGACTATAGGTATATAAAGGATGGCAGGAGATGGAAGTTGGTGAGAAATGTGATTATGCCACCAGCCACTTATATCTTCAAGGGAAAGAAGTACTGGAAGATAGAAGACATGAAGGTATTACAGGGTTACCCCTTGCCCATATCAGACTGGGGACTCACTACAAGTGTGGATGCAGCATTTGTCTGGAACTACAATGGTGCAGTGTACTTTGTCAAAGGTAAATGTGTTTCATCCAAGTTACAGTTAGCATGATCATGTATGTCACATGTTTTTATATAGAATGACCATGAACCCTTTAGCCAAAGACAATAGCCCAATTCCTGGCGGTTTTATCATGTTCATTCAAGAAGGTCAAATGTTATTAAAGTAAAAGATAAAAATTACGACTTTCCAAGATTTGGTTTTTGCATTTTTATATTTTGACAACATCTACGAAAATTCCATACACATATTTGTATTTCTGTAATTTACTTATGTAATTGAAAGTGTGTGTTTGTTTGCGAAATAACTTGAGAAGTTCTGGATGGATGTTAACAAAGTTTTCAGAAATTGTCGACAATGGTACAAGAAATGGATGATCAAATATTGGTGGTGATCCAGATCACTATCTGGATCCAGGAACTTTTAAAGGATTTTTTGCATTCGAAAGCAATATTGAAGAAGTTGGGTCTTTGGGGAGGCATGCGCTATCTGAGTGCTCTCGTTACTATTGCCTCAAAAGGGGTCTATTACATTTCTGTTATTTGAAGTCGGTTAGACAAGTGACAAAACTACTTCACTGGATACACCAAATGTTTCAAATTAATTTAAAACTTCATTCATTTCCGCTGTAGGCAAATATTTTACACAAGGCTCGATATTGAAAATGATTTTAATCTATGTTGATATGATCGGATATAATCGATAAACATGGAAAATAACACATGAATTTTACATTTTTTTCAGATGACAAATATTACAAATACCAAGAGATTGGTGAAAGAAGTGGTATTGCCCCTGGCTACCCAAAACCTTTGTCAAATTGGAGAGGACTTCCCAACACAATAAGTACTGCCTTCAAGTGGGACAATGATATTGTATATTTCTTCAGCGGTACTCAGTACTTTGCTTTCGATGACTCCACATTTCAGGTAAGTTCCTGAGGCTAACCTATTCTATATTTCCACTTACTGTTAATATAATATGTTTCCCTTTTCATGTCAATTTCTTTATGCCCTATTAAACAGCTAGGGTGATATAAGGAGAGACCCTCAGTGTATGACATATTGTCAGGAGCTGCATTTGACCCCACAACCACTGCAACTGAGGTTAAGGTGTTCCACTAATACACTATTATGGCCATGGTTATATAAAAGTTTAATTGGCTAATATAGGTACTATGGTTGGTATTTTTAATAACTTAAGAACTTTTATGATGTATATGTTAATAGTAAATAATAAAATGCCAGGAAAGTATATTGAGAACTGTTGTCCACTTTTTGATTTTGAATTGTGGGCTTGTTTTCCTGCCTCCATTACTTGTCTTGTATTAAACATGAGAACCTTTTTACATGTACATATTACATATGCATGTCTCTTTACATTTCAAGAGATATCAGTTATATTTATTCTGGAATATCAAGGCATTTCAGTCGTATTGAAATCAAACTTTTTACTTGTTTACACACAGGTTGAAAGAGATTACCCAAGAAACAATGACGGCTTCTGGCTGAGATGTTACCTCTTCCAGTCTAAGAACACAGAACCACAGGACCAAGGCGATGCTTCACATGGCTCTAAACACATTCCCGGCATGCTCAGTCTTCTCACTTCCTGTTTTGTATTGGTCCTTGCTCTTTTGTGAATGGAAAACTCTCCTGTTTGTTACCTGTGCCAAATTGCTTAATCAAATGCTTATTTGGTTCACAAAAATAAAAGAACAAAACACAATGTCACTTTTCAAAAAGAATATAAAATCAACCACATACCGTTGCGGTGCTCCAGGAAATAATCTACATTTCAAAATCTTTTCATTATTCCATATTTTTTTCTTTCAGGCAGAGAATTTCTTCTTTTGACCGGTTAGCAAGGTTTGATGAATACCCGCACCACCCCCCCCCCCCCCCCCCCCCCCCCAAAGTAGTATTTTGGGACATTTCACATGATACATATATACACTAAATAACAATAGATCACAACCTACTGTACAGGGTTTTATCATAACTTGTGACTAACTTATGTTAAATATACACAGATTAACTGCTCAAGTAGGTAAAAATATAACACAGTACCTCGGCAGAGATTAAAATGGAGTTTGGCCTGGTTAAAGTATGATTATTATTTTATACCCTCCACTAAAAAAGGAGATTATACCTTAACAAGAGTTTGTCTGTGGATATATACACCACCAGCAGTATTAAAAATAACCTTTTAAAAACAAATTTGACAAAAGTGTGATTTTAGTTTTACAAATATGTGATTCTCATTGTTGGTGGAAATTGGGCAAAACTTTTTCAACAATTTTCTGGGTGGGCGACCTAGTTTGGCAAATAATCATTTGCCTCTGAGCGCTGAGGCTGAGGGTCAAAATCTCCCATAACAACATACTCATTGCTTGTCCCATAAGGTCTAAGCTGTTAAAAGGGACTCCAAAACCTAACGTTGAGTTTGCAAACATAAACACAAACTAAAACACCTTGGTGAAGTTTAAGAAATTCCAGACCATTGCCCTGCAATATCTAACACTACCGACAAATTTGTAGATACAATTTTTCACTCAGATTTTGCTCAGTTATGTTTTTTAGTAGTTTTAAATGTTGAGGAAGTGAAGAGATGTGTTTGTTCTGTTGTTGTAAGTCATGTTGTCTTTATTTATTCTGCTCAAACGGATTCCACTTGTTACTTATTCTTTTTGTACCTGACTGTTGATGATATTGTGTTGTTGTAGAAGTAGACCAATTAAACTGACAAAAACTTCCAGTAATATTAATAGAAGTTATGTAGGGTTATTTATTTTAATATGTATATTTATATATTTATCCATACAAATGTAATGGAATAAATTAATCATTCGTGTATCAGGTTGCAAATAAAGTAACCGAATTCGTACTTCAAGTGCATTTAGTTTAGGAAAGAGAATAAAGAGGATGTGATAGTTGTACTAGTTTCTGTTGGTCCTTCAAATCCATCTATGCCAGGTAATGTGGAAGATGTGCCAACTCATTCCCTCAAGGAAAAGCTGGAAGTGGAGGAATGATATACTGTCTTGAGATAACACACAAAAAACACTCCTTGCTTTGTCAATTTTAGCGGCTCCCGGGGTGAATATGCATATGCGTTTAACAACAATTTATTGGATACACAATTTGAAGATAACTTTACAAGTCTTAAAGTCGTAAGATTCACACCACCTGAACACTTTGATAAAGGGTTTTGCCACCCCTTAGCCCAAGTGATAAAGTTAATGAATTGCTTGTGGAACACAAAGTTAAATGGACGTTAAAAAGTTACCCATGTTTTGAAAAGGGTTTGATGTAAAATTTGTCACAGTATTGATTAGTAAAAATAATAGTTAAAAAGCAGTTTTAAAGCATTAACACAGATAAATGTAATAAGGAAAAACAAAAGACACAAAAGATAAAATCGGTCAAGAGCACTGATTCTGAAACAAAAAGAAAAAGGATCTGTAACAAAAAATGAAACACCTGTACAACTTTAGGCTGGAACTATTTTCCAATTTTATTCCGACACTTATGTTCAAAACTACAAAGGGCATTTCATAATAAAATATAAATTAGTTTAGTGGGTAGTAGCAGACCATACTTGTTACAAAACTGTTACAAGTACATTGTGATTCATTTTAGTTTTATGGTTTCAAAACTAGGTTTATTGACAGTTTAGTCTAGATGTATTCAAAATACAGGCATTTATGTTAGTACTATTAGTCGTGTTTATTTATTTGTAAGTAATCATTGATTGTGATTTAAACAGATTTAGTTGTATTGCTATTTGAAATTTGGTTCACAACATTATCCCCATTGCCCTATAATTGGGCTTTGTATGTGGTTAGTGTATGTTCAACAAATCGCCAAGTGTAATAACCATTCCATGCCCACTCCTCTGGCATGTGCATTTTTAGTTTAGCAAGTGGGAGCTGATGGCAGGGTTTTGAATTTTTGTTTATTAATCTGCTACATACAGGAAACACTTACCTAAATACGAATCCCGGCTTATGTGTGTGTATGAAACCTAATGGTTACTACTAAAATACAAAACACATGGAGCCACAAATGAGCCCGGATAAGTTAAATGGTTTATATTTGTACATAGCTCATGAGGCCAACACAGAACAGTCTGATCTAGATGTTAGAATTGTTTCAATTTTTATCCCAAAATTCTGAGACACAAAGCCAAAAAGTACTTCATATTCTTCATCAGGATTTTAGAACTCAAACACAGAATGCATGAAATACAGGATTAGTTGGCCATTATATCTTATAAGTCAATTTAGCATGAAAAAAGGTTCAGCTTTGAAAGAGATGTAAAACTTGTAGGATTCTGGAGTTCTGATGTTAATATTATAGCAAGACCAAGGCAGAACCTTTTTCTTCTCTGAATAGTAAAGTAATTTTGCTTTTAAATAAATGTTTTTTAATATTGACAGTTGTTATATATTTCTACAATGGTAGAAGAAGATGAATAAATTATTATTGATGACTAAGCATATGTCTTTATTCTGATACAAGATACTGCATGATATTGTACAATACACTACTGAATTTACTATTCTATGCAGATAATTTATTCAAGATTCATTATGAGAGTTACAAGGTATTTATTCATTTGGTGTTTTACATCACTCCTAGTACCTTATTGGTTATATTGTGATGGGTAGTTGGAAGGGCAGAGGAAGCCAGCACATACAGTTGGTAAAGGTTCTGTTCTGTAAACTGCCAACCAATGGCAAGCAACTACCAGCTTTCCTACATGAGGTTAGGCCAGGATCTCTGAGCTCTGATCTCAGAGGTGGGAGACGAGTGTGTTACCACTATGCCACTGTGGCCTCTCACCAGAAGTGTGTTTTACTGCCTGAATCAATACAATCATGTACACACATTACAGCCAGATGTTTGTAGCTTTAGTTTGATTGGCCAGGATTTGAAATGCAATTTCGGTGGCAGTTCTGTGTTGAGATTGAGGACCCCCCATTACCCTGTTCTCCCATTACTGCTACCCATATTTGACGAATGCTGTTCCAAAAATAGGAATGGAAAACTGGGGATTCGGGGTCATTTGTGCAGACTTAAATTATGACATGCAAGTACCTTTTTAGCTTAGCATATATCCCCTGTCATAGCTCTCCCCTGGTCGCATCTCACTTTTTTATGAGTTCAGCATGAAAAATTGACACTGCTTTTTCAGACATCAACGCTTTTGGGGATGGCTACATTAATTCAGCACTTTACAAATGTTTCAATTATTTCTTTAAAAATGCATTTGTGGAAATCTTATACCTGCAGAGGGTACTGGAACTCAATTGTTATGGCCTCATATGGTTCATACACTGGATGATTCAGCAAAGTGGAACAGGTCTCTGACAAAGCTTTATCGGTTGCCTGCTGAATACGGAATCATTTTTGAGTTAAACTGTGTCAATTTTAAGCGGCTTAATACTAGTCCACCTATATATTCCCTCCATTCCATCATTCAGTCCAACAGTCACATGAAAATAGATAAGAACTTGTCAAGACAGGTCCCCAATGTGGCTAACATGCTACCATGAGTTAACACACACCCAAAGAGGTGAGACTCAAGTAATTGAATAGCAATAATCAATGATTTGGAAAAGGTATATTAATGTGGCACTACACTCTATTTAATCACTCTATACTGCTACTACTACTATAATAATAATAATGTTTTTGTCACCCTGAATTTGGACTAGTTTCAACATGTATAAATTGTTAACACCACAATATGATGAATGATATTCCTTAGAGCATGGTATAATAAAACAAGATATGAAGATGAAAAAGAATTGATTTATTTGAAAAAAAAATCACTTTCAACATGCTTTCAACGTACACATTAAACCTTGAGGCGGAGGTAAGCAACTACATGTACCTAATTTTCCATTTAATGTCAGGGCAAAATAGACTTTCCGCAAGTCCTTTTGTCTTAGGTATTATATGAGGACTGAATTACTTTCAAGAATTCACCAGACAGTAACATCCCCGCCCATCTGATGGATTCATGATGATTCCATGTATGTCAGATTTGGTGGAATAAGAAATACAAAGACTTGGGGCACGTCTAGGGCAATGACCTGAAGCCGAAAATGGGGGGAAGCACTGTCATCAGCAAGGATCATAATGGAGATATGATTAGTGTATATGTTACGTACAAGTTGAGATTTTGTACAAGTTGCAAATTGTACAAACAGCTTGTACAAGTTGCAACTTGTACAAGCTCCTTATTTATCCGTTGAGAAATGTATTTTAATGAATTTATATTTTAAAATTCATAAAATCAACATATCCAATCTTTATGAATAACAAATTCACTGTAAATTATACTGTTTTAATGGGAAAGCAACATGTGGATCTGTATATTTTCATAATTTTGTTGACAATTATGACACTTTTTTAATGCATATCTACGGAAGCCTATAAGGGTCATGTTGAAAAAAAAAACTAAGTCGTAATTACGACTTACACAAGTCGTAATTACGAGATACTAAGTCGTAATTACGACTTATGGAATTTTTTTAAAACCAAAAACGAGAACTCCTAAGTCGTAATTACGACATAGTATCTCGTAATTACGACTTATGAATTTTTTTTAAAACCAAAAACAAGAACTCCTAAGTCGTAATTACGACTTACTATCTCGTAATTACGACTTACATAAGTCGTAATTACGAGATACGACTTATGAATTTTTTTTAAAATAAAAAACAACAAAATTGTCTCGCAATTATAGCTTAAGACTGGGTTACATTGGGATGAATTTAAAACTGCGATGGAGGTAGCTAATGCAGAATAAAGTTACCAAACATTTTTCCTTTATAACACCAATCTATGCTAATAGAGGGTGTGGAGTTTGTTCAGAGCTAAAGCTCTAAGTTGGGCATGATCTCCCTTAGTGGTCAAGTGGGTAACACATTTGCCTGGCACACTGTTAATTAGGGGTCAAGCCTGGGTCAGGGAGATACATAGTGACTCAGATGATCACTATAATGGAGGTCCATGTTATTGGGCCCTTTCCCCAGTGACACCTAAAAGAACTTTGGAGACGTTGATAATTAGTCATCTCCAAGCCTCTGTCTCTCTCTATTGTAAATGTGATAGTCCCAGTGTGACCCTGAGTGGTTGATGTGGATGTTAAACAACTAAATAACTTTAATTAAGTTGGGTATGACTGACAGGACAAGGCAACTGTCTAGCTGACCATAAAATCTTTTGCTACATATACTCAAGGTAGGAAAGTGACACTAACCGACTTCAACCTAAGTAGCCAGTACTACCAGCCTACAGAACACTCACTAATAACATTCAGTTAGAGCCAATTACATTAAACAACTAGCTTACACTCTCAAACTTGTGCACTGACTGTAGCCAGTTGTTAACTAGTCATAGAGCCCCATAGACATCCATATTGCCTGACCTAATTTTCCTTGCTTAGGCTAAAGTGGGTGTTCCATTGTACTATCTTTTACAATGGTATGCCCACAACCCTAGAATGTGGTTTATTTTTGGGTGAGGGTCGTGGGTAACTTGGGGAGTGTAGGCAGTTGTCTATGTATCTCCCTGACCCAGGCTTGAACCCAAATTAACAGCGTGCCAGGCAAGTGTGTTACCCACTTGACCACTGAGGGAGATCATGCCCAACTTACAGCTGTAGCACTAAGCAAACACCACACCCTCTACTAGCATAGATTGGTCCTAAAATGGAATAATGTTTGGTTAACTTAATTCTGCATTAGCTACCTCCATCGTTGTTTTAAAATCGTCCCAATGTGACCCAATCTTAAGTTATAATTGCCAGACAATTTTTTTTTTTGTTTTAAAAAAAATTCACAAGTCGTAATTACGAGATAGTAAGTCGTAATTACGAGTTAGTAAGTCGTAATTACGAGATAGTAAGTCGTAATTACGACTTAGTATCTTGTAATTACGACTTGTGTAAGTCGTAATTACGAGATAATATTGTTGTTTTTTGTTTTTAAAAAAATTCATAAGTCGTAATTATGACATAGTAAGTCGTAATTACGACTTGTGTAAGTCGTAATTACGACTTGTGAATTTTTTTTAAAACAAAAAACAAAATTGTCTTGCAATTATAACTTAAGATTGGGTCCCATTGGGACAATTTTAAAACAACGATGGAGGTAGCTAATGCAGAATTAAGTTAACCAAACATTATTCCTTTTTAGCACCAATCTATGCTAGTAGAGGGTGTGGTGTTTGCTTAGTGCATCAGCTGTAAGTTGGGCATGATCTCCCTCAGTGGTCAAGTGGGTAACACACTTGCCTGGCACGCTGTTAATTCGGGTTCAAGCCTGGGTCAGGGAGATACATAGACAACTGCCTACACTCCACAAGTTACCCACAACCCTCACCCAAAAATAAACCACATTCTAGGGTTGTGGGCATACCATTGTAAAAGATAGACAATGGAACACCCACTTTAGCCTAAGCAAGCAAAATTAGGTCAGGCAATATGGATGTCTATGGGGCTCTATGACTAGTTAATAACAGGCTACAGTCAGTGCACAATTTTGAGAGTGTAATCTAGTTGTTTAATGTAATTGGCTCTAACTGAATGTTATTAGTGAGTGTTCTGTAGGTTGGTAGTACTGGCTACTTAGGTTGAAGTCGGTTAGTGTCACTTTCCTACCTTGAGTATATGTAGCAAAAGATTTTATGGTCAGCTAGACAGTTGCCTTGTCCTGTCAGTCATGCCCAACTTAGTTAAAGTTATTTAGTTGTTTAACATCCACATCAACCACTCAGGGTCATACTGGGACTATCACATTTACAATAGAGAGAGACAGAGGCTTGGAGATGACTAATTATCAACGTCTCCAAAGTTCTTTTAGGTGTCACTGGGGAAAGGGCCCAATAACATGGACCTCCATTATAGTGATCATCTGAGTCACTATGTATCTCCCTGACCCAGGCTTGACCCCTAATTAACAGTGTGCCAGGCAAATGTGTTACCCACTTGACCACTAAGGGAGATCATGCCCAACACTCAATTTTGTTGTTTTTTGTTTTAAAAAAAATTCATAAGTCGTAATTACGACTTAGTATCTCGTAATTACGACTTGTGTAAGTCGTAATTACGAGATAATATTGTTGTTTTTTGTTTTAAAAAAAATTCATAAGTCGTAATTACGACATAGTAAGTCGTAATTACGACTTAATTTTTTTTTTCAACATGACCCTTATAGGCTTCAGTAGGTAACCTTATAATTTATAATAATGTTTTCCGTCAACAATTCTCCAAACTTTATTTGTTCCAAAACAAAGGTATAAATAAAATTAATTGTTTTCTGGTGATAAAAACCACATCTGAATTTTAAGACTGTATAAGGATTTTAACAATCACAACAATAACAATCTCAAAGCCTTTATAATAAAGCGAGCAAAAAATATGACTAAAAGGCAAATAATGCAACAAATAATCGAACACATCCTGACAAATAACAAGTCAATGTATTCATACTTTAAATGACTCACACTGACTTTCCCGTGCAAATTCCAATACATTCCACAAAACCTATTTGAAATCAGCGAACTTTATATATGTCCACTCTGACATTTCTTCAATACCCTTCCTCTGTGCTTTCTTGTTGATATTCACAATACATATTGACCTGTATGTTGTAAACTGATATTGGTGTTTATTACAGATAATAGCTGTCGATGGAGCAAGAATGTCTTATGTGTTTCGCACTGAATAAATTTCTTTAAGGCAAAACTGTGTGGCATGTAGAGGTATGACGTAATACAATGGATTCACGCTTCACTGGCTTGCTGATCATACAACTGTGGCAAGGGGTCACGTGGTCGGCTGTACTAAATGACAGAGCTTTTGCCGAGGTGAGTTTTGTTCACCCGCAATTATGAATGGTCTGACATAATGTGTGTCTCTGGTATTAGGTTTCTGAGAGACACCCTAAAATGATAGGGTTTTATGTGAATTATTGTTTAAATATAGAATTATTTTTATGTAAACTCATTCAAGCAAGGAATATTATTTATACTGTGTCATAGCTTACAAAGGAAGATTGAGAAGATATCATTTGAATGTTTTATATTTATTCAGCCACAGGGGGGTTTTAGAAGTAAGATGAACATGGAGTTTTTAATAGACAATGATTATTTAGAGATAATATGAAATCTTTTCTGTAAAAATGAACAGTAACTTAGATTTTGCAAAGTAATAACTTTTAATATATATCACTTGGGGTTATCAGATGCAGTAAGGATACTATATTTTGTCTTAAGGGTTTTTGTGAAGTAAAGATAGTGTTGCCTGACATGTCTGTGGTTAGTTGCAAAGAAGTGTGAGATTTAGATCCATAAAGTTTAATATTAATTCTCAAATAGGCAACATGTGGGTAATACAATAGTAGCTCGGATGACCACTTAAAATGGCGGTCCTCTGTCATTGGGTCCTATCCCCAGTGGCAGGCTAAAGAACCTCAAGGACGTTGATAAATGGTCATCCTTGAGCCTCTATCTTCCAGTTAGGGGAATGTCAGTTACTTGTGAGTTGGGGCTGTACCTGTGCTGTCAGACGGGTTTAATAGCGCTTTGAGTCCTGTAGTATATGGAGATATTGCACTGAGTATAAATACACATTACATTACATTACATACAAGGTGCCTGTCTTCTTTTGACCCCAGCTGCAACAATGAGTGCAAACTCCAATCTTTTGCATGGTGCAAAATATCCAATTCAGTAAAAGATTTCATGAAATACAAAATATCGGGGCATCTCATAAAATTACTGATATATGAAGAAATTTGTTACTTAGTAAAATGTCTTAACTTGTCACTTTATTTCACAAAATGCTTTGCTACACAGTTTGCCTATAAAACATGTATTAAATGTTCTGTCTCAGATATTTCATATGAGACAAGAAATTCAATTCTTTAAAAAATTTTTTTTGTCTAAGATGCCATATTTGGAATTTAAACTAAAAATTAGTACTGTTTTTGACAGGATTACCTGAAGAAGTATCATTACATAAGTGATGACAAGACCGGTAAAGAAATGGCTCAGATGGTGGACAAAGACCCAGATGTAGCTTTCACACAAAAACTCGCTCTCTTTCAGGAGTATGCTGGTATCAGTGTAACTGGTGATGTCCTTTTAGTGATATTATTATTATTATTATTTGTGGACTAAAGATATTTATTTATTTACTACTCTTATTATTAAAATAAGATAATGTTATTTTTGAAAGTTTTTAACTGTCTGTCTTAAAACCTGTGCACCATCTTCATTTAAAATTTGTATTTTTAGCGAATACTAGTAATTATAGCAAGATGATTGTTTACCCCACACCCTTGTAATAATGTGTGGTTTTTTTCATCCATGACACCGTCTGGCGGGTGGGTGGTGGAAAATATCTTGTGTGGGTCATATCTTGAAACCATGAGGTATAGGAAGTTCATACTTGAATTAAACATTGGTTGGTTGTGTAAGTTTGCGACGGATGCGACCTTGCTTTGATTTTATCTTTGACCTTGCCATAGGTCTATGATGGCCTTGTAGTTGGCAAGTGTGGCATCTCTTCACAAATAGTCACCTCTGTGTGGGTTTTACTCCCACAATGGACAATGCTCAAGACCTGTCCTTACATATGACCCTGGCTGTTGTATGTTATGTAAAACCCCAACTTTGACCTTGACCGTGCCATAGTGAAACCGACCTTTAAAATCTTGCCTTGGCTATATCCAAGAAACCCTTATGTGTAAGAAGTCAAAACTTGGTAACTATGCTCCAAAATTATAAATATATCAATCAATATTTTTACAGCTTCATAAATTTAAGTTACAAAGTAATGCTGTCATTTTGTTATCCATTTGTCTTGTTTTGATACATTGTCTTTATATATATGTTATGACCAAGGAAATTGTCCATTTCATGAAATGGACAACCCAACTCTCCATTTCGTGGAATAAACAAATCCATATATATAATGCTATCCATTTCATGAAATGGACAAAGTCATGTATGAAAGTTAAACTTTTCTTCATGGCCAATCTTTTGGTTTAAGTTATCGACTTTATTCCCCTATAATAATTATATGTATATGAAATATCTTACACTAAGTTAATTCATAGTAAAATAGTTATGAATATTTGAAATAAATTTGAAATAAAAATGTCAATAGCATACTTTAAATGGGAATAACTATTTAAAAATACGCTTACACTTTTAAAAAGCATATTGATACCTGGTATATTATGTTTTTAACTTTTGCTTAAAAAAAATATGATAGAACCTTGTCTTTTTTGTGCACTAATCTTGTCTAAAAAGGCTTTCCCTTAATTATTAGGTCTGAGAAATTGTAGCCTACCTTTTAAAATTAGATCTAAGGGTTATTGAAAGTAACTGTTAATTTAAAAAGGCTGAATCCATCCAAAAGTTTACAAAAAAAGTTGTCTAATTACAATTAAATCCAACTTACCAGTGGTGAGGCTTTCATTTAATGAGATCTGAGGATTGTAGCCAACCGTTTGAGGATTAGATCTAAGGGTTAATTCAGTGCCTGTCACAGTCACAACTCTTATGATAATGTGGACAAGTAAATAACAAGAGTAATATCAACATTTGCAATTAGTAATGTAAATAAACTACTAATGTGGCTTAGTGTTAAAGCTCTTAATGTTACAAAATATACGTTGCTGTTTAGTCTCCCCTAGATGCCATATCAAATGTAAATGCAAATATTAACAAATACTTAACTAATATTTTAGCTTAATCATAGTAGGATCATGTTAGATTTTATAAGACAATGTTGAAGGAATTATAATAACCTGCACATCACCAGTAAACTTTAGGTTAAAGTACAAAGTTAAAGTACAACCATTGATGTAATCTAATACTATGTTTTAATAAAAATGCAAAAAAAAATTCAATGCGAATGAGAGTAAAAATTTCGTACATTTAGTTGTCCATTTCATGAAATGGTCAGTAGATTTTTCATCCATTTCATGAAATGGACAAATTTTTGTCCATTTCATGAAATTTCATGAACAATTTCCTTGAAAATGGACAATTTCACATCTGGGTCATAACATATATACGCCATTTCTTAAGTGTTGTTTCTAATGTACCTTTACATAACTTACACTGCCTACTCTGAAAGACTCCTTATCAGTTGTGCCTTCTCACTTCTTCCGTTTCTCATGGTGTCCAATGTTATGTCAACAGGCTATGGGGCACGGTCATCTCTAATGCTATTTTTATCTCCGCCAAGAAGGTTACGTTTTCGCCTGGGTTTGTCTGTCCGTCTGTTTGTTTGTGAACAACATAACTCAAAAACTTATGGACGGATTTTGATAAAATTTTCAGGATATGTCCGGAATTAGAATTAGAATGGTAAAAGGAAAAAGTGATTAGATTTTGGGAGTGATTCGGATCACTGTCTGAATCTTCTGAATCGACGAAATTTAATTTTTAAAGAAAGATAGCTCAAAAACCTATGTAGGGATTTTGATGAAATTTTCAGGATATGTGAGAAATTGGTAAAAGAAGAAGTAATTAGATTTTAGGACTGATCAGGATCACCATCTGGATCTTCTGGATCCCGGAATTCTTTAAAGGAAGATAATTCGAAAAGTTATGGACGGATTCCGATGAAATTTTCAGGACATGTCCAAAATGGGACAAGGAAGAAGTGATTAGATTTTGGGTGTAATCCGGATCATTGTCTGGATCTTCTGGATTCAGGTATTTTTTAAAGGATGATAACTCAAAAAGTTATGGATGGATTTGGATGAAATTTTTATTAAATGTCTGAAATGGGACAAGGAACAAAGCGTAAAAAATACAATATCAATGCTAATGGTAGGATTTCAGAGCCCAGGAATTATTTTATGGAGTAGACACAGCATTGGGGGAGTGAGCTGCCTTGGCGGAGGTCTGCACTCTCCGAGTGCTCTTGTTCATTCTGTGTTCTGGATAAAATAGATGACCCATTGACGATTTCTATGTTATTAACTTCTACATAGATTTGCTCTCCAAGTCTTTGTAATAATCACTAACTCAACTGAACACTCCTTTCAGTTCAGTTTAAATCTAAAACCTTTAAGAGTTTAATATTACACAGGGTTCCAGAAGAGCAATACATAGTTTCTGAAAACATGCATTGTAAGAGATGAATGTCTTCTGCTTTTTTTCAAAAATTTACACATTACCCATATATGAGACACAGAAAACAGAATGACTTTAGATGAAAGTCTGGGATTAACTTATATATATATTTTTAATTTCTCATTTTATCTTTGTAGGTATATTTGATAATCAAACCAGAGAGAGCATGTTGAGTAGAAGGTGTGGCATGCCAGATATTATTTCTATGGTAAATCTCGCCAAAAGAAAGAGGAGATATGCCTTTCAAGGTATGCTACCTTATAGTCCTGTGTTGGTATCAATCTATTGTTCTGATGAATTCTAATATGTGGAAATTTATAGATGTCCCTCGTCCCTATGATCCTATTGAAAAGCATTGCCAACTTCAAAACTAAAACCTAATCTTGAACTTTAAACTTTGCACTACTCATCAGTTTCCAGAGTTCCTTTGTAAGTTTACATTCATTACTATCCTGCTGTTCTGTTTTGTATGCTATAGCTGTTCATTATTTCCAAAATCAGTCAGTATATTGTCTTTTTCAACTCTAGGTAGCCGCTGGAATAAAATCAAAATAACGTATAGAATTGAAAACTATCCAAAATCAGACATCACAAAGAAAGAAGTAGATGGTATTATTGACCAGGCTTTTAAAGTGTGGGCCACTGTGACTCTGTTAGAATTCAATAGATTAGAACCTCCTGCGAAAGCAGACATTAATATAAGATATGACATATTCTGGCATGGTGACAACTTCCCCTTTGATGGCTATGGAGGCTCATTAGCGCATGCTTTCTTCCCAGAATATGGTGGAGATGTGCACTTCGATGACAATGAAATATGGACATCTGGCACATATCACGGTATGGGTAAATTCTTGCGGATCTATGCATATCCAGATAACTCTATCCTTGAGCTGTTATTAAATCTTTCTTGAATTTTTTTTAGTAATTTTAACTTCTTTTAAGGTTATTTATAATTCATTATTTGTAGTTATACAAAGCATCGTGCCATTCTAAACTCTTCAGAAATGATAAAAGAGCAGGAACTTTTAAAAATTACAGCCGACAATTACCGTGGCTAGAAACCAAAATGATTCAAAATAAACGGGTTTTGTTGAGTTGAAATTTTGCTGCATATTTGTAGGAACAAACCTATTCCAAGTCACAGTCCATGAAATAGGCCACTCTCTAGGTTTGGCCCACTCCAGAAACCCAGGATCTCTTATGGCGCCTTTATACAAGGGATATACACCAGATTTCAAACTTCATGACGATGATATCCAAGCCATTCAGATCTTGTATGGCATCCCAGATGATATAAAGCAGATCACATGGACGGAACCACCACTATCCAATCCCGCACAAAGGTCTCCGCCATGTGAATCCATCACCTTTGATGCTATCACAAGCCACAGAGAAGGTGGCAGGACCCACACCTATGCATTCTTCGGCAAGCTCTATGCACTCATTGATGACCATGGTATTGCAACTGGTTGGCCTAGTTATATAGCTCGCGATTGGCCAGGCCTTCCTTCTGACCTAGATGCAGCACTATACTGGCCACCAATACAGGAGCAGATTCGGGTTAACAGTAAACAATATGTCCTTGTAGAAAAGGCACCAGCAAGAACTTATTTTTTCAAAGGACATCTGTACTGGAGATACCAAGAGAAAAAGCTCATGCCTGGTTATCCCAAGCCTATCATGTATGGTTTCAGGGGAGTTCCCAGTAATCTGGATGCTGCCTTTGTATGGAGTGGGAATGGACTAACATATTTTATCAAAGGTAAACTAACAAACCAAAGTACCGTCTATACCAGTGCTACTTCAGAATATGGTAGATTATGATTGAAATGTATGAACGTACTTAGCCTGCACACTTAGCCTCACACATCAATTAATTTGTCAATTTTGTCAGAGAAAAACCAAGATATCATGAATACATATCCTATAGCCTGGAACCTTATTCATAAAAAGGGATTAAGGAAGAGTTACCTTAAGTGTAGTATAAACTACTATATACTTAAGCTGAATTTTTCGCTGATCTTTCGAAAATCCCTTTTGTGAATACAGCCCTTTGGTCTTGCCTAAGGTTGAAGCTTCTTTGCAGTTAGAGAAAACTTTCATTTCACACAACAAACTTTCAGTTTTTGATGTACTCTTCCACATAGTTTCTTTTATAAATCAGCAAACTGCAAAGACTTTCTATGTCTCGATAGCAAATATTTCCTAACATGTATTACTGCTTTATGAATTCCAAACATTCGTGAAACATTCTTGAAAAAGGTAAGGTACAAGTTTTAATAGCTAAACAACCAGTAAAATACACAAGCCACTCACTCCATGAATACTGTATTGGCCATCCAACAGCAGTTTTTCACAAACCCCTCCACATCAAACCTCAAAACTAAATCAAGTGTAAGAAACACCCTTAAAAATAATTACTTTATTCTCTTTTTTTAAGGTCAAAAGTATTACAGATACATCCGGTCACAAGCTGTGGATTATGGGTATCCCAAGCCACTTTGGATATGGAGAGGTCTGCCCTCAACCATAGACGCGGCTTTTTCCTGGGAGGGAAACCACATGACCTACTTTTTCTCTGGCAAGGAATATTACAAATTTTCTGACAGCAATTTTAAGGTGTGTGTTTTTCAATAATTATTTTCCTCACAGTGGATGTTTTGACAAGTAACGGTGAATTTTTAAGTGATTTACATAATGTGGCATACATTTTGTTTACACATTTACAAATGTTGAAAACATGACATCCTGAGGTCGTTTTTTCTCTTTTAGACAATCAAATATATCAACGAGAAACTGTCACAATCACTTAATTGAACACAATCCTGAAGAAATTTATTCACCATAGGTGATTAAACTTCATATGTGGGTTCTACTGATAAACTGATCATTGCTATAACTCAAAGCCATCATAAATACTGAGATTCAGTCAAGTGACATTTAGAGCTCTAACTTTTGTGATCGAGGTTTCGCATCCAGCTCAGGTAACATTTCAGATTCACTGAGCTCATGGTTAATCATACCTGAAAAGAGACCCAGCTAAAACCCTAACTTTGAGATTTGCATTTGTTTTTACTTTATTTTCGCCCGATTCTATTGTATGGTTAGTTTAAAGTTTAACTATACTGGTGTGTGTTTGATTTTATTATTCAACTGCAGGTACATAATGGGTACCCAAGAACCATAAGTAAGTGGTGGCTCAACTGTCCACGACCCAATCAAAGTCTCCGAGCACCTAGTACAGAGTCCACAGATGAAGTGGACCAAAGTACAGTGGAATTCCCAGAAGTACCAGAAACAGACAGAATTGATACAACCAGCAGAGGTTGTGGTGTTCACACTGCTACACCTATATATTATATACTGTTGTTTTTCATACTGGTGGGATTTAGTTGATTATCATTGTGTATGTAATGTATTTTTTATTCTAGTAATAATATTGTTACAGATGTTATACTAACTGAGACTGGATCACATGTTTTTCATTCTAAGGTACTCAATTACTTATGTCAATGTCTTAATGGTTTTGTGTGTTTTTGCATTTTCATTAGACTGGTCGTTTTAACATTTGAGATGGATTTCAGTGACCAATTGATATATTAGTGGTTGGTATTTCACATGAAAAGAAGATTGCGACATTCTTGTACCATCTCTCTTAGCATATTGTTTCATTGGATTGCATTACTTACAAGTGGAAGTTAGGGGACCACGGTGGCAGAGTGGTAACACACGCCTCCTACCTCTGAGATCAGGGTTCAGTTCCTGGTCCAACCTCAAGTGGGAAAGCTGATAGTTGCTTGCCGTTGGTCGGCAGTTTACAGTACAGAACCTTGACCAACTGTATGTACTGGTTTCCTCTGTCCTCCCAACTGCCCATCGTGATATGACCTGTACAGTGTGGAAAGCAACGTAAAACCCCAAACAAATAAATAAATATAAGGGGAAGTTGGAGAGGGCGTATCTTTGCAAAGACTGAACAATGTGCAAGATTCCTAAAATAATCATAGACCTTGATCCATGCAAGAAAAAACTGGGATTGTACATGTTACCAGGGGCTACAATCATGGCGTGGTAACACACTCGCCTCCCACCTCTGAGATCAGAGTTCAAATCCCAGCCTGATCTCATGTGTGGAAGCTGGTAGTTGCTTGCTGTTGGTCAGCAGTTTACAATAGGAAAACTTCCCAAATGACATGCAGAAAAATATATCACGAATGGAGATGATAGTATTATATGAGTGTGTAGCAAGAGTATTATATTGTTAATCTTCATCTCAGCGAGGTGGTTCTGATGATAATATTTCAAAGAAAATATCAAGTGGCCTCACAAGTAAGTTTTGGCAGGCAATACAAAAGATAGGGTTACTTACAACCAACTTAACATTACACAGTGGATGGCTGGGCTTGGTAGGATCCTGAGTCAAGAAAGTTGTCAGATTACCACAGATCACGTGTTAGATTATGTGATTTCTTCTCTTGATGATTCAAATGAATTTTCATAGCAAGCAGGCAAAGCCAACCATGCAGTGTTATGTCAAATGGAGCAAGGCGAAATTACAAGTTGGTCACAAACTGATAAAACTGACCGGATCCAACATGCAAACACCCAAAAAATGTCCTTCCAGGTCAGCCTAACCATGGAAATCAAAAATTCAAGAAAAATGCCTCCCAGCAAAAAACTGCCAAGTCCATGCCGTATGTGTATTTCAATGATAATGCCAGTAAATTTTCATAACACCACGAGAGTTTTTATAGACATATTATTAGCTCATGCTTTGCTCAGGATGGGAAGTTTTGGCGCGCACAGTGTTCTAGATTGTAGGCAAAAATCCACAAAAAAATAAAATAAATTTTAAAAAACCAAGTAACCCTGAGAATGGACAATAGGGCATTTTTCCAGCCTGATTGTGTCCAGGAAAACTTAAAAAACTGTACACAAAAAATATTTTGAAGATCTTTATGTAATGCTTCTGTTGGTGATTAAGAACCTGTACAACTCATTGATTGATTCTGTAAATATTAATGACATTACAAGGGCTTATGGTTACCCAGGCAGTGTGGAAATGGTGGCTTAAGAGTAGTGATATGTGCAAGCCTCTAACACTCAGAATCGCAGTGAACAAATTTAAGCCCCTCTTACATCCCATCATACGTGCACGTACGTCCTGGTTACAGAAAAAATGGGCTAATTTGCAAGGGACCCTCAAGGTACACTTGCGATTTTATAACAGAATTTCAAGGTTGCAGAGACCCCGCAATGAAAATTGGTATGCACATTATTCTCTGCATGCACGCAGTATGTCTACAAATGCATCCATGCCTCGAGGGTTACTTACGAGAGACTTGCACACGTGCATTCTCCTTGCAAGTGTTGTAGGTTCTCCTCATTTAGTTACATTGTTTCCACGTGCTGTAAGATACACCCACGTGTACCTTGCATGTATATAAACCCACTGTACGACCTGTAGCTAGTCGCAATCTGTTCTTTGATCTTCAAGTTGTGACACTGTTGTTGCAAGAATACACCCTGTTTACATGTGCAAACCTCTACTACCCCACTACCAGGCTACGTTCATATTTGACCACAATATTTGCAGCACACTTACGTGTCTATACACGTAAGATGGGATGTAAGAGAGGCTTAAAATACCTCTCTGGGCGATTCAGGGTGCAAGCGGCAGAAACAAGCTACCTGGGTGTGTCCGGGAGGATAAGCAAATGGATAACACTTCTAGTGGTCGGATTGGTGATCAGATGCATAGCCACATAGCTGCTTCTGATTATATTTCCATTTTTTTTCTCATAATACATTTGCACCTTTATCTTCAGTTGACGAGGAAACTAAACTTTCTTACCTTTCTTATAATGATTTTTGTCTAGATCACTCTGGGCATGAATTGACTTATCATAGCAAAGTTTTGAGTCCCTGTTTTCCTTCTGAAAGTTGGGGTGATTTTAGGAAAGCTTTACTTGGGAAGAAAGTTGGTTCTGAGGTCATTAAGCGAGCAAAGGTGTGTAATGATTGTAGTGCATGCAAATCACAGATGACCAAACCATTTGGTGTGATTCCTCTCAAGGCTTTGATTACTTATGTTGGTGATGTTAAGCTAATGAACAAGTTACAGACCCTTTTCACCACAGGCTAGTTCGCAATTCTGACTGTCCAACTTTTTGGGGTTTGCAAATGTTATCTCGAATTTAAGTTTTCCCTCACGGAGTGCTTATCTTAAAAATTATTGGGTTCAACAGTTGGTTGACTTACTTGAAATCGGATTCTCTTTAGATTTTGACAGAAACTGGGATCTGTTTTCTACTGACGTTAATCATTCTTCTGCTGTCGAACTTCAGCGAGATGTTAAAAAATATATCACAAAAGAGTTACATTTTCTCTGATTTTAAAACCAGGGAGCAACAGGATTCTGAGGTTAGGCGAACCATTGTTGGCCTTAGTTGGCACAAAAGGTCAATCTGGAAACACTGTTGTTTTTAAAATATATATTTCGGTTGTGAATTTGTACTGAATTATGGTTTGGTCGATAACATTGTACATACATTAATTGAATTAGGAACCTGGATCCCTGTTCCAGAAAATAGACATCAGTCGAGCTTTTCACCAGCTTAAGGTTGACCCTGGAGACAATGATTTCTTCGGGTTAAAACAGGATTTCTACTTCATTGATCAATCATTCCCATTTGGTTACAGACATGGTTCAATTTTTCTTTCAAAAAGTGACAGTATTAAATTTATCATGAAAAATCATGGTTTTCCGGATCTGCTTAACTATGTGGAGGATTTAATACACTGTGGTAACAATTTGGTTCCTCAATCCACTTTTGTGATCTGTCTCGGTATTCTGACTGACACAAAACCAGGACCATGTCTGTTCCTCCTAAAAAATTGAAAAATATTGTTCAAGTATGTTATCCGTGGAAAAATAAGACTCACTGTTCAAAGTGACAGCTACAGTCAATATTGGACTCACACATTTATGTCTCAAAATGTGTGAGGCCAGCTGGGATTTTTTGGAACAGAATGTTACAATTGTTGAGGGACAGGGGGGGGAGACAAAAATTGATATCTGTTACTCCTGATAATTTCAAGTATTTAAGCTGATTCACTACACTTTTGAAATTATTTAATGGGCTAGCCTATCATGAAGTCAAGCTTGTTCATGTTGAAGTGCATCTGGATGCCTATCTTACTGTTATTGGGGGTACTGATGGCAACTAATGTTACACACTTCTAATACCTAGAAATATTTGTAACTATTCTATGGTGCATTTAGAAATGCTAAATATTGTGGTGGCCTTGAAAATACGGGCATACCCATGGGCAAACGGAAAAATATGCATTAAGTGTGATAACATAGCTGTGGTTGAAGTCCACCTAAGCTATTGTAAAAATTAAAATTTGGTTATTTTGCATTTGTTTGTAGTACTGTGCACTTCCTTGAATGAAAGTTTTGGGGGTCATTATGGGGGAGGTTAAAATTATTATTTTGCTTGTCATACTGCAGTAGGGCATTATGCTCTCAGAGTTTATATGGCTGTGGTTTGTGTACTTATTTCGTGTTATTATTTATATAAGTGCATTATTATTATTATTACATTTATCTGCCAGCCGCCCTGGTTCCTAGTCACATATGTATTTTCATTCAACAAGAAACTTTAGTCCTTTAGTACTCTGTAAAATTATGAGTAAAATAAATTAAAAACCCAAAAGTCGGTTTCTTATTGCCTTACTTGTTTAAGAAACTGTTACCGAAATGGCATTATATTCTACTGGGTTTGTGACCCCTTGGTGATCTTTGAGTGGTGACCTTTTCTAATTGTGGGGGACTTTGTCAGTGATGGTTCTCTGCTACTTTGTAGGCTTTGTCTCCCTAGGAATGATATTGTCATGTTGGAGTCAGAATGACCTGATGCAAGTCAGGTTTGACCTTATGTAGCCTTAATCTCATCTGGGTTTCTAGTCATTTCACTCACTTGGGTTGGTTCACGTTTGTAGTTGTATGTTTACTTTGGGAAATGAGGTCTATTGACCTTTGACCTTTTGGTTGAGTTTAATCTGGCGAGTGTCGGCTTTTATTAAATAAACTTTCTGTATCATATTTTACTATGATGGCCTCTTCAAATAGTCACATTACTTGTGGCAGTCACTGAAAATAGAATGCATCATTTGAATTGACCTCCTGACCTTTGGGGTGGGGAAATGAAAAACATACCCTCCTCTGTATATCCCCCTGTACGGGTCAGATACAGCTCGCGGTGGATAATAAAATACAGAACCCAACTGCATGTACTGGTTTCCTCTGCCCTTCCAACTACCCATCGCGATATGACCTTTACAGTGTTGAAAGCAATGTTCAAACCCAAATAAATAAAGAAATATGGTATATCTATACCTTCTCCTTGTGGTATCACCAAGTTTAATTAACATTTTAATTCACACACCAGCTATATTGTAAGTGAAAACTTATTCACGAATGACACTCTCATTTCATTGGATGACCAAGTTACATGTCACGCCCAATCCCAATCCATGTAAGCAAATACTGGATAAATTGCCTATTTCATGAAATGGGCAATTTCACAGATTGGGTGTAACATATATATATATATTTAAGTGACATGCAAAAATGCATACTGCACAATATTGCAAACATGCTGTAAGTACACAGCCAATAATTGAATTTTATGTCACTGCAAGCAAATATGTAAATACTAACAGAATAGAATAACTAAATACGTAAACCGCTCCATAAATCTTTACCCCTGTAAAAAAATACTATTTATTTACTTCTCTAGGTGGTTCAAAACAAGAATGAACTGAAAACATATTAACTCTACTTTCCCAAAGTGGATTCTAAAAAACATGTCCCAACACCATGTTTCATTCATAGACAATTCAATCATTTTAACTTTCCGTCAAAAAAAAAAAAAAAAACAACATTGTGCCGATGCTCATTCATCATGAAGTATATCATGTTCTTTGCCTAATCTGTAATCAGATTTTGTATGAGTAATTTAGAGTGCAAGAATACCTTAATAAATTAGTTGGACTGGCGTACTTTTGTCTTCAAGAAAGCACAGAGATCATAGAAACGGCAGGCCAGACTATTGAAACATAAAACCAAAATAACTGGTAATTCGACCTGATAAAAACAAAGCAAATAAATACTTTATGATTAATGGTCCATTCACACTGTCCCGTGCAATCATATCAACATATTTTACTTCACTGCCTTGTCATTTTTGTTCTGTAATTGGACATTGAATATACATGGTGCAAGTTTAAAAAGCAGCCTCCCCTTGAAGTCTCTCTACTCTCCGGTGTGTACATTTCAGTATTTTTTAAAAATAATTTGAAAATGTGAGCAAATTAGTTTCCCTTCTGTTCCATTCAAAAAGCTTTCTGTTTTGTATGCATCTTACTCACCTATGAACCTCGATGTATTAAACCTTTGGATACTACTCAAATATGAGTCCTAAGGAGTTTAATATTTTGAGCTTATATGTCACTCATGAGTCAAGAATGCTGGGCCCGTATTCACTAATATGGATTAAGCTGAGCAAAAAATCAGGTCAATATCAGATCAGGATCAAGGAAAATGGCTCAGCTGATCTTTGGTTCATTGTTTGTTTCACTGAAGAATTGTTAAATATTTGATATTTAATCCCAAAATTTAGGCTCCGCCCACTTTTGATCCAGAATAAACAACAAAATCTGACCCATTTTAAACATCAATATAAGCACACTTAAAACAGGAGCAAAGTTTTAAAAATAATTGATTAACAACATAAAGAATTGAAGATTATGAACCAATGATTTTCGTAAGTTTGCTATTTTAATTATAAAACTACAAAAGTTTTGATCCAAAACTTAATCCATCAACATGGGTGGATCAAAGTTAAGCCAAAAGTTGAGCCAAAAATAAGCTCAACTTTTTGTGAATACTAACTTGATCATGATCCATTTTTCAGCTCAAATTAAGCCAAAAATCAGCTCAAGTTGAGCTTGATCCCTTTTGTGAATACGGCCTTAGCCATTAGCAAATTTAGCATATTAAAATATTTAAGTCATTTAACATGTGTAATCTTTGCACATATATTGTAACATTCCACAGATTCAATTGTGTAGGGCCATCATCAAAGTTCACGTATTTAAATATGTAGTGTTATTAAAATCCACAGATTCAAATGTTTAGGGAGGTTATCGAAGTTCACGGATATGCACACTAGGGCAATTTTCTGATTGGTTTGGTGAAAGTATTAATCAAAATACCCCTTTTGGTGAAAACATCCCTGTCCTTGGATCACCATCTGACATCTGTATGCGACCTTGTGATTCAGTGGCGATCCGTCCATTACCTTGCGCGTCTTACGCGAGTTTTGAAAAGTTTAAAATTTCCCCCTCTGATTTTGAGCCTACGCAAAGGATTTCACCAATGCACTTATGAATTTCTTACTACGGTAACCGAAGGTTTGGTCCACTGTGTACATACGGTTGGGATTCAGTCATCTTTTGGTGTAATACTACGACATAAGGTGAGTTAAGGTATTGGTCGTTTTGCCACGTGTTCATCCGACAGCTACCAAAGCTGAGTTCAGGTTAACGGATGTTTCTTCTCGGTGACCAAAGTTTGTAGTACTGTCATCCTACTGTTATTGATGGTTAAAAACCTTACCTGTTCTATTTTGTGTGGTTATTGTATGTATTTTACTCCATATCGCTACAGATGTACAATAAATTATTGTATCACAATATCTTTCTTTCCTTTGTATGCTGTCGAGAGGTTTCCCCAGATTTTCTTACTTTCACTCACATTACCTGATGGAATGAGGTTATTTCTACATTTTGAACACACAGAGTATCTTTAGTTAAAGACATCTTATGCTTCATTTCTAGTTCAAATAGAAACAGGTGCTCTATGTAAATCAATGCACACTGGCAGTTCAGAGTTCTGAGTTGGCGGATTCTTTTTTCGTGGATGTTGCTGAATATCACTATATCATTTTTCATATATCTTATACTTAGCTACTAGTTTACATATCTATACACATGCGCATTTTACACCTTATGAGGGACATATTGGTGGTTATATTATGGCCCAATTAGTTAGCATGTTACATAGATTAAAATCTAAACTTTGATTTCACAGTGTTATTTAATTTGGAGATTTGTCGGTGTCTTATCTTATCTTATGTTAATTTTTTAATAATCCAAAATGGTGGCCGATACTGGACCCTTTATGCATAGAAAAAGCATCAATGGAACCAGACTAAAATTGTTTTCTAGACAGTTTATTTAACTGTCCACTTATGTGCAAATTTGTCCTGGCGGGTACGTTTGTTGGTATTAAGGTACACAAATAATTGAGCAAATTGAAATAATGGAGCAAAGTGGAAGTAACATAAATATATAAATAGAATATGTATCTACATTTTACATCACAATGGCTGAGTAACAGTTTGACTTTAGTACTGACATGACGTCAAAAATATGTTCATTGTATATTAATGAGACTAGCTGTTAGGCATGAGTTAATATTGACCAGATAATCCAATAAGGTAGACGTAGCGTATTTTGTTCAGCTAATGCAGAAGACTGTATGGAAATTGTACAGAAATCCATACATGGCTTCAGTCTCACACAAACCAAAAGAAAATGTCATTAATCCTTGGGCAAATAGATTCATGTAAACATGTCAATATTGAGGCCAGTGAAATGTATGTTTGATGGGCCTTTAGCGAGAAAAACTCTTTGTATCTCCTCCAGTTTTCTGTCACCTGAGGAAGGATCTAAAGCTCTTTTGTACATTATCTACAAGTTAATCACTTATATCACCTGCATTTAATGAAAGGCTATTACATTCATTCTGGAAATAACCATGGTTAAATGATATAAAAAATGTGAGGTACTTATATGATCTATTAGAGGATTAACAACATGACACGGACAGTGAGTAATCAAATTTATATTATTACATTGTCACACTGTTGAGAAGAAAGATATTTTCAGAGCAAAGAGTTCCCGAATATATGTAATGATTGTATATTAACTCAGTAATATACAACAAGTTGGTACATTGACGAGAGGATTATAAAATGTAAATATAAGTTAGAAGAGAAAAGAATCAAGGGACAAAGAAATTGAGAAAAAAATGAGAATCAAAAATTTTCTGCATAAAATAAAGGTGAGGCATGTGGCCGTGTCTCTGTTGCTTGTTATGTTTGTGTTTCTAATACTGAGCCATAACACATTAAAAGAACCAAATGAAATGTCTGAACTTGGCCAAGGACTTACACCACTGCCAAAAAGGAAATATATAGATGCAGTAAGATATAGTGAGCTGCCTAGCAGAGGTACACTGGAAAGGATAAAGAAAGTGAACCTGAGCTATGAAATGATAGATCACAGAAAGGTAAGTCAGCATGAAGAAAGATTGGACATTATTAAAAAAATAAGACAAGAAGTGCATAACAAAACAGAGACAGATGATGAAGGAAATATAAAAGAGTCTAAAACTCTCATAGATAATTTGTATAATAAGAATATAAAGGAAACAAATACTCAGGCAATAGAAAGGGATATAAATGTACATAAGAATCCAGTTACAAAACCAGAGACAATGGCATTCAATCCGGGTAATATATTTAGTAATGATATGGAGATTGCCTTAAATAAAACCACAAAAAGGGGTCATTTTAACAATATGCTCAGGAGAGATATGAACAATAAGACAAGAAAGAATTTACCATTTGCAAAAATGAATAAAGACCTGGATAATCCAGCCAAAACATTGAACTTAAGGTATATCAACCACAATGTCAGTCATTTAGTCAAATATAAGAAAGAGGAACCCATCATTTGGGTGACAGGTCACCCCAGAAGTGGCACTACCTTAATGCGAGCCATGCTGGATGCACATCCTGAGATTCGATGCGGAGAAGAGACCCATATCATCCCACGTATTCTAGGCACACACTCTCAAATGATGCAAAGTGATATGCGGATGGGGAGACTCACTGAAGCCAACATAGACTCAAGTGTTCTCATGGATGCCCTTGGAGCTTATGTCATGACAGTGATTGCTAAGCATGGAGAACCAGCCAACAGATTGTGCAATAAAGATCCCTTCACCATAAGTTCAGCTGAAGTAATCCGCAACATCTTGCCAAATTCCAAGTTCTTGTTCATGATACGTGATGGTCGCGCTGTGGCACATTCGGTGTTAACCAGAGAGGTCAGCATCCAAGGCTTTGACAGAAGTTCTTATGTCAATGCTCTCAGAAGTTGGAATGGCATCATGAGCCGAATGTTAAAAAGCTGTAGAGACATTGGGGCAGGTAGTGATGATTTTTTTAGATAAAAAATAATATTATACCACACAGGATCATAAAACATATTTGAAACTATACTCTATATACAAAATTAAGTATTTTGTATCTTTCAATCAGGCTTGTGGAACTTTTTTTACGTTACGCTGTTGTTTATAAAGTATATTTTTTGAAAGTCCTACAACAGATGATCTGTTAGTGATATTAAAACAGCCTTTTGACTAAACCATTATACAGTTCTGTTACCGTTAATCATTCATTGTATTTGTAAACATATACACGTAAATGGTTATGAAGCAACCCAACTTCTTTCAAAGATTTGTGACAGAAATAACTATGTAGTGTTGTCATTCTAAAGGGATTTTTCTACTACAAACTACAATAGTTTCATTGCACAGTCCCGCCTGTGATGACATAGCATAAATGAAACACAAAATCGTTATTCACGACCAATTCATGGAAGTCGGAATGGATTGTTATTGATTAGAGGATGGCTATTAAAACAATGCAAGTCAAAAAATGTATTTTAAACAAAAATGTTTTGTGAGTGTATCTTTTTAAGTGCTACTAAGAGCGATAATGCAAATTTTTTTTTGATGTCAGTTCGAAAACCTAACATAAGACCAATTAACATTCACCTTAGTATGGTTATTTTACACCATTGATCTCATTGTCTGGAGTTAATTTCCTTGTTTTATATCAATTTTAGTACAACCTCTATTGCCTCCTTTAGGAAATAGCTCAAAACCTACCTGTTCGAAAAAGCCCCATTAGCCTTAGCCACCCCATCACCTACTGGCCGTCACCACCTATCCACCACCTATCCATAGACCTACTACTATTTAATATTTTGTTCTATAGTTGCACCTTAGAGTCTGTTGGATGATGGCTAGTGAGTGCTATAAAAGTCCTGGTTAGATTAGAATTTGATGCTTGTGCCATTTTACAAGCTAAGCAGTAGCTGACACTATTGTGTATGGTCCTGTATATAATCCAATGGACATTGTGGCACTATCTATAAACTGCTCACTGTGTCTTTTCAGATGGTTGTCTACCTGTTTATTATGAGCAGCTTGTACTTCACCCTCGTTACGAGATGAAGAAAATTCTACAGTTTTTGGACATTTCATGGGATGAAATAGTTTTACACCATGAGCAGACTGTGGGCAAGAAAGGAGGAGTTTCTCTTTCAATGTAACATATTTCTTAATTATTGCACACCCAGTTTAACGCAAAGTATATGTCATACATTGCAGATTTAACAATACTGTCAACATTTCGTGTAAGTGGTATCAGGAATGCAATTTATAAGACTTAGGAAATCAGTTTGTAATACCGAGTCAAGATTTTGCACTGTAAATCATTAAACACCAAGAAGTGCATTCTTTGACCACAGAGGTGGCAGGGGAATGTGTTGCCACACGAAAAGATGATTGGCTGGATCATTCATCATCTTGTGGTGCTGAATTCGGTGAATAACCATAACAACATTTTGTAAATCTTGTGCTCATAAAAATGTTGAGTGGTAGCCATAACTCTAGAGTAAAATAAAATTAAAACCAGAAATGTAAGTGCTAATTAAAATATTTTTCTGTCGACATATACTTTTACTTTGACTAATTTCACTTTTTTGCTTTGATAAGAAATGAGGCTGTTTTTGTAATATTCGATTATTAATACATAGCTGGTACAGATATTATGGCGCCTCACTTCATCACACTCTCAGGCACCACTTTTTATCAAGTCAAAATTGGTTCTTTTTCCGTGGATCTATCCATGGTGATGTGACTTTGTTCACTTAATGTTACAATAAAATCCAACTGAATTGAAACTCAAGTCTCTATATTTACAGGAGAGAGTTCTCTACAGACCAGGTGGAGAAACCAATCAACATGATTTCCCTAACTTCCTGGGTTGATCACTTTCCTGAAGATGCAAAAGCACGGATCAAAGAGGTGGCACCTCTGCTGGAATCATTGGGGTATGACCAAATGTATTTCATATCTCAAATCATATAACATGACAAAGGTGGCACAGTGGTAAATCACTCGCCTCCCACTTCAAAATCAAAGTTCAAATCCTGCCTCAACCTCACATGGGAAAGCTGATAGTTGTTTTGTGTTGGTGAGTAGTTAAACTACAGAACCTTGACCAACTATATCTATTGGTTTCTTCTGCCCTTTTAACTGCCCGTCACAATATAACTGATGCACGGGTAGTAGGAACATGGTAAAATGCTCTTACCTAACTCCAAGAACAATTTCTCATGTGACTTCGATCTTACTTATAATCTGTTAAAATATAGATTTGCAGTGTTGCGGATTTATCCATATGAATGACCATATTCTAGATACCCTAGACTATGATACTGATTTCTTTTCAAATGATGCTATTAAATTATTAGTTAAATATACAAGCATTTTTCACTTGACATTTGTATTCTACAAGTAAAGACACTCCAAATCAATGCCAGTATTCTATAACTATACTTTATTTATTCATTAGCTATGATATTGAGAACTACCCCCCAATATATGGGGAACCAGATCATGAAATTCTGCAAAATACTCAAGAAATACAGAAGAAGCGACAACTGAAGAAAAGTAACAGCACTGAAACACTTCAGAATCTCCAAAAGAATTAGTCCAAGCCCTGCATTTGCCAGAGCTAGTAAAGCCACCTATGTACTGGAAGATCAGCCAGAATTTGCAGACATACACATGTACTAGATGCAACATACCAGTATTTTGATGATGACATTATAGGCTGCTGTCCAAACCTTTTTGAGAGTGTCTCAGTCTGCATGACAATGTGAACAATAACTTATGTTTCACAAAGTAAAGTTTAAAAGGGTATTAAACCTGGAATGTAAGCTTGTACTTTGGAATCTGATAAAAGTCCAGATAGGGACGTTTTTATTGATGTGACTCTAGTTGAGGTTAAGTAACTTAAAATAAGGCAGAGATGATGTCATGTGATTTAGTATCAATGTTCAATGAATAGTTATTAGGCATTCCCAAAATCCACCATGCCAAATTTCAAATTCTCATCTGAATTTTTAAACATGTTTAAAAACTTTTTCGACTGAGCATTTCCCTCCTTATTGCTCATGTCCGATCTTCAGAGTCTTAACTTCCTTACAGTCATAGCTGCCTAAGTCAGCTGCATTGCCCATCACGCCCACTATTTCCATGAAACAAGAGGTCCCTTGGTGGCCTAATGGATTAACTAGTTTGGCATCTAATCACAGGCTGTCACCTCTGTGTCTGTCTGTCCCAGCATGACTCTGGCTGTTGAATGGGACGTAATATCCCATCTTTGACATTTGACCTTTTAATGATACATATAATCTTTCTGTGAAAAATGGAGGCGAGTGATCTTGTCCCAAGATATATGCTGAGTCGTGCAAGTCTGCCGAGAGTGATTGGGGGGCTTGGTGTTAGGAGTTAATGAACTGTGACAGTCAGAAGCAAGTTCGATGACCTAGCTTTTGAGTTTTATGACTTACCACTTCAGTCATAATGCACAATAGCTTTATTCTGAAACTCAAATTTTTTCAGCGATTAATTTGCCATGATCTGTCTCAATACGCCCTGAGCTCAAAATGGCTTGGACCTATCATTGTACACATGAAGTGGAATAACTTGGGATATAGGGGGATTTCAATAGTGACATGGTGTGACTGTTATTTTTCTTGTTCATTTTTTTTCTAGAGTTATATTACATAGTTATTATATTCAGGTAGTGAACTTTAGTTTGGACTTGTCTTTTAACTAGGCTTTGTTAATCAACTGCAAATTATATAACTGCTATATTTACGCCTGTGCAAATTTACCCTCAGGCACTTCAGATGATATCTCAACCTAAACCAAGTCTTTCACATGCAATGTGTTCTGTTCCAGTTTCCATTGATGCCAACAGTTTTTAAACTAGGAAAATAAACTACTAATACGAATTTCATGTTGTAATTCTTAACACATATATTGGCACTAAATGTATAGGTTATTTCATTTACAGATCACCAAATTTTCTCTCTGTCAGTTTTAGTCACTTTTTGATACACCAGTGATGGACTCTATGTCAAGTTATTAATTTACATAGTAAAGCACTATTTTAAAGTTTTGTAAAAGTATTAATATGTTGAGATATATGTTAAATACATTTTCCTCCTCCTGTTGTTGAGATTATTGTTAACAGATGTAAAACCAACCCTTGGTTTTAAATGACATGTATGAACAGGACAATATGGCAAATATGCAGGTAAAAAGCAGTAATTGTAATAATAGAACACATGTAGATGTTATGCATATAAAAATAAGGTAAAACAGCAGTAATTGTAACAGCAGAACACATGTATATGTGATGCTTATAGGAATAAGGTAAAACAACAGTAATTGTAACAACAGAACACATGTATATGTGATGCATATAGGAATAAGGTAAAGCAACAGTAATTGTAATAGCAGAACAAATGTGTATAAGGTAAAACAACAGTAATTGTAACAGCAGAACAAATGTGTGTGTGATGCATATAGGAATAAGGTTTATCATTGTAACATTTATAGATTTGGCTGTCTCACTTGCTGTAGCTGTATTTTCATTTTTATCTCCTGCGTGCAGCCGAAGGCCGTGGTCGGGAGATTATAAAACGCCTTCCGTATATGTGCGTGCATCCGTCCATTCGTCACGTTTTTGCATAAACCTTAATATCTCATTAATTTATAAAGATATCTTCACCAAATTTGCAAGGAATGTTTATAGCTATGAAAACCTGTCCCTGCAAAATTTTAGGCTCATTTTGAAAAACAAAATAGCCGCTATAGCTAATTGTTTGAAAATCATAAAGGTGCTCTAAATCTTGAAATATTCCAGCTAGCTTCATCAAATTTGCACAAAAGCTATATGGCTAGAAAAGCTAGCCTGATAGTAATTTTGGCTTAATTGTTTGAAAATCATAAAGGTGCTCTAAATCTTGAAATATTCCAGCTAGCTTCATCAAATTTGCACAAAAGCTATATGGCTAGAAAAGCTAGCCTGATAGTAATTTTGGCCTAGTTCGAAAAACAAAATGACCGCCATATCACATGTTTAATGTCAAACAGGGTTATCCTATTAACAAGGCCTTATATCTCCCCAAATATTGCTCCTAGAGGTTCGGAATGTGAAAACAACTTGTAGGAAGTCATGGCCAGGGAATCTTTTCCAGGTGTCTAATTTGACCTTTGACCCCTGATTCAAGGTTAAATGAGGTCGTCACACTAAAACGTCCTTATTTCTCCCTTGTTATTGGTGCTATGGCTTCAGAATATAAAGACAGATCATCAAAAGTCCTGGCCTTCACATGTTTTGCCTGAGAAAAATTTTGGTCTTATTTTGAAAAACAAAATGGCCGCCATAGCCAATTATTTAAAAATCCTTAAGATGCTCTAAAACTTGAAATATTGCAGCTAGGTTCATCAAATATGCGCAAAATATATATGGCTAGGAAAGTTAGCCTGATAGTAATTTAGCATAGTTTCAAAAACAAAATGGCCGTCATATCACATGTTAAATGGGATTATCCTATTAAAAAGGCCTTATATCTCCCTTATCATTGCTATTAGGGGTTCCAAATGTGAAAACAACTTATACGAAGTCAAGGCCTGAGACTATTTTCCAATTGCTGACTTTTACCTTTGACCCCTTCTTTAATGTCAAGTGGGGTTATCTTACTACAAAGGCCTTACATCTCCTTTAGTTCTCCATTATTACTGAATCTAAGGCGGGAGATGACTGCTGCGGCAGTGGCCTTGTTTACCCTAAAATAAGTATTATACTATCATTGATTGTGCCAAAATATAGTGATAATTTTATACTGTGATAGAGAAATACAATGGTATTCACTTTTTATTGTGATAACACCATAAAGAAATAAATAGCAGTTAGCACACAACTTGTTTACATCATACACACATCATAATATTAAAAGCAATAAAAATGGTTCTTTGTTGTAATTACCATGAGAACAACATACAGGAACTCTACCTTAAAACCAACTATTTTTCCTAATTTATTATTTGATTCAATTTTTGTATTGACCCTTTGGCAGTATGTAAAAAAAATAATACTCAGGTAAACAAAGCCAAGAACTTGTCCCAATATGACCCTGGCTGTTGAATGGGATGTAAAACCCCAACTTTGAATACTCAGATAAAATGATTTTAATGCTTAATCATTGATGTCAGAACCAGTTAACAATGATGCCTAGAAACCCCATTAATACAGTTGTTATTATAAATACTATTGGATATAATGACTAGATTTTGAATTCTAATGGGTATTAAACATTGTTCACCACAGGATAAAGATTTACAATACCAGTTTAGCCTTGCTTAAGGCTCAAATTTAAATGATATCTTTTTCAAACATGCACACAGATATTCGGCATTCATAAAGCACTCATACATGTAAGGAGATATAAATCTATCAGAGAGAGAGAGAGAGAGAGAGTCTCTCTCTTAGCTATGGGCTAATGTAAAAGTCAGTACATGTATGAGTACGTTATATAAATTGAAACTTCCTTATCTGAACTGAAAATGTTTCTCTAACTGCAAAGAAACTTGAGCCTTCAGCAAGGCTAATACCAGTTTTAACCAGCAATGGATATTGCATGTTGTTGGCTTGGCCTAATAGGGGCTTAGCCTCTCAAGCCAGAAGTTACGACAGTATTTGTAGACCTACCTTAAGCCCTTAATAGGTTGGGATGTTTGTCACATGACCATAGTTTGGCGCCTTATGTTGTTTACTGTGGAACTTGGAAGGGATCAGATGTGGAATATTGGAAAGGAAAATCTTGTGTGGAATAATAACAAGAGTTTTACCACTATTTTATCAATTGTGTTTTAGTTATCAGTTTTTAGTATTCTTAACAATCACTAACTTTTATGGAACAATTTTGTTACAAGTGTGATACGGCACATATTAGACCTGTTGGAAGACGCTGTTATAGGACAGGTATGGCAACAAACATCACATCTGACCAAGCAACAGTGGCGGCCAGTGCCCTTATCTCCCAGCAGTCGGTAGGAGGACTCCCAAGCCCTATACAGGCCGGCCCCTCAGGTAGTTCGCTTAATAGCAACACATCTAACACCATGATCACTACAAGTAATTCACAAACTCAACACACAAACCTCAGGACAGATGAACTGATCCTAGCTGAACTCCAGAAATTATCAGCTAGAATGACTCAAGTCGAACAGGAGCTACATACGGATACCTTCGCCTCCACCCCCAGGAGGCGGAAGAGGACAGGCCCTAACAGACAGGCAAGTGACAGTTCAATGTTTGGTGCAATTAACAGAACAGGGGCCTATACATCTGTAGACGAAAGTGCAGTTCAGCCCAGGAATCAAGAAGTTCGAATCCCAGTACATGTTCATTCCAACAGCACCACCAGTACCACCACATCCAGCCTGTTCGCCCAGGCCCACCAAGTGAGTGCACAGCAAGGGAATGTAGCCACTAACACACAAACTGTCTTCTCCACGTGTCGTACCTCGAATCATACTCACCAGGTACAAACAGCACCTAATGCAGTTACATTTACAACCACACAAAGGGGACCAGTGTTGTCAACAGCAATCCAAGGTACGGGACCCTGGCTGGGGCCAGTACCCACAACAAATCTGCAAGTAGTTTCTTCTATTCCCCACCAAGCGACAGTCGTTGGCACATCACAGCAATCCCAGGTCGCACAGAATGGGCTGCAACAACACCACATCCAAGCGACCCATATGCAGGGTTCACACTTGCCAGGGCAAGTACCTCCTGGGGTAGGGCAAGTACCCCTCCTACCAACAGGAATAACACAGGCACCATTGCTTAACACCCACATGGCTCATGCAACAGTTCCACAAACTAGCAATCAAGCAGTGACCCGGGACCACACCATTATCCCCAGCATCCAAGCCTTGAGGACAACCGCAGTGAACCAGGACCTAGTGCAGCAACGACTTCAAGAACTGAATCACCTTGCCCTCCCTCAGCAGCAAGGTAACTACATTCATTATAACCCACCACAAGTTACCCAAACACATGTGGCCACCAAACCCAAGGGGAAGAAGGAAAAGGTCGAGGTCGTATGGCCCCAAGATTGTGCTTTTGTGGGCCATCTCAGAGCAAGGGTAAGCTATGAACAGCTAACGCAAGCCCAATTTGTGCTGGGCTTCCTGAGATCTGTCCAGGAGGAACAGGATGGTGTCATAAAGGGTAATATGGTAGAGTACCTCACAGAACTCTTTCAGAACGTCTGTGATCACAGCTGGCAAGCAGCGAAAGGAGCCCATCTGGTGGTCATGACCAAGATGGAGGAAGGGCTCATCGCTTGGAACGACCTCAAGAAAGTTAATAAGGTTAGAAAAACATATGTCAGGGCTACTAGCAACCCCAGTAGCAGTCAACCAGACAACACCAACAGTAGCAACAAGAAAGGACCCAGAAAATCAAGCTCCATCCCGTGTAAAGACTATAATGAGGGTAGGTGTTCTAAAACAGCTGATCATGATCAGGGGCTCATAACACACAAGCATGTGTGTGCGTATTGTATGTATACGTATAGCAGGCTGTATAACCACCCTGAAGCACAATGCAATAACAAGAGAACATGACATTTGTAAAAAAGTAGTTAAAGTAGATCAGTCGTCAGTACACAGTTATGTGAAGAATAATGATAATGGTTGCACTGGTCCCAGTGGGAACCAGGTGCCAAATGCATCATGGCATTTGACCCCATCGTGTAAGTGTGACAGAGGTTTTCATAACAATATTGCAATTAGAGATCTAGGTCAACATTCTTGGGCCAAAGTGTCCAAAAAACAATTGAACCAAATTGACATTCAATTACTTGACAATAAGTGTCAAGACCTTTCACGCTTCATGGACCAACACACACAGCATACGGGTTTTATTCCTCTGTCTCCCTTGCAATTTGGGGAAATTAAAGAATGTGACAAATGTATTCATGACCCAGAGCTTTGTAAAGATCCTGTCAAGTTATATGACATTGTTAACAGTTTCCAATGCCCCAATTTTTTGGGAGCACGTGTACAAGTCAATTATGATATGAATTTAGACCTGATTGACAAATTAGCTGAAGGTTACTGGGATTGGCATCTCCCACTATTTTTACGCTACGGATTCCCTATGGACTTTAAGGGTTCCCATGGGGATCTCATTTCAGCTTCTGACAGTCACCCCTCAGCACTACAATTCCCTGAGCATGTTACGGCTTATTTAACAGATGAAATGGATCACCAAGCTATATACGGTCCTTTCAAAAATAAACCCTTTGGTGGTATAACACACATTTCCCCCTTTATCACTCGCCAGAAGCAAGACAGCAACAAACGTAGGGTCATCATAGACCTTTCCTGGCCCAATGGGGCCAGTGTTAATCACTATACACACAGTAATGAATACATGGGTACCGCCTTTAAACTGTGCTACCCTTCTGTCGATACCTTTACGGATAGACTACGGAAACTTGGTAGAGGAGCCTTGATGCACAAAATCGACCTCTCTCAGGCCTTCAGACAGCTGAAGGTAGATCCAGCAGATTACCCCCTTCTGTGTCTCTTCTGGCAAGGTAACTACTATGTAGACGGGTCGTACGCGTTCGGCCATCGTACGGGAGCAATGGGGTGCAGTAGGCTCACAGATTTCTTAAGATATGTACATTCAAAGCAAGGATACTACCTCATGTCGTATATTGACGATTTACTTGGGGCGGAAGTGGGCGACAAAGCCCAGAAAAGCTTCGATACCATGTGCACCTTACTCAGGGACCTCAATATTCCCACTAGCCCTGCAAAGCTGACCCCTCCCACCACCCGTATCATTTGCTTGGGCATTGAGATAGACTCAGTAAAAGCATCCATGTCCATTCCTGAAAATAAACTAGAAGAAATTCTTCTGGCCTGTAAGAATTTTAAAAAATTAACCCAATTTACAAAGAAACAGCTACAGAGTCTGTTGGGAAGCCTCATGTTTATACACAAGGTAGTCCACCCAGCTAGGTACTTTGTAAACAGGTTACTAGAAACCCTAAGAGGAATGGATAGGGAAAGAATCCCCATGTCAGAGCCAGTTCAACGTGATATTAATTGGTTTTTGAAATTTGTAAAGAGTTTCAATGGTACTGCCACGTACATTCATACTAAGTTGTATAGCACTGATTGTATTCAATTAGATGCCTGTCTTACGGGTATTGGTGGCAGATTCAATGAATGTGTATACACATACCAATTTAGACACAATGAAATACCCTCAATGTTTACTATAGTGCATCTAGAGATGTGGAATGTCCTAGTAGCCCTGAGGTTATGGGGCCATATGTGGGCCAAAAAACAAATAATTATTGAATGTGATAATGAAGCAGTTGTTTCTGTGGTGAATAGTGGAGTGACAAAAGACACTGGCCTAGGGGCTCTGGTGCGTAATATATGGCTGGAAACAGCCTTGAAAGACATTCAGCTTAAATTAATACATGTCAAAGGAAAAAACAATCAATGTGCTGACTTATTGTCGCGTTGGCACTTAGTAAACAACAATTGGCATAAATTAATGGCAATGGTTCATCGCCCTGTATGGTTCAATATAACCAGTGACATGTTGTGCATTCAATTGGATATTTAGTTATGTGATGTGTTCCACTTGTTTCAGGTTCTAGCCCTGCCCTCTGTGCACTGCTGAGGATGGCCAGTGCCAGAATTCCATCAGGCTATCGACCAAAGACTTCAAGGGCCCACTACTCCCACTTTACATTATTCCTCCAGTTCCTCCAATTCATAAATGTGGATATTCTGGAAATTACCCATTCTTCCATTTTAGCCTTTATCGAATTTTTATGTTTCAATAATCTCTCCCATGCTAGCATTCAATCCTACCTCTCCTCCCTCAGGTCCCAGTTCAAACTCTTGTCTCTTTCCCTGGCCCCCCTTTCCCATCATTCGGTCACCCTGGCCCTCAGGAGTATTGCCCTCCATGTCCCTGTCCCCAAAAAGGTCAAAGGTTTATTCGACCTCCAGTCCCTTTCTTCTATCATTTCAATTTCGGCCCTCCTCCCCTCCGGCCCTACCTATAAGGCCCTATTCCTAACTGCCTTCTTTGCCTTTTTCCGCCTTTCTAAATTGGTCCCTCCCTCTGTGTCCTCCTTCTCCCCTCTCATTCACTTATGTAGAGCTGATTTCATCCCCCACCCTGAATTCGCAACCATGGTGGTCAAGTGGTCCAAAACCTTTCAGAAACAGTCCCAATTCGCTACTGTCCAAATCCCAGTCTTATCACCCTCTGACCTATGCCCTGTCACTGCTCTCAAAGCCATGATTGCTTCCTTCCCACTTCCTCCCAATGCCCCCCTCTTTGCCATTCCCCAGGGTCAGTCCTTTGTCCCCCTTACCGAAAGTAAGGTTCGAAAAACCTTGGCCTCCATTATCACCTCCATGGGCCTGGATCCCTCTTCCCACTCCTTCCACTGCTTTAGGCGATCCGGGGCCTCTTTAGCTTTTAATGCTGACGTTTCCCTTCAGTCGATCCAACAACAGGGAACATGGACTTCTGAGGCCGTATGGTCCTACATTGTAGCCAATCCTCAAGCCCAAGGTTCTGTCTCTCTAGCTTTTAAAAAATTACTACAACCATAACTACCACTATCTGGCACTTGGGTAAATCATATCACAGTTAAACCCAACTACTATGAACACTTTACACTTAGTAATCTTTGTGGTACATATACTCCAGAAAGGCTGGTAGAAAAGCCTGGGTGATTTATATTTGTATACAGCAAAAAATTATTTATTGTACATTTTAACTAATCGAAAACTCAAGTATTAGTAACTTTTATTAGTTTTAGTAACTTAGTAATCTCAACAAGTTCGCTCATATCTGTTATACTTAGTATTAATAGTAACTTTCTTAGTGGTTAGTTTTAACTTAGTATCTTAGTATTGTTTTAGTATTAATGTTAGATGTTAGTATATGTTGTTTGTACTGTGTATGTCGGTATTAATAAATAATTTTTATCCCAACCTGGCTTACTTCTTGGCTTGATACCAATAGCTAATGCTCATCACATATCAAAATGAGATATGCAGATCCTTATTGTACAGGAGTTCAAAGAATTATAAGTGCACACATAGCTGTTATTCTTACTCACTTATTCCAATTCCATAAATCTACTTCACTAAAATATGCTAAGATGACTGTTATGCAAGTATAATTTCATTTGTTTATGGTATCTTTCATGACATATAGCGCTTATAATAAATTTACAAAAATGTGGAACTTTATTAAGTTTTCTCAGTGCATGTCTTACACATGTTTGTGAGAGTCCCACGATGTGTACATGGGTTTCTAGGTCAGTTGATGACTTTTAAAATAAAATAAAATTCTGTGGGCAGCTCTGGTGTTTGTGGAACATAGCTTATATGTACTGCTTGATTTAGTTATTAGACGCACGCTTCAACTTAGCAGAAAGTTGAAGTGAACAGCTAATTCAAGCTGTAGCCAGTCTGGTTCAGTGATACAAAAAGCATTGTAAGCTTGCTGTTTCACGATTTCAACCAGAAACTGTATTATGGTTGCTTAAAAGGAAGCTAATCAACCTGATCTTTCTTGTGTCAAGTACATTCAGAACTTGCTGATTGTTACAATAAATATTTGATTAACAGAAATACTCGCAAATATGCACATACAAAGTGCAAATAACGATTTTGCGTCAAAGATATGGCAATTTTCCAACCAAATAGTAGACAATTAGAAAAGTTATTAATTGTAGCAATATGGCCCAACATTTTTTTAAAATATACACAATGAATTTAGAATATTTGGAAATGAATCTTTTTCCCGTAAAGTTTGTCAATTAAATGTTATCATAATGTCTACAGTGCCAACGAATCCAACTACTTGTAATCCAGTTATGTTGTCAAATGCTTTAGAACAACCTGCAGGGGCCCACCGTGGCACAGTAGTAACACACTCGCCTCCCACCTCTGAGATTAGTGGTTCAAACCCCATACCTTATGTGGGACAGTTGGTAGTTGCTTACTGATGGTGGCCAGTTTACAGTACAGAACCTTGACCAACTGTATGTACTGGTTTCCTCTGTCCACAAAACTACCCATCGTGATATGACCTGTACAGTGTTGAAAGTGATGTAAAAATCCACTTAAATAAATAAATAGAACAACTTGCAATGGTCAAGGCATTTAATACTGTTTTAAATAGGACAAAAAGAATTCCTACATTGTGACCTGAGATAAACAATGTACACATATACATCACAAACAGTCTGCACACATACTGTACACTAGACTTGCTCCAAGTCTTTGTATTTCTTATTCCACCAAGTCTGACATACATGGAATCATTATGAATCCATCTGATGGGTGGGGATCCTACTGTCTGATGAAATACCAGCACTAAGTTCTGGAAAATAAGTTAGTCATTTAGTCGCCATGTAATCACCTAAGACAAAAGGACTTGAGGAAAGTCTAACTGTACACACACAGACTAAACACAAAGGCTTCTGTACTTATCACACAAAATGTGAACATATAGAATTTCCACTGTATTCATCACAATCTGCTTCAAACTCCAAGCATCCTAAACTGTTAAGTCCTGTTCACACCATTGCGGTCTCGTTAACACATATTTGAATTTTGCCTTACGACTGTGTCTTGATTGCTCCTTAAATTTATTTTATATGTAGGTCCCTCCGGTGTGTACATTTTAGTTTAGCATGTGAGAGCTCATGGTACATTTTTCACACATTTAAATAAAAAAATCTGATATGTATTGGAAATGCTGTCTGTGTTATGCCAAACATGCTCTACCCAAATACAAGTCCCGACTTTTGAAACCTTATGGATACTACTAAAACAAGCGAGTCAAGCCACAGGCAAGCCCGGATGAGTTAAATATTTTTGGCTTATACATAGAACAGTGTGAACTATGTTTAAAGCCAGTCAGTGAGTTCTACCTCATCATATGTCAGGCTCACATAAAACTTCAATCGCTATCACTCACACTGACTTGAGAAATTTTGGCACCTCACCCCCTGCCTCTAACCACGTGTTTATGTAGGATACAGGAGATGTGACCAGGGTAGGGGGGTCACTCTTAGTTGTGACTATTTCTCTATACCTAAACATGCTTGCCCGCTCATTGGAGGTAAAGTCTCTTCCTCTGTTGTTTGTTGTAGAAAGTAAGTACTGTGGGGTGGGTTTGGCTTGGGGTGTACATTTGTTACTCGTGGACACACTGGGACGTTTTTTGACATCAGGTCCCTTTTTCCAAATGTCCACTAACTTCTTCTCCTCCGCTGGACTCCACATTTGACTGTAGTGGTGCATGTAACCTAAAGGCGACACCTGGGGAAATTCTGTCACATGGGAATCTTCTTTCCTGGAGGTTTGACCATCCGGAGTGGCATTTTGTCGTCGTTTTCCCTGTCTGGTTTTCACAATGCGACGAACTGTTGGGCAGATATGAGAATTGCTGAAATAGCCATATTACAAAAAATTAGTCCACAATTATATTGTAAAACAATAAAATCCCTACATTGATGTGGTATTTTATTTTATGTGGCCACAGGTTTGTGAACCCAGACATGAATAATGATTATTAAATTGGAGGATAAAAAGAAAACTAATTCTCAGATATGCATCTGATAAATTTCATCAGTATCCTTGTGTTGCTAAAGGTTTTATAGAAGGTTAAATGTTTTCTAGTATGTTAAAAACCTGTTTTGATAAACTGTACTGGAAAAGTAAAATATATATATATTATGAGCTGTAAATCTTCATATAAAGTCTCGACTTGTTGGTTCTATCAACTATTAAAGTAGTCTGGGAATTAGATCCCTGTACACAAAGCACCCACCTAGTAAACCAAGAATTGTTGAAATTATATCCAAAACAAAACAACAACACAGTAATAATCCAGCTGGAAAATGTACACAGAGAAAGAAGAAAACACAACTTGACTGGTCATCAACTAATCCAACACTGACTGGTTATCAACACTCCTTATCTCATGTCATCCTGTAGGGACTGATTATAGTGAGGCAGAACTAACGTCAATGGAAGAACATGTGACAATAATGTAGCAGAAATAGCTGAAAAACTATCATTGTATGAGCACTGTGCATTAAGCAATGAAATGATATGTCTTTCTTACTGTATTTTTAATACAATCCAGGGAACAGCCTTTCATTTAAGTGAAATATGTATGTACTTAAAAGTGAGCATATTTTTTTTTCAACCAACCTCCCTACCTTGGTAGTGATGTACTTTTTTTTCCACTCCGTCCTACTGACTCGCTCTGCAAAAACTTTTGAAATCCAATTAATAAAAACACTCTGGCCTAAATTCTCAGGAAGCCGAACAATGTTACACTTTGCCTTTCTGATAATTTTTCAATGAAATCATAAAATAAGAGTTTATAAAGATAAAATAAAAATTTTCCTGGCCAAAAATTTCCTCATTGGTGATTGCCACCCGAATAAAGATTAGTCTATCAGTGAGCATACCCTATTTCCAAATAAGTTTGTCATGTAGTTCAGTATTTCACTTCCTGGAAATCTTTGACAATCACATCGAGACAGCTGCAGTGCCTTGAGTCACTTTCAAATACCTTGTGGTAGAACTTACAGTAGCTTGACAGTGGATCACCGTCCCCTACTGTGTCCCATGAGTGGCCAACCAAGTCGTACCTTATTTCACCGTGTCTCAAAAATGTGTGCATAGTTAGCTACTGACAGGGACTGAAAGGCAAGGTGGTGTGTACGGTAGTCGTACTGACATAGGACAGTGAATGACAGTGACTGATGGGGAAATAAATTTTCAGAGGCAGAAATTTTAAACATTTTAAAACTTCTGTAGGACATTCAAGGAGTGGGACAGTGGGCCACTGACTCGCAAGTTTGCAAATGGATGTCAGGTGTTTAACCAAATGCGGCCTACCATGGAGAGGACACCACCTGTAGTTGACTGGGGTATTAAGTTTAGCATGGTTTAGCAGACTTCAATCAAAGTGTAGATTAGAGACTAATGATATATCGTAATTGTTGTACCTTGTAATCAGTTCTAATCATATTGTAATTATGTGTCATTTCAGATGACCGTGGTCATTGTTCATCAAAAAACAGTGTTCTTATCTCTGACCACGGCCAGAACTCAAAACAAAGGCAAAGATACCAAGTTAGACTTGTGAAAACAGGACACATACACCATCTACAATTATGCCGGCTGTGGAGTGCCCCATCCCTTGATGTACCTACAAGACAGATGACCTGGACGCTATTATTGTTGCTGCATTACTCAATGCACATAGCGCTACACACAGCCCCAACCTGGGTGCATCTGCTAAAGTAGAAAAAGTCAAAAGGCCAATGGTATCTGCTGCTGGCTCCAGTGATGAATGGTTATACTTCGAGTCACGTTGGAAAGACTATGTAGATTCCTCAAAAATCACAGGTGAAGATAAAGTTGTCCAGCTCCTTGATTGCTGTGATGAACAGCTCCGGAAAGACCTGACAAGATCTGCAGGGGGAAGCTTAACCAGCAAAACTGAGCAAGAAATACTAAGTGTCATGAAAAAACTTGCTGTACGTGAAGAAAATACAATGGTTGCCAGAGTAACAATGTGCACAATATGCGTCAGGACCGTGAGGAGACAGTACGAAGCTTTGGTGCTCACCTACATGCACAAGCAGGCATTTGTAAGTTCCTGACAAAATTCCCAGGATGCAATACTGATGTTAATTACACAGAGAGTGTGCTACGTTATGTACTCACCGAAGGCATAGCTGATCCAGAAATCCAGCTGGACCTACTTGGTAGCAACAATCAAGACATATCACTTGAGGAGGTCTTTAAATTTGTTGAGAGTAAAGAGGCCAGAAAACATTCTTCATCACATTTGCTTGACTCACATGCAGTTGAATCAACAAGCAATTCCTACAGGAAAAGCAAACAAACAAGCCAGAAACAAAATCAGGAACCCTGCTCTTATTGTGGCAAGAAAGGACATGGCAGAAGTGATCCAGGTCGCATCCGAAGAGGAGAATGTCCAGCATATGGACACAGATGCCAACTATGCAGTCGTGATCACCACCTTGAACTCGTATGTCAAAGCAAGAACAAGCAGAACAGTAGCACTGACATTAGAGATGATGAATGTGAAGGCGCTATCGTCAACTCTCTGTGTACATTGAAACATTGCCCCACAAAACTAGACATTCAATTGCCTTGGATCACCACATCTATGATCAGCTGTCAGACACATGGATCAACAAGGGTTCCAAACTCCAACCATATATCAGCCTCACAACTAAAGTTGCCCTAGAGGACTACAACGCACTCGGATTCAGGCAGCCGACTGATACCAACACTGTGGCGATATCTGCAATGGCCAATATAGGCTGTCAAAGCTGCTAATCTGACATCAAAATAGTGAAGCGTCTTGGTTTGCATGAGAAAGACCTTATTCCAGTAAAGATGAAAATGCATGCAGCAACAAGGGAATGCGCATCCTTGGTGCCACATTCCTTTGTCTCCTCGGGAAGGATCAACATGGCCAAACAATTGAGACCAAGCAGATAACGTATGTAGCAGACAACTCCAAGAGTTCTTCCTCAGCAGAGAGGCTTGTGTAACACTTGGCATTATCCCCAAAGCCTTCCCGGAAGTAAGTACAACTTGCAAGACCATACAGGTGCCAAAGCCTTTGGAATCACATGACTCTGACTATGATCAAAACGATGATGTGCCAAAGCCTTGTGGCTCACATGACCCTGCCTATGGTCAAAACAATGATTGTTCCAACAGGGATTGCAACTGTCCCGCATGCCAAAAACCCACCCCACCACCTATGAACTTACCATTTCCTGCTATAGAAACAAATCATGCCAGGCTACAAGAGTACCTGTTAGATTACTACAAATCAAGCACCTTCAACCCCTGTGAACACCAAACACTACTGCTAATGGAAGGACCTCCCATGAAACTAATGGTGGACCCAGATGCCACCCCTACTGCACATCATACACCAGTCCCTGTGCCACTTCACTGGCAAGACCAAGTCAAGGCAGGGCTGGACCAGGATGTTAGATTAGAAGTGTTTGAACAGGTCCCCATAGGAGAACCCATGACCTGGTGTCACAGAATGGTTGTGTATGCCAAAAAGAATGGCAAACCACGGAGAACAATTGACTTTTAGGCATTAAATGCCCATGCTAAGAGGGAGACACAACAAACCCCATCACCATTCCATCAAGCTAGATCTGTACCTCATGGCAAGAAAAAACTGTACTAGATGCCTGGAACGGGTATCATAGCGTGCCAATACGCAAGGAGGACAGACACCTTATCACCTTTATTACACCATGGGAAAGGTATAGCTACAAAACCGCACCTCAAGGTTATATCACTTCTGGTGATGGCTACACACGTCACTATGATGAAATCGTGTCTGACATCCCCAACAAAACCAAATGAGTGGACACCTTACTTTGGGCAGATTCCCTAGAAGAAAGCTTCTTCCAAACCGTTCAGTGGTTGGATATCTGTGGACAACATGGGATCACATTAAACCGTGACAAATTCATATTTGGTCAGGACACCATAGAACTTGTGGGCTTTGAAATAACCCTTGACAGCGTCAGACCATGCTCGAAATACCTGCAGGCCATCTTAGATTTTCCAAGCCCGAAGAACATTGCAGATGTACATTTATGGTTTGGTCTGATCAATCAGGGTATCTTATGCCTTCAGTATGTCACATCAGATATTACCATTCCGTGAGTTACTCAAACCTGGAACAGCGTTCAAGTGGGATGACCAACTCCAATCCATATTTGAAGTGTCAAAAACCGTAATCACCAATGAAATCATGACAGGGATACAAATCTTTGACCCCAGAAAACCTACTTGCCTAGCTACTGACTGGTCAAAAACTGGCATTGGATTTTGGCTTCTTCAAAAACACTGCAAATGCGACAAAATAGAGCCATTCTGTTGCAATGATGGATGGAAAATCATACTTGTTGGCAGCCTTTTCACCCATAATATCGAATCATGATATGCCCCTGTGGAAGGTGAAGCCCTTGCTGTTGCTGATGCCTTGAACAAGGCAAGATACTTTATTTTGGGATGTGAAGACTTGATAATTGCAGTAGATCACAAGCCTCTACTGAAGATATTCGGCAACCGTTCCCTCGAGGACAACTTCAACCTTAAAGAGAAAACACTCAGATATTGCTTCAGAATGGTACATATCCCTGGTATCAAACACCGAGCAGCAGATTGTGTCTCCAGGCACCCTGCTTGTGACCCAGTGAAGCTGCCTCTACCAGATGATGATACAGAGGCCATAACAAGCTGTGGTAGAGTACAAACAGTTGGCTCTTGCAGTTCCGCCACATACTAAGACAGCATTGAGGACTCCATTCTGTCATCCTGCATGTCATCCCTCAAGTCCCTTGCAACAAGATTGATCACATGGGATACTATTCGGAGTGCAACCACCAGTGATGAAGACATGTATACATTACATAAACTTATCACAAGTGGTCTCCTTGAGTCCAAGAACAAGTACCCAGCCTCAATATGTAAATATCACCAGTTTCGCAATGATTTATATACAGTAGATGGCGAGATAATTTACAAGGACCGTATCCTTGTACCACCTGCACTGTGACCAGAAATGCTTTCAAGCCTGCATGCAGCCCACCAAGGTGTTTCTTCCATGATCGCGAGAGCTGAAGCATCTGTATTCTGGCCTGGGATCAAACCGGCCATAACCATGTGTCGTGCTCAGTGCAACCACTGGAATCGAATAGCACCCTCAAATCCAAACAGCCCAGCCATACCACCCACTATTCCAGACTACCAATTCCAGAATGCGTGTGTAGATTTCTTCCACTACAAAGGGACTAATTATCTGGTAATAGTAGACCGATACTCCAACTGGTCCATAGTTGAAAAGTCTGTAGATGGAGCTGCAGGACTAATTGCCTGCCTCAGACGAACTTTTGTAAACTTTTCTTATACCAGATGAACTATCTTCTGATGGTGGGCCCGAATTCACCTCCAACACTACCCGCCAATTCCTTACAGATTGGGGGTACATCACAGAATTTCTTCCGTGGCCTTCCCCCACAGCAATTGCAGGGCTGAAATAGGTGCAAAAGCCATGAAATGATTGCTGATGGATAACAGGGGCAAACGGAGACCTGAACACTGATAAATTCCAGCGTGCTATTCTCCAGTATCGTAATACACCAGACAGCGACACCAAGCTCTCCCCTGCTATGTGTAATTTTGGCAGACCAATACGGGACTTTATCCCCATCCTCCCAGGGAAATATAGGCTGCACAACACCTGGTGTGAAACCTTAGCTGCCAGAGAGGAGGCATTGAGGAACTGACATATGTGTGCAGCTGAACATTGGACAGAACACACAAAATGACTCCCTCCCTTTAAGGTGGGTGATTTTTATACATCCAAAACAAAACTGGGCCCCATCCACTGAAATGGGACAAAACTGGAATAGTCATAGAAGTTTGATCAGTATATTGTGAGAGTTGATGGTTCTGGATGGGTAACCCTTAGAAACAGAAAGTTCTTATGCAAGTATCTTCCTGTCCATATGCCAACGCCCAAAGGCACCCTACTAAAGGTCAGAGAGATTACCCCTGCACACAGAGATCAACCTGTATTCCCCACCAGACCAACAGTGGATGTGCCCCTACGCCAAGCTCCAAGTGATGACATGGAAATAACATCGAAACCAGAACAAACACCGACAGGTGATTTGCCTCAGCTACCAACCCCTGATGATGCACCTGATGTCTCCGCCAGCTCTACTCCTAAGCCAGATCAACAATGCACACCACAACAAGCAGATTACAACCTACCATCTGGTTCAATTAGGAATGACCTGTAACCACACCAAGACGCTCAACCCGCAAAACCTGCCAACCAGCCTGGCACTCTGATTATGAAATGACTTTATGAGATTGTATATCACACCATCACCTATGTACCACGGACTGTTTGTTTTACCTTAATGAAAGTTACATTTTAACAATGACACTTAGTAATTGAAAGTTGTAATTTCAGTCTTTGCTATATAGGATACATGCACCCAAGACTTGGGGGGAGATAGAGACTAATGATATATCGTAATTGTTGTACCTTGTAATCAGTTCTAATCATATTGTAATTATGTGTCATTTCAAATGACCGTGGTCATTGTTCATCAATAAACAAACAGACAGTGTTCTTATCTATAGATTTTCTTTTTGAAGATTAACCATGAATATTAACTTTGAGCATTTTTAGCACTTTACAAATTGTATTTTTTGCATACTGCTGTAAACATTTACCAAGAGGTCCAAGGTGGCCCGGTGGGTTAGTAAGTTTGGCATCTAATCACAAGCAGTTACTTCTGTGTGGGTTCGATTCCCATGAGTGGCAATACTGAGAACCTGTCTCAGTATGACCCTGATTGTTGAACGGGACGTAAAACCTCAACTTTGACTTTGCAAACATATGAAGATTTCCAGAAATCATTATGCAAATCGACATGAAAATGCCTCCCAAACACACGTGGAAATTTTCAACAGTTCATTATCTGGTGGCATTGACTGCTTTACTCTGTAATAAAGGGCAGGTATCACCCATCATTTTTCGACAAGTGGCGTTCACAGTTACACCTAGCAATGGTAGAGAAAAATGAAATGTAATGTATTTCTGGTTAACTCACTTGGTGCACATTTTGACATTATATCCGCTTTTTACTATATTAATATAACTTATAATAATTAAATAACAATTTCGTGAAGTAAATGTCTTACTATCACCCTAAAATACGTTTTATTGACATTCCACATAATATTATGTTCAATTTACAACAGTTCATGTTATAAGTGCCCTAATGTGCGGTAAAAAATATATGGAATGCATATGAAATTGACATAAAAAAATTGAATTATTAAAAATGAATCACCGTCGAGGCTTTCTGACGCATGACAGGTAAGTGCTGCATTCTTTCTGCTGTTCAAGACTGGTACAAACGAGTTAACCAGCTGTAAGAATGCGGTTAAAATGCAAAGAATTGTGTCACAGGTAGTAAACATCATCTCACCATGTTCCAAAAAAACGCAGCTTTAATTGGTGAAGGTTATTGCAGGTGATACCAGCCCCTATATTTGTTACAGGTTACTGGTTGCCTGTCAAAACAGTTCCTTTGTGTGTTTGGTCAAGGAAAGTACAGAATGTCGCAATATAGACCATTCACTGACAGAAATCTGGCAGTACATTGAGGAATGAGAGAGTATACCAAACGCTTATATATGTAGGGAATACCTCCTGCAGTATGATCGAGGCAAAGGTATCTGCCAACTTTCCCAGTTGGGCATGGGGATCAATTGGAGTCAACAACATCATTTTAGGGAGTGCTACTTAATCACCGCCATGCACCAAAGAAAGAAGGAGTCCTTGTGACTCCTTCATAATAATGAAGGAGTCACAAGGATATGAATTCCCACACATAAAAGTCTTTAATAACACTTGCTCATACACACCTGTCATCTTCCAAATCAGACCTGGACTGTGAGAGTTTCTTTGATGCAGTCACCCTGGGTGATGTCTTTGGGGTGAAGGTGGTATTCACTGGTGCCACTGGCGGGGTGGAACCCACTACATATGCATGCAATACATTATATGGTACCTTTCTGCCCGGATGTTGCCGAAAGGGACTCACAAGATCTGGAGAGGCCGGAAGAGATGGAAACTGTGGAGTGTTGTAGCACTGTGACCGGTCCACACCACACACTGCAGTATCCATTGACAGGGGAGTGCCTCTCTGTTTGACCCTGGGAGAGGCCGTCATTTTAGGATTACCTCTAGACACTTGCACAGCTGGGGGTAGGGTGCTGGGCTTTGAAAACTCCCTGACCAGTGCCCAAGGTATTTCTATATCCTCGCTATTCCTTGTTTGGTTCATGTTTTATCTTAGCAGCCTATTAACTACACAAACCAGACCAGGTGGGGTTCTTCAGGCTGATGTATATATAATCCTGTTTTATCTGGAACCAAACACTCGAGATCTTCAATGATGTTTATAAATTACCATCCTCTGCGAAGTTGTCACAGATATGTATTTAGTGAAGCCATAAACACTCTTGAAATGAGTTTGTATATATGCATAAAAAGAAATATGTGTGGTGATAATTCACAATTCCATTCCTTCTACTTTTGAAAAAAGACCCAAATGTCGAGATCACATTTTCTTTATGTTCCACACACTTCTGTCATTAAAAAGTCCTTTGCCTCTTGTGTAGAGGCACAAAATCGTCACAGATGATACCTGTATACATGTTATAGATTTATAATCATGAATGAATTTCGGTGATTGCTCAAACACTGCCACAGGTTCTCCTTTTCTGTAAATGGTGGCCTTAAGTTTGCAATATGTGAAAGTTGAACTTGAGAAACTGCCTTTGATTATTTCAATAATATATTGTCATAAGCCCGTGAGATAGAACTAAAATCACTGGCGAACTTGTGACATTTCCGGGTTTAGAAAGATAATTATAATAATTATAAAATTATTTTATTATGTTAGGTTTCATATAACTAGTGACTGAAGTCTGTCGCAAAGTGCCAACAGTGCAGAATTGATGTACTTTGTCAGTTTAAGCTTAGCATAAGTTTTTACCCTTTATATATTGTCAAAAGATCCCTATATGTGATCTTCAGAAGCAATCTTCTTCTGCAAACATATGAAATGTACAAAAGACAGATTATGTCTCCAAACTCGGTGTTTGTGAGAGGTGCTTATTAATCCTGATAGATTAATCATAAACATACACTTGTATCTGTAGACAACTTATATATCCGTGAAAAACACAGGACTAAAATAATACTGAGTATATCCATGTATTGCTCAGGTAATCTGTATAATTCAAGCACCAATATCCTTTCAAACTTTCTCTGTGGAGCTAAAAAAGGTATTTTTAACATTGTAATATTTTTGGCTGCACCATTTTATACATCTCTTCCCTTTTCACAATAGACTATTCTGAATAAATTCATAGTAATGCCAACTTGAATTATAACTCCAAACTATCTGAGTTAATTTCTCTGTGAATGATATTTTCCTCTGCATGAATTGTATATGCAGTAGTTCATGTATTTCCATGTGTAATGTAGCATTGTAGCTCTGTTTTTGTGGCATTGTTGTCACAGAGTGTTTCTGGAATATAAAAGAGAATGATGTGAGAAAAATAGAATGCATAGAAAAAAAAATTACCGCATTTTGAAGGACTAGATTGTGGCTAGGAAATAGATGTCAAACCTAGGTGTATAATAGGCACCATTGTGGGAGTGTGTTGAAGTTTTTGCCAAGCAATCTGACGATTTATTGTGAAGATATTTTCACACATATATACTGAAAATGACCCTATCTAGCAACGGTAATAGTTCCCTCGAAAATTTTCTGGTGTTGTATTCACAAAAGGGTCCAAGTTCAATTTGAGCCAAAAATCAGCTCAAATTTAGTATTTAAAATATAGCTGTAAGCTTGAGTTAATTTTGGCTCAACTTGAGCTTGATCCCTTTTGAGAATATGACCCCTAGGTCCAGACAGTGGTCTGGATCACCATCAAAAATCACTTATTCCCTGTGTCATTATTAACATTTCCTGAAAACTTATCAGAATCCATCCATATAACTTTACAAGTTATCTTACAAGTAAGCAACAAGCAAACGAATCTACGCTGCCAAAATATATCATCCTTGTCTGAGATACATACAAAATGGTACAGACATATGCGCTAATTTTAACCTTTTCTATTCATGTGTTAGTGAGTGTCAATACAATCAATCTCAACCAGTTTGATAAGTAGAAAATGGGAGTCATTAATACAGGCGAGATACCAGTCGTTCTTTGGTATCACCGAGCTGAAAAGCCTCTTCAAGTTGATAATATTTGACATCAAACATATGTACTTTCCCCATCGAGTCAGTAATGTTCGTGTAATTGTTTTATTATCAAACATTACGTGTATTGACGTAAATTACCTGTGAGAGAAGGCAAACATATTGACCTGTTTAATCTCATTTTTAAAAACTATAACTCCAGGTTTTTTTGTTATTTGAAGAACTGAACTGCAGTAAATGTAACTTGAACCCAACATGTTTTAGTTTATTTACTGGTGATGCAGTGTTTTGCACAATATAAATAGAAACCTATGTGGAGATATTATAACCATCCTGCCTTCACATTTGCTGAGTCTTTTACCTTCCTAAACAAATTTTGTTTTCAGTTGATTTTGTCTGAAATGATCTTTTTTAAATTTTTTTTTATTTCAACAAGATATATACTGGGGGTAGATGTTTATATACCTTATTTTACCACGGCCTGTCAATCAGGTTGACAATTATCGAATGCAGCCTAGTACTTTCTGGTTAATTTTCTGGGTTTTTTTTTTTTTTTTTTTTTTTTGGGGGGGGGGGGGGGGGGGGTCATTTTAAGTCGACTGTGAGGTTACCAATTAAAGGGCCAGTGTTAAAATACTTGATGAATTTCATTATTTGGGTGTACCTAAATCGGCAGCCACATACTTAAAGATACCCGGAAATGACTTCATAGATGTGATACATGCTCCCTCAAAGAGTACAAATTGCCACCATCAAATGGTCTAACTGGACCTCACTTACTTCTAACAACAGTCTATGGTACACACACCCGGAGATAACTGCTCAGTCAATGGTATTGCATTCTGATGGTTTGGCGTGAATGTTACTTCTTCAACTACCCCCTTTGGTGTTGATCTACAAATTGGTATGTTGGAAAGCATTAATAAATCCGGACTCTGCAAAGTATTGTCTGCTGGACCCCTGTCACCACCTCACAAGTGTACAAAACACCCTTCAAACCACTCAAACTCACAATTGATTAAACACTCATTTGCCGATGATGTATTTCAAGATGTATTCAAAACAAGTATTCAATTACATATCCAAGGTGGCAAGGATCAGGTGAATAATTAGAACCAATACCAGGTTCAAGTTTCTAACACATCCATGTTGAAAGAGAGTTGATGTAAATTATGGGTTCAGTCTACTTACAAGTGACACCAGTTAGCCGCTAAAGACACACTGGATCTCTACTGCATTCACACCATAGATCAGATTACAACACTCTACAATGTACTGCCTTGGGCCATATGTGAAGGCACATTTTGAAGTGTTTCACTTCAATTTGTCAAATTGTGTACAAGCTGCCAAGGTAGATTACCAACGATGAGACTTGGTGCAGTGTAACATCAAGCATTTGTCTCTGGCTCTCTATTTCATCTGCTTAGTGTTAAAAACAAGATCAATAACCACTGGTCGTGGACAAAAATACTGGGTGCATCACTTGTATCCAGATTGAAAAGAAACATTCTGCGGATTGGTTGTTTGATTTTTGTCGACGTGCAAAGTTCCGAAGAACTTGGAGATGGGTCAAGAATCCACTGAATAGAAGTGGGCTTCATTAACAAATTGTTCGGTGCAATATACTTGTAAATAAGGATAAGTCAGATAAGTCGTATATTCAAGTTAGTTAACTGGTATATTCAAGTTACTAAGTCGTATATTCCAGTTATTAACTTATATATTCCAGTTAGCTAACTCGTATATTCCAGTTAGTTAACTTATATATTCAAGTAAGCTAACTCGTATATTCAAGTTAGATAACTGGTATATTCAAATTAGCAACTTGCATATTCCAGTTTCTAACTCGAATATTCCAGTTACTAACTCATATATTCCAGTTAGTAACTTGTATATTCCAGTTAGCTAACTTGTATATATAAGTTAGCTAACTCATATATACAAGTTAGTTAACTGGTATATTCAAGTTAGGTAACAGGTATATTCAAGTTAGCAACTTGTACATTCAAGTTACTAACTCAAATATTCCAGTTATTAACTTGAATATTCAAGTTAACTAACTGGTATATTCAAGTTAGTAAAATAAAAAAACTTTGGCAGTCCAGGGCCGGGATTCACAAAAAGTCTTAAGTCACAATTTTTTTGCTTAGACCAGTCTTAAAGTTATGACTTTTGTCTTAGCTAAGATTTCTCTTAAATTGGGATTCACAAAAAGACAAAATTTGTGCAAAAAGTCTTAACTATTTTGAATTCAAATTAACAAATTTTAGTAAAACAAAAATATTTTTTATCGATAAATACACCAAATTAACATGGTCTTCAAAATTATAAAACAGATTTGTTACTTATTTTTTGTAAATTACGTAAAAATAGTAATCTTTGTGTTTTATTGCGAGTCAGCCATTTTTATGACAATATTTTTTACCACAAGAAGGTAAATTGTGGAAATTTATAGGTAATTAAATGATGTAAATTTCTATTACAATCCACAGAAATGACTTTTATAGGAAGTATAGATCCCCATAGTATATTTTTTGTGAATCCCGGCCCAGAGCTTCCGTAGCTTTACATTCATTTTATTGTAGATATTTGATGTAAAGCCATGCAATTCAAGGGCTTTTTCATGTTAATTTTAAGTACTAAATGAAAAGGAAATCCTCTTTTAATTGTTTCACTGTTAGTTTTTTTCCACTTTCATGCATTATTGTAATGAAGGGTTGCTGGTGAATACATTTAACACCTTTTTTATCCACTGTGGGAAAACAGCATTTTTTAACATTTAAAAATGAAAAACCCCAGGTGTAGAGTACCCGGTTGTTAATGTATTCCCAAGGTTCTGCACCAATTAATGCCCCTTTCACAGTCAGGTGGTATCCCCCAGCGTTAAACTTTAACTCAGCAGTGGACTGCCTCCCAGGACACCTATCTTCTGACATTTCCAGTATTCGTATGACTCGTACGACCACTGATTGGACATGGTTTGCAACCATCAACGCTCAAGGAATGGGATGGCAGGCCACTGTATCACTGTCGTTTGCAAAAGGGCGTCAAACATCAGTTGAAGGGAGTTTTGTCAAAAACCTACTACCATTATACCAACTGTAGTTGCAAAGGGGCATAAGCATCCCATTTGAAGTACAAGATGGCTACATTAATGGAATGTTAAATGACATAGATGAAAGGTTCACACAACATGTGAAGTTTGGTTTCGACATTTTATACATTTTCTGTCATACAGCTTTGCTCTTGATCTAAAAGGCAATGTTATGCTATGCTGACATAGCACTGATTTACGTTGAAGAACAAAGCAGGGCTCGGGAAACCGGAGCCAGAACATTTTGAAGTAGAGAGTTGGCATGTGTCACACTGCTGTGTCGTGATATTCCTGTACCCTTTGTGATATAAAAGGAGGCTGCACTAATTTTTTCATTTCACATCTGGATTTTGTAAGATTTAAATGTCACCAAATCCAAAGAAAAGCCGAATAAAATGGCAAAAAGTACTAACAGCAGAGACACAGGTGACTGTACCAATGCCCACAGAAGCACATTAATCTATTGTGGACGTAGTGGCAGATCCATCCCTATTCTGTGGCGATGGTGAGACCAAAGAGGAAAGCCAAGCCACCAAGAACCCAGGAAAAAGCGGGACCCACCACTGTCCCTGTGCAGAGAGGTGGAGGACTGACTCATAGATTGGATATGGGACAATCCCATAAGGGCTGTTCAGTATACAAGGATTCAAAGAAAAGGGAAAGGAGTAGTAGGACAAGGCCCAAGAAGTTAGGATATTAGTGAGTTAACATCATTATTTAACATTTCTTTCTGACTGTAAATTTTTATTTTTGTTCATTTAAATCAGAGACAGTTTACTGTGAACTGATTTTTAATAAATTTTGGCCTTGGTTTTGAATGTTACTATGATTTAGTTAATTTTACTAGTCAGTTGGCAAGATTTTCTTTTGTGTTATATCGGTCTTGCTGCTATAAAAGGTTAGGTCCTGTGTTTGCATCTATTATTATATAGACTATTGAAATATGAGTAGCTATTTTTACATATTGCAGCTGATGAGTGCAGTACAGGGGCAAGTATTAGAGTATAGTAGCAGGGAATAGGGCCCCTGCATGGTTTGAAGCTTGACCAAAAGAGCTGACTGACTGGGGTCGACGGGCTGGCATTCTAAGCATGTGTACCATATGCACAGTAGGCAGACTCATGTGCGAGTATGGCACTTTGCTGTTACAGTTTTTGAAAAGGGATTTAATTATACAACAGTAAATATCATATGACAGTAAAAGCAATAACAATAAATAATGTATGGTACATACATTGTGTATACATGGCACGTTTTTCCTAAAAACATGTAGTTATATATTTTTACACTGCTGATAGTTTCTGCAAGGCACCCATACTGGGGTGCTATTCTGTTTCATTCCCAGAAAAAGACATTGACAGCCCAAGCATTGTAATACAGCCACCCCCTACTGCTGCTAGTGCGCTTCCTGTAGCTGATGCCCCTCCTGACACACCAATCGGTGGAGAAAACTGATTCTCACCATCTGAAGCCAGCTCTGCCACCTCATTATCTCGCAGAAAAGCTAAACACCCATTGCCAGGGATGAACTGATACAGATCTTAAGAAAAAAGAGCCAGTCCACAAATACAGTAGCTTTGCAGCTACAGAGTTTCATTCAACAGAAGATCAGCCCGAATTCCCCCAAAATGGCTCGATCATCATGGATAGCTGAATAGCTGGAGATGATTGATGACTGGCTCTTTGAGGATTTCCAGTTTGAGTCACGGCAGCTATTTCATAATTACAGCCGAAAGACCAGACACATCATGGAACAAGAGGAGGCCAAGGCAGCAGCAGACCATACCATGGGCCGGTTTCATGAAGCCTCCTTAAGATAAAGGTCACCTTAAATTCTAGGATTTCTCCCTCCTTTAAAAATCTCAGTTTCACAAAGCCTCCTTCCTTAAAGGAGACCTTGATAACTCCCTTGAATTTCAAGGAAGCCAAGGACCTACCTTACATTTAAGGAAGTGTCCTTCAAGGAATGTTTATTAACTTTAATGAACATTTGCTGTATTAATGTGCAAAATATAATCACAACCAATCTGCATAAGGTAATTTAGGTACAAAATAAGTGCACAAGTACACATTTACTTACAGTGAAAGGAAAACATTGGTGTGGTTATAGGTTTTGGAAACAACTCCCAAAAGAAATAAAAATGGAAATAATGTATCTGAAAATTAAAATGTACCTAATGTACCAAGTTTAAAATAGTTACAATGCTAAATTGCAAATTTAATAAGTAAATTAAATTTTTATAAGTTAATACCCTATCCAATGGACAATTGCTTATACGGTCGGCGCAGACCGGCCCGCCAAACACCAGAAAAAGACGTCCTGTGTTACCACTGGCTGGCCGGTCCGTAGTACTGTGCACTCCCCAGATGGCGCCTCGTACTTCCTTCCTGTCTAGACAACCTGACGTCATAGCATCTTTTTCATTGTCTAAACCTCTTAGACCCCTAGTAAGCTGATAGCGGGGTCGGTGGGAGGGTCTTGTGTGTCCATTGGATAGGGTATTAACTTATAAAAATTTAATTTACTTATTAAATTTGCAATTTTATTGCGTTAATACATCCTATCCAATGGACAATTGCTGAATAACTACCGCTTGGTCGGCGGGTAAGTTACTAGGGACTTACGTGAACTCACAAGTAATAGCAAATTTTAACCTACGGTCTAGGCTGACTTCGTCAGGAAACCTATAGGTCCAGGCCTGGGTTGACTTTAAGGTCAGGAAACCCTGCAAGGCCATGGTCGGTTGCCAGCAGCCGGTTACCCGGGGCTATACCGCCGTCGCCCCCCCCTTTTTTGCAGACCTGCTCTGAGGTAGGGCAAGAGAGGGATGAGTTCAGTCCCAGAATGCAAATAAACCTCCCGAAGGAAGCACGCCACACTTAATTTTTATGTACATGAAGAACTGTTATGCACATATACAAATCTCCTCAATCTAAGGGCCACTTGTGGATCTGCTGAGCAGCCACTACCTAACCCAATTGGTAAAGCTCTGAATCAGCCCAAGCCCCGCCCTTCATATAGAACTGTGTGAAGGTATTGTGACTTCAGGGGCGGGCTGACAAGATTGGATCTAAGGAGACTCCCGACTGGAAGACCTTAGAAGGAGCAAAGGCCCCGACATCATGGGCTTTAACCTGATGTTAAAAGTGGGCCTCCTGGTCAGAGAGCTCATAACATAGGATCACAGTCTGCTTGATCCAAGAGGAGATAGTGGCAGGTGAGATGTCTTTGTTGAACCATTCTTAAAGGAGACAAAAACCACCTCCTTATTCTGCCTGATGTCTGAGGTCCTGTCCAAATAGTAGCACAATGCTCTGACCGGACAGAGGGACCTGTCAGACTTGACGGATCTATCCAGAGTCGGGGCCAGGGCTGTTATAACCCCAGGGGCCACACTGGACACTATGGCCAGCTGATTCTAGGATAGAAAGTTGGGTGATGGATACAGGGACACCTTTGACCAATCGGATTGGTGTCCAATATATCAGTTTTGCCAGGCATGAATCTCACTTTTGCACTTGCCCGACCCAAGGGCCAAGAGGAATACCGTCTTGAAGGTCAAATGCTTCAAGGGGGCCTCCTTGATTGGATCAAATGGAGTCTTAGCTGGTGCACGGCCAGTAAGAAGTTCCAGGAGGGTATGCCACTCCTGCCTTTGGGTCTGTCTCTGAGGAAACTATCCAGGAGACGAGCGAGATTTCCGTCCTTACTGATGTTGAAGGGTGAATTTCCCAGTTTATCAACAATGCGTGACCTATAACCATCAATGGTGCTGGGCTGTTTGCCAAGCATGTATCTCACTTCTACGCTTGCCCGAACCCAGGGCCAAGAGGAAAACTGCCTTGAAGGTCAAATGCTTCAAGGAGGCCTTTAATTGGTTCAAAATGAACCTTGTCAGCTGGTGCAAAAACCAGGGAGAGGTTCCAGGAGGGGGTTTCCCTCCGGCCTTTGGGTCTGTCTCAGTGGAAGCTATCCAGGAGACGAGTGAGATTTTCATCCTTACTAACATTGATGGGCAAATTTTCCAGACTATCAGCAATGGCTGACCTGTAACCATCAATGGTACTGGGCTGCAACTTCCTGTCCTGAAGCAGGTACCTAAGGAAGTCAGCAACTGACTTTACAGGTGGTGCCCGAAGTCCACCTGATGAATGATACATCACTTGGTAAAAATGACCCATTTGCCACATAGACTGATCTGATTGACCCCTCTTTGAGGAGCCTCAATTCTTGCTGCCACTGCCTCAGACAAGTCCTGCTCCTCGATTGCTGAGGCTCTAGGAGCCCTGCATGGAGATTAAGATTTGTCAGATTTCTGTGAGGGATCTGATCGAATGGCTGTGAACAGGCTGGGCAGATTGGGCAGGCTCAGCGGGATGTGACTGGGCATGGCCACTAGACTAGACAAGGCATGTTGGGCCACCCCGGAGCAATCAGAATGATTCTCTTACATGGGGAGTCTTGTAACTTCTCCACCACTTTGCCCAATATGGCTGATGGTGAGAAGGTGTATCCTTTTAGATCCTACCATGGCCGACTGAGCACATCCAATGCTGTGGCCAGGGGATCCGGTACCGGTGACACAAAACAGAGGTGACTTGTTGTTGAACCTCGTGGCAAATAAGTCTATTTTGGGCCGGTGCCACCTACTGCATAGAGTGGAAGACCTCTGGAAGGAGAAACCACTGTTTGGATGGTCTGGCCTAGCCTGGACAGCCTGTCTGCTACCACATTAGGCCGGCCTGGAATGTGTCGTGCTTTAGAGTCACTTGTTTCCTGGTACACCAGTCAAGATTCTCCATAGTAGGGCACAAAGTGGGCCCGACCTCATTCCTCCTTCCTTTATGTATGACACTACTGTGGTGTTGTCAGTTGCTACAAGTACTACTTGTTTATATACAACTTGCTTCCCGGAGGGGACCAGGTTGCTCTTGCAAAGTGCTCATCTAAGTGAGCGCCCCACCCTTCTATTGATGCGTCTGTAAATATTTGCAGAGCATGTTTTATTGGGTGTAATGGTTGGCCTGTCAGTGCATTGTCTTCCTTCAGCCACCATTGTAAATGGGGGTGCAGGGACCTGGGGACTTGGATCACCTTTTCCAGTGATTCTGGTACCCTCCAGTTTTTTGTTGTTTTTTTTTAGATGCCACTGTATGGGTCTCATATGAAGTCTGCCTAGATTAACATGCTTTTCTGTATATGTTAGTAACCTATCAAGGACATGAATTCCCGGACCGGGCAAGCCGGTAGGGATAGCAGTTTTAACAGTCTCTTGAAGGCTCTGTCACCAGTCCAGAGTCGGTCGGAACTGATCAGACCCGAAGACGAACTGGTAGCCTACAAAATCGAAGTCTTGTTTGGGCTCCAGCTCTGATTTCTCTAAGTTCATCAGCCAACCCAGTTGCTGACACATTATTTACTAGTTCCTGTGTATGTTGGAGACAAGCCTGGTGGGATCTGGCTCTCACCAACCAGTCATCTAAGTACTGGTGGCTTCTTAAATCCTTGTGTATGGCTATCAATTTCACCTGCTTTGGTATCACGGTGAACTCCAAAGGTGCTGTGGACAAACCGAATGGCAGGGCCTTGAACTGGTATGCCCGACCTTGGATGTGAAATCTCAGGCATTTCCTGGATTGTTCTTGTATAGGTATATGGACATAGGTATCCCTCCTTCAACAGTTGTACTACCTAGGGTCCAGCCCCCAAGGCTTCCTACGTTCCCAAAAAGGGCTTAGTCTGGACCCTATAGGCAGATTGTGTGCCACATTTGGGACATTTGGTATTCTGACAAACATTTTCTGTCCCTCCGGACACTGGTCCGGTCTGGTGACAATGATCCAGGTTAACAGTCTCCCTGCTGTTATTGCGGTCCGGTGGGGCTGACACAACTTTTCACATTAATAGACTCTTCGCCCCGGGCCAGCAGCCTGCAAGGTGCAGCATTTACAGAGCAATTGGCATTTGTGAGATGTCTGACCCCTGGCCGGACATGATGACAAAATTTATTATCTCTCCAGTCAAGTCCAGCACCGATAACAGGTTGTTGAGAGGTGTGATAAGGGAAGGTTGCCTGGCAGTAGCTTGGGACACTGTCATATCCCTGTTATATCACCAAGCCCACTGACTGGTCTAAGAATTCTCTGTAACCAAATTTACAGCTGGGGTCACCAATGTGTAGCCAGCACCCTGTTATTATACTTTGTAACCGGTAGGTTGAAGAAAGTGCACAAGGCTGTGTAGCCAGTACCAGCCGGTACACTCTGTAACCAGTTGTTGAAGAAAGTGTACAAGGCTGTGTAGCGAGTACCAGCTGGTACACTCTGGAACCAGTTGTTGAAGCAAGCGTACAAGGCTGTGTAGCCAGTACTAGTCGGTACACTCTGTAGTTGTTGAAGTCAGTGTACAAGGCTGTTGAAGAAGGCTGTGTAGCCAGTACCAGCCGGTACACTCTGTACCTAGATGCTGAAGCAAGTGTACAAGGCTGTGTAGCCAGTACTAGTCGGTACACTCTGTAACCAGTTGTTGAAGTAAGTGTACAACGGCTGTGTAGCCAGTACCAGTCGGTACACTCTGTAACCAGTTGTTGAAGCAAGTGTACAAAATTTCAAATTTAATAAGTAAGTTACTAGTCTACTAACTAGGTGATCCCCAGATGGGTCTGTCGGTCGGTTCCGGTTCTCTGAAACCAGTATTGCAAAAAGGGGCAAGACAGCAATTGCACCTGATAGGTCGGTAGTCTCTGTAACCAGCTGGTGTGAAGCAAAACTGCTTAGTGAAAACTATATAGCCGGTAACCGGTTGGTGAACTAACCGGTTGAAGCAGTTTCTGTGTAGGAAGGAACTACACATTATTAGGCCTGTCATCAGTCTTAGGCCGGTGAATAGGCTGCTGATGAGGAATGGCCAGCTGGTAGACCTTGGAGTTGTGATTCTTGGTGCTGGTTGGTTATAGGCAGGAAGGTTCTGTAACCGGCTAATATGAACCGTTCAGTGAAGGCTGTGTAGCTGGTACCCGGTCGGCACACTCTGTAACCAGTTGTGGAAACAAGTGTACAAGGTTGTGTGGCCAGTACCAGCCGGTACACTCTGTAACCAGTTGTTGAAGCAAGTGTACAAGGCAGTGTAGCCGGTACTGGTCGGTACACTCTGTAACCAATTGCTAAAGCAATTTTACAACTATCTTTTGTGTTGAATTCAGCTGGCTGTAGGTTTCCACCATTAATAAAAGTATTTCCTTGAACGCACGTCTTATTTGTAGATTTGACAGTTGCTGGGAAAGCCCTTGTGAGCTATAAATAGAAACAAAAGTTGGTCGGTGTGTCACGTGACCCGCTCGCGGGTCGGAGGGACAATATGATTGGCTGATTGGAGATGACGATCAGCTTCGGGACCTGGTCGGTGAATCACGTGATTAACTTCGTGACCTGGTCGGTGAATCACGTGACCAGCTTCGGGAGTTGGAAGGAAGGATGTGATTGGCTGACTGGATATGACGTCAGACGTCGCGTTCTTTTAAGCTGGCCGGCCGGCTGATGCTTTAAAAGCAGGGGAGCCTGGACCAGTGCGCTCTGAAGATTTGTAGATGAAATTCCTTCTTCCTTCCGTGATAAAACCAGTGAACTGGCCATCCACAACCCTCACTACCGACAACAAAGCCGGGTCCGCAAGGGAGGGACTGATATCACAATAGTAGACTGCATACTCTTCTGATGGAATTCCTCCAGTGTAGATAAATATATATACGAGCTTGCCGGTCGACTAATGCTTTACAGCAAAGATGTCTGGACCAGTGCGCTCTGAAGAAATCTGAAGAATTCATCTCTTGCTTCTGATGAAAAATACTCGAGCTAGGCTGGTGTGACTGATGCTTTACAGCAGAGAAGTCTGTACCAGTGCGCTCTGATGAAGAATGCACCTTGGGGAATTCCTTCTATTTACAGTGCTCAAAACAACGTAAACTGAGGTTTCTGCGATTTCTAAGACGTTACTATGGTGACAGTAGCTGGAAGGTTATAGATTGAACATTCAAACAAAGACACGGATAAAAATACCTTGTAAGTAGTATATCCATTAGATTTCTTAATATTGTCGATCTGCCCCTAACAACACAATGGTTGAATGGGAGGAAACTAGCAAAATGGCTGCCTTCATAATTCTCGTCGATTACTGCCCTATCATCAAAATAAAATTGAGTCAACTAGGGAGCGTTTCCAGCAGATTTCTAACTGTATATCCGTGCTTGACCAGTAGATAAAACTTCTACACTGAAATTATCCACATAAAAGGTTGAAAATCCGTCATAAAGCACACTTTTGCTTTAAAAATCTGGAGATGTTGAAAACACGTCTGCACAGTACACGCACCAAACGAAAAAGATGCTATGACGTCAGGTTGTCTAGACAGGAAGGAAGTACGAGGCGCCATCTGGGGAGTGCACAGTACTACGGACCGGCCAGCCAGTGGTAACAAAGGACGTCTTTTTCTGGCGTTTGGCGGGCCGGTCTGCGCCCACCGGATAAGCAATTGTCCATTGGATAGGATGTATTAATGCAATAAAAATGCAATTTACTCTCTTAATATTTAAAATAAATTGTGTGAAGGTTATACAAGTAATGGAGGGGAAATTCCAAGTAGTGTGGTTATACAGGGAATCACCCTTCTTTTGGGTAAGGTGGAATAAAGGAGGCTTTGTGAAACAGGATTTAAGGGAAGCCTTGCCAAAGGTAAGAAATCCCCCTTCCTTTACTTTAAGGAAGGAAAAACAAAGGAGGCTTCATGAAACCGGCCCCTGTACTTACACACCTCCTGCGTTTGCAGTGCATACACCAAAGAGACCTGCTGCAACAGTGTTTGCCCCAGCACCCAAAACAGGCCCTGCAACTGTGTCAGCCGCTTCTCCAGACACTCAATCCTACCCTACTGGCCCCATATCTGCTCCCACCTCCGAAGTATAAATGCACTCAAAACTCAGTTCTGGCTCGAGTGATATTACATGGACTGTTCTAGGGTCTTCAGCTGCTACAGCCACAAGAGTCAATATGATTTCTGGGTCAGAAAGCCAGTTAGCGCTTAGTGGGATCCTAGCAGATCTTGGGAACATTTTGAGGTTGTCGTTGCCCTCTCCTGTAGCTGTCAGTACACTAATAACTTGGATTATTTAACAAAAGGCAGAGAAAGACCACAATGTTAAGGAAACCAGTAGTATGTGTGTTGTCTTCATCAGACTATTAGTATTATGGAATATTGATTTTATTTTTTCGGAAATACACCTTAATTTTACGAATTACATGTATCTTGTATAATTGATGTTGTCTTCAATTAACAGTGGTTGTGCATAACCAGATACTGCACATAAAAAGACAAAAATAAGAAAAGACTTAAAGAGATATGAAATAATGTGTGCCACTTGGCAGCCACAGTTTAAAGTTGGCAATGTGGTTGCACCTAGGGAAGGCGAGAACTGCTTTATATTAACAAGTACCTGGCAATGACTTGTGGTAACTACTCTTGTCACAGGTACTAGACTTCTATTATTGGCCAAGGGCTAACACTCACATGTGTTACAATGACCCCTAACTGCAATTAATAAAACTGAAAAAGTAATCTTCAAATTTTGTTGGTCTATAACAACGTCCCAGCGTCCTGGACAGGACCCTCCATTATTCCTTGGATTTGTTGGCATTTCATTTTTTTGTCCTACCTTCTTGGACAGGATCCTTTATCATCCATTGGACGTGTTAACATTTTTTGCAAGTAACCTTGATAACAGCATGTATTTATGATATCTGTCTATCCCTCTTTGGACAGATCCCCCCTCATATCTTGGACTCAATATCTCTAAGTATCCCATCCCATGCTGTTGTGTGCACAGACATAGGCAAGGATCAAATTAATCACAACCTCTGGGTTCTGCTTGAGAGTATTTAGCAGGCAACAAAATCAGTTTCCAAAATTCCATAAGTATTTTCATATACCCTCCTGGGTCTGGAGAGGAAGAAATTGAAAATTCCCTCAGCCAAAGTTAAGTTCCTCTGGGAAGATGGTTTCATTAGCCAGGTTTGCAATGAAGACGTCTAATCAACAGCGAAGAAGAAAGGAGTGTCCCGGTCATCACCTGGAAATGGAGATTCCGAAGGCACGTCCAAGCTCATCATTGACCATCATGAATTTCAAGACAGTCTTTGAAGATATGTGCACCAGAAGAAACACCGTGACTTACTACATCAAGTCATATAAATTTGTAGACATAAGCACAACAAAATGAAACACCTGGAGCATCCTTTGAGTGGACACCTTATTGCTACATATCTGTTGTCATTAGCCCTGAGTGTGTGGTGTGAAGTTCCAATGGGTACGGAATCCATCAGCAACCTGCTGTCACTCCTGTGGTGTTGTAAGTAGGTGGACTACTTCCTCCATGTACTTATCAATAACAGCTAAAAAACTTCTTTGAAAATCCCAACAATTACATTATAGGTCACCATGAAGTCATCCATTAAAGTTCTGTTTCTGTCACTTGTTGCCAGGTGCCTCAGGCTGACAATCCTCATTGCAAGGCTGTCTTGTAGGCATTTATCTTTTCAATTCTATGTCCAACTCTCTGCAGCAGCTCCTTTGACAGGGAAACCCTCACTAAGATCCTGTATCAAGTAATGTCGTGCCATTAAGTTCAGACATCGGGAGGTCATACTGAAGATGGACCTTCCAAGCAGAAAGGGCCTTGTCCAGAATCTTCTTGATGTGGATTCCCTTGAAGATGCAGCAACTCTAGCATACCTACTTCCAGGTCTCTAAATGGCAGTTCATATGTCTGGGTAGCAAGAAAATATTCCTCATTTGCTGATCCATGCTCAAAGTTACAGTAGAATGTACTTTAGAAACAGATGGCTGGAGAGTGCAAGGAGGCACACACGAAAGTAAATGTAGTGAAATATACCACAAAAGTATAACACTTACTTATTTGGAGTCATGGTCATGGAGGTTGAAAGTAAATCCTATCAGTAAGTAACAGGCTGTAGCTCTGCATGGTGGCATTAGATGGAAACGCGATGATCAAGTGCCAAATGTGTCAAAAAGTGAGGCATAGAAAGGTTGTGGATATTTCTAAATGTACTAGATATCTGAAAATAATGTCACTTGCATGATAAAGGACACGTTTTAAAGATGATATGCCAAGTTGCACATATAGTTGTGACAGGGGCATTAAGGCTTATGTTTTGTGATAGTTTTATCTGCGTTAAGCCTTTAGTTTTGTGAGAAGTTTATCTGCTACTATTTGTACATTGGAAAACAGAAATGAAAACTGGGCATGAAACTGATGATAAATTTATTGTTGGACATTAAAAAACATACATTATAGCTAAACCTTCCTTACACAACAAAGTGTATGTAATTCAGGCATTTTAATGAACACAAGGCACATATCAATAACAAAAAAAAAACCCCAAAAAAAACAAAAAACAAATTATCAGTGCATAGAAGGAATACATTCCTGATTTCAGACTTTTTTAAATAGTCCAACACATTCATTTTACTGGGAAGAACTAGATATATTTATAAACAAAAATACAATAAAATAATAAACCTAGAAAAGAGATTAAAAGTTAAATTTTACCTGCCTTTTAAAATACTTATAATGTGAAAAATTTTGCAATAATTTTTAATATTCTAAATTTTCTGTAATATATTCTACAATCTACAAGTTTCACCTTTTTGAAAAGCAAGTTTTCAATATTTAATTTTGGTAGGAAAAAATAACGACATTCAAATTATGACTGTTAAACTGAAATTTTATGCTTATCGTAAACTTTGCACAACAGAAAAATCGGTCAGCAGTAAAAAAGAATCTAGTGTTACAAGGCACATAAATTAACATAAAACCATAACATAATATGACAAATAAACTCTTTAAACAAGCCATACACTTGCAAAATAATAAAAGATAGTATACACAATGTTAGTCTATACCTGTACAATATAAAACAGCAGAAAGCCATTACAAATTGCAGGTGTACACAATATGATATACAGAGTAGTGTTAACCATCATGTCCAAAACGGAAGAAACTTTGAAACTGTTTATTCAAGCCAGTAATGACAGGAAAATAAAGTTTTGAAAACTATAACTATTATGTAAACTCTTGAGAAAGTGTAATCTCAATAGAATCCATTTATTTTAAAACAATTGAAAATTTGGACAAACAAAGTTTGCACAACCAAGTGTTACTGAAAGTATCTTGAAAATTTTCTGGCCGATAGATCATAGATAAACTTCAGTAAAGCCATAAGCCCCCATTGGTGGATTAATTGATCTTATGACCATAACAGTTCAGCAAGACACCAGACTGAGTACTTGGGGAAATATACAACTGCAAAGCTTTAAGCCAACTTCAACCAATTTTGGGTAGCATTTGAGCTTATTACATACTCCATGTGTGTAATTCACCAGAAATCTTTCAGAACATAGTAGCAGACACATTGTTTAACACTTCTAGTCCAGAAAAATATACAGATTACTGTTAGAGATGTTTGAGAGTGTGTCTATAATTATTCAGCTGATGCCCTGTCCTGTGATGTTTACTTCATTCAGGGATCCATGTATGTACTCAAACAGAGGGCTTCTGTTCACATAGCTGGAGAGGATTGTACTCGTGGCAGCTCTACGTGAACTCATTTCAGGTTCAATACCTTGATATGGGTCTCTGGCTGGAATTTTGGTTCTGCAAGAAACGACATGTTAATATGAAATGGTAATACCAACAAGGAATGGACAGTTCAACCTTTTAGTTTTAATATTTGAACTCCATCTATTACGTCTAATCAATTTTATTTATTCGGGTTTTGACGTCGTGTTCAACACTGTATAGGTCATATCACGACAGGTACTTTACAGGCAGAGGAAACCAGTACATACAGTTGGTAAAGATTCTGTACTGTGAACTGCTGCCCAATGGCAAGCAACTACCAACTTTCCCACTTGAGCTCAGGCCAGGATTTGGACTCTGATCTCAGAGGTGGGAGGTGAGTGTGTTATCACTGTGCCACCGTAGTCCCTTTAATTCTGACAAATACATAACCAAATACCTATGGAGCATAAAGGTATATAAAGGTAAACCAAAAAAAAAATGTGAGTAAGAATTCTGAAATCAATGGTTAAAGTCACAGATGAATAGGTTTGTTGTCTTTACCTGTTTCAACTTAAGATACAATTTGACTTTTGAAAATATTAGTTACAAAATTTGAGTGATATTGTCAGAATGTCTGTAATAGCAGTGATCATCTGATAGTATTAAACAGTAAGAATATGAATATACAGACCAATAATTCATTAACACTAATATTTAACTACAAAAAATCATATTTTTATAGTGATTAGTAAAATTGATAGTAAATTGATTGTAAAATTGAAGCTTACCAAAACTCTGCATCAAGTCATGTAATTCATAAAAAAGTCAAGGCAAAACACAAGCATCAACAGCAACAAAAACACATGCACAAAGCTTGGTTTCAGAGACCACAGTCACAAGAAAGTATAGTTCAAAATATACCCTGAACCTGGGGCATTATGACAGCAAACTCCAAACAAAGTCTGATGAGTTATGGCTTTGTAATGTAACCCTTGGCTTACTGTCATCATAGAACATTGTAGGCAAAAATACAAAACATGGTACAAATACACAAAGTGATTACTGTATTCAAATTTGACCAAACTGTTATTTTATTAAAATGTTTGCCACAAAATAATTTGCAAAGATGCAGAAAAAAAAGAAAAGGGTATATCACAAAATAAATACAATGAAAAATCATGTTACCTTCAAACATATGAAAGTGATTTTATTCAAATTAGCTAGTAATGTACAGACTTAACACTAACAAACACCTTAAAACTATTGATCAGTTATATAACCAGTTATCTTTTGTGTATTTTTCCGGGTTAATGTAATGGTATACAGCGCATGTAAATCACAAACCGGAAAAACATTCCATTTAGGTCGATAGGTGTTATAATAGCTCAGATAAAGACACTAGCTTGTAAAGGTTCAATAATAATCACTGACTGCTATATGGACAATCTACATTTGTTAATAACATTAACTGGATGAAATACTGCCACATGAAATCACAGACTTGTTAAACTGGAGAAATAGAAAAAAAAAAACAATTATAAAATATTTTAAAAATTGATCACATAAAAAAAAAACAAAAAAAAAAACAAAAAAACAAAACAACAGATGCATAGAAGAATAATTTGGCACTTCTAAAAACACAAAATTTTACTTTGTGACAAATCACAACCTTGTCGTATTTTAAGAATACTGGTGGTGAAAATAAGACAATAACAATAATCAGTTAATAAAAAAACATCAGAGTATGAATAAGTAGGGTTTTTATACAAGTACTTCTGCACCCCTTCCCTCCTACAACTCTTTGTCCACTAGTGGTCCATTGCAGCAACATTTTTTAAATGATTTCTCATAAAAATATCATTCTTACACAATACCATAAAATTTAGGACTAATAAGCACAGTTCACCTCAACCCTTGACTGAAGGCAAGCAAAAGGTCACTAAAAATGCTTTAAAAATGCTGTATTAAATACTTTGTTTCCAGAGGGAGTTCTGCTGACTAGCACTTTAAGAAGAAAAGACCAAAATGATCTGTTGAATCACATTCACTGTGTGATTTGTAGACCAGTGTAATTTGCTGACAAAACATAAATGCAATTTATGAAGGTCTATCTTATCAAAACCAAAACTAAAATTTGGGCAAAATTTGTTAATTCAATTAGAAAAAGAAGATATTTTCAATTTCTCTGATTATTTAAAGATAAACTTGGTATATCCTTTGGATGAAATGTAGAATGTCACTGCAAAGATTCCCAACCTCTTGGAACATTTCAGCAAACTGGTGTTGGGAAAAGCAACACATTTGTATTTCATGGATATCAATTTCATTTCATGGCTTTAACAGTTTTGCGATGTGCTAATTCAGACATACATGTATGCATACATATAACATAGTCTAACACATGCGAAGGTTGTTGAAATGTTCAAACCATTTTAATCTGCTAATTTGCAGGTGCAATATCTTCCTGCAATGAGGAACTCCGTGCACTGGATTACCAAAGAATAGTTCAAACTGATAGTCCTAGGATGATGAAGTTCAGTAATCTAGGGGTGTAGGTGTGACCGAAGGGAAAAGTACTAAGTGGGAAAGATTGAAATAAAAAGATAAGTTTTCAAGATATTTCCTAAAGGATGTAACAGAGGGGCTATGTGACCAGGCCTATTTTAAATTGTACCCTCTATTTAACTGGAAGTCACTGATTGTTTAAGCGTGAGCTCTAGCAAGGCTTGCGCTTCTAGAGATTACTATTTTTTTCGTTTTTATTTTGTCTCCGGTGTTTCGTGTATTGTGGCATAGCGTGATGAGTACCTGTCTCATCACTGAAGTTAAGCAGCAATGGGCTATGTTAGTACTTGGGCGACTGCCTATGTGCACTACTTGTGCCTCTGATGGCTTCAGCTCACGCTAGTAGGCTGAAACCCATTTCGGCCTTGTTTATTTGATTTTGCGGGGGTAATATGGAACTACCTGCAATCTGGATGGATGAGTGACAACCCTGAAGAGCGAGTTTTGTAAGCACAGCAGTTTTCTGAACTCAGGGTCAGTGAGAGAACAAGGAATTGCAGTATTCCAGTCTACTGCTCACTAAAGCTTTTCTCAGGAGGACTGAAGTTTTGCTTTCTAAAAGGTGAAAGATTCTGTAAAGGTCTCATGAATGGACTTGAGTGGATTTTAGGACTTGAGACACATGGCTCCAGATTTATTTTTCTGCTTTATGTTGCATTCAACAGGGTCATATTGCGGTGGATAGCTTATGGGTGGGGTAACCAGTGTATTCTAGTTGGTCAAGCCAGGGCCATATTGCGATGGGTAGTTTACGGGAAGAGGAAACAGTGCATACTAGTTGGTCAAGATTCTGCACTGTAAACCACCAGGCATTGGAAAGTAACTACCAATTTTCCAACATGAAGCGCCCGGGCCAAGATTCGAACCAGCGACCTCAGAAGTTTAAGGCGAGCACTTTAACCGCTACACCACCCAGACCCCACATGATTCCAGAGACAAGTTTGAGTCGAACACTACAAGGTTTCTGATGTCTGGGACAGGTGGGACCTGATTTCCAAGAAAAATAACTGGAAAAAGAAAAAGGAGTTGTTTACAATTAATTTTTGAGTGAATCAAAATAAATTCAGTTTGATTGGGATTTAATTTTAATTAGTCAACATGACAGAATAGACCACTGCAGTGGCTTTGAAGTGTGAAAATCAGGTTTCTTTATTATGAATCTTCACCACCACTTATAAGAGATAACATATATTTGAAATTTATCCTATACAAATACAAACATGTTTTACATCATATTTAAAATGTTCACACATTCTCAAAATAACTTACTGGTGGTAATAAATTTCTGGTAAGCAATTGATTAGTTTTATTAAAATTACGTTATGAAGGTACTGTCAATTTTTTTTGTAGTATTGGAGATATATGAGCCTGGCTCACCTCAACTAACCTCTCTGAAAAGACAACCTATAGATACAAACCATTCACCTAAATATGACCGGGTCCTTAATCATTATGTACGGTGAGTTTCTTGTGTAATAATCAATATTACCTACCTGTCAGCATACAATCTTAAGTTATTGCTGGTCACACTGGGTTAAACCTGTAACTATACCTACTAACTATATATTAAACATGTGTAAACTGTGTTTTATCTAATAGCAAAGATGCAATGATTCTGGTTCTTTTAATACAAAGATGAAACAATGTGACAACAACAAAAAAAAAAAAAAAAAAAAAAAAGAAAAATTTATAAAACTTACATAATACCACTAGCTCTCACATCTTAATAAATAGAAATATTCATTAATGAAGGACTGTTACAGTAAAAAAAGTGACATTCCAAAGACAAAACAATCAAATAAAAGCCAAAACACCAATGAGTTAATCTTGTTATGTATCACCTTATAAGAAACACTGCATTTATATGCCAAATTCCAAATGTATATGGTATAATGGTAAAACATGTAAAATCTGCCAAAGTATGTAAAAGTTGCTACTGGAGGCACCCTTTAAAAAAGTAAGACAAAAGAATCAACATCTGTGTTAATTTGCATGGAGTGGGGTGCGGGGAAATAAGATTTTTTTTTTATGTCTTGTAGTGATGAACATCATCAAAGGGTAAAATATCTTGTGTTAAAGAAATAGAAAAGGAGTTTGCTAACTGGCAAATTTCACATATTGTGGCAAATTTCACATTCTTTGCTCCAAAAAGTTGAATAAAACTGATAATGGCCAAAACCACATGAGCTAATTGCAAAAAAATATCATTTGCAAAAAATATCATTAATTTTGAAGAATGGAAAAAAAATAATAATAAATTAACAAATATCAACAATTTTATGCACTACAAAAATTTGACTTTGATGTTGATAAAAAGTTCACCACATTGGGATTTAAAGTAAGCACAACTATACAGCAAATAACACACAGTTCACCACTGCAATCCAATAACTCAACAATAACTACATCTCAAAAGTGAAACACAATGTTCTGGGGTCAATGGAAACATTTCATGGGGGAAAAATTGTTACAAAAGTTTTATTGATGTTCTTATCAATTCATGACAAGTGTCTAATAACATAGTCATGAGGGAAATTACTCTTTCACAGGACAATCGCATGTTTGCATTTTTATTAGTTTTTGCTATCTCAAGTTCATAATAATACACAGTTCTGCTACCTACAATACAATAGTTTCTTTGTATTTTATTTCAGTTTTCTTATCGCCTTGTGTTAAGTTTGTGACAACACAAAAATCATGAGTACAAATTCTACACTTCAAACTCTCACAGCACATCACAATGGTTGACTTCCACATCCATGTATGAGTTTTGTGGGGTGGTTGGGCGTGAGTTGACTGGTGTTGGTGTGAGTGGGTAGGATTTGTAGGGGGTAGGGGTGAAACCGGTACCTAACCTGCGTGTAGGGTGGTAGGTCTGTTGCTGCTGCTGAGGTGGTGGTGGAATGTATGTACTCTCTAAGGCTCTGTAGTACTGGTCAATCTCAGAACTTGAAGGAAACTTGTGTTTTCCTGAAATGTACAGATGACGTATATACATAAACGCATTCTACAGTAGGCTCTACATGACTAGAACCTCTAATTTGCACAGTATAAGGGTCTAGGTCAGGTAAACTTCCATTTAGTAATACAGTCTAATGTATGATCAGATCATTAATAACAATTTGGACAATACGATAGCCTGAAACTGATACAATAACATGGAGCAGTTTTTGTTTTACTTTCTCCAATAAACAATGTCTTGTGATATTTCAGTATAAGGAAAATAGTTGTATCATCAAACTGGAAAATACACTGTAAAAGCTTCAAGAATCTCTATATATTTATTGCATATTTGTAGGTTCCGGTGTCCATAAGCATATTATATTTATGTTCCCATGGAATACTTATACTCAGATCTATCTTCCAGGCCCTATAAGGCTATGTTACTAACTAAGACCTATTCCTTGAAAGAATTCATTTAGTCATCAATTTTCCCCAGGTTACTTTCAGAAATTACCTGCTCACTGGGCCTGTACAAGGTATGCATGATACAAAAGATCTATATAGTATATACAATAGAAAAGCTTTGATCTTGAATTGTAAAGAACAAAACTGAAAATAACTGGGATCTACCTATGAAATACTATCATGCACTATTTTCAGGAAAATTAAAAAGTGCACATAATAAGTTATTTACAATCACAAATTACTATTGAAAAGGTAGAGCACCAACCACATAGATCATGCCATGATCATAGAAAACAAACTTAAAAAGGAAAATATGTGAAACTCTAACTAAATATGTGCAAAAATTTGTGTTCAAGGTCTTGGTTTGGAGATGCATGAAAACAATGATAAAAATAATATACATTACAGCTGAACTCTTTTATACAGAACTGTGTAAGTAGAGATAATACATGTATCAGGCCCTAAACAACCTTTCTCTACATAATAATATATTCTGTGGTTTGGAATTCTTGGTTAAACATAAATATTTTCCCACTCAATTGACATAAGATTGCAATCAAACAAGAGCACTCAGAGAGTGCAGAATTCCACCAAGGCATATAATAAGTAAATGACAAACTCTAGATTATTTTTTGGTATACAGACAGGGATCCAGATCAGCCTCAAACATTACATGGGGTCTAAGTTGGACCTAGACACATTTTCTTATTTTTTTCAATAATTTCCAGCCAGTAGTATTTTTGTAATCCTGCTAACAAGCAATCAGACAAACAAACTAATGGTCATGAAAATAATACCTTTTTGGTGGAGGTAGTTATTTCAGTGATTTATTGGTTTACTACTACTTCGACAGTTACTGTGGTGTTTTAACACTTACCATACACATCATCATATGCTATGGAAGATGGGGTGACAATATTTGGTGTTTTGGATCTCCTACAAACACAGAACATGTTCAAACTGAAGAAGACCTATCAAGCAGTATATTCACAAGCAAGCCTAAAAAGTGCACAGTTTGCAAAAAAAGAAATAATCTTTCATTGTGCAGAAAATGTAGACAGGATCTAGGAGGACTTTCAGTCATATAATACAGTATATCAAGTGAAAATACATGAGAAAATTTGAAAAAAAAAAACAAAAAAACAGGTAACTCATTGATGATTTTACAGAAGATGTACAGATATAGTACAGTTACTTTACAATACAAAATCTCGCAAATGTATGTTCTGGTGCATCCATGATATTTCATTTGGTTACTGGATGAAAGACCAATGATTGTTGCTTATATTGTGCAGAGGAGGTTGTTGACAATATCTCTATCAGGTATTTTGATTTTGAGAAAAAAAAGGTTCATGAGCTAAAACATATATGTTGCAATGTAATTTTTTATCTTTACATCTGACTTGTCTATGGAAACATCAGACATGCAACTAGAAGACAGTTAAGAAGTAAACAAAATACCAAAATAATTGATAAAAAATACCAATATTTGGGGTTGGGGGGAGGGGGACACAGGAAATTGGTTTGCTTCTCAAAAATATTACCCATTAAAGAGTACCCTGATATTTTCAAAAGATGAACTGTAATGAAGTTGAGGGGTAAAACACATCAAAACTGTTACCTTGAATGTTGTTCACTCTAATATACTACATTGTCACAAATATACCAAAAATTGATATTTCAATCAAGAACTAAGTACATGCAACTAAGACAACAAAAGGTAATATAAACGTTCTCTACATTCCTACTTATACACAGCAAATATTGTACTACAGCAATGGTTTATAAAAATTTACTCTTAGACTAACAAAAACCAAATTCAAGTTTACATGCGATGAAGATCATGGTAAACTGGAAACCTATTTGCCGACCGAAAGACAGTGATCCGGCTAAGTTTCGTTTTCTTCTAACCAAACCAGTTCCATCACATATTCATTATTTTCACTTAAGTTTACCAAAATATTAACTACAATAAATATTTCAGAGTATTTTATAATATTCTATGAAAATATCATACATTTTGTCATCGAAAGTCTTCAAAAAGCCCATCATGGTTCATATTTATATGTGAGTTAGAGCTCATGTACGCATTTGAGAACTTATGTCTTCACGTTTAATAACCCAGTAAACATTAGAAACGTTTTTAAATGGTTTAAACGTTTACAAAATGTTTTTAAAACCTATTCAAACCCTATCTTAAGGTTTTCTAAACATTTCCAAGCAAATGTTTACACAGTAATGTTTAAAAAAACGTTTTATGAACATTCTCTATACAAACTCAAGAAGCTAGGTTTCATTGGAAACATTTTTTAAACATTTATAAAATAGCTAAAGAAATGAACATTATGGTGGAAATGCTTTTCAAACATTCATCATGAAGTGTTTCATAGATAATACACATAAAATGTTTAAAAAACATTGTTGATCAAATGTTTTAAAAACATTCTATCAAAAACGTTTTTAAAGCCATATTATCAGAATGCTTATTAAACCTTCACCTTCAAACATGTCCAAAAAAAGGTGGCGGTGAGCTATAATAGGGAATCTTAGAGGACTTTGAAAAAAAATGCCCCACATGTAATCCAAAAAGTAAGTATTGAATGGGGGCACAATTTATAAGCCGCTATCTTACAATTCAGACTTAATAATATTTTCATTAGTGAGCAACCTTAAAAAAGGTATTGAATTTGACCTGTGACCCCATTATTATTCAGGCATTAATATGTTCATTGAAATGTTTTTAAAACATTTATCATTAAACATTTAATAAACGGTATGCATAAAACATTTTAAAAACATTATGTTATAAATGGTTTTTGTACCCATCATTTTTTAACCTTTGCCAAATGTTTCCTATCAAATGTTTGCAAAACCCAAAAATGTTTACTGTGAATTCAAACATACCCAGTTTTTTGCCTAATTCCAGATTTCAGAAACCTTCTCTAAAATTCACATTCAACCACAACACTAGTAAAATGTGCATGGTGTAACTTTTTTTTTTTAAACAAATTGCATCCAAAGATTCATAGATTGAGACACGTAAAGTGGGTTCATGACTTTTGTGCAGTAACAACTTACTAACAAGCTGTCTCGCCAGCCTCTTGTTATACCATAACTTTATGATTGTAAATTACGTGGACCACATATCAGTGGTTGCAGTTTACCTAAATTTGTTTTCAGCGTAAAATATCTATAAAAGTACATTGTTTTCAGATCACATTATTTCATAAGCAATCAATAAAAACTTGCAAATTTAATAAGTAAATAAAATTTTTATAAGTTAATACCCTATCCAATGGACAATATGCTTAACCGGTCGGCGCAGACCGGCCCGCCAAATGTCAGAAAAAGACGTCCTGTGTTTCCACCGGCTGGCCGGTCCGTAGTACTGTGCACTCCCCAGATGGCACCTCGTACTTCCTTCCTGTCTAGACAACCTGACGTCATAGCATCTTTTTCGTTGTCTAAACCTCTTAGACCCCTAGTAAGCTGATAGCGGGGTCGGTGGGAGGGTCTTGTGTGTCCATTGGATAGGGTATTAACTTATAAAAATTTAATTTACTTATTAAATTTGCAATTTTATTGCGTTAATACATCCTATCCAATGGACAATATGCTGAATAACTACCACTTGGTCGGCGGGTAAGTTACTAGGGACTTATGTGAACTCACAAATGATAATAAATTTTAACCTACGGTCTAGGCTGACTTTGTCAGGAGACCTATAGGCCCAGGCCTGGATTGACCTTAAGGTCAGGAAACCCTATAAGGCCTTGGTCGGTTGCCAACAGCCGGTTACCCGGGGCTATACCGACGTCGCCCCCCCCCCCCCTTTTTAACAGACCTGCTCTGAGGTAGGGGGAAGAGAGGGATGAGTTCAGTCCCAGAATGTCAATAAACCTCCCAAAGGAAGTACATCACATTTTTTCTATGTACATGTAGAAAATGTTTGTACGATGTACATATATACAAATCTCCTCAATCTAAGGGCCACCTGTGGATCTGCTGAGCAGCCACTACCGAGCCCAATTGGTAAAGCTCTGAGTCAGCCCAAGCCACACCCTTCAGATAGAACTATGTGAGGGTATTATGTGACTTCAGTGGCAGGCTGACAAAACTGGCTCTAAGGAGACTCCCGACTGGAAGACCTTAGGAGCAGCAAAGGCCCTGACATCATGGGTTCTAGCCCGATGTAGAGAGTGGGCCTCCTGGTCAGAGAGCTCATAACATAGGATCACAGTCTGCTTGATCCAAGATGAGATAGGGGCAGATGTCTTGTCGGAACCTTTCTTAAAGGAGACAAACCAACCACCTCCTTATTCTACTTGAGGTCTGAGGTCCTGTCCAGATAGTAGCGCAATGCTCTAACCGGAAAAAAAGGGGACCAGTCAGACTTGAGGGATCTATCCAGAGAAGGGGGGCCAGGGTTGGTATAACCACTGAGGCCACACTGTCTGGACCCTCCTGACCAGCTGCTTCTTGGATAGAAAGCTGGACAATGGATACAGGGACACCGACCAATTGGATTCATGGATTGGTGTCTAATATTTGTTTGTCAAGCATGAATCTCACTTCTGCGTTTGCCCCACCCAAGGGCCAAGAAGAATACCGTCTTGAAGGTCAAAGCTTCAAGGAGGCCTCCTTGATTGGTCCAAATGGAGCCTTATTCAGTTGGTGCAAAACCAGTGAGAGGTTCCTGGAGGGTATGACCCTCCTGCCTTTGGGTCTGTCTCTGTGGAACTATCCAGGAGACGAGCGAGATTTTTGTCCTTGCTGATGTTGAAGGGGGAATTTCCCAGTTTATCAGCAATGGCTGAACTGTAACCATCAGTGGTGTTGGGCTGTATCTTCCTGTCCTTATAAGGTACATAAGGAAGTCAGCAACTGACTTTACAGGGGTACCCTGAGGTCCACCTGATTAGTGACGCACCACTTGAAACAATGGTCCACTTGCCTCATAGACGGATCTGGTTGATCCCTTTTGAGGAGCCTCAATTCTTGCTGCCACCGCCTCAGCGAAGCCGGGCTCCTCAAATGCTGAGGCTCCAGATTTGTCAGATTTCTGTGAGGGATCTGATTGAATGGTTGTGTCAACAGGTTGGGCAGATTGGGCAGGCTCAGTGGGATTTGGCTGGACATGGCCACTGGATCCCAAAACCAAGGCATGATGGGCCACCCCGGAGCAATCAGAATGATTCTCTTGTATGGGGAGTCCTGTAACATGACCGCTTTGCCCAATATGGCTGACAATGAGAAGGTGTATGCTTCCTGATCCTACCATGGCAAACTGAGCGCATTCACTGCTGTAACCAGAGGATCCGGTACCGGTGACACAAACAAGGGCAACTTGTTGTTGAACCTCATGGCAAATAGGTCTAGTTGAGGCCGGTGCCACCTGTTGCATATTGCTTGGAAGACCTCCTGAAGGAGAGACCACTCTGATTGGGTGGTCTGGTCTAGCCTGGATAGCTTGTCTGCGACCATAATCAGCCAGCCTGTGTCGGGCTTTTAGAGTTACTTGATTTCTGGCGCCCCAGGTCAAGATTCTCCATAGTAAAGCACAAAGTGGGCCCGACCTCATGCCTCCTTCTCTGCTTATGTATGACACCACTGTGGTGTTGTCTGTATCTACAAGTACTATCTTGTGCATACAGAGGTCTTGGAACTCTTGTAAGGCTAGAAAGACTGCCTTGAGTTCTAGGTAATTGATATGCAACTTGCTTTCCAGAAGGGACTAGGTGCCTCCTGCAGTGTGTTCGTTTAAGTGAGCACCCCACCCTGCTTTTGATGAATCTGTAAAATTTGCAGATAATGTTTTATTTGGGTGTAATGGTTGCCCTGTAAGGACATTGTCCTCTTGCAACCACCCTTGTAAATGTGGGTGCCACACCTTGGTATTGGAATCACCTTTCCTAGTGACTCTGGTACCTTCCAGTTGGTTTTGAGATGCCACTGTATGGGTCTCCTATGAAGTCGGCCTAGGTGAAATTACTTCCCTGTGGCTGTTAGTAAACCTATCAGACATGAACTGCTGGACCGGACAAACCGATAGACAGTATTTCTAGTATTGGTCCTGAGGGTTCTGCCAATGGTCCGGTATTGGTCGGACCCGACCGACCATGAGGTCGAACTGGTAACCTAAACTTTGGCATATTTTCACTAGATCTAGTGTATGCCGCAGAGAACCCCGGAGGGATGTGGCTTTCACCAACCAGTCGTCGAAGTACTGGTGGATTATTATACCCTTTCTATGGCCATCAGTTTCAACTCCTTTGCTACTACAGTGAACTCCATGGGTGCAGTGGACAGCCCGAAAGACAGTGCTTTGAACTGGTATGTCAGACCCTGGGCATGACATTTGATATGTCCTGGACAGTTCCTGTATAGGAATATGGAAGTGGGCGTTCTTGAAATCTATTGAGGTAACCCACTCCCGTTGTTGGAGGGTGGTCCTGATGGTCTCCGAAGGGTTTGGTTTGCTCAGACCTAGAATAGGTCCCCAATGGTTGTGTGGTTTTGGAACCAAGCAAGGGTGAAGAAGCCCAGAGATTTGAACTGGCTCGACTGCACCATTCCCTGTCCATAAGCTGATGTAATGCTTCTAACCAATATAGGTTCCTGTGAAGATGTGCATAGCATTTGATAAGTGGGGTGACCTTGTCAAGCTTGGTCTTGACTGGAAAGGGAGTGTAGCCCTCCTTCAACATTTATACTACCTAGGGTCCAGCCCCCCCAAGGCTTCCTAAGTCCCGAAATGGGGTTAGTCTGGACCCTACAGGCAGTCTGACAAAAATTTCTGTCCCTCTGGCCTCCGGACACTGGTCCGGTCTGGTGATAATGATCTGAGAAAACAGTCTCTCTGTTCTTGCTGTGGTCCGGTCCGGTGGGGTTGACACCACTTTTCAAATTTAAAGAACTCTTGCCCCAGGCCAGCATCCTGCAAGGTGCAGCGTTAAGAATTTTCTGTAACCAAATCTACCAAGGCAATTTGTCCGGTACCAAGACTCCATAACCGGTAATTCACTGTAAACAGTTAAGTCACTGTAACTGGCACAAAAAAGCTGGCAGGCTGGGGTCACTAATGAATTTAGACAGCTACTGGTCTATATTTAGCCCTGTACAGTAAGGACTGTGTAGCCAGCACTCTGTTTGTAGACTTGTAACTGGTAGGTTGAAGCAAGTGTACAAGGCTGTGTAGCCAGTACCAGCCGGTACACTCTGTAACCAGTAGTTGAAGCAAGTGTACAAGGCTGTGTAGCAAGTACCAACCGGTACACTCTGTAACCAGTTGTTGAAGCAAGTGTGCACAGCTGTGTAGCAAGTACCAGCCGGTACACACTGTAACCAGTAGTTGAAGCAAGTATACAAGGCTGTGTAGCCAGTACCAGCCGGTACACTCTGTAACCAGTTATTGAGGCAAGTGTATAGGGCTGTGTAATCGTTACCTGTCAGTACACTCTGACACCAGTTGTGGAAGCAAGTGTACAGGGCTGTGTAGCCGGTACCCTGCCGGTACACTGTAACCAGTTGTTAAAGCTACTGTATAAGGCTGTGTAGTCGGTCGGTGCACTGTAACCAGTTGTTGAAGTAACTGTACAAGGCTGTTTAGCCGGTAGTGGGTCGGTACATTCTGTAACCAGTTGTTGAAGTATATGTACTTACAACTATCTTGTGTTGAAATCAGCTGGCTGTAGGTTTCCGCCATTAATAAAGTATTTCTTTGAAAAACACGTCTTATTTGTAGATTTGACAGTTGGTGGGAAAGCCCTTATGATCTATATTTAGAAACAATTGTGTCACATGACCAGTTTGCTGGTCGGAGGGAGAACGTGATTGGCTGATTGGAGATGACAGCTTCGTGATCTGGTCGGTGAATCACGTGACCAGCTTCGGATCTTCCGACTATTTCCGACCTTCTTGTTCGGTTAATCACGTGATTAACTTCGTGACCTGGTCGTGAAAACACGTGACCAGCTTCGTGATTTGGTCGGAAGGACACGCGATTGGCTAACTGGAGATGACGTCAGTATTCGCGTTCTTTGTGTGATGCTTTACCAGCAACTTTACAGTCCACAAAACCCCACTACCGACAACAAGGCCGGGTCTGCAAAGCAGGGACTGTAGTCACAGTAGACGTGAGTTCTGAAGAACGCACTTCCGACCTTGCTGGTCGGTGAAAACACGTGACCTGCTTCGTGATTGGTCGGAAGGACACACGATTGGCTGACTGGATATGACGTCAGAGGTCGCGTTCTTTTGAGCTGGCCGGTCGGCTGATGCTTTAAAAACAGAGAAGCCTGGGCCAGTGCGCTCTGTAGATGAAGTTCTGGCCGGTCTGAAGTCGATTCTTCTTTTCAGCCGGCTGTACACTCAAACCAGTTTCCTGGCCATCCACCTCCCTTACTACCGACATAAGTGCCGGGTCCACAAGGGAGGGACTGAGAGTGATTAAAGATGAAGTTCCTTCTATGTAAATACTAGGTGAGGTCGGCTGAACATGAGCTTGCCGGTTGACTAATGCTTTACAGCAAAGATGTCTGGACCAGTGCGCTCTGAAGAAATCTGAAGAATTCACCTATTGCTTCTGATGAAAAAACACTAAATACTCGAGCTAGGCTGGTGTGACTGATGCTTTACAGCAGAGAAGTCGGTACCAGTGCGCTCTGAAGAATGCATCTCTTGCTTGGGGAATTCCTTCTATTACAGTGTTCAAAACTACGTAGATTGCAGTTCCCCGTGATTTCTATTGGAAGTACTAGAAAGACGTTTCTATGGTGACTGTAGCCTCAAACAAAAGACACGGATAAAAATACCTGCAAGTAGTATATCCATAATTCCTCAATATTGTCGATCTGCCCCTAACAACACAAAGGTTGAATGGGAGGAAACTAGTAAAATGGCTGCCTTTATATTTCGCGTCGTAACTGCCCTATCATCAACACTAAATTGAGTCAGCTAGGGAGCGTTTCCAGCAGATTTAATCATGTATATCCGTGCTTGATATGTAGATAACACTTTTAAACCAAAATATTTGCAATTCAGGTGAAAAATCCATCATAATGCACACTTTTCCTTAAAATATCTGGAGATTGTTGAAAACACATTCGCACAGTACACGCGCCAAACGAAAAAGATGCTATGACGTCAGGTTGTCTAGACAGGAAGGAAGTACGAGGCGCCATCTGGGGAGTGCACAGTACTACCACAGTCTGCGCCGACCGGTTAAGCATATTGTCCATTGGATAGGATGTATTAACGCAATAAAATGGCAATTATATGTGCATGATACAGTGATATATTGTACAGACTATAATTTGCATAATTAGATGTGTAAATAATAATAAAAAATTATTTTGTTTCTTAGTTGAACATATTCAATGGCAAAAACAACCATTAAATGTTGGAAAACGGCTTGTAAACATACAACTATTAACCATAATATACTTATCCACTGATCAATTTCCTTTCCAATAAACCATCCTTCCAAACAGGTGTCTGTCAATAGTATAACGTCCTTTCCATCAAAAGTTAACACTTTACCACAACACTCCACTTAATATATGACTTACACTTTCCATGAAAAAAAAAATCTGTACAACTCCTGGCATAAACCCAGAAAACAGTACTAGTTACCTTATTTTATACTTCAAATAATCCATTATTCTATTCATTAAGGAGTACACCAGTCCTCTGTACAGCCCTACAATCCACAAACACCTACATATCAGCACTTATACTCACCTCATTGCTCTGGCTGCTGCTGCAGACTTAGGCCGGGTATTCAGTCCCTCTTTCCAGCCTGGTAGATGACCTGACTTGGGCCTCATTGGCTTGTTTTCCCAGTGTAAGTCCCTGCCTCCTCCAAGCCAGGTGGATCCCTGCTGTACAGGGATGTGGGACTTCCTGCCCTTACCATTCATAGAGGGGGAGGGTGGACGCTGGGGAGGAGGACTCTCAGTCCTGGATTGATGGTCAGACTTGACCGGTGTGTGGGGAGAGTAGGCCCGACTGCGAGAGTAGCGGTCAAAACCACTGCCAGGTCTGGAAGACACCAGGATAGACCTGCCAGAAAACAACACCAGAAACAAATTCTATGAAAAAGCTAGGACAAACTGGTTCAAAGACGTACAGACAAACGGCTGAATCCTTGAAAATTAAATCACAAAGAAACAGAAGTAATTCCTCAAAGGAGAGACCTGGCAAAACAGGGATGCATACATTTATACAAAAATTTAAAGAAGGGCTTTGTTACATGTAGATAACCCTGCTTAGACAGGGAAATGTGTAAAACAAATGTCAAAGAAACACATCAGAATTTCTAGTTCCCACAGCCATAGATCTGCACAAGCAAAGATATATAATGCAAATTAACAGTTATTGTAAGAAAATCCAAGATGACAACACTACATTACCCTTTAGTTTTAAGCTGTTCTTTGATATCCAGTAGCAACATGTTGTGAGGTGACATCACTGGGCTGTTTCTGGAGATGTTCCTGGATGAGTCATGTAATGAGTCCAACTCAGTCCTCATCACCTCAGCCATCAGCTGTCGCTCTGTATTGGACACCAAGCCTGAGGCTACTGGGTCAATACTCTCCTTCATAGAGCTGTCTAAAGTACAGAAACTTGTATGCTATAGATTGCCAGTAACATACATTAGTAAGGCAAAAGGAACACTCGATACTATCCTTCATCGGGCTGCCTTCAGTACAGAGATATGTATGCGATAAATTACTAGTAACATACATTAGTAAAGTACAAGGAACACTTGATACTATCCCTCATCGGGCTGCCTTCAGTGCAGAGATATGTATGCTATAAATTACTAGTAACATACTTTGGTAAAGTTAAAGAAACACCCATTTCTAGCTTTCAATGGGCTGCCTTTAGTACTTAGATTTGTATGCTAAAAAGCAAGGGTCAATTACTTTCTTTATAGAGTTACCTGTATGAAAACTGGTTTATTAAAGTAAAAATGGTCACTTGGTTATAATACTTTCTGGACTTAAACAATGCTTCCCTTTATAATGCTGCTTGTGTAAGCTATAAATATCTCTACCTGAATATAACCTGCAAGTAAAGTAAAAATAAGGGACTTAGTCCTTCATACAACTATTTAGGTAAAGTTCCCAGACTCAAACTCCTCGAGTAAACTAATATCAGCCACTGGATCAATATTGTACTGCAATGCATTACTGTTTTTCAAATGACAGATGACTCAATTAATACAATATTGACCAGCTAGTGTGTACTTCTTTCTTCCATCCACTACTACTGGTCATTTACAACTACAAACGTATATATATCTGTTCAAGTGAGTTGTATACAACATGATAACTCAATTCTATACCATCACCATCATCCTCCATGCTAGCTTCAGGTTTTCTCTCCACCTCAGGACCCCCGTCAGTGGACTTGGCGTTCTCTCCCTGCATACTTTTTTGGGGTGAGGATGTGTCGCTGACCTGGGTACGTGTGGTGGTGGCCTGGGACTCTGCATCCACCTGGGGTATTTCTATGGGGTGTTCTGGAGTGCCAGCAGTCACTGCTGGGATGACATTAGAATCTGACCCTTTCATGCCATGAGGACGGGCAGCTGTCCCAGGCCGTGTGCTGGGACGTGATTCCACAATATCCTACAGAGAGAAAGTGTTCCACGAGAACATTTATTTAACTTCACTGAAAACACAAATATTAAACAGACATCCATTGAAGAGATTGTTGTCATTTTTTCTGTTTTGTGAACATTGTGGCACATGAAATTCATAACAGCTGAGGTTTAGTTCAGGCCACCTCCACTAAACTTACAAAATATGGTATTTTCAGGGTCCATATTCACTAACACTCTTCTTTGAATTAAAAAACATTTTTTTAGAAAAATTCTTAGAATAAAAATAATTCTAAGTATAACAGTTTTCAGATTCATTAGAAACTTTACACTTCTAAACATCGTACAGACAAAATGGATGCAATAACTGTGTAAAAACAGGTAGCATTAATATTTTAGTAGTTGACCATCATAAAAATGTGATTTGTAAAACAAAATTGTATTAAGAGTACTTTTTTACAAATATTGACATATTCTTACTCTCAGAAATTTATCTTCTTCTCAAATTTTGCTTTAACAAAATCAAGTTTCTTCTAGGAAAATTATTATTCATAAGAATAAGAATGCGAGTAATATAGACCCACTGATCTTCATTCATCAGAACTGGTTCTACTTGCACCTAAACTTGCCTTATACTGAGTCTAATTATACAGAGCACATATGAAAGTTGTACGAATATATTTTGTATAAAAACATACAGCATTGTATCTAACGAAAGTCAAGGTATAATGTTAGGTCCCTTTTAACCTATTCATACAGTCCTTTTATCCACATTTTGTTAGGAACTGCATTCAAACCAAAGACCACTTAGATGACAGCCAACTGGTTGTTTTCAAAATTTGATGATACTAATGATGGGGCAATAACCTGTACACTTGATTAATTGTTGGTAACACTCCACAATACTATTATTTAAAAGTAGAAACACTGAAAAACAGAAAAATAAATGGTTACTAAAAATGAATCTTAAACTTTAAAAGGCTTTCTTTTGAAAAATTGAACAATTCCATGAGTAAAATTATTCTTAATGATAAAGAATGGTTGTTTAAAACAGGCAGTATTTCTTTCAGAGAAAAAAAAATTTTTTAATCCCAATAAATAATCTTAAGTTTGCCAATAAGTATATGATTCAGACACTGTCATATGCCATACCTTAAGCTCCGGTTCATCATCTGATGCGAGACTGGAGTCATGTGAGAGATGTGACTGTGAATAGAGCACTTCATCCTCCTCGCCATCCTCAGGGTCACTGCAATGTACATAGTCAAAGTAGGAATTAATTCCAAGTTACAAATCTGAAACATACGGTCGAGGTTACCCAATTAAAATAACACAAAAACAAGAAAATTCACACAAATAACGCAACCGATGAAATAAATGGCAAAAAATTGTCACAAGCATAATATGTTTGACATTAATTTCCCATAATTCAGTTAAAAATTATACATAATTTATTAATAAAATTAATTAATAAAAAGAGGGTTTTTCAGTGGTATATTTCGCATAACAGCATTTCATCCTACTCACAGTCACTGCATAGTAAAACAGTAAATGGGGGTAATAATAACAAGAATTTTGTGAAATATGGGACTGTGTCACCATTTTAAACTAGAGTATTGCTTCGCAAGGGAAAAACAAATTGTTCTTGCAGAGCATTAATGATTTTGCTAAAATAACTATTTTTCTCTGTTCGCTATGTTTTTATTCTTTTGTGTTAAAATTCAACCAGTCTGCAAAACATGGCAGGAAAATGCTTTCTTGAAAGAGTGTCAGATGACTCTGAGTACACCCTGTGGACCAAAAATCACTCTTTCCCACACCATTCCAGGACTAACTGAGGAGACTTAATGCTCAAGGCTTCAAAGGCAAGCTGTTGAGGGGAGGAGTGTACGATGCTCGAAGGCTGAGGGGGAGACTGATAGAATGCATTCACAAAAGATTCTAGTTCTTGTTGTGAGCCTGCGAATATAGGTTCCCATGCCTCAGGGTCACCCAGTAGTAACTCAGATTCATCATGAGAGGTATTGGCTTTTTCTTTATAATGATACCTTCTATTTTTGATTTTGTTAATTTGTTCTTCAGAGAAGAAGTGGAAGACTGAGCACAAACTCTGGCCAGTAACACACAGGTCGTCACCCTTACCTGCCTCTCTGCAAGTAGGGCAGTAGTTGTGATCAAAACCAAAGCAAAAGTGGTGATATTTAACAGCACGAAGCTTGTTCAGAACTAACTGCCAAGAAGACATGCTTGCTTGTCGATAAGACAACACACAGTTTACATAGTTAAAAATAAAACAAGAAAACTGGGGTTGTAGACTCCAAAAGGTGGGTTGCTGAATCAGTATCAGGGATGGTAACACATACTAGTATTTGCCATGTCTACAGGATGGATATATGCAACATGATAGCTGTGATACTGGTAATGGAAATATCAAAATAGTGCTGGGTTCTGTCCTTTCACTTTGTGAAGTCTGAAATCAATTAGCAGAAGCATCTTTAACTTACAGTCTGCAAACAGAACTTCAAGATGGCAGGCATCTTGTCTTTCCAAATGGTACCAATTTCGAAAACAACCTACTTGGGTGCTCTCCTACCACCCTATGCTATCACTCCATATAGACCGGACACCAGTCCATTTTCACAAAAAAAGGGACTGGTATTGGCCAAAACAACCTTGATATACAGATGTACACTTCCACCACCTCATTGCTATTTGGCAACGAAAAAGTTATTTTCCTTGGGGTGACGACATTCTTGTGAGAATGGAAATTAAGGTAAAAAGTTATACTGAGCATGTTCGGAGCTCTAGTATTTCTTCTGTTGTCCAGTAAAGAAACATACTCACCCCTAAAATGGCTGACCAGAAGGAAGAAGTGGCAGAATAAAATGGTGGGCAATACTGGACCATTGTTTGCCCCAAAAAGAAGAGACATGAACCAGAAAACCACTCCGTGAAGTTTGAAATCGATAGGCAGAAGCGTCTTCGAGTTAGAGTCCGGAAACCAAAATGTTGACAGATGGATGGACAAACGAACAGATGGTCGGACAGACATCAGGCACATCAATCTAGTAGGCAGGTTGGTTACATGCAACACCCCAAAAAAGAAATTTTTCAAATATATAAATCTATACTGCCAAATAATGAAACTGGCCAACCAGAAGGAATTTGTGTACTATGTCACTATCTATGTAACCTTGAGGCAGCAGGTGTTGCCACCAAACATGCAAGATAAAACACAAATCTCTTCAACAGTCAATGAGAAAATTGTGATAAAGTGTTGAAATTTTCACACTTTGGGTGGGGGTATCTCACCTGTAATGGCCGTGGAGAACAGACGAACAAATAGATCTGCATGCCCTGAACAATTTTCCATCCTCAATAGATAAAGTATCTTTTAAAAGAAACAGCATGTCTCTGGACCTTGTACTTTTGGAGAAGTTGTTTAAGCAGACTAGGACACCAGATTGATACCATAATGTCAGCCAAGAATTTCATTAGATTAACCATTTATAAGTAAAAAAGCTGTGTGGCTATAATAAAAAGGCATGGGTTTTAGTACCAAAAATGCTGAGGATAAAGTTTCCCTTATTCTTGTGACAATAAACCTACCTCAACACAGCTTGTGTACGAGGCTTCTGTTTCATATTCTAAAACAAAAAAAGAGAACGATTTCATCTTTTTCTGGTTGAAAACTTTAAATAATGTACATTAATAGAGTTTTAATTGAGATACATCTTTACAAAAAATACTACTTTGTTTAAATAATTAATATGCCAATTCGAAAAGGCACTTAATAAAACATTCCTTAATATTTATAAGAAAGACCAAAACAATTGATGGTAAAAGAAGAATTTTACACAAAATAACAGAGATAAACCATAGTACATGACTATGAACATATAACATATCCATACAAACCACCTTATATCATCATTCTATACCCATGTATAAGTTTACAGGAAATTAGTGTGTCACGTTTTGTTAGTATTACTTGATATAAGTCGCTTTTTAACTAGACCATCATTAACTGTACAGACAATGAACAACAGTGAAAATGACAAAGAATTGAAACAGATAATGACATATTACATGTCTATAAAATTGATATGTAGGCTGCAACATGAGGTAGTATTAAATTACAACATTAAGAATTGCTAGTTAATAATCTATGGGATGTAACATAATCTATTATTAAATTTATACAAGGCTTTCAATCACCAAAAAATAGCATCAGAGATGCCCGTACCCCACAGCCTGGGGAAATAGTTTTCAACACCATGACATTTAGAAGTAGTCAAACAGTACAAAGACCAGGATAGTTTCAGCGCAGTGTCACTTATATAAAGCTCCAATTATAAAGACTGGAAGAGCGCAGTGAACAAAAATAGCATCAGAGATGCCCGTACCCCACAGCCTTGGGAAATATTTTCAACACCATGAGATATAGAAGTACTGTACCAGTACAAACTTCAGGATACTTTCAGAGCACTGTCAGTTATATAAAGGTCCAAACAATGTTTAAATGGAGAAATAATGTTTAAAAGAAAGATAATGCGTATAAAGATGAAGTATTAAAACTAGAGATTGCGTCTCGACGCAGTGTATCCCCGGACGGGACATAGTTAAGGCGTGAATGTGTCGGGCTTGAGCCTGTTTCCTGCAGCACCAGGTCAGGATTCTCCATAGTACCAGATTACTTCCAAAAGCTAATCACTAGTTGTTTCACTTATATCTGTCTTTAAAAATTACATTTCATGGATCCAGAAGATCCATATAGTGATCCGGATCGCTTCCAAAACTCAATCATTTCATCCTTTTACCTTTTCAGACATATTCTAAAAATTTCATCGAAATCCATCCATAAGTTTTTGAGTTATCTTGTACACAGACACATCTGGCAGCCTGGATCCACATGATCCAGACAGTGATCCAGATTACTCCCATAATGTAATCACTTGTTCTTTGTCCCATTTAAGACATTTCCTGAAAATTTCATAAAAATCCATTCATGACTTTCTGAGCTATTTGTCTTTAAAAATTACATTCACGGATCCAGAAGATCCAGATAATGGTCCAGATCACTCGCAAAATTGAACCATTTCTTCCTTTTACCACTTCTTCCTTTTACCATTTGTAACATATCCTGAAAATAGTAAAATCCATTCCAAGATTATGTGCAAGCCTGGATCCAGATGATCCAGATCACTCCAAAAATGTAATCACTTGTTCCTTGTACCATTTAGGCCATTTGCTGAAACAATCCATCCATAACTTTTTGAGGTATCTGTCTTAAAAAATTATATTTCATGGATCCAGAAGATCCATATAGTGATCCGGATCACTTCCAAAATTCAATCATTTCATCCTTTTACCACTTCTTCCTTTTACTGTTTGTAACATAGCCTAAAAATATCAAAATTCATCGTAAAATCATGTTGCAGGCTCGATCCAGATGATCCAGACGGTGATCCAGATCATTCCAAAAGTATAATCACTTGTTCCTTGTACCATTTAGGTCATTTGCTGAAAATGTCATCACAATCCATCCATAACTTTTTGAGGTATGTCTTATTACATTTCACGAATCCAGAAGATCCATACAGTGATCCGGATCACTTCCAAAATTCAGTTATTTCATCCTTTTACCTTTTCAGACATATCCTGAAAATTTCATCAAAATCCGTCCATAAGTTTTTTTGCTACAATGTACACAAACAGATCTGGCAACCTGGAACCAGATGATCCAGACAGTGATCCAGATCACTCCCCAAATCTAATCACTTGTTCCTCGCACCATTTAGGTCATTTGCTGAAAATGTCATCACAATCCATCCATAACTTTTTGAGGTATCTGTCTTATTACATTTCATGGATCCAAAAGATCCATATAGTGATCCGGATAACTTCCAAAATTCAGCCATTTCATGCTTTTACCTTTTCAGACATATCCTGAAAATTTCATCAAAATCCGTCCATAAGTTTTTTTGCTACAATGTACACAAACACATCTGGCAACCTGGATCCAGATGATCCAGACAGTGATCCAGATCACTCCCCAAATCTAATCACTTGTTCCTCGCACCATTTAGGTCATTTGCTGAAAATGTCATCACAATCCATCCATAACTTTTTGAGGTATCTGTCTTATTACATTTCATGGATCCAGAAGATCCATATAGTGATCCGGATCACTTCCAAAATTCAGCCATTTCATCCTTTTACCTTTTCAGACATATCCTGAAAATTTCATCAAAATCCGTCCATAAGTTTTTTAGCTACAATGTACACAAACATATCTGCAACCTGGATCCAGATGATCCAGATCACTCCCCAAATCTAATCACTTGATCCTCGCACCATTTAGGCCATTTGCTGAAAATGTCATCACAATCCATCCATAACTTTTTGAGGTATCTGTCTTTAAAAATTACATTTCATGGATCCAGAAGATCCATATAGTGATCCGGATCACTTCTAAAATTCAACCATTTCATCTTTTTACCTTTTCAGACATATCCTGAAAATTTCATCAAAATCCGTTCATAAGTTTTTGAGCTATATTGTACACAAACACATCTGGCAGTCTGGATCCAGATGATCCAGACAGTGATCCGGATCACTCCCAAAATCTAATCACTTGTTCCTCGTCCCAATAAGGACATCTCCTGAAAATTTCATCAAAATGCACCCATAACTTTTTGAGCTATCTGTGTTTAAAAATTAAATTTCATGGATCCAGAAGATCCAGACAGTGATCCGGATCACTCCCAAAATTTAATCACTTCTTCCTTTTACCAATTTGGACATATCCTGAAAATTTTATCAAAATCCGTCTGTCAGTTTTTGAGTTATCTTGTTTACAAACAAACAAATAGAGGGCCCAAAATGACCCTCGGTCAGGTACTTTGGCAGTCAGTGGATGACCTTCAACGAAGATCTGTAACCGGTCAGCCTGGATGCTGGTACTCCGTCATGTACTCAACCTAAAAGCCATTTTCAATAGTTTCCACGCAATGTAGTTGGCATTAAGTGTGAAAATATCTCCAAATATGCCAAAAATGACCCTTGGTCAGGTACTTTGGCGGTCAGTGGATGACCTTAAATGAAGATCTGTAACCAGTAAACCTGGATGGCAGAAGTCCATCATGTACTCAACCTCCAAAGCCATTTTCAATAGTTTCCATGCAATATAGTCAGCGTTAAGTGTGTTTATTTGGGGTTTAACGTCGCTTTCAACACTGTACAGGTCATATCACGACGGGTAGTTGGAAGGGCAGAGGAAACCAGTACATAGAGTTCGCTAGGGTTGTGTACTGTAAACTGCCGACCAACGGCAAGCAACTACCAGCTTTCCCACTTACAGCCATGACGGGGATCGATCCCCGGCCGCAGAGGTGGGAGGCGCGAGTGTTACCACTCTGCCACCGTGGCCCCAGCGTTAAGTGTGAAAATATCTCCAAAAAGGCCAAAAATGCCCCTCGGTCAAGTACTTTGGCGGTCAGTGGATGACCTTCAATGAACAGCTTCAAGGTCAAATTTCTGCATGCTTATAGAGGACATATATATGTATTATATATACCAGCCATAGGATGATCTAACTTTCTGTCTTGGAGAACTGGGCCAAAATGTGCAAAAATGGCCAAAATCTGACCTTAAAGTGGCCACCAGTGACCTTGAGATTGAACCCGTCTGTGCGCATATAACGGCACTCTGGCATTAATTGGAATTTTTGCTGGGCGTATATCCTGTAACAAACGCCATCACAATTGGTATTTATTGCTACAATAATGTTTAAGTAGAGAAAATAACATCTAAGAGAAAGAAAATGTATGTAAAGATAAAGTACTAAAACCAGACAATTCAATAGCAAGATGACAGCATTAATCAGTAAACTAAAAAATATGAAGCTGTAAAATTTATTAATTGGAGAACAGCTGTCAAGGGAACAGCACAATTACATAAATATGCATATAATAATCAGTTGCAGCAATCCATATATCTTTGTCATAAGAGAAAGATGTCTCAAACAAGGCAGGTGAACACACTTTGGCAGAGTAAAAAGGTCACACCATGATGTACACCTACACCCCCTAACCAATGCCCCTACCAAGTGTAAACCTTCTACACCTTAAGAAATCCAAGAAATACCCCAGATAAGATTTTAAAACTCATGGTCACTATGACAGGTCAAAGGTCAAATCAAGGTCACACCATAACGTTGGACACCTACATCCCCTAACCAATGTCCCTACCAAGAATCAACTCCCTACACCTTACGGTTTCCGAGATATAGCCCAGACAAGATTTTATCAGTCAAGGTCACTACGGCAAGGTCAAATCAAGGTCACACCATGCAGTTGCACACCTACTCCCCCTAACCAATGTCCTTACCAAGTATCACCTTCCTACACCTTACAGTTTCCAAGATATAGCACAGACAATATTTGCAAGGTCAAGGTCAGTGGGGCGACGTCAAACGTCAAATCAAGGTCACACCATGATGTTGCACACCTACAACCCCCCACCAATGCCCCTACCAAGTATCAACTTCTTACACCTTACAGTTTCTGAGATATGGTCTGGACAAGATTTTATAGGTCAAGATCACTATGGCAAGGCCAAAGGTCAAATCAAGGTCACACCATGATGTTGCACACCTACACCTCCTAACCAATGTCCCTACCAAGTATCAATTTCCTACACCTTACTGTTTCCGAGATACAGCCGGACAACATTTTATACAGCAAGGTCAAAGGTCAAATCTATTAGTACCTCAGGAAGAGACACATATGCACAACTATACAGTGTATGAGCACAAATATGTCTGAACATTATTTACAATTTATAACGTTCAAGGCTTAGAATACAACTTCAATATATCTAATCAATGTACTTAATATATGAAACAAAGTATGACATGTTCATCAAAGTAAAAAAAAAACAATATTCATGAATTTTATTGCAGATTCCTCCAAATTGTTACATGAAGTCTTTTTTGTTTGCAAATAAACACGTTCTTTATCTTTACATTGAATTATATTTTCCAAAAATCAACTGATAATATTGATTTACCCACTGTCTAGGGGGTAGGGAGTGTGAGTGTGTGTGGTACCCACTGTCATACTTACTATGAATTTTACATTGAAAATATTATGAGCATACAATTTTACACTCTTTCGTATTGTCATTATTGTATTGTTGTTTTGTTTATGACATTATGTGATGCAAGACAACCCTGATGTAAAACATACTTATGATAGAAAGCTCATGTATTATGTATCAAATATATTGTTCCAACATTTGAGTCATCTTATTTTCAATAACCTATGTGAATGGAACTATAAGTTTCACGCACATTTCATTGAAAGAATGATGCATCTTTTGACAATCAGTAGCTAAAAATAATTTGCAACAAGAAAATTCAATATTTCAACAATCATAAATAAAATTTAGAAATTAGGATCAGAGATGCCCGTACCCCACAGCTTGGGGAAATAGTTTTCAACACCATGAGATATAGAAGTAATGAAACAGTACACAGATTGGGATACTTTCAGAGCAGTGTCAGTGTCCAAATAAAGTAGAGAAAATAACATCTAAGAGAAAGAAACTGCATGTAAAGATTAAGTATTAAAACAGGACAATTCAGTTAACTAGAAATTATGAAGACACCCAAAGGTGCAACAACCAAGATTCAAGTAAAAGATATAAGAGTGATATAAGAGAGATAAAATAGTATTAGACATCCCTGTAGAGAGATAGAATAGCCTCAGATATGCAAGATCAAATATAACAAATATATATATCACATATAACACCCGACCAATGTCCCTACCAAATATCAACTTCCAACCACCTGATGGTTTCCGAAATATAGCCCAGACAAGGCATTATAGGTCAAGGTCACTACGGCAAGGTCAAATGAAGGTCACACCATGACGTTTTACATCTACACACCCTAGCCAATGTCCCTTCCAAGTATCAACTTCCTACACCTTACGGTTTCCGAGATATAGCCCGGACAAGATTTTATAGGTCAAGGTCACTACGGCAAGGTCAAAGGTCAAATCAAGGTCACACCATGACATTGCACACCTACACCCCCTAACCAATGTCCCTACCAAGTATCAACTTCCTACACCTTACGGTTTCCGAGATATAGCCCGGACAAGATTTTATAGGTCAAGGTCACTACGCCAAGGTCAAAGGTCAAATCAAGGTCACACCATAACGTTGCACACCTACACCCCCTAACCAATGTCCCTACCAAGTATCAACTTCCTACACCTTACGGTTTCCGAGATATAGCCTGGACAAGATTTTATAGGTCAAGGTCACTACAGAAAGGTCAAATCAAGGTCAGACCATGACGTGGCACACCTACACCCCCTAACCAATGTCCCTACCAAGTATCAACTTCCTACACCTTACGGTTTCCGAGATATAGCCCGGACAAGATTTTATAGGTCAAGGTCACTATGGCAAGGTCAAAGGTCAAATCAAGGTCAGACCATGATGTTGCACACCTACACCCCCTAACCAATGTCCCTACCAAGTATCAACTTCCTACACCTTACGGTTTCCGAGATATAGCCCGGACAAGATTTTATAGGTCAAGGTCACTATGGCAAGGTCAAAGGTCAAATCAAGGTCAGACCATGACGTTGCACAATTACACCCCCTAACCAATGTCCCTACCTATCAACTTCCTGCACCTTACGGTTTCTGAGATATAGCCCGGACAAGATTTTCAAAGTCAAGGTCACTATGGCAAGGTCAAATCAAGGTTAGACCATGACGTTGCACACATGATGTTGCACACCTACACCCCCCTAACCAATGTCCCTACCAAGTATCAACTTCCTACACCTTACGGTTTCCGAGATATAGCCCGGACAAGATTTTATAGGCCAAGGTCACTATAGCAAGGTCAAAGGTCAAAGCAAGGTCAGACCATGACGTTGCACACCTACACCCCCTAACCAATGTCCCTACCTATCAACTTCCTGCACCTTACGGTTTCTGAGATTTAGCCCGGACAAGATTTTCAAAGTCAAGGTCACTATGGCAATGTCAAAGGTCAAATCAAGGTCAGACCATGACGTTGCACACCTACACCCCCTACCCAATGTCCCTACCAAGTATCAACTTCCAACACCTTATGGTTTCTGAGATACAGGCCGGACAAGCTTCTTCCCGCCCGACCGCCCATCCGGACACCATGGGTGAAAACAATACCCCGACAGCCCTTAAGGGCTGTGGGGTGATAAAAAAATGACAGAGGTTGTTATTATCTAATCAGTCATGAACAAGAAGATGGTAAGTTTTAAATCTGCAACTGCTCAGTCGTCACTGAGAGTCAAAATGAGGCATTTGTGTTGCTTTGGTCGAGATAAGTTCGAAACTTTTATCCACACCTGATATAAGATGCAACTTAACATTGTTTTTAATACATTTATTAATTTAATACATTAGCTTGATGCAACAATAAATACTACACATAAAAATAAGGGAGACCAACACATGTGATTCAACTTATATACATAAACAGGAATTCTAACTAGAAGTACAAACTACTACCACCTTTCCGAGGTTGGAGAAAACTACTTCTTTTGCTGTCTGAATTTGGTCATATTTAAACATACCATACGGGATGTCAACTTCTGAGGTCTATAAAAAGTATTGTAGAGGAAGTTTAATAAGGTTCTGTATAAATTGGTCAAATGTTTTTTTTTCTTTCACCACAAAAAAGATAACCTCCTTAGCCTTCAGTATATATATTAAGTATCTAAAGTGATAAACTTAATTGTTTCTTTTATTTAACTAGATTGGGCCAACTCGGCGCCAACATATCCCCAGACAGGTCATCACTCACGCCACAGGTTTTGATCGGGAATTTTTTAAAACATAATTACCCATTATTATATGAACTTCAGCACATCAATCTACTCTGTTTATTTCTTCCAAGGAAGATGGTGTATCCCCAGACGCCGAATACATAACTCAAATTATATTTTCAATCTTCCTGCAATGATAACTCTAAACCTATTTTCAAAGTATTTAAATGATTGATGATTGAATGTCCATTCTAAAATAATAATCCCAAAAGAGCATATCTGTTTCTATATTTGTTGACAAATAAAATATTATTTTTAACTCAACTCATCATACTTTTCAATCTTCCTTCAAAGTATTTAAATGATTGATGATTCAATGTCCATTCTAAAATTCATAATCCCAAAAGCGCATATCTGTTTCTATATTTGTTTACAAATAAAATATTATTTAAAAAAAAATTATTTATATTATTATTTTATTATATTATTTTTAGAATTTGCAAATTGTTTTCAGTTATTCATTTCCTCTATACCTATATATGTGGTCCATATATATGCAACCTAAATATGTGACACAATCTCAGTTCTGACTCCCCTTTGTGTTATATGTAATGAAGCCCACCACCTCCCACCGCCACCCCTCTCCCCTTCTCCACACCTCTCTCACTATTACACAAGATCTGCAACCCCATTGAGTTCTTTGTTTCTCATCTGATATCATTAAATACCTTTGTTTATTTAGTGTCACTCAATATAGCTGGAGGTCCCAGAGGTGGGTGGGGGGAATCCGGGTGGGGGATGCATAAATGGTAAACAAACAATCTATATAAAAGGGGTACTCAAATACAAAAAGAATTGAGAATTTTAAGTATGTGATTATCAACTGAAATGAGTTCATAACTGTAGGAGCTGTGTCAAAATTAACTGAGGCAAGTTGAATAAAACTGGGCTAGTTGAGGGTTAAAAATCCCCTACTTTTACTACATAAGGATATAATTTCATTAATATTGGGACTTAAAGCTCACTTAAAGTGTCCATTTTGTCTACTTGAATATGTTTAACCAGTTTCATTTTAAAAAGTTAAAAACTCAGCAAGCAGAGGTATAACACACAAAAATAAGTTCTTAAAAGACTAAGATAGCCACAACATTATTAATATTCAAAATTTAAATAGACAGGCATTTCCTTTTAAAAATTCAAAGATTTCAGCTCTATAACCCACATAGTTTGACAGTTACTGGGCTTTAAAGTGGCATAATGTCCATAAATTGGGTTTCTGTGGGCATTTTACAATTGTTAAAGAGACCTTAGCAATTAAACAACAGATCTGAAACTTTTTGGGGGACATACATAACAAACAAAAATTATATATAATACAGTTTAAGACTTGTCACACTAAGCATTTCCAAATAACAGGGCAAAATACGGAAAAAATGTCCAAAAAGGCACTTGGGCGAGTGTCTATGGCCCTCATACACAGGTTAAATGTCTACTAAAAACCTTGATTTTCGGCATATGTAAAAAGGACATAATAATGCATTCCCAGATGGGATTTCAGCTCCATCAATCACATAGTTTAACAGTCACAGGGCTTAAAGGTGGTTAAAAAGTCCAAATATTGGGTCTCTGTGGGCCTTTTAGAGATCTCGATGTGGCTTTCAAATTAAAGCTTCAGACTTAAAATTTGTTACATACTAAGATTACACATAGAATATGTATCTAATAAAGTTTGAAACTTCTCAGACTTACCATTTCCAAGTTACAGAGCAAAATATGTGAAAAATGTCTTAAAAGGGTCACTCAGGTGGGTGTTTAAGGTCCTCATACACAGGTTAAATGTCTACTTGAAGCCTTGATTTTTGGCACATGTAAAAAGAACATAATAATGTATTCCCAGATGAGATTTCAGCTCTATCAGTCACATAGTTTAACAGTCACAGGCCTTAAAATTGGCAAAAAGTCCAAATACTGGGTCTTTATGGGGCCTTCTAGAGACCTAAATGTGGCCTTCAAATTAAAGCCTCAGACTTAAAATTTGTCACATACTAAGATTACACATAGAATATGCATCTAATACAGTTTGAAACTTCTTAGACTTACCATTTCCAAGTTACAGGGCAAAATATGTGAAAAATGTCTAAAAATGGTCACTCGGGTGGGGATTTATGGTCCTCATACACAGGTTAAATGTCTTCTTAAAGCCTTAATTTTTGGCACATATAAAAATAACATACTAATATCTTCTCAGATAAGATTTGAGCTCTATCAGTCACATAGTTTGACAGTCACAGGGCTTAAAAGTAGCAAAAAGTCCAAATATTGGGTCTTTGGGAGCCTTTTAGAGACCTCAATTTGACCTTCAAAATTAAAGCTTCAGACTTAAAATCTGTTACATACTAAGATTACACACAGAATATATATCTAATACAGTTTGAAACTTCTCAGACTTACCATTTCCAAGTTACAGGGAAAAAGATGTGAAAAATGTCTTATAAGGGTCACTCGGGTGGGTGTTTATGGTCCTGATTGTAACAAATTTTATTGTAATTTAACTTTTTACAAGTTAAATACTTACCTTATCCTCACAAGTGCTTGTTTGGTTTTGTGGAGCAAAAACGTATCGACCGACAAGAATTTTTTAAGGAATATTCTTGTCACAAGAGGTGACCCCTTTGTCTGCGCATGTCCGCGCATGCGCCGTACTCATTGTCGACAGGTAATTGTCGAGAGATCTTCATTGTATTTTTGGTCCCCAGAAAACAAATTATGCGGGGAGGTAGGGTGGGTTTATCCTTGTGAGGATAAGGTAAGTATTTAACTTGTAAAAAGTTAAATTACAATAAAATTTGTTACATTTTATTGCGTAAAATAGCCTTACCTTATCCTCACAAGTGCTTGAATACAACCATAACAGGTGGAGGGTATTTGTTTTGGCCACACTGTTAGATGATTGACAGACAAGGGGTCACCAAATAAAGCACTGATAAGAGGATAAGATAAGCTTCCATAATCCACATCTTAGGTTATATATTACTTCTTGAACACAGATAAGTAATTTGCTAACCTCAACAAGAGATCCATGATGTGGTCGTCATTGTTGCTGCTGTTGCTGTTGTAGACAATTTTACAACAAATCATATACCAGTATTAACCATCACCCGGTATTGGCCGGAGATGGCTGCATGACTCCCCAAACAAGATGTCATCATCTGACAATGAGAATATCTCCAAGCAGGCAAACTGAACTGCATAAACTGCAGATATGGGGCCATATGTAAGCCAAGAAAGACATATGTCAGTGACACAAGATTTGTATAACTGGAGAGAACATAAATATGCGAGTCATATCAATAACATGTATAAATACACAAAAATTGACTACATGCTGAGGTGAATCCACAAGGCCCAATTTGTTCATGGACTGGTCATGGGATTGCCAAGCTACATCTTCGAGTCGAATGTAGTAAAGAATTGTGGGTCTTCCCATAACAAGAGTTCCATATCTGCTCAGGTAAGACCCCACTCTTGAAAACTAAAGAGGCAGCCAAGTATGTAATATGTGCCTCAATGTATAGATTCTGGGAATCAGAATTAAAGGACTGGCAATCTAATCATGCATCCAGATTGATCCAGGAAGAGATACCAGAACTCAAGATATCTCCATCAAGCCTTCCTTAAAAGATATGAGCAAGAGATGCTTCACCTCCTTGAAGTACTTGTACTGTCTTGATAGTAACTAAGTACTGTAAGAGGGCAGAGTGTCACAACATCAGTCCAACGTCAGCTCAGGAAAGGTTTGTGAGCTGGAATGACCACTGGTTTGAGCCATCTGGAGCATCAGAAGCCAACTGGTTCTTGCTAAAAGGCAGGAGAAGGAGACTTTCCCTTTTCTCCAAGCAGTAGTCCTGTCCATGAAGGATGCAAGTGCTGTAGGAGGACAACGAAACATGTGTCCAGGCAATTTGAGTTCAGGAATGATCTAGAGCTGAAGTGACCACTGGAGCCAATCTAGACGAATTGAGGCTAATGGGTCCTTGTTGAAAAGGTAGGTAGGAGGGAGAAACTGTAACCTCCTTCCTATGAGGCTTGTGTCTGAAGGAGCCAAAGTCCCAGAATACACTTCCAATGCCATTGCAACAGTCTTGCAAGTCAAACTTTTTTAGACTGACCTCCTTTTAAAGGTTAATAAGGAGCCTTTTGTGAAAACCAACAGAAGCAAAGGCAAATCCCTTGATGCTGCACCTCTGTTAGCAGTGGGCTTCTCTCTATAACACTTGCAATAGGCCTATAAAGATGCAGGCTTTGGCTCAACTCCTGCACAAAAGGGTAAATGATCAGCTATGGCTGCTGCAAAGCCAACAATAGTGACAGGTTTCAGATTTTTGCAAGTAAATGGATCAAAAATCTGGTATATTTGAGACCGTAGGCTCTGAGATGGCCACCTTATTCTGTGGGTACCAGAGCTTCAAAATGGCCCATCATGACTCATACATTCCGAGATGAGGGTCCTTGAGATGCCCTAAATCTCTCTATCCCTTGCCCAGAGAATGATATAGGAGATTCTGAGTGGAGTTAAGGTGCCAAGCATGAAGGTGCCAATGCAAACAGATTTAGATGGTATTTCTGACTGAATGGCTGTTTTTGAGACCAGTGAAGTAGCTGTAATAGAGGTTTGGTTGAATGACTCACCAGACAACAAAGCCAATGCATCATGGGCCACCAAGGGGCCACTACAATCATTTTGCACCTGGTGCTCACTTGTTCAATGACTTTTTGGAATAAGTGGTATAGGAAAAAAGGCCTAGCAGTCCAGAACCTCCAACAAGATGTTTAATTCATCTATGTTCAGAGCATTTGCATCCGGGACTGGCAACATAGACAGGAAGCTTGTAACTCATATTGGTGGCAAACATCTGTACCATTGGTATTTGACAAACTATGTAAATCAAATAAAATATTAAAGATGAAGACTCTCCTGTCTGAATTATTTCGTTCTTTGTGGAGAGGCTGTCATGACATCTAGGCAACCCTGAATATATCTGGCTCATATGAGAATATTTCAGGGATTGCAGTAGGCCAAGATGCAGCATACCCGCATAAAACACCTATTGTTGATTTGTGCCAAACTTGCACGTTGTCTAGAACCATAAAGGGAGTAAGAATCATTCTGTACATATTACTTTTGTCCCTTCTGTAGGGATCATTGAGTATGACATTTAAGTAACCCCAGAATATTCTGTCTCTTAAGAGTATATTTCAAGGATTGTAGTAGGGCAGGATGCGCCAAACCTTTATCCCTTGTGGAGTTATGTTGAGTATGACCTTTAAGCAACCAAGAATATGTCTGTTATGAGTATATTTCAAGGATTGCAGTAGGCCAAGCTGCACCAAACTAGGAGGTATACGCTCCCCCCCCCCTGTTTGTTCAGATAACCGAACACAGTGGTGTTGTCTGATGCTATAAGAATTCTTTTGTGTGGAATTTGTCTTGAAGGCTTATAAGGGCTGAACACACTGCCTTCAGCTGTATGACATTGAAATGTAATATATACATTTTTAACTGTCCAAAGCCGCTAACTGTGATGCTTATAGATGGGATCATCAACCCTGGTTTAATGCATCTACGAAAATAAGGGAATTGTGCACCCGTGTATAGAAAAGGCATCCTATTTCCCATTTTTTTTGGCATTTTCCACCACTGAATATGCCTTTTCAGAAGGATTTGAAACAGGAATTCTCACAACTAGTGACTGGAGAATTTGCCAGTTTTTTCTAGATACCACTGAAAGGCACACATACATAACTGACCCATTGGTATAGTCTTTTCCAAAGATGCTGGTATCCCTACCTGGGATATAAGCAACCTTGGGGTTGATTGTGATGAGATCGCCATGTCTTGAATAGATTCTCAGGTATTTAATTTATTTGAGGTATAAAGAAATTTCCTGGTACCAAAATGAAGTGGTAACCTAGGAAATCGATATCACGAAGCCCAGTTGATGAATAATTGGATGAGTGCTTTGGTTTGAACCCAATACTGGTGTCTTTTACGTACACTAAACAACCAGTAGTCTAGGTATAAGGTGAAAGAAATTTCCTGGTACCAAAATGCAGTGGTAACCTAGGAAATCGATATCACGAAGCCAGTTGTTGAATAATTGGATGAGTTCTTTGATCTGAACCCAATACTGGTGTCTTCTACATACACTTAACAACCAGTGGTCCAGGTATATGGTGAACTCCTATTCCGTGAGACTGAAGAATGAGATTTGCCTCTTTATTACGCGCATGATACTGTAGAGGGGTCGCTAACCCGAATTTCATAATGCTTTAAACTGATAGGTTTGACCGTGTACATTAAACTGAAGTAGATGTTGAGAGACCTGTGAATCGGTACATAGAAGAACGCATCTTTTGTAACCGAATTTTTAATAATTTCTGCTGTCTCCAGTTTAAATGATGCGACAAGCAGGTATTTATTGACATAGTAAACGAACTTCACTCGTGGGCCGTGACCGTTGAAGACGTAGCTAGATCAATTCAGGACACTGGGATGTATCAGAGGTCGTCATTAGTCGAGTTTCTATACAAGAAATAAACTGCCATAGAAACCTGGAGTTCTGCAATTGTAGAGTGGATGAATTGCTTTCTTTTGAAGGATTTCCAGCAATATTTCAGCGGTATATTTACTGTAGCCATGTTTTCCTGTCTGACGTCATCGCTTTGCATTGTGGGTAGTACAGGCATTGGCGAATTCGATTGGGGAGTAATTCGACAACTCCGTCTGAAGATTCGCACAACTCTGGGATGGCAATGAAAATCTCCCATCACTGCCAGTAACTCTGCAAGAAGAGCCTCCATGGTGACTTGCATTAATGTAGCCACGTTCTTCTGTATCCCTCTGACCTGGTAAACTAGGCAGAGTGGTACGACGATCTTTTGTGGTTAGTAGGGGAAATTACAGGACATAGCTCCTGTCCTGAATATACTGTGCAAAATATACTGTAAAAGTTGGAAGCAAGGACTTCAACATATAAAATAATAGAACATAAAATCTCATCTAGCCAGTTTGATCTTCGTTGAGTTTGCAGAAGAATTCTTCAACAGGGCTAAACAGACAAGCAGTACACATACTGCCCGAAAGATGTCTGTTGGATCTTCATCTAAATCTACAGCAAATGAAGGTAACCTGTCCTTATTTTCATGTCTGAGAAGCAGGAAGTTCACCGTACCTGGTGGGAAGCAAAATAATAACTGCAAGGATCAGTGGATATGCTTCTGTAGTCGTTCTTTGGAGGGAGACCTGTTACTGTACCAGAGTGGCGCTCCACCCACAGTAAAGAATCTACGACCTCCTTGCAAAGACAACTGCATTCTTTCTTCTTTGTTTTCGAGCATACGCTAATACTCATGTTATGCCATCAATTAAGGGACAATAAAGCAGTTTTCCACTGAAAACTACGGGAGATCTTCTCTGCATACCTTTCATCGACACGGAGGTAGTTCCAGTCGAATAATGGGTGAGTACAACCGAAGATATACACGTCTTCCACTGAAGACTTTACAGCAACATCAATCTTGCACATCTTATTCTGACCCTTTTCAGGACAAGGGAGGCAGAATAGTGGTAGTACCAGTCGAATAATGGATAAATACAGGTAGGTGCACGCTTGCACGCTTCAAAACTTCATAGATCTTCGTCTGTGAATGGACGATAATAAAAGAAAATACGTGTTGCTCCCATATCGACCAAAAATATAATGAAGATCTCTCGACAATTACCTGTCGACAATGAGTACGGCGCATGCGCGGACATGCGCAGACAAAGGGGTCACCTCTTGTGACAAGAATATTCCTTAAAAAATTCTTGTCGGTCGATACGTTTTTGCTCCACAAAACCAAACAAGCACTTGTGAGGATAAGGTAAGGCTATTTTACGCAATAAAAACACAGGTTAACTGTCTATTAAAGGCCTAAATGTTGGGGCACATATAAGAAAACACATAGATATATTCCCAGATGATATTTAACTTAGATGAGAGACATAGTTTGAAAGCTACAGTGCTTGAAAGTGGCAAAAAGTGCATAAATTGGGTCTCTGTGGGCACTTTTGAGACCTTAAGTCGACCCCTTTGGGTAAACCTACAGCCCTAAAATTTTCTACAGACAAGGATTACATATCAAAGTTATACCTAGCGCAGTTTGAGACTCATCAGAATTACCACTTCCAAATTATAGGGCAAAATATGTGAAAAGTATAGCAAAAAATCCCCAAGTGGGGGTATTTATGGGCCTCAAACACAATTTTCTCCTCAACTTAAAGTCGTGATTTTCGGCACATGTACTAAGAACATATTAATGTGTTGTCAGGTAAAATTTCAGCCAGCTGAGCATCATAGTTTGTGACCTACAGGGCTCTAAGTGGCCAAAAGTCCAATTTCTGACCTTAAGGTGGCCATAAGTTCTTTTTTACTGGGAGTTTAAGGTCACCTTAAAATAGGGATCTTCCTTTGGGCACCCTTAACATGTGTACCAAGTTTGAAAAAAAAATATTAATTTGTTTTTGAGTTATCGCGTCCACAAGGAAATTTCTACGGCGGCGGCGGCGGCGGCGCGACGGACCTGAATCCAATATATCCCCGACTTTCGTCTGGGGATATAATTAGTTTGAAGAACCTGATAACTATTTCTACTAGAGACTTTCATTTTATGTATTTTTAATATTTACAAAGTAAAATTGACTTTCACATCAGTTTCTATGTGAGAAACAATAACATATCAGTACATTATGTGAATACAACAGCAGTAGTTGTAATCTGTGAGTTTTCATAGCATCATATAATATCGGAGTAGAATAATATGACAATATTAATAGTCCAGGTAACTTGTGAACATCAACCCTATAATTCAATTGATCAGATGACATTGCACTGTGTTTTATGCAGCTTTTGATCTTTACATTATAGTAACGATATGCATGGGTGGTTGGTGTGACTACTCCATGAGCATTTGTTTTAATCTAGCAGTGGTCAAAGAAATTTTTACTATGGCTTAATTATGATCGTTAAGTAACTCAGGGCAACCTTCCTTAATTTACCAATGACTCCAGAGGCTAACTTTACACTACATTTTTGATAAATTAAAATTGCAAATTAAATGGCAAAACACAAAACATATTCATAATCACACTGCAACCAAAATTTTTAAAAGATAAATAAACATTATTTTGCATGAGTGAATGTACAACACAAAGGAATACACAATTCTATCAACAAGTGAGATGTGCTATGCAGAGAAAGCTCACACATTAAAAAACACCAATGGAAAAAACACAAGACTGAAAATTAATGCTATCTTGGCTTTTGTTACTCAATTAACATGAAAACACAAGCAGTAACATTTCGAGATAAAATTAAAAAGTTAACCTTTTACAGAAAGTGATTTGTCATTTATATGGTGTCCCAATTAAAGAAAAAAAAAGAAACCTACATAATCCAAACCCAAAAACTGTTTTAGTATGTATATCATTCATGTATGCAATCCAACTACCTTTTGTCCTAAATTAATGATCAGGTTTTACATTGTATCAATGAATTGCAAGACACAAAACCCACTATTAAGATTAGTTATCTACTTCCTATTTTGAATGAAATGAATCAGCTCACTCATTTAATAAATTGAGTATTTTAAGAGATCTTAAACAAGTCACCGACTGACCTGACTGTGTGAACGTGACACAGCAGATTTGGCTCTGCTGGGTGGAGGACCATAAGACATCTGCTCCTCTTCTTCCTCTTCTTTAGAGTTTTCTGAATCAACCTGACCCAGCTCACCAAACTCTAGTCTGAGTTGAAGACTCTCTTTATACCGGGCAGATACTGCCCGGGTGTCTTCCTGAAACACAATTTTACTGTAAAGGGCAATGCTGAAATTGTATTTTGGTAAATGTAGCCAATTGCAACACAAAGCATAGAAATTTTACTGAGACACATATATCAGTTGATGAAATCAGGAATATTTTTTTAAAAACTGTCCTTTTTCAGAGGTAGAGTCAGTGATAAATACATTCTATAACAAGCAATAGAACCCCAAACTATGTACCATCTTATAGCTAAGAACAAAGTAGCTGAACAACATATTTTAGGAAAACACTCTAACTGCAATACTTTTTTAGTTACAATAGCTTTACTCAACAGTCAGAATTTCAAAGTAGCTATTACTCAGCTATCCAAGGTGCAACAGGTCTGAAACTTTAGTATGTGATAGCTTACCAAAAAGTAGATGGACAACATATTTGAAAAGATTTCCCTAACTTTAATACTTTTGAAGATATTTGACATTTACTTCTTCTGTTATTTAGCTACAAATGAGAAAATAGCTATTACTCACTTATGGCATGCAATGGGACCCCAAACTATGTACCATCTTATAGCTAAGGACAAATAGCTGAACAACATATTTGAAGAAAAAGTTGTTACTGCAATAGTTTTTGAGTTATGAGCCCTTTACTCAAAGTAGCTAAGATTGCTATTACTCACTTATCTTTAGGCCTAAGTCAATAAAACCAAAAAAATTTTCAAGGGCATGAAAATTCATTGGGACAATTAATTTACAAAAAAATCTGTAGCTGTAGTTGGAGAAATCTGCGTGACTAACTAACGCACGCACGCACGCACGCACGCACAGACATCATTTCATAATCTCCCTCCCGGGCTAAAGCCCGGCGGGAGATAACAATCTGTTACTTACATTTAACTGTATCATACAATTCAATATTTACACAAAGTGCCTTGTACATATTCAATTATTTTCTCTTAATGAGTTCAACAACTATAAGTAACATCTTACCGTATTCATTTTGGAAGGCAGTTTGAGAGGTGTGACAAGTCTAGGGGTGGCTGGTTTGATCTCACTCATGGGAGAGTCTTTTGTAGCTAGTTTCTGTGCCTGACTCACCAAATCTGCCTCAAGCTCAGCTTGGGTGGTCATGGTAATCCTGAAATTGTGCCATTTTCGACATGTATACATGTGTATTTGGCAAAAGTATGTAAAAATACAACTATGTAACCACAGTCTGACAGATCCTGGTTTTCTGCAGTTGGCCAAATGACAGAAGCAAATACTTGTCATTTCTGAGACGGAAAGTGTAGCATAAAAAGAGAAGGAAAAAATAGCATCAGAGATGCCCGTACACCACAGCCTGGGGAAATATTTTTCAACACCATGAGATATAGAAGTAGTGTAACAGTACAAAGTTCAAGATACTTTCAGAGCAGTGTAAGTTATATTAAGGTCCAAATAATGCTTAAGTAGAGAAAATAATATCTAAGGAAAAGAAATGTATATAAAGATGAAGTATTAAAACAAGACAATTCAACAATAAAATGACAGCATTTATCAGTAAACCAAAAATGGCCGAATTATGGTTTGGATGTTTTGAATATTACCCATGCATACAGAAGTGGCAATACATTCAATGAATGCTTATGTGTGGTGTTGGAGAAAAGCCTGTGGCTCACTTGATGAAATTCCATCTGTTACAATGGGAACTTACAAAAGGAAATTCTCAATGAATTCTAATATGACTTTAACAGTGCTTAATCTGCATCAACAGACAGACCCAAAGGTGCAACAAGATTTTAAAGGTCAATATAGCAAGGTCAAAGGTCAATCAGTGTTACACCATGACGTGGCACACCTAAAACCCTCAACCAATGTCCCTACCAAGTATAAACTTCCTGCACCTTACAGTCTCTGAGATATAACCTGGACAAGAGTTTATAGGTCAAGGTCGCTACAGCAAGGTCAAAGGTCAAATCAAGGTCACATGACGTAGAACACCTACTACCCCCTAACCAATGTCTCTACCAAGTGTCAACTTCCTACACCTCTTACAGTTTCCAAGATATAGCCCAGACGAGGTATTATAGGTCAAGTTCACTACGGCAAGTACAAAGGTCAAATCAAGGTCACACCATGACGTTGCACACCTACTACACCCAACCAATGTCCTCACCAAGTATCAGCTTCCTACACCTTACAGTTTCCGAAATATAGCCCACACAAGATTTTATAGTTCAAGGTCTCTACGGCAAGGGTCAAAGGTCAAATCAAGGTCACACTATGACGTTGCACATCTACACCCCCTAACCAATGTCCCTACCAAGTGTCAACTTCCTACATCTTACAGTTGCTGAGATATAACCCGGACAAGGTTTTATAGGTCAGGGTCACTACAGCAAGGTCAAATCAAGGTCAGACCATGATGTTGCACACCTACAAGTCCTAACCAATGTTCCTGCCAAGTATCAACTTCCTACACCTTACGGTTTCCGAGATATAGCCCGGACAAGATTTTATAGGTCAAGGTCACTACAGCAAGGTCAAATCAAGGTCACCATGACGTTGCACACCTACACCCCCTAACCAATGTCCCTACCAAGTATCAACTTCCTACACCTTACGGTTTCTGAGATACAGCCCAGACAAACTATTTCCCGCCGCCCGCCCGCCCATCCAGACACCATGGGTGAAAACAATACCCTGACAGCCCTTAAGGGCTGTGGGGTAAAAACTAGAAATAGGAAGCCCTGTAAAAAGAGAAAGTGGAACAATAGAGAAATAGGTGGATTGCATACAGGAAAACACATTATCATGTGTAATGTCCACCCATGATGCTTGGAAAGGCTATCAATCATTTTATGAAAAGATGAAAATGTAAAATTTAATATACAATATTAATATTAATCTTAAACCAGAGTATTGATTCGCAAGAGAAAAAGATATTGTTTTTGCACAGCATCAACAAAGCATCCCAATGAGCATTAATGACTTTGTCGAAATATCTTCCTGTGTTTAATGTTTTTCCATTTATCTTAAAATGCAAGGTTTCTGAGATGAATGCATTTTTGCATTTTACGCAGAAATTCAAGATGGCCCCCAAAAACGGAGGGAAAGTTATTTTGGGAAAAGTCAACCATTATTCTGCAGATACCCTTTGGGCAAAAATTTCGCTGAAATCGCTCTATCTCGCACCGTTTCCAAGATAAATGCGATTTTGCATTTTACAAAGAAATTCAAGATGGCCGCCAAAAACAGCGGGAAAACAATTTTTGGGAAAAGTCACCAGTTGACTGCTGATACCCTGGGGGTCAAAAATTTCGACAAAATCGCTCTATCTCGCACCGTTTCTGAGATAAATGCGTCCGGCGAAAAAGCAAAAATAACATGTCCACCCCCACCGGGAGGTGGACATAATCACGATTCCAGAGGCATAGCCGGCTGATACCACTGAGACGAATTTTCAATGCATCACAACAAAGATGGTCACATGAACACGACAATGTCAGTGATTACATTCAGTTCAATTTGTTAACAGCACCTCCAGAACAATGTAACATTTCTGAAATCACAAGTATACAGAAAATCGCATCGGAGATGCCCGTACCCCACAGCCTGGGTAAACAGATCTCAACACCATGAGATATAGAAGTACTGAAACAGTACCAATATCGGGATACTTTTAGAGCAGCATCAGTTATATAAAGGTCAAAGATCAAATCAAGGTCACACCATGACGTTGCACACCTACACCCCCTTACCAATGTCCCTCCCGACACCTTACGGTTTCCAAGATATAGCCCAGACAAGATTTTATAGGTCAAGTTCACTACAGCAAGGTCAAATCAAGGTCACACCATGACATTGCACACCTACAACCCCTAACCAATGTCTCTACCTAGTATCAACTTCCTACACCTTATGGTTTCCTAGAAATAGCCCAGACAAGATTTTATAGGTCAAGGTCACTACGGCAAGGTCACACCATGACGTTGCACACCTACACCCCATAACCAAGATCCCTACCAAATATCAACTTCCTACACCTTACAGTTGCCCAGGTATAGCCCAAACAAGATTTTGTAGGCCAAGATCACTATGGCAAGGTCAAAGGTCAAATCAAAGTCACACCATGACGTCGCTGACCTAAACCCCCTAACCAATGCCCCCACCAAGTATCAACTTCCTACACCTTACGGTTGCCAAGATATAGCCGGGACAAGATTTTCAAACTCAAGGTCATTGCGGCAAGGTCAAATCAAGGTCACACCATGACATTGCACAACTACACCCCTTAACCAATGTCCCTACAAGTATCAACTTCCTACATCTGATGGTTTGAGATACAGCCCGACAAACTTTTTCCCGCCACCCGCCCGCCTGCTCGCACATCCGCCCGCCCATCCGGACACCATGGGTGAAAACAATACCCCGACAGCCCTTAAGGGTTGTGGGGTAAAAACACTACTGTGTGCATTACCTGTCACCAGTAGTCCCCACAGGCCTCCAGTAACAAGCCATGTGGTCCCAGTACAGGTGCTTAATGTCTATGTACTTGTAATGCTCCTCTGGAACTTTCCTGTTACTGATCATTGCACCCGTCTCATCTACAACATTTGCAACAATCAACTCTATTACTGGTGATCTACTTAGATGAATTTTGTACATTTCTGATTCAAGCTTTTACTTATAGTCTAGGCCAGATTTGAGAATGTGTGCCTATTTAAAGTGATGGAGGCAAATCACGTCAATTTATGTTCAACAGTCTTTTTAAGGGTTTTTGGGTATGCTGATTCCAATTTTGCTGTATGCCAAGCTCAAAAATGACCGATAAGGTCACAAAATGGAAAAATTCAAGATGGCCGCCAAAACACGAATTGTGAATATTTTTCATTAAAAGTTTTTACTTTTTATTTGTATTTCACTATTTTTTGCATCATTACATAATAAAGAAGTCTCAATAACATTATACTTCTAACATAAGTAATAATTTTGGTCACTTAAGCCAAAAGAAAGAGAAAAAAAAGTATAATCGTTTATTATATTTACCTTATGTTTTACATGTGTTACTATAAGAATGAATTATTTTCATTCCTTATTATTACTTTTACACAAATATATGTGTAATACTAAAATATTTTAAAGCATAGAGAAAAAGATTAAACAACAATGTATTTAAAGTCATATTGATGACACTGTGATGTCACAATCAATATTTTGTGACATCATCAATAACATCAGACACGAGTCATCATGCTCATTTACCTGGAAAATTTTACTGTTAAACAATGGAGCAAGATGAGTATGCTTTAGCATGGCTTTTAAGAAATTTACTATGAAGGTATGTTCCATGAATTGTTTGATAAAATAATATTATTAATTTTTATTTATTAATCCAATTTTAAATGAAAAGAAACAACCAATAATGTGACCTAAACTCTTTTACTATATGAGTAAAAGTAAAATAGAAAGGTTCAGATCTGCTGAAATGAAAAAACAAAGTACAAGCTTATGTTTGACAAAATCAGGGGCAGAAAATGTGTGCTGGAGAAGCAAAACTGAGAAAACAAACTGGAACCAGTGCATTTTTTGCCAAGAAGAAAGAAAAGAAGACACTCATTTTATACAAGAAATGAAAGTGAGTAAAAAGATATTGCAAATTTAATAAGTAAATTAAATTTTTATAAGTTAATACCCTATCCAATGGACAATTGCTTTACCGGTCGGCGCGACCGGTCCAGCCAAACGTCAGAAAAAGACGTCCTGTATATACTACCGGCAGGACCGGTCACAGAGTGTGCATTCACCAGGTGGCGCAAGGTACTTCATTTCCTGTTTACCTATTGACGTCATAGCATCTTTTTCGTGTCTAATCCTAGTAAGACCCCTAGTAAGCTGATAGCGGGGCCGGTTGGGTGGGCCTTGCCTGTCCATTGGATAGGGTATTAACTTATAAAAATTTAATTTACTTATTAAATTTGCAATTTTATTGCGTTAATACATCCTATCCAATGGACAATTGCTGAATAACTACCGCTTGGTAGGCGGGTAAGCAGCTAGGGACTTATGTGAACTCATAACAACAAATTTGAACAAGTCCATTTGACCTAGGGTCAGAGAACCCTGAAAGGTCAGGGTAGGCCACTAACTCACCGGTTAACCGGGAGCCTACCGACGTTGCCCCCCCCCCTTTTTCTTTCCTTCCAGAGATGGTCTGAGGAGGGAAAGACAGAGAGAGAGAGGGGCTGAGTTCAGTCCCAGAAGAAATAAACTTCCCAAAGGAAGCAAGTCACAGTTTTTTGTTTTGTTTTTTTTAAATATATGTACACTCCACATATTTACATTATGTACATATCTAACATATTTACAATATGTACATATTTACATATATACAACATCCCCTCACTTCTGGGCCTGGTGGTGCACCTGCTGGGCAGCCACTACAGGTCCCAGGTGGAAAAGCTCTGAGTCAGCCCAGGCAACATCCTTCAAATAGAATTGGGTGAAGGTGTTGTGAGATTTCCAGTGGCAGGCTGACAAGATCTGATCTAAGGAGATCCCTGATTGGAAGGCCTTAGAAGCAGCAAAGGCCCTAACATCATGGGCTTTGACCTGATGTAAGGTGAGGGCCTCCTGGTCAGAGAGCTCATAGCACAGAACCACAGTCTGTTTGATCCATGAGGAGATGGTGGCAGGAGAGATGTCTTTATCAAAATCCTTCTTGAAGGAGACAAAGACTAACTCCTTATTCTGCCTGAGGTCTGCAGTCCTGTCCAAGTAGTAGCGCAGGGCTCTAGCTGGACATAGGGACCTGTCACCCTTGAGTGACCTATCCAGAGATGGTGCCAGGGCTGGGATGACCACTGGCGCCACACTATCTGGACCTTCCTTAGCCAGCTGGTTCTTGGATAGGAAGCTGGGTGAGGGGTACAAAGACACCTTAGACCAGTCTGACTGGTGTCTGATGTTCTTATGTAACCAAGCATGGATCTCACTCCTGCGTTTACCTGAACCCAAGGCCAGCAAGAAAACAGTCTTGAAAGTCAAATGTTTCAAGGAGGACTCTTTCAGGGGTTCAAAAGGAGCCTTTGTGAGCTGAAGGTAAAACCAGTGAAACGTTCCAGGAGGGGATGCCCCTCCTGCCTTTAGGTCTGTCTCTATGGAAACTATCCAGGAGACGAGTGAGATTCTCATCTTTGCTGACATTAATGGTGGAATTGCCCAGTTTGTCAGCAATGGCGGATCTGTAGCCATCAATAGTGCCTGGTTGTAACTTCTTGTCCTGAAACAAGTGCAGGAGGAAGTCAGCAATGGCTTTCAGAGGTGGTGCCCTGAAGTCCACCTGATTACTGAGGCACCACTTTGTAAAAATGGTCCACTTTGCCTCATAGACAGATCTGGTTGATCTTCTTTGAGGAGCCTCAATTCGTGCTGCCACTGCCTCAGAGAAGCCTTGCTCCTTGATTGCTGAGGCTCTAGGAGCCAGGCATGTAGGTTCAGATTCGACAGGTTCCTGTGAAGGACCTGGTTGAATGGCTGAGACACTAGGTTGGGTAGGTTGGGCAGACACAGTGGGATCTGGCTTGACATTGCTACCAGGTCCCAAAACCAGGGCATGTTGGGCCACCCTGGGGCAATCAGAATTATTCTGTTGCAGGGGTAGTCCTGGAGCTTCTCCACCACTTTGCCCAAGATGGCTGCCGGTGGGAAGGCGTATGGGTCCAGGTCCTCCCAGGAGAGACTGAGTGCATCCACTGCCCAAGCCTGGGGGTCTGGAACCAGTGACACAAACTGAGGCAGTTTGTTGTTGAACCTGGTGGCAAACAGGTCCACTTGTGGCTGGTGCCACCTTGCGCATACGGCTTGGAATACTGCTGGATGAAGTGACCACTCTGTTTGAATGGTCTGGCCAAGTCTGGATAGTTTGTCTGCTATCACGTTCAGCCGGCCGGGGATGTGACGTGCCCTGAGGGTTACCTGTTGTCTGGTACACCAGGACAGGATTCTCCACAGTAGGGCACACAGTGACCCCGACTTCATCCCCCCTTCTTTGTTGATATAGGCAACCACTGTTGTGTTGTCTGTAGCTATCAACACAGTCTTGTTGCAGACCAGGGTTCGAAACTCCTTTAGAGTTAGAAAAACTGCTTTTAGCTCTAAGTGGTTTATGTGCAACTTGCTTTCTGGAAGGGACCAGGTTCCCCTTGCAGTATGGCCGTCCAAGTGAGCGCCCCACCCTTCGTTTGATGCGTCTGTAAAGATCTGCAGAGCATGTTTTAGAGGGTGTAATGGTTGACCTAGTAGCACATTGCTTTCCTCCAGCCACCACCTTAGATGAGGGTGGAGGGACTTGGGGACCGGGATCACCTTTTCCAGTGACTCTGGGACCCTCCAATTGTTTTTCAAGTGCCACTGTATGGGTCTCATGTGGAGTCGCCCTAAGTGGACTTGTTTTTCTGTTGCTGTGAGGAGACCTATGAGGGACATGAATTTCCGGACCGGACAAACCGGATCCGACATCATTGATCTGATCTTGTCTGTCAAGGCCTGCCAACGTTCTTCTGTTGGTCTGACCTTGCCCTCTTTCAGGTCGAACTGGTAACCTACGAAGTTGAAGACCTGTTTGGGTGCCAGTTCTGACTTTTCCTTGTTCACCAGTCACCCTAGCTCCTGACAAAGTGTGACCAGGGTTTGAGTATGCTGGAGACAGGTGTGGAGGGTAGAGGCTCTCACCAGCCAGTCGTCTAGGTACTGGTGGATTCTTATACCCTGTCGTAAGGCCATCAGCTTGACCTCTTTGGCCACCACTGTGAACTCCATGGGTGCTGTGGAAAGACCAAAGGGCAGGGCCTTGAACTGGTAGGATTGGCCCTGAATGTGAAAACGCATGTACTTCCTGGACTGACTGTGAATTGGAATGTGGAAGTATGCGTCTTTGAAGTCTATTGAGGTGACCCACTCCCCTACCTGTAGGGAGCTTCTTATGGTTTCTGGAGTCTCCATTTTGAACGACTCTGTGTTTAAAAAGATGTTCAAAGTGCTCAGGTCCAGGATAGGTCTCCACCGGTTGTTGGGTTTGGGAACCAAAAATAGCCGGTTGTAAAACCCTAGGGAGGTCTGATTTGTTATCGGTTCCACTGCATTTTTGTTTGTTAGCTGAGTCAGTGCCTCCAAAAGGAGGGACTGTCTTTGGGGGTTTACATATTTGCTGATGACCATTGGTGACCTGGTTAGGTTGGGTCTGAACCGGAAGGGTGTAGCCCTCTCTCAGTATTCTGATAACTTTTGGACTCGAACCCAGAGTTTCCCACTTCTCCCAAAACTGCTGAAGCCTTGCCCCTACAGGAAGATTTGTGACAACAGTTGGGACATTTGTGACAATTTTTACAGAACTCAAGTGATCTACACAGGAAACATCGTTCACATGGTTTATTTCTCTGATAGATTGACAATAAACGGGATTTACACCTTTCTTTTGCGGTGACGCGCTGGCAAAAGGAACACTTGCAACAAAAGAGTTTACATGTGATAACACAGTCTCGCTCTTGCTTGTCACTGGTGGTGGTGGGTTCAAACCCTCCATCTTGTCGGATACATTTACAGAGTTCACCAATCCGACCACATTTGAAACACAGTAATTGTCATTTATGCTTTTTAAATCCCCTGGCCGGCTTCTGGCTGAAGTTTGAGGCTTTACCACCACCTTTCTGAGCAGTTTGCCGGTCTCTAATCTGCTTCCATGCCGGTGTAGTGGGCTTCCGGTCCGGCTGGTGAGGGGTTCGATTGGAGGGGACGTATGGATGAAAACGTCCAGGTTTCCTCTGTGTGGTACCAGCAGAACGCCTCTCTTCACTACGTAAGATCTCCTCTTCAGCCTTGACCAGTAAGCTGTCCGGGAAGAGTGAGAGTTGGTGGACTGGAGACGTACGTAAGGCAGACAAGGTGTCAGGTTTAATTCCACCTCGTATGAACTCTAAATAACTGTCCCGACGGGCCAGGGTGAGATTAGCCATGCTGATAAAGACTCCCTCTGAAAGATCCTGCATGGTACGCTGCATAGCCTGTGAAATTGACCGGTTAAATGTAACCAGATACTCCAGTTCCTCAACAGCCTGTTGTTGTTTCTCAGCACTCTTGCCCTTTGAGGAATCGAACCTGAGGGACTTTTAACTGGGTGACCATGGAGTCCTGTACTTTCGTGAGGCATCTAGATAGGCCAGCAGCGTGATTACACATCACTGATTGCTCTCTGAAGGACCTCTCCCACCTTCTAAGGGTGTCCTGGCTGAAAGTCCGGGAAGCTGGAGCAGAAGGTAAGCTGCGCCTTGCAACTCTAGAAAACATACTGTTAAGTTTTGCCGGTTCCAGAGACCAGTCACCAACAGCCTGGGTAGACGTATCCTTCTTAACAGCTTGCATGTCGTACCACTTTGAAGTACGGGGTGTCTTGACAAATTGATCACACAGCAGTCCACTGGTTTCTGTATTCCTGGAAGGATAACCTTCAGCAATAGTTACATTTAGTTTCTCCAGCTTTTTACAAAGCCATTCATCCACCGGCAATTTAACTGACACTTTACCGGTAGTCTTCACTCTGGAACCGGCAAAGGGATTGTCATCCATAGATGCAGCTGAGGTGTCATAATCCGGGATTTGATGCCAGCCCATGAAACTCCTCACCCCTCTCAAGGTTTCCCGGTAATTGGCATCTTCAGAGAGGTCCTGGTCAGTGTTTGTTTCCGGTACATCACCCTGGTAGTGAACACTAGCCGGTGAAGCCGGTTCCGCATCCAACTCAGCCTCACTGTCAGATTCCCTAGCAACCTCAGTATTCTGGCCAATGGGAGGCGACTGGTTAGACAGCGTAGTTTCATAACCGGAAGGCAGAACCTCAGGACCCGCACCGGGAGCCTGTGGAGGCTGGGTGGCAGTCCCTGCACCGGGAACCAGTAAAGGTTGGGTGGCAACAGTCTCAGAGGTACCGGGGCCCTGAACAGGGTGGGTAGCACTCTCATTCACTTCCTTCCCAGTTTGTGTACCGGGAACCCCCAGAGGAGGTTGGGTAGCCGTCAACTGCGTAGTAACGTCACCAGTGCCCTCAGAAAACATAACACTAGTAGAAGCACCCGGATCAAAGAAGGGGTGTTCTCTGGGCACCACAGAAGCAGAATTCACCGGTCTCACAGGAACAGCAAATGACTGGTTAATCAGCATAGCTTCCAGACGGGAAAATCTCTCACTCCACTTGTCATCAAGGGACTTGAGGTCGTCTGAAGTGGGCTTACTGCTGTGCTTCCGTTTACTAGACCTTGGGGAGCCATCAGAACGCTTCTTCTTCTGCTTGGGTGTAGAATCAACAGGAGACTGCTTCCCTGAATTAACAGGACCCAGCAGTGAAACCTCAGACGGATCAACAAGCTTGGGAGACGTACTTGTCAAATCTTCAGATTTCTTCTGGCTAGAGCGTTCTTTCCGTTCCTTGTAGGTCGGGGTTGCTAACTGGTGGATCTGAGCAGGCGTAAACGCCTTACAGATACTACAATCCAACTTCTTCACACAGGGGTCGTCTCCCACCCCCTTGTCACGACAACGCGCGCATTTCTTATGGTTGTCGAAAAGGGCCATAACGTGCCCGCAAGAACCTCGCTTCTATCCAGGAGACGACATAATGATCAGTAACGTTGTAGAATTACTCCGTACTAATAAAAAACAAGAAACTTGGAAGAGTTCGTTGTAAAACTTCAAAAACGTATCTCTGAAGAAAATCTTCTGCACACTCTTTCGCGCCAAACGAAAAAGATGCTATGACGTCAATAGGTAAACAGGAAATGAAGTACCTTGCGCCACCTGGCGAATGCACACTCTGTGACCGGTCCTGCCGGTAGTATATACAGGACGTCTTTTTCTGACGTTTGGCGGGACCGGTCGCACCGACCGGTAAAGCAATTGTCCATTGGATAGGATGTATTAACGCAATAAAACTACAGGATGCACAATATAATCAGCACCTGAGAATTCGGCTTGCTTGTACAAATGATCTTACAGCATCAGATGGAAGATATCACCACAGCTGTTTAATTAAGTATGAACGAAAATCCAAGCACATGCAAGACATGTCAGACTATAGCACAGATATGATCATTTTGTGGCTATGTCAGGAACTGGAACAACTAGCAGAAAAGCTAAGATCTTAGATCTTACTGATGTATGGGACAGACATTGCACCATAGCCAAAGAATCCTGCATAGATATACCATCATCTTTTCTGAGTCGTCAGAGTACTTTCAAAGAAAAGTTAGCTGGTCATCTTGAGAACATATATGAGTTCATTCTACTTCATGATCAGCCTTGAACAGAACCACGCACAGTAATGGTTCCTTGTAAATTTAAACATATTCCTGTGTCAGCATTGGTAAAAGATGAGGAACTCATTCCATCATTCAAACATGAAGACAATAATTCTTTTCTCAATATGGTTCATGTGGCTTTTCAAATCCGTGGTGACATGCTGTCTCATCCAAAACCTCAAGGTATTGACATAGGTGAAGCCAGTGCCATAGACAGGATACCTTCAAGTCTGTATATGTTCCTCAACTTATTGCTAGGTGGTCAAAATATTTTAGAACATGACCAATTTGAAGATGGTGTTAAAGAATCCAAGCGCAAAATCAAGATACTCAGCATTGCTCAGGACCTAATGTACACTATAAGTGGTGATAAGTTCCTCACTCCAAAACATATTGGCCTAGCTAGCACTCTTCACCAAGCAACACGCTCCAAAGAGTTAGTAAAAATGTTTCACAAGGCAGGACATACAATGAGTTATCAAGAAATAATCAAACTTGATGCTGCACTGGCAAAGAAGGCACTAGAATCCATGAACAGAGAAGGTGCTGTGGTCCCCCAAAATCTGGTCAAAGATCGATTTGTACATTTTTTAGCAGACAACGTTGATATCAATGAGCACACTTTGGATGGAAAAGGGACATTTCATGCAACTCAGGTAGCTGCTTGGCAATGTGGACCACCCAAGGGAAATCTTCTTAGTGGAGTTGAGATTCATGGCAAATCAAACCCCCTCAATATACCCAGAGAGATGTATGATGTCATACCTCCAACTAGAAAAGGAGTCATAGATCGTCCATTTGATGGTGCATTTTCAACAGATACTTTTCTGAAACAACCTGAAGAATGTCATACAGCAGTTGATGCAAGAGCCAAAGATATGGCCTTTTTCCTGTGCAGGTCTTCTCAAAAGCCAGTGCTAACTTGGACATGGTATAATGAAATGGCAAGTACAGTAAATCCTGAAAAAACTACAGTTGGCTATTTACCTATCATACAGGCTCCTGCATCTGAGCTAGACACTCTGAACACAGTTGTCAAAAGAGTATTCCATGTGGCAAAGTCCTTAAATCAAAAGCATGTGTTTCTGACAGTTGATGAGGCTTTATATCCAAAGTGGCTGGAGTTGAAGTGGTCAGTAAAAAATTATAATGAAGTGTTGATACCATGCCTCGGAGGTCTGCATGTTGCCATGAACTTTTTTGGAGTCATTGGACGCCATATGAATGATTCAGGGCTTGTTGAAGTATGGGTGGAGTCTGACCTACTCAGTACTAATGCTGCACATCAGTCATCACAGGGAAAGGTTATGCACGAGCATTCAGGGCACACAAAATTACCTTACAGGCCCTTTGGTGACTTCTTTTCCCTAGGTTGCATGGCTTCTTGGAAAAGGCAGATCCTGAATAGATGGCTGAACTTGAAGAATTAGAATCGACCAAAATAGATGCAGAGCAAATAGCTCTGTTGGTCAGAAAACTATCATTTCATATCATAACTATCATAAAATTTCAGCACACTGTCAAAGAATTTGCTGCAGATCTGATAGCTGGTGACCCAAATGCTGCATTCTGGTGGCACTATATGAACATGGTCACTATCTTACTATGTTTCACCAGAGCTCACCTTTGATGGTTTTACACATGTATGTTTTTTCACAGATGCTGCCATCTTTCTTCAGATATGACCATATTAACTACGCTAGATGGGGCTCTGTTTACCTGGCTGAAATGTCTGTTCTTCCACCGGAAGTATTGCAAGAGTTCCAACAAGGCAAACTGATAGAAAATTTAATCAAGTTTCAGCAGATCAGAGTACTGAATGGCTGAATGCCATTGGCAAGAAACATGGTGGCTTAGTGGGGATCACTAGAATTGAAAAGATGGACATTATTATACAATATGCGGACCATCATTGCCTCCAAGACAAGAGAAATGATGAAATTAACTCATGAAGGTGAAAATAATGACTACATCCACAGTGAATGCACTAAAAGCAGAATGGGCAAAGATGATGCAGATGAAGCCAGGCTTCTTGATTCATTAAAAGGACTTTCCTTGTTTGGTGAAAATGGTGACATACTTAAGCATATTGTCACAAAGATTTGGTCACATCAGAAATACAAGAATCACTGCTTAATGCTGAAACTCTTGGCAAGGAACAAATGAAAGTATTCATTGATCAAAGGTTATGTAACCCACAGGGAAGTGAAAAACATATCAGCATCAAATCACCCATGCAGAAGAATAAAGCAATGACATTCTCAACCTTGTATGAAGTTGTCCCACCATTTAAAAGTAAACAAAACACAATCAAAGTAGACAGAAACATTCTTCAAAGACTCATTACAGCATATAAAGCTGGGTGCAAAGTGAATCTGGAAGATGTTTTGAAACATGAGCTTATGACTGTTCCATTGTCACTGGCCAAGACAAATGGCAACTCACATTCTACAAACAAGGCTCTACTCTCAGCTGTACTGACACAAGATGTGCATTGCCCGGCAAGTATTGAACTTGACAATCCATGCTGATTAATAATTGATGGCCAAGCTCTGGTAATGGCACTGGGTAAACCGTCTGATGTTAAAACATTTGGTGAATATGCAAACATGTTTGTGCAAACAGTGCTCAAAATGGGAGCACAGTATTAGAGAATTGATGTTGCTTTTGACAGGTATCAAACCAATTCAATCAAAACAGGAACCAGGGCAAAGCGAAAAGAGCGACATCGACCAGTGCGTCGCAAAATTAAAAACGACATGGTGCCAATTCCATCGGATTGGGCAGGTTTCAATTCACTTGAAGACAATAAAACAGATCTGTCTCTTCTGTTGTCAAACTATCTCATTGATCTTTGCCCAACCAATAAACTTATCGTTGTTTCTGGAGGATATACTGAATCAACCATGGTGATATCTTCTGATCCATCTCTCTCAGTGAATTGTCTCATGGCAGACCATGAGGAATCTAGTGTAGGTATTGGTGCTCGATCTTTCAATATCGATCGATCATCCCACAGAACTGCCGATATCGACACATACTACCAGCATTTCAATATCGAAACCACATGTAAGAAACAGACAAAAATAAAATAAACAGAGTAATTTTACTGCTTAAATAAATATTTATTATATAAACGCCTTAAAAAGCACATTTACAACCGAAATAAATGGGTTTAAGTCTGGTGCCATCTTTGTTTACATTGTCAGTGACAACTTCCGGTTTCACGGAAAAGAAACAAAACCTGACAGCTAGTACACAAAAAAGCATGAAAACTCTTATTTGATTGGATTTTTGTTCGTTTGTTGTTTATTTTATATTGTAGAAATATATTTTTGGTGCATAAATAATATGTTTTGATAATTTTGTGAATTAATATGTGCACGTTTTCAAAGAACCTGTATTATCACCCACGGCTTACGTTAATGGTCCCGATATTGAAATATCGATCGATCCACCACCCTAAATTTTTATTCGATATCGATCCTCAATATGGCTCTCGATCCCACTAGAGGAAGCTGACACTCGCCTAATACTGCACTCAATTCATGCACATTTTGAAATAGTTGTTGTTGCAGCAAATGACACAGATGTGCTGCTGTTACTTCTAGCACACTTTGACAGGATGAATTGTACACATCTCTATATGAAATCAGGCACATCAAAAGCACCAAAATATATTCCCATCCATGAGATTTCTAGATGTTACCTGATGAACAAAGAAACACGCTTCTTGGCTTCCATGCAATAAATGGTTCTGACAGTGTGTCTCAGTTCAGTGGACATAGCAAGAAAACTGCTTGGCTAACTTTCAAACAGCATTGCAAAGACCTCAATGGACTTGGCACAGGTCCTTTGACTGCAGCTGTAGCCAAGTCTGCAGAAGAGTTTGTCTGCAAAATATATGGTGTGTCACATGTTGATACATGTGATAAAGCAAGAGTAAAATTATTCTGCAAGGGCCATTCTCAAGAGTGTCTGCCACCAACTTCAGATGCTGTAAAATTTCACATCATGCGTTCCCACTACCAGGCAACAATATGTAACCAAGCTCATCTACCTTACCCAAGCATTCCCCCATTGACAGATATGGGCTGGATTTTGGAAGATGGACAGTTAAAACCCCAGCTTCTTTCTCTTCCACCGATACCGAAAGTTTGTCGGGAGATCACTTCATGTTCTTGTACAAAATGATGCCTGAGCAAACATTGTTCCTGTAGAAAGTATCACATGCAGTGTGTGGAGGCATGTGCCTGCAAAAAACTTGACAATAATAACAACTACTGCTGCAACACATTTGATGAAAATGAGTAACATAGCTGCTTGTTCCGCACATACCTGTAGATACTTCAATAAGAATAGAGGAATTAGTTTCACCGGTGTGTTATTTTGGTAAACTAAATGCTGCTTTCTACTGTAAAATAAAATATTTACTTCATATTGTCCTCTAAAACTTAATATTAACACTGTATCAATGAATATTACCACTATTTAAAGTGATAATACTATATTTTCATAGCATGGAAGTCCTCAAACGATCACTGATATTTGGCTAAAGTAGCCATCTTGACATTTTCTAATTTTTATATGTTTTACCCAATTTTTATTATATTTATACAGTAGTTTTTGAAACAGCATGCCACTAAATACTCAACCATGCCATTTGGGATAATTACTGTGTAATTTGTAAGTTTTAAACAGGTAAAACTCAAAGTACATAGCAAAAAGATGGCGGCCATCTTGAATTTGTTCAATTACAGACCTTATCGTCTATTTTTGAGCCTGGCATACAGAAGATTTGGATTCAGCATACCTGAAAACCCCTAAATATGTTGTATGCCATAAATTAACACGATTTGCCTCCCGGGTTAACATTTTCTGAAATTCGGTCTAGACTATTATTAAAGAATTCAACATTGAAAAGTCATACACCATGACTCAAGAAAATCATTAAAAGTATGAAATTGTAGGTAAAAGATCATTATACACTATTAACATTATAATTTAGTACAAATGTGAACTTCTGAAAAACCCAGGGGCAGTATCTCCCAGACATGGGAGAACTCAGTGCCCCAAACTAACAAGACGATGGACAAAAGCCTAGTCAAGAGACATTTTAGGTTAGTAACCCAGGGTTTTGGGTGTGAACCAGTGCACTCTTGTTCTAAGAAATTTCTTAGAAAATTTGTAAAAACAAGAACTTTTCAGAATTTTCATAAAAGAGTTTTTTTTATCATTTTTTTTTCTATAATACCTTTATGTTTATTGACTACAAAGATACTTATGCTGAGTAACTTTTTTCAACTATTTTCATCAAGTAACACCATTATCTTTGTTGACTACCCAGATTCTTACGATGTGTTAATATATATGCACTGTGCCAAATACACTGTTTAATCTAAGAATACGTTTTGTGTGTGTATGTATTCCCATACAAGGTAACTGAGGTTTTTTTGTTTTTTTTTTTCATTATGTAATATTTATGTTTATTGTACTGTTAGATTGATCTATTGATAGACTGGGGGAAATCCCTCTAGGTTTCTATAACCTCAGTGATACTATCAATAGATTTGTGGAAACCCCTTAAACTGGTTTCTAGAGCTTTCTCACTGATTCTGGTGACAGTGTTTACTTTCCAATAAGTTCTATAACCTTCTGGCCATTTCCACAGCTGTGTATAAGTGCTGTACATCTGACCACAGTAGTATTCACTGGCTATAAGGACATTGCATCCAACCTGCCATTATAAATCCTTTAATTTTAAAAGATCTCAGGAATTCTACACTCTTATCCTTACAAATAATTTTTCTTATTCTTAGAGTTTTTCTTAGAAAATGATACCTTCTTTGGACATTCTAAGAACATTAATTCTTAGAATAACAATGTCAGTGAATATGGATCCTAATTTACATGTTCAAATTAATACTTATATATGCAGACTTATGTGACAATAAAAATGAAATATAACAATAACTTTAAATAGGGACATAAAACAATTCTCATCTGGGATTATTTTCAGTGAGATAATCCATGTCAAAAATGTACAAAACTTCTCAGACAACAGACCTGGTACAACATCCATCTGGACTAACACCATTTCTGGCTCAGGAATAGAGATCACCCGTGCAATGTTCTGTGGTCCAAGGAGAACCTTGTCTCCCAGTTCTATAAACACAATTATTAAAAAATAAAAGTTTCAAACATGGAAAAATACCTATAAACAAAAGACTTGCCACCAGTAGCTTTACAGACACTGTGAAATTTGAAAATTTTATTTGTGAAATGTAGCTTTCATAAGCTTACAAGCTTACCATCTGGGATTCAGTACAAATCTCAGGAGGCTACCCACTATGCATCACTATCTAGGTTACCTCGGACTGCTAGTGCCACATACCAGTTGGATCAGTGATTATAAACTCTTTTTCCTCGAGTTGGCTGGGTTGGGAGTGGCCTCCCAGGATCAGCACCGAGTACCAGATAGAAAGCTATTGTAGTGTGCTAAAAATGGAGATTTAGTTTGAACAGCAACTATATATAAATATCCAATTAGATTAGATATGACAAAGGCCTACTGGCCTGGATGCAGCTTCCCTATTTGGCTTGCCACTCCTGATGCATTTCACTTGACCATTCATATTGACTCGAGGTCATAATCACAAAATACATACTATAGGAATCTGTTTAGAGTAGACTAGGTGAGACCTACTTGCTTGCGGGATGTAGCTTCCTCTGTATGGCTTGCCACTCTTAATGCGGACTGGCTTCTTGTCTGGACTAGGTCTGCCTTTCATGTGATACTGAGATGCAAAGATCGGTGAAGATTGGGGGCGTTTCAAAGCAGCTTTACTTGTCTGTAAAATAATTACTGAAATATTAATTCTGAATCTGATAGGAGAGTGAATGCAATAGTGAAAAGCTAGGATTTGCTTTGCAACTCAGGAAACTGTGTGTTGCACCACATAGCCTTTTTCAATGGCAGAAAACAAAGATGTGAAGTGTAGTTAACACGTGTTAATGTAAAAGAAAATCAAATATTATTCTAGTAACCACTGAAGTTCGCTGTCACAATGCCATATTTTCACAAAAGATGTTTTACCAGTAGACTTTGAATTAGTTGAAAACATAAATGCATGGCAAGGTCATCATATCAATGATTTATTCCTTGAAAGTACACAATATTGATAAAGCCACCCTTACACTGAGGACATAGTTCTCCTTGGTTGCCTGCTTGTGCCTCCTGGTGACTAAAATGTCTGTGTTCTCTTGTATGGTCCTTAGTATCAACTCTGCTATGTTTTCATAGATCTTTTTCACCTCCCACTGGCAGAAAAGAGGAACAGAAATATGCTCAGGTTTGCAGCCAAAATAAAGAACACCTGAACAACTGAGCAACTTTTGCTCACATACTATCAATGCAAAATCACAATGGAATACAACAATTAATACATCCAAAACAGATTATGAGATAGCTTAATAACAGTGGACACCAAAGGACTTCATTCATAACCTTTATCAATGAACTTGGCTTGTACCTTGAACAAACACCTTGGAGCTCACTATAACACCTCTCTAACCATCTTCAAACACAGCCAGAGAAGCTTCTAGATTAATATTTACAACTTAGAATGCTTGTGCTCATTACATTTACCATGTCATAAAAGGAAACAACACTGAATATTTCATCTTTAAATTGTTTCTTTGAGGGACTGGTCACATATTGGCATCAAATTTTATACAAATATGGACAAAATATGAACCTCATTATTACTAAAATATGCTTACAATATTCCCATGCTGTCATCTTTACTGACTGCTGAAAACTCTGCACTTGTTAAGTCCAATTTATGCAATCAAATACATTTAAAAATATTGTTCACTAAACCATTCATGTGATAATAATGTTCCAACTAATTTAAACAATAAATTTTAATTATATTAGTTCCGTAGTTTTGCTGTAACTTCCTGATATCTTTGTACACAAAGTCATTTTGTGACATGCACTATAAAATTTGCTGAAAGCCTGAAAACACATAAAACCTTGTTCTGCTCCATTTTCTGCACAAGTTTCTCCACCCGGTCCACAAAGTGCAGATCTGAAGTTGCCATGGTGACTAGATTCATCACTCCTAACAACAAAACAAATGCACGATGCAGCCAAGCTATTCTCTTATATACAAACAATAGCCCTTGCAAGATGCTTAATGAATTGATTGCTCCTCAGAGTTAAATCTACAACCAGTGGGATACATTAAATCATGCATAGTTTAAAACATTATAATTTAGAGAGTGCCCTTTACCCAATACTGTGAAAAAACATGTTGCAACAAACAAATAAGGATAACATAAAAGATTAAACTGTGTTAAATTTTGTAACTGTGAACAAATGTGTAGACCTTTTAGCTACAACATGAAACATACTGTGTAACTCTCACCACAATATGGAATCTAAGCACAATGTTATCAGATTGATATTCAACTACCAATCACACAGGAAAATGCTTCAGCTCAAAATGAGCAAATCCATGGAAGTAACCACAAAACTTTACATCAAAGTTAATAGGTTCCAGCAGACATTCAAGATCACTGTTTATGCACAAAGGACAAGAACACAAATATCTCTTCAAAGTACCAGCTGATATGTCTCTTCGTGAATTTTGATGAAAACACATTAAACAGTCTGATCCGAAATGTTGCCACAAATATTACACATACACACCATCACCTGAATATACAAGAGTTAAATATATTTTGGGTTGTGGTTCAAAACATGCTAACTGGAGAAAGCCAAACTGAATACAATATATTAACACCATGCACAGATGGAGGGTATTAAAAGTATGCTATTTTTTTTCAATTATTAACACTGGATGCTCACCAGAATCTTTTGTGATGTATGAAAAGAAGGCTGGCACAATACACAGCAGCTGTACAACCTCTGAGGCAATCAGACATTTACTCATTTTTTCACTGAAGAAAAAAAAACACTGATCTTTGACTCATTATTTCATTCATTATTCATTATTTCCACGTAAAAAAAATCATTAGAAATATTATAAGATTCCACAGATTTATAGAAATTTAAAATTTTAATGCTTACTAATTTTCATATTTTTTTACTATGCCAGGTAAACGTGCTAAATTGGCTCAAGTTAAATCCTCGTTACCTCAGATTACATTTTTGTGAAAACATGCATTACATCAGTTTCTACAAATGAGATTAACAGAGCGTACACGGATATCAGGAATCAACACACATGATAGTAAGTATGTTTAATTTATATCACTTTGTTTGATTCTTGAAATTGTTTGGTGATGGTATAGAGCATTACAAAATGGCTGGAAAACATACTGGTGTTATATACATTTCTGATTAAAAAAAATAATGGTCAAGCAATACATCATTATTTGTAATGCAATCAACTGGTCAATTGCATAAGCTATAACTGTTTTTCTTTCATAACAACAGTTCCTCCAGTAAGTCTCACCACTGAATTCAATAATTATGTTTACTTTACCTGGCCAGTGCCTGTCTGGAATTGTTGGCACGTGAGCCACCCTGTGCCAGGCGAGTGAGCTCAGACACAGAGTTGTACAGGCATAAGTACAGCTTGTCATACAGACCACCTTCCTGAAAACAGGTCAAATTCAAAATCAGCGTTCCAGACAGGCCATATGTACACCCCACATATTGTAAAGCACTCACCACGGCTGCAAAGGTTATATGGAGAAAGATAGGTGAGATTTGCCAGAGGATGTAAAATTTCCAATAAAAATAAGCTCCAGAAAGCAAAATACAGTGTATATTGAAATTCTGCAGAAGATATACATCAATGTCCTAAAGTTCACATTATCACAAACTGAGTTTTTTCAGTAGTGCATTTTCTGTACTATGATGAATTTTATTGTATGGCAAGAACAATGAATGCAATATTCACCATCCAAAACAATTGACATTTTCACAAATTCTGGATAAACTGGGTATAGTTTGGTATTTCTCTCAATTCTCTGTACTAGAATGAGCTAGAGGTGAGCATGTTTGGCGTCTAATAACAGACAGTCACCTCTGCATGGATTTGACTCCCAGAAGTAGCAATGATGTGGACCTGTCCCAATATGACCCTGGCTATTGAACGCGATTTAAAACACCAACTATGACTTTCTGTACCAGAATATGTGAATTACAGTATATTTCACCAAATTTTCTAAAACATTATCAGTAGTGAAAACATGCAAAGATATGACTGCAAACTGCTAAAGTGCCATAATAGGTTAGCTTTTTGTAGTTTGGATAACCCTGAACGAAGAGAGTCAAGGTCAACTTTCTGCATACATGTATTTATAAAGGAGACATATATATTATAAACATTAACTACTACATGATCCAAGCTACCAGTGTACATTGAAATACTGACAGTAAAATAGTTACAAATTTATTAAGGACATTTGCACATTCATACTCAAGCTTTTCTTTCAAACTTACTTCTCCAGAATCCTTGTCCACTTTGACTGCACTAAGCAGTAGAGACACAATGTGACATCTTATTTCTTTCGGTAGCAGAAATAACTCCATAGTTTCTACATTGCTACAAAAATCTTATTTTATAAGCATAAGCATGAAATATGTGTACTAAATTGGTCCTGACAAAGGTTCAACCATATTTAATTTTTGTTGCTTCAGTTTTAATCTTGAATTTGAAATCATTGTTTAGCTTATATTTCAACAAAGTGGCTTAGAAAGCCAACATATCCCTGTCAACGAACATTATATACACAAGATAACAGAAACAATAATCTATGGATATTGGATTGTTCTAAATATTTGTCAGGGGAAACACTGCTGGTATATTAATAACCAAGAATGAAGAATGTGTGAATAAATAACAATAATCAAATTGATTGACATTCATTTATTGATAAATTCAACAAATTACAATTTCAGATTAAGTATACAAGTTTTCACAAAAATAGTGCCAATACATTCCATGTGGTGGTGAATATATTGCAGGGGAAAAGAGCAGTTTCAGCATCAGTGCAGGGGGAACTAAAAATCAGGTTTTAGTTGTTCCTGCAGGAGTTGGCTCATTAATCACTGATGTGCCATTATTTTCTTATTTTTATCAGTAAAAAGATATAATTCAATGCCAGCCTTTCATGAGAACACTCACCCAATGACACCTAACTTTGCACACTGAAGAGCTTCTTGCATTAGATGCGATGGTATAGCAAATTCTAAAGAAGCCTGTAAAGACAATGCCATATTTGGACTCAAATTCATGGATCACTAACTGTCAATAAGATAGCTGTCAGTAACTATCAATAAGATACTAATAGTTTTAAAATAAATAATTAAACTTGAAACTATTCTTTTTTCAAGTTAAACCTAGTGAGATTGAAAAATGTAGAACTGCATCATATTTATTTGTAAACATCAGATATAATATTTGTGAGAAACCAACTGAAACGCGAAATGTCTCTTTTGAAATACAGGTAACATATAATTTCTCTTGATATTAAAAATGAGTTTTAATATAAGGAAAAGTACAATCCCAATTATCAGCCACTAATAATCTACAGATACCCACAGTGCAAAGGGCAATATCATGATTATGTTAAATTAGTGTGGTCAATGGTATTCCAGTATACAGTATATTGTTTCGTTTTGATAGAAACAACCAAATCCACAAAGAATATTTGGGAACCAGTTGTTGAAAACGTTATTATTTCAGGCTGTTCAGGCTGATATCTAATGGCTGATACTTCATCAAAACAACGAATGTGTACATATTTGGTGAAATATGTCACATTTAATATGCACTTAATATCTCGCGAAAGACATTTCCATTTGCAAATTATGGCTCATGTACATTCATGTACAGTTAATTTTCACCATATCATGGAGAGGTGTACGAAAAAAACGGATTTTGTTCGTTTCAAAGCCTTGGTAACGGGCTCTGATATTTGTCAATGATGCCACCGCTAACGTATTTATTCATATAAGCACCGGGGGGGGGGGGGGGGGGGGATGCATTTTTCAAAAGGGGGGCGACTATAACCGATAAGAATAAACAACTCTCACGTCCAGTGGCAATTGCTGATAATGGGCACAAACAGCATTGGTCTCACTTGCCAGCATGTATAATGGCGAGCGAGCTTAAATTTGAAGAAATTATAAAGTTTTATCTCATATTTTTGCAGATTTCACTGCGTCTGTGAACAAAACTGCAATGTTTTGTTGTGATTTTTGTTATTTCTTGTAAGCGGTGTTCGATTGGGGAAGTACTAAAACACATCTTTTTTTCAGCATCCCAGAATTGCAAAGGTGTTGGCTGTTGAGAAGGATGTAAAATCCTGAAATATGAACTTTGCAAAGGTAAACAGGGGGGGGTGTGTGTGTGTGTGTGTGTGTGTGTGTGTGTGTGATTAATAGGAAGGGGCGTTTGTATGGATAAATACGGTATGTTAAATGTAAAAAAAAATTTGGCACACGTTTTTAATATAGTACTCAATACATAATCATATGGGCTAAAGCATTGTATGATGTCTTTGTCACAATAAACATTACATTTTGATTTGTATTTTGATGTAATAGCACACATCAAGTGGACCTCATAATCAACATTTATATATTTTAAAATTGTAGCAGATATCCAGTGGACAACGTAATGTACCTTTAGATATGAAAATGATATTAAGTTAGAGCTGAATACATCATGTTAGGACATCACAATACTTACCACTAACAAGAGTAGCATCATATTGCACCTGACCCTGTCCTGTTCTCTTATTTTCAGAACATCTTCAATACAGCTGTTACTTTGTGAAATAGCACCCCAGTTTCTACAATAAAAACTCTCACAAGTTATGAAAATAGTGCAGGAATATTGAACTTTTTGGAAAAGAGAGACTGTTTACATATTAAAAGCTTTATAAAACTAGAAATAGGATGCCCTGTTGATAGTAGATGCGAATAGAAACAGGATAGCATAGAAGAACACACATTATCATGTGTAATGTCCACCCCATGAACCTTGCCCAAATTGTACAGTAGTCTTACAAGACCCTGTTTCATTTGTAAAATATATCAATGATGCTTAAATATTTATTAGTGTACATGTAAATTATTTCAGCTTCATGCCTTTTTGCATTGGTTGGGATGAAAATTTTGACGAAATCACTCTATCTTGCACGGTTAAGAAGATAGAAGCAAATTCCTGTTTTTCTATTTTTGGCAAAAATTTGAAAATTCAAAATGGCCGCCATTTTTGGGAAAAGGAAATTTTTTTAAAAATTGCAAAGATTACATTTCTTAGATACCCTATGGGTCGAAAATTTCAATGAAATAACTCTATTTTGCACGGTTAAGGCCAGTTTGTGTTTTTCCATTTTGGGCAAAAATTCGAAAATTCAAAATGGCCGCCATATGTGGGGAGGGGAAAATTTTTTGAAAATTGCAAAGAGTACATTTCTTAGATACCCCTTGGGTCGAAAATTTAGACGAAATCGCTCTATCTCGCACGGTTAAGGAGATAGAAGCAAATTTGTGTTTTGCCATTGTTGGTAAAAATTCGAAAATTCAAAATGGATGCCATTTTTGGGGAGGGGAAAATTTTTTGAAAATTGCAAAGATTACATTCCTTAGATACCCTGTGGGTCAAAAATTTCGACGAAATCGCTCTATCTCGCATGGTTAAGGAGATAGAAGCAAATTTGTGTTTTGCCATTTTTGGCAAAATTTGAAAATTCAAAATGGCCGCCATTTTTGGGGAGGGGAAATTTTTTTTAAAATTGCCAAGAATACAATGCTCAAATACCTGTGGGTCGAAAATTTTGACGAAATCGCTCTATCTCGCACGGTTAAGGAGATAGAAGGAAATTTGTGTTTTGCCATTTTTGGCAAAAATTCGAAAATTCAAAATGGCCGCCATTTTTGGGGAGGGGAAAATTTTTTGAAAATTGTAAAGATTACATTCCTTAGATACCCTGTGGGTCGAAAATTTTGACGAAATCGCTCTATCTCGCACGGTTAAGGAGATAGAAGCAAATTTGTGTTTTGCCATTTTTGGCAAAAATTCGAAAATTCAAAATGGCCGCCATTTTTGGGGAGGGGAAAGTTTTTTGAAAATTGCAAAGAGTACACTCCTTAGATACCCTGTGGGTTGAAAATTTCGACGAAATCGCTCTATCTCACACAGTTAAGGAGATAGAAGGAAATTTGTGTTTTGCCATTTTTGGCAAAAATTCAAAATGGCCGCCATTTTTGGGGAGGGAAAAATTTTTTGAATTTCCAAAGAGTACACTCCTTAGATACCCTGTGGGTTGAAAATTTCGACGAAATCGCTCTATCTCACACAGTTAAGGAGATAGAAGGAAATTTGTGTTTTGCCAATTTTGGCAAAAATTCTAAAATTCAAAATGGCCGCCATTTTTGGGGAGGGGAAAATTTTTGGAAAATTGCAAAGAGTACACTCCTTAGATACCCTGTGGGTTGAAAATTTCGACGAAATCGCTCTATCTCACACAGTTAAGGAGATAGAAGCAAATTTGTGTTTTGCCATTTTTGGCAAAACTTCTAAAATTCAAAATGGCCACCATTTTTGGGGAGGGGAAAACTTTTTAAAAATTGCCAAGAGTAGAATTCTCAGATACCCTGTGGGTCGAAAATTTTGCCGAAATCGCTCTATCTCGCACGGTTAAGGAGATAGAAGCAAATTAGTGTTTTGCCATTTTTGGCAAAAATTCGAAAATTCAAAATGGCCGCCATTTTTGGGGAGGGGAAATTTTTTTAAAAATTACCAAGAGTACAATGCTGAGATACCCTGTGGGTCGAAAATTTTGACGAAATCGCTCTATCTCGCACGGTTAAGGAGATAGAACAAAATTTGTGTTTTGCATTTTTGGCAAAAATTCGAAAATTTAAAATGGCCGCCATTTTTGGGGAGGGGAAAATTTTGGAAAATTGCAAAGATTGCATTCCTTAGATATCCTGTGGGTCGAAAATTTCGACGAAATCGCTCTATCTCGCACGGTTAACGAGATAGAAGGAAATTTGTGTTTTGCCATTTTTGGCAAAAATTCTAAAATTCAAAATGGCCGCCATTTTTGGGGAGGGGAAAACTTTTTAAAAATTGGCAAGAGTAGAATTCTCAGATACCCTGTGGGTCGAAAATTTTGCCGAAATCGCTCTATCTCGCACGGTTAAGGAGATAGAAGCAAATTTGTGTTTTGCCATTTTTGGCAAAAATTCGAAAATTCAAAATGGCCGCCATTTTTGGGGAGGGGAAATTTTTTTAAAAATTACCAAGAGTACAATGCTGAGATACCCTGTGGGTCGAAAATTTTGACGAAATCGCTCTATCTCGCACGGTTAAGGAGATAGAACAAAATTTGTGTTTTGCATTTTTGGCAAAATTCGAAAATTCAAAATGGCCGCCATTTTTGGGGAGGGGAAAATTTTTGGAAAATTGCAAAGATTACATTCCTTAGATATCCTGTGGGTTGAAAATTTCGACGAAATCGCTCTATCTCGCACGGTTAAGGAGATAGAAGGAAATTTGTGTTTTGCCATTTTTGGCAAAAATTCTAAAATTCAAAATGGCCGCCATTTTTGGGGAGGGGAAAACTTTTTAAAAATTGGCAAGAGTAGAATTCTCAGATACCCTGTGGGTCGAAAATTTTGCCGAAATCGCTCTATCTCGCACGGTTAAGGAGATAGAAGCAAATTTGTGTTTTGCCATTTTTGGCAAAAATTCGAAAATTCAAAATGGCCGCCATTTTTGGGGAGGGGAAAATTTTTGGAAAATTGCATAGATTGCATTCCTTAGATACCCTGTGGGTCAAAAATTCTGTCGAAATCGCTCTATCTCTTACGGTTTCTGAGATATTAGCAAATTACTCAAAAGTAGTACTGAAAATACACAATGAAGTACCTAAATGGCTATTACTCATGTACTGACAAAGCTATCAGTCCCAAATGCAATACCAAGCGAGCTATGGACATAACAATCTTGCATTCAAAATTGTAGTAAAATATCTTTAATTATTTTGGCTTAAATGCACGGAAACCAATGGGTACTGAAAATAGCTGTACTTAAGTATTACTCAGTAAGCAAAAGAGGTACAACAGCCAAAAGCAATCCCAAGCAAGCTACTGACCCAATAAGCCTGCATACCAAATTTGGTGACAATAGCTCTAATACTTTTCCTTTAAATGAGTGCAAACCATGCGCGACGCCGGACATCGGACAACGGACATCGGACAACGGACATCGGACGTCGGACGGCGGAAAAAGCAAAAATAATATATCCACCCCCCAGGGGGGTGGACATAATTACAGAATATTTCTGTGTAAAAAAGCAGTGAATGCATTACATCCCAGAGAGTGAAAAGACATATAATACTCAAGTGTGTTGTAAGAAACAGGATACAAGAAGTTGACATGTTCACTAGGCATTAATTTTAGCTATTTAAGCTAATTAGCTTGGCTAGTGAAAATTAATTCCTGGTGAAATTGTAACAAATTTTATTGTAATTTAACTTTTTACAAGTTAAATACTTACCTTATCCTCACAAGTGCTTGGTTTGGTTTTGTGGAGCAAAACGTATCGACCGACAAGAATTTTTTTTAAGGAATATTCTTGTCACAAGTGGTGACCCCTTTGTCTGCGCATGTCCGCGCTTGCGCAGTAGTCGTTGTCGACAGACGATTGTCGAGAGTTCTTCATTGTATTTTTGGTCCCCAGCAAAACAAATTATGCGGGGAGGTAGGGTGGGTTTATCCTTGTGAGGATAAGGTAAGTATTTAACTTGTAAAAAGTTAAATTACAATAAAATTTGTTACATTTTATTGCGTAAAATAGCCTTACCTTATCCTCACAAGTGCTTGAATACAACCATAACAGGTGGAGGGTATTTGTTTTGGCCACACTGTTAGATGATTGTCAGACAAGGGGTCACCAAATAAAGCACTGATAAGAGGATAAGATAAGGTTCCCTAAGCCACATCTTAGGTTATATGTTACTTCTTCAACACAGATAAGTAATTTGCTAACGTCAACAAGAGATCCATGATGTGGTCGTCATTGTTGCTGCTGTTGCTGTTGTAGAAAATTTTACAACAAATCACATAGCAGTATTAACCATCACCCAGTATTGGCTGGAGATGTCTGCATGACTCCCCAAGCAAGATGTCATCATCTGACAATGGGAATATCTCCAAGCAGGCAAACTGAACTGCATAAACTGCAGATATGGGGCCATATGTAAGCCAAGAAAGACATATGTCAGTGACACAAGACTTGTATAACTGGAGAGAACATAAAAATGTGAGTCATATCAATGACATGTATAAATACACAAAAATTGACTACATGCTGAGGTGAATCCACAAGGCCCAATTTGTTCATGGACTGGTCATGGGATTGCCAAGCTACATCTTCGAGTAGAATGTAGTAAAGAATTGTGGGTCTTCCAATAACAAGAGTTTGATATCTGCTCAGGTGAGACCCCACTCTTGGAAACTAAAAAGGCAGCCATGGATCTAATATGTGTCTCAAAGTATAGATTCTGAGACTCAAGATTAAAGGACTGGCAATCTAATCATGCAGCCAGATTGATCCAGGAAGAGATAGCAGAACTCAAGATATCTCCATCAAGCCTTCCTTAAAAGATATGAGCAAGATTCTTCCCCTCCTTGAAGTATTTGTACTGTCCTGATAGTAACTAAGCACTGTAAGAGAGCAGAGTGTCACAACATCAGTCCAACATCAGCTCAAGAAAGGTTTGTGAGCTGGAATGACCACTGGTTTGAGCCATCTGGGCCATCAGAAGCCAACTGATTCTTGCTAAAAGGCAGGAGAAGGAGACTTTCCCTTTTCTCCAAGCAGTAGTCCTGTCCAAGAAGGATCTAAGTGCTGTAAGAGGACAACGAATCAAGTGTCCAGGCAATTTGAGTTCAGGAATGATCTAGAGCTGAAGTGACCACTGGAGGTAATCTAGACCAACTGAGGCTAATAGGTCCTTGCTGAAAAGGTAGGTAGGAGGGAGAACTGTAAACTCCTTCCTATGAGGCTTGTGTCTGAAGGAGCCAAAATCCCAGAATACACTTCCAATGGCATTGCAACAGTCTTGCAAGTCAAACTTCTTTAGACTGACCTCCTTTTAAAGGTTAATAAGGAGCCTTTTGTGAAAACCAACAGAAGCAAAGGCAAATCCCTTGATGCTGCACCTCTGTTAGCAGTGGGCTTCTCTCTATAACACTTGCAATAGGCCTATAAAGATGCAGGCTTTGGCTCAACTCCTGCACAAAAAATGTAAATGATCAGCTATGGCTGCTGCAAAGCCAACAATAGTGACAGGTTTCAGATTTTTGCAAGTAAATGGATCAAAAAATCTGGTATATTTGAGACCGTAGGCTCTGAGATGGCCACCTTATTCTGTGGGTACCAGAGCTCAAAATGGCCCATCATGACTCATACATTCCAAGATGAGGGTCCTTGAGATGCCCTAAATCTCTCTATCCCTTGCCCAGAGAATGATATAAGAGATTCTGAGTGGTGTTAAGGTGCCAAGCATGAAGGTGCCAATGCAACAGATTCAGATGGTATTTCTGACTGAATGGCTGTTTCTGAGACCAGTGAAGTAGCTGTAATGGAGGTTTGGTTGAATGACTCACCAGACCCCAAAGCCAATGTATCATGGGCCACCAAGGGGCCACTACAATCATTTTGCACCTGGTGTTCACTTGTTCAATGACTTTTTGGAATAAGTGGTATAGGACAAAAGGCCTAGCAGTCCAGAACCTCCAACAAGATGTTTTATTCATATATGTTCAGAGCATTTGCATCCGGGACTGGCAACATAGAATGGAGGTTTATGACTGATATTGGTGGCAAACATCTCTACCATTGGTATTTGACAAACTATGTAAATCAAATAGAATGTTAAAGATGAAGACTCTCCTGTCTGTATTATTTCGTTCTTTGTGGAGAGGCTGTCATGACATCTAGGCAACCCTGAATATATCTGGCTCATATGAGAATATTTCAAGGATTGCAGTAGGCCAAGATGCAGCATACCTGCATAAAACACCTATTGTTGATTTGTGCCAAACTTGCACGTTGTCTGGAACCATAAAGGGAGTAAGAACCATTCTGTACATACTACTTTGTCACTTCTGTAGAGATCATTGAGCATGACATTTAAGTAACCCCAGAATATTTCTGTCTCTTATGAGTATATTTCAAGGATTGTAGTAGGCCAGGATGCGCCAAACCTTTATCCCTTCTGGAGATGATGTTGAGTATGACCTTTAAGCAACCAAGAATATGTCTGTTATGAGTATATTTCAAGGATTGCAGTAGGCCAAGCTGCGCCAAACTAGGAGGTATACGCTCCCCCCCCCCTGTTTGTTCAGATAACCGAACACAGTGGTGTTGTCTGATGCTATCAGAATTCTTTTGTGTGGAATTTGTCTTGAAGGCTTTTAAGGGCTGAACACACTGTCTTCAGCTGTATGACATTGAAATGTAATATATACATTTTTAACTGTCCAAAGCCACTAACTGTGATGCTTATAGATGGGATCATCAACCCTGGTTTAATGCATCTACGAAAATAAGGGAATTGTGCACCTGTGTATAGAAAAGGCATCCTATTTCCCATTTTTTGGCATTTTCCACCACTGAATATGCTTTTTCAGAAGGATTTGAAACAGGAATTCTCACAACTAGTGACTGGAGATATTGCCAGTTGTAGTAGATACCAGTGAAAGGCACACCTACATAACTGACCCATTGGTATAGTCTTTTCGAAAGGTGCGCGTACCCCTACCTGGGATATAAGCAACCTTGGGGTCGATTGTGATGAGATCTCCATGTCTTGAATAGATTCTCAGGTATTTAATTTATTCGAGGTAGAAAGAAATTTCCTGGTACCAAATGCAGTGGTAACCGAGGAAATCGATATCACGAAGCCCAGTTGATGAATAATTGGATGAGTTCTTTGGTTTGAACCCAATACTGGTGTCTTTTACGTACACTAAACAACCAGTAGTCTAGGTATATGGTGAAAGAAATTTCCTGGTACCAAAATGCAGTGGTAACCTAGGAAATCGATATCACGAAGCCCAGTTGTTGAATAATTGGATGAGTTCTTTGATTTGAACCCAATACTGGTGTCTTTTACGTAAACTTAACAACCAGTGGTCCAGGTATATGGTGAACTCCTATTCCGTGAGACTGAAGAATGAGATTTGCCTCTTTACTACTCGCATGATACTGTAGAGGGGTCGCTAACCCGAATTTCCTAATGCTTTGAAGTGATAGGTTTGCTAGTGTACATTAAACTGAAGTAGATGTTGAGAAACTTGTGAATCGGTACATAGAAGAACGCATCTTTTGTAACCGAATTTCTAATAATTTCTGCTGTCTCCAGTTTAAATGATGGGACAAGCAGGTATTTATTGACGTAGTAAACGAACTTCACTCGTGGGCAGTGATCGTTGAATTCGTAGTTAGAAATCAATTCAGGACACTGAGATCTATCAGAGGTCGTCATTAGCCGAGTTTGTATACAAGAATAAACTGCCATAGAAACCTGGAGTTCTGCAATTGTAGAGTGGATGAATTGCTTTCTTTTGAAGGATTTCCAGCAATATTTCAGCGGTATATTTACTGTAGCCATGTTTTCCTGTCTGACGTCATCGCTTTGCATTGTGGGTAGTACAGGCATTGGCGAATTCGATTGGGGAGTAATTCGACAACTCCGTCTGAAGATTCGCACAACTCTGGGATGGCAATGAAAATCTCCCATCACTGCCAGTAACTCTGCAAGAAGAGCCTCCATGGTGACTTGCATTAATGTAGCCACGTTCTTCTGTATCCCTCTGACCTGGTAAACTAGGCAGAGTGGTACGACGATCTTTTGTGGTTAGTAGGGGAAATTACCGGACATAGCTCCTGTCCTGAATATACTGTGCAAAATACACTGTAAAAGTTGGAAGCAAGGACTTCAACATATAAAAAAATAGAACATAAAATCTCATCTAGCCAGTTTGATCTTCGTTGAGTTTGCAGAAGAATTCTTCAACAGGGCTAAACAGACAAGCAGTACACATACTGCCCGAAAGATGTCTGTTGGATCTTCATCCAAATTTACAGCAAAGGAAGGTAATCTGTCCATATTTTCATGTCTTGAGAAGCAGGAAGTTCACTGTACCTGCTGGGAAACAAAATAATAACTGCAAGGATCCGTGGATACGCTTCTGTAGTCGTTCTTTTGGAGGGAGACCTGTTACTGTAACAGAGTGGCGCTCCACCCACAGTAAAGAATCTACGACCTCCGCTGCCAAGACAACTGCATTCTTTTTACTTTTCACAAGGAATATTCATGGTGTGCCATCAAAAGAACCATAAAGCAGTTTTCCACTGAAAACTTTACAGCAAAATCTTCTCGGCATCCCTTTCATCAACAAGGAGGTATTTCCAGTCGAATAATGGGTGAGTACAGCCGAAGATATACACCGTCTTCCACTGAAGACTTTACAGCAACATCTTCTTGCACATCTTATTCTGACCCTTTTCAGGACAAGGGAGGCAGAATTATTGGTAGTACCAGTCGAATAATGGACAACTACAGGTAGGTGCACGCTTGCACGCTTCAAAACTTCATAGATCTTCATCCGTGAATGGACGATAATAAGGAAAAGTACGTGTTGCTCCCATCTCGACCAAAAATATAATGAAGAACTCTCGACAATCGTCTGTCGACAACGACTACTGCGCAAGCGCGGACATGCGCAGACAAAGGGGTCACCACTTGTGACAAGAATATTCCTTAAAAAAAATTCTTGTCGGTCGATACGTTTTGCTCCACAAAACCAAACCAAGCACTTGTGAGGATAAGGTAAGGCTATTTTACGCAATAAAAATTAAATTTGTATTAATATCTCAAGTCGAAACTAGCCATAAAAGGAATTTCATTCTAATTCAATAATATGACTGCAATACAATCACAGTGTACCAACATCCTGAGTCCTTTAACATATTTATACTTTCATTTTCAAAAGTGAATAATAAAACTGAAATAAAACCTATTTTCAATAGTTCATGTTCATTTATCAAGGTAAGATAAAATATTTCTTACTTTCCAAAAGTGTAATTGCCAGTGTGAAATACCAATGTTGAAAATGAAATCATGATAGTTTAATTTATACACCTTTGTCTTTCATAAAAATGATAAAAGCACCAATACAAAATGTGTAAAACATACCTGTTACTGTACTTTAATTCAATGACTAAGTCTTCTTGTAAATTATAGGCCAAATATATAATTCTCCTGTAATCAGTTTCTGGAAAAAAAATATACAAATTTGGCAACTCTTAGCAACCTGTATTTTATATCAAAAACACAAATCTAGAGCAATTTGCATTTTTTAAGTCAACTCTTCAATAAAAGGAATATACCTAACATTATCAATTATTCACAAATGTTCAAAGAAATTTCCTCACCTCTATTTAATGATCCATTTGTTGGAAACCTTCTCATAAGATGGTCAGTCTGAGAGTAATACAAAACAGAAATTTCTTCAAGGAACTTTTAGTGTTAGGTTAAAAATCAATAAATTTGAGATTTGTTAATATATCCCAAAAACAAGATTGAAAACTAAGTTTATAAAAGGCAACAACAAATGGATGAAATATTATAATGGTAAATTTTACAACAAACACTGTGAAAACTGCTGATACTGAAGCAATATAATGATTCAATGTGATTAGGGAGTTAGCATATTTATGCAACTAACTTTGGCATATGAAAAATAAAATCAATGTAGGGTGTGGCTAACTTGTAAAGTAAACTCTTTTTTACCAGAGAATAATGTTAATTCATATCAGAAATTTTTTTTTTTTTTTTAATAAATATTTTACAAAAGTCATCAAAATAATAAAGTAATTCGCAATGCTGTCACAATATTTGTAGAAGGATGACAGTTTGCTTAATAACTGCCTCAAAAACCTGAAGTTTTGTTCAAATTTATTTTGTATAAACATACATATATTGTTTAAAATATGGTGCAAGTTTATAAAATATAGATGTATGTTATGCCTTTGACATATTTTTAATATAATTCCAAGATAATACTGTAGATTTCTTTACTTTCACTAGGTTTGAAAGCATTAGTCAGCTGATCAATTTGAATCAAAATTTGCTAGTCCGTAAGCAATACAAAACATTGAACCCAAAACTCTAAATGATTCCACAGCACTAACAATTGAAAAAACAAGCACAAACTGGCCAAACTGTCACAGCTTTCCTGAATGTCATGCAGGAAGAGAAATTAGCACCCTAATTCCAAATTTTATCACTGTCTAAATATTCTATTTCAACCAAACTTTACCATGCTTTTAATAAAAAAAAATCCCCTCAGTAACCAACATTGATATAGTACACAAACTAATTTTAATGTGTGTAATAAAATACATTTGTAAGCATAAAGAACAAACCCTGTGCCCAAATAATCCAGTTACTGTAATCTTTTTTCTGGATGTTGGAACAAACTGCTCTTTTGACAATTTGTGTCTCTACAAATGACAGATAATTATATTATACAACAAAATTTTATTTTTAAAATATTTATGGTATGACATATTTTGAGTGTAATAAATTGTGGCAAGTTCTGAAAGCACTTGTTTGAAATAGTTCCTAACAAGCATTATGAGACAATCTGAGAAGTAGTTTTCCTAGTTTAGCACCTTCCTCTCCTTGATATACAACAAAACAATCATTAAAATCTCCATGTTATTGCCCTGAAGTGAATAAATGCGGCAAGTGACACTCTAGTAATGCTGGATTCAAGGGGTTAGGAAATCAGGTCTCACCAGCACAAAGTGTCAGGAACCTTGGAGTAGTGTTCGACTCCAATTTCGATTTCTCAAATCATGTGTCACAGGTCATAAAGTCCACTAGAGTACATGCCAGAGATCTCTACAGAATTCCTCCCCTCCTAGACCTCAACACATCAGTCCTCTTGGCAAATGCTTTGGTGAGCAGCAGGTTGGACTATTGCAATTCATTGTTCTTATCGCTCACTAATTTTGAGTTAAGGAGATTGCAGCTAGTCCAAAACTCACTCTGCAGGGTTGTCACCCGTTCGTCTAAATTCTCTCACATTACCCCTCAACTAAAAAAACTTCACTGGTTACCAGTCAGATACAGGGTACAATTTAAAATTGGCCTTATTACATACAAAATTCTCAACCAAGGTCAACCAGTTTATCTAAGAGAATTAATCCACCCGTACACCTCTTCTAGAAATACAAGGCGAAGTTCCCCCAAACTCAAGTTCCTTCAAACCCCCAATTTTGATCGTAGAGTTCACAAATCAATCAAACACTTCTCTAATTCATTCTGTCACTATGCCCCTGTCCTTTGGAACTCTTTCCCCTTTCATGTTAGAAACAGCCCCTCTGTTCCATCTTTTAGGAAGCACCTCAAAACCCACCTCTTCAGCTCTAGTTTCCCAACTTAGTTTTCTTCCCTCCCGGCCACACCCATAATCCTGGATCATTGACCTTGAACGCCCCTTGACTCTCCTTAGGAAAATGATTTTCATTAATTAGCGCACTGAGTTCCCCTCTGTGGGGAAGATATTGCGCTTGCAAAGCAGTAGATTAGATTAGTGAAGGTTTAATTTGTAGTCAGGTGGTTGCTGAAGATTTTATCACCAAAACATCTTTTTTTTTCTTTTGAGAACTGCTTACATGATTAATATTGCTGTGTGATTTAAGTGTTTCCATGGACTGTATAAAAATAATAAATTTATTACAACCTGCCTGTGTTAAGTCTTTATCTGAGTTGCTTCAACAGACATATTAAGAATGAATTATTAATATATCAACAATGTAGGAAATATGACAACACTCACTTCCTACCCCACTATGTTAGTGCCTTAAATATCAGACACTTTCAGATATTGTGGGATGCATAGGCTTCTCTTCACGAAAGAGACATTTAAAATTACACAACTGACAAAAAGTACTCTGCCAGTCTGGTAATTAAAAGAAGAAATGAAATTGTAAGTATTACCACTGGTCTGTCAGTTAATGCTGAATCATCAAAAAAGTTCTGCACTTGTAACCTCTCGGCCGCTGTGAGAATTAAAAACAAAGCAATCTTAGAACTTGCATACAAAATTTACCATTGGAATTTAATATTCATGACCCCACATTGTTTTCATCAATGATTAACACCATTTCCATTTAAAAAATAGTAACAATTACAAGATTATATATTTTACATATTAACTGCAAAATCTGTGACAACAAAAACTATTAATTCCAAATTTATCACACAATATACCTCTAAAGTTTCAGAATTTTCTAATTTAAAAATTGCAATATTAAATCAGTTAATAAAATATTATGTTTAAAATTATCAGCTAATTTTCCAATATGTAAACTGGTACATTGAATTTTATTACAAACATATATATATATTATATTAATCCAATGCCTCTATGACTCACAAGTAATGATTCGCCCATCAAGCATCCAAACATTAGGAAGACTGTCTATAACATGGATCCTATCTGTAATCAGTCAAAATTTACAACATGGGTCATCAAAAGGCAAATTTGAAGGGAAAAGTACAGTTAGGTTATAATATTAGCTAAAAATTAGATTAAACTTATAAAGGTAAACCAATAAAGACAACAACACTTCTTAACTCGCACAATACAAGACAAGAACAATAATACAAAGTTTAGTACTTCCTTATAATTTTATGATTTTTATCACTATGAATATTTTCTGGTAAAATTAACAACTCTAATAAAACACTAACAATATCTATTACTTCAAATGAAAAAAATAGCATCAGTTATGCCCACACCCCAGTCTGGGGTAATTGCATTGGGCCCCTTGACATATACAAAAGTTGAACAGTACAAAGATCAGGTGATTTTCAGAACAGACACTGTAAGTTATCTAAAGGTGCAAGAGAAATAACAACAAAATGAGAGAAAATGTATATTTCACAGTAGTATGACCGCATTAATTTGTAAACTAAAAGTTATGAAGCTGTAAAATTTATTAACTGAAGTATTGATGTTAATGGGGCATAATTAGTTGAAAGTACATACAATATTCTGTTGCAATCAGCAATCCACATATCTTTTGTGATAGGAGAAATATGTCTCAAATATAGCCAGTGTATGAAAAACCTAACGCCTGCCTGAAACTGGTAGCTATTATTCCAGATCTCTTTAGAGTTTATGGGTGCAGGTGTCCTGTAACTAAGAAATCTGTTCACATAAAATTGTTTTTGTTAAGCACTAAAATTATTTCAGGGCTAGTGCCACCACAACAGACATTTTTGCCATAATAAAAAATAACATTAAACTATTTATTCTTCAGCACTTGCCACTGGTCAATTCTGAAACTCAACATTGAATGAAATACAGACCATTTAATTTTGCTATGGACCTTTAACATATTTCAGTTACAAGTCTGATGGACCTGGAAAGTTTGACGGTAAACTAAATATGCCAGTTGAAGACATACTGGCAGAGTCAAGGTCAAACTGTGATGCTGCACATCTGTAACCCAAAACCAATGTCCCTACCTAGTATCAACTTTTTACATCTTATTATGGTTACTAAGATATAGCCTGGCCATGATTTTCAAGGTCAGGGTGACTACAGCCAGGGCAAAGGTCAAATCAAGGTTACACCATGGCACTGTACACCCCCACAAATGTCGCTACTAGGTGTGAACTTTTTACACCTTAGGGTTTCTGAGATATAGCCTCGACAAGAATCTAAAAGTTAAGATCACTACTGCAAAGTCAAAGTTCAAATTGAGGTCATACCATGACATTGCACACCTACACCCCTAGCCAGTGTCCCCAGCAAGTATTAACTTTTTGTACCTTACTGTTTGTGAGATACAGCCCAGACAAAGTTTTTATCATCCGTGACCCAAAACCTTTGGGGTGGTGAAATGGCTGTGGGATACAAAAACTGAATAATGTTTCTACAGAAAGTTAAAGTCATTGAAAATGGGACTTTTGCAAAATTTGGGTTTTCTTTATATCCAGAATCTTTCCCAAAATTTAATCACTTCTTCCTTTGGTCAGGCCATAACCCACATAAAATTTCATAAAGATCCATATATTACTTATGGAATTTTCACGAACACAAATCAACAAACAAACCAACAAATGCACCCAAAGACATAACACTTCTTTTGGAGGTAATTTGAAATAGGTGTTTTGAAATGGCTGACAGTTTGAGACTATAATGTATGTGCCAAGAAAACAATGACAGGTGAACTTGTGAAAGGGTCTTCATCAAGGTGTGGCACATTATAAAAACAAAATAGCCACTCCAGGGAGGAACTTTCAAATCATCCAAATCCGAATTCACTATTTATGAGGATTTGTGTTTGATGTGTTGCCTTATTTACTAAAGTACTTGTGCATGATAAATGAAAAACAGAGGATAATTCTGTCATTCAGTAGACCCCCCCCCCACACACACACACAATCTCCCCCCAGTGCCAGTTATATGTTATAATCAATAGAAATGGCCAATATTAAACATTTAGAAAGCACTTATAGTCCAGATTTTGGACTGGAGGTAATTTTATTAATTTTTTCAGTACATCATATTTTTCTATTTAGTTTACAATTTATCTTGTATATTCAGTTTAAAACTTTGTAATGACTCAATTTGCAACTCTATTAACTCGAAAACTTTAAATACTACGTCAAAAATGAGTACAAAACATATCAATGTATATTTTTTTCTTACCAATGAACAGAACTCATGATTCTGTTATGTAAATATATAATGTGTCACCATCTATTGCAAACAAAAAAGCTCACCTAAAACTGATACTTGTTAAATGCAGAGTTAAGACACTTTCAGGAAAAGGGATTATAATGTAAATAAATGACCAATAACAGGCTACCAAGGATTTCTTTAAAATGGACACCACCAGGAAAGAAGAAATAGGGCAGGCCAAAAGAGCCGCAGAAACAGGCAGAGGCATAGAAGAAGAAACTCGCAAATGACAGGATGGTGGGGAGAAAGTTTGTGGACACAGCTTTACACTCTAACAGGAATAAAGAGGTCATGTTAGTGAACTCTCAGATACATACAGTAAGGATCCTTCTCGAGTTGTGCGTTTCCATGCAGACTGAGGTTCAGAATGTGCATGCGTCGGAGTTTGGACAGCTCACCCCATGTCAAATTATTGTTAGAAAGTAGCAAAGTCCCCAATGCCACAAATCTCGACAGCCCTTCCAAATTACTGATCTTTAAAACATAAAGACAACAAAGTTGCATGAACTTGTACGTTAGACTGACAAAAACTGTATATCATAACACTATCACCAAAGACCAGTTGTTTTTTTTTTCATTTTGTTTTTGTTTCATTTTTTTTTCCATTTACTCAGTAATGTGACTTTTATTGTTGTGTAAAGCACATAAACTGCATTGCTCAAGTAATTTCAGTTGAAATATACAATTTGTAAAAAAGGATGACTAAGAATGTACATTAAACAAAGGTACATGATGTCCTGTGAACATTTTCAACATATCTTATACAAACAACCTTTCTAATGTTGATAGTATTTCTATGTTTTGACATGGTTAAAATGATTTTACAAAACTGATACTATCAGGAGTAATTAATGTATACCTGGTTATTGCTTAAGTCCACCTTCCATAACTGTGGGCATCCATCAAATGAGGTCACATAATCTATCTCATTTCTGCTCAGATTAACTGCATGCAGCTTTGGACAAAGTGATAACTTATCATAAGATCCTGCAACAAATATAAATTTCAGAGTGAAAAAGTTAGAGTTCGGAATAAATACCAGGATAAAGTTATAATGTTACATCTAGATATGGTGACAAGTGAAAACCTAATATTTTTACAATCAGTCAGTTGTTTTCAGTTTTCACTTCAGTTGTATTGTTAAGATTACCAAAAACATAGTCACCGATATCAATTAATAAACCAAAATTTCAATACAGCCTAAAGGTGTGCTTTGTCATTTGTACATGTTTGAAAAAAACTATATTCCTCAAGCCCCCGTCACAGCATCTTTCATTTAGATTTCATCTAAAATTTGGAAAAATTATTAAAACATGTGTCATGTCACCTGAACACATGGGAAAAAAGATAATGAGCCTCATTTGATCTCATTTTTCACTTTTGAAATAACTGATCCCTTCTTTTTTGGAATTCTGAACTAGATTGGGCCAACTCGGCGCCAACATATCCCCAGACAGGTCATCACTCATGCCACAGGTTTTGATCGGGAATTTTTTATGTAAGCCATTTGTTGTATGCCATAAATCTTGGGAAAAGTTACATGAACTTCAGCACGTCAATCTACTAAGTTTATATCTTCCCAAGGAAGATGGTGTATCCCCAGACGCCGAATACATAACTCAACAGAGCATATTTTAAATCTTCCTGCAATGATAACTCTGAACCTATTTTCAAAGTATTTAAATGATTGATGATTGAATGTCCATTCCAAATTAATAATCCCACAAGAGCATATCTGTTTCTGTATTTGTTGACAAATAAAATATTATTTCTAACTCAACTCATCATACTTTTCAATCTTCCTACAAAGGGTGACTCTGAACCTATTTCCAAAGTATTTAAATGATTCATAATCCCAAAAGCGCATATCTGTTTCTATATTTGTTCACAAATAAAATATTATTTAAAAAATATATATTATTTATATTATTATTTTATTATATTATTTTTAGAATTTGCATTGTTTTTCAGTTATTCATTTCCTCAATTCCTATATATGTGGTCCATATATATGCAACCTAAATATGTGACACAATCTCAGTTCTGACTCCCCTTTGTCTTATTAGATAATGAAGCAAACCCCATCTCCCAACCCCACCCCACCCCTCTCCCCTTCTCCACACCTCTCTCACTGTTGCAGAAGATCTGCAACCCCACTGAAAAGTCTGGTTCTTTGTTTCTCATTTGATATCATTCAATACCTTTGTTTATTTAGTGTCACTCAATAGCTGGAGGTCCCAGAGGTGGATGGGGGGTCAGACTACAAAGAGATAGAGTGCTACAGCACAAATGGTAAACAAACAAAAGGGGTAATCAAATACAAAAAGTTCAGTTAATCTTATCACTAAAATAAAATCAAATATATAAATAAGGAATGTCCAACAGGAAAATTATATACCTCCAGAATTAAATATAAATTATCAAACCACAAGAACAGATTTATAATAATAATTCAGAATTGAGAATTTTAAGAATGTGATTATCAACTGAAATGAGTTAGTAACTGTAGGAACTGTGTCAAAATTAACTGAGGCAAACTGAATAAAACTGGGCTAGTTGAGGGTTAAAAATCCCCTATTTTTACTACATAAGGCTATAATTTCATTAATATTGGACTTATAGCTCACCAGAAAATAACAGTGTCCATTTTGCCTACTTGAATATGTTTAACCAGTTTCATTTTAAAAAGTTAAAAACTCAGCAAGCAGAGAGATAACACACAAAAATAAGTACTTAAAAGCCTAAGATAGCCATAACATTATTAATAAAAATTTAAATAGACAGGCACTTCCTTTGAAAAATTCAAAGATTTCAGCTCTATGACCCACATAGTTCGACAGTTACAGGGCTTTAAAGTGGTATAATATCCATAAACTGGGTCTCTGTGGGCATTTTACAATTGTTAAAGAGACCTTAGCAATTAAATTACAGAGCTGAAACTTTTGGGGGGACAAACATAACAAACAAAAATTATATATAATACAGTTTAAGACTTGTCACACTAAGCATTTCCAAATAACAGGGCAAAATACGGAAAAAATGTCAAAAAAGATCACTTGGGTGAGTGTTTATGGCCCTCATACACAGGTTAAATGTCTACTAAAAGCCTTGATTTTCGGCACATGTAGAAAGGACATAATAATGCATTCCCAGATGGGATTTCAGCTCCATCAATCACATAGTTTAACAGTCACAGGGCTTAAAGGTGGCAAAAAGTCCAAATATTGGGTCTCTGTGGGCCTTTTAGAGATCTCGATGTGGCCTTCAAATTAAAGCTTCAGATTTATAATCTGTCACATACTAAGATTATACATAGAATATATATGTAATAAAGTTTGAAACTTCTCAGACTTACCATTTCCAAGTTACAGAGCAAAATATGTGAAAAATGTCTTAAAAGGGTCACTCGGGTGGGTGTTTATGGTCCTCATACACAGTTTAAATGTCTACTTGAAGCCATGATTTTTGGCACATGTAAAAAGAACATAATAATGTATTCCCAGATGAGATTTCAGCCCTATCAGTCACATAGTTTAACAGTCACAGGGCTTAAAGGTGGCAAAAAGTCCAAATACTGGGTCTTTGGGAGCCCGTCAGAGACCTCAATGTGGCCTTCAAATTAAAGCTGCAGACTTAAAATTTGTCGCATACTAAGATTACACATAGAATATGTATCTAATACAGTTTGAAACTTCTCAGACTTACCATTTCCAAGTTACAGGGCAAAATATGTGAAAAATGTCTAAAAAGGGTCACTCGGGTGGGGATTTATGGTCCTCATACATGGGTTAAATGTCTATTAAAGGCCTAAATTTTGGAGTACATACAAGAAAAACATATTGATATATTCTCAGATGATATTTCACTTAGATGAGAGACATTGTTTGAAAGCTTCAGTGCTTGAAGGTGGCAAAAAGTCCATAAATTGGGTCTCTGTGGGCAATTTTGAGACCTCAAGTCGGCCTAACAGGTAAACCTACAGCCTTTAAAGTTTTTCACAGACAAGGATTACATATAAGAGTTACACCTAGAGCAGTTTGAGACTCATCAGAATTACCACTTCCAAATTATAGGGCAAAATATGTTAAAAATCTAGGAAAAAAGTCCTAAGTGGGGTCTTTATGGGCCCTAAACACAATTTTCTCCTCAACTTAAAGTCTTGATTTTCGGCACATGTACTAAGAATATATTAATGTGTTCTCAGGTAAAATTTAAGCCAGATACGCCTCATAGTTTGTGACCTAGAGGGCTCTAAGTGGTCAAAAGTGCAATTTCTGACCTTAAGGTGGCCATAAGTTCTTTATTATTGGGAGTTTAAGGTCACCCTAAAATAGGGATCTTCCTTTGGGCATCCTTAACATGTGTACCAAGTTTGAAAAAAAAATATTAATCCGTTTTTGAGTTATCGTATCCACAAGGAAATTTCTACGGCGGCGGCGCGACGGACCTGAATCCAATATATCCCCGACTTTCGTCTGGGGATATAATTAATACTTTAAGAGGAGCAGCAAATACCTGCTAAACAGTTCTCGAGATACTGATAGATGTCATTTTGTTGAATGAGATAACTTCAATATGTAGTCCCTCAAGGTTACATTTAGGGCCTGATGAGAATAGTCTGTCTTTACCAGGCCAGTAGGAGCTACTGTCAGAGCTGCCAAAGTATAGCCTCATTTATATGCAAATGACTGGCAGCTGTATACATAGTTTTATGACTCAATGCAGGAAAGTATAAATCACACAATAAGCTCTATACAGGCTTGTATTCAATTGAAACAAGACCACTGCCGCGGTATGTATCTCCCGCCGAGTACCGCAGGGGAAGAAATACTACATTGAAATTTTTCCCCTTTGCATAGGACACTGTTGTACCATCCTGCAGGTCGAAAATTCGCTTGAAATCGCTCTATCTGTTACGCTTTTCGAGATATTGACACTTCTCCATTTTCAGCAAAAAATCCAAGATGGCCGCCGAAAGTGGCTAAAAAATGAAATTTTTCCCCTTTGAACAGGACACTCTTGTATCACCCTGCGGGTCAAAAATTCGCTCGAAATCGCTCGATCTCTTACGGTTTTCGAGATATTGACACTTTTTCATCTTCCGCAAAAATCTAAGATGGCCGCCAAAAGTGGTGAAAATTGAAATTTCCCCCTTTGCACAGGAGACTCTCGTACCACCCTGCAGGTCAAAAATTTGCTCGAAATCGCTCTATCTCTTACGGTTTTCGAGATATTAAAACTTTTCTATTTTCCGCAAAAATCCAAAATGGCCGCCAAAAGTGGCGAAAATCGATATTTTTCCCCTTTGCACAGGACACTCTTGTGCTACCCTTCTGGTCAAAAATTCGCTTGAAATCGCTCTATCTCTTACGGTTTTAGAGATATTCACACTTTTTCATTTTCCGCAAAAATCCAAGATGGCTGCCAAAAGTGGTGAAAATTGAAATTTTACCCCTTTGCACAGGACATTCTTGTACTACCTTGCAGGTCAAAAATCCGCTCGAAATCGCTCTATCTCTTATGGTTTTCGAGATATTCACACTTTTTCATTTTTTTCCACTAAAATCCAAGATGGCCGCCAAAAGTGGCGAAAATTGAAATCTTTCCCCTTTGCATAGGACACTTTTGTACTACCCTGAAGGTCTAAATGCAATAGTTTTCAAGTTACAAGTGATTTCACTCATGATGGAAGTTACTGAAAAATCCAAAAGTAGCTATTACTCACTTATCTATTGAGATAGACACCCAAGTTACTCACCATGTTGTTGCTGTGGGAAAAAGTAGGTGAATAACATATTTTAACAAAATGCTCTAAATACAATAAGTTATAATCGATTTAGTGCATGATTTCATTAATTTTAATGCATTAAAAATTATTTTAATAATTCATAAAAAAACTTTAGCATGTGAAATATCTCCAAAATGTAGGTGAATGAGTTATTTGAGAAATACTGGCTATCTGCAATACTTTTAGTGATAATAGGCAATTACTCATTTTGAGTAGGTGAGTAATTAGATATGGATCTGAAAATTCACTCATTGAAAGTTCTCCCAAAATATAGGTGAAGTGAGTTATTTGAAAAATACTGGCTATCTGCAATACTTTTAGAGATAATTCACATTTACTCATTTTGAGTAGGTGAGTAATTACCTACAGGTTTGGAACTTCACCATGTGAAAGCTCTTCCAAAAGTAGATGAATGAGTTATTTGAGAAAAATTGGGTACCCACAATACTTTTAGAGATAATTACCATTTAGTCATTTTGAGTAGGTGAGTAATTACCTACGGGTCTGAAACTTCACCATGTGAAAGCTCTTTCAAAAGTAGATGAATGAGTTATTTGAGAAAAATTGGCTATCTGCAATATTTTTAGAGATAATTCGCATTTACTCATTTTGAGTAGGTGAGTAATTAGCTATGGGTCTGAAACTTCGCCATGTGACAGCTCTTCCAAAAGTAGATGAATGAGTTATTTGAGAAAAATTGACTATCTGCAATACTTTCAGAGATAATTCGCATTTACTCATTTTGAGTAGGTGAGTAATTAGCTACAGGTCTGAAACTTCACCAACTGAAAGCTCTCCTAAAAGTACATGAATGAGTTATTTGAGAAAAATTGGCTATCTGCAATACTTTTAGAGATAATTCGCAGTTACTCATTTTGAGTAGGTGAGTAATTAGCTACAGGTCTGAAACTTCACCATGTGAAAGCTCTCCCAAAAGTAGGTGAATGAGTTATTTGAGAAAAATTGGCTATATGCAATACTCTTAGAGATAATTCGCAGTTACTCATTTTGAGTAGGTGAGTTATTACCTATGGGTCTGAAACTTTGCCATGTGAAAGCTCTTCTAAAAGTAGATGAATGAGTTATTTGAGAAAAATTGGCTATCTGCAATACTTTTAGAGAGAATTTGCATTTACTCATTTTGAGTAGGCGAGTAAGTAGCTATGGGTCTTAAACTTCACAATGTGAAAGCTCTTCCAAAAGTAGATGAATGAGTTATTTGAGAAAAATTGGCTATCTGCAATACTTTTAGAGATAATTAGTATTTACTCATTTTGAGCGGGTGAGAAATTAGCTACAGGTCTGAAACTTCACCAAGTGAAAGCTCTCCCAAAAGTAGATGAATGAGTTATTTGAGAAAAATTGGCTATCTCCTATACTTTTAGAGATAATTCGCATTTACTCATTTTGAGTAGGTGAGAAATTAGCTATGGGTCTGAAACTTCACCATGTGAAAGCTCTTCCAAAAGTAGATGAATGAGTTATTTGAGAAAAATTGGCTATCTGCAATACTTTTAGAGATAATTTGCATTTACTCATTTTGAGTAGGTGAGTAATTAGCTACGGGCGTGAAACTTCACCAAGTGAAAGCTCTCCCAAAAGTAGATGAATGACTTATTTGAGAAAAATTGGGTATCTGCAATTCTTTTAGAGATAATTCACATTTACTCATTTTGAGTAGGTGAGTAATTACCTACGGGTCTGAAACTTCACCAAGGGAAAGCTCTCCCAAAAGTAGATGAATGAGTTATTTGAGAAAAATTGGCCATCTGCAATACTTTTAGAGATAATTCGCATTTACTCATTTTGAGTAGGTGAGTAGTTAGCTATGGGTCTGAAACTTCACCAAGTGAAAGCTCTTCCAAAAGTAGGTGAATGAGTTATTTGAGAAAAATTGGCTATCTGCAATACTTTTAGAGGTAATTCGCATTTACTCATTTTGAGTAGGTGAGTAATTAGCTACGGGTCTGAAACTTCACCAAGTGAGAGCTCTCCCAAAAGTAGGTGAATGAGTTATTTGAGAAAAATTGGCTATCTGCAATACTTTTAGAGATAATTCACATTTACTCATTTTGAGTAGGCGAGTAATTAGCTATGGGTCTGAAACTTCACCATGTGAAAGCTCTTCCAAAAGTAGATGAATGAGTTATTTGAGAAAAATTGGCTATCTGCAATACTTTTAGAGAGAATTTGCATTTACTCATTTTGAGTAGGCGAGTAAGTAGCTATGGGTCTTAAACTTCACAATGTGAAAGCTCTTCCAAAAGTAGATGAATGAGTTATTTGAGAAAAATTGGCTATCTGCAATACTTTTAGAGATAATTAGTATTTACTCATTTTGAGCGGGTGAGAAATTAGCTACAGGTCTGAAACTTCACCAAGTGAAAGCTCTCCCAAAAGTAGATGAATGAGTTATTTGAGAAAAATTGGCTATCTCCTATACTTTTAGAGATAATTCGCATTTACTCATTTTGAGTAGGTGAGAAATTAGCTATGGGTCTGAAACTTCACCATGTGAAAGCTCTTCCAAAAGTAGATGAACGAGTTATTTGAGAAAAATTGGCTATCTGCAATACTTTTAGAGATAATTTGCATTTACTCATTTTGAGTAGGTGAGTAATTAGCTACGGGCGTGAAACTTCACCAAGTGAAAGCTCTCCCAAAAGTAGATGAATGACTTATTTGAGAAAAATTGGGTATCTGCAATTCTTTTAGAGATAATTCACATTTACTCATTTTGAGTAGGTGAGTAATTACCTACGGGTCTGAAACTTCACCAAGTGAAAGCTCTTCCAAAAGTAGATGAATGAGTTATTTGAGAAAAATCGGCTATCTGCAATACTTTTAGAGAGAATTCGCATTTACTCATTTTGAGTAGGTGAGTAATTAGCTATGGGTCTGAAACTTCACCATGTGAAAGCTCTTCCAAAAGTAGATGAACGAGTTATTTGAGAAAAATTGGCTATCCGCAATACTTTTAGAGATAATTCGCATTTACTCATTTTGAGTAGGTGAGTAATTAGCTACGGGCGTGAAACTTCACCAAGTGAAAGCTCTCCCAAAAGTAGATGAATGACTTATTTGAGAAAAATTGGGTATCTGCAATTCTTTTAGAGATAATTCGCATTTACTCATTTTGAGTAGGTGAGTAATTACCTACGGGTCTGAAACTTCACCAAGTGAAAGCTCTCCCAAAAGTAGATGAATGACTTATTTGAGAAAAATTGGCTATCCGCAATACTTTTAGAGATAATTAGCATTTACTCATTTTGAGTAGGTGAGTAATTAGCTACGGGTCTGAAACTTCACCAAGTGAAAGCTCTTCCAAAAGTATGTGAATGAGTTATTTGAGAAAAATTGGCTATCTGCAATACTTTTAGAGAGAATTCGCATTTACTCATTTTGAGTAGGTGAGTAATTAGCTATGGGTCTGAAACTTCACCATGTGAAAGCTCTTCCAAAAGTAGATGAATGAGTTATTTGAGAAAAATTGGCTATCTGCAATACTTTTAGAGATAATTAGCATTTACTCATTTTGAGTAGGTGAGTAATTAGCTACGGGTTTGAAACTTCACCAAGTGAAAGCTCTCCCAAAAGTAGGTGAATGAGTTATTTGAGAAAAATTGGTTATCTGCAATACTTTTAGAGATAATTCGCATTTACTCATTTTGAGTAGGCGAGTAATTAGCTATGGGTCTGAAACTTCACCATGTGAAAGCTCTTCCAAAAGTAAATGAATGAGTTATTTGAGAAAAATTGGCTATCTGCAATACTTTTAGAGATATTTAGCATTTACTCATTTTGAGTAGGTGAGAAATTAGCTACAGGTCTGACACTTCACCAAGTGAAAGCTCTCGCAAAAGTAGGTGAATGAGTTATTTGAGAAAAATTGGCTATCTTCTATACTTTTAGAGATAATTCGCATTTACTCATTTTGAGTAGGTGAGTAATTAGCTAGGGGTCTGAAACCTCACTAAGTGAAAGCTCTTCCAAAAGTATATGAATGAGTTATTTGAGAAAAATTGGCTATCTGCAATACTTTTAGACATAATTAGCATTTACTCATTTTGAGTAGATGAGTAACTAGCTACGCGTCTGAAACTTAACCAAGTGAAAGCTCTCCCAAAAGTAGGTGAATGAGTTATTTGAGAAAAATTGGCTACCTGCAATACTTTTAGAGATAATTCGCATTTACTCATTTTGAGGAGGTGAGTAAGTAGGCCAAAGTTCACCAAACCATTTTCCCCTTAGCATAGGATACTCTAGTACTACCCTGTGGTTCAAAAATTTGCTCGAAATTTCTCTATCTCTTACAGTTTGAGAGATATTTCTGATTTTTTACATTTTCACTAAAAGTAGCAATAAAGTAGCCATTACTCACTTGTACATTGAGCAACAGTTGTGAAACTTAAATATGTTACAGTTCACAAAAAAGTACATGAACAACATATTTGAGAGAAATTGTGTAGCTGCAATACTTTTGAAGATATAAGCCATTTACTCATTATGGTTATCATTAAAAATTGAAAAAGTAGCTATTACTCACTTAGCTATGGAGATACACTTCCAAATTACTGACCATGTTGTAGCTGTGGAGAAAGTAGCTGAACATCATATTGGAACAAAATTGTGTAGCTGCAATACTTTTGAAGATATAAGCCATTTACTCATTGACAGTTAAAAGTCATATAATTGTATTAGGTAAAAGCGCTATTACTCACTCAAAAGTAGGCCAAAGTTCACCAAACCTTTCCCCCCTTAGCAATAGGATACTGTAGTGCTACCCTGTGGGTCAAAAATTTGCTCGAAATTGCTCTATATCTTACGGTTTGAGAGATATTTCTGATTTTTCACATTTTCACTAAAAGTAGCAATAAAGTAGCCATTACTCACTTGTACATCGAGCAACAGTTGTGAAACTTAAATATGTTACAGTTCACAAAAAAGTACATGAACAACATATTTGAGAGAAATTGTGTAGCTGCAATACTTTTGAAGATATAAGCCATTTACTCATTATGGTTATCATTAAAAATTGAAAAAGTAGCTATTACTCACTTAGCTATGGAGATACACTTCCAAATTACTGACCATGTTGTAGCTGTGGAGAAAGTAGCTGAACATCATATTGGAACAAAATTGTGTAGCTGCAATACTTTTGAAGATATAAGCCATTTACTCATTGACAGTTATAAGTCATATAATTATATTAGGTAAAAGCGCTATTACTCACTCAAAAGTAGGCCAAAGTTCACCAAACTTTTTCCCCCTTAGCAATAGGATACTCTAGTACTACCCTGTGGGTCAAAAATTTGCTCGAAATTGCTCTATATCTTACAGTTTGAGAGATATTTCTGATTTTTCACATTTTCACTAAAAGTAGCAATAAAGTAGCCATTACTCACTTGTACATTGAGCAACAGTTGTGAAACTTAAATATGTTACAGTTCACAAAAAAGTACATGAACAACATATTTGAGAGAAATTGTGTAGCTGCAATACTTTTGAAGATATAAGCCATTTACTCATTATGGTTATCATTAAAAATTGAAAAAGTAGCTATTACTCACTTAGCTATAGAGATACACTTCCAAACCACTGGCCATGTTGTAGCAGTGGAGAAAGTAGCTGAACAACATATTGGAACAAAATTGTGTAGCTGCAATACTTTTGAAGATATAAGCCATTTACTCATTATGGTTATCATTAAAAATTGAAAAAGTAGCTATTACTCACTTAGCTATGGAGATACACTTCCAAATTACTGACCATGTTGTAGCTGTGGAGAAAGTAGCTGAACATCATATTGGAACAAAATTGTGTAGCTGCAATACTTTTGAAGATATAAGCCATTTACTCATTGACAGTTATAAGTCATATAATTATATTAGGTAAAAGCGCTATTACTCACTCAAAAGTAGGCCAAAGTTCACCAAACTTTTTCCCCCTTAGCAATAGGATACTCTAGTACTACCCTGTGGGTCAAAAATTTGCTCGAAATTGCTCTATATCTTACAGTTTGAGAGATATTTCTGATTTTTCACATTTTCACTAAAAGTAGCAATAAAGTAGCCATTACTCACTTGTACATTGAGCAACAGTTGTGAAACTTAAATATGTTACAGTTCACAAAAAAGTACATGAACAACATATTTGAGAGAAATTGTGTAGCTGCAATACTTTTGAAGATATAAGCCATTTACTCATTATGGTTATCATTAAAAATTGAAAAAGTAGCTATTACTCACTTAGCTATAGAGATACACTTCCAAACCACTGGCCATGTTGTAGCAGAGGAGAAAGTAGCCGAACAACATATTGGAACAAAATTGTGTAGCTGCAATACTTTTGAAGATATAAGCCATTTACTCATTATGGTTATCATTAAAAATTGAAAAAGTAGCTATTACTCACTTAGCTATGGAGATACACTTGCAAACTACTGACCATGTTGTAGCTGTGGAGAAAGTAGCTGAACAACATATTGGAACAAAATTGTGTAGCTGCAATACTTATGAAGATATAAGCCATTTACTCATTATGGTTATAATTAAAAATTGACAAAGTAGCTATTACTCACTTAGCTATGGAGATACACTTCCAAACTACTGACCATGTTGTAGCTGTGGAGAAAGTAGCTGAACAACATATTAGAACAAAATACTGTAAATGCAATAGTTTCAGAGTTATAAGCCATATAATTATATTAGCTAAAATAGCTATTACTCACTCAAAAGTAGGCCAAAGTTCACCAAACCCCAAAAATATTGAAGAGCAAAAAAATTCATTAGGACTTGTGATTTACCAAAAATGTGTAACTGTAGTAGTTTCAGAGAAAACTGCGTGACACACGCACGCACGCACGCACGTACACACGCACATGGTGCAAATTATAATCTCCCTCCGGCGAGCCGGGCGGGAGATAAAAAAAAACAAGGCCAAAAGTGGTTTTGGTCTATTAGTGTGAGCAGCCATCAGAGACACAAGTAGTGCATTAAAGCGGTCACCCATCAAAGTATTAACGTAGCCCATTGCCGCTTAACTTTAGTGAACAGACACTCATCAATCATCACACTGTACCACAATTCATGAAAGTCTTAAACATGGAGAGTATTAAATCAGGCAATAATCTCAATAGAGGCCTGTTGTATTCAAATGAAAAACTGGATGAAATCAAAACTTCTGAAGCATAAGAGAAAGAATCAGAAGTTATCTTTTTGGGATTTAGATATTGATTGAAAAAAAAGACATGATGTTAATAATTTCAACATTGGTAGCAGTAATATTAACCCTAAATATTAACCCTAAATAAATGGTTAACAACACAGGAGCCCTGTTTAAATCAAAAATGACCATGTACATGAATAATTATGTGAATAAAATTGTATCCATCATAGAAACATCACTCAGATTAGAAAATATTTAAAACAAAACACTTGGGTTATCCCCAGGTCCTGGTCTTTTCTCTTTAGCCTTTAGGGTATAAATCAGTAGGACCAGTACGAACTATGAAGCACTATGGACAAGATGTTTGATCAAAATATTTCTGTTGGTTGTGTGTCAACATCATCTTTAAAGAGCTCAATCATTATTTCTGATGGAAAGATTACACAAGGCATTAAATGGAAGTTAAAAAAGAATGACAACCTGTACAGGACTTTGGTAAATACCAACTTTCCAATTTAAGGTAAAAGGAGCCACTTACACCCAGTAAGAAGCTGTGAAAAATCTGAAGTAAGAGGAAGCAAATTTTGAATAAATTAAATTCTGCTAAAGTTAACCTACTCTCAAATTAAGTCCATATTTTAACTAAGCTGATTCCAACTGCCCTGTGGATCAAAAATTTGAACAAAATTACTCTATTTCTTGCAGTTTTTGAGATATTTGCAAATCTGAATTTTGTCAAAAATCCAAGATAGCTGTAAAAATCGTAAAAATTCGATTTTCAACCCAATTCAATTCTCCTAATATATTTAAAATGAAAAATGTGTATTTGGTTGTATGTGCACAAATACAGGTATCAAATACAAATGTGCATGGGGTATTAAAAAAGACAAATACAAATACACATTTATCTACATTTAAATACAAATATGTATTTGTCCAAACCCGGTTATTCATTACTTTGAACACTGCAGTTTCTGTGATATGCTGGCTTCTATATGCAGACTGATATTCATCATTTAAGTTACTGGCATTGACATGTTGAGTTGCTGACTTGACTGCTGTGATACAAACTTTTCCATGACTTTGGATAAGAAGTGCAATCCAGAAACAGGGAAAAAGTTTTATAAATAAGCTCTATACCGTTCTTTTTGACTAATAACATCATGTTTAAAATCATTTGTGTTCCAAGACAGAAAAAATAATAAATAAAAAATACCTTTTCAAGGAATTTGAAAGCAATCTTTCATTGTAAATTCATACTATAAAATTATGTATACAATATATTAATAGACCATCAAGGCATCCATTGCCTTAATCAGATCACATTACATATTCAATTACATGCAAATTAGTGAATTACTTTGAGAGTAGGTTTAAAGCAGAATATGTGGCCATTACTGAAATAAGAACACTTTATTTACTGATGTTGATGATTGATAATCGGTGGGAATAATTGGTAGGAAGGCAGTACCTATAACATATCGAAACAACAACTATAATAATGCACCACAATACATACAGCCAGCTTATATAAAATTAATGTAATTTGACACAAGTGTCCTTCTTACATGGTCAACTGTTAAATGGACGAGGTAGTAATATCATAATAATGGCTTTCTACCAGTACACACTGGCCTAATATTTCTTTGTTAGAGAACAAGGACAATTACTTCTCTATATGTCTACAAAATGGGCATTCACTCATATTTCTAGTTTGCAATAAAAGCAGCCGTTGATAGAGATATATATTGTCAAATAAAACACTTTTCAAGGAAATGTTGAACAGCATATAATTAAATCATTAATTATACTGTATGTTGCTTGACAATTTGGTTATAGAAGGACATTAGCTAAACCTCCTAATATAAATTTTAAATTTTACCTAATGCATGGGCGTTTACTGGTAGAAAGCCACTATACAGTACCACTTATTTATATAACTTCGGCGCATATACAACTTCGGCGTATTGCAGGTTTGTGTACTTGCATTAATTGTTTTGCAGAGTGATAAAAATGGGGTAGCAATTACTTGATGCAATATAAGGGCTCGATCTTTACAATTGACTTCAAAGAAGTTAGGGGTACGTGTTTATCAATTACCTTGTGGATATTAGACTATAGGGCCCACATTAAAAAGTTTATAAATGAAAAATAGCTGAGAAATTCACACGAAAAGTCTCCTGTTTTTACAGCAAATCCTCCAAATTAACAGCCAAACGACCAAGACAGCAAAACGTCTTGACCGCGAAACCTCTCGACACCCTAGCTATTTATTGACTACTGCTTGGCGCCATATATATAATGACACACGCCTCAAACGGAAGATAAAATATTCAATAAAACTTGCTTTTTATCGCCCACATTCGCACATTTCCGCATACAATATTAGTGACGATGTATATAAATTAATTGGCTTCGGGAATTTCCATATGCAAATTGTGCCAATTTGAGGCGCTGATTTCATGTAGAAATTATATTATCGCCCCTAAAAAACGATTCTAACGGGTTTATTGTTTATATTTGATGTTAATAAAATAGTTTAATAGCTTGCGCTTGTGTCAATTCATATGTTAATAAAAATAAATCCACAAAACTACACTTAAAATAAGCAAAAATAAGGTTTTTGTGTCCTAGTTGTGCCAAGTTACGGCGGGAGGCAGTAATTCCACTGGGTGAGCAGCTGATCGACGTACGTTACCTCGGATCTACTTAATCATGTCTATGTGAGCAGTAAATATTATATGAACAGAAACAAAATAAATATTTGGGTTGACAGTTTACTGAGAGTAGCCCTCCGGTAACTGAACTTAAAATTTCCGCCATGTTCCCATAGAAATTAGGACGCTCTTACCTATTTCAAGTCTGGAAAGATCAATGCATTCCACTGAGTGAAGTGGGCCTCTTGCCCTCGCCCTCAAATGCTAAAACACAATAAATATACAGAGGACTATATATATTTAATAGTTAAACTATGAAACATCATCAAACATAATGTTCGTTAAAATAAATATATCACCTGCGACGACAGTTTCATTTTTGTTTACACCTCCATGTTTGTTTGACAGAACCACCTTATCGCACCATGGAAAGAAAATATAGTTCCTAAAAATATTCTTAAAATAAATCACACTATAGATAATTAGATGTTATACAACAAATGTTACATAATTTTTACACAATAAAAATACAAAACTGTTATAGTTTTGTGATATAATTTCCATGATAATGATAATTAGTTTAATATTAATGCGCTGATAAAATGATATATCCTCCTGTCCAAAAAATCATGACGAATGAAAAGCGCTACATCTACATGGGCAGCATTTTTATGAGAGGATGCATATATATTTATTCAATGAAAGCATCATACAGGTAATCTATTGTCTCAGTTGTACCTGATTTTTCATTATTGTGTTAACCTTCACAAAAAACACTAAATACAAATTTGTAAACATATTTCAAATTGTTGACCTATTCAATCTTAACCCTAAACTTGCTCCAAGTCTTTGTTTTTCCTAGCAGGCACACACCTTGAAATGTCGTTGATTTAGAGTTGAAAACAGGTCCTGGCATTGAAATCCGCATTATCAACTACTAAAGCTAAGTTAGTTTTCTGACATGAAAAGTAGCCTGGTGATTTTTGGTTGAGAATTGACACTGACAAAATTTCAACACTATTTCAAAGCTGGATTTCTGACTGGAAAAAGTATTTATACTTCATACAAAAATCAACACTTAATCAAGCTAGGTTTTCCGACATGATATCTAAGTCATGTTATTGAACAGAAAACAGGTTGAATGTAGGGAAACAAATCCCTAGTGATCATTGATTGAAAATTCTTTTTCTAGAGGGAGATATAATGATTAAGTCTAACTTTTTGAAAGAACTATTATTGCAATAGTTTTTGTATTTGTAAAGCAAAGACTAATTTTTAGACTTCAGATTATAAAGATGATAAAGGTTATGTGTACATGTACTTGTACATTCATTTTTATCCATTCTCCTTATTAATTTATAGCAACAACAAAACTGATGTACCCAAATATGATTTTTATAATTTATAATCATATTTTGATTAATGCAATTCCTGATAATTAAAAAACACAATTTTAAGTCAAACTTATCTTAAATAAAAAAAAGATAAATTCAAACTTATTCATCAAAACTTAGTAATTTGAATTTGTTTTTCAAATGCTCCGATGTTCAAATAACTAGTTTTCAGTTTGCAAGTTTACACAGAAAACTTCTCTATACAGAGAACCTAAGCTATAACATTTTATCACACAGCAGTGAGGTCATGGGGGCTCCTGGTTCTTCTTATCTGTGCCCTGTTACACAGAACATTAGGCCTGTGATTAAAATAATTAGATAACACAGCAGGGGTGGTGGTGGGGGTTTACCCTTGTTCAATTACATGCATAGTGTTTACTTCTTAAGGCCTGTTATTTGTAATCAGAACTGACAACTAATTAAGGTGGGGAGTAATGGGCAGAGTTCTACAAATGTGGCTATTCTTGTGTGTTTTTTTCAGTTTATATGACAAAGTTCTTCGAGATACAAGCATCTGAACTGAACATTGTGGCTTTGCTACATGATTATACCATCTCCTTACAATTACAATATAAGGGAGATGCACTGAAAATCATTAATTTGCCAAAATGGTGCCTAAAACAACAAGTTTCCTAAATGACAAATTTATATGTCATTTTCTTGTTGAATGATAGTCAAATGTTGATAAATTATAGGTCATATTACTTGAAAGCTTATGACAAGAAAATTAGTGCACTTAAAACTAATTTCATAATAATGTCACCAATAAAAGATGCCTAAAATGACAAATTAATTAGACTATCAGGGTTATTGTCTTGTCATAAGTTTGTCAGTTGATTTGTTCAACAAGAAAATGACAAGTTTAAACTTGTCATTTAGGAAGTTTGTTGTTTTAGGCACCATTTTGACAAATAAATGACAAACTAATATTTGTCAGAGGTTTTCAGTGTGACTGTTCAGCCTCTGATGAGAAAATCCATAGTATTTTCGAAATATTGCCAAACACTTTGGACAATATAAGGCAGTTAATTGAGGGATTAACAGTCTGTCACTGACACACAAACTCCTATTTATCAATTACAATATAAGTATAGCCAACCTAGTAAAACATTTAAAAGAAAGTGATTGGATAAAATACTGAAGATAGAGAAAAAAGTATAAATTTATTTTTAAATTTCACAAAAAGAATTTCAATAATGAGATAAAATGGATATCTAGTTGGAAAATATGGATTTAATATCTTGAGCAGTTATATTTGATAGCTGATGGAAAATTATATGTCATTACAATGTCATCAGAAATAGAATATTGAATATATAATGATTCATGAAAACATGTCATCTTGGAAAGAATTAATTACTTTGATGTTGTATCCAAATTGTAAAATATGTATATGGATAGTTATTGTATAATATTATTAAGAAGCTATAATTATGACACACAATCTACGATGATTCAAATAAATAAGACAGTGTAAAAAACCTGATTTAACCCATTGAATTCAACCCTAATTCCTACATTGGATTCAACCAAAAACAGTTTGCAAAATCTACACATATTTCAACCAGATTTCACCCATTGAATTCAACCTGATTTCAACGTTGGTTTCAACATGATTTCACTGGTTGGATCCAACCAAAAACGGTTTGCAAAATCTTCACATATTTCAACCTGATTTCACCCATTGAATTTAACCTGATTTCAAAGTTGGTTTCAACATGATTTCACCAGTTGGATCCAACTAAAAACAGTTTGCAAAATCTACACCTATTTCAACCAGATTTCTACTTTGGATTCAACCAGATTTCAAAGTTGCGTGCCTGCTGGGTAGTATCCATCAGTAAGCTGATCAGTTAAATTTAATTGGGAACTTACAAGAGTTCATTATACCACAAGAGGGCAGTCTCTGAGACTTTTGCGGCCCATTTAGCCTCAACTGTAATGAGTGATGCATTTATGTATATTGTATGCACAAGAGTATGAAGTAATCCCCAACATATTGCATCTATTATCTGTATAGTGGTGTTTTCCTTCTAGAAAGCATCCTGCCTACAGCTGTCATGCTGGGTTTCTAACTGTGGGTCTCTGTTATTATGGAACACAAATACAGGGACACAGCCACACTGTGAAGCCTTTTATTTATTTATTTGGGGTTTTATGTCACTTTCAACACTGACAAGTCATATCACGATGGGTAGTTGGAAGGGCAGAGGAAACAAGTACATACAGTTCGTCAGGGTTCTGTACTGTAAACTGCCAACCAACTGCAAGATACTACCAGCTTTCCCACTTGAGGCCGTACGGGGAACCAACCCCGGCCTCAGTGGTGGGAGGCGCGAATGTTACCACTCTGCCACCGTGACCCCTTCCTTTTATTTATGGGCTTGTTGATAGTTTACTTTGAGGACATCAGAGTGAGAAGTGTGTAAATGAATGAAAAAGGAACAATACTTTCCAAGGGTATTTGCATGAATATTTTGTCATTTCAGTGTTGACCGTGAGGTTATAAATTCCCATGGTTTTATAAAGAGAATTAGCTGGTTTTGAACATAGTTTGGAAATTGGTTGAAGTCACTAAGAGGACTGTTCCATATTGGCAGTCCTATTGCATACCTTATCCCCAATCGGAAAATTTTATGAGTGATGATCCATGGACAGAGGGGTGGTCTTAACATTAATTATAGCTTTCCAAGTGATATTTTGATTGGATCAACAAACCGTTAGATTGGTTCCCAAATCCTGCTTACTTACTTTATGAAAGCCTATACCATCGCCAATATCAACTTAGGATGGAAAAGATTCCTTCACAAAGTTTACAATGATAGCTTTAGAATTGCATTCCTGAAAGTAAGTAGTACTGTAGAGGATCACAGAAAATTTTGATAAGTTTAAACAGTAGGAATTTATCAGGAACAGGAAAATACACAGAAAGTTTTGACAGATTTAAACAGTGTGAATTTATAAAGGACCGGAAAATAAAAACAAACGATTTAATTAACACATGCTAAGGTAAAACTAGGTTCACTTTCATCTTTTCCATAACTGCAAATGGCATGATTTTACAATAGCCCTAACTGTATTTAATTGCAAGAATAGTTACCTTTAAAATATACTCAGGACAAGTTCTGTATTGTGTTGTGATGAGTAGTGATGAAAAAGTGGTGGTTTTAGTGGTTAAAAGTGTGTTGTTATTAATTAATATACAGATTATGCCATATCAAAGCATTTTTTGCCAATGCAGTCAAACAGTGATGTTGTTTCAGAAGCTACCCTTTCAAACATGACAAGTGTTACGGTCATGGGGAAAGCACAGTAGCAGTTACCGGCCGCTTTTAAGTTGCAACAGGAACAGACAAAAAGTTTAACTTAACAAATTTATCTAACAATTAAAAATAATGATTGCAGTCAACTGGTAAGCTCTCAACAGTACATACAATGACACAATAATGAAACCATCTGACCTGACCACTGTAACTGAGTTAATTTGTCCACTGTATCCAGCAATCTGTTCTGTGATCTGTCCAATGTCCATTAACACACAGGTATCTGTATCCTGTGATCTGTTCAGTGTTCCATAACACAAAACGCCTTATCCTGTGATCCTTTTGATATCCAATCACACAAAATGTCTGTTTAGAGATATTCCGAGAGTTTGCACAACTGTATTGTCTGCTCCAAGATATGGAAAATGTCCAAAATGCAGTAAATCCACTCTCTGGTAGAATCATACACTGTATATAATAAGTAAGTAATTTCCAAAGTACAGCAAATCTATCCAGACACTGTAGAATGTTCACTCCAGCAAAAATTTACAACACAAGTAATTTTATCCACTTGATTTAGATTTATTTGTTGTTTTACGTCGCATTCAACAGCCAGGGTCATATTGTGACGGGTAGTTTATGGGTGGTGGAACCAGTGCATACTAGTTGGTCCAGATTCTGCACTGTAAATGACACAAATATCCTTCCTTATAGCCAACAAATACAATGTTCACTTGATGTCAGGTGTACAGTCAGACTAGAACTAGAATCGTATAGAACTTAACAGCTGTCACCAGAAGTAGTGGGAAAGTTCTAGAACCTACAGTTAGCTTATAGGGTTTCCCCAAACTTATTAATAGCATCACTGGACCTAGCCTAGAGGGATTCCCTCTAGTCTATAAATAGATCAAGAAACATCATAACACAAATCAATAACTCCCTTACTTGAAATGTTAATACATACATATAAAGCTTTGATCGAACAAGGCACAGACACAGTGCCTATATATGTAACAACAAGGTCTGAACTGAATGATGTTGATGTTATTACATGTTATTTGTACACATTTAGTATGTTTGTTTTTTTTTTCAATTCTAAAGATAGGTTTTATTTGCCTTATTCCAAATATATGTGTGTAAAAATTAAACCTGTTTTTTAAATATTTTTTCTTATGATGATTTTTTCCAGAATACAAAGTTTACAGAATATACAGTAGGAATTCTTTCAAGAAGATATTGTTTCCAGGAGGTATCCTTTCTGGGGGACACTCTCCATTAGGCATTTCAACTGAATTTTTTTTCTTCCTCACCAACTAGATCTGGAAAGTTGATAATATATCTCCAGACCCCAATTGTAGTGAAATATACTGACACAAATTCATTTATCAAAAAGACTTCAAAAGTGTGACAGTTATTGTTCAACCTTCAAAGGTATCATTGAAAGAAAGTTTTATGAAAACTTGTAAAAAGGGTTTCGAGCTGTTTATCTTGGAGACATTAGTGAAAATGGGAAAGAAATTATTGAAAAAAACTACAACTGTAATTATAGCTATATGAAAAAACATACAGATATTGAACAATTTCCCTTTTTATTTGCATATATGTATGATACTGACAATCAATTCCTCTTGAAAGTCCCACAGAGTTCATGTGGGTAATCTTTTACACATACCACGCAGTATTCTGGCTAAAACTTCAATTGGGTTAAATATAGAACTATGATGTGGATATAAGTGTGTTTTTTTGGCTTAAAAGTGCACAGGAATTCTTGAGTTCTTTAGTTATTTTCAACACTAGGTGGATAGCCACTTCCTGTTATGAGTGAGAAAAGTTCTTTTTTCAGAGCTGGCTGTTTTTCCAAAAGTCATGCAGTACCCATATATTACACAAAAGACAATAGGACTTGGTAAAAGTCTATCTTAACCAATGTAAGTTTCACAATATCAAATATGTTAATGTTATATATTTAGTTATTGATCCCATGGTCAGCAAATTTACACACTTGGGGTCGATGGTGGCTTTTAACCACTATTCAGGGTACATATTTGTCCACCAGTGGATTTTTATTCAAGATGGTGGTGAGAATAATAGGGGATTTAGGTAAAACTTAAGAAAATAGTTTATTATAGTGTGCCCAATACTTAGATTTCAGAGAGCCAACAAGTTCTAACTTATTGTTCAAACAATTTTATATTTAACATAATATTCTCATTATATATGCACAAAAATGGGTATTTAACATTATAGCTTTATCACTGGATTATGAATTATGATCTTGAGACTCCTATCCAACATTGTTCATGCTTGCAAAAGATCAAGTTACATAACGGATTGCATCCTTGGCCATGTTACTTTTCCAGGATTCCCTTACTAAGATCTCCCCGCAACCTGTCAATCATATGTCTTTTCTATACAATGGTGACATATAACTTTATGTTGCAAACTGATTTGGCTCATGCTATAGTCTGAGTACAACACTGAGCCAAAAGTGGCTGCTAATGTTGGACCGATAGACCTTACTTAATATTCTATGAATATTCATAAGGCAAAATCCAGAATGAGGCTGAGTATGGAACTGTGCTAGGTAAAGGTAAACAATATGGCTGATAGAACTGAAGAAAAATCAGAGCATTATTTTATTACTGAAACAAAAACTACACAAAGCACTGAAAAAAATATTTTCATACCGCTCTAGAGATTTATCTCTGATTAAAGCAGAACTGTCATTTGGATTTATAGATAATTATGCTAAACGTCACAACAAATCATCAGGCCAGGAACAAATGAGTAAATGGATAAAATACTTATCAGATGGTTACAGCCAAGGAATATCTTGTAATTGTTGATATATCGGTTAAACAACAAGTTGTACAATTTTAATAATCATTATTATCAATTTATTTAGGGACCACGGTGGCAGAGTGGTAACACTCTGGTCTCCCACCTCTGAGGCTGGGGTTAGGTTCCCGGCACGGCCTCAAGTGGGAAAGCTGGTACATGTAGTTGCTTGCCGTTGGTTGGCAGTTTACAGTACAGAACTCTGACAAACTGTATGTACTGGTTTCTTCTGCCCTTCCAACTACCCGTCATGATATGACCTGTACAGTGTTGAAAGCAACATAAAACCCCAAATAAATAAATATAAATTTTTTTCATGCATCAGTCTTAATTTTACTTGTAATTTTGTATTCTGTACAAGCATTATATACAGGGGGGACAGAGATTCGCCCATAAAAACACCAAAATGCAGTTTCTTGAGAACAAATATGCAGTTTGGTTTCATAAAAGTTATCAGAATGAAAAGACGTTCCTCAAACTGTAAAATGATAGTACAAATGATAGTACAAATACACCCATAGAACTTGTCTCATGGCAATAAAATCAGGGCTATCCAAAAGTAGACAGCATTTTGCCGATTTTTTTATACTGTTCCCAAAAAAACTACAAAGACTGTTTAACGCTTTGCAAACAATAATTAAAGCTAAAGATCAATTCTTCTCATTATATTCTATCATATGATGAAGTTATAAATAGAATTTATATTGACCCCAGACACAGTTTAGAGAACATACAGCACTTTGCATCAGTCAGATGCAGTTTGTTGGGCATATTTCTCACTGACATATAAACTTTTTTATTCACCTTTCTAATCCTGCATGCTGTAAGTTCTAAAATCTTAGAAAAGTATCAAGACATGTTGCACACTTTTCTATGCTATAAGGCTCCTTCAGTATCAACATAGATGTTAGTTTTAAATTAGGTACATTAGAAATTGGCGAATCGCTGTCCCCCGCAATTCTTTTTTTTTTAATTTTCAGTGCATCTGATAGAAAATGGGTGTCAAATAAAAGGAAAATGTTATAGATCAATGAAGAAAAGTGAGACACCTCACATCATAAGAGTTTCTTTGGTTTTAGAAAGTGAGCTTATTGTAGAAAATGCATCATGCACTTGTCAGAAATGATTAGGTGGAGCTTGTGGTCATTTGATTGGTTTATTGTACCAAGTTGTACATTTTAAGGACAAGGACTCAAAGTGATCCTGGTGGATGTAGCAAAAACATCATTACCACAAATGTGGGACAAACCAGGAAGAAGTTCCAAAATTTCTGGTCAAGCTGTACAGGATATGGTCATTATTTGGTGGATACACACAAAAAGTCAGTGGTGGGAGAGAGAGCTATTTCAGTGGACAAAGAAGGGCCTAAAGTGGACCTTGTACAACCCTTACAGAACAAATTAGGTGGCTTAGCAGATCTCAGGAAGAGCCTTTCTAGTGTGGATGATAGAATGCTGATATTACCTACATTAGATCAGTAGTGAAGACAGCTGCACAGTGATTACTTTGTAAATGTCTATATGATGGGAGCACTTTTCCGAAGTTGCCACTTACTGATGTCATGAAGAATGATTATGCAAAAATTCTAAACTACAATGAATCAATATTTTTTTGTTCTTTATGTATATCTGAAGAAGAGATTCACAAATGTGAAGAACTAACTCGTTTGCAATCAGCAACCCCACTTTATCGAGTCAGCTCAGAGAGCACAGGTATAACTGCCTCAAAAATGCATGACATTTTCATAATAAGGAAAGACCCTGAACCTCTTGTGAAAAGAATGAAAAACCCAAATACAAGATAAACTAAAGCAATGAAAGAATATAAGGTATTGCAGATTAACTAAGGGCTGCCCTTAAATACTCAGAGGTTACAGGAACAGAATGTAATATTTTTCCCTGTGGCAAAGTTATTAGTCTGACCTGTCCATACTATCCAAACAGAGTACCTCCATTTGAACTTTTAGAAATAAAATGTCCACAAGTAAGCTCTGTTTTGGAAAGAGATTACCTGATGAAAGATGGACAGAGTTTGAAACTGAAAAGGCATCATAGCTACTACACTCAAGTGCAGGGTCAGCTGTTACAGGATTGCAGTGGTGTGATGCAGAAGGGGCCAGGTAATCAAAAATTGCTTTCAATGCTGTATAATTAGTAAAGCCAGTGTATAAATTTATTAGGCTGTTATCAGTTCCAAATCTATCCACACCAAATTTAGATAAGGAAAGCTGTGCTTTTAAGGTAGCTATTGTCTGATCTTTAGCCCTCAGTAAATCATCTTTGGCTTTCAGTTCTTCTTCTAAGCTTTTAATATTTTTGGAAGGGGAGTCCATTAACATGGTCAGTTCTGGAATACTATCAATACTTTCAGTCAGTTGTGCTTCCTCGGGATCTTCAACATTGCTTGATGATAAAGCTTGAGCATAGCATCTTTTGGTGGCTTTCCCTGTCCGTGGTTTTGGAGATTTTGACCAGTAAAAAACTGATGGTACAGCATCATTTTTAAGTAATGACATGCCAGTTAAGGAATGCCTATAATCTTCTGGCATACCACAGTTGCTGTAGTTACCTACAAACAAAATGTCATGTACATGAATAATTATGCCTTCAATTGTCAGACTGGCTTGCAGTTAGAAAATAATAATCAGGAAAAGAACTGAGATATAGTGACCTCCCCAACTTTAATCAGTACAGTTGATTTAAGTTTTTTATGTGAAACTGAAGTGAAAAAATGACAGCTAAACTTTAAGTAAAAAATGTACACATTAATTTTGTTATTTATTTTTGAATGATTTGCTTCTTTATTCTTAAAAATTTGCTAATAAAATATAAAAATTTCCATGTACATTTGATCATATGTGTAACTATTGTCATCTATTGGTATTTATCCTCTGAAAAATACTTCACTTTAAGATCATATTAGTGTCTCTAAGAAACACAAGATTATCTTCATGTTTTTTGAAGGACCTTGGATGGTATCCAGAACAAAAACTACACTACCATAACAAAATAGTGTCATTTCTTCTTGAACATTTTCCAATATTCAAAACAGAGTTTATATAGTAATGGTGACTTATGACTTATTAAATGTTACAACAATGCAAAAGAATACCAGGAATGAACATTATAATTAAATAGTAGCTAATACATACACAATTTCTCAGATGTTTTCAAGAAAATAATTTCTGAAACTTACCTTCTTGTAAGTAGTGTAAGAATTTCTGCTATCTTTGTTAAATGACTAAAACAGAACAACATACCTTAAATATTTCATCCTCATCTCTTCTTAATTTTTGCAGCCATTCTTTTTTCCTTGCTAGTGTAATATGATGAAAATGAACTCCTTCATTATTGTCCATCAGATGTACATCCAGCAACACAACAATGTTGTCCGTTTTGTTTGTTTTGTGTATTTTCTAATTGATTACTGGCCATTATTCCCACTTTTACTGTAATCTAGATAGAGCTTGTATAGATTGAAGCAGCTACGGCTGATAAACATCCGGGACCTTATATTTTATCAATGCTCGGCCTCATTTTGAAATGAGGATGTGCTGTTAATGCTGAAGTAGCCTCCCAGCAGGCGAACAACTTTGAAATCAGGTTGAATCCAATGGTGAAATCTGGTTGAAATACGTGTAGATTTTGCAAACCGTTTTTGGTTGGATCCAACCAGTGAAATCATGTTGAAACCAACTGTTGAAATCTGGTTGAATTCAATGGGTGAAATCTGGTTGAAATACGTGTAGATTTTGCAAACCGTTTTTGGTTGGATCCAACCAGTGAAATCATGTTGAAACCAACTGTTGAAATCTGGTTGAATTCAATGGGTGAAATCAGGTTGAAATACGTGTAGATTTTGCAAACTGTTTTTGGTTGGATCCAACTAGTGAAATCATGTTGAAACCAACTGTTGAAATCTGGTTGTATTTATGTGTGAAATCTGGTTGAAATACATGTAGATTTTGCAAACAGGTTTTGGTTGGATCCAATGTATGAAATAGGGTTGAATTCAATGGGTAAAATCAGGTTATTTACATTGTCTTCTTTATTTGAATCATTGTAGCTTGTGTGTCATAATTATAGCTTCTTAATAATATTATACAATAACTATCCATATAGATATTTTACACTTTCGATACAACTAAAAGTAATTAATTCTTTCCAAGATGACATGTATTCATGAATCATTGTATATTCAATGTTCTATTTCTGATGACATTGTAATGATACATAATTTTGCATCAAATATAATTATAATTGCTCAAGATATGTAAATCCATATTATCCAACTAGATATCCACTTTTATGTTTTTAATACGACCAGTATTATTCAATGTCTTCAATTGAATTTTTTTTTGTGAAATTTTACAATATTTTTTTTTCTTTGTAAACAACAAACAATTGTGACATTATTTACATCTTCAGCATTTTATCCAATCAGTTTCTGTTAAATGTTTTATTAAGTTAGCTATAATTATATTGTAATTATAAAGAAGCTATAATCATGTAGCAAAGCCACAATGCTCAGGTCAGATGCTTGTGTCTCATACAACTTTGGCATATAAACTAAGAAAAAAACACAAGAATATCCACATTATTAGAACTCCATCCATTACTCCCCACCTTAATTAGTTGTCAGTGCTGACCACAAAAAAACAGACTTAAAAAAGTAAACACCATGCAATTGGGCAAGGGTAAACCCCCACCTCCACCCCTGCTGTGTTATCTAATTACTTTAGTCACAGGTCCAGTGTTCTGTGTAGCAGGGTACAGATGAGAAAAACCAGGAACCCCCCAACCTCACTGTTGTGTGATAAATGTTATAGCTTAGGTTCTCTGTATAGAGAAGTTTTCAGTGTAAACTTGCAAACTGAAAACTAGTTCTTTGTGTATGGGAGAATTTTGAGAAACAAATTCTAATTACTAAGTTTTGATGAATAAGTTTGAATTTATCTTTTTTTTATTTAAGATAAGTTTGACTTCAAAATGTTTTTTTTAATTATCGGGAATTGTATTAATCAAATTATAATTATAAATTATAAAAATCATATTTGGATGCATCAGTTAATTAATAAGGAGAATGGATAAAAATGTATAAGTACATCCACACATAATCTTTATCATCTTTAAAAATTAGTCTTTGCTTTACAAATACCTAAAAATTCAAAAACAATTGCAATAACAGTTCTTTCAAAAATTTAGACTTAATCACTATATCAACCTCTAGAAAATGAATTTTCAATCAACCAGTCATTCGTTTCCCAATATTCAACCTGTTTTCTGTTCAATAACATGACTAAGATTTCATGTCGAAAAACCTAACTTGATTCAGTGGTGATTTTTTATGAAGTATCACTACTTTTTCCAGTCAAAAATCCAGCTTTGAAATAGTGTTGAAATTGTGTCAGTGTCAGTTTTTCAACCAAAACTCACCATGATTTCTGGTTAAAATAGCACTACTTTTTCATGTCAGAAAACTAACTTAGATTTAGTAGTTGGTAATGTGCATTTCAACATCAGGACCTATTTTGAACTCTAAATCAACGACATTTCAAGGCGTGTGCCTGCTGGGCTTGCATTAACCTTGAAGTAACCGTTTAAAGTTTATTATCTGAGTTTTTTTTAACTTTCTTTGAATTTTTATAAGTTAAGGATATAAAGAAAGGAACTTATAAATTAAGTAATCTATTATGTGCATAAGATAAACTGATGAGAAAAATAAACAACTTAAAATTAATCAGCTATCTGTAACACGAGTAGAAGCGGGTTTCGCGAAGATTGTCTTTCAATGTTTATCAATTTTTGCCCATGTGTGTAGAAGTACAGAGTTCAGTGCGAGCGATAAAGCAAGTTGGTAAGAGTTTACAACTTCTCAGTACGTGTAACAGGCACAATTCTGTGTGTCTGGAGGTTACGCTAAAAGCTCCAGCTTCAGTTGTAATTTCTTATATTGTGAATTTATGTCCTGTCATGATGGTAGACTATAGATCGAGTACACGGGTGGTCACTAAGATACAGTAACAGTCATATAGATAGTGCACTAAACGATCTTCAAAGCGGTGGTGTATATTCGGCTACTGCTTCCCGCCATAACTTGGCACACCTTGGACACAAATGTCTTATTCTTTTATTGTTTTTTTAGTGTAGTTTCGTGGATTTCTTTTTATTAAAATATGTAATGACACAAGCGCAAGTTATAAAAGCATTTTACTGACATAAAATCAAAATAATTAACCTTTTACACTCGTTTTTAATGAGCGATAATATAATTTCTACATGAAATCAGCACCTAAAATTGGCACAATTTGCATACGAAAATTGCCGAAGATATTTAAATTATTTCTGTCGTCACTTCCTTATTTGTTTGGCGGAAATTCGCGAGTGTGGGCGATAAAGAAAAATAATTAGGAAATATTCTGTCTTCCGTTTTGTGCCAATTTGAGGCGTGTGCCAAGATACGAAGCCAGGCAGTAGCCTGATATTCGCCAATATGTTGCCAGCCTAGACCGAGTTTCTGTCTCGTCGCCAATTGCTTTTGATATACTGATGGACACAATGGTGAGTGACAGAGCTCACATGTACCTGTTTTCTGTGTAAATTTTGAACGGCATATTTGTACACATATTACCACAAGTATAAAGTGCTATTTGGTTTCTTTAAGGTATGTACATGTGCCGTTCACCTATATTTTATGCCAATCAAACTGGCATGTATATATTTCAACCTATTTTCAAAATGTAAACAAACCTTTAACATTACATAGTTCTCTACAAAAAAATTCCTGGCTTCTAAAAATAGTTTAATTTATCAGCATATGAACTGGAAACTGGGTACAGCTATAATAGACATTACAATAACTTTTTAAAATGAATACAATAATTCCCCACAGTTCAGAATTTACACAGAAAACAAGTACATGTGAGCTCTGTCCCTCGCCATTGTGTCCGTCAGTATATTAAAAGCAATTGGCGACGGGACAGAAACTGGGTCTAGTTGCCAGCCCAATATTGGGCTAGAACAATATTCAGCCATTTATATATATTCTCAATCAGATAACATTACTCCTAACGGAGACCTTACATCCAACCCTACACCCTGTGGCCCTGAATAGCCATAACATGGCCCTCTTCAGCTGAAATAAGACAACATGCCTCAGGGGTGCAGTTAATTTGCAGTAACATGCCGTTCCTAAAGCTGTCCTAGATACACACTATCTGGCAAACATAGGCCCAGTATTACTCCCAAACACAGCTTTGTGCCCTGGATGTGGCCCTGAATAGCCCATACATGGACCTAATTAGCCCTATAGAGACAACATGCCTCAGGGGCACAGTAATTTTGCAGTAACATGCCTCACCTATAACTTTGCTTTTGGATATACACTACCTGGCGAACTTTGGTCCTCTATTACTCACAAACAAGGGTTTGTGCCACCCTAGCCTCAGTGGCCCTGAATAGCCCAAACATGGCCCTAATTAGCCCTATAGAGACAACGTGCCTCACGGGCACAGTAATTTTGTGGTAACATGCATCACCTATAACTTTGCTTCTGGATATACCCTACCTAACATACTTTGGCCCTCTACAAACAAGGGTTTGTGCCACCCTAGCCTTGGTGGCTCTGAATAGCCCAAACATGGCCCTAATTAGCCCTATAGAGACAACATGCCTCACAGGCACAGTAATTTTGTGGTAACATGCCTCACCTATAACTTTGTTCTGGATATACACTACTTGGCGAACTTTGGTCCTCTATTACTCACAAACAAGGCTTTGTGCCCTAGACTCTGTGGCCCTGAATAGCTCAAACATGGACCTAATTATTAGCCCTATGGAGATAACATGCCTTAGGGGCACAGTTATTTTGCAGTAACATGCCTCACCTCCAACTTTGCTTATAGATATACACTACCAGACGAACTTTGGTCCTCTATTACTCACAAACAAGGCTTTGTGCCACCCTAGTCTCAGTGGCACTGAATAGCCCATACATGGCCCTAATTAGGCCTGCAGAGACAACATGCCTCAGGGGCACAGTAATTTGGCAGTAACATGCCTCACCTATAACTTGCTTTTGGATATATACTACTTGGTGAACTTTGGTCCTCTGTTACTAACACACAAGGCTTTGTGCCACCCTAGACTCAATGGCCCTGAATAGCCCAAACATGGCCCTAATTAGGCCTGTAGAGACAACATGCCTCAGGGACACAGTAATTTTGCATTAACATGCCTCACCTCCAACTTTCCTTCTAGATGTACACTGCCTGGGGTACTTTGGCCCTCTATTACTCACAAACAAGGCTTTGTGCCACCCTAACCTCAGTGGCCCTGATTAGCCCAAACATGGCCCTAATTAGCCCTATAGATATAACATGCCTCACCAGCACAGTAATTTTGTGGTAACATGCATCACCTATAACTTTGCTTCTGGATATACCCTACCTAACGTACTTTGACCCTCTAGTACTCACAAACAAGGCTTATATTTGACTTTAAATGTAGTGTGTTTTATTTTCCGTATGTGTGTCATGGTTATAAATATGATTTATGTGAGTATATAAATACATAACTCTTAAAACCATGAACTCTACATATAAGCTAAGAAAAACCTGCTCAGTTGTATGGGAGTATTTTATATCATCACTAAATGAATCTAATACTCAGATGGGAACAAAACATCAATTCCATCAAACCATAATGTAATTGTGACCTTGCACCTTGTGTCCATAAGCCAAACATATAAGATGTAACTAAACATGTAATAAAGGCCCACATGTTATGGACTATAAATAATTTGGTCTTTCCTAAAATGGTAACAATATGTGGCACATATCAGGCAACTGGTACCTAACCGTCCTAAGTCGTTAGGAGGCAATGGGTTTGAATGTTATATGAATCCTTAACTGCCTGTATAAACCTCCCACTATAATATTAATCAAAATAAAAAATATTATGAAACTGAACTCATACTATCTATTACTCCATTTAAACTTACATAAAAGGTAAATGCACACTGCGCCGGTGCACAGATGCAAAAGCACAGGTGCAGTTGCACAGGTGCAATTGCACCTAAAAATAGTACTTCAGGGAGGGGTTACCCAGCTAATATCCAGCCTCTTATGAGAAAGTTCACCCAATAACTTTTGAAACAGAATAACACCATTTATTGTTATTGTGTAAGGCATATCATCATATTAACCATTGTGAACATCACTTGGTGACTTATTGAGCACTTCAGTTTATTCTTTTGTTTTTAACAATGAGTGTGGCCCCCTGAAAGTGCAAGTCACTCTACTTTGTAGTAGCCACCTCTATACTGGATCTACAGATTGATGGCGTGGAGGGGAGATTAGCATATAATCGCATGTTTTTACCCATTGGCAATCTATGCATTTATTGAGTAAATTCACTTATTGTACACTAAACAGAGTTCAGAGCATGAATCTATGAATATAAAGTCTCTATAAAAAACACAGGATAATAGAATCACCTTTGTATCCAAGCATTGATTGGTAAAAGGTTGCTCTATTAAGGATAGGCAAATTTCTATTACTTATGTGGGTTCCTTAAAGTACACCACCCTCAAACTGGATCACATCAAGAGCAAAAAAAAAAGTACACCACTCTCAAACTGGATCACGTCAAGAGCAAAAAAAAAAAAACAAAAAAAAACCACTTTGGTGGAGTTTAGCCACAGCTGTGCTTTGGATGCTACCATGGTTTGCAATGATTTGCCTGATGAGGTCATTCTGCCCCGACTCTTGCGTGATATCAGTCGCCTATTTCAGAAAAAATTTAATTCTTATCTCTCTTCAAAAAGTCTTTCCCAACGTGGCATATACTCTGTCCGGCATCTCTGTGGTGTTGGACTTGCCAACGGCTATGGAATGATGATTTTTATGTCAGCTGACATTATGGCATCACTCTGCGGCGTGGGTATGCGTGAATGACTTCTCCTCTGAAACTACAAGGCCCAGAGACATGCTGTTTTATAAAAAGATATCTTATCTATCAAAGATGAAAAATTGTTCCAGGCATGAAGATCTGTTTGTTTGTCTGTTTGCTAGAGCCATTACAAGTGAGGTACCCCCCACCCTAAGTGTGAAAATTTTAACACTTTATCACAATTTTCTCATTGACTATTGCAACATGGGGAGTAACTTGGGAGTCTCCCAATAGCTAAGCATGTAATAGCTGCTTTTTGACTTTTCAGTAACTTCCATAATGAGTAAAATCACTTGTAATTTGAAAACTATTGCATTTAGAGAATTTCTTATAAATATGTTATTCAGCTACTTTTGGGTCAGCTATAACATGTAAAATTTCAGACCTGTAGCTCATTGCATAGCTGAGTAACAGCTACTTTCATGTTATCACTGTTGAGTAAATTGCTTGTAACTTGAAAACTGTTGCATTAGAGAATTTTCTTAAAATATGTTATTCATGTACTTTTGAATCAGGTATAACATAGTGAAATTGAAGACCTGTAGCTCATGGGGTAGCTGAGCAATAGCTATTTTCAGGTCCTCACTGTTGAGTATTGCATTTACAGTATTTTGTTTGAATATGTTATTCACCTACTTCTCTGTCAGCTATAACATAGTCAACTAGCAGCCTTGTAGCTCATTGTATAGCTGAGCAATAGCTACTTTCAGAATATAGCTGTTGAGTAAATCAGTTGTAACTTGGTAACTATTACATTCAGAGTATTTTGTTTAAATATGTTATTCTTTTAATTTTTGGTTAGCTAGAACATAGAAAAATTACAGACCTGTAGCTCATTACATAGCTGAGCAATAGCTACTTTGAGGTTCTCACTGCTGAGTAAATGAGTTGTAACTTGAAAACTATTGCATTTAGAGAATTTTGTTTAAATAAGTTATTCATGTACTTTTGAATTAGCTATAACATAGTAAAATTGCAGACGTGTAACACATGGCATAGCTGAGCAATAGCTGTTTTCAGGTTGTCACTATAGAGTAAATCAGTTGTAACTTGAAAACTATTGTATTTAGAGTTTTTTCTTTAAATATGTTGTTCACCTACTTTTGGGTCAGCCATGACATAGTAAAATTGCAGATCTGTCGCTCATTGCGTAGCTCAGCTATAGCTACTTTCAGAGTATTACTGTTGCGTAAATCAGTTGTAACTTGAAAACTATTGCATTTAAAGTATTTCGTTTACATATGTTATTCACCTTTTTGATCAGCTATAACACAGTAAAATTGCAGACCTGTAGCTCATTGCATAGCTGAGCAAAAGCTACTTTGAGGTTTTCACTAATTAAGCAAATCAGTTGTATCTTTAAAACTATTGCATTTACAGAATTTTGTTTCAATATGTTATTCATGTACTTTTGAATCAGCTATAACATAGTAAAATTGTAGACCTATAGCTCATCGCATAACTGTGCAATAGCTCCTTTCAGGTTCTGACTGTTTAGTAAATGAGTTGTAACTTGAAAACTATTGCATTTAGAGAATGTTGTTGAAATATGTTATTCACCAACTTATGGGTCACCTATAACATAGTGACATTGCAGGCCTGTAGCTCATTGTATAGCTGAGCAATAGCCTACATTTAGGTTTTCACTGTTGCGTAAATCAATTGTAACTTGAAAGCTGTTGCATTTAGAGAATTTTCTTCAAATAAGTTTTTATTGCGTAAATTATTCACCTTTTTGGGGGTCAGCTATAACATAGTAAAATCAGTGACCTGTAGCTCATTGCATAGCTGAGTCAAACTACTTTAAGATTCTTACTGTTGAGTAAATGAGTTGTAACTTGCAAACTATTGCATTTACAGTATTTTCTTTGAATATGTTTTTCACCTACTTTTTACCCCACAGCCCTTAAGGGCTGTCGGGGTATTGTTTTCACCCATGGTGTCCGGATGGGTGGGCGGGCGGGCAGTTGGGCGGGAGGTGGGAAAAAGTTTGTCCGGGCTGTATCTCAGAAACCGTAAGGTGTAGGAAGTTAGGGACATTGGTTAGGTGGTGTAGGTGTGCAACATCATGGTCTGACCTTGATTTGACCTTTGACCTTGCTGTAGCGACCTTGACCTATAAAATCTTGTCCGGGCTATATCTTGGAAACCGTAAGGTGTAGGAAGTTGATACTTGGTAGGGACATTGGTTAGGGGTGTAGGTGTGCAACGTCATGGTCAGACCAGGATTTGACCTTTGAGCTTGCCATAGTGACCTATATAAAAGTATATGTAATATCCCCACTCAGTAAATAATTTAAAGCCAAATGACTTTATTTAAAAAGCAATATGAAACAGTGGCAATAAAGAGGTCTGAAATTTAGTGACTAAATTGTTCTAAAGACAGAGTATCATTTGTAAGTTTTGTTTGAAGGATTGTAGTCACACAAGAGAGACCAATGTCCTTCAACATACAATATCAAAGACATGTCAATTTCAAATATGTACAGTCAAAACCAGAACGTACAATATCACGAAGTACAAATTACAAATATCTTTTTGAAAGGGTATCCCTTCAGCTGTACTCTAGACCAGTTTAAAAGCAGGATTTATGGCTGTGAGGTTTGTTGATGAAATAGTTGTGGCCTTTATGGCTTACAATATGCATTCCTATCAAATTACAACATAGGTTATCCCCTATATAAGGAGCTGATTACAGTTAGATGCACTAGGAGGGGCAGAAATATAATTACAAGAAAAACACGACAACTGTCATGATGGAAACCAGGGATGAGCAGCCAGCCAAAAGATTGAGAAGAACCAGCAAAACTTTACAAGAGAAACTTAGGCATTTTTTCTGTGCACCGGACATACATTCTTTCGAGAAGTAAATTTCACACCTACAATTTCTCTTCTGCAAAGCTGTGGTCATTCTTTAATTTGTTAAATATGGTAACATAAACAATGCAATAATGTTCACATTTTCTATTCCTTATGATGCATATGTTGACATCTTTTATGGATTACTTCACACTTTTTCATCAGGGCTGCTTCGTTTTTGTCAGCAAAAACCTTTTTCTAGTTTTTTTCAGTTAAGTATGTGTTCATATTACTTTTGTAACATATTGTTGGACTAGTTAGAAAGTTTGACATTTGGTTTGACTGTTTATAAATAAAAAACTTTGTTTCGAATAGATGTGGTATGGCACAACTCCATATAAGAATGGTCTTTTCGCTTGAAAGATAGATACCCCCATAATTCTGTACACCAAAGTATTCCCACAATTATTATTTTTATCTCCCGCCGGGCTTTAGCCCGGGAGGGAGATTATGAAATGATGCCTGTGTGTTCGTGCGTGCGTGTGTGCGTGCGTTAGTTAGTCACACAGATTTCTCCAAAACTACTGCAGCTACAGATTTTTTGTAAATTAATAGTCCCAATGAATTTTCATGCCCTTGAAAATTTTTTTGGTTTTATGGACTTAGGCCTAAAGATAAGTGAGTAATAGCAATCATAGCTACTTGGAGTAAAGGGCTCATAACTCAAAAACTATTGCAGATACAACTTTTTCTTGAAATATGTTGTTCAGCTACTTTGTCCTTAGCTATAAGATGGTACATAGTTTGGGGTTCTATTGCATACCGTAAGTGAGTAATAGCTATTTTCTCATTTGTAGCTAAATAACGACATGAGTAAATGTCAAATATCTTCAAAAGTATTAGAGTTACAGAAATCTTTTCAAATATGTTGTTCATCTACTTTTTGGTAAGCTATCACATAGTAAAGTTTCAGACCTCTCGCACCTTGGATAGCTGAGTAATAGCTACTTTGAAATTCTGACTGTTGAGTAAAGCCATTGTAACTCCAAAACCATTGCAGTTAGAGTGTTTTCCTAAAATATGTTGTTCAGCTACTTTGTCCTTAGCTATAAGATGGTACATAGTTTGGGGTTCTATTGCATGCCATAAGTGAGTAAAAGCTACTTTCTCATTTGTAGCTAAATAACAAAAGGAGTAAATGTCAAATATCTTCAAAAGTATTAAAATTAGGGAAATCTTTTCAAATATGTTATCCATCTACTTTTTGGTAAGCTATCACATAGTAAAGTTTCAGACCTGTTGCACCTTGGATAGCTGAGTAATAGCTACTTTGAAATTTTGACTGTTGAGTAAAGCCATTGTAACTCCAAAACTATTGCAGTTAGAGGGTTTTCCTAAAATATGTTGTTCAGCTACTTTTTCCTTAGCTGTAAGATGGTACATAGTTTAGAGTTCTGTTGCATGCTATAAGTGAGTAATAGCTATTTTCTCATTTGTAGCTAAATAACAGAAGGAGTAAATGTCAAATATCTTTAAAAGTATTAGAGTTAGGGAAATCTTTTCTAATATGTTGTCCATCTACTTTTTGGTAAGCTATCACATAGTAAAGTTTCAGACCTCTTGCACCTTGGACAGCTGAGTAATAGCTACTTTGAAATTCTGACTGTTGAGTAAAGCCATTGTAACTCCAAAACTATTGCAATTAGACTTTTTTCCTTAAATATGTTGTTCAGCTACTTTGTCCTTAGCTATAAGATGGTACATAGTTTGGGGTTCTATTGCATGCCATAAGTGAGTAATAGCTACTTTCTCATTTGTAGCTAAATAACAAAAGGAGTAAATGTCAAATATCTTCAAAAGTATTAAAGTTAGGGAAATCTTTTCAAATATGTTATCCATCTACTTTTTGGTAAGCTATCACATAGTAAAGTTTCAGACCTCTTGCACCTTGGATAGCTGAGTAATAGCTACTTTGAAATTCTGACTGTTGAGTAAAGCCATTGTAACTCCAAAACCATTGCAGTTAGAGTGTTTTCCTAAAATATGTTGTTCAGCTACTTTGTCCTTAGCTATAACATGGTACATAGTTTGGGGTTCTATTACATGCCATAAGTGAGTAATAGCTACTTTCTAATTTGTAGCTAAATAACAAAAGGAGTAAATGTCAAATATCTTCAAAAGTATTAAAGTTAGGGAAATCTTTTCAAATATGTTATCATCTACTTTTTGGTAAGCTATCACATAGTAAAGTTTCAGACCTGTTGCACCTTGGATAGCTGAGTAATAGCTACTTTGAAATTCTGACTGTTCAGTAAAGCCATTGTAACTCCAAAACTATTGCTGTTAGACTGTTTTCCTTAAATATGTTGTTCAGCTACTTTGTCCTTAGCTATAAGATGGTACATAGTTTGGGGTTCTATTGCATAACATAAGTGAGTAATAGCTACTTTCTCATTTGTAGCTAAATAACAGGAGTAAATGTCAAATATCTTCAAAAGTATTAAAGTTAGGGAAATCTTTTCAAATATGTTATCCATCTACTTTTTGGTAAGCTATCACAGAGTAAAGTTTCAAATTTCAAAGTTTACAACTTTTGGTGGCCATCTTCAATTTTTGCGGAAAATGAAAAATGGCAAATATCTCTGAAACTGTCAGAGAAAGAGCGATTTCGAGCAAGTTTTGGACCCGCAGTGTAGTAGAAGGGTATTCTGTTGAAACATGAAAGTTTTCAATTTCACATGGTGAAGTTTCAGACCCATAGCTAATTACTCACCTACTCAAAATGAGTAAATGCTAATTATCTCTAAAAGTATTGCAGAGAGCCAATTTTTCTCAAATAACTCATTCACCTACTTTTGGGAGAGCTTTCACTTGGTGAAGTTTCAGACACATAGCTAATTACTCTCCTACTCAAAATGAGTAAATGTGAATTATATCTAAAAGTACTGCAGATAGCCAATTTTTCTCAAATAACTCATTCACCTACTTTTGGGAGAGCTTTCACTTGGTGAAGTTTCAGGCACGTAGCTAATTACTCACCTACTCAAAATGAGTAAATGCTAATTATCTCTAAAAGTATTGCAGATAGCCAATTTTTCTCAAATAACTCATTCACCAACTTTTGAAAGAGCTTTCACATGGTGAAGTTTCAGACCCGTAGCTAATTACTCACTTACTCAAAATGAGTAAATGTGAATTATCTCTAAAAGTATTGCAGATAGCCAATTTTTCTCAAATAACTCATTCACCTACTTTTGGGAGAGCTTTCACTTGGTTAAGTTTCAGACCCGTAGCTAATTACTCACCTACTCAAAATGAGTAAATTTGAATTATCTCTAAAAGTATTGCAGATAGCCAATTTTTCTCAAATGACTGATTCACCTACTTTGGGAAGAGCTTTCAGTTGGTGAAGTTTTAGACCCATAGCTAATTACTCACCTACTCAAAATGAGTAAATGCAAATTATCTCTAAAAGTACTGCAGATAGCCAATTTTTCTCAAATAACTCATTCACCTACCTTTGGGAGAGCTTTCACTTGGTGAAGTTTCAGACCCATAGCTAATTAATCACCTACTCAAAATGAGTAAGTGTGAATTATCTCTAAAGGTATTGCAGATAGCCAATTTTTCTCAAATAACTCATTCACCTACTTTTGGGAGAGCTTTCACATGGTGAAGTTTTAGACCCATAGCTAATTACTCACCTACTCAAAATGAGTAAATGCGAATTATATGTAAAAGTACTGCAGATAGCCATTTTTTCTCAAATAACTCATTCATCTACTTTTGGGAGAGCTTTCACTTGGTGAAGTTTCAGACCCATAGCTAATTACTCACCTACTCAAAATGAGTAAATGCAAATTATCTCTAAAAGTACTGCAGATAGCCAATTTTTCTCAAATAACTCATTCACCTACTTTTGGAAGAGCTTTCACATGGTGAAGTTTTAGACCCATAGCTAATTACTCACCTACTCAAAATGAGTAAATGCGAATTATATCTAAAAGTACTGCAGATAGCCAATTTTTCTCAAATAACTCATTCACCTACCTTTGGGAGAGCTTTCACTTGGTGAAGTTTCAGACCCATAGCTAATTAATCACCTACTCAAAATGAGTAAGTGTGAATTATCTCTAAAGGTATTGCAGATAGCCAATTTTTCTCAAATAACTCATTCACCTACTTTTGGGAGAGCTTTCACATGGTGAAGTTTTAGACCCATAGCTAATTACTCACCTACTCAAAATGAGTAAATGCGAATTATATGTAAAAGTACTGCAGATAGCCATTTTTTCTCAAATAACTCATTCATCTACTTTTGGGAGAGCTTTCACTTGGTGAAGTTTCAGACCCATAGCTAATTACTCACCTACTCAAAATGAGTAAATGCTAATTATCTCTAAAAGTATTGCACAGAGCCAATTTTTCTCAAATAACTCATTCACCTACTTTGGGAAGAGCTTTCACTTGGTGAAGTTTCAGACCCATAGCTAATTACTCACCTACTCAAAATGAGTAAATGTGAATTATATCTAAAAGTACTGCAGATAGCCAATTTTTCTCAAATAACTCATTCACCTACTTTTGGGAGAGCTTTCACTTGGTGAAGTTTCAGGCACGTAGCTAATTACTCACCTACTCAAAATGAGTAAATGCTAATTATCTCTAAAAGTATTGCAGATAGCCAATTTTTCTCAAATAACTCATTCACCAACTTTTGAAAGAGCTTTCACATGGTGAAGTTTCAGGCCCGTAGCTAATTACTCACTTACTCAAAATGAGTAAATGTGAATTATCTCTAAAAGTATTGCAGATAGCCAATTTTTCTCAAATAACTCATTCACCTACTTTTGGGAGAGCTTTCACTTGGTTAAGTTTCAGACCCGTAGCTAATTACTCACCTACTCAAAATGAGTAAATTTGAATTATCTCTAAAAGTATTGCAGATAGCCAATTTTTCTCAAATGACTGATTCACCTACTTTGGGAAGAGCTTTCAGTTGGTGAAGTTTTAGACCCATAGCTAATTACTCACCTACTCAAAATGAGTAAATGCAAATTATCTCTAAAAGTACTGCAGATAGCCAATTTTTCTCAAATAACTCATTCACCTACCTTTGGGAGAGCTTTCACTTGGTGAAGTTTCAGACCCATAGCTAATTAATCACCTACTCAAAATGAGTAAGTGTGAATTATCTCTAAAGGTATTGCAGATAGCCAATTTTTCTCAAATAACTCATTCACCTACTTTTGGGAGAGCTTTCACATGGTGAAGTTTTAGACCCATAGCTAATTACTCACCTACTCAAAATGAGTAAATGCGAATTATATGTAAAAGTACTGCAGATAGCCATTTTTTCTCAAATAACTCATTCATCTACTTTTGGGAGAGCTTTCACTTGGTGAAGTTTCAGACCCATAGCTAATTACTCACCTACTCAAAATGAGTAAATGCAAATTATCTCTAAAAGTACTGCAGATAGCCAATTTTTCTCAAATAACTCATTCACCTACTTTTGGAAGAGCTTTCACATGGTGAAGTTTTAGACCCATAGCTAATTACTCACCTACTCAAAATGAGTAAATGCGAATTATATCTAAAAGTACTGCAGATAGCCAATTTTTCTCAAATAACTCATTCACCTACCTTTGGGAGAGCTTTCACTTGGTGAAGTTTCAGACCCATAGCTAATTAATCACCTACTCAAAATGAGTAAGTGTGAATTATCTCTAAAGGTATTGCAGATAGCCAATTTTTCTCAAATAACTCATTCACCTACTTTTGGGAGAGCTTTCACATGGTGAAGTTTTAGACCCATAGCTAATTACTCACCTACTCAAAATGAGTAAATGCGAATTATATGTAAAAGTACTGCAGATAGCCATTTTTTCTCAAATAACTCATCTACTTTTGGGAGAGCTTTCACTTGGTGAAGTTTCAGACCCATAGCTAATTACTCACCTACTCAAAATGAGTAAATGCTAATTATCTCTAAAAGTATTGCACAGAGCCAATTTTTCTCAAATAACTCATTCACCTACTTTGGGAAGAGCTTTCACTTGGTGAAGTTTCAGACCCATAGCTAATTACTCACCTACTCAAAATGAGTAAATGTGAATTATATCTAAAAGTACTGCAGATAGCCAATTTTTCTCAAATAACTCATTCACCTACTTTTGGGAGAGCTTTCACTTGGTGAAGTTTCAGGCACGTAGCTAATTACTCACCTACTCAAAATGAGTAAATGCTAATTATCTCTAAAAGTATTGCAGATAGCCAATTTTTCTCAAATAACTCATTCACCAACTTTTGAAAGAGCTTTCACATGGTGAAGTTTCAGGCCCGTAGCTAATTACTCACTTACTCAAAATGAGTAAATGTGAATTATCTCTAAAAGTATTGCAGATAGCCAATTTTTCTCAAATAACTCATTCACCTACTTTTGGGAGAGCTTTCACTTGGTTAAGTTTCAGACCCGTAGCTAATTACTCACCTACTCAAAATGAGTAAATTTGAATTATCTCTAAAAGTATTGCAGATAGCCAATTTTTCTCAAATGACTGATTCACCTACTTTGGGAAGAGCTTTCAGTTGGTGAAGTTTTAGACCCATAGCTAATTACTCACCTACTCAAAATGAGTAAATGCAAATTATCTCTAAAAGTACTGCAGATAGCCAATTTTTCTCAAATAACTCATTCACCTACCTTTGGGAGAGCTTTCACTTGGTGAAGTTTCAGACCCATAGCTAATTAATCACCTACTCAAAATGAGTAAGTGTGAATTATCTCTAAAGGTATTGCAGATAGCCAATTTTTCTCAAATAACTCATTCACCTACTTTTGGGAGAGCTTTCACATGGTGAAGTTTTAGACCCATAGCTAATTACTCACCTACTCAAAATGAGTAAATGCGAATTATATGTAAAAGTACTGCAGATAGCCATTTTTTCTCAAATAACTCATTCATCTACTTTTGGGAGAGCTTTCACTTGGTGAAGTTTCAGACCCATAGCTAATTACTCACCTACTCAAAATGAGTAAATGCAAATTATCTCTAAAAGTACTGCAGATAGCCAATTTTTCTCAAATAACTCATTCACCTACTTTTGGAAGAGCTTTCACATGGTGAAGTTTTAGACCCATAGCTAATTACTCACCTACTCAAAATGAGTAAATGCGAATTATATCTAAAAGTACTGCAGATAGCCAATTTTTCTCAAATAACTCATTCACCTACCTTTGGGAGAGCTTTCACTTGGTGAAGTTTCAGACCCATAGCTAATTAATCACCTACTCAAAATGAGTAAGTGTGAATTATCTCTAAAGGTATTGCAGATAGCCAATTTTTCTCAAATAACTCATTCACCTACTTTTGGGAGAGCTTTCACATGGTGAAGTTTTAGACCCATAGCTAATTACTCACCTACTCAAAATGAGTAAATGCGAATTATATGTAAAAGTACTGCAGATAGCCATTTTTTCTCAAATAACTCATCTACTTTTGGGAGAGCTTTCACTTGGTGAAGTTTCAGACCCATAGCTAATTACTCACCTACTCAAAATGAGTAAATGCTAATTATCTCTAAAAGTATTGCACAGAGCCAATTTTTCTCAAATAACTCATTCACCTACTTTGGGAAGAGCTTTCACTTGGTGAAGTTTCAGACCCATAGCTAATTACTCACCTACTCAAAATGAGTAAATGTGAATTATATCTAAAAGTACTGCAGATAGCCAATTTTTCTCAAATAACTCATTCACCTACTTTTGGGAGAGCTTTCACTTGGTGAAGTTTCAGGCACGTAGCTAATTACTCACCTACTCAAAATGAGTAAATGCTAATTATCTCTAAAAGTATTGCAGATAGCCAATTTTTCTCAAATAACTCATTCACCAACTTTTGAAAGAGCTTTCACATGGTGAAGTTTCAGGCCCGTAGCTAATTACTCACTTACTCAAAATGAGTAAATGTGAATTATCTCTAAAAGTATTGCAGATAGCCAATTTTTCTCAAATAACTCATTCACCTACTTTTGGGAGAGCTTTCACTTGGTTAAGTTTCAGACCCGTAGCTAATTACTCACCTACTCAAAATGAGTAAATTTGAATTATCTCTAAAAGTATTGCAGATAGCCAATTTTTCTCAAATGACTGATTCACCTACTTTGGGAAGAGCTTTCAGTTGGTGAAGTTTTAGACCCATAGCTAATTACTCACCTACTCAAAATGAGTAAATGCGAATTATCTCTAAAAGTACTGCAGATAGCCAATTTTTCTTAAATAACTCATTCACCTACTTTTGGAAGAGCTTTCAGTTGGTGAAGTTTCAGACCCATAGCTAATTATTCACCTACTCAAAATGAGTAAATGCGAATTATCTCCAAAAGTACTGCAGATAGCCAATTTTTCTCAAATAACTCATTCACCTACTTTTGGAAGAACTTCCACATGGTGAAGTTTCAGACCCATAGCTAATTACTCACCTACTCAAAATGAGTAAATGTGAATTATCTCTAAAAGTACTGCAGATAGCCAATTTTTCTCAAATAACTCATTCACCTACTTTTGGGAGAGCTTTCACTTGGTGAAGTTTCAGGCACGTAGCTAATTACTCACCTACTCAAAATGAGTAAATGCTAATTATCTCTAAAAGTATTGCAGATAGCCAATTTTTCTCGAATAACTCATTCACCTACTTTGGGGAGAGCTTTCACATGATGAAGTTTTAGACCCATAGCTAATTACTCACCTACTCAAAATGAGTAAATACGAATTATCTCTAAAAATACTGCAGATAGCCAATTTTTATCTCCCGCCAGGCTTTAGCCCGGTAGGGAGATTATGAAATGATGCCTGTGTGTGCGTGCGTGCGTGCATTAGTTAGTCACGCAGATTTCTCAAAAACTACTGCAGCTACAGATTTTTTGTAAATTAATTGTCCCAATGAATTTTCACGTCCTTGAAATTTTTTTTGGTTTTATGGACTTAGGCCTAAAGATAAGTGAGTATTCCACTATCTTTAGTACATCTTATTTATACGGCGGGAGATAAATGCATGCGTCAGAATGCTTGTTTGTATTATTATTGGTAAAACGCTGTATTATAATTACTAATTAAGCGTCCCTTGAAAAGGGGATGCTTATTGGTTTCATCCCTGGTTTTCAGTCAGCCGCCGCCGCATTATTGTCTCCCTTGAATATCTCCCTTGTTATTAGGCCTATCCAAATGATGTGTGGCAGTTGTCTTCTATAGGCGTGGGGAAATTTTTTGACAGGCATAAATTTGACCTTCTTTATCAAGGTCACATTATCAAAAATTCAAAAAAAAATTTACTTCTTTTTCACTAGATTTCCTCAGAAAGTACCAGGTGTGGGTCAACCAAATTTGGTATGCACATTCCTGACAGAAGAATCTAGGCGCCAGTCAAGATTGGGATCAATCGGGCCATAATTGACCGATGGACAGGCGATTGATTATCGGTTCATAAAAAATTTGCTAAGATTAAGCCTTGAACTCGCTTATTTTTTGCTCCTACAGGTTTGGGATGGTATACCAACATGCAGGAAATCATGTGCTGGGAATCTTCTGGTGTGGTCAGATTTGACCTTGGGCCCCTCGTTCAAGGTCAACCGAGCATAGCCAAACCTAAAAGTGTTTATAACTCGCTTATTGTTGGTCCTAGAGGTTTGGGATGGTATACCAACATATAGGAAATCATGGGCTGGAAATCTTTTGGTGTGGTTAGATTTTACCTTGGGCCCTCGTTCAAGGTCAAACGAGGATAGCCAAACCTAAAAGTGCTTATAACTCACTTATTATTGGTCCTAGAGGTTTGGGATGGTAAACCAACATATAGGAAATCATGGGCTGGGAATCTTTTGGTGTGGTCAAATTTGACCTTGGGCCTCTTCTTCAAGGTCAAATGAGCATAGCCAAACATAAAAGTGCTTATAACTCGCTTATTATTGGTCCTAGAGGTTTGGGATGGTAAACCAACATATAGGAAATCATGGGCTGGGAATCTTCTGGTGTGGTCGGATTTGACCTTGGGCCCCTCGTTCAAGGTCAAACGAGGCTAGCCAAACTTAAAAGTGCTTATAACTCGCTTATTATTGGTCCTAGAGTTTTGGGATGGTATACCAACATATAGGAAATCATGGGCTGGGAATCTTTTGGTGTGGTCGGATTTGACCTTGGGCCTCTCCTTCAAGGTCAAACGAGCATAGCCAAACTTAGAAGTGCTTATAACTCGCTTATTATTGGTCCTACAGGTTTGGGATGGTAAACCAACCTGTAGGAAATCATGGGCTGGGAATCTTCTGGTGTGGTCAGATTTGACCTTGCACCTCTTCTTCAAGGTCAAACGAGCATAGCGAAACATAAAAGTGCTTATAACTTGCTTATTATTGGTCCTAGAGGTTTGGGATGGTAAACCAACATGTAGGAAATCATGTGCTGGGAATCTTTTGGTGTGGTGGGATTTGACCTTGGGCCTCTTCTTCAAGGTCAAACAAGCATAGCCAAACATAAAAGTGCTTATAACTCACTTATTATTGGTCCTAGAGGTTTGGGATGGTATACCAACATATAGGAAATCATGTGCTGGGAATCTTCTGGTGTGGTCAGATTTGACCTTGGGCCCCTCGTTCAAGGTCAAACGAGGATAGCCAAACCTAAAAGTGCTTATAACTCGCTTATTATTGGTCCTAGAGGTTTGGGATGGTAAACGAACATGTAGGAATTCATTGGCTGGGAATCTTCTGGTGTGGTCGGATTTGACCTTGCACCTCTCCTTCAAGGTCAAACGAGCATAGCCAAACTTAGAAGTGCTTATAACTTGCTTATTATTGATCCTAGAGGTTTGGGATGGTAAACGAACATGTAGGAAATCATGGACTGGGAATCTTCTGGTGTTGAGGGATTTGACCTTGGGCCTTTCCCTCGAGGTCAAACGAGGATAGCCAAACTTAGAAGTGCTTATAACTCGCTTATTATTGGTCCTAGAGGTTTGGGATGGTAAACCAACATGTAGGAAATCATGGACTGGGAATCTTCTGGTGTGGAGGGATTTGACCTTGGGCCTTTCCCTCAAGGTCAAACGGTGATAGCCAAACTTAGAAGTGCTTATAACTCGCTTATTATTGGTTGTAGAGGTTTTGGGTGTGAAACCAACCTATAGGAAATCTTTTGGCTTTCCTAAAATTAATACTGCTAATATCCTATATTACTTACCTACAGATAAGTTGTTTTATAAATTCAGGTGTAACAAGTCATATCTTCTGTGTAAATGACTAAAGACAAGGTACACATGTTATTCTACGAACTCATCTTACAATCACATGGAAGTTGTTTTTTTATGTTTTTGAAATGTTTCACAGTTGGCCTTCATATCTCTCACAAGTGTATTTACTTTGCAACCTGGTTTTGTAAAAATATACAGGTTTATGCCACCTTAGTAGTAGATTCAACCCTTTTTTTAACACTCACTAAATGAGAATTGCCACTGGGAGAAAGACACTGTTGTAAACTCCAAGGATGAAAACACCATGTAGCCTTGTTAAGATCCACTGATTGTTTCCCCAATTTAATCAGCTCTTGAATATCAGACCAGTTTATATCATTGTCCGATGGTATATTGGTGATCGATGTGCCCAAGATTAATACAAATAATATTTCACAAGTCCATATAATAATATACATTGCATTGTATTCACTTTATTTCCTGTAATATGCCACAGTACATTATAAAAATAATACCCTGTGTTACTGACATTATATACAGATAATATAGGTTTCACATAATTTAATTTATACACTGGACACATTTTTTGTTAATGAAAGCAATGACCTACAAGATTATAATTGCTTCATTTTTAAAGCCAGCAATGTACACAGTGGAATAGAGTGAAATATACGAAGTCTGGGACAGGTAACATTTCATCCCACTTTATAAATCAACTTGTGCACTCTTATTAGCCTTTCCACAGGCATTTATATGTACAATATAGACACAACAGTTTGCTTGCATTATAAGTATTTTTCATAATGTTCTCAAATATTTGCTGAAAAATGTGCTGGAAATTATGTTAAAAAAATCAAATCAAATATAATTTAAAATACAAAAGAAAGTGCATTTGTTTGTCAATGTCTAGCAGTCTACTGATGAAGTCAGATTCTCCAATTTCCAGCACTTCAGTCATGCAGTGTACATACATAGGTTTTACCCATGATTGAGTTTATGAAATCTTATTGGTTATTAAGTGGTCCATCTGAGCAGCTCTGATGATCAGTAATGCACAAAAAAATTATGGTTTCTTTGTTTCTATGTCAGCTGACATGGTATCACTCTGCATTGTCTGGTATGCATCCACATCCTCATGAACAACTCCAAAAGTACAAGGCCCAGAGACATGCTTTTACATTTAAAAGATACCTTGTCTATTGAGGATGATAAATTGTTCAAGGCATGCATATCGGTCTGTTCATCTGTTAGGAATCTTCTGATGTGGTTAGATTTGGCCTTGGGCCCTGTTTAGAGGTATACAGTTGTAAGTAGAGACTTTGGGAAAGGCTAAGACAGTTATGAAGTGGAGTATGCAGTCCAAGTATATCAGTTTATGGGAATGACCTCCTCTTGAACTGTAGGATCCTTTTATAAAGGTAAACAGCAGTACTGTAGTTAAATGTTGGGAACAAGACCAAAAATACATTTATATATGTGTGTCTGTGATTATACAATACAATAGAAACAGATATAACTTCTATGTAACTATCTCTTGCAATTCTTAAAAAATATATAAACATGTTGTCAGGTGTGTGACTATTAGAGAGGAATACATCTCGTAATAGGTTACAAATAGTGATAACAGCATATAATGCACAGAACATTGAAAATATTCTGAATGGCTTTTGTTAATATCCCTTTTCCAGCTCCAATGAAGGCGAAAGGTGACTTATTTAGTAATTGGACATTTTTCATAGCTGAATGGCAAATATAACGAAATTGCCACTGGACTAAGGGAGAAATAAAAGAATGTAAGGGTTGCAACTTTAAGATCTGTTATGGGTAGAGATTGTTTTAAATTCTTAAGAAATCATGAGATAACAGATGAAAACTGCAAAGATCCAGCAAAGTGTAGAAAGGCACTGGAAAGTTATTTTAAACCAACCCAAAATGAGATTTACGGATTGTATATGTTCTGTTCATGTGATGAAGGACCCAATGAAAATGTGGATCAGTGGGTTAACAGACCAAGACTACTTTCAAAGTCTTGCAACTTTGAAGCAATGACTGACAGTTTGTTAAGAGACCGTGTCGTTCTTGGGACGAAAGACAAGGCTACAAGAGCATGGATGTTTAGAGAGAAGGTAAAAAAGTCAATCTGAATGAAGCAGTTGAAATTCTGAGAGCTAGTAAAGTAGCTGCTTAACACATAACATAAAGGAGTTTGACCAAGGGACATCTGAGGAAGTGGTACACTTCAACAATCAGGAGAAGGCTAACAGATGTCCAGCAAAAATTCTCTACTTATAACTGTGTACGCCTAATCAGGCCCCTCCTTCAAGGTCAAATGAGGGTAGGCAAACTTAAAAGTGCTTGTAACTTGCTTATTATTGAAAAATGCTGTTTATCTTCAAAACCATGTTAGTTGTCCTTTTCCATTGGATACATCAAATGCGTCCTTGGTCTATTTTTTTAATGAATTTTAACATAATTTTTAAGACATTAAAATTAATGAAATCGTGCACTAAATCAATTATAACTAAAAAAAGTATTGCATTTAGAGTATTTTGTTAAAGTATGTTACTCAGCTACTTTATCCATAGCTACAACAAGGTAACTTGGAAACCTTTCCCAATAGCTAAGTGAGTAAAAGCTACTTCCTGACTTTTCAGTAGCTTCCATAGTTAGTAAAATTACTTGTAAATTGAAAACTATTGCATTTAGAGAATTTTTTATAAATATGTTATTAAACTACTTTTGGGTGAGCTATAATATAGTAAAATTGCAGACCTGTAGCTCGTTGCATAGCTGAGCAATATTTACTTTCAGGTTTTCACTGTTGCATAAATCACTTGTAACTTGAAAACTATTGCTGTTAGAGAATTGTGTTTAAATATGTTATTCACCTACTTTTGGATGAGCTACAGCATAGTAATATTGCAGACCTGTAGCTCATTGCATAGCTGAGCAAAAGCTACCTTCGTTTTCTCACTGTTGAGTAAATCGGTTGTATTTTGATAACTATTACATTTAGAGTTTTTCCTGTAAATTTGTTATTCATCTACTTTTGCATCAGCTATAACATTGTGAATTTTGCAGACTACTTTATCCATAGCTACAATATTGTGAGTAACTTGGAAACCTTTCCCAATAGCTAAGTTAGTAATAGCTACTTTGTGACCTTTCAGTAGCTTCCATAATGAGTAAATCACGTGTAACTTGAAAACTATTTCATTTACAGCATTTTCTTTAATATGTTATTCACCTACTTTCTTTGTCAGCTATAAGATAGTTTAATTTTCAGACCTGTAGCTCATTGCATAACTGAGGAATAGCTACTTCAAGTTTCCACTGTTGAGTAAATCGCTTGTACCTCAAAAATATTACATTAATTTTACAGTATTTTCTTTAAATGTGTTTTTCACCTACTTTTTTCACTGTAACAGTTAACTTTGTACTTTACTTCTGATTACCATTTCCAGGGCACAACTTCTGTGTCCTTTTATGCTTTTACTTCTACTTTGCAGCTGAAAACACACTGTCACCTGATACAGAACCCGTTCACAGGCACTGATTGCTTTTTTCGTTTTAAGGTTACTCTTGTGACCCTAACATGGTCCTTTCAGGAGAATTTCTCTTCACCAATAACATTTTCCTCTTCACATTGATCCTTTAGCATTTTATATAAAACTTACAAGCTGTAGGGACGCTTTGTTTTTGTGTACAAAAACCTTTTGTCTAGTTTTGTTGATAATTGTGACATGTTAAATGCATATCTTTATATTATTTTAAAAGTTTGAGTTACATTTGCCCAACTAAAGGTTGTTTCTGATTTTTGGCTTTGTTGGTGTTCTTAATCTTATTATTTATAATCCTGTTTTCAGTCAATAATTCTCCTAACTGTTGCAGAAAACCAATGTTGTACAAGTTGCAACTTGTACAACCTGCTTGTACAGGCTCTTTGAACGAGTTGAAACTTGTACAAGATTGCAACTTGTACATAACATATACATAGCTGGTAGCATACTTTTTAGAAGGTTTAAGAAACTTTCTCCAGTCTATAGATAGATCACCATTGCATGTTACATTTATTTTATTGTATATGGCAAAAGGGACTTGGTACAAATCCTTATACATAACAGTCTTTTCTCCATCCCCACAATTATCCTTTTTGATGTGTACAGTGTGTTGAGAAGTATGAAACCCCAAATCAACCAGCTAATCTTAAGAAAGCCATCCATTTTTAAATGCTATAGTAACCACAGGAGTTTACAAATAAAGTAAGTTCACCACACATTGTAATTATCATAATGAGGCTACAAGCAATAAGTTCAATCTTTTACTATGATTACCAATACAAAAAAAATGCACGAGTAGTCTGAAATGTAATTACCGGTAATTAGCTTTGTGCAAATTTATACTTATCTGGATTACCTAAGTAATCTTGAAAGAGTGTTTTCTATAAATACATCTGAAAGGTTAACCAGTAAAAATTTTTCCCATTGAAATGCATAAAAGGTGTACTTGTGTCAGGTTAAATCACAAAAAAATTTCATGTTACATAATTTACTTTGGTATCCTACATATGTTAGCGAATACCTTGTTTGTAACAGACTGTCTGAAGTTGAGTGGATGGGTAGATTTCCCTTACTTTAGTTAGGATATTTCTATGCTAGGATGTTTATAGCAACTTATAGACTCTAACAATAGCCTTTACTCTAATTTTGAGGGAGAACTTATTGGCTGCTTTATTTATTTTATGGTACTTAGAGTTTGATGAAAATTTTGGTTTAAATCAAAACCAGAACTATTTTATTCATTTTAGATGAACTAAAGAATGGATCAAGTTGTAAAAGCAATATTAGTGTTGATGGTAGCTTTTATGCTTCAGGTAAGTCTATGTTAATGTACTTTAAAGAAAAAGATGAAAACATATTTAAAAGAAATAAATCCACAAGTGACAATGATGAGGACCTATCCTAATATGACCGTGGCTGTTGAACAGGACATAAAAGATCAAGGAAATCAAATTGTTTCAGCCCACTTGGATATTGCATATTTATTCCAAAGTGATTCTCATTATATTGATGTGACTAAAATTTGACTAAATATATGGCTTAAATATTTAAAAAAGAAAAACATATTTTGTAATTGGAGGTTTTCCCAAGGTGATGGCAGTAGGGACTATCCTGGTTTGTTTAAACAAGGCTTTAGTTGATTACAGGCAAGCTTTCATAACTGTAGTATAAAAATGAAAAAAATATTTAGAATGGGAGATTTAATATAAATCATTGCAATTATCAAATAGGTGTATTCTATGTTGATAGCATACTTGATGTTCAGTTTGGGTCGATTCCAAAAACGAAGATGTCTGCCACATGGTCATGTATAACTTTTTACTGCACAACTTTGATACTGTCCCTACTCTGGTTTGTAAATGCATGGCATTTCATAATTTTTTTCAGTATTTTTGGCAAGTTTACAAAGCCTACAACACAGCAGAACAGATTCTTGAAGATGTAGAGGTCAATGATGATCTCCTTACTCATACAAAGGAATTCTCACAACCTGAAGTCATTGAGGTAACTTTGAATATTATTTTGCCTTGTTTTAGAATGATACTGTAGCATATTTACCTCATCCTGATAAAAATTTAAAAAAATCTCACCAAAGCTCACAAGAAAACCTTGATATTTAGAAAAATATTTTGGTAAAAGACTAAAAGGTAATATTTTCCTTAATTTTATCAAGGGTTGAAGCACATGTGCAGCAAGCCTAGATACTGTGCACAAAAATGCATTCCATAAATGAAACATTTTCGGTAGTTTCAAGTGATCATAAATTGCCATCTTCAGAAATATTTTCAATATTTATAGTTTCCAAACTTATGTGTGGCTTTGAGATTCTATATCTCAGAAACCATAAGATGTACTAAGTTGATACTTGGTAGGTACATTAGTTGGGGAGTGTAGGTTTGCAGCGTCATGGTATGATGATGATTTGACCTTTAAGGTTACTGTAGTGACTTTGACCATTAAAATTTTGGCCGGGCTATATCTTAGAAACCGTAAAGTGTAGGAAGTTGATACATTGGTTAGGGGATGTAGGTGTGCAACATCATGGTGTGACCTTGATTTGACCTTTGACCTTGCTGTATGGAACTTGTCCGGGAAAAAATCTTAGCAACTGCAGGATGTAGAAAGTTTATTCTCGGGTGGGTCAATGGTTGGAGAATTTTATTGTTTCCATTTACAGCTATGCTTTAATTAATACATTTTACAGTTTCATAATTTGTAGTTTACTGATTAAATCTGTCTTATTTAATCTGTCATATTTAACTCATCTTTGTAAAATTTGGTGTAAAGGTTTGTAGGGTCAATTGCATGCTTGTGTTGATGGTAATAGCTTTAACCTCCTGAGAAATAGAGTAATAGCTACATAGCAAAAAACATAAATATGTCTGTCTCCTAAACTGTGCGAGATAGAGCGATTTCATCGAAATTTTCGACCCACAGGGTATCTAAGCAATGTACTCTTGGCAATTTTCAAAAAAAATTCCTCTCCCCAAAAATGGCGGCCATTTTGAATTTTCGAATTTTTGCCAAAAATGCAAAAACACCAATTTGCTTCTATCTCCTTAACCATGCAAGATAGAGCGATTTTGTCGAAATTTTCTATCCACAGGGTATCTAAACAATGTACTACAGGCAGTTTTCAAAAAAATTTCCTCTCCTTTAAAATGGCGGCCATTTTGAATTTTCGAATTTTTGCCCAAAATGGAAAAACACAAATTTGCTTCTATCTCCTTAATCATGCAAGGATTTTGATTCAAAAAAAATTTCCTCTCCTCATAAATGGCGGCCATTTTGAATTTTAGAATTTTGGCCAAAAATGGAAAAACACAGATTGGCTTCTATCTCCTTGACCGTTCGAGATAGAGCGATTTCAGTGAAATTTTCGAACCACAGGGTATTGCAGCAAACTACTCTCTGCAATTTTCAAGAAAAATTTCCTTTACCCAAAAATGGCGGCCATTTTGAATTTTCAAAGTTTTACTAATTTTGCCAAAAGGCAAATTTGCTTCTATCTCCTTAACCGTACGAGATAGAGCGATTTCATTGAAAGTTTCGACCCACAGGATATCTCAGCAATCTAGTCTTGCCAATTTTCAAAAGATTTTCCTCTCCCTAAAAATGACGGCCATTTTGCTTTTTCGAATTTTCACAAAAAATGGAAAAACACAGATTGGCTTCTACCTCCTTAACCATGCAAGATAGAGGGATTTCGTTGAAATTTTCGATCCCCCAGACCAGTGTGTACTGGTGACTTTTCACAAAAACCACTTTTGACGGAATCTTTCTGTGTGAAACGTAAAAACACTTATCTTGGAAATGGTGCGAGATAGAGCGATTTTGCCGCAATTTTTGGTCCACAGGGTATATGAAGAGTCTACTGGTGACTTTAAGTAAAAATCGCTTTCCAGCCACTTTTGGCGGCTATCTTGAATTTCTGGGTAAAATGCAAAAGCTCATTTATCTCAGAAACGGTGCAAAATAGAGCGATTTCGACTAAATTTTTGACCCACAGGGTATATGCAGTCTACTGGCAACTTTTCGCAAAAATCAGTTTCCTGCCACTTTAAGCGACTATCTTGAATAAGCGCATTTATCTTGGAAACGGTGCAAGATAGAGCAATTTCGACCAATTTTGACCCGCAGGGTTTCGCAGAGTCTTCTGGTTACTTTTTGCAAAAAAAACACTTTCCCACCACTTTTGGGAGACTTCTTGAATTTCTGCAGAAAGCGCAAAAGCGCATTTATCTTGGAAACAGTATGAGATAGAGCGATTTTGACAAAATTTTGGACCCGCAGGGTATCTGCAGAGTGTACTGGTGACATTTTGCAAAAATCGCTTTCCTGCTATTTTTGGTGGCCATCTTGAATTTCTGCATAAAACGCAAAACATATTTATCTTGGAAACCGTTCAAGATACAGTGATTTCAATGAAATTTCTGACTGCAGGTTATCTGCAGAGTCTACTGGCGACTTTTCACAAAAATAACTTTCCCGCCATTTTTGGCAGCCATCTTGAATTTCTGCGTAAAACGCAAAAACGCATTTATCTTGGAAACAGTTCCAACAGTTAACCCACAGGGTATCTGCAGAGTGTACTGGAGACATCTGACAAAAAATCGTTTTGCCGCCATTTTTTGGCGGCCATCTGGAATTTCTGTGGAAAATGCAAAAACGCAATTATCTTGGGAACGAGATTTTGGCTGCCATCTTGAATTTCGGAGGAAATTGAAAATGTCATTTATCTCAAAAGCCTTAGAGATAAAGTAATTTTGAGCAATGGGGTACTAGAGACCTTAGATATAATGCCTGTGAAAAAAGTTGGAATTTCCACAATTTTGTCCGCCATCTTGAATTTGGGCAGAAAGTGAAAGTGTTGTTTATCCTGAAAACTGTAAGGGATAGAGCAATTTCAAGCTAATTTTTGACCATTTGGAAAATAGAGATCTTTGGCATATTGCGTTTGAAAAATGTCAAATTTCTCAAATTTTGCCCACCATCTTCAATTTTATCGGAAATAGAAAATGTTGGTTATCTCAAAAACCTTTAGAGACAGAGTGATTTTGAGCAAATTTTGAACCAATGCACTAGGGCATGAAGCCCAAATAATTTACATGTATACTAATAAATATTTAAGCATCATTGATATATTTTACAAATGAAACAGAGTCTTGTAAGACTACTGTACAACTGTTGCAAAATGTTCATGGGGTGAACATTACACATGATAATGTGTGTTCTTCTATGCTATCCTGTTTCTTTTCATATGTTGCAGCTACTGTTAACAGGGCGTCCTATTTCTAGTTTATCCTAGAGGTGTGTAATGTGAAAACAACTTATAGGAAATCATGGGCTGGAAATCTTTTAATGTAGTCAGATTTGACCTAGGGCCTTTCCTTCAAGGTCAAACAAGGATAGCCAAGCTTAAAAGTGCTTATAAATCCCTTATTATTGGTCCTAGAGGTTTTCAGTGTGAAGCCAACTTATGGGAAATCATGAGCTGGGAATTCTCTGATGTGGTCAGATTTGATCTTGGGCCCCTCCTTTAAGGTCAAACGATAGTTCACTGGCTTGGTGAGTTGTCTTTCTGGTGTATACAAATTTGAATCAGTTCTCCGATGTGCTAGGTCTAGTTTTATGTAGTAAAATCCATCCAGAAGTAAGGGAGAAAATTTCTCGAAATTCTAGGTAATTTTAAAATTCTATAGCATGTTTATGTTTCTTAAAGTGCCTTTTAGTGTTTTACTAGGCAGGGCCATTCTCGGGCCACTTTGAAGATGTCACAAATTTTTATTAAATCAAATGGCTTAGCAAAAATTGCAAGGGGACCAAATGTCTTGGCCGCAACAAATACGGGAAATGGTCAGTAAAAGTGTTTAACGTATTGATATACTTTATTTTAACACAATAATCACATTTTAAGTAAATAATCACATTCAAGATGTTGTCAGCACTTGATCTTGCTTCAACAAAACATATTATTCTCTACCTTTGAACCAAACTGAAATTTGCAGGTGGCAGTTTAAAAGTCTGCATACTTGCAATCAATTACTGTGCACAGCATTATGTATTCTGTGGTTTATTAATTGGAAGGATTTTTCATTTGTCAGAATTAAAGCCCATGGCTTCATGGAAGTAAATTTTTACTCAGGGTATTGTTTTCTCCCATGGTGTCCAGGTTGGCAGCGGGAAAAGGTTTTCTGGGCTGTACCTCAGAAACTGTAAGGTGTGGGAAGTTGATACGTGGTAGGAACATAGGTTAGAGAGTGTAGGTGTGGAATATCATGGTATGATCTGGATTTGACTTTGCCAGAGTGACCTTGAGTTTATCTTAGAAACCTTAAGGTGTAGGAAGTTGATACTTGGTAGAGACATTGGCTGGAAGTTGTAGGTGTGCAACATCATGGTGTGACCTTGATTGGAGGTTTGACCTTGCTGTAGTGACAGTGACCTATAAGATCTTTTCCGGGCCATGTCTCGGAAACTGTAAGGTTTAGGAAGTTGATACTTCGTAGGGACATTGGTTGGTGGGTGTAGGTGTGCAGCATGATAGTGGCACCTTGATTTTACCTTTGACCTTGCTGGAGTGACCTTGACCTATAAAATCGGAAAACCGTAAGATGTAAGAAGTTGATACTTGGTTGGGACATTGGTTTGGGGTTGTAGATGTGCAACGTCATGTTGTGACCTTGATTTGGCCTTTGACCTTGTCATAGTGACCATGAGTTTTAAAGTCTTGTCTGAGCTATTTCTTGGATTCCATTAGGTGTAGAAGGTTGACACTTGGTAGAGACATTTGTTAGGGGCTATAGGTGTGCATCATGGTGTCTGCCAAAGTGTGTTAACCTGCCATATTTGAGATATCTTTCTCTTATAACAAATATATATGGATTGCTGCAACTGGTTATTATATGCACTTTTATATAATTGTGCTATTTCCATCGACAGCTATTCTCCAATTAATAAACTTTACAGCTTCATAATTTATTTTTAGTTTACTGATTAATGCTTTCATCTTGCTATTGAACTGTCTTGTTTTAATACCTTGTATTTACATACATTTTCTTTCAGTGTTTCCTGAGCCTCTTTTTTCTGGAGGTCAGTTGACCCCCTCCTTTGAAAACCGGGGGTCAATCAAAATTTTTGAGGGTCAGTTAGGCTTGACCCCCTTCTACTTAAACTGCCGGTTAGAAAAATAATGGACAAACAATACCTAAAATACCTTAAAAAGACAGTGTGTGTGTTAGAGTTACGGAATGTGGGGTACCATGTACCCATGGGCCATCGAATATGGGGTACAACAGTGTTTCCGTTTACGCACAAACGTGCGTAAATTTACGTCGACATCAAGCGATTTACGCACATAATATTTAACTGAGCGTCAGACTGACGCAGAAGTATTTGTAAAAAGAAATACTGATATTTCGTCAATATATGCAGCAATTCTTTATTTATTCCAATTTCAAAACAAAAATGGCCGATTTCCTGTTTGTTTACCTGTCAATGCGCATGCGTGGGATCAAAAGGTCGAGAGGTGAAGAGTTCACGAGGTCACGCATGCGCATTCGCGTTAGTCAAGAAAGGACTCGAGATTTATTTTTTAATGAAAGATAGATGCACATGCAATAAAAACAGCACTGAAGATAAGCTATATATTTTAAAATTTCATGTGAGATGAGAGCTACGCAGATCCATCTTCGACGGCCAGTGTTATAATGTACCCTTGCAAATCTTATTCGAAACGTTACATATCGAAAGAAAAGGTGATCTGTGCCAGGACACCATTGGAAACAACGTTTCCGAACGATGACAAATACCTTGTGCAGGGGGGATACGTTCTACTAAATCTCGGAAATTCTTGAATATTTAACCCCGGAAAATATTACCTCTGAAATTCAAAAATATTTACAGGGGTTGTAGCAAAATCACTGTAACTTTGGAACCACTCAATGGATTTTTGTCAAATAAAAAGCAACTTAAACTACAATAATTTGTCTTTCAAACAGTATAGATATCATATTTGTAGTGTAAATAAAATAATTTTTTAGAAACTATCAACATATACTATATTCAGTAGTTCATTAGTGCTTCTGTTCATTTTTGCTACCTTAAAAATCATCCAAAAATAAGAGGAAAAATTCAAATATATTTTTTGACTGTTTTCTTTACCCTGATATACCTTCAGATATTTTTATGAATGTACAACAATGTACAGTGTACTATAATTTATTTTCAAAGTCATAAATAAATTTAAATCTGATTTATTGCTTTTTAGTAACTGGGTGTATCTAAACATTGTTTTTTGAGGAAAATCTGGCAGAATATCACTTGTACCCCATATTCGATGGCCCATGGGTACATGGTAGTGCTGGGAGATCGCTTGGATTTTCCGTGTCGATGTTCGTATCGGACATTTGTAACCAAACTTCGAACATTGCCGATTATGGAGTCGAAGTGTTAAAAAGACAGATAAAATATTAATATTATATTATATGAAGCAAAATACACACAAATTACCACAAATATGACCAAAATATAATCTAAAAGCCATTCACAGACGTCTCCCTCACTAACAGACTATGCTTGATGTATCCTCACTTGTGATTGGCTGATTTTATTATTACCTTGACAACAGTTGGAAAACCCCAAGGTGTTTCTATTTACGTTATTTTTATTGTATTCACGGCTAGTTTTGTGATTTTAACTGATGGATATTTCAGATTTTTACAAAATATTATTAAGGTTAGCATTTTATTGTGACCAAAAGGCTGCAAAGAAATGGATTTAGCAAATATCGGTTTTACTTAAATTTTACCGATCATTGATTGGCAATGAGCCAGCGAGCGATAATACCGAAGTTTGCGAACATCGTCCCAGCACTAGTACATGGTACCCCACATTCCGTAACTCTAACACACACACTGTCTTTTTAAGGTATTTTAGGTATTGTTTGTCCATTATTTTTCTAACCGGCAGTTTAAGTAGAAGGGGGTCAAGCCTAACTGACCCTCAAAAATTTTGATTGACCCCCGGTTTTCAAAGGAGGGGGTCAACTGACCTCCAGAAAAAAGAGGCTCAGGAAACACTGGTACAAGTGATATTCTGCCAGATTTTCCTCAAAAAACAATGTTTAGATACACCCAGTTACTAAAAAGCAATAAATCAGATTTAAATTTATTTATGACTTTGAAAATAAATTATAGTACACTGTACATTGTTGTACATTCATAAAAATATCTGAAGGTATATCAGGGTAAAGAAAACAGTCAAAAAATATATTTGAATTTTTCCTCTTATTTTTGGATGATTTTTAAGGTAGCAAAAATGAACAGAAGTACTAATGAACTACTGAATATAGTATATGTTGATAGTTTCTAAAAAATTATTTTATTTACACTACAAATATGATATCTATACTGTTTGAAAGACAAATTATTGTAGTTTAAGTTGCTTTTTATTTGACAAAAATCCATTGAGTGGTTCCAAAGTTACAGTGATTTTGCTACAACCCGTGTAAATATTTTTGAATTTCAGAGGTAATATTTTCCGGGGTTAAATATTCAAGAATTTCCGAGATTTAGTAGAACGTATCCCCCCTGCACAAGGTATTTGTCATCGTTCGGAAACGTTGTTTCCAATGGTGTCCTGGCACAGATCACCTTTTCTTTCGATATGTAACGTTTCGAATAAGATTTGCAAGGGTACATTATAACACTGGCCGTCGAAGATGGATCTGCGTAGCTCTCATCTCACATGAAATTTTAAAATATATAGCTTATCTTCAGTGCTGTTTTTATTGCATGTGCATCTATCTTTCATTAAAAAATAAATCTCGAGTCCTTTCTTGACTAACGCGAATGCGCATGCGTGACCTCGTGAACTCTTCACCTCTCGACCTTTTGATCCCACGCATGCGCATTGACAGGTAAACAAACAGGAAATCGGCCATTTTTGTTTTGAAATTGGAATAAATAAAGAATTGCTGCATATATTGACGAAATATCAGTATTTCTTTTTACAAATACTTCTGCGTCAGTCTGACGCTCAGTTAAATATTATGTGCGTAAATCGCTTGATGTCGACGTAAATTTACGCACGTTTGTGCGTAAACGGAAACACTGTCTTTCTCTTAGATGTTATTTTCTCTACTTAAACATTATTTGGAGCTTTATATAATGGACACTGCTCTGAAAGTATCCAGATCTTTGTACTGTGGGGTATGGGCATCTCTGATGCTATTTTATCACACAGCCTTCAAAGGCTGTGCAGGTACTGATTTTACCCAAGGTGTCTGGAAAGGTGGGCAGTCAGTGTTAAAAATTTTGTCTGGACTGTGCCTCAGAAACTGTAAGTTATAGGACATTCTGAAATTCATATTTAGGGGGGACATTGGTTGAAGGGTGTAGGTGTCTATTGGCCATGTCCATTGACTTTTGGCCTTGCCTTTTTGACCTAGAAATTAAAAATTTTATCTGGTGTATGCCTTAGAAACTGTAAGGTGTGGGAAATTAATAGTTGTTAGGGATATTAATTGAGGGGTGTAGGTGTGCAACATCTCTGTGCCACTGTTGATTGGCCTTTGACCTTCCTGTAGTGACCTTAACCTTTAAAATCTTGTCTGGACTATATCTTGGAAACTGTAGAATGTTGACACTTGGCAAGTTATGGTTGGGAGTGTAGTTGTGCAGTGTCATGGTGGGACTTTTATTTGACCTTTGACCATCACAGTGACCTTGACATTGTAAATCTTGTCCATTTTGTATTTCACAAATTGTATGGTGTATGAAGTTGATACTCAGCAGGGACAGTGGTTGGTTCAACTTGGTTGGCACAGGTGTGCAATGATGTCATGGTGTGACCCACAAGTGTTATTTCTCATGCACAAAATTTTGCAAAATTTACAGTGTCAGTTCTGAAAGACACCTTGTCTTTGTACTTTTTCACCTCTTCATTATCACATCGTGTCCCACACTATTTCCCCAGGCTATGGGGTATGAGGATCTCTGATGCTATTTTTACAGATAGGTCAGAAATACCACAAATAGATTGCATGAATAATCTGCTGTTTTACTCTGTCACAGCTGGTTGAAAAGAGAAACTTAAAAAAATATTAATCCGATGTTATTGTTTATATTTGAAGTTGTGTTCAATTTAAAAACAAGATTGATACTGTACAGTTGCAACAGAGTATTTCTCGATAAATGCAGTTAGATATTTGTATCATTTTACAGTTTATATTTCTGAAAGTTGTCAAAACAGAACTCCTGCTATCTGATCCTCTATTATCCAAATTATTAGTTATCCAACCTCAAACCCACTCCCAACTCTATTGAAACCTGTTATTTTAGGCTTTCTATTATTCGAACTTTCTATTGTCCAGCCTCATTGTTACTGCCCAAGAGGGTTGGATAATAGAGATTCTACTGTATTTATCTGTCAAAGTTATTATGTCAATCACATGACATGAACTCCCAACATATGTTTGCAAATTATTACTGTGTTGTATGATTAGTAAATTTACTCACAAGAGTAAAATTTAAATACACATATGTTGGTTATGTTTGTCTAGAGTATTTATCTCCAGGACAGTTTGTACACACCTGATTTTATAGCGAAATACCCTTACCATTTCCTAACAGTAGCTGTTTCTTGGAGCCATATAGCTACTGTTAGGAAATGGTAAGTATTTCTAATAAAAATTTAAATTACTTTTAAATTTTCCAATTTTCTACTGATTGAACATCTGATTTTTCTGTTTCAGTTTGAAGACTGATTGTAAAACATGATGTGTTCCTCCTGCATTTATATAGATCTACACAATGTGTTCCCCCTGCATGTATATAGATCTACCGCAAGCTGACATGCTATCTGAACTGAACTGATGATGTTTCATTATTCATTATGATAAAATCTTTTTTGATTTGAAATAAATGACTTTGTATTTTTAATATTTACACGATGTTGATAAGATATTAAATGACAGTTGTATAATGTACAATGTTTTCATAATATGTATATAGTTGTACATGGATTTTAATTGTAAATGATTAACGTTAAAGACATTGATGTATATCTGTAATTTTCATCATGTATATTTTTTCATTTTATAACATATATTCATAAATATTTGTATGAATAAAAAGTGACAAATGGAAGGGATTTTTGTTGTTGTCAGTTTCCAACATATAAAAAAATCTTATCAATGTGTTCCTTTCCAAAGATGCACATCAGTTATGTAAAACTTTTCACTTCTGTATTATTTCTAATGATACATACTTTGATAAAACAAATAAATCCCCCACCCTCTTTGTAGAAAATGATGCTTGTGGTTCCATGCAAACCTGTTTTGATCACTCTTATGTTGGTAAGTCCTCTTGGTTTTTAGGTTGAACAGGGCATCTATGTTGCAATTGGATTTTCTTTGGCCAATTCTATGATGATTGATGCACCAGATGGACTGATCATCATTGACACAACTGAATCTCTGGATTCAGCAAAGGTTATTTTGCAAGAATTCCGCCAGATTATTCCTGACAAACCTATAAAGGCTGTTGTGTACACACACAACCATGCTGACCATACTTTTGGAGCTCAGGTAGAATATCTTTATAGTCTCTGCTAGTGTTGAAGGTTTTGTTGTCACTGATATTCATCTTTTTGTCTTGATTGTGATGCCTTTATGTATATTATTCTAACATGACACGGCTGTGTCCGCGATTCTGATTGGTCGAGAGCTATGGTAAAACCTCGATATAGATGTTGGCTGTTCCATTGTCATCCCATCGCAAGTAACAACAACCAAGTACATGCTTCCGGTTTTTGACAGTTAAGGAACAGAACTTATTATTATTCATAAAGCACTTTTAATTGAATTTAATTCTGATAATGAAAAGAAAATATATAGAACCTAAAAAATTAAAAAAAAACTCTTTATTTTCGGCGTATTTAGTGAGAAAATGCTACTGCCACAATGTACAATTGGTAGAACAGCCTGATTTGTTTCGAACGTTTGTGAAATGGGCATAATTTCTTGCAAAATATAAGGAAATTACAAGTATTTTAATTGTTTTGTCATGTTAGAATAGGAATAACGCCCTCCAAACCATGGTATATGCAGAATTTTACCATGGTTTGAGGCAATAAACCCCTCAGGCTTCACCTTCGGGGTTTATAATCTCAAACCATGGTAAAATTCTGCATATACCATGGTTTGTCAGGCGTTATTCCTATAATACATTTAACCCCTAAACTGCTGGGAATATCTCTTACTTAATGAGTAAAGTATCTTTCTAGTAACAAGGAGATACTTAAGTTGGATATTTAGTTCATTTCATTTGTATATTTAGTTCATTTCATTTGTATGTTACATGATTATCTTAAAAAGAAACATACTGAATGAAATTTTTGAGTTGACAAATTTATTTGTATCAAAATAATAGTCTGAGTAAAATCTGGCTCAATTTTATGGCATAGAACAAATTTTGTGTAGCAGAGGCTGTGCTACAAAGTATGAAACATTTTGCAGAACAAACCAGCGGAGAGTACATTGATAATTTTGTACATGTGTAAAACTGACCTTTGTTCAGATCTCATTATCAAAATCAAATTAATGTTGGTACAAGCTTTTCTTGGAAAGCACTAAACATCCCTGTAAAGGGTGCTTATGTGGAATGAGTTTACTCACTCTTGCTTCTATATCTCCATTATAAATAAGTGCTTTCTGATCATTTTTGTCACTTGTTTGCCTTTAGCATGCAAAAATAGTTTCATATGCTTTCCTTTGGTTTTGAGTTTTGTCAAGGTCACATGATCAAACAGATGTTTCTTGGGGTCCACTTGCTTGTCATTACTGCTCCGTAAAAAGTGTTTACTGCAGTTGGTGTGATTTCACATACATTTTTATGCTATGAAAACTTCAAGCTGATTAGATTTTGGGAGCGATTTGACTTAATTCAAATGTGGCATATGTATGTAACTGCTGATAGAGATATGCCATATTTTAAGGTGACTGTAAATGCCCATCTATGAAAGCCGTTTATTGAGTTTAAGTTTTTCTATGTTTGCACAGAATATACCGAAAATAGTTTGATGGATTTCATTCAGAATTTGCATGTATAAAACTGGCATCAGAGAAGTGTCATATAGTAAGGTGACCTTAAACTCCCAGAAATAACATTGTGATAATTAAGCGTCCCGCGAGGGACACTTGTTTGTATATGGGAGAAGCGAATCTGCCGGATCCGCATTTTCTTTTTGCAATAGCTTTGCAGCCATAAGGCGGATTCTCTTCATATTTGGTAGGTGTATGCAGTAGCCCTGGGAAAAATTTCTGAATATGGTGTCATGACATTTCAACCAATCAGAGAAGTCACATGACCAAAAACATGTTTTTTAAAAGGGTGTGCTTGTCTGGATGAAAAATTAAAAAGTGTTTCAGCTATTCACATGAAATTTGGCAAGTAGGTTCATTATCTTTTGGAAGTGATCCAATACAAAATGGCCGACTTATTAACAATTAACGAAATGTCCCAATTTTTCTTAACACTGAAAACACAAAAACGCATTTATCTCAGAAACGGAGCGAGATAGAGCAATTTCAACGAAATTTTTGATCTGCAGGGTATTTGTAGTGTCTACTGGTGAATTTTTGCAAAAATCATTTTCCCGCCACTTTTGGCGGCCATCTTGAATTTCTGCGTTAAATGCAAAAACGAGTTTTTCTCGGAAACGGAGCGAGATAGAGCGATTTCGACAAAATTTTAGACCTACAGGCTATTTGTAGAGTCTTCTGGCAACTTTCCTCAAAAATTATTTTTCTGCCACTTTTGGCGGCCATCTTGAATTTCTGCATAAAGCGCAAAAAACTCATAGCTGCAGACTAACATAGATTTTAAGATTAGGACAAATATCTTTTTTGGTGTTTTAATGATATTTTGTTTTGGTAATTGAAATTTTTTATTTAAATTTAACCTCAATAAGGTCCTTTTCGTAAGAGTACTATAAGGGCATTATAATTAAAAAACATATGAAGTTAAGATTGCAACATTTTTGTGTTGCTAGCAGCTATGCTGGAAGCATATAGAGTCAATATCTTCATCATAGTTAATTTATTACTTTGTTTACAGGCAGTATCTCAAAAAACCACTTGAGTGATTAAGTTTAATTGTATCCCCGACGCGAAGCGGGGATACTATGGATTCATCATCGTTGTCGCCCGCGTCCGTGTCCGCAGAGATTTCTTGTTGGCGACCTACAGTCCACATTTCTTTCCGGATTTCTTTCATATTTGGCAGGTGGCTTGATATGGTAGAGGACTCGCCACCCTATCTTTTTGGTAGGCTTTATGTCTAAATTAGGCCTGTGGTAGACAAACATGTCTAAAATGTGGAATATTGCTTGTTAGCGACCTACAGTCCACATTTCTTTCCGGATTTCTTTCATATTTGGCAGGTGGCTTGATATGGTAGAGGACTCGCCACCCTATCTTTTTGGTAGGCTTTATGTCTAAGTTAGGCCTGTGGTAGACAAAAATGTCTAAAATGTGGAATATTGCTTGTTAGCGACCTACAGTCCACATTTCTTTCCGGATTTCTTTCATATTTGGCAGGTGGCTTGATATGGTAGAGGACTCGCCACCCTATCTTTTTGGTAGGCTTTATGTCTAAATTAGGCCTGTGGTAGACAAAAATGTCTAAAATGTGGAATATTGCTTGTTAGCGACCTAAAGTCCACATTTCTTTCCAGATTTCTTTCATATTTGGCAGGTGGCTTGGTATGCTAGAGGACTCGCCACCCTATCTTTTTGGTAGGCTTTATGTCTAAATTAGGCCTGCGGTAGACAAAAATGTCTAAAATGCATTAAAAGTCGTGAAATCATGCACTAAATCACTTATAACTTGAAAAGTGTTGCATTTAGAGCATTTTGTTAAAATATGTTATTCAGATACTTTTTTCATAGCTACAACATGGTGAGTAACTTGGGTGTCTGTCTCAATAGCTAAGTGAGTAATAACTACTTTTGGGCTTTTCAGTAACTTCCATCATGAGTAAAATCACTTGTAACTTGAAAACTATTGCATTTACACAATTTTGTATAAATATGTTATTCAGCTACTTTTGGGTCAGCTATAACATAGTAAAATTTCAGACCTGTAGCTCATGGCATAGCTGAGTAATAGCTACTTTTAGGTTATCACAGTTGAGTAAATTACTTATAACTTCAAAAGTATTACATTTAGAGTATTTTGTTTCAATATGTTATTCACCTATTTCAGAGTCAGCTATAACATAGTGAAGTTCCACACCTGTGGCTCATTGCATAGCTGAGTAATAGCTACTTTGAAGTTCACACTGTTGAGTAAATCAGTTGTAGTTGGAAAACTATTGCATTTACAGAAATTTGTGTAAATATGTTATTCAGCTACTTTTGGGTCAGCTATAACATAGTGAAATTACAGACCTGTAGCTCATGGCACAACTGAGCAATAGCTATTTTCAGGTACTGACTGTTGAGTAAATGACTTGTAACTTGAAAAATATTGCATTTGGAGTATTTTGTTAAAATATGTTGTTCACCTACTTTTGGGTCAGCTATAACATCGTGAAATTACAGACTTATAGCTCATGGCATAGCTGAGCAATAGCTATTTTCAGGTTCTCACTATTGAGTAAATCAGTTGTAACTTGAAAACTATTGCATTTACAGTATTTTGCTTAAATATGTTGTTCACCTAATTTTGGGTCAGCTATAACATAGAAAAAATTCAGACATGTAGCTCATTGCATAGCTGAGTAATAGCTACTTTGAAGTTATCACTGCTGAGTAAATCAGTTATAACGTGAAAACTATTACATTTACAGTATTTTGTTTAAATATGTTATTCACATAATTTTTGGTCAGCTATAACAGAGTGAAATTGGAGACCTCTATGTCATGGCATAGCTTAGCAATATCTACTTTCAGGTTCTCACTGTTGAGTAAATCATTGTATCCACTGGATAGCCGCAGTGTGTAGAGAGATTTCACCATTACCGCTCTAACAAAAAAAATATTATAGCTAGCCTTCTCAAGTTTGCAAGGTATATTAGAGGGTGCACCACAGTATTCTATTGGTAGGCTTTATGTCTAAATTAGGCCTGTGGCTAAATTACTTGCCTACTAAAAATGAGTAATTCTGCATTTTCTGTAAAAGTATTGCAGATAGCAAATTTTTCTTAATAACTCATTCACCTACTTTTGGGAGAGCTTTCACATGCTGAAGTTCCAGACCTGTAGGTAATTACTCACCTACTCAAAATGAGTAAATGCGAATTATCTCTAAAAGTATTGCAGATAGCCAATTTTTCTCAAATAACTCATTCACCTACTTTTGGGAGAGCTTTCACATGGTGAAGTTTCAGACCCGTAGGTAATTACTCACCTACTGAAAATGAGTAAATGCAAATTATCTCTAAAAGTATTCCAGATAGCCAATTCTTGTCAAATAACTCCTTCACCTACTTTTGGGAGAGCTTTCACTTGGTGAAGTTTCAGACCCATAGGTAATTACTCACCTACTGAAAATGAGTAAATGCAAATTATCTCTAAAAGTATTCCAGATAGCCAATTTTTGTCAAATAACTCATTCACCTACTTTTGGGAGACCTTTCACTTGGTGAAGTTTCAGACCTGTAGCTAATTATTCACCTACTCAAAATGAGTAAATGCTAATTATCTCTAAAAGTATTGCAGATATCCAATTCTTATCAAATAACTCATTCATCTACTTTTGGGAGAGCTTTCACATGGTGAAGTTTCAGACCCGTAGGTAATTACTCACCTACTGAAAATGAGTAAATGCAAATTATCTCTAAAAGTATTCCAGATAGCCAATTCTTGTCAAATAACTCCTTCACCTACTTTTGGGAGAGCTTTCACTTGGTGAAGTTTCAGACCCATAGGTAATTACTCACCTACTGAAAATGAGTAAATGCAAATTATCTCTAAAAGTATTCCAGATAGCCAATTTTTGTCAAATAACTCATTCACCTACTTTTGGGAGACCTTTCACTTGGTAAAGTTTCAGACCTGTAGCTAATTATTCACCTACTCAAAATGAGTAAATGCTAATTATCTCTAAAAGTATTGCAGATATCCAATTCTTATCAAATAACTCATTCATCTACTTTTGGGAGAGCTTTCACATGGTGAAGTTCCAGACCCGTAGGTAATTACTCACCTACTGAAAATGAGTAAATTCGAATTATCTCTAAAAGTATTGTAGATAGCCAATTTTTCTCAAATAACTTATTCGCCTACTTTTGAGAGAACTTTCACTTGGTGAAGTTTCAGACCCGTAGCTAATTATTCACCTATTCAAAATGAGTAAATGCAAATTATCTCTAGAAGTATTGCAGATAGCCAGTATTTCTCAAATAACTCATTAATATGAAAACAACTTATAGGAAGTCATGGGCTGCAAATCTTTTCATGTGGTCAGATTTGACCTTGGGCCCCTCCTGCTTATTATTGGTCCTAGAGGTTTGCAATGTGAAAACGACTTATAGGAAATCATGGGCTGTGAATCTTTTGATGTGGTCAGACTTCACCTTGGGCCCCTGCTACAGGGTCAAATAAGGGTAGCCAAACTTAAAAGTGCTTTCAGCTTGCTTATTAACGAAAAATGCTGTTTATCTTCTAAACTATGTTAGTTGGCCTTTGTCGGTGGATATATCCAGCATCTGGCCACAGATGCGTCCTTAGTCTAGTTTTGTAACTGGAAATGGAGGTGTCCTCTATGTTAAGGTGCCTATGTTAAGGTGCTAGTAACACAGTTATATGGAATTGAAGTTTTTCTTTTGTTTCTAGACAGGATGTGGATGTAACCAGAGCTAAGGTGTTCCCTATTTAAACTTGTGTATTAGATCATTATATTGGCTTTAAGTGGGTACTGTACATTCAGAATCCCAGCACAGATATTAACCAAATTTCAGAACTGGAGCTGATTAGTTTTCAGCAGTATCTGGCAATAAGTGTTGCAATGGCAAAACATTTTTCTATTTCTGATACTGAAACTGCTGGTGCTTTGCATTTCAAACCCACGCATGGATTGGATCAGATTAGCTTTTTGGCATTAACTGGAATTCCTGGTAGAAGTACTTCCTGGTCCTGTCTGATTTAGCCGGACAGGGTTTAATTATTATATTTAAGTCATTTTTAAACAGGTTTTTGTGGAGGAATCAGACCCTGCCCCAGATGTTTGGGCATATCATACCCTAACTAAAGAAATCCACCGAATTTCTCTAAGTGGGCCCACTACATACAGGAGAGCCATGCGTCAGTTTGGGACATTTCTTCCAAACTTTATCAATGCAGGAATTGGTCCACAGCTCCGTTATGATAAATATAAACAGATGTCTGGCATAGTAATGCCAAACAAATTTCTCTATGATGAAAAAATGGATGTCACCATTGCAGGTAAGAACCATTACAATGTTACAGTATTTCTAACATTTTAAGTTATTAAAAGTTGAGTAGGGATTGATAAAGTTGTGTCCGCAGTATATTTCTGTTATAGTCTTTGAGTTCAAGTAAAGCTACATTTCTGGTTATGTGCCAAGTAAACATGGAAATGTTTTCTAGAATGAGGACATAACTGTGTCTGTTTTATTTAGTTCTTGTTCATCATTTCTCGTGATTTAAAATTATTTGAGACCTGACCAGATGCGTGTTAGCAATTCAGTTACGTCTTTTATTCACACTTTCATTGTAAAGTAACCATGACAATCTTAAAATTTTAAATAATAATAGTCCCAAAAAAATGTGTAAAAAATGAAAAATGAAAATTTAACAGTTATTAAATTATTAAATTTTATCCCCTGAAAAAAATCTGGAAACCAAAGCTGTTAATCTTGTATTTCTAGCTCTTCTGTTTTTAAGATGATAATTTTTTATCTCTAGAAGATATAAAGTAGTTACCTGTATTTTTATTTGAAGGCCTCAATGTGACCCTAATGCATATTAGTGGAGAAACTGCAGATCAGATGGGTTTGTGGATTCACGATAAAAAAATATTTTTTTGTGGTGATGATATTTACAGAACCTTTCCAAACTTGTATGCAATTAGAGGAACTCCATTAAGAGATAACTTAGTCTGGGTTAACTCTTTGGATAAAATCAGAAATCTTGAACCAAAACTGTTAGTGCCAAGCCACACAAGACCAATTAAAGGACAAGAGTCAGTCTTTGAAATCCTTACCATTTACAGGGATGCAATACAGTTTGTCCATGATCAAACTGTAAAGTACATGAACAAAGGAATGCATCCGAATGAAATTGCTAAGAGAGTCACTCTTCCAGATCACATGGCTAACCATCCCTACTTAAAACAGTTTTATGGTACTGTAGAATGGTCTGCAAAAGGTATTTTTGATAGATACTTGGGCTGGTTTAATGGGGAACCAACGGAGATGTCACCACTTTCAAAAGAAGAGAAAGCTGCAAAAATGATAGACTTAGGAGGAGGTGTTGCTAAAGTTTTGCATGAGGCCCAGAAGAGCTTGGACATGAAAGACAACCAATGGGGACTGCAGCTGGCTACCTATGTATTCACACTGGATCACGACAATGACAAGGCCAAAGAAATACGCTTGAAGGCTCTAAAGGCCTTAGCTGAACAGCAGACCAGTTCTAATGGCAGAAATTATTACCTGACTGTCGCCCTGGAAGACAATGACCTGCTCGAATTGAAACCAGATCCTCGTCCAATGATATTCCGCCTTCCACTGAAGATATTATTTCGCGCAATGTCAACTCGTGTAAAGGCTGAGGAGTGTGGACAGACATACATGAAACTTGTTATTAAGTTTACTGATTTAAGTGAGCTTTATGAGCTTCACTTAAGGAATGGTATCATAGAAACCACCCAGCTGGAGGAAGATCATGGAGAGTGGGACTCTTTTCTTGAGATTGACAGCAGTATATATCGACAAATCATAGCCAAACAGAAATCACCAGTGTGGGCTTATTTAACTGGAGATTTCATTCTCCATGGAGGAATAAGTAATATTAAGACATTTTTTGACTGCATTGAACAAGACTGAGGTTAAGTTTTTTACATTGGTATTACTTTTTTTGGAGTAATTCTCCAGATAAAAAGATTTTCATAACTGTAACTTTTACACAAGGTTTAAAAGCACCACTGGGAACACACTTTTTTGAAAAATAAATAAATGCAAGAAATAAGGCTTTAATGTGCTGCAATCCAATCTTTTTGGACAACGATGAATAGAATACAACATCATTCTCAGTTTAAGTAAATATTGACATTTGAAATGATTTTATAACTAAGCACTTTCAGATGATATTTAATAGTAATTACATTGCTTAAATAGTAAAGTAGATAATGGTTCAGCATTTTAGAGGAGTCTTAAATGAAAGGTACAGTAGCACTTACTTTTGGTTGTACAGCCTAAAATAGAAAGTAATATCAATTTTATATTCACTACCATTTCCACAACTCCAGTATCAAATTTGGAATATAACCATTGTCATCTCTGCAATTGTTGGGTTTGATTTTGGTTGTACTGCCTAAAATAGAAAGTAATATCAATTTTATATTCACTACCATTTCCACAACTCCAGTATCAAATTTGGAATATAATCATTGTCATCTCTGTGATTGTTGGGTTTGAATCATGTTTGTGAAACTGAAGTCCAAGATGCAAAGTCATATCCTTAGTCACAGGAGGACAGAAAAAAGGACAGAAAGAAGGACAGAAGGTGGTTCTCCAGTCCCCAGCCACAAATCCAGTGAGAGTGAAAGAGTCCTGGTTATGGAGTTATGCCTAGTTGAAGAGGAGTGTCTTCTTGTGATGAAAGGAATATAGAAAAGTTTAAATTCACTGATCAGGGAGTGTTAAATACTGCATTACCACATGTACAACATATTTCAAGTCCTGTCGCATTCACTATCTTTCTGAAAGTTCTGCATCGTGTTGCCAAAACAAACTTAAAGCCAAGGTAAAACTACACTGCACTTAACAGCAGCTTCTTTTTCCCCATTAATTAAAAAAATTCATCAAATGAAAGATGTTGGTAATAATTAGGACGTTTATTTTACGCTTTGAAATAACACCACATACATTGTTTGAACAACAGCAGCATTAGTTAGGATAAGGTCAGACTATACAGCACAATAAAATTAAATACCTTGTATTTACTTTCAATGTGAATACAATTTTTCATTTCAATAACATTTCAGAAATATACATCATTTTGGAAAATCTTTCAGATAGTAAAACTTCCTGACAAAATAATTAAATATATATATATGAGTGTGTAGCATGAATATTATTTTTTAATCCTCATGAGTGATATATTGTCTATCCACCATTTGTGCATGGATTTGAAAAAAAATATCAAAACTTGACAGATTTACAATTGTAATTATGCATAGTAAGTAGTGCGGCTAATACCAAGAAGATATTCATACCAAATACAGCAAGTGGTGAATAATAAATTGCACATCACACTGAACAACAAATAATCCTGCAGTTGAATCACGGCAAATACGACAAGTTTAGAAAAACATGAACAAATGACTAGCCCAGCACAATAATAAACAATATGTAAAATAATCAGCAGCAGAACTCTCTCTACCAATGGCAGTTACAACACTCTTGACAAGTAATATTCTTAAATCTACACACAAAATGGTCAGTCATCAGGACCTTCCCTCCCTCTGGAGAGATTATATAAAATACACTTACTAACAGTGTAACAACCAGATATGAAATCAGATTTTTTTTAGTTTCATAAATTTTACGGTAAAATCTTTCTGGAGGAATCTATTAAAATATCTGGTTTAATTAAAAATGCAACAGATTCAAATTAGTTAATCCTTATTTGTGGATTATGACCTGAAATTGTTTAATATTTTCAAAACTGTATCCTGACTTATTCAGAAGCTTCACATCATATACATGGCAATTCTAAATGCATTTATTACATTATTATTTCAAGTTGGCCCTTGACTGAGGTCTGTGCTAGTAAAGTGCTCTTCTGATAAATTAGGGGAAAGTGGTTATTACTTTTGTTATACACTTATTGGTAAAAGTATGATTTCATAAAATTTGTTTCTCTGTCGAACCCCCACCCCCGGATCTGCTAGTGGATTTTGATACTTGTTTATCACTATCTAGTACGACATTCATAGATATTCACTTTTTCGTTGACAAAGAAATATTATACAAGTTTTATTGTGACATCGTCTTGAGAGTATTTATGCAGCATAGATTTATGTACAGATACTGAACACACAACTGTAATATTGTAGGTACAATCTTAATATCTGGAAAACTTTACAAAAAGGATTCTGACATAATACTCGTATATCACAAAAACAATATTTTACACACTGTAATAAATATACCAAATTCCCCCAAAACCATAAAATCAAAGAAACTTCTCGCCTTAAAATGCATCATAAAAGTGACTATAATATTTAAAAATAAAAGCATATTTATAAGTGGGTACATCATTTGTCAATATTCATGACATCTATTGTTTTATTCTTGTATTATTATTGTTCTATTATTGTTTATTGACGGGGCTGTCGATATTGATGTGCAAAGATGAATATCAATATCGCCACTTTATGTATAACTGTATACTAACACTGCAACTATTTGAAATAAACCCTAAATCTGAAGAAATTGTATACTTCTATCTCATATTTTTCTGGGTTTTAATGCGTTTTTGATCAGAACTACCACATTTTGTTTTCCAATCAATATCAAATGATACTGATATATTTGTACATTCAACATCGATGTCCACACAGCCAAATGATGTACCCACTAATATTTACATGTAACCCACAAACATGCATATGTTTGGTAGAATTTCTGGCATCAAAGTTATATCAAAGTGAAAAGCAGACAGTATATACATAAACAGCTTGTAAAATGCCAGCCGAAAAAGTTAAAAACAATAGGTGACTGGTCCTTAACACTGTTGTAACATCACATGTGTAAGTGATCCCATCCAATACAATCTCTACTGGTGTTAAGTTCCTAAACTTTAAGTTTATACATAATATTTGTAAAAAACAAATATTTACTACAGCCCCAAACAGGACTATATGAAACTGTGGACCAGTAAAAGCAGATTTTATTACATTAAAACTTCAACTGAAATAACAAGACTATGCATAATTGGACACAAGAAACAGAAAGGTAACTCATCTGTACAAGTTAATGCCAAACCAACTCAGATAACTGGGAAACTATTGTTGGGTTGAACTCATGAACTTTGTATTACACAATAATTTACCAAGAGCTTGTCAAATATGCACACCTAAGTCCTAGATGTTTAGAAGTCATAAGAAATTTACCTTACTTTTAACTCATATCTGACTTGAAATATAGTAAACAAATTACTTCATTCCTTCTTTGAGGAACATAGAGATAATATTGTGTATAAATAGCTGTAACTTTTTGTTATTCATTTGCATACAAATGAAGTATCAAGAAAGCAAGCTTTTCCTGCATCTCTTATAAAACAGACTAAATTCAAAACAATGTTGCAAATCCAATCAAAACATTATACTTTTGGTATAAACACAACTTAGTTTCATGATTTAATGATATGAACTCTGTATTTTGTAGTCTTACTGGTATTTGATGCTGACACTGCAATATGCAGATTCCTATTGAAGAAAGTGACCACCAATAAACTTCAAGTTTCCCATATTTTTCCTAGTTCCAGGAAGTAAAAACTACATGTACTGGATCACAGACCTAAACTAACTTTGAAAAAAACAACAACTTCAAAGTAGTTGACACATAAAAGTCAATTCACCACACCGTGGTGATTTGTGAACAACAGATTTAATTCAAGTTAATTTCTTGCACAAGACAAATAAGCTGTACAGTCACTTAGGTCACAGAGACCTAAACAAAAAAAGCTAATACCATGAATAATACTCGGTTGTTCAATGGTTAACGGTCAAAGTTGGGGTTTATGTCCATTCAAAAAGATAAGGTCATGTTACAAGATGCCTAAGCGCATCGTGCATGTTGCCATGAGCTCGATGGAGACCCAGGACTTTCCAATCAGATAACTGAATGCAAATTCCAATACAACACAGCTGTACCTATAAATCTGATTGACAGTCAAAAATATTTGGATTATAACTCCACATGATAGTCTACCAAATTATCACCTGTATAGAAAATGTCACTTAAGAGCAGATTTAAACATATTTCTACACCTATAGTACATATATTATAATGGTGATAATCCATCACTGGGTGGACATTGTGCAGAACCATAGTCCGACTGACAATTTAATACTAAACTGCCAGTCTGAACCATAATTCTGCAAAATGTCTGCCCAGTGATAGATTATTGCCATAATATCCTAATTTACACAATGGCTTATACAGGTAGAAACTGGTAGTTTCAGTTAACTCTGTGCAAGTATATGTAAAAGGTTTCTACGAGGTTAAAGAAAGGATCAGTTGTGAGACAACAGTGGCTATTAGATGGTTATACATGGAGTAATACAATAGTTTATACTGACTTACACAGTAATATAGACTAATACAATGGTTTACTTTGATCTGAACAATCTTTCATGCATAATATAATCGTTGGCTCATTGTATCATTTGTACTGACTTGTACAATGGTGTTTATTTGCCAATATACTTGGTTTTATTGATTATTACAGTTGTGTAATGGCTAATTTGACATGTACAATGATTGTTGACACATTAAACAAGCTTGCTCCATGTTTTACAGAAATTTAATACTTGTAATACAGATTCATAACAATTTATAAATTGGGTTTACACTGACTGGTGGGGGCCACGGTGGCAGAGTAGTAACACTCTCGCCTCCCACCTTTGAGGCCAGGGTTCGGTTCCCGGCATGGCTTCAAGTGGGAAAGCTGGTAGTTGCTTGCCGTTGGTCGGCAGTTTACAGTACAGAACCCTGACCAACTGTATGTACTGGTTTCCTCTGCCCTTCCAACTACCCGTTGTGATATGACCTGTACAGTGTTGAAAGCGACGTAAAACCCCAAATAAACAAATACACTGACTGGTATATTGTTCTGTAAGGACTTAACCAATGATGAGAAGAGTTATGTACTGGTACAGCAGTTCTCCATCTATTTTACCAATAGAAGTTGGACTGCTTGTGTTTTTGAATTCATTTTGACACTCGCCCCTCCAAGGAGAGGCTTGAGGGTATTTTACTCTGGTCTCTCTATTTGTATACATGTATCTATGCACATAACTTGAAAACTATACATCAGATCTGGGCAATATTTTCACACAAGGTTGGGTCTACCTGTAGCTTGATCCTCATGAAAGATGAGACAGATCCAGATCAAATCTCAACAACTTTTTCCTGATTTTTCACATATATGTTGTACCAACTGCACACAGAAGTGACAACACAGAAAAGATAAGGAAGGTGTGTGAACTGAGGTCATTAAGTGCAAGAAAATTAAAGTGGGAAAAATGAGAAGACAAGGTGATGGTCGCAGTGAGAGTCTCCTTTTAAATTGCAAACACCACAACCAAATATGGATTTGCTGACAGTCAAAGCTGGGGTTTTATGTCCATTCAAAAAGCTAAGGTCATGTTACATGATACCCAAGTTCCTCATTTAGTGGTTTGTTTTTTTCAAACTACCTACAAGCAATGGTTTTGGGGTTCTCAGTTACTGCTTGTTATACCCTCAAGAACCGCTAAATGACAATTTATCAGGAGTTGTGATGGTTCTGCTAAATAATTGAGCAAGAATGTACATCTGGATTATAATTATAAAGAAATACTTCTATACTATTACAGCATCAATAGCCTACGGTCTCCTCTACATCTAATGGGTTAGAACTCTGGGTTATCCATAAACTTCTTCAGTGGCTTATACTAATTTATATGTTGACACAAGATTCTATAATTGTACATTTTCAAGTCATGGCAGGACTTTGAGCTCTCTACAAATTCATACAATAACAGAAGACTTATACTGGTTTATACAAGGACAGAATAGTTCTATAATTGTACATTGTCAACTTATGGCAGGACTTTGAGCTCTCTACTAATTCATACAATAACAATGGCTTTTACTGATTTATACAATGGCATAAGGAGTTACAGAATTGTGCAGCAGCAATCATCTGTCTGTTCCACCACTGGGGGCGGGGGTAGTACTTCAGGGGGTGGGTCTTGATAGTGACCATCCAGGAACACCCTCAGTATCATAACATGGTGCTCACTCCTCTCCCCTGGATTGTATGTGTAAGTTTCCTCTGGGTTCATGTGCTGGTGACCCGTGTACATACGCACAGACACAGTCTCAGCAGAGATAACCTTGGCCCCTGAAACGAGATGTTCACACAAGGACTAGGTCTTGGAATGTCGAAAATGGTCCATTAGCTCACAAAATGGTGGTCATTGACTTCAAATCATGAGGAGACTATTGGTAAAAGCCCAGTGTGACAACGGATGTTGAAAGACTATAAATTTCTGCATTAAAAATATTTAAATTTTTGAATTCATTTGATCTCTCCCAAACTTACAGTATCCTACTGTTTTGTACTGATTTGGAAAGCACAGAAGTTCATTTATAAAATGGAATACATGTATTTGCATAAATGTAATGACGCCAGACTTTTCATTTTGTTACAGCTATATGTTTCAACCATATGCACCCTGGAACTAAGCCATTATATAGATTCTACTTGACCTGTTCACTGACACAATGCCACATTAGAGCGTTTAATATAGCTGTATACTTAAACCAAGCTTTACTGGGGTCCTAATGTGGCTCTGTCCTGGAACCAAGCCATACTCCTGGAAACGGGCTATCAGTTTCCTCAATCCACCCTACACAGGTGACAGCATAGCCTAGTTTTGCCATGGTTACACCAGTTGAATGGAAGAGGCTTCCATTCATTCTTAGATCCCAACAGACCATGTCCACTTTCCGGAGCCAACTAAAGACATACCTGTTTAGATTGTCTTATCCACCAACAAAGTCATCCCCTGGCAGGCTCTTACTTTGTCATAACCTCTGCCTGGTTATGGACTGTCCCTTTTTCAATTAACTAGTGATTTAGTGATTTAACTATACCTAGACTATCCCTTTTTCAATTAACTAGTGATTTGACTATACCTGGAATATCCCTTTTAGCGATTAACTAGTGATATAACTATACCTGGACTATCCCTTTTAGCCATTAACTAGTGATTTAACTACACCTGTACTTTGAAATCAAGTCATATTAGAGATTTTACTATACCTGTATGTAGTAATCTAGTCATATCAGTCATTTAACTAAACCTACATGATGGAACCAAGCTAAACTTTTAAATCTACTCTGAAATAGTAGGGATTAAACTCCATCACACATCATGAACAGAATTTATATAAATATGTTGTAAACTATACTTGTATACAGGAACAAGTTTTACTTGATCTTCTTCCAATACTTGTATGCAGGAACCAGAACACAATAGAGGTTCAGGTGGAAACTAATCCAACGAGGAGATTCCAATTTACCTGTATGCTGAAACCAAGCCATAGCTCTCTTTGCTGTTGCAGAAACTGGCTCAAACTTGGGTACACTGAAGACACCGCCTGCGGTAACTTGGGCTGGCATAAAGCTTCTGTATGTGAGGATTGCAGGGGGAGACTGGTGTTGCCCTCCACTGAAATATTTGGTGTAACAGACACGCACAATCCGCACATAGTATGTCCTGAACTCTCCAGCCTCACGGAACAATGACCTCTGAGTGTCAAGCTGGCCATCTGATGGGAGAAAAGTAAAAGTATTAATACAAAACACACTTTGTCATACTTGGCCAGGACAATCAAGAGCCATGCTAAAAAAACTTACAAGCCAAAGAGTGCTATAAGGTGCAATTGATCATGGAAATTAATTTGTTGAAATCTCTTGAATATTCAAGATCTAAATACTAAATAGGATGGCAAAAACAAACATAGAAATCATGACAGTATATTAAATACAACTTATTTACAGATAAAACAAAGATAAAATACCAAACAATTTGTGATTGAAAGTTTTTTGGTGCCACAATTACCAATGGACTGCTGGAAATTGCTGTACTAGAACCTGCATTATAGGATTTCATTTGAATTACAAAAAGCTCTTAGTGTTAAAGAATCATTACTTTTAACAATGGGGCTTCACAGTACTCTTTGAGCTTGAGGTGTAAAGTTTACAATAAGCTTGTAAAATTTAGAAATATATTGAACTTACCATAAGTACTTTTGAGCTTATAGTCTATGGTTTGTACGTTGACAAGGTTAAGACTGGGGTTTTGCTGTAGCCACATCTGTGCTTTGCCAACCACCTGGTGAAGTGGCTCAAACTCTCCGCTTGACATAAAGCCATCCTGTTTTAACCTGGCTGGAACAAAGTCTGCACAGCCTACAGTACACACACTCATTTATTTACCTACAATTATGACATGAATTTATCTATTAAATAATTTGTCTACTTTGTTGTTGCAGGAGGAGTCTGGTTATGTTGATATAAATTAGTCAATATACAGAATTGTATGATGTTCTTTGGATTCCAGCTGTTTACATAAATCGAGGTTACATTGCATCATCAAGGTTCGATGAATGGTATAAGAAAACCATGTTATTTCACTGTGAAGTATTGAGAAGTAAAAGTGACTGAAACACACTAGTACAGAGTGAGATTAGGCCCTGGCTTCTCAGGAGGCTACTTTATCACTGGTTCATCATACAATTTTATATCAACTTACTCTATAATTTTCACAAACCAAAATCGTCTATAAAAAACGGTTAAATAATCAAGAAATGATTTTTACAACCTATATCAAAGCAAAATCATCAAACCATAACAAAATGTATAAATACTTTTTCATTTCAAATATGTCATAAATAAATTTGATCAAAACTAGCCATTATTTCTGAGACAAGTAAATTATATTTTGAATTTCTTACTATACCTATTTCTTCATATGCTGGGTTTCCTACTTCATAAAAGATTCGGATAACAACCAGGAAGTAAGTGCTGCGCTCCCCATACTCTCTCCAGAAACTCTCATCTGGATCTACACTTCCTTTGTACTCCTTGAACTTCATGTCTTGAGATTCCACTGTTATTACTCTACCTATATACAAATCCTTACATGTATTACAAGAATAAAATCAAAAAGAAAGTAGCTCCTTTGCATCCTCAGATTCATGATTTGCAATTACTAGTTCAGAATATTATGTATTAGGGCAACTTATTTGACCGAGAATTTCATAACCTGTGTTATTTAAAGAACAAAGCCATCCCATTGATATTTCCCAAGAGAGGAAGATTCCTGTTATACTGTACAGAATTATTTGCCAGACCAATCTGGGAAAAACTCCATGAAAATTTAATGTTATACAGTAAATTTTCATATATTTAAACTATGCACAGCATTTAAAGCTTGAAAAATATAGTACCACAAAAATTCCAAATCCTGGATTATCACTGATTTACAGCTTATATCATTCATAAATTAAAAAAATAACAATTCAAAGTTTATTATAAAATAAGGTACTTTTAAAATCAAGAAACTGTGTTGCAAGTAACAACATTTATTAACAGGAAAATAAAAGAGGAAATAATTCTGAATAAAGAAGAAGAAACCTACACCCGTGGATGGTGAATTGGACATGACAGTCAAGTCGGATGTCAATTTAAATTTTACTAAAAAGCCCCTTAAAAGCATAAAAACACACATGAATCCATACATCCTTCTTGTATTTTCAATTGTTGCATGTCTTTATTTCATTTCAACACTAATATTCAACAAAATTGCATCTGTCACACTTTGATATTTTTGTCCGACAGGACTCACATGTCCAATTCACTATCCATAGGTGTAATATAAGCACTGGTCTCACCTGGCAAGGGAGAGGGGGCTCGGTGTTGCAGCGGTTAGAGTGCTTGCCTTCAAACTGTGAGAAAATCGGTTCAAATCTCGACCCGGGTACTTCATGTTGGAAAGTTGTTAGTTACTTACAGTTGTCCGGTGGTTTACAGTGCAGAATCTTGACCAACTAGTATGCACTGGTTGCTCCATCCATAAACTACCCATCACAATATGACTCTGGCTGTTCAATGCAACGTAAAGCAAAATTAAATCTAAATCTCACCGGGCAAAGGCTGCTGTCTGAACATCTGGTTCACTTTGCCAATGGTATCTCCAAAAGTGTCAAATTTGGGATTAGAGAAGAAACCCCCAGATTCAATACATGCAGGAATAACATTTAGATATCCCAGCTGTTGCGGATGTGGAGCATCTTGTGGACCTTTGGGCACAATCCAAATCCTATCAACACAAAGCATTGTATTGTTTTCAGCATGCGGTCACTACATGCCTAAAACTTATTTGTTTGCAGAATACATTAAGATTTAGGTGTATGTTATGCCTCAACATGCATCAATGCTGCCCAAAATTATAGTGATATAGGAACTAAACTAATTTAGAACAGAATATTTTTTTTTGAAAATAAGATCACTAAAAAATTCATGACTGTTTTACCATACACTTCTCTGGAGTTTAAAATATACTTTAAACATTTGAAGGTTGCATACCAAGTGCAATGCAGTTGATCATTGAAATATAAAATATACTATAAATGCATTAAAGGGTATACCTGAGACAACGAACAAAGTAAGAACTGTGTTCTCCAGATTCCCAGTATGAGGACTTGTCAGTGTCCACTATACCTTGAGCATTTTGCTTTTCTTTCACTTCTATACTCTCACAGGTTTTCACCTTCACACTGGGATTACTACGCAGCCACTCATTGGCTTTGTTCATAAGAACACTACAACATGTCAAAATTGTTGAGCGATACACATGTAAACAATATTTTTCTGAACATATATCTAAAAAATAAAATCAAACTATAATGTTATGACAATTTTATTATTTATATGTAGCAGATATAAGCTTGTTTAAATGGATAACCTAGAAGATTGAGGACTATTTTTATTTTTCAAAGGAAAGCTACAATATATTAAACTGTATTGCACCCTAAAAACTTGAAACAAACTCATCAAGGTGAACAGCAGTTCTTGTGGGTACCACGAGAACTGTTACATGGTTATATTTGTAATCCCCATAAACAAAAGTATACTAATTTCACAATACTTTAAAAGGCTCTAGAGGAAACTAAAATTAAATTAACATTAAAACCAATGTTATCTCACAATATTACTTTTGTTTTTATTGTACATATAAGTGAATTATAAAGCAGACTTTTTGAACCTACTCAAATCTCTCATATTTTGGAGAGGACAGAAATCCCCAAGGTTCTAGCAATGCTGGGGTGAAGTCAACATAGGAAATATGCCACTGACTTTGCTGGGCTGCTTGATGGTATGGCTGTGGTGGTGCATTCATTTCCATCATATCTGGTTTGGTCCTCTATCTGTTAATGGCATAAATCATGAATTATGTTTGTCAGGTGAAACTACGGCCAGTTATCAAGAATTCAGGTGAGCAAATCAAGTGCAAGAAGAAAAATATAAACCACCAGTAATTTGTCAGAACCTTAACAAAGCTAAGATGTTGCATGTTTTAGTGAGATCAAAAGCAGAATCATTAGATTACCTGACTACTATATAAATATCTTAATATTTTTCCAGTACAATAAAGCTGACTATACCTCGGACACCCATGTTACTTTTTTGGCAAAGAACTGATGAATGCGACAAAGAAGCTGGAACCACAAATTTAAAGTAAAATGTGTAAATATCAGACTTTGTTTTGGAAAATGGGTAAGCAAAAAAGTTGAGAAAGCAGGAAAAACAATACTAAGTAAGACCCTTAACACGGTTAACATGTCTTATTTTTTCTCACTAAGTACCAGCCAATTAAAATGCTTTATTTGCAGGCAATATGTTGTAATAGTGCCCTTTTTTGTAAAAAAACATATCACATGGATGCCCCCTGTCTCTCAAAATCTTCAAACATCCATGCACTGATTTTGACATTTGATTTTGACGTGTTATAAAAGTACAAAATACAAGTAAAGTGTTGAGTACTTAGGAAGTGAAAGAGTTATTCCATTTTTTTCAATAATGTTAACATAAAATGTTTCAAAATAATACCTGATCATTTATAAAACAATACCTTTGTAGGTTAAAAGTCACAATATTAAGTTTAACAATCATGTAAAAAACCAAGGGAACTGATCCTTTGCGTCTTTGTCAATATATATCAACAGGATAAGTTTCAAGTAAATAATTGTGTGGCAATATATATCAACAGGATAAGTTTCAAGTAAATAATTGTGTGGTACTGATTTTCTTAAGTCCCTGTCTTTAGAGAATACACAAAATGACACTGGGTGATGAATAACGACATTGTGTGATGTCAGGATGATGGTTCCATTAAACAGCATCCAGTTTGGTTGAATGAATGGCTAGACAGTTTTGTACATAGGCTAAGCTAGTGCATGTAAGAACAATAATGGGATGGATTGTTTCTTTTCTAAATATAGTAGTGATAAAATGGACAAGGAGGCAAATACTGATCTTTGTTCTGATTTAGATGATAGGATTACTGTAGTCTTGAGGCTAATTAATTGGACTTTTTGGGAGGGAGGCACTCAAACAATAGACAAAATACCAAACATTATATCAAAAAAAAATTTATTAACTTCAGGATAATTCAGAACCACTTGTCCAAGGATACAGTTCCTGAAGAATATCTTAAAACAACAGCATTTTTTTAAACCTGACAGTATTTAAGTTAAACTAGAAATAGGACACCCTGTTGATAGTAGATGCGAATAGAAACAGGATAGCATAGAAGAACACACATTATCATGTGTAATGTCCACCCCATGAACCTTTTGCCAAAATTGTACAGTAGTCTTACAAGACCCTGTTTGATTTGTAAAATATATCAATGATGCTTAAATATTTATTAGTGTACATGTAAATTATTTCAGCTTCATGCCTTTTTGCATTGGTTGGGTCGAAAATTTTGACGAAATCACTCTATCTTGCACGGTTAAAGATAGAAGCAAATTCCTGTTTTTCTATTTTTGGCAAAAATTCGAAAAATCAAAATGGCCGCCATTTTTGAGGAGGGGAAATTTTTTTGAAAATTGCAAAGAGTACATTCCTTAGATACCCTGTGGGTCGAAAATTTCGACGAAATCGCTCTATCTCGCACAGTTAAGGAGATAGAAGCAAATTTGTGTTTTGCCATTTTTGGCAAAAATTCGAAAATTCAAAATGGCCGCCATTTTTGGGGAGGGGAAAATTTTTTGAAAATTGCAAAGAGTACATTCCTTAGATACCCTGTGGGTCGAAAATTTCGACGAAATCGCTCTATCTCGCACGGTTAAGGAGATAGAAGCAAATTTGTGTTTTGCCATTTTTGGCAAAAATTCGAAAATTCAAAATGGCCGCCATTTTTGGGGAGGGGAAAATTTTTTGAAAATTGCAAAAATTACATTCCTTACATACCCTGTGGGTCGAAAATTTCGACAAAATCGCTCTATCTCGCACGGTTAAGGAGATAGAAGCAAATTTGTGTTTTGCCATTTTTGGCAAAAATTCGAAAATTCAAAATGGCCGCCATTTTTGGGGAGGGGAAAATTTTTTGAAAATTGCAAAGATTACATTCTTTAGATACCCTGTGGGTCGAAAATTTCGACAAAATCGCTCTATCTCGCACGGTTTAGGAGATATGAGCACATTTGCCTTTTTCAGTATTCAAAATAGCTAATTACTCATTTATTTAATTAATTACTCACTCATCTATTCTATTCTATGTAGCTGTGAGAAATAACAAGACCAGCCTCGACAGGCAGAATCCCCAGCTCACAGGCACAACTAAATATGCAACAACATTGAGATTTTTTAAATTTAAAGAACTTCAAATGTAAAAAGTATACACAACCTGTGAGATGCTGTCAGATGTAAAACTCTTCAAGCAGATGAAGAAGGGGGAAACATATATATATTATGACGCAAGGATTTCCTTTATCAACAGAAAGGCATCTGTCACTTTTGATGGAAGCCTATTATAAAGCAACAGTTTCTCCAGCATTGATACACACATAAAAATATAACTATAGTAACACAAGTTTAAATGTGTCCCATTTTTAATTATGAAGTTTAAAAGTAAAAAGTCTTAAATGCACTGCCATGGCAACAACTATCAGGTATCCATACGCTTAATCGCCGAACTAGCGGATTCTAAGGCAGACAATCCAAAACATAATGTATAAATCAAAATCATGAAACATATTAAGGGTTGTGAACTGGGATACAATCGGTATTCGATAGTCAAAAACTAGAGAGGGAAAAGACATCCGAGTCTCCTTTTGAAACAAAAAGACAAGCAGCAGTTTAAATATACAACAACAAATCTTTCCAAAGTTTTTGAGCATCATATAAGAAACATTGGTTGAAAAGTACTTTTGACTAACGAATTGAGTAACATTAATAATATGGTATCCTTGAGGAACATCTTCTCTGGATTGCTACATCTTGTTTTAACAGCAGATCTATACAAAGATAGATATGGGGCAAAATATTTTGGCTTTCCAGTGGTGAGGTACTTGTATACAAGTATCAAGGCTTCAGAGACGATTCCTTGCTTTACAGAAGGCCAGTGGAGAGACTTAAGGGTTGGAGTGACATGAGAAAATCTGGAAGCACCAGTAACAAACCATGAGAAACAATTTTGGATATTCTGGAGCCTTGTGATGATTTGGATCACATGCTATGAAACGAAGAATTTCAAAAATCGAGATTACTACTGACCAATACATTTGCAACCGTGAACGAGACATCAATGGAGAGAAAGCCTCTGATGTGATGCAGATAGCGTTGATGCTGCTTAATAGCAAAACAGGATTTGATCAAAGAATTGACTTGATTAGTGAATCTAAATTGAGTAAATTCTGAATCAAACAATACACCCAGATTTCAAAAAACATCAGGAGGGGAGGGACAATTCCCCCAGATATTGACAAGGAAAGAATCCTTGAGCCATCTGAACCTGTCCATGGAGGCTAATACTATGAACTCAGTTTTTTCAGGATTTAATTTATGCTTATTTTCAAACATCCAAGTCTGGATGTCATTCAAACAAGCCTTGAGCTAATAAAAAGAATGTGCACAATTTCCAAAAGATGGATGAACAGTTGGGTACCAACCACAAAGAAGGATATTTCACATCACCTGACTAAGGGGAGTGGTATTTATGGAGGACAACAAAGGACCAAGAACAGAAACCTTGATGAACACCAAAATTTAAATTAAAACAGAGATTATTGAACCAAATGTGACTGAAATCCAGGAGATATCTTGTAAATAACTGATGCCAGATACTCTCCAAAATTTAATTAGTTCTAAATCTTCTCAGGTTAAACATATCCTGGAAATTTGGAGAAAATGCATGCATTAAAAATGGACAGCTTTACAAAAGTAAATAATTCATGGCAATCTTAAATAGATCTTTTAGTAGTCTGAGAATCAATGTCAATATTGTAAATGGTGAATCATTAAGAAATGTACACAAGTGTTTGATCCCCACATGAAGAAACTGAAATGGGAAAGAATACGAGAAAGTTATGCACATGCTTGTTGTTTCAAAACAGCATCAGGCTCAACTGAATAAATATTCAGTAAAAGGCACCCCAAAGGGATTGCTTCAGTGTGTCTGGTACTGCATTATGATGTTTCTCTGTTGAAGACGGTGTGCTGATCAATAGGAGAGATTTCTTTAAAGTTAAAGATCTGTGGGGACAACACATTGTTCAAGTAATATACAGGAGCATTAAATTATTTAACAAACTTACAAAAATAAGATTTAAAAATTAAAACCAAATTTCAAAGACTGAATATACAGTTTCAATTTCATGTCTAGGTATGTTTATAATTTGATTTACATGTGACTGTGTACAACTGAAAGTCTTTTTACAAAATTATATGTAACACTTAAAAATGAAATATGTATGCATCATAATATTGTGAAATATATATGCATTGATTTTTTGTGGAGAATGCACTTTAAGGTGTCTCGTATGGTATTTTATGTTTAAAAAGATTTAAAGCCAAGTAGATGTAACCAAGAAATGTCATAATGATTGTTATACACATATTCTTCCAAGATAAGGGAACAAAAAGTCACTATACAATGAAGCAACAACAGCAAGCATCAGGCCTGAACTCAAACGGTCACTACTGGATCCTGTGGCTTGTTTTATAACTACAGCCAGAACTACATCAGTACAGAAATTTTTCCAGTGTTCCTTGCCAGCTTTCAAGTTCGGACATTGGTGTGCCAACAAGGTTTTGGGAAAAAACACTTAATGACACGTTATAACTTATAACTAAAGATGCCAATTTAAACCATTACTATGCCGACACTCAGTGTTGGCTACAAGAATAACAATGTCATATAATAGCAATTTCCCATTGGAGCAACTTCTGACTATTTCAAAACATAAAAATGTTAAAATTGTAAAGACTTACTGACAAGACACAACTGTACAACAGAAATGTTTGATGGCAGTTGCTCTCAGTAAAAGTCAAGGCTTGCAAAAGGATAACATTCCTGATGCAACAGACCAGGAAAACAAAGTGTTTGTTGACAAGTCATTGAAAGAAAATAATGTATCAGGTGAGCTCTGCTTTCAAACAATAAACAGGACAATATGCTAACTAGTAATTAAATTTTGCCGGTGGCTAATATTCAAGTGTCACATACTCTTGCAATTGGATGGGTGGAGCTACTTATAATAACTGTTCCATAAATTTTATTTTTGTGAAATAAGAATTGTTAAAAAATATCTATTAGATGAACACCACATCCTTTTCAACATAGAATATTCACAATTTATTATTTGTCAACATGGTAACAGTTTTTGATTTTGTTGAAAATAGTGTTAAGAACAAATTTTACTAAGCTACAAAGCTGTTTTAAAAATATTTTATTTGATGTAAATTTGACAATCCCATTGTCATTTGTTATTATTAATGTTAATATGGTAACAGTTCAGTAAACAAGAATATGTATATTTAAATTTTGAGTATTTTTCTTCTTTAACAAGGCAAAATATTTCGCACAGTATAATTTGACATTGTTGCTTATTATTTTATATGTTAAGTTGGCAACAGTTTAGTAAAGTTAACATTCAGCTAATAAATAAAAATATTGAATCAATGTAAATAGGACAAGAACATTGTTATTTGTTATTTCATATGTTAACCTGTTGTTTATTTATAATTGTGTTCACAGTCCAATTACAAGATAGGACAGAAAATACAATATTATTAGTATTTTTTAAAATTTTTTAAAGTATTATTAGTTATTAGTTTTTTTTTAAATTTTTTAAAGTATTATTAGTTACACAGCAAAACAGGCACGTGTATACATTGTAATTCTATTATATAAATACCTTAACTTAAGATTTATTTTAACGAGTTTCTGTCTTCAAACAGGATGAAGTGATCTCTCAATAACTTTTGAAAATTAATTTGGTATGTGTGTGTTACCATTGTGTAGAAAGGTGAGGTGATGGTATACTGGTGAAGAAATGGCCATTTCTATTTTCCGTCTTTTTGAATATGTTAATGTGCTCCAATTAGAAGGACACCATCTGGCTTTGAGAAATGATACTTTCCCATTATGTTATAAATGTGATGCATATTACCATTCAAAGTTTTGTGTAGAATATATATTTAATCTGCCATATACATAATTAAAGCAGTGTAATATGTATATTAGGAATATAGCCATAACCAGTAAAACAATTGAATTACTGGAATACCCATTGACATTGCAATGATACAGACTTGAATACCTCTCAGAAAATTGATGAAAGATCTTCTATCTTGAACCATGTTTTAACATTGTTTCAACTGAATGTGCCTCTTTCTTCACTTGATCCCATTTTTATATTTACACTTTTTTCAAATCCAAATAAACCCTGCCGTTATTAATCACATGTCAGTTCTAAAAGCAAATATAGAACAAAGCTCAGTTAATCATGTACAGTACACCTTGGAGTTTCCAGTTGTCTGTGACAACACAGACAATTCTTACAATAGATTAGTAATCATAAATCTCCAGAAATAGCCAATTGTATCACAATGGTGTAAACAATGTATAATTAATGTGCATACAAATCTTTGAAACTGCCCGTCACATCGACTGTTGTAAACGTCCACCTCATATTTTCTTAACTGTTAGAGTTCAAGGACAAATGCTTCCATATATCTACAAAATGGGCATTCACATGTATTTCCAGTTTGCGGTAAAACGGCCGATATTAGAGATCAAATGTTAAAAAGTACAAAGCTTTGAAACAAATATGACAAAATGTATCTCAGTTATTAATTGTAGTGTATAGCATTTAACGATCTGGTAGTAGATATATAGAACTTAAAACTGTCAATATAATTTAAGTCCAAAACATTAACTTCGGCATGGGCGTTTACTGGTAGAAAGCCACAATGTACTGCTACCCTTCACAAGTTGGCCGCGCACACCACATCTTCACAGGGCTTTATATATATATATGAGTGGCCTACTACACTCTGAAATAATGTATTATTGTTAAACCTATTATATGCAAGTTTTCATTGGTGTACAATAACCTATTTGTCTCTCTGGAGCCTGTAGATGAGCTGCGGCCAACTTATGTCTGCGGCCAACTTATGCAGGGTAGCAGTATAGTCAAGTATCCTTGATTCGAGGGTATTGTTGATTCGAGTATGGCCGTTTTTCTTGGATATAAGAGAATCTATTTTCACTTTTTATAACATAAAATGGTGCTTTGGTATTTATAGTTTTGTAAAACACATCCAAATTGCTGCAAAATAAAATGTTTAAACGTGAAATAAGCTCTTAACCAAAACGTTACAACTCGCGAATCATCAAGACGTAAGGCTACAGAAGCCTATTCTGCAGGGGTGGGGTGGAGGGGGTCTATGTTGGCGATAATGGAATATTAATGCACAAAGCGACATAGTTCAATTTCAGACATCTGAGTTAAACATACCATATGTTGAAATGTTATAAATACTTCGCCGTGTGACAAGCTGCAGTCAGTTTATAATACATTATAATTGTTGACAAACATTTCAATCTCTACAACCCGGAAGTATCGTAAATAAATTATGGCGAACGTTTTAGCGATTTCAGTCGACAAAGTTGGGGTTTTACGTCCCGTTCAACAGCCAGGGTCATATTGGGACAGGTCCTCAGAATTGCCACTTGTGGGACTCGAACCCACACAGAGGCGATTTCAGTGGAATTAATTTTCTTTGCTCCCGAAAACAGAAGTCACTATACCCAAATATAGTGATTTCTAAATACACAAAATATAGCTTTTCACTATTTAAAATGTAACAACAATTCAAACTCACAGTCTTAGATGCTTAAATTCTAGGTTCTCAAATTTAATTTTAATTATAGTTAAGTGTTACAGTATTATAGTTGAACCATCAATGCATCCGGTAGCATGCTGAATTTAAAGACAATTATGTTTCAAAACAGAACAGCTCAAGACAAGAAAAATTTTGTACAAAATACAGAGACGTTCAAATTGTGTATGCTTGTTAAAAATATTGGTTTGTGCTATTGTTAATTTTGTAGATGTAATTTGAGCTAGAAAGGAGACATCAAAGGTAAATTCAGTCATAATCATGAGTTTTGAATCCCAGACTTGATATTAGTTGTTTTGGAGGCAAAATGGGTTAGTATAGTATCAGTTCTATTTGAACTTGACAGAGCAACAGCAGAAACTAGATTTTTTGAAAAAGGGGATGGAGCATGGGTTATCAAGGGGCATGAATATTGTGCTACATTGACATTTTGTAATGGGAAATTTTGCACCAACCGTCAAGTAGACAGCAAAAGCCCCCTTAAGAAAAAAACATAAAATGCCACATAACATATTTAATTCATTGGATTAAAGTATAAAGAGGACTTTTGAAAAATGTATAAACAACTTAAAACATTGAACCACATCTTTTACAATACATTAAGTAACATGAAACCATTAAATAAATTTCAAACAGGCTTGGCTACTGTCATTGATGGATATGGGACTATAAAAAATGGAAAAACCTATATTGATATGAATTTTTATGCCATAATGTTTCTTTCTGAAATATTTCATGTTAAAATAGCAGGTACTTTCATAGTTTTTCTTTGAAAGCAATTGATAAACTCTACTGAAATATTTTTAGAATTGAAATTTCTTTCAGTTTTAATTGTTATAGGTAAAACTCATTATCAGCTAAAATTTTAATTTAAAAATATAGAATGAACTACTAAATTTTTAATTATGATGTTATAACTGAGTGATTTCCTTTTCTGAATTATATGTCTGTTGTTTAAACATATTACCAAGTGATCAACAAAATATGTAATCCTCATTCAGTTTGTTTGAACATGAGACCTAACTTGGTACTCACAAAAAAGTTTAATCCCCAGTGATGTTGTGTCAGTTGGACAATGGCACATCTTTAATGCCTATTACCCGAAACAGGTATATTACACTTATGGTGGAGTGTAGAAGCAGTTATAGGGGGTGTGGCGGGCAAATGCCTCTGTCTTTCAGAGTCTGAAATCTTTGTCATTTGGGTTTTATGATCCTCCAGACCTTCCACATCCCATCCCCTGAGCAACTATTCGACTGACAAAATGAGGTATTCCAACCCTCTCAATACAATTATCCACCCATGTTATAGCATAATTTATGACAAAGTGTCTTATTATACTTCCCTCAAGAAACAGCTCATTTAAAACAAACCATGAAATATAATCATTTTCCAACCAAAACCCACTTATTTTATCAAATTGAATTTTTGATAATTTTTCAATAAAATTTCAATTGGAACTGATCAGGGATTGGATTAGACTGGTATTACTCCTACCTTGCCCCAAAATGGACCGTCATTTTGTCCACCCTTACAAATTTGACAGGTATTTTGTTTTCTGGTATTTTATCCTGGATTAAAAGACTAAAACAAATCTCATTCTGTGTTCTGCTAGTAATTAGTTTTAGTCATAGACCTAAGTGTGTGGGGGACAAGGAGTGCAGATAAGATAAATCCATGAACCCTGTGATATCACTGAGGTATTGCGTTCAGAGTAATAAAATGCTATAACTGAAGAGCTTAGACTCATGCTGTATTTTACCAAACATCCATTAAATGCTGTGGGAGTATTGGTTTTACCAATTGCATCTGGCTGAGTAGGTGGATGGGCATTGGGTACCATCTTTTCTGGGCTGTATCTTAGAAACCATAAGATATAGGAAGTTGATACTTGGTAGGAACATTGGTAGGGTTGTAGATGTGCAACCTCATGGTGTAACCTTGATTTTTACTTTTAACCTTATTGTTTTGACTTTGACCTTTATTCTAATTCTAAATGCACTTATATAGCACTTAATCTTCTTTACATGAAGACTCTAAGGCACAACATAACCAAAACGGTCAACTAGTAACAGTATCCAGGGACAGAGAGGGGTCAAGCACCACAGAAACAAGGGGGATACTAAGACTAAGGTGGGTATACCTCGGTGTAGAGGTTGGATTTAAGCTTTTTTCTGAAAGAGGCGATAGAGAGGGAGTGGCATAAATCCCCCCCCCCCCAAAAAAAAAAAAAAAACCAAAAAAACATTCCATACCATGGAAGCATCAAAAGCAAAACTATAACCAAACTGTTTGACAAAATTTTGAGATGTATCAAACTTTGGTACAACAAGGAAATTACCAATACTTTGACTGTGTCTAGTGCTATAAGAACTGTAATGTAAGAAGAAAGATATGGACCAAAATACTGGGGAAAACCAGGATGAATAAACTTGTAAACAACTGTGCGACTCTTTTAAACATAATGATATTCAACTGGCAAGCAACAAAATTTGTCAAGAACAGGAATTATACTGATGTATTTGATAGTGTTTAATACAATTCTGGCCACATTTTTTATGCATTGTAATTTATGTAGATTTAACTGAGAAAAAACGCCTGAAAAGTGAATTACTGTAATCCAACCAACTACTGATGAGAGCATTGGCCACAAGTATACCAGCATCATGAGTAAAAAGCTGTTTGACCTGCCTGAAGTCCCTGAGTTACATAAAACAGTTTTTGCAGACGCTCTGAACATGTTTAGACTAGGAAAAATCAGAGTACCTGGTGGCTAGTTTCTCATAATGAACATCAGAGGTCTTCATGTAGAGTCAGGTGATAAACAAGAAACAAATTAACTGACATATGTTTCTTGCACTATGTTGAGTTTCACATAAGAACTTTTCCTGACACCAATGACTGTCTTTGTGAGCCCTTTTACTTTTAATGAGATAAAAGCAATCTTTTCAGTCAAGTTTTTGCTTTCCTTGGTCTGGGGCATTGGATAAGAGGCCATAGACTTGGAATCAGATTTTGCTTGAAAAGGCACCAGAGTGGGTTGCTCATCACTGGAGTCAGTATCCACTTTGTTACTCGGAGACACTAAGTCATGATTTTATTTCAGTTTCAGAATTTACTTTTAGGTAGATTGGAAGTGCAGGTGTGCATTGTCATGGTGTGATCTTGATTTGACATTTGACCTTGCTGTAGTGACTTTGACCTTTAAAATCTTGTCTGAGTTGTATCTCACGGCTGTAGGTGTGTAACATCATGGTGTGACCTTGATTTCACCTTGATGTGACCGTACGGTGGTGACCTAGAACTTTAAAACCTTGTCTCTGAAACTGTAAGGTGTAGAAAGTTGATACTTTCTAGATCACTGATTGAGACATGTAGATGTGCAATATTGTTGTGTGACCTTTGGTTTTATTGGCCAAAATGTTTTCTACAGCCATATTTTAAATGTATTTCTATCTCAAAGATTTATGGATTGCTAATTATTATATACACTTTTAACTAGTTTTACTATCTCCTTTGACAGTTATACTCCAATTTAGAAATTTTACAGCTTCATAACTTTTAGTTTAAATACACATTTGTTCTCTTACCTGTTATATTCTCCTGCACCTTTACAAAACTTACACTGTCTATTCTGAAAGTGTCCTGACCTTTATGCTATTTAACTTCTTCTATATATCTTGTGGTGTTCATGATGTGCAAGTTACCAGATTGAGGGTACGGGCATCTCTGACACTACATTCTTATTATAATATGTCTATGTGCACATAGGTTACTATGTTAATATTGATAAACTACAATGGATTGGTAATAAATTTATTACATTGAAATAAATGCAGAAACCTACCACTGGATAATGTTCTACACAAAGAAAAGATAGGTTATACTAATGAGAAAATAAATGAAGCAATATCACAGAATAATGCAATGGTAAAAAAAATAGTTTTATAAAAAGTAATACTGTGTGCTGATCAGAAAAATAAACATTTGAATAAACAACAAACAATAGCATTCTGAGAGAACATACTTCTCCCAAGGCCCAACACCTCCAATATTGCTTATGGGTGAAATGATAACTAGACAAAGGCCGCTTTATTGCGAGCCGGTAGTGTATCCCCAAACATAGCAAACCTGTAGAAGCAATAACAAAAGAGGTCAAGGCAGTTTAGGGTTTTAGAAATGTTGTTTCACCTTCAAGGAGGCGTATAAAAAGGATAAAATGTATAGAAATCCCTGGAAAGTTCAAACCTGGAAAAGTTCCTACATTTTTGAAAAACAGGGGCCCAAGGTCAAATCTGACCACATCAGAAAATTCCTAGCCCAAAATAGATTCCTAGACCACACCAGTAGATTCCCAGCCCATGATTTCCTATAGCTTTGTTTACATTTCAAACCTGTAGGACCAATAATAAGTGAGTTATAAGCACTTTTACATTTGGCTATCCTCATTTGACCTTGAAGGAGGAGCCCAAAGTCAAATCTGATCACATGATAATATTCCTAGCCAATGATTTCCTATAGGTTAGTTTCACATTCAAACCTCTAGGACCAATAATAAGTGAGTTATAAGCACTTTTAAGTTTGGCTATCCTCGTTTGACCTTGAAGGAGGGGTCCAAGGTTAAATCTGACCACACAAAAAGATTCCCAGCCCATGATTTCCTATAGGTTGGTTTACCATCCCAAACCTCTAGGACCAATAATAAGCGAGTTATAAGCACTTTTAAGTTTGGCTATCCTCATTTGACCTTGAAGGAGGGGCCAAAGGTCAAATGTGACCTCATCAGAAGACTCCTAGCCCATGATTTCCTATAGGTTGGTTTCACATTTCAAACCTCTAGGACCAATAATAAGCGAGTTAGAAGCACTTTTAACTTTGACTATCCTAGTTTGACCTCAAAGCAGGGGCCAAAGGTCAAATCTGAACACATCAGAGGATTCCTAGCCCATGATTTCCTATAAGTTGATTTCACATTGCAAACCTCTAGGACCAACAATAAGTGAGTTATAAGCACTTTTACATTTGGCTATCATAGTCGTTTGACCTTGAAGGAGGGGCCCAAGGTCAAATCTGATCACATCAGAAGATTCCTAGCCTATGATTTCCTATAGACTGCTTTGACATTTCAAACCTCTAGGACCAATAATAAGTGAGTTATAAGCACTTTTGCAACAGTTTTCAAGTTACAATTGATTTACTCAACAGTGAGAACATCAAAGTAGCTATTACTCGGCTATGCAAGGAGCTACAGGTCTGCAATTTTACTATGTTATAGCTGATCCAAAAGTAGCTGAATAACATATATAAACAAAATTCTCTAAATGCAATAGTTTTCAAGTTACAAGTCAAAATTATTGATGTTTTTCACTCCCCAGAGCATAATTTTGACTCTTGGGCTTAAAATAGCTATTGCTCGCTTGATTTTGACCCTTAGGCCTACAAAAAGATAGGGTGGCGAGATGTCATACCCACCAATTCATGCACTAAATATAAAATAAATCTGAAAGAAACTGTGCACTACAGCTTGAACACAAGCAATAGTAAAAATTTTAGACATTTTTGACTCCCCAGAGCCTAATTTTGACCCCTGGCCTACCAGAACAATAGGGTGGCCAGATCTCTGCCATAGTAAGCCACTTGCAAAGTTTAAAAGAAATCCCAAAAGAAATGTGGCTTGTAGGTTGAACACAAGAAAATCTCTGTGTACACAGACCGTGCATGATCCATAGTATCCCCGCTTTTCGCATCACCAGCAAAATTTAATCATCTATGACTTGTACACGTGTCAACATTTCCAGAAAATGTCATCGAAATTCATCACCAACTTCCAGTTATTTTCCAAACAAATAAACACACACAGCCAAACAAATACCTCCATAGCAGAGGAAACAAAATACATGTACTAACATGTCACCAATAAAAAGCCAATAATTGGTTTGAAAGTATGAACTTCTATATGAGTCAGACATCCTGGGGTGCAAAATATCTTATTCTTTTTAGCTTAAAGCACACTCAAACTCCAGATATCCAGGGGCTGGTTTCACAAAGGGTCTTAAACTTAGCCAAGTTTATGGCTAAGTCATGGACTTAAATCTAAGACTTAGGTCTCAGCTAAGTCTGGGACGTAAATGGATTTCACAAAGGGTGACTTAGCTAAGCCCAAGCTTATCATATAACCACAGTGGTTTTCTGTGTCATGTGACCTTTTATTTCTATTCAAAATATAATATTGGTGACAAATATCCTTCATTTAACTCATTTTGTCTAAGGATGAGTGCCGTTTTCAAATGGAAAAACTTGTTATCATATAAAAACTTTCCAAAGACTACATCAGGGAGGTAGTTTATATATTTATACTTTATTTACAGCCATTTCCAGTTTTGAAGTGGAGAGAAATTTATGGCGCCCATATTTAAGTCTTTGTTTACAAAAGTTAAGCCCACTCCCAGGTAGGCTTAATTTTGAGCCCCAAAACTTAGTCAAAGCTTAGGAGTTGTTGCTTTGTGAAATCTGCTGACTCTAAGACCACGAACTTAACATGATTTAAAGACAAATGTCTTGATTTTAAGTCTAAGTCCAGGCTAAGTCCTTTTGTGAAACCGACCCCTGTACTATAAATTGAACAAATTCCCCAAGAATTAATTTTCTGTGAAAATTGGAATACAATGCAAAAACTGTAAGCAGTTATATTTAGTTTGCAATCACAGAACTTTTGTTTCCTACCACAGCATTAAAACATACGCTATTCACTTTTGTCATTTCAAAAACCAGTATACACACTCAAGTACAAAAGTACTAAAATAGAATTAAGTAATCAAAATAAGATACTTTAAAGAAACATACAGAAAATAAGTCAAATGATATGTCTTCACGTAAAACATAACATGTACACATGGGAAGATCACAGAGATATTTATTTAATGTTACAAAGATAAATCTTATATACAAAGGTTTAGAGTAAAATAAATTGCAAACAAGTGAATATTATAGTTCAAAGACTTCAGTGTTTAGTCATAATCCTTTTAAATCTTTTTTTTTCATTTTCACACTTTTGTTTACAAGTTTTTTTCATCTCCCTGTATGTATGATTAGCCTTTCTTGAAACATATGTATTGTTAACAGTTGTCCTGTTACAAATGTATCAATATTCCATTGATAATTCAATAAGTATAGTCTCATTTACAAATGTACAAGTTTAATTCCAGTCTAAAGAATAGCACAGCATTGTGCATCTTCCACCATCACTGGTGGAGGGGGTAATGCTTCCAGCGGTGGTTCTTGGTAAGGACCATCAAAATATACTCTCAGTACAAACAAAAAGACCTCAGCATAGCGACCGGAATTGTAAGTATAAGTGCATTCTGACTCCATAACTCCAGCACCTCCTGCATTTCTCTGGCCCACGTACATCTTCACTGGTACAGTCTCACAGCTTATTGGTCTTGCACCTACAAATAATACGTCACCTTTTTATGTGCAGTAGGGTGATACACTGTAATATATAATAAGCTGTTACATATACATGTACTTCAGCAGTGGGAACTTCTTGGGTGGGAACCTTTCCAGATGGGAACTTTATAGGGATTCACTTCAGCAAACAACAGTTTTTACGCTACATGTGCTAGGTATATTTTTGTAAAAATCAGTTTTTAGTTTTCAAAAGTAGTCAAGACTGTAGTTATATATACAAAAATAAGAAATTCTGTATTGTGGGCAACACAGACATAAGCATTCATGAACTACTGTCATTTATTGAGTTTAATAAGTTTTGTGTACCTCAAAATATCAATTAAACAAGAAAAATAGGGGTATAGGCCCCATAAAAGCAGGTTGCACAATTGGTATGAGGGATGGGGTCTGACAACATGGCACCAATTTGAAAAGCAATCTAGCCTAGGTGGTATCCTACCACTCTGTCATATTTAAAAGCAGTCAGTCAGGAGTCTACGAGTTAGAGTCCAGAAACCAAAATGCTAACAGACAGACACATATATGGACAGACAGACACACTGACAGACAGACACACCAACTGGCACCAATGTTTCAAATCAACTTAGCCCAGATGGTATCATACCACCTTGTCAAATTTCAAATTGATTGGCAGAAGTGTCTTCGAGTTAGTATCTTGAAGCAAAAATGTTGACAATGGGATGAACAGATAGAAAGATGGATAGATGGACAGATGTTGGACATATCAATTTGATAGGCGTGTTGGTTACATGCAACCTGCCCATTGAATTTCTTTTCTAAAGAGACCGGTGTGTTGCTCCAGTTTGTAGCATAAAATAATAATAGGTGTCCATTGCACATATATATACAACAGACTGAAGAATATTGGGTTATTTTTAAAGCTTGGAAAAATAACAATGGAAAATTGCAAAATATCAACTAATTTACATACATGTGGAAATGAATATCTTACGTTTAAGACATCCTATGCTTAGTTTCTATGCTTCTAGTTTGAATAGCTATACACCAACAATCTATACAAAGTAAGGAACAACTTGGTCATTGTCTTGTTAAATATTCAGATGGGCAATTTTTCCCAAGGATTTTGAACTATCTTTTAAAGTAGAACAAACTACTTCCTGTTTATGCTCAGACCAGGTACAATAAAATATTATTTGCCTTATATAATCAACTTTGTGTTAATTGTATTTCGACTGCTTCTTTCAAAACTCAGTCTCATCAGAGGCTATGATTTATCTTCATCTGGACTCCCTGAAGTAATTCTCCCTTACATAATCTTATTAAATCAATATTAAAATTATAGACAGGTTAAAACAATATTTATACTATAATATTGAAAATTAACCTATACCTGGTCCCAACCCCCCAAAAACCATACCTATAAGGTTAACTTAGGTACTCAACATTGAACCTGTAACCACAGATTCAGAACCGGTTCAATACAGGTTCAGAGCCGGTTCAAATGGTGGTTCAACTCCAGAACCCCAAAAGTACTTCAGGGAGTCCAGATGAAGATAAATCATAGCCTCTGATGAGACTGAGTTTTGAAAGAAGCAGTCGAAATACAATTAACACAAAGTTGATTATATAAGGCAAATAATATTTTATTGTACCTGGTCTGAGCATAAACAGGAAGTAGTTTGTTCTGTTTTTCACTATGAGTGCTCCCTTCAGCAACTGTTAGCCAGACCGATTTTTGTGATGCAATGTCGCGTGTCAATGTCACCAGTGAGCCCAGTAGTGGTTATGACACACCCATCCCAACATCTAGATGTATGAGCACAAAGCCCCAGTACAAAAAGATGGAATAATAACCCCAGTATCTCACCACTTTCAAGGTGAAGGGCATAACCACAAACATGATATTTTCTGTGCTAGAATGGTGTACACCAAAGTTTGAGCTAACCAATACCGTCAGACGCACAAGGCTTAAACTGGTTTGGATATTCAAACTACACCCCCTGGCACCAATTGGCATCAACCAATTAGTTTGATTCTTATAGGCATTATCCAGACTACCCAGCACTCAGTAGTCTACCCCTCTCTTGTCTTACCTTTTAAAGTAGCTTAGGCAATATTTGGGTAATTTTAGGTGATTTTCCCTATCACACAGTAAAAATGCTGAACTTTAAAAACAACTAGAATATTGATGGTAATGTACAGCTTTATGTATACTCTAGTTTTTTAAACAATGAGTAAGATGTGTGAACCATGCCACAGAGGCAATTTCTTTATTTTGTGTATCATTTTCAGATATTTTATTTAATCTTGGCATAATGTCAGTGAGTTTCAGTTGTTGTTGCATTAACTTTTTAAGTTGGGGTCCCTGCAGTTAGTTTTGGATGGTTATGGTGAATGGTATGATCTTTGTTTACTCTGAAGTATAAAAAAAATTTACCAGCGAGTCTAAGCCAAGCCTGCGCTCTCTGTAGTGTGGCACTGAGAGTCTCAAATCTGCCAAGCATCATCATGTTGCCACTGCTAATTTGACATGGTACAAAGGTTCTGTACGTCAGACTCAATGGCTTGGGTCTGCTGGATCCACCAGTGATAAAGCACACTCGTAAAATGCGAACATAAAATGTGGCATACCTGCCACTCTCTCTGAACAGTGTTCTGTGAGTATCAAGAGGACCTTCTCCACCTATGATAAGAAAGTCTAAGTTAAATTTTTTTCACTCAATTATACAGTTAATTGGGTCAAACTGGGACACCTCATCAACATTTGATACATACTGCAATGGGCTGAGTTATAAGTTATAACTCATGATCACACGTGTGAAAACTTATCATTTACAAAACTTCATAACTGCAAGGTCACTGGGGCTCCTTGTAACGTACTACATATTATCCAGAGAAGCACATACAATGTATATACTGCTTCTGTTTCTCCAAGGCAGTTCCACTTAACACCACAAATTATAGATACACTATAAACACTTAACTTAGGAAACATTGTAAATTTAGCTAGAGACAGCCATCAACTAAATTGTGCAGAGAAAGGTACAACATAGAAGAGTTAGACTACTTGTCAAATTTTACTTTGCAGAACAATTCTTGGCTTATTATTAGTACACTCAATGAAGTAATAAGAGTACATACGATTATGTATTTTTTATTTTTGTATGCATGTGGTGATTTTATCTCTTTATTATTTTCCTGTCAATTCACAAGATCAACATATTGTTCTTTGATTATTGTATTTGATACCATGTTAAAACCTCATTTACTCATGCAAAGAATCAATAATATTACATATCTACATCCTTACCCCATCCTTGATTGAGCTTGTAGTCCACAGACTGTACATTCACCACATTAAGAGCTGTATTAGCTGCCATCCAGGCACTAGCCTTACCAACAAGTGTAGTGAATGGTTCAAACTGGGACATTGTCATCATACCACCTTGTGCCATCTTACCAGGAACAAAGTCCACCACACCTGAAAGCATACAATCAACTTAAAATTACAAAGGTTTGAGTCTTTGTTATTTAAAACGAGTTGGGCCTTTGGACACATACAGTATATAAGAGGATTTTCTTAGACTAGATTGAGATTTTTCCTTCATAAAATCCTAGACCTATCTTTCTTGCTCACCCTTATATTTTAACATAATTAAAGGTAAAAGGGAGAACATATGAACAAGTGTTGGAATGTACAGACTATCTATACTTGAAACACAGATTATCACAGAGAAACTCTCATAAAAAATGTTCAAGGCCATGATCAAATTATCAACAGCTTAAATCACAGGTCAGAAATATCAAGGTTCTGTTGTATATTATCTTGTTCACCTATTATCTGGAGATGGTATTGTGATTTTACATGTTACACAAAATATATGAGCATTTATATTTCATGTTTTACATTTTCACAGTTAAACTGGTTAAACAAAAAGTCTTCCCAAAAGAAGTGAGCTTCATAAATTGCTCACATTACCAGTCTTTTGTTGTGATCGCCTTTTCAGCTCTCTTACAATAGAAAGTGCTGGGCTTCTAAATGCTGAAAGACATGAATCCTTATTTAGAGTTGGTCCTAAAATTTTAAAATGTAACCATGAATATCTCAGTTTATTTAATGTGATCTAAGAAAACTTTTCCACTTCTCCATCATCTCTCGCAGCAGCTTCTAAGGCATGTAAACTAAAACTAAGTTTCCATAATTATATAGATTTACCAATTTGTTCATGTGCTGGTGGTCCTGCTTCGTAAAACACTCGAATGATGTTGAGAAAGTAGTCAGAGTATCTGCCACTCTCTCGCCAGAAAGTTCCATCTGGGTCTATTGCACTGTCCCAAGTATAAAACTTCATATCCTGCGTTTCAACAGTTAGTATACGACCTGTAAGAAATCGGAAAAGAATTTCTATTATTGACATAAGCACAACATTAAGGTAATTTAACTTTTCAGAAGGGTGAACCTGTACATTGACATATTGTCCATTTAGGAATGATCAGAGTTTCCCCCAGTGGAAATAGCAATTACAGACCTTAAATAATCGATTAGCATCTCCACTAGTGGAAACTCCGATCGGGATCTCCACTAGGGAAATCAGTGATTCCCCTGAATCTAGTCTCCACTTTGACTTATACAATCCCACTGTAAACATTAATCAGACCCATGACCTGCAGATCAAAGGTTAATCCTCGCCCCAATAAAAACTGTTGTATGTGTTAATCAATAACCTCACATATTGAAAAGGCCAGAAACTTAAGGGATTAGTCTACTGCTAATAAATTTAAATGTCAATGAAAAACAGATAAGACAAATATTTTACATACCACCCAATGGCTGTGCCTTGAACATTTCATTTAATCTAGCAATTGTTTGCCCAAAATTTTCAAAGACTGGCATGGAAAATGTTCCTCCAGGGTTGATACATGCGGGCACAATGTTCAAGTGGCCAATCTGACTGGGTCCTGGTCCATCCTGGCCACTTCTGGATTTCATCCACAATCTGGAAAGAATTCCACATAAATAACTAGACCTACGCATCGGAGAACAAATCTGTATCCACTGGAAAGACAACTCACTAAAACCAGTGAACCATTGTTTGACCTTGAAGGAGGGGCCAAAGGTCAAATCTGACATCATCAATCTGAGATTCCCAGCTCACAATATCCTGCAATTTGGGTTCACATTGCAAACCTCTAGGATCAATAATAAACGAGTTATTAACCCTTTTAAGTTTGGTTATCCTCGTTTGACCTTGAAGGAGGGGTCCAAGGTCAAATCCGACCACACCAAAAGATTCCCAGCCCATGATTTCCTATAAGTTGCTTTACCATCCCAAACCTCTAGGACCAATAATAAGTGAGTTATAAGCACTTTTAAGTTTGGCTATCCTCGTTTGACCTTGAAGAAGGGGCCCAAGGTCAAATCCGACCACACCAGAAGATTCCCAGCCCATGATTTCCTATAGGTTGTTTTACCATTCCAAATGTCTAGGACCAATAATAAGCGAGTTATAAGCACTTTTAAGTTTGGCTATCCTCGTTTGACCTTGAAGAAGCGGTCCAAGGTCAAATCCGACCACACCAGAAGATTCCCAGCCCATTATTTCCTATAGGTTGGTTTACCATTCCAAATGTCTAGGACCAATAATAAGCGAGTTATAAGCACTTTTAAGTTTGGCTATCCTCGTTTGACCTTGAAGAAGCGGTCCAAGGTCAAATCCGACCACACCAGAAGATTCCCAGCCCATTATTTCCTATAGGTTGGTATTCCATCCCAAACCTCTAGGACCAATAATAAGCGAATTATATGCACTTTTAAGTTTGGCTATCCTCATTTGACCTTGAAGAAGAGGTCCAAGGTCAAATCTGACCACACCAGAAGATTCCCAGCCCATGATTTCCTGTACGTTGGTTTACCATCCCAAACCTCTAGGACCAATAATAAGCACTTTTAAGTTTGGCTATCCACGTTTGACCTTGAAGGAGGGGTCCAAGGTCAAATCTGACCACATTAAAAGATTCGCAGCACATGATTTCCTACAGGTTGGTTTCACATTGCAAACCTCTAGGACCAATAATAAGGCGGATATAACCACTTTTAAAGTCCACTATGTGGGTTGCTTTGGCACTCAGTAGATGACCTTGAATTAAGAGCTTCAAGGTCAAATGTCTGCAAGGTTGTAGAGACATATATATCTGTTATCATATCACCTATGAAGACATTCAACCTTCTACCTATGAGAAACAGCCAGTAGAAAAATGTAGATAATTTTCAAAGAAATGCCCGTGGCGGCCATCTTGTTTTTTCAGAATGAGGCTAATTTCCTTCCCAGAGAAGCTTACCCCCGAATGAAAATATCTTGCAAATTTGGTGAACCTAGCTGACATAGTTTTCCTCTTAGAGCGTTAACACTGAAAATCTCTCTAGGCGCGGCGGCGGCATTGCGAATGCTAGACCAAAGTATCCACCGGATGCCTCCGGTGGATACAATTACATAATACAAAAGTACTCAGAATATATTACTGATACATGTATACCAAATTGAGTCATTTTCCACACCCATCTGAAATTGACGGGTCAAGTTTAATTACCCTCATTCCCTGATGGGATCGTAATCAGGCCTGAATGTTTTTTTTGTCTATCTGTGTCTATGCACAAGAACAATAAAACTATACATTGGATTAGGGTTACACTTTACACAAGGTCAGGTCTAACCATGGCTTAGTCCTACTCAAAGATACTCTGGATCCAGATCACGAATTCAAAATTGATTTTCATGATTCTTTTTTTAGCAATTTCCACATGCATAACTCAAAATCTATCCTTGGATTGTTGCTATATTTCCACACAAAATGAGGTATCCCCATGACTTGGCTATGGCTTGATCAAAATCAATGATTATGATCTGGATCTGATTTGAAAATCGAGAATTTTTTATGTTTTTTCAGCAATACACATTGTGAGGCTTTGATGTTTCTCTGACACTGCTTCTTCTTAACCAAAGAAATGTTGACAAAGTTTTCAAGACAGGATACTCTGGCAGATCTCTCGAAGAACACAAGTGATGGAATTGAAAATTGAGTAACAGTAAGATGACATAAATAATAGATATTGAAATATAATTATGTAAAATACATGATGATTATAGAAGAATTATGAAGGAACTTACCTCAAAAATCGTATGTAGTAGCTTGAGTATTTGCCACTTTCATAATATGTAGCAAAGTCATTGGTGAGTATATGTGCCTGGTGTGGTGAAACCTTTGCCTCAGCACTCTCACATGTGACCACTTTCACCCCAGGATTACCCGTCAGCCACTGATTGGCTCTGGCCATTAAAACACTGGGAAAACATAATCAAAGTGTCTATAAAAATGTACTTTTTCTGTACCAGTTAATTGTTAATGTAAAAATATAAGAACTAGAAAAGACCCTATACTACACGAGTTAAAATCTTTACAATTTTGTTGAATAACCTCTATCAGGATCTCCAAAACGAATAAAAATTCATCCAAAAAAAAAAAAAAAAAAAAAGAAAACCCACACAATCTGAAGTAGTGTGATGCTATGCAAGATGGAAATTAGTGTTATTCTTGAGGTCACTCTACATTAAATGGCTTTAATCACAAGTTGTCGTTCAAAGCTTCTATTTTTTTAGAATTTTGAGAAAATTCTAATTCTAAAATTTTAAATTTTAATTGGATTTTTATAGCGCTTAATCTCCCCATACAACAGGACTTTAAGGCACAACAAAGCCAAAAAAGCAGTCAACCAAATTTCAGTATCCAGAGACAGAAGAGGGGTCAAGCACCACGGAGAACGCCAGGGGATGATCCAGGCTAGGGTGGGTATGCTTTGGTGTACAGGTAGGTTTTAATCTGCTTTCTGAAAGAGGCCAGGGAGGAACAGGCATGAATCTCCTCTGGAAGAGCATTCCAAACACTGGGAGCATCAAAAGCAAAACTATTACCAAACTGTTTGACAGATTTGTAAACAGAAGGGTAGAACTTTGGAATGACAAGGAAATTGCCACCACTTTGAATGCGTCTGGTACTATAAGAACTGTTGTAGGAAGAAAGATATGGAGCAAAATACCAAGGAAAACCTGTGTGAAGAAACTTATAAACACGTGTGGCTGTCTTAAACACTATGCCCTGTTCAGCAGGAAGCCAATGCAATTTCTTAAGCACAAGAGTTATACTGGTGTATCAACTGGCATTTGATAGTACAATTCTGGCTGCACTATTTTGGATGCACTGTAATTTGCAAGAAAGTCCTGTATTTTGAGGGAATTTTGAGAAAGAGTTTATACATATCAAACTTTGAAGATTTGTAGCTTAGAAGATGCTATTTGAGAACGAAATTTGTCATGATATTTCAGATTCCTGAAAAACACTTCTAAATAATGTCCTGATACATTTAAACCAGTTTACTCAATTCAGACATAACCTCAAAGTATTTTAAAACTTTTAACTGCAAATTACTTATATTTCATATTACTGTGACCAGTTTTGATATATAATTTCTATTTAAACTAAAATTTTATTAAACAAGTTCAAAATAGGTATTTGGAATCAATCCACAATCCTCCGAAATTTTTATACATTTTCCTCACTTGACTGGTTTGTAAACCCTGTTGGCATTTTTTCTCTCACAATTACCTCTTTTTAGATCATCAGTGTTTTATAGGAACTGATTTTTATAACAATGTATAAAAATTACTTACTCAAAACGCTCATACTGAGGCATGGAGAAGGCTCCTCCCTGGCTGAGGGCAGTAGGTACAAAGTCCATGTAAAACAGTGGTGGTGGTCCGGCAGCTTGGGGAGGACCTTGCTGCATATGAGGCTGACCTTGCTGTGGGTGGGGCGTGTGGGCTGCAGGTGGTGGCTGTCCCGGGGGTAATGAAGCAGCCACCTGTGCTGTCTGTGTTATGGGTGGAGGAGGTTCTGCCATAATGCGAGCTAAACAAAGTTCTGTAAAGAAACATCACAACAGAAAATCAGTGAGGCGCAGTGGTGTATGATACTGCCTGATATATTTGCGTTTGAATGTTTGGCATGGTCTCAAGTTAGAAACTTTAAGCTTGCCTGCACAAAGTGTACTACACTGCAGAATCCTGACCAACCAGTGTGTACTACTTTCACCCACCACCCAAGATACCCATTTTCAAAAGCCTACATATTGTCCATAAATATAAAAGAGCACTAATTACGCAATGACTCCACAGACTGGGGGTGGTAATGTGGTATGCCTGAGTATTACTCCGTGTTGCGAGAGTGAATTTGTGAAAAGACTAACATATCGCACACTGCATGAAAGACACTAATATACTTTACCAAGCAAAATTAAGCACCTCAGTGAATCAAAATACAATAAAAGCATATCATCTTTGACAAACTAGTATATTTTCTATGCCTTTAACATATTAGTGGAGATATTGGTTAGAATTGAATAGATTTATTTATATTTTAGAAATTTGATATGTGTTTATTTCTGAGTAAATTTACCCTAAATTCATGACGAAAAATAATAACAGATTCTTCAAAGTACATATAATAATGGAGATTAACAAAACAATTTAAGTCCTTTCTCAGTTGGAGACAATTAATTAGAGGAAAAAAGACAATGTGAAATGGGGGACAGCCTCAGGAGGATAGGCTGTGGTAATGGTCAGGCCAAGTTAGTTGATATGTATGTGGGAATGAAACAGAGGGGAAGGAAGTTCATTAATATCAATACATAAAGTTGTACATTTGTTGAGATAATGAAATTCTCCCCAATCCCTTAATTATAGCCAATAAGTATGCACACCAAAATATATTAAATGATTTGTCTACTTTTCACACTAAAAGAGATATTAGAGGGAAAGGCTGAATTTTCATGCACTTTATATATCAAATACTGGCTTAAACTACTCCAGTACTCAATAAGTATTACAGCTATAGCTGAAATTGGCAATCTCCATGGAAAGAAGCTACATATTTTGTAAAAAAGCTTAATCTCTTTAAAAAGTTATGTGCACGACAGAAAAAATAGGAGCCATTTTACATAAACAGATCATCATTTATAACTAATCTATCTGAAAATCAAATGGGGTCAAAATATTAATAATATTAATATGTCTACAAATTTGGTAGAGCCATGTCACACAGATTATGTCAAAAAGTACTCGCAAGCATGTATGAGAAAAAAATACTAAGTTTTGGGGTTATGTGACCTTAAGAAAATCAAAGGTCAATTATATGCATTTGACAGACTTTCCCACATCCTTGGAGGACACATGCTGAAAATATTCTCAAAACTGTTGTTACTAAGGAGATATTAAACAAAGACTGTCACTGAACAGCAGAGACAGGGGCAATAAACCAATACCCCAAACCAAATAAGCCTCATCTTTAAGTGACACATAATATTTTATTTGAGAATCTATCTCTTATAAATATGACCTGGTTAATGCTTGTGGCTTCACTATGGCAACAGACAAGGTCAGACAGAGGTTAGAACTTTGTTCATAAACCTACCACTTCTAACAATGCCAATCTATACAGATTGTTTGGTCTAAAACAGAAGTCTAAAGAGAACCCAAATCCTGTACAATTACAGTCTTCCAAGTTTTATGTTTCACATGCTCTCAGGAGTGGATTCCAAAACTTGTCATTCAGGTCATTCAGACATTGAACTGTTTGAACATGTACGTCATGCCCAGAATCAAAGTAAAAATGGTTTTAAAAGACAATATATCCAGAATTTGCAAAAAATTTCATTTTGACAAAATGTTTGACAAGAAATATTTTGTTGATTTTAATGTAAACATGATAATCTACCCTATCAAAACCAATCAGGTAAAAATGAGAGGCACATTCAAAAGAAGTTTCATAAATACAATATAAATACTGTTGCAGTTATAAGGTTTAATTAACAGTTGTGAAAAAATGCCAGTAGATCACGCAAGCTTTATGTTGACACAACAAGTAAAATATTATCACCTAATCTTGACATTCACTATTGTTTACTGACACAGTTTACATATACAACATAGTTACACTAGAGATAATAAGCAATGAATCAAGCAAAGTTTTTAAAAACAGCATTGATTCAAATGTGGAATATATGTTTATATATATAATTCAAATGGATACAAACATTAAGATACATACCTTAATAAACTTCAAGTCCTACACAGAATTAAAAAAAACAACAGAATAGTTTATCATAGCAGAATATCTTGAGCACGAATTGTACCATAAACATTTGTAGTCCACAAATAGAATCTCTAGACTAGGTCATTCAATTCCACTTTTCTTTAGAGAGCAAATAGCCTGTATGCATTTATGCCAGCTAATGGCACACATAAATTGATCCAATACACCTAAGTCTTCCTGATACTAGCTCACTTGTGTAAATATATAATATCAATAACTTCTATTCAAAATATCTGATGATACTTAGTATAGCAATGCAACACACAACTGATTAGCAATGTTGGAAGCAAAGCTTAAGCCATAAAAATACTGTACATCATTGAAACATAATCAACTTTGCTTAATAACAGATTCTGTTTTAGCAATCCATATTGTTTTGGTACTCACCATAGCGTCATATTGAATAATCCAACAAATCTGCATGGGACACATCAAATGAGGAGCAGGACAACCATGGGAACTATATAAACTGGCACACACTCATGAAGCTCACTTAATTATAGCAAGAAAGTTTAAAGTGCAAATCAGTGTGTACATAACTAAAATAAATCGACAAAATAAAACAAAATAGCAACGACCATAAAAGTATTATCAATATAACATTATTGAAATAATTTAAAAGAAAATGTATAAAATAGCAAATTTTAAACTGAAAAAAAAACAAAGAAAATGTATTAAATATGTATGGTGTCACTACCTAATTCAGTTATTTTATAAAAAAAATTATAAAAATAATGGGGAATCCAATCCCACATGTCCCTATTATTTTAGATGATCTGGGGCCGATTTCACAAAGGGTCTCAGACTTAGGCTAAGTCAGGGACTTAAATCTGAGTTTTTTGTCTTTGCTAAGTCCTGGACTTAAATGGATTTCACAAAGGGTGACTTAGCGAAGTCCAAGCTTATCATATAACCACGGTGGTTTTCTAGGTCATGTGACCCTTTATTTCTACTCAAAATATTTTAGTGTAACATATATCCCTTGTTTAGCTCATTTTATCTTTGAAAAAATGCTGTATTTTTAAATAGGAAACCTTATAATCACACAAACATGTCCAAAAAATAATTTAGGGAGGTGTTCTATATATTTATTCTTTATTTTCAAGCATTTCAAATTTTGAAGTGAGAAAAATATATGGCGGCCATGTTTAAGCCTTTGTTTACAAAAGTTAAGCCCACTCTTGGGTAGACTTAGCTAAAGCATTGACTTAGCAGCTCTGTGAAATCCTCCAAGTCTTAGATCACAGACTTAGCCTCATTTTGAGACAAAAGTCTTCAATTTAAGCCTAAGTCTGGGCTAAGTCCTTTTGTGAAATCGGCCCCAGAAGTTTTGCTATCCAAGCCAGAATGCACAAAAATAAAGTATGCAGAACAAATATATGCAAAGGAAATGGGACAGAAGATATAATAATAAATAAGTTTATTCAGCAAAATATTGCAAAAAACAAATAAAATAAAATAATGCTGAAAGGGAATATCATGAAGTTAAAAAACTTATATACAAATATTCCTCAATTTTAACAAAAAAAAGAAGTTAAATACAATAAAGTGACACATCCATGTCAATTAATCGGTTTCATCATACAACATAATACTTAGATTACAATATAATTATTAGATACAATTATAAAATAATAATTAGAGTTAGAGGAACCATTAAAGAAACATTTTTTTAAATTTGACTATGATACTGCTGCATATTGAGATAATAAATTTGTTTTTAAACTTTGTTTAAATTTTGTTAAACTTGGAGACATTTTTACTTTATTGGGTAGCTCTTTGAACCATTTAACTCCCCTTATACAGGGAGACATCCCTTTTATAAAAGTTTTACATTTATTGAAATACAAGTTTTGATTATTTCTAGTGTGGTGAGTATGAATTTGGTTGACATTTTTGAACAGGCCATTGAAAGAAGGCGGCAACAAATTTCTGTTAGCCTTGTACACAAAAATACATGTTTTGAGCTTTATCAATTCTTTTAGTTTTAGGATATTAGTTTAAAAAAAAGGCAGTTTGTAGAATCTTTGTACTTCAATCGATTTATCACTTGAATTGCTTGTTTTTGTAACTTTTCTAGTTTACGTAGCCTAGTTGAACACGTATTTCCCCAAACTTCAACACAATAGTACAAATAAGGGAAGATTATTGAGTTGTATAATGTCAAAAGAGACCTTTGATCGAGTCTTCCTTTACTCTGATACATCATGCCTATTCCTTTTGATACTTTACTCTCAATTTGTTTGATTTGTGTATTCCATTTTAACTTTTCATCTAAAATGTACGGAAGCCTACGGAAGCCTATAAGGGTCATGTTGAAAAAAAAAATTAAGTCGTAATTACGACTTACACAAGTCGTAATTACGAGATACTAAGTCGTAATTACGACTTATGGAATTTTTTTAAAACCCAAAACAAGAACTCCTAAGTCGTAATTACAACTTACTATCTCGTAATTACAACTTACATAAGTCGTAATTACGACTTGCTATCTCGTAATTACGACTTATGAATTTTTTTAAAACAAAAAACAAGAACTCCTAAGTCGTAATTACAACTTACATATGTTGTAATTACGACTTACATAAGTCGTAATTACGAGACACTAAGTCGTAATTATGACTTGTGAATTTTTTTAAAACAAAAAACAACAAAATTGTCTTGCAATTATAACTTAAGATTGGGTCACATTGGGACGATTTTAAAACAACAGTGGAGGTAGCTAATGCAGAATTAAGTTAACCAAACATTATTTGTAGCACCAATCTATGCTAGTAGAGGGTGTGGTGTTTGCTTAGTGCTACAGGTGTAAGTTGGGCATGATCTCCCTCAGTGGTCAAGTGGGTAACACACTTGCCTGGCACGCTGTTAATTCGGGTTCAAGCCTGGGTCAGGGCATACATACATACATAGACAACTGCCTACATTCCACAAGTTACCCACAATCCTCACCCAAAAATAAACCACATTGTAGGGTTGTGGGCATGCCATTGTAAAAGATAGTACAATGGAACACCCACTTTAGCCTTAGCAAGCAAAATTAGGTCAGGCAATTTGGAAGTCTATGGGGCTCTATGACTAGTTAATAACAGGCTACAGTCAGTGCACAATTTGGAGAGTGTAAGCTAGTTGTTTAATGTAATTGGCTCTAACTGAATGTTATTAGTGAGTGTTCTGTAGGCTGGTAGTACTGGCTACTTAGGTTGAAATCGGTTAGAGTCACTTTCCTACCTTGAGTATATGTAGCAAAAGATTTTATGGTCAGCTAGACAGTTGCCTTGTCCTGTCAGTCATACCCAACTTAGTTAAAGTTATTTAGTTGTTTAACATCCACATCAATCACTCAGGGTCACACTGGGACTATCACATTTACAACAGAGAGAGACAGAGGCTTGGAGATGACTAATTATCAACGTCTCCAAAGTTCTTTTAGGTGTCACTGGGGAAAGGGCCCAATAACACGGACCTCCATTATAGTGATCATCTGAGTCACTATGTATCTCCCTGACCCAGGCTTGACCCCTAATTAACAGTGTGCCAGGCAAATGTGTTACCCACTTGACCACTAAGGGAGATCATGCCCAACACTCAATTTTGTTGTTTTTTGTTTTAAAAAAAATTCACAAGTCGTAATTACGACTTAGGAGTTCTTGTTTTTGGTTTTAAAAATAATTCATAAGTCGTAATTACGACTTAGTAAGTCGTAATTACGACTTATTATTTTTTTTCAACATGACCCTTATAGGCTTCCGTACCAATGTGACCCAATCTTAAGTTATAATTGCAAGACAATTTTGTTGTTTTTTGTTTTAAAAAAAAATTCATAAGTCGTAATTACGACTTAGTATCTCGTAATTAAGACTTGTGTAAGTCGTAATTACGAGATACTATTGTCGTTTTTTGTTTTAAAAAAAAATCATAAGTCGTAAGTACGACATAGTAAGTCATAATTACGACTTATGTAAGTCGTAATTACCACTTAATTTTTTTTCAACATGACCCTTATAGGCTTCCGTAAAAATGACACCTAAAAATTTGGTCTCTTTTACCCTATTAATTTCTGTTGAATCAATTATTATTTTGTGAGTTTCAGAAAAAAGTTTAGTACTCCTTCCAAATATCATATAATTAGTTTTATTTATGTTCAAAGAGAGTTTGTTCACTTTGAACCATCTGGAAATAGTACATAGTTCTGTAATGATCTAATATAGGAGTATTAGATCATTTGGAATGGTATAAGATTTACACATATTGATTATTACAATTAGAGTGAATAGTGGGGACTGACAAATATAAGATAACTTTATGTCCTTTCATATATTTGTCAACTATGGATTATTACTTTTCCAAAGCCATACTCTGACTCTAAACTGTGTGCATATGTGGAAAGTTTTTTTTGAACCATTATGTTTTGAAACTGGTGTAGAATTTAGTAGCCTAGCTACCTGTTTGGCCACTATGACCATGTCCAAATCATCCTGCATCTGATGCCTTCAGTGGTTTCCCAAGTGCTGTGCAAACTACATTTACAATTAATTAGGAAAATTAAATTGGATACTTCACACACATTGGTGCTATATTTAAGTCTTATATTTCACTATTTAATTCACTGTCTTTGTTCAGAGTTGGAAAGGTAGTGCAGGTCCTGGTTTTTTTTTCCAAATCTTGGGTCTCTCCTGGGTAATCACATTATTTAGCACCCCTGGGTTTGAGTCAACTTTGGCATTTTGGTATAGAATTCTGGAGGATGTTTGGTGTTCTTTTGTAGCCTTTTGTAATGGTAGGATGGGGAAATGCAAGATCCTCAAGTGTTATGGTCTATATTCTGGACTGTATAGAATGAAGTTATTTATTGTTGAGCTTGATTGGGTTAAATATTGTTAGAATGATAGGGGTGAGGGGTGGGGGCATCAGTGTTTTTTGGCAGGACAATCTTGCACAATTTAGGTCTCTGACAAAATGTTATCTTTTATTACCTTTGTATTACCTTAAGGGCTGTGGGGTAAAAATAGTGAAGGCTTTTATGTTAGTAAAGACTGGTATTTTGTCAGATTATGGAAAGTACTTTTTGTGTATTCCAATTTAACACAAATATGAACTCAAGACAAAAAGCTAAAATTTGGTCAAAGAAATTTTTCAGTGATACCAGATAAACAACCGTCTGGTTTGCTAGATAAGATGCTTTCAGTTCTTGTGCCCTTTATTGAGTATTACATTGGGGTTTTCCAAAAGCTTGAAAATTTACAGATTACATGTTGCTAGGTTTGATCCATATTTTAAACCAGCCATTTAACTTGGAGCTAATATGAGTGAAATTACTTTACAGTGGCTGGTGGTGTAGTGGGTAACACTTTCTTCCTATTCTTGGTTTGTATAAATCTAGTCAGAACTTCAAGGGGGGGAAGTTTGAGGTTGCTTATTAATGTCCAATGATCTACAGTACAAAATCCTGAAAACTAGTTGGCACTGCTTTCTTCCTTACTCTCAATTAACCATTTTATATCTAAACTAGAAAATGTTTTTGTTAACAAAAACAAAACATCCCCAAAGGTTAAATGCAATATAATATAAAGTAGGAAAAGGTTTTTAAAACTAAAACATGCAGCGCTGAGAGAAGTGAAAGTTAAGCAGACAATGTGAAGGTTTAATGCAGTAACATGAAAGAAAAATTTAAGCTTTATTTCGTTTTATATGGTCATAAATTGTGAATTAAATCATAATTTAATAAATGCCATAGTTTGTAAAAAGAGTAGTTTTAAAGGAGATATAAGGCAAAAACACAAAATCTGCTCTTTTATGACCCCAGTTTGGCCCATAAAAGGGGGTCAGGGGGTAAATCTGACCAGCTATCTACACTCTCCTTATATGAAATCCATTCTAAAGCTGTAAAAGCAATAATAAAGGAGATATAAGGCAAAAGGATCAAATCTGGTGCAGTTAAAGGTATTTATGTACTGTTTTTTGTGCATATATGTGTGTGTTTGTGTTTCCTTGGATCTATTATCTTGTTCTTTATCAGTAACACTCTATACACTATATGCTTTTTCTGACAGTGAGTTGTGTACCATCATTTTATTACATAACCTTTGATCCTTTTCTTGTTCACTTCTATTGCAATCTATTGTTGGAGTGGTTCTATGTACAGAAAAAAAAATATAAATTAAAAAAATAAGATCAAATCTGCTATTTATGACCCCCAGTTTGAACCATAAAGGGGGTAAATCTGACCGGCTATCTAGACTCTTCACATAAGGTTTTCCAATACCTCTTAATACATTCTAAAGCTCTAAAAGCAAAAATAAAGGAAATCGAAGGCAAAATGTCAAAATCGGCTTTTTTATGACCCCAGTTTGACCCCTACAGGGGGGTTGGGGGTGACTTGCTTTCTAGACTCTCCACTTATGGTTTCCTACTACCTCCCAATACATTTTATGGCTCTAAATGCAATACTTAAAAAGATAATAGGAGGGTTCACATGAATTTTAAGCTGTCTGGTTGGTACCTGTGAGAAAATCATTCATAAATTTTTATCAGATCACTCCCAAAATCTAATCAGCTCGTGTTTTTGATAATATGAGCATGTGTGTAAAACTAGACAAAGGCCGCTCGTTTTATTGCGAGCCGGTGGTGTATCCCCGAAAATAGCAAACCTGAAGAAGCAATAACAAAAGAGGTCAAGGAAGTTTAGGGTTTTAGAAAAGTTGTCTCACTTTTACATTTGGCTATCCTCATTTGACCTTGAAGGAGACCCAAGGTCAAATCTGATCACATCAGAAGAATCCTAGCCTATGATTTCCTATAGGTTTGTTTCACATTTCAAACCTCTAGGACCAATAATAAGTGAGTTATAAGCACTTTTAAGTTTGGCTATCCTCGTTTGACCTTGAAGGAGGGGCCTAAGGTCAAATGTGACCTTATCAGAAGACTCCTAGCCCATGATTTCCTATAGGTTGGTTTCACATTTCAAACCTCTAAGGCCAATAATAAGTGAGTTAGAAGCACTTTTAACTTCGACTATCCTAGTTTGGCCTCAAAGGAGGGGCCCAAGGTCAAATCTGAACACATCAGAGGATTCCTAGCCCATGATTTCCTATAGGTTGATTTCACATTGCAAACCTCTAAGACCAATAATAGGTGAGTTATAAGCACTTTTACATTTGGCTATCACAGTCATTTGACCCTGAAGGTGGGGCCAAAGGTCAAATCAGATCACATCAGAAGAATCCTATCCCATGATTTCCTATAGGTTGTTTTCACATTGCAAACCTCTAGGACCAATAATAAGCGAGTTATAAGCACTTTTAATTTTGGCTATCCTTGTTTGACCTTGAAGGGGGGGGTCCAAGGTCAAATCTGATCACATCAGAAGATTCCTGGCCTATGATTTCCTATAGACTGCTTTAACATTTCAAACCTCTAGAACCAATAATAAGTGAGTTATAAGCACTTTTGCAACAGTTTTCAAGTTACAATTGATTTACTCAACAGTGAGAACCTTCAAGTAGCTATTACTCAGCTATGCAAGGAGCTACAGGTCTGCAATTTTTTTTACTATGTTATAGCTGACCCAAAAGTAGCTAAATAACATATTTAAACAAAATTCTCTAAATGCAATAGTTTTCAAGTTACAAGTCAAAATTATTGATGTTTTTGACTCCCCAGAGCATAATTTTGACTCCTGGGCTTAAAAAAAGCTATTACTCGCTTGATTTTGACCCTAGGCCTACAAAAAAGATAGGGTGGTGAGATGTCATACCCACCAATTCATGCACTAAATATAAAATAAATCTGAAAGAAACTGTGCACTACAGCTTGAACAAAATTTTAGACACTTTTGACTCCCCAGAGCCTAATTTTGACTCCTGGCCTACCAAAACAATAGGGTGGCCAGATCTCTGCCATAGTAAGCCACTTGCAAAGTTTAAAAGAAATCCCAAAAGAAATGTGGCTTGTAGGTTGAACACAAGAAAATCTCTGCGGATGCGGACGATGACCGTGCATGATCCATAGTACCTCGCTTTTCGAGGATACAATTACAAGCGGTGTGTAGATTTTGCTGAGCACCAATGACAGGTGAGTGTACCCCAAAAACTATTTTGTGATCAAGTGACCTTGATAAAGATCAAAGGTCAAATTTAAGCATGACAAAAAACTTTCCCACACATAAGATATATAACTGCCAAATATGGTTAAAAAGCTTCCAATAATAAGGGAGATATTCAAGGGAGACCACAATGCGGCAGCGAGGAAACTGAAGCAAAAACAAATTAGCGTCCTTTTCAGGGACCCTTAATTAGGTCACCTTTAAGCTCTACAGTAATCAACAAACACTTTCAGTGAATACATGTTCCAAAGTTTGCTTTCGCATCTTGAACTTCTAAAATGTATAAATGGGGTCAAAGGTCAAATTTGACACTTGCAAAATATTTGCAGACCATGATTTCCAATAAGTTGTTTTCTCATTCCAAAACCCCAGGACAAATTGTGAGAGAGATATTAGGGCATTTTGATATCTCTCCCCCCATTCAAAATTAAAGATGTGATATGGCGGCCATTTATTTTTTCAAAACAAGGAAAAAATTACTCTCAGGCTAGCTTTCCTAGCCACTGACATTTTATGCAAATCTGACACAGCTAGTTGTATTTTAAATGTTAGAACATATCAACGATTTTTGAACAATCGGCTATGGTGCCATGTTATTTTTTAAAAGGACCAAATTGTTTATAGATATGTTTTCACAGCCATAAACATTCTCTGCAAGTTTGGTGAAGATATCTTTATAAATGAATGGGACATAAAGGTTAATGTAAAAATGTGACAAATGCACATATGCACGCAAAGCATTTCATAATCTCCCAGACCAAGCCTTGGCAGGTAAGAGATAAAAATAGCATCAGAGATGCCCGTACCCCACAGCCTAGGGAAATATTTTTAACACCATGAGATATAGAAGTACTGTATCAGTACAAAGTTCAGGATACTTTCAGAGCACTGTCAGTTATATAAAGGTCTAAACAATGTTGAAATAGAGAAAATAATGTCTAAGAGAAAGATAATGCATGTAAGGATGAAGTATTAAAACAAGACAATTCAATAACAAGATGACAGCATTAATCAGTAAACAAAACATTACGACACTCTTTATCTACACGGCATGGCCGAATTATGGTTTAGATGTTTTGAATATTACCATGCATACAGAAGTGGTAATAAAATCTGTGGCTCACTTGCTGAAATTCCATCGGTTACAATGGGAAGTTGTAAAAGTAAAATTCTTAATGAATTCTAATATGACTTTAGCAGTGCTTAATCTGCATCAAAAGACAGACCCAAAGGTGCAACAAGATTTTAAAGGTCAAGGGCACTACAACAAGGTCAAATCAAGGTCACACCATGATGTTGCACACCAACAACCCCTAACCAATGTCCCTACCAAGCATCAACTTCCTACACCTCACGGTTTCTGAGATATAGCCCGGACAAGATTTTATAGGTCAAGGTAGCTACGGCAAGGTCAAAGGTGAAATCAAGGTCAGACCACGACGATGGACACTTACACCCCCTAACCAATGTCCCTAGTAAGTATCAACTTCCTACACCTCATGGTTTCCGAGATATAGCCCAGACAAGATTTTACAGGTCAAGGTCAGTTCGACAAGGTCAAATTAAGGTAAGACGATGATGTTGCACACCTACACCACTAACCAATGTCCCTACCAAGTATCAACTTCCTACACCTTACGGTTTCCGAGATAAAGCCCGGACAAGATTTACAAACTCAAGGTCACTACGGCAAGGTCAAAGGGCAAATCAAGGTCAGACCATGACGTTGCACACCTACACATCCTAACCAATGTCATTACCAAGTATCAACTTCCTACACCTTACTGTTTCCGAGATATAGCCCGGACAAGATTTTATAGGTCAAGGTCACTACAAGGTCAAATCAAGGTCAGACCATGACGATGCACACCTACACCCCCTAACCAATGTCCCTACGAAGAATCAACTTCCTACACCTTATGGTTTCCGAGATATAGCCCGGACAAGATTTTCAAACTCAAGGTCAGTACGGCAAGGTCAAATCAAGGTCAGACCATGATGTTGCACACCTACACATCCTAACCAATGTCCCTACCAAGTATCAACTTCCTACACCTCACGGTTTCCGAGATATAGCCCGGACAAGATTTTCAAACTCAAGGTTAGTACGGCAAGGTCAAATCGAGGTTAGACAATGACGCTGCACACCTACACATCCTAACCAATGTCCCTACCGAGTATCAACTTCCTACACCTTACGGTTTTCGAGATATAGCCCAGACAAGATTTTCAAACTCAAAGTCAGTACGGCAAGGTCAAATCAAGGTCAGACCATCACGTTGCAAACCTACACATCCTAACCAATATTCCTAACAAGTATCAACTTCCTACACCTTACGGTTTCTGAGATATAGCCCGGACAAGATTTTATAGGTCAAGGTCACTACGACAAGGTCAAATCAAGGTCAGACCATGACGTTGCACACCTGCACCCCCTAACCAATGTCCCTACCAAGTATCAACTTCCTACACCTTACGGTTTCCGAGATATAGCCCGGACAAGATTTTCAAACTCAAGGTCAGTACGGCAAGGTCAAATCAAGGTCAGACCATGACGTTGCAAACCTACACATCCTAACCAATGTTCCTAACAAGTATCAACTTCCTACACCTTACGGTTTCTGAGATATAGCCCGGACAAGATTTTATAGGTCAAGGTCACTACGACAAGGTCAAATCAAGGTCAGACCATGACGTTGCACACCTACACCCCCTAACCAATGTCCCTACCAAGTATCAACTTCCTACACCTTACGGTTTCCGAGATATAGCCCGGACAAGATTTTCAAACTCAAGGTCAGTACGGCAAGGTCAAATCAAGGTCAGACCATGACGTTGCACACCTACACATCCTAACCAATGTCCCTACCAAATATCAACTTCCTACACCTTACAGTTTGAGATACAGCCTGGACAAACTTTTTCCCGCCACCCGCACCATGGGTGAAAACAATACCCCGACAGCCCTTAAGGGCTGTGGGGTAAAAATGGAACTGTAGTCATATCAGCTTGACAGCGCCCCTTTTTCAACTAGAGGAATGCTTTTGCTAACAAAAGCGAAGTGTCCCTGAAAGTTTAAACTGCTTTGTGGTTTTAATAAGCATGCTGTAAAGCTAAGAATGCACACAGCTGCACCGTATGCTTTTCTAATACATTCTGAAGCTATAAAAGCAACAATAAAGGAGATATAAGGCAAAAACTCCAAATGTAACAAATTTTATTGTAATTTAACTTTTTACAAGTTAAATACTTACCTTATCCTCACAAGTGCTTGTTTGGTTTTGTGGAGCAAAACGTATCGACCGACAAGAATTTTTTAAGGAATATTCTTGTCACAAGAGGTGACCCCTTTGTCTGCGCATGTCCGCGCTTGCGCAGTAGTCGTTGTCGACAGGTGATTGTCGAGAGCTCTTCATTGTATTTTTGGTCCCCAGAAAACAAATTATGCGGGGAGGTAGGGTGGGTTTATCCTTGTGAGGATAAGGTAAGTATTTAACTTGTAAAAAGTTAAATTACAATAAAATTTGTTACATTTTATTGCGTAAAATAGCCTTACCTTATCCTCACAAGTGCTTGAATACAACCATAACAGGTGGAGGGTATTTGTTTTGGCCACACTGTTAGATGATTGTCAGACAAGGGGTCACCAAATAAAGCACTGATAAGAGGATAAGATAAGCTTCCCTAAGCCACATCTTAGGTTATATGTGACTTCTTCAACACAGATAAGTAATTTGCTAACCTCAACAAGAGATCCATGATGTGGTCGTCATTGTTGCTGCTGTTGCTGTTGTAGAAAATTTTACAACAAATCACATAGCAGTATTAACCATCACCCAGTATTGGCTGGAGATGTCTGCATGACTCCCCAAGCAAGATGTCATCATCTGACAATGGGAATATCTCCAAGCAGGCAAACTGAACTGCATAAACTGCAGATATGGGGCCATATGTAAGCCAAGAAAGACATATGTCAGTGACACAAGACTTGTATAACTGGAGAGAACATAAAAATGTGAGTCATATCAATGACATGTATAAATACACAAAAATTGACTACATGCTGAGGTGAATCCACAAGGCCCAATTTGTTCATGGACTGGTCATGGGATTGCCAAGCTACATCTTCGAGTAGAATGTAGTAAAGAATTGTGGGTCTTCCAATAACAAGAGTTTGATATCTGCTCAGGTAAGACCCCACTCTTGGAAACTAAAAAGGCAGCCATGGATCTAATATGTGTCTCAAAGTATAGATTCTGAGACTCAAGATTAAAGGACTGGCAATCTACTCATGCAGCCAGATTGATCCAGGAAGAGATAGCAGAACTCAAGATATCTCCATCAAGCCTTCCTTAAAAGATATGAGCAAGATTCTTCCCCTCCTTGAAGTATTTGTACTGTCCTGATAGTAACTAAGCACTGTAAGAGAGCAGAGTGTCACAACATCAGTCCAACATAAGCTCAAGAAAGGTTTGTGAGCTGGAATGACCACTGGTTTGAGCCATCTGGGGCATCAGAAGCCAACTGATTCTTGCTAAAAGGCAGGAGAAGGAGACTTTCCCTTTTCTCCAAGCAGTAGTCCTGTCCAAGAAGGATCTAAGTGCTGTAAGAGGACAACGAATCAAGTGTCCAGGCAATTTGAGTTCAGGAATGATCTAGAGCTGAAGTGACCACTGGAGGTAATCTAGACCAACTGAGGCTAATAGGTCCTTGCTGAAAAGGTAGGTAGGAGGGAGAACTGTAAACTCCTTCCTATGAGGCTTGTGTCTGAAGGAGCCAAAGTCCCAGAATACACTTCCAATGGCATTGCAACAGTCTTGCAAGTCAAACTTTTTTAGACTGACCTCCTTTTAAAGGTTAATAAGGAGCCTTTTGTGAAAACCAACAGAAGCAAAGGCAAATCCCTTGATGCTGCACCTCTGTTAGCAGTGGGCTTCTCTCTGTAACACTTGCAATAGGCCTATAAAGATGCAGGCTTTGGTTCAATTCCTGCACAAAAAAATGTAAATGATCAGCTATGGCTGCTGCAAAGCCAACAATAGTGACAGGTTTCAGATTTTTGCAAGTAAATGGCTCAAAAAATCTGGTATATTTGAGACCGTAGGCTCTGAGATGGCCACCTTATTCTGTGGGTACCAGAGCTCAAAATGGCCCATCATAACTCATACATTCCAAGATGAGGGTCCTTGAGATGCCCTAAATCTATCCCTTGCCCAGAGAATGATATAAGAGATTCTGAGTGGTGTTGAGGTGCCAAGCATGAAGGTGCCAATGCAACAGATTTAGATGGTATTTCTGACTGAATGGCTGTTTTTGAGACCAGTGAAGTCGCTGTAATGGAGGTTTGGTTGAATGACTCACCAGACCCCAAAGCCAATGCATCATGGGCCACCAAGGGGCCACTACAATCATTTTGCACCTGGTGTTCACTTGTTCAATGACTTTTTGGAATAAGTGGTATAGGACAAAAGGCCTAGCAGTCCAGAACCTCCAACAAGATGTTTAATTCATCTATGTTCAGAGCATTTGCATCCGGGACTGGCACCATAGAATGGAAGTTTGTGACTCATATTGGTGGCAAACATCTCTACCATTGGTATTTGACAAACTATGTAAATCAAATAGAATATTAAAGATGAAGACTCTCCTGTCTGTATTATTTCATTCTTTGTGGAGAGGCTGTCATGACATCTAGGCAACCCTGAATATATCTGGCTCATATGAGAATATTTCAAGGATTGCAGTAGGCCAAGATGCAGCATACCTGCATAAAACACCTATTGTTGATTTGTGCCAAACTTGCACGTTGTCTAGAACCATAAAGGGAGTAAGAACCATTCTGTACATATTACTTTTGTCCCTTCTGTAGGGATCATTGAGAATGACATTTAAGTAACCCCAGAATATTTCTGTCTCTTAAGAGTATATTTCAAGGATTGCAGTAGGCCAGAATACGCCAAACCTTTATCCCTTCTGGAGATGATGTTGGGTATGACCTTTAAGCAACCAAGAATAGGTCTGTTATGAGTATATTTCAAGGATTGCAGTAGGCCAAGCTGCGCCAAACTAGGAGGTATACGCTCCCCCCCCCCTGTTTGTTCAGATAACCGAACACAGTTGTGTTGTCTGATGCTATCAGAATTCTTTTGTGTGGAATTTGTCTTGAAGGCTTTTAAGGGCTAAACACACTGCCTTCAGTTGTAGGGCATTGAAATGTAATATATACATTTTTAACTGTCCAAAGCCACTGACTGTGATGCTTTAAGATGGGATCATCAACCCTTGTTTAATGCATCTACGAAAATAAGGGAATAGTGCACCTGTGTATGGAAAAGGCATCCTATTTCCCATTTTTTGGCATTTTCCACCACTGTATATGCTTTTTCAGAAGGATTTGAAACAGGAATTCTCACAACTAGTGACTGGAGATATTGCCAGTTTTTTCTTGATACCACTGAAAGGCACACATACATAACTGACCCATTGGTATAGTCTTTTCCAAAGATGCTAGTATCCCTAACTGGGAAATAAGCAACCTTGGGGTTAATTGTGATAAGATCGCCATGTCTTGAATAGATTCTCAGGTATTTAAAGTATTCGAGGTAGAAAGAAAATTCCTGGTACCAAATGCAGCGGTAACCTAGGAAATCGATATCACGAAGTCCAATTGATGAATAATTGGATGAATTCTTTGGTTTGAACCCAATACTGGTGTCTTTTACGTACACTAAACAACCAGTAGTCTAGGTATATGGTGAAAGAAATTTCCTGATACCAAAATGCAGTGGTAACCTAGGAAATCGATATCACGAAGCCCAGCGATATTACGAAGCCAGTTGTTGAATAATTGGATGAGTTCTTTGATTTGAAACCAATACTGGTGTCTTCTACGTACACTTAACAACCAGTGGTCCAGGTATATGGTGAACTCCTATTCTGTGAGACTGAAGAATGAGATTTGCCTCTTTACTACTCGCATGATACTGTAGAGGGGTCGCTAACCCGAATTTCCTAATGCTTTGAAGTGATAGGTTTGCCAGTGTACATTAAACTGAAGTAGCTGTTGAGAGACCTGTGAATCGGTACATAAAAGAACGCATCTTTTGTAACCGAATTTTTAATAATTTCTGCTGTCTCCAGTTTAAGTGATGCGACAAGCAGGTATTTATTGACATAGTAAACGAACTTCACTCGTGGGCAGTGACCGTTGAAGTTGTAGATAGAAAACAATTCAGGACACTGAGATGTATCAGAGGTCGTCATTAGCCGAGTTTCTATACAAGAAATAAACTGCCATAGAAACCTGGAGTTCTGCAATTGTAGAGTGGATGAATTGCTTTCTTTTGAAGGATTTCCAGCAATATTTCAGCGGTATATTTACTGTAGCCATGTTTTCCTGTCTGACGTCATCGCTTTGCATTGTGGGTAGTACAGGCATTGGTGAATTCGATTGGGGAGTAATTCGACAACTCCGTCTCAAGATTCGCACAACTCTGGGACGGCAATGAAAATCTCCCATCACTGCCAGTAACTCTGCAAGAAGAGCCTCCATGGTGACTTGCATTAATGTAGCCACGTTCTTCTGTATCCCTCTGACCTGGTAAACTAGGCAGAGTGGTACGACGATCTTTTGTGGTTAGTAGGGGAAAATTACTGGACATAGCTCCTGTCCTGAATATACTGTGCAAAAAAACAGTGTAAAAGTTGGAAGCAAGGACTTCAACATATAATATAACAAAATCTCATCTAGCCAGTTTGATCTTCGTTGAGTTTGCAGAAGAATTAACTCAAAAGTCACAGAATTCTTTCCAATGGAGACATGGCCATAGGAAGGTTTTATAATCTAGTAAATAGTTATTGCAATTCTTCAACAGGGCTGAACAGACAAGCAGTGCACATACTGCCCCAAAGACGTCTGTTGGATCTTCATCCAAATTTACAGCAAGGCAGGTAATCTGTCTATATTTTCATGTCTGTAGTCGTTCTTTTGGAGGGAGACCTGTTACTGTACCAGGGTGGCGCTCCACCCACAGTAAAGAATCTACGACCTCCGTTGTAAAGGTAACTAAATTCTTTCTTCTTTGTTTCCCACTGGAAACTTCACAGCAAACTCTTCTTGCAACCCTTTCCTCGACAAGCAGGTAGTTCCAGTCGAATAGAAGGTGAGTGCAGCCGTGTAACGTCTTCCGCTGAAGACTTCACAGCAAGATTTCTTGTATAAAACATCTTTATTCTGACCTTTTTCAGGACAAGGGAGGTAGAATTAGTGGTAGTACCAGTCCAGTAATGGACAACTACAGGTAGGTGCACGCTTGCACGCTTCAAAACTTCATAGATCTTCGTCTGTAAATGGACGATAATAAAAGAAAATACGTGTTGCTCCCATATCGACCAAAAATATAATGAAGAGCTCTCGACAATCACCTGTCGACAACGACTACTGCGCAAGCGCGGACATGCGCAGACAAAGGGGTCACCTCTTGTGACAAGAATATTCCTTAAAAAATTCTTGTCGGTCGATACGTTTTGCTCCACAAAACCAAACAAGCACTTGTGAGGATAAGGTAAGGCTATTTTACGCAATAAAAGCAGCTATTTATGACCCCAGTTTGGCCCATAACGGGGGGGTCGGGGGGTAAAACTGACCGGCTATTTAGACTCTCCACATATGCTTTCCTAATAGCTCTTAATGCATTCTGAAGGTATAAAAGCAATAATAAAGGAGATATAAGGGAAAAACTCAAAATCAGCTATTTTATGACCCCAGTTTTCCCATAAGGGGGGCCGGGGGGTAAAACTGACCGGATATTTAGACTCTCCACATATGCTTTCCCAATACCTCTTAATACATTCTGAAGGTATAAAAGCAACAATAAAGGACATATAAGGCAAAACTCCAAAGCAACTATTTTATGACCCCAGTTTGACCCATAAGGGGGGGGGGGGTCGGGGGATAAAACTGACCGACTATTTAGATTCTCCATATATGCTTTCCCAATACCTCTTAATACATTGTGAAGCTATAAAAGCAACGATAAAGGAGATGTAAGAAAAAAACTCCAAAGCAGCTATTTATGACCCCAGTTTGGCCCATAAGGGGGGGTCGGGGGGTAAAACTGACCGGCTATTTAGACTCTCCACATATGCTTTCCTATTACCTCCCACTACATTTTATGGCTCTAAATGCAATACTTAAGAAGATAATAGGGGGGTTGAACTAAATTTAAGGCTTTCAGATTGGAAGGTGTCAGAAAATCACTCATAAATGAGACATTCTTCAAGAGATTGCTCCGAAAATCTAATCGGCTCGCGTTTTCGATAGTATGAACAGGCCTGTCAAATTATAAGGCTCTGTACCAAGTAGTTTTTCCTGAACTGTGATGACGGGGGTGTACTTCAAAACAAGAGGAGAGTGCCCGTGAACGGGCACTGTGTCAGCTGACCGAGTGTTTTTGATTTGTGAAGCTGATTAGAGGACAGAATAATTATCAGGAAAAGGGCTGTACAGAAATACAGTAAATGGTAACTGAACAGCAAGTTCGAAAGAAATTCCGAAGCTGACAGAAGAAAAGGATAAAAAAGTTGTGCCCTGTAAATGGTATTATGAAGGAAAATAACAAGGTAATTGTTTAAGTGTAAAAAATAGGTTAAAACATATTTAAAGAAATACTACAAATGCAATATCCTCGTTCGACCTTGAAGAAGGGGTCCAAGGTCAAATCTAACCACACAAATACATTCCCAGCCCATGATTTCCTATGGTTTACCATTCCAAACCTCTAGGACCAATTATAAATGAGTTTTTAGCACTTTTAAGCTTGGCTGTCCTCATTTGACCTTGAAGGTGGGGTCCAAAGGTCAAATCTGACCATACCAAAAGATTCCGAGCCAATGATTTCCTATGGGATGGTTTACCATCTCAAATCTCTGTCACCAATAATAAGCGAGTTGTAGGCACTTTCAATTTTCGCTATCCTCATTTGACCTTGAAGGAGGGTTCCAAGGTCAAATTGGACCATATCAACAGATTCACAGCCCATGATTTCCTGTCTGTTTACCATCCCAAACCTCTGGGACCAATAATAAGCGAGTTATAAGCACTTTTAAGTTTGGCTATCCTTGTTTGACCTTGAAGGAGGGGTCATTGAAGGTCAAATCTGACCACACCAAAAGATTCCCACCCCATGATTTCCTACAGGCTGGTTTATTATCCCAAACCTCTAGGATCAATAATAAGGGAGATATAAGCACTTTTCATGACTGACAAAAAACACTTGTGGCGGCCATCTTGTTTCTCAAAATGAGGCCAAAAATATTCCCAGACAACATTTTATGGTTATTAATATATACTGCAAACTTAAGAAAGCTAGCTATAATATTTTTTTTCATCAGAGCAGTAATGGTGAAATCTCTCTCTACACACTGCGGCTATCCAGTGGATACAATGATTTACTCAACAGTGAGAACCTGAAAGTAGCTATTGCTCAGCTATGCCATGACATAGAGGTCTGCAATTTCACTATGTTATAGCTGACCAAAAATTCTGTGAATAACATATTTAACAAATTACTCTAAATGTAATAGTTTTCAAGTTACAACTGATTTACTCAACAGTGAGAACCTCAAAGGAACTATTACTCAGCTATGCAATGAGCTACATGTCTGAAATTTTACTATGTTATAGCTAACCCAAAAGTAGGTGAACAACATATTTAAGCAAACTACTGTAAATGCAATAGTTTTCAAGCTACAACTGATTTACTCAATAGTGAGAACCTGAAAATAGCTATTGCTCCGCTATGCCATGAGCTATAGGTCTGTAAGTTCACTATGTTATAGCTGACCCAAAAGTAGGTGAACAATATATTTTAACAAAATACTCCAAATGCAATATTTTTCAAGTTATAGCTGATTTACTCAACAGTCAGTACCTGAGAATAGCTATTGCTCAGTTGTGCCATGAGCTATAGGTCTATAATTTCACTATGTTATAGCTGACCCAAAAGTAGCTGAATAACATATTTGCACAAATTTCTGTAAATGCAATAGTTTTCCAATTATAACTGATTTACTCAACAGTGAGAACTTCAAAGTAGCTATTACTCAGCTATGAAATGAGCCACAGGTCTGAAACTTCACTATGTTATAGCTGACCCCAAAATAGGTGAATAACATATTGAAACAAAATACTCTAAATGCAATAGTTTTCAAGTTATAAGTGATTTACTCAACAGTGATAACCTAAAAGTAGCTATTACTCAGCTATGCCATGAGCTACAGGTCTGAAATTTTACTATGTTATAGCTGGCCCAAAAGTAGCTGAATAACATATTTATACGAAATTCTCTAAATGCAATAGTTTTTAAGTTACAAGTGATTTTACTCATGATGGAAGTTACTGAAAAGCCCAAAAGTAGCTATTACTCACTTAGCTATTGAGACAGACACCCAACTTACTCACCATATTGTAGCTATGAAAAAAGTAGCTGAATAACATATTTTAACAAAATGCTCTAAATGCAACACTTTTCAAGTTATAAGTGATTTACTCAACAGTGATAACCTAAAAGTAGCTATTACTCAGCTATGCCATGAGCTACAGGTCTGAAATTTTACTATGTTATAGCTGACCCAAAAGTAGCTGAATAACATATTTATACGAAATTCTCTAAATGCAATAGTTTTCAAGTTATAAGCGATTTACCCAACAGTGATAACCTAAAAGTAGCTATTACTCAGCTATGCCATGAGCTACAGGTCTGAAATTTCACTATGTTATAGCTGGCCCAAAAGTTAGTGAATAACATATTTATACGAAATTCTCTAAATGCAATAGTTTTTAAGTTACAAGTGATTTTACTCATAATGGAAGTGACTGAAAAGCCCAAAAGTAGCTATTACTCACTTAGCTATTGAGACAGACACCCAACTTACTCACCATATTGTAGCTATGAAAAAAGTAGCTGAACAACATATTTTCACAAAATGCTGTAAATGCAACACTTTTGAAGTTATAAGTGATTTAGTGCATGATTTCATGAATTTTAATCCATTAAAAATTATTAAAAAAATTTATTAAAAAAAAGTAAGACAGATCCAGGTCTCATACTCACACAAGAGAATCTACCTCTGGCCTAGTACATATATGCAAGATATGAGAGAAATCCCTGCAATAGTCACTGAGAAAATTGTGATAAAAAGTTGAAATTTTCACACTTTTGGTGGGGGTACCCCCCTTGTAATGTCTCTAGCAAACAGACGAACATACAGATTTGCATGCCTTGAACAATTTTTCATCCTCGATAGATAAGGTATCTTTTAAAAAAACAGCATGTCTCTAGGCCTTGTAGTTCTGGAGAAGAAGTTGTTCACGCGGACGCGTACACCCACGCCGCACAGTGATGACATAAAAATTGTTTTTGATCATGTGACCTTCATAAAGGTCAAAGGTAAAATTTAAGCATGCAGAAAAATTTTCCCATGCCTAAGGTATATAACTGCCACATATGGTTTGAAACCTTCTACTAATAAGGGAGATATTGCGGCGGCGGCAGCGGCGGCGAGGAAACTGAGGCGAAAATAAGGGCCCTTTCAGGGACGCTTAATAAAGAAGGGTACAACTATAACCAAAGCCTTTATGGGCTGGGGTTAAAAATGAAAGAGATAAAGCAAAAAATGCATAAGTATATTTATATCCCCAGACGAAAGTCGGGGATATATTGGATTCAGGTCCGTCGCGCCGCCGCAGAAATTTCCTTGTGGACGCGATAACTCAAAAACCAATTAATATTTTTTTTTCAAACTTGATACACATGTTAAGGATGCCCAAAGGAAGATCCCTATTTTAAGGTGACCTTAAACTCCAAATAATAAAGAACTTATGGCCACCTTAAGGTCAGAAATTGCACTTTTGACCACTTAGAGCCCTCTAGGTCACAAACTATGAGGCGTATCTGGCTTAAATTTTACCTGAGAACACATTAATATATTCTTAGTACGTGCCGAAAATCAAGACTTTAAGTTGAGGAGAAAATTGTGTTTGGGGCCCATAAAGACCCCACTTAGGACTTTTTTCCTAGATTTTTAACATATTTTGCCCTATAATTTGGAAGTGGTAATTCTGATGAGTCTCAAACTGCTCTAGGTGTAACTCTTATATGTAATCCTTGTCTGTGAAAAATTTAAAGGCTGTAGGTTTACCTGTTAGGCCGACTTGAGGTCTCAAAATTGCCCACAGAGACCCAATTTATGGACTTTTTGCCACCTTCAAGCACTGTAGCTTTCAAACAATGTCTCTCATCTAAGTGAAATATCATCTGAGAATATATCAATATGTTTTTCTTGTATGTACTCCAAAATTTAGGCCTTTAATAGACATTTAACCCATGTATGAGGACCATAAATCCCCACCCGAGTGACCCTTTTTAGACATTTTTCACATATTTTGCCCTGTAACTTGGAAATGGTAAGTCTGAGAAGTTTCAAACTGTATTAGATTCATATTCTATGTGTAATCTTAGTATGTGACAAATTTTAAGTCTGAAGCTTTAATTTGAAGGCCACATTGAGGTCTCTGACGGGCTCCCAAAGACCCAGTATTTGGACTTTTTGCCACCTTTAAGCCCTGTGACTGTTAAACTATGTGACTGATAGGGCTGAAATCTCATTTGGGTATACATTATTATGTTCTTTTTACATGTGCCAAAAATCATGGCTTCAAGTAGACATTTAAACTGTGTATGAGGACCATAAACATCCACCCGAGTGACCCTTTTAAGACATTTTTCACATATTTTGCTCTGTAACTTGGAAATGGTAAGTCTGAGAAGTTTCAAACTTTATTAGATATATATTCTATGTATAATCTTAGTATGTGACAGATTATAAATCTGAAGCTTTAATTTGAAGGCCACATCGAGATCTCTAAAAGGCCCACAGAGACCCAATATTTGGACTTTTTGCCACCTTTAACCCCTGTGACTGTTAAACTATGTGATTGATGGAGCTGAAATCCCATCTGGGAATGCATTATTATGTCCTTTCTACATGTGCCGAAAATCAAGGCTTTTAGTAGACATTTAACCTGTGTATGAGGGCCATAAACACTCACCCAAGTGACCTTTTTTGACATTTTTTCCCGTATTTTGCCCTGTTATTTGGAAATGCTTAGTGTGACAAGTCTTAAACTGTATTATATATAATTTTTGTTTGTTATGTTTGTTCCCCCAAAAGTTTCAGATCTGTAGTTTAATTGCTAAGGTCTCTTTAACAATTGTAAAATGCCCACAGAGACCCAGTTTATGGATATTATACCACTTTAAAGCCGTGTAACTGTCGAACTATGTGGGTCATAGAGCTAAAAGCTTTGAATTTTTCAAAGGAAGTGCCTGTCTATTTAAATTTTTATTAATAATGTTATGGCTATCTTAGGCTTTTAAGTACTTATTTTTGTGTGTTATCTCTCTGCTTGCTGAGTTTTTAACTTTTTAAAATGAAACTGGTTAAACATATTCAAGCAGGCAAAATTGCAAATTTTAATTAGTAAATTAAATTTTTATTAGTTAATACCTTACCTACCAGACGATAGCTATAGCCCGGCGCCAGCCGGTCCCGCCAAACGAAAGAAAAAGACGTCCCGGGTTTCACCCCCGGCAGGACCGGCACACTACAATCCACTCGCCAGGTGGCCTAGTTCCTGCCTCACTCGCCAGAGGGACGTGACGTCATAGCATCTTTTTCGTCCCTAAGATTGAATGATGAAGGCTGGAAGCGGGGAAGGCCGGGTGGGAATTTCCCGTCTGGTAGGTAAGGTATTAACTAATAAAAATTTAATTTACTAATTAAAATTTGCAATTTCATTGCGTTAATACATCTTACCTACCAGACGATAGCTAGAATAACTACCCAGTGGAAGGAGGGCAGCCTTCTGAGGATTGGAGAAACTCTTATATTATACCTAGGTGTGAGGTTCTAGTCCTTTGAGGAGACATGTTAGTCTCAAGGGTAACTAGACCCACCTGCCCCCCCCCCCCCCCCCCCCCTTTTGACTGCTCTGAGGGGAGGAAGAGAGTAAGAGTTCAAGTCAATGATTCCCACGGTTAACCTGGAAGAGAGGGAAAGTCCTATACCCAGAGGATTACTCTGAAGTAAAAGACTTTGAGAAGCCAAGGCCTAGGCTAAAAGTGAGCCTACACCTAAAACTAACTAGTATGTACACTATATATAATTATATACAAAGAAGCTTAGGGGACTAGTGGTGGATTTGCTGGGCAGCCACCACAGGACCCAAGTGAAAAAGCTCCTTATCTGCCCAGGCAACATCCTTAAGGTAAAACTGTGTAAAGGTGTTGTGGGACTTCCAGTGGCATGCTGCTAGAATCTGGTCCAGAGATATGCCACCTTGAAAGGCTTTGGAGGCCGCAAAGGCCCTAACATCATGGGCCTTAACCTGATGTAAGGTCAAGGAATCTTGGTCAGAGAGATCATAACACAACACTACTGTTTGTTTGATCCAGGACGAGATAGTGGCAGGAGAGATGTCCTTGTTAAACCCTTGTTTGAATGAAACAAAAACTAACTCCTTTCCCGTTGTTAGGTCCTGCGTTTTGTCCAGGTAGTAGCGAAGAGCCCGAACGGGGCAAAGGGATCTGTCTTCCTTTAAAGACTTATCCAGAGTGGGGGCTAAGGCTGGAATGACCACAGGGGCCACGCACTCTGGTCCCTCTTTTGCCAAGTGATTTTCGCCAAGAAGCTTGGTGAAGGGTAGAGGGAAACTTTGGACCAGTCAGCTTGGTGTCTGATATTTTTGTTTAACCAAGCGTGAATCTCACTCCTGCGTTTTTCTGAAGCCAGGGCTAGGAGAAAAACAGTTTTGAAAGTAAGGTGCTTCAGAGAAGCCTTTCTGAGTGGTTCAAAAGGCGCTTTTGTAAGCTGGTGTAAAACCAGGGAGAGGTTCCAAGCAGGAACCCCCCGGCGCCCTTTGGGTCTATCTCTGTGAAAACTGTCTAACAGTCTAGTCAAATTTTCATCCTTGCCGACATTAACCGAGGTATTTCCCAGTTTGTCTGCAATGGCTGACCTGTAACCATCAATAGTGCTGGGCTGGAGATTCTTCTCCTGGAAAAGGTGCAGGAGGAAATCTGCTATTTGTTTTATAGATGGGTTCCTGAAGTCCACCTGACTTGTTTCACACCATCTGACAAAAACGGCCCACTTCGCTTCGTAGACTGTTCTGGTTGAACGTCTTTGAGGCGCCTCAATTCTTGACGCCACTAGAAGCCAGGCATGGAGATTTAGGTTTGTCAGATCCCTGTGACGTGCCTTGTTGAAAGGTTGGGTCACTAGATCTGGGTGGTGTGGAAGACAAAGAGGAACCCTCGCAGATAGTTCCACTAGGTCCCAAAACCAAGGCATGTTGGGCCATCCCGGGGCAATCAGGATTGCTCTGCGATACCAGTGATCTGACAGCTTGCTGACCACCTTCCCCATCAGAGACACTGGGGGGAAGAGGTACATGTCCAGGTCCTCCCAGGATAATGTCAGAGCATCCACTGACCAGGCCTTTGGGTCTGGAATTGGGGACACAAATTGAACTAGCTTGCAGTTGTACCTTGTTGCAAACATGTCCACTCGGGGATAATGCCAGGTTTGACAAAGGAGGTCGAAGGTCTCTTGATGGAGGGACCACTCCGTCTGAATGACCTGCCTTTGGCGAGACAATTTGTCTGCAATTACATTCAGACGGCCTGGAATGTGTCTGGCCTTCAGTACTATTTGATTGAGGCTGCACCAACATAGGAGCCGCCAAAGAAGGGCACAGAGTGAGCCTGACCTCATACCTCCTTCCTTGTTGATGTATGCCACAACCGTGGTGTTGTCTGTGGCAATCAGGACGACCTTTCCTTGCACTAAATGTTGGAATCTTTTTAGTGCTAACAACACGGCTTTTAGTTCTAAGAAGTTTATGTGCAACTTGCTTTCGGGCACTGACCAAGTACCGCTTGCTGTGAAGTCGCCTAAGTGAGCACCCCAGCCTTCTTTTGAGGCGTCTGTAAAGATTTGAACTGCGTGTCGCAGGGGGTGTAAGGGCTGACCCTTTAGGACATTTTCCTCTTGGGTCCACCACTGCAGGTACTGATGGAGAGACCTCGGAATTGGGATCTCCTTTTCCAGAGATTCTGGGACTCTCCAGTGTTTCTTGAGGTGCCACTGAATAGGTCTCATGTGCAGTCTGCCTAGGGTCACCTGTTTTTCTGTCGCAGTGAGAAGACCTATAAGAGACATGAAAGTTCTCACTGGGCAAGATCTGTTCTGTAAAAGCACTGTTATTTTCTGTTGAAGGGTTTCCCAACGATTTTGAGTAGGTCTGACTACTCCGTTGAGTAGGTCGTACTGGTAGCCTACGAAGTCGAAGACTTGTTGGGGTTCCAGTTCTGATTTTTGCATGTTTACCATCCAGCCCAACTCCTGGCAGAGGGCTAGGAGGGATTGGGTTCCCTGGTGGCAAGATTCTTTGGTAGGGGCTCGAATCAACCAGTCGTCTAGGTACTGGTGGATTCTTATACCCTGTGACTGAGCCATTAACTTGACCTCTTTGACCACACCAGTGAACTCCATGGGAGCTGTTGACAGGCCAAAGGGAAGTGCCCGAACCTGGTACGACTGGTTCTGAAAGTGGAACCTGAGGAATTTTCGGGATGTGTAGTGAATTGGGATGTGGAAGTAAGCGTCGCTGAAGTCTAGCGATGTCACCCACTCCTCTTGTTGTAGAGAGGTCCGGATTGTCTCTGGAGTCTCCATTTTGAATGTTTTTACGCATAAAAACTGATTTAGCGTACTGAGATCCAAGATTGGCCGCCACTTGTGGTTCGGCTTTGGGACAATGAACAGTCTGTTGAAAAAGGCTAGTGAGGTTTGAACCCTGACCCTCTCTACTGCCTTTTTCTCGATCAGAGCTTGTACAGCTGCTTGCAAGTGGGAGTCTCTGATGGGGTTTGCATAGCCACTTACTATCAGGGGATCCCTTACTAAGGGAGGTCTTACTTTGAAGGGAAGAACATAACCCTCCTTTAATATGGACACTACTTTTGGGTTTGCACCCTTGTGAGCCCATATTTCCCAAAAACTCTGAAGACGTCCCCCCACTGGTTGGACACTTGCAACATTGGGGACATTTGGAACATTTGGAGCAGAAACAAAGTGACCGACAAAAGAAGCACTTTTCACACACTTTATTTGACTTTTGATCTTTAATTTTGGTCTTACGTCTTTCTTTTGCGACTGCCACCTTGTTACAGTAGGCACACGACATACAACATGATAAGAAACATTTGTTGGAACAGATACAAAAGAGTTTCTTGTTATGACACTTTGTACAGAACTGACTGGCCGGGCCACCGGCACCGGACTTGACTTGCAGTAATTGTCATTTATACTGTGTCTTCTCATGAGCCATCTTGGTACCACGTCCGGGTTGACCACCCCGGCCTCTGCCCCGGCCTCTATTGCGGGAACCAAACGCTTTCCAAGCTGGTAGTTCCTTTCCGGCTTGAGAAGTTGTTTTAGCAGTGTCTTGAGGTTTCCAACCAGTACTGTAGGGTTGGTATCTCTGTTTTCTGCCTCTACCGGCGAACCCCCCGCGGCCCGGGCCGGGCTGGGAAGTACGTCGGGAAGCTTCTAATTGGTTTATTTCATCCTCAGCTTTTCTAATAGCAGCATCTGGAAATAGCCCATATCCATTCAGGGGGCAATTTCTCAAGGAATTGAAAGTATCTGGTTTAATCCCCGGTTTCACAGCTTCCAAGTATGAATCCCTACGGAGTAGGGTCAAATTTGCCATCTGCACAAATGTAAAGTCTGCCAAATGTTGTAGAGATTTACCCATGGCGAAACTGACATTCTGGTTAAATGAAGATAAATACAAAAGTTCATCCAATGCACCTTGAGCTTTGACAGAAGACTTGCCTTTCTTAAGTTCACTTTGTAAAATATGCAATTGTTCTTGGAAGGCATCCTGTATCTTGGTAATACAGCGATTAAACCCCGCTGACTGGTTGCAAATATATGAAGACTCTTTTGCTGCTTTCTCCCACTTACGCATAGTGTCTTGTGATAGTGGGCGAGATGGAGGCTGAGGAGATGCAGAAGATATGGTTGAAATCCTGGGGAATGAACTATTTATCTTCGCCGCATCATTTGGCCAAGAATTCACTGATTTACCCGGCCTAGTTGGATCTGTAGGCTCCGCCGGGTGTATCCCATACCATCTGCTCTGGGATTTGGGGGGTCTGAGGAATTGGTCCACATGCAGGCCACCTGGATCACTAGATTTTGAAGGATAACCTTCTATCAGTACAAGGTTTAGAGTCTCTAGTTTTCGGCACAACCAATCTTCCGGAGGAAGATCCACAGAAATCTTGCCCACAGGTTGAGAACGGTGACCTGCCCAAGGATTATCAGTGCGGGATTGAGGAGAAAACTCCAGGTCAGGAATGTGTGTCCATCCCATGAACGCGCGGACGCCTCTCACAGTCTCGCGGTAATTTTGATCTTCACTGAGGACCCGGTCCGGGTCTGAGGTTTCTAAGTCTGGGGATTCCTCTGCGTCAGATAACTCACCCTCTTCAAATGTTTCCTGAGGATTGACATCGCGGAAGGTGACCGGCCCGGAGCCGGAAGAAGGTTGTTGAAATGCAGCTTGAGAGGAAGCAGACATAGCAGCTGACGACACAGTAGCCACCGGAGCAGGGTGTTTAAACATAGGTTCTGCTTCCGGGTAGAGGTTTTGAAGTGGAGATTGTCTGTCAGCAATTGAAAAATCCTGATCTCTAGGCTCATCCGGGCCAACAGCCGGACCGGCTGGGCCGGAAGAAGCCGAAGTAGAGACAAAAAAGGGTGTCTGGGAAAGAGCACCTGCTGGAGCGGCATGAGAGACCGGTACTTTGACCGGAGAAAATGTTGGATTTTGTACAGGTGAGGAGCGATGTCCTAGAGTGATAAGCGCCTCAAGCCTGGCCATACGAGTGGCCCACTTTTCGTCCAGTTCCTGAAGATCTTTCTTAAACTGAGGCACAGGAAGGGACAAATCCGGAGCAGGAGAAACAGATACAGCAGGTTCTTGTTCTGGTTGGGCATCAAGTACTACCACAGAAGACGGATCGACTAACACTTCCTTTGCTTTAGCCTTTTCCTTTCTGAGTTTATAGGTAGGAGTACTTAACTTGAGCACTTGCTCCGGGGTAAGGACACTGCAAAAGTCACACTGCAGATTCTGAACACAAGGGTCATCACCCTGTCCTTTCTCGCGACAACGCGCACACCTACTATGTTTGTCAAATGAAGCCATAATATGGCCACACGCACCCTTTTTCTGTCCTGGAGATGCCATGATAGAACAGTTAACTAATGGCAACACTTCCGACACAAATTAAACAGATATAACACAATATAAAAACTAAAGAGTTCACAGATAAAAATCCACAACTTTAAATATCGCGCCAAACGAAAAAGATGCTATGACGTCACGTCCCTCTGGCGAGTGAGGCAGGAACTAGGCCACCTGGCGAGTGGATTGTAGTGTGCCGGTCCTGCCGGGGGTGAAACCCGGGACGTCTTTTTCTTTCGATTGGCGGGACCGGCTGGCGCCGGGCTATAGCTATCGTCTGGTAGGTAAGATGTATTAACGCAATGAAATGGACACTGTTATTTTCTGGTGAGCTATAAGTCCAATATTAATGAAATTATAGCCTTATGTAGTAAAAATAGGGGATTTTTAACCCTCAACTAGCCCAGTTTTATTCAGTTTGCCTCAGTTAATTTTGACACAGTTCCTACAGTTACTAACTCATTTCAGTTGATAATCACATTCTTAAAATTCTCAATTCTGACTTATTATTATAAATCTGTTCTTGTGGTTTGATAATTTATATTTAATTCTGGAGGTATATAATTTTCCTGTTGGACATTCCTTATTTATATATTTGATTTTATTTTAGTGATAAGATTAACTGAGCTTTTTGTATTTGATTACCCCTTTTGTTTGTTTACCATTTGTGCTGTAGCACTCTATCTCTTTGTAGTCCCACCCCCATCCACCTCTGGGACCTCCAGCTATTGAGTGACACTAAATAAACAAAGGTATTGAATGATATCAAATGAGAAACAAAGAACCAGACTTTTCAGTGGGGTTGCAGATCTTCTGTAACAGTGAGAGGGGTGTGGAGAAGGGGAGAGGGGTGGGGTGGGGTTGGGAGATGGGGTTTGCTTCATTATCTAATAAGACAAAGGGGAGTCAGAACTGAGATTGTGTCACATATTTAGGTTGCATATATATGGACCACATATATAGGAATTGAGGAAATGAATAACTGAAAAACAATGCAAATTCTAAAAATAATATAATAAAATAATAATATAAATAATATATAATTTTTAAATAATATTTTATTTGTGAACAAATATAGAAACAGATATGCGCTTTTGGGATTATGAATCATTTAAATACTTTGAAAATAGGTTCAGAGTCACCCTTTGCAGGAAGATTGAAAAGTATGATGAGTTGAGTTAGAAATAATATTTTATTTGTCAACAAATATAGAAACAGATATGCTCTTTTGGGATTATTAATTTGGAATGGACATTCAATCATCAATCATTTAAATACTTTGAAAATAGGTTCAGAGTTATCATTGCAGGAAGATTGAAAATATGCTCTGTTGAGTTATGTATTCGGCGTCTGGGGATACACCATCTTCCTTGGGAAGATATAAACTTAGTAGATTGATGTGCTGAAGTTCATATAACTTTTCCCAAGATTTATGGCATACAACAAATGGTTTACATAAAAAATTCCCGATCAAAACCTGTGGCATGAGTGATGACCTGTCTGGGGATATGTTGGCGCCGAGTTGGCCCAATCTAGTTTTATGATTGCACTTCTATCCATGGGGTGAATTTGACAAACTCCCAAGAAATGGTTTTCTATAAGCTCCGAATATATACTAGCTCAAAAACCAAATAATTTACAAGCCAAAGTAATTTCACCAAATTATAATTAAAACATTTATGAAAATAACATCAGAGACCAATAACATCAATAGCCTGGGAAAATAGTGGATACCAGCCTGGGGAAATGCATTGAACACCATGAGATATGGAAGAGGTGAAACAGTATGAAGATCAGGAGACTTTTTGAATGGACAGTTTAAGTTATGTAAAGGTGCAGGAGAGAATAACATGTAAATATGTATGTAGAATCAGAGTATCAAAACAAAGGAATTTCACTGTCAAGATGACAGCATTACTGACTACACTTAATAAATTTCTTAAGTGAAGTATAGCTCAAAAGAAGAAAGAACAATTAGGTAAAGTCAAAGTTGGATCACAATCAGTTACAGCAGCCACCAATCCATACATCTTTGTGGCAGAAATAGGTCTCAAATATGGCAGAAAACATTTGAGAAAAGCCAAAGTAAAACATTCCACTTAAGTCACACCATAACATTACACACTTTCATACATCAATCAATCACGATTTTAAAGGTCAAGTTCACAATGGCAAGATCAAAGGTCAAACACCAGCTGAGTTTACTTAAGTAGGAAAGAAAGTAACAAAAAACAATTTTGAAAAACCTTTATGAGTTTCATATGGATGTAACAAGTAACGATATACATGAGTAGTCCATTTGTTCAAATGGTACATGTTTTATAATTGCACTTTAAGATTGTACAAAAGTTACGTCACCTTGTTTTGTCTCACACTTAATTAAAAAATCAACAAGTACACCCGAAGATAATTTTTTTAAATTTAAATAGACTGTTTATTTTTGTAGTTTTGAAATTGCCTTGAAATATAATTATACAGAGAGACTAGATGGCTTAATCAATAGACAGAACATCCAGTGGACACTACCATAAACAAACAATACATATAATTTAAATGCTTTAAAATTAAATAGCTCCTCAACAAAGATAACATATCACCTACATGAAAACAGTTTAGATATTCATACACAATAAATAGTACAAAAGAGTTCCTATTGCAATTGCATATGTCACAGGTTTTGGTTTTGCCATCCCACACCTTCACATGTAATGAGATTAGTATCCTGTGAAAGCTTCTTGACTTCAAAGTGTGCCTTTAAAAATAAAAAATACATAACATACAAGTGTATAAATATATTTAGAATTGAGAGAGTACATCTCAAGTACACCTTTAACAAGGTATAACCACTACTTTCATATAGGTTGTCACTAAAATTTAATTAAATTCCTCTTGGACGAAATGTCACTGCTCATGAAAATTTCATTCTTGTCTCTCAGCAGTTGTTCCTATAGTACCAGGCATAGTCACCCAGATCGTCAATACCTTACTGTTCCTCCTTTCCGCTCATCAGTCTTCAAGTCAGTCAAACATTTTGATCCCAGCTTTGCCTTTGATGCTCCTAAAATCTGGAATGAACTCCCTTATGATGTGCGCAGTGCAGCATCAGTTGCCTCCTTCAGAAAGAAGCTTAAAACTTACCTGTTTGAAAAAACCTATCCGCCATAGCCTCCCTTGTCACCCTGTGTCTCCTTGGTATGACCTGGCTATGTCCTCCGATTAATGTTAACTGCCTTGCTTTATGTTCAGTTGCGCCTTAGAGTCCATCTATGATGGAGATTAAGCACTATAAAAGTCCACATTAGATTAGATTAGATAAGAGTACAATCTTTTTTAGTAATTTCTCCACGAAATTCAAAAGTAAAAACAACACAATAATCCAAGTTTTTAATGTCTGTAAAGCAAAAACATTTGCAATGTGAATCAGCTCCAAAGAACATGTAGAATTCACTGAAACTATTAAAAGCAATGCAGGTTTAAACTCTGCATTAAAACCAACAAATTTATAGACTGGACTGAATATACTGAAGAGAAATATACGTCATTTAATCTTTGTGGCCATCCTTAATAGTGGCTGAAATCTTTTGTATAGTTTAAATCCAGATGGAATACCTTACATTCATTACAATTAAATTCTATACAATTTGTTTTTTCCTACTTTATTATGCACAACATGTGCAGTTTACATAGTAAACTATATTGGGCCAATTCGGCGCCAACATATCCCCAGACAGGTCATCACTCACGCCACAGGTTTTGATCGGGAATTTTATAAAACATAATTACCCATTATTATATGAACTTCAGCACATCAATCTACTCTGTTTATATCTTCCCAAGGAAGATGGTGTATCCCCAGACGCCGAATACATAACTAAAATTATATTTTCAATCTTCCTGCAATGATAACTCTAAACCTATTTTCAAAGTATTTAAATGATTGATGATTGAATGTCCATTCTAAAATAATAATCCCAAAAGAGCATATCTGTTTCTATATTTGTTGACAAATAAAATATTATTTTTAACTCAACTCATCATACTTTTCAATCTTCCTTCAAAGTATTTAAATGATTGATGATTCAATGTCCATTCTAAAATTCATAATCCCAAAAGCGCATATCTGTTTCTATATTTGTGCACAAATAAAATATTATTTAAAAAAAAATTATTTATATTATTATTTTATTATATTATTTTTAGAATTTGCAAATTGTTTTCAGTTATTCATTTCCTCTATACCTATATATGTGGTCCATATATATGCAACCTAAATATGTGACACAATCTCAGTTCTGACTCCCCTTTGTGTTATATGTAATGAAGCCCACCACCTCCCACCCCCACCCCTCTCCCCTTCTCCACACCTCTCTCACTATTACACAAGATCTGCAACCCCATTGAGTTCTTTGTTTCTCATCCGATATCATTAAATACCTTTGTTTATTTAGTGTCACTCAATATAGCTGGAGGTCCCAGAGGTGGGTGGGGGGAATCCGGGTGGGGGATGTGGGTTGAGCATAAATGGTAAACAAACAATCTATATAAAAGGGGTACTCAAATACAAAAAGAATTGAGAATTTTAAGTATGTGATTATCAACTGAAATGAGTTCATAACTGTAGGAGCTGTGCCAAAATTAACTGAGGCAAGTTGAATAAAACTGGGCTAGTTGAGGGTTAAAAATCCCCTAGTTTTACTACATAAGGATATAATTTCATTAATATTGGGACTTAAAGCTCACTTAAAGTGTCCATTTTGTCTACTTGAATATGTTTAACCAGTTTCATTTTAAAAAGTGAAAAACTCAGCAAGCAGAGGTATAACACACAAAAATAAGTTCTTAAAAGACTAAGATAGCCATAACATTATTAATATTCAAAATTTAAATAGACAGGCATTTCCTTTTAAAAATTCAAAGATTTCAGCTCTATAACCCACATCGTTTGACAGTTACTGGGCTTTAAAGTGGCATAATATCCATAAATTGGGTTTCTGTGGGCATTTTACAATTGTTAAAGAGACCTTAGCAATTAAACTACAGATCTGAAACTTTTTGGGGGACATACATAACAAACAAAAATTATATATAATACAGTTTAAGACTTGTCACACTAAGCATTTCCAAATAACAGGGCAAAATACGGAAAAAATGTCAAAAAAGGCACTTGGGCGAGTGTCTATGGCCCTCATACACAGGTTAAATGTCTACTAAAAACCTTGATTTTCGGCATATGTAACAAAGACATAATAATGCATTCCCAGATGGGATTTCAGCTCCATCAATCACATAGTTTAACAGTTACAGGGCTTAAAGGTGGTAAAAAGTCCAAATATTGGGTCATTGTGGGCCTTTTAGAGATCTCGATGTGGCTTTCAAATTAAAGCTTCAGACTTAAAATTTGTTACATACTAAGATTACACATAGAATATGTATCTAATAAAGTTTGAAACTTCTCAGACTTACCATTTCCAAGTTACAGAGCAAAATATGTGAAAAATGTCTTAAAAGGGTCACTCAGGTGGGTGTTTAAGGTCCTCATACACAGGTTAAATGTCTACTTGAAGCCTTGATTTTTGGCACATGTAAAAAGAACATAATAATGTATTCCCAGATGAGATTTCAGCTCTATCAGTCACATAGTTTAACAGTCACAGGCCTTAAAATTGGCAAAAAGTCCAAATACTGGGTCTTTATGGGGCCTTCTAGAGACCTAAATGTGGCCTTCAAATTAAAGCTTCAGACTTAAAATCTGTTACATACTAAGATTACACACAGAATATATATCTAATACAGTTTGAAACTTCTCAGACTTACCATTTCCAAGTTACAGGGAAAAAGATGTGAAAAATGTCTTATAAGGGTCACTCGGGTGGGTGTTTATGGTCCTGATACACAGGTTAACTGTCTATTAAAGGCCTAAATGTTGGGGCACATATAAGAAAACACATAGATATATTCCCAGATGATATTTAACTTAGATGAGAGACATAGTTTGAAAGCTACAGTGCTTGAAAGTGGCAAAAAGTGCATAAATTGGGTCTCTGTGGGCACTTTTGAGACCTTAAGTCGACCCCTTTGGGTAAACCTACAGCCCTAAAATTTTCTACAGACAAGGATTACATATCAAAGTTATACCTAGCGCAGTTTGAGACTCATGAGAATTACCACTTCCAAATTATAGGGCAAAATATGTGAAACGTATAGCAAAAAATCCCTAAGTGGGGGTATTTATGGGCCTCAAACACAATTTTCTCCTCAACTTAAAGTCGTGATTTTCGGCACATGTACTAAGAACATATTAATGTGTTGTCAGGTAAAATTTCAGCCAGCTGAGCATCATAGTTTGTGACCTACAGGGCTCTAAGTGGCCAAAAGTACAATTTCTGACCTTAAGGTGGCCATAAGTTCTTTTTTACTGGGAGTTTAAGGTCACCTTAAAATAGGGATCTTCCTTTGGGCACCCTTAACATGTGTACCAAGTTTGAAAAAAAACTAGAAATAGGACGCCCTGTTGCTTGTAGCTGCGACATATGAATAGAAACAGGATAGCATAGAAGAACACACATTATCATGTGTAATGTCCACCCTATCAACCTTTTGTTAAGAAGATAGAAGCAAATTCCTGTTTTTCTATTTTTGGCAAAAATTCGAAAATTCAAAATGGCCGCCATTTTTGGGAAAAGGAAAATTTTTTGAAAATTGCCAAGAGTACATTTCTTAGATACCCTGTGGGTCGAAAATTTCGCCGAAATCGCTCTATCTCGCACGGTTAAGGAGATAGAAGCAAATTTGTGTTTTGCCATTGTTGGCAAAAATTCAAAATGGCCGCCATTTTTGGGGAGGGGAAAATTTTTTGAAAATTGCAAAGATTACATTCCTTAGATACCTTGTGGGTTGAAAATTTCGACGAAATCGCTCTATCTCGCATGGTTAAGGAGATAGAAGCAAATTTGTGTTTTGCCATTTTTGGCAAAAATTTGAAAATTCAAAATGGCCGCCATTTTAGGGGAGGGGAAATTTTTTTTAAATTGCCAAGAATACAATGCTCAAACACCTGTGGGTCGAAAATTTTGAGGAAATCGCTTTATCTCGCACGGTTAAGGAGATAGAAGCAAATTTGTGTTTTGCCATTTTTGGCAAAAATTCTAAAATTCAAAATGGCCGCCATTTTTGGGGAGGGGAAAATTTTTGGAAAATTGCAAAGAGTACACTCCTTAGATACCCTATGGGTCGAAAATTTTGACGAAATCGCTCTATCTCGCACGGTTAAGGAGATAGAAGCAAATTTGTGTTTTGCCATTTTTGGCAAAAATTCGAAAATTCAAAATGGCCGCCATTTTTGGGGAGGGGAAAATTTTTTTGAAAATTGCAAAGGGTACACTCGTTAGATACCCTGTGGGTCGAAAATTTCGACGAAATCGCTCTATCTCGCACGGTTAAGGAGATAGAAGCAAATTTGTGTTTTGCCATTTTTGGCAAAAATTCGAAAATTCAAAATGGCCGCCATTTTTGGGGAGGGGAAAATTTTTTGAAAATTGTAAAGATTACATTCCTTAGATACCATGTGGGTCGAAAATTTCGATGAAATCGCTCTATCTCGCACGGTTAAGGAGATAGAAGCAAATTTGTGTTTTGCCATTTTTGGCCAAAATTCAAAATGGCCGCCATTTTTGGGGAGGGGAAAATTTTTGGAAAATTGCAAAGAGTACACGCCTTAGATACCCTGTGGGTTGAAAATTTCGACGAAATCGCTCTATCTCACACAGTTAAGGAGATAGAAGCAAATTTGTGTTTTGCCATTTTTGGCCAAAATTCAAAATGGCCGCCATTTTTGGGGAGGGGAAAATTTTTGGAAAATTGCAAAGAGTACACGCCTTAGATACCCTGTGGGTTGAAAATTTCGACGAAATCGCTCTATCTCACACAGTTAAGGAGATAGAAGCAAATTTGTGTTTTGCCATTTTTGGCAAAAATTCGAAAATTCAAAATGGCCGCCATTTTTGGGGAGGGGAAAATTTATTGAAAATTGCAAAGATTGCATTCCTTAGATACCATGTGGGTCGAAAATTTCGACGAAATCACTCTATCTCGCACGGTTAAGGAGATAGAAGTAAATTTGTGTTTTGCCATTTTTGGCAAAAATTCGAAAATTCAAAATGGCCGCCATTTTTGGGGAGGGGAAAATTTTTTGAAAATTGCAAAGAGTACATTCCTTAGATACCCTGTGAGTCGAAAATTCTGTCGAAATCGCTCTATCTCTTACGGTTTCTGAGATATTAGCAAATTACTCAAAAGTAGTACTGAAAATACACAATGAAATACCTAAATGGCTATTACTCATGTACTGACAAAGCTATCAGTCCCAAATGCAATACCAAGCGAGCTATGGACATAACAATCTTGTATTCAAAATTGTAGTAAAATATCTTTAATTATTTTGGCTTAAATGCACGGAAACCAATGGGTACTGAAAATAGCTGTACTTAAGTATTACTCAGTAAGCAAAAGAGGTACAACAGCCAAAAGCAATCCCAAGCAAGCTACTGACCCAATAAGCCTGCATATCAAATTTGGTGACAATAGCTCTAATACTTTTCCTTTAAATGAGCGGAAACCATGCGTGACGCCGGACATCGGACGCCGGACATCGGACGCCGGACATCGGACGGCGCAAAAAGCAAAAATAATATATCCACCCCCCAGGGGGGTGGACATAAATATTAATTTGTTTTTGAGTTATCGCGTCCACAAGGAAATTTCTACGGTGGCGGCGCTTTCGTCTGGGGATATAATGATGGATATAACATGATAGAAAAAGAGTATAATTCACATGAATTTTTTAATATTTAAGAATATTATACCTTGTGTGTGACAAAAATTTGCACAGGTGGGGCAATGAACAAGTGAAACAGAAATGCAGTTCTGCAGTACATATAGTACACACATGTGCACACAGATAACTGGTTTCTCATACCTTTGTTAGTGACTGTGCCACATGAATACTGGTCTCTGTATGTTGTGTGATAGGTCCACATTTCACTTCAGAACGCCCCTTTGCCAGAGCCATAAAGATTATCAGCTGAAAAAGAGTTGAGGGGAGTCGTGTACATTACAGAAAATGATATTCAAAAGCTGGTAGCATTAAGAAGGAATAAGTAATATCACATAAAATACTGTAACATATAATGTTTAAAATATGAAGAAATATACATAGCAAAATATAAATATTCTGTCTTTATAGGACAAATTTTCCAAGTGAAAAATGTAACCATAGAATATCAAATGTAAACCAATGGAATCTTCACAATGACAAATAACAATATCCAACACACCACAGAGTGACATGATTCAATTTTTGTACTCTCAGCTACTGTTTGCTCCTGTGTAGCTGATTAATCTAATCTAATCTACTGCTTTGCAGGCGCAGTATCTTCCCCACTAAGGGGAACTCAGTGCGCTAGTAACAAAAATCATTTCTTATAAGGAGAGTCGAGGGGCGTTCAAGGTCAGTGTACCGGGTTTGTGGGTGGAACCGAGAGGGAAGGAGACTAAGTTGGGAAGCTAGAGTTGAAAAGGTGCGTTTTGAGGTGTTTCCTGAAAGATGCGACAGAGGGACTGTTTCTTATTTGGAAGGGGAGAGAGTTCCAAAAAACTGGGGCATAGTGACTAAAAGAATTTGAGAAGTGTTTAATTGATTTATGAACTCTACGGTCAAAAGTGGGGGTGTGAAGGAACTTGAGTTTAGGGGTACTTCGTCTAGTATTTCTGAAGGAAGTGTAGGGGTGGATTAGTTCTCTTAGGTAAACAGGCTGACCTTGGTTGAGGATTTTATATGTAATGAGGCCTATTTTGAATTGTACCCTATACCTAACTGGAAGCCAATGGAGTTTTTTCAGTTGAGGGGTGATGTGAGAAAATTTTGAGGAACGGGTGACAACCCTGCAGAGTGAGTTTTGCACTAGTTGCAATCTTCTTAGCTCAAAGTCTGTGAGTGGTAGAAACAGGGAATTGCAGTAGTCCAATCTGCTGCTGACCAAGGCATTGGCTAAAAGAACTGATGTTTTAAGGTCCAGAAGGGGGCGTATTCTGTAGAGGTCTCTTGCATGAGCTCTAGTGGACTTTATGACCTGTGACACATGGTCGGAGAAAGTGAAATTGGAGTCAAACACCACTCTGAGGTTCTTGACACTTTGTGCTGGTGAGACCTGATTACCAAGAATATTGATTGGAAAGTGAGGAAGGAGTTGTTTACGGTTGTTTTTCGAACCTATCAAAATGAACTCGGTTTTATCAGGGTTGAGTTTTAATTTATTTGTGAACATGAAGTTTTGGATGTCGTTTAGGCAATTTTTTAGTTTTTGTACAGAGTAAGAAAAATTTGCTGGAAAGAGTGAAATGTATAGCCGAGTGTCATCGGCGTAGAAATGGTAATTGATGCTACTGTGAGATTGAATGATGGAGCTGATTGGGTTGGTGTAAAGAGAAAAAAGAATTGGACAAAGGACGGAGCCCTGGGGGACCCCATGCTGAAGGGCAACAGGATTTGAGAGTGTGCTGCCTACCTTGACCGACTGTGTCCTTCCCGACAGGTATGATTTGAACCAGCCAAGTGCCAGTTCACTGATTCCATAGTAACCATTAAGTCTGTCCAGGAGTATAGTGTGATCAATGGTGTCGAAAGCGGCAGAGAGATCTAGAAGGGTGAGCGCTGTAACAGACCCTTTGGCCATATTGAGAAGAATATCATTATGAATGTAAAGGAGGGCACTTTCAGTAGAATGGTGTTTTCTATAAGCCGACTGGAAGGCAGTCATCAGGCCGGCTTCATCAAGGTATGTAGCTGGGCTGCTACTACCCTTTCAAGTATCTTTGAAATAAAGTTTAGATTGGAAACGGGCCTGTAATTTTTGAAAACTTCCTTGTCTAAGGATGATTTTTTGAGAATTGGGGTTACATGGGCCTGCTTAAAGAAATTAGGACACGTACCTTGTGCTAGAGAGGCGTTGATTATTGAGGTGATGGGGGTAATAAGGATATCCAGGAATTCAAGAACAAGAAAAGTGGGCCAAGGGAACATGATTTAGTGGGAGAGTCTTGAATGATTTTGGTGACCTGCTCTTCAGTTACAGCAGAGAAAGAGGCGAATGTGGGTGGAGGAGAGTCTGGGGTGATGTGTCGGAAATTGAGTGAGGTAGAGAAAATTGAGTGTATTTTTTCAATTTTTTTCTGTAAAGAACTCGACAAATCTGTCAGCCAAAAGCTTTGGGGGGTTTATAGATGGGAGAATCTTTGCTGGGATTCTGTGTAACACATCACCCAGGACTCGCCATAGTTTTTGTGGGTTGTGGTGATTGTCCCGAATTTTTTCTTTGAGGAATTCAGATTTGGCCTGCATGCAGATTTTATTGTACTGGTGGACTTTCTGCATGTATTGGGATCTATTGAAGGTAGATTTATTTCGGCGCCAAATACGTTCAAACAAACGCTTGGTCTCCTTTGCCGCAATTACCGTTTCATTAACCCATCCTGGGATGTACTTCGCCTTGGTATTTTTGGTGTGTGGTGGTGCATATTTGTCAATAAGGGTGGACAAAGTAGTATTTCTACCAGGTTACCAAATAAAATAAGTAGTTTCCAACATAGACTCCATTCTGCAAGCAGGATAACACAGTAAAGACAATCATTGCGACAATTTCAGTGCAATTTATGAAGGTGAAAAAGCATCAGAGATTTGTTGCTGTGGATATACCTGGTCTTGCATATACTCGTCCACACATACTTTCTGAGTGATACTTTTCAGAAGCTCCTCAGCTGCATTCTCTCCCACTTTCTCAGCAGGGACACCTACAAAATAACATTGCTAGAATCATTCTTATTCCTAGTATTTTCTTTGAAAACAACCATTTGCTGAGAAACATTTGGAGAATAAGGAAAAAATTTCTGAGAAGAAGAGTTTTTAAATTAACAAGATTTTTTATAATTGTAAAAGTAATAAGGATAAACTTGAAATAATAGCTGTGCTGAAAGTAGGTACCATTAAAATTTTAGTTGTTGCAGAAAATAAAGTATTGCAAATGTTCTTTTATGAAAATTTAGAAAAATTCTTATTCAACCAAATTTCTCTCATTCTCGGAATTTTTATCTAGAAAATGTCTATATTGTGAGGAAAGTTTTATTCCAAGAATAAGAATATTAGTCAATATTTTCTCAGATGATAGTCTACAGCATAGAAAGCATGCATCATTACACATTATTCTGCAAAACTTTATTTGGCATCTTATTGTATACATATTCTTTATGATAAAATCTGTACATACAGTTGATTTTAGTTATGTTGGAATCTTAAGGCACAAAGAACAGAAAAACATATTGACTTAATCTGAACTTCCTAATAACAAGTTAATGTTGTTGGAAAAGGTCATTTAATGACTTTAAAAGCAATTGTACTTAGTTCTATCAAATGCTTAGCTCTACAAATATGCTTATTCTTGAATTTTTGCCAAAAAATATTAAAGAAAATGTAATCACTAATTTTACACAAACCTTTCCTTCCAAGAGCTGACCCAGCGAGTCTGCATCCAGTACTTGTCTCTGCAAAAATGCTGCAAAAACAAACATAAATAAAAACAACAGCATCAACCCACATATATAAACCCTCAGCTATGATAGAGCAGGAGCAATTTAAATGAAAAAACTTAAATAAGCCATTAAAAGACTGACAGCCATGACAGACATGATTTCCTACAACCTTTAAATGAAGCTAAATTTTTAAAAGCTGAGAGTTTAAAATGCCTTGTGGTGTTAATAAGCATGCTGTAAAGCTAAGAATGCACAAAGCTGTACCGTACTCTTACATAAACCAACCCCCTTAGTGATATCATGACAGGGAAAATCCTACAAAGGTCTTCCTTAATTAACATAAACAAGCATTGTAGACATAGACAAGCTGGAGAAAGTGTTGTACATTGGATGTACAACATTGGATGTAACTTAAGTAAATTTTGTGTAAATGCTACAAAGCATTTCAGTAACGAGTATTGATAACTTCATATATAATCATGTGTTCAAGTATGTATTGCTATTTAGATTGTCCACAGGGTTTTGCAATAGGTTTTAATACATTGTGAAAGCATAAAAGCAACAATAAAGGCAAAAGCTATTTCATGACCCCAGTTTGACCCATACATGGGGGTCAGGAGGTAAAACTAACTGGCTATGTAGACTCTCCACATATGGTTTCCCAATACCTCTTAATACATTCCAAAGCTATAATAGCAATGAAGGAGATATCAGGTAAAAACTCCAAAACAGCTCTTTTTTACCCCAGTTTGATCCATAAGGGGGAGGTCGGGTGGTAAAACTGACCCACTACTTAGACTCTCCACATATGCTTTCCCAATACTTCTTAATACATTCTCAATCTATAAAAGCAACATTAAAGGAGAAATAAGACAAAAACTCAAAATCAGCTATTTTATGACCCCATAAAGGAGATATAAGGCAAAAACTCCAAAGCAGCTATTTTATGACCCCAGTTTGACCCATAAGGGGGGGTCGGGGGGTAAAACTGACCGCTATTTAGACTCTCCACATATGCTTTCCCAATACCTCTTAATACATTCTGAAGCTTTTAAAGCAACAATAAAGGAGATATAAGGTAAAAACTCAAAATCAGCTATTTTATGACCCCAGTTTGACCCATAAGGGGGGGGGGGGGCGTGGGGTAAAACTGACCGGCTATTTAGACTCTCCACATATGCTTTCCCAATACCTCTTAATACATTCTGAAGCTATAAAAGCAACAATAAAGGAGATATAAGGCAAAAACTCAAAATCAGCTATTTTATGACCCCAGTTTGACCCATAAGGGGGGGCCGTGGGGTAAAACTGACCGGCTATTTAGACTCTCCACATATGGTTTCCTATTACCTCCCAATACATTTTATGGCTCTAAATGCAATACTTAAGAAGATAATAGGGGGGTTGACCTAAATTTAAGGCTCTCAGATTGGAAGGTGTGAGGAAAGCACCCATAAATGAGACATATTTCAAGGGATTGCTCCCAAAATCTAATCAGCTTGTGTTTTCGATAGTATGAACAGGTGTGTCAAATTATAAGGCTGAGTAGCAAGTAGTTTTTCCTGAACTGTGATGACGGGGGTGGGGGGGTGGGGGTGGGGGTGGGGGGGGTGTACTTAAAAAATTGTTTTTGATCATGTGACCTTCATAAAGGTCAAAGGTCAAATTTAAGCATGCAGAAAAATTTTCCCACGCCTAAGGTATATAAGTGCCAAATATGGTTTGAAACCTTCTTATAATAAGGGAGATATTCAAGGGAGACCATAATGCAGTGGCGGCGGCGGCGGTGAGGAAACTAAGGCGAAAACAAATAAGCGCCCTTTCAGGGACGCTTAATTATCAACCCTAACCACTGGCCCAACACCTAACTTAAGTTATATGATGATGGGCAAAGAGTACACGGGTGGTCACTAAGATAAATGGTCACGAAGATAAACGGTCTTCAAAGTTTTCAAATTTAAATAGTGTAAATAGCAAAATCGCAGAAACTAAACAACAAAATAGACTTAAACAATGCTTTTAATGATTTTGGTTTGTGTTATATTGTTGTTTAAACCTTTTAACTGTTTTTATGTGAGCATTTCTGAGGACCGTTTATCTCCATGACCGTTTATCTTCATGACCACCCGTGTACTCTTTTAAACACAGAAATGACACTGGTACAGAGCTTAATTTGAATCTACCAGACCAACAACTGGTTTGAGATAAGGACACTACCACTGCACCAGCTCCTAGATCCTTTACACCTTCATATACTACTCAACTTCATTTGAAAGATGAATATTTCTATGATAATTTTTAATAACTTGCAATTAGATTTCCAGTGATCTAACCAGTCACATGTCATGCATCAGCTGAAGTTGTTTAGTAATTAGGCATGAAGTTCAATAGTAGTACACACCCTTATCTAACCAAATATATGTCACTCAGTTTATTTGTTTCAGTGTAAACTTTATCAATTAATTCTGTCATTTTTCATCAGCTTTTATGAAACCTTTGTCTTCATGTCTTACTTGATGCCACAGCCAGTACCAAAGGCTTTATGTTCAGGTTCTTTTAATGCCTCTATGTGGATTGGTACACTGCGGCCCAGGTGTTTGGTTAACAGATTGTGGGCAAATCTGGCCATATTCTGTGCAACCTAGACAATAACACAGTGTTGATTTGACATGTTTCATTGGTACGCATATATCAAAACAAGATATTTTGTTTATTAAATATTTGAAATAGTTGCAGTTTACAAAGGCCAGGTCAGTTTCATGCAGAATGTAATCTAATTCCTGGTATAATACATAATACATTAATCCCAACCTTTGGCAATATTCTTGTTTGTCTTTCATATATACAATGAGTTTGTTTTTTGTTTAATAAATACATGATAAATTTTATATATTTCAACTTAATTCAAAATAGTTACATCCAAATGAAAGTTGCTCTTACCATCATCTAGCTTAACTTTGACTCTCAGGAAGCTTAAGCTGAAAGAGTCATGATCAGTGAAACACCACACAGATAAGGAGACTTTCAGAATACAGTGTACGTTATGTTAAGGTACAGGGTAAAAAATACTTAGGAGAGAGAAAATATATGTAAAGACAAAGTATCAAAACAAGACAATTCAACAGCAAGATGAGAGTATTGATTAGTAAACTAAAAGCTATGAAGCTGTAAATTTTATCACTGGAAGTTTAGCTGATAATGGAGAAAGCACAGATCAGATACAAATAACAATCAGTTGCAGAGATCCACATTTTTTTGTGACAAGAGAAATGTCTCAAATGTGGCAGTAAAAAACATTCTGGCAGAGCCAAGTTCAAAGGTCACATCACGGTCATACAATGACGTTGCACACCTACACCCCGAACCAATGTCCCTACCTAGTATCAACTTTGTACACCATGTCAAGGTCACATCATGGCGTTACACACCTACTCCCCACTTCCCCAACCAACAACTTGCTATACCTCAAGGTTTCTGAGATACAGCCTAGACAAGCTTTTTAACTTAAAACACTTCTATCGAACAGAAATTCATTACAACAGGAATTACAGGATACGTAGAACCAGGCACTTATTAAGGTGACTGGAATGTATATCTGAAAGGTCTTGTACTCTTACTTTTAGGGGAAGTACTCCTGCTACGAACGCTGTTCCTGTCACACTCACAAGTTGTCCCTCTTCTGTCAAAATGATGGGAGGGATTTCACGGACTGGAGGACAGCGTACAATCACCTCACCTCCTCCTTTAGGGAAATAACCTCTGTAAATAATTCCTAGACTATATAGACCACAAACAAACTGTACCACTCATTCAAGGAAATAACCCCAATACTTATAATCCACACAAGTCACTTGGGGAAATAGCCCCTGTATGATACAAACCATGCAGTGCCTGTATCATACAAACCATGGAGGTTATTTAACGAATAAACTACATAGTCAATGAGGGAAATTGCCCCTGTATCATATAACCTGCATAAGTCATTTAGCAAAATATCTTTTGTATTATACAAACCAAACAAGTTATTTATTAAAATAACTACTGTCATTCAAAGAAATATATCTTGTATCATGCAATTCATTTTGAAAACTCCTGTGTCTTAGAGAAATAGTCCCTGTATAAACCAAAGAAATAACAACCGAAATATCCTACAAATCATAGTCATGTTGTAATATCATGGTCATGCCATAAGCTATGGTCAAGGTTAGGGTTTCATGTTCCATTCAACTGCCAAAGTCATATTGGGACAAGTCCTTAACATTGCCACTTGCAGGAATCAAGCTGCCCGTATGCCATGATAAAAGAGCATAATACACTCTTACTGTCACAGAAGCTTGTTTATCGATAAGCTGCTAACTTTTGAGAGTTCAGTAAAAAATGCCTCAGGTTAACTTGCATTTTTGTAAACCAAGAGATGTTTCTGGGAGAAGACAGCAACTATTTGGCCTACTTAAAAATGTGGATTAACAAAGCTCCTATCAAAGAATTTTTTATGCAATGTAATACCTAAATATTCACTAACATAGACTTTTATTTTCCCTTTCTGTACCGAGTCTGCAGAAATGGATCGGGAAGTCAAACCATTATCAAAATTATACACAACTGCATTTGTCATACACAGTATGACATAAAATCAGAGACAGATAATAGACACATTTACTGGGAAGGTAGAATTATCAAAAGTAATAATCAGTGCCAGCAGGAAGCACAGTCAAGTTACTGAAATTGAGTATTATAAAAGATATTATATACCTTCTGATGACATCACATTTTAGCTTTAATTCCAAACCAGATAAAAGTGGCTGTAAAATCTGCAACATAAAGCACATTTTCAAACCTGTTAGACCAGCAAATTATTATTCATTAAATTGTTATGAAATAGTTTTAGAAAATATTTTAAAACTTTTTTGTTTGAACAATCTTGCAGTTTGAAATTATCAAACTAGAGGAATGCTTTTGCTAACAAAAGTGAAGCATCCCTGAAAGTTTAAAATGCTTTGTGGTTTTAATAAGCATGCTGTAAAGCTAAGAATGCACAAAGCTGCGCCATATGCTTTCCCAATACCTCTTAATACATTCTGAAGCTATAAAAGCAACGATAAAGGGGATATAAGGCAAAAACTCCAAAGCAGCTATTTATGACCCCAGTTTGGCCCATAAGGGGGGGTCGGGGGGTAAAACTGACCAGCTATTTAGACTCTCCACATATGCTTTCCCAATACCTCTTAATACATTCTGAAGCTATAAAAGCAACAATAAAGGAGATATAAGGCAAAAACTCAAAATCAGCTATTTTATGACCCCAGTTTGACCCATACCCTGGGGTAAAACTGACCGGCTATTTAGACTCTCCACATATGGTTTCCTATTACCTCCCAGTACATTTTATGGCTCTAAATGCAATACTTAAGAAAATAATAGGGGGGGGGGGGGGGGGGGGGGGTTGACCTAAATTTAAGGCTTTCAGATTGGAAATGAGACATTTTTCAAGGGATTGCTCCCAAAATCTAATCAGCTCAGGTTTTCGATAGTATGAACAGGTGTCAAACTAGATTGGGCCAATTCGGCACCAACATATCCCCAGACAGGTCATCACTCACGCCACAGGTTTTGATCGGGAATTTTTTAAAACATAATTACCCATTATTATATGAACTTCAGCACATCAATCTACTCTGTTTATATCTCCCCAAGGAAGATGGTGTATCCCCAGACGCCGAATACATAACTCAAATTATATTTTCAATCTTCCTGCAATGATAACTCTAAACCTATTTTCAAAGTATTTAAATGATTGATGATTGAATGTCCATTCTAAAATAATAATCCCAAAAGAGCATATCTGTTTCTATATTTGTTGACAAATAAAATATTATTTTTAACTCAACTCATCATATTTTTCAATCTTCCTTCAAAGTATTTAAATGATTGATGATTCAATGTCCATTCTAAAATTCATAATCCCAAAAGCGCATATCTGTTTCTATATTTGTTCACAACTAAAATATTATTTAAAAAAAAATTATTTATATTATTATTTTATTATATTATTTTTAGAATTTGCAAATTGTTTTCAGTTATTCATTTCCTCTATACCTATATATGTGGTCCATATATATGCAACCTAAATATGTGACACAATCTCAGTTCTGACTCCCCTTTGTGTTATATGTAATGAAGCCCACCACCTCCCACCCCTCTCCCCTTCTCCACACCTCTCTCACTATTACACAAGATCTGCAACCCCATTGAGTTCTTTGTTTCTCATCTGATATCATTAAATACCTTTGTTTATTTAGTGTCACTCAATATAGCTGGAGGTCCCAGAGGTGGGTGGGGGGAATCCGGGTGGGGGATGTGGGTTGAGCATAAATGGTAAACAAACAATCTATATAAAAGGGGTACTCAAATACAAAAAGAATTGAGAATTTTAAGTATGTGATTATCAACTGAAATGAGTTCATAACTGTAGGAGCTGTGCCAAAATTAACTGAGGCAAGTTGAATAAAACTGGGCTAGTTGAGGGTTAAAAATCCCCTAGTTTTACTACATAAGGATATAATTTCATTAATATTGGGACTTAAAGCTCACTTAAAGTGTCCATTTTGTCTACTTGAATATGTTTAACCAGTTTCATTTTAAAAGTGAAAAACTCAGCAAGCAGAGGTATAACACACAAAAATAAGTTCTTAAAAGACTAAGATAGCCATAACATTATTAATATTCAAAATTTAAATAGACAGGCATTTCCTTTTAAAAATTCAAAGATTTCAGCTCTATAACCCACATAGTTTGACAGTTACTGGGCTTTAAAGTGGCATAATATCCATAAATTGGGTTTCTGTGGGCATTTTACAATTGTTAAAGAGACCTTAGCAATTAAACTACAGATCTGAAACTTTTTGGGGGACATACATAACAAACAAAAATTATATATAATACAGTTTAAGACTTGTCACACTAAGCATTTCCAAATAACAGGGCAAAATACGGAAAAAATGTCAAAAAAGGCACTTGGGCGAGTGTCTATGGCCCTCATACACAGGTTAAATGTCTACTAAAAACCTTGATTTTCGGCATATGTAAAAAGGACATAATAATGCATTCCCAGATGGGATTTCAGCTCCATCAATCACATAGTTTAACAGTTACAGGGCTTAAAGGTGGTAAAAAGTCCAAATATTGGGTCATTGTGGGCCTTTTAGAGATCTCGATGTGGCTTTCAAATTAAAGCTTCAGACTTAAAATTTGTTACATACTAAGATTACACATAGAATATGTATCTAATAAAGTTTGAAACTTCTCAGACTTACCATTTCCAAGTTACAGAGCAAAATATGTGAAAAATGTCTTAAAAGGGTCACTCAGGTGGGTGTTTAAGGTCCTCATACACAGGTTAAATGTCTACTTGAAGCCTTGATTTTTGGCACATGTAAAAAGAACATAATAATGTATTCCCAGATGAGATTTCAGCTCTATCAGTCACATAGTTTAACAGTCACAGGCCTTAAAATTGGCAAAAAGTCCAAATACTGGGTCTTTATGGGGCCTTCTAGAGACCTAAATGTGGCCTTCAAATTAAAGCTTCAGACTTAAAATTTGTCACATACTAAGATTACACATAGAATATGCATCTAATACAGTTTGAAACTTCTTAGACTTACCATTTCCAAGTTACAGGGAAAAATATGTGAAAAATGTCTAAAAATGGTCACTCGGGTGGGGATTTATGGTCCTCATACACAGGTTAAATGTCTTCTTAAAGCCTTAATTTTTGGCACATATAAAAATAACATACTAATATCTTCTCAGATAGGATTTGAGCTCTATCAGTCACATAGTTTGACAGTCACAGGGCTTAAAAGTAGCAAAAAGTCCAAATATTGGGTCTTTGGAAGCCTTTTAGAGACCTCAATTTGACCTTCAAAATTAAAGCTTCAGACTTAAAATCTGTTACATACTAAGATTACACACAGAATATATATCTAATACAGTTTGAAACTTCTCAGACTTACCATTTCCAAGTTACAGGGAAAAAGATGTGAAAAATGTCTTATAAGGGTCACTCGGGTGGGTGTTTATGGTCCTGATACACAGGTTAACTGTCTATTAAAGGCCTAAATGTTGGGGCACATATAAGAAAACACATAGATATATTCCCAGATGATATTTAACTTAGATGAGAGACATAGTTTGAAAGCTACAGTGCTTGAAAGTGGCAAAAAATGCATAAATTGGGTCTCTGTGGGCACTTTTGAGACCTTAAGTCGACCCCTTTGGGTAAACCTACAGCCCTAAAATTTTCTACAGACAAGGATTACATATCAAAGTTATACCTAGCGCAGTTTGAGACTCATCAGAATTATCACTTCCAAATTATAGGGCAAAATATGTGTAAAGTATAGCAAAAAATCCCTAAGTGGGGGTATTTATGGGCCTCAAACACAATTTTCTCCTCAACTCAAAGTCATGATTTTCGGCACATGTACTAAGAACATATTAATGTGTTGTCAGGTAAAATTTCAGCCAGCTGAGCATCATAGTTTGTGACCTACAGGGCTCTAAGTGGCCAAAAGTGCAATTTCTGACCTTAAGGTGGCCATAAGTTCTTTTTTACTGGGAGTTTAAGGTCACCTTAAAATAGGGATCTTCCTTTGGGCACCTTAACATGTGTACCAAGTTTGAAAAGAAAATATTAATTTGTTTTTGAGTTATCGCGTCCACAAGGAAATTTCTACGGCGGCGGCGGCGGCGCGACGGACCTGAATCCAATATATCCCCGACTTTCGTCTGGGGATATAATTATAAGTCTGTGTAGCAAGTAGTTTTTCCTGAACTGCAATGACCGGAGGTGTACTTCAAAAAAAATTGTTTTTGATCATGTGACCTTCATAAAGGTCAAAGGTCAAATTTAAGCATGCAGAAAAATTTTCCCACGCCTAAGGTATATAACTGCCAAATATAGTTTGAAACCTTCTAATAATAAGGGAGATATTCAAGGGAGACCATAATGCGGCGGCGGTGAGGAAACTGAGGCGAAAACAAATAAGCGCCCTTTCAGGGACGCTTAATTACACACATAGTTTACAAAAAGAAATTATTGATCATTATCTACATGACAAACCTTTACAATTAACTTGTTCAATTTAAATATTAATAATTCTGATTTCTAAAGCTTACAAACTAGAAACCCTTGTAGAGTGCAGACCTCCACCAGGGCATGTTGCTGAAAAAAAATCTGGATTTGATTGTATCCAGAATAGGATCTGGATATTTCCCAAAATGGAGTCTCTACTTTGTTTGGCCAGGCCCTACCCACATAAACATTTTCATGGATTTCCGCCCACTACGTTTGGACTAATGTCAACCAGAAAGCTAAAGTCTTTGAAAATACATATAAAATGACACCTTTGAAAATAATCAGTCAAGATTTTATTGTGTCCAGAATCTGATCAGGATCTTCCCAAAATTTAATCCCTTCTTCCTTTGTTCAGGCCCTATTCACATAAAAAATTTCAGAAAGATCCATTTATTACTTTTTGAAGTTATCATGAACACAAACCAACAGATAAACAAAGGAACACACTCAAAAACATAATCTTCTACGGGAGGCAGCAATAACATAACCAACCTAGCAGTGATGGCAACAAATGGACCATGACATTTTACTCAGCCGAAAGCAGTCACCGATTTAAAGCTAATTTAAAGGCTCCCTGTGCGGGAAATAATCACTTGCTTTTCTCAAACACTCACATTGATAAAGTAGTCAATCTGTGGGGCCATATCTGCATTCGTACCACCTTTAAGTTGCAATTCACTTGCAGATCCAGAAGCAAAGAATTGGCATGGCAGAGCGGCTTGTACCAGCAAACAAACACTCCTGCAAATGCAAACGGGTTAAATTGCTGCAAAAATGTTCATTAATGACAAAACTGACAAAACACACCCATTTAGGGACCATGTTTTCACTAACAGTATCTAATGTTACTGTGCATTCACCAACCTTTGAAAAAAAATAGGGAAAAAGATTATGTTCAGCTACTTTATTTTGATGCCGATGTGTTTAAGTTATAAAGTATCAGAACTTCACAAATAAGTAAATGGAAATTTTTGGTTAAACTACAGTGGTCAAAAAGATAGCAAAATTTTTTTTGTACAGGAAAATATGTTATGCTCAAGTTAATTACTATGGTTATAATAATCATAAAATTTTGTTTCATTCAAATTGTAGTGACAGCATATGGTATACAATTTTACACTGGAAGGTTTGGAAGTATGGGTGCATTGTTATCTGGTGTATCGATTTGAAGATCATATTCCAAGGGGTTCATTTCAATAATAATTCAATCCATGTATTGAAGGCTGTTCATGTGTGATATTGTCAAAAAATTTCCACTATAATGCCAAACTGTTGACCTTGGTTATGTTCAGTAACTTATATTTAATGCTTAATTTTATTTCTGCACTTTAGTATCACTGGAAAGGCTTCTTATTTCCTAAGCCATAAACTAGGAATTGCACTGCCAGTAAAGCTATTATTAAATACACTAATATTCCACTTTAACTTATCTTTAACTTGAGTAAGACAAAGTTTTTGGTAATTAAAAATATCAAATGTTTGAATGCATGTATACTTTACCGAAGACCTATTCATTTACAACCTTTAGAAGTGTCTGGAGGCTTATTCTTAATAGACTGGTAGCATTTCAGTAATTGAAAAAGTGGTTAAACAACTGTTGGAGTATGATTTTGGAATTTTATCATAATTTTTTCCAAGTTAGCATGTACCACATGGGAATTTTCCACTTATTTTCCTGTATGTCCTTTGACATTAGTCGTTTTATCAATGGTACATACATATAGTAAATATCAGGCATTCTATACCACTACAAACAAAATAGAATCAATGATGTGTGTACCCCACAGCCTGGGGAAATAGTTTTCAACACCATGAGAAAACAAGCAATCAGTGCCCGTCAACGGGCTCTGGGTCAGCTGACCGCGTGTTTTGAGTTTCAGAGTAGAAGTGACAGAAGGGCACAAAAGTTGTGCCCTGGAAATGGTGTTCAGAAGGAAAGTAAGAACTTCAAGGTTACTGTTAAGGTGTAAAAAGTAAGTGAAAAACATATTTAAAGAAAGTATTGCAAATACAATAGTTTTAATTTTACTATGTTATAGCTCACTCCAAAATAGGTGAATAACATACTGAAACTAAATAATCTAAATGCAATAGTTTTCAAGTTATAAGTGATTTACTCAACAGTGATAACCTAAAAGTAGCTATTACTCAGCTATGCCATGAGCTACAGGTCTGAAATTTTACTATGTTATAGCTGACCCAAAAGTAGCTGAATAACATATTTACACAAAATTCTCTAAATGCAATAGTTTTCAAGTTACAAGTGATTTTACTCATGATGGAAGTTACTGAAAAGTCCGAAAGTAGCTATTACTCACTTAGCTATTGAGAGAAACACCCAAGTTACTCACCATGTTGTACCTATGGAAAAAGTAGCTGAATAACATACTTTAACAAAATGCTCTAAATGCAATACTTTTCAAGTTATAAATCATTTAGTGTTGAGTAAGAACCTCAAAGTAGCTATTACTCAGCTACGCAATAAGCCACAGGTCTGGAATTTTACTATGTTATAGCTGACCCCAAAATAGGTGAATAACAAATTGAAACTAAATACTCTAAATGCAATACTTTTCAAGTTATAAGTGATTTACTCAACAGTGACAACCTAAAAGTAGCTATTACTCAGCTATGCCATGAGCTACAGGTCAGAAATTTTACTATGTTTTAGATGACCCAAAAGTAGCTGAATAACATATTTACACAAAATGCTTTAAATGCAATACTTTTCAAGTTATACATGAATTAGTGTTGAGGCCCTAACAAGTATCAACTTCCAACACTTTACAGTTTCTGAAAGTGCCTTCAAGATTTCAAAGGTCAAATCAAAGTCACACCATGACACTGCAAACTTACAACCCGCAACCAATGTATCTACCAAGTATCAACTAGTTACACCTTATGGTTTCTGAGATATAACCCGGACCAGATTTTCATGCTCACTACAAGGTCAAAAGTTAAACCAAGATCACACCATGATGTTACACACCTACAACCCTTAAGTAATGACCCTAACAAGTATCAACTTCCAACACTTTACAGTTTCTGAAAGTGCCTGGACAAGATTTCAAAGGTCAAGGTCACTACAGCAAGGTCAAAGGTCAAATCAAGGTCACACTATGACATTGCACATTTACAACCACCAACCAATGCCCCTACCAAATATCAGCTTCCTACGCCTTATGGTTTCTGAGATACTGTCTGGACAAGATTTTCAAACTCATGGTCACTACATCAAGGTCAAAAGTCAAATCAAGATTACACCATGATGTTACACAACTAGAACCCCTAAGTAATGGCCCTACCAAGTATCAACTTCCTACACCTTACAGCTTCTGAGATATAGTCCGGATAAGATTTTCAAACTCAATGTCATTCAGCATGGTCAAAAAGGTCAAATAAAGGTCACACCATGACTTTGAACATCTACAACCCCTAACCACTGTCCCTACCAAGTATCAATTTCCTACACCTTACGGTTTCTGAGATACAGGCTGGATAATCTTTTCCATCCGCCAGCCCACCCGCCCGCCGATCAGGACACCATGTGTGAAAATAATATCCTGATAGCTCTTAAGGGCTGTGGGGTAAAAATGACTTCGGTTTTTTTTTGTTCATTTTAGCAGGCTTTTCAGCAGTTTTCTCCAAAGATGCATGATTTTGAACATTTGGACAAAAATTCACAAGCAATGATTGTGATTAAGAGCTTTTCAGACAGCAAAATATTGAATTTCTATATATGTAATTCCTACAATGCAATATATGCCACTTTAAAAAATCAGAAACGGCAAAGCAAATTGCTTTTCAGAGCATAAAATATGGTTCTTGAAAATGATGTAGCCTGAAGCCATGATATAAATATTTCTAAATATTTTCAATGTTCCAAAATTTGACTAAAGTTCTTATTGCATTTACATATTAATTAGTTTTGGTGAGAGAGGGGTGCAGACAATTATGATATTTTGTGGATATTATCTATTTCAAAATACACTGAGATTTTTACCCAGCTGTTTTAGTGTCTGCTGTATATTTTCCTCCATGAATATTCTTAGGAGTGAGAGTAATCTCTGTTGACCCCACATGACCTCCTTCCAATCTGCCACCACACATATCACTGAGGAGCTGTAAGCCCATCAAGTGCTGGGGTCTATTGATTAAAACAAATAATATTATATTAACTTTCAAGCAAAAAAACTTGTGTTTACTGTTAGGTCAGAAATGAAACCATACTCTAAATAAAAAAAAATATTAAAGCATTTGAAGCAATGCAACTGTTTTGAATGTGTAACAATTATTGTACAGTATAAACAATGTTGAGAACATACACTAATTGGAACGAAAAAATAGCTTCAGTAATGGTACTTATCATAAATATATAGTTAACAACTTAACACTTAAGAATAAAATATAAAAGTACATATCAATAAGTTGCTTAAAATACTGAGGCAAAACAAGAAAACATTATCCGAACAAGAAATTGTGTCAATTCGTGTACCGGGTATCCCCAGACAGCATGGCCAGGACACTGTATAATTAACAAACTGAGAATTTACCCATTTCTGGATTCCTGGTGACAACACCGAAGATATCTTTGTGTATGCTAAACCCCAAGGTGAAACAATAAAGAAGATACAAAGCCAAAACACAATAGGTTCCAAGACCGTGCCCATATAAAAAATCACTGTTTTGTAACAGATTTGATAGGAATAACATTTCTGAAATTCTGAAAGTTAAAATTTTCAGAAGCACTATAGCTACAGTCTCTAGTAAGGGGATCCAAAATTTGCTCAAAATCGCTTCATATCTATCTCAAAATAATTGGCATTTTTGATTTCTGCAAAAACTTTAGATGGCAGCCAAAATTTGGAAAATTAAGGAGTTTTCATTGGCATTAGTTTCAGGGTCTGTGACACCCAAATGACCAAAATTGGCTCGTAATCAATCTATCTCTAACAACTTTGGAAACAATCAACATTTTTTATTTCCGTCAAGATGGCAGTCGATAATTGGAAAATTGAAATTTTTGAGATACACTGTATCTTGGGCCAGTTGTGCCCACATAGTCCAAAATTTCCTTGAAATCACTCTACCTCTTATGGTTTTTCGAGATAATCGACATTTTTGATTTCAGCCAAAGATCAAGACAGTAGCCAAAATTTGGAAAGCTAAAAAGAATTCAGAGGTGCTATATGTAGGGTCTCAGTACCTTAAGGGTCTAAAAATTGATTGAAAATGCTCCCATCTCTAGTGGTTTTCAATATAATCAACATTTTCCATTTCTACCAAAATTTAACATGGCAACTGAAATTCAGAATCTCTAGTACCCACACATAATGGTTTTTGAGATAATCAACCTTTTTGATTTGCACCAGAAGGCCACCATTGGTCTTGTAGTCAGACCATGGTCACAAAAATAGGGTCTGAGGTCTTACTAATACATGCCTTCATAGGCTCATACCAAATTGTATAGGTCTATATGAAATATTTTTTAAGTTATTGGATATGAAAACCCAAAAGTACCTCAAATTTGACCTTTAGAAATTCACCATTAGTCTTCTAGTGGAAAGCCAAGGCCCAAAACAAGTGCAAGCATACAGAGGACATATATAAATATGTATGTAGAAATACCCAAAATTTGACCTTTGGAAGGTCGCAATTGGTCTTCTAAAGTAAGGCTGGGGCCACAACATAATATTCTCTGAGGCCTTACCCATATGTACCCTTATACCTAATTTGAAAGTTCTACACAAAATATTTCTTTTTGCATATGAATGTAAATCTCCACAGGAAAAAGGGCAATATTGGTCTTCTAGTGGAAGCCTGGGGCCATAAAACAATAGGCTCTGAGGTCTTACTATACATACCACATAACAAATTTGAAAGGTTTGCCTAAAATCTTTTAAAATTATCGTGTAAGAAAGAAAATCTCTGTGGCAACATAATGACCATGCTAAAACCCAAGTATATGTATCCCTTACTTTGCATCTGGGATACAATTATGATATTACAAAAAATTTGGAAAAACATAAATACCTTAAGCCGGGATTACTTCGTCCTGCTCTTATCTTGTCAACATGCACTGGGACTTTGGTAATACAACTTAATGCAGCTGCATTTCTCAATATTTGACCACCCTAAAAATACAACAAAAAAGAGATCAAATTCACAAACTCACCTGATAATTTATTTCATCTTAGTATGTAACCATGTATTGTAATGTACATAACTAAGATGAAATAAATTATTATTACTGGCAGAGGATATTTACCTAATGACTGTGTAAGCTAGATCTATATCACTGCTAGTGCACCCAACAGTTGTGTACTCTAGCAGTGGTATCAGTCTAGCATAGGGTACCCAACTGCTGTGTACTCAAGACCTATATCACTGCTAGAGTACCCAATGGCTGTGCACCCAAGATCTATTTCACTGCTAGTGTACCCAACCGTTGTGTAGGTACACTACTGGTATACACAACTATCCTGTATCGAATTAAGGGACTAAGGTCTATTTTCCCAACAGTTAGGCCCCCTAGATGCCTAATGTTGTTAGTGTACCCCAGAATGAAAACACTGCAAGCACACCCAATGGCTTTGTACACAAATGATATCACTGTATGATTTATGTCACTGCTAGCATACCCAACAGCGGTGTACAGTACTGGCATTAGACTGGCATACCAAACCACCCTGTAGCCAAGGCAGCTGTGCACCTAAGATCAATAATCATTGCTAGCAGATCCAGCAGCTGTGTACACAAGATTTATATCAATGCTAGCATACCCAATAACTCCAATCTTTTACAGGGTAAATTATATAAAAGTATCTCAGAAAGTGTAAGGTGTAGGAAGTTGATACTTGGTAGGGACACTGGGTGTGAGTTGTAGGTGTGCAGCATCATATTGTGACCTTGATTTCACCTTTGACCTTTCTGTAGTGACCTTTACCTTTACAAAGGTTGTCTGGTCTATATCTTGGAAACCTTAAGGTATAGAAAGTTAATACTTGATAGGGATATATGTTAGGAGTGTAGGTGTGCAGCATCATGGTGTGATCTTGGTTTGACTTTTGACCTTGCCATAGGGACTTTGACCTTTAAAATTTTGTCCAGACTATATTTCAGAAACCGTACGGTGTAGGTAGTTGATACTTGGACTTTGGTGCTATCTTTAGAGAAATAAGCAGAATCATAAATCTGTTGGACCATTCTTGTTGGAAGAGTTTTATCTTGTGTCGCATTTTAAGCTTTGTGATATATAAAACAAGATGGACTCATATGGAAGAAATATTTCAAATGAGTAGGGCATATTTTTTAGTTTTAGCCAGAATTAATATAGAGAATTATATAAAAGTCAGGATCATTTCTTTAATTAAACTGAAATAATCCCTGGATTTAGACATGCCATTTGTGTCTTTATCTTAATTGACTGGAATTTGATGAATATACAGCAGAATTTCTCATAAAAAAATGTTCTCTTGAAGTAGAGAAACCATATGACCTATGATTTGAATTAATGCCCCATTCACATTTCAGGCACTATACCCCCTGGTTAGAGGTTTTACTCTGCGGTGGAACCGCCTCCCAGGACACCTCATATCTTCCGAGATTTGGTGTATCCATGAGGTATGACTCGCATGGCCAAGGCTGGGACATGGTGTATAACTGTCATTAACAGTAGCGTGAGAGAATTACAAACTTTTATCACTAAGTTAACCTCCATTTCCCTCAACTCACCTTGTATAGCCATCCGATAAACACCTAATACCAAAACAAAAATGAGTCACAACCTTCTAAAAATTGCGGACCACACCTTCAGTAACCGTATGGAAAAATTTATCTGCAGAAAGTCACTGAAATGGATGGATGGGGGCAAAGACACACATATAAAGGGACAGTGATAGTGCACAAAAGAGACAATGACTGATGGTGAATGATGCTGAGAGAGTCAGATTCAGTAATTTTCAACATTTCAAAACTTCCATGGGATGCTCAATGAATGGGATGGTAGGCTACTGTATCATAAGTTTGTATATGAATGTTAGACTGCAGTTTAAGGACAGGCGTGTTTTGTCTTATGCCTATAACTGTGGGTTATACCACCTGTTATGTGACCTTAAATTGATAGAATTGTTAATTACAGCATTGGTGTGTCATGAATTTAAGTGTCACTGCTGAATTTCATTTGTCTGGCTCATTTTGTGTATAAATGGAGCTCCTCCAAGTGGGGTAGTCATTGTGTTCATCACAAGCACAGAGTGTATGATAGTTAACATGAATAGATTCAAAGTGGGAAATATATTTAACTCATTCAAAGAGCTGGAGGAAGAGATAAAAGCATTTGAGCAAGAGTCATTTGTGAATCTTGTTAAGAGACATTGTAGGTCTATTGAAAATGTTTTAAAGGGGATCAAATAAATCATTCAATCCTGAAATAGCTTTTGCTGCAATAAATTTTGTTTGCAAACATGGGTGTTCCTTCAAAGCAAGGTCCAGTAAGGGTGAGAGGCAAAATACCAGAAAAGAGAAGTGGACTGTCTTTTTGTCCTTAAATTCAAGGCCTCTTTAGATGCCCAGGCCTTGATGCTGTTCAATATGAATGCTCAACACAACCACAAAGTCAGTGAGGATTGTCTATAAAGCAACCCAGAAAGAAATTGCTGAGATAGTTGCCTTGAATGCCATCAGGAAGAAGATACAACAACTATATTTTGAGAAGACAGGCAAGGCCATTTTGATAAAGAACATACACAATATAGCAACCAGCGCTAGACAACAGGAGAAAGAAGACAGTGCACTGCAAGCAGCACAGACCCAGGCAGAGTGAATGAATAAAGAAACAATTCCCTGCGCTACAGCTGAAACTTTGACAGGGCTTAAAATGAGAATGTGTGTTCATGTTCCTTCTACATCCATGAGACTCCCCTGCCACCACATGTTTGCCATACAGAAGTGTAAACATGAAAACCTCTTTATGTCCGAGATGATTGAAAACAGGTGGCGTATAGATTACTACAAAAGCCAAAAGGTACATTAATGAAAGAAGGCCCAGGTTGAGTATGGCAGTCAAGCAAATGCCCAAACCAAAAGTAATGAGTGAGAACCAGAAATAGAAAGAATATAGGGAAGTTTTCCACGTGGCTCAGGACATCATGTCAAAGTGTGGTATGGTGTGTTAGACTGTGTGAAAAAACTGATCTCCTTCTGACAACAAAATAAGAAGGCTTTTGCACGTGAATACATTGAAACTACTGTTGATGATTCCATGTCAGATGTAGGGGTGAGTGTTATTGAAGAACATCAAACAACAGCAGAAACCCAGGCAGAGGTGATGCAGACATACAATTAATTCCAGCTCCCAGATTTGACTGTACCTCATGAGGATCTCCCTGAAATACTAGCCGTTTCAGCCAGACCATCATCAGAGGAACCTGAACATCCATCATCAGTGGAACTTGGATATCAGTCATCACAGGAACTTGGACATTGATCATCAGAGGAACCTGAACATCCATCATCAAAGGAATCTGAACATCCATCATCAGAGGAACCTGAACATCAATCATCAGAGAAACTTAGACATCAGTTATCAGAGGAACTTGGACATCAATCATTAGTGGAATTTAACTTACAAGGGTTTGGATCTGCACCAGTGCCAAGGAAGAGAGGTAGACCAAAGGGTCTTGTACCCCTGCAATTGGGTTGCTACAAAAGAAAAGAAAAAAAGGACATTAAAGACACCAGGATCCCCTATCTGTTGAATGTATACCCGAAAACCTCCCTTCAAGAGTTTTAGATGACAATATTGACATTAATATCATTCGGAAATTCTTTGATGCAGATGGCTGGCTGTAACTACAGTCCATGAAGCCATGAATTACTGCCATGGAAGTGCAATTTATTTAAAGATGTCCTACATGATACTTATCCATCAATTGGGTGTGACAGCTGTCTCTATTGGAGCCTCTGGAAATGTGTGGGACTTAAAACTAAACCCCGTAGGAAGTTCTGATATTCAAAAGACTATTGTTGAATGTTTCACTTATGAGTTTGTGTTAAATGTTCTTTCAATGTTAAATGTATATCCTGTTGGTATTTGTAATTGTCAAGAGTACTGTGAAATATATATTAAGGATGAAATACATTTTTTATGTGTGTGTCAAGAGTTACAAACAATTTGTGATAAATATTATTTGTCACATCCCTAATTGATACTAAAGAAATTAAAAAGTTACCCTTATAAGTCTCATATCTCATATCACACAAAAATGGATTTTAGTTACACTCACAAAATCTCATCTGTATTTCAGAGAAAACATCCAAGTGTACATGCCACTTTCCAGACAGAAGCAATGCAGCTACAAGTGCAATGATCAACCAAAGATGAGTCTTTTTGTTGACAACACTAGGAAATGTGCTACAATGGACCCGAAGCAGAAAAAGATGAACGATGCCCTTGTCATGTATATTGCTGCTGATCTAGTACCACTTTCAGTTGTTGACAGTGACAACTTCAAGAAGCTTCTATATGTGGTAGATCCACGATACCAGATTCCCAGCCGTAAGCATCTAACATCAAAACTTATTACAGAGAAGGCAGACCAGGTTCACAAGACTTTGAAACAGCAACTTCAACACACTCAACATGTATGTGTTACCTTAGATGAAAATGACAGGAGATTGCAGACAGCAGTTACTACCAGGCGGAACTCTCAGCTTAACATGATTAGGTCAGTATTGGCAGTTCCAGAAGATAAGCTGAAAAGACTTGAGGGAGTGTCATCACTCAGCCTTATGTACAGAAATTACCTGGGTGAGATGGAGGAAATACTCACTCCTTTTGAGCAGGCCACTTTGTGTGTCCAGAGCGAGAAGTCATCTAGCACACTAAGTAGACAATGCCAACTACAAATGTGCCACAATGCTTGACCCTGTGGTAATGCTTGGTGTCCGGAAGATGAAGAGAAAGTTTGAAGCAACTGCTTTTGGGAAAACTTGCAGCATCTGGAGCTTGCCCATAATTTAAATGTAGATATAGCTCGTCCCCTGAGTGTTTTTACAGCAGGTGAAAAACTTCACTGGCATCACGAAATTCACTGGATGACCAGTATATGTTGTGTAAATTGATCTACAACAGCAAAACTGTACTGTCTTGCTACCAATTATCGCCAGACAGAATTCAAACATAACTTGACAAAAATGGCATCACGAGTCAAGCAAATAAGGTAAAACTGATTCCAAAGTAAATGGAACAAATACACAACAACAACAAAAAATTTCAAAATCTGTGGCCATTACTGAAATATCAACATTTTATTTATTGGTGGCGATAATTGGTAGTACCCGGCGATAATTGGTAGTAAGGCAGTAGCTACAATTCAAAACTTAAAATATTGTAGACGTAGTTACCGCGGCTCTACTTTACTTGCGCGTAGAGCCGTGGCACGACCCCACATAGAACTGGAGATTTGCAAAAAATCTTTTTCTGTTGAATAAAACTTGAAAAAATGACTAAAAATGGTTTAATATAATTAGAAACAGTTGATATTAAGCCAAAGACACAACAAATACGATATTTTTACAAAATATATGCTATTTTACACAGCTTTTACTATAACAGAACATTTTCAAAATTTTGGAGAAATGGTCCAAAAAATGTAGAAAATCAGGAAATGGCATTTATATTTTGTCAAACATGTTTGCATGTTGACTGATAGTGGAAGAAAATGAAACAAAATATTTGTGGGAACCGTTATATGTACACATTTGTATGCTATTTGTGTTTTATGCAAATCTCCAGTTTTATGTGGGGTCGTGCCACGGCTCTACACGCAAGTAAAGTAGAGCCGAGGTAACCACCTCTAAAAAGATTGGTGTAGGGAAAATTGAGGTGTTCATCATTTTTGACCATAAATGCTTGGCAAGCAGTAGTAGCACACAGGTGTCATTAATGTTAGATGTCATTTATGTTGGACAAGTTGTCATTATATTGTCAGGTTTTAAGTTACTTCCTTAAATTATTAAGAAATGAAATAACTAAACCCTCGTTTATACGTATCAGAGTATAATATACTGTATATGCATCACACTAAATGTGTTTAGCTACCTATTTTATATCATTGTCTAACATTAATGTCTAGTGCACTAATATGAAAAACGTGTACTGCAGTATATTGCAACATCAAAGAATACTTTGCATGACAGTGGACGATAAAATAAGACCCAACATTATATAACACATACACCTTCAAGATAGCTTCCATCAATATGCACTAAGCTAGATGCCATTTTAAAAAGTCTTTTGTGCAATTTTATTCCGTTAATTTGACACACTATAAATTCTATAATGCACAAACAGATTTTGATTTCCAAACAGAAGGTGTCTGTTGAGAAACATACTAAACACAAATACTAGGCGAATTTCACGGAAATTCACACACAGCATTCCACATGTTAGATCTGTGAAATTCAAATTTTCTCAGGATCAGAATCTAAAATAAATATTGAAAAGAACCACCATAAAATCATACCTATAAATGTTGCCTAATTCTTCAAATTTCTGGCACAGTATGTTGCCATTTGTTTTGCAGAGAATTATGGCAATCCAGTGAATCTGAATCCATGATTCCACCTCCTGACATTGATTTAAAAATCATATTCTAGATAAGGACTTTTGTCATATCACAAGAAAATTTGTTGAAGAATTTAGTTTTCATGGGGCGTATTTCATAAAGGGTATCAGACTTAGCCCAATCTCAGGCTGAGCCACTGGCTCAAATCTGAGCCTTTTGGCTCAGCCAAGTCTTTGTCTCAAACAGTTTTCACAGAAGAGGTCTCAGTTGAGACCAAGATTATCAAATAAACACAGCGGTTTTCTATATGTCATGAGACCATTTTGGTTGTCAAAATATTCTACTGATGACATATGTTTTCTTTGTTTGACACATAATATCTCTGGTCAAATGCTATTTTGCAATGGGAAACCTTGTCAACATGTAAAAACACCCAAAGACTACTTCTGGAGGTTGTTTATATAATTGTACCTTATTTTAGCCATTTCAAATTTTGAAGTGGAGAATGAATTATGGCAGCCATATTTGAGCCTCTATTTACAAAACTTAAGTCCACTACCTACCAGTCTCAGCATTTGAGCCAGTGGCTCAGCCAAAACTGAGACCTTTTGTGAAATCCATAAAGGCTGAGCCCATGGGCCCAAGACAAATATTCCAATAATTTCAGACAAAAGTCTCAAGTTTGACCCTGAGACAGGACTAAGACCCTTTATGAAATCCGCCTCAGGATTATTTACAAACATGAAATATGCCAACTATAATTTCTGGGAACAAATACTGTTTTGATGATATAACAGATGAGTTTGGATGGCATGATCAAAGAGTGACTGGAAGCATGCTTGGTGTTTGGATGACTTTTATGTGTGATGATCTCCCAATTCAGAATGAAATTGGTCTGTATTATTCATCAAAACATTACTGGGAACAATAGAAAACCTTGAATTATTATAATCTTTACAGGGTACTGTCGGTGGCAACAAAGTGCAAAAGGTAAATATCTAAACATACAGGGTTGCCACAGCAACAGTTTTATTGGATCATCCCCAAAACTCAATAAGGCATATATTTCTTTAGGATACACATTTTCACCAAATCTGATTTATTTATTTATTTCCTTATTTGAGGTTTTACGTCGCTTTCAACACTGTACAGGTCATATCACGACGGGTAGTTGGAAGGGCAGAGGAAACCAGTACATACAGTTCGTTAGGGATCTGTACTGTAAACTGCCGACCAACAGCAAGCAACTACCATCTTTCCCACTTGAGGCCATGCCAGGAATTGAACCCCAGCCTCAGAGGTGGGAGGTGAGTGTTACCACTCTGCCACCGTGGCCCCTCACCAAATCTGATGTAAATCTGGCAAATTGTAAAGTAGTTAGGCTTAAATCTGTCAAAAGACATAGTCTGTGGCAACAAAGTCCAACAACCTAAATACTGAAATAGAAATGTTTGCTATGTCAACAGTTTTTATTGGATCATGTTCCAAACTTAACGAGACAGATCTCTTTAAGGGGTCACATTTTCACCAATTCTGATGCAAATAGTGCAACAGCTTTCATTGGATCTGCCCTAAAACCTAATCAGTTGTAGACCTCTATAGGATACATATTTCCATCAAATTGGTGAAAATCTGTCCAGCAGTTTCAAAGTCATGGGCCAAGTTGAAGTTTTTGTAATGGATAGACAAAAACCCCTAATATTTAAACAGAATGGTTACAAAGGGAACAGTCATTGAATCATGGCCAAAAGTGGCCGAGATGTAGCCCTCTTCAGGCTACATGTTTTATGCCACACCTTGTAAAAATCTGTCAAAGGGCCGGGTTCAATACAATCTGGCAAATGGTTAAGTCTTCAGCACAAAATCTCCAAACCAAAAACTTTGAATAGAAAATGGCTGCCATGGTAACAATTTTCATTGGATCCTGCCCAAAACCTAATCAATTGGCTAACAGTTAGATAGTTACATTAACAATGAGGGGTTCTCCAATGTTAACCAATCCACTTACAGGAGATTACATTCCACAGAAACAGTACTTAAAATCCAAAATGACATAGCTGCTTCAATGGACTCTGGTAAGGCGGTTGCCCTCACATTGATCTCTCAGCAGTATTCAGCTTTATCATCCATAACATTATCAATTGACTCAGGGTTTGGTTTGGGGTTGATGGCACTGTGTTGAGAATGATGAAATCCTATCTAACAAACCGGAAACAGAAGGCTAAACCAGGTAATAGCTTTTCAGACGCCTTCTTACACTCCTATGGAGTACCCTTTATACGACTCCCCTCAGTAATATCACTTCCAGTTTCAATGTAAACCATCACCTGTATGCTGATGACACCCAGATATATCTAGCACTTGACCATAGGAACCTTGATTCCAGTTTTGCTGAACTCAGTGTCTCAAATGTGTTCAAAAGTGGACGGTGTGAAACTGAAACTCAACCCAGAGAAACCAGAATTCATTATCACTGGTGATAGACAAGCCAGAGCTGCTCATGCAAAAATTCCCACCCAGCTTCTTGGAAATTCTATCTCCCCTACTGATATAGTCAAAACCTAGGTGTTACTTCAACTCTGGAAAGAATTTTATCAGTGACATAACCAAGGTCTGTTGTGCCTGTTACTATCACCTCAAGGACCTAAGACGCATCCACAAATTCCTCAATGTGGAGACTTCAGCTCTGCTTGCAAATTCAATGATTAGCAGTAGACTTTACTACTGTAACTCCCTACTCTTATGGTGTAATTAAGTATAATGTGGCTAAACTCCAAAAGATTCAAAATGCCCTTTGTAGAATTGTTTTAGACTTGATAGAACAAGCCATGTCACTCCCTTTCTTCAAAAACTACACTGGCTCCCCATTTCATACCACATCTTGGTTAATATAATCTAATTAATTTCAAGGCCATTAAATTCTCCCAGCCTACATACTTATCATCCTTAATCAAAACCAGTAGCCTCACTCATGGAAATCGGTTATCTCTATCCTTAGTTTGCAATAGAAAGACAATTGGAAGGCAAGATTTGGCAATGACTTCCCCCACTGAAATGAACAGACTCCCACATTCAGTTCAGTCACAGCACACAATAAAACCTATTTGTTTAGACTTGCATATCCTCCACCATGGTATATCTCTTCTGGTAACCGCTAATTTGAATCTCGACCTGATATGTCCCTGGTCTTTCCCTTTTTGAATTCGAGGGCATTAGAGGATGTTGTATCAATTTTGCACTATAAAAATGTTTCTATTCTATTCTAATTGTAGATTGCTTTCACATACACATATCCTCCAAAGTTGGTGAAGATCCATCAAGGGGTTTAAAAGTTATGGGACAAATGTGTTCATGATGCTGTGGCAACAAAGTCCAAAAACCAAATGCTCAACCTAAATTGGTTGCCATGACAACAGTTTTTGTTGGATCATTCGGGAAAACTTAATGATACACATCTCTTATATATACACATTTTCACCAAATTTGTTAAAAATCTTGCAAAAGGTTAAGTGTACAGAACAAAATCCACAAACCTGGAAATTTCAATAAAAACAGTTTTCATCGGATCCGGCTGAAAACCTAATGAATTGTAGATCTCGTTGGGATACACCTTTCCACCAAATATGGTGAAAATCCAAGAAAGGGTTTTGAAGTTATGGGCCAGGTTAAAGTTTTTATGACAGATGAACAATCAAATGAACAAGATTTAATTTCCGCTTTCTGCTTGGCAGAATATGGGGATAAAAAGTCAGCCAGAGAAGAGCTGATATTTGTCACAATACACAGGTCGGCTTCTGGTTTAAATACTCAAAATGCGCCTCAAGTATTACAGCTAGATAGCTTAGATTTTCACATGATCTACATGCAACTTAGATGGGCAACTTATTTTACAAAAAGGCTCAGTTTCTGTTGAAGAAGAGTTATGAAGAAGATAATATAAACATAGGAAAAAAATTATATAAACATTTTTCCAACCAATCATTCATCACTTGATTGATCTGAAAATGCACTGGGATGAGGTAGAGACATGTTACATATAGTTTCTGAGAAAAAAGTAGTCCAAAAGATACAAACTGGGCCCCTGTTGTCATTTTAGAGACTTTAGCACATTTAAGCTATAGAGCTCAAATTACAAACAGATAAATATCACATGTAGAAAGTATATTTAATTCAGTTTCAGATAAGTCAGAATATTTCCAAATTGCAAGAAAAGATATATGTAAAATGCAGAATTCAGTCCCTAGGTGGTCTTGTTCGGCTTTATAAACAGTCATTTTAAAAGCTTTTAATTTTGCCATGGGTGAATAAAAACATACATGTCCACAGGTGAGATTATAGCAGGGTAAGCTGTATTAAAGTGGCAAAAGGTGCATACAATGGATCTCCATGGGTGTGGGTACATATTTCAAATTTTTCACAAAGATACTATGCAGAAGCTATACCTATTCCATTATGAGGTTAGTTAAGACTTACAATTTCGAATTTACAAAGCAAAATATGTGAAAAAATGTAGAAACTAGACCTACACATAAGAGAACTGATGCAAATTTGTATCCTCCAGAAAGAAAACTCACCAAAGCCAGTGAAACATTGTTTGACTATGAAGGAGGGGTCACAGGTCAAATCTGACATCAGAAGATTCCCAGCCCATGATATCCTGCAAGTTGGTTTCATATTGCAAACATCTAAGATCAATGATAAGCAAGTTATAAGCACTTTTAAGTTTGGCTGTCCTCATTTGACATTGAAGGAGTGGCCACAGGTCATCTCTGAACACACCAGAAGATTCCCAGCCCATGATTTCCTATGACTTGGTTTCACATTGAAAACCTCTAGGACCAATAATAAGCAAGTTATATGCACTTTTAACTTTGGCTACCCTCATTTGATCTTGGAGGAGGGGTCCAAGGTCAAATCTGACCGCATAAGATTCCCAGCCCATGATTCCCCACAGGGGAACATTGCAAACCTCTAGGCCCAATAATAAGGGGGATGTAGGCACTTGCAAAGTCCACTATGTGGGGTAATTTGGCACTCAGTGGATGACCTTGAATTAAGAGCTTCAAGGTCAAATGTCTACAAGGTAGTAGAGGACATATATATCTGCTATATATGTCACCTATGAAGAGATTCAATCTTCTACCCATGAGATCCAGCCAGTAGAGAAAGGTAGATAATTTTCAAAGAAATGCTTGCTGCGGTCATCTTGTTTTTCAGAATGAGGCTAATTTCAGTCCTGAAGATATCCTGCAAATTTGGTGAACCTAGGCGCTAACGCCGAAAATCTCTACGTGCAGCGGCGGCGTAGCGAACACTAAACCAAAGTATCCACCAGATGCCTCTGGTGGATACAGAGTCCTTGTTTGGGGTCTTTATCAGCATCATACACAGGTTACATTTCAACTTGAATTTTTAGCACATGAAATTAGGTGGATAATTGACAGTGAGAACCTCAAAGCTGCTATTGCTCAGCTAAGGAATTAGGTAAAGATCTGCAATTTTACTATGTTATAGCTGTTCTAAAAGTAAAGGAAGAACCTATTTAAACAAAACTAGAGTATTGTTTCACCAGAGAAAAAGAAATTGTTTTTGAATAGCATAGTGTTTAATATGTTTTTCATTTGTGCCAAAAATACAAGGCTTCATAGATGTTTTTTTTTTTGGAGGGGGGGACTTTCAACTTAGAAATTCAAGATGGCCACTAAAATAATAATAATAGTAGGATTTATATAGCGCAAAATTGATACAAATCCTCTAATGCGCTTAAGTTCAAGAAGGGAAGAGTCCGACATCTAAAAAGCGCCCGCCAGGGTATAATTAAGGTGGTGGGTATGCCAGCCTAAACAAGTAGGTCTTTAGCTGGCTTCTGAAACCATCTATTGTTTGCTGAGATCTGACAGTCTGTGGCAGCTTGTTCCATTCAGCTGGTGCAGCTACTGCAAAGCCACGCCTGCCTATGTGCTTCTTAGGGCGGGTTGAGGATATAGATAGCCTGTTGCCGCGAGTGAGACTGCTCGATCTTATTAAAGCTGAAAGATACGGGGGCTGTGAGAGATTAATAGCCTTGAATACCAAAAGAATTTATACTTAAAGAGGATGCGATGTTGAATTGGGAGCCAGTGGAGTTTTTTAAAATGGTAAGAAAACAATTTTTGGGAAAAGTTGCCTGTAGAGTTTGCAGATACCCTGTGGGTCAAGATAAATGAGTTTTGAGATAAATGAGTTTTTGCATTTTAGGCAGAATTTTTAGACGGCTGCCAAAAATGGCAGGAAAATGATTTTTGGGAAAAGTCGCCAGGAGACTCTGAAGATACTCTGTGGGTCAAAAATTTCGTTGAAATCACTTTATCTCGCACCGTTTCTGAGATGTGTTTTTGCCTTTTACACAGAAATTCAAGATGGCTGCCAAAAATGGCGGGAAAAGGATTTTTGGGAAAAGTCGCCAGACTCTGCAGATACCCTGTGGGTCAAAAATTTTGTTGCAATTGTTCTATCTTGCACCGCTATCAAGATAAATGTATTTTTGCATTTTACGCAGAAATGCAAGATGGCTGCCAAAAATAGCGGGTAAATGATTATTGGTAAAAGTTGCCAGTATACTCTGCAGATAAGAGCCAAAACTTTTGTTGAAATTGCTCTATCTCGCTCCGTTTCTGAGATAAATGTGTTTTTGCATTTTACGCAAAAATGCGAGATGGCTGCCAAAAATGGCGGGTAAACGATTTTTGGGCAAAGTCACCAGTAGACTCTGCAGATACCCTGTAGGTAAAAAATTTCGCCAAAATCGCTCTATCTTGCACTGTTTCCGAAATAAATGCGTTTTTGCATTGTACGTAGAAATTTAAGATGGCCGTCAAAAATGGCGGATTTATGGTAAAAGTCACCAGTAGACTTTGCAGATACCCTGTAGGTCAAAAAGTTTGTCGAAATCTCTCTATCTTGCACCGTTTCTGAGATATTAAAGACTTTCATTCTAAGCATTAACAAAAATTGTGGCGTTCAGTTAATCATTAATAAGTCGGCCATTTTCTATAGAATCATTTCCAAAAGTTATTGATTTTCAGACATCTATATAATGAATGTACTTGCCAAATTTCATGTGAATAGGTGAAACACTTTTCAAGTTATCATTTGGACAAGTCCACCCCTTTGAAAAAGATGTTTTTGGTCAGGTGACCTCTGATTGGTTGAAATATCAGGACACCACATTCAAAAATTTTACCAGGGCGATTGCATACATGTGCTAAATTTGAAGAGAATCCACCCAGTGGTTGCTGAGCTATAAGCAATAGAAAATGCGAGAGCCAACAAATAATAAATATGCGTCCCAAAAGAGACGCGTAATAATGTAAATCTTGTAGTTTTTAAGTTACAACTTATTTACTCAACAGCGAGAACTTGTAAGTAGCTATTGTTCAGCTACGCCATGAGCTACAGGTATACAATTTCACTATGTTATAGCTCAAAGTAACTATTACTCAGCTAGGCCTGGGCAAAATGTATTTGTATTCATATTCATAAGTATTCAAAAACATTTTAAAAAGTATTCGAATACTGTTCACCCCCTAACCAATGTCCCTACCAAGTATCAACTTCCTACGCCTTACAGTTTCCGAGATAAAGCCTAGACAAGAGTTTATAGGTCAAGGTCACTACGGCAACGTCAAAGGTCAATTCAAGGTCACATCATGACGTTGCACACCTACAACCCCCTAACCAATGTCCCTACAAAGTATCAACTTCCTACACCTTACGGTTTCCAAGATATAGCCTGGACAAGATTTTAAAGGTCAAGGTCACTACGGCAATGTCAAAGGTCAAATCAATGTTACACCATGACATTGCACACCTACACCCCCTAACCAATGTCCCTACCAAGTATCAACTTCCTACACCTTACAGCTTTTGAGATATAGCCCGGACAAGATTTTCAAACTCAAAGTCACTGTGACAAGGTCAAATCAAGGTCATACCATGATGCTGCACACCTACACCCCCTAATCAATGTCCCTACCAAGTATCAACTTCCTACACCTTACGGTTTCTGAGATACAGCCCGGACAAACTTTTTCCCGCCGCCCGACCCCCCGCCCATCCGGACACCATGGGTGAAAACAATACCCCGACAGCCCTTTAGGGCTGTGGGGTAAAAATGCAAAGTATTCGTATTCATATTTATTTGTATGAATAAATTTAACATTTGTCACTTTTTGTTGATTTTTTTCACCCTGTACGGACAGGTTTTAGACATAAATATGAAATTTGGCTGTCTATCATTACATTTTATAATAACATGAAAAATGAAAACACCAAGCTATACCTACCTTAAAATGACAACTGTGTTTGCCTTGCTACAATATTAACTTAGATATGTTTCAATACCAGTGCCATTTGTCTTACAATAAGAGTAATTCTTAGGCAAACTTGTGACACCTATTGTGACAGTCTTATAGCAGTAGTGATCCTATTATAAAGATTTTCAAAACAATGGCTATCTCAGTTAAATACAAAAAGTTTAGGGCACTAAGATGTCTTTTCAAAAAAAAAAAAAAAAAAAAAAAATTAAAAATACTCTTTTGAGTAGCTCATGTTTATCAGATTGAATGTTCAGATCTTGGAGCAAAAATGAACTGTTGTCCAATATGATTTAAATCTAAACCATCATTTACTGAATTGTGCTTTCATGTTTGCATATTTTATTCAGAAAGGTAAAATTATTAAGATTTAGTAAAAATGATTGTATGCATTGGGGTTTAGTTAAAATGTATTCATAAATGTATTCATAAATGTATTCAAATACTTTTCAAAAAGTATTCGTATTTGAATACTTTTGAAACTTGCAAATTTAATAAGTAAATTAAATTATTATAAGTTAATACTCTATCCAATGAACAATTGCTAATCTGGTCGGCGCAGACAGCGTGACGCCATAGCATCTTTTTTGTTATCTAAACCTATTAAGGCCCTTAGTAAGCTGATAGTGGGGCCGGTTGGTGGGTCTTGTCCATCCATTGTACTGTGAAACTTCTTCACACCTTTGTTTACACCACCATCTTAAAACTGCAAATGTACCCACCAGTTGTGGAGATTACTTGACGAGGATAAATTTTGTGTTCTGCGGTAGAATTCCAAGTTGTTTGGCCTCACTTCTGCATGCGCTGACACACTCGACATGCAAAGCCAAACTGGCTCAAACTTTATGTGCTTCTTCATTCACAATCTTCCAGCCTAACTATGAAATATTTACACTTTTGAGTTAATTGCTACAAATCTAAGTTTAAAAAAGGAAAGAAAAGTATAAAATCATGCAAATTAACTATAGAACCTGCAACTTTCAAGCCGGGCCTGCAACTTTTGAGTGTAGCAGATCCTGCGGACCTGCAGTAATTTTCAATGAATTTCCTACACTGTCACAAAGACAAAATCATTTAAATGTTCCATAGTCTTTGCCATAGCTTGAGATATATACTGGCGCTGAAATCTGCTAGATACTGGAGTTCATCTGCTGCAGTGGACACCTTGGCTGAAGACTTGCCCTTGCTGAGGTCTGTTCTGATGGCTTTGAGTTGATACTGTATATTTTCTTGCACTTTGAAAAGGGCATCTATTGAAGCCGGCTGCCTGATTAAGTGGAAGCCTCACAAGCCGACTTCTCCCACCTTCTCAGATTGTCCTGTGTAATCTGCCTGGGGGTGGTGGGGTTGAAGCAATCCCTGCTGCTCTGGCTATTCTGCTGAAAGAGCTGTTGAGCTGAGAGGCATAAGTACTCCAGCAGGACACAGTATCGCTAGTGGCAGAACAGGTCTTTTGACGGTCAGAAAACAGTCCGTACCACTTGGGCCGAGACATGGACGTACGAACTGATCCTTCAGTAAACCACTGGCCTCTGAACTGTGTGAGGGGTAGCCCTCTACCAGTGTAATGTTGAGCTTAGCCATCTTTTTGCAGAACCAATTGTTAGTGGGCATAAGAACCGACACCTTACCGGCTGGTTGAGTTTCAGGTCCTGCAAATGGGTTATCCTCCCCTTTAGAAGGATGTATCCATATCAGGTATATCGGTCCATCCCATATACGAACTAATACCCCGCATTGTGTCCCTGTAATTATGGTCCTCAGACAATGTATGGTCGGGGTCAGTAGAAGCCATGTCTGGATCCTGATGAGAGCTCACCTTCTTCTACAAAAAGGTCAACAGGGTCGGTCAGACAAGTCACTATCCGAGTCTGTATCAATTGAAGAAACACTCTGATTCCTAGCCGGCGCTGAAGTCGATTTGCTGGTAACCTGATGTAAAGCAAGAGAGCTGGTGCCAGACAAATCTGAAGGTCAGTCACAGGTGGAACAGTTCTGCTTCACAAGTGGAGGCGATTTGCTAGTGACCTGTCCCTGTGGGGTGGTGTGGTTTTTACCAGAAAAATCTGACCTTGCTGGTCAGTCGATGGTAGGTCGAATGAATGGTTCAGAAGACTTGACTACACCAGCTAGTGGAGGGTGGGTAGGTGTAACTTTAAGAGCTTGAGAAGTAGGCTCTGGCTTGTCAAGTGTTCTAGAGAGAAGCGGTCTGACCACTTAAGATCCAAGATCCTGGCATCAGCTGAAGATCTGGAGGGTTTAGGGTCGACCGACCAATAAAATTCTCACCAAAAAAACTCTGTCTGAACAGTGCACATGCCAAACAAAAAAGATGCTATGATGTCACGCTGTCTAGACAGGAAGTATGATGCGCCACCTGGTGAGTGCACAGTGGGACCGGCCAGCTTGTATATTCATAAGACACATACAAGGCGACTTTTTCTGTCGTTTAGTGGGCCAGTCTGCGCAGACCGGATTAGCAACTATCCATTGGATAGGATGTATGAACGAAATAAAATGATGTATTCATATTCATATGCGTATTCATGGAAATGAAAAGTATTCATATTCGAATACTTTTGAAAGTATTCACCCCAGGCCTGGCAATGAGCTACAGGTCTGCAATTTTACTATGTTATGGCTCGCCCAAAACTAGGTGAACAACATATTTAAACAAAATACTGTACGTAAATGCAATAGTTTTCAGGTTACAACTGATTTACTCAACAGTGAAAAACCTCAAAGTAGCTATTACTCAGCTATGCACTGAGCTACAGGTCTGCAAGTTTACTATGTTATACCTGACCCCAAATTAGGTGCATTTGTGTATTTATTTTAAAATAAACAGAATATCTCTGGGCCTTGTAGTTTTGTCGGAGAAATTGTTCACGCAGACGCTGACATGTACACAGATGCCACCGAGTGATGCCATGTCAGCTGACATAATAAATAAATGTACACCTTATGTTTGCTGAGATATAGCCCGGACAAGATTTTAAAGATCAAGATCACTATGGCAAGATCAAATCAAGGTCACTCCATGACATTCCACACAAACAACTCCTAATGAATGTCCCTACCAAATATCAACTTCCTACACCTTACGGTTTCCGAGATGTAGACTGGACAAGATTTTCAAACTCAAGGCCAATGCAGCAAGGTAAAAGGTCAAGTCAAGGTCACACCATGATGTTGCACACCTACACAACAGTATACGGACGCAGGCATGTACACAGACGCCACAGAGTGAGGCCATGTCAGCTGACTGACAAGTAATAAATAAATATAATAAATAAATGTACACCTTATGTTAGCCGAGATATAGCCCGAGATTTTAAAGATCAAGGTCACTATGGCAAGGTCAAATCAAGGTCACACCATGACGTTGCACACAAACAACTCCCGCCACCTGCTTGCCCATCCAGACACCACATTGACCAGAAGATCGCTTGCAAAAAAAAAAAGTTTTTGCACAGCAAAAACAAAGCGTCCCAAAAAGGATATAAAGGCGAGTGCTAAAGTAATAAGAAAATGCTCTGCTTATAGCCTTATACTGTTCTGATGGCTAGATCCAGATGGTTATTTTGCAGGGATGCCCTATGGGTCAAAAATTTCGTTGAAATCGCTCTATCAGCAAATGGCCGCCATTATTGGCAAGACAAAAAGTTTTTGAAAATTGGAATAGCTACTCTGGAAAGATACCATGTGGGTCAAAAATTTCGTCGAAATCACTCTATCTCACACGGTTTACAAGATATAAGCATTTTGGTGTTTTGCAATTTTTGGCGAAAAATTCGAAAATTCCAAATGGCTACCATTTTTGGCGAGACAAAATGTTTTTGAAAATTGGAATGGCTACTCTGCAGAAATACCCTGTGGGTAAAAAATTTTGTCGAAATCGCTCTATCTAGCACGGCTTTCGAGATACAAGCATTTTTGTGTTTTGCAATTTTTGCAAAAACTTCGAAAATTCAAAATGGCTGCCATTTTTGATGAGATACAAATTTTTGGAAAAGTGTGTCAGTTCATCTGCAGAGATACCCTGTGGGTCAAAAAATTCGTCGAAATCGCTCTATTGCGCACGGTTTTCGAGATACAGGCACTTTTGTGTGCTCCTTATTTGGAAAATTCGTAATGATTAATTAATCATTAATTACTCGGCCATTTCTTAACCAATCAATGCCAAAATCTAATGATATCCAGATTTTAATAGAATGAATATATTTGCCAAGTTACAGGTGAATAGATAAAACCCCTTTCAAGTTATCATCCAGACAAGCTTAGCCTTCGAAAAAACACATTTTTGGTCATGTGACCTCTCTGATTGGTCAAAATGTCACTGCAGCATATTCCAAAAAATTCCCCAGGACTACTGCATACACCTGCCAAATATGAAAAGAATCCGTCCAACAGTCACAGAGAAATAAGGAAAACAAAATGCGGAGCCGGCGGAGCCTGATTTCCTCCTATACTCAAACAAGGATCCCTTGCGGGACGTTAATTACACAGCTATGCCATGAGCTACACATCTGCAATTTTACAAAGTTATGGCTAATTCAAAAGTAGACGAATAACATATTAAAACAAAATTCCCTGAATGCAATGGTTTTCAAGAAACAAATGATTTACTCAACAGAGAAAACCACAAAGTAGCCATTGCCTAGCTATGCAATGAGCTACAGGTCTGCAACTTTACTATGTTATAGCTGACCAAAAGTAGGTGAATGACATATTTAAAAAAAAAACTTTAACTGCAATATTTTTCAAGCTACAAATGATTTACTCAATAGCAAGAACCTGAAAGTAGCTATTGCTCAGCTATGCCATGAACTACAGGTCTGCAATTTCACTATGTTATAGCTAACCCAAAAGTTGGTGAACAATATACATGTATTTAAAAAAATACTCAATACAATACTTTTCCAGTTACAACTGATTCACTCAACAGTGGAAACCTCAAAGTAGCTATTACTCAGTTGTGGCATGACATACAGGTCTGCAATTTTACTATGCTATAGCAGACCAAAAAGTTGGTGAACAACATATTTAAACAAAATACTGTGAATGCAATAGTTCTCAAGTTATAACTGATTCAACAGTGGGAGCCTGAAAGTAGCTATTACTCAGCTATGGCATGAGCTACACGTCTCCAATTTTACAGCTAATTCAAAAGTAGATGAATAACATATTAAAACAATATTCTTTAAATGCAATAGTTTTCAAGTTACAACTGATTAACTCAACAGAGAAAACCTCAAAGTAGCTATAGCTCGGCTATGGGATGAGCTACAGGTCTGCAACTTTACTATGTTATAGCTGACCCAAAAATAGGTGAACAATGTACTTAAAGAAAATACTCTAAATGCAACAGCTTTCAAGTTACAAATGATTTACTCAACAGTGAGAACCTGAAAGTAGCAATTGCTCAGCTGTGCCATGATGTACAGGTCTGCAAATTTGCAAATTTAATAAGTAAATTAAATTTTTATAAGTTAATACCATATCCAATGGACAATTGCTTTACCGGACGGCGCGACCAGTCCCGCCAAACACAAGAAAAAGACGTCCTGTATATAATACCGGCAGGACCAGTCACGGAGTGTGCATTCGCTAGGTGGCGCATCCTACTTCCTTCCTGTCTAGACAGTGTGATGTCATAAAATCTTTTTCGTTGTCTAAACATATTAAGACCCCTAGTAAGCTGATAGTAGGGCTGGATTGGTCGGCCTTGCCTGTCCATTGGATAGGGTATTATAAAAATTTAATTTACTTATTAAATTTGCAATTTTATTGCGTTAATACATCCTATCCAATGGACAATTGCTGAAATAACTACCACCTGGAAGGCGGGTAAGCTTTCTAGGGACATAAGTGAACTCATAACAGAACAAAAACTGAGAAGGCTCATTTTGACCTAGGGTCAGAGAACCCTGTGAGGTCAAGGTCGGATACCAACTAACCGGTTACCCGGAAGTCAACCGACATTCCCCCCCCTTTTTCCTTTCCAGACCTGCTCTGAGGAAGAAGAGAGAGAGGGAGAGAGGGGCTGAGTTCAATCCCAAGAAATAAACTTCCCAAAGGAAGCAAGTCACTGTTTTTTTTTGTTTTTTTTTTATTTACAGGCTATGTACATATATACATATTTACATATCTCCTCATTATGGGGCTTGGTGGTGGACCTGTTGGGCAGCCACCACTGGCCCTAAATGAAAAAGCTCTGTATCTGCCAAGCCACATCCTTCAAATAAAATTGTGTGAAGGTGTTATGGGATTTCCAGTGGCAGGCTGAGAGAATCTGCTCTAAGGAGACGCCGACTGGAAGGCCTTAGAAACAGCAAAGGCCCTGATGCAGGGCTTTTACCTGATGCAGTGTGAGGGCCTCCTGGTCAGAGAGCTCTTAACAAAGGATCACAGTCTGCTTGATCCATGAGGAGATGGTGGCAGGCGAGATGTCATTATCAAAACCTTTCTTGAAGGAGACAAAGACCAACTCCTTGTTCTGCCTAAGATCTGAGGTCCTATCCAAGTAATAGCGAAGGGCTCTAACTGGACACAAGGACCTGTCACTCTTGAGTGACTTATCCAAAGTGGGGGCCAGGGCTGGTATGACTATTGGAGCCACACTAACTGGACCCTCCTTACCCAGCGGACTCTTGGAAAGAAAGCTGGGTGAGGGGTACAAAGACACCTTAGACCAATCTGACTGGTGTCTGATGTTCTTATGTACCCAAGCATGGATCTCACACCTGCATTTATCAGAACCCAGGGCCAGCAGAAAAACAGTCTTGAAGGTGAAGTGTTTTAGTGAGGCCTCTTTTAAAGGTCCAAAGGGAGACTTAGTCAGCTGGTGCAAGACCAGGGACAGGTTCCAGGAGGGTATACTCCTCCTGCCCTTGGGCCTGTCTCTATGAAACTATCCAGGAGACGGGTGAGATGCTCATCTTTGCTGACATTAATGGTAGAGTTGCCCAATTGGTCAGCAATGGCTGATCTGTAACCATCAATGGTACCAGGTTGCAACTTCCTGTCCTGAAACAGGTGCAACAGGACGTCAGCTATGGCTTTTAGAGGTGGTGCCCTGAAGTCCACCTGATTACTGAGACACCACTTTGTAAAAATGGTCCACTTTGCCTCATAGACGGATCTGGTTGATCCTCTTTGAGGAGCCTCAATTCGTGCGGCCACTGCCTCAGAGAATCCCTGCTCCTTGATTGCTGTGGCCCTAGGAGCCAGGCATGTAGGTTCAGGTTTGACAGGTTCCTGTGCAGGGTCTGGTTGAATGGTTGAGATACCAGATTGGGCAGGTTGGCAAACACAGAGGGATCTGACTGGACATTGCCACCAGATCCCAAAACCAGGGCATGTTGGGCCACCCTGGCATGATCAGAATGATCCTGTTGCAGGGGTAGTCTTGTAACTTCTCCACCACTTTGCCCAAGATGGCTGCTGGCGGGAAGGCATATGGGTTCAGATTTTCCCAAGACAGGGTGAGTGCATCCACTGCCCAAGCCTGGGGGTATGGAACCGGTGACACAAACTGTGGGAGTTGTTGAATCTGGTGGCAAACAAGTCCACTTGAGGCTGGTACCACCGGGAGCATATAGCTAGAAACACTTCTGGGTGAAGGGACCACTCTGTTTGAAAGGTCTGGCCAACTCTGGATAGCTTGTCTGCCATCACGTTCAACCGGCCGGGGATGGGACGTGCCTTGAGAGTTACCTGTTTTCTGGTGCACCAGGACAGGATTCTCCACAGTATAGGCACACAGAGAGCCCGACTTCATCGTCCCCCTCTTTGTTGATATAGGCAACCACTGTTGTGTTGTCTGTGGCTACCAGGACTATGTTGCGCCCCACCCTTCTTTTGATGCATCTGTAAATATCTGCACAGCATGTCTTAGTGGGTGTAATGGTTGACCTGAAAGCACATTGCTTTCCTCCAGCCACCACCTTAAGTGGGGGTGGAGAGACCTGGGGATGGGTATCACCTTTTCCAGTGATTCTGGTACCTTGCAGTTGTTCTTCAAGTGCCACTGTTTGGGTCTCATATGAAGTCGACCAAGAGGGACTTGCTTTTCTGTGGCTGTTAGAAGGCCTATGACGGACATGAACTGCCGGACCGGGCACACCGGACCGGACTGACAATATCTTGTCAGTTAAGGTCTGCCAACGCTCTGGTGTGAGTCTGACCTTGCCCTCCCTGAGGTCGAACTGGTAACCTACACAGTTGAAAACCTGTTTTGGGTCCAGTTCTGACTCTTCCTTGTTCACCAGCCAACCTAGTTCTCGGCAGAGAGCTACCAAGGTCTGTGTATGCTGGAGACAGTTTGGTGGGATGTGGCTCTCACCAACCAGTCGTCTAGGTACTGGTGGATTCTTATACCCCTCTGTAAAGCCATCAGTTTGACCTCTTTGGCCACCAGTGTGAACTCCATGGGTGCTGTGGACAGGCCTGAAATGGTAGGACTGACCCTGGATGTGAAAGCGCATGTACTTCCTGGACTGACTGTGAATTGGTATATGGAAGTATGCGTCCTTGAAGTCTATGGAGGTGACCCACTCCCCTAACTGTAGGGAGGTTCTTATTGTCTCTGGGGTCTCCATTTTGAACGACTCTGTGTTTAGGAAGGTGTTCAAGGTGCTCAGGTCCAGGACAGGTCTCCACCGGTTGTTGGGTTGGGTACCAAAAATAGCCGGTTGTAAAACCCTAGTGAGTTTTGATTTGCTACCGGTTCAACTGCATTTTTGTTCACCAGCTGATACAGTGCCTCCAAAAGGTGGGACTGTTTTTGTGGGTTGACATAGTTGCTTATGACAGTTGGTGACCTGGTCAAATTGGGTCTGAACCGGAAGGGGAGGGTGTAGCCCTCTCTGAGTGCTGTGACTACTTTTGGACTCAAACCCAGAGCTCCCCACTTCTCGCAAAACTGATGTAACCTTGCCCCTACAGGTGGATTTATGGCAACAGTTGGGACATTTGTGACAATATTTGCAGAACTCAAGTGACCTTCACAGGAAACATTGTTCACATGTTTTATTTCTGTTTGATTGTAACAATAATTGGGATTTACACCTTTCTTTTGCGGCAACCCGGTGACAATGAACATTTGCAACACAAGAGTTTACATGTAAAAATACAGTCTTGCTCTTGCTGGTCACTGGGGAAGGGTTCAAATCTTCTTTCTTGCCAGATACATGTACAGAGTCCTTCATTCCGGCTACATTTAAAACACACTAATTGTCATTTACTCCTCTTTGAACCCTTGGCTGGCTTCTGGGAGAAGTTTGAGGCTTTGCTACGACCTTTCTGTCCAATTTACTGGTCTCTAATTTGCTTCCAGGCCGGTGTAGTGGGTTTCCGGTCCGGTAGCTGTGTTGATCTGCCACTTGAGGAAGCATATGGGTGGAAACGACCGGGCTTCCTGTGTGAACTGCCAGAAGAACGTCTCTCCTCACTATAAGAGATTTCATCTTCAGCCTTGATCAGTAAACTGTCTGGAAACAGTGAGGGAAGATGGACTGGTGCTGTACGTAAGGCAGTTAAAATGTCTTGCTTCACTCCACCACGTAAGAATTCCAGGTAACTTTCTCTATGCGCCAGAGTGAGGTTGGCCATGCTGATAAAAACTCCCTCAGAGAGGTTCTGCATAGTACGTTGCATGGCTTGAGATATTGACCAGTTGAAGGTCACCAAATATTCAAGTTCTTCCACTGCCTGCTGCATTCTTTCTGCTGTCTTGCCTTTGGCCTTGTCCACACGTAATGTCTTTAAGTGTGTAACCATGGAGTCCTGCACTTTTGTTAAACATTTTGACAGACCAGCAGCCTGATTACACATCACAGACTGTTCCCAGAATGCTCTCTCCCAATGCCTTAGGGTATCCTGGCTGATAGTACGGGAGGCAGGGGCAGGGGGCAAACTACGTCTGGCCACTCTACTAAAGGTGCTGTTCAACTTTGCCGGTTCCGGAGACCAGTTACACATGGTAGTTGAAGCAGAGTCTTTCTTGTCAGTGTGCATGTTGTACCACTTTGATGACCTGGGTGGCTTGACAAACTGGTCATGCAGCAGTCCACTAGTTTCAGTGTTTCTAGAAGGGTAGCCTTCAGCAACAGCCTTCAGACAGACACTTTACCGGTTGCCTTGACTCAGGAACCAGCAAATGGATTATCATCCAGGGAGGAAGAGGCACTGTCAAAGTCAGGTATCTGACGCCAGCCCATGAAGGATCTGACCCCTCTGATTGTCTCCCTGTAGTTGGCTTCTTCAGAGAGGTCCTGGTCAGTAGATTCTTCAGGAAGTTCACCCTGAGCAGTGGCACTAGCTGATGAAGCTGGTTCCCTATCCAGTTCTGCCTCACTCTCAGATTCACCGTCAGTCTCCACAGTACTTCCACTGGAAAGTGACTGGTCTAGCTGAGCAGGGTCATTACCGGTTGGCAGCACTTCAGGACCTGCACCGGGAGTCTGTAAAGGCTAGGTGGCTATCTCTGCACTGGGAACGTGTGGCGGGCGGGTGTGGCTGGGTGGCAGGTAGCACTCTTACTGACATCCTGTACTCTCCTGCGAGTAGCACTCTTACTGACATCCTGCACAGCATTCGTACCGGGAACCCCCAGCAGAGGTTGGGTAGCAGACAACTGGGGAGCCTCACCGGTGGTCTATATAAGACTGGGACCGGTACCCTCAGTGACCAAACCAGCAGACACCACACTGGAGGATGCACCCGGGTAAAAGAAGGGATGGGTCCACGAGAGTGGGGGGGGCACTACTGGTAATTTCTGTTCTGTTTCTTCTGCTCTCCACGTTCTTTCCTGGACTTGTAGGTAGGGGTGGCAAGTTGTTGAACTTGAGAAGGCATAAACGCCTTACAAATCTGGCAATCAAGCTTCATAACACAGGGATCGTCTCCCACTCCCTTCTCCCTACATCTGGCACATTTCTTGTGACTGTCAAACAGGGCCATAACGTGCCCGCAAGTTCCTCTTTTCTGTCCAGGGGAAGACATAATGATGATAGAACTCGTAGAAGTAAATAAACTTAAAAGTTCATAAAATGGTGAAATTCGTTGATAAACTGCGAAAACGTCTATCTTTAGAAAACATGTCTGCACACTCCACGCGCCAAACAAAAAAGATGCTATGACATCACGCTGTCTAGACAGGAAGGAAGTACGAATGCACCTAGCGAATGCACACTCGGTGACTGCGGTCCTGCCGATATTATATACAGCCGGTATTATATACAGGATGTCTTTTTCTGGCGTTTGGCGGGACCGGTCGCGCCAACTGGTAAAGTAATTGTCCATTGGATAGGATGTATTAACGCAATAAAATCACTATGTTATAGCTGAACCAAAAGTAAGTGAACAACATATTTAAACAAAATACTCTAAATGCAATATTTTTGAAGCTACAACTGATTTACTCAACAGTGAGAACCTAAGAAAAGCTATTACACAGCTACGCCATGAGATACAAGCTTCAATTTTACAATGTTATAGCTAATTCAAAAGTAGATAAATAACATATTTAAACAAATTCTCTAAATACAATAGTTTTCAAGTGACAGCTGATTTACTCAACACAGAAAACCTCAAAGTAGATATTGCTCAGCTATGCAATGCGCTACTGGTCTGCCACTTTACTATGTTATAGCTAATCCAAAAGTAGGTGAATAACATATTTAAAGAAAATACTCTAAATTCAATATTTTTCAAGTTACAACCGATTTACTCAACAGTGAGAACCTGAAGGTAGCTACTACTCAGCTATGCCAGGACATACAGGTCTGCAATTTATGTTATAGCTGACCAAAATTACCTGAATAACATATTTAAACAAAATACTCCAAATGCATATATATTATTTCTGTGACAAGTGTTTACAGTATACAAAAAGAAGACAATGATATAGCAAACACCCAGCCTGTAACCCTTATTAGTCACAATTTTATAAAATTATTTTTCATAGAATCACACATCTTATCATAATTAAACAATTTGATACATAGAAAAGAAAAAGCACAATCTGTCAGTTCAGTTTTTTTATACTTTTAAATACAACAGATCTTGGCGCCTTGTGAAAACAGAATATATATATTTTCCTAAAAACAAAGGGAAGCTACACAAAATTGAAAATTTTAATTACTTAAATGTAGCTTTTATAAGCTACAAGCTTACCATGTGGGACTCAATGCTGACATTTATTGTTGGCCGTAGCCTCCAGTTGTCGTCATGCGATAACTTCTGACCAATCGCCCTACTTTCTCGTTGAAATTTTCTAAAACCTACCCCTCAGCTGTAAACAGCGGGGAGGCAGGGTGGGACTCTTCTGAGTCCCACATGGTAAGCTTGTAGCTTATAAAAGCTACATTTAAGTAATTAAAATTTTCAATTTGGGACTCAATGCTTAATCCAACCGCCCGGTGGCGAGATTACAGCTGAGACTGGAAGATATGTCAATTTTTCTTAGATTTGAAGTAATATATATTAGAAATAGTGTTAGAAATACCAATCCGAGTCCCATTTACAGTGCCCCAATCCCCAAGACCGGGCCTGTGAAGAGCCAAAAACCTATATAGAATGAGAGACAGTGTTAAAACTGTCTAGATGTTTTGATTGTAGGACGGAAGTGCAGGAGTGCTCACTTAGAGGTCTAAGGGTCCCTAGGGGCCCTTCACGAGTGACAGACCAGCCCAATGGTTGGAATTCTCATAAAATTTTTGCCATCTGAATATGAGATTAATGACAACTTAATAAGTCCTTAATACAAATTATTTTGATAAACTAAAAAACAAAATGACCTTACCTGTAACATCTTGAAAGTAAAAGAATACCTAGATCCTGGGATTAGACTCCTAAAGACTTGGTTGTAGCGGATGTGCCCCCCCCACTTTTTTCTTTCCGAGGACAACTGGTCTGAGGGGAAGGATCTAGGACTTGTTGTGCCGCCACCATGGGTCCCAAATACATATTGTTGTCATTGTCTGACCAAGTAAGGTCATTTAGGTAAAAATTTGTAAATGTGTTGTGAGCTTTCCAGTGACAGGCTTGCATGATTTGGTCCACCGATACCCCACCGTAAAAGACCTTAGAGGCCGCGAAGGCCCGGATGTCATGCGCCTTAACTTGGACCAAGTCCAAGGCTTGTTGGTCTGCTTGTTTATAACAAAGTAGGATGGTTTGTTTCAACCAGGAAGAGAGTAGCGGGTCTGATGTCTGAGGTGTATCCTCTCGTGAATGAGATGAAAAGGAGGGATCGAGACCCTCTCAGGTCTTTGGTTCGATCCAAATAGTACCTCAGGGCCCGCACCGGACACAGGGTCCTGTCTTCTTTCAATTGTCTATCTACAATGGTAGTCAAAGCAGGAATAGTCACCGGAGACACACTTTGAGAACCTTCTCTTGCTAGTTGGTTTTTGGCTATGAAATCAGAAGAAGGGAACAAGGCAACCTTTTCCCATTGGCCTAGATAAGATACTTTGTTTGCGACCCAGGCATGGATTTCGCTGCGGCGCTTGCCGGAGGCCAAAGCTAGCAAGAAAGCAGTTTTGACAGTACAATGTTTGAGGTCTGTGTCTTTCATATGCTCAAAGGGTGCTTTTGTGAGCTCACTGAGAACAGAAAGGTTCCACTTAGGAAGATTTCTGGAACTTTTTGGACGATCCCTGTGGAAAATGGAGAGTAACTTATGAAGGTCTGCAATGTGCAATATGGTGGGCCGTTGGGCCCAAAGTGTCAACGATGGCAGTCCTGTAACCATCAATGGTCGAGGGGCGCCTGTTTAGGTCTTGGTACAGGTACATGAAAAAATCTGAGATTTGTTTCACAGATGGAGTGGAGAAATCCACCGAATTTTCTCTGCACCATTTTTCAAATAGGGCCCACCTTGACTTGTAGATGGTCCTTGTTGATGACCGCTGAGGAGCAGCAATTCTCTCTGCCACCTCCACAGAGAAGCCTTGTTCTTGGAGTTGTCCGCTCTTAGACACCAGGCGTGGAGGTTGAGCTGTTGTGAGTTGTTGTGAGACACATACTTGTGGGACTGTTTGAGTAGGGTCGTTGACACTGCGAGTTGTAGTGGGATCTCTGTTGAGAGCTGCACTAGGTCCCAAAACCAGGGCACCCTGGCCAGCCTGGGGCTATTACGATGATCAGGCAATGGCATTGCTTGATCTTTTGGATCACCCTATGAAGGAGAGCCATAGGAGGGTAAGCAGAGGTAGTGAGACTCGTCCAGTTTATGTTCAGAGCATAATCATATCTTGCTCATATCCACGCTTTGCTGCTTTATCAGGATTGGCACCTTTTTGGATCTGTGTCTTAATCTTCTTGACAGTTGACTTAATGGCATGTTGACACTTCTCAAGGGAGGCATTGCAAGAAGATGAAGTTTTGGCAAAGGCAGCAGTGAAATTGAGCGTTGAGATATTTTGTCGAGCCTGATGCTCCAATTTTTTAAGAATTGGTAGGGGAACCTTGCCCATAGGGGCCCCAGAGGGTTTAGGCGTAATACAGATTTTGGCGAAATCCGTATTCAACTGATATTTGTCCTGATAACAGGGCTGTCCCACCCTATACCATTTAGAAGTGGAAGGAGGAGGCTTGATATATTTACCCTTAGGTAAATTAGCAGCTTTAAAGTCATGTTGAAATTTATCAAAGGCGTCCTTGATAACTGAGCTAAGTGGAAGTATAGAGGAAGGACCTCTAGGTCTGAGCTCTTGACGGCCTTTCTCATCGTCCAGACCCATGACTAAAGTTGAGGACCTAGGCATAAACTCCCTGGGGTCAGGGAGGGAAAGAATGCACCTAAAAGTGTCGACCTCTTCAGCGTACTGTGAGGGAATGTCAGACAGAGCTACTTCCCTATAATAAGGGGGGTCTGGATCATGTTGAGGGAGGTCTTGATCAGAAACAGCCCCCGAGGGCTGAGCCCCAGAGGGCTTAGAAGACCTGTGTCTTGCTACAGAGGACTGATCCTCCTCTGAGGAAGATGACACATATCTGGACCTTGATTTGTGTTTACTCTTATCAGAGTGCTTTTTAAGTTTAGTAGACTGGATCCGAGGTTCATCAGATTCCTCATTAGATTGATCCGAGGCAGACCTGGATTCAATTTCATGCCTACTGCGAGAGTGGCAGTGTTTTTTTTGGGTTATCCGAGACCTTCCTCGAAAGTAACTCCGATGCAGTAACATTATGATCCGATGCATCATGAGGGTCAGGTCCGAGATGTGGAGGAAGTGCTGGACCGTAGTCCATATCCATATCCTCGGTTTGCATGGTAGTTCTATGTCTCGGAGGGGGTAGGTCCAGATTAACAGCAGTACAGGAAGATGTACCAGGTTTGGAAGCAAAAGCTGAGGTCTGATCCACCTCTGTTTGCTTTGTAGAAGTCAACTCCTCAGAGCGATTGAAAAGCTTCCAACATGGTTGCCTGGAAGGAACCCATTTGCTGCTGTAGATGAATATTTAAAGAATTTCCCAGAGATTTTTCTAGATTTGTTTCAATGTTTTGTTGGGTGGAACAGTTTTGGTTTTAAGTGATTAAGAACTGAAGAGTAGGGGCTGAGGACGGAGGGGGGGTGAGGTAAAAAGATTGTCAGCAGCACTCTTGAGGTCTGCATTTGAACCAGTAAAAGAATCCCCGTCGCCTTCGCCCAAAAGATCAAGTTCATCATCTTTAGCATTAGAAGCATCCACCTTTTGTCTCTTTATGTAACGTTTCCTGTGTTGGATTTTTTAATTTGGTCATCTGTGAAAGATGCACAGATATCACAGGGCGCTTCAAAGGTGACACAGGGGTCATCACCCTTGCCAGATTCCCTACAAGTAGGGCAATAGTTGTGTAAATCAAAGGAAAAACAAAAATGGCGGCATTTTTGTGCTCTCGGTTTGTCTTTATTCGTTTGATGGATGGACATTTTAAATGCAATAAAAGACGTAGAAATAAAAAAGGTTCTGAACCGAGGAAAACTCAGAACACGTGAAACAAGAAATATACTTATCATGTCAAAATAAACATTTTACAGAATAATCCATGATATATAATAAAAGAAATACCAAAAATGAACCTCCAACAATATGTAAAAGCTGAGAAATAAATGAAAATGTCTGTATATTTACAAACAGCTACCAGTTCAATGTGGCCAACGAGAAAGTATGACGATTGGTCAGAAGTTATCACATGACAACTGGAGGCTATGGCCAACAATAAATGTCTATTTTTCTTAGACGTTGGCCATGATGCCCTGTGGCCATCCGAGAGCAGCATTGAGTCCCACATGGTAAGCTATTGTAGCGTACTAAAATTTGAAATTGATCTATTTGGTTATAATTAAAGAAATCATTATTGTATCTCAATACTTCACTAAACATAATTTTTCGTAAATCTGAAAATTTTGGACAAGTGAAAAGGAAATGTAATTCATCCTCGACATTATTTGTATCACATATGGGACATACTCGATCATCATGTTTAATGCCTGTAAATCTACTAGCTTCTACAGTGAGAGGTAAAATGCTGAATCTAAGTTGGGCTATACATGATCGAAGACTAAAATTTATATTATCAAATACATATTTTTCAACTGCATAATATGATTTTATCTGTCTGAATAGATGTAATTTTGGTTTATTCTGTAAGTTCTCTTTCCAAATAATTTGATTGTTTTCCCATAGCTTCAGCCGGATAAAGTTAAGGTCACATAAAGCCTTCCTGTCATACTACTGTTTCATGCTACATGTACAGCAGTTATTGACGCCTTTATCAAACTCCCAGTTAAATATTTCTTTACATAATCTTGCCTCATCCATGACTACTAGTCTGTTCCAAACACACAAAATTTTGATTTTCTTTCTAATACTACAATTTTTCCAACCCATGTCCCCATTTATCACTCAGCTATGCAATGAGCTACAGGTATGCAATTTAACTATGTTATAACTATGCTATAGGTGAATAACATATTTAAACAAATACTCTAAATTTGAAAATTTTAATTACTTAAATGTAGCCTTTATAAGCTACAAACTTACCATGTGGGACTGAATGCTAACTCGGGGAGGCCGCAGGACTCTAGCCAACGACCAAGAAAAATGGATGTTTGGATTTGACCGAGTCCATGTTTTAGTGTGTACCATAGCAGTGTCGTTTGGTAATTCGTTCTTCTTCTCCCATTGTAAATTTAGCCCGTAGCCCCTCAGCTGGAATATAGCGGGGAGGCAGGGTGGGACTTTCTTCAGTGCCACATGGTAAGCTTGTAGCTTATAAAAGTTACATTTAAGTAATTAAAATTTTCATTTTTTTGCGCTACAATAGCTTACCATGTGGGACTGAATGGTGAATGCAACCGCCCGGTGGCAGGATTACAGCTGAGACTGGAAGTATTTTGTCCATTTTTCTTGAATTTAGAATTAAAAAGTATACCAAAGTATTGCCAAATTACCAGTCTGAGTCCCAGTTACAGAGGCCCAGTTCTAAAAGTCGGGTCTGTAAGAAGCCCAAAACCAAAATTTAATGAATGACAGTACGGGTACTTTCTGGATGTTTGAGAGATGAGAGTGCAGCCGAGCTCAAGATAGTAGCCCCTAAGGGCATCACTGCCATGAGTATAGCCCTAGGCTTGAATCTCATCAATTTTGCCACCCTACATATGAGATCATGGTGCACTGATAAACATTAAATACATTATACAGTTCAAAAAAGAAGGATAGATAAGAGACCTGACTGTAAACATCTGAAGAGGTATCCAATACCTAGACCCTGGGATAGGCTCCTGAAGACTTGGCTGCAGCAGGTGTGCCCCCCCTTTCCTTCCCGAAGATGAGTATGCTGAGGGGAAGGGTCCAGGACTTGTGCCACTACTACTGGTCCCAGATACATATTGTTGTTGTCTGACCACGTAAGGACTTTTAGGTAAAAATTTGTAAATGTGTTGTGAGCTTTCCAGTGACACGCTTGCATGATTTGGTCCACTGATACCCCATGGTAAAAGGCCTTAGAGGCTGCGAAGGCCCTAATGTCATGAACTTTGACATGGACCAGGTCCAAGGCTTGTTGATCTGCTTGTTTATAATAAAGTAGTATAGTTTGTTTTAGCCAAGGAGAGAGTGTAGCAGGTCTGATGTCTGAAGTATATCCTTTCTTACAGGAGATAAACAGGAGGGATCGAGACCCTCTTAGGTCTTTGGTTCGATCCAAATAGTACCTCTGGGCCCATACCGAACACAAGGTCCTGTCTTATTTGAATTGTCTATCTACAATGGTAGTTAGAGCAGGAATAGTCACTGGAGACACACTTTGAGAACCTTCCCTTGCTACTTGGTTTTTGGCTATGAAATCTGAAGAAGGGAACAAGGCAACCTTTTCCCATTGGCCTAGATTAGATACTTTGTTTGCAACCCAGGCATGTTTTTCACTGCGGCGCTGGCTGGAGGCCAAAGCTAGCAAGAAAGCAGTTTTGAGAATAAGATGTTTGAGGTCTGCATCTTTCATACACTCAGAAGGTGCTTTAATGAGCTCATTGAGAACAACAGAAAGCTTCCACTTAGGAAGATTCCTGGAACTTTTGGGACAATCCCTGTGAAAAGTGGAGAATAACCTGTTAAGGTCTGAACTTAGAGAGATATGGAGCCCGGTTGGGCCCAAAGTGTCAACAATGGTCGTCCTATAACCATCAATGGTCAAAGGGCACCTGTTTAGATCTTGGTACAGGTACAAAAAGAAATCTGAGACTTGCTTTACAGAGGGAGTAGAGAAATCCACCGAATTTTCTCTGCACCATTTTTCAAATAGGCCCACTTTGACTTGTAGATGGTCCTTGTTGACGATGTCTGAGGGGCGGCAATTCTCTCTGCCACCTCCACAGAGAAGCCTTGTTCTTGGAGCTGTCCACTCCTAGACAAAAGGCGTGGAGGTTGAAATGCTGAGGATTGCTGTGGAACACATAACTGTGGGACTGTTTGATAAGAGTTCTTGACACTGGAAGTTGAGGAGGGATCTCTATTGAGAGCTGCACTAGATCCCAAAACAAGGCCATCCCTGGCCAGCCTGGGGCTATTACAATGATCAGGCAACTGGATTGCCTGACTTTTCGGATCACCCTGTGAAGGAGAGCCGTGGGAGGGTAAGCATAAGCAGTGAGACCCGACCAGTTTATGTTCAGAGCATCTATGTCCCAAGCATTTTGGTCTGGGACTGGAGAGACGTAAAGTGGAATGTTGTGGTTCAGATGAGCGGCAAAAAGATCTACATGAGGAGTGAACCACTTGAAACAGATCTGTTTGAACACCTGTGGATGCAGTGACCATTCTGTTGACTGGGCTTGGTTCGACCTGGACAGAAGGTCGGCCATCACATTCAGACACCCTGGAATGTGTCTGGCTTTTAATGTTATCTGGTAATGATGGCACCAGGTCATGATCTTCCACAGGAGAGTGCACATCTCCGCCGAGTGGGTTCCTCCTTGTTTATGTAGGCTACTACTGTTGAGTTGTCTGTAGCAACCAACACTGTTTGGTTTTGACACTGGTCGTTGAACCTTTGAAGGGACAGAGAAACGTCTTCAGCTCTAGAACATTTATGTGTAGCCTTTTTTCCTGTATTACCACAGACCTTTTGCAGAGGTTTGCTCTAAGTGAGCGCCCCGGCCTTCGTTTGAGGCGTCTGTAAAGAGTTGGATACTGTGGTCTTTGGGATGAAGGTCTGCACCTTTCATTACATTTGTGGGATTCTGCCACCACTCTAGGTGTGCTGAAATGGTTTCTGTCCAAGGATGGAGGCTGTCCAACGACTGGGGAAATCTCCAGTGCTCCTTGAGGTGAAACTAAAAGGGTCTCATGTGAAGGCGTCCCTCCGGGACCATTTTCTCTGTTGAGGCAAGCAACCCAATTAGTGACATCAAACATCATGAATCGTAGGATCAAATCCTGAAGTTTGCGCCATCTCTCTTGAGTGGGTTTTACAAGGGCTGAATCTAGATGGTATTTGTAGCCCACGAACGAAAACACTTGAGTAGGATTTATTATCCACCTTGTCACCTCTTTTAAGACCTGAGGGGCCGTGGCTAGTCCGAATGGAAGGGAAGTGAACTGAAACACTGGTGTTTCCATTTTGAACCTTTCTACAAGTAGGAACTTGTTGAGCCTGCTTAGGTCTATTACTGGCCTCCACCTTTGCTGAGGCTTGGGTACAAGAAACAGGCGACTGTAAAACCCGGGAGATTTTACATTTTCCACCTTTTCTATTGCATTCCTTGACAGAAGAGACTGGATGCAAGAGGTCAGAACTAGTTCTTTTTGAAGGGCCTTGTAACCTGATCGAATCAGTGGGGCTCTGACTAAATTTGATTTTGAGATGAATGGAAGAACGTAACCATTGGTGATAATGTTTAACATGTTGTTTGAACATTTGTTTGTGAGCCTACCTACATTTGTTTGCGACCTCCTACTGGTGGACTGAGGGAGGCTTGAAATGAGTCATTGGGAAGAAGGATTTCCATGCCCTCGTCCCCTTGAATGGGGTCGAAAATGACCCGTGAAGCCTCGAGTTTGATTTTCCCCTACCTGAGGAAAACGATTGGTTACTGCTTTGAGAGGAACAGCCCCCATAGAGCATTTCCTGTAGGAGTCTCTTTTCTTGTGGTGGGGACCATGAAAGGGCTTGTTTTGGTAGGGTCCAAAACCCTGAGAGTCATTAAGGGTGCCTTTTTTAAGGAAGTCTTCTCCATCCTTGACTGAGACTTGAAAAGAGGAGTAGGCCAGAAGGGCGAGTTCCTCAGTTCTTGACGTCTCGAGTCCCCTAAATGTGGTTGAAGAAGGGTCATTTCGGCCTCTCGTCTCAGAAGGCCAGTGTTGCCCATAGTATACAGCTCCCTCTGGAGTATGTGGGCTACAGATTTGATGAGGCAGGCTAAGGCTCTCCGTTGAATAAGAATTCTCTTGTTCATGATTTCAAAATAATCACAGGCATTACCATAACCACGTCTGACAGCTGTTTCAAGATCGGCACCCTTTTGAATTTGGCTCTTGACCCTTTTGAAGGTAGCCTTGATGCTGTGCTGACACTTCTCCATAACAGTGTTACAGGAGGAGGTAGTCCTAGCGAAAGTAGCTGTAAAATTGATGATAGATCCTGCCTAGCTTGCCCACAGGGGCCCCAGAGGGTTTTGGGGAAATACAGATGGTAAAATCTGTATTGAGTTCTTGAAGCTTATCTTCAAAACAAGGTTGTCTCACCTTGTAGTATTTGGCTGTTGAAGCCGGGGGTTTTATGTATTTACCCTCAGGCCAAGAAATCTTTTTCAAACTTCTCAAAAGCATCTTTGAGAATGGGGTTTAAGGGGAGCATAGCAGAAGGGCCTCTTGGCCTAAGCTCCTGTTGGCCTTTCTTGTTGTTCAGGCCTAGCACAGTGGTAGAGGACCTAGGCAACGTCTCCCTGGGATCAGGGAGATCTAGAATTTGCCTAAAAGTTTCCACTTCCTCAGCATATTGTGAAGGGATGTCAGACATGTCTACCTCCCTGTAGAAAACTGGATCTGTGCTATCCTGATGTTCAGGCTCAGGAGGAGCCTGTTGAGGTTTTGTACACTTTTTAATTGGGACAGAGGACTAATCTTCCCCTGAAGAAGATGACTGAGAATAATACTTTGCCTGTGCCTTATGCTTTCTTTTGTCAGACTGTTTTTTGGCTTTTGAACACACCCTTTTAGGTAGTTCCAACTCAAAATGATGATCTGAGAGGTCGGATTCAATATCTGAGTGCCTGGAAGCATGCTCGGACTGGACACTTTGAGTGGAGTTTGGAGGAAGTGGAGGTCCATAATGGTCCGTGTCCACTGGTTGAGCATCCGAGTGGTCGGATGCCCGAGTTGTGGAAATTGAAGTCCGAGTCGTAATCAGGTCTGGCTGTTTACTGGGTGCAGCTTTAGGTAAAGAGTTGGACGTCTGAACTACATCCGACTCTGAGGCTTTTTTCATGGAGTGCATTTCGTCTCTGAGAGACTTCATAGCCTCCAGCATGGACACCTGAAAAACCCCCATTTGTTGAAGTTGGATGTTAAATTGATTGCCCAGGGATTTTTCTAGTCCACTCTCTATTTTGTTCTGCAATGCAGTACCTGGGGTGGGTGGGACAGTTTGTGGAGTCTTTAATGATAAGGATTCAAAACGTAGGGGTTGGGGATGGGGAGGTGAAGAAAAAAAGAGTTTCAGCAGCACCCTCAAGGTCTGCTTGAGAGCCAGAAAACGCCTCCACATCATCACCCAGAAGGTCAAGATCTCCTTCCTTTCTAGTATTACAAGGATCCAATGCCTTCTGTTTCCTGAAGTACCGACGCCTATGCTTAATCTCAAGTTGCTGTTCCTCAGAGAAACTTGCACAAATATTGCATGGAGAATCATTGGTGACACAGGGGTCATCTCCCTTGCTGGATTCCCTGCATGTGGGGCAATAATTGTGAGAATCAAATGGAAAACAGAAGTGACGGCATTTAGATGATCTTGGCTTTGCACTCGTTTGGTGGGTAGACATTTTTACTGCAACAAAGAACTCCGAGTCGAAGCACAGAAAACTCACAAAACACAAATATTAAAGCAAATACTTATCCTGTGAAAATCAAAGTATATCAGAAAAGACTATATAATAAAAAGAAGCAAATAGCAGAAAATTAACATCCAACAATACGTATATTGTGAGAAAACAGTTGAGGAAACTTGAGAGGCATTTCAAACGCTTTGCAATATGGTGGCCAACGCAAGAAGAAGGACGAATTATCAAACGACACTGCTATAGTACACACTAAAACACGGACTCGGTCAAATACAAACGTCCATTTTTCTTGGTCGTTGGCTAGAGTCCTGCGGCCTCCCGAGTTGGCATTCAGTCCCACATGGTAAGCTATTGTAGCGCAATAAAAGCAATAGTTTCAAGTTACAACTGATTTACCCAACAGTGATAACCTCAAAGTAGCTATTACTCAGCTATACACTGAGCTGACCCAAACATAGGTGAACAACATATTTAAACAAAATACAATAGTTTTCAAGTTACAACTGATTTACTCAATAGTGAGAACCTGAAAATAGCTATTGCTTAGCTATGCCATGAGCTATAGGTCTGTAATTTCACGATGTTATAGCTGACCCAGAAGTAAGTGACCAACATATTTTAACAAAATACTCCAAATGCAATATTTTTCAAGTTACAACTGATTTACTCAACAGTCTGTACCTGAAAATAGCTATTGCTCAGCTGTGCCATGAGCTACAGGTCTGTAATTTCACTATGTTATAGCTAACCCAAAAGTAGGTGAACAACATATTCAAACAAACTACTGTAACTGGAATAGTTTTCAAGATATAACTGATTTACTCAACAGTAAGAACCTGAAAATAGCTATTGCTCAGCCATGTAATGAGCTACAGGTCTGCAATTTCACTATGTTATAGCTGACCAAAAATTAGGTGAATAACATATTTAAACAAATACTCTAAATGCAATAGTTTTCAAGTTAGAACTGATTTACTCAACAGTGATAACCTCAAAGTAGCTATTACTCAGCTATGTACTGAGCTACAGGTCTGAAATTTTACTATGCTGTAGCTGACCTAAAAGTAGCTGAATAACATATTTATACAAAATTCTGTATATGCAATATTTTTCAAGTTATAGGTGATTTTACTCATTATGGGAGGTACTGAAAAATCAGAAAGTAGCTATTACTCACTTAGCTATTGGGATAGACACTCAAGTTACTCACCATGTTGTAGCTATAAAAAAAGTAGTTGAATAACATATTTTAACAAAATGCTCTAACTGCAATACTTTTCAAGTTATAAGTGTTTTAGTGCATGATTTCATGAATTTTATTGCACTAAAAATTATTTTAAAAATTAATAAAAACAAATTAAGACAGATCCAGGTCTAATTCTCACATAAGGTAATCTACTAGTGGCCTAGTACATATATGCAAGACATGAGAAAAATCTCTGCAATAGTGAAGGAGAAAATTGTGATAAAGGATTGAAATTTTCAAACTTTGGGTGGGGGTACCTGACTTGTAATGGCTCTGGGGAACAGACGAATGAACAGATCTGCATGGCTTGAACAATTTTTCATCCTCGATAGTTAAGGTATCTTTTAAACAAGAGGGTCAGAGATGCCCGAAAAGGCGGGTTGCACAGGAAATATTGACAGACAGACAAACGCACAAAAAATGGAATGAACAGACGGAAGTACACCAATTTTGAAAGTAACCTAGCTATGATGATCTACCTTCCTGTAAACTTTGAATTAGATTGGACTAAGCAATTTCGAGCGAGAGTCCGGAAATGAAAATGTTGACCCACAGACAAACGGAATGAGAGTTACACCATTTTATAAAGTAACCTAGCTATGATGGTGATCTATCTCCCTTTCAAGTTTGAATTTGATTCGACAAAGCATTTTTGAGTTAGAGTCCGGAAATGGAAATGTGGACGGACAAACAGACAAAAAATGGACAAACGAGCACACAGAATTACACCAATTTCAAAAGCAACTAAGCTATGATGGTGATGTATGTCCTTGTCAAGTTTGAATTCAATTGGACAAAGTGTTTTCGAGTTAGAGTCCGGAAACAGAATGTTGACAAACGGACGGAATTACACCAATTTCAAAAGGAACCTAGCTATGATGGTGATCTATCTCCCTGTCAAGTTTGAATTCGATTGAACAAAGGGTTTTCGAGTTAAGAGTCCGGAAACGGAAATTTTGACAGACAAAAAACGGACAAGCAAATGCACGGAATAACACCAGTTTCGAAAGGAACCTAGCTATGATGGTGATGTATGTCCCTGTCAAGTTTGAATTCGATTGGACAAAGTGTTTTTGAGTTAGAGTCCGGAAACAAAAATGTGAACGGACAGACGTCGGACACATCAATCTAATAGGCGGGTTGCATGTAACCAACACGCCTATTAGATTGATGTGTCCGACATCAGCATGTCTCTGGGTATTGTAGTTTAGGAGGAGCAGTTGTTCACGCGGACGCGGACACCGCAGAGTGACGTCATTTCAGCTGACTGACATAAAAAGTCCCCTGGGTGGGGTCTTTATGAGCATCATACAATACACAAGTTAAATGTAAACTTATAGCCTTGATTTTCGGAACATATTAGAAAACATTAATATACTCATAGGTGAGATTTTAGGTTAACGAACCCCAATTTTAGAGGTATAGGGCTTAAAGTGGCAAAATGTCCTGTCTATGGACATTCTAAGAGACCTTAAGATGACCTTACTATTTAAGCTACAGACCTTAAATTTGCACAAAGACAACATATAAAAGTTATATCTAGTAGTTTGAGACTTGTCAAAATTACCATTTTCAAATTACATTCCAAAATATATGGGAAAATGCAGGGGAAAACCGTAAGTGGGGTCTTAAAAAACCCTTAAATACAATTTTACATACATAAGAAATATATATGAATTTCTCAAAAGATTCTATATTTGGGAGTTTAAGGTCACCTTAAAATAAGGTTCCTCTCCTAACCCAAAGTTGTGTTAAGTTTTAAAGAAATTGGTGAAAGCATTTTCAGCATGCACACAAGTCAAAATGTTCAGTGGCAGAGGCACATGACTGACGTGAAACCAGTGTAACCCAGACTCTTGTCCGGAACATAAAGTCTTTCTGAAGCATCTGTGGCATGAATTTAAACTAGAAAAATGTTTTTGCTGACAAAAACGAAGCGGCCCTGATGAAAAAGTGCTTAGTAAGCCGTAAAAGATGTCAAGATATGCATCACAAGGAATAGAAAATGTAAAGTTTATTGCATTGTGTATGTTACCATATTTAACAAATGAAAGAACGACCACAGCTTGGCAGAAGAGAAATTGTAGGTGTGAAATTTACTTCTGAAAAGAATGTATGTCCGGCGCGGAAGAAATGCCTCCTGGAAAAAATGCCTCCTAGAAAATATGCCTCCTAGGAAATATGCCTCCTAGAATGAATGCCTCCTGAATATTTTGTGACCAGGAAAAATACCTCCTAAGAAAAAAAGTTCTTTCAAGTATTATAACACTACAGCTTCACATTACAACTTCAGAGGCATCTTCATTTTTTCCACTTGAGTCTTATAGTCGCCAATGCCTGTCAAAAATTCACAGTCTTTTACCCATTTTGCTTAGCTGTACTAGGTATGTAAGTTTCTCTTGTAAGGTTTTGCTGGTGCTTCTCACTCTTTTAGCTGGCTGCTCATCCCTGGTTTCCATTATGACAGGTGTCGTGTTTTTCTTGTAATTACATTTCTGCCCCTCCTAGTGCATCTAACTGCGATAAACTCCTTACAGAGGGGATAACCTATGTTGTAATTTGATTAGAATGCATATTGTAAGCCACAACTATTTCATCAAGAAACCTCACAGCCATAAATCCTGCTTTTAAACTGGTCCAGAGTACAGCTGAAGGGATACCCTTTCAAGAAGATATTTGTAAATTGTACTTCATGATATTGTATGTTCTGGTTTTGACTGTACATATCCGAAATTAACATGTTTTTGATATTATATGTTATAGGTTTCATATGTAACATGTTTACATGTTGAAATAACTTTTTTTCTCAGGAGGCATTTTTTCCTAGTCACAAAATATCCAGGAGGCATTCTTTCTAGGAGGCATTCTTTCCAGGAGGCATTTTTTTCTGTGAGGCATTTTGTCCAGGAGGCATTTTTTCCCCCAGATTCTGTATGTCCTACATTCTTTGGTAATGCTCTCGGAGAAGAGGTCTCAAGTGAAAGGGTACACTGACCACAGACATTTCTGTTCAAAATGTCATTAGTATCAGACTTAAGTATAAAACACTAATTGAATGCAGTGGACTAAGATGCTTAAGAACTATTGTTTAAAATTACTGATTGTGCTTCAACTAAAAACTTAACAAAACCACTAATAAAATCCAGTGAACCAAAGTGCGTTAGGCTTTTTGTTCAAAAGTTACTGATTTTGCTTCAGAGTTATTGCTTACAAGAAAAATCAAGTTACAAACAAGTCAAGCTATAGCGCTAGAAAAATGTTACTGGATTTATTGGGAAAGAAAAGTATGAGTTTATATACTGCAATATTTATGAATGATTTAGCAATTGAAATTAAAAATCTAGGCTTAGGAATAATAGTAGGAGATCATGATCCATTCCACACTTCAATAATGCACAAAATTAAGACCAAACAAGTTACTGGACTTGTTGTAGCTGTGGAAAAAGTAGCCTAATAACATATTTTAACAAAATGCTGTGAACGCAATACTTTTCAAGTTATAAGTGATTTAGTGCATCACTTCAGGAATTTGAATGCATTAAAGTTTCAAAAATTCATTTCCCACTCGAGCTAAAATTAATTAAATGTAGAAGTCTAAGTGAAACTGAAGAAGTAAAAGAAAACAATATACATTCGAAAGAATAGCATAAATATTCCACTTTTTTTTGTTCCACTTTTGCTTCACACACACACATATATATATCTCTATCTATCAAATCCCTCCATCACCCCCCCCCCCACTTCCCCCACTGAGGCCATTCTTTTTTCCACTTGCTTTTTATGTGCACTAAAGGGGAGTTGAGGGGGGGTTCTTTCTGCATAGAAAGACTTTCCATAAATGTGCCTTTTGATAGATATCACACAAAGCAAATACAGGGCTGGGGAGGAAAAAGAAAAGGACAAGTCATTCATTTCCACTCAGCTGGAGATACATAAAATGCTGTACAAGAAAAACTGTTTTTTAAAGGACAAGTCATTCATTTCCACTCAGCTGGAGATACATAAAATGCTGTACAAGAAAAACAGTTTATGAGAAAGTGTTTTTTTTCCAAACATCTTATATTATGAAAGAAGTCAGGTGTATACATTTGACAAATTTATATAGTCTATGTGAACAAGTAGCTAGATCATCAACTCCTTCTACAAAACAAAAGTTGAATCAATTGAAGCTTTTTTTCCCAAAAAGGAAAAGTTATATCCCCACAATTCCAAAAGAATGGAATCAGAAGAATGTGTTTTTTTAATCTGCCTAAAATTGGGAATTTATATTATGTGAACACTGATCAGTTGCAATATGTTAATAACCACATCAGTGCATCATAAATAGCTCATTTTTTTCTTTGAAGATGTCATAACTTCATAAACACTAAGAGATTAGGTTTGCCACACAGCATAAATATTTTTAAGTATACATATGCCAGGTGTGGTTTTAAAAAGTGTTAAAATAAATGAGGAGGGAGCAAGAAGTATATATTTATCATGTTAAGATGGCCAAAGCCTCTTAAGTACAGGAATTTTAAGTGAAATGTTATACAAAATCTTACTTTAGTATAATCAATGTCAAGTTAAACTGATGTTACTGAACAGTAAATCAGTTAGGGGCTGAAAATCCTCATTTTCATGTCAAGATGACCAGGACTATACTTGTATTGGAACTGCAAGGTTGAAAGAAAATAAGAATGTCCCTAATGTCATCTTTAAAAGTGTACAAAATTTAACTGAGCTCTGCTGAACAATGCGATAGCTGGAGATTAAAAACTCCATAATTTCACTGCAAGGTGACCACAACTTCATCCATATTGCGACTTTAAGGTGACCATAAAATGAGAATGTCCCTTTTGTCATCCTTTATAAGTGTACAAAGTTTAGCTGAGGTCAGTTGAACAATAAGATAGCTGGAGGCCGAAAACTTCCTTTTTTCACTGAAAAGTGACCATAACTTCATTCATATTGGGACTTTAAGGTGACCATAAAAGCAGAATGTCCTTTCTGCCAACCTTTATAAATGTCGCAAGTTTTATTTGAAAAATATACACATTAACTAAGCTTAGGGCTGAAAAACATTTTAAGTTTAAGATGGCCCTAACATTATTAATATTTGAATCATAAGGTAGTAAGAGTGTTCTTTTGATGTACCTCAATATCTATATATGTTAGATTTTAAAAACGATGGAAAAATAACAGGCCAGACAATTTTATTCCAATTTGATGACTTTGGGGGGGGCCATAGCCCTAATAATATTAACAGTTTAAGGTCACCATAAAGTCAGGATAATCCTTTGGTGAATGTTAATATATATGCCAAGTTTGGTTGAAAAGTGTGGAAAACTAAGTGAACTGGAGGGTTAAAACCCACGTTGCAGATAAGCTTGCAGATACAGAGCTAAAACTTCGGCATGTGAAAGATTATCAAAAAGTAGCTGAATAAGTTATTCCAACAAAACGCAGAAATCCTAACCGTTTTTGAGATACAGACCAAGTACCCATTTTTAAAAAATTTACAAAAATAAAACGCCTCCCATTCAGGTATTTATGGTGTGATTGATGAGAAAATCCTTTCCGACCTTGGAAATTTGGTCTAGAATGTACCAGATAAATTTTATAGCACAGGTGTGTGTGGTTTTTTCCGAAACGCGATGACGGGGTGTTTTGGAGTTATGCTTAAGGTTACCTTAGGTAAAGCTTAAGGTCTGCGCAAAGTATCCCAAAAATTTTTCCCGCCCCTATAGTTTTAAAGAAAGATAAGAAGGAAAGAAAAATTTGAACAGCTAAGAAGTTATTCAAGGGAGACCATAATCCGGCGGCGGCGGTGATCAGTCGAACTTCGGTGAAAACAAATAAGCGTCCCTGACGGGCCGCTTAATTATGTTCTACCAGGTTACTATCATGTCCATTTTTCTGTGGGAAAAGTGTTTCAGCATTTGCTGTTGCATTTATCAGTTTAACCTACTTTCAAAATGGCTGACAAAATTTTGAAAATTTAATATAATTTAATCGATATTTTTTCCCCACAAAATTCAGATTGAAAATTTTTCAAAAATCATGAATAAGTAGAGTTTACATACTTAGAGGATCTATAATTTTACCAAAATCACATCTGCTATGGTTTTCAAGGTAAATGACATTTTCAATTTCAAAAATAGATATTTGATAGGAAAAGGTTTAGTAGATAGATAAATATATTTGTATAGCGCCGATTTCAGAATTGTCCTGTTCATAAGCGCTTTGGCAATATTTAAAATCAAGTCAAGTATTAAATGGATATGTGTAATAAGTTGTTCAAATAACATGCAGTTAGATTCCATAAGTTTTTTTTGAAGAGATGTGTCTTTAGCTTTTTCTTGAAAGAGTTGACTGAGCTGCAGGATCGGATGTCAATTGGTAAGTTGTTCCAGAGTTCAGGAGCAGCTTTGGCAAACGCTTTGTCACCATAGTTTTTCAGTCTTGTTCTTGGAACTGTCAGCAAAGAATTGCCAGAAGACCTAAGTACACGGTGTGGAGTGTGTTGTATAAGGAGATCAGTAAGGTAGTCTGGACCTTTTCCATTCAGACACTTAAAGGTAGTTAAAAGTATTTTAAACTGTATACTTTGTTCCACAGGAAGCCAATGTAGTACCATATGTAGTACAACAGAGCTCCTAAATACATGTCATGTGGTATATAAGGAGAAAGTAGCTAACAACATGCTTTAACAAAATACACTAGACAATAGCTATAGGTTTACTTAGCTTTCAGCCAAAGTAAACAAAAGCCCAAAAATACTGAAGGGCATAAAATGCATTAGGACAATTTACCAGAAATGTGTTAGTATAGTCATTATACAGAAATTTGCTTGACACACTTATGGATAGAGATGCACAAAAATTTTGTGTCTTTTTGTGTAGTTTAATAAGTTTCAGATACAAAGCCTGTGTCAAAAGTCACCAATGCTCATTAATCATCATTGTATCTTCAACCTTGATACATTTTTATGACATGCATATACTTTTAACCAGACTCATGAAATCAAATTCTTGCAGTTTATGTGATAATGGTAATGCTGTGCAATAATCCATTATCAAGGCCTAAAATGAATCATCTGGTGCTGTAAGTAACATGGGTTGAAGTCCTATTATGCAGATAAAAGAAATGGTCAAAATTGTGAAAGTTTTCCACAATATATCCCAATATTTCATAAATTCTGATAATTAAAATAAGCAAGATATAATGCACTTCTAGACTCTAGTGAATTCATGGTTGGGAGAAAATGTCCAGAATATGCAAGAAATTTTAACAAATAAATAGGGCGCCCAACTATTACATGCAGTGGCAAACAGACAGATGCTGATGTCATGAAAAAAAGTCAATGAACAAAATAATTAGGCTAACTGAATATTCTGTAGCTTCAACGACATCAGGTAATGACCTTGAAGCCTGCACAGTGACCTCTCCATTGTCGCATTCTAAACATATCTAATTTTAGAGGTGCAACATGGACAAAAGCTGTGTAACATATAACTTGAGAATGTGCACTGTATATAACTTGATATCAATCAACCACAGTGCAAACTTACCAACTTGAGACCAAGACTGAGATACACATTTAATCCACAAAGGCGAGAAGTTGAATGTTAACACGATACCATTATATCCACATCACTTGCAAATTACATAAACAGGCCAAACATTTCTACTTTATCTTACTGAAATGATACTATATCGAAAATTTGGGTCACAAATTTAAGAAAACCTGCATTGAAACTATGGCCACCAAGACCACTGCCGCGGTGTGTATCTCGCCGAGCATTAAAGGGGAAGAAATACCTTTTCCGAGATATCCACAATGATTTTATAGGTCAAGGTCATTACAGCAAGGGCAATGGTCAAATCAAGGTCAGACCATGACGTCGCACACCTACACCCCCTAACCAATGTCCCTACCAAGTATCAACTTCCTACACCTTACAGTTTCCGAGATATAGCCCGGACAAGATTTTATAGGCCGAGGTCACTACAGCAAGGTCAAATCAAGGTCAGACCATGACGTTGCACACCTTCACCCCCTAACCAATATCCCTACCAAGTATCAACTTCCTACACCTTACAGTTTCTGAGATATAGCCCGGACAATATTTTTTAGGTCAAGGTCGCTACAGCAAGGTCAAAGATCAAATGAAGGTCAGACTATGACGTTGCACACCTACACCCACTAACCAATGTCCCTACCAAGTATCAACTTCCTACACCTTACAGTTTCCGAGATATAGCCCGGACAAGATTTTATAGGTAAAGGTCACTACAGCAAGGTCAAAGGTCAAATCAAGGTCAGGCCATGATGTTGTACACCTACACCCCCTAACCAATGTCCCTTCCAAGTATCAACTTCTTACACCTTACGGTTTCCGAGATAAAGCCCAGACAAGATTTTATAGGTCAAGGTCACTATGGCCAGGTCAAGGGTCAAATCAAGATCAGACCATGACGTTGCACACCTACATCCCCTAACCAATGTCCCTACCACGTATCAACTTCCTACACCTTACAGTTTCAGAGATATAGCCCGAAAAACTAGATGAATGACTTATTTGAGAAAAATTGGCTATCTGCAATACTTTTAAGAGATAATTTGCATTTACTCATTTTGAGTAGGTGAGTAATTACCTACAGGTCTGGAAGTTCACCATGTGAAAGCTCTCCCAAAAGTAGATGAATGAGTTATTTGATAAAAAATGGGTATCCGCAATACTTTTACAGATAATTAGCATTTACTCATTTTGAGTAGGTGAATAATTAGCTATGGGTCTGAAACTTCACCAAGTGAAAGCTCTCCCCAAAGTAGGTGAATGAGTTATTTGAGAAAAATTGGTTATCCGCAATACTTTTACAGATAATTCGCATTTACTCATTTTGAGTAGGTGAGTAATTAGCTATGGGTCTGAAACTTCACCATGTGAAAGCCCTTCCAAAAGTAGGTGAATGAGTTATTCGATAAAAATTGGGTATCTGCAATACTTTTACAGATAATTAGCATTTACTCATTTTGCTCTTATGGTTTGCGAGATATTTGTGATTTTTCACATTTTCACTAAAAGTAGCAATAAAGTAGGCATTACTTACTTGTACATTGAGCAACAGTTGTGAAACTTCAATATGTTACAGTTCACAAAAAGTAGATGAACAACATATTTGAGAGAAATTATGTAGCTGCAATACCTTTGAAGATATAAGCCATTTACTCATTGTGGTTATCATTAAAAAGTGACAAAGTAGCTATTACTCACTTAGCTATGGAGATACACTTCCAAACTACTGACCATGTTGTAGCTGTGGAGAAAGTAGCTGAATAACATATTGCAACAAAATACTGTAAATGCAATAGTTTGGGAGTTATAAGCCATATAATTACATTAGGTAAAAGTGCTATTACTCACTCAAAAGTAGGCCAAAGTTCACCAATCCCCTTAGCATAGGACATTGTTGTACCACCCTGTGGGTCAAAAATTTGCTCGAATTTGCTCTATCTCTTACGGTTTGCGAGATATTTGTGATTTTTCACATTTTCACTAAAAGTAGCAATAAAGTAGCCATTACTCACTTGTACATTGAGCAACAGTTGTGAAACTTCAATATGTTACAGTTCACAAAAAAGTAGATGAACAACATATTTGAGAGAAATTGTGTAGCTGCAATACTTTTGAAGATATAAGCCATTTACTCATTATGGTTATCATTAAAAATTGACAAAGTAGCTATTACTCACTTAGCTATGGAGATACACTTCCAAACTACTGACCATGTTGTAGCTGTGGAGAAAGTAGCTGAAGAACATATTGCAACAAAATACTGTAAATGCAATGGTTTGAGAGTTATAAGCCATATAACTAGAAATAGGACGCCCTGTTGATAGTAGATGCGAATAGAAACAGGATAGCATAGAAGAACACACATTATCATGTGTAATGTCCACCCCATGAACCTTCTGCCAAAATTGTACAGTAGTCTTACAAGACCCTGTTTCATTTGTAAAATATATCAATGATGCTTAAATATTTATTAGTGTAGATGTAAATTATTTCAGCTTCATGCCTTTTTGCATTGGTTGGGTCGAAAATTTTGATGAAATCGCTCTATCTGGCACGGTTAAGAAGATAGAAGCAAATTCCTGTTTTTCTATTTTTGACAAAAATTTGAAAATTCAAAATGGCCGCCATTTTTGGGGAGGGGAAAATTTTTTGAAAATTGCAAAGATTACATTCCTTAGATACCCTATGGGTATCTGGCACGGTTAAGAAGATAGAAGCAAATTCCTGTTTTTCTATTTTTGACAAAAATTTGAAAATTCAAAATGGCCGCCATTTTTGGGAAAAGGAAAATCTTTTGAAAATTGGCAAGAGTACATTTGTTAGATACCCTATGGGTCGAAAATTTCGACGAAATCGCTCTATCTCGCACGGTTAAGGAGATAGAAGCAATTTTGTGTTTTGCCATTTTTGGCAAAAATTCGAAAAATCAAAATGGCCGCCATTTTTGGGGAGGGGAAAATTTTTTGAAAATTGCAAAGATTACATTCCTTAGATACCCTATGGGTCGAAAATTTCGACGAAATCGCTCTATCTTGCACAGTTAAGGAGATAGAAGCAATTTTGTGTTTTGCCATTTTTGGCAAAAATTCGAAAAATCAAAATGGCCGCCATTTTTGGGGAGGGGAAATTTTTTTGAAAATTGCACAGAGTACATTCCTTAGATACCCTGTGGGTTGAAAATTTCGACGAAATCGCTCTATCTCGCACGGTTAAGGAGATAGAAGCAAATTTGTGTTTTGCCATTTTTGGCAAAAAATCAAAATGGCCGCCATTTTTGGGGAGGGGAAAATTTTTTGAAAATTGCAAAGATTACATTCGAAAAATTTGAAAATTCAAAATGGCCGCCATTTTTGGGGAGGGGAAAATTTTTTGAAAATTGCAAAGAGTACATTCCTTAGATACCCTGTGGGTCGAAAATTTCGACGAAATCGCTCTATCTCGCACGGTTTAGGAGATATGAGCACATTTGCCTTTTTCAGTATTCAAAATAGCTAATTACTCATTTATTTAATTAATTACTCACTCATCTATGAAGCAATTCCCCCCAAAAGCAATCCCATACAAGCTATTAACCCAATCAACCTCCATACCAAATTTCAGAAAGCTAGGCTTAATAGCATTCCTTAAAATGTCTGGAAACCAAAGAGCTACTCAAAAGTAGCAAAGTAGCTATTACTCAGTTAGCTATAGAGCTATCATCACCAAAAGCAATCCCATACAAGCTATTAACCCAATAAACCTGCATGCCAAATTTGGTAAAGATAGGATAAGAACTGTTGCCTAAAATGTCTGGAAACCAAGTGGGACGCCGGACGGCGGAAAAAGCAAAAATAATATGTCCACATAATTATATTAGGTAAAAGTGCTATTACTCACTCAAAAGTAGGCCAAAGTTCACCAAACCAAAAAAATTTTGAAGAGCGCAAAAATTCATTAGGACAAGTAATTTACCAAAAATGTGCAACTGTAGTAGTTTCAGAGAAAACTGTGTGACCCACGCACGCACGCACACACATGGTGCAAATTATAATCTCCCGCCGGCGAGCCGGGCGGGAGATAATGATGCTGAAATGTTTTTGTGGATTTTAAAGTCCATTTTTTATGGTTAAAAATATTGTTAAAATAATTTCAGTTATTTTCCCAACAAGGAAATTGTTCATCAGAAAAGCATGGTGAATTCATATGGATTTGGGTAAATCTAAGTTTGATTGAGGAAACTATTGGCATTCTATTTGCCAAATAGAAACCACAGATCATTTGCAAGTTATCACTATTGAAGTCCATTTACACAAGAATATATTTTTCTGTATCATACCAGAAATGTAGAAAGAATGCAATCAAAATAAATACTTTTAATTCATTAACAAACACACACAATTTACAAATTTATAGATTTTACAATGATCTACAAGTCAAACCAGTAACATTTCAGTTATTTCACACAATTAAGTTTTAGAAACAAATTTTGAGCAATCTAATATATTAACAATTTTAAGATAAGACACCTTGTATGACACTTATGTCACAAACATTATTAAAGTTGTTGATTTTTAAGTTTCAGGATAGCAAAAATTTGCTTCCATAGAATTGTAGAAATATACCAGAAACATGGATATACAGGTACTCAATCCTTGATAAAAACATTTACTAATCAAAAATAAAAAGCTGAAAGAATGCGTTCAGAGTGTAATGGCCTTTATGTTAAACATATGGTTATACATTTATGTCTATACTGTGCAACATTTATGTTTATTCATACAAAGTTTATACAAAAGCTAAAGGGCATAAAACAACATAACCAAAATGAATTTATGGACACAAAAGCCAATGTTATATCAGTGTCCAACATTAAAGGAATATAATTGATGAATGGGCCAGATTAGCAACACTGTGGAATGGACTTTTAGTGAACAAGATGGGTTTCAAAACAGAAAATATATAGGTTATGGCCAAGTAAGCGTCCAATATTTGAAAATAATGGGCAAACCTGGCTCGAATGACCACTTAAAATGGCAGTAATTTGTCATTTTGTTCTATCCCCAGACGCAGGTTAAAGAACCTCAAGGACGTTGATAAATGGTCATCCTTGAGCCTCTATCAGTTAGGGGAATGTTAGTAACTTGAGAGTTCATCAAAATTCAGCAAAAACAGAAAATTCTCCAATATAGGTTCAAGGGCTCCTATGATTATTGATTTCCCTTAATCTTGAAGGTGACATCACAGGTCAAATGTGATATCAACAAAAGATTTGTAGCCCATGATCTCCTGTGAGTTGTTCACATACCAAACCTTTTGGAACAATAGCATGATTTAATAAAAACAAAGATTGTATTACTAAAATCTCCCAAGTTACCTTGAATTCATCTCCACGTGTACTTGATTAGAAAATCGCAAAATATATTATAAGCCTGGATATACAATATGGCAACTGAACGATTGTCACTATCACTGAATGATCACCACCATGCAAGATATATCCACCAAAAAAATATATCCATCCATACGTAGTATTGAAAGAGAACTCCAAGCTCAGAAACAACAATTGTAACAAATTTTATTGTAATTTAACTTTTTACAAGTTAAATAATTACCTTATCCTCACTTGCCTGTTTGGTTTTGTGGAGCAAAACGTATCGACCGACAAGAATTTTTTAAGGAATATTCTTGTCACAAGAGGTGACCCCTTGTCTGCGCATGTCCGCGCTTGCGCAGTAGTCGTTGTCGACAGACGAATGTCGACAGCTCTTCATTGTATTTTTGGTCCCCAGAAAACAAATTATGCGGGGAGGTAGGGTGGGTTTATCCTTGTGAGGATAAGGTAAGTATTTAACTTGTAAAAAGTTAAATTACAATAAAATTTGTTGCATTTTATTGCGTAAAATAGCCTTACCTTATCCTCACAAGTGCTTGAATACAACCATAACAGGTGGAGGGTATTTGTTTTGGCCACACTGTTAGATGATTGTCAGACAAGGGGTCACCAAATAAAGCACTGATAAGAGGATAAGATAAGCTTCCATAATCCATATCTTAGGTTATATATTACTTCTTCAACACAGATAAGTAATTTGCTAACCTCAACAAGAGATCCATGATGTGGTCGTCATTGTTGTTGCTGTTGCTGTTGTAGATAATTTTACAACAAATCATATAGCAGTATTAACCATCACCCAGTATTGGCCGGAGATGTCTGCATGACTCCCCAAACAAGATGTCATCATCTGACAATGAGAATATCTCCAAGCAGGCAAACTGAACTGCATAAACTGCAGATATGGGGCCATATGTAAGTCAAGAAAGACATATGTTAGTGACACAACACTTGTATAACTGGAGAGAACATAAATATGGGAGTCATATCAATAACATGTATAAATACACAAAATCTGACTACATGCTGAGGTGAATCCACAAGGCCCAAATTGTTCATGGACTGGTCATGGATTGCCAAGCTACATCTTCGAGTGCAATGTAGCAAAGAATTGTGGGTCTTCCAATAACAAGAGTTTGATATCTGCTCAGGTAAGACCCCACTCTTGAAAACTGAAGAGGCAGCCATGGATGTAATATGTGTCTCAATGTATGGATTCTGAGAATCAGAATTAAAGGACTGGCAATCTAATCATGCATCCAGATTGATCCAGGAAGAGATAGCAGAACTCAAGATATCTCCGTCAAGCCTTCCTTAAAAGATATGAGCAAGAGATTCTTCACCTCCTTGAAGTACTTGTACTGTCTTGATAGTAACTAAGTACTGTAAGAGGGCAGAGTGTCACATCAGTCCAACGTCAGCTCAAGAAAGGTTTGTGAGCTGGAATGACCACTGGTTTGAGCCATCTGGGGCATCAGAAGCCAACTGATTCTTGCTAAAATCAGGAGAAGGAGACTTTCCCTTTTCTCCAAGCAGTAGTCCTGTCCAAGAAGGATGTAAGTGCTGTAGGAGGACAACGAATCATGTGTCTAGGCAATTTGAGTTCAGGAATGATGTAGAGCTGAAGTGACCACTGGAGCCAATCTAGACCAATTGAGGCTAATAGGTCCTTGCTGAAAAGGTAGGTAGGAGGGAGAAACTGTAACCTCCTTCCTATGAGGCTTGTGTCTGAAGGAGCCAAAGTCCCAGAATACACTTCCAATGCCATTGCAACAGTCTTGCAAGTCAAACTTTTTTAGACTGACCTCCTTTTAAAGGTTAATAAGGAGCCTTATGAAAACCAACAGAAGCAAAGGCAAATCCCTTGATGCTACACCTCTGTTAGCAGTGGCCTACTCTCTATAAACACTTGCAATAGGCCTTTAAAGATCCAGGCTTTTGCTCAACTCCTGCACGAAAAATTTCGCTTTGGCTGCTGCAAAGCCAACAATAGTGACAGGTTTCAGATTTTTGCAAGTAAATGGATCAAAAAATCTAGTATATTTGAGACAGTAGGCTCTGAGATGGCCACCTTATTCTGTGGGTACCAGAGCTCAAAATGGCCCATCATGACTCATACATTCCAAGATGAGGGTCCTAGAGATGCCCTAAATCTCTGTACCCCTTGCTCAGAGAATGATATAAGAGATTCTGAGTGGTGTTAAGGTGCCAAGCATGAAGGTGCCAATGCAACAGATTCAGATGGTATTTCTGACTGAATGGCTGTTTCTGAGACCAGTGAAGTAGCTGTAATGGAGGTTTGGTTGAATGACTCACCAGACCCCAAAGCCAATGCATCATGGGCCACCAAGGGACCACTACAATCATTTTGCACCTGGTGTTCACTTGTTCAATGACTTTTTGGAATAAGTGGTATAGGACAAAAGGCCTAGCAGTCCAGAACCTCCAACAAGATGTTTAATGCATCTATGTTCAGAGCATTTGCATCCGGGACTGTCAACATAGAATGGAAGTTTTGTGACTCATATTGGTGGCAAAAATCTCTACCATTGGTATTTGACAAACTATGTAAATCAAATAGAATATTTAAAGATGAAGTGACTATCCTGTCGGTATTATTTCGTTCTTTGTGGAGAGGCTGTCATGATATCTAGGCAACCCTGAATATATCTGGCTCATATGAGAATATTTCAAGGATTGCAGTAGGCCAAGATGCAGCATACCTGCATAAAACACCTATTGTTGACTTGTGCCAAACTTGCACGTTGTCTAGAACCATAAAGGGAATAAGAACCATTCTGTACAGATTACTTTTGTCCCTTCTGTAGAGATCATTGAGTATGACATTTAAGCAACCCCCGAAGATTTCTGTCCCTTATGAGTATATTTCAAGGATTGCAGTAGGCCAGGATGCGCCAAACCTTTATCCCTTCTGGAGATGATGTTGGGTATGATCTTTTAGCAACCAAGAATAAGTCTGTCTGTTATGAGTATATTTCAAGGATTGCAGTAGGCCAAGCTGCGTCAAACTAGGAGGTATATGCTCCCCCCCCCTGTTTGTTCAGATAACCGAACACAGTGGTGTTGTCTGATGCTATCAGAATTCTTTTGTGTGGAATTTGTCTTGAAGGCTTTTAAGGGCTGAACACACTGCCTTCAGCTGTATGACCTTGAAATGTAATATATACATTTTAACTGTCCAAAAGCCACTGACTGTTCTGCTTTTAGATGGGATCATCAACCCTGGTTTAATGCATCTACGAAAATAAGGGAATTGTGCCCCTGTGTATAGAAAGGGCATCCTATTTCCAAGTTTTTGGCATTTCCACCACTGAATATGCTTTTTCAGAAGGATTTGAAACAGGAATTCTCACAACTAGTGACTGGAGATATTGCCAGTTGTAGTAGATACCAGTGAAAGGCACACCTACATAACTGACCCATTGGTATAGTCTTTTCCAAAGGTGCTCGTACCCCTACCTGGGATATAAGCAACCTTGGGGTCGATTGTGATGAGATCTCCATGTCTTGAATAGATTCTCAGGTATTTAATTATTTTGAGGTAGACACAATTTTCCTGGTACCAAAATGTAGTGGTAACCTAGGAAATCGATATCATGAAGCCCAGCTGATGAATAATTGGATGAGTGCTTTGGTTTGAACCCAATACTGGTGTATTTTACGTACACTAAACAACCAGTGATCTAGGTATATAGTGAAAGAAATATCCTGGTACCAAAAAGCAATGGTAACCTAGGAAATCGATATCACGAAGCCCAGTTGATGAATAATTGGATGAGTTCTTTGGTTTGAACCCAATACTGGTGTCTTTATGTACACTTAACAACCAGTGGTCCAGGTATATGGTGAACTCCTATTCCGTGATACTGAAGAAAGAGTTTTGCCTCTTTACTACTCGTATGATACTGTAGAGGGCTCGCTAACCCGAATTTCATATTGCTTTAAACTGATAGGTTTGACCGTGTACATTAAACTGAAGTAGATGTTGAAAATCTTGGTGAGTCGGTACATAGAAGAACGCATCTTTTGTAACCGAATTTCTAATAATTTGTGTCTCCAGTGTAAATGAAGGGACAAGCAGGTCTTTAATGACACGGTAAAGGAACCCCACTCGTGGACACCAACCGTTCAAGTCGTAGGTAGAAGCACTTCCGGCCACTGGGAACTATCATAAGTCGTCATTAGCCAAGTTTCTTTACGAAGAATAAACTGCCATGGAAACCTGGAGTTTTGCAATTCTTGAGTGGATAAATCGCTTTCTTTTGTAGCATTTAATTGCCAGAAGTGAGCGATATTTACTGCAGCCATGTTTTCCTGTCTGACGTCATCGCTTTGCATTGTGGGTAGTACAGGCATTGGTGAATTCGATTGGGGAATAATTCGACAATCTCAATTCATGATTCGCACAACTCTGGGATGGCAATAAAATCTCTCATACCAGTAATACTGAAGATAACACTAGTTCTGTGAAGCCACTTCAAACACACACGTGAGGGTTGTAGGTACTGAGTTCAACGCAGTATCTCGTCTAGCCAGCTCCAGAATAAATAGCGGTTATAGAATAGTTGTGACACTCAAAAAGACTTCTCACACCAACTAAACTGTATGTGTAGGATGACAAGAATTCACAGAAGAATTAACTCAAATAAAGCCCAGCAGTATCACGTCTATTGGGGACATATAGCCTTAGGAAGTGAAAATTTCCTTGTCTAGTAGATTTATGCAACTCTTCAACAGGACTGAAAGGACAAGCAGAACACATACTGCCACCATAGGTAATTGTGTTGGATCTTCATCCAAATTTACAGCAAAATAATAACTGCCAGGATCAGTGGATGCACTTCTGTAGTGGTTCTTATGGAGGGACACCTATTACTGTAACAGAGTGGCGCTCCACTCCCAGTAAAGAATCTACGACCTCCGTTGTAAAGATAACTAAATTCTTTCTTCTTTGTTTCCCACTGGAAACTTCACAGCACACTCTTCTTGCAACCCTTTCCTCGACAAGCAGGTAGTTCCAGTCGAATAGAAGGTGAGTGCAGCCGTATAACGTCTTCCGCTGAAGACTTCACAGCAAGATTTCTTGTATAAAACATCTTTATTCTGACCTTTTTCAGGACAAGGGAGGTAGAATTAGTGGTAGTACCAGTCCAGTAATGGACAACTACAGCTAGGTGCACGCTTGCACGCTTCAAAACTTCATAGATCTTCGTCTGTAAATGGACGATAATAAAAGAAAATACGTGTTGCTCCCATATCGACCAAAAATATAATGAAGAGCTCTCGACATTCGTCTGTCGACAACGACTACTGCGCAAGCGCGGACATGCGCAGACAAGGGGTCACCTCTTGTGACAAGAATATTCCTTAAAAAATTCTTGTCGGTCGATACGTTTTGCTCCACAAAACCAAACAGGCACTTGTGAGGATAAGGTAAGGCTATTTTACGCAATAAAAATAAGGTTCAAAGGTTAAATCATACCCGTCAGGAAGATACTGTCAAAGACAAAACATTATCAGGTTTAATTTCCACCCCATACAATGCTGCTGGAAAGTTCTATTATTGTTGCTTCATGTTATCTTGGCACATATATCATTGAATTTCACAATATGATTTTTTTTTTGGACCCAGAAATTTTATTTACCCTTTTAGTGCACAGCCCGGGAGGGCGAGGGTACCAAACCCTCCATCGGGTTTAATACAAGTGCTTGTTATACCATTAAAAGTACAACGGGAATTGACAAGTATGTAAATTACCATTACCCTTGCTCCATGTATTGTTATCAACATTTTTAGATGTGGCCAGATGCAGGATGTATCCACCGACAAAGGCCAACTAACATAGTTTAGAAGATAAACGGACGCGTACGACAACGATGATGAATCAATAGTATCTCTGCTTCGCGTCGGGGATACAATAACAGACTTTATGTCTGACCAAATATTTCAAATTTCCAAGCAACAGATTATACAGACATAAAAATCCAATAGTTTTCTAAAACACAATATTCCTAAAGTAGAGGCTAAAATGTGATAAAAGCAGATATTGAAATTAGAAGTTAACGGTCAAAAAACAATAGGTTTTTGTCCTTGCCCACACATAGTGCTTTTGAATTTAGCAAATCTGCAGCAGATATCTGAACAGTTGAATAAGAAAAGAAAAACGACAGAAAAAAATTTCCCAGTGGAAAGGTTTAGCATTTTAGTATGATTTTCCCAAGTCTGAATATCAAATTTTTTTGAAATACTCAACATCCTGGGTAAGCTTTTGAAAAACTAGAACCAAATCGGCCAGAAAACCTAAGGTTAAGGCATCTTGCCTGCACTTAGCAACAACCCAGAATGTGAGCCCCTCAAACCCAAAGTATCCCTGACGATTGTTTTGTGACGCAGTAACAGTCACTTGTTACACTGGTGACACTGTAATTATAACAACTGAGTATCCATACCTGGCCAAATGTTGGGTCTTTTTATGCCAATATATAAAATCTGGAACACTGCTAGCATATCAAACTTATTATATTAACCCTTACAGGACTGACTTCAGGATTTCTGCTACCAATGTACCTGATTTTCTTTAAAACGTACACCTCAACATTATTTACACAGAACTTCCTGCAACCTATAGCTGCAAACACAGTTTATGAATGTACAACAATTCTGTCTAAATAAGTGTATATCATTAAGATTGTATAGACAATGGGCTGTCTATTTTCAGTCAGTTTGTTGCCTTAGTTATACAAGTCCCTGGCTAGAATGGAACCAAGGTGATCACACAATACTTTGATGACGATCTGTGAACAGTTTTACTACGGCTGTGGTGTATATTCCATAGGGTTTATCAAAACTACCTGCCACCCTCCACTCAATGTCTTCATTTGTATTTCCAATAAATTCTGTCACATTTGCTATTTTTACATCCTTCCTCACAATAGCCCTCTCTCCTACTCCTGAAACTCCCCCCAGTAAAAAAACTTGGTCCCCCAATAATTGTGCACCAAAATCTGCAAATCCTATCCCAGGGGCTTTTCGTATAAAGCAATCTTCTTCCCTCACATCTTCTGTGGGGAATGTTTGTCTCTCTGTACTCAGCTTCTCTAAGTCCACGGTGTAACAATGTTCACTGCCCAAGAGAATGGCCCAATTCTTGAAGGAGACAGGACTCAGTTCTGCAGATGGTAATGGCAATTCCCATTCCAGGAGTGAGCAATGGTTTGTTCCTGTATCATAAGCTTGAATGGCTTTACTTTTGCATTTTGTTTGTTGATGAGTGCAACCACCAAATGTGTATATGACACCTCTATGGAAGACAGCACTACATGTGTATACTGGTATACTTAGCTTACCTGTCTTTTCCCACACATTTCTTTCAATAATATACTCCTCCACTTGACAGAGAACATTGGTCACTCCATTCCTGTGTTCATCATCATCTGGCAGACCTCCAAGGACATAAATCTTATCTTTGTATCCTCGTATCATTGCATGCCAGAGACGTCCTGTGTTCATATTGGAACAAGCTAGCCATTCATCAGTGCTCACCTCATACTTGAAGACTTCATTGTGATTTGTGAAAGAAGGGCCACCAAGCCCACTGATATAGACAACCCCGTCAACAACACATGCAGCAACCCCCTCCCAGTAACATGCAGGGATTGTAGTAGTGTTTGTGACACATACTTTATTATCACTTGTATGCTTGACAAAATGGCAATCTTCAACAAAGTGGGGTCCACCACTATTTTTGTCATAACCACCAAACACCATAATACCAGTCCGCATTGCGGTATGGAGTCTTGGCATGAGCACTGGAACACTGTATGGCAGAGGGAAGTTATACAACAAATGATCAAGCATACCCTGCAGCATATCTACAACCTGGAGGTTTTTTTGGACAGCTTTGTTGGTAAGGAGTTGGGTTTTGATATACACTACATCTAGGTTATTTAGCCTTAGTGAAGACAGTATATCTTCCACATCTTTATCATTGTGATCAGGGTTCAGCTTAAGCCATTTCAGTGCAGTGTCACATACTTTCTCTTCAGATGCGACATTTAATTTGGGATCACCAAGGTAACACTTCAGTGAATCAACGTCAAGATGACGAAATTCATCCTCATCAATTACCTCAGTAAATTTCTGCAGTGCAAAATCCCATGCTGCTCTATGTAGTCGGCTGTCATTAACTCGGTTGGCTAACATCCATATTCCAAAACAGTTGCAAGAACTGAGATATTTTTCAAAATACTGAGAACAACCAAACTTTAATTCTTCTAACTGCATCATGTCAGCACACTCAAGCAAACTTTGGGCATTTTCTCTGGTAATATTTAGCTCACCATTGTATAGGTACCGTACAACATCATAAAATACATTGTGGTCCACATTCTCTATTTTTATTTCCTTCTGTGTATTTTCTTTCAAGCCACAGCTGAACATGGCCTTAAAATAGGGACTACTTGCAGAGAGAATATTCTTATGGCACTGAAACTGTTTGCCTTTGACCATAATTGTTACATCAGAAAATTCTCCAGTTTGAAACATGTTAAACAGTTTGTTCTTGACACGGCAATAGTGACTGTTATCTTTGAAAAAGAAGTAACTATCTTTTGTTCTTTGTCTTTCCTTACTGCGAGCTGATGCCATTTTTAAGTCTGAAAAAACAACAACAAACAAAATGGAACTTAGTTATTTGGAAGTTTTATTTACTGCCACTGTAGTAAATAAGGATATATGAGGCATCCTGAGAGGCTGTTCCACTGCCGAAAAAACTTACAACAGTGAGTATACCGCCTGTACTGTAACAAGACCACTGCTGCGGTGTGTATCTCCCGCCAAGTATTGAAGGGGAAGAAATACCCTTTCCGAGATATTCACAATTATTCATTTTCCGCTAAAATCCAAGATGGCTGCCAAAGGTGCCAAACATGGAATTTTTTTACCTAGGCACAGGATACTACTGTACTACCATGCGGGTCAAAAATTTGCTCGCAATCGCTCTATCTCTTACCATTTGAGATATTTTCAATGTTTTATTTTCTGCTACAATCCAAGATGGCTGCCAAAAGTGGCAAAAATTGAAATTTGTTTCCATTGCATAGGATACTCTTGTATTACCCTGTGGGTCAAAAATTCGTTCAAAATCACCCTACCTCTTACGATTTTTGAGATATTCACACTTTTTAAATTCTGCTAAAATCCAAGATGGTCGCCAAAAGTTGAAATTTTTCCCTAGGCACAGGATACTCCTGTACTAACCTGGGGGTCAAAAATTTGCTCGAAATTGCTGTATCTTTAACCATTTCCGAGATATTTTCAATGTTTCATTTTTCGCTAAAATTCAAGATGCCGCCAAAAGTGGCGAAAATTGAATTTTTCCCCTTAGCATAGGATACTCTTGTATTACCATGCGGGTCTAAAATTTGCTCAAAATCGCACCATCTCTTACGGTTTTGGGATATATGTGATTTTTCACATTTTCACTAAAAGTCGCAATAAAGTATCCATTACTCACTTGTACATTGAGCAACAGGTGTGAAACTTAAATATGTTACAGTTCACAAAAAAGTAGATGAACAACATATTTGAGAGAAATTGTGTAGCTGCAATACTTTTAAAGATAGAAGCCATTTACTCATTATGGTTACCATTAAAAAGTGACAAAGTAGCTATTACTGATTTAACTATGGAGATACACTTCCAAACTACTAAACCTGAACCTAGTACCTGAACAACATATTTGAAGAAAATACTGTACATGCAATAGCTTGAGGGTTATAAGCCATTTAATTATAATGGGTAAATGTGCTATTACTCACTCAAAAGTAAGCCAAATTTCACAAAAAAACAAAAAATATTGAAGGGGATAAAATTCATTAGGACTAGTAATTTACCAAAAATAAGTAACTGTAGCAGTTTTAGAGGAAACTGCATGACAAATGCACGGATGTACGCACACACATGGTGCAAATTATAATCTCCCTCTGGCGCGTCGGGTGGGAGATAAAAAAGCATCAGATATACCCATACCCCACAGACCAGGGAAATAGTTTTCAATACCATGAGACACACAAGTAGTGAAAGAGTACAAAGATTGGGAGACTTTCAGAGCAGTATCAGTATAAAGCAGGATTTCCGGTCAATTCAAGGAGTTGGTTTTAACTGGTGGTTTTAACATATTTTTTGACAGGTGATAAACATATGTAAGTGCATCACAAAGTTAAAACTGTGTAAAAATGCCACAGCGCAAGCAAGCATTTTCAATAAAAATATATAAACAAGCAATCAGTGCCCGTGAATGGGCTCTCCGTACAAATGGTATTCAGAAGTAAAGTAACAAGGTAACTGTTTATGTGTAAAAAGTAGGTTAAAAATATATTTAAAGAAAATACAGCAAATGCAATAGTTTTCGAGTTACAATTAATTTACTCAACAGTGAGAATCTCAAAGTAGCTTTTGCTCTGCTATGCAATCAGTTAATAGGCTGCAATTTTAACATGATATAGCTCACGCAAAAAAAGGTGAATAATTTATTTAAAGAAATACTTTAAAAGCAATAGTTTTCAAGTTAGCACTGATTTACTCAACAGTGAGAACCTGAAAGTAGCCATTTATTTATTTATTTATTTCTCGTGCATACAAAGTACAAAGTTGATAGATGTTAGTTAATTACAAAAAAAAAAAAAAAAAAGAAAAAGAACAAATGAAAAAAGACATAACACATAGTAATACAGGTGAAAAAAAGAAACTGAATTATACATACAAAAATATACAGGAGAGTTGCATAAACTACATAGAAAAGTGAATTAGTGTCTCAGGTGGTACATACAAAATTTAGCATGGCATTTATTTCTCCAGCAGTAAATCCATTTTTAAAGACCCTCATAGATAACAAATCTTTAATATTTCCTACATGTTTTAAGTCTTCTTCATTAATATTATTGTGATCTCTCACTGCTTTTAAAAGTTGACATTTAGTATTACACATTACTTTCATTGATACATTAGTATGGTAAATAATATGATTCAAAGTTTTGGATATATTAGAACAACTACCATTTATAACCAATTTAGTACACAGTTTTACACACAAATTACTCAGCAAGGAGCTATAAATCTGCAATTTTACAATGTTATAGCTAATTCAAAAGTAGAAAATAGCATCAGAGATGCCCGTACCCCACAGCCTAGGGAAATATTTTCAACACCATGATATACAGAAGTACTGTATCAGTACAAAGTTCAGGATACTTTCAGAGCACTGTCAGTTATATAAAGTTCCAAACAATGTTTAAATGGAGAAAATAATATTTAAAAGAAAGATAATGCATGTAAAGATGAAGTATTAAAACAAGATAATTCAATAACAAGATGACAGCATTAATCAGTACACTAAAATTCAACATTCTTTATCTACATCTGCATGGCCGAATTATGGTTTAGATGTTTTGAATATTACCATGCAATGGCATGCATACAGAAGTGGTAATACATTTAATGAATGCTTATGTGTCGTGTTGGAGCAAAATCTGTGGCTCACTTGATGAAATTCTATCTCTAACAATGGGAAGTTATGAAAGTAAAATTTTTAATAAATTCTAATATGAAATAACAGTGCTTAATCTGCATCAAAAGACAGACCCAAAGGTGCAACAAGATTTTAAAGTCAAGGTCACTATGACAAGATCAAAGGTCAAATTAACCTCACACCATGATAATACATATCTATGGCCCCTAACCAATGTCCCTACCAGGTATCAACTTCCTACACCTTACGGTCTCCGAGATATAGCCCAGACAAGATGTTATAGGTCAAGGTCACTATGGCAAGGTGAAAGGTCAAATTAAGATCAGACCATGATGCTGCACACCTACACCCCCTACCCAATGTTTCTACCAAATATCAACTTCCTACACCTTACAGTTTCCGAGATATAGCCCGGACAAGATTTTATAGGTCAAGGTCACTACGGCAAGGTCAAAGGTCAAATCCTGATCAGATCATGACTTTGCATACCTACACCCATAACCAATGTCCCTGCCAAATATCAATTTCCTACACCTTACAGTTTAAGAGATATAGCCCGGACAAGATTTTATAGGTCAAGGTCACTAGGGCAAGGTCAAAGGTCAAATCAAGGTCAGACCATGATGCTGCATACCTACACCCCCTAACCAATGTCTCTACCAAATATCAACTTCCTACACCTTACAGTTTCCGAAATATAGCCCGGACAAGATTTTATAGGTCAAGGTCACTACGGCAAGGTCAAATCAAGGTCAGATCATGACGTTGCACAACTACACCCCCTAACCAATGTCTCTACCAAGTATCAACTTCCTACACCTTAAAGTTTCCAAGATATAGCCCGGACAAGATTTTATAGGTCAAGGTCACTACGGCAAGGTCAAAGGTCAAATCAAGGTCACACCATGACGTTGCACACCTACACCCCCCAACCAATATCCCTACTAAGTATCAACTTCCTACACCTTACAGTTTCCGAGATATAGCCCGGACAATATTTTAGAGGTCAAGGTCACTACGGCAAGGTCAAATCAAGGTCACACCATGACGTTGCACAACTACATCCCCTAACCAATGTCCCTACCAAGTATCAACTTCCTACACCTTACGGTTTCTGAGATATAGCCCGGACAAGATTTTCAAACTCAAGGTCACTACGGCAAGGTCAAAGGTCAAATCAAGGTCAGACCATGATGTTGCACACCTACACCCCCTAAGCAATGTTCCTACCAAGTATCAATTTCCTACACCTTACGGTTTCTGAGATACAGCCCGGACAAACTTTTTCCTAACTGCAATAGTTTTTAAGTTACAACTGATTAACTCAACAGAGAAAACCTCAAAGTAGCTATTGCTCAGCTATGGAATGAGCTACAGGTCTGCAACTTTACTATGTTACAGCTGACCCAAAAATAGGTGAACAATGTATTTTAAAAAAAATACTCTAAATGCAATCATTTTCAAGTTATAACTGATTTACTCGACAGTAAGAACCTGAAAGTAGCTATTGATCAGCTATGCCATGACCTACAGGTCTGGAATTTCACTATGTTATAGCCAACTCAAAAGTAGATAAACAACATATTTAAAGAAAATACTCTAAATGCAATATTTTTTTCAAGTTACAACTGATTTACTCAACAGTGAAGACCTGAGAATAGCTATTACTCAGCTATGCCATCAGATACACATCTGCAATGTTACTATGTTATAGCTAATTCAAAAGTAAATGAATAAGATATTTAAACAAAATTCTCTATATGCAATAGTTTTCAAGTTACAACTCGACAGAAAAAACTCAAAGTAGCTATTGCTCAGCTGTGCAATGAGCTACAGGTGAATAACATATTTAAAGAAAATACTCTAAATGCAACGGTTTTCAAGTTACAACCGATTTATTCAACAGTGAGAACCTAAAAATAGCTATTGCTCAGCTATGAAATACGCTACAGGTCTGCAATTTGACTATGTTATAGCTGACCCAAAAGTAACTGAATAACATATTTATGCAAAATACTGTAAATGCAATACTTTTCAAGTTATAAGTGATTTAGTGCATGATTTCATGAATTTTAATGCATTAAAACTTATTTTAAAAATTCATAAAAAAATAATTAAGAAAGATCCAGGTCTGACACTCACACAAAGGAATCTACTTGTGGCCTAGTATATATGTGCAAGATATGAGAGAAATCCCTGCAAGAGTCACTGAGAAAATTGCGATAAAGTGTTAAAATTTTCATACTTAGGGTGGGGGGTATCTCACTTATAATGGCTCTAGCAAACAGATCTGCATGCCTTGAACAATTTTTCATGCTAGATAGATAAGCTATCTTTAAAAAAAACAGTATGTCTCTGGGCCTTGTAGTTTCAGAGGAGAAGTCGCTCAGGCGTACGTGTACGTCCACGCCGCAGAGTGACGATATAATGTCAGCTGAGTGAGCTGACTGACAAGTCAGCTGACATAAAAAAACAGAAACAAGCAATCAGCACCCGTGAACAGGCTCTGTGTCAGCTAACTGTTTGTTTTGAGTTTCAGAGTAGAAATAAAAGTAGAAAAGGACACAAAAGTTGTGCACTTAGGTACAACTTACTATCACAGTAACTTACAGTTAACGGCTACGGTTTAAAAAGTAGATGAAAAACATATTCAAACAAAATACTGTCAATTCAATAGATTTTGAGTTAGAACTGATTTACTCAACAGTGAAAACCTGAATGTTGCTATAGCCCATCTATGTAATGAACTACAGGTCTGCAATTTTACTATGTTATAGCTGTCCCAAAAGTAGGTGAATTACACATGTAAACTAGACCAAGGACGCATCTGTGGCCAGATGCAAGATGTATCCACCAGAAAAGGCCAACTAACATAGTTTAGAAGATAAACAGCTTTTTTCAATAATAAGCAAGTTGAAAGCACTTTTAAGTTTGGCTACCCTCATTTGACCTTGAAGCAGGGGACCAAGGTCAAATCTGACCACATCAGAAGATTCGCAGCCCATGACTTCCTATAGGTTGGTTTCACATTGTAAACCTCTAGGACCAATAATAAGCGAGTTATAAGCACTTTTAAGTTTGGCTATCCTCGTTTGACCTTGAAGGAGAGACCCAAGGTCAAATCTGAACACATCAAAATATTTTCAGCCCATGATTTCCTATAAGTTGGTTTCACATTGCAAACCTCTAGGACCAATAATAAGCGAGTTATAAGCACTTTTAAGTTTGGCTATCCTCGTTTGACCTTGAACGAGAGGCCCAAGGTCAAATCTGACCACACCAAAACATTCCCAGCCCATGATTTCCTACAGGTTGGTTTACCATCCCAAACCTCTAGGACCAATAATAAGTGAGTTATAAGCACTTTTACATTTGGCTATCCTCGTTTGATCTTGAAGGAGGGGCCCAAGGTCGAATCCCACCACACCACAAGATTCCCAGCCCATGATGTCCTATAGCTTGGTTTACCATCCCAAACCTCTAGGACCAATAATAAGCGAGTTATAAGCACTTTTAAGTTTGGCTATCCTTGTTTGACCTTGAAGGAGGGATCCCAGATCAAATCTGACCACATCAGAAGACTCACAGCCCATGATTTCCTATAGGTTGGTTTACCATCCCAAACCTTTAGGACCAATAATAAGCAAGTTATAAGCACTTTTAAGTTTGGCTATCCTTGTTTGACCTTGAAGGGGCGGCCCAAGGTCAAATCCGACCACAACAGAAGATTCCCAGTCCATGATTTCCCACAGGTTGGTTTACCATCCCAAACCACTAGGACCAATAATAAAAGAGTTATAAGCCCTTTTAAGTTTGGCTATCCTAGTTTGACCTTGAACGAGAGGCCCAAGGTCAAATCTGACCACACACCAAAAGATTCCCAGCCCATGATTTCACATGGGTTGGTTTACCATCCCAAACCTTTAGGACCAATAATAAGCGAGTTATAAGCACTTTTACATTTGGCTATCCTCGTTTGACCTTGAAGGAGGGGCCCAAGGTCGAATCCCACCACACCACAAGATTCCCAGCCCATGATTTCCTATAGGTTGGTTTACCATCCCAATAATAAGTGAGTTATAAGCACTTATGATTTCCTATATGTTGGTTTACCATCCCAAACCTCTAGGACCAATAATAAGCGAGTTATAAGCACTTTAAGTTTGGCTATCCTCATTTGACCTTAAAGGAGGGGTCCAAGGTCAAATCTGACCACATCAGAAGACTCACAGCCCATGATTTCCTATATGTTGGGGTTTAACTACAGCATGGGCGTTTACTGGTAGGAAGCCACTACTAAACTTAGAAAACTTGAGGAGACAGAAATCCGTAGGGTTTCCTAGCAATATTTAAAAATAAAAATATGCAAATTAGAAAATATGAGGAGACAGAACTTCGTGTGGCCCCTACAGTAGCAATATTTGAGAATAAACTCTGCAAATAGGGTTGAAACGTTGACATAATAGTCTACGTAACGTAACTGTTGGACGAAAAAAGGGAGTAGAACCGTCTTTGAAAAGACGGTCGAAACGTCTCGAAGGTCGAAACATCTTGATACCGTCGGCGAAATGCCCGAATAAGCCTAATCAGCATTCCGAGTACGCATGCGTGAAAAACTTGTCCCGACTTCCGTTTCGGGATAAACAAATCTACGTAGATCTGAACCAGGAAGTGATTTTTATATGAAGAAAAGAGTAAATAATACATAATTTCTTGCATAAAACGCACAAAACTTATTTTTTATAAAAAATATACATAACGATCTATAAAGCAATGATTTGTCACCAGGAAAAAAAAATTTAAAATATAGTTTTTGGTCTTCTAAGATGAGCGAAAATAGGGTTTATTAACATGTACAGATATTTCTGAAAATGATTTTTTATTGATTATTTAAATTAAATTTATATGTTAAAACTATTGTTGTTTCAGATATTTTTTTTTTTTTTTTGAAATAAACGTTAAAATGTTAGCTAATAAATTTAGAAAATGGTTGAGAACACCAGCAATTGGTATGTACATGTTAATTAGTTGAAAATACTTGTGTATTTGGCAAAAAAGTCAGTAAAAAATTTTCAGAAAATATTAGATGAAATAATATGTACACTACACACACTAAGCTTAATTTTTTAAATATAAATATAGATCTACAGAATATTGTTTGTTTTTTTTTTGCCAAGAAAAGGTACTTTGAAATATTTTTTTGTTCTTCTAAGATGGGCGAAATGGGGTTTCTTTAACATGTACAGTTATTTTTGGAGATGATTTTTGACTGATTATTTAATTTCTAAACATATGTTTACAAATTATTATGGTTTAGATATTTTTTTATGTGAATTAAAGTATTAACTAATAGTTGTGTACGTATTTGCTTAAAATTTTTGGAAAATTTTATATAAAATGTTGTGCTCACTAGAGATATGCATTTGAAAAAAAAATTAGTTTCAATAGTTTTGTTATTTTTTATTTATGGGCAGATTTTAATGGAATGAATATGAGGAGAACCGACCGATGTTGGAGCGTGTGTAAATAAAAATATAAAAAAAAATGTGGGCAAAATATGGGTATTTGTGTACATGCATGATCCATTTTCTTAAAAATTGGACAAATAATTAAAAATAGGAACTACAATTCCTTAAAGCGAAATAATTACTCTTATTTTGATATTTATTATAAATGCAGCTTGACATAAATGAATATTTTCTTAATCTTAACATTAAAAAAAATCAAGGAACTAAAGGTCAAATAATGCACTTTAGATTAATTGCATCATATAAAGCTAATAAATGAGGCTAAAAAAATTAATAGGAAAATAGTACAAAAATATTAGGAAATAGGTACATAAATATATGAAACAATTTATTGGGTGCTTTATTTATTATCCACCAGTTTGTTTAAATAATAAGTAAAATAAGTCCATAAATAAAAAAAAATGGAAAAAATTTGGGATGAAATTACAAAAAAGAAGTTTTATGTATATAACATATTTGTGAGTTAAATATTTTTGGAAATATCGAAGAATATGAGGCCTTATTGTTGAAATGAATTCTTTTAAATATTTCTTTTTTCATTTCCTCTAAAAATTTATTTTCATTAGATTCAAAACAGTATTTTTTCTGAAATAGATCTTCGTTACTCTGTTAAACTACAACTGGGCGAAAATAGGGGATTTATGTTAAAACTGCTACAAATATCTCACACAAATTCTATGATTGTTGTACCTATTTCCAGTCTATTACAAAAATTGGACAATATCATTTAGCCGTCACTTCTGAAACATTTTAGTGCATTTTTTCTTGTTACAAAATATCGTTTGTATAACAAACAACACTTTCTTTTAATATTTTTGCACAAAAACATGCATACGTCTGACTTTAAAACCGTTTAGACCGGAAAGTGGAATGGACCGGATTCTGGTTCAAGAAGGATATATTCTTCACGGAACTGATTTATATAATTTATTACACTATTTCCATTATATGTTTTATAAGATAAATGCCTATATATACAGAAATCACATAAATGAATATTCACTACTTCCTGGTTCTTCTGTCACATACGTTTTTTGTTTATCCCGATACCTTCCCACAATGCTTTGCGCGAATCGAAATGCTAACGAGAGGGTGAAACACCGAGAAAAGAAGCCAAGTCTCGAAATCCGTGTCTTTCACCAACCATGAACATTTGTTTTAAGCTTAATATAAGTTAAGGGGCATTAATTTATATGCTAGTTGACAGAGGCGCCGCTCGGCAAACCGACGGAAGATTTCCCCCCCACGACCCATGTTTTAGTGGCGTTTCGACTGAATGCGCCTCGTTCTTCACTTGATCCATTAATTTCATATTTCGTGACGTATCCTTCTAGTTACTGACCAGAAAAAGCCCAAACAAACAAAAACAAGGAGGTTTGTCTCCCTCTTCTGAAACTTGAAGAAGTGGAATCGAAATTAAAAAGTACGTAGCTGAAACTTTCGTGTTGGGTGTTCCATAGAACCAACCCCCATCCTTCCCCGCAAAGTATATTTATTTATTTGGGGTTTTACGTCGCTTTCAACACTGTACAGGTCATATCACGACGGGTAGTTGGAAGGGCAGAGGAAACCAGTACATAGTAATTTGTTAGGGTTCTGTACTGTAAACTGCCGACCAACGGCAAGCAACTACCAGCTTTCCCACTTGAGGCCGTGCTGGGACTGAACCCCGGCCTCAGAGGTGGGAGGCGTGAGTGTTACCACTCTGCCACCGTGGCCCCCTCCCCGCAAAGTATAATAGAGAGTTTAAGATACAAGGAGACGTCGTGCCCCCTCACTAACACATAATAGAAAATGTCACAAATCAATTTAAATTATGTCAAAAAGTCTCTCAGTGAACTTTCTGTGTGTCTGTATATGACAGGGACTATGAAAAGTCATTACTGCTGCACTGAAGAAAAACATACAAAGGCATATATTTCCATTGACTGCTAGTTGACAGACATAGGGTAGTGGGATCAATTTGTAGTGTCAGCTGCTGGTCAAAAGTATAGGTGATGAAAGGGTTAACTTGAAGCCAATAAAGGTTTAACTTTGGGGGAGTGCGTGATATGGGAATGCTTGTAAGAAAGAGTAACAAGCCTGCAGAGTGAGTTTTGGATGCACTGTAATCTTCTAAAAGTCAGTGAGTGATTCCAGTGAGGAATTGCAGTAGTCCAATCTAATGTTCACTAAAACTTTAGCCAGATGGAGTGATGATTCAAGATCTTCAAAATGACAAATTCTGTAAAGGTTTTTGTGTGGTCTCTTTTGGATTTTTTTACTTGGTATACATGGTCTGAGAGAGACAATTTTGAGTCAAACACCACACCAAGATTCCTGACGTTGTGTGGCTGGTGATACCTGATTTGAAGTACATCGTTGCAGGCTTCAGCATTTTACTCAAGAAAGGAGATTGGTAGTGTGTGGCCTGAGTCTAAATATAATTTAAAGCCCGAAAACAGTGTTTCAAAAAAATTATATGCACCTGCTACTTATCTACCTGAAGTAGCTCATTTCCTTGCATTACCGCCCAGATACATAGAAGTATGCCCACTCCCATCTGTTTCAGTCCAAGTCTCAGATTCCATATGAATAAACTTTCAAACATATCAGTCAACAAGTGGACAAATCAGTATGACAAGGTTGCATAGGCTGAAGTTCAAATGTTACTAACAAGATTTACTACAGAACTATAACTGAAAAATAGAAAAGTTAAATTTAACTGGTTTTATTCAACCAGCAGAGATTATTCGATATGAAAATCTATGTAATTTACTGTCCAACCAGTGTCCTCCTACTTCAGCTAAGTTTTGGCCATGTAAAACATCAAGCCTAATAAACAAATATAATAATTTAAGTTAGGTCCTGCATGGGAAAATCTTCAAATTATAAAAATAACAGTGTTTTGGACTTGCGGTTGTAGTGATTACACAGTAGGTATATAATTTGTCCTAGCAAACATGTTGTTGCTAATTGAGTGAGTGGGCTTTCCAAGCTTTTTACATAATGTCTTATCAAATGAAAGCCAAAAGCCACTGAAGGTAGCTAAGTTTAGTGATTTCATGGCTGTTTTTGCGTATCACTACACCAGCCTATCGTAAATAACATCAACACAAATATGAAAGTTTTGGACAAATTGCAACAGATTTCTACCTACTTTTTCAGTCTTTTTGTTGGAATCTCATGTGAAAAACCATTTTTCTCAGCTCAAATTGTTAAATTATCATTACGTTTCGTGTGGTTCATGTTGCAAAACCCACTGCTACACTGTACTTCACGTTTCATCAGCTTTTGCGGTCACAATATTGTTTGGAAAAAGAGGAAAGAGGTTGCTTACCATGTTTTTATCTGGATTTAGTTTTAATACATTTTGAGGTACATTCTAAAACTCGGACTTCTGTCCAACTTGGAATTCTACTTGGACTAAGCGGCGATAGCGGCGATGGAATGGGGGGGGGGGGGGGCAGCGACGACGGGTTTGGGAGGGTGGGGGAGGGGCTGTGTTATGCATTAATTTAGCCAATCAAATGCAAGAGGGTTATATTGGGAAAATATTGTAAAATATTGTTAGAAAACCCCATCGTAGCCTCACGTTTTCAGCACTCTGTGGGTAGTACAAGTACCAGCATTTGATATTTTATTTGTTTTAAATATTGCGAGAAGGCAGTATTAGGTGCGGTGACTGTAAAATATTGCTGGATTATATATTTGTAAAATATTGTTAGAAACCCCATCGTAGCCTCACGTTTTCATCACTCTGTGGGTGTACAACTACCAGCATTTGATATTTTATTTGTTTTAAATATTTCCCCGCCCCACACCCCCTCCCCATTTCCAAGTTGGACAGGAAAGCCATCGCCGGCTATAGTGGCTCTTAATTATATATTTGTAAAATATTGTTAGAAACCCCATTGTAGCCTCACGTTTTCATCACTCTGTGGGTGTACAAGTACCAGCATTTGATATTTTATTTGTTTTAAATATTTCGTGAAGGCAGTAGATCTATTAGGTGCGGCGACAGTAAAGCCATTGCCCCCCCCCCCCCCCATCGCCGCTATCGCCGCATTACTTGGACTGTCGCCGCTATCGCCGCTGGCCATCTATCCCTTCTCATTTCTCCTCAATTAAAATTAACATCACCGCTATCAGTCCGAGCGGCGATTCCATCGCCGCTTTTGTCCAACTTTTAGGAAGTGCCACATTTTGAACATTTTGATATTTTGAATGTCATTGAGTCAATTATTGACTTTGGATGGACTGAGGGAAATTTGTTGATCATAGTGTTATGTATAATTGGATATTGTTGGCATAGAAATGGTATCTGATACTATTGTATATGACAGAATGATTAAACTGACTATGTTTACAGAGAAAAAGTATTGGGCCAAGAACAAAACCCTGGGGAACACCATACTACAACTCCAGTAGCCTTGACCAAGTGTTACCTATCTTGACTGATATGTACAACCTGTCCAGGAAAATATTGAAAGCAGCAGAATGATCAAGGAGGGTAAGGGCTTAACAGACCTTTCAGCTATATTGAGAAGAAGATCGTTTTATATATTCAGAAGGGAATTTCAGTGGAATGATGTCTTCTGTAAGCTGATTGGTGTGTTTGAAGTTGAGAAGCTACTCCTCCTCAAGTATCTCTGTGATAAAACTGTGGTAAGAAATGGGCCAGTTGTTTTTGAACACTTCTTTCTCTACAGATGATTTTTTGGGGAGTGGGACAATATGGGCCTGTTTGAAAAACATAAGACACCTATATACTTGTGTAATATATTAAGTATTAAAGTGATTGGGGGGGGGGGGGGGATAAAGATGCCAGATAATCTATGAAATGGAAATGTGGTCACAGGTCAAGAGAACAAGATTTACTTTGAGAATTTATAATTATATTAGTGCCCAGATCCACAGTGACAGTAGAATTAGTGAAAAGGTTAAGGGAAGGAGATCAGGGCTGATGTGAGGTTCAGAATACAGGGAAAGTAGAATGGGTTTTTTAATTTTGTCTGTAAACAAGTAAACAATTCTATCCACCAGAAACTGGCCATGGGGGGTTTTAGAGGGTAGCAATTTGACAGGCAATCTGCCTAACAGGTCACTTAGAGTGTGCCCTAAATTTTGTGGTAATGATTTTCCAGTACTTTTAAGGAATTCCTATTTGGCTTTTGTACAGATTTGAATATACTGGTGGATTTATTGCATGTATTGTGATAGCTTAAGGGTGGATTTTTTGCGCCAGATGCATTCATCCAAATACTTGGTCTTTCTTGCAGCTAATACACTTTCATTCGCACAGCATGGCCATGCATGGTGGCAAAAGCTTATAGTGCTTCTGTATTCATGCTGCATAGATGGTTTTGTAGTATTCATTAATAACTTACATTTCATAGTTTTCTGTGAATCGTGTTATATTTAACAAAGACCTATTTTGTATTGTGCATATTTTTCTTCTCTACATCCCCTGCCTTAGTTCCTGGAAAGTGTACATTCAAAAGTTATAATTGTTGAATGTTTACATCAAACAGGGAAATCATTGAATAAAATTGCCATCTAAGTTCAAAGTTGGGGTTTTACATCAGTTAAGCAGCCAGGGTCATATTGAGACATGTCCCCAGCATTGCCACTTGTCTGATTCGAACCCACAGAGGTGACAACCTGTGATTAGATACCAAACTTGCTAATCACTAGGCCACCAAGGTCCTCAAAAGGCACTATCTAATATTGATAAATGGTCATCCTTGAGCCTCTATCTTTCAGTTAGGGGAATGTGAGTTACTTGTGAGTTGGGACTGTACTTGTGCAGTCGGATGGGTTAAATAGCGCTCTGAGTTCTGTAGTATATTGCGCTGAGTATAAAAATAAATACACAAATATATACACAAAAAATACACAAATGTTAAATCCCAATTTTGACCTTGCCATAGTACTCTTCAATAAATGACTTCCATCTTTGTAAACAATGTTTGTCTTTATGACACTCAAATGATATATTTATAAAGTGGCAAGGACTCATCTTTATTGCTTTGGTGTTTGCTTTAAAAATGTATGAGTAAGGAAATACTACCAGATTATTTACATTAATATTCCAAACCTACAGATGTATCACGTTTTGTCAGGGAAATCATAAGGCGTATTTCACGTCCATAATCCGTCGAATCTAGATTTGTCAGATCAACAGATTCCCTTGTGTTGTGACTTGAATCTGAATCCAGATTATGAATCTGTTGATCTACCTCGAGAGGTAGATTAACAGATTTAGATTGCTTGGATTACCCATAATTCTTTGAAAAATAATGGCAGCAACATGTGGCAGGAAATTTTAACATTTGGCAAATTTTTATTATACTGTGATATTATAATATTATATTACTGCATCATAATTTATAATAATATATGATATTTATGTTTGTTTATGTTATGTTTTAAATTTGGATTCAGATCTACAGAAAATTGTATTTCACAAATCTAGCTAATCCAAAGAATCCAAATCTGAATCTAGATTCGACGGATTACGGTTGTGAAATACGCCCTATAGATTTTTACATAATTATTTTTATTTTCGTAATGAATTTCAGGAAGTAAACTTGCAGAACGTTTGTGTAGTCACCCAATTATTAAGGAATAGTATTCCTGTTAGGATGTAAGGATGTCAGCTGAGGCCAATCCGGCGAATGCTAAATCACAGCCTGTATTTCGGCTGCCCTTTCATACATTTATTCTTGTTTGGGCTTGAAAAAGGGTCTCCCTGGCTTTATACTGTAAACAAAACATGCAACCAAATGAAAACTGTTTAAATAATCACTTGTTAACTTGTGTGAACAAATCTTAAATCACTATTATTTAATTGTAACGATTGCCTAGGATGTCACCTGAGGCCACCCTAATATATTTAGTCATACAAGTTTTTTTCTGGACTTTTCAGCATGTAATCATCATAAATGTGGCCCAGACCAATTGGGTATGTGCTCCTGAGTCGATCTCAGTGACCTGTCAGTCATGAGTGAGTCACTTGGTTATGGAATGCCTAGGATGTCATCTGAGGCCACCCTAATATATTTAGTCATTCAAGTTTTTTTCTGGACTTTTCAGCATGTAATCATCATAAATGTGGCCCAGACCAATTGGATATGTGCTCCTGAGTCGATCTCAGTCACCTGTCAGCCATGAGTGAGTCACTTGGTTATGGAATGCCTAGAATGTCACCTGAGGCCACCCTAATATATTTAGTCATACAAGTTTTTTTTCTGCACTTTTCAGCATTTAATCATCATAAAGGTGACCCAGACCAATTGGGTATGTGCTCCTGAGTCGATCTCAGTGACCTGTCAGTCATGAGTGAGTCACTTGGTTATGGAATGCCTAGGATGTCACCTGAGGCCACCCTAATATATTTAGTCATACAAGTTTTTTTCTGCACTTTTCAGCATGTAATCATCATAAAGGTGACCCAGACCAATTGGGTATGTGCTCCTGAGTCGATCTCAGTGACCTGTCAGTCATGAGTGAGTCACTTGGTTATGGAATGCCTAGGATGTCACCTGGGGCCACCCTAATATATTTAGTCATACAAGTTTTTTTTTTCTGGACTTTTCAGCATGTAATCATCATAAATGTGGCCCAGACCAATTGGGTATGTGCTCCTGAGTCGATCTCAGTGACCTGTCAGTCATGAGTGAGTCACTTGGTTATGGAATGCCTAGGATGTCACCTGAGGCCACCCTAATATATTTAGTCATACAAGTTTTTTTTCTGGACTTTTCAGCATGTAATCATCATAAATGTGGCCCAGACCAATTGAGTATGTGCTCCTGAGTCGATCTCAGTCACCTGTCAGTCATGAGTGAGTCACTTGGTTATGGAATGCCTAAGATGTCACCTGAGGCCACCCTAATATATTTAGTCATACAAGTTTTTTTTTCTGGAATTTTCAGCATGTAATCATCATAAATGTAGCCCAGACCAATTGGGTATGTGCTCCTGAGTCGATCTCAGTGACCTGTCAGTCATGAGTGAGTCACTTGGTTATGGAATGCCTAGGATGTCACCTGAGGCCACCCTAATATATTTAGTCATACAAGTTTTTTTTCTGGACTTTTCAGCATGTAATCATCATAAATGTGGCCCAGACCAATTGGGTATGTGCTCCTGAGTCGATCTCAGTCACCTGTCAGTCATGAGTGAGTCACTTGGTTATGGAATGCCTAAGATGTCACCTGAGGCCACCCTAATATATTTAGTCATACAAGTTTTTTTTTCTGGACTTTTCAGCATGTAATCATCATAAATGTAGCCCAGACCAATTGGGTATGTGCTCCTGAGTCGATCTCAGTCACCTGTCAGCCATGAGTGAGTCACTTGGTTATGGAATGCCTAGGATGTCACCTGAGGCCACCCTAATATATTTAGTCATACAAGTTTTTTTTTCTGGACTTTTCAGCATGTAATCATCATAAATGTGGCCCAGACCAATTGGGTATGTGCTCCTGAGTCGATCTCAGTGACCTGTCAGTCATGAGTGAGTCACTTGGTTATGGAATGCCTAGGATGTCATCTGAGGCCACCCTAATATATTTAGTCATTCAAGTTTTTTTCTGGACTTTTCAGCATGTAATCATCATAAATGTGGCCCAGACCAATTGGATATGTGCTCCTGAGTCGATCTCAGTCACCTGTCAGCCATGAGTGAGTCACTTGGTTATGGAATGCCTAGAATGTCACCTGAGGCCACCCTAATATATTTAGTCATACAAGTTTTTTTTCTGCACTTTTCAGCATTTAATCATCATAAAGGTGACCCAGACCAATTGGGTATGTGCTCCTGAGTCGATCTCAGTGACCTGTCAGTCATGAGTGAGTCACTTGGTTATGGAATGCCTAGGATGTCACCTGAGGCCACCCTAATATATTTAGTCATACAAGTTTTTTTCTGCACTTTTCAGCATGTAATCATCATAAAGGTGACCCAGACCAATTGGGTATGTGCTCCTGAGTCGATCTCAGTGACCTGTCAGTCATGAGTGAGTCACTTGGTTATGGAATGCCTAGGATGTCACCTGGGGCCACCCTAATATATTTAGTCATACAAGTTTTTTTTTTCTGGACTTTTCAGCATGTAATCATCATAAATGTGGCCCAGACCAATTGGGTATGTGCTCCTGAGTCGATCTCAGTGACCTGTCAGTCATGAGTGAGTCACTTGGTTATGGAATGCCTAGGATGTCACCTGAGGCCACCCTAATATATTTAGTCATACAAGTTTTTTTTCTGGACTTTTCAGCATGTAATCATCATAAATGTGGCCCAGACCAATTGAGTATGTGCTCCTGAGTCGATCTCAGTCACCTGTCAGTCATGAGTGAGTCACTTGGTTATGGAATGCCTAAGATGTCACCTGAGGCCACCCTAATATATTTAGTCATACAAGTTTTTTTTTCTGGAATTTTCAGCATGTAATCATCATAAATGTAGCCCAGACCAATTGGGTATGTGCTCCTGAGTCGATCTCAGTGACCTGTCAGTCATGAGTGAGTCACTTGGTTATGGAATGCCTAGGATGTCACCTGAGGCCACCCTAATATATTTAGTCATACAAGTTTTTTTTCTGGACTTTTCAGCATGTAATCATCATAAATGTGGCCCAGACCAATTGGGTATGTGCTCCTGAGTCGATCTCAGTCACCTGTCAGTCATGAGTGAGTCACTTGGTTATGGAATGCCTAAGATGTCACCTGAGGCCACCCTAATATATTTAGTCATACAAGTTTTTTTTTCTGGACTTTTCAGCATGTAATCATCATAAATGTAGCCCAGACCAATTGGGTATGTGCTCCTGAGTCGATCTCAGTCACCTGTCAGCCATGAGTGAGTCACTTGGTTATGGAATGCCTAGGATGTCACCTGAGGCCACCCTAATATATTTAGTCATACAAGTTTTTTTTTCTGGACTTTTCAGCATGTAATCATCATAAATGTGGCCCAGACCAATTGGGTATGTGCTCCTGAGTCGATCTCAGTGACCTGTCAGTCATGAGTGAGTCACTTGGTTATGGAATGCCTAGGATGTCATCTGAGGCCACCCTAATATATTTAGTCATTCAAGTTTTTTTCTGGACTTTTCAGCATGTAATCATCATAAATGTGGCCCAGACCAATTGGATATGTGCTCCTGAGTCGATCTCAGTCACCTGTCAGCCATGAGTGAGTCACTTGGTTATGGAATGCCTAGAATGTCACCTGAGGCCACCCTAATATATTTAGTCATACAAGTTTTTTTTCTGCACTTTTCAGCATTTAATCATCATAAAGGTGACCCAGACCAATTGGGTATGTGCTCCTGAGTCGATCTCAGTGACCTGTCAGTCATGAGTGAGTCACTTGGTTATGGAATGCCTAGGATGTCACCTGAGGCCACCCTAATATATTTAGTCATACAAGTTTTTTTCTGCACTTTTCAGCATGTAATCATCATAAAGGTGACCCAGACCAATTGGGTATGTGCTCCTGAGTCGATCTCAGTGACCTGTCAGTCATGAGTGAGTCACTTGGTTATGGAATGCCTAGGATGTCACCTGGGGCCACCCTAATATATTTAGTCATACAAGTTTTTTTTTTCTGGACTTTTCAGCATGTAATCATCATAAATGTGGCCCAGACCAATTGGGTATGTGCTCCTGAGTCGATCTCAGTGACCTGTCAGTCATGAGTGAGTCACTTGGTTATGGAATGCCTAGGATGTCACCTGAGGCCACCCTAATATATTTAGTCATACAAGTTTTTTTTCTGGACTTTTCAGCATGTAATCATCATAAATGTGGCCCAGACCAATTGAGTATGTGCTCCTGAGTCGATCTCAGTCACCTGTCAGTCATGAGTGAGTCACTTGGTTATGGAATGCCTAAGATGTCACCTGAGGCCACCCTAATATATTTAGTCATACAAGTTTTTTTTTCTGGACTTTTCAGCATGTAATCATCATAAATGTAGCCCAGACCAATTGGGTATGTGCTCCTGAGTCGATCTCAGTGACCTGTCAGTCATGAGTGAGTCACTTGGTTATGGAATGCCTAGGATGTCACCTGAGGCCACCCTAATATATTTAGTCATACAAGTTTTTTTTCTGGACTTTTCAGCATGTAATCATCATAAATGTGGCCCAGACCAATTGGGTATGTGCTCCTGAGTCGATCTCAGTCACCTGTCAGTCATGAGTGAGTCACTTGGTTATGGAATGCCTAAGATGTCACCTGAGGCCACCCTAATATATTTAGTCATACAAGTTTTTTTTTCTGGACTTTTCAGCATGTAATCATCATAAATGTAGCCCAGACCAATTGGGTATGTGCTCCTGAGTCGATCTCAGTCACCTGTCAGCCATGAGTGAGTCACTTGGTTATGGAATGCCTAGGATGTCACCTGAGGCCACCCTAATATATTTAGTCATACAAGTTTTTTTTTCTGGACTTTTCAGCATGTAATCATCATAAATGTGGCCCAGACCAATTGGGTATGTGCTCCTGAGTCGATCTCAGTGACCTGTCAGTCATGAGTGAGTCACTTGGTTATGGAATGCCTAGGATGTCACCTGAGGCCACCCTAATATATTTAGTCATACAAGTTTTTTTCTGCACTTTTCAGCATGTAATCATCATAAAGGTGACCCAGACCAATTGGGTATGTGCTCCTGAGTCGATCTCAGTGACCTGTCAGTCATGAGTGAGTCACTTGGTTATGGAATGCCTAGGATGTCACCTGAGGCCACCCTAATATATTTAGTCATACAAGTTTTTTTTTCTGGACTTTTCAGCATGTAATCATCATAAATGTGGCCCAGACCAATTGGGTATGTGCTCCTGAGTCGATCTCAGTGACCTGTCAGTCATGAGTGAGTCACTTGGTTATGGAATGCCTAGGATGTCACCTGAGGCCACCCTAATATATTTAGTCATACAAGTTTTTTTCTGCACTTTTCAGCATGTAATCATCATAAAGGTGACCCAGACCAATTGGGTATGTGCTCCTGAGTCGATCTCAGTGACCTGTCAGTCATGAGTGAGTCACTTGGTTATGGAATGCCTAGGATGTCACCTGGGGCCACCCTAATATATTTAGTCATACAAGTTTTTTTTTTCTGGACTTTTCAGCATGTAATCATCATAAATGTGGCCCAGACCAATTGGGTATGTGCTCCTGAGTCGATCTCAGTGACCTGTCAGTCATGAGTGAGTCACTTGGTTATGGAATGCCTAGGATGTCACCTGAGGCCACCCTAATATATTTAGTCATACAAGTTTTTTTCTGGACTTTTCAGCATGTAATCATCATAAATGTGGCCCAGACCAATTGAGTATGTGCTCCTGAGTCGATTTCAGTCACCTGTCAGTCATGAGTGAGTCACTTGGTTATGGAATGCCTAAGATGTCACCTGAGGCCACCCTAATATATTTAGTCATACAAGTTTTTTTTTCTGGACTTTTCAGCATGTAATCATCATAAATGTAGCCCAGACCAATTGGGTATGTGCTCCTGAGTCGATCTCAGTCACCTGTCAGCCATGAGTGAGTCACTTGGTTATGGAATGCCTAGGATGTCACCTGAGGCCACCCTAATATATTTAGTCATACAAGTTTTTTTTTCTGGACTTTTCAGCATGTAATCATCATAAATGTGGCCCAGACCAATTGGGTATGTGCTCCTGAGTCGATCTCAGTGACCTGTCAGTCATGAGTGAGTCACTTGGTTATGGAATGCCTAGGATGTCACCTGAGGCCACCCTAATATATTTAGTCATACAAGTTTTTTTTTCTGGACTTTTCAGCATGTAATCATCATAAATGTGGCCCAGACCAATTGGGTATGTGCTCCTGAGTCGATCTCAGTGACCTGTCAGTCATGAGTGAGTCACTTGGTTATGGAATGCCTAGGATGTCACCTGAGGCCACCCTAATATATTTAGTCATACAAGTTTTTTTCTGCACTTTTCAGCATGTAATCATCATAAAGGTGACCCAGACCAATTGGGTATGTGCTCCTGAGTCGATCTCAGTCACCTGTCAGTCATGAGTGAGTCACTTGGTTATGGAATGCCTAGGATGTCACCTGAGGCCACCCTAATATATTTAGTCATACAAGTTTTTTTCTGCACTTTTCAGCATGTAATCATCATAAAGGTGACCCAGACCAATTGGGTATGTGCTCCTGAGTCGATCTCAGTCACCTGTCAGTCATGAGTGAGTCACTTGGTTATGGAATGCCTAGGATGTCACCTGGGGCCACCCTAATATATTTAGTCATACAAGTTTTTTTTCTGGACTTTTCAGCATGTAATCATCATAAATGTGGCCCAGACCAATTGGGTATGTGCTCCTGAGTCGATCTCAGTGACCTGTCAGTCATGAGTGAGTCACTTGGTTATGGAATGCCTAGGATGTCACCTGAGGCCACCCTAATATATTTAGTCATACAAGTTTTTTTTCTGGACTTTTCAGCATGTAATCATCATAAATGTGGCCCAGACCAATTGAGTATGTGCTCCTGAGTCGATCTCAGTCACCTGTCAGTCATGAGTGAGTCACTTGGTTATGGAATGCCTAAGATGTCACCTGAGGCCACCCTAATATATTTAGTCATACAAGTTTTTTTTTCTGGACTTTTCAGCATGTAATCATCATAAATGTAGCCCAGACCAATTGGGTATGTGCTCCTGAGTCGATCTCAGTGACCTGTCAGTCATGAGTGAGTCACTTGGTTATGGAATGCCTAGGATGTCACCTGAGGCCACCCTAATATATTTAGTCATACAAGTTTTTTTTCTGGACTTTTCAGCATGTAATCATCATAAATGTGGCCCAGACCAATTGGGTATGTGCTCCTGAGTCGATCTCAGTGACCTGTCAGTCATGAGTGAGTCACTTGGTTATGGAATGCCTAGGATGTCACCTGGGGCCACCCTAATATATTTAGTCATACAAGTTTTTTTTTCTGGACTTTTCAGCATGTAATCATCATAAATGTGGCCCAGACCAATTGGGTATGTGCTCCTGAGTCGATCTCAGTGACCTGTCAGTCATGAGTGAGTCACTTGGTTATGGAATGCCTAGGATGTCACCTGAGGCCACCCTAATATATTTAGTCATACAAGTTTTTTTTCTGGACTTTTCAGCATGTAATCATCATAAATGTGGCCCAGACCAATTGAGTATGTGCTCCTGAGTCGATCTCAGTCACCTGTCAGTCATGAGTGAGTCACTTGGTTATGGAATGCCTAAGATGTCACCTGAGGCCACCCTAATATATTTAGTCATACAAGTTTTTTTTTCTGGACTTTTCAGCATGTAATCATCATAAATGTAGCCCAGACCAATTGGGTATGTGCTCCTGAGTCGATCTCAGTGACCTGTCAGTCATGAGTGAGTCACTTGGTTATGGAATGCCTAGGATGTCACCTGAGGCCACCCTAATATATTTAGTCATACAAGTTTTTTTTTCTGGACTTTTCAGCATGTAATCATCATAAATGTGGCCCAGACCAATTGGGTATGTGCTCCTGAGTCGATCTCAGTGACCTGTCAGTCATGAGTGAGTCACTTGGTTATGGAATGCCTAGGATGTCACCTGAGGCCACCCTAATATATTTAGTCATACAAGTTTTTTTTCTGGACTTTTCAGCATGTAATCATCATAAAGGTGACCCAGACCAATTGGGTATGTGCTCCTGAGTCGATCTCAGTCACCTGTCAGCCATGAGTGAGTCACTTGGTTATGGAATGCCTAGGATGTCACCTGAGGCCACCCTAATATATTTAGTCATACAAGTTTTTTTTCTGCACTTTTCAGCATGTAATCATCATAAAGGTGACCCAGACCAATTGGGTATGTGCTCCTGAGTCGATCTCAGTGACCTGTCAGTCATGAGTGAGTCACTTGGTTATGGAATGCCTAGGATGTCACCTGAGGCCACCCTAATATATTTAGTCATACAAGTTTTTTTCTGCACTTTTCAGCATGTAATCATCATAAAGGTGACCCAGACCAATTGGGTATGTGCTCCTGAGTCGATCTCAGTGACCTGTCAGTCATGAGTGAGTCACTTGGTTATGGAATGCCTAGGATGTCACCTGAGGCCACCCTAATATATTTAGTCATACAAGTTTTTTTTCTGGACTTTTCAGCATGTAATCATCATAAATGTGGCCCAGACCAATTGGGTATGTGCTCCTGAGTCGATCTCAGTGACCTGTCAGTCATGAGTGAGTCACTTGGTTATGGAATGCCTAGGATGTCACCTGAGGCCACCCTAATATATTTAGTCATACAAGTTTTTTTCTGCACTTTTCAGCATGTAATCATCATAAAGGTGACCCAGACCAATTGGGTATGTGCTCCTGAGTCGATCTCAGTGACCTGTCAGTCATGAGTGAGTCACTTGGTTATGGAATGCCTAGGATGTCACCTGGGGCCACCCTAATATATTTAGTCATACAAGTTTTTTTTTCTGGACTTTTCAGCATGTAATCATCATAAATGTGGCCCAGACCAATTGGGTATGTGCTCCTGAGTCGATCTCAGTGACCTGTCAGTCATGAGTGAGTCACTTGGTTATGGAATGCCTAGGATGTCACCTGAGGCCACCCTAATATATTTAGTCATACAAGTTTTTTTTCTGGACTTTTCAGCATGTAATCATCATAAATGTGGCCCAGACCAATTGGGTATGTGCTCCTGAGTCGATCTCAGTGACCTGTCAGTCATGAGTGAGTCACTTGGTTATGGAATGCCTAGGATGTCACCTGAGGCCACCCTAATATATTTAGTCATACAAGTTTTTTTTCTGGACTTTTCAGCATGTAATCATCATAAATGTGGCCCAGACCAATTGGGTATGTGCTCCTGAGTCGATCTCAGTGACCTGTCAGTCATGAGTGAGTCACTTGGTTATGGAATGCCTAGGATGTCACCTGAGGCCACCCTAATATATTTAGTCATACAAGTTTTTTTCTGCACTTTTCAGCATGTAATCATCATAAAGGTGACCCAGACCAATTGGGTATGTGCTCCTGAGTCGATCTCAGTGACCTGTCAGTCATGAGTGAGTCACTTGGTTATGGAATGCCTAGGATGTCACCTGGGGCCACCCTAATATATTTAGTCATACAAGTTTTTTTTTCTGGACTTTTCAGCATGTAATCATCATAAATTTGGCCCAGACCAATTGGGTATGTGCTCCTGAGTCGATCTCAGTCACCTGTCAGCCATGAGTGAGTCACTTGGTTATGGAATGCCTAGGATGTCACCTGAGGCCACCCTAATATATTTAGTCATACAAGTTTTTTTTCTGGACTTTTCAGCATGTAATCATCATAAAGGTGACCCAGACCAATTGGGTATGTGCTCCTGAGTCGATCTCAGTGACCTGTCAGTCATGAGTGAGTCACTTGGTTATGGAATGCCTAGGATGTCACCTGAGGCCACCCTAATATATTTAGTCATACAAGTTTTTTTTCTGGACTTTTCAGCATGTAATCATCATAAATGTGGCCCAGACCAATTGAGTATGTGCTCCTGAGTCGATCTCAGTCACCTGTCAGTCATGGGTGAGTCACTTGGTTATGGAATGCCTAAGATGTCACCTGAGGCCACCCTAATATATTTAGTCATACAAGTTTTTTTTTCTGGACTTTTCAGCATGTAATCATCATAAATGTAGCCCAGACCAATTGGGTATGTGCTCCTGAGTCGATCTCAGTGACCTGTCAGTCATGAGTGAGTCACTTGGTTATGGAATGCCTAGGATGTCACCTGAGGCCACCCTAATATATTTAGTCATACAAGTTTTTTTTTCTGGACTTTTCAGCATGTAATCATCATAAATGTGGCCCAGACCAATTGGGTATGTGCTCCTGAGTCGATCTCAGTGACCTGTCAGTCATGAGTGAGTCACTTGGTTATGGAATGCCTAGGATGTCACCTGAGGCCACCCTAATATATTTAGTCATACAAGTTTTTTTCTGCACTTTTCAGCATGTAATCATCATAAAGGTGACCCAGACCAATTGGGTATGTGCTCCTGAGTCGATCTCAGTGACCTGTCAGTCATGAGTGAGTCACTTGGTTATGGAATGCCTAGGATGTCACCTGGGGCCACCCTAATATATTTAGTCATACAAGTTTTTTTTTCTGGACTTTTCAGCATGTAATCATCATAAATGTGGCCCAGACCAATTGGGTATGTGCTCCTGAGTCGATCTCAGTCACCTGTCAGCCATGAGTGAGTCACTTGGTTATGGAATGCCTAGGATGTCACCTGAGGCCACCCTAATATATTTAGTCATACAAGTTTTTTTTCTGGACTTTTCAGCATGTAATCATCATAAATGTGGCCCAGACCAATTGGGTATGTGCTCCTGAGTCGATCTCAGTGACCTGTCAGTCATGAGTGAGTCACTTGGTAATGGAATGCCTAGGATGTCACCTGAGGCCACCCTAATATATTTAGTCATACAAGTTTTTTTCTGCACTTTTCAGCATGTAATCATCATAAAGGTGACCCAGACCAATTGGGTATGTGCTCCTGAGTCGATCTCAGTGACCTGTCAGTCATGAGTGAGTCACTTGGTTATGGAATGCCTAGGATGTCACCTGGGGCCACCCTAATATATTTAGTCATACAAGTTTTTTTTTCTGGACTTTTCAGCATGTAATCATCATAAATGTGGCCCAGACCAATTGGGTATGTGCTCCTGAGTCGATCTCAGTGACCTGTCAGTCATGAGTGAGTCACTTGGTTATGGAATGCCTAGGATGTCACCTGAGGCCACCCTAATATATTTAGTCATACAAGTTTTTTTTCTGGACTTTTCAGCATGTAATCATCATAAATGTGGCCCAGACCAATTGGGTATGTGCTCCTGAGTCGATCTCAGTGACCTGTCAGTCATGAGTGAGTCACTTGGTTATGGAATGCCTAGGATGTCACCTGAGGCCACCCTAATATATTTAGTCATACAAGTTTTTTTTCTGGACTTTTCAGCATGTAATCATCATAAATGTGGCCCAGACCAATTGGGTATGTGCTCCTGAGTCGATCTCAGTGACCTGTCAGTCATGAGTGAGTCACTTGGTTATGGAATGCCTAGGATGTCACCTGAGGCCACCCTAATATATTTAGTCATACAAGTTTTTTTCTGCACTTTTCAGCATGTAATCATCATAAAGGTGACCCAGACCAATTGGGTATGTGCTCCTGAGTCGATCTCAGTGACCTGTCAGTCATGAGTGAGTCACTTGGTTATGGAATGCCTAGGATGTCACCTGGGGCCACCCTAATATATTTAGTCATACAAGTTTTTTTTTCTGGACTTTTCAGCATGTAATCATCATAAATTTGGCCCAGACCAATTGGGTATGTGCTCCTGAGTCGATCTCAGTCACCTGTCAGCCATGAGTGAGTCACTTGGTTATGGAATGCCTAGGATGTCACCTGAGGCCACCCTAATATATTTAGTCATACAAGTTTTTTTTCTGGACTTTTCAGCATGTAATCATCATAAAGGTGACCCAGACCAATTGGGTATGTGCTCCTGAGTCGATCTCAGTGACCTGTCAGTCATGAGTGAGTCACTTGGTTATGGAATGCCTAGGATGTCACCTGAGGCCACCCTAATATATTTAGTCATACAAGTTTTTTTTCTGGACTTTTCAGCATGTAATCATCATAAATGTGGCCCAGACCAATTGAGTATGTGCTCCTGAGTCGATCTCAGTCACCTGTCAGTCATGGGTGAGTCACTTGGTTATGGAATGCCTAAGATGTCACCTGAGGCCACCCTAATATATTTAGTCATACAAGTTTTTTTTTCTGGACTTTTCAGCATGTAATCATCATAAATGTAGCCCAGACCAATTGGGTATGTGCTCCTGAGTCGATCTCAGTGACCTGTCAGTCATGAGTGAGTCACTTGGTTATGGAATGCCTAGGATGTCACCTGAGGCCACCCTAATATATTTAGTCATACAAGTTTTTTTTTCTGGACTTTTCAGCATGTAATCATCATAAAGGTGACCCAGACCAATTGGGTATGTGCTCCTGAGTCGATCTCAGTGACCTGTCAGTCATGAGTGAGTCACTTGGTTATGGAATGCCTAGGATGTCACCTGAGGCCACCCTAATATATTTAGTCATACAAGTTTTTTTTCTGGACTTTTCAGCATGTAATCATCATAAATGTGGCCCAGACCAATTGAGTATGTGCTCCTGAGTCGATCTCAGTCACCTGTCAGTCATGGGTGAGTCACTTGGTTATGGAATGCCTAAGATGTCACCTGAGGCCACCCTAATATATTTAGTCATACAAGTTTTTTTTTCTGGACTTTTCAGCATGTAATCATCATAAATGTAGCCCAGACCAATTGGGTATGTGCTCCTGAGTCGATCTCAGTGACCTGTCAGTCATGAGTGAGTCACTTGGTTATGGAATGCCTAGGATGTCACCTGGGGCCACCCTAATATATTTAGTCATACAAGTTTTTTTTTCTGGACTTTTCAGCATGTAATCATCATAAATGTGGCCCAGACCAATTGGGTATGTGCTCCTGAGTCGATCTCAGTCACCTGTCAGCCATGAGTGAGTCACTTGGTTATGGAATGCCTAGGATGTCACCTGAGGCCACCCTAATATATTTAGTCATACAAGTTTTTTTTCTGGACTTTTCAGCATGTAATCATCATAAATGTGGCCCAGACCAATTGGGTATGTGCTCCTGAGTCGATCTCAGTGACCTGTCAGTCATGAGTGAGTCACTTGGTAATGGAATGCCTAGGATGTCACCTGAGGCCACCCTAATATATTTAGTCATACAAGTTTTTTTCTGCACTTTTCAGCATGTAATCATCATAAAGGTGACCCAGACCAATTGGGTATGTGCTCCTGAGTCGATCTCAGTGACCTGTCAGTCATGAGTGAGTCACTTGGTTATGGAATGCCTAGGATGTCACCTGGGGCCACCCTAATATATTTAGTCATACAAGTTTTTTTTTCTGGACTTTTCAGCATGTAATCATCATAAATGTGGCCCAGACCAATTGGGTATGTGCTCCTGAGTCGATCTCAGTGACCTGTCAGTCATGAGTGAGTCACTTGGTTATGGAATGCCTAGGATATCACCTGAGGCCACCCTAATATATTTAGTCATACAAGTTTTTTTTCTGGACTTTTCAGCATGTAATCATCATAAATGTGGCCCAGACCAATTGGGTATGTGCTCCTGAGTCGATCTCAGTGACCTGTCAGTCATGAGTGAGTCACTTGGTTATGGAATGCCTAGGATGTCACCTGAGGCCACCCTAATATATTTAGTCATACAAGTTTTTTTTCTGGACTTTTCAGCATGTAATCATCATAAATGTGGCCCAGACCAATTGGGTATGTGCTCCTGAGTCGATCTCAGTGACCTGTCAGTCATGAGTGAGTCACTTGGTTATGGAATGCCTAGGATGTCACCTGAGGCCACCTTAATATATTTAGTCATACAAGTTTTTTTTTCTGGACTTTTCAGCATGTAATCATCATAAATGTGGCCCAGACCAATTGGGTATGTGCTCCTGAGTCGATCTCAGTGACCTGTCAGTCATGAGTGAGTCACTTGGTTATGGAATGCCTAGGATGTCACCTGAGGCCACCCTAATATATTTAGTCATACAAGTTTTTTTTCTGGACTTTTCAGCATGTAATCATCATAAATGTGGCCCAGACCAATTGAGTATGTGCTCCTGAGTCGATCTCAGTCACCTGTCAGTCATGGGTGAGTCACTTGGTTATGGAATGCCTAAGATGTCACCTGAGGCCACCCTAATATATTTAGTCATACAAGTTTTTTTTTCTGGACTTTTCAGCATGTAATCATCATAAATGTAGCCCAGACCAATTGGGTATGTGCTCCTGAGTCGATCTCAGTGACCTGTCAGTCATGAGTGAGTCACTTGGTTATGGAATGCCTAGGATGTCACCTGAGGCCACCCTAATATATTTAGTCATACAAGTTTTTTTTTCTGGACTTTTCAGCATGTAATCATCATAAATGTGGCCCAGACCAATTGGGTATGTGCTCCTGAGTCGATCTCAGTGACCTGTCAGCCATGAGTGAGTCACTTGGTTATGGAATGCCTAGGATGTCACCTGAGGCCACCCTAATATATTTAGTCATACAAGTTTTTTTTCTGGACTTTTCAGCATGTAATCATCATAAATGTGGCCCAGACCAATTGGGTATGTGCTCCTGAGTCGATCTCAGTGACCTGTCAGTCATGAGTGAGTCACTTGGTTATGGAATGCCTAGGATGTCACCTGAGGCCACCCTAATATATTTAGTCATACAAGTTTTTTTCTGGACTTTTCAGCATGTAATCATCATAAAGTTGACCCACACCAATTGGGTATGTGCTCCTGAGTCGATTTCAGTGACCTGTCAGTCATGAGTGAGTCACTTGGTTATGGAATGCCTAGGATGTCACCTGAGGCCACCCTAATATATTTAGTCATACAAGTTTTTTTTCTGGACTTTTCAGCATGTAATCATCATAAAGGTGACCCAGACCGATTGGGTATGTGCTCCTGAGTCGATCTCAGTGACCTGTCAGTCATGAGTGAGTCACTTGGTTATGGAATGCCTAGGATGTCACCTGAGGCCACCCTAATATATTTAGTCATACAAGTTTTTTTTTCTGGACTTTTCAGCATGTAATCATCATAAATGTGGCCCAGACCAATTGGGTATGTGCTCCTGAGTCGATCTCAGTCACCTGTCAGCCATGAGTGAGTCACTTGGTTATGGAATGCCTAGGATGTCACCTGAGGCCACCCTAATATATTTAGTCATACAAGTTTTTTTCTGGACTTTTCAGCATGTAATCATCATAAAGGTGACCCAGACCAATTGGATATGTGCTCCTGAGTCGATCTCAGTGACCTGTCAGTCATGAGTGAGTCACTTGGTTATGGAATGCCTAGGATGTCACCTGAGGCCACCCTAATATATTTAGTCATTCAAGTTTTTTTTCTGGACTTTTCAGCATGTAATCATCATATATGTGGCCCAGACCAATTGGGTATGTGCTCCTGAGTCAATCTCAGTCACCTGTCAGCCATGAGTGAGTCACTTGGTTATGGAATGCCTAGGATGTCACCTGAGGCCACCCTAATATATTTAGTCATACAAGTTTTTTTTCTGGACTTTTCAGCATGTAATCATCATAAATGTGGCCCAGACCAATTGGGTATGTGCTCCTGAGTCGATCTCAGTCACCTGTCAGCCATGAGTGAGTCACTTGGTTATGGAATGCCTAGGATGTCACCTGAGGCCACCCTAATATATTTAGTCATTCAAGTTTTTTTCTGGACTTTTCAGCATGTAATCATCATAAAGGTGACCCAGACCAATTGGGTATGTGCTCCTGAGTCGATCTCAGTGACCTGTCAGTCATGAGTGAGTCACTTGGTTATGGAATGCCTAGGATGTCACCTGAGGCCACCCTAATATATTTAGTCATTCAAGTTTTTTTTCTGGACTTTTCAGCATGTAATCATCATATATGTGGCCCAGACCAATTGGGTATGTGCTCCTAAGTCGATCTCAGTCACCTGTCAGCCATGAGTGAGTCACTTGGTTATGGAATGCCTAGGATGTCACCTGAGGCCACCCTAATGTATTTAGTCATACAAGTTTTTTTTCTGGACTTTTCAGCATGTAATCATCATAAATGTGGCCCAGACCAATTGGGTATGTGCTCCTGAGTCAATCTCAGTCACCTGTCAGCCATGAGTGAGTCACTTGGTTATGGAATGCCTAGGCTGTCACCTGAGGCCACCCTAATATATTTAGTCATACAAGTTTAAATACATTGTAAAGCTTCATGTATTGCCTTGTTTTTATGTTATGTGTATAATCATGATGAAAAAATTATTCATAATTACTCTGGCAAGGTCTAAAGTCAGTATAAATTTAAATTAATATTATTTTGCATCCATTTGCATACACCCAGACTAAGTGCTCTATCACTAAGCTATGATGTCTTGATTTACACATCACTGGGAATCAAACCCAGGCCTCTCAGTCTGAGGTAACACTTAATTTCTTATAGAAGAATAGATAAAGAATTTCCAAAAAAGACTTTTGTATCTCAAAAACTGTCTTCAAATTCCAGTAACATTGAGACAATATTTGAAAGTTCAAGCTCACTATAGCAAGGTCTAAAGTTAGATTTAGGTGACACTAGGCATAATTCGACTGATAAGATAATAGAAAAAAATACTTTTTTCTGTATTTTCTGTTTGACTCTACAGGAGATTTTAAACATGTACAAGGTTACCGCATCTCATCCTGTTAACTTTATTAAACTAGGAACAACAGCAGGATGACAGCTAAACGGACCAATGAAAAAAAGCATTTACATAGTACTCATAGAAAATCAAATGGTTGTCATTTTGTTTATCCATTTTTTATATCACTTTTTTGGTGTGGGTCTTTAGGAAGCCCATCTGCTGGTAGACCCAGGACTGTCTCTGGGTCACCTCCCTTGGGGCTTGGCCAAACTGTTGCTTGGAGAGCTTGCCATAACGAATTCTCTGTGACTCAAACCACCTTCTGACATCAAAGGGCTGGAGCTTCAGTTCTGCAGAGATTTCTGCCCAGAGAGCCTCCATCCTCTGTCATGGAAATGTGCATTCTCCTTGTCGTACAGCTCTAGATGCTCCTTCACAAACCCTACAATGGCATGTTCTTGGCTGTCACTGAATGTAGCACAGTCCCTGGCTCTCTTGGCTGCTGAGTGGCACTCTGATTCTTCCTTACACCTCTCATCTTCTTTGCAAGCTTCCTCAGTAACTTCTAATCCTTCCTATGTATCCTCTATCTTCTCTTCTGTCTCCTCTGTCTTTTCCTCTGTCCTCTCCTCCAACTCTCCAAGCTTCCTTCTCCCTCCCCTCTTGCCTCTCCTATATCTCTTTACTCCTAACTCCAGTGAATATAAAAAAAAAGTCAAAAAACTAAAATGTGTTGCCTAACTGTGAAATTTGCCCTATGCTCAAGTATAAAATATGTTTAAAAAAAATAGCATCAGAGATGCCCATACCCCACAGCCTGGGGAAATATTTTTAACACCATGAGATATAGAAGTCCTGTATCAGTACAAAGTTCAGGATACTTTCAGAGCACTGTCAGTTATATAAAGACCCAAACAATGTTTAGATAATGTATGGAAAGATAAAGTATTAAAACAAGACAATTCAATAACAAGATGACAGCATTAATCAGTAAACATTACGACAATTTATCTATATCTGGCATGGCCGAATTATGGTTTGATGTTTTGAATATTACCATGCATACAGAAGTGGCAATACATTCAATGAATGCTTATGTGTGCTGTTGGAGCAAAGTCTGTTGCTCACTTGATGAAATTCCATCTGTTACAATGGAAAGTTGTAAAAGTAAAATTCTTAATGAATTCTAATATCACTTTAACAGTGCTTAACCTGCATCAAAAGACAGACCAAAAGGTGCAACAAGATTTTTAAGGTCAAGGTCACTATGACAAGGTCAAAGGTCAAATCAAGGTCACACCATGATGCTGCACACCTACAACCCTTAACCAATGCACCTACCAAGAATCACCTTCCTACACCTTACGGTTTCCGAGATATAGCCCGGACAAGATTTTTAAACTCAAGGTCACTATGGCAAGGTCAAATCAAGGTCAGACCATAACATTGCACACCTACACATCCTAACCAATGTCCCTACCAAGTATGAACTTCCTACACTTGACGGTTTCTGAGATACAGCCCAGACAAACTTTTTCCCGCCGACCGCCCACCCATCCGGACACCATGACTGAAAATAATACCCCGACAGTCCTTAAGGGCAGTGGGGTAATAAAACTGAAAACCCCTAGCAGAAAGTGACACACATCTCTCAGTAGCCAACCAGTCAATAACACTGAAAGCCTGTGCACGGTCGCTTATATAGTCCCAGACCCCCCTTGCCTCTTTTTGGTTTCAGACTCGCAGAAAAAAATCGGTACTTAGTCCCAGGCCACCTGGGGTGTCCTCAGACTGTCGCAGACTAAATTTGTGTGGTCCTAGGTGGCCTGAGGAGGCCAGCTTGGATCGGCTTCTCTTAGTCGGGGCTTAGTCCCAGACCCAGATTTCTTAGTCGCAGGACACCTGGGATGGCCTGAGGCTTCCGGGGAGTAATGAAACCGATTCATTTTCACACGCATAAAACTTCAAAGATCTGTTAGGAGTCGGGGACTGACAACAGGCTTCCTGGGACTACGCTCGGGACACCTCGGACTAAGGGTCGCATGAGGCCTGAGACAACATAGGACTGTGTAAATTTGGGTCTGAGGAGGCCTGAGACTGGACATTTTCTTGACGGCGGGAAATAAAAATCGGTTTGGGTCACGAAAAATATCAAACATGTTTCATTTTTCTCACGGCCCCAACCGACAACTACCGATCCATACAGAACGCCTGGGACTAAGCAAATTTTTGAAACCGACTACAAAAAACCCTTAATCGGGAAGCTTAGTTGTGTGGTGGAACACCCACATTATATTGCGAAATCACTCTAAGGTGTTGGGGCCTTTAAAGAAACAAAATTGCAAATTTAATAAGTAAACTAGATGAATGCTTTTGCTAACAAAAGCGAAGCGTCCCTGAGAGTTTAAAATGCCTTGTGGTTTTAATAAGCATGCTGTAAAGCTAAGAATGCACAAAGCTGTACCGTACTGTTACATAAACCAAACCCCCTTAGTGATATCATGACAGGGAAAATCCTACAAAGGTCTTCTTTAATTAACATAAACAAGCATTGTAGACATAGACAAGCTGGAGAAAGTGTTGTACATTGGATGTACAACATTGGATGTAACTTTAGTAAATTTTGTGTAAATGCTACAAAGCATTTCAGTAACGAGCATTGATAACTTCATATAATCATATAATATAATCATATAATCATGTGTGCAAGTATGTATTGCTATTTAGATTGTCCACAGGGTTTTGCAATAGGTTTTAATACATTGTGAAAGCATAAAAGCAACAATAAAGGCAAAAGCTATTTCACGACCCCAGTTTGACTCATACATGGGGGTCAGAAGGTAAAACTAACCGGCTATTTAGACTGTCCACATATGGTTTCCCAATACCTCTTAATACATTCCGAAGCTATAATAGCAACAATGAAGGAGATATCAGGTTAAAAACTCCAAAACAGCTATATTTTACCCCAGTTTGACCCATAAGGGGGGGGGGGGGGAGTCGGGTGCGGGTGGTAAAACTGACCGGCTACTTACACTCTCCACATATGCTTTCCCAATACCTCTTAATACATTCTCAATCTATAAAAGCAACATTAAAGGAGATATAAGACAAAAACTCGAAATCAGCTATTTTATGACCCCAGTTTGACCCATGGGGGGGGAGGGATCAGGGGATAAAAGTGACCAGCTATTTAGATTCTCCACATATGCTTTCCCAATACCTCTTAATACATTCTGAAGCTATAAAAGCAACGATAAAGGAGATATAAGGCAAAAACTCCAAAGCAGCTATTTATGACCCCAGTTTAGCCTATAAGGGGGGTTGGGGGGTAAAACTGACTGGCTATTTAGACTCTCCACATATGCTTTCCCAATACCTCTTAATACATTCTGAAGCTATAAAAGCAACGATAAAGGAGATATAAGGCAAAAACTCCAAAGCAGCTATTTATGACCCCAGTTTGGCCCATAAAGGGGGGGGGGGTCGGGGGGTAAAACTGACCGGCTATTTAGACTCTCCACATATGCTTTCCCAATACCTCTTAATACATTCTGAAGCTATAAAAGCAACAATAAAGGAGATATAAGGCAAAACTCAAAATCAGCTATTTTATGACCCCAGTTTGACCCATAAGGGGGGGTCGGGGGGTAAAACTGACCGGCTATTTAGACTCTCCACATATGCTTTCCCAATACCTCTTAATACATTCTGAAGCTATAAAAGCAACAATAAAGGAGATATAAGGCAAAAACTCCAAATCAGCTATTTTATGACCCCAGTTTGACCCATAAGGGGGGGTCGGGGGGTAAAACTGACCAGCTATTTAGACTCTCCACATATGCTTTCCCAATACCTCTTAATACATTCTGAAGCTATAAAAGCAACAATAAAGGAGATATAAGGCAAAAACTCAAAATCAGCTATTTTATGACCCCAGTTTGACCCATAAGGGGGGGCCGTGGGGTAAAACTGACCGGCTATTTAGACTCTCCACATATGGTTTCCTGTTACCTCCCAATACATTTTATGGCTCTAAATGCAATGCTTAAGAAGATAATAGGGGGGTTGAGCTAATTTTAAGGCTCTCAGATTGGAAGGTGTGCGGAAATCACCCATAAATGAGACATTTTTCAAGGGATTGCTCCCAAAATCTAATCAGCTCGCGTTTTCGATAGTATGAACAGGTGTGTCAAAGCATAAGGCTGTGTAGCAAGTAGTTTTTCCTGAACTGTGATGACGGGGGGTGCACTTAAAAAAATTGTTTTTGATCATGTGACCTTCATAAAGGTCAAAGGTCAAATTTAAGCATGCAGAAAAATTTTCCCACGCCTAAGGTATATAAGTGCCAAATATGGTTTGAATCCTTCTAATAATAAGGGAGATATTCAAGGGAGACCATAATGCGGCGGCGAGGAAACTGAGGTGAAAACAAATAAGTGCCCTTTCAGGGACGCTTAATTAAATTTTTATAAGTTAATACCCTATCCAATGGACAATTGCTTTACTGGTCGACACGTTCTGTATATAATACCGGCAGGACCGGTCAGGAGGATGCATTCGCCAGGTGGCGCATGGTACTTCCTTCCTGTCTAGACAGCGTGACGTCGTAGCATCGTTTTCGTGTCTAGTCCTAGTAAGACCCCTAGTAAGCTGATAGCGGGGCCGGGTGGGTGGGCCTTGCCTGTCCATTGGATAGGGTATTAACTTTATTTACTTATTAAATTTGCAATTTAATTGCTTTAATACATCCTATCCAATGGACAATTGCTGAATAACTACCGCTTGGAAGGCGGGTAAGCTGCTAGGGACATGTGGGAACTCATAAAATAAACAAAACTGAAAGGCCCATATTTGACCCAGGGTCAGGTGACCCCAGAGGTCAAGGTAGGTTAAGACTGACCGGTTAACCGGAAGTCCTAGTTCACCCCCCCCCTCCTCTTTCTCAGGAAGACCTGAGAATAGGAAGAGAGGGTCCCATAAGAAACTAGAAATAGGACGCCCTGTTGATAGTAGGTGCGAATAGAAACAGGATAGCATAGAAGAACACACATTATCATGTGTAATGTCCACCCCATGAACCTTTTGCCAAAATTGTACAGTAGTCTTACAAGACCCTGTTTCATTTGTAAAATATATCAATGATGGTTAAATATTTATTAGTGTAGATGTAAATTATTTCAGCTTCATGCCTTTTTGCATTGGTTGGGTCGAAAATTTTGACGAAATCACTCTATCTTGCACGGTTAAGAAGATAGAAGCAAATTCCTGTTTTTCTATTTTTGGCAAAAATTTGAAAATTCAAAATGGCCGCCATTTTTGGGAAAAGGAAATTTTTTTGAAAATTGCAGAGTACATTCCTTAAATACCCTGTGGGTCGAAAATTTCGACGAAATCGCTCTATCTCGCACGGTTAAGGAGATAGAAGCAAATTTGTGTTTTGCCATTTTTGGCAAAAATTCGAAAATTCAAAATGGCCGCCATTTTTGGGGAGGGGAAAATTTATTGAAAATCGCAAAGATTACATTCCTTAGATACCCTGTGGGTCGAAAATTTCGACGAAAGTTAAGGAGATAGAATTGAAAATTTTAACTAGAGGATCGCTCGCAAAAAAAAAAGATAATGTTTTTGCATAGCAAAAACAAAGCGTCCTGAAAAGGATATAAAGGTGAGTGCTAAAGTATTAAGAAAATGCTTCGTTTCTAGCCTTATACTGTTGTGGCAACCAAAGTCAGCGCAGTCTGCTCTATCTAGCATGGTTTTCAAGATATAAGCATTTTTGTGTTTTGCAAAAAATAAAAAAATTAAAAATGTCCGCTATATTTGGCGAGACAAAAATATTTTGAAAATTGGCATGGCTACTCTGCAGAGATACCCAGCAGGTCCAAAATTTTGTTGAGTTCGCTCCATCTAGCACGGTTTTCGAGATATAAGCATTTTTGTGTTTTGCAAAAACTTTGAAAATTCAAAATGGCCACCATTTTTCGGGAGACAAAAATTTTTGTCAAGACCACTGCCGCGGTGTGTATCTCCCGCCGAGCATTAAAGCAGAAGAAATAGCTTTTCCGAGATATTCACAATTTTTCATTTTCGTGTGTGAAAGCTCTTCCAAAAGTAGGTGAATGAGTTATTTGAGAAAAATTGGCTATCTGCAATACTATTAAGAGATAATTCACATTTACTCATTTTGAGTAGGTGAATAATTATCTATGGGTCTGAAACTTAACCAAGTGAAAGCTCTGCCAAAAGTAGGTGAATGAGTTATTTGAGAAAAATTGGCTATCTGCAATACTTTTAGAGATAATTCGCATTTACTCATTTTGAGTAGGTGAGTAATTAGCTATGGGTCTGAAACTTCACCATGTGAAAGCTCTCCCACAAGTAGATGAATGAGTATTTGATAAAAATTGGGTATCCGCAATACTTTTACAGATAATTAGTATTTACTCATTTTGAGTAGGTGAATAAATAGCTATGGGTCTGAAACTTCACAGAGTGAAAGCTCTCCCAAAAGTAGGTGAATGAGTTATTTGAGAAAAATTGGCTATCTGCAATACTTTTAGAGATAATTCACATTTACTCATTTTGAGTAGGTGAATAATTAGCTATGGGTCTGAAACTTCACCATGTGAAAGCTCTGCTAAAAGTAGGTGAATGAGTTATTTGAGAAAAATTGGCTATCTGCAATACTTTTAGAGATAATTCGCATTTACTCATTTTGAGTAGGTGAGTAATTAGCTATGGGTCTGAAACTTCACCAAGTGAAAGCTCTCCCAAAAGTAGGTGAATGAGTTATTTGAGAAAAATTGGCTATCTGCAATACTTTTAGAGATAATTCGCATTTACTCATTTTGAGTAGGTGAGTAATTAACTATGGGTCTGAAACTTCACCAAGTGAAAGCTCTCCCAAAAGTAGGTGAATGATTAATTTGAGAAAAATTGGCTATCTGCAATACTTTTAGAGATAATTCGCATTTACTCATTTTGAGTAGGTGAGTAATTAGCTATGGGTCTGAAACTTCACCAAGTGAAAGCTCTCCCAAAAGTAGGTGAATGAGTTATTTGAGAAAAATTGGCTATCTGCAATACTTTTAGAGATAATTCGCATTTACTCATTTTGAGTAGGTGAGTAATTGGCTATGGGTCTGAAACTTCACCATGTGAAAGCTCTTCCAAAAGTAGGTGAATGAGTTATTTGAGAAAAATTGGCCATCTGCAATACTTTTAGAGGTAATTCGCATTTACTCTTTTTGAGTAGGTGAGCAATTAGCTATGGGTCTGAAACTTCACCAAGTGAAAGCTCTTTGGGATAGCTGCTCTGCAGAGATACCCTGAAGATAAAAAATTTCGTTGAAATCGCTCTATGTAGCACGGTTTTCGAAATATTAGCATTTTTGTGTTTTGCAATTTTTGCGCAAAAATTCGAAAATTCAAAATGGCCGCCATTTTTGGCAAGACAAATTTTTTTTGAAAATTGGCATGGCTACTCTGCAGAGATACCCTGTGGGTCAAAAATTTCGTCGAAATCGCTCTATCTAGCACGGTTTTCGAGATATAAGCATTTTTGTGTTTTGCAATTTTGCGAAAAATTCGAAAATTCAAAATGGCCGCCATTTTTTGCGAGAAATTTTTTGTTTGAAAATTGGCATGGCTACTCTTCAGAGATACCCTGTGGGTCAAAAATTTCGTCGAAATCGCTCTATCTAGCAGAGTTTTTGAGATATAAGCATTTTTATGTTTTGCAATTTTTGCGAAAAATTCGAAAATTCAAAATGGCCGCCATTTTTGGCGAGACAAAATTTTTTTGAAAATTGGGATAACTACTCTGCAGGTCAAAAATTTCATCGAAATCGCTCTATCTAGCACGGCTTTCAAGATATAAGCATTTTTGTGTTTTGCAATTTTTGCGAAAATTTCGAAAATTCAAAATGGCCGCCATTTTTGGCGAGACAAAAATTTTTTGAAAATTGGGAAAAGTACTCCGCAGACATATCCTGCGGGTCAAAAATTTTGTCGAAATTGCTCTATCTAGCACGGTTTTTGAGATATAAGCATTTTTGTGTTTTGCAATTTTTGCGAAAATTTCGAAAATTCAAAATGGCCGCCATTTTGGGCGAGACAAAATTTTTTTGAAAATTGGGAAAACTACTCCGCAGAGATACCCTGTGGGTCAAAAATTTCGTCGAAATCGCTCTATCTAGCACGGTTTTCGAGATATAAGCATTTTTGTGTTTTCCTTATTTGGAAAATTCGTAATGATTAATTAATCATTAATTACTTGGCCATTTCTTGACCAATCAATGCCAAAATCTAATGATTTCCAGATTTTAATAGAATGAATGTATTTACCAAGTTTCAGGTGAATTGATAAAATTCCTTTCAAGTTATCATCCGGACAAGCTTCCCCATCAAAAAAAGACATTTTTGGTCATGTGACCTCTCTGATTGGTTGAAATGTCACTGCAGCATATTCAAAAAAATTCCCCAAGGCTACTGCCTAAACTTGCCAAATTTGAAAAGAATCCGCCTAACGGTTACAGAGTTATAAGGAAAACAAAATGCGGAGCCGGCGGAGCCTGAAGCTCTCCCATACACAAACAAGCGTCCCTTGCGGGACGCTTAATAAAGCATTGTTAATTCGCGTGGCCAATGAGAAAGTAGGGCGAGAGGTCAGAGGTTATCACGTGACGACAACTAGCAGTGTATCCGTTGGCTAACAAGAACTGTCTTTTTTTCTAAGACGTTGGCCCCAGGTGTGGCAACCCGAGAACAGCATTAAGTCCCACATAGTAAGCTATTGTAGCGTAATAAAAGCAAATTTATGTTTTGCCATTTTTGGCAAAAATTCGAAAATTCAAAATGGCCGCCATTTTTGGGGAGGGGAAAATTTTTTGAAAATCGCAAAGAGTACATTCCTTAGATACCCTGTGGGTCGAAAATTTCGACGAAATCGCTCTATCTCGCACGGTTTAGGAGATATGAGCACATTTGCCTTTTTCAGTATTCAAAATAGCCAATTACTCATTTATTTAATTAATTACTCACTCATCTATGAAGCAATTCCCCCAACAGCAATCCCATACAAGCTATTAACCCAATGAACCTCCATACCAAATTTCAGAAAGCTAGGCTTAATAGCATTCCTTAAAATGTCTGGAAACCAAAGAGCTACTCAAAAGTAGCAAAGTAGCTATTACTCAGTTAGCTATAGAGCTATCATCACCAAAAGCAATCCCATACAAGCTATTAACCCAATAAACCTGCATGCCAAATTTGGTAAAGATAGGATAAGAACTGTTGCCTAAAATGTCTGGAAACCAAGTGGGACGCCGGACGGCGGAAAAAGGAAAAATAATATGTCCACCCCCCAGTGGGGTGGACATAATAAACTTCCCAAGGGAAGCAAGTCAGAGTTTTTTTTGTTTTTTTTTTTATTTATCCATATTTACATTTAACATTATGTACATATTTACACATTTACAGTATGTACATGATTAGATATATATACAAAAATCTCCTCACTTCTGGGTCTGGTGGTGTATCTGCTGAGCAGCCACCACAGGCCCTAGATGGAAAAGCTCAGAGAAAGCCCAAGCAACATCCTTCAAATAAAACTGGGTGAAAGTGTTATGAGATTTCCAGTGACAGGCTGAGAAAATCTGCTCTAAGGAGATTCCTGATTGAAAAGCCTTAGAAGCAGCAAAGGCCCTAACATCATGGGCTTTAACCTGATGTAGGGTGAGGGACTCTTGGTCCGAGAGCTCTTAGCATAGGATCACAGTCTGTTTGATCCATGAGGAGATAGTGGCAGGAGAGATGTCTTTATCAAACCCTTTCTTGAAGGAGACAAAGACCAACTCCTTATTCTGCCTAAGATCTGAGGTCCTGTCCAGGTAGTAGCGCAGGGCTCTAACTGGACATAGTGACCTGTCACCCTTGAGTGACTTATTCAGAGAAGGGGCCAGAGCTGGTATGGCCACTGGGGCCACATTATCTGGTCCCTCCTTCGCCAGCTGATTCTTGGACAGAAAGCTGGGTGAAGGGTACAAGGAGACCTTAGACCAGTCTGACTGGTGTCTGATGTTCCTATGTAACCAAGCATGGATCCCACTCCTGCGCTTACCAGAATCCAAAGCCAACAGGAAAACCTCCTGCCCTTGTGTCTGTCTCTATGGAAACTATCCAGGAGACGAGTGAGATTCTCATCTTTACTGACATTAATGGTGGAGTTACCCAGTTTGTCAGCAATGGCAGATCTGTAACCATCAATAGTGCCTGGTTGCAACTTCTTGTCCTGAAACAAATGCAGGAGGAAGTCCGCAATGACTTTGAGAGGTGGTGCCCTGAAGTCCACCTGATTACTGAGGCACCACTGTAAAAATGGCCCACTTTGCCTCATAGACTGATCTAGTTGATCCTTTTTGAGGAGCCTCAATTTGTGCTGCCACTGCCTCAGAGAACCATTGCTCCTTGATAGCTGAGGCTCTATGAGCCAGGCATGTAGGTTCAGATTTGCCAGGTTCCTGTGAAGGACCTGGTTGAATGGCTGAGACACCAAGTGGGGAATGTTGGGCAGACACAGTGGAATCTGAATGTTGGGACCCCCCCCCCCCCCCCCCCCCCACACACACACTTTTCCACCACTTTGCCCAAGATGGCTCTGGTGGAAAGGCATATGGGTCCAGACCTTCCCAGGAAAGGCTGTAGTGCATCCACTGCCCAAGCCTGGGGATCTGGTACCGGTGACACAAACTGAGGTAGTTTGTTGTTGAACCTGGTGGCAAACAGGTCCACTTGAGGCTGGTGCCATCGGGAGCATATAGCTTGGAATACTTCTGAATGAAGTGACCACTCTGTTTGAATGGTCTGGACAAGCCTGGATAGCTTGTCTGCTATCACGTTCACCCAGCCGGGGATGTGACGTGCCCTGAGGGTTACCTGCTGCCTGGTACACCAGGACAGGATCCTCCACAGTAGGGCACACAGAGAGCCCGACTTCATCCCCCCTCTTTGTTGATATAGACTACCACTGTTGTGTTTTCTGTAGCTATCAGTACTGCCTTGTTGCAGCAGAGGGTTCGACACTCTTTTAGAGCTAGAAATACTGCTTTCAGCTCTAGGTGGTTTATGTGGAACTTGCTTTCTGGAAGGGACCAAGTTCCCCTTGCAGTGTGCTCGTCTAAGTGAGCGCCCCACCCTTCTTTTGATGCATCTGTAAATATTTGCAGAGCATGTTTTAGAGGGTGTAATGGTTGACCCAGTAGCACATTGCTTTCCTCCAGCCACCATCTTAGATGGGGGTGAGGTGACTTGGTGAATGGGGATCACCTTTTCTAGTGATTCCGGGACCCTACAGTTGTTTTTCAAGTGCCACTGTATGGGCCTCAGGTGAAGTCGCCCTAGGTGGACTTGTTTTTCTGTTGCTGTGAGTAGACCTATGAGGGACATGAACTATCGGACCGGGCATACCGGTGTAATGGTAAATCTTCCCCCCATAAAATATTCCCCCCCGGGGGGAGGATTTTCATCAAAAGCTGTGATACTTGCCAGAGTCAATAAAGTGTTTAAAAAGAACAGTGGTGAGATGCAGCCCATTGAGGTGAAACCAGAAGCCTTCTATCGGATTGGCATTGACCTTGTAGGGCCATTGCCAGAAACCAAGGATGGCTACAAGTACCTTGTTACAGCAGTGTGTGCTTTTACTAAGTGGGTGGAATCCGAACCTCTCAAGGATAAATCAGCCAAGGAGGTAGCCAAATTCCTTCATAGACTGATATGTAGGCATGGATGCTTTGACATTGAAATTTCAGACCAAGGCCGCGAGTTTGTGAATAAAATTTCCTCTGAATTGCACAGCCTTACTGGTGTAGAGCACAGAATGACCTCAGCATATCATCCTCAGTGTAATGGCCTCACTGAGAAACAGAACCAGACCACCCAGAACATGCTGCTGAAGTACCTGGATAACCAAGAGGAATGGGCAGACATTTTGGATAGTGTTCTGTTTGCATACCGCACATCTAAGCATGCATCAACTGGATATTCTCCATTCTTTCTGCTATATGGTCGCCAACCAAAGCTGCCTGTGGAGCTTTTGATTGAAAATAGTGAAGCCACTATGTCAGAAAAAGTATCTGCTATGGAAAAGATCAGAAGTGTGGTATCTAGTAAATCTGCAAGGGATCCATTGCCAAAAATACCAGATGATGATGCACAGGAGATCTCAGAGTTTATTCCTGAGTGTCCTGTTCTGAGCCAAAAGGTGATTGAGGATGAACTGTCCAGGGAAGATGTGGTTGACAAAGCTATGTCAAATATTGTAAAGGCTCAGGCTCATCAGAAAAGAAATTATGATAAACGGTGCAACCCAGTGGGCTTCAAGGTTGGTGATGAGGTTCTCTTGCAAGAGGTGAAAAATAAAGCACGTGTTGGTGGAAAGTTTGACACCAGGTACACAGGACCATATACCATCATAGATGAAGTGCGAAAAGGCGTATACAGATTAGAGAGGGATGGCAAGCCACTTAGAAAACCATAAATGGAAGTAGATTGAAGCAGTATGTGCGCCGTGATGACTCACCTGAAAAAGATTGTGAAATAACAGGGGTTGGATCCAATCCTAGCCACAAGCCAGTACTTCCAAAGTTTCACCCACTAGATGGACACCAACTGGATGCTATATGCAAGTCCCGCTACTGGCTCACAGACATTGAAGTCAATGCAGCACAGGCATTGCTGCATCAGCAATTCCCAGAAGTAGATGGTTTTCAGGACACCTGCCTTTCACAGGGAAATTTCTTTCAACCATCTAGAAATGAGTTCATCCAAATTTTCAATGTGAATCAGTCTCACTGGATTGCACTGTCAACTGTTGGGTGCCCATCTGGGCATGTCAATGTTTATGACAGTCTATATCGCCACCTACATAGTGACACAGGATCAACAATTGCGTCATTGCTGCAGTCCAGAGATAATGTGCTCACAGTTGTCATGCCAGAAGTCCAAAAACAATTCAATGTTTCTGATTGTGGAGTATATGCCATTGCCTTTTCAACAGCCATTTTAAATGGTATAGATGTTAAGACATTAAGGCTGGACAGTAAAAGACTCTGGCCCCATCTCAGAGATTGCCTAGAAAAGGGTGAAATGTGTCCATTTCCAACAACTGAGTGTAAAGTAGTGGGTAAATTGTTTATCGATATTGCCGATATTTATTGTTTTGGAACTGGACTCCCGATATCGAGATCTAAACACGTATTTCAATATCGCCATTTTAAGTAAAACTGTAAACTTACACTGTTAATATTCGAAATAAAGGAAAAATCTGAACAAATTGTACACTTTTATCTCACATTTTTGAAGTTTTCAATGCGTTTTGGGTGAAAACTTTATTGTTTTGTTTTGATTCATTTCGCTTCCTGTTAGCGGTTCGGGCAACACTAAAATAAAACGTTTTCGGTTTCCCGAATTCGTACTATTTGGTAGACAATATGAACCCCCCGATATCGCCCGATATTGAAATATTTTTACATTCAATATCGATACTCACAAAGCCAAACGATTTACCCCCTAGTGTAAAGTAACCACTCTTGAAGAAAGGACATTTTCAATTGAAATAGACTGTTTATGTAGGCAGCCAAACAACAGATCTATGAAAAACTGTAAAAAATGTTCAAAGAAAACACACATAGCCTGCTTATGGCAGAATCTAAAGTGTGATCAATGTCAGTAATCTGTAATACAGTTAGCATAAAGAGGTTAGATGTTTTGTAATCTGCATTTTATATTACCTTTTTATGGTGCTTTTATATTGTAGAAATTATTGACTTCCCTTGTATTCTTTGTACACTGTTTAGATAAAGACAATTTGAAAAATATTAATAATTTTTTATCATTATCACAGGTGGGGGGGTAAATTTTCATGGCGGGGGGGACTATTTTACGGGGGGGGGGGGAGATTTTACGGGGGGGGGGGGGGGGGGGGGGGGGAGATTTACTTTTACACCAGACCGGACACGATTTGCCTGTATCTTGTCTGTCAAGGTCTTCCAACGTTCTGGTGTGGGTTTGACCCTGCCCTCTTTCAGGTCGAACTGGTAACCTACGAAGTTGAAAACGTCCCCCACTGCGTACATGCCAGAGCTCCTCCTCTCCTCCACCATCCCCCACTGGGGACATGTGTCAATGACCGTCCCCAACTGCATACATTGCGAAGATCCTCCTCTCCTCTCCTCCACTAGGGACATGTGTCACTGAGTGTTTCCCCACTGTGTACATGGCACAGATTCTCCTCTCATCCCTCAACTTCCACTGGGGATATGTCTGACTGAATGTCTCCCACTATGTACATAGCTGAGATCTTCCTACCTCCCCCATCTCCCACTTGGGACATGTCTGACTGAGTGTCCCCCTCTGCATACATGGCTTAGATCCTCCTCTTCTCCCGAATCCCCTACTAGGGACATGTGTCACTGAGTGGCAGCCACTGCGTACATGGCACAGATCCTCCTCTCATCCCCGTTTCCCACTAGAGACATGTCTGACTAAACAACCACCACTACATACATGGCTGAGATCCTACTCTCCTCCCTCTCCCCAACCAGGGACATGTCACACTGAGCTTCCCCTACTTCATACATGCTAGAGACCCTCTTCTCCTCTGGCATCCCCCACTGAGAACAGGTGTCAGTGAGCGTCCCCCATTGGATACATGGCAGAAATCCTCCCACCATTCCCCACTAGGGACATGTGTCACTCAGCATCCCCCACTGCGTACATGGCACAAATCCTCCACTCCTCATCCACCCCCACTGGGAACATGTGTCGGTGTATATCCTACAGTGGATACATGCCACAGATTCTCTTCTCCTCTCCATCCCCGACTGGGACATGTGTCAGTGAATGTCCCCCTCTGAGGACATTGCTGTGATCCTCCTCTATTCGACCCTTCCCACTAGGGATATGTGTCCCTTAGCATCCTTCAGTGTGTACATGGCACAGATCCTCCTCCCCCCCCCACTAGGGACATGTTTCACTGAGCATCTGCCACTGCATATATAGTTGAGATCCTCCTCTCCTCCCTCCATCCCCACTAAGGACTTGAATCAGTGAGCATCCCCCACTGCGTACATGGCTGACATCCTCCTCTCCTCCACCATTCCCACTGGGGACATGTATCAGTGAGCATCCCTCACTGCATACATAGTTGATAGAGATTTTTCTCCCAGTCCCCACTTAGGTATAACCTAACTGGAAAATACCAGTTAACTAACCGAAATATTCCAGTTAACTTACTTGAATATACCAGTGAACTAACTTGAATGAATGAGTTAATAACTGGAATATACAAGTTAGCTACCTGGTATAGTCCAGTTAGCTAAATTGTTTATTCCAGTTAGCTAGCTAGAATAATCAAGTTAGTTTACTGTTATATTTAAGTTAACTAACACATTATTCAAGCTAGTAAACTCATAAATTCAAGTTAGTTGTTATATTAGAGTTACTAACTTGTATATTCCAGTTACTAACTCGAATATTTTGGTTACTCACTTGTATATTCCAGCTACTAACTCAGGTATTCCAGTTAGCTAAATAGTATATCAGCATATTCCAGTCTGTTAACCGGTATAGTGAAATTTGTAACTAGACCAAGGACGCATCTGTGGCCAGATGCAAAATGTATCCACCCACAAAGGCAAAAGTAGCTATTACTCAGCTATGCCACAAACTAGAGGTCTGAAATTTTACTATGTTATAGCTGACCCAAAAGTAGGTGAATAACATATTTGCACAAAATTCTCTTAATGCAATAGTTTTCAAGTTACAAGTGATTTTACTCATGATGGAAGTTAGTGAAAAGTCCAAAAGTAGCTATTACTCACTTAGCTTTTGAGATAGACACCCAAGTTACTCACCATGTTGTTGCTATGGAAAAAGTAGGTGAATAACATATTTTAACAAAATGCTCTAAATGCAATACTTTTCAAGTTATAAATGATTTAGTGTTGAGTAAGAACTTCAAAGTAGCTATTACTCAGCTATGGAATGAGCCACAGGTCTGCAAATTTACTATGTTATAGCTGCCTCAAAATAGGTGAATAACATATAGAAAACAAGAGGAGAGTGCCCGTGAACGGGCACTGTGTCAGCTGACTGAGTGTTTTTGATTTGTGAAGGTAATAATGAGAGGAAAGCATAATTATCAGGGAAAGTGCTGTACAGAAGTACAGTAAATGGTAATTGAACAGCATGTTCAAAAGAAATTCTGAACCTGACAGAAGAAAAGGACAAAAAAGTTGTGCCCTGCAAATGGTATTATGAAGGAAAGTAACAAGGTAACTGTTTAAGTGTAAAGAGTAGGTTAAAACATATTTAAAAAGAAATACTGCAAATGCAGTATCCTCGTACGACCTTGAAGAAGGGGTCCAAGGTCAAATCCAACCACACAAAAATATTCCCAGCCCATAATTTCCTATAGGTTGGTTTACCATCCCAAACCTCTAGGACCAATAATAAGCGAGTTATAAGCACTTTTAAGTTTGGCTGTCCTTATTTGACCTTGAAGGAGGGGTCCAAAGGTCAAATCTGACCACACCAAAAGATTCCCAGCCCATGATTTCCTATAGGATGGTTTACCATCCCAAACCTCTAGAACCAATAATAAGCGAGTTATAGGCACTTTTAAGTTTCGCTATATTTGTTTGACCTTGAAGAAGGGGTCCAAGGTCAAATCGGACAACTTCAACAGATTCCCAGCCCATGATTTCCTATATGTCTGTTTACCATCCCAAACCTCTAGGACCAATAATAAGCGAGTTATAAGCACTTTTAAGTTTGGCTATCCTCGTTTGACCTTGAAGGAGGGGTCAAAGGTCAAATCTGACCACACCAAAAGATTCCCAGCCCATGATTTCCTACAGGTTGGTTTACCATCCCAAACCTCTAGGACCAATAATAAGGGAGATATAAGCTCTTTTCATGACTGACAAAGAAACACCAGTGGCGGCCATCTTGTTTTTCAAAATGAGCCCCAAAATATTCCCAGTCAAGATTTTATAATGAGGAACATATCCTGCGAATTTGAGATCTCTACTACTTATAATACCCTTTGCTCTAGAGGGCCAACAAATGTCGAATAAACGTCCCTGGCGGCCATTTTGTTTTTCAAAATGAGGCCAAAAATATTCCCATGCAACATTTTATGGTTATTAATATATTCTGCAAACTTGAGAAGGCTAGCTATAATATTTTTTTTTCATTAGAGCAGTAATGGTGAAATCTCTCTACACACTGCGGCTATCCAGTGGATACGATGATTTACTCAATAGTGAGAACCTGAAAGTAGCTATTGCTCAGCTATGCCATGACATAGAGGTCTGCAATTTCACTATTTCACTATGATATAACTGACCAAAAATTATGTGAATAACATATTTAAACAAAATACTCTAAATGTAATTAGGGCTGCCACAGAGTAGTAGAGTACTCGTCAAAGAGTAGAGTACTGGATTATTTAGAGTACAAAATCAGGAAAAGAGTACTCGTGTGCATTAAAATTTTGAATTTTCCACTATATTTTTGTCAGAAATGATGTGCAATATATCAAATTATACAGTGAAATGGTACATTTTCTTGATTTCATTGTAAAAAAGAGTACTCGTTCAAGAGTAGAGTAATGGTTAAAGAGTACTCGAGTAGTAAAATTACTACTCGTGGCAGCCCTAAATGTAATAGTTTTCAAGTTACAACTGATTTACTCAACAGTGATAACCTCAAAGTAGCTATTACTCAGCTATGCCATGAGCTACATGTCTGAATTTTTACTATGTTATAGCTGACCCAAAAGTAGGTGAGCAACATATTTAAGCAAAATACTGTAAATGCAATAGTTTTCAAGTTACAACTGATTTACTCAATAGTGAGAACCTCAAAAATAGTTATTGCTCAGCTATGCCATGAGCTATAGGTCTGTAATTTCACTATGTTATAGCTGACCCAAAAGTAGGTCAACAACATATTTTAACAAAATACTCCAAATGCAATATTTTTCAAGTTACAACTGATTTACTCAACATACAGTACCTGAAAATAGCTATTGCTCAGTTGTGCCATGAGCTACAGGTCTGTAATTTCACTATGTTATAGCTGACCCAAAAGTAGCTGAATAACATATTTACATAAATTTCTGTAAACGCAATAGTTTTCAAGTTATAAGTGATTTACTCAACAGTGATAACGTAAAAGTAGCTATTACTCAGCTATGCCATGAGCTACAGATCTGAAATTTTACTATGTTATAGCTGACCCCAAAATAGGTGACTAACATATTGAAACAAAATACTCTAAATGCAATAGTTTTCAAGTTATAAGTAATTTACTCAATAGTGATAACCTAAAAGTAGCTATTACTCAGCTATGCCATGAGCTACAGGTCTGAAATTTTACTATGTTATAGCTGACCCAAAAGTAGCTGAATAACATATTTATACGAAATTCTCTAAATGCAATAGTTTTCAAGTTACAAGTGATTTTACTCATGACGGTAGTTACTGAAAAGCCCAAAAGTAGCTATTACTCACTTAGCTACTGAAACAGACACACAAGTTACTCACCATGTTGTAGCTATGAAAAAAGTAGCTGAATAACATATTTTAACAAAATGCTCTAAATGCAACACTTTTCAAGTTATAAGTGATTTAGTGCATGATTTCATGAATTTTAATGCATTAAAAATTATTAAAAAATTTATTAAAAAAAAGTAAGACAGATCCAGGTCTCATACTCACACAAGAGAATCTACCTCTGGCCTAGTACATATATGCAAGATATGAGAGAAATCCCTGCAATAGTCACTGAGAAAATTGTGATAAAGTGTTGAAATTTTCACACTTTTGGTGGGGGTACCTCCCTTGTAACGTCTCTAGCAAACAGACAGATTTGCATGCCTTGAACAATTTTTCATCCTCGATAGATAAGGTATCTTTTAAAAAAAACAGCATGTCTCTAGGCCTTGTAGTTTTGGAGAAGAAGTTGTTCACGCGTACGCGTCCGCCCACGCCGCAGAGTGACAACATAATAAATAATCGCAATGCACCAGTTTTCAAGTTATAAGTGATTTACCCAACAGTGACAACCCAAAAGAAGCTATTACTCAGCTATGCCATGAGCTACAGGTCTGAAATTTTATAATGTTATAGCTGACCCAAAAGTAGATGAATAACATATTTGCACAAAATTCTCTAAATGCAATAGTTTTCAAGTTACAAGTGATTTTACTCATGATGGAAGTTAGTGAAAAAGCCAAAAGTAGCTATTACTCACTTAGCTATTGAGATAGACACCCAAGTTACTCCCCATGTTGTAGCTATGGAAAAAGTAGCTGAATAACATATTTTAACAAAGTGCTCTAAATGCAATACTTTCCAAGTTATAATTGATTTAGTGCATGATTTTATTAATTTTAATGCATTAAAAATTATTTAAAAAATTCATTTAGCTGAATAATTAGCTACGGGTCTGAAACTTCACCAAGTGAAAGCTCTCCCAAAAGTAGGTGAATGAGTTATTTGAGAAAAATTGGCTATCTGCAATACTTTTGGACATAATTCGCATTTACTCATTTTGAGTAGGTGAGTAATTAGCTATGGGTCTGAAACTTCACCATGTGAAAGCTCTTCCAAAAGTAGGTGAATTCATATTGCAACCGAATACTCCTGTACCACCCTGCGGGTCAAAAATTCACTCGAAATCGCTCTATTTCTTACAGTTTTTGAGATATTTGCACTTTTTGTATTTTGTAAACAAACACTCAAAGAAACACCCACAGCGGCCATCTTGTTTTTGTCCAGATATCCAGAATAATTCCCAAGGAAGCTTTGACCATGATGAACATATCCTACAAATTTGGAAAGTGTACATTGCATGCCCTTTGATATACTGGGGCAGCAAAAGTCCCTAAAAATTTGAATGAAACGGCCGTGGAAGCCATCTTGTTTTGGGAAACGAGGCCAAAAAAACTCGGAGGCAAGGTTTTGTATCATTGAACCTATCCTGCAAATTTGAGGCCTCTACTGCTAATACTTTTGGCTGCAGAGGGGTAACGAGAAATCATCTCCACACTGCGGCGGCGGTGGCGGCGACGGCGTACCCCCGCAAAAATCATAGTATCCACCGGATGCATCCGGTGGATACAACAAGACCACTGTCGCGGTATGTATCTCCCGCTGAGCATTACAGGGAAAGAAATACCTTTTCCGAGATATTCACACTTTTTCATTTTCCACTAAAATGCAAGATGGACTCCAAAAGTGGTGAAAATTGAAATATTTTCCCTTTGCATAGGATACCCTTGTACTACCCTGTGGGTCAAAAATTTGCTCGAAATTGCTCTATCTCTTACGGTTTGTGAGATATTGGTGATTTTTCACATTTTCAATAAAAGTAGCAATAAAATTGCCATTACTCACTTGTACATTGAGCAGCAGTTGTGAAACTTAAGTATGTTACAGTTCACAAAAAGTAGATGAACAACATATTTGAGAGAAATTTTTTAGCTGCAATACTTTTGAAGATATAAGCCATTTACTCATTATGGTTATCATTAAAAAATGACAAGTAGCTATCACTCACTTAGCTTTTGAGATACATTTCCAAACTACTGACCATGTTGTAGCTGTGGAGAAAGTAGCTGAACAACATATTGGAACAAAATACTCTAAATGCAATAGTTTGAGAGTTATCTAAGCCATATAATTATATTAGGTAAAAGTGCTATTACTCACTCAAAAGTACGCCAAAGTTCACCAAACCCAAAATATATTGAAGCGTGTAAAAATTCATTAGGACAACTAATTTACCATATTCCAGTTATTAACTCTACCATATTCCAGTTATTATCTATTTCAGTAAGCCAACTGGTATATTCAACTTAGTAACTTTTATATTTCAGTAACCTTCCTATATATTCTAGTCAGTAACTCGTATATTTCAGTTAGCTAACTGATATATTCAAGTTAGTAATTTGTATCTTTCAGTTAGCTAACGGGTATATTCAAGTTAGTAACTTGTATATTCCAGTTAATAACTCTTTGATTCCAGTTAGCAGACTGGTATATTCACGTCAATATTTTGTATATTCCAGTTACTAACTGATCCACTCCAGTAAGCCAAATGGTACTTTCATCTTAGTAACTTGTACATTTTCAGTTAGCTTACTGGTATACTCAAGTTAATAACTCATTGATTCCAGTTCGCATACTGGTATATTCAACTTAGTAGCTTGTATATTCAAGTTAGCTAACTCATGTATTCCAGTTAGCACACTGGTATATTCAATTAAGTTATTAACTTGTATATTCAAGTTAGTAACTGGTATATTCCATGTGGCTATCTGCTACTGTGGCCTAGTGGGTAACACACTCACCTAGGGACACAGAGGACTTCTGTTCAAACACAGGTGCAGGCAGATATATAGTGGCTCAGATGACCACCTAAATTGGCAGTTTTCTGTCATTGTATCCTATCCCTAGTGGCAGGCTAAAGAATCTCAAGGACATTGATAAATGGTCATCCCTGAGCTTCTGTCTTTTCAATCTACTAATTGTATCCCCGGACGAAAGTCGGGGATACTTAGGATTCAGTACGGTCACCCCGCCGCCGCAGAGATTTCCTTTTGGACGCGATAACTTAAAAAATATTTTAGTTACAACTTTCAACTTTGGTATGTGGGTATATATGGGCAATGCCACGAACGCTATTGTTTTGTGACCTTGACCTTCAATCTCAAGGTCACTGGTGGCCTCTTAAAGGTCAGATTTTGGCCATTTTTTCACTTTTTGGCCCAGTTCTCCTATACAGAAAGTCAGATCATCCTATGGCTGGTATATATAATAAGTATATACGTCCTCTGTAAGCATGCAGAAATTTGACCTTGAAGCTCTTCACTGAAGGTCATCCACTGACCGCCAAAGTACCTGACCGAGGGTCATTTTTGGCCTTTTTGAAGATATTTTCACACTTAATGCTGACTATATTGCATGGAAACTATTGAAAATGGCTTTGGAGGTTGAGTACATGATGGACTTATACCATCCAGGCTTACTGGTTACAGATCTTCATTTAAGGTCATCCACTGACCCCCAAAGTACCTGACCAAGGGTTATTTTTGGCAAAATTGGAGATATTTTCACACTTAATGCTGACTACATTGCATGGAAACTATTGAAAATGGCTTTGGAGGTTGAGTACATGATGGAGTACCAGCATCCAGGCTTACTGGTTACAGATCTTCATTTAAGGTCATCCACTGACCGCCAAAGTACCTGACCGAGGGTCATTTTTGGCCCTCTATTTGTTTGTTTGTTTGTGAACAAGATAACTCAAAAACTGACAGATGGATTTGATAAAATTTTCAGGATATGTCCAAAATGGTAAAAGGAAGATATGATTAAATTTTGGGAGTGATCCGGATCACTGTCTGGATCTTCTGGATCCATGAAATTTAATTTTTAAAGACAGATGACTCAAAAACTTATGGGTGCATTTTGATGAAATTTTCAGGAAATGTCCTCAATGGGACAAGGAACAAGTGATTAGATTTTGGGAGTGATCTGGATCACTGTCTGGATCATCCGTATCCAGGCTGCCAGATGTGTTTGTGTACAATATAGCTCAAAAACTTATGGATGGATTTTGATGAAATTTTCAGGATATGTCTGAAAAGGTAAAAGGATGAAATGGTTGAATTTTGGAAGTGATCCGGATCACTATGTGGATCTTCTGGATCCATGAAATGTAATTTTTAAAGACAGATAATTCAAAAAGTTATGGATGGATTGTGATGACATTTTCAGCAAATGACCTAAATGGTACAAGGAACAAGTGATTACATTTTTGGAGTGATCTGGATCACTGTCTGGATCATCTGGATCCAGGCTGCAACATAATTTTAGGATGAATTTTGATGATATTTTTAGGATATGTTACAAATGGTAAAAGGAAGAAGTGGTAAAAGGAAGAAATGGTTCAATTTTGCGAGTGATCTGGACCACTATCTGGATCTTCTGGATCCATGAAATATTATTTTTAAAGACAAATAGCTGAAAAAGTCTTGGGTGGATTTTGATGAAATTTTCAGGAAATGTCCTAAATGAGACAAGGAACAAGTGATTAGATTTTGGGAGTGATCTGGATCATCTGGATCCAGGCTGCCAGATGTGTTTGTGTACAAAATAAATCAAAAACTTATGGACGGATTTTGATGAAATTTTCAGGATATGTCTGAAAAGGTAAAAGGATGAAATGATTGAATTTTGGAAGTGATCCGGATCACTATATGGATCTTCTGGATCCATGAAATGTAATTTTTAAAGACAGATACCTCAAAAAGTTATGGATGGATTGTGATGACATTTTCAGCAAATGACCTAAATGGTACAAAGAACAAGTGATTACATTTTTGGAGTGATCTGGATCACTGTCTGGATCATCTGGATCCAGGCTGCAACATAATTTTAGGATGAATTTTGATGATATTTTTAGGATATGTTACAAATGGTAAAAGGAAGAAGTGGTAAAAGGAAGAAATGGTTCAATTTTGCGAGTGATCTGGACCACTATCTGGATCTTCTGGATCCATGAAATATTATTTTTAAAGACAAATAGCTCAAAAAGTCTTGGGTGGATTTTGATGAAATTTTCAGGAAATGTCCTAAATGGGACAAGGAACAAGTGATTAGATTTTGGGAGTGATCTGGATCATCTGGATCCAGGCTGCCAGATGTGTTTGTGTACAAAATAAATCAAAAACTTATGGACGGATTTTGATGAAATTTTCAGGATATGTCTGAAAAGGTAAAAGGATGAAATGATTGAAGTTTGGAAGTGATCCGGATCACTATATGGATCTTCTGGATCCATGAAATGTAATTTTTAAAGACAGATACCTCAAAAAGTTATGGATGGATTGTGATGACATTTTCAGCAAATGACCCAAATGGTGTGAGGAACAAGTGATTAGATTTTGGGAGTGATCTGGATCACTGTCTGGATCATCTGGATCCAGGCTGCCAGATGTGTTTGTGTACAATGTAGCTGAAAAACTTATGGACGGATTTTGATGAAATTTTCGGGATATGTCTGAAAAGGTAAAAGGATGAAATGGCTGAATTTTGGAAGTGATCCGGATCACTATATGGATCTTCTGGATTCAGGCTGCAACAGAATTTTAGGATGAATTTTGATGATATTTTTAGGATATGTTAGAAATGGTAAAAGGAAGAAGTGGTAAAAGGAAGAAATGATTCAATTATGTGAGTGATCTGGACCACTATCTGGATCTTCTGGATCCATGAAATATAATTTTAAAGACAAATAGCTCAAAAAGTCATGGGTGGATTTTGATGGAATTTTCAGGAAATGTCCTAAATGGGACAAGGAACAAGTGATTAGATTTTGGGAGTGATCAGGATCATCTGGATCCAGGCTGCCAGATGTGTTTGTGTACAAGATAAATCAAAAACTTATGGACGGATTTTGATGAAATTTTCAGGATATGTCTGAAAAGGTAAAAGGATGAAATGATTGAATTTTGGAAGTGATCCGGATCACTATATGGATCTTCTGGATCCATGAAATGTAATTTTTAAAGACAGATACCTCAAAAAGTTATGGATGGATTGTGATGACATTTTCAGCAAATGACCCAAATGGTGCGAGGAACAAGTGATTAGATTTTGGGAGTGATCTGGATCACTGTCTGGATCATCTGGATCCAGGCTGCCAGATGTGTTTGTGTACAATGTAGCTGAAAAACTTATGGACGGATTTTGATGAAATTTTCGGGATATGTCTGAAAAGGTAGAAGGATGAAATGGCTGAATTTTGGAAGTGATCTGGATCACTATATGGATCTTCTGGATCCAGGCTGCAACAGAATTTTAGGATGAATTTTGATGATATTTTTAGGATATGTTAGAAATGGTAAAAGGAAGAAGTGGTAAAAGGAAGAAATGATTCAATTATGTGAGTGATCTGGACCACTATCTGGATCTTCTGGATCCATGAAATATAATTTTAAAGACAAATAGCTCAAAAAGTCATAGGTGGATTTTGATGGAATTTTCAGGAAATGTCCTAAATGGGACAAGGAACAAGTGATTAGATTTTGGGAGTGATCAGGATCATCTGGATCCAGGCTGCCAGATGTGTTTGTGTACAAGATAAATCAAAAACTTATGGATGGATTTTGATGAAATTTTCAGGATATGTCTGAAAAGGTAAAAGGATGAAATGATTGAATTTTGGAAGTGATCCGGATCACTATATGGATCTTCTGGATCCATGAAATGTAATTTTTAAAGACAGATACCTCAAAAAGTTATGGATGGATTGTGATGACATTTTCAGCAAATGACCTAAATGGTGCGAGGAACAAGTGATTAGATTTTGGGAGTGATCTGGATCATCTGGATCCAGGCTGCCAGATGTGTTTGTGTACAAGATAAATCAAAAACTTATGGACGGATTTTGATGAAATTTTCAGGATATGTCTGAAAAGGTAAAAGGATGAAATGATTGAATTTTGGAAGTGATCCGGATCACTATATGGATCTTCTGGATCCATGAAAAGTAATTTTTAAAGACAGATATAACTGAAAGAACTAGTGATTAGCTTTGGGGAGTAATCTGGTACTATGGAGAATCCTGACCTGGTGCTCCAGGAAACAGGCTCAAGACCGACATATTCACGCCTTAACTATGTCCCGTCCGGGGATACACTTCGTTGAGACGCAATCTCTAGATAAGATATGGCCTGGAAAAGATTTCAAGGGTCACGGTCACTACGGCAAGGTCAGATGTGAAATCAAATTCACATTATGACTAGTGGTGGGAATGCCAGCTAAAATGGCAGATCGAGCATCACTTGTTAGAAGGGAGTTGAACTCGAGTTAAACTCGAGTAATTTTCGGGATAAAGTATTTCGTTTGTCAGCCATTAATACTGAAAATATTTTACATAACCGTACATTAGCTAAAACTTTGACAGCGATATAAGGAGTTATAAGTTAAATCTTCATCGATTAAAGCCAGAATTAAGTAAAAAGTAATATATTTTTGAAAATATTGGATATTTCCATTGTTTTGGTGAAGTGTCAGCTTTAAATATTGTCGTTTTCAAAAACTCGAGTTTCACTTGTGCAGATCGATGTCACCCCTAATTATCGCCCATCGAGTTACGACTCGAGTTTCAGTCAACTCGTCCCAGCACTATTTATGACCTTGCACAACTACACCCTCTAACCAATTTCCCAACCAAGTATCAACTTCCTATGCTGTACAGTTTCCGAGATATAACCCAGACAACATTTTAACAGTCAAGGTCACTACCAAAAGGTCAAAAGTCAACTCAAGGTCACATCATGACATTGCACACCTACACTCCCTAACTAATGTGCACACCAAGTATCAACTTCCTACACCTCACAGTTTCAGATATATAGTCCAAACTATTTTTTTTTTCAATCTTACAGCAAGGTCAAAGGTCAAATCATGGTCACACTATGATGCTGCTCACCTATACCCTCAACCAATGTTCCTACTAGGTATCAACCTTCTACACCCTATGGATTCCGAAATATAGCCCACGCAAGATTTTAAAGATCAAGGTCACTACAGCAAAGTCAAAGGTCAACTCAAGTTCACACCATGATGTTGCACACTTACACTCCAAATTGAGGACCCTACCAAGAAGCAACTTTCTATGTCTTACAGTTTATGAGATATAGCCCGGAAAAGATTTTCAAACTAAAGGTTACTATGGCAAGGTCAAAGGTTAAATAGAGGTCACACTATGATGTTGCACACGTACACTTACACTTTTTACCTTGCTGTAATGATCTTGACCTTTAAAATCTTGTCCAACTATATCTCACTGTAAGGTGAGAAACTGTAAGGTGTATGAAGTTAATACTTGGTTGCGACATTGGTTGGGGGTGTAGGTGTGGAAGGTCATGGTGTGACCTTGATTTGACCTTTGACCTTTCTGTAGTAACCTTGACCTATAACATCTTGTCTCGGCTAACCACAACTTGTAGGAATTTGGTTAGAATGTGCAACCTTGTAGGTGTGCAACCTTGATTGACCTTTTACCTTCTCATAGGGACTTTGTCCTTATGGGCATCTCTAAGGCTATTTTTAGGATACTGTGCAGAAATGAAAAACCTTGGGAGGAGGATGATTCCAGTAATGTATGCAGTGAAGGATGCTTAATATTACATATCTTTAGTGGGTGATGGGAGAAAAGAGGATCTCTGCCATGTACGCAGTGGGGGACGCTCAGTGACACATGTCCTCAGTGGGGGATGGGAGAGGAGAGGAGGATCTCTCGCATGTACACAGTGTGGGACACTGACTGATATAAGTTCCCAGTGGGGGATGGTGGAGGAGAGGAGGAGCTCTGGCATGTACAAAGTGGGGGACGCTTAGTGACACATGTCCCCACTGTGGGATGGGAGAGGAGAGGAGGATCTCTGCCATGTACACAGTGGGGGACGCTCAGTGACACATGTCCCCAGTGGGGGATGAGAGAGGAGAGGAGGATCTCTGCCTTGTATGCAGTGGGGGACACTCACTGACACATGTTCCCAGTGGGGGATGGTAGAGGAGAGGAGGATCTCTGGCATGTATGCAGTGGGGGATGCTCAGTGACATATGTCCCCAGTGGGGGATGGGAGAGGAGAGGAGGATCTGTGTCATGTACGCAGTGGGGGGCACTCACTCACATATGTTCCCAGTGGGGGATGGTGGAGAGGAGGAGCTCTGGCATGTACGCAGTGGGGGACGCTCAGTGACACATGTCCCCAGTGGGGGATGGGCAAGGAGAGGAGGATCTCAGCCATGTACGCAGTGGGGGACGCTCAGTGATACATGTCCCCAGTGGGGGATGGGAGAGGAGGATCTCTGCCATGTACACCAGTGGGGGATGCTCAGTGACACATGTCCTCAGTGGGGGATGGGAGAGGAAAGGAGGATCAGTGGGGGACGATCAGTGACACCTGTCCCTAGTGGGGGATGGGGGAGGAGAGGAGGATCTCTGCCATGTATGCAGTGGGTGACGCTCAGTGACACATGTCCCCAGTGGGGGAGGTGAGGAGGATCTCTGGCATGTATGCAGTGGGGGATGCTCAGTGACACATGTTCCCAGTGGGCGATGGGGGAGGAGAGGAGGATCTCTGCTATGTATGCAGTGGGGGACGCTCAGTGACACATGTCCCCTGTGGGGGATAGTGGAGGAGAGGAGGATCTCTGCTATGTATGCAGTTGGGGATGCTCAGTGACACATGTCCCCTGTGGGGGATGGGGGAGGAGAGGAGGATCTCTGCTATGTATGCAGTGGGGGACGCTCAGTGACACATGTCCCCTGTGGGGGATAGTGGAGGAGAGGAGGATCTCTGCTATGTATGCAGTTGGGGATGCTCAGTGACACGTCCCCTGTGGGGGATGGGGGAGGAGAGGAGGATCTCTGCTATGTATGCAGTTGGGGATGCTCAGTGACACATGTCCCCAGTGGGGAATGGGGGAGGAGAGGAGGATCTCTGCCATGTACGAAGTGGGGGACGCTCAGTGACACATGTCCCCAGTGGGGATGGGAGAGGAGACCAAATCTGTTACTCTTTTTTCTGAATGATTAGTTTGTGTTCCATAATGTTATACTTGTATTGTGTGATAAATAAAAGCTAACATTTCAGTGATCTATTTTTTCTCTTCAAATAGTGATTTCTCTTTGAGGCATCTCCCATTACGGACATAACGTGGTGGGGGACGTCCCCCACTACGTACATACCATCCACCATTGCGTGCACTCACTTCAGCGCTGAGGATGCCCCTCGAATCTTTTGGTGTGATCAGATTTGACCTTGGCTCCCTCCTTCAAGGTCAAACGAGGATAGCCAAACTTAAAACTGCTTTTATTGGTCCTAGAGGTATGGGATGGTAAACCAACCTATAGGAAATCATGGGCTGGCAATCTTTTGGTGTGGTTAGATTTGACCTTGGAGCCCTCCTTCAAGGGCAAACGAGGATAGCCAAACTTAAAAGTGCTTATAACTCGCTTATTATTGGTCCTAGAGGTTTGGGCTGGTAAACCAACATGTAGGAAACCATGGGCTGAGATTCTTTTGGTGTGGTCAGATTTGACCTTGTACCCCTCCTTCAAGGTCAAACGACAATAGCCAAACTTAAAAGTGCTGATAACTTGCTTATTATTGGTACTAGAGGTTTGCAATATGAAACCAACTTATAGGAGGTCATGGGCTGGAAATCTGATGATGTTTTCAGATTTGACCTTGGGGCCCCTCCTTCAAGATGATTCACTGGCTTTGGTGAGTTGTCTTTTCGGTGGATACAAATTTGCATCGTTTCTCTAATGCATAGGTCTAGTTTTAGTGTGGATGTGAACCTGGAATACTTTCAAACTGTGAGATTTCATGTTTTTACAGGGTGGAGGAACATCTAAATATGTGACTTTACAGGGTGGAGGAACATGTGGATTAGGTGGTGTTTGAATAAAATGTATCATGTCAAAGCATTTCAGTGTGGATGTGTACCTGGAATACTCTCAAAATAGGCAATTTCATGCTTTTACTGGGTGGAGGAACATCAATATCTGCGATTTTAGAGGGTTGAGGAACATGTGGATATTTTGGTGTTTGAATAAAATGTGGCCTGTCAAATCATTTTAGTCTGGATGTGTACTTGTAATTAGGGCTGCAAGCGAGCCCGAAAATGCGCCTCGATTCCTCGTTTTAGAAGAATCGACTCGGACTCGGTTAATCGCTTAATTATCGCCCACGAAATAAACTGCTTCATATTTTGACATATCACGCCTTATAAAATAGTTACAAACCACGCAACAGGAAAGAATGTTGATAATTTATTGAATTTTGGGAAAAAGACGCATTTATCATGCAAAATATAAGAAACTTTAACCATCTTTATATTGCGAGATTTGAGGCGTCTTCGAAATACTTTATAATAAAATGCCGTCTTATAAAACGTTGTTACACAAAGAATTAGAGTTTGCAAATACTTAAAATATAAAATGCTGAAATGGAAATGCCTTATATTAGTAAAATGTTCATATATTTAAAGAAAAAATAGAATTTTGTAGTAGATTTTATGTCTATGTTCAGTTGTTTTCGAAGACCCGGTTCACTTTTCTTGCCTCGAGTATTGTACTGAATCGTTTCGTTTCCGAGTAACCGAAGAATCGTTGCAGCCCTACTTGTAATACTTTAAACATGGGTGATTTTATGCTTTTACAGGGTCGGGGAACAGGGGTGGATCCAGATATTAAGTAAGGTGGGGGTTCACATCAGACATACCATAACTAGTAGTGCTGGGAATCGCCTCCAATTTTCATGGTCGATTATCCATCCATTTTTCCGAGCCATGATCGACCCATAATCGATTATTTTACTGTGTTATTGTTTATTATTTAAAGAATACTTTCCGGGATAAAGTATAGGTCAATCCGGTAAGAATAACGGTGTTCCGACATTTAGAATCTACCGAAAGCATCCACTTCCTGTAAATATGGCGGTAGACATAAACAAACTTGAAATTCAAGACAAAACTGTCAGTTTATTAAGTAAAAACACCTAAAATATTTTTAAAATACGTGGATATTGATATAAATCAGGAAAGGTAAGATAAAAGCTTAATAATTGATCATTGGAAAACGTCAGTGGCCGACCGCGATTCTACACTGTCACCGACGATTAATCGACAATACGTCTAATTGCCACACCACTAAAAACTTGGGGGGTTGTTGCCCCCCCCCCCCCCCCCCCCCCGGGGAAAAAAATTAATTTTTGGTACAAATATAATGCATTTCCTGTAAATTTAACACCACTATCAAAAAATTGGCGTGACCGTTTTTAACAATAAAAAATGTGCCCTGGAGACTGTGAACATGTGGATCACTTGGTGTTTCAACAAAATACATCATCTCAAAGCATATAAAGCATTTTTGTCAGGATTTTGTTTCACCGTTTATACACATAAGTGGGCAGAATTGACGGTATGGCGAAATTAATGCCACCTGTGTACAAGTGGATTGACAGGACTTTTTTGAAAAGTGATTTAGGTTTTCTTAATTGAAGCTTAAGGTCACCTTAAGTATCCCAATATAATTCCCCCATCCCTGCAGTACAATTAAAAATAAAGAAGGACAAACAACTCCAAAGCTAAAGAAATTATTCAATGGAGATCGTAATCCGGCAGCAGTGATCAGTCAAACCAATGTGAAAACAAGTAAGCACTCCTAAGAGCTGATTCATACAGAACAATATGAGAAGCTGCAAGTCTGTCACCCTTATTATCGCCCATATTACAATGAAAATACACCAAAAAATAGAACATGGCAACCATCATAAAGTGCACAAAAATATACCTTGTCTCGGATACCAGTCATATGTAAACATAAACATCCTTGTGGTGGATAGGATACGGTGTATAGCACTTTCGCAATCCCACATGCCTCTGCTGAACTGTACTGTACAGTAGAGGAAAAAATAATAGAATAACCAGTGAAATTCGTAGCAGATAACTGAATATTACTGTAATTTTGAGGTTTAGTACACCCTATAAATTTCCGGTCCTCAGCTGACATCCAGCTGTCACCTCAGCTAACAGGCAGACGTTTCCCTAACGAGCCACTCTGTGTAGTTGTTTGTTACGTTGTAGCACTCAAACAGAATGGGTTGTGATGGAGGAACCATACCAAAACGTGACGAACTTGTCCGGTTAAAGAAAAAGCCAGAGAAGGTACCTCTTTACCGCCCAGCTCACTGATTGAGTTTCTTTTGGGAAGTCGGACATCCCACTGAAAACGCTGTGACTTCAGAACAGTCAATACGCGAATTCACAGTTTCAAATGCCCCGTTTTCACAAACGGCCTTTTAAGGTCAAGTGGGTAAAACAATCACGTCTGTGACAGAGGAACCAGGAAGTAGCGAAAATCAATTTATATGGATACTGTAGTGGTGGTGGACCAATTCACGCCCGGGTACCAATTCAGGCCCACCCTCAATTTTCTTGAAGATTTATAATTTTTCATAGAGAAAATGTTTACCACATCATAGATAATCGTCAAATGGATCATTGTATCCCCGACACGAAGCGGGGATACTATGGATTCATCATCGTCGTCGCCCGCGTCCGCAGTAGTGATGGGACGATTAGACCAACGTTCGATTAATCGTCGGCGTTATGGTACAATTGCGTTCGGTCACTGACAACTTCTAGAAATCGATTAAATCTTACCCTTCCTTATGTGTCTCAATATCCACGTGTTTTTTATATTTTAAGCTATTTCCTTAACTTAACTCCTTAACCGCCATATTTACCGGAAGTGAGTGCTTTTGGTAGGTTCTAAATGTCGGAAACACCGTTATTCTTACGGATTGACAAATACTTCATCCCGGAAAGTCTTTCATAATATATTTTCCTACAGTGGAGTAAAAAAGTCGATTAAGGGTCGATCATCGGTCGGAAAATTGGACGAATAATCGACCGCGAAAATTGAGGCGATTCCACTCACTAGTCCGCAGAGATTTCTTGTTAGCGACCTACAGTCCACATTTCTTTCCAGATTTCTTTCATATTTGGCAGGTGGCTTGATATGGTAGAGGACTCGCCACCCTATCTTTTTGGTAGGCTTTGTCTAAATTAGGCCTGTGCCACAGGCCTGGGGTCAAGTACATGGAGCCAAGTACAAGTACAATTACTTTGCCAAGTTGCAAGTACAAGTACTGATCTCAAGAGTCAAGTACAAGTACAAGTACTTTGAAAAATTGCAAGTACAAGTACTTTTATAGCGTACGACCCCAAAACTATAATAACTAGATAATCACTATTTATTTAAAATTAATTATTTATTGAGACATACAATTTAAAGCAATCATTCAATAAACACTGATGAGCTAAAATCTGCTCCATTACTTTTCTGGTTACACTTAATAAATACAGGTCTTTCAAAAATTTTGTCTGTGAGACTCACAGTGTGAGTAAACACCTGAATGCATGGAAATCCTGTCTTGCAATGCTAAAAAATCTGATTTCAAAAGATCCACTTGGACATCAGTATGCTTGTGTTGACAGATAATGAATTATTTACTTGGGGCACATAAAACGTTTTTAAAGGGTTTGTACCAGTCCTTTATGTAAAACTGATGTTACATATGGTTGGTGGTAGTGCTGGGAGATCGCTTGGATTTTCCCTGTCGATGTTCGTATCGGACATTTGTAACCAAACTTCGGACATTTCCGATTATGGAGTCGAAGTGTAAAAAAAGACAGATAAAATCAAATATTAAATTATATCAAGTAAAATACACACAAATTACCACAAATATGACCAAAATATAATCTAAAAGCCATTCACAGACGTCTCCCTCACTAACAGACCATGCTTGATGTATCCTCACTTGTGATTGGCTGATTTTATGATCACCTTGACAACAGTTGGAAAACCCCAAGGTGTTTCTATTTACACATTCACGGCTAGTTTTGTGATTTTAACTGATGGATATTTCAGATTTTTACAAAATATTATGAAGGTTAGCATTTTATTGTGACCAAACGGCTGCAAAGAAATGGATTTAGCAAATATCGGTTTTACTTAAATTTTACCGATCATTGATTGGCAATGAGCCAGCGAGCGATAATACCGAAGTTTGCGAACATCGTCCCAGCACTAGTTGGTGGTTGGAATACATTTATTAAATGAATGAATGAACAAGTGAAATAAAACTTTATATTTAAGGGCAATTGTATAGTGTAAAAAGCCAAAGCAGATATACTAAACATTGATATTTGTTTATAAAGGGGTGTATTGAAATGAATGAGTCAACAGTTTATTTGTGTAAGGGATTAGCTTGTTTGTCTTACATAAACAAGTAATTGGCCCTCCTGTCCACTAAGCTTGGCATCAACACTCAGGCTGAGTGGGTCTTTTGTGTGAAAATGAATAAGGGTAGGTATATATGACAAAAGCAAAGCTATGCTGTGACTGAGTGGATCTTTTGTGTAAAAGTGAAAAAGGATAGATTAAATGCGGCACCTTTATGATTAAAACACAGCTATATTCTGAATGAGTGGGTATTTTGTTTAAAATGTAAAAAGGTGTGGATTAAATGCAGCCTTGTTATAATTAAAGAAAACCAAAGTTCTGGCTAACTAAACAGCCCTTTGTACTTTGACAAAACAACACAAACTATAATCTATCTACACTCTGCTGAAAGAAACAGTAAAAATTTACACCTAATAAGTCACTTAATTAAAGTTATAAAACTACAAAATCAATGTACTTGGAATGTACTTGAAAGTAATTGAAAAGTACTTGGATATTTTAGCCAAGTACAAGTACAAGTACTTTTAGTTTTCAGCTGTCAAGTACAAATACAAGTACTTGAAAAAGAGTAATTAAGTACAAGTACCAAGTACATGTACTTGTACTCGCCCCAGGCCTGATACGTGCAAATACCCATGGCAGAACACCCCAAAAAAACCACATGGCAGCCATCTTGTTAACACCCGTGGCAGCCATCTTGTTTTTCAGAATTAGCCGAAAAAGATTTCCAGGCAAATTTTTCCAATGATGAATTTATCCTGCAAATTTGGAAGCTCTAGCTATAATATTTTAAGAGATAGAAAGGCTTTTGTAAAAACGTGACAAACGGACGCCCGCATGCACAGATGCACGGAAGCACGATCGGCCGGCGGGAGATAAAAATTGCAGACCCGTAACTCATTGTGTAACTGAGCAATAGCTATTTTAAGGTTTTCACTTTTGGTTAAATCACTTATAGCTTGAAAACTATTGCATTTAGAGAATTTCCTTGAAATATGTTATTCAGCAACTTTTGGGTCAGCTATAACAGTGAAATTGCATACCTGTATGGCATAGCTGAGCAATAGCTACTTTGAAGTTATCACTGTTGAGTAAATTGGTTGTAACTTCAAAACTACTGTATTTAGAGTATTTTGTTATGTTATATAATATGTTATTCACCTACTTTTGGGTCAGCTATAACTTGGTAAAACTGCAGACCTGTAGCTCATTGCAAAACTGAGCAGTGGCTATTTTCAGGTTTGTTGAGAAAGACAGTTATAACTTGAAAACTATTGCATTTAGAAAATTTCCTTGAAATATGTTATTCATTTACTTTTGGGTCAATTATAATATAGTAAAGTTGCAGATCTGTAGCTCATAGCAGAGCTGAACAATAGCTACTTTGAGGTTCTCACTGTTGAGTAAATTAGTCGTAACTTCAAAACTATTGCGTTTACAGTATTTTGTTACCTCCGCCAAGGAGGTTATGTTTTCGCCTGGGTTTGTTTGTGAGTTTGTGTGTTTGTGAACAAGATAACTCAAAAATGGGACAAGGAACGTTTAGATTTTGGGAGTGATCTGGATCACTGTCTGGATCATCTGGATCCAGGCTGCCAGATGCGTTTGTGAACAAGATAACTAAAAAACTTATGGACGGATTTTGGTGAAATTTTCAGGATATGTCTGAAAAGGTTAAAGGAAAAAATGATTAAATTTTGGGAGTGATCCGGATCACTATCTGGATCTTCTGGATCCATGAAATGTAATTTTTAAAGACAGATAACTAAAAAATTTATGTATGGACTTTGATGCAATTTTCAGGAAATGTTCTAAATGGGACAAGGAACAAGTGATTAGATTTTGGGAGTGATCTGGATCATCTGGATCCAGGCATTTTTTAAAGGGAGTTATAGCCAGATAATTTTAGGGTGGATTTTGATGATAGTCCATGAATTGAGCTCCCTTGGAGGAGGTCTGCGCTCTCTGAGTGCTCTTGTTTAAATATGTTATTCACATACTTTTCAGTCAGCTATAATATAGTGGAATTGCAGACCTGTAACTCATTACATAGCTGAGTAATAGCTGCGAGCTATTGCTATTTTCTGGTTATCACTGTTGTGTAAATCACTTGTAACTATTGCATTTAGAGAATTTTCTTTAAATATGTTATAAATCTACTTTGGGGTCAGCTATAACATAGTAAAATTGCATTCATGTAGCTAATTGCAAAGCTGAACAATAGCTACTTCCAGGTTCTAACTGTTGAGTAAATCAGTTGTAAATTGAAAACTATTGCATCTACGGTATTTTGTTTAAATGTATTATTCGTCTACTTTTCAGTCAGTTACAACATAATATACATGTAGCTCATAGCATAGCTAGCAATAGCTAATTTCAGGTTATCACAGTTCAGTAAATGAGTTGTAACTTGAAACTATTGCATTTACAGTATTTTTGGGGGTCAGCTATAACATAGTACATTGCAACATGAGCAGTAGCTACTTCAGGTTGAGTAAATCAATTGTAACTTGAAAACTATTGCACTTATAGAATTTCCTTTAAATGTGTTATTTAGCTACTTCTTGAACAACTATAACATAGTGAAAATTCATACCTGTAGCTTGTTGCATTGATGAGCAATAGCTACTATGAGGTTCTCACTGTTGAGTAAATCAGTTTTATCTTGAAAACTTTTTCATTTACAGTATTTGGTTTAAAAATTGTGATTCACCTACTTTTCGCTCAGCTATAACATACCGGTAGTATAATTGTACAGACCTGTAGCTCAGTACAATGCTAAACAAAAACTAATTGGAGATTAACGCTGTTGATTAAATCACTTGTAACTTGAAAGCTATTGCATTTACAGTATTTTGTTGAAATATGTTTTTTCACTGTAACAGCTAACTTTGTACTTTACTTCTGAATACCATTTGCAGACACAACCTTTGTGACCTTCTTTCACTTCCACTCTGTAACTCAAAACACACAGTCAGCTGACACAGAGCCCGTTCACCTGCACTGATTGCTTGTTCAGTTTGTAAATTCTGTTTTGCGTAATCAGGTTTTTTATGGTGAATATAATGTATTTTAGTGATAAGTTTTATTATATTGTTATGGAAATGGTTCCTTGATAGATGCAATCAAGGGGCAAACTAGTCCTATTTTCCTTTATTATACTAGTCCTATTTTCCCCTATTATACGCAGAAGAAACTGAAATAATCAGTCAAACTTAAATGCACTGCAGACAGCAGCTCATTCATTAAAGAACTCATCAAAGAACTTAAAAATTATGTTCATGTCTACCCTTTTGTTGTCTTAAGTTCTTAACAGACTGAATTGTATGTGTTCTGGAGCAAGTTCTACACGCTGTTCACTCAATACCTGACTTACAGTTACATATACGCCCCATTGTGTATTTTAAGTTTTTAACATCAACCTTATCATTACTAGAGTCATTAAAACGGCCTGAACCTTATTCTGCTGACTTTCGGTAAAATAAGCGATGGTATGTTTTACTGACAACCATCGGCAAACTAGCGTGCTTCTGTTTCATTCATAGCTGATGTACTGGCATTCTGCCTATGAATGCCCGCTTACCAGTGTAACCATATATTTCTTGTCAGATGGTAAGGCCAGATGTCTATATATATAAATAAAGCGGGAGTTCAGTAGTGTTGCAGCTTATCAAGCTCATGTAGTTTGATCATCCATACTGATATTTAAAAGACTTACGAGAGTTTTCATGAGATTTAATTGCTTTTAAAGGCAGGTTTTTATTAAATTCATGGTCTGTTTTGTACATATTACATGTTTGCAAAGTGATTTTTGGTACAACTGAAGGATCAGTAGGTGCAAAATAATGCAGTCTGTGGCATGAAACGATATTTCAATATGGATCGATATGCAAAGCCAAATTAGAGTTTGATATTGATGTTAAAATTGCATTTCAACCCCTACACTAATTTTTTTCAAGTAAAAATTTAATATTATTTTGCCATTTTTAACATTCTTTTTATATGACAGGTTAAAATTCTATTGTGATAACAAACATGGTCTTGTTGTCTTGGACAAAATATGGTCTACTCAACCCCAGTATAAAGCAATCTGTGATTACATATCAGATGTAGTCAGATATACAGATAAATTTATTAGAACAATAATGATGCACAGGCTTTATACATCAAATTCACACGTTTTATTTGCAGAAAGATAAGAATGCGGATCTGGCTGCCAAATGGAAACACTGTGCTCTATCACAAGAGCCCTTGGTGACCCCTATTGTGGCTTGTGAAATGGGACGGTAAGACAGTGCTTTTACTCTCATTGAAAATCCAAGATGTTAAAGATATTGCAACTTGAAATATTTTTACAAAACTGTACCAGTGTGAGTCCACCTACTAGATCTGGTATCTTTAGAGTTCTTAGCTATGGTTTCTGGATAATTTACAACATTTTTGACCCCTGCTACTGCTAAAACAGAAAGGGGCATTAAATCTTGTTTGTCTGTCTCTCGAGTTGCCCAATCTTAACTTTAACCTGACCCATTACTTTCAAACCCGTTTCTGGATAATTTACAACATTTTTTACCCCTGCTATTACTAAAACAGAAAGGGGCATTAAATATTGTTTGTCTGTCTCTCAATTTATCCAATCTCAACTTTAACCTGACCAATTACTTTCAAACCCCATTACAGATTTTCACTCAGTTTAAAGAGGTTTCAGGAGGATAAATTAAAAACTGTTAGCATACCAACCATGTTTTATTGAAGTTTTCTGGTTTTGAAATTTTGTACAGAAAACTAAATCCTTTGTCAGATTTTTCACAAAATTTGATGAAAAGATGTGCTCAAAGGAGATCTATACCTGATTTAGTTGTGGGCATTATCCATTAAAGCTGTTGCAATGGGAACTTTTTACAAAGAAATAACTGCCTTCAATTCCTGTATTTTTCTGTGTTGTGATCTTAGCTCAGATTTTCTGTCTCATAGTGTTGTTTGCACTTCTTTTTCTGTGTATCCATGTTTTTGTCGAAGTTTTCTGGTACCAAATGACAGAAATCTGGTCATTTATAGACTTCTCATACCAATAATCTAAATATTAAATTTTTTTTTGAAATTGATAAAAATGAGGCCCATTTTTTATCCTAAAACGATACATGCTTCTTAGTTTTTAAAACAAAATTTCACAGTGGAAATCTTTCCAGAAACTGTTTTTAATCATATATTTTTAGATCTGTCTCCACATAATCATGTCACATTCATTCAAAAGCTGACAGCAAATTCAAAAAATAAATCTGACTTGAAAACATTAAAATTTTATTATCTCCCGCCGGGCTTTAGCCCGGGAGGGAGATTATGAAATGATGCCTGTGCGTGCGTGCGTGCGTGCGTGTGTGCGTGCGTTAGTTAGTCACGCAGATTCCTCCAAAACTACTACAGCTACAGATTTTTTGTAAATTAATTGTCCTAATGAATTTTCACGCCCTCGAAAATTTTTTTGGTTTTATGGACTTAGGCCTAAAGATAACTGAGTAATAGCTATCTTAGCTACTTGGAGTAAAGGGCTCATAACTCAAAAACTATTGCAGTTACAACTTTTTCTTCAAATATGTTGTTCAGCTACTTTGTCCTTAGCTATAAGATGGTACATAGTTTGGGGTCCCATTGCATGCCATAAGTGAGTAATAGCTATTTTCTCATTTGTAGCTAAATAACAAAAGGAGTAAATGTCAAATATCTTCAAAAGTATTAGAGTTACAGAAATCTTTTCAAATATGTTGTTCATCTACTTTTTGGTAAGCTATCACATAGTAAAGTTTGAGACCTGTTGCACCTTGGATAGCTGAGTAATAGCTACTTTGAAATTCTGACTGTTGAGTAAAGCCATTGTATCTCCAAAACTATTGCAGTTAGAGTGTTTTCCTAAAATATGTTGTTCAGCTACTTTGTCCTTAGCTATAAGATGGTACATAGTTTGGGGTTCTATTGCATGCCATAAGTGAGTAATAGCTATTTTCTCATTTGTAGCTAAATAACAAAAGAAGTAAATGCCAAATATCTTCAAAAGTATTAGAGTTACAGAAACTTTTCAAATATGTTATTCATCTACTTTTGGGTAAGCTATCACATAGTTAAGTTTCAGACCTGTTGCACCATGGATAGCTGAGTAATAGCTACTTTCAAATTCCGACTGTTGAGTAAAGCCATTGTATCTCCAAAACTATTGCAGTTACAGTGTTTTCCTAAAATATGTTGTTCAGCTACTTTGTCCTTAGCTATAAGATGGTACATAGTTTGGGGTTCTATTGCATGCCATAAGTGAGTAATAGCTATTTTCTCATTTGTAGCTAAATAACAAAAGAAGTAAATGTCAAATATCTTCAAAAGTATTAAAGTTAGTGAAATCTTTTCAAATATGTTGTCCATCTACTTTTTGGTAAGCTATCACATAGTAAAGTTTCAGACCTGTTGAACCTTTGATAGCTGAGTCATAGCTACTTTCAAATTCCGACTGTTGAGTAAAGCCATTGTATCTCCAAAACTATTGCAGTTAGAGTGTTTTCCTAAAATATGTTGTTCAGCTACTTTGTCCTTAGCTATAAGATGGTACATAGTTTGGGGTTCTATTGCGTGCCATAAGTGAGTAATAGCTATTTTCTCATTTGTAGCTAAATAACAAAAGAAGTAAATGTCAAATATCTTCAAAAGTATTAAAGTTAGGGAAATCTTTTCAAATATGTTGTCCATCTACTTTTTGGTAAGCTATCACATAGTAAAGTTTCAGACCTGTTGAATCTTTGATAGCTGAGTAATAGCTACTTTGAAATTCTGACTGTTGAGTAAAGCCATTGTAACTCCAAAACTATTGCAGTTAGAGTGTTTGCCTAAAATATGTTGTTCAGCTACTTTGTCCTTAGCTATAAGATGGTACATAGTTTGGGGTTCTATTGCATGCCATAAGTGAGTAATAGCTATTTTCTCATTTGTAGCTAATTGAGAGCTTTCACTTGGTGAAGTTTCAGACCCTTAGCTAATTACTCACCTACTCAAAATGAGTAAATGCGAATTATCTCTAAAAGTATTGCAGATAGCCAATTTTTCTCAACTCATTCACCTACTTTTGGAAGAGCTTTCACATGGTCAAATTTCAGACCCGTAGCTAATTACTCAAAATGAGTAAATGCTAATTATCTCTAAAAGTATTGCAGATAGCCAATTTTTCTCAAGTAACTGATTCACCTACTTTTGGGAGAGCTTTCACTTGGTCAAGTTTCAGACCCGTAGCTAATTACTCACCTACTCAAAATGAGTAAATGCGAATTATCTCTAAAAGTATTGCAGATAGCCAATTTTTCTCAAATAACTCATTCACCTACTTTTGAGAGAGCTTTCACTTGGTGAAGTTTCAGACCTGTAGCTAATTATTCACCTACTCAAAATGAGTAAATGCAAATTATCTGTAAAAGTATTGCAGATAGCCAATTTTTCTCAAATAACTGATTCACCTACTTTTGGAAGAGCTTTCACTTGGTGAAGTTTCAGACCCGTAGCTAATTACTCACCTGCTCAAAATGAGTAAATGCGAATCATCTCTAAAAGTATTGCAGATAGCCAATTTTTCTCAAATAACTCATTCACCTACTTTTGAGAGAGCTTTCACTTGGTGAAGTTTCAGACCTGTAGCTAATTATTCACCTACTCAAAATGAGTAAATGCTAATTATCTCTAAAAGTATTGCAGATAGCCAATTTTTCTCAAATAACTCATTCACCTACTTTTGAAAGAGCTTTCACTTCGTGAAGTTTCAGACCCGTAGCTAATTATTCACCTGCTGAAAATGAGTAAATGCTAATTATCTCTAAAAGTATTGCAGGTAGCCAATTTTTCTCAAATAACTCCTTCAGGTACTTTTGGAAGAGCTTTCACATGGTGAAGTTTCAGATCCGTAGCTAATTACTCACCTACTCAAAATGAGTAAATGCTAATTATCTCTTATTGCAGATAGACAACTTTTCTCAAATAACTCGTTCATCTACTTTTGGGAGAGCTTTCACTTGGTCAAGTTTCAGACCTGTAGCTAATTATTCACCTGCTGAAAATGAGTAAATGCTAATTATCTCTAAAAGTATTGCAGGTAGCCAATTTTTCTCAAATAACTCCTTCACATACTTTTGGAAGAGCTTTCACATGGTCAAGTTTCAGATCCGTAGCTAATTACTCACATGCTCAAAATGAGTAAATACGAATTATCTCTAAAAGTATTGCAGATAGCCAATTTTCTCAGATAACTCATTCACCTACTTTTGGGAGAGCTTTCACATGGTGAAATTTCAGACCCATAGCTAATTACTCACCTACTCAAAATGAGTAAATGCTAATTATCTCTAAAAGTATTGCAGATAGCCAATTTTTCTCAAATAACTCATTCACCTACTATTGGGAGAGCTTTCACTTGGTGAAGTTTCAGACCCGTAGCTAATTGTTCACCTACTCAAAATGAGTAAATGCTAATTATCTCTAAAAGTATTGCGGATAGCCAATTTTTCTCATATAACTCATTCACCTACTTTTGGGAGAGCTTTCACTTGGTGAAGTTTCAGACCTGTAGCTAATTACTCACCTACTCAAAATGAGTAAATGCTAATTATCTCTAAAAGGATTGCAGATAGCCATTTTTTGTCAAATAACTCATTCACCTACTTTTAGGAGAGCTTTCACTTGGTGAAGTTTCAGACCCGTAGCTAATTGTTCACCTACTCAAAATGAGTAAATGCTAATTATCTCTAAAAGTATTGCAGATAGCCAATTTTTCTCAAATAACTCATTCATCTACTATTGGGAGAGCCATCACTTGGTGAAGTTTCAGACCCGTAGCTAATTATTCACCTACTCAAAATGAGTAAATGCTAATTATCCCTAGAAGTATTGCGGATAGCCTTCACATGGTGAAGTTCCAGACCCGTAGGTAATTACTCACCTACTCAAAATGAGTAAATGCTAATTATCTCTAAAAGTATTGCAGATAGCCAATTTTTCTCAAATAAGTCATTCACCTACTTTTGGGACAGCTTTCACTTGGTGAAGTTTCAGACCTGTAGCTAATTACTCACCTACTCAAAATAAGTAAATGCCTATTATCACTAAAAGTATTGCAGATAGCCAGTATTTCTCAAATAACTCATTCACCTACATTTTGGAGAAGTTTCACATGCTTAAGTTTTTTTATGAATTTTTAAAATAAATTTTAATACATTAAAATTAATTAAATCATGCACTAAATGAATTATAACTTGAAAAGTACTGCATTTAGAGCACTTTGTGCAAATATGTTATGCAGCTACTTTTGGGTCAGCTATAACATAGTAAAATTTCAGACCTGTAGCTCATGGCATAGCTGAATAATAACTACTTTTAGGTTATCACTGTTGGGTAAATCACTTATAACTTGAAAACTTTTGCATTTACATTATTTAGTTTCAGTATGTTATTCACCTATTTTGAGGCAGCTATAACATAGTAAAATTCCAGACCTGTGGCTCATTGCATAGCAGAGTAATAGCTACTTTGAAGTTCTTACTCAACACTAAATCATTTATAACTTGAAAAGTATTACATTTAGAGCATTTTGTTAAAATATGTCATTCACCTACTTTTTTCATAGCAACAACATGGTGAGTAACTTGGGTGTCTATCTGAATAGCTAAGTGAGTAATAGCTACTTTTGGGCTTTTCACTAACTTCCATCATGAGTAAAATCACTTGTAACTTGAAAACTATTGCATTTAGAGAATTTTGTGCAAATATGTTATTCACCTACTTTTGGGTCAGCTATAACATACTAAAATTTCAGACCTCTAGCTCGTGCCATAGCTGAGTAATAGCTACTTTTGCCTTTGCCGGTGGATACATTTTGCGTCTGGCCACAGATGCATACTTGGTCTAGTCTCTAAAAGTATTACAGGTGGGCAATTTCTTCTAAATAAATCATTCACCTACTTTTGGGTGATCTACCACATAGTGAAGTTGCAGAACTGTAGCTCTTTAGATGGCAGAGTAATAGCCACTAAAATAAGAAAATGTCTTGTATCTCTAAAAGTAGTACAGATAGGCTATTTCTTCTAAAGACGTGCTTCCCTACTTTGAGTTGATCTGCATAATGAAGTGGCAGAACTGTAGCTCTTTGGATGGCAAAGTAATAGCTACTAAAATGAGTAAATGCCTTTTGTCTTTAAAAGTATTGCAATCAAACATTAAACTTGTCACTTCTACATGTGCCTCCATCTCGCAGGAAAATTTATATTCCACTATCTTTAGGACATCTAATTTATACGGCGGGAGATAAATGCATGCGTCAGAATGCTTGTTATTGTATAAAACAAACACGGGTGAATCAGTTCATAATTTGTTTGCATTACTAGCAACCAAGATAAAAAAATTCATAAAGATATTCAAATTTTGGTGTAGACCCAAATTGCATGAAAAAAAGCAATACAGGTCTACATGCTATGGATAAGACTTAAAAGTGAATATATCTTGCTTATTGTTTTTGAAGTTTGAGATCCCAAAGCATCCTATAGGAACATAGACTAGGATTATTTTTGTGTCATAAGATTTGACCTTGGACCCCTCCTTCAAGGTCAAATAAGAGTAGCCAATCAAAAGTCTTTGTAAGTCTTTTCTTATTGGTCCTAGTGGTCTAGGGTTTTGGCAAATTCTTAAATTATTGTATTCACTGGATGCATCCGCTGGATACTTTGGTTTAGCTTTCGCTATGCCACCACAGCCGCACATAGAGAGATTTTCGACATTAAATCTCTCAGAGTTAAACTACACCAGCTGGCTTCACCAAATTTGCAGGATATCTTCATTGGGAGGTAAGCTTCTCTGGGACTGAAATTAGGCTTAATTAGCCTCATTCTGAAAAACGATGGCCGCCGCTGGCATTTCTTTAAAAGTTATCTACCTTTTTCTACTTGCTGGTTCTCATAAGTAGAAGGTTGAATCTCTTCATAGGTTATGTGTATAACAGATATACATGTCCTCTACAACCTTGCAGACATTTGACCTTGAAGCTTCTCATTCAAGGTCTCCCTTATTATTGCTCCTAGAGGTTTGGCATGTTTATTGCTCCTAGAGGTTTGGCAAAAGGAAATAATGCACTGGGAGTCTTCTGATGTTGTCAGATTTGACCTTGGGCCCCTCCTTCAAGGTCAAACAAGGACAGGTAAACTTCAAAGTGTTTATAACTCTCTTATTATTGGTCCTAGAGGTTTGCAATGTGAAACCAACTTCCAGAAAATCATGGGCTGGGAATCTTCTGATGTGGTCAGATTTGACTTTGGGCCCCTCCTTCCAGGTCAAACGAGGACAGCCAAATTTAAAAGGGCTTATAACTCACTTATTGGTCCTAGAGGTTCGCAATGTGAAACCAACTTATAGGAAATCATGGGCTGGGAATCTTTTGATCTGGTCAGATTTGACTTTAGACCCCTCCTTCAAGGTCAAATGATGACAGCCAAACTTAAAAGTGCTTGTAACTCGCTTATTATTGGTCCTAGAGGTTTGCAAGGTGGAACCAGCTTATAGGAAATCATTGGCTGGGAATCTTCTGATGTGGTCAAATTTGTCCTTTGGCCCCTCCTTCAGGGTCAAACGAGGACAGCCAAACTTAAAAGTGCTTATAACTTGCTTATTATTGGTTCTAGAGATTTGAAGTGGGAAACCAAATAAAAGGAAATCATGGGCTGGGAATCTTCTGATGTGGTCAGATTTGATTTTTGGCCCCTCAAACGAGGACATCCAAACTTTCTTGGGCCCATCCTTCAAGGTCAAATGATGGTTCACTGGCTTTGGTGAGTTGTTTTTCCGGTGGATACAAAGTTGCATCGGTTGAACCGTTCTCCAATGCATAGGTCTAGTTTATATAGCATTTATTATGCATGTATCATGGATAATAGCCATTGCTAAGTATATTGCATGTTAACAGTTCACTATCTATCTATGGTGGAAATATATGTATCAGTTCTCTGACAGACTAGGTCTAGTTTTGCATTTAATTTCTTTGTTATTGATTTCAGACTTTACAACAAAGACAAAGTGATAGAATTGCTACTGGACAGGAGTAAATTTGAATGTGCAGCTAGTTTTGAACATATAAGGGGATTAAAAGTAAGTTTACTCTCATAATGTAATTTTATGAGATTTGGTTTTTTAATCTTAATTATTATTTTTCTCCTCTTTCCCCAGTTTTTAACTTCTCTGAAAGCTACAATGAAAAGCAAATATTAATATTTTATTTATATGTACAAATATAATGGTTTTTCTGACTGGGATTAAATTGTAGTGGTAAATTATTAAAGAGCTGTGATTGTCTATCACACGCCTGAAGAAATAACACATATTCTCTACTTCTGTCAAAGTATTTGGATGAGCCATATTTTTTTAATTAACCAGGATGTAAAGGAACTTCAGTTGACTGAGAATTCAGAATATAAAGTCAGTGCTGACAAAGGTGATGCTTATGTGGACCACAGCAAAGCCAAATACATCTGTCCAGTGACAGGAATTGAAATGAGTGGAAGATACAGGTGAGAATCAGTAGCCTGCCACTGTTAATGTATCAGTCAGTTATACTAGTATCATTGATTTCTAACAGTTTCATAACAATGTTCAGGCAATCAACCAAAAAAAGTGGCCTTTAGTCCTTCAGCCATGTTATTTCATAGTAAAAGACTATTTTTGTCACTGACATACAATGTTTTTTGTAATACTATATTAATTCAGCTACTGTCTGCTGTAGAAGTATGAAAAGTTTACTGATAAATATACAGGTAGTTTTCAAAATATCATTTGAAGGAATTTAAAAGCATCTGTGCAGATCTGACCAAACTCAAAGAACAGTTAATTTTGTATTCAACCCATATAGATTTTACTTCATTAACTTTGCAATTTCTTAAAAGGCCCATGTTATACATATTTTTGTAAATTACATTTTTAAACATGTTTTTGTTATACTTCCTGAAATAATTTTCTCATCATGCAGAAAACTATATTTATATTCATTCAGGTTTGTGGCTCTCTGGAACTGTGGTTGTGTTCTGTCTGAAAGGGCATTGAAAGAAGTCACATCAAGTGTTTGTCATAAGGTTTGTGCCATATTATTTTGTACAAAAGCATATCAGATTTGGCAACATTTGACAATGTTAAAAGGTAAAAAGAATATGTCTCAGGACAGTCACAATAATCTTACCAGCTGGTTATGTCCTTTATCAATGGTATTGTTTGAACCCTTGGGTGTAAACTGTACCAAATGCTCAAATAGTTTAGTCTGTGATGCTATGTTGAAATTAATTGTGAGATCAATAATTGTACGAATATTTATGTGAAGTGTCTCTGCAGTATTTGTATTTTTTGTGAACTCTGTTCCAGTGTTTGTTTTGTGTTGGTACTGATTATTAGGGACATTGGTTAGAGGGTGTAAGTGTGCATCATGGTGTGACCTTAAACTTTGGCTCTGCCAAAGTGTGTTCACCTGCCATATTTGGATTGTTGATTGCTGCAACTGATTATTATATGTAATTTACATAATTATGCTGTTTCCATTGACAAGTATTCACTAATTAATAATTTTTATAGCTTAATAATCTTTTCTTTACTGATTAATGCTGTCATCTTGCTATTGAATTGTCGTGTTTTAATATTTTACCTTTACATACATTCTCTCTACTTAAACATTATTTGGACCTTTATATTACTGACACTGCACTGAAAGGATCTTTGTACTGTTTCACTACTTTATATCTCGTGGTGTTCAAGACTATTTCCCTAAGCTGTGGGGTACGGGTATCTCTGATGCTATTTTCTTATTTATAAATTCTGGGTACATTTCTTGTGAAAAATGAGAAACTTAAAATGTGAAACAATTAGAATTTTTTAATGTTAAACATTTTTGTGAGTTAATAGTTCTTAAATGTTTTCTTCAGTGTCAAAAGCAGTACCAACAAGGAGATTTGATAGTCTTAAATGGAACGGAGGAGGACATTGTAAAAATGAAAACAAACATGGAAGACAGAAGAATGAAAGCTAAACTTGAAAAGGTAACAATAAAAGTAACATGTTAGACATACCCTCGTAAGATGTTTCGGTGCCAAACTAGCTCTCCCAGAAACTGGTGAGTGGCCTGTTGTATACTTCCATACTATTTAATATAATGTGTAATCGTAAGTGACGTAGCATACAAACTTCTCCATTTTCAAGTTGTCCCTGAATGTAGTGGAGAAATCCAAATAATTGGTTCTTGGTAAATCGTGAATTGGATTAAAGTGCAAACAGAATAAAATTTATAGTGTAATTTAAAAAAACATTTTCATTATAATTTATTGCATGTTTATTTTCCTGATTTTCAACTTTTACTTTAAATCTGTCCCTGTGACTTTAGAGGCTGTATCATTCTGAGATAAGAAGAAATAATATCAAAAGTGAGGTACATTTTCACAAATTATTTTGAGCTTTTTAAAAATATATTCCACTTTCTTATATTCAAACAGAAATCCAAAAAGAAAGGAAAGGTTGAGGCAGCATCCGGAAGTCCAGGTTTGTAATTATACCCACCCTGCTGGCAAAGGAAATATTATTTTTATCTTAGTGTATTGGTGTCAAAGTACAGTTTAAGAATAGAAGGATAATTAGAGGTAAAATTCCAGGGTTCCTAGGTAAAAAAAATGATATTAATACCACTTTAAATTAAACTTTATAGTGACTTTGCAAGGGTTAATTGTCTGGAAGTATTTTTTCAGTAAATGACAATATTTTATTCAGTCACAACGTGAAGTCTTCACTTACTCAGACTAGAGATAACACTATTATTTCCCAACAGTAGCCAGTAGTCAAATCTCAACTAGCACATAAATATGAAGTTTTTATTTACTGGTCCTTGAAAGTGCAAATATCTTGACCTTACATCAATAAGTACCAATTCATGGGGACATTTAATTTCCAAGGAAAGTTACTACATTTTTTTTATTGCTGCTCAATATATTCCCACCTGTCTGCCCCTTATTTCTGATTAATAATGTTTTTGTACTTTAAACAACAACAACTGTCATCAGTGTCATATCTTTCTCTTAATTTCATCACTTTGTTTTAATCATCTTATTAGAAGAACCTCCACAGAAGATATCGAAGCTTGCAAATGGAATGTCACAAGCCAGCAACTCAACTGACAATCCTTTGTCAAAGTCTCATGAATCTGAGCCCAAGAAAGTGACCAATGGCACATATAAAGACATCAAGCCCATTAGTGGGAAGCTTGGCACAGTCACGGACAAGCCAAAATCACTTCAGAAGGACTCCAGTAAAAGTTCTGCATACAAGTCACTGTTTACAAGCTCTGAAAAGGCTAAAGGTCAAGCCAAAGGACATTGGGTCACTTACAATCCTTGTTACTATTGAACATAGTCATGTTTACGGAGACTACAGATTAGTTGTTCTAATAATGACCTCAAATTGTTGAGTCAGGTGTCAGGACCATTTGAAAGTATTCTCAGTAATACTTCTGGAAAGATTTTGAAATTTGTACAGCACTGTCTACTGATTCCGAATGCTCAAACTGTTTCACTTCCAGACTTCTGTATTGAAAACGACAGAATGAGTTTGAAATATTTTAGTAACTGAAATTTCAAAGACTTTGACATTATTGTTAATTTTATTACAATTTTTCAATACTGGTACTTGTAGCAGCATTTTGAATGAATAATCTAGTATTTTAGACAAGGTATAAATACCGATCTAAAAAGAAATTACATGGTGTACAAATGAACCAGTATATAGTTTGTTCTGTTAAAACAGGGTTCTAGTCATTGGTTTGCTAAAAAATAATTGAATAATATTAAAATAGTCTCATATTTTACACTTATGGTCCAGGTCTTTTAAAGGAAACATGAACAGGACATGAAAAAGTTGATATTATGAAACAGAGATTTTGAAGACATACTGTATTCTTTTTTATTGTAGGTAGTTTTATTTAAATTTTATGTTGTAAGCCTGTATCCAATAAAGTTAACAATAAAAACATGGTGGCCAAGAAAATAAAAATCCTGTTCTAGAAATATTAAATATAAATCACACCAAACATTTTTTTTTTGTGTATCTGTTACAGTCAATCTGTGAAACCAGTCATTACGCGTAACGACTGAAAGTTTCAGTCATTTCGCGTAATGACTGAAATGGCCAGTCATTACACGTAATGACTAAAATTTTTAGTCATTTCGCGTAATGACTGAAAATAAGGTCCAGTCATTACGCGTAATGGCTGAATTGAGATAAATAGCTTTAAATTAGCTTTGATTACCAAGATTATTGATTGGGAAGTCAGGAAGGAGTTGTCTAAGGATGATTTTTTGAGGATTGGAGTAACATGGGCCTGTTTGAAAAACTTAGGACACTTACTTTGTTCAAGTGAGGCATTGATTATTGAAGTAATGGGTTGATTTTTTTGAGGATTGGAATAACATGGGCCTGCTTGAAAAACACAGGACACTTACCTTGTTCAAGTGAGGCATTGATTATTGAAGTGATGAGGATGATGAGGATGGCCAGATAATCAAGGATGAGAAATGTGGGCCAAGGGAACATGATTTACTTGGAGAGTTCGTGATGATTTTGGCAACTTGATCCTCTGGAACAGTGGAGAGACATGGAAAGCGTGGGGGAGGAGAGTCAGGGGAGATGTGTTGCGCATTGAAGGAAGCAGGGAAAGTTGAGTGGATATTCTCAATTTTTTTCTGTAAAAAACTCAATAAATCTATCAGCCAAAAGCTGAGGAGGATTTATGAATGGCAACTTGTCTGGTAGTCAATGCAACACATCACCTAGGACTTGCAATAAATCATGTATCTTGAGGGTTATTTAATATGAAAATACAGTTACAATTGTACTCAGGTGTGAGTTAGACCTTAGAAATTACCCCCCACAGGCTTTATTAACTATTACAAGAATGGATTAAGTTGTTACTTTAAAACACTAAAGGTCACTCCTCCTTTGATACCCAGGCTGTTTATGTAGAGAGGTCCAGCAATAGTAACATGGCCCCAAAGAACAAAATAACATGAAAAGACCTGCATTGCAATTAGGACAAGTAACAGTGGACAAGAGTCACTTCAAAGACTTCATGGTTTCCTGCTTCCTAACAACCTGCCATAATAGAATTGAGTCTTTAATTAATAACATAAAAGGCAAAATTGTATTATAAATTATGATGGATAAATGAGGATTAGTCTTCAAACAAGACATAAATTTCATTTTTATTCATTGATCACAAAGAGTTATTTTACATTCTATGACATAATGAGTTTAGTTTTAAAAACCACATAAAATTTAAAAAGTAATTAAATACATCGAACCATTCAATATTTAAATAATACTTTGGAAAATGACAATAGAGTCTATTACAAAAGTCTGGGTTTAGGTTTAAAAATTCTGAATATAAATTCAGAAAGTTTGTGAGAATTCCAAAGTTATTAATTTGATTAAAACAGTTCAATATTTAATACCCATAACAGTTCTCTACCACACAAATGTTCACAGTGCAGGGGAACAATGTACAAAGGTTTTGAATAATAAAAATGTTTCAATGAAAAACAACTCCTAAATGAACCGTAGATTTCAGTCATTACATGAAATGACTGAACATTTTAGTCATTACGCGTAATGACTGGCCATTTCAGTCATTACGTGAAATGACTGAAACTTTCAGTCATTACGCGTAATGACTGGTTTCACAGATTGACTGTAACATATCCAAGATAATTCAGTAATGTTTACATGTGTGCATTGTCAAAATATTACCTAGAGCCCATGACACAGGCATTTATAACAACTACAGATTGTGTCTTGACAGTGTATCCTCGGATGGGACTATGGGTGGGGTCTATCACATGCTGTCCATTGCCATTACTATTACAGTACCATCTATTCCTATCACATTTCACATTGTCAATACTATTACATGGCTATCTATTCTATTACTTTATATTACTTTGTATTGATCAGCAAGTAAAAATAAAGTTTGATATTTTTTTAAATCATTGGCAGTAAAATGCTATGTCTATACAGATTACAAAACCACATAGAAATTACAAGAAAGCCACAAAGACAAATTACAATCCATAATTTGTTGAATGATACAATATACCAGTTACATTTCAAAATTTATACAAGGGGACTATGTGAAGCCAGAAGTCCTTTAATATAGTCAATTAATGTGCGTTTAAATTATAATTACCTTCAAATGGGTTGTTAAATTTGAAGAGACTTTGATAGTGTAGGAAATCTGTGAAGAGCATAACTTTCATTCTGCTTGCAAATTTGATCCTTTACTTTCATTAGAATCTCTATTAAAATAATTATACAGAGGTAGTTTGTAAATCTGTCATTGTACACATTATACACATGTAGATCCTGTAAAATAAAGTTGATATCTCTGTCTTGAAAGTTTTAATAACAAAGCTATTTCATAATCCTATCAAAGCATGCAGGGAGAGACCCCAGTCTTAAAATTCGTCCAACAATAATGCTTCAATTGAAATATCAAAGTGTCATAGAATCCTGTTGAAAGGGTCACATTCCTGAGAAATCACTGCAATTAGTCTTTGCACAAACTGACTCACAACCATAAACAGAATGTTTTTTCACGTGATTTCATAAGCAATACAGTGAGACTCAGCTTTGCATCTAGGACACGTTTTACGTGGGATCATGCACACCTAAAACCCCTAACCAATGTCCCTACCAAGCATCAACTTCCTACACCTTACAGTTTCTGAGATATAGCCTGGACAAGATTTTATAGGTCATTAGTTAGGGGGTGTAGGTGTGCAACGTCATGGTCTGACATTGGTTTGACCTTTGACCAAGCTGTAGTGACCTTGACCTTTAAAATCTTGTTGCACCTTTGGGTCTGTCTTTTGATGCAGATTAAGCACCGTTAAAGTCATATTAGAATTCATTAAGAATTTTACTTTTATAACTTCCCATTGTAACAGATGGAATTTCATCAAGTGAGCCACAGATTTTGCTCCAACACCACACATAAGCATTCATTGAATGGATTACCACTTCTTTATGCATGGTAATATTCAAAACATCTAAACCATAATTCGGCCATGTCAGATGTAGATAAAGAGTGTCGTAATGTTTAGTTTACTGATTAATGATGTCATCTTGTTATTGAATTGTCTTGTTTTAATACCTCACCTTTACATGAAGTATTTTTGCTTATTTTTGGTGTTTTGAGTTTTCCTCGGTTCAGGCTGTCGTTTAAACGTTTTATTGCATTTCAAAATGTCCTCCCACCAAACGAATAAAGACAAGCCCAGATCTGTAAAGTGTCGTCACTTCTGCTTTCCTTTCAACACTCACAATTATTGCCCCACATGCAGGGAATCTGGCAAGGGTGATGACCCCTGTGTCATGTTTGAATCTCCTTGTGGTATTTGTGCTGCCTTCTCTGAAGAGCAGCTTATAAAAATCACCCACAGGAAACATTATGTAAAAAAGCAGAAGAGAGACACTTCTAAAGATGATGAACTCGACCTCTTAGGCGATGAGGACGTCGAGTCCTTCACTGGATCTCAGACCTTGAGAGTGCTGCAGATAATTTGTTTACCTCTCCACCACGTCCTCAACCCCTACCCTTCGAGTCATTATCTATAAAAACACCAGCACAATCTGTCCGACCAACCCCAGGTACTGCCTTACAATAGAAGATCGAATCCAGACTTGAAAATCCCTGGCCAACACTTTTAACATCCATTTACAGCAACAAATGGGCATTTTCCAGGCTTCCATGCTAGAGGCATTTCAGTCTCTCCGAGACAAATTTTTGTCTTTTTAAAAGACATCTAAACAACCAGAAGTGGATCAGACCTCCGCTTCGGCCTCTAAGCCTGGTCCCTCGAATCAAGCTGTAACTCTGGAACCACCCCCTCCGAGACCTCGGCCTACCTCAAACTAAGTTAAGGCTATGGAGGTGGACTATGGTCCCTCCCTGTCACCATGTCTCGATGCTGATCAATCTCAACATGACAAAGCATCGGATCAGCATTCAGGTCTATCCGATGAACCTACTAGAGTGGCATCGGCTAGGCCTAAAAAGCATTCTCACTCTCATAAAATGCATGACATTGAACCGAGGTCCGCCTCGGATCAGTATTTTACGTCAATCCGATGAGCCTCGGGTTGCATCATCTAGACCTAAAAAACATGCAGATAGAAGCAAACATAAAGTGAGTTCCAGATATGTGTCTTCATCTTCAGAGGAGGATCAGTCCTCTGCACCCAGACACAGGTCCTTAAAGCCCTCTGGGGCTCATTCTGATCAAGACAAACCTCAACACAATCCAGACCCACCTTATTATAGTCAAGTAGCTTTGTCTGATGTTCCCTCTCAATATGCTGAGGAAGTGGACACCTTTAGACATATTCTTGCCCTCCCTGATCCCAGGGAGTCCATGCCTAGGTCCTCCACTTCGGTCATGGGGCTGGACGATGAGAAAGGCTGTCCCGAGCTTAGGCCAAGAGACCCTTCTTCTGTGCTCCCCCTCAGCTCGGTTATCAAAGATGCTTTTGATAAATCTGAGGATGACTTTCAGTCCGCTAATTTACCTGAGGGTAAATACATTAAACCTCCTCCTTCCAATGCTAAGTGGTACAAGGTGGGACAGCCTTGTTATGAGGACAAACATTTTGCAAAAATCTGTATTACTCCTAAACCCTCTGGGGCCCCTATGGGCAAGGTTCCCCTACCAGTTCTCAAGGAATTGGAGCATCAAGCTAGGCAGAACATATCCACTCTCCATTTTACTGCTGCCTTTGCAAAGACTTCCTCCTCCTGTAATGCCACTCTTGAGAAGTGTCAATACAGCAAAAAGTCAACCTTTAAGAAGGTTAAATCCCAAATCCAGAAAGGTGCCAATCCTGAGAAAGCAGCCAAACGTGGATATGAACAAGCCTGTGAATATTTGGATATCTGGAATAAGACCGTTCTTATTAAACACAGAGCTCTTACATGCCTCAGCAAATCCTTGGCCCATATACTCCAGAGGGAGCTATATACTATGGGTAACACTGGCTAGCTAAGGCGCGAAACCTAGATGACCCTTTTACAACCACAACTAGGGGAAATGAGACACCAGGAACTTAGGAATTCACCCTTTTGGCACTCCTCCTTGTTCAAGTCTCAGGTAGTTAAGGAGGGAGAAGACTTCCTCCTCAAAAAAGGCACCTCTAAAGACTCTCAGGGATTTGGACCCTATCAAAACAAACCCTTTCGTGGTCCCCACAAGAAGAGGCTCCTACAGGAAGCGCCCCTATGGGGGCAACTCCTCACAAAGCAGTAACCAATCGTTTTGCACAGGCAGGGGGAAACCGAACTTCAGAGGCTCCAGGGGTTGTTTTCGACCCCACTCTAGGGGATGAGGGTGTGGAACGCCCCCCCCCCCCCATGACTCCTTAAAAGCCTCCCTCAGTCCATCAGTAGGCCGCCTCCGTTCTTTCAGAAGAGACTGGCAAACAAATGTTCATCCAACGTGTTAAACATTATCACCAATGGCTGCGTTCTGCCATTCATTTCAAAACCAAGTCTGGTCAGATTCCCCCTGATTCAGTCAGAATACAAGGCCCTTCAAAAAGATCAAGCTCTAGCCACTAGTATCCAGTCTCTTCTGTCAAAGAATGCAATTGAAAGGGTGGAAAATGTAAAATCTCTCAGGTTTTACAGTCGCCTGTTTCTAGTCCCCAGGCCTCACCAAAGATGGAGGCCAGTAATAGACTTAAGCAGGCTCAACACTTTTCTACACGTAGAAAAGTTCAAAATGGAAACTCCAGAGTCCCTGATTCCAGGGGAATGGGTATCGTCGATAGACCTGTCGGACGCTTACCTACACATCCCCATCCACCCAAACTCAAGGAAATACCTAAGGTTTTGCCACAGGTCACAGGTGTTCCAGTTCACCTCAATCCCTTTTGGACTAGCCACAGCCCCCAGGTCTTTACAATGATTGTAAAGGAAGTGAAGCTAATGGCCCTCTTGAAAGGTCTCAGACTTCACCAATACCTAGACGACTGGCTAATCAGGTCCCAGTCTCAGGAGGAGGCCCAAGTGAACACTCAGGCAGTGGTAGACCTAACCCAGTCCTTGGGGTGGATAATAAATCAGGAAAAATCAGAACCAACGCCAACTCAGGTGTTTTCGTTTGAGAGCTACGAATACCATCTAGATTCAGCCCTTGTAAAACCCACTCGAGAGATGGCTCAAACTTCAGGATTTGATCCCACGACTCAAGTCAAAACATGTTTTGACTGCAAGATGTTTGATGTCGCTAATTGGGTTGCTTGCCTCAACAGAGAAAATGGTCCCGAAGGGACAGCTTCACAGGGACAGCACTGGAGATATCCTCGGTCACTGGACAGCCTCCTTCCTTGGACAGAAACCATTTCTGCACACCTAGACTGGTGGCAAAATCCCACAAACGTGATGAGAGGTACAGACCTTCATCCCAAAGACCACAGCATCCAACTCTTTACAGACGCCTCAAACGAAGGTTGGGGCGCTCACTTAGAACAAGCCTCTACAAAATGTCAGACAGGGAAAAAAGGCTACACATAAATGTTCTAGAGTTGAAGGCGGTCTCTCTGGCCCTTCGAAGCTTCAAGGACCAGTGTCAGAACCAAACAGTGTTGGTTGCAACGGACAACTCAACAGTGGTAGCCTACATAAACAAACAAGCATTCTGACGCATGCATTTATCTCCCGCCATATAAATTAGATGTACTAAAGATAACATATTTTAACAAGGTGCTCTAAATGTAATACTTTTCAAGTTATAATTGATTTAGTGCATGATTTCATGAATTTTAATGCAGTAAAAATTATTTAAAAAATTCATTAAAAAAATTTAGCATGTGAAAGCTCTCCAAAATGTAGGTGAATGAGTTATTTGAGAAATATTGGCTATCTGCAATACTTTTAGTGATAATAGGCAGTTACTCATTTTGAGTAGGTGAGTAATTAGCTACGGATCTGAAAATTCACTAATTGAAAGCTCTCCAAAATGTATGTGAATGACTTATTTCAGAAATACTGGCTATCTGCAATAGTTGTAGAGATAATTCGCATTTACTCATTTTGAGTAGGTGAATAATTAACTACGGGTGTGAAACTTCACCAAGTGAAAGCTCTCCCAAAAGTAGGTGAATGAGTTATTTGAGAAAAATTGGCTATCTGCAATACTTTTAGAGATAATTCACATTTACTCATTTTCAGTAGGTGAGTAATTAGCTACGGGTCTGGAACTTCACCATGTGAAAGCCCTCCCAAAAGTAGATGAATGAGTTATTTGATAAAAATTGGATATCCGCAATACTTTTAGAGATAATTCACATTTACTCATTTTGAGTAGGTGAATAATTAGCTATGGGTCTGAAACCTCACCAAGTAAAAGCTCTCCCACAAGTAGGTGAATGAGTTATTTGAGAAAAATTGGATATCTGCAATACTTTTACAGATAATTCACATTTACTCATTTTGAGTAGGTGAGTAATTAGCTACGGGTCTGGAACTTCACCAAGTGAAAGCTCTCCCAAAAGTAGATGAACGAGTAATTTGATAAAAATTGGATATCCACAATACTTTTAGAGATAATTAGCATTTACTCATTTTGAGTAGGTGAATAATTAGCTACGGGTCTGAAACTTCACCAAGTGAAAGCTCTTCCAAAAGTAGGTGAATGAGTTATTTAAGAAAAATTGGATATCCCCAATACATTTAGGGATAATTCACATTTACTCATTTTGAGTAGGTGAGTAATTAGCTACGGGTCTGGAACTTCACCATGTGAAAGCCCTCCCAAAAGTAGATGAAAGAGTTATTTGATAAAAATTGGATATCCGCAATACTTTTAGAGATAATTCACATTTACTCATTTTGAGTAGGTGAATAATTAGCTACGGGTCTGAAACCTCACCAAGTAAACGCTCTCCCAAAAGTAGGTGAATGAGTTATTTGAGAAAAATTGGATATCTGCAATACTTTTACAGATAATTCACATTTACTCATTTTGAGTAGGTGAGTAATTAGCTACGGATCTGGAACTTCACCATGTGAAAGCTCTCCCAAAAGTAGATGAACGAGTAATTTGATAAAAATTGGATATCCACAATACTTTTAGAGATAATTAGCATTTACTCATTTTGAGTAGGTGAATAATTAGCTATGGGTCTGAAACTTTACCAAGTGAAAGTTCTTCCAAAAGTAGGTGAATGAGTTATTTAAGAAAAATTGGATATCCCCAATACTTTTAGGGATAATTCACATTTACTCATTTTGAGTAGGTGAGTAATTACCTACGGGTCTGGAACTTCACCATGTGAAAGCTCTCCCAAAAGTAGATGAATGAGTTATTTGATAAAAATTGGATATCCGCAATACTTTTACAGATAATTAGCATTTACTCATTTTGAGTAGGTGAATAATTAGCTATGGTCTGAAACTTTACCAAGTGAAAGTTCTTCCAAAAGTAGGTGAATGAGTTATTTAAGAAAAATTGGATATCCCCAATACTTTTAGGGATAATTCACATTTACTCATTTTGAGTAGGTGAATAATTAGATACGGGTCTGAAACTTCACCATGTGAAAGCTCTCCCAAAAGTAGATGAAGCAGTTATTTGAGAAAAATTATGTCATTATTTTGCCACAAATAAGAAAATAGCTATTACTCACTTATGGCATGCAATAGAACCCCAAACTATATGCATTTACCCTGCAGTCACAATTTCAAAGTAGGTATTACTCGGCTATCCAATGTGCAACAGGTCTGAAACTTTACTATGTTATAGCTTACCAAAAAGTAGATGGACAACATATTTGAAAAGATTTCCCTAACTTCAATACTTTTGAAGATATTTGACATTTACTTCTTCTGTTATTTAGCTACAAATGAGAAAATAGCTATTACTCACTTATGGCAAGCAATAGAACCCCAAACTATGTATCATCTTATAGCTAAGAACAAAGTAGCTGAACAACATATTTTAGGAAAATACTCCAACTGCAATAGTTTTGGAGTTACAATGGCTTTACTCAACAGTCAGAATTTCAAAGTAGCTATTACTCAGCTATCCAAGGTGCAACAGGTCTGAAACTTTACTATGTGATAGCTTACCACCAAAAAGTAGATGGACAACATAAAATTGAACATATTTGAAAAGATTTCCCTAACTTTAATACTTTTGAAGATATTTGACATTTACTTCTTCTGTTATTTAGCTCCAAATGAGGAAATAGCTATTACTCACTTATGGCAAGCAATAGAACCCCAAACTATGTATCATCTTATAGCTAAGATCAAAGTAGCTGAACAACATATTTTAGGAAAATACTCCCAACTGCAATAGTTTTGGAGTTACAATGGCTTTACTCAACAGTCAGAATTTCAAAGTAGCTATTACTCAGCTATCCAAGGTGCAACAGGTCTGAAACTTTACTATGTCATAGCTTACCAAAAAGTAGATGAACAACATATTGGAAAAGATTTCCCTAACTTTAATACTTTTGAAGATATTTGACATTTACTTCTTCTGTCATTTAGCTACAAATGAGGAAATAGCTATTACTCACTTATGGCAAGCAATAGAACCCCAAACTATGTACCATCTTATAGCTAAGGACAAAGTAGCTGAACAAAATATTTTAGGAAAATACTCTAACTGCAATAGTTTTGGAGTTACAATCGCTTTACTCACCAGTCAGAATTTCAAAGTAGCTATTACTCAGCTATCCAAGGTGCAACAGGTCTGAAACTTTAGTATGTGATAGCTTACCAAAAAGAAGATGGACAACATATTTGAAAAGATTTCCCTAACTTCAATACTTTTGAAGATATTTGACATTTACTTCTTCTGTTATTTAGCTACAAATGATAAAATAGCTATTACTCACTTATGGCATGCAATGGGACCCCAAACTATGTACCATCTTATAGCTAAGGACAAAGTAGCTGAACAACATATTTGAAGAAAAAGTTGTTAGTGCAATAGTTTTTGAGTTATGAGCCCTTTACTCAAAGTAGCTAAGATTGCTATTACTCACTTATCTTTAGGCCTAAGTCAATAAAACCAAAAATTTTTTCAAGGGCATAAAAATTCATTGGGACAATTAATTTACAAAAAATCTGTAGCTGTAGTAGTTTTGGAGAAATCTGCGTGACTAACTAACGCACGCACACACGCACGCACGCACGCACACACAGACATCGTTTCATAATCTCCCTCCCGGGCTAAAGCCCGGCGGGAGATAACAAGGAGGAACTCACTCAGCAGAGATGTGCACTCTCCTGTGGAAGATCATGACATAGTGCCATCACTACCAGATAACATTGAAAGCCAGACACATCCCAGGGAAGAACAGAATAAAATCCTAAACAGGGTCTAGTTTATTTTTCACAAGACTCAAGTTTTTCTAATTTGTACAACAACAATATAACCATCAGTGAACAAATAAAAAATGTTTCAAAAATTTATCACAATAAACCAAAATGAACCAAGTATGCTGAAAAAAAAAATCAGGAGTTTAGTATCCTGTTTGGTATTGAAATATAATGTGATCGGCATAAATGGCACTGACTGAAAACAACAACCCACACAGAACTAAATTAACTAGAGGATCGCTTGCAAAGCAAAGGCAAAAACAAAGCGTCCTGCAAAGGAGAAATAATGGCAGCTTAATCATGTTCTGCTTCTGAAAGTTCTGCTTATAGCTCAACAAAGCCAGAATATAGGAAAAGTGGTTCTTGGGCAGGGTAGTTATCTTGGATACAGTTTCAAAAATTTTGATGAAATTGCTCTATCTTGCATGGTTAAGCAGACAGAGGCAATTTGGTGTTTTGCACTTTTTGTAACAATTCTGAAAATTGACAATGACCCCCATTTTTGGGAAGGGCAAATTTTGGGGGGAAATTGGGTAGAGTAGTCTGCTTACAAACCCAAAGAAATGGCCGCCATTTTTGGCGAGTGAAATATTCGTTGAAACTTGGAAAGGCTAGTCTTCACAGATACTATGTGGGTCAAAAAGTTTGCCGAATTTGCTCTATCTGGCATGGTTTTCAAGGTAAAAGCATTTTTGTGTTTTGCACTTTTGGAAAAAAATTTCAAAAATTCAAAATGGCCGCCCTTTTTTGGCAAGTACAATATTCGTTGAAACTTGGAAAGGCTAGTTTTCATAGATACCCTGTGGGTCAAAAATTTTGCTGAAATCGTTCTATCTGGTATGGTTTTCAAGATACAAGCATTTTCGGTTTTGTGATTTTTGCGAAAAATTCAAAATAGCCGCCATTTTTTGGCAAGCGAAATATTGTTGAAACTTGGAAAGGCTAGTCTTCACAGTTACTATGTAGGTAAAAAATTCACTCTATCTGGCACGGTTTTCGAGATGCAAGCATTTTCGGTTTTGTGATTTTTGCGAAAAATTCGAAAATTCAAAATAGCCGCCATATTTTGGAAAGTGAAATATTCGTTGAAACTTGGAAAGGCTAGTCTTCACAGATACCCTATGGATCAAAAAATTTGCAGAAATCGCTCTATCACGGTTTTCGAGATACAAGCATTTTTGTGTTTTGTGATTTTTGTGAAAAATTTGAAAATTCAAAATGGCTGCCATTTTTAGCGGGAGAAATTTTTTTTTTAAAACTGGGTCAGCTACTCATCAGAAGTACCCTGTGGGTCAAAAATTTGTCGGAATCGCTCTATCTAGCACGGTTTTCGAGAAACAAGGATTTTTGTGTTTTGCATTTTTGAAAAAAATTCAAAATGGCCACTAGTTTTGGCAAGTGAAATATTTGTGGAAACTTGGAAAGGCTAGACTTTACAGATACCCTGTGGGTCAAAAATTTTGCCAAAATGCTACTAGTAAATTTTTATTTTATGAAGAAAATGGTTTCAAAAAGTACTCATATATCAGTATTGTTCTATATGTGTACCTTATGAGCCTATATTTCCAATTTTGTGTTTTGCATTTTTTGTCAAAAATTCGAAAATTGAATATGACCCCCAATTTTGGGGAGGAGAAATTTTTTTGAAAATTGGAGACTAGTTTGCTCAGATACCCTGAGGGTTGTAAATTTCGACGAACTCGCTCTATCTCGCATGGATAAGGAGATACAAGCAGTTTTGTGTTTTACTCGTTAAGAAAATTGTCAATGCTTAATTAATCATCAATAACTCAGTCATTTCTTAATCTATCCCTGCCAAAATTTAATGTCACCCAGATCTTTATAGGAGGAAGGTATTTGCTAAATTTCAGGTGGATAAATAAAATGCTTCGTAAGTTATCATCCAGAAAAGGATGTCCCTCCAAAAAATGCATTTTTGGTCATGCGACCTCTCTCATTGGTTAAAATGTCATCGCAGCATATTCAGAAAAATTTCCCAGGGCTACTGCACACACCTGCCAAATTTGAAAGGAATCCGCTGAACGGTCACAGAGTTATGAGGAAAAGAAAATGCAGAGCTCACGGAGCCGGCGCAGCCAGATATCCTCCCATATACAAACAAGCGTCCCGCAAGGGACGCTTAATGACAAGTGACACCAATACTGATTGGTAATAAATATACTGAACATACTTAACTCAATAAAACATAACAGAACAACAGAAAAGTAAATGCTGCCAACAGTGATATACATGTACTGCTAGTTAAAAGTACCTACATGTACTAATAACCAGAACTGAAGAACTTTCCCTACTAAGATAGCGAAACTAGTACACACAGTAGAGTACATTGGCCAAAAACAATAAACACTTCAATCAGATGTTTCTTTTACATAAGTTTGTCCTCGTGTATGTATAATTAACCCTCATTTAGTCAGTTAGTACTTCATCAGTGTGCTGTTTTCTGTGAGATAGTAGTTTTGCTTTTTGACTGAAGCCTTTGTCACAATACTCGCACAGATATGGTTTTTTACCTTGGTGCAGATTCAAATGTGCAATGAGACTGTTAACTTCACGAAACTTCTTCCCACAAATTTGGCACATTTTTATCTTTCCAGCAGTGTGCTTTTTCAAATGGGACTGTAAATTTGAACTCTGTGCAAAGGAGCTTTGGCAAATACTGCACTTGTAAGGTCTTTCTCCTGTATGCACCCTGTTATGCAATTTCAGCTCACTCTTAGTACGAAAACATTTTTTACATTTCAGACATTCATATGGCTTTTCACCAGTATGGATCATCTTGTGCTTATTAACATCAGACGATCTGCTGTAAAACTTGCCACAGATATTACACTGGTATGGCTTCTCCCCAGTGTGCATCAGTTTATGCCGCTTCCACGTGGTATAATCTGCAAACCCTTTTTCACACAGATGGCACTGGTAAGGTTTTTCTCCAGTATGAGAGAACTTGTGAGTTCTCAGACCAGAGCTGGTTATATACGTCTTGTCACACAGATCACACTTGTACGCACGTTCGCCAGAATGTATCTTTCGGTGTACTCTCAAATTACTCGGACCAATGAAACACTTGCCACACTCAACACATTTGAATGGCCTTTCACCTGTATGATACCTCATGTGCAACACCAATGATCCTCTATAACCAAAACACTTGTCACATTTTGAACACTTGTAATTTTTTTCTTGAGTATGTTTCCTTGTGTGGAGTTTTAAACTATGCTTCCACCAGAATGTTTTTCCACACACATCGCACATGAAGGGTTTGTCTTTTTCATGCTGGGAATGCTGTCTTATTTTATGATCTTTGAGAGCACTAGCTGCCCTATAAGAACTCCCACAATCTTCACACTGTAGATTCTGTACATGACCATGGACACCAAGATGGATGGAGAGATTTTGCTTCAATCGAAATGTTTTCTCACACTTATTGCAGGAAAATGGTTTTTCTCCGGTATGAATACGCACATGTGCAGTCAACAAAGATTGAATCTTAAAGACTTTCCCACACTGTTTACAGTCAAGAGTTTTCCCTACTCTTAAGCCTGGATAAGCTGACCTGTCAAATTTATACTGTCTTTTAATTTTCACAGTTTCAGTCTCTTCACTTTCTCGGGCTACAGATGTTTCATCATTTTTCTTACCATTTTCCTTGGGTGTTTTATTATGAGCATCATCATCAGCAAGAGAATGGACAGACTCTAAAATGGGCATGAAATTATCTTGTTCAGTCAGAGCTTTGTTCTCTTTTTGTTCATTTTGGTATTTTAGTTGGCTTTCTGGTCTACTATCTGGCAGTCTTAGATACAATTCAGCTATTTCTCGAAGTGATGCTGCCTTCACAGTGTTATAAAAGTAATCACTGTTTTCAGTATTACTGCAGGTTATAATGCTGTTTGTTTGGCAGTCATCCATGGTCTTAAAGAGTGTGACTTGCAGCACATTTACTGCATATATTGATCAATGACAGATCCACTGTGTTTGGCAGTCATACTAATTTCATGAATTATCTGAAATGAAATATAAAACCAAAAATAAAGGATGTAACAATTATAAATAGAAAAAAAGTAAAATTTTAATATGGCACATGTCTTAATGTATTACTAAAACAGCAAAGACAAGACCACTGTAATGGTATGATCACCCGCCGAGGATCAAATGCTAAATGATATAAACAAAACATGGAGTTTCACTGACACATTACATCCAGATGCCATGAACATATACCAGAGCAAAGGTATACAAAAGCTGCAACTTCAATAAAACTGAAGTTACACGAGATTTACATAGTGTCAAAATGTCATACTAACCACCAAAAAGTAGGTAAACATATTTCAGAAAAACATTCTGAATTCAATTGTAGTTACAAGTGATTTACTAAAAGCTGAGCTATCAAAGCAGGTATCACTAAGTCAGCTATGGAACTACAACTGATGCCATGGCACAGAACATCAAAAGGTAACTGAACAGCATACTTGATATAAAAAAAAACCCTAAGTTGAATAGTTGTGCAGTTATAAGTGATTTACTCATTTGAGAAATGTAAAAGTAGCTGTAACTCATTTAGAATTGCAGCTAAAGCTCTGAAAATTTCCCATGAAACAGAGCATCAAAAATTATCTGAGCAATATATTTGATAAAACCTCCAAATTCAAAAGTACTGAAGTTATAAGTGATTTATCCATTGACAAAATGTCAAAGTAGATATTACTCAGCTACGGAGGTACAGCTCTGAAAGCTTGCCATGACACAGAACATTAAAAAGAGGTGAACAACATATGTCACAAAAAAAACTCTAAATTCAATAGTATTGAAGTTACAAGTGATTTACTCATTGGCAAATGTCAAAGTAACAACTAGATTGCGCCGACTCGACATCAACATATCTGCAGACAGGCCATTTCTCACACCACACGCATTCACTGAGTATTTTTAATTTTTTTTTTTTTTGGGGGGGGGGGGGGGGGGGGGGGGGGGGGGGGCATTTGTTTTTTTCATTTTTGGGGGGTCAATTTTAAAAAAAAGTCCTGTGAGTGGATCATTCATGGGTCTCAAATACATGTTAAATGTCTACTTAAAGCCTTGGTTTTTGACACATAAAAAAGGAACATATTAATATATTCCCAGATGAGATTTCAGCTGTATCAGGCCCATATTATGACAGTTATAGGGCTTAAAAGTGGTAAAAAGTCAATAAACTGGGGGTCTGTGGGCATGTAAGAGTCCTTAAGGTGACCTTAACATTAAAGTTACAGATTTAAAATTTTTGACAAAGATTTCATGTAGAAGTTTTATCTACTACAGTTAGAAACTTGTCAGACTTACCATTTCCAGGTTACAGGACCAAATATGTTGAAACTATCTTAAAAGGGTAACTCGGATGGGTGTTTATGGTCCTTATACACAGGTTAAACGTCTATTTAAAGCCTTGATTTTTCTCACATGTAAACAGAACATAATCATATATTTCCAGATGAGATTGCAGCTGTATCAGTCACATCATTTGACAACTATAGGCCTTCAAAGTGGCAAAAAGTCCATAAATTGGGTCTCTGTGGGCAATTTAGAGACCTTAAGGTTACCTTAAAATTAAAGTTATAGACTTCAAATTTTTCACAGACTTAGAGTACATGTAGAAGTTATGTCTACTACAGTTACAGACTTGTCAGACCTACCACTTTTAAGTTTTTCGTGAAAATATGGGAAAAAGGTAAAAAAACGTCCAAGTATGATCTTTATGGGCCTCAAAAAAATTTTAACCTTGACATAAAGTCTTGATTTTTGATGTATGTAAGGAGAATACAGTAATGTGTTCCCACGTAAAATTTGAGCCAGATAAGCCACATATTCTGTGACCTAGAGGGCATTAAGTGGCAAAAAGTGAATTTCTGACCTTAAGCTGGCCATAAGTTCTTTGTTATTGGGAGTTTAAGCACTTTAAGGTCACCTTAAAATAGGGTTCCTCTCCTGACCCAAATACATGTGTGTGTGCCAATTTTGAATGAAATCTGTGGAAGCGTTTTTGAGTTATCGCGCACACAAGTCAAAATGTATGGCGGTGGCGACGTACGGATGTGAAACCAATATATCCCCGACTTTTGTCTGGAGATACAATTACTCAGTTAGGTATGGAGCTACAGCTCTGAAAATTTGCCGTGACACAAAACATGAATAAGTAGGTGAACAATGTATTCCACCAAAACAGTCTTAATTCAATACATTTGAAGTTATAAATGATTTACTCAATGATGATCTTTTAAAGTAAGCTATTACTCAATAAGCTATGAAGCTACAGCTTGGGAAAAAAGTACATCAAAAATACATAAAAAGTAGGTGAACAAGTAGGTAAGAACAAGATATTCCAAGCGCTGTCAATAAAAATGAGTCTGATGAACTGACAGATATTGATATTGAAGATGTTAAGAATAAATGGAAGCATGGTTTTGATGGTTTATACAGGTCAAATGAAGCCACTTCAGATTTTCACCAAAATATAAGATATCAAAAAATACTCATTGAAAACCAAATACTAAATAATGAAATAGAAGAAAATGTTTACCTTAACAACGAAATTACATCAGAAGAAATAAAGAAGGTCACAAATGGTTAAAAATCTAGAAAATCACCTGGTATTGATGGCATTCAAAATGAATTGCTTTATAATGATAACTGTCTACCAATCTTAAAATCACTTTTTAATAAATGCTTTAACACAGGTAAAAGGCCACTGCCGCAGCGGTTATCTCTCGCTATAGAATCAGTAATAATGGAGAACTAAAGGAGATATAAGGCCTTTGTAGTAAGATAATCCCACTTGACATTGAAGAAGGGGTCAAACTTTCCTAGCCATATAAATTTTGTGCATATTTGATGAACCTAGCTGCAATATTCAAGGTTTAGAGCATCTCAATGATGTTTTAAATAATTGGCTATGGCGGCCATTTTGTTTATCAAAACGAGGCCAAAATTTTGCAGAGACAGGTTTTTGTAGCCATAAACATTCCCTGCAAATTTGATGAAGATATCTTTATAAATTAATGAGATGTTAAGGTTCATGTTAAAACCTGACAAACAGACACACGGATGGATGCACAAACAGACACAAGTATGGAAGGCATTTACAATCTCTTGACCACAACCTATGCTTTTCATGGTCTGTCTTTACAATCTGAAGCCATAGCACCAATAATAAGGGAGAAATAAGGACGTTTTAATGTGATGACCTCATTTAACCTTGAAGCAGGGGTCAAAGGTCAAATTCAATACCTGGAAAAGATCCCCAGGCCATGACTTCAAGGCCTTTTTAATAGGATAACCCTGTTTGACATTAAACATGTGATATGGCGGCCATTTTATTTTTTGAACTAGGCCAAAATTACTATGAGACTAACTTTTCTAGTCATATAGCTTTTGTGCAAATCTGATGAAGCTAGCTGGAATATTTCAAGATTTAGAGCACCTTTACGATTTTCAAACAATTAGCTATGGCGGCCATTTTGTTTTTCAAAATGAGGCTAAAATTTTTCAGAGACAGGTTTTCATAGCCATAAACATTCCCTGCAAATTTGGTGAAGATATCTTCATAAATGAATGAGATATTAAGGTTTATGCAAAAACGTGCCGGACGGATGGACGGACGCACATACGGAAGGCATTTTATAATCTCCCGACCACGGCCTTTGGTCGCAGGCGGGAGATAAAAATTCCAACGATCTGGCTAAAAGCAATTATAGTATCTATCCCAAAAAGTGCTACAAAAGACCCATATATACCTCTCAACTATGGAGGCATAAGTTTAATATCTTGTGTTAGCAAAATATACTCTGCTATACTTATAATAGAATAAATTCCTACACAGATTTGATGGGCATTGTAGCTGAGGAACAAAACAGGTGCCATAAAGGTCAAAGCTGTGAGGACCACATTTTTACTTTGACAAGTATTATAAAAAATAGATTAAATGTGTCCAAAGATACATTCGCCTGTTTCATTGATATGAAAAAAGCTTTTGACTGGGTGGACAGGGATCTTCTATTCTTTAAGCTTTTAACCTATAACATTACAGGAAAAATTTACCAGGGTTAGCGAAGTACCTCTAAAATATGGAGTCCAATGGACTACATGTCCTCCGAAAAATGGAGTCCCAATCATTTTTTCCTGAGTCCAGTGTTTGCGTTAGTGTTATGAAATGTCGGGTACCTTGTACCTTATGGCTCATCAAAAAGGGGTACCACTGTATGAAAATTGAGTGCAAGTAATAATTTTTCTCCTGTAATTCGGGTACATTTAAATATATAGAAGCACCATCCAATTTCCTTTATATTGATAAATAATATGCATCTATACAAAAATAAATGTTAAAAATATTTTAAAAAGCTGAACCCCAGTCAACAAACTTCATTTTAGTCTAATTAGATTGAAATTTATTTTGTATGATTATTTTATTTAAGCTACAAATATGGCATTGATACTGTTTGAAAGATAAAAATTTGTAGTTTTCCTTGCTTTTTGTCTGACAAAAATTCATTGGGTAGTCCCAGAGATATAGTTTTATTCATAATTTGTTACATCCCCTGTAAATATTTTCGAATTTTACAGCTTTTATTTTCCGGGCAACTTTCCGGGGTTAAATAACAGGAGTTTCCGAGATTTGTTAGAATAGTTTGTCTCCCACGAAATTCACTGTTCTGGCTTGTTGTTTCGACTGTTTCCGTGCAGAGATCAGACTTTCTTTCGATATATAACGTTTTGAGTAGATATGCTAGTGTACGAAATATCTCGCTTTACAATGGTGGACGTAAACAACTTGCCAGGAAATCGCTCGAAACCATTTAATTTTAAAATATAAAGCTTATTTTCAGTGTTATATATATTGCTTGCATATCTACGCTTCCTGCCACCGAAATTCGCTTCTAAAGCAGAAATATTTCCTTCATAAAAATCGCGTCCCGATGGACGCACTGACAACCGAAATTTGCGTCCAAATCTGAAATACCGCGTATTTAATATACTCGGACGGCGTAATCGCGAACCCTGTTTACTGGGCTATAAATGTATGTACACAAACACACAATCTTGTATATAACTGCAACAAACATTCACAGACTGGTTTTCAGTTCTAAACGGTGTAAAGCAGGGGGATAATCTATCGCCATCACTATTTGCACTGTACATAAATGATTTACTGCACGAATTAAAGTCTATTGGCTGTGGGATTCGCATTGGAACGTATGTGATTAATATATTGCTTTATGCAGATGATTTTGTTCTTGTTGCAGAAAATGAAAACATATTACAAAAACTAGAGGAATGCTTTTGCTAACAAAAACAAAGCATCCCTGAAAGTTTAAAATGCTTTGTGGTTTTAATAAGCATGCTGTAAAGCTAAGAATGCACAAAGCTGCGCCGTATGCTTTCCCAATACCTCTTAATACATTCTGAAGCTACAAAAGCAACGATAAAGGAGATATAAGGCAAAAACTCCAAAGCAGCTATTTATGACCCCAGTTTGGCCCATAAGGGGGGGTCGGGGGGTAAAACTGACCGGCTATTTAGACTCCCCACATATGCTTTCCCAATACCTCTTAATACATTCTGAAGGTATAAAAGCAATAATAAAGGAGATATAAGGCAAAAACTCAAAATCAGCTATTTTATGACCCAAGTTTGACCCATAAGGGGGGGTCGTTCTAACAATGTATTTAAGATAGGAAATACCAAACTAGACTATGTTATAGGAATAAAAGACGTATTCTCGTGCTTTATGATGGTTTTAAACTATCGATCGGCTGCATTAAAGCCACAAAGCCCGAAGGGCTGAGTGCTTTAATACAGCAGATCGATAGTTTAAAACCATCATAAAGCACGAGAATTTGTCTTTTATTCCTATTCTAAAATGGTTACAAATTATTTTAGTCAAAATTAGGGGTAAATCTTACGCAAAAATCAAAACAATTCCAACGCCATGTTGGCTGTTCCATCAATGTAACATACATGGTGATATCTAGGGTAAAAAACAAGTATTTTGTGTTACTCTATTTTCACAGAAATTGTTATGAAATATTGACAGATTGTCATTGTAGATGCTTTTATTTTGCTGTAAGCTTTAAAACGATATGTTAATTGTTAAAATCAAGCAAGAAATGACAATTTTATAAATATTTTAACCACTAATTCTACTGGGAGTTGTTTGTTTACATTTGTACGCGAAGGGATGATGTACGTAGAATTCAACAGCGTTACTTTATTTACCGTTCTATATTCGCGATTTCTGAATTGCGCAAAAGACGTGTCCACGTTCACTGCGCAGCCTACCATTTTAGAATAAAACGTACAGGTATCTAGGGGTCACACTAGATGAAAATCTTACCTTTAATGCACCATGCCAAGAATTAAATAATGCAGGTGGCATTGTAGCCAAATTTAAGCAATTTAAGCATCTTCCATTTAAATGTTTCACAAAACTCTTTGATACAGGAGTAGAACCAATATGTACTTATGCCTCTAGTGTATGGGGTTTCAATAAATTCCAGTTAGGACAGAAGCTCCAGCATAGTGCAATAAGATATTTTCTTGGAGTGCACAAATGTACTCCAACCTTAGCATTAACTGCAGACTTTGGTTGGCTAGACATGAAGTATAAATATAATCTTAATATACTTAAATTTTATAACCGTCTTTTATCAATGAATAATGACAAACTGACAAGGCAAGCGTTTGAAGCAGATCAAAATCAATCAATTAACTAACAGAGAATTTCAAGAAAATGTTGAAATCAAACCAAAATTACGGTCCTATAAACTATTTAAAAGACATGTAGAAACTGAGAAATATGTCACCACTAACTTAAGTAAATATGAAAGGTCACTGATAGCTAAGTTTAGGTCGGGTACTCTCCAGCTTGCAATTGATACTGGGAGATTTAGAAATATAGAAATTAACAACAGACTATGCATTTTGTGTAACCAAAATCAAGTTCAAAATGAAATTCATTTTTTGTGCTTTTGTCCTTTTTATCATGACCGGAGACAGAAACTTTACAGCGATCTTAAAACAGACCCGGAATCTTTTGAGAATAATTATGACTTATGCATAGAGATAATGCATTCTGAAAGAATTTATTGCCTGTTATCTTTCATTGTTAATGCTTGGGGAAAAAGAAGAGATTTTAATTATAATTCTGACTCTTAACTTTTTAAATCTACATACAAATGTTAACTGTTGGTGAGATGTGATAAGACATATGTATGTAACAAGATTACACTTTACCTGGTCCATTTTGCTTACTCCCTTTGCTGAAACTTTCCTGTTTAAATAAAATTTAAATAGTAACAAATGCATCTATATTAAATTTGTTGACCACTTTTTGTTTACCAAAATGTCATTTAATGATATTTCAATAGTTTAAAGTGTCTTATAAGCCCAAATGAGGCTGGGCTTGTATTTTAATTTTGTATTTCATGTATATATGTATTTGTAAATCAAACAGGACAATATAATAAACGATTTATCTATCTATCTATCTTATCTCTATTCCTTATGGTTTCTGAGATATGGCCCAGAAAAGATTTTAAAGTTTAAGGTCTCTCCAGCAAGGTCAAAGGTCAAATCAAGGTCACACAATTACATTGCACACCTACACTCCCTTACTAATGTCCCTACCAAGTATCAACTTACAATGCCTTAAGGTTTCTGAGATATGGCCCGGACAAGATTTTCAAACTCAATGTCACTATGGCAAGGTCAAAGGTCAAATCAAGGTCACACTATGACGTTGCACACTTACACCCCCAACCAATGTCTCTGCCAAGTATCAACATCTTCCACCTCAGGGTTTGTGAGATACAGCCCAGACAAGCTTTTTCCTGCCACCCACCTGCCCGAATCCCCACCCACCTGATGGGAGAAAACAATAAACACAGCCCTTAAAAGCTGTGGGGTAAAAATCTCTAAATTCAAAGTATTAAGCAACAATTAACAACATTAACATAAAATCAACATAGATGGACAGCTAATATGTTCGTTATTTTACTGATATAATGTGCTATACAAGGATATCTCTATATTCATAAAACGTGTATTTATGTATTTTTCAGAGTAACAAAAACACAGTAACACCCAGCCATTAAGTCTTAGTTTAGCATCTGTGGCTTATTATTTATGTAAAGTGGATTTTCTGCAATCCCAAGCTGAAACTAAATACTTGAAGTTTTTGTTGTTTATTGTCATCAATTTTACATACCGATCTTCTGGTTTTAAACTTTCAAAATTCTCATAAAAAAATTATGTAATGTGACAAGAAAACTGTTCTGGCAGATTACAATCAATCTTTTACTTAGGAGTCCTTTGATGGACTTTACAATAGTTTAGGCTTTATGGAAAGTGATATTTCTGACTATTGTGTGTATATTGTGCTTGTTTTCATATACCTAAAATGAAAACAGGCTATATTTATTGACTACAATGGTACCAAAAATGTATATAATAATAAGGGGTGACAATTCATATGGGTGAGATGTCTTTAGAAATTATGGGACAAGTTTGAAATGGGGTGAGTTTTCTTGATACATGTACTAATAGTTCAAACTTTCTCTAAAGTGAATGGAACAAATGCACAACAAATTATGTGGCTTTCAAATTATGTGGTCATTTACTGGTGGTGATAATTGGGGAAGACGTCGAACTTGTGACCATGGAAACTTGCTACCACAACTCACTAGCAATTAATATGCACAGGTACATACATGGTATACTTTAAATGGTTAATATTCATGTTTGCATGGATAATATGAGGTCACAAAATCCTATGAGGTTTCACAACAATATTTTATAAATAGAAATGCTGCCTAATTGAAGATCACTTAAATAATTTCAAAGTCTTGGACTTGCATGTACAACTCATTTATAGTCATGTCAGGCCACTGAATTCAGTGGGGTTTCCTAACAATATTCTAGTAATAGACTAAATACTACAAATTCACAAATGTAGCTCATTAATATTCATGTATTAAAAATATATGAGGTCATGGAATCCTGTGGGGTTTCCTAACAATATTTTAATAAAAATGCTGCTTGAAGATCAAATACTTCAAATTCGCTGGAATAATTTATCGGTAACGAGATGTGGTAGTGAGTTACTGGTAGTGAGATGCCATGGTCATGGGTTAAATTTAAATTGATACAGTACTCGCAGTGTATTGGTACCCATAATTGGCAGCAAGGCATGCAGTAACTCTAAAGTTTAATGACAGTGTCAATTTCTTTTATGTAAGCTGTTACCACTACAAAACAGTACTGTAGCTACATTTCCAAACTTGAAAAACTGGTTTACGAAGAACTGTGGTGGCCTTAACTTTTGCCTAGATGTGGTTACCTCAGCTCTACTTATTTGCATGTAGAGCTGTGGCACGACCACATGTAAAACTGGAGATTTGCAAAAAAGACCTTCCTGTTGAATTAAGCTGGATAAATGGCTAAATTTGACTTTTTACAGTTTAAATCAATTAAATTTGATGCAGAAATTTTGACACAGAAATTAAGATATTTAAGCTATTTCAGACAACCTTTAGTGGTGGTGGACCATGCAGTTCACGCCCGGGTACCAATTCACGCCCACCCCTAAATTTATCCAAACCAATTACAGTTAAACAATAAATAACAAATGTATATGATCAATTTGATGATTATCTATGATGTGGTAAACATCTTCTCTATGAAAAATTATTACTCTTCAAGAAAATTGAGGGTGGGCGTGAATTGGTACCCGGGCGTGAACTGGACCACCACGAATACCAGGGGCCGATTTCACAAAGGGACTTAAGTCCAGATTTAGGCTTAAATCTAAGACTTTGGTCTTAAATTTTGTCAAAAAACTGCTAAGTCTGTGGTCTTAGACTTAGCGGATTTCACAAAGCAGCTAAGTCCATGAAATAGCTAAGTCAGTGGACTTAACTTTTAAGTCTGGGAGGTAGTGGGCTTAAATTTTGTAAAGAGGACTTAAATATGGCTGCCATAAACTTTCCTCCACTTCAAAATTTGAAATGGCTGTAAATAAATTATAATTATGCAGAACACCTCACTAAAGTAGTGTTTGGGAAGTTTATATGTGCCAACAAGGTTTTCAATATCAAAACAGCACTTATCCTTAGATAAAATACATTAAATGAAGAATATGTGGCACCAATATTATATTTTGAATAGATACAAAAGGTCACATGACACAGAAAACCACTGTGGTTATATGATAAGCCTGGACTTAGCTAAGTCACCTTTGTGAAATCCATTTTTCTAGCTAAGACCAAAGTCTTAGATTTAAGCCCAAGACTTAGCCAAAAAGGGACTTAGTTTAAGTCCTTTAGTGAAATCGGCCCCAGATCATTCGCCACATTTCCCGTTCGCCACATAGTTTCAATAGACGTTTCGCCACAAGAAATATTGTAGCAGCAGCCACAAAACAGGGAGGAGGATTTTATTTCACGGCTAACACAAACTCATGAATATTCATGAGCAAATCAGAAGTGCGTGGTGGGAGACAAAAATATTACTGGCCATTTCTATTTGGAGTAAATGTCCCTGCAAAAGACGTTCTGCATCGTCCTAACATATTTTATTTCACAGCTAACACAAACTCATGAATATTCATGAGCAAATCAGAACTTCACGGTAGGAAACAAAATATTACTGGCCATTTCTATTTGGAGTAAATGTCCCTGCAAAAGAATGTTCTGCATCATCCTAACATATTTTATTTCAAGGCTAACACAAACTCATGAATATTCATGAGCAAATCAGAACTTCGTAGGAAACAAAATATTACTGGCCATTTCTATTTGGAGTAAATTTCCCTGTAAAATATTTCATTTCACGGGCTAACCCCACAATATATGGTACTTCAAAGAACTTCAAAGAAGTTAGGGTTAATTGTGTAGTTAGCGCCCTCCCTCTTCAAACAATGGCAACCTTCAAAGAAGTTAGGTTTCTTTGATAATTCCAATTATGTAACTATGTGGCGAAACATCTGAAGTAATTATGTGGCGAACGGGTCTTGTGGCGAATGATCTGGTTACCACCACCACCACTACAACAAAAGAACATTTTCAATATTTTGGAAAAATCTTCAAAAAAAAATGTCGAAAATAGGTGAATGTCATTTATTTTCACTCAGTTATGTTTGCATCTTGAAGGGGAATATAACACAATTGTGGAAATAGAGAAGTAGAGCCGAGGTAGCCATGTCTAAAATTTTGCCATGACCATACAGTAATTGCTCCCCAAGCAGTACAAAGTCCAATTATCGCCCATAACTTCAGTACTAGTTACTTCAATACAGCGTCTAATCAGAAATATAAGTGCACCTTAGCAAGCAGGAATGAAAAATAAATATACTGTAATGTTTTTGTGTATGAGCCATGTCGTGACAAATGTGTTTTGCGCAATAAACATAATATATATTGAAAAATTAAGAAATTCAGGTTTGTACTAAACCGAATTTTACCAGAGCGTTTGTATTACATCCGGGTTAGCAAAAGGTGTGTAAGGACACACATCAAATGCTAATAGGGGATTGCCATATTCTGTATGCCTTGCCATATTCCGTATCCCCTTGCCAGATTATGTATGTTCTGTTGAAGTGAAGTTATGGCTTAATAATGATTCACGTTGTTTATAATTTGTTTAAAAGACATAGCTAGTCACAAGTATCACTGATCAAGTTTACAAGTATATCCGTTGGAAATAAGTAACTCATAAATAGGTTACATTGATAATAGCGCTATAATTTTTGTATACAAGTATTTTTTGTAATAACGATTGCATATGTATGTGTATATTATAATTCTAAAGATACCTAGCTCCAGGTCTTATTTGAGAAGTTATGAAAATGGTTATCATATGCTTGATCAATGTTGCATATACCGAAACTCATGTTTTAGTTCGTTTGATAAAGGACTAAATTCATCTTTACATTATTGTTACAAGCTTGTATAGATGAACAGCATGTGTATAGATAATAAAAACCATAGAGCCCTGTTCCAAATTTTAAATGATTTGTTCCATACAAAAAAAAAATATCAAAGTTGCCAAGTGTATCACAGACAGATCTACCAAATATTTTTCATGATTATTTTTTTTTCTCAAAAGGTTATCAAAATCAGAGACCAACTTATAAAACAGAAATCAGAAATAAAGACCCCCCCTACCCTCAATCAAAAGAACAATAGTGATTTTGACAGATTTGATCCAGTGCCACTAGCAAATGTACCATTCTTTGTATGCTTCACCTCTCTGCAGTATCAAATGTACTATTCTTTGTATGCTTCACCTCTCTGCAGTATTTGGTCCGCTTTAACATCCTTTTCAGTGATTGATCTATTCTTTTAGAATTCGAGACAAATGCACAAAGTACATATTTGTTGAATAGATTTCAACAATTATTGGTAGATATAGTTGTTTTAAGTGTGAGCTGTAGCAAGGCTTGCACTTCTAGAGATCATTTTTGTCTCCAGTCTTTCATGAATTGTGGCATAGCATGATGAGTGCCTGCTTCCTCACTGAATTTAATGACAATTCGCTACACTAGTACTGGGATGGGTGAGCGCTTCAGTGCAGTACTCACTTCTCTAAAGGCTCTGTGACTTGTGGTGGAAGAACAAACCCCTTTCAGTCTTGTTTTCATGGGGAAGAAAGTTTACTATTGTGTTTCTCCTAACATGGATCAATTTAGAATCTAATAAGTACTCTGTTTTTTTTTGTTTTTTGGGGGGGGGGGCGGGGGGGGGGATATATTTTTCAGAGCTTCTGAAGAATAATCTCTTTTAAATGCAGGTGGCTTGCAGCTATTTATGAATTTTGATAGTTTTTCAGTAATGGAAAGTGTAAATCAGGCAATTTTTTCTTGAAGGTACAATAGGTTCACCTGAAAACTGAATGTGATCAAACCACTTAAAACAAAGAACAAAAGTTTTCTTGTTTGGCTTTTGACAATGCTTTGAAAAAGGTATTATTGAAAAACCCTGACATTAGTGATGGCAACATAAAGCCTACTTTTATTTCATATAAGCAACTACAATAATGCCAAGCAAAGATTGAATGTGACACACTTATTTGATATGTTGAAAAGCTATTTGTTGAAATAATTTTTATTTGAAGTTTTGAGACATAACTTTTGTGGTTTTCACTATACACTCATTTCTCCATGGGCCTGCCTCAGTGTATCTGTGAGTGGAGTTGAGATTATGATGGGGAAATATGTTATAACAGGCATACAAAATCTAACTAGCTGCCATATTCTATACTTCTTAATCCCCCTATCCCCTTCAGGATGCAAATTATGAGAATCAGATTTGTATACCCTAAAAGAAATAGAATCTGATGGGCATACAAACTATTGCATTACACATACATTTACCAAGATCAGTGAAGTAGAATGTATGAATCCACTCAACTGCTCATATATAAATCCACGACGAGAAAAGTAATGAATGGATTTTGATGAATTTTCAGGAAATAATGGCAATGGTACAAGGAACAGATGATTTAGTTTTGGTGGCAATCCAGATCATGGCCTGGATCCATGAATTTTAAAGGATTTTTTATCATTATACACATAAGCAATATTGGAGATGTTGGGTCTTGGCGAAGGTGTGTGCTCTCTGACTGCTCTTGATTTTTCTCACTGTAAAATGCAAACTGTCTAAGAAATGTTTATCATACTGCACATAAATTAGAATATTTTAAACAAATATTTTCATTATTTTCAGTATGTGTAAAATGGCATCTTGTCAGATAAGAGGTCAACATTGAGTTATTTTGAAACAATACCATGCACTTAATAATTATAAATAATAATAGTAGGATTTATATAGCGCAAAATTGATACAAATGCTCTAATGCGCTTGAGTCCAAGAAGGGAGAGTCCAGGGACAGGCATGGGTCGACATCTAAAAAGCGCCTGCCAGGGTATAACTAAGGTGAAGGGTATGCCAGCCTAAACAAGTAGGTCTTTAGCTGGCTTCTGAAACCATCTATTGTTTGCTGAGATCTGATAGTTTGTGGCAGCTTGTTCCATTCAGCTGGTGCAGCTACTGCAAAGCCACGCCTTCCTATGTGCTTATTAGGGCGGGTTGAGGAGATAGATAGCCTGTTGCCGTGAGTGAGACTGCTCGATCTTATTAAAGCTGAAAGATACGGGGGCTGTGAAAGATTAATAGCCTTGAATACCAAAAGATTATACTTAAACAAAATGCAATGTTGAATTGGGAGCCAGTGGAGTTTTTTCAAAGAGAGTGTAACATGACTCATTTTGTCAAGTCTGAAGATGATGCGGCAAAGAGCATTCTGGACCCTCTGTAGTTTGGCTATGTTGGACTTGCTTACCCCATAGAGTAAAGAGTTACAGTAGTCTAGATGACTACTGACCATAGCATTTGCCAGAAGTATTGCTGTCTCAACTCCAAGGAATTTGCGAATTCGTCGCAAATCACAAAGATGATAGTAACATGCTCTGCAAACCTTGGCAACATGATTGTCAAAGGAGTTGTCGGAGTTGAAAATAACACCCATATTTTTTACTTCCATCGACGGAGAGATATTGTTTTGGAGGGGTGGAACAGGGAAATTTGGTGCAAGCGACTCTCTGATGGCTTTTTGACCTATAATGATAAATTCGTTTTTTTCTGGGTTTGGTTTTAGTTTGACACCGTCCATCCACTCCTGTACAGACTTGAGACACTCGGTCAGCTCTTCCATGCTAGAGTCAAAATTCCTGGAGTCAACTGCTATGTAGATCTGGGTGTCATCGGCATACAGGTCATGAGTAACATTGAATTTTGAAATAACTTGACTGAGGGGACTAGTGTAGAGGGTGAAAAGGTAAAGACCCAGTACAGAGCCTTGGGGGACTCCGAAAGGGAGAATTACCGCCTCAGAGAAACTATCACCTATTTTAATTTTTTGTTTACGATTTGAAAGATACAATTTGATCCATGACAAAACAGTACCATCTAGACCAAACCAGTCATGCAAGCAGTCATATAAAAGAGGAATTTAACTTGTTAAACACTTAACTTGTGAGCTATATATTTATATTTATTCATACTGGCTGTACACATTATGAAATATGTTTATCATTCGGTGTTCATACAAACTATTTAACTTGTGTGAGACATACAACATGCTCTCAAAAGTACTGCAACAAGATATGACAACTAATATACCAGCTTATTCTGTCCTGAACTTTAATTGTTGAAGTAAATTGTTTTTCATTCCATTTGACATATAAGTCAATACTTCCTAGATCTGAACATGCGCTAAATACAAATCCTTTCATCAATGAGACAAGATGCAGTTAATAATTTTGTTGCTGCTCAACCAATAAGACACAAAACCGCAAAAACTAAAATGTTAAATTCTATATTTGTCCAAATTTCACAGTCAAAAATTGAAGGTTCTAAGTCTAATCAGAGTTTAATAGTGCTTAATTTCCCCTTTGTAAAAGAGGACTCTAATTCGCAACAGCACCACGATAGTCAACCAATTTCAATATCCTGGGACAGAGAAGTGGACAAGCTTCACAGTAAATGCCAGGGGATGATTAAGATTAAAATGGGTATGCTTTGGTGTACAGGTAGGTTTTAAGCTGCTTTCTGAAAGAGACTCCTAATGATAATGACAACGCTTGTAAAATATAGGCCTTTGTTGACTAGATCTAGAAAGACTGTGAATATGTTAAATATGTCTGGGAAGTAACAAACATGAATTGGCAATATGTAAAAGCTAAGGTCACACCATAGTATCAGCTGGCATTAGCCAAAGCTCAAGGCAGAAGTCAGACAGAGATGGAGGGGAATAATCCATGACCTAAGCCCCAAAGGCTTGTAAGTGACGTCAGTTCATTCAGTTTTTTTTTGAAAGCCAGTGATGAAATAGTTAGCAAGTTTGACATTTAGTCACTTTACCCACCCTCAAATCTGTAACTGTTGGTTCAAACCAAGGTGATAGTAAAACATGGAATGAACTGAGGATCTGTTCCGATATGACCTGAAAAGGAACAAAATTGGAAATTTTATTTTAAATGTAGCTTTTATAAGCTACAATACCTACCTATTGTAACCATATGCTTTACCGGTGGTTGACCACGGGAAGCTTCCAACCGGAGTAAAGTTGAAAGCTATTACCCGTGAAATTCAGATAGATGGGGCTATCCGGAGTACTGGTCACGGGGAATGCCGGTGATATAGTACCGGTGCGGGTAAACACGCACCTGCTGGCTTGGCCACGTGACCTAGGGAACCTATCAGATTGCTCCCATGAGCACTTCCTCCTTTTTGTTGGAACCAAAACCCCTTGCCCAGTGTAGTCTGGAACAAGCGGGGAGGACCAGGGAGGGCCTGTACTATGGTTACAATAGGTAGGTATTGTAGCTTATAAAAGCTACATTTAAAATCAAATTTCCAATTTTATTACGCTACAATAGTTGGGAAGACTATACACTGGCTGAACAATTATATCTGGCAAAGGCAGCAACCATCACAGGCGAGCATCCGGAGACCAGGGTGAAGGAGGAAGCCCCCAATGTGGTCGTGAGGAAGTACACATCAGGAACTGAGGGGAATTCTCCAGCTCTTCTGAGGTTGAGGTGTGTCACCAAGGGGAAGAAAGGCACCATCTTGGTTCTCGCCGCTAGCGCAGGCACTCCAAGCAGAAATAAATATCTAAAAAACAAAGTACACAAAGTACGATGAAATGTGATGTCAAGGAACATTTGATACGACATAAGAAAATTCTTAAGAAAGTAAGGTTAAGTAAACAGAAAAAGTTAAACTTAAATTACATCCTCAAGAAAATTGGAAGGAAAAAACTCCTGGTAACTACATGAGGTGCAGGTATTTCTGTGAAAACAGCAGGAAAATAAGTGAATGAGAGTAAAAATCAAAATTCTAGTTACCTTAAAGGGGTGAAGACCCCGCTCTACGGTGTCAGAGGATTCTGACACTCCCCGTCTAGGTGGTTCCCGGCTTCGTGCCCCCCCCCCTGTTTTCTTCCCTGGAACTTTGTCGGAAGGAGGCATCACCTGCTGTGCTGCAATGAAGGTGCCTAAGTGAAAAGAGCCCTCTGATTGGTCTTGTCCGGCAAGATCTCTGAGGTAGAATCTGGAGAATGTGTTGTGTGATTTCCAATGGCAGGCTTGCATAATTTGATCCATGGAAATTCCCCCATAAAAGGCCTTGGAGGCCGCAAAAGCTCTGACGTCATGGGCCTTTACCCCTACAAGGTCCATGTCTGCATTTTATAGTGTTTTTGATCCAACACGATATAGTGGAACACCGAATATCCTTAGAATGGCCCAATTTATAGGAGATAAACAATAACTGTCTACCCTCTCTGGAATCCTTAGTTCGGTCCAGGTAACACTGAAGGGCCCTGACAGGGCAGAGTAGGACATCTGTGTCTGGAGAGTCTTGACTACACTTCAAGGCTGGAATGACCACTGGTGAGATAGATTGTGGTCCTTCCTTTGCTAATTGATTCTTGGCAATGAAGGAGGGAGAGGGGGACAGCTGGATCTGATCCCAGTCGCCCAGGCATAAAAGTCCATCTAGTGTCCAGGCATGGATCTCACTTCGCCTTTTCCCAGAGGCTAAGGCTAGTAATAACAATGTCTTCCATGTTAGGAATTTTAGAGCTGCTTCCTCTTGTGGTTCAAAAGGAGACTGGGTGAGTCTCTGTAAAACAAGGGACAGATTCCACTGTACCTGGAACTCTTGGGTTTATCCCTGTGAAAACTGTCTATCAGTCTGGCAATCTCAGGGTTAGTACTAACGTGTTGTTTAATATTCCCGAGGGTATCTGCGATGGCTGTTCTGTAGCCTTCAATAGTAGAAGGGCATCTATTTAAGTCATTGAACAGATACCAGAAGAAGTTGCAGATGTCTCCTATAGAGGGATTCCTGAAGTCCACCCGTTTTTCTGTACAAACGGTCCACTTGGATGTGTAGATGGATCTTGTTGAGAGTCTCTGAGGAGCAGCAATTCTTTCTGCCACTTCTGGCAGTGAAACCATGTTCTTGAAGTGCTGAACTCCTAGATACCAGAGGTGGAGGTTCAGGGATGTTGGGTTGGCATGGTAATGGTTGTTCAGTGGTTGTTTTAGCAGAGTGCGTGTGGGTGGTACCTGTCTTGGAATGTCCAGAGACATCTCCACCAGGTCCCAAAACCATTGTTTTGTCGGCCAGCCTGGGGCTATCAGAATTATCCTGCATGTTTTTGATTGAAGTTTTTGTACAACCTTGGGCAGCAGGGCGGTGGGAGGGAACGCGTAAGCAACCAGGTTTTCCCATGGAATGTTGAGGGCATCTACTGCCCATGCCTGAGGATCCGGGATCGGAGAGACATATGTAGGAAGCGTTTTGTTCAGGCTGGTTGCGAACAGGTCCACTTGGGGACTCTCCCAAAGTTTGGAAATTTGTTTGAAAATTTGTGGAGAAAGGGACCACTCTGTTGATTGGATCTGGTTCCTCCTTGAGATGCCGTCCGCTATCACATTGAGTGAGCCCGGTACATGTCTTGCTCTGAGTGTGACGTTGTTTAGGTGACACCAAGTGAGAATTCTCCACATTAGGGCACAGAGTTCTGCTGATTTTGTGCCGCCCTGTTTGTTGATATAGGCCACCACTGAGGGTGTTGTCTGAGGCGATAAGGACTTGATCGTTCCTGCAATCTGTCTTGAAGAATTGCAGAGCCAGGAGAACCGCCTTCATGTCTAATAGGTTGATGTGAAGGTGCTTTTCTGAGAGAGACCAGAGCCCTCCTGTAGAGTTTTGACCTGAGTGAGTGCCCCAACCTGCGTTTGAGGCGTCTGTAAATATCAGTTTTTCGTGTTCCTTGGGGTGGAGATGTTCTCCTTGTAGCACATTTTGAGGGTCTAACCACCATTCCCTGTGTCGTATCATCTTCTGATTCCAGGGGATCAGTGTGTCCAGAGGCATCGGGTATTTCCAATGAGTTTTGAGATGCCACTGAAAAGGTCTCATATGCATCCTGCCCAATTTTACAGTCTTCTCCGTTGATGCAAGCAATCCAATGGTGGACATAAGAGTCCTTGCACTGATAACAGACTTCAAGGAGAGGCAATGGAACATCTCCTGAAGCTTGGTCCACCTGTCTTGCGTGGGCTTCACAAGAGCCAAATCTAGTAAAAAGTGGTAACCCAGGAAGTTGAACCTCTGAGATGGTTTGAGTTCTGACGTCTTGAGGTTTACTATAAAGCCCAAATCTTTCACCAGCTTTAGTAGTTTTTGTGTTTGGACCGTGCATTGTTGTTCTGAGGGGGCACAGATCAACCAGTCATCCAGGTATTGGTGGAGTCTGATTCCTGATTGCAAAGCCATCAGTTTTACCTCTGTGACTATACTGGTGAAAATGAGGGGGGCTGTTGCTAGCCCGAAGGGGAGGCTGGTGAACTGGTAAGTGACCCCTTTGAAATGAAATCTGAGGTATTTTTGAGACTGGGTGTGAATTGGCACGTGTAAGTAAACGTATGTGAGATCTATGGATGTGACCCATTCCCCCTTCCTGAGGGAGGCACGTATGCACTCTGGGTCTCCATCTTGAACTTTGGGATGGCCAGAAATTTGTTTAGTGAACTCAAGTCTATAACTGGCCTCCAGCGGTTGCCTGGTTTTGGAACCAGGAAGAGACGACTGTAAAATCCCAGACTTTCTGGGGTATGAACGACTTCGACTGCGCCTTTCTGCAGCAGGTCTTGAATAGCAGTCCATAAGGCACTTTGTTTGTCGAAGCCTGCGTAACTGCTGATTATGCAGGGTACCATGGATAGGTTTGGGCGTTCCCTGAAGGGCAACTTGCATCCGTCTCTTATGGCCCTGCGATCAACTGGTGGGACCCATGTTTTTCCCACTCCGGAAGGAACTCCCTTAGTCTGCCCCCCCCCCCCCCCCCCCACTGGCAGATCTTTTTCTGGAATAAATACACTTTTGAACTGAACTAGCTTGGGTGTATCCTGAGATACCCGGGACACCCTGTGCCGGTAATGAAACCGGTAGGCTAGTGAGAGGGCTGATGCCGGTGAGAGGTGCACTTGTACCGGAGTCTTCCGGTTCCAGATCCAGAAGAGTGTTGTCCACTTGCGAGAAATCTTCACCGGTCGGGGCCGGTTCTTCTGTCTCCGGCTCCTCAAATGAGTCACCCTGTGAGCTGGTTTTATGCCTGTACGCAGACCTCTTGGCAAAATGTTCTCTGAGGTGGGACCACTGCTCTTCTGTCAGTGAAGCACACTCTGAGCACTGCGTGGTATCAGCTCCTTGTGCACAGGGATCCAATCCCTTGCACTTGGCTCTACAGCCAAAGCAGGAGCCATGAGAGTCAAACTGGGGCATAAAATGTCCACACTTGCCCCTTTTCTGGTAAGGACGTGTCTTAACCATATTACCAAAATGTTCTATAAACTGTTATGAAACAATTTAAACACAATTTAACTGTCTACCCACAGTTATATAGCTGTAACAATTCACTAAGAGTGAGAGTCACTAGCAAGCCAACTTGACAAGATGGCTTCCAACAAAAAGAAGGAAGTCCTCATGGGAGCAATCTGATAGGTTCCCTAGGTCACGTGGCCAAGCCAGCAGGTGCGTGTTTACTCGCACCGGTACTATATCACCGGCATTCCCCATGACCAGTACTCCGGATAGCCCCGTCTATCTGAATTTCACAGGTAATAGTTTTCAACTTTACTCCGGTTGGAAGCTTCCCGTGGTCAACCACCGGTAAAGCATATGGTTACAATAGGTAGGACTATTGTAGCGTAATAAAATACCCGACCTTTGCCTTTATGGAAAAATATAAGTATAAATATGTTTTAAATACATTCCACACATTTAGTCATTTCAATATCTAAATATTTAATATAAAAATACATTTTGCTAAAGGCAGTAAAAGTATTTGTGGTAAACAGTTTGTTGTTTAAAAGGGGAGAAGGATAACGAGAGACCTTGGACCTCTCTTGCTGGTGTCTGATATTCTTTTTTAAATGACCCCCCTCCCCCCATATGATGCCGGTGGATGGGTGTTTTCTCGTGTATCACTTGGATATCTCATATTTATGGCCTCTTTATTGAACTAAACGTGCTAGATAATTTGGAACAAGGACTTGAAGTAAATATAAACCAAACATCCGAAAAATTTGGAACCTAATACACAAAGATTGGCAGTTTATACTGCCATCAAAACCCAAATTACGTACTTTTGTATTTTTTTCAAAAAACAAATAGAGCAGAAAAATTATGTATTCATCCAATTGTGATTATAATCAGATTCTGGGGAACCTGATATTAGCGCATTGTTATAGTAGCTTGGGATTTGTGTCATTTTCCCTCAAGACACACATAGATATACAATCAAGAATTATGCAAGAATAATAACATTTGTAAAATAAGTTCATTAATATTAATATTGTCTGATTCCATGCAGTTCTTAAAATCAATTAGCGACATGTTTCCAGCAATCTAAGATGAATCACCATCCAAATAAAATATCTACACCTTTGGAACATACCCTGGCTTGAGAAATTTTGATGTTGCACCTTCCCCCACATTAATTGTGTATGGGCAAGACTTGGGATGCTGGAGGACCACTAAACCCAGGGTGGAAGAAAAAATCCAACTACTGTCATCGTCATCTGAAAACTCAGTGCCTGAGTGGTTAACATGTTTGGCATTCAATCAGTCAGCCCTCACTTCTATGGGCATGGGTTCTTGTCCAGTCCCTACTGACGTATGATTAACTGATGACCTGTACTGATATCACTTGAGCTATTAAAAAGGGTGTAAAATCCCAGTCCTTTGACACTGTCATCATCAACTGTAACATAAATACATTACAAATGAGGCTGTTTTTTCCTGTTTTTGCTTCGTTTTAAGGCCTCAAAACGAATCAACTTAGTTCTTCAAGTCTTCTTACAATTTAATCATTTATGCCGGAGCTTATCTGCCACTGTATCCTAGTGGGTAACACATTCACCTACAAATACAGGCAATGTAGGTTCGAACCCAGGTTCAGGCAGTTACATAGTGTGTCTTGGATGACTGCTTAAAATGCCAGTCTTCTGTCATTGGGTCCTATTCCCAGTGACAAGCTAAAGAACCAAGGGGACGTTGATTAGTGGCTATCCTTGAGTCTCTGTCTTTCAGCTGAGGGAATGTCAGTCACTTGAGAGCTTGGCTGTACTGGTGCAGTCAGGATGGGCTAAATAGTGCTTCGAGTCATGTAGTAAAGGAGATAATGTGTTGAGTATAAAGTTACAGTACAATTTCTGACAGCAAAATTTTGTACAATGAGTGACAAGTAAAATAAAACAAATTCAAATTATCCAATATATTCCAATGCCATTTTGATATAAACATTTTTTTTCACTATTGTCCACTGTTATTAGATAATGGTCAGATCATACTTTGATATCAATAACCATAGCTGTCAACTTCTGCCTTTTGACTTCCTTGAAACGATTCAATAGATAATGATCATATTTGATCACCACAGTAAGAAATGGTTCAATATGGTTCTAAAATTATTATCGAAACATTGCTAGCCTATTGTGATATTTAATAATTGGCAAAACCCTGGGGCCGATTTCACAAAGGGACTTAAGTCCAGATTTAGGCTTAAATCTAAGACTTTGGTCTTGAATTTTGTCAAAAAACTGCTAAGTCTGTGGTCTTAGACTTAGCGGATTTCACAAAGCAGCTAAGTCCATAAAATTGCTAAGTCAGTGGACTTAACTTTTAAGTCTGGGAGGTAGTGGGCTTAAATTTTGTAAAGAGGACTTAAATATGGCCGCCATAAACTTTTCTCCACTTCAAAATTTGAAATGGCTGTAAATAAATTATAATTATGCAGAACACCTCACTAAAGTAGTGTTTGGGAAGTTTATATGTGCTAACAAGGTTTTCAATTTCAAAACAGCACTTATCCTTAGATAAAATACATTAAATGAAGAATATGTGGCATCAATATTATATTTTGAATAGATACAAAAGGTCACATGACACAGAAAACCACTGTGGTTATATGATAAGCCTGGACTTAGCTAAGTCACCTTTGTGAAATCCATTTTTCTAGCTAAGACCAAAGTCTTAGATTTAAGTCCAAGACTTAGCCAAAAAAGGGACTTAGTTTAAGTCCTTTAGTGAAATCGGCCCCAGGTGGCTGGAGGTATTTAAATTTAGCACATATCAAACCTCCCTTGATGTGGACGTAAGTACCTTAAAATTTGTATAATTTACAAGGCTAATCCTACAGCTATAACATTGATATGTAATTTAGTCATCTTCATTTCTGGCAAAATGTGAGATACATCATGTAAGGCAATCACACACTCAAAATCAAAGTGAGATATTGTGACAGGGCCTTCAGTATAACTCATATGTTGTCATGGGCTGGGTTTGAACTCATGACTACTGAGTTGATATCCAAGTGATATATTGTCTAACTGGATAATCACTAGGTTAGTGAAGCCAGTAATATCCATTTATGGACAACATCAATGATCCACTATTTTACAAAAGCGCAAAAAAAGTGATGTCATCCTTTGGCTTGACACCATTAACAGTATAGTCAAAGTACATGTAATTCTAAACACTTCTCCAGTGTTATAATTGCATACACCTGTACAAGCACATGTTTACAAAGATAAAACTAGGTGTGTCAAATTTCTGTTATATGCCAGTTCCATTATCACGGGTTTGCCTCCCACCCCGTTAGGACTGAGTGCAACTTACTTGTCGTATGACTTATTATTTTTGCACTTGTAAATATTGGGAGCAAAATTGCGACAATCGTAGATGCTCGTCTATATTCAGGACGAATTTTTAGGTCATTAGGCAGTTCCACAACTTATTGTAATGGTACAACTTATCATAATGGCACCTGATGTAGCTTGACCAGTTCCCATTTGATCACTGATCTTAAGCAGGACTGAGCTTGGTTAGTACATGGATGGGTGATCATCTGAATTTTGGGCTAGGTATGGTCAGATATTATAGTAACTCGGATAGTCACCTAAATGTGGATCCCGTCACAATATACCCAAAGCAAGGTAGTAGGTGTAACGTTAAATCAATCAATCAATCAATCAATCAACAGTGATCTGTTCCACAAAGAGGATTATTCGTAGCAGTCGATGAATAAATAAGAGTTGTTAGGACAATCAGGATCAATTCCCTCTGACCATTTTCAGCAGGGGTTATTGTAGCAGCTTCTCTGCATATTAATCAGGAAGGTCTTAGGATATGTCTTGAAAGTTGAGCAGGGGTTTAAGTAAACCAGACTTTTTACTTCAGTGACCACAAGTGCTTCAGTCTCCATAGTGATATAGCAGGCAACCTTATGACAACAAATATGGCAACAGACTGTGAAAGGTGTACCACCTTTGTTTTGAGACATAAGACGTAACTAGCTTGTGTATTAGGACAGAGAGAGAGATATTTTATTATTGGTGATGTCAACACGCTTGACATGCAATGATGGTGAAAATTCACACAGAAAGGTGTGTACCTGAATATACAACACATGGTCTTATCTGCAGAATATATAGACAGTATATACAAGTTATTTGTTTTACATCTCTTTGAAGAAAGTATAAAGAATATAACTGAACTGCGTAGGTTGAACGTACCCATCACCTGTACAATCTCTGCCCCTCAGTTTCCTTGACAAGATAATTCACAGACATTATGACAATTGATGCAAAGCATTTTACCTTAATAAAGGGAAACAATATCGAGCACAAGAAAGAATTTTGGTCACACCTAAAAATTTCTATTTATTCCTTGAACATTGAAGATTAATGTATGTTTGTGATTACAATTGTGTGTTCTTGTTTCACTTAATTATGAGATCCACTAATTACACCAATTGTATTTATTTGTATCTTTTCAAAGTGACTTATAAGACCCTAAAAAGGGCTGGGCATTTATTTATCACAGTATTTCGTATATTTCCTTTTATGATAGTACAATGCATGTCACTTATGAAATAAAATGAATGAATGAAATGAATGATTCACGAAAGTGATCTGACAAGTTACATATTAATATAAGTTTATGATTAAATATATTGAGAAGCCTTTTGAAAAGTACAAGGTAGCAAATAAACATTAGAAAAGCCAGCGTTATGTAAATAATGAAGTAATAACGCAGAATCATTTGTTTGATAAAAACATTTGACCAAAAAGTCCATTAAAAACATACATATGAATGCAAAATAAAGGCGATATATCCTATCACTAATTAACGTTTGTAAAAAGATTGACCAGAGGAAACTGATTGTCTTCAATACATCACCCCCGAATTACAGTAAAATAAAGTGTGCTGTATTGTGTTCTACCACTTGAGGTAATAAATGCATTATAGATTTCTGGTCCAGTCTTTATCATATAATCTGGTTAAGTCCTAGTTAATTTGAAGGGACGTGCATCTGTAATACATACACCTACCTAATAATGCATACAATGAGAAACATCAGCCTCTCACGCCAAAGAGTGTCACTTAATCCAGCAGCTTTTTAATTGGACAGAGGAGGTCGACGGTTGCCATGGCTGTATGTAAACAAATCAGGCTGTGCATAAAGCAGACACTTTTTCTAGCCAGGTTTGCTAGTTATAAGATCCAGAGAGATTTTGACATCACAGGCTCCGGGAGATTAGAGACATACAGTGGTCCCCAAATCAAAGGACTAAGGCTAAGTCAGATAATAATATAGGAGATTGAATCATATCTGCCAGAAACTACAACAGGCAGACATTTAAGGTTGTGAAATATATATTTGTGGTTTTGAGTTTTCCTTTGTTGTGGGTAATTGGACTTGTTTTAGTGTGTCATCATGGGATGTAACAACGGTAAGAACGCAGAAACCAGCAACCAGAACAAGCCTGAAGAGAAGCCTGAAACCCAGGAACAAGGTGAGAACTTTGTACTTTGATGTAGTAATCTTTTTAAAATATATTTTAAGAAACTTTAACAAATATAAATTGACATCAACTATCCACAGTGGCATAGTATTAAGAATACATTTGTAAACGAATGTATTGTAAAACATTAAAAAGAAGTATATAGAATTACAACTGTTAGATCAGTTTGTAGATGTTTAAGGTAAAGCTACTTTGAAGAGTGTATTCAACTTTAGTAATGACTAGCCTGTACCTAGGTTACACCTTTCTGTTTAGTCGTACTTGTATGTATCTAATTTCGGTTTGATGACTTCGTCCTTATGTATCTAGACAGAGACCTCACATCTAAAGAATCTCAAATACATTGATAATGGTCATCCATGAGCCTCTGTCTTTTAGTTAGGGGATTGTTAGTAAACTGAGAGTTGGGCTGCACTTGGATTGGTCATATAGTGCGTTGAATCCTGTAGTACATGGAGATATTTCAATGAGTGTAAATACAATACAATGGTAGTAGACGTTGAAGAAAGAGCCCCACCATATGTCAATCCCATCCAGCCCTCCACCCCACTAGCATGTATATTGTAGTACAGTTTATGAGAGGCCTTTCAAACATTAGAAAAGCAATCCAGAATGCAAATTACTTTCGGAGTCGTGTTGATTTGCCCTGAATGTATCCTACCCAAAGTGAATACCACCGAATCACACCAAATGCATCCCACCCAGCAAGAAGTAGACTGAAGGGCTAGACCATTTGTTTGCAGCTCGTCACCGAGTAAGGAAAGCTGTGGCCTAGGTATAAAAGAGAGAGAGGTAGATTTTTTTTATTTAAGTGCGACCTGCAGTAGCATGAACTGATTGGAACAACATACTACTGAATGCCCAGGTCACACAGTGACGAATTTTGATGGCGAATTTCTGTGAATATTAAATTCTTCTATGTTCTCGGTGGATTCCTTATTTTTCTCCCTTTGTCTTCAGTCCTCTTCATTTTTTGCCACCTCACAGCGACAACATGATGTTCAGAATTGTTGCTAGTATTCATAGTTCGCCATGACAATTTGCAACTATAGTATATTTTTCTATGCTGTAGTACCTCTGGAGTAAAGCATCAGATGACGAGTTTCTTGTTCTCAACAAATTAGCTGGATGTTCTTCCTTGTTCTTTCTTTATGGAAAAATTCACAAATCTCATTAATTCTCCACTTTCCATAACTATTTTATGGGTAATTGTAGGGGAATCTCCAGGTATCTTCACCATTTCATAGGGTATTCTCAGTATAGTCCTGCTTGGTCGAGGTCTAATCTCAAGGCAGTTCCCATATACATTATATTAATTCCAACGTGTTTTTTTTCGAATTCTGTGTATTTACTGGAGGGAACAAAACCTTTTCTCACTTTCTTTTAGAAACACCGAAAGAAACAGGTGAAAATGGAGGTAAGTCTCATGAACTCTCATCAAAGTGTGCTTCTTGTGTGTATTATCCTTGCAAATGCCATTTGTATATGTGTGATTATAAACAGTATTAAGTAAACAGACACGTGAATGGATTTACAACCTTTGGAAATAAATACATAATAGTTTATATTTTAAAGTATAATTATTTCAATATAGTTACACTTCTGATTAAAATGTTCCAGCCAAAATAGATAAAAGGTTTTTTTGTGATGCAATTAAATGTGAGTGATTTTGTCGATTCAATCTTAATGTTTTGTGGATGTGTTATACCCTGTTGGTACTTGTACATAGCTTTTGTAAATAACATACCAATTTTATGCATAGAAATATCATAACAGGGTTTGCTGTTGTTGCTAATAATAATAATAATAGTTCTACCATATAATAATGATCATTTAAGACAATATATTTTATTTCATATTTATTCAGAGACAAAAATTGTCACATAATGTTTGGGTAAAATTTTGGGGTTTGTACATTGACCTAACAATGTATTAATTGTAACTATCTGACATTAAACAAACATATGCCTTTAGAAACCTTTTCAGTCAGCATTATGTTTACGTTATTCATAATCTATATTTGTGTTCATATTTAAATAATATGCAACCATTAGAATCAGAAAAAGATTGGATGGATGAGTGGAAGCCTGACATCCCATTTGATAACTTTGTCGAAGTTTCCACAGAAGATAACGTTGAGGATATCTAGCTAGCTTAACAAAAGTATACATACCAAATTTGTACCTTTATCTTCAAGAGTAGAATACACTGAACTATATGTCTTCAGTCTAGTTACCTAGTTTCACACGATAAGCTTTTTGACACTGGGATGAATTGGCTTTGTAACTCTGGAATGGGTTTTATCTTTGCCTATATTTCTAAGCAAGATAGCATGTTCAGTTTCAAAGTATGCTCACAATCTTTTCTTGATGCCTGGCCATAGTTATGAGGGTTTGCATGTACGTGTTTTTCTTGCATGTGACGACCATAAATATATTTTTTTACATTTATTACGTTTTGACTTTTTTTCCTGAACATACTTTTAAAAGTTAAAAAAATCTTTTTAATATTTGCAATTGTGTGAATTAAGTTTGGTCCATTCAGGTAATTTTATTGAGGAAGATATTTAAATCAGTTTCAAGAATTTAATTTAGATAATCCTTAAAAGATTCCCATTGTCTGGTCAAATGTTGTGCACCGGCATTTATTTCATTTTAACGCCTTCCCATTCATTACAGCTACATACTTTAGTGAAGATGCCCTGATACTTGTCAAAGCTTCGTGAAAATTATTTTTTCTTCTTTCATGGTACACAATAATGAATACAAACACAGTTTAATTACTTGTTAGCTTCACCCACGTTTTTATTTTTCTACATTTACTGTCTATTGTAACATCTCTAATACAGCTGATACAAATAAAAAGTCAAGGACAAGGATGCTGTCTGTGTACTCAGAGACAAATGAAATGGCATCAAGTGAATATGAAGAATTCAAGAAGGATTTGTTACAAGAGGTGACAGAAAATGAAGAATCTAATAACTCGCCGACAGAAACCGGAGATTCCAATACAGTGCCTGAATCACAGGATGAACCAATAGAGGAGGACCATACTGAAGCAACGACAAACGACAATGACAAAGACCAAAGTGACAGTACAGAACAAAAAGAGGACCAGACAGAAAGCAAAGATGAAACAGACAATGCAGACATTAAGGAAGAAAGTCAAACTGAAAGTGTGGAGGAGCTTACAGCTGAAAATAAAGAATTGGTGAAAAGGGAAGAACTTGAAAACAGTGACAAATATATCGAAGATAGCCATAAACAAGATGTGCAGCAAGACCAAGGCCAAACTGCAGATGACATAAAATCAGATAAAGGTACAGGTGGCAGTGTAGTAGCTTCTTGTCAGATCTATGTTGTGACAATGTCCTGCATGCAGTAAGCAACATATAGGTCTATCACTTGCACAAAGACATGGTTAATCAGGTGTACACCAGCTGTCAAGCCACCCAAATTTGACAAGCAAAAACAAACAGATCAACTTTCACACACAATATTTTGTAAGCAGTAGATTTTATAGTTGGTGCACGTCTTTTCTAATTGATGTTAGTCTTTTTATTTTGTACTTTGCACTAGAATTAGTCCACAGTTGCATCTCACTAGTAATATATTTATTGTATTTACTCTGATGTGTGAGTAGCAAATTCCATTTTCTGTGTGGTTATACGGTAGTGTGATGATCACTTTTACTTACACTTACTGCATAAATAATGTAATTCAGTGAAGTACAACTCTGCATCGCATGCAGTAACTTCAATAGAAAATAAACTCACCAAAATTAAGGTAAAGACAATATTTTTTTCTGCTACCATACCAAAGATTATAAAGTACTGGAGAGTAGGGAATGAAAGTGAACTAGACACCAGTTAACCATCATTTTGAGAAACATATAAATGACCTATACACGGTCAAACATGGTCTTGATTAATGTGTATCATAAGGACATCTCACAGACACACTGTAGATTTACAATGTTGGAATGACATATAATCTTGGGGGAAAGGAGGTTGACAAGCAGTGAAGCAATTATGAAAATGCTCTCTAAAAGGAAACTTCTGGTAGAACAACAATTCTGTATCCCCCAGATTAACTCCCGATCTAATTGATTGTCTGGCTGGATATCCAGGTGTCTTTGTAAGTATTGGGTGCTGTGTTATGGAGTGTTATTCCACCATTGATTGAATAAGTAATCAATTACTAGAAGAAAAGGGCAAAGGAAACACTCCTGACAATTACACAACTAGAGATGTTGTCACGCCTCTTGATTTCATGATATACTGGAGGATCACTGGAGGATTTTGGAGCATGCTCTCTTTATTCTTTATTGTCTTTGCACTTGTATATTAGGCATGTGCTGCTGAAACAGCAAACGCAGTAGTGCAGATGCATGTATTTCCAGGGGAGAGTGGTTTATATATAGCACATCAATATAGTCCTACACACACGAGAATAATAAAATACAGCTAAAATACAGTGAAAATTGTATTGTGTGGATAAACCAAAAAGATAACTGACAAACAAAATTTGGTGTTTTTTTTGTGCCAGTTGCATTTTAGTTTTGTTTTGTGTAAGTAGCTACTGATAAGTTGCTTTGTATTGAGAAACTATACATTATCCATGTCAAGATCCATTGATTAACAATTAGATCAGGATGAAAAAAACTTTCAAACTACATTATGGGTGGTTTGTACTTATTACACGCTGTTAAAGCTTGTTAAAATAAAAAAAATAGGGATAAAGGTTGACATTTTTTATTATTTCAGTTAGGTCTTACGTATCTTTCAGCTGTTTCAAATAGTACCACATATACACCTTTTGATTGAAATATAACTAGATTGGAGACAAAGGATGTGAGAATATAAAACTACAGACCTCCATTTACAATCTCATGGGGCATCAGCATCCAAGTGTGAGTGTGACGTGAAGTGCACCAGCACTGTCTAGAGTAATGCTGCATTCTGCCACCTTTGCACGAGTCGTAAATACAAGTTCACGGCCTGTAAAAATGCAAAGAATGATGCCATGCATGGTATTTACCGCTCGTAAATAGAGTACTTCCCGAAGCTTTCAAATTTGTCACCTTCACCTCTGATGACAACAAAGATGCAAAATATGTTACGAAAAAATGCTAAATAATGTGTTTTAATACCTCGAATTTTGTAAATAACATCAGAAAACATATAACAACTGAAAAATATATTTTTTACAGGGCGGCTGACGAAATATTTTGTGACTACTTTTATTTCTTCGACTTTGTTCATTCATTCTGTTTGTTTACCTACACACATAAACATATAGGCGGTGAATAACCAAAGAACACAAAACGGTTTCCGTTGGTAGAAAGATACGAACTCATGAGTGGTGAACACGACCTCACGACCAACCTAAGAATGCAGCATAACATCTAACAATACATTCAACAGTGCAAAGTCGAGGCAATGGTTTTATGTTCCGCCCAGCAGCCAGAATCATATTAGTACTGACCCTCAGCATTGCCACTTGTGGGCTCATCGACTTAGCAAGATAGGCAATTATTGGGAAGTGATATCAGTTTATACCCTATAAGTGCTCTTTTCATATATGTTTTACACAATTGAACTTTAATAGTGCAGGTAACTAGCTGGTTAAGGCCGTGAGGTGGCTTATTAATTATAATGTTTGCTTCTCGGGAAAGGTGGGGGGGGGGGGTACTACTTAAAGGTAAAGATATATCAAAATCATAAGTGAATTGTAAAGTATATACATGTTATTAGTACGAGTGGTACTGTATGTAACTACTTACACTGTATTAATTAATTTTTACAGTTTTTTTAAAATTTGAAGTAGCTCTCACAGACCCAGCAACCATCATAATATTTACATGTTGCCCTAGAGGATTATCTTTGGCTCTTCACTAAATAGTGATGTTCAAACTTTTTGTGAAGTGTTTTATGTTTAACTATTTTGTGATTGTAGCTTTATATGAGAGTATTTATAATGACTTAATATGTTTCTGCTTTTCAGTGTTGTATTAAAACGGACTGTTTTACTAAGCTGAATATTTTATAAAGATTTGCAACTGGCACTTTATATTTATTTTGTTCAGTTCATAAAAGTTTGTTAATGGACCTCAGTAGTGTTAAAATGTGTTCATTTATCACAGACGTTCTTGTTGTTAGGGGTCCATTTTTCAATATGCTGAGTTTCACTATATGCTTGATTTATTTGCAATAACATTGTCAATATACACGTATTATGGTTTATGATGTCAACACAATGTTGCAAGATTGCTGTACATTAAGATGGGGTCACTGTGGCACTTACAAGCTCCATTTATTGATTTTTTTCCAAATGTTGTTGTAAATTTTCTGTTTTCACTGTACATCTTTGAATTACCTGTTTATTGTACTATCATGTGATTGATGTTCTCTTCACATTTATTTATTATATTACCTGTATAAACGTGAGATTCCTGCTTTTTAAAATGTAATGCTGAATTAAAATCTATCTAATTTAAACTGGCAAAACAAGGGTTTGAAACTAGTGTAGCTATAATTATGTTTGTTGTTTTTGTTTCATTAAATGATTTTCAAAAATTTTAAGTTGTTAACATTTTCGTTTTAAATATATAAAGGAAGTAAGTTTTGGGAATCCAATTATCATTTATATTCTCTACGGTGAATTGTAGGGGAAATTAAATAAATTTGTCAAACAGAAAATCCATTGAAGGTGAGTATAATATAAGGGTAAAGTCTGAATCTCCATATACTAGTTTTAACAGAGTAGAATTGATCCCAGCATGGACTCATCTTAATTCCTGCTGATATAAAACAAAAATACACCAAAAACCTATGTCATCTTTGGGATGATTCGTTGGACAGGTGTAGTGTGATAATGACTCCCCTCATTTTCTGACCACCCCCACCCCCCCCACCCCCCCCCCCCACCCCCCCGATGTTTTGATTGAGTCAGTATCTTGCAAAGGTGAGTTGAAATATTCTGACTCCTCCTGCAAGATATTGTTCACACTACAATTCGGGTTGACAAGGATTGAGGGTTGAAGCAGATTGAAGCAGATTCATCTCAATCCGAGTTGAGTGTCCACACTACAGACTTTAATCTGGATTGAAAAGGCTAAAAAACTGAGTGTGGTAAAACTCCCAAACTTAGATTAATGTAATGCATGTAAGTTCTTTAAATGACAATTAATTTTCCACATTGCTAAAACTGTAAAAGATCCCGATTTTGTATTAGATACCATTCAGATAAATAGCTTTTCAATATATAATTAATCAAAGAGAATGTTATATTTTAAAGATTTTCCCACATTTTCAGCAACAAACTAATTGCAATCATTTGAAATAGTTCTGCTTATTAGACCATACCACTACAATTACAAATATTCATATATTTTATACCAAATTGCAATCATACAGAAATCACACAACAATCATGTCTGGTGACCTATGTTTTAATCAGGTACCTGCTTACAAAGGATCAAGCTATATACATATAAAAATTAAGTTAAGCAATTGTTTCAAGGCAGTAAATCAGTTAATTGCAGTATCAACACACCCAACCCATGTCAACCCGGATTGAGAGGGTTCACACTACAAAGGGGGTTGAACCAATATGCTTCAATCTGCTTCAATCCACCTCTTGAGTAGGGTTGAGATTTACCCTTGTCAACCCGCATAGTGAGCGTTCAACCCTAATCCCAATATGTTTCAATCTTTGTCAATCCGGGTTGAATCACTAATCTGAACGTCCAGATTGACTCTCCCTTGACACCTCTCCTCCCCCAGTTTCCGACTTATTAAGCACATGTTAGTAGGGGTAATGTTCTTGTGTGTGTGCGTGTGTGTGTGAAAGAATAAGTTATTTCTTAGAGTATTAATATTTTTAATAGTAGATACTTGAGTCAATACTAGTATTCAGCATCTGATGAAATACTAGAAAATTAATTCACATAATATTTTGTTTAGTGAATGTGTTTCTTTTAATATTTACTTTGATTACCTGTAACTAGTTATCAATCCCAATGGATTCAATGAACTAATCACTTAAAAAACTGATCCATTTAACAGAGCAACGTATCAGTTAAAAAGGTAGAGTCTATCCGATTATAAACAATTTGTGTAACATGGCTTCTCACATGGAGGTAACAGGTTAAGTTTGTATTTTTTATTTTAACCCACTCAACGATTAGTTTGAATGCAATTAAGCTTGTTCAAAAGAGAACATATTTGTACCTGGACAGAAAAACAAACACCACCAATAACGCCCACCACCATCTCACTCGCTCACGTGCTTCCATTGATACAAAATAATTGAATATGTGTAGAAACAACGGGAGTAAGTTTCTGTATTTGGGGGTCAGTTTCTTGCAAGCAAAGTTTTAATTCCCACAAATTCTTATTGTCTGGGGGGACAAATGTTGTTTATAAAAAACTGATGAGGTCCACGGTGGCCTAGTGGTTAGCAAGTTTTGCATATAATCACAGACTGTCACCTCTGTGTGGGGTTCGACTCCCATAAGTGGCAAAAGTGATCGAGGACCTATCCTAATATGACCCTGGTTGTACGTAGGACGTACCCACATTTGAACTTTGTACAAGAAACTGGGGGCCACGGTGGCAGAGGGATAACACTCTCGCCTCCCACCTCTGAGGCCGGGGTTCGGTTCACGGCTCTACCTCAAGTGGGAAAGCTGGTAGTTGCTTGCCGTTGGTCTGCAGTTTACAGTACAGAAACTTCACCAACTGTATGTACTGGTTTCCTCTGCCCTTCCAACTACCTGTCGTGATATGACCTGTACAGTGTTGAAAGCGACATAAAACCCCAAATAAAATAAATAAAAAGTAAATGTACAAGAAGCTGGTTCACCAAAATGGTAAAAAGGGGAGTCAGAAATCGACGCGAGTCATTTTATCCCATTACACCTATACGGTGGGTGTTCATTTTGGTGCATTGGTCATATCTGTAAAGTTATACATTTATTTACTAACTTCAAAACCTAACATGTGTATTCTTTAGTTATTCTAATTCCCTTGATGTAATCTCACTAACCTCTGTGTAATACACAATATGTTTCCGCTGTCATTTTCAACGTACTCACCCTTCTGAAAAATACCTTGTAAAAATGATTTGTATGCAAATCAATTCTCACATACTATATTGTGTTTTGTTGAAATTACAGAAACAACAGAAGAACAGCCAGCAACGGAAGAAGGTAGGGTTGTTTCCATGCATACAAAAATGTGGAATTATATTCCAATTCTTCAAGATACCTCTGTTATTCTAATTAAACTTACCACAAAGACTTTAACCCGTCTTAGGAATGAAATGTTTCTCAATGTTTTTTTTTTTTCAATATACCATGTTTCAAAACTTGAAATTAAAAATATGAGTTGACATTATGAATTTATCGAGATTTGGTAATTTTTATTTATTTTTTATTGGGTCTTGATATCTTAAAGGGTAGTTTTTGCATTGTGATAGGTTTAATCAAGCCTTCTTTTATCTATTTGAAACGTTCTAGATTGACATTTAAAGTGGCATGATATATTAGTAGTTATTATAGTTTCAATAGTGTCTAAATATTTAGGCAAGAGGTTTGGTTTTCTAAAAGATACATATTCAAATTACAAATTATCTATGAATAAAAAAGCATCTTTAGGTACAAGTGTCAATATCGGGCACAAATTTGGATAAACTAGCAATATGAATTCGAAGCAAATATATTTGTTTTAGTTCATATCCTGTTCATTTTTTGTGGGATTTTTTCCGTCTAGATCATTCGGTAATAATTAACTCTTGTAAAGTTGGGGTTTTAAATGTGCACGGTTTAAGAAATCAATGTTATGTTTCAGAAGTAATATGTTCATCTCTAGAAACTGCAGTAATACTCATAAAAATCAACACAGCAGGGGCCAGATTTGCAAAAGGTCTTTCGTCTCAAAATTCACGTAATGTTAAATGTAATATATTTTCCGGAAAGTGATATGAATAATTGCAGGAAGAATGTTGGTAAAAAGTGTCCTCACTTGCATTTATTTAGTGTAATGAAAACTATTGTATACTAAAAACCGCTAAGTGTGATACACAGCAGCAAACTTCCAAATAATGAAATTTCTAAAACCAAGATTTGAGAAATGTAAAACATTACAGAAACTGTTCTGTCATGTGGGAATGACTATTTTGCCCCATTTTAAGGTGTTACGTGCTGTGTTTCTCCACAACTGTATATAGTGTATATTGACTTCTGTATATTATACTTTACTCTATTTAACACATCTGTAATATGCCAACGTGTTCTTACACAAGAAAGTACTAAAAATATTAAAGTCTCAAAGCGAGTTTTTCCTCAAAGCTGAGGATTGTCTGAGACTTTTTTTCAGTTGGTCTTCAACTAAAGATCTCAGTCTGATTTTGGGCTTTAATCTTTGGCTTAAATATAAGAAGCTAGGAGAGTGACTTTAAATTCTTTATTAGAGTGTATGTGTGAAATTGGTGCAAATTTTGATTGACAGGTAAAATCTTAATATTATATGTCAGCCAAGATTTGTTTTGTAAATTTCAGCTCAAGCAAAAAGTCTGTAGAGGAGAAAACTAAACTTTGAGACAAAAATCGGTTGAGTTTGACTAAAGCTTAAAACCTTTTAGTGAATCAAGGCCGAATTCTCATTTACTGTTGACATAATTCTGTTAGCTGTTTTTTTTTCAGGGAACGAAGGAGGAGAAGCAAAAGATTGAAAGAATGCTGTGATGCTAATTATTAAACAATGAAATTATTAATATATATATTTTTTGCTTTTGTAAATTAATATTTTATAATAACATATTTATTCAGTTTGTACGTACACCTGTTTCTTCAATGAATGAACTGAACTCGTAACAATGTGTTAGTCTGATTTAATACACAGCTATTCTGTTTTTGTGTATTTTCATTAACTATTTTGGTCAGGGTGGGGGTATATTCAAGTTAAAATAGTAAATATGTGGGGCTGATGAGTCTGTAAAAGTTCAATATTGCCATTATAATGATTTAATATTGTTCTTAAGTTTTACAGTGATTTTTTTTGTATTAATTATTTCTTCAGTATTATATATAATAGGGAAAATGGTTTACTTTAATGAAGTACCTTTTAAGTTATAATTTCAAATGTCGGGAGTGAAACTTAATTAAGGCCAAGGCAACATGCCAGTGACTGCAACTGAATGAAGTTGTTGTATTTTGTTCTTTAAATAGTAAACCCTACTTAGAATCGACCTAGTATGTTGTCAAAATGGTATGTTAGGAACGTACGTTGTTCTATGCTGATCGCTTTTAACAAAATGCTTGGGTTATTTGCTTAGGTAAAATTTCAGTTGAAACGGATTCCCATCAACTAAAGGCTTCGGAAAAGTCCAGTTTGAAACAAAGTTCATACTTTTGGTTGTTCATGTTTTAACACATTTCTAAAAGATATAAATTCAAATTTGAGATCAGTACACACATAACCAGACTCTATAGTCATTTGTACAGTCTGCAAAGTACCGATGGAATTTCATAAGAGATTTCGGGGGAAGTTTTGCCTCATGCTAATTGCAGAATAATGTAATAAGATCACTCCGTCCATGCATTAAAAAGAAAACCTTATATATAGTACAGTTTTGTTCTGTAAATATAGATAACACTGTTTGGTCACATAATCTTTTATTTGGTGTAAATTTGACTGAATAAACACACATCACTCGAGAAAGTGACATTAAATATTTACAATAATGACACACACTTCAGCTTTGTGGGTTCAGTCGAGTCTTTAGTAGACAAGTGAAATCAGATCGTTTTCTTTTGTAAACTGTTTTATCATACCATTTAATGACTGCTCAAGTATGATGTATAATTGCAGAGATATCCGTTCCACACCAAAGAAGAAAAATTAAGTTATGATAAAAATTTCTTTTAATAACATTCATTGGAAATTTAAATATGATTAAACGAAAGGACTGAATGTCATAATTTGTTTTCTACATTCAATGTAGCCTCAGAAAGATGTTGCTGACATGGACCAATGATGACTGAAAATACTTAATATATTTTATCATGAATCCTTGTGCTGTCATAATTTTTACTGTTACCACAAAATGGTGTGTCAGACTGAAAAGTAACAAAGCATTATCTGTGATTTAATGCAAGTGAAGAGTTGCTGTAAAGTTCTCAACAAACTCTGTTGAAAACACAAGTTGATGGTATTTACTTAAACTCAGACTGAGTTGATCACATTTACCTGTCATAGGATTGTCTCAAGTGAAATTATAAAAGTGTATAAAAACAATATAAAAAAAATCAAAGCAAATGCTGCAAAATTAAACGGTGTAGTTATATATTTTCTCTTCCTATTTTGATGACATTAAAATTTGGTAATATAGTAAAGTATTTGGAGAAATGTATGAATGTTATATACATAATTTTATATCTGGTTCTCCTAAATGATAGCTGGTAATATATCACTATTAACACTCTAATAATTACCAAATACACCTGGTAAAAAGAATATACCATGTATGTATGATATGTTTCACAATTTGGATAATGGATCAATTTTTTATCAAAAAAAAAGTTTCACAAAGATTTCCTAAACTACTTTTGTTAAATAAAATAGTTCAAAATGACAGACTTTTAGTGTTGTTGTTTTCTTAAAAAATTTCTTTCAAAAAATGAATGTGTGAAAAAAATGGTCAATAAGGAAACCGTATTCCACACAATTTGAATGATTTAAACTTTCAAAATACCCCCGAGTGAGGAAATGGAATTTGTAAAAGTGTTTCTGAAGCAATGACATTGCAAACTTGACTGCTCATGGGATTCTGAATTTCACAGCAAAAATCTACACCACTTGATGAACAACTAATATCAAATGTATATCCTGAATGGACCACTCCTTGATTTTTTTCTTAAGTAAAGAACCAATTAAGCCTTTAACATGCTAGATGTGAAACAGAACCTTATTTAGTAGTTGTTGATGCCGAATTCACCAGCACCCACACTATTTTTGGTTTATCAACTGGCACTAAAATGACGACCAAAATATTCAATATTGTTATATCCTTGCAACAAGTACTAAATTTAAACGGTACCAGGTATATATTAGCTAAATATAAAGCTGCACAGTCCTCAAGTTTAACAAGTTTAGTATTTACTAACACTCATCATTTCAAAAGCTATAATCAAACCATTAGTCACTGTTAATATGTCTTAAAGTGATGTCATAATGCTTGAGTGTAATTTTAGGTCACTTCACTATGTCAGGCAGTTCTCTTACCCACTTTAGTGTAATTGCTTCGTGCTGTAAAATGTTGAGGGCATGCAGATCAAGTAGAAATATGTAAAACAATATTGGGGTTATCAACTGTTTACAGTGTTGCCCGAGCAGCATGAAGTACACAAGTCTTCAAATATACTAATATATACATAATTTAAAATACCAAACTCATATCTGTTATAATAAATGAAAGTGTCATATCACTTTATCTCTGCACCATAAAACTAAGAACCACAGTTCTCATTGTTCTTATCAATTCATATTGACCAATGATATACATGAAGTATTCCTCGGGTTTTGTGATGCCAAGCATTCCAAGTATGCAGTTAAGAAGTGTAAATTACAAGTGAATTATAGCAACAGTACGAGCACTTGGAGAGTGCACACTTCTGCCCAGGTCCAAGACTTCTACTACTGCTTATACCCCTTTCACACTATAGGCAGTATCCCATGCTGCAGTAAGTGTTGAGCGATTGTTAGCCTGATTGATCTGAAAATCAACTCGGGCATACATTTTGATGAGAGGAAAGCACTTGACAAATTTGATCAATCTATATGTTGTATTTTCTGAGAAAATATGGAAAAAAGAGGTATAAGAAAACATTTTCAATTATGTGACCTTGATAAAGGTTAAATTTATAACTGTCAAACTATTAATTTTCCTATTCTAAGAGGTGAGAAATGTCACAAATTAGGCAAAAGGTTTTTGTACACAAAACAGAGCATCCCTACAGTTTTCAATTTTATATGATACACTAAAGGACTTATGTGAATAGATAAATAAGGAGGGGCCCAAGGTCAAACCTGTTAACATCAAAAGTTTGACTATCCTTGTTTGACCATGAAGGAGGGGGCCAAGGTCAAATCTGACCACTTCAAAAGACTCCCAGCCCATGATTTCCAAAAGGTTGGTTTCACATCCCAAACCTCTAGGACCAATAATAAGCAAGTTATATGCACTTTAGGTTTGGCTGTCTTCGTTTGACCTAGAAGGAAGGGCCCAAGGTCAAATTGGAACACATCAAAAGACTCGCAGCCCATCAAAGGTTGGTTTCACATTTCAAATCTCTAGGACCAATAATAAGCAAGTTATAAGCACTATTTTAGCAAGTTTTTTATAAACCGATAATCGACTGCCCATCAGCCAATTATGGGCCGATTGATCTCAAAATCGAATGGCGCCTAGATTTTGATGTGAGGAATATTCTTAACAAATTTGGTTGACCCACAGTCTGTATTTTCTGTACTTCCACACATATAGATGATAACTGCCACATATCATTTGGATAGGCCTAATAGCAAGAGGGATATTCAAGGGAGATGATAATGCTGCGATGGCGGCTGTCTGAAAACTAGGGGTGAAAACAATAATTGTCCCCGTTTTTTATAGGTCTAATATTAAGTGAGATATTAAAGTGAGACAATAATGCAACAGTAATGTAGGCTGTCTGAAAACAGGGAACAAAATCCTCAAGATAAAAGTTATGCACACCTGAAACAAGTTAATTGCAACCTATTGTTTCTTTTTAATTTATTGTGTTTTTATGCAATAAAAATTGATTCGAAGATGCCCATACACCACAGCCCAGGGAAATAGTTTTCAACACCATGAGATATAGAAGAAATGACACAGTCCAAAGATCAGGAGACTTTCACAGCAAACTTTGTCAGTTATGTAAAGGTCCAAATAATATTAGTAGATAAAATTGAAAATTTTAATTACTTAAATGTAGCTTTTATAAGCTACAAGCTTACCATGTGGGACTTAATGCTGTTCTCGGGTTGCCACACCCGGGACCAACGTCTTAGAAAAAAAGACAGTTCTTGTTAGCCACCGGATATACTGCTAGTTGTTGTCACGTGATAACCTCTGACCCCTCGCCCTACTTTCTCGTTGAAATTTTCTAAAACCTACCCCTCAGCTGTAAACAGCGGGGAGGCAGGGTGGGACTCTTCTAAGTCCCACATGGTAAGCTTGTAGCTTATAAAAGCTACATTTAAGTAATTAAAATTTTCAATTTTATTACGCTACAATAGCTTACCATGTGGGACTTAATGCTGAATTCAACCGCCCGGTAGCGGGATTACAGCTGAGACTGGAAGATATGTCATTTTTTCTAAGATTTTGAATTAATATGTATAGAATAGTGCCAGAAATACCAGTCTGAGTCCCATTTACAGTGCCCCGATCCCGAAGACCGGGCCTGTAACGAGCCAAAAACCTAAATAAAATGAGAGACAGTGCTGAAACTGTCTAGATGTTTGATTGTAGGACGGAAGTGCAGCAGTGCTCACTTCGAGGTCTAAGGGTCCCTGAGGGCCCTTCACTAGTGACTGACCAACCCATGGTTGGACATCTCATAAATTTTTGCAACCTGAATATGAGATTAATGACAACTAAATAAGTCCTTAATAGAAACTAGAGATTGCGTCTCAACGCAGTGTATCCCCGGACGGGACATAGTTAAGGCGTGAATGTGTCGGGCTTGAGCCTGTTTCCTGGAGCACCAGGTCAGGATTCTCCATAGTATCAGATTACTTCCAAAAGCTAATCACTAGTTGTTTCACTTATATCTGTCTTTAAAAATTACATTTCATGGATCCAGAAGATCCATATAGTGATCCGGATCGCTTCCAAAACTCAATCATTTCATCCTTTTACCTTTTCAGACATATTCTAAAAATTTCATCGAAATCCATCCATAAGTTTTTGAGTTATCTTGTACACAGACACATCTGGCAGCCTGGATCCACATGATCCAGACAGTGATCCAGATAACTCCCAAAATCTAATCACTTGTTCCTTGTCCCATTTAAGACATTTCCTGAAAATTTCATAAAAATCCATTCATGACTTTCTGAGCTATTTGTCTTTAAAAATTACATTCACGGATCCAGAAGATCCAGATAGTGGTCCAGATCACTCGCAAAATTGAACCATTTCTTCCTTTTACCACTTCTTCCTTTTACCATTTGTAACATATCCTGAAAATAGTAAAATCCATTCCAAGATTATGTGCAAGCCTGGATCCAGATGATCCAGATCACTCCAAAAATGTAATCACTTGTTCCTTGTACCATTTAGGCCATTTGCTGAAACAATCCATCCATAACTTTTTGAGGTATCTGTCTTAAAAAATTACATTTCATGGATCCAGAAGATCCATATAGTGATCCGCATCACTTCCAAAATTCAATCATTTCATCCTTTTACCACTTCTTCCTTTTACTATTTGTAACATGGCCTAAAAATATCATCAAAATTCATCGTAAAATCATGTTGCAGACTCGATCCAGATGATCCAGACGATGATCCAGATCATTCCAAAAGTATAATCACTTGTTCCTCGTACCATTTAGGTCATTTGCTGAAAATGTCATCACAATCCATCCATAACTTTTTGAGGTATGTCTTATTACATTTCACGGATCCAGAAGATCCATACAGTGATCCGGATCACTTCCAAAATTCAGTTATTTCATCCTTTTACCTTTTCAGACATATCCTGAAAATTTCATCAAAATCCGTCCATAAGTTTTTTTGCTACAATGTACACAAACACATCTGGCAACCTGGATCCAGATGATCCAGACAGTGATCCAGATCACTCCCCAAATCTAATCACTTGTTCCTCGCACCATTTAGGTCATTTGCTGAAAATGTCATCACAATCCATCCATAACTTTTTGAGGTATCTGTCTTATTACATTTCACGGATCCAGAAGATCCATACAGTGATCCGGATCACTTCCAAAATTCAGTTATTTCATCCTTTTACCTTTTCAGACATATCCTGAAAATTTCATCAAAATCTGTCCATAAGTTTTTTAGCTACAATGTACATAAACACATCTGCAACCTGGATCCAGATGATCCAGACAGTGATCCAGATCACTCCCCAAATCTAATCACTTGTTCCTCGCACCATTTAGGCCATTTGCTGAAAATGTCATCACAATCCATCCATAACTTTTTGAGGTATCTGTCTTTAAAAATTACATTTCATGGATCCAGAAGATCCATATAGTGATCCGGATCACTTCTAAAATTCAACCATTTCATCTTTTTACCTTTTCAGACATATCCTGAAAATTTCATCAAAATCCGTTCATAAGTTTTTGAGCTATATTGTACACAAACACATCTGGCAGTCTGGATCCAGATGATCCAGACAGTGATCCGGATCACTCCCAAAATCTAATCACTTGTTCCTCGTCCCAATAAGGACATCTCCTGAAAATTTCATCAAAATGCACCCATAACTTTTTGAGCTATCTGTGTTTAAAAATTAAATTTCATGGATCCAGAAGATCCAGACAGTGATCCGGATCACTCCCAAAATTTAATCACATCTTCCTTTTACCAATTTGGACATATCCTGAAAATGTTATCAAAATCCATCTGTCAGTTTTTGAGTTATCTTGTTTACAAACAAACAAACAAATAGAGGGCCCAAAATGACCCTCGGTCAGGTACTTTGGCGGTCAGTGGATGACCTTCAACGAAGATCTGTAACTGGTCAGCCTGGATGCTGGTACTCCGTCATGTACTCAACCTCAAAAGCCATTTTCAATAGTTTCCACGCAATGTAGTCAGCATTAAGTGTGAAAATATCTCCAAATATGCCCAAAATGACCCTTGGTCAGGTACTTTGGCGATCAGTGGATGACCTTAAATGATGATCTGTAACCAGTAAACCTGGATGGCAGAAGTCCATCATGTACTCAACCTCCAAAGCCATTTTCAATAGTTTCCATGTAATAAAGTCAGCGTTAAGTGTGAAAATATCTCCAAAAAGGCCAAAAATGCCCCTCGGTCAAGTACTTTGGCGGTCAGTGGATGACCTTCAATGAAGAGCTTCAAGGTCAAATTTCTGCAAGCTTATAGAGGACATATATATGTATTATATATACCAGTCATAGGATGATCTAACTTTCTGTCTTGGAGAACTGGGCCAAAATGTGCAAAAATGGCCAAAATCTGACCTTTAAGTGGCCACCAGTGACCTTGAGATTGAAGGTCAAGGTCACAAAACAATAGCGTTCGTGGCATTGCCCATATATACCCACATACCAAATTTGAAAGTTCTAACTAAAATATTTTTTAAGTTATCGCGTCCAAAAGGAAATCTCTGCGGCGGTGGCGGCGGCGGCGTGACCGTACTGAATCCTAATGTGGGTGTTCCACCACACGACTAAGGCTCCCGATTAAGGGTTTTGGGGGGTCGGTTTGAAATATTTGCTTAGTCCCAGACCTTCTGTAAGGGTCGGTTGTGGTCGGTTGGGGCCGTGTGAAAAATCAAACATGTTTGATATTTCACATGACTACAACCGATTCATATTTCCCGCCCTCAACAAAATGTCCAGTCCCAGGCATCCTCAGGCCTCCTCAGACCCAAATTTACACAGTCGTGTGTTGTCCCAGGCTGCCTGCGACCCTTAGTCCCAGGCCTCCCTAGCTTAGTCCCAGGAGGCCGGTTGTTAATCCCAGACTCAAATATGATGCGTATGAATTTCATGCGTGTGAAAGTGGGTCGGTTGCATTAGTCCCCGGAAGCCTCAGACCGTCTGCGGTGTCCTGGGACCCAAAAATCAAGGTCTGGGACTAAGAACCGACTAAGGGTAACCGACCCTAACCGATCCAAACTGGCCTCCCCAGGACGCCTGGGACCACACATTTTCAGTCTGTGGCGGCCTGAGGACGCCCCAGGCGGCCTGGGACTAACAACCGATTAAGAACGGACTGTTTTCCGCGCGTCGGAAATTAAAACGAGGCAATAAGGGGGTCTGGGACTATATAAGCGATCGCGCACACATTCTCGTTGTTACTGACTGTTTGGCTACTGAGAGACGTGTGTCACTGATTTGTAGGGGTTTTCAGTTTTTATTTTACATTTTATATACTTGAGCTTAGGGCAAATTTCACAGTTAGGAGACACATTTTACTATTTTTTTATTATTTTGTCGACTGGATTATGAGGAAAGAGAAAGGAGGGAAGAGAGGAAGGAAAAAGATGGATGAGAGGGAGAAGGAAAGTCAAGTAGAGGAGAGGAGTGAGGTTATTACAGAAGAAGGAAGTGAGAGGAGAGAGGAGGAGGAGATTCAGGAAGATCCAGCTATTGGGGAAGCTGTGGCAGAAGAAGAAGAGAGGTGTGAGGAAGATCCGGAGTGCCATTCTTCAGCCAAGAGAGCCAGGGTGTGTGCCACTTTTACAGACAGCCAGGAAGTTTCCATTGTGGAATTTGTAAAGCTGCACCGTGAACTGTATGACAAGGAACATTCACGTTTCCACGACAGGACCAGAAGAGAGGCTCTCTGGGCAGAAATATCTGCAGAACTCAAGCTCCAGCCCTTTGATGTGAGAAGATGGTTCGAGTCCCAGCGAACCCGTTATGGGAAGCTGTCTAAGCTCCAATCTGGCCAAGCCCCGAGGGAGATGACCAAGAGACAGTCCTGGGTGTACCAACAGATGGGTTTTCTTAAAACCCACATCAGAAGAAAGGGGGCCAATAGAAGTTCAGGTTTTGAGGCCAGTCCAAATACCAGCAGGCAGGACGAATCACGTGGCTCAACTACTGATACAGAACACCTCGAGTCCAGTGTCCTGAGGGAGAGGAGTCAGTCCATCATTACATCAACGCCCGTTTCAACTACAGACTCCAAGATTCTCGAACACTTTGAGCAGATGAGGACACTTATCTCTGGTTTTCTGCATCAGAAGTCAGGCAGCCTTTCTTTGACTACGTGGCATCAGAGGCCGAGAAGATGACTCAAGAAGAATTTGAAGAATTAAAGGGCAAGATTTTTAGAGACATCGAAACTATTAAGAGTAACCGCAGACGTCAACCATTGCCCAGAAGATCAGCCACTGTTACCACAGAGTCCCAGAGGGTCGGCCTACTGCCAACAACCACTCCACAGGCGTCTAGTTCCACTCAAGCAGCAGCTAGCAGCAGTTTTGTGTACTATACACCAAGCCCCATTGGCTTCAGCAACCCGACATCTGTCCTAACTGTACAGGACGAAGGGAGCAGACACAATCTGAGTGGAATCTTAAGCCAGCTACCAGATCTGACATCAACACAGATCGTCGAGCAGCCTCAGCAGCAGCAGCAACAACCGCAGCAGCAGCTCTTTACTATCACCACTTCAGCACCGCCTCAACAGCAGCAGCAGCCTCCTCAGTAGCCATCCAGTCAGGGCGGGTCTTTGACCTGCCAGGCCCTTTTCAGGGCCACCAAATCTTCCAAAAACAATTATTCAGCTACGTGTTCTTCCAATTCCCCTCCCAAAACAAAAAAGTTCAGTACAAATACTTATCACAAGAAAAAAAAAATTCAAGTCCAACACCTACACCACCCCAAACATGAAACAAATAACCCATGGTACCACACATAACAAAAAAGGCCACATAAAAAAAATTAAAAATAACTCCCAATATGGCCATTAATCAGCCCATTTTTAGATTAAAATCCATGGGATAGTTTAAAATCTGTAATTGAAAAGTCAAACCTTCCCTAGAGTTAAAAGGCATTATCACATACTTACCAACCCACAAACAGACAAACCCAACACCAAACATAACCCCCAAATAACAAACCCAGTACCAAACCTAACACCCAACTACCAAAAATAAACCCAACCCCAGTAACCACCAACCAACAAACACACAAACCCAAAAGTAAATAGAACCCATGCCAACAAACTGACAAACTATTTTGCAAACACAATCCCCCATTATTGAAAGCAAAACTAGTTCCATGGTTATATTTTCCACATTTTTGTGATTAGAAGTGAAGATTTAAAATTGAAGATTTCCATGAAAACCTTTCTGCTACAAATAAATTTCCAAGCCATGAACAAAAAGAATTGGTGAAATTATGATGTGGATTTGAAAATATATAAAAAAATAATTTAATTTCGGATATTATGTGTGACTTTGTGTTTGGCTTTTGTTTAACAGTGGGTTTGTCTGTTTGTTGGGTGAGAAAGTTGTGTTTGTCTGTTTGTCCGTCTGAACAAGTTATGTTTGGCATGGGGTTTGTCTGTTTGTCCGTCTTAACAAGTTATGTTTGGCATGGGGTTTGTCTGTTTGTCCGGCTCAACAAGTTATGTTTGGCATGGGGTTTGTCCGTCTGTAGCAAACATAGCTGATTAATTGTTTTTGGAATAATTGGTAGTCCTGAAAAGGACTGTTATAGTTAGTCCTGAAAAGGACTGGTTACTGCAGCAGGACTTATATTCTGCCATCTTGCCAGGCCTCTGCTCCCTCATTGTTGAAGAAGTCCTTCAGGTAATCCCTCTGTCTTTTGGCTTCTCTAGCAGGGTTTCTGTCTTGGCCACCACCAGCAGCACCCCCAATCAATCCACAATCATCAGGTACATCATCATCATCGTCCTCCCCAGGCTGCTGACCACCAGGTTGACCTTGATACTGGCTTCTCAGTATGTTGTGTAGAACAACACAGGTCAAGACCACTTCCCTGACTGTTGCTGGGGGTAGTTCAATGGTTGTCCTCATCACCCTGAATCTTGACACAAGGATGCCAAAAGCGTTCTCCACCACTCTTCTGCCCCTTGAAATTCTATAATTGGCAATCCTTTCCTCTCTGGTTAACATCCTTCTGCCATAGGGTTTCATGAGCCAGGTCTTCAGGGCAAAAGCATCATCTGCCAGGATGAAGTAGGGGACATCTCTCCCACCCTGGGTTATAGGAGCTGGGTCAGGGAAGCCTATCCTGCCATCCTCAATCCTCCTCTTCAGCTGAGAGGCATTAAATATCTGGCCATCCGAGCAGGATCCTTCAGTACCCACATCCACCCATCTAAACTTGTACTGTCCATCTACCAGGGCCAACATCACAATGGAAAAGAATCCCTTGTAGTTGTGGTAGAGGGCTCCAGTGTTCTTGGGCTTCTTCAGGGCCACATGCTTCCCATCCAGAGCTCCCAGGGCATGTGGAACATTCCATCTGATCCTGAATTCCCTCTCCAGTTCTTTCCACTCATCTGGGGTTGTAGGACACTTCAGGTACTCCCTGGTGAACTCATCCTGGATGGCCCTGCAGACCTCTGGTATAAACTTGGAGATGGTGGATCTTCCAACCCTGAACTGACAGGACAATGATGTGTAGGACTCTCCAGTGGCCAGATATCTGATGGTGAGGGCTAACTTCTCACCAACACTGATTGGTGCTCTGTAGTTGGTGGCCTGCCTGGCTAGGTGTGGTTCCAGTCTGGTCTTAATCATTTCAAAAAATTCTGGGGTCATCCTCATGTAGTTGGTGAATCCTGGAATATCTGTGGCATAAAGATCAGCCATAATGTTGTGGTAGGCCCCCCTCTCCTCTCTCTGTAACAGCCATGGCCTGACCCACATGTTGTGCCTTCTTCTAGGTCTCTGTATGGGTGCTGGTGGTGCTGGTGGTGGTTGCTGTGGTCGACGTAAAAAATGGAAATACATGATTATTTGTAACTGAATAAAAACCAAAAAAGCCCTAAGTTGTTGTTGAATCTGTCTTCCATTAAAAGGTGGCATCCTGCTGTGTTCCCAGAAAAGCAATGATGATTAGATCGCGAATTTTATATATATATACCCAGAATATCCAGCAAGTTTGGAAAACAATAATCGGGGATCCTGGTCTGGGGAAGACTGAGGAGGCCTGAGGACGCCTGAGGACGCCGGTAGTTAATCGTGGGTTAGTCGGGGCTTAGTCCCAGGAGGCCTGAGGTGTCCTGGGACCCAGTCGGTATGTGTACGACAGGATCATGGTTGAAACCGACCTGAAAACTGGCTTAGTCGGTTCTTAGTCCCAGACCAGTTGGGGACTGTCTGCGGCCGCCTGAGGCGTCCTGGGGACGATCTGTTCTTAATCCCAGACTTGAGTACCGACCCAGTATTCCCGCCCATTTTTGTTATTTTCCCACCGACTGTCCACGATTAAGGGTCGCCGACAGGATCGGGGCTTAATCTTTTGGTGGAACAGGGGCATAAGTATCCCCGACTTTTGTCCGGGGATACAATTACTTGATAACTGAAAAACAAAAATGACCTTACCCGTAACATCTTGAAGGTAAAGGAATACCTAGATCCTGGGAGAGACTCCTGAAGACTTGGTTGTAGCGGATGTGCCCCCCCCCCCCTTTTTCTTTCCGAGGACAACTGGTCTGAGGGGAAGGATCTAGGACTTGTTGTGCCGCCACTACGGGTCCCAAATACATATGGTTGTCGGTGTCCGACCAAGTAAGGTCTTTTAGGTAAAAATTTGTAAATGTGTTGTGAGCTTTCCAGTGACAAGCTTGCATGATTTGGTCCACCGATACCCCACCGTAAAAGGCCTTAGAGGCCGCGAAGGCCCGGATGTCATGAGTTTTAACTTGGAACAAGTCCAAGGCTTGTTGGTCTGCTTGTTTGTAACAAAGTAGGATGGTTTGTTTCAACCAGGAAGAGAGAGTAGCGGGTCTGATGTCTGAGGTATGTCCTTTCTTGAAGGAGATAAAAAGGAGGGAACGAGACCCTCTCAGGTCTTTGGTTCGGTCCAGATAATACCTCAGGGCCCGTACCGGACACAGGGTCCTGTCTTCTTTAAATTGTCTATCTACAATGGTAGTCAAAGCAGGAATAGTCACCGGAGATACACTTTGAGAACCTTCTCTTGCTAGTTGGTTTTTGGCTATGAAATCAGAAGAAGGGAACAAGGCAACCTTTTCCCATTGGCCTAGATTAGATACTTTGTTTGCAACCCAGGCATGGATTTCGCTGCGGCGCTTGCCGGAGGCCAAAGCTAGCAAGAAAGCAGTTTTGAGGGTAAGATGTTTGAGGTCTGGGTTTTTCATAGGCTCAAAGGGTGCTTTTGTGAGCTCATTGAGAACAACAGAAAGGTTCCACTTAGGAAGATTTCTGGAACTTTTTGGACGATCCCTGTGAAAACTGGAGAGTAACCTATGAAGGTCTGCATTGTGTGCAATATGGTGGGCCGTTGGGCCCAAAGTGTCAACGATTGCAGTCCTGTAACCATCAATGGTCGAGGGGCGCCTGTTTAGGTCTTGGTACAGGTACATGAAAAAATCTGAGATTTGTTTCACAGATGGAGTGGAGAAATCCACCAAATTTTCTCTGCACCATTTTTCAAATAGGGCCCACTTTGACTTGTAAATGGTCCTTGTTGAAGACCGCTGAGGGGCAGCAATTCTCTCTGCCACCTCCACAGAGAAGCCTTGATCTTGGAGTTGTCCGCTCCTAGACACCAGGCGTGGAGGTTCAGGTGCTGGGGGTTGTTGTGGAACACATACCTGTGGGACTGTTTGAGTAGGGTCGTTGACACTGGGAGTTGTAGAGGGATCTCTGTTGAGAGCTGCACTAGGTCCCAAAACCAGGGCATCCCTGGCCAGCCTGGGGCTATTACGATGATCAGGCAATAACATTGCCTGATCTTTTGGAGCCGTAGGAGGGTATGCATAGGCCGTGAGGTTGGTCCAGTTTATGTTTAGAGCATCTATGTCCCAGGCCCTTGGGTCTGGGATAGGAGACACGTACAGTGGGAGCTTGTGGTTCAGGTGAGTGGCAAATAAGTCTACATGAGGTGTGAACCACTTCTGGCAGATCTGTTTGAACACCTGTGGGTGCAGAGACCATTCTGTTGACTGCACTTGGTTGGACCTGGACAGTAGGTCGGCCATCACATTCAGGCACCCTAGAACGTGCCTGGCTTTCAATGTTATGAGGTAGTGATGGCCCCAGGTCATGATCTTCCACAGGAGAGCGCACATCTCTGCTGAGTGTGTTCCTCCTAGTTTGTTGATATAGGCTACCACTGTTGAGTTGTCCGTCGCAACTAACACTGTTTGATTCTGGCACGGGTCCTTGAAGTCTCGAAGGACCAGGGAGACTGCCTTCAATTCTAGGACATTTATGTGTAGCCTTTTTTCCCGATCTGACCACAGACCCTTTGTGGAATTTTGGTCTAAGTGAGCACCCCAACCTTCGTTTGAGGCGTCGGTAAAGAGTTGGATACTGTGGTCTTGGGATGAAGGTCTGCACCTTTCATCACGTTTGAGGGATTTTGCCACCAATCTAGGTGGGCTGCAATGGCTTCTGTCCAAGGAAGGTGGTTGTCCAGCGACTGAGGATATCTCCAATGCTCCTTGAGATGAAACTGAAAGGGCCTCATGTGAAGGCGTCCCTCCGGGACCAGTTTCTCCGTTGAGGCTAGCAACCCAATTAGAGACATCAAACATCTTGCAGTTAAAGCACGTTTTGACTTGAGTCATAGGATAAAATCCTGAAGTTTGAGCCATCTCTCTTGAGTGGGTTTTACAAGGGCTGAATCTAGGTGGTATTCGTAGACCATGAACGAAAAACACCTGAGTAGGTTTCAGTTCTGATATTTCCTGATTTATTATCCACCCCAAGGACTGAGTTAGGTCTACCACTGCCTGTGTGTTCACTTGGGCTTCCTCCTGAGACTGGGACCTGATCAGCCAGTCGTCCAGGTATTGGTGAATTCTGAGTTCTCTAGAGAGGGTCATTAGTTTCACTTCCTTTACGATCATTGTAAAGACCTGGGGGGCTGTGGCTAGTCTGAATGGGAGGGAGGTGAATTGGAACACCTGTGACTTGTAGCAAAACCTTAGGTATTTCCTTGAGTTTGGATGGATGGGGATGTGTAGGTAAGTGTCCGACAGATCTATCGACGATACCCACTTCCCTGGAATCAGGGAGGTCCTGATGGACTCTGGAGTTTCCATTTTGAACTTTTCTACGTGTAGAAAAGTGTTGAGCCTGTTTAGGTCTATGACTGGCCTCCACCTTAGGTGAGGCTTGGTACTAGGAACAGGCGACTGTAAAACCCGAGAGATTTTACATTTTCCACCCTTTCTATTGCGTTCTTTGACAGAAGAGACTGGATACAGAGGCCAGGACTTGGTCTTTGAAGGGCCTTGTATTCTGACCGGGTCAGGAGTCTGACTGGACTTGGATTGAAAAGAATGACAGGATTTGTTTGCCAGTACTGAAAGAACAGAGGAGAACTCCTACTGGTGGACTGAGTGAGGCTGGAGGAGTCATTGGGGGGGAAGGGTTTTTATGCCCTCGTCCCCTGGAGTGGGTCGAAAAGACCTTGGAGCCTCGGCTACTCGATTTATCCCTACCTGGGGAAAACGGTGGATACTGCTAGGGATGGAATGACCCCCATTGGGGTGGTTCCTGTAGGAGCTTCAAGATATGGGGAATTGGAAAGGGTTGATTAATAGGGCCTAAACCCTAAGAGTTATGACGGGTGCCTTGATGAGGGACTCCTGTCCCTCCTAAAGTAGTTGTGAATGGGGAACTTTAAGATCTAAAGATCCAGTATCTCACCTGAATTCACCATACCCCTTCTGACTACTTATATGCACCATGGAATTGAGTTTGACCTGTCTGGTAGTAGTCTTGCTACTGTCTTAACATATATATAACCAGGTTGCATTCAGAAAAAAACCTAGTGAAGAGCAGCCTGAAGCTCAACTCTTGTTGACCAGAAGGGGAAGAGGGGCTTACCCAAGGAGGCCCCTAGGGAGATACAAAATTGAAAACTTGTAATTGTATTCAAAACAAGGTTGTTCCATTTTAAGGGAAATTAAATGGCCCAAGTTCCTGTTGGCCTAGTACATCATTCAGAGTCCAGACTGTGGAGGATCTAGGCATAAATTCCCTGGGGGTAGGGAGGTTCAAAAAACTGCCTAAGTTTCAATGTCCTCAAAAAATGGTTAGGGTGAAGTCAGGCAACCTACTTCCCTAAAAATACAGAGCCAGGACTGAATGAAGGACCTTGTTTAGAAGGCCTCTTGGGCTTGAGGACTTGGACTTTGACCCAAGCCTCCAATAAGTGATATTTACTGCCAGGCTGGTGAACCATTAGTCCAAGTTTTTTTTTTTTTTTGGTGAGTGTGTGAGGATTGTTCAGTGTTCTGATCTGGAATCATCATCCGAACACCAGATTAGATGATCCGATCATCCGAGGATCAGATCTACATACAATCAACCGAGCATTGGATTTCAGATTAGATGATCCGAGAGATGCAATAAAAATACTGCATCCGATTCTCGGGTGCATTAAAATCTCGGATGAACTAAGATCTTATCTGGGTTCAGATTTAAGCAGGGATCTGATCCACCCTGGAGAAAAGTTGGATATTATAATTTCTATGTAAGCTTTCCTTAAATTAAGCTTCCATGTAAGCTTTGCCTTTCCTTCTTTGAAGGAACTACACAACTGGATTTACGTAAGTAAATCAACAGTGACACAAGGTCACCTGACCCACCCGCCTCACTGCAGGTAGGGCTAGTTGTGAGATAAGGAAAGCAGTAATTACACAGAATTTAATTAAATAACATAGAATCTAAAAATAAGTATAATATTTCTTATATTATAAAACTGGATGAATTAAAATATGATTAAAATAACGGGAAACCGAGGTTACCTTAGTTTAAAGCAACACGTAGTCTAGACGATTTGAGGAAGGATTCTATTCCTGTTTATTTAAGTATTAACATTATAAATGGTCAATAATACAGGAAAGAGGGGATAAAATGTTTTATTTAATTTAATTTTATTTTATTTATATTTATAAAAGTACTGTAAGAAAACCGCATCTCTCGGCACATGCGGTCTAGACGTGACGTCATCACAGGGGTTTCCCCGAGGATTCCCCCAAGTTAGAATCGTGCTTTATATCATATTTTAACCCTTAAAATGGACCAATAGAGTAGAAGAACGGGGATAAACCCTTGCAAAATTTATTTTATTTTATTTCAACAGGCATATATTCCTGTATATAAACTACCAACACGAGACGTGCAAATTGCAAGAAATGCTGTCTCGATAAACAAGAGGAGAGTGCCCGTGAACGGGCACTGTGTCAGCTGACTGAATGTTTTTGATTTGTGATGGTGATAATGAGAGGAAAGCATAATTATTAGGGAAAGGGCTGTACAGAAATACAGTAAATGGTAACTGAACAGCATGTTCGAAAGATATTCCGAAGCTGACAGAAGAAAAGGACAAAAAAGTTGTGCCCTGCAAATGGTATTATGAAATAAAGTAACAAGGTAATTGTTTAAGTGTAAAAAGTAGGTTAAAAGTATTTAAAGAAATACTATAAATGTAATATCCTCGTTCGACCATGAAGAAGGGGTCCAAAGGTCAAATCTGACCATACCAAAAGATTCCCAGCCAAAGAATTTAGGATGGTTTACCATCCCAAACCTCTCGGACCAATAATAAGTGAGTCATAGGCACTTTTTAAGTTTGGCTATCCTTGTTTGACCTTGAAGGAGGGGGTCCAAGGTCAAATCCGACCACACAAAAAAATTCCCAGCCCATGATTTCCTGTAGCTTGTTTACCATCCCAAACTTGTAGGACCAATAATATGCGAGTTCTAAGCAATTGTAAGTTTGGCTATCCTCAATTGACCTTGAAGGAGGGGTCCCAGGTCAAATCTGACCACACCAAAAGAATCCCAGCCCATGATTTCCTATATGTTGGTTTACCATCCCAAACCTCCAAGACCAATAATACGCAAGTTATAAGCACTTTAAGTTTGGCTATCTTCGTTTGACCTGGAAGGAGGGGTCTAAGGTCAAATCCAACCACACCAAAAGATTCCCAGCCCATGATTTTCTATAGGTTGGTTTTCCATTCGAAACCTCTAGGACCAATAATAAGTGAGTTATAAGTACTTTTAAGTTTGGCTATCTTCGTTTGACCTGGAAGGAGGGGTCTAAGGTCAAATCCGACCACACCAAAAGATTCCCAGCCCATGATTTTCTATAGGTTGGTTTTCCATTCGAAACCTCTAGGACCAATAATAAGTGAGTTATAAGTACTTTTAAGTTTGGCTATCCTCATTTGACCTTGAAGGAGGGGTCCAAGGTGAAATCCGACCACACCAAAAAATTCCCAGCTCATGATTTTCCATAGGTTGGTTTTCATTTCAACCTCTAGGACCAATAATAAGCGAGTTATAAGCACTTTTATGTTTGGCTATCCTCATTTGACCTTGAAGGAGGGTTCCAAGGTCAAATCGGACCATATTAACAGATTCCCAGCCCATGATTTCCTACAGGTTGGTTACAATGATTTACTCAACAGTGAGAACCTGAAAGAAGCTATTGCTCAGCTATGCCATGACATAGAGGTCTGCAATTTCACTATGTTATAGCTGACCAAAACGTCTGTGAATAACATATTTAACAAAATACTCTAAATGTAATAATTTTCAAGTTACAACTGATTTACTCAAGAGTGAGAACCTCAAAGTAACTATTACTCAGCTATGCAATGAGCTACATGTCTGAATTTTTGCTCTGTTATAGCTGACCTAAAAGTAGGTGAACAACATATTTAAGCAAAATACTGTAAATGCAATAGTTTTCAAGTTACAACTGATTTACTCAATAGTGAGAACCTGAAAATAGCTATTGCTCCGCTATGCCATGAGCTATAGGTCTGTAATTTCACTATGTTATAGCTAACCCAAAAGTAGGTGAACAATATATTTTAACAAAATACTCCAAATGCAATATTTTTCAAGTTATAGCTGATTTACTCAACAGTCAGTGCCTGAGAATAGCTATTGCTCAGTTGTGCCATGAGCTACAGGTCTGTAATGTCACTATGTTATAGCTGACCCAAAAGTAGCTGAATAACATATTTGCACAAATTTCTGTAAAGGCAATAGTTTTCCAATTACAACTGATTTACTCAACAGTGAGAACTTCAAAGTAGCTATTACTCAGCTATGCAATGAGCCACAGGTCTGGAACTTCACTATGTTATAGCTGACCCCAAAATAGGTGAATAACATATTGCAACAAAATACTCTAAATGCAATAGTTTTCAAGTTATAAGTGATTTACTCAACAGTGATAACCTAAAAGTAGCTATTACTCAGCTATGGCATGAGCTACAGGTCTGAAATTTTACTATGTTATAGCTGACCCAAAAGTAGCTGAACAACATATTTATACTAAATTCTCTAAATGCAATAGTTTTCAAATTACAAGTGATTTACTCAACATTGAGAACTTCAAAGTAGCTATTACTCAGCTATGCAATGAGTCACAGGTCTGGAACTTCACTATGTTATAGCTGACCCCAAAATAGGTGAATAACATATTGAAACAAAATACTCTAAATGCAATAATTTCCAAGTTATAAGCGATTTACTCAACAGTGATAACCTAAAAGTAGCTATTACTCAGCTATGCCATGAGCTACAGGTCTGAAATTTTACTATGTTATAGCTGACCCAAAAGTAGGTGAACAACATATTTAAGCAAAATACTGTAAATGCAACAGTTTTCAAGTTACAACTGATTTACTCAATAGTGATGACCTAAAAGTAGCTATTACTCAGCTATGCCATGAGCTACAGGTCTGAAATTTTACTATGTTATAGCTGACCCAAAAGTAGCTGAATAACATATTTATACTAAATTCTCTAAATGCAATAGTTTTGCAATTACAACTGATTTACTCAATAGTGAGAACCTCAAAGTAGTTATTACTCAGCTATGCAATGAGCTACAGGTCTGAAATTTTACTATGTTATAGCTGACCCAAAAGTAGGTGAACAACATATTTAAGCAAAATACTGTAAATGCAATAGTTTCCAAGTTATAAGCGATTTACTCAACAGTGATAACCTAAAAGTAGCTATTACTCAGCTATGCCATGAGCTACAGGTCTGAAATTTTACTATGTTATAGCTGACCCAAAAGTAGCTGAATAACATATTTATACGAAATTCTCTAAATGCAATAGTTTTGAAGTTATAAGCGATTTACTCAACAGTGATAACCTAAAAGTAGCTATTACTCAGCTATGCCATGAGCTACAGGTCTAAAATTTTACTATGTTATAGCTGACCCAAAAGTAGCTGAATAACATATTTATACGAAATTCTCTAAATGCAATAGTTTTTAAGTTACAAGTGATTCTACTCATGATGGAAGTTACTGAAAAGCCCAAAAGTAGCTATTACTCACTTAGCTATTGAGACAGGCACCCAACTTACTCACCATATTGTAGCTATGAAAAAAGTAGCTGAATAACATATTTTAACAAAATGCTCTAGATGCAACAGTTTTCAAGTTATAAATGATTTTGTGCATGATTTCATGAATTTTAATGCATTAAAAATTATTAAAAAAATTTATTAAAAAAAAAGTAAGACAGATCCAGGTCTCATACTCACACAAGAGAATCTACCTCTGGCCTAGTACATATATGCAAGATATGAGAGAAATCCCTGCAATAGTCACTGAGAAAATTGTGATTAAGTGTTGAAATTTTCACACTTTTGGTGGGGGTACCCCCCTTGTAATGTCTCTAGCAAACAGACGAACAGACAGATTTGCATGCCTTGAACAATTTTTCATCCTCGATAGATAAGGTATCTTTTAAAAAAAACAGCACGTCTCTAAGCCTTGTAGTTTTGGAGGAGAAGTTGTTCACGCGGACGCGGACGCGTGCGTGTACGCCCACGCCGCAGAGTGACGACATAATGTCAGCTGACTGACAAGTCAGCTGACATAAAAACGGAAGTGGTTTCGATGATTTCACTTGACAAGGACTCGTTTGTGTTACATTTATACACTTTTAAACCCTAAAAATGGTCAAATAATGAAGCAGATAGGGGTTAAATATTTTATTTTATTTTACTGACAGGCATATATACGTATATATCCTGTATTAGAAACCCCATGAACGAGTCGCTATTGCTTTACAACGAGAAACCGGAAGTGGACTTCAGTTGTAAAATATAGTAAAGATACTTATCTGAACTATGAAAAGACATCGAAATGTGATTCTATGTAGTAAAATAAAGAAACTGATATAGTTTCCATATCCAACGACAAGTATATCCTTGTAAAAATGAAATAATATTCCTTGTAAAATAAGGCATTGTTAATTCGAGTGGCCAACGAGAAAGTAGGGCGAGGGGTCAGAGGTTATCACGTGACGACAACTAGCAGTATATCCGGTGGCTAACAAGAACTGTCTTTTTTTCTAAGACGTTGGCCCCGGGTGTGGCAACCCGAGAACAGCATTAAGTCCCACATGGTAAGCTATTGTAGCGTAATAAAATGTTTCAGAGAGAATATGTCTGTAAATTATGAAGCTGTAAAATTTATTAATTGAAGTAAAGCTACCAATAGAAATGGCACAATTGTGTAAAAAGTACATATAAAAATTCATTTATAACAATCCATATATCTTTGCCATTAGAGAAATATGTATCAATTATGGGTAAACAAACTTTGGAAGAGCCAAGGTTAAAGATAACACCATGATTTAGTATACTTGGACCCCCAAGCAATGATCCATCCAAGAATCAACTTTCTACACCTTTCTACCACTTCTCTTCTTATAGTTTCTGAGATATCACCCAGGCAAAATTTTAAAGGTCAAGGTCACAACAACAAGCTCAAATGTCAAATCAAGGTCATACCATGATATTGCACACCTACAACCACTAACTAAAGTCCCTACCCTACCCCTCCCTTTATATGTCAAGGTCACTGCGGTAAGGTCAAAAGGTCGAATCAAGGTCACATCATGACGTTGCACACCTACAACCCCCTAACCAATGTCCATACCAAGTATCAACTTACTACATCTTGCAGTTTCCGAGATATAGTCCAGAAAAGATTTTATTGGTCAAGGGCACTACGGCAAGGTCAAATTGTCACACCATGATGTTGCACACCTACAACCCTTAATCAATGTCCATACCAGTGTTGAAAATGTTGGGGCAGTTCCCCCCCCCCCCCCCCCCCCCCATGTCCGAAAAATGTTGGGGCTTGGTCAATAAAAATGGAAACTTGTACCTCCGCCAAAGTGTGACTAATTTCAGAAGCATTTGTCTGTATGTTTGTTAGCAGGATTATACAAATGCTACTGTATGGATCTTCGTGAAAAAAATAGAAGATGGAACCTGATCCAACTTAGATCCCATTAAATTTTGTTACTTATTTGGATCACTGCTTGGATAAAAAATATCAAATGCTATAACAATACTTTTCTAGCAATATTTTTTAAAATAGAAGCACCTCGATGAAAGATCAAATGCTTTAAACTTGGGAATTCATGGCCATAGCACCCAAGTCATTAATATTCATGAGAAGATATGAGGTCATAGATTTCAATTGGGGTTTTCTAGCAATATTTTATAAAATGCAAGCCTCAACAAAGATCTAACACTTTAAACTTGAGAACTCATGGCCATAGCACCCAACTCATTAATATCCATGAGAAGATATGAGGTAACAGACATGCTGTATGAACTGGTTCAACAGTATTGTATTGTTGTTAGTATCTGATGTTTGCATCATCCACTTTCAAACTGTAGTATCCGCTTCGTATTCATGTGAAATAACATTTTTTACTGAAAAAAACGACCAAATATAGCCTTCATGATGATAAAATTAAAGGATTCTCGCGAAACGATCAGTGCCCAGGTTAGTACTGATACTCTCGAGATATCGCGTATCCTGCACTGTAGAAGCATCACTGCATACTACGTATCGACTTCCTACACCTAATGGTTTCCGAGATATAACCTGGACAAGATTTAATAGGTAAAGGTCAATATGGCAAGGTCAAAGGTCAAATCAAGGTCACACCATGACATTGCAGACCCACAACCCTTAATCAGTGTCCCTACCAAGTATAAACTTCCTACACCTAAAGGTTTCCGAGATATAATCTGGGCAAGATTTTATAGGTCAAGGTCACTACAGCAAGGTCAAATCAAGGTCTCACAATGATGTTGCACACCTACAACTCCTAATCAATGTCCCTAACAAGTATCAACTTGCTACACGTTACAATTTCCGAGATATAGCCCGGGCAAGATTTTCAAACTCAAGGTCACTGGTAAAGTCAAAGGCCAAATCATAGTCACACCATGATACAGGACATCTACACCCCCTAACCACTGTCGCTAACAAGTATCAATTTCCTACACCTTACAAACTTTTCTGGGCTTTTCCCGCCCGCCCATCTGGACACCATGGGTGAAAACAATACCCCAACAGCCCTTAAGGGCAGTGGGGTAAAAATGAGCAGCATTGTTCAAATACCTATCTAATGGTACAGAGTATATATCTCTGCCATAAATAGTTTTTAAATATTGGTAACAGATAATTTGTTTTTCGTACCCTCCACCTTGCTTGAATTTGCCTAAAAAGCTGCTTTATCTGGACTATTTTTATCAGTTACAAAAATGATATTTACATCATTTTAGAGGAAAATTTGGACTTTTAAAGATGAGAGACAATTGCAGGTTCCCTCACGTCCTGCTACATTTCAAAAGACTACACTGCATCTGCCTAAAAGAATAATGGCTGTATGAATAGTACTGAAATTACTACTGCAACTATTTCTGAGGTTTGAAACTTAAAACTCTTAATTATACTGGAATAAAAAAGACAAGACACACAGCAGAGGGTGCTGTAAACACCAAAGTCAACTAAACATATACTTTTTATTTCAAATAGAGAACTCAAACAGATCACAATATTGCCCATTACCAACCTAAACATTCAACACTGACTCAGAGGTAAGAACTGATGAGGAAAATGTTCTGGAAGATATTTATACAGAAAAATGAACCAATGACTGACAAGAATTATACAGCATAAAAATATGTAACTTGGCACAAATCTGAAATTTACCCCTTAAACTTAAGCAACAGTGAGCACAACTGACAAAAAATGGTGCCAGATTACATAAATACCTTAACCCCTTGGCAGCCAGAGTACAGATTCATCTGGGCAACCTGATAATTTCCAATATCTGTGATTTTGTGGGCTTTTTAATAGTTATTTCTGGTCCAAAATATTATGCTGGTCAAAATGTATCAACAGAAAATAACTACCTTTAGAAAAAAAAAATATAATGACCATTTTCATGAGATCACTTTAATTATTTTAAGTAAAATGTTACGGTTTTTGAGATATTGCCACTTTTTCATTTTCCGCAAAAATCCAAGATGGCTGCCGAAAGTCGCAAAAATTGAAATTGCCCCCTTTGTACAAGAGACTCCTGTAGCACCCTGCGGGTCAAAAATTCGCTCGAAATCGCTCTATCTCTTACGGTTTTCGAGATATTGACACTTTTCCATTTTCCGCTAAAATCCAAGATGGCCGCCAAAAGTGGCAAAAATTGAAATTTTCCCCCTTTCCACAGGACACTCTTGCACCACCCTATGGGTTAAAAATTTGCTCGAAATCGCTCTATCTCTTACGGTTTTCGAGATATTGTCACTTTTTCATTTTCCGCAAAAATCCAAGATGGCCGCCGAAAGTGGCGAAAATTGAAATTTTCTCCCTTTGCACAGGACACTACTGTACCACCCTGTGGGTCAAAAATTCGCTCGAAATCGCTCTATCTCTTACGGTTTTCCAGATATTGACACTTTTCCATTTTCCGCAAAAATCCAAGATGGCCGCCGAAATTGGCGAAAATTGAAATTTTCCCCTTTGCACAAGAGACTCTTGTACCACCCTGCAGGTAAAAAAATTGCTCGAAATCGCTCTATCTCTTACGGTTTTCGAGATATTGACACTTTTCCATTTTCCGCTAAAATCCAAGATGGCCGCCAAAAGTGGCAAAAATTGAAATTTTCCTCCTTTCCACAGGACACTCTTGCACCACCCTATGGGTTAAAAATTTGCTCGAAATCGCTCTATCTCTTACGGTTTTCGAGATATTGACACTTTTCCATTTTCCGCTAAAATCCAAGATGGCCGCCAAAAGTGGCAAAAATTGAAATTTTCCCCCTTTCCACAGGACACTCTTGCACCACCCTATGGGTTAAAAATTTGCTCGAAATCACTCTATCTCTTACGGTTTTCGAGATATTGACACTTTTCCATTTTCCGCAAAAATCCAAGATGGCCGCCGAAAGTGGCAAAAATTGAAATTTCCCCCTTTGCACAAGAGACTCCTGTAGCACCCTGTGGGTCAAAAATTCGCTCGAAATCGCTCTATCTCTTACGGTTTTGGAGATATTGACACTTTTCCATGTTCCGCTAAAATCCAAGATGGCCACCGAAAGTGGGGAAAATTGAAATTTCACCCCTTTGCATAGGACACTCTTGTACCACCCTGTGGGTCAAAAATTTGCTCGAAATTGCTCTATCTCTTACGGTTTTCGAGATATGTGATTTTTCACATTTTCACTAAAAGTAGCAACAAAGTAGCCATTACTCACTTGTACATCGAGCAACAGTTGTAAAACTTAAATATGTTACAGTTCACAAAAAAGTACATGAACAAGATATTTAAGAGAAAATGTGTAGCTGCAATACTTTTGAAGATCTAAGCCATTTACTCATTATGGTTATCATTCCAAATTGACCAAGTAGCTATTACTCATTTAGCTATGGAGATACACTTCCAAACCGCTGACCATGTTGTAGCTGTGGAGAAAATAGCTGAACAACATATTGGAACAAAATACTGTAAATGCAATAGTTTGACAGATATAAGTCATATAATTATATTGGGTAAAAGTGCTGTTACTCACTCAAAAGTAGGCCAAAGTTCACCAAACCTTTTTCCACTTAGCATAGGATACTCTTGTACCACCCTGTGGTTCAAAAATTCGCTCGAAATTGCTCTATCTCTTACGGTTTGCGAGATATTTTTGATTTTTGACATTTTCAGTAAAAGTAGCAATAAAGTAGCCATTACTCACTTGTACATCGAGCAACAGGTGTGAAACTTAAATATGTTACAGTTCACAAAAAAGTAGATGAACAACATATTTGAGAGAAATCGTGAAGCTGCAATACTTTTGAAGACATAAGCCATTTACTCATTATGGTTATCATAAAAAATTGACAAAGTAGCTATTACTCACTTAGCTATGGAGATACACTTCCAAACTACTGACCATGTTGTAGCTGTGGAGGTAGTAGCTGAACAACATATTGGAACAAAATTGTATAGCTGCAATACTTTTGAAGATATAAGCCATTTACTCATTATTAGGTAAAAGTGCTATTACTCACTCAAAAGTAGGCCAAAGTTCACCAAACCTTTTTCCACTTAGCATAGGATACTCTTGTACCACCCTGTGGTTCAAAAATTCGCTCGAAATTGCTCTATCTCTTACGGTTTGCGAGATATTTTTGATTTTTGACATTTTCAGTAAAAGTAGCAATAAAGTAGCCATTACTCACTTGTACATCGAGCAACAGGTGTGAAACTTAAATATGTTACAGTTCACAAAAAAGTAGATGAACAACATATTTGAGAGAAATCGTGAAGCTGCAATACTTTTGAAGATATAAGCCATTTACTCATTATGGTTATCATAAAAAATTGACAAAGTAGCTATTACTCACTTAGCTATGGAGATACACTTCCAAACTACTGACCATGTTGTAGCTGTGGAGGTAGTAGCTGAACAACATATTGGAACAAAATTGTATAGCTGCAATACTTTTGAAGATATAAGCCATTTACTCATTATAGTTATCATTAAAAATTGACAAAGTAGTTATTACTCGCTTAGCTATCAAGATACACTTCCAAACTACTGACCATGTTGTAGCTGTGGACAAAGTAGCTGAACAACATATTGCAACAAAATACTGTAAATGCAATAGTTTGAGCGTTATAAGCCATATAAATATATTAGCTAAAAGTGCTATTACTCACTCACAAGTAGGCCAAAGTTCACCAAACCCAAAAAATATTGAAGAGCAGAAAAATTCATTAGGACAACTAATTTACCAAAAATGTGTAACTGTAGTAGTTTCAGAGGAAACTGCGTGACACACACACGCACGCACGCACGTATACACACACGGTGCAAATTATAATCTCCCGCCGGCGAGCCGGGCGGGAGATCAAAAAAATAAATAAAATTTGATCAAAACTTACAACAAATGCCAAATGTCAAAATACTGAAAATAAATACTATTTTCTGTATGGGCTCATAAAACTAATTTTATTTATTTATTTTTTTTTTTTTTTTTGGGGGGGGGGATTGTAAAATGCAATAAAACATTTCACAAACACACTACAACTACAAAGTAGCTTTTAGACGTCATGTATGCAATAGGCAGTTAAAAAGCCCTTCAGAAATGTCATACACATAGCCACAAAAAGTCATAACTACTGTCACTCTTGGTTGGATATATAGGGATCTAGGTAAAATGTCAACTACTAGGCCTGATGTGGTACAGAGGCTGCGGAGGGGTTAAAATTGCCCTACATGTTACAAATTAGAAAAAAAAAAGTCCTACAATTAAAGGTGGGTTCCTTGCTGGCAAGTCTTACTTTCTCCAATGAATTACACATTTTTTTTACTGTAATCTCATTGATTTACTGTCAGTGCTATATTGGAAGAAACTATCAGACTTGTACCTTAACTATATAAAGAAAGGCATCAATTTTTGATAAAATTGATCGGCTGTTCCCTGATAAACAAAAAGAAAATATAACTGATGACAGATTACTTTTTCAAAATTTGGCTTATTTACTTAGTGACAAAAATTTATATGAGATCTTGTCTTATTCATTTTCATTAAAGACATTCAAAACATATCCAAACATATTTAAACAGGTCTCTTTCTAATAATATCTCTACAGACAACATAATTGAGCACATATGTTACACAGACAAAAATATTATATCATAACATGAATGTAAAACATCAAATGACCTTTAAATGAATGACAACAATATAGAACATAATACAAGAGTAATATCTCACTTCCCATGTTTTTGGCTATTACTAAATGATATGCAATATCAGAAGGTGACTCATGGATCTGTTGGAGTGTCTAGCTCTCATCTTTAATATCCCCAAGTACTGCTATAGCTTCAATCTCAACCAATGCATTCTACAACATATCAAACATGCAGTGTCAAGCAATACAAGGTTAAATATTAAATAATCAAGTGATGAAAGAAATTTACATGTGATATTACCCTGACACTAAAACTAATATAGGTATGAAATGTCCAAGTGTAGTACTGTGGTGTTACTGTGATTCTGTTTCCTAACCCACACCAAATAGCAGTGCTCCTGTTCTCGATTGTCATTTTAGTATTCAATGTTTCTGACCATGATTTCTTTGTAAAGTCTATAAAATGGTCAATAATTAACTTTACAATTCAGAGACAAAAGAACCTATGGAAAACAGGAACTATTTGACAAAAATTTAAAACAAGCAAGCTTCAGAGTACATCTGAAAGTAAAAAAAAGGCATTAAAAGTAGCAAAGACTAATTTGACCTAGAAGGGAGGGTCAATGGTCAAATCTGAACCCACAAAATGATATGGGGCACATGATTTGCTATAAGTTGTCTTCATATCAAAAACTTCTACGACCAATAATATAAAGGAGATACAGGGTATTTAAACTTCAAATACAGGGTATTTAAACTTCAAATATCAATAAAGGAGGAAGGATCAAAGGTCAAATCAGACCCATCAAAAGATTCAGGTCAAATGATTTCCTATAAGTTTTTCTTCACATCCCAAACCTATAAGGCCCAATGATAAAGGTGATACTACAGAGTATTGCAGGTACACCTTTGAGGTCAGCTGACAAAAAAAATATCACCCCTGAAGCAGTATTGTTATTGTACACTACCAACAAAGTATCAAACAAGGCAATTCAGTAGCAAGATGACAGAATTAATTATTAAACTAAAAGCTCTGAAGCCGTAACATTTCTTAATTGATGTCTAGCGGTCAAACGAGATAAAACTATTAGATATTAAGTATAAAGTACATATAATAATCAGTTGCAGCCATCTTTATATAGCTGTCATGGAAATAACAATATGTCTCAGATATGTCAGCAGAAAACATTTTGACAAAGCCAAAGTCAAACATTACACCAAAGTCACACCATAACACTGCACACTTACGTGCCACAATCAATGACCTCATATAACTTATTAAAACTTATGGTTTCTGAGATATGGCCTGGACAAGACTTACTATAACTTATGGTTTCTGAGATATGGCCTAGATAAGATTTATAGGCCACAGCCACTAGTGACTCACTACTAGATCAAAAGCTCAAGATCAAAGGGTCATATTAAGGTCACACCATGACATTCTACTCATACACCGCCCTCAACCAATGTTCCTACACCATACAGTTTCCAAGACGTAGCTTGGGTAAGATTTTCAAACTCAAGGTCATTTACAGCAATGTCATGGGTCAAATCAAGGTCACACAAACATTGCACACCTAAAACCCCACATCAATATACCTACTAAGTATGAACATCCTACACCTCACAGAAATACTGCCCAGAGAAGACAATGGTTCCTGCCGCCCAGGCACCCATCCGCACTTCCAGGATCTCTAATTTTTGTAGAACTCTTTGCCTTTGTCAAAACTGAATGGTGGTATGGTGACACATGCAGCAAATTAGGTGTTTAAACTAAAACATACAAGCAGTGAAGTTGCATCGTAATTATAAATTTCAACAGACCTTTGGTAAATTAGCAGCAGCATAGGCAGCTCGAGCTGGGGGATTCTTCTGGAAATCTGTGGCAAAACAAATCAGTGATACAATTTACTATAACACACCTGATTAATTATGATTACATCACATAATTACACGGCAACATACCAACTTATGAACCAGTTGCAATGGAAGTTATCTTTAACAAAATTTTTCCATGCATTTATATTTGTATGCTATTCTAAAATAATATGCTATATGGAGTAAATACTGTTTATGAATATAAAAAAGTATGGCTGTCCATAATGCACACAAGCTGCATTACACAAGTAACATTTGTGTAAATAATTATGAAAGTACGTCATTTGCAAAAACATCATGAATTTTTTTATTTTACAATATTTCTGTTTACTTTCTGTAAATGAAAGGATGACTTATAATAATAATAATAATAATAATAACTAGACCTAGCGCATCGGAAAACCGATGCAAATTGTATCCACCGTAAAGACAATGCACCAAAACCTCTAGGACCAATAATAAGCAAGTTATAAGCACTTTTAAGTTTGGCTGTCCTCATTTGACCTTCAAGGAGGGGCCCAAGGTCAAATCCGACCACGCCAGAAGATTCCCAGCCCATGATTTCCTATATGTTGGTTTACCATCCCAAACATCTAGGACCAATAATAAGCGAGTTATAAGCACTTTTAAGTTTGGCTGTCCTCATTTGACCTTCAAGGAGGGGCCCAAGGTCAAATCCGACCACACCAGAAGATTCCCAGCCCATGATTTTATATATGTTGGTTTACCATCCCAAACATCTAGGACCAATAATAAGCGAGTTATAGGCACTTTTACCTTTGGCTATCCTCGTTTGACCTTGAAGGAGGGGCCCAAGATCAAATCCGACCACACCAGAAGATTCCCAGCCCATGATTTCCTATATGCTGGTTTACCATCCCAAACCTCTAGGACCAATAATAAGCGAGTTATAAGCACTTTTAAGTTTGGCTGTCCTCATTTGACCTTGAAAGAGGGGCCCAAGGTCAAATCTGACCACACCAGAAGATTCCCGCCCACGATTTCCTATATGTTGGTTTACCATCCCAAACCTCTAAGTCCAATAATAAGCAAGTTATAAGCATTTTTACGTTTGGCTGTCCTCACTTGACCTTGAAGGAGGGGCCCAAGGTCAAATCCGACCACACCAGAAGATTCAAAGCCCATGATTTCCTGTATGCTGGTTTACCATCCCAAACCTCTAGGACCAATAATAAGCGAGTTATAAACACTTTTAAGTTTGGCTGTCCTCGTTTGACCTTGAAAAGGGGCCCAAGGTCAAATCCGACCACGCCAGAAGATTCCCAGCCCATGATTTCATATATGTTGGTTTACCATCCCAAACCTCTAGGACCAATAATAAGCAAGTTATAAGCACTTTTAAGTTTGGCTGTCCTCGTTTGACCTTGAAGGAGGGGTCCAAGGGCAAATCTGACCACATCAGAAGATTCGCAGCACATGATTTCCTATATGTTGGTTTACCATCCCAAACCTCTAGGATCGATAATAAGTGAGTTATAAGCACTTTTAAGTTTGGCTATCCTCGTTTGACCTTGAAGGAGGGGTCCAAGGTCAAATGTGACCACATCAGAAGATTCGCAGCACATGATTTCCTATAGGTTGGCTTCACATTGCAAACCTCTAGGACTAATAATAACGGAGATATACGCACTTTTAAAGTCCTCTATGTGGGTTACTTCGCCACTCCGTGGATGACCTTGAGTTAGGAGCTTCAAGGTCAAATGTGTGCAAGGTTGTAGAGGACATGTATATGTGTCATACATATCACCTATGAAGAGATTCAACCTTCTACCTATGAGGAACAGCCAGTAGAAAAATGTAGATTATTTTCAAAGAAATGCCCGTGGCGGCAATCTTGTTTTTCAGAATGAGGCTATTTTCCTTCCCAGAGAAGCTTACCCCCCCAATGAAGATATCCTGCAAATTTGGTGAACCTAGCTGCTGTTTTCCTCTTAGAGCGTTAACGCCGAAAATCTCTACGCGCGGCGGATGCTTCCGGTGGATACAATAAGAAGAAGAAGAAGAAGAGGAAGAAGAAGAAGTGTTAAATTCAAAATTAATCTCACTAGGCTATAAATGCTCAGCAAGTTTAGTTTGTCACGGAATAGCCAAATTTCTCTGAGTTGTGGAACAGTCAAAACAGGGAGTATTATTGTTGTCAAATCATTTTAGGCTTTGCAACATTTATTTTACACATCTAACTATGTGACACTTTATGAGTTTATAACATTGACTCTGAGTCAGTGGGATCTGTTGCAATCTAGTAATCATGAAAGACAACAGCAATTGTATTCACTTTAAGGATCCACATATAATTTTAAATTTTTGTTTACATTAGGCAGAGAATATATAAATTAAAATATGAAAACTTACATTTTCCATACACTGAATTAACACTGGCAAAATCTTCAATATTCTTCAAAAGGATTGTTGTCTTGACAACTAGACACCAAAATATATTTATATTTCAATAAAATCAATCAAGTCATACTTTTAATTATTGTTCTGGGCTATTACTACATTGAGTTCATTACTTATTTCAGAAACTGCTAGTTCATCATTCATTGTCCTGTGATTTGTCAAGGATGTATACATTTAAAAAAGAAATGACAGCCATTATAAGATTTATTTGAAGAAAATAGTTCAGTTAATTAAACCACAAACAAGAGGAATGCTAACAAATTATTCTGGAAAAAAATGAAAATAAATAAGCTGAAACCTACTGTTGTTTAACGTACCACCTGCTTCTTCAATTACAGCTTTCAAGTTTTTCATTATCTGAAGAGATGACATATAGCATATACAATGTAAATTACGACACCTGATTTACAAATATTAGTGAGAAATATCACCATATAGTTTTCTTTAGTCAAAGTTAAGAATTTTAAGATCTATGAAATTAAGGGTGAGGCATATGAAGAAACCTTATTGCATCACTTTTAGTTGAGCCTATCTCTCATACACTTCTTTTGCTACCTGTTCAGCTTCACCGCTCACTCCACCTGTGACCATTTCTCCTGTTTTCGGATCAAGTCCTATCTGTCCTGATAGGTAAACATCACGGCCCACTACAACAGCTTGACTGAAATTACACCACAGTAAACAATTGTCACTGAAACTACACTACTATATGCATTTACTTTGCAATCATGTTAACAACAGTTAACTTTGTTATATATGACATGTTTTTGGCATGCTAGGACTTCAGTGTCACTATTCATGATATAACTTTGAAGAAACAAATGTTCTCTTAAAAACAATTTAATCTCTCTTCTGCAATAAATTTGAGAAAAATTTAGTTTACATCATTCACAACCATTGCAAAGTCCATGGTTTACTATAGAAATTTGGTCACTTGCCTCAATTCTTATTAACTAAACAAAAGAGGCATAGCAGTAGACTCTTAACTTTATTCAATAAATACTCCAAATGGTTGCCTAAAAACTTGATCTTTCTTAGCTTACTCATATATATCTGAGGCTTATGATACTGATACTCCCTTCAATAGTTTACATTTTTGTATTTCCTTTAATATACCATTGTAACATGTTTTTAAATAACAAAGTGTTAGCAGTCTTTCAAAAATGTAGATCACTATTGTTCTTGTTACCTATAAACACCACCTGGTTTTGGTGCCAATGTAGAAAAAACACACCTTCGGACAATTGTGGCAGACATATTAATTTATTGGTGTTTATAATTCTCCAAACTGAAAACAATAAACAAGCAATCAGTGCCCGTGAACGGACTCTGTGTCAGCTGGCTGTGTGTTTTGAGTTTTAGAGTAGAAGTGACAGAAGAAAAGGACACAAAAGTTGTGCCCTGGAAATGGTGTTCAGAAGGAAAGTAAGAAGGTAACTGTTAAGGTGTAAAAAGTAAGTTAAAAACATATTTACAGAAAATATTGCAAATGCAATAGTTTTAATTTTACTATGTTATAGCTCATAGCTGACCCCAAAATAGGTGAATAACATACTGAAACTAGACCTATCGCATCGGAGAACCAATGCAACTTGTATCCACCAGAAAGAAAACTCACCAAAGCCATTAAAACATCGCTGAACCTTGGAGAAGCCCAAGGTGAAATCTGACCATATCAAAAGATTCTTAGTCCATGATTCCTATAGGTTGGTGTGACATTGCAAACCTCTAGGAACACAAATAAGCAAGATATTAGCACTGTTAATTTTGGCTATCCTCATTTGACCTTGAAAGAGGGGCCAAAGGTCAAATCTGACCACACCAAAAGATCTCCAGCCCATGACTTCCTATAGGTTGGTTTACCATCCCAAACCTGTAGGACCAATAATAAGCGAGTTATAACCAATTTTAAGTTTGGCTATCCTCGTTTGACCTTGAAGGAGGGGTCCACGGTCAAATCTGACAACACCAAAAGATTCCCAGCCCATGATTTCCTATAGGTTGGTTTACTATCCCAAACCTCCAGGACCAATAATAAGGGAGATATCAGCACTTTTCATGACTGACAAAGAAATGCCTGTGGCGGCCATCTTGTTTTTCAAAATGAGGCCAAAAATATACCTAGTCAAGATTTTATAATGAGGAACACATCCTGCGAATTTGAGATATCTACCTATAATACCCTTTGCTCTACAGGTCCAACAAAAGTCTTGTTTAAAGTCAAATAAACGTCCCTGTCGGCCATCTTGTTTTTCAAAATGAGGCAAAAAATATTCCCAGGCAAGATTTTATGGTTATGAATATATCCTGCAAATTTGAGAAGGCTAGCTATAATATTTTTTTTTGTTAGAGCGGTAACGGTGAAATCTCTCTACACACTGCATCTGCGTAACAAAGCGAAATCAATAGTATCCACCGGATGCTATCTGGTGGATACAACTAAATAATCTAAATGCAATACTTTTCAAGTTATAAGTGATTTACTCAACAGTGATAACCTAAAAGTAGCTATTACTCAGCTATGCCACGCGCTACAGGTCTGAAATTTTACTATGTTATAGCTGACCCAAAAGTAGCTGAATATGGAAAAAGTAGCTGAATAACATATTTTAACAAAATGTTCTAAATGCAATACTTTTCAAGTTATAATTGATTTAGTGCATGATTTCATTAATTTTAATGCATTAAAAATTATTTAAAAAATTCATAAAAAAATAATTAAGAAAGATCCAGGTCTGACACTCACACAAGGGAATCTACTTGTGGTCTAGTACATATATGCAAGATATGAGAGAAATCCCTGCAATAGTCACTCAAAAAATTGTGATAAAGTGTTGAAATTTTCACACTTTTGGTGGGGGTACCTCCCTTGTAATGTAAGTAAGTAGTAAGTAAGAAACACTTATATAGCGCCGCACTTAATGGCTCTAGCAAACAGACAGATTTGTATGCCTTGAACAATTTTTCATCCTCGATAGATAAGGTATCTTAAAAAAAAACAGCATGTCTCTAGGCCCTGTAGTTTTGGAGGAGAAGTTATTCACACGGATGCCGCAGTGACGACATAAAAACCAGCATTTTATGAAGAAAAAATAATACTAGAGAATGTATGCTGTAAAATAATATTCATATTTATTATCCACCGCAAGCCGTATTTGACCCGTATAAGGGGAAACACAGAGTCGGATATATATCTTTTTGTATACAATGATGCCCTCATACCATGGATAATAAGTGGCAATAATTTTCAGTTGTTCACTAATATCTCCAAAATTATGTAACCTACAAATATGTATTTTATATCATTAGAAATGTCTTTTATTGCACTTTTGCTCCTTTTCATTGCATAAAAATCCATACAGAAATGTGAGAAATGGCTTTGAAATTGCAAGTTAAAGATGGAGGTTTTATATGGACTGGTGGCCCTGTATATATGATATCCTTTTTCACATTCTCTATTTAAATATAGTTTTATTTAGGTCATAAAACATACAAAATGGTGGATAATTAAAGCATAACATCCCTCATTAGATAAATACAAAAAAAATGTATCACTCATGAAGATTAACAATATTATACTCATGCTATGCACTCATATAATATTGTTATCTTCATTCATGATATATTTTTTCTGTATATGTTATTCAGGAAGTTTTCCTATCAGAAGTTTGAAATCCTTTATTGGTGACTAACTAGATTTGTGCTTGCTTATTAAAAAATATTTGAGATTAAATTTTGCTTTAAATTTCTTGTGAAAATTTCCCAAACATCTTGAATCAGTTCAAATTAATACATGCATCAATATGTTGGTTCCAAAATATTAAGCAACCAATCATGCAAAAATGTACAATTAGTGAACAGTCATTCAGACCGGACATAAGGGATATATAATGAGTTTTTCCATTATCACTGTCTTGTTCATCAGACTTTCCACCCATGTCTTTATTAATATTTTCAAAAACTGTTGACACACTTAAGTAAAATTACTAGTTTGCTATGCTGACTGAAGAATACAACATAAAAGTCTTTTAATAGTGGTGGTCGACCAGTTCACGCCCGGGTACCAATTCACGCCCACCCTCAATTTTCTTGAAAATTTATACTTTTTCATAGAGAAGATGTTTACCACATCATAGATAATCATCAAATTGATCATATACATTTGTAATTTATTGTTTAACTGTGAATGTTTTGGATAAATTTAGAGGTGGGCGTGAATAGGTACATGGGCGTGAATTGGTCCACCACCACTAGAGTTATAAGCCCAATATTATTCTTATTTTACACATTGATATTTTATCTAATATCTTTGGCAACAGAGAATCCCAAGTCTTGAACTATTTTGAAATGTGTCCTGTACTGAAGTCTCAAGAGTCAAAGTTCAGTTTCACTGGGCGATAATATGGTATTTACAAATTTTCCCCATTACCTACAAATTTCTCTTTAGAAATATTTCTAACCTATAAGCACCAACTGGTGTTGGGGCCAGAGTGGTTGATATAATTTTTCGGATTACTGCTGAAGTCATAATAAAATAAATATAAAGAGTAGCTCGTTATGAAGGGTTATTACTAAAACCGTTACAGCGAAGGTGCCTTATAAAACCCGGACTTCCGGAAGGGCGGTCGGACCACGGCGGTAGGGCGTTAGAATTGGGCGGTGGCCATATCTCCTAAGCTTTATTGTGTATGATCAAAGTTCTTATTATTTTTGACAAGGTTGATGGTGTCTATTTATATAACCTTCACTTTGTTTGGTACCTGGTATCAAACTATAAATAGAAGACATTTTGCAAAACACAGGGCGCCACTCATAGACAGGGCGGTGAACTAATCATTTGTCAGACCAGAAAAACTTCAATTCTCTAGACCTTTATACTAGTGTGCCACCTATAGGCAGGGTGGTGAATTATCTGAATTATCACAAATTATGAATCACCTCTTGGTATATTTATTTTATTATTATTTTTGTTGTTGTTGTAAATGCTGCCTGGTGTCTATATCCACTTCAACTTGTTTGGGTTCTGGTTATAAAATATAAATAGAAGATATTTTGCATAATACATAGCCCTAGAGGTCAACTTACGGCCCAGCCAATCAGAGAACAGATGCTAGATTGGGTACCACCTAACTAAATTCTATCAACATGCAGGAATTAAAATTCTTGTCCTTTAATCACTGTAGCTCTGCATCCACACTAAAGCTTAATATAATGTATTTAACTGAATTCTGCATAAAATTCTAAAAGTTTTGATACCAAATATGTAAATAGAATTCTGTATTAAATTCTGAAAATTTTGATAATTATGCATTATTTTGGTTTTAGTTTGAGGTGTTTAATTTAGTAGGGTGGTAGCAGTTGTACTTGGACCAGTATCTGTTTTCTGATTGATTGGGCGGCGAGTAGGGAGGAAATCAATACACATGCATAGGCCTTTTACATCCATCCCAAGAGCAGGGGCTGGCCTTCCTGCACTGGTCCCTGCTGAAGAAAATAAGAAGGACTATTGAGGCCAGGTCACCACCCCAGCCCATCCACGAGACGAGGTCACCGCCCCAGCCCATCAAGGAGAAGAGGTCACTGCCCAAGCCCATCAAGGAGAACAGGTCACCATCCCAGCCCATCAAGGAGAACAGGTCACCACCCCAGCCCATTAAGGAGACGAGGTCATCAAGGAAAAGAGGTCAATGCCCAAGCCCATCAAGGAGATGAGGTCAGTAGGGCGGTGGTAAGGGCGGTCCAGAAATTGGTCCGGTTCTGAGTCCGGTTCTGACTTTTATAAAGTACCTACAGCGAAAACATTTGGAAATTAAGGTTTGAAATTAAATAAAGCCGTTTAGTCTCTTTGAACAATCAGGATTAATAAAGTCTGAGACTTGAGTCTAATTTAATTAAGGTTTTTCACTTGGCTGAGTTTTGGGCGTAAGTGGATTTTACACAATGGAACTTTAAGATGAAGCACAAAGTACTGTGTAAGTGTTTTCACAGGAAGTTTACAAATCAACACAGAAATTTTGTTTCATGAGAATTACTTTTCACACTGAGAGATACTCTATTATCGCCAGCTATAAAATAAAAGATCCCAACTCATAGCTGACTGTCAAATATTTCAAAATAATCACTAAATCACCTTGTGTATAACGGCAAACAATCATATCCAGCAGGCACACGCCTTGAAATGCAGTTGATTTAGAGTTGAAAACAGGTCTTGACGTTGAAATCCACATTGTCAACTACTAAAATTAAGTTAGTTTTCTGACATGAAAAAGTAGTGATATTTTGACCAGAAATCATTGTGATTTTTGGTTTAAAAATTGACACTGACAAAATTTCAACACTATTTCAAAGCTGGATTTCTAACTGGAAAAAGTGGTGATACTTCATACAAAAATCAACACTAAATCAAGTCATGTTTTCCGGCAAGAAATCTTAGTCATGTTATTGAACAGAAGAAAGGTTGAATGTTTGGAAACGAATGACTAGTGATTGTTGATTGAAAACTCCTTTTCTAGAAGGAGATACAGTGATTAAGTCTAACTTTGTGAAAGAACTATTATTGCAATAGTTTTTGAATTTGTAGGTATTTGTAAAGCAAAGACTAATTTTTAGACTTAAGATTATAAAGATGACAAAGATTATGTGTGCATGAACTTGTACATTTTTATCCATTCTCCTTATTAATTTATAGCAACAACAAAACTGATGCACCCAAATATGATTTTTATAATTTATAATTATATTTTGATTAATGCAATTCCTGATAATTAAAAAAAAAGTTTTGGAGTCAAGCTTATCTTTAATAAAAAAGATAAATTCAAACTTATTCATCAAAACGTAGTCATTTGAATTTGTTTCTCAAATGCCCCCATGCTCAAATAGCTAGTTTTGAGTTTGCATGTTTACACTGAAAACTTCTCTATACAGAGAACATAAGGTCCTCAGTGGCCTAGTGGTTAGCAAGTTTGGCATCTAATCATAGGCTGTCACCTCTGTGGGTTCGAGTCCCACAAGTGGCAATGCTGAGGACCTGTCCCAATATGACCCTGGCTGTTGAACGGGACGTTAAACCCCAACTTTGACTTTGACTTTATACAGAGAACATAAGCTATACCATTTTATCACACAACAGTGAGGTCATGGGAGTTCCTGGTTTTCTTATCTGTACCCTACTACACAGAAAGTAGGCCTGAGACTAAAAGTAATTAGATAATACAGCACGGGTGGAGGTTGGGGTTTACCTTTGTTCAATTGCCTGCATGGTGTTTACTGTTTTTTGGTGGTCAGAACTGACAACTACTTAAGATGGAGAGAAATGGGTGGAGTTCTACAAATGTGACTTTTCTTGTGGTTTTTTTCAGTTTATATGACAAAGTTTTATGAGACACAATCATCTGAACTGAGCATTGTGACTTTGCTACATGCATGATTATAGCTTCTTTATAATTACAGTATAATTATAGCCAACCTAATAAAACATTTAAAACAAAGTCATTGGATGAAATACTGAAGATATAAATAATGTCACAATTGTTTGTTTTTACAAAGAAAAAGGTATAAATTTATTTTAAAATTTCACAAAAAGAATTTCAATTGAAGACATTAAATAATCCTGGTCCTATTAAGGGCATAAAAAGGGATATGTAGTTGGAAAATATGGATTTACATATCTTGAGCAATTATATTTGAAAGCTGATGTAAAATTATGTGGCATTACAATGTCATCAGAAATAGAATATTGAATATATGATGATTCATGAAAACATGTCATTTTGGAAAGAATTAATTACTTTGAAGTTGGGACCAAATTGTAAAATATGTATATGGATAGTTATTGTATAATATTATTAAGAAGCTATAATTATGACACACAAGCTACAACGATTCAAATAAATAAGAAAGTGTATACAACCAAATTTCACCCATTGAATTCAACCCTAATTCATACATTGGATTCAACCAAAAACAATTTGCAAAATCTACATGTATTTCAATCAGATTTCACCCATTGAATTCTACCTGATTTCAATTTTGGTTTCAACATGATTTCACTGGTTGGATCCAACTGAAACGGTTTGCAAAATCTACATGTATTTCAACCAGATTTCAACCACTGAATTTAACTTGATTTCAACATTGGTTTCAGCTTGATGGGAAACCAGTCTACTTAACAATAAAGAGACTGATATCGCCTATGTTAAACTTTCTTATTAATACTGCATTCTTTTTTACATTGTAAGGCTCTGGTAAATACCTGTGAAACAGTTCTTTGCATTTTTAACCTTATTTTTTCTGAGATGTGAACTAGTAAGTACCAGGGTTGAATAAGCAAGAGAATGCATCACTAATATCCGTCATGTATTGAGAAATCTCGATCGTTTTTAAAATTATTTATGTGCATTTTGTACGCATTTAAAATATTTTAAACATACATTATTGGTCTTATGACATCAAATAATACGAATTTAACTTAAAAATATTTGGGATGACAATAATCTTTAGAAGTAAATATGTGTTTTGGGTGATAATAGAAGATCGCCAACACTTAAACTGATGCACATTTTTTTATTCATCACAAATGTTTAATTATTATGGGATATCATTACATAGTAAAAGGGGAATATTGTGTGAAAATGTGCACCAAATGTGTTAACTAGAAATATATTATAATTAATTTTTTCTTGGACATTGCTAGGTGTAACTACAGAAGCCTAGTAACCCATATATGGTGGGTGATACCTGACCCTATATTGTAGTATTGGCCAGGAACCAGACTAGGTTTCCACATGATTTCACTGGTTGGATCCAACTAAATACGGTTTGCAAAACCTACACATATTTCAACCAGATTTCTACATTGGATTCAACCAGATTTCGAAGTTGCATGCCTGCTGGGTATAGTGACTTACAGCCCACTGAAGTGCATATTGATGTGTGAGTACTTGTGTGTATAGTGAGGACAACAAACTTCTTGTTTACATTAATTGTCTTTCTCACACATGACTGCAATTTATGCAGTACACAAACTTCTTTATTATAGCTGAATAAAAAATTTTCCAAGTAACTTTTCAAGTAGTCATGTTAAAATACATTAACATTTTGTTAAATTTCACAAAAGTCATTAAAAAGTAATTAGTGTACCTTTCTGCATTCAGTAAAAATGAATCTGAGAAAGTGAATTACAACAAACAGCCAAATACACACGTGCATTGCACCTCTTAGATGCAAAATTCAAAGACTACCTGAAACAACCTTTGTCTAAGTGATATACAGATAAAGAAATAAAACAACTAAACAGGGGGGTTGGAGGTACACTTTTAGGTTTCAGTATAATGAGCTTACATTTTACAGACCTGGTAAGCAATACACCTCACTAAACTAGGAAACTAGGAAAAAGCAGGCCTTTTTAGAACTGTGAATGTAAAGGCTGAACAGGCTTTTATGTGTGCACCAAACTTTATTTTTCCTCTTCGTAATTTTTTCATTACAGATTTTATATGACTGCTAAAAAGTGATTGTTTCTAAAATTATTAAAAATAAAATGAATGATATTTTGTTTAATAAAAGAAAATAAACTTGCGCATGATTTGCTTACTTATTTAACAAAATGTGATTTGAATTTGCCAAAGTAAAGATTCACAAACTGATCATAACTTTTTTTTTCTTTTTTTTCAACACAAGTTCATCTACTCTTTTTTAACAAAAAAGTTGCAGTAGTCCAGTAGGACGAGAGTAGCAAACCCTCCATAACTAATCATAGCTTAGATATGTAAACTAACAGCATTTTATACTCACTGATGATAATCAGTACTCTTATTTAGCAGGATTTTATTTTCATGCTAGACAGCTAGGCATTTGAAAATGTAATAAAAATTAATTCCACGTGAAAATGGTTTCTGCAGCACATTACCTTCTAATCAGGAGAAAATGTATACTACTATAGTGACATCCATGTATAGCCTTTGTTTGATACATTTTATCTCAGAAAAAAATCTCCAAAGATGAAAAACCTCCCGAAGAAAACTTCAGGAAATGGTACTGTATATACATTTGTATTTATACTTTAATTTCAGCCATTTCAAATTTTATAAAGAAAAAAATTATGGTCAGCAATATATATATCCCCTGAAGAAAGCTGGGGATAAACTGATTTCACCTCTGCCATGCTTCAGCTGCTGCAGCTGTATATTTTGATTTATGTGTGCAAAAACTCAAAAACACTTTTATGGATTTCATTTGAAGTTGGCCCACACATGACATTAAACTCCCAATAATAAAGAACCTATGGCAACCTTTAAGTAAAAAATTTGACGTTTGGCCACTTAATGTCCTCTAGGTCAAAATCTGTGTGGCTCATTTGGCTTATCTTTTACCTGGCAACAAATTAATATATTCCTATTATATATGCCAAAAATCAAGACTTTATATTGAGGTTAAAATTGTTTTTGAGGCCCGACTTAGACATTTTTTCTACATTTTCACAAATTTTGCCCTAAAATTTAAAAAGGATATGCCTCTATTAGCTATAACTTCTATATTTAATCTTTGCCTGTAGAAAATTAGGAGTTTGAAGCTTTAACTTTAAGGTCACGTTAAGGTCTGTATATACATTTGTATTTATACTTTAACTTCAGCCATTTCAAATTTTATAAAGAAAAAAAATTATGGTCAGCAATACTTTAGTAGATATAATGTTTATATATAATCTTTATCTATATAAAACTTAAAGTCTGTAGCTTTAATGTGAAGATCACCTTAAGGTCTCTAAAATGCCCACAGAGACCCAATTTGTAGACTTTTTATCACTATTAAGACCTGTAGCTGTCATAATATGTGACTGATAGAGTTGAAATCTCGTATGGGAATATATTAATATGTTCTTTTACCTGTGGCAAAAACCAAGGCTTTAAATAGACATTTAACTTGTGTATGAGGACTGTAAACGTCAACCTGAGTGACCACTTTTTGAAAATTTTCCCATATCTTTTTCCCAGTAACTTAGAAATGGTAAGTGTGACAAGTCTCAGACTTTGTTAGATATAAATTTTATGTGTCATCATTGTCTAGGGAAAATCTGTAGCTTGAATTTAAGGTCACCTTGAGTTCTTTAAAATACAGCATAGGCCAATTTACTTTTTACCACTTTTAAGCGCTGTAGCTGTCATATCATTTTGAATGTATTAATATGTTCCTTTTATATGTGCAAAAAGTGAAGGCTTTATGTAGACATTGAACCTGTATATGAGGCCCTTGAACAATCTACACAGAGGATTTTTTTGCATTTTTCACATATTTTGCCATATAACTTGGAAGTGGGAAATCTGACCTGACTCAAACTGTAGTGGATACAACTTGTATGTGTGATCTTTCTTCACGGAAAATTTCAACTCTGTACTTTTAACTTTACGGTAACATTAAAGTTTCTAAAATTACCACACCAACCCACTTTATACATTTTGGAGCACTTTTTTACAGAAACCATGTAACATAACTCTACCTCATCAAAGTGAATATTAAGATCAATCAGGTGATGAATGATTGTTTCAAAAGTTAATGATTATCCGTTTCTATAATTTTTTTCCTGTTTTATCTTATCTTGCTCATAGTTTCTAAATTAACATAAACGGCATGGGTTATCTTAATTTTTATGTAAAGAGGTGAAAATTTAAGCTCTTTAGCCTTTACACTATTTTAAATATTGAAAACCATTTGTGTACTAGAAAAAGGATTAATCTTATCATTACAGGAAGATTTAGGCCCCCCTCCCCCCCCCCGCCCCCCCAAAAAATTAAATTAAAATGGTTTGACCAAAAATTATAAAAATAAATGAAAAAAAAATTCATAATAATTGCGAATCACTCAAAATAGGTGGTGCAAAAATACTCAGTGAGATTTGAGAGATGGCCTGTCTGAGGATATGTTGGTGTTGATTTGGAGCAATCTAGTTAAATCTTTTTTTCAAAAGTTAAGACCAATCCTTAGTTGACTTAACTAAAATTTAGATTTTGATTTTAGAATGATTTTAGAACGCTGATCTGTTGCAAAATTAGCAACTTTTTTACGTTTGATTCATCATCAAGCTTGATAACAAGTTTCAGTTTTCTCTCCATCCATTGAATTATAATGATGCTATGAATCAATAACCTTTATAACCTCAGCCCCTAAAGGTTGGGATTATAGTTGCTCCTGCGCCATTCAAGTGGCGGCTGTGACGGTGCTTGGCATAAAGCTTGTGGATGTTCCACAGTCTAGATTTCCATCAAATTTTTCAGAATATGTTAAGTCCAAGAGGATCTACAGCTGATTAGCTTTTAGGGGGTGTCTAGCGACAGCTGTTACCATGACAATACTTATTTTCGGTCTTAAACTTCTTAATTGAAAAGGGCCACAGTTAAACTGATGTTACTACAGTTGCATATTTATCGGCTGCTGGTGACACTCCAGGGTTGGGGGATTATGAAACACCTTCCATGCATGAGCACGCATGCATGCATGTGCATTAGTCATATTTGTCTTCCATTTATGAAGATAAATTTGCAGAGAATGTTTATGGCTGTGGAAACATGTCTTTAAAAAAATTTGTCCTCATTTTAAAGAACGACATGGCTGCCTTAGCCGATTGTTTACGCATCATTAATCAAACTTGTGTATAAGGACTGCCAAAGGAAAACACTTAAATCAGTTTTTCCTATTAGTTAATCTTTATATGAAGCCTTTGTATGAATTCCTTTCCTTTTACCGAATTTCCCTCTCCATTAATTAAATATTGTAAGGTTTAAAACCCATTAGCATGTTGGAGAACAATCACCATGAAGCAAATAAAACAATAATAATAATAATACTTGTCTTTGTTGGATACTGTTAATTGGTTTAGAATGATGATTTAAGAAAATACAAAATGTACAGAAGTACATATAAAAGAAGGCAGAAATTTGGATTAAAAGACTGACCATTGGTAATTCTGCTTAAATCTCTCCTTTGTTTTTAATGGTACTTCAAAGCAGATCATTTTTGCTGTTTTCTTATTCATATTGAGTATTTTTCTTGTTGAGTAGTCCTGACAAAGTTCAGCCAATTCAATGTTTCATTTGTCCAAAGTGTACTGATCTACACCTCCCTCCCCACTTTTCCTCATCAGCTATTGACATGTCCCAGTTTCTTCTAAATAAAAAGATAAGAAAGTCCTTCGTTTTTAATGGTCAAAGCAAAGAGGCAGGAATTTTAAGTCTTTGTTAATTGTTAAGAGTTGAACATCTATGTGAAAATAGACAATAAGGACAACTCACCATATGCAGCTAGCTTCATCAGATTTGCAACAAGTTTAAATGGCTAGAAAAGCTTGCCTAAGAGTAATTTTGGACTTGTTTTAAAAACAAAATGGCCACCATATAACTTCTTTTATGTCAAAGAGGGGGTAATTAAATCAAAAAGGCCTAATATCTCCCTTATCATTGGTCCTAGGGCTTCAGAACGACAAAACAGCATACAGGAAATCATGGCCTGCATGCAAACCTTTTACAAATTTGACCTCTGACCCCTGCTTCAAGGTCAAGTGGGGTCATCATACTAAAAAGCCCTTATATTCCTCTTATAACCGGTTCTAGAGTTTCTTAATGTAAAAAAAACTAAAATTTTCCAAAATCTCAATGTTGATGCTCATTTAGTTGTACTTGGGGGCTGGAGGTCTTGCCTGCCGAGGCTGGCTATTTTTACATTTTGCAAACAAATAGATAATCGGTTCATTTTCCTGATTACTTATCCCACACACTAGTTATTCTTTTGTGTTTAACTTTTTTAGATACTCATTTCTAAAAATGATTCTACAAATTATTTTATACTGCAACCATTTGAAAATAATTGTCATCAACAGCTTTGAAACAAGATTTTTATATATATATTTTCCCAAGTCGTTCTATGATATATAAGAATGTAGAAATAGTAATTTTTCTGCACTTTTATGCTTCCAATTTTTTTCAAAAATTATGTTTATTTTTTTTAAATGGTATAAATATATATATATATATAGTGGATTAATTTGTGTGTCAGGTTTATACAAACTGCCTGTTATGTACATTTTGTGGTGAACTCTTATTTGAGTAAACTGGATATAGTGTGTGGATCTACCATGGTGTGGATTTTCTGAATTTTGGATGTTGTTCACAGCTTGGAGCGAACACTTCATTTATGTAGACACTCTGAACATCTGAATACATTTTGTGTTAGTGGTCATTGAACATGTAGATCGCTGGACAGATAGCTAGATACAGTAGACAAACTTGTTTAACTCGTTAGGGCTATTGGACTGTGGTCAGGTCAGGTAGGTTTGATTATTGTATTATTGTGTGAAGGGGCCATGGTGGCAGAGTGGTAACACTCTCGCCTCCCACCTCTGAGGTCGGGGTTCGCTCCCCGTCATGGCCTCAAGTGAGAAAGCTGGTAGTTGCTTGCCATTGGTTGGCAGTTTACAGTACAAATCCCTGACGAACTTTATGTACTGGTTTCCTCTGCCCTTCCAACTACCCGTCGTGATTTGACCTGTACAGTGTTGAAAGCGACATAAAACCCCAAATAAATGAAGTAAATAAATAAGTAAATAAATTGTATTATTGTGTGAACTATTTATAGTACCTCAGTTGATTGTATAATTGTTCTTTTGATGGTTAAATAAATTTGTTAATTAAAACATTTCCCAGCAGGTACACACCTTGAAATGTCGTTGATTTAGAGTTGAAAAAAGATCCTGATGTTGAAATCCACATTATCAACTATACTACAGCTAAGTTAGTTTTCTGACATGAAAAAGTAGTGATAGTTTGACCAGAAATCATGGTGATTTTTGGTTAAAAAATTAACACTGACACAATTTTAAATCTATTTCAAAGCTGGATTTCTAACTGGAAAAAGTAGTGATACTTCATAAAAAATCAAGACTAAATCAAGTTAGGTTTTCCGACAAGAAATCTTAGTCATGTTATTGAACAGAAAACAGGTTGAATGTTGGGAAATGAATGACTAGTGATCATTACTTAAAAATTCTATTTCTAGAGGGAGATATAGTCATTAAGTCTAACTTTTTGAAAGAACTATTATTGAAATAGTTTTTGAACATTTAGGTATTTGTAAAGCAAAGACTATTTTAAACTTAAGATTATAAAGATGATAAAAATTATGTGTGTATGTACTTGTACATTTTTGCCCATTCTCTTTATTAATTTATAGCAACAACAAAACTGATGCACCCAAATATAATTTTTATAATTTATAATTATATTTTGATTAATGCAATTCCTGATAATTGAAAAAAAACATCTTGAAGTCAAACGTTTCTTAAATAAAAAAAAGATAAATTCAAACTTATTTGTCAAAACTAAGTAATTGAATTTGTTTCTCAAATGCTGTCATGCTCAAATAACTGGTTTGAAGCAAGTTTACACTGAAAACTTCTCTTTATAGAAAAAATGAGATATAACATTTTTATCACACAGCAGTGAGGTCATGGGGGTTCCTGGTTTTCTTACCACATGTGAGACCAATCTTGACCAATTTACAGGCTGTGAAGTCATGTTTACGGCCAGTAAGAATGCTGCATTAGTCGTATTTCACAACCGTAATCCGTCGAATCTAGATTCCTCAGATCAACAGATTCGCTTGTGTTGTGACTTGAATCTGAATCTGGATTATGAATCGGGGGCCGTATTCACGAAAGGTCTTAGCCAAGTCTCAGGCTTAAGTTGGTTGTATTTTTGTACAAAAGTTAAGCCTAAGACTTGGCTAAGACCTTTCGTGAATACGGCCCCAGATTCATTGGATTACCCAAAATTCTTTGTAAAATAATGGTGGCAACATGTGGCTGGAAATTTTAATGTTTGGGAAATTTTTATTATACTGTAATATGATAATATTATGTTACTGCATATTAATTTATATTAATATATGATATTTATGTTGGTTTATGTTATGTTTTCATTTTGGATTCAGATCTGCAGAAAATTGTATTTCACAAATCTAGCTAATCCAAAGAATCCAAATCTGAATCTAGATTCGATGGATTACGGTTGTGAAATACGCCTACTATTTTCACGGTTGTAGTGTGCAACATTTTTCCAGTTGTTCCATGTTGCACATGGGATGGACAGTGTATTGTATGTTTTCCTGTTTTTAAGAACAAGATATTGTTTTCATGGTTTTGTATAACAAATAAAAATAATAAATAGCTCTTCCTTTTAATAATTAGTGAATGTCTTTGACAAAGAAGGAAAATATAGGGAAAGGTTTGAGCGATAATTCAGGTAGCTATCACTGAATTACGTGCGAGTCACCGACAAAACAGCTCGCAAACATCAACTCGCCGACAAATAACGATATCGAGGGGTGGCATCGAAGGAATAGCAAGAAATGCAATATTTTATGAAATAGAAGCATGGACGAAGATTAAATAATTTAAACTACTGTAGTGGTGGTGGACCAGTTCACACCCGTGTACCTATTCACGCCCAACCTCAATTTTCTCAAAGATTTGTGATTTTGCACAGAAAAGCTGTTTACCACGACATAGATAATTATCAAATTGATCATACACATTGGTAATTTATTGTGTACTGCTCATGCAGCCAATGAAGTTCGTCACCCCAGTGAAATTCGTCACCTGCATTTTATAGCAATATTTTGACAAGTTTTTACTGTCCAATTATGGCACATAAGTAAACCTTACTGTTGAAAGAAGCTATTCTATTTATTTAAATGTGAATATTGCCTGTCCTTGAGCGTTTTTACGGCAGGTGACAAACTTCACTGGGGTGACGAACTTCACTGGCCAACCAGTAACTGTGATTGTTTTGAAGAAATTAGGGGGTGGGCGTGAATAGGTACGCGGGCGTGAACTGGTCCACTACCACTACAGAACTCACGGCCAATGCACCTGAGAAGATGTGAGGTTACAGATTTCCCCTGGCATTTCCTTGAATATTTTATAAAATAGAAGCATAGACGAAGAATAGTACTTTAAACTACCGAACTCATGGCCATAGCACCCAAGTCATTAATATTCATGAGAAGATGTGAGGTCACAGATTTCCCCTGGCATTTCCTTGAATATTTTATAAAGTAGCAGCATAGACGAATATTACATACTTTAAACTACAGAACTCATGGCTATGTACACTCAATTCATTAATATTCATGAGAATGTATGAGGTCACGGTTTCACCTGGCAAAAATATTTTATTCTCAAACTCTGATTCAAACGGATAAAAATTGTCGGTGAGTTGCTGTCTGCGAGTTGTTTGTCGGCGACTTGCTCATATACCTCTAGCACTTCATGGAATTACCGTCAAGTCACGACCAAAACAACTCGCGCCCAACAACCCACACCCAAAAACAACAACAACAAAATTTAACATCTGATATACACATATATTTGAAAAGGTAAGGTCACATTAGGTTTCCTGGCAATATTTCATTAATTTTTACGAAATATAAGATGGTTGTTTCTAAAGTTCGGAATTTCCGTTGGGCGATACAGAAAATTTTCTTTAATCAATTAAAGGCGGAAGGAGGATTAAAGAAATAAAGACAGACATACCCCGATGGCAATTAACAGTTAGGGTGCACACTTCAAATAACATATATGTATAGGTAGATTATAGAATACAGATTGACATACCCTGATTACAATTAACAGTTAGGACAACCACCAAATTGTTCATTATTATGTGGTGAATACTCGTTATAGGTAACATAACTTGCAACTTTGCATAAGATAGCTTAAAAGTAAAATATTCATCACCAACATCCATGGAAAAAATCGCCCAATTAAAAAACATTGGTAAATCCAAGGCTATGTTAAAATCCTTGTAAAATGCTCAATATTTGCTTGATTTCAATAGGACAACCACCAAATTGTTCATTATTATGTGGAGAATAGTCGTAGATAGATAATTAAACTGGAAATTTTGCATAAGTAAGATACTCGTGGACCAAATCCACGGAAAAAGATCGCCCAATTAAAAAACACTGGGAAATCCAAGGCTATGGGGGGGGATTCAGCAAAAGTGCATGATTGGCGTGCTGATCAATATCAATGGGGTGTGGATAATGGGACAACAAAGTCACAGGTTAACTCTGAGCTAATTCTTGTGAAGTCATACAAAAAGCTATACAAAGGAAGTACATTTCAAAGACATGCCTGGTGGTTTTTACACAACCCTCATGTTGTACTTATTCAATACATTGGGGACCACACTGAATTTCAGCCAAGACCACATGGCGATAGTGTATTCAATAACAGAAATTACAAAAGGACTTGCCCATCAGTTATAGCAGACACGAGACCTAAACCCCAGGATGACAACATTACTACTTATCAAGATCTTGTTAAGAATGAGTGTCCAAATGAGCAACAAGCTGTTTTAAAGCCTAGGAATATTAAGCAAGTTAGGAACAATAAATTCATTGCACGAAAGAATGCTAAGTTATCACATGATGATTATTACAATTTACTTGTAATATCAAATGAATTAGAGAGCTATGTCTTTGAGGTGATTTGTTTTCTTGATTTAACCTGTTTCTTTGGCAATAAAGAATTACTTTCCCAGCTGAACAAACTACTGCAACTGAAGCAAACTGAAAATGATATGCAACTGTATTGTGGATATGACACAGCATTTAATTTAGGGAATTTTTATCTCACCCCTTTAGTTTTCCGTCATACTCTATTCGACAAAGACCCAGTAATTCCTGTAGCCTTTATGATACATAAAAAGAAATTTCAATCTGTTCACGAAAGATTTTGGCACCATTTATTGTTAAAATTACCAAATTTAGAAAAGACACAGTTAGACTGAGTTAGTAGTCGTAACAGATAAGGAAAGAGGAATTACAAATGCAATAGAAAAAGTATCGAAAAATGTTATTGTTTGCATTGTTGGAATGACATCAAACAGGATTTTAAGTTTTGGCTTGGAAAACGTGGCATTTCAGGAAAGGAAAAGAATATTTACACTTAGATACAAAATAAATAAGTAAACTACTTTTCCGTTTCCATCACTTTTCCGTGGTTTAGAAACTTAATCTCGTAGCGAACAGGACATCCATAGCAAACGTCATTCTACCATGACATTTAAAACAATAGACAGCAGGGGGGATAGGGTTCACCAGTGGTTAGATGGTCATTTATTATCTCCCGCCCAGGCGATTATAATTTGCACCATGTGTGTGCGTCCGTGCGTTTGTGGGTCACGCAGTTTTCTCTGAAACTACTACAGTTACACATTTTTTTAAAAATTACTTGTCCTAATGAATTTTTACGCTCTTCGAAATGTTTTTGGTTCGGTGAACTTTGGCCTACTTTTGAGTGAGTAATAGCACTTTTACCTAATATAATTATATGGCTTATAACTCAAACTATTGCATTTAGACTATTTTGTTGCAATATGTTGTTCAGCTACTTTCTCCACAGCTACAACATGGTCAGTAATTTGGAAGTGTATCTCCATAGCTAAGTGAGTAATAGCTACTTTGTCAATTTTTAATGATAACCATAAGAGTAAATGGCTTATATCTTCAAAAGTATTGCAGCTACACAATTTTTCTCAAATATGTTGTTCATCTACTTTTTTGTGAACTGTAACATATTGAAGTTTCACAACTGTTGCTCAATGTACAAGTGAGTAATGGCTACTTTATTGCTACTTTTAGTGAAAATGTGAAAAATCACAAATATCTCGCAAACCGTGAGAGATAGAGCAATTTCAAGCGAATTTTTGACACAGAGGGTGGTACAACAATGTCCTATGCTAAGGGGATTGGTGAACTTTGGCCTACTTTTGAGTGAGTAATAGCACTTTTACTTAATGTAATTATATGGCTTATAACTCTCAAACTATTGCATTTACAGTATTTTGTTGCAATATGTTGTTCAGCTACTTTCTCCACAGCTACATGGTCAGTCGAATTATCTCAAAGTATTGCAGATAACCAATTTTTGTCAAATAACTCATTCACCTACTTTTGGAGAGCTTTCACTTGGTGAAGTTTCAGACCCGTAGCTAATTACTCACCTACTCAAAATGAGTAAATGCAAATTATCTCTAAAAGTATTGCAGATAGCCAATTTTTCTCAAATAAGTCATTCATCTAGTTTTTCGGGCTATATCTCGGTAAGGTGTAGGAAGTTGATACTTGGTAGGGACATTGGTTAGGGGATGTAGGTGTGCAACGTCATCGTCTGACCTTGATTTGACCCTTGACCTGGCCGTAGTGACCTTGACCTATAAAATCTTGTCTGGGCTATATCTCAGAAACCGTAAGGTGTAGAAAGTTGATACTTGGAAGGGACATTGGTTAGGGGGTGTAGGTGTGCAACGTCATGGTCTGACCTTGATTTGACCTTTGACCTTGCTGTAGTGACCTTGACCTATAAAATCTTGTCTGGGCTATATCTCCGAAACCGTAAGGTGTAGGAAGTTGATACATGGTAGGGACATTGGTTAGTGGGTGCAGGTGTGCAACGTCATGGTTTGACCTTCATTTGATCTTTGACCTTGCTGTAGCGACCTTGACCTAAAAAATCTTGTCCGTGCAATATCTCGGAAACTGTAAGGTGTAGGAAGTTGATACTTGGTAGGGACATTGGTTAGGGGGTGAAGGTGTGCAACATCATGGTCTGACCTTGATTTGACCTTTGACCTTGCTGTAGTGACCTCGGCCTATAAAATCTTGTCTGGGCTATATCTTGGAAACTGTAAGGTGTACGAAGTTGATACTTGATAGGGACATTGGTTAGGGGGTGAAGGTGTGCGACATCATGGTCTGACCTTGATTTGACCTTTGACCTTGCTGTAGTGACCTCGGCCTATAAAATCTTGTCTGGGCTATATCTTGGAAACTGTAAGGTGTACGAAGTTGATACTTGGTAGGGACATTGGTTAGGGGGTGTAGGTGTGCGATGTCATGGTCTGACCTTGATTTGACCATTGCCCTTGCTGTAGTGACCTTGACTTATAAAATCATTGTGAATATCTCGGAAAAGGTATTTCTTCCCGTTTAATGCTCGGCGGGAGATACACACCGCGGCAGTGGTCTTGTTTTTTTAGGCAAAGTACTTATAAAAGTACTTAGCAGAAGATAAAACTGTGTTACATTGTTCGTCTCACTTGGATTTTTTTTTGTGTGTGGTGTAGATTGGAAAATACCAAATCACAGGGAAATGTAAACCTGTCAGTTTCAGATACATCTTTAATTGCACTTTTTATCTTTGGAATTCCTTATACCCGGTATGTTTTATTTAAATTTGACCTTAGATATTTGTAAACATTAGCTACTTCACTAATTGTATTGATAGAGTGTCACAATTTATACTTAATTATACAACAAACAGAAGGTTTTCATTGTCCTGTGACAGATTGTTACAAGTACATCTCTCTCTGCTTCCTTCCACAGGTTATAACATTATAATTGGAAATTTTAAATGACTTTTTAGCTCATAATCTGAAGCAGACATATACATTGATGTATTTTTTGTTTAATATTAAAGCCAAAACCTGGAAACTAAATTTAAAATAACTAAAAGTAAAGTTGCAGCATGATGTGAAGTGAAAATATGACCAAAAAATTATGTCAGGATTAACGAAAAACTATGCAAGTGATCATAATCTTGAAGTTAAGAGATAGTAAAGGTTTACATGTATGCTTTAAATAATTGAGAAACCTTAAAAAGGTGTTATTTAGTCACATAATACATAAATTCTCAGCATATTTCACCAGAGCAATTAGAAAAGAAGTTAAGCTATTTGTATCTGGAGCTCTTTGTAATTTCTGAGTAAAAAGAGGATAAGTGTCGACCAATCAACAAATCTAAAACTAGGTCACCAGTAAATATTTGGATCCCATCATGTGACCAGAACTACAGCTCGCAATTGGAGTATAAAAGGCAGCAACAAGCAGAAGGTTTTCATTGTCAAGTGAGAGATTGTCAGAAGCATACCTCCCTGTACTTGTTTGCACAGGATATAACAATTTCAATGAAAATTTCAGATTTTAAAGTGGCTTTTTCGTTCATAATCTGAAACAGACATGCATTGACTTATTATATCCCCAGACGAAAGTCGGGGATATATTGAATTCAGGTCCGTCGCGCCGCCGCCGCCACCGTAGAAATTTCCTTGTGGACGCGATAACTCAAAAACAAATTAATATTTTTTTTTCAAACTTGGTACACATGTTAAGGGTGCCCAAAGGAAGATCCCTATGTTAAGGTGACCTTAAACTCCCAGTAAAAAAGAACTTATGGCCACCTTAAGGTCAGAAATTGCACTTTTGGCCACTTAGAGCCCTGTAGGTCACAAACTATGATGCTCAGCTGGCTGAAATTTTACCTGACAACACATTAATATGTTCTTAGTACATGTGCCGAAAATCATGACTTTAAGTTGAGGAGAAAATTGTGTTTGAGGCCCATAAATACCCCCACTTAGGGATTTTTTGCTATACTTTACACATATTTTGCCCTATAATTTGGAAGTGATAATTCTGATGAGTCTCAAACTGCGCTAGGTATAACTTTGATATGTAATCCTTGTCTGTAGAAAATTTTAGGGCTGTAGGTTTACCCAAAGGGGTCAACTTAAGGTCTCAAAAGTGCCCACAGAGACCCAATTTATGCACTTTTTGCCACTTTCAAGCACTGTAGCTTTCAAACTATGTCTCTCATCTAAGTTAAATATCATCTGGGAATATATCTATGTGTTTTCTTATATGTGCCCCAACATTTAGGCCTTTAATGGACAGTTAACCTGTGTATCAGGACCATAAACACCCACCCGAGTGACCCTTATAAGACATTTTTCACATATTTTTCCCTGTAACTTGGAAATGGTAAGTCTGAGAAGTTTCAAACTGTATTAGATATATATTCTGTGTGTAATCTTAGTATGTAACAGATTTTAAGTCTGAAGCTTTAATTTTGAAGGTCAAATTGAGGTCTCTAAAAGGCTCCCAAAGACCCAATATTTGGACTTTTTGCTACTTTTAAGCCCTGTGACTGTCAAACTATGTGACTGATAGAGCTCAAATCCTATCTGAGAAGATATTAGTATGTTATTTTTATATGTGCCAAAAATTAAGGCTTTAAGAAGACATTTAACCTGTGTATGAGGACCATAAATCCCCACCCGAGTGACCATTTTTAGACATTTTTCACATATTTTTCCCTGTAACTTGGAAATGGTAAGTCTAAGAAGTTTCAAACTGTATTAGATGCATATTCTATGTGTAATCTTAGTATGTGACAAATTTTAAGTCTGAAGCTTTAATTTGAAGGCCACATTTAGGTCTCTAGAAGGCCCCATAAAGACCCAGTATTTGGACTTTTTGCCAATTTTAAGGCCTGTGACTGTTAAACTATGTGACTGATAGAGCTGAAATCTCATCTGGGAATACATTATTATGTTTTTTTTACATGTGCCAAAAATCAAGGCTTCAAGTAGACATTTAACCTGTGTATGAGGACCTTAAACACCCACCTGAGTGACCCTTTTAAGACATTTTTCACATATTTTGCTCTGTAACTTGGAAATGGTAAGTCTGAGAAGTTTCAAACTTTATTAGATACATATTCTATGTGTAATCTTAGTATGTAACAAATTTTAAGTCTGAAGCTTTAATTTGAAAGCCACATCGAGATCTCTAAAAGGCCCACAATGACCCAATATTTGGACTTTTTACCACCTTTAAGCCCTGTAACTGTTAAACTATGTGATTGATGGAGCTGAAATCCCATCTGGGAATGCATTATTATGTCCTTTTTACATATGCCGAAAATCAAGGTTTTTAGTAGACATTTAACCTGTGTATGAGGGCCATAGACACTCGCCCAAGTGCCTTTTTTGACATTTTTTCCGTATTTTGCCCTGTTATTTGGAAATGCTTAGTGTGACAAGTCTTAAACTGTATTATATATAATTTTTGTTTGTTATGTATGTCCCCCAAAAAGTTTCAGATCTGTAGTTTAATTGCTAAGGTCTCTTTAACAATTGTAAAATGCCCACAGAAACCCAATTTATGGATATTATGCCACTTTAAAGCCCAGTAACTGTCAAACTATGTGGGTTATAGAGCTGAAATCTTTGAATTTTTAAAAGGAAATGCCTGTCTATTTAAATTTTGAATATTAATAATGTTATGGCTATCTTAGTCTTTTAAGAACTTATTTTTGTGTGTTATACCTCTGCTTGCTGAGTTTTTCACTTTTTAAAATGAAACTGGTTAAACATATTCAAGTAGACAAAATGGACACTTTAAGTGAGCTTTAAGTCCCAATATTAATGAAATTATATCCTTATGTAGTAAAACTAGGGGATTTTTAACCCTCAACTAGCCCAGTTTTATTCAACTTGCCTCAGTTAATTTTGGCACAGCTCCTACAGTTATGAACTCATTTCAGTTGATAATCACATACTTAAAATTCTCAATTCTTTTTGTATTTGAGTACCCCTTTTATATAGATTGTTTGTTTACCATTTATGCTCAACCCACATCCCCCACCCGGATTCCCCCCACCCACCTCTGGGACCTCCAGCTATATTGAGTGACACTAAATAAACAAAGGTATTTAGTGATATCAGATGAGAAACAAAGAACTCAATGGGGTTGCAGATCTTGTGTAATAGTGAGAGAGGTGTGGAGAAGGGGAGAGGGGTGGGGGTGGGAGGTGGTGGGCTTCATTACATATAACACAAAGGGGAGTCAGAACTGAGATTGTGTCACATATTTAGGTTGCATATATATGGACCACATATATAGGTATAGAGGAAATGAATAACTGAAAACAATTTGCAAATTCTAAAAATAATATAATAAAATAATAATATAAATAATTTTTTTTTAAATAATATTTTATTTGTGAACAAATATAGAAACAGATATGCGCTTTTGGGATTATGAATTTTAGAATGGACATTGAATCATCAATCATTTAAATACTTTGAAGGAAGATTGAAAAATATGATGAGTTGAGTTAAAAATAATATTTTATTTGTCAACAAATATAGAAACAGATATGCTCTTTTGGGATTATTATTTTAGAATGGACATTCAATCATCAATCATTTAAATACTTTGAAAATAGGTTTAGAGTTATCATTGCAGGAAGATTGAAAATATAATTTGAGGTATGTATTCGGCGTCTGGGGATACACCATCTTCCTTGGGGAGATATAAACAGAGTAGATTGATGTGCTGAAGTTCATATAATAATGGGTAATTATGTTTTAAAAAATTCCCGATCAAAACCTGTGGCGTGAGTGATGACCTGTCTGGGGATATGTTGGCGCCGAGTTGGCCCAATCTAGTTTCTTATATAATATTAAATAAAAAAATGTGAAAACTATAATTAAAATAAAAATAATAAATTTAGACATTTTGGTCACGTGATAGGATCCAAATATTCACACCTTGACCTAGTTTAAGAATTGTTTATTGGTCGACTCTTGATCCTCCTTTTTCCCAAAAAATCATCAAAAACTGTAATGGCAATCTGGAAATGGACTGCAAATCAGCAGTACTTAAGTTACAAAAGACAAGCCGGCTACATATTACGACAGGCCTGCAAGTGATAACGACAAGCCTGGAAGGGTTACAGACAAGCCTGGAAGTGTAACCGACAGGCCCTTAAGTTAACCGACAGGCCTGTTGCTAGGGGGCTGAAATTAGGGTCAGATATAAGAGTCGGTAACAGTCGTAGATATATCAAACATGTTTGATATTTTACCGACTCTCCCCGACAGGCCGGGAACTTGCAACCAACCCTAACCGACCATGTAAACATCGGTCCCGACTCTCCAAAAATGCATAGTTACCGGCCTGTTGGTTCCAATGGAAACCCTGCATTAATGAGCCTAATTGTACGCATGTGTCTTTTAGGATCTTCTGAAGACAATAACAAAGACATATTTTGTTTGGCATTATGTATTGTAATGATTCTTTATACAATACACAGGAAAATGGAAGAAATGTATGCAAAATACACTGTCATCTGCCTTTGTTAGACTTGGGTATTTATGTGGCCTATTACTCCATCTTTGCATGTCTTTCCTGTTCATGTCATTACAAACTACCATTTACCATATGACCATGCACTGTTTTCCATTGGTTTCCTGCAATACCCAACCCAAATTAATACCTGATATAACTTATTCAATGTTTTGCACTTTTTTAAAAGGCATCTTATAATAGTAAGTAACCAAATAGTATTATGTCCACCCCACTGGGGGTGGACATATTATTTTTGCTTTTTCTGGCGTCTGTCATCCGGCGTCCGTTGTCCGGCGTCCGGACGCTTGGTTTCCGCTCATTTGAAAGAAAAGTATTTATCCTGTCTTTACCAAATTTGGTATGGGTGTTAATTGTGTTAATAGCTTGCATGGGATTGCTTTTGGTGAAGATAGGTCTATAGCTAACTGAGTAATAGCTACTTAGCTACTTTTGTGTACTTCTTTTGTTTCCGGGCATTTTAAGGAAAAATATTTGACATATCTTTACGAAATTTAGTATGAGCAATACTTAGGTCCATAGCTTGCTTGGGATTGCTTTTAGTGATAATAGCTATATAACTGACTGAGTAATAGCTACTTAGCTACTTTGCCAAAACTGGACAAACACAAATTTGCTTCTATCTCCTTAACCGTGTGAGATAGAGCAATTTCGTCGAAATTTTCGACCCACAGGGTAACTGAGCAATGTAGTCTTAGCAATTTTCAAAAAGTTTTCCCCTCCCCAAAAATGGCGGCCATTTTGTATTTTCGAATTTTTGCCTAAAAATGGAAAAACACAAATTTGTTACTATCTCCTTAACTGTACAAAATAGAGCGATTTCGTCGAAATTTTCGACCCACAAGGTATCTGAGAAATGTACTCTTGCCAATTTTCAAAAAATTTTTCCCTTACCAAAAATAGCGGCCATTTTGAATTTTTGCCAAAAATGGCAAAACACAAATTTGCTTCTATCTCCTTAACCGTACGAAATAATTTCCCCTCCCCAAAAATGGCGGCCATTTTGTATTTTCGAATTTTTGCCAAAAAGTGGAAAAAACACAAATTTGCTGCTATCTCCTTAACCGTTTGAGATAGAGCGATTTCGTCGAATTTTTTGACCCACAAGGTATCTAAGAAATCTACTCTTGCCAATTTTCAAAAAATTTCCCCTCCCCAAAAATGGCGGCCATTTTGAATTTTCGAATTTTTGCCAAAAATGGCAAAATTTGCTTCTATCTCCTTAACCGTGGGAGATAGAGCGATTTCATCGAAATTTTCGACCCACAGGGTATCTAAGAAATGTACTCTTGGCAACTTTCAAAAAAAATTTCCCCTCCCCAAAAATGGCGGCCATTTTGAATTTTTGCCAAAAATGGCAAAACACAAATTTGCTCCTATCTCCTTAACCGTGCGAGATAGAGCGATTTCGTCGAAATTTTCGACCCAACCAATGCAAAAAGGCAAGAAGCTGAAATAATTTACATGTATAATAATAAATATTTAAGCATCATTGATATATTTTACAAATGAAACAGGGTCTTGTAAGACTACTGTACATTTTTTGCAAAAGGTTCATGGGGTGGACATTACACATGATAGTGTGTGTTCTTCTATGCTATCCTGTTTCTATTCATATGTCGCAGCTGCTATCAACAGGGCGTCCTATTTCTAGGTTCATTTATGTTAGTGTATATAGCCAAAAATTAAAATATCTCAAATGGGTCACGGTAAGATGTTAGTATGCGGTAACGCAAATTTACTAATGGACTACATTAGGGCTGGATCATGGAATCCCGTTTCCTGAGCTTCCATTTTGTTTCTCAGCGGCCATGCTACCGTCCACGTCTTTGTAGATTCACGAAACTCCACTAATTGCGATACCTCGAAAAACTCCGTGAATCACCACATTCCTTCCCCTTCTGTTTGAAGGTCTTCTGTTCAATCCGTGGCAATAATTGCAGCTCTACGGGCATTGATGGCATTGGCCTGTCCTTCATGATCATGTCAAGATGTTGCATCCTGCGTATTGCCTGTAATTTGTCGAGGTGCATATGTGAGTTCACAAAGTTGCATCTTTTACCCCTGGACGCATACAGGACAGCCTTTCTTTGTTTCACATTCACCTTTGGTGTATGCTGTTCCCACATTAACTTTATGAGCTGGCATTTCCACATACTCCTATTCTGACGCAGTTTCAGTGTCCATTGATTTCCGAGGCTTGCTTTTAATGTCACTTTTGCTGGACACCTTACTTTTAGCATCTTTTCTGGATGCCTTACTTTTAGCATCTTTGTTTTTAACCTACACTACCCCCTCCTCTTACTCATCACTATCACTGTCACTTGAACTTCCACTTCCACTGTCACTTCTATTCTCACTACTGCTCCCTTTCTGACTTCCAGTTGGAGCACTCTTGGGAGGTCCAGCCTCAAAGTGTATGTCCTCTTCACCAATAATGTTTTAAATAAGCTTACTTTATTTCACTGTTTTCTCAGGATGTACATTTCGTTGGATGTTCCCATTCAGCCATTTGTTTTATTTTATGTCATAGCTTATTGTGATTAACATTGAAGTGTGCAGGACAAGTATTCTTTGAAATATTTCATTGTTGTGAGAGTTCCGGTACGTACTGCTTTTTAGTATTCTTTGAAATATTTCATTGTTGTGAGAGTTCCGGTACGTACTGCTCGGATTTATTGTTGTAAAAATGTTCTCCCACCAAACAAGCTCTAACAAGCCCAGATCAGCCAAATGCAGGCATTTTTGCTTTATTTTTGATACCCGTAACTACTGTCCTACGTGCAGAGAAGCTTGCAAAGGGGATGACCCTTGTGTTACCAATCCAAACACTCAGATCCTCAATCCGAGCACTCAGAACAACCTCAAAGGGTGTGTTCTTCTAGAGCCAAGAAACACTCAGATAAAGAGAAACACGAGGTTCGGGCAAAATACTATTCACAGTCTTCATCTTCAGAGGAGGATCAGTCCTCTGTCCCTGTTAAAAAGTCTGCTAAGCCTCAACAGGCTCTTTCTGAGCAAGACCAACAAGAGGATAACCCAGACCCAGTCTTTTACAGGGAGGTAGATGTGTCTGACCTCCCTTCACAGTATGCAGAGGAAGTTGAGATTTGTAGGCACATACTTGATCTCCCTGACCCCAGGGAAACTATGCCTAGGTCCTCTACCACTGTGCTGGGCCTGGGCGATGAAAAAGGCCAACAGGAGCTCAGGCCAAGAGACCATGCTCCCTTTAAGTCCATATCTCAAAGTTGCCTTTGAGAAATTTGAGCATGACTTCCTGGCCTCTAATTGTATCCACCGGAAGCATCCGGTGGATACTTTGGTTTAGCGTTCGCTACGCCGCCGCCGCTGCCGCCGCCGCACGTAGAGAGATTTTCGGCGTTAATGCTCTAAGAGGAAAACAACAGCAGGTAGGTTCACCAAATTTGCAGGATATCTTCATTGGGGGGTAAGCTTCTCTGGGAAGGAAAATAGCCTTATTCTGAAAAACAAGATGGCCGCCACGGACATTTCTTTGAAAATAATCTACATTTTTCTACTGGCTGTTCCTCATAGGTAGAAGGTTGAATCTCTTCATAGGTGACATGTATGACACATATACATGTCCTCTACAACCTTGCACACATTTGACCTTGAAGCTCCTAACTCAATGTCATCCACAGAGTGCCGAAGTAACCCACATAGCAGACTTTAAAAGTGCCTATATCTCCCTTATTATTGGTCCTAGAGGTTTGCAATGTGAAGCCAACCTATAGGAAATCATGTACTGCGAATCTTCTGATGTGGTCAGATTTGACCTTGGGCCCCTCCTTCAAGGTCAAATGAGGACAGCCAAACTTAAAAGTGTTTATAACTTGCTTATTATTGGTCCTAGAGGTTTGGGATGGTAAACCAACATATAGGAAATCATGGGCTGGGAATCTTCTGGCGTGGTCGGATTTGACCGTGGGCCCCTCCTTCAAGGTCAAATGAGGACAGCCAAACTTAAAAGTGCTTATAATTCGCTTATTATTGGTTCTAGAGGTTTGGGATGGTAAACCAGTATATAGAAAATCATGGGCTGGGAATCTTCTGGTGTGGTCGGATTTGACCTTGGGCCCCTCCTTCAAGGTCAAACGAGGATAGCCAAAGGTAAAAGTGCCTATAACTCGCTTATTATTTGTCCTAGAGGTTTGGGATGGTAAACCAACCTATAGGAAATCATGGGCTGGGAATCCTCTGGTGTGGTCGGATTTGACCTTGGGCCCCTCCTTCAAGGTCGATTGAGGACAGCCAAACTTAAAAATGCTTATAACTCACTTATTATTGGTCCTAGAGGTTTGGGATGGTAAACCAACATATAGGAAATCATGCGCTAGGAATCTTATGGTTTAAAAGTGCTTATAACTTGCTTATTATTGGTCCTAGAGGTTTGGGATGGTAAACCAACATATAGGAAATCATGGGCTGGGAATCTTCTGGCGTGGTCGGATTTGACCTTGGGCCCCTCCTTCAAGGTCAAACGAGGACAGCCAAACTTAAAAGTGCTTATAACTCACTTTTTATTGGTCCTAGAGGTTTGGGATGGTAAACCAGTATATAGAAAATCATGGGCTGGGAATCTTCTGGTGTGGTCGGATTTGACCTTGGGCCCCTCGTTCAAGGTCAAATGAGGACAGCCAAACTTAAAAGTGCTTATAACTCGCTTATTATTGGTCCTAGATGTTTTCTGATGGTAAACCAACATATAGGAAATCATGGGCTTGGAATCTTCTGGCGTGGTCAGATTTTTCCTTGGGGCCCCTCCTTGAAGGTCAAATGAGGACAGCCAAACTTAAAAGTGCTTATAACTCGCTTGTTATTGGTCCTAGAGGTTTTGTTGCATTGTCTTTACGGTGGATACAATTGCATCGGTTCTCCGATGCGCTAGGTCTAGTTTACCTGAGGGTAAATATATAAAACCCCCTGTTTCAATAGCAAAATATTACAAGGTGGGACAACCTTGTTTTGAGGACAAACTTCAGGCACTTAATTCAAACTTTGCCAAGATCTGTATTTCTCTTAAATCCTCTGGGGCTCCTATGGGCAAGGTTCCCCTGCAAGTTCTAAACGAACTTGAGCACCAAGGTAGGCAGAATCTCTCTACCATCAACTTTACAGCTACTTTAACAAAGACTGCTTCCGCTTGTAACACTACTATGGAGAAGTGTCAACACAGTCTTAAGGCTGCCTTTAAAAGGGTTAAAAGCCAGATTCAAAAGGTGCCAATCCTGAAAAAGCTGCCAGGCGTGGCTATGAACATGCCTGTGAATATTTTGAGATATTGAATAAGGGAATCCTTATTCAAAAGAGAACCTTAGCCTGCCTACGCAAATCCATAGCCCATATTCTTCAGAGGGAGCTGTATACCATGGGCAACACTGGCCTGCTAAGACGCGAGGCTGAGATGACCCTCCTTCAACCACATCTAGGGGATTCTAGACATCAAGAACTCAAGCATTCGCCTTTCTGGCCTACTCCTCTGTTCAAATCACAATTAGTGAAGGATGGAGAAGACTTTCTCCTTAAAAAATTCACCCCTAAAGATTCACAGGGTTTTGGACCCTATCAAAATAAGCCCTTCTGTGGTCTCCACCACAATAAAAAAAGAGGCTCCTACAGGAAACGCCCCTATGGCGGCAATTCCTCCCAAAGCAGTAACCAATTGTTTTCCTCAGGTAGGGTTTGCTTGCCTCAACAGAGAAAATGGTCCTGGAGGGACGCCTTCACATGAGGCCCTTTCAGTTTCACCTCAAGGAGCACTGGAGATAGTCGTTGGACAGCCTCCTTCCTTGGACAGAAACCATTTCAGCACACCTAGAGTGGTGCCAGAATCCCATAAACGTGATGAAAGGTGCAGACCTTCATCCCAAAAAGGCCAGAGTATCCAACTCTTTACAGACGCCTCAAATAAAGGCTGTCGCACTCACTTAGAGCAAGCCTCTACAAAGGGTCTGTGGTCAGACAGGAAAAAAAAGGCTACACATAAATGTTCTAGAGCTGAAGGCGGGTTCTCTGGCCCTTCATAGGTTCAAGGACTAGTGTCAAAACCAGTGTTGGCTGTTCATTTGGAAGATCATGACGTGGTGCCATCATTACCAGATAACCTTAAAAGCCAGACTCAGGGTGTCTGAATATGATGGCCGACCTTCTGTCCAGGTCGAATGAAGTCCTGTCAACAGAATGGTCACAGCATCGGCAGGTGTTCAAACAGGTCTGTCACAAGTGGTTCACTCCTCATGTAGATCTATTGGCCACTTGTCTGAACCACAAAGTTCTACTGTAAGTTTCTCCAGCCCCAGACAAAAATGCTTGGGACTGAAGATAAACTGGTCAGGTCTCACTGATTATGCTTACCCTCACCCACCCATGGATCTCCCTCACAGGGTGACCCAAAAAATCAGGCAGTCCATTTGCCTGATCATTGTAATAGCCCCAGGCTGGCCAGGGATGCCCTAGTTTTGGGACCTAGTGCATCTCTCAACAGAGATCCCACTTCATCTACCAGTGTCAAGAACTCTTCTCAAACAGTCCCCCAACTATGTGTTTCACAGCAATCAACAACGTCTCAAACTTCAGGCCTGGTGTCTAGGAGTGGACGGCTCCAAGAACAACCCAGTAAACATAGCAAAGGTTTATAAACGTTTATAAACGTTTAGTAAACCTATAAACGTTTTTTAAACCAAATATAAACCTAAATATTGACAATTATTCAACATTATGGGTTTATAAACGTTTCAGCAACATTAGTTTGGTTTATAAACGTTTTTAAATGTTTATATATAAATGTTTATGCATAAACGTTTATAAATGTTTTTAAACGTTTACAAAGAGTGAAGAATATCTTAACCTCGCTTTCATTTGGGATAATGACATCAGCACAGCCATTTTGAGAGAAATTTGAGAAATATTTCTGTTACGATATCTTGCTGTATCACTGTTATTTGAAGCCATCATTATATTCTAAGTAGAGATATAAAAGTGTATAATATTATCAAATTACATACTTCTATATATCTACTTAGAATGTAATGATGGATTCAAACAACAGTGATACAGCAAGATATACTTACAGAAATATTTCTCCAGATTTTCAACACGTGTATAAACGTTTATAAATGTTTATGTATAAACGTTTATATATAAACGTTTATAAACGTTTATGCTTAAACGTTTATAAACGTTTATAGGCAAACGTTTAGGGACCCATCATTTTAAACCTAATCTAAACCGTTGCTAGTTAGGTTTATAAACGTTTATAAATGTTTGTAATGTTTACTGGGAAGGCTTCTCTGTGGAGGTGGCAGAGAGAATTGCTGGGCCTCAGAGGTCATCAACAAGGACCATTTAGAGGTCAAAGTGGGCCCTATTTGAGAAATGGTGCAGAGAAAATTTGGTGGATTTCTCCACTCCCTCTGTGAAACAAGTCTCAGACTTTTTCATGTGCCTGTACCAAGATCTAAACAGGTGCCCATTGACCATTGATGGTTATAGGACGGCCATTGGGCCCAGTGGGGCTCCATATTTCCCAAAGTCCCGACCATAACATGTTACTCTCATGTTTTCACAGGGATCGTCCCAAAAGTTCCAGCAATCGGCTCGTTATAAAACTCGGAGCTGGAGCTGGAGTTGGAGCATTACTCAGAGCCGCACCTCCACCGCACCTTTTTACCGCACCCCTCCACTGATTGGCTGTGTGTTTTATCAATATGCTGGTACTTCTACACAAACAGAGTGCTGAAAATGTGAGGCTACGATGGGGTTTCTAACAATACTTTACAAATATATAATCCAGGAATATTTTACCGTACTGTCACCGCACCTAATACTGCCTCCTCGCAATATTTAAAGCAAATAAAATATAAAATGCTGGTACTTGTACACCCACAGAGTGCTGAAAATGTGAGGCTATGATGGGGTTTCTAATAATATTTTACAAATATATGATCCAGCAATATTTTACTGTCACCGCACCTAATACTGCCTCCTCGCAATATTTAAAGCAAATAAAATGTCAAATGCTGGTACTTGTACACCCACAGAGTGCTGAAAACGTGAGGCTACGATGGGGTTTCTAACAATATTTTACAAATATATGATCCAGCAATATTTTACTGTCACCGCACCTAATACTGCCTCCTCGCAATATTTAAAGCAAATAAAATGTCAAATGCTGGTCCTTGTACACACACAGAGTGCTGAAAACGTGAGGCTACGATGGGGTTTCTAACAATATTTTACAAATATATGATCCAGCAATATTTTACTGTCACCGCACCTAATACTGCCTCCTCGCAATATTTAAAGCAAATAAAATGTAAAATGCTGGTACTTGTACACCCACAGAGTGCTGAAAACGTGAGGCTACGATGGGGTTTCTAACAATATTTTACAAATATATGATCCAGCAATATTTTACTGTCACCACACCTAATACTGCCTCCTCGCAATATTTAAAACAAATAAAATGTCAAATGCTGGTACTTGTATACACACAGAGTGCTGAAAATGTGAGGCTACGATGGGGTTTCTAATAATATTTTACAAATATATGATGAAGCAATATTTTATTGTACAAATATTTTTACCGCACCCCACCGCACCCCACCGTACCCACCGCACCCCTCCGACCGCACCTTCGGAGCTCTGAGTTTTATAAGGCACCCCAGGAATCTTCCTAAGTGAAGCCTTTCTGTTGTACTTAATGAGCTCACAAAAGCACCCTTTGAGCCTATGAAAGACACAGACCTCAAACATCTTACCCTCAAAACTGCTTTGTTGCTAGCTTTGGCCTCCTGCAAGTGCCACAGCAAAATTCATGCCTGGGTTGCAAACTAAGTATCTAATCCAGACCAATGGGAAAAGGTTGCTTTGTTCCCTTCTTTAGATTTCATTACCAAAAACCAACTAACAAGAGAAGGTTCCCAAACTGTGTCTCCGGTGACTATTCCTGCTCTAACTACCATTTTAACTAGACAATTCAAAGAAGACAGGACCTTGTGTCTGGTACAGGCCCTGAAGTACTATTTGGATCAGACCAAAGACCTAAGGGGGTCTCGATCCCTTCTTTTTATCTCTTTTAGGAAAGGACATGCCTCAGACATCGGACCCGCTACACTCTCTTCTTGGCTAAAACAAACTATCCTACTTTGTTACAAACAAGCAGATCAATAAGTCTTGGACCTGGTCTAAGTCAAAGCACATGACATTCGGGCCTCTAAGGCCTTTTACGTTGGGGCATTGGTGGACCAAATCATGCAAGCGTTTCACTGGAAAGCTCACAAGACATTACAAATTTTTATCTAAAAGACCTTACTTGGTCAGACAACGACAACAATATGTATCTGGGAGCAGTAGTAGCGGCACAACAAGTCCTAGACCCTTCCCCTCAGACTACTCATCCTTGGAAAGAAAAGAAAGTGGGGGTGGGGGTGGGGGGGGCACATCCGCTGCAGCCAAGCAGCCAAGTCTTCAGGAGTCTAATCCCAGGGTCAAGGTATTTGGTTACCTCTCCAGGATGTTACGGTAAGGTCTTTTAGCTATCATTTCTGTATTTAACTGTATAATGTATTATGTTTTAATCAGTGTGACATAATCTCATATTTAGGGTGGCAAGTTAATGAGATTCAAGCGTAGGGCTGGTATTTATTGCAGTGATGCCCTTGGGGGCTATACTTGCTTAAGTGAGCACGACTGCACTTAATCATTCTATCAAAATATCAGACAGTATCAGCACTGTCACTCATTAATTTTCGTTTTTGGCTTCTCACAGGTCCGATTTTCATTTTTGGGGCTCTGTAAGCAGGACTCAGATTGGTTTTTTTCAAATATTCATTCTATTTATTTATTAATTCAAACCAAGAAAAAATTGTCTATTCTTCCAGTCTCAGCTGTAATCCCTCCACCGGAGGGTTAGATTCAGCATTCAGTTCCACATGGTAGGCTATTGTAGGAATTGCATTGGCTTCCTGTTGAACATCATTCACTCTTTAGAACAGAGACACTTGTACAAGTTTCTTCGTACTGGTTTCCCCAAGTACTTTGTTCCATATCTTCTAACAGTAGTTCTTAGTGGAAATTTCCTTGTTTACTCAAACAGTTTGGCTGTAGCTTTGCTTTTGATGCTCCAACTGTTTGGAATGCTCTTCCTGATGAGATTTGTGCCCCCCCCCCTCCCTAGCCTGAATCAGAAAGCAGCTTAAAGTCTACCTGTACACCAAGGCGTATCCACCTTAGTCTTAATCATCCCCTGGCACTCCCTGAGGTGTTTGACCCCTTTTCTGTCCCTGTATACAGAAATTGGTTCACTGTCTTGGTGTTGTTGCACCTTAGAGTCCCCTTTCGTTAAGGAGAGATTAAGTGCTATAGTCTAGTTAGAATTAGAACACCACATACAATAATTCAGCAAGATATAGTATATATCATTAGAAAAGCAATATAACATTGCAATAATGGTATAATTTCTAGGTAGTTGCAGTTCTGAGAAATTCAACCATACAAACTGTTTTAAGTTTCAATGATTTAATGTATTCGCATGTGCTTTACATTTGCAAAGTTTTAATTTTCAATGATTTAATGTATTCGCATGTGCTTTACATTTGCAAAGTTTTACAAGTACACAACATTGAGGCAGTTTTATTTCTCATACATATGCAAATGATTAGATATATCATACAAACATGCTAGGTAAACTTATTTTTTACTTATTTAACTTGTTTATATCTGAAATTTGATTCAATGGGTGATAATTGGGTTCTATCACCCAGGTCCATGCCAACTTGAGAGATACAAACAATTCAGTCAAATGGATTGTTTGTGTTGAAGTTAATATTTTTTTGGAATATTTGAAGTTTATTTTATTTAATCTTCGAATCACCTATTTTAGTGTCCCGTTAGTAAGCATTTTGTTTATTAATATTTAGTCATATTAAATTTGTTGGCAATGTATTTTTTTGTTGTACAGAGAAATGGAGTTAGATAGTTCAAATATGAATGGAATGACTCATAGTGAATGCACAAAGTTATCCGATCATGCAGGTAATTTTTATTTTATTGCATAGAAATATATTTATCATTTACAAACCTTTAATTTTTTTCTTGAAGATACTAAAGTATAGAATTATTAGGTCTTTTTTCATCTCTGGTTTGAGAAAATTAGAGTAAATTGAAAAATTCTTGAAAGAAAAATTTTAGTTCTCGAAATACATCGAATGACCCATGTGAACATATCTTGTAACCATTTTAGTTTCAGAATTGAACATTATGAAATATGCAGAAGCCCGTGCTCAGGAAATTGATGCTATGGATTCAGTTGCACAAAAGTCCATAAGAAATCGGATAACTACTCAATCAGTACCAGTTCATATGAGACGGCGTGCAGCTAGTCACAATATTAAAAGGTTGCCCAAGCGTTTGAGGGATAAAGCTATACACAAGGTTTGAATAAAACATTTTCAAGAGGGTTTTATGAAGATGTTGCAGGTAAATAACTTAATCAAGGATATAACTCGGTCATAAGGTGTAACAGAGTTAACGTTGACATTAAAGTTGTGATACTTGGATCTCAAAAATAACATATTAGCTTATGTCATTAGCAGTAATGAAGATCTTCTGTCAAAGAATGCTGTGAATACCGAAACAATTTGATATGAATTTTAAAAATGTGTAGTCTGATGTGGTTTCATATTTTGCCAATATTTAATGTATCCACATCCTAATGTTTTTCATGGACAACTCGACTTTTATGCTGTGGTAATTTTTTAGATATGCAAGTCCCAAACTTTTCCACAGGTACTAATATGTCAAAGTAAAACTTAATTTTATCTTTAAGGAGAAATGTTTTTAAAAATTAAATATGTCCCTCATTTAGATGAAAGATGGACCACCTAAAAAGCCAAAACGACCATCAAGAAAACACAGGCGGAGACCAAGCAATCTCCTTCAAGAATACAACAGGAGAAAGAAAGCCTTCATGTGGTTAGAAACTCACATCTGGCATGCCAAGAGGTTTCACATGCAGAAACAGTGGGGTTACCATGTGGCAAACTTTCCGAATGATAAAAGCTCAAGGGCTTGTTACAGGGCCAGTGTCAGACATAGCTTAATGTGGGTATGTTGAATTAAGTATAAAACTTTTGAGATTTACCCAATCATTTGTTGTATCCTTAAACTGTACAAACTGTGTACTGAGAATTAGTTTCATAAAGAAGTATCTGAATATGACCAAATTAATGATGAATAAAGACTAATGGTTCTTTTGGTCTGATGCTGAATAGATATTACATATTTCTATTTTAGGACATGTCTTATCTAGCTTGCCTTCAAATAAATGGGCCAGAAACAGAAATTTTAACTGGTTTCCAAAAGATCTCTTCTACTGATACAGGTAGGTCAGTTAATTACTTAAGTGTCCATTGAAAAGGGTATTTATTTGCAGCAGTTTATTTGTTTTCACTTTAAGTTTCCGTACCACGGTTGCTGCAGCATTGTCATCTCCCTTGAATATCTTCTTTATTAATGGGCGGATTCTGACCATTTGTAGAAGTTATATACCGTAGACATGGGGAAATGTTTTCCATTATCATTATCAAAACTATCAAAATCTAAAACTCATTAGATAAGAAACCATGTATACAGAGTCTAAAAAACTGCCGAGATTTACCCCCTGGCCCCCCTTATGGGTCAAACTGGGGTCATAAAATCACAGATTTTGTTTAATTTAGCTTTAATCTTCTTTATTATTGCTTTTAGATGTTTTGAATGTATTGGGAGGTCATAGGAAACCATATACAGAGAGTCTAGAAAGTTGGTCAGATTTACCCTCTGCCCCCTCCCCCTTTAAGGTCAAACTGAAGTCTTAAAATTTGCAGATTTTGTGTTTTGAGCTTTTATCTACTTCATTATTTCTTTTAGAGGTTTTGAATTTATTGGCAGGTCTCAGACAACCATATATAGGAGTCTAGAAAGCTTGTCAGATTTACCCCCGTCGCACATTTATTGGTCAGTTACGGGTCATAAAATCACAGATTTTGTGTTTTTGGCTTTTATCTCTTTTCTTATTGCTTTTACAGGTTTTGAATGTATTGGGATGTAATAGGAAACCATATGCAGGGATTCTAGAAAGGCTCTCAGATTTACCCCTGGCCACCCCTTGTGGGTCAAACTGGTGTCATAAAATAGCAGATTTTGTGTTTTTGGGTTCTATCTCTTTCATTATTGCTTTTAATAGTTTAAAATGTATTGGGAGATAGTAGGAATCCACATGAAGGGAGTCTAGAAACGCTGTCAGCTTTACCCCCTGACCTTCCCTAATGGGCCAAACTGGGGTCATGAAATAAGATTTTATTGCGTTAATACATCCTATCCAATGGACAATTGCTAATCCGGTCGGCGCAGACCGGCCCGCCAAACGCCAGAAAAAGATGTCCTGTGTCTCCACCAGCCGGCCGGTCCCAGTACTGTGTACTTGCAAAGTGGCGCATCGTACTTCTTTCCTGTCTAGAAGGTGACGTCATAGCATTTTTTTTGTTTGGCGAGTGTACTGTGCAGACGTGTTTTCAACATCTCCAGAGTTTTAAAGGAAAAAAGTGTGCATTATGACGGATTTTCAATCTTATAATTTAGTGTAGAAGTGTTATCTACATATCAAGCATGGATATACTTTAAGAAATCTGCTAGAAACACTCCCTAGCTGACTCAATTTAGTATTGATAGGGCAGTACGCGACGAGAAATATAAGGCAGTCTTTTTATGTCAGCTGACTTGTCAGTCAGCTGACATTATGTCGTCACTCTGCGGCGGGGGTGTACGCGTCCGTGTGAACAACTTCTCCTCCAAAACTACAAGGCCTAGAGACATGCTGTTTTTTTAAAAAGATACCTTATTTATCGAGGATGAAAAAATGTTCAAGGCATGCAAATCTGTGTGTTCGTCTGGTTGCTAGAGACATTACAAGGGAGGTACCCCCACCAAAAGTGTGAAAATTTCAACACTTTATCAAAATTTTCTCAGTGACTATTGCAGGGATTTCTCTCATATCTTACATATATGTACTAGGCCAGAGGTAGATTCTCTTGTGTGAGTATGAGACCTGGATCTGTCTTATTTTTTTTTTAATAAATTTTTTTAATAATTTTCAATGCATTAAAATTCATGAAATCATGCACTGAATCACTTATAACTTGAAAAGTGTTGCATTTAGAGCATTTTGTTAAAATATATTATTCAGCTACTTTTTCATAGCTACAACATGGTGAGTAACTTGGGTGTCTGTCTTAATAGCTAAGTGAGTAATACCTAGTTTTGGGCTTTTCAGTAACTTCCATCATGAGTAAAATCACTTGTAACTTGAAAACTATTGCATTTAGAGAATTTCGTATCAATATGTTATTCAGCTACTTTTGGGTCAGCTATAACTTTTAGATTATCACTGTTGAGTAAATCACTTGTAACTTGAAAACTATTGCATTTAGAGAATTTTGTGTAAATATGTTATACAGCTACTTTTGGGTCAGCTATAACATAGTAAAATTTCAGACCTGTAGCTCATGGCATAGCTGAGTAATAGCTACTTTTAGGTTATCACTGTTGAGTAAATCACTTGTAACTTGAAAACTATTGCATTTAGAGTATTTTGTTTCAATATGTTATTCACCTATTTTGGGGTCAGCTATAACATAGTGAAGTTCCAGACCTGTGGCTCATTACATAGCTGAGTAATAGCTACTTTGAAGTTCTCACTGTTGAGTAAATCAGTTGTAATTGGAAAACTATTGCATTTACAGAAATTTATGTAAATATGTTATTCAGCTACTTTTGGGTCAGCTATAACATAGTGAAATTACAGACCTGTAGCTCATGGTACAACTGAGCAATAGCTATTTCAGGTACTGACTGTTGAGTAAATCAGTTGTAACTAAACAAATATTGCATTTGGAGTATTTTGTTAAAAGATGTTGTTCACCTACTTTTGGGTCAGCTATAACATAGTGAAATTACAGACCTATAGCTCATGGCATAGCTGAGCAATAGCTATTTTCAGGTTCTCACTATTGAGTAAATCAGTTGTAACTTGAAAACTGTTGCATTTACAGCATTTTGCTTAAATATGTTGTTCACCTACTTTTGGGTCAGCTATAACATAGTAAAAATTCAGACATGTAGCTCATTACATAGCTGAATAATAGCTACTTTGAGGTTATCACTGTTGAGTAAATTAGTTGTAACTTGAAAACTATTGCATTTAGAGTATTTTGTTTATATATGTTATTCATCTAATTTTTGGTCAGCTATAACATAGTGAAATAGGAAAATACTCTAACTGCAATAGTTTTGGAGTTACAATCGCTTTACTCACCAGTCAGAATTTCAAAGGAGCTATTACTCAGCTATCCAAGGTGCAACAGGTCTGAAACTTTAGTATGTGATAGCTTACCAAAAAGAAGATGGACAACATATTTGAAAAGATTTCCCTAACTTCAATACTTTTGAAGATATTTGACATTTACTTCTTCTGTTATTTAGCTACAAATGAGAAAATAGCTATTACTCACTTATGGCATGCAATGGGACCCCAAACTATGTACCATCTTATAGCTAAGGACAAAGTAGCTGAACAACATATTTGAAGAAAAAGTTGTTACTGCAATAGTTTTTGAGTTATGAGCCCTTTACTCAAAGTAGCTAAGATTGCTATTACTCACTTATCTTTAGGCCTAAGTCAATAAAACCAAAAAAATTTTCAAGGGCATGAAAATTCATTGGGACAATTAATTTACAAAAAATCTGTAGCTGTAGCAGTTTTGGAGAAATCTGTGTGACTAACTAACGCACACACGCACGCACGCACGCACACACAGACATCATTTCATAATCTCCCTCCCGGGCTAAAACCCGGCGGGAGATAATTACAGACCTGTATGTCATGGTATAGCTGAGCAATAGCTACTTTCAGGTTCTCACTGTTGATTAAATCATTGTATCCACTGGATAGCCACAGTGTGTAGAGATATTTCACCATTATCGCTCTAACGAAAAAAATATTATAGCTAGCCTTCTCAAGTTTGCAAGATATATTAATAACCATAAAATGTTGCCTGGGAATATTTTTGGCCTCATTTTGAAAAACAAGATGGCCGCCAGGGACGTTTATTCGACTTTAAACAAGGACTTTTGTTGGCCCTCTAGAGCAAAGTGTATTAAAGGTAGAGATCTCAAATTGGCAGGATATGTTCCCCATTATAAAATCTTGACTGGGAATATTTTTGGCCTCATTTTGAAAAACAAGATGGCCGCCACAGGCATTTCTTTGTCAGTCATGAAAAGTGCTTATATCTCCCTTATTATTGGTCCTAGAGGTTTGGATGGTAAACCAACCTGTAGGAAATCATAGGCTGGGAATCTTTTGGTGTGGTCAGATTTGACCTTGGACCCCTCCTTCAAGGTCAAATAAGGATAGCCAAACTTAAAAGTGCTTATAACTCGCTTATTATTGGTCCTAGAGGTTTGGGATGGTAAACAGACATATAGGAAATCATAGCCTGGGAATCTGTTGATGTGGTCTGATTTGACCTTGGACCCTCCTCAAGGTCAAACGAGGATAGCCAAACTTAAAAGTGCTTATAACTCACTTAATATTGGTCCTAGAGGTTTGGAATGGAAAACCAATCTATAGAAAATCATGGCCTGGGAATCTGTTGATGTGGTCCAATTTGACCTTGGACCCTGCCTTCTAGGTCAAACGTAAGTAGCCAAACTTAAAAGTGCTTATAACTCGCTTATTAATGGTCCTAGAAGTTTGGGATGGTAAACCAACATATAGGAAGTCATGGGCTGGGATTCTTTTGGTGTAGTCAGATTTGACCTTGGACCCCTCCTTCATGGTCATTTGAGGATAGCCAAATTTAAAATTGCTTATAATTCGCTTATTATTGGTCCTACCGGTTTGGGATGGTAAACCAACCTACAGGAAATCATGGGCTGGGAATCTTTTGGTGTGGTCGGATTTGACCTTCGACCCTTCCTTCAAGGTCAAACAAGGATAGCGAAACTGAAAAGTGCCTATAACTCGCTTATTATTAGTCCTAGAGGTTTGGCATGGTAAAACCTCCTATAGGAAATCATGGGCTGGGAATCTTTTGGTGTGGTCAGATTTGACCTTTAGACCCTTCCTTCAAGGTCAGATGAGGACAGCAAACTTAAAAGTGCTTATAACTCGCTTATTATTGGTCCAAGAGGTTTGGGATTGTAAACCAACCTATAGGAAATCATGGGCTGGGAATGTTTTTGTGTGGTTGGATTTGACCTTGGACCCCTTCTTCAAGGTCAAACGAGGATATTGCATTTGCAGTATTTCTTTAAATATGTTTTAACCTACTTTTTACACTTAACCAGTTACGTTGTTACTTTCCTTCATAATACCATTTGCAGGGCACAACTTTTTTGTCCTTTTTATATTCTTTTCACCCATGTTGTCCGGATGGGTGGGTGGGGCGGGCAGTGGGAAAAAGTTTGTCCGGGCTGTATCTCAGATACCGTAAGGTGTAGGAAGTTGATACTTGGTAGGGACATTGGTTAGGAGGTGTAGGTGTGCAACGTCATGGTCTGACCTTGATTTGACCTTTGACCTTGCCGTATTGACCTTGACCTCTAAAATCTTGTCCGGGCTATATTTCAGAACCCGTAAGGTGTAGGAAGTTGATACTTGGTAGGGACATTGGTTAGGGGGTGTAGGTGTGCAACGCCATGGTCTGACCTTGATTTGACCTTGCTGTAGTGACCTTGACGTATAAAATCTTGTCCGGGCTATATTTCAGAAACCGTAAGGTGTAGGAAGTTGATACTTGGTAGAGACATTGGTTAGGGGGTGTAGGTGTGCAACATCATAGTCTGACCTTGATTTGAACTTTGACCTTGCCGTAGAGACCTTGACCTATAAAATCTTGTCCGGGCTATATCTCAGAAACCGTAAGGTGTAGGAGGTTGACACTTGGTAGGGACATTGGTTAGGGGGAGTACGTGTGCAACGTCATGGTCTGACCTTGATTTGACCTTTGGTCTTGCTGTAGTGACCTTGAACTATAAAATCTTGTCCGAGCTATATCTCGGAAACCGTGTGGTGTAGGAAGGTGATACTTACTAGGGACACTGGTTAGGGAGTGTAGGTGTGCAATGTCATGGTGTGACCTTGATTTGACCTTTGACCTTGTCGTAGTGACCTTGACCTTTAAAATCTTGTTGCACCTTTGGGTCTGTCTTTTGATGCAGATTAAGCACTGTTAAAGTTATATTAGAATTCATTAAGAATTGTTCTTTTACAACTTCCCATTGTAACAGATGGAATTTCATCAAGTGAGCCACAGATTTTGCGCCAACACCACACATAAATATTCATTGAATGTATTACCACTTCTATATGCATGGTAATATTCAAAAGATCTAAACCATAATTCAGCCATGCCAGATCTAGATAAAGTACCTGCATTATGTTTCTCTTAGACATTGTTTTCTCCATTTAAACATTGTTTGGACCTTTATATAACTGACAGTGCTCTGAAAGTATCCTGAACTTTGTACTGTTACAGCACTTCTATATCTCATGGTGTTAAAAATAAATGGAACTGAATTGAATTTATTTGGATTTAATGCAACATATTTAGACATATATTGGTGTCAGAGGCACAAATTAGTGACAGTACTCTTTAATTACACCTTTTCAAGTATACGTAAGTAAATTTCAGTCATGTAGATAGCTTGTGTAAAGGCTAACCTCTTATATAGTTTAAACATTGCATAAAAAAATACTTTTTCAAAAAAATTTCCCCTCCCCAAAAATGGCGGCCATTTTGAATTTTCGAATTTTTGCCAAAAATGGCAAAACACAAATTTGCTTCTATCTCCTTAACCGTGCGAGATAGAGCGATTTCGTCGAAATTTTTAAAGCCACAGGGTATCTAAGGAATGTACTCTTTGCAATTTTCAAAAAATTTTCCCCTCCCCAAAAATGGCGGCCATTTTGATTTTTCGAATTTTTGCCAAAAATGGCAAAACACAAAATTCCTTCTATCTCCTTAACCGTGCAAGATAGAGCGATTTCGTCAAAATTTTCGACCCACAGGGTATCTAAAGAATATAATCTTTGCAATTTTCAAAAAAAATTCCCCTCCCCAAAAATGGCGGCCATTTTGAATTTTCAAATTTTTGCCAAAAATGGCAAAACACAAATTTGCTTCTATCTCCTTAACCGTGCGAGATAGAGCGATTTCGTCGAAATTTTCGACCCACAGGGTATCTAAGGAATGTAATCTTTGCAATTTTCAAAAAATTTTCCCCTCCCCAAAAATGGCGGCCATTTTTAATTTTCGAATTTTTGCCAAAAATGGCAAAACACACATTTGCTTCTATCTCCTTAACCGTGCAAGATAGAGTGATTTCGTCAAAATTTTCGACCCAACCAATGCAAAAAGGCATGAAGCTGAAATAATTTACATCTACACTAATAAATATTTAAGCATCATTGATATATTTTACAAATGAAACAGGGTCTTGTAAGACTACTGTACAATTTTGGCAAAAGGTTCATCGGGTGGACATTACACATGATAATGTGTGTTCTTCTATGCTATCCTGTTTCTATTCGCATCTACTATCAACAGGGCGTCCTATTTCTAGTTGGGTTAATAGCTTGTATGGGATTGCTTTTGGTGATGATAGCTCTATAGCTAACTGAGTAATAGCTACTTTGCTACTTTTGAGTATCTCTTTGGTTTCCAGACATTTTAAGGAATACTATTAAGCCTATCTTTCTGAAATTTGGTATGGAGGTTCATTGGGTTAATAGCTTGTATGGGATTGCTTTTGGGGGTAATTGCTTCATAGAATAGCGAGTAATTAATTAAATAAATGAGTAATTGGCTATTTTGAATACTGAAAACGGCAAATGTACTCATATCTCCTAAACCGTGTGAGATAGAGCGATTTTGTCGAAATTTTCAACCCACAGGGTATCTAAGGAATGTACTCTGCAATTTTCAAAAAAATTTTCCCCTCCCCAAACATGGCGGCCATTTTGAATTTTTGCCAAAAATGGCAAAACATGAATTTGCTTCTATCTCCTTAACCGTGCGAGATAGAGCGATTTCGTCGAAATTTTCGACCCACAGGGTATTTAAAGGATGTTATCTTTGAAATTTTCAAAAAAATTTCCCCTCCCCAAAAATGGCGGCCATTTTGAATTTTCAAATTTTTGTCCAAAATTGCAAAACACAAATTTGCTTCTATCTCCTTAACCGTGAGAGATAGAGCGATTTCGTCGAAATTTTCGACCCACAGGGTATCTAAGAAATGTACTCTTTGCAATTTTCAAAAAATGTTCCCCTTCTCAAAAATGGTGGCCATTTTGAATTTTTGTCAAAAATGGCAAAAGACGAATTTCCTTCTGTCTCCTTAACCGTGCAAGATAGAGCGATTTCGTCGAAATTTTCGACCCACAGGGTATCTAAGGAATGTTATCTGTGCAATTTTCAAAAAAATTTCCCCTCCCCAAAAATGGCGGCCATTTTGAATTTTCGAATTTTTGCCAAAAATGGCAAAACACGAATTTGCTTCTCTCTCCTTAACCGTGCGAGATAGAGCGATTTCGTCGAAATTTTCGAGCCGCAGGTTATCTAAGCAATGTAATCTTTGCAATTTTCAAAAAAATTTCCCCTCCCCAAAAATGGCGGCCATTTTGAATTTTCGAATTCTAGTTTCCTTCTATCTCCTTAACCTTGCGAGATAGAGCAATTTCGTTGAAATTTTCGACCCACAGGGTATCTAAGGAATGTAAACTTTGCAATTTTCAAAAAATTTTCCCCTCCCAAAAATGGTGGCCATTTTTAATTTTCGAATTTTTGCCAAAAATGGCAAAACACAAATTTGCTTCTATCTCCTTAACCGTGCGAGATATAGCGATTTCGTTGAAATTTTCGACCCACAGGGTATCTGAGCATTGTACTCTTGGCAATGTTTAAAAAATTTTCCCCCTCCCCAAAAATGGCGGCCATTTTGAATTTTCAAATTTTTGCCAAAAATGGGAAAACACGAATTTGCTTCTATCTCCTTAACCGTGTGAGATAGAGCGATTTTGTCGAAATTTTTGACCCATGGGGTATCTAAGAAATGTACTCTTGGCAATTTTCAAAAAATTTTCCTTTTCCCACATATGGCGGCCATTTTGAATTTTGGCCCAAAATGGAAAAACACAAATTGGCCTTAACCGTGCAAAATAGAGTTATTTCGGTGAAATTTTCGACCCACAGGGTATCTAAGAAATGTACTCTTGGCAATTTTCAAAAAAATTTCCTCTTCCCAAAAATGGCGGCCATTTTGAATTTTCAAATTTGCCAAAAATAGAAAAACAGAAATTTGCTTCTATCTTCTTAACCGTGCAAGATAGAGTGATTTCGTCAAAATTTTTGACCCAACAAATGCAAAAAGGCATGAAGCTGAAATAATTTACATGTACACTAATAAATATTTAACCATCATTGATATATTTTCACAAATGAAACAGGGTCTTGTAAGACTACTGTACAATTTTGCCAAAAGGTTCATGGGGTAGACATTACACATGATAATGTGTGTTCTTCTATGCTATCCTGTTTCTATTCATATGTCGCAGCTACTATCAACAGGGCATCTTATTTCTAGTTTAATGATTATTTTGTGGTAAGATAAGTTTTTAAAACAACGAAAAATCTATTCAAATTTATTATAAAAATGGTCCAGCATATTTGTACTATACATGTACATGTGTTATTTATGAAACTTTTTCTTACTTCTCAAACATATAATTTTTAACATGAGAGTGATATAAAGGTCTCCAAAGGCTATTTGTGTAGTTCATTGTTGCACACTGATATATTATAGCATAACAAATAAATTGCATTTAAAAACACTGAAAAATGTGTACTTTTGAAAATGTTGATACATGAAAAGGCAGTTTGACTATATTTCCTCTTCAAACACATATACTGTTATTTGGAAAAATAACAATCTTATCAAGGCTAATTTTGTAATTTACTGTGCCAGACTGATGTATTATATCAACAAAAAAAAACAAAACAACAAAACATTCCAACACACAGAAAATAAATATGTTTGTACATGAAATAGCTTACTACGGCAGTTTGTTTACAAACCAATGAACCTGTGACGTCAAGGCTAGTATTTTTTACAAAAGTTATAGAGTGAAAAATAATGGCAACAGTTGTAAAAAACTTGAAAAAAACTGACAGAAAATGGTTGAATATAGCATGTAACCTTGTCCAGACGCATCTTATTTATGCAAAAATTGAAGTTTCGCATCTCTATGTGTGTCTTTTGACAATAGTTCTCAAAATGTTTCCTATGACCTTTAAGTATTTACAACTACAAGGAATCCCCATCAGAAGAGCATGAAGTTCGTTCTTTTGAATGTCTACTGTGATATCAGTCCATACATAGAAGGAATTTTATCATCAGTCACTCTCAGTCCCACCCTTGTGGACCCGGCATGTTTGTCGGTAATAAGGGCAGTGGATGGCCAGGACACTGGTTTGAGTGCACAGCTGGCTGAGAAAGAAGAACCGACTTCAGACCGGCACCGACCAGGATTTTCATCTTCAGAGCGCACTGGTCCAGGCTTCTCTGCTTTTAAAGCATCAGCCAACCGGCCAGCTCAAAGAATGCAACCTCTGACATCATCTTCTACACGAAGCTGGTTATGTGATTCACCGACCAGGTCACGAACTAATCACGTGATTCACCAACCAAGAAGGTCGGAATTGCATTCTTCAGAGCTCACGTCTACTGTGATTCCAGTTCTAGTTCCTGAAATTCACCTCCAGAGCGCACTGGTATAAACTTCTCTGCTACAAGCATCAGTCGACCAGCCAGCTCACGTTTACTGTCTTAAAAAGGAAAGAACGTGACCAGTGACGTTATCTCCCTGAAGCTGGTCACGTGATTCACTGACCGGCAATTCTTTCTACATATCACTACTGCGTTCTTCACAACTTACGTCTACTGTGATGCCAGTCCCTCTCTCATGGACCCAGCCTTGTTATTGGTAGTGGGGTTTTGTGGATGAGCAGAATACTGTAAAGTTGCAGTTTAAGTATCAAACAAAGAACGCGACCACTAATGTCATCTTCAATCAGCCAATTGCGTGTCCTACACGCTGACCAACAATTGCTTCTAAAAATAGCTCAAAGGGCTTTCCCAGCAACTGTCAAATCTACAAATAAGACGTGCGCTTAAAAGAAATACTTTAATTAATGGAGGAAACGTGCAGTAAACTGAATTCAACACAAAAGATAGTTGTAAACTTTCTTCAGCAACTGGTTACAGAGTGTACTGACTGGGTACTGGCTAAACAGCCTTGTACAGTTGCTTCAACAACTGGTTACAGAGTGTACCGACCGGGTACCGGCTACACAGCCTGCATTGAACAGCTTGCTTCATATTAGCCGGTTACAGAGCCTTCCTGCCTATTACCAACCAGCACCAAGAATCACCAACCCAAAGGTCTTCTACCAGCTTGCCACTCCTCATCAGCAGCCTATTCACTGGCCAAAGACTGATGACAGGCCTAATAATGTGTAGTCCCTGACAGGAAGTTTTTCCTACACAGAAACTGCTTCAGCCGGTTACAGAGCTCACCAACCGGTTACCGGCTATACAGTTTTCACTGAACAGTGTTGGTAGACCAGTAACTAAATTCAATGATCAGCCTAGCCTACCAGTATCACAGGCTACAGAAAATTACTGTGGCCAAAATTGCTGGTAACAGAGAAAACAAATGGGAAACAGGTTTTCATTGTGTCCGGTCAGGGGTCAGCCATCATACAAATGACTGTGTACATGCTCCACCTTACAGGTGGATGGCCCGGGGGCCAAGAGTCTGTAAAATGTGAAGAGTTTTTTCAGCCCCACCGGACTGGACCACAGCAAGAACAGATGGACTGTTAACTGGTTTCAGTGTCACCAGGCCGGACCAATGTTTGGAGAGACAGTAAATGTTTTTTTCAATCTACCAATGTCCCAAATATTGCACTAAATTTACCTTAAGGGGCCAGACTAAATCACCTTTTGGAACTAGGAAACCTTGGGAGCTGGACCCTAGGTAGTACAATTTTGAAGGAGGGCTACACTCTCCCTTTCCAGTCCAGACCACACTTACAAGGACCCTGAACATCATAAGCTGCTATGTCAATCCCCACAGGAACCTCTACGGGTTGCAGACATTACACCAGCTTATGGACAAAAAAAAAAATGGAGACACCGGAAACCATCAGAACCTCCCTCCAACAAGGGGAGTGGGTTACCTCTATGCCTACGTCCATATACCAATACAGTAACAGTCCAGGAAATATCTGAAGTTTCATGTACAGGGTCGGACATACCAGTTCAAGGCACTGCCATTCGGTTTGTCCACAGCACCCATGGAGTTCTCTGTAGTACCAAACGACGTGAAACTGATGGCCATGCACAAGGGTATAAGAATCCACCAGTACCTAAACGACTGGTTGGTGAGACCCACATCCCACCAGATTGGTCTCCAGCATACACAAGATCTAGTGAAAATATGCCAAGAATTAGGTTGGCTGGTGAATTTAGAAAAAAATCAGAACTGGAACCAAAGAAGGTCTTCGACCTTGTAGGTTACCAGTTTGACATCAGGGCCGGTCGGGTCTGACCGACACCGCACCGTTGACAGAACCTTCAGGTCAAATACTAGAAATATTGTCACTACCGGCTTGTCCGGTCCAGCAGTTCATGTCTTTGATAGGTTTACTAACAGCCACAGAAAAGCAAGTTCATCTAGGCCAACTTTATATGAGACCCATACAGTGGCATCTCAAAAACAACTGGAGGGTACCAGAGTCACTAGAAAAGGTGATTCCAATACCTTGTACCCACATTTACAATGGTGGCTGCAAGAGGACAATGTCGTTACAGGCCAACCATTACACCCAATTAAACATGCTCTGCAAATCTTCACAGACGCATCAAAAGAAGGGTGGGGCGCTCACTTAAACGAACACACTGCAAGAGGCACCTGGTCCCTGCCGAAAAGCAAGTTGCATATCAATTACCTAGAACTCAAGGCAGTCTTTCTAGCCTTAAAAGAGTTCCACGACCTCTGCATGCACAAGATAGTACTTGCAGCAACAGACAACACCACAGTGGTGTCATACATGAAGAAGGAAGGAGGCACGAGGTCGGGCCCACTTTGTGCTCTACTATGGAGAATCTTGACCTGGTGCACCAGAAATCAAGTAACTCTCAAAGCCCGACACATTCCAGGCCGGCTGAATGTGGTAGTAGACAAGTTATCCAGGCTAGGCCAGACCATCCAAACAGAGTGGTCTCTCCTTCAGGAGGTCTTCCAAGCAATATGCAGCAGGTGGCACTGGCCTCAAATAGACCTATTTGCCACGAGATTCAACAACAAGTAGCCCTTGCTTGTGTTGCCGGTACCAGATTCCCTGGCCACAGCAGTGGAAGCAAAGTGGTGGAGAAGTTGCAGGACTCCCTATGCAAAAGAATCATTCTGATTGCTCCAGGGTGACCCAACATGCCTTGGTTTTGGATACTAGCGACCATGTCCAGTCAGGTCCCACTGAGCCTGCCCTTCTGGCCCAACCTGTTAACGCAGCCCTTCAATCAGATCCCTCACGGAAATCTGATAAACCTCAGTCTCCATGCATGGCTCCTAGAGTCACATCAATCAAGGAGCAGGGCTTCTCTGAAGCAGTGGCAGCAAGAATTGAGGGTCTTTAAAGAGGATCAACCAGATCAGTCTATGAGGCAAAGTGGACCATTTTTTACAAAGTGGTGCGTCACTAATCAGGTGGACTTCAGGGCACCCCCCTGACTTCCTTATGTACCTATTGAGAACAGGAAGCTACAGCCCAGCACCATTGATGGTTCAATGATTCCCTCTGCCAATATAATTTCACCCAAATTATTGATTCCCCAACACACATTCATGGCCATATATTAGATGTCATATGTGTGAGGGACACCTTTTCAAAGGCACTCTGCGCTAAGGTTATAGCTGGGCTATCTGACCATTTTGCCATCACTTTTTCGGTCAATATACCTATTGAGGTTCCCTGCAAATTTAGACAAGTTAATACCCGGAAAATTCACAAGATAAACATCACGGATTTTAAAGAGGACATCCTGAATTCTGATCTAATCAAGCATCCTCACAGAACAGCCAGTTTGCTCAGTCACCAATATTTCAACACCTTGCGCAGCATTCTAGACAAGCATGCCCCAATAAAGAGGAAAATGGCTCCAGTGCACCCCGACAAAGGCTTTGTGAATTCAGACATCCTCTCAGCAAAGCGTCTGAAGCGCAAGTGTGAGCGAGTATGGCGCAGTAACAACTCTGCAATCAACCGGAGAAGATATCGAGCTGCTGTCAATCGCTACAATTTCCTACTGGAACAATCAAGACGCAGGCACTATTCCACTGTCATTGCTGAAAATAATGGTAACCCCAAGGCTCTGTGGAACACTTTCAAGAAAATCTTGCACAAAACCTCAACTATCATCCTACCCGATCATATTAGTCCTACTGATTTAGCTAACACTTTCGGTCATTTTTTCAGTGACAAAATTGTGAAAATCAGAGTTGCTTTAGAGTCATCAGTGCCTGTTTCCCTCACAATACCGAAGAGTAATAGCAGTGCCCTGACCTCTTTTGAGCCTGTATCTGAGGATGACATCCTCAAAATCCTAAGGTCATCCAACACCAAATCATCCGACCTGGACCCAATCCCTACCGCACTAGTCAAAGAGTGTGCGGACATTTTGGTCACTCCAATCACCAATATTATAAACTATTCACTCAAAGAAGGGAGTTTCCCAAACTGTTTCAAAACAGCATATGTCACCCCTCTTCTCAAGAAACCAAACTTAGACAGAAATCTCCTAAAAAACTATAGACCGGTATCCAACCTTAGTTTCTTATCCAAACTGATCGAAAAAGTAGTTGCCAAACAGTTAAATAATTATATCGATAGCGAGGGGCTCTCCAATGTCAACCAATCCGCTTACGGGAGACTCCATTCCACAGAAACAGCGCTGTTAAAAATCCAGAATGACATTGCTGCTTTGTTGGACTCTGGTAAGGCTGTTGCACTCACACTGCTAGACCTCTCAGCGGCATTCGACACTATCGACCATGACATTCTTTTTAATTCCCTAAGAGATTGGTTTGGGGTTGATGGCACTGTGTTGAGGTGGATCAGATCCTATCTCTCAAACCGGAAACAGAAGGTTAAATTAGGAAATAGCTTTTCAGATGTGTTCTCACTTCCGTATGGTGTGCCTCAGGGTTCTGTCCTGGGCCCCCTCCTTTTTACCCTTTACACAACCCCTCTCAGTAATATCATTTCCAATTTCAATGTCACCCACCATCTATATGCTGATGACACCCAAATATATCTAGCATTGGACAATAGGAATTTTGATTCCAGTTTCGCTGAGCTTACAGAGTGTCTCACATGTATCCAAAACTGGATGGCTGGCGTGAAATTGAAACTCAATCCCGAGAAAACTGAATTTATTATAATAGGTGATAGACAAGCCAGAGAGTCCCTCATTAATAAATTCCCTACTCAACTTCTCGGAAATTCTATTTCCCCTACTGATACAGTCAAGAACCTGGGTGTAATTTTTGACTCTGGAAACACCTTTTCCAACCACATAACTAATATGTGTCGAGCCTGCTACTACCACCTTAAGGACCTAAGACGTATTCGTAAATTCCTCAGTGTGGAAACTGCAGCCTTGCTTGCAAACTCAATGATCAGTAGTCGACTTGACTACTGCAATTCCCTACTTTATGGCATCAGTAAGTACAATGTTGCTAAACTCCAAAAGATACAAAATGCCCTTTGTAGAATTGTTTTTAGACTTGATAGAACTAGCCATGTCACTCCTTTTCTTCAAAAACTACACTGGCTTCCTATCACTTACCGTATATTGTTTAAGTACAATCTAATTACTTTCAAGGCTATAAATTTCTCTCAACCCATATACCTATCATCCTTGATCAAAACCAGTTGTCTAACACGTGGAAATCGTCTTTCTCTTTCCTCAGCCTCTCACAAAAAGGCCATCGGTAGGAGAGGTTTTGTAGTGGCTTCCCCCATAGAATGGAACAGACTCCCACAATCAGTACGATCACAACAAACAATAACAGGTTTCCGTAGCCAGCTAAAGACCTACTTGTTTAGATTAGCATATCCTCCACCATAGTACATCTCCCTGGTGGGCGCTAACCTTGGATCATGACCTCGAACGTCCCTCGACTTTCCCTTTTTGATTTCAAGCGCATTAGAGGATGTTGCATCAATTTTGCGCTATATAAATGTTTCTATTCTATTTCTATTCTATGGTTACAGGTCAGCCATTGCTGATAAAGCGGGAATTTCACCCTTCAACATCAGCAAGGATGAAAATCTCGCTCATCTCCTGGATAGTTTCCATAGAGACAGACCCAAAGGCAGGAGGGGAATCCCCTCCTGGAACCTCTCACTGGTGTTGCACCAGCTGACTAAGGCTCCGTTTGAACCAATCAAGGGGTTCTCCTTGAAGCATTTGACCTTCAAGACGGTTTTCCTCTTGGCCCTTGGGTCGGGCAAGCGCAGAAGTGAGATTCATGCTTGGCAAAACAGGAATATTAGACACCAATCTGATTGGTCAATACATGTATCCATGACCCAGCTTTCCTTCCAGGAATCAGCTGGCCAAAGAGGGTCCAGACGGTGTTACCCCAGTGGTTATACCAGCCCTGGCCCCCAACTCTGGATAAATCCCTCAAGTCTGACAGGTCCCTCTTTCCGGTTAGAGAGTTACGCTACTATATGGACAGCACCTCAGACCTCAGGCAGAATAAGGAGTTGGTTTTTGTCTCCTTTAAGAAAGGTTTCGACAAAGACATCTCACCTGCCTCTATCTCCTCTTGGATTAAGCGGATCCTATGTTATGAGCTCTCTGACCAGGAGGCCCACTCTTTACATGAGGTTAAAGCCCATGAAGGGCCTTTGCTGCTCCTAAGGTCTTCCAGTCGGGAGTCTCCTTAGTTCCAATCTTTTCAGCCTGCCACTGGAAGTCACATAATACCTTCACACAGTTCTATCTGAAGGGTGTGGCTTGGGCTGACTCAGAGCTTTTCCAATTGGGCTCGGTATTGGCTGCTTAGCAGATCCACAAGGGACCCTTAGATTGAGGAGATTTGTATATATGTACATAGTGTAAACAGTTCTACATGTACATAGTATAAAAAAAGTGTGACGTGCTTCCTTCGGGAGGTTTACTTGCATTCTGGGACTGAAGTCATCCCTCTCTTCCCCTACCTCAGAGCAGGTCTGCTAAAAAGGGGGGGGGGCGGCGGCACCAGTATAGCCCCGGTTAACTGGCTGCTGACAACCGACCATGCCCTTACAGGGTTTCCTGACCTTGAGGTCAACCCAGGCCTGGGCCTATAGTTCTGATGAAGTCAGCCTAGACTGTAGGTTAAAATTTGCTATTGTGAGTTCACACAAGTCCCTAGTAACTTTCCCGCCGACCAAGTGGTAGTTATTCAGCAATTATCCATTGGATAGGTATTAGGATGTATTAACGCAATAAAATTGCAAATTTAATAAGTAAATTAAATTTTTATAAGTTAATACCCTAGCCAATGGACACACAAGACCCTCCCACTGACACCGCCATCAGCATACTAGGGGTCTAATAGGTTTAGACAACGAAAAAGATGCTATGACGTCACTCTGTCTAGACAGGAAGGAAGTATGATGCGCCACCTTGCGAGTGCACAGTACTGGGACTGGCCGGCCGGTGGAGACACAGGACGTCTTTTTCTGGCATTTGGCAGGCTGGTTTGCGCCGACCGGATTAGCAATTGTCCATTGGATAGGGTATTAACTTATAAAAATTAGAAAAATGGACATTTGGATTTGACCAAGTCCGTGTTTTAGTGTGTACCATAGCAGTGTCATTTGGTGATTCGTCCTTCTTCTCTCGTTGGCCGCCATATTGGAAAGCGTTTGAAGTACCACTCAAGATTTTTACTGTTTTCTCAGAATATGCATATTGTTGGATGTTAATTTTCAGCTATTTGCTTCTTTTATTATATAGACTATTCTGATATAGTTGAATTACACAGGATAAGTATTTCTTTAAATATTTGTGTTTTGTGAGTTTTCCTTGTTTCGACTTGGATTTCTTTTATTGCAGTAAAAAATGTCTACCCACCAAACAAGTGTAAAGCCAAGATCATCTAAATGCTGTCACTTCTGTTTCCCATTTGACTCTCACAATTATTGCCCCACATGTAGGAAATCAGGCAAGGGAGACGACCCCTGTGTCACCAATCAGCCTTCATGCAATATTTGTGCAAGTTTCTCTGAGGAACAGCAAATTAAGATTAAACATAGGCGTTTGTACGTCGGGAAACAGAAGGCATTGGATCCTTGTAATTCTAGTAAGGAAGATGATCTTGACCTACTGGGTGACGATGTGGTGGCATTTTGTGGCTCTCAAGCAGACCTTGAGGATGCTGCTGAAAACCTATTTTCTTCACCTCCCCGTCCCCAACCCTACGTTTCGAATCTTTATCATTAAAGACTCCACAAACTGTCCCACCCACCCCAGGTACTGCATTGCAGAACAAAATAGAGAGTAGACTAGAAAAATCCCTGGGTAGTCAATTTAAGATCCAACTTCAACAACAAATGGGGGTTTTCAGGCGTCCATGCTGGAGGCTATCAAGTCTCTCAGAGAGGAAATGCACTCCATGAAAAAAACCTCAGAGTTGGATGTAGTTCAGACGTCCGACTCTTTACCTAAAGCTGAACCCAGTAAACAGCATTACCCGATTACGACTCTGACTTCTATTTCCATCACTCGGGCATCCGACCACTTGGATGCTCAACCAATAGACCCGGACCATTATGGACCTCCACTCCCTCCAAAGTCCACTCAAAGTGTCCAGTCCGAGCATGCTTTCAGGCACTAGGATCTTGAATCTGACCACTTGGATCATCATTCCGAGTTGGAACAACCTAATAGGGTGTGTTCAAAAGCCAAAAAACATTCTGACAAAAGGAAGCATAAGGCATGGGCAAAGTATTATTCTCAGTCGTCTTCTTCAGAGGAAGATGAGTCCTCTGTCCCAATTAAAAAGTCTACAAAACCTCAAGAACTGGTTTCTCGTTAGCCTGAACATCAGGATAGCACAGATCCAGTCTTCTACAGGGAGGTAGACATGTCTGACCTCCCTTCACAATATGCCGAGGAAGTGGAAACTTTTAGGCAAATCCTGGATCTACCTGATCCCAGGGAAACCTTGCCCAGGTCCTCTACCACTGTGCTAGGCCTGGACGACGAGAAAGGCCAACAGGAGCTTAGGCCAAGAGGCCCTTCTGCTATGCTCCCTTTAAACCCCATTCTGAAAGATGCTTTTGAGAAGTTTGAACAAGATTTCTTGACCTCTAATTTACCTGAGGGTAAATACATGTAACCCCCGACCTCAACAGCCAAATACTACAAGGTAGGACAACCTTGTTTTGAAGATAAGCATCAAGAACTCAACACAGATTTTGCTAAAATCTGTATTTCCCCAAAGCCCTCTGGGGCCCCTGTGGGCAAGGTTCCCCTACAAGTTCTTAAGGAACTTGAACATCAGACTAGGCAGAATCTATCTAACATCAATTTTACATCTACTTTCGCTAGGACTGCCTCCTCCTGTAACACTGTTATGGAGAAGTGTCAGCACAGTATCAAGGCTACCTGCAAAAGGGTCAAGAGCCAAATTCAAAAGGGTGCCGATCCCGAAAAAGCTGTCGGGCGTGGTTATGATAACACTTGTGATTATTTGGAAATCATGAATAAGAGAATTATTCAACAAATCTGTAGCCCACATACTCCAGAGGGAGCTGTATACTATGGGCAACACTGGCCTTCTGAGACGAGAGGCCGAAATGACGGTGGAAAATGTAAAATCTCTTGGGTTTGACAGTCGCCTGTTTCTTGTACCCAAGCCTCACCAAAGGTGGAGGCCAGTAATGGACCTAAACAGGCTCAACACCTTCCTACTTCTAGCAAGGTTCAAAATGGAATACACCAGAGTCCATCAGGGCCTCTCTGATTCCAGGGGAATGGGTGTCGTTGATAGACCTATCAGACGCCTACCTTCACATCCCCATCCACCCAAACTCAAGAAAGTACCTAAGGTTTTGCCACAAGTCACAGGTTTTCCAGTTCACCTCCCTGCACTTCGGGCTAGCCATGGCCCCCCAGGTCTTTACGTTGATTGTAAAAGAAGTGAAGCTGATGGCCCTGGCTTATCAGGGCCCAGTCTCATTAAAAAGCACATTGTCAAGTAAACACTCAGACAGTGGTAGATCTGACCCAGTTGTTAGGGTGGATAATAAATCAGGAGAAATCCGAACTAAAACTTACTCAGTTGTTTTTGCTTGTGGGCTACGAATACCATCTAGATTCAGCCCTCGTAAAACCCACTCAAGAGAGATGACTCAAACTTCAGGATTTGATCCCACAACTCAAGTCAAAACATGCTTTGACTGCAAGATGTTTGATGTCGCTAATTAGGTTACTTGCCTCAACGGAGAAAATGGTCCTCGAGGGACGCCTTCACATGAGGCCCTTTCAGTTTCACTGCAAGGAGCACTGGAGATATCCTCAGTTGTTGGACAGCCTCCTTCCTTGGACAGAAACCATTTCAGTACACCTAGAGTGGTGGGAAAATCCCCCAAACAGGATGAAAGGTGCAGATCTTAATCACAAAGACCACAGTATCCAACTCTTTACAGACGCCTCAACGAAGGCTGTGGCGCTCACTTAGAGCAAGCCTCTATACAAAGGGGTCTGTGGTCAGACGGTGAAAAAAGGCTTCACATAAATGTTCTAGAGCTGAAGGCGGTTTCTCTGGTCCTTCAAAGGTTCAAGTACCAAACAAGTGTCAAAACCAAATAGTGTTGGTTGCTACGGACAACTCAACAGTAGTAGCCTACATAAACAAACAAGGAGGAACTCACTCGTCGGAGATGTGCGCTCTCCTGTGGAAGATTATGACCTGGTGCCATCATTTCCAGATATCCTTAAAAGCCTGACACATTCCAGGGTGTTTGAATGTGATGGCCAACCTTCTGTCCAGGTCGAACTAAGTCCAGTCAAAAGAATGGTCACTGCATATGCAGGTGTTCCAACAGATCTGTCACAAGTGGTTCACTCCTCATGTAGATATATTTGCCACTCTTCTGAACCACGAAGTTTCACTGTACGTATCTCCAGTCCCAGACCAAAATGTTTGGGAAATAGATACTCTGAAGATAAACTGGTCTGGTCTCACTGCTTATGCTTACCGTTCCACGGCTCTGCTTCACAGGGTGATCCAAAAAATTAGGCAATCCAATTGTCTGATCATTGTAATAGCCCTAGGCTGACCAGGTATGTCATCAACAAGGACCATCTACAAGCCAAAGTGGGTCCTGTTTGAGAAATGGTGCAGAGAAAATTCTGTGGATTTCTCCACTCCCTCTGTGAAGCAAGTCTCCGACTTCTTTATCTACTTGTACCAAGATCTAAACAGGCGCTCTGCGACCATTGATGGTTATAGGATGGCCATTGTTGACACCTTGGGCCCAACAGGGCTCCATATCTCCCGAAGTTTAGACCTCAGGTTACTCTCCATTTTTCACAGGGATCATCCCAAAAGTTCCAGCAATCTTCCTAAGTGGAACCTTTCTGTTTGTTGAGCTCACAAAAGCACCCTTTGAGCCTATGAAAAAGACGGACCTCAAACATCTTGCCCTCAAAAGTGCTTTCTTGCTATCTTTGGCCTCCGGCAAGCGCCGCAGCGAAATTCATGCCTGGGTTGCAAACAAAGTATCAAATCTAGGCCAATGGGAAAAGGTTGCTTTGTTCCCCTCTTAAGATTTCATTGCCAAAAACCAACTAGGAAGAGAAGGTTCTCAAAGTGTGTCTCCTGTGACTATTCCTCCTCTAACTACCATTGTAGATAGACAATTTAAAGAAGACAGGACCTTTTGTCCGGTTTGGGCCCTGAGGTACTATTTGGATCAAACCAAAGACCTAAGAGAGTCTTGATCCCTTCTTTTTATCTCCTTTAAGAAAGGACATACCTCAGACATCAGACCCCTCTACACTCTCTTCTTGGCTAAAACAAACTATCCTACTTTTTTACAAACAAGCAGATCAACGAGCCTTGGACCTGGTCCAAGTCAAAGCGCATGACATCAGGCCTTCGCGGCCTCTAAGGCCTTTTATGGTGGGGTATTGGTGGACCAAATCATGCAAGCGTGTCACACATTTACAAATTTTTACCTAAAAGACCTTACTTGGTCAGGCAACAACACCAATATGTATCTGGGACCAGTAGTGGCAGCACAACAAGTACTAGACCCTTGCCCTCAGACTGCTCATCCTCGGAAAGAAAAGAAGTGAGGGGCACATCCGCTGCAGCCAAGCCTTCAGGAGTCTAATCCCAGGGTCTAGGTATTGGTTACCTCCTCAGAATGTTAGGTAAGGTCTATTATCTATTATTTAACTGTATAAAGTCTTTTAGTGTACCATTATCTCATATTAAGGGTGGCAAGTTTGTGAGATTCAAGCATAGGGCTGGTATTCAGTGCAGTGATGCCCTTGGGGGCTATACTCGCATAAGTGAGCACTGCTGCACTTAACCATTCAATCAAAACATCCTGACAGTATCCATACTGTCATTCATTAATCGTCTGGTTTTTGGCTTCTTACAGGTCCGATTTTCAGAATTGGTTCTCTGTAAATGGGACTCAGACTGGTTTTTTCAAATATTCATTTACTTATTTATTACTTCATTCCATGAAAAATTCACTATTATTCCAGTCTCAGCTGTAATCCCTCCACCAGACGGTTGGATTCAGCATTCAGTCCCACATGGTAAGCTATTGTAGTGCAATAAAATTGAAAATTTTGATTACTTAAATGTAGCTTTTATAACCTACAAGCTTACCATGTGAACTGAAGAGAGTCCCACCCTGCCTCCCCGCTGCATTACAGCTGAGGGGGTATGGGCTAAATTTACAATGAAAGAAGAAGGGTTAGACGTGAGATTACACTGTTATGGTACACTCTCAGCACGGGAATCCGGTCATACTAAACTTCTATTTTTCTTTTACGTTGGCTTGATACCTGCGGCCTCCCGAAAAAACATTCAGTTCCACATGGTAAGCTTGTAGCTTATAAGCTACATTTAAGTAATCAAAATTTTCAAATTAAATGTCACAGAATGCCCATTTTAATTCTGTCATTATTTGCAAATAATGGACACACAATTGGGGATTTTTAAGGCATATATGTTTTAGATTATTCTTTCTGAAAATTTCGTTTGTAAATGTTGTTTACAATGATGTATATTTTGTAATTTTCTCTCAAGAGCAAAATAATTGTGCTGGTGAAAAGGTCATAAGTTTGAGACATAGCAGCATAAAGTGTTGAAATATCAATGAACTAAAATTTTGTACTCAGTGTGTGATATTTATATTTCATAAATATGTACATTAAGATGAATAGTTTTAAGGAGATTTATACCTCAGTGCTAAAAAGATTGACTTGTTGTCATTTACTGTTAATTTTTTTTAAACAGGCCCAGGCATTGGAAGTGTGGGCTATTTAAGTGGGAGTATGGAGGGCACCAGCTTTCTCTATCAGTCTAACCGATATCCCAGAGGAGCCATTGGCCCTGTAACTTTTCTGTGGAAGCCCATTGGGCTGAGTGCTGAGATAAATGTCAATAGAACACTATGGCTGTGGGTGCACCCATTGACCTTCAGTGAAATCCTTCAAGAACTACGGGGTGTGTTCAGTGCAGTGCAAGTGTTCGCCACTCAAGCTTCCTCGTTGCTCAAAGATCCCACCAATCAGGAGATAATGATGGATGGTAAAAGAAAATCCTCTTCACAGAAGGCAGAAAAGATAATGAGAGATGTCAGATTGAATAAAAAATATCCAGATACTGATGTGGTTTGTTACAAGGGCTTAAGTGTAGAAATCATCTCCCTAAAGGATGCTTTATGCCGTTTCCGCCTGATGGGACCTGAATCACTACCCATTTTGACAGATGTTCTGCAAACAGCTGATGTGAGTAATGAAAGTAGTAAGAGTTATATTGAGGGAAAACAGGCTTTTTGGTGGGATGACTTCTTCAGTAATAAAAGAGCAAGAAATATTCATCTGCAGCAAGCCTCGGCATGGACACAGATTGCTCAGTTACCTAGTGGCCTGTATTTACCTCCACATACTGTACTTGGGCTTACTGTGAAAGACCCCAGGCTGCGAATACCACAAAAACGAACCAAGGTGACATTTGTCCCACATACAGAAGACACAGAGAAGAAGAAACACACGAGTAAGTTGTCAAAGAGTTTATTATTTATTATGTCCACCCGCTAGGGGTGGGACATATTATTTTTGCTTTTTCCGGCGTCCGGTGTCCCACTTGGTTTCCAGACATTTTAGGCACCAGTTCTTATCCTATCTTTACCAAATTTGGCATGCAGGTTTATTGGGTTAATAACTTGTATGGGATTGCTTTTGGTGATGATAGCTCTATAGCTAACTGAGTAATAGCTATGTTGCTACTTTTGAGTATCTCTTTCATTTCCAGACATTTTAAGGAATGCTATTAAGCCTATCTTTCTGAAATTTGGTATGGAGGTTCATTGGGTTAATAGCTTGTATGGGATTGCTTTTGGGGGGAATTGCTTCATAGATCAGTGAGTAATTAATTAAATGAGTAATTGGCTATTTTGAGTACTGAAAAATGCAAATGTGCTCATATCTCCTAAACCGTGCGAGATAGAGCAATTTCGTCGAGATTTTCGACCCACAGGGTATGTAAGCAATCTACTCTTGGCAATTTTCAAAAAATTTTCCCCTCCCCAAAAATGGGGGCCATTTTGAATTTTCGATTTTTGCCAAAAATGGCAAAACACGAATTTGCTTCTATCTCCTTAACTGTGCGAGATAGAGCAATTTCGTCGAAATTTTCGACCCACAGGGTATGTAAGAAATGTACTCCTAGCAATTTTTAAAAAATTTTCCCCTCCCCAAAATGGTGGCCATTTTGATTTTTTGCCAAAAAAGGCAAAACACGAATTTGCGATTTCCCACATATGGCCAAAAATGGCAAAACACGAATTTGCTTCTATCTCCCTAACTGTGCGAGATAGAGCAATTTCGTCGAAATTTTCGACCCACAGGGTATCTAAGAAATGTACTCTTAGCAATTTTCAAAAAAATTTTCCCCTACCCAAAATGGCGGCCATTGTGAATTTTTGCCAAAAATGGCAAAACATGAATTTGCTTCTATCTCCTTAACCGTGCAAGATAGAGCGATTTTGTCGAAATTTTTGACCCACAGGGTATTTGAGCAATGTACTCTTGGCCATTTTCAAAATAATTTCCTCTTCCCACATATGGTAACCATTTTGAATTTTCGAATTTTTGCCAAAAATGGCAAAACACAAAATTGCTTCTATCTCCTTAACCGTGCGAGATTTCATCGAAATTTTCAACCCACAGGGTATCTAAAACGTGTACTCTTGGCAATTTTCAAAAAATTTTCCCCTCCCCAAAAATGGTGGCCATTTTGAATTTTCACATTTTTTGCCAAAAATGGCAAAACACGGATTTGCTTTTATCTCCTTAACTGTGCGAGATAGAGCGATTTCGTCGAAATTTTCGACCCACAGGGTATTTGAGCAACATACTCTTGGCCATTTTCAAAATAATTTCCTCTTCCCACATATGGCGGCCATTTTGAATTTTCGAATTTTTGCCAAAAATGGCAAAACACAAAATTGCTTCTATCTCCTAAACCGTGCGAGATAGAGCGATTTCGTCGAAATTTTCGACCCACAGGGTATGTAAGAAATATACTCTTGGCAATTTTCAAAAACTTTTCCCCTCCCCAAAAAATGGCGGCCATTTTGAATTTTCAAATTTTTTGCCAAAAATGGCAAAACACAGATTTGCTTTTATATATGGTAACCATTTTGAATTTTCGAATTTTTGCCAAAAATGGCAAAACACAAAATTGCTTCTATCTCCTAAACCGTGCGAGATTTCATCGAAATTTTCAACCCACAGGGTATCTAAAACGTGTACTCTTGGCAATTTTCAAAAAATTTTCCCCTCCCCAAAAATGGCGGCCATTTTGAATTTTCACATTTTTTGCCAAAAATGGCAAAACACGGATTTGCTTTTATCTCCTTAACTGTGCGAGATAGAGCGATTTCGTCGAAATTTTCGACCCACAGGGTATTTGAGCAACATACTCTTGGCCATTTTCAAAATAATTTCCTCTTCCCACATATGGCGGCCATTTTGAATTTTCGAATTTTTGCCAAAAATGGCAAAACACAAAATTGCTTCTATCTCCTAAACCGTGCGAGATAGAGCGATTTCGTAGAAATTTTCGACCCACAGGGTATGTAAGAAATATACTCTTGGCAATTTTCAAAAACTTTTCCCCTCCCCAAAAAATGGCGGCCATTTTGAATTTTCAAATTTTTTGCCAAAAATGGCAAAACACAGATTTGCTTTTATATATGGTAACCATTTTGAATTTTCGAATTTTTGCCAAAAATGGCAAAACACAAAATTGCTTCTATCTCCTTAACCGTGCGAGATTTCATCGAAATTTTCAACCCACAGGGTATCTAAAACGTGTACTCTTGGCAATTTTCAAAAAATTTTCCCCTCCCCAAAAATGGCGGCCATTTTGAATTTTCACATTTTTTGCCAAAAATGGCAAAACACGGATTTGCTTTTATCTCCTTAACTGTGCGAGATAGAGCGATTTCGTCGAAATTTTCGACCCACAGGGTATTTGAGCAACATACTCTTGGCCATTTTCAAAATAATTTCCTCTTCCCACATATGGCGGCCATTTTGAATTTTCGAATTTTTGCCAAAAATGGCAAAACACAAAATTGCTTCTATCTCCTAAACCGTGCGAGATAGAGCGATTTCGTAGAAATTTTCGACCCACAGGGTATGTAAGAAATATACTCTTGGCAATTTTCAAAAACTTTTCCCCTCCCCAAAAATGGCGGCCATTTTGAATTTTCAAATTTTTGCCAAAAATGGCAAAACACAAAATTGCTTCTATCTCCTAAACCGTGCGAGATAGAGCGATTTTGTCAAAATTTTCGACCCACAGGGTATGTAAGAAATGTACTCTTGGCAATTTTCAAAAAATTTTCCCCTCCCAAAAAATGGCGGCCATTTTGAATTTTCAAATTTTTGCCAGAAATAGCAAAACACAAATTTGCTTCTATCTCCTTAACCGTGCGAGATACAGCGATAATCGTCGAAATTTTGGACCCACAGGATATCTAAGAAATGTACTCTTGGCAATTTTCAAAAAATTTTCCTTTTCCCACATATGGCGGACATTTTGCATTTTCGAATTTTTGCCAAAAATTGAAAAACACAAATTTGCTTATCTCCTTAACCATGCAAAATAGAGTGATTTCATTGAAATTTTTGACCCAGAGGGTATCAAAGCAATGTACTTTTGGCAATTTTCAAAAAAATTTTCCTCTTCCCAAAAATGGCGGCCATTTTAAATTTTCTTCGAATTTTTGCCAAAAATTGAAAAACAGGAATTTGCTTCTATCTCCTTAACCGTGCAAGATAGAGCGATTTCGTCAAAGTTTTCGACCCAGCCAATGCAAAAAGGCATGAAGCTGAAATAATTTACATGTATACTAATAAATATTGATATATTTAAAATATAAATAAAACAGGGTCTTGTAAGACTACTGTACAATTTTTGCAAAAGGTTCATGGGGTGGACATTACACATGATAATGTGTGTTCTTCTATGCTATCCTGTTTCTATTCATATGTCACAGCTACTATCAACAGGGCGCCCTATTTCTAGTTTGTATTGGCATTTTCAGGTCATCCACATCTATAGCAAGTTGAGGATATGATTTCATTCTTTTGTATGACCAGCCTTCTTCCTGTTTGTCACAAAATTGGTATTAAATTTGGAGATTGCCAAACCCACTGGCTGTACGGTTTCAGCTCAAGAATGTTGACCAACTAATTTGCAATGCTCTCCTCCATCATCTCATCTACCCATGGAAACGTGATGTCACCTATACATGGTGTTAAAAGAAATGCAAATCTCAAGTCAGTTGATAATGTAGTAATAAATACTAGTGCTGGGAGATCGCATGGATTTTCCCTGTCGATGTTCGCATTGGACATTCGTGATCAAAGTTCGAACATTTCCGATTATGGAGTCGAAAGTATAAACCAGACAGAAAAATCAAATATTAAATGATATCCAGTAAAATACACACAAATTACCACAAATATGACAAAAATATAATCTTAAAGTCATTCACAGACGTCTCCCCCACTAGCAGATGATGCTTGATTTATCCTCACTTGTGATTGGCTGATTTTATGATTACCTTGACAACAGTTGGAAAACCCCAAGGTGTTTCTATTTACGTTATTTTTATTGCATTCACAGCTAGGTTTGTGATTTTAACTGATGAATATTTCAGATTTTTACAAAATATTATTAAGGTTAGCATTTTATTGTGACCAAAAGGCTGCAAAGAAATGGATTTAGCAAATATCGGTTGTACTTAAATTTTACTGATCATTGATTGGGAATGAGCCAGCGAGCGATAATACCGAAGTTTGCAAACATCGTCCCAGCACTAATAAATACCAAGTGTGAGGGCATTTGTTACAGGATATACGCCTGGCAAAAATTCCAAATAATGCCACAGCGCCATCAAACTATGTGTTTGCTGGGTGTATATCCTGTAACAAACGCCCGAGCATGAAGTATTTATTACTATTATAAAGACTGGCCTACCTCCCTACCTGGTTTCAAGAAATATCCCTTTATTTTTATGAGGTGACACAAACAAGGACACCGCCATATTGTTTTGAATGAATGATCTCTCTCGTAAAAGCAGACAATTTTACTACCAACATACAATCGAGCAATCGAAACAGCACTTCCTTTTTTCAGTGGACGATTATTGCATGTTTTACTCCCAGCTGATTCTATGCACGCAGACGGGTTTTCGTTCACTGTGCACTTAGGGTCTTTATAATTACGTTTTTGTAATTTTAGTAAATATTGCTTACTTTGTTGATTATATTGATATTTTATTAAGTGAAATTGCTCACATTTAGAACCAGTAATCATCAACAAGGGAGTCCTGTAAAATTACAAATTCCCTTTCTTGAACTGGGTGGCTACACTCCTACCTCAGTTTGACATTTTGTTTTCACCCCACATTTTATGTGTCATCAGCCATTTTCTGCCATCTTTATTTCTCCACCTGGACATTGGCATTGATTACACATGGATTATACTACTGACAGTTTCACACCCACTTGCAACCACTAATCCCTAATTGGGTGGGATTTCTAGGGTTATTTAGCAGGGGTTATGGTAGTGTTTTTATGTCCTGTCTGCTTGTAGTAGCAAATCTAGCAGATGTGTGGTCGATTTTTAAAGAGGGGGTTGTGGGTGTTGAAAGTCCATTCAATAAAATAGTAGTAAAGATTTAGTCGCCATTAGGGACATGCACAAATTAATCAAATTGTTGAATTGTGAAAATAAACATAGATGTCAGTTAGCTTATTACCTCTGCCAAAGAGGTATTAAATTCATGTCTGCTTGTCCATTTGTTTGTTAGGAGGGTTACGCAAATACCCCGGGTAATAGTGGTCAGATCTTCATTTAAAAAATGAGAAAATGGGTCTTGATCAAACTTAGATCCAATTAAACTTTGAGAGTGATCAAAAAAAAAAATAAATAAATCAAAGATCCAGATTTTCTCATTTACTTATTATTGAGCCATGTTAAAAAATCATACATGACTTAATGGAGGTATGTGCTCTACGAGTGCTCTTGTTTCCACTGTTGCCAAGAATAGAGCTCCATAGAGATTCCTGAGGATTAAATGAAAATATCAGTGATATTTTTTTAAATAGAAAAGATAAAATTGGGTTGACAAATTGAATACCAAAGCCAGAAAATACTTTTTTACTACATTTATTTTAAAAGGAATACAGTGATTCATCCTGACAAACGTTGAGTCCTGCTTGTTGATTTATTTTTTTCATTAAATTCACGAAAATGACTGAGGCATGATAGACATTTGTCTGTGTCAGGCTGGTTTTGCATTATTGTAAGATGAAAACTGTGCACATATCAGTATTCTTTACAGAATGTACTTCAGATAAGGAATGAAAAGTATTGACACTATGTAGTTCTTTGAAAATTATTGGTGGACCTACTTTTTTGTGGTATCTCAGACAACACACCGAGATTTGTAACCTTAGCCATAAACTTCAGATTTCCCAAAATTTGAACGGTAAACTTTTCTTGTTATTTAAAACTATAAGAATTGTGCTTTTAAATGGAAAGACTTTTAGAAGATTTCTGGAATGTCAAGGCTTTAATCAGTAGCATATTATTCATTTATTTCTTGCTTGTATATATTGGTGTACACAGTTTACAAACAAACACAAAAAGAAAAGGGGGAAAAATTATTTAAATAATTATGTACATTTTAACTCAGTAAGTAAGTAGACAACTGTTACGTCACACATATTAAGTAGTCTAACATAAGATCAATATCTTATTTTGTGAAAGTGGTAGTTTTTTTCAAACTTTTTGATGTCATCCCTCATGGCTCATAGTTATCTTATATTTTCTATGTTCATGATGTCATTATCACATAAATCAGGGACATAAAGTTCATTTTCGGAAATACCATACTTTGACATGAGGAAAATTATACTTTTAGTACATCAGACTGACTTCCATTCATAGTTAATTTACCACATAGGCTCATCATTCTCACTTCTGACTATTCCCTTCACAAATTTTATGTATCTTTTATGAATCTGAGTAGGCATATATCATTAAGCATACCGCAAGGGATGCTTGTTTGTATATAGAAGCAACTCCGCTGGATCCTCATTTTTTTTTTTCGCAATAGCTTCGCAGCCATAAGGCAGATTCTCTTCATATTTGGTAGGTGTATGCAGTAGCCCTGGGAAAAATTTCTGAATATGGTGTCATGACATTTAAACCAATCAGAGAAGTCACATGACCAAAAACGTGTTTTTCAAAAGGGTGTGCTTGTCCTGATAACTTAAAAAGCATTTCAGCTATTCACATGAAAGTTGGCAAGTAGGTTTGTTATATAGATGTCTGGAAACCATTAACTTTTGGAAGTGATCCAATACAAAATGGCCGACTTATTAACGATTAACTAAACGTCGTCATTTATCTCGGAAACAGAGCGAGATAGAGCAATTTCGACAAAATATTTGACCCACAGGGTATTTGCAGAGTCTACTGCAAATAATCGCAATAATCGTTTTCCCGCCACTTTTGGCGGCCATCTTGAATTTCTGCGTTAAAACGCAAAAACGAGTTTATCTCAGAAACGGAGCGAGATAGAGCGATTTTGAAGAAATTTTTGACCCGCAGGGTATCTGCAGAGTCTTCTGGCAACTTTCCTCAAAAATCGTTTTTCCGCCACTTTTGGTGGCCATCTTGAATTTCTGCATAAAACGCAAAAACATGTTTATCTTGGAAACGGAGTGAGATAGAGCGATTTCGACAAAATTTTTGACCCATAGGGTATCTGCAGAGTCTACTGGCGACTTTTCTGAAAAATCGTTTTCCCGCCACTTTTGGCGGCCATCTTTAATTTCTGCCTTAAACACACACACACACAAAAAAAAAAAAAAAAATAAATAGATAAAAAAAAAAAAAAAATTAAACAAACAAGATTCATCTATGAAACCTTGCATTTTGTCATAAATGGAAAAACATATTAAACACAAGAAGATGGTCATTTCTACAAACTTTTTAATACTCATTGGGACGCTTTGTTTTTTCTGTGCAAAAACAATTTCTTTTTCTCTTGGGAAGCAATACTGTAGTTACATATTACTGGTACTTACTGTGAATGACTTCCATAATGAATGCCAGTCAGTTTACGTATACATTTTCTCGAAGTTACATTAAGTCTATCAATGTCTTTATTTAGTAACATACCACCATACAATGCCATACCATAAAACTTCACCAACTTATATTTCACAAGATAATTATTACAGCTAGAGAAGTTACTCAAAAGAAAGTTAATTACCTCCGCCAAGGAGGTTATGTTTTCACCTGGGTTTGTTTGTGGGTTTGTGAGTTTGTTTGTGAACAAGATAACTCAAAAACTTGTGGATGGATTTTGATGAAATTTTCAGGATATGTCTGAAAAGGTAAAAGGAAGAAATGATTCAATTTTGGGAGTGATCCAGATCACCATCTGGATCTTCTGGATCCATGAAATGTAATTTTTAAAGACAGATAACTCAAAAACTTATGGACAGGTTTTGATGAAATTTTCAGGATATGTCTGAAAAGGTGAAAGGAAGAAATGATTAAATTTTGGGAGTGATCCAGATCACTATCTGGTTCTTCTGGATCCATAAAATGTAATTTTTAAAGACAGATAACTCAAAAAGTTATGGACGGATTTTTATGAAATTTTCAGGATATATGCTCCCTTGGCAGAGGTCTGTGCTCTCCGAGTGCCTTTGTTCTCAATATAATATCACTGCAAATTTTTGCAAGGCATTTTACTCCAGAGATTGCTCCAATTACATGGCCAGGATGATCTGCATAATCTGTTTGAGATATTGCGTAACCATCAAAATTTATGTTAATATGGCAGTTGTAAACTTTACCTAACACAATGAGTTTGCTTTTGTGTGGGTTTACCCTGACACAATATTCTTGTCCATAGTATTTAATGATATTTAGCATACATTTTAAGCTGGAGACAGTTGGGGCTGTTAGGGAAATATCATCAGCATAACTGACTACAGGAACAGAAACATTACCAACATGACAACCTAGTCCAGAACACTTCAACCTCAGTAATAATTCATAAAGGTAAACACAAACAATATAGGTGACAGAAAACCCCTTGTTGTACACCATTGCTAACATGGAAACTAAAGGAGTCACAGTTGCCCCATCTTACATTCAGCTTTTTTGAGATGTGTATAAATTGATTAAAACCCTAGCAGTTAATGGGCACAAACCCTTCTTTATAAGTAATTAAAATAGTTTTACATAATAAACATTGTCAAATGATTTTGATACATCAATTAATAAGCAATAAATGTTACCATCTTGGTTCATATAATACTGCACCACTTTGTTTCAGTACATTAAGACTAACAAATAATCAAATCTTCATCAATAGGAAGGAAAAAATTACTGACAAAATTGGATAATGGATTCCAAACAGAATTTGAATACCAACAGAGAAGAGTTGAAGACAAGCGCAAAAAGACTGAAACTGAAAATTGGATTTTATTGTGTTAAAAGTCAGAAAAGAAGTCCTGTGCCTCCTCTGGCAGGCCCAGTCAAGTACTGTGCATTTGCTAAATGGCGAAGATATTCAGCTTGACGAGTAGTGACGAATGGTGGCTTGTGTTTGAATGTATTCTTATAATATCCAAAATGGAACAAATTATATTAAGTCTAAGTTCATTTGCTACATCCACAATTCAAAATTTTCTTTTTGGAAATAATAGTAAGGAAATCTAGAATTAACTTTATGAATGTGATCCTGCCAGCCTTGAAAATTCAACAATAATGACCTTCAGTAAAGGACTTGTGCTTTGCTAGTAAAAAAAAGGCTGAAAACATCTTTCGGTCTACATGCGCGAGCTCCAAAGCCATCAGAAACATGAGTAGTACACTAGAATCTATGAACGTCTAGTGACAAAACAAATTCTGAGTCAGATATATCCCATGCCTGGCCTGGAACTTAGAGTCACCCATCCAAGTACTGGCATTGCTGCTTTACCTCTGTGATGAGATGGGTACACCTCATGCTAAACCACAATTCAAAAAAAGTGTAAACTAGAAGGAAAAGCTTGGCTAAAGCCTAATCATTAGTTTATATTACCATTGTAGCCATCGTTAAGGGAGTTTTACCACACAAAAATGTGTGCCAGCCATTGCAAGTTGAGGTACGCCCCACCTATTCACAGGCACTGCTTACTATATAGTTAAAACTATGTTGTAACATTTGGAAGGGTTAAACTTTATGTATGCAACTTTAGTTAAACAATACAGCAGATGTTTTATAGAACCAGTGTAACTAAAGAAATCAAATTATTTTGGGACATTTGGAAATACTTTTTTGAGCTAAAAGCCTTTGTCTTTGAACAAAGCTTAAGTAAAATTTAACCATTGCAAGAAACAAATTATGTGGAAATTGAAAATTGAAGTATTACAGAATATATTTGAGTAAACTACTATACCTTTAGCCTCAAAGTAAAAGTGTTTAAAAATTTAAAGTATTTGTTAACTTTAGGTGACAGAAAAGATCAGACATTTCAGTGGCCAGATGTCAGCTATTCACCTCTGTGGGAGGAATATGTCCGAACACATGTCAAAGCCACCAAGCTGTCTGAACAAGAGATCAATGCAAGGAGGGCAGAAAATTTAATACCAGGTAAAAATGTGATCGGCATACGAGGATCTATGGCACAAGCCATCATGATGTCTTCTCTTTTTATTTTGCTTCTCTTGGTTTTGTTTTTTCACTATCACTATTCCATAGACAGCAGTAGTGCTGTGAAATCATTTAACTGGTTGGTTCAATATATGCCATCTCTACAGACAAGCAAAGTTTGGTCTAGTTCGATCATCTAAATGACATACACCCTCACCTGCGGATATTGCCAAAATCATTATGTCCACCCCCCTGGGGGGTGGATATATTATTTTTGCTTTTTTCGCCGTCCGATGTCCGGCGTCCGATGTCAGATGTCCGATGTCCGGCGTCCGATGTCCGGCGTCACGCATGGTTTCCGCTCATTTAAAGGAAAAGTATTAGAGCTATTGTCACCAAATTTGGTATGCAGGCTTATTGGGTCAGTAGCTTGCTTGGGATTGCTTTTGGCTGTTGTACCTCTTTTGCTTACTGAGTAATACTTAAGTACAGCTATTTTCAGTACCCATTGGTTTCCGTGCATTTAAGCCAAGATAATTAAAGATATTTTACTACAATTTTGAATACAAGATTGTTATGTCCATAGCTCGCTTGGTATTGCATTTGGGACTGATAGCTTTGTCAGTACATGAGTAATAGCCATTTAGGTACTTCATTGTGTATTTTCAGTACTACTTTTGAGTAATTTGCTAATATCTCAGAAACCGTAAGAGATAGAGCGATTTCGACAGAATTTTTGACTCCCAGGGTAGTAGAAGAGTATTCTGTACAAAATTGAAAATTTTCAATTTTCGCCACTTTTGGCGGCCATCTTGAATTTTTGCGAAAAACGAAAAAATCTTAATATCTCCTTAACCGTGCGAGATAGAGCGATTTCGTCGAAATTTTCGACCCACAGGGTATCTAAGGAATGTAATCTTTGCAATTTTCCAAAAATTTTCCCCTCCCCAAAAATGGCGGCCATTTTGAATTTTCGAATTTTTGCCAAAAATGGCAAAACACAAATTTGCTTCTATCTCCTTAACCGTGCGAGATAGAGCGATTTCGGCAAAATTTTCGACCCACAGGGTATCTGAGCATTGTACTCTTGGCAATTTTCCAAAAATTTTCCCCTCCCCAAAAATGGCGGCCATTTTGAATTTTCGAATTTTTGCCAAAAATGGCAAAACACAAATTTGCTTCTATCTCCTTAACCGTGCGAGATAGAGCGATTTCGTCAAAAATTTCGACCCACAGGGTATCTGAGCATTTTACTCTTGGTAATTTTCCAAAAATTTTCCCCTCCCCAAAAATGGCGGCCATTTTGAATTTTCGAATTTTTGCCAAAAATGGCAAAACACAAATTTGCTTCTATCTCCTTAACCGTGCGAGATAGAGCGATTTCGGCAAAATTTTCGACCCACAGGGTATCTAAGGACTGTACTCTTTGCAATTTTCCAAAAATTTTCCCCTCCCCAAAAATGGCGGCCATTTTGAATTTTCGAATTTTTGCCAAAAATGGCTAAACACAAATTTGCTTCTATCTCCTTAACCGTGCGAGATAGAGCGATTTCATCAAAAATTTCGACCCACAGGGTATCTGAGCATTGTACTGTTGGTAATTTTTAAAAAATTTTCCCCTCCCCAAAAATGGCGGCCATTTTGAATTTTAGAATTTTTGCCAAAAATGGCAAAACACTAATTTGCTTCTATCTCCTTAACCGTGCGAGATAGAGCGATTTCGGCAAAATTTTCGACCCACAGGGTATCTGACAATTCTACTCTTGCCAATTTAAAAAAAATTTTCCCCTCCCCAAAGATGGCGGCCATTTTGAATTTTAGAATTTTTGCCAAAAATGGCAAAACACAAATTTGCTTCTATCTCCTTAACTGTGTGAGATAGAGCGATTTCGTCGAAATTTTCAACCCACAGGGTATCTAAGGAGTGTACTCTTTGCAATTTTCAAAAAATTTTCCCCTCCCCAAAAATGGCAGCCATTTTGAATTTTTGCCAAAAATGGCAAAACACAAATTTGCTTCTATCTCCTTAACCGTGCGAGATAGAGCGATTTCGTCGAAATTTTCGACCCACAGGGTATCTAAGGAATGTACTCTTTACAAATTTCAAAAAATTTTCCCCTCCCCAAAAATGGCGGCCATTTTGAATTTTCGAATTTTTGCCAAAAATGGCAAAACACAAATTTGCTTCTATCTCCTTAACCGTGCGAGATAGAGCGATTTCGTCAAAAATTTCGACCCACAGGGTATCTGAGCATTCTACTCTTGGTAATTTTCCAAAAATTTTCCCCTCCCCAAAAATGGCGGCCATTTTGAATTTTAGAATTTTTGCCAAAAATGGCAAAACACTAATTTGCTTCTATCTCCTTAACCGTGTGAGATAGAGCGATTTTGTCGAAATTTTCAACCCACAGGGTATCTAAGGAGTGTACTCTTTGCAATTTTCAAAAAATTTTCCCCTCCCCAAAAATGGCGGCCATTTTGAATTTTTGCCAAAAATGGCAAAACACAAATTTCCTTCTATCTCCTTAACCGTGCGAGATAGAGCGATTTCGTCGAAATTTTCGACCCACAGGGTATGTAAGGAATGTAATCTTTACAATTTTCAAAAAATTTTCCCTCCCCAAAAATGGCGGCCATTTTGAATTTTAGAATTTTTGCCAAAAATGGCAAAACACAAATTTGCTTCTATCTCCTTAACTGTGTGAGATAGAGCAATTTCGTCGAAATTTTCGATCGACAGGGTATCTAAGGAGTGTACTCTTTGCAATTTTCCAAAAATTTTCCCCTCCCCAAAAATGGCGGCCATTTTGAATTTTCGAATTTTTGCCAAAAATGGCAAAACACAAATTTGCTTCTATCTCCTTAACCGTGCGAGATAGAGCGATTTCGTCAAAATTTTCGACCCACTGGGTATCTAAGGAGTGTACTCTTTGCAATTTTCCAAAAATTTTCCCCTCCCCAAAAATGGCGGCCATTTTGAATTTTCGAATTTTTGCCAAAAATGGCAAAACACAATTTTATTGCGTTAATACATCCTATCCAATGGACAATTGCTAACTCCGGTCGACGAGACCGGCCCGCCAAACGTCAGAAAAAGACGTCCTGTGTCTCCACCGGCCAGCCGGTCCTTACTCTGTGCACTCGCTAGGTGGCGTGTCGTACTTCCTTCCTGTCTAGACAGAGTGACGTCATAGCATCTTTTTCGTTTGGCGCATGCTCTGCTGCACGGAATTTTTTTGTGGAATCTTAATTTCAAGGATTTTGTGATTTATTGTCTTGAGTTGTTGTCACAACTTTGCTATATTGTTTCTAACGGTCCATAGACTATAATGTCCTCTCCTAGCCAGCGACGGGGTATTTGTGGCCATATGATGGCAGGGTTTGATCCGCATAAGGTCTGCGCGCGTTGCCGCGACAAGAAGAAAGGACAAGACCCATGCGTAGAGCACCCTAACGAGGATTGTCTTTTATGCAATGCCTTAACCCCTGCACAGAAGGAACAACTTTCAACACCATCTTACAAATTAAAAAAGGAGAGAAAGGACTCTAAAGTTTCTGCTACCCCCACCAAGGACTCTGCTGATACCACCCTTATTGATCCGGACTTAGTGACGGTAGTAGGCGTGGTAGACGATCAGACATCAGCTCAGACAAGTGAGCCGGTGGAGAGGAAAAAGAAATCAGAAACTAAGAAATCTGCACCCAAGCCGGCCAAGATGGACAAGTCGGCCAAGGCATCATCTAGTAAGGTACCGACCACCTCTACCAGTCAGTCCTCATCTGCTGATGACCGGATTACCGACCTGGACAGACAGTGGTCGGACAGGTTCAACCGCCTGGAGGCATTACTCTTAGCAAGAACACTAGAGAAGCCCCAGGAGCCGGTTTTTGAGACAGTCAAAGTAACACCTGCACATACACCGGCTGCTACTGCTATTAGAGAAGAGCCCTTCTTGAAGCCGGCCTCTCATAGCCAGATTACTGCCAATATACCAACCGCCGACCTTCCTCAACAAGAAAAGTCACTTGGCAAGGCGTCTTCATCTGCCTCTGCTCCGGCACAGACAGTAGTTACAGACCCTTTTAACCCTAAGAAGGACACTGAGTCATCTAGTGATTCAGACAGTGATTCCCTCTCTTCGGACCAGCCTATGATAGAACTTTTGCCGGAAGAGGGTGAGCTTTCAGACGACGTAGAACGCAACTCTGAGCATGACCAGTCATTGTCCGAGGAACAGTCCTACCGGGAGACAATGCGGGGCATACGCTCCTATATGAACTGGACTCATATTCCTGATGTCGACTCGGGTACTTCTACATCTGAAGACAATCCCTTTGCGGGACCCAAAGTACAGCCTTCCGGGAAAGTATCAGTTCAACTACCGACCGACGAATGGTTATGCCGGAAAATGGCTCGTTTGAATATCACCCTTGCTCAAGGCTATCCCACCCGAAGTGCTGAATCCGGAGGGCTACTGAGAGACCAGTTTATTAAGCCTCCGAAGTCGCAGCAAAAATGGTACGGGGCACACTCTCAAAGGAAGGACACAGATATGAAGGACTCAGATAGCCCGGTCACGTCATGGCACACCGGCTCTTCCAAGTTAAATAGTACGTACTTACGGATAGCCCGAAGAGCCAGTATTGCTACCTCCCCCCCTATGTCTAGGGCGGTGACACAGGAGAATTTGAGGAAATGGGAGAAATCCGCACGGGAATCTACCCTCATCTGCAACCACGCTGCTGGGTTTAACCGTTGCTTGGTTAAAATACAGGACAATATGAACTCCCAACTAAAAGCAATTAAAACAGAGTCAAAAGGGAAGTCTGGCCAGAAAACCTCTGCTGCAGTAGACGAACTTCAGTTCCTCCTTGATTTCAACGCCGGAGTATGTCAGGCGATGGCCAAGGCAGTTGAACATTTAACAGAGTTTGTTTTTGTGAGTGTGGCAAATACGACCCTGTTGAGAAGGGATTCGTACCTAGAGTACCTCAAAGCCGGAGTAAAAGCCGACACGCTAAATGCCTTACGTTCAGCTCCTCTGCAGTTAGAAACTTTATTCCCAGACTCTGTGGTGAAACGAGCGGAAGAGGACATCGCAGACTCAGAGAAAGGACGTTCCGGATCTAGCTACAAGGGTCGGAGGTTCCACCCTTACGAACGTCAGGAAACAAAGCCACAGGGACAGAGTGCACAGCCTCAAGGGCTACCAGCATGGAAAAGCCTGTCACGCTCTCAGAGAAGGAGACTGAAAGGACAGAAGCAACAGTACTCCTCCCACCATGCCAAGGGTCAGCAGCAGCGTAAATGACAATTACTGTGTTGTAAACCCCAGTTGTCTGCTGCTGACCGGGAACCAGGTTTCAAAGACAATAGACAATTTTTCCAATGTAAAATCCAGTGTTGTTTATCATGTTCATTCTGCGCCCGGGCAATCACAAAAGAAAGACGTAAGTCCCGGGCGTCCAGATTGTCAAGACAAGAAAGACACATTAAAATTTGTGAAAAGTGCTTTTTCTGTCATTCCACTGTCTTATGTCAAACCTGTTGTCAATGCCCCCAATGTTGTCACAAATCTGCCTGTAGGGGCCAGACTGCAAAATTTTTGGCAAACTTGGTTGGATCTGGGTGCCGGACCGAAAGTGGTACAAATATTGAGAGAGGGTTACGCCCTCCCCTTTCGGATCCGGCCAAAATTGACAAGGTCTCCGATAGTCATAAGCTGTTATGGCAATCCTCGCAGGAACAGCTACCTGTTAGAGGCATTACATCAGCTTATGGCCAAAAACGCCATAGAACTGGTAAACAAACAAAAGTCATTAGGTTTCTTCAACCGACTCTTCTTGGTCCCCAAACCGGAAAACAAGTGGAGACCTATCCTAGACCTGAGCAATCTAAACCAGTTTCTCAAGGTGGAGAAATTCAAAATGGAGACACCGGAAACCATCAGGACCTCCCTCCAGCAAGGGGAGTGGGTGACCTCAATAGACTTCAAGGACGCCTACTTCCACATACCAATACAGGAACAATCCAGGAAATATCTGAGATTTCATGTCCAGGGACGAACCTACCAATTCAAGGCTCTTCCTTTCGGACTTTCAACAGCACCCTTGGAGTTCACTGTAATAGCAAAGGAGGTGAAATTGATGGCCCTAAAGCAGGGTATAAGAATCCACCAGTACCTAGACGACTGGTTGGTGAGAGCTTCCTCCCAACCGATCTGTCTTCATCACACACAGAAACTAATGCAGATATGCCAGGAACTAGGCTGGCTGGTGAACATAGAAAAATCCGAATTGGACCCCAAACAAGTCTTCAATTTTGTAGGCTACCAATTCGACCTTCAAGCCGGCCGGGTCAGACCCACTCCGGACCGGTGGCAGAGTCTACAGGACAAGGTACTACACCTTCTTTCCAGACCGGTTTGTTCAGCCCGGGACTTCATGTCCCTAGTAGGCTTGCTGACAGCCACAGAAAAGCAGGTCCACTTGGGTCGGTTACACATGAGGCCAATTCAGTGGCATCTAAAGAACAATTGGAGGATACCAGAATCGTTAGAAAAGACAATTCCTCTTCCGAGATCCCTACACCCACACTTGCAGTGGTGGCTGAGAGAAGAAAACGTTCTCACAGGTCAGCCTTTACACCCAGCAAAACACGCCTTACAAATCTTTACCGACGCGTCAAAAGAAGGCTGGGGCGCTCACTTAAACGAGCGTACTGCAAGAGGTGTATGGTCCATCCCGGAAAGCAAACTGCATATAAACTATCTGGAACTCAAAGCCGTCTTCCTAGCCTTAAAGCAATTCCAGGACCTCTGTTCGGACAAGACAGTCCTGGTGGCCACAGACAACACCACTGTGGTAGCCTACATAAACAAGGAAGGAGGCATGAGATCAGGTCAACTATGCGCCCTCCTCTGGAGGATCCTGACCTGGTGCACCCGGAACGGGGTGACTCTGAGATCCCGCCATATTCCAGGCCGATTGAACGTAGTGGCAGACAAGCTATCCAGGCTAGGGCAGATTATTCAAACAGAATGGTCACTACTCCCCCACGTGTTCAACCTGATATGCAGCAGGTGGCATCGACCTCAAATGGATCTGTTCGCCACCAGATTCAACACCAAACTCCCTGTGTTTGTGTCACCGGTTCCAGATCCGATGGCCACTGCAGTGGACGCACTGAGTCTGTCATGGGAGGATCTGGACGCTTATGCCTTCCCACCAGCAGCCATCTTGGGCAAAGTGGTGGAGAAGCTTCTGGACTGCCCTTGCAAAAGGATGATTCTTATTGCCCCAGGGTGGCCGAACATGACTTGGTTTTGGGACCTGGTGGACATGTCCAGTCAAATTCCACTGAGTTTGCCTCACTTACCCAACCTCTTGTCTCAGCCGTTCAGCCAAACACCGCACAGGAGTCTCACAAACCTGAATCTCCATGCCTGGCTCCTAGAGCCACTGCAATCAAAAAACAAGGCTTCTCTGAGGCAGTGGCGGCAAGAATTGAAGCTCCTCAGAGGGGCTCCACCAGATCAGTCTATGAGGCAAAATGGACCATTTTTACAAAATGGTGCATCACTAATAAGGTGGACTTCAGGGCACCCCCTGTAAAATCAGTTGCTGACTTCCTTATGTACCTCTTTGAGGACAGGAAACTTCAGCCAAGTACCATTGATGGTTACAGATCTGCCATTGCTGACAAGTTAGGGAATTCGCCCAACAATTTCAGCAAAGACGAAAATCTCACTCGTCTCCTGGACAGTTTCCATAGAGACAGGCCCAAAGGCAGGAGAGGTATCCCCTCTTGGAATCTTTCGCTGGTTTTACATCAGCTCACTAAACCCCCCTTTGAGCCACTTAAGGACGCTACCTTGAAGCACTTGACATTCAAGACAGTCTTCCTTCTAGCCCTGGGGTCAGGCAAGCGTAGGAGTGAGATACATGCTTGGCAAAACAAAAACATCAGACACCAATCAGATTGGTCGAAGGTGTCACTGTATCCATCTCCCAGCTTTCTCTCCAAGAATCAGCTGGCCAAAGAGGGTCCGGATAGTGTTGCCCCGGTGGTTATTCCAGCCCTGGCACCAACCTTGGATAAATCCCTCAAATCGGATCGGTCACTATGTCCGGTTAGAGCACTCCGCTACTATTTAGACCGGACCTCAGATATCAGGCAGAACAAGGAATTAGTTTTCGTCTCCTTCAAGAAAGGTTTCGACAAAGATATTTCTCCTGCCACCATCTCCTCATGGATCAAGCAAACAGTGATCCTATGTTATGAGCTCTCGGATCAAGAGGCACACACCTTACACCAGGTCAAAGCTCATGATGTTAGAGCCTTTGCCGCCTCAAAAGCTTTCCAGTCAGGAATTTCCCTGGAACAGATCTTATCAGCCTGCCACTGGAAATCACATAACACCTTCACCCAGTTTTACTTGAAGGATGTGGCTTGGGCTGACTCAGAGCTTTTCCATCTGGGTCCGGTTGTGGCTGCTCAGCAGATCCACCGATAGACCATTAAATAGAGAAGATTTGTACATATGTACATAGTACACATATAGTTTTAAAAAAAAAAAAAAAAAAAAACTGGGACGTATTTCCTTCGGGAGGTCTTTATTTGTTATGGGACTGAACTCATCCCTCTCTTCCCCTACTTCAGAGCAGGTCTGTAACAAGGGGGGGGGGGGGGGGGGGCGCAACAAGGTCGTTCTGACGGTTCCATCTGAATAACCGTATGATGATATTCGACCATACCCTTAAGGGTAGTGGGCACATTGCTACCCGGTATTAAGGGAGTTGTGTTTTTCCTTAGCAGGAGTTCAATTTCTAGTCCCTAGTAACTTACCCGCCGACCAAGCGGTAGTTATTCAGCAATTGTCCATTGGATAGGATGTATTAACGCAATAAAATTGCAAATTTAATAAATAAATTAAATTTTTATAAGTTAATACCCTATCCAATGGACATGCAAGACCCTCCCACCGACCCCGCTTTTTAACTTACTAGGGGTCTTATTATGTTTAGACAACGAAAAAGATGCTATGACGTCACTCTGTCTAGACAGGAAGGAAGTACGACACGCCACCTAGCGAGTGCACAGAGTAAGGACCGGCTGGCCGGTGGAGACACAGGACGTCTTTTTCTGACGTTTGGCGGGCCGGTCTCGCCGACCGGAGTTAGCAATTGTCCATTGGATAGGGTATTAACTTATAAAAATTTAATTTATTTATTAAATTTGCAAATTTGCTTCTATCTCCTTAACCGTGCGAGATAGAGCGATTTCGTCGAAATTTTCGACCCACAGGGTATGTAAGGAATGTAATCTTTACAATTTTCAAAAAATTTTCCCCTCCCCAAAAATGGCGGCCATTTTGAATTTTAGAATTTTTGCCAAAAATGGCAAAACACAAATTTGCTTCTATCTCCTTAACTGTGTGAGATAGAGCGATTTCGTCAAAGATTTCGATCCACAGGGTATCTGAGCATTGTACTCTTGGTAATTTTAAAAAAATTTGCCCCTCCCCAAAAATGGCGGCCATTTTGAATTTTAGAATTTTTGTCAAAAATGGCAAAACACTAATTTGCTTCTATCTCCTTAACCGTGCGAGATAGAGCGATTTCGGCAAAATTTTCAACCCACAGGGTATCTAAGGAGTGTACTCTTTGCAATTTTCCAAAAATTTTCCCCTCCCCAAAAATGGCGGCCATTTTGAATTTTTGCCAAAAATGGCAAAACACAAATTTCCTTCTATCTCCTTAACCGTGCGAGATAGAGCGATTTCGTCGAAATTTTCGACCCACAGGGTATTTAAGGAATGTAATCTTTACAATTTTCAAAAAAAATTTCCCCTCCCCAAAAATGGCGGCCATTTTGAATTTTCGAATTTTTGCCAAAAATGACAAAGCACAAATTTGCTTCTATCTCCTTAACTGTGTGAGATACAGCGATTTAGTCAAAAATTTCGACCCACAGGGTATCTGAGCATTGTACTCTTGGTAATTTTTAAAAAATTTGCCCCTCCCCAAAAATGGCGGCCATTTTGAATTTTAGAGTTTTTGCCAAAAATGGCAAAACACTAATTTGCTTCTATCTCCTTAACCGTGCGAGATAGAGCGATTTCGGCAAAATTTTCAACCCACAGGGTATCTAAGGAGTGTACTCTTTGCAATTTTCCAAAAATTTTCCCCTCCCCAAAAATGGCGGCCATTTTGAATTTTTGCCAAAAATGGCAAAACACAAATTTCCTTCTATCTCCTTAACCGTGCGAGATAGAGCGATTTCGTCGAAATTTTCGACCCACAGGGTATTTAAGGAATGTAATCTTTACAATTTTCTAAAAAATTTTCCCCTCCCCAAAAATGGCGGCCATTTTGAATTTTCGAATTTTTGCCAAAAATGGCAAAACACAAATTTGCTTCTATCTCCTTAACCATGCGAGATAGAGCGATTTCGTCAAAATTTTCGACCCACAGGGTATCTAAGGAATGTAATCTTTGCAATTTTCAAAAAATTTTCCCCTCCCCAAAAATGGCGGCCATTTTGAATTTCGAATTTTTACCAACAATGGCAAAACACAAATTTGCTTCTATCTCCTTAACCGTGTGAGATAGAGCGATTTCGGCGAAATTTTCGACCCAAGGGGTATCTAAGAAATGTACTCTTTGCAATTTTCCAAAAATTTTCCCCTCCCCACATATGGCGGCCATTTTGAATTTTCGAATTTTTGCCAAAAATGGAAAAACACAAACTGGCCTTAACCGTGCAAAATAGAGTTATTTCGTTGAAATTTTCGACCCATAGGCTATCTAAGAAATGTACTCTTGGCAATTTTCAAAAAATTTTCCTTTTCCCAAAATTGGCGGCCATTTTGAATTTTCGAATTTTTGCCAAAAATAGATAAACAGTAATTTGCTTCTATCTTCTTAACAAAAGGTTGATAGGGTGGACATTACACATGATAATGTGTGTTCTTCTATGCTATCCTGTTTCTATTCATATGTCGCAGCTACAAGCAACAGGGCGTCCTATTTCTAGTATTTCAGTCATATTTGGAATGTAGGTCTACTTGGGTCTCAGTGGGATCTCCACTTTATGGTAACCTTCAAGTCCCAAAAGAAAACTAATTCTAGCAACTTTACAGTAATTGCTTCAATGATAAGTATTTTACAAATGACATCATGGATTTCATTCATATTTGTTAAAGTAACTTTAAAGTCATGACAGTTTCTCCCTTAAGACCCTATAAGAGCCCCGTTTAAGCATCTTGAATTCAGCAATTATATATGGTAGGTAGGTGTACTTTGGTCTCACATAAATATCAGTGTTATGGTAATCTTATAATAAAGCCAGAAACACAACTTAGTTATAGTGACTTTAACTTCAATACTAAAAAAGTCAAAAGCATACAATGAATATATCACTATTGTCTTGTTAGCTAAAACCTGAACAATCTGTTAAATGTAATTTTATTGGGATATCTGCATGTTAAGACACACTAGGCAAATATAAGGAAGCTTGGATGATCAGTTACGATCAATAGCTGACAACTACAAAGCTTAAGTTGTCCAATAACCCTGCTTTGTGTCAACATAGACATTTTCATGACCTTCAACTTAAAGTCTATGATATGTGATAAAAGAAATCCGAATCTTTTTCATAAATTGTGATAACAATCTTTACAAAATAATGCCTATAATTCTAGAACTATCTATCAGTTTAGATAAAATTATGGAGACCTATTTCTAGTATTGCTAAAAAATATCTGTATCTTACGAACATTTGGTTAACAAAGTTGAATGTATAATTTTTATGCATGAAACTTCGACTTTATAAACAGGTCATGAGTGCAAAGACATTCGGTAACCACCTTCTGTAAAAATAGTAAAATACCCATAAAATATTTCTCAGAAATTGTGGATGGAGTTTTTACTGTGCTTTTTTTGTGAGAAATCAAACGATTTTATAAAATAACACTATCAATGAAAATCGCATTTTATCTTTCACATGGACCCAGGCTGGATAATGTATTTCTTCGACAGAAATGTCCCAACTGTGAAGAACCAGTGAAATTTATATCCTTCAGCAAAAATGGAACTGTAAAGCTAATGTAGTTTGTGTGGAATTAAGCTATTTGTAGACCTTGCATTGCACAAGCTTGTGGCCTTCTTGCATCCAGGAATTTTTGCAGCCTAATCAAATTTATTGACAAAAGGAGTTGTTGTGACTCACATCCATGAATTTTTGAGCAGTGCTGAGGAGCTGTAGTTTGTGGAAGCCTAATTCTGTTAATTAAAGAACACAGACAGAATATTTCTGGAATATCATAAAACTGAAAATTAAAAAAAAAATTTTTTTCCTTCTTGGATATCCAAATGTAATAAAGTGAAAACTGAAACATTCTTTGAAAAATTTGTCTTTTGCAACGTTTTTGTAATTGCTGTTATTGAATTAAAGACCAAAAATTAGATAGAGGAACATTCCATTAGTTTGGGTGATACTCAGTTTCTTACTACTTTGTTCATTTTAAAAGTGAAACATTTCTTTGGCTGAATGAATCTTCTGTTGTCTTAACAAACACATATAATTCTTAAAGCTTTTCAGATTATACAGACATAAGACAAAGATGACAAATGTTTTAGAAGAATTTACCACCTCTCTCATTTGTTTACAAGATTTTTATTTAGCTTTCAAAACTTTACAGCTCGGGTGAACTGGAATCCACACATGTGCATAAGTGTATGAAAGTTGATTACAAAATCCACATATCTGAGTTGTTTGTATTTTTGTATATTTCAAGTAAACTTAAAAACTTGCTTTCAGTTTGGGCCCAAGGAATGCTACTTCTGCTTCCAAACACATGTTAATGGTAAAATAAAATCTCTTTTATTTATTTAGGTTTTAACGTCGCTTCCAACACATTGTATACTGTATAGCTCATATCACGACAGGTAGTTTTATCGGCAGAGAAAACCAGTACATACAGTTAGTCAAGGTTCTGTACTGTAAACTGCTGACCAACGGCAAGCAACTACCAGCTTTCCCACCTGAGGTCAGGCCGGGATTCAAACTCCAATCTGAGAGGTGGGAGGCAAGAGTTTTACCACTCTGCCATCTCTTTTAATACAAAAAGGCTAGGAGATTAAGACTTAGTTTCAGTGAACAGATGATTGCTAAAGTAGAGGAGAATTTTGGTAAAAAAACAATAGGGAAATATAAAGCAGATATGAATTAATAACATTAAATATTTGGACAATAGAAGGCTGCATTATAAAGATGGAGGTCTGTGAAGATACTACTAAGTTCCATTTATAGTCTGTTTTTACACCTGTTTGTTTTCTCTTTTATTTATTTATTTATTATTATAATTATTATTATTATTTTTTTCCATCAGGTCAACCATTAGATTTAGGCAGTGAGGAGTCTCGAGTTCCAGTCCTTCTGATCCAGAGACCTGGTAAAATCCAGGACAATGACCCCTTGCAGGAACACTGGAGCATGGGCCTGGATGGTCAGGGTAGTGGCTGGGATCTCATCTTACCAAGTGGCTGGGCCATGGCTTTCTGGATAGCCCTAGTATACAGAGGGGCCAGAGTGGGAGGGGTAAGGGAGCTTATCAACTCAGACTTTGAACTGGGACAGATACATTTTCCAGATTATAGCCCAGATACGGCAGCCGGCAAATTGGTAGCTGAAATAACTAGGGCAGAGCTAGAAGCAACATACAAGAGGAAACCTCCTGCAAAAAGGCCAAATTATCATAAACTTGGTGTAGTAGCACCATTTAATTGTCCGTGGGTTAATTTGATCAGAAGCCAGTGTAATGGGGCAAAGTTAAAGACTGAAAGTCAGGAGAATACTGAGCTTACTGAGTGTAAGCCATACATTCTCAGAAGCAAATCCAAGCTACAAATTCTTCATACATTATTGAACAGTTTTACAGATGTGTCGCTAACCAATAAAACAAATGAGAACCTGCTCAGTGCATGCCAAGACAGCCAGTCTTGCTTAGTTGCTGTCCAAGTAACTATGCTCTCCCGTGGTACTTGTGCGTCGTTTGCACTGATTCATTTTCCCAGTGAGACAGATCTCAGTCGGCTAGCCACAGATTCTAATTATGAGGGCCCAGTGGAGAAAATTCACCAGGAGTTTAAGTCAGGACTTATAGCCACAAATGTGAAGTCTGTACGTGAGAAAGAAGAACTGCAGAGTTCAAGGGCATTGCAGCCTGACAGAGAAGTGTGTGGGTATATATGTGATGGTGGATTTTCTCTTCATCAAGGAAAAGGTGCAGGATTAGGATATATAACACTGCAGTCACTCTGTAGACTTATACAAATGTATGTGGACAGGAAACCACTGATACTAATCCGCTGCCCCACTTCAAGACAGTATAGATTTTCCCATGTTTCAGTCTTATCTCACTGTAGGTTAGTTCAATTATAGCTTGTTGGTATTGGAAGCATTTAAATAGCCGTTTCATCTGGTGATTGTATCACCACAAAAGCTGAACTCATGATTTGATTTGGTAAACAAGTGGCCTGAAAACTAGTGCTCATATGTGGTATTATTCATTTTTTTTGTGAAATATGAATTTTTAGATTCACTATCGACTGTACAAGACTCAGATGATATTTTGAAGTAATTTCAAATAATTTGAATTAAAATTTTATTTAATTTTTAATTTGATTTTAAATTCATCTTGCAGTTAGCTCTCTATAATGACTCCCAGGTTCAGTTTATTCCATGACAACCAACATTTTGAGGGTAAAACATAAGCAGACACTTGTGTAAAATTGCTGGAGTTTTTTTTCTGCTCTACTGTGTTCAGGAATGACAATATACATAAGGATATTTTGTATGGTTTTATATCTTAGTTTATGTGCATTTGGAATGCTTCTTCAGAGCGCACTGGTACTGACTTCTCTGCTGTATAGCATCAGTCACACCAGCCTAGCTCGAGTATTTAGTGTTTTTTCAACAGAAGCAAGAGATACATTCTTCAGATTTCTTCATAGACTGGTCCAGACATCTTTGCTGTAAAGCATTAGTCGACCGGCAAGCTCCAGTTCTGCCGACCTCTCAAGTATTTACAACATAGAAGGAACTTCATCTTTAGTCACTCTCAGTCCCACCCTTGTGGACCCGGCACGTGTGTCGGTAATAAGGGCAGTGGATGGCCATGACACTGGTTTGAGTGCACAGCCGGCTGAGAAAGAAGAACCGACTTCAGAACGGCACCGACCAGGACTTTCATCTTCAGAGCACTCTGGCCCAGGCTTCTCTGCTTTTAAAGCATCAGCCGACCGGCCAGCTCAAAGAACGCGACCTCTGACGTCATCTTCTACACGAAGCTGGTCACGTGATTCACCGACCAGGTCACGAAGATAATCACGTGATTCACCGACCAAGAAGGTCGGAAGTGCATTCTTTCTGCTCACGTCTACTGTGATTCCAGTTTTAGTTCCTGAAATTCAAATCCAGAGCGCACTGGTACAGACTTCTCTGCTACAAGCATCAGTCGACCACCCAGCTCACATTTACTGTGGTAAAAAGGAAAGAACGCGACCAGTAATGTCATCTCCCCGAAGCTGGTCACGTGATTCACCGACCGGCAATTCTTTCTACATATTGCTACTGCGTTCTTCACAACTTACGTCTACTGTGATACCAGTCCCTCTCTCATGGACCCGGCCTTTGTTGTCGGTAGTGGGGTTTGTGGATGAGCAGAATACTGCGCATTTGCCTGTTTATGTATCACAAAAGAACGTGACAACTGACGAGCTAGTCATGTGACACCCCAACCAACAATTGCTTCTAAAAATAGCTCACAAGGGCTTCCCAGCAACTGTCAAATCTACAAATAAGATGTGCGCTTAAAAGAAATACTTCAATTAATGAAGGAAACATGCAGTAAACAGAATTCAACACAAAAGATAGTTGTAAACTTCCTTCAGCAACTGGTTACAGAGCGTACCGACCGGGTACCGGCTACACAGCCTTGTACAGTTGCTTCAACAACTGATTACAGTGTACCGACCGGCTACCGGCTACACAGCCCTGTACAGTTGCTTCAACAACTGGTTACATAGTGTACCGACCGGGTACCGGCTACTCAGCCTTGTACAGTTGCTTCAACAACTGATTACAGTGTACCGACCGGCTACCGGCTACACAGCCCTGTACAGTTGCTTCAACAACTGGTTACATAGTGTACCGACAGGGTACCGGCTACACAGCCTTGTACAGTTGTTTCAACAACTGGTTACAGAGTGTACCAACCGGGTACCGGCCACACAGCCTGCACTGAACAGCTTGCTTTGTATTAGCCGGTTACAGAGCCTTCCTGCCTATTACCAACCAGCACCAAGAATCACCAACCCAAGGTCTTCTACGAGCTGGCCACTCCTCATCAGCAGCCTATTCACTGGCCTAAGACTGATGACAGGCCTAATAATGTGTAGTCCCTAACAGAAACTGCTTCAACCGGTTACAGAGCTCACCAACCGGTTACTGGCCATACAGTTTTCACTGAGCAGTTTTGCTTCACACCAGCTAGTTACAGAGACTACCGATCTGCTCTCAGGTGCAATTACTGTCTTCCCCCTTTTCAATACTGGTTTCAGAGGACCGGAACCGACCGGCAGACCCACCTGGGGATCACCTAGTTGGTAGACCAGTAACTAAATTCAGTGGTCAGCCTAGCCTACCAGTTTTACTGGTTGCAGAGTATCTCAGGCTACGAGAATTATTGTGGCCAAAATTGCTGGTTAAAGAGAAAAGGTGGTCCACACTCAAATGGGTTTTCATTGTGTCCGGTCAGCCGGGGTCAGCCATCATACAAATGACTGTGTACATGCTCCACCTTACAGGCCCGGGGCCAAGAGTCTGTAAAATGTAAAGAGTTTTTTCAGCCCCACCGGACTGGACCACAGCAGGAACAGATGGACTGTTAACTGGTTTCATTGTCACCAGGCCGGACCAATGTTTGGAGAGACAGTAAATGTTTCTTTCAGTCTACCATTGTCCCAAATGTTGCACTAAATTTACCTGAAGGGGCCAGACTAATTCACCTTTTGGAACTTAGGAAATCTTGGGAGCTGGACCCTAGGTAGTACAATTTTGAAGGAGGGCTACACCCTCCCTTTCCAGTCCAGACCAGGCTTACAAGGACCCTGAACATCATAAATTGCTATGTCAATCGGTCAATCCCCACAGGAACCTCTACTGGTTGCAGACATTACATCAGCTTATGGACACAAAAAAAAAAAAAAAAAAAAAATGGATACACCGGAAACCATCAGAACCTCCCTCCAACAAGGGGAGTGGGTTACCTCTATAGTTTTCAAGGATGCCTACTTCCATATACCAATACAGGAACAGTCCAGGAAATATCTGACATTTCATGTACAGGGTCGTACATACCAGTTCAAGGCACTGCCATTCGGTTTGTCCACAGCACCCATGGAGTTCACTGTAGTAGCAAAGGAGGTGAAACTGATGGCCATTCACAAAGGTATAAGAATCCACCAGTACCTAAACAACTGGTTGGTGAGAGCCACATCCCACCAGGTTTGTCTCCAGCATACACAAGATCTAGTGAAAATATGCCAAGAATTAGGTTGGCTGGTGAATTTAGAAAAATCAGAACTGGAACCAAAGCAGGTCTTCGACCTTGTAGGTTACCAGTTTGACCTCAGGGCCGGTCGGTTCTGACAGACACTGGACTGTTGGCAGAACCTTCAGGACAAATACTAAAAATACTGTCACTATCGGCTTGTCCGGTCCAGCAGTTCATGTCTCTGATAGGTTTACCAACAGCCACAGAAAAGCAAGTTCACCTAGGCCGACTTCATATGAGACCCATACAGTGGCATCTCAAAAACAACTGGAGGGTACCAGAGCCACTAAAAAAGGTGATTTCAATACCAAGGTCCTTGCACCCACATTTACAATGGTGGCTGCAAGAGGACAATGTCCTTACAGGCCAACCATTACACCCAATTAAACATGCTCTGCAAATCTTTACAGATGCATCAAAAGAAGGGTGGGGCGCTCACTTAAACGAACGCACTGCAAGAGGCACCTGGTCCCTTCCGGAAGGCAAGTTGCATATCAATTACCTAGAACTGAAGACAGTCCTTCTAACCGTAAAAGAGTTCCAAGACCTCTGTATACACAAGATAGTACTTGTAGCGACAGACAACACCACAGTGGTGTCATACATAAACAAGGAAGGAGGCATGAGGTCGGGCCCACTTTGTGCTCTACTATGGAGAATTTTGACCTGGTGTACCAGAAATCAAGTAACTCTCAAAGCCCGACACATTCCAGGCTGGCTGAATGTGGTAGCAGACAAGCTATCCAGGCTAGGCCAGACCATCCAAACAGAGTGGTCTCTCCTTCAGGAGGTCTTCCAAGCAATATGCAGCAGGTGGCACCGGCCTCAAATAGACCTATTTGCCATGAGGTTCAACAAGTTGCCCTTGTTTGTGTCCCCAGTACTAGATTCCCTGGCCACAGCAGTGAATGCACTAAGTCTGCCATGGGAGGATCTGGATGCATATGCCTTCCCTCCAGCAGCCATCTTGAGCAAAGTGGTGGAGAATTTGCAGGACTCCCCATGCAAAAGAATCATTCTGATTGCTCCGGGGTGACCCAACATGCCTTGGTGTTGGGACCTAGTGACCATGTCCAGTCAGATCCCCCTGAGCCTGCCCTTCTGTTAACGCAGCCCTTCAATCAGATCCCTCACAGAAATCTGACAAACCTAAATCTCCATGCATGGCTCCTAGAACCACATTAATCAAGGAGCAGGACTTCTCTGAAGCAGTGGCAGCAAGAATTGAGGCTCCTCAAAGAGGATCAACCAGATCAGTCTATGAGGCAAAGTGGACCATTTTTACAAAGTGGTGCGTCACCAATCAGGTGGACTTCAGGGCACCCCCCTGTAAAGTCAGTTGCTGACTTCCTTATGTACCTATTGAGGAGAGGAATCTACAGCCCAGCACCATTGATGGTTACAGGTCAACCATTGCTGATAAACTGGAAAATTTAATGGTTAAATTAAATTTTTATTAGTTAATATCTTACCTAGTGGACCAGTGCATTTGTCCGGCGCGCAGCCGGTCCCGCCAAACGTTAGACAAAAACGTCCTGAGCTGGGCTCTGACCGGGACCGGTAGTGTATTCCTCATTCGCCAGGTGTCGTGACTGCACCCAGCTCCCCTACTGCGCGTGCGCGCGCATGCGTACTTCCTCTTTTTGTGGCCTACCTAAGAATGTCCCCCTTTGAGCTATTGCGGGGCAGGTAGGGTGGGACTCTCTTGGTCCACTAGGTAAGATATTAACTAATAAAAATTTAATTTAACCATTAAATTTTCCATTTTATTGCGTTAATATATCTTACCTAGTGGACCAGTGCAGAATAACTACCCAGTGGTTGGCGGGTAGCTATGGGCAAAGGGGAGACCGAGACTCTAAGATCTACATATATACTCCGTAAATCCAGAGGAAATCACCCGGGAAGGGTTTCTAACTACCCTGGATAGGTACAGTCTCTCTCCCCCCCCCCTTTTGTTTTGTAGCTGACGAGTTCCCGAGGAAGTGAAGAAGGGGAATTGAAGATTAAGATGGTCCCCCATCTTCTTGCAACGCAAGACAGACTGCAGGGACGTTTTTTTTTTTTTTTTTTTTTTTGTTGTACATGTATGAATACATATATACACCACTATACACTATATACATGGGAGCCTCTGCTTAGTCCCTAATTTGTTGGGCAGCTACCACAGGACCCAAATGGTACACATCCGAGTCTGCCCATGCCAAGTCCTTCAAGTAAAATTGGGTGAAGGTGTTATGAGATTTCCAGTGACAGGCTGCCAAAATCTGGTCTAAGGGAACACCCCCCTGAAAGGCTTTGGACGCCGCGAACGCGCGAACGTCATGAGCCCGAACCTGATGCAACTGTTGAGCCTGTTGGTCTGACATCTGGTAACAAAGGACTATGGTTTGTTTGATCCAGGAGGAAACGGTAGCAGGGACAATATCCTTCTGGAAACTCTTCCTAAAGGAAACAAAAACCAATTCCTTGCCTGAACGGAGATCTTTGGTTTTGTCCAAGTAATAACGGAGTGCCCGGACCGGGCACAGACTCCTATCCTCCTTGAGGGATTTGTCCAATGAAGGAGCCAAGGCTGGAATGATAACAGGGGCCACGCAAGCGGGACCCTCTTTAGCCAGGTGGTTCTTAGAGATGAAACTAGGAGAAGGCGATAATGAAACATTTGACCAATCCTCTTGGTGCCTAATGTTCCTGTGGACCCAAGCATGAATTTCACTCCTCCGTTTCCCAGAGCCCAAGGCTAGAAGGAAGACAGTCTTAAAGGTGAGGTACTTCAGCGAAGCCTTCCTGAGAGGTTCAAAAGGAGGTTGTGTAAGTTGGTGAAGGACCAAAGACAAATTCCACGTAGGAACCCCACGCCTGCCTTTTGGTTTGTCCCTATGAAAACTGTCCAACAACCTGGACAAGTTTTCATCCTTGCTGATGTTAATTCTGGAATTCCCCACTTTGTCGGCTATGGCAGTCCTATAGCCTTCTATGGTACTAGGTTGAAGATGTTTCTCCTGAAAAAGGGAAAGGAGAAAATCCGCAATTTGCTCTATAGAGGGAGTCCTGAAGTCCACCTGATTCTTTTCACACCATCTGACAAAAACGGACCACTTTGATTCATAAATGGCTCTGGTAGAGCGTCTTTGAGGAGCCTCAATTCTTGTTGCCACTTCTGCCGAGAACCCGGCCTGCTGGATGGCAGAGGCTCTAGGAGCCACGCATGAAGGTTCAGATTGGGCAGGTCCCGGTGAGGACACTGATTGAACGGTTGGGTGATCAATTTCGACACCTGAGGGAGCAGGAGAGGAACTTGAGCTGACATGTTGACCAGGTCCCAAAACCAAGGCATGTTGGGCCAACCTGGTGCTATCAGAATGAGACGACGGAATCCGTGGTCCAAGAGTTTCGTTACCACCTGATGAAGAAGGGCCGTTGGTGGAAAGGCATAAGCGTCCAGGTCCTCCCAAGGGAGACTTAAGGCGTCCACTCCCCACGCTGATTGGTCTGGAACCGGGGATACAAACCGGGGAAGTTTGTGATTGAACCGGGTGGCAAACAGGTCCACAGACGGGCGGTGCCAACGCCGGCATATTTGAGCAAACACCTCCGGGAGGAGGGACCATTCTGTTTGGATCACCTGATTGAGTCGGGACAGCTTGTCGGCTATGACGTTCAGGTGACCCGGAATATGCCTGGCCCTCAAGACAATCTGCCTTTGATTGCACCAAAGCATCAGTCTCCAAAGGAGGGCACAGAGTGAGCCTGATTTCATACCCCCTTCCTTGTTGATGTAAGAGACCACAGTGGTGTTGTCTGTACAAACAAGAACTATCTGGTTGCAACATAACTGCTCGAACCGTTTTAAGGCTAGCAGGACCGCCTTGAGCTCCAACAAATTTATGTGCAAGGCGCTTTCTGACTCCAACCAAACTCCTTTTGCCATGTAATCGCCTAAGTGAGCGCCCCAACCTTCGTTTGAGGCGTCTGTAAACAGTTGAAGGGCGTGTCGAAGAGGGTGTAAGGGTTGACCGGAGAGCACCTTGGCCGGGTCCAACCACCACCTTAGATGTACATGGAGAGATGAAGGAATTGGGATGACCTTTTCCAGCGATTCCGGGGCATGCCAATGCTTTTTTAGGTGCCACTGAATGGGCCTCATATGCAGCCGCCCCGACACTACTTGTTTTTCTGTTGCTGTCAGAAGGCCGATTAAAGACATGAACTGCCTGACTGTGCAACATTCCAGTCCCAGGAGAAGGTTGAGTTTCTGAGATAGACTCCTCCACCTGTCCTGAGTTGGTTTGACTAACCCCTGAGATAGGTCGAAATGATAACCTACGAAGTCGAAGGTTTGTTGGGGAACTAGCTCTGACTTGTCCATGTTGACTACCCACCCTAGCGAGCGGCAAAGGTCCAAAAGGATCTGGGTATGACGTAGGCAAATTTCCCGGCATGGGGCTCTCAGTAACCAATCGTCTAGGTATTGGTGGATTCGAATACCCCTCGATTGAGCCATGAGTTTTACCTCCTTGACCACCTTTGTGAACTCCAACGGAGCCGTCGACAGGCCAAAGGGAAGTGCTGTGAACTGAAAAGTCTGACCTTTTAAGTGGAACCGGAGATATTTTCGCGACCTGTGGTTTATGGGAATGTGAAAATAAGCATCGCTGAAATCCAGCGAAGAGACCCACTCCCCCTGTTGCAGGGAGAGTCTGATGGTCTCCGGAGTTTCCATCTTGAACGTTGCTGGAGCAAGGTAAAGGTTCAGTTGGCTTAGATCTAGAATGGGCCTCCATTTCCCGTTGGGTTTTGGCACCAGGAACAACCGGTTGTAGAAACCCAGAGATGACTGAACGGCCACCTTTTCGATAGTCTGTTTTTGACCTAGGGAATGCAATGCCTCGTTCAGACTTTTGTTTCGAAAGGGATTTGATGAACCACTGATAATCACAGGAAATCTTGCCAGAGGTGGTCTCTCCTTGAAGGGTAGTTGATACCCTTCCCTGAGGATGGAGACTACCCTTGGATTTGAACCCAGGGAGAGCCAAACCTGCCAAAACAGTTGCAGACGGCCTCCCACAGGTGGATCTTTTGCAACACATGGGGCATTTGTTACATTTGGGGCAAAAAGACACTGATTTACAGACAAAGCACTGTTCACAGATTTTATTCCTATTTGAGAATGAGAGGGTCTTACGTTTTTCTTTTGTAACAGCCCTGTTACAAAAGGTACAGGAGGAACAACATGCAAATTTACAGTCTCTTGAAAAGTCTCTTTGTTTGCTGATGACACTAGATTGAGATCCCCTAAACTTGAACTTAACACAACTGGGGGACTCAGTAGATGTTGATTGTCATTTATACGGTTTTGTACCACGGGCAGGCTTGGAGTAGTAAGTAGAACCAGATCCACCTCTACCACGACCTCTACCCCTGCCTCTGCCTGAGAATTGCCTCCAAGGTTGTTGATTTTGGGAAGAGGAGAAGCCGGATTGACGACTCTCTTTCTTTTCATATGGTTGATACCGGAATTGATGCTTCTTTGAGTGCTGATATGTGCCCGGGCCGGGACCAGTAGCACTCTTGTTTGAATCATACTTTTGAATATCCTGCTCCGCTACTGCCAGTACATCATCCGGGAATAACCCGTAAGTGAACAGGGGAGCATTTCGTAGTTTATTCCAGGTATCAGGTTTCAGGCCTGGTTTAACGTACTCGAGATAAGAATCTCTCCTCAACAAAATGAAGTTGGCTAGCTGAACAAATAAACTGTCCGCGAGGTGCTGGAAGGCAGTACCTAAGGCAACAGAAACACTACTGTGGAAAGCTGACAAGTCTTTCAAATCCCTGATGGCGTCGGTGACCTCCTTAGGGGCCTTGCCCTGAACAATGGTAGCGTTTAAAAATGAAATGTGTTGATTCATTTTGTCCTGAATTTCACTAACGCACCTGTTGAATCCTGCTGCGTGATTGGTAATCAAAGAGCCTTCCTTAGCACATTGCTCCCACCTTCGAAGAATCTCCTGAGGGATAGGCCTAGATGCTGGTCCTGAAGATGGATATGAGGAAGTCTTGGCAATACGGGAGAATTGAGAGTTCAGGCGTGCTTCGGAACCCGACCAGCCAAAGATTGTACGTCCAGGTCTTTGATTTATATCCTGTTTGAGTCGTGACTGTGTATACCACTTTGCCTGGCTTTTGGGTGTTCTGACAAACTGGTCTTGTTTCAGACCTGCGGCCTCTTGGGAACGAGAAGGGTAACCTTCTGCAACACGAGTGTTCAGTTTTTCCATTTTATAGCAAAGCCAGTCGTCAGCTGGTAACTCCACTGAAACTTTGCCTGAGCGACGAGGATATTTCCCCTTCCAAGGGTTGTCAGAACGGTTGTCTGCATCACTTGCTGAAGCCTCAAAATCTGGTATGTGAGACCAGCCAAGAAAGGAACGGACCGACCGGACCGTTTCTCTGTAGTTCATTTCCTCATTTTTCTCATTGATTTCAGTATCTGAAAGTTCACCCTCCTCACCAGATTCCTTATCTGACCGGTCCGGAAGGGGTTCCCCGTCTGACAGAGCCGGATCCGGCTGAGTAAAACTATCCGGTGCAAAGGAAGCAGAAGTACTGGTATACTGCGGACCGGTAATGACCGGTTGAGAGGAGGACCCTAAGGAAGAGACACTGGTGATAGCAGGCACAGTTTCCTCCGGTTCACCAAGAACTTGTAAACCCGGACCGGGTACCACTGTCTTGGGAGGAATAGGGTCCCTAGCAACCTGACTTGCAGAACCGGCAGCAGCGGCCGGTTTGATAGACTTCTTATGTTTTGATTTCCCTTTCTGTTTTTTAACAGAAGAAGCAGAATCCTCTACAGCCTGACCCGGAGGCCTCACCGGACCGGTGGCTCTGGGGTCAGGAGAGGGATTGATAAAGGGCGTGTCAGAAACAGGGGCTTGACTCTTTGAAACAGGCATCTTTGGAGTAGAAAATATGTTGGTCCTTGTAAGGAGAGCCTCAAAACGGGCGAATTTTTCCTCCAACTGATTATTCAATAGTTCAAAATCCTGACGGGAGACAAAGTCTCCAGTACCTGTCTGATCAGAAACCGGGAAAGCACCGGCAACAATCTGTCCCTGCGCATGCGCAGTGTCCGGAGGCATCTCAAGTTCATCCTGTTCCTCCACCGGACCCACAACCGTAACTTTACTGGGAGAAATCAAAATCCCTGCTTTTTTGTCTTTTCGGATTTGATACTGTGGGGTTGCAAGCATACCTTTCTGGGAGTCAGACAACGCATCACACAATTCACAGTCCTGACCTTTGACACAAGGGTCATCTCCCACCTTTTTGTCCCTACAGCGGGCACACTTTTTATGAAGGTCAAACCCCGCCATAACATGGCCACAACTACCACGCCTCTGTCCTGGTGATGCCATGGTAAATATATTTTGCAATATCCAAAGCTTTCCTTGTAACTCGTTTGCAAATAGACAATATAATTGAAAGTTTATTTTACTGAAATTTATCCGCTAACACACTATGGCGCCAAACAAAAAGAGGAAGTACGCATGCGCGCGCACGCGCAGTAGGGGAGCTGGGTGCAGTCACGACACCTGGCGAATGAGGAATACACTACCGGTCCCGGTCAGAGCCCAGCTCAGGACGTTTTTGTCTAACGTTTGGCGGGACCGGCTGCGCGCCGGACAAATGCACTGGTCCACTAGGTAAGATATATTAACGCAATAAAATGTGAATTTCACCCTTCAACATCAGCAAGGACGGAAATCTCACTTGTCTCCTGGATAGTTTCCATAGAGACAGACCCAAAGGCAGGAGGGTAATCCCCTCCTGGAACCTCTCACCGGTCTTGCACCAGCTGACTAAGGCTCCGTTTGAACCAATCAAGGGGTCCTCTTTGAAGCATTTGACCTTCAAGACAGTTTTCCTCTTGGCCCTTGGGTCAGGCAAGCGCAGAAGTGAGATTCATGCTTGGCAAAACAGAAATATTAGACACCAATCTGACTGGTCCAAGGTGTCCCTGTATCCATCACCCAGCTTTCTTTCCAAGAATCAGCTGGCCAAAGAGGGTCCAGATAGTGTGGCCCCAGTGGTTATTCTAGGCCTGGCCCCTACTGTGGATAGATCCCTCAAGTCTGACAGGTCCCTCTGCTCAGCAGATCCACAAGTGGCCCTTAGATTGAGGAGATTTGTATATATGTACATGGTGTAAACAGTTCTACATGTACATAGTTTAAAAAAAAAAAAAGTGACGTGCTTCCTTCAGGTTTACTTGCATTCTGGGACTGAACTCATCCCTCTCTTCCCCTACCTCAGAGCAGGTCTGCTAAATAGGGGGGGGGGGACGACATCGGTATAGCCCCGGTTAACCGGCTGCTGGCAACCGACCATGGCCTTACAGGGTTTTCTGACCTTAAGGTCAACCCAGGCCTGGGCCTATAGTTCTGACGAAGTCAGCCTAGACTGTAGGTTAAAATTTGCCATTGTGAGTTCACATAAGTCCCTAGTAACTTACCCGCCGACCAAGCGGTAGTTATTCAGCAATTGTCCATTGGATAGGATATATTAACGCAATAAAATTGCAAATTTAATAAGTAAATTAAATTTTTATAAGTTAATACCCTATCCAATGGACACACAAGACCCTCCCACTGACCCCGCAATCAGCTTACTAGGGGTCTAATAGGTTTAGACAACGAAAAAGATGCTACGACGTCACTCTGTCTAGACAGGAAGGAAGTACGATGCGCCACCTTGCGAGTGCACAGTACTGGGACCGGCCGGCCGGTGGAGACACAGGGCGTCTTTTTCTGGTGTTTGGTGGGCCGGTCTACGCCGACCAGATTATCAATTGTCCATTGGATAGGGTATTAACTTATAAAAATTTAATTTACTTATTAAGTTTGCAAATTCTTTTGCAAGCTTGCCATCTCATATAATTATACCTGTTGGTGTCATTTTAATTAGACAAATTGAGTAACGGAAGTGTGAACTTTATCATACCATTTTAGGGTAAACCTTTGGGGTTTATTGGGTCCCCATTATGTGAAAATTTAATCAATGGTATTTCAGCATGTACATAAATATTATAGGATCCTTGGCATTTCTTTGTAATTTTTAGAACTGTGAAATTTAAAAAAAAATTTATATGGTGGATAAACGGAATTTTATTGCGCTACAATAGCTTACCATGTGGGACTGAATGCTTTATTGGTTGCCGCGAGGAACTACGACCAACGTCTAAGAAAAAAAGATATTTACTCTTGGCCGTAGCCTCAGGTTGTCGTCACGTGATCTGCCCCTTATGTTGCAACTTTTCTCATTGGTCGCCGCCATTTTACAGTCTTTGGGAAGTATTTACTGCCGTTTTCCATCTATATCTCAGTGCAGTGTTATTGTTATACGTCCCTTTTATGTATTTCATTTATTATTGTATATAGCACATTCTGGCCAATTTTCAGCACTTCCGCTTTTGTAATTGTCCTTAATTTTAAGTTTTGTTAGCTCGCCTCGACTGGCTTTCTTCTGCGAGTCTTTATTCGAGGTTATACTCGCGTGTGTTTTATTGCGTGTAAAACATGGCATCCCACCAAGCTAGTAGAGATAAACCTCGCGCAGCAAAATGCAATCATTTCTGCCATCCATTTGACACACACAACTTCTGCCCTACCTGCAGAGAGGCAGGTAAGGGCGACGATCCGTGTGTAACTCTTGTCTCTTCCTGTACCATTTGCTCTTCATTTACTTAAGAACAGATCACCAAGATCTCTCACAGGAAGCGTTATTCTAAAAAATCTGACAAGAAAGACAAGGCAGAAAACACGGGTTCGGAATTATTAGGGGATAATTCGATTGAATCGTTTGGAGGCTCACAGGCAGAGCTGGAAATGGCTGCTGATCGCCTCTTCACATCCCCGCCTCGCCCACAACCTCTCTCATTCGAGGCATTGTCCATTCAAACCCCTGCTCGTACTGTCCCGCCTACACCAGGTATGGCTTTACAACTAAAAGTACAAGCAAACCTCGAGAAATCTCTGTCTTCTCACATTAACATACAAATGGATCAGAAAATGGGGGCTTTTGAGGCCAGTATGTTGGAGACGTTCAATAATCTTCGTGAAGATTTTCAAAAAGCCAAGAGAGGTGGATCAGACCTCTTCTTCTTCTTCTACAAAAACGAACGCACCCTCCAAAGATCTGGACAAACCCTCGAAAGCCAGTAGTGCTATCGAGTCTATGGAGGTGGAGTATGGCCCAGATCTTCCGCCTCGCCTCGACTGGTATTCTAGTCGCCTCGAAGACGACTCGGGTCAAGTTCGTAGTTGTGCCGAGGATCCCTCGCAGGTTGCCTCGACCAAACCTAAACAAGCAGCACACTCTTCTAGGTACCATGTTGTGGATCCGAGCTCTGCCTCAGACCACTACTCGGACTATTCTATTGACCCTCAACCAGCCCCTAGTAGGCCCAAAAAGCACTCTGATAAGTCAAAACACAAGTCGAGGTCCAGATTTTTAGCCCCATCTTCAGAGGAGGATCAGTCCCCTGAACATAGGCATAGGTCCCCCAAGCCCTCCAGGAAGTCTCACTCTGATCAGGACCACCCCCAACATGACCCTGACCCTCCTTATTACAGGGAAGTAGCATTGTCTGACATCCCATCCCAATATGCGGAGGAGGTGGATACGTTCCGACGCATCCTGAAACTACCAGATCCTAGGGAATCCTTACCTAGATCTGCAACAGCGGTCATGGGCCTTGATGATGAGAAAGGCAGGCAAGAACTTAGACCAAGAGGTCCTTCCTCCATGTTGCCTCTCAATTCGGTCATCAAGGATACCTTCGAGAAGTTTGATCAGGACTTCCAGGCAGCCAATTTACCTGAGGGCAAGTACATCAACCACCTCCCTCCACTGCCAAGTGGTACATGGTAGGCCAGCCTTGTTATGAGGACAAGATACAAGAGCTGAATACAGACTTTGCCAAAATTTGCATTTCTCCTAAACCATCTGGGGCTCCTATGGGCAAGGTCCCTATGCCAATTCTCAAAGAATTGGAACATCAGGCAAGACAGAATATTTCCACGCTCAATTTCCCTACCACCTTTGCCAAGACTTCTTCCTCCTGTAATGTCACTCTGGAGAAGTGTCAACATAGCTTGAAAGCGACCTTCAAAAAGGTCAAGTCTCAAATCAGGAAAGGTGCCGACCCTGAAAAAGCAGCGAAACGTGGATATGAGGAAGCCTGTGAGTATCTGGATTTGTGGAATAAAGCCATCCTAATCCAACACAGGGCCTTAACTTGCCTTAGTAAATCCCTGGCCCATATTCTCCAGAGAGAATTATACTCAATGGGCAATACTGGCTTGCTCAGGCACGAAGCCGAAATGACCCTATTACAACCCCACTTAGGAGAAACCAGGCGCCAAGAACTCAGGAATGCGTCCTTCTGGCCGCCTTCCTTGTTTAAATCACAGTTGCTAAAGGAAGGCGAGGACTTCCTTCTTAAAAAGGCACCTCAAAAGATTCTCAGGGTTTCGGACCCTACCAGAATAAGCCCTTTCGTGGTCCCCACAAGAAAAGAGGCTCCTACAGGAAACGCCCCTACGGGGGCAATTCCTCACAAAGCAGTAACCAATCGTTTTCTTCCAACAGGGGAAAACAAAACTTCAGAGGCGCCATAGGGGAAGAGGGCGTGGAAACCCCTCTTCCCAATGACTCCTTCAAAGCCTCAAACAGTCCACCAGTAGGAGGTCACCTCCGTTCTTTCAGCAGAGACTGGCAAGGAAACAATTGTTCATCCAACGTGTTAAACATTGTCACCAATGGCTACGTACTGCCATTCCTCTCAAAACCAAACTTGGTCAGATTTCCTCTGATAATATCAGAATACAAGGCCCTTCCAAAAGACCAAGCCTTAGCCGATTGCATCCAGTCTCTGCTGTCAAAGAACGCTATCGAAAGGGTGGAAAATGTAAAATCTCTCGGGTTTTACAGTCGCCTGTTTCTAGTACCCAAGCCTCACCAAAGGTGGAGGCCAGTCATAGACCTAAGCAGGCTCAACACTTTTCTACATGTAGAAAAGTTCAAGATGGAAACTCCAGAGTCCATCAGAACCTCCCTGATTCCAGGGGAATGGGTTGCGTCGATAGATCTATCTCGCTTGTAGCTTATAAAAGCTACATTTAAGTAATTAAAATTTTCAATTTTGTAGGTTTATCCTTGTACGTAATAGTTTTTTTGATGTTTGTATGTTTTTTACATGCATATAATCAGAAGTTGTCTATTTGATTCTTAAAGGGTCACTGATCCAGTAGATAAACAGTTGTCAGAATTTCCGTTGTCTGAATATTCATTTTAAAATCTTCTGGTACTACTGGCAGGGTTGGGGTCAATTACTTGGATCAATTATAATTACTTCTTCAATTACCAGTAGTCAATTACAAATACAATTACAATAGACTGAGAAAAATCAATTACAATTACAACTACTTTCATTCAATTACAACTACAATTACAAGAAGGGAAAGATTAGTTAAAATTCAATCAATACAAGTGTTGTATATCGGATATGTGTTGTTGGGATTAACATGAGTAACAAAGTATAACATTTTTATAAAAATTATGAGTTTTATGTGTCTTTCTGGTATTCTTTTATTTTTATATAAGTTCTAACAGTGATTGTATCTTATGTTAACTTAGGTTTTATGTTAATTTGTGCTCTCTTGATGAAAACACAAAAAACTTTGTATTAAAAAATATATATGTATTAATTTAAAATCTACTATGTTGGTATTGTGGGAATCTGTTTAATATGCACAATGTAAATTCATATGCATAATATTTCAGATCTATTTCAGTTGGGTTCTGCAATATATAAATATATGCATATTTTACAATCACTTTAAAATGTACAGATAATGTTAACTAGAAATTGGATTTGCATGAGTGTTAAATGATAAACCCATTGTGAGACTGGGTGCGCGGAAAAAAGGGGCCCAGGAAAAAAGGGACCTAGAAAAAAGGGGCCTAAGAAAAAAGGGGCCCAGGAAAAAAGGGGCCTACAGTTTTTGGAAAAGGGGGAAAAAGAGGGCCCATTTTTTTTCATTTTTGATTAAACAACATTAGTGATGTCAACCAACTTTTATTTACATAAATCCTTCATAGCAGAACTTGATGCCTCATTTATTATTAGTAATAAACTCCATGACTGCACTTAGTGAATAATGATAAACCTAAAATTTTTCAACCTTTAAAAGGGATTTTACCTGCTCAGGGACAGAAAACAAAATGCAATTCGAAATACCTACTCTGGATCGCATGTACAATTGAAGGTCCTTTCATATAACCCCCATCAAAAAATCTAAGCAATTCATGCATCTACTCTGGATTGCATTTTAAAATTGAAGACCCTTTTAAGTAGCACCCATCAAACAATCTGATAAATCATATGTATCTACTCTGTATTGCAATTACAAATTTCAAGCCTATAAAGTAGGTTAAAACATAATAAAGTTTGAAAAACAATGTTAAGTGTTTGTTGCATGAAGGAAATTTCATAATCATAAACAAAAATTAGAAAAAAAATACTGGGCCCCCTTTTCCCCTTTTCCAAAAATTGTCGGCCCCTTTTTTCCTGGGCCCCTTTTTTCTTGGGCCCCTTTTTTCTAGGTCCCTTTTTTCCTGGGCCCCTTTTTTCCTGGATTCGTGAGACTGAAACCCCCATTTAATGTTTCCTGTATTTCTGGTAGATACACTGATCACCACATAACTAGCCAAGGCACAACTTTGCAGTGACACTAATCTCACCACAATGCCTAATGACATAATTGACACCTAATCTCCCAACAATGCTCCATGTACAACGGATTATATCTGTATAATGTTCATGAAGATATACATATACACTAAGTACTCAAAGCAATCCCTCTTGTTTACATTTGGTAATAAGACTTGATCTAAGTGTTAAATATGTGTAATGAGATGGCTTTACATCATAGTTATATAGGTTAAAGGATGATGGAAAAAGTACAATTAAAAAATATTCAATTACAATTATGGTGTAAATTTTTCAAATACAATTACAATTACTCAGTTTTTTAAAAAATCAATTACACAAAAATTGTAATTAATTACTCAATTACTTGTGTAATTGACCCCAACCCTGACTACTGGCCAAATTTTTGACTTCTTGCATTTCATACAAATTTCCCTCATGCTTTACAAACCTATTATTGCAACGCAAGCACTTTTTCCAGTATGTTCAGGTTATGTATGTTCCACTGTATAACACACTGGTGATATTAAGAGGATTAAAATTCATAACTTGTACATGAACAACATAATTTAATGCTAAATAATAATAACAAGATTGATCAGTGAAGAAATAATAAAGTGTGGGTTTTGTGTCTTAAATGGATAAAAGTATAAAATAGTTTTACATGACTAACTTGGAGAAACTTATGGATATAGAGGCAAACATATTCCTGTCAGGTATCATATATTAAAATTAAATGGACTTTCTGGAGATTAATGAAGTGAAACCATCACTTGTTTGTCTAAATATTTCCACTGTTGCATCACATTGGTAGCGATTCCCTTTTATGAAAGGCTGTTCAATATATATATTGTTTTAACTGAATCAAAATGATACTTGATCTGTGTCTTTATCAATGACAGGTCCTCAATGACCTAGTGATAGCAAGTTTGGCAACCACAGGCTTTCATCTGTGTGGTTTTGACACTCACAAAGTGGCAATGTCAAGGGCCTGTGTCAACAAGACCCTGTTTAACAGGATGTGAAACCGTAACTTTATCAGTGATTGGTCAAACTTTCTCTGAATGTTTTGGATAGCTGAACAAAATTGGTCAAGTAATTGTATACCATGGATTTGGCAGAAGTCAAAGTTGCACAGGGTTTCAGATTCATGTCGGCCATTGGTCACTGACCGAATTTTGCAATGAAAACCCGAATTTTAAATAGAATATTAGGACATATTGTCCGAGTCGTATCCATGGGCGATAATAGAAGATCTAGCCGTCTTTTTATTTACAAAATATGAAGTCATGTTACAACTCACAAGACCATAAAATCTCATGAGATCTACGTGATTTTTATCGTAGCAAGGTCTAGCAGTCTTTTATTTGCAAAATATGAAGTCTCGTGGCAAGCCACGCCACGAGACCTGCCAGGAAATGCCAGGGGAAATCTGTGTCTTCATATCTTCTTATGTATATTAATGTCTTGGGTGCTATGGCCGTAAGTTCTTGAGTTTACAGTATTTGATCTTCGTCTATGCTTCCATGTTATAAAATATTGCAAGGAAATCCCAGGGGAAATCCGTGTCCTCATCTTTTCATGAATATTAATTACTTAGGTGCTATGGCCTGAGTTCTCGAGTTTAAAGTATTTGATATTCGTTGAGACGTCTAGTGGCGCGATAAAGAGATGCACTGAGAGGTGCAATCCGGGAAAAAATCCGGTTCCGAATCTGATTCTGACTTTTACAATTTACCTTTTCCAAATGCCATTAATCTGATAACAATAAACTCTTGCTTTGTCAATTTGGTGTTGAATAAAACAGCATTCAGTTATTTCACTGTATTTTATTTTTCGAAGTACATGATCACTGAACATCATAAATACTTTTTGACATTTTAACTGGGGCCATGGCAGAGTGGGAACACTCTCGCCTCTCACCTCTGAGATTGGGGTTCAGTTCCCGGCCTGACCTCAAGTGGAAAAACTGGTAGTTGCTTGCCGTTGGTTGGCAGTTTACAGTACAGAACCTTGACCAGCTGTATGTACTGGTTCCCTCTGCCCTACGACCTGTACAGTGTTGAAAGCGACGTAAAACCCAAAATAAACTAGAGGATTGCTTGCAAAAAAAAAGATAATGTCCCAAAAAGGATATAAAGGTGAGTGCTAAAGTATATAGAAAAAGCTTTGCTTATAGCCTTATACTGTTGTGGAAACCAAAGTCTGCATAGTTTATTAGGTATTGAGCAGTCACAAAAATGGCATATATATTGATATATGGCCATCTGTATGTAGACATGTAATACAGATCAATGACATGTACTTAACAGTTGTGATAACACATAGTGCCTAAGGTTTGTAGGGGGGAAACTATTGTGTACATTTTTGGCTGGATGATAGTTATTTGCCTTGGTACTATCCTCTGAATGGATATTCATTTTTTGCTTTTCTTGAGCTACTGAAAAGCCAAATTGTTGAAAGGGTTAAATTTTAAATTATCATTGTCCACACGATAAAATATTCTACGCTACTCGGCAGAGATAGCCTTCGGGTCAAAAATTTTGTCGCAATGGCTCTATCTAGCACGGTTTTCGAGATATAAGCATTTTTGTGTTTTGCAATTTTTGCGAAAAATTCAAAATGGCGGACGTTTTTGGTGAGGCAATTTTTTTTTGAAAATTCGGATGGCGACTGCAGAGTTACCCTGTGGGTCAAAAATTTTGTTGAAATTGCTCTATCTAGCACAGTTATAGCGAAAAAATATTTTTGTGTTTTGCAATTTTTGCGAAAAATTTGAAAATTTAAAATGGCCCCCATTTTTGGCGAGACAAATTTTTTTGGAAAATCTGGATGGTTGCTCTGAAAAGACACTGTGGGTAAAAAAAAATTGTCAAAGTCGCTCTAACTAGCATGGTTTTCGAGATATAAGCATTTTTGTGTTTTGCAATTTTTGCAAAAAATTCGACAATTCAAAATGGCCGCCATTTTGGCGAGACAAAAATTTTTGGGAAATCCAGGTGGCTACTCTTCAGATACCCTGTGGGTCAAAAATTTCATCGAATCGCTCTATCTAGCACAGTTTTTGAGATCTAAGCATTTTTGTGTTGTGCAAAAAAATTGCAAAACATATTTCCCCTTTCAAGTTATCATCCGGACAAGCTTACCCATCGAAAAAAGACATTTTTGGTCATGTGACCTCTCTGATTGGTCGAAATGTCACTGCAGCATATTCAAAAAAATTCCTCAGGGCCATTGCATACACCTGCCAAATTTGAAAAGAATCCGCCCAATGGTCAGAGTTATAAGGAAACCAAAACGTGGAGCTGGCGGAGCCTGATTTCCTCCCATATACAAACCCTTGCCGGACGCTTAATAAATTGACATTTTAACTAAAATGAGATTTGTATTATGATTCAGTAAATTTTACTTTATTTCCCATTCTTATAGGACCATTGACTTTAATGACTTAATTTTAGTAACCTGTAGAATGAAAATTTGATTGACAAGACTTCTGCCCTAAATTCTTTGAAAATGTCTTAAACGTTTTCCTAATCTTAGGACAGAATGTCTGGCCGGACTTTTCACGTAGCAGAGTCACTGTTGCAAAATGTCAGAAATTTAATTCTTCCCATGGTAAACTCTAGTTACACCAAATTTGAGAAATATTTAGTTGTGAGAAAACTGATTTGGGATCAACATTGGTTTAATTACTCTGGTCTTGTGACAAGTTGTGAAAAAAAGCGGTGTTTACTTGTTCAGCATCTACTCTGTAAAACCACCAAGCATCACCAAATAACGACATATGTTTCTGTTTGAATCAATTTTAATTAATTTTTTTTTATGAATTTTTTAAACAATTTTTATCCCACACAAGATATAGAGTACTGGTTTTGCCTGAAGGGCTGTCGGGGTATTGTTTTCACCCATGGTGTCCGGATGGGTGGGCGGCGGGAAAAAGTTTGTCTGGGCTGTATCTCAGAAACCTTAAGGTGTAGGAAGTTGATACTTGGTAGCGACATTGGTTAGGATGTGTAGGTGGGCAACGTCATGGTCTGACCTTGATTTGACCTTGCCGTAGTGACCTTGAGTTTGAAAATCTTGTCCGGGCTATATCTGGGAAACTGTAAGGTGTAGGAAGTTGATACTTGGTAAGGACATTGGTTAGGGGGTGTAGGTGTGCAACGTCATGGTCTGACCTTCATTTGACCTTGCCGTAGTGACCTTGACCTATAAAATCTTGTCCTGGCTATATCTTGTAAATCGTAAGGTGTAAGAAGTTGATACGTAGTAGGGACATTGGTTAGGGGGTGTAGGTGTGCAACATCATGGTCTGACCTTGATTTGACCTTGCTGTAGTGACATTGACCTATAAAATCTTGTCCAGGCTATATCTCGGAAATTTTCTCTATTTAAACATTGTTTGGACCTTTATATAACTGACAGTGCTCTGAAAGTATCCTAACTTTGTACTGATACAATACTTCTATATCTCATGGTGTTAAAAATATTCCCTAGGCTTTGGGGTACGGGCATCTCTGATGCTATTTTTAATATATTAAAATTCCTGAAATGCACTAAATCAATTATAATTTGAAAATTATTGCATTTAGAGCATTTTGTTAAAATCTGTTATTCAGCTACTTTTTCCGTAGCTATAACATGGTGAGTAACTTGGGAGTCTTTCCCAATAGTTAAGTGAGTAATAGCTACTTTTTGACTTTTCAGTAACTTCCAAAATGAGTAAAATCACTTGTAACTTGAAAACTATTGCATTTAGAAAATTTCGTATAAATATGTTATTCAGCTACTTTTGGGTCAGCTATAACATAGTAAAATTTCAGACCTGTAGCTTATTGCGTAGCTGAGTAATAGCTACTTTTATGTTATAACTGTTGAGTAAATTGCTTGTAACTTGAAAACTGTTGCATTTAGAGAGTTTTGTTTAATCTTTTATTCATGTACTTTTCAATTAGCTATAACATAGCGAAATTGCAGACCTGTAGCTCATGGCATAGCTGAGCAATAGCTATTTTACTGCGTTAATACATCCTATCCAATGGACAATTGCTTTTCCGGTCAGCGACAGGTCCCGCCAAATGCCAGAAAAAGACGTCCTGTATACACTACCGGCAGGACCGGTCACAGAGTGTGCATTCGCTAGGTGGCACATCGTACTTCCTTCCTGTCTAGACAGCGTGATGTCCTAGCATCTTTTTCGTTTGGCGCGTGGAGTGTGCAGACCTGTTTTCTACTGAGAGATGTTTTTGAATTTTATCAACAAATTTTTCCATTTTATGAACTTTGAAGTTTATTTACTTACGTCTACGAGTTCTATCATCATTATGTCTTCTCCTGGACAGAAAAGAGGAACTTACTTGCACATTATGGCTTTGTTCGATAGCCACAAGAAGTATGCCAGATGTAGGGAGAAGGTGGTGGGAGACGATCCCTGTGTCAAGAAACTTGAATGCCAGATCTGTAAGGCTTCACCCCTACTCAAGTTCAACAACTGGCCACCCCGACCTACAAATCCAGGAAAGAACGTGGAGAGCAGAAGAAGATGACAGAAACTGCCAGTAGGGCTACCCCCACTCTCGTGGAAGAGGAAGCACAGCAGTAAACCCACTTCTGAGGACCTCAAAAGTTTGGATGACAAGTGGAGTGAGAGGTTTTCACGACTTGAAGCTTTGCTTCTTAGTAAGTCGTTTGCTGTGCCGGTAGAACCTGTGACACCTTCAACTGTGGTGACCAGAGAACATCCCTTCTTTGATCCGGGTGCTTCTTCCAGTGTTGTTTCTTCTGATTTGGTCACTGTGGGTACCGGTCCCAGTCTTGTACAGACCACCGGTATAGCTGTCCAGTTGTCTGCTACCCAACCTCCGCTGGGGTTTCCCGGTATGAATGCTGTGCAGGATGTCAGTAAGAGTGCTACCCGCCCTGTTCAGGGTCCTGGTACCTCTAATGTGGCCACCCAGCCTTTACAGCTCCCGGTGCAGAGACAGCCACCCAGCCTTTACATGCTCCCGGTGCAGGGACAGCCACCCAGCCTCTACAGGCTCCCGGTGCAGGTCTTGAAGTGCTGCCAACCAGTAATGATCCTGCTCAGCTAGATCAGTCACTTTCCGGTGGAAGAACTGCTGAGATTTCCAGTGAATCCGAGAGTGAGCCAGAGCTGCATAGGGAACTGGCCTCCCCAGCTAGTGCCAATGCCCAGGGTGAACTGCCTGAAGATTCTACTGACCAGGACCTCTCTGAAGATGCCAACTACAGAGAGACAATCGGAGGGGTCAGATCCTTCATGGGCTGGCATCAGATCCCTGACTTCGACAGTGCTTCTTCCTCCCTGGATGATAATCCATTTGCCGGTTCCAGAGTCAAACCAACCGGTAAAGTGTCTGTTAAATTACCGGTGGATGAGTGGCTGTGTCGAAAGTTTGAGAGACTGAACCTGACTGTTGCTGAAGGCTACCCTTCTAGAAACACTGAGACTGGTGGACTGCTGCGTGACCAGAGTCAAACCAACCGGTAAAGTGTCTGTTAAATTACCGGTGGATGAGTGGCTGTGTCGAAAGTTTGAGAGACTGAACCTGACTGTTGCTGAAGGCTACCCTTCTAGAAACACTGAGACTGGTGGACTGCTGCGTGACCAGTTTGTCAAGCCACCCAGGTCATCAAAGTGGTATGAAATGCACACAGACAAGAAAGACTCTGCTTCAACTACCGTGTATAACTGGTCTCTGGAACCGGCAAAGTTGAACAGCACCTTTAGTAGAGTGGCCAGACGTAGTTTACTCTCTGCCCCAGCCTCCCGTACTATCAGCCAAGACACTTTAAGGTGTTGGGAGAGAGCGGTCTGGGAACAGTCTGTGTGATGTGTAACCAGGCTGCTGGTCTGTCAAGATGTTTGACAAAAGTACAGGACTCCAAGACACTTTAACTGCCTTATGCACAGCACCAGTTCATCTAGCCTCATTGTTTCCAGACAATTTACTGGTCAAGGCTGAAGACAAAATTTCTCGTAGTGAGGAGACGTTTTCTGGCAGCTCACACAGGAAGCCCAGTCGTTTCCACCCATACGCTTCCTCAAGTGGCAGATCAACACAACTACCGGACCGGAAGCCCACTGCACCGGCCTGGAAGCAAAATATAGACCGGCAACTAGGACAGAAAGGTTGTAGCAAAGCCTCAAACTTCACCCAGAAGCCGGCCAAGGGTTCAAAGAAGAATTAGAAATAGGACGCCCTGTTGATAGTAGCTGCGACATATGAATAGAAACACGATAGCATAGAAGAACACACATTATCATGTGTAATGTCCACCCCATGAACCTTTTGCCAAAATTGTACAGTAGTCTTACAAGACCCTGTTTCATTTGTAAAATATATCAATGATGCTTAAATATTTATTAGTGTAGATGTAAATTATTTCAGCTTCATGCCTTTTTGCATTGGTTGGGTCAAAAATTTTGACGAAATCACTCTATCTTGCACGGTTAAGAAGATAGAAGCAAATTTCTGTTTTTCTATTTTTGGCAAAAATTTGAAAATTCAAAATGGCCGCCATTTTTGGGAAAAGGAAAATTTTTTGAAAATTGCCAAGAGTACATTTCTTAGATACCCTATGGGTCGAAAATTTCAACGAAATAACTCTATTTTGCACGCTTAAGGCAAATATGTGTTTTTCCATTTTGGGCCAAAATTCGAAAATTCAAAATGGCCACCATATGTGGGGAGGGGAAAATTTTTTGAAAATTGCAAAGAGTACATTTCTTAGGTACCCTGTGGGTCGAACATTTTGACGAAATCGCTCTATCTCGCACGGTTAAGGGGATAGAAGCAATTTTGTGTTTTGCCATTTTTGGGAAAAATTCAAAATGGCTGCCATTTTTGGGGAGGGGAAAATTTTTTGAAAATTGCTTAACAATTACCCTGTTGATTGATAATTTCGACGAAATCGCTCTATCTCGCATAGAAGGAAATTCGTGTTTTGTCATTTTTGGCGAAAATTCGAAAATTCAAAATGGTCGCCATTTTTGGGGAGGAGAAATTTTTTAAAAATTGCCAAGAGTACAATGCTCAAGTACCCTGTGGGTCGAAAATTTCGACGAAATCGCTCTATCTCGCACGGTTAAGGAGATAAAAGCCATTTTGTGTTTTGCCATTTCTGGCAAAAATTTGAAAATTCAAAATGGCCGCCATTTTTGGGGAGGGGAAAATTTTTTAAAAATTGCCAAGAGTACAATGCTCAGATACCCTGTGGGTCGAAAATTTTGACGAAATCGCTCTGTCTCGCACGGTTAAGGAGATAGAAGCAATTTTATTGCGTTAATACATCCTATCCAATGGACAATTGCTAATTCGGTCGGCGCAGACCGGCCCGCCAAACGCCAGAAAAAGACGTCCTGTGTTTCCACCGGCTGGCCGGTCCGTAGTACTGTGCACTCCCCAGATGGCGCCTCATACTTCCTTCCTGTCTAGACAACCCGACGTCATAGCATCTTTTTCGTTTGGCGCGTGTACTGTGCAGACGTGTTTTCAACACCTCCAGAGTTTTATATAAAAAGTGTGCATTATGGCGGATTTTCAACCTTATTTGTGAATATTTTAAACGCTGGAAACGCTCCCTAGCTGACTCAATTTAGTGTTGACGATAGGGCAGTAATCTACGAGAAATATGAAGGCAGCCATTTTCTAGTTTCCTCCCATTCAACAATTGTGTTGTTAGGGGCAGATCGACATATTTAGAAATATAATGGATATACTTACAAGGTATTTTTATCTGTGTTTTTGTTTGAATGTACCTGCTGTAACCTTCCAGCTAATATCACCATAGAAACGTCCCTTCTAGTACTACAATAGAAATCACGGGAAACTTCAATCTACGTAGTTTTGAACACTGTAAAGAAGGAATTCCCAGCAAGATGCATTCTTCATCTTCAGAGCGCACTGGTACCGACTTCTCTGCTGTATAGCATCAGTCACACCAGCCTAGCTCGAGTATTTAGTGTTTTTTCATCAGAAGCAAGAGGTGAATTCTTCAGATTTCTTCAGAGCGCACTGGTCCAGACATCTTTGCTTTAATGCATTAGTCGACTGGCAAGCTCATATTCAGCCGATCTCACCTAGTATTTACATAGAAGGAACTTCATCTTCATCACTCTCAGTCCCACCCTTGTGGACCCGGCACTTGTGTCGATAGTAAGGGCAGTGGATGGCCAGGAAACTGGTTTGAGTGTACAGCCGGCTGAGAAGAAGAACCGACTTCAGACCGGCCAGGAATTTCATCTACAGAGCGCACTGGTCCAGGCTTCTCTGCTTTAAAAGCATCAGCCGACCGACCATCTCAAAAGAACGCGACCTCTGACGTCATATCCAGTCAGCCAATCGCGTGTCCTTCCGACCCATCACGAAGCAGGTCACGTGTTTTCACCGACCTCAGAGGTCGGAAGTGCGTTCTTTCAGAACTCGCGTCTACTGTATTCCAGTCCCTGCCTTGCAGACCCGGCCTGGTTGTCGGTAGTGGGGTTTGTGGACTGTAAGTTGCCGGCAAGCATCACACCAGGAACGCGAATACTGACGTCATCCCCAGTTAACCAATCGCGTGTCCTTCCGACCAGTCACGAAGCTGGTCACGTGGTTTCACCGAACAGGAAGGTCGGAAATGGTCGGAAGATCCGACCAGGTCACGAAGCTGATCGTCATCTCCAATCAGCCAATCACGTTCTCCCTCCGACCAGCAAACTGGTCATGTGACACACCGACCAACACTTGTTTCTAAATATAGATCATAAGGGCTTTCCCAGCAACTGTCAAATCTACAAATAAGACGTGCGTTCAAAAGAAATACTTTATTAATGGCGGAAACCTACAGCCAGCTGATTTCAACACAAGATAGTTGTAAGTACATTTACTTCAACAACTGGTTACAGAATGTACCGACCCACTACCAGCTAACACAGCCTTATACAGTAGCTTTAACAACTGGTTACAGTGTACCGGCAGGGTACCGGCTACACAGCCCTGTACACTTGCTTCCACAACTGGTTTCAGAGTGTACTGACAGGTACCGACTACACAGCCCTATAAACTTGCCTCAATGACTGGTTACAGAGTGTACCGGCTGGTACTTGCTACACAGCCTTGTACACTTGCTTCAACTACTGGTTACAGAGTGTACCGGCTGGTACTGGCTACACAGCCTTGTACACTTGCTTCAACAACTGAGTACAGTGTACTGGCTGGTTCTGGCTACACAGCCTTGTACACTTGCTTCAACAACTGGTTACAGAGTGTCCGGCTGGTACTGGATACATAGCCTTGTACACTTACTTCAACAACTGATTACAGAGTGTACCGACTGGTACTGGCTACACAGCCTTGTACACTTGCTTCAACCTACCGGTTACAAAGTCTACCAACAGGGTGCTGGCTACACAGTCCTTACTGTACAGTGCTTCACCCCAACTGGTTATAAAAAAAAAAAAAAAAAATCGACCAGCAGCTGTCAAAATTCATTGGTGACCCCAGCCTGCCAGTTTTTTGCCGGTTACAGAAAATTACTGGTTACAGTAAAGTACCGGGTATGGAGTCCTGGTACTGGACAGAGTTGCCTAAGGTAAATTTGGTTACACAGAATTCTTAGACCATTCAGTGGTCTTGGGGGATATGACAGTGTCCCAAGCTGCCAGGCAACCTTCCCTTATCACACCTCTCAACAACCTGTTATCGGTGCTGGACTTGACTGGAGAGATAATAAATTTTGTCATGTCCTGCCAGGGGTCAGACATCTCACAAATGACAATTGCTCTGTAAATGCTGCACCTTGCAGGCTGCTGGCCCGGGGCAAAGAGTCTATTAATGTGAAAAGTTGTGTCAGCCCCACCGGACCACAATATGAACAGAGAGACTGTTAACTTGGATCATTGTCACCAGACCGGACCAGTGCCCGGAGGGACAGAAAATGTTTGTCAGAATACCAAATGTCCCAAATGTGGCGCACAATCTGCCTGTAGGGCCCAGACTAAGCCCTTTTGGGGAACTTAGGAAGCCTTGGGGGCTGGACCCTAGGTAGTACAATTGTTGCAGGAGGGATACCTATGTCCATATACCTATACAAGGACAATCCAGGAAATGCCTGAGATTTCACATCCAAGGTCGAGCATACCAGTTCAAGGCCCTGCCATTCGGTTTGTCCACAGTGCCTTTGGAGTTCACCGTGATACCAAAGGAGGTGAAATTGATGGCAATACACAAGGATTTAAGAAACCACCAGTACCTAGACGACTGGTTGGTGAGAGCCAGATCCCACCAGGCTTGTCTCCAACATACACAGGAACTAGTAAGTAATGTGTCAGCAACTAGGTTGGCTGGTGAACTTAGAGAAATCAGAGCTGGATCCCAAACAAGACTTCAATTTTGTAGGCTACCAGTTCGACCTCAGGTCTGATCCGGTCCGACTGACTCCAGACCAGTGGCAGAACCTTCAAGAGAAAATGCTGAAATTGCTATCCCGGGAATTCAGGTCCGTGATAGGCTTACTAACAGCTACAGAAAAGCAAGTTCATGTAGGCCAACTTCATATGAGACTTATTCAGTGGCATCACCAACACAACTGGAGGGTCCCAGAATCACTGGAAAAGGTGATCCCAACCCCCAGGTCCTTGCACCCCCTTTTACAATGATGGCTGAAGGAAGACAATGTACTTACAGGCCAACCATTACACCCAATAAAACATGCTCTGCAAATAATTACAGACGCATCAATAGAAGGGTGGGGCGCTCGCTTAGACGAGCACTTTGCAAGAGCAACCTGGTCCCCTCCGGGAAGCAAGCTGCATATAAACTATCTAGAACTTAAAGCAGTCCGGCATCTCTTCTGGCTTTAAAAGAGTTCTAAGACCTTTGCTCAACAAGATAGTACTTGTCGCAACTGACAACACCACAGTAGTGTCATACATAAACAAGGAAGGAGGCATGAGGTCGTGCCCACTTTGTGCCCTACTATGGAGAATCTTGACCTGGGTACCAGGAAACAAGTGACTCTAAAGCACGACACATTCCAGGCCGGCCGAATGTGGTAGCAGACAAGCTATCCAGGCTAGGCCAGACCATCCAAACAGTGGTTTCTCCTTCCAGAGGTTTTCCACTCTATGCAGCAGGTGGCACCGGCCCAAAATAGACTTATTTGCCACGAGGTTCAACAACAGGTTGCCTCTGTTTGTGTCACCGGTACCGGATCCCCTGGCCACAGCAGTGGAGGCGCTCAGTCGGCCATGGTAGGATCTGAAAGCATACACCTTCCCACCATCAGCCATATTGGGCAAAGTGGTGGAGAAGTTGCAAGACTCCCCATGCAAGAGAATCATTCTAATTGCTCCGGGGTGGCCCAACATGCCTTGGTTTTGGGATCTAGTGGCCATGTCCAGCCAAATCCCACTGAGCCTGCCAATCTGCCCAACCTGTTGACAGCCATTCAATCAGGTCCCTCACAGAAATCTGACAAATCTTAATCTCCATGCAGGGCTCCTAGAGCCTCTGCAATCAAGGAGCAGGGTTGTCTGAGGCAGTGGCAGCAAGAATTGAGGCTCCTCAAAGGGGATCAATCAGATCAGTCTATGAGGCAAGTGGGCCATTTTTACAAGTGATGTATCATTCATCAGGTGGACCTCAGGGCACCCCCCTGTAAAATCAGTTGCTGACTTCCTTATGTACCTGTTTCAGGACAGGAAGTTGCAGCCCAGTACCATTGATGGTTACAGGTCAACCATTGCTGATAGACTGGGAAATTCGCCCATCAATATCAGTAAGGATGGAAATCTCACTCGTCTCCTGGATAGTTTCCACTGAGACAGACCCACAGGCCGGAAGGGAATCCCCTCTTGGAACCTCTCCCTGGTTTTTGCACCAGCTGACAAGGGTCATTTTGAACCAATTAAAGAGGCCTCCTTGAAGCATTTGACCTTCAAGACAGTTTTCCTCTTGGCCCTGGGGTCGGGCAAGAGTAGAAGTGAGATATATGCTTGGCAACACAGAAATATTAGACACCAGTCCGACTGGTCAAGGTGTCCCTGTACCCGTCACCCAGCTTTCTCCCCAAGAATCAGCTGGCCAAAGAGGGTCCAGACAGTGTGGCCCCAGGGGTATAACAGCCCTGGCCCCCAACTCTGGATAGATCCCTCAAGTCTGACAGGTCCCTCTGTCCAGTCAGAGCATTGTGCTACTATTTGGACAGGACCTCGGGCAGAATAAGGAGGTGGTTTTTGTCTCCTTTAAGAAAGGGTTTGACAAAGACATCTCACCTACCACTATCTCCTCTTAGATCAAGCAGACTGTGATCCTATGTTATGAGCTCTCTGACCAGGAGGCCCACACTTTACATCAGGTTAAAGCCCATGATGTCAGGGCCTTGATGCTTCTAAGGTCTTCCAGTCGGAATTTTCCTTGGATACAGTCTTGTCAGCCTGCCTCTGAAGTCCCATAATACCTTCACATAGTTCTATTTGAAGGGCGGGGTTTTGGGCTGATTCAGAGCTTTACCAATTGGGCTCGGTAGTGGCTGCTCAGCAGATCCACAAGTGGCCCTTAGATTGAGGAGATTTGTATATATGTATAAACGGTTTCTTCATGTACATAAAAATTAAGTGTGGCGTGCTTCCTTCGGGAGGTTTATTTGCATTCTGGGACTGAACTCATCCCTCTCTTCCCCTACCTCAGAGCAGGTCTGCAAAAGGGGGGGGGGGGCAACGGCGGTATAGCCCCGGGTAACCGGCTGCTGGCAACCGACCATGGCCTTACAGGGTTTCCTGACCTTAAGGTCAACCCAGGCCTGGGCCTATAGGTCTCCTGACGAAGTCAGCCTAGACCGTAGGTTAAAATTTGCTATTACTTGTGAGTTCACATAAGTCCCTAGTAACTTACCCGCCGGCCAAGCGGTAGTTATTCAGCAATTGTCCATTGGATAGGATGTATTAACGCAATAAAATTGCAAATTTAATAAGTAAATTAAATTTTTATAAGTTAATACCCTATCCAATGGACGCACAAGACCCTCCCACCGACCCCGCTATCAGCTTACTAGGGGTCTAATAGGTTTAGACAACGAAAAAGATGCTATGACGTCAGGTTGTCTAGACAGGAAGGAAGTACGAGGCGCCATCTGGGGAGTGCACAGTACTAAAATTTGCAAATTTGTGTTTTGCCATTTTTGGCAAAAATTCGAAAATTCAAAATGGCCGCCATTTTTGGGGAGGGGGAAATTTTTTGAAAATTGCCAAGAGTACAATGCTCCAGTACCCTGTGGGTTGAAAATTTCGACGAAATCGCTCTATCTCGCACGGTTTAGGAGATATGAGCACATTTGCCTTTTTCAGTATTCAAAATAGCCAATTACTCATTTCTTTAATTAATTACTCACTCATCTATGAAGCAATTCCCCCCCAAAAGCAATCCCATACAAGCTATTAACCCAATGAACCTCCATACCAAATTTCAGAAAGCTAGGCTTAATAGCATTCCTTAAAATGTCTGGAAACCAAAGAGATACTCAAAAGTAGCAAAGTAGCTATTACTCAGTTAGCTATAGAGCTATCATCACCAAAAGCAATCCCATACAAGCTATTAACCCTATAAACCTGCATGCCAAATTTGGTAAAGATAGGATAAGAACTGTTGCCTAAAATGTCTGGAAACCAAGTGGGACGCCGGAAAAAGCAAAAATAATATGTCCACCCCACTGGGGGGTGGACATAATAAATGATAATTACTGTGTTTTAAATGTAGCCGGAGTGAAGGACTCTGTACATGTATCTGGTGAGTAAGAATCTTTGAACTCTTCACCAGTGACCAGCAAGAGCAAGACTGTAGTTTTACATGTAGACTCTTGTGTTGCAAATGTTCATTCTGTTACACAGAATTAATTCATTTATTACCCAGAAATAAAATATGTGAAAGATGTTTCCTGTGTAGGTCACTTCTGCTAATATTGTCACAAATGTCCCAACTGTTGCTATAAATCCACCTGTAGGGGCAAGGTTACATCAGTTTTGGGAGAAGTGGGAAGCTCTGGGTTCGAGTCCAAAAGTAGTGACAACACTCAGAGAGGGCTACACCCTCCCCTTCCGGTTCAGACCCAGTTTAACCAGGTCACCAACCGTCAAGCAACTATGTCAACCCACTAAGACAGTCCCACCTCTTGGAGGCACTGTATCAGCTGGTGAACAAAAATGCAGTGGAACCGGGAGCAAACCAAAACTCACTGGGGTTTTACAACCGGCTATTTTTGGTACCCAAACCCAACAACCGGTGGAGACCTATCTTGGACCTGAGCACCTTGCACACCTTCCTAAACACAGAGTCATTCAAAATGGAGACCCCAGAGACAATAAGAACCTCCCTACAGGTAGGGGAGTGGGTCACCTCCATAGACTTCAAGGACACATATTTCCATATACCAATTCACAGTCAGTCCAGGAAGTACATGCGTTTTCACATCCAGGGCCGGTCCTACCAGTTCAAAGCCCTACCCTTTGGTCTGTCCACAGCACCTATGGAGTTCACAGTGGTGGCCAAAGAGGTCAAATTGATGGCTCTGCAGAGAGGTATAAGAATCCACCAGTACCTAGATGACTGGTTGGCGAGAGCCACATCCCACCAAATTTGTCTCCAGCATACACAGACCTTGGTAGCTCTCTGTCGAGAACTAGGTTGGCTGGTGAATAAGGAAAAATCAGAACTGGATCCAAAACAGGTTTTCAACTTCGTAGGTTACCAGTTCGACCTCAGGGAGGGCAAAGTCAGACCCACACCAGAGCGTTGGCAGACCTTAACAGACAAGATATTGTCAATTCTGTCATGTCCGGTGTGTCCGGTCCGGCAGTTCATGTCCCTCATAAGGCTCCTAACAGCCACAGAAAAGTCCACCTAGGTCGACTTCATATGAGACCCATACAGTTGCACTTGAAGAACAACTGGAGAGTACCAGAATCACTAGAAAAGGTGATACCTGTTCCCAGATTGCTCCACCCCCACCTAAGGTTCTGGATGGAGGAAAGCAATGTGCTTCTCGGTCAACCATTACACCTGCTAAAACATGCTCTGCAGATATTTACAGACGCATCAAAAGAAGGGTGGGGCGCTCACTTAAACAAGCGCACTGCAAGGGGAACATGGTCAATTCCAGAAAGCAAGTTGCATATAAACCATTTGGAACTAAAGGCGGTCTTTCTGGCCCTAAAAAGAGTTCCAAGACCTCTGTTCAAACAACATAGTCCTGGTAGCCACAGACAACACAACAGTGGTTGCCTATATCAACAAAAAAGGGGGTACGAAGTCGGGCTCACTGTATGCCCTACTGTGGAGAATCCTGTCCTTGTGCACCAGGAAACAGGTAACTCTCAGAGCACGTCACATCCCCGGCCGGCTGAACGTGATAACAGACAAGCTATCCAGGCTTGGCCAGACCATTCAAACGGAATGGTCCCTTCATCCAGAGGTGTTCCAAGCTATATGCTCCCGGTGGCATCAGCCTCAAGTGGATCTTTTTGCCACCAGATTCAACAACAAACTACCACAGTTTGTCTCACCGGTTCCAGACCCCCAGGCATGGGCAGTGGATGCACTCAGTCTGTCCTGGGAGGATCTGGACCCATATGCCTTCCCACCAGCAGCCATCTTGGGCAAAGTAGTGGAGAAGTTACAGGACTACCCATGCAACAGAATCATACTGATTGCACCGGGGTGGCCCAACATGCCCTGGTTCTGGGCAGGCCTGGGCAAAATGTATTCGTATTCATAAGTATTCGAATACATTTTTTAAAGTATTCATATTCGTATTCGAATACTTTTGTGAAAAATGTAAAGTATTCGAATACATTTCAAAAGTATTCGTATTCATGAATACTTTTATGAATACATTTAATATTTTTCACTTTTTGTTGATTTTTTTCACCCTGTACTGACAAGTTTTAGATATAAATATAAAATTTGGCTGTCTATCATTATGTGCCTAAGAAAACTAACAAGACATATTTAATAAATACTTTTTGTCAGTAAATATTATATAACATAATAATGACAGTGTCATGTTGGAACATCATGTTGTTATAGCTTCTTCTCTTACATCTCATAAATGCAATTAGTTTGTGTTTAACTTTTATATTGATAAATGGCATCATGTGTATTTTAATCCACATTGGTTTTCATAATGTAGTGCTATGTTATTATAAAATTCATGAAATTATAAACACCAAGCTACCTACCTTAAAATGACAACTGTGTTTGCCTTAGCTACAATAGGGGATTAACTTGTATGTGTTTCAATACCAGTGTCACTGGTCATATATGGGTAATTCTTAGGCAAACTTGTGTGACACCTATTGTGACAGTCTTATTGTAGTAGTAATCCCATCATAAAGATTTCCAAAACAATGGCTATCTCAGTTAAATACAAGATGTTTAGGGCACTATGATGTCCTTTTCAAAAAAAAAAATTGAATATTCAGATCTTGGAGCAAAAATTAATTCTTGTCAAATATGATGTGAATCTGAGCCATTATTTACTGAATTGTGCTTTCATGTTTGTATATTTTATTCAGAAAGGTAAATTTATTAAGATTTATTAAAAATGATTGCATGAATGGGGGTTTAGTTAAAATGTATTCGTAAATGTATTCGAATACTTTTCAAAAAGTATTCGTATTCGAATACTTTTGAAACTGATGTATTCGTATTCATATTCGTATTCATTGAAATGAAAAGTATTTGTATTCGTATTCGAATACTTTTGAAAGTATTCATCCCAGGCCTGGTTCTGGGATCTAGTGGCAATGTCCAGTCAGATCCCACTGAGCCTGCCCTTCTGTTAACGCCCAATGGCAGTGGCAGCACGAATTGAGGCTCCTCAAAGAGGATCAACCAGATCCGTCTTTGAGCCAAAGTGGACCATTTTTACAAAGGGGTGCCTCAGTAATCAGGTGGACTTCAGGGCACCACCTCTGAAAGCCATAGCTGACTTCCTCTTGCACCTGTTCCAGGACAGGAAGTTGCAGCCAGGTACCATTGATGGATACAGATCAGCCATTGTTGATAAGTTGGGTAACTCCCCCATTAATTTCAGCAAAGATGAGAACCTCACTCGTCTCCTGGATAGTTTCCATAGAGACAGGCCCAAGGGCAGGAGGGGTATACCTTCCTGGAACCTGTCCCTGGTCTTACACCAGCTGACTAGGGCTCCTTTTGAACCTTTAAAAGAGGCCTCACTAAAACACTTGACCTTCAAGACTGTTTTTCTGCTGGCCCTGGGTTCTGGTAAACGCAGGAGTGAGATCCATGCTTGGCTACATAAGAACATCAGACACCAGTCAGACTGGTCGAAGGTGTCCTTGTATCCTTCACCCAGCTTTCTGTCCAAGAACCAGCTGGCTAAGGAAGGTCCAGACAGTGTGGCCCCAGTAGTCATACCAGCACTGGCCCCCACTCTGGATAAGTCACTCAAGGGTGACAGGTCCTTATGTCCAGTCAGAACCCTTCGCTACTACTTGGACAGGACCTCAGATCTTAGGCAGAACAAGGAGTTGGTCTTTGTCTCCTTCAAGAAAGGTTTTGACAAGGACATCTCACCTGCCACCATCTCCTCATGGATCAAGCAGACTGTGATCCTTTGTTATGAGCTCTCTGATCAGGAGGCCCTCACACTGCATCAGATTAAAGCCCATGATGTCAGGGCCTTTGCTGCTTCTAAGGCCTTCCAATCGGGGGTCTCCTTAGAGCAGATTCTGTCAGCCTGCCACTGGAAATCCCAGAACACCTTCACACAATTCTATTTGAAGGATGTGGCCTGGGCTAATATGGAGCTTTTTCATTTAGGGCCAGTGGTGGCTGCTCAACAGGTCCACCACCAAACCCAAAAATGAGGAGATATGTATATAGCCTGTATATTTGTATATAATACAAAAAAAAACAAAAAAAACTGTGACTTGTTTCCTTTGGGAAGTTTGTTATCTCCCGCCGGGCTTTAGCCCGGGAGGAAGATTATGAAATGATGCCTGTGTGTGCGTGCGTTAGTTAGTCACACAGATTTCTCCAAAACTACTACAGCTACAGATTTTTTGTAAATTAATTGTCCCAATGAATTTTCACGCCCTCGAAAATTTTTTGGGTTTTATGGACTTAGGCCTAAAGATAAGTGAGTAATAGCAATCTTAGCTACTTGGAGTAAAGGGCTCATAACTCAAAAACTATTGCAGTTACAGCTTTTTCTTCAAATATGTTGTTCAGCTACTTTGTCCTTAGCTATAAGATGGCATATAGTTTGGGGTTCTATTGCATGCCATAAGTGAGTAATAGCTATTTTCTTATTTGTAGCAAAAAAATGACATAGTAAATGTCAAATATCTTCAAAAGTATTAAAGTTATGCCCCTGTTCCACCAAAAGATTAAGCCCCGATCCTGTCGGCGACCCTTAATCGTGGACAGTCGGTGGGAAAATAACAAAAATGGGCGGGAATACTGGGTCGGTACTCAAGTCTGGGATTAAGAACAGATCGTCCCCAGGACGCCTCAGGCGGCCGCAGACAGTCCCCGACTGGTCTGGGACTAAGAACCGACTAAGCCAGTTTTCAGGTCAGTTTCAACCACGATCCTGTCGTACACATACCGACTGGGTCCCAGGACGCCTTAGGCCTCCTGGGACTAAGAGCCGACTAACCCACGATTAACTACCGGCGTCCTCAGGCGTCCTCAGGCCTCCTCAGTCTTCCCCAGACCAGGATCCCCGATTCTTGTTTTCCAAAGTTGCTGGATTTTCTGGGTATATATATATAAAATTCGCGATCTAATCATCATTGCTTTTCTAGGAACACAGCAGGATGCCACCTTTTAATGGAAGACAGATTCAACAACAACTTAGGGCTTTTTTGGTTTTTATTCAGTTACAAATAATCATGTATTTCGATTTTTTACGTCGACCACAGCAACCACCACCAGCACCACCAGCACCCATACAGAGACCTAGAAGAAGGCACAACATGTGGGTCAGGCCATGGCTGCTACAGAGAGAGGAGAGGGGGGCCTACCACAACATTATGGCTGATCTTTATGCCACAGATATTCCAGGATTCACCAACTACATGAGGATGACCCCAGAATTTTTTGAAATGATTAAGACCAGACTGGAACCACACCTAGCCAGGCAGGCCACCAACTACAGAGCACCAATCAGTGTTGGTGAGAAGTTAGCCCTCACCATCAGATATCTGGCCACAGGAGAGTCCTACACATCATTGTCCTGTCAGTTCAGGGTTGGAAGATCCACCATCTCCAAGTTTATACCAGAGGTCTGCAGAGCCATCCAGGATGAGTTCACCAGGGAGCACCTGAAGTGTCCTACAACCCCAGATGAGTGGAAAGAACTGGAGAGGGAATTCAGGATCAGATGGAATGTTCCACATGCCCTGGGAGCTCTGGATGGGAAGCATGTGGCCCTGAAGAAGCCCAAGAACACTGGAGCCCTCTACCACAACTACAAGGGATTCTTTTCCATTGTGATGTTGGCCCTGGTAGATGGACAGTACAAGTTTAGATGGGTGGATGTGGGTACTGAAGGATCCTGCTCGGATGGCCAGATATTTAATGCCTCTCAGCTGAAGAGGAGGATTGAGGATGGCAGGATAGGCTTCCCTGACCCAGCTCCTATAACACAGGGTGGGAGAGATGTCCCCTACTTCATCCTGGCAGATGATGCTTTTGCCCTGAAGAGCTGGCTCATGAAACCCTATGGCAGAAGGATGTTAACCAGAGAGGAAAGGATTGCCAATTACAGAATTTCAAGGGGCAGAAGAGTGGTGGAGAACGCTTTTGGCATCCTTGTGTCAAGATTCAGGGTGATGAGGACAACCATTGAACTACCCCCAGCAACAGTCAGGGAAGTGGTCTTGACCTGTGTTGTTCTACACAACATACTGAGAAGCCAGTATCAAGGTCAACCTGGTGGTCAGCAGCCTGGGGAGGACGATGATGATGATGTACCTGATGATTGTGGATTGATTGGGGGTGCTGCTGGTGGTGGCCAAGACAGAAACCCTGCTAGAGAAGCCAAAAGACAGAGGGATTACCTGAAGGACTACTTCAACAATGAGGGAGCAGTGGCCTGGCAAGATGGCAGAATATAAGTCCTGCTGCAGTAACCAGTCCTTTTCAGGACTACCAATTATTCCAAAAACAATTAATCAGCTATGTTTGCTACAGACGGACAAACCCCATGCCAAACTTAACTTGTTGAGACGGACAAACAGACAAACCCCATGCCAAACATAACTTGTTGAGACGGACAAACAGACAAACCCCATGCCAAACATAACTTGTTCAGATGGACAAACAGACAAACCCCATGCCAAACATAACTTGTTCAGACGGACAAACAGACAAACCCCATGCCAAACATAACTTGTTCAGACGGACAAACAGACAGACACAACTTTCTCACCCAACAAACAGACAAACCCACTGTTAAACAAAAGCCAAACACAAAGTCACACATTATATCCGAAATTAAATTATTTTTTTATATATTTTCAAATCCACATCATAATTTCACCAATTCTTTTTGTTCATGGCTTTGAAATTTATTTGTAGCAGAAAGGTTTTCATGGAAATCTTCAATTTTAAATCTTCACTTCTAATCACAAAAATTTGGAAAATATACCCATGGAACTAGTTTTGCTTTCAATAATGGGGATTGTGTTTGCAAAATAGTTTGTCAGTTTGTTGGCATGGGTTCTATTTACTTTTGGGTTTGTGTGTTTGTTGCTTGGTGGTTACTGGGGTTGGGTTTATTTTTGGTAGTTGGGTGTTAGGTTTGGTACTGGGTTTGTTATTTGGGGGTTATGTTTGGTGTTGGGTTTGTCTGTTTGTGGGTTGGTAAGTATGTGATAATGCCTTTTAAATCTAGGGAAGGTGTAAGTGTTGGACTTTTCTATTAAAGATTTTAAACTATCCCATGGATTTTAATCTAAAAATGGGCTGATTAATGGCCATATTGGGAGTTACTTTTTATTTTTTTTTATGTGGCCTTTTTTGTTATGTGTGGTACCATGGGTTATTTGTTTCATGTTTGGGGTGGTGTAGGTGTTGGATTTGAACTTTTTTTTTCTTGTGATAAGTATTTGTACTGAACTTTTTTGTTTTGGGAGGGGAATTGGAAGAACACGTAGCTGAATAATTGTTTTTGGAAGATTTGGTGGCCCTGAAAAGGGCCTGGCAGGTCAAAGACCCGCCCTGACTGGATGGCTACTGAGGAGGCTGCTGCTGCTGTTGAGGCGGTGCTGAAGTGGTGATAGTAAAGAGCTGCTGCTGCGGTTGTTGCTGCTGCTGCTGCTGAGGCTGCTCGACGATCTGTGTTGATGTCAGATCTGGTAGCTGGCTTAAGATTCCACTCAGATTGTGTCTGCTCCCTTCGTCCTGTACAGTTAGGACAGATGTCGGGTTGCTGAAGCCAATGGGGCTTGGTGTATAGTACACAAAACTGCTGCTAGCTGCTGCTTGAGTGGAACTAGACGCCTGTGGAGTGGTTGTTGGCAGTAGGCCGACTCTCTGGGACTCCGTGGTAACAGTGGCTGATCTTCTGGGCAATGGCTGACGTCTGCGGTTACTCTTAATAGTTTCGATGTCTCTAAAAATCTTGCCCTTTAATTCTTCAAATTCTTCTTGAGTCATCTTCTCGGCCTCTGATGCCACGTAGTCAAAGAAGGGCTGCCTGTCTGACTTCTGATGCAGAAAACCAGAGATAAGTGTCCTCATCTGCTCAAAGTGTTCGAGAATCTTGGAGTCTGTAGTTGAAACGGGCGTTGATGTAATGATGGACTGACTCCTCTCCCTCAGGACACTGGACTTGAGGTGTTCTGTATCAGTAGTTGAGCCACGTGATTCGTCCTGCCTGCTGGTATTTGGACTGGCCTCAAAACCTGAACTTCTATTGGCCCCCTTTCTTCTGATGTGGGTTTTAAGAAAACCCATCTGTTGGTACACCCAGGACTGTCTCTTGGTCATCTCCCTCGGGGCTTGGCCAGATTGGAGCTTAGACAGCTTCCCATAACGGGTTCGCTGGGACTCGAACCATCTTCTCGCATCAAAGGGCTGGAGCTTGAGTTCTGCAGATATTTCTGCCCAGAGAGCCTCTCTTCTGGTCCTGTCGTGGAAACGTGAATGTTCCTTGTCATACAGTTCAGGGTGCAGCTTTACAAATTCCACAATGGAAACTTCCTCACTGTCTGTAAAAGTGGCACACACCCTGGCTCTCTTGGCTGAAGAATGGCACTCCGGATCTTCCTCACACCTCTCTTCTTCTTCTGCCACAGCTTCCCCAATAGCTGGATCTTCCTGAATCTCCTCCTCCTCTCTCCTCTCACTTCCTTCTTCTGTAATAACTTCACTCCTCTCCTCTACTTGACTTTCCTTCTCCCTCTCATCCATCTTTTTCCTTCCTCTCTTCCCTCCTTTCTCTTTCCTCATAATCCAGTCGACAAAATAATAAAAAAATAGTAAAATGTGTCTCCTAACTGTGAAATTTGCCCTAAGCTCAAGTATATAAAATATAAAATAAAAACTGAAAACCCCTACAAATCAGTGACACACGTCTCTCAGTAGCCAAACAGTCAGTAACAACGAGAATGTGTGCGCGGTCGCTTATATAGTCCCAGACCTGCTCATTGCCTCGTTTTAATTTCCAACGCGCGGAAAACAGTCGGTTCTTAATCGGTTGTTAGTCCCAGGCCGCCTGGGGCGTCCTCAGGCCGCCGCAGACTGAAAATGCGTGGTCCCAGGCGTCCTGGGGAGGCCGGTTTGGATCGGTTAGGGTCGGTTACCCTTAGTCGGTTCTTAGTCCCAGACCTTGATTTTTGGGTCCCAGGACACCGCAGACGGTCTGAGGCTTCCGGGGACTAATGCAACCGACCCACTTTCAGACGCATGAAATTCATACGCATCATATTTGAGTCTGGGATTAACAACCGGCCTCCTGGGACTAAGCTAGGGAGGTCTGGGACTAAGGGTTGCAGGCGGCCTGGGACAACAACCGACTCTGTAAATTTGGGTCTGAGGAGGCCTGAGGACGCCTGGGACTGGACATTTTGTTGACGGCGGGAAATATGAATCGGTTGTAGTCGTGTGAAATATCAAACATGTTTGATTTCTCACACGGCCCCAACCGACCACAACCGACCCTTACAGGACGCCTGGGACTAAGCAAATATTTTAAACCGACCCCCCAAAACCCTTAATCGGGAGCCTTAGTCGTGTGGTGGAACACCCACATTAGGGAATTCTTTTCAAATATGTTATTCATCTACTTTTGGTAAGCTATCACATAGTAAAGTTTCAGACCTGTTGTACATTGGATAGCTGAGTAATAGCTACTTTGAAATTGTGACTGTTGAGTAAATCCATTGTAACTCCCAAAACTATTGCAGTTAGAGTATTTTCCTAAAATATGTTATTCAGCTACTTTGTCCTTAACTATAAGATGGCATACAGTTTGGGATTCTATTGCATGCCATAAGTGAGTAATAGCTATTTTCTTATTTGTAGCAAAATAATAACATAAGTAAATTTCAAATATCTTCAAAAGTATTGAAGTTAGGGAAATATTTTCAAATATGTTATTCATCTAGTTTTGATGAGCTATATGATAGTAAAGCTGCAAACCTGTTGCACACTGGACAGCTGAGTAATAGCTACTTTGAAATTGTGACTGTTGAGTAAATCCATTGTAACTCAAAAACTACTGCAGTTATAGGATTTTCCTAAAATAATTTGTTGAGCTACTTTTTCCTTAACTATAAGATGGCATATCATTTGGGGTTCCATTGCATGTCATAAGTGAGCAATACCTATTTTCTTATTTGTAGCAAAATTATGATGGAAATAAATGTCAAATACCTTCACAAGTACCAAAGTTAGGCAAATCTTTTCATTTGTTATTCATCTAGTTTTTCAAAAGCTTACTTTCCTGTGTCCTTTATATTTTTGTTGCTTTTGCAGATGTAGGTCAATAGCTAAGGGAGTACATAGCTGAGCAAGAGCTACTAAAATGAGTAAATGTCTTTTATCTCTAAAAGTATTATAGGTAGGCAATTTCTTCTAAATAAGTCATTCACCTACTTCTGGGTGATCTACCACATAGTGAAGTTGCACAACTGTAGCTCTTTGGATAGCTGAGTAATAGCCACCAAAATGAGTAAATGTCTTTTATCTCTAAAAATATTACACATAGGCAATTTCTTCTAAATAAGTCATTCACGTACTTTTGTGTGATCTACCACATAGTGAAGTTGCAGAACTGTAGCTCTTTGGATAGCTGAGTAATAGCTACTAAAATGAGTAAATGTCTTTTATCTCTTAAAGTATTACAGGTAGGCAATTTCTTCTAAATAAGTCATTCACCTACTTTTGGGTGATCTACCACATAGTGAAGTTGCAGAACTGTAGCTCTTTGGATAGCTGAGTAATAGCTACTAAAATGAGTAAATGTCTTTTATCTCTAAAAGTATTACAGGTAGGCAATTTCTTCTAAATAAGTCATTCACCTACTTTTGGGTGATCTACCACATAGTGAAGTTGCAGAACTCTAGCTCTTTGGATAGCTGAGTAATAGCTACTAAAATGAGTAAATGTCTTTTATCTCTAAAAGTATTACAGGTAGGCAATTTCTTCTAAATAAGTCATTCACGTACTTTTGGGTGATCCACCACATAGTGAGGTTGCAGAACTGTAGCTCTTTGGATAGCTGAGTAATAGCTGCTAAAATGAGTAAATGTCTTTTATCTCTAAAAGTATTACAGGTAGGCAATTTCTTCTAAATAAGTCATTCACGTACTTTTGGGTGATCTACTGCATAATAAAGTTGCAGAACTGTAGCTCTTTGGATGGCAGAGTAATAGCTACTAAAGTGAGTAAATGCCTTTTGTCTTTAAAAGTATCGCAATCAAACATTAAACTTGTTGTCACTTCTACATGTGCCTCCATCTCACAAGAAAATTTATATTCCACTATCTTTAGTACATCTAATTTATACGGCGGGAGATAAATGCATGCGTCAGAATGCTTGTTTCCTTTGGGACTGAACTCAACCCTCTCTTGCTATTCTCAGAGTGGGTCTGAGAAAAGGGGGGGTGGGGGGCAACCTTAGTCTCAGCTGACCTTGACCTTTGGGGTTCATCTGACCCTAGGTCAACGGGGCCTTCTCAATATTGTTTTTGTTTATGAGTTCAACTGAGTCCCTAGTAACTTACCCGCCTACCAAGCAGTAGTTATTCAGCAATTGTCCATTGGATAGGATGTATTAACACAATAAAATTGCAAATTTAACAAGTAAATTAAATTTTTATAAGTTAATACCCTATCCAATGGACAGGCAAGGCCCACCCATCTGGCCCCGCTATCAGCTTACTAGGGGTCTTAATATGTTTAGACAACGAAAAAGATGCTATGATGTCACACTGTCTAGACAGGAAGGAAGTACGATGTGCCACCTAGCAAATGCACACTCTGTGACCGGTCCTGCCGGTAGTATATACAGGACGTCATTTTCTGGACTGGTCGCGTCGACCGGTAAAGCAATTGTCCATTGGATAGGGTATTAACTTATAAAAATTTAATTTACTTATTAAATTTGCAAAATTGTGGGACTTATTGAAAAGTGTTGACGACACTGCTAGCTGAATTGGGATCTCTGTTGAGAGCTGCAGTAGGTCCTAAAGCCAGGGCATCCCTGGCCAGCCTGGGGCTATTGCAATGATCAGGCAATTGCATTGCCTGATTTTTTGGATCACCCTGTGTAGGAGAGCTATGGTAGGGTAAGCATAAGCAGTGAGACCCGACCAGTTTATGTTCAGAGCATCTATGTCCCAAGCATTTTGGTCTGGGACTGGAGATACATACAGTGGAACTTTGTGGTTCAGACAAGTGGCAAATAGATCCACATGAGGAGTGAACCACTTTTGACAGATCTGTTTGAACACCTGCAGATGCAGTGACCATTCTGTTGACTGGACTTGGTTCGACCTGGACAGAAGATCTGCCATCACATTCAGACACCCTGGAATGTGTCTGGCTTTTAAGATTATCTGGTAACTAGAAATAGGACGCCCTGTTGATAGTAGCTGCGACATATGAATAGAAAGAGGATAGCATAGAACACACATTATCATGTGTAATGTCCACCCCATGAACCTTTTGCCAAAATTGTACAGTAGTCTTACAAGACCCTGTTTCATTTGTGAAATATATCGATGATGCTTAAATATTTATTAGTGTAGATGTAAATTATTTCAGCTTCATGCCTTTTTGCATTGGTTGGGTCGAAAATTTTGACGAAATCACTCTATCTTGCACGGTTAAGAAGATAGAAGCAAATTTCTGTTTTTCTATTTTTGGCAAAAATTTGAAAATTCAAAATGGCTGCCATTTTTGGGAAGAGGAAAATTTTTTGAAAATTGGCAAGAGTACATTTCTTAGATACCCTATGGGTTGAAAATTTCAACGAAATAACTCTATTTTGCATGGTTAAGGCAAATTTGTGTTTTTCCATTTTGGGCAAAAATTCAAAATGGCCGCCATATGTGGGGAGGGGAAAATTTTTTGAAAATTGCCAAGAATACATGTCTTAGATACCCTGTGGGTCGAAAATTTCGACAAAATCGCTCTATCTGGCACGGTTAAGGAGATAGAAGCAATTTTGTGTTTTGCCATTTTGGGCAAAAATTCGAAAATTCAAAATGGCCGCCATATGTGGGAAGAGGAAAATTTTTGAAAATTGCCAAGAGTACATTGCTCAGATACCCTGTAGGTCGAAAATTTCGACGAAATCCCTCTATCTCACACGGTTAAGGAGATAGAAGCAATTTAGTGTTTTGCCATTTTGGGCAAAAATTCGAAAATTCAAAATGGCCGCCATTTTTGGGGAGGGGAAAATTTTTTGAAAATTGCCAAGAGTACATTGCTCAGATACCCTGTTGCTTGATAATTTCGACGAAATCGCTCTATCTCGCACGGTTAAGGAGATAGAAGCAAATTCGTGTTTAGCCTCGAAAATTCAAAATGGTCGCCATTTTTGGAGAGGGTAATTTTTTTTATGTCAGCTGACTTGTCAGTCAGCTGACATTATGGCATCACTCTGCGGCGTCCGCGTCTGTGTACTCGTCCGCGTGACAAACTTCTTCTCCAAAACTACAAGACCCAGAGACATGCTGTTTTTTTTTAAAAGATACCTTAACTATCGAGGATGATAAATCGTAAAATTCATGCAGATCTGTCTGTTCGTCTGTTTGCCAGAGCCATTACAAGTGAGGTACCCCCACCCAAAGTGTGAAAATTTCAACACTTGATCACAATTTTCTCATTCACTATTGCGGGGATTTTTCTCATATCTTGCATAGATGTAATAGGCCACTAGTAGAGTACCTTGTGTGAATATAAGACCTGGATCTGTCTTAATTTTTTTTTATTAATTTTTAAAATAATTTTTAATGCAATAAAATTCATGAAATCATGCGCTAAATAAATTATAACTAGAAAAGTATTGCATTTAGAGCATTTTATTAAAATATGTTATTCAGCTACTTTTTCCATAGCTACAACGTGGGGAGTAACTTGGGTGTCTATCTCAATAGCTAAGTGAGTAATAGCTACTTTTGGACTTTTCAGTAACTTCCATCATGAGTAAAATCACTTGTAACTTGAAAACTATTACATTTAGAGAATTTTGTGTAAGTATGTTATTCAGCTACTTTTGGGTCAGCTATAACATAGTAAAATTTCAGACCTGTAGCTCATGGCATAGCTGAGTAATAGCTACTTTTAGGTTATCACTGTAGCGTAAATCACTTATAACTTGAAAAGTATTGTATTTAGAGTATTTAGTTTCATATGTTATTCACCTACTTTTGGGTCAGCTATAACATAGTAAAATTTCAGACCTGTAGCTCATGGCATAGCTGAGTAATAGCTACTTTCAGGTTATCACTGTTGAGTAAATCACTTATAACTTGAAAGCTATTGCATTTACAGTAATTTGTTTGTATATGTTATTCAGCTACTTTTGGGTCAGCTCTAACATAGTAAAATTTCAGACCTGTAGTTCATGGCATAGCCGAGTAATAGCTACTTTCAGGTTATCACTGTTGAGTAAATCACTTATAACTTGAAAACTATTGCATTTACAGTAATTTGTTTGTATATGTTATTCAGCTACTTTGGGGTCAGCTATAACATAGTAAAATTTCAGACCTGTAGCTCATGGCATAGCTGAGTAATAGCTACTTTCAGGTTATCACTGTTGAGTAAATCACTTATAACTTGAAAACTATTGCATTCACAGTAATTTGTTTGTATATGTTATTCAGCTACTTTTGGGCCAGCTATAACATAGTAAAATTTCAGACCTGTAGCTCATGGCATAGCTGAGTAATAGCTACTTTTAGGTTATCACTGTTGAGTAAATCACTTATAATTTGAAAAGTATTGTATTTAGAGAATTTAGTTTCATATGTTATTCACCTATTTTGGGGTAAGCTATACCATGGTAAAATTCCAGACCAATGGCTCATTGCTTAGCTGAGTAATAGCTACTTTGAGGTTCTTACTCAACACTAAATCATTTATAACTTGAAAAGTATTGCATTTAGAGCATTTTATTTAAATATGTTATTCAGCTACTTTTTCCATAGCTACAACATGGTGAGTAACTTGGGTGTCTATCTCAATAGCTAAGCGAGTAATAGCTACTTTTGGACTTTTCAGTAACTTACATCATGAGTAAAATCACTTGTAACTTGAAAACTATTGCATTTAGAGAATTTTGTGTAAATATGTTATTCAGCTACTTTTGGGTCAGCTATAACATAGTAAAATTTCAGACCTGTAGCTCATGGCATAGCTGAGTAATAGCTACTTTTAGGTTATCACTGTTGAGTAAATCACTTATAACTTGAAAAGTATTGCATTTAGAGTATTTACTTTCATATGTTATTCACCTATTTTGGGGTCAGCTATAACATAGTAAAATTCCAGAGCAGTGGCTCATTGCATAGCTGAGTAATAGCTACTTTGAGGTTTTTACTCAACACTAAATCATCTATAACTTGAAAAGTATTGTATTTAGAGCATTTTGTGTAAATATGTTGTTCAGCTACTTTTGGGTCAGCTATAACATAGTAAAATTTCAGACCTGTAGCTCATGGCATAGCTGAGTAATAGCTACTTTCAGGTTATCACTGTTGAGTAAATCACTTATAACTTGAAAACTATTGCATTCACAGTAATTTGTATATGTTATTCAGCTACTTTTGGGCCAGCTATAACATAGTAAAATTTCAGACCTGTAGGTCATGGCATAGCTGAGTAATAGCTACTTTTAGGTTATCACTGTTGAGTAAATCACTTATAATTTGAAAAGTATTGTATTTAGAGAATTTAGTTTCATATGTTATTCACCTATTTTGGGGTAAGCTATACCATGGTAAAATTGCAGACCAATGGCTCATTGCTTAGCTGAGTAATAGCTACTTTGAGGTTCTTGCTCAACACTAAATCATTTATAACTTGAAAAGTATTGCATTTAGAGCATTTTATTTAAATATGTTATTCAGCTACTTTTTCCATAGCTACAACATGGTGAGTAACTTGGGTGTCTATCTCAATAGCTAAGCGAGTAATAGCTACTTTTGGACTTTTCAGTAACTTACATCATGAGTAAAATCACTTGTAACTTGAAAACTATTGCATTTAGAGAATTTTGTGTAAATATGTTATTCAGCTACTTTTGGGTCAGCTATAACATAGTAAAATTTCAGACCTGTAGCTCATGGCATAGCTGAGTAATAGCTACTTTTAGGTTATCACTGTTGAGTAAATCACTTATAACTTGAAAAGTATTGCATTTAGAGTATTTACTTTCATGTTATTCACCTATTTTGGGGTCAGCTATAACATAGTAAAATTCCAGAGCAGTGGCTCATTGCATAGCTGAGTAATAGCTACTTTGAGGTTTTTACTCAACACTAAATCATCTATAACTTGAAAAGTATTGTATTTAGAGCATTTTGTGTAAATATGTTGTTCAGCTACTTTTGGGTCAGCTATAACATAGTAAAATTTCAGACCTGTAGCTCATGGCATAGCTGAGTAATAGCTACTTTCAGGTTATCACTGTTGAGTAAATCACTTATAACTTGAAAACTATTGCATTTACAGTAATTTGTTTGTATATGTTATTCAGCTACTTTTGGGCAAGCTATAACATAGTAAAATTTCAGACATGTAGCTCATGGCATAGCTGAGTAATAGCTACTTTCAGGTTATCACTGTTGAGTAAATCACTTATAACTTGAAAACTATTGCATTTACAGTAATTTGTTTGTATATGTTATTCAGCTACTTTTGGGTCAGCTATAACATAGTAAAATTTCAGACCTGTAGCTCATGGCATAGCTGAGTAATAGCTACTTTCAGGTTATCACTGTTGAGTAAATCACTTATAACTTGAAAACTATTGCATTCACAGTAATTTGTATATGTTATTCAGCTACTTTTGGGCCAGCTATAACATAGTAAAATTTCAGACCTGTAGGTCATGGCATAGCTGAGTAATAGCTACTTTTAGGTTATCACTGTTGAGTAAATCACTTATAATTTGAAAAGTATTGTATTTAGAGAATTTAGTTTCATATGTTATTCACCTATTTTGGGGTAAGCTATACCATGGTAAAATTGCAGACCAATGGCTCATTGCTTAGCTGAGTAATAGCTACTTTGAGGTTCTTGCTCAACACTAAATCATTTATAACTTGAAAAGTATTGCATTTAGAGCATTTTATTTAAATATGTTATTCAGCTACTTTTTCCATAGCTACAACATGGTGAGTAACTTGGGTGTCTATCTCAATAGCTAAGCGAGTAATAGCTACTTTTGGACTTTTCAGTAACTTACATCATGAGTAAAATCACTTGTAACTTGAAAACTATTGCATTTAGAGAATTTTGTGTAAATATGTTATTCAGTTACTTTTGGGTCAGCTATAACATAGTAAAATTTCAGACCTGTAGCTCATGGCATAGCTGAGTAATAGCTACTTTTAGGTTATCACTGTTGAGTAAATCACTTATAACTTGAAAAGTATTGCATTTAGAGTATTTAGTTTCATGTTATTCACCTATTTTGGGGTCAGCTATAACATAGTAAAATTCCAGAGCAGTGGCTCATTGCATAGCTGAGTAATAGCTACTTTGAGGTTTTTACTCAACACTAAATCATCTATAACTTGAAAAGTATTGTATTTAGAGCATTTTGTGTAAATATGTTGTTCAGCTACTTTTGGGTCAGCTATAACATAGTAAAATTTCAGACCTGTAGCTCATGGCATAGCTGAGTAATAGCTACTTTCAGGTTATCACTGTTGAGTAAATCACTTATAACTTGAAAACTATTGCATTTACAGTAATTTGTTTGTATATGTTATTCAGCTACTTTTGGGCAAGCTATAACATAGTAAAATTTCAGACATGTAGCTCATGGCATAGCTGAGTAATAGCTACTTTCAGGTTATCACTGTTGAGTAAATCACGTATAACTTGAAAACTATTGCATTTACAATAATTTGTTTGTATATGTTATTCAGCTACTTTTGGGTCAGCTATAACATAGTAAAATTTTAGACCTGTAGCTCATGGCATAGCTGAGTAATAGCTACTTTCAGGTTATCACTGTTGAGTAAATCACTTATAACTTCAAAAGTATTGCATTTAGAGTATTTAGTTGTATCCACCGGACAGCAGGATATGTTCCTCATTATAAAATCTTGACTGCAAATATTTGGGTCCTCATTTTGAAAAAAAACAAAAACAACATGGCCGCCACAGGTGTTTCTTTATCAGTCATGAAAAGTGGTTATAGGTCGCTTATTATCGGTCCTAGAGGTTTGGGATGGTAAACCAATATATAGGAAATCATGGGCCGGGAATCTTTTGGTGTGGTCGGATTTGACCTTGGACCCCTCCTTCAAGGTCAAACGAGGATAGCCAAACTTAAAAGTGCTTATAACTCGCTTATTATTGGTCCTACAGGTTTGGGATGGTAAACCAACATATAGGAAATCAGTGGCCTGGATTCTTTTGGTGTGGTCGGATTTGACCTTGGACCCCTCTTTCAAGGTCAAACGAGGATAGCCACACTTAAATGTGCTTATAGCTCACTTATTATTGGTTCTAGAGGGTTGGGATGATAGAACAACCTATAGGAAATCACGGGCTGGGAATCTTTTGGGATTGTCGGATTTGACCTTGGACCCCTCCTTCAAGGTCAAACGAGGATAGCCAAACTGAAAAGTGTTTTTAAGTCGCTTATTATTGGTTCTAGAGGTTTGGGATGGTGAACCAACCTATAGGAAATCATGGGCCTGGATTCTTTTGGTGTGGTTGGATTTGACCTTGGACCTCTCTTTCAAGGTCAAACAAAAATAGCTAAACTTAAAAGTGGTTATAACTTACTTATTATTGGTCCTAGAGATTTGGGATGGTAAACCAACCTATAGGAAATCATGGGCCTGGATTCTTTTGGTGGTCGGATTTGACCGTGGACCCCTCTTTCAAGGTCAAAAGAGGGTAGCCAAACTTAAAAGTGCTTATAGCTCGCTTATTATTGGTCCTAGAGATTTGGGATGGTAAACCAACCTATAGGAAATCATGGGCCTGGATTCTTTTGGTGTGGTCGGATTTGACCTTGGACCCCTCCTTCAAGGTCAAACAAAAATAGCCAAACTTAAAAGTGCTTATAACTTGCTTATTATTGGTCCTAGAGGTTTGGGATGGGAAACCAACCTCTAGGAAATCATGGGCGGAGAATCTTTTGGTGTGGTCGGATTTCACCTTGAAACCCTCCTTCAAGGTCAAACGAGGATAGCTAAACTTAAAAGTGCTTATAGCTCGCTTATTATTAGTTCTAGAGGTTTGGAACGGAAAACCAACCTATAGGAAATAATGGGCTAGGAATCTTTTGATGTGATCAGATTTGACCCTTGGCCCCTCTTTGAAGGTCAAATGAGGAAAGCCAAAATTAACAGTGCTTATATCTCGCTTATTTGTGTTCCTAAAGGTTTGCAATGTCACACCAACCCATAGGAATCATGGGCTAAGAATCTTTTGACATGGTCAGATTTCACCTTGAGCTCCAAGGTTAAGCATGTTTTAATGGCTTTTGTGAGTTTTCTGGTGGATACAATTTGCATCAGTTCTCCGATGCTATAGGTCTAGTTTCAGTGTGTTATTCACATATTTTGGGGTCAGCTATAACATAGTAAAATTAAAACTATTGCATTTGCAATATTTTCTTTAAATATGTTTTTAACTTACTTTTTACACCTTAACAGTTACCTTCTTAGTTTTCTTCCAAATACCATTTCCAGGGCACAACTTTTGTGTTTTTTTCTTCTGTCACTTCTACTCTGAAACTCAAAACACACAGTCAGCTGACACAGAGCCCGTTCACGGGCACTGATTGCTTGTTTTTAATTGCTAAGAGTGCATTTCTCAGATAACCTGTGGGTCGAAAATTTCGACGAAATCGCTCTATCTCGCACGGTTAAGGAGATAGAAGCAAATTTGTGTTTTGCCATTTTTGGCCAAAATTCGAAAATGGCCACCATTTTTGGGGAGGGGAAAATTTTTTTGAAAATTGCCAAGAGTACATTCCTTAGATACCCTGTTGATTGAAAATTTCGACGAAATTGCTCTATCTCGCATGGTTAAGGAGATAGAAGCAAATTTGTGTTTTGCCATTTTTGACAAAAATTCGAAAATTCAAAATGACCGCCATTTTTGGGGAGGGGAAATTTTTTTGAAAATTGCAAAGAGTACATCCCTTAGATACCCTGTGGTCTATCTCGCACGGTTTAGGAGATATGAGCACATTTGCATTTTTCAGTACTCAAAATAGCCAATTACTCATTTATTTAATTAATTACTCATCTATGAAGCAATTCCCCCCAAAAGCAATCCCATACAAGCTATTAACCCAATGAACCTCCATACCAAATTTCAGAAAGCTATGCTTAATAGCATTCCTTAAAATGTCTGGAAACCAAAGAGATACTCAAACGTAGCAAAGTACCTATTACTCAGTTAGCTATAGAGCTATCATCACCAATCCCATACAAGCTATTAACCCAATAAACCTGCATTCCAAATTTGGTAAAGATAGGATAAGAACTGTTGCCTAAAATGTCTGGAAACCAAGTGCGACGCCGGACGGCGGAAAAAGCAAAAATAATATGTCCACCCCCCAGTGGGTGGACATAATGATGGCACCAGGTCATGATCTTCTACAGGAGGGTGCACATCTCCGCAGAGTGGGTTCCTCCTTGCCCCCGCCTTCGTTTGAGGCATCTGTAAAGAGTTGGATACTGTGGTCTTTGGGATGAAGGTCTGCACCCTTTATCACATTTGCAGGATTTTACCACCATTGTAGGTGAGCTGAAATGGTCTCTGACCAAGGAAGGGGGTTGTCCAATGACTAAGGAAATCTCCAGTGCTCCTTGAAATGAAACTGAAAGGACGTCATGTGAAGGCGTCCCTCCGGGACCATCTCCGTTGAGGCAAGCAACCCAATTAGTGACATCAAACATTTTGCAGTCAGAACATGTTTTGATTTTAATCAAATTTAATTTTTTTTGCAGTCAGAACATGTTTTTGATTTTTCAGGATCAAATCCTGAAGTTTGAGCCATCTCTCTTGAGTGGGTTTTACAAGGGCTGAATCTAGGTGGTATTCGTAGCCCACAAATGAAAACACCTGAGTTCGGATTTCTCCTGATTTATTATCCACCCTAAGGACTGTGTCAGGTCTACCACTTGTGCACTTGTGCTTCTTTCTGAGACTGGGCCCTGATAAGCCAGTCGTCCAGGTATTGGTGAACTCTGATTCCCCTTGTCAGGCCCATCAGCTTCACTTCCTTTACAGTCATTGTAAAGACTTGTGGAGCCGTGGCTAGGCCGAAAGGAAGAGAGGTCAACTGGAACACCTGTGACTTGTGGCAAAACCTTAGGTACTTCTTGAGTTTGGGTGGACGGGAATGTGAAGGTAGGTGTCTTATAAGTCTATCAACGATACCCATTCCCCTGGAATCAGAGAGGCCCTGATGGTTCATTTAATTTTTTCAAAAGTAATCGTAGTGTATTCGTAAATGTAATCGAATACTTTTCAAAAAAGTAATCATAATCGTAATCGAATACTTTTGAAAATGGTGTAATCATAATCGTATTCATAATCATGAAAATTGAAAGTATTCGTAATCGTATTCGAATACTTTTCAAAGTAATCGCCCCAGGTCTGCTGATGGACTCTGGAGTTACCATTTTGAATCTTTCTACAAGTAGGAAGGTGTTGAGCCTGCTTAGGTCTATTACTGGCCTCCACCTTTGGTGAGACTTGGGGGACTAGAAACAGGCGACTGTAAAACCCAAGACATTTTACATTTTCCACCCTTTCTATTGCATTCTTTGACAGAAGAGACTGGATATAAGTGGCCAGAGCTTGGTCTTTTTGAAGGACCTAGTATCCTGAATGAAACAGGGGAACTCTGGTTAATTTTGGTCTCGAGATGAATGGTAGAACGTAACCATTGGTGATAATGTTTAACATGTTGTTTGAACATTTGTTTGTTTGCCAGCCTCTTCTGAAAGAATGGAAAACTGATGGAGGCTTTTGAAGAGTCATTGGGGGGAGGGGTTTCAACGCCCTCGTCCCCTAGAGTGGGGTCGGAGCCTCTCTTCTTATTGTGGTGGGGACCACGAAAGGGCTTATTTTGATAGGGTCCAAAACCCTGTGATTCTTTAGGGGTGCCTTTTTAAAGGAGGAAGTCTTCTCCCTCTTTGACCAATTGAGACTTGAACAAAGGGATAGGCCAAAATGGCGAATTCCTGAGTTCTTGGCGTCTCGCATCCCCTAGATGTGGTTGAAGAAGGGTCATCTCAGCCTCGCGTCTTAGCAGGGCAGTGTTGCCCATGGTATACAACTCCCTCTGGGGAATATGGGCTAAGGACTTACTTAGGCAGGCTAGGGCTCTCTGCTGAATAAGAATCCTCTTATTCAAAACCTCAAAGTAGTCACAGGCATTTTCATAGCCTCACCTGGCTGCTTTTTCAGGATTGGAACCCTTCTGAATCTGGCTTTTAATCTTTTTGAAAGTAGACTTGAGACTGTCCTGACACTTCTCCATAGTAGTGTTACAGGTAGAAGCAGTCTTAGCAAAGGTAGCCGCAAAGTTAATGGTAGAGAGATTCTGCCTAGCTTGGTGTTCAAGTTCCTTGAGAACTTGTAGGGGAACCTTGCCCATAGGGGCCCCAGAGGGTTTTGGAGACATACAGATCTTAGCAAAATCTGTATTCAACTCCTGCAATTTGTCCTCAAAACAAGGCTGTCCCACCTTGTACCATTTGGTTGTAGAAACAGGGGGTTTGATATATTTACCCTCAGGTAAAAATTAGAGGCCAGGAAGTCCTGCTCAAACTTTTCAAAGGCATCTTTGAGACAAGGACTTAGAGGGAGCATAGCTGAAGGGCCTCTTGACCGGAGCTCCTGTTGGCCTTTTATATCATCCAGGCCCAGAACAGTAGTAGAGGACCTAAGCATAGTTTCCCTGGGGTCAGGGAGATCAAGTACATGCCTAAAAGTCTCAACTTCCTCTGCATACTGTGAGGGCAAGTCAGACATGCCTACCTCCCTATAAAAGACTGGGTCTGGATCAATTTGTTGTTGGTCTTGCTCAGAAGCAGCCCTTTTGGGCTTAGCAGACCTTTTAATAGGGACAGAGGACTGATCCTCCTCTGAAGATGAAGACTGTGAGATGTATTTAGCCTTATGCTAGCGTTATGAACCTTATGTTTCTTTTTGTCCGAGTGTTTTTTGGGCTTGGCCGAACACATCCGTTCAGGTTGTTCGGATTGGTCAGAGTGATAATCCGATCTGTTTGGATCTAAGCCATGCTCGGACTGAGCACTGTTTCCGAACCGTGGTGAAACCACGGTTCTTCATTAGTTACACAAGGGTCATCCCATTTACCAGCTTCTCTGCAAGATGGACAACAGTTATGTATATCAAAGGGGAAGAAAAAGTTGCAACACTTGGATGATCTGGGCTAGTCAGAACTTGCTTGGTGGGAGGACATTTTTACAGCAATAAATCCGAGCAAGTCAAACCGGAACTTTCACAACAATAAAAAACTTAAGAAATACTTACCATGTAATATTCAAAACTTTACAGAATGTGCTATGACAAATGAAAAGGTAATTGGCAAAGAAGTAACATCCAACAATATGTATAATAGTCTATGTGCTGAGAAAACAGTAAAAGATGTACTGTAAAACGAGACATCTTCGCAGCTATGAAAGTTTGTGGTTTTCCCTTTAAAATTTAATTGGCACTATTAAAGTTCGTTGATTTTTCCCGTTTTTTGAGCGATAACTCCCGTATTTGGGTGTATATACTAGTACTAAACTAAATTTCGGGCGATTTATTTTCGTGATCGCGAAATTCGCCAAGTAAATCGTCTGCAAACATTTCTCATTTTACAGTATGAGCGATAATAAACGCTTCCTAGTCACGTGGCCAACGAGAAAAAGGACGAGTCGTGAGAATGCACTGCTATGGTATACCTTCAGGACAGGGGAATTCAGTCAATACTAGACGTCTATTTTTCTTGGACGCTGGCCGGATTCCTGTGGCCTCCCAAGATAGCATTCAATTTCACATGGTAAGCTATTGTAGCGTAATAAAAAGATCATTATTTATTTTAAGAGGTTACAATATTGATATAAAGATATCTATGGATCTGCCATTTGAAAACTTCCTTCATGCTACTTCAGTACTCAACTATTTCCTTGCGACAAATAGGAAAGCAATTTTTAACAAGTCTATGTTGCATGTAACAAAGGTCAAAATACAAGCTAGAAATTGCGAATGAACTACATAATCTTATTTCATTTTATTTTTCTCCTGAATAAACTGTGATTCAGATTTTCCAGTCTGTAAATTACAATTGTGAAAATTTGTTAAAGTTTTCAAATACAACAATTACATTTGAGAGAATTACCAACTAAATACATAATTTCACAAGAAAATCATCCTTAAAAAGTCAAATCCAAAAAGTTTCCTGTGGACTTCTTTTCAGTTGTTAAACTTTTATAGCTAGTATTTTTTCCAAGCTATAAAAATGTGCGTATATATCAAAACAAAACTAAAAATGTCAATAATGTTAGAAATTGCAAATGGCCTGTAATTTTTAGAAATTTAAACTTAACCAAAAAATCCATGGTCTCATTTCACTGTGAAGATACATTATTCTTAATATCATGATATAAGCATCATAAAACTGACACTTTATTTTGCTGATACTTCAGCTTCTGTGATTTATCATAATCCTCATAACTGTTCTAACAAATGCAGCTTGTAAGAAGCTCTGGACAGATTTCATTTAGCTTTGAATGTTTATAATTATCTTTGGTTTTGACAACTCTTAAATATTACAAATAATACAAAAAAAAGCCAAAAAACAACTAAATATTTCAACCTCTCTAACCTCTCTATAGCTTTACATGGGACAAAGACAATAAACTAAGGTGAATAAAGACAGCACGCCACAAGTATTGTCAAACATTTTGAGAAGATTGCTGCGTTCTAGTGGGTATATTGATATTGAATGTAAAAATATTTCAGTGTCAGATGATATCAGGGAGGGTTATATTGTCTACCAAAAAGACTTAATCCGGGATATTGAAAACATTTTGTTCTAGCATATCCCCAACCACTAAGGAAGTGAAATTCACCAAAACAAAACACGGCAGTTTTCATCAACTACAAACATGTGAGATAAAACTGTACAATTTCTTTAGATTTAGGCTTTATTTCAAGTATTTGCTAGGTAAGGTGACAGTTTTACTTAAAATGGTGATATTGATATATGTCTTTAGGTATCAATATGGGCAACCCTGTCCCAAAACGATAAATATCACCAATATCCATAAACAATGTACCCACTATTGTTTTCTAAATAAAAAGTGCAGAATGTAATTTCAATTGTCTGCACAATTTAATATATCTAAGATATCTGGTCTACCACCGTTTAGAATTCAACTATTACCCCTGTCATATTTCAGAAAGATAAGTAGCTTTCATCTAATCAATACTCTAGCACTATTATCACATCTCCTTTTACTACAGTACACATCACAACTACATATACTTAACACTAGTAAAACATCCACACAATTTATTCACCACATTTACGAAGCACTCTCGTTTTTCAAGGCTTAAACTACATACAGTATATGCTCACTAAACACAGTCTGTGCAGATTACTTGAGCTGAGGTGTTCTGAAGACATACAGAGTAATACTTTGGACTGTTCTCCGTGTTCTGTGTAGTTATCACATGAAGACAAATTCCTCATTTGCCAGACACTACCGCAGATAACCGAGGTCAGTACATATGATATAAACAAGAGATGTAAGTATGGCAGGAGTGGTGTTTGTACATAATATAACTGCTGCATAAAATCATAGATATGAACTGGAAACCGGCTTACACACTCGGTAAGGTCTTGTCTAAGAATTCCTTTACATCTTGCATTTCCTGAAAAAAAACAAAAAAAAACAAGAAAGATGTATGTACATAGTAGGGATGGGTCGGTAGGCCCGGTGTCTAGGTATCGGGAGAATTTTACTGAAATACCATGAGATTTTAAAACTGCCACTTCTCTTGCCAACACATACGATGGAAGAGTTGAAATATTAGAAACATAGCCAAAATCTGAAGAAGTTATATGCTTTTATCCCCATATTTTCATCCATTCGCAGACTTTAATAGCAATACGTTGAGCAAGAAAAACAATAAGAATCTTTGTGAATACAGGTCCAGGAATATAAATCTACAACTTTACTTACCATTTCAGATGAGCTGTGTCCCATTCCTGGGTATGTTTTGAACTGATGTTTGGAGTTGAACTGTTCTAGTTTTGTAGCTGTTAGCTGTCCAATACGTAGGTTCACCATTGGATCTGCCTCCCCATGGCACTGCAAGATGTCTGTGTTTTGATTACTCTTTAAAGCCTGGCGAAAACAGATAGTACACAGTCATTTAATTTGAACATGCACAATAAAAAGATTGTATTTAGTGTCTCAACACAGAACAGGAAAAATTTAGCAAAATACAGAGAATTCCCCAAGATAGGTACAAAGATTTATTGATGTGGTGATGCATTTCAACCTTGAAGGAGACTTTTAAGGTTAAATTTAATTTATTGAAACTGAAAGAAAATTTTTGGGGCAGTTGTGTGATGATCTCAAAAACAATATATCGCTGAGTTTTGTCCTGGGCTCTTTTCAGGTTCATACTAAATTCACCTTGAATGTATCACTAATTCTGGAAAATGATAGACTTTTCATTGCTAACTCTGTTATATAAAAATATATTGTTTACCTATCCTACATCACAGAAAACAAGAGGTTCAGAAATGCCCAAAAAAAAGAACAAGAGGGTCAGAGATGCCCCGAAAGGCGGGCTGCATAGGAAATATTGACGGACAGACAAACGGACAAAAAATGGACAAACGAACAGATGGAAGTACACCAATTTCAAAAGCAACCTAGCTACGCGGATCTATCTCCCTGTCAAGTTTGAAGTAAATTGGACAAAGCATTTTTGAGCAAGAGCCCAGAAATGAAAATGTTGACCCACAGACAAATGGACGGACAGAGTTACACCAATATCAAAAGCAACCTAGCTATGATGGTGATCTATCTCCCTGTCAAGTTTGAATTCGATTGGACAAAGCATTTTTGAGTTAAGAGTCCGGAAACGGAAATGTTGACGGACAAACGCACAAAAAACAGACAAACGGAATTACACCAATTTCGATAGCAACTTAGCTATGATGGTAATCTATCTCCCTGTCAAGTTTGAATTCGATTGGACAAAGCATTTTCGAGTTAGAGTCCGGAAACGGAAATGTGGACAAATGGACAAAAACGGACAAATGAACACACGGAATTAAACCAATTTCGAAAGCAACCCAGCTATGATGGCGATCTATCTCCCTGTCAAGTTTGAATTCGATTGGACAAAGCTTTTTCGAGTTAAGAGTCCAGAAATGAAAATGTGGACAGATAGATGGGCGTCGGACACATCAATCTTATAGGCGGATTGGCTACACGCAACCCGCCTAAAAATTACTTTAAGTTTTGGGCTGTTTTTGTCCCCAAGAATTATTTTTCACATAAATGTACCATAGCACGGTATCCTGAGATTTAGATAAACAATAAACAAGTCTCTATCAACAAAAGGATCAGCTATGCACTTGAGCTGATTTTTTGCTAACCATTGGCCAATTGTTTTATTAATATTACCACAAAACATAACCAATCAAAATTGCAAAAAATAGGTTGACTTACAACAGGGAAATGTTTGTGTAAAGGCAACCATGTACTGAGACCAAGTACTCCTGCCAGATTAGATTGGGGCTCTGCAAGTGCAGAGTACAAAGCCACAGCGCCACCCTGAGAAAAACCACCAACCACAATACGACTCCGAGATATGCCCTCTGCTTCTGCATTGACGATAAACTTTTGTACTAAAAATATAACAAGATACACCAGACCTAAGTTTCAGTGGACAAACTTAGAACTGTCATGGAAAGCTTAAATCATTAAATACAACTTAACATTTTTTATTCAACTTATTTATGCGATGACACACCAGGCCACAGAGGTAATATTAACTTTTGTCATTATAGTTCTTAAGAGCATGTACTGATATTTCTCATGCATACATTAAACCCATCGCTAGTCAAGTGGCGACTTATGTTCTTTCTGCTTAATATGGCCAATGAATTTATTTATAAATTTTCATAGACATCAGGTATTACACTGAACAGTATTTCAACATGAAATAGAAATTTCATTACAATGGAGCAAGGCTGTAAGAATGATTTAAGGTGTTCTGAATCAGATTATAATTAAAACCAAGTAAATATTTTGGAAAATAGAGGACTCATTTAATATGCATTATGGTCCAATGTTACTTCAATCTATTGACACATTATTTAATCTCATACTCTGTTTCCCATGCCAGGTTACTTCAACATATTAACATATTATCAAACCATATTTGATTTGATGTAACTTCAACATATTGACAAATTAACAAATATACTTTCTATTCAAGATGCAATGTTGCCTCAAGACATCAAGTGAAACAGAATCCAACTATGATACTTTGTTTCATGTTACTCCAAAATATTAAGGCATTATCAATCTAAGATATTTTGTAACACAAACATACAGAAAAATACAGTTTATTTCAATTAAATAACTGGTTGGGAACAAGTCTTTTACACAATATGAAATTTTCTGTGTTAATGTATTGCTAATAGAAAATGGTACCAAATAAATTTGGACATTTAGCATGAAAGAACCATACTCACATAACTGAGATGCTGCCTTGATCCCCACTTCGTCTTCTTCACTCCCTTCTCCCAAACCTTTGATGTCAAACCTACACAGAGATCAATGTTAAACTTTCGTAAGGCATTTTAGGAAAGAACTAGACCAAGGGCGCATCTGCGGCCAGATGCAAGATGTATCCACCGGCAAAGGCAAAAGTAGCTATTACTCAGCTATGCCACGAGCTAGAGGTCTGAAATTTTACTATGTTATAGCTGACCCAAAAGTAGGTGAATAACAGATTTGCACAAAATTCTCTAAGTGCAATAGTTTTCAAGTTACAAGTGATTTTACTCATGATGGAAGTTAGTGAAAAGTCCACAGATAGCTATTACTGACTTAGTTATTGAGATAGACACTCAAGTTACTCACCATGTTGTAGCTATGGAAAAAAAGTAGCTGAATAACATATCTTAACAAAATGCTCTAAATGCAATACTTTTCAAGTTACAGTGTTGAGTAAGAACCTCAAAGTAGCTATTACTCCGCTATGCAATTAGCCAGAGGTCTGGAATTTTACTATGTTATAGCTAACTCAAAATAGGTGAACAACATTTTGAAACTAAATAATCTAAATGCAACAGTTTTCAAGTTATAAGTGATTTACTCAACAGTGATAACCTAAAAGTAGCTATTACTCAGCTATGCCATGAGCTACAGGTCTGAAATTTTATTATGTAATAGCTGACCCAAAAGTAGATGAATTACATATTTGCACAAAATTCTGTAAATGCAATAGTTTTCAAGTTACAAGTGATTTTACTCATGATGGAAGTAAGTGAAAAATCCAAAAGTTGCTATTACTCATTTAGCTGTTGAGATAGACACCCAAGTTACTCACCATGTTGTAGCTATGGAAAAAGTAGCTGAATAACAAAGTTCTCTAAATGCAATACTTTTCAAGTTATAATTGATTTAGTGCATGATTTCATTAATTTTAATGCATTAAAAATTATTTAAAAAATTCATTAAAAAACTTTAGCATGTGAAAGCTCTCCAAAATGTAGGTGAATGAGTTATTTGAGAAATACTGGCTATCTGCAATACTTTCAGTGATAATAGACATTTACTCATTTTGAGTAGGTGAGTAATTAGCTACGGATCTGAAAATTCACTAATTGAAAGCTCTCCAAAATGTAGGTGAATGAGTTATTTGAGAAATACTGGCTATCTGCAATACTTCGCAGAGATAATTCGCATTTACTCATTTTGAGTAAGTAAGTAATTACCTACGGGTCTGGAACTTCACCAAGTGAAAGCTCTCCCAAAAGTAGATGAATGAGTTATTTGATAAAAATTGGGTATCCCCAATACTTTTAGAGATAATTAGCATTTACTCATTTTGAGTAGGTGAGTAACTAGCTACGGGTCTGAAACCTCACCAAGTGAAAGCTCTCCCAGAAGTAGGTGAATGAGTTATTTGAGAAAAATTGGCTATCTGCAATACTTTTAGAGATAATTCGCATTTACTCATTTTGAGTAGGTTAGTAATTAGCTATGGGTCTGAAACTTCACCATGTGAAAGCTCTTCCAAAAGTAGGTGAATGAGTTATTTAAGAAAAATTGGCTATCTGCAATACTTTTAAGAGATAGTTCGCATTTACTCATTTTGAGTAGGTTAGTAATTATCTACGGGTCTGAAACTTCACCATGTGAAAGCTCTCCCAAAAGTAGATGAATGAGTTATTTGAGAAAAATTGGCTATCTGCAATACTTTTAAGCGATAAGCCACCTGCCAAATATGAAAGAAATGGGACTGTAGGTCGCTAACAAGCAATATTTTAGACATTTTTGTCTACCACAGGCCTAATTTAGACGTAAACCCTACCAAAAACATAGGGTGGCGAGTCCTTTAGCATACCAAGCCACCTGCCAAATATGAAAGAAATCTGGAAAGAAATGTGGACTGTAGGTCACTAACAAGCAATATTCCACATTTTAGACATTTTTGTCTACCACAGGCCTAATTTAGACATAATGCCTACCAAAAAGATAGGGTGGTGAGTCCTCTAGCATACCAAGCCACCTGCCAAATATGAAAGAAATCTGGAAAGAAATGTGGACTGTAGGTCGCTAACAAGCAATATTCCACACTTTAGACATTTCTATCTACCACAGGCCTAATTTAGACGTAAAGCCTACCAAAAAGATAGGGTGGCGAGTTCTCTGGCATACCAAGCCACCTGCCAAATATGAAAGAAATCTGGAAAGAAATGTGGAGTGTTGATCGCTAACGAGCAATATTCCACATTTTAGACATTTTTGTCTCCCACAGGCCTAATTTACACATAAAGCCTACCAAAAAGATAGGGTGGCGAGTCCTCCACCATATCAAGCCACCTGCCAAATATGAAAGAAATCTGGAAAGAAATGTGGACTGTAGGTCGCTAACAAGAAATCTCTGCGGACGTGGACGATGATGAATCCACAGTATCCCCGCTTCGCGCCGGGGATACAACTAGTGATACACACATATCAAATCACTTTAAATTTGTAATCTCAATACACTGCAGTTACTGTTATCCAATCAAGCATAATATCATTTTAAATTGTATATCAAACTATTTTTATTTTGGCTCCGATTACAGTGTACTCACTCATATTTAGAAACAGAAGCCTAGAATGCTTAAAAATGTAAAATCATTGGCAAACAAATTTTAAATGTAAATCTGAACCCTACACAAAAAGATACTAAAAACAGTCAGTCTGAGTCAGGGTATGAAATAGAGTGAACATTGGTCGAATATGTAAAACTCTAACAAAATGGATATCAGAGATTTGAGCAGTTAAAAGATTTTCCACAAGAATCCAATGAAATCCAATTGTGTCATTTCGTGGACAAGTGTAATACATTTTACTTCCTATGAAGTAGTTATTCTCACAATATTCTGAGGTTTTATAACAAAGTTTTTTGATGCACTTAATGGAATTATCACTTTCAAAAGTTTGTGGTAACATACAAATGTCCATCTCAGATAACCAAATGTCTAACATTTTAATGTTGTTTCATTTTCATAGATAAAGAAACACTTTTTCATTTAAGAATATATCATCCCATCAATCAAAACTTACTCCACTTGTAAACAATGGATATGAGGTTTCTGCAAAAAGAGGAAACAAAAGTATTTACAGTTGGAAATTCTTGGTTCATTATTTATATTTCGAAATTTTTATACCATTTGTCATGTCTCTTGTCATTAATTTTATTGTGAAACCCGACTGATTTTTCCAAAACATGAAATGCATCAGGCCACAAATAGGCCAAGACGAGTTAAATATTTTCGACTCAATTATTGCTTCCATGGCTAGCAGGGGACAGTGTGAACTAGGTAGAAGACTTTAGAATGCACGTAATACTGGAGCAGAGACATTGTCTCATACCTGTACAAGGATACACTCAATGGGTGATAAAAAAAAACTTACCAAGATGGCATTTTGAATCCACCATTTATGGATACAGGCATTTCGTTTCTACAAAATTATTAATATTTCTTAAAGATCGTTTGATATTACATTAAAAAATGCCAATATAGATATATATGTAATAATATAACTAATTTACTTTCAAAACTAAATATACAGTAACTCCATTAAGTGGCTAGAAATACATTAATTAGTAAAACTTCAGTGCATTTTCCTTGCAGGATTCACTTTTAGCGTGAGATATCTTCTGCATTTATAATCTGAACAGGCCTACAGGATCCCTATCAACTTTTAACAAAGAATTAAATTGAAAATTTTAATTACTTAAATGTAGCTTTTATAAGCTACAAGCTTACCATGTGGGACTTAATGCTGTTCTCGGGTTGCCACAACCGGGGCCAACGTCTTAGAAAAAAAGATCGTTCTTGTTAGCCACCGGATATACTGGTAGTTGTCGTCACGTGATAACTTCTGACCAATCGCCCTACTTTCTCGTTGAAATTTTCTAAAACCTACCCCTCAGCTGTAAACAGCGGGGAGGCAGGGTGGGACTCTCCTAAGTCCCACATGATAAGCTTGTAGCTTATAAAAGCTACATTTAAGTAATTAAAATTTTCAATTTTATTACGCTACAATAGCTTACCATGTGGGACTTAATGCTGAATTCAACCGCCCGGTGGCGGGATTACAGCTGAGACTGGAAGATATGTGATTTTTTTCTAAGATTTGAATTAATATGTATAGAATAGTGCCAGAAATACCAGTCTGAGTCCCATTTACAGTGCCCCGATCCCGGAGACCGGACCTGTAAGGAGCCAAAAACCTAAGTAAAATGAGAGACAGTGCTAAAACTGTCTAGATGTTTGATTGTAGGACGGAAGTGCAGCAGTGCTCACTTCGAGGTCTAAGGGACCCTGAGGGCCCTTCACGTGTGACTGACCAACCCAGTGGTTGGACATCTCATAAATTTTTACCTTGAATATGAGATTAATGACAACTAAATAAGTCCTTAATAGAAATTACTTGATAACTAAAAAATAAAATGACCTTACCCGTAACATCTTGAAGGTAAAGGAATACCTAGATCCTGGGAGAGACTCCTGAAGACTTGGTTGTAGCGGATGTGCCCCCCCCCCCTCCTTTTTTCTTTCCGAGGACAACTGGTCTGAGGGGAAGGATCTAGGACTTGTTGTGCCGCCACTACGGGTCCCAGATACATATTGTTGTCGGGGTCCGACCAAGTAAGGTCTTTTAGGTAAAAATTTGTAAATGTGTTGTGAGCTTTCTAGTGACAGGCTTGCATGATTTGGTCCACCGATAGTTCCGATACCCCACTGTAACAGGCCTTAGAGGCCGCGAAGGCCCGGATGTCATGCGCTTTGACTTGGACCAAGTCCAAGGCTTGTTGATCTGCTTGTTTGTAACAAAGTAGAATGGTTTGTTTCAACCATGAAGAGAATGTAGCAGGTCTGATGTCTGAGGTATGTCCTCTCTTAAAGGAGATGAAAAGGAGAGACCGAGACCCTCTCAGGTCTTTTGTTCGGTCCAAATAAAACCTCAGGGCCCGCACGGGACACAGGGTCCTGTCTTCTTTAAATTGTCTATCTACAATGGTAGTCAAAGCAGGAATAGTCACCAGAGACACACTTTGAGAACCTTCTCTTGCTAGTTGGTTTTTGGCTATGAAATCAGAAGGGAACAAGGCAACCTTTTCCCATTGGCCTAGATTAGATACTTTGTTTGCGACCCAGGCATGGATTTCGCTGCGGCACTTGCCGGAGGCCAAAGCTAGCAAGAAAGTAGTTTTGAGAGTAAGATGTTTGAGGTCTGTGTCTTTCATGGGCTCAAATGGTGCTTTTGTGAGCTCGTTGAGGACAACAGAAAGGTTCCACTTAGTAAATTTCTGGAACTTTTGGGACGATCCCTGTGAAAACTGGAGAGTAACCTATGAAGGTCTGCGTTATGTGCAATATGGTGGGCCGTTGGGCCCAAAGTGTCAACAATTGCATTCCTGTAACCATCAATGGTCGAGGGGCGCCTGTTTAGGTCTTGGTACAGGTACATGAAAAAATCTGAGATTTGTTTCACAGATGGAGTGGAGAAATCCACCAAATTTTCTCTGCACCATTTTTCAAATAGGGCCCACTTTGACTTGTAGATGGTCCTTGTTGATGACCGCTGAGGGGCAGCAAATCTCTCTGCCACCTCCACAGAGAAGCCTTGTTCTTGGAGTTGTCCGCTCCTAGACACCAGGCGTGGAGGTTCAGCTGCTGGGGGTTGTTGTGGAACACATACTTGTGGGACTGTTTGAGTAGGGTCGTTGACACTGGGAGTTGTAGTGGGATCTCTGTTGAGAGCTGCACTAGGTCCCAAAACCAGGGCATCCCTGGCCAGCCTGGGGCTATCACGATGATCAGGCAATGGTATTGCTTGATCTTTTGCATCACCTTGTGAAGGAGAGCCGTAGGAGGGTAAGCATAGGCCGTGAGGTTGGTCCAATCTATGTTTAGAGCATCTATGTCCCAGGCCCTTGGGTCTGGGATAGGAGACACGTACAGTGGGAGCTTGTGGCTCAGGTGGGTGTCAAATAAGTCTACATGAGGTGTGAACCACTTCTGGCAGATCTGTTTGAACACCTGTGGGTGCAGAGACCATTCTGTTGACTGCACTTGGTTGGACCTGGACAGTAGGGCCAGGGAGACTGCCTTCAATTCTAGGACATTTATGTGGAGCCTTTTTTCCCGATCTGACCATAGACCCTTTGTAGAGTTTTGATCTAAGTGAGCGCCCCAACCTTTGTTTGAGGCGCTGGTAAAGAGTTGGATACTGTGGTCTTTGGGATGAAGGTCTGCACCTTTCATCACGTTTGGGGGATTTTGCCACCAATCTAGGTGGGCTGCAATGGCTTCTGTCCAAGGAAGGAGGTTGTCCAGCGACTGAGGATATCTCCAGTGCTCCTTGAGATGAAACTGAAAGGGCCTCATGTGAAGGCGTCCCTCCGGGACCATTTTCTCCGTTGAGGCTAGCAACCCAATTAGAGACATCAAGCATCTTGCAGTCAAAACATGTTTTGACTTGAGTCGTAGGATCAAATCCTGAAGTTTGAGCCATCTCTCTTGAGTGGGTTTTACAAGGGCTGAATCTAGGTGGTATTCGTAGCCCACAAACGAAAAGCCTGAGTAGGTTTCAGTTCTGATTTTTCCTGATTTATTATCCACCCCAAGGACTGAGTTAGGTCTACCACTGCCTGTGTGTTCACTTGGGCTTCCTCCTGAGACTGGGACCTGATCAGCCAGTCGTCCAGGTATTGGTGAATTCTGAGTCCTCTTGAGAGGGCCATTAGTTTCACTTCCTTTACGATCATTGTAAAGACCTGGGGGCTGTGGCCAGCCCGAACGGGAGGGAGGTGAACTGGAACACCTGAGCCTTGTAGCAAAACCTTAGGTATTTCCTTGAGTTTGGGTGGATGGGGATGTGTAGGTAAGCGTCCGACAGATCTATCGACGATACCCACTCCCCTGGAATCAGGGAAGTCCTGATGGACTCTGGAGTTTCCATTTTGAACCTTTCTACGTGTAGAAAAGTGTTGAGCCTGCTTAAGTCTATGACTGGCCTCCACATTTGGTGAGGCTTGGGCACTAGGAACAGGCGACTGTAAAACCCGAGAGATTTTACATTTTCCACCCTTTCGATAGCGTTCTTTGACAGGAGAGACTGGATACAAGTAGCCAAGGCTTGGTCTTTTTGTTGGGCCTTGTACTCTGACAGAATCAGAGGAAATCTGATCAAGTTTGGCTTTGAACGGAATGGCAGAACGTAGCCATTGGTGATAATGTTTAACACGTTTTGAGAACATTTGTTTGTTAGCCAGTCTCTCCTGAAAGAACGGAGGCGACCTTCTACTGGTGGACTGAGTGAGGCTTTGGAGGAGTCATTGGGAAGAGGGGTTTCCACGCCCCCTTCCCCTATTGTGGGGTCGAAAACGACCCCTGGAGCCTCTGAAGTTGGGTTTTCCTCTTCCCGAGGGAAAGGACTGGTTACTGCTTTGAGAGGTATTGCCCCCATAGGGAGCCTCTTTTCTTGTGGGGACCACGAAAGGGCTTATTCTGGTAGGGTGCGAAACCCTGAGAATCTTTTGAGGTGCCTTTTTTGAGAAGGAAGTCCTCACCTTCCTTCACGAGTTGAGACTCGAACAAGGAAGAGCCCCAAGAGGACGAGTTCCTAACTTCTTGACGTCTCATTTCCCCTAACTGTGGATGTAATAGAGTCATCTCAGCTTCGCGCCTAAGCAAGCCGGTATTAGCCATAGAATATAACTCCCTCTGGAGAATATGGGCTAGAGATTTGCTGAGACAGGTGAGGGCCCTATGTTGAACAAGGACTGTCTTGTTCCAAAAATCCATGTACTCAGCGACTTCCTCATATCCGCGCTTTGCTGCTTTCTCAGGATTGGCAGCTTTCTGAATCTGAGATTTTATCTTCTTGACAGTTGACTTAATGCTATGTTGGCATTTTTCCAAGGAAGCATTGCAAGAAGAAGAAGTTTTGGCAAATGCAGCGGTGAAGTTGAGGGTTGAGATATTTTGTCTAGCCTGGTGTTCCAGCTCCTTGAGAACTGGCAGGGGAACTTTGGCTACTGGGGCCGCAGGAGGTCTAGGAGTAATACAGATCTTGGCAAAGTCTGTATTCAACTCCTGAATTTTATCCTGAAATGTGGGCTGTCCCACCTTGTACCACTTAGAAGTGGAAGGAGGAGGCTTGACATATTTGCCCTCAGATAAATTGGCAGCCTTAAAGTCATGTTGAAATTTATCAAAGGCGTCCTTGATAACTGAGCTAAGGGGTAGAATAGAGGAAGGACCTCTAGGTCTGAGTTCTTGACGGCCTTTTTCATCATCCAGACCCAATACTGAAGTTGAAGACCTAGGCATAGATTCCCTGGGATCAGGGAGAGAGAGAATACGCCTGAAGGTGTCTACTTCTTCAGAGTATTGTGAGGGTATGTCAGACAGAGCTACTTCCCTATAATAAGGGGGGTCTGGATCATGTTGTGGGAGGTCTTGATCAGAAGCTGCTCCTGAGGGCTGAGCCCTAGAGGGCTTAGAAGACCTGTGTCTGGCTACAGGGGACTGATCTTCCTCTGAAGAAAAAGACACATATCTAGACCTTGATTTGTGTTTGCTCTTGTCAGAGTGTTTTTTAGGTCTAGAAGAAGGGATCCGAGGTTGGTTGGACTCCTCATGTAGTTGGTCCGAGGCAGAGCTCGGGTCAACTGGCTGCCTATGGCTTTGCTTTTTGTGAGAGTACGAGACCTCTTCGGGATGACCCTCAGAGGGGGCAACGTACTGATCCGAGGTATCTTGGTTGAGTACTAGACGAGGAGGGAGTGCTGGACCGTAGTCCACATCCATTGCCTCGGTCTGAATGTTAGTACTAGATCTCGGAGGGTGTAAATCCAGATGGGCAGCATTGTTACTGGACGAGCCAGGTTTGGAAGCAGGAAGCGAGGATTCTACCTCGACTTTCTTTTTTGTGGCCAACTTCTCTCAGAGTGACTGAAACGCTTCCAACGCAATGAAATTGCAAATTTTAATTAGTAAATTAAATTTTTATTAGTTAATACCTTACCTACCAGACGATAGCTATAGCCCGGCGCCAGCCGGTCCCGCCAAACGAAAGAAAAAGACGTCCCGGGTTTCACCCCCGGCAGGACCGGCACACTACAATCCACTCGCCAGGTGGCCTAGTTCCTGCCTCACTCGCCAGAGAGACGTGACGTCATAGCATCTTTTTCGTCCCTAAGATTGAATGATGAGGCTGGAAGCGGGGAAGGCCGGGTGGGAATTTCCAGTCTGGTAGGTAAGGTATTAACTAATAAAAATTTAATTTACTAATTAAAATTTGCAATTTCATTGCGTTAATACATCTTACCTACCAGACGATAGCTAGAATAACTACCCAGTGGAAGGAGGGCAGCCTTTTGAGGATTGGAAAGAACTCTTATTATACTTAGGTGTGAGGTTCTAGTCCTTTGAGGAGACATGTTAGTCTCAAGGATATCTAGACCTACCTGCACCCCCCCCCCCTTTTTTGACTGCTCTGAGGGGAGGAAGAGAGCAAGAGTTCAAGTCCATGATTCCCACGGTTAACCTGGAAGAGTAGGGAAAGTCCTATACCCAGAGAATTACTCTGAAGTAAAAAACTTTGAGAAGCCAAGGCATAGGCCAAAAGTGAGCCTGCACCTAAAACTAACTAGTATGTACACTATATATAATTATATACAAAGAAGCTTAGGGGACTAGTGGTGGATCTGCTGGGCCGCCACCACAGGACCCAAGTGAAAAAGCTCCTTATCTGCCCAGGCAACATCCTTAAGGTAAAACTGTGTAAAGGTGTTGTGGGACTTCCAGTGGTATGCTGCTAGAATCTGGTCCAGAGATATGCCACCTTGAAAAGCTTTGGAGGCCGCAAAGGCCCTAACGTCATGGGCCTTGACCTGATGTAAGGTCAAGGACTCCTGGTCAGAGAGATCATAACACAACACTACTGTTTGTTTGATCCAGGACGAGATAGTGGCAGGAGAAATGTCCCTGTCAAACCCTCGTTTGAATGAAACAAAAACTAACTCCTTTCTCATTCTTAGATCCTGTGTTTTGTCCAGGTAGTATCGAAGAGCCCGAACGGGGCAAAGGGATCTGTCTTCCTTTAAAGACTTATCCAGAGTGGGGGCTAAGGCCGGGATGACCACAGGGGCCACGCACTCTGGTCCCTCTTTTGCCAAGTGATTTTTCGCCAAGAAACTTGGTGATGGGTAGAGGGAAACTTTGGACCAATCAGCTTGGTGTCTGATATTTTTGTTTAACCAAGCGTGTATCTCACTTCTGCGTTTTCCTGAAGCCAGGGCTAGGAGAAAAACAGTTTTGAAAGTAAGGTGTTTCAGAGAAGCCTTTCTGAGGGGTTCAAAAGGTGCTTTTGTAAGCTGGTGTAAAACTAGGGAGAGGTTCCAAGCAGGAACCCCCCTGCGTCCTTTGGGTCTATCCCTGTGAAAACTGTCTAACAGTCTAGTCAAATTGTCATCCTTGCCGACATTAATCGAGGTATTTCCCAGTTTGTCTGCAATGGCTGACCTGTAACCTTCAATAGTGCTGGGCTGGAGATTTTTCTCCTGGAAAAGGTGCAGGAGGAAATCTGCTATTTGTTTTATAGATGGGTTCCTGAAGTCCACCTGACTTGTTTCGCACCATCTGACAAAAACGGCCCACTTCGCTTCGTAGACTGTTCTGGTTGAACGTCTTTGAGGCGCCTCAATTCTTGACGCCACTGGGCTAGAGAACCCCTGCTCCTTGATTGTCTGGGCTCTAGGAGCCAGGCATGGAGATTTAGGTTTGTCAGATCCCTGTGACGTGCCTTGTTGAAAGGTTGGGTCACTAGATCTGGGTGGTGTGGAAGACAAAGAGGAACCCTCGCAGATAGCTCCACTAGGTCCCAAAACCAAGGCATGTTGGGCCATCCCGGGGCAATCAGGATTGCTCTGCGATACCAGTGATCTGACAGCTTGCTGACCACCTTCCCCATCAGAGACACTGGGGGGAAGAGGTACATGTCCAGGTCCTCCCAGGACAATGTCAGAGCATCCACTGACCAGGCCCTTGGGTCTGGAATTGGGGACACAAATTGAACTAGCTTGCAGTTGTACCTTGTTGCAAACATGTCCACTCGGGGATAATGCCAGGTTTGACAAAGAAGGTCGAAGGTCTCTTGATGGAGGGACCATTCCGTCTGAATGACCTGCCTTTGGCGAGACAATTTGTCTGCAATTACATTCAGACGGCCTGGAATGTGTCTGGCCTTCAGTACTATTTGATTGAGGCTGCACCAACATAGGAGCCGCCAAAGAAGGGCACAGAGTGAGCCTGACCTCATACCTCCTTCCTTGTTGATGTATGCTACAACCGTAGTGTTGTCTGTGGCAATCAGGACGACCTTTCCTTGCACTAAATGTTGGAATCTTTTTAGTGCTAACAACACGGCTTTTAGTTCTAAGAAGTTTATGTGCAACTTGCTTTCGGGCACTGACCAAGTACCGCTTGCTGTGAAGTCGCCTAAGTGAGCACCCCAGCCTTCTTTTGAGGCGTCTGTAAAGATTTGAACTGCGTGTCGAAGGGGGTGTAAGGGCTGACCCTTTAGGACATTTTCCTCTTGGGTCCACCACTGCAGGTACTGATGGAGAGACCTCGGAATTGGGATCTCCTTTTCCAGAGATTCTGGGACTCTCCAGTGTTTCTTGAGGTGCCACTGAATAGGTCTCATGTGCAGTCTGCCTAGGGTCACCTGTTTTTCTGTCGCAGTGAGAAGACCTATAAGAGACATGAAAGTTCTCACTCGGCAAGATCTGTTCTGTAAAAGCACTGTTATTTTTTGTTGAAGGGCTTCCCAACGGTTTTGAGTAGGCCTGACTACTCCGTTGAGTAGGTCGTACTGGTAGCCTACGAAGTCGAAGACTTGTTGGGGTTCCAGTTCTGACTTTTGCATGTTTACCATCCAGCCCAACTCCTGGCAAAGGGCTAGGAGGGACTGGGTTCCCTGGTGGCAAGATTCTTTGGTAGGGGCTCGAATCAACCAGTCGTCTAGGTACTGGTGGATTCTTATACCCTGTGACTGAGCCATTAACTTGACCTCTTTGACCACACCAGTGAACTCCATGGGAGCTGTTGACAGGCCAAAGGGAAGTGCCCGAAACTGGTACGACTGGTTCTGAAAGTGGAACCTGAGGAATTTTCGGGATGTGTAGTGAATTGGAATGTGGAAGTAGGCGTCGCTGAAGTCTAGCGATGACACCCACTCCTCTTGTTGTAGAGAGGTCCGGATTGTCTCTGGAGTCTCCATTTTGAATGTTTTTTACGCATAAAAACTGATTTAGAGTACTGAGATCCAAGATTGGCCGCCACTTGTGGTTCGGCTTTGGGACAATGAACAGTCTGTTGAAAAAGGCTAGTGAGGTTTGAACCCTGACCCTCTCTACTGCCTTTTTCTCGATCAGAGCTTGTACAGCTGCTTGCAAGTGGGAGTCTCTGATGGGGTTTGCATAGCCACTTACTATCAGGGGATCCCTTACTAAGGGAGGTCTTACTTTGAAGGGAAGAACATAACCCTCCTTTAATATGGACACTACTTTTGGGTTTGCACCCTTGTGAGCCCATATTTCCCAAAAACTCTGAAGACGTCCCCCCACTGGTTGGACACTTGCAACATTGGGGACATTTGGAACATTTGGAGCAGAAACAAAGTGACCGACAAAAGAAGCACTTTTCACACACTTTATTTGACTTTTGATCTTTGATTTTGGCCTTACGTCTTTCTTTTGTGACTGCCACCTTGTTACAGTAGGTACACGACATACAACATGATAAGAAACATTTGTTGGAACAGATACAAAAGAGTTTCTTGTTACGACACTTTTCACAGAACTGACTGGCCGGACCACCGGCACCGGACTTGACTTGCAGTAATTGTCATTTATACTGTGTCTTCTCATGAGCCATCTTGGTACCACGTCCGGGCTGACCACCCCGGCCTCTGCCCCGGCCTCTATTGCGGGAACCAAACGCTTTCCAAGCTGGTAGTTCCTTCCCGGCTTGAGAAGTTGTTTTTTTGATCTTCACTGAGGACCCGGTCCGGGTCTGAGGTTTCCAAGTCTGGGGATTCCTCTGCGTCAGATAACTCACCCTCTTCAAATGTTTCCTGAGGATTGACATCGCGGAAGGTGACCGGCCCGGAGCCGGAAGAAGGTTGTTGAAATGCAGATTGAGAGGAAGCAGACATAGCAGCTGACGAAACAGTAGCCACCGGAGCAGGGTGTTTAAACATAGGTTCTGCTTCCGGGTAGAGGTTTTGAAGTGGAGATTGTCTGTCAGCAAAGGAAAAATCCTGATCTCTAGGCTCATCCGGGCCAACAGCCGGGCCGGCTGGGCCGGAAGAAGCCGAAGTAGAGACAAAAAAGGGTGTCTGGGAAAGAGCACCTGCTGGAGCAGCATGAGAGACCGGTACTTTGACCGGAGAAAATGTTGGATTTTGTTGCACAGAAGGTGAGGAGCGATGTCCTAAAGTAATAAGTGCCTCAAGCCTGGCCATACGAGTGGCCCACTTTTCGTCCAGTTCTTGAAGATCTTTCTTAAACTGAGGCACAGGAAGGGACAAATCCGGAGCAGAAGAAACAGAAACAGCAGGTTCTTGTTCAGGCTGGGTATCAAGTACTACCACAGAAGACGGATCGACTAACACCTCCTTTGCTTTAGCCTTTTCCTTTCTGAGTTTATAGGTAGGAGTACTTAACTTGAGCACTTGCTCCGGGGTAAGGACACTGCAAAAGTCACACTGCAGATTTTGAACACAAGGGTCATCACCCTGTCCTTTCTCGCGACAACGCACACACCTACTATGTTTGTCAAATGAAGCCATAATATGGCCACACGCACCCTTTTTCTGTCCTGGAGATGCCATGATAGAACAGTCAACTAATGGCAACAATTCCGACACAAATTAAACAGATATAACACAAAAATGAAACTAAAAAGTTCACAGATAAAAATCCACAACTTTAAATATCGCGCCAAACGAAAAAGATGCTATGACGTCACGTCCCTCTGGCGAGTGAGGCAGGAACTAGGCCACCTGGCGAGTGGATTGTAGTGTGCCGGTCCTGCCGGGGGTGAAACCCGGGACGTCTTTTTCTTTCGTTTGGCGGGACCGGCTGGCGCCGGGCTATAGCTATCGTCTGGTAGGTAAGATGTATTAACGCAATGAAAAGGGAGTTTCGAAGGTGACACAGGGGTCGTCTCCCTTGCCAGCCTCCCTACAGGTAGGGCAATAGTTGTGTAGGTCGAAACTAAAGCAAAAGTGGCGGCATTTCTGAGCTCTCGGTTTGTCTTTATTTGCTTGATGGAGAGACATTTTATATGCAATAAAAGACGTACAATATAATTGCCTGTACCGAGGAAAAACTCAAAACACGCGAAAGCAAGAAAAATACTTATCCTGTGAAAATTAAATTTTTACAGAATGATCTATGATATATGTTACAAGAAATATGCAAATATTAGCCTCCAACAATAAGTAAAGTCTGAGAAATAAATGAAAATGTCTGTATATTTACAAACTGCTACCAGTCAATCGTGGCCAACGAGAAAGTAGGGCGATTGGTCAGAAGTTATCACGTGATGACAAATACCAGTATATCCGGTGGCTAACAAGAACGATCTTTTTTTCTAAGACGTTGGCCCCGGTGTGGCAACACGAGAACAGCATTAAGTCCCACATGGTAAGCTATTGTAGCGTAATAAAAAGCTGACTTTAAGCAAAAACATATGTTCCTACTTCACTGACATTTCTTCCAAGATGTCTTACTTGTCTTTTAAATGTAAATCACAAAAATGGCATCAGAGATGTCTGTACCCCACAGCCTGGAAAATATTTTACAACACCATGAGATACAGAAGTAGTGAAACAGTACAAAGATTGGGATACTTTCAGAGAACTGTCAGTTATATAAATAAGAACCAAAGTTAAAGGTCACACTCTTCTAGGGCGTGTAGGCGTCCCAGGTGTCAGTCCTGCCCCAAGGCAGTCACTTAGAAATTACTTGTCTACCTTAGTTGTCATGTGGTGACCAGTCTAATGGTCAGTTTATGACATCAGAAGGAATTCCTGTGTACTTTACATGGTTACCTGTGTATTTATGCTTAGTTTCTGGGGTAATTTGTAAACAAATTATATAATTGGCTGTCACCTTTCAGTTGTTGGGTTCTTGGTCATTGTTCCTCACTTTTAAATTTGACTTTGAGCGAGAGACATGGAAAAATATTTACTTTTACAATGATTCTTTTAGTGTTTTATCAAATCTTAGGCTTTTAATCTGTACATATGTTTATACATGGACGGTCCTTTAGTGTGAAACTAGTTTTATTATTAGAGGAATGTGGACTGTATGGTGTCAAAGACTTTCATTTGCACGGAACTGAGTTTAAGGCTGAACTCATCTGTCAGAATTTTGTGGTCATCGAGTCTTCAAACAGGCTTTATGTTTCAGGCTAAGAGGGACGGTCTAACCTATATTTTTACATCATTCTGCGCTAGTATTAGCCTTCAAGCTGAAATTGAAGCCTATTTCCTGACTTGCCGACCACTAAAAATTCTGAGTTCCTTGTGTACTTTCAGTGAACATTGACTTTAAAAATCTGGCATAATGCCCAACAAAAAGCATTGTAAAAAATGTGATGCTAAACACATACCACCTGTGGGGAGGAACTGTAAAATTGCAGTGGAGACAGTGGAGGAAGACAATGTGAATTCTGATGAACTGTTCAGAGATGCTGCCGTATCCAGTGAGGCTAGTGGGATAGCCTTTGACGGACAGCGAGTCCAGTTACAGATCTTACAGCAATTGGAGAAGGTGACCAAGCGGTTGGACAAGGTGGAGGATCGGATGACCACAGTATTTCCAGCCTCGCCTCAGAAGTTGAGTACATCAAAGTTAAGTACTTCCAGTGTTATGTCCTCTGTTAGAAAAGTAAAAAGTAAAAGAAAGTCATGTGTATATACTGATTCGTCCTCTGATAGTGACACTCCTAGTCTTGATGTGTTGAGATCTCCCCAACTGCAGAAACGTGTTGACAGGCGAATTAGGGAATTAACACATAGTTCACACTGTCCAGGTATGGATTCATGTGGGAAAATCAAGTCAAAAAGGGGGGGAAATATAGATGTCACAGTTAAAAAGAAAGTAGCCTGGCCACATGAAACGATCTTGGGGGGGGGGGGGGGGGGGGGGGGGGGGGGGGGGGGGGGCGAGTAGACAGCGTATCAATTATGATCAATTGTCCCTGACCCAATGGGTCAATGGTTTCTGCAAGAATATCTTAGATGAACCTTCGGTCAGTCGTAGAGATGCTATGGTGTCCTACATGGGAGACCTCATGGAGGATGCTTCGGATTTTAGTTGGCAGGGGGCTAAGGCGGCTCATGCCGTCTTACTCTGCGAGATGGAGAGGGGGAAGGTTGACTGGGGTGATCAGGACCGTATTGACCGTATACGCAGAGCCTATGCACAAAAACATGTGGTTCCGGGAAAACAAAATTGGGTAAAATCAAATGAAACCGGTAAAAAACCCTGGTTTTGCAAAAGTTTTCAGTCTGGCACCTGTGGTTTTCAGAAAGTTCATGAATCAAATGGTAGGCTACACAGGCACATTTGTGCATACTGCTTGTCAACAGGTAGGCAATTAGGTCAAGCTGAAAAGGACTGTGCCCACAAGAAAAATGCGTCAAAAAACGATGCAGGGGCTGCCAGTCACTAGGGCTGGTCAGCCAGAGAAATTTGTTGGACCAAAGTGTTGAAGCAGTTAGTGTAAATATCAGTAAAGTTCAAAGTGTCAAGTGTAAACATGTCGTTGGTAGTCCCGTAGCAGTTGGTGGCTCTGACAGAATGATCCCCAGTGCCTCTGGTTACAAAACAAGGTTGTTCTATAACTCAAACGTAAAACCACCCGACATTGAAGCTATTTTGGCAAATAAAGGCAAAAAGCATAAAAAACTTATTGACAAAAGAGTGGTCAAATCAATGGTTTTCACAAGGGGTCATTCTGCTATACCTGAGGTGGTCATACCACCAGAAGAAAAATGTAATCCTGAAAATGATTGTACAAATACTCAAAATACTGCTTTTGACCTTACAAATACAAGTAGTATCCCAAATTGTGACATGATAGTGGCAACTCTAGGCTTGCCACAGGGGGGGGTGAGAGTCAAGTACATATGGCGTCGTTTCGCGTCACTGAGAACATGGCTTCTTCACCGCCGGCTAACCAAGCTCCCCCTAAAATCACAAACAAATCTGATTATGATGAGAATCACAGTGGTATTGAGGACAAGTTCATTAGTTCTATACTAAATGAAAGTACTAAGAAGAATAATGCCCCCATTGACCATCAGTCAGCCCTTTTCAGAAAGTGGCAAGCCCAGTCTGACTTCCCTTTTGGCTACATACCTATTGATGACCAGGTTATGCCCAACACTAATGTAGTGCATTGTCTGGATGGCTTTTCTCCTTTTACTGCCCATGCTCTCGTAAAAGCCACTGGAAAACCCAACTACATGGAAGCTAGGCTCCCTGTTCCCTCTCAATTAAATGTAGATACCTGGAAGTCACTACTAACCGACTATTGGGACCAGCAGTTGCTTCAGCTTTTGGAATTTGGCTTCCCTCTGGATTTTAATAGAAATTGCCCTTTAATATGTGACAACAAAAATCACAGTTCTGCTATTCAGTACCCAAATGATGTGGAAGCCTACATTAAGGAAGAAACTGAACACCAGGCAATATTGGGTCCTTTCTCCAAAAATCCCATTCCTGGGGGTCATCAATCACCTTTCATGACCAGAAGTAAGCCAAATTCTGACAGGCGGCGTGTAATCGTCGATTTGAGTTGGCCAATAGGCGAATCTGTTAATGCAGGCATTGACAAAAACACCTACCTGGGAAGCCAGTTTGATTTGAACTTCCCCTCCATTGATCATATCACTGAGGAAGCCAAACGTATTGGCAGGGGGGCGTTGCTTTATAAAGTGGACGTCAGCCGCGCGTTCCGCCACGTCAAGGTGGATCCTGGTGACTATGACCTCTTAGGCCTTGAATGGTACGGGGCGTACGTTGATACGTGTCTTCCGTTCGGGACGCGTCACGGAAGCCAGATTTTTCAACGTATAAGCGACGCAGTGCGTTACATGATGCGTCAGGAAGGCTTTCCTGTCATCGATTACATTGATGATTACGTTGGCGTGGGCGTCCCGAGCGTCGCGCATGCGTCATATCACTTTTTGCTAGATCTGATGGAACGTCTAGGTCTATCCGTCAGCCAGAAGAAGCTGGTTTCCCCTAGTACTCGTGTTACTTGTTTGGGGGTACTTATAGACACTGACGCAGGTACCATTTCAATACCTCCTGAAAAATTGACTCAAATTAGTGAAACAGTTCACCAATGGCTTGAAAAGCGTTCATGCACTAGGCGTCAACTTCAATCCCTGCTGGGATTGCTGTTATATATTCACAAATGCGTCAAGCCTGCTCGCATTTTCCTGAATCGAATGTTAGAACTTCTCAGGGCTGCCCATGGCAGCAATTTCATATCTTTGACGTCAGAATTTCGACGCGACCTTCAATGGTTTGCAAAGTTCTTGCCATCCTACAATGGCGTCAACTACTATGATCACAGAAGCGTTGACCATATCATTGAACTGGATGCCTGTCTCACGGGCCTAGGTGGTTGTGTTGGGAGATTTGTGTATCATCTCCCTTTGGCACATGGTTATGCAAATTGTGGGATAGTTCAACTGGAGATGGTTAACATTTTGTTGGCCATGAGGCTATTTTGGCGCCTCTGGTCTACCAAAAAGATCTTGGTTAGATGTGATAATTATGCTGTGGTCACTGTACTCAGATCCGGGAAGACGCGAGACCCCTTCCTGGCGGCTTGTGCTAGGAATATCTGGTACTGTGCTGCCACCTATGACATTGATGTCACTTTCACACATATCAAAGGTTCAGAAAATAAGGTAGCAGATTTGCTATCCAGATGGAAAGGAAATACCCAGGATTGGGAAAACCTCTTGCAATGGGTCCCCCACCCTTGGTGGATCAGTGTGAACGAGGACATGTTGTCCTTCCATCCTGATTTATAGGTTTGACTCTCGTCCCCCTCTGTTTCCCATTGTGCTTTTGTGAATTTGCGTGTCATCTATGATAAAAGGGGGTTGGTAGTAATCATAATTAATTCATGAGAAAGTATGGTGCCCGTACAGGGCCAAATTGAAGTAATTTATATATGTCACTTTATTTTGTAATGTCATATAGTCCCGGGGCAGGGGCTGTAATAATCATAGTGTTGAAGCTTAAAGATACTATACTTTGTTGTAGGCACACAGAAATATAGTTCATTGGCTGGAAAGGCTTCATCAAGGCTGCACCAGGCCTTCAGGCCCAAGACAAGCAGGGCCTACTTTGCCATGTTCAAAGTGTTCGTGGCCTTCTGTGTCTTCATGGGCGTCTCCCTTCATCATCTCTCTGTCGAGATCCTGTTGGCCTTCCTGGAGTGCCTCATAGCTAATGATGTGTCAGTTGTAGTGCTATGCAATTATGTGTCAGCAATAAAAGCTCAATGTATCATGTATGATTTAAAATATCATGTTTGCAATAGTGTCAAAATAAAGTATTTTATAAAATCTGTAAAAATTTCCAGACCTTTGTGTCTGAAATCACACAATGTGATTGATCTGGAAATGCTTCGTGCATTGATCTCAAAAACAGCTAATCTCAAGCTTGGGAAGGTCATAAAAGCCATTGTACTTGTTGGCTTCTTTGGCTTCCTTCGTCTGTCAAACTTGGCCCCTCATTCTAAAACTTGATTTGACCCCTCTCGACACTTAACTGGTTCTGATGTATTTTTCACACAGGATTACGTTAAAATATTACTCAAGTGGTCAAAAACCTTGCAAACCAGGGACAAGGCCCATATTATAACTCTACCAAAACTAAAAGACACATCCATCTGTCCTTGGTTAGCCCTGAAATGTTTGTTTCAATGTTATCAAATGTCATCTACCACTTCCCTGTTCCAAATTCACACTTCCTCGGGTTGGGCTCCCCTGATTGACTCTATAGTGCGAAAATCTTTATCAGATCTCAATGTAGCCTTGGGTTTGAACCCTCACCATTTCACTTTCCACAGCTTGCGCAGGTCGGGGGCGACATTTGCCTTTAAAGCTCATGTCCCCATCCAGGACATTAAGAGACACGGGACTTGGAGCTCTGAGTGTGTCTGGTCTTATATTCAGAGTGATCATGCCTCTGGTGAAAAGCTTGCTAAGTCTCTAGCTTCCACCATTGCTCATAAATGCCCCTAAGCTGCTATGTTCCCTAAGTGTTGGGCTTGGCGGTTTTCATATGCTTCATAAAAACAAATTTTTGACACCCATTTTTCCTCTATTGTAAACCCTGGGGGTTTCCTCTTGTGTGGCAGTTCCCTCCTCCACCTTTCGGCTCATCAACTTAAGCCTCACAGGGTTGGGGGGTTACCAGCAAAATTTTGTGGGGGGCCTTTGGTCTACACTGCCTCACCTTAGCTTTCCTCCAGGGTATAATTTTACACTGTATTTTATTGTATTTTATTCTTTACAGTATTTTGTAACTCCAGTATTTGCATATTTTTGGACTCTAATGGACTCTAACTTTAGACTGGAGTTGTACTATATATATTCACTTCTTATTCTAGTCATTACTTATGAACTGTACAGAACTGTAATATACTGACTAGATATATATATTGACATTGCTTAAATGATCTTATGTGTAACTTTTATCGATTTGTAAATAATTTTAGTAACTATTACTATGTATATTATAAAATAAAAATACCTAGTACCCGCAACTGAGTGTCTTACTGTCTTGGGGAGTGGGGACTGCATGATGCACACCTACACTCCTAACCAATGTCCCTACCAAGTGTCAACCTCTACACCTTACAGAATTCAAGAGCCCGCAAAAGATTTTCAAACTCATGGTCAATCAGTGTTCGCTCTCGAGCGTGATTTCGCGAGTTTGTACACACTCTGGGGCGAGTTGTTGTAAAACCAACTCACCAACGCGTCTGTGCTGTCGCTACCAGGCGAAACACTCAACACTGACGGAAGAAATTTGTCTATTATCGGAAGCGACAACGTACATATTTCCTCATAGAAATGTTTGAGAAAAGCATGAAAAGCAGTTTATTTTACTTTATATATCCAGCTAACAGTAATTCACGTGAGAATTCGGGTATTCTCGCGAGATTTCCGTGCTTTTTGTTGATTTTTAAACTCGTCTTCTGCTTATAGTGTCACAGGCAAAACAACTACTGACCAAAGAAATTCGTCTATTATCGGAAGCGACGACGTACATATTTCCTCATAGAAATAGGTGAGAAAGACATGAAAGTGAGTTTATTTTATTTGATACATCCAGCTAACAGTAATTCACGCGAGATTTCGGGTATTCTCACGAGATTTCCGTGCTTTATGTCTATTTTTTAACTCGTCTTCTGCATATTGTGTCACAGGCGAAACAATCGAAATAACTACTGACCAAAGAAATTCGTCTATTATCAGAAGAGACAAAATATATATTTCTTCAAAGAAAAGAGAAGAAATGCAACTTATTTATTTATTTGATGAATCCAGATAACAGTAATATAAAAAAAATTTTTAAAAAACCAGTAGCACCCAGCCATTAGGCCATTAAGATGTGGTTTAGAAGTGAAATTTTAAAAAAAAATAAAAGACAAATAAAAACAGAATTAAATATTTTATTTATTTGAACTTTTAGTTTAGCATCTATTTCTTATTATTTAAATAAAGAAGATTTTATGCAGTCCCAAATTGGAACTAAATATTTCAAAATATCTTGACGCAAAACATGTCTCACATTTGTTCACAGTTGTCTTGCCTTTTCAAGTGAAGGAAGACAGTCCGTCTCGCATTCATTTTTGACGAGAGCGAACACTGGGTCAATACCACAAGGTCAAAGGTCAAATCAAGATCACACCATCAATGTGCACATCTACACCCCCTAACCAATGTCCCTACCAAGCATCAACTTCCTACACCTTACGTTTTCCAAGATATAGCCCGGACAAGATTCTATAAGTCAAGGTCACCACTGCAAAATCAAAGGTCTAATCAAAGTCACTCCATGATGCTGCACACCTACAACCCCTAACCAATATCCCTACCAAGTATCAACTTCCAACACCTTACTGTTTCCGAGATATAGCCTGGACAAGATGTTATAGGTCAAGATCACTACGGCAAGGTCAAAGGTGAAATCAAGGTCACACTATGACGTTGCACACCTACCCCCCTAACCAATGTCCCTACCAAGTATCAACTTCCTACACCTTATGGTTGCCGAGATATGACCCGGACAAGATTTTCAAACTCAAGGTCACTGCGGCAAGGTCAAATCAAGGTCACACCATGATGTTGCACACCTACACCCCCTAATCAATGTCCCTACTAAGTATCAACTGCCTACACCTTACGGTTTCTGAGATACAGCCCGGACAAACTTTTTCCCACCGCCCGCCCATCCGGACACCATGGGTGAAAACAATACCCCAACAGCTCTTAAGGGCTGTGGGGTAAAAAGGTGGTAGATCAATCTGATCATGGAACTGGAGTAAATAGATGTATGTAATGGCCTTCATGATATCTGGTTAAGTAAATATATAGATTTTATCATAATCACCTATTATCACCTGGCAAGAGTGTACTGTATTTACCCAAAAGACATTCTGTGTTTAACCAATATTCAATCAACAGATCACTATACTGTATAGCTGATCAAACTAAATTCAGAACTAAATAATATACAAAAAATAATGCTAAAATTATTATTGCAGTTCAAATGAGTTGATAAATATTATATTTTTAATAGTCTTGCGACATGTTTGTAGAGGTTTCTTACTCACCTGAAAATGAAAGTTCAGTTGAAATTCGATTTGGCAAAAATGTGTAGAAATAAATAACACTGCATAAAAGATACCATTTTCACCAACTTTAATACATGTATTCTATTGAGAATGTGGTGAAACTTACCCAAAAATATCTACAGACAATATATTTTTATAGGTTTTGAAAACATTAGTCAGATGTTCAAATTTGATTGACCTTTGATTATCAAAGTTTGTTAGTCTTTAGAGACAACAATAATGAAACAATAATTCTAAAATAATTCACAGCATTAATTTTTGATGCCATTTATTGTCAACACAAAGAGTAAATTGTATACTGTACTTACGCAGTAGGACAAATGTATTTGATGTGAGGTTGTCTGATTGCACGGAAAGCTTCAGCCCAACCATGACTAAAAGTATATATATAATACAAAAAGACTTAATTATGTACTAATGGTTTTAGCCTGTTGATCAAGTCATTCTGCAAGAAAAACATTCTTTTGAAATAAAATAAATATTTCTCCAAGGTACCGTGATGAATAATACGGAGTTGAGTTGACACAAGATATGCAAATAAGTTCTATTGCTTTGAGAGAGTGTTCTGAAATTGATGTAGAACTGCATATATGAAAATTGGCATTATATGTATAACATACGCTTAAAATATTTGAAATAAGCCCTAAATCTCAAGACATTATAAACTTATATATTTTTTCTGTAGATTTTAATGCTTTTTCATCACAAGAATTCAACAGAATTGTACTGTGTCACCAGCTTTGGTTAAAGACTGAAGCAGATGAAATTCGAAAGGACATAACTTATGACAGGTAGACAAAAATAGTTGACGTGCAGCATTTTTGCAAATCCAGACCATCTTTCAGAAGGACTGAGTCATGGTGAAGCCCCACCTTGTTGAAAAATATAACTTAAACTGCTAGTCATATGACCATACAAATTAATGCATTGTGCAAGATGTCCTGTCTTGTCTGCTTCCCCTCTTCATGGAGCAAAGAAGGACTTCTATTTGTTCAACTCCTCTCTTCATAGAGGAAAGAAGGGCTTATATTTGTCCGCCATTTTGTGGGAGAGCAAACAAGCAAGATCATTGTCTATCAATTCTGCACTGATAATCCACTAGTAAAGCATGCTCAGCTAGTCATAATACATGTAAATGCATTGTACAAGATGGGGCATGTCTTGTCTGCCTCGTCTCTTCATTGAGGAAAGTAGGACAGCTATTTGTCCACCACTTTGTGGGACAGCAAACGAGCATTGTCTAATCTTGTGGAGTGTTAGGTCACTTTACCATACAGGTTTCTTCAGGACTTTTTATATGTATAACGGAGAAACAGAATAAAACTGTTTCCATGGCAACACTAGCTGCCTGATATTGCTGAAGAAGCTAACAAGCTCCTATTCATGCAGGGGTTTGGAATGCAAAAAATCCACAGGAATAAAAGTCAAAGAAACAGAAAAAAAGTGTTGCCAGGTTTGCCGAATGAGGACAGAAAAAAAGTGTTGCCAGGTTTGCCGAAAAACTAATCCGCCCCAGTCTGTGCAGGGGTATGGAAATCAAAGAACCCATAAAATATTTATAAGCCCAAGAAACAGAAAAAAGTGTTGCCATGGCAACACTTGTTACCAGGTGTTGCCGAAAAACTAATCAGCTGCAGTCTGTGCAGGGGTATGGAAAGCAAAGAACCCATAAAATATTTATAAGCCCAAGAAACAGAAACAAGAGGAGAGTGCCCGTGAACGGGCACTGTGTCAGCTGACTTGAGTGTTTTTGATTTGTGAAGGTGATTACAGGACAGAATAATTATCAGGAAAAGGGCTGTACAGAAATACAGTAAATGGCAACTGAACAGCAAGTTCGAAAGAAATTCCGAAGCTGACAGAAGAAAAGGATAAAAAAGTTGTGCCCTGTAAATGGTATTATGAAGGAAAATAACAAGGTAATTGTTTAAGTGTAAAAAATAGGTTAAAACATATTTAAAGAAATACTACAAATGCAATATCCTCGTTCGACCTTGAAGAAGGGGTCCAAGGTCAAATCTAACCACACAAATACATTCCCAGCCCATGATTTCCTATGGTTTACCATTCCAAACCTCTAGGACCAATTATAAATGAGTTATAAGCACTTTTAAGCTTGGCTGTCCTCATTTGACCTTGAAGGAGGGGTCCAAAGGTCAAATCTGACCATACCAAAAGATTCCGAGCCAATGATGTCCTATGGGATGGTTTACCATCCCAAATCTCTGTCACCAATAATAAGCGAGTTGTAGGCACTTTCAATTTTCGCTATCCTCATTTGACCTTGAAGGAGGGTTCCAAGGTCAAATCGGACCATATCAACAGATTATAAGCACTTTTAAGTTTGGCTATCCTTGTTTGACCTTGAAGGAGGGGTCATTGAAGGTCAAATCTGACCACACCGAAAGATTCCCAGCCCATGATTTCCTACAGGTTGGTTTATCATCCCAAACCTCTAGGATCAATAATAAGGGAGATATAAGCACTTTTCATGACTGACAAAAAACACCTGTGGCGGCCATCTTGTTTCTCAAAATGAGGCCAAAAATATTCCCAGACAACATTTTATGGTTATTAATATATCCTGCAAACTTAAGAAAGCTAGCTATAATATTTTTTTTCATCAGAGCAGTAATGGTGAAATCTCTCTCTACACACTGCGGCTATCCAGTGGATACAATGATTTACTCAACAGTGAGAACCTGAAAGTAGCTATTGCTCAGCTATGCCATGACATAGAGGTCTGCAATTTCACTATGTTATAGCTGACCAAAAATTCTGTGAATAACATATTTAACAAATTACTCTAAATGTAATAGTTTTCAAGTTACAACTGATTTACTCAACAGTGAGAACCTCAAAGGAACTATTACTCAGCTATGCAATGAGCTACATGTCTGAAATTTTACTATGTTATAGCTAACCCAAAAGTAGGTGAACAACATATTTAAGCAAACTACTGTAAATGCAATAGTTTTCAAGCTACAACTGATTTACTCAATAGTGAGAACCTGAAAATAGCTATTGCTCCGCTATGCCATGAGCTATAGGTCTGTAATTTCACTATGTTATAGCTGACCCAAAAGTAGGTGAACAATATATTTTAACAAAATACTCCAAATGCAATATTTTTCAAGTTATAGCTGATTTACTCAACAGTCAGTACCTGAGAATAGCTATTGCTCAGTTGTGCCATGAGCTATAGGTCTATAATTTCACTATGTTATAGCTGACCCAAAAGTAGCTGAATAACATATTTGCACAAATTTCTGTAAATGCAATAGTTTTCCAATTATAACTGATTTACTCAACAGTGAGAACTTCAAAGTAGCTATTACTCAGCTATGAAATGAGCCACAGGTCTGAAACTTCACTATGTTATAGCTGACCCCAAAATTGCAAATTTAATAAGTAAATTAAATTTTTATAAGTTAATACCCTATCCAATGGACAATTACTTTACCGGTCGGCGCGACTGGTCCCGCCAAACGTCAGAAAAAGACGTCCTGTATATACTACCGGCAGGACCGGTCACAGAGTGTGCATTCACCAGGTGGCGCATCGTACTTCATTTCCTGTTTACCTATTGACGTCATAGCATCTTTTTCGTGTCTAATCCTAGTAAGACCCCTAGTAAGCTGATAGCGGGGCCGGTTGGGTGGGCCTTGCCTGTCCATTGGATAGGGTATTAACTTATAAAAATTTAATTTACTTATTAAATTTGCAATTTTATTGCGTTAATACATCCTATCCAATGGATAATTGCTGAATAACTACCGCTTGGTAGGCGGGTAAGCAGCTAGGGACTTACGTGAACTCAAACAACAAATTTGAACAGGCCCATTTGACCTAGGGTCAGAGAAACCTGAAAGGTCAGGGTCGGCCACTAACTCACCGGTTAACCGGGAGCCTACCGACGTTGCCCCCCCCTTTTTCTTTCCTTCCAGAGATGGTCTGAGAAGGGAAAGATAGAGAGAGAGAGAGGGGCTGAGTTCAGTCCCAGAAGAAATAAACTTCCCAAAGGAAGCAAGTCACAGTTTTTTTTGTTTTTGTTTTTTTGAAAATATATGTACACTCAACATATTTACATTATGTACATATCTAACATATTTACAATATGTACATATTTACATATATACAACATCCCCTCACTTCTGGGCCTGGTGGTGCACCTGCTGGGCAGCCACTACAGGTCCCAGGTGGAAAAGCTCTGAGTCAGCCCAGGCAACATCCTTCAAATAGAATTGGGTGAAGGTGTTGTGAGATTTCCAGTGGCAGGCTGACAAGATCTGATCTAAGGAGATCCCTGATTGGAAGGCCTTAGAAGCAGCAAAGGCCCTAACATCATGGGCTTTAACCTGATGTAAGGTGAGGGCCTCCTGGTCAGAGAGCTCATAGCACAGAACCACAGTCTGTTTGATCCATGAGGAGATGGTGGCAGGTGAGATGTCTTTATCAAAACCCTTCTTGAAGGAGACAAAGGCTAACTCTTTATTCTGCCTGAGGTCTGCAGTCCTGTCCAAGTAGTAGCGCAGGGCTCTAACTGGACATAGGGACCTGTCACCCTTGAGTGACCTATCCAGAGATGGTGCCAGGGCTGGGATGACCACTGGCGCCACACTATCTGGACCTTCCTTAGCCAGCTGGTTCTTGGATAGGAAGCTGGGTGAGGGGTACAAGGACACCTTAGACCAGTCTGACTGGTGTCTGATGTTCTTATGTAACCAAGCATGGATCTCACTCCTGCGTTTACCTGAACCCAAAGCCAGCAAGAAAACAGTCTTGAAAGTCAAATGTTTCAAGGAGGACTCTTTCAGGGGTTCAAAAGGAGCCTTTGTGAGCTGATGTAAAACCAGTGAAAGGTTCCAGGAGGGGATGCCCCTCCTGCCTTTAGGTCTGTCTCTATGGAAACTATCCAGGAGACGAGTGAGATTCTCATCTTTGCTGACATTAATGGTGGAATTGCCCAGTTTGTCAGCAATGGCGGATCTGTAGCCATCAATAGTGCCTGGTTGTAACTTCTTGTCCTGAAACAAGTGCAGGAGGAAGTCAGCAATGGCTTTCAGAGGTGGTGCCCTGAAGTCCACCTGATTACTGAGGCACCACTTTGTAAAAATGGTCCACTTTGCCTCATAGACAGATCTGGTTGATCTTCTTTGAGGAGCCTCAATTCGTGCTGACACTGCCTCAGAGAAGCCTTGCTCCTTGATTGCTGAGGCTCTAGGAGCCAGGCATGTAGGTTCAGATTTGACAGGATCCTGTGAAGGACCTGGTTGAATGGCTGAGACACTAGGTTGGGTAGGTTGGGCAGACACAGTGGGATCTGGCTTGACATTGCTACCAGGTCCCAAAACCAGGGCATGTTGGGCCACCCTGGGGCAATCAGGATTATTCTGTTGCAGGGGTAGTCCTGGAGCTTCTCCACCACTTTGCCCAAGATGGCTGCCGGTGGGAAGGCGTATGGGTCCAGGTCCTCCCAGGAGAGACTGAGTGCATCCACTGCCCAAGCCTGGGGGTCTGGCACCGGTGACACAAACTGGGGCAGTTTGTTGTTGAACCTGGTGGCAAACAGGTCCACTTGTGGCTGGTGCCACCTTGCGCATACAGCTTGGAATACTGCTGGATGAAGTGACCACTCTGTTTGAATGGTCTGGCCAAGTCTGGATAGCTTGTCTGCTATCACGTTCAGCCGGCCGGGGATGTGACGTGCCCTGAGGGTTACCTGCTGTCTGGTGCACCAGGACAGGATTCTCCACAGTAGGGCACACAGTGACCCCGACTTCATCCCCCCTTCTTTGTTGATATAGGCAACCACTGTTGTGTTGTCTGTAGCTATCAACACAGTCTTGTTGCAGACCAGGGTTCGAAACTCCTTTAGAGCTAGAAAAACTGCTTTTAGCTCTAAGTGGTTTATGTGAAACTTGCTCTCTGGAAGGGACCAAGTTCCCCTTGCAGTGTGGTCGTCCAAGTGAGCGCCCCATCCTTCGTTTGATGCGTCTGTAAAGATCTGCAGAGCATGTTTTAGAGGGTGTAATGGTTGACCTAGTAGCACATTGCTTTCCTCCAGCCACCACCTTAGATGGGGGTGGAGGGACTTGGGGACCGGGATCACCTTTTCCAGTGACTCTGGGACCCTCCAATTGTTTTTCAAGTGCCACTGTATGGGTCTCATGTGGAGTCGCCCTAAGTGGACTTGTTTTTCTGTTGCTGTGAGGAGACCTATGAGGGACATGAATTTCCGGACCGGACATACCGGATCCGACATCATTGATCTGATCTTGTCTGTCAAGGCCTGCCAATGTTCTTCTGTTGGTCTGACCTTGCCCTCTTTCAGGTCGAACTGGTAACCTACGAAGTTGAAGACCTGTTTGGGTGCCAGTTCTGACTTTTCCTTGTTCACCAGCCACCCTAGTTCCTGACAAAGTGTGACCAGGGTTTGAGTATGCTGGAGACAGGTATGGAGGGTAGAGGCTCTCACCAGCCAGTCGTCTAGGTACTGGTGGATCCTTATACCCTTCTGAAGGGCCATGAGTTTGACCTCTTTGGCCACCACTGTGAACTCCATGGGAGCTGTGGAAAGGCCAAAGGGAAGGGCTTTGAACTGATAGGACCGACCCTGGAGGTGAAAACGCATGTACTTCCTGGACTGACTGTGAATGGGTATATGGAAGTATGCATCTTTGAAATCTATGGATGTGACCCACTCCCCTACTTGGAGGGAGGTTCTTATGGTCTCTGGGGTCTCCATCTTGAACGACCCTGTGTTTAAAAAGGTGTTCAAGGTGCTCAGGTCTAGGATGGGTCTCCACCGGTTGTTGGGTTTGGGTACCAAAAATAGCCGGTTGTAAAACCCCAATGAATTTGGATTGTCCACCGGTTCGACTGCATTTTTGTTTATCAGCTGATACAGTGCCTCTATAAGGAAGGACTGTTTGGTTGGATTGTGGTAGTTGCTTATTACAGTCGGTGACCTTGTCAAGTGGGGTCTGAACCGGAAGGGGAGAGTGTAACCCTCCCTCAGTATGTTTACCACTTTTGGACTTGAACCCAGGGTTTCCCATTTCTGCCAACACTGGTTTAACCTCGCCCCTACAGGGGGATCTAAAACAGCATGTTGGGCATTGGTGACAAGCTTTAGAGAAGGTAATTGACCTACACAAGAAACATCTTTCACATATTTTATTTCTGTGTACAATTGACATATATTGGGATTTACACCTTTCCTTTGTGGCAACCCAGTGACAATATGAGCATTTGCAACATGAGAGTCTACATTTAAAGTCAATTTGCTGTTCTTCTGATCTGTCACTGGTGGTGGGTTCAAACCCTCCATCTTGTCGGATACAATTACAGAGTCCTTCAATCCGACCACATTTGAAACACAATAATTGTCATTTATGCTTCTTAAACCCTTTGGCCGGCTTCTGGTTGAAGTTTGAGGCTTTACCCCCACCTTTCTGACCAGTTTGCCGGTCTCTGATTTGTTTCCAAGCCGGTGTAGTGGGTTTCCGGTCCGGCTGGTGTGAAGGTTTAGTACTGGAGGGAACGTACGGATGAAAACGTCCGGGTTTCCTCTGTGTGTTACCCATAGAACGCCTCTCCTCACTACGGGAAATCTCATCTTCTGCCTTGACCAGTAAGCTGTCCGGGAACAGTGAGAGTAAGTGGACTGGAGATGTACGAAGGCAGTTAAGGTGTCAGGTTTAACTCCACCACGGATAAACTCCAGATAGCTATCCCGACGTGCCAGAGTGAGGTTGGCCATGCTGATAAAAACTCCCTCTGAGAGATCCTGCATGGTGCGCTGCATAGCTTGGGAGATTGACCGGTTAAAGGTCACCAGATATTCAAGTTCTTCAATAGCTTGCTGGGTTCTCTCAGCACTCTTGCCCTTTGATGGATCTGACCGGAGAGACTTCAGCTGGGTAACCATTGAATCCTGCACTTTAGTAAGGCATCTAGATAAACCAGCAGCGTGATTACACATCACGGATTGTTCCCTGAATGCCTTCTCCCACCTTCTAAGGGTATCTTGGCTGAATGTACGGGAAGCTGGAACAGAAGGTAAACTTCTTCTTGCGACCCTAGAGAACATGCTGTTCAGCTTTGCCGGTTCCGGAGACCAGTGGGATACAGCCTGGGTAGACGCGTCGCCCTTCTTAACTGCTTGCATTTCGTACCACTTGGAAGAACGTGGAGTCTTTACAAACTGGTCACGTAGCAGTCCACTGGTTTCAGAATTTCTAGCTGGATAACCTTCAGCAATAGTTACATTCAGTTTCTCCAGTTTTTTTGCAAAGCCATTCATCAACCGGCAATTTAACTGACACTTTACCGGTAGTCTTCACTCTAGAACCGGCAAAAGGATTATCATCCATAGAGGCAGTAAAGTTGTCATAATCCAGGATGTGATGCCAGTTCATGAAACTTCTAACCCCTCTAATAGTTTCCCTGTAATTGGCGTCTTCAGAGAGGTCCTGATCTGTAGCTGTGTCCGGTAAATCACCCTGGCAGTGAATACTAGCCGGAGATGACGGTTCCCCATCCAACTCAGCCTTACTATCTGATTGCCTAGCAACGTCAGATTCCTGGCCAATGGGAGGCGACTGGTTATGCAGCGTAGTTTCAACACCAGCAGGACCCGCACCAGGAGCCTGTGAAGGCTGGGTGGCCGTCCCTGCACCGGGAACCAGTAAAGGTTGGGTGGCTAACACTGTAGAGGTACCGGGGCCCTGAACAGGGTGGGTAGCACTCTCAACACCATCTCTCTCAGCCTCAGTACCGGGAACCCCCAGTGGAGGTTGGGTAGCCGTCAACTGCGTAGCAACGTCACCAGTGCCCTCAGAAGACAAAACACTTGTAGAAGCACCCGGATCAAAGAAAGGGTGTTCTCTGGGCACCACAGAGGCAGAGGTCACCGGTCTCACCGGAACAGCAAAGGATTGGTTAATCAGCATAGCTTCTAGACGTGAAAATCTCTCACTCCACTTGTCTTCAAGGGACTTGAGGTCGTCTGAAGTAGGTTTGCTGCTATGCTTCCGTTTACTCGACCTTGGGGAGCCATCAGAACGCTTCTTCTTCTTTGGAGTAGAATCAACAGGGGAGGACTTGTCACAGCTAACCCGTCCCAACAGTGTAACTTCTGAAGGGTCCACGAGAGTGGGGGTCGTGCTTGCATTACCGTCAGCCCTCTTCTGCTCAGAACGTTCTTTCCTTTCCTTGTAGGTCGGAGTTGCTAACTGGTGGATCTGCGCAGGCGTAAAAGACTTACAGATCTGGCAATCCAGCTTTTTAACACAGGGGTCGTCTCCCACCCCCTTGTCACGACAACGCGCGCATTTCTGGTGGTTGTCGAAAAGGGCCATAACGTGCCCGCAAGAACCTCGTTTCTGTCCAGGAGACGACATAATGATCAGTAACGTTGTAGAATTACTCCATACTAATAAAAAACAAGAAACTTGGAAGAGTTCGTTGTAAAACTTCAAAAACGTATCTCTGAAGAAAATCTTCTGCACACTCTTTCGCGCCAAACGAAAAAGATACTATGATGTCAATAGGTAAACAGGAAATGAAGTACGATGCGCCACCTGGCGAATGCACACTCTGTGACCGGTCCTGCCTGTAGTATATACAGGACGTCTTTTTCTGACGTTTGGCGGGACCGGTCGCGCCGACCGGTAAAGCAATTGTCCATTGGATAGGATGTATTAACGCAATAAAATAGGTGAATAACATATTGAAACAAAATACTCTAAATGCAATAGTTTTCAAGTTATAAGTGATTTACTCAACAGTGATAACCTAAAAGTAGCTATTACTCAGCTATGCCATGAGCTACAGGTCTGAAATTTTACTATGTTATAGCTGGCCCAAAAGTAGCTGAATAACATAATTATTTATACGAAATTCTCTAAATGGAATAGTTTTTAAGTTACAAGTGATTTTACTCATGATGGAAGTTACTGAAAAGCCCAAAAGTAGCTATTACTCACTTAGCTATTGAGACAGACACCCAACTTACTCACCATATTGTAGCTATGAAAAAAGTAGCTGAATAACATATTTTAACAAAATGCTCTAAATGCAACACTTTTCAAGATATAAGTGATTTACTCAACAGTGATAACCTAAAAGTAGCTATTACTCAGCTATGCAATGAGCTACAGGTCTGAAATTTTACTATGTTATAGCTGACCCAAAAGTAGCTGAATAACATATTTATACGAAATTCTCTAAATGCAATAGTTTTCAAGTTATAAGCGATTTACTCAACAGTGATAACCTAAAAGTAGCTATTACTCAGCTATGCCATGAGCTACAGGTCTGAAATTTCACTATGTTATAGCTGTCCCAAAAGTAGCTGAATAACATATATATACGAAATTCTCTAAATGCAATAGCTTTTAAGTTACAAGTGATTTTACTCATAATGGAAGTTACTGAAAAGCCCAAAAGTAGCTATTACTCACTTAGCTATTGAGACAGACACCCAACTTACTCACCATATTGTAGCTATGAAAAAAGTAGCTGAACAACATATTTTCACAAAATGCTGTAAATGCAACACTTTTGAAGTTATAAGTGATTTAGTGCATGATTTCATGAATTTTAATGCATTAAAAATTATTAAAAAAATTTATTAAAAAAAAAGTAAGACAGATCCAGGTATCATACTCACACAAGAGAATCTACCTCTGGCCTAGTACATATATGCAAGATATGAGAGAAATCCCTGCAATAGTCACTGAGAAAATTGTGATAAAAAGTTGAAATTTTCACACTTTTGGTGGGGGTACCCCCTTGTAATGTCTCTAGCAAATAGACGAACAGACAGATTTGCATGCCTTGAACAATTTTTCATCCTCGATAGATAAGGTATCTTTTAAAAAAAACAGCATGTCTCTAGGCCTTGTAGTTTTGGAGAAGAAGTTGTTCACGCGGACGCGGACACGTACGCCCACGCCGCAGAGTGACATAAAAAGTGTTGCCATGGCAACACTTGTTACCAGGTGTTGCCGAAAAAGTAATCAGCTGCAGTCTGTGCAGGGGTATGGAAAGCAAAGAACCCATAAAAATATTTACAAGTCCAAGAAACATAAAAAAGTGTTGCCATGGCAACACTTGTTGCCAGGTTTGCCGAAAGACTAATCAGTTCCAGTCTGTGCAGGGGTATGGAAAGCAAAGAACCCATAAAATATTTATACCGTAAATGACCTATTTAGCGCATCCGCCCTTGTAACCGCACCCTATCTCTTTTCAAAGCAATATGCTTGGCAACTTCTAGTGGGTGACCGATCAGACAGTGACAGTGCACAATTGCGGTTGGTTATAAAAGGTTACTAATGATCGATTATTCATCTTAAATCTTACCTTTCTTAATTTTTCTCAATATCCAAATATTTTTCTATATAATTTACGTATTTTTACTTAATAAATTAACATTTTTATCAAGACTTTCGAGTTTGTTTTCATCTACCGCCATATTTACAGGAAGTGGGTATTTCTAAATGTCGAAACACCGTTTTTCTACCGGATTGACCGAAACTTCATCCCGGAAAGTGTTTCATGATGGGTGTGCTAAAAGGGACATTTTTTCCCAACAAATATTGAATAAAACTAGAAATAGGCCGCCCTGTTGATAGTAGATGCGAATAGAAACAGGATAGCATAGAAGAACACACATTATCATGTGTAATGTCCACCCATGAACCTTTTGCCCAAATTGTACAGTAGTCTTACAAGACCCTGTTTCATTTGTAAAATATATCAATGATGCTTAAATATTTGATAGTGTAGATGTAATTTATTTCAGCTTCATGCCTTTTTGCATTGGTTGGGTTGAAAATTTTGACGAAATCACTCTATCTTGCACGGTTAAGAAGATAGAAGCCAATTCCTGTTTTTCTATTTTTGGCAAAAATTTGAAAATTCAAAATGGCCGCCATTATTGGGAAAAGGAAATTTTTTTGAAAATTGCCAAGAGTACATTTCTTAGATACCCTATGGGTCGAAAATTTCAACAAAATAACTCTATTTTGCACGGTTAAGGCCAGTTTGTGTTTTTCCATTTTGGGCAAAAATTCGAAAATTCAAAATGGCTGCCATTTTTGGGGAGGGGAAAATTTTTTGAAAATTGCAAAGATTACATTTCTTAGATACCCTGTGGGTTGAAAATTTCGACGAAATCGCTCTATCTCGCATGGTTAAGGAGATAGAAGCAAATTTGTGTTTTGCCATTTTTGGCAAAAATTTGAAAATTCAAAATGGCCGCCATTTTAGGGGAGGGGAAAATTTTTTAGAAATTACCAAGAGTACAATGCTCAGATACCCTGTGGGTCGAAAATTTTGACGAAATCACTCTATCTGGCACGGTTAAGGAGATAGAAGCAAATTTGTGTTTTGCCATTTTTGGCAAAAATTCGAAAATTCAAAATGGCCGCCATTTTTGGGGAGGGGAAAATTTTTGGAAAATTGCAAAGATTGCATTCCTTAGATACCCTGTGGGTCGAAAATTTCGACGAAATCGCTCTATCTCGCACGGTTAAGGAGATAGAAGCAAATTTGTGTTTTGCCATTTTTGGCAAAAATTCGAAAATTCAAAATGGCCGCCATTTTTGGGGAGGGGAAAATTTTTTGAAAATTGCAAATATTACATTCCTTAGATACCCTGTGGGTCGAAAATTTCGATGAAATCGCTCTATCTCGCACGGTTAAGGAGATAGAAGCAAATTTGTGTTTTGCCATTTTTGGCAAAAATTCGAAAATTCAAAATGGCCGCCATTTTTGGGGAGGGGAAAATTTTTGGAAAATTGCAAAGATTGCATTCCTTAGATACCCTGTGGGTCGAAAATTTCGATGAAATCGCTCTATCTCGCACGGTTAAGGAGATAGAAGCAAATTTGTGTTTTGCCATTTTTGGCAAAAATTCGAAAATTCAAAATGGCCGCCATTTTTGGGGAGGGAAAAATATTTTGAAAATTGCAAAGATTGCATTGCTTAGATACCCTGTGGGTCGAAAATTTTGCCGAAATCGCTCTATCTCGCACGGTTAAGGAGATAGAAGCAAATTTGTGTTTTGCCATTTTTGGCAAAAATTCGAAAATTCAAAATGGCCGCCATTTTTGGGGAGGGGAAATTTTTTTGAAAATTGCAAATATTACATTCCTTAGATACCCTGTGGGTCGAAAATTTCGACGAAATCGCTCTATCTCGCACGGTTAAGGAGATAGAAGCAAATTTGTGTTTTGCCATTTTTGGCAAAAATTCGAAAATTCAAAATGGCCGCCATTTTTGGGGAGGGGAAAATTTTTGGAAAATTGCAAAGATTGCATTCCTTAGATACCCTGTGGGTCGAAAATTTCGACGAAATCGCTCTATCTCGCACGGTTAAGGAGATAGAAGCAAATTTGTGTTTTGCCATTTTTGGCAAAAATTCGAAAATTCAAAATGGCCGCCATTTTTGGGGAGGGGAAAATTTTTTGAAAATTGCAAATATTACATTCCTTAGATACCCTGTGGGTCGAAAATTTCGACGAAATCGCTCTATCTCGCACGGTTAAGGAGATAGAAGCAAATTTGTGTTTTGCCATTTTTGGCAAAAATTCAAAAATTCAAAATGGCCGCCATTTTTGGGGAGGGGAAAATATTTTGAAAATTGCAAAGATTGCATTGGTTAGATACCCTGTGTGTCGAAAATTTTGCCGAAATCGCTCTATCTCGCACGGTTAAGGAGATAGAAGCAAATTTGTGTTTTGCCATTTTTGGCAAAAATTCGAAAATTCAAAATGGCCGCCATTTTTGGGGAGGGGAAATTTTTTTGAAAATTGCAAATATTACATTCCTTAGATACCCTGTGGGTCGAAAATTTCGATGAAATCGCTCTATCTCGCACGGTTAAGGAGATAGAAGCAAATTTGTGTTTTGCCATTTTTGGCAAAAATTCGAAAATTCAAAATGGCCGCCATTTTTGGGGAGGGGAAAATTTTTGGAAAATTGCAAAGATTGCATTCCTTAGATACCCTGTGGGTCGAAAATTTCGACGAAATCGCTCTATCTCGCACGGTTAAGGAGATAGAAGCAAATTTGTGTTTTGCCATTTTTGGCAAAAATTCGAAAATTCAAAATGGCCGCCATTTTTGGGGAGGGGAAAATTTTTTGAAAATTGCAAAGATTGCATTCCTTAGATACCCTGTGGGTCGAAAATTTCGACGAAATCGCTCTATCTCGCACGGTTAAGGAGATAGAAGCAAATTTGTGTTTTGCCATTTTTGGCAAAAATTCGAAAATTCAAAATGGCCGCCATTTTTGGGGAGGGGAAAATATTTTGAAAATTGCAAAGATTGCATTGCTTAGATACCCTGTGCGTCTAAAATTTTGCCGAAATCGCTCTATCTCGCACGGTTAAGGAGATAGAAGCAAATTAGTGTTTTGCCATTTTTGGCAAAAATTCGAAAATTCAAAATGGCCGCCATTTTTGGGGAGGGGAAAATTTTTGGAAAATTGCAAAGATTGCATTCCTTAGATCCCCTGTGGGTCGAAAATTTTGCCGAAATCACTCTATCTCGCACGGTTAAGGAGATAGAAGCAAATTTGTGTTTTGCCATTTTTGGCAAAAATTCGAAAATTCAAAATGGCCGCCATTTTTGGGGAGGGGAAATTTTTTTGAAAATTGCAAATATTACATTCCTTAGATACCCTGTGGGTCGAAAATTTCGACGAAATCGCTCTATCTCGCACGGTTAAGGAGATAGAAGCAAATTTGTGTTTTGCCATTTTTGGCAAAAATTCGAAAATTCAAAATGGCCGCCATTTTTGGGGAGGGGAAAATTTTTGGAAAATTGCAAAGATTGCATTCCTTAGATACCCTGTGGGTCGAAAATTTCGACGAAATCGCTCTATCTCGCACGGTTAAGGAGATAGAAGCAAATTTGTGTTTTGCCATTTTTGGCAAAAATTCGAAAATTCAAAATGGCCGCCATTTTTGGGGAGGGGAAAATTTTTTGAAAATTGCAAATATTACATTCCTTAGATACCCTGTGGGTCAAAAATTTCGACGAAATCGCTCTATCTCGCACGGTTAAGGAGATAGAAGCAAATTTGTGTTTTGCCATTTTTGGCAAAAATTCAAAATGGCCGCCATTTTTGGGGAGGGGAAAATATTTTGAAAATTGCAAAGATTGCATTGCTTAGATACCCTGTGTGTCGAAAATTTTGCCGAAATCGCTCTATCTCGCACGGTTAAGGAGATAGAAGCAAATTAGTGTTTTGCCATTTTTGGCAAAAATTCGAAAATTCAAAATGGCCGCCATTTTTGGGGAGGGGAAAATTTTTGGAAAATTGCAAAGATTGCATTCCTTAGATCCCCTGTGGGTCGAAAATTTTGCCGAAATCACTCTATCTCGCACGGTTAAGGAGATAGAAGCAAATTTGTGTTTTGCCATTTTTGGCAAAAATTCGAAAATTCAAAATGGCCGCCATTTTTGGGGAGGGGAAATTTTTTTGAAAATTGCAAATATTACATTCCTTAGATACCCTGTGGGTCGAAAATTTCGACGAAATCGCTCTATCTCGCACGGTTAAGGAGATAGAAGCAAATTTGTGTTTTGCCATTTTTGGCAAAAATTCGAAAATTCAAAATGGCCGCCATTTTTGGGGAGGGGAAAATTTTTGGAAAATTGCAAAGATTGCATTCCTTAGATACCCTGTGGGTCGAAAATTTCGACGAAATCGCTCTATCTCGCACGGTTAAGGAGATAGAAGCAAATTTGTGTTTTGCCATTTTTGGCAAAAATTCGAAAATTCAAAATGGCCGCCATTTTTGGGGAGGGGAAAATTTTTTGAAAATTGCAAATATTACATTCCTTAGATACCCTGTGGGTCAAAAATTTCGACGAAATCGCTCTATCTCGCACGGTTAAGGAGATAGAAGCAAATTTGTGTTTTGCCATTTTTGGCAAAAATTCAAAATGGCCGCCATTTTTGGGGAGGGGAAAATATTTTGAAAATTGCAAAGATTGCATTGCTTAGATACCCTGTGTGTCGAAAATTTTGCCGAAATCGCTCTATCTCGCACAGTTAAGGAGATAGAAGCAAATTAGTGTTTTGCCATTTTTGGCAAAAATTCGAAAATTCAAAATGGCCGCCATTTTTGGGGAGGGGAAAATTTTTGGAAAATTGCAAAGATTGCATTCCTTAGATCCCCTGTGGGTCGAAAATTTTGCCGAAAATCGCTCTATCTCGCACGGTTAAGGAGATAGAAGCAAATTTGTGTTTTGCCATTTTTGGCAAAAATTCGAAAATTCAAAATGGCCGCCATTTTTGGGGAGGGGAAATTTTTTTGAAAATTGCAAATATTACATCCCTTAGATACCCTGTGGGTCGAAAATTTCGACGAAATCGCTCTATCTCGCACGGTTAAGGAGATAGAAGCAAATTTGTGTTTTGCCATTTTTGGCAAAAATTCGAAAATTCAAAATGGCCGCCATTTTTGGGGAGGGGAAAATTTTTTGAAAATTGCAAATATTACATTCCTTAGATACCCTGTGGGTCGAAAATTTCGACGAAATCGCTCTATCTCGCACGGTTAAGGAGATAGAAGCAAATTTGTGTTTTGCCATTTTTGGCAAAAATTCGAAAATTCAAAATGGCCGCCATTTTTGGGGAGGGGAAAATTTTTTGAAATTTGCAAAGAGTACACTCCTCAGATACCCTGCGGGTCGAAAATTTTGCCGAAATCGCTCTATCTCGCACGGTTAAGGAGATAGAAGCAAATTACTCAAAAGTAGTACTGAAAATACACAATGAAGTACCTAAATGGCTATTACTCATGTACTGACAAAGCTATCAGTCCCAAATGCAATACCAAGCGAGCTATGGACATAACAATCTTGTATTCAAAATTGTAGTAAAATATCTTTAATTATTTTGGCTTAAATGCACGGAAACCAATGGGTACTGAAAATAGCTGTACTTAAGTATTACTCAGTAAGCAAAAGAGGTACAACAGCCAAAAGCAATCCCAAGCAAGCTACTGACCCAATAAGCCTGCATACCAAATTTGGTGACAATAGCTCTAATACTTTTCCTTTAAATGAGCGGAAACCATGCGTGACGCCGGACATCGGACGCCGGACGCCGGACGCCGGACATCGGACATCGGACGGCGAAAAAAGCAAAAATAATATATCCACCCCCCAGGGGGGTGGACATAAATAGACTTTGCTTAGCGCACTGTGCGCTAAATAGGTCATTTACGGTAAGTCCAAGAAACAGAAATAAGTGTTGCCATGGCAACACCTGTTGCCAGTTATCATTATAAAACTAATCAGCTCCAATCCATGCAGGGGTTTGGAATGCTAAGAACTCCCCAAAAGATATTAAAGCCCAAGAAACATGAAAATGTGTTGCCACGGCAACACTTGTTGCCAGATATTGCCAAGAAAGCAATCACACACAAACTCTCATGCCATTAAACTTCCACACCAAATTTAGCTGAGACACATAAAATACTGTACCTGTAAATGAGCAGCAATGAAGGGTGATTCAGATGGAAAATAAAAATAATATCCATGTCCAGTAGGATGGATATAATGATTAAAATAAGTTGTAACTTTAAACTTACTTTTTTAACTTTCAGGTTTTTATGGTAACATTACAATAAAGATCCTGTTTTGGTCTAGACACATGTACATGTTTAATTTAAATGAAAAACTCTAAACTATCACTTTAATATTGCCAAAACATCACAGAAATTTGTCCTAACCTTAAACTGAATGTAAGTCAATGCAAATGTTAAGAGTTTAAGGTCATGTTAACCATGTAGACTCTGTTCAAGGTTACGTATAGCCAAAATTTAAATGTGCTTAAAATCTATTGCACATAATTTAAGATATTATCCAAAATTTTAAAAGAAAAGTAATTATAACTAGAAATAGGACGCCCTGTTGATAGTAGCTGCGACATATGAATAGAAACAGGATAGCATAGAAGAACACACATTATCATGTGTAATGTCCACCCCATGAACCTTTTGCCAAAATTGTACAGTAGTCTTACAAGACCCTGTTTCATTTGTGGAATATATCAATGATGGTTAAATATTTATTAGTGTACATGTAAATTATTTCAGCTTCATGCTTTTTGCATTGGTTGGGTCGAAAATTTTTACGAAATCACTTTATCTTGCACGGTTTAGAAGATAGAAGCAAATTTCTGTTTTTCTATTTTTGGCAAAAATTCGAAAATTCAAAATGGCCGCCATTTTTGGGGAGGGGAAAATTTTTTAAAAATTGCCAAGAGTATAATGCTCAGATACCCTATGGGTTGAAAATTTTGACGAAATCGCTCTATCTCGCACGGTTAAGGAGATAGAAGGAAATTTGTGTTTTGCCATTTTTGGCAAATATTCGAAAATTCAAAATGGCCGCCATTTTTCGGGAGGGGAAAATTTTTTTGAAAACTGCAAAGATTACATTCCTTAGATACCCAGTGGGCGAAAATTTCGACGAAATCGCTCTATCTCGCACAGTTAAGGAGATAGAAGCAAATTTGTGTTTTGCCACTTTTGGCAAAAATTCGAAAATTCAAAATGGCCGCCATTTTTGGGGAGGGGAAAATTTTTTGAAAATAGCAAAGAGTACATTCCTTAGATACCCTGAGGGTCGAAAATTTCGACAAAATCGCTCTATCTCGCACGGTTTAGGAGATATGAGCACATTTGCATTTTTCAGTATTCAAAAATAGCCAATTACTCATTTATTTAATTAATTACTCACTCATCTATGAAGCAATTACCCCCAAAAGCAATCCTATACAAGCTATTAACCCAATGAACCTCCATACCAAATTTCAGAAAGATAGGCTTAATAGCATTCCTTAAAATGTCTGGAAATGAAAGAGATACTCAAAAGTAGCAAAGTAGCTATTACTCAGCTATAGAGCTATCATCACCAAAAGCAATCCCATACAAGCTATTAACCCAATAAACCTGCATGCCAAATTTGGTAAAGATAGGATAAGAACTGTTGCCTAAAATGTCTGGAAACCAAGTGGGATGGCGGACAGCGGAAAAAGCAAAAATAATATGTCCACCCCCCACTGGGTGGACATAATTATGCCATTACTGAGAGTTAAAGGTCACCTCAATGTAGTCTCAGGGCATTTCTGCAACATCAGTTACATGTACCTGTAAAATATAGATCAAATATGTCATGCCATTTTGGTATACTTTGTGGAATCATAGTAAGTTGAGCTCAGTAACATTCTTTTACACATGGGAGACTAAGGTCACCTTAAAATAGGGCACACCTTCAGGACTAGATACATCAACATACCAAATTTAAATTAAATCTGTCATGCAGAATTGAAATACTCTCCAGAAATTGAAAAACTTATATTCAATATAGTTATATTATCACTAGGAGTTTAAGGTCACCTTAAAGTGGGCCACACCTTGACCAGTTACATCCACGTACCAAATTTGTTTTGAAAAAAAAAAAAATTTGTTTTGAATCTGTGAAGCCATCTTTAAGCTATTGCCCACAAATCGCAAAAGTAAAATTCAATATAAATGTGTTATAAATGGGAGTTTAAGGTCATCTTAAAATAGGGTACATGTCGATGACCGACAACACCCACATGCCAAATTTGAATTTCATCCTACTTGCAATTTTTGACATATTTTCCAGAAACAAAGTGTGATGACGATGCTGGTCCTATAGGTGATCCATCACAGCTGAGTGACACCAAACTGTTACAACCTTAAACTCATAAGTTTCTAAAATATCAGCAATTTATTGTAACCTTACAAAGGAGACTTATTTTTTGGTCTAAATATATGTACATGATGAATATCGATGAAAAAATCTCAGCACATCAAATATCTTCCAAACACCAAAACAATTGTCCTAACCTTAGAGTCAATGTTAGTTTAAGGTAAGGAGTTTAAGGTAATCTTTTCCTGAAGGTTCTGTTCAAGGTTTGTTACATCCACAACTGAAACATGCATAGAATTGCACAGTATTTGAAATACTGTTTAAAAATTGTCAAACTTAAAGTGAATATAATTCTGTTATTACTGGTAGTTTAAGGTCACCTTAATGTATGACACTTATCTATGGCCAGTTACATATACAAGGCAAAATTTGGATGAAATTCCTTAATTTATTTTCAGTGTAATCTATGGAAAAATAAAAAATGTAAACTTAACAAATAGCTTTTTAATATGTATGAGTTTAAGGTCACCTTAGAATAGGGCACACCTTGAAACCCAGATACAACCACATGGCAAATTTGAATTTGAATCCATCAACCCATTTTTGAGATACTGTCTGGAAATGAATAACCTTAACCTCAATATAAGTATGTTACTACTGGAAGTTTAAGGTTACCTTAAAATGGGGCACACCTTGAGAACCAGTTACATGCACATGCCAAATTGGAATTTAATCCATCATGTCATTTTTGAGATACTCTCTGGAAAGGATGTGTGACAACGGCACTGACCATACTTGTCCTCAAACATAGCTGCTAGTGACACAAAAGAAATGCAACCTTAAACTCGAAAAGTTTATGAAATATCAGGAATTTACTATAACCTTACAAAAGAACTTTTATGGTGTAAACAGATATATATGATGAATATCAAAGAATAAAGTCTTAATTAGCACATCAAATATCTTTTAAAAACCAAAAAATTGTCCCAACCTTAAACTCAAAGAGTTAGTTTGCAGATGTGAGAGAGTTTAAGGGAATCTTTTCCCGTAGGTTTTGTTCATGGTTTGTTACATGCACAACTTGAAAGATGCTTAGAATTGCACAGTGTTTGAAATACTGTTGAAAAATTGCCACACTTAAAGTGAATATAATTTGGTTATTACTGGGAGTTTAAGGTCACCTTATTGAAATGCACTTACCTGTGGCCAGTTACATATACATGCAAAATTTGAATGAAATTTCTCAAGTTGTTTCCAGTATAATCTATTAAAAAATAATGTAAACTCAATATAACCTTTTAATACATGAGGGTTTAAGGTCACCTTAAAGTAAGGCACACCTCGAAAACCAGTTACAAGCACATGCCAAATTTGAATTGAATCCATCAACAAATTTTTGAGATACCGTCCGGAAACAAAAAACCTTCAAATCAATATAAGAATCTTACTACTGTGAGTTTAAGGTCACCTTAAATAGGGCACACCTTGAGGAAAAGTTTCATCAATATGCCAAATTGGAATTTAACTCATCAAGACATTTTTGAGATACTCTCTGGAAAGTAAGTGTGAAAACTACTCTGACCATGTATGTCTTCCATCAAAGCTGTTAGTGACACAAAATAATGCAACCTTAAACTCATTAGTTTATAAAATATCAGCAACTTACTATAACCTCACAAAAGAGACCATTTTTGGTGGATATATATGTACATGATGAATATCGATGTAAAAAGTCCTAATTAGCATATCAAATATCTTCTAAACACCAAAAATATTGTCCCAACCTTAAACTCAAAGTTTGTTTGCACTGCTGTATGTTAGCAAGGTTAAGGTAATCTTTTCTTGAAAGTTTTGTTCAAGGTTTGTTACATCCACAACTGAAACGCCTAGAATTGCACAATATTTGAAATATTGTTCAAAAGTTAGCAAACTTAAAGTGAAATAATTCTGTTATTAATGGGAGTTTAAGGTCACCTTATTGTGTGGCACTTACCTATTGTGTGGCCAGTTATATATAATTCCAAAAGTTGAATGAAATTTCTGAAGTTACTTTAAGTATACTCCATGGAGAAAGAAAAAACGTAAACTGGACATAAATTTTTTATATAAGGGAGTTTAAGGTCACCTTAAAATAGGGCATACCTTCAAAACTAGTTACAACCACATGCCAAATTTGAATTGAATCCATCAAGCCATTTTTGAGATATTGTCCGGAAACGAAAAAACTTAAATTGAGTTTAAGTATTTTACTAGTGGGAGTTTAAGGTCACAAAACTATACAGCACACCCCCAGGACCAGTTACATCCACATACCAAATTTGAATGAAATCTGACAAGCCATTTTTGAGATACTGTCCGGAATACAAAGTGTGACAACGACAGACGACGACGCCACAAAATTGGACGACAAAGCGATCCCTATATGCCACTCAGCATAAATGCTGGTGACACAAAAACTGCCATGTTTTGTTGTATTAAACTTTACTTCCTGTTATGGTTTCAATCCAAAAATTTATTACTCACCCTGTGTCACCTAATCCATGGAGAAATATCACCTAAAATGAGAGAGAAAAACAGTGTTAATACTCTCCCAGAAATTAAACTGTGCATACAATACTCTGTCTGCCAATGAATAATCTCAAGAGTTTTTCAGGAACAACACAATTTCTACATCAAACCACTAAGCAAAGTCAATGTGCATCAAAGAAACTTAAGTTATCTATTAGTGATTATGATTGGATCAATTCTGTATGTTCGTACAGAGGTATAGACTTGAAGAGATGTCTTATGATATCTCCTATAAAGTAAAAAAAAAAATAAAACTAGAGGATCGCTCGCAAAAAAAAAAGATAATGTTTTTGCATAGCAAAAACAAAGCGTCCCGAAAAGGATATAAAGGTGAGTGCTAAAGTATTAAGAAAATGCTTCGTTTCTAGCCTTATACTGTTGTGGCAACCAAAGTCAGCGCAGTCTGCTCTATCTAGCACAGTTTTCAAGATATAAGCATTTTTGTGTTTTGCAAAAAATCAAAAAATTAAAAATGTCCGCTATATTTGGCGAGACAAAAATATTTTGAAAATTGGCATGGCTACTCTGCAGAGATACCCAGCAGGTCCAAAATTTTGTTGAGTTCACTCCATATAGCACGGTTTTCGAGATATAAGCATTTTTGTGTTTTGCAAAAACTTTGAAAATTCAAAATGGCCACCATTTTTGGGGAGACAAAAATTTTTGTCAAGACCACTGCCGCGGTGTGTATCTCCCGCCGAGCATTAAAACAAAAGAAATAGCTTTTCCGAGATATTCACAATTTTTCATTTTCGTGTGTGAAAGCTCTGCCAAAAGTAGGTGTATGAGTTATTTGAGAAAAATTGGCTATCTGCAATACTATTAAGAGATAATTCACATTTACTCATTTTGAGTAGGTGAATAATTATCTATGGGTCTGAAACTTCACCAAGTGAAAGCTCTCCCAAAAGTAGGTGAATGAGTTATTTGAGAAAAATTGGCTATCTGCAATACTTTTAGAGATAATTCGCATTTACTCATTTTGAGTAGGTGAGTAATTAGCTATGGGTCTGAAACTTCACCAAGTGAAAGCTCTCCCAAAAGTAGGTGAATGATTAATTTGAGAAAAATTGGCTATCTGCAATACTTTTAGAGATAATTCGCATTTACTCATTTTGAGTAGGTGAGTAATTAGCTATGGGTCTGAAACTTCACCAAGTGAAAGCTCTCCCAAAAGTAGGTGAATGAGTTATTTGAGAAAAATTGGCTATCTGCAATACTTTTAGAGATAATTCGCATTTACTCATTTTGAGTAGGTGAGTAATTAGCTATGGGTCTGAAACTTCACAGAGTGAAAGCTCTCCCAAAAGTAGGTGAATGAGTTATTTGAGAAAAATTGGCTATCTGCAATACTTTTAGAGATAATTCGCATTTACTCATTTTCAGTAGGTGAGTAATTAGCTATGGGTCTGAAACTTCACCAAGTGAAAGCTCTCCCAAAAGTAGGTGAATGATTAATTTGACAAAAATTGGCTATCTGCAATACTTTTAGAGATAATTCACATTTATTCATTTTGAGTAGGTGAATAATTATCTATGGGTCTGAAACTTCACCAAGTGAAAGCTCTCCCAAAAGTAGGTGAATGAGTTATTTAAGAAAAATTGGCTATCTGCAATACTTTTAGAGATAATTCGCATTTACTCATTTTGAGTAGGTGAATAATTAGCTATGGGTCTGAAACTTCACAGAGTGAAAGCTCTGCCAAAAGTAGGTGAATGAGTTATTTGAGAAAAATTGGCTATCTGCAATACTTTTAGAGATAATTCGCATTTACTCATTTTGAGTAGGTGAGTAATTAGCTATGGGTCTGAAACTTCACCAAGTGAAAGCTCTCCCAAAAGTAGGTGAATGATTAATTTGAGAAAAATTGGCTATCTGCAATACTTTTAGAGATAATTCGCATTTACTCATTTTGAGTAGGTGAGTAATTAGCTATGGGTCTGAAACTTCACCAAGAGAAAGCTCTCCCAAAAGTAGGTGAACGAGTTATTTGAGAAAAATTGGCTATCTGCAATACTTTTAGAGATAATTCGCATTTACTCATTTTGAGTAGGTGAGTTAAATTAGCTATGGGTCTGAAACTTCACCAAGTGAAAGCTCTCCCAAAAGTAGGTGAATGATTTATTTGAGAAAAATTGGCTATCTGCAATACTTTTAGAGATAATTCGCATTTACTCATTTTGAGTAGGTGAGTAATTAGCTATGGGTCTGAAACTTCACCAAGTGAAAGCTCTCCCACAAGTAGATGAATGAGTTATTTGATAAAAATTGGGTATCCGCAATACTTTTACAGATAATTAGCATTTACTCATTTTGAGTAGGTAAATAATTATCTATGGGTCTGAAACTTCACCATGTGAAAGCTCTCCCAAAAGTAGGTGAATGAGTTATTTGAGAAAAATTGGCTATCTGCAATACTTTTAGAGATAATTCGCATTTACTCATTTTGAGTAGGTGAGTAATTAGCTATGGGTCTGAAACTTCACCATGTGAAAGCTCTTCCAAAAGTGGGTGAATGAGTTATTTGAGAAAAATTGGCTATCTGCAATACTTTTAAGAGATAATTCGCATTTACTCATTTTGAGTAGGTGAGTAATCATCTACGGGTCTGAAACTTCACCATGTGAAAGCTCTCCCAAAAGTAGGTGAATGAGTTATTTGAGAAAAATTGGCTATCTGCAATACTTTTAGAGATAATTCGCATTTACTCATTTTGAGTAGGTGAGTAATTAGCTATGGGTCTGAAACTTCACCATGTGAAAGCTCTTCCAAAAGTGGGTGAATGAGTTATTTGAGAAAAATTGGCTATCTGCAATACTTTTAAGAGATAATTCGCATTTACTCATTTTGAGTAGGTGAGTAATCATCTACGGGTCTGAAACTTCACCATGTGAAAGCTCTCCCAAAAGTACATGAATGAGTTATTTGATAAAAATTGGGTATCCGCAATAGTTTTTGAGATAATTAGCATTTACTCAATTTTGAGTAGGTGAGTAATTAGCTACGGGTCTGAAACTTTACCAAGTGAAAGCTCTTCCAAAAGTAATTGAATGAGTTATTTGAGAAAAATTGGCCATCTGCAAAACTTTTAGAGGTAATTCGCATTTACTCTTTTTGAGTAGGTGAGCAATTAGCTATGGGTCTGAAACTTCACCAAGTGAAAGCTCTTTGGGATAGCTGCTCTGCAGAGATACCCTGAAGATAAAAAATTTCGTCGAAATCGCTCTATCTAGCACGGTTTTCGAAATATTAGCATTTTTGTGTTTTGCAATTTTTGCGCAAAAATTTGAAAATTCAAAATGGCCGCCATTTTTGGCAAGAGAAAATTTTTTTGAAAATTGGCATGGCTACTCTGCAGAGATACCCTGTGGGTCAAAAATTTCGTCGAAATCGCTCTATCTAGCACGGTTTTCGAGATATAAGCATTTTTGTGTTTTGCAATTTTGCGAAAAATTCGAAAATTCAAAATGGCCGCCATTTTTTGCGAGAAATTTATTGTTTGAAAATTGGCATGGCTACTCTGCAGAGATACCCTGCGGGTCAAAAATTTTGTCGAAATCGCTCTATCTAGCAGGGTTTTCGAGATATAAGCATTTTTATGTTTTGCAATTTTTGCGAAAAATTTGAAAATTCAAAATGGCCGCCATTTTTGGGGAGATAAAATTTTTTTGAAAATTGGCATGGCTACTCTGCAGATATACCCTGTGGGTCAAAAATTTCGTCGAAATCGCTCTATCTTGCAGGGTTTTCGAGATATAAGCATTTTTATGTTTTGCAATTTTTGCGAAAAATTCGAAAATTCAAAATGGCCGCCATTTTTGGCGAGATAAAAATTTTTTGAAAATTGGGGAAAGTACTCCGCAGAGATATCCTGCGGGTCAAAAATTTTGTCGAAATTGCTCTATCTAGCACGGTTTTTGAGATATAAGCATTTTTGTGTTTTGCAATTTTTGCGAAAATTTCGAAAATTCAAAATGGCCGCCATTTTGGGCGAGAGAAAAATTTTTTGCAAATTGGGAAAACTACTCCGCAGAGATACCCTGTGGGTTAAAAATTTCGTCGAAATCGCTCTATCTGGCACGGTTTTCGAGATATAAGCATTTTTGTGTTTTCCTTATTTGGAAAATTCGTAATGATTAATTAATCAATAATTACTCGGCCATTTCTTGACCAATCAATGCTAAAATCTAATGATTTCCAGATTTTAATAGAATGAATGTATTTGCCAAGTTTCAGGTGAATTGATAAAATTCCTTTCAAGTTATCATGCAGACAAGCCTCCCCATCGAAAAAAGACATTTTTGGTCATGTGACCTCTCTGATTGGTTGAAATGTCACTGCAGCATATTCAAAAAAATTCCCCAAGGCTACTGCCTAAACCTGCTAAATTTGAAAAGAATCCGCCTAACGGTTACAGAGTTATAAGGAAAACAAAATGCGGAGCCGGCGGAGCTGGCGGAGCCTGAAGCTCTCCCATACACAAACAAGCGTCCCTTAAAAATAGTTTACATGAAGACTAAAATGTATTGTTCTTCAAGTCAAAACCTTTCCCTCTTTTGGCAACTGCAATGGGTTTTCCGAATGTCTGTTAAAACTAGATGAATGCTTTTGCTAACAAAAGCGAAACGTCCCAGAAAGTTTAAAATGCTTTGTGGTTTTAATAAGCATGCTGTAAAGCTAAGAATGCACAAAGCTGAACCGTACAGCAAAAGGTAAAAGCAAAGGAAAAGAAGAGAGTGGGTAGTGTAAATATTTGTATTTTATCGCACTTGTTTGTGCGTGAAGGGATGAGGAAATGTTATGAACTCCTCAGAGTCCCCATTTATGGTTTGTTATATATCACTAGGAAGTAATTGCATGTTGAAAAGATCAGTGCATACATCATTAGACCATAAACTGGAGACAAGTTATTTACAACGTTGGAAAAAGAGGTTGTGACTACTGGAAATGTATTTCTGAATTGTTGAAAGATTAAAAATATTGGCTAAACTTAAAATATCTTATTAAAGAAGCCATTTTAGGCGAAATAAAGTTATTTGTGATTTTTTTGTAAAATGGAAATGAAGTTAATAGGTAAAACTAACCAGCTATTTAGACTGTCCAGATATGGTTTCCCAATACCTCTTAATATATTGTGAAGCTATAAAAGCAGCAATAAATGAGATATCAGGTAAAAACTCCAAAACAGCTATTTTTTTACCCCCGTTTGACCCATAAGGTGGGGTCGGGTGGTAAAACTGACTGGCTACTTAGACTCTCAACATATGCTTTCCCAATACCTCTTAATACACTCTGAAGCTATAAAAGCAACAATAAAGGAGATATAAGGCAAAAACTCAAAATCAGCTATTTTACGACCCCAGTTTGACCCATAAGGGGGGTCAGGGGTAAAACTGACCGGCTATTTATACTCTCCACATATGCTTTCCCAATACCTCTTAATGCATTCTGAAGCTATAAAAGCAACGATAAAGGAGATATAAGGCAAAAAATCAAAATCAGCTATTTTATGACCCCAGTTTGACCCATGAGGGGGGGCTGAGAGATAAAACTGACCGGCTATTTAGACTCTCCACATATGCTTTCCCAATACCTCTTAATACATTCTGAAGCTATAAAAGCACCAATAAAGGAGATATAAGGCAAAAACTCAAAATCAGCATTTTATGATCCCAGTTTGACCCATAAGGGAGGGCCAGGGGGTAAAACTGACCGGCTATTTAGACTCTCCACATATGCTTTCCCAATACCTCTTAATACATTCTGAAGCTATAAAAGCAACAATAAAGGAGATATAAGGCAAAAACTCAAAATCAGCTATTTTATGACCCCAGTTTGACCCATAAGGGGGGACCAGGGGGTAAAACTGACCGGCTATTTAGACTCTCCACATATGCTTTCCCAAGACCTCTTAATACATTCTGAAGCTATAAAAGCAACAACAAAGGAGATATAAGGCAAAAACTCAAAATCAGCTATTTTATGACCCCAGTTTGACCCATAAGGGGGGGCTGGGGGGTAAAACTGACCGGCTGTTTAGACTCCCCACATATGGTTTCCTATTACCTCCCACTACATTTTATGGCTCTAAATGCAATACTTAAGAAGATAATAGGGGGGTTGACCTAAATTTAAGGCTTTCAGATTGGAAGGTGTCAGAAAATCACTCATAAATGAGACATTTTTCAAGGGATTGCTCCCAAAATCTAATCAGCTCGTGTTTTCGATAGTATGAACAGGTGTGTCAAATTATAAGGCTGTGTAGTAAGTAGTTTTTCCTGAACTGCGATGACGGTGGGGGTGTACTTCAAAAAATTGTTTTTGATCATGTGACCTTCATAAAGGTCAAAGGTCAAATTTAAGCATGCAAAAAAATTTTCCCACGCCTAAGGTATATAACTGCCAAATATGGTTTGAATCCTTCTAATAATAAGGGAAATATTCAAGGGAGATGATAATGCGGCGGCGAGGAAACTGAGGCAAAAACAAATAAGCGCCCTTTCAGGGACGCTTAATTAACTGACATCATACAACAAAACTAACAACAGAGATGCTGGTACCCAAGAACCTGGGAAAATACTAAATAGTGTTTGACACCATGACATACAGACCATGTGAAAAAGAATAAAGGTGGCTTTAAAATGGGCTGTGTTAGTATTGAAACAAGACAATTGAAACTGCAAAAATTATTCACTGATCTATTTATTAATTGAAGTGTATCTGTCAATGGATATAGCACAATTAGGTAAAAACAAGACCTCACTGCAGTGCTATGATCTCCCGCCGGGAAGCAAAAATGTGCTGTTTAAAGTGAGTTTTACATCCCAAACCTCGGGAAGCAATAATAAGCTAGATATAGGCACTTTTAAGCTTGGCCATCCTCGTTTGACCAATAGTAAGACCAATAATAAGCGAGATATAGGCACTTTTATGTTTGGGCATCGTCGTTTGACCTTGAACAAGGGACCCAAGGTCAAATCTGACCACATCAAAAGATTCCCAGCACGTGTTTTCCTATAGGTTGTTTTCACATCCCAAACCTCTAGGACCAATAATAAGCAAGATATGGGCACTCTTACGTTTGGCCACAGCAGTTTGACCTTGAACGAGGGGTCCAAGGTCAAATCTGACCACAGCAAAAGATTCCCAGCACATGAATTCCTATAGGTAGGTTACACATTCCAAACCTCTAGGACCAATAATAAGCAAGATATAGGCACTTTTAAGTTTGGCCATCCTCGTTTGACCTTGAACAAGGGGCTCAAGGTCAAATCTTACCACATCTAAAGATTCGCAGAACATGATTTCCTATAGGTTGGTTTCACATCCCAAACCTGTAGGACCAATAATAAGCGAGATATAGGCACTTTTAAGTTTGGGCAAAATCAGGTAAGTAGGGTACTTTGGCAGTCTGTGGATGACCTTGAACGAAGAGCTTCAAGGTCAAATGTCTGCATGCTTATAGAGGGCATATATATGTGTTAAATATCTGCGTTTTATAATCTCCCGGGCAAAAGTTTTGCTGTTAAAAGTGATTTACTCAAAGTAAAACAATCAAAGTAGCTATTACTCAGTTAGCTATGGACTTACAGCTCTGAAACTTTGCCACGATACAGAACATTAAAAAGTAGGTGAACAACATATTTGACAAAAATCCTCTAAATGTAATAGTTTTGCAGTTATAAATGATTTACTCAAAGGAGAACCATCAAAGTAGCTATTACTCAGTTAGCTATGGACCTACAGCTCTCAAAATTTGCCATTACACAGTACATCAAAAAGTAGGTGAACAACATATTTGACAAAAATCCTCTAAATGTAATAGTTTTGCAGTTATAAATGATTTACTCAAAGGAGAACCATCAAAGTAGCTATTACTGAGTTAGCTATGGACCTACAGCTCTCAAAATTTGCCATTACACAGTACATCAAAAAGTAGGTGAACAACATAAAAATTATTTGATAAAAATCCTTTAAATTCAACAGTTTTGCTGTTCTAAGTGATTTACTCAATGGCGAACCATCAAAGTAGCTATTACTCAGTTAGCTATAGACTTACAGCTCTCAAAATTGCCATTACACAGTACATCAAAAAGTAGGTGAACAGGATATTTGACAAAAATCCTTTAAATTCAACAGTTTTGCTGTTATAAGTGATTTACTCAATGGAGAACCATCAAAGTAGCTATTACTCAGTTAACTATGGACCTACAGCTCTCAAAATTTGCCATTACACAGTACATCAAAAAGTGGGTGAACAACATACTTGACAAGAATCCTCTAAATTCAAAAGTTTTGCCATTAAAAGTGATTTACTGAAAGGAAAACAATCCAAGTAGCTATTACTCAGTTAGCTATGGACTTACAGCTGTGAAACTTTGCCACAATACAGAACATTAAAAAGTAGGTGAACAACATATTTGACAAAAATCCTCTAAATGTAATAGTCTTGCAGTTATAAATGATTTACTCAATGGAGAACCATCAAAGTAGCTATTACTCAGCTATGGACCTACAGCTCTCAAAATTTGCCATTACACAGTACATCATAAAGTAGGTGAACAACATATTTGACAAAAATCCTTTAAATGCAACATTTTTGCTGTGATAAGTGATTTATTCAATGGAAAACAATCAAAGTTAGCGATGGACTTATAGCTCTGAAACTTTGCCACGGCACAGAACATCAAAAAGTAAGTGAACAACATATTTCACAATAATTCTCTAAATTCAATACTTTTGGAATTATAAGTGATTTACTCAATGTTGAAATTAAGAAATTTCAAAGTAGCTATTACTCAGTTAGCTATGGACTTACAGCTCTGAAAATTAACCACGACACAGTACATCAAAAAGTAGGTGAACAACATATTTGACAAAATCCTCTATATTCAATAGTTTTTGAGTTATAAGTGTCTTGCACAATGGTCAAATGTTAAACTTAGTGTAGCTATTACTCAGCTAGCTATGGTGCTACACCTTGGAAACCTCACCATGATATAGTACATGAAGGAGTTGTTCAACAACATATTTGAGACCAATATTGTAAGTAACAGTTACAAGGATAAAAGCAACTTACTCATTTTGGTCATTGTTAAAAACAAAAAATAGCTATTACTCACTTAGCTATCAAGATAGACCCCTAAAAATGGTACCATCTTGTAGGCATGGAGAAAGTAGCTGAACAACGTATTTTACAGAAATGCTCTAAATGCAGTCATTTTGGAGTTATGAGCACTTTACTCGAAGTAGCCACCATTGCTATTACTCACTTAGCTATGGACCTAGGTCTGAAAAAACAGCATCAAATGAAAAGACATAAGCAATAAGGTCATAAAACAACCAGTGACACGCACACTCACGCACGCACGCATGGAATGCGTTTTATACCCATATTACTGATCAGTTGCAGCAATACATCGCTCTGTGATAAGAGAATTATGTATCAATCCAAATGTAACAAACATTCCATCAGACCCAGGGTCAAATGTCGCATAAAGATCACACAATTACACACTTACATTGTCAACCAATACAACCATTAACCACCCATCATCAACTTCCTACACCTTACAGTTTCTGAGATATAGCCCAGACAAGATTTTAAAGGTCAAGGTCATTACCATAAAGTCAAGGGTGTGGCTGCAGTACATTTGCACGTACATATGCTGCAGTAGTCTGTACAGATTACTGCACTCCAGAACATTGTCTCGAGTGAGGCATTCAGTGACAATTGTTTTCAATGGTTAATTAAATTAATCCAGATTACAGATGAAAACTACACTAATTGGCTAAATCTTCTGTTTGTGAAATATGGCTAGAAACCCCATCGTGGCCGCATACTTCCTCAAGTCTGTGTGTGGAAGTACTAGCATATGATATTCTATTTGTAAATATTGCTAGGAAACTTCAACAGTGGGTGTGGTAAGAGTAAAATATTGCTAGATCTTCTGTTTGTAAAGCCAGAAATCCCAACACGGCCTCATATTTTCTTAAGTGTGCATGTATACAAGGACAAGCATTTGATATTTTATTTGTAAAATACTGCTAGATTTTCCATTTGTAGTTCCACAGTAGGTGCGGTGATCATAATGCACTTATACACCAGCTTGAACCGCACTCTACTCAAGGTTCCAGTCTAATTCATTGGTTAACACACGCAGTTATCGACACACTTTCACACACTTCCTTATCCCTAAAAGCAGCACGAACAATGTAACAATTTGCTAAACAATATTCATCCAAGATTAATAAAGAATTATAAAGGGTATAGTAACGATAAAGCTAAAGGCTAAAGTGAAGAGAGAAGTGCATTCAATCGAAACAGAGTCCCATTAAACACCATGCAGAGGCTCCACACAGTATCTCCAGATGGAAAACGTGCGGAGATTTAAATACTCCTAAAAGTGCTTTGTATGCAAAGTTATCAGCTCTCAAAGAAGTAACCTGAATACCAAAAGACCTAATATTGTGAAATATGTATAAAATTGTTACAAAATTTGGACATATCATGAAAAATTGAACGTTGCTAATTTGCTACACTGTGGAGATAAACGCTTAGGTTATTGCTGAGGTCCAGAACGTTTATTCTTTATTCCTTTCTAAAGGCTAATTTGCTACATTGTGGAGATAAATGCTTAGGGTATTGCAGAGGTCCAGAATTTTTATTCTTTATTCCTTTGCACAGGCTATTATAATATTTTATATAAAAATATTATGACATAAAGATTTAAAATGAATAAAACATAGTAGACATAAAACATACATTTCATAGCCTAAAAATGGCTCAGATTGGATGATTATTAAGCATGTTGCGAACTCAGGACACTCACTGTTTTAACAAAGAACAGCTGTATACATACAACAAAGAAGAATAGACATACTGCTCATCAACTTCATTTGTTTTTGTATCAAAGAGTAATTATTATATTGTTAACAAAACCATTATTTAAATGTATTCTTATTGTCCACCAAAAATATATTCTGGGCCTTCTACAACTCAGTCTACATAAAAGTGACTCGCAAAATAGTGTAATCTGAGGTTTCTGCAACTCCATCTATGTGAAAGAGGCTCCCATAAAAAAATTGATTCTGGGGCGTTCTACAACTCCATCTATATGAAAGAGACTCCCAAAAATCAATTCAGGGGTTTATACAACTCTATCTATATAAAGGTGACTCCCAAAAATTCGATTCTTGTGTTTATACAACTTAATCTACATAAAAGTGACTCCGCATGTTTACCGTGCAGATAGTACTGTGTCAGGCCCCGAACAGTGTTTAGAGGGAGCGTCAAAATGAACTCAGGAGCCTTTACTTCACTTTATTGGAGGTTTCGCTCCATATATTTCGCTTTTGGAGTATTTGATCTTCAACTAAACAATTGTTATATGTAATGAACTACATCTTCAAACAGCACTTCTCTTTATCAAATATTGCAGGAAACCCCTTGGAAATGCGTAACCTCATAGTTTACATGCATACATGAATATTAATGAGTTGTACAAGTGCATGAATTTGAAGTATTTGTCCTTCAAGGAAACAGATGCTTCAACAAAGATCTACATCTGCAAAGATCATTCCTAATAATGGTGAAATTCAATGTCTGTTGAATAAATGACGAAGTGGTGAAGAATTACTAGAAAAACCTTCTTTGGAATAAATACTTCCATATAATGGGAGTGAAATCTCTCGACACCGTCGAGACGCAGTTAAAACATGGGTCGAGGGGGGAGATCTTTAGTTTTCCGAGAGGCACCTCAAATACAACTATCATTAATTCCTTTAAGTGTCACGAAAAAAAAACAAAAACAATATAAACGTTACAAAATTGGTGACAGGAACGATATTGCTTCTAGGCATAACTTGGCTGCCACTCATTTGAATATGTCAAACAGACAAATGTGTGGTTGCACAGGGTTTAAAAGTGGTACTTATCATAAATCTTATTATAAGAGACCATTCAAGAATGATACAGGCCTTTAGACTTATAGAAACTTCAAAATATAATGATGGCGGCCAACTTGTGCCCAGAAGCAGTACACCAACAACCATCAAAATGGCCGTTTGCTACATTAAGAATATTATTGTCACACTTCCTATTATCGTGCACCCATCTAGTCTTTGTTTATCAAGTGTTAATGGACCAATTTTTGTCACAATACATTAAGTTCATGTGCCAAACATAAATCATGTTATATTTTTTCTGGTTTGTGTTGATAAATCGGATAGAAAAAGGTATTTTATAAAATTAGTTAAAATCTCTTAATAGTTAGGCTATGTAGATCTTATAACCCCAAGATCAAAGTTTAAATTTGCACTCCTGATTTGTTATATTTTAAATTGATCCAAAAAGTATTATACCTACTTATTTGTTGTTTGCTTTGAAATCGGACTTTAGGGTTACCATAAATATAAGAATAAAATTCTTCACATGCACGGTAATAGGAAGTGCCCTCTCTAGTGATAACAGATATGACCAATTTTGAGGATGCTAAAAAATGATTGAAACAGTTTCTTTCAAGTACAAACTTCACAAGCTCTTAAAAGAGATGTATTGACAGTGTGTGATACTAAAGCAAACTGAAGCATGTGGTGTCAATTCTTTGCTCAATATTAGTACTTTTTCTGTTAGGTGCACGGTAACCGGTGGTTGAGGATAAGATGCAATAAGCCAAATCACGGTTTCGTCTGCACATGCTCATGCAAACGTCCTTGAAGGGTCAAGTGGGTAAAAACAAACGTAGAAAATTAAACCAGGAAGTAAATTTTAAATGGTGAAAAATGACAATAATATGTGTTTCCTTGCATAACACATATTAAAGTGAATTTCTATTGAAAATATACGTATAAATCTATGAAATAGTATTTTGCCACCAGGAAATGATATTTTAAAATATTGTTTTAAGCCATCTAAGATGGGCGAAAATAGGGGATTCGAACAGCATTACAAATGCATGAACAGGTACCAGTTATTAACTTATTATTATTATTTTATTATTGGATTTGCCAGTACATGCACTGATCGAGTGGTGTTATAGTATTAAATCATGAATATGCAGGAGTTTTGGTCTGGTGCCATGGTTGTGAGGAACTTTCATAGTGAACTAATGAATATTCACGAAGGTCAGGCTGATTTGTGTCTGGAGTAATTTAACTATTTTTTTTTTTTTTTGTTAATTGTGTAGAGAAGAGACCTGGGTTATTCTATTCAGACACATAGGCAGGATTTACCCACCCACCCTGCAACCCATATTTAAAAAAAAAAAAAAAAATTTATTGTTTGGGACAGCCCCATTTATTTTTGAACCATGTTTGTAAATATGTTACAGTTTGTACTAATATTACTAAAATATCAAGTATGATGAATTGAAGAAATAAATGTCCAAAGTAAAAACATTATTTTATTTCTGTAGCTCTGGTTGTCACATCTTTCATATGCTGATACTAAATTACTAATGCATTACTCTACCTGGCTTTGAGAACTTGGGGGTTCTGGGCTTGAACTTGAACTGATGGATGCTATGGTTTGTGCTAGATACATGACCTTGTGAGGGCATAGAACAGCTTAGGGATGGACTATAAAGTGATTCAAATTGACCTTTGCATGACCTCCAGGTCGTGGGTTTGAATCTGAGGTCATTGCTGGCCTAGTGGCTTTTGTGTTTCTCTATCCAAAGAAAATTTGGGTTGGTTTACAAAAAGCCTCATATATAAGCATATATAAGTTTATATCAGCACATATAACCTTTATGTGACCTCTGGGTCTTGGGTTCGAATTTAAGTCTTTGCTGCCCTTGTGATTGTTGGGGTTTCATATTTAAAGGAATTTTAGAATTTATCAGATGTTAAATACAGCCTTCTTGGGCTAAGATTATAAATGCTATGGGCTTTAGTTGCCTGACCTTTGACATTTCTGAATAGATAAATGCATGCTTGGGCTGTTTCAAAGATTTTTGTCGATGAAAGTGGTACTGAGTAATTTGACCTCTGACCTTTGAGAGTGTGTTGATTTATGGAAGTAGACTGGCCTAGTTTTTATGCTATCTAGCTGTTGGTTGTTTCAGAAACTTTAAAGAAATTTCACACAATAATGCACAAAAAGAACGTCATTGTTATATTGTGCACATAATTACCTATTCAACTGAAGATGCAGCAAAAAGAGAGAGCATTGCAACATTGGCCCAATGAGGTCAAATCTAGAGATGTGCAGCTTGAATAGTGGTTTGAAAGGTGGCTATATTTGGCCCAATATGTTGACCCAAGGGTGGCAAAAACTGCTGACCATAAGTGACCAATAGCCAATATTGGTTCAATGGTGTAAATGCTGAGTACTCAGAGCAAACATACCTCCACCAAGGTTCATCACCTCCAATACTGCTTTTGAATACAATGATAAAAATCCTTTGAAATTTAAAAAAAAATTTTACTGGCACCATTATAATTAAAAATAAAAAGTACAGTAAATATCATGAAAAAAGCTGAAACCTTTGCCCTGGGAATCTAACCCAGTTAACATAATGTTCATCTTTGAAATAGAGATTAAGTGCCATAAAAAGTCCATGATTTTAATTTGGAAATCTGCTTATATGGTATAGCGTGAGGAGTATCCATCTCACCACTGAAGTTAAGCAGCACTGGGCTTGGTTAGTACTTGGATGGGTGACCGTCAGAGTTCTAATCCAGGTATTAATGAATATGTAAAATTAGGTTTTAAACTGCGATTTCTCATCCATTTCTTTGGATTTTGATACAGCAAAAAACGAACAGAAGCTCTGTACAAATTCCTCTCTATTGAGGTATGTAATACATCTTTAAGTTTCAGAAATATCAAAGAAAAATTGGCACTTGTTGATAACACTAACTTGACAACTGGTAGTGGGCGAAAATAGGAGATATTGTCTCAAAACTGCTGCATGTAATTTTCAGAAATTCTATAGTGCATACAGAACTAATTTATATAATTTATTCCTCTATTTCCAGTAATAATTTTCTTAATATATATGTGTTTAACTGTTTATATACAGTATCCACAGAAATTGATTTTCGCTACTTCCTGGTTCTTCTGTCACAGACGTGTTTGTTTTTAACTTTTTACCCACTTGACCTTACAAGGCCGTTTGCGAAAACTAGGCATATTGAAACTGTGAATTCGCTTATGCATGCAAACACGGTTCCACGGCCATATTGATCTGTATCGAGAGCACTGGTTTTGGAGTGTAAACAAACGCACGTGCATGTTGTACCCATACGAAAATGAATCGTAGAAGTTTTTTTCTTCATATCTGTGTTACTGAAACTTGGTTTATTTACATTTAAAGTATTGTCTTTCATCCTACATGGTGAAGAGAGCTACCTTTATCCACTGGCCTCAATTCGACACTTTGTTTGCAACCTGGGCTTGGATTTCGCTGCAGCTGGAGGAGGCCACAGCTAGCAGAAAGGCTGTTTTTAGGTTGAGATCTGTTACTGTTTTGTGAACTCATATTTTATTTGGGTTTTAATATAGGTTTCAACACTGAATAGGCATACCACAATGGGGAATTTGGTGAAGGTTGTGTACTGTAAACTTCTGACCATTGTTAAAAAACTACCAACTTTCCCACTTATGGTCCAGTGTTGATTCTAGGAATTTCAAAAAGTGGGGGCGATCCCCCACCACTGCACAAAATGTGGGGGAGGGGCTAAAAATTCTGGGGGACGACTTTATGATAAAGTTTAAACTAATGAAAAATACTTTTTCAGTTTATTTAGACATTTTAAGTGGACTTCCATTAATTAGTGATCAAGGCCACTTGGCTACCCAATAAGTAGTGGTTATCTACCATTGAACACCCACCTTTTAGCTAATACTTTCAAATTAATTAAATAAGTAACATTTTAAATTCTATTAACATGCTTTGATTATAACGTAATTGTACCAGAATACTAATTGATAGATACGGTATAATTAGCAGTTGTACGTCTGATAATACCTGCTTTAAAGCTATGTATTTTGACAAATTACATCGATTATCATTCATTTTATGCCAGTGAACAGTCATTTAGTTTACTTACAGAAGCATTTGTCCTTGACCTCTATTGTATTGAAGAAATATAAGTGGGAAATATGTTGGAAAACCCCACAGAAAACCTGTGACCTCATGAATATTAATGAGTAGTCCACAAATACTTCAAGTAAAATATTGTTAAAAAATCCCATGAAATTGTCAATATTTTCTACACATATATGAATATTCATGAGGTCTGTGGTCCATCTACTATTTGCATATTGTTAGGAAACCATTATGAAAATCTGTGACCTCATTAATATTAATGAGTTGTCCGTGAATTTTGATCTTCAAGTGAAATATTTTCTACACATACATTGTTTGAAGACCCCACAGATACGCACTCTAGGGTCAGCACCGACTCTGTTGTGGTAACAATCCAGTTTACTGTCAGTCGCTTTTCTTGCCGCCATTTTCCATATAACCACCCACTTTAAGCGTAATTTCATGTTTTTGGGTACAATATGTCTAAATACTGTCTGTAGCACATAATATATTTGAGTTCTTGTACATATGTAAACGATCACAAAACTACATCGTCAACATGCATTATTCAAAGAATGTTTTGACGGAAAAATCAAAACCTCGACAAACTCTCGCTCCACGCATCGTTTCGATTTCCTTGATCTCTCGTCTTTTTTGCTTCGTATATATATCCCGCATTGCCTTGTGCTGAATGTGTTTTTTTATAATCTTGTCCCCGCATACTTCAATGAAATCTGCGAGCAAAAGCAAATTAATGCGAGATACCGCATAAAACACGTCCTAGAAGCAACTCTGTGGTCCTAGGTTTGAACCTCAGACCTCAGAGAAGGGAGGTGAGTGTGTCACCACTGTACCACCGAGGCCCCCTGCCTTGTCCTTGGAGCTATCCACTCCTGGAAACCAGGCATGAATGTTCAGATGTTGTGGGTTGTTGTAAATGTTGTGGGACTGCTTGTTGTTGACACTGGCAATTGGAGTTGGATCTTCATTGAGACCTGGAATAGGTCCCAAAACCAGGACATGGCTGGCCAGCCTGGAGCTAACAGGATTATGGGGCTACTGCACTGATGTATTTTCTGGATCATCCTGTGAAGGAGAGCTGCAGGAGAGAAAGATTGCTGGGATCTGACCAGTTTATGTCCAGAGCATCTATTTTCCATTAAACATGTGATATGGCAGGCTTGGCAGCCATTTTGTTTTATATAAATGTCCAAATAATGTTTATGAGAGAGACACTAAATGTAAAGATATAGAATTAAAACAAGGTAATTGACGTATAGCTGTCAATGGAAAGGGCCCAATTAAGTAAAAAGTACATATAACCATTGGTTACAACAATCCATATATCTTTGTGATAAGAGAAATATGTATGGCAGCCTTGGCAGGTGAACACACTTTGGCTGAGACAAGGTTAAAGGTCATACCATGACCTAGCATACCTACACTCATCAACCAATGATCCATCCAAAAATCAACTTCCTTCACCTTATAGTTTTTGATAAATAGACTGGAAAAGATTTTAAAGGTCAAGGTGAAAGGTTAAATCAAGGTCACACCATGAGTTTTACCTCTCAACCAATGTCCCTACCAAGTATCAACTTCCTACACCTTACAATTTCTGCGATACAGCCTTGACAAACTTTTCCCACCACCTGACTGCCCACCTGAATGCACATCCAGACACCATGGGTGAAAATGATACCCAAACACCCGAACAGAGAAAATAGTCCTGAGTTCAAACCCTCATAATCACCTTGCCCCCCCCTCCTCCCCCCAAAAGTCAAACAGTCCATAGTTTAAAACCTTCCACCTGTCTCAATGGTGACAATAAAACCCTCGCCTCAAAACAAGCAAATTTGAATTTCAATGGGGGAGGATTCTAAGCCTCACACATCTCTGTCATCCAGAGCACAAACAAGTTTGCATTTCAGTGGGGGAGGATTCTGATCCAAACACCTCTCTGCCATCCACAGCACAAACATGTTTGCACTCCACAGGGGAAGAATTCTAACCCTCACACCTCTCTGTCATTCGCAGCACAAACAAGTTTGAATTCCAAGAGAGAATGTTCAAACCTCTCTGTCGGCCAAAGTCCAAATAACTTTTAACTTCAATGGTGTGGGGGTAAAATTTAATGAAGTCAAAATCATTTGAAAGCACACATATATTTATTGTTACAGTAAAACACATCTTCATACAACAATCATTACAAAATATAACAACAAATACACATTAATGAAACAAAAATTATAACTCTTTTTCAGAGATAGATATGGTAAATTGTATTACATGCAAAAACTCCATAATGCTAGGACTGGGAAACTGTCTGTCATAATTCTCAGAATTTAGTAATAAATTCTACATTCAACATTGAGGAAGAAAGCAGCCAGGAGGAAGACAAAATAAGCAGGAGCCACAATTAGCAGCCACAAGGTGTCCAGTAGTGAAGCCATGTATTCAGCACTGAATACTGGTTTCAGCCAGATGGTGTCCAGCTACAAATAGCCCCCAATAACCACATATCAATCCATATGAATTCCAGTTACATATATCCACCAGTAGCCAGCTATAGCTGCCAGTAGCCACATATATCCATTTATATCATGATCTGCCATATTTTGCCACACGTAGCTATCTACAGCCACCAGTAGTCACATCTACCCACCTATATCAATTCAAGCCACATACATCCACCAATAGCCAGCTATTCAGTAGCCGTCAATGTAGCCATCAGTAGCCATGTTGGGCGCGAACTACCGATTTGCGCGATCTCGAGATTTCACTTGCGCGATCTCGACGTCAAAAGATCGTGCGCCCATCTTGAGATTGCTTGAGCAATCTCGAGATGGAGCTGCTCCAACTTACAATGATTTGTATCGCAGAATCTTGATTTTATTGGCTGTGTTTATTTTTGAGGTGGTCAATGACTGGCTGATTTTTAAAATACACTTTATTATGACATTTGAGTGAGTATAAAAGAGGTTTGTACAAAAATGGATATTAAATCATTAAAACAGGAAACAGACATATTACAGAACATTAACTGTGGCCTCATTCTATGCAATTCATTCACTTACTGACCCTTATTAAACCCCTTATTGTAGTCAGTTACTGGATTATGTGTGGCCTCTTTATAATTGCTTCATATAATAAAACCCTAATAACCTCCCAAAATTTTTATAACCCAATTCAATTAGATGTGGCTTCTCCCTTTGCAATTAATTTACTTGATGACCCCTGATTAACCCCCTTATTGTAGCAAGCTAATTGGATTACATGTAGCTTCTTTATTTGCAATTGATTCTCCCTCCAATTGATTCCCCCTTCATTGTAACAATAGAATTGGATTAGTTGTGGCCCCTCTAATCTATTCACTTAAGGAGACAGGGATAACCTTTTTGAAAATCAATGAGTAAATATATATCATTGTGAGTTGGAGCAGCTCCATCTTGAGATTGCTTCAGCAATCTCGAGATGGACGCGCGATCTTTTGATGACGAGATCGCGTAAGTAAAATGTCGAGATTCGCGCAGATCAGTAGTTTGCGCCCAACAGCCACATACATACATCTATGTTATCATATCTACACATTAACATGAAGATTTCTCTGGTTGTTTTACTAAATTCGCCCAATTATTGAGCATTTGATAGTTTTTATAACATAGCCAATGGTTTCCAATTAAGCTACTCAATGGGCGATAATATATTTGAAGCAATTACCACATATTATAGATACTTAAAATATATTAAAAATATTCTAAACAATATGTGAATATATATATTTGATGTTACGTTATTCAACTTCTCCATATTACTGGCAACATTTAATCATAGTAAAATAAAATAGTGGTGGTGGACCAATTCACGCCCGTGTACATATTCACGCCCACGGCCCACCCCAAAATTTATCCAAAACAATCACAGTTAAACAATATATTACAAATGTATATGATCAATTTGATGATTATCTATGATGTGGTAAACATCTTCTCTATGAAAAATCATAAATCTTCAAGAAAATTGGGGGTGGGCCTGAATTGGTACCCGGGCGTGAATTGGTCCACCACCACTATATTTACTGTAGAGATCGACGTTTGTTTACACACCAAGTGCTAACTAGGTCAAGTATTACATCATCGCCGATTTGCGACAGCGAATTTTCCAAACTTTCTCATTTATGTTTCGCTGTTCACATGTGTCTGAGTCCGATTTGCGACATCAGACGTCCGATTTACGACATCGCAAGTGAATTTAGTCTACGTACACATGTATGCGGCTCACGACATCCGACGGCCGATGTGCGACAGCGAATTTTGTTTCAACCTTCCCATTATTCTCACGACACTCATCTAAAGTCACTTGCCATCCGATTTTTTCGGTCCCAGATCGAAAAAATCGCTGTCGCACATCGGACGTCGGATGTCGCAAATCGGAGTCGGACACATGTAAACAACCAAACATAAATGAGAAGGAGGGAAAAATTCGCTGTCGCAAATCGGCCGTCGGATGTCGTGAGCCGCATACATGTGTACGTACACTTAGATGTATGTTTACAAAATATTGAGAAGGCCAGAAAGAAATTCGCTGTCGCCAATCGGCCGTCGGATGTCGTAAGCCGCATACATGTGTACGTACACTTATATGGCAAACCGTGTTTGCGTGTATTGACTTACCGTGGCCGTGTGCTTTGCAGTAGCATTAACAATCACTGGAGCAGCCATGGTGTGGGAAGAACTACCACCCATAAAATAACTAAAAGCTATAGAAAAGTCAGTGCTACTGTTAAATAAATAAATTCCACTTAATGCTGTCAATAACGATATCACGACTATCCACATCCGAAACAGCAAATGTCAAGTACTCTTCCGGCGAAAAGTAGAGCGAGCGAAGTTAGTTTGATTAACATTCGCCAGGGGCTAAGGTGGTAAAATGCTATCTAGCTTTTTCACTCCAACCAATCAAGAAAGCGATGAATAGATGAACAAGGTTTGAGCCATAAATTTGTCTTGCTAATAGAAAAAAAAACATGCAACATAATATTTCAAAAAATAAAAAACTGGTCCAAACAAAGGGTTTTTAATCCAGCTATTTGAAAAAAGCTTACTTTTGGTCTTATTGTAGCATGCCAAGGTGGTGTTACCCAAAGTTTCAAGTGGTAGTGGGCTCTTAAGTTTGGGATTGGATCTGCTGCAGTATAAGCGGAACACTTATTTTATCAAAACATAAATTTATTCATATAAAACAAGTTCAAAAGCAATACTTTTATAAATACAAAAACACCAGCCTAGGCTGGGGTTGAGTTGACAGAGTCCAGTTACAAATTATACAAATGTGCAATCAACTCATCAAAATCCCTGAAAATCTAAACATAATAATCTAGCATAGAAATAGTAAAAATCTGAAACATCAAAAGCCTCTAATCAACCATACAGCTTTGTCCTTCACACAAGGCTTGGATATCGAAACATGCACTGCCAAATGGCTAGGCTTCAATCTTAAAACAAACCCTTGGTTTCAGACTATGCAGAAGGAAAGACTGATTCTGACATCTCTAACTACAAATCTATGTCATTTCAATAACAAAAACATAAGCATGATATTCCAAGCTAAAAACCTCAAAGTAAATTACATACTAGCGAAACACAAGCATGTTATTCTAAATCAACAATCCAAAGTAACTATTAATGAAACACAAGCAGGTTATTCTAAATCAACAACCTCGAAGTAAATTAAATATTAATGAACATAGTATTATTAAATCACAACTTTAGGTTTCACCCTGAAATTGAGAAGCTTTAGATATCAATTCATTTGAACTCTCCCAAGTTTTCAGGTTTGACCCTGAAATCAAGAAAACTATGTATTATTAAACGTAGGTTCTGTCTTTCAGCATTAAAATTTATGCAGCATCCTCAAACAGGACATCAGGACTTTGGGTTTGACCCCAACTCTTCCAAACCTAAATCATAAAAGAAACTTCCAATTACAGATGTGATATCAAGAATTTGGGTTTGACCCCAACTCCTCCAAACCTAAATCACAAAAGAAACTTCCAATTAATTACTTATGGCATCTAAAGTTTGGGTTTGACCCCAACTTCTGCAAACCTAAATCACATTGGTAAACTGCTAACTCTACAACTAAACTTTGGGTTTTACCCCAAAGTAAAATCACCACTTAACTATCAGATTTTACCCTGAAATCATTAATACCTTGCCATCTTTCTTCTGGTGCAGCACCTGGCTCTGTCAAAATCAACCCACAACTGAGAGGTTGTTTCCCCCTTATATACACAAATCCCAGACAGACCTCAGACAGACCAGAATTACTCAGGGTACCAGTCTAATGATTGGTTGTCAACTTCAGTTGCTGACACACTTTCACAGAGAAAACTTCCTGTGCTACATTATCGCCAAAATCAACGTGACAATGTAACCATTTACTAAACAATATTGATCAAAGAACTACAAAAGACATAGAAAGGTAAATGGTTTATAGTTCTTTACTCCACACAAATATTTACAAAATGAATGACAAATAATATAAACAAAAGGTCACTTGCTGTTCAATTCTATATATTTACGAAACGGACGATATACAACATAAACAAATGAACGGTCACTTGCCGTTCGCTTCATTATGTCTATACTATTTAAACTCCCACTTTCATTCTGTTTATTGGTTATTTTCTATTCATGTGGATTCCGCTAGTCCACCTAAGTTAATTGATAAATGTTCTATTTTGTAGGCAATATGCTCTGGTAGTGGTAATGATATACATGTAAACACTATTTTATGAAAACCTTTAGGTATGTTCCCAGTAAACATTTTTAGGTTTTGCAAATATTTGAAAGGAAATGCCTGGCAAAGGTTAAAAAATGATGGGTATGAAAACCATTTATAATAGAATGTTTTAAAAACGTTTTATACATACTGTTTATTAAACATTTGATGATAAGTGTTTGAAAAACATTACAAAGAAACACAATAATGTCTGGATACTAGTAATTATGGTATCAGAGGTCAAATTCAATATCTTCTCCAGGTTGCTCACTATTGAAAATATTATTTTTATGTCTAAAATTGTAAGATAGTGGCTTAAAAATTGTGCCCGTTTCAATTCTTACTTTTAGGGATTGCATGTGGTGCAATTTTTGACAAAATCCTCTAAAATCTCCTGTTATTGCTCGCCACCATCTTTGTATGGGACGTTTGAAGGTTTAACAAGCATTATGAAAATAGGGGTTTAAAACACATTTTTGATAGAATGTTTTTAAAACATTTGATAGAAAACAATTCAAAAATGTTTTAAAATGATGGGTATGAAAACCAGTTGCCATTAAACATTTCTAAAACATTTTCAGAACAAGCAATTATAAAACACTGCCATCAAAGTTGTTTAAACATTCTGTGTGTACTGTTTATCAAACATTTCATGATGAATGTTTGAAAAACATTTCCAGCATAACCTTCATTTCTTCAGCTATTTTATAAATATTTAAAAAACGTTTCCAGTCAAATCTAGATTCTTGAGTTATTTTATAAACGTTTAATAAATATTTTCGGCAAAAACATTTGCATAGAGAATGTTTATAAAATGTTTTTTAAACATTACTGTGAAAATATTTATTTGGAAACATTTAGGAAACCATATATAAGGTTTAAATAGGTTTTAAAAACGTTTTGTAAACATTTAAACCTATTTATTTATTTGGGATTTTACGTCGCTTTCAACACTGTACAGGTCATATCACGACAGGTAGTTGGAATGGCAGAGGAAACCAGTACATATAGTTCGCTAGGGTTCTGTACTGTAAACTGCCGACCAACGGCAAGCAACTACCAGCTTTCCCACTTACGGCCATGACGGGGATCGAACCCCGGCCGCAGAGGTGGGAGGCGAGAGTGTTACCACTCTTCCACCGTGGCCCCTTTAAACCTATTTAAAACATTTCTAATGTTTATTGGGTTAGTCACTGGAACATTTTTGTTATGTTGTGTAACCTATTTCGGGGTGAGCATTTAAAAAAATGATTTAGCTAATTAGCCAGTTTTAGCTGATTTTGCTAAATTTTAATTCATCATTTTACATTATCCTTTTTAAATTGAACACACACAGTTCAAAAATCGGAAATCCAACATTTTTATTACAAATCCACAGTCAGATTTTTAAAAAGTATGTTAGAGTTCTGATTGAGGTGCTGTGTTTGCAATTCTGAGAATTTGAAGTATTTCTTCCGCAAGCACCCATTCTTTTTTAAGTTTTGTTAGAAAACCCCAGGGAAATCTGTGATTTAATCTATCCTCATGAATATTAATTAGTTAGGTGCTAGCTAAGGCTGAAAGGCGAATACAAGATATTCATTCTTTGTTCGCTATCAGTAGTAATAGATGTAGTGAAATCGCTCCACGGATGTGATAGGGAATTGATCTTTAATGTAAGTTCCCAACTAAGGTCAATGCTTCCAATCACTTCCATATGGAAGGACTACTGCAAGTATCCTCGACTGACATATTAACCAATGTACCTAAAGCCCTTGATAAAGTAGCATAGAATAAACTACACATACTCTAAACTACACATATGGTAAATGCAGTAGGCTTGCTAAAGATGAGAATAAATAACTGTATGAGCATTTTATTTTGTCAATGGAATAGTTACAGTAGTTTTATTTATTTATTTGGGGTTTTACATTGCTTTCATTGCTTAATCACTTCTATTTTTGTTAATCTATTTTGTGAATAGTTACAATAGATATGTACGATCTTTAATGTAGTTTACCAGCTAACATCTAAGATCCTCAATCAACTCCATATGGAAAAATAAACAAACAAAATATGATCTTGGACTAGTGCATTTATCATAACAATTTTATTGCTAAAAGAACTGAGAATAATTAAATATATGAGCATCTTATTACGTGGAGAAAATGATATGTACATACAGTTGTTTATTCAACCTTTATAATGCTCCACGGATGTGATAGGGAATTGATCTTTAATGTAGTCTCCCAACTAAGGTCAATGGAGATTCCAATCACTTCCATATCTAAATTTACAATAGATGTGGAGAAAATGATATATGTACATACAGTTATGTATTTAATATTTATAATCTGGGGTGAGGTAGGTGAGGAGATATTCATCCATATGTGCTCATTACAGTTATTATTCTCGTCTTTAGCAATTAAAATGTTGACTAAGAATATGGACTAACTTACTTGCAATTAAAATGTTGTCTAAGAATGTGGACTAACTTACTTATACATGTAAATAGACTCTCCAGTAATTAAAATCTTAACTAACAACTAATCCACATATGGAAGCAGGAAACAAGCAACTTTAAAACTGGCATATGTAAAACTGTGGGAACTCCTATAATTTTACATATGGAAGGTATACATGTGGACTAGGGACTGGTATAATTAAATATATGACATCTTATTACCTAGAGAAATGATATGTACATACAGTTATATTTATTCAACCTTCAACCTTGTACCACATATGGAAGAATATCTCCATTCTTCCTCACCTACCTCACCCCACATGGGACCTATAGCCTGCATATGGTAAATCAACTCCACGTGTCTGTTTCTTCCATATGTTGGTCAAATGTTCTCAATGTAATCCTTATTTGTACTCTCTGAACTGATCTCTTTTCTCTCTCCTTTACTCAGATAATTTAATAAATATATGATAAATTATTTGTATCTTCATGAAGTAGCATAGAATATTGTATATTTAATCAGGCTCCATATGTTTACCTCTCCTCTCATGAAGGGCCTTTAAATCAACAGAATCATATGACCACCTCCACGTATATACTACCTTTTCAAAAGGTATTACCCTTTTTTGTACTCTCTGAACTCATATACTTCTCTAGCATATTGAAACAGTCTTTAATCATAATTTTATTTTTGTAAACTCTGATTTTAATGTTATTTTCTGAAACAAGTCTAGACATGTATATCAACCCAAAAGAATTTTTCCTATCAAAGAATATCTCATAAACATGTCCTAACATGTAGAACTAATCACCTGGAAAAGGAATGAATGTATCAGCAAAAAATTGCTATAAAAATCGCAAGAAAATCCTCCCTCATAGTATTCAATCAAATATATACCGACAATGTTTGCTAACACAAGGAATTGTTCTGATAATAAGGAATCTACAGATTCTAATGAAGCAACATGTACTGCTGCCTCAAAACCGAGCAGTGGGCTCTCATTAAACGGATTCTCGAGAGCAAAGGATACCAATACTCATCATTATCATACTGGTTTCGCCTTATCTACAGATAAGCCTCAGCAATCCTCACAAAGGTCTAATCTGCAAAGACCTCTACATAAGTCGATGGATGTTAATTCACTCAGGAAATATGATGATAGATATGCAACCTTTAAATTATGGCCAAAAGCTCATCCTGTCAGAAGGGATCAACTAGCCAGGGCAGGTTTTTTTACACAGGAGAAGGAGACAAGGTCATATGTCCTTGGTGTAATATATGTTTGAATGAATGGGAAGCCTTTGATTTAGCAATAGAAGAACACAAGAGGCATTCTCCATATTGTGACTTTATTTTAATGCTTTTTCCAATGCTTCAGTAATGGAATGACCTATAATATAACAATGACGAGAGTGTGATATAAATTAAAAATAATTCAACATATGGTATTGTCACATCAAAGCAAGAAAAAACTGTGTCAACTTTAACTCTATATAAACTCATAATTCTTCTCATTTATCAGATCATCGTCAAAAGTGTATCTAACTGTCTAATAGGACATAGAATCTAAATTTCAAAGAAAAATTATGGCAGAGGCATATCTCAATTCTAAAAATCAGGCAATAGCAATAACTACAACTTCAAATAAGAAGAGAAAGAATGAATCAACATCATCCACCAGGCTGAAGAAACCTAATACGACACAGTTGTCTTCAGTTCCAGTATCTACCATCACATGTAGTACGTCACAGCCATCTCTACTGAAAGCGTTTCAGAAGGCTTCCACTGCCTCAGCTAGTACATCTTCCGCTGCCACAAGTTCTTCAGAGACAAATCCACCATCCACAAACCCAATCTCAAACCAGGAGACTATTATTCTGCAACAGACTGTCGGTGAGGTTGTACGAAAAACTTTTTTCATTGGAGGGCAAAAGTATCTAATATTTTGGGGAAATAAAGGTTTTATTACAGATATTTACATTAAAGAATTTGCAAACGGAAAGGTCATAAATGAGGGTGTACATTTAAATATTTCAAAAATGATAGTTATACTAAGTTATGTAGATTTCATCAAGGAACCAATAAGTAGGATTAATAATGGTGAGAAAGACATTAATGTCAAATACCACATTGGTGCGGGTTATCATATATCTGTTAACAGTCCTTATAAGAATGTAGGGATAAGACTTTGGGAAAAATCCCTGAGTGGGAAAATTTTTCCCACTCAAAAAGGTATATCTTTAAAATTCCCTGAATGGACTGAACTCTTGAGAGTTTTTGACGAAATTTTTCTGTCTCATCAAGAGGTTTACACCGCTACATCTTGCCTTATAGATAAGAATATAGAGGGACATGATAAGACTACATGCGAGGAATGCATTAGTTTAGAAATGCCGCCATTAGGTGAGGTAGATATAATAATCCCACTTTAACCTCAAAATCTTATTGTACCATTAAGTCGAACAATTAATGAAAATATGTGAGTTAGTTGTGAGGTAGTTTAATATAAATTAGATCACCTATTGTAACAGAATAATGATAACATACTGCACACTTTTGACTTACATCTAATTCTTAAAGTATGCTATAAATGCAAACTCTGTAGCCATAATCTAATATCACAATCTCTGGGTGAAGGAAAGAAAAAATTTTATTTTAAAACAAAGTTAAGAAGTGCATTAGGATACAGGAAAAAATAGGAGTATAACACAATGGAGGCCTTTATCAATGCTTTCCTTGGCAAAAAATTTGCGGCTTACTATCCCAGCCTCATAGTTTCGACAGCAGCCACCTTGTTGAATTTAGTCTCCTTGATTGAGGAGGGTTCCTTTCGTGAAGGGATGACAGTCATTCTTCTTCTCAACGATACAATTCCAAGCTACATAATGTGAGTACAAAATTTTTAATTTTTTATGTCATAAGATATCAGCTCTCATGTTTTCATTGGATACACTAGTTAAAGAAAGTAATTTTTTTCAAAATCAATACATTCATTTCTCAACTTAGTCTCATGTCTAATCCACCAGGATTTTAAGTTTGATTGAAAACTGTAATATTACTCATTGTAACTATGATTTTTTTATTGCAATAGGAAGACTAAAAACACCTCCCCATATTTTTTTATAGGACCAAATTTCCCCAGTTTGTCAGCTACATGGTTGAAGAACTGTCATCTGCAAGCTGTTGTGTCTGTAAAGAAGGACTAGAAAAGGAGGAAATAGTTCTCAGAAACCCTTGTTCACATTTCTTATGTTCACAATGTTCAGGAAAGTTATATAGGTTGTGGAAGGATGAGGGAAAAGATAAGAAAAAATGTCCTTGTTGTAGGGTCCTACTTCTTCAAAATTTATTTACCAAGCCTTATATTGTCAACATGTCCTCACATTCAAAAACATCGTTATTCGTTTGGGTACCTATCATTGTTTATCTTAAAAAAGATTATGAAAATGACCTTCTTTCTGCCTTATCTAATGATGACCTTGCAGAAGCATTTAAATGTGCTTTTATGTTAAATTCCCCTCCTACGGATGCCCAAAGCTTACTTTGTGCTGAATGGAAGGAATATTATAACAATAAAATGGGGAGTCTGAGATGTTGCTCCTGTAAGGCCCATTTTCCGAATGAACAGCTGTTTATGGCCTCATGTGGTCATTTTTCTTGCACTATCTGCTCATCCTTCCTTCTAAATAAACCGAGAAACTCACCCATGAGGTGTGTTGAATGTAATGATATAATAGAAACAGGAATTAATGAATTAATATTCATGAGACCGCAATGATTATAAGATTCAATACTTTGAAGGAGTGCATTATGATATTGTACATAAACTTTGAAATATTTCACCTCGATTTTTTTTTTTTTTTTTGATTGGAATGCTGTAATGCATTCTTTGCCTCCTCCTTAGAGTGAATCAGATTATTAATTACCATGAAAGTCTAAATGTGAGATTGTACATAAACTTTACAAATATTTCACTTCCATTTTTTGATTGATTTTGCATTTGAATTCCGTAGAGTGTAATGGAGTATTATTTAACATGAAAGTCTAAATGAAGAATCACATGTTTCTTTTCAGAGTAATATATATCTAGGAGGTTACATGCATTTAATTTAACCCGTACATACTGATAAACAAAGAAAGAATGTTATAACATGATGTAACTTTAATTCTGTAAAAAAATTCTGTATATTTAGTAACATTTCTTTACTTTATTATAAATTTAAAACATATCTGAATATCAAAGGAAATAAACAGTTCATATAGACACGGATGTAACTTTAATTCTGTAAAAATTTCTGTATATTTAGTAACATTTCTTTACTTTATTATAAATTTAAAACATATCTGAATATCAAACGAAATAAACAGTTCATATAGACACAGATTAATACATGTTTGTGATAATAAAAATAATGTTAATAATATGGAAAAAATTCTGGTATTCTAATAAACTACTTTTATTTTCAAGTTTTGCTTTTCTTTTTTTTAAAGTCTTGTATACTCCTCATCTGTTATAATGCTGTATTACAAAGATTTTTTTTTACTATTTATAGATCAGCCCCGATCTTGTACAACTATGACCTTCTACAATGACCTCGTTCATATCTTCATCTGAAAACACGGTTCCATTTTGACTCTCTGCATTTGGACTGCTATCAACACCTTCATCTTGCTTATCTCCTATGTTACTCATATCACTTTGGTTATCTGCAATGTTACTCATATCATTTTCCAGTATTTTTAGTAATTTCTTTGGCTCAGTAAGGTCCTCATCGTAATCTGAAGAATCTAACTGTATTCCAGCTGTAAATGATGGGTACATTTCAATTGGGGATAAATCAGTTTTGAGGTTAATCCCAATGATACTGTCATTGAAGGCATTGTCAATTGAGAATGAACGGTCAGAGGTTTGAGTCATCTGATCAATCATGAATATTCCATTCTGAGATGAAATTGATAAATCAGCAGCTATCTCATTAATATTTTGAGTCACAATTTCAGCATCTACAGGAAAACGAGGATCCCAGTTTAGGCTTGAGCTAGTAGTATCTCCATAAGGCTCTGTACTTAATCCATCTAACATTTCATTCACTGAGGTGGATGTGCGAATCGATTGGTCAGCAAAATTCTGGTGATTTATATCCATAATATAATTTGAAATTCTCCTCACTGAATTTGTCACTATTCCACATCCATATTTCCTCAATAGAACAATTATAACAGCGAGGAAAATACCAAATATTGGTATGACAAAGAGACTGAATAATTTATTCTGGTATTTTGAAGAATATGATACATTATCTGTCGTATCTGCACTGATACTGTGGTCGTTACTGATTCCCTCAGTCACTGGCTCCATCTTCTGGACTGGAAATTTAAAGAATGTCATAACATTGAGTTACATATCATTGACATATATTATTGACATTAAAACAGAAAAACAATAAGGCGAGAATCATTTTGATTTTCATATTTTTTTTTTGGCTAATCTGAGTTCAATATTAATGAATACATACTATCTTGTTTTTCCTAAAGATCTGGTCCGATGGAAATATGATAAAGTCCTCATATAGGTTCTGATCATCGAAACTGGAACCTTGTATATATAGATGAAAATATAAGAAGGATATAAATAATTATTTTACCTTTTTGACATCCATAAATGTTAACAATATCCTCATTCTCTTCTATTAAGCACTTTCCAAGACATTGCCATGAAATTGTTCTAACTTTTGGATAGAATATCCTTAACTCTTGCCTTGAGATGAGAAACTGGTCTACCTTACAATATTTAAAAGTTAATACCACAGCCAGGTTATTGGAACAAAATCTGAAATTTTCCTTGAGAGCCATCGCTCCCTGGAAATTTTTTATTGCAATTCCATATGTTCCGTCCTTCTGACATTCTACATTGCTACATTCCCTTCTCAGAAAGCAGACACTCAAGAACAGTATCAAAGTTGTGAATAATACAATATTTTTTCCCATATTTAGCAGAGTTTTTATATTTACAAAAACATATAGCGAGAGATTTGATATTATTCAATGCTGTGATCTCAAGAAAATATCCTCGAATAAATACTTGTTTTCTAGTACTATAATGAACTATCTGACCTTGTATGCATAGAATCGATATTGATCAATGAAAAAAAGAATGACATTAACCCCCCCCCCCCCCCCCCTCATCTTTAATAATCTACGAGGAAAAAATTCGATAGAATTACCTAGAAATGATGATATTTCTGATTTATTTCAGATGCATATATATATCTGTTGATATTCCTATCAACTCTTTTTTTACACAAATTGAGGTGCTATATAATAACTGAAACAAATTTATTAACTTTTTGGGAATGTTTTAGAATAAAAATAGAGGCACGTGGAGGAAATGCACTTTGACCTTTCCTCTTCATGTGTCAATGACGTCACAATATCATTTCATATGTTAAGCGTCAATGGATTGAGTTTTTACTGAATAAAAGAGATATACAAATGATGAACATATCACGTCTTGTCATAATTGCATAAAAAAATTACAGTTGAATGTTTAAAAAGAATATCCCTATGACTTCAAATCACTTTCTTGAGAAGAAAGCTTGATAGGATTACCTAGAAATGCTGATATTTCCGATGTATTTGAAAAATCTTCTCTTTGATGGCAACATTGTGGTACCAAGTAATTGCTAAAAAAATAAGACATGAGACATTTTGTGATTATCTTATTATCAGACATGACTGATAATTTGTTATCATCTAAAGATATATCAGAATGGCATTTTTCATCCTTCATAACCTTTTATTTCCTTCAATCACTATCCTACACCTGCTTAGGAAAAATGTCTCATTTATAAATTTACTAATCTTACCTCCCACCATCGAAGGATGTCTCCTGAAAATGTTCATTAAATACACTGGTCATTTCAATCTCCTCATTAGAGATGCTATTCATAGGACTTTCTGCTGTCCCTCTTCTTTTGATAATACATCTGACACATATCCATCCAATTACCGTTATGAGAATTATTACTACACAAGAGGAAGTAAGGAGTATTATGTTCCAAAATAAATATCCACTTTTCGATTGAATATGCTTTTCATTATGGTCTGACATTGTAGTAATAATCGGATCAGGTGTGATATCCGAATTTGAAAATAAGGATGGATCTGTGAGTTTCTTTGAGCTAAAAGTGGTGCCTTGAAAACCATCATCTCTAGTTTCACTAGTTTCTTTCGTAGAGGTTATAGTAGGCGAATGTTCATCATTTGTTTTTGAAGAGCTCGTTTTAGTGATATCTTTTCTCTCTAAATAAAAAAATATAACAAAATATTTTTTGAAAAAAAGAAAAAAAAAAAAATATGGATAGAACAATATTATAATTTCAAAAATTTTTTTATTAATATTAGAATATTCACCTGTGCTGCTCCAATAAGATGTAGTACTGTAATCAGTCTTTGGATAAGATCTAGCAGTAGAGACATACAAAGTGGTTGGATAAGATGCACACATATTTGTATGTAAATTAATCTCTGATGGTATTCCATTTAACCAATCGCACCTAAAGTATCTCATATTCATCAGTGTGAGATGTTCCAGATTTGGAAGATTCCTTATTATTGATTCAAAATCCAGGATTTGAACCTGATCCATGTACAGAAAGTTTACGTTGACTCTGTATCTGAATTTAGGTCCAGTCATATCTATACAAGTTATCCTATTGTCAAAACAATAACATTGTCCCTGCTCACAACTGTAACCTTGAACATTTCTTAGAAATGAATTGATTAGGATTAGAATCAATAACATCCTCATTTTCTGAAATATATATATATATATATATATGTTTTAAAAAATCTTTAACTTTTTTTAGGAGAAATGAATTTAAATTCTTTCAGAAGTATATTGTACGATCCTTACACTTACTTCGTGCAAAACTTCTGAAATGAAAAGAACTCTAGCCAGCAAACCGGTCATTTGGTATAAATACTGGCAACCATTTGTTTGCAAAATGTTTATTTTGGAAACAAGGTAGTAAAGATATTGAGGCTATCAAAGGTGTTATAAATCTTCTAACACTTCATATGGATGGTTTACGTTTCTCTGCACCGTGTACGGGCATAATTTCAGGACCTACTGGATCTGGAAAAACTTCATTTACACTTAATTTATTGAAACATTCAGATAAGATGTTTACTGAACCTATAAACAAAATATATTACTTCTATGGAGTTTGGCAGAGAGCCTTTGAAGGTTTCACAGGAGATAGATTAGTTTATCTTCAAGAGTTACCTACCCAAGAGAGAATAAATTCTTTAACTAATGGTGATCACAATTTAGTTATTATAGATGACATGCAGATAACAGCATTGAATGATTCATTTATTGCTAACCTTTTCTCTCGCGAATCTCATCATAGAAATCTATCAGTATTTTTATTATTACAGAATTTATTTCACCAAGGTAAATATGCGAGGGACATTTCTCTGAACAGTCATTATTTCATCCTTTTTAAGAATCCTAGAGATTGTCAACAAATAAGATATCTAGGAACTCAATTAGGAATCAAGAAAAAACTTAGAGATGCATATGAAGATGCAACGTTATTACCTTTTTCTTATCTGCTGATTGATTTATCACCGAGGAGCGATAGCACCTATATGTTAAGGTCACATATATTTCCATTTGAAGATATGGTGGTATATAAATAAGAATCTGGGAACATCGATATATTTATATATATTATTTCTTTGAGGAGAGTACTATGTCTAGAAATCTTTTGAAATCTAGTCATTTCATTAATTTATTACTCGAAAATAATCATTCCTTAAACAGACATTTGCTGTCCCATGCAAGTGATAAAAACTTGCAGGCTATAGCAGAAATTTTTTACAACGTATTTCGCTTACCTGTAGGAAAGAAAAAAAAAGCACTTTTTTCTTCAGAGGTTGAACTTTCTAAAGAAATTCGTTAAATTTGAGGAAAAAAGAAGAAGATTAGTAAAATTGCATCATATTGAAATAAGTGATCTATTATTTTCTATCAAAAAATATCTAAATAAGATTTTAAAATGAATAAGTACGTTATGATCCCTATCGAGCAATACGGGAGATATAAAGCATTCATGAAGACCAGCAATGATAACTCTCTGGAAAATAAAACCTATTCGAAGGAAGAAGGAGAGGAAAAAAAAAACAAGATTCCTGAAGATTTTTCTGAGGAAATAGAATCTGATGAAGATTATAAAAGAAGATTTACTCCAAAAAATTCTGATGCATCTCACAACTATAGTAGGATCATTCCACCTCCTGGTTTACCGGATAATATCAATACTCTAGAAAATCTCAATGGCCAGCAAAGTGGTGAAGGAATCAGAGGGAAAGCAAGTAAACCCGAATGGCTACGAAAGTGGGAACGAAAATTCTGAAAATGAGGAAATGTATAGCTACCTGCATAATCTATACTACGATCTTAGGAGTCCTGTATCATTTAGTGGTTTCTATAAATTATACAACAAAATAAAGAAGGATCGATTATTTAAAGTCACTCCTAAAGAGTTAAAGAAATGGTTAAGTATGCAAGAATCTTATACATCACACCATCCAGTTGTTAGAAATTTCAGGCGATCTAGAGTACTAGCCTTTTCATTGAACTATCAGTGGGATGGAGATACAGCTTTTATGGTTAAATATAAAGATTACAATGATGGATACAGTTACTTTGCGGTTTTTATTGATATTTTTTCGAGATTTTTATACACCTATCCATTAAAAACTCTTTCAGGATCTGAGATGACAAAAACTTTCAAGAAATTAATACTTGAGGAGGGAATTAAACCCAAAAAATTGAGGACTGATCAGGGAAGTGAGTATAAAAATAAAGAATTTAAGAGGTTACTGGAGCAAGAAAAAATTGATCATATCTTCACCTATTATGAAACCAAAGCAAACTATGCAGAGCGTGTTATTAAGACAATTAAATTAAAAATATTTAAATATTTCACAAATAAAGAAACTAATCGATGGATTGATATATTATCAGATTTAACCAATGGATATAATAATTCAATACATAGATCTATTAATATGTCACCTCAGGATGCACAAAAATCAGATCCTTATAAAGTATGGGTAAATCAATATGCAAATATAAATTACCCTAAATCTTATTTCTCAGCCCAAAAAATTAAAAAAAATGTAATCAGTGGAGTCCATGGGAAAAAAAAATTTAAATATAATATATCAGATAGAGTTAAAATTCCTTATATGAAGAAAACCTTTGACCGAGAATATTCCGAAAAATGGAGTGGTGAAATTTTTACTGTTACTGAACGTAAAATTAATCAGAATCAACCTATGTATCAACTGAAGGATTACAATAACGATATTATAGAGGGTTATTTCTACGAACCAGAACTTCAATCAGCATATCTTGATAATGATATAGTATATAAAATAGAAAAAATCTTAAAAAAAGAATAAGAAATAAGAGAAAAGAAATATTAGTTAAGTGGAAAGGTTGGCCTAAAAAGTTCAATTCCTGGATTTTAGAAGACAGTGTGGAATCCCTAAAGAAATAGAATTGGAAATAAATTATGGAACAAAACAGTTTCTTCATATTCCTGTCTTCCGAGGATTCTTTATCCTATCATCCAGACAACACCCCCTACAATTTTATTGTAGAACTTAAAGAGAGCCTTCAGATAATCGGAGAATGGGAGGTTGGAATATGTGATTTCTTCTGTTCAGAAACTATATCACAAAAATGCTACATATTCTCGGATATAGTTGACTACAGTTATGTGAGAAATTCTTTAGAACCAATATTACGTACCTTAATGCCATCAAACGCCTCATCTTCTATTTTTTTTCCGATCATTTTTTATTTTCCAATAAAAGTTAATAGTCTAAATCGAATAAGAGTATATATAAAGGATAACCAAATGAGGTTGCTAACAACTCTCTCTGGTGCTGTGTCCCTTTCACTTCATTTCAGAAAACGAAGAAAATGAACAACTACTTGAATTTTTGTAAAAAATGTATAAGAGGTGAAATACCTTATCAAAAAAAATTTTATGTATTAGACAATGGATATAATGTTTCGAATGATAATAAAGATAAGAGGTTAGATGTAACTGTTGTTACTCCCACTCAACAAGCTGTAGAGCAAGCGAAAAATGAGGTAAAACATGAATTAACTATAAATAGTGCTAAAAAAAGGAAAATTGATCAAACTGGAGGTAGGGGAGATTCCATTAAGATTAAAAAGAAGATTAAGAAAAAAAGGAGACACAAAAAAATTTAAAAAAACGGAATAAAGTCAAAGGGAAAAAAAGGTAAAGTGAAAAGGGCTGTATCAAAAGCAAAGGAAAAGAAAAAACCTAAAATTTCGAGCTCGTACAAAGCAATATGGATGTAGTTCAAACTTCTGTATCAATTTTTGCACCCCCTCCAATTGACAATTCGATAATTAAGGAATACTGGGTAGAGTTTAATCCTGTTGCCTCAATTTCGGATAATGGAATCATTGAATTCAATATACCGGGTACATCAATGGATTACATTAACTTAGCAAAAAGTAAAATTCATGTTACATATGTTATTACCGGTCCTGATGGAGAAAAAATTAAAGATGAAAGAGATTTAAATGGTCATCCAACAGCTACAAGTGATCAAGTAGGACCTGTAAACTTCACTTTGCATTCAATTTTTCGACAGATTGACTTATCTTTAAACCAAAAAATAGTTTCTGCTGATGTTGGTGTAAACTATCCTTATAAAGCAATGATAGATTTATTGTTACAGTCTAATAGTGATATGTTGAATTCTCAAGCCCAGGCTGCCTTCTATTTTAAAGATTTACCAGGTTATTTTGACATTGCAACATATCTGGGTGGAAACACCGGATTTTCTGAGAGATCAAGACCTTCTAAAGATGGGGCGGAAGCACATATTGAGGGAGTTCTTTTCTCAGACTTTGCAAATGGACAAAATAGGGCAATTTTGAATGGTGTATCAATTAATTTTAAATTTTTCAATCCACGAATCCTTTCAGATTATTGAGACATGGAACTAAGGCTTATAAACTTAAAATTACAGATGCGATCTTAAAGGTATGTCATATTTCTTTAGATCCAAAAATGATTGTCGCACATAATGAGGCCTTAAAATTTTCACCTGCCCTATATCCCTTCTGGAGGAGCGACATCAAAAGTTTCACTGTGGCATCAGGGGCATTAAGTTTCATGACAGATAACATATATCATGGAAAAATTCCTAGTAAAATAATAATAGCACTAGTTTCCAATTCATCTTATTCAGGAAGTTATGATAAAAACCCTTTCTTCTTTAATCATATGAACTTAAATTATTTAGAGGTTACAGTAGATGGTCAATCGGTCCCAAATAGAGCCTTAAGTCCGAATTTTGAGGGTGGAGATTTTGTTACATCTTATCTTAGTCTATTAGACAATGAATACAACAAAAAAAAAGGTTTGGTAATTAATTTACTGGAGTATGATAAGGGATATACATTATTCCTTTTTGATATCCAAAGTTATCTAAGTGGAAAAATCATGAGTAAATCAATGAAAGGCCACCTTAAAGTAAGCATGAGATTTTCTAAGGCATTGGATGAAACTATAAATGTTTTAGTATATGGAAAATTTCCAGGGACATTAACAATCGATCACACAAGAAACGTCAATATTCAGTAAGAATCATGGATAGTAATGAAATAAAAGATCTTATGATGAAAGATAAAAAAATTAAAAAAAATTTTAAAGGTGTGTATCCGATAGATTTAATTCCCGAAAGTTTAGATTATCCATCCCTTATAGTAGTGAATTTAGACACTTCTGAGAAGAAAGGAAGTCATTGGATTGTGTTGCATTATATTTCAAATCATATTGTAGAACATTTCGATTCGATAGGAAGAAAACCTGATGAATACATAAATAACATTTTATTCAAACAGAATTTAACATATAAATACAATAACAAAAGATTACAGTCTTTATATTCTAACACCTGTGGATTATTTTGTTTATTTTATAGTTACTACAGTTCCCGTAATGAGGACATGGTTAGAATACTTGAACGATTCGGTACCAGCTATAAGGAAAATGAATTTATTGTAATAAAATTTTATAATGACTATTTAATGCAAGTTTCGAGGCTGTAGTGATTTGAAATGAAAAAAAAAAAAAAAAAATAAAATAAAATAAACACAATAATCCATTTGATATTCTAACATCATATATAATATACATATAATTGTAACAATATGAATGTATAAATGTAATGAAATAAATTTTTTTTTAATCCAATCGTTATTTTAATGTTAAAAAATTAGATTAACGCATCCACCTTCTTAGAATAATCCATCAAAATTTTTCCTAGCAGATTATTTCCTGATAAAGATGATGACTTCAATACAAGAACCATTCTTGAAGGGGTGATTACACCCCAAAATGAAATATCTTGTTTAGATAATGTGCTTTGTTTATAGACAATATAACTATCAGAACATTCCTTCAATTTTTCTCTGAATTCTCGATTTTGAATAAATTTTTGGAGAATAGCAAATCTCATAATTCTTTCTCTGTCATCTTCTTTTTGATAGTTCTTACTAAAATCTTCCATAAGAATTTCTAACTCAAATGGATCTGTTTCATCTAAAATTTGATTACTCAATTCATTATTTTTTGCATCTTTAGATATTAAAAAAAAATAAAGGTGTTCTGAGGAACGAAAACAAAAATCATCATAGGTCAGAGTGCAAAATGTCAAGTATATCATAATATTGCCAATCTGAAGCCCAAATTAAATTTTATGCATACTCTAATAATTAATGAGGATATTTTAGGCACATTTGGGGCATTACATGTCTGATCAGAAATTATTACACCAAAATAATGTTGTAAAAGTAGCCAAAATTAGATATAAATCAACCCAAACCAGTACTAAATGTTGGTCTATAAGTCTGAAATTTGGCCCAAAAATTACTTGCCACCTACTAAATCTGATTGCATAGGTTTTAGGATTACATCTGATATACCAGTGGTGTCATATGCATGATATGGGGTCCAGGAAGGCCAAAATACAGCCTCAGATGGCTGTATCAGGATATGCTGATATATTCTCAATTAATGTAGATTCAAGGTTGAAAACCATATTGTTGCCAACAGGAGTCGCCACTGAAATAAATTGTAGTAGTGTGTTCCTTTAGAAATACTTATCTAGCCCAAAGTGCAGGTTCAGGGAGTGTAGTTGGCGAGGGATTCATAAAATGCCAGATCAGCCCAAAACACCCCTTCAAGTTGGTCAATCTGGCTATAATTTTCACAGGAAACTCAGTTTATATCAGTGAATGAATTAGTATTGGGCTGGCCCACTCGAGGGCCATTTTAGAAATTTCAATTTCCGGGGTGTGGGGGGCCTATGGGTAGCCCCTCAGGTGGAAAATGTCAAGTATATCATAATATTGCCAATCTGAAGCCCAAATTAAATTTTATGCATACTCTAATAATTAATGAGGATATTTTAGGCACATTTGGGGCATTACATGTCTGATCAGAAATTATTACACCAAAATATTGTTGTAAAAGTAGCCAAAATTAGATATAAATCAACCCAAACCAGTACTAAATGTTGGTCTATAAGTCTGAAATTTGGCCCAAAAATTACTTGCCACCTACTAAATCTGATTGCATAGGTTTTAGGATTACATCTGATATACCAGTGGTGTCATATGCATGATATGGGGTCCAGGAAGGCCAAAATACAGCCTCAGATGGCTGTATCAGGATATGCTGATATATTCTCAATTAATGTAGATTCAAGGTTGAAAACCATATTGTTGCCAACAGGAGTCGCCACTGAAATAAATTGTAGTAGTGTGTTCCTTTAGAAATACTTATCTAGCCCAAAGTGCAGGTTCAGGGAGTGTAGTTGGCGAGGGATTCATAAAATGCCAGATCAGCCCAAAACACCCCTTCAAGTTGGTCAATCTGGCTATAATTTTCACAGGAAACTCAGTTTATATCAGTGAATGAATTTGTATTGGGCTGGCCCACTCGAGGGCCATTTTAGAAATTTCAATTTCCGGGGTGTGGGGGGCCTATGGGTAGCCCCTCAGGTGGAAAATGTCAAGTATATCATAATATTGCCAATCTGAAGCCCAAATTAAATTTTATGCATACTCTAATAATTAATGAGGATATTTTAGGCACATTTGGGGCATTACATGTCTGATCAGAAATTATTACACCAAAATATTGTTGTAAAAGTAGCCAAAATTAGGTATAAATCAACCCAAACCAGTACTAAATGTTGGTCTATAAGTCTGAAATTTGGCCCAAAAATTACTTGCCACCTACTAAATCTGATTGCATAGGTTTTAGGATTACATCTGATATACCAGTGGTGTCATATGCATGATATGGGGGTCCAGGAAGGCCAAAATACAGCCTCAGATGGCTGTATCAGGATATGCTGATATATTCTCAATTAATGTAGATTCAAGGTTGAAAACCATATTGTTGCCAACAGGAGTCGCCACTGAAATAAATTGTAGTAGTGTGTTCCTTTAGAAATACTTATCTAGCCCAAAGTGCAGGTTCAGGGAGTGTAGTTGGCGAGGGATTCATAAAATGCCAGATCAGCCCAAAACACCCCTTCAAGTTGGTCAATCTGGCTATAATTTTCACAGGAAACTCAGTTTATATCAGTGAATGAATTTGTATTGGGCTGGCCCACTCGAGGGCCATTTTAGAAATTTCAATTTCCGGGGTGTGGGGGGCCTATGGGTAGCCCCTCAGGTGGAAAATGTCAAGTATATCATAATATTGCCAATCTGAAGCCCAAATTAAATTTTATGCATACTCTAATAATTAATGAGGATATTTTAGGCACATTTGGGGCATTACATGTCTGATCAGAAATTATTACACCAAAATATTGTTGTAAAAGTAGCCAAAATTAGATATAAATCAACCCAAACCAGTACTAAATGTTGGTCTATAAGTCTGAAATTTGGCCCAAAAATTACTTGCCACCTACTAAATCTGATTGCATAGGTTTTAGGATTACATCTGATATACCAGTGGTGTCATATGCATGATATGGGGGTCCAGGAAGGCCAAAATACAGCCTCAGATGGCTGTATCAGGATATGCTGATATATTCTCAATTAATGTAGATTCAAGGTTGAAAACCATATTGTTGCCAACAGGAGTCGCCACTGAAATAAATTGTAGTAGTGTGTTCCTTTAGAAATACTTATCTAGCCCAAAGTGCAGGTTCAGGGAGTGTAGTTGGCGAGGGATTCATAAAATGCCAGATCAGCCCAAAACACCCCTTCAAGTTGGTCAATCTGGCTATAATTTTCACAGGAAACTCAGTTTATATCAGTGAATGAATTTGTATTGGGCTGGCCCACTCGAGGGCCATTTTAGAAATTTCAATTTCCGGGGTGTGGGGGGCCTATGGGTAGCCCCTCAGGTGGAAAATGTCAAGTATATCATAATATTGCCAATCTGAAGCCCAAATTAAATTTTATGCATACTCTAATAATTAATGAGGATATTTTAGGCACATTTGGGGCATTACATGTCTGATCAGAAATTATTACACCAAAATATTGTTGTAAAAGTAGCCAAAATTAGATATAAATCAACCCAAACCAGTACTAAATGTTGGTCTATAAGTCTGAAATTTGGCCCAAAAATTACTTGCCACCTACTAAATCTGATTGCATAGGTTTTAGGATTACATCTGATATACCAGTGGTGTCATATGCATGATATGGGGTCCAGGAAGGCCAAAATACAGCCTCAGATGGCTGTATCAGGATATGCTGATATATTCTCAATTAATGTAGATTCAAGGTTGAAAACCATATTGTTGCCAACAGGAGTCGCCACTGAAATAAATTGTAGTAGTGTGTTCCTTTAGAAATACTTATCTAGCCCAAAGTGCAGGTTCAGGGAGTGTAGTTGGCGAGGGATTCATAAAATGCCAGATCAGCCCAAAACACCCCTTCAAGTTGGTCAATCTGGCTATAATTTTCACAGGAAACTCAGTTTATATCAGTGAATGAATTTGTATTGGGCTGGCCCACTCGAGGGCCATTTTAGAAATTTCAATTTCCGGGGTGTGGGGGGCCTATGGGTAGCCCCTCAGGTGGAAAATGTCAAGTATATCATAATATTGCCAATCTGAAGCCCAAATTAAATTTTATGCATACTCTAATAATTAATGAGGATATTTTAGGCACATTTGGGGCATTACATGTCTGATCAGAAATTATTACACCAAAATATTGTTGTAAAAGTAGCCAAAATTAGGTATAAATCAACCCAAACCAGTACTAAATGTTGGTCTATAAGTCTGAAATTTGGCCCAAAAATTACTTGCCACCTACTAAATCTGATTGCATAGGTTTTAGGATTACATCTGATATACCAGTGGTGTCATATGCATGATATGGGGGTCCAGGAAGGCCAAAATACAGCCTCAGATGGCTGTATCAGGATATGCTGATATATTCTCAATTAATGTAGATTCAAGGTTGAAAACCATATTGTTGCCAACAGGAGTCGCCACTGAAATAAATTGTAGTAGTGTGTTCCTTTAGAAATACTTATCTAGCCCAAAGTGCAGGTTCAGGGAGTGTAGTTGGCGAGGGATTCATAAAATGCCAGATCAGCCCAAAACACCCCTTCAAGTTGGTCAATCTGGCTATAATTTTCACAGGAAACTCAGTTTATATCAGTGAATGAATTTGTATTGGGCTGGCCCACTCGAGGGCCATTTTAGAAATTTCAATTTCCGGGGTGTGGGGGGCCTATGGGTAGCCCCTCAGGTGGAAAATGTCAAGTATATCATAATATTGCCAATCTGAAGCCCAAATTAAATTTTATGCATACTCTAATAATTAATGAGGATATTTTAGGCACATTTGGGGCATTACATGTCTGATCAGAAATTATTACACCAAAATATTGTTGTAAAAGTAGCCAAAATTAGATATAAATCAACCCAAACCAGTACTAAATGTTGGTCTATAAGTCTGAAATTTGGCCCAAAAATTACTTGCCACCTACTAAATCTGATTGCATAGGTTTTAGGATTACATCTGATATACCAGTGGTGTCATATGCATGATATGGGGGTCCAGGAAGGCCAAAATACAGCCTCAGATGGCTGTATCAGGATATGCTGATATATTCTCAATTAATGTAGATTCAAGGTTGAAAACCATATTGTTGCCAACAGGAGTCGCCACTGAAATAAATTGTAGTAGTGTGTTCCTTTAGAAATACTTATCTAGCCCAAAGTGCAGGTTCAGGGAGTGTAGTTGGCGAGGGATTCATAAAATGCCAGATCAGCCCAAAACACCCCTTCAAGTTGGTCAATCTGGCTATAATTTTCACAGGAAACTCAGTTTATATCAGTGAATGAATTTGTATTGGGCTGGCCCACTCGAGGGCCATTTTAGAAATTTCAATTTCCGGGGTGTGGGGGGCCTATGGGTAGCCCCTCAGGTGGAAAATGTCAAGTATATCATAATATTGCCAATCTGAAGCCCAAATTAAATTTTATGCATACTCTAATAATTAATGAGGATATTTTAGGCACATTTGGGGCATTACATGTCTGATCAGAAATTATTACACCAAAATATTGTTGTAAAAGTAGCCAAAATTAGATATAAATCAACCCAAACCAGTACTAAATGTTGGTCTATAAGTCTGAAATTTGGCCCAAAAATTACTTGCCACCTACTAAATCTGATTGCATAGGTTTTAGGATTACATCTGATATACCAGTGGTGTCATATGCATGATATGGGGGTCCAGGAAGGCCAAAATACAGCCTCAGATGGCTGTATCAGGATATGCTGATATATTCTCAATTAATGTAGATTCAAGGTTGAAAACCATATTGTTGCCAACAGGAGTCGCCACTGAAATAAATTGTAGTAGTGTGTTCCTTTAGAAATACTTATCTAGCCCAAAGTGCAGGTTCAGGGAGTGTAGTTGGCGAGGGATTCATAAAATGCCAGATCAGCCCAAAACACCCCTTCAAGTTGGTCAATCTGGCTATAATTTTCACAGGAAACTCAGTTTATATCAGTGAATGAATTTGTATTGGGCTGGCCCACTCGAGGGCCATTTTAGAAATTTCAATTTCCGGGGTGTGGGGGGCCTATGGGTAGCCCCTCAGGTGGAAAATGTCAAGTATATCATAATATTGCCAATCTGAAGCCCAAATTAAATTTTATGCATACTCTAATAATTAATGAGGATATTTTAGGCACATTTGGGGCATTACATGTCTGATCAGAAATTATTACACCAAAATATTGTTGTAAAAGTAGCCAAAATTAGATATAAATCAACCCAAACCAGTACTAAATGTTGGTCTATAAGTCTGAAATTTGGCCCAAAAATTACTTGCCACCTACTAAATCTGATTGCATAGGTTTTAGGATTACATCTGATATACCAGTGGTGTCATATGCATGATATGGGGTCCAGGAAGGCCAAAATACAGCCTCAGATGGCTGTATCAGGATATGCTGATATATTCTCAATTAATGTAGATTCAAGGTTGAAAACCATATTGTTGCCAACAGGAGTCGCCACTGAAATAAATTGTAGTAGTGTGTTCCTTTAGAAATACTTATCTAGCCCAAAGTGCAGGTTCAGGGAGTGTAGTTGGCGAGGGATTCATAAAATGCCAGATCAGCCCAAAACACCCCTTCAAGTTGGTCAATCTGGCTATAATTTTCACAGGAAACTCAGTTTATATCAGTGAATGAATTTGTATTGGGCTGGCCCACTCGAGGGCCATTTTAGAAATTTCAATTTCCGGGGTGTGGGGGGCCTATGGGTAGCCCCTCAGGTGGAAAATGTCAAGTATATCATAATATTGCCAATCTGAAGCCCAAATTAAATTTTATGCATACTCTAATAATTAATGAGGATATTTTAGGCACATTTGGGGCATTACATGTCTGATCAGAAATTATTACACCAAAATATTGTTGTAAAAGTAGCCAAAATTAGATATAAATCAACCCAAACCAGTACTAAATGTTGGTCTATAAGTCTGAAATTTGGCCCAAAAATTACTTGCCACCTACTAAATCTGATTGCATAGGTTTTAGGATTACATCTGATATACCAGTGGTGTCATATGCATGATATGGGGTCCAGGAAGGCCAAAATACAGCCTCAGATGGCTGTATCAGGATATGCTGATATATTCTCAATTAATGTAGATTCAAGGTTGAAAACCATATTGTTGCCAACAGGAGTCGCCACTGAAATAAATTGTAGTAGTGTGTTCCTTTAGAAATACTTATCTAGCCCAAAGTGCAGGTTCAGGGAGTGTAGTTGGCGAGGGATTCATAAAATGCCAGATCAGCCCAAAACACCCCTTCAAGTTGGTCAATCTGGCTATAATTTTCACAGGAAACTCAGTTTATATCAGTGAATGAATTTGTATTGGGCTGGCCCACTCGAGGGCCATTTTAGAAATTTCAATTTCCGGGGTGTGGGGGGCCTATGGGTAGCCCCTCAGGTGGAAAATGTCAAGTATATCATAATATTGCCAATCTGAAGCCCAAATTAAATTTTATGCATACTCTAATAATTAATGAGGATATTTTAGGCACATTTGGGGCATTACATGTCTGATCAGAAATTATTACACCAAAATATTGTTGTAAAAGTAGCCAAAATTAGATATAAATCAACCCAAACCAGTACTAAATGTTGGTCTATAAGTCTGAAATTTGGCCCAAAAATTACTTGCCACCTACTAAATCTGATTGCATAGGTTTTAGGATTACATCTGATATACCAGTGGTGTCATATGCATGATATGGGGTCCAGGAAGGCCAAAATACAGCCTCAGATGGCTGTATCAGGATATGCTGATATATTCTCAATTAATGTAGATTCAAGGTTGAAAACCATATTGTTGCCAACAGGAGTCGCCACTGAAATAAATTGTAGTAGTGTGTTCCTTTAGAAATACTTATCTAGCCCAAAGTGCAGGTTCAGGGAGTGTAGTTGGCGAGGGATTCATAAAATGCCAGATCAGCCCAAAACACCCCTTCAAGTTGGTCAATCTGGCTATAATTTTCACAGGAAACTCAGTTTATATCAGTGAATGAATTTGTATTGGGCTGGCCCACTCGAGGGCCATTTTAGAAATTTCAATTTCCGGGGTGTGGGGGGCCTATGGGTAGCCCCTCAGGTGGAAAATGTCAAGTATATCATAATATTGCCAATCTGAAGCCCAAATTAAATTTTATGCATACTCTAATAATTAATGAGGATATTTTAGGCACATTTGGGGCATTACATGTCTGATCAGAAATTATTACACCAAAATATTGTTGTAAAAGTAGCCAAAATTAGGTATAAATCAACCCAAACCAGTACTAAATGTTGGTCTATAAGTCTGAAATTTGGCCCAAAAATTACTTGCCACCTACTAAATCTGATTGCATAGGTTTTAGGATTACATCTGATATACCAGTGGTGTCATATGCATGATATGGGGGTCCAGGAAGGCCAAAATACAGCCTCAGATGGCTGTATCAGGATATGCTGATATATTCTCAATTAATGTAGATTCAAGGTTGAAAACCATATTGTTGCCAACAGGAGTCGCCACTGAAATAAATTGTAGTAGTGTGTTCCTTTAGAAATACTTATCTAGCCCAAAGTGCAGGTTCAGGGAGTGTAGTTGGCGAGGGATTCATAAAATGCCAGATCAGCCCAAAACACCCCTTCAAGTTGGTCAATCTGGCTATAATTTTCACAGGAAACTCAGTTTATATCAGTGAATGAATTTGTATTGGGCTGGCCCACTCGAGGGCCATTTTAGAAATTTCAATTTCCGGGGTGTGGGGGGCCTATGGGTAGCCCCTCAGGTGGAAAATGTCAAGTATATCATAATATTGCCAATCTGAAGCCCAAATTAAATTTTATGCATACTCTAATAATTAATGAGGATATTTTAGGCACATTTGGGGCATTACATGTCTGATCAGAAATTATTACACCAAAATATTGTTGTAAAAGTAGCCAAAATTAGATATAAATCAACCCAAACCAGTACTAAATGTTGGTCTATAAGTCTGAAATTTGGCCCAAAAATTACTTGCCACCTACTAAATCTGATTGCATAGGTTTTAGGATTACATCTGATATACCAGTGGTGTCATATGCATGATATGGGGGTCCAGGAAGGCCAAAATACAGCCTCAGATGGCTGTATCAGGATATGCTGATATATTCTCAATTAATGTAGATTCAAGGTTGAAAACCATATTGTTGCCAACAGGAGTCGCCACTGAAATAAATTGTAGTAGTGTGTTCCTTTAGAAATACTTATCTAGCCCAAAGTGCAGGTTCAGGGAGTGTAGTTGGCGAGGGATTCATAAAATGCCAGATCAGCCCAAAACACCCCTTCAAGTTGGTCAATCTGGCTATAATTTTCACAGGAAACTCAGTTTATATCAGTGAATGAATTTGTATTGGGCTGGCCCACTCGAGGGCCATTTTAGAAATTTCAATTTCCGGGGTGTGGGGGGCCTATGGGTAGCCCCTCAGGTGGAAAATGTCAAGTATATCATAATATTGCCAATCTGAAGCCCAAATTAAATTTTATGCATACTCTAATAATTAATGAGGATATTTTAGGCACATTTGGGGCATTACATGTCTGATCAGAAATTATTACACCAAAATATTGTTGTAAAAGTAGCCAAAATTAGATATAAATCAACCCAAACCAGTACTAAATGTTGGTCTATAAGTCTGAAATTTGGCCCAAAAATTACTTGCCACCTACTAAATCTGATTGCATAGGTTTTAGGATTACATCTGATATACCAGTGGTGTCATATGCATGATATGGGGGTCCAGGAAGGCCAAAATACAGCCTCAGATGGCTGTATCAGGATATGCTGATATATTCTCAATTAATGTAGATTCAAGGTTGAAAACCATATTGTTGCCAACAGGAGTCGCCACTGAAATAAATTGTAGTAGTGTGTTCCTTTAGAAATACTTATCTAGCCCAAAGTGCAGGTTCAGGGAGTGTAGTTGGCGAGGGATTCATAAAATGCCAGATCAGCCCAAAACACCCCTTCAAGTTGGTCAATCTGGCTATAATTTTCACAGGAAACTCAGTTTATATCAGTGAATGAATTTGTATTGGGCTGGCCCACTCGAGGGCCATTTTAGAAATTTCAATTTCCGGGGTGTGGGGGGCCTATGGGTAGCCCCTCAGGTGGAAAATGTCAAGTATATCATAATATTGCCAATCTGAAGCCCAAATTAAATTTTATGCATACTCTAATAATTAATGAGGATATTTTAGGCACATTTGGGGCATTACATGTCTGATCAGAAATTATTACACCAAAATATTGTTGTAAAAGTAGCCAAAATTAGATATAAATCAACCCAAACCAGTACTAAATGTTGGTCTATAAGTCTGAAATTTGGCCCAAAAATTACTTGCCACCTACTAAATCTGATTGCATAGGTTTTAGGATTACATCTGATATACCAGTGGTGTCATATGCATGATATGGGGGTCCAGGAAGGCCAAAATACAGCCTCAGATGGCTGTATCAGGATATGCTGATATATTCTCAATTAATGTAGATTCAAGGTTGAAAACCATATTGTTGCCAACAGGAGTCGCCACTGAAATAAATTGTAGTAGTGTGTTCCTTTAGAAATACTTATCTAGCCCAAAGTGCAGGTTCAGGGAGTGTAGTTGGCGAGGGATTCATAAAATGCCAGATCAGCCCAAAACACCCCTTAAGTTGGTCAATCTGGCTATAATTTTCACAGGAAACTCAGTTTATATCAGTGAATGAATTTGTATTGGGCTGGCCCACTCGAGGGCCATTTTAGAAATTTCAATTTCCGGGGTGTGGGGGGCCTATGGGTAGCCCCTCAGGTGGAAAATGTCAAGTATATCATAATATTGCCAATCTGAAGCCCAAATTAAATTTTATGCATACTCTAATAATTAATGAGGATATTTTAGGCACATTTGGGGCATTACATGTCTGATCAGAAATTATTACACCAAAATATTGTTGTAAAAGTAGCCAAAATTAGATATAAATCAACCCAAACCAGTACTAAATGTTGGTCTATAAGTCTGAAATTTGGCCCAAAAATTACTTGCCACCTACTAAATCTGATTGCATAGGTTTTAGGATTACATCTGATATACCAGTGGTGTCATATGCATGATATGGGGTCCAGGAAGGCCAAAATACAGCCTCAGATGGCTGTATCAGGATATGCTGATATATTCTCAATTAATGTAGATTCAAGGTTGAAAACCATATTGTTGCCAACAGGAGTCGCCACTGAAATAAATTGTAGTAGTGTGTTCCTTTAGAAATACTTATCTAGCCCAAAGTGCAGGTTCAGGGAGTGTAGTTGGCGAGGGATTCATAAAATGCCAGATCAGCCCAAAACACCCCTTCAAGTTGGTCAATCTGGCTATAATTTTCACAGGAAACTCAGTTTATATCAGTGAATGAATTTGTATTGGGCTGGCCCACTCGAGGGCCATTTTAGAAATTTCAATTTCCGGGGTGTGGGGGGCCTATGGGTAGCCCCTCAGGTGGAAAATGTCAAGTATATCATAATATTGCCAATCTGAAGCCCAAATTAAATTTTATGCATACTCTAATAATTAATGAGGATATTTTAGGCACATTTGGGGCATTACATGTCTGATCAGAAATTATTACACCAAAATATTGTTGTAAAAGTAGCCAAAATTAGATATAAATCAACCCAAACCAGTACTAAATGTTGGTCTATAAGTCTGAAATTTGGCCCAAAAATTACTTGCCACCTACTAAATCTGATTGCATAGGTTTTAGGATTACATCTGATATACCAGTGGTGTCATATGCATGATATGGGGTCCAGGAAGGCCAAAATACAGCCTCAGATGGCTGTATCAGGATATGCTGATATATTCTCAATTAATGTAGATTCAAGGTTGAAAACCATATTGTTGCCAACAGGAGTCGCCACTGAAATAAATTGTAGTAGTGTGTTCCTTTAGAAATACTTATCTAGCCCAAAGTGCAGGTTCAGGGAGTGTAGTTGGCGAGGGATTCATAAAATGCCAGATCAGCCCAAAACACCCCTTCAAGTTGGTCAATCTGGCTATAATTTTCACAGGAAACTCAGTTTATATCAGTGAATGAATTTGTATTGGGCTGGCCCACTCGAGGGCCATTTTAGAAATTTCAATTTCCGGGGTGTGGGGGGCCTATGGGTAGCCCCTCAGGTGGAAAATGTCAAGTATATCATAATATTGCCAATCTGAAGCCCAAATTAAATTTTATGCATACTCTAATAATTAATGAGGATATTTTAGGCACATTTGGGGCATTACATGTCTGATCAGAAATTATTACACCAAAATATTGTTGTAAAAGTAGCCAAAATTAGGTATAAATCAACCCAAACCAGTACTAAATGTTGGTCTATAAGTCTGAAATTTGGCCCAAAAATTACTTGCCACCTACTAAATCTGATTGCATAGGTTTTAGGATTACATCTGATATACCAGTGGTGTCATATGCATGATATGGGGGTCCAGGAAGGCCAAAATACAGCCTCAGATGGCTGTATCAGGATATGCTGATATATTCTCAATTAATGTAGATTCAAGGTTGAAAACCATATTGTTGCCAACAGGAGTCGCCACTGAAATAAATTGTAGTAGTGTGTTCCTTTAGAAATACTTATCTAGCCCAAAGTGCAGGTTCAGGGAGTGTAGTTGGCGAGGGATTCATAAAATGCCAGATCAGCCCAAAACACCCCTTCAAGTTGGTCAATCTGGCTATAATTTTCACAGGAAACTCAGTTTATATCAGTGAATGAATTTGTATTGGGCTGGCCCACTCGAGGGCCATTTTAGAAATTTCAATTTCCGGGGTGTGGGGGGCCTATGGGTAGCCCCTCAGGTGGAAAATGTCAAGTATATCATAATATTGCCAATCTGAAGCCCAAATTAAATTTTATGCATACTCTAATAATTAATGAGGATATTTTAGGCACATTTGGGGCATTACATGTCTGATCAGAAATTATTACACCAAAATATTGTTGTAAAAGTAGCCAAAATTAGATATAAATCAACCCAAACCAGTACTAAATGTTGGTCTATAAGTCTGAAATTTGGCCCAAAAATTACTTGCCACCTACTAAATCTGATTGCATAGGTTTTAGGATTACATCTGATATACCAGTGGTGTCATATGCATGATATGGGGGTCCAGGAAGGCCAAAATACAGCCTCAGATGGCTGTATCAGGATATGCTGATATATTCTCAATTAATGTAGATTCAAGGTTGAAAACCATATTGTTGCCAACAGGAGTCGCCACTGAAATAAATTGTAGTAGTGTGTTCCTTTAGAAATACTTATCTAGCCCAAAGTGCAGGTTCAGGGAGTGTAGTTGGCGAGGGATTCATAAAATGCCAGATCAGCCCAAAACACCCCTTCAAGTTGGTCAATCTGGCTATAATTTTCACAGGAAACTCAGTTTATATCAGTGAATGAATTTGTATTGGGCTGGCCCACTCGAGGGCCATTTTAGAAATTTCAATTTCCGGGGTGTGGGGGGCCTATGGGTAGCCCCTCAGGTGGAAAATGTCAAGTATATCATAATATTGCCAATCTGAAGCCCAAATTAAATTTTATGCATACTCTAATAATTAATGAGGATATTTTAGGCACATTTGGGGCATTACATGTCTGATCAGAAATTATTACACCAAAATATTGTTGTAAAAGTAGCCAAAATTAGATATAAATCAACCCAAACCAGTACTAAATGTTGGTCTATAAGTCTGAAATTTGGCCCAAAAATTACTTGCCACCTACTAAATCTGATTGCATAGGTTTTAGGATTACATCTGATATACCAGTGGTGTCATATGCATGATATGGGGGTCCAGGAAGGCCAAAATACAGCCTCAGATGGCTGTATCAGGATATGCTGATATATTCTCAATTAATGTAGATTCAAGGTTGAAAACCATATTGTTGCCAACAGGAGTCGCCACTGAAATAAATTGTAGTAGTGTGTTCCTTTAGAAATACTTATCTAGCCCAAAGTGCAGGTTCAGGGAGTGTAGTTGGCGAGGGATTCATAAAATGCCAGATCAGCCCAAAACACCCCTTCAAGTTGGTCAATCTGGCTATAATTTTCACAGGAAACTCAGTTTATATCAGTGAATGAATTTGTATTGGGCTGGCCCACTCGAGGGCCATTTTAGAAATTTCAATTTCCGGGGTGTGGGGGGCCTATGGGTAGCCCCTCAGGTGGAAAATGTCAAGTATATCATAATATTGCCAATCTGAAGCCCAAATTAAATTTTATGCATACTCTAATAATTAATGAGGATATTTTAGGCACATTTGGGGCATTACATGTCTGATCAGAAATTATTACACCAAAATATTGTTGTAAAAGTAGCCAAAATTAGATATAAATCAACCCAAACCAGTACTAAATGTTGGTCTATAAGTCTGAAATTTGGCCCAAAAATTACTTGCCACCTACTAAATCTGATTGCATAGGTTTTAGGATTACATCTGATATACCAGTGGTGTCATATGCATGATATGGGGTCCAGGAAGGCCAAAATACAGCCTCAGATGGCTGTATCAGGATATGCTGATATATTCTCAATTAATGTAGATTCAAGGTTGAAAACCATATTGTTGCCAACAGGAGTCGCCACTGAAATAAATTGTAGTAGTGTGTTCCTTTAGAAATACTTATCTAGCCCAAAGTGCAGGTTCAGGGAGTGTAGTTGGCGAGGGATTCATAAAATGCCAGATCAGCCCAAAACACCCCTTCAAGTTGGTCAATCTGGCTATAATTTTCACAGGAAACTCAGTTTATATCAGTGAATGAATTTGTATTGGGCTGGCCCACTCGAGGGCCATTTTAGAAATTTCAATTTCCGGGGTGTGGGGGGCCTATGGGTAGCCCCTCAGGTGGAAAATGTCAAGTATATCATAATATTGCCAATCTGAAGCCCAAATTAAATTTTATGCATACTCTAATAATTAATGAGGATATTTTAGGCACATTTGGGGCATTACATGTCTGATCAGAAATTATTACACCAAAATATTGTTGTAAAAGTAGCCAAAATTAGATATAAATCAACCCAAACCAGTACTAAATGTTGGTCTATAAGTCTGAAATTTGGCCCAAAAATTACTTGCCACCTACTAAATCTGATTGCATAGGTTTTAGGATTACATCTGATATACCAGTGGTGTCATATGCATGATATGGGGGTCCAGGAAGGCCAAAATACAGCCTCAGATGGCTGTATCAGGATATGCTGATATATTCTCAATTAATGTAGATTCAAGGTTGAAAACCATATTGTTGCCAACAGGAGTCGCCACTGAAATAAATTGTAGTAGTGTGTTCCTTTAGAAATACTTATCTAGCCCAAAGTGCAGGTTCAGGGAGTGTAGTTGGCGAGGGATTCATAAAATGCCAGATCAGCCCAAAACACCCCTTCAAGTTGGTCAATCTGGCTATAATTTTCACAGGAAACTCAGTTTATATCAGTGAATGAATTTGTATTGGGCTGGCCCACTCGAGGGCCATTTTAGAAATTTCAATTTCCGGGGTGTGGGGGGCCTATGGGTAGCCCCTCAGGTGGAAAATGTCAAGTATATCATAATATTGCCAATCTGAAGCCCAAATTAAATTTTATGCATACTCTAATAATTAATGAGGATATTTTAGGCACATTTGGGGCATTACATGTCTGATCAGAAATTATTACACCAAAATATTGTTGTAAAAGTAGCCAAAATTAGGTATAAATCAACCCAAACCAGTACTAAATGTTGGTCTATAAGTCTGAAATTTGGCCCAAAAATTACTTGCCACCTACTAAATCTGATTGCATAGGTTTTAGGATTACATCTGATATACCAGTGGTGTCATATGCATGATATGGGGGTCCAGGAAGGCCAAAATACAGCCTCAGATGGCTGTATCAGGATATGCTGATATATTCTCAATTAATGTAGATTCAAGGTTGAAAACCATATTGTTGCCAACAGGAGTCGCCACTGAAATAAATTGTAGTAGTGTGTTCCTTTAGAAATACTTATCTAGCCCAAAGTGCAGGTTCAGGGAGTGTAGTTGGCGAGGGATTCATAAAATGCCAGATCAGCCCAAAACACCCCTTCAAGTTGGTCAATCTGGCTATAATTTTCACAGGAAACTCAGTTTATATCAGTGAATGAATTTGTATTGGGCTGGCCCACTCGAGGGCCATTTTAGAAATTTCAATTTCCGGGGTGTGGGGGGCCTATGGGTAGCCCCTCAGGTGGAAAATGTCAAGTATATCATAATATTGCCAATCTGAAGCCCAAATTAAATTTTATGCATACTCTAATAATTAATGAGGATATTTTAGGCACATTTGGGGCATTACATGTCTGATCAGAAATTATTACACCAAAATATTGTTGTAAAAGTAGCCAAAATTAGATATAAATCAACCCAAACCAGTACTAAATGTTGGTCTATAAGTCTGAAATTTGGCCCAAAAATTACTTGCCACCTACTAAATCTGATTGCATAGGTTTTAGGATTACATCTGATATACCAGTGGTGTCATATGCATGATATGGGGGTCCAGGAAGGCCAAAATACAGCCTCAGATGGCTGTATCAGGATATGCTGATATATTCTCAATTAATGTAGATTCAAGGTTGAAAACCATATTGTTGCCAACAGGAGTCGCCACTGAAATAAATTGTAGTAGTGTGTTCCTTTAGAAATACTTATCTAGCCCAAAGTGCAGGTTCAGGGAGTGTAGTTGGCGAGGGATTCATAAAATGCCAGATCAGCCCAAAACACCCCTTCAAGTTGGTCAATCTGGCTATAATTTTCACAGGAAACTCAGTTTATATCAGTGAATGAATTTGTATTGGGCTGGCCCACTCGAGGGCCATTTTAGAAATTTCAATTTCCGGGGTGTGGGGGGCCTATGGGTAGCCCCTCAGGTGGAAAATGTCAAGTATATCATAATATTGCCAATCTGAAGCCCAAATTAAATTTTATGCATACTCTAATAATTAATGAGGATATTTTAGGCACATTTGGGGCATTACATGTCTGATCAGAAATTATTACACCAAAATATTGTTGTAAAAGTAGCCAAAATTAGATATAAATCAACCCAAACCAGTACTAAATGTTGGTCTATAAGTCTGAAATTTGGCCCAAAAATTACTTGCCACCTACTAAATCTGATTGCATAGGTTTTAGGATTACATCTGATATACCAGTGGTGTCATATGCATGATATGGGGTCCAGGAAGGCCAAAATACAGCCTCAGATGGCTGTATCAGGATATGCTGATATATTCTCAATTAATGTAGATTCAAGGTTGAAAACCATATTGTTGCCAACAGGAGTCGCCACTGAAATAAATTGTAGTAGTGTGTTCCTTTAGAAATACTTATCTAGCCCAAAGTGCAGGTTCAGGGAGTGTAGTTGGCGAGGGATTCATAAAATGCCAGATCAGCCCAAAACACCCCTTCAAGTTGGTCAATCTGGCTATAATTTTCACAGGAAACTCAGTTTATATCAGTGAATGAATTTGTATTGGGCTGGCCCACTCGAGGGCCATTTTAGAAATTTCAATTTCCGGGGTGTGGGGGGCCTATGGGTAGCCCCTCAGGTGGAAAATGTCAAGTATATCATAATATTGCCAATCTGAAGCCCAAATTAAATTTTATGCATACTCTAATAATTAATGAGGATATTTTAGGCACATTTGGGGCATTACATGTCTGATCAGAAATTATTACACCAAAATATTGTTGTAAAAGTAGCCAAAATTAGATATAAATCAACCCAAACCAGTACTAAATGTTGGTCTATAAGTCTGAAATTTGGCCCAAAAATTACTTGCCACCTACTAAATCTGATTGCATAGGTTTTAGGATTACATCTGATATACCAGTGGTGTCATATGCATGATATGGGGTCCAGGAAGGCCAAAATACAGCCTCAGATGGCTGTATCAGGATATGCTGATATATTCTCAATTAATGTAGATTCAAGGTTGAAAACCATATTGTTGCCAACAGGAGTCGCCACTGAAATAAATTGTAGTAGTGTGTTCCTTTAGAAATACTTATCTAGCCCAAAGTGCAGGTTCAGGGAGTGTAGTTGGCGAGGGATTCATAAAATGCCAGATCAGCCCAAAACACCCCTTCAAGTTGGTCAATCTGGCTATAATTTTCACAGGAAACTCAGTTTATATCAGTGAATGAATTTGTATTGGGCTGGCCCACTCGAGGGCCATTTTAGAAATTTCAATTTCCGGGGTGTGGGGGGCCTATGGGTAGCCCCTCAGGTGGAAAATGTCAAGTATATCATAATATTGCCAATCTGAAGCCCAAATTAAATTTTATGCATACTCTAATAATTAATGAGGATATTTTAGGCACATTTGGGGCATTACATGTCTGATCAGAAATTATTACACCAAAATATTGTTGTAAAAGTAGCCAAAATTAGGTATAAATCAACCCAAACCAGTACTAAATGTTGGTCTATAAGTCTGAAATTTGGCCCAAAAATTACTTGCCACCTACTAAATCTGATTGCATAGGTTTTAGGATTACATCTGATATACCAGTGGTGTCATATGCATGATATGGGGGTCCAGGAAGGCCAAAATACAGCCTCAGATGGCTGTATCAGGATATGCTGATATATTCTCAATTAATGTAGATTCAAGGTTGAAAACCATATTGTTGCCAACAGGAGTCGCCACTGAAATAAATTGTAGTAGTGTGTTCCTTTAGAAATACTTATCTAGCCCAAAGTGCAGGTTCAGGGAGTGTAGTTGGCGAGGGATTCATAAAATGCCAGATCAGCCCAAAACACCCCTTCAAGTTGGTCAATCTGGCTATAATTTTCACAGGAAACTCAGTTTATATCAGTGAATGAATTTGTATTGGGCTGGCCCACTCGAGGGCCATTTTAGAAATTTCAATTTCCGGGGTGTGGGGGGCCTATGGGTAGCCCCTCAGGTGGAAAATGTCAAGTATATCATAATATTGCCAATCTGAAGCCCAAATTAAATTTTATGCATACTCTAATAATTAATGAGGATATTTTAGGCACATTTGGGGCATTACATGTCTGATCAGAAATTATTACACCAAAATATTGTTGTAAAAGTAGCCAAAATTAGATATAAATCAACCCAAACCAGTACTAAATGTTGGTCTATAAGTCTGAAATTTGGCCCAAAAATTACTTGCCACCTACTAAATCTGATTGCATAGGTTTTAGGATTACATCTGATATACCAGTGGTGTCATATGCATGATATGGGGTCCAGGAAGGCCAAAATACAGCCTCAGATGGCTGTATCAGGATATGCTGATATATTCTCAATTAATGTAGATTCAAGGTTGAAAACCATATTGTTGCCAACAGGAGTCGCCACTGAAATAAATTGTAGTAGTGTGTTCCTTTAGAAATACTTATCTAGCCCAAAGTGCAGGTTCAGGGAGTGTAGTTGGCGAGGGATTCATAAAATGCCAGATCAGCCCAAAACACCCCTTCAAGTTGGTCAATCTGGCTATAATTTTCACAGGAAACTCAGTTTATATCAGTGAATGAATTTGTATTGGGCTGGCCCACTCGAGGGCCATTTTAGAAATTTCAATTTCCGGGGTGTGGGGGGCCTATGGGTAGCCCCTCAGGTGGAAAATGTCAAGTATATCATAATATTGCCAATCTGAAGCCCAAATTAAATTTTATGCATACTCTAATAATTAATGAGGATATTTTAGGCACATTTGGGGCATTACATGTCTGATCAGAAATTATTACACCAAAATATTGTTGTAAAAGTAGCCAAAATTAGATATAAATCAACCCAAACCAGTACTAAATGTTGGTCTATAAGTCTGAAATTTGGCCCAAAAATTACTTGCCACCTACTAAATCTGATTGCATAGGTTTTAGGATTACATCTGATATACCAGTGGTGTCATATGCATGATATGGGGGTCCAGGAAGGCCAAAATACAGCCTCAGATGGCTGTATCAGGATATGCTGATATATTCTCAATTAATGTAGATTCAAGGTTGAAAACCATATTGTTGCCAACAGGAGTCGCCACTGAAATAAATTGTAGTAGTGTGTTCCTTTAGAAATACTTATCTAGCCCAAAGTGCAGGTTCAGGGAGTGTAGTTGGCGAGGGATTCATAAAATGCCAGATCAGCCCAAAACACCCCTTCAAGTTGGTCAATCTGGCTATAATTTTCACAGGAAACTCAGTTTATATCAGTGAATGAATTTGTATTGGGCTGGCCCACTCGAGGGCCATTTTAGAAATTTCAATTTCCGGGGTGTGGGGGGCCTATGGGTAGCCCCTCAGGTGGAAAATGTCAAGTATATCATAATATTGCCAATCTGAAGCCCAATTTAAATTTTATGCATACTCTAATAATTAATGAGGATATTTTAGGCACATTTGGGGCATTACATGTCTGATCAGAAATTATTACACCAAAATATTGTTGTAAAAGTAGCCAAAATTAGATATAAATCAACCCAAACCAGTACTAAATGTTGGTCTATAAGTCTGAAATTTGGCCCAAAAATTACTTGCCACCTACTAAATCTGATTGCATAGGTTTTAGGATTACATCTGATATACCAGTGGTGTCATATGCATGATATGGGGGTCCAGGAAGGCCAAAATACAGCCTCAGATGGCTGTATCAGGATATGCTGATATATTCTCAATTAATGTAGATTCAAGGTTGAAAACCATATTGTTGCCAACAGGAGTCGCCACTGAAATAAATTGTAGTAGTGTGTTCCTTTAGAAATACTTATCTAGCCCAAAGTGCAGGTTCAGGGAGTGTAGTTGGCGAGGGATTCATAAAATGCCAGATCAGCCCAAAACACCCCTTCAAGTTGGTCAATCTGGCTATAATTTTCACAGGAAACTCAGTTTATATCAGTGAATGAATTTGTATTGGGCTGGCCCACTCGAGGGCCATTTTAGAAATTTCAATTTCCGGGGTGTGGGGGGCCTATGGGTAGCCCCTCAGGTGGAAAATGTCAAGTATATCATAATATTGCCAATCTGAAGCCCAAATTAAATTTTATGCATACTCTAATAATTAATGAGGATATTTTAGGCACATTTGGGGCATTACATGTCTGATCAGAAATTATTACACCAAAATATTGTTGTAAAAGTAGCCAAAATTAGATATAAATCAACCCAAACCAGTACTAAATGTTGGTCTATAAGTCTGAAATTTGGCCCAAAAATTACTTGCCACCTACTAAATCTGATTGCATAGGTTTTAGGATTACATCTGATATACCAGTGGTGTCATATGCATGATATGGGGTCCAGGAAGGCCAAAATACAGCCTCAGATGGCTGTATCAGGATATGCTGATATATTCTCAATTAATGTAGATTCAAGGTTGAAAACCATATTGTTGCCAACAGGAGTCGCCACTGAAATAAATTGTAGTAGTGTGTTCCTTTAGAAATACTTATCTAGCCCAAAGTGCAGGTTCAGGGAGTGTAGTTGGCGAGGGATTCATAAAATGCCAGATCAGCCCAAAACACCCCTTCAAGTTGGTCAATCTGGCTATAATTTTCACAGGAAACTCAGTTTATATCAGTGAATGAATTTGTATTGGGCTGGCCCACTCGAGGGCCATTTTAGAAATTTCAATTTCCGGGGTGTGGGGGGCCTATGGGTAGCCCCTCAGGTGGAAAATGTCAAGTATATCATAATATTGCCAATCTGAAGCCCAAATTAAATTTTATGCATACTCTAATAATTAATGAGGATATTTTAGGCACATTTGGGGCATTACATGTCTGATCAGAAATTATTACACCAAAATATTGTTGTAAAAGTAGCCAAAATTAGATATAAATCAACCCAAACCAGTACTAAATGTTGGTCTATAAGTCTGAAATTTGGCCCAAAAATTACTTGCCACCTACTAAATCTGATTGCATAGGTTTTAGGATTACATCTGATATACCAGTGGTGTCATATGCATGATATGGGGGTCCAGGAAGGCCAAAATACAGCCTCAGATGGCTGTATCAGGATATGCTGATATATTCTCAATTAATGTAGATTCAAGGTTGAAAACCATATTGTTGCCAACAGGAGTCGCCACTGAAATAAATTGTAGTAGTGTGTTCCTTTAGAAATACTTATCTAGCCCAAAGTGCAGGTTCAGGGAGTGTAGTTGGCGAGGGATTCATAAAATGCCAGATCAGCCCAAAACACCCCTTCAAGTTGGTCAATCTGGCTATAATTTTCACAGGAAACTCAGTTTATATCAGTGAATGAATTTGTATTGGGCTGGCCCACTCGAGGGCCATTTTAGAAATTTCAATTTCCGGGGTGTGGGGGGCCTATGGGTAGCCCCTCAGGTGGAAAATGTCAAGTATATCATAATATTGCCAATCTGAAGCCCAATTTAAATTTTATGCATACTCTAATAATTAATGAGGATATTTTAGGCACATTTGGGGCATTACATGTCTGATCAGAAATTATTACACCAAAATATTGTTGTAAAAGTAGCCAAAATTAGATATAAATCAACCCAAACCAGTACTAAATGTTGGTCTATAAGTCTGAAATTTGGCCCAAAAATTACTTGCCACCTACTAAATCTGATTGCATAGGTTTTAGGATTACATCTGATATACCAGTGGTGTCATATGCATGATATGGGGGTCCAGGAAGGCCAAAATACAGCCTCAGATGGCTGTATCAGGATATGCTGATATATTCTCAATTAATGTAGATTCAAGGTTGAAAACCATATTGTTGCCAACAGGAGTCGCCACTGAAATAAATTGTAGTAGTGTGTTCCTTTAGAAATACTTATCTAGCCCAAAGTGCAGGTTCAGGGAGTGTAGTTGGCGAGGGATTCATAAAATGCCAGATCAGCCCAAAACACCCCTTCAAGTTGGTCAATCTGGCTATAATTTTCACAGGAAACTCAGTTTATATCAGTGAATGAATTTGTATTGGGCTGGCCCACTCGAGGGCCATTTTAGAAATTTCAATTTCCGGGGTGTGGGGGGCCTATGGGTAGCCCCTCAGGTGGAAAATGTCAAGTATATCATAATATTGCCAATCTGAAGCCCAAATTAAATTTTATGCATACTCTAATAATTAATGAGGATATTTTAGGCACATTTGGGGCATTACATGTCTGATCAGAAATTATTACACCAAAATATTGTTGTAAAAGTAGCCAAAATTAGATATAAATCAACCCAAACCAGTACTAAATGTTGGTCTATAAGTCTGAAATTTGGCCCAAAAATTACTTGCCACCTACTAAATCTGATTGCATAGGTTTTAGGATTACATCTGATATACCAGTGGTGTCATATGCATGATATGGGGTCCAGGAAGGCCAAAATACAGCCTCAGATGGCTGTATCAGGATATGCTGATATATTCTCAATTAATGTAGATTCAAGGTTGAAAACCATATTGTTGCCAACAGGAGTCGCCACTGAAATAAATTGTAGTAGTGTGTTCCTTTAGAAATACTTATCTAGCCCAAAGTGCAGGTTCAGGGAGTGTAGTTGGCGAGGGATTCATAAAATGCCAGATCAGCCCAAAACACCCCTTCAAGTTGGTCAATCTGGCTATAATTTTCACAGGAAACTCAGTTTATATCAGTGAATGAATTTGTATTGGGCTGGCCCACTCGAGGGCCATTTTAGAAATTTCAATTTCCGGGGTGTGGGGGGCCTATGGGTAGCCCCTCAGGTGGAAAATGTCAAGTATATCATAATATTGCCAATCTGAAGCCCAAATTAAATTTTATGCATACTCTAATAATTAATGAGGATATTTTAGGCACATTTGGGGCATTACATGTCTGATCAGAAATTATTACACCAAAATATTGTTGTAAAAGTAGCCAAAATTAGATATAAATCAACCCAAACCAGTACTAAATGTTGGTCTATAAGTCTGAAATTTGGCCCAAAAATTACTTGCCACCTACTAAATCTGATTGCATAGGTTTTAGGATTACATCTGATATACCAGTGGTGTCATATGCATGATATGGGGGTCCAGGAAGGCCAAAATACAGCCTCAGATGGCTGTATCAGGATATGCTGATATATTCTCAATTAATGTAGATTCAAGGTTGAAAACCATATTGTTGCCAACAGGAGTCGCCACTGAAATAAATTGTAGTAGTGTGTTCCTTTAGAAATACTTATCTAGCCCAAAGTGCAGGTTCAGGGAGTGTAGTTGGCGAGGGATTCATAAAATGCCAGATCAGCCCAAAACACCCCTTCAAGTTGGTCAATCTGGCTATAATTTTCACAGGAAACTCAGTTTATATCAGTGAATGAATTTGTATTGGGCTGGCCCACTCGAGGGCCATTTTAGAAATTTCAATTTCCGGGGTGTGGGGGCCTATGGGTAGCCCCTCAGGTGGAAAATGTCAAGTATATCATAATATTGCCAATCTGAAGCCCAAATTAAATTTTATGCATACTCTAATAATTAATGAGGATATTTTAGGCACATTTGGGGCATTACATGTCTGATCAGAAATTATTACACCAAAATATTGTTGTAAAAGTAGCCAAAATTAGATATAAATCAACCCAAACCAGTACTAAATGTTGGTCTATAAGTCTGAAATTTGGCCCAAAAATTACTTGCCACCTACTAAATCTGATTGCATAGGTTTTAGGATTACATCTGATATACCAGTGGTGTCATATGCATGATATGGGGGTCCAGGAAGGCCAAAATACAGCCTCAGATGGCTGTATCAGGATATGCTGATATATTCTCAATTAATGTAGATTCAAGGTTGAAAACCATATTGTTGCCAACAGGAGTCGCCACTGAAATAAATTGTAGTAGTGTGTTCCTTTAGAAATACTTATCTAGCCCAAAGTGCAGGTTCAGGGAGTGTAGTTGGCGAGGGATTCATAAAATGCCAGATCAGCCCAAAACACCCCTTCAAGTTGGTCAATCTGGCTATAATTTTCACAGGAAACTCAGTTTATATCAGTGAATGAATTTGTATTGGGCTGGCCCACTCGAGGGCCATTTTAGAAATTTCAATTTCCGGGGTGTGGGGGGCCTATGGGTAGCCCCTCAGGTGGAAAATGTCAAGTATATCATAATATTGCCAATCTGAAGCCCAAATTAAATTTTATGCATACTCTAATAATTAATGAGGATATTTTAGGCACATTTGGGGCATTACATGTCTGATCAGAAATTATTACACCAAAATATTGTTGTAAAAGTAGCCAAAATTAGATATAAATCAACCCAAACCAGTACTAAATGTTGGTCTATAAGTCTGAAATTTGGCCCAAAAATTACTTGCCACCTACTAAATCTGATTGCATAGGTTTTAGGATTACATCTGATATACCAGTGGTGTCATATGCATGATATGGGGTCCAGGAAGGCCAAAATACAGCCTCAGATGGCTGTATCAGGATATGCTGATATATTCTCAATTAATGTAGATTCAAGGTTGAAAACCATATTGTTGCCAACAGGAGTCGCCACTGAAATAAATTGTAGTAGTGTGTTCCTTTAGAAATACTTATCTAGCCCAAAGTGCAGGTTCAGGGAGTGTAGTTGGCGAGGGATTCATAAAATGCCAGATCAGCCCAAAACACCCCTTCAAGTTGGTCAATCTGGCTATAATTTTCACAGGAAACTCAGTTTATATCAGTGAATGAATTTGTATTGGGCTGGCCCACTCGAGGGCCATTTTAGAAATTTCAATTTCCGGGGTGTGGGGGGCCTATGGGTAGCCCCTCAGGTGGAAAATGTCAAGTATATCATAATATTGCCAATCTGAAGCCCAAATTAAATTTTATGCATACTCTAATAATTAATGAGGATATTTTAGGCACATTTGGGGCATTACATGTCTGATCAGAAATTATTACACCAAAATATTGTTGTAAAAGTAGCCAAAATTAGATATAAATCAACCCAAACCAGTACTAAATGTTGGTCTATAAGTCTGAAATTTGGCCCAAAAATTACTTGCCACCTACTAAATCTGATTGCATAGGTTTTAGGATTACATCTGATATACCAGTGGTGTCATATGCATGATATGGGGGTCCAGGAAGGCCAAAATACAGCCTCAGATGGCTGTATCAGGATATGCTGATATATTCTCAATTAATGTAGATTCAAGGTTGAAAACCATATTGTTGCCAACAGGAGTCGCCACTGAAATAAATTGTAGTAGTGTGTTCCTTTAGAAATACTTATCTAGCCCAAAGTGCAGGTTCAAGGGAGTGTAGTTGGCGAGGGATTCATAAAATGCCAGATCAGCCCAAAACACCCCTTCAAGTTGGTCAATCTGGCTATAATTTTCACAGGAAACTCAGTTTATATCAGTGAATGAATTTGTATTGGGCTGGCCCACTCGAGGGCCATTTTAGAAATTTCAATTTCCGGGGTGTGGGGGGCCTATGGGTAGCCCCTCAGGTGGAAAATGTCAAGTATATCATAATATTGCCAATCTGAAGCCCAAATTAAATTTTATGCATACTCTAATAATTAATGAGGATATTTTAGGCACATTTGGGGCATTACATGTCTGATCAGAAATTATTACACCAAAATATTGTTGTAAAAGTAGCCAAAATTAGATATAAATCAACCCAAACCAGTACTAAATGTTGGTCTATAAGTCTGAAATTTGGCCCAAAAATTACTTGCCACCTACTAAATCTGATTGCATAGGTTTTAGGATTACATCTGATATACCAGTGGTGTCATATGCATGATATGGGGTCCAGGAAGGCCAAAATACAGCCTCAGATGGCTGTATCAGGATATGCTGATATATTCTCAATTAGTGTAGATTCAAGGTTGAAAACCATATTGTTGCCAACAGGAGTCGCCACTGAAATAAATTGTAGTAGTGTGTTCCTTTAGAAATACTTATCTAGCCCAAAGTGCAGGTTCAGGGAGTGTAGTTGGCGAGGGATTCATAAAATGCCAGATCAGCCCAAAACACCCCTTCAAGTTGGTCAATCTGGCTATAATTTTCACAGGAAACTCAGTTTATATCAGTGAATGAATTTGTATTGGGCTGGCCCACTCGAGGGCCATTTTAGAAATTTCAATTTCCGGGGTGTGGGGGGCCTATGGGTAGCCCCTCAGGTGGAAAATGTCAAGTATATCATAATATTGCCAATCTGAAGCCCAAATTAAATTTTATGCATACTCTAATAATTAATGAGGATATTTTAGGCACATTTGGGGCATTACATGTCTGATCAGAAATTATTACACCAAAATATTGTTGTAAAAGTAGCCAAAATTAGATATAAATCAACCCAAACCAGTACTAAATGTTGGTCTATAAGTCTGAAATTTGGCCCAAAAATTACTTGCCACCTACTAAATCTGATTGCATAGGTTTTAGGATTACATCTGATATACCAGTGGTGTCATATGCATGATATGGGGTCCAGGAAGGCCAAAATACAGCCTCAGATGGCTGTATCAGGATATGCTGATATATTCTCAATTAATGTAGATTCAAGGTTGAAAACCATATTGTTGCCAACAGGAGTCGCCACTGAAATAAATTGTAGTAGTGTGTTCCTTTAGAAATACTTATCTAGCCCAAAGTGCAGGTTCAGGGAGTGTAGTTGGCGAGGGATTCATAAAATGCCAGATCAGCCCAAAACACCCCTTCAAGTTGGTCAATCTGGCTATAATTTTCACAGGAAACTCAGTTTATATCAGTGAATGAATTTGTATTGGGCTGGCCCACTCGAGGGCCATTTTAGAAATTTCAATTTCCGGGGTGTGGGGGGCCTATGGGTAGCCCCTCAGGTGGAAAATGTCAAGTATATCATAATATTGCCAATCTGAAGCCCAAATTAAATTTTATGCATACTCTAATAATTAATGAGGATATTTTAGGCACATTTGGGGCATTACATGTCTGATCAGAAATTATTACACCAAAATATTGTTGTAAAAGTAGCCAAAATTAGATATAAATCAACCCAAACCAGTACTAAATGTTGGTCTATAAGTCTGAAATTTGGCCCAAAAATTACTTGCCACCTACTAAATCTGATTGCATAGGTTTTAGGATTACATCTGATATACCAGTGGTGTCATATGCATGATATGGGGTCCAGGAAGGCCAAAATACAGCCTCAGATGGCTGTATCAGGATATGCTGATATATTCTCAATTAATGTAGATTCAAGGTTGAAAACCATATTGTTGCCAACAGGAGTCGCCACTGAAATAAATTGTAGTAGTGTGTTCCTTTAGAAATACTTATCTAGCCCAAAGTGCAGGTTCAGGGAGTGTAGTTGGCGAGGGATTCATAAAATGCCAGATCAGCCCAAAACACCCCTTCAAGTTGGTCAATCTGGCTATAATTTTCACAGGAAACTCAGTTTATATCAGTGAATGAATTTGTATTGGGCTGGCCCACTCGAGGGCCATTTTAGAAATTTCAATTTCCGGGGTGTGGGGGGCCTATGGGTAGCCCCTCAGGTGGAAAATGTCAAGTATATCATAATATTGCCAATCTGAAGCCCAAATTAAATTTTATGCATACTCTAATAATTAATGAGGATATTTTAGGCACATTTGGGGCATTACATGTCTGATCAGAAATTATTACACCAAAATATTGTTGTAAAAGTAGCCAAAATTAGATATAAATCAACCCAAACCAGTACTAAATGTTGGTCTATAAGTCTGAAATTTGGCCCAAAAATTACTTGCCACCTACTAAATCTGATTGCATAGGTTTTAGGATTACATCTGATATACCAGTGGTGTCATATGCATGATATGGGGGTCCAGGAAGGCCAAAATACAGCCTCAGATGGCTGTATCAGGATATGCTGATATATTCTCAATTAATGTAGATTCAAGGTTGAAAACCATATTGTTGCCAACAGGAGTCGCCACTGAAATAAATTGTAGTAGTGTGTTCCTTTAGAAATACTTATCTAGCCCAAAGTGCAGGTTCAGGGAGTGTAGTTGGCGAGGGATTCATAAAATGCCAGATCAGCCCAAAACACCCCTTCAAGTTGGTCAATCTGGCTATAATTTTCACAGGAAACTCAGTTTATATCAGTGAATGAATTTGTATTGGGCTGGCCCACTCGAGGGCCATTTTAGAAATTTCAATTTCCGGGGTGTGGGGGGCCTATGGGTAGCCCCTCAGGTGGAAAATGTCAAGTATATCATAATATTGCCAATCTGAAGCCCAAATTAAATTTTATGCATACTCTAATAATTAATGAGGATATTTTAGGCACATTTGGGGCATTACATGTCTGATCAGAAATTATTACACCAAAATATTGTTGTAAAAGTAGCCAAAATTAGATATAAATCAACCCAAACCAGTACTAAATGTTGGTCTATAAGTCTGAAATTTGGCCCAAAAATTACATGCCACCTACTAAATCTGATTGCATAGGTTTTAGGATTACATCTGATATACCAGTGGTGTCATATGATATGGGGTCCAGGAAGGCCAAAATACAGCCTCGAGATGGCTGTATCAGGATATGCTGATATATTCTCAATTAATGTAGATTCAAGGTTGAAAACCATAGTGTTGCCAACAGGAGTCGCCACTGAAAAAAATTGTAGTAGTGTGTTCCTTTAGAAATACATATCTAGCCCAAAGTGCAGGTTCAGGGAGTGTAGTTGGCGAGGGATTCATAAAATGCCAGATCAGCCCAAAACACCCCTTCAAGTTGGTCAATCTGGCTATAATTTTCACAGGAAACTCAGTTTATATCAGAGAATGAATTTGTATTGGGCTGGCCCACTCGAGGGCCATTTTAGAAATTTCAATTTCCGGGGTGTGGGGGGCCTATGGGTAGCCCCTCAGGTGGAAAATGTCAAGTATATTATAATATTGCCAATCTGAAGCCCAAATTAAATTTCATGCATACTCTAATAATAAATGAGGATATTTTAGGCACAATTGGGGCATTACATGTCTGATCAGAAATTATTACACCAAAATACTGTTGTAAAAGTAGCCAAAATTAGATATAAATCAACCCAAACCAGTACTAAATGTTGGTCTATAAGTCTGAAATTTGGCCCAAAAATTACTTACCACCTACTAAATCTGATTGCATAGGTTTTAGGATTACATCTGATATACCAGTGGTGTCATATGCGTGATATGGGGTCCAGAAAGGTCAAAATACAGCCTCAGATGGCTGTATCAGGATATGCTGATATATTCTCAATTAATGTAGATTCAAGGTTGAAAACCATATTGTTGCCAACAGGAGTCGCCACTGAAATAAATTGTAGTAGTGTGTTCCTTTAGAAATACATATCTAGCCCAAAGTGCAGGTTCAGGGAGTGTAGTTGGCGAGGGATTCATAAAATGCCAGATCAGACCAAAACACCCCTTCAAGTTGGTCAATCTGGCTATAATTTTCACAGGAAACTCAGTTTATATAAGAGAATGAATTTGTATTGGGCTGGCCCACTCGAGGGCCATTTTAGAAATTTCAATTTCCGGGGTGTGGGGGGCCTATGGGTAGCCCCTCAGGTGGAAAATGTCAAGTATATCATAATATTGCCAATCTGAAGCCCAAATTAAATTTCATGCATACTTTAAAAATTAATGAGGATATTTTAGGCACATTTGGGGCATTACATGTCTGATCAGAAATTATTACACCAAAATATTGTTGTAAAAGTAGCCAAAATTAGATATAAATCAACCCAAACCAGTACTAAATGTTGGTCTATAAGTCTGAAATTTGGCCCAAAAATTACTTGCCACCTACTAAATCTGATTGCATAGGTTTTAGGATTACATCTGATATACCAGTGGTGTCATATGATATGGGGTCCAGGAAGGCCAAAATACAGCCTCGAGATGGCTGTATCAGGATATGCTGATATATTCTCAATTAATGTAGATTCAAGGTTGAAAACCATAGTGTTGCCAACAGGAGTCGCCACTGAAAAAAATTGTAGTAGTGTGTTCCTTTAGAAATACATATCTAGCCCAAAGTGCAGGTTCAGGGAGTGTAGTTGGCGAGGGATTCATAAAATGCCAGATCAGCCCAAAACACCCCTTCAAGTTGGTCAATCTGGCTATAATTTTCACAGGAAACTCAGTTTATATCAGAGAATGAATTTGTATTGGGCTGGCCCACTCGAGGGCCATTTTAGAAATTTCAATTTCCGGGGTGTGGGGGGCCTATGGGTAGCCCCTCAGCTGGAAAATGTCAAGTATATTATAATATTGCCAATCTGAAGCCCAAATTAAATTTCATGCATACTCTAATAATAAATGAGGATATTTTAGGCACAATTGGGGCATTACATGTCTGATCAGAAATTATTACACCAAAATATTGTTGTAAAAGTAGCCAAAATTAGATATAAATCAACCCAAACCAGTACTAAATGTTGGTCTATAAGTCTGAAATTTGGCCCAAAAATTACTTGCCACCTACTAAATCTGATTGCATAGGTTTTAGGATTACATCTGATATACCAGTGGTGTCATATGATATGGGGTCCAGGAAGGCCAAAATACAGCCTCGAGATGGCTGTATCAGGATATGCTGATATATTCTCAATTAATGTAGATTCAAGGTTGAAAACCATAGTGTTGCCAACAGGAGTCGCCACTGAAAAAAATTGTAGTAGTGTGTTCCTTTAGAAATACATATCTAGCCCAAAGTGCAGTTTCAGGGGGTGTAGTTGGCGAGGGATTCATAAAATGCCAGATCAGCCCAAAACACCCCTTCAAGTTGGTCAATCTGGCTATAATTTTCACAGGAAACTCAGTTTATATCAGAGAATGAATTTGTATTGGGCTGGCCCACTCGAGGGCCATTTTAGAAATTTCAATTTCCGGGGTGTGGGGGGCCTATGGGTAGCCCCTCAGGTGGAAAATGTCAAGTATATCATAATATTGCCAATCTGAAGCCCAAATTAAATTTTATGCATACTCTAATAATTAATGAGGATATTTTAGGCACATTTGGGGCATTACATGTCTGATCAGAAATTATTACACCAAAATATTGTTGTAAAAGTAGCCAAAATTAGATATAAATCAACCCAAACCAGTACTAAATGTTGGTCTATAAGTCTGAAATTTGGCCCAAAAATTACTTACCACCTACTAAATCTGATTGCATAGGTTTTAGGATTACATCTGATATACCAGTGGTGTCATATGCGTGATATGGGGTCCAGAAAGGTCAAAATACAGCCTCAGATGGCTGTATCAGGATATGCTGATATATTCTCAATTAATGTAGATTCAAGGTTGAAAACCATATTGTTGCCAACAGGAGTCGCCACTGAAATAAATTGTAGTAGTGTGTTCCTTTAGAAACATATATCTAGCCCAAAGTGCAGGTTCAGGGAGTGTAGTTGGCGAGGGATTCATAAAATGCCAGATCAGACCAAAACACCCCTTCAAGTTGGTCAATCTGGCTATAATTTTCACAGGAAACTCAGTTTATATAAGAGAATGAATTTGTATTGGGCTGGCCCACTCGAGGGCCATTTTAGAAATTTCAATTTCCGGGGTGTGGGGGGCCTATGGGTAGCCCCTCAGGTGGAAAATGTCAAGTATATCATAATATTGCCAATCTGAAGCCCAAATTAAATTTTATGCATACTCTAATAATTAATGAGGATATTTTAGGCACATTTGGGGCATTACATGTCTGATCAGAAATTATTACACCAAAATATTGTTGTAAAAGTAGCCAAAATTAGATATAAATCAACCCAAACCAGTACTAAATGTTGGTCTATAAGTCTGAAATTTGGCCCAAAAATTACTTACCACCTACTAAATCTGATTGCATAGGTTTTAGGATTACATCTGATATACCAGTGGTGTCATATGCGTGATATGGGGTCCAGAAAGGTCAAAATACAGCCTCAGATGGCTGTATCAGGATATGCTGATATATTCTCAATTAATGTAGATTCAAGGTTGAAAACCATATTGTTGCCAACAGGAGTCGCCACTGAAATAAATTGTAGTAGTGTGTTCCTTTAGAAATACATATCTAGCCCAAAGTGCAGGTTCAGGGAGTGTAGTTGGCGAGGGATTCATAAAATGCCAGATCAGACCAAAACACCCCTTCAAGTTGGTCAATCTGGCTATAATTTTCACAGGAAACTCAGTTTATATAAGAGAATGAATTTGTATTGGGCTGGCCCACTCGAGGGCCATTTTAGAAATTTCAATTTCCGGGGTGTGGGGGGCCTATGGGTAGCCCCTCAGGTGGAAAATGTCAAGTATATCATAATATTGCCAATCTGAAGCCCAAATTAAATTTCATGCATACTTTAAAAATTAATGAGGATATTTTAGGCACATTTGGGGCATTACATGTCTGATCAGAAATTATTACACCAAAATATTGTTGTAAAAGTAGCCAAAATTAGATATAAATCAACCCAAACCAGTACTAAATGTTGGTCTATAAGTCTGAAATTTGGCCCAAAAATTACTTGCCACCTACTAAATCTGATTGCATAGGTTTTAGGATTACATCTGATATACCAGTGGTGTCATATGCATGATATGGGGTCCAGGAAGGCCAAAATACAGCCTCAGATGGCTGTATCAGGATATGCTGATATATTCTCAATTAATGTAGATTCAAGGTTGAAAACCATATTGTTGCCAACAGGAGTCGCCACTGAAATAAATTGTAGTAGTGTGTTCCTTTAGAAATACTTATCTAGCCCAAAGTGCAGGTTCAGGGAGTGTAGTTGGCGAGGGATTCATAAAATGCCAGATCAGCCCAAAACACCCCTTCAAGTTGGTCAATCTGGCTATAATTTTCACAGGAAACTCAGTTTATATCAGTGAATGAATTTGTATTGGGCTGGCCCACTCGAGGGCCATTTTAGAAATTTCAATTTCCGGGGTGTGGGGGGCCTATGGGTAGCCCCTCAGGTGGAAAATGTCAAGTATATCATAATATTGCCAATCTGAAGCCCAAATTAAATTTTATGCATACTCTAATAATTAATGAGGATATTTTAGGCACATTTGGGGCATTACATGTCTGATCAGAAATTATTACACCAAAATATTGTTGTAAAAGTAGCCAAAATTAGATATAAATCAACCCAAACCAGTACTAAATGTTGGTCTATAAGTCTGAAATTTGGCCCAAAAATTACTTGCCACCTACTAAATCTGATTGCATAGGTTTTAGGATTACATCTGATATACCAGTGGTGTCATATGCATGATATGGGGTCCAGGAAGGCCAAAATACAGCCTCAGATGGCTGTATCAGGATATGCTGATATATTCTCAATTAATGTAGATTCAAGGTTGAAAACCATATTGTTGCCAACAGGAGTCGCCACTGAAATAAATTGTAGTAGTGTGTTCCTTTAGAAATACTTATCTAGCCCAAAGTGCAGGTTCAGGGAGTGTAGTTGGCGAGGGATTCATAAAATGCCAGATCAGCCCAAAACACCCCTTCAAGTTGGTCAATCTGGCTATAATTTTCACAGGAAACTCAGTTTATATCAGTGAATGAATTTGTATTGGGCTGGCCCACTCGAGGGCCATTTTAGAAATTTCAATTTCCGGGGTGTGGGGGGCCTATGGGTAGCCCCTCAGGTGGAAAATGTCAAGTATATCATAATATTGCCAATCTGAAGCCCAAATTAAATTTTATGCATACTCTAATAATTAATGAGGATATTTTAGGCACATTTGGGGCATTACATGTCTGATCAGAAATTATTACACCAAAATATTGTTGTAAAAGTAGCCAAAATTAGATATAAATCAACCCAAACCAGTACTAAATGTTGGTCTATAAGTCTGAAATTTGGCCCAAAAATTACTTGCCACCTACTAAATCTGATTGCATAGGTTTTAGGATTACATCTGATATACCAGTGGTGTCATATGCATGATATGGGGTCCAGGAAGGCCAAAATACAGCCTCAGATGGCTGTATCAGGATATGCTGATATATTCTCAATTAATGTAGATTCAAGGTTGAAAACCATATTGTTGCCAACAGGAGTCGCCACTGAAATAAATTGTAGTAGTGTGTTCCTTTAGAAATACTTATCTAGCCCAAAGTGCAGGTTCAGGGAGTGTAGTTGGCGAGGGATTCATAAAATGCCAGATCAGCCCAAAACACCCCTTCAAGTTGGTCAATCTGGCTATAATTTTCACAGGAAACTCAGTTTATATCAGTGAATGAATTTGTATTGGGCTGGCCCACTCGAGGGCCATTTTAGAAATTTCAATTTCCGGGGTGTGGGGGGCCTATGGGTAGCCCCTCAGGTGGAAAATGTCAAGTATATCATAATATTGCCAATCTGAAGCCCAAATTAAATTTTATGCATACTCTAATAATTAATGAGGATATTTTAGGCACATTTGGGGCATTACATGTCTGATCAGAAATTATTACACCAAAATATTGTTGTAAAAGTAGCCAAAATTAGATATAAATCAACCCAAACCAGTACTAAATGTTGGTCTATAAGTCTGAAATTTGGCCCAAAAATTACATGCCACCTACTAAATCTGATTGCATAGGTTTTAGGATTACATCTGATATACCAGTGGTGTCATATGATATGGGGTCCAGGAAGGCCAAAATACAGCCTCGAGATGGCTGTATCAGGATATGCTGATATATTCTCAATTAATGTAGATTCAAGGTTGAAAACCATAGTGTTGCCAACAGGAGTCGCCACTGAAAAAAATTGTAGTAGTGTGTTCCTTTAGAAATACATATCTAGCCCAAAGTGCAGGTTCAGGGAGTGTAGTTGGCGAGGGATTCATAAAATGCCAGATCAGCCCAAAACACCCCTTCAAGTTGGTCAATCTGGCTATAATTTTCACAGGAAACTCAGTTTATATCAGTGAATGAATTTGTATTGGGCTGGCCCACTCGAGGGCCATTTTAGAAATTTCAATTTCCGGGGTGTGGGGGGCCTATGGGTAGCCCCTCAGGTGGAAAATGTCAAGTATATCATAATATTGCCAATCTGAAGCCCAAATTAAATTTTATGCATACTCTAATAATTAATGAGGATATTTTAGGCACATTTGGGGCATTACATGTCTGATCAGAAATTATTACACCAAAATATTGTTGTAAAAGTAGCCAAAATTAGATATAAATCAACCCAAACCAGTACTAAATGTTGGTCTATAAGTCTGAAATTTGGCCCAAAAATTACATGCCACCTACTAAATCTGATTGCATAGGTTTTAGGATTACATCTGATATACCAGTGGTGTCATATGATATGGGGTCCAGGAAGGCCAAAATACAGCCTCGAGATGGCTGTATCAGGATATGCTGATATATTCTCAATTAATGTAGATTCAAGGTTGAAAACCATAGTGTTGCCAACAGGAGTCGCCACTGAAAAAAATTGTAGTAGTGTGTTCCTTTAGAAATACATATCTAGCCCAAAGTGCAGGTTCAGGGAGTGTAGTTGGCGAGGGATTCATAAAATGCCAGATCAGCCCAAAACACCCCTTCAAGTTGGTCAATCTGGCTATAATTTTCACAGGAAACTCAGTTTATATCAGAGAATGAATTTGTATTGGGCTGGCCCACTCGAGGGCCATTTTAGAAATTTCAATTTCCGGGGTGTGGGGGGCCTATGGGTAGCCCCTCAGGTGGAAAATGTCAAGTATATTATAATATTGCCAATCTGAAGCCCAAATTAAATTTCATGCATACTCTAATAATAAATGAGGATATTTTAGGCACAATTGGGGCATTACATGTCTGATCAGAAATTATTACACCAAAATACTGTTGTAAAAGTAGCCAAAATTAGATATAAATCAACCCAAACCAGTACTAAATGTTGGTCTATAAGTCTGAAATTTGGCCCAAAAATTACTTACCACCTACTAAATCTGATTGCATAGGTTTTAGGATTACATCTGATATACCAGTGGTGTCATATGCGTGATATGGGGTCCAGAAAGGTCAAAATACAGCCTCAGATGGCTGTATCAGGATATGCTGATATATTCTCAATTAATGTAGATTCAAGGTTGAAAACCATATTGTTGCCAACAGGAGTCGCCACTGAAATAAATTGTAGTAGTGTGTTCCTTTAGAAATACATATCTAGCCCAAAGTGCAGGTTCAGGGAGTGTAGTTGGCGAGGGATTCATAAAATGCCAGATCAGACCAAAACACCCCTTCAAGTTGGTCAATCTGGCTATAATTTTCACAGGAAACTCAGTTTATATAAGAGAATGAATTTGTATTGGGCTGGCCCACTCGAGGGCCATTTTAGAAATTTCAATTTCCGGGGTGTGGGGGGCCTATGGGTAGCCCCTCAGGTGGAAAATGTCAAGTATATCATAATATTGCCAATCTGAAGCCCAAATTAAATTTCATGCATACTTTAAAAATTAATGAGGATATTTTAGGCACATTTGGGGCATTACATGTCTGATCAGAAATTATTACACCAAAATATTGTTGTAAAAGTAGCCAAAATTAGATATAAATCAACCCAAACCAGTACTAAATGTTGGTCTATAAGTCTGAAATTTGGCCCAAAAATTACTTGCCACCTACTAAATCTGATTGCATAGGTTTTAGGATTACATCTGATATACCAGTGGTGTCATATGATATGGGGTCCAGGAAGGCCAAAATACAGCCTCGAGATGGCTGTATCAGGATATGCTGATATATTCTCAATTAATGTAGATTCAAGGTTGAAAACCATAGTGTTGCCAACAGGAGTCGCCACTGAAAAAAATTGTAGTAGTGTGTTCCTTTAGAAATACATATCTAGCCCAAAGTGCAGGTTCAGGGAGTGTAGTTGGCGAGGGATTCATAAAATGCCAGATCAGCCCAAAACACCCCTTCAAGTTGGTCAATCTGGCTATAATTTTCACAGGAAACTCAGTTTATATCAGAGAATGAATTTGTATTGGGCTGGCCCACTCGAGGGCCATTTTAGAAATTTCAATTTCCGGGGTGTGGGGGGCCTATGGGTAGCCCCTCAGGTGGAAAATGTCAAGTATATTATAATATTGCCAATCTGAAGCCCAAATTAAATTTCATGCATACTCTAATAATAAATGAGGATATTTTAGGCACAATTGGGGCATTACATGTCTGATCAGAAATTATTACACCAAAATATTGTTGTAAAAGTAGCCAAAATTAGATATAAATCAACCCAAACCAGTACTAAATGTTGGTCTATAAGTCTGAAATTTGGCCCAAAAATTACTTGCCACCTACTAAATCTGATTGCATAGGTTTTAGGATTACATCTGATATACCAGTGGTGTCATATGATATGGGGTCCAGGAAGGCCAAAATACAGCCTCGAGATGGCTGTATCAGGATATGCTGATATATTCTCAATTAATGTAGATTCAAGGTTGAAAACCATAGTGTTGCCAACAGGAGTCGCCACTGAAAAAAATTGTAGTAGTGTGTTCCTTTAGAAATACATATCTAGCCCAAAGTGCAGTTTCAGGGAGTGTAGTTGGCGAGGGATTCATAAAATGCCAGATCAGCCCAAAACACCCCTTCAAGTTGGTCAATCTGGCTATAATTTTCACAGGAAACTCAGTTTATATCAGAGAATGAATTTGTATTGGGCTGGCCCACTCGAGGGCCATTTTAGAAATTTCAATTTCCGGGGTGTGGGGGGCCTATGGGTAGCCCCTCAGGTGGAAAATGTCAAGTATATTATAATATTGCCAATCTGAAGCCCAAATTAAATTTCATGCATACTCTAATAATAAATGAGGATATTTTAGGCACAATTGGGGCATTACATGTCTGATCAGAAATTATTACACCAAAATATTGTTGTAAAAGTAGCCAAAATTAGATATAAATCAACCCAAACCAGTACTAAATGTTGGTCTATAAGTCTGAAATTTGGCCCAAAAATTACTTACCACCTACTAAATCTGATTGCATAGGTTTTAGGATTACATCTGATATACCAGTGGTGTCATATGCGTGATATGGGGTCCAGAAAGGTCAAAATACAGCCTCAGATGGCTGTATCAGGATATGCTGATATATTCTCAATTAATGTAGATTCAAGGTTGAAAACCATATTGTTGCCAACAGGAGTCGCCACTGAAATAAATTGTAGTAGTGTGTTCCTTTAGAAATACATATCTAGCCCAAAGTGCAGGTTCAGGGAGTGTAGTTGGCGAGGGATTCATAAAATGCCAGATCAGACCAAAACACCCCTTCAAGTTGGTCAATCTGGCTATAATTTTCACAGGAAACTCAGTTTATATAAGAGAATGAATTTGTATTGGGCTGGCCCACTCGAGGGCCATTTTAGAAATTTCAATTTCCGGGGTGTGGGGGGCCTATGGGTAGCCCCTCAGGTGGAAAATGTCAAGTATATCATAATATTGCCAATCTGAAGCCCAAATTAAATTTTATGCATACTCTAATAATTAATGAGGATATTTTAGGCACATTTGGGGCATTACATGTCTGATCAGAAATTATTACACCAAAATATTGTTGTAAAAGTAGCCAAAATTAGATATAAATCAACCCAAACCAGTACTAAATGTTGGTCTATAAGTCTGAAATTTGGCCCAAAAATTACTTACCACCTACTAAATCTGATTGCATAGGTTTTAGGATTACATCTGATATACCAGTGGTGTCATATGCGTGATATGGGGTCCAGAAAGGTCAAAATACAGCCTCAGATGGCTGTATCAGGATATGCTGATATATTCTCAATTAATGTAGATTCAAGGTTGAAAACCATATTGTTGCCAACAGGAGTCGCCACTGAAATAAATTGTAGTAGTGTGTTCCTTTAGAAATACATATCTAGCCCAAAGTGCAGGTTCAGGGAGTGTAGTTGGCGAGGGATTCATAAAATGCCAGATCAGACCAAAACACCCCTTCAAGTTGGTCAATCTGGCTATAATTTTCACAGGAAACTCAGTTTATATAAGAGAATGAATTTGTATTGGGCTGGCCCACTCGAGGGCCATTTTAGAAATTTCAATTTCCGGGGTGTGGGGGGCCTATGGGTAGCCCCTCAGGTGGAAAATGTCAAGTATATCATAATATTGCCAATCTGAAGCCCAAATTAAATTTTATGCATACTCTAATAATTAATGAGGATATTTTAGGCACATTTGGGGCATTACATGTCTGATCAGAAATTATTACACCAAAATATTGTTGTAAAAGTAGCCAAAATTAGATATAAATCAACCCAAACCAGTACTAAATGTTGGTCTATAAGTCTGAAATTTGGCCCAAAAATTACTTACCACCTACTAAATCTGATTGCATAGGTTTTAGGATTACATCTGATATACCAGTGGTGTCATATGCGTGATATGGGGTCCAGAAAGGTCAAAATACAGCCTCAGATGGCTGTATCAGGATATGCTGATATATTCTCAATTAATGTAGATTCAAGGTTGAAAACCATATTGTTGCCAACAGGAGTCGCCACTGAAATAAATTGTAGTAGTGTGTTCCTTTAGAAATACATATCTAGCCCAAAGTGCAGGTTCAGGGAGTGTAGTTGGCGAGGGATTCATAAAATGCCAGATCAGACCAAAACACCCCTTCAAGTTGGTCAATCTGGCTATAATTTTCACAGGAAACTCAGTTTATATAAGAGAATGAATTTGTATTGGGCTGGCCCACTCGAGGGCCATTTTAGAAATTTCAATTTCCGGGGTGTGGGGGGCCTATGGGTAGCCCCTCAGGTGGAAAATGTCAAGTATATCATAATATTGCCAATCTGAAGCCCAAATTAAATTTCATGCATACTTTAAAAATTAATGAGGATATTTTAGGCACATTTGGGGCATTACATGTCTGATCAGAAATTATTACACCAAAATATTGTTGTAAAAGTAGCCAAAATTAGATATAAATCAACCCAAACCAGTACTAAATGTTGGTCTATAAGTCTGAAATTTGGCCCAAAAATTACTTGCCACCTACTAAATCTGATTGCATAGGTTTTAGGATTACATCTGATATACCAGTGGTGTCATATGATATGGGGTCCAGGAAGGCCAAAATACAGCCTCGAGATGGTTGTATCAGGATATGCTGATATATTCTCAATTAATGTAGATTCAAGGTTGAAAACCATAGTGTTGCCAACAGGAGTCGCCACTGAAAAAAATTGTAGTAGTGTGTTCCTTTAGAAATACATATCTAGCCCAAAGTGCAGGTTCAGGGAGTGTAGTTGGCGAGGGATTCATAAAATGCCAGATCAGCCCAAAACACCCCTTCAAGTTGGTCAATCTGGCTATAATTTTCACAGGAAACTCAGTTTATATCAGAGAATGAATTTGTATTGGGCTGGCCCACTCGAGGGCCATTTTAGAAATTTCAATTTCCGGGGTGTGGGGGGCCTATGGGTAGCCCCTCAGGTGGAAAATGTCAAGTATATTATAATATTGCCAATCTGAAGCCCAAATTAAATTTCATGCATACTCTAATAATAAATGAGGATATTTTAGGCACAATTGGGGCATTACATGTCTGATCAGAAATTATTACACCAAAATATTGTTGTAAAAGTAGCCAAAATTAGATATAAATCAACCCAAACCAGTACTAAATGTTGGTCTATAAGTCTGAAATTTGGCCCAAAAATTACTTGCCACCTACTAAATCTGATTGCATAGGTTTTAGGATTACATCTGATATACCAGTGGTGTCATATGATATGGGGTCCAGGAAGGCCAAAATACAGCCTCGAGATGGCTGTATCAGGATATGCTGATATATTCTCAATTAATGTAGATTCAAGGTTGAAAACCATAGTGTTGCCAACAGGAGTCGCCACTGAAAAAAATTGTAGTAGTGTGTTCCTTTAGAAATACATATCTAGCCCAAAGTGCAGGTTCAGGGAGTGTAGTTGGCGAGGGATTCATAAAATGCCAGATCAGCCCAAAACACCCCTTCAAGTTGGTCAATCTGGCTATAATTTTCACAGGAAACTCAGTTTATATCAGAGAATGAATTTGTATTGGGCTGGCCCACTCGAGGGCCATTTTAGAAATTTCAATTTCCGGGGTGTGGGGGGCCTATGGGTAGCCCCTCAGGTGGAAAATGTCAAGTATATTATAATATTGCCAATCTGAAGCCCAAATTAAATTTCATGCATACTCTAATAATAAATGAGGATATTTTAGGCACAATTGGGGCATTACATGTCTGATCAGAAATTATTACACCAAAATATTGTTGTAAAAGTAGCCAAAATTAGATATAAATCAACCCAAACCAGTACTAAATGTTGGTCTATAAGTCTGAAATTTGGCCCAAAAATTACTTACCACCTACTAAATCTGATTGCATAGGTTTTAGGATTACATCTGATATACCAGTGGTGTCATATGCGTGATATGGGGTCCAGAAAGGTCAAAATACAGCCTCAGATGGCTGTATCAGGATATGCTGATATATTCTCAATTAATGTAGATTCAAGGTTGAAAACCATATTGTTGCCAACAGGAGTCGCCACTGAAATAAATTGTAGTAGTGTGTTCCTTTAGAAATACATATCTAGCCCAAAGTGCAGGTTCAGGGAGTGTAGTTGGCGAGGGATTCATAAAATGCCAGATCAGACCAAAACACCCCTTCAAGTTGGTCAATCTGGCTATAATTTTCACAGGAAACTCAGTTTATATAAGAGAATGAATTTGTATTGGGCTGGCCCACTCGAGGGCCATTTTAGAAATTTCAATTTCCGGGGTGTGGGGGGCCTATGGGTAGCCCCTCAGGTGGAAAATGTCAAGTATATCATAATATTGCCAATCTGAAGCCCAAATTAAATTTCATGCATACTTTAAAAATTAATGAGGATATTTTAGGCACATTTGGGGCATTACATGTCTGATCAGAAATTATTACACCAAAATATTGTTGTAAAAGTAGCCAAAATTAGATATAAATCAACCCAAACCAGTACTAAATGTTGGTCTATAAGTCTGAAATTTGGCCCAAAAATTACTTACCACCTACTAAATCTGATTGCATAGGTTTTAGGATTACATCTGATATACCAGTGGTGTCATATGGGTGATATGGGGTCCAGGAAGGCCAAAATACAGCCTCAGATGGCTGTATCAGGATATGCTGATATATTCTCAATTAATGTAGATTCAAGGTTGAAAACCATATTGTTGCCAACAGGAGTCGCCACTGAAAAAAATTGTAGTAGTGTGTTCCTTTAGAAATACATATCTAGCCCAAAGTGCAGGTTCAGGGAGTGTAGTTGGCGAGGGATTCATAAAATGCCAGATCAGCCCAAAACACCCCTTCAAGTTGGTCAATCTGGCTATAATTTTCACAGGAAACTCAGTTTATATCAGAGAATGAATTTGTATTGGGCTGGCCCACTCGAGGGCCATTTTAGAAATTTCAATTTCCGGGGTGTGGGGGGCCTATGGGTAGCCCCTCAGGTGGAAAATGTCAAGTATATTATAATATTGCCAATCTGAAGCCCAAATTAAATTTCATGCATACTCTAATAATTAATGAGGATATTTTAGGCACAATTGGGGCATTACATGTCTGATCAGAAATTATTACACCAAAATATTGTTGTAAAAGTAGCCAAAATTAGATATAAATCAACCCAAGCCAGTACTAAATGTTAGTCTATAAGTCTGAAATTTGGCCCAAAAATTACTTGCCACCTACTAAATCTGATTGCATAGGTTTTAGGATTACATCTGATATACCAGTGGTGTCATATGCGTGATATGGGGTCCAGAAAGGCCAAAATACAGCCTCAGATGGCTGTATCAGGATATGCTGATATATTCTCAATTAATGTAGATTCAAGGTTGAAAACCATATTGTTGCCAACAGGAGTCGCCACTGAAAAAAATTGTAGTAGTGTGTTCCTTTAGAAATACATATCTAGCCCAAAGTGCAGGTTCAGGGAGTGTAGTTGGCGAGGGATTCATAAAGTGCCAGATCAGACCAAAACACCCCTTCAAGTTGGTCAATCTGGCTATAATTTTCACAGGAAACTCAGTTTATATAAGAGAATGAATTTGTATTGGGCTGGCCCACTCGAGGGCCATTTTAGAAATTTCAATTTCCGGGGTGTGGGGGGCCTATGGGTAGCCCCTCAGGTGGAAAATGTCAAGTATATTATAATATTGCCAATCTGAAGCCCAAATTAAATTTCATGCATACTCTAATAATAAATGAGGATATTTTAGGCACAATTGGGGCATTACATGTCTGATCAGAAATTATTACACCAAAATATTGTTGTAAAAGTAGCCAAAATTAGATATAAATCAACCCAAACCAGTACTAAATGTTGGTCTATAAGTCTGAAATTTGGCCCAAAAATTACTTGCCACCTACTAAATCTGATTGCATAGGTTTTAGGATTACATCTGATATACCAGTGGTGTCATATGCGTGATATGGGGTCCAGAAAGGCCAAAATACAGCCTCAGATGGCTGTATCAGGATATGCTGATGTATTCTCAATTAATGTAGATTCAAGGTTGAAAACCATATTGTTGCCAACAGGAGTCGCCATTGAAATAAATTGTAGTAGTGTGTTCCTTTAGAAATACATATCTAGCCCAAAGTGCAGGTTCAGGGAGTGTAGTTGGCGAGGGATTCATAAAATGCCAGATCAGACCAAAACACCCCTTCAAGTTGGTCAATCTGGCTATAATTTTCACAGGAAACTCAGTTTATATAAGAGAATGAATTTGTATTGGGCTGGCCCACTCGAGGGCCATTTTAGAAATTTCAATTTCCGGGGTGTGGGGGGCCTATGGGTAGCCCCTCAGGTGGAAAATGTCAAGTATATCATAATATTGCCAATCTGAAGCCCAAATTAAATTTCATGCATACTTTAAAAATTAATGAGGATATTTTAGGCACATTTGGGGCATTACATGTCTGATCAGAAATTATTACACCAAAATATTGTTGTAAAAGTAGCCAAAATTAGATATAAATCAACCCAAACCAGTACTAAATGTTGGTCTATAAGTCTGAAATTTGGCCCAAAAATTACTTACCACCTACTAAATCTGATTGCATAGGTTTTAGGATTACATCTGATATACCAGTGGTGTCATATGGGTGATATGGGGTCCAGGAAGGCCAAAATACAGCCTCAGATGGCTGTATCAGGATATGCTGATATATTCTCAATTAATGTAGATTCAAGGTTGAAAACCATAGTGTTGCCAACAGGAGTCGCCACTGAAAAAAATTGTAGTAGTGTGTTCCTTTAGAAATACATATCTAGCCCAAAGTGCAGGTTCAGGGAGTGTAGTTGGCGAGGGATTCATAAAATGCCAGATCAGCCCAAAACACCCCTTCAAGTTGGTCAATCTGGCTATAATTTTCACAGGAAACTCAGTTTATATCAGAGAATGAATTTGTATTGGGCTGGCCCACTCGAGGGCCATTTTAGAAATTTCAATTTCCGGGGTGTGGGGGGCCTATGGGTAGCCCCTCAGGTGGAAAATGTCAAGTATATTATAATATTGCCAATCTGAAGCCCAAATTAAATTTCATGCATACTCTAATAATAAATGAGGATATTTTAGGCACAATTGGGGCATTACATGTCTGATCAGAAATTATTACACCAAAATATTGTTGTAAAAGTAGCCAAAATTAGATATAAATCAACCCAAACCAGTACTAAATGTTGGTCTATAAGTCTGAAATTTGGCCCAAAAATTACTTGCCACCTACTAAATCTGATTGCATAGGTTTTAGGATTACATCTGATATACCAGTGGTGTCATATGCGTGATATGGGGTCCAGAAAGGCCAAAATACAGCCTCAGATGGCTGTATCAGGATATGCTGATGTATTCTCAATTAATGTAGATTCAAGGTTGAAAACCATATTGTTGCCAACAGGAGTCGCCATTGAAATAAATTGTAGTAGTGTGTTCCTTTAGAAATACATATCTAGCCCAAAGTGCAGGTTCAGGGAGTGTAGTTGGCGAGGGATTCATAAAGTGCCAGATCAGACCAAAACACCCCTTCAAGTTGGTCAATCTGGCTATAATTTTCACAGGAAACTCAGTTTATATAAGAGAATGAATTTGTATTGGGCTGGCCCACTCGAGGGCCATTTTAGAAATTTCAATTTCCGGGGTGTGGGGGGCCTATGGGTAGCCCCTCAGGTGGAAAATGTCAAGTATATCATAATATTGCCAATCTGAAGCCCAAATTAAATTTCATGCATACTTTAAAAATTAATGAGGATATTTTAGGCACATTTGGGGCATTACATGTCTGATCAGAAATTATTACACCAAAATATTGTTGTAAAAGTAGCCAAAATTAGATATAAATCAACCCAAACCAGTACTAAATGTTGGTCTATAAGTCTGAAATTTGGCCCAAAAATTACTTACCACCTACTAAATCTGATTGCATAGGTTTTAGGATTACATCTGATATACCAGTGGTGTCATATGGGTGATATGGGGTCCAGGAAGGCCAAAATACAGCCTCAGATGGCTGTATCAGGATATGCTGATATATTCTCAATTAATGTAGATTCAAGGTTGAAAACCATAGTGTTGCCAACAGGAGTCGCCACTGAAAAAAATTGTAGTAGTGTGTTCCTTTAGAAATACATATCTAGCCCAAAGTGCAGGTTCAGGGAGTGTAGTTGGCGAGGGATTCATAAAATGCCAGATCAGCCCAAAACACCCCTTCAAGTTGGTCAATCTGGCTATAATTTTCACAGGAAACTCAGTTTATATCAGAGAATGAATTTGTATTGGGCTGGCCCACTCGAGGGCCATTTTAGAAATTTCAATTTCCGGGGTGTGGGGGGCCTATGGGTAGCCCCTCAGGTGGAAAATGTCAAGTATATTATAATATTGCCAATCTGAAGCCCAAATTAAATTTCATGCATACTCTAATAATTAATGAGGATATTTTAGGCACAATTGGGGCATTACATGTCTGATCAGAAATTATTACACCAAAATATTGTTGTAAAAGTAGCCAAAATTAGATATAAATCAACCCAAACCAGTACTAAATGTTGGTCTATAAGTCTGAAATTTGGCCCAAAAATTACTTGCCACCTACTAAATCTGATTGCATAGGTTTTAGGATTACATCTGATATACCAGTGGTGTCATATGCGTGATATGGGGTCCAGAAAGGCCAAAATACAGCCTCAGATGGCTGTATCAGGATATGCTGATGTATTCTCAATTAATGTAGATTCAAGGTTGAAAACCATATTGTTGCCAACAGGAGTCGCCATTGAAATAAATTGTAGTAGTGTGTTCCTTTAGAAATACATATCTAGCCCAAAGTGCAGGTTCAGGGAGTGTAGTTGGCGAGGGATTCATAAAATGCCAGATCAGACCAAAACACCCCTTCAAGTTGGTCAATCTGGCTATAATTTTCACAGGAAACTCAGTTTATATAAGAGAATGAATTTGTATTGGGCTGGCCCACTCGAGGGCCATTTTAGAAATTTCAATTTCCGGGGTGTGGGGGGCCTATGGGTAGCCCCTCAGGTGGAAAATGTCAAGTATATCATAATATTGCCAATCTGAAGCCCAAATTAAATTTCATGCATACTTTAAAAATTAATGAGGATATTTTAGGCACATTTGGGGCATTACATGTCTGATCAGAAATTATTACACCAAAATATTGTTGTAAAAGTAGCCAAAATTAGATATAAATCAACCCAAACCAGTACTAAATGTTGGTCTATAAGTCTGAAATTTGGCCCAAAAATTACTTACCACCTACTAAATCTGATTGCATAGGTTTTAGGATTACATCTGATATACCAGTGGTGTCATATGGGTGATATGGGGTCCAGGAAGGCCAAAATACAGCCTCAGATGGCTGTATCAGGATATGCTGATATATTCTCAATTAATGTAGATTCAAGGTTGAAAACCATAGTGTTGCCAACAGGAGTCGCCACTGAAAAAAATTGTAGTAGTGTGTTCCTTTAGAAATACATATCTAGCCCAAAGTGCAGGTTCAGGGAGTGTAGTTGGCGAGGGATTCATAAAATGCCAGATCAGCCCAAAACACCCCTTCAAGTTGGTCAATCTGGCTATAATTTTCACAGGAAACTCAGTTTATATCAGAGAATGAATTTGTATTGGGCTGGCCCACTCGAGGGCCATTTTAGAAATTTCAATTTCCGGGGTGTGGGGGGCCTATGGGTAGCCCCTCAGGTGGAAAATGTCAAGTATATTATAATATTGCCAATCTGAAGCCCAAATTAAATTTCATGCATACTCTAATAATTAATGAGGATATTTTAGGCACAATTGGGGCATTACATGTCTGATCAGAAATTATTACACCAAAATATTGTTGTAAAAGTAGCCAAAATTAGATATAAATCAACCCAAACCAGTACTAAATGTTGGTCTATAAGTCTGAAATTTGGCCCAAAAATTACTTGCCACCTACTAAATCTGATTGCATAGGTTTTAGGATTACATCTGATATACCAGTGGTGTCATATGCGTGATATGGGGTCCAGAAAGGCCAAAATACAGCCTCAGATGGCTGTATCAGGATATGCTGATGTATTCTCAATTAATGTAGATTCAAGGTTGAAAACCATATTGTTGCCAACAGGAGTCGCCATTGAAATAAATTGTAGTAGTGTGTTCCTTTAGAAATACATATCTAGCCCAAAGTGCAGGTTCAGGGAGTGTAGTTGGCGAGGGATTCATAAAATGCCAGATCAGACCAAAACACCCCTTCAAGTTGGTCAATCTGGCTATAATTTTCACAGGAAACTCAGTTTATATAAGAGAATGAATTTGTATTGGGCTGGCCCACTCGAGGGCCATTTTAGAAATTTCAATTTCCGGGGTGTGGGGGGCCTATGGGTAGCCCCTCAGGTGGAAAATGTCAAGTATATCATAATATTGCCAATCTGAAGCCCAAATTAAATTTCATGCATACTTTAAAAATTAATGAGGATATTTTAGGCACATTTGGGGCATTACATGTCTGATCAGAAATTATTACACCAAAATATTGTTGTAAAAGTAGCCAAAATTAGATATAAATCAACCCAAACCAGTACTAAATGTTGGTCTATAAGTCTGAAATTTGGCCCAAAAATTACTTACCACCTACTAAATCTGATTGCATAGGTTTTAGGATTACATCTGATATACCAGTGGTGTCATATGGGTGATATGGGGTCCAGGAAGGCCAAAATACAGCCTCAGATGGCTGTATCAGGATATGCTGATATATTCTCAATTAATGTAGATTCAAGGTTGAAAACCATAGTGTTGCCAACAGGAGTCGCCACTGAAAAAAATTGTAGTAGTGTGTTCCTTTAGAAATACATATCTAGCCCAAAGTGCAGGTTCAGGGAGTGTAGTTGGCGAGGGATTCATAAAATGCCAGATCAGCCCAAAACACCCCTTCAAGTTGGTCAATCTGGCTATAATTTTCACAGGAAACTCAGTTTATATCAGAGAATGAATTTGTATTGGGCTGGCCCACTCGAGGGCCATTTTAGAAATTTCAATTTCCGGGGTGTGGGGGGCCTATGGGTAGCCCCTCAGGTGGAAAATGTCAAGTATATTATAATATTGCCAATCTGAAGCCCAAATTAAATTTCATGCATACTCTAATAATTAATGAGGATATTTTAGGCACAATTGGGGCATTACATGTCTGATCAGAAATTATTACACCAAAATATTGTTGTAAAAGTAGCCAAAATTAGATATAAATCAACCCAAGCCAGTACTAAATGTTGGTCTATAAGTCTGAAATTTGGCCCAAAAATTACTTGCCACCTACTAAATCTGATTGCATAGGTTTTAGGATTACATCTGATATACCAGTGGTGTCATATGCGTGATATGGGGTCCAGAAAGGCCAAAATACAGCCTCAGATGGCTGTATCAGGATATGCTGATATATTCTCAATTAATGTAGATTCAAGGTTGAAAACCATATTGTTGCCAACAGGAGTCGCCACTGAAAAAAATTGTAGTAGTGTGTTTCTTTAGAAATACATATCTAGCCCAAAGTGCAGGTTCAGGGAGTGTAGTTGGCGAGGGATTCATAAAGTGCCAGATCAGACCAAAACACCCCTTCAAGTTGGTCAATCTGGCTATAATTTTCACAGGAAACTCAGTTTATATAAGAGAATGAATTTGTATTGGGCTGGCCCACTCGAGGGCCATTTTAGAAATTTCAATTTCCGGGGTGTGGGGGGCCTATGGGTAGCCCCTCAGGTGGAAAATGTCAAGTATATCATAATATTGCCAATCTGAAGCCCAAATTAAATTTCATGCATACTCTAATAATTAATGAGGATATTTTAGGCACAATTGGGGCATTACATGTCTGATCAGAAATTATTACACCAAAATATTGTTGTAAAAGTAGCCAAAATTAGATATAAATCAACCCAAACCAGTACTAAATGTTGGTCTATAAGTCTGAAATTTGGCCCAAAAATTACTTACCACCTACTAAATCTGATTGCATAGGTTTTAGGATTACATCTGATATACCAGTGGTGTCATATGCGTGATATGGGGTCCAGGAAGGCCAAAATACAGCCTCGAGATGGCTGTATCAGGATATGCTGATGTATTCTCAATTAATGTAGATTCAAGGTTGAAAACCATAGTGTTGCCAACAGGAGTCGCCACTGAAAAAAATTGTAGTAGTGTGTTCCTTTAGAAATACATATCTAGCCCAAAGTGCAGGTTCAGGGAGTGTAGTTGGCGAGGGATTCATAAAATGCCAGATCAGCCCAAAACACCCCTTCAAGTTGGTCAATCTGGCTATAATTTTCACAGGAAACTCAGTTTATATCAGAGAATGAATTTGTATTGGGCTGGCCCACTCGAGGGCCATTTTAGAAATTTCAATTTCCGGGGTGTGGGGGGCCTATGGGTAGCCCCTCAGGTGGAAAATGTCAAGTATATTATAATATTGCCAATCTGAAGCCCAAATTAAATTTCATGCATACTCTAATAATAAATGAGGATATTTTAGGCACAATTGGGGCATTACATGTCTGATCAGAAATTATTACACCAAAATATTGTTGTAAAAGTAGCCAAAATTAGATATAAATCAACCCAAACCAGTACTAAATGTTGGTCTATAAGTCTGAAATTTGGCCCAAAAATTACTTACCACCTACTAAATCTGATTGCATAGGTTTTAGGATTACATCTGATATACCAGTGGTGTCATATGGGTGATATGGGGTCCAGGAAGGCCAAAATACAGCCTCAGATGGCTGTATCAGGATATGCTGATGTATTCTCAATTAATGTAGATTCAAGGTTGAAAACCATATTGTTGCCAACAGGAGTCGCCATTGAAATAAATTGTAGTAGTGTGTTCCTTTAGAAATACATATCTAGCCCAAAGTGCAGGTTCAGGGAGTGTAGTTGGCGAGGGATTCATAAAATGCCAGATCAGACCAAAACACCCCTTCAAGTTGGTCAATCTGGCTATAATTTTCACAGGAAACTCAGTTTATATAAGAGAATGAATTTGTATTGGGCTGGCCCACTCGAGGGCCATTTTAGAAATTTCAATTTCCGGGGTGTGGGGGGCCTATGGGTAGCCCCTCAGGTGGAAAATGTCAAGTATATCATAATATTGCCAATCTGAAGCCCAAATTAAATTTCATGCATACTTTAAAAATTAATGAGGATATTTTAGGCACATTTGGGGCATTACATGTCTGATCAGAAATTATTACACCAAAATATTGTTGTAAAAGTAGCCAAAATTAGATATAAATCAACCCAAACCAGTACTAAATGTTGGTCTATAAGTCTGAAATTTGGCCCAAAAATTACTTACCACCTACTAAATCTGATTGCATAGGTTTTAGGATTACATCTGATATACCAGTGGTGTCATATGGGTGATATGGGGTCCAGGAAGGCCAAAATACAGCCTCAGATGGCTGTATCAGGATATGCTGATATATTCTCAATTAATGTAGATTCAAGGTTGAAAACCATAGTGTTGCCAACAGGAGTCGCCACTGAAAAAAATTGTAGTAGTGTGTTCCTTTAGAAATACATATCTAGCCCAAAGTGCAGGTTCAGGGAGTGTAGTTGGCGAGGGATTCATAAAATGCCAGATCAGCCCAAAACACCCCTTCAAGTTGGTCAATCTGGCTATAATTTTCACAGGAAACTCAGTTTATATCAGAGAATGAATTTGTATTGGGCTGGCCCACTCGAGGGCCATTTTAGAAATTTCAATTTCCGGGGTGTGGGGGGCCTATGGGTAGCCCCTCAGGTGGAAAATGTCAAGTATATTATAATATTGCCAATCTGAAGCCCAAATTAAATTTCATGCATACTCTAATAATTAATGAGGATATTTTAGGCACAATTGGGGCATTACATGTCTGATCAGAAATTATTACACCAAAATATTGTTGTAAAAGTAGCCAAAATTAGATATAAATCAACCCAAGCCAGTACTAAATGTTGGTCTATAAGTCTGAAATTTGGCCCAAAAATTACTTGCCACCTACTAAATCTGATTGCATAGGTTTTAGGATTACATCTGATATACCAGTGGTGTCATATGCGTGATATGGGGTCCAGAAAGGCCAAAATACAGCCTCAGATGGCTGTATCAGGATATGCTGATATATTCTCAATTAATGTAGATTCAAGGTTGAAAACCATATTGTTGCCAACAGGAGTCGCCACTGAAAAAAATTGTAGTAGTGTGTTCCTTTAGAAATACATATCTAGCCCAAAGTGCAGGTTCAGGGAGTGTAGTTGGCGAGGGATTCATAAAGTGCCAGATCAGACCAAAACACCCCTTCAAGTTGGTCAATCTGGCTATAATTTTCACAGGAAACTCAGTTTATATAAGAGAATGAATTTGTATTGGGCTGGCCCACTCGAGGGCCATTTTAGAAATTTCAATTTCCGGGGTGTGGGGGGCCTATGGGTAGCCCCTCAGGTGGAAAATGTCAAGTATATCATAATATTGCCAATCTGAAGCCCAAATTAAATTTCATGCATACTCTAATAATTAATGAGGATATTTTAGGCACAATTGGGGCATTACATGTCTGATCAGAAATTATTACACCAAAATATTGTTGTAAAAGTAGCCAAAATTAGATATAAATCAACCCAAACCAGTACTAAATGTTGGTCTATAAGTCTGAAATTTGGCCCAAAAATTACTTACCACCTACTAAATCTGATTGCATAGGTTTTAGGATTACATCTGATATACCAGTGGTGTCATATGCGTGATATGGGGTCCAGGAAGGCCAAAATACAGCCTCGAGATGGCTGTATCAGGATATGCTGATGTATTCTCAATTAATGTAGATTCAAGGTTGAAAACCATAGTGTTGCCAACAGGAGTCGCCACTGAAAAAAATTGTAGTAGTGTGTTCCTTTAGAAATACATATCTAGCCCAAAGTGCAGGTTCAGGGAGTGTAGTTGGCGAGGGATTCATAAAATGCCAGATCAGCCCAAAACACCCCTTCAAGTTGGTCAATCTGGCTATAATTTTCACAGGAAACTCAGTTTATATCAGAGAATGAATTTGTATTGGGCTGGCCCACTCGAGGGCCATTTTAGAAATTTCAATTTCCGGGGTGTGGGGGGCCTATGGGTAGCCCCTCAGGTGGAAAATGTCAAGTATATTATAATATTGCCAATCTGAAGCCCAAATTAAATTTCATGCATACTCTAATAATAAATGAGGATATTTTAGGCACAATTGGGGCATTACATGTCTGATCAGAAATTATTACACCAAAATATTGTTGTAAAAGTAGCCAAAATTAGATATAAATCAACCCAAACCAGTACTAAATGTTGGTCTATAAGTCTGAAATTTGGCCCAAAAATTACTTACCACCTACTAAATCTGATTGCATAGGTTTTAGGATTACATCTGATATACCAGTGGTGTCATATGGGTGATATGGGGTCCAGGAAGGCCAAAATACAGCCTCAGATGGCTGTATCAGGATATGCTGATATATTCTCAATTAATGTAGATTCAAGGTTGAAAACCATAGTGTTGCCAACAGGAGTCGCCACTGAAAAACATTGTAGTAGTGTGTTCCTTTAGAAATACATATCTAGCCCAAAGTGCAGGTTCAGGGAGTGTAGTTGGCGAGGGATTCATAAAGTGCCAGATCAGACCAAAACACCCCTTCAAGTTGGTCAATCTGGCTATAATTTTCACAGGAAACTCAGCTTATATCAGAGAATGAATTTGTATTGGGCTGGCCCACTCGAGGGCCATTTTAGAAATTTCAATTTCCGGGGTGTGGGGGGCCTATGGGTAGCCCCTCAGGTGGAAAATGTCAAGTATATTATAATATTGCCAATCTGAAGCCCAAATTAAATTTCATGCATACTCTAATAATAAATGAGGATATTTTAGGCACAATTGGGGCATTACATGTCTGATCAGAAATTATTACACCAAAATATTGTTGTAAAAGTAGCCAAAATTAGATATAAATCAACCCAAGCCAGTACTAAATGTTGGTCTATAAGTCTGAAATTTGGCCCAAAAATTACTTGCCACCTACTAAATCTGATTGCATAGGTTTTAGGATTACATCTGATATACCAGTGGTGTCATATGCGTGATATGGGGTCCAGAAAGGCCAAAATACAGCCTCAGATGGCTGTATCAGGATATGCTGATGTATTCTCAATTAATGTAGATTCAAGGTTGAAAACCATATTGTTGCCAACAGGAGTCGCCATTGAAATAAATTGTAGTAGTGTGTTCCTTTAGAAATACATATCTAGCCCAAAGTGCAGGTTCAGGGAGTGTAGTTGGCGAGGGATTCATAAAATGCCAGATCAGACCAAAACACCCCTTCAAGTTGGTCAATCTGGCTATAATTTTCACAGGAAACTCAGTTTATATAAGAGAATGAATTTGTATTGGGCTGGCCCACTCGAGGGCCATTTTAGAAATTTCAATTTCCGGGGTGTGGGGGGCCTATGGGTAGCCCCTCAGGTGGAAAATGTCAAGTATATCATAATATTGCCAATCTGAAGCCCAAATTAAATTTCATGCATACTCTAATAATAAATGAGGATATTTTAGGCACATTTGGGGCATTACATGTCTGATCAGAAATTATTACACCAAAATATTGTTGTAAAAGTAGCCAAAATTAGATATAAATCAACCCAAACCAGTACTAAATGTTGGTCTATAAGTCTGAAATTTGGCCCAAAAATTACTTACCACCTACTAAATCTGATTGCATAGGTTTTAGGATTACATCTGATATACCAGTGGTGTCATATGGGTGATATGGGGTCCAGGAAGGCCAAAATACAGCCTCAGATGGCTGTATCAGGATATGCTGATATATTCTCAATTAATGTAGATTCAAGGTTGAAAACCATAGTGTTGCCAACAGGAGTCGCCACTGAAAAAAATTGTAGTAGTGTGTTCCTTTAGAAATACATATCTAGCCCAAAGTGCAGGTTCAGGGAGTGTAGTTGGCGAGGGATTCATAAAATGCCAGATCAGCCCAAAACACCCCTTCAAGTTGGTCAATCTGGCTATAATTTTCACAGGAAACTCAGTTTATATAAGAGAATGAATTTGTATTGGGCTGGCCCACTCGAGGGCCATTTTAGAAATTTCAATTTCCGGGGTGTGGGGGGCCTATGGGTAGCCCCTCAGGTGGAAAATGTCAAGTATATTATAATATTGCCAATCTGAAGCCCAAATTAAATTTCATGCATACTCTAATAATTAATGAGGATATTTTAGGCACAATTGGGGCATTACATGTCTGATCAGAAATTATTACACCAAAATATTGTTGTAAAAGTAGCCAAAATTAGATATAAATCAACCCAAGCCAGTACTAAATGTTAGTCTATAAGTCTGAAATTTGGCCCAAAAATTACTTGCCACCTACTAAATCTGATTGCATAGGTTTTAGGATTACATCTGATATACCAGTGGTGTCATATGCGTGATATGGGGTCCAGAAAGGCCAAAATACAGCCTCAGATGGCTGTATCAGGATATGCTGATATATTCTCAATTAATGTAGATTCAAGGTTGAAAACCATATTGTTGCCAACAGGAGTCGCCACTGAAAAAAATTGTAGTAGTGTGTTCCTTTAGAAATACATATCTAGCCCAAAGTGCAGGTTCAGGGAGTGTAGTTGGCGAGGGATTCATAAAATGCCAGATCAGACCAAAACACCCCTTCAAGTTGGTCAATCTGGCTATAATTTTCACAGGAAACTCAGTTTATATAAGAGAATGAATTTGTATTGGGCTGGCCCACTCGAGGGCCATTTTAGAAATTTCAATTTCCGGGGTGTGGGGGGCCTATGGGTAGCCCCTCAGGTGGAAAATGTCAAGTATATCATAATATTGCCAATCTGAAGCCCAAATTAAATTTCATGCATACTCTAATAATTAATGAGGATATTTTAGGCACAATTGGGGCATTACATGTCTGATCAGAAATTATTACACCAAAATATTGTTGTAAAAGTAGCCAAAATTAGATATAAATCAACCCAAACCAGTACTAAATGTTGGTCTATAAGTCTGAAATTTGGCCCAAAAATTACTTACCACCTACTAAATCTGATTGCATAGGTTTTAGGATTACATCTGATATACCAGTGGTGTCATATGGGTGATATGGGGTCCAGGAAGGCCAAAATACAGCCTCAGATGGCTGTATCAGGATATGCTGATATATTCTCAATTAATGTAGATTCAAGGTTGAAAACCATAGTGTTGCCAACAGGAGTCGCCACTGAAAAACATTGTAGTAGTGTGTTCCTTTAGAAATACATATCTAGCCCAAAGTGCAGGTTCAGGGAGTGTAGTTGGCGAGGGATTCATAAAGTGCCAGATCAGACCAAAACACCCCTTCAAGTTGGTCAATCTGGCTATAATTTTCACAGGAAACTCAGCTTATATCAGAGAATGAATTTGTATTGGGCTGGCCCACTCGAGGGCCATTTTAGAAATTTCAATTTCCGGGGTGTGGGGGGCCTATGGGTAGCCCCTCAGGTGGAAAATGTCAAGTATATTATAATATTGCCAATCTGAAGCCCAAATTAAATTTCATGCATACTCTAATAATTAATGAGAATATTTTAGGCACAATTGGGGCATTACATGTCTGATCAGAAATTATTACACCAAAATATTGTTGTAAAAGTAGCCAAAATTAGATATAAATCAACCCAAACCAGTACTAAATGTTGGTCTATAAGTCTGAAATTTGGCCCAAAAATTACTTACCACCTACTAAATCTGATTGCATAGGTTTTAGGATTACATCTGATATACCAGTGGTGTCATATGGGTGATATGGGGTCCAGGAAGGCCAAAATACAGCCTCAGATGGCTGTATCAGGATATGCTGATATATTCTCAATTAATGTAGATTCAAGGTTGAAAACCATAGTGTTGCCAACAGGAGTCGCCACTGAAAAACATTGTAGTAGTGTGTTCCTTTAGAAATACATATCTAGCCCAAAGTGCAGGTTCAGGGAGTGTAGTTGGCGAGGGATTCATAAAGTGCCAGATCAGACCAAAACACCCCTTCAAGTTGGTCAATCTGGCTATAATTTTCACAGGAAACTCAGCTTATATCAGAGAATGAATTTGTATTGGGCTGGCCCACTCGAGGGCCATTTTAGAAATTTCAATTTCCGGGGTGTGGGGGGCCTATGGGTAGCCCCTCAGGTGGAAAATGTCAAGTATATTATAATATTGCCAATCTGAAGCCCAAATTAAATTTCATGCATACTCTAATAATAAATGAGGATATTTTAGGCACAATTGGGGCATTACATGTCTGATCAGAAATTATTACACCAAAATATTGTTGTAAAAGTAGCCAAAATTAGATATAAATCAACCCAAACCAGTACTAAATGTTGGTCTATAAGTCTGAAATTTGGCCCAAAAATTACTTGCCACCTACTAAATCTGATTGCATAGGTTTTAGGATTACATCTGATATACCAGTGGTGTCATATGCGTGATATGGGGTCCAGAAAGGCCAAAATACAGCCTCAGATGGCTGTATCAGGATATGCTGATGTATTCTCAATTAATGTAGATTCAAGGTTGAAAACCATATTGTTGCCAACAGGAGTCGCCATTGAAATAAATTGTAGTAGTGTGTTCCTTTAGAAATACATATCTAGCCCAAAGTGCAGGTTCAGGGAGTGTAGTTGGCGAGGGATTCATAAAATGCCAGATCAGACCAAAACACCCCTTCAAGTTGGTCAATCTGGCTATAATTTTCACAGGAAACTCAGTTTATATAAGAGAATGAATTTGTATTGGGCTGGCCCACTCGAGGGCCATTTTAGAAATTTCAATTTCCGGGGTGTGGGGGGCCTATGGGTAGCCCCTCAGGTGGAAAATGTCAAGTATATCATAATATTGCCAATCTGAAGCCCAAATTAAATTTCATGCATACTTTAAAAATTAATGAGGATATTTTAGGCACATTTGGGGCATTACATGTCTGATCAGAAATTATTACACCAAAATATTGTTGTAAAAGTAGCCAAAATTAGATATAAATCAACCCAAACCAGTACTAAATGTTGGTCTATAAGTCTGAAATTTGGCCCAAAAATTACTTACCACCTACTAAATCTGATTGCATAGGTTTTAGGATTACATCTGATATACCAGTGGTGTCATATGGGTGATATGGGGTCCAGGAAGGCCAAAATACAGCCTCAGATGGCTGTATCAGGATATGCTGATATATTCTCAATTAATGTAGATTCAAGGTTGAAAACCATAGTGTTGCCAACAGGAGTCGCCACTGAAAAAAATTGTAGTAGTGTGTTCCTTTAGAAATACATATCTAGCCCAAAGTGCAGGTTCAGGGAGTGTAGTTGGCGAGGGATTCATAAAATGCCAGATCAGCCCAAAACACCCCTTCAAGTTGGTCAATCTGGCTATAATTTTCACAGGAAACTCAGTTTATATCAGAGAATGAATTTGTATTGGGCTGGCCCACTCGAGGGCCATTTTAGAAATTTCAATTTCCAGGGTGTGGGGGGGCCTATGGGTAGCCCCTCAGGTGGAAAATGTCAAGTATATTATAATATTGCCAATCTGAAGCCCAAATTAAATTTCATGCATACTCTAATAATTAATGAGGATATTTTAGGCACAATTGGGGCATTACATGTCTGATCAGAAATTATTACACCAAAATATTGTTGTAAAAGTAGCCAAAATTAGATATAAATCAACCCAAACCAGTACTAAATGTTGGTCTATAAGTCTGAAATTTGGCCCAAAAATTACTTACCACCTACTAAATCTGATTGCATAGGTTTTAGGATTACATCTGATATACCAGTGGTGTCATATGGGTGATATGGGGTCCAGGAAGGCCAAAATACAGCCTCAGATGGCTGTATCAGGATATGCTGATATATTCTCAATTAATGTAGATTCAAGGTTGAAAACCATAGTGTTGCCAACAGGAGTCGCCACTGAAAAAAATTGTAGTAGTGTGTTCCTTTAGAAATACATATCTAGCCCAAAGTGCAGGTTCAGGGAGTGTAGTTGGCGAGGGATTCATAAAATGCCAGATCAGCCCAAAACACCCCTTCAAGTTGGTCAATCTGGCTATAATTTTCACAGGAAACTCAGTTTATATCAGAGAATGAATTTGTATTGGGCTGGCCCACTCGAGGGCCATTTTAGAAATTTCAATTTCCGGGGTGTGGGGGGGCCTATGGGTAGCCCCTCAGGTGGAAAATGTCAAGTATATTATAATATTGCCAATCTGAAGCCCAAATTAAATTTCATGCATACTCTAATAATTAATGAGGATATTTTAGGCACAATTGGGGCATTACATGTCTGATCAGAAATTATTACACCAAAATATTGTTGTAAAAGTAGCCAAAATTAGATATAAATCAACCCAAGCCAGTACTAAATGTTAGTCTATAAGTCTGAAATTTGGCCCAAAAATTACTTGCCACCTACTAAATCTGATTGCATAGGTTTTAGGATTACATCTGATATACCAGTGGTGTCATATGCGTGATATGGGGTCCAGAAAGGCCAAAATACAGCCTCAGATGGCTGTATCAGGATATGCTGATATATTCTCAATTAATGTAGATTCAAGGTTGAAAACCATATTGTTGCCAACAGGAGTCGCCACTGAAAAAAATTGTAGTAGTGTGTTCCTTTAGAAATACATATCTAGCCCAAAGTGCAGGTTCAGGGAGTGTAGTTGGCGAGGGATTCATAAAATGCCAGATCAGCCCAAAACACCCCTTCAAGTTGGTCAATCTGGCTATAATTTTCACAGGAAACTCAGTTTATATCAGAGAATGAATTTGTATTGGGCTGGCCCACTCGAGGGCCATTTTAGAAATTTCAATTTCCGGGGTGTGGGGGGGCCTATGGGTAGCCCCTCAGGTGGAAAATGTCAAGTATATTATAATATTGCCAATCTGAAGCCCAAATTAAATTTCATGCATACTCTAATAATTAATGAGGATATTTTAGGCACAATTGGGGCATTACATGTCTGATCAGAAATTATTACACCAAAATATTGTTGTAAAAGTAGCCAAAATTAGATATAAATCAACCCAAACCAGTACTAAATGTTGGTCTATAAGTCTGAAATTTGGCCCAAAAATTACTTACCACCTACTAAATCTGATTGCATAGGTTTTAGGATTACATCTGATATACCAGTGGTGTCATATGGGTGATATGGGGTCCAGGAAGGCCAAAATACAGCCTCAGATGGCTGTATCAGGATATGCTGATATATTCTCAATTAATGTAGATTCAAGGTTGAAAACCATAGTGTTGCCAACAGGAGTCGCCACTGAAATAAATTGTAGTAGTGTGTTCCTTTAGAAATACATATCTAGCCCAAAGTGCAGGTTCAGGGAGTGTAGTTGGCGAGGGATTCATAAAATGCCAGATCAGACCAAAACACCCCTTCAAGTTGGTCAATCTGGCTATAATTTTCACAGGAAACTCAGTTTATATAAGAGAATGAATTTGTATTGGGCTGGCCCACTCGAGGGCCATTTTAGAAATTTCAATTTCCGGGGTGGGGGGCCTATGGGTAGCCCCTCAGGTGGAAAATGTCAAGTATATCATAATATTGCCAATCTGAAGCCCAAATTAAATTTCATGCATACTCTAATAATTAATGAGGATATTTTAGGCACAATTGGGGCATTACATGTCTGATCAGAAATTATTACACCAAAATATTGTTGTAAAAGTAGCCAAAATTAGATATAAATCAACCCAAACCAGTACTAAATGTTGGTCTATAAGTCTGAAATTTGGCCCAAAAATTACTTACCACCTACTAAATCTGATTGCATAGGTTTTAGGATTACATCTGATATACCAGTGGTGTCATATGGGTGATATGGGGTCCAGGAAGGCCAAAATACAGCCTCAGATGGCTGTATCAGGATATGCTGATATATTCTCAATTAATGTAGATTCAAGGTTGAAAACCATAGTGTTGCCAACAGGAGTCGCCACTGAAAAAAATTGTAGTAGTGTGTTCCTTTAGAAATACATATCTAGCCCAAAGTGCAGGTTCAGGGAGTGTAGTTGGCGAGGGATTCATAAAATGCCAGATCAGCCCAAAACACCCCTTCAAGTTGGTCAATCTGGCTATAATTTTCACAGGAAACTCAGTTTATATCAGAGAATGAATTTGTATTGGGCTGGCCCACTCGAGGGCCATTTTAGAAATTTCAATTTCCGGGGTGTGGGGGGCCTATGGGTAGCCCCTCAGGTGGAAAATGTCAAGTATATTATAATATTGCCAATCTGAAGCCCAAATTAAATTTCATGCATACTCTAATAATAAATGAGGATATTTTAGGCACAATTGGGGCATTACATGTCTGATCAGCAATTATTACACCAAAATATTGTTGTAAAAGTAGCCAAAATTAGATATAAATCAACCCAAACCAGTACTAAATGTTGGTCTATAAGTCTGAAATTTGGCCCAAAAATTACTTGCCACCTACTAAATCTGATTGCATAGGTTTTAGGATTACATCTGATATACCAGTGGTGTCATATGCGTGATATGGGGTCCAGAAAGGCCAAAATACAGCCTCAGATGGCTGTATCAGGATATGCTGATATATTCTCAATTAATGTAGATTCAAGGTTGAAAACCATATTGTTGCCAACAGGAGTCGCCACTGAAAAAAATTGTAGTAGTGTGTTCCTTTAGAAATACATATCTAGCCCAAAGTGCAGGTTCAGGGAGTGTAGTTGGCGAGGGATTCATAAAATGCCAGATCAGCCCAAAACACCCCTTCAAGTTGGTCAATCTGGCTATAATTTTCACAGGAAACTCAGTTTATATCAGAGAATGAATTTGTATTGGGCTGGCCCACTCGAGGGCCATTTTAGAAATTTCAATTTCCGGGGTGTGGGGGGGCCTATGGGTAGCCCCTCAGGTGGAAAATGTCAAGTATATTATAATATTGCCAATCTGAAGCCCAAATTAAATTTCATGCATACTCTAATAATTAATGAGGATATTTTAGGCACAATTGGGGCATTACATGTCTGATCAGAAATTATTACACCAAAATATTGTTGTAAAAGTAGCCAAAATTAGATATAAATCAACCCAAACCAGTACTAAATGTTGGTCTATAAGTCTGAAATTTGGCCCAAAAATTACTTACCACCTACTAAATCTGATTGCATAGGTTTTAGGATTACATCTGATATACCAGTGGTGTCATATGGGTGATATGGGGTCCAGGAAGGCCAAAATACAGCCTCAGATGGCTGTATCAGGATATGCTGATATATTCTCAATTAATGTAGATTCAAGGTTGAAAACCATAGTGTTGCCAACAGGAGTCGCCACTGAAATAAATTGTAGTAGTGTGTTCCTTTAGAAATACATATCTAGCCCAAAGTGCAGGTTCAGGGAGTGTAGTTGGCGAGGGATTCATAAAATGCCAGATCAGACCAAAACACCCCTTCAAGTTGGTCAATCTGGCTATAATTTTCACAGGAAACTCAGTTTATATAAGAGAATGAATTTGTATTGGGCTGGCCCACTCGAGGGCCATTTTAGAAATTTCAATTTCCGGGGTGGGGGGCCTATGGGTAGCCCCTCAGGTGGAAAATGTCAAGTATATCATAATATTGCCAATCTGAAGCCCAAATTAAATTTCATGCATACTCTAATAATTAATGAGGATATTTTAGGCACAATTGGGGCATTACATGTCTGATCAGAAATTATTACACCAAAATATTGTTGTAAAAGTAGCCAAAATTAGATATAAATCAACCCAAACCAGTACTAAATGTTGGTCTATAAGTCTGAAATTTGGCCCAAAAATTACTTACCACCTACTAAATCTGATTGCATAGGTTTTAGGATTACATCTGATATACCAGTGGTGTCATATGGGTGATATGGGGTCCAGGAAGGCCAAAATACAGCCTCAGATGGCTGTATCAGGATATGCTGATATATTCTCAATTAATGTAGATTCAAGGTTGAAAACCATAGTGTTGCCAACAGGAGTCGCCACTGAAAAAAATTGTAGTAGTGTGTTCCTTTAGAAATACATATCTAGCCCAAAGTGCAGGTTCAGGGAGTGTAGTTGGCGAGGGATTCATAAAATGCCAGATCAGCCCAAAACACCCCTTCAAGTTGGTCAATCTGGCTATAATTTTCACAGGAAACTCAGTTTATATCAGAGAATGAATTTGTATTGGGCTGGCCCACTCGAGGGCCATTTTAGAAATTTCAATTTCCGGGGTGTGGGGGGCCTATGGGTAGCCCCTCAGGTGGAAAATGTCAAGTATATTATAATATTGCCAATCTGAAGCCCAAATTAAATTTCATGCATACTCTAATAATAAATGAGGATATTTTAGGCACAATTGGGGCATTACATGTCTGATCAGCAATTATTACACCAAAATATTGTTGTAAAAGTAGCCAAAATTAGATATAAATCAACCCAAACCAGTACTAAATGTTGGTCTATAAGTCTGAAATTTGGCCCAAAAATTACTTGCCACCTACTAAATCTGATTGCATAGGTTTTAGGATTACATCTGATATACCAGTGGTGTCATATGCGTGATATGGGGTCCAGAAAGGCCAAAATACAGCCTCAGATGGCTGTATCAGGATATGCTGATATATTCTCAATTAATGTAGATTCAAGGTTGAAAACCATATTGTTGCCAACAGGAGTCGCCACTGAAATAAATTGTAGTAGTGTGTTCCTTTAGAAATACATATCTAGCCCAAAGTGCAGGTTCAGGGAGTGTAGTTGGCGAGGGATTCATAAAATGCCAGATCAGACCAAAACACCCCTTCAAGTTGGTCAATCTGGCTATAATTTTCACAGGAAACTCAGTTTATATAAGAGAATGAATTTGTATTGGGCTGGCCCACTCGAGGGCCATTTTAGAAATTTCAATTTCCGGGGTGGGGGGCCTATGGGTAGCCCCTCAGGTGGAAAATGTCAAGTATATCATAATATTGCCAATCTGAAGCCCAAATTAAATTTCATGCATACTCTAATAATTAATGAGGATATTTTAGGCACATTTGGGGCATTACATGTCTGATCAGAAATTATTACACCAAAATATTGTTGTAAAAGTAGCCAAAATTAGATATAAATCAACCCAAACCAGTACTAAATGTTGATCTATAAGTCTGAAATTTGGCCCAAAAATTACTTGCCACCTACTAAATCTGATTGCATAGGTTTTAGGATTACATCTGATATACCAGTGGTGTCATATGGGTGATATGGGGTCCAGGAAGGCCAAAATACAGCCTCAGATGGCTGTATCAGGATATGCTGATATATTCTCAATTAATGTAGATTCAAGGTTGAAAACCATAGTGTTGCCAACAGGAGTCGCCACTGAAAAAAATTGTAGTAGTGTGTTCCTTTAGAAATACATATCTAGCCCAAAGTGCAGGTTCAGGGAGTGTAGTTGGCGAGGGATTCATAAAATGCCAGATCAGCCCAAAACACCCCTTCAAGTTGGTCAATCTGGCTATAATTTTCACAGGAAACTCAGTTTATATCAGAGAATGAATTTGTATTGGGCTGGCCCACTCGAGGGCCATTTTAGAAATTTCAATTTCCGGGGTGTGGGGGGCCTATGGGTAGCCCCTCAGGTGGAAAATGTCAAGTATATTATAATATTGCCAATCTGAAGCCCAAATTAAATTTCATGCATACTCTAATAATAAATGAGGATATTTTAGGCACAATTGGGGCATTACATGTCTGATCAGCAATTATTACACCAAAATATTGTTGTAAAAGTAGCCAAAATTAGATATAAATCAACCCAAACCAGTACTAAATGTTGGTCTATAAGTCTGAAATTTGGCCCAAAAATTACTTGCCACCTACTAAATCTGATTGCATAGGTTTTAGGATTACATCTGATATACCAGTGGTGTCATATGCGTGATATGGGGTCCAGAAAGGCCAAAATACAGCCTCAGATGGCTGTATCAGGATATGCTGATATATTCTCAATTAATGTAGATTCAAGGTTGAAAACCATATTGTTGCCAACAGGAGTCGCCACTGAAATAAATTGTAGTAGTGTGTTCCTTTAGAAATACATATCTAGCCCAAAGTGCAGGTTCAGGGAGTGTAGTTGGCGAGGGATTCATAAAATGCCAGATCAGACCAAAACACCCCTTCAAGTTGGTCAATCTGGCTATAATTTTCACAGGAAACTCAGTTTATATAAGAGAATGAATTTGTATTGGGCTGGCCCACTCGAGGGCCATTTTAGAAATTTCAATTTCCGGGGTGTGGGGGGCCTATGGGTAGCCCCTCAGGTGGAAAATGTCAAGTATATCATAATATTGCCAATCTGAAGCCCAAATTAAATTTCATGCATACTCTAATAATTAATGAGGATATTTTAGGCACATTTGGGGCATTACATGTCTGATCAGAAATTATTACACCAAAATATTGTTGTAAAAGTAGCCAAAATTAGATATAAATCAACCCAAACCAGTACTAAATGTTGATCTATAAGTCTGAAATTTGGCCCAAAAATTACTTGCCACCTACTAAATCTGATTGCATAGGTTTTAGGATTACATCTGATATACCAGTGGTGTCATATGGGTGATATGGGGTCCAGGAAGGCCAAAATACAGCCTCAGATGGCTGTATCAGGATATGCTGATATATTCTCAATTAATGTAGATTCAAGGTTGAAAACCATAGTGTTGCCAACAGGAGTCGCCACTGAAATAAATTGTAGTAGTGTGTTCCTTTAGAAATACATATCTAGCCCAAAGTGCAGGTTCAGGGAGTGTAGTTGGCGAGGGATTCATAAAATGCCAGATCAGCCCAAAACACCCCTTCAAGTTGGTCAATCTGGCTATAATTTTCACAGGAAACTCAGTTTATATCAGAGAATGAATTTGTATTCGGCTGGCCCACTCGAGGGCCATTTTAGAAATTTCAATTTCCGGGGTGTGGGGGGCCTATGGGTAGCCCCTCAGGTGGAAAATGTCAAGTATATCATAATATTGCCAATCTGAAGCCCAAATTAAATTTCATGCATACTCTAATAATTAATGAGGATATTTTAGGCACATTTGGGGCATTACATGTCTGATCAGAAATTATTACACCAAAATATTGTTGTAAAAGTAGCCAAAATTAGATATAAATCAACCCAAACCAGTACTAAATGTTGGTCTATAAGTCTGAAATTTGGCCCAAAAATTACTTGCCACCTACTAAATCTGATTGCATAGGTTTTAGGATTACATCTGATATACCAGTGGTGTCATATGCGTGATATGGGGTCCAGGAAGGCCAAAATACAGCCTCGAGATGGCTGTATCAGGATATGCTGATATATTCTCAATTAATGTAGATTCAAGGTTGAAAACCATATTGTTGCCAACAGGAGTCGCCACTGAAATAAATTGTAGTAGTGTGTTCCTTTAGAAATACATATCTAGCCCAAAGTGCAGGTTCAGGGAGTGTAGTTGGCGAGGGATTCATAAAATGCCAGATCAGCCCAAAACACCCCTTCAAGTTGGTCAATCTGGCTATAATTTTCACAGGAAACTCAGTTTATATCAGAGAATGAATTTGTATTCGGCTGGCCCACTCGAGGGCCATTTTAGAAATTTCAATTTCCGGGGTGTGGGGGGCCTATGGGTAGCCCCTCAGCTGGAAAATGTCAAGTATATCATAATATTGCCAATCTGAAGCCCAAATTAAATTTCATGCATACTCTAATAATTAATGAGGATATTTTAGGCACAATTGGGGCATTACATGTCTGATCAGAAATTATTACACCAAAATATTGTTGTAAAAGTAGCCAAAATTAGATATAAATCAGCCCAAACCAGTACTAAATGTTGGTCTATAAGTCTGAAATTTGGCCCAAAAATTACTTACCACCTACTAAATCTGATTGCATAGGTTTTAGGATTACATCTGATATACCAGTGGTGTCATATGGGTGATATGGGGTCCAGGAAGGCCAAAATACAGCCTCAGATGGCTGTATCAGGATATGCTGATATATTCTCAATTAATGTAGATTCAAGGTTGAAAACCATAGTGTTGCCAACAGGAGTCGCCACTGAAAAAAATTGTAGTAGTGTGTTCCTTTAGAAATACATATCTAGCCCAAAGTGCAGGTTCAGGGAGTGTAGTTGGCGAGGGATTCATAAAATGCCAGATCAGCCCAAAACACCCCTTCAAGTTGGTCAATCTGGCTATAATTTTCACAGGAAACTCAGTTTATATCAGAGAATGAATTTGTATTGGGCTGGCCCACTCGAGGGCCATTTTAGAAATTTCAATTTCCGGGGTGTGGGGGGCCTATGGGTAGCCCCTCAGGTGGAAAATGTCAAGTATATTATAATATTGCCAATCTGAAGCCCAAATTAAATTTCATGCATACTCTAATAATAAATGAGGATATTTTAGGCACAATTGGGGCATTACATGTCTGATCAGCAATTATTACACCAAAATATTGTTGTAAAAGTAGCCAAAATTAGATATAAATCAACCCAAACCAGTACTAAATGTTGGTCTATAAGTCTGAAATTTGGCCCAAAAATTACTTGCCACCTACTAAATCTGATTGCATAGGTTTTAGGATTACATCTGATATACCAGTGGTGTCATATGCGTGATATGGGGTCCAGAAAGGCCAAAATACAGCCTCAGATGGCTGTATCAGGATATGCTGATATATTCTCAATTAATGTAGATTCAAGGTTGAAAACCATATTGTTGCCAACAGGAGTCGCCACTGAAATAAATTGTAGTAGTGTGTTCCTTTAGAAATACATATCTAGCCCAAAGTGCAGGTTCAGGGAGTGTAGTTGGCGAGGGATTCATAAAATGCCAGATCAGACCAAAACACCCCTTCAAGTTGGTCAATCTGGCTATAATTTTCACAGGAAACTCAGTTTATATAAGAGAATGAATTTGTATTGGGCTGGCCCACTCGAGGGCCATTTTAGAAATTTCAATTTCCGGGGTGTGGGGGGCCTATGGGTAGCCCCTCAGGTGGAAAATGTCAAGTATATCATAATATTGCCAATCTGAAGCCCAAATTAAATTTCATGCATACTCTAATAATTAATGAGGATATTTTAGGCACATTTGGGGCATTACATGTCTGATCAGAAATTATTACACCAAAATATTGTTGTAAAAGTAGCCAAAATTAGATATAAATCAACCCAAACCAGTACTAAATGTTGATCTATAAGTCTGAAATTTGGCCCAAAAATTACTTGCCACCTACTAAATCTGATTGCATAGGTTTTAGGATTACATCTGATATACCAGTGGTGTCATATGGGTGATATGGGGTCCAGGAAGGCCAAAATACAGCCTCAGATGGCTGTATCAGGATATGCTGATATATTCTCAATTAATATAGATTCAAGGTTGAAAACCATAGTGTTGCCAACAGGAGTCGCCACTGAAATAAATTGTAGTAGTGTGTTCCTTTAGAAATACATATCTAGCCCAAAGTGCAGGTTCAGGGAGTGTAGTTGGCGAGGGATTCATAAAATGCCAGATCAGCCCAAAACACCCCTTCAAGTTGGTCAATCTGGCTATAATTTTCACAGGAAACTCAGTTTATATCAGAGAATGAATTTGTATTCGGCTGGCCCACTCGAGGGCCATTTTAGAAATTTCAATTTCCGGGGTGTGGGGGGCCTATGGGTAGCCCCTCAGGTGGAAAATGTCAAGTATATCATAATATTGCCAATCTGAAGCCCAAATTAAATTTCATGCATACTCTAATAATTAATGAGGATATTTTAGGCACATTTGGGGCATTACATGTCTGATCAGAAATTATTACACCAAAATATTGTTGTAAAAGTAGCCAAAATTAGATATAAATCAACCCAAACCAGTACTAAATGTTGGTCTATAAGTCTGAAATTTGGCCCAAAAATTACTTGCCACCTACTAAATCTGATTGCATAGGTTTTAGGATTACATCTGATATACCAGTGGTGTCATATGCGTGATATGGGGTCCAGGAAGGCCAAAATACAGCCTCGAGATGGCTGTATCAGGATATGCTGATATATTCTCAATTAATGTAGATTCAAGGTTGAAAACCATATTGTTGCCAACAGGAGTCGCCACTGAAATAAATTGTAGTAGTGTGTTCCTTTAGAAATACATATCTAGCCCAAAGTGCAGGTTCAGGGAGTGTAGTTGGCGAGGGATTCATAAAATGCCAGATCAGCCCAAAACACCCCTTCAAGTTGGTCAATCTGGCTATAATTTTCACAGGAAACTCAGTTTATATCAGAGAATGAATTTGTATTCGGCTGGCCCACTCGAGGGCCATTTTAGAAATTTCAATTTCCGGGGTGTGGGGGGCCTATGGGTAGCCCCTCAGCTGGAAAATGTCAAGTATATCATAATATTGCCAATCTGAAGCCCAAATTAAATTTCATGCATACTCTAATAATTAATGAGGATATTTTAGGCACAATTGGGGCATTACATGTCTGATCAGAAATTATTACACCAAAATATTGTTGTAAAAGTAGCCAAAATTAGATATAAATCAGCCCAAACCAGTACTAAATGTTGGTCTATAAGTCTGAAATTTGGCCCAAAAATTACTTACCACCTACTAAATCTGATTGCATAGGTTTTAGGATTACATCTGATATACCAGTGGTGTCATATGGGTGATATGGGGTCCAGGAAGGCCAAAATACAGCCTCAGATGGCTGTATCAGGATATGCTGATATATTCTCAATTAATGTAGATTCAAGGTTGAAAACCATAGTGTTGCCAACAGGAGTCGCCACTGAAAAAAATTGTAGTAGTGTGTTCCTTTAGAAATACATATCTAGCCCAAAGTGCAGGTTCAGGGAGTGTAGTTGGCGAGGGATTCATAAAATGCCAGATCAGCCCAAAACACCCCTTCAAGTTGGTCAATCTGGCTATAATTTTCACAGGAAACTCAGTTTATATCAGAGAATGAATTTGTATTGGGCTGGCCCACTCGAGGGCCATTTTAGAAATTTCAATTTCCGGGGTGTGGGGGGCCTATGGGTAGCCCCTCAGGTGGAAAATGTCAAGTATATTATAATATTGCCAATCTGAAGCCCAAATTAAATTTCATGCATACTCTAATAATAAATGAGGATATTTTAGGCACAATTGGGGCATTACATGTCTGATCAGCAATTATTACACCAAAATATTGTTGTAAAAGTAGCCAAAATTAGATATAAATCAACCCAAACCAGTACTAAATGTTGGTCTATAAGTCTGAAATTTGGCCCAAAAATTACTTGCCACCTACTAAATCTGATTGCATAGGTTTTAGGATTACATCTGATATACCAGTGGTGTCATATGCGTGATATGGGGTCCAGAAAGGCCAAAATACAGCCTCAGATGGCTGTATCAGGATATGCTGATATATTCTCAATTAATGTAGATTCAAGGTTGAAAACCATATTGTTGCCAACAGGAGTCGCCACTGAAATAAATTGTAGTAGTGTGTTCCTTTAGAAATACATATCTAGCCCAAAGTGCAGGTTCAGGGAGTGTAGTTGGCGAGGGATTCATAAAATGCCAGATCAGACCAAAACACCCCTTCAAGTTGGTCAATCTGGCTATAATTTTCACAGGAAACTCAGTTTATATAAGAGAATGAATTTGTATTGGGCTGGCCCACTCGAGGGCCATTTTAGAAATTTCAATTTCCGGGGTGTGGGGGGCCTATGGGTAGCCCCTCAGGTGGAAAATGTCAAGTCTATCATAATATTGCCAATCTGAAGCCCAAATTAAATTTCATGCATACTCTAATAATTAATGAGGATATTTTAGGCACATTTGGGGCATTACATGTCTGATCAGAAATTATTACACCAAAATATTGTTGTAAAAGTAGCCAAAATTAGATATAAATCAACCCAAACCAGTACTAAATGTTGATCTATAAGTCTGAAATTTGGCCCAAAAATTACTTGCCACCTACTAAATCTGATTGCATAGGTTTTAGGATTACATCTGATATACCAGTGGTGTCATATGGGTGATATGGGGTCCAGGAAGGCCAAAATACAGCCTCAGATGGCTGTATCAGGATATGCTGATATATTCTCAATTAATGTAGATTCAAGGTTGAAAACCATAGTGTTGCCAACAGGAGTCGCCACTGAAATAAATTGTAGTAGTGTGTTCCTTTAGAAATACATATCTAGCCCAAAGTGCAGGTTCAGGGAGTGTAGTTGGCGAGGGATTCATAAAATGCCAGATCAGCCCAAAACACCCCTTCAAGTTGGTCAATCTGGCTATAATTTTCACAGGAAACTCAGTTTATATCAGAGAATGAATTTGTATTCGGCTGGCCCACTCGAGGGCCATTTTAGAAATTTCAATTTCCGGGGTGTGGGGGGCCTATGGGTAGCCCCTCAGGTGGAAAATGTCAAGTATATCATAATATTGCCAATCTGAAGCCCAAATTAAATTTCATGCATACTCTAATAATTAATGAGGATATTTTAGGCACATTTGGGGCATTACATGTCTGATCAGAAATTATTACACCAAAATATTGTTGTAAAAGTAGCCAAAATTAGATATAAATCAACCCAAACCAGTACTAAATGTTGGTCTATAAGTCTGAAATTTGGCCCAAAAATTACTTGCCACCTACTAAATCTGATTGCATAGGTTTTAGGATTACATCTGATATACCAGTGGTGTCATATGCGTGATATGGGGTCCAGGAAGGCCAAAATACAGCCTCGAGATGGCTGTATCAGGATATGCTGATATATTCTCAATTAATGTAGATTCAAGGTTGAAAACCATATTGTTGCCAACAGGAGTCGCCACTGAAATAAATTGTAGTAGTGTGTTCCTTTAGAAATACATATCTAGCCCAAAGTGCAGGTTCAGGGAGTGTAGTTGGCGAGGGATTCATAAAATGCCAGATCAGCCCAAAACACCCCTTCAAGTTGGTCAATCTGGCTATAATTTTCACAGGAAACTCAGTTTATATCAGAGAATGAATTTGTATTCGGCTGGCCCACTCGAGGGCCATTTTAGAAATTTCAATTTCCGGGGTGTGGGGGGCCTATGGGTAGCCCCTCAGCTGGAAAATGTCAAGTATATCATAATATTGCCAATCTGAAGCCCAAATTAAATTTCATGCATACTCTAATAATTAATGAGGATATTTTAGGCACAATTGGGGCATTACATGTCTGATCAGAAATTATTACACCAAAATATTGTTGTAAAAGTAGCCAAAATTAGATATAAATCAGCCCAAACCAGTACTAAATGTTGGTCTATAAGTCTGAAATTTGGCCCAAAAATTACTTACCACCTACTAAATCTGATTGCATAGGTTTTAGGATTACATCTGATATACCAGTGGTGTCATATGGGTGATATGGGGTCCAGGAAGGCCAAAATACAGCCTCAGATGGCTGTATCAGGATATGCTGATATATTCTCAATTAATGTAGATTCAAGGTTGAAAACCATAGTGTTGCCAACAGGAGTCGCCACTGAAAAAAATTGTAGTAGTGTGTTCCTTTAGAAATACATATCTAGCCCAAAGTGCAGGTTCAGGGAGTGTAGTTGGCGAGGGATTCATAAAATGCCAGATCAGCCCAAAACACCCCTTCAAGTTGGTCAATCTGGCTATAATTTTCACAGGAAACTCAGTTTATATCAGAGAATGAATTTGTATTGGGCTGGCCCACTCGAGGGCCATTTTAGAAATTTCAATTTCCGGGGTGTGGGGGGCCTATGGGTAGCCCCTCAGGTGGAAAATGTCAAGTATATTATAATATTGCCAATCTGAAGCCCAAATTAAATTTCATGCATACTCTAATAATAAATGAGGATATTTTAGGCACAATTGGGGCATTACATGTCTGATCAGCAATTATTACACCAAAATATTGTTGTAAAAGTAGCCAAAATTAGATATAAATCAACCCAAACCAGTACTAAATGTTGGTCTATAAGTCTGAAATTTGGCCCAAAAATTACTTGCCACCTACTAAATCTGATTGCATAGGTTTTAGGATTACATCTGATATACCAGTGGTGTCATATGCGTGATATGGGGTCCAGAAAGGCCAAAATACAGCCTCAGATGGCTGTATCAGGATATGCTGATATATTCTCAATTAATGTAGATTCAAGGTTGAAAACCATATTGTTGCCAACAGGAGTCGCCACTGAAATAAATTGTAGTAGTGTGTTCCTTTAGAAATACATATCTAGCCCAAAGTGCAGGTTCAGGGAGTGTAGTTGGCGAGGGATTCATAAAATGCCAGATCAGACCAAAACACCCCTTCAAGTTGGTCAATCTGGCTATAATTTTCACAGGAAACTCAGTTTATATAAGAGAATGAATTTGTATTGGGCTGGCCCACTCGAGGGCCATTTTAGAAATTTCAATTTCCGGGGTGTGGGGGGCCTATGGGTAGCCCCTCAGGTGGAAAATGTCAAGTCTATCATAATATTGCCAATCTGAAGCCCAAATTAAATTTCATGCATACTCTAATAATTAATGAGGATATTTTAGGCACATTTGGGGCATTACATGTCTGATCAGAAATTATTACACCAAAATATTGTTGTAAAAGTAGCCAAAATTAGATATAAATCAACCCAAACCAGTACTAAATGTTGATCTATAAGTCTGAAATTTGGCCCAAAAATTACTTGCCACCTACTAAATCTGATTGCATAGGTTTTAGGATTACATCTGATATACCAGTGGTGTCATATGGGTGATATGGGGTCCAGGAAGGCCAAAATACAGCCTCAGATGGCTGTATCAGGATATGCTGATATATTCTCAATTAATGTAGATTCAAGGTTGAAAACCATAGTGTTGCCAACAGGAGTCGCCACTGAAATAAATTGTAGTAGTGTGTTCCTTTAGAAATACATATCTAGCCCAAAGTGCAGGTTCAGGGAGTGTAGTTGGCGAGGGATTCATAAAATGCCAGATCAGCCCAAAACACCCCTTCAAGTTGGTCAATCTGGCTATAATTTTCACAGGAAACTCAGTTTATATCAGAGAATGAATTTGTATTCGGCTGGCCCACTCGAGGGCCATTTTAGAAATTTCAATTTCCGGGGTGTGGGGGGCCTATGGGTAGCCCCTCAGGTGGAAAATGTCAAGTATATCATAATATTGCCAATCTGAAGCCCAAATTAAATTTCATGCATACTCTAATAATTAATGAGGATATTTTAGGCACATTTGGGGCATTACATGTCTGATCAGAAATTATTACACCAAAATATTGTTGTAAAAGTAGCCAAAATTAGATATAAATCAACCCAAACCAGTACTAAATGTTGGTCTATAAGTCTGAAATTTGGCCCAAAAATTACTTGCCACCTACTAAATCTGATTGCATAGGTTTTAGGATTACATCTGATATACCAGTGGTGTCATATGCGTGATATGGGGTCCAGGAAGGCCAAAATACAGCCTCGAGATGGCTGTATCAGGATATGCTGATATATTCTCAATTAATGTAGATTCAAGGTTGAAAACCATATTGTTGCCAACAGGAGTCGCCACTGAAATAAATTGTAGTAGTGTGCAGGTTCAGGGAGTGTAGTTGGCGAGGGATTCATAAAATGCCAGATCAGCCCAAAACACCCCTTCAAGTTGGTCAATCTGGCTATAATTTTCACAGGAAACTCAGTTTATATCAGAGAATGAATTTGTATTGGGCTGGCCCACTCGAGGGCCATTTTAGAAATTTCAATTTCCGGGGTGTGGGGGGCCTATGGGTAGCCCCTCAGGTGGAAAATGTCAAGTATATTATAATATTGCCAATCTGAAGCCCAAATTAAATTTCATGCATACTCTAATAATAAATGAGGATATTTTAGGCACAATTGGGGCATTCCATGTCTGATCAGAAATTATTACACCAAAATATTGTTGTAAAAGTAGCCAAAATTAGATATAAATCAACCCAAACCAGTACTAAATGTTGGTCTATAAGTCTGAAATTTGGCCCAAAAATTACTTGCCACCTACTAAATCTGATTGCATAGGTTTTAGGATTACATCTGATATACCAGTGGTGTCATATGCGTGATATGGGGTCCAGAAAGGCCAAAATACAGCCTCAGATGGCTGTATCAGGATATGCTGATATATTCTCAATTAATGTAGATTCAAGGTTGAAAACCATATTGTTGCCAACAGGAGTCGCCACTGAAATAAATTGTAGTAGTGTGTTCCTTTAGAAATACATATCTAGCCCAAAGTGCAGGTTCAGGGAGTGTAGTTGGCGAGGGATTCATAAAATGCCAGATCAGACCAAAACACCCCTTCAAGTTGGTCAATCTGGCTATAATTTTCACAGGAAACTCAGTTTATATAAGAGAATGAATTTGTATTGGGCTGGCCCACTCGAGGGCCATTTTAGAAATTTCAATTTCCGGGGTGTGGGGGGCCTATGGGTAGCCCCTCAGGTGGAAAATGTCAAGTATATCATAATATTGCCAATCTGAAGCCCAAATTAAATTTCATGCATACTCTAATAATTAATGAGGATATTTTAGGCACATTTGGGGCATTACATGTCTGATCAGAAATTATTACACCAAAATATTGTTGTAAAAGTAGCCAAAATTAGATATAAATCAACCCAAACCAGTACTAAATGTTGATCTATAAGTCTGAAATTTGGCCCAAAAATTACTTGCCACCTACTAAATCTGATTGCATAGGTTTTAGGATTACATCTGATATACCAGTGGTGTCATATGGGTGATATGGGGTCCAGGAAGGCCAAAATACAGCCTCAGATGGCTGTATCAGGATATGCTGATATATTCTCAATTAATGTAGATTCAAGGTTGAAAACCATAGTGTTGCCAACAGGAGTCGCCACTGAAATAAATTGTAGTAGTGTGTTCCTTTAGAAATACATATCTAGCCCAAAGTGCAGGTTCAGGGAGTGTAGTTGGCGAGGGATTCATAAAATGCCAGATCAGCCCAAAACACCCCTTCAAGTTGGTCAATCTGGCTATAATTTTCACAGGAAACTCAGTTTATATCAGAGAATGAATTTGTATTCGGCTGGCCCACTCGAGGGCCATTTTAGAAATTTCAATTTCCGGGGTGTGGGGGGCCTATGGGTAGCCCCTCAGGTGGAAAATGTCAAGTATATCATAATATTGCCAATCTGAAGCCCAAATTAAATTTCATGCATACTCTAATAATTAATGAGGATATTTTAGGCACATTTGGGGCATTACATGTCTGATCAGAAATTATTACACCAAAATATTGTTGTAAAAGTAGCCAAAATTAGATATAAATCAACCCAAACCAGTACTAAATGTTGGTCTATAAGTCTGAAATTTGGCCCAAAAATTACTTGCCACCTACTAAATCTGATTGCATAGGTTTTAGGATTACATCTGATATACCAGTGGTGTCATATGCGTGATATGGGGTCCAGGAAGGCCAAAATACAGCCTCGAGATGGCTGTATCAGGATATGCTGATATATTCTCAATTAATGTAGATTCAAGGTTGAAAACCATATTGTTGCCAACAGGAGTCGCCACTGAAATAAATTGTAGTAGTGTGCAGGTTCAGGGAGTGTAGTTGGCGAGGGATTCATAAAATGCCAGATCAGCCCAAAACACCCCTTCAAGTTGGTCAATCTGGCTATAATTTTCACAGGAAACTCAGTTTATATCAGAGAATGAATTTGTATTGGGCTGGCCCACTCGAGGGCCATTTTAGAAATTTCAATTTCCGGGGTGTGGGGGGCCTATGGGTAGCCCCTCAGCTGGAAAATGTCAAGTATATTATAATATTGCCAATCTGAAGCCCAAATTAAATTTCATGCATACTCTAATAATAAATGAGGATATTTTAGGCACAATTGGGGCATTCCATGTCTGATCAGAAATTATTACACCAAAATATTGTTGTAAAAGTAGCCAAAATTAGATATAAATCAACCCAAACCAGTACTAAATGTTGGTCTATAAGTCTGAAATTTGGCCCAAAAATTACTTGCCACCTACTAAATCTGATTGCATAGGTTTTAGGATTACATCTGATATACCAGTGGTGTCATATGCGTGATATGGGGTCCAGGAAGGCCAAAATACAGCCTCGAGATGGCTGTATCAGGATATGCTGATATATTCTCAATTAATGTAGATTCAAGGTTGAAAACCATATTGTTGCCAACAGGAGTCGCCACTGAAATAAATTGTAGTAGTGTGTTCCTTTAGAAATACATATCTAGCCCAAAGTGCAGGTTCAGGGAGTGTAGTTGGCGAGGGATTCATAAAATGCCAGATCAGCCCAAAACACCCCTTCAAGTTGGTCAATCTGGCTATAATTTTCACAGGAAACTCAGTTTATATCAGAGAATGAATTTGTATTGGGCTGGCCCACTCGAGGGCCATTTTAGAAATTTCAATTTCCGGGGTGTGGGGGGCCTATGGGTAGCCCCTCAGCTGGAAAATGTCAAGTATATTATAATATTGCCAATCTGAAGCCCAAATTAAATTTCATGCATACTCTAATAATAAATGAGGATATTTTAGGCACAATTGGGGCATTCCATGTCTGATCAGAAATTATTACACCAAAATATTGTTGTAAAAGTAGCCAAAATTAGATATAAATCAACCCAAACCAGTACTAAATGTTGGTCTATAATGACGAACATATCCTGCCAATTTGAGATCTATACCTACAATACCCTTTGCTCTAGGGGGCCAACAAAAGTCCTTGCTTTAAGTCAAATAAACGTCCCTGGCGGCCATCTTATTTTTCAAAGTGAGGCCAAAAATATTTCCAGGCAACATTTTATGGTTATTAATACATCCTGCAAACCTGAGAAGGTTAGCTATAATATTTTTTTTTTGGTTAGAGCTGTAATTGTGAAATCTCTCTACACACTGCGGCTATCCAGTGGATACAATGATTTACTCAACAGTGACAACCTGAAAGTAGCTATTGCTCAGCTATGCCATGACATGGTCTGCAATTTCACTATGTTATAGCTGACCAAAAAATTACATGAATAACATATTTAAACAAAATACTCTAAATGCAAGAGTTATAACTGATTTACTCATCAGTGATAACCTCAAAGTAGCTATTACTCAGCTATGCAATGAGCTACATGTCTGAATTTTTACAAAGTTTTAGCTGACCCAAAAGTAGGTGAACAACATATTTAAGCAAAATACTGTAAATGCAGTAGTTTTCAAGTTACAACTGATTTACTCAATAGTGAGAACCTGAAAATACCTATTGCTCAGCTATGCTATGAGCTATAGGTCTGTAATTTCACTATGTTATAACTGACCCAAAAGTAGGTGAACAACATATTTTAACAAAATACTCCAAATGCAATATTTTTCAAGTTACAACTGATTTACTCAACAGTCAGTACCTGAAAATAGCTATTGCTCAGCTGTGCCATGAGCTACAGGTCTGTAATTTCACTATGTTATAGCTAACCCAAAAGTAGGTGAACAACATATTTAAACAAAATACTGTAAATTTGAAAATTTTAATTACTTAAATGTAGCTTTTATAAGCTACAAGCTTACCATGAAGGACTTAATGCTGTTCTCTGGTGGCCACACCACGGCCAACGTCTTAGAAAAAAAGACATTTTTAGCCGTAGAATCTAGTGGTCATGTGATAACTTCTGACCAATTGCCCTACTTTCTCGTTGAAATTTTCTAAAACCTACCCCTCAGCTGTAAACAGCGGGGAGGCAGGGTGGGACTCTTCTAAGTCCCACATGGTAAGCTTGTAGCTTATAAAAGCTACATTTAAGTAATTAAAATTTTCAATTTTATTACGCTACAATAGCTTACCATGTGAGACTTAATGCTGAATTCAACCGCCTGGTGGCAGGATTACAGCCGAGACTGGAAGATATGTCATTTTTTGTCTAAGATTTGAAGTAATATATATAGAAATAGTGTTAGAAATACCAGTCTTAGTCCCATTCACAGTGCCCCAATCCCGAAGACCGGGCCTGTGAAGAGCCAAAAACCTAAGTACAATGAGAGACAGTGCTAAAAACTGTCTAGATGTTTTGATTGTAGGACGGAAGAGCAGCAGTGCTCACTTAGAGGTCTAAGGGTCCCTAGGGGCCCTTCACGAGTGACAGACCAGCCCAATGGCTGGAATTCTCATAAATTTTTGCCACCTGAATATGAGATTAATGACAATTTAATAAGTCCTTAATACAAATTACTTGATAAACTAAAAAACAAAAATGACCTTACCCGTAACATCTTGAAGGTAAAAGAATACCTAGATCCTGGGAGAGACTCCTGAAGACTTGGTTGTAGCGGATGTGCCCCCCCCCCCCCCCCCCCTTTTTTCTTTCCGAGAACAACTGGTCTGAGGGGAAGGATCTAGTACTTGTTGTGCCGCCACTACGGGTCCCAGATACATATTGTTGTCGGTGTCTGACCAAGTAAGGTCTTTTAGGTAAAAATTTGTAAAAGTGTTGTGAGCTTTCCAGTGACAGGCTTGCATGATTTGGTCCACCGATACCCCACCGTAAAAGGCCTTAGAGGCCGCGAAGGCCCGGATGTCATGCGCTTTAACTTGGACCAAGTCCAAGGCTTGTTGGTCTGCTTGTTTATAACAAAGTAGGATGGTTTGTTTCAACCAGGAAGAGAGAGTAGGGGGTCTGATGTCTGAGGTATGTCCTTTCTTGAAGGAGATGAAAAGGAGGGAACGAGACCCTCTCAGGTCTTTGGTTCGGTCCAGATAGTACCTCGGGGCCCACACCGGACATAGGGTCCTGTGTTCTTTAAATTGTCTATCTACAATGGTAGTCAAAGCAGGAATAGTCACCAGACACACTTTGAGAACCTTCTCTTGCTAGTTGGTTTTTGGCTATGAAATCAGAAGAAGGGAACAAGGCGACCTTTTCCCATTGGCCTAGAATAGATACTTTGTTTGTGACCCAGTAATGGATTTCGCTGCAGCGTTTGCCAGAGGCCAAAGCTAGCAAGAAAGCAGTTTTGAGGGTAAGATGTTTGAGGTCTGTGTCTTTCATAGGCTCAAAGGGTGCTTTTGTGAGCTCATTAAGAACAACAGAAAGGTTCCACTTAGGGAGATTTCTGGAACTTTTTGGACAATCCCTGTGAAAACTGGAGAGTAACCTATGAAGGTCTGCATTGTGTGCAATATGGTGGGCCGTTGGGCCCAAAGTATCAACGATTGCAGTCCTGTAACCATCAATGGTCGAGGGGCGCCTATTTAGGTCTTGGTACAGATACATGAAGAAATCTGAGATTTGTTTCACAGATGGAGTGGAGAAATCCACCAAATTTTCTCTGCACCATTTTTCAAATAGGGCCCACTTTGACTTGTAGATGATCCATGTTGATGACCGCTGAGGAGCAGCAATTCTCTCTGCCATCTCCACAGAGAAGCCTTGTTCTTGGAGTTGTCCGCTCCTAGACACCAGGCGTGGAGGTTCAGCTGTTGTGGGTTGTTGTGGAACACATACTTGTGGGACTGTTTGAGTAGGGTCGTTGACACTGGGAGTTGTAGTGGGATCTCTGTTGAGAGCTGTATTAGGTCCCAAAACCAGGGCATCCCTGGCCAGCCTGGGGCTATTATGATGATCAGGCCATGGCATTGCTTGATCTTTTGGATCACCTTGTGAAGGAGAGCCGTAGGAGGGTAAGCATAGGCCGTGAGGTTCGTCCAGTTTATGTTTAGAGCATCTATGTCCCAAGCCTTTGGGTCTGGGACAGAAAACACGTACAGTGGAAGTTTGTGGTTCAGGTGAGTGGCAAATAAGTCTACATGAGGTGTGAACCACTTCTGGCAGATCTGTTTGAACACCTGCGGATGCAGAGACCATTCTGTTGACTGCACTTGGTTGGATCTGGACAGTAGGTTGGCCATCACATTCAGGCACCCTGGGATGTGCCTGGCTTTCAATGTTATGTGGTAGTGATGGCACCAGGTCACGATCTTCCACAGGAGAGCACACATCTCTGCTGAGTGAGTTCCTCCTTGTTTGTTGATGTAGGCTACCACTGTTGAGTTGTCCGTCCCAACTAGCACTGTTTGGTTCTGGCACCGGTCCTTGAAGTATCGAAGGGCCAGTGAGACCGCCTTCAATTCTAGGACATTTGTGTGCAGCCTTTTTTCCCGATCTGACCACAGACCCTTTGTAGAATTTTGATCTCTGTGAGCACCCCAACCTTCGTTTGAGGCGTCGGTAAAGAGTTGGATACTGTGGTCCTTGGGATGAAGGTCTGCACCTTTCATCACGTTTGAGGGATTTTGCCACCAATCTAGGTGGACTGCAATGGATTCTGTCCAAGGAAGGAGGTTGTCCAGCGACTGAGGATATCTCCAGTGCTCCTTGAGATGAAACTGAAAGGGCCTCATGTGAAGGCGTCCCTCTGGGACCATTTTCTCCATTGAGGCAAGCAACCCAATTAGCGACATCAAACATCTTGCAGTCAAAACACGTTTTGACTTGAGTCGTAGGGTTTTACAAGGGCTGAATCTAGATGGTATTTGTAGCCCACGAACGAAAACACCTAAGTAGGTTTCAGTTCTGATTTTTCCTGATTTATTATCCACCCCAAGGACTGGGTTAGGTCTACCACCGCCTGAGTGTTCACTTGGGCTTCCTCCTGAGACTGGGACCTGATCAGCCAGTCGTCCAGGTATTGGTGAATTCTGAGTCCTCTGGAGAGGGCCATTAGTTTCACTTCCTTTACAATCATTGTAAAGACCTGGGGGGCTGTGGCTAGTCCGAATGGGAGGGAGGTGAACTGGAACACCTGTGACTTGTAGCAAAAACTGAGAGGTGCCTTTTTTGAGAAGGAAGTCTTCCACTTCCTTCACAAGTTGAGACTCGAACAAGGACGGGTCCCAAAAAGACGAGTTCCTAAGTTCTTGGCGTCTTGTTTCCCCCAAATGTGGCTGTAAGAGGGTCATCTTGGCTTCGCGCCTAAGCAAGCTGGTATTAGCCATAGAATATAACTCCCTCTGGAGAATATGGGCTAGGAATTTGCTGAGGCATGTGAGGGCTCTGTGTTGAATAAGAACTGTCTTATTCCAAAAATCCATGTACTCAGCGACTTCCTCATATCCGCGCTTTGCTGCTTTCTCAGATTGGCACCTTTTTGAATCTGAGACTTGATCTTCTTGACAGTTGACTTGATGCTATGTGGACACTTCTCAAGGGAAGCATTGCAAGAAGAAGAAGTTTTAGCAAAGGCAGTGGTGAAATTGAGGGTTGAGATATTTTGTCTAGCCTGATGCTCCAACTCCTTGAGAATTGGAAGGGGGACCTTGCCCATAGGGGCCCCAGAGGGTTTAGGAGTAATACAGATATTGGTGAAATCTGTATTCAACTCCTGAATTTTGTCCTGAAAACAGGGCTGTCCCACCCTGTACCACTTAGAAGTGGAAGGAGGCGGCTTGACGTATTTACCCTCAGGTAAATTAGCAGCCTTAAAGTCATGTTAAAATTTATCAAAGGCGTCCTTGATAACTGAGCTGAGGGGCAGAATAGAGGAAGGACCTCTAGGTCTGAGCTCTTGACGGCCTTTTTCATCATCCAGACCCATCACTGAAGTTGAAGACCTAGGCATAGACTCCCTGGGGTCAGGGAGGGAAAGAATGCCCCTAAAAGTGTCGACCTCTTCAGCGTACTGTGAGGGAATGTCAGACAGAGCTACTTCCCTATAATAAGGGGGGTCTGGATCATGTTGTGGGAGGTCTTAGAAGACCTGTGTCTGGCTTCAGGGGACTGATCCTCCCCTGAAGAAGATGACACATATCTGGACCTTGATTGTGTTTACTCTTATCAGAGTGCTTTTTAGGTCTGGTAGAAGGGATCCGAGGTTCATCAGATTCTTCATTTGGTTGATCCGAGGCAGACCTGGGATCAATTTCCTGCCTACTACGAGAGTTGCTTTGCTTTTTGTGTGAGTCCGAAACCTCTTTCGGAGGTAGTTCAGATGGAGCAACGTATTGATCCGAGGACTCATGCTGGTCAAGTACTAGACGAGGGGGGGGGGGGGGGAGTGCTGGACCGTAGTCCACATCCATAGCCTCGGTTTGAATGTTAGTACTAGGTCTCGGACGGGGTAGGTCCAGATTAACAGCAGTTTTACTGGATGTACCAGGTTTGGAAGCAAGAAACGAGGTCTGATCCACCTCTGTCTGCTTTTTAGCAGTCAACTCCTCTCGGAGCGACTGAAAAGCTTCCAACATGGATGCCTGAAAGGAACCCATTTGTTGCTGTAAATGAATATTTAAAGAATTTCCCAGGGATTTTTCAAGATTTGTTTGAATTTTTTGTTGTAAAGCCGTACCTGGGGTGGGTGGGACAGAGTTGGCTGGTGTTTTGAGAGATAAAGAACTGAAGGCAAGTGGCTGAGGATGGGGGGGTGAGGTAAAAAGATTGTCAGCAGCACTCTCGAGGTCTGCATTTGAGCCAGTGAAGGAATCCCTGTCGCCTTCGCCCAAAAGATCAAGTTCATTATCTTTAGTATTAGTTTCTGCCTTTTGTTTTTTTTTTAAGATAGCATTTCCTGTGCTGAATTTTCTTCATCTGGTCATCTGTAAAAGATGCACAGATATCACAGGGCGTTTCGAATGTGACACAAGGGTCATCACCCTTGCCAGCCTCCCTACAGGTAGGGCAATAGTTGTGTAGGTCGAAACTAAAACAAAAATGGCGGCATTTCTGAGCTCTCGGTTTGTCTTTATTTGTTTGGTGGAGAGACATTTTAAACGCAATAAAAGACGTACAATGTAAAGGGCCTGAACCGAGGTAAACTCAAAACACACGAAAGCAAGAAAAACACTTATCCTGTCAAAATAAAAATTTTACAGAATGATCTATGTTATATAATAAAAGAAATATCAAAAAAAGAGCCTCCAACAATAAGTAAAAGCTGAGAAATAAATGAAAATGTCTGTATATTTACAAACTGCTACCAGTTCAACTTGGCCAACGAGAAAGTAGGGCGATTGGTAAGAAGTTATCACGTGACGACAACTAGAGGCTACGGCCAAGCATAAATGTCTTTTTTTCTTAGACGTTGGCTGTATGCCTTGTGGCCATCCGAGAACAGCATTGAGTCCCACATGGTAAGCTATTGTAGCGTAATAAAAGCAAAAGTTTTCAAGTTAGAACTGATTTACTCAACAGTGATAACCTCAAAGTAGCTATTACTCAACTATGCACTGAGCTACAGGTCTGAAATTTTACTATGCTGTAACTGACCCAAAAGTAGCTAAATAATATATTTATACAAAATTCTCTAAATGCAATAGTTTTCAAGTTAAAGGTGATTTTACTCATTATGGGAGGTACTGAAAAATCTGAAAGTAACTATTACTCACTTAGCTATTGGGATAGACACTCAAGTTACTCACCATGTTGTAGCTATAAAAAAAGTAGTTGAATAACATATTTTAATAAAATGCTCTAACTGCAATACTTTTCAAGTTATAAGTGTTTTAGTGCATGATTTCATGAATTTTATTGCATTAAAATTAGTTTAAAAATTAATTAAAAAAATTAAGAGAGATCGAGGTCTAATTCTCACACAAGGTAATCTACTAGTGGCCTAGTACATATATGCAAGATATGAGAAAAATCCCTGCAATAGTGAATGAGAAAATTGTGATAAAGGGTTGAAATTTTCACACTTTGGGTGGGGGTGCCTGACTTGTAATGACTCTGGGGAACAGACGAACGAACAGATCTGCATGGCCTGAACACTTTTTAATGCTCGATAGTTAAGGTATCTTTTAAAAAACAGCATGTCTCTGGGTATTGTAGTTTAGGAAGAGAAGTTGTTCACGTGGACGTCCACACCACAGAGTGACGACATAATGTCAGTCAGCTGACATAAAAATATTTACTTAATTGAGTAAGGTTAGTTTATGTTATGTTGATGTTACAAGACATATTAAAGAGCTTATATTTTTCCACAACATGGAGTAATCTCCAGGAGCACAAACAGTCATCTTTAAAAACTTGTGTTTTGCCATAAAACATGATTAAAATTATTAAATTGTTTCCTTCATATTTGCACACTTCTTAAGTTATTATGAATGTGGAGAAAATGAAGAAGAAAATATTAATATCATATAGCTATTTTATGCATAGTTTGATACAACACATATAATTGGCTGGGATTATGAATGAATAGAATTAGTGTATAAACAAGCAATCAGTGCCAGTGAACGTGTGTTTTCAGTTTCAGAGTGAAAGAAGAAAAGGACACAAAAGATGTGCCCTGCAAATGGTATTCAGAAGTAAAGTAACAAGGTAACTGTTTAGTTGTAAAAAGCAGGTTAAAATATAATTAAAGAAAATACTGCAAATGAAACAGTTTTCACGTTACAACTGATTTACTCAACAGTGAGAATCTCAAAGTAGTTTTTGTTCAGCTATGTAATCAGTTAAAGTGCTGCAACTTTAATATGATATAGCTCACGCGAAAGTAGGTGAATAACATACTTATAGAAATACTGTAAATGCCATAGTTTTCAAGTTACAACTAATTTACTCAACAGTGAGAACCTGAAAGTAGCTATTACTCAGCTATGCAAGGAGCTACAGTTGTGCAATTTTACTATTTTATAGCTGACCCAAAAGTAGGTTAACAACAAATTTAAACAAAATACTGTAAATGCAAATAGATTTTAAGCTACAACTGAGTAACTGAACAGTAAAACATAAAAGTAGGTATTGCTCAACTATGCAATGAGACACAGGTCTAAAATTTATAACTTCATGTTATAGCTGACCCAGAAGTATGTGAACAACATATTTAAACAGAATATTCTAAATGCAATAGTTTTCAAGTTACAACTAATTTACTCAACACTGAGAACCTAAAAGTAGCTATTGATCAGCTATGCCATGACCTACAGGTCTGCAATTTACTATGTTATAGCTGACCAAAAAATAGGTGAGCAACATATTTATAGAAAATACTTTACTACAATAGTTTTTAAGTTACAACTGATTTACTCAACAGTGAGAGAATCTGAGAATAGGTATTACACAGCTATGCCATGACACGTCTGCAATTACTTTAAAAATTCATGAAAAAAATTAAGACGGATCCAGGTCTAATACTCACACAAGGGAATCTACTTGTGGCCTAGTACATAAGTGCAAGATATGAGAGAAATCCCTGAAATAGTGAATGAAAAAATTGTGATAAAGTGTTGAAATTTTCACACTTTGGTGGAGGTACCTCCCTTGTAATGGCTCTAGCTCTACACAGATTTGCATTCCTTGAACAATTTTTCATCCTTGATAGATTAGGTATCTTTTAGTAAAAACAGCATGTCTCTAGGCCTTGTAGTTTTTTACGAGAAGTTGTTCACACGGACGCAGATGCGAACGCCGCAGAATGATGCCGTGTCAGCTGCCTGACAAGTCAGCTGACATAAAAGGGACTGTGATTGAGTGGGTCAAGTTTGAAAAAGTCAGAGATGCCCCCAAAACAATTTTAGCTTTAGTATCAATATTTCAGACATCAAAAGAAAAACTATTAAAATAATAAAACAAATGTTTCATGATTTATTTTAGTCTTTTCACTCATACACAAGATTTTAATAGCAAGACCAATTCACTACTCAATACCAGTACTCTGTCGGACTACTTTTACACAATCCTATCAGATATAAAGAGAAATATCATGGATGAAATCAAACAACCTTTATTAACTTAAGTATTTTTAGTAATAAGATCTATAAAAAGACCACCTCTGACAAGTTTAATGTATCATTCAATAATTGGATGGGTCTGAATCACTTTCAAATATTTCAAACTTGGCACTAATTTGAACTGAAGATTTTTAAAAACAATATATTTCAGAAATTTACAGATACTATTATCAAACTTATATGAACACAACTCAAAAGTATGTGTCTGTGAATGGTCTTTTTATGTAAACTGTTACCTTTGTATAAGTATAAACTATAAACTGAATTAATAAAAGTGACTTAAACATAACAACAGACATCAGCTAAAATAAAGTGCTCAACCACCCAACATTTACAATTCATACATTACATATTCCATCCAAACACTTTAACTACCCTACATAAAACTGTTCTGTAAAATATCTCCACAAGAAAAAAAAAAAAAAAAAACTAGACCTACGCATCAGAGTACCAATGCAAATTTGTATCCACCAAAAAGACAACTCACCAAAGCCAGTGAACCATCGTTTAACCTTGAAGGAGGGGCACAAGGGCTAATCGGAAAAACATCAGAAGATTCCCAGCCCTTGACCTCCTATAAGTTGTTTTCATATTGCAAACCTCTAGGACAAATAATAAGCGAGCTATTAGCACTTCTAAGTTTGGGTATCCTTGTTTAACCTTGACGGAGGGTCCTAAGATCGAATCTGAGCACATCAAAAGATTCCCAGCCCATGATTTCCTACAGGTTGGTTTCACTTTGCAAACCTCTAGGACCAATAATAAGCAAGTTATAAGTACTTTTAGGTTTGGATATCCTCGTTTGACCTTGAGGGAGGCGCCTAAGGTCAAATCAGACCACACTAAAATATTCCCAGCCCATGATTTCCTATAGGTTGGTTTACCATCCCAAACCTCTAGGACCAATAATAAATGAGTTATAAGCACTTTTAAGTTTGGCTATCCTTGTTTGACCTTGAAGGAGGGGTCCAAGGTCAAATATGACCACACCAGAAGATTCCCAGCCCATTATTTCCTACAAGTTGGTTTACCAACCCAAGCCTGTACGACCAATAATAAGGGAGTTATAAGCACTTTTAAGTTTGGCTATCCTCGTTTGACCTTGAAGGAGAGGTCCAAGGTCAAATCAGACCACATCAAAAGATTCCAAGCTCATGATTTCCTACAGGTTGGTTCACCATCCCAAACCTGTATGACCAATACTAAGCAAGTTATAAGTACTTTTAGGTTTGGCTATCCTTGCTTGACCTTGAAGGAGGGGACCAAGGTCAAATCTGACCACTTCAAAAGATTCCCAGCCCATGATTTCCTGTATGTTGGTTTACCATCCCAAACCTGTACAACCAATAATAAGGGAGTTATACGCATTTTCAATTTGGCTACCCTCGTTTGACCTTGAAGGAGGGGTCCAAGGTCAAATCTGACAACACCAAATAAGATTCCCAGCCCATGATTTCCTCTAGGTTGGTTTACCACCCAAAACTCTAGGACCAATAATAAGGGAGATATAAGCACTTTTTATGACTGACAAAGAAACGCCCGTGGCAGCCATCTTTTGTTTTTCAAAATGAGGCCAAAAATATTCCCAGTCAAGATTTTGTAATGAGAAACATACCCTGCGCATTTGAGATCTCTACCTATAATACCCTTTCCTCTAGAGGGCCACCAAAAGTCCTTGCTGAAAGTCGAAAAAAAAACGCCCGTGGCGGCCATCTTGTTTTTCAAAATGAAACCAAAAATATTCCCAGGCAAGATTTTATGATTATGAATATATCCTGCAAATTTGAGAAGGATAGCTATAATATTTTTTTCGTTAGAGTGGTAATGGTGAAATCTCTCTACAAACTGTGGCAGCGTAACAAAGCGAAATCCATAGTATCCACCGGATGCTATCTGGTAGATACAATAAGACGTTAACTTCTTCAGTATCTTGAAAAATATATATTGCAGGTCGAGCAAGCATTTAGGATAAGTCCACCATCTTATACATGTTATTGAAGAGACCAAGAGGTTACCTTTAGAGTGTGCCAAAGACCGTGTTTTCCAGTTATTTTTTTTAAACCATAGCACACAAAGATATATTTACAATGGGTTCCTACCCTGTTTCATACATGTAACTTCCATAATAAGTGGTAAAAAAAGAAACACTGTTTTCAATCTCGTACAACATTTCTCAACTGTTACTGTAAGTATTGCCGCTTCTCTTTATTTTTTCAAAACTGGGATTGCCTGAACAATTTAGTGAAACTTTGAAATAACTGAATAATTTTTATCAAATAATGCCAAATGGTAATTGTAACTGGCCTTTTGCTACTTTTGCAACTATTGACTGAAATCTTGGAAGAACCTTGGACTGTTTAAAGGCAGTTCTCAATCACAGGTTAAGCCCTCAACACATATTATCAAATATGAAAAGAATATCTAGTTATATAAAATATTGTAGACTGTAGGATTGTTCAGACCATGACGTTGCACAACTACACCCCCTAACCAATGTTCCTACCAATTATCAATTTCCTACGCCTTAAGGTTTCTGAGAAATAGCCCGGACAAGATTTTCACACTTAAGGTCACTACAGCAAGGTCAAAGGTCAAATCAAGATCAGACCATGATGTTGCACTACTACACCTCCTAACCAATGTCTCTCCCAAGTATCAACTTCCTACACCTTACGGTTTTCTGAGATACAGCCCGGACAAACTTTTTCCCACTGCCTGCCCGCCCACCCAATCGAGCACCATGGTTGAAAACAATACCCCGACAGCCCTTAAGGGCTGTGGGGTAATAAATTAATCAATGTGAAAGTAAATTGTGCAATCAAGTAAAACTCAACAGATTTTTTTTTTTCCTTTTTACCCTATCATATTATCAAGTTATGACATGGTGATACACATTTTCAATTTCATGATAAAACAATAGGTCAGCACCCATAAAAAGGTACTGTACTGGCTGAAATAGGTCTAAAACACGTAAGGAATGCCAAGTAGTGGTCCATAGCACAAGGTATGCAACACTGAATATAGCACAGCTATATCATTGCACTGCAGATAAAACAAATTGAATGTACAAACAGAATCAGAAGGAGAGTACTAAAGACAAGATAACAAACTTTGCCAAATACTTAAATTTTCTCCAAATACTGATATGTTGTATCCGATTCTCATAAAAATCTGACCTGGGATAATATGGGTAAATGATCAAATGGCACAACATATCATACCTGACAAACACAGGTCATTATGATCCTCAAATGTCATATTTGTAGTCATAAATACATAGGATGCACAAACATATTAATCAAATTCACTTTAAAAAAAAAGATTATTTTTAGATATGCTGAAACAAAAATTACTTATAGATATGCTGAAACAAAAATTACTTAATCACCATAATAAAGATCTGTATAACTTCGAAATTTGGAAATAAGCTTATATTTATTACAGCTAAATTTCAAGAATTCTCAGTACTTACGTTTGACTATTAACATTTTGAATCTCACAAATAACATGTTAAAAGACAATTTATCAAGCAAGTATTTACAACACTGACCAATAAGCTTTCCAATAAAACACATAATTATTTTTCACAGATATGCTTATCTTCTTTACATAATAAAAATATCTAGATCCTCCTTTGTAATGATAATGAATGACACGTCTCCCCCCACCCCCATCCTTATTAATGAAGTGATTGCCTAAAAATAAATATCTAACTGTCGTCAGTTCCAAGTAGGATCATATCCATTCCAATTAGATGGGGGTGAAAAATAAACCCGTCGTCCTTGTTTCATGAAGCTTACGATGCCCCTATATCCTGCCCGTGGGACTCCAGACTAAAAATATACACACAATATGCATGATACAATCAGTTTAACAAAATTATTTAAGTATATTTAGTAATTTTTTTTTCAGAATTTGTTTTCACACTATTGCACCTCACTCAGAGAAATTTATGTTTAAGAACTTTCCTATCCAGTAAGAAAATATTTACATATTTATATCCTACCTTTAAGGTTATTTCATGTGAGGCCCAGCTAATGTATTAAATTCTATTCTAACTGGACTTTTACTGCAGGTAGTTAAAATAGTCGAAAATAAAGGATCGCTAAAACTTAGACAACAGTTTTTTTTCTTCAGAAATTTCAATGTAACAGTTTCTCACCTTGAGGTCTTCCATAATACCCAGCTGTTTTGCCTGCACACGAAAGTTGTTTTTGTCAGTATATTGCACCCTGACAACTTTCTCTTCGGGCAGATGTTTTCCTAATACCTGCATGTAATGAAAACATTAGAACAACATCAACCTTTGGACAATTAACATAAGTAAGGCTTTCAATGAGTGAGTACTCATTACCTAATTGATTTATGGAATAGTGGGTAATTTAGAGCAGCAAATTTACAAAATACAGAATCTGAATATCTATCTCTTCCATATTTCATATTAAGGACAACAAAGGCATTACAAACTTGCTTATCCTGGTACCTTATAGCCATCAATTTGTAAATCAGAAAAATAAAATGGAAGCCATATGGTTCAAATAAAAAGACCAAATATGTAAATATCTCTTAAATATAACAAGCTTTAGAAATGATCCTTCTATGATCAAAAATACATTGGATAATAAACTGTATGGTACAATTTCCCAAAAAGTGATAATTTTTAATGTTTTCATCAAAGACACAAAATAATAAAATCAACTAGAAATCGGCCGCCCTGTTGATAGTAGATGCGAATAGAAACAGGATAGCATAGAAGAACACACATTATCATGTGTAATGTCCACCCATGAACCTTTTGCCCAAATTGTACAGTAGTCTTACAAGACCCTGTTTCATTTGTAAAATATATCAATGATGCTTAAATATTTGTTAGTGTAGATGTAAATTATTTCAGCTTCATGCCTTTTTGCATTGGTTGGGTTGAAAATTTTGACGAAATCACTCTATCTGGCACGGTTAAGAAGATAGAAGCAAATTCCTGTTTTTCTATTTTTGGCAAAAATTTGAAAATTCAAAATGGCCGCCATTTTTGGGAAAAGGAAATTTTTTTGAAAATTGCCAAGAGTACATTTTTTAGATACCCTATGGGTCGAAAATTTCAACGAAATAACTCTATTTTGCACGGTTAAGGCCAGTTTGTGTTTTGCCATTTTTGGCAAAAATTCGAAAATTCAAAATGGCTGCCATTTTTGGGGAGGGGAAAATTTTTTGAAAATTGCAAAGATTACATTCCTTAGATACCCTGTGGGTTGAAAATTTCGACGAAATCGCTCTATCTCGCATGGTTAAGGAGATAGAAGCAAATTTGTGTTTTGCCATTTTTGACAAAAATTTGAAAATTCAAAATGGCCGCCATTTTAGGGGACGGGAAATTTTTTTTTAAATTGCCAAGAATACAATGCTGAAATACCTGTGGGTCGAAAATTTTGACGAAATCGCTCTATCTCGCACGGTTAAGGAGATAGAAGCAAATTTGTGTTTTGCCATTTTTGGCAAAAATTTGAAAATTCAAAATGGCCGCCATTTTTGGGGAGGGGAAAATTTTTTGGAAAATTGCAAAGATTGCATTCCTTAGATACCCTGTGGGTCGAAAATTTCGACAAAATCACTCTATCTCGCATGGCTAAGGAGATAGAAGCAAATTAGTGTTTTGCCATTTTTGGCAAAAATTCGAAAATTCAAAATGGCCGCCATTTTTGGGGAGGGGAAATTTTTTTTTAAATTACCAAGAGTACAATGCTCAGATACCCTGTGGGTCGAAAATTTTGACGAAATCGCTCTATCTCGCACGGTTAAGGAGATACAAGGAAATTTGTGTTTTGCCATTTTTGGCAAAAATTCGAAAATTCAAAATGGCCGCCATTTTTGGGGAGGGGAAAATTTTTTAAAAATTACCAAGATTACAATGCTCAGATACCCTGTGGGTCGAAAATTTTGACGAAATCGCTCTATCTGGCACGGTTAAGGAGATAGAAGGAAATTTGTGTTTTGCCATTTTTGGCAAAAATTCGAAAATTCAAAATGGCCGCCATTTTTGGGGAGGGGAAAATTTTTGGGAAATTGCAAAGATTGCATTCTTTAGATACCCTGTGGGTCGAAAATTTCGACGAAATCGCTCTATCTCGCACGGTTAAGGAGATAGAAGCAAATTTGTGTTTTGCCATTTTTGGCAAAAATTCGAAAATTCAAAATGGCCGCCATTTTTGGGGAGGGGAAAATTTTTGGAAAATTGCAAAGATTACATTCCTTAGATACCCTGTGGGTCGAAAATTTCGACGAAATCGCTCTATCTCGCACGGTTAAGGAGATAGAAGCAAATTAGTGTTTTGCCATTTTTGGCAAAAATTCGAAAATTCAAAATGGCCGCCATTTTTGGGGAGGGGAAAATTTTTTAAAAATTACCAAGAGCACAATGCTCAGATACCCTGTGGGTCGAAAATTTTGACGAAATCACTCTATCTGGCACGGTTAAGGAGATAGAAGCAAATTGGTGTTTTGCCATTTTTGGCAAAAATTCGAAAATTCAAAATGGCCGCCATTTTTGGGGAGGGGAAAATTTTTGGAAAATTGCAAAGATTGCATTCCTTAGATATCCTGTGGGTCGAAAATTTCGACGAAATCGCTCTATCTCGCACGGTTAAGGAGATACAAGGAAATTTGTGTTTTGCCATTTTTGGCAAAAATTCGAAAATTCAAAATGGCCGCCATTTTTGGGGAGGGGAAAATTTTTTAAAAATTACCAAGATTACAATGCTCAGATACCCTGTGGGTCGAAAATTTTGACGAAATCGCTCTATCTGGCACGGTTAAGGAGATAGAAGGAAATTTGTGTTTTGCCATTTTTGGCAAAAATTCGAAAATTCAAAATGGCCGCCATTTTTGGGGAGGGGAAAATTTTTGGGAAATTGCAAAGATTGCATTCTTTAGATACCCTGTGGGTCGAAAATTTCGACGAAATCGCTCTATCTCGCACGGTTAAGGAGATAGAAGCAAATTTGTGTTTTGCCATTTTTGGCAAAAATTCGAAAATTCAAAATGGCCGCCATTTTTGGGGAGGGGAAAATTTTGTAAATTGCAAAGATTACATTCCTCAGATACCCTGTGGGTCGAAAATTTTGACGAAATCGCTCTATCTGGCACGGTTAAGGAGATAGAAGCAAATTTGTGTTTTGCCATTTTTGGCAAAAATTCGAAAATTCAAAATGGCCGCCATTTTTGGGGAGGGGAAAATTTTTGGGAAATTGCAAAGATTGCATTCTTTAGATACCCTGTGGGTCGAAAATTTCGACGAAATCGCTCTATCTCGCACGGTTAAGGAGATAGAAGCAAATTTGTGTTTTGCCATTTTTGGCAAAAATTCGAAAATTCAAAATGGCCGCCATTTTTGGGGAGGGGAAAATTTTTGGAAAATTGCAAAGATTACATTCCTTAGATACCCTGTGGGTCGAAAATTTCGACGAAATCGCTCTATCTCGCACGGTTAAGGAGATAGAAGCAAATTAGTGTTTTGCCATTTTTGGCAAAAATTCGAAAATTCAAAATGGCCGCCATTTTTGGGGAGGGGAAAATTTTTTAAAAATTACCAAGAGCACAATGCTCAGATACCCTGTGGGTCGAAAATTTTGACGAAATCACTCTATCTGGCACGGTTAAGGAGATAGAAGCAAATTGGTGTTTTGCCATTTTTGGCAAAAATTCGAAAATTCAAAATGGCCGCCATTTTTGGGGAGGGGAAAATTTTTGGAAAATTGCAAAGATTGCATTCCTTAGATATCCTGTGGGTCGAAAATTTCGACGAAATCGCTCTATCTCGCACGGTTAAGGAGATACAAGGAAATTTGTGTTTTGCCATTTTTGGCAAAAATTCGAAAATTCAAAATGGCCGCCATTTTTGGGGAGGGGAAAATTTTTTAAAAATTACCAAGATTACAATGCTCAGATACCCTGTGGGTCGAAAATTTTGACGAAATCGCTCTATCTGGCACGGTTAAGGAGATAGAAGGAAATTTGTGTTTTGCCATTTTTGGCAAAAATTCGAAAATTCAAAATGGCCGCCATTTTTGGGGAGGGGAAAATTTTTGGGAAATTGCAAAGATTGCATTCTTTAGATACCCTGTGGGTCGAAAATTTCGACGAAATCGCTCTATCTCGCACGGTTAAGGAGATAGAAGCAAATTTGTGTTTTGCCATTTTTGGCAAAAATTCGAAAATTCAAAATGGCCGCCATTTTTGGGGAGGGGAAAATTTTTGGAAAATTGCAAAGATTACATTCCTTAGATACCCTGTGGGTCGAAAATTTCGACGAAATCGCTCTATCTCGCACGGTTAAGGAGATAGAAGCAAATTAGTGTTTTGCCATTTTTGGCAAAAATTCGAAAATTCAAAATGGCCGCCATTTTTGGGGAGGGGAAAATTTTTTAAAAATTACCAAGAGTACAATGCTCAGATACCCTGTGGGTCGAAAATTTTGACGAAATCACTCTATCTGGCACGGTTAAGGAGATAGAAGGAAATTGGTGTTTTGCCATTTTTGGCAAAAATTCGAAAATTCAAAATGGCCGCCATTTTTGGGGAGGGGAAAATTTTTGGAAAATTGCAAAGATTGCATTCCTTAGATATCCTGTGGGTCGAAAATTTCGACGAAATCGCTCTATCTCGCACGGTTAAGGAGACAGAAGCAAATTAGTGTTTTGCCATTTTTGGGGAGGGGAAAATTTTTTGAAAATTGCAAAGATTGCATTCCTTAGATATCCTGTGGGTCGAAAATTTTGACGAAATCGCTCTATCTCGCACGGTTAAGGAGATAGAAGGAAATTTGTGTTTTGCCATTTTTGGCAAAAATTCGAAAATTCAAAATGGCCGCCATTTTTGGGGAGGGGAAAATTTTTGGAAAATTGCAAAGATTGCATTGCTTAGATACCCTGTGGGTCGAAAATTTCGACGAAATCACTCTATCTCGCACGGTTAAGGAGATAGAAGCAAATTAGTGTTTTGCCATTTTTGGCAAAAATTCGAAAATTCAAAATGGCCGCCATTTTTGGGGAGGGGAAAATTTTTGGAAAATTGCAAAGATTACATTCGTTAGATACCCTGTGGGTCGAAAATATCGACGAAATCGCTCTATCTCGCACGGTTAAGGAGATAGAAGCAAATTAGTGTTTTGCCATTTTTGGCAAAAATTTGAAAATTCAAAATGGCCGCCATTTTTGGGGAGGGGAAAATTTTGTAAAAATTACCAAGAGCACAATCCTCAGATACCCTGTGGGTCGAAAATTTTGACGAAATCACTCTATCTGGCACGGTTAAGGAGATAGAAGGAAATTTGTGTTTTGCCATTTTTGGCAAAAATTCGAAAATTCAAAATGGCCGCCATTTTTGGGGAGGGGAAAATTTTTGAAAACTGCAAAGATTGCATTCCTTAGATACCCTGTGGGTCGAAAATTTCGATGAAATCGCTCTATCTCGCACGGTTAAGGAGATAGAAGCAAATTAGTGTTTTGCCATTTTTGGCAAAAATTCGAAAATTCAAAATGGCCGCCATTTTTGGGGAGGGGAAAATTTTTTTTAAATTACCAAGAGTACAATGCTAAGATACCCTGTGGGTCGAAAATTTTGACGAAATCGCTCTATCTGGCACGGTTAAGGAGATAGAAGGAAATTTGTGTTTTGCCATTTTTGGCAAAAATTCGAAAATTCAAAATGGCCGCCATTTTTGGGGAGGGGAACATTTTTGGAAAATTGCAAAGATTGCATTCCTTAGATACCCTGTGGGTCGAAAATTTCGACGAAATGGCTCTATCTCGCACGGTTAAGGAGATAGAAGCAAATTTGTGATTTTTGGCAAAAATTCGAAAATTCAAAATGGCCGCCATTTTTGGGGAGGGGAAAATTTTTGGAAAATTGCAAAGATTACATTCCTTAGATACCCTGTGGGTCGAAAATTTCGACGAAATCGTTCTATCTCGCACGGTTAAGGAGATAGAAGCAAATTAGTGTTTTGCCATTTTTGGCAAAAATTCGAAAATTCAAAATGGCCGCCATTTTTGAGGAGGGGAAAATTTTGTAAAAATTACCAAGAGCACAATGCTCAGATACCCTGTGGGTCGAAAATTTCGACGAAATCGCTCTATCTCGCACGGTTAAGGAGATAGAAGCAAATTTGTGTTTTGCCATTTTTGGCAAAAATTCGAGAATTCAAAATGGCCGCCATTTTTGGGGAGGGGAAAATTTTTTAAAAATTACCAAGAGTACAATGCTCAGATACCCTGTGGGTCGAAAATTTTGACGAAATCGCTCTATCTGGCACGGTTAAGGAGATAGAAGGAAATTTGTGTTTTGCCATTTTTGGCAAAAATTCGAAAATTCAAAATGGCCGCCATTTTTGGGGAGGGGAAAATTTTTTGAAAATTGCAAAGATTGCATTCCTTAGATACCCTGTGGGTTGAAAATTTCGACGAAATCGCTCTATCTCGCACGGTTAAGGAGATAGAAGCAAATTTGTGTTTTGCCATTTTTGGCAAAAATTCGAAAATTCAAAATGGCCGCCATTTTTGGGGAGGGGAAAATTTTGTAAATTGCAAAGATTACATTCCTCAGATACCCTGTGGGTCGAAAATTTTGACGAAATCGCTCTATCTCGCACGGTTAAGGAGATAGAAGCAAATTTGTGTTTTGCCATTTTTGGCAAAAATTCGAAAATTCAAAATGGCCGCCATTTTTGGGGAGGGGAAAATTTTTTGAAAATTGCAAAGATTGCATTCCTTAGATACCCTGTGGGTCGAAAATTTCGACGAAATCGCTCTATCTCGCACGGTTAAGGAGATAGAAGCAAATTAGTGTTTTGCCATTTTTGGCAAAAATTCGAAAATTCAAAATGGCCGCCATTTTTAGGGGGGGGAAATTTTTTAAAAATTACCAAGAGTACAATGCTCAGATACCCTGTGGGTCGAAAATTTTGACGAAATCGCTCTATCTGGCACGGTTAAGGAGATAGAAGGAAATTAGTGTTTTGCCATTTTTGGCAAAAATTTGAAAATTCAAAATGGCCGCCATTTTTGGGGAGGGGAAAATTTTGTAAAAATTACCAAGAGCACAATGCTCAGATACCCTGTGGGTCGAAAATTTCGACGAAATCGCTCTATCTCGCACGGTTAAGGAGATAGAAGCAAATTTGTGTTTTGCCATTTTTGGCAAAAATTCGAAAATTCAAAATGGCCGCCATTTTTGGGGAGGGGAAAATTTTTTAAAAATTACCAAGAGTACAATGCTCAGATACCCTGTGGGTCGAAAATTTTGACGAAATCGCTCTATCTGGCACGGTTAAGGAGATAGAAGGAAATTTGTGTTTTGCCATTTTTGGCAAAAATTCGAAAATTCAAAATGGCCGCCATTTTTGGGGAGGGGAAAATTTTTGGAAAATTGCAAAGATTGCATTGCTTAGATACCCTGTGGGTCGAAAATTTCGACGAAATCGCTCTATCTCGCACGGTTAAGGAGATAGAAGCAAATTTGTGTTTTGCCATTTTTGGCAAAAATTCGAAAATTCAAAATGGCCGCCATTTTTGGGGAGGGGAAAATTTTGTAAATTGCAAAGATTACATTCCTCAGATACCCTGTGGGTCGAAAATTTTGACGAAATCGCTCTATCTGGCACGGTTAAGGAGATAGAAGCAAATTTGTGTTTTGCCATTTTTGGCAAAAATTCGAAAATTCAAAATGGCCGCCATTTTTGGGGAGGGGAAAATTTTTTGAAAATTGCAAAGATTGCATTCGTTAGATACCCTGTGGGTCGAAAATTTCGACGAAATCGCTCTATCTCGCACGGTTAAGGAGATAGAAGCAAATTAGTGTTTTGCCATTTTTGGCAAAAATTCGAAAATTCAAAATGGCCGCCATTTTTGGGGAGGGGAAAATTTTTTAAAAATTACCAAGAGTACAATGCTCAGATACCCTGTGGGTCGAAAATTTTGACGAAATCGCTCTATCTGGCACGGTTAAGGAGATAGAAGGAAATTAGTGTTTTGCCATTTTTGGCAAAAATTCGAAAATTCAAAATGGCCGCCATTTTTGGGGAGGGGAAAATTTTTAAAAAATTACCAAGAGTACAATGCTCAGATACCCTGTGGGTCGAAAATTTTGACGAAATCGCTCTATCTGGCACGGTTAAGGAGATAGAAGGAAATTTGTGTTTTGCCATTTTTGGCAAAAATTCGAAAATTCAAAATGGCCGCCATTTTTGGGGAGGGGAAAATTTTTGGAAAATTGCAAAGATTGCATTCCTTAGATACCCTGTGGGTTGAAAATTTCGACGAAATCGCTCTATCTCGCACGGTTAAGGAGATAGAAGCAAATTTGTGTTTTGCCATTTTTGGCAAAAATTCGAAAATTCAAAATGGCCGCCATTTTTGGGGAGGGGAAAATTTTGTAAATTGCAAAGATTACATTCCTCAGATACCCTGTGGGTCGAAAATTTTGACGAAATCGCTCTATCTGGCACGGTTAAGGAGATAGAAGCAAATTTGTGTTTTGCCATTTTTGGCAAAAATTCGAAAATTCAAAATGGCCGCCATTTTTGGGGAGGGGAAAATTTTTTGAAAATTGCAAAGATTGCATTCCTTAGATACCCTGTGGGTCGAAAATTTCGACGAAATCGCTCTATCTCGCACGGTTAAGGAGATAGAAGCAAATTAGTGTTTTGCCATTTTTGGCAAAAATTCGAAAATTCAAAATGGCCGCCATTTTTAGGGGGGGGAAATTTTTTAAAAATTACCAAGAGTACAATGCTCAGATACCCTGTGGGTCGAAAATTTTGACGAAATCGCTCTATCTGGCACGGTTAAGGAGATAGAAGGAAATTAGTGTTTTGCCATTTTTGGCAAAAATTTGAAAATTCAAAATGGCCGCCATTTTTGGGGAGGGGAAAATTTTGTAAAAATTACCAAGAGCACAATGCTCAGATACCCTGTGGGTCGAAAATTTCGACGAAATCGCTCTATCTCGCACGGTTAAGGAGATAGAAGCAAATTTGTGTTTTGCCATTTTTGGCAAAAATTCGAAAATTCAAAATGGCCGCCATTTTTGGGGAGGGGAAAATTTTTTAAAAATTACCAAGAGTACAATGCTCAGATACCCTGTGGGTCGAAAATTTTGACGAAATCGCTCTATCTGGCACGGTTAAGGAGATAGAAGGAAATTTGTGTTTTGCCATTTTTGGCAAAAATTCGAAAATTCAAAATGGCCGCCATTTTTGGGGAGGGGAAAATTTTTGAAAACTGCAAAGATTGCATTGCTTAGATACCCTGTAGGTCGAAATCGCTCTATCTCGCACGGTTAAGGAGATAGAAGCAAATTAGTGTTTTGCCATTTTTGGCAAAAATTCGAAAATTCAAAATGGCCGCCATTTTTGGGGAGGGGAAAATTTTGTAAATTGCAAAGATTACATTCCTCAGATACCCTGTGGGTCGAAAATTTTGACGAAATCGCTCTATCTGGCACGGTTAAGGAGATAGAAGCAAATTTGTGTTTTGCCATTTTTGGCAAAAATTCGAAAATTCAAAATGGCCGCCATTTTTGGGGAGGGGAAAATTTTTTGAAAATTGCAAAGATTGCATTCCTTAGATACCCTGTGGGTCGAAAATTTCGACGAAATCGCTCTATCTCGCACGGTTAAGGAGATAGAAGCAAATTAGTGTTTTGCCATTTTTGGCAAAAATTCGAAAATTCAAAATGGCCGCCATTTTTGGGGGGGGGAAATTTTTTAAAAATTACCAAGAGTACAATGCTCAGATACCCTGTGGGTCGAAAATTTTGACGAAATCGCTCTATCTGGCACGGTTAAGGAGATAGAAGGAAATTAGTGTTTTGCCATTTTTGGCAAAAATTTGAAAATTCAAAATGGCCGCCATTTTTGGGGAGGGGAAAATTTTGTAAAAATTACCAAGAGCACAATGCTCAGATACCCTGTGGGTCGAAAATTTTGACGAAATCGCTCTATCTGGCACGGTTAAGGAGATAGAAGCAAATTTGTGTTTTGCCATTTTTGGCAAAAATTCGAAAATTCAAAATGGCCGCCATTTTTGGGGAGGGGAAAATTTTTTTTAAATTACCAAGAGTACAATGGTTAAGGAGATAGAAGCAGATTGGTGTTTTGCCATTTTTGGCAAAAATTCGAAAATTCAAAATGGCCGCCATTTTTGGGGAGGGGAAAATTTTTGGAAAATTGCAAAGATTGCATTCCTTAGATACCCTGTGGGTCGAAAATTTTGACGAAATCGCTCTATCTCGCACGGTTAAGGAGATAGAAGCAAATTAGTGTTTTTCCATTTTTGGCAAAAATTCGAAAATTCAAAATGGCCGCCATTTTTGGGGAGGGGAAAATTTTTTAAAAATTACCAAGAGTACAATGCTCAGATACCCTGTGGGTCGAACATTTTGACGAAATCGCTCTATCTGGCACGGTTAAGGAGATAGAAGGAAATTTGTGTTTTGCCATTTTTGGCAAAAATTCGAAAATTCAAAATGGCCGCCATTTTTGGGGAGGGGAAAATTTTTGGAAAATTGCAAAGATTGCATTCCTTAGATACCCTGTGGGTTGAAAATTTCGACGAAATCACTCTATCTCGCACGGTTAAGGAGATAGAAGCAAATTAGTGTTTTGCCATTTTTGGCAAAAATTCGAAAATTCAAAATGGCCGCCATTTTTGGGGAGGGGAAAATTTTTTGAAAATTGCAAATATTACATTCCTTAGATACCCTGTGGGTCGAAAATTTCGACGAAATCGCTCTATCTCTTACGGTTTCTGAGATATTAGCAAATTACTCAAAAGTAGTACTGAAAATACACAATGAAGTACCTAAATGGCTATTACTCATGTACTGACAAAGCTATCAGTCCCAAATGCAATACCAAGCGAGCTATGGACATAACAATCTTGTATTCAAAATTGTAGTAAAATATCTTTAATTATTTTGGCTTAAATGCACGGAAACCAATGGGTACTGAAAATAGCTGTACTTAAGTATTACTCAGTAAGCAAAAGAGGTACAACAGCCAAAAGCAATCCCAAGCAAGCTACTAACCCAATAAGCCTGCATACCAAATTTGGTGACAATAGCTCTAATACTTTTCCTTTAAATGAGCGGAAACCATGCGTGACGCCGGACATCGGACGCCGGACGCCGGACATCGGACGGCGAAAAAAGCAAAAATAATATATCCACCCCCCAGGGGGGTGGACATAATTATAATAACTACATTCTACTTAACGACAAACTGCAGTGATCAAGTTTCAATATTTTAAATGGTTATTTTAAATTGGACATAATTCGGAAAATTAATTACTACTTCTGATGTGTCAAAATATACTATATTTATATGTAAATAACATATTTTAGGTTTATATTACTTTAAATACCCATGCTGAGTGTTTTGGTATCTTTGTTTGTACCCCAAACTTCAATCAAACTTTGTGTTTAACCTGCAGGTACATTCAAATCTGATACAAATTTATCATAACACAGCAGATTTTGCATTCACTGAATATACAGATTCCATAGGATTTCTTTCTGTATTTGTGAAAAACTTGCACTTAAAAGCATTTCATCATAATATAGTGGTTCCACTCATTGTCAAACACAACACACACTGGTTTTACTTGTGCAGAGTCTACTGTACTCAACATTTTATTGATTATGGGGTGTATAAATATATCTTTAACCCCTTGATTACCTTATTTGTTACTAGCAGTTGACAGCAAAATGCATTTGCCAGTACCATATCTGTTGGCTCACAGTAGATGCCATGGTATGATCATATGACTTGCCTTTAGCCTTTAGTACAGTGTAATCAACACTATAAGTACACTGGAATTCACTTTATAGAATACTGTGTACGAGGATGTTAAAAATATTGAGAATACTTGTGGTATGTATTTTACAAACATAAACTATCTACAAACTCCTTTACCCTGAAATTTCCTTTGGTAGAGTTGCATACTGCACCGCTGGAGAAGGGGTTGATAATTTCATGGCTAATTCAAAAACCCTACTGATCATAAACTATGCCTACTTTTCCTCTTGAATAAGTTACCTGAGATGCAGTGAGGAGAGGAACACTGTACACTCTGTTGACAAATAACTCATCATATTTGTCCTAAAATCAACAATATAAACAAGTTATGTTTTCATCCATGTAGAGATCATTTACATTTTATCTCTGTAGACACAGTTCAGAGTGTGGAACATCTGAACAGTATGGTAAATATTTTACACATTTCTTTACATTTAAATTATCACATCTGCACTCAGAAACGCCCATTGGTAATGTCACCAAATTTATATAAAAAATTGGGGACCTATGACAGTAAAAACAAGCCAGTTATTCTGACAAAAAATGATACAAATCTAGGTACACACAGTTCAGTATACACCAAACGGAAGCCCTTGACCTAATATTAGGTTTTAATGGGATTAATTTACTGCTGAAGTCTGAATGACAAACTGGTAATTTATGGGCAATAACATAATCATAGGCAATTCATAGCATGGTAGCAGTATATAATATTTCACTGACAAATATATATTGCGGGTATTAAGAGGATTTGAGGAAGCCGCATGGTAAACCTACAAACAATCTCAATTAATATGTGTTTATTTTATTTAAAGGCAATAAAGTGGTCAAAAGTAAAAAGTAGTGTTTATACAACAACTCTTTTACCACTACAATTCTTTAAAGTGTTCCCTTCATGGTGTGAACCAATCAGGTATTGTCTGATTACTTTTAACTCCACCAAGGATGTTATGCAATTTGTGGCATCTGTTTGTATTTTTTTTTCTGCAAAATACCCCACAACATAATGAATAGATTTTAAGAAAGTTTTCTGGAAATGTTGACAATAACACAAAGAACACATGATTCACTTAGGATGGTGATCCAAATCTCTATCATTCATTTTTTCTCAAAGAATTATTTGTCATTGCACTCATAAGCACCATTAGATGTGTTAGGCCTTGGCAGGGTTATGCACTCTTCGAGTGCTCTTGTTTCAGGTGAATCGTTTAACAATTATTTGCAAAATTGTTGATACCGAACAAGAAGAGGTTACTCTTTGTATAATATTGTATCCTAAATAATTTTATTGCTCTGTTACTTTCAGAGTTATCAAGTACTTTTTACATCATGAAAAATTTATACCTTAACTAACATTTATTTTATTTAAAAGGCTAAATGGTGGCCATGAGTGACATTTATATAATGAATTACAGTTACATAAATGCAATTTGACGGGAAAATATAACAACTGAGACACAGAGCAACAAGAACCTACCTTTGATAGATATGAAAGATCTTTTTGAGTGAAAGGCACAAAGTTATCATTTAATTTTATGAACTTGAGGTGTTTTTCATAGAACTGCCCTCTGAAATAGAAAAAAACAAAACAAAAAGAAAGTTTAGAAAACAGTGTCAATGGTCTCTGAATCATTAGATTTTGTGCCGATCTATAGCACCACAACACTGGATCAATAGATTACCAAATATTTAAAATTCTGCTAGTAATAATCTTCAGTTATTTTTATTGAACTTTTGAGGGGTAAACTAATTTAATCTACAGCTTTGTAGGCAGAATATCTTAAAACAAACATAAAACATAAACAAACAACACCCCTAAACCTATATCACAAGCAAACATTATATATTTATATTTTTAATGACATATACACACTTTAAGATTATCTTTTGCCAGGTCATGTGGACCCAATAAAAAGATACTGAGTCTACTGTTGCAATAAGGTAGAATATAGGCAAAGATGATTTAAGTTACTTTGCGATGTAAAAAGATACACAAAAATCAGTAGTTGGAAAATTACTTCCAACAAACTATTAATACATCAATATTAATGGATACAGCATATTTCATATGTTGCCCTTCTGGGACCAATTACAGATATTACCCCATCTACCTGAAATGCAATACATCATTTTCTCCTGTGACAAGTTAACTCAAGGAGACACAGAGCCCAGATAACAAAACAAATTGCACAAAAACTATTTCACTCATTTGGAAAATAAGCTTGACATTTTTATGAATTTGTTTTTTACCAGTAAAGTGCAAATCAATTGCAAGTGAATGTTATCTCTGGAAGCGCAACATAAAAAGTAGCGCAACATAAAAAGTACCATTAAAAGCATGCTCTGAAAATGGCCTTTGATATATGTTTTTCTTTCTTTTTTCATTTTTTTTTAATCCATCAGAAATCACAGTTTGATTTTCTTAATGACTGCTGAATTATTAAAGCTTTTACTATAACGTTACAGCCTATCTATCAACCCAAAGAAAGCTTTTTGTAATTTTTACCCTTTATATGTGTGTCATGTGTCGCTTCTGTGTCTTCTGTTCAAATAGATGCAGCGGAAGTAATTAAGAAACCGAGGTACTCAAAATGTGTTGCAAAATACAGGACAAATATAGTTGAATACTTTTGAAATAAAAAAACAGATTCATGTCTGAAGAGGGTAAACTAGGTCTTCAGAACTGATGACACACATCCAGAATTAAGGTAAGACAGATTATACTTAAAAGGTGAATTAAGGACATTCTTATGGTGACACAACCAAATAAATGAAGACAGGTTGATCACTTATCATTAAATTTTACTGGATATTTTTTATATAAAAGGACAACTCCTCCCACTAAAACACAGAAATTAGCATTCGGTCAACCACAAGGGTAATATAAACACTAAATAGAGCTTCAAGTTGTGATATACTCGTGTGACCTTAATGTAAGTGTAAAAGATCAAACATGATTTATTGAAGTATATGTAAATCATTCAGACAGATATCTTGCTTATACTTGTTTCATGTGGCCAGCTTTAAAATGATTGTAGAGCAAGATTGTGTTAAATTTTGCTGTATGTGAGATTGGTTGATGATCAAAACGCCTTCTATTTCCTTGACTGAGAGAAATTCTGTACATGTTGTGATTTTGGTGACAACATGAGGCTTCCGATCTCCCCTGATGCATAACTGACATAGATTATTAAGATCTTGTCTGACTTTTTAAGTGATGCTAATGTTTTATCTATAAGAGGGGGCGATTTTCAGTACGGTGGCATTAGATCCCAAACCAAAACAATTGAAAGTTTTAATGCTTGCAAGGCCTATAAATAAGTTACTACAATTTTGTGACCTTGAAGAAAGGATCAAAGTTCAGATACAACTTGCTCCAAAATTTGCATATTATTAATCTCTTCCAGTTGGGTGGAGCAGATGAGATTTGTGCAATGAAAAAAGGGATATCCATATTGTTGCTTGTGCTGAAGCAATCTTTCATATGCTGAAATCAGCTAATTTAGAGTTTCTGTGAACAAGCTAAGTACAGTGAGACTGGACAATGCTACACTTGGTAATGGAATAATGCTGTTAGAGCCTATGAACAGGTTAATTTAGGGTAAGGTAAAGTGATTTGTGCTTGCAGAAGGGATACTGATGGGGGCCGCTTACTAAACAAGTCTGTAAGAGCCTTATATAGGATAATTCTGGGGGGAGAGTAAATGGATTTAGTACAGACACACAGTGGAGTGCTTGACATCTGCCAGTTGTGATGATGGATGAAGATAGAGCTTACACATGTGACAGACTTAAAAATAAACCACAGGCAAAGATTGAACTGCAATATGCTCTGTGGTGGTAAAAGTTCCGGCAAATTTGTGTCCTATTTTGTAAAGCACAGGACCAATTACAGGCAACTGTATCACTTATGTCAACACTAAGCAATTATCCTTGGCAATCTTAGTGAGGCTTTTAAAATGTAAGACAGTCTGATACTTATAACAGACAGTATCTATTACACATATTTTATGGATTGTGTGGAAACTTATGTCAAACTCCAATTCTGTTAGAAAATAAAAGGGAAATCTCATTTTCTTCTTTTGGGATTGCAAATGACAAATATAGTTCTAATTGATCTTTCCAGACATATCAAGTTTTCAGATTAGTTTGAATCACTGAATACGCAGAATCTGATTATACCTCAAAGGATAAAAGGTACAAAAACTGTAATATTCATACATGGGGTTCAGACCAGGAGTGTGTAGTTACTGCTTTATTTCAATTAGATTTGTTCAAAATATAGTTCTTAAAGGATTCTTTGGTATTCCTGAAGCATAACAAAACTTATATAAATAGCACAAGATTTACATTTGTTTCAACAGAAGAACACAGATTATACTGGTGGCAAAGGTCTATTTTTTCATTACTATTTAAACATGAACACATCTTATGTTCATAATTGTTCAGAAGGCCCAGGTAACAATGTAACGGTATAGGTACACCCAGACAATAAATACACTTGTAGTGTTGGTTACACATTTGTAGAGAAACTGAGGTGTAATAGTCAGTTAATAATGTTGCTATTAACACCAAGTGTTCCAGTCAGCTGTAGAAGAGTAGGCAGAATGGCTCGGAATTCTTCCGAGGAACACAAAATTTAGCCACGCCGAGTAATCTCCACCACTAGTGAGTCGACTCTGAATTTCAAGATGGTGTCTGCTATTTTTGGGGGGGAAATGAGGATTAAAAAGATTTTAGTTAGCACAGTTATAACATTAACTAACTTCTTGTTTTTTTTCCTATTTTCTTTAATCCAACATGTATCAAAGTCAGTTCAAGTCACATGTCTTGTGTACTCAGAACACAGGACATACACATACATAAAATTTCGCCTCAGGTACTTGACTTTCAAATCCAAACCCACTCTTGGTTAACTACCCACTGAACCTCTATTAACTGAACATACTGTGAGAGCAAGATTTTGATTGGATGGAAAAAAGTATAAAATAGAAGAATTTGGCATAAAACAATGGGAAAACTTCAAATTTGGCAGTGGAAATAAAGTTATAAATTGCATGTGTGGATAACAGAGGTTCTACTCTGCCTAGTTCAGGAATGTCCTTACTTGCTGACACCTATTTTTCCAAACGTGTTGGTGCGTGAGATCTCAGGACGGATACAAGACCTGTCCTTTCTCTGGTCAGGATGTCGCATCCAGTCATCCCAAAACCTGAAAAAAACAATACACCTACAGCTTAGGAACAACATTTTAAGTCACTTTTTAGCTCTTAACAGGATATCCAGAAATATGTGTTATAAATTACAAGATTTATAAAATCTTTGCAAGAGAAATGTCTTTATGCTTCTCATATTTATATCTCTTAACAGAAAACAGATTTTTGCCTTTTTGGCTATTTCCCTGCAGTTATAAATTCAATTTTCAAGTTCTGTGTTTTGGTTATTTCTACTCAACACATTGTTTAATGTATCTTTTACTGATGACAGTTTCCTGCATTTATTCCCATTAACTCTTCTCAAATTCAGTATAACGAGGAATCATTACAACACCACAGAATCAGGTCAGCTTTTTTTACTGAATCTATCAAAGAGTATATTCAATTTGCTACCTCTATGTTTACTAGCTTAAGACATTTCCTGAATCAATGTAACCTGATTAACAAATTAGTACTTTCAATGAAAGTATACCAGTCCTGCATATGAAAAAAGCCTTTAGCAATCCGTTGTTTACAGTTATAAGAATTTTGTAGAACAAAAAGAATCAGTTTAGACTGTGGTGTTTCATTTATATTTCAAAATAAAGTGCACAAATGTTTTAATTACAGTAGCTTTTCATAAAACATGTACAACTTTCAAAAGAATTAATTTTGTCAACCTGTAATTTGCACTCTATTGTGTCTCATTTCACTTTGCTTTATCCTATTTCTAAATTTCAGTAACTGGTATTCAGAAAAAGAGCACTGAACATCTTACCTCAATACAATTTTAAAAGATATTCTAAATCTAAAAGTCACTTTTATTTCTTTTTTGTATATCTTTGTGTGGCATACAATAACACTTCCTAACATTATCATTAAAATGATGTTTTGTATTGCCTGAGATTAAATATTATGAACATTTTATTAGCAATGCCAGCATAGCTCAATGAATATTTATGGCATATTACAGTCACCCCGGTTTGGTTTATGGAACATCATTTATACAGCCTCAGATCTGACACTACTGATCAAAAACCCTCCTTCATATTGTGAAAAAACCTGTCATATTTTATCCCTGTCAGGAAACCCTAGTACATAGCCATAACAGATATATGCAGGAATCTTGGATGAAAAGACCCTCCTCAAACCAAGCAGTTTCGACAAGCTAATAGCTAGTAAGGGCAGAAAATTACACATCAGAATGACCCCATCGGACAGCAATAAAGACATATAATGTATAGAAGATATATAAAAGTAACTGCGTAGAGGAAAATGGGGACATATTATCATTTTTATCACTCTATATTTCTGTATAATGATGCCATTAATACAGATGATGGTCATAACACAACAGGCGATTATCATACAAAGACAGACAGGAGAGGTAGGACAATGAATCAAGAATTGGTCGTACATCTCAACCTGATATCCCATCTTGGAAAAACGTCCATAAAATATTATCTATGAATGGAAGTTGAATCTGACTTGATCCCAGTGACGACAAAAAATCCATTAAACATAAGTATGAAACCAAAGATTATATATTTTGTATTTGTTACAAGAAAAGGTAAAATAAAACATCTTAAAATTAACTTTTTCTTCTAATTTTATTAATTTGTAAAAAAATTTGATGATGATTTAGTAGCTGAGTATCTTTAGAGTAAGATCAAAACTTTAAGAATTAACTATTACAGTTGCATGAGAAGAATTTGTAGTAGTGAAAATCTATTTATGAAAAATCACTTTTAAAGATTATCATTAGATATGAATTAGGTATATCTATGGGCAAAAAGGTCAAACCTCCTTAATTCAAGGGCCTTGTAAATTTGATTATAGTCGGACAACCGTAGTTAAAGACTTTGTTGTGACAATTATCACTGAAAACCTAATCAATTGTAATGACTGGTCTGTTTACATCTGTCACTCAGTGCTTCCGTGTATATCCTACTGTGACTTTACCGGGCTAAATTAGTGTATTTGTTTCATGTATTCTTTTTCTGGATTTTTTTTCAGAAGATATGCAGTAGCATCTATTCTTGGTAAAATTGTTCCCCAAACTAATGAAAACATCGTGATATTTCCATATAAGGTTAAGAATTAAGGTCAGGGTATTTTATGAAGAAGTGGAAAATATGGTTCTCCTGTTGCAGGTATTATGTGATGGAGTTCACTTTGTTATTTTTTTAAAGATAGGTAGAACCAATAATGATTATTTATTATGCATAAACATGTGGGATATTATAAATATCTTGAGAAAAACTTAGAAACATGAGCCTGTTATAGTTTCTAGTCATATGACCAGTGTACTTGCATATATAGAAAGTCGGCAGACTTTAGAAGAGTTCTTAAAAAAACACTGGGCACCAAACTAGTCCAAATCAGTTTCAGAAATGTTTCAGTAATGCTCAAAGTTGCAAAAAACTATTGCAACTTTTGGTATACAACAAAAATGTATGAGATTTGCCACAAGTGAAAGTCGTCACAGGGAGCACTCCTTAAAATAAAACAAGAAGAGGCAGAAGTTCACTGATATTCCGCGTCAGCTTGGATAAATTCCTATAATTATCATTAAAGTATCAAAGTTGATCACAACATGCCACAATTTAAAGAGAAATTTAAGTGAACTTCTTCAGTCATGGACTGTACAAACTGTGGGGAATTTCCAAGTTCTTGGTCTTTAACTATGTTCGGCAGCCTATCTAATAACAGACTTACGTGGCCGGCCATTTGGGTTCCAGTTCTAACCATGTTGACCTTTTCATCATCCAGCCTAATCCAGGGAAAAAGTCTGTTCTGTACAGTAACTCTGTAAATATCGAAGAAGAAAACATGCCAAAGAGTGTCAGTATTGAGCTTTAAAATAAGATAGTATCACTGGTATCCCATGAAACTGTTTACCTGGTTTGTATTCCGTAAATTACCAACAAAAATACTAACCCTATAAATCAACAAACAAGTGTGAAATATTTCAGTCACACTTTTAGTGCATGAAAACATAATGTTAACACTTGCTAAAATAAAGTCTGAAAGCACATTCCCGTAACTTATGTAAATTAGTACCACCTCTCACTTTCCTCAACCAGACCAAATAAATGCATGGGAAAGTATATACATACTAGTTGGTCAAGATTCAGAACTGTAAACTACCGGGCATCAGTAAGTGGCTACCAACTTTCTCACTTTGAGTGTTTCTGGGTTGGAACCACCGACCTCGTAGGTGGGAGTCAGGTAGGTTATTATCAAACCACTGTGCCCCTTTGTGGTACTTTGCCTTGTTTTAACAAGATTTATAACAGTTCTTCTATTCATGGAATATTTCTTCATCTACCAACTTGAGGTAATCTCTTCTATCCTTAAACAGCCAAGATAATGCATATATAATCTGCAGACACTAACCACAAGGCACATATCTTCTCAAGCAGTTTCATCAGAAAAAGTGCAGCCAGCTCATATGGAATATGCACACTAAAATTCACCAAATTTAAAGAGGCATATTGACTTAACAATTGAAAGCATATGTATTCAACTCTTGTCCAACTTGTCTGCAATATTTACCACTGCTCCAACTGGAATCCTGTTGTTATTATTATACAGAGCAAAACTTCAATAACAGGCAAAAACACTTTAGTCCCACTGCATTAGTTTTCAATGAAACCACCAGCTTCATTTGATCACAACTCGGGTGTAAATTTATTTCAGCCAGAAAACTGTGATCATCAAATCTATATTCTATACATGTTCAACAGAAAAAAAAAAACTGCTCCACTGAAACTGAGGTCCCAAAATGTATTTTGCCTCATTACAGTTTGCTGGGTTATAGAGTTTGACACATTGTGCTGATTGAATTTTCCCTTGGTTTTTAGGCCTGCAATACATTAAACACAAAGCATACTCAGGAGGGAGGAGGCTTGAAAGATTCTCTTTTACAGAGTCAAGGTAACCACTGTTAAAAAAACTTTGAAGAAAGAACAAAATACTGTGATAAGCAGTTACAATTGGCAACAAGACAAAAGACTTGAAGTAAGACAGATCTACTGGAAATAACTTAGACATCAATGTCTAATGTAACTACTACTTGTGCTTTTGATACACAAACAAATTTGGTGAGGTTTTGAACACACTGACCTCTCCATGTAAATAAGTACAATGGCAATAATGCAATATTTTACAGTCCACATTGTACTTCCGATATAGGTGTACCTATATAAAATACAACTCCCAAATGCTGACACACTGGTATTCTCAAAATAATGAAGCTGTTTGGAGTAGTGAAGGGATCATATATCGATATTTCAATATTGATCGATATGTCTTTCTAAATTTCAATATTGATACTAAAAGTGGGAATTTCAATATCGTTTCCAGTACCCACCAGGAAGAATTTTCAAAATAGTTTTGTAGTTTTCTGTAGTTTGATCATCAATATTTATGCATTAAAGACTTACTCGGAGATTTTTCATGAAATTTAATTGCTTTTATAGGCTGCTTGTATTAAATTCATGGTCAGTTTTGTAAATCTTATATGTTAGCAAAACGATTTTTGATAACTGAAGAATCAGTAGGTGCAAAACAACGGATTTTACGGCATGAAATGATATCTCAATATTGATTGATATGCAAAGCCAAAATAGAGTTTGATAACAATATTGAAATTGCATTTCAATCCCACACTAGTTTGGAGGGGTGGGGGGTGGGGGGGTGGGGGGGTGGAACTGTTTTGTCTTTTGTTGATAAATGCTGAGATATTTTAATCAAAAATTGTACTGAAAGTCTGGTTTAATGTTTTCTTTTTCAGATTATGTCTGGTATGATAGAAAATCCTGTACTTAAGTAAAATAAAGTTTTGTCCACTATACCAAACAGGCTTTCTCATCAATATTTCACACATTACCCATGCTTTGTTGAAATCACCTTAGGGATTTCTGACCCTGGTTCTACAAGTCAAAAGGGGATGAAAGGTTCCTTTTGTAACGTCATAGAAAGTCTGTGGAAATGTGGACTAATAGGCCTTGATAATATGTAATGGAGAGCATCTGTCTTCAGTCAGTCAAAACTGCATCTAAATTTTTGCAAAACTTTTATGGTTGAGGGGTTAACAGATATTTGGAATTTGTTATTTCTTTGTCTTGGATGATGCTAAAGAAAACATCCTGACATGTACATACTACATACTGGTATATTATCAATAATACTCTGAGTATAAGGGTTTACAGTTGACTTTGCTGTCATGCATTAAAGACTTACTGGGAGATTTTTGCTGTCACGCAGATACTATGCAACATCTCACCAACCAGTTTGATTTGATGATTCTTGTAGATAACACAAGTGAAGGTACAAAAACTGAAATTTAATGGGATTTTACTTTGGGATGAAAACGTTCCATTTTAACTTTTGGTTTTCAATGTTCACAGATGTTTATATAAAGTATCAAAGTTTAGCTTTTTAACAGCTATGTTTGGTACAATGAAGAGAGTGATGGAGGGATTTACAGTTTAAGTAATTTAAAACTTTAAAGGGCAAGTTATTAGAATTCTATTATTTCTGTTCAACTTATTTTACACTGATGGAGTTCTGGATTTTTTGAAATTTGAGTAACAAATTTAAGCATGCCCTAAAACATGCTTCATACTGGTTGTGAGTAACTGTCCTGGGATTCTGTAAAACATATATCAAGAATATTTATAACCGCTGAGACCACTTTTAATTGATGTAAAAAAGTCAACTGTAAAACAAAAAGTTGCAAAAAATGTAAAACAAAAAGTTGCAAAAAATGTAACTTTTTCTCTCTCCCAACATTTTAAATGATTAACAGGAAAATTCATGGCAATCCCATTAACAAATGAAAACCTGTATAAAACGTTTTACTGCCTTCTTGGAGCATTTGCATAAGAAAAGACTGCACAAGGCAGAGAGGCACATGGGGGACTCCATTGTCTGAAAAACCCAATGTAATGATCTGCCTAATTGGCATCACTGACAGCTAAAATTGAAGGGTTCTCCTCATTTGTGTTTTTTTGTGAATCTTGCCTTTTCCCCTCCACTTGGACTACAGCTTATTGACATTTTGACAGGGCACTACGTGAAAATCCAGAGGCTGTATTTATGAAAGGGACAGTACTTTCAACAATAAATAGTCATATAATAAAATTTATAAAGTGATTTTGCAAGAGAATATTTTTGTGAATACTGTAATTCATCAAATCAACCTTACTGAACAAGCTGCTTGGAGTTGGTTTTTAAATACAGGGTTGAACTCTCTACAGGTAAATTTTCAAGGGACAAAAGTAAAAACCAAACTAAGAACAGGAATTCCAAATAACCAAATAAAATGCAATATTATTGCGGCCAATAACACAATATCTCTTTCTACATAAAAGGGAATTCTACTGAGCAAATTTCTGTGTGAAGGGAAAGCTATTCATTCAAGAATGGGAAGGTCAAAGTAGAGGGTTTACATCCTTTTCACCAGCTCACAATTTTGGATAAAAAGGCCAAACAGGGGTTTCAGTCTACTAGCGCAAGCTGCAAAGTCATCAGAGACACGAGAAGTGTACTGAAGCAGTCACCCATCATGTTACTAATATAGCCCATTGCCGCTTATCTTCAGTGAAGATACTCATCATGCTACGCACCAATTCATGAAAGTCCGGAGACAAAAAAAGTGATCTCTAGAAGCGAGACTCGCGCTTAAAAATACTACATGTGTTAGATTTAGCTGCTGACATATTTAAAGGTGTTATCAACAAGAATAAATAAAGACAACTGGTTGCTGAGGTATTGCATGCAATATAATCGAGTAAAATGCAAATTATATTGAGAAAATATGAGGTCACATAATTTTGTGGTGTTTCTTATCCATATTTTATTTGATTACTACAATAATATTAATAGAATCGGGTTTCATGGGTTTAATACAGTCAATCAATAGTTTAAAACCATCATAAAGCACCCAAATATGTCATTTAGTCCTGTAATAAAGAATGAAATCTGTCTCTTTTATTTATCCAGTACCAACATCAGTCTAAAAATCAATGCCTTCATTGCAATTTACAAGAGATTTACTTTTTACATTTTGCCATTACAGAAAAATAGCCAGTATGGCAGGCAAGAACCCCAGCCCGCAGGTACAGCTAAATGGCCAACAACATTGAGATTTGGGAAAATCTTAGGAACAACTTCTTTTTAAGAAGTATAGAGAACCCACGAGATGTTCTACAAAAGATTCACTGAGGCCATGATTTCTCACAAGTAGTTTTTATATTTTGAAGCCCAAGAAACAATTAATTATAAGGGAGATATAAAGCCTTTTTTATATGATGACCCTCCTATTTGACATTAAAGATGTGATATGGTGGCCATTTTGTTTCCAAAACAATGACACAATTACTCTCAGGCAAGCTTTCCTATCCATTTACATTTTGTGCAAATCTGATGAAGCTAGCTGCAATATTTTAGGTTACAGAAAACATTAAAGATTTTAGAACAAGAAGACCCGATAATGTTAAAAAGTGTTGCCATGGCAACAGTTGACGCAGAATACCCCCCAAAACCTTATCAGCTGTAGATCCTCTTGGGGTAAACATATCCTGAAAATTTGGTGAAAATCCATGCATGGATTAAGGCTGAGGAACACCCACAAATTTTAAGACCTGAATATCTTAAAAGTGTTGTCATGGCAACAGTGGTACCTGGATACCTCTCAAAACCAACTCAGCTCTAGATCCACTTGGGGTAAACATATCCTGAAAATTTCATGAAAATCCATGAAAAGGTTTAGGCTGTGGAACACCCACAAAGTTTAAAACCCGAAAATGTTAAAAGTGTTGCCATGAACAGTGGTAGCCAGATACCCCCCAAAACATAATCAGCTCTAGATACTCTTGGGTTAAATATATTCTGCAAATTTGGTGAAAATCCGTGCAGGGGTTTAGGCTGTGGAACACCCACAAAGTGTAAGACCCGAAAATTTCATGAAAATCCATGAAGAGGTTTAGGCTGTGGAACACCCACAAAGTTTAAAACCTGAAAATGTTAAAAGTGTTGCCATGAACAGTGGTAGCCAGATACCCCCAAAAACATAATCAGCTCTGGATACTCTTGGGACCCGAAAATTTCATGAAAATCCATGAAGAGGTTTAGGCTGTGGAACACCCACAAAGTTTAAAACCCGAAAATGTTAAAAGTGTTGCCATGAACAGTGGTAGCCAGATACCCCCAAAACATAATCAGCTCTAGATACTCTTGGGTTAAATATATTCTGCAAATTTGGTGAAAATCCGTGCAGGGGTTTAGGCTGTGGAACACCAACAAAGTGTAAGACCCGAAAATGTTAAAAGTGTTGCCATGGCAACAGTGGTAGCCAGATACCCCCCAAAACATAATCAGCTCTAGATACTCTTGGGTTAAATATATTCTGCAAATTTGGTGAAAATTCGTGCAGGGGTTTAGGCTGTGGAACACCCATAATCTTTAAGACTTGAAAATCTTAAAAGTGTTGCCATGGCAACAGTTGTTACCAGATAGCCCCAAAACCTAATCAGCTCTGGATGCTCTTGGGGTAAACATACCCTGAAAATTTGGTGAAAATCCGTGCAGGGATTTAGTCTGTGGAACACCCACAATTTTTAAGACCTGAAAATCTTTAAAGTGTTGCCATGGCAACAGTTGTTACCGAAGATCCCTGTAAAACCTAAACAGCTCTAGATCCTCTTGGGGTAAACATACCCTGAAAATTTGGTGAAAATCCGTGCGGGGATTTAGTCTGTGGAATACCCACAATTTTTAAGACCTGAAAATCTTAAAAGTGTTGCCATGGCAACAGTTGTTACCGGATATCCCCCAAAACTTAAACAGCTCTAGATCCTCTTGGGGTAAACATTCCCTGAAAATTTGGTAAAAATCTGTGCAGGGGTTTAGGCTGGGGAACACCCACAAGCTTTATGCCTGCTGCTGCCAACGCCGCCCGGACGGCACAGGTGACGACTATAACCCCAGCCCATAAAACTATTCATCTTTAGAACTTGCCACTTAGTCAATTCTGAAACCCAAAAGTGATTAAACCTACACTGAAATACAGACTAGCAACTTCCACTACAGACCTGTACCCTTTTTGAGTTGCAGGTCGTGGACCTGGAAAGTTCTCTTATAAATTTCACGCACTATCTACATCAGACTTTGAGATACTGCCTATGCTTTAATGATTACCTGATTAGAAAGCACCATGTGTAGAAAACCTTGATACGCTTTCATCTGTTTCACTTAATTATACTGTAATTCTAATGACTGTAATAGATACTTTGATAATATTAAACCTATCTCCACCTGAGGTCATGCGTGTTGTAATGCGTGATTTACAATGACTATAACCAGTGCAAACTTTCAGCTAATTATGTCAGGCATGCAACCTAGTTTTCACTCATTAATATTGGGAGCAGAATTGCATTCATGGAAGCCTCAGGTTTGAATACCATTATGAGTGAGCCTGTCTCTCCTGTCTACATCCCAATTTTTTTCAGTTGTAATTACCTTACGATGTATCTTTTTAGTAATATGACTTATCTTTTCAGTCACTGAACAAATCTTGTTCATTCTTTTCAAGATACGACTAACCTTCCTCTTAAAGTGGATCTAAATGATTTTGTCCCGAAAGAAGATAGGCAGGGTCCCAACTACAAAACTGGCAATAACTTGTATATGTTCAACAGCAGTATAAGGCCATGTGGGTAATTGCTACACATAGTTTTAACTTTAAAATGTTTGAACTGTACCATAGGTCCACAGTGGCCTAGTAGTTAGCAAGTTTGGCATCTAATCACAGGCTGAGGCCCAGTCCCAATATAACCCTGGCTATTGAACTGGACGTAAAACCCCAACTTTGATTTTGAACTGAATCAGATATTACCTCATGATATATGCTTGCACGTGTGCAAGCAAGTGTGACTTAATATGTGATATGTTATGTATTTCACTGGTGCTACACGTAACATTAGTTATGTAAAATCATGTATCTTTTCATTTATTGTTTTGGTTTTAAATCTAAGATCATATTAATGCCTTAAAGTTACCCACTGTTCTCACACACTAAAGCAATATCTAACCTCCATGATTCACCTAACCTCATATCTGACTTCATGTGTTATTTTGTCTTCAAGGCCGATGCAAGTCATTTATTTCTCTTGTTGACATCAACTATTGAACTCATCTGAATAATCTGAGATCATGTCTGTTTTAAGTTTTCTTTTTGTCTTGTATCAATGACATTAAAATATTCACTACTTATACCATATTCTAAAATGTATCTGAATAATTTGAGATTGTGTCTTCTTTATTTTGTTATTTTGACTTATATCAATGGTATTACATTGTTTACCATTTGGACAACAGTAGAAATATGGCTTTGCTCTGAAATTACAATATGGATTTGCCTATTCATGTTTTTCTACACATTTGTTTTGTATTGATATCCCAAAACTGAGGCAGTAATGATGGAGATATGAAGGGATTTAGGTATGACAACCCAGTTTCACCTCACAGGAGGGGTTAAAGGTCAAATCAGACAGCACTAAAATCTTTACAGCTCATGGGTTTTCTACAACTTGTCTGCACAACCAAAACCTCTTGGAGTGTAATAATAAAAGATTTTAGGTACACTAACACTATTTTACCTGTTAAAGAAGAGTCAAAGATCAAATCAAACCCCACAGAAAGGATCACAGTCCAAAATTTCCTATATGTTGTCTTCACATCGAAAACCTTTAACAGCCACATTAAGAGAGATACAAGAGATTTTAGAGAAATATAATCTTGGCATCAATGTGAATGGCCAAAAGTCAGCAATTTGTGAGTGCATCACACCAAAAATTGACTATGACTGAGATTTCCATAAACCCAATCTACCTGCAAAATCACGCTGATGTAGGCAGGACAGTTGCCAGAAAAACTGGTTGACAAGCAAAATGGAAAAAAAAATGATAATTTTGTTCATGTGACCTTGAAAAAGGTCAAAGGTCATTGACACTCTATCAAAAGCATTTTTCATGCTTAATGTTTAAAATCTTTCAATATACAAATACCCAACAAAAATTTGGTGCTTGTTTGCTCACTTGGGAAGATTAACAAGTCTAAATCAAATTTAGGCATAAAAGTAACCAGGTTTAAGGTCTCTACATTTGTAACAGACTGCTATACTTTTGCAGACATATAAGTGGGAGTTTATTAAATTAGTACAAATTCCTATGGGAAATGGAGTTCTGCTGATACAGAGTGTCCTGTGTATTATGTCTCTCATATTAAAACGTACTTGAATCATCTGAAATCATGTCTGCCTTTCCATTGTCATTCCAAGCAGACACACACCATAGTGAAGGATCTGAACTCAGGATGGGAAACGTGGCAGCAAAGTACTCAAAAAAGTCCGGGGCAATGTTAAGGTCATCTGAAAAGACAATAAAGCACTTTTAAAATAAGCAATTAATGAGTGTAGGATTTGGTCATTAGGATTTCATGCCTGTGATCGTGGGTTCAAACCCAGCTCTTGACAACATATGGGATTCACTGAGAGCATTTCCTGACATGTAATTAGCTGTTTCAAGGACCATAAAACTCCCACTTAGACTTGTACAATTAATATTAAATAGTCATTATAGAGTTTCAAAGAATGAAAGCTTCTGTATCTTCTGACATTGTAAGATTCATATCATATTGTTGTAATATAATAACAGTTAACTGGATTTCTGTATGAAGCTTCCTGGGTAATAGACCAAATAGCTGTTACTTTTCAGGAGTAAAAATTTGATCTCACTGGTAACTAAAGGCACAGTTCCATGCAGTCGTATAAATTTGCAATTGAATTTTGACAGAAGGTTCACAACCCATAAAAGCTTACTGCCCCATAAACGGATCTCATATGGTAGTAGTGTAGATTTAAAAATAGCATCAAAGATGCCCGTACCCCACAGCCTGGGGAAATAGTTTTCAACACCATGAGATATAGAAGTAGTGAAACAGTACACAGACTGGGATAGTTTCAGAGTAGTGTCAGTGTCCAAATAATGTTTAAGTAGAGAAAATAACATCTAAGAGAAAGAAACTGCATGTAAAGATTAAGTATTAACACATGACAATTCAGTAAACTGAAAATTATGAAGCTGTAAAATTTATTAACTGGAGAATAGCTGTCAATGGATATATCACAATTATGTAAAAGTACTTATAATAATCAGTTGCAGCAATCCATATCCCTACGGTTGCTGAGATATGCCCGGACAATATATTTTAGGTCAAGGTCAAATCAAGGCAGGGTTCTAAATTAGGGCTGATCCGCCAGTGACAGAAATGCTTTCGGGTTGAAAAGATTAAGACCCTGCCTATCTGTTTTACCTAGAAGCTGTAAGAAGGTTATACATGCACATTTTGCATAGTTGAATTATGATTTACATTTTTTCGATATTGTTCAACCATACCAACATGACCTATTACATTTGTGTGAAGATTTAAGACTTCTCCCATTTTGATATTCATTTGTATGGTTGAATTATGGTTTGAATGTTTTGAATATTACCCATACATACAGATGTGGCAATACATGCTTTTATGTGGAGTTGGGGCAAAACCTGTGGCTCACTTGATGCAATACCATCTGTTACAATGGGAAGTTGCAAAAGTAAAACGCTTAATGACTTCTAATATGACTTTAACATTGTTTAATCTATATCAAAAGACACCCAAAGGTGCAACAACCAAGATTCAAGTAAAAAGATACAAGAGAGATATAAGAGAGATAAAATAGTATCAGATATCCCCATAGAGAGATAAAATAGCATCACATATGCAAGATAAAATCCAGGTCACACCATGACATTGCACACCAACATCAACTTCCTACACGTTATGGTTTCCGAAATATTGCCCAGACAAGGCATTATAGGTCAAGGTCACTCAGCAAGGTCAAATCAAGGTCACACCATGATGTTGCACACTTACACCCCCTAACCAATGTCCCTACCAAGTATCAACTTCCTACACCTTACGGTTTCCGAGATATAGCCCAGACAAGATTTTCAAACTCAAGGTCACTATGGTAAGGTCAAAGGTCAAATCAAGGTCACACCATGACGTTGCACACCTACACCCCCTAACCAATGTCCCTACCAAGTATCAACTTCCTACACCTTATGGTTTCTGAGATACAGACAGGACAAACTTTTTCCCGCCACCCGCCCACCCGACCATCCGGACACCATGGGTGAAAACAATACCCCAACTCAGTGGGGTAAAAATTAGCTGCCCAAATATCCATTTTGCCCCCACCATCCTTTATCCCTCCAGCAAGTACATTTTAGTTTAGCATGTGTGAGCTTGTGGCAGGTCTTTCAGCCTAACTTAAATACAAATCCTGGCTAATGTATACTACTAAAATGAAAAAGAAATGACTAAAATACGAAATGAATTGAGTCACAAATGAGCCCTTATGAGTTAAATATTTATGGTTCCTATTATATATGGCTCCTGAGGCCAGCATGGAATGGTGATAAATTAGGTATTACTGCAAGTCAATGATTCAACAAGCTGATAACATTTTACATATTAACATTTAGATTTTCCACATTTATATAATAATTATGTTTTGTCTATTTGCCCTAGTGTTTTAAGTTTCTCCAAGTTTGTAACTTGACTTTTAAATTTTACCATCCACTTTTTCTGAATGAGGCAATTATCATCTTGCTTTAAAGCAACCTAAGAGAGAAAGATTCTAAAACTTATAGATCACTACTGACTTTCCGCATCATTCCATAACAACTCTCAGGAAAACTATGGTTTCACAAGGGACACAACCACTTTAAATGCAAATCACTCAGCATGCAGACATTTTCATTCTGTTGAGCCAGCCCTGTTGAAGATATAAATATCTTATGCCTAACTTTTGGTGGCAGTGGCTTGTTAGACCTGTCTGTCACCTCTGACCCTAATGACCGTACCACCTGTTTCAATTATTGACTGATTGGTTTGACACTGATGCCACTGTTCTGAGTTGGATTCTGTTCTGCATCTACTCTAAGAAGCAAAACCTCAACATTGGCAGTCATTTCTCAGAAGATTTTCTACTCCCCTATGCACGCATGATGTCCACAGGGTTTTAAAATAATTTCACCAGAGTTTTATGGTACTGTACTCTTCTGTATAAGATCATTCCCCTTTTGGCATGGACACCACCCCTTCAGGAAAATACTGTATTACTTTAACATCACTCACCCAGTCTCTGCCAATGGCACACAAAAATACTTTGCACAAGATCATAATTATGAACTTTCACTCCAGCATATTAGACTTGGCAAAATGCCTCAAGGTTGTACAGAAATGATGAATGAATGTGAAACTAAACCTCAATCAAGCATAAAAAAATATATTGCAAAATGAGAAAACACTGCTCAAAACACTGTTACTTTTCATCAGTCTCTTTAAAGGAAATTTTTCACAAAAATAAAGCAAAGAACCTCATAAAATATTAACCTTTTAGGAATAGCATGAAATATGCCATCATGATGTTTAAAAACTAAAACAAAAGATATACTTTGCATGTCATTCTATTTTAAATGTCATTTAAGGATTAGAGCTTTTAAGTGTTGAAATTTATATTACTTAACACAGAAAATAACATTTTTGCGTTTTAGAGTTTTTGTGTTATGCTAAAACAAATGCAACATTGAAAAGAAATGAGTTTGAAACAGCTGTAACATTGAATGGTGTCTAATTTTCAAAAAATTGTGGTGACGGGTTGATCTATTTTTCTAATGGAAATAAATTTGAAATCTGCTGTTTAAAAAATGGATGTAGAAGTACAAACACTTTTTGACTGTCAATATTTCACTCATTTAGTATTAACTTCAAGTCAATATTATGATTAGGTCTTTAACATGCATAACCAAACCACAAAGTCTTCCAATAGCCATGCTTATGCATTAATGCATGCTGTTTTTAATACAACCTCAATTCTACTGTCACCGTAACAGTGGTATTATATTTAAATTGAGGTCACAAATATATACAAGTTACAGAGGTCCCTGTAGTCTGCATTTGCATTTAGATTAGAAAAACAAACACAAATGAATTTGACTTCTCACATTAAATTTCCGATTTTTTTTTACAAAAATCAAATAAATGTAGCATTTGCAACTTTTGACAAAACCACATAATTAAATATTAATCACTGTTATCTGTTTCAATGTCAATTTTGATATCAGTCTTTTAACCAAACAACTTGGTTGATATGGAAAACAATCTAAATATGAATGTATGCATTTTAACATTAACTTTTATTTACTGGTGTGGTATTGTCCATGTATGTTTCTTCAAGAAGTTTGAAACATCACTGTACTACGCAGAAAGTCCCACTGTCATGTTAAAGGCAAGCTAAAATTGTTACGCACACTCCTGATAAACAAGGCCAAAAGGGGTTTGGATCTACTAGCGCGAGCCACCAAGCCATCAGAGACATGAGTAGTGCACTGAGGCAGTCACCCATTCAACTACTAACATAGCCCATTGCTGCTTAACTTCATTGATGAGACAGGTACTCTATATGCTATGCCACAATTCATGAAAGTCGGGAGATAAAAAAAATATGAAAAAAAAAAGTGATCTCTAGAAGCCCAAGTCTCGCTAGTGCTCGCTCTTAAAAAACCTGAGTTATTCTATGCTGCACTGAACACACAGTAACACAAGGAACCAGTACTGCCAAACCAAGAGGTCGAGATAAACAGCACATTTTAATGTACAAGTTAATTCTATGCAAATGGGAATTACTTTTATCAGAGCTGTACTTAAAATAACAGTTCAACTGGATGGGCAAACCCCTTCAATTTCATAGCTGAGACACAACACCTATAACAATGTGTGTACATTTATCCAGCATTTACTTTGACAGGTTTTCAGTTCCTGACACACAGCAGGGGTTTAGTGAGGACGACTGTGTTGTGGTCCCAATTTCCTGCCATCAGACTTAACACTCAAATAGACCGCCTATCCAATGAAATCCTTCCAATTTCCTTTTCAATAGAGGATTTAGAATGCATTTATTCTTCAGTATTAGAGGGGGGGATTCTGTATTACTTGGGCAGACAAGGGGCAAAAATCTAATCATGGATTGCTGACAACTGGAAATTGACATTCATGGATTAATGGAAAATGAATGACTGAAGACACTTTAAGTGCCAAGTCTTGGATATGACTATTATCACATAGATGACATATCTTGATACATCTTTGATATAAAGTATTGTTAAATTTGGCTTGAGAAAGCAAAAGTTGGTAATAACATAAAAATGAACAAAGTCAAATTTAGACAACAAACAATAGATGCAAAGCAAGCACATAAATGGAAAAACATTTCAAATACTTAAAGTTTATGAATAATTATTTTCACAATTCTTCATTATAGAATTAGGAACAGAATAAAGACTTTTTTATCCTCTAGTTTAAAAATTTAATTCATCATTAATTTGTACTTTCCACACTGCAAAAAGATTTTGGTATTGATTGGACCATTTCCATTTTCTTATTTGACATCAAGACTATCTGCCCTTAAAACTACCCTGCCCTCAAAATAAAATAAAGGTATGTTAATATATATCAGGATAAAATACTCACAATTGCAAATGCAAGAATACATTTTTCCACCTTAATATGTTATATCCCTTTGCATGTCTAAGTTATCCTCAACAAATTACATAATACAGGCTGGGAAAGTAAGACCATATTGCTCAGATAACAGGGAGACTGGAGATTTAAGTTTTTCAGATCTAATATACAGATAACAGAAGGTCGAATAATAGAGGTTTTGTTGAATTTCTTAGATTTACAGCTAAAGTTTGTACTTGTTACCTCAAAACAACATGAGCCAATCAATAGCCAAGATAAATTGAGATAAAACAAACCAAGCAATCAGTCCCCGTGAAGGGGCTCTGTGTCAGCTGACTGTGTGTTTTGAGTTTCAGCATACAAGTGAATGCAGAAAAGGACAAAAAAGTTGTTCACTGCAAATGTTATTCAGGAGTAATGAACAACTGTTAAGATGCTTCCTAAGGAGCTACAGAGGAAATGTTTCTTATACAAAGGTAGAGAGTTCAAAAAAGTTGGTGCAAAGTGACTACAAATTAAGAGCCGATACCTTCACAAAGCAATCTTCTTCTGGCCTAGTATATATTAGCAAAATAACAGACAAACCACTCCAATGTTCAGAGAGAAAATTATGAAAGGGTGTTAAATTTTAACACAAGTCTAAAATAGGGGACATTACTTGTAACAGTTCTTCTTCACACACCAAATTTCTAGGACCAATAATAAAGGAAAGGGATTCAAAATAGTAAGAACTAATTTAACCTTGAAGGGAAAGTAGCTATTACTCACTTAGCTACTGGGATAGATGCCAAGTTACTCGCCATGTTGTAGCTATGAGAAAAGTAGCTGAATCACATATTTTAAGAAAATGCTCTGAATGCAATACTTTTCAAGTTACAACTGATTCACTCAACACTGAGAATTTCAAAGTAGCTTTTGCTCAGCTATGCAATGAGCTACAGTTTTGCAATTTCACTATGTTATAGCTGACCTATAAGTAGGTGAATAACAGAGTAAAACAAAATTCTCTGCATGCAATAGTTTTCAAGTAACAAGTGATTTACTCAACAGTGAAAACCTGCAAGTAGCTATTGCTCAGCTATGCAATGAGTAAAAGGTTTGCAATTTCACTATGTCATAGCTGACCCAAAAGTAGGTTGATAACATATTTAAAGAAAATACTCTAAATGCAATTGGTTTGATGTTACAACTGATATACTCAACAGTCAGAACCTGAAAGTAACTATTGCTTAGCTATGCAATGAGCTAGAAGTCTGCAATTTTACTACGTTATAGGAAGTGTCTAAGACAACTTCTGAAAATTACACATGTTGCTCATGGTGAATATTTGCCTCTTATTGTTCAGGGTATTCCAATTGAAGGACCGTTGGTGAAAAGATTTATAAAATTTTACAATAGTGTTATAAATAGAGACAATAATATACTTCAATTCTGTGGTCAACTTGTAACAAATGGAAGCAATTCTGCTGTATGTAAAAGTGTTATGTTTGTAAAAAGCAAATATAATCTCAAATATAAGTGTGATAATACATTGTCAATAAAAGAATTGTACACTGAATCAGGAAAACATGCTGAGTCTTACAGTGAGAATGATATTTAAAACATTGCTGCAATTAGAGACCTCTTATTTCTTAGAGATGGACACTCATGCTTCACATATGACGAGTTTAACATCCTAATTGACTATTTTTGTGTTAAATAGCCTTATATTGTGTTCTTTTATATATGTAATGTAACCGTGTAGACTACATTATCCATCTTTCACATTTTTTTTAATTTTTTAAAATGTATGTTTATATGTGTGTAATGTATTTATATATAAATATGATAAATAAATAACTGACTCAAAAGTAAGTGAATAAGTTCAGAATAATATATTTACACAAAATTCTCTAAAGGCAATAGTTTTCAAGTTACAAGTAAACTAACCACTATGACAGGTACTGAAAAGTCAGAAAGTAGATATTGCTTACTTAGCTATTCGGATAGGCTCCCAAGTTACTCGCCATGTTGTAAGTATGAAAAAAGTAGCTGCATAACATATTTTAACAAAATGCTCTACATGCACCAATACTTTTCAAGTTATAAGTGATTTAGTGCACGATTTCATGAACTTTAATGTATAAAACTTATTTGAAAAATTAAAAAAGAAAATAGTGTCCGAGATGCCCGTACCCCACAGCCTGGGGAAAGTAGTTTTCAACACCATGAGATATAGAATTAGTGAAACAGTACACAGATTGAGATACTTTCAGAGCAGTGTCAGTGTCCAAATAATGTTTACATAGAGAAAATAACATCTAATAGTAAGAAATTGCACGTAAATATTAAGTTTTAAAACAGGACAATTCAGTTAACTAGAAATTATGAAGCTTTAACACTTCTCCCATTTTGATATTCATTTGTATGGTCGAACTTTGGTTTGAATGTTTTGAATATTACCCATACATACAGATGTGGCAATACATGCTTTTGTGAAGGAGTTCAGGCAAAACCCGTGGCCCACTTGATGAAATACCATCTGTTACAATGGGAAGTTGCAAAAGGAAAACTGTTAATGAATTCTAATATGACTTTAACAGTGCTTAATCTACATCAAATGACACCCAAAGGTGCAACAACCAAGATTCAAGTAAAAAGATATCAGAGAGATATAAGAGAGATAAAATAGTATTTGATATTCCCGTAGAAAGATAAAATAGCATCAGATATGCAAGATCAAAGGTCAAATCCAGGTCACACCATGATGTTGCACACATATAACCCCCGACCAATGTCCCTACCAAATATCAACTTCCTACACGTTTTGGTTTCCGAAATATAGCCCAGACATTATAGGTCAAGGTCACTATGGCAAGGTCAAAGGTCAAATCAAGGTCATACCTTGACATTTTATATCTACACACCCTAGCCAATGTCCCTAACCAGTATCAACTTCCTATACCTTACGGTTTCAAGATATACCCAAGACAAGATTTTATAGGTCAAGATCACTACAGCAAAGTCAAAGGTCAAATCAAGGTCACACCATGACGTTGCACACCTACACCGCCTAACCAATGTCCCTACCAAGTATCAACTTCCTACACCTTATGGTTGCCGAGATATAACCTGGACAATATTTTATAGTTCAAGGTCACTACAGCAAGGTCAAAGGTTAAATCAAGGTCACGTCATGATGTTGCACACCTACAACCCCTAACCAATATCCCTAACAAGTACCAACTTCCTACACTGTATGGTTTCCGAGATATACCCCGGACAAGTTTTTATAGGTCAAGGTCACTATGGCAAGGTCAAAGGTCAAATCAAGGTCAGACCATGACATTGCACACCTACAACCCCTAACCAATCTTCCTACCAAGTATCAACTTCCTACACCTTACGGTTTCCGAGATATAGCCCTGACAAGATTTTATAGGTCAAGGTCACTACGGCAAGGTCAAAGGTCAAATCAACATCACACCATGACGTTGCACACCTACACCCCCTAACCAATCTCCCTACCAAGTATCAACTTCCTACACCTTATGGTTTCCGAGATATAGCCCCAACAAGATTTTCAAACTCAAAGTCACTAGGGCAAGGTCAAATCAAGGTCACACCATGACGTTGCACACCTACACTCTCTAACCAATGTCCCTACCAAGTATCAACTTCCTACACCTTACGGTTTCCGAGATACAGGCCGGACAAAATTCTTCCCGCTGCCCGCCCACCTGCCTATCTGGACACCATGGGTGAAAACAATAAGGGCCCCTTAAAGGCTGTGGGGTAAAAATTATTAAGGAAGATCCAGGCCTTATACTCACACAAGGGAATCTACTTGTGGCCAAATACATATGTTATTATTATTATTATTATTTTTTATAATATGCAAGATAAGATACAAATCCCTGCAATGGTAAATGAGAAAATTATGATAAAGTGTTGAATTTTCACACTTTGGGTGGGGTACCTCATTTGTGTTGCCTCTGGGCAACAGACAAATGAATAGATCTGCATGCCTTAAACAATGTTTAATCCTTCATAGATAAGGTATCTTTTAAAAGAAACAGCATGTCTCTGGGCCTTTTATTTTCAGAGGAGAATTTGTTCATACAGACAGAGAAGTGGACCTTGTGAGAAATACCATAACATAAGCTGACAGGAAAGTCAGCTGACATAAAAATTGTCCTTTCCTACAAATGAAGAATCTTTATATCAGCAAATTTACTTAACCAATGCAGGATACTAGAAAATATAAAAGATTCCTCTGTAAGGACTAAATTTGGAAATTTTAATTACTTAAATGTAGCTTTTATAAGCTACAAGCTTACCATGTGGGACTTAATGCTGTTCTCGGGTTGCCACACCCGGGGCCAACGTCTTAGAAAAAAAATCGTTCTTGTTAGCCACCGGATATACTGGTAGTTGTCGTCACGTGATAACTTCTGACCAATGGCCCTACTTTCTCGTTGAAATTTTTTAAACCTACCCCTCAGCTGTAAACAGCGGGGAGGCAGGGTGGGACTCTCCTAAGTCCCACATGGTAAGCTTGTAGCTTATAAAAGCTACATTTAAGTAATTAAAATTTCCAATTTTATTACGCTACAATAGCTTACCATGTGGGATTTAATGCTGAATTCAACCGCCCGGTGGCGGGATTACAGCTGAGACTGGAAGATATGTAATTTTTTTCTAAGATTTTGAATTAAAAGTATAGAATAGTGCCAGAAATACCAGTCTGAGTCCCATTTACAGTGCCCCGATCCCGAAAGCCGGGCCTGTAACGAGCCAAAAACCTAAGTAAATGAGAGACAGTGCTAAAACTGTCTAGATGTTTGATTGTAGGACGGAAGTGCAGCAGTGCTCACTTCGAGGTCTAAGGGTCCCAAAGGGCCCTTCACGTGTGACTGACCAACCCAGTGGTTGGGCCTCTCATAAAAATTTTTTAAAACCTGAATATGAGATTAATGACAACTAAATAAGTCCTTAATAGAAATTACTTGATAATTAAAGGATAAAATGACCTTACCCGTAACATCTTGAAGGTAAAGGAATACCTAGATCCTGGGAATGACTCCTGAAGACTTGGTTGTAGCGGATGTGCCCCCCCCCCCTTTTTTCTTTCCGAGGACAACTGGTCTGAGGGGAAGGATCTAGGACTTGTTGTGCAGCCACTACGGGTCCCAGGTACAAATTGTTGTCGGTGTCCGACCAAGTAAGGTCTTTTAGGTAAAAATTTGTAAATGTGTTGTGAGCTTTCCAGTGACAGGCTTGCATGATTTGGTCCACCGATACCCCACCGTAAAAGGCCTTAGAGGCCGCGAAGGCCCGGATGTCATGCGCTTTGACTTGGACCAAGTCCAAGGCTTGTTGATCTGCTTGTTTGTAACAAAGTAAGATGGTTTGTTTCAACCATGAAGAGAGTGTAGCGGGTCTGATGTCTGAGGTATGTCCTTTCTTAAAGGAGATGAAAAGGAGAGAACGAGACCCTCTCAGGTCTTTAGTTCGGTCCAAATAAAACCTCAGGGCCCGCACGGGACACAGGGTCCTGTCTTCTTTAAACTGTCTATCTACAATGGTAGTCAAAGCAGGAATAGTCACTGGTGACACACTTTGAGAACCTTCTCTTGCTAGTTGGTTTTTGGCTATGAAATCAGAAGAAGGGAACAAGGCTACCTTTTCCCATTGGCCTAAATTAGCTACTTTGTTAGCGACCCAGGCATGGATTTCGCTGCGGCGCTTGCCGGAGGCCAAGGCTAGCAAGAAAGCAGTTTTGAGAGTAAGATGTTTGAGGTCGGAGTCTTTCATGGGCTCAAATGGTGCTTTGGTGAGCTCGTTAAGGACAACAGAAAGGTTCCACTTGGGTAAATTTCTGGAACTTTTAGGACGATCCCTGTGAAAACTGGAGAGTAACCTATGAAGGTCTGCATTGTGTGCAATATGTTGGGCCGTTGGGCCCAAAGTGTCAACGATTGCAGTCCTGTAACCATCAATGGTCGAGGGGCGCCTGTTTAAGTCTTGGTACAGATACATGAAGAAATCTGAGATTTGTTTCACAGATGGAGTGGAGAAATCCACCGAATTTTCTCTGCACCATTTTTCAAATAGGGCCCACTTTGATTTGTAGATGGTCCTTGTTGATGACCGCTGAGGGGCAGCAATTCTCTCTGCCACCTCCACAGAGAAGCCTTGTTCCTGGAGTTGTCCACTCCTAGACACCAGGCGTGGAGGTTCAGGTGCTGGGGGTTGTTGTGGAACACCAGCTTGTGGGACTGTTTGAGTAGGGTTGTTGACACTGGGAGTTGCAGTGGGATCTCTGTTGAGAGCTGCACTAGGTCCCAAAACCAGGGCATCCCTGGCCAGCCTGGGGCTATTATGATGATCAGGCAATGACATTGCCTGATCTTTTGGATCACCTTGTGAAGGAGAGCCGTAGGAGGGTACGCATAGGCCGTGAGGTTGGTCCAGTTTATGTTCAGAGCATCTATGTCCCAGGCCTTTGGGTCTGGGATAGGAGACACGTATAGAGGGAGTTTGTGGTTCAGGTGAGTGGCAAATAAGTCTACATGAGGTGTGAACCACTTCTGGCAGATCTGTTTGAAGACCTGTGGGTGCAGAGACCATTCTGTTGACTGCACTTGGTTGGACCTGGATAGCAGGTCGGCCATCACATTTAGGCACCCTGGAATGTGCCTGGCTTTCAATGTTATGTGGTAGTGATGGCACCAGGTCATGATCTTCCACAGGAGAGCACACATCTCTGCCGAGTGTGTTCCTCCTTGTTTGTTGATGTAGGCTACCACTGTTGAGTTGTCCGTTGCAACCAACACTGTTTGATTCTGGCACTGGTCCTTGAAGTCTCGAAGGGCCAGGGAGACCGCCTTCAATTCTAGGACATTTATGTGTAGCCTTTTTTCCCGATCCGACCACAGACCCTTTGTAGAATTTTGGTCTAAGTGAGCGCCCCAACCTTCGTTTGAGGCGTCGGTAAAGAGTTGGATACTGTGGTCTTTGGGATGAAGGTCTGCACCTTTCATCACATTGGAGGGATTTTGCCACCAATCCAGGTGGGCTGCAATGGCTTCTGTCCAGGGAAGGAGGTTGTCCAGCGACTGAGGATATCTCCAGTGCTCCTTGAGGTGAAACTGAAAGGGCCTCATGTGAAGGCGTCCCCCCGGACCATTTTCTCTGTTGAGGCTAGCAACCCAATTAGAGACATCAAACATCTTGCAGTCAAAACACGTTTTGACTTGAGTCGTAGGATCAAATCCTGAAGTTTGAGCCATCTCTCTTGAGTGGGTTTTACAAGGGCTGAATCTAGGTGGTATTCGTAGCCCACGAACGAAAACACCTGAGTAGGTTTCAGTTCTGATTTTTCCTGATTTATTATCCACCCCAAGGACTGAGTTAGGTCTACCACTGCCTGAGTGTTCACTTGGGCTTCCTCCTGAGACTGGGACCTGATCAGCCAGTCGTCCAGGTATTGGTGAATTCTGAGTCCTCTTGAGAGGGCCGTTAGTTTCACTTCCTTTACGATCATTGTAAAGACCTGGGGGGCTGTGGCTAGCCCGAACGGGAGGGAGGTGAACTGGAACACCTGAGCCTTGTAGCAAAACCTTAGGTATTTCCTTGAGCTTGGGTGGATGGGGATGTGCAGGTAAGCGTCCGACAGATCTATCGACGATACCCACTCCCCTGGAATCAGGGAGGTCCTGATGGACTCTGGAGTTTCCATTTTGAACTTTTCTACGTGTAGAAAAGTGTTGAGCCTGCTTAAGTCTATGACTGGCCTCCACCTTTGGTGAGGCTTGGGTACTAGGAACAGGCGACTGTAAAACCCGAGAGATTTTACATTGTCTACCCTTTCGATAGCGTTCTTTGACAGGAGAGACTGGATACAAGTAGCCAAGGCTTGGTCTTTTTGTTGGGCCTTGTACTCTGACAGAATCAGAGGAAATCTGATCAAGTTTGGCTTTGATCGGAATGGCAGAACGTAGCCATTGGTGATAATGTTTAACACGTTTTGAGAACATTTGTTTGTGAGCCAGTCTCTCCTGAAAGAACGGAGGCGACCTCCTACTGGTGGACTGAGTGAGGCTTTGGAGGAGTCATTGGGGAGGGGGGTTTCCACGCCCCCTTCCTCTATTGTGGGGTCGAAAACGACCCCTGGAGCCTCTGAAGTTGGATTTTCCTCTTCCCGAGGGAAAGGACTGGTTACTGCTTTGAGAGGTATTGCCCCCATAGGGGCGTTTCCTGTAGGAGCCTCTTTTCTTGTGGGGACCACGAAAGGGCTTATTCTGGTAGGGTACAAAACCCTGAGAATCTTTTGAGGTGCCTTTTTTGAGAAGGAAGTCCTCACCTTCCTTCACTAATTGAGACTCGAACAAGGAAGGGCCCCAAAAGGACGAGTTCCTGAGTTCTTGACGTCTCGTTTCTCCTAATTGTGGATGTAATAGAGTCATCTCGGCTTCGCGTCTGAGCAAGCCGGTATTAGCCATAGAGTATAATTCCCTCTGCAAAATATGGGCTAGAGATTTGCTGAGACAAGTGAGGGCCCTGTGTTGGACAAGTACTGTCTTGTTCCAAAAATCTAAGTAGTCAGCTACTTCCTCATATCCGCGCTTTGCCGCTTTCTCAGGATTGGCACCTTTCTGAATCTGAGATTTTATCTTCTTGACCGTAGATTTGATGCTATGTTGGCATTTTTCCAATGAAGCATTGCAAGAAGAGGAGGTTTTGGCAAATGCAGCGGTGAAGTTGAGGGTAGAGATATTTTGTCTAGCCTGAAGTTCCAGCTCCTTGAGAACTGGCAGGGGAACTCTGGCTACTGGGGGCCCAGAAGGTCTAGGAGTAATACAGATCTTAGCGAAGTCCGTATTCAACTCCTGAATTTTGTCCTGAAAAGTTGGTTGTCCCACCTTGTACCACTTTGAAGTTGAGGGAGGAGGCTTGACATATTTTCCCTCAGATAAATTGGCAGCCTTAAAGTGATGTTGGAATTTATCAAAGGTGTCCTTGATAACTGAGCTAAGTGGAAGGATAGAGGAAGGACCTCTAGGTCTGAGCTCTTGACGGCCTTTTTCATCATCCAGACCCAACACTGAAGTGGACGACCTGGGCATAGATTCCCTGGGGTCAGGGAGAGACAGAATATGCCTGAAGGTGTCTACTTCTTCAGAGTATTGTGAGGGCATGTCAGACAAAGCTACTTCCCTATAATAAGGGGGGTCTGGATCATGTTGTGGGAGGTCTTGATCAGAAGCTACTCCTGAGGGCTGAGCCCTAGAGGGCTTAGAAGACCTGTGTCTGGCTACAGGGGAGTGATCCTCCTCTGAGGAAAATGACACGTATCTAGATCTTGATTTATGTTTGCTCTTGTCAGAGTGTTTTTTGGATCTAGAAGAAGGGATCCGAGGTTCATCGGAATCCTCAATTAGTTGGTCCGAGGCAGAGCTCGGGTCAACTGGCTGCTTATGGCTTTGCTTTTTGTGAGAGTACGAGACCTCTTCGGGATGACCTTCAGAGGGGGCAACGTACAGATCCGAGGAAAGTTGAGTAGATACTAGACGAGGAGGTAGTGCTGGACCGTAGTCCACATCCATAGCCTCGCTTGGGATGTTAGTACCAGATCTCGGAGGGGGAAAATCCAGAGGGGCAGCAGTATTACTGGACAAGCCAGGTTTTGAAGCAAGAAGACTCTACCTCGACTTTCTGTTTTGCAGCCAACTCCTCTCGGAGTGACTGAAAAGCTTCCAACATGGATGCCTGGAAGGTACCCATTTGCTGCTGTAAATGTATATTTAAGGAATCACCCAGTGATTTTTCTATGTTTTTCTGGATTTTATTTTGCAAAGCCGTGCCAGGGGTGGGTGGAATAGTCTTGGCTGGTGTTTTCAAGGACAGGGAACTGAAGGCAAGAGGTTGTGGACGGGGGGGGGTGAGGTAAAAAGGCTATCAGCAGCACACTCGAGGTCTGCATTGGATCCAGTGAAGGAATCCCCGTCGCCTTCACCCAAAAGATCTAGTTCATCTTTGGAACTAGTTGTCGCTTTTTGCTTTTTCAGATACCGCTTCCTGTTTGAAATTTTCTGTAATTGCTCATCTGTGAAAGACGTGCAAATTTCACAAGGGGTTTCAAAGGTGATACAGGGGTCATCTCCCTTGCCAGCCTCCCTACAGGTAGGGCAGAAATTATGTGTATCAAAACTAAAGCAAAAATGGCGGCATTTCTGAGCTCTCGGTTTGTCTTTATTTGCTTGATGGAGAGACATTTTATACGCAATAAAAGACGTACAATAGAATTGCCTGAACCGAGGAAAGCTAAAAACACGCGAAAGTCAAGAAATACTTAAGGTGGGAAAATCAGAATTTTACAGAATGATCTATAGCATAGAAATAAAGAAATATGCAAATATTAGCCTCCAACAATAAGTAAGAACTGAGAAATAAATAGAAATGTCTGTATATTTACAAACTGCTACCAGTCATCGTGGCCAACGAGAAAGTAGGGCGATTGGTCAGAAGTTATCACGTGACGACAACTACCAGTATATCCGGTGGCTAACAAGAATGATCTTTTTTTCTAAGACGTTGGCCCCGGGTGTGGCAACCCGAGAACAGCATTAAGTCCCACATGGTAAGCTATTGTAGCGTAATAAAATAAACCATCAATTGACAAGACTCCAGGGAAAGCAGGCTCTGATCCAAGGACTTCTTAGGATTTGTGATCATTTCATCCGCTAACCAGACTCTGTCTATTGTTTGCACTTGAAAAAGTTTCTGACCTCCCAGATGAGAAAATTACCAACTCATCATTCGTCATTTAACAGAGGGATTCATGGGCCCCGCCTTCCCTTTAGATGATACCGATAATTCAATTTACTGGCTGTAGAATCCTGAGATGGACTTGTACAGTGGATGTAAGCATAACCAGATGCCATATTGATTACCAGGATACAAGGAGCTGCAGGAGTCTCAGTAGGGAGTTTTATTCAATAATACCATACAGAAGTGTCCTTTTCTTTTTCTTTGGAGATTTATCAAATCCACCGTGTCCAATAGGTATAAATTTGGAAATTTTAATTACTTAAATGTAGCTTTTATAAGCTACAAGCTTACCATGTGGGACTTAATGCTGTTCTCGGGTTGCCACACCCGGGGCCAACGTCTTAGAAAAAAAGACAGTTCTTGTTAGCCACCGGATATACTGGTAGTTGTCGTCACGTGATAACTTCTGACCAATCGTCCTACTTTCTCGTTGAAATTTTTTAAACCTACCCCTCAGCTGTAAACAGCGGGGAGGCAGGGTGGGACTCTCCTAAGTCCCACATGGTAAGCTTGTAGCTTATAAAAGCTACATTTAAGTAATTAAAATTTCCAATTTTATTACGCTACAATAGCTTACCATGTGGGACTTAATGCTGAATTCAACCGCCCGGTGGCGGGATTACAGCTGAGACTGGAAGATATGTAATTTTTTTCTAAGATTTTGAATTAAAAGTATAGAATAGTGCCAGAAATACCAGTCTGAGTCCCATTTACAGTGCCCCGATCCCGAAAGCCGGGCCTGTAACGAGCCAAAAACCTAAGTAAATGAGAGACAGTGCTAAAACTGTCTAGATGTTTGATTGTAGGACGGAAGTGCAGCCGTGCTCACTTCGAGGTCTAAGGGTCCCAAAGGGCCCTTCACGTGTGACTGACCAACCCAGTGGTTGGGCCTCTCATAAAAAATTTTTAAAACCTGAATATGAGATTAATGACAACTAAATAAGTCCTTAATAGAAATTACTTGATAATTAAAGGATAAAATGACCTTACCCGTAACATCTTGAAGGTAAAGGAATACCTAGATCCTGGGAATGACTCCTGAAGACTTGGTTGTAGCGGATGTGCCCCCCCCCCCCCCTTTTTTCTTTCCGAGGACAACTGGTCTGAGGGGAAGGATCTACGACTTGTTGTGCAGCCACTACGGGTCCCAGGTACAAATTGTTGTCGGTGTCCGACCAAGTAAGGTCTTTTAGGCAAAAATTTGTAAATGTGTTGTGAGCTTTCCAGTGACAGGCTTGCATGATTTGGTCCACCGATACCCCACCGTAAAAGGCCTTAGAGGCCGCGAAGGCCCGGATGTCATGCGCTTTGACTTGGACCAAGTCCAAGGCTTGTTGATCTGCTTGTTTGTAACAAAGTAAGATGGTTTGTTTCAACCATGAAGAGAGTGTAGCGGGTCTGATGTCTGAGGTATGTCCTTTCTTAAAGGAGATGAAAAGGAGAGAACGAGACCCTCTCAGGTCTTTAGTTCGGTCCAAAAAAAACCTCAGGGCCCGCACGGGACACAGGGTCCTGTCTTCTTTAAACTGTCTATCTACAATGGTAGTCAAAGCAGGAATAGTCACTGGTGACACACTTTGAGAACCTTCTCTTGCTAGTTGGTTTTTGGCTATGAAATCAGAAGAAGGGAACAAGGCTACCTTTTCCCATTGGCCTAAATTAGCTACTTTGTTAGCGACCCAGGCATGGATTTCGCTGCGGCGCTTGCCGGAGGCCAAGGCTAGCAAGAAAGCAGTTTTGAGAGTAAGATATTTGAGGTCTGAGTCTTTCATGGGCTCAAATGGTGCTTTGGTGAGCTCGTTAAGGACAACAGAAAGGTTCCACTTGGGTAAATTTCTGGAACTTTTAGGACGATCCCTGTGAAAACTGGAGAGTAACCTATGAAGGTCTGCATTGTGTGCAATATGTTGGGCCGTTGGGCCCAAAGTGTCAACGATTGCAGTCCTGTAGCCATCAATGGTCGAGGGGCGCCTGTTTAAGTCTTGGTACAGATACATGAAGAAATCTGAGATTTGTTTCACAGATGGAGTGGAGAAATCCACCGAATTTTCTCTGCACCATTTTTCAAATAGGGCCCACTTTGATTTGTAGATGGTCCTTGTTGATGACCGCTGAGGGGCAGCAATTCTCTCTGCCACCTCCACAGAGAAGCCTTGTTCCTGGAGTTGCCCGCTCCTAGACACCAGGCGTGGAGGTTCAGGTGCTGGGGGTTGTTGTGGAACACCAGCTTGTGGGACTGTTTGAGTAGGGTTGTTGACACTGGGAGTTGCAGTGGGATCTCTGTTGAGAGCTGCACTAGGTCCCAAAACCAGGGCATCCCTGGCCAGCCTGGGGCTATTACGATGATCAGGCAATGACATTGCCTGATCTTTTGGATCACCTTGTGAAGGAGAGCCGTAGGAGGGTACGCATAGGCCGTGAGGTTGGTCCAGTTTATGTTCAGAGCATCTATGTCCCAGGCCTTTGGGTCTGGGATAGGAGACACGTATAGAGGGAGTTTGTGGTTCAGGTGAGTGGCAAATAAGTCTACATGAGGGGTGAACCACTTTTGGCAGATCTGTTTGAAGACCTGTGGGTGCAGAGACCATTCTGTTGACTGCACTTGGTTGGACCTGGATAGCAGGTCGGCCATCACATTCAGGCACCCTGGAATGTGCCTGGCTTTCAATGTTATGTGGTAGTGATGGCACCAGGTCATGATCTTCCACAGGAGAGCACACATCTCTGCCGAGTGTGTTCCTCCTTGTTTGTTGATGTAGGCTACCACTGTTGAGTTGTCCGTCGCAACCAACACTGTTTGATTCTGTCACTGGTCCTTGAAGTCTCGAAGGGCCAGGGAGACCGCCTTCAATTCTAGGACATTTATGTGTAGCCTTTTTTCCCGATCCGACCACAGACCCTTTGTAGAATTTTGGTCTAAGTGAGCGCCCCAACCTTCGTTTGAGGCGTCGGTAAAGAGTTGGATACTGTGGTCTTTGGGATGAAGGTCTGCACCTTTCATCACATTGGAGGGATTTTGCCACCAATCCAGGTGGGCTGCAATGGCTTCTGTCCAGGGAAGGAGGTTGTCCAGCGACTGAGGATATCTCCAGTGCTCCTTGAGGTGAAACTGAAAGGGCCTCATGTGAAGGCGTCCCTCCGGGACCATTTTCTCCGTTGAGGCTAGCAACCCAATTAGAGACATCAAACATCTTGCAGTCAAAACACGTTTTGACTTGAGTCGTAGGATCAAATCCTGAAGTTTGAGCCATCTCTCTTGAGTGGGTTTTACAAGGGCTGAATCTAGGTGGTATTCGTAGCCCACGAACGAAAACACCTGAGTAGGTTTCAGTTCTGATTTTTCCTGATTTATTATCCACCCCAAGGACTGAGTTAGGTCTACCACTGCCTGAGTGTTCACTTGGGCTTCCTCCTGAGACTGGGACCTGATCAGCCAGTCGTCCAGGTATTGGTGAATTCTGAGTCCTCTTGAGAGGGCCGTTAGTTTCACTTCCTTTACGATCATTGTAAAGACCTGGGGGGCTGTGGCTAGCCCGAACGGGAGGGAGGTGAACTGGAACACCTGAGCCTTGTAGCAAAACCTTAGGTATTTCCTTGAGCTTGGGTGGATGGGGATGTGCAGGTAAGCGTCCGACAGATCTATCGACGATACCCACTCCCCTGGAATCAGGGAGGTCCTGATGGACTCTGGAGTTTCCATTTTGAACTTTTCTACGTGTAGAAAAGTGTTGAGCCTGCTTAAGTCTATGACTGGCCTCCACCTTTGGTGAGGCTTGGGTACTAGGAACAGGCGACTGTAAAACCCGAGAGATTTTACATTGTCTACCCTTTCGATAGCGTTCTTTGACAGGAGAGACTGGATACAAGTAGCCAAGGCTTGGTCTTTTTGTTGGGCCTTGTACTCTGACAGAATCAGAGGAAATCTGATCAAGTTTGGCTTTGAACGGAATGGCAGAACGTAGCCATTGGTGATAATGTTTAACACGTTTTGAGAACATTTGTTTGTGAGCCAGTCTCTCCTGAAAGAACGGAGGCGACCTCCTACTGGTGGACTGAGTGAGGCTTTGGAGGAGTCATTGGGGAGGGGGGTTTCCACGCCCCCTTCCTCTATTGTGGGGTCGAAAACGACCCCTGGAGCCTCTGAAGTTGGATTTTCCTCTTCCCGAGGGAAAGGACTGGTTACTGCTTTGAGAGGTATTGCCCCCATAGGGGCGTTTCCTGTAGGAGCCTCTTTTCTTGTGGGGACCACGAAAGGGCTTATTCTGGTAGGGTACAAAACCCTGAGAATCTTTTGAGGTGCCTTTTTTGAGAAGGAAGTCCTCACCTTCCTTCACTAATTGAGACTCGAACAAGGAAGGGCCCCAAAAGGACGAGTTCCTGAGTTCTTGACGTCTCGTTTCTCCTAATTGTGGATGTAATAGAGTCATCTCGGCTTCGCGTCTGAGCAAGCCGGTATTAGCCATAGAGTATAATTCCCTCTGCAAAATATGGGCTAGAGATTTGCTGAGACAAGTGAGGGCCCTGTGTTGGACAAGTACTGTCTTGTTCCAAAAATCTAAGTAGTCAGCTACTTCCTCATATCCGCGCTTTGCCGCTTTCTCAGGATTGGCACCTTTCTGAATCTGAGATTTTATCTTCTTGACCGTAGATTTGATGCTATGTTGGCATTTTTCCAATGAAGCATTGCAAGAAGAGGAGGTTTTGGCAAATGCAGCGGTGAAGTTGAGGGTAGAGATATTTTGTCTAGCCTGAAGTTCCAGCTCCTTGAGAACTGGCAGGGGAACTCTGGCTACTGGGGGCCCAGAAGGTCTAGGAGTAATACAGATCTTAGCGAAGTCCGTATTCAACTCCTGAATTTTGTCCTGAAAAGTTGGTTGTCCCACCTTGTACCACTTTGAAGTTGAGGGAGGAGGCTTGACATATTTTCCCTCAGATAAATTGGCAGCCTTAAAGTGATGTTGGAATTTATCAAAGGTGTCCTTGATAACTGAGCTAAGTGGAAGGATAGAGGAAGGACCTCTAGGTCTGAGCTCTTGACGGCCTTTTTCATCATCCAGACCCAACACTGAAGTGGACGACCTGGGCATAGATTCCCTGGGGTCAGGGAGAGACAGAATATGCCTGAAGGTGTCTACTTCTTCAGAGTATTGTGAGGGCATGTCAGACAAAGCTACTTCCCTATAATAAGGGGGGTCTGGATCATGTTGTGGGAGGTCTTGATCAGAAGCTACTCCTGAGGGCTGAGCCCTAGAGGGCTTAGAAGACCTGTGTCTGGCTACAGGGGAGTGATCCTCCTCTGAGGAAAATGACACGTATCTAGATCTTGATTTATGTTTGCTCTTGTCAGAGTGTTTTTTGGATCTAGAAGAAGGGATCCGAGGTTCATCGGAATCCTCAATTAGTTGGTCCGAGGCAGAGCTCGGGTCAACTGGCTGCTTATGGCTTTGCTTTTTGTGAGAGTACGAGACCTCTTCGGGATGACCTTCAGAGGGGGCAACGTACTGATCCGAGGAAAGTTGAGTAGATACTAGACGAGGAGGTAGTGCTGGACCGTAGTCCACATCCATAGCCTCGCTTGGGATGTTAGTACCAGATCTCGGAGGGGGAAAATCCAGAGGGGCAGCAGTATTACTGGACAAGCCAGGTTTTGAAGCAAGAAGACTCTACCTCGACTTTCTGTTTTGCAGCCAACTCCTCTCGGAGTGACTGAAAAGCTTCCAACATGGATGCCTGGAAGGTACCCATTTGCTGCTGTAAATGTATATTTAAGGAATCACCCAGTGATTTTTCTATGTTTTTCTGGATTTTATTTTGCAAAGCCGTGCCAGGGGTGGGTGGAATAGTCTTGGCTGGTGTTTTCAAGGACAGGGAACTGAAGGCAAGAGGTTGTGGACGGGGGGGGTGAGGTAAAAAGGCTATCAGCAGCACACTCGAGGTCTGCATTGGATCCAGTGAAGGAATCCCCGTCGCCTTCACCCAAAAGATCTAGTTCATCTTTGGAACTAGTTGTCGCTTTTTGCTTTTTCAGATACCGCTTCCTGTTTGAAATTTTCTGTAATTGCTCATCTGTGAAAGACGTGCAAATTTCACAAGGGGTTTCAAAGGTGATACAGGGGTCATCTCCCTTGCCAGCCTCCCTACAGGTAGGGCAGAAATTATGTGTATCAAAACTAAAGCAAAAATGGCGGCATTTCTGAGCTCTCGGTTTGTCTTTATTTGCTTGATGGAGAGACATTTTATACGCAATAAAAGACGTACAATAGAATTGCCTGAACCGAGGAAAGCTAAAAACACGCGAAAGTCAAGAAATACTTAAGGTGGGAAAATCAGAATTTTACAGAATGATCTATAGCATAGAAATAAAGAAATATGCAAATATTAGCCTCCAACAATAAGTAAGAACTGAGAAATAAATAGAAATGTCTGTATATTTACAAACTGCTACCAGTCATCGTGGCCAACGAGAAAGTAGGGCGATTGGTCAGAAGTTATCACGTGACGACAACTACCAGTATATCCGGTGGCTAACAAGAATGATCTTTTTTTCTAAGACGTTGGCCCCGGGTGTGGCAACCCGAGAACAGCATTAAGTCCCACATGGTAAGCTATTGTAGCGTAATAAAATAAACCATCAATTGACAAGACTCCAGGGAAAGCAGGCTCTGATCCAAGGACTTCTTAGGATTTGTGATCATTTCATCCGCTAACCAGACTCTGTCTATTGTTTGCACTTGAAAAAGTTTCTGACCTCCCAGATGAGAAAATTACCAACTCATCATTCGTCATTTAACAGAGGGATTCATGGGCCCCGCCTTCCCTTTAGATGATACCGATAATTCAATTTACTGGCTGTAGAATCCTGAGATGGACTTGTACAGTGGATGTAAGCATAACCAGATGCCATATTGATTACCAGGATACAAGGAGCTGCAGGAGTCTCAGTAGGGAGTTTTATTCAATAATACCATACAGAAGTGTCCTTTTCTTTTTCTTTGGAGATTTATCAAATCCACCGTGTCCAATAGGTATAAATTTGGAAATTTTAATTACTTAAATGTAGCTTTTATAAGCTACAAGCTTACCATGTGGGACTTAATGCTGTTCTCGGGTTGCCACACCCGGGGCCAACGTCTTAGAAAAAAAGACAGTTCTTGTTAGCCACCGGATATACTGGTAGTTGTCGTCACGTGATAACTTCTGACCAATCGTCCTACTTTCTCGTTGAAATTTTTTAAACCTACCCCTCAGCTGTAAACAGCGGGGAGGCAGGGTGGGACTCTCCTAAGTCCCACATGGTAAGCTTGTAGCTTATAAAAGCTACATTTAAGTAATTAAAATTTCCAATTTTATTACGCTACAATAGCTTACCATGTGGGACTTAATGCTGAATTCAACCGCCCGGTGGCGGGATTACAGCTGAGACTGGAAGATATGTAATTTTTTTCTAAGATTTTGAATTAAAAGTATAGAATAGTGCCAGAAATACCAGTCTGAGTCCCATTTACAGTGCCCCGATCCCGAAAGCCGGGCCTGTAACGAGCCAAAAACCTAAGTAAATGAGAGACAGTGCTAAAACTGTCTAGATGTTTGATTGTAGGACGGAAGTGCAGCCGTGCTCACTTCGAGGTCTAAGGGTCCCAAAGGGCCCTTCACGTGTGACTGACCAACCCAGTGGTTGGGCCTCTCATAAAAATTTTTTAAAACCTGAATATGAGATTAATGACAACTAAATAAGTCCTTAATAGAAATTACTTGATAATTAAAGGATAAAATGACCTTACCCGTAACATCTTGAAGGTAAAGGAATACCTAGATCCTGGGAATGACTCCTGAAGACTTGGTTGTAGCGGATGTGCCCCCCCCCTTTTTTCTTTCCGAGGACAACTGGTCTGAGGGGATGGATCTAGGACTTGTTGTGCAGCCACTACAGGTCCCAGGTACAAATTGTTGTCGGTGTCCGACCAAGTAAGGTCTTTTAGGTAAAAATTTGTAAATGTGTTGTGAGCTTTCCAGTGACAGGCTTGCATGATTTGGTCCACCGATACCCCACCGTAAAAGGCCTTAGAGGCCGCGAAGGCCCGGATGTCATGCGCTTTGACTTGGACCAAGTCCAAGGCTTGTTGATCTGCTTGTTTGTAACAAAGTAAGATGGTTTGTTTCAACCATGAAGAGAGTGTAGCGGGTCTGATGTCTGAGGTATGTCCTTTCTTAAAGGAGATGAAAAGGAGAGAACGAGACCCTCTCAGGTCTTTAGTTCGGTCCAAATAAAACCTCAGGGCCCGCACGGGACACAGGGTCCTGTCTTCTTTAAACTGTCTATCTACAATGGTAGTCAAAGCAGGAATAGTCACTGGTGACACACTTTGAGAACCTTCTCTTGCTAGTTGGTTTTTGGCTATGAAATCAGAAGAAGGGAACAAGGCTACCTTTTCCCATTGGCCTAAATTAGCTACTTTGTTAGCGACCCAGGCATGGATTTCGCTGCGGCGCTTGCCGGAGGCCAAGGCTAGCAAGAAAGCAGTTTTGAGAGTAAGATGTTTGAGGTCTGAGTCTTTCATGGGCTCAAATGGTGCTTTGGTGAGCTCGTTAAGGACAACAGAAAGGTTCCACTTGGGTAAATTTCTGGAACTTTTAGGACGATCCCTGTGAAAACTGGAGAGTAACCTATGAAGGTCTGCATTGTGTGCAATATGTTGGGCCGTTGGGCCCAAAGTGTCAACGATTGCAGTCCTGTAACCATCAATGGTCGAGGGGCGCCTGTTTAAGTCTTGGTACAGATACATGAAGAAATCTGAGATTTGTTTCACAGATGGAGTGGAGAAATCCACCGAATTTTCTCTGCACCATTTTTCAAATAGGGCCCACTTTGATTTGTAGATGGTCCTTGTTGATGACCGCTGAGGGGCAGCAATTCTCTCTGCCACCTCCACAGAGAAGCCTTGTTCCTGGAGTTGCCCGCTCCTAGACACCAGGCGTGGAGGTTCAGGTGCTGGGGGTTGTTGTGGAACACCAGCTTGTGGGACTGTTTGAGTAGGGTTGTTGACACTGGGAGTTGCAGTGGGATCTCTGTTGAGAGCTGCACTAGGTCCCAAAACCAGGGCATCCCTGGCCAGCCTGGGGCTATTACGATGATCAGGCAATGACATTGCCTGATCTTTTGGATCACCTTGTGAAGGAGAGCCGTAGGAGGGTACGCATAGGCCGTGAGGTTGGTCCAGTTTATGTTCAGAGCATCTATGTCCCAGGCCTTTGGGTCTGGGATAGGAGACACGTATAGAGGGAGTTTGTGGTTCAGGTGAGTGGCAAATAAGTCTACATGAGGGGTGAACCACTTTTGGCAGATCTGTTTGAAGATCTGTGGGTGCAGAGACCATTCTGTTGACTGCACTTGGTTGGACCTGGAGAGCAGGTCGGCCATCACATTCAGGCACCCTGGAATGTGCCTGGCTTTCAATGTTATGTGGTAGTGATGGCACCAGGTCATGATCTTCCACAGGAGAGCACACATCTCTGCCGAGTGTGTTCCTCCTTGTTTGTTGATGTAGGCTACCACTGTTGAGTTGTCCGTCGCAACCAACACTGTTTGATTCTGGCACTGGTCCTTGAAGTCTCAAAGGGCCAGGGAGACCGCCTTCAATTCTAGGACATTTATGTGTAGCCTTTTTTCCCGATCCGACCACAGACCCTTTGTAGAATTTTGGTCTAAGTGAGCGCCCCAACCTTCGTTTGAGGTGTCGGTAAAGAGTTGGATACTGTGGTCTTTGGGATGAAGGTCTGCACCTTTCATCACATTGGAGGGATTTTGCCACCAATCCAGGTGGGCTGCAATGGCTTCTGTCCAGGGAAGGAGGTTGTCCAGCGACTGAGGATATCTCCAGTGCTCCTTGAGGTGAAACTGAAAGGGCCTCATGTGAAGGCGTCCCTCCGGGACCATTTTCTCCGTTGAGGCTAGCAACCCAATTAGAGACATCAAACATCTTGCAGTCAAAACACGTTTTGACTTGAGTCGTAGGATCAAATCCTGAAGTTTGAGCCATCTCTCTTGAGTGGGTTTTACAAGGGCTGAATCTAGGTGGTATTCGTAGCCCACGAACGAAAACACCTGAGTAGGTTTCAGTTCTGATTTTTCCTGATTTATTATCCACCCCAAGGACTGAGTTAGGTCTACCACTGCCTGAGTGTTCACTTGGGCTTCCTCCTGAGACTGGGACCTGATCAGCCAGTCGTCCAGGTATTGGTGAATTCTGAGTCCTCTTGAGAGGGCCGTTAGTTTCACTTCCTTTACGATCATTGTAAAGACCTGGGGGGCTGTGGCTAGCCCGAACGGGAGGGAGGTGAACTGGAACACCTGAGCCTTGTAGCAAAACCTTAGGTATTTCCTTGAGCTTGGGTGGATGGGGATGTGCAGGTAAGCGTCCGACAGATCTATCGACGATACCCACTCCCCTGGAATCAGGGAGGTCCTGATGGACTCTGGAGTTTCCATTTTGAACTTTTCTACGTGTAGAAAAGTGTTGAGCCTGCTTAAGTCTATGACTGGCCTCCACCTTTGGTGAGGCTTGGGTACTAGGAACAGGCGACTGTAAAACCCGAGAGATTTTACATTGTCTACCCTTTCGATAGCGTTCTTTGACAGGAGAGACTGGATACAAGTAGCCAAGGCTTGGTCTTTTTGTTGGGCCTTGTACTCTGACAGAATCAGAGGAAATCTGATCAAGTTTGGCTTTGAACGGAATGGCAGAACGTAGCCATTGGTGATAATGTTTAACACGTTTTGAGAACATTTGTTTGTGAGCCAGTCTCTCCTGAAAGAACGGAGGCGACCTCCTACTGGTGGACTGAGTGAGGCTTTGGAGGAGTCATTGGGGAGGGGGGTTTCCACGCCCCCTTCCTCTATTGTGGGGTCGAAAACGACCCCTGGAGCCTCTGAAGTTGGATTTTCCTCTTCCCGAGGGAAAGGACTGGTTACTGCTTTGAGAGGTATTGCCCCCATAGGGGCGTTTCCTGTAGGAGCCTCTTTTCTTGTGGGGACCACGAAAGGGCTTATTCTGGTAGGGTACAAAACCCTGAGAATCTTTTGAGGTGCCTTTTTTGAGAAGGAAGTCCTCACCTTCCTTCACTAATTGAGACTCGAACAAGGAAGGGCCCCAAAAGGACGAGTTCCTGAGTTCTTGACGTCTCGTTTCTCCTAATTGTGGATGTAATAGAGTCATCTCGGCTTCGCGTCTGAGCAAGCCGGTATTAGCCATAGAGTATAATTCCCTCTGCAAAATATGGGCTAGAGATTTGCTGAGACAAGTGAGGGCCCTGTGTTGGACAAGTACTGTCTTGTTCCAAAAATCTAAGTAGTCAGCTACTTCCTCATATCCGCGCTTTGCCGCTTTCTCAGGATTGGCACCTTTCTGAATCTGAGATTTTATCTTCTTGACCGTAGATTTGATGCTATGTTGGCATTTTTCCAATGAAGCATTGCAAGAAGAGGAGGTTTTGGCAAATGCAGCGGTGAAGTTGAGGGTAGAGATATTTTGTCTAGCCTGAAGTTCCAGCTCCTTGAGAACTGGCAGGGGAACTCTGGCTACTGGGGGCCCAGAAGGTCTAGGAGTAATACAGATCTTAGCGAAGTCCGTATTCAACTCCTGAATTTTGTCCTGAAAAGTTGGTTGTCCCACCTTGTACCACTTTGAAGTTGAGGGAGGAGGCTTGACATATTTTCCCTCAGATAAATTGGCAGCCTTAAAGTCATGTTGGAATTTATCAAAGGCGTCCTTGATAACTGAGCTAAGTGGAAGGATAGAGGAAGGACCTCTAGGTCTGAGCTCTTGACGGCCTTTTTCATCATCCAGACCCAACACTGAAGTGGACGACCTGGGCATAGATTCCCTGGGGTCAGGGAGAGACAGAATACGCCTGAAGGTGTCTACTTCTTCAGAGTATTGTGAGGGCATGTCAGACAAAGCTACTTCCCTATAATAAGGGGGGTCTGGGTCATGTTGTGGGAGGTCTTGATCAGAAGCTACTCCTGAGGGCTGAGCCCTAGAGGGCTTAGAAGACCTGTGTCTGGCTACAGGGGAGTGATCCTCCTCTGAGGAAAATGACACGTATCTAGATCTTGATTTATGTTTGCTCTTGTCAGAGTGTTTTTTGGATCTAGAAGAAGGGATCCGAGGTTCATCGGAATCCTCAATTAGTTGGTCCGAGGCAGAGCTCGGGTCAACTGGCTGCTTATGGCTTTGCCTTTTGTGAGAGTACGAGACCTCTTCGGGATGACCTTCAGAGGGGGCAACGTACTGATCCGAGGAAGGTTGAGTAGATACTAGACGCGGAGGAAGTGCTGGACCGAAGTCCACATCCATATCCTCGCTTGGGATGTTAGTACCAGATCTCGGAGGGGGCAAATCCAGAGGGGCAGCAGTATTACTGGACAAGCCAGGTTTTGAAGCAAGAAGAGAGGACTCTACCTCGACTTTCTGTTTTGCAGCCAACTCCTCTCGGAGTGACTGAAAAGCTTCCAACATGGATGCCTGGAAGGTACCCATTTGCTGCTGTAAATGTATATTTAAGGAATCACCGAGTGATTTCTCTATGTTTTTCTGGATTTTATTTTGCAAAGCCGTACCAGGGGTGGGTGGAATAGTCTTGGCTGGCGTTTTCAAGGACAGGGAACTGAAGGCAAGAGGTTGTGGACGGGGGGGTGAGGTAAAAAGGCTATCAGCAGCACACTCGAGGTCTGCATTGGATCCAGTGAAGGAATCCCCGTCGCCTTCACCCAAAAGATCTAGTTCATCTTTGGAACTAGTTGCCGCTTTTTGCTTTTTCAAATACCGCTTCCGGTTTTGAATTTTCTGTAATTGCTCATCTGTGAAAGACGTGCAAATTTCACAAGGGGTTTCAAAGGTGACACAGGGGTCATCTCCCTTGCCAGCCTCCCTACAGGTAGGGCAGAAATTATGTGTATCAAAGCTAAAGCAGAAATGGCAGCATTTCTGAGCTCTCGGTTTGTCTTTATTTGCTTGATGGAGAGACATTTTATACGCAATAAAAAGACGTACAATAGAATTGCCTGAACCGAGGAAAGCTAAAAACACGCGAAAGTCAAGAAATACTTAAGGTGTGAAAATCAGAATTTTACAGAATGATCTATAGCATATAATTAAAGAAATATGCAAATATTAGCCTCCAACAATAAGTAAGAACTGAGAAAAAAATAGAAATGTCTGTATATTTACAAACTGCTACCAGTCAATCGTGGCCAACAAGAAAGTAGGACGATTGGTCAGAAGTTATCACGTGACGACAACTACCAGTATATCCGGTGGCTAACAAGAACTGTCTTTTTTTCTAAGACGTTGGCCCCGGGTGTGGCAACCCGAGAACAGCATTAAGTCCCACATGGTAAGCTATAATAATTGTAGCGTAATAAAAGCTACTTATTAGTTTGAGGCTAAAATGTATCTCCCTATTTTTATAATGCTGAGCTTATAAGAATTAACCAAAATATGACTGAAGGTATACACTGTCAGCCATAATGGGGACATCTGTAGATAAGAAATGTGAAATTCATCACACTAAGTGATGAAATTTGTGAGTTTTGTGAATGTTTCAGTTAAAGTATTTTGCCTGATGGAAAATTTCCTCAGTTTAGCTTCATCTTTTTTGCTCGATTTTAAATGGTGATTTATTTGATTTCTTGAGTATTTCACATATCTTAGACTATAACACTCAGCAAATACTTTTTTTATATTTGAACTGGACACCATATGTAAAATGTAAATGAAATTAAAGCAATGGTAATGCAATTGTTTAAATGGATTTTCACCATCTGTCTTTGTTACTTTAGGTAGTGCCAAATCAAAGCCTTGGATACTAATAATTGGGAACTTGGAAATGTATTCACGAAGCAATACTGCTTTATTCAATTAAGTAAAAGTGTCAAATGAGATGGAAAGCTCTGTAGAGTAACGTAATATACTGAGGCAGCCTTTAAACAGAACTCACTTATATCAAATTGCTTTTCATGTGAACCAAACATTTCTATTACCCAAAAAGTCTTTCTCCAAATAGGTCTATCAAGTAACTGAAAGTGTATACAGGGCCGAATTGTAGATAGGTATTTATGTTTCACTTACATGAGGCCCCTCATCTTCAAAGAGACTCAAAAAGGCTGCAATATCTACCTGCTAGTAACCAGATACAAAATATAAGGAATTCTGTAAATAATTTTCCATGAACATATTTTAATGATTAAGTATTTTTAAAAACTGTGTTGAGGGAATATTATTATTTTATCAGCAATATTTCTAGCAAAACTACACTTATGTAATTGCACACATAAATTTATGACTTCCCCCCAAAAATTCTAAACTAAGATTTCTGTTCAGATGATTTTAAGAAAGCCAACAACATCAACAATTCACATTCTAAAGTACCATAACGTCAACAGAAACACCCTGGAATATGCAATATACACTTTCAAAACACAATATACTGACAAGTCTACTTGTAACAATGTCACTTCAACTTGTAACTTCCATTTAATACCCACTTGAATCAAAAGCGATTTTAAATAATGATAAAAGCATTTGTTTCAATTGATTCTTGGCAGCTCATAACTGATTCATATGTACTTCACATGCAATTCATGTGTTCTTCGATGCCTTTAAGGGATCGTCTGTCAGATGATTCTATTTCCTTATAGTGTAAAACTACCTCAGTCTGTTCTCTCAGGCTTTTTTCTTATCAGCCCTGCATTTGCCTCTGAGCTGGCACCTGGAGCATATTTAATTATTCAGACATCTAGATGGGGTTTTCTCACTACAGCCTTATTATTCTTATGTCAAGACGCATTCACTTTCTTTGACCCAGATTTTTACAGTTAAAAGGTAATGACTTAAAACCCGCCTTTATGGATGACAGTAGATAATGGAGTTTGGCATTATACATAAATAAATGAGTATACTCCAGGGAATTTGTTGCCTGAAAGGCATGTCAAAATGCCATTTTGTAATGATGTAAAGGTGTTGATATTTTTTTCTGTCTCCCTCTTAGGCTTTCATCTTTAACTAAACTTTTTTCCCGAGAAAATATATAGTACACTTTATCATTTTATAAAATAGCTTTTCCTCTGAAACAAAAGGGATCAAACCACTGAAACTATATAACATCATAATATGGTTACATTTCTATTACACTTACATATTAATAATCATAGAAACATTTGTACAGTGCAAAATTGATAAAGATCCTCTGATGCACCGATATCCAAAAAGGGGGAGTCCCAAACCGGGCAGAGGTCATAATCCAGTAAATGCTCACCAGGGAGGGACGAATATTGTGGAGAGTATGCCAATCTTAACAGGTATGTCTTTAGTTGGCTCCTGAAACTGGAGACGGTCTGTTGTGATCTGGCACTTAGTGGAAGCATGTTCCATTTAACTGGTGCAACCATGACAAATCCCAGCCCGTCTTTTGCCTTTTTCGGACAGATTGAGGAAACTGCCTATGTCCATGAGTATGACTTGATTAAAGATGCCAATTAGGGAGATTGGGAGAAATTGATGGCCTTAAAAGTAAGGTTTTATTTTTAAAAGATATCATATGATGTGGGAAGCCAGTGGAGTTTTTCTACATATGGTGTGACATGACCTATTTTATCCCGTCTGTACACAATGTGGCAGGGAGCATTTTGAACTTTTGAAGTTCAGCACACTGGAGGTATTGACTCCATATAGTAGGGAATTACAGTAGTCTAGTCAACTATTGATCACAGCATTTGCCACCAAAACTGCAGTATTGATACTAAGGAATTTACAAATGTGTTGTAAATCCCTTAGATGATAGTAACAGGCATGGTAAACCTTAACTATATGATTGTCAAATGACTTTTCTGAATCAAAGGTGACACCTACATGTTTTTCTTCCTCTGCTGGAGAAACAGAATATACAAAATTATCTGTATTATGTTAAATTTAGAGTTTTTAATTTTAAACTGTCTTATCTATGTATGGTTCGAATGAAAGGCATAGCTCTTAAATATGAATTTCCAGCCATTTTTTCAGGACAGGTACACCCCTTAGAACCTTCTAAGAACCATAATGATATTGTTCATGGCACAAACCATTTTATCAAAATAAATGATTTTTGCAATGCTGGGCCTAAGAGGTTACTTTCTGAATGTAACTTGCAGTCTTCATCTTCTGTTCTAGGCCTCTAGTTATCTTTACTACGAATGGTATTTTAGATGTAAAGCAAACTTTCACAGGGTTACATAAAACTGAAGAAACATCTCATATTAAGTAATTTAGTTTGAAAAATGGCATCAGGGATGCCCGTACCCCACAGCCTGGGGAAATAGTTTTCAACACCATGAGATATAGAAGTAGTGAAACAGTACACAGATTGGGATACTTTCAGAGCAGTATCAGTGTCCAAATAATGTTTAAGTAGAGAAAATAGCATCTAACAGAAAGAAACTGTATGTAAAGATTAAGTATTAAACTGGGCCCATATTCACAAAGATTCTTATTCTTAGAATTAGTCTTATTCTTAGAATTTTTCTTAGAATTGTCATTTTTCTTAGAAAAATTCTAAGAATAAGAAATTTTCCTATTCACAAAAATTCTTATTCTTAGAATCATACTTATTCTTAGAATTTTTCTAAGAATATGAAATTGCTATATGCATAAATCTCTTATTCTTGACACCAGAATTGCATCTAAACACAGAAAGTCACTTCTGGGCCTATATTCACAAAGATTCTTAGAAGTTTTCTTTGAATTTCACTTAGTCTAACCTGTGCACACAATTATTTTTACCGTTATTCTTATAATTATTCTTAGCTAAGAATTGTTTTGTGAATAGGTTTTTATTCTAAGAATAAGAAAATTCTTAGCAAAGAATTTTTCTTAAACTTGAGTGTAATTCTAAGAAAAATTCTAAGAATCTTTGTGAATACAGGCCCTGGACAATTCAGTTAACTAAAAATTATGAAGCTTTAAAACTTCTCCCATTTTAATATTCATTGGTTTGGTCAAATTATGGTTTGCAAGTTTTGAACATTACCCATACATACAGATGTGGCAACACACGCTTTTGTGTGGAGTTTGGGCAAAACCTGTGGCTCACTTGATGAAATACTATCTGTTACAATGGGAAGTTGCAAAAGTAAAACAGTTAATGAATTCTAATATAACTTTAACAGTGCTTAATCTACATGAAAAGACACCCAAAGGTGCAAAAACCAAGATTCAAGTAAAAGATATAAGAGAGATATAAGAGAGATAAAATAGTATTAGATATCCCTATAGAGAGATAAAATAGCATCAGATATGCAAGACAAAAGGTCAAATCCAGGTCACACCATGACGTTGCACACATATAACCCCCGACCAATGTCCCTACCAAATATCAACTTCAAACCACCTCATGGTTTCCAAAATATAGCCCAGACAAGACATTATAGGTCAAGGTCACTACGGCAAGGTCAAAGGTCAAATCAAGGTCACACCATGACGTTTTACATCTATACATCCTAGCCAATGTCCCTACCAAGTACCAACTTCCTACACCTTACGGTTTCCGAGATATAGCCCGGACAAGATTTTATAGGTCAAGGTCACTACAGCAAGGTCAAAGGCAAATCAAGGTCACACCATGACGTTGCACACCTACTACCCCTAACCAATGTCCTCACCACGTATCACCTTCCTACACCTTACAGTTTTCGAAATATAGACCAGACAAGATTTTATAGGTCAAATCAAGGTCACACTATGACATTGCACATCTACACCCCTAACCAATGTCCTTACCAAGTATCAACTTCCTACACCTTACAGTAGCTGAGATATAGCCCAGACAAGGTTTTATAGGTCAAGGTCACTACGCCAAGGTCAAAGGTCAAATCAAGGTCAGACCATGACGTTGCACACCTACAACTCCTAACCAATATTCCTACCAAGTATCAACTTCCTATACCTTACGGTTTCCGAGATATAGCCCGGACAAGATTTTATAGGTCAAGGTCACTACAGCAAGGTCAAAGATCAAATCAAGGTCAGACCATGACAACCCCTAACTAATGTCCATGCCAAGTATCAACTTCCTACACCTTATGGTTGCCGAGATATAGCCCTGACAAGATTTTCAAACTCAAGGTCACTATGGCAAGATCAAAGGTCAAATCAAGGTCAGACCATGACATTGCACACCTACACCCCCCAACCAATGTCCCTGCCCAGTATGAACTTCCTACACCTTACAGTTTCTGAGATACAGCCCGGACAAATTATTTCCCGCCGCCCGCCCGCCTGAACGCCCGAACGCCCATCCGGACACCATGGGTGAAAACAATACCCCGACAGCCCTTAAGGGCTGTGGGGTAAAAAATTGGTGACATTATCCAGGACATTAATGGTATGTAAGGTAGAAATTGCTAAAAAAACCATGAATTTATAAACAAGCAATCAGTGCCCATGATTGGGCTCTGTGTCAGTTCACTGTGTGTCTTGAGTTTTAGAGTAGAAGTGAAGCAAGAAAAGGACACAAAAACTGTACCCTGCAAATGGCACTCCAAAGTAATGTACCATGTTTGACTAAAATGTAGGTGGAAAATATAATATTATTGAAATAAAATACTGTAAATACAATAGTATTTGGGTTACAACTGATTTACTTAACATTGAGAACCTGAAAATAGCTATTGCTCAGCAATGCCACGAGCTACACATCTGCAATTTTACTATGTTATAGCTGATTCAAAAGTAGATGAAAGAAACATTTAAACAAAATTCTCCAAATGCAATAGTTTACAAGATACAACTAATTTACTCAACAGTGGAAACCTCAAAGTAGCTATTGCTCAGCTATGCAATGAGCTACATATGTGCAATTTTACTATGTTATAGCTGACCAATAAGTATGTGAATAACACATTTAAATGAAATACTCTAAATGCAATAGTTTTTGAGTTTTAGCTGACCGAAAAGTAGGTGAATAACCTATTTACAGAAAATAGTGTAAATGCAATAGTTTTTAAGCTACAACTGATTTACTCAACAGTGAGAACCTGAAAGTAGCTATTGCTCAGCTATGTCATGAGCTACAGGTCTGAAATTTTACTGTGTTATAGCTGGATCAAAAGTACATGAATGACATATTTAAACAGATTTCTCTAAGTGCAATCGTTTTTGAGTTGCAAACAATTTACTCCACAGTGATAACCAAGTAGCTAACAGGTCTGAAAATTTACCATGTTATCGCTGACCAAAAAGTAGACGAATCACATATTTAATATACGAAATTCTCTAAATGCACTAGTTTTCAAGTTACAAGTCATTTTACTCATGATGGAAGTTACTGAAAAGTCAAAAAGTAGCTATTACTCACTCAGCTATTGAGATAGACACCCAAGTTACTTCACCATGTTGTAGCTTTGGAAAACGTAGCTGAATAACATATTTTAACAAAATGCTCTAAATACAATTCTTTTCAAGGTATAAAATGATTTAGTGCAAGATTTCATGAATTTTAAGGCATTAAAAATTCTTTTAAAAATTCATAAAAAAATAATTAAGAAAGATCCAGAACTGATAATCACACAAGGGAATCTACTTGTGGCCCAGTACATATGTGCAAAATATGAGAGAAATCCCTGCAATAGTCAATGAGAAAATTGTGATAAAGTGTTTAGATTTTCTCACTTAGGGTGGGGGGTACCTCACTTATAATGGCTCTAGCAAACAGATGAACACACAGATCTGCATGCCTTGAACAATTTTTTATCCTAGATAGATAAGCTATCTTTTTTAAAAAACAGCATGTCTCTGGGCATTGTAGTTTCGGAGGAGAAGTCGCTCACGCGTACGTATACGCCGCAGAGTGACGACATAAAAATACACCCAGAATTCAGAAACTTAAAACAAGAGGAGAGTGCCCGTGAACGGGCACTGTGTCAGCTGACTGAGTGTTTTTGATTTGTGAAGGTGATTAGAGGACAGAATAATTATCAGGAAAAGGGCTGTACAGAAATACAGTAAATGGTAACTGAACAGCAAGTTCGAAAGAAATTCCGAAGCTGACAGAAGAAAAGGATAAAAAAGTTGTGCCCTGTAAATGGTATTATGAAGGAAAATAACAAGGTAATTGTTTAAGTGTAAAAAATAGGTTAAAACATATTTAAAGAAATACTACAAATGCAATATCCTCGTTCGAACATGAAGAAGAAGGTCCAAGGTCAAATCTAACCACACAAATACATTCCCAGCCCATGATTTCCTATGGTTTACCATTCCAAACCTCTAGGACCAATTATAAATGAGTTATAAGCACTTTTAAGCTTGGCTGTCCTCATTTGACCTTGAAGGAGGGGTCCAAAGGTCAAATCTGACCATACCAAAAGATTCCGAGCCAATGATTTCCTATGGGATGGTTTACCATCCCAAATCTCTGTCACCAATAATAAGCGAGTTGTAGGCACTTTCAATTTTCGCTATCCTCATTTGACCTTGAAGGAGGGTTCCAAGGTCAAATCGGACCATATCAACAGATTCACAGCCCATGATTTCCTGTCTTTACCATCCCAAACCTCTGGGACCAATAATAAGCGAGTTATAAGCACTTTTAAGTTTGGCTATCCTTGTTTGACCTTGAAGGAGGGGTCATTGAAGGTCAAATCTGACCACACCAAAAGATTCCCACCCCATGATTTCCTACAGGTTGGTTTATCATCCCAAACCTCTAGGATCAATAATAAGGGAGATATAAGCACTTTTCATGACTGACAAAAAACACCTGTGGCGGCCATCTTGTTTCTCAAAATGAGGCCAAAAATATTCCCAGACAACATTTTATGGTTATTAATATATACTGCAAACTTAAGAAAGCTAGCTATAATATTTTTTTTCATCAGAGCAGTAATGGTGAAATCTGTCTCTACACACTGCGGCTATCCAGTGGATACAATGATTTACTCAACAGTGAGAACCTGAAAGTAGCTATTGCTCAGCTATGCCATGACATAGAGGTCTGCAATTTCACTATGTTATAGCTGACCAAAAATTCTGAGAATAACATATTTAACAAATTACTCTAAATGTAATAGTTTTCAAGTTACAACTGATTTACTCAACAGTGAGAACCTCAAAGGAACTATTACTCAGCTATGCAATGAGCTACATGTCTGAAATTTTACTATGTTATAGCTAACCCAAAAGTAGGTGAACAACATATTTAAGCAAACTACTGTAAATGCAATAGTTTTCAAGCTACAACTGATTTACTCAATAGTGAGAACCTGAAAATAGCTATTGCTCCGCTATGCCATGAGCTATAGGTCTGTAATTTCACTATGTTATAGCTGACCCAAAAGTAGGTGAACAATATATTTTAACAAAATACTCCAAATGCAATATTTTTCAAGTTATAGCTGATTTACTCAACAGTCAGTACCTGAGAATAGCTATTGCTCAGTTGTGCCATGAGCTATAGGTCTATAATTTCACTATGTTATAGCTGACCCAAAAGTAGCTGAATAACATATTTGCAAAAATTTCTGTAAATGCAATAGTTTTCCAATTATAACTGATTTACTCAACAGTGAGAACTTCAAAGTAGCTATTACTCAGCTATGAAATGAGCTACAGGTCTGAAACTTCACTATGTTATAGCTGACCCCAAAATAGGTGAATAACATATGAAACAAAATACTCTAAATGCAATAGTTTTCAAGTTATAAGTGATTTACTCAACAGTGATAACCTAAAAGTAGCTATTACTGAGCTATCCCATGAGCTACAGGTCTGAAATTTTACTATGTTATAGCTGGCCCAAAAGTAGCTGAATAACATATTTATACAAAATTCTCTAAATGCAATAGTTTTTGAGTTACAAGTGATTTTACTCATGATGGAAGTTACTGAAAAGCCCAAAAGTAGCTATTACTCACTTAGCTATTGAGACAGACATCCAACTTACTCACCATATTGTAGCTATGAAAAAAGTAGCTGAATAACATATTTTAACAAAATGCTCTAAATGCAACACTTTTCAAGTTATAAGTGATTTACTCAACAGTGATAACCTAAAAGTAGCTATTACTCAGCTATGCCATGAGCTACAGGTCTGAAATTTTACTATGTTATAGCTGACCCAAAAGTAGCTGAATAACATATTTATACGAAATTCTCTAAATGCAATAGTTTTCAAGTTATAAGCGATTTACTCAACAGTGATAACCTAAAAGTAGCTATTACTCAGCTATGCCATGAGCTACAGGTCTGAAATTTCACTATGTTATAGCTGGCCCAAAAGTAGCTGAATAACATACGAAATTCTCTAAATGCAATAGTTTTTAAGTTACAAGTGATTTTACTCATAATGGAAGTTACTGAAAAGCCCAAAAGTAGCTATTAATCACTTAGCTATTGAGACAGACACCCAACTTACTCACCATATTGTAGCTATGAAAAAAAGTAGCTGAACAACATATTTTCACAAAATGCTGTAAATGCAACACTTTTGAAGTTATAAGTGATTTAGTGCATGATTTCATGAATTTTAATGCATTAAAAATTATTAAAAAAATTTATTAAAAAAAAAGTAAGACAGATCCAGGTCTCATACTCACACAAGAGAATCTACCTCTGGCCTAGTACATATATGCAAGATATGAGAGAAATCCCTGCAATAGTCACTGAGAAAATTGTGATAAAAAGTTGAAATTTTCACACTTTTGGTGGGGGTACCCCCCTTGTAATGTCTCTAGCAAACAGACGAACAGACAGATTTGCATGCCTTGAACAATTTTTCATCCTCGATAGATAAGGTATCTTTTAAAAAAAACAGCATGTCTCTAGGCCTTGTAGTTTTGGAGAAGAAGTTGTTCACGCGGACGCGGACGCGGAGGCGTACGCGTACGCCCACGCCGCAGAGTGATGACATAATGTCAGCTGACTGACAAGTCAGCTGACATAACAATCTCAAAAACACCTGAACATTAAAATTTAAAAGCTACAGAATCAATTAAATTAAGGTGATTTCTTCCCCACGTACGAGTGACAAACTTAAGAATGAATTCTAATTTTTGTGGATCAATGCCAAACTGAAAGGCTAACTTTGTAATACCTTTAAGCTCATTAAGCTTTCATAATTAGCTATATATAGTTATACTACAACTTAATTATCTTTGCTTTATACATACTTTTGCAAATATCATAATATAAATTTGTCAAGGAACAACTCTAGAAGACATTTCATAGAAATCTATGCATGACAGACATTTCTCTGTGTATACATATATTTCCTGAAACATAAGTTTGTTTCTATTTTAGGACATTTGCAGAAGCTTTATTCACATTACCTCAATCAATTTGATAAAGTGTACACTTCAAACTTATACTACAATCTTTGCAAGTATGTTTAAAACATTGTTGTGTTGTCGTTTATGCAAATCATTTGTCTTTCCTTCTAATTATTATCTCTTTTTTGTATTATCATTCCGATCAAATCTCATCAACAAGCCTGTATCCTGTCGTATCATAGAAATGAGAACTACATTGTCTCACGAGGTAATTTTAACCCCAAGCCGCAAACTTAAATTGCACAACAGCATCACATCTATGAAATGTAAAACTCTGTAATCATGAAATCCATCTTCTGTGGATGCTTTTTCTTACATTTTCTAATGAAATTAACAAAGCCATATAGAAATTTCTATTACTGATTCTAATTCAATTGATTTAATTATTAATAAAGACAGAATTACATTAGCAATGGTAAGAGGAGTTGGGAAATGAAATATGTACAAGGTTAATACTTAAGACATTTTGCCTCTCAAACAAAAGATTAAATTTGAGAGGGTATCAAAATTAAGCATCCCAATCCAGGCAGATGAGTGTTTATAAAAACAATAAAACTGTATTTTATTTGAGAAACAACAAGAACAACTGCATGAATAATTTGAACTCTCTGACAGACTAAAATATATAAAATATTTTCAAATATTTTAATAATAAAACTTCTTGCAAAGATAATTTTGATCCTTTGTCAAAGTATTTAATTGGATAGTTATGTATTTTAAAATTGTAAGCTAAAACATTTTTACCTGTTTTTTGTTCAATTAACACATTAGTAAGGAGAAAAGGGCTGGGTTGGATCTTACAGATTGACTTATATTTTTAGAATTTTGGATTTTTATTTAGTTATTTTAAAATAAATGATCATTTGTGTCTGTCAAAAGATAAGAAAAATAAGTTTGGCTACCCTCATTTGACTTTGAAGTAGGAGCCCAAGGTCAAATCTGAACACATCAGAAGATTCATAGCCAATGGTTTTGTACAGGTTGGTTTCATATTGCATACCTCTAGGACCAATAATAAGCGAGTTATAAAACACTTTTAAATTTGGCTATCCTAGTTTGACCTTGAAGGAGGGGCCAAAGGTCAAATCTGAACACATTAGAAGATCCCAGTCCATGACCAATAATATGTGAGTTATAAGCACTTTTAAGTTTAGCTTTCCTTGTTTGACCTTGAAGAGAGGCCCAAGGTCAAACCTGATCACATCATAAGATTCCTAGTTCTTGATTTCCTATAGGTTGGTTTCACATTGCAAACCTCTAGGACCAATAATAATCGAGTTATAAGCGCTTTCAATTTGGCTCTCCTCATTTGACCTTGAAGGAGGGTCCCAAGGTCAAACCTGATCACATCAAAAGATTCCTAGTTCTTGATTTCCTATAGAGTTGGTTTCACATTGCAAACCTCTAGGACCAATAATAATCAAGTTATAAGCACTTTTAATTTGACTCCCCTCATTTGACCTTGAAGGAGGGTCCCAAGGTCAAATATGACCACATCAGAAGATTCCTAGCCCATGATTTAAAATAGGTTTGTTTCACATTGCAAACCTCTAGGACTAATAATAAGCGAGTGATAAGCACTTTGAAGTTTGGTTATCCTCGTTTGACCTCAAAGAGAGGTCCAAGGTGAAATTTAACCACATCAGGAGATTCCTAGCCCAAAATTTCTTACAGGTTGGTTTCACACTGCAAACCTCTAGGACCAATAATAAGCGAGTTATAAGCTTTTTAAATTTGTTATCCTCATTTGACTTGAAGGAGAGGCCCAAGGTCAAATCTGACCACATAAGAAGATTACCTGCCATTGATTTCCAATAGGTTGGTTTCACATTGCAAACCTCTAGGATCACTAATAAGCGAGTTATAAGTACTTTTAAATTTGGCTATCCTCATTTGACTTTGAAGAAGGGGTACAAGGTAAATCTGACAACATCAGAAGATTCCCAGCCCATAATTTCCCATAGGTTGGCTTCACATTTCAAAGCTGTAGGGAGATATAAGCACTTTCATGAGTGAAAAAGAAACACCCGTGGCGTCCATCTTGTTTTTCAAATTGAGAATAAAAATATTCCCCGTCAAGATTTTGTAATGATGAACATATCCTGTGCATTTGAGATTTCTACCTATAATACCCTTTGCTATAGCGGGCCAACAAAACTCCTTGCTGAAAGTCGAAAAACGCCCATGGCAGCCATCTTGTTCTTCAAAATGAGGCCAGAACAGTCCCAGGCAAGATTTTATAGTTATGAATATATCCTGCAGATCTGAGAAGTCTACCTACAACACCCTGGCCTCTAGAGGGGTAACGAGAAAATCTGTACACACTGAGGTGGGGGCGGCGTACTCATGCGTAATCAATAGTATCTACCAGATCCTATCCAGAAGACACAATAAACCTTCAAGTTACATTAAGAAGTTACATTAAGAGTTGCAAAGGTGTTATTTATTTATTTGTAATTTGTTCCTTCCAGATACGAAGAATTCATACATATTTATATCCCATATATGTACACTGACTATATAATATGCTACAGAGGATAACTGTAATCAACAAAGATGCACACTTCCCAGGTACATATATATTCTATCTAACATACATACGCTTTGGGATTTTTTTTTCAATTTTTATGATCTTGATTAATTGGTGTTTGCCATCATTAAATACCCAAAGAGGGACAAGAAATTTTTTTTTTTTTTTTTTTTTTTTTGCAAAAATAGCATCAGAGATGCCCATACCCCACAGCCTGAGGAAATAGTTTTCAACACCATGAGATACAGAAGTAGTGAAACAGTACACAGAATGGGATACTTTTAGAGCAGTGTCAGTGTCCAAATAATGTTTAAGTAGAGAAAATAACATCTACGACAAAGAAACTTCATGTAAAGATTAAGTATTAAAACAAGACAATCGAGTAAACTAAAGATTATGAAGCTGTAAAATTTATTAACTGGAGAATAGCTGTCAATGGAAATATTACAATTATGTAAAAGTACACATAATAATCAGTTGCTGCAATCCATATCTTTATGGTTGCCGAGATATGCTCGGACAATATATAAAAGGTCAAATCAAGGCAGGGTTCGAAATTAGCACCGATTTGTCAATCTGCAACCGACAGAAATGCTATTGGGTTGAAAAGATTAAGACCCAGCCAGTCTCTTTGTCCTAGAAGCTATAAGATGGTTATACATGCACATTTTGCACAGTTATGATTTGCATGTTTTCGATATTGTTCAACCATACCAAAGTGACCTCGTACATTTGTGTCAACATTTACGTCGTTTCCCATTTTAATATTTGTTTTGTATGGTCGAGTTATAGTTTGAATGTTTTGAATATTACCCATACATACAAACGTGGCAATACATCCTTGTGTGTGGTGTTGGGGCAAAGCCTGTGGCTCACTTGATGAAATACCATCTGTAACAATGGGAAGTTGCAAAAGTAAAATCCTTAATGAATTCTAATATGACTTTAACAGTGCTTAATCTATATCAAAAGATACCCAAAGGTGCTACAACCAAGAATCGAGTAAAAAGATACAAGATAGATACAAGAGAGATAAAATAGTATCAAATATCCCCGTAGAGAGATAAAATAGCATCAGATATGCAAGATCAAAGGTCAAATCAAGGTCACACAATGCATGGCACACATATAACCCCCGACCAATGTCCCTACCAAATATCAACTTCCTACACCTTGCAGTTTCCGAGATATGGTCCGGACAAGATTTTATAGGTCAAGGTCACTACGCCAAGGTCAAAGGTCAAATCAAGGTCACCCCATGATGTTGCACACCTACTACGCCTAACCAATGTCCCTACCAAGTATCAACTTTCTACACTTTATGGTTGCCGAGATATAGCCCGGACAAGATTTTATAGGTCAAGGTCACTACGGCAAGGTCAAAGGTCAAATCAACGTCACACCATGACGTTGCACACCTACACCCCCTAAGCAATGTCCCTATCAAGCATCAACTTCCTACACCTTATGGTTTCTGAGATATAGCCTGGACAATATTTTCAAACTCAAGGTCACTACGGAAAGGTCAAATCAAGGTCACACCATGACGTTGCACACCTACACCCCCTAACCAATGTCCCTACCAAGTATCAACTTCCTACACCTTACAGTTTCTGAGATACAGGCCGGACAAACTTTTCCCACCACCCGCCCATCTGGACATCATGGGTGAAAACAATACTCCAAAAGCCCTTAAGGGCTGTGGGGTAAAAACTACTTACTGCAGTAACGAGTAATTTAATTTCATTAATGATGTCAACATCTCAAGCCGATTTGATTTTGGGAGTGACTGGACTCTAATTGAGCAACTTAGGAGTGTTTTATACCATACAGCAATGAGAAAGCTTAAATTCATCAGAATCCCCCTAATACCTCTTTAACTGTTGCATGTAGAACAGAGAACCTTATGCAGAGTCTAAAACACTGGTTAAATTTAACACCTGGCCTTGCCTTATTGGTTAAACTGGGGTCATTTTGTGTTTTTGGCTTATATCTCTTTCATTATTATAGCTTTTAGCCCTTTGGAATGTATAAGTAGGTGAGGCTTACTATCTAATCTAATCTAATCTAATCTACCTTACATATGTCCACCTAGTAAGACCTTAACAAACTCTTAATTGAATTTTCATCAACATGATAAACAAGGTAACCCTTCACATTAAATAACACACAAAATAAGTATTTTAAAATAACTTTACAAATTTGTTTCTGTAATGATTGTAGCTGATGCGGAAATTTTATATTATGAGGAAATTTTCAACAGTATTCCATTTCAGTTTTTCTCTTCCATTAAACTTTAAGATTTTCTATTTTTTATACATATTGGGATGCTTTGTCTATAAAAAGCTTTTTCTAGTTATATACTTTTTCATAATGAAACCAAACTGGTAAAAATTACATTTGTACCCAATTAAACTGAACCTCAAGGTTAAGTTCTGAAAGGAACATGAAACCCAACTCAATTTCACTGTTTCATAACTGACACAAGTGTCAAGTAAAAGTAATTAAAGAGTTAGTAAGCTTATTTCACCTTCCACAATGATGACAGCAGAGTAGTTAAAATGGTGAAAGACTTGGTTCATCGCCCACTTGTAGTGACGTGCGATCTTGTAATATCCCTGGAATTTCTTTTCTTTGGTGCCCAACTTGATATCACTGAGATCAGGATGCTGTAATGGTAATAAAAAGAACATACTCTTGTGTTTTATCTGACATTAGCATTTTAAAAATATTCTTGTAAGTTAACCCATTATTATTTATACCAATTAATTACCACAGATGTCATAATGGGCTAACAGACAAAAGTCAAAGGTTTCTTGTCAACTTCTTAAAAAATACATTTACATTCTAACAAGGTGGACCTGGATAGCTTTACCAAACAAATACAGAGCTTGTATTATCCGACCCTCTTGGGAGAGTAACAATTAGGTTGGATAATAGAAAGGTCAGATAATAGAAAGCCTGAAATAACAGGTTTAAATGGAGCTGGGAGAGTAGATTGGAGGTTGGATAATTGAAAATTTGGATAATAGAGGGTCGGATAATAGAGGTTCTACTGTATAAAGTATTATTCCCATCAAGATATACCATACTTGGTCTTCATTTAAACTAGGCACAAATTTAAGGCAGAAATTCCAATCACTAGAACATAATGTCAGATGGTGATACCCACTGAAGAAATTGCAAATAATGCTTACATTTTATAAAAGTCAAAGGCATATTTTTAATTTCAGTGAATTATGAGGCCTCCTGTGGACCATATTTTCTTTGAAATCTAGATTAAATGCATTTTTGCTGTAATTTACATGGCCCTTGTGTATCTGAAGTTTACAAAGAATTCTAAGACCTCTAGAGCACTGTGTCTAAAACAGTGAAAGATAAAATTCATCAGAAATGTCATCTTTGTTATTAAATCTCTCCTAATCCTTAAAGCTGGAATTTTAAAATGTCACTACTCTTGTGATAAATATCATATTACAATTTCTACTGAAGATTGTGCAATCTACTTAATGCAATGTGTCACTGTCTATTCAGCGATAATGATATCTAACTTGTTATTCTTATTTAGTCTGAAATACGGGACCAGATTAAATGTACATGCCACACAATTCAAAACACACACGTCATACTTTGTAATCAATACGACAGGTGACCTATCAAATGATTGTCAATGTGTAAAGGGCGATAAGATTTAAGTCAGACACAAAAGGAATGCAATAAATTACATGTGAATTTCAATTACAATATGTATTTACTATTTTATAATAAGTATATTGTCTCATGGTTATTTCTGAAAATCCACCAATGCAACATGGGATATTAGCAGACTGTATCCTTTGCATTAAATTACATGATAATCCAATTAAGTATGATTGCTATGGAATTATGTTGTTATAGCATTTATACAATACTTTTAAAACAAAGTATAAATATATTACACTTTATGCATGTTTCCATAAATGGTGAATTGTGTACATTTTGAAAGTATGAATAAATAAATACTGTTCTTTTAATATTTTAAAATTTAAAACACTCCTAAATGATACAGCAAATGGATTTTAAATAAGAAAATAGCATCAGAGATGCCCATACCCCACAGCCTGAGGAAATAGTTTTCAACACCATGAGATATAGAAGTAGTGAAACAATACACAGAATGGGATACTTTCAGAGCAGTGTCAGTGTCCAAATAATGTTTAAGTAGAGAAAATAATATTTAAGACAAAGAAACTGCATGTAAAGATAAAGTATTAAAACAAGACAATTCAGTAAACTAAAGATTATGAAGCTGTAAAATTTATTAACTGGAGAATAGCTGTCAATGTAAATATCACAATTATGTAAAAGTACATATAATAATCAGTTGCAGCAATCCATATCCTTACGGTTGCCGAGATATGCCCAGACAATATATTATAGGTCAAATCAAGGCAGGGTTCGAAATTAGCGTCGATCCGTCACTCCGCAGCCAACAGAAATGCTATTGGGTTGAAAAGATTAAGATCCTGCCAGTCTGTTTGTCTAGAAGCTGTAAGATGATTATACATGCACATTTCGCACAGCTGAATTATGACTTGCATGTTTTCGATACTGTTCAACCATACCAAAGTGACCTGATACATTTGCGTGAAGATTTAAGTCCTTTCCCATTTTAATATTTGTTTTGTATGGTCGAATTACGGTTTAAATGTTTTTGAATATTACCCATACATACAGATGTGACAAAACATGCTTATGTGTGGTGTTGGGGCAAAACCTATGGCTCACTTAATGAAATACCATCTGTTACAATGGGAAGTTGCAAAAGTAAAGCCCTTAATAAATTCTAATATCACTTTAACATTGTTTAATCTACATCAAAAGATACTCAAAGATGCAACAACCAAGATTCAAGTAAAAAGATATAAGATATAAGAGATATAAAATAGTATCAGATATCCCTGTAGAGAGATACAATAGCATCAGATATGCAAGATCAAAGGTCAAATCCAGGTCACACCATGACGTTGCACACCTATAACACCCAACCAATGTCCCTACCAAATATCAACTTCCTACACCTTATGGTTTCTGAGATATAGCCCGAACAAGGCATTATAGGTCAAGGTCACTACGGGAAGGTCAAAGGTCAAATCAAGGTCACACCATGACGTTTTATATCTACACACCCTAGCCAATGTCCCTACCTAATATCAACTTCCTACACCTTACAGTTTCTGAGTTATAGCCCGGCCAAGATTTTATAGGTCAAGGTCACCATGGCATGGTCAAAGGTTAAATAAGGGTCACACCATGTCATTGCACAACTACACCGTCTAACCAATGTCCCTACCAAGTATCAACTTCCTACACCTTATGGTTGCCGAGATATAGCCTGGACAAGATTTTATAAGTCAAGGTCACTACAGCAAAGTCAAATCAAGGTCATGCCATGACATTGCACACCTACAACCCCTAACCAATGTCCTTACCAAATATCAACTTCCTACACCTCACGGTTTCCGAGATATAGCCCGGACAAGATTTTATAGGTCAAGGTCACTACGGCAAGGTCAAAGGTCAAATCAAGGTCACACCATGATGCTGCACACCTACACCCCCTAACCAATGTCCCTACCAAGTATCAACTTCTTACCGCTTACAGTTTCTGAGATACAGGCCGGACAAACTTTTCCCGCCCCCTGCCCGCCCACCAACCCATCCGGACACCATGGGTGAAAACAATACCCCGACAGCCCTTAAGGGCTGTGGGGTAAAAAGTCAATAAAACATCAGCTTTACCATTATATGAGTAACCTGGTCTCCGTAAGATTTGATGACATCAGCAGTTTGAGAGTGACCGCAATCTTGTGAGACAATGATAGGAAAACGCTCCACTGATGGTCTTATTCTAAAACACAGTAACAAGTAACTCTACATCCAAAATACTAAGTCTAGAGAAATGAGGCAAGAGTTCACATGAGATAGTGATACTTGGCTAGCAATCAAAATAACTTTTGAGACATCAGGTGTATTCAAAAAAAAAGTTCTATAACACAAAACTTTAAAAAAAATATTTTTAGTTGTTGCAATTTTAATTACTGTTTGTAAGATTTGACAACCATTATTATTCCTTCGCATGGGAGCTAAATTGTAATTTATGTTTGTTGGGAGTGCAAAATAAAGTTTAAATATGGAATTAATATCCAATGGCAATACTTTATTACAATTTACAAACTAATTGATGCTTGTTTTTATTTATTTTTTTTTGTCCAGTCCGAGGTCTCTCTGAGGTTTGAGCTTCTATAGATCACCTTTTTTTCCATTTTTGGGGGTCTCAAGACTTTCATTAACAGTGCACTACTCTAATAATGCACTGCTAGTGTTTTTTTTTCTGATTGCTTTTCTGACTGCTCTGCAGTTCTTTCTTTATTATTCAGATAATATTATCACACTTCTTTAGTATATTTAAAAAAATATGAAGAATCCAATAGTTTGGATAAAATTAGTTTAACATCACTGATACATCTGTTTGGGTGAACATACTAGCATATACATGACAACTGCCACATAATAAATATATCCCAAAGAAGTACCAGTGAATTAAAAAGTTAATAAAGGATTTCATTATCACACAGATGATATACAATACCCAGCAGCCAGTTGGCTGCGTTCATTCTGACAGTAACGTGGCTAAACGCAATAAAGAGAAATTTAACAGGATTTTGCCCCTGAAACAAAATGTCAATACTCTTGACAAAAAAGGCCAAGTTCAACAGTGAAACCAATTTAATGCGATGTCACCCCTACAGCATTACACAAGTACACTTGTATACATCGTAAGGTCCTACCGTATGAGTTGGTCGAGGTTGACATTAATTGAAGGTCTATTGCAGGCAATGACTAGAATGGGTAAGATAACTTTATTTGGGTCTCCCTCTGTGTCCTCTGGTAGATGGTGTCTGTGTACAGTCTCTGCTTTTATACCAATGGATTTGTCTATGACTTGCGCCTGGACATCAACTGGCTTTACATTGTCTCCCCTTGCATTTCCAACTACAGACATCAGTCTTTGACCCAGAGGACCTGACAGTTTGGGATCTGAATACACAGGAGTGAATGTGCAAAGAAACAACAATCATTTTGACACCACAATTAAAATACAGATAGTATTTTTTGCCATACTGACTATTTTTTTCTCTTCAAGTGTGAGGTTGATTTATTCCAAAGAAAAATGAATGTTTTACTAAATAAATGGAGAAATATATATTTACTGATATCTGACACATTTTCTCCTCATTTATGTGGTTTAAAAATAAAGTTTATTCCCTGCATATAAAAATACATTTTGCTCATTACATATTAGAAAATTAGCCATGGTTTTTTGCATGATATAATTTTTCAACAATAGAATAAATCTGAATGATAGAAAGACATAAGGGAATGCAACCCCCAAAAGTACACACTACATACTCAAAAATACTGTCATTTATACCTCCAGTCAAAACATAAAATGAAGAAATAACATTTATTTAGAAGTAATAAATTAACACAATTTAAATGGATATTGATAAAAATCATAAAACTATATGTTTTGAAAGAAAATAGTCTATCACATTTTTCACCCCACTCCTTAAAAAATCAAGTGCAAGCAACAGATTAAACTTAGGCAAACCTTGTCAAAAAACCTTACCAAAGTATTTCATCAAGAATATTAAACTTGTACTTTGGACATTTGAATGAGAACAAATTCAAGCACTAAAGAAAGAATGAATGTGACAAGAAAAAACGCCAAATCCACTTTGATGTACAGAATGAAGCAGTTTGACAGTTACTGTAACAGAAGATGCAATACTCAATGAACAACTTGCCAGCAGAAAATCTGATTACAAAGAACACCAAAATTATGTATAAAAGAAAGGTGTTTGAAAAAGCAGAGTATAAGATTTGAATGTTTTCCAATCACACAAACTTAATTTATTAAAGCATACCACTAAAGTTGTGGTACATTTTTTTTACTCTTCAGTTGAAGATGAGACATATGAGAATCAAACAAGCTCATTATTAGCCATATTGCAGATTCCCTGATCAAAGCTCTGAAACATTCCTACCACATGCCAACCACTATCAGAAAGCCAAATGAAGGTAGTCCTCTTAATTATGGAAATATTATTCTGCTGCATTTAATAAAGTAGGAGACATCTGTCTCTATCAGTGATCCTCAATGGAACATAAATAATGTCTCTCAGAATCATAATTTTCAATAAAGACAACATGGAACAATACACACAGATTCAGAACAGTGATACAAGCTAGATGATACAACTTTGAAATGAGGAGGGAATGTTATAATGGCCCAGACAACATACTAGACACACTTAAAAGGGAAACAAAGAGGAAAAAAGTGCCTTACATCAGATCTATAGTCGTTGACAAAAACAAGCCTGTCCACAGCAGGGCTAATCTATAGCAGCTCTTGTTAAAGACCTTTGGGGATTTAAAAGATAAATAGAAGTGGAATGGTGGGAATCTAGTTTATTCAGCCTGCAGGCAAGAGACCTTGATGATGTATCTTGGGGCCAAATACCAGAGATAAATATTTCGGAGGTGTTGTGATGTCATTAACAGCAGTGTCATTTGTCAGCAGCCCTCTAAATCAGGGAAATGAATTTCGGCGCTTGAATTCACTTTGACTTATTCAGGACATAGTTTGCATTCTCTGCCAAATGCTTTCATGTTAAAATGCCTGTCTGATAAACAAAGATTTAACAACACAAAATGACAACCACTGAAATAATTTAGTAAGGGACTTTTCAAGCAATAAACTCACTCTGTTCTACTTTAAGATTCCATGCAAGTTGGTTTCTGATATTACAAAGGGGTTGGTCGCAAATCTTGATGGATTGGCTTAATTGGCTGTATTCAAGTGACAAACCAAAAAGGGATTGAACACAATGTCTCAACAGGAAGCCTTCACTGAATTTGTAGCATTCATTTCCTGGTACAAGTTTTTTTGTGTCATAAAAGAAAAGAAACTATCCAGCAATGAATCCAAGCAAGTTAGCACAAAAATGCAACAATCAGTCTGATGAGATGTTTCACTGATATTTTTATAGGTTCTGTTCAGCATTTAAGAGGAAGCAATGGTACTGTAATACAGTGATGATATGCCAATAGAAGATATTTAAATTATTGTGCAACATACAGCTTTACTGGTAATACACATCCACGGTTCAATGCTTATACTATGGCATAAACTAACTTAATACATGTGTTTGTTATTACTTATTACTTCTTTTATTCACTTAATTTTTCAATGTTTTGAAAATTATGGATCTAAAAATTTAAGACTCATCATTCTACAATGAACAATTAAAAAGTCATCTGACTTTTGTCACAACAAAGCTTCTCAAGAGACCCTTTATCAGCCAATTTCAGTTATATCTGAAATAATATTTCCAGCTTAAAATACAACTATGAACATATTTTTTCTCTGCAAAAGTCATTACAGTTCCAGCCTTGGGAATAAATGTTTTTCTCCCTCTTGGTATATTCTGTAAAAGAGAGCAAAGTATTACAGCTATTAGCGCTGTTAATTTTGCTCACTTCTTCTTAAATTGTAATTAAAAAATTGTTGAAAAGGGTTTCAGACCTAACTGTTGATCAAAAATGATTGTGGGAGGAAGAAACGTTGTGGCACAAATTTTTGACAAAGTAATTACAGTTATTAATGATTTTTGACAAAGTAATTACAGTTATTAATGTCTAAAACTAAACAAGAGCACACAGAGAGCACAGACCTCTGCCAAAGCATGCATGCTTTCTTTTAACATGGCTCAATAATAAGTAAACGGGAGAATCCCAATCTTTGATATTTTTTTGGTATCCAGGTGGTGATCCTGATGACGCTCAAAATTTATTGGGATCTTATATTTAGACCGGGACCCATCTTCTCATTTTTTTCATGAAGATTTAACCAGTAGTATTCACTTAATCCTGCCAACAAACAAAAGGACAAACAGACAAACTGTAACAAATTTAATACCTTCTTGGTGGAGGTAAAAATGATGAATTGACTATGCAGGTCAATCTACAATACATGGTCCAAATTACGCAGATCAACAGTGCTCAGATTGCTGATGCTATACCTTACTGAACCTCGATAGTTTTCTAAAATCTTTCTTTAACATGATATTATACTAATTGGGAGATGAACATATTAACCTAAATACTTCTAATACACTGTCTATTGTGCTAGAGACATGACATGGTAATTATAAAACAACTGAAGAAAAAAAAATTTTCTACATTCACAGATTTCATGGAATATTTAAAACTTTCAACTTTCTGAATATACATATTTTTTATGCTTACATCTTTGGCTATTTGTCACAACCTGGACCAGTTAAATAATTTTATTGAGCTTGGAAATTTTTAAATGTGAATAAGTACTTGGCACCACTGTAGCAGAAAATGCATTTCCTTTCAAATAGATTCAGCTACAGGAATTAACTTTGTTCATACCAGATCTAAGTACTAATTAATTATTCTCTTTTCCCCATGTACTCAGTCCATCAGCACTGATAAATGCTGTTGATTATATTGAACAGACAACACTTTACAGTTCAATAACAACAAGTGACACTTTTCACTTCATTTAGATACTAAATGACTGCATTTCTGTTTGATTTAAAACTACATTATTTCACAAAAGATGAGGTAGTTTTGAATGAAACCTTTAATTTTTACTGCCAAAAACATTTGCCCACTATCAGAAAAAGACCTTTTCTCTTGGAGGGCACAAAACTATATCCAATAATAAATCGCAAGCCATACACTCTATATTGATGAATCAAGCACCCTAATCTTGTACTTCTGACTCTCCCAGCTTTTTCCTCACTATGATCATTCCACAGATAAATCACTATCATCACCGAGCCCGGGAGCAATGAACTGCCAATTTCACCCCCATCCTTGGACGCACTCCAATAAATCAAAAACCCAATCCAACAGTAGAAGATATGAAACATATCCTGTTTTCCCCTATGATGAGTTTTGTCTTTTTCAGTAGTACATAGATCAAAGTTAACTAGATGATTTTATCATTACTATGGCGCTCTCCCAAAACCCAAGCCACTCATTAAATTAGTTATAAGCCATATATATGTGTGTATTTGTATGGATATATGTACCACAATCATTTCTCAATGCTCCCTTACAGATGGTTCTGTCTAAATTGTCAGAAGAAAAAACTTCTGAAATATTCAATACATTGATCACTCAAATTTACTGTCAATGTTTCAGTGAAAACAAATAAATCAGGGCTTCAATTACTCAACCGTTTTGGGACCAGTGGTCCTGGTTATGCAAGGTTACAAAAATAAGCAGATGGACACCATGAGATATCAAAGAGAAATGAATTATTCTGAAGTAAGGCCACCCCAAATGAAATTTAAATAATTAAATTTGTGGAAAATAAGTGGGGGACGGGGGGGTTTTTACAGAATGGAAATTGTTCCTGAGTATTGTAATTGTTAAAAGTTTGTACAAATAATTCAGCATCATCTAGGAAATAGAAAATAATAAAATGTTAAAAATGCTAACAAAAACCAAAATGTTCCAACACTGCTTGATATCCTTCAACCAAACTTGCCACATCGACTTCCCTCTTGTATTATAAGCCAGGTTTTAATACTCAGAAAGACTATATTTAACATTACTCTTTCATTAAATCCCATTTTTTCCAGAACCTATTTTATCAACAACAAAATTTTCTGAATCACAAATTCCCTTTCCCTCTGGACACCAATTACTGGCACCCATGTTTTTTTTCTATCACAGAGTAACAGTAAATTTATGTTATGCATTTTGACTTTAAATTTTTAGTTTAAATCTATAACCCCCCCCCCCCCCTCCCCCCAGCACCCCCCATCCCCACCCCCACCCCCCAGTCCTCCCTTGTCCTACATTGAACCCCTCACTGATGGCACCAATTTAAAACTCTCAGAGAATCGCAGAAGGGACTGTGCTTAATAACACCAACTGAGACGTAGATACCAAATCTACTTCTTAAGGGAGAAAGCTTTTCTCAAGCTCAGTCACAGAGACTATATTAAACATTGCTTCTTCAGACTTTCTCTTTCTGAACTCCCTCACTGGGAGTAAGGTTATTCCTGGTCACAAAATCCCAGAAAGATATTGCTCAACACTGCTACTTCTAAATGAACCCTCCATGGACCCCTTACTGGCTGCCAGGGTCTCCTTGTACTGATGGAGTTGTGTCAGCAGCCTCTGGTGGTGAGAAATCTGCTGCTTTATCTGAGTCTCTAGGTAGGTCACCTGACCACGCACATCCTGCCCATCAAATGCCATGCCCTGAAACAAAACCAACACAGTGTGCTGCCATTAGCACACTTCATAGGAGACTCTGTAATGAGAAGTTGAGAACACAAGATCACATGGCACAATCTGAAGCAGCCAATGGACAAGATGACAAGGGACAGTTTGCTGCAGAAACAAATGGAGAACAGAATGGCCTGTAATATGAAAGAAGCATTCTCATCTATAAACTGCTGGCATATTCTCACTTTCCTGTTCAAGACATACGTTAGAATGTTATTTTGAAACCGAGTCTATGTGATATTTTGTAAATCATATTGCTTATATTTAACATTAATATTAATATCAATATGTAGCCTTAATTTTCCTTTCTGCATCAATTGATATCAAACTATTGTTTCTCATGATAAAATGTATCACTTTACATCTTATTTTCTGCTGTATCTTAATTTCATCATAATTTTTATATCTTTGTGAGAAAGATTTAAAATATCAAATTACATCTGAAAATAAGTCGTGTATATTATAACCTAAGGATTTCAAATGTTTTAACAGAACTTTGATTCACTAAGACACTTTTATTGTGACATCACTTTGCCACTTTTCTAATATGCTTACATCTACCTTTGCAATAAAGAAGAACTTTTTCTCAAGATTATTTGAGTTTCTCACTGAACTGAGTCTTTGGAATCATTATTTACTCATGATTGCACAGAGAAGTGAGAATACCACTCAAAGAAATATCAACATCTGAGTTTATAAGTGTCACATCAGAGGAAGGAAAACATATGGCGAGAGCCTGAAGGGAAAAAAAAGAGAATTAGATGAAGACAGTGATTAATGAACAGATCCCACGCAACAAGACTGTGAAATGACAACAAACATGGCATAAAGGGTCTGTATAAAGTATAGCCACAGACCTCTGAAATGTGTTAAAAAGGACAGAGAGGAAAAACAGGAATAGCAATAGGATGTCTTTTGGTTTAATATAAAAAGAGAACCCACTTCAGTCATATATCATGGTTATGTGTTACGTTAAAAGCATGACTATAAAGCTGTTCTATGCTTTTATGAAAGACACTGTAAAGGCCTTACAACATAAAATGCTCTCATGCAAATAAACTCACATTCAGCTTTTCATCAAATACAAAATGGTAAAATTATAATGTTCATCTAATGCCCTGCTTGGTGTGATAATGTTAACTGTGGATTAATTACATCACAGCAGGAATGTACAAAATGCAGTTGCAACTAATGCATCACCATGATGTAAAGGTGAAAAACGAATGAACAGCTAGAAATGAATAACCATAAATGCATAAAGATGCATTTTCTTTCTTCATAGCTTCTTCTGTCTGTAGTTGAAGTTTCTGACTCTTAATATCAATTATATTTTGCTTCTTGTTAATGCACATTTTCCTGTTGAATGCATGTCAGGCTATTGCAACATCCTTCCTCATACGGTGGTTTTACTCTTTTTTGGCAATGACTCTCTACTGTCATACCCAAACCAAAACAATGTATCAGCTTTATTTCAAGGATACCATTGAGGTGGAACCCTGGTTACCACACTTAAAACTGACATTTTTGTCTACATTCACCCTGCCTCTTGGCTTTCTTTAAGTGGACAAAAAATTATACCAACATCTAATTCTAGCGAGACAAGGAGCTACCCTCTACATTATGATGGAATCATCTTGTAGTACAGCCTCTGCGATGTCCCTATTTCCAGTTTTCAGAGTCAAATTTATAAGCTAGTTCTAGTAGGGCTCTAAAAAACAATCTCTTAAAATCGACTTGCATTATGTTTTTGATTACACTTTTTTTTTTTGACACTATATCATCCAGGGGTGAAATCCCTTGCTGGTTAGTCTTTTGCCTATTGCTTTTCCCATACAATGATGAAATGTTATTGTAAATATTGTAAATATTTGAAATGATGAGTTAAAATCTCTACCACAATATACATACTGCCATTAGATCGGGTGGATAATACTTGGATCAATCTACGCCAACTAATCTAACCTTTTACAAAAATCATAACAGTTAAGCATGTTTTGCTTGACCTTACAAATATGCATTAAATATGAATAATACCAAAGCAAAGAAATATAGATATGTCACCCTTGTGACTTTTCAAACTTTACAAATACTCCAAAATATCTTCACAAGCTCATCCTGAAATATTGGAAACAACTATCAGATATACCCATAGAAAAATGACTATTTTTTCTGCTCTTAAATCACATCCAAAACTCGTATGCAGAATGACAAAAAATTGTATAATTTCCATAGACATTTGAATTATTCAGTGACTCAGAGATTGCCTCCTTGGAAACATTAAAAGAAGACGATGGGGTCCATTTCCTCTGACCCGTTCTAATATCCACAGGAAGCACATGGCTATAGCAAAATAAATTCTGTGGAAATGCAATTATAGAATCAGTGAATTAACCTAAAACAGACAAATGAAGCCAGTGATTTAATAGACAGGAAGGACATGGTGCTAAATACAGGATCTGCTTTCTGGCAGACTGAAGGAATCTTAAGTTAAAACTTGGAATTCTTAGCATTTGAATTAGTAAGGCCACTTACGTTTACATTTAATGTGCTGAAATCAACTATTTATGAAAAAAATGAAAAAATAAATGGATGAAAACTGTAAAACGTTTACTCAGTTAAATGAAATTATTTAGTGACCAGATTTTCATGAACAAATTTCAAGAGTGTGGCATCAGACCACACCTAATCATAAGCAGTAGAGGTCAGCTAGAACATTTCACTGACACTGAAATTTCCAGGTTCCTTTCTGTCCCCATACCGCCTCCCATTATTCTCAATATGCAGATGTCACCAACACAATTAATAAGCCTGTACCACTATAAAAACAAACAGGACAGCCCACTTTGATTGGTAGCTATTTGACACGCAATGAATGACAAAGAAACTAGCGTCACAGTACAGTCTTTTTTGTCTCCTTTAAAAGCCAATACTCTACTCTGTCAGGAGGAGGAAACTCATCAGACTCTCGGGCTAAGAGGCCATAGCACATTTTTTTCCTCATTCTCAAAGTTCCAACTGGCAAAAAAAAACATTGTTTAAAAAGTTGGCCAATATATTTTATGTTGGTATCAATGAAGAATCTTATCATTAATATACAGTGCAAAAGTCATATTTACTGCTATTTTCCAGTGAATAAGTATTTTGCTAGCTGATGCTGCTGTTTGCAGAAAACGGGATCAACCATTACTGTCTCGTAACATACTATGAAATATGGTCTAGTAGTTCTTATAATCAAGAAACAATTGTCACTGAAGTACTGGAATATTTTTGCCTTCACAGATCATAAAGCAAGAGAAACTAAACTTCCTGTAAGATATATTATTCAGAATTTTCTGATGAAAAGTTTTATAATTTGCAATCTGCCACAACATAAGTGATAATAATTTATTTTCAAAACCAAATTGTAATAAATGTACATCATATTTTTAAAAGGAAGACAATGTTACATCTTGATAGCCAGAATGTGTCTGTTAGCTATATTAAGTATGTACTAGTTCTCAAAACTAGAACTTGTCATATCTTTTATCAAAAATAGATTTACCAGATAGCAGGAGACAAAATCAATCATGATAACATTAGTACAAGCAATGCCTGAGAATGCAGATAATGTTAGCAAAGTAATATTCAAATCCCACAATTTCTACTGACATCACCACAGGACAAAAAGCGTGGTTTTTTAGTCAGAAGGCTTATAGTTTTTGCACAGGTATCATCTTCTTCTCCCTGTGATTAACAATGGATATAACATAAGAATGTGAAGTAAAATAAAGTATTGAAAACTTATATCTTGACTCACAAATTCTTGTGTTATCCCGTGTACAAGTTTTAATGTTACCACTCCGGTAACAATAACTTCCCCCATAGATAGTGCTGAAACAAATACAAAAAAAATTGGTATTGTCAATTCAGATCAAGATTAGGATCATCAAATGAGTTCCTGGTCAATTTGAGTAGGACCTAGCCATGGACCGAACCCCTATCTTGAGTGAATATATATCCCTGATCCGATGAATAATATTTGAGTTAAGCATTTGAAGATTACCAAGAAATTGCAAAAACAATTTTCTGGATTTGCAATCCACATCTGGATCCAGAGACCATGTTTGAGAAGGACTGAGACACAGTTAGACCCTCACCTTTTGTCAAAGTGTGACCCACATCCAATGTATGTCTTTGAAGTTATCCAAACAAACAGAAAAAAAACAAACCTAATTACAATAAACTCCCCTTGTGTGTGTGAGAGGTAATTAAACCTTGATTTTAAATCAAAATATTTAAAGCTCTCAATAGATGCTGCTCATAGTAGTAAAACTTGCACAATATGTTACTCTACAAAGGGAGCAGTTGTAGATTTTCCTGAGACTGTGTTGTTAAAATGAATGACAAATTTACAGCAAAAGCCCAGAAGCAATCTCATAAAGTGTAAAAAGTTCTATCTGGAGGTCTTTTCTTCAGACTGCTGTAAAAGGCAGGCTTGAAATTGGGATGTAATTGAACATGATGGACTCGCTTCACTGCAATAGACAATTCCAATCCTCAGAGGACCAATAACAGAGAAATGAAGAACTCACTGACCCTCAATAAAAACAATATCTCTCCGGTATTGCTCTTCATAATTTCCTTCACTAGGGAACATACAGTAGTTCTGATAATATCATCATTCACATACTCTTAAATATTATTCCTGGCAGACTATTTCATCTGAAAACACACCACTTCAAGATACTTCAACTGTCTTTTATGAACTTCAGCTAAAACTTCAATACCTTAACTTTGGTTAGTAAATGCCATAAACATAACACCAGCAGGCAATTTGCCCAAACAAACCACCAACACAAATGCATGTAACTACTTAACATTTGTAAAGTTCCCTAGAAGTTTTGTATGAACTTAGTGAACATTTTCATATTTTGACTTAATAAAATGTACATGAAATAAGCAGGTTGTTTTCAAAACAAACTATCAAATAGTCTCATACTTTTACAAACAAAGTAAGAAATTTGTCAAACTATTAAATATATATGCATGTCTACACCAAAGAATTTGGAAAGGCCTACATCTTTACCAACTGCCACTATCAAATCTAGTGTGAAAGCAGGAATGATACAGAATAAATAAGAAAAACCTCTCCTCTCAAGAAAAAAATATCAAATAAAACAAAGAAATCAAATAAGATATCTAAACAACAAACCAGCACACACAAAAGAAACATCAAATTCTACAAAATACAATAATTAAAAAAAGAACAGTTTTTCTAGCATAAAATATTCGAGATGAGGATACTTTAAAAATGTAAACAATGAATAAGTTTGCAGAAACACCATGACCCCCTGAGTGAATAGAGGAAAATTGGCATCGCATCAACAGGTCTGTCCTGGTAACTGTTTCATTCCCATATGAACTCACTGGCTTTTGGAACTTGCTCATCCTGTGAAGGCATATTCTCCACAAGACCTTCCTGAAGCTTCTTGAGTTCCTGGATCAAGGATTCCCTCTCCTGGATCTGGGACTTGACGGACAGCTCTAAGTCATGAATGCTCTGTAGTAGATCGGCATCTCTGGCAGGCTGCTGTAAAAACACAGGAGTACTGCAACTTAAAGTTCTACTCTCTACACAACCATGCATAACATTCAACAGAGGCGATCCAATACCATGCTACAGAAACTACACCATAATATTTTTGGACAGAAAAAAAAATTCATGGCTCTGAAGTAGTGGTGGTATTAAATATTAATTCCGATATTAAGCTTCAATATGGGCTTTCAATGGCAATCAATATCAAAAAATTAAATGCATTACATTAAAACTGAATTTGTGCTCAATTACCAATATCTTTTGTTGTTATGCGTGATATAATCTTTCCTAACACGTTTAGAAGATAAAAACCCTAGAACCATTATAGACTAAAATTTTGGAAATGATACTGAAATTGACACTTTAACAACTTGACACCAGCGATTTAGGATAAACATTGTATATTACCACTTTACCAGCACTACAACAGAGATGATCAAACATCATGCCACTGAGATAATACAGTGAACAGTGTCAACATGAGTCCATGGATGACTAATCTACATATAGCTAAATTTCAATCATCTCAAGAGTGGTCCACTGGCAGGATGATGCTTTTTAATTGATAAATCTTCACAATATAATGAATATATAGTATGAAAAGATTGAATTTTGAGAATATATTCATGAATAAGTATGTTAACTGCATCACCAAACTTACAAAATTAAGTATTTTGTGTTAACGTGCTGTTAATCATATGTAAATGTAATACCAAAATATTACTACATTTTCAAATCAAGCAGTCTATCTCCATGTGGCTTTTGTAATACTTCATAGAATCGTCAAAGTGCTAAAAGCTTTATATTCACTGTTAGTAGTGAAAATGATGTGCTGATTTTGTTGAAATCAACTTATCTTTGTATAATTTATATAACCAGTAATACCACGCCTAAAAGGATAACATTTGAATAATAAATAGGCAGGGATTAAGCAAACTGAAATCACTTTATTAAAATATATTTACAGAACAAACACCAAAATATAGAAGAAGCAGTACAAAACAGAAATATTTCATACAACCTAACAAATGTAAAATCACTAGCAAATTTAAAAATAACAGGTCCTGTTGGCCAGGAATCATAGGCACAGGATACTGTAAAACTTGAGGGTTCTAATTTACTCAAAATATCAAATCTCTGGTACATAAGTAGCTTAATTTCTGTACATTCAGGTATGTAATTGCTGATTTCTATACTTTCATAGGGAATGAAACATTTTGCGTTTCAGCCTATTGTACTGAAACTTAAAATATAATTTTCCTGAACTTCTTTGGAGAAAAGAAAGGGTCCCACTAAACACCGTGCGGAGCCTCCGCACGGTATCTCCACACGGTAAACGTGCGGAGTTTTAAAACACTCCAAAAACCTCTGTGTATGCATATTTATTTGCATCAAATAAATAAACTGAGTGCCAAAATACTTCAAATTGTAAAATATGTACAAAGTTGTGAAAAATTGGACATATCACACAAAAAATTCACTGCCACATTGTGGAGATAAATGCTAATTAAGGGTATTGCTCTGAGGTCCAGAATTTTTATATCTGTATTCCTATCATAGCATTTTATGTTTATCAGAAGAGATAAATTGTGAGGTTATATCATTATATCACTGTTTCCATAAATATCTTTTTGAAAAAAAAACTTAAATTTAACATACACTCAAGAGATCTGTTTGACTTGTGATTATCTTTTCTAGGTATATTTATACCCATGGCAGAGGACTTATTGTAATTTGAATATATTAGAACAGAATCCTTTGATATTATTTCAAAGAAAATGAAAAACATGACACTATTGTCATTATTTGTGACTTGAATCAAAAGACTGTGGACAGAAACAGTTTACCCTTGATTGCAATGAAGTGCAATTTCATTGAGAATTCATGTCAAATATTTAGAGATGTGAAATAAAATAATCCTTTGATCACATTTGAAAGGTAATATAATTACAATTGGATTAATGTAAATGATTGTGCAAGTAAAAAATATGTTGTCTTTTAGTTATTGTTAATTATATTGAAATCTGGGGAGTACATAACCAAATAATAATTTCATTCCCTTTTGCATCTAAGATTTATTATTACATTTTTAACAAAAACCATCATTTAAATATATTCTTATTGCCCACCAAAAAGTCTACTCTGGGACTTCTGCAACTCCTATATGAAACTGACTCCTCAAAAATTTGATTCTGTGGCTTCAAAAAGTCTACTCTGGGACTTCTGCAACTCCTATATGAAACTGACTCCTCAAAAATTTGATTCTGTGGCTTCATTCAACTCCATGTATATGAAAGTGACTCCTAAAAATTTGATTCTGGGGGTTTATACAACTCAATCTATATAAAAGTGACTCCACACGGTAAACGTGCGGAGATTACCGTGCGGAGTCCCGAACGGTATTTAGAGGGACCGAAAAGAAAAGCAAACTTTGCTTGCACTCTTTCTTGGATGCCATACCAAGAAATACGAACTTATCCAATCCTACTAATCTCTCTGAAAAAGACACGATATGTTAGTTGTCAGCATTTCGAGGGAAATTTGCTTTCACCGAGTGCAAAGGTATGAGCTGAAATCATTTATCATGGCAATATAGACAAAATGAAATAGACCACACCAGACGCATGATCAATAGCCAGATTAAGGTTTTCTGTCAGCCACTGATAAAGTAACTGAGTTGACTCTAATGAAGTCATAAATAAGTACAGCTACATTACCACAAGACAATTTTCAAGAGTAATCATGCTTGTTATTAAACCAATGGTGCCTTAAAACACATATTTTCCCATACGTCTTCTTGATATTGCCCAGCCAAGTAGACATCGAGCAGTCATATTAAGTATTTTATTACCAGACTTAATAACTTAAAATAGACCCTGTTTGCTTTAATACAGACACTCACCAAAGGTTTTGTAGTGAGAGGCAGGAGGGGCGACTGGGAATTACAAAATATGGCTGTCATTTGTGACACATATAGAGGTAGTTGGTGGACCAACCGTGGTTGTTTTTATTGTCGTTACACTGGCAGACTTATGGCAATCTGGAGTTGGTGGGTTGTAGCAAAGTTAAGTAGCAAATGCTACCTCCCTGACCCCTACAGTCCCTCAGTGAATGGCCTATGAGTGAACCCCATTTTCCCCAAATGGAAAGGATCAATGGACTGGCCCTAAAAGAATGTACAAAACATCTGCAGCCTTGATTCTTTTTGGAAAAAACTTTGGAAATTTCTTCTGCATTATGGTGTGAAAACCAATCAGAATCTGTGGCAAAGTAGAAATGTTCTCAATCAAAATATGTATCGCTATCATTTTGTTTTAAAAACAAAGAAAGCTTCTGGCATAACTTTTGTTGCAAATTTGTGCAATAACCTCTACGCCAATTTACTTGAAGACAATGATCCGCAATGGGAAATGAGCTACACAGCTACATTAAGGATTCAGTGACAGGAAGAATTGCTAGGGACAAGTAACTCTGATCACCTCCTTACTAAAATCCAGTAAAATCTCTGCTCATCTTTGCTCCAAGAAAATGAGTCAATCAGCCGACAACCTGAAATTGGTGTTTTACAAAAAAGTCCTTAAAGATTTCCGTCAGAAGCTTGCTATCCTAAATGAAGACTACAACAGGAAATTGGGCAAATGGAACTGAAGTTAAGTCAATACTATTGACTAATGGGTTTCTTAAAACAACACTGCCTCATTTCTTTATCTTTGTTTTTTGTTGACTTATCCCATCATCCTCACCCATTTCACCTAATAAAGTTCCTGGAATCAATTTAACTTAACACAAGTAGATGACACAGGCAAACAAGAAACCACCAGAAAAAGACTTTGAATAAATAATGTGAGGACTGATCAAGAAAAATTACTCAAGTATTTGGATATCTAAAAAATCATAACTTGAAAAAATTTAGACCAAAAAAAAAAAGAAACATTGCTAAAGAAATTAAACTCTATTGCTTTCAATATCATATGTAATGACACAAAACAAAGACATGAAAACAAATAACTCCAGACATAAATATTTCATAAAATATAATAACATCAAAATTATTACAACATAAATTTGGTCAACTAATGACCATATCAAGAATATAAATTTTTGTTAGTTTAGGTAGACTGCTTTGAGATAAGTATGTTTATCATTTCTTGAAGTGACTCGTACTGAAATATCAAACCATCGAACAAGCAACATTGAACATAGCAGATGTTGAGCCTCTGATTTTCATTAACTACTATCAGTAGGGTAACCATAAATAAGTATTGTTTAATACCATAAGATGGTTTGCAAATGAGGAACCATCATTAGGCTAAGACAAATACCAATATTTCATACTTATATCAACAAGGTTTGATCTATTCCATAAAACTGTTTTTTACATTTGAAATTAATTTGACAGCATAGTATAGGAAGAGCAGTTTGTGATGTGACTTTTACGTAAAACTCATCAAGTGAGAGCATGTGTATAAAAGCAACTGAAAAAAATAGCCACCCTTGGTAGGCAAGAACCCCAGCCCACAGGTACAGCTAAATGGCCAACAATATTGAGATATGGGAAAATCTTAGGAACAACTTCTGTTGTAAGAAGTATAGAGAACCCACAAGATGTTCTACAAAATATTCACAGGCCATGATTTCTTACAAGTAGTTTTCATATTTTGAAGCCAAATCTGATGAAGCTAGCTGTAATATTTTAGGTTACAGAAAACATTAAAGATTTTAGAGCAAACTATAAGACCCGAAAATTTGTTGACAGAAAACATTAAAGATTTTAGAGCAAACTTTAAGACCCGAAAAAGTGCTGCCATGGCAACAGTTGCCACTGGATACCCCCCAAAACCTAATCAGCTGTAGATCCTCTTGGGCTAAACATATCCTGAAAATTTGGTGAAAATCCATGCAGAGGTTTAGGCTGTGGAACACCCACAAAGATTAAGACCCAAAAATCTTAAAAGTGTTGCCATGGCAACAGTTGTTACCGGATATCCCCAAAACCTAATCAGCTCTAGATCCTCTTGGGGTAAACATTTCCTGAAAATTTGGTGAAAATCCGTCTAGTGGTTTAGGCTGTGGAACACCCACAAGCTTTATGCCCGCCGCCGCCGCCACCGCCCGGAGGCGCAGGGGACGACTATAACCCCAGCCTTTATGGGCTGGAGTTAAAAATCATTACTTCAGACATATACTGGTGCCGCACTCTGTAACGCCCATTGGCAATGTGACCAAATATTTGCAAAAGTTGGGGATGGGCGTTTACAACAATGAAAACCAGCCGGGCGTTTCGAAAAAAATAATCCGAATTTAGGGAAACCACATTTTAGCATACACCGACTGGAAGCAAAATATGCGGTTGGTAAAGAAATCTTGATGCAATAAAAGTTGTCATAACTGCTAAAATAAGGAAAATTTTGTTGAAAATTGATATAAATTAATCACATTTCACCGATTACGTTTAGTTTGTAAATGTCAAAGATAATCTTGGTTCTGAAAGTGATGCTTTCATTCTGTCTTACTATGGACTAAATCTTCTCCAAAAAATCAACTATGAACACAGGTTCAAAATAGAACAAGTAAAATATTATTCTCTCAGAACTCTGGCAGCAAAAAGTTTCTGAAAAGAAATTGATAACAAACCAAAACTGAAGTAATAGTTTTCTTATGAAATATGTACAGTAACACCAAGTTTGGATAAGCAACAAATACTTTATCAAACTATAAATCCCCCAACAGGCAAAGTATCAGGACACTTTGTTATGATGTGTTAAGCTCTATTTCCTTTGAATTATGCCATTGCTGTAAATGGAAAATAAAATTTTTGACATTAGCCAAGCATTTTGTAAAAATTTACTCATATAGAGTAAGAAATCTAAAATTCGCCAGGAATCTAAAATTCGCCACCTCTAAAACCTTAGTTAATTTTATGAAAAAAATGATGTTTTTGTCTCAAAATTGGTATTTTTCAGTTCAAAAAGCCTTAATTTACTATACATTCAACAAATCTCACCACAATTCATTTATTTTATTAGTATTTTTACATGTGGCGAATTTCAGATATGTGGCGAATTTTACATTTCTTACTCTAATAGCTAAAATGCTGATTTAAACACCTCCATCTAACAAATGAACGGAGTACATTACAATATTTCTGTGGTTTACAGATGGAAATGGATACTCTTTGCATCACATATTGTCCTGTTACTTTGAGAATATGTTTTAAAACTTAAATAAAACAGCTTCAGGGATGAAGCTCTTTGCAAAAGATATTGTAGTAGTGTTGTACATCTGTACATATATATACATGTAACATATATATATATATATATATATTTTCACAAGAAAAAGGGGTATGAGCATCCTTTCAAAGGCCTCTGGAGAACACAAGAGTTTTGGATGCTGCAAACACTTCTGTATATGGTCACTCCATGTAGGTTCGGTTTTCACTTTTAACCTTTTCACCCTTAGTATCCATGCCAAATACTGTACAAGCAGAAATTTTAGCAAGAAGAAAAATTTAACAATTCATCATTTTTAACAAATTTACTAGAATTAATTTTCACTAATTGTTAGTTTCCTGTTAATACGTACTAAAATTTCACAAGAAATTATTTTTCAGTTTTTCACTATAAGCTAGTTTGTTAAAATATGTAAAAGTAATGTCTGGTGAAAATTTGAACTTGTACAGTATAACATGTGAACTTGAGGACATAGATCAATGGACACATCACAAGGTGACAGTGGTTTGACAGTAATTTCATCAGCTGACATACAAATATGAGCAAAATGAAGATACTGTATAAATATCAGGTTTGAGTATTTAAAACTCCAACAATATTATGTTTTATGATTTAAGTTTGAAATACAATTTGCTTTGGACATATTTGTATAATGGCATGTTTAGTACACTGACATTAGAGCACAAGGGTATTTATAGTTTCCATTAGTCTGTCCTTTACTTTTTCCAAATTTTGGTCATAATATTGGTATTTCGACAGAAAAAAAATTCTTGGGATGGACCAGTCTCTGGACTGTGCAATATTTAATGGACCTTTTCTTGTATTACACAAGACAACTATTTGAATGTAACAGAAATACTTTTCAAAAAAGCAACTAAAGATTTGAAAATAAAGATAATGAATACAATACTGTATAAATTAATTGTTAAAATTTCAAAATGTAAATAAATTCTGATGTTTGAAGAAAATGCATGTTTCCAGTTTATAAATGCTTTCTTAACATCAGCAATTTTTTAACAAACAAGATGCATTAAAATTTTTTTGCATGATATTGTAATTATTAATGCTATGTCATTTGTCGTCAATTAGTTTTAATTACTGGTCTTGAAAATTAGCATAGGTTTGCTTAAAAATTAACATAACAGTATATCAAAACAAGAAAAAAACATTTGTACCACTATGAACAAATATACTTTCAGTTTCAGATCATATGTTTGAAATAAAATTGTCAATTTAAAAATCTTTTTTTTTTATCAAAATATATCATAAACTATGAGACCTGGTTACCAAACAATCAAAAGAGCACAGCCAATGACCGGACTGGACACTAACCTTTGATGGTGTACGACCAGCCAATAGGACATAGGTGAGAATGTTCCAGCCCATAAAGACTGTCAGGAACACCAAAGTGACAGTCCTACGCTTCATCTCACTATGTGCTCCGATAGCTACAGCATAGTTCTGAAAATATGAGAAGTAATAATAATATTAAGGGTGGGAGTCTTCTTTTGAAAGGAGAAATACAGTGGTCACTGTATAACTAGAACCTTCAATATCATCAGCAACTGGCTGAAGTAATGGCTGACTTCTACTCATAACTGCAAAAAGTATTGTAATTTCTGATGTTGGAACCTTTAAACTTGCTCCACTTACACATAATTACTTATGGAGATATTAAATTCATGACCATTTGTCTATCTGTCAGCAGGATTATGGCTCGCAAGATAAATTTTGAGACAGATCCAGATCATCACCTGGATACAAAAATACCAAAGATCTGGATTTTCTCATTTAATTATTACTGAGACGTTTTTAAAAAAATCATACATGCCTTGGCAGAGGTATGTGCTCTCCGAGTGCTCTTGTTTTTACTTTAACTACTTACACACAATTTCTACTTACACACAGAGTTAACTTCAGTAAGAAGAATTAATGATGATGTTTGTGGGTGTAAAGAATGTGAAGCTTTTGCTTTGAACTCAAGTTTTCTTTCTTTTGCCATAACTCTCCTCAGCTGGGATTACCTTTTACAGTGATAAAACATATATAGATGGCTTTAGCTTACTTTCCCATCAACACTGACCGGAATTGTTTCAGTTTAGACCAACTGCCTTTAAATGTCTGCAGTGCAGACTCTGCACAAATGTAAAACAAGCAATGTCTGAGACAGCACAAAGTGTCAGCCACAGGTAGGCAAAACCTTGTGTAAAACTGTGACTCAGATCCATGTAGAGTTTTCGAGTTATATACATTGCCGGACATACAGACCTAAGTATGATACCCTCACCCCTCCCCTTCAGGGGACGAGGGTAATTAGACAAGTTGAATCTAAGATGCTCATCACTCTCTTCTTTAAGATGTAGTTGATAACTCTTTTACCATCACTCTTTTCTCCAATGAGTAACAGTAATAGAAACATTTGTATAGCACACAAGAATATCGTCTAATGCACTGGAATCCAAATAGGGACAGTCTTTTAACCTAGCAAAGTTGTAACTCAGTAAGCACCCACCAGGGGAGGAAGACTATGGTGGTGGGTAAGCTAGTCTAAACAGTTAAGTCTTGAGCTGGCTTCTAAACAAAGCTTAAAATTATCTGTTGTGACCTGACACAAAGTAGGAGCCTGTTCCATCCCACTGGTGAAGCCATGGCAAAAACATACCAGCTTATGGCCTTTCTGGGATGGACTAAGGAACTGATACTTTATTTCAACATGTCAGAGTACTAGACTTGGCCAGAGATGACAAATAGGGGAGTTGTGAGAAATTTATGGCTTTAAAGATGAGGAGGTTGTATTTAAAAATGATACAATATGAAATAAGAAGCCAGTGGGCCCAGTACGATTTTCAGCAATGAAATATACACAAATAGCTTATGTTCGTATCAACTATGTCAGACATTGACTCAATGACATTTTAAACCACCTGCAATGGAATATCTGTTTATTAGGTTTAACTATTAAAATTTGACTAGAGAAGCATTTTCAAAGATACCCATTTCTTCATTCCTTAAAAGCACCCGAGGATTTTTTGACAGACCTAAATAATGATAAAACTACAGCCATTACTAGTTTTCTGGGATCAAAACCCTAATAACCTTCTGCTGCTTTGTCCTTTCATCATAATACAATGTACAGACAATATGAAGACAAATAATAATATACATATCTTAAAATGGAAAAAAACATCACACAAATTTTATTTGTTTACAGAACTATAGAGTAATAGGAACTGTTCCATAGGCCTCACCCACTAGCTATTTAGCAGTACTTTAGGTACAACCATGTCTGGCAAGTCTGACAGTGAAAATGGCAGGAAATTATTTTAAGAATTCAAGAAATGGAAGCTAATTATAAATACATGTAGTTACAAAAATGGTTGTATCTAGTTTTAAAATTAGCCATTATCATAAAAAATAAAACTGTTTGGCTATGACAATGGTTATAAGATAAATTATTGAACAATTTATTAATCATGAAACACTTCCTTCTTTGAATGAAGTTTGAAACTTTTAACCATTTTAATAGTTGTCAATGATAACTTACATTTTAAATGTGAGACTTGGTGATTCAAATTTTATGCCCAATACTAGGGTAGTTAATTTTTTTAAATAGTGCCAAATATAACCAGTCCGATAAGCAAGTGAGTAGCAATGTGTGGTCAATGGTATCAAATGCAGCTAGGGGTCAGTCATCTAAGACAATATGACTTAAAAATATTCAGGCAAAATTTTTCTGGTTCAAAATGGCGCATGTCCTTAGAAATGCAGTCATTTGATTGGTTGTTGCTAGTAAACAGAATGTGTACCAATTTGTGATACTTTGATGTTTTCTGTCAGTTCATACAAATACTTAAAATTAATCCAATTTAGGTATTTGACCATGGCCACTCCAACCATGCATGGAAAATACTCAACAAACTTTGTGTTGTATTTCCTTATGAACAATAAGAATTAACCACCAGAGATTCCTTCAACTCACTTGGAAATTCTTAAAAAATCGTATTTTTCAACAGCACTATATACCAAGCCTCTGATGAGTCTCCCTGACGAAACTGTGCACCCTTCATTTTGCTTATATAATGTTGTACATCCATTATATTGTGTTTATTTAAACCCACCATTAAATAAACACATGTACAGCAAATACATGTGATGTCACAAACATAAAGTTGTGACATCACAAACGTTATGACATCACAGTGACCTCAATCACCACGTTGTCTAGTGACAAGCAAAATGTTACTGCCTATAAACAAGTGAAATTCAAATCACTTTAGCACAGTCAGGCATACAGTGCAGATGTGCAGGGGAGTAAGATTTGCGACCTTGCCATGTTTACAATATTATTTATAACTGGATCATATATTAAAGAACATCAAAGAATGGGCAAAGAAGTGGCTTGTGACATTTAGTCCATCAAAAACTGAGAGTATGGTTGTATCACTGAAACCACATGTGCAGAATAGTCATCCAAGACTTATATTTTATAATATGCCTATAGCACATGTGCGGGCTCACTAACACATAGGACTGTGGATCTCACACAATCTTAAATGGCATCAACATATAGAAAGTTTTAAATGGACAAATGTTCAAGATTTATTGGTATTCTGAAGTTTTTAAAGAACAAATTAAACAGGAAGGCCATTGAAAAAATATTTTTCTCTTACATTAGACCTATCATGGAATATGCTTATATAATCTGGGCTGGAGCATCAATCAGTGTCCTGTCTAAACTTGACCACATGGTAGTAGAAGCAATGAGAGCTGTAACTGGAGCCCCTGCTAGATCAAACACTTCTAATTTGTACAAAGAAACTGGCTGGATTCCTCTTGCCACTAGAAGAGAAATACATGTACTAAAAATGGTATTTAAAATCTCCAACAACTTTTGTCCAACATACCTTAACAATATTTTACCTGGTATAATTTTTTCTACATTGCCCCTTGTATGACAATATCCATCACATTTTACAAAATGCATTGATAATAGCAAGAAATATCGAAATCTCACCAGAAATCCTACTTTACGGAAGTAATATTTTAAGCTATGAAAAGAATCTAGGTATCTTTGATGCAGTCCATAAATATATCTGCCAATCCAAACATTTCTCACCAACTCTATACCAGTGATTGTTCATCCCACTCATTTTCATTTCATTTCATCTGTAAATATTTCATCCTGCAAAAGGACTTAATATAATTGTACTTGTATGATTGTTGTCCGATTGCTAATAAAATATGTTTAAATAAACTACCGTAGATCATGACAATGTTATTGTGGCAAATACTAAGTTTTGGACTATCCCAATGTGACCCCAGCTCTCAAACTTAATATATAATACCAAGGTCACACCTGTCCATCACTGGCCTCACAAGCTTCACCCAAATTGGCTCCGATTTCTTGTTAAAGCCACATATTTAATTAGGACATCTTTGGTGTGATTCAGTGGGATTTATATTTGTACAGGACACCTTCAAGGTGAATCAACACAACCCTTTCTGCTTTCAGGACCACTTTTTTAAATGTTTGAAAAACTTCCCATAACCAATCCTAATTCTAATTGGACTTTTATAACACTATCCTCCCCTATGCAAAGAGGACTCTAAAGTGCAACAAAACAAACCAGTCAACCAATTTCAGTATCGAGGTACATAAAAAAGGCCAAGCACCACAGAAAACACCAGGGGGTGAGTAAGACTAGGCTATGGAGGGGGACGCAGGAATCTCATCAGGAAGAACATTCCAAACAGTCGGGGCATCAAAAGCAAGACTATAACCAAACTACTTGACAGATTTATGGATAGAGGGTTGGAACCTTGGAACAAGGAAATTACCAAGACTCTGACTGCGCCTGGTGCTGTAAGAACTGTAGGAAGAGATATATGGAGCAAAATACTTCAGAAAACAGACTGTAAAGAAACTTTTAAACAAGGGTGGCTGTTTTAAAGACTGACAGATGTTCAACAGGAAGCCAATGCAATTTCTTATGCACAGGAGTTATACTAGTGTATCTACTAGTATTTGATACGACTCTAGCTGCACTATTTTGGATGCACTGTAATTTATGAAGACTGAACTTAGAGAGACTCCTGAAAAGTGAGTTACAGTAATCCAACTGACTACTAACAAAAGCATTGGCCACAAGTACAGAAGCATCATGAGTAAGAAATTGCCTGACATGTCTAAAGTCATGGAGTTGCACAAAACAACTTTTGCAGACATTCTGAACATGTTTGTACAAGCAAAAATCGGAATTGATCCACACTCCAACCACTAACTGTACAATAAATATGCTGGTGGAGATGAGGGGAATGGATGAACATGTAGTACTACCCTGATACAATATCCCCTTTTGGAGCCATAAGAATGAGATAAACAAACAGAAATTAAATATGTACACATACGACTATAAGGAAAGGTGTTACCTAGCCATAAATCTCAACTTTGAACTTTGTAGAAAACACAAAAAAAATTCGAAAAAAGCTACTGAGAGTATCGCTTTACAAGAGAAAGATATTTTTGCAGAGCAAAAACAAAGCGTCCAAATGAGCAATAGTGCTCTGGCCAAAATTACTGTGTCATGCTCTGTTTATGATGTGTTTTTCTTCTTTGCAGATAACTCTGTGTATACCCTCTGGGTAAAACATTCAGCCTAGATTGATCTATCTCCCACCGTTTCTGAAATAAACACATTTTTGCGTTTTCCGGACTAATTCAAGATGGCAGCCAAAAATGGCCAAGAATGATTTATTGACAAAGGTGCAGATGACTCTGCATAAGTCTCTGGGCCAAAAATTCAGCCGGAAATCACTTTAGCTGGTACGGTTTCCAAGATACACACATTTTTGCATTTTATAATAACATTAATAAATGTTAGTACCTCTATTTGTTCCATGTACCAGCAATACACAACTTATATATTAAAGTATTCCACTTTTAAAAAATATTTGAAAAGCAGTACTCTACAATTTTCCATACTCTATATATTTTCCAACAAACTTAATTGTATCACAATCTGTCTGGGAAAGATACAAAGTAATTTAGTTATTAATTTTAGAGCTCCAGTAAAAGCTGCTCAGTGACATTTGAAACAGACTTCAATACAAAGAAGACATGATTGGCAACATGAAAGCAGCTATACATATAACATATGGTTGTTTTAACAAAATATATCAATTGTGATGATTGTTTCATGTGTTTATAAGACAATAATATCATATTAAAATCAATAAGTATATCAATAAATCATGGGTGGTGATGGGAGATCTAACAGCTGTTACTCACCAACATTCTTATCAGCAAAGAAAATCTCAAGTTTATATGGTGTTTAGGACCTCAAGGTTGTACAATATACAAGTAAACTGCCAATAAAACTTGGATAAATTGTTCACCTTAACAAGAATATTAAAATCTGTTTTAATCATGTGGGAAAATTTTTATTCCACCAAGCTGAAGAATTTTAAATAATCTGAATTTTAAAACCTAATTTTACTTTTTCATGTTGCATGCCATACGGCGTGTAGATCCTGAAATTGACATTTATGACTAGTATTGATCTACATTATGTCATATATAGTCAAATGTCAAAATACAGAGTATCAAAAAAGGTTTGAGAGCCACAGTCCTATTGTGACAGGCCTTCAGCTTTACCACTTGTTGGAGTTGAATCCAAACAGAGATGACACTGTCTAATCAGATTAGATGACAAACTTGCATGGTGAAACATATATTCTTTAGCTGAGGCAACAATTCTATGTTACCTGGTGTTGTTTAACTGTAAAGCATGCAGGTTTGTACTTAGTGCTATAATGCATTCGACCTTACTTACGTGACTTCAAATTTCATTATTCCCATCATGAGTTAACATTCTTAAAAACTTTTTGTTGATCCGTTGTTGACAGTGTTTTACGGATTAGCAATGCTTCACCAGAAACCTATAAATCTAACTATCTCAATGTGACACACGATAAATTAAAACCAATTGTAAAAATAACTTCAGAAATACATCCATGTTTAAAAAGGGCAACACCCAGAAGTTTGTCTGTGCTTTTCTTAAATTTCAGCCATTCTGAAATAAAATGGTAAATAGTTCACAAAGTACATGTTTATTCTCCAATGGCCATACAAAAAATATGAAGTATTAGAGGGAACTAAGGACAGTAGTACATACACAGTAGTATTAATAAGCATATTTTTCTTTTTAAATATTTGAGTTGGTTATGGATTTTTGCTTTCGCCAACATACAGCATTTGTGAGGATAAGGTAATGGTATTTTACACAATTAAAAGAAACTTTAATGCATATGTTCACTGCCGTTTTGACCCCCAAGCCGTTTTAAATGACAGACCCTGCCATTTATATATTCACTGGGTTCAAATAATGATTCTAAATGGCTGAGCCATTTAAAACAGTGGATTCCAGCCCCCAACCATTTTAACTTTTTCTAGCTATAACTGTTTGTTAGCTATTGGATTATTTTTTGTCTTCTGTGGGATATATGTTTAATGTTGCATGAAAATGATTTAATTTCCTTCCATTATTTGTCATTTAAGCTTATAAATTTAAAAAAAATTAAATATTATATAGCAATATAATTATATCAATATATAATAATAATAATATAAAATAAAAATATAATCTTAACAAGTATTCAAATAGCTTTAACACTTCCAAGTCAATTGTTTCAGTCAAAGATAATTTTGTGATATCCTAACAATAGGGACAATCCAATTAAGTCATCACTTAAATAATGGTTAACAAATCAACAGAATAGGGATGACTTCCACACTGTTATTAAAAGACTGGTCAGTGAAAAGCCATTCTTTAAATGTAGGATTATTTTCTGATGTATTGTCTAATATGTAGGTTGGATTTAACATGACAGATTGAATTTGTGGAAGCCATGCCTTTTTCTGGTGATTAGTTCACAGGGAAAGATAATCAGTTCATTAGATTTACCCCCTTTGATGTAAAAATCACAGGACAATTCACAAAAGAATGAATTTCAAACAGCAATGTACTTTAAACACCTGATTAGTGATTTTTTTCCTAAAGACAACCTTAAACAAATGCAACTGTGTATAAACAAGACAATGCAAGTAAAAGGAGGGCTATAAATTGCAATTACATCAATCAGTAGAATGCTTCTTCTCTTGAAATATCGCTGGGTGACACATTAAAATCTGTCGGTACATATGTCATAAGTGCATACTACCATGTGAAGTATGTGTTCCTGTTATCTAGTTGGCTGAGACATTTAAAACGGCGGCCTGCTGTTTAAAACAGCGGACTGCCATTTAAAATGGCGGACTGCCGTTTTAAACAGCAGATGGGGTCAAAATATGGCATGTAACACATATCCTGGTAACAGTAAAAACTTCATACTTTTGAAATTAAACTTGATATCATTCCAAACAATGCCTCAAATTTACATTTTAATGTACTATTCAACCAACCATTTCTAATCCCTCTGTGAGGAATAATTTGTATATCACTTAAAATTAAGATTGCTAATTCGCATTTACCTGAAAGTGAAGTTTTATCAAGTTTATGTAATTTAACAATATGAACAAGACCACTCGGAAAGTGTATACCTCCAGCAAGACACATGGTAATAAGTAAAATGGGAAAATCCTGAATATTTTTTCCTGTATCCAGACAGTCATCCAGATCACTCTCAAAATTTAATATGATCGAAGTTGGAGCAAGACTTTTGATTTTTTTTTCAGGAAGATCTAACCAGTAGCATTTGTGTAATCCTGCTAACAAAAAATATACAAACAGTCCTGAAAATAATACCTCCTTGGTGAAGATAATAAATACTCTGACACTTGGGGCCTGAGGCTTTGGTTATATATTCTTATTCTTAGCATTTATAATCTACAATATTCAAATATTGACACTCATAAAATAGCAAAATGAAAGCTTTTTACAATAATGTCCACACCCTTAAGTATTGGTAAATGACTACTCCCTGGAAGTGGTATTTCCACTGAACACAACATTTAGCAAACAATTATGTAAAAATCTGTTGAACAGATAACACACCAAAACTTTTGTGAACAGATCTTGTACACAAAGTGATTGTTTTATAATGCTTGCAACACACCTCCTTTCCCAGAAATATTTATTTGCAAACTGATTTTTCAAGTTAACTACCTGTATTCTTTGTCACTATTATCTTTGCAACAATAAACGTAATAGGAATTGTAACAACCACAAAGCAAACAAGTCTTACATGAAGCAATGCATCAGTCCCACACATTACATTTACAGAGAATGACCCACAACTGCTTTGATGACTCCAATGATTTAAATTGCTACTATTCCAAGGAAAACATCCTCTCTCTATTGGATAAAAATCCCATTAAAATTGCACAGAATATGTACAAGCACAATAGCAATCACACACCCACATTATCAGTATATCATCTGTTACTTTTGTTTTCGTTGCCATGCTCATAATATCACTAAATTGAGTCTGCCACACCATTTAAAGCAGGTTTCCAATGCTTTTCTTTAAGAAGTTGTTACCATGATTCAGTCAATGGAAATCAGTGTATGAATTGTAACAGTGAACACAGTGATGCATTGTCAGCTCTGTGCAGTGTGATAATTGAACTCACTGCAGTTAAGTACAATTATTCAGTAACAACACATGAAGCAACAAACATATTTAAAGCTCAGCTGTCACCACACTGATAATTCTACTTTCTAAATCTAATTCAGGGGCGGGGGGGATAAAAATATCACAACAAGCCAAATGACAATAACGGGACTAACTAAAGACCCTGTGTAGTACCATGTGACTTTCTTCATTCACCAAAAATACTAAACTATCCAGAGAAACCTCTTTTCTTCTTGGTGACGGCAACACTTGAGAAAAATCAAGCACTGAATTGTTATTCCCTTGACACCAAATGTAATCACCATCACACACACCAAATCAGTCTGGAATTAAAGCTCCTTCATTAGAGGGGGTATAAATAAACATAGGAGGGGTAACAAAAAGTGCCAGTCTGCATTGAAGTGTAGCTACCATGTATTAAAGACACCATTAAGTGAACACAATGTGACCAGCATGTTATCAGCTAGAGCAGCCCAACCCCAACGGACTGTATTGTCTGTAGCTTTTTCCACATGGAGACCATGGAAGAATTTTTTTACAGATCCTTGCATCTAAATCTCACCCATCAAAGGCTGGGGAACTACTTTTTTACAGATCACTACACCTAAATCTTGTGTAGAAAAGAAGTCCTGGCATAAGAGCAGTCACTTGGAAAATGTATCTTGTAATATACTTTTGATCAGAAAACAGAAACATTTTACATTAAATGGTAACAGGCATAACAGGTACAGGTGGTAACAGGGAATGTTTAGTAATTACCATTTGGATCCATATTTATTAATACACATTTACAACCATGCCACTAGCATATTTAGGCTGAGCACCATTACACTGATTCCCACAGGGGCAGTTTTAGAAAATGTGCAATAATTATCTTTTCAGTTTCATAACAGCTATGTTGATAACCTTAGGGGTGACCCATCAAAACATGAGATAGGCCCTTTAATTTTCAAACTTTCACAGCTAGTTTTACATTCTGTGAACTTTAATTTTAATAGGATCATTATCTCCAAATTGTTGGGAGAACAGCAATGCAAAACTGTTTATGGAGAGATTTGAAACAAAAGCCTTAGATAACTGGGAATATAATTCAATGATCTTGCTCAGATTTATAGATGATAAATTCATGATCTGGACCCATTTGCATGAGCAACTCAGGAGGTTCACTGACTACCTGAACAGTGTTCACACAACTATTAAATTCACCTGTGAATATGGTCATGAAGCCATTAACTTTTTTGACACAACAGTTAAAGTGGACTCAGACAGGACACTATACACCACCCTATATGAGAAACCTACTGACACACACCTGTACCTACATTGTTCTTTGTCCCATCATGACCCATGCAGGTCTAAGGGACCATATTGACAATACCTTAGACTTTGACAGATTTGTACCAAAGACGAGGATTTCAATAGTTATAAACTAAAACAATACTACCGAAAAAGAGGATACCCTATCAAGATCTTGAAAAAATAAAATAATAGAGCCAATTTCATTCAAAATAAGCTCTTGAAAACCAATCTAGAAATCCAGAAATTAAAAAGATGATCAAACAAAACTGAAACATGGTCAGCAACAGCAGTGACTGTGGATACATTTTCCCATAGGGGGGTTGAGAAGACTCCCAAATCTAAGGAACATCCTCACTAATAATAAAATTTCATACCCCCAAAACCAACAACTTAAGCAGATCATAAACCTAAAATATGTGCAAGACTGGGCAAATGCAAGTATCGCCCTTTAATCAAACCAATGCAACAAATCACCTGTCCCAGCACTGAAACCACCTGTAAACCAGTAAACATACAACCGAGAATTACCTGTGAGATTAACAATATAATCTATGTCATTACCTGTAGTAAATGCAATATATTATATATAGATGAGACCCTGAGACAGGTAGGGAATCCAGAAAAAGAATTTATGAACACAGATTTTCAGTTCTGAAACCAGCTGAGAAAACTAGACATTTCAGTACTGACTCACACACACATACAGCACCTCTTAATTTTATGCTGATAACCATTTATGAGGAAAAAGAGAAAAGAAGTTTTCTGTTAGGCTAATTTTATTAAATATCTTTGCAGCACACCCCAAAATACACAAAAATGACATCTATTACCTATGGTTAACCTTTAAGGGATTGAAGGACAAACGTTTTACAAATTTAGTTATAGCTAAAAGTTTCTACCTTTTTAAAACAAAATAAAATGAATTAAAACTAGACCTAGCGCATCGGAAAACCGATGCAAATTGTATCCACCATAAAGACAATGCACCAAAACCTCTAGGACCAATAATAAGCGAGTTATAAGCACTTTTAAGTTTGGCTGTCCTCATTTGACCTTCAAGGAGGGGCCCAAGGTCAAATGCGACCACACCAGAAGATTCCCAGCCCATGATTTCTTATATGTTGGTTTACCATCCCAAACATCTAGGACCAATAATAAGCGAGTTATAAGCACTTTTAAGTTTGGCTGTCCTCATTTAACCTTCAAGGAGGGGCCCAAGGTCAAATCCGACCACACCAGAAGATTCCCAACCCATGATTTCCTATATGTTGGTTTACCATCCCAAACCTCTAGGACCAATAATAAGCGAGTTATAGGCACTTTTACCTTTGGCTATCCTCGTTTGACCTTGAAGGAGGGACCCAAGGTCAAATCCAACCACACCAGAAGATTCCCAGCCCATGATTTCCTATATGCTGGTTTACCATGCCAAACCTCTAGGACCAATAATAAGCGAGTTATAAGCACTTTTAAGTTTGGCTGTCCTCGTTTGACCTTGAAGGAGAGGCCCAAGGTCAAATCCAACCATGCCAGAAGATTCCCAGCCCATGATTTCCTATAGGTTGGTTTACCATCCCAAACCTCTAAGTCCAATAATAAGCAAGTTATAGGCACTTTTACCTTTGGCTATCCTCGTTTGACCTTGAAGGAGGGGCCCAAGATCAAATCCGACCATGCCAGAAGATTCCCCGCCCATGATTTCCTGTATGTTGGTTTACCATCCCAAACCACTGGGATCAATAATAAGCGAGTTATAAGCACTTTTAAGTTTGGCTATCCTCGTTTGACCTCGAAGGAGGGGCCCAAGGTCAAATCCGACTACACCAGAAGATTCCCAGCCCATGATTTCCTATGTGTGCAAGGTTGTAGAGGACATGTATATGTGTCATACATATCACCTATGAAGAGATTCAACCTTCTACCTATGAGGAACAGCCAGTAGAAAAATGTAGATTATTTTCAAAGAAATGCTCGTGGCAGCCATCTTGTTTTTCAGAATGAGGCTATTTTCCTTCCCAGAGAAGCTTACCCCCCAATGAAGATATCCTGCAAATTTGGTGAACCTAGCTGCTGTTGTTTTCCTCTTAGAGCGTTAACGCCGAAAATCTCTCTACGCGTGACGGCGGCGGCGGCAGCGGCGGCGGCGTAGCGAACGCTAAACCAAAGTATCCACCGGATGCTTCCGGTGGATACAATAATGAAAGCTTTGTTCTGAACATTCAACTGGAATCACTAGTCACTACATATCACTGTGTAAATTCAGTAAAATATAATTACTTCTACTTAAAAACTCACATCAGAACTCTTTGTGAACAGAGTCAATGGCAATATCCCAGTGACTTTTGAAGATGGACACCTTTAGTGGAATTCTCAAGAGTCAATTCTCTTTTGAGTAGAAATAAATATTAAATTTTCCAAGGGCCTCATTTACTAAAGTGTTCCAAGTCATCTGAAAATCCTAGTGAAGTAGAAGTGTTTTTTTTTTATTTCCAGTCTATTCAGACAAGATTTCAAGTTATTTAGACAGGATTCAATTGTATAAACAAATTCAATTTATATTAATAGAAAATTGCCATATGATGTACCAGTTGAGATAAATGTAAATAAAGAAAGAACATTGTAAAACTTTAACTTTTAAAATGTTAAATAGGTGTTGGATACAGACTTACTGAAACGTCAAAGTTATGGTTTTATGTCCTGTTCTACAGCCAGGGTCTTATTGAAACAGGTGCTCAGCATTGCCACGTGTGGAGGTTGAACCCACCTTGTAGTGACAGCCTGTGACAAGATGCCAAACTTGCTAACCACTAGGCCACCGAAGACCTATACAGACTCACTAAGAATGACGTTCTAATGCTTATACCCGTGAGTTTAATTATTTTGCCAGAAAGACCTTTAAGTCCTGTTGTCAATAGTAACTACCCTGGTAATTATGGACCTGATGGCTAGATCATGTTTAGTAATATATTTTTACACAAGTAACATGAACAGATTTCCATATGATTAATACTGGCATTCATTTGTACAGACACAAAAGATCTTTCATAACTCAGGATTTTAATTGCATCTTTATCCAGCATCAGATAGAAGATGGTTGGGTTTTGTCTCAGATTGCTGTGTATTAGGATTTTATATCCTGAGCATAACTTGTACAGAAGTTTTAGTTGTAACTGCTGTGTGAATTTTTCCAGTATCATTTCATTACCAGTTTGTCTTAAATTTATTATCAGCTTGCATAATATTTATTTTATTTTTATTTATTTATTATAGTGACATGCAATTCACAAAAAAACATGTTTATAAATAAATTAATATTAATTGCCCAGCCCCTAATGAGCTTATAAGTCGTTTCAAATACACAGTATTTCATTTGTTGGTTGAACATGTTACAGTTACATAGTTATGTAATATAAACACATTTGCTTTAAATGTGGAAATATGGTAGTAATAATAATAATAATGACAGAATGATTATTAAATTCAACATAAAAAAAAGAAAATTGTATGAATTTATAATATGATTTTAATTTACCTGAGGTATCAGTAGCAGTCAATTGACGCATTTAAACTCCAATATTAATTAATTGGTAGAGAAAAATTAAAGTTGATATTTACATTATAGTGACATTTCACTCCTTGCACTATTCATTAACTAACCAATGTTCTTACACAAAGAGAAAATCAATTTTATTACGTAATAAGTAAACTGTTAATGTATTGAAACAATGTTCATGCACAGTATCCAAGCTTTGAGTTGAATTGATTGCTCTCATCTTGTTGATGCTCCTATGACTAATAGTATAATTAATTAAAACAACTTTTAGTGTGATAGGTTTAAATTAAAATAATGTAAATGTAAATTTACAGAATATATCCTCGGCTTTCAGATATGAAAGTCAGTTCTAATATTTTATTTTAGATTAAAAAATATCAACTACCTGTAATCACATTGAACAAGGTCCCGGTGTTTGTATTTCTCTATTCTCTTATACACAGATATTTCTGAGGATTCATTTGACACACTCAGTGGTGGCACTACCTTTCATGAAATTATGGTGTCTTTGTTGATGTTAGAAAAGCTGTTTCTTTCATTATCAGGCAGTTTTAAGCTAGAGGTAAATAGTATCTGATTCTGCCTTAAATACAGAGATATACATGTATATTCGACTATAAAACAGAGTAGTTTGTGATGTCAGACTGCTGAGAAAACTGTGACGATGTAATTTTGTTTGGAGGGATATCACAACCTTTGGGACATAAACTCTAGACACCTTTTACATCTTGTCAAGCTGGGATTACCTTGCTATTAGTTGCCATTGTAAATAGAAGTAAATTTTTATATGAAGTGTTTTATTACATCATCACTGGTTACAATAAATAATTTTTATTTTTTTTTTTTTTTTGTGGGGGGATCCTATATTCTAACTTTATATATGCAACATCTGCAATGCCACACAGTTTGTGTTGTGCCTATAAATTATTTTTTCCCCTGGTTGTTTCATTGATGCCATCCCTAAGTTTAAGACATTGACAGTAATTGAAATCACTTTATTGATCTTATTAAAATTTTACAATGCAAATATCATGTCATTTACATGGGGCCCACTTTACGATCTTATTCAATCCTAACATTTTGGTTTTTCTGCCATTAAAACAAAGGTCACTCTTTCCCCATAAGGTTTTCGTGGCCTTTGGCATCACTTCTTATAGGAAATAACTCTTGTGCTCTCTTTTTCCATAGTACATGTCTTAATGTTATGCTCCTTATGTGATGACATAGTTTGGCCAACAGATTTATCTAAAATATCTCCTACTTGCATCACCTCTATTTACCATGTGGATATCAGCCATAGCACTGCCACTGATATGGTCATAATGCAAACATATCAGAAAGTTTAGCTTTATTTGAAAGGGTATCATTAAGTGTATTGTTCTCATGTATGTTACTTGTAGAAATACCTTGATATTCCAATTTAAATGGCAAAGTATTATGGATCAAACACTAGAGAAATTCGGCAGATTAAAAGAGAGATTCTTAATTGATCCACTGGATTATTTAACATCATTGTGTAATAAATTAAACTACATGTATACAAAGTGATCACATCCTGGAAAACAAAATGGCAATTGTATTTGGCCAAAAGGATTTACAGATTGTAACAAAGTAAAAAGAATGTCAGCTGCATCGGAAAATTTAAACAACTGTCTCAGTGATATGAAAAACTGGACGCCCAACAACAAACTTAAGTTAAATCCTGACAAGACTGAGTTATACTATTTGGCTCTAAATCATGATGGCAGAGACTGAAAGCATGTTTTCCTGATGACATTTTGAGTAGTCTGCTCCAGCTGGATGAATCAGTCAAGAATCTGGATTCTCCTTCTCTGAACATATACAAAATCTATGCAAGGGTTGCTTTTTACAAGTTAGAGACTTTAGAAGGGTTTGACAGTTTCTAACTCATGGTGCTTCTCTGCTTGCGACCAAGACTCATATTTTATATCTTTCTCCTTATACCAGTCCGCACAATATTTGGCGGTGTCAAGGTGATAGTAAACTTCTTGTGGTTACACGTATTTCTTGCTCCATTCATAAATCAGTCAAGCTGTTGAGGTTGTGCTTCCTCTTCTACTGCATCCTCAAGAAATAACCTCAAAGTCTTACCTCTATTACAAAGCATATCAACCATAGTCTCTTCATTTATCCTGCATATCCTTGGTGTTGACCTTTTTCTTTTTCCCCAATTTTTTAAATTGGATATTGCTCTTGACTGTTGCAACTTAGAAAATTTTTACTGGAGATTAAGTACTATAAATTATGATTAAAAGTTCTTTGCCAAAAACAAATTATTTTTCAACACTAAGTTTCTGGTGTAGCCAACCATTTTAAGTTTATTAGTTATTAATGCACCAATTTCATTCAAATAAAAGGTATTAGAAACTTCAATAGTAAGTCAATAATGTGACAATATTAAAGATTATATTAATATGATTTTTTAATAGCAATTCATTTTCAAAGCCTATTATTTTCACAGAGAAATACAGTTAATGTCTACAATAATGAAACGCTGGCCGTCTTTTCACACTTCCAAAAGATTACATACTTGTTGATATGTTGATCTATTACAACAGATCCCCAATGATCCTTTTTGCAAAATGATGGAAAGTTAACTGAATTCTAAATTCAACTCAAGAATATTAATGAGCAAAATAATAAAGATCAAGTATCAGATCACCAATATATTTAATGAAGTACACTTCCAATGTTACCATTCACAGACCTCAAAGTTTAAATATGAATTACTCATCACATATATTTCACCAAATGTATCTCTATATCCCCAGTTGAACCGATAAATATTAATGAGCAAATCAAGATATATGAATAAATATACTTAACTTTTAATTGCTATTTGGGACAAAATGACACATGCATTTTTGAATGTAGAAATGATCTTTTTTTGTGACTCACACTGATGAAAACCCAGCAAATAAATTGGGAGCAATGCATCACAGATGTCAGGCATGTGATATGTTACTACTTCATTCAAACATTTTAAAGATTAGCATTGAAGAGATATGTCACCATCTTTTTTCCTTTTATGATAATTATTTGGAAACAGTAGTATCAAACATTGGACATATATTCTTCCATTTTTTATTCTCATTCAAGAAAATCATGCAGTAATCTGGCTGCAGCCTATACATGTAGTATATACAGTGAATTTTAGTAAGATAATCATAGTTAATTAGTTCTTATGTAGTGCAATTCTAGTCACTGATTGGCTAATCACTGTGCTACTCCGATAAAAGCACTCTTAAATAGAAAGGTTTTAAGTCTTTCTTGAAGCCATTTAAATCCAGTTCGATGTTGTGGACGTCATCAGGTAGACCATTCCAAAAGCGAGGTGCTGCAATGTGAAAAGATCGGTATCCCTTGGTTTTCAGTTTCCATCGATCATCTTTTAGTTTGTACATTTTGTCACGTGAACGTAGTGGTCTTGGTAGTTGGTTTATAGAAAGCAAGGATTGAATGTAGTCGAGGCATCACCCTTTAATGCCTTGAACACAATGAGGTTCAGTTTGTTGATAATGCGCTGTCTTATTCCAATTCCAATTCCAATTCAACTTTTATAGCGCTTAATCTCTGCCGAAGTGACAGACTCTAAGGCGCAACATCATAAGCATAGTTACAAAAATCATTGTCCTTATCCATAGCTATGGTCGACATCACGGAGAACACCATATGAGGTGGAAAATACTAAGGAGGATAAGCTTGGCAGAATAGGTATGCTATGGTATAGGTAGCTAGTGCAGTTTCAAAGGTGTTACAGAGTCAACTTCTTCAAAATCAGGACAATCCTATCAGCAGCATTCTGTACATGTAAATTTGTGATAAAAAATCTGGGATGTCAACAAAGAGAGAGTCACAGTAATCCAATTTTGCAGAGATAACTGAAGACACAATGGTTTTATCTGATGATGCAGTAAAATATGGCTGAACTGTACGAGTATTCCTCAGATAATGATAGCAGGAGATGCAGATGTAAGTTATGTGATTATTTAATATAAGCTCCCCATTGATGAGAACACCGAGGTTTTTAACACAGGCACTAGCTGGTTTGATTGTTCAGTTTGTAGATAATGCAGAACTCACAACCATGGCAACTTGCTACCATATTCTCGTTACCACATCTCACTACCAATTAATACATATCCTTGTATTGCCGGCTTTCGACAATATGTTGTTTATTTCACAAGAATAAATAGGATACAATAAATAATTTACCAATATTTTATTTTTTTCTTTTGTTCAATTTCTGTGTACATGGCATTCTTATTTCACAAACAGTTGTCTGTCATTGACAGTAAAATAAAATCAACAAAGTATTCAAGGTCACAGAAATCTGTGGGGTTCCACAACAATATTTTATAAATACAAGTACTGCTAGTGCTTGAAGATCAAATAAGTCACAGACTTCTACCAGTGTGTTGCCATGGAATTCAGCGGGGTTTCCTAATGATAGTCTAGTAATAGAAATAAATGTCCTCCATATATTCTGTTTTAAATATTTTATTGTGTACATATTGATATTTGCTTATACTTTTCAATATTAACCACTATTTATTCAGGTGGCTAGCTAGTGATATGTGGTTGTGAGTTACTGGTAGTGAGATGCTGTGGTCGCGAATTAAATGTAAATCGAATGTTAGAATTGTAAAAATAGCATCAGAGATGCCCATACCCCACAGCCTGGGGAAATAGTTTTCAACAAGATATAGAAGTAGTGAAACAGTATAAAGATTGGGATACTTGCAGAGCAGTGTCAGTCATATAAAGGTCCAAATACTGTTTAAGTAGAGAAAATAATGTCTAAGTGAAAGAAAATATATGTATGAAGTAGTGTTCTCAATATACCCTTTTTACTGGGACCGGGTAGGTAGTGATTTCAACAGGCGGGTACCCGGGTACTCGCGCCAATGGGCGATAATAGCTGATGCTACAAAACTCTCTACATTTACAAACTTGAACTTACACAAAAACTGCGATCCAACCATTTGCTTTATTCTTTGTCGGCCACCATTTTTGCATTCAAAACAGTAGGACACGGAAGAAATGTTAAATAAAGTAGACTTCTGTATTTGCACGGTTGTTTGTTTATTGCAGTGTCCATAAAAATGGAATCACATGACCTATCAAGAAAGCATCACACTATTGCTCGAATGTAGTTTCGGAATTTACACTTTAATTTTCTTTTCAGGTGCGTAAGTGAATTTTATTGATGTAAAATGATCAACTACTGTATGACAATATTGTGCTTTATATATGTAAGGAGTGCATGCTGCTATATGGCCAAATATACAGCATTTTATGTACTCGGAATTAGGTAACTGTGTTAATATACTGACGATTTTCAAAGAGGTCCGGCATTTGACAGTGCATAAACAACCAAAATAAAAGACAAATATAATACTATAAATAGTGTACAAGGGTGAGAAAACAATATTCATATGCATTTTAATTGAATAGTTTAATTTTTTGGTGAATTTATGAAGTCGAGATATATCTATACTCGGTCAGCCAACGTGGGCGATATTGACAGCAATAAAGCTTAGATTCGGGTACTCAGGTATGTGATTTCGGATTCGGGTAAATATTCAGGGGTCGGGTACCTGGATATTCGGATACCTGCTGAGATCACTAGTATGAAGTATTAAAACAAGACAATTCAACAGCAAGATGACAGCATTAATCAGTAAACTTAAAATTATGACTCTGTAAAATTTATTAACTGGGGAACAGATGTCAATGGAAATAGCACAATTATGTAAAAGTACATATATAATTAGTTGCAGCAATCCATAGATTTTTGTCATAAGAGAAACATGTCTCAAGTATAGCAGGTGAACACACTTTGGCAGAGCCAAAGTTAAAGTCACACCATGATGCACACCTACACCCTCAAGCCAATGTCCCTACCCAGTGTCTACCTTCTACACCTTACAGAATTCAAGAGCCTAGACAAGATTTTAAAACTCATGGTAAATATGACAAAGTCAAAGGTCAAACCAAGATCACACCATGATGTTGCACACCTACAACCCCCAATCAATGTCGCTATCAAGTATCAAATGGATACACCTTATGGTTTCTGAGATATAGCCTGAACAAGATTTTATAGGCAAGGTCACTATTGCAAGGACAAAGGTCAAATCAGGGTCACACAATGATGTTGCACACCTACCACCTACAACTAATGTCCCCACCAAGTATCAACTTCCTACACCTTTCGGTTTTCAAGATATAGCCTGGAAAAGATTTTATAGGTCAAGGTCAAATAAAGATCACACCATGACATTGCACACACAAAAAACCCTAACCAATGTCCCTACCAAGTATCAACTTTCTACACCTTAAGGTTTCCAAGATATAGCCCGGACAAGATTTTCAAATTCAAGGTCACTACCACAAGGTCAAAGGTCAGATCAAGGTCACATAATGACGTTGCACACCTACACCCCCCAACCAATGTCCCTATCAAATATCAACTTGCTACACGTTACAGTTACTGAGATGCAGCCCAGACAAACTTTTCTTGCCACCCACCCGCCCATGGATGAAAACAATACCCTGACAACCCTTACGGGCTGTGAGGTAAAATGCAGCATTTTATCAACATATTAAAATATTGCTTTGAAACCCCCCCCCATGATTCAATGACTTCCTATATATTCTCATATTAGTCACTCAAATAATGCTAATACAAGTATATTTTAGGATGCCGGGGAAATAAGGTAAATCTTATAATCCATGATGCCGTGGATCAACCTTGTCATTTGAAAAAGGTGACTTACTTGGGTGGGTAACAAATTTGAGTAGCTGCATTATGACAAGTAACAATGAAATTGTAAAGATATATCATTTTGTGGATATCATGTAAAAATAAAGCATAAAAATAGCATCAGAGATGCCCGTACCTCACAGCCTGGAGAAATAGTTTTCAACACCATGAGATATAGAAGTAGCGAAACAGTACAAAGATCGGGATACTTTTAGAGTAGTGTCAATTATATTAAATTCCAAATGATGTTTAGGTAGAGAAAATAACATCTAAAAATTGTATGTAAAGATAAAGTATTAAAACAAGACAATTCAATAGCAAGATGACAGCATTAATCAGTAAACTAAAAACTATGATGCACACCTACAACCCCTAAGCAATGTCCCTACCAACTATCAACTTCCTACACCTTACAGTTTCAGAGATATTGCCTGGGCAAAATTTTAAAGGTCAAGGTCACTACGGCAAGGTCAAATGTCAAATTAAGGTCACACCATGACGTTGCACACCTGCAACCCCCAACCAATGTCCCTACTAAGTATCAACTTCCTACACCTTACGCTTTCTGAGATATGGCCCAGACAAGATTTTATAGGTCAAGGTCAATACGGCCAGGTCAAAGGTCAAATAAGGGTCACACCATAATGTTGCACAGCTACACCCCCTAACCAATGTCCCTACCAAGTAATCAACTTCCTACAGCTTACGGTTTCCGAGATATAGCCCGGACAAGATTTTATAGGTCAAGGTCACTACAACAAGGTCAAAGGTCAAATAAAGGTCACACCATGATGTTGCACACCTACACCACCAACCAATGTCCCTACCAAGTATCAACTTCCTACACTAGACTTTCCTCAAGTCCTTTTATCTTAGGTATTATATGAGGACTGAATGACTTTTTGGCCAGAATGTGGGGCTGACATTTGTATTTCATCCCTCAGTAATTTCCCCACCCATCATGATGGGTTCATAATGATTCCATGTATGTCAGATTTGGTGGAATAAAAATACAAAGACTTGCAAGTCTAGCAAGTCTATGGTTTCCGAGATATAGCCCGGACAAAATTTTCAAACTCAAGGTCACTGCGGCAAGGTCAAATGTTAAATCAAGGTCACACCATGATGTTGCACACCTACACCCCCTAACCAATGCCCCTACCAAGTATCAACTTCCTACATCTTACAGTTACCGCTCGCCCGCCTGCCCATCCGAACACCATGGGTAAAAACAATACCCTGACAGCCCTTAAGGGCTGTGGGGCAAAATGTATTTACCAACAGTATGATTACCAGATTATTTTCACACAAAAAAACATTTCTCCCACTATTATCCAATCGATTTTCACAGCATTTTTTCACTCATCATTTCAATATTTTAAATAAAAATGCTGCTTCGACCGAGACCTCATATTTAGAGGATAATAGTAAAAATATCACAATATCATGTCTTGTATTCCCAGCAATATTTTAAAATAAAATATGTAAATTAGAAATCATGAGGTCATGGAATTCTGTGGGATTTCCAGCAATATTTCCAAATAAAATATTCAAATATTCAAGGTCAAATCTGACCACATCACAAGATTCCCAGCCCATGATTACCTATAAGTTGGTTTCACATTGCAAACCTATAGGACCAAGAATAAGTGAGTTATAAGCACTTTTAAGTTTGACTATCCTCGTTTGACCTTGAAGGAGGGACCCAAGGTCAAATCTGACCACATCAAAAGATTCCTAGCCCATGATTTCCTATAAGTTGGTTTCACTTTGCAAACCTCTGGGACCAATAATAAGCGAGTTATAAGTACTGCTAACTTTGGCAATCCTCGTTTGACCTTGAAGGAGGGGCCTGAAATCTGACCTCATCAGAAGATTCCTAACCCATGATTTCTTATAGATTGGTTTCATATTGCCAACATCTAGGACCAATAATAAGCGAGTTATAAGCACTTTTGCAATAGTTTTCAAGTTACAACTGATTTACTCAACAGTGAGAACCTCAAAGTGGCTATTACTCGGCCATGCAATGAGCTACAGGTCTGCAATTTCACTATGTTAGAGCTGACCCAAAAGTAACTGAATAACACATTCAAACAAAATTCACTAAATGTAATAGTTTTCAAGTTACTAGTTGAAATGTTTGATGTTTTTAACTCCCCAGAGCACAATTTTGACTCCTGGGCTTAAAATAGTTATTACTTGCTTGGTTTTGATCCCAGAGGGTGGTGAGACATCATACCCACCAATTCACAAACTAAATATAAAACAAGCATTCTGACGCAAACAATTATCTCCCGCCATATAAATTAGATGTACTAAAGATAGTGTTATATACATTTTCTTGTGAGATGGAGGCACAATGTCAGAATGTCAAAGTAGCTATTTCTCAGCTATCCAATGTGCAACAGGTCTAAAACTTTACTGTGTGATAGCTTGCCAAAAACTAGATGAATAACATACTTGAAAAGATTTGCCTAACTTTAATACTTTTGAAGATATTTGACAATTACTTCTGTCAGTTTTTGCTACAAATAAGAAAATAGTTATTACTCACTTATGGCACGCAATGGACGTCCAAACTATGTACCACCTTGTAGCTAAGGACAAAGTAGCTGAACAACATATTTGAAGAAAAAGCTCTAACTCCAATGGTTTTTGAGTTATGAGTCCTTTACCCAAAGTAGCGAATATTGATATTACTCGCTTACCTTTAGGCCCAAGTCCACAAAACCAACAAAATTTTCGAGGGCATGAAAATTCATTGGGACAATTAATTTACAAAAAATCTGTAGCTGTAGTAGTTTTGGAGAAATCTGCGTGACACACTAATGCACAAACGCACACACATTATGCATTTTATAATCTCCCTGACGGGCTAAAGCCCGGCCAGAGATAATAAATCTGAAAGAAACTGTGCTCTATAGCTTGAATATAAGCAATAATCAAACTTTTTGATATTTTGGACTCCCCGGAGCATAATTTTCACTCCTGGGCTACCAAAGGAATAGGGTGGCCAGATCTCTGCCATAGCAAGCCACTTGCCAAGTTTAAAAGAAATCCCAAAAGAAATGTGTACACAAAAAATCTCTGTGGACGCGTATACGGACGAGGATGATAACCGTGCATGATCCATAGTATGATTAGTATCCTTGCTTTTCGTGTGTACAATAATATAAGAGTCTCCTTTAAGGAGATATAAAGGAAAAACAAAAAAAATCTCCTATTTTATAACCCCAGTTTGATTTGACCCATAAGGGGGTCAGGGGGTAGACCGGCTATATACTCTCTCCACATACGGTTTCCCAATACCTCTTAATACATTCTAAAATCGTAAAAGCAATAACAAAGGCGATATAAGGCAAAAAGACAAAATCTGCTATTTCATAACCCCAGCTTAGCCCATAAGGGGGCTCAGGGTAAATTTGACAGGCTGTATAGACTCTCCTCATATGGTTTCCCAATATTTCTTAATACATTCCAAACTTGTAAAAGCAATAATAAGGGAGATAGAGGGCAAAATGGCAAAATCTGCTATTTTATGATTCCAGCTTGGGATAGGGGTGGGAGAATTTCACTTGCTTTCTAAGACCCTCCACATATGGCTTCTTTCTACCTCCCAATACCTTTCATGGCTCTAAATGCAATACTTAAGTATATAATAAGGGGTTTACATGAATTTTAAGGTTTCTGGTTGGTAACCTATGGGAAAATGACTCATAAAACAGTCAATTTTGAAACAGATCACTCCCAAAATGTAATCAGCTTCCGTTCTTGATAGTATGAATGTGTGTATGAAACTAGAAATAGGACGCCCTGTTGACAGTAGCTGCGACATATATATAGAAACAGGATAGAATAGAAGAACACACATTATCATGTGTAATATCCACCCCATGAACCTTTTGCAAAAATTGTACAGTAGTCTTACAAGTAGTGGTGGGATCGCCAGCTAAAATGGCAGATTGAGTATCACCTGTTAGAAGTGAGTTGAACTCGAGTTAAACTCGAGTAATTTTTGGGATCATTTGTTAGCCATTAATTTGGAAAATATTTTACATAACCGTACATTAGCCAAAACTTTGACCTGGAAATGGTTTTCGCGATATAATTTATGTTAAATCTTCATTGATTTAAGCCAGAATTAAGTAAAAATACAATACATTTTTGAAAATATTGGATATTTACATTGTGTTGGTGAAGTGTCAGCTTTAAATATTGACGTTTTAAAAAACTCGAGTTGCACTTGTACAGATCGATGTTACCCCTAATTGTTGAGCTTCACTCAACTCGTCCCAGCACTACTTACAAGACCCTGTTTCATTTGTAAAATATATCAATGATGCTTAAATACTTATCAGTATACATGTAAATTATTTCAACTTCATGCCTTTTTGCATTGGTTGGGTCAATAATTTCGACAAAATCACTCTATCTTGCATGGTTAAGGAGATAGAAGCAAATTTCTGTTTTTCAATTTTTGGCAAAAATTCAAAATGGCCGCCATTTTTGGGAAGAGGAAAATTGTTTTTTAATTGCCAAGAGTACATTGCTCAGATACCCTGTGGGTCGAAAATTTCGACAAAATCGTTCTATCTTGCACGGTTAAGGAGATAGAAGCAAATTTGTTTTTTTCCGATATTTGACAAAAATTCGAAAATTCAAAATGGCCGCCATATGTGGGAAGAGGAATTTTTTTTGCAAATTGCCAAGAGTACATTTCTCAGATACCCTGTGGGTCGAAAATTTCGACGAAATCACTCTATCTCGCACGGCTAAGGAGATAGTAGCAAAGTTGTGTATTGTCATTTTTTGCAAAAATTCAAAAATTGAAAATGGCCGCCATTTTTGGGAAGAGGAAAATTTTTTTGAAAATTGCCAAGAGTACATTTCTCAGATACCCTGTGGGTCGAAAATTTCGACGAAATGGCTCTATCTCGCATGGTTAAGGAGATAGAAGCAAATTTGTGTTTTGCCTTTTTTGGCCAAAATTCGAAAATTCAAAATGGCCGCCATTTTTGGGGAGGGGAAAATTTTTTGAAAATTGCCAAGAGTACATTTTTCAAATACCCTGTGGGTCGAAAATTTCGACAAAATCGCTCTATCTCGCACGGTTAAGGAGATACAAGCAAATTTGTGTTTTGCCATTTTTGGCAAAAATTTGAAAATTCAAAATGGCCGCCATGTGAGCGGAAACCAAGCGTCCGGACGTCGGAAAAAGCAAAAATAATATGTCCACCCCCAAGCCTATGTGGTTAGTAGATTTTGCTAAGCGGCTATGACGGGCGGGTGTATCCAAAATACTATTTTCTGGTCATATGACCTTGATAAAGATCAAAGATTAGATTTAAGCATGTGGAAAAATTTTCCTAATGTAAATATTTGCTGAATATGGATGGAAAACATCCAATGATAAGGGAGATATTCAAGATTCAAGGGACACCATAATGCAGCCGCGGTAGTGGCAGCGGTGAAACTGAAGTGAAAGCAAATAAGTGCCCTTTTAGGCATGCTTAATTAGTTCTGATATCAATGGAAATGGTTTTCAGAAGGTATATTACAAATGAAGGTGTGGTGAACTTCAGGAGTTCTTGAAGAGAACTTCTAAATAGCCGCTGACGAGCAGTACTTGAAAAGGTGAAGGTCAGCAGAAAACGAGATGATCTAGTGAATTCAACCACAATGGATACGGTAAATAACCATATTGCAATTTGCAAATATGGATGTAGTTTGTGACTGAAGACAATACAGCTCATGGAACGAACGAATTAGTACTTGTGTAGAATATCTACAGAGGCGTTTTATACAGAAGACAGATGATTAATGCACAACAACATTAGAGGGTTATTTTAATTGGGTTTTTTTTCTGTCTTTCTGTCCTGTCTGTTCACCTTTTCACTGAATATTTAAGAGAATGCATTTTTGTGTGAATGATCTGGTTACCAGCAGCATTATATTTAGACATGGTTACCTCGGCTCGTCAACCTAATAAATGTTAATATAATGTAGACATGGTTACCTCAGCTCTACTTTACTTGCATGTAGAGCCGTGGCACGACCCCACATGGAACTGGAGATTTGCATAAAACACAAATATCATACAACTGTGTACAATTAACTGTTCCCACAACTATTTTGTTTCATTTTCTTCAACAATCAATCAACATGCAAACATGTTTGACAAAAAAAAAATATGACATTTCCTGATTTACCAGGGTTTTTGGACCATTTCTCCAAAAATTTGTAAAGTTCTTTCATTATAAAAGCTGTGTTAAATAGCATATATTTTGTACAAGTATTGTATTTGTTGTGTCCTTGGCTTAATATCAACTGTTTCTAATTATATTAAGCCATTTTCAGTCATTTTTTCAAGTTTTATTCAACAGATATAGATTTTTTGCAAATCTCCAGTTCTATGTGGGGTCATGCAACGGCTCTACATGCAAGTAAAGTAGAGCCGAGGTAACCATGTCTAGATTATATTAACATTTATCAGGTTTACGCAACTTGTACACCAGTGGTTACCTCGGCAATGAACCCTGATGGGATCTAAGGCCCAACAGCAGAAGTCGTACAGACTTATTTCACTTCTAAATATTTTATTTTTCAACAATGTGAAAATGTTTTGTCAAATTATAAGCATTAGAGCATCATTTATCTTTTACAAAACGAAAGTGATGCTCTTATATCCACTTAATCCTCTTTTCAGCCTAACACATATTTTCGCCCCATTATGCGTAATATGGCATTAAGAGTAAAAATTCACGTTTTACAGCACATATCAATAAAACTACCAATGTTAAGCAACTGTTATGCATTTATTGTATCCAAACGTGCTTATTAATTTGTAAAGCTTTCTGTTAAAAAACACTTTACTTCTTGCTTAATGGGCCTATTACATGGTAAAGCACCATACAGTATACGTACTGGCATAACACTTTGGGATTACCAGACGTTTCGATCCTCCGGACGTTTCGACCCGCTTTTTCCCAGATGTTTCGACCTACTTTTGCTGGACAATTTGACCCAATTTGGAAGCTATGTAATATTGCAAGGAAATCCCAGGGTAAATGTGTCCTCGAATCATGTCATAAATATTGATGACTTGGGTGCTATGACCGTGAGTTCTGTAGTTTAAAGTATTTCATTATTGTTCATGCTTCTATTTAATAAAATATTGCAAGGAAATACCAGGGAAAATCTGTGTCGTCCTATTTTCTCATGAATATTAATGACTTGGGTGCTATGAACTGCCTGATAATAGTACCCGTAGGTCAAAACGTCCGATGGGTCGAAACATCGATTTCGAGACAACTCGCCCATGCTGACAATTCGCCCCATTTTTTCCAGATGATTCGCCCCTTGTTTTAAGGATAATTCGCCCCCATTTTTAAAGATGATTGTCTCCTTTTTATGGAAACCTTTGGTGATTTTTATGAATGTACTGTCTATTTCCATTCTGTAAACAATACATAGTACTAGACTACTAGTCATTTTAAATGTGTAATTTTGAAGCTAATACAATGCATATTGTTATATAGTTGGGTTATCTTTTATTCTATGTACAGCTGAGTTGCATTGTCACCTGCAACTATACAAAACTAGCCAACATGTGGCAAAAAAACCACATATTTATTGCATATTATTCAGTAGAAATTATTACCAATTAACTACTATTGCTCAGAGGAAAAAAATTTTAAGGGGCGAATTGTTTCAGGGGGCGAATCGTCTTGACACCGAAACATCTTGATACCCACATTGGAACGGCGACGTGCAACTAGTGTATAGTATGAATAAATAAAATAAAACCTACCTTCAGATTAATAAAGATACAAATTATAAACTGTCAAAATAGGAAACATTGACACAGAAAAAGGACTGTATGGGCAGTCTCTTTTTAGTGAAGTTTATAGTGGAAGTTTATGTGGCAGTCCCGGAAATAAACATGGACACTAACTTTAGCGGATTTTTATAATTTTCTCCGTCGAAATAAGAAAGATTATGTAAAAAGCTTTGGGAATTCTGACAGATAAGACAGAAAGTTCAAAGTTGGGGTTTTACGTACTGTTCAATAGCCAGGGTAATATATGGACAACAGGTCAGAGCATTGTCACTTGTGGAAGTGGAACCCACACAGAGGTGACTGCCTAGCTGATATTAGATGCGAAACTTGCTAACCACTAGGCAAAAATAGACCTCCTGATGACACAGAAAAGTTTAAAATGTAGTTTGAAGGGTGCATAAGATAAACATTATTGACAGTTATAAACGATATAATCATTGATTAAATTGCATAGCATAAAAGGCATGTCCTGTTGACATTACAGTAAATAATTGGCAGTGTATTGTAATAAAAGAAAAATAAAATACAATATTTCAGACTCCAGAATGCTGCATAAAGTAATTTTGCGAAAATAAGATTGGCTTCAAGGCTCACTTCCCTTTTTTAGCAAATACCATATAATGTATTTTTCTGCTATTAAATTTGAGGCTGTACTTTACTACAAAGTCTCCACATGCTGCACACATAGATGAGGACACACATCATCTGTATGTAAAAGATAATTAATTAGTTTCCCTCAGAATTTCCAAGTAACACCATATTTCATTAATTATTCACTTAGCATGTGTATGTATCACAAAGAGTTTTTTTGTTAATAGAGAAGTTACCTGAATAACAGTTTCCCCACTTAGCATCCAGGCTCTGAGCCTAATACTACAAACTTAACATATCAACTGGGAAAAATTACGCACTAAATATCACTTAGTTCTCAAATAAATTCAGCTATGTGTGCTATGTTTCTGTAAAAAAATGTGTATCATCTGAATGTTGTTTTTTTAAAATCAAATTGGTAACTGCATAAATATATTTTACACATAACCATTTCTAATGACTTGAATTTAACAGAGCTAATAGAAAATGGCCTGTAATTTTTATGTCAGACATATCATCACATTTATTTTCACCTTTGGTACTTTTTTTTGTTTTATCAAGGAATTAGGCATCCCATTGTTGCCAAGCAGAGCTTTAAATCACAAATTATAAAGACTGAAAATGCGCAGTAAATGAAAACACTTCTATGCGCAGACAATCAGTAGGCTTAAATGAAAGAACAAATGCATGCCCACTGAACGCCGAAAGTGCTGTTTTGAACTACTTGATTGTATGTTGGTAGTAAAATTGTTTGCTTTTACAAGGGCACGATCATGCATTAAAAAAAGTAATCCAATATGGCAGTGTCCTTGTTTGTGTCACCTTATAAAATAAAGGGATATTTTTTAACCAGGTAGGCAGGTCTTTATAGTAGCAATAAATACCTTATGATTGGGCATTTGTTACACTATTTATGTCCAGCAAAATTTTTTTCATAATGCCCTTGTGCCTAATTATGCTCTGGCATTATTTGAATTTTTGCCGGGCATAAATAGTGTAACAAATGCCCTCACACTGGGTATTTATTCCTACAATAGAGTATTAGCTATTTTGCTGTTACTGTATATAGCCCCTTCTAATGTATCATTCATGTTCGCATTATAATTAACATATTTAAATTTTGTTAGTACAACCAGTTTCAATGAATTATTAAGCGTGAGCCTTACTATAGCTCGCGCTTCTACAGGTCACTTTTTTTTTGTCTCTGGACTTTGATAGAATTGACAACACAGGTGGACTCTCAATTTCCCTTTCTTGCCCTCCAATAGCTAAAAGGACACATGTCCTTTTGGCTTTTTCCCATACATATGTCCTTCTTCCATTGGACCATCATGAATTGTGGCACAGAGTCATGACTGTCTGCTCACTAAGTGGCAATGGGCTATGTTAGTACTTGGATAGGTGACCGTCTCAGTTCAGGACAAACTGTGGGATGTATCTAAGTTGGAATTTATTTCTGTCACGAGACTTTTGTAAATTCTAATGTACTACTCATGTCTCTGATGGCTTTGCGCTCACACTAAGGGACCAAAACACCTTTTGGCCCTGTTGTTTACAGAATTCAAAAGTGTTTCATAACGTATTTTATTCTTCACCTATATTCTTCATCTTTTAGTTTTATCTATTTTGCCTACTAATAACTTAGATTTATTACTGTTTCTAGTCTTCCTCCAGAAACTATTTACATCTGTTTCACATAAGTATCTAGCTGCAGAATCAGTTATAATTAGGAAATCGGCCACAGATGTCCTTCAGGTTTTGTCAGAATTTTTTTTCTCCATTTTTTCCATTCATTTTCTACTTTTCCTCATTACAGCAAAATGATTCAAGATATCATCATCACTTTTTCTGTGTCATTTCTGGGTCAAGGGGGACAACTTCTGAATTTTTTTTTATTTTTGCCATCTTGTTTCCAAGATAGCTGCCACCCATTTTTAAAGGTTGTGCGTCCTCTAAGTCCAGATTGCTTTGACCAATTGTATTCAAACTTTGTACAGTCATTGATATTACTCATGGGAGGAAGCCTGTTGATTTTAGGCAAAATTGATTAAACGCCATGGCCACCAGAGGAGATATTGTAAAAGCAACTTCACCAATGCGATGCTAAGTACCACAAGGCTTGCTTCAAATGTTTCAAAAAGTTCCCATTGTGTTTTTCCACCATGTTTTATCCCATATAGAAAATGTGACTGTTTTAATAAATTTTGTCATTTTGTGACTCAGCACTTGATAACTCTATAACACATCATTACAGTAAAACCATTAGAGATATCAAATTCAGGTTTCCTGTGTTTATTTTAGAGTCAAGGGTAACAACTTTTGAAAAAAAAACTGTGTTGTTTTTAAGATAGCCGCCACCCAGTTTTAACATTTGTGTGCGCTCTAAGTCCAGACTGCTTTAGATAGTCTTCAACATTTGTAAGTTATTGATATTACTTATTAGGGGAAGCATATTGATTTGGGGCAAAACTGAGTGAAAAAACATGGCCACCAGAGGTAATTTTGTAAAATGCAACTTTGCTGATTTGATGCTAAGTACCACAAGGCTTGCTTCAAATGTCTCAAAAATGTTCCCATTGTGTTTTTCTGGCATGTTTTATCCAACATAGAACATTTTTGCCATATTAAAACAATATGAATGTTGTAATATTGAAAACTGACTTTTCTGTGTGTGTCTCTAGAGGATGTCCCAAGGCCTTCAGGCCTTTTTCCAGTTATATCTACATTTATTTTACAATAAGAAAGGGCAGAATTATAACCAGCACTTATATTATTCATGTCATATCTCTAATTCAGCTTATTACATTCATCTTTTAATCCTAAACTATGCCATAATGGAAATAGCCTCGGCTGTTATTACATACAATTATATTAAAAGTAATGTAAATGTAAACACTGATAAAAACATAAAAATACAGTGCTTTTCAATTATAATAATGTATTGTCATTCAACGTGTCTTCAAAACATTGTCAATTGAAGTGCAGGTGATTAAAAGCATAAGACATATTAGACATATTTCTCTGTCAGAATTCATGAATTATTTATATTCCTCAGATTTATAGCTTCAGTTATAAGCAAAATTACTTATCTGCTTCTCCCCAGTAAACAATAGAAATGTTTTTAAATGGTTTAAATGTTTATAAAACATTTTTAAAACCTATTTAAACCCTATCTTATGGTTTTCTAAACGTTTCCAAGAAAAATGTTTATGCTGTAATGTTTAAAGAACATTTTATAAACATTCTCTATGCAAATGTTTTTACTGAAAATGTTTATTAAATGTTTATAAAATAACTCAAGAAGCTAGGTTTGACTGGAAATGTTTTTAAAACATTTATAAAATAGCTGAAGAAATGAAGGTTTTGCCTGAAATGTTTTTCAAACATTCATCATAAAATATTTGATAAACAGTACACATAAAATGTTTAAACAACATTGCTTGTCAAATGTTTTAAAAACATTCTATCAAAAAAGTTTTTTAAACCCATATTTCTAAACCTTAACCTTCAAACATGTCCAAACAAAGATGGCGGTGAGCAATAATAGGGGATTTTAGAGGACTTGGTCAAAATTTGTCTCACATGCAATCCCTAAAAGTAAGAATTGAATGGGGGCACAATTTCTAAGTCACTATCTTACAATTTTAGACATAAAAATAATATTTTCATCAATGAGCAACCTTAAAAAGATATTGAATTTGACCTCTGACCCCATTATTATTCAAACATTATTATGTTCATTTGTAACATTTTTCTAAGATTTGTCATTAAACGTTTAATAAACGGTATACATAAAACGTTTTAAAAACATTCTATTATAAATGGTTTTCATACCCATCATTTTTTAACATTTGCCAAACGTTTCCTATCAAATGTTTGCAAAACCTGAAAATGTTTACTGGGTCCTGCTGTTTAAGGTGGATCAGTATATGCAATAATAAAATATTTGTGATAGTTATACGAGTAGTGCTGATCAATTCCTGATTGAAAATCAGAGCTTAAGAGCAATATGGGTCAGTTGTGATCTAGGCAAGCTCAACTCCATCTGATACCCACAACTGGAGACAGCTAATGTTTCAGCTGCAAGAGATTTCCTTCTGTATTGTTGCTGGAAGTGGTGGACATGTGTGGGTTAACAATGGATCCAACACGGATCGTCAGGTGTTCAATCATTTGGAGCTCAGGCAGAAGACTGAGAACTATCCCATCAGCTTCCCTAAATCAGATTCTTTCATTGATCATGACCCAAGACTCGAGTACTTCATCCTGGCTAAATGACACATTCTCACTCAGGATATAGTTCATGAAATCATTCTCCAATTGAACACTACATATATCAGAAAGAGTTTACAACTATAGGCTGAGCTGTGGATGCAAAGTTATGGAAGGCACCTTCTGATCCCTGCCTCTAGTTTCTGGGTGCTCCTATCCAGATGCAGGAAGAAACCCAAGTGGTGCATTGTCATGGCATGTATGATTCTGCACAACATTCTGCATTGCAGATACAACATGGTTATTTGGATTATCACGCTGCAGTGTTGCATGGAATTAACACTCTGTACATTGGGAGAAACCTGACACTGGCTGCCAAGGCCCAGAGAGATGTCTTTTTTCTTAGTGAACTACTTCCACAACAGGGGAGCCATGCCATGGCAAATAGATATAGACTTTCAATGACATATAGAGTTTCAATGCTACAAACTTTTCAGCATGCAATTTCATGGTGTCCATCTATATTTATTCTTGAATCGATTTCAAACTACTTTTACATTATATTTCAAAGTAATTTTCATATTTAACGAATCTAAGTTCTCCGCCCGACCAGAGAAAGGGTATACAGAAGGGATATTTTCCTCACAAGATCTTGAATTGTGATGGTGTCGGGTTCAAACACCACTGTGGTAGATTCGCCCATTCTTTATAACAAATTTTTTGTGGGGTGAGGTGAAGTGTATCAGAATAATGTTCGGATGCAGTTTTTGAACCATTTTACTTGACTTTTTCATTGGTGGTGGGTCCCTGTAACATTGGTGATGTAACACATGGTAATTGTCTCTGGGATCTGCTGCTGCTGCTGCTTGGACATGGCTTGCATTTTGATGTAGTGTCCCTTGTTGTACAGACTAGTCAATTGGAAACTGCTGTTGCACAAAATGATGAAGTGGTTTTGGCTGTAGTTGAAGATGTTGGAACATGGCCTCCTGTGACATAACAGGTAGAGTGGAGCTTGCATTCAGCCCAAACATAGTCACAATGTCTTGTAGCAGGATGTGATCCTGTTGGCTGACCTGTTTCCTTCTGAAATGTCTAAGTAAGTTAATAGCGTCGAACTGGATGTTTCAGAGCAATCATAGGACAGCTGCCTGGCTTCTTTAGTCAACCAGTAGCAGAAGGCAAGCCTCTGGTACCTCTGGCTGGTTTTCGTTTTTATCCTAAAATCATTGCAAGTTGCTAATCTTGTCAAACTTCTTTCTTCTTTCTATAAGTGGTTTTAGAGGTGATAGTTGGACTCACTGGTGGTTGGGGTTGCAGATTAATGGTGACTTGTGGAGGGGGTTTGAGAAGGGATGGGGCAGTGGTCATACAGTCATAAGGGCTGAGAATGTTGTGTCAATGCCCAGGTGGTATAGATGGCTGGGAGCGTCTCTTCTGTTGTCGGCTCTTTAACTTGCATGGTTGTTGGCCTTGAATTGATTGCCTTGGGTGGAGCTTTAAATGTTGGCAAAGTCTCACAATGTGGTTTCTAATAAAGTCAAATTTATCCTTGACCCAGATCTGGCGAATTGTAAGATCAGAGGTGCACTGCCTCAAGTTTTGAGTAAGTTTCCTATAGATAGTCCTCTGGGACTAGAACCACCTGAAACTCCACCAGGAGCACCTCTTAATCTTGACTGAATTAAACTGCAGCGGTAATCATCCTCCTCACTGTTGCCTCAGAGTCTGTGTCATATCCACCTGTCACAGCGTGTGACTACCCAAGGCACTCTGGTATTCTACATGTGTCTCCAGTATCTCAAATGCATCATCTCCCTCAAGATAGACCTTGTGTAGGGTCCTTCTTTAGTGCATTATGATTCTCTGAGAGCATTTCCCTCCATAAGGAAGTGAGAGTGTAAAATCCAGACTCTTACAAAATGCACTCATTCATTGTCTCAAAAAAACCAAAGTAAAGACTTGTGAGTAAGTCTACCTTCAAGAGCCTCCTAAACATCCTGAACAGCCTGAGTCTTAGGCTTACTTGTCTCACTTTCTGGATTCTCAGTCCTGCCCTGTGATTTCTCCGCAGTAGTAGTTTTTCTCTTTTTCATCGTCTAATTAATTTTCACATTGATGTAGTCTCACTGGAGTCTGTCCATGCAATCAAGAATGTTTCAAAATCATTTCATATAAGCAATTTGCAGATATTTGTTGTAATATTTTCAATTGCAAACTCATCTTAAGCCATTCAGGAGCCCTTCTTCTCAATCTTTTTGGTCATATACCCTGATCTTGTAATTCGAGATGGATTTTTAACAGTTAGTGTCAGCATTTTGGAGTAAAGTACTATTGTGATATGCTGTTTGTAAACTGTATAACATTCTAATCGTATAGCTTTCGTATTTGATCTTAAAGGTTTTCAACAGGATCTTAGGGCTTTATTATAGATTGAAATTGGTCCTGAACAGTTTAAGAGCGTTAAGATCACTTTCAGATCGATTTAAGATCCAAAAGATGCCTTTATGAATGATAGAATAGGTTTAAGATAAGTGTGAGATTGTGTTTCCAAATGCAAAAATCTAATAAGGTTCACAAAAGGTTCATGAAAATTTCGAATAGTTTTAATTTATTGAGAAAGGATGTAATTAGCTGCCAAAGACTTCCAATTCCGAAATGAATGTTCAAAACAAAATATTAAGAGGTTTGAAAACACACCCAAACGCTTCTCGAAACCCTTCCAAATGGAAAAATTCTGGATAACAAAGCTTTTTTTACACGAGTTCTATGGATTAGACACTCGTTGATGTGAAACAACCCTCTTATAACTTGGACTACTCCTGTTTGTCAGATTTCTGTTTGCACAATATGTCTATAAGTGAAGGTTTTATACTCTAGCCCGTTCTCCATGTATTCAGCAACACTTACTGTAAGTTAATAAATTTATTATTAAAACCAAACACAGCTTCCCTCTGTGACAGTCCTTACGGATCTTTTTACATGGTGGAGTATGCTACGATCATAAGCAACATTGTATAAAGGCTGCTTTTTTGTCAAAGTTGTACACAGTAAGTTAATTTTTTGCCCCTACCATATATTAAGAAAGTATAGCATTTGTATTATGAATACGAAAACATATGCTGATATTTTTTTTTAAATCTACATCATAAACTATAACATTTGGGGGAGAATGATGTACATACAATAGTGTAACCAGAAGAGTAATGGTTTACACAAAATGGTGCAAACAGATGAAATTCTATGTTAAACATTCTATTTTGTTGCACTTTTGATCACTTCTTTAAACCCCGACATACTATTGAACACATAAATAGTTACTAAAATGTGTCAATGTCTTTCATGCTCTCACGGCCATGGTGGCGCAGTGGTGACACATTCGTCTCCCACCTCTGGAGTCTGATGTTCGAACCCCAGACCTTATATGGGAAACTTGGTAGTTGCTTACCTAAGTTGGAAAGTTTGGTAGTTGTTTATCAATGGTCAGCAGTTTACAATACAGAACCTTGACCAACTGTATGTACTGGTTTCCTTTGCCCATAAAACAACACCTCGTGACATGAAGTATACAGTGTTGAAAGAGATTTTTAAAACCCCAAATAAAAGAAAAATAAATTTATGCCATCACATAAGTAAAACATATGACATATATCTTCCCTCGTTGTACAATACTTACGAGGGGGCCACGGTGGCAGAGTGGTAACACTCTCACCTCCCACCTCTGAGGCCCGGATTCGGTTCCCGGCACGGCCGCAAGTGGGAAAGCTGGTAGTTGCTTGCCGTTGGTCGGCAGTTTACAGTACAGAACCCTGATGAATTGTATGTACTGCTTTCCTCTGCCCTTCCACTGCCCATTGTGATATGACCTGTACAGTGTTGAAAGCGACGTAAAAACCCCAAATAAATAAATAAATACAATACTTACGAAACTTTGAAACAAGATCATGGCTCAATTTTCTCACTGTATATCCTCAAGTTTAAAAAGATAAAGTAAACTTTTGTATCTAAACGCACAGCCTTTTTAGTTCCATTGATAAACAGTATTTAAATGAAACGTTCAGCAGTCTTTTTCACTCTAAATCAAACATATTGTCCTACATTTTCCAGTATCCCCTAAAGTAAGACATGTGTTGAAGACTTGAAGTAATAACACTTTGTCTTCCATTGTCCGCATATGCTTCTTGATAAAATGTTTCAATGCTGTGAATGGCTAATATGTTTTGCCTCAGTGTTGAAATAATTAAAAAATTTGACATTTAAACATTTGACTAGCATATGCGTGATTTTGTGGGTTCGAAACTAACTATGGCAATATTCTGAATTCACGCAGGTCCTTATATTACACCAGATATTCAAAGGGAAGTGAAATTCCAACTTTTACCTTTATTTTTAATTCTGTCATGAGTTTTAGTTCGCATTTCTGCTGTTTTACCCAGTATTGCAATATTTATTTTAGCACAGAAGCAAACTAGTTCGGGTAATGCATGTGACACAAACTATCAAATCAAACGTACATCATCCAACATCAACTCATGATCAAATTAGGACAAGATGTTATCAAAGTATATCAGCCATCACACAAAATAACAATATGTAACGTCATATTCACCAAAAATCGTTGAGAAAGGGGATGACTTCTCCAACCCAAATTTAACTCTAATTCTGCTCGTTTTAAAAGGGTGGTCTTGATTTGAATCCAGGAAAAAAGGGGCACAGGTGAAAAAAGGACAAAGAAAAAAGGGCAGAGGAAAAAAGGGGCACACAGTTTTTGGAAAAGGGGAAAAATGGCACAATTTTTTGTCCAATTATGAATGAAGCATTATTGATACAAATCAACTTTTAATTACTTTTATGCAACAAACATGAAACTCTGTAGGAATATTACTGATACAAATCAACTTTTATTTGAGAAACATTTAAGTAAATAAAACAATAAATCTGAACTGATGCATGAACATGAATACAAATTAATATTTAGCAGTCTCCATGTTTCTAATACAGTCTTATGCAATGTCCAACTCCTTTTAAGAATTCCTTTTACAATTAACAGCCCTTTTAAGTAGACCCCTTAAAATAATCCAAGCAATTCCATGCATCTACTCTGAATTGCATTTTACAATTGAAAGCCCTTTTTAGTAGACCCAATCAAGCAATCTAAGCAATTCTATAATCTCTGTATTGCAAATTAAAATTGAAACCCTTTAAAGTAGGTTTAAAACACACTATATTTTAAAAGGTAATGTTAAATGTTTAAAATCTGTATTCATGTTCACACATCAGGACTTTATATGCTCCTTAAATAAATTTGATTTATATTCACATTTTTGATTTAAAAAAAATTGTGCCCCTTTTCCAAAATCTGTGTGCCCCTTTGATCCTGTGCCCCTTTTTTCTTGTGCCCCTTTTTTCTAGGTCTCTTTTTTCCTATGCCCTATTTTTTCTGCGCACCCTTGATTTAATGTACCTGTATTAAGTTGATGGGGGGCAATCAATTCCCACGTTCGGGTGGTCATTTCAGTACTCATTATACTTACCCAGGGTTACTAGAACATGCTTTTTGTCTATTTGCCTGGTAGCTTCCTGGTAAACAAGTAAGTACTGAAGTGATCTTAGTAAGTAAGTCAGGTGACCAAACAATAAAATAGCAGCAATCACATATTTTATTGTAAAACTGTTATTAAAACCTCAATAATTGTTCATTTCTTTTATAAATATCAGTGGAAAGACATGAAAGATATAACAAAATTACACTTTTCTTGACCTCGTCAAAAAATAAATAGCCTTCGAAATTAACTAAATAAAATTCACCACAGAAAATACATTGTGTGCAGATACCTAATATTAAATGGTTTACTGAGATAGATTGGTGTTGACAGGATATACTTTTGAACCACACCTTCTACCGATCAATACCTAGTTTGACGTCATCATGACATCCCTAATAACATCCTTCTTTCACACCTTTCAAATTAATATAATTTCTGTGGCACTGAAATGGGAGCATGTCATTGTTATAATAGTTATAATGGAAGGATCCTATATAGAACTGACTTTTGACGTTAATCTGTTATCCACATTGGGTCGTCTCATGTGTTGGTGCAGTGCTTTAGGGAACCAAAAGTCATGCATTAGGCAATTTCAATGCTTACAACCATGCAATCCAACTGTGTGAAAGGGTCTCTATACAACACTGGCCACTAGTGGTGTAGTCATATCAAATTATGTGTTCCTTACACAACATTGTCATTGGTTTAGTTAACTATCCTACGTTGTTGTGATTACTGCACAAGTAAAAACTTTTACTGGAAGAAAATTTCTCTAATTTCCAATTTTGAAGATGCCTTGTGAAAATTTCCACTTATACTGTACTTCTGTCAAGAAGGTTATATTTTTGATGGCGTGTCATTGTCTGTTTGTTCATTTGTTTGCAAAATGACTAAGTTATAGATATGCTTTGATCAAAGTTTCATGAAAAGTCGTCAATTGAAGATCAGTGGATAAAGGAACGGGTGATTCAGGTTCGGTGATGATCCATATCATCTGCTGGATCCATCACCTTCTAAGAGGATGTTTTTCATCAATACACCCATATGCAAAATTTGAGGAGTTGTGCCTTGGGGGAGGTACATACTCTTTGCATTGTCTGGTTAGAAGCTAATAGAGTCATAAAATGCAAATTAATTCTAGTGAAGTTAGTGAAGTAACTTAATTTGGGGAATGGTACAGCTCTCAAGACTTACAGTGTCAGGACATAACTGGACAGGAAATCGAGAGAGGACAATAGTGCACATACTAGTTGGTCAATATTTAACATTAATTGTAACCATTTACTTTGGTACTTAAGGTCAAGGTTAAAACACATGGTCTGTTGATTGTCTTACCAGTTACCACCCTATACAACCACCAAAGCCCCAAATGTACATAAATGTTGTGTTTGTGATGCCATTTTTGAAATAATTCTAGGTGGATCTTTTCACAGCACCCACGGCCGACACCCGATCACCCATGGTCAATGTCCATTTCACCCTTTTCATTTTGAATTTATTGGATGTATTTTGACAGCCATAGGGATTTTATGTCCACGAAACACATCCTTACATAAACAAAGATAATGAATTTCATAATTGTATAACACAACTTAATTATGTTCATTTTTTTCTGTGTTAATTGCACAAGAAATTAACATCGTGACCATTTTTAATGTAAAATTAAGATGTCCAAGTCAGACCGAAAGATAAAAGCATTGGGCCACAATTATGCTTCTGAAAGTTACATTTTCATTATAATTCTGGGGATTTTAGAGCAGTTAAATCTGAAGTGTCTTTATATTGCGTTACAAATGTACCATTTGCATGTGAAAACGGTAAAGTAAATATTTTGAAAAGAAGCCCCTAATGACATCAGAGAAGCAATATTTATCAAAATGTTACTGAGTTTGTCCTGGATAAATTAGTAAATCCTCACCCATCAGTTTAGTAAAAGAAACTTAATTGCTTTATAATTCATGAGCTTGGCTCCCTTTATCTTAGCGGGGGTATGACGTCACATGTATTAATACACATAAATACAGGCATGATACAAACACTGTTCGTAGTAACAGTTCATTAATTGTTTCATCAACTGAAATAGTTAAATAGCTTGCCTGTTATTACTTTTGAAGAAAAAAAGAACTACATTGTGTCCCTACCTTCATTTGGCATGTATATTTTTAGCTTACAATGTGAGAGTTTGTGTCATTTTTTAAAATATTTTTTTTTTCAAAATCCGCTAAAAATGGGAATGCTCTCCATGTTGTGGTGAAAGCATTCTATCTAAATACAAATCTGGACTTATGTACACTTATGTAGCTCATGAGGTCAACAGGGAAGTGTGTGATCTAGATATGAATGAGTTTTTTTACATACCAATTGAGAACACCCCTTTTCAAAATTAACGGATATTCATTGATTAAAACTGATTATGGCAGAATATGTATACATGTACACAGATTAATATAAAAAGTATCCTCTGTCTGGAAAAAAAACATCCATTTTATGTTCACTATTTTCAAAGAAAAATATCTAATGCCTAGATTCATGAATGTTATTGTAGGATTATTTGCCATAGATGTGAGATTGCCTGTGACTGATAAAGACTGCGATCAGGCAGTTGACTCTGGATCCTTGTATATTTGTTGCCACCCAGTAACATGTGTCAGATCTTCAAAGATTGTCCTGGAGATTATGATGACTCAGAAAGGGACAGATGATGACTTACTGGGGGTGCACTATAGGTGAGATGGGTTTACTTTGTAACGGGAAGCCAATAAAAGTATTAATGAATACAGAAATCATATAAATAACTCTTTTGAAACAGTAAAGAAAATTGCCACAAGAAGAAGACGCAGCTGACAAGAAAGATTTATGAAGACATGGCCAACTAGAGGGAAAAAATCACTGTCACAAAGCGGATGTCAGGGATTCCAAATAGACTTAGAGACATATGTAAATGACCAAAAACAGCAAGAAAAATATTGCTGTCAAAAATCGGGTATCTAATGTCGAAAGCTATATACATGTTTACATACACTTATGCAAAGTATAGTACAAGTGATGCTGCAAAGTATAGTACAAGTGATCAGTTATCCCTTAAAATCGCTGAGGCGGGACCTGGGCATATTAGGATCTCAAGCAATAGCATTAAATTCACACTCGAGAGTGAGAGAGTTTTTTTACATACAAATTGAGAACACCCCTTTTCAAAATTATTGGATATTCATTGATTAAAACTGATTATGACAGAATATGTATACATGTACACAGATTAATATAAAAAAGTGTCCTCTGTCTGAAAAAAACAACATCCATTTTATGTTCACTATTTTCAAAGAAAAATATCTTATGCCTAGATTCATGAATGTTATTTTAGGATTATTTGCCATAGATGTAAGATACCTGTGACTGATAAAGACTGCGATCAGGCAGTTGATTCTGGATCCTTGTATATTTGTTGCCACCCAGTAACATGTGTCAGATCTTCAAAGATTGTCCTGGAGATTATGATGACTCAGAAAGGGACAGGTGATGACTTACTGGGGGTGCACTATAGGTGAGATGGGTTTACTTTGTAACGGGGAGACAATAAAAGTATTAATGAATACAGAAATCATATAAATGACGATTTTGAAACAGTAAAGAAAATTGCCACAAGAAGAAGACGCAGCAGACAAGAAAGATTTATGAAGACATGGCCAACTAGAGGGAAAAAATCACTGTCACGAATCGGATGTCAGGGATTCCAAATAGACTTAGAGACATGTAAATGACCAAAAACAGCAAGAAAAATATTGCTGTCAAAAATCGGGTATCTAATGTCGAAAGCTATATACATGTTTACGTACACTTATGCAAAGTATAGTACAAGTGATGCTGCAAAGTATAGTACAAGTGATCAATTATCCCTTAAAATCGCTGAGGCGGGACCTGGGCATATTAGGATCTCAAGCAATAGCATTAAATTCACACTCGAGAGTGAGCAACATATTTTTCACACAAAAGAATCACAGGTTCTATATTTGTGGATATATATCGTAATTCAATATTTTATGACTGTATTCATAAGAGTAAGGAAAACCCCCACTTTTCAAGAATGGAAAATTTCCCATGCCTAAGTTAATCTCCATGTAAGAAATACGTCACTGCATGGAATTATTTCCATATTTCCAGTTTTCAAATACCACGCCAGTTACTAATAAACTTTACAAATGTTATCTCTTACAGCGTTCTGAACTGAAACCAGAAAACCAGATTTTATTTATAATATTTTGTATCACCCGGTATACCAAGTCCAGGGACAGATTGGTTGTGTCTTATTTTTCATTAATTTTCATTCCAAATGTGTGCTTCAAGATTTACATTAATTCTCTTAGACTTTTTTTGCAATAAATTAAAATCCAAAGTGCACATTTTCCCGTTAATGATTGACAAAATGAGGAATTCAAGATGTCAATCAGCCACATTTCCATGTGGATTATTGAATAAAACTTTTTCATGCTTGACTTTTTATTCACCCTGGAGGTTGAGTCTTGGAAAAAAAATTTGTTCATCCTACCACAGAAGTGGTCTTATCTTTGTATGTATTGCCGGTAATATCAATATGTTGTATTTATGTGCATTGCACAAATATCCTTCCAAGAAGTCACTCCATGACAACACCATGATATTATTGCCTTTCCATTAGTGGCATAATTAGTTAATAGCTTTAGAGTACAATGCTATAATTCATTGTACCCCTATCATCAAATTTGTGTTGCAAGTATGTCACATTCTTTATAAATCTGGGATTTTCAATGCCTCTGAGTTTCAAATAATTGGGAATTTTCCACTTATTAGCTATTCTTTCCAAATAAATCTGTGAGATCATGTCAGATACAATACGTATGGTGCTTAAATGTGATCTGTTATATATAAAGATTGTGCTAATGTGAAAAGGATATCCACTATTTATACACTAAAATTATGCATAAATATTCATTAATCTCTAGCCAAAATATGTTAATGTCAATGTGAACTATCTGAAGTGAACCAATGTGTTATGCTTAGGTTGTTAGTTCCCTCCTTAAATCTTGGAATTTGAAAATTCCCTTCACTATCTTACGCCTGGATCCCACTGAAGTATTAGTACATGCATGTAGATCGAGTTTTCTCTGTACTTTGGAATCTTTTTTATTAGTCTATATAATTATTGACACGACAGCGATCTATCTCCAGAAATATATGAGTGCTTTCGAAATATTGCGCTTTGGGTAGATGTTTGACTTTTTGGTACAAATTTGAGCCTTGATAGAGATACCAAACTAAAATAATATTATGATGAGATTTACAGCGTAAAAACATCTTTGAATTAAAGATTTACCTTAGACTAGCTCGCTTGAGACTCTTATATAACAGAAGTAAACCGTGCAAAGGAAAAAAAACTCTACGGAGTGTGTGTACACCTTATGCGTAAGTCCCAGCAGATAAAAAAATGTGATAATCTGTCAGCAAATTTTTAATACATTGTTAGGACTCTGTGACAATGTGTGGTGACATTTCAGTCTAAAATTTCAGATAAGGAAATAAATCCATCTTCATGGTTTATTACTTCTGCCAAAATGATATATGATACCATGGATTATGGTGGCATACCTTCAATGACATAAGGGGCAGATGATTACATTTTGGTTGTGGTCCATATCATTGTCTGAATCCCTGATTTTTTAACAGATTTTTTTATATAATGACACTCATAACCAATATTAGAAGTGTTTGCCCTAGGCGGAGATCTGTACCCTCCAAGTTCTCCTGTTTATAATGTTTTCTGATGGGCGACATATGTGTGCATTGGCTTTGTATACCCAGCAGTAATCCTGAATGCCTTGCTATCTAAAGCAGTTTAATGCACACATTCAAATTCCCAGTCTTGTGAATTTGGCAGTGTTCCTATTGCCAGATGGGTTTGTTGTCCATACGAACCATTTCACATGACATCAATACAAACAGAATAGGCGAATGGAAAACACAATCCAATACAAGGTATAGTTTTATTTACACTGGATCCTGCTAAATCGATCCTGCTACTTCGTGTGTAACACATATACATGATATAATGTTTCAAGCCACAGAAAATTTATTATAATAGCTAGAGCAGGAACTCTAACAAGCTACGTAAAGGATATTGTGTCATTTATACTAAAGGTAATTATTTCTTATTTTTTGATTAAAACAAATGGTATTTTGTTGGACATTACATGGTGTATGTATTAATTGGACATGGGTGACCACGGATACTGGTGACATAGAATAGCCAGACTATATTACACCTTTCTCTTCATATGTTTTCAGCAGATAATAAATGTTTAACTAGTCACCAAGCGACGCTGTAGAAGAAATTCAAAAACAACATGTCTGGTATGTTATTCATACCTTATGTAAATAACTTGACAGTTTGATAAAATATTGCTCTGTATTTGATCTTTCTTTCAGCAATGGTGCACAATTTGTAAGTTTAATGAAAAGAAATACAAGAAGATAGAGTACGTTGACAGACACAGAACATGGTTTCAGTACATTATGAAATGTTTAATTTAAAAAATTCAGTTATTATAATAATGGGATTTAAAAAGGGGCTTAACATTTATGTTTTAACACACTATCAATGTTACTTTCCATTTTAGCTTTATGTAGCAATATTAATAGGACTTATAACTTCTGGCCTTGTTAACCACCACAGACAAGTAATCTTCATGAATAATTATTTTAATTAACATTATGAGCCACATTTTTAAAGAAATTGTTTTACCTTTCCAATTGCTTTACCCTCAGGCCCCAAAGGTGGGGAGGGGAAAAGAGTATTGTAATTACGTATATATGTCTGTTTGTCTGCACAAGTAACCCCTAAAGCTATACATCAAAACAGGGTCTTAGTTTTGCTCATGGTGGAAGCTTCACATGGCTTAATCCTCAAAGATGGCTTGGATCATGACGTCAGAATTTTTAAGGATTTTTCAGGACAATATCTTTTCCATTAATCAAAACCTCAAGTTCATTTGGGTCTCATTTTGACAGGGTGTTTCTATATCAGGTTCAATCTGGATCTGGATCATTATTGGGACTTTGTGGGTGTAAATTTTTTTTCCGGATTGTCATTAGTATCTGGTTTACGATCCCTAGGCGAAGTTTTGTGCTTCTTCAGGCACTATTTGTTAAAGTTGTAATTGGTATTGATTAATTTGTACTTAACAATGAAAGTATGGCGTGACGTGATTTTAGCTATTTGTCTGTATATTATAAAAATTTGCATCTCTGAAAAAATTAGAGCCTCTCACACCTTACTGAGTAATTTGTGAATTCTAATATTCGTGTCTGTAGGCTAATCTGCTCGAAACACAATCCAGTACAGGATATGCAAATTTTAAGCAAAAGTAGTTTTTTTTTTTTAAATGATATTGAAATTCCACGAAGACATTATTGTTTAGTGGTGCAAGATGTTTTACATGTGGTTTGTACTGCACAATAAAACTCAACATTGTTTTGATATAATTATGTAATACAAGTCGAACAATGTATCTGATGTGCAACATACACAGGTCTTTCCAATGGATAGTGACTTTCCAGTATTTTTACTACCCCTATGTCTTCCATGGGGGAGTTAATGCCATTTCTGACACGTTATGGGGATCATAATCATGCATATACTGATGTAAATATTGTTCTAAAACCACAAGCAATGTTATTTACAAAGTATTAAAATATGTACAAGGTCTGGAGGTTTCGTCCCATATTGTTTTGAGGCTTATCCCTAATGGTGAAAGTTTTCGTTCCAAGATATCAAGTTTGAGATATCATATCTTGTCTGTATTGAAGTGTCTCTCGTCTCCTAGTTACTGTGGTAGATAACCCAGATACTTACGAATGGTCTTAGAACTTTATTCAAACTCCAGACAAAAGTAAACCGAGAAAATTTTCCAAAAAATAGTGATTTACGTCACGTTAAATATCTTGAACTACAAATAGGACCCATAGTTGTACCATTTATATTACTTGATTACAATAACCGGTAGCTTTCACTAACTGCAGTCATAACTAAAGGTTTAAACATGTTTTGGCACTTCCTTGACACTTTGAATAAGTTATTAAAGTTATTAAAGAACAGAATGGCCATTGTCAGTTCTCACAGAATTCAATGGTACAGAGATAATAGAAAAATTCTAATAACTTTAAATCTAATTGGATTGAAGCCTCCAGAAAAATACAAGGCCAAAAAGGGGTTTCAGTCTACTAGTGCGAGCCGCAAAGCCATTGGACAGGAGTAGTGCACCTAGGCAATCACCTATCCAAGTACTAATGTAGCTCATTGGTGCTTAACTTCAGTGATGAGACAGGTACTCATCACGCCACATCACAATTCATGAAAGTCCAGAGACAGAAAAAAGAAACAAAGAATGATCTCTAGAAGCACTAAGCCTCTGTCTAAGATGGAGGAAATTTGTTTTGATCAAGTTAGTTTCTACATCTCTTGTAACAGCTTGTGTATTGGTATATCATTTATAATGTTAAAACTGTTGCCAAGAGCTGGAATTGAACCCGAAACCACAGATGTTAGACTCTAGTGGTCACTTGCTAAACTCCTGATAACCACTTGGTCACCTAGGACTTTACCAGATCAGGGACAAGATCATGTAGTGGGAATGACCACAATTATCTGGTACCACCTTCAGTGTTCTAACTTAACACTAATCTAAATTGGTGACAACAAGTGGGTAATCACGGTGCCATAAGGCCCCTGGTCTCATTATACAGAACTAAAGTTGTGCTACTGTGCATTAATATAATAATCTATATTGACATTACTGCCCATTGTCATGATATTCTGGTGCAACTACTTACCTGAGTTAATTTTATTGATATAAAGCTATCTAGTTATAGGCTGCAAAACTTATTATATAGATATCTATAATTCATATGCCTTGATCCAATTATAAAGTGTGTGAATTTATACATGGAAATATGTGAAAAAAACAAACAAGCTAGTTATCCAGATATCCAAATAGTATGGATATAGCTGTCTGAAAAGTTTTGTATCTAATTTTTAAAACTTTTTCCTGATTAAACATATATGTGCAGTAACATTATTGGTATGGTCATCATGGCTTCTGCATCCATAGATGCTGTAATCATCCGTCCTTAGGCTATGCTTACAAAAAAATGTATAAAAGTTTCACCAAAACAAAGCTGAGTTTTTCATGAAATAGCTTTACTTTAAGTTGATGTTTAAGATAAGTTGAGATTGAAATATTTCCATAGAAATACTGTCAAAGTGGAAAAACTAAAGAAGTTTGAGGTGACACGTGATTCCAGCCCAAGTTCCAGCCTGAACCATCTACACTACATAAAACTCCTAAAGTTTTGAATTGAGACGTAATATGAACCCCAAGTTTCAGTGTGAAACAGATATTTCATTTGAGAGGTGAACCCATCCTCTAGTTCTAATTCTAATTTGACTTTTATAGCGCTTAATGTTCAATGAGTAGTGGACTCTAAGGCGCAACAAAACAATAGCAATATGCAAAATTCAAAGTCCAGGGACAAAAACAGGTCAGCACCACAGAGAAGCCATAAGAGAAAATGAGCTAAGGAGGATATGCCTTTGCATAGAGATAGGTTTTGAGCTTCTTTCTAAAAGAGGCAATAGTGAGTGATGCACGGATGTCTTCAGGAAGTGAATTCCAAACAGTGGGAGCATCAAAGACAAAACTGAAGCCAAACTGCTAAGTGGACTTGTGAATTGTAGGTTGAAATTTTGGTACATTGAGAAAATTGGCAACACTCTGACTGTGTCTAGTATTGTAAGTAGTGTGGTATGTGGATAGGTGTAGAGCAAAATATTTGGGGAAACCAGTATGAATAAACTTGTACACCAGGGTAGCCAGTTTGAACTCTGAGAGAAACTGGATAGGGAGCCAATGGAGTTTCCTGAGTACCGGAGTTATCCGAGTGTATTTACACGAATTTGTAACAATTCTAGCAGCACTATTTTGGATAGACTGTAATCTATGGATAATAAAAACAGGGTTTACTGCCGATACAACCTATCTCTGTAGAATATGTACATTATATTGGACAAAAGCTTGTGGTCGTACATTATATCAGAACACTCTCACTGGAGAAAATGTATCTCTATTGGTGTATTCATCTTCACAGATCTCAGTCTGAAACAGGTGTTCACTGGCTATACCCATACCTCTCTATAAGACATGTATCTGCACATGTATTGCTGTATTAAATTTCAACACATCTCCCCCTGAAACAGTCATTCACTAAACTCTGTAGGACATGTATCTGTATTCGATGTATTTAACTTTACAGGTCTCCATCTCTAGCAAGTCCAGTACCTAAACTCCCTCTGTAGGAGAAGTATCTATATTGATACAAAGGTATCATTTTGAGACAGGTGTTCACTACACAGACCACCCTTACTCTGGAGCATGTATATCTGGACTGGTGATCAACCATACAGGTTCTTTGTCAGGTAAATAGTTGTGACCTATGTTCCATTTCTCTGTAGGATGGGTCATGGTGAAGGCACCGGAGCAGGAAAAGGAGAGGACACGGCCACCAATGTGGCAGCAGGTAGTGGAGTAGCTGTGGCACTGACCATCTGCTTCTTCTGTGTGGGAATACCAGTCATCTTTGTGGGAGCAGCTTTCATTGTGATCTTCCCCGAGTAAGTCAGGTCAATTATTTAAGCGGCCAGTCACACTTATTCATTATAACGTGTGTCAGTGTGAGTAGTCAATGGTTAAAGGTTGTAGATGCTATAGTATAAAACGTGAAAGTAAAGAGTATATTTCTCATCATAAAAAGTGACACAAGCATTGACTTGTGTCTCACAAAAAGCTACATAGTTCTGGCACTGTACCTGAAACATGAGAAACCCCACTTGAAGATATTCACTGCCAATCCAGTTCACATTCGAATCAAAATGTCATGTCTCAGAGTGGTTTTCTTTGCATAGACAATGTGGTCTTTCAAATGGTAAAAAGGCATTTTTAACACCAACTCAATTGAGGGAAGCCACTCTATGAGATCTGAAAGAAAGGTCGAGAGATTTCGTAATCCAAGGGATAATTGTTATGTTTATCAAAACCCTTTGAAAGGTTATTAGATATATTTATATACATCAGTAAGTAGTAAACTGTGTTTGGTATATTTCTAGAATTCTGGATGTCAGAATTTAACTTATTTGACATTATTGCGCTGTAATATTAGTTTATAGGTAAAGGGCCAATACAAGGAAAGACACGTTTTTTGTGTGTTTGTTGGGTTGTACGTACACTCACTGAAATAAACCCAGTGTCTGATCATAATTTTAAAATGGTATCATTGGCCAATTGAACACGTAGATCTGTCACACATTTTAAAACAGTTTGACACATGTGTATATACATTGGTAAAAAGAAAAGAAAAATTTGCGTATTCTTTAGTTCAGCAATTCAACTAATTGTTACTGTTTTATCTCCATCCAGGGGCCACGGTGGGAGAGTGGTAACACCCTCGCCTCCCACCTCTGAGATCGGGGTTCGGTTCCCGACTCGACCTCAAGTGGGAAAGCTTTTAGTTGGTTGCCATTGGTGGGCAGTTTACAGTACAGAACCTTGACCAACTGTACTGGTAACCTCTACCCTCCCAACTACCCGTCGTGATATGACCTGTACTGTGTTGAAAGTGACGTAAAACCCCAAATAAACCAATTTAAAAACAATTTATCTCCATCCATGCGTCCATTCATCACAAGTTTACATAAACCTATTAATTCATTTATAAAATATCTTATTTGCAGGGAATCTTTGTAACTATAAAAACAATATCTGTGCAAAATTTTGACGTCATTTTGAAAAACAAAATGGCCGCTATAGCGGTTGTTTGAAAAACTTAAAGATACTCTAAATCTTGAAATATTGCAGAAAAATTTGCACAAAAGATATTCTGATAGGAAAGCTAGCCTGATAGTAATTTTGGCCTACGTTTAAAAACAAAATGGCTGCCATATCACGTTTAATGTAGCATGGAGTTATCCTATTAAAAAGGCCTGGGAATCTTTTCTAGGTGTTGAGTTTGACCTTTGACCCCTGCTTCAAGGTTAAATTGGGTCATCATACTATAATGGTCTGATATCTTCCTTGTTATTGGTCCTAGGGCTTCAGAATGTAAAAACAGTCCATGGGAAGTCCTGACCTGCAAATAATTTTCCTGTGAACAATTTTGCCTTCATTTTGAAAAACAAAATGGCCGCCATAGCCAGTTATTTCAAAATAAGATTAAGATGCTCTAACACTTGAAATATTGCAGCTAGGTTCATCAAATTTGCAAAAAAAAGATATATGCCTAGGAAAGTTAGCCTGATAGTAATTTGGCCTAGTTTTGAAAACAAAATCTCCGCCTTATCACATGTTTAATGTCAAATGGGATTATCCTATTATAATGCCTTATATCTCCCTTGTCATTGCTACTAGGGGTTTCAGAATGTGAAAAAAAACATGTCCATGAAAGTCATGTCCCGGGAATCTTTTCCAAATTTTGAATTTAACCTTTGACCCCTGCTTCAAAGCCAAATGGGGTCAACATACTAAAATGTCCCGATATATCCCTTTTATTGGTTCTACGGTTTCCGAATATAAAAACAGCCCAAGGAAGTCCTGGTCTGCAAATGTTTTACCCGTGAAAACTTTGCCTTCATGTTGAAGTGCAAAATGGCCGGCACAGCTGATTGTTTGAAAATCATTAAGATGCTCTTAATCTTGAAACATTGCAGCTAGCATCATCACGTTTGCACAAAAGATACGTGGCCATCATGTCACGTTTTGTATCACATGAGGTTATCTTAATAAAAAGACCTTATATCTCCCTTTACATTGCTCCATGGAGTTCCATTTGTGAAAGCAACTCATAGGAGGTCATGGCCCGAGACTATTTTCCAATTGCTGACTTTGACCCCTTCTTCACTGTCAAGCGGAGTCATCTTACTACAAAGGCCTTGTATCTCCCTTAGTTCTCCATTACTACTTATCCTAAGGTGGGAGATAACCACTGCGGCAGTTTTCTTTGGATGTTTCTGTAAATGTATTGTTTTTGGTTGTGTGTATTGCAGTACATCACTATGGGATGCAGGGCTGGCTATGATCATTCTCTCCGTGTTGTTTATTATCGGAGGTATTGTTATGGTGGTACTCATATGTACAGGCTGTTTTGGTTCGAGCAAGGTTGGCCAACAACCAGGTGCAATACACACTGGGGGAGCCATGGTTGTCACAAACACCTCACACATGCAGGTAAAGTTTAACCAATAAAACAACATTTTATACTGTAAACAATTTTATATTTATATTTAAAACCAAAATTTGTGAGGTATATGAACAATGAAAAGTGAACAGAAACCAAGTTCCAGTTTGCAAAACCCTCTATACTCTGGCCATTACAACTATACATATGCGAATAGTACTGACATAAAAATTATGATATTGATTTTTACATAGTGGTTCTCCTTCCTATGTTCAACCATTCTTGTCACTCAGCAGTTGTTCCTATAGCACCAGGCGTAGTCACCCAGATCATCAATACCTTACTGTTCCTCCTTTCCGCTCATCAGTCTTCAAGTCAAACATTTTGATCACAGCTTTGCCTTTGATGCTCCCAAGATCTGGAATGAACTCCCTCATGATGTGTGCAGTGCAACATCAGTTGCCTTCTTCAGAAAGAAGCTTAAAACTTACCTGTTTACAAAAGCATATCCCCCATAGCCTCTCCTGTCACCCTGTCTCTCCTTTGTATGACCTGGCTATGTCCTCGGATTAATGTTAACTGCCTTGCTTTATGTTCAGTTACGCCTTAGAATCCATCAGCGATGGAGATTAAGTGCTTTAAAAGTCCACATTAGATTAGATTAGATTGATATTATATTGAATTGAATATTAGTTGTATCATACATTTGTATTTGTTTTTAATATTTGTTTCTAATGATTTTTAGACAGTGAATTAGTTACAGCATTTTAACTGTCGCAATTTCATATAAGTTCATCATAACCATAAATATTCATATAAGTGTAAGACTGTTCCTTTAACAATATTAATTTTTTTTTCATCTAATGCCCTAACATACTAAATGTTAAGTAATAAACCTGCATTACTTCTATCTCATCAGTGTGCAAAATATTATTTGGAGTATCAAACAACTTCACTTGTTCTCACCACACATCATGAAGTGAAAGTTTACTCAAATTGGAAAATATTTGACATGCCTTTTACACAGGATATTAGCATCAATAATGTTTGATGCATAACTGAAATGCCTTTGCTATAAAAATGTTAATATAAGAGTAAGCACACATTGATTAAATTATATCACAATGCTTGGGAATATATACAGAAGTCTTTATGTTAATATATGAGGGGGCTCTGTGGTGTAGTGGGTAACATACTTGTCTCACACCTCCGAGGTGGAGGCTTGAACCCCGGAGCAGACCCTGTGGGAAAGTTGGTAGTTGGTTAGCAATGCCCGGCAGTTTACAGAATCTTGAACAACAGGGCCGGGATTCACAAAAGGTCTTAAGTCTTAGGCAATTTTTTTGCTTAGACCAGTCTTAAAAGTTATGACTTTTGTCTTAGCTAAGATTTGTCTGAAATTGGGATTCACAAAAAGTGCTTAGCAAAATCTTAGCCGAGACAAAATTTGTGCAAAAAGTCTTAACTATTTTGAATTCAAATTACAAATTTTAGTAAAACAAAAATATTTTTCACCAATAAATACACCAAACATGCTCTTCAAAATTGTTAAACAGATTTGTTACTTTTTTTGTAAAATTATGTAAAAATAGTAGTCTTTGTGTTTTATTGTGAGTCAGCCATTTTTATGACAATATTTTTACCACAAGAAGGTAAAATGTGGAAATTTATAGGTAATTAAATGATGTAAATTTCTATTACAATCCACAGATATTACTTCTATAGGAAGTATAGATCCCAATAGTATATATGTTGTTTTCATAACAAAGGGTAAAATTTAAATACATGCAAGGGAATATTTTAAAAATGACTTAAAGGATGACTTCAGTGTTTTTTTTCACTTCTGAGTTAAATGCAGGATATGATACTCTTGCCTATTTAAAACATGTATCTGGTACTATTAGTACCCAAAGTAGTCTGTTTACTTCATAAACAAGCTTTTATAACAGGAGATAAATTTCAAATTTACAACTGCCTGCTTCGGCTCTTTTCACCAGTCACGTGGTGTGTTTGCATCATATGTGTTCATGGGCTGTGTATGCAGGGATAAAAACAGTGCTATATATACAGTATATCTGTTTTTGTCTCCTCAATTTATTTTTGCAATTGTCAGTTTAAAATGGTAAATTGTACATAGTTATTGAAGGATAAAATTAAGAATTATATAATTAGTAAAAGGAAACTAGAAAAGATTTTTTTTCTGATTTTTCAAAATGATCAAAACATAACCTATATTTTTCTCTCTTACTATTCTCTTCTCTTCAATGTATCCACATTTATCTCAGACATAGAGGTCATCTGTGCATGATCTCAACTGAATTTTGATATCTAGATACTGAGGCCAGTAAATGTAGATAATGTGGCTGTTCAAAAATAGTCAGTTATTCAATTTTACAACCTTGGTCAAGGCAAAATTGCTAAAAGGAGAGAGATGTAAATTTAAAAGTTGGCTCCAAGCTGAGTGTTTGTATCACTTTTATCATAATTATAAGGTCACATTACAACACGGGATCATCATTTATTCCATTATATCATATATTTAAATCCACCACCACAGAGATGAAAGCCTGGAGGTTTATAGAAAATAATGAAACCAGAGTTAAGCAATTTTTTTTTAAAAAAAGTTAATATATCCAATAAGAGTTAAGTTAATATTTTCATGTGATTTTAGAAGTGCTTTTGAATCCTCAAGTAAAAACTTCTACACTTTAAGTAAAAACTAAATTATAACCATCTATTTACATACTATTGTGACTGATTTTCTTTGTTCTCGTCACATAGTTTATATGTTGGATCATTTATTGAAACCTCTAGACACACTTGTTTTGGACAGAACTGGTGGACAGCACTTGTGTTGCAAAAAACCTCATTAAAATGCACAAAAATAATCTAATACTGTGAATTAATATTTCTCTGATCTGATAGATGGAAAATTGAAAGGGTGGGGGGAACAGAACATAGTAATAGTCTGGAGTTGAATTACCTTAATTATAATATAGTTACATCTCTGATGTAGGCGGTTCAAACCCAGAACCCTATATGGGAAAGATGGTAGTTTCTTACTGATGGATGGCAGTTTAAAGGACAGCACCATGTATGTACTGGTTTCCTCTGCCTGTAAACTACCTGTCGTGATATGACCTATTATACAGTGTTCAAAGCAACATTAAAACAGAAGAAGTAGTGTATAATTCAGCAGTTACAAAATACACCCCTGTTGAAGGCTTGAGATTATATATTTGTAAATACCAGGAACTAATATATTTATTTGCCTTCTGGACTATTTCTTTATATGTTATTTCAATAGTTAAATAATATGCTAAAATTAAATATTCACGTAAATGAACTAAATTTTAGATTTCCAAAGTTAATAAGTGTGCACTTTATAGAGTGAAACAAATGTTAACTGAAGCTTTTCTGAATTGATGTACCTTTCTACACAGAAAAAGGCTAGATGGCCCAGATAATACTTGATACTGCAGTATTTTCTTTGACCATGAAACATTTACCAGAAACTCATCTCATTTCACATCTTATAGTTGATAAAAGAAGAGAGTGTTATAAATATACACTGTTCACAGCAAAGAATATAAACAGTGCTTGTTCTCAGTATTAGTGTCCGCAGCAGTTCACCCCCACAGTGGATCATGTTATATTTATCTTTTGTTCTATAAACTCACACATTTTGTAAGTTTTATTGGCTCAAACTACAGTTAGAACATTGTTACTTTTACTATGTCCTTGAAATGCTCCATTTTATAAGAGATAATATAACGTAAAAAGCAGTATATATCAGAACAGTTCTAAGCTAAAACCAAGGCAAGTGAACACAAATGACGTCACCCACACATGTTTATTTACTTCATGTGCACTCGGCAATTTTCGGGAGGGAACATGTGACTACCCAAATAAGGCAGTGCTTCTGTACTTTTAAATGCAAATTACAGCAGATATAGGCAACTTTGACACATAAAACTGTGTCAGTATATTGATAATATATAAAGCTTGAATTTACACTTAAAAAATATGTATGTCAAAAACGCTGAAGTCATCCTTTAAGTCTGCCCTGCAGTGGTCTTAAAGTTATGACAAAATCTAAGACAAAATTAAGACTTTTCTCTTAAAGTTATGACAATTTTTTGCTTAAGACCTTTTGTGAATCCCGGGCCTGGTATATACTGGCTTCCTCTGCCCTAAAAACTACCCATTATGATATAACCTATACAATGTTATGAAAGTGACGGACAACCCAAATTAATCAAAACCATTTAGTTCTTTTCACAAGTGATTTAAATAAATCTAGATCATTTTTTTAATGTTTCACAGAAATTTTGTTACCCGAGCCAAATGCTATATTATAGTTTTGTCTTTTTTTATTCCCATCAGTTTGGTTTTACAAATGATTCAATTAATTTAATTACAATTGGTTTCACGCATTACACTCAGAGGCTACTGGCCTATTTGTTTTTATTTTTGGCAATCACCTCTTACCTCTTGTGGGTTCATATTGTTTTAGAAATGCTGATAAAATGCTAATATAACTCTGTTAACAATGTCAAATCATAACTATGTCCTAAATTACAGCCGGGAATGTCGTATGGTATGGTCCAGCCACCAGCATATGGTAATCAGCAACAAGCAGGATATGGCATGGCAAATCCACCAGCATATAGCCAGGCTCCACCCGAATACAAAACTCAAGGAGATGCGAGCAACATACCAGGAGAGAGGTCTCAGCCAGTACAGGCTGCACCTAATACTGCAGCCCCTTACTGAACAACATCTTCTTTTTAAGTCTAGTTAATGGATGGTCGCAGTTAACTGAGACACTACCATCTACCCCTGTACATGTAGTTACATGCTTCAATGACATGTTTATGGTCTCTACAGTTAAACCCATACAAGTAAATCCCTCTTAACATCAAAGGACATAAATTAAGAAATGTGAAATTCATCAGAGTACGGGAGACTCACTGGGGGGATGGGGGCACCCTTTGATAGACTAGTAATCAAAATTTGTACCAGTTTTCAGCAGGAGATATCACAGGCCTAATGTTGTCACAAAAATTCATAAATGGGGTTTCCCCAAATTAAGGAAATATGCATTTCTTCCCTGGCAAATGTCACATACTGTGGTCCATTTCACCATTATTTTAGCAATCTAGACTTTCCATTGAAATTTACCCCATTACCCTGGATTTGCGGTTTAATCAGAATATATTTTCAGGTTCCTAAGATAGGATATATTGGGCAAGGCTATAATTTTGTATTTGTGCCAAAATTTGTTTCCAGCACATTGTATTTCCAATTTCATCCTGCTTCTTTATTCACTTCTAATAATTCAGAACATGCTTTCTCTTTAATCCTGCTGATTCATCCATATCTAATACTTCAAGAAGAACATGTTGCATTTTCACTTTTAACTGTGCAGATTTATTTAACTTTAACAGTTTGGAAAAACAGGTTGCATTTTCCACTTTGATCATGCAGATTGCTTTAGATTTAAACAGGTTTTATAATCCACTCTGACATATTTATGTACCTTTTGAAGAAGAACACATTGCATTTTCCTCCTTACACAGATCTATTCAGATTTATACAAATAGCAATAAAATACTCTTGTCATAGTGTCCTATATCATGTTTTGTGCCCGTTTCTTTTATCAATGTTTCTTTTAATCATGTGAACCATTTGCTTTTAAAACATGGTAGCCTCCTGCTCTTTCAGAATATTAATAATGTTGTGAAAAAAGTTTCTTTTTTTTCTCATTCATTTTGTATCAAATAATTACTGATTCTACATTTTTATGTATTTCAGAAATTATATTTTTGAAATAACAACTCTATATACATAAGTTTAAAGTATCACACTACCACAAGTAACAATGCTTGTAACAATTACTGATAATTACCCTATTTGTAACAAAAGCCATCTGTGATATCAGTCCTTTGAAGAATCATGCATTTTATCTAGAACTTAATTGTTATGTACAGTTATATGTGCCATTGAGGGTCTAGGGCTTCATAAAACTTTTAATTCCCAGTAGTACAGACTGTTGTAGTCTTCATTAAATGTGAAAAACACCAATTGATAGTTGTCACTGTTTTCACTCCATTTAGACAAAAAAAAAAAGCAAATGGTACTTATGCTTGTCTGTTGCACTTAAGATCAAATACATGTATATCTTGTTCATAACATTAAACAGATTATAAACCTGTAGAAAATGGAACAAGAGACAATTATATAATTATATATAGCAGCAATTATATAATTTTTTTGGACTTTGTGACAAAATGTGGTGTAAAAGATCATAAAATAGATCCATCTGTTAAAAAAACAATGACAATTTTATTTGCAAATATAAGATAAGTCTGTTTTAGTCAAATACGAGAGGTATATAACTTTTTTGTAAAATAAAAATTGAGTTTTGTTAATTTCTTTTCTTCTCTCAATACTTTCACATTAACAACATTCATTTAAATGAGAAGACACATCATTTTGGATACAGCACTTCCTATTGGTGAATTTCACTGATGAGGTCATTATTCATTTGGCAATATTTCGTTCATTGTTCTTTTACTTTCCTTAAACCAGTTACTTTGATAGCAAGAACATCTTGTCTGCACATAGTACTACAAGCAACTATCAACACAATTTCTATACCTTTAGGACCACATGTTACTCTATGTTTTTGTATTAAATGTTCCAAGTATTGTTTAAAAAAAATTAAAGTTTTGATTTTCCTCCCATGTTTAAACATCTAAAGGCCAGATAAAGTAGAGTCCAACCACTGATGACCACCAGTTAGGATTAAATCCCATACAAACATCGAAGTCAGACCTCTATCATTCGATGCTGTTCACCAGCATTGAGAGGCCTATGAGTTTGAAACAGAAAGATGGCAACTACACTGCAATAGCAGTCCATATTTTTTCAGTATATCTACATCATTTTTGATGCTACTTAGCATACAGTTTAAGCAGTGCTAGAAAGCAGTGCATACTTCAACCTTCTGCACAATGAACCACTAGCCATCAGCCCACAGTTGCTTGCTGTGTCATTTAAGGCCAAGGCAGAAGTCATATAATCATTACAAGCAGTTTACATCTTATTGACCAATTGATTTTGAACAAACTCAGCAAAAATCAGCACACTCTGACCTATAGTGTAGCATCAACTGCAATAGGAAATATTTCAATAAAGATATTTTTCTCATAAAATGATTTCTGACATTTGGAAGATTTCAACAGGAATCTTCAGATGGATAAATTGTAAGTAACCAACTGAAGTATAACCAAAAGTAATCCTCCATTTGCATTAACCAGAAAATTGTAAAGAATTACTGTGTAAGTTACTACCTGAGTCTCATTTTAAGAATGGCAAAATCTTGCCAAATATTGTGTCTTTCACACTCTATACAAAACATGTAAAAATAAAAAAAAACATTGTACATAAACTTCTACTTTTCCACCATTTTAAACTTTATTTTGACCAACAACAAGATTCATGCCAAAAGTCAAGATAGACATGCCGGGTTTTTGCAATTCTCTGTTTTGGCATTGCAAAATACAAGGGATCTTCAGGTTGCTGTACTTTTATGGCTTCAGTGGGGTTCTCTCTATATTTCGCTAGGCTCAAATGATCTTTTATAGCCGAGGGTAAATCCAACTGTTCTATATTTCTGATAATTGATTTTTGTTTTGTGTGTATGCGTAGTCTCTGTCTAATACAGTACATGGATAAAGCCTGTAGAGTTTGGAGTCTATTGAAAGACTTCATCCAAGTAATTACTACCTCATCATAGCCAGAATGTGGAGCACATAAGAGATATTCTAGCTGTTCTTCCTCCCTGGGTTTGAATTTATAACCTGCATCAAATAAACACTGAACCAGTGTTCTAAAGTCTTCACCCAGCTCACCCATGCTAGCTTTAACACCTATGGCCAAGTCGTACAGGTGATACTTATTAGGGTTGTATCCATGCCTCAACAGCAGACATGCCAGGTTTATCCAGGAGAACAAGATAGCCAAGGAAAGCAGAGAATACGGACCATCACCAGTCAGAGTGTCTCGAAAGTCTACCTCATATTTACCTCGGATCTTTCTGTAACATATATAAAACATGCCAGCCAGATGTTTATGAACTGTCTCTCTTGCACATACTTTTCAAAACCTTATCAGTGTAAAATCTGCATCAGTAAAGACAAATTTGTAGGTCAAATTTAAGTACAAGTAGCACAAGTTTTAAAGCCCCTAACAAGAAAAATGTAATATTTTTTTTAGCATAACAAGAACCCGTGGATATTGGAGAAACAGCTCTTAAAATCTTGCAATGACACTGCATCAAAAAGTAGGTGAACAATATCTTTGACCAAAGTCAACTATATTCAAAGAATTGGAGTGAAAAATGATATCCTCAGTGATGACACATGAAAATAGTTATTATGCTAAAAATTATGACAGTTATCAATATTATTTGCACATTTTCATCACTATTAAAAACCAGAAATAGGTGTGAAAAAAGTTCCAGCCTTGTTGTTATGGAGAAAAGTAGCTAACCAATGCTATTACTAACTTAGCGATAAACCTAGGCAGCAAAACTAGCGAAAAATAGAGGACAAAATAATATTAGATGTACTCTGCAGACATTTTATAATTTCCTGCCAGGCAGGCCAGCAAGAGAAATCAAAAATAAAGAATATTAAAACATAAACTATACAATTAATAACACTTTCAAAATGACACTCTTATTCTAGTGTACAGTGTTTGGGCAGCTACAGATGACTAAGTTAATTCCTAGATTTCACATTATTTCACTTATTTGTGCAATTTACAAATTTCTTTTTGACAGTTTTTTTTATATTATTGCAACAAATTTTGCAACTGATTAACACAACATGTTCTTATGAAAGAGATTATGGTAGGAGATGAAGGTTTTTCAAAATTAGCATACAAATTTGCATGTATAGGAAGTATTATCATTTGTAGATACAGATTTGCATGCTGATCATTGCATGAATTTATTGAGAGTTTTCATGAAATAAGTAACTACAGTATAAGTAGGTGTGTAGACCCCTCAGCAAAGATAAACAGAGTACTCCATGAACAAAAACAGAAAGAAAGAAATTATTACTTCAACAATGATTTATTTGAGATACTGAGTCAGATAGTTTTGTTTAATAACACAAACAAAACAATACAGACGTACTAAGACAGTACTGTAACAGATAACATTACACACCATCATTAAATACCACACTCCATAAGGGAAAGAGAACTGTTGACAATACATAAACTTCTATAAATAATCTAGAATACTGCAAAGTCATAAACTGTTATCTGCAGATAATTATTTTTTATTCAGATTTACAAGAGATTAAAACTTGTTGGCTATCCTTTTACATCAATATGCAAGCCACTGCATCTCAGCATTTACCACTCAAGTTAAAGGCAATAAATTTTCTTATACACATACCAGCAGTACACAACCAATCCTGAAGAAACTCAATATTTCAATGTCATGCTAAATCAAAAGTTGGACCATTTCAAATGCTGACCTTTCCCAACTGGGTGAAATGTCATATTTCAATAAATGGGAAAAGTTCCACATGGGTGAAAATAAGGGAAAACTAATACATACAGGAGTAGATTATTGCTAAACAATCAAAAGCTTCATGAACAAAGACAAGCAACTAACAGTAAATGTTTAATGGTTTTCCCTGAACTGAATTTTCAATCCATCATTTTGCATGTCAAGTGCATACAGAGGTTCAAATATATCAGCACCTTAGGTACTGTCAATTTGTCACAATTACCTGGTCCAGTATACTGTAAAACGAGAAATGTTTGCGGATGATTTATTCGGCGAATTTCGCGATTGCGGGAAAAGCACGAAATAAATCGCCCGAAATTTAGCTTAGTACTAGTATACACCCAAATACGGAATTATTACTCAAAAAACGGGAAAAATCAACGAACTTTAATAGTGCCAATTAAACTTTAAAGGGAAAACCACGAACTTTAATAGCTGCGAACATTTCTCGTTTTACAGTATATCCTCAATTGACCTCAAGTAAATGTCCTTGCTTACCTATATCAGTCTGTACACCTTATAGTTCAGTGATTAATTTGAAGGTGTAAAAACTGCAAATGTTTTTACAGTTTTTGAGATAAATGACATTTTCCATTTCTGCCAAAATTCAAGATGGTGTCCAAAATTTTAAAAAGTCTTAACATTTCAGAGGTCATAGACAAGTAGTCCTTAGTACCCAGGGGGTCCAATATTTGCCCAAAATTGAAACCACATCAGAACATTCCCAGCCCATAATTACCTACAGGTTGGCTGGACATGCCAAAAACCTCTAGGATCAATAATAAGGGAGACATAGTCACTTTTAAAGTCTGCTAGGTAGGATACTTTGGCACTCCATATATGACCTTGAATGAAGAGCTTCAATGCTAAATGTCCGCATGCTTGTGGAGGACATATATATCTGTTATACATATCACTTATGAAGTGATTCAACCAGATAGTGGAAAAAGGTAGATAATTTTCAAAGAAATGCCCAGGGCAGCCATATATATATATATGTGTGTGTGTAAATAGCAAATGGTTACATTTAAAAGCAACCCCATTTCCTCCTTGTTCTAGTCACACCATAGTCAATTTAGTGAAGCAGTGTGAAGTGTAATATTTTTCTCTACAAAGACCTTCACATCGATATAGTTGTTTGGTCAGAATGAATAAACCTAGCCATACACTTGAATACAGTAAAATTTGTAAATGCAAGGTCAATCTGTATATGCCTCCTGCCTGACGTGTCTCCTAGTTATTTATAAACCTCTCTAAACAACAGACACACTGCTGAGGTGCAGCAAATGTTGGAGTGTCTACAGTATCTTCTGTGTATGCTTCTAACCTCAGATAGGTCAGTAACTGCTGTGGCAAAGGTATCTTCCCCAGATTCCTATATATAGATACGTCCTTCTTTTTCTCCCTGACCGTATGACGTATGCTCATCCTACAAAGGGCTTTCAGTGCGGGACAGCTGATCTGCTCCTTCACCCAGTTTATGGTCTCGCGGTTAAAGCCAACATTTGGCGGGCTTAGTAGGTTATCTAACATACTCCTTTCATCAACAGACTTCTGCCGATGACCAGCAGCAACATAGCACTGTATGAGCTGCTTCCCTTTCTCATCAATATCACCAGCACTGTTCTTCATGATCTTTAGAAAGACATACATCTCATACTTGTTAGGCCTGTAGCCATGCTGCAGGAGGAGGGTGGCCAAGTGAAAATGACCATACATCACGGCCAATGACAAAAGGCTGAAGGGTCCATCTTTATGGAAGAAAAGTTCCATCCAGCAAATGTTCCGAATGCTGTAAACAGGTATGATCAGTAACCAGTGCATGAGGACACAGAGGTGGTGTTTTATATAAATATAGTAAATGAAGGCTACATTTAAAATTGTGCATTGGTTCAGGTTTATCAGGTTCATATACATTAAAATTGTAAGTCGTTTCTAGAGGTAAGACAAAAGCCATCTTTGAGCTACATCAATGAAATAGTAAATATTGTTATCATGAGAATCAAATTACATACACAACAAATCCTCCTGTTATACCTACCCATAAGCAAAAGTTACTGAGTTATACTTGAAAAGTAGTGCTTTTGAAAATTGAATTAACACCCACAATCATTTGCAAATGGGGTATAATCTAATCTAATCTACTGCTTGCAGATACAATATCTTTCACAAAGGGGAACTCAGTGTGCTGGTTAACAGAAATTGTTTATCATAAGGAGAGTCAAGCAGTAGTCAAGGTCAGTGATCCAGAGTTATGGGTGTGACCAAGAGGGAAGGAGACTAAGTTGGGAAACTGGAGTTGAAGAGGTGGGATTTGAGGTGTTTCCTGAATGATGCAACAGAGGGGCTATTTCTTATTTGGAAGGAGAAGGAGTTCCAAAGAACTGGGGCATAGTGACTGAAAGAATTAGAAAAGTGTTCGATTGATTTATGAACTCTACCGTCAAAAGTGAGGGTATGGAGGAACTTAAGTTTGGGGGTGCTTCGCCTTGTATTTCTGGAAAAGGTGTAGGGATGAATTAATTCTCTTAGGTAAGCTGGTTGACCTTGGTTAAGAATTCTGTATGTAATGAGACCTATTTTAAATTGTACCCTGTGCCTGACTGGGAGCTAGTGGAGTTTTTTTAGTTGAGGGGTAATGTGTGAGAATTTAGGGGAACGGGTGACAACCCTGCAGAGTGAGTTTTGGACCCAATGCAATCTCTTTAACTCAAAATCAGTGAGTGATACGAACAGAGAATTGCAATAGTCCAATCTGCTGCTCACCAAATCATTTGCTAAGAGAACTGATGTGTTAAGGTCAAGAAGGGGACAAATTCTGTAGAGGTCTCTAGCATGAACTCTGGTTGATTTTATGACCTGTGACACATGGTCTGAGAGAGTGAAGTTAGAGTCGAACACAACTCTGAGCTTCTCAACACTTTGTGCTGGTGAGATCGGATTACCAAGTATATTGATTGGGAAGTGAGGAAGGAGTTCTTTACGGTTGTTTTTTGAGCCTATCAATATAAACTAGTCTACAGTTACAAATAGGAGTTTTTTTCAAACGTTCTCTGTTAACAGGTGTCTGGTCTATACATGACAAATATTAGGTGAAAAATTACTCATTATATGGCAGATAATAAGAAACTACTGCACCCACCTTAGGTTTCCCCATGCCCTGGTGTTGAGCTTACAGCCTGCAAACAGTAGCATCTCTACTATTTCAATATCTCCATTACAGATTGGTATGACTAGAGCTGATTCCTGGAACATGTCCATCTTATTTACATCACAGCCTGATAAAAAGAATTAAGCCTAATTATACATGTGAACAAAATATAAGACTCTTACTTACTGGCACCTCTTGGCAGACATCCCTTAAGTTAGGATAATAAGGAGGTTCGGAAGGTCAAGAAACTGTGGTCACACATAACCACTATCGGCAATGGATGATAATAGAGTGATTTTGTCAACATTATTGATTAGTACATAAAAATGAAATAAAAGATGCAAATACTTGTTTTATTCTATTTTTTTATACATAATCCATAATATTTGGCTACTAAAAACAATAGATATATGTTAATTGATTAAATGCCACACTTATGTAAACAAAGCTCCTCCCTCAATCTCTGAGTCCTCCTTTACTCTGAGTTTAAAATATGCCCTATTTGTATTTAACCAATGAGGCCCAACTGCAAAAAGAAAGGACCTAATGTCAAACAATTACTCTGTGTTAAGTTAAACACAAGAGGGTCAAAGATGCCCCAAAAGGCGGGTTGCGCAGGCAGCAACAAGGTTAGCGACTGCTGTAATTACATTTAGAAACAAGTAAAAAAATGTCAGGTTACCCAGTTAGGGTGAATGTGTTAGAATGTGTAAAACTTGTAATCTAGGTTACATAATTGTATCTATGCTATAAACCAGGCCTGGGGCGAGTACAAGTACTTGTACTTGGTACTTGTACTTAATTACTCTTTTTCAAGTACTTGTACTTGTACTTGACAGTTGAAAATTAAAAGTACTTGTACTTGTACTTGGCTAAAATATCCAAGTACTTTTCAATTACTTTCAAGTACATTCCAAGTACATTGATTTTGTAGTTTTATAAATTTAATTAAGTGACTTATTAGGTGTAAATTTTTACTGTTTCTTTCAGCAGAGTGTAGATAGATTATAGTTTGTGTTCTTTTGTCAAAGTACAAAGGGCAGTTTAGTTAGCCAGAACTTTGGTTTTCTTTAATTATAACAAGGCTGCATTTAATCAACACCTTTTTACATTTTAAACAAAATACCCACTCATTCAGAATATAGCTGTGTTTTAATCATAGTTAGTTTATTTCTTTATTATAGTGACATGTGTTATACATGAACAGTTTATACAGGCAAAAAAAAAACAAATTTAACACCCAGCCCCTTAGGGCTTATAAGTCACTTCATTTACAAACATTTAACATATGTTGGGTATATCTCGGCAAACACAAATATAATTTATAATTTGGTGTTGAACATATTGTACAAATTTGAAAGAATAATGATAACCAATACTATTTAAACAACAACTCCTTTCTGTATTCCCATAGTTCCACAATAAAATTACCAAGAATCTTTTGGTGGTTTTTCATAATATAAAGGAATTTTGTTTCACTATCTGACATTTCAAAATCTAACCATTTTGCACTATACTGAGCAAAATATTTTTTTCTTATTATCTCAAATTTACTGCATATACACATGAAATGAAATTCAGATTCAATTAACTTTGAATTGCATAAAGTGCATAATCTATTTTCCAAAGGAATATTACTGTAACGACCCGTTTCTATGGCCAGAGGGAGTGTACCACTTCTAATTTTGGCAATAAGAGATCTTTTATGTTTAGGTAGATATAAATATTCCTCTAGATCTAGGTGCTCCTTAAATCTTTGATATTCACGCAGCTTTGGCTTCTTAGGTAACTTTGTTTCCCAATCCTCTTGCATTATCTTTAATAGTAGTTTATTACAGATAGATAGATCTACACTTTTCTTTTCATTGAAATGAGATAGTAGATTTAATGACATAAAAATGTGGACGGACAGACGGACGTCGGACACATCAATCTAATAGGCGGGTTGGTTACACGCAACCCGCCTAAAAACGAACAAATGGACAGAAAAACAAGACAAATGAACGGACGGATTTACACCAATTTCGAAAGGAACCTAGCTATGATGGTGATGTATGTCCCTGTGAAGTTTGAATTAGATTGGAGTAACCGTTTTCGAGTTAGAGTCCGGAAACAAAAATGTGGACGGACAGATGGATGGACAGAAAAACGGACAAAAACGAAGAAACGGACGGAAAAACAGACAAACAAACAGACGGAATTTCACCAATTTCGAAAGGAACCTAGCTATGATGGTGATCTATCTCCCTGTGAAGTTTGAATTTGATTGGTCAAACCGTTTTAAAGTTAGAGTCCGGAAACGAAAATGTGGACAAACAGATGGATGGACAGACAAACGGACAAAAAACGGACAAACGAACACACGGAATTTCACCAATTTCGAAAGGAACCTAGCTATGATGGTGATCTATCTCCCTGTGAAGTTTGAATTTGATTGGTCAAACCGTTTTAGAGTCCGGAAACGAAAATGTGGACAAACAGATGGATGGACAGACAAACGGACGAAAAACGGACAAACGAACACACGGAATTTCACCAATTTCGAAAGGAACCTAGCTATGATGGTGATCTATCTCCCTGTGAAGTTTGAATTTGATTGGTCAAACCGTTTTAAAGTTAGAGTCCGGAAACAAAAAATGTGGACGGACAGACGGACAGACAGACGGACGTCAGACACATCAATCTAATAGGCGGGTTGGTTACACGCAACCCGCCTAAAAAGGTGACAGATCAATGAATTATAATAAATTGATGTATGTAATGGCTTTCACGATTTCTAGTCACATAAATATGAAGATTCCTAAAAATTACCTATTATTGTCCATCACAATGGTAGACAACAAAACCGAAATATGGGAAAACATAAGAAAAGTTCGGTTCAGCTGGATTTTCAGACAATCAGGATTCAATGATCAAGACTACTCTATATACTGCTGAAAAAACTGTGTCCTCACTAAATATGTATACAGTGATAAGTGGAACTTAGTTCGGTGAAATACTATTTTAACCTAGTTATTCCACTGAACTTCATCCTGCTATCTGGAAATCCTAGATAAGCTTCTCTTTTTTTTTTCTTTTTTTTTGGGGGGGGGGGGTGTGTGGTGGGGTGGGGGGAGTTCTTTTAGACTCCACAGAGTTCAACTGCTTTGAACGCATTGAGCAAATTTTTTAAAATTTTATCCTCTGCTTGATTTGGTAACCAATGGAGATGTTTCAATATTGTTTGAAGCATCAGGGTTTCCATTTGCTTTTACAACAGTGTCTGCTGCATAATGTGTAGATCAAAGGTTTTTAACAGTTTGTCAGATATACCATCTGTATATACAAAAGGGGAGTTAGTGATGCAGAGCAAGCGAACCTGCATCAATCAAGACTTGGACTGCCTCTCGATGACCATGCCAGGCAGCCACATGTAGCGGAGTCATCCGATGATGAGCCTGTAAATCGGCTTCTCCACCATGTACCAACAGTTTAGACAGTATCTCTGTGTTGTTTTGTCTGTGAAAGGTTACAACAAATACACATGCCTAGCTGTATTGCAAGCTCCAGCATATTTACACCCACAGTAATGCATATCTTCATTAGTACATATCTTCTTGAAGTCATTAATACTACTCAATACAAATATAAATGTGGGAGTAGTGCAGGTAATATTAAAATGACCAAAAATATGGCAATCATCACAGCTAAAATTAAGTGAAAACCATACCACATCAGCATTGCCTGCACATATAAGTCTTGCCTTATGATTTTCTATTGTGTTATTTGGATCGTTAGTTTTCCATACCCCAAAAATTAATGGCTATGTCTACAGAACTGATGTAATATAGATTACCAGAATATTACTTTTTTTATCTGACTTTCTTTTGGCAAAGAAATATGAGGTTTAAAACAGTACATAGATAAGGAAAAGTATTTTACAACAGATATATCACATTAAGGAGATAAACCTGCAACTTTCATGTATTGCTGTCCATTCAAATGAGAAGCCATCTCCTCTTTGAATTGTGCAAAGGACATTGGGGTCTGCTCTGTGATCCAAAAGCAGCTCCACAATTTCCCTTACATTGTCTTTAACTGCATTGAAAAGAGCAGTCTTGTGATCTATCTGAAACATTTTACAAGAAAAATGTTTAAAAATCTACTTGCAGTAAGTCCTAGATCACAAAAACTTTCATGATAAAATTATCCTTAAATATAAAATTATATTATTATAAATAAATAAGTTTTATTAAACTAATTATGGATTAAATCATTGTTGTTGACATAAAAACATGGTTGGAAGCACAAGTTAAACCAATAAATTGAGTTATTAAAACTAAAAATAGCATCAGAGATGCCCGTACCCCACAGCCTTGGGAAATATTTTCAACACCATGAGATATAGAAGTACTGTACCAGTACAAACTTCAGGATACTTTCAGAGCACTGTCAGTTATATAAAGGTCCAAACAATGTTTAAATGGAGAAATAATGTTTAAAAGAAAGATAATGTGTATAAAGATGAAGTATTAAAACAAGATAATTCAATGACAAGATGACAGCATTAATCAGTAAACTAAAAGTCAACACTCTTTATATACATCTGCATTTCCGAATTATGGTTTAGATGGTTTGAATATTACCATGCATACAGAAGTGGTAATACATTTAATGAATGCTTATGTGTGGTGTTGGAGTAAAATCTGCGGCTCACTTGATGAAATTCTATCTCTTACAATGGGAAGTTATGAAAGTAAAATTCTTAATAAATTCTAATATGACTTTTGCTTAATCTGCATCAAAAGACAGACCCAAAGGTGCAACAAGATTTTAAAGGTCAAGGTCACTACGGCAAGGTAAAAGGTCAAATTAAGGTCACACCATGATAATACACACCTATAGCCAATAACCAATGTCCCTACCAAGTATCAACTTCCTACACCTTACGGTTTCCGAGATACAGCCCTGATGATTTTATAGGTCAAGGTCACTATGGCAAGGTCAAAGGTCAAATCAAGGTCACACCATGATGCTGCACACCTACACCCCCTAGCCAATGTCTCTACCAAATATCAACTTCCTGCACCTAACAGTTTCCGTGATAAAGCCCGGACAATATTTTATAGGTCAAGGTCACTACAGCAAGGTTAAAGGTCAAATCATGGTCAGACCATGACGTTGCACACCTACACCCCCTAATCAATATCCCTACCAAGTATCAACTTCCTACTCCTTACGGTTTCCGAGATACAGCCCTGATGATTTTATAGGTCAAGGTCACTACGGCAAGGTCAAAGGTCAAATCAAGGTCAGACCATGACGCTGCAGACCTACACCCCCTAAGCAATATCCCTACCAAGTATCAACTTCCTACACCTTACGGTTTCTGAGATATAGCCTGGACAACATTTTATAGGTCAAGGCCACTACGGCAAGGTCACAGGTCAAATCAAGGTCACACCATGACGTTGCACACCTACACCCCCTAACCAATATCCGTACCACGTATCAACTTCCTACACCTTACGGTTTCTGAGATATAGCCCGGACAACATTTTATAGGTCAAGGTCACTACGGCAAGGTCAAAGGTCAAATCAAGGTCAGACCATGACGTTGCACACCTACACCCCCTAACCAATGTCCCTACCAAATATCAACTTCCCAAGCCTTACAGTTTCCGAGATATAGCCCGGACAACATTTTATAGATCAAGGTCACTACGGCAAGGTCAAAGGTCAAATCAAGGTCAGACCATGACGTTGCACACCTACACCCCCTAACCAATATCCCTACCAAGTATCAACTTCCTACACCTTACAGTTTCCGAGATATAGCCCGGACAACATTTTATAGGTCACTACGGCAAGGTCAAAGGTCAAATCAAGGTCAGACCATGACGTTGCACAACTACACCCCCTAACCAATATCCCTACCAAGTATCAACTTCCTACACCTTACAGTTTCCGAGATATAGCCCGGACAAGATTTTCAAACTCAAGGTCACTACGGCAAGGTCAAAGGTCAAATCAAGGTCAGACCATGACGTTGCACAGCTACACCCCCTAACCAATGTCCCTACTAAGTATCAACTTCCTACACCTTACGGTTTCTGAGATACAGCCCGGACAAACTATTTCCCGCCGCCCGCCCACCCGCCCGCCCAGACGCCCGCCCGCCCGACCATCCGGACACCATGGGTGAAAACAATACCCCAACAGCCATTAAGGGCTGTGGGGTAATAAGTTATGGAGGATTCTTACAAAGTGAAACTTGCAAACATCAGTCACTGCAAAGTGAGGATAAAAGGAATAAACTGCAGGACATTTTTAGTTTGGTTCTTTTGGTTTTATATTCTTGATTAAAAGGGATCGCATGGAAAATATTTACCATTATAAAAAGGAATACAGTAGATTTGGTGTAAGTAGAACTGTCATAAGTAGAATATTGCTATAAGTAGAAGTAGTTTCTAAGTCCCAACAATTATTAGTGCAAAATATAAGGATAAGTGGAAGTTCGACTTACAGAAAGTGGGCATAACTAAAAACTAATTTGATGCACAAAGTGTTACTTTTCAATAGGAATAACAAGGTATAAGTAGAACCTATAAATATTGTGTGTACAGAAGTATCAATATCCACAAAAGTTGTGACAAAGTAGTATCATTGTGACACTCTGTACCTGTACCTGATTCCTCACTTTTGTGTTTGCAAGTCTGACCAGCAAACAAATAAATTTCAAAGAAGAGTGATCACAAGGTGTTAATTATTGCATGAGACTTAAATTACATAGTATCTTTAGTACCTCATATATTTCTCAAAGTGGGTATAACTAGAAGTTGCCATAAGTAGAAGTAAATGGCTGACATTTTGCAACTTTGACTTAGACCAAATCCACTGTATATCCAATTTCTTTGTGGGAAGTTACAAATATTGTATTTGAATCTATAATTCTATCACTCTTACAATTGTTTTCGGTCAGTGCACATAACTTTGGAAAATCTAAAACACAATATATTTACCATCTGGTTGACATTAACTCTTTTCTTTTTCAGGAGCTTTTGTAATTGCTTGATATTATCTTTGTTGACCACATGATGCACACTCTCATGTTGACCCATCTCTGTGTTGCTATTTTTAACCCATTCTATTTAATATAAAAACGTAAACTCATTTATTTTGAAACACCTAGTGATTCTGAATGAAGCCAATATATAAGTATTATATTTTTTAATGAGTTCTTGATATTTACTGGGTTCAATTTCTTTGATGGTAGTTCTAATTCACTATTGTAGTTACCACTTTCGTGAATCAATATTGATGCTATTTGACATACAAACCGGGTGTAACAATTACACTTTTTGTAAATATGGATTCCACAAATTCTACGAACAAATGCAAAATATGACAAAAAATCCTTAAATATTGCGGTATTTTAAATACTGAAGGTACAAATTACTTAAAAAAACAAATACTTAAATGAATGTAATTTTAGTGCAAATTTTGTACTGTTTGTGATATGTGATGTATTTAATGCATATTATTTATCCCTAGATATACACATAAATATATACACATTATTAGTTAGAGTATGCGCTATATATTCAGCTTTATATCAGCATGTTTTCTGATCAGCTCATTAATATTCATAAAGAACCATTTTTACCACAAATAAGTACCATGATTTTATCTTTTCTTCAAACTATGTATCATTTTCATGTCACACATGTATTTTTTAATTTATGAAAGTGAAGAACATTGATCAAAAGCATAGGTCAAGTTTTAAATCTCCACACAGTTACAAAATTGCAGAAGTCCCAAGTTATGAGAGGTAAAATTTTGTATTCACTTTTCTATTCAACATAAAGTGAGAATGGAATCAATAACTATCAATGAAATATGCTGAAAAAATATCTAAATATGACACTGATTAAGTTTACATCTCAATATTAACGAATAAATCAATATACATGATTATCAAAACAAGACTTAACCCTAGCAATGTTGAACCTGATACAGAATAGAAAATGTAGTCATAGAAAAATTAAGAACATGTCTTCAGTAAAAGAATACACTTATGTGTATCTGCGATAATGCCACAGAAAGCTGCAGGAGTTTCCTATTTAGCTCAACCTGTTGTAGGCCAGACTTGTATGCATTACAGGTGAATTTAGAAGGTTCAGGGATTGCATCTCATTTAACAAGCAATCAGTGCCCGTGAACGGGCTCTGTGTCAGCTGACTGTGTGGTTTGAGTTTCAGAGTAGAAGTGAAAGAAGAAAAGGACACAAAAGTCGTGCCCTGCAAATGGTATTCAGAAGTAAAGTACCAAGCTAACTGTTAAGGTGTAAAAAGTAGGTGGAGAAAATTTAAACAAAACACTGTAAATGCAATAGTTTTCAAGCTACAATTGATTTACTCAACAGTGAGAACCTCAAAGTAGCTTTTGTTTAGCTATGAAATGAGCTACAACTCTGCAATTTCACTATGTTATATCTGATGCAAAAGTATGTGAATAACATAGTTAAAGAAAATTCTGTAAATGCAATAGTTTTCAAGTTACAACTGATTCACTAAACAGTGAGAACATCAAAGTATCTATTGCTCAGCTATGCTATGAGCTACATGTCTACAATTTCACTATATTATAGCTGACCCAAAAGTAGGTGAATAACATATGTAAACAAAATTCTCTCAATGCAATAGCTTTCGAGTTTCAACTGATTTACTCAACAGTGAGAACCTTAAAGTAGCTATTGCTCAGCTATGCTATAACCTATAGGTCTACAATTTCACTATGGTATAGGCTTATAGCTGACCCAAAAGTACATAAGTAACATATCTAAAGAAAATTCTCAAAATGCAATAGTTTTTGAGTTAAACCTCAACAGTGAGAACCTGAAAGTAGCTATGGCTCAGCTATACATTGAGCTATAAGTCTGCAATTTTACTATGTTATAGCTAACCCAAAAGAAGGTGAACAACATATTTAAACAAAATTCTCTAAATGCAATCGTTTTCAAGATACAATTGATTTACTCAACAGTGAGAACCTGTTAGTAGCTATTGCTCAGCTTTGCAATGACCTACAGGTCAATTGCACTTTTACTATGTTGCAGCTGACCAAAAAGTAGGTGAGCAACATATTTAAAGAAAATACTCTAAATGCAATATTTTTAAAGTTACAACTGATTTACTCAACAGTGAGAACCTGAAAGTAGCTATTGCTCTGCTATGCAATGCACTACAGGCCTGCAATTTTATTGTTATAGCTAAATCAAAAGCAGTTGAATGACATATATATTATGGTTTTAAATAACAGTCTTGCAGTGTTCGTATATACATAGGTCAGTAACTGTCTCTTATCTGGGATTTGTGGGCCCCCATAGTATTTGCGGACCCCGCAGTCTTGCGGGCCCACGCAGTTTTGCGGGACCCCAGAATTAATGAGAGCCCAAAATTTGAAGAATCTGCTGGCACTGGGCTGTGGGTCCAGAACATGTAGAATTAGTCCTAGTGGTTAGTGGGATGCGGGCAAAAAGTATAACAGGGAGTGGAGTTACAGATCAGAGCAACAGATCTGAGAGAGATCAGGCAAAGTGTGATGTACATAATTGTATATAACTGTATATTTACTGTTTATAAAGTAACTGTATAAAGAAAGCAATATAGTTGATGAATTAGAACTTGGTGGGTTTTTTTTCTATTGGTGTTTTTACTGATGTTCTGCCTGAAATTAAATTGGCCACACCAGCAGAAACAGAGAAAGTAAAAATCCAACAATATATATACAAAATTCTGTAAATGCAACAGTTTTAAAGTTACAAGTGATTTTACTCATTATGGAAGGTACTAAAAAGTCAGAAACTAGCTATTACTCATTTAGCTATTGGGACAGACTCTCACGTTACACTCCATGTTGTAGCTATAGAAAAAGTAGCTGAATAACATATTTTAACAAAATGCTCTAAATGCAATACTTTTCAAGTTATAAGTGATTTCTTGCATGATTTCATGAATTTAAATGCATTAAAAATTATTTTAAAAATTCATAAAAAATTGATGCAGAAAGATCCAGGCCTGATACTCACACATTGGAATCTACTAGTAGACTGGTACTTATCTGCAAGATAAGAGAACAATCCCTGCAATAGTCAATGAGAAAATTGTGATAAAGTGTTGAAATTTTCTAACTATGGGTGGAGGTACCTCACTTGTAATGGCTCTGGAGAACAGACGAACACACAGATCTGCATGCTTTGAACAATTTATCATCCTCGATACCTAAGATATCTTTTAAAAAAACAGCATGTCTCTGGGTCTTGTAATTTTGGAGGAGAAGTTGTTCACGCAGACACCACAGAGTGATGCCATAATGTCAGCTGACTGACAAGGCAGCCGACATAAAAAGCATACTACACATGTATCACTTAATTAAAATGCACAATATATGTCCATATGAGGATATGTTAAGTGACATGTGTTGATAAATATCATGAATTGGCTATGCGTCAGGTTCCTCACACATAAGTAAATGTTTGTACATCAGTTCCCCCATGTTTTACAAGGAAACATTGATTTGTACAAGATCAAATAGTTCAAATTTGTGGATTTGTACAACTTACTCATGTATAGAAAATAGAAGGTCACAAAATTCCTTGGGATTTCATTACAATATTTTACTTATAGAAAGGCAGCTTGAAGATTAAGTTTAATACTTCAAATTTGCGGACTGCTACATTTTATTAATATTCATGTGTGCATGGAAAATATGAAGTCACAGAATTCTGTAGGTTTTCCAACAACATTTTGTAGAAAAGTAGCTTAAAGTTCTTATCTTTCAAATTAAAAAAATGTAAATACAAACGATACAATTGTTATTCATTGTACAAAGAATAATAGTGGCTTTCGACCATTAAACGCCTGTCTACCAGTGAACACCTGCCTTATATTTCTTTGTTAGAGATCAAGGACAAATCCTTCTATATGTCTACAATATGCTTGTTCACTGATATTTCTGGTTTGCCATAAAAAAGGCCGATAATAGAAATATCTTGTCAAAATATAATACTTTCAAAGAAATAATGAACAGCATAATCAAAGCATTAATTGCACTGTATGTAATTTGATAATTTGTTTGAAAAGGAATAGATATAAGCTTAACCTGCTACTATAATATAAATTTTAAATATTATCCAAGCATGGGCATTTACTGGTAGGAAGCCACTATATTTGCTACTATGTTTTTGTTTTTGTGTATATTTCTAATCTTTCTTCATATTGTTATGCACATACATATACTGTTAGAAGATTTCATACTGACCTGTAAGCATAATGGCTGGGTGTTATTATATTCTGTTTCAGTAAAAATGTTGTATAAACTTTCTGTTTATATATATGTAACTCTGGATAACACACCGTCAGTAAAATAAAAATATTATCTATCTATCTTATCTATCTATCTACTATGTTGATTAATCTTTTGTGACTAATATACAGGAATCAATATCTGACCCCATCCAACACAAACAGAAAATTTTTATATTGAGAAACTGATCATACGCTCTAAATAAATACTAGTGAGAGAAAGTAAATTTATTGTGCACCTTATATTACCATACACCATTCATATCTGATTCAACACTAAACTTGACTTTTACAGTATCCAATAAAGTTTTCATCCTTGTACAGATCTGACATTAAGATGTACTGTATACAGTGCAGCACTCGAAATTCCTGTCATGTAGAGTACAATACAATACAGATACCAAAAAATAAACAGTGAAAACTAAATGGAAAATACTCGCTGGTTACATTCTACCAGTAAACACCCATGTTGAAGTTAATATATTGAATTTAAAGTATACTTACAGCTTTATATTCTATTCTTCCACCAGCTGATTGTCAAATGATGTACACCGATTTACATGCAACTTGTAACCAAGACAGCTCCTGACCAACAACTCGTACCCACAACTCGTACCCAAGATATCATTAACCTTCAACAAAAAATACCATTCTTCATACCATTTATTTTAAAAATATATAATGTTGTTGAGAAACCCCACGGAATTCCATGACCTCTTATGTTTGCATACATGAATATTAAGGGGCTGTGCAAGTACAGGAATTTGAAGTATTTGATCTTTAACTAAATATAGACGTTCTTACACAAAATACTCAATCTTTTAAGCAGCATTTCGCTTTATTAAATATAAAATACTGTTAGAAAACCCCAAGGAATTGGGTGGTCGCATATTTCCTCGTTGATATTATGAGCTGGTCATACAACTAATATGTGTACGAGTTGTGGGTACAAGTTGTTGGCCAAGAGATGGCGTGGTCATGAGATGCTCATATCCCTGTACACCACAGTCATTAGCACTATAACTAAAATTAAGGTGGATGTTATTACATTTGTTTCCAAAAGCTGTATTTTAATAATTTATCTTTATTATCGGCCGTTTTTACTGCAAACCAGAAATACCAGTGAATGCCCACTTTACTGATAAAAGGAAGCATTTGTCCTTGACCTCTATCAAAGAAATATAAGGCGGGCACTCACTGGTAGGTGGGTGTTCACTGGTACTGGTAGAAAGCCACCTCCATTATTGATTGTAGTGTTTATCATTTGACAATCTGGCAGTAGAAGAATAAATTATAAAGCTGTCAATAAAATTTAAATTCAATATAATAGCTTTCAGCATGGGCGTTTACTGGTGGAATGCCATGGTATCAAGATGTTTCCACCCATCGGACGTTTCAACTGTGTTTTTTAGACATTTCGACCTACTTTTATCCGGCAGTTCATGGCACCCAAGTCATTAATATTCATGAGAACATAGGACACAGATTTTCCCTGGCATTTCCTTGCAATATTTGATAAAATGGAAGCATAGACGACGATCAAATACCTCAAACTCGAGAACTCACGGCCATAGCACCCAGGTCATTAATATTCATGAGAAGATATAAGGTCACAGATTTCCCCTGGGATTTCCTTGCAATATTTTATTAAATAGAAGCATGAACGATAATCAAATACTTTAAACTACAGAACTCACGGTCATAGCACCCAAGTCATTAATATTCATGACATGATACGAGGACACAGATTTACCCTGGGATTTCCTTGCAATATTACATATTATATAGCTTCCAAATTGGGTCAAATTGTCCAGCAAAAGTAGGCCGAAACGTCTGGGAAAAGGCGGGTCGATACGTCCGTAGGGTCGAAACGTCTGGTTATCAATGCGACAAGAGGATGTGGAATTCAAACAGAAATGGCCGATCAGTGTAACTACAAATTAATGTTAACCTGGTCATACTTTGGTACTGTGCAATGTGCCGTAGTAAGCAGGGGGTTACCAGTTAGTGTACACTGATTTGGTGCTGAGTACAGTAAAGACTGTTGTTTACAAGACCCGAACAGAAACACCACCCTTATTCTATCCGAAATTTTTGATGGACCTACTTTTACCTCAGCCGTCGAAATAGTTAGATAATAGATACAGCTACATTATCCATTAAGATGCTGAACTAATGTTATAAATACATAAAATCAAGATTCCTGCCTTGTTTAAGTCCTTTCCTTATTCCTTCTACAAATTTACACATATTAGATACAGGGAGTAAACTTACCTACAAATATTGAATTTCTTACTAGAAGTTCATAAAACATAAAAATTGCCCTTTCTCAGAAGATGATTTGAAAATAACATTGTACTTTTCATTGTTCTTTGTTCCTTTGGATATAATCTTCTTTATTTCGCTAAATTTACAGTTATTATGCAAAACAATTGAAATTCAAAACATATGCCATGAGGATGATGTATGAAAATGCAGTTATATATGGTTAAGTTTCTGTGTTTTTTATTTAACAATCTAAATTTTGTACTAGCAGTTCACAAAACAACAAAATATTGAAATGATCCTTCCTTAGATGATTATCTGAAAATAGTATTTAATTTCCATTATCTTTGTGCTTTTAGATGTGTTCTTGTTTATTTCACAAAAATTAACAGTTATTATATTAGTTTATTTTATTATGGTGACATGTCAATATCAATTACCATGATATTGTGTGGTGGATTATTCCATATCTTAACTCACATATAAAAACAATAATGGGATTTCTTTCAGATATCATTATAATCTCTAAACAATAAATTATTTCTTTCATTCCATAATTCAACTATAAAGTTACCAAGTATTCTAAAATGATTTTTTATTCACATAAAACAATTTACTTTCATTGTCCAGGTTACTGAACCAGGGTTTAAGATTGTTAGATGTTTCATAATACTTTGGATGAATTAATTCTGACTGGGGACAGTCACAGAGAAAGTGAGTCTCATTTTCAATTTTATCATTAATACACAGAATGCCGGTTCTACTTTCCAAAACTACATTGGTAAAACATCCATTTTCAATAGTCTAAGACAATGTTCCACTCTTTAAACTAGGAAATAATGATCTTTGATGTTTATTCAATAGGAGATATTCTTCTGGTGAAATATTAGCCTTGATTATTTATAGGTCCTGAGTTTTGGCTTGGTTCCCACATTAATAGCCAAACTTTCTTGCAAGTTTTTAATTTCACAAAAATTTAGATCAACTTTCCCTTTTTTTCCAAAAATAGGAGGACAGGTTTATACAAGATAATTGAAATTTAAAACTTGTCATATCGATAGTGTATAAAAGTATAGTTTCATGTGGTTAAATTTCTGTGTGTTTTTTAAATCTAATGAACACTGTTATATTTCTTGTCAAGTGAAGAAATTGGTTTGAAGATGAAGTTCATAGATTCATTGTATGTAGATTCATTGATACATAAACTTATCAACTTAATGCAAAAGCTCATTCGTAAGTAAATAAGCAAATATTTAAATTCCCTTAAATACCTACCTACTTGCTTAACTTGCCTAAATCTTTGCTTCTAGATAATAATACAGCTAGGCACTGCACCTTCCACTTTCACCAGGCTGCAGGCACAGACCCTTCTACTTTGGGCAGCTTATTTTGGAAAGTTTCAAGTTTTTTTCTGTTGTGATGTTTGGCACCTGATATCATCTTTGCTTGTTCTGTTCAGTTAGTGTATTATTTTTTTACCAGTATGTATCATTGTGAATTAAATATTCAACCAGTTGTAGTTTGGCGCTTATTATTATTCTAAGGCATTCTCAGCACAAAAGTTTGATGAAACAGTTTCTGAGATTTGAAGAAATAAGAAGGGATAAATGATACATAACATTGAAGAATAATTTAGGCAGATCAAACATTTTCTGGTTTGATCATAGAATTTCAATATAAACAAATGTGAACCAGCACACCAAAATTTTACCCCTTATTGGGCTGCTTGAAATCCGTCAGACAACTTGACTGTTTTCCATTGTTCATCACACATATGTAATTATTCTCATATATCTTCTTGATAATTCTTGTAAGTAAGTTTTTTAGTATCCCATTAGATAATATGATTTGTTTGTTGTTTTATTGTTGACAATATGTGTTACTCCTTTAACAACATTTTGCATTGCATGGCCCCAAACTGTTGTCTGTTGTCTGTAAAATTGTTTGATTTCCCCTTGTATCTCAAATTGTACTGCCTCATTTATATAAAACAATGGAATGCCAGCGATGACTCACAATCATAGCAACTTCATAGGTTCCAGACAATTAGAGATGTCATACTTATACTTTCCTAATTGATTCTCTGTTGGGTTTATGTCATGAATTTGTTTCTTGTGAGCCGCACTCTAAATTATATTGAAATAAACAATTATTTTAATGATCATGTATCTTTACTGGAATGCTGTTAAAAGCCTCACCCATAATATTATACAACGCTGAAAGCTTGAGGTATGTTTGAAATACAGCAATGCACAGAAGCGTCATTAAAATAACACTGCAGATTATTGAGACTTGCAAGTTGCAACGCTGGATCTTACGTGTTTTTTTTCTCTGCAGCTCGGTTTATAAGACAGGAAAACTTTCCTAATAACAAATACAACAAGGCCACTGCCGCAGCAGTTATCTCCCGCCTTAGAATCAGTAATAATGGAGAACTAAAGGAGATATAAGGCCTTTGTAGTAAGATAACCCCACTTGACATTGAAGAAGGGGTCAAACTTTCCTAGTCATATATATTTTGCGCATATTTCATTAACCTAGCTGCAATATTTCAAGTTTTAGAGCATCTTAATGATTTTTAAATAATTGGCTACAGTGGCCATTTTGTTTTTCAAAATAAGGCCAAAATTTTTCTCAGGCAAAACATTTGAAGGCCAGGACTTCTGATGGTCTGTCTTTACATTCTGAAACCATAGCACCAATAATAAGGGAGAAATAAGGCTGTTTTAGTGTGATGACCTCATGGTTTTCCCCCGACATTGGTGAGTCCTCGCAGCTAAATATACAAGGTAAAATGATAACAATTAAAAAAATTTTAAATTCCTGGTCTGCTAGATGCCTTACCTTAAAAGGTAAGATTACTGTTATAAAGTCTCTGGTAATCCCACATATTCTGCAGCTTGCTTCTATTGTAACTTTTAGCCACAATCTGATATCGGATATAGATAAAATACTGTTTGAATTCATTTGGAAAAAAAAACACCTAGTTTCAAAAAATACTTTACAGCTGTCTTACGACCTAGGAGGTTTAAAAATGGTATCTATCAACCACATTGTAGAAACAGCAAAAATCATGTGGGTTAAAAGGTTTTTCAGTGAAATAAATGCAAGTTGGAAAATCTTGGCATCAGAGCTGATGGGACTTGGAAAACATGTCTTGTTGAAAAAACAGTCTTTCAATAGTATCAAAAATAATGTGAAGACTATCTTCTACTATGATCTATTACGTATTTGGTTTCAATTTCTGATGAAAAATTTTAAAAATGTAGATAACGTGCTTCATGAGCCAATTTTTAATAATCCCCATTTCTTGGTGGGAAATCATCCATTATCATCTCAGAATGTGAAAAATCCAGTGTTAAAGTGTTTCACTGTCCAGGACATTTGGAACAGTGATCATGATACTTTCAGATCTAGAAATTATATTGAAAATTTTTATAACATTAGTTTGCCATATATGTTATACAATCAGGTTGTTAGATCAGTGTCATCTGTAATGAAGTTGATTAACAAATGTGGTAACAACATTGCCCTGGAAAGATGCTGTAATATTCCTGATAAGTGTCTGTCTAACATAAGCCAAATAAAAAGTTCAGAGGTTTATTCATATTTCTTAGCACTGGAGTATAAGACACCAAAGAGTCAGGAAAAATGGATTGAAAACTACCCATTTCTTGAAAGTTTGGACTGGAAACCAGTGTATTTACTTCCAAATTTAATCCTAAATGATGCTTACCTGATCACCTTTCAATATAAAATACTACATAGAGTTTTTGCCTGCAATTATAACCTCTTTAAGTGGAATATTAAAAATTCACCTCTCTGTGACATCTGTCAAAAAATAGACAATCTTGAACATTATTTCTACTATTGCACAGACACAAATGTATTCTGGGTTCAAGTAAAGAGCTGGCTGAACCAGTTGTTATCTATTGAATTGAGCTTGACTGTCTTGGAGATATTTTTCGGAGTCTTAAAGTTGGACCCAAAGGACTGGTATACAGTTAACTTTGTTATACTAATAGGGAAAAAATTTATATCAAAGTGCAAAAAAAAATAACAAAGAATTATTTTTTAACAATTTTCTGGAGTACCTAAATTGGATGTTAAGTTTAGAAGAGGGGGTCTACATCAGGCAGGGAAAATCAACAGCATTCTCTGCAAGATATAGCCTCTTGCAAGCACATTTTTTCTAATTTTCTAATTTATCCATATAATGAGTGAATATGTATGTGTATCTTCCTGTACAATTTATTTTCTCTTTTTGTTCTAATTATTGTCTGCTCACCTTTTGTATCTTTTTGAATATCTTTTTAGATCTATTGTACATCTTGTGTCATGCTGTTTTTCTGGCAATAAAAACAAATAAAAAAAAAAAAGTGATGACCTCATTTAACCTTGAAGCAGGGGTCAAAGGTCAAATTGAAAACTTGGAAAAGATTCCCAGGCAATGATCTCCTACAAGTTGTTTTCACATTCTGAACCTCTAGGAGCAATATTTGGGGAGATATAAGGCCTTTTTAATAGGATAACCCCGTTTGACATTAAACATGTGATATGGCGGCCATTTTGTTTTTTAAACTAGGCCAAAATTACTATCAGGCTAGCTTTTCTAGCCATATAGCTTTTGTGCAAATTTGATGAAGCTAGCTGGAATATTTCAAGATTTAGAGCACCTTTACGATTTTCACACAATTGGCTATGGCGGCCATTTTGTTTTTCAAAATGAGGCTAAAATTTTTCAGAGACAGGTTTTTATAGCCATAAACATTCCCTGCAAATTTGGCGAAGATATCTTCATAAATGAATGAGATATTAAGGTTTATGCAAAAACGTGACGAACGGACGCACAGATGCACACACGGATGGAAGGCGTTTTATAATCTCCAAACCACGGCCTTCGGCCGCAGGCGGGAGATAATAAATATAATGATGATGTATATATTGCAGTACATAGCACAGGTTTTATTTCATTAATCTTTATCAGTGTTTTATTTTTTGTAGATGCCTATTGAGGGATATTTTACTTTTATTTATCCACTATTATCAAAGTAAGGAGGCACCACTTAATGCAAAAGAATATGTCCTGCCTCTGTATATCCCTTGGTGTAGGTTATGCACAGCTCATGAATTATGAAAAAATATGATCTGTTCTATTACAATCGGGGAGAGTTTAGCAGTTGTTCAGGAATGAAAGTCTCTCTGAAAGACAACAGAACCAATGAGGAACACAAAATAACACCTTGCCCAAAATTGTTCATGATCATCTTATATATTACAAATTTTCTGAACCTTTCCAAATGGCGTAACCATTCAAGAGGAATATATCCAGAATGACAGTATTGGGTACTATTCCTGACAAATGTGAGAGAACAACAATTTTATGGAGCAATCAATGCCATAGCCAAATAATTATTATTATGTATTTATACTCAGCGCAATATCTCCATATACTACAGGACTCAAAGTGTTATTTAACCAATCCGACTGTACAGGTACAGCCCCAACTCACAAGTAACTGACATTCCCCTAACTGGAAGATAGAGGCTCAAGGATGACCATTTATCAACGTCCTTGAGGTTCTTTAACCTGCCACTGGGGAAAGGACCCAATGACAGAGGACCGCCATTTTAAGTGGTCATCCGAGCCACTATGTACCTGCCTGTACCTGGGATTGAACCCACATCCTCTGAGTTCCTAGACAAGTGTGTTACCCGCTAGGCCACAGTGGCATAATGACAGCCGTATTTAAGCATTTTGATAAACGCATCAGTCAAAATGTCAAACTGTTTGGAAATTCTAATCTAATCTACTGTTTTGCAGGCGCAATATCTTCTCCACGATGGGGAACTCAGTGTTCTAATTAATTTAACGGGGGGCCACGGTGGCACAGTGGTAACACTCTCGCCTACCACCTCTGAGGCCGGGGTTCGATCCCCGTCAAGGCCTTATGTGGGAAAGCTGGTAGTTGCTTGCCGTTGGTCGGCAGTTTACAATACATAACCCTAGCGAACTCTATGTACTGGTTTCCTCTGCCCTTCCAACTACCTGTCGTGATATGACCTGTACAGTGTTGAAAGCGACGTAAAACCCCAAATAAAAAAAAAATAAAAAATTAATTTAACAAAAATATAGATCATTAGGTTGTGTCTTCAGTAATAAACCCCAAATAAAAAAAAATAAAAAAATAAATTTAACAAAAATATTGATCATTAGGTTGTGTCTTCAGTAATTATACTCCAAGTGATTCTTTGATGTGTTGATCTGATCTTAGTGATGTGTCCCCTTTCTTCCAATAATATGTAATAGTTGTTTTTAAGTATGTGCAAATTATCATTTAATGTCACACTAATGTAGTGTATACGATTTGCATGGGAATTTACCATATAGGAGTACGTTGTGGTAGCGGTTTCTTTGAAAACTAGAGTAATAACGTACCCAATAAACACATTGGAAGTAAATACCAGCTTTTACTGACTTTTCCTCATTCTTCCTGTCTCTTTAATAATATCATCTGGATGACAATCTTCTTCTCCAGTGTTTTATATGTTGTATAAAATTAAACTTCGGCTCTATATTAGCAAAAATAGAATTATAACAGCATTTAAAGCTCGACGCCTTCAACATCTGTAATTTCTTAACTATTAGTTATATTCTTGACAGGTTTAAATTTCGTGGCTATTCACGTCTCTGTTATCTTATGAAATAAAATGAAAAGTTTCATTTCCACAGAGAGGAAAAATAATGTTAAAGAATGGATATTAGGCTAAAAACATCTCTGTTTCATAGCCATACGAATAGATGACAAATATGTGAATATGAGCCTACATTTCCAATTCTGAAACAGGTGGTACTTTCGGATTCCTGTTGGTTGTAAAACACTGTACACAAACATTCCACACTCATTTTGTACAAAAATGTGAGAACTCCTTTTGTTCAGCTCCGCTGGAAAACTTTTTAATAACTTATAATGGTTGAGCTTCATTCTCAATGAAGACTACCTGTGGAGAAAACCGTTGCTAGTGTGAGGTTCACAATTGGTCAAGGAGGAACAGCCCTGTCTGAAAAGGGACACTTTACAACACATTGTGTCATTAAGACAGGGGGCATCTCATTGGTTGAAGTAGTTTTCAACAGAGATGTCATCTTTTTCTTAGGGAAACCTATCAAACATCCTTCTTACACTAAGACTCAGTTTGAAACCACACAGGATATATGGAAGTGTGTCAAGAATACATTGGAATCTAGTTGTATTGAGGTATAAGCAGGAAAGTTCACAGTTTGTCGATAAAGGATTGATTGTTTTGTAACTCAGTGTGGTTTCATTTGAGGAATCAGATTATGCACATCTGAAAGCCTGTTGGATTGGTGGATTGTTGGTACTTTTTAAAAGACTTTCAATCTGTTCGCAGTTGGAAATTGGATATATTTCATTTATTTGTTGTGAAGTAATACCTGATGGGACAGTTAGTAGAAACTGAGCTCACTATAAAGGTACTTAAGTGCACCAAGGATGATGTATAACTGATCTCCACTGATGATACTGTTTGCGTGATTTATGGTTGTTTGAAGGCTTCTCTTTGTACACTGAAGTTTCTCATTACGTGACAAATCACGCCAAAATAACTTGTAAATTGGTGTATTTTTCAACAGCTCCATTTAGTGGTGTATATTGTGAATAGCTCATTTGATATAAAATTATATGTTTTCGTAAACTTTTTGTCATTTTAGTGTATGTTATGTTTTAAATGTGCGAGACATTTGTACCAATTGGATAGTTTGCTCAACAAAGACAATATACTGTTTTGACATATCAACAGCATTTATTGTGTTTGGTTTGGGATTAGTGTTCCACAATACAATTATGCCATAAACTATGGGGATTACTTCAACTGTGTATTACTTCATTTATACATTAATTGGAAAATGTTAAGATGTTTGGGGTTATAATACTGGAATAAAATGTGGGATAAACTGGAACTAAACTGGGATAATGGTATGAACCTGTGATATCTAAGCATGTCTGTGATGAAATCAACCAATTTCATTTCAGTTTTGACAATTCTAGGAATATTGCTAATGATAGTCCAAGTGCAAGCAGGAAGAATTAGTAAGTATATTTACATGTTTATCTTCATTATTTAAATTTGTTTAATTTCAAAAGATACTGATGTATCTTGCAGTATATATAATTTCATGGATTCAATGAAAAGGTTTTTGTAAGTGGAAAATAAATAAAGAATATATAGGACTTTTGATAACAATGAAAAGTACATGTGCGAGATTTTAGGATAATTGTAGGGTACTTTTGAAGATTATATTATCAGAAAATAAGATATGACCATTTCATCTTCATTGATACACAAAAGCATTGATCACCATTTACAGAGAACATCATAATTGACATTGGTTAACTGATAATATGATTGTGCTTGTGGATGATCAACAAATATGCACGTCTTCTGAATACTCACATATTAATACAGATCTCTTTCTCATATATTCATGATATTGTTTTATCAAACATTTATTGCCAGGTTTTGTTGTTATTTTTCTTGTGCAAAGGATAATATTGTCAATAAATCCATAATATTTCATGTTAATCACAAATTTCACGGTAGACATTGGTTTATGCAGGTAATGACCATGGTTTTATATGCTTTATCAATCCGGGATGATTGAGGAGTGAACCACAAAGCCTCAGTACAGTAGGGTATTTACAGTAAATCTGTCAAACAGACAGGGGCAGGTGTAAATGGCATGTTGCGGTCATTTCACCTCATTGCTCCATCAAACCACAGCATATGTAGTTGAGAGAGGGGCCTTGCAATAAGGCTTAAATTCCAAATGAAACACCTTTTCAAACCAGTACACAGACTTGGTATTCATAAAACACTCAAATATGTTAAGGAAATCTATGAATTCGAAGCAGTATTTGTATTACAGAAATCAGTGTGTAGTGATAGTAAATCATGAAAAGTGATAAAGTTTGTTTCAGTAACATAGTAACTCAAGCCTTGCTTTCAAGCCTCAACCAGGGCTAGAGCCAGAGATTTGAACATCTGTGTGAAAATAGCTTTAGCCTTGCTGAGGCTGCTTCACTGGTTCCCCAGTGAGAGGCCTTACTGACCGAGTTGTAACTACAAGTACCATCATTAAATCACTTGGCTCTCATCTTTGTGTTTGTGGGTTTGAATCCAGCTGATGCACACATGCAGGATTCACTGAGAACTTGTCCTGATGTTTACTTTAATATGGAATGGAAGGACAATCACAACCTTCGCTTTGCCTAGCAGCCGAGGGGTTTTAGCATAAACAGGATGGATAACTCATGGCACTGTGAAATTGGCTTTCAGTACATTCTTAAGTTATTTTAGTGTTTCTCACTTACCAGCAAGGTTAGATTATATCAAAGATACAGAACATTACAACACAGTGTAGCTTGATTTTTCTTTATTTTCTGCACGTTTGTTGTAACGTTTTCACACTAGTTTTATCCAAACTTCAGGATCAATTGCAACAAATGCAACAGGTAGTTGTAATGAAGCCAGTATACTTTTGAAAAAAGGACCTTTAGTGAGTCAATATTTTTGCCATGTAAACCATCACCCATTTTTATGACAATTTTCTAAAATTCAAGATTCTTGTGCAATAACCATATCATAAATTATGCATAAATTAAAATCTCAAATCACAGGAAAAGACTAAGGTAGCTAGAGAAACTTCTCAAAACTACCTTTGAGAATATAAAAAGAGAAACATTGAAATGATTGTGGGAAAAATCAAGAAAAATATGTTGTAAAACAATATGTTATTTCTACACTTTAGTCATTATGCAAATGGATTGCATGTCAGATATTAAATTCTATTTACTTGAACAACAAAGTTAATATTCAGATTGAACTATACAATAACCTCAAAGTGTGAAGTCAATTTGATACTTTTAAAAGGAAGTCTTGTTTAAAAGTTCTTACAAGGTTCTTTGTCTTGGTGTGAGGTTTTTGTCCAGCTTAAAACAGGCATTGCTTTGTTCCACTGTGTATACCTTTGATCAAGAAACACACACACAATGGGGAAACCTTGTGATAAAGTTACACCAAAGAAGAATAAAAAGGTACACAGACCTTCAAGAAAGATACACCTGGGAAAGACAAAGTTACTTTCATCTGATCATGTGGTCAGACTACAAGGGTTTTACAAATCGGAGGTATTAATGTGTTAACCACAACTTCAACTTTTCCTTTCATTCAGTTTGTCCTTGGTGACAGAAAACAACTGGTGTATTTAAATTAACATCTGGTATATGAAAATAAATATTTGGTCACATGAGAATCCTGCTATTTCCTAAATTTCTGAGCAGGTGTTAAAAGTAGCTGGTGTCTAGTAAATTAAGGTTAAGGACAAGAGAGAAGATGGTTTACATGGAAAAGCCCACCATGGAGGCATTCCTGGTTTATTTGGTGTCAGAAAGGTATTGCAGTAAAATGAATGAGATCAACAGAGAATGTTTACAGGCTAATACCGGGAGGTGTTGACTAGCCTCTCATATTTCCCTGTAGAATGCTTTCAATTAAAACAGCTGATATGTACTCTGTGTGTAGCTAGTACTGGGTACTGCTGTATTATTTAAGGTTACATTTTCTGTGAAAATACTTTCATATCAGGAACCGAGAAAAAAAGCATCTAATAAAAATATATTCTACGCTTTTGAAATATAAATCAGAGTTCAATGTCAGTGATTTCATTTAGGCAGTCCTCAGGGGATTTACCTACTGTGGATTTGAGTTCAAATCTGGGTCATGGTTGTGGAAAATTGGCCTCCCTGAAGTTATTTTAATGATGATGAAAAATGTCCAGGTGTTTACATCTTTCTAATTTTAACAATGCAATTTAAAAATAAATATAACAGGACACATACAAACAACTGTCTGGAAGGTCAGTTTTCTGTTTCCCTGTCCTATTATAAAATAAATAGCCACTGCATGTATTTCATAAAGATTTTGAAAGCTGTTCTCAATTTTTGGTAATTCTAGTAAAAACAAAGCTTTAGCTGACCTCCAATGCATACCTTGACTGCCCTAATGATGTTTTCATTGCCTAGGAAAATATTATGTTAAATGTTTGCATTAATTAATGTAATTTACTTTGAATGCCAGACAGGTTTACTCCGATTAAAGTGTTGATGGAGTTGTGACAACAATAGCAACTAGCTTGTTTAAGGCTACAAATTATGTAAGGAGTGTGTCTGTAAATGTTCAAATTGCCACCATTTAGTTGAATACCTCACTTGTTTGCCTTTACTCATACCAGTAGCTACAGATTGTGACTCAAAACAATAGGATGAAATATTTCCCAAGTGTTAAGCATCCTTATAATTGCTAGCTCTCCAGAGACATGATTAGTAAATAGCTCCATTATTTCTCCAAAGTGTTTATTTTAGCAAAACTACTTTATCATGTGCTCATGCTGCTATTTATATTTTCAAGCCTTTCACCAGTCATTGTGACTTTTTGGCTATTCAGCAGACCCATTTTTTTCTCAGTTTGTTGAACATTGTTTTTCTATGGCACTTTAGGCTTTCTGGTATAATTTTAGCACCTATAAATGCTCAATTTCTTTATCAGCAATACATCAGAAAAGGTCTAATTGTTTAACAACCTTCTGTGTTGACACAAGTTTGGAGGTTCTAATGATTTTATGGATGTCCATAATGGGTTTCCACCATTGAGATCGAATATCAGTTATTTCAGCCTTTTATTTGTGCAGATGTGCTGGTTAAATATACCTAGATATAAAACATTGTTGGCCAATATATATAAAGTGATTATATAGTTTGCATGATATTGGCATATTGTAAAATAAAACTGAGACTTTGTGAAAAGGAAGTATGAACACATTACATTTCTGATGTATTGATAACTTCACATGTGAGAGTATCAAATCTTTCAGTGATGAATAAAGTATTTGTATACAATAACAAGATCCAACATTGACATAAATCTTGAAATGAAATGTCATTATTTCAAGCACTTAAATCCAATTTGTTCTATTTGTGTCATGGACTCAAAAGTGGACCATAATTATATTAAGTAGTTTACAGATTTTATCCTGTCTTATACTGCTGTTCCATTGTCGCCACTAATCATAAAACCTAGTCGATTTTAAACTCATGATGTTGCTAAGACTGGTATTGTCAGAAGAGGACAGCAAAAACTGATAAACCATGCGATTTCTCCGGAATGAAAGGATCAGTCATGTGACTTAAAATGAGACTTACAACTTGTTTATTTGTAATACCAATCACTCTAGTGAAGTAAAAGGGTCACTCCTACAACTATTCTTTTCGAACTATAATAAAATAGGGAAATTTAGGTCATAGCCTGTTAGGGCCTGTTACACTTTCACGGATCCCCCACAGATATAGGCCATGGTTCCATATATGGAAACTGACATGGATGAGGTTGGATCATGAAAAAGATTTACGGATCTGCCACAGATCCACTAAGGATCTCCTATGGAGCGCTACGGTGACCCACGGACAGGTTTGCAGATGTCCTTTTGACTGTTTTTTAATCCGCACACCATTTCCGTGTCAATCCGTAGCAGACGCGGTTAGATCCGGCTATGTTTTGGGCGATATTTGTTGCCACAGAAGCGTCACGGATGAAAGGGATGCCACGAGGACATCCAGGATGGGTATACGTACAATAAGGACACTCACAGATGAGCTATGGAGATACGGAAGAACTACGGATACCGCATCCGTACGGACTTCCCGGAAAAATCAAGTATGTTTGATTTCTCTGTAATGGTCTAGAGATCTTATCTGATTTTGAGCATGCCGCTAATGGATCGCTCCAGATTGCAGCACGTCGTTACGGGTCTCACAAGGTCATTATGGATGTTATGGATGCGGAAAATATGATCCGTAAATCAGTCAACATTTTTCAACATTTTCCAAATTAGGTAACCTGCCGCGATCCAGCAGTACATCCGGCCATGTATAACTGGGGTCTAAAAGATTGGTTGTAACCCCCTAGAGATAAGCCATGGTAACCTGTTTAACGGGAGTCATAACTGCCTCATTACCAGATAGATCAATGTTGAGTACTCAGAAGAGAAAGAATCACATGCCAAGGTTTTTGAACATGTTTACTACACTAGAACCCCTATTATCCAAATTTTCAATTTTCTGACCACAAACTGACTCTCCCAACTCCATTTAAACCTGTTATTTTAGGCTTTCTATTGGCCAACTTTTCTATTATCTGACCTTATTTTTACTCTCCCAAGAGGGTCGGATAATAGAGGTTCTGCTGTATTTTAGATGATTGTCCATAATAGTTGTAAGTAAGCTGCAGACTCAAAGCTGCTTCATGACTTAAAACACGAGTGGTATGGCTAATAAGATTTTGTTCCGAACAGCGTTATTGAGATATTTGGGAGGCTAACTCACAACAGTAAAATAGAAGTATAAAATTTAGAATATACAAAAGGTAAAAAAAGTAACTCTGCCCACATTTAGTTTGCCAAAAGGTATATTTGGACTCACTTTGAAGTGAAAAACTTTTTTTCTAACACATTGAGAATTTCTTTGGCAAAGTCTCATTTACATACTACAACGTGTGTTGAATTAGGCTCCAAGAAATCAATAGAAACCCTTTTCAAGTGCAAAAAAGATAAAGTTTTGGAATGTAGATCTGTAAGGGAAATTTCTGAATAAGGCTATATACAAATCAGTTATTTCTTGTATCAGTCCCTGAACTTGTGTGTTGGCAAAACCATAGTGTATCCATGGCTGCAGTTGATTTTTTTTGTGCAACTGTTCAGCCTGTAACTACAGATTATATTTGTCACACATTTTTTTTACTCTCATAGATATCATGAAACCAGCAGTTTCTATAATGCTATTGTGTGGTAGTTGTCATTTTGCAACTTTTCAATTGTGGATCTATTCTTGATTGAACTAAATCTGTTTTATGGTCATCTTCTATTCCAGGCTCCCTTCTACCTGGGCATAAAATCCAGTTTTCTTGTTAACTTTTTTAAGGTATTTGATAACTGGGAGAAAGAAAGTGTTTTTCCAGACAAATGATTAATTTCAAGCCCCATCAATTGGGGTTTTCCCTATTTAGCCATGTGATGGATATCAGGAAATTATAAAGGGGAGGCAATAGAAAGTCAAAATATGATGGGTCTTCTGGTAAAGCAGCCTTAAAAGTATAAGGTGACCATAAACAGGTTCAGTTAAATTGAGAATAAATCCATAAATAGGAAAGCCAGACCTTTGATATGGCCACTTTTAGGCATGAAAAAGATCTGCAATACTCAAATCATAGAGAAGCATTACAAGCTGTGGGATAGAATAACTTTTGACTTGATGACAAAATAGAGACAGCAAGAAGTAAAATGTTATCACTATATCTAGAGTAGTTTCTAAACAATTTTCCACTTTCACTGAGTCAAAGCTTTGTGGGAGCTTTTCAGAAATCTTTTAAGTGTGTGTGAAAGTACAGTTAAATCTGGAAAAGCAAAGTGGAATTTCAAGAGAAGAAAATGTGTATTTGTAGAGATAGTTGTGTGGGACAAAACCACAAGAAGCCCATTACCTAGATGTGACCTGAGTGCCAAAGTATTATTGTGCTGACATTAGTTCATCCTCAGCTCATTAATCTACAGCCACTCTGTTGTATAAATCTCAGGCAGCATTTTCTGATAACTCAGAATTGATGATATTCTTTGGCATCCTGTGGTCAAAAGCAATTGATTTGTCTCATTTAGCCTAAAGCCAGTAACAAATAGTCAAATACTTTGAAAATTGTAAATACAGCTATATAATTCTGTGTGACATGTTTGATTAAATGTTGCTGGTACTAGAATACTAGTAATGTAGATTGAAGGGGACCACAACCTTCATGAGGATTTTACTAATTGGCTGAGCAATTAAATTGATTGAACCTAGATTAACTATCTGATTTGATTTGGTCATGTAATTCAGTTATACAGTATTGATTATTGGTTAAATAGGATCTTTCTTCTTGGTAGCTGGTAATTAAAAACATTTCCAGTTTGCCTTTGACACTTTGGAAAAAAGTTACAATGTGAAAAAAACCTGTTGTGTTAAATTATACTTACAGAAATATATTGTGAGTTTGATCTAGACAAATTTCGAAGAGTTTTATAAGGAATTTAAAGAATTTGTGAATGGATAACTTGAATGGATAACTTAAAAGAGAATATAAGAAAGATAAAATATGGTCTATAGATAAAATTCTTACCATAACTTTTCATCATTTTATGTGTTGAATTTAAAGGCTACTCCATGGTTACTATATTATGAGTGTCAAGTTTTTCCCATTTATATTCAGTGTATTTGTGTTACATCTTTAATTTTTTATATCCATAATATGTTTTTAACCCGCATAAGAAATACTCTCTATTTTGCAAGCTCATTTGAGGCTGGGCAATTTGTACCATATAAATTTATATAAAAATCTAGTTTGTTTTATGAATTACATGTTACTTCTATAAAAAAGAAGAAAATTTCAAGCAAATAAACAAGCAAATATATTAAGTAAAAGCACATGTGTTAATCATGAAAAGAACAAGGTGAAAAGATCAGAGTACATAGATCTGCTTTGTGATGAACCCCAAATTCCACCAAATTAATGAAACTCTAATAAAAACACCTGAGATCAAGGAAATACTGATAAGAAAATGCATCAAAGTAAAAGGAAATAAAAAAGAAAAATTCTTTTACAGGCACTAGATCTTTGTTACCCCCTTAAATTCCACAAATTAACAAAACTATAGAAATTCAGCATTCTAAAATATAATAATAAAAACTAAAGGAATTTTGTTGCTTTGTTCTTAATTATTTTCTGTTGTTAACAATGAAATTTTTAACGGGTAAAACCAGAGTGAACTATGGCTCCAGTGAGATATTAGTATGAAATTGGGTTAATAACCTCTTAATATTATTATAAGACAGCTCCAAATAGAAACCTATTTCTGTTCAGTACTCATTCCTGCTTTGCTAGCCTTGCCTGAGTCTCAAATTTGCATGATGATGTCTTTTCAAACATGCACACAGATATTTGGTATTCATAAAACTCCCATACATGTTAAGAGATAGAATTGTATCTTTCTCTTAGTTGTATGCTGCTGTAAAAGTCAGTACATATATGAGTACATTATAGGAACTGAATCTCCATTATCTGAATTGAATATTTTCCCTAACTGCAAAGAAACTTGAGCCTTCAGCAAGGCTACTGCTTCACATGTGAAACAACTAACTCTATAGCTGTAGTAACTTGCTCCATTTCAGTAGTGATAAAACCAAAAGTAGAGATAAAATTGTAGTATATTTAACTGGGAGTACCATTTGGATGTTCACAATTGTAATCACTCTATTTAGTATATATTATTTTCTGTTTTCTGTAAATCATTTTGATAACTGTCTGGTAGATGTTACATGGTTCATTTATTTTAAATTATTGTTAACCTATTTTTAAGTTAGTTCATGTAAAAAACTTGTTTTACATGGTTAATTAAATGTTATTTTATTTAAATGTAAAATAAACAGTTCTTACAACAGGCATTCCTGTTTTGTGATGGAGTTTTGATGCCTACAAACCTAATGTTTTTGGGTATTTTGTACTTGACTGCAAAAAACAACCAGCACTTGTGGAAAAACCATAGAAACCATTTGTCAAAATGTTTTACATTTTCCCAAAGACTAATGATGAAAGATTAACCTGTAAAAAAACGAACAAGTATTTTGACTTTGGTATAAATATATACAGTCTGGCAGGTGTCTCTCTAGCTAAACATTGTGATAACATCTGTAAATATTGCAAGATGCATATCATAATTAATTCTACAATAAATACAAGTAATGTGTCTAGCAATAGAGTCTACTGTAATTAATATGTCTAACACTGATACCACTGGAACCCTTGTTATCAAGACTTATCTTGGAGGAGCACATTGCCATTTGAACAGTTGCTGGAACTTGTAGACTATCTCTAAAAACTGTGAATGATATCAGTAAAAAAAATTACCAAACAGATAGTGAGTAGTGTTATTTCTTATAACCAGAATGTTATTGTAAAAGTTCTTGAGTAATGGTGGGTTCATTGATATTTCTGTATAAAGGTTATGCTCAACTAAAATCCATCGTTGTTAGTATGAACAAGTATATTTGTAAGAAGCTTGTACTATCTTTGATAACAATTACACATCTTCTGTGAAAACAAGTTCTGTTCTTAAACACTGTCAAGAAGTTATCAATTTAATTTTATTAGATCTATCAACTAATCTGAAAAGGTAGAGGATATCATTTTATGGTGTTTGGTTTAACCTTTAATACAACACTTCACCATAAGTGGCATTCTTACATTTCTTCAGCTTATCATTGCAGTGAGCCCTATAGACATATGTAACAAGCCTTGGCCAAGACGTACTGTTTGTAGATTTTATTCTGTACGTCAGTTGTTATATAGCATATTAATTTTAATATTTTGGAATAGATAAAGACAAGTTTCAACTGAAAGCTTATTTCAGTGAATTTTCTTTTTCAGATTTGTGCTGAGTTGACTTTAAGAATTTCATAAAAAAGAGAGAGGTCTTCAGTGGCCTAGTGGGTTAGCTGGTTTGGTATCTAGTAATCACAGGCTGTCACCTTTGTGTGGGTTTCACTTCCAAAGGTGACAAAGCTGAGGACCTATCCCAATATGACCCTAGCTATTCAATGGGACATAACACCCCAACTTTGACCTTTGATAAATAGAGGCAGTTCCCTGCTTTCCTTGAAAAATAACGTCTTATCATGGTACACTTTGTACACTTTTACACTTTGTAGTCAATAGTTTCTATGACAATTGATGAATGTAGCTAAAAAATAAAAAAAGCTGCCGTCAAATTTTCGGATTTATGTAAAGCATGTCTTGTATGCTAGTGTGATAGTGGTTGAATGTTTTAAAGTTTGTCATTAATACAGGTAAACTGGGTGAAAAATCCCATAAACCAATTGAATTCAATTTTCAGAGGTAAGCATGACTGGTGAGACTCTCCTTTGCTGTTATCAGATTTGTAACATCACAGGTCGATTGAGATGGACTTGTGTTTGTTGTTTTGGCATTGGAAAAAAACCTTTCTGTGAATATATTGTCACATTAAAATCAGACTTTCCATTTTAAGATGAACACGTTGTGATCTGACAGAATTACTGTAATTGAGACTGGTGACAGTATTTTCTCTGATGTCATAAAGCTGAATCTACTTGGGTAAAATGGCCACTCTGCAAGTTAAGGTTAATGTGGTGTTGAAAAGTGTTACAACCCATTTGCCCTGGTTTTACATCTTGTATTATTATAGCAAGGCTAATACTTATAAGGTAGGATATTATGACAGTTGCAGGTGAAACTACTTGTGGTCCTGAGAAAAATCAATGGAAACATTCAGGTGAATTCCATTGTCCAAAAAAAGATAAAGAATAACAGTTCAATCCTGCTTATTGTTGATAAAAAGCAACCACAATTTTTGTTGTTTTTTTAAGACTTATTTTGTGACTAGAAATGGAAATAGTTTGAGCAGTTTTTACCAAATTTATTTCCCAGAGAAGTCCTTGTTAGTGTGAAAAGCTGTTGCCTGGTAAATTGTATTGAAAACTTTTACTAGACATTATAGTTATTTTAGTTGTCTTAACTGGTGTCAAAACTAATTTCCACCAAAACTTTAAGTCTGTATTATTCTCTTCAGTAGAAATTAACCCCTATTAAACTATAATTACTGAAAAGAAACACATCTTTTGTAAAGAATACCTACAATGTAACTTGTATTTCTTTTTTGAGAAAGTAGATATTCCAAAGAATTTCTTAAAAATTCAAAATCAGTGAAATTTTCTTCAAGCTAAAATCTTCACATATATACTGTGTTTCCTGCAGTTACAACAATTCAAGCTCTTCTGTTCACTGAAAATTTTATACCAAAAATGATTACAATTATTTTGAAAAAGATGATGCATTCATCATATGAATTTTGAACACTGAACAAACTGCCTTGTTAAACAATTTCTGTCATAAAAATTGTTTTTCTCTTGTCACAGATGTTTTACGTAGTCATACCTGGCTGCTGGAAAATAGTTTTAACTGAGGAAAATGTGAGAAATAGAGAGACATATATTAACAAACTAGCTTTTACCCTGTAGAAGAAAAAGGATAATGCCACACTTGGCTTTTTTGTATCATTGCTAACCTATCAACTTTGAATTATGCCTCAGGTTCTGAACACCTTAGGGTGTAATAAATGTTATAATAAAAATCGTATACTGACTTGTAAACACTTTCTTTTCCACAAAGGTTTACACATTTGTGTATGTTTATGTTGCCAGTCAAATCAGATGATGCACAATTGTGAAATTTGTAAAAAATTAAAAGTTTTACAAAGATGTAGCTAGGTTGACAGTAGTTGACCTTGGTTATTTGCAAAGAACTTTGTTGGCAAGAGTGGACTGACTGGTGTCTATAACAACAGAAAACAGTTCCAACTTCATTGAAAAGTCTTGTAATCATTGTACTGTACCTGTCTGTCTATTGTATGCAAGGCTTGTTTTGCTAGTGTCCGGGATCTTAAGCGACTCCGAGGACATCTGACACATGAAGCTGCCCTCATAGCTGCCAATGCTCTGGTCGGAAGTCGTCTTGATTACTGTAACTCTCTGTTCAGAGGTCTCTCAGCTCTGGATCTGTGCAAACTTCAATGTGTTCAGAACAGTCTTGCCAGAATTGTTGCCAACACCACCAAGTATTCACACATCACTCCAGTTAGAAAAGCACTACACTGGTCGCCGATTAAGTACCGTTCTATCTTTAAGACTGCCATGCTTGTTTATAAGTTCCTACACAGTGGTAACCCCAAATACTTTGAACCCTTTCTCATACCCAGACATAGTGCATATAACACTTGTCGAAGTCAATCTGATGGCATGTTTCTTGAGGTTCCCCACTTTGCTTCAGTTTTCAAGTCTCGAAAGTATTTTGGACCCAGTTTTGCGTATGACGCACCTATGATTTGGAATGACCTTCCTGACGAGGTCTGTTCTGCAAACTCACTTGCCTCCTTCAGGTAAAAGCTGAAGTCATACCTCTTTGGAAAAGCATATCCACCCTAAATTTCCAATCTCCTCCTGCTTTCTCCGCGGTGCTGACCCCTGCAATGTCTCTGGTTTATGAATATTGAACAATGTTTTTGTGTGATGCGCCTTAGAGTCTGTCTTTTTGACAGAGATTACGCGCTATAAAAGTGCTATTAGAATTAGAATTAGTATGGTGTTTTTGGCTGTTGACAGGAATTGACTTTATTTGATTGGAAACCTATTGCTGTGTTATACTGTGTCAGTTGGTTCACTTTAATGTATTTTCTCTCTGTTGACAGGAGCCTGTCCATTGTACAGTGTTTTAACTTGTTGACAGGAGAGGGCCATAGTTGATGATGAGCTCTTTTTCAGTATATTCTAGCTGTCATTTGTGTAGTACTTTGCTCGGTTGACCTTTTATTTCAGAAAAAAACTATAGTTGTCCGTCCATTGTATAGTGGTTTTGTGCATTGATAGGAGTTAACCTTCAGTGATTGGGAAACTTTTTCAGTGATTGTGCTGTATTAACCAGTCCATTATATTGTGTTTTTGTCTGTTGACATGTGTTGGCCTAAATGATTTGAAAGCTCTTTGTTCCCGTATACTGTACCTATCTGTCCATTATTTTGTGTTTTTGTTTGTTGACAGGAGTGGACTCTGGTGGATGTGAAGACACTGCCAAGTGGTGTAGAAAGCTGGGTAGGAAGATCCCACTATCCCGTTGTTATGACCTCAGACATAGAGAGAGATGCTGTGCAACTTGTGAGAAACTCAAGCTTCCTATTGCAGGTATGTCAAGAGTGAAAGAATGCGGACAGGTATTTCCCAGGACTCATGTGCTGTGAATTGAATTGTTATGTTCTCAGCTAATATCACCAGACTTTGTAGAATTTAGTCACTAACAGATTTGAAAGTGTGTGAAAAAAGAATGGTTGTTCAAACAAAAGATTACCTTTGCACAAGCATGAGTATTTGAACATAGATCGGCATCAGACTAATGTCGTGGAAACCTCCTTCCCTCCAACCTCTGAGGCAGTGGGTTGGAATACCAACCCAAATCTTAATTTGGAAAAAGTTGGACATTGTTTCTAGTGCAGAAATTAAAGTTCAATGTCAACATTGAACTCTAATTGATGTTGAAAATAGATGGATATTGAATGATTACTCTTTTTTTTGTCAAAAAATGGATTATTTCACAGCCATTAGTGCCTCATTTTCTGAATAATACAGAAGATATTTCAGAAAGATCATAAGTTTAACAGAAGACAGTTGTACAAGTAATTTCCTTAAAGAACCTAAAATAAATCTGCAAACATGTGAGTATTAATGATCAAAATATAAAGCGGTTGTAAAATAAGACAATATTTTGAAAATACTGCCTCATGAGGTAGTAGAAATGAATACATTTGGTACTGACATTGAAATCCAGGAAGCTTTATCAATTGAAATTGAAATACAGTAGAACCTCAATTATCCGACCCTCCAGGGATAGTAACAATTACGTTGGATAATAGAAAGACTAAAATAACAGGTTTAAATGGAGTTGGGAGAGTGAGTTTGAGGTTGGATAACTGAAAATTTGGATAATGGAGGGTCGGATAATAGCGGTTCTACTGTATCAATATATAATTCTCCCCTGTGGATGCTTGCAAATGTCATATGGCATACAGTGCAAAATCTTGACCATCTAATGACCATTGCTTTCCCCATACTCTTAGCTCCAATGTTGTGATATGACCTATACATTGTGTTTAAAGTAATATTAAACCTTGACCTATCCATTCGTTATAGGGGTGCCAATCATTTTGCTTCAGATAGTTAGTATATACTGACTACAAGCTCATGATTCTGCAACTGAAAGTTAACTAAAAGCAACCAGTTACTGAAAAAGAGTAAAACACTATCGGTGTGGAAGAGATCTTTAGGTTGTACAAAAACTTGAATTATGGATGAAAGGTTGTAATGATAAGCCCCCAGAATTACATTGCATTGTGTTATTTTACTACCACAAAAGCACTTCATGAAATATTCACCATGAGCTATCTATTATGTCAAATTGTTCAAGGTGTAGTGACTTACACAAACACTAATGTTACTCAAAAGAATATATAAGTGGTCAGAAAATACAGTGGAATGTGTAAAATAAAGGGAAGAATTTACAAAAAATCCCCAAAGGAGCAACATTTCTATTTGGTTAATCATATGCTATAACTGTGGTAACAAAGACTTTTGTACTGTTAGCAGTATGTATTTAAGTCGTGAATGTTAAAGAATTTTTAAGATTATTTTGGCAATTGTTATCTGCAAATGTGAAGTCTGATAACTTATTTCTTTAGAAAGCTTTTAAGCTAAAAAAATCTTTAGTCATCTAACCTTTGCTTTTGGCATCACATTTTAAATTACAATTTGCCAGAATTTTATTTCTTTATTTCTGGGTGTTTGTAAGACAGTGTTTGTCATGTCCAAAAATAACACATTCTTGATTGTGCCAAAATGTGATGTCAGCAGTATGACCATATTTTCTTAAATTCTCATTTATTGGCAACATTGGGAATTCAGTTAAAATAGTTGTGCATTTTCACTTTTGTTATAAAAGAGCCATTGGTCTTATTACTACTGTATATTGGAAAATTTTGAGAAGATAACAGAAGCCACATTTTTAACATATTCAGGAAACGATAGAATATTAAAACAATTTAAATCTTAATCGTAAATTTAAGACATTTCTGTACTGAAACTTTGAAAAACATAAATTTCTGTTTACATGTCTAAGTTTTATGCTGAATGTTTCTGGGGATGAATATAAGACGTCTGTTGGAACATGAAATCAGTTATCACTGCCCCACCCTTCTCAGCCAGACATTAATAAATTCTTTGGCCAACAAATTAGAAGTCTTTGCTTTGTGAGTTTTCACAGATCTTACTTTCCAAATCAGATGCCCGATGCATTCACCAAACTTCCTTCTGTGTCAGCTTTATTTTTACCTGTAACATTACCACACATTACTATTTTAAGATTGGTTCTATATATTTAAAAATCACTTTTCACTCCAGTGCTGATCTTACACACTTAAACTGTTCTCATCTTAACTCTTGGTGCACGTCGTTCTAGGATGTGAATACGGTGACAGAGATGCAGCCCTGTGTCACTCTATAGATCGGTCTCGGCCTGTGGGTGACTGCTACGCCTTCAACTCCACCTGCTGTCAAACCTGCCATCTCTTGGACAGTGGTATTCCTGGTATGTTTCTGTATGAAGAATCTTGTTTTACTATTTTAACTTTGTTGCACTAATTTCAGTATAAAAAGCAACTTAGCCTTATTATTTTCACAATGTTGTATCAGTTTTGATACGAGTTGCAAATTTTAGTGAACAACAACTGAGACAGTTGGATATACTTCAGTATCAAAGATTCTTATTTTCAGGAAACATTTCTATGGCAAACATGCTCCAAAAAGAATGTTCTGTCAAGAGTAACTTAAGGAATCCTACTCTAGTTAAATTTAAAATGTTATATTACTTTGTTACTAGACAGTGGACACTAAATACAATCTTTTTCTTGAAGAAGCTTGTGTACTGAACATATTTTCTTCTTAATGCATACTTATCTGTATATAGTGCGATTCAGTTGGGATTAATGAATAATGACAAAAGCAAAATTTGGGGCTTTCTTGCTTTAAGGCAACTTGCAAAAGTGTATTCATTGATGAAACAATTGATCACTGCCTTCTGTGAAAGAGTCAAGTGAGGTTATATGGAAAGGCAGTTCAAGGAAGCCTTTGTAAAGAACTATAGAAAAACATCTGATAGCCTGTAATACAGCACTTCATGTTATGATGCCTGCAATAAATACTAGAAAATGTCAATAATTTTTTTCAGGCAATCAATAACAGCAGACATCACAATTGTCTGACAGTCAGCAAATTTGCTTTGGTGTCGAAGAATTATAATACTGGAAAAATGAGTATTTGAACTCTGGTATTATTTTATTCTGGGAAAAAAGTTCTTAATTACAATCATTTCACTTTGTTCTTTCATCCCATATTCCCATGCCTAACAATTTAAAGCTCATTTCATGAACCTATGTTTAACCCAGTCCTTTTGGTAATGCCATCAACATGATATGTTGTTGTTGATTATTTAAATCAGTGATCAGTTGTACTGAAGCCAGATGAATGGCTGTAAATTAAAGGGAAGATAAACCTATCACATTACTGATCATGTGATACCTCTCTGTATGTAGTCTATGTGCTCTACCGTGGTGTTCACATAAAAGGAAAATTTATATAATAAGCATATTACATGTACACAATGCATTGAGAACCTATAATTACTTTTTCACCTATGGTATACCTTTTTCAAGGACATTCTGTTTGAATTGAGTTTCATAGCCGTGTTTGCAAAATCTGAGTTGAACTTGTTATAAATCTGTTAGATGTATTATAGAATTGCTTTGGTTGTCATTGTCCAATTACAGTGCAGAATCTTCACCAACTATAGTATGCACGTCTTTTCTCCACCCCTCTCTACTTTCAGTTGTGACATGACACATGCATTTGTTGAAAGTAACCTAAAAACCACAATAAATTAATCAAATTTATACTGTTTCTACAAGATATCCATAATTTCTCAGGAATCATGTATTCGTTTCATTTTATTAGAAAATTTTGAAGAAATCTTTCAGTTATATAATAACCCTACTCTCATACTTCTCCCCCAAGGGAAGCCTTGCCTAAGGCTCTAATTTGTATGATATCTTTTTCAAACATGCACACAGATATCCAGTATTCATAAAGCACTCATACATGTTATGAGTTAGAAGTTTATCAGACAGATTATCTTTGCTGTATGCTACTCTAAAAGTCAGTACATGTATGAGTACATTATAGAAACTAGTGGTGGCATCGATTACAGAAATCAAAACCGGTTACCGGGGCTTTGAAACGAAACGAAATCCGGTATTTCGTACGCTTGTTCTGTGCACTGAAAAATTATTCGTGGGTGTACATGAGCGATAACTTGTAAATGGAAGTGGCTTTCGCGAGATGTTTTTATGCATGCAAAAGTGATTTTTCCTCAATATAAGGTAAAAATGTGACATATTTTACAAAATATATATATGTTTTGTTGTTTTGATGAAGTATCAGCCATTAGAAAGCCTAAAATAATAACGTCTTCAAAAACCGGTTCCCAAATATTCTTTGCGGATTTCGTTTTTTCTACCAAAACGAAGCGATATTCCGCATACCGGTAAACCGTTAACAACACTAATAGAAACTGAAACTCCATTATCTGAACTGAAAACTTTCCCTTACTATAAAGAAACTTGAGCCTTCAGCAAGGCTATATCTGTTATTCAGCTGTATTGAGAGGAGATGATTTTTGTTTGATCATAGGCTAGTCAACAAAGAGAACAAGTAGTTTTATATAAAATAATAGCGAAATTGGGGAAAGTGGAAATTAAGTCATTAAAGTGAATATTCAAATAATTGAAGATCAGATAATAGAGGTTCTACTGTACCTGATTTGTGATGGGTCAACATAATATTTTTATCATTGCTGATGGTGGATTAGCAACTGGAGACTTGTTTTTGCTTCAGGGGCCAAAAACATTGGCAATTTATATGTTGAGTATTTATTCCAATCTAAAAGGATTTGCAGTTTACTATTCGTATTGTTAAAATTGCATCAAAAATGTATACATTTAGTTACAAAGATTTTGCAAATCCTGATTGGCAATATATGATCACATGGGGAAACATGAACTTATATCTGGTACAACGATAAACAAAATAAATAAAATTACACTCTTTCTACAGGCTGTCCATTTGGAGACCGTGTGACATGGTGTTCTGGTATAGGAGACCGGTACTTGGTGTCCTCTTGTTACGACCATGAGATCCACTGCTGTGACACCTGCAGACAGTTCAGAACAGGCATTCCAGGTGATGAGAACCCTCACATTACACGTAAATACTCCTCTTCTAACCTACCTCACACCCCATTGAAGTTTGCCATTAATCTCTACAGGATAGAAGATACTACTGACATGGCATCTAGTTTTGAATGTAAAATTATTCATTATTTGACATGATAATCTAAGTATAAGGTAAATTTACCAAGAATTTCAATTTCTACTGAATTAACAGATATAGTTTGTGTATTTTACACAAGCGTCAGAAAACAAGGCAATATGAAATTATTTTCCTGAAATATGACAGAACTGCAGCCTGGATCAGTTTGGTTTAATTTCAAGGGAAAGATATCTGCTTTGGTCTTTGGTTTGTCGAGATGAAAAAGTATCTTGCATACCTGTATTTCGCATTGCACCTAGGTGGTATCAGTACAAATTTCTGAAAAAAATCAGTTTAATGGCAAATTTCAAATATTTTCCACTTTCTCTACAAATTTTACCCTTTATGTAAAACTTTTTTTTGGTTAATATATAATTTATCTGTTTTGTGTATTTAACAGCTCTTGAATTTTACTGGTGTTTCTTTTTCTTTTCCTCAAATCTGGATTGATTTGATAACTGGTTCATTTGAATTTTAGATTTATGTTTCATTAAACAAATGAACTGTAATTTATTTGTTCAGTTATAACTTTCATTTTGTTAATTTAAAACTCTTTTGGACTTGTTCATTTTACATGTTTAGCAGGGTTGGTTTTTATAACTAAGCATAAGTAACTTTGAAATCTAGAAACAAAATATTGACTGATATATTACCTTAAGTGACCTCTTTTTCAACAAAGCAAATCAGTTATTAACAAAATTAATTTAGTTGTCAGATAAGATAATCTCATTAACACATACATATGCATGGTCAGGGGAATTAGATTTTTAAACTATACAATGAATTTCCTTTTTTTTTCTTAGGACTGACTAGTATTAAACAAATAAAAAAAATTATATTTATTTTTAAGTTAGTGGTAGTAACTGTACTTTAAGGATGTAATAAACGCATTATTAATACTTTAAAACACTGTCTTTTCCACAGTACTCATTTTATCAGTGTATTCTAACAGTAAGATTAATTATGTCCACCCCCCTGGGGGGTGGATATATTATTTTTGCTTTTTCCGCCGTCCGATGTCCGGCGTCCGATATCCGGTGTCACGCATGGTTTCCGCTCATTTAAAGGAAAAGTATTAGAGCTATTGTCACCAAATTTGGTATGCAGGCTTATTGGGTCAGTAGCTTGCTTGGGATTGCTTTTGGCTGTTGTACCTCTTTTGCTTACTGAGTAATACTTAAGTACAGCTATTTTCAGTACCCATTGGTTTCCGTGCATTTAAGCCAAAATAATTAAAGATATTTTACTACAATTTTGAATACAAGATTGTTATGTCCATAGCTCGCTTGGTATTGCATTTGGGACTGATAGCTTTGTCAGTACATGAGTAATAGCCATTTAGGTACTTTCTTGTGTATTTTCAGTACTACTTTTGAGTAATTTGCTAATATCTCAGAAACCGTAAGACATAGAGCGATTTCGACAGAATTTTTGACCCACAGGGTATCTAAGGAATGCAATCTATGCAATTTTCCAAAAATTTTCCCCTCCCCAAAAATGGCGGCCATTTTGAATTTTCGAATTTTTGCCAAAAATGGCAAAACACTAATTTGCTTCTATCTCCTTAACCGTGCGAGATAGAGCGATTTCGGCAAAATTTTCGACCCACAGGGTATGTAAGCATTGTACTCTTTGCAATTTTCAAAAAAATTTCCCCTCCCCAAAAATGGCGGCCATTTTGAATTTTCGAATTTTTGCCAAAAATGGCAAAACACTAATTTGCTTCTATCTCCTTAACCGTGCAAGATAGAGCAATTCGTCGAAATTTTCGACCCACAGGGTATCTAAGGAATGTAATTTTTGCAATTTTCAAAAAATTTTCCCCTCCCCAAAAATGGCGGCCATTTTGAATTTTCGAATTTTTGCCAAAAATGGCAAAACACAAATTTGCTTCTATCTCCTTAACCGTGCGAGATAGAGCGATTTCGTCGAAATTTTTGACCCACAGGGTATTTAAAGAATGCAATCTTTGCAATTTTCCAAAAATTTTCCCCTCCCCAAAAATGGCGGCCATTTTGAATTTTCGAATTTTTGCCAAAAATGGCAAAACACAAATTTGCTTCTATCTCCTTAACTGTGCGAGATAGAGCGATTTCGTCGAAATTTTCGATCCACAGGGTATCTAAGGAATGCAATCTTTGCAATTTTCAAAAAATTTTCTCCTCCCCAAAAATGGCAGCCATTTTGAATTTTCGAATTTTTACCAACAATGGCAAGACACAAATTTGCTTCTATCTCCTTAACCGTGCGAGATAGAGCGATTTCGTCAAAATTTTCGACCCAAGGGGTATCTAAGAAATGTACTCTTTGCAATTTTCAAAAAAATTTCCCCTCCCCACATATGGCGGCCATTTTGAATTTTCGAATTTTTGCCCAAAATGGAAAAACACAAACTGGCCTTAACCGTGCAAAATAGAGTTATTTCGTTGAAATTTTCGACCCATAGGGTATCTAAGAAATGTACTCTTGGCAATTTTCAAAACAATTTCCTTTTCCCAAAAATGGCGGCCATTTTGAATTTTCAAATTTTTGCCAAAAATAAAAAAACAGGAATTTGCTTCTATCTTCTTAGCCGTGCAAGATAGAGTGATTTCGTCAAAATTTTCAACCCAACCAATGCAAAAAGGCATGAAGCTGAAATAATTTACATCTACGCTAATAAATATTTAAGCATCATTGATATATTTTACAAATGAAACAGGGTCTTGTAAGACTACTGTACAATTTGGGCAAGGTTCATGGGGTGGACATTACACATGATAATGTGTGTTCTTCTATGCTATCCTGTTTCTATTCGCATCTACTATCAACAGGGCGTCCTATTTCTAGTTACACTTGTAATGTATCATCATAAAAGTTTACAAACATCGTTGCCAGAATACAAGCTTATTCATAAAATTTGTCCCTTTCATTAAAATTTAAGAACTAAACAAAGGTGTACATGTGTAGTTATCTCATGTGACAATTTTAAGTCTGTGTATGGCTAATTAGATAATATATAAAGGAGTTACGCAGTAGTGTTTACACAAGTTAACCCGTGTAATTAATGTGAAAATTACAAGACATGATACAGATAAACTAAATTTTCTTACACAAATTATCCAACTCATTTTCCCCTTAAATTGCAAGTAAATCTATTGTGTGTAGCATACAACAAGTATTTCAGAAGTTTTTGTGAATTTGTTTTGCCGAACATTAAAGATAAGTCAGTGACATCTTGATATTTTTTTCTTTTTGTGAGTCTTCTATGTCATACAATTATTACAAAAATATTATTTGCAAACGAGTATTGTTTGCCAAGTGTTTTTCATCCAGTGCTATAATGTATGTTATATTATGTGTGTAGTTCTTTTGTGAGACCATTATAGCAAGTTCTGGTACAAATTTTGTACTAAAATTTCAACTTAGAAAGTGTACTGATCAATGTAATCTGCTTAGAATTTGAATAATTGCATTGAACAGAGGATTTTTCTGACAAAAATCGGTAAAACTAGTGCCATTGTAAACTTTTTCTACCTTGATGCAACTGAAAACTTAATCTCACCTGTTTTAGAAAACTTCTTTTCAATGATATTATTTGTTATATTTATGGTTTAAATCAGAAAAAAATTGGCAGAACAGATGTGCTTATTGCCAACTGATGTTCAATTTGTGCAGTGAACTCTGTGTGTAAATTGATACCCAACAGTTAAAAGGTCAAGTTCCCTGATCAAACATTAGGTTTGACAAAAGAATATGTTATTTTCAGACCAACATAAAAAGTTACACCCTGAAAAGCTGAATAGTCTGAAAAAAGTTTATTTAAACCTCTTGAACTGCCTGTTTATGCAGTTTGAGGCATTTTACAAGGGTCATTAGTGCTCACAACATCAATATTATGATCATTTTTATATGCACATAAGCCCAAGTGTTAGCTCAAAAGATTCCATTACCACATCGTCTGGTTAGTTATTGCAGTAATTAATTGAACTGACATTGTAAATTGTTAATTCACATTTAAAAATAACTGAGACAAAATCTTATTAATTGTGCAAAAATCACTTACACTAAGATGTATTTCTCAAATAGCATATTTTAAATAGTATTTGGGGGTACAAAAAGAAGGAAACTGATAGCCTTGGTCAAGGAAGTTGTTCTGTTCCTTCCACTGTTTGTTGTCTGTAAGTACTTTCCTGAAATTATTCAAGAGGAATTAATTAAACTTTGTGTACCAATCAGAAAATAAGTGAAGGAGTGTTTCAGTGATATTTTAATGACACCCCTTAGCAGATATATGCACTCTTTGAGTGCTCTTATAATTGAAGCTTTTATTTTGAAACATGTCAACATACTCTTCCTTCGTGGAATTAAGATTCCCACAACAGATTTTAATAATTATTGGAAAAATTTTCACTTTTTAATTATCAGATCATTTCTTTCCCTCAGTCTCTTTGCGATACAGTTTTAATAGTTCTGATAAAACCTTGTGGCATATGCTCAGCTGATCTCAAGTATATCCTGTGCTTAAGGCTCCAGCCCCACTTTAATGAACACAGAAGTAGATAGTGTTATAAGAAGTGGATTAGACTGGCATAGAGAGGGATAAAAGCTGCTTCAACTGAAGGAAAGAGCATTTGAGCTTTTCAGGGCTTTCTTGCAGACACTGAAGGCCAACCTGTCAGTAATATTGTGAAGTAGCTTGTGCATATGCAACCAAATTATGTCATATAGAAGTGTTATTTCTAAAAATAGCAAAATCACAATTCAAATCATTTAATCCTAGTATGTGGCAAAAATTTAAAATCTTTGGTATCTGTTTTAAAGTTTATGTAAATTAGGGGAGTTATTTCACCATGCCATATATTTTCTTCTACGGTTGAAAAAAATTAGAAAATTTATCATGCAATTTAAAGTTTGACTTTTTAATCTACCTGACTTTTTGAACGAGAGCTTAGCTTCATCTTTGGTCATCATCCGACTATTTGAGTAATAAACTCTCAAGACTAGGCAAACTATCAATAAATTAACATGTTATTTTCTATATTACCCAGTATTATAAATATTCTCTAATAAACACTTGTTTTTGCCAGACTTGTCAGACAAATCTATCCAAATCAGTCAAGTTGGTGGAGCCTATGGAAAAGTTCATTGGGGTGTGTCCAAGGCTCTTAAACTTATATCTTAATAGTCACTGAGTAGTAAGATTAGCTATAGTCTGATACGCTCTTGATACTTTATTTTACATTAATATGTATATGGAGACACGATGCTCTGTTATATTACTGTAGTAGTAGCAGCTCCCCTATTCCAGCTGAGGGATGCATTTCCCACCATGTGGTATAACATGCATCCCTGTAACTGCAAATAATCTACAGTATCTGTCTCTTGGTTTTCAGGCTGTGTATAGTGAGACAGGTTATTCTACATCTGTCCCGTTAATTATTCTTGAGGAATATATTTCATTTTCGCAGAGTTGTCAGATGTCTTATGGCATTTTTGTGCGCTATTTTTAGGCTGTCCATATGGAGACAGGTTACTATGGTGTGCTGGCATAGGAGACATATACCCCATTAGTTACTGTGAAGAAAATGCTGAAACATGCTGTGAGAGTTGTAACCGCTTCAGAGATGTCCACAAGTGTTAGTATATGCCAGAATATTTTGATTGAATATCATTTTAGATCTTGTATACACCAACGATAAGAAACATTATGAAAAGATGAGGGACTTTTACTTAAAGGATATTGTTTATGATACCTTAGAATGCATATTTTGGAAATTAAACTTAAATATTTCATTCTGAGAAAAATAAAGTAAGTGTATCAACAGTTTTTGTAGCTTCTCTGGTGTTTACCTTTTTTAAAAACTTTGGCTTTAGTTTCCAAAAAAAATGGTGGTAAGAAAATCTAATATGGATGGCAAATAAACTTTGTGTGAATAGAATTCAGTGAGTTTTCTACTTTCCATAGAATTATTCAATAGTCTCAGTCATTTGCATTTTATTCTTTTACAACTCTCACCAATCACATTTTTTTCTATGAAACGATTGTAAAAATACACTGGGAAAGGAAATAAAAAGGGATAGCATGCAGTAATTGAATGATCATATTATTTTTCATTATTGTAACCTGTACTATTCATTTACAGCCCAATCCACTACTCAGGCTGCTGAGCTTAGTGTCTCGATATCACAGGACTCTGCCACACCCAAACCCACAGTGAGCAGTAAAACAGGACCTAATTCAATCAGCCAAACCTACTTAGACAGTGTCACTGCATCCAAATCATGGAGACACAGCAGTGCATCTCCCCCCTCCAGTCCAGCAGTCACCATAAACACTGTGCTCACTGACACGTTGCCATGGCAACTGCATCTCAGTAATCACAGTGGCCTCGAGGTGCCTGAAAGTCAGCTTAATATCTCCACAAAGTCTCCACGTACAACTACACAAGTCCCAGAAACAGTGAATAAAAATATAGCCAGCACAAAGGGCCGAGTGGAGAGTGGGAGTATAGACTCAGGTTTAACGAGGGATATTATTCCAGGATCATCAGATGTTAATAAGACCTTCAGTGGCACTGGCCACAATTATTCCAGAACAGTTACTAAGGAAGTTGGTCAAACTTCCAGCACTCCATCTGGGGTGAAAATCTATACTGCAGACTCTAGTGATACAACCAGTGATAACCCTAGACTTGTAAGTGATGGCACCCACCTCAAAACTCATCTCAACGAAATCTCACTGGAGGATGAGAAAACCAGACATAATGAGGCAATTTCACAGGGGGTAAGATGGAGAATTGCTTTTTTTCCAATTCTAGTAATATTCTCTGTCACACTTTGCAATCAAACCAAAAGCTGCTTTATTCAGATGCATTGAAAGCATATTTCAGGTTAATTATTTTTCCAGTTGGGTTAAGTATTGTTTTTTTTTTGTTTTTTTTTTTGCCAATCCTGTTGACCAAATATCCTATTCAGCAAGAGCTATCTCTTTATCCCTTGAGATTTCACTCAGTAAAGATCAGCTGCAAAGCTAAATCATATGAATTAGAGAAATGGGGGCAAAAAATTTCCAGGACCAAACCATGCATTCTAATGTGAGAGAATGCATATGTCAATATGTGTTAATGTAGACTTCAATCAGCAAATGTGTGTATTGCCCAAAGCAAAACTGGTTAATTTGTATATATGCTGTAACCTTTATTTATACAAGATAATGGTGACACACTTTGTGTAAATATTTAACAAGAAACTGAATATTAATGTAATTTGGGATCCTCTAAAGAAATAACATATTTTTGCCATTGAAAGTTTGCTCAAGTTAATTTACCTAAAATTAGATTAGATTTTAATGACCAAATAATATAGCAGGTTGAGATGCACACCTGAAAAGAATGCAATTTTGGATTAATATTGGATTAGGATTTGCTTGCACATATGCTTATAAATTAACTTTAAGAAATATGTACTGATGCACATATTTGTACATGGATCACAAAATTGTAAGGGTCTTGAATTTTCAAACCTCATGCTACAGAACCCTTTAAACTGCCCTCTTCATTGAGCTTGAGCGGGGATTTGTTCAACTCGGAATTACAGTTTATGTCAATAAATTTGTGATATGTAAACAAACAGTTTGGAATAACTCAGTAGTAATTGCATTTTTAACAAATGAAACAAAACATACAGTGGAGAAGAATGTCAAGCATTCTTGGCAGATTATTTCCAACAGTAAATGACACAAGGTTGTTAAGTAAGCCTTTAAGAAAAGATCATGCAGATATATACATTCGAGATTCACTTTTTCTTCCACTTTGTTAAGCTTGTAACCTCTTAGTGGTAGTTGACATGTGGTCTGGTGATTGTTAACAATGCTCCACTTTTCACAGTATTTGTCAGATGAAGGGCCATTCAGTCAGCCTGTTGACACTGTTTGTTCTGATAACAAGCCAGTTTACCACAAAACATGTTCTACCTATCCATAGGGCTATCCCAGATACTACTAGCCTTGCTTTAATGCATTGAGTAAAATCTGTTTAAATTCACTTAAATTTTTAATGTTACAATAAACACATTGTATAGTTCATGTGACTGTGCAGTATATGCTATAATTGCTGAAGATACACCAGGCTTGATTAACTAACTACTGATGTTCTAACTTACAGCCGAGGTCAAAGTTAGGATTTTGCATGCTGTTTAACAGCATGGATCATATTGGGACAGGCCCTCAGCATTATCACTTCTTGGAAGGCTGACATCAGGATTCAAAACTAACCTGAGAGGTAGAAATGAGCATGCTACCACTGCACCAACATCACCTTTTTGACAAAAGTGTAATGATGTGACCTATGGAGCAAAGACCCTGTGCACAGCAAAGAAATATGAGACATTATTTGATCTGACATTTCAGTTGAAAGTGAAAACCACTACTAATGCATCATTGTGGTGTTTGCTACAAACTTAATTTTTGGGGGTTTAACATTGCTTTTAACACATTGCATAGGTCATGTCTTGACATGTAGTTTTAAGGGCAGAGGAAACCAGTACATACTAGTTGCTCAAGTTTCTGCACTGTAAATTGTTGGGCATCAGTAGGTGACTTCCAGCTTTCCCACTTAGGGTCTGGGGTTTGAACTGCAGACTTTAGAGGTTGGAGAGGAGTGTGCTACCCACTACACTACCAAGTCCTGTGTGTTTGCTTCAAGACAAAGGGTCAAATTTAAGGTTTTATGTACCTTTTAACAACTAACGTCACATCAGGTACTCATTGTATCCATGAACTACAAACAGTCAAGAAGATGTAGACATGTTATAACCACTAAAATGTGAGCATTTAAAGCCTTGTGTGAGACTAGTATATAGTGAATTAATCTTTTCTACACCTTAATGTATATATACTATCAATAAAAATACAACAGATGATTTCTGAGCACCTGTAAGGTATTGGTAAATATCTAAACGTGCCATTTTCATGTGTTTTCCAGGTGTCAAGTGGAAGTGTAGTGCTACACAGTGGCTCCCTGACAGAGAATTTACTGCTAGTCATGATAAGCCTAGCTTGTTCTATCACATGTGGACTCTTAAATCAAATTCACCACACACTGTGGAGGTGACATCACTCACTTTTTGTACCATAAATAAATTCAATATTTTATTTTATTGTAAGGTATCTGTACATTAAAAACAGCCAAACCCAAGCAGTATTACTTATAATATTACAAAATGATAAACTTAGCATGTACCATATTGTGTGCATGTGACTTGTCAAGGAATTGTTGGGGGGAATGTATGCATGTGAATATTCAAATGATGATGAAAAAAATTATAGAAAAATGTTTTGTTTTTTTTTTGTTTTTTTGAAGTTCATCCAAATACAATTTATGTATTAATTTTTACATTAAATATTATTTGATAAAAAAAGCAACAGAAATTTGCAGATGGTAAATTTAAAACAAATGTTAAAAATATATATTTACTGTAATTACACAAAAAAACTGGCATCCTTAATTATGACTCATTACAAATGAATGTAGTTGTCCATGAGTATTGCACTAAATGTCTTGAGAAAACCAAAGGGCTTCAAGTGTTTATATACACTGATTTGATAAATCAACAAAATGTCAAAAAAATAAATGTTTGATGCATGCTGAAGAAGCCACTTTTTGTGAACAATAGGTTTATTTTGACAGACCAAAATTGTTATTGAGCACTAAACAAGCTAGAACTTTATACAGGGATTTAAAATATACCAATGTCAACTGATATCCTTCTCATGCAATGGAAATTAATTGTCTTCACAAATATTTTGCATTAAGGTGAGATTTCATAACTGTACTGCGTCTTTTAAACTTATCTAAAATATAATTTTGAATAAACTTTAATCTGCAAATCATCTTGTGTGGATGTTTATTGGAGAGATTATACTATTACAGCTTATCCACCTGGTGAAAAAAAGGTTGATCCAGATGTTGTTTGTACTTTATACAACCCACACAATGCAGCTGTTGTATCACTGTATTTACAAAGCAGGAAATGTGGAATCCACCAGTGAGGGACCCCCCCCACTTCCTTGATTTGTGGGAAATTCTTCACACATGTATGATTCTTGTAATTGCATAAGGGCCTCTGATCTCTGCTGATGTAAAATTAGCAGAAATTTTGATTATTTTAAATGACTTTTCAAGGGTACCCCACCCCAGTGGCAAATTTTAAAACCAGTGGCAAATTTTATGTTTTTTACTCTCATATCTTTATGGCTATTCAGTAGCCTATTACTTGCAGTTGTTTAAGCAATCACTTTGATGACTTATCCAGGCAACACCTGCATATGACCCCAATAAATATCTCCCCAGACAAGAGATAGATCTATTCATTATTATCAAAGTGTAAGAGCTCTCTGTAGCTGAATGTATATTTCCAGTTAGAGTGTCATTTAAAAAATGTCATGACATTCATGTGTAGTGTTTACACCGGTAAATACAAGTGATTTATGACAGAAGTGATGTATTTATTAACACCTTGTAGGCCACGAAGACATGTTTTAATATTTGTAATTTTGTAACTTCACATTCAAATTCACATACTAACATATAATAAAGCTATTGCTTTTATGAAACAAGTAAAATATTATGCATTCTCCAAGGTTTGTTAAGTTTATACTGTTCAATTATTTTTCTCTGAAACTTGAGCAACAATGAAAATACTACTATTTAAGCCAAAAGTTCCAGTATCAACTTCAGTAGTTTGCAATGACCTGGTAAAGGACATCCAACAGAGTTTTACTGAAAGAAGCTTCACTGTACTTGATAAAAATGCATGAGTTCAGATTTGTGCTTTTTTGAACATATTACTTAATTGTAGCATGTATGTATGGCTTGTTTAATGATGAAATATCATGGATTATCAAAGAATGAAACCAATACTTACAGATTTAATTATTATGTTGTTGGCAGTACTATGGATAATTACTGTATTGATTCTACTGTAGTTGCTGCATTGTATTTGTGCAAGTAAATATAAAATTTTTTGATAAAAACATAAATTTTGTAAACTTTTTTTTAGTAATTGTGTACTCGTACATGATGCTGTACAGTAATAGAAAGACTAACTCATGAAAGTACTGTGTTAATATTTTTATATCTCCAGAAATATAGAAATATACCCTGGTAAGTTAGTCCAGAACATCTACTGTCCAGTTCAATAGAACATTGTGTTATTTAATTTCTTTTTTTTTCTAGATTTACCTCTTGTATTTCTTTCTGTGTTCAATCAGTGGAGCTAGTTTGTATGTTTCAAACATATTTCTGTAACAGAAGTAGTGTTTATACTTTAAACAGGTAGCTGTGACAGAGGTCAAAAACTTGCTTTTAGATAGAATCTTTTTAGTCTGGATTTGCATCATCTGTGTATAAGTTTGCCTTCCAGTTGGTATAATCTCATTATTAGTCAGTTTAATTGCATTGAAGATACTTATTGTATGTGATTTTGTACGGATATATTTTTTGGTTGAATATGTTACAAGATATTTGATATTGTGATGATGTAGATTTATATATTTTAAAAGACAATAAATACAGTTATTGTTTCACATATATTTAAAGTGTGTTTGTGTGTGTGTTTTGGAAAATAATAAAAACTATTTATTGGGTTAAAACCATAAAAAATACCAAAATAATACAGAACTTTATACCCTACTGAGACTTAATCTAAAGTAGAAAAAGAATGCAACAATACATGAACCTCAACAGTTATCAAGTGACTTTCTTATAAAAACGAAAGGAAAAATTGTGTGTGTCTTTCAGAAAAACAAAATAATTCAATATAGTCTAATTTCAAGAGAAAGAATGCAAAAAATAATACAGTATTCATGGAAAATTGTTCTACCAGAATACAAAGTTACTGAATATTACATGGGTGGTCACAATTATGTCGCGGTATTGTTGACACCCTTGGTGTCCGGATGGGCGGGTGGGCAGCGGGAAAAAGTTTGTCCAGGCTGTATCTCAGAAACTGTAAGGTGTTGGAAGTTCATACTTGGTAGAGACATTGGCTAGGATGTGTAGGTGTGCAACATTATGGTCTGACCTTCCCTTTTTGCACATCAGCGCCTTAGAGGATGTTTACATCAAATTCGGCGCTATATAAGTGTTTCTTACTTACTTACTTACTTACTTACCTTGATTTGACCTTGCCGCAGTGACTTTGCATTTGAAAATCTTGTATCTCGGCAACCGTAAGGTGTAGAAAGTTGATACTTGGCAGGGACATTAGTTATGGGTTGTAGGTTTGCAACGTCATGGTGTGACCTTGATTTGACCTTTGACCTTGCTGTAGTGACCTTGACCTATAAAATCTTGCCTGTGTCTCGGATATGTCTCGGAAACCTTAAGGTGTTGGAAGTTGTTACTTGGTAGGGATATTGGTTAGGGGGTGCACGTGTGCAATGTCATAGTGTGAACTTGATTTGACCTTGCTGTAGTGACCTTGTCCTATAAATTCTTGTCCGGCCTATATATCGGAAACTGTAAGGTGTAGGAAGTTGTTACTTGGTAGGGACATTGGTTAGGGGGTGCAGGTGTGCAACGTCATGGTGCGACCTTGATTTTAACCTTTAAGCTTACTGTAGTGACCTTGACCTATAAAATCTTGTCCGGGCTATATCTTGGCAACTGTAAGGTGCAGGAAGTTGATACTTGGTAGGGACATTAGTTAGGGGTTGTAGGTGTGCAACATCATGGTGTGACCTTGATTTGACCTTTGACCTTGCTATAGTGACCTTGACCTTTAAAATCTTGGCTGGGCTATATCCCAGAAACTGTAAGGTGTAGGAAGTTGATACTTGGTAGGGACATTGGTTAGGGGTTGCAGGTGTGCAGCGTCATGGTGTGACCTTGATTTGACCTTGCTGTAGTGAACTTGACCTATAAAATCTTGCCTGGGATATGTCTCGGAAACTGTAAGGTGTTGGAAGTTGTTACTTGATAGGGATATTGGTTAGGGGGTGTAGGTGTGCAATGTCATAGTGTGACCTTGGTTTGACCTTGCTGTAGTGACCTTGTCCTATAAATTCTTGTCCGGGCTATATCTCGGAAACTGTAAGGTGTAGGAAGTTGTTACTTGGTAGGGACATTGGTTAGGGGGTGTAGGTGTGCAGCATCATGGTGTGACCTAGATTTTAACCTTTGACCTTCCTGTAGTGACCTTGACCTATAAAATCTTGTCTGGGCTATATCTCGGACACCGTAAGGTATAGAAAGTTGATATGTGGTAGGGACATTGGTTGGGGGTTGGTGTGCAACATCATGGTGTGACCTTGATTTGACCTATTATCTTGCTGTAATGACCTTGACCTTTAAAATCTTGTCCGGGCTATAACTCAGAAACCGTAAGGTGTAGAAAGTTGATATTTGGTAGGGACAATGGTTGGGGGTTGTAGGTGTGCAACATCATGATGTAACCTTGATTTGAACTTTTACCTTGCTTTTGCTCTGCCAAAGTATGTTCACCTGCAAGATTTAAGACATATTTCTCTTATGACAAAAATATATAGATTGCTGCAACTGATAAGTTTATGTACTTATGTATAATTGTGCTATTTCCATTGACAGCTATACTCCAATTAATAAAATTTACAGCTTTGTAATTTTTAGTTTACTGATTAATAATCTCATCATACTATTGAAATGTCTTGATTTAATACATTATCTTTACATACATTTTCTTTATTTTAGATGTTATTTTTCTACTTAAACATTGGAGCTTTATATAACTGACACTGCTCTGAAAGTATCCAGATCTTAGTAATGTTTCACTACTTCTGTATTTCATGGTGTTGAAAACTATTTCCTCAGGCTGTGGGTTGAAGGTGCCTCTGATGCTATTTTTTACTTTTACTGTTTGGTTCAATCTTTTAAATTTTCATGAAATAAAGTCAATCTCAAAGGGAATAATTTGAAACAAAAATATTCAAAATTCTGGATGCAACATTTTAAAAATAAACTTCTATGAAAATCAGACATTATTATGAACCAGACACAATTTTGACCACCCATGTACTGGCAGAATGTAAAGAAAGATTAAATGCATATATTTTCAAATACCTCTGAATTATGAAACAATGAAAGTTATAATTCATATATATTCAGAATAACATGTTTTGCCTTAGATGATGCATTCACTTTACAGTATACAGTATTAACAGCAGACATTAAATATAACTTGTAATTTTTAATGCCCATGCTCTTTAAGTGCTGTGTCAGTGGAGGGGTACATGGGAATTAGATGCCCATCTACACATATGTATGGAAGATCTTTGCCAACCAACTGCTTAACAAGTTTGGCATTGAATCAAAGACCTGGAATGTAGAATGGGAGACTTTGACCCCCTGTGTTGTTGAAGTTTCTGTGCATATCTTTTAATATACATAATTGGTAATAGCGATTTTTCTTCTTTTCTTCAAGGTAAGATTTAGTATTTTTGTATGTTGGATTTGTGAATAATTTAACTTCGGATACACCCATCTAAGACCAAAAAACATTGCATGCAAACACAGGCTTTAGTCTATAATTCGTTTATATCTCTTTTAACAGCAAGTACCAAACATGGCATCATACATGGCATCATACACTGAAGACCTGCTGTTACTTGGGGGAAAAAATGCAGATGAATATTTCACAGACTTAATGCAATGTTCATTTTTTTCTTAAAGGTAATCAATGCTTCAGTTCACATACCTGTCTCAACAACTTGTATTCATGAATAGCACTGCATTTAAAAATTCATCTATCTATAGTACAAAATTTACCTTTTCAAAACAGTATGCTCTAGTAGAAAAGTAAATTGCAGAGAAAATTGTCTTTAAAAATTTAAAATATTTAATGAGTTTGAGGCATCACCCTTTGTAATGTACATTTTGTTACTGAATTTGCAAGCATCATCGAGAAAAATTGCAATTGACAAGAAAGTTAGGTTTACAGTACTCCCAGATCTATTGTTACAGAATTATTGAAATGTCAATTGGTTGTCAGAATATACACCGATGCAACTTGAGAAAAAATTGCCGCCAAAATGTTGATTAACGTAAAAAAATGTAAAAATTTCCATTGGGACAACAAAATATAAATTGGAGTAATAAGGACAAAAAATTCACCATGATGTTGCAGTATATTAGGCTGCTGGTATTAGATTATCCTATAAATCTTAAATTATGACCAGAACATCCAGTAACTAAAAGTAAAATAAGGGGGCTTTTTGAAACAGAAATTTCACATATTGTAGTAAATTTGACACATCTAACTTTGTATTGGTAACTTCACACCACCCGAATCTGGTGAATGTTTAATAAGCCTACTTAACAAGCTCCCTTATTAGCAGGAATAAGATCACCAGCATAGGGTGACAACACTTGAAATGAGAATCAGACTCAGACATGACAAGAATGTGCTTGATGAGACACTACAGGCAGTTTCAACAGGGGGCTGATATTTCCACACCACTTCCCAAAAAGTAATGGCCGCATCTGATGCATTGTTATCCTTCTCGCATAATTCAAAGTGTTGTTGTGGTTTGAAATTTTTTTTATTGAAATACCACACAGCTAGTTCAAAAGATGAACATACCAGTATTCAGTATTGTTTCTTTTTCAATTCTGTTGTTTTCTTCAGATTTTATTTTAAACTTATTATTTATTGGTTTTTCCAGAAGGTTGATTCTTTATTGAAATTCAGAATAGTTTTTCCCCCTATTTAAATGACAATGGAAAAGGCAAACACATTGTATTATCTTGTTTAGTTGCTTTGATGTTTTAATTAATACTTTAAAATCTCAATTTTTATCCAAAAAGCATGAAAGAACCCAGTTACATTGCATGATCAGATATGATACAATTATGATGGAAATATACCCTCAGTATAGTGACTCTCAACACAGATTTATAAAAAAATACTGTTGTAATTTTAAATGCACAGCAAAAAAGAAAAATGTCACTAACTTTGGTGCATTTTAAAGACATAATGTGTATTACTTATTCAAAGAATCAGAGGACTGGAGTTGGTATAATATAAAATGTTCCTCATTAACTGTGTGCCCTGCTGTGATCTTAATGGATTTTCTGGTCATATACACATATACCCTTTGATAAGACCAAATGAGATGTGACCTTCAGGTGATTTGACCCCTCTTTAACCATTGCTAAAATCTGCCTCAGTTATGAAACTGCCCTAACTAATGGAGGGTCATAGCTCTGTGATGATATGACCTGGAAATTCCGCAGGGAATTTGATGAACTGTGCTTTGAAGAATGAATGTGTCAAATGATGTGAGAGAAATTGGGGTTGCTGCAGAGATAATGAGTTATTTGTCTCCTTTCAGGTTTATAGGGGGTATGAGGTCTGACACCCAGCTTATTCCAAATTCCCCCCAAATCTCTTCAGGTTAAATCTTCTCAATAAGAGGGCACAGAAGGGTTATTATGCATGTCACAATATTGGATGCATATGTTTCTAAAGATTTAGATTCAAGAGGATTGATTGTTCACATATCTTCAAATGAGAATTTGTAGTTTGAAGACAAAGCAAACATTCATGTTTCATTCGGCACAAGAGTGACTTTAGTTGAATGAATTATCATGACAATAAGCCTCCTCTCAGATGTCAGATGGTGGTGCTTTTCATCATAAATTTCATATTAAGACTCCTACTTTACTTTATGTTGTGCCTTGGAATCTTTCAGAACACACATTAAGTAATTTAATTAAATTTGCATTTATCAAGCCTCTAAAAGCTATTATTTTGAAGCTCCAGCAGAAACATATTGAAATGGGAATCCGGTGAAAAAAGCATTCAAGCCACAAAAGATCACAATCAAGATATTTCGTTTGTATTTCTGTAACTTTTTATACAGCATATACTCCCTGCACAGCCCACCTGAACAAAATCGCGACTGTTACCTAGCATGATGAGGTACCCATCTCACCATTGAATTTAAGCAGCAACGAGCTATGCTGGTACTTTGATGGGTGACTATAGGTCTGCGTTCTAGGCCAGGTATGGTATGTATCTGACCTGGAATTTGTTCCTGTTGCCAGACTTTCTTTAATTCTGGTGAACTACTCGTGTCTCTGATGGCTTTACAGCTCGCACATGTAGACCAAAATACTTTTCGACCTTGTTTATCATTCTATTGTTACCCCCCCTCAAAATCCTGATTTATATATAAATCTTTTCAAATTGGTATTTCAACCAGCATTCATGACTTTTCTGTAAGTCAAAATGTTTTTTTTTTTATTTGAACATAATGAGGGTTTCTACAAGAGCACATAACGGCTTGTCCACAGCAAACATTGAGAGCAATATATTTAATGAAATCATAATGCCCTCAAATATGGAGGTTAGAATAAAAGGACATTACACAACAATTTGAGCACTAAATAATAATAAGAAAACAACCAGAAAACGGTTTCTCAAAAAATGATAAATCCCACTCTGGCTAAAAAAGACAATTGTGTGAAAATCTTTGAAACACTATTGCCTGGTTTAATATATTTGATATGTTAGTGGAGAGGCGAAATATTTTGACTTATATTTTAGAATATTCGATTTAAATAAATGTACATTTCTGTATTAAATTATCAAAGAACAATAATTGTTCCAAACAAATTGACAGGGGGAAGTTATCATGGTTTTAAATAAAGAAATCACTATATATGTATTTATATCAGACACATGCATATATACCATACATTTTTTTCCAGATGCTTATTAGCTAATGGAGGTTTTTATCTACAGCTGAATATTTGTTCTCTTTAGTAAAATATCATTCATCATTGAATAATTCATGTTTACAAAGATAAAATTTATAGTACAACTTCTGATGAGAATTTTGCAATTAAATGTTTAGATATTATTATCTTATATATTATTAAACGTCTTGTAAAACAAACAGCACTGCATCCTGACGAGTTGGTCGTAAACCTACTTTGAGATTGGAAAAAAAAATAAAATGTTTCACGATCCATGGGGGTAGTTTAAGATAGGTTTAAGATTTCATTTGGATAATGTAGAGACTGCCACACAAAGGTTCCCGAAAAGTGTATGATAGCTTTATGATAGGTTTACAAACCTTCCCAGTAAATATCAGAAACGTTTAGAAAATATTAGAAAGAATATTAGAAAAATTTTTAAACGTTTAGAAAATGTTTTTAAAACCTATTTAAACTCTATCTTATGGTTTTCTAAATGCTTCCAAGTAAACATTTACACTGTAATGTTTAAAAACCTTTTATAAAAAAAACGTTTTTTAAAAAACATTCTCTATACAAACATTTTTACTGAAAACATTTATTAAACATTTATAAAATAACTCAAGAAACTAAGTTTGACTGGAAACGTTTTTTAAACATTTATAAAATAGCTGAAGAAATGAAGGTTATGCTAGAAATGTTTTTCAAACATTCATCATGAATTGTTTGATAAACTGTACACATAAATTGTTTAAACAGCATTTGCTGACAATGTTTTGTAAATGTTTGCTCTGCAAATGTTTTAGAAACGTTTAATACCAACTGGTTTTCATACCCATCATTTTAAAATGTTTTTGGAATGTTTTCTATCAAATGTTATAAAAACATCCTATCAAAAACGTTTTTTAAACCCCTATTTTCATAATGCTTATTAAACCTTTACCTTCAAACATGTCCAAATAAAGACGGCGGTGAGCAATAATAGGGGATTTAAGAGGACTTTGTCAAAAATTGCCCCACATATGCACTCGGAAAAGCAGGAACTGAATAGAGGCACAAGTTCTAAGCAATTATCTTACAATTTTAGACATAAAAGCAACATTTTCATTAATGAGCAACCTTAAAAAGATATTGAATTTGACCTCTGACCCAATTATTAACGTTTAATAAATGGTATACATAAAAAGTTTTAAAAATAGTATTCGTACCCATCATTTTTTAACATTTGCCAAATGTTTCCTTTCAAACATTTTTAAACCCCCAAAATGTTTACTGGGTTAAACATTGAGTAAAGATGAAAAAAAATTAAGATCATTGTAAGATGGAATAGATAGCTTTGAGAGCGCGAAGATGGGTTTAAGATCACTGTAAAATCAAAAAGATGCCTTTGCAAACGAAAGGATAGGTTTGCAATAAGTTTAAGACGACAAAAATTGCAAACAGTTTGTGATAATTTTAAACAGTTTAACATTGTCGTAAACTGTTGGCGATGGACTTGCAATCCCTCCCAATCAGGATCATATCGCGAAGTTCCATAACTTCCATACAAAAAGGGTTTATCATGGCCTTAAGATCATTGTGATGAAAAGACGTGCCTCCTGATCTGACAAGTTGCAGGATCTATAGGATTACAAAGCATTATCATCAAGGTGGAAAAGCTCTCTTTGTGACATTTGACATTTGCATATCTGCTCGGGAACCTATCATATTGGTCGTAAACACCCTCTTCATTCAGGGATCATTCAGGCACTAGTCCTACACCTATCTTAAATCTTTTATGGCTCCCCAAAAGCACCCTCATTTGGGACCAATAGCCCTGAACCACCCATTTTCACAATGTGAGAGGAGATTTATGATCAGATTGTCTTTAGTGGAACAGCTACCTGCAACTAGATTTGCTCCAAGTCTTCGTATTTCTCATTCCAGCAAATCTGACATACATGAAATCACTATGAACCCACTTGATGAGTAAAAAAGCTTCTGTCTAGAGACACAGCTAGTGTCAGCCCCACATTCTGGTAAAAAAGTCATTCAGTCCTCATATAATACCTTAGACAAAAGGACTTGATGAAAGTCTAACCTGCAACAGATACAAGTGTTATATGCTACTGCCACAATAGTAAAGAAATACAAGACACAAGTGTTCATACATTCTTCAACATTCAACATATACCCACATGTGTCTATCAGGGTGTGGGTTTGACTATCAGCCCTTAAGTAGACAAGCTGGTAGTCACTTGCAGTGTAATTTCCTGATCGACTAATTTACTCTGCTTTTCTCCACCTTTAAAACTAACTACTATGATGTGACACTCTCAAAGTGATACAAATCTCAAATAAAATCATTTCAACTACAAATAATCACAATACTGTTAAATATTGACAATTAGATTTTGCTCCAGTGTAACTGCTGTTTGCAAATATGATCTTTTTGAATAAACTCCTGCCTTTATATCTTAATAACTCAAGCTTATAATGTATTATTTGTAAAAACATTTTATATGTCAGTGTCCCTTTTTCTCCACTCTAAGAAGTAAATTATTATCAGATTTAGCATTGTTAAGTACAGCACTTTCAATTGAAGACTTGTTTATAAAAATCATGTCAACTGAAAAAATATACTCTTTGGCGAATTATATAGAAAAAACATGGCATTTGAGAAAATGCTACCTGTTTAATTTATAATATATAGTTCATTATTATTGTGTTTTTGATACGATTTAATTACTAATGCATAAACTTGTTGAATGTTTTAAATCTTCACATCTTGTTAATATAATAATTATTTTGATTTGTAGTGTCTTATAAGCCTACATCAGGCTGGGTTTGCTACGATCAATTTTACTTCATTGTTATTTGTTGTACACTATAGTATTATATGCAAACAGGACACTGTAATAAAAGATATTCTATTCTATGTAAATAATTAAACCTTCTGATATTGATCCATTATCAACTGCACATGATTTTTTTTATTATTTGACATCTTTTTCTTTAATCTCCCAGGAAGACAGTAATGGGACTTCTAAATATTGACTCTACCTCAACTCGCATGGTCAAAGTTTGGGATTGTACTTCTCTTTCGACTCTTTCAGCTGGTGGGACCTCAATGACCAAACACGTACCTTACCTCAATCTCAGGCTTAATTTGGCTATAGCTGTATACAAAGGTTACCCCTATGACTGGCTAAAACATTTGGTGCACACTGGAGCCGACCCTATAACCGACTCTAGGGTCAGTTGCAAACATCAGGAGTCGGGGAGCAAAATTCAGAAAAAAAGTGTGCGAAAACATTGGGTTGGGTTTCATCTGCCCGACAGGATATAGTACATACTGGCTTGTCTGGATCAAGATCCTGACCTGACTAGGGATCGGTATGATTTTCCCCATGACAAGATGGGTAAACTACCAGGACAAGCCGTAAACCCCTAACAGACAAGCTGCATCAACTCACGACAGGCCGTACTAACAAACTGACAGGACTGGACTGATTACTTCCTGGAGTCAGATTGGAGAGTCAGAATCGAGAGTCAGGATCGAATCCACACTATAGAAACCCCTCTGGCTGTCCTAAATCATCATTTGTCACTGCAAAGATGGCAGCTACACACCAGAAATACCTTCTAAAGAAGCTAAGGGTACTTTTTATTGAGTTAAGTGTTTTGATTTTCATTATGATTTGCAGACAGGAAAGACAAGAAAAAGAATGCTACAGCATCCACCTGGCCAACTTAATACACGCTGATATCCCAGGATATCAGAATTTTGTCAGGATGATACCTGCCTTTTTTGACCTCACTGAAGAACTCATACACTACCGCATTAAGAAGTCAGTTACCAATATCAGCAAGCTCTTAGATGTTGGATTGAAAGTGGTAATAACACTGAGACACCTGGCAACAGGAGAGACCTACACGTCCGTACAGTATCACTGGCTCATTGGCCGAACCACCATCTGTAAATTCATCCCCCAGGTCAGCCGTCCTTGCTGGATTCCATGACAAATATTTGTGCTGCCCTACTGACAGAGAAGACTATAAAAATGTGGAGGAGAAGATTGAGGATGGCACCTTGGGGCTTCCGCCACCTGAACCACTGGGGGAGGGAGGGCCAAATTTGCACTATTTCTTGACTGGGTGATGCCATGATTAGTGAAACCCTACAGCAGAAGACAACTCACAAGGGAAAAGAGAATAGCCAATTACAGGATCTCAAGAGGCAGGAGGGTGATGGTGAATGCATTCGGAATATTAGTGAGTAGATTCATGGTACTACTGGGCACCAACCCTAGCAAATGATGTAGTGGCCCCACAGAATGAACAGGTGGTGTATGTACCAGCTGACAACTGCAGGAATCCTTCGAGGGAGGTCAAACATTAGCAAGACCTACTGAACGACTACTTTAATCACTTGGTGGCATTGGCTGAACAGGAGGACAACAAAATTCCAAAGAAAATCAAATCCATTTCCAACAAGTTTCAAAACTATTTCAAACCAAATCACCAGACCCCTAAGACTGTTGGAAAACTTCAACCCAAGTTATGCAAAAAAAGTCAAAATTTATAAACCTTTAAAGAAAAAACTTTTTTTTACAAACTTGTTTTTCTGGCAAATTTGCAAGCTATGTCCAAGTTACAAATCATCAAAATCTTTGCGGTACCTCAGAAGTTTCTCAAAGGTCAAAAGGTCAGATGCAAAGGTTAAAATACTTTCCCAAAATGTCAAAGCTTCCTAAAAGTTTAAGTGTTTTTACTCTTTTGCTAAAATTTATATTGGGGCAGGCAAAAGTTTAATTGGCTTTGCCTCATTGTTTTTGGCCACACTCTTTTTTCTTAGTTCTTTATCAAAAATTTTATTTTTATTTCTCCGTTCAACATCTTTTAAGTCCAGGTTTAAACAATTTTGAAGTTTTTTTAGCTTCAATTTTTTATTCACTCACACACTCACTCATTTTGGTTATTTTTTGGTGTTTGGAGGTAAAGTATTGGGTGTTGGGGGTGTAATGCTTCTTGTTTTGGGAACTGTAGGGAAGTGTAGTGGTTCTACTGCTGCTGCTGGTTGGTGTCGCTGACTGCTGGGGTGGCTGAGGCTGAGCTGGCTGCTGCTGATGTTCTTGCTGCATGGCGGTGGTTGCAGGAGTGGCAGCATGTTTCTGTGGGTCGGGTGGTGCAGTGTGTCGATCTGTTGGTAGCTCATCACTGACTATAGACAAAGAAAGTTTGAGAGTCCTGATATGTTGTGTTGAATTTCTTCACCTGTGGCAGAGGCAACTGGCGGTGAGTTGAAGTGGTTTGTCAGGGTCAGTGTGAAGGTAAGTGGTCTTGAAAGCCCGTGTTGTTGGTCGTCAACAACTATGAAGGAAGTCAGCTGCCCTCTGGGTTGCTACTGTCCTTTGGTTGCCACTTAGCTCTGTTGAGCGGGTTGGATGACCTGGCTTGTGGGCATCTGAGTCTCAGGGATGGTTAAGATATCTTCCCTTGCAGCTGTTGCTGGTTGCTCTGGCTGTTGAAATGTCTGTGGCACAAATGTTGAAGTTGCACTTGAGCTCCTAGAAAGTGTCTGTTGCTTTGGTTGCTGGGGCTGATGGCTCCTTTTATCTTCCATGCTCGTGTCTGAATGTTTGAAAGTCTCTATCTTCTAAAGTCTCCAACTTATATGCCAGGTAGTTGCAGAAGGCTGTTCTGGTGGTCTCCCACCTTCTGCCAAACTTGGTTAGAGTGGGCCGTAGGAGGTACGTTCGCACACACCCAAATTCAGCAAAAAGCTAGATAACACCATACTTGACCAATATAATTAGAAATGCTGGTACAAAATTGAGACTTAATTAAGCAAATGGATTGATGTATTTTAAGCACCCAGACTTTCACAAAGGACTGAGTGGCTCCTTGAATGACACTGCCATCATTAAAATGTATTTTGAGGTGTGGAGCCGGTGGTGCCATTTAGTGATGACGTTATTAAGTCAGACTGCTAGAATCACTGGCTAGGCAGAGTTTGTGAGGGAAAAAAAACAATTTTGAAGGCTTGAATCCAGAATTCTTTATTCCTCAGCCAGATGCTATGCTAAATTAAATATTCTTAAACCCATAGAAAAATTACTTTAAACACACTTCGCCAAAAAATATTTACAGTGCAAAATACAAATACCATCCAACAGTTATATTACAAAGCAGGTTAGCACACTTCTAAGATTGGAATAGTTAAATTAGAATAGTTAAAGGGGTACATAAAAGAAAATATTACTGCCCTGAAAGTGAAATTCTACAGCTGTCATGAACGATCCAGTACAAGATATTGTGCCGCATGGAATTAAATTTGTATCCACAATGCACTGATGTAAGACAACAGGGCCCGTATTCACAAAGATTCTTATTCTTAGAATTAGTCTTATTCTTAGAATTTTTCTTAGAATTGTCGTTTTTCTTAGAAAAATTCTAAGAATAAGAATTTTCCTATTCACAAAGATTCTTATTCTTAGAATTATACTTATTCTTAGAATTATTCTAAGAATGTTTTTTTTTCTTAGAATTTTTCTAAGAATAAGAATTTGCTATTCACAAAACTCTTATTCTTAGAATTTTCTAAGAATCTTGTTTAAATCTAAGAATGGCACATAGCATGCTTAACTTAAGAAAAATAGTTGTTTTGATGATTATATTGCAGCAACTGATTGCAAATCGACATTCAGAACAGAGTGTTACATATTAGTTGTCAATTGTGTGTACTGTAATGAAATGCAGCCTCTTTATATTATTTTAAAAAATTACAGCTTTCTGTTCACAAAGATTCTTAGAATTTTTTCTTATAATTACACTTAGTCTAAGAAAAATTCTAAGAATTGCATACATTTCTGTTTACTCTATTCTTAGAATTATTCTTAGCTAAGAATTGTTTTGTGAATAGGTTTTTATTCTAAGAATAAGGAAATTCTTAGCATAGAATTTTTCTTAGACTTAAGTGTAATTCTAAGAAAAATTCTAAGAATCTTTGTGAATACAGGCCCAGGCCCGCAACTTTTAGTATCCATTTTCTCTCGCCATTTGATTTCACATTTTAAAAAATGGGCCTTAGAACTTTTCTAAGAATGGCTTTTATTATTAGAATTTTTCTAAGAATAAGAATTTACTATTCACAAAACTCTTATCCTCAGAATATTCTAAGAATCTGATTTAAATCTAAGACTGGTACATAGCATGCTTAACATAAGAAAAATAGTTGCTTTGGTAATTATGGTGCAGCAGTTGACTGCAAATCAACATCCAGAATAGAGACAAAGTTGTCCATTGTGTGTACTGGAATGAAATGTAGCCTCTTTATATTATTTCAAAAATTTCTAACTTTCCGCTCCAATATGTTAAGATTCTTAGAATTTTTCTTAGAATTGCACTTAGTCTAAGAATTGCATACATTTCTTTGTACTTCTATTCTTAGAATTATTCTTAGCTAAGAATTGTTTTGTAAATAGGTTTTTGTTCTATAAGAATAAAACAATTCTTAGCTTAGAATTTTTCTTCAACATAAGTGTAATTCTAAGAAAAATTCTAAGAATCTTTGTGAATACAGGTCCATATCTTATTTGTCTTTCATTTTTGTGTGTAAAACTAAGTTAAATATCAATCATGTATTTTTATCTTTGACATTTATTTCTAGTCATGTGTTTTATAATTTAATTTTTTTTTCTAATCTTTCTCTTACCAATGTTTTATTAAGTATTGTTTGGTAAATGTTTTTTTTTTCCTATTTTATTTTGCGTATCTAGTCACATGCTTCATATGCATATTTGAAAATGTTGTATATATTATCTAGTTAAAGTATTTATTAAGTTTCTAAATATAAGCTGTTGAAACGGACGTAAACGACAAACTTTGATCTAATTTACATTATAGAAAGGACACCACGATATATCACAGTATTCATAACGTACACTTATATGGTATACAGCAGATGTTACGCTTGAAATCTTTGCTTTAAATAGCCTGAAATAATATTAAAGTATTGCATTGGTTCAACATTAGGTGACATTGTTTCATTATTGGTTCTGCCTCATTTCACTTTCCGGCGGGTTTGTTTCATACAGGCACGACAAGAATTCTTGTCACAATACTTAGAGCTGAAAATATCTTTTTTTTATTAAACATATAAATATGGTGAATTTAATTGCTGTTTTCACTTGAAATATACAATTTTAAAACAAATATTAATATACTATGGCAACTTATTGCAATGAACAGTTACACATAGCACTTTGTGAGATTAAAAAACTGATAAAAATGTATGTTAAGGTTACCCTAGGTATATAGTACTAAAGTCTAACTTTTGACACATGAATGGGCGGTCCAGTTTGACGAAACGCGTTCTACAATATGAACATATTTGACACGTTAAGGGCTATTTCCATACGCACGGCATCAGGTATCCTGCATCCGTGATACGGTAAACGGCTATTTTCAATTTTAATTAAAAATATAAGAGGTGTTTTTATGTGTGCGGTATGCGGTACGGTTATAACACGTAATACGGCGTCCGGTAAGCCTTTCAATCCTGGAATTGAATTGTAGCCGTATTCCGTATACAAAATCAATAAATTACGTCAGAATGACGTCACTCTTAATACTAGGTAGGCCATATAAACATGCGGTTATATAAATTTGATTAGAATATTGATAAAAAATAATAAAATTGCCATTTCTTGCTTGATTTTGACAAATAACATATCATTTTAAAGCTTATAACAAACAGAAATCAGATGTAACGTCAATAACTCAATATTTAAACACAAACTACTGAAAATTGAGTGTACATGATTAATTGCAAAAGTAAAACTTAATGTTTTCAATTGTTTTGTGATTTCTTCCTCATTTGTTCATGTATGTTGAGGCAATAAAACAAATGAATGCACTTTTCAACTAAATATATTATATAACAATATAAAGTAATAAAAACTAATATTATATTACATTTATACATGCTTGTAAATCACTGTTTCAATTAACTGAAATGGGCACTTGTTTAGACCCTGCATCTTGCTGGGATTTTGGCTGAAAATTTCTGTACACAGATTTTATTATGTCACTTATTTATACCACTTTGGAAGGGAAATTATTGTAGTTCATGGTGCTTTTTATAAGAATCAACTGGCTTCACCTGAAAATAAGTTTAAAAAATAATGAATATTTGGTTATTGAAATACATAGACTACACATTGGTATGAAAATAAATATTGAAGTTAAATATATGGCATTTATATATAAATAATAATAAAGGGTCTTTATTGTAGGTTGTACTGCTTTTTCTTTGATTAAATTAGGTTTGATATTTGCTAAAGGTATCTGAGGAATTGTATGCTTGATGTAAGTAAAGTAGTTGTATATATAAGGCCAAACTTTGAATTAGAATTTTTCTCTAATGAATCTATCTAATGCTATTTGTCTTTTGTTTTTTTTTGTGTGGGTAAAGTACTTTTAAAAATATTTGCAAACGATTAACATCACACGCTGATGCCCTCCTCCATCTTATTGGAATTTGGTTGAAAATCTCAAATATTCAGCTAAGTAGCAATTAATGTCAGTACATATGGAAACACACCAACCGGATGCCGGATACCGGACCCGGATGCTGTATCCGGATGCCGGATACCGGATTCCGCATGTATGGAAATAGCCCTTTAACCCCCTAAAAGTGAGAAGTTCTGTAGCACACGTGGAAATGAATATTGTGGTATTTGCTGCATTTTGTGTACAGTGTAGTAAGTTATTTCAATTTTATACTTTTATGTACATTTCTAATTATTTGTTTAACTTTAACAACTTAAATTTAACTTTAAGAACTTAAATTTTATAAAAATACAACAGTTCTGTCTTTAGTGAGTTAAACATTACTATTACATCACTAGTTAGTATACTGTAGTATACAGTAGTATTTATACTGTAGTGCTACTCATTTAAATATGGCTTGTCCTTGGGCGTTTTAACAGCGGGTGGCTACCTTTACTGTGTGAGCAGCACTACAGTAAAGTTTATAATATGCATGAACTAAATTGGTTTCATAAATTCAATAGCGTATTACTTCACACTAAGGTTTAATCACCATGACTGTGCGAGATTAACTTTTATGGTAATTTACAGTAAGGTAAGGTGGTAATTTTGTCAAAAATACTACAACACCTACCAATGGTGGTTGGTGGACGTTGCAATTCATGTCCACACTTGGCTGTTGTAACGGACATAAAATCCCAACTTTGACCTTTGAGTCACGGGGTATTGGTGGTGTAGTGGTTAGCGTGCTTGCCTGCAATCTCTGAGGTCACCGGTTCAAATCGTGGCCTGGGCGTTTTATGTTGGAAAGTTGGTAGTTACTTGCCAATGCCCGGTTGTTTACAGTACAGAATCGTGATAAACTATAGTATGCACTGGTTCCTCCTCCCTTAAACTACCTTTTGCAATATGACCCTGGCTGTTGAATGTGACTTAAAACAAAAAATAAATCTAAATCAACCCTCACCTTTATGGTTGTGGCTTTGAGTCTAGGCCGGGGTTCGATCCCCGCACGGGCTCAAGTGGGAAAGCTGGTAGTTGCTTGCCGTTGGTCGGCAGTTTACAGTACACAACCCTAGCGAACTCTATGTACTGGTTTCCTCTGCCCTTCCAACTACCCGTCGTGATATGACCTGTACAGTGTTGAAAGCGTCGTTAAACCCCAAATAAATAAATAAAGTCTAGATCATGAAATCTGTGATGTAAAGTTAGCAGTTGAAAGGGACATTAAACTTAATTTTAACTCTGCAACACCCGTCTGTCCAACCCTTAGTCTCCATTTTTCCACTGTACTGTAGCCCTCAGAGGTTCATCAGTTGACAGCTTCTCCATTTACTCAATTGTCGAGAGTCCATACTTCCCAGCTAGTGAAGTTTGTCAATTTTATTTTATGGCAATATTGAAACTTCTTTAAAACAATCTTCTGACAATTATACCTTGTCTAGAGCAGCCATTTCATTTATTTAAATGTAGATATTGGTTGTCCTGGAGTGTATAGCATTTGGTGAACTTCACTGGGGCGATGAAATGCATTGGCTAACCAGTAGGGGTTAGCAACATTGGCATCTAATCACAGGCTGTCGCCACTGTGTGGATTTAACTAGCACAAGTGACAATGTTGAGGGCCTCTCCAAAGATGACCCTGGCAGTTAGATGTGATGTACAACCCTAACTTTGATTTTGTCCGAGTTGAAATGGAAGTTGAAAGTTACTTACCTGTGTCTGATATTTTTCAATATTAATAAATTTGAATGCACTTCTTTCTTCTGTCACCTCAACTACCCGTGGTGATATAACCCATACAATGTGTTGAAGTTAACAGTAAACTTACATATATGAAAAAGAGGCCACCGTGGCAGAGTGGTAACACTCTCGCCTCCCATCTCTGAGGCCGGGGTTCGGTTCCCGGCATGGCCTCAAATGGGAAAGCTGGTAGTTGCTTGCCGTTGGTCGGCAGTTTACAGTACAGAACCCTGACGAACTGTATGTACTGGTTTCCTCTGCCCTTCCAACTACCCGTCGTGATATGACCTGTAAAATGTTGAAAGCGACGTAAAACCCCAAATAAATAAATAAATACATATATGAAAATATTTTGCATCTTCAGGGCTGTGAGAAGTCATGCGTTTGATCCAAGGTGTAGGAAAGAAGAGCAATGTGGATGAGAAAGCTCTGAGTTTGTTCCTAGAACATCAAAAACAGTTGTCAGGTGATGTGATGTTTACCTTAAATTGTAATAATGTTATATCCATGACCTTTTCATTGTAAGTGAAATTACCTTTTTGTTGAAAAGACACTGAAATGTTTTGTTGATTTCAAAGATATTCATTCATTCAAAATTTTAAAGATTGACAATGATTATAATATCCTCTCCATATTTGAAATTTGGGAAAGATTTGTTCTCAAAATTACACTCAAATGCAGACTCATTACAGAACTCCAGTTTGGTTTCATTATGATTATTGTCTTAATGTTCGAGTATGCATAAGTGTTTGTAGTGTGACAGGTTATTTTCTATGCTTGCCAGTACAATTCAAATTAAGGCATAATTATTTATTACTTTTATATATTTAAGACTCTGGTGTGGTAAAGTGAAAACTTGACCATATATAGTCACGTTACACTATTATTAACAACATACATATATATTGATGAATTACATCCATATTAATATATTCTTGTCCTGGGCAATTTTTTGTGCATTTAATCACTGTACTCTCACCTGTAGTTGTGGGTTTGAACCCACCTCATGTCAACATGTGGGATAAACTAAAAGCTTGTCTTGATAAAAACCTGAGTGCTGGTGGACCAATTAATACCCACACACCTATACACATCCACCTTCAATTTTCTTAAAGATTTATACTATTTAATAGAAAATATGTTACCACTTCATAGATAATTATAAGATCATATACATTGGTAATTTATTGTGTAACTAGGATTGTCTTTAATTGATTTAGGTGTGGGCATGAATAGGTACATGGGCATGAATTGGTCCAAGACCACTAGCTATTGAAAGGGACAGAAAAACTCAAAAACTTAGACTTCATACAACCTGCCAGTTTTTTATCTTTGCAATCGATGTGTTGTTGTAATGTCTGCTTACCATTTTATTTCAGTTTTAAAGCTCTTTAAATTTTAACTCATTCCACTTTATGACCCCAAACTACAACTGTAATACTGGTCACTGTGGCAAGCTCTTTTGACAAAGTGCAGCATTGAGTATACAGTATAACCTCCATTATCCAACCTTCCCTGCTCCAAAAATTCAGTTTGCCTCCTCATTTCCACTTTCCTATATTTATGTGTCACTTTTGTGTTGTACTAAATTACCTCTTCACTTTTATAACTCTGATTATCTTACCAATACATTATTGCTTTTGCAACATGCCGCGATGCTTGAGGTTTTACTGTATACAAAAAAATTTATTTGTATTTCAAAATTGTTTGGCATTTTGACATTTGATATTCCTGTTAGAATTAATTAACATAAACCCCTGGTTCATGTTACATATTTCTCTTATAAATAATTATCTTTTCCTTAAACCTGACGATTGCAAATGAAACCTGCACAAGAAACCAATTTTCAAAACTACTTTTTAGCTACAGAGAAATGTATATTCTGAACCATCATCGACAATATCCCAGCAACTTTGTATACTGTTCAGTTAGTGTAATTTTGCAGACTTTGAAATGGTTCATAATAAACTAAACACACGCTTCAAAATCAAGCTCATGATTTGCCATGACATAATATGGGGCGTTTTAATGTAGGAGTTATATTACCACTTAAAACGGTCTCCAGAATATTAGTTTCTTCATTTTTTATTGTCAGCTGACCAAGTTGCGGACGTATTGTTATTGCCTTGTTGCACATGGGTTATCAACTTATCCTGTGATACTACATTGAAGAGAATCTGGGGGATGCTATTTTCTTGGTCTGGTAAAATTTTATCATGCCATAAAGGTTGTTCATGGCATCCTGTTATGTCTGTTGTTGCAAAGATTCAAGGTGACTGATCTTTTTCTTCTTACCTAGGTTAGATATATTCCTGAAATTGCATGTATGGGTATTCCATGAGTATTTGATTGAATACCGGTTACTGGTCTGGATATTTTATAAACTTTTTTGTTGAATCATTCTTAATACATTTCATTTAAAAATTTTTACATGTTTTAGCCCTTTTCTTTCTATGTACTGAACACATCTATACTTTATTCTGATTTTTGTACCTGTGATAAAATGCAAAATTTGGCAGGAGTTTGTTCTGAATGTTGAATTATTTGGAGCTCATTTTTCAAATCATATGGTACTGGAGGGATTGTAGGCCTTCATATTTTAGTTTTTAAAAATTTTATTTTGCTGTATTTCAAATTATCTAAAATATCATAGAATTAGCAAGTGAGAAAAGCAATTCCAAGCTCATTTTGAACTTTCAGGAATAACAATTTATTGTCCAGAGCCTTTACTGTGGCAGATTTTGGTAACTACCATGACTCCTCTAAATTTTCCAATTTTTTTTACTTTGACGTTTCCAACTTTACAGTATTTCTTGAAAATTGCAAAATATGTGAAACAGTCAGAAATAAAGCAAAAAAACTTTGATCTCTCTTTTTGTCATACAGTGCAGTCATTCTGGGTATTTTATTGAGTTCCATCTTTGCAAACAATTGGTTCAAGCTGTTTTGTAAAAATGTCAGCTGACACTGTCCTTGGGAGCATTATATTATTGTATAAAGTATATAAGTTGTTGTGGTGTCCATGCATATACTTATGAAGATAATTCTGGGTGTAGTTAAGTACAAAACATAATTTTGTGTAGAAGTCATGCAAAATTACTACAAGGAGCAGTATACCATCATTTATTTCCTTGTCCTTTGGATTGTACTAGTAGAGAGATTAAATGCTATCAAGTATGATTAGATTGGATTGAACTTTTAGCTGATTAGTCTTTTGTTCAGGTTTCATTTTATAAAAACTTAAAACAGTATTTGTATAATTTGTTACAGTGATCAGTTTTTCATATTATATTTACTGTGTGTGATTTAGACAATGCAAATTGATCAGAACTATTGTCATAAATTTCCTTCAGTTGGTATTTATTTAATCTGTCTTAACATACATAACAATTTCACAATCAAAATGTTAAGTCTGAATGGATATTGGCCAGCTGTCTAGCTCTGGCTCTAATGGGGCCCTCACACTACTTCTGGTTGACGTTGGGTTCATAGGAACTATCAGTAAGTTTTCTACAATCACTGGGGTGTGTGGGGCTGCTCTATGTTGAAAACATCCCTCCCTGGGACAGGGTTGTACCCCTCTGGTACTTATTTTGTGGGGTAAATGTCTGTGTGGTGAGGCAGTAGGGTAAACCCAAGGAATAGTTTGTCTAAGGCTTTACCAAAATCTAAGAGATTGTTTTCGAAGGTTGCCGGATATTAAGTGTCAATTACAGAAAGATAATATGTTTTTCAGCCATTGTACAATATATTTTCTGGGAGTATCAATGTCAGAGAATTAATTGTTCAAATACCAAGTAGAACTAGTAAACAAGGCATATGTACTCTTAAAACTATTAAGATATTGTTTATATCGATAAATAACATAGTGACCTTGAGTTTGAAAGTCTTGTCTGGACTATGTCTTGGGAACCTTAAGGTATAGAAAGTTGATACTTAGTATGGAGATATAGTGGGGGGTGTCGGTGTGCATTGCCATGGTGCAACCATGATCAGACCTTTGACCTTGTTGTAGTGACCTTGACCTGTAAAATCTTGTCCGGCCTATATCTCAGAAACCATAAGGTGTAGGAAGTTGATACATGGTATGGACATTTTAATACTTTATCTTTACATAAATTTTGTCTCTCTTAAACATTATTTTCTCTGCTTAAATATTACTTGGGACTTCACAAAGCTGACATTGTCTACTCTGAATGTCTCCTGATCTTTGAAGTGTTTCACTTCTATATCTCTTGGTGTTGAAAACTGTTTCCCCCGGCTGTGGGGTATGGGCATCTCAAATGCTATTTTTACCAGAAGCATACCCCAATACTGTATCCAATAGACATATTTTTATTTCACAATTACTTAACCTTCGGAAATTTGACACTGTTACATGGTAACTAAATTTTCAATTGAATGTTCTTGACTAATTTTATTGATTGTCATTAGTTGTCAAACATGCAGGTCCTCAAATTCACAAAAAACACTGAAGATAATTTCTTGCAGTTATATCTTCTTCAAAGAGTTATAGCTTTTAATTAAAATAATAAAAAAATGTGTGTAAGATTAGCTTTTTAAAATAAATAGACCAATTTTCATAATTAAAGATTATTATTATTATTGAGAGTATCATTCAAATATTTGTATTAATTTGAGAAACAATAAACACAATAATTATTTAGATATTTAATTTATTAATGTAAGATATGTAATGTTGATGTAAAACCACAATTATCTCTAGCAGTAATTTCTCTAAAGTGTAAACCAAATTATTTCAACAGTCTATCATATTTAATTTAAACCATAAAACCTATTTACATTGTTGGACAATAAACACAATCTTGATTGTTCTCAAATATAATCACTTCTTTTGACTGGGTCCTATGCATATGAAAGGTTTCATGAAGCTCCACTCATTACTTCTGGAGTAATGTCAAGCAGAAAGTCATTGAAAATACACTGAAAATGAAACGTTTAAAAATTCAGGAATTTTTTTTGTATCCAGAAAGTCATCCAAATCTTTGTCTCAAATAAGGTCAAATAGATTTCCTGAGTCGGTTCTAAATAGTTACGCTATTGACAAAACTTTAGGACCTGTTCATGACAATCTGTGTGTCAGTTCTAATTAGCCCTTATTGACACAAAGATACCCTTTTGAAAAGGCAGGTCAAAGGAAAGTTACAGTTTTATGTATTTTTACTTTTTTTATTGAAACTTTGTATTTAAAACAAAGGGGCAAGTCGGTTCTGTTTAGTGCATATCAGGATATGTGGGAAGTCATGAATGCTTGCATTAGGTAAACCTTGTACAACAGTGTCCTTACTTATTTTGTGTAAACATGTCTTTGCCTCATCTCGTTTAAATTGAAGCATTATCCAATTTTGTGATATATTTGTGATAATTTAAAATATGAAGGATTATGCTATTTTATAATCATTATTTTTTGAGAATATGTTTTATGATATTTTGAGACATGCTTTATTATTTAGTATGTGTCTATAACTGTGAGTAATATGGTAAATCTATGAATATATGCATTTATGATCATTAAATAAGTTAGCTCAGCATTTTGATGCTGAGACAGATTACAACAAATCAAATCTCTCTTAATATATCAAATAAAATATACCCCCGGTAATTACATTTTATATGATTACGATTTCACTTCAATTGTACAACAGTATCCTTTACTTTATTGTGTGTAATGTATGCTTGCCTTATTGATAGAGGGTTTTCTGAAGATATTAAATTGAAGTATTATTTAACTTTATTCCATTTGTTTTGTGGAGTAAATCCTAAAACATCTAAGACCATACACCAAAAGGAAACCATTGCTTAAAATATTTAATTTTTTTATGGTGTAAATCCAAAAACATCTAAGACCATACACCAAACGAAAACCATTACTTAAAATTTCTATTGATGTTATACCAATTTTTTAAAGTAATTCTAATGACCAAAGTACTACCATGAAGCTCTTTTCTGAACTAATTACAGGACATATACACAATTAATTAGTTAACAATTTTTAATACAAATTTTAATTTGCATGCTCAGTACACCAATTTTTACTGATATAAATTGACCAGCTATGTGATAACTGCACTTTTTCACAATCCTGTTCTCCAAAAACAACGTGGATAATGAAGAAACAGTGTAGCAAAAACTGACAACAAAAATAATCTTCTGAACTTTATATGTAGTTATATAAATAAATTCATACATATTGGGTTTACCCATGGTACTTTATATATTTTATAAATTTAAATGACAAGTGTAACATGATTGCAAAGATATGACAGAGTTTAAAGGTAAAACAAAGAACACCCAACCTTTAAAGCTTATTAGCCACTAAAGGTAGAAAAGTACTTTTATATTATGGTGACATGCTTTTTAGGTTAGATATTTTTTAAAACAACATACCCTAAAGGGATTTGTACATTACAATTTTTCATATAACAACTGATGCCATTAAAATTCATTTTGAGTATAAGTTCCTAAATGTATTGGACAATCCAAAAGTATCTGAAGTTTTTCGATGCCAATAAATTAATCTTTAACTGCTGTAAGTGTTAAGAATTTAAGTCAGAATTTAAGTCTTGCATTCATTCATATCCAATACTGCAGTTTAATCAGAGTAAATATTGATGCTATTATTTATTTTCAAGTATTTTTATCAATTTTTCAAAAGAGTTGGTATAAATAAGTGTCCTAACGCCAGGTCCTGGAGGCCCAGTGGTTAATATGAACACAGTGACCTTGAAGGTCAAGATGAAAGAAGCATTGCGGATGTGGCCGAACCCTCTATACGATTCGACCTGAGCTCCAGGGGATGAGATCTCGCACGAGGAAAACACTTGACTAAAACTTGACTACTTTATCAATCATACCAGTAACACTGTCAAATGCTCTTCCCAGTCACTGTGAGTGAATGTGAACAGCCATCAACATGACATGGTGATTCACCAAAACATCAGTACATCAAAAACACCTGCAAATTCAGTCACTATGTTAGCTACCTGGTTATACATTAAACCAGAAATTATGAATTATCGCAGTTACAAAATAAAGTGGAAAACTATACTCTCCAGTAACTAATAGTAAAGATTAACACAGATTACATGATAATATCTTGCAAACCAATAAATCAAATAAATACATTCTAAGTACATATAACTGAATAAATTCTACTGAATAGATTCACGCAACAACTACAAGCCATGACCGTGAAATGACTAGTTAGAATACCACTGATTAGTTTAAATAATCTAAATAAGCATTACTGCATTATCATGGTTAGATTAATTTACTGACCAGAAAATACAAAATAAGCAATAATTTATAGTAAGCACTGTAACTACAAGCACTAGATTTAAAACCCAAATTAATCCTGATTTACATGCAAATAACCTGCAGCAAAGTTACAGAAACTAAGGAGAACTACAACTGAAAAGTCAATCACTCACTCACAATCAACCCATCAATCATTCAACAAACCTGCAAGCAGCCCAACAGAGTTTACAACAAACCCCTAGTTTCAGATCAACACATCATCACTTCTTCCAAATTATAAATCATCAAATCAAAGACACAATATCAAATCCATCATTCATCAGCCTCAAATATACAACATGGCTGGTCCACTTCTGTTTTAAAATTCAAACTTTCTGACGTCAATTCACTCCAGTGGTCCGTTATATACTGCACGATTCTAGCCATCACCATTCTAGCCGTTAATATGCAAGATCCCTGAAACTACGATAACTTGCTGTCACACGGATAATATTTATTTATTTTTACATCAAGTACTATACTGTAATTATGTACAAGCCAAACAGAATTTCAATGAGAAGCATAGGGTCACCTTAACTAGCACAGATTTAGATGACCTTAACATAAGGAAAATAAATGGTTGAATTTGGAAGATAAAGTATAAGAGTGCATAATAAAAGGTGACCCTGTGCCTTGTTAACTTAAGTGAATACATAATGAAATTTTAGAACAAAGTTTAATTAATTTGAAATATTTGTAAAGCAATCAGCCAACACAGAGTTATCACAGATAAAGTTCAGTTCATAAGAGTTCATTACATTTGCTGTAATTAAATTATCAAAAGTATGTTACAAAAGAAGTTAAAATTAACGTAGTTTTGAAATAACCCAGTTATGCTGAAGCCTTTGCCATTGTTATGTAATCCAAATAAATGTGAATACATGAGCCATTTTTCATAAGTTAAGAAAATTACCATCAGTTTACTGACAATACAGACTCTGCATAAGTGCAATTACATATTATATTAATAAAATAATGCACTTATAAAGTTATCATGTTAGCATAATTAGATGAAAGGGTTGAATTTGACGTTTGACCCTGTTTTCAAGGTCAAACTATATTTATTTACTAACACATCCTTCTATCTTTCCCAGAGATTACCTTGCAGACACAATAACTAAAATATTTTACGTAGACTTTTCAAATTTGTTATGTGGGTATAGACTTTCATTGCACTTCACCATTGCTCATCTGGGGAGATGTAATTTCTAGTTTAAGTATTTGACATTTTGTCAATCTTAAAATCCATTTGGAGATATATGATCCAAACATTTGTACAAGTTATTGATCTATAAGTCCCCTCTGTAGCTGTTATGACAAGTTACTTGAGCATGTGAGATATACGGAGGGCCTGTTCTGATAGGACCTTAGCTCCTTATCGCTAGGGATGGTAATACCCTAACTTTGTTTTAAATTAAAATTTAGTATATTATGCATAACACAAAGCTTCTTTTGATGATAATATTTGCTGGTATATGATATCTAACTTAAGATCTTTTGATAACATTTCAATGATATCTAACTTATGGAATTCCTAATGGCTAAAATAAGATTTAGTGTATTATGAAGGTTTCTTTTGGTGATAATATTTGAATTATATCTAACTTATAGAATTCATGTTGACCAAAAGATTAATTAGTATTATGAATAACTGAAAAATAAAGAAAATCAAGACAAAACATGACGATTTTCATCGCAACGAAATCTGCAAAAATATGAGATAAACTTTATAATTTCTTCAAATTTAAGGTTTTGTTTTTAATATTTTGATCTCCCTCCCCATTATACATACTGGCAAGTGAGATCAAGGCTGATAGTGTCCATTAACACCCATTGCCACTGGACTCAAGAATTGATCTTTTATAAGTTATAGTCGCCCCCCCCCCCCTTTTGAAAAATGCATCTCCCCAAGGTGTTTATATGAATAATTACAGTAACTTTTAGAATCTATATAACCAAAAATGAGATTTAGTGTATTTTAAATAACACAAAGTTTCTTTTAATAATATTTAAATGATTTCTAGCCTTAGAATTCATATTAACCAAAGGTATTCCCAGTAAACATTAGAAACGGTTTCAAATGGTTTAAACGTTTACAAAATGTTTTTAGTACCTAATTAAACCCTATCTTTGGTTCTCTAAATTAAACGTTTCTAAGTAAATGTTTATGCTGTAATGTTTAAAAAACGTTTTATAAACATTCTCTATACAAACGTTTTTACTGAAAACATTTATTAAACATTTATAAAATAACTCAAGAAGCTAGGTATGACTGGAAACTTTTTTAAAACATTATAAAATAGCTGAAGAAAGTAAGGTTTTACTGGAAACATTTTTCAAACATTCATCATGAAATGTTTGATGAACAGTACACATAAAATGTTTAAACAACATTGATTGTCAAATGTTTTTTAAACCTATAATTTTAAACCTTCACCTTCAAACATGTCCAAAAAAACATGGCGGTGATCAATAATAGGGGAATTTAGAGGATTTTGTCAAAAATTGTCCCACATGCAATCCCTAAAAGTAAGAATTGAAGGGGGGGCACAGTTTCTAAGCCTCTATCTTACAATTTTAGACATAAAAATATTTTCAATAGTTAGCAACCATACAAAGATATTGAATTTGACCTCTGACCCCATTATTATTCAGACATTATTATGTTCATTTATGTTTTTCTAACATTTATCGTTAAACGGTTTTTCATGAAACATTTTAAAAACATTCTATTACAAATGGTTTTCATACCCATAATTTTTTAACCATTGCCAAACGTTTCCTTTCAAACGTTTGCAAAACCCAAAAATGCTTACTGGGTTGTTACAAATCATATCAAAAATATATATTATACTGTGGAAGTGACTGCTGCACAAACATTTCTTAAAATAAATAATTTGCTTTATCAGGAAATATTTGAGAGTCAAATAAAGTTCTGTTTTTCTTCAAAATTGTTTACAAGCCTGCATGTCAAAGGTCAAATGATTATTGAATTTATCACAGTAGCCGTTATTCAGTATATTGCTCTAGATAAACATAAAATGAGAAAAATATTGATTATTAGACTAAAATACATAGTGGGTGCTAGCTTGTACAACATAAATGAAATTGCATTTCTCTTGCATCTCCCATAATGTAGACTCTCAACTGTCCAAACATCCTGATTATCTGAAATCAAGGAATGTCTCCCCAAGTGATTGAGATAATCGAGGGTCTAATGTATTGATTTAATTCAGTCTTCTGAAATGGAATCCATTCAGTGATATTCTACTTGTATCAAAAGTTGTTTTTAAAATTTAAAGAAAGATATTTGTACACATGTTTAGCTATCTGGAGAAAATTTGTGCTAATGGAAAATCACATAGTGTTTTGAAATGATGTACAATTCCAATGTTACACTCCAGCTTGGTCTTGCACAGGGATCTATAATGAAATCTCATTTCACATCATAAAATGCGCCATTTTACAGGTGTCAGTGCTTAATCTTCTGCCCACAAGATAATAGATAAAACAAGGCTGAAAGGAAATTCAGTATATTAGCATGAGCCCAGAGCCATCCGTAGTGCACCGAAGTGGTCACCCCTCCCAGTATGAATGTAGCCCATTGCTACTTAACTTCAGTGAAGAAACAGATAGTCATCACAGTTTGCCACAATTCATGAAAGTACACAGACAAAAAATTTAAAAAGGCGAAAAAAAAGTGATTCCTAGAAGCATGAAAATGTGCATGATGTACTCAAAATTCTGATGAATTTCAGATGAGGATTACTGTTAAAGCTATTGAATTTTAAAACTGTGCATGAAAATTAAAATTTAAAGTTAATATGAACAACAAGAATATTTTGCAAATAATTTGTATATTTGTAGTCCGCTCAATAGTTCCATGTGTTACAAGACTCGGCACTCTTTCACTCATCCTAATAGCTCATGTACAGCCCAAGCTCTCGCCTACATTGACAACTGTTTACAATGCCCACATAAGTAAACAGTCTGGAAAAAAACCTGTAAAAATGTAAACCACAGATGCTTTTTTTTCAATACTTCTCAAAATTCAAGCAAAAAAAATTAGAAGGCCTATATGGCATTGTCTGTTTACTGTCCAAACAACACAGAAGTAATTACTTCATTTTGATTGACAAGTGTAGTTCTTTGACAAGCGTTTGTATGTCTCCTCAACTTTTTGGTCATTTTTTTATGTATTATTGGTATATGAACGTAGGAGGTCACAAATTTCATAGGATATGAGGATAGTTAAACAGCAAAATGAAATACGTGTGTGTGCTCTTATTCAGTAAAAATCTTTATTTGAACATATCTCTGGCCTGACCTCATGTGGGAAAGCTGGTAGTTGCTTGCCACTGGTCAGCAGTTTACAATACAGAACCTTGACCAACTGTATGTATGTTTCCGCTGCCCCTGCAACTACCTATCACCTTATTACCGATAAGGGACTATTCATGAAGTAAAACACTAAATAAATATTTGAACATGTGTAAGCCTTGGTGAAGTAAAAGTTTTGCAAATATGTTGTTTACGCATAGCACTCTCATTCTGAGTGACCATTGACATTTGACCAAAATTCTGAATATACACCTTAAACTCGAAAAAGGAAGTCACATTCTTTGTCACTATCTAGGTTACCTCACCAGTTAAAGTACCATGGTAATATTACACTCTTTTTCTTAAGTTGGCCAGCATGCTGTGGCCACCTGAAATCGCATCTAGTCCTACATGGTAAGCTTAAGGCTTATAAAAGCTACATTTAGGTAATTAAAAATTTTAATTTAAGTTTGGTGGTTGCTGGTTATATTCCATTTATAAACATTCTATAAGTCATTTTACTGTTACTAGTTTTTGGCCAGATATTTGTGACTTAGCAAATATCTCTAAACAGTAAGTACTCGATCGAGAGTGGCTGGGAATCATTTCACAGAATTTTTATTTATGGCAGATTTATTAATTTTTTGGCAGTTTTTAACAGGTTTAACCTACATACTCACAAGGTTAATGATTTTTTTACATCTTCAGTTTTTTTGTTTTTTTGTGAGTTTTGTGATCTATGCCTCCACTAAGGAGGTTACATCATTGACGGCATCCGTTTGTGGGTTTTTTTTAAATAACTTGAAAAGGTGTGGACAGATTTGGATGAAATGCTCAGAAAATGTCCACAATGGTATATGGATAAGACAATTACATTTTGACGCTGATCCTGATCAACATCTGTATCCAGGAATTTTTTAACAGATTTTTCAACATTGCACTCAAAAGCAACATTGGAGCTGTAGACGGTGGCAGACATTTGTACTCTCCAAATGCTCTTGTTTCGGATAAATTTGTTTCTATAAACGATTGTACATTTTGCCATTATGTTGGTAGATTTTACAGTAATTTGAAGGTTTAAAGTACTCAACAGACAGGGACTCCAAATTATTCTTTCCAGATCATTCAATTGGACTATTCAATTGGATTGCTAGAAACGCACACAAGTGGATATCAAATATCTCGGTCCGCCCCTTCGTCTTTTCTTCACAGAAACATTCAGAGCCCTGTTGCTGCCTCAGTGGCAGAGTGGTTAGCAGTTTTGTCATTTAATTACTTGACTCTGCTCTCTGTGGTTATGGATTCAAGAGAGCTCATGTTAGCATGTGTGATGGACTGGGTGGCTTAATTTGACTCAAGCTTTTGAAAGGGACATAAAAAACAATCTTTGACCTTTAAAATAACTTTCACTGAAGGTTTAACTCGCAGTTTTAAACAGATGAAAGTACTTTTTAAAATTTGTAATTCTGTTGCAGATGTAAAACTCATTCATTCATTGAGTAAACTTTCTCAATTTGAATGATATAACACAGAAATAAACAGCTGTATTTGATGTCACTTTGTTCATCCATTCCTGGTATAAGGAAGTTTAGCTTTTTGTACTTGACGTGATTTTGTAAGTCATGATGCTTTTATTAAAAGTATATTTTGCACTGTGCAATTTTTATTGCATGTTTGTTATTTATGTTTATTGTACACCACAAAATTCCAAGTACTGATGCATATAAGTATAAATTCTAATTTTGCATGAATAATAGTTCACTTTGCAATGAGGTTGTCTTAATCATATCATCAACAATGATTTCAAGGTGTAAACTGTGATTGTTTTGCATCCACATGCGTTATTACTACTGTATCATGTTTAATCGTGTCCTTTTTGTAAACCTGTAGAATGTCTTGTCCCCAGTCCTGTAATATTGTGTATTTGATCCCATCAGTCATGTATTGTGTGTTATTGCATTGTTATTGTACATAAATTTACAACTGAACGACAAACACTGTTAGAAGTTAGGATGTGACAATGAAAATAATGGACATAACTTCCCTCAGAATGGCACTCCTCATAGTCAGCTGAAAACTACATATCAAGCAGATATTCATGGTTCAGTGGAGTCATTTCCTTCACTGAAATAGAATTTCATCAGGAAACTGCAACAGCCTGTTAGGGACACACAAAATAATATACACTCCATGCTTGTGATTTTTTTTTTGTTCTAAAGTTTGAACTGGACTGCCACAACTGGCTTAAACTGTACACGTGTGCATTGGCATGATTATACAGAGATATAATAATGAGCTCAGACAATGCATTGCAAGCCAAGCATGTAGCAAGCAAACTTTTACCCAACTACTCGGGTGGATTCCATTAAAAATGAACCTGGAAATAATCCCAGCTTAGCTGATCATCTTGAATCTGACTGGATCTTTGAAAAAGGTAAGTTGTTGTGTTTTTACAGTTTTTAATGCTCACATCAATACTTAGTAATTTTCAATTCAGAATTTTGATCCACAAAAGTTTTACTCAGTTCCTGTTTCTTAATACAGTAATTAATTATTAAAAGTACCAGTGTATCTAACACCACTACACATTTGTATCTACCTCAATTGTGGAGTACCTGGTAATTTAAAATTGACCACTATTCTATACCAACTGGTGAAAACATGCTGTTGGTTTTGTAAAATGCAGTCAGTGTACTAGTATTTGAAAAACAAAGTCTTGTAGTATGTGGTAATTACCAGAGTTTCAAATTTTGGAATTATTTTTAGATTTCATATTTTTGCATGTGGAAATTATCTGAATAAAGTGCTATATTTTTTATTTTTAATGGTCATTATGAATTCATCAATTATTTGTAGATTTGGGCTCATTTGTGGTTTCAAGGCAACAGACTTGAGCTGAAAGTTAGAACCACAAAAAAGTGGCTGCTGTACTACAGTTGGTAAGAAAACATTTTGTATTTTAAGTTCATATTGAGATAAAATATTGCATATTTTATATGAATGCGTTAAAATAATGTCAGGTGACACAAAAACTGCAAAATTTTTGTCTGAGTTTCAGTATGAGTTTTAAGAACCTTTGAAAATATATGCCCTGGTATTTTCTGGATATTACTAATCACAGTTCTGCTTGAGTGGTTCCACTGTGTTTTTGCATATTGTATTGTGCACAACATAAGGGTCTATTGTTTCTCAATATTTTTAGATTAGCTGTCCAGTAGTCTCTTCATGTACAAAAAACTGTCTAAATCCAGAGAGTCATTTAAAAAATGAGGCTGTGCACCAGAGAGCCCCTGGTATGTATTGTCAGCATTGTTACATATTAAGAGACTAAGGGACAGGGCATTAACCAACTGTTGAACGCTATGTAAAACCCCAACTATGCTTATTCTTCATTAATGTCATGACTCTGAAACTACTTATGTCCTGATTTTAATTGTCACTTAGTTTAAACACACTTTAACCAGTAAATTTAAAATAAAGTTTTGCTTGAAAAAGGTACAAATATTGGTGTTAGTATCATACAGATATTTCAATATTGTTTATATTGGTTTCAATTCTAATATGTATGCATCACTGGGTGGTTGCTTGCAACCGACCTGACGTGTAGGTTGATTGTCCGTCAACATTTTGGGTTCTGGACTCTTAACTCAAACGGGCTTCTGTCGATTGATTTGAAACTTAACAGGGTGGTCGGACACCACCTAGTCGAGGTTGATTTCGAAGTTAGTGCCACTTCAAAAAACAAAATAGCCACCATGGCAACCATCTTGAAATTCCGTTACCTGGTTTTAACTCGAAGACACTTCCGCCTCTGATTTCAAACTTTACAGAGAGGTCCATCTTTACCACAGGGCCACAGGAAAAGATTCACTTTTTACCAGCATACTTGAAATTTGCTGCCAGGCCAAATCCCTGATACTCATTGAGCAACCTGCCTTTCGGGTCTACAACCCCAATTTTCTGGTTTCAACATCATCTCCCAAAAATAGTGAGCAAATGTCCGAATAGTAATGTAATTTATGATGAAGAAACTGCCAAATCATCAATATAGTTTGCATGATGATATAGAGATGTAATTTGATGTATGGAAGCTTTATATAGTGTTGTATGAAAAGCATGATAAATTTATAATATCTTAAACAATTTCAAGAAGAAAGAAGCAATAATTCAATAGTAACACAAAAAGATTGAGTCAATTTCGTCAACTGTATACTATTGCATTTAAAAATGCTGTCTTGATACAATAATCTCGATTACAGGTTTCATGAAACATCAAATATTCATGCAGACATTTTCTGTTCCATGTTTGACTGTGGTAAGTACCTCAGTCATGATCCAGTCAAGCCCCAGTTGGCTAAGGAGCATTCTTGTCTTCAGCCAGTTAATTTCCAGTTGGTTACTAAGCATTCCTGTCAGCTTGCTGCATGGTTTGAGAAAACAACTACCATCGGTGTGTGGTGTGTCCCTCAATAGGTAAATGAAATTTTGTCATTATATAAATAATTTAATAAATGACTCAGATCTGTTAGATTTAAAACTTTATCTGTGTGTTCTGTTTTTGTCAGTAGTCAATAAAATAAAAAGACCAATTTTCTACCCTCGATCTGATGTGGTGCGAGTTATCATCCATATTTCCTTTTCATATTGTTTAAAATACATAGTGTTTATATGTGTAATTTGTAATTACACAAATGTCACATAAATAGGTAAAATATGAATTGTAAGAAATATATTTACAGGTTGGTTTGAAATGATTGTGCACTGCAATAAAGAATGAAAAATTCCCCCAAAAATGCAGTAAAACAGAAAGGAGATTGGAAAAAAATCAATGCAGAAAAAACAAACGTCAAAAAAGTGCCCAGATCTGCAAATATGGAATATGGATTGTGCCTTTGTTAGAGGGTGAGAGGAAGTTTCATTGTGTATCTCCATTCATAATTATTATACCTATCGCTCAGCAAATGTGCAAAATGTTAAAATGTAATAATAAGTTATTCTTTGTGGCATAGATCTGTTTTTCCAACTGTTTCCAGGGACAACACTTGTAACCAACCAAACTAGTTTGATGTGCCATGTTATCATGTTAATTAACTCCAAAATATAATTTATATAATCTATATGCTCTGTGTGGGTAATGAAAAAAAAAAGAAATTTTTTTCGGTAAAAAAGTGTCTCTGTAAACACTGTCATCTGCTAGACGTGGAAATTCAAAAACCTCATGCCGTAAATCAACATGAACAGGATGAAAACAATGAAGACAAAAATATTGAAAAAATTTAAAAGAAATTATTGAAAACGGATCTACTTTTGATGACACTTTGTATGTCAGTTTGTTAAGTGCCAATGAAGGGCACCAATGGCGAGTTGAAATTATAATATTGCTCCTTAAAAACCCTTTTAGGTTAATTAGTGTAATTTTTGTGTAAATTTTATATGTTTTACTTGCCTAGTGTCAATGCTTGTATTAATAAAGACAATATAACTTGAATGGAGCAAATGCAAAAAGTGGATTAGTGTTCAATTTGTGCTGAATTATCAGGGCTAAGGTTAGTCTTAATGTCTGCACCTTGACTGTAGAAAATATGCAAGATGAGTGAGATGTACTGTGCACAGTAAAAAGTGTTTTCACATTTGTAAAGAATTTTCACATTTGTAACTTCATAAAGCTTGAACCTCCATTTTGTGTAAATACTGCTGTGGTCTTGATTACATCTTATTCATTATTATTCATAGTTTCTCTATTTTGCCCTAATGTGGTATTTAAACTTTTTTCTCAACAATCCTGAAAATATTTTGCAGTTATGTTTGATATTTGTTCTTATTTCAGAGTTATGTTTGATCTATGTAAATATTTGAGTTATATGACCTGTGTAAATGTTTTGGAGTTCAATACATTTGACCCCGTGTAAATGTTTGAGTTATATGACCTGTCTAAACATTTCAGAATTATGTTTTGACCAGTGTAAATAATCTGGAGTTGGGTTGACCTGTATAAATATTTTGAAGTTACTTTCAACATGTGCATTGAAATATTTTCAAGCTACTTTCATGATCTAAGAGTATTTTGAGGTTACTTTTGATATCTTTGAATATTTTGAACCTACTTTTTGGCATCCAAATATTTTGAAGTTAACTTAATCTGTAAGTAGTTTGACATTACTTTTTGGCATATATTAATATTTTGAACTTTTGGTATGACATGAGTCAATTATTTCTACACATATAAAATAATTCACAAATGCAGCAGTTTCACATAGATTTTGAGAGTACTGTATGTTTGTTATCGGACTATATTTTTTAAAAATGATTCAACTGCAGCTGAAAGCTATTTGTGGGCAAACAAAGTGAATTTATAAGACTCCGGATATTATAAATTAAGCCAACATGTGCAAATGTAAACTGTCCATACGTTATCAGTTTGTGGTTCAGTTACAAAACAATTTTCAAAGGACTGGAATACTATTCGACATATTTTGACCCATTCAATATGGTGTCATAGTGCAGCTTTAGTATTCCTTGTTAATTATTTGTTATATCAATTTTCATCTGCAACCATTTGCGTCTTTGGTTAACTTTATCTTCATTACAATGGTGCAGTTTATAACAAAGTTGTAAAATAAGTCCATATTTAATGCATGGGATAAACATTTATGGCTTCTTATTTGAGGATAAAACACATGCAAAATCAATAGAAAAGTACATATTGGGAGTGATCTTCTGTACATAAATATAACAGAAGCGCAGATCCTGTTTTTCAGCATTGACCTTTCTCAACCTCAAGGTTTATTTTCAATTTTTAATGAAATTTTGCCAGAGAGCTATATTTTATGACCCATTTTCAGTTTTTGACGGATTTTTTTTGATATCCTTACATATTTGGCATACACAAGTTTGGCATACTTTGGCATTTGGCATTGTTTGAAAGTCTCTATCTGTGCTATAATAGTACCTTATTGCTATTTATTCAGGTAAGTATACATCTAGGTTGCAGATGGAAGTGTACTTTGTGTGATATATGTGTATTTGTGTCATGTAGGTGTACTTTCCATACAGCGATGTTTTGTACACATATCCAGTTTAAGTAGAACATTTTCAGTTTTTAGCAAAATATCAAAATTAATGTGCAAAATTAAAATTGATGTTGAAGTATTTAAGATTGTCTATATGGAAAGTACACACTTTGTAAGTGTTGGATTGTTGTAAATATGTTAGTGCAGCATACATAAATAAAAAAATGAATTAAAAAATAGTGACATTTTATGAAAAGAAATAAAAGAGAATACAAAAAATGAAAAGAAAAGTAAAAAAGAAAAAATACAAAAAAAAAATAAAGAAAACAAAAATTAAAAAAATGGAAAAAATAAAAAAGAAAGAAAAGAAATAAAGAAAAAGAAAAAAAAAATACAAAAAAAAAAATTAAAATTAAAAAAAAATTAAAATGTTTAAAACTTGGCACTAGGTGCAGTGTTCATGCACTTAGTGTATTGTGACCATATTGTGTTATTTCAGTGCAATGTTATTGTACTTTGCATACAGACATTACTTTTTACACATACCCAGCTCAGTAGAACATGTTCAATTTTAACATCTGTTTCAAAATTCCTATACAAAATTGCTTTAAGTGCATATGTATTTTGAGGATATCTGTATGGAAAGTAACATTTGTTTATCTCAGTATTTATAATTGGTTTGAAATAAATTAATAAATTAATTTATTAAGAAAAAAAAATGAAAAATATTTTTGGTGAATGTTCTTTGCATTCAGGTATTTATGTAAATATCTAACATAAGTAGTTATAAAGCTTTACATATTATGGAATGAGCTAAAATATGCAAATGTGAGTTGTTCATACTTCACCACTTTATGGTTCATGTTCGTTCCCTGTGTAGTTTTTAGTTCCTTACGAATGCTCTCCAATTTCACCTGGAACATTTGGAGTGTTTTAATGTTCCTTGTGTTTTCCTTCTTGTATCAAATATCATCTGCAACCTTTGGTGTTTCGTGTGATTTTTTTTACCTTTTAATACATTTGTGCAGGTTATAAACTTGAAAAATAAATTTTATTCCTTTTTAAATGCGGGCGATAAACTTTTATGGCTTCTGATTTGGGTGAAAAAAAATTGTACAAAATCAATGACACTTTTGTTATTGGAAGTGATTTGTTCTACATTTTATAGAAAGAACAGAAGCACAGATCCGGTTCTTCAGCTTGAACCTTTATAGTTGACCTTAAGCTTAATTTTCAATTTTAAACCAATTTTGGTTACTTCATGGTCGATTTTAAATTTTTGAGAGGTATTTTTAAAATCAATTTGATATCTTTACATGTTTGGCATACATAAATTTGGCATATTTTTAACATTAGAATTTCAAAACTGGCCTTCCTCTGTCCTATATTAGTAACTTATTGCTAATTATTCAGGTAAGTATACATCTAGGTTGCAGGTGTAAGTGTACTTTGTATGATATAATTGTGTGTTTGTGTCATGTTAGTGTACTTTCCATACTGTGATATGTTTTGTTCACATATCCAGCTCAAGTAGAACATTTTCAGTTTTCAGCAGAATTTCAAAATTAATGTACAAATTTACAGTTAATGTTAAAGAATTTTGAGTTTGTATGGAAAGTACACACTTTCTATATCTTAGATTGTTGTGAATATGTTAACGCAGCATACATAAATAAAAAAAAAAAATCAATGAAAAAATAGTGAAAATTTATGAAAAAAAAAAAAAGAAAATACCAAAAAAAAAAATGAAAAGAAAAAACAAAAAAGAAAAGTAATGCAAAAAAAAAAAAAGAAAAAAACAAAAAAAAAGAGAAAACAAAGAAAAAAACAAAAAAAAATTCAATTAAAATGTTTAATATTGGGCACTTGGTGCAGTGTACATGCTCTAAGTGTAATGTTACCATATTGTGTGTAATTTCAGTGCAGTGTTGGTGCAGTGTTAGTACTGCAGCATAATATAAACTTTTAAAAAACTTTCACCAAAAAAAAAAGAGAAAAATGAAAAAAAAATAAAAAACATTAAAAAAAAGAAATGAAAAAAGAGAAAATACAAAAAGTAAAAAAGAAAAAAAATAATAAAAAAAGAAACTAAAACAAAAAATTAAGAAGAAAAAATTTATCACATTTCCATGCACTTTATGTAATATTATGTTGGTGTGTGATATTACCACTTTGTTACTGTATTTAGTGTACTGTTACTACATGATGTTTTACGTTAGTGCACTTTGTGTAATGTTACTATATTGTGTGCAGTTTCAGTGCAATGTTAGTGCACTTGGTGTCATGTTAGTGTTGGTGCATTTGGTGTAATATAAGTGTTGAAATTCCGCTGAAAATTGAAAATGTTAGTGCACTTTGTTTTAAGTTTGTGTATTTTACATACAGACATTACATTTCCACACGTATCCAGCTGAGTGAAACATTTTCAGTTTAACACTTGTATTTTAAAATTGTTGTATAAAATTACATTACGTAAAGGTGTATTTAACAAAACTTACAAAAAATAAAAACAAATAACGATAATTTATTATGAAAAATAAGAAAAATTTTAAAATAAATGATAGAAAAAATTATTTTAGATGAATGTTCTTTGCATACAGATGTTTATGCACATATTCGTTAAATTTAAAGCTATTTAGCTTCCATTTCCTTTTTACAATATGTCAATAATTTAAAAAAAAATTGGTGAATGCATTTTTAGGACATCTGTCTGGAAAATATACAACTTATTTAGCTTTTTCATTGCAGAAAGTAGACAAATTTAAAACAATGCAAAATAAGGAAGGAAAAAAGTGTAATACAGGTGTACTTTGCATACAGATAATCATATTTGTGTTAACCTGGGAAGTTCACATTTTCAGTTTACAGCTATTTCAAAAGCAATCAACAAAATTACCAAAAAATGTGTAGGAATTTGAAGGACATCTTTATGCAAAGTGCACAATTTATGTTCCTCCTTGTTTCATATTCAAGAGTTTACAAATAATAAAAATCTATTTAAAAAAGTCATTGAAAAAGAAATGAAAAAAAAACTTGCAGTGAAAAGGAATACTTTGAAAGTCGGTATTTTTATTTTATTGTTTTATGTATATTGTAAAGTAATGCTTAAGGGTTTTTACAACAGTTTGTAATGCATCATGTGACAGGAATGGATGAATGTTCATTGGATAAACTAAGTGTACTTACATTTTTTGTGTATTTAAAATATTCAGGATTATACTGTTTGAAGTTATAAAAATTGCATTAATTATTGTTGCTATTTGTTTGTAACAGAAAAGATACAAACTTGTTCAAAATTAAGATACTCAGTACTATGACATGTCCATTTCTTTTGTTTTCATGCTTTGCTTTGAGACTTTAAAAAAATGGAGACTGCATAGTTTGGTTATTTCATACAGCTGATACCTGAATTGAAATATTTTATTTCTAGATTTTTGGGTCTGTTTCTGAATGATTTCTGAAACTGATCTCTTTGGTAACATATTGCAAACTTAAGCATCCTTTTAGCTGAGACCATTATTTCTTTTTCTAGAGTATTTACATATATTTGACACCATATATATGCTTCTGTTTTATTTTATTTCTATTTTCATTCATTCTAGCTAAATATTTTAACACAATTGGAGTATGTTGTGAAGGTCACTGTACAAGGTCAGAATTTTATTCTCTTTATTAATTGGTCATCTTAATATACCCATTTCTTTTGAAAGTGTTAAACCATAGAGAGTTTCTTTTAAACTCGATTACATTATACACTTGATTGCATAAATGTGTAGTCACATAAACCTGTCAATTGTTCTTATGGCTGTTTAAATTGACATAAAATCCCCAATTTGACTTTAGTTGACAAATATCTCTGAAATTTATCACCAAGGTGTACATGCAGAATTTTTAGCCAAATGTCAGTGATATGACCTGTACAGTGTTGAAAGCGATGTAAAACCCCAAATAAAAATAAAAAAATATATTCAAACACTCAGATTTTAATGTGTAAATTGTTCAATAGCTTTTAATATTTAAGCCACCTGTGCTTCAGTTTCAGCCAAGAATAAACAAAATTTAAGGCTGAAAAGTCAATAGTTAGGTAGTTTGAGTTCTCGTATTTTTTTGTAAATTCTAAAACCTGTGTTGTACTACTGCTTTACTCTTTTAGACAAAAGTAATGAATGTCAAGTAAAGCAACATCGGATACATTGATGTCCCATGTACTGGTGTAAATGCTGAGGAGTTCACATTCCTCTTTAACCTTGTGTCCCCTCCAAGTGGTAACATCGCTTAGAAGGTAGATTCTGATAGGACTGGTTTTACAAATTGCAATGGAGGAAAAGTAGATTTTATGTAGAAATACTTGCGTTACTCTATTTTCCAGTGATCTGATATATTTTCATCACTTCAGGAAGTGTTATTTCAGCAGTCACTTCCACATTAAAAGTGTTTCGTATATCATTTTTCATATGGTTTTCTCAATTTGCATTGCAAAGGAGACTGTTCTCTGTTATAAAAAGTTTTTTTTCCAATAATTAAAACAAGAGGACAGTTGGAGGTCCTATTAATGGGAAATATAATTGATTCACTTTTATTGTTTAACTTTAAAGCTTTTATTTTCAGACATCATCTAATTAGAGTAAGAAATCTAAAATTCGCCACAAATCTGAAATTTGCCACCTCTAAAACCTCTGTTAATTTTACAAAGAAAATGATATTTTGTTTTAACATTGGTATTTTTCAGTTCAAAAAGCCTTAATTTACTGTACATTCAACAAATCTCACCTCAATTTATTAATTTTATTAGTATTTCAACATGTGGCGAATTTCAGATATGTGGCGAATTTTAGATTTCTTACTCTATATATTTGTAAGTTTATTACTTTACTAGAGGTTTTTTTAAAAGTTCATTTCACAGTTCAAACTTAATTCATAATCATTATCAACTGTAGAATGTTTTAACCGCCACATAGCTTTGGAATTTTCGAGCTTTATTAGTAATTTCCAATTCTAATGTTGTAGTTAACTAGAAAGCACTCATACAGCTTAGACCTCCTCCAGGGCATATTTCTGAAAATTCAGACTTATTTTTGCATCCAGAGTATAACCTGTGTCTTTCCTAACATGTAATCACTTCTTCCTTTGGCCAGGTCCTGCCATAATATTTCATGACGATCCACTCGTTACTGTTTGAGTAATGTAAACCAGAAAAATAAAGTCATTGAAGATATATTTAAAATAGGACCTTTGAAAATTCAGGATTTTTGGTAACTAGAATATGATCCAGATCTTTCCCAAAATACAATCCTTCCATTCCAGTGTAAAATTTCAGCAAGATCTCATTACTTTTGTTAGTTCTCGTGAACACAGACTAAAAAACAAACATATTAACCCGCCCTCTCAGACATGTGACTGTCAGACTGTAAGGGGGTGTTTTTAGTTATTTAATGGCACTGTGTTTTTCCCAGTAAACATTTTTGGGTTTTGCAAATGTTTGAGAGGAAACATTTGGCAAAGGTTAAATAATGATGGGTACGAAAACCATTTATAATACAATGTTTTTAAAACATTTCATGTACACCGTTTATTAAACGTTTAATAATAAATGTTAGAAAAACATTACAAATGAACATAGTAATGTCTGAATAATAATGGGGTCAGAGGTCAAATTCAATATCTTTTTAAGGTTGCTCACTGAGGAAAATATTATTTTTATGTCTAAAATTGTAAGATAGTGGTTTAAAATTTATGCCCCAATTCAATTCTTACTTTTAGGGATTGTATGTGGGGCAATTTGTGACAAAGTCCTCTAAAATCATCTATTATTGCTCACTGCCATCTTTGTTTGGACATGTTTGAAGGTGAAGATTAATAAGCATAGGTTTAAAAAACATTTTTGATAGAATGTTTTTAAAACATTTGATCAACAATGTTGTTTAAACATTTTTTTGTGTACTGTTCATCAAACATTTCATGATGAATGTTTGAAAAACATTTCCAGAAAACCTTCATTTCTTTAGCTATTTTTTCAATGTTTAAAACGTTTCCAGTCAAACCTAGCGTCTTGAGTTTTGTTGTAAGCTTTTAATAAACATTTTCAGTGAAAACGTTTGTATATAGAATGTTTGTAAAACATCTTTTTAAATATTGCAGTGTAAAAGTTTGTTTGGAAACGTTTGGAAAACCATAGGATAGAGTTAAATAGGTTTTTGAAATGCTTTGTAAACATTTAAACCATTTTAAAACGTTTCTAATGTTTACTGGGTTCATGAACAACATTTTATTGACACAATTAAGCAGAATTCATAACAGATTATATAAAGCCTTCTCACAAGAATATTCACTGTAGAGAGAAAAAAATAAGCATATATATGTTACAGTTAATCTGTGAAACCAGTCATTACGCGTAATTACTGAAATTTTCAGTCATTTCGTGTAATGACTGAAAATAGGGTCCAGTCATTACACGTAATGGCTGAATTGTGATAAATAGCTTTAAATGATCCACATGAGACTCCTCCATCATAAAATTTTCAAAGTGGCTAACAAATAGGGACATGATCAATAGCAGGTACTAGGTATTGCTAATGTATGGGCCCCATTTTATTCTAATGTACGGATCTGTATGTAAGCCTGCTTGAACTAGCTCTTTGGGTTGGTTAATAGTTGCTGTACTAAATGATGAAATTGTCTGGCCTTACTTAGTAAATTGCATTCTCATGTGATTACTAAAAAGAGGTAATGAAATTATCACTTCAGATTTGAACATGTTCTGACAAGATCAAATTATCAAACTCTTCTGGGGCCGATTTCACAAACGGACTTAAGTCCAGATTTAGACTTAGATTTAAGACTTTGGTCTTATATTTTGTAAAAAGAATGTTAAGTTGTGGTCTTAGACTTAGCAATTTCATGGACTTAGCTGCTTTGTGAAATCCGCTAAAGTCAGTGGACTTAACTTCAAGTCTGGGAGGTAATGGGCTTAAATTTTGTAAAGAGGACTTAAATATGGCCGCCATAAACTTTTCTCCACTTCAAAATTTGAAATGGCTGTAAATAAAGTATAATTACACAGAAAACCTCACTAAAGTAGTCTTTGGTAAAGTTTATATGTAGCAACAAGGTTTTCCATTTCAAAACCGCCCTTATCCGTAGATAAAATACATCAAATGAAGGATATATGGCTCCAATATTATATTTTGAATAGATATAAAATGTCACATGACACAGAAAACCACTGTGGTTATTTGATAAGCTTGGACTTAGCTAAGTCACTTTTGTGAAATCCATTTTAGGTCCCAGACCTAGCTTAGAGACCAAAGTCTTAGATTTAAGTCCCTGACTTAGCCAATAAAGGGACTTAGTTTAAGTCCTTTAGTGGAATTGGCCCCTGCAGTTGTTTTAACTTCGCCCAACTTCTTTTCATTTATGTCATAATAAATGACCTTCATATACATGTACCCACTTGTAAAATATGACAGGGGACCCGATGGATAGGTAGCATTTCTAATGAATGGGAACCTGATCTATAGCCTCTTGCTATAAACATATGATTATCTGCATTCAATATAGTTAGTGCATATAAGAAATATAATAAAAGAAACGATATGAAAAAGAGTACAATAAAATAAATAAAGTGAATGGAAATAATGATTTGTGTTTGGACCCTGCAACTGACATTATATATAAAACAATTTGACTCTTTGAAAAATCTTAGAACTGCATTTAGTGAAATTTTTTCTGCTTATATTCTAGTTCCGTTCATCATTATTAAACAGTTTCTTCTGAAATTCAGAAATTTTTTTCTCTTTTCTTTATACTGATGCTTGTACAATAAATATACATTGGAAAGTAGTGTCATTGAAGACTTTTAAAGTATTTTCTGATTCGACAGTTTACACTCTTTGATTCTGTTACATTTGAAAAAATTGATACAATGCCGAAATTAAAATATAAAATTTTTTGGAGACATTTTAAAGATTACTAGTGGTTTCCTTCTACGTTTTATATGATTTGGTCAGTTTTAAATGAAATACAGAAGACTGTCTAAATAGAACGAACATAAATTAAATACGTATGAAGTAAAACCTGTTTGAGGGCCCTGCACCAGAACATGTATTGTAGGCCTATGTATACAAAGTAAGCCCACAGCTTGCACCAAAGCCTAATTATTGGAAATCGACTGTATTACAATATAATATAAAATGAGAAGAAAACTGGGACTACAACCAAAATCAAATGTCTGCTTTGTACTTGGATAGAACATATTTGGTTCAGTTTGGTGAGAATTGCACTTGGTAGCCTATGTTCATCATGATTTGACACAGTTCAGAAACCGATTTGCGTTCGGGATGACTTTTTACCTCACAACCTTTAAAGGCTGTGTGAGTATTGTTTTTATCTATGGCATATGACTGGGCAAGTGGGTGGACGGTGGGAACAGTAATCATCTCTACGCTGTATCACAGAAACCATAAGATGTAAAAAGTAGATACTTTTGGGGTACATTGATTTGGAGGTGTAGGTGTACAACACCATGGTGTGACCTTGAATTGTGGGTGTGCAACCTAATAGTGTGACCTTGATTTCACCTTGCAAAGGTGACCTTAACCTTTAAAATCTTGTCTTGGCTGTATCTTGTAAAATGTAAGATGTAGAAAGTTGATACGTGCTAGGTCACTGAGGCATGTACATGTGCAATGGTATGACGTGACTTTGGTATTATGTTTAACTTTCGCTTTGCCAAAATGTTTTCTGCTTCCATACTTGAGATATACTTCTATCACAAGATATATGATTGCTGCAACTGATTATTATGATTCTACTGTCTCCTTTGCCAGCCATACGTCAAATAAGAAACTTCACAGCTTCATAATTTTTAGTTTACTAATTAATGCTGCCTTCTTGCTTTTAAATTGCCTTAGTTTTACTTTGTCTTTACATACATTTGCCCTGTTGCATGTTATTTTCGTTTGCACCTTTACTTAACTTTGTCTATTCTGAGAGACTCCTTACCTTTAAGTTGTGTTACCTCTTCTGCATCTTTGGTGTTTAATGCTATTTCACTGGGCTGGGGTTACGGGCATTGCTGCTGTTTTTTTAGTTGTTTGAAAAACCTGGCTTGACCCCTCACAAGCTGTATTAAAACATAAAAATTAGAGGGGTGAAGGGTCGGGTGTGATTGATATATGGGCAGCCCATTCTTCAATATGTATTTTCTATATGCAAGGGCATCCAGTAGAAAGGAAATGTGAATAGATATACCTGTGTAGAAAGATATGATGTAGGGGTTTAAGTCTTTGAATCAGACTTTATTTAGTCAAAGTTTTAGTTTAACGTGTATATTTTCATATCATAATGGCACTGAGTAAGAGTTTTCTACTGTGCAGTTTTCTTGCCTCTGTAGAATTTACAGTTCAGTGTGACTTATTTTGTAGCCTTTCACAGACTCTTCCTTGGTTCTATCTCCACTGTCTTACTACACAGGTATTAACCCCTTATATATGGGTGTCAGAGGGGTACAATCCAGTCTGGGACTGGGGTGTATGTTGTGAAGGAGCAGTCTCTCTCACACTGGGGGTTGTAGGGGAATTACTGGTAGTTCGTGTGAACACCTCGCCCTCTTGTTGTACTGTGGGGGTTCCATTAGAATTCATCTAGGTAGTTTGCTAGTATCCATCCAATTTGGAATTCTAAATTACTTTCCAATTGTTTTGGCATTGATTTCAGAATTAAAATTTCCCATTAAATAGATACCAATATTATCTCTTGTGTATTTTGTAAGAACTTTACAATGATAGTGAATTTAATTTTGAGAAATTCAAACTTATTTGCATAGCTTGTCTAGATTGTATAACATTTGTCTGTTCAGCATAGTTTACTCTCTTACATTTCAGGTTGTGTACCAGTTGATCTCATTTTCAGATGACAGTAAAACCCCTATTGTCATTTTATTTTCCAAATATTTAATCTTATTAGCACATAGCCTCACAGAAAAATGTGCCCTTTTCATAGAATTATTCTTTTCAAAAGAGTATTCATTCTCTTTAATGCATCATTGGTTTTCTATTACATATTTACATACACATTTATGTATTTGCCGGAGTGTCAGGTATATGGAAGATCTGTTATCTGACCCTACTTGGACAAAGTACAATATTTAGGCAATAAAAGGTTTATGTAGTGGTAGAAGTACTTTTCCATAAAATAACCGGTAAATGCAAGTTTGGAAGAATGGCATTTAGTTTATATAATTGAGTGTTTGGATAATAGGTCAGATAATAGGGGTTCTGCTGTGAGTGTCATAGATTTAATTATTTAATTCAGTTGCAGCATTCAACTCGATAGTTCTGATGACTGGCCAAGCAATTATCAACTAGATTCTATCATGATTCTGTCATTTTTTTATACTTGTTTCCTGTTTATTTTTTCATACAGTTTACGTGGTGACTAAAAATATTTGTTTTCTTCTGTTTTATGAGTGCTATTTCATAATGAAGTGTCCAGTTCAAGTTGGCTTTATCACTGCTGTATTACTGAAAAGATTGTAAGGTAACCAAATAAAATGCTTAAATGGCACATAGTATTTTTATTGGGCATTAATTTTTGCTATTTTAGTTCATAGATTTGAAGGAAAAAAATAATTTTGTGCGAAACTTTTATCCTGTATAAATGGCTTTTTCCAATGAAATGAATGCTTAGCATTTGTACTGACATTCTAATGAAATAAGTCTTTGACTAATACAATATGTGAATGTCCTCAGTGGCCTATTAGTTAGCAAGTTTGGCATCTAATCACAGGTTGTCACTTCTGTGTGGGTTCAATTCCCACAAGTAACAATGCTGAGGACCTGTCCCAATATGACCTTGGCTGTTGAACAGGACGAAAAAACCCAAATTTGAACTTTCAATATAATGTGTTGTGTTTCAGAAATTTTGGACACATTGGTTTGGTCAATTCTGTGGGCCTTGTTTTATCATTGAGAAATTATTGCTGTCATAAACTTCTACTGAATATTTAGTCAAGGATTGTAGTGCAATCTAGCATCCAACCTTAGAAGTTAATAGTTTGAATGTTAGAAGAACATTACATCTGATGCCAGATGGTTTGCAGTGCAGAACAACTAGTTTACTCTGGTTTCCTCTCCCATCCATTCTGTCCACACAAGTTATATAGACATACAGAATTTTCTCTTTCTGTCCTACAAACACGAACATTTATTTATTTATTTAGGTTTTAATGTTGCTTCCAACACATTGTTTAGGTCATATCATGACGGGTAGTTTTGTGTGCAGAGGAAACCTGTACATACAGTTGGTCAAGGTTCTGTACTGTAAACTGCTTACCAACAGCAATCAACTACCAGCTTTCCCACTTGAGGTCAGGCCGGGATACAAACTCCGATCTCCGAGGTGGGAGGCGAGAGTGTTAAAACTCCTGCCACTGTGGCCCCTACAAACATGAACAAAACTGCAACACAAATAATGATTAAGCTGAGCATAGAATCCTATTCATTTTTTTCTGAAAAGACTGAAGAATGTATTATTACTCGTCAATTGATATAGTCCTTATTATATTACACCATTGTAGAGTTACATTATCTGTTTCAGTTGCTGTGAAGAAAATGTGAACAAATGGTTCCAGTCGTTTCTTTCGGTCTTGGGTCATTGCAGCAGTTTTCATGGGAAGTATCTTTCTTTGGTTACTTATACCCAGGTTCAAGAAAATAAAATTCAGGTGTAAATAGTTTTTATTTTGTACAAAGTTTGTGGCATGTTATGGCAGTTAATTACATCTTGAGTAAAAGCCACTGCAAGGTGAGAAAGTCTAGAAAGCCACTGCTAGATAAGGGTGTTGATATTTATCTTGCAGATTTAGCCTTAAGGCTATTGAAATAGGTTAAGGTATTAAGGCAGATGTTGTTAACTGTCATTACATGTCACTACTTTGTGTGTGATGTTATTGTACAATGTAGAGTTTAATCATCTTACTTTTGCAACATATTTAAGAACTGCATTTTTGACAAAATAAGATAAACCAATTGCTTATCCATTTATGATATGATAATTTGCATATTTAAGAACTAACAAGCCATTTGTCCTTTACATTTCAGGGTCTGACAAACCAACATTCTGGACAAGAAAGTGTCTACCTGAGACTATCCACAGAATAACAAGTCTTAATAAAGTTTTATGCAAGTACCTTGCTGTTCCTTATCTTTCCATGTGCAAGACAAATTTGTTCCAGATTATTGAATTTTTAAATGAATTTGAAAAAATAAATTATCCTTAAATTGTAGTTAATTTAAATTTCTTCAAGTGAATAGCTTTATTGTATTGGAATTATCAGCCTTTAGAGAAACTCAAATAATCTATGACCCAACATCTGTTTCATTGGAGTGTGAGGTAGTGACCCATTGCCTTCATTAATTTGATTGATGTCTTGGAACCAAATATCTAAGTAAAAGCTCAAACTGGGAATCTTAAGCCAAGAATTGTAAAATAACAGTGCTTTGGTGTCTCATATCAGTTATTTATCAAACGGCCATTATAAACTATTACTGGGTTAGTGGGCTGGTGCACTATCACAATCACCTTTCACAACCTCCACAATTTCTTGATAATTTTTATTTTATTTCCAGATATTCTGGAGCATATTCCTTTCTTTTGCAGCCCTTTAGCACATATTTGTCAAAGTATAGCATACATTCAAAAACTTAGTTGTTACTTGTCATTGATATTTTCAAGAAGAGATTGTTCAAGTTATTTGAACTTTTTTTAGACTTTTATCATTTAATATTAATTGAAACTGTAAATGATGTTTGAGTTATAGCCATATTGCACGTATTTCAGGTTCCAGATTGTGTCTCTAGGGGTGAGTAAAATGTCAAAGCCCCTGCAATTTGAGAAATAAATACGCGGTAAGCATATCAATTATTGGGGGTCTGTCATTATTTTTTGTGGCTTAAATGTTTAACTGTCAAACACATCTCTCTAATAACTCAGTCAGACTGAGTTGGTTTTAAGTTGCCTTAATAACATTTTGTGGGTTATACAACAATGGATAATTGACCAGATAAATTGGTGCAATTGTTAGCTGGTCAAAATTTATACTTACAGCCATTATACATTGGCTACAACTCCTGTAATTCCTACCATGAAACAGCACTACCTGTTGGTGAGAGCCTGAGCATTCTTAGGTACTGCTTATTTTTTCCTATTTTAGTAATGCTTGCGACAAGAATGCATGTTATAACTTATTGTCCAAGAGACACTAGATTTATCAATGCCTTATGACATCCCAAGATTGATTATTCTGACCAGGAAATAGCTTGTAATTGAGGTAACCAACTATCAGTCTGCAACAGAATCATGTTAAGTCTAATCTGAAGGGACCAGATGAATATTTTCAACCAATCAGAAATTTCCAAAACTTGATTTTAACAAAAAATATTAACTTTGGACCAAATACTTGAATGTGATACAAGTGTGAATAAAACAGATTCTAACATGACACGGATGTGTCCTCGATTTTGATTGGCTAAACGACGAAATCCTTCCCTGGTAAAATACAGCATAACCAGGTAACTCCCTATTATCGCTCATTATGGCTGTCGTAACAATGAACGTTTTACAGTAAAACTTGTGATAATTATTCATCTTAAAATAATTTGTCATGTTAGAATAGGAATAACCCCCTCCCAAACCACGGTATACGCAAAATTTTACCATGGTTTGAAGCAATAAACCCCTCAGGCTTCGCCTTCAGGGTTTATAACCTCAAACCATGGTAAAATTCAGCGTATACCGTGGTTTAGTCAGGGGTTATTCCTATAATGTTTTATGTTTCAGATGTTTAGGTACACTGGCATGGTCATGTGTTCAGGAGGTCATGGTGAGAGGACCAGAAATTTAATAGCAGTGTCCTGATAATTTAAAAGTAAGTTAAATACTTTCTGTATGTGTGCGACGTTTAATATTTGTGTTATAATTGCTGAATATCCAGAGGTTAATGGCAACAATAGTTTCTCATAGGATGGTTGTGTAATAATTCAGGGCCCATATTCACAAAAAGGGATCAATCTCAAGTTGAGCCAAAAATTAGCTCAAGTTTGCAATTGTGTATACTAAATTTGAGCTAATTTTTGGCCATAGTGTGCCCATCTTGGAGGTTATGAGTTTAAAACTCAATTACTTATGATGACAGATGGTTGACAGTAGTTTAATTGCACTGCTTTCCTCCATTAATACTACTGATAGACATTTTTTCCATGCTTGTAGAAACATTAGGAGGAAATTCTGTCCGTAAATTCTACAACAATGATAGCAGTTAAACTTTCATGAAGTCATTTGTTGTATTTAAATTTTGCATAGTGTCATGATTTCACTTTGTCTGAAAAGACTAAAGTATTACTAATCATTTTGCTGAAGGCATTATTATCTTTCATCATTGTTGTTTTGCATCATCATCATTTCAGCTGCTCTAAACAAGAAGTGTGCAAATGGTTTTTCAATGATCATGACAACAGTTTAGCAGTTTTCATGGGAAGTATCTTTCCTCGGTTACATTTCTTTATGTTTCAGAAAATAAAGTAGAAATTATGTGTAAATACTTTTTCCCATTAACAAAGTTTGTGGCATGTACTTTCAGTTAATTACATCATGAGGAAACTCCACTGTGAGATAAGGAAGTCTAGAGAGCCAGTGCGAGATAAGGGTGTCGATAAGTTACTGAGATTATAAGGTTAAGGTATTAACTAAAGGCTGATGTGGTTAACTGTCAATTGCATGTCGTTACTCTGTGATTTAACATGCAGTGTTCAATCATTTTAAGTTTACAACATATTTAATAACAGTATCTATATGTTTTTGCAAAATAAGAGCTACCAGTAGTTTGTCGCATCTATAGTGACATACTAATTTTCATATTTGAAGTACCAATTGAAAAATTTGTGATTTATCTTTCAGTGGTTTGACTACAGAAAATCTTAACAGAAAAGTGTCTTCTAGAGACTATCCACAGAACATTAAGTCTTGATAAAATTTGATGTAAGTACCTTGCTGTTCCTTGGTTCTTTCATGTGCGAGACAAATTTTGAATTTCTAATCTAACTTCTCATGAATTTGAAAATATTTGTAAATTGTAATATAACACACCGTTTTAACCGTATTTTGGACACACTGGCTTGGTCAGCTGTTTTGTCCTTTATTTAGCCAAGGATTGTTGTGTAATCTCGATACTGTGGCATCTCATTTTTGAAGTTTTTAATGTTAAAGAAATATTACTTCTGATGACCTGAGGTTTACAGTGCAGAATCCTGACCAACTAGTTCACTCTGGTTTCCTCCCACACTTTCCATCCAACAAATACAGACATACAAGATTTCTTCTTTCTGTCCTACAAGCAGTGACAAAACTGCAGCAATAATAATGATGATTAAACTGAGCATAGCATCATATATTTATTTTCTCTGAGAAGACTGAAAACAGTGTATAACTATCATTAGATAAAGTCATATTACACCATGGTTATATTACATCATCTGTTTTAGTTGCTCTGAACAATAAGTAGGCAAATGGTTCCAATGGTTTACAGTGGTCTTTGGTCATTTAGAAGTTTTTACAGAAATATTATCCCATTATTTATCCCATGTTTGAGAAAATAAAATGCAAGTGTAAATAGTTTTTATTCGGAAAAGCCTTTTGACATAAAATTATCAAGCTGTGACATAGATTCAAAAACTTGTTTTGCACTTGTCATTGTATGTTATGTTTAAGAGGAGACTTCAGCCTTTTACACTTTTATTATTTAGTGTTAATTAAAACTGTAAATAATGTCCAAGTAAAAGTCACATTAGGCATATTTCCGGTTCCAGATTGTGTCTGAACCAGTAGGTTGCACTGAAATATGAAAGCCACTGCAGCTTGAGAAATAAATGCAAGGTATGCATGTTAAATGTGGTTTTTGTTATGTTTTGTGGCTTATAGTTGTTAAACCATCAAACACACCTTAACAAGAGTATCAGACTGATTTTGCTTTGAGTTGAAAACTCTTTAACTCTTTAACATCTTGGAGGTTGTGAGTTTAAAACTTCATAACTTCTGACAACACATGGTTTCCACTAGTTTGCACTGCTTTCCTCCATCAATACAACTGACATAGACATTCACTTTTTATGCATGCTAGTAAAACATTAAGAGGAAATTCTGTCAGTAAATTCTATAATAATTATAGTAGTTGCATTGTGGCATATATTGTTATAGTCAAACCGTATATAGTGTCATAATTTTCACTTTCTCTGAAAAGACAAGACAAAGTATTACAGTAATTAATCATTTTGGTAAAGTTGTTCTATTATTTCAGTAGTACATTGTCATCATTTCAGATGTTCTGAACAAGAGGTGTGCAAATGGTTCCAGTGGTTTTCAGTGATCTTGACCACAGCAGTTTTCATGGGAAGTATCTTTCCTTGGTTACATTTCTCCATGTTTCAGAAAATAAAGTAGAAATTAAGTGTAAATACTTTTTCTCATGAACAAAGTTTGTGGCATGTAATTTCAGTTAATTTCATCGTGAGACAAAGTCCACTGCAAGATGAGAAAGTCTAGAAAACCACTGCTAGCTGCGGATGTTGATATTTACTTAGTCTAAGGTTTAACTGAGATAGGTTAAGGTGTTAAGGCAGTTGATATTAACTGTCATTACGTGTCACTACTGTGTTTGATTTTAAATGCAATATTTGATCATTTTAATTTTACAAAATATTTAACAAGAGGATGTAGATGTTTTTGCAATGTAAGATCATCCAGTAGTTTATCCACTTATGAAGACATGATAATTTGCATATTTGAAGAACTAATGAAACATTTGTCTTTTACCTTTCAGTGGTTGACAAGCTGAAAATGTGGTCAAGAAAGTGTCTACTAGAGTCCATATTCAGAATATCATGTCTTGTGAAAGTTTGATGTAAGTTTTGAAAATACCTGAATTTTCTCATGAAGGTATGAAAAATGAGACATTTTAAGTTCATTTAACAGTGGTTTGACAATGTTTTGGATACACCGGCATTGTTGGCACTGAATATTTAGCCAAGGATTGTGGTGTATACATCTTGACACGCTAGCATTCCACCTTAGAAGTCTGGAGTTTGAATGTTAGAAAAACATTACTTTGATAACAGTTTGTTGACAGGGCAAAATCTTGATAAACTAGTTCACTCTGGTTTCCTCCCATCCATTCAGTCCATACAACTGATATAGACATACAAAATTTCCTCAATATGTCCTACAAGCAGGGACAAACCTACAACAATAATAATGATTAAACTGAGCATAGTGTCATATATTCATCTTCCCTGAAAAAACTGAAGACTCTATGGTACTCATCATTTGATAAAGCAATTGTTATATTCCACCATTGTTATATTTTAAGATCATCATCTGTTTTAATTGCTCTGAAGAAGAAGTAGGCAGATGGTTCCAATGGTGTCAATTGGTATTGGATCATTGCAGAAGTTTTTTGTGAAGTATCTCCATTTTCCTATTTGGCTCCATGTTTGAGAAAATAAAATTCAGATGGAAAAAAAGGTTTGTGTCATGTTATGGCAGTTAATTTTAGTATATTAAAATCCACTGCTAGATTATTAGATTCATAAATGTAGTTTTTGCTTGTCATTGTATGTTATTTTCAAGAAGAGACTTCTGCCTTGTAGACTGGTATTACTTAGTGTTAAACTGTAAATGATGTTTTTGTAATAGCCACATTGAACATATTTCAGGTTCCAAATTGTGTATCAACCAATAGGTTGCAGTGAAATGTAAAGGCCATTGCAGCTTGAGAAATAAATACAAGGTAAGCATGTGAAGGTGTTTTGTCTGTCAACAATTTTTGCTGGTTCTTAGTTGTTTTAATTGTCAAATACATATTCTTAACCAGAGTTTCAGTCAGGTTGATTTCACTTTGGTTCAATCACATTTTGTAAGTTGTTTTACAATGGGTAATTGACAGGATGAAGGAAAGTTATGTATATTAGTTGGTCACAGTTTTATACTATTACCATCATGCATTGATTACAATACATCTCCTGTAATCTTGCCATGTTGGGGAGAATAAGATATTTTTTGGATAAGAGAAGGTGCATGAAACAGTACTACCTTCTTGATGAATTTGGCTTGAAGAAGCATGCAAATCATGCTGCTTGATTTGATAATAAGAAATTCCGAGTCTTTGATATATAATCCACCTAAGATCTCAACTTACCTGTCTGACCATGCATCAATTGTGTTTCCAACTCAACTCCTCAAATCACAAGCATAAAGAGTCGCCAAAATCTTACAGACCTTTGAACAGGATTGATGTAACCAGATTCAAACAGGACCTTCATAACTCAGATATTGTCACAAAACCAAAAACTGAGCTCAATGAGTTGGTGAATCAATACAACAGCTGCCTATCTCGGCTTCTAGACAAACATGCTCCATTAAGAGTGAAAAAGACTGGCAATAGGAACATTAATCCTTGGTACAATGAAAACATCTGAACAGCTAAGCAAAAATTCCGACAAGAAAAGGTTTTTCTATTTTGAAGAAAAGGTCATGAAGATCAGAGCCAAGTTTCCATCAACTAGTAAATTCAGTGAGTATGACAAAACTGTTGATGTAACACCACTGACTTCTTTCCGACTTCTTAGCCATGAAGATATTAGAAAATTAATCTTATCAGCTGCACCAAAATCATGTAGCCTTGATCAAATCCCAACATCATTGCTGAAGGACTGTATTGAAATACTTTTAACCAGTATTAGCAAAGTAATAAACATGTCACTCAAAAAAGGTGAAATGCCAGAGGGGTTCAAACATACAGTTCTTACCCCTCTGCCAATAAAGACAGATGCAGATCCTACTCTCAAAAATTTTAGGCCAGTATCTAACTTGCCTTTTCTGTCCAAGATAATTGAAAAAGCAGTCTCAATCCAATTACTTGACCACACAAACAGTCACAATCTCTGTGAAAATCCACAATCAGTATACAGATGCCACCACAGCACTGAGACTGCTCTGATCAAAATCATGAACGACCTTCTATTGGAAGCAGATAATCAAAAAGTGATACTTGTGGGTTTTCTAGATTTATCAGCTGCATTTGACACCGACTTGAGAAAATGTTTCAAATTGAAGACAAAGCTTTAGACTGGTTTAGAACTTATTTAACAGGAAGAACTCAATCAGTAGTTGTTGGTGACTGCGAATCTCATAAAAAGGTTCTAGAATGCTGTGTGCCTCATGGATCAGGTCTTGGGCCTGATCTCTACTGCAAATATACATTACCTCTTGGTATCATCATCAGAATGTTTCACATACTTTTCCACATGTATGCTGATGACACACAGCTTTATAAACGAATTGACCCAAGTAATTTTGAAAACCAAAAACAAACTGCAGAACAACTCTATTTGTGTAGATCTGAAATAAGCAGCTGGATGTCTAAGAACCGGCTCAAGCTAAATGAAGAAAAGACAGAGTTCTTAATTGCTGGTACAAAAAGACAGTGCTCCAAAGTCATTATTGACTCATTAAATGCAGTTGGTATTGACATAAAGCCGAGCACATTTGTCAGAAACCTTGGAGTAATCATTGACCAAGACCTATCTCTTAAGGAACAAGTAAATGCCATATGTAGATCCTGTTATGGTTACCTAAGGTCCATCATTCAAATAAGACCTTACCTGACTAAGTCTGCTACACACACAATAGTACAGTCACTCATATCTTCCAGATTGGACTATTGTAACTCTCTCCTAGCTGAACTCCCACAATATCGTATCCATAAGTTGCAGAAAGTACAAAATTGGGCTGCCATCATAGTTTTGAATGTCAAGAAACATGATTCTATATCGGTTCACCTGCATCAGCTCCACTGGTTGCCTGTTAGGTTTCGGATCAAATTTAAAATAAATCTGCTAGTATATAAGAGTTTGAATCGACAGGCACCATCGTATTTGACATCAATGCTTAAATACCAGCAAGGGGCCACGGTGGCAGAGTGATAACACTCTCGCCTCCCACCTCTGAGGCCGGGGTTCGATCCCCGTCAAGGCCTTACGTGGGAAAGCTGGTAGTTGCTTGCCGTTGGTCGGCAGTTTACAGTACAGAACCCTAGCGAACTCTATGTACTGGTTTCCTCTGCCCTTCCAACTACCTGTCGTGATATGACCGGTACAGTGTTGAAAGCAACGTAAAACCCCAAGTAAATAAATTAATTAAATACCAGCAACATCAACGCACCACAAGATTGGCAAGAAAATCATACATGGTACAAGAAAAAAGATCAAAACTCGTCTCTATGGATGACCGTGCCTTCAGTGTTGTGGCACCAAAGTATTGGAATGAACTGCCAGATTATATCAGGAACATTGAACTTCCATTGGACATTTTCAAAAAGAAACTAAAACCTCATTATTTTAAAATAGCATATTATAGAGAAATGTAAATATGTCATGTTATGTTACCTGTGGGTGAGAGTTTGAGCATTCTCAGGTAATGCTTGTATACTTCTCTTTCAGGAGGGCTGTGTGAAAACTGATTCTGAATGAGAAAGTAGATTTATTAGTGCCAAGTGACCTCCCATAGTTGACAATGCTGACCAGAAAATATTGCTGTAATTAAGGTAAACAATGATCAATCTATAATAGAATCTGAATTCTAACAAGACACACTTGTGTCCGCGATTCTGATTGGTCAATCGCGAAAATTTACTAGTGTAAAACCGAGCATAACCGGTAGGTGATAATCCCACTTCACTTTTTAAAAGTCAAATTATGATGGTTATGCACTTCAAATATTCATCAAAACAGTAAGAAGACAAGGAGTAAATTTGAAAAAAATATGAAATATCATGTTAGAATCGGAATAACACACTCCTATTGTGTGGTTATGCAGGGTTTTAACTCATAGCTCATAAGAAACACTTGGGCTTTGCCTTGGTGTTGCTAATATTGCTTTTTGTTATAAAACCATGCATAATCCCACGTTATTCATGTGTTATTCCTTAAGGGATCAGAAAAATACTTTTACCTAATCAGAAATTTCCAGAAACTGGCTAAAGAGAAAATACTCACTGTGGACCTGATAATTGAATGTGATAGGAGTTTGAATAATTACAGTCATCCCCTATGCCATGTGGGGAGTGGCAGGAATATAGTTCCCCCACCCTTCAGCAATGATACTTCCTACAATTGAAACTGTTTCTTACATTTTCCTAAAACTCCATGTTGGTGTCCATTAAGTTGTAACTGAAGGCTGGGGTTCAGGCCTACCCAGGTTGGCTTGTTTTTATGATTCAGATGTTTTGGATACACTATCATGATCATGTATTCAGGAGGTCAGGCCAAGATGAACAATCAGTTTAACAGCAGTGGCCTCCTAATTTAAGAGGATATTTCCTGTTTGTGCCAAGTTTCATGTTTGTTTCATAATTGCTAAATATCCAATAAAAAGTTGCAATGGTGTTGCATTTTTAGTGAAACGCTAGCATCCCATCTTGGAGGTTGTGAGTTTAAAACTTGAAGTTACTTCTGAGGACTGATGGTTTACACTGGTTTGCACTGCTTTCCTCCATTCATACAACTGATAAAGACATTCAGTTTTGTCCATGCTAGTACATTGTCATAATTTTCAGTTTCCTTGAAACGACTCTGAAGACAAATGTATTACCGATCATTTTAGTGAATGTATTCTAACCATACTGTATTACATCTTTGTTTCAGTTGCTCAAAACAAGAAGTCTGCAAATGTTTCCAATGATTTTCAGTGATCGTGACAACAGTTCAGCATTTTTCATGGGAAGTATCTTTCCTTATTATATATTCCCATGATTCAGAAAAACAAGGTGAATTTGAGTGTGAATACTTTCTTAAAGGAACTAAGTTTGTTGCATGTAATTTCACATATGTTATGGCAGTTAATTACATCTTGAGTAAAATCCACTGCAAGGTGAGGAAATCTAGAAAGCCACTGCTAGATAAGGGTGTTTATACGTAGTTACAGATGCAGTCTAAGGTTACTGAGATAAGTAAAGGTATTAAGACAGATGTAGTTAACCGTCATTACATGTCACTACTCTGTGTGTTACATGATATACAGTGTTTAATCATTTTAATTTTACAACATATTTAATAACAGGATGTAGCTGTTTTAGCAAAGCACAAATCAACCAGTTGTTCATCCACTTATTATAGTTAGCATATTTGAAGAAATAATGAAACATTTGTCCTTTACCTTTCAGTGGTTTGACAAGCTAAAAATCTGCACAAGAAAGTATCTACCAGAGACTAACTTCAGAGCGGCATGTCTAGATAAAATCTAATGCGAGTACCTTGCTGTTCCTTGGTTTTTCATGGATGAGACAAATTTTGGTATCTGTTGAAATTCTCATGAATTTAAAAATATTTGCTAGTTGAAGTATATTTACCCTCCCTTCAAGTAGAATCCTAATGAATAGTTTTTCATTTCAATTTGCAGTGTCTACCAGTGACTATCCTGAAGGCATTAAATCTTCTAAAATTGGATGCAGTTGTTGTTACTTTGTTTTTCATGGGCGATATGAATTATGAAGAATCCAAGTGACGTTAAAAACCCAAATAAACAATAAACCAAGCAATGTTAAAATCACAAAGAACTTTTGTACCTCATATCATCTATTTATCAAAAACTAGAACAGTGTCAGGCTATTTATCAAAAACCAGAACAGGGTCAGGCTTCTCCCTAAATAACCCTTTTATTTTGTTCCTGACCATTCTGGGACAAATTCCTCTCTTTCCAGCCCTTAACATACATTTATCAAAGCATAGCATTTTCAAAGCAAGTTTTTGCTTATCATTATTCAGTAATCACATTTTATGGGTCCTATTAAACCGGTTAGTTGATAGGATGTAGGAAAGTGTTGCATATTAGTTGGTCGGCAAATACTTACAGATTGATAGAAGTAAAAGTTAGGTCGACAGAGTTGTTCTTGAAGTAATTCCACTCAATAACAAGTACTAACAGGCAAATACTGTACAAATATTTTCACCTCGCATTAATTTTTAGCTATATTACTACATGCGCTTTAAGTTACTGAAAATTGTTTTCATGCATACTTTACATGAATGGCTTTTGTAATGATATGAAAATGTTCTCTTTCTGTATTATTGTTTCAGATGTTTTGGAAACACTTGGCATGCCAAGATGAACTAGAAATTTAATAGTGTGCTGAAATTTAATAGTAAGTTGCATGTTTTCCTTATGTATGCTGAGTTTTATGTTTTTGTTATAATTGCTTAATAAATTATCCAGAAGAAGTTAATAACAACAGTACTTTCTCAGAGGATGATTGTATAATAGTGAAACTCCAGCATCCCATCTTGGACATTGAGTTTAAAACTTAAAGGTGCTTCTAATGATAGATGGTTAAACAGTAGATTGTACTGCTTTCTTACATCCTTAGAACTTAAATTGGCATTCCATTTTGTCCTTGCTAGTAGAACATTTAGAGAAAATTCTGTCTGTACATTTTATAACAACGATGGTAGTCAAATTCGCATAGTGTCATATATTGGTGTAGTTAAACTCGACATAGTGTCATAGCTTTCAGTTTCTCTTGAAAGACTGAAGGAAGTTTATTACTAATCAATTTCATAAAGGTATTGCACCATCACATCATTTCTGTATTACATCTTCATCATTTCAGCTGCTGTGATAAAGTGTGTGCCAGTGGTCCCAATGGTTTTCAGTTATGTTGGGAACAGTTCAGCAGCTGTCATTGGAAGTACCTTGCTGTTCCTGGGCTTTCCATGGGTGAGACAAATTTTGATCATATATGTTGAATTTCTCATGAATTTAAAATATTTGTAAATTGTGTTTTAGTTAACCCCCCTTCAGGTAGAACCCTGATATCTATAGACTTCTGTTTTAATTGGCAATATATACTAGAGACTTTCTTGAGAGCATTAAGTCTTCTAAAACACAAATTTTTATTTCATAAAAATGTAAATATACTATACCATATGAAAACACTTGGGTAGGCGTGGCTTGGCGTTCGGTGACCGCCACGTACACCGTACATAGAATTTAAATATATGAGGGGAGACCCTCTTTAAACCTATATACTTGCTACCTTTGACCCCTGGTGACCTAATTCACTTTTACACGTTTTTGAAGCTCTGTGAGTACTTCTTTGCTGTTTTATTCACTTTTCCTCCATTTTATTTACCTTTTACTTCAATTTCTGGTGAATTTATTGTATACTTTGGGCAATATTTTACGTATTTCTTCATAATTCGTATTATCGCTCATCTGGTCATGCCTGTAGAAGTGCATAAAAAGAATTAATTTACAAAGGAAATGAATATCTCCAAAGGCAATCCGACATGCACTTATACAGGCATTATAATTCACGGTTTATTATAATTCTTCATTTCACCGCGTATATTGACCATATTTTTGAGCTTTTTACGAATCATTCACCAGGTCACGTGACGATGACGTCACATCCAAAATGGAGGTCAACCGATCGGTTGTCAGAAAATATTCATTTTCATAGTGATTACAGCATTTCCAGGTTTGTTTTTACATTCCTTCTATATATTTCTTTGAATATTATTATGTCAGAGCATAATGTGTAATAATTTCAATTGTTAACACATTTTTCATAGCGTAACATTACGGTATCTACTACCTACCATTCACGGTTCTTTACTTGTACAGGCCCTTTCATTTGACATTTCTGGAATTCAGATCCTGGTTTCAGTGTTTTGGGGTTCAATTCTGAGCCTAGGGTCTCCATTTTAGCCTTTCTCCACCTTCAATTTTGGAGGTTGGGGGTTTACGGCTTCTGGGGAGGACTTTGTCTTCCACCTTTTGGAGATCCATTTCACTGTTGCTGGTTTCCTACATTCCAATTTTATGTCAATTGGTCATTTGGTTTCTCAGTCCATTTTTAGTCCTTTGGCCTCTTTTGTGCCTAGGCTTCAGTCTAATCAGACTGCTTTTTGGACTGGGATTACCTTCTCAAGACCATTCATGTTCTGGGTCCCTTAGAAGAGTTTATCAGTTGAATCCAACTGATTTTGCTACTTCCTTAACTCTCCTCCAATATTTTTTCTAAATCTAGAAAATTTTTGTTTGGGGTTTGGTGGAAATCTTCTGTTACTCAACAGCTTTCTTTTGTGTTTTCACCATTTTTTAGACCTGACGATCAATGGGCACATCTCCTTTTTGGGTATGTTGGGGGTTCCTCTGTCTACAGTTAACCTTTAGGTAGACTTCAGGAACCCTATTCCAACTTTTTGGTGCCAGTCTGTTGGACTATATGGGTGCTTAGGACTTCATCCTTTAATCTTCTCCTCAGAAGATTTTCAAGCTTCCTGTCTAACAGAATTAGGGAATAAATTTGACTGCTCTTTCCTTTTGATCAGTCTTATTTTTCTCTAAATCAACCACTTTTCCAGGCTTAGAAGTTCCTTCATGAGGCCAGATACTTACTTTCTGTCACTCATTCATTTTGGGATCTTCTTATTCTAAGTTTTGTAGGTTGGGTAATTACCCAATTTTCCTTCTATAACTTAGTTTTGCCAGGTACAAAATCCTCTTCAGGGGGTTTTTTTGGGTTGATTTGCTCAGGTTTCCGGACCTGGGATCTAGCCTGATGGGGTTCTTAAGACCTTCTCTTCCCTAGGTAGAGTTCCTCTGCTATTAGGGGAGATCTGAGATGGACCTTAGGGTCCTTATTTCTGTGGGATTTTTTCCTTTAGTCCTGTTTTGTTGATCACTTATTCAAGTTGATTGACAAGGCAATTCTTTCTCAGTGGTCTTTTTCATCCACCATTCTTTGGACATCTGTTCAATGGGTCTTCTAGCTCCATTTTAGCTGGTTGATCTATGGCCTTTTTTCAGCCATCTTTGCACTTTATTTTGAGAGATTTCTTCATCCATTTCCCTCACTTGTGCTTAGTCACTTAGTAGGGTAAATTGGTCCTATTTTGGTCTTATGCTGTTTCTTGTGGTGTCTCTCTTGGGAGACCATTTCTTCTCACATATAACAGTATTATGAAGCAGAAGCTTTTCATGTGGCTCTTACTCAAGGTGCCTCTTTTAAGCTATCTGCATTAGCCTCTTGAGGCACACCAATTAAGACCTTTTTTCCTCCCATCCAGGGAGTTTTTCTCTCTAACTTAGTGCTTTAAGGATGTGGTTCCTTTCCGGGTTCCAACATTCTGATGGTGGAATGCCTTCCAGAGGTAGAGGCTCAGCCTCAACCTCTATTATGGTGTCCTTCAGGAGATAAGAGTTTGTTTTACTCAAATTTTCACTCTTACTTCCAGATCCCTCCACTTGCCAGTGGGAGGTCAACTGATTCCAGTGGTCTCTCAGATTCCACTTTCCTGATTCTTTCAGCTCTTCTCCACAGACGAATGCTGTTCTTTGTCATTCAGTCTCACACTGTCTGTTCACATGAGCAGTTCAAGTATCTTGAGCTCCTGTTTTCCTGATTTTTTCAGGGCATTTTCCTTGTGGACGCGATAACTCAAAAACAAATTAATATTTTTTTTCAGACTTGGTACTCATGTTAAGGGTGCCCAAAGGAAGATCCCTATTTTAAGGTGACCTTAAACTCCCAGTAAAAAATAACTTATGGCCACCTTAAGGTCAGAAATTGGAATTTTGGCCACTTAGAGCCCTGTAGGTCACAAACTATGATGCTCAGCTGGCTGAAATTTTACCTGACAACACATTAATATGTTCTTAGTACATGTGCCGAAAATCACGACTTTAAGTTGAGGAGAAAATTGTGTTTGAGGCCCATAAATACCCCCACTTAGGGATTTTTTGCTATACTTTTCACATATTTTGCCCTATAATTTGGAAGTGGTAATTCTGATGAGTCTCAAACTGCGCTAGGTATAACTTTGATATGTAATCCTTGTCTGTAGAAAATTTTAGGGCTGTAGGTTTACCCAAAGGGGTCGACTTAAGGTCTCAAAAGTGCCCACAGAGACCCAATTTATGCACTTTTTGCCACTTTCAAGCACTGTAGCTTTCAAACTATGTCTCTCATCTAAGTTAAATATCATCTGGGAATATATCTGTGTGTTTTCTTATATGTGCCCCAACATTTAGGCCTTTAATAGACAGTTAACCTGTGTATCAGGACCATAAACACCCACCCGAGTGACCCTTATAAGACATTTTTCACATCTTTTTCCCTGTAACTTGGAAATGGTAAGTCTGAGAAGTTTCAAACTGTATTAGATATATATTCTGTGTGTAATCTTACAATGTAACAGATTTTAAGTCTGAAGCTTTAATTTTCAAGGTCAAATTGAGGTCTCTAAAAGGCTCCCAAAGACCCAATATTTGGAATTTTTGCTACTTTTAAGCCCTGTGACTGTCAAACTATGTGACTGATAGAGCTCAAATCCTATCTGGGAAGATATTAGTATGTTATTTATATATGTGCCAAAAATTAAGGCTTTAAGAAGACATTTAACCTGTGTATGAGGACCATAAATCCCCACCCGAGTGACCATTTTTAGACATTTTTCACATATTTTTCCCTGTAACTTGGAAATGGTAAGTCTAAGAAGTTTCAAACTGTATTAGATGCATATTCTATGTGTAATCTTAGTATGTGACAAATTTTAAGTCTGAAGCTTTAATTTGAAGGCCACATTTAGGTCTCTAGAAGGCCCCATAAAGACCCAGTATTTGTACTTTTTGCCAATTTTAAGGCCTGTGACTGTTAAACTATGTGACTGATAGAGCTGAAATCTCATCTGGGAATACATTATTATGTTCTTTTTACATGTGCCAAAAATCAAGGCTTCAAGTAGACATTTAACCTGTGTATGAGGACCTTAAACACCCACCTGACTGACCCTTTTAAGACATTTTTCACATATTTTGCTCTGTAACTTGGAAATGGTAAGTCTGAGAAGTTTCAAACTTTATTAGATACATATTCTATGTGTAATCTAAGTATGTAACAAATTTTAAGTCTGAAGCTTTAATTTGAAAGCCACATCGAGATCTCTAAAAGGCCCACAGAGACCCAATATTTGGACTTTTTACCACCTTTAAGCCCTGTGACTGTTAAACTATGTGATTGATGGAGCTGAAATCCCATCTGGGAATGCATTATTATGTCCTTTTTACATATGCCGAAAATCAAGGTTTTTAGTAGACATTTAACCTGTGTATGAGGGCCATAGACACTCGCCCAAGTGCCTTTTTGGACATTTTTTCCGTATTTTGCCCTGTTATTTGGAAATGCTTAGTGTGACAAGTCTTAAACTGTATTATATATAAATTTTGTTTGTTATGTATGTCCCCCAAAAAGTTTCAGATCTGTAGTTTAATTGCTAAGGTCTCTTTAACAATTGTAAAATGCCCACAGAAACCCCATTTATGGACATTATGCCACTTTAAAGCCCAGTAACTGTCAAACTATGTGGGTTATAGAGCTGAAATCTTTGAATTTTTAAAAGGAAATGCCTGTCTATTTAAATTTTGAATATTAATAATGTTATGGCTATCTTAGTCTTTTAAGAACTTATTTTTGTGTGTTATACCTCTGCTTGCTGAGTTTTTAACTTTTTAAAATGAAACTGGTTAAACATATTCAAGTAGACAAAATGGACACTTTAAGTGAGCTTTAAGTCCCAATATTAATGAAATTATATCCTTATGTAGTAAAACTAGGGGATTTTTAACCCTCAACTAGCCCAGTTTTATTCAACTTGCCTCAGTTAATTTTGACACAGCTCCTACAGTTATGAACTCATTTCAGATGATAATCATATACTTAAAATTCTCAATTCTTTTTGTATTTGAGTACCCCTTTTATATAGATTGTTTGTTTACCATTTATGCTGTAGCACTCCATCTCTTTGTAGTCCCAACCCACATCCCCCACCCGGATTCCCCCCACCCACCTCAGGGACCTCCAGCTCTATTGAGTGACACGAAATAAACAAAGGTATTTAATGATATCAGATGAGAAACAAAGAACTCAATGGGGTTGCAGATCTTGTGTAATAGTGAGAGAGGTGTGGAGAAGGGGAGAGGGGTGGGGGTGGGAGGTGGTGGGCTTCATTACATATAACACAAAGGGGAGTCAGAACTGAGATTGTGTCACATATTTAGGTTGCATATATATGGACCACATATATAGGTATAGAGGAAATGAATAACTGAAAACAATTTGCAAATTCTAAAAATAATATAATAAAATAATAATATAAATAATCTTTTTTTAAATAATATTTTATTTGTGAACAAATATAGAAACAGATATGCGCTTTTGGGATTATGAATTTTAGAATGGACATTGAATCATCAATCATTTAAATACTTTGAAGGAAGATTGAAAAGTATGATGAGTTGAGTTAAAAATAATATTTAATTTGTCAACAAATATAGAAACAGATATGCTCTTTTGGGATTATTATTTTAGAATGGACATTCAATCATCAATCATTTAAATACTTTGAAAATAGGTTTAGAGTTATCATTGCAGGAAGATTGAAAATATAATTTGAGTTATGTATTCGGCGTCTGGGGATACACCATCTTCCTTGGGAAGATATAAACAGAGTAGATTGATGTGCTGAAGTTCATATAATAATGGGTAATTATGTTTTAAAAAATTCCCGATCAAAACCTGTGGCGTGAGTGATGACCTGTCTGGGGATATGTTGGCGGCGAGTTGGCCCAATCTAGTTTCTTTTGGCTTCCACTTGGAAGCCACTTCTTCAAGGTCCCTGCACATGACACTTCTTCTGTGTCATCTCAAGACACTTGATTTTCCTTCTCAAAGGTGCTCTGGATTTTCCATTCCTTGATCCTTCTATGAAGGTTCATTCAAGATGGTACTATCCTGGGAACTATGTCTTTGCATACCTCCCTTTAATTCCCTAGTTTTTACATCTACTTTCATGGATGTTTCACTGCAGGGTTTGGGAGTTCTTTGTGCTCTGTGGACCACGTAAGGTCTATTTTTGATGTAGCAGTCCAGTCTGTTCATCAGTTCTAGAGCTCATAGCTGTCCTGTTTGCTCAGACATTTGTTCCTGTATTATCCTTTCATCAAAGGATCATCCTTTCAGCCTCAAACAACTCAGATGTCTTGTTCTCAAGACATTTGTTCCTCACTTGTCCTTTCTTTAAGGGATTCTTCAGATAGTCCAGGTAACACTGTTGTCTGGGCTTTCTTTATATCAAGACAGCTTCCACTCTTGGGACGTGTATTTAGGCATCTTTTGCCATTATTTTTACAAGAACAAGTCTGTTCTTCCACCTACTCATGTTCCAGGGGCGTGACTCCTTGGCAGACCATCTCTGGAGGTCTTTTCTCACCTTTCATATAAGGTGGCCCCTCAATTCTTGGATCTTCAGATGGTAGTCTCAGACTTCTCATCTTATTTAGATCTCTTTTGTCATGTGATTCAATCACAAGCTGCTCTTGCATGTGCCTCCTGTGCTAGATCCTTAGGCTCTGGCAACAGATGCCCTGGAGTGTTTTGGTCCGGAGTACTTGTTTTACTCCTTCCCTCCTTCAGCTCCTTGTCCTCTATGGCCATGAAGTTAATCAACTTTCAGAGCTGTATCATTCTTCTTGTAGCCTTTCCTGGTAATTGCCAGGTTTGGCCTCAAGATCTCCTTTAAGAAAGCCATTGGCTCTTCCTCTTATTCTTCTATAACAATCTCATCTAGAGTTTTGTTATTTATTTTTATGGAGTTCCTTTCTTCAAGCTTTCTGGCTGAAGTCTCCTTTAAGAAGAATTTTCACAGGAGGGGTCTTGGAGGATTTTTATCCTCCATAACTGTCTATGAAGCAATGTGGAACTGCTTCAAAAACTTGTGAGAAACATGGCCACTCTGCCATGCTTCAACTGTCCCATTTATTGCTGTTTGTTCCTTTTAAGGAATTATTTTTCAGACAATAGGGATACAGGTCAGCTCTCTCCAGGTACTACTTGGAGTTGGGTTCTTATAGGAGCTAGGAAGTCTCATTTAGAGCTTCTTTAAGTCCAGAATTAGGGTAGTCGTCACCTACCTGTATGGTACTTAATCCTTGGTTCTGCAGGCTCTTACCAAGGCTCCTCGTGAACCCTTTTCATTTGCTGAGCCAAGTTTTTCACATTTTAGACAGTCTTTCTTACTCCCTTTCTTTGGGAAGGAGAAGGAGTGATTTTTATTCCTTTATTTAAAGGTTTTCTCTCACTCTTTAGGGATGGCCTAAGTCATCCTTAAGTCAGATCTTACTTTCCTGGCTTAAGCCAGTTATCTTCAGAAGGCTCTTCCTGCTTTGACTTTTTGTCTTTGGTCAGGATGACTTAGAAGACCTCTCCTTTTTTACAATCAGATTCCTAAGATACTTTCTATCTAGCTATTCTGACTTAAAAGGATTTCTTCTTGGTCTTTCTTCTGAAGTCCAAGAGGGTGATATTGCTGCTCAGACAATATCTTTTTGGATAGCACTTTATCCATTATTCCCTCAATCTCTGTTCCACAGAGAATGCATCTCTTCATGGTGTCAGGGCTCATCATGTCAGGGCACAGGGGGCTTCCTGGTCCCTTAGGGGTGGAATCCCACTCCTAGTCAACATGAAATCCTGCATGTGGAAGAGCCATTCCACCTTTACATCCTTCTATTTTAGGAATGTATTTGCCTTCAGAGATGTTGTTCTTAAGAATCTCTTATGATTTCTTAAGTGGAGTGGACATCCTTTTCCACTCAGCCATTTCTCTCCTTCTTAAATTCCTCAATTTAAGTCCATCTGAAACTTTTAGTGTCAGAAAAAGGGGGGTGGCATTTCCCTTTTAGGGAATCTATTCTTCATCTCTATTTTCAGAACCGTGCTTCTTAGTGCCTCTGGGCATGTTGCCATTCTGAGCACAGGGCATACTTATGCCTTCTCCTTTGAGCTGACCTAATAGGGTGTAGACAGCAGTGTTGAAGTTAGTGCAGTGGTTAATGCTACTCACTTAACTCACTCGAGTTATTGCTTCAGCACAGAGGTTTTGGGTTCAATTGCATTGCACTAGGAAGTATCCTTTTGTAGCAATTTAACCTTAGGGTGGTTTTCCTCAGGCTGTCTTTTTCCCACCATCCTTCCATGTGGGCATTCAACCCAAGTGTTTTCATATGGTATAGTATATTTACATTTTTATGAAATAAAATTTCATATTTTTAAATGTAAAATGCATTTTTATGAATAAAAATGTATATACTTACCATATGAAAACAGCAAATCACCCTCCCGCCTGCCCCGCTTTTAAAGACCTTTTTCCAGCATTTATGTTTATTCACAAAAAGAATGAACTATTTCTGTATTACTGCGCATGGCAGAGTGAATTAGGTCACCAGGGGTCAAAGGTAGCAAGTATATAGGTTTATAGAGGGTCTCCCCTCATATATTTAAATTCTATGTACGGTGTATGTGGCGGTCACCGAACGCCAAGCCACACCTACCCAAGTGTTTTCATATGGTAAGTATATACATTTTTATTCATAAAAATGCATTTTACATTTAAAAATATGAAAATTTTTCTAATTCCTTTTGTCATTGTGTACCAGCTCTTTGGAATTCTTTCCTGTTCCAAATAAGAAACAGCCCCTCTGCCAGTTCCTTTAGGAAACATATGAAAAAGTTCCTTTAGGAAACATATGAAAACTTATTTTTTAACTCTAGTTTCTCCACTTAGTCTCCTTCCCTTTTGTCACACCAATAACTCTGGACTACCGACCTTGACTGCCCCTCGACTTGCCTAATCATTAATATTTTTGTTAACTTAATGCACTGAGTTCCCACTGTGGGGAAGACATTGCGCCTGCAAAAGAATAGATTAAAATTTAATAAGTATGTGGCGATTAGTTTATGTTTTACAAGCGACTTAAATTATGATGAATCCAAGCGAAGTTCAAAAATTGAGAAACTGATTCAAGTTGAGAATTTTGAAAATAAATCACAAAGTACTTTGGTAGATTGTATCAGCTGCTTATCAAGAAACAATAAACAGAGTCAGACTTTAGTGACAAATTCCACTTTCCAGCCCTTTGACATGTATTTATCAAATTGTAACATTTTCGATTAGTTATCACTTGTCATTATATAGCATTTTCAAGTAGAGGCGGACATATTTAGACATTTTAGAAATTTATTTTGTTTTCCTTCAAAGAGAAAAAGATGCTTTCATTGATAGCCTCATGAGATATATTTTAGGCCCCAAATTATGACACTGCCATTTGATTAATAAATACAGGGTAATCATGTAAAAATGTATTCTTTGTGATCACTTTTTGTTGTTTTTAAGCCTTTGACTATCACACAGGTGTTTTCTTTGAATATATTGTGTTGGTCATATTTTGCAGGTCACAGCTGGTAATTGACAGAATGAGGAAAAGTTCTGCAGACTGGCCTCTCAATGTTTTGCACTGTAATTATTATTGATTACAGTACAACCCTATATCCATCCATGCTGTGACAGAGTAAGATTTATTTGAATAATATATGGTTCATGTAATGGCACAGGTATTTTATTACAGGAAATAAAGTATTAGAAAAGAGGAATTGAGTTAATGTAAATATAATGTAGTATGACTGGATAAATGGTTGCAATGGTTTTCAATGGTCTTGGGTCACTGCAGCAGTTTTCATGGGAAATATCTTTTGATGTTTGAGAAAATAAATTAAAATTCAGGTGTGAATAATGTTTATTAGGAACAAAGTTTGTGTCATGTTGTTGCAGTTAATTGCATTATTAGTAAAATATCCATTGTTAGATAAGGGCAATGACATATAATTAAAGATTTAATGTAAGGTTACTGAGATAAGGCAAGACATTACGGCAGCGTGAAGTAGCTGTTATTATCTGTCAATACTTTGTGTATGATGTTACTGTAAAATGCAGATTTTGATCATTTTCATTGTGCAATATATTTAATAACTGCATATTTTGTCATAATAAGATCAGCCCATCCATTCTCCTATAATGGTTAAATTATAAGCTGTATATTTAAAGAATTTATTAAACATTTGTCATTTATGGAGCGGGTTGCATGTAACCAACCCGCCTATTAGATTGATGTGTCCAACGTCCGTCGCTAACTCGAACATGCTTCCACTGATCAATTTGAAACTTAACAGGGTGGTGGGGCACTACCTAGGCTAGGTTGCCTTTAAATTTGTGCATTTGGAAAAACAGGATGCCGCCATGGCCGCCATCTTGGAATTACGTTTCCGGATTCTAACTCAAAGATGCTTCTGTCAATCGATATTAAACTTAACAGGGTGGTAGGGCATCACCTTGGCTAGGTTGCTTTCAAAATTGTTGCCATTTGGAAAAACAAGATGGCCGACATGGCTGCCATCTTGAAATTCCATTTTCTTTTGAAATTGAGGTCCCTCCATTTAAGGCGTGCACTCATCCAAAATATTTCGGTTTCCGGACTCTAACTCAGATGCTTTGTCCAATCAACTTGAAACTTAACAGGGTGACTGGACACCACCAGGGCTTGATTGATTTGGAAATTTGGGTCGGTCCGTTTGCCCGTTTTGGGCTTGCGCTCATCCGAAGTATTTTAGTGTCAAGACTCTTAACTCGAAGATGCATTGTCCAATAACTTTGAAACTCGACAGGGTGATCGGAAACCACCAGGGATTTTGGAATTGGTGTCTGTCCATTTCCCCATTTTGGTCGTGTGCTCATCCGAAATATTTTGGTTACTGGACTCTTAACTTGAAGATGCTTTGTTTGATTTCAACTTAACAGGGTGATAGGACACCACCAGGGCTAGGTTGCTTTTGAAATTGGGATTGGTCAGTGTGTGTATCTGTAAATATTTTGGTTTCATGACTCTAACTTGAAGACTCTTCCACTGATCGATTTGAAACCGGGGTTTTAGGACACCACCTGGCCCAGGTTGTTTTTGTCTGTTCATATGCACATCTGTTAACTTTTTTCGTTTCCAAACTCTTAACTTCCAGACGCTTCCACTGATTGATTTCAAACTTGACAGAGTTGGACACCACACAATACTATTTTGAAATTTCCAGCACAGGTATGATGTTGAGTACATCATGCACCCTATCCCTAATACCTATTACACGACCCACCTGTTGGGGTCTATGAACCCAGTTTCTTGTGATGAATTTATACTTTGAAATTCACAAAGGCAACATATCTGACCGTTCTATATGTCAATTCACTGCAATTTATACTTCTTAGATGGGAGCGCAAACTGTTGGCTTCTTTATTTTCATAATTTTATACCAAATTCACTGCAGTTTTAATATGTACATTTATATTTGTTTAAATATTGGAGTCACACTGACCTAACAGAAGCCTGTATCTGACTTCAGGCTATTGTAGTACTGAGGCTACCACTTGTTGCTGTTGGTAACCTCATAATTTTCTAATCATGTTTTCTGTCCCAAATTTATTTATTCTACAACAAAGGGATAAATATAATTGATATCCTTGTGATGATAAAACCGCATATAAATTTTAAGACTATGCCATAAAAGAAAGACATACACCATTTGTAATTAAACATATAGTCATCAGTCCTTTGATGCTTTCACATAACTGTAATCATTGAAGTAAATAAAAAATATCTGAAACAGCACCTAATTTTAAGACAGGTGAAAAAAATGGAACTGGCTAAGATTTTATTAATGGAAGTAATGTGTCAATTATAATCATGCGTTTAATATCATCTGGCCTTTGAAATTTCCTTACTCATTTATGATCTTGAGATGAATCACAAAACATCCCTGATGCTATAGGAAGCCACACCAAGACAGTTGATTGCATTTAGAAGATTTCTATTTCGTACTTATAACTTGTTGTCTTTCCTCTTTGAAGCAGGATTGTTATTAAGAAAACTTTTCTACCTAATGATTTTAAAAAGAAAAAAGACCACACTACAACCCTAAGTACCATAATGTGAATGAGTATAAAACTAGAGTCTTACAAGCATCAAGAAGCCACAGCTCATATTCAAGCTGAACATGGGAAACAAACAAACACAAAAAAAGGTTCACTTATTCTGAAAGATGAACAATATAAAAGTTGCAACTTGTACTGGCTTTTTGTACAAGTTTCAACTTATACAGAAGATATATACTTATAACTGTCAAACACATCTCTTTTGTCCATTTCTGTCAGATTGATTTGGCCTAAAGTTGCTATAATAACATTTCACGGGTCCTATTACAATGGGTAATTGACAGGATGTAGGTAAGTGGCACATATTAGTTGGTTTAGATTGATACTAGAACATTTATGCATTTGCTATACTCATACCATGCTGGGAGAGAATAATAATTGCTTTATAATAGAAGGTGCATGAAATAGCACTACCTGTGGTTCAGGGTTGAGCATATTCTCAGGTACTGCTTGTTCTGTTTCAGGTGGACTGTGTTACAACTGAGTATCCTAGAGACAGTAGCTTTATCTAAGTGCCAAATGACATCCCATGTATGACAATACTGACCAGAAAATAGTTTTTAATTAAGGTAACCAACTATTAATCTACAATAGAATCTTGTAAAGTCAAATCCCAGTCGACCAGAAAAATACATCTACTCAATCAGGATGTCCAGAAATTGACCTAATTTTAACAGAAAATACTCACTGATAAGTAGATGTAATTATCGGGTACACAAAGTAATAAAAGGCAGATACGGATACTGTACCAATGAATAGTTTCACCACACATTAATTTTTAGCTATTTTAGCAATCCAAAGTAATGTGTTTGGAAACTGAAAATTAATTCCATGGAAATGACATTAATGCTCACCTTCTATATTGTTATTGGAATGTGATATGAATGTGAATAATACAGAGTTTATTATGTTTCAGATGTTTTGTTTCACTGGCATGGTCAAATGTTCAGGAGGTTATGCTAAGGTGAACCAGTAATTTAATAGCTGTGGCCTTATCTAAGAGTAAGTTGCATATTTTCTGTATGTGTGCCGAGTGTCCTATTTGTTGAAAAATTACTCAATATTCAGACTAAGTCAATAGCAATAACAGTTTCTCATTGGATGGTTGTCTAATGGTGAAATTCGAACATCCCAGATTGTGAGTTTAAAACTGAAAGTTACTTCTGATAACAGATGGTTTAGAGTAGTTTGCACTCTTTCCTCGATCCATACAATTGATGTAGACATTCAGTTTTGTCAACGCTAGTAGTCTATTATGAGGAAATTCTGTGTGTACATTCTACAATAGTTGAAGTGTCATAATTTTCAGTTTCTCTGAAAAGACTAAAGACAAAATATTGTTTATCATTTTGGTAATCCTATTATATCATTCCTGTATTACATCTCCATCATTTTAGCTGCTCTGAACAAGAAGTGTACAAATGGTTCCACTAGTTTTCAGTGCTGTTGGCAACAGTTCAGCAATTTTCATGTGAAGTATCTTTTCTTTGTTACATTTCTCCATGTTTCAGAAAAACAAGTAGAATTTAATTGTAAATTTTTCATTTTTTAAAGGAACAATGTGTGTGGCATGTAATTTCAGTTAATTTCATCATGAGTAAAATCCACTGCGAGATGAGGAAGTCCAGAAAACCACTGCTAGATAAGGGTGTTGATTTTTGCATGCAGATTTATTGTAAGGTTACTGAGATAGATTAAGGTATCAAGGCACATATAGTTTACTGTCATTACATGTCACAACTGTGTTTGTGATTTAATAGCAGTGTTTAATCATTTTAATATTACAACATGTTTTAAAGCAGGATGCAAATGTCTTGGCAAAGTAAGATGAACCAATTGTTTCTCCATTGATGATGACATAATAATTTGCATATTTTATGAACTAATAAAATAATTGTCATCTACTTTTTAGTGGTTTGACAAGGTGATAATCTGAATAAGAAAGTGTCTACCAGAGATTACCCACAGAACATTAAGTCTTGATAAAATTTTGATGTAAGTAGCTTGCTGTTCTTTGTTGTTTTTCATGGGTGAGACACATGATATCTGTTGAATTTTTGAATAAGAAAATTTTTGTAACTGCAGCTATTTTAACCTGATCAATAGCCTTCTGCCACTGTGGCCTAGTGGGTAATACAGTCGCCTAGGAACACAGAGGACATGGTTTCAATCCCAGGTACAGGCAGGTACATAGTGACTCAGATAAACAATTGAAATGGTTAAGGAACCTTAAGGACGTTGATAAATGTTCATCCTTGAGCCTCTGTCTTTCAGTAAGGGGAATGTCAGTAACTTGAGAGTTGGACTGTACTTCTCCAATTGAATGGGTCATATAGAGCTCTGAATCCTGTAGTACATGGAGATATTTTTGTATTGAGTATAAATACAAAAAAATACGTACGAAATACAAAATTCCATTTTAATTGGCAGCATCTGAGAGAGTATCCTTAAAGCATTAGGTCTTTTAAAATTTGTTGAAAGTGTTTGGCCATTACTTTGTTTTTCATGGGTGTTATAAATTATGTAAAACTTGGTGAATCCAAGCAAAAGTTCAAAAACAGAGAATCCATTTCAAGAATTTTTAAATAAATCACAAAGTACTTTGGTACCTTGTGTCAACTATTTACAAAAGCCAAACTAGACTTCAAGAATCACATTCCCAAATCCCCCAAAACAACCATTTTATTCTGTTCCTGGTCAATCTGGGACAAAAAACTCCCTTTCCAGGTCTTTGACATGTATTTATAAAAGTGGACCATTTTCAGTTAGTTGTTGCTTGTCATTTTATGATATTTTCAAGCAGAGACACGAATGTATTTCAACATGTTTTATATTTCTGTTATTTAGTGTTCCTTCTAAGAGAAAAAGGAAAAAAAGAAAGAAAAAAGCCACATTGGAAAAATTTCAGATCCAAGATTGTGTGTCAACCAATATTTTGCAGTAAATGAGTAGTAAATACAAGGTAATCTTGTACAAGTGTGGTCTATGTGATCACTATTTGTGGTTTCCATGTCTTTGTGTATCACACAGGTTTCTTTCACCTGAGTTTCAGTTATACTGATGTGGTTTGTAAGTAACATCACAATAAGTAACAAGATGCACTCAGAGAGAGCAAAACGCTCGACTCGATGTGACCAGTCTCACAAGTGTTATAAAGTATAACACACATCCATCATGGTGGCATTTCCAGAAATTCTGGAGGCTTCTTGGTATCCAATATATTAATTGGATCTTTCCTAAAATGTAATCACTCCTTCCCATGGCTAGTCCCTTCCTACTTCAAAATTTATTAATTACTTTTGAAGAAATATGAAGTAGAAAGCTAAAATCATTAAAATACATTGAAATGGGACCTATGAAAATTCATGATTTTTTTGCATCCAAAATATGATCCATGTCTTTCCCAAAAATTAGTAATTTCTTCCTTTCACCAGGTCCTACTCACAAATTTTTTATAAAGATCTGTTCATTAGTTCTGGAGTAATCTAAACACCAAAAACAGGTAGACTAATAGACCAAAAAGCACATAACAAACATAAATTCCGGTAGAGGTAAAAATATTGGTTAAAAGCCACTTCTTGGTCAAAATTACTCAGGGTAAATTTTTGTGATGGACTGTCAAGAAATTGAAACAAACAAACAAAAAAAAAACAAAAAAAAAACAGAAATAAATAAACACGACAAATACACCACTTCCCTCTCAATTGTATTTATGTCAATTTCAAGACATAAATTTAATGAGAAGAAGTATATCACACGTATCACAAGCTAGGTTTTGTGACCTCACAATGACAATTGCATTGTGACATCATTAAGTAATGACATCATCAGAGAGCAAAATATTGATTTTTTTACTTCTGCAATAAAGAAAATTAGATTTCTCTGTATATGCCCAATTGATCTATTATTGTCCATCAAGTTGAACACTTTATCTTGGTTAAAGTTTTTTTTTTGAACAGTAAAATTTTAGATGCTGTGTTTTTTTCTTTTCTTTTTAAAAGACCTTTAAAAAATTGCTAAAAAAAACCTAAAAACAAAAATAAAAAAATTTAGAATTGACTGGTATTGAACCCCAACCATGAGATTACAAGTTCTACACATAACACTCACAGCCACAGAGGATATCTGATGAGGCAAGAATTTATGAGGAGGAAATCCTATCATGATATTGATTTTTGAAGACAAGTAGGTTTCACTGTATATACCCAATTAAAAATTTAAAAACCTGTCTCCTGACTTTAATTTTCAAACAAATTACACCAAATTTGGAAGATTCCGTCTGTACCCCATGAAATATCTACCCACCAAATTTGAGCTCGATTGATGGTATAGTTTTTGAGTTATAAGGGCAAAACGGTGCACAGACAGACAGACTGACAGAAACAAACTGATTACAATAACCCTCTCCTATCGTCGAGCGTTAATTAACAGGTGAGGAAAATTTCACAATGTGCAGGCCAGCCTGTCAAGGTTATGGCACAATACATCAGCAAAAAGATGCACTAAAAGATTTTAAAATGGAACTTAAAACTTATCTAATCAGAAACTGGTGTTAATAGTGTTATCTCTGTCTAAACAATGTTGAATTCCTATATCTAAGTGTATATGTGTATATTCACAAATTGGGAGACTGTTTAAGTTAATGTTTTATAATTTCATATTAACCTTTGATCAAAGACTTAAATTTTTACAATTGTAAAGCTCACAGAACATGCTCTTTCATGCTATTGCACTTCAGAAATATTCCAACATACATAGATAAATAGCTGTCAAAATTGTATTGTCCTTTTTATACTACATGCCTATTTATTTTTCTTATATTTTTTGAGAGTGAAAATGTATATATGTTTTTCTATTTTAGGAGTCCTGCGTTCCCATAGATTGTAGAACTGAAGATTGTGTCCTGTTTCAGATGAAAAAGCATCTATTTAAGGCCCTTCAGTTAATGCTATTGAGTCTCAAGGAACCAAGAAAAATACTTCTACTTAACCAGGACGTGTGGATGACTGGGTAAATTTTAACAGAAAATTCCCTCTTTGGTCTTGATATTAATTTCTACTGAAAAGATATTCTAGTGATCAGAGTTCTGCTTAAAATCTGTTCAGTACAACAGGCATAAATTAAGACAAATAAGTCAGAATGAATGGCCTTTAAAATGAAATGAATGCTCAGTGTCCTTGATACTATAATGAAAAATGTGTTATTTCTGTTTCAGATGTTTTTGAATACTGTGATCTGGTTATTCATGTTATCAGCAGGTCATGCAAAGATGTACCAGTAACTTGCTAGCAGCATCGTAATGTTTCAAGAGTAAGTCACATAATTTCCATATTTGCATTCTGATTTTTGTTCCATGTAAATATTACTTCAGCATGTGACGCCATGGACTTTTTTTATCATAATATGATTGCTAAATATGCAGAAGTCTACGGCGACAATAGTTTCTCAAGTGATGGTTTTGTATTTGTATCTTAATTTAGTATCCCATCTTGAAGGGTAGCAATTGAAATCTTGCTTATTCTTGCTTGTGGTGATGATATAGTAGACAATCTTGAACAACTAGAAGTATACATTAGTTTCCACCACTGCTGTAACTTACATAGAAATGTCAGTTGGACTTTAAGAGAAAATTCTGTAAATTTTTCAATAACAATAGTAATTAAACTCAGAGCATTGTATCATGTACTGTAGTAGTTAAAGTGAACATAATGAAATGCTGTTCAGTTTTTCTAAAAAGATTAAGGATAGTGTATCACCGATAATTTTAGGAACATTATTGTTCCATTTCATCATTCCTGGGGTCGTATTCACGAAAGGTCTTAGCCAAGTCTTAGGCTTAACTTTTGTATAAAAATATAGCCAAGTTAAGCCTAAGACTTGGCTAAGACCTTTCGTGAATACGGCCCCTGTACTATATCGTCATCATTTCAGTTGCTCTGGGCAAGAAGTGTGCAAATGGTAGATCTATCCAGTACGAGCTTGGACATTGCAGCAGTTTTCACGGGAAGTGTCTTTCTCTTATTATGTTTCTCCATGTGCAGCAGTTTTCACGGGACTTGTCTTTCTCTTATTATGTTTCTCCATGTGTCAGACAATAAAGTAAAAATTTTAGTGTGTAAATACTTTTTCTCAAGAAAAAAGTTTGTGGCATGTAATGTATGTTAATTACATCGTCAAGAAAATCCACTGCTAGCTGAGGAGCTATAGAACGCCACTGCTAGATAAGGGTGTTGATATTTAAGTACTGATTTAGTCTAAGGTTACTTGATAGAGGTTAAGGTATTAAGGCAAGTGTAGCTAACTTCCATTACATGTCACAAATTAATTGCATTATGCATAGGTTAATCATATTAAATTTCCAGCATATTTAATAACAGTAGTATGTGGATGCAGATGTTTTAGCATAATAAGTTTAAACTATATTTATATATATAATGAAATTGTTATTTTTCTGTTTCAAGAACTATATACAACATTTGTCATTTATATTTCAGTTATTGGACAAGCTGTAAAAAGAAAATTTTCTATACCAGAGATGTTACCTTGGGGAAAAATGTCTTGATAAAATTCAGTGTAAGTTCTTTGCTGTTACTTTTGTTTGTTTTTACAGGGGAGGCAAAGTATTCTAAAATCTGTTGAAATTTCTCAGTGAATTTAAAAACACATGTAATAGTATTGTAATGTAATGCCATGTAATAGTTTAATAAAACCCCTTTAAATAGAACTCTGATCAATAGAAGTCCATATTTGTTGGAGGCATCAAACCCTCAGAATAACTCGAACAATGAGGGACTCAACATCTTGTAAATTACAGGGTCACTTGTATCTATCCAGTTAATTGGATAACTGGGTCGCTGTCTCCAAAATTCAAGTAAAAGCCTAATGTCTGAAAATCTTAATTAACAAATGTATTTTAAAATAACTGAAACCTATTATGAGGTAACAACGCAGTTTCTTAAAGACCAGGACTCACTCTGCCTGCTTTCAGTTATGGGGTTATTCCACTGTTACACATTACATTCCAAAACCTCCCCAAATAACCATCTTTTTCATGACAGAGGTATTTTGGAGAAAATTTTTATTTTTCCTTATCAGTGTATAACACAGTTTCCTTATCAAAGTATTTCACAGTTTTCATGAAGTTATTTTTCACTTGTCAACCATTATATGATATTTTTAAAAACACCATGAGTTAGACATCCTTTTAGGATTTTACACCCACAGCCTTTAAGGGCTGTGTGGGTATTGTTTTCACCCATGATGTCCAGATGAATGGTGGGTGGGTGGCGAGAAAAATCTTGTCCACTTCTATCTCAGAAACTATGAAGTATAGGATGTTGATACTTAGTAGTAACATCGATTGGGGGTTTTGATGTGTTTTGATGTCAAGTCAGCTCATCGTACATGTCATCTACCGACCTCCAAACACTAGCAAATGTAAATTCATTGAGGAATTTAACAGTTTTATGAAAGGGGCTGCATTGTCACCACATGTAAACATCATCCTGGGAGATTTCAGTATCCATATTGACAGTCAAATTGCTGAGTCTATAATTTCAACTCAGTTTTGTCATATTTTGATTTTATCCAACATGTGTCAAAACCTACACACATACATGGACATATCCTTGATGTATTCTGCGCTAGTAAATCCCTCACTTCCTCAGTTTGTCATTATGTAAAGGATGGCATATCAGACCACCTGGCTGTCTTTTTCACAACAACATCTCTGGTCAGAAATTCCTGCAGAGTAAAACACTCCAAAGTCAGAAAACTTGGGAAGATAAATAGATGTGAATTTATATCTGATACTGCAAATTCTGAGCTTATCCAGGCTCCGTACAAAACAGCTAGTTTATTATCACACCAATATTTTCATACATTTAGGAACTTACTTGACAAGCATGCACCTATTCATGAATGCAAAACTCCACAACATGTCAATAAAGGGTTCATAAACAGTGCAAAACTCCACAACATGTCAAAGGGTTCATAAAAGGTGCGATTTTGGCAGCAAAGAGATGCAAGTACAAACTTAAAAGGGAGTGGCAAAGGGACAACTCTGCCATAAATCGCAGTAGGTATAGAGAAACAGTGTACCACTTCATTCGCCTCTTGGAATGTTCAAAAACCAAATACTACAGTAACATGGTTAGGCAAAATGAGGATACCCCAAGGCCTTATGGAATTCCATAAAGAAAATCCTCCACACATCACCAAAAATTGTATTCCCAGATCATACTATTTTCATCAGTTTAACTAACACTTTTGTCAAGTATTTTGCAGACAATTATTAAGCGTCCCACAAGGGACGCTTGTTTGTGTATGGGAGACCTTCAGGCTCCGGCGGCTCCGGCGGCTCCGCATTTTATTTTCCTTATAACTCTGTAACCGTTAGGCGGATTCTTTTCAAATTTGGCAGGTTTAGGCAGTAGCCTTGGGGAATTTTTTGGAATATGCTGCAGTGACATTTCAACCAATCAGAGAGGTCACATGACCAAAAATGTCTTTTTTCGATGGGGAAGCTTGTCCGGATGATAACTTGAAAGGAATTTTATCAATTCACCTGAAACTTGGCAAATACATTCATTCTATTAAAATCTGGAAATCATTAGATTTTGGCATTGATTGGTTAAGAAATGGCCGAGTAATTAATGATTAATTAATCATTATGAATTTTCCAAATAAGGAAAACACAAAAATGCTTATATCTCGAAAACCGTGCTAGATAGAGCGATTTCGACAAAATTTTTGACCCACAGGGTATCTCTGCAGAGTAGTTATCCCAATTTTCAAAAAAATTTTGTCTCGCAAAAAATGGTGGCCATTTTGAATTTTCGAATTTTTCGCAAAAATTGCAAAACATAAAAATGCTTATATCTCGAAAACCGTGCTAGATAGAGCGATTTCGAGGAAATGTTTGACCCACGGGGTATCTCTGCAGAGTAGCCATGCCAATTTTCAAAAAAAAATTTCTCGCAAAAAATGGCGGCCATTTTGAATTTTCGAATTTTTCGCAAAATTGCAAAACATAAAAATGCTTATATCTCGAAAACCGTGCTAGATAGAGCGATTCATGTACTTTTGGGAGAGCTTTCACATGGTGAAGTTTCAGACCCATAGATAATTACTCACCTACTCAAAATGAGTAAATGCGAATTACCTCTAAAAGTATTGCAGATAGCCAATTTTTCTCAAATAACTCATTCACCTACTTTTGGGAGAGCTTTCACTCCGTGAAGTTTCAGACCCATAGCTAATTACTCACCTTCTCAAAATGAGTAAATGCTAATTATCTGTAAAAGTATTGCGGATACCCAATTTTTATCAAATACTCATTTATGTACTTGTGGGAGAGCTTTCACATGGTGAAGTTTCAGACCCATAGCTAATTACTCGCCTACTCAAAATGAGTAAATGCGAATTATCTCTAAAAGTATTGCAGATAGCCAATTTTTCTCAAATAAATCATTCAGTAACTGAAGTCAGATTTAAAAAGGAAAAGTCACGCTTTCCTTTTTAGGCCTAAAATAAGCAGGTTTTGGCACTTTTGCTGCAAAACAATGAAAAACACTTTTGAAAACTGGACTTTTCATGATCAAAAATGTAAATATCAGCATTTGAAAGCCAAGAAATTGTCTAAAATAGAAAAACAGCCTTTCTAGAAAGGATGCGTCCTTTTCACAAAAACTGCAAATCTTTGCTTTTCTAAAAAGGACGCATCCTTTTCACAGTAACTACAAATCTCACTTTTGCAAAAAGGACACATCCTTTTCACAGAAACTATAAATCTCAAATTTTCTGGAAATCTTCAATTTGTAAAAAGGACGCGTCCTTTTCACAGAAACTGCAAATCTTCAATTTGCCAAAAAGGACGCGTCCTTTTCACAGAAACTGCAAATCTTCACTTTTCTAAAAAGGACGTGTCCTTTTCACAGAAACTGCAAATCTTCACTTTTCTAAAAAGGACGTGTCCTTTTCACAGAAACTGCAAATCTTTAATTTTGTAAAAAGGATGCGTCCTTTTCAGAAAAACTGCAAATCTTCAGTTTTCCAAAAAGGACGCGTCCTTTTCAGAGAAACTGCAAATCTTCACTTTTCCAAAAAGGACGCGTCCTTTTCAGAGAAACTGCAAATCTTCACTTTTGTAAAAAGGACGCGTCCTTTTCACAGAAACTGCAAATCTTCACTTTTCCAAAAAGGACGTGTCCTTTTCAGAGAAACTGCAAATCTTCACTTTTGTAAAAAAGGACGCGTCCTTTTCACAGAAACTGCAAATCTTTACTTTTGTAAAAAGGACGCGTCCTTTTCAGAGAACCTTTTCAGAGAACCTTTTCAGAGAAACTGCAAATCTTCACTTTTGTAAAAAGGACGCGTCCTTTTCACAGAAACTGCAAATCTTCACTATTGTAAAAAGGACGTGTACTTTTCAGAAAAACTGCAAATCTTCACTATTGTAAAAAGGACGCGTCCTTTTCACAGAATCTGCAAACCTTCACTTTGCTAAAAAGGACGCGTCCTTTTCACAGAAACTGCATATCTTCACTTTTGTAAAAAGGACGTGTCATTTTCAGACAAACTGCAAATCTTCACTTTTGTAAAAAGGACGCGTCCTTTTCAGAGAAACTGCAAATCTTCACTTTTGTAAAAAGGACACGTCCTTTTCACAGAAACTGCAAATCTACACTTTTGTAAAAAGGACGCTTCCTTTTCAGAGAAACTGCAAATCTTCACTATTGTAAAAAGGATGCGTCCTTTTCACAGAAACTGCAAATCTTCACTTTTTCAATGTAGCCCTTCATTTTTGCCCATATTTAACCACAGTGTTGTACATGGAAATTTCATCTTAAAGTAATTCAGAAAAATATAGAAGAACCACACTGAAGCCATATTTTAGCCATGGTTACATCTGATCTTTGGTGTCACCTTCCAGGTCAAGTGACATGAGCCTGGCTGTTGAACAGGATGTAAAACCCCAAGTTTGATCTTTGGGAACCTCGCATTAGGGTTAAACGACATTGTCATAATAAAAGAGTCTTATATTGATCCTATGAGGTCAGAATTTGAAACAATTTATAAGAAATACTGGACTACAAATTATTTTGAAGAGTCTGAGCCTCAGCATTGACTTCTGGTTTAAGGCCATACTCAGTCAGCTGAAAAACCTTATTTTTATTGCATAAAATACCCTTACCTTATCCTCACTAGTGCTTACGTGTTGGCGGGAGCAAACAAGTACGACCAAACGAGAATATTTTTAAAATAAATATTCTTGTCAGTACCAGTATGAGTACGCATGACCGCGCATGCGCGTGCACCGGAAGAACCCCGTTAAGCCTCACTTTAATTTTGGGAGTCAATATAATATATTGTAAACCCAAAAATCTTGAAAATGTGGGGTTGGCAGGGCGGGAATCCGAATCTAGTACACAAAGTTAAATTACAATAAAATTTTTACATTTTATTGCGTAAAATACCCTTACCTTATCCTCACTAGTGCTTGATTACAACCATACTGGTGGTGGGATTTTTAATATTTTTGCCACCAAAAGCAGGTATAACCAAATGAAAAGTCAAAGTACACATCTCAAGAAAACTTGAGAGTACCAGACTAAATTGTGCAGTAAAAGTAACTTAACAAAATAACATTTAGTAGTTATATATGTAAGCACTACCTGGCAACCTTCCCAAAGGTGCCTTGGCCCTGCATGTATCTTTATATCCAATGTACTAATTTCAAACACTCGTGGTGATAAGTACAAGAGTATGATAGGCATACTTAGCAACATAACAACATAACCTATGTAGTGATATTCTGTTATTAAGTAAACTGGAATTGTCCAGAATATGCATTGAAAAATTCCCACACCTTGGAATTTTATAACACTAAATACCAATGTGTTCCCCAACCATGGACAGGCGCATTGGTAATAACAGGAGATTGTGCTCCTTTATATGGATAAGACCACCTATTAACCCATTCCTTGGGCCTTTCCACCAGATCAGATGCTTCCCCAAAAACAATAAAATTTTTACAGTTTCCCTTATCGGTCCAAGGCATTTTGATTCAAGGATGGTCACACTTTTTCATCGGATACATTTTGCATCTGGCCATTGAGAGGCAATAGGAAACCATGGCCTAGGATTCCAAAATGTCCACCAAATTTGCCTGCTGAGCCCCCCTCCCCCCCTCATGGTCAAACTGGGGTCATAAAGTTGAATTTCATGTATTTTGCCGTGTATTTACAAAACTATTGCCTGAAATTATATAAATCTTCATTGAATTATTCTTCAGAACTATTCAAACCTAATGATATGGTTTTTACCCAATTCTGGCCTTTCAAGATCAATTCTTCCCTATCTGCCAGAGATTTCATTTTAGATATGGATAAATTAAAGCATTTTTATAAACACTGTTCTGTCAAAAAGTTTTTGTTCTAATTTTAAACTTTTTGTCAGGTTTCTTTTTGTCTAGTTTCTTTATATGCAGTCTCCCAAATTTATGGTTTCAAGAAGACACCAGTATATAGTCTGTGAGCCAGGACCACAAATTTGAGCCACTGGTACCATTTGAGGGAATAACCGTCATAGTAATTTTTAGTAAGGTATACACCTCTAGTTTCAGAATATATGTGATAGCATTGCATTGATAATAGCTTTTTGTGTGTTATCGCATGATATATAAACCTACTCTAAATCACATTTTCAAAAATTGCATACAGCATCAAATAAAATGTCTGACTTCAAAATTATGATTCTCATTTTTACTGACCATATGTTTTGGAATTAATACAAACTTACTTATGATATGTTATTAGATATAGAAATGGGGGTGAAATGAGCAAAGGTGATATCTAACATTGTTGTATCCCCGGAAAAAAGTCGGGGATACTTAGGATTCAGTATGGTCACGCCACCGCCGCTGCCTCAGAGATTTCCTTTTGAATGCGGTAACTTATTTTAGTTAGACCTTTCAAATTTGGTATGTGGGTATATATGGGCAATGCCACAAGCGCTATTGTTTTGTGACCTTGACCTTCAATTTCAAGGCCACTGGTGGCCTCTTAAAGGTCATATTTTGGCCATTTTTTCACATTTTGGCCCAGTTCTCATATGCAGAAAGTTATCATCCTATGGCTGCTATATATAATACATATATATGTCCTCTGTAAGCATGCAGAAATTTGACCTTGAAGCTCTTCACTGAAGGTCATCCACAGACCGCCAAAGTACCTCACTGAGACCATTTTTTGGGACTTTTTGGAGATATTTTCACACTTAATGCGGACTATATTGCATGGAAACTATTGAAAATGGCTTTGGAGGTTGAGTACATGATGGAGTACCAGCATCCAGTTTGTTGACCTTGGCTATTGTTTTCAAGGTCACTGTAGGCCTGCTAAAATGTCTCAAAATGGTACCTTAGACTGTGAGGCTATATACCTCGTTTATTATTGGCTGTTGCCGCTCTAACAAAAAATATTATAGCTAGCCCTCTCAAATTTGAGGGATATATTCATAATCATAAAATCTTGCTTGGGAAAATTTTTAGCCTCATTTTGAAAAACAAGATGGCCGCCAGAGATGTTTATTTCGACTTAAAGCTAGGACTTTTGTTGAGTCTCTAGAGCAAAGGATAATATAGGTAGAGATCTCAAATTCACAGAATATGTTTCACATTACAAAATCTTGACTGGAAATATTTTTTGCCTCATTTTGAAAAACAAGATGGCAGCCACAGGCGCTTCTTTGTCAGTCATAAAAAGTGCTTATATCTCCCTTATTATTGGTCGTAGAGGTTTGGGATGGTAAACCAACCTATAGGAAATCATGGTCTTGGAATAGTTTGGTATGGTGAGATATGACCTTGGACCCCTCCTTCAAGGTCAAATGAGGATAGCCAAACTTAAAAGTGCTTATAACTCGCTTATTGTTGGTCCTAGAAGTTTGGGCTGATAAACCGACCTACAGGAAGTTGTGGGCTGGGAATCTTGATGTGGTCAGATTTGACCTTGGACCCCTCCTTCAAGGTCAAACGAGGAGAGCCAAACTTAAAATGCTTATAACTGGCTTATTATTGGTCCTAGAGATTTGGGATAGTAAACCAACCCATAGGAAATCATGGGCTGGGAATCTTCTGGTGTGGTCAGATTTGACCTTGGACACCTCCTTCAAGGTAACCAAACTCCAGAGTGCTTATAACTGGCTTATTATTTGTTCTAGAGGTTTGGGATGGTAAACCAACTTACAGGAAATCATGGGCTTGGAATCTTCTGGTGTGGTCAGATTTGATCTTGGAACCCTCCTTCAAGGTCAAATGAGGATAGCCAAACCTAAAGTGCTTATTACTCGCTTATTATTGGTACTTAAGGTTTGCAATGTGAAACCAACTTACAGGAAATCATGGGCTGGGAATCCTTTGATGTAGTCAGATTTGACTTTGGACTCCTCCTTCAAGGTCAAACAAGGTTACTCAAACTTAAAAGTGCTTATAGCTCACTTATTATTGGTCCTGGAGGTTTTCAATGTGTAACTAACCTATAGGAAAGCATTCGTTGGGAATCTTTAGATGTGATCAGATTTGACCGTGGGCCCTTCCTTCAAGGTCAAATGAGGATAGCCAAAATTAAAAGTGCTTATAACTCGCTTATTATTGGTCCTAGAGGTTTGCAATATCACACGAACCTATTGGAAATCATGGGCTAAGAATCTTTTGATGTGGTCAGATTTCACCTTGGGTTCCTCCTTCAAGGTTAAGTCATGCTTGGTTAGCTTTGGAGAGGTTTCTTCAAACCTAAAGTGCTTATAACTCGCTTATTATTGGTACTTAAGGTTTGCAATGTGAAACCAACTTACAGGAAATCATGGGCTGGGAATCCTTTGATGTAGTCAGATTTGACTTTGGACTCCTCCTTCAAGGTCAAACAAGGTTACTCAAACTTAAAAGTGCTTATAGCTCACTTATTATTGGTCCTGGAGGTTTTCAATGTGTAACTAACCTATAGGAAAGCATTCGTTGGGAATCTTTAGATGTGATCAGATTTGACCGTGGGCCCTTCCTTCAAGGTCAAATGAGGATAGCCAAAATTAAAAGTGCTTATAACTCGCTTATTATTGGTCCTAGAGGTTTGCAATATCACACGAACCTATTGGAAATCATGGGCTAAGAATCTTTTGATGTGGTCAGATTTCACCTTGGGTTCCTCCTTCAAGGTTAAGTCATGCTTGGTTAGCTTTGGAGAGGTTTCTTTCTGGTGGATACAATTTGCATCAGTTTTCCGGATGCGCTAGGTCTAGTTATATTTGTATCTTTCATTAAGCAAACATTTTGTTTACTCAGTGTTAGTACTAGTTGCTCCCATAAACACTTAGGCCCCCTCCCCACAGGGGTATATTTGTGTCAACCATAACACTCTGTATGTCACACTTCAACCATGTCCCGTCCGGGGATACACTGCGTCAAGACGCAATATCTAGTATTGGGATATGTTCTTTATTATGATGACTTCAGGCTTCATCAGATTTTTTTTTCTTTTTCCCTACACTTTTTGCTTTTCCTCATTACAGCAAATGATTCAAGATATCATCTTCAGGTTTTTTTGTGTTCATTTCAGGTTCAATGAGGATAACTTTTTAAAAAAATCATTTTTACGTCCTCCATCTTGTTTCCAAGATGGCTGCTACCCATTTTTAAAGCTTGTGCAATCTAAGTCCAGATTGCTTTGACTGTCTTCAAACTTTGTGCAGTCATTAATCTTACTCATGGGAGGACTCCTATTGATTAAATCTATTAGACATAGATTTTAGTATGTGATATTTTTCTTTATTTCAATAAAGTACTGACATTTCGTATTTTCTGGCACAAGTGATTTTGATGTAGATACCAGTATTGACTACTTAATCAAATAATAATAGGAAGTACTGAAAAAGCAGTTAGCTCCTAATTGGATTTTATCATTGTCTTTCAGTGACTTAATCCCTTTTAAGCACTTTTAAAGTATCTATGGTTGTGGTTTCGCTATCTCCATTAGAAAGATTTTATTCAGTGCTAATTGCACATGTGAATTATATTAGTGACCTTTTCATACTACTGGAAATAATTGCATTGTTAAACTGCACAGAAATTCAGTTTTTGAACAAGAAATATATATTAAACTTACTACTATTCCTTACACATACAGTAGCACAATTTGACAAATATTTGGTCATAATCATTACATTTAAATGTATAAACTTGTCCATTTGCATTCAAATTTATTGTAAAGGCAAGAAAATTTTTAAAGGTCATATCATACATGCTATGTTTTTTGAAAATATAAAATGAGGTAATTTACCAGTGACCCAGTGCTGGATTATTAACAAGTACCAAACTTTGATTAGGTTGAGGCCATTTAAACTTTTAAATAATTTTCAATAGTGATTATGCCACATTAGATAACACCTAACTATAAAAGATTTAAAGTCACTGCATGCACATATTTACTGATTTCATATATTTACTTAACATGTACATACATATACCATTAAAATATATGCAGTGGTTAAATCATGGGGTGTCCCGATATGTAACTTTCTGGCAAAATGTCGAGAACTGATCTTATTGGTTGATTTTGATTTGGGTACCATGAGTTCTTGAGTTTAAGCATTTGATCTTTATTGAGGCTTTTGTTTTATAAAATATCGCTACAAAACACAGGGGAAATCCGTGACCTCATATGTTCTCATGATCGAATAATGCTGAGTTGGTGCTATGGCTGCAAGTTCTTCGAGTTTAAAGTATTTGATATAAAGGTCTTCCCTGGATAAAGCACTCCCAATTCTCACGATTTAGCATTTTCCGACATATAAACAATATGTTACATATTGTGACATCCCGGGACATAACCTTGCCTTAAAATATATCATTAAAATACATTTACAGCGCTTTTTGTTCTTTTGTTGCATCCAGATATAAGAAAGAAAAATATTTCGGAAATATATATCTAGACATTTTTAATTAAAAACTCACCTCATAAGGTTTTAAATTCCAAAACACTTTCAAAACATATTCAAACCTTGGAGGAAACAAACCCCATATTTTCAGTAATTGTGATAATAGTGCAAATCAAATCTGGTATATTTCACTCTGCTCTATCAAAGATTGAAGAATTATACTTGTGATTATTAAATAATGTAATAACGAAAATAACTTGTCAAAACACTGTGTTGATGTGTGTCTCAAATACCAAGAATAAAATGTACCCAAAAGTGTACCTAAACACACATACTCTGTTAATATAAATATCCTCATTGCACTCCTGGATTTAGTCCTCAGTCACTGGAAATCTCACCACACTGCTTATCACACTTCATGTACATAAACCACAGGATAAAAATAACTCCATTGGATTGTGTATCGTGCATACCCCATCATACTAAACATCTGGGAAGAGGTTTTATTCCAAATCACAAATGGATGAAAATGAACTCTCTGTTTTACTTATAAAACATTCACTTATTCATGCATTGCTGTTAAAAAAAGTGTTTAAAATTGGCAATTAATGCAGAAATGAATTAAATACTTCCAACAAAAGTCATTCTATTCCTCTGTTTTTATCAGCAGCTTGTGATAATAAAACAGCTTCTGCATGTTCATGCATCTGTTTGTCTGTCACGTTTTTACATAAACTTTTATATCTCATTCATTCATCACGTTTTTTATCTCCCGCCTGTGGCCGAAGGCCAAGGTTGGGAGATTATAAAATGCCTTCCGTACGTCCGTCTGTCCGTCCATCCGTCACATTTTTGCATAAACCTTAATATCTCATTCATTTATAAAGATATCTTCACCAACTTTGCAGGGAATGTTTATGGCTATGAAAACCTGTCTGTGCAAAATTTTAGCCTCATTTTGAAAAACAAAATGGCCGCCATAGCCAATTGTTTGAAAATCATAAAGGTGCTCTAAATCTTGAAATATTCCAGCTAGCTTCATCAAATTTGCACAAAAGCTATATGGCTAGAAAAGCTACCCTGATAGTAATTTTGGCACTAGTTCAAAAAACAAAATGGCCGCCATATCACATGTTTAAAGTTCGTCACGTTTTTGCATAAACCTTAATATCTCATTCATTTATAAAGATATCTTCACCAAATTTGCAGGGGATGTTTATGGCTATGAAAACCTGTCTCTGCAAAATTTTAGCCTCATTTTGAAAAACAAAATGGCTGCCATAGCTAAATGTTTGAAAATCATAAAGGTGCTCTAAATCTTGAAATATTCCAGCTAGCTTCATCAAATTTGCACAAAAGCTATATGGGCTATGAAAACTTGTCTGCAAAATTTTAGCCACATTTTGAAAAACAAAATGGCCGTCATAGCTAATTCTTTGAAAATCATAAAGGTGCTCTAAATCTTGAAATATTCCAGCTAGCTTCTTCAAATTTGCAGAAAAGCTATATGGCTAGAAAAGCTACCCTGATAGTAATTTTGGCACTAGTTCAAAAAACAAAATGGCCACCATATCACATGTTTAAAGTTCGTCACGTTTTTGCATAAACCTTAATATCTCATTCATTTATAAAGATATCTTCACCAAATTTGCAGGGGATGTTTATGGCTATGAAAACCTGTCTCTGCAAAATTTTAGCCTCATTTTGAAAAACAAAATGGCCGCCATAGCTAATTGTTTGAAAATCATAAAGGTGCTCTAAAATCTTGACATATTCTAGTTTTACATAAACCGGTATATATTATTCATAACAAAGATATCTACACTAGAATTGCAGTGAATGTTTATGGCTATGAAATTTTGGCCTAATTTTGAAAAACAAATGGCCGCCATAGCCGATTGTTTGAAATCATTAAGATGCTCTAAAACTTGAAATATTGCAGCTACCTTCATCAAATTTGCACAAAAGATATGTGGCTAGGAAAGTGGCTATGGAAACTAGAATGATAGTAATTTTGGCATGGTTAGGGTGGTAAAGATTCTCAAATCTGAATTGAATGTTGACACAATTTCTAGTTACTATGTGCCTTGTTGGAGGTTTGCGCTCTTTGAGTGCTGTTGTTGACACTGAATTAACTGTTTCATGGTTTCATGTTTCTGGTTCACTTGCATAACAGGAGTGAAAATAAATAAGATATATAAAAGATATAAAACAAAACAAAGATAAAACATTACTAGATGCTGGTGACATATTGTTATATCTATGTTTTTTTGTACATGACACATTTTCTATAAGCACATAGTAAATTTGATTGTAGCACAAAAAGTTCTTCTTGACTGGGCACATTCCTGTACGTTAAAATTTTCAAACAAAGATGTATGGATACATCTAATCATATACTTATCCAAAGTGAAACAAAAAATAAAAAAGAAAATATTATATCCTTAAGCAAAACACCAGTTAATCTATTCATTAAATTGAAAACTGACCCAAATGTTTTGCATCACTTAGCTTAATCAAGCTTCAAGCTAAAAAAATGCATGATTTCACAAAAATCAGGTAAAATAATACATGAAATACTCCTTAAAAGTTTATAAAAAAGGCTAATTAGCATTGTACTGTGAAATACTGGATTTACAGTTAGACAAGAAATTCCAGATGTGAAATCATCTGTTGTTTGTGGTAATTCATTATCAGCACTCTACCTAGCTAAAATAATTACAGTCAGAGGGGGGCAGATGGTCCTTCCCTCAGATTTTAGGGGCTTGGGTGGTATAATTCTGAGGACTGAAAACTCATTGTACAGTAATACAATTAAGCAAAAACACATCTATCTTGGAAATGGTGTGAGCTTGAGTGATTTCAACAAAATGTTTTACCCCAGGGTATCTGCAGAGTGATCTGGCAATTATACCATTCCAACACCTCAAATCTGTGGGAAGGCTTATCTGCTCTCCCACTAAAAGTGTTTATATCTGGAGACCATGTAATTAATAGCCTGTTTTTCTTTCATTTTCTCCTTTAGGTGCCAAATATTTTAATATTTGTGGATTAAAGTAGAGCTTACAATACAACTTTTGTAATGGCTTTGATCAGAAAGGCTTCATGCATCATTCAAGATTTTCTCAAATAAATAATTTAGTGAGATAATTAGATGAAATTTATGTCATTACATGTATATTTATTAAGTTTTATGCTATATACTGATCCCTCTATATGTTAATTCTTGAAATGTAACACTTTTATTTCAGTTAATTAAGCGTCCCTTGAAAAGGGGACACTTATTGGTTTCACCCCCGGTTTTCAGTCAGCCGCCACCGCCGCCGCATTATCGTCTCCCTTGAATATCTCCCTTGTTATTAGGCCTATCCAAATGATATGTGGCAGTGTTCTTCTATAGGCGTGGGGAAATTTTTTGACAGGCATAAATTTGACCTTTGACCTTTATCAAGGTCACATTATCAAAAATTCAAAAAAAAATTTACTTCCTTTTCACTAGATTTCCTCAGAAAGTACTGGGTGTGGGTCAACCAAATTTGGTATGCACATTCCTGAGGGAAGAATCTAGGCGCCAGTCGATATTGGGATCAGTCGGGCCATAATTGACCGATTGACGGGCGATTGATTATAAGTACATAAAAATTTTGCTAAGATTAAGCCTTGAACTCGCTTATTATTGATCGTAGAGGTTTGGGATGGTATACCAACATATAGGAAATCATGTGCTGGGAATCTTCTGGTGTGGTCAGATTTGACCTTGGGCCCCTCGTTTAAGGTCAAACGAGCATAGCCAAACTTAAAGGTCATAGGAAACATTTTTCACAAAAATTATGAAGTTAACTTCATTCAGTAGACAAACAACCTATAAGAATGAAAATGTGGTTTATTTTAAGAAATATATGGTACAAGAGCCATAAATAGCATTATAAAAATAAATATCACCAACGTGGAGTAAATTTATTTATTTCTTGCTTTACGTCACGTTCAACAGCCAGGATCATATTGCGACGGGTAGTTTACAGGTTCAAGGTCAAGCGAGGATAGGCAAAGTTTAAAGTGCTTATAACTCACTTATTATTGGTCCTAGAGGTTTGGGATGGTATACTAACATATAGGAAACCATGGGCTGGAAATCTTTTGGTGTGGTCAGATTTGACCTTGGACGTCTCCTTCAAGGTCAAACGAGGATAGGCAAACTGAAAAGTGCTTATAACTCGCTTATTATTGGTCCTAGAGGTTTGGGATGGTATACCAACATATAGGAAATCATGTGCTGGGAATCTTCTGGTGTGGTCACATTTGACCTTGGGCCCCCCCTTCAAGGTCAAACGAGCATAGCCAAACTTAAAAGTGCTTATAACTCGCTTATTATTGGTCCTAGAGGTTTGGGATGGTATACCAACATATAGGAAGTCATGGGCTGGGAATCTTCTGGTGTGGTAGGATTTGACCTTGGACCCCTCCTTCAAGGTCAAAAGAGCATAGCCAAACTTAAAAGTGCTTATAACTCGCTTATTATTGGTCCTAGAGGTTTGGGATGGTATACCAACATATAGGAAATCATGGGCTGGGAATCTTCTGGTGTGGTCGGATTTGACCTTGGGCCTCTCGTTCAAGGTCAAATGAGGATAGCCAAACTTAAAAGTGCTTATAACTGGCTTATTATTGGTCCTAGAGCTTTGGGATGGTATACCAACATATAGGAAATCATGGGCTGGGAATCTTCTGGTGTGGTCAGATTTGACCTTGGGCCTCTCCTTCAAGGTCAAACGAGGATAGCCAAACTGAAAAGTGCTTATAACTCGCTTATTATTAATCCTAGAGGTTTGGGACGGTATACCAACATATAGGAAATCATTGGCTGGGAATCTTTTGGTGTGGTCGGATATGACTTTGGGCCCCTCCTTGGTCAAATGAGGATAGCCAAACATAAAAATGCTCATAACTTGCTTATTATTGGTCCTAGAGCTTTGGGATGGTAAACCAACATGTAGGAAATCATTGGCTGGGAACCTTCTGGTGTGGTCGGATTTGAACTTGGGCCCAACGTTCAAGGTCAAACGAGCATAGCCAAACTTAAAAGTGCTTATAACTCGCTTCTTATTGGTCCTAGAGGTTTGGGATGGTATACCAGCATATAGGAAATCATGGGCTGGGAACCTTCTGGTGTGGTTGCATTTGACCTTGGGCCTCTCATTCAAGGTGAAATGAGCATAGCCAAGCTTAAAAGTGGTTATAACTCGCTTATTATTAGTCCTACAGGTTTGTGATGGTATACCAGCATATAGGAAATCATGTGCTGGGAATCTTCTGGTGTGGTCAGATTTGACCTTGGGCCTCTCGTTTAAGGTCAAACGAGCATAGCCAAACTTAAAGGTCATAGGAAACATTTTTCACAAAAATTATGAAGTTAACTTCATTCAGTAGACAAACAACCTATAAGAATGAAAATGTGGTTTATTTTAAGAAATATATGGTACAAGAGCCATAAATAGCATTATAAAAATAAATATCACCAACGTGGAGTAAATTTATTTATTTGTTGCTTTACGTCGCGTTCAACAGCCAGGGTCATATTTGCGATGGGTAGTTTACAGGTGGAGTAAACCAATGCATAGTGCACTGTAAACCACCGGGCATTGGCAAGTAACTCGTAACCAACTTTCCAACATTAAGCGCCCGGCCCGAGATTTGAACCGGCAGCCAGAGGTTGGAGGCGAGAACCGAACATGGAGTAAAAAGTGGACATATTGTTTTTCTCGTAGTAGATGATTGATGACGTCACAGGTTCATAATGAAGTTCTGTGTAGTTGCAGATATAGTGTATATATTTACAAACTGAAGGAAGATAACATTTTCCTTTGCCAAAAAAACTCACTAGCCTCTATTTTTTCTAGATGCTGTTTTTTTCTCAAGTTTTACCTAACTTTAAACCACTGACAGTTCTAACAAACACAGATATACTGTAAGTAGGCTTGTCTTGGAATGCAGAAAGCATGGTAAACATATGTATGAGATTTTGCCTCCTTCCATCATTTTTTTCCAGGTTTTTAAACTGTGATGGGAAAGTAGCCTTTCAAGTTAGATAAATTTACACAAAACTAAGAATCTCTTGATAAATTAAAAAGTGGTCATTTGAACTTACTGGATACTGTTTTTTTGCCTTTAATCACCGGCATTTCTATCAAGAAAAGGCATGATGTAAAGTGAAATCAAAATACACAATTTGTTTTCATTTGCATCAATAATTTATAAAAGCATGCTGTTGTAGTCAACTTTATTGAATTTATTCTGAAAGAATCATGTTAGAAGTTTTAACTTTTACATTATCAGTTTATGAAATAATTCAGTATATGAGTTTTCCTTCAGATATTAGTTCAATATTTCTTGGCCTTAAGTTTGGATAATTTAAAGTTTTGGAAATTAGTTGGTGACATTTTATTCTCAATTTAAGCCTTTGTTGAGACCAAAAAAAAGGATATGTGTTTAGGGGAACTGTAATCAACACTGTAGATGGCTAGACGCATTATGTATACTATGAAAGCAGTATTGTTTACAGTTTTGGTGGGAAACTAATTTGGGGAACATATATGATTATCCTTGCTTGAGGCCCAGTTCTAAAGACATTTATGTTGTATTTATTTCATCTCCTGGCAATAGTGTTTTCAAAATTGAAAAAATAACTATCAAAATTCATCTCAGAGTTGAACCTGGTTGACTGCACTGTTTGGTGATTTTTATGCAACTTGCTTAATACCTCTCTAAATATTTTTTATCTGAGAACAAATATAAAAGATGTTCTGAAGGCTATTTCAAAAATTTACTGTGGCAGACTGATGTCTTATAAACAAATAAACTTCATAAAAACACATTATGCAATCTTTTAAATATATATGTATGTATTAAAAGGCTTACGGAAATAATAGTTTGTTTACATTGTCATGAACCTGTGATGTCAAGGCTAGTATTTTTTGTACCGGAGTTGTCGAGTGAAAAATAATGGCTACAGTTGTGAAAATCTTGAAAAAACAGCCAGAAAGTGATTGAATATACCATGTAACCTTGTCCAGACACATCTTATTTTCACAGAAATTGAACTTACATATGTATATGTAATCACTAATGAATGATTTGAAAATACTTCCTATGACCTTTAAAAGTGCTTATAACTCGCTTATTATTGGTCCTAGAGGTTTGGGATGGGATACCAACATGTAGGAAATCATGGGCTGGGAATCTTCTGGTGTGGTCGGATTTGACCTTGGGCCCCTCCTTCAAGGTCAAACGAGCATAACGAAACATAAAAGTGCTTGTAACTTGCTCATTATTGGTCCTAGAGGTTTGGGATGGTATACCAACATATAGGAAGTCATGGGCTGGGAATCTTTTGGTGTGGTCGGATTTGACCTTGGGCCTCTCGTTTAAGGTGAAACGAGCATAGCCAAACTCAAAAGTGCTTATAACTCGCTTATTATCGGTCCTAGAGGTTTGGGATGGTATACCAACATACAGTAAATCATGTGCTGGGAATCTTCTGGTGTGGTCGGATTTGACCTTGGGCCCCTCCTTCAAGGTCAAACGAGTATAGCCAAACTTAAAAGTGCTTATAACTCGCTTATTATTGGTCCTAGAGGTTTGTGATGATATACCAACATATAGGAAATCATGGGCTGGGAATCTTTTGATGTGGTCGGATTTGACCTTGGGCCTCTTCTTCAAGGTCAAACGAGGATAGCCAAACTTAAAAGTGCTTATAACCCACTTAGTATTTGTCCTAGAGGTTTGGGATGGTATACCAACATATAGGAAATCATGGGCTGGGAATCTTCTGGTGTGGTCGCATTTGACCTTGGGCCTCTCCTTCAAGGTCAAATGAGCATAGCCAAACTGAAAAGTGCTTATAACTCGCTTATTATTGGTCCTAGAGGTTTGGGATGGTATACCAACATATAGGAAATCATGGGCTGGGAATCTTTTGGTGTTGTCCGATTTGACCTTGGGCCTCTCCTTCAAGGTCAAACGAGCATAGCCAAACTTAAAAGTTCGATAACTCGCTTATTATTAGTCCTAGAGGTTTGGGATGTGAAACCAACGTGTAGGAAATCATGTGCTGGGAATCTTCTGGTGTGGACGGATTTGACCTTGGGCCTCTCATTCAAGGTCAAAGCAGCATAGCCAAACCTAAACATGCTTCTTCTACTTTGCAGCTTAAAAGACACAGTCAGCTGATACAGAACCTGTTCACAGGCACTGATTGCTTTTTTCATTTTAAGATCACTCTTGTGAGCCTAACATGGTCCTTTCAGGAGAATTTCTCTTCACCAATAACATTTACCTCTTCACATTGGTCCTTTAGCATTTCTTATAAAACTTAAAAGCTGTAGGGATGCTTTGTTTTTGTGTACAAAAACTTTTGTCTAGTTTTAAATTAATTGCTTACTGTTATGCTAAAAAAATTCCAATATTGGTTGTAAATTAGGTCTTAGCCATCAAGATCAACATTTCATACTTAATCTTTTATACATTCCATGCCTTGGTTCAATGAATGTACGCATTCAATGATTTTAGCCATTGAATGTATGTACACATTCCACAGCTCAGCCATTGAATGTATACCTTCAATGACTTGCCCATTAAATTGAAAACTTTAATTACTTAAATCTAGCTTTTATAAGCTACAAGCTCACCATGTGGAACTGAATACTATCTCGGAGGGCTGGCCAACATCCAAGAAAAATAGACATATAATACTGGTCCAATGCCTACAACACTGAGGTTAACCCTGTAGTGAGATACCATGAGACTTTCTTCTTTGAGTTGGAACTTTTTCCCATACCCCCTCAGCTGTAATACAATGAGGAGGCAGGGAGGGACTTTCTTCAGTTCCAAATGGTGAGCTTGTAGTTACAAAAGCTACATGTAAGTAATTAATCTTGCATGATATCTTCATAGGGCGATAAGCTTTTCTGGGACTGAAAAAAAGCCTCATTCTGAAAAACAAGATGGCCGCCACGGGCATTTCTTTGAAAATTATCTACCTTTTTCTACTGGTGGTTCTCATAGGTAGAAGGTTGAATCTCCTCATAGGTGATATGTATAACAGATATACATGTCCTTTACAACCTTGCAGACATTTGACCTTGAAGCTCTTAATTCAAGGTCATCCATGGAGTGCCAAAGTACCCCATGTAGCAGATTTTAAAAGTGCCTATATCTCTCTTATTATAGAGGTTTGGAATCTTCTGATGTGGTCAGATTTGACCTTTGACCCCTCCTTCATGGTTAAACGATGATAGCCAAACTTAAAAGTGCTTATAACTCACTTATTATTGGTCATAGAGGTTTGGCATGTGAAAACAGCTTCTAGGAAATCATGAGCTGGGAATCTTTTGATGTGGTCAGATTTGACCTTGGACCCCACCTTCAAGGTCAAACAAGGATAGCCAAACTTACAGTGCATATAACTCGCTTATTCTTGGTCCTTGAGGTTTGCAAAGTGAAACCAACTTATTGGAAATCATGGGCTGGGAATCTTTTATGTGGTCAGATCTGACCTTGGACTCCTTCAAGGTCAAACAAGGATACCCAAACTTAAAAGTGCTTATAACTCCCTTATCATTGGTACTAGAGGTTTGCAGTGTAAAACTAACTTATTGGAAATCGTGGGCTAGGAATCTTGATGTGGTCAGATTTAACCTTTGACTTCTCCTTCAAGGTCAAACAAGGATAGCCAAACTTAAAAGTGCATATAACTCGCTTATTATTGGTCCTTGAGGTTTGCAAAGTGAAAACAACCTATTGGAAATCATGGGCTGGGAATCTTTTTATGTGGTCAGATTTAACCTTGGACTCCTCCTTCAAGGTCAAACCCGATGCTGTTGGCCAAAACCTTCACAGTACCGGTTGAACCAGTTGTGAAGCCAGCTTCAGATGTGACTACCAGCCAGAAGCCATTTTTTGACCCTGGTGCCACCACCAGCAGTCTGGCTCTAGAGAAGACCGGTCCCTGCCTTGATCAGGCCACCTGTGAAGCTGTAGATGAGATGCAGACAGCCACCCAGCCTCTTGAGGCTCCAGGTGCCGGGATAGCAACCCAGCCTGTTCAGGCCCCCAGTTCGTTCCCTGAGGTTCAGCCCACCGGTGAGGGAGACCCGAGTGCAGCATCTGATAGTGAAACTGACCAGCTCAGTGTTACCAGTTCCCTGGGTGATGAGACCCACCGGGACCGGTCAGCAGACAGAGATGTCTCCAGAGATGAGCCTGACACTGAACCTACTGAGGAGGCCAACTACAGGGAGACTATGAGGGGTGTGAGAAGCTTCATGAACTGGCACAAGGTTCCTGAGTTTGAAACTGTGTCCTCTACTGTAGATGACAACCCCTTTGCAGGTGCACGTGTCCAGCCAACCGGGAAAGTCTCTGTGAAACTCCCGCTGAACGACTGGTTGTGTAGGAAGATGTCCAGTCTCAGCCTCACAATCACAGAAGGGTATCCCACCAGAAACAACGATAACACTGGCCTCCTCAGAGATCAATTCATCAAAACTCCCAGATCTTCCAGATCTTACAGGATGCATGCTGAGAAGAGCAGTGAGAGTTCGATAGTACGCACCTGGTCACCGGACCCTGCCAAATTCAACCATTCCTTCAGCAGGATTGCACGAAGAAACCTTCCTACTGTCCCACCCTCCCAGGCCCTCAGTCAAGATCTACTCAGGCGTTGGGAGAGAGCAGCACGTGAACAGACAATAATGTGCAACCAGGCTGCTGGTTTGTCAAGGTGCTTGACTAGGGTTCAAGACTCTATGGCCACTCAGCTCAAAACCCTACGTCTGGACAGTAAGGGAAAGTCATCAGAGAAGATGAAGCAGGCTGTGAGTGAATTAGAATACTTGACCACTTTCAACTGGTCAATCTCCCAAGCCATGGCCAGAACTATGCAGGACTTATCTGAAGGTGTCTTTATAAACATGGCTAACTTCACTCTGGCTCGCAAGGATAGTTACCTGGACTATCTACACGCTGGGGTGAGCAAGATACTGTGAACGCCTTAAGAACGTCTCCAGTACATCTCAACGCACTGTTCCCGGATCAGCTTATTGCCAAGGCTGAAGAGGAAATCAGTAAAAGTGAGGAGAGGCGTTCGTCTGGTACGTCACACCGACACCAAAGTCGCTTCCAGCCCTATGCTGCAAGTGACAAGTCTACTGGCCATCACGACTAGAAGAACGTCCCTCCTTGGAAACAGATCAAAGACAAGCAGCAAGCGAGGAAAAGTTTAGGCAAAGCCTCCACATTCTCCCAGAAGCCGGCTAAGGGGTCCAAGTCTCATAAATGACAATTACTGTAAATTCTGTGACCGGTCAGAAGAACTCTGTATGTGTTACCGGTCAGGGAGACTTGGACCCAGCACCAGTGGTAGCCGGGAACAGCAAAGTGACTTTAAATTTGAATGTAGACTGTTGTGTTGCAAATGCTCATATTGTCACTGGGTTGCCACAAAGGAAAGGCGTAAAACCCAATGCATGTCAAATATACACAGAAATAAAATATGTGAAAGATGTTTCTTGTGTAGGTCACTTGTGTTCTGTAAATCTTGTCACCAATGCCCAACATGCTGTTATAGATCCTCATGTAGGGGTAAGGTTACACCAGTGTTGGGAGAAATGGGAAGCCCTGGGTTCAAGTCCAAAAGTAGTCACCACACTGAGGGAGGGTTACACTCCTGTTCCGGTTCAGACCTAACTTGACAAGGACACCGACTGTAATAAGCAACTACCACAATCCAGCCAAACAGTCCTTCCTTTTAGAGGCACTGTATCAGCTGATAAACAAAAATCCAGTCGAACCGGTAGAAAATCAAAACTCACTGGGTTTTTACAACCGGCTATTTTTGGTACCCAAACCCAACAACCGGTGGAGACCGGTCCTGGACCTGAGCACCTTGAACACCTTTTTAAACACAGAGTCGTTCAAGATGGAGACCCCAGAGACAATAAGAACCTCCCTACAGGCAGGGGAATGGGTCACATCCATAGACTTCAAAGACGCTTACTTCCATATACCAATTCAAAGTCAGTCCAGGAAGTACATGCGTTTTCACCTCCAGGGTCGGTCCTACCAGTTCAAAGCCCTACCCTTTCGTCTATCCACAGCTCCCATGGAGTTCACAGTGGTGGCCAAAGAGGTCAAACTCATGGCACTTCAGAAGGGTATAAAGATCCACCAGTACCTAGATGACAGGCTGGTGAGAGCCTGTACCCACGACACCTGTCTCCAGCATACTCAAACCCTGGTCACACTTTGTCAGGAACTAGAGTGGCTGGTGAACAAGGAGAAGTCAGAACTGGCTCCCAAACAGGTTTTCAACTTCGTAGGTTACCAGTTCGACCTGAAAGAGGGCAAGGTCAGACCAACAGAAGAACGTGGGCAGACCTTGACAGACAAGATCGGATTAATACTGTCAGATCCGGTTTGCCTGGTCCGGTAATTCATGTCCCTGATAGGTCTACTCACAGCAACAGAAAAACGGAAAGATGGAGTTGGCAATGAAAAATCTACAGAAGAATTATGAGAAGCAGGGTGTTCCGTAACTTCCTGTTCAACTGTAGAGACAACAGTCACAGAAGCCTACAAGCACTTCTTTACTCTTTTGTTTTTCCTTCCTAATCTTATAGGTAGGTGTAGCCAGCTGTAAGACTTGCTCTGGAGTTAATAAATCACAGTACTCACATGGGAGATGTTTAACACAGGGATCCTCACCCTGACCTTTATCCTGACATCTGGCACACCTAGAATGTTTGTCAAAGGAGGCCATGATATGTCTGCCAGCCCCTTTTCTTTGTCCAGGTGTAGACATGATGAGTTAAGAACAAAATGTACACACTCGGACCCACAAATAATAGATAAAAGAAGAAATATCCACTAAAATATATCGCCAACTTTCAAATCGCGCCAAACGAAAAAGATGCTATGACGTCACGTCCCTCTGGCGAATGTAGCAGGAACTAGGCCACCTGGCGAGTGGATTGTAGTGTACTGGTCTTGCCGGAGGTGAAACTTGGGACATTTTTCTGGCGTTTGGCGGGACCGGCTGGTGCCGGAGTATAGCTATCGTCTTTTAGGTAAGGTGTATTAATGCAATAAAAATTTACGTTATGATTCAGGTGTCATTTCTGTTAGTATGTGAAACAGCCTTTAAGGCTCAAATTTGTACTATATATTTTCAAACAGGTAACAAATATTTGGTCTTCATAAAGCAATGATGCATCGTAGGAGATATAAACTCATCATACAGTATACTGATGTAAAAACCAGTAAAAAAAACATCATATAAGTGAAACATTATTACAGATATTGAAAGTTTTCCCTAATTACAAAGAATCTCGAGTCTTCAGCAAGGCTAACACTTCAGATATTTTCCTGAAAAAGTTTGTTTCCTGTGCATAATACACTTATTGACAGTAAAATAAGGCTATTTTATTTAAGGTTATATTCTAATTACATCAGTGTTATCTCTTTTCACAATAACAGGCTGTGGGGGTGCTACACTTAATTTCTGTCCTTATATATATATAGCTCTTTTAACTTCAGCTGTTTTGCAATGTACTTCACTATGTTCAGGATTATGGAATGCTAATTGGTTGAACTGAAAAGAGACCATGGTGGCACAGTGTAACACACCCACCTCCCACCTCAGAGGTCAGTGGTTCAAACCTTGGACATTATGTGGGAAAGTTGGTAGTTCTTTATTGATGGCCAGCAGTTGACAGTACAGAACCTTGACCAACTGTATTATATACTGGTTTCCTCTGCCCACAAAACTACCCCTTGTGATATGACCTGTACAGTGTTAAAGCCACTTAAAACCCCAACTAAATAAATAAACTGAAAGCTTGAAGTGTGGAAACTGAATTAACTTCAGTCTATTGATAATAAACTATCAGGATATGGATTGATCACCAATGTGATAAATGACGAGTATTCTGCTTTCCAAGGCAACCACAGCCCCTTATTAATTAACTTGTATACTGATTGAATTTGCACATTTTCACTATTTTGTGTTGTAACTGCCCCTGGGATTCTTTCAAATGTGCCAGAAATGGTCATAATCTGAATATCTATTAGCTTCAAAAAATAATTAAATCAAACTGAACATGTAAAAGATATTGCAGATAGAAGATTGTGCGAAAAAAATGGTCAGTATTGCAAACAATTTATGATGGCTTTATTTTTGAAGCTATTTTTTCTTTTCTTGTAATATTTCAACTATTTATGTTTGTTGCTGAAATAAAAAATAGTACAATAAAAAGTAGATTACATCATGTATCACACCTCATTGACTGCATTTGTATCATGAATATGGATGATGAATAATTAAAAACTTATTTTCTGGGAAAAAACCAAGATACTGGCTTCAGGGAAACTTCAGTGATATGTGTTCAATTTTGTTGCTATATGGTGGCTGAAATCCATTATACAAGACTCTGTAAATCAAGTGTGTGTAGCAGGGGGTCATTATCATGTCAGAGATATGCACTACACTAATAAACCCCACTGGCATGTTTTGTGTACCCACCAGAGACTGCCTAGATAAGTTAATTAAGGGGCACACTCAGATTACAGAAGCATCATATGTTTATCCCCCCCCCATTTACCAGCTAGGTCAGTCTGTTTCCATACTGTGAGCTCAATTTAGGTGAGATAAAACTGAAAGTCAAATAATGGGTTTACATATACAAGAATGAGCAGTGAAGTTTGGTACTTTCTCAAACTAGGGTGAAAGTGATATGTTTTGTGTAAGTTGATTGTTCAAGATGTTTTGTGTGTTTCACTCACATTTTTTGGAAATAATTTAAATACATTTGTATTGAGGAAGCACTGTGCAAATTAGATTACTATAATGGATGCAAGGTGACAATTAACAATCATATGCCATCAGGTTATTGTGACTTCATATGAAACATCAGATCAAGTTGAGGACATTAAGCCTTCAAATAGCAAACCAAGAGTTATGGAAGTAAGGTTTATTTTTACCATTCTTTGTGATGATCAGTAACATGGTTTATATAGTAATTTGATATTAATATTTAGATAGTTTACGTTCGATTTGAAAGACATTGGGTGTATTTTATGTAGTAAAATACTAAAATGTCCACTTAGTTTTGTTGATTTAATCTTGCAGATATACCACATCTAAATATACAATAAGTAAAAGCATTTTATACTTTTTTTTCCAAGAGAATATTTATTTTTAGAAAACATATTTACATATTTACTAACAATTTTAGCAAATGGAAATTTACTGGTTTCATCTGTTTACTGTAACATGTGTATTGCTCTCTGTTACGATCAGGCTCCAATATTATGATATTAAACGTCAAACTTTTTGGTACAAACAGAACATAAATAAGTGATTGAAAGGTGATTATACAAGGTTTTAAATGTGTACTTGCAGTAGTAAATACCAGAGTGAATAAATCAGAATTTTTTGAAATACAGTATCCTTTTTATTTTTTCTTGACTATTTATGGTGGTCAGTATATTTTTTTCCTTGTTAATTGTAGTTTTATCAAGACATAAAGGTGACTTTACCAACATATATTTTTAATTTTTATGGCTGAGAATTGTTTCACAAAATCTTGTATTATAATGTTGATTTGTTCAAAGTTTTTCCTTTACACAAAGATAAAGTTTGCAGTTTTCGTGTTAGGACACATCCTATTAGCAAAAAGATAAAATTTAGTTTTGGTGTTTAGGGCACACCGTATATACAAAAAGATGAAATTTACAGTTTCTGTGTTTAGGGTGCACCCTTTCAACAGAGAGAGTTAAGTTGCAGTGACTATGTTTAGGGCACATCCTTATTACAAAATGAATAAATTTGCAGTTTTCATGGTTAGGGCACACCCTATTTACAACAAGGCCTCTGATGTGGTCATTTATCTCCCACCGTGAAATGTATATTCAACTAGACCTATGCATCGGAGAACTGATGCAAAACTATATCCACCGGAAAGACAACTCACCAAAGTCAGTGAACCATTGTTTGACCTTAAAGGAGAGGCCAAAGGTCAAATCTGACCACAACAGAAGATCTGAAGCCCATGATTTCCTATAAGTTGGTTTCATATTGTAAACCTCTAGGATCAATCATAAGCTAGTTAAAAGCACTATGAAGTATGGCTGTCCTCATTTTACCTTGAAGGAGGGGCTCAAGGTAAAATGTGACCACATCAGAAGATTCCCAGCCCATGATTTCCATTACGTGGTTTCACATTGCAAACCTCGAGGACCAATAACAAGCAAGTTATCAGCACTTTCAAGTTTGGCTATCATTGCTTAACCTTGAAAGGGGGTCACAGGTCAAATTTGAAAACGTCAAAAGATTCCTAGCCCATGATTTCCTATAAGTTGGTTTCAAATCACAAACCTCTAGGACCAATAATAAGCAGGTGATAAGCACTATTCAGACCTTGAAGGAAGGGTCTCAGGTCAAATCTGACCACACCAGAAGATTCCTAGCCCATGATTTCCTATAAGTTGGTTTCAAATTGCAAGCCTCTAGAACCAATAATAAGTGAGTTAGAAGCACTTTTAAGTTTGGCTATCTTCATTTGGCCTTGAAGGAGGGGCCCCAAGGTCAAATCTGACCACACAAAAAAATCCCAGCCCATGATTTCTATAGGTTGGTTTCCTATCAAAAACCTCTAGGACCAATAATATGCTAGTTATAAGCACTTTTAAGTTTGGCTATCCTCACTTGACCTTGAAGGAAGGGCCCAAGGTCAAATCCATCCACACCAGAAGATTCCCAGCCCATGATTTCCTATAGGTTGGTTTACCATCCAAAAGCTCTAGGACCAATAATAAGCGACTTATAAGCACTTTTAAGTTTGGCTATCCTCGCTTGACCTTGAAGGAAGGGCCCATGGGTCAAATCCATCCACACCAGAAGATTCCCAGCCCATGATTTCCTATAGATTGGTTTCCCATCACAAACCTCTAGGACCAATAATAAGCAGGTGATAAGCACTTTTCAGTTGGGTTATCCTCGTTTGACCTTGAAGGGGGGCCCAAGGTCAAATCCGACCACATCAGAAGATTCCCAGCCCATGATTTCCTATAGGTTGGTTTACCATCCAAAAGCTCTAGGACCAATAATAAGCGAGTTAGAAGCACTTTTAAATTTGGCTATCCTCCTTTGACCTTGAAGGATGGGCACAAGGTCAAATCCAACCACACCAGAAGATTACCAGCCCAGGATTTCCTATAGGTTGATTTAAATCCCAAACCTCTAGGACCAATAATAAGCGAGTTATAAGCACTTTTAAGTTTGGTTATCCTCGTTTGACCTTGAAGGAGGGGCCCAAGGTCAAATCCGACCACATCAGAAGATTCCCAGCCCATTATGTCCTATAGGTTGGTTTACCATCCAAAAGCTCTAGGACCAATAATAAGCGAGTTATAAGCACTTTTAAGTTTGGCTATCCTCATTTGACCTTGAAGGATGGGCTCAAGGTCAAATCCGACCACACCAAAAAATTCCCAGCCCACAATTTCCTATAGGTTGATTTATCATCCCAAACCTCTGTGACCATTATTAAGGAAGATATGAGCACTTTTCATGACTGAGAAAGAAACGCCCATGGCGGCCATCTTGTTTTTCAAAATGAGGCCAAAAATATTTCCAGTCAAGATTATGTAACGCGGAACATAATCTGCGAATTTTAGATCTCTACCTATAATACCTTTTGCTCTAGAGGGCCAACAAAAGTCCTTGCTTTAAGTCAATTAAACATCCCTGACAGCCATCTTGTTTTTCAAAATGAGGCCAAAAATATTCCCAGGTAAGATTTTATGGTTATGAATATATCCTGCATATTTGAGAGGGCTAGCTATATTTTTTTTGTTAGAGTGGTAACAGCCAATAATAAATGAGGTATATGGCCTCACAGTCTAAGGTACCATTTTGAATCATTTTAACAGGCCTAAGGTGACCTTGAAAACAATAGCCAAGGTCAGCAAACTGGATGCTGGTACTCCATCATGTACTCAACCTCCAAAGCCATTTTCAATAGTTTCCATGCAATATAGTCAACATTAAGTGTCAAAATATCCCCAAAAAGGCCAACAAATGGTCTTGGTGAGGTACTGTGATGATCTGTGGATGACTTTCAGTGAAGAGCTTCAAGGTCAAATTTCTGCATGCTTACAGAGGACATATATATGTATTGTATATGTTGGAGCCCAACTTAGGAGTCAGCCCATCTTAAGAACATATCAGCCAACTTAAGATAATAAAATTCAAGAATGATTTTTATGTTGAATATACAGTAATATAAACCATTTACAAGGAAATTATTTTCATGAAAAAGATGACATTGTGTACTTAACTGACCCTTGTACAGATATAAATGTTTATATAAAACTGGACCACTATGTGAAAAAATAGCCAAAATCTGACCTTTAAGAGGCCACCAGTGACCTTGAAATTGAAGGTCAAGGTTACAAAACAAGCATTTCTGGCATTGTCCATACATACCCACATACCAAATTTGAATGGTCTAAGTAAAACGCTTTTTAAATTATCGGGTCCGAAAGGAAATCTCTGCGGCAGCGACGACGGCGGCGTGACCGTACTGAATCCTAAGTATCCCTGACTTTCGTTCGGGAATGCAATATATATTTCAATTTACAGTTCAATAGTATATACTTACAACCAATTAATATTGAAATTTCTTTTTACATATTCACTTGAACTCAAACCATTAAATCATTTGATTTTTTTGGGTCAATCATCCTGCAATGATGGCAAAAAGTTCATAGAATGTGTCCCTGTGGACATTTTTAGAGACTTTTAGGTGACCTTAAAATTAAAACTACAGACCTTAAATTTCCACAGATTAATATAAAAGTAATATCCAATACATTTTGAGACCAGTCAGAATTACCATTTCCAAATTATAGGACAAAATATGTGAAAAATGTAGAAAAAGTTATCCCTATATAGGGTCTTCATGGGTCTCGAACACAATTTTAACCTCAATGTAAAACTTCTGTGAAAAGGACGCATCCTTTTTACAACAGTGAACATTTGCAGTTTCTGTGAAAAGGACGCGTCCTTTTTGGAAAAGTGAAGATTTGCAGTTTTTCTGAAAAGGACGCGTCCTTTTTGGAAAAGTGAAGATTTGCAGTTTCTCTGAAAAGGACGCGTCCTTTTTGGAAAAGTGAAGATTTGCAGTTTCTCTGAAAAGGACGCGTCCTTTTTACAAAAGTGAAGATTTGCAGTTTCTGTGAAAAGGACGCGTCCTTTTTGGAAAAGTGAAGATTTGCAGTTTTTCTGAAAAGGACGCGTCCTTTTTACAAAAGTGAAGATTTGCAGTTTCTGTGAAAAGGACGCGTCCTTTTTACAAAAGTGAAGATTTGCACTTTCTGTGAAAAGGACGCGTCCTTTTTGGAAAAGTGAAGATTTGCAGTTTTTCTGAAAAGGACGCGTCCTTTTTACAAAAGTGAAGATTTGCAGTTTCTGTGAAAAGGACGCGTCCTTTTTACAAAACTGAAGATTTGCAGTTTTTTTGAAAAGGACGCGTCTTTTTTAGAAAACTGAAGATTTGCAGTTTTCTCTGAAAAGGACGCGTCCTTTTTAGAAAATTGAAGATTTGCAGTTTCTGTGAAAAGGACGCGTCCTTTTTAGAAAAGCGAAGATTTGCAGTTTCTGTGAAAAGGACGCGTCCTTTTTAGAAAAGTGAAGATTTGCAGTTTCTGTGAAAAGGACGCGTCCTTTTTGGAAAAGTGAAGATTTGCAGTTTCTGTGAAAAGGACGCGTCCTTTTTACAAAAGTGAAGATTTCCAGTTTCTCTGAAAAGGACACGTCCTTTTTGGAAAACTGAAGATTTGCAGTTTTTCTGAAAAGGACGCGTCCTTTTTAGAAAAGTGAAGATTTGCAGTTTCTCTGAAAAGGACGCGTCCTTTTTACAAAATTGAAGATTTGCAGTTTCTCCGAAAACGACGCATCCTTGTTACAAAATTAAAGATTTGCAGTTTCTGTGAAAAGGACGCGTCCTTTTTAAAAAAGTGAAGATTTGCAGTTTCAGTGAAAAGGACGCGTCCTTTTTAGAAAAGTGAAGATTTGCAGTTTCTGTGAAAAGGACGCGTCCTTTTTACAAAATTGAAGATTTCCAGAAAATTTGAGATTTATAGTTTCTGTGAAAAGGATGCGTCCCTTTTGCAAAAGTGAGATTTGTAGTTACTGTGAAAAGGATGCGTCCTTTTTAGAAAAGCAAAGATTTGCAGTTTTTGTGAAAAGGACGCATCCTTTCTAGAAAGGCTGTTTTTCTATTTTAGACAATTTCTTGGCTTTCAAATGCTGATATTTACATTTTTGATCATGAAAAGTCCAGTTTTCAAAAGTGTTTTTCATTGTTTTGCAGCAAAAGTGCCAAAACCTGCTTATTTTAGGCCTAAAAAGGAAAGCGTGACTTTTCCTTTTTAAATCTGACTTCAGTTCCACCTACTTTTGGGAGAGCTTTCACTTGGTGAAATTTCAGACCCATTGCTAATTACTCACCTACTCAAAATGAGTAAATGCTAATTATCTCTAAAAGTATTGCAGATAGCCAATTTTTCTCAAATAACTCATTCACCTACTTTTGGGAGAGCTTTCACTCCGTGAAGTTTCAGACCCATAGCTAATTATTCACCTACTCGAAATGAGTAAATGCTAATTATCTGTAAAGGTATTGCGAATACCCAATTTTTATCAAATACTCATTTATGTACTTGTGGGAGAGCTTTCACATGGTGAAGTTTCAGACCCATAGCTAATTACTCGCCTACTCAAAATGAGTAAATGCGAATTATCTCTAAAAGTATTGCAGATAGCCAATTTTTCTCAAATAACTCATTCATCTACTTTTGGGAGAACTTTCACTTGGTGAAGTTCCAGACCCGTAGGTAATTACTCCCCTACTCAAAAGGAGTAAATGTGAATTATCTCTTAATAGTATTGTAGATAGCCAATTTTTCTCAAATAACTCATTCACCTACTTTTGGAAGAGCTTTCACACACAAAAGTGAAAAATTGTGAATATCTCGGAAAAGCTATTTCTTCTCCTTTAATGCTCGGCGGGAAATACACACCGCGGCAGTGGTCTTTTCAAAAATTTTTGTCTCCCCCAAAAATGGTGGCCATTTTGAATTTTCAAAGTTTTTGAAAAACACAAAAATGCTTATATCTCGAAAACCGTGCTACATGGAGCGAACTCAACAAATTTTTTGACCTGCTGGGTATCTCTGTAGAGTAGCCATGCCATTTTTCAAAATATTTTTGTCTCGCCAAATATAGCGGACATTTTGACTTTTCGAATTTTTTGCAAAACACAAAAATGCTTATATCTTGAAAACCATGCTAGATAGAGCAGACTGCGCTGACTTTGGTTGCCACAACAGTACAAGGCTAGAAACGAAGCATTTTCTTAATACTTTAGTACTCACCTTTATATCCTTTTCGGGACGCTTTGTTTTTGCTATGCAAAAACATTATCTTTTTTTTTGCGAGCGATCCTCTAGTTGTCTACTGATGCTGATCCTCCTGTCCCAGGTTCCTACAAGAATAAATTGTTTCTTTCCGGATCTTGTCAGAGGACAAAATTCTCAAAATTATTAAGTCTACACCAAATAAATCATGTGACTGGGATCCAATCCCAACATCTTTGGTCTTTGATTGTATCAGTGTAGTCTTGACCCCTGTTACAAATTTTGTGAACTACTCCCTACAGCAGGGCAGTTTTCCATCCTGTTTCAAGACTACACATGTCACACCCTCGCTAAAAAAGCTAGTCTTGACAGAAATACTCTGAAGAATTAGTATTAATTCGAACCAGTATCCAACCTCAGCTGTATCTCCAAACTTCTAGAGAAAGCTGTGGTTAAGCAATTAAATATGCCCATTGCTCAGGAGGGTATATCCAACATTAATTAGTCTGCATATAGAGCTTTTCACTCTACTGAAACGGCATTGCTAAAAATACAAAATGGCATTGCCACCTCAGTGGACCAGGGTACTGCTGTTGGATTAGTCCTTCTGGACTTATCCGCAGCATTTGACACAATAGACCACTCAATCCTATTGGTACATTGGTATGGCATTGATGGGGGTTGTGCTTAAAGGGGTTCAGTCATACCTGAACTGTAGGAAACAGGGGGATCAAAATAGATGGACATCTTTCAGGTGCTTTCCAACTACCTTATGGGGTTCCTCAGGGCTCAGTGCTGGGCCCACTCCTTTTTACCCTATATACAACCCCTCTCAGTTCAGTCATATCTACATTCAGTGTTACCAATCACCTAAATGCAGATGATACACAAATTTACTTTGAACTTGACTCTAGGAACTTTGATTCTAGTACCACTGAATTGACAGAATGCCTTGAGGCTGTGCAGACTTGGATGGGGAAATAACAAACTTAAATCCTGACAAGACAGAAGTCACATTGATTGGTGATGATCAAATCAGAAGTTCCCTGAAGTCATCATTCCCAGTAGGTTTCTTGGTAATATCATGGAACCAGCTGAATCTGTCAAAAACCTTGCTGTCATTCTGGATGCTGACAACTCAATGCAAAGACGCATGGCTAACCTATGTCACATATGTTACTACCATCTCTGGGAACTAGGAAGGGTCCACAGGTATTTAAATCATGAAACAGCTGTGAAGGTGGCAAATGCCTTGGTAAGCAGTTGCCTGAATTACTGTAGTTCACTGCTTTATCACACAAAAAAGGCATATTCTGTCAGACTACAAAGAGTTAAACATGCCGTATGTCATACTCTGTGCAAACTAAATAAATTTAGTCGTGTCACACCCTTCCTGCACAAACTACACTGGCTTCCCATTCATTACTCTATATTGTTCAAATACAACCTTCTCACTTATAAAGCAATAAATATTAGCCAACCTCCATATCTGTCCTCTCTAATTAAATGGAGCAATCTCACACCTGGAAATCGCCTATCAATTTCCTCATCCAAACTGATGGCCCTCAGGCCATTAGAACCATGGAAAGTATTTCTGGATTCAGAAAACAGTTGAAAACGTATCTTTTGATATTAGTCTATCCTCAACCATTGCCTATCTGCCCTACCTGACACTAATATGGAAACTGACCTCCTTTTCGGAACTGGACCATTCCTTTTTGGACATCAGCGCTTTAGAGGATGTTTACATAAATTTTGGCACTTTATAAATGCTCCTTACTTACGTCATGGTGTGACCTTGATTTGACTTGTGACCTTGCCGTAGTGACCATGAGTTTGAAAATCTTGTTCAGGCTATGTCTCAGAAACCATAAGGTGTAGGAAGATGATACTTGGTAGGCACATTGGTTAGGGGGGGTGTAATTGTGCATCATCATGGTGTGACCTTGATTTGACCTTGCCATAGTGACCTTGAGTTTGAAAATCTTTTCTAGGCTATATGTCAGAAACCATAATGTGTAGGAAGTTAATACTTGGTAGAGACATTGGTTAGGGGTTGTAGATATGCAGTGTCATGGTGTGACCTAGATGACCTTTGACCTTGCTGTAGTGACCTTGATCTTTACAATCTTGTCCGGGCTATATCTCAGAAACTGTAAAGTGTAGGAAGTTGACACTTTGTAGGGACATTGGCTAGGGAATGCTGGTGTGGAATTTCATGGTGTGAGCTTCATTTGTCTGAGCTTGCTGTAGTGACCTTGACCATTAAAATCTTGTCCAGACTCTATCTCAGAATCTGTGAGGTGTAAAAAGTTAATTGGTATCAACATTAGTTAGGGGTTTGGCTATGTAGTGTCAAGGTATGACCTTGATTTGACCTTTGACCTTCGCCGTAATGACCATGAACTTACAAATTTTGTGCGGGCTATATCTCAGAAACCGTGAGGTGTAGGAAGTTGATATTTGTTAGGGACATTGGTTAGAAGGCATAGGTGACTAACAATCCTCAATTAACCTTGTTTGTGGTGACCTTGACTTTTAAAATATTGTCTGGGTCATATCTCTGAAACTGTAAGAAGAGAAAGTTGTAGAAGGTGTAGAAAGTTGATTCTTGGATGAGTCATTGGTTGGGGGTGCAGGTATGCTAAATCATGGTGCGATCTTTAAACCTTGGCTCTGCCAAATTGTATTCACGTGCCATAATTTAGACTTATTTTCTCTTATGACAAAGATATGTGGATTTGCTGTAAACAATTATTATATGTGCTTAATTGTGCTATACTTCAATTACTAAATTTTACAGCTTCATAATTTACAATTATTTTCTCTCTTAAATGTTATTTTCTCTACTGACATTATTCGGATCTTTACATAACTGATGTCATTTGCTAAATTTTACAGCTTCATAATTTACAATTATTTTCTCTCTTAAATGTTATTTTCTCTACTGACATTATTCGGATCTTTACATAACTGATGTCATTTGCTGGACATTGGTTAGAAGGCATAGGTGACTAACAATCCTCAATTAACCTTGTTTGTGGTGACCTTGACTTTTAAAATATTGTCTGGGTCATATCTCTGAAACTGTAAGAAGAGAAAGTTGTAGAAGGTGTAGAAAGTTGATTCTTGGATGAGTCATTGGTTGGGGGTGCAGGTATGCTAAATCATGGTGCGATCTTTAAACCTTGGCTCTGCCAAATTGTATTCACCTGCCATAATTTAGACTTATTTTCTCTTATGACAAAGATATGTGGATTTGCTGTAAACGATTATTATATGTGCTTAATTGTGCTATACTTCAATTACTAAATTTTACAGCTTCATAATTTACAATTATTTTCTCTCTTAAATGTTATTTTCTCTACTGACATTATTCGGATCTTTACATAACTGATGTCATTTGCTGGGAAAGTCTCCTGAATTTTGTACTGTTTCATTTCTTCTATATCTCATGGTGTCGAGAAGTAATTCTCTGGGCTTTGGGGTAAGGGGATATCTGATGCTATTTTTTTCTGAATTCTGGCCTCCATCTTGAATTTTAGCAAAAATATAAAATGCCGCATTCAAAATGGCGGAATTCTCCATTAGATTATACAATGTCCCATCTACGGATGCACTGTGTCGAATTGACACAGTACCAATTGTGCTACCTCTTTGGGCAGCTATACTTAAGAAATTTTACAGCTTCATAACTTTTAGTTAACTTATAATGCTGTCATCTTTTCTGTCCCTGGATATTGAAATTGGTTGACTGTTTTTGTTTTGTTGCACCTTAGAGTCCCCTTTGAATAGGGGAGATTAAGTACTATAAAAGTCCAATTAGAATTAGAATCTTGCTATTGAATTTCCTTCTTTTGATACTGTGTCTTTACATACGTATTTGCTCTTACATGTTATTTTCCCCAGCACCTTTACATAACTTATACTGCCTTTTCTGAAAGTTTTCTGACCTTTACACTCTTTCGTATCTTCTATATCACGTGGTGCTTAATGATATTTGCCCGTGGTGTGGGGTATGGTAATCTCTTGATGCTATTTTTTTAAAGCGCAAGCCTCGAAAGAGCTCGCGCTTCTACAGATCACTTTTTTTTTGTCTCTGGACTTTCATGAATTGTGGCGCAGCATTATGAGTATTTGTCTGCTCACTGAAGTTAAGCGGCAATGGGCTACGTTAGTACTTAGATGGGTGACCGTCTGAGTTCTAGACCAGCTGTGGGATGTGTCTGAGTTGGAATTTCTTTGTGTCCCCAGACGTTCGTAAATTCTTTTAGCCTCTTGGCTACATGAGTAGCCATTTTGAGTAACACTTATTTTTCTGCTCACTTAAAGGAAAATACAGAAAATATTTTAACCTTATTTAGTATGGAGGATTATTGGGTCCATAGCTTGTTTGGTGTTGTTTTGGGGTGTTAAAGGCTATTGCTATGTTATTAATAGCTAATTAGCCATTTTGAGCAAATATGTTAATATGTATCGATGAACTATTCAATTATTGCAAATTATTGGTTACAGGCTGACCTACTTTATCCAAGCTACAGTGTTGTCACTGAGATAGAAATCTATCACTGTAAGTATGTGAATAGTAGTTCCTTTTACTTTAATTAGATATCAACACAAATAATTTCTAAATAACAGATAAATAATAACAGATAACCATAACAGATAAAGTGATTTTGACCAAGTTTTTGATCTGCAGGGTAATAAAAGGTATTTCAGCTATCTTTACTAAATCTGATATTCAGTTTAATAACTTGCTTGGTAGTGTTTTTAGTTATTAAAACTGTATAGCTGAGTAAGGGCTAATTAGCTATTTTCAATAGAAATTTAGTTTCTGTGCATTTAAAGAAAAAGACTTTTGAACAAAATTTTATTATGAAGATTATTGGGTTGCATAATAGGCTAGCCACTGAGCTACAGCAGTTACCATAATGAGTAAATACTTATAAGAAATGCAGGCGGTACGCAATTTCTTTCAAACATGTTATTCACCCAATTTTTATGAACTGTCACAGAAAATTTTCAGATGGGCTTGCTAAATGTGTAAGTAATATCAACTTTTATAATCTCGCAGTTGAGAAAGTTGCTTATATCATGAAAACCAAACCATTTATCGCATTTTCACAAAATAAGTGGTCCAGATTCTTTCTCTGTAGCTACAGATGGTTATCATGTTGGACTTTTATCACAAAGATTAATTCAATTATAGCTATAGAATTATGGAGGAAATAAAAAATGTTGACCTGTTAGGTATAAGAGACTTTAGGTATAGTGCCTCTGAAAAGTTAAGTTTTCCGATATTTCTGTCACAATCAAAAATGTTGTTTATCTCAAAAACCATTAGAGATACAGCAATATTAGCAGATTTTTGACATGAAAATTATTAAATTTTCTGAATGTCAACCAACATCTTGGATTGTGAAGAAAATCAAAAATGTTTTCTAACTCAAAAAGGATTAGAGATACTGTGATTTTGAGCAAATTTAAGACCTTTGGCTTTCGTATTAGAGACCTTAGGGATAGTGCCTCTGAAAAATTATGTATTTTCTGAATTTCATCCACCATTTCGAATTTTGGGTGGGGTGGACAATACGCATGATAATGTGCTGTCTTTCATGTTATTTTCTTGCCTCAGATATTTCACTTCTGTCTAGCATTGTAAGTCTGTCTCATCATTGAGTAAACAACTTCCAACAACAAAAGTGTTAAAGTAAGATTATTTTTGTGAACTACTATTTGATATTCTGTGTCATGGTAAATTTTGAGAGCTGTAGTTGTATAGCTAAAGTAATGGCTACTTTGACATATTGCCATTGAGTAAATCGTCTCCATATTAATGATTACTATTAAAAACTACATGGTGGATTTCACTTCTATTTCCTGGATTCACACAATAAGAATACCTGGCAGGGGATAAATGCAATGGCAGTGGCCTTTTTATTGTGCATAAAAACTGTATTCTGTGTGAATTGAACTGCAAAATATATCTTACTGTATGCATAATAGTGAGAAAATAAGAAAACTTTCCAATATGAACCACTGATACTCCTCTTGTACAAACTTGTTTCTCACATAAATATATTTTAAAAGAATTCTGAAAATTTCTCTTCATTTCAGAGTGCAATAGGCTTAAGCTTATGATACAGTCGCATACAACTATTATTTAACATTGAAAGTGCAAAGTAAGAAAGTGAAATTTACATCTCACCAGTCAAGAAACCCCCTTTAATTTTTTTCAACTTGTTGGAAATTTTTTCCTATTTGTGATTTTTGTGACTATATTGGTCTTCTGATCTCCCCTGATGCAAATTTGAGACAAATTGTCTTACTTTTAAATGGTTTTTGTGTATTTTTACCGGTAGATTTACAGGGAAGTGGTAGGTGTACTATGTGAAAAGTTTCTTTTAAGTGGCTACATATTTTCAGAAAAGCTTACACAAGTTTCAATGTATTTTCAGAAGCCATTGAACCTGAAGGGAGGGCTCTGGTTTTCTGTTGGGGAAGCTATTGTTAAAATGGAAGTATCACTGTTTTAATACTTGTGTTACATGTAACATTTGACAAATTAAAAATTATAAAAATGAGTATGAAATAAAATATATATTGGCATTTGAAGTTCTCACAAGTTCTTCTCCTGTAAGTGCTACAATCATAAATAATAATGTCTAAATATTGTGACATGAAATTTATGTCTGCCATGCTGAGGTTAAGGGCCACAAAAATCCACTGCAAAGATAAGGCTTTTGAGCTAGATAAGGCTGCTTAGAAACACCACTGCTAGTTAAGGCTTTTAAGGCAACTGGATAATATTGTGGTTGACAATAAATTACATGTCACTTATTCAAAAACTGGGCATTATTTTGTGGGCACGGGAAATATTTAGTTATTTTACAGAATTCATAACCACTTCAAATGTGAATATTGTGCGAGACATAAGTAATATGCCAATAAGGTTTAAGGTGTTTACAATGCACAACAAGCTTTAGTTTGTAAAATATTAAAGTATTCTTGTGATTTCAATTAACAGTTCATTATATCTGTACTTGTATAACAGTTGCCCTTAAAGTTTCAACATTTAATTATTTTAGTACTGGTTTAAATCAAAGATATTTTAATTACAATAGTTGTATAACAGTATACATAATCTACCTGTTATAACATTTTGTATTTTCAGTTCACCTGTAAGGAACTTTTATCACAGTTGAGTAGGTATCAACATCATAACTGTAAAAATTAAAGTAATGCCTGTATGTTTGACCCAGTGTTTGTAGTGATTAAAGTAATGTCTGTATGTTTGACCCAGTGTTTGTAGTGATTAAAGTAATGCCTGTATGTTTGACCCAGTGTTTTTAGTGATTAAAGTAATGCCTGTATGTTTGACCCAGTGTTTGTAGTGATTAAAGTAATGCCTGTATGTTTGACCCAGTGTTTGTAGTGATTAAAGTAATGCCTGTATGTTTGACCCAGTGTTCGTAGTGATTAATGTATTGTTTGTTAATGCATAAGTTTGGTCCTTGGGTTATTCTATTTGGCAAACTAAATACTGGTTCTCACTACTGAGGTTGTGAGTACTATTCTAATATTTCTGATTTTCCGAAAGCTTGCCCTGCATAATGTGACCTCAGATTTCAATTGGAAACACTACTGAACTTTGGTATAGAGGTGAAAATTGTATGTGTGTTCCAATTAAATGTCTTATTTCTCGAAACATAGGCCTCAGTGAGCAAGTTGGCCATTTATTCACTTGGTTTTCTTCTCTATGGGTGTGGATCATTATTTGCAAATTGTGAGTTTCTTTACCATATTCATGTTTGAAGTGCTCTATGCAACAAAAGAAACTGCTGTTGTGCAATGCTCGTACACATTCTAGTTCTGATGTATTTTAATTTGTGAAGCGTATTCATGGTTACAGTGATATAATATTCTTGTAAATTTAAATGTCAATCATGTCTTATTACTAAATAACATATATCAGTATTTGATCTTTTCAGTAGACGTTTAAAGACAGAAATCATTATGACAAAGTGGTACAACAATATAGATGTTAAACTATTTTAATATTTCTATTTTCATTTCATCTGTACAATTCTATCTCAATTAGAAAATGGTACACAGAGATAAAGGTAAAGTTTGACCCAATGTCTGTTAAACACAGTGTATATATGTTAAATGGAATTCTTCAAACATTATAATCATCTTAGTTTTTGAACAGCATGTAAAACGGTAACTTTCACATCTCATACCCCATGGAAAAATTGAGTCTCTTTTTTTGCCAAAAAGGAAAACAATCAGTGTTTTTTTTCCAATCATGGCAAATTGGCTATCCCTTAAGATATTGTTTTGGGTCTTGTTTTTTGCTGCTGTACATTATGCTCTTCCTTTAATATCTACTTCATGTATCTTTGTTAGAGTTGCAAAATTTTCCATTCATTAACAAGAACTGGCTTTGAGTTGCGACACCATGGGAAATCAAACTTAGCTCTAGGAAGGTTTAAAAAAATGAAATAATGCTGAATGTTCTTGTCAGTTCAAAATATTCACAAAGGTTCTTATATTTTGTCATGTATTATTTTTGACCCTTTAGCTCCCTGGTGTGGGGCTCTATTTTCTAGTTTATATTTACATTGCATCTAAATTTTGAGTATTGGTTTAAAAATTATTTAGTTTTTTTTCATTATTTATGTGCAATGTAGACCAAAATTAGTTTATAACATTTTTACCCCACATCATTTCAAGGCTGTGTAGGTAGGTATTGTTTTCACCCATGACATGGGCAGGTGGGAAGGGAAAAACAGTTTGTCTGTATCTCACAAACTCAGGTGGGCTGCTGCCTCTGTCGGTTCAACTGGGATGACCTTGACCTTTAATATCTTGTCTGGGTTACTAGTATATCTCAAACTATAAATGTAGGAATTTGATGGGGACATTGGTTGTTGGGTATAGGTGTTATAGTGTGACCTTGATGTAACCTTTGCCCTTCGCTCTGCTGTGTTTCTGCTGCCTTGTTTCTCCATGATATTGCTTCTGTACTTTTGCGTAACTCAGTTCATAAGTTCTATATGTAACGGTGTCCAATGCTATTTCCCTGGGGTTTTTGGGTTTGGGCACATTCAATGCTATTTTTCATTCTTTACATACAATGTAAACAAGATTTGTTCAAATTTTAGTTCTCCTTCTTTGTTTCAGGTCCCATTTTGGTCATATGTGGGTGCAGTATATGAATACAAGCCACAGAATCATCGCATTTCAGTAGTATATACCGAGTGTATATCGAGTCGAGTTTCCCATCAATCATGTCACTTTTTGACAGCTGTGCAGCTGCCTGGGGCAGATGGTAGATGGATGGCTAGGTAGGGCAGGGTCGATACTAGCTCTATACAGGTGATTGGGCTCTATACAGGTTCTTGAGACTGGCTCAATGGGGACTTTTGTTTTACTTTGATAGTTTATAGCTATTACTCAGCTGAATCATCACACAGCTGTGCTTTTTTAATGGGTGCAGCTCTTTGTCTGATTTTTTTTTTTAATGGGTTAGCACAGCTGTGTTTAATGGGGCTTTGTCTGCTAGCTCCAAGCTTTGTTTTAATGTGGCTTTGTCTGCTAGATCTCGTGGCATAGCCAAATTTTTAATGGGGCTTTGTCTGCTGGCCATGCTTTGTTTAATGGCTAGCACAGCTGTGTTTAATGGGGCTTTGTCTGCTAGCCAATCTTTGTAAATGGGGCTTTGTCTGCTACCCATACTAGTTCACAGCTGTGGTTTTTTGAATGGAACTTTAATGGGGCTTTGTCTGCTGGCCATGCTTTGTTGTTTAATGGCTAGCACAGCTGTTTTTAATGGGGCTTTGTCTGCTAGGCCAAGCTTTGTTTTAATGGGGATTTGCTAGCCAAATTTTTTAATGGGGCTTTATCTTCTAGCCTACTGCATGATATTACTACTGAAAACTGAATCATCTAATAGCCCTTTTTTCTGCTGATGGGGGCTTTGTCTGCTAGCCCATACTAGTTCACAGCTGTGGTTTTTTTAATGGAACATTAATGGGGCTTTGTCTGCTGGCCATGCTTTGTTGTTTAATGGCTAGCACAGCTGTTTTTAATGGGGCTTTGTCTGCTAGGCCAAGCTTTGTTTTAATGGGGCTTTGCTAGCCAAATTTTTTAATGGGGCTTTATCTTCTAGCCTACTGCATCATATTACTACTGAAAACTGCTCTCCCAACCATCATGCTAAACACAGCTAGCCACATTGGAGGTCTATTGAAAATCTCCATTCCCAATTAAAATTAACGTGAAATTTCGAACCCCAGGGTAAGCACTCGAACGCAATTCCTCATATACATTCTCAGTATCACTTGTTTAGTGATATGGCTTTATGAAAACAAAACAATTGCTCTCTATCGTATCTCTCACTTATTATACTGAATCTTTAATGTTATGGCTATTAGGGTTAGGGCTTTGGGTTTAGAGATGAAAAATCTTAATTGAACAAACTCCTAGATAAAGTAAATCTCATTTGCATGCAAATCCTAATTTTCTTTACATCACAAAGACCATTAAATCAGATAATGCACTAGATAAAAAAAATTTAATATCAAATCTGAATCTACTCTCCTTTGTTACTTTATTTCCTTTGTATGGTTTCCAGCCAATCTGTTACCCTCTCACCTGTTCCCTTTTATATTTCCCACATCTGCATCTTTGACAGAAGGCCCATTGTTCTATTATTAAAAATGTGTCACTTATTTTTATCATAATTTTTACATAAATATTATAGCCCTCACAAAGACCTCCCCAACCCCCCCTCAAACCCACCCTTTCGTATTTCTCACCTCTATCTCATTATGTGACTGTCATTGGGAGCTCACACGTTAACTGACAAATACCTGTCTAGCACAAAGACTGCCTTAACTTTATTTTCCTATATTTAAACTTTCTCCTTTCACTCACATCTGTCTAATAACTCTTGTTTTATGTAACACGGGCTATTTATACTGGTAATGAAATGCTGAGCTTGCTTTTTTTTATAAAATTTTTTCTCTGACATAAGGATCCTGACACTCTTTTCAACACATTTACTAAAATTGCTGATAAGACTAAATCTTTTCTATAGTAATTATAAACTCCCCAGTCGCTATATAAACCCCTGGGAAATCTGTTTTTGTGAAATATTAAATGCTTATCACTCTTGCGGAATTCTGCAAAAATTATTTTGATATAAAAAAGAATTGTTAGAAATGTCTCAATCAGGATTAACTCTTAGGGATCTATTTCTACAGGTGGGAGATATGAACCTTCAGCACCCAGATTATTTTTTAGAGATGGCACTCAATACCTTTCATATTAAAAATTGTACATGCCTAGGGGTGTCATTGTTTTATGTCTCATGCTTCATCTGGCATTATCCATCCTATACTCACAGGATTCTTCTTACAGCCTTTAGAGCCTACAAGAACAAACTTATTAAATCCTATTTAGGATGGAGAAAGAGGATGAAAACATATTCGACTCAGGCTCAGCAAATGCGAAGAATTATGCTTAATAGAATGGTTTCAGGTCAGAGAATGCGTAGACAGGTTATGAGACAGATGGGTATGGAAATCAATGATTCAGACTCTGAAGACGAAGGCATTCACTCTGTCTAGAACTCATTAATCATCTGAAATCTTCAACAAAATCAATAATAATTGCAAGACACTCCCCTATATAAACTGGAAAATCTTCAACATATTATAATATCTCCTTATTTTTCATATCTGAATACCCTGTACCATGGAGTGTAGATGTTATTTATGTGGTTCTAACCTACTGAATCAGAAAAATCTACTTCATCACCAGAAGTATTGTCACCAAGTAACAGATAAGATACAAGAGAAATGCAGGATATGTGATCGACAATTCCATGATAACCAGGCCTTGTGTTTACATCTTCAAAAATGTGGAAAATATATCTGTAGGAGCTGTGATCTTCCATTTCTTACAACAGAGGCCCTCAACTTTCATGTGGAGACATTTCATAAGAAATCTACAGCTGCTAAATCTTACAGATGTGGCATTTGTAAATGCAATTTTGAGGGTAGGAGGGCCCTGTACACGCATAGAATGAGACAACATGGAGGCAACAATGATGACCCTGTCCTACCAGCCTTTATTGTAGATAATGATGACGAAAATTTACGTGAGATTTACGTTACAAACATAGATCACATACAGGCTAACCATCAAGAGACTGAACTAAAGAATATCTACAATTTTCCAACCAATAATCTGCATGGGGGTTACAGGGAGATTCGATCCCAGGTGAGGGAAATCTATCAGAACCTACACAATGCCTTCAGGATTAATCTCGCCTTTGGAACCATTTTATTTAACAATGAAACAAGGGAATACAGATATTTTGTTCCACATTACAACAGTAAGATTCTTCAATATCCTTTTCGAATTTCGAATATGAATAGTATTCGTTTTTTGATGAATAAGTTAGCTGGAATCGATATAATTACACAAGCAAGATCAGATAGACCCTCTACTGCCTGGAGCCTCGCCTTCATAACTAATGTGCAGTATGTAGTTTTTAAAACAGAGTTTCCATTGGGAAATGCTGAAGACCTGCCAGATTACATCAAACAGAATAGGAATCTGAAGACAATGTATATAGACAAATGGACGGGCAAACCATATACAGACAATTTATGTTTCTTCAGATGTCTTCGACAACATTTTAATGGTAACAAAGATTTCCTCGAATATTTTCGTGTATGGATGAATTTTAAAAAATCAGAAAAATTAGGAAATTCTACTGGACAATTTACTGGTGTGACTATGGATGAGATGATGGATCTAGAAAGATGTTTTAATGTAAAAATTTTGATATATTCTCTGTCACCAGATGGAGTTGTCTGTAATCTGTATAAATCTGTAAATAATTATGATAGTAAGATGTATCTTAATGTACATGAAAACCACCTTAGTTATATTGTAGATATAAATAAATTCGCTAAAAAATTTCAATGCGAGAAGTGTCTTAAGTTGTTCACAAGAGAGTGGAACATGCAAAGACACTACAAAGTATGCTATGATAGAACTATCTACCATTTTCCAGGTGGCTTCCATAAGTCACCCTTAACCATATTCGAAAAACTCGAATCTCTAGGAATACATACCTCTGAGCAATCTAGATATTATAAACTCTTTGCAGTGTGGGATATGGAGGCCATGCTTCAAAAAACGAACCACAGCACCACGAGTAAATTGAACTGGATATCCAAACATGTTCCCATTAGTGTGAGTGTAGCTTCTAACATAACCAATTTTGAAACACCGAGATGTTTTATCAATCCGGATCCGACAATTTTGATTCAAAATATGATGGAATATCTCAGACTGATTAGTATAGCCGCTCGTAAACAAATCTCCTGCAAATATTTTCATGTTTTATATGAACTGGATGAGCTCATTCAGAAATATAAAGAGGATGGGGAGCAGGCGGATTCGGATTTCGAATCAGAGGACTGGGAAGAGGAACTCGAGTCGGACGAATCTGATTCAGAATCCAATATTGTCTTTACTCCAAGTAAAAAGATTCTGTCACATTTCATATCCAATATTCAACAAGTTAAGAAAGAGTTTCTTACTTACATTACCCAACTACCTGTTATTGGATTTAATTCAGGTAGATACGATCTGAATTTAATTAAGACTGATATTCTCAAGTATATAAGTTTAAATTACACAGAAAATGAAATCTTCACCATCAAAAAAGAAAACAGCTATCTCACCATAGGTACTCCACATATGAAATTTTTAGATATTTCTAATTATTTAGCAGCTGGATGTTCCTATGAGAAGTTTCTTAAAGCCTATGGTTGTGACATTCCAAAAGGTGTATTTCCTTATGAATGGTTTGATTCTCTTGAAAAATTAGACTGCACCTGCTTACCGGAAATGAAAGATTTCTATTCTAAAATGAAGATGTCTAACCCATTAGAATCTGAGTCTGAGTATGAAGAGCTTAGAAATCTTTGGAATAAGAATGGTATGAGGACTTTTAGGGATTATTTAATACATTACAATAATCTAGATACTGGACCCTTCTGTGAAGCCCTCACTACTTTCATAGATCTTTATGTATCGGAAGGGATAGATATTTTTAAAGATTACATCACCTTGCCTGGTGTAGCCAGAAAAATGATCTATACCTCCTCAGAGAGTAATTTTGCACTCTTCAATTCAGATAACGCAGACCTATACTATACATTTAAACAAAATATTGTGGGAGGTCCTAGCATAATTTTTAGCAGATATCAAGAAAAAGGGGTAACAAAAATTAAAAATGTAGAAAATAACTTATGTGAGAGCGTGGTGGGTTATGACTGTAATGGCCTCTATTCCTATGCTATCAAGCAACTAATGCCAGCCGGTGTGTATGTAAGAAGATTCCCTGAAAACCATTTTAGACCAGAGGTTAGCGAAAGGTACATAGATTCATACGTTTGGTTAGATTATCTCAGCTGTAAAGAGGGAATAAAAATTCGACATAAATTAAATAATCAAAAAGAGGTGAGAATAGGGAACTTTAGGGTAGATGGTTTTTGTTATCAAAATAAAACAGTTTATGAATTTAACGGATGTTATTACCACGGTTGTAAATTTAACTGCTTTATAGTTAAAAATTTAAAAAACAAAACCTGGTCAGAAAGACTGAAAAAAGTGCAACAGAGGGATAAAGCTAGAAAGAACTACATAATTTCACAGGGTTATAAATTTGTGGCTATTCAGCAATGTCAATTTATCTCCAAAATAAAACCCAAATGCCTCCGATTTTATGAACATTACCTCCCTTCTTACTACAGGAAAAATAAGGGGGATTTAACACACTCAAAGATCTTAACAGATGTTAAAAATGGAAGATTGTTTGGTGCATTAGAGGTAGATATCCAGGTGGAGGAGGGGCATGAAGATTTCTTTCAAGAATATCCCCCCTTTTTTGCTACTTGTGAGGTACCAATGGAGGTAATAGGTTCACATATGCTCTCCTATTGTAACGCCAATGACATTCAATTTAAAAGTAAAAGACTTCTGATTAGTGGGCTTAAGGCTCGCAAAATTTTACTTGCCACCCCCCTTTTGCAGTGGTATCTGAAAAATAAATGTCAAGTCTCAAAAATCTATCAGATAATCGAATTTCAACCCAAACCCTCATTCACTTCATTCATAGATAAGGTGACCCATCACAGGATTCAGGGTGAATTAGAGACGGATAAAGCAATTATAGGGGACACCTTCAAATTGATAAGTAATTCCAGTTATGGTTCCTTTCTCATGAATAAAACTAAACATTCTAATGTGAGATATCTAGTGGATAAGAATAAAGTCCGAAAAATAATAAACTCTTGCATTTTTAAAGATATGCAGGATATTAATGGAGTTTTTGAGGTAGAGACCTATAAGTCTAGAATTGTGATGGATAACCCTATACAAATTGGTTTTTTTATTTTACAATATGCAAAGTTAAGAATGTTGGAATTTTATTATGACTGCTTACTGAAATACCTTAGACCCCAGTCATTTGAATTAACGGAAACTGACACCGATAGTCTGTATATGGCTATAAATCAATCTGATCTAGATCTTTGTGTTAGGGGAAGATACCGACAGAAATATCATAAGGAAATTTTTGGGTCCTGTTCTGATGAGTTGAATGCACTCTGGTTTCCAAGACGCTGCTGCTCCCACCATATCACCATAGATAAGAAAATCCCAGGGATTTTTAAGAAAGAATTCTCTGGATTTCGAATGTTATCACTCTGTTCAAAATCCTATATCATAGAGGATCAGGATGGTAAACAGAAAATATCTTCTAAAGGTATTTCTAAAAAAAATTTAACTGATGCTATGGCTAAATTTACTCACACTCTAAGCACTGGAGAGACAAGTTTCTCCACCAATTTAGGATTTAGAATGAGGGATGCTAATATGTTTACCTATTCACAAACTAAAATAGGATTCAATTATTTTTATTGTAAGAGAGAGGTGCAAGATGATGGGATCACAACCAGACCTTTAAATATAACCCTCTCACCATGGGAAAGAGAATCCCTGGTTGTATCAGAGGTACAGGATCCCCTATCTAATCTGTACTATTCTCAGATGAGAGTAGACGCCTTATCTTATCATTCAATTGAACAAATGTTTTATCACCTTTTAGCCAAACATTACAAAAATATTACACTTTGTCATAAGATTTTGCTGGAAACAGATCCCCTTAATGTATACAATCATCTTGACAAAACATTTATCTCAAAAAGTAGAAATGAAGAAATTAAGAAGGATATTATGCACCTATGTGTCTCTGAAAAATTTAGGCAGTGTCAAAATTTTCGAGATAGACTAGTATCTGTTAATGATAAGGCTATTTATTATAAGCAGCCTAATTATAGTAGAGAGGATGAGGCCTATTGGGGTGTCAGTAACCCCACTAAACTCATTTCTGTGCTTCCCCCTAATTCTCTAGCCGGAAATAACATCATGGGTGAGCTAATTATGGATTGCTGTCGAAAATTTTCTACTGAAATCTCCATTCCCAATTAGAATTAACAGGAAATTTTGAACCAGAAGGTAAGCACCCCAACGCATTGCCTCTGAATTCCTGTCACTTTTTGCTGCGACAGTACAGACTGAGGAACTCTGTTGAAAATCTCCATTCCCAATTAAAAATAACAGGAAATTTCGAACCCGAAGGTAAGCACCCGAACGCATTTGCTCTGAATACTTGTCAGCGTTTTGTGGTAGTACTGACTGAGGAACTCTGTTGAGCAGGACACAGATGATTCAAGTATGTAAATGTTTTTTTTGAAGAAATAACAGAGAAAATATATTTTAATGTAATACCATTTATTTCTTATAGTGAATCGTTACTTTACAAAGTTATTATTAAAAAATCTAATGATCATCTCCTCGTTACTTTTTAGGTTTACTGAAAAATCTGATAAAATACTTTGCATGCTTCTTCCTCTGCTACTGTGATAGCTATAATACAAACAAAATAATCCACATGTATCTGTCTGATAATTTTGCACTCTCTTATTATTGTATTTGTATGATAATGCATTACTGAATAAATTATTAACTATGTCTCTCTTTGGTTGTTTTCCTGCTGAATCGAATTGTTCCACAACCTCATTATTCACCCGATGCAATACCACCCAATGGCTTCCCTTGTCAGTGGAGTAATCCAGATTAACAATAACTAGGGAGGGAATGGGTAGTTTTTTAGGGATAAGGTCTAGGGAATATACGCCATAGAATTGATCTCGAATTTTTTCATCCAACCTCATATACTTTGCAATTTCGTAGCTATCCATCACCCAACATTTACCATTCTAGCTTGATCTATCTTTAATATTTCAGGGAATTTTGCGTAGACAATAATATTTATAGTTTCTGGAAGGGCAGTCCCAAATCTTAGACTTAATCTCACATGTCCACTTCCGGAAGTTGTCATCACCTGACCAGATAGGAAACTCTGTATGTCGAATTGGTACAATGCATATCCCTTGGGATAATCTGAAAGTTGAATAATCAAACCATTTTTCCGATCAGAATCGTTTGGTACCAGACTTAGATAAGAGGCTACATAATCTTTTTCATTGAAATTGGGTTTAAAGGGTCTATTTGGTACAGGCTGTCCATCCACACTCAATTCCATATAATTGAGATCCATATTTTGAAAGTTAAACGGATTTTTAGTGTAATCTCCAGAATAGGCAGCATTTGAAACTAAACCAACCACAATCTTGCTGGGAACCTTACCATGGAAGATATTATCAGTCATAAATGTGTGAGATCCTTTAGCAATACTGAAGCTTTTAATATCACTTCTCCAGAAGGGGTAGAGTGCAGGACTTGTTTTCAAAGCCTCATTATGAGCGACTAACATATCTGGATTCAAAGAGATATAACAAACTTTTAAAATAGCCTCTGTGATTTTTAACCTCAACTTTTCTTTCCCATCTCTCATTAATCTGAACTCATTGAAGGATTGAAAAAACTTCAAGGTAACCGCCACCCCATTTATTATAGCCCTGGGTTGATCTATTCCAAAGTCTGTATAAAGTAAACCCTCCACACTAGCCGTTCCTCCACTTCTAGTTGGTCTGCCTCTCTCTGTAAAGCCTGGATTACCCCCTGTGTAGGTGATAGCCTCCATGGCCCCTGGTTGATCTTTATGAAACAATGCTGCCTCACCCTCTGATTGAACCATGTTGTTGTTGGTTGATAGAAGAAAATCAATCATTGCCTTATACGGATAATTAGCACCCACATCTGAGGATACTACTTTTTGATTTAATGCAATATCAACCTGTCTAAAAATTGAATGGAGGGTCAAGTTTATAGGCGCCACCTGGTGACTAGGGGTTGCAGGTTGACCAGCTGATGGTGGCTTATTATGAATAGGAACCCCCTTCTCATCTGTAATGATGTATTTTACATGTAACCTGGTTTTAGCTAAATTGATATAATCTACTGAGGTCCCTGGGATATTAAATTCTATTACACTGCTATCTGTGATAGCGGCAATTGGATTGAACTCCACCCAATATTCTTTCTGAATCGTCTTATCTATGGGTGGTGGCTGGAAGATGGTTAAAGGTGTTTGAATTATATCCATAATGAGTGAGAATTGAATTTTTTCTTCTTACTCTTTACTTTCAACCCCTTCTGGACAGATGTTGATGATCTCTTAGTGCTGCTACCTTTCCTAGTTTTATTTTTATTCTTGGAAGAAATTTTTCTTGAGGATTTCTTTGTAATCTTACTCTTTCTAGTCTTCCCACCAGTTTGACCTTTGTGGGTTCCAACCATGCTATTTATACCCTTTTTCAATTTTATCTCACTCTTGGCCTGCTCCACTGCTGCCTCTGTAGGTGTAACTAATGTAACCTCCACCGGTTTGTCATTAACCCTATCTGTTTCTGAATTTTTAGGATTTAATTCATAAAAATTTGGGTTATATGCGACTCTTCCCTCAATACATTTCTTGCAAAAGTTTAAATATTTATCCATTTTCTTTTTTAAGGTGTAATGTGAGCTGTATCTCCCCCTTTAATGCTAGAGCATTGTTAAAGGAGCTATCTTTTATATAGATTTTGATTCGACCTAAATTCGACTGCCTCACCCCCAAATAAAACCTGTCTGGAAATAATTGGCTTCTTTTATTGTTTGGCATTACCATTCTTAAAATTGGTTCTAAGGAATCTCTAACAAAACTATAATCGCAGATATCTGAAAAAACCATGAGGGTCTCTGATATTTTTTCATTTAAAAAAATATCGCAGAGCGCCACTTTCCAATTTCCCCTCAATTCCACTCTCTCAGGAAGTTCCACAGTGAAGTTATAACCCTTGTTACCAGGATGAAACCTTAAGGAATCCTTCGAACTTAAGAAAATGTAAAAGTCTCCCTCTGTCATTCTCCCTCTTTTTCATTCAATTATGAAAGCTTTAACACAAACACAGGGCAGCATTGGCTATTTATAGTTCTTCCATAGCTGTCTCTGGTATCCAGGAATTAAATTTGCTTGGCCATCCTTTCCATTTTACCAGCATCTCTGATATCCCCTTTCTTTTCCTTTTTTTAAGAATTTTTTCTATTTTGTAGACCATATTTTCATCCAAAAATGCTAGTTGTAATTCAGGCTCATAAAAATATGACGTTATGACCTCATTTTGATAATCTTTTAGTTGATACATTGGGATATCTTGATTTAGTTTTCTATCAATGATTGTAAAAATCTCACCAGACCATTTTTCAGCATATTCTCGATCGAAACTGTTCTTTAGATAACTTATTTTAACCCTATCACCAACCTTATACATAAATTTCACCCTTTTAGGGTTAGGTCTGGTCTTCTTCATGCTTTTGTCTTTCTTAATACCCTTAGTTTTGAGGCCGTATTGATAAGACCATATATCATACTGGTTTGAACTCTGAGCCTTTGTGGGGGTCATCTTAATAGATCTATGGCTGGCATTGTTGTAACTAGCCGTAAAGTTTTGTAAATTATCTACCCATCTGAAGGATTCTCTAGCTGTTAAATATTTGAATATCTTGAGTTTAATTGTTTTTATTACTCTCTCTGCGTAATTAGCTTTAGTTTCATAATAAGTAAATATCTGATCCACCTTTGAGGTTCTCAAAAATTTGGTCACCTCTGAATTTTTATATTCACTACCTTGATCACTTCTTATTTTCTGTGGTTTCACCCCTGATTCCTCAAAAATATTAGACATGACTTGCTTCATTTCCTTTCCTGTGAGAGTATACATTGGTTTGGTATAGAGATAACGAGTAAATATATCGATAAAAACCACAAAATAGCCATAATTATCATTCGATTTTCTGTATTTCACCATATTAGCAGTATCTGTATCCCATTGATAATTTTTGGAGAAGGAAAGGACCTTGGGTCTCTTGAAACGTCTCCTGACAGGATGATGTGAAGTATAGGTCTCCTGTTTAGCTAGCCACTGTTTAATAGATCTCCTTGAAATCTTATATTGATCATTTTTTTTCACGAAATTGTACAATTTTTCAACCCCGCTGAAGGAGGCAGGACTACTGGGGTTATAATATGCATCTTTAAGGAGTACCTCCACATCAGGAGAGATTTTTATTCCAGAATTTAATCCATTTTGGTTTGCGCTCTCTGATAGACTCCCTGCTGCCTCCCCTCTGTTTTGTAGCCGTTCCTCCTTGCTGTTTAACCCTTCCTCCAGTTGAATTAGTTGGGGATTTTTCATCATCACTGAATCGTTTGTCTACACTGATCTCAGGTATTCCTGGTGGTGGTGACATATATAGGCTCTCATTGCTTCCAGTCTCAGCCTTGGATGATGTTACAGCATTTTCAGATTGCTCTGATTCCTGCTCAGTAGTTTTGTCTTTATATGCGTTCTGCTTTTCACTCTCGAGATATTTTTTAAATTTTAAAAATTGTTCATGAGGTATCATTACAAATTTATTCATTGTAAAATTTGTTTGATATAATTCCTTATGGTATATAATAAATCTGTAAAAATTCTGTGATGTCTCTTCAGTAATTGAAGCCGCCCTCTAACCCTTCTTAGAAATCGTTTAATCAAGGCTGAATACTTGTCAAATTTTGCCTTGGTCTTTTTACTTAGTGGCAGACGAACAATATTGAAGAAAATCTCTGCAATGGCTTTTATTTGTGACTGATTAGCCTCTGAGAACATATACTTATTTAAATTTTTATTGTTATCCAATATAACCTTTAGAAAATGCTTTGATCTAAGGAGATTAGAAGACATACTGATCAGTAGTCTTTGATCTAGCAAGTATTTATAGCTATTTATATATAGTTAGGTATTCATCAGGAAATATATGGGTGCGTAACCATGAGCTCTTATCCCTGGTAGGAGACAGATCTATCAGCAAGTAACTGTAAGATTCTGTAGTGGCGTCCTCATAGGCCAGACAGACCTTATCACACATTCCTAACTGATTTCCTAAAATTTTTATTTGATTTATATCCCTAGGATTTTTAAACAAAATAAAATAATGAGTATTCAGGGTAATGTCTCTACTGTACTTTCCAGAATGATACAGATTTTGTAGTATTAAAAAGACGCTGAGTTTTCTATGATGTGAATCCCTACTAAATAGATTGGTAATGGAGGGACTATTCACTGCTGACATTTGTAAATCATCAATAATAATCAGATTATGCTTAGAGTCAGCAATTTGCTTAATTCGAGTCTCGTCAGGAAGTCCCTGAATAAATTCCAAATTTTCAATTACTTTGTTATCAAAAGAATCCTGCCATACCCCATAAAAATAGTACACCTTATCCACTGGAACATCAAACATAGTATTTAAATTCTCCAATAGCTTAAACACAAACTTTGTCTTTCCAGAGCCCGTAGGACCTGTAATCATTGCAGTAGTGGGTGAAAAAAATTTGAACATTGTTATCACTATCTTATCTCCTTAGTCACACGGTAAACAATCAGAAAGCTGTTTAGTCTCCTCTCTATTTATATTATTTCACCTGCCAAGATTACATTCGCCTGCTTGCCAGATACCCCAATACCTGCCAGATATCCTACACAAAGAGTTTTGCCTGTATTGTTCTCATGTACTGTTGTCGCATAGAGTACATACAAATGTCAAAATGCAGACACAAATGTTTATCCTCTTAGCCCTTTTACCCGGATTATTGAAATCTAAAGCTTGTTTCCAGGGAATGTGTAACTGTGAGGAAGATATGGCTGTATGTATAGATGTTGTATGGGTGAAATTTACCTATAATCCAAAAATCCGTATTTTATATTTAAAAAAGTTGGAATTTCTAGATATCTATCTAGTCTTGGAAAATTTTCCCTCTTTAAAATATTGGACAATATTGGATATAATGTACCTCAACTGCACTAGGATTAAAGAAATTCCGGTGGAAATTATAGTAGTCACTAATATGTGCACAGAAAATGTCCAGAAAGGTGAGTATATTATCCTATGTAGTTAAAATTATAATGTAATATTCAGAGAAAAAATGGCTTTGGGATGCTTACCCTCGGGTTCGAAATTTCCTGTTATTTTTAATTGGGAATGGAGAATTTCAACAGACCTCCACAGTCTGTACATTCACAGCTTACTCTCATTGCGTCCAAACAGGCGCAGTAACAGCAATACCTCATTAATATGTGTATGAGGTGCTTACCTTCGGGTTCGAAATTTCCTGTTAATTTTAATTGGGAATGGAGAATTTCAACAGACCTCCACATTCTGTACATCCAGAGCTTACTGTCATTGCGTCCAAAGCGACGCACTAGCAGCAATACCTCATTAATATGTTTTATCAAGCTTACCTTCGGGTTCGAAATTTCCTGTTATTTTTAATTGGGACTGGAGATTTTCAACAGTCCTCGTAGGTCTGTAATGACAGAGCTAACCTTCATTGGTTCAGCTTTTAGCTATTTCCTGTTAGTATTTAATGTCAATGGTGAATTATAACAAAGTGTAATTTTTGACTATTATTTCTTAATTAGCTACAACAGCGAGAGAGATATGGAATCTTAACCATTCCTCAGTCTCATCAACAGATCTCTGGAATTCCACTAGCACTGCCCAGTATTCATCCAAAGGATCTGTCTATAATATGACAAAAATTACAGCAAACAATAGCTCACACATCCTAAGATGCTACTGGCTTATGGTCTCAACCGGCATCTCATGCATTTTGTCTGCATTTCTAATCGCATGGATCCTAAAGAAAAAATTACTCTGCTCTAGGTTTAACAGAGATTTGGAAAACGAGGGCAATGGGATAGAAATGAGAGATGTAGGACTTAGGACTGATGAGGACACTGAAATCAACCCATAAAGGTAAGAAATATAAATTAATATTCTTCAATTAATAGTTTTCCTGCGAGAAAACGAATTGTGACGTCACATTACACGGAAACATGCCTCCATAGCTTGTGACGTAATTTAGAAACCCTATGACGTATTTTGACGCCTTGAAATCATATATTTCTGTTTATATTTTACGGAAGGATGGCGTATTTCAGTTTTATTTTGATTTTTGTTTGTTTTCTTACAACAACTACAAACTGTTATCATGTGGAGTGTAATTTCCACGAGGAGACAGGCACATTGCATATTGTGGGCTTGAGGTCGATGCAGGACTTTGAAAATTACGGTGAAAAATGTGGTGATTATGACCTAGACGTTTTGATATACGAGAAATGTTACATTGGAAAGATCATCTTACCCCTTAGAACTATTCTTAAGAATTATGCTAAGCTCAGAATCCTATACTGGAACTGTGAGGGGGAATGTGAATACTCAGATAGCATAGTCACTGTCATTGGATGTAACTCGGGTAAGTGATACGATATATTTGGTCTTATTTTTGGGACGTTTTGGGAGGTTTAATGTCTCCAGGTATATGTAAATATGGATATATAATTATATATCACCTTAGGCCTTTGATATTATGCACTAGTTATTTTGGAGAGGAATTACATTTATCAGCCAGTTATTTTATTAGCAATGCGCAGCCCTGTTGAAAATCTCCATTCCCAATTAAAATTAACGGGAAATTTCGAACGTCAGAGTAAGCACACGAAAGCAATATCTCTGAAGATTTTCAGTCACATTTTATGAAAGCAATTCGAGTGACCAATGCTCTCTATGGTATCTCTCTAGTGATATGCATATTAGGGTTAGGGCTTTGGGGTTAGAGATGAAAATTCATCAAATATAATCATAATATTTGAAGCACAGGGTGTAATAGCCAGTTCATATAATATTTTCCTGGTTTTGTGTTTTAGATCAGACATCAGATCATAAAGAAACTGACCAGGACTATGACAATTACGATGATGCTGATGATTTAGATATTGATGATGATGATGATGACGATGATTTGTATGGACTTCTAGTCATTCCTATTCTAGGATTTCTGGGTGGGGTCGCAGTTTTCATCATTCGTCGCTTCAAAGACAGGTTGTTGTTCATACTATTGGATAGAATATTTGACTGTCTAGGGAGTGATGAGGGAAATGAATCTCACATGGCTGAGACTGATAGCACAGCTGTTGAATCTACCTGTCCTAAGGAAAGATTTGTTAATCTGAAATTTTCATCAGATGAATTAAGTTCCACCTATCCTGAGTCCTCAGTATCCGGTGATACCTGGAATGATCGGATACAGACTGATGCTAGGAAAATATTTGAAAATATAGGGGAGGAGAGGATAATTACTACAGATCTATCTTCAAGTATCGTTGAGGTTCTTGATAAGGCCACTCAGGTATCTGACACTAAGTCTACAGATTTTGAGATAGAAATGGATGATCTCTCAGTCCTGAGATCTGTAGATGTATCAAATGAATCTGACCAGGTTTCTGATCTGCAAGAAACCAGTTTCATCGAGACCAGATCTGGTCGAAGATACAAGAAAGTCTTTATATTAAAAAAGTAAAATTATAGACAGACATTTTGTATTGTATTGTATTTTATAGTTAAGGACTTGTCCAGATACTTTAATTTGACGTGATTTCTTGATCTGTAATTCAGAGAGATCTTTGCAGAAAAAATATTATATATTATTATGTAATTTTATATCTTTTGAAGTCAGATATTTTTACTTGAACATTTCTTTTAGAGTGGTTTTATAATATTTAAATGACATGTGAATGGTTATAGATTAGTTACACTGTAAATTGATATGACTTAGTAAATGAAAGAGGTATAGATAGAGAGAGAGGTGTTTCTTTAAATTTTATTCTAATTTATCTTTTTTAATTTCATATCATCTCTGACAATTTAGTCAGACATATCTCTTCAGAGAATTTTTTTGGAAGAATATTATATATTTAATTCTTTTTAATTGTACCAATTATCATCCTTTGATTATTATTATGTCTCTCTGATATATACATATATGTAATTTTCTTGTGAGAATAGTTCATAAAGAATAATATATGTGATAATTTTCCATCTTTTATTGTCAAATAACCATATAACCCTTTCAAACAATATATACATAAGAATTTCAATAAAAAATCCTATACAGGTATCATGGCGTAGAGCATATTAATGATATCTTTAACAGAGGATTCTACATAGAATGACTTTAAAAAAATTTAAAAATTCAGCGTCACACAGTGAAAAGTAAAAAACCAGTCACATTGAATGGAATTGAAGGTGTAACAGAAAAATATTTTTTTAAAAATCTTTTGAGAAAAATAGACTGGTCATACATCCAATTTATTATGTTAACATTTACAAAAAAGCAGAGCAGACTTCTCCATTGCAATGACTGGTGTCGCTGATTGATTGCAAAGAAAAAGCTAAATAAATACCAGTACTTTGTAAATGGAGACATATGATGAGCTCATATTGTCGAAATTCTTTTGAAATGGTTTATTTTATTAAAATAAAAATAGGTTAAGACACCTCCTTTAACAAGATAAATTATGACCTTGCACGCTGAACAATTCTTTTGAGAGATGACTGTACAGAGCGTTCTTCTGATTACACAGAAGATCTCATACAGAGTAAAAACCATAAATCAGCTTGATTGTACAGTCACCACACAAAAGGCGTGTCATGCAGACTTGTTTAAATATTGACTTAAGGATGCATATAAATTATGAGGAAGTGCTACCTTAGTCAAAAAAGCATCTGAAACCTTCATGTATTCAGTTATTATAATAAAATCATTTCTTAACAAGATCATTGTTTTTTAGTAGATTAAAGACATATGACAAAATAATATAAATTACTAAGGATCTACAGGAATAATCATATACTAAGTGAAAAATATTTACATTAGCTTCCAAATATTAAATGATTTAAAAAAACTTCAGATTATTCAAACTCTTGCAAATTATAATTACAGAGATTTTTTTTTGACATTTACCTTTTTTCAAAGTTTTTTATTCCCTCTATTACACATTCAGCTGGTTTTATAAAAATTCTATAAGATTGTCTAAGTGATATCTCAGTCCCTCTATCATTTTGATATATGCCGAGCTCCTTGTCTTATTAATTATCCCAATGGTTTCATGCTGTTGATGATGACAGTTGCTCAGATTTATTCTGGGTATCCTTCTGTTATTGATGACATATGGCTTGATTGGCTCTGTGCAGAATGTAACCTAGTCAATTTTTAGGGATATGACAGGAGAAAAAGGATGAAGACTGAGGAGGCACCCCATTCATTCAGACCAAATTTAGAAATAAAAAAATTTTTTTTAAAAAAAAATTTTGAGATTGTAGACCACTAGGTGTTTGTAGGACGCAACATGCTGCAACCACTAGGGTCAACATGCCATTGGGTGTTACACTCTAAACACCTACTCGGATGATGTGCTAAATTACCGGATATTAGTGCTGAGCATGTTGTACAATAAAAGTGATAACAAGAGCTCATAAAAGCCCTTGTTAATGGTAGGTCTATTTTGCAGCAGGCGCATGTTAAGTTGTTGGCTCGTTGCTGGTAATATGTAGCCCACTGAGGAGCTATCATAGTTTCCACATCTTCTGGGCTTTTGCCTAGAAAAAAGGCGCACCCAAAAGCCATCTCGAGGTCTCTATTAGTTAGAGCCTCGATCAGCAATTGGTCATAACTGGTATTCATGTACATGGAAGTGGGGACCCATGTAAATAGTGAGGTAGTGCTCATTTTTGAACTGCGGATAGAGTAGGCCTTTGTAAATTTGTGTTCTAAAAGTATGGTCCTACATATGGGACACCTCAGTTCAGCCTCAGCCCCATCCTGCCACATCCTTGATAACTGACAAGAACACTCCACACAGAGCAAGTGTCCACATGGGTTGGTCAGTATGATGTCTGCCTGATCTAAGGCGTCTTTACAGATAGCACATTCAGCTTTTTCTAGGAATTGGCTCACAAATTGAACGAAATCTGGATATTTCCGGCTGAAAAATATAAAAATTAGAGAAATTTTAGTTATTTGACTAAATAGCAGAGATTAGTCAATACAAAATTGGGTTGAGAAAAAGAAATTGTGTTCCTGTGCATACCTGGGAGTTCGAATTTCACGTTATTGCTTATTGTGATTGGAGATTATCAACAGTCCTCACCCTAGGGAAATGCCTCCGATTGTTTGTCAGAATACTGCAGTATTGCAGAGCTATGATTCTCTGTTGAAAATGTCCATTCCCAATTAGAATTAACAGGAAATTTCGAACCCGAAGGTAAGCACCCTGACATACATATTAATGAGCTTAATTCTTCTCAACCTCTCTGGATGTTGTGAGCAAGTATACTCAAGTATGAGGAATACTGTTGAAAATCTCCATTCCCAATTAAAATTAACGGGAAATTTCGAACCCGAAGGTAAGCAGCTTGACATACATATTAATGAGCTTATGCCTTCTCAATCTCTGTGGATGCTGTGAGAGCAAGTATATCAGAGGAATAATGTTGAAAATCTCCATTCTCAATTAAAATTAACATTGACAATTTGCATATTGAGGGTAGAGAAACCCTTTTCGTATATTATCTCTCAATGAAAAATTACAGATGTTTTAACCAAAAAGCTTCATTAATATAAAAAATAAAAATTAATTGAGATAGTTTAAAGAATAAGGAAATACATCAAATTTAGGAGATTTATCTAACTAGACCCTAAATTTCACCCAGTTGGTTTTTTTATTATAGCTGTCATGAGAGAAGATAATTTATTGACATTTATTAACATTTCATTAAAATTCTTACTTGAATGAATGGTGTTACGCTCAGGAGGGGGTCTATACAAAGCTAGTTCTACAATAGCCTCACAGCTCCACCTCGTTACATTGGAATAAGTCCTCTCTAAAATTTTATGTAAAAAATTAAAACAAATAAATATTTGGTACTTACACAATAAAGGCCGGTAGAATGTCGTTGAGCAGGATGTAACAAACCATCGCCTGCTGGTAGTGTCCATTGTCAATCAGCATCAGTAGTTCACAAATGGTTATCATATTGGAAATCAGATGATTGGGTCGAAAGAGATCAATTCTTCTGCCAATTTGTACAAAGTTATCCATTTTGAGATTAATTGAACAGCCTATTTTGATTCAGTAAAATTCTGGGGCCCAGAATGGGTTTGATGCGGGGTTTTATAGTGAAATTTTGGGTTGAAAGCTGTTGCCATTATCTGATAATTAAAAATAAAAAAGTGATTTAATGTCAATTTGTCCCTGAATAATTAAAGGGGTATTTCCACGTCTACCTCCCCTTTGGCTGATTCATCTAAATGCGAACATTCCTCACATGTCAATTTTGCATGGTTAGGTTGATCAGGTTGAATTAAACATGGAACATATGTATATATTTCCATACGTTCGCTATACATCTGGTTACATACTTTCAAAAATTCTTCCCATTCTTTGGGTTTGCAGGATAGCCCTTCAGTGGTGGGAAACAAGTCTCCCTTGGCATTGGTCTTCCATTTCCTGATACCTACAGATTTATAGGGACTATTACAGGCTACATAGTAGGAGCCACCTATATGTACTTTCTTCTCTATTCCTTTGTCTCCTTTAAGAATAGCCTGCAGTGCATGGTTAATTAGTTCAGAAAAATGAACTAATACAACCAATTTCGAGATATTGATCTTGATCCCTGGGTTGGTGACATTCTGACCATCCCATTCCTTTAAATGAATAGTCTGCACTTGACCAGTTTCACCATGAAACACCACATACTTCTTGGAGCCTAGATGAAAGGTTCTTCTATAGGTGACAGATAGAGATGCCTCTGAATAGTTCATTGCGGACATCGCCCCATGGCTTTGAGGTTCTATAAGATGATCTTTCTTCTTATTTTTAATCTGTAGAGATAGATCTTTCTTATTCTTCTTCAGAGCAGGTTTCCCTAAAACTTGAGCCTCTGCCATATTCAGTGAATGATTTTGTCCTATTTTTTAATTCCTAGATTACAGCTTCAGATGATGTGTAAGGGTTAGAGCGAGAGGGTGGCTTTTTATAGACTTTGAGGTGAGGGGGAGAATATATCAAGATTCAGCATATAGGATCACTTACTCAGCAAAAGCTTTGTGTAGGAAAAATTACTTACTCAGCAAAGGTTTTGTGTGAGGAGACTTAAAACAGACTAGTATAACTGATCATTAAAGGGAACACAGAAACTACAATAGTAATTAAAAACAGATTTTATTGATAATTAAATGCAGATAAAACAGACAAGTTTATTACTTAATAATTGTAAAGTTAAAGTGACAAAAAGGTTAGTATATCAGACAGACATCTGCCCATCCTTTACATCTGTGTCTAACTAGAATTTATAAATAAGTTTTCATCTACTTGGATTTTAGAACATAATGAAGATTTATCATTGGTAGAGTACTGTTCTAAAGTCACAGGTGTCTGTCTTCCATCTGTCTTAGGTAGAGTATTTTTGTAAAATTCACAGCTGACTGTCTTCCATCTGTCTTAGGTAGAGTATTCTTCTAAAATTCACAGGTGTCTTTCTTCCATCTGTGTAAGGTAGCATCTCGTAACTATTCAATTCATTCAATAATTTTAATGTCTCTTTATCTTCAGGAGGTAGGAGAGAAAAAACTATTTTTGGGCATTATCATTTTCACAAATTCACAGGTGGGTGCATGCCTCTTATGTTCGTCCATTGGTACATCATATGTCTCCCATTCAATAAGAGATATTTTACACCAGGGGCAGGTAACCTTATCCCCCTCCCCTGTATAGAGGAAACCAGCACGAGTTAGGGCATCTGGGCGAATGGGGTGAGACTTCGGCCATGTTCTAAATGTAGCATATCTCTCATCATATCCAGAATAATCAGGAACCTTAAATATCCATCTTCCCACATAGGGTGTGGGTTTATGACATAAATGTAACCCAGCAGAGTTACCACAGGGTGGTTGAATTCTTGGATTGGAGTTATATCTAGCTGAAGAATTCAATGAAAAGCCTCCAACCGAGGCTGCAGATTGAGTAGAGGCAGACTGTAGATAAGATGACCTAGCATCAGTCTGGTCTTCCACTGGTTTACTTGCTGGATGAACTATCTCACTATCCCTATCAGTTATGTTGGATGCAGTATTAGAAAACATGTTGCTAGAAGATGCTGTTAGCTTGATAGTTGGAAAACCAATTAAGTTTATAAGTTGAATTTTTGCGTTTATATAGACTGTTAAAATTCTAGTATTCAGCAGTTTTCCAAAGAAAAAGACAGGATTCACTGATTATTAGTTAACCCCAAAGCCCTAACCCTAATCAAAAGTGTATATGAAAGTATGAGATTAAACTGCGACTGTATATGAGGCGAGATATTGCGTTCGTGTGCTTACTCTGAGGTTCGAAATTTCCCGTTAATTTTAATTGGGAATGGGATTTTCAACAGAGCTCTAATGTAACTAGCATACATTGTGTGATAAATCAAATATAGCTTCGATAATTCATTTTTTCACAAGTGATATTGTTCCAGTAGGGTAGCATACAAAACCCCCATTAAATGGTTAGCAGACAGAGCCCCATTACAAGAGTTCTAGCAGAAAAAGACCCATTAAACAACACAGCTGTGCGATGATTCAGTTTTCAGTAGAAATATGATGCAGTAGGCTAGAAGACAAAGCCCCATTAAAAAATGGGTAGCAGACAAAGCCCCATTAACCATTTGCAGCAGACAAAGGTCTCATTAAAACAGTTCAACAGTTCTAGCCCATTAAAACAAGTCCCATTAAGCAGACAAAGCCCCATTAATGTTCCATTAAAAAAACCACAGCTGTGAACTAGTATGGGCTAGCAGACAAAGCCCCCATCAGCAGAAAAAAGGGCTATTAGATGATTCAGTTTTCAGTAGTAATATCATGCAGTAGGCTAGAAGATAAAGCCCCATTAAAAAATTTGGCTAGCAAATCCCCATTAAAACAAAGCTTGGCCTAGCAGACAAAGCCCCATTAAAAACAGCTGTGCTAGCCATTAAACAACAAAGCATGGCCAGCAGACAAAGCCCCATTAAAGTTCCATTCAAAAAACCACAGCTGTGAACTAGTATGGGTAGCAGACAAAGCCCCATTTACAAAGATTGGCTAGCAGACAAAGCCCCATTAAACACAGCTGTGCTAGCCATTAAACAAAGCATGGCCAGCAGACAAAGCCCCATTAAAAATTTGGCTAGCAGACAAAGCCCCATTAAACATTTGTAGCAGATAAAGGTTCCATTAAAACAGTTCTAACCCTGCCACGAGATCTAGCAGACAAAGCCCCCATTAAAACAAAGCTGGGGCTAGCAGACAAAGCCCCATTAAACACAGCTGTGCTATTCCCCCATTAAAATCAGACAAAGAGCTTGCCCATTAAAAAGCACACACTGCCATTAAGCAGACATAACCCCCATTAAAACACAGCTGATTTGACAATGCCACGAGATCTAGCAGACAAAGCCACATTAAAACAAAGCTTGGAGCTAGCAGACAAAGCCCCATTAAACACAGCTGTGCTAACCCATTAAAAAAAAAAATCAGACAAAGAGCTGCACCCATTAAAAAAGCACAGCTGTGTGATGATTCAGCTGAGTAATAGCTATAAACTATCAAAGTAAAACAAAAGTCCCCATTGAGCCAGTCTCAAGAACCTGTATAGAGCCCAATCACCTGTATAGAGCTAGTATCGACCCTGCCCTACCTAGCCATCCATCTACCATCTGCCCCAGGCAGCTGCACAGCTGTCAAAAAGTGACATGATTGATGGGAAACTCGACTCGATATACACTCGGTATATACTACTCATTTCTTTTAGAGAAAATGAACTCTTTTTTTTTTCAACATTTACTTATAAATTTGCTTTATTGGGTTGGTTTAGTAATGAAACAAATTTATTCGGTTATTTATGGTTTACATTGTAACAACACACTAGTAGTTGGAGTGAAGTCCTGATGCAATGCAGTTGTAGTTATAGTGTGACCATGACTTTAAACAAATGCACTGAGACTTTGTGTGTAGTTGTTGGCCATTAGTGTTGTAGTATATTGAGTATAAAAGGAAGTACAATTATAGTTCATTGAGTTTTGTTGTAATCCATTGCAGTGGCACAGTTTGAGTTTATTGGTTGTAGTTTAAAACCTTGCATTTGTACAATTATTGTTTGAGTGTATTTATGAATCAATGTAGTTTACAACTTTATTAAATAACAAAACTGAACAAACACAACAGAGGTAGATTTAGTGGAACTGTAAAACTGGTGTCTTTAGTGTAGTTGTGAGACAATGCAGTGGTAGTGTATTCAGTTAGTGTATTTGTAGGGCAATGCAGTGGTAGTGTATTCAGTTAGTGTACTTGTAAGGCAATGCAGTGGTAGTATATTCAGTTAGTGTAGTTGTAAGGCAATGCAGTGGTAGTATATTCAGTTAGTGTAGTTGTAAGGCAATGCAGTGGTAATGTGCTCAGTCAGTGTAGTTCTAAGGCATTGCAGTGGTAGTGTGTTCAGTCAGTGTAGTTGTAAGGCAATGCAGTGGTAGTGTGTTCAGTCAGTGTAGTTGTAAGGCAATGCAGTGGTAGTGTGTTCAGTAATTGTAGTTGTAAGGCAATGCAGTGGTAGTATATTCAGTCAGTGTAGTTGTAAGGCAATGCAGTGGTAGTGTATTCAGTCAGTGTAGTTGTAAGGCAATGCAGTGGTAGTGTATTCAGTCAGTGTAGCTGTAAGGCAATGCAGTAGTAGTGTATTCAGTCAGTGTAGTTGTAAGGCAATGCAGTGGTAGTGTGTTCAGTCAGTGTAGCTGTAAGGCAATGCAGTGGTAGTGTGTTCAGTCAGTGTAGCTGTAAGGCAATGCAGTGGTAGTGTATTCAGTCAGTGTAGTTGTAAGGCAATGCAGTGGTAGTGTGCTTCGTTGGTGTAGTTGTAAGGCAATGTAATGGTAGTGTATACAGTCAGTGTAGTTGTAAGGCAATGCAGTGGTAGTGTATTCAGTAAGTGTAGTTGTAAGGCAATGCAGTGGTAAGTGTGTTCAGTTAGTGTAGTTGTAAGGCAATGCAGTGGTAGTGTATTCAGTTAGTGTAGTTGTAAGGCAATGCAGTGGTAGTGTATTCAGTCAGTGTAGTTGTAAGGCAATGCAGTGGTAGTGTATTCAGGCAGTTTAGTTGTAAGGCAATGCAGTGGTAGTGTATTCAGGCAGTTTAGATGTAAGGCAATGCAGTGGTAGTGTGCTTCGTTTGTGTAGTTGTAAGGCAATGCAGTGGTAGTGTGTTCAGTTAATGTAGTTGTAAGGCAGTGCAGTGGTAGTATATTCAGTCAGTGTAGTTGTAAGGCAATGCAGTGGTAGTGTATTCAGTTAATGTAGTTGTAAGGCAATGCAGTGGTAGTATATTCAGTTAGTGTAGTTGTAAGGCAAAGCAGTGGGAGTGTATTCAGTCAGTGTAGTTGTAAGGCAATACAGTGGTAGTGTATTCAGTCAGTGTAGTTGTAAGGCAATGTAGTGGTAGTGTATTCAGTTAATGTAGTTGTAAGGCAATGCAATGGTAGTGTATTCAGTTAATGTAGTTGTAAGGCAATGCAGTGGTAGTGTATTCAGTTAGTGTACTTGTAAGGCAATGCAATGGTAGTGTATTCAGTTAATGTAGTTGTAAGGCAATGCAGTGGTAGTATATTCAGTTAGTGTATTTGTAAGGCAATGCAGTGGTAGTGTATTCAGTTAGTGTATTTGTAGGGCAATGCAGTGGTAGTGTATTCAGTTAGTGTACTTGTAAGGCAATGCAATGGTAGTGTATTCAGTTAATGTAGTTGTAAGGCAATGCAGTGGTAGTATATTCAGTTAGTGTAGTGTAAGGCAAAGCAGTGGGAGTGTATTCAGTCAGTGTAGTTGTAAGGCAATACAGTGGTAGTGTATTCAGTTAATGTAGTTGTAAGGCAATGCAATGGTAGTGTATTCAGTTAATGTAGTTGTAAGGCAATGCAGTGGTAGTGTATTCAGGCAGTGTAGTTGTAAGGTAATGCAATGGTAGTGTATTCAGTTAATGTAGTTGTAAGGCAATGCAGTGGTAGTGTATTCAGGCAGTGTAGTTGTAAGGTAATGCAGTGGTAGTGTATCCAGTTAGTGTAGTTGTAAGGCAATGCAGTGGTAGTATATTCAGTTAGTGTAATTGTAAGGCAATGCAGTGGTAGTAGATTCAGTTAGTGTAGTTGTAAGGCAATGCAGTGGTAGTGTATTCAGTTAGTGTAATTGTAAGGCAATGCAGTGGTAGTAGATTCAGTTAGTGTAGTTGTAAGGCAATGCAGTGGTAGTATATTCAGTTAGTGTAATTGTAAGGCAATGCAGTGGTAGTATATTCAGTTAGTGTAGTTGTAAGGCAATGCAGTGGTAGTGTATTCAGGCAGTGTAGTTGTAAGGCAATGCAGTGGTAGTGTATTCAGGCAGTGTAGTTGTAAGGCAATGCAGTGGTAGTAGATTCAGTTAGTGTAGTTGTAAGGCAATGCAGTGGTAGTATATTCAGTTAGTGTAATTGTAAGGCAATGCAGTGGTAGTGTATTCAGTTAGTGTAGTTGTAAGGCAAAGCAGTGGTAATGTATTCAGGCAGTGTAGTTGTAAGGTAATGCAGTGGTAGTGTATCCAGTTAGTGTAGTTGTAAGGCAATGCAGTAGTAGTGTATTCAGTTAGTATAGTTGTATGGCAATGCAGTGGTAGTGTGTTCAATTAGTGTAGTTGTAAGGCAATGCAGTGGTAGTGTATTCAGTCAGTGTAGTTGTAAGGCAATGCAGTAGTAGTATATTCAGTCAGTGTAGTTGTATGGCAATGCAGTGGTAGTGTATTCAGTCAGTGTAGTTGTAAGGCAATGCAGTGGTAGTATATTCAGTTAGTGTAATTGTAAGGCAATGCAGTGGTAGTAGATTCAGTTAGTGTAGTTGTAAGGCAATGCAGTAGTAGTGTATTCAGTTAGTATAGTTGTATGGCAATGCAGTGGTAGTGTTCAATTAGTGTAGTTGTAAGGCAATGCAGTGGTAGTGTATTCAGTCAGTGTAGTTGTAAGGCAATGCAGTAGTAGTATATTCAGTCAGTGTAGTTGTATGGCAATGCAGTGGTAGTGTATTCAGTCAGTGTAGTTGTAAGGCAATGCAGTGATAGTAGATTCAGTTAGTGTAGTTGTAAGGCAATGCAGTGGTAGTGTGTTCAGTTAGTGTAGTTGTAAGGCAATGCAGTGGTAGTGTATTCAGTTAGTGTAGTTGTAAGGCAATGAAGTGGTTGTGTATTCAGTCAGTGTAGTTGTAAGGCAATGCAGTGGTCGTATATTCAGTTAGTGTAGTTGTAAGGCAATGCAGTGGTAAGTGTGTTTAGTTAGTGTAGTTGTAAGGCAATGCAGTGGGAGTGTGTTCAGTCAGTGTAGTTGTAAGGCAATGCAGTGGTAGTGTGTTCAGTCAGTGTAGTTGTAAGGCAATGTAGTGGTAGTCTATTCAGTTAGTGTAGTTGTAAGGCAATGCAGTGGGAGTGTGTTCAGTTAGTGTAGTTGTAAGGCAATACAATGGTAGTATATTCAGTTAGTGTAGTTGTAAGGCAATGCAGTGGTAAGTGTGGTCAGTTAGTGTAGTTGTAAGGCAATGCAGTGGTAGTGTGTTCAGTTAGTGTAGTTGTAAGGCAATGCAGTGGTAGTGTGTTCAGTCAGTGTAGTTGTAAGGCAATGCAGTGGTAGTGTGTTCAGTCAGTGTAGTTGTAAGGCAATGTAGTGGTAGTCTATTCAGTTAGTGTAGTTGTAAGGCAATGCAGTGGGAGTGTGTTCAGTTAGTGTAGTTGTAAGGCAATACAATGGTAGTATATTCAGTTAGTGTAGTTGTAAGGCAATGTAGTGGTAGTGTATTCAGTTAATGTAGTTGTAAGTCAATGCAGTGGTAGTATATTCAGTTAATGTAGTTGTAAGTCAATGCAGTGGTAGTATATTCAGTTAGTGTAGTTGTAAGGTAATGCAATGGTAGTGTATTCAGTTAATGTAGTTGTAAGGCAATGCAGTGGTAGTGTATTCAGGCAGTGTAGTTGTAAGGTAATGCAGTGGTAGTGTATCCAGTTAGTGTAGTTGTAAGGCAATGCAGTGGTAGTATATTCAGTTAGTGTAATTGTAAGGCAATGCAGTGGTAGTGTATTCAGTTAGTGTAGTTGTAAGGCAATGAAGTGGTTGTGTATTCAGTCAGTGTAGTTGTAAGGCAATGCAGTGGTCGTATATTCAGTTAGTGTAGTTGTAAGGCAATGCAGTGGTAAGTGTGTTTAGTTAGTGTAGTTGTAAGGCAATGCAGTGGGAGTGTGTTCAGTCAGTGTAGTTGTAAGGCAATGCAGTTGTAGTGTGTTCAGTCAGTGTAGTATTCAGTTAGTGTAGTTGTAAGGCAATGAAGTGGTTGTGTATTCAGTCAGTGTAGTTGTAAGGCAATGCAGTGGTCGTATATTCAGTTAGTGTAGTTGTAAGGCAATGCAGTGGTAAGTGTGTTTAGTTAGTGTAGTTGTAAGGCAATGCAGTGGGAGTGTGTTCAGTCAGTGTAGTTGTAAGGCAATGCAGTGGTAGTGTGTTCAGTCAGTGTAGTTGTAAGGCAATGTAGTGGTAGTCTATTCAGTTAGTGTAGTTGTAAGGCAATGCAGTGGGAGTGTGTTCAGTTAGTGTAGTTGTAAGGCAATACAATGGTAGTATATTCAGTTAGTGTAGTTGTAAGGCAATGCAGTGGTAAGTGTGGTCAGTTAGTGTAGTTGTAAGGCAATGCAGTGGTAGTGTGTTCAGTTAGTGTAGTTGTAAGGCAATGCAGTGGTAGTGTGTTCAGTCAGTGTAGTTGTAAGGCAATGCAGTGGTAGTGTGTTCAGTCAGTGTAGTTGTAAGGCAATGTAGTGGTAGTCTATTCAGTTAGTGTAGTTGTAAGGCAATGCAGTGGGAGTGTGTTCAGTTAGTGTAGTTGTAAGGCAATACAATGGTAGTATATTCAGTTAGTGTAGTTGTAAGGCAATGTAGTGGTAGTGTATTCAGTTAATGTAGTTGTAAGTCAATGCAGTGGTAGTATATTCAGTTAGTGTAGTTGTAAGGCAATGCAGTGGTAGTGTATTCAGTCAGGTCTAGTTGCAAGGCAATGCAGTGGTAGTGTATTCAGTCAGTGTAGTTATAAGGCAATGCAGTGGTAGTGTATTCAGTTAGTGTAGTTGTAAGGCAATGCAGTGGTAGTGTATTCAGTCAGTGTAGTTATAAGGCAATGCAGTGGTAGTGTATTCAGTTAGTGTAGTTGTAAGGCAATGCAGTGGTAGTGTATTCAGTCAGTGTAGTTGTAAGGCAATGCAGTGGTAGTGTTTTTAGTCGAATCTTTGATTCGAGTTATGTACTGAGTTGCGGTCACGATTTTAAATTGGCCGTTTAAGCCCTTAAATATCAATTCTGCATAATATTTTCTTCACGTATCTGTACATTAAGGTGTATAGTATACACTCTGCCATTTTGAAGATTTTTAATGCTTTTATTCAGTTATATTTTATAAAGTAAAAAGCATGTCTGGCACTACGTCTGGCTTTCTCTAAGAACCCGTATGTCCTAGAAACTATTGTGTTACCCATTGTAGTGGTCTACTCGAAGGAGTCTTTTTTAACCGTTTCGTCTGCTGGTTTCTAGACGTGAAACCCCAATTAATTTATTTGTCTGCTAGTTTATCACGCAGTCACTGTTAATGTAACATTGTTGTCTGCGCATCTACCCATTTGTCAAACAAATAAACCGCAAAGAAATTAATGAAGTGACGTCACAGTAGTACTACACATTTGTAGTTCAGCCAATCAGAATCGAGAATACCTCTGTCAGAGACAATGAAAATATTCAAACTCCGTAGTTTTACATTCGACCACTCGAAGGTGCTTTTGCATGTCCTAGAAGTTATCAGGTGATTTCATTTTTCTGTCAATCCGTTTCTTTTAAAGTATATTTACAAAATAAACCAGTTCGCTAATCTTATTTCCTGACAATATTTTATAAAATGGACGTTTCAACAAAGATCAAATACTTTAAGCTACGTACAGAACTCCCGGCGATAGCACTCAAGTCATTAATATTCATGAGAAGATATGAGGTCACGGATTTCCCCTGGTATTTCCTGACAATATTTTATATAGTACGTAGATCTTTTACTGACGAACTGGTTTATTTTGTAAATATAAAACAATTTGGAAGCCATAGAATGGCCGTGCGCATATTTGCTCATTTATATTAATGAGGCAAGTCCGAGAACAGGAAATATGCTGGTAGTTTTCATCTTAAACCAGCCTTGTAAAACATAATTGTCATCGGTAAAATACAGCATAATCTGTGGCTCCCTATTTTCGCTCATTGTAGAAACAACACACGATTATTTTATTTAAATACTTACAATTTGCTTCTGTAAAATATCCATATACAGTACTATATATCCACGCTTGAAAATTGAAATATGTCTTCTCATTTCAAAATCAAATTTCAAACTGCAAGTCCGTGAACAGGAAATATGCTGGTAGTTTTCGTCCTAAACCAGCCTTGTAAAATATTATCACGAAACCTCCACAAAGAACTGCCGTGACTGCGCATATTTGCTCATTAATATTAATGAGGCAAGTCCGCGAACAGGAAATATGCTGGTAGTTTTCATCTTAAACCGGCCTTGTAGAATAATATCAGGAAACCCCCACAAAGAACTGCCGTGACTGCGCATGTTTGCTCATTAATATTAATGAGGCAAGTCTGTGCTGGTGGTTTTCATCTTAAACCAGCCCTGTAAAACTGTGCATCTACAGACCCTTTATATTTGTAAACCTTTCACATCACGTCACTACAAATACCCATCTCGCGATACAAATCTGAAAACTTCCCTGCGGTTTGGAAATGCGGGCGATAATACAGAGTTTACAGATTTCAACACCCAGTGCTGTCCTAAGATTCGACTTTCTGGTTGGGTGAAGGCCAACCACTTCACTCTTGTTAGTTAGTGTAGTTGTAAGGCAATGCAGTGGTAGTATATTCAGTTAGTGTACTTGTAAGGCAATGCAGTGGTAGTGTGTTCAGTTAGTGTAGTTGTAAGGCAAAGCAGTGGTAATGTATTCAGTCAGTGTAGTTGTAAGGCAATGCAGTGGTAGTGTATTCAGTCAGTGTAGTTGTAAGCAGTGCAGTGGTAGTGTATTCAGTTAGTGTAGTTGTAAGGCAGTGCAGTGGTAGTATATTCAGTTAATGTAGTTGTAAGGCCATGCAGTGGTAGTATATTCAGTTAATGTAGTTGTAAGGCCATGCAGTGGTAGTATATTCAGTTAGTTTAGTTGAAAGGCAATGCAGTGGTAGTGTATTCAGTCAGTGTAGTTGTAAGCAATGCAGTGGTAGTGTATTCAGTTAGTGTAGTTGTAAGGCAGTGCAGTGGTATTATATTCAGTAATTGTAGTTGTAAGGCAATGCAGTGGTAGTGTATTCAGTTAATGTAGTTGTAAGGCCATGCAGTGGTAGTATATTCAGTTAGTTTAGTTGAAAGGCAATGCAGTGGTAGTGTATTCAGTCAGTGTAGTTATAAGGCAATGCAGTGGTAGTGTATTCAGTTAGTGTAGTTGTAAGGCAATGCAGTGGTAGTGTTTTTAGTTAGTGTAGTTGTGAGGCAATGCAGTGGTAGTATATTCAGTCAGTGTAGTTGTAAGGCAATGCAGTGGTAGTGTATTCAGTCAGTGTAGTTGTAAGGCAATGCAGTGGTAGTGTATTCAGTCAGTGTAGTTGTAAGACAATGCAGTGGTAGTGTATTCAGTCAGTGTAGTTGTAAGGCAATGCAGTGGTAGTATATTCAGTCAGTATAGTTGTAAGGCAATGCAGTGGTAGTGTATTCAGTTAGTGTAGTTGTAAGGCAATTCAGTGGTAGTGTATTCAGTTAGTGTAGTTGTAAGGCAATGCAGTTGTAGTGTATTCAGTCAATATATTTGTGAGACAATGCAGTGGTAGTGTATTCAGTCAGTATAGTTGTAAGGCAATGCAGTGGTAGTATGTTCAGTCAGTATAGTTGTAAGGCAATGCAGTGGTAGTGTGTTCAGTCAGTGTAGTTGTAAGGCAATTTAGTGGTAGTCTTTTCAGTTAGTGTAGTTGTAAGGCAATGCAGTGGTAGTGTATTCAGTTAGTATAGGTGTAAGGCAATGCAGTGGTATTATATTCAGTCAGTGTAGTTGTAAGGCAATGCAGTGGTAGTGTGTTCAGTTAGTGTAGTTGTATGGCAATGCGGTGGTAGTGTATTCAGTCAGTGTAGTTGTAAGGCAATGCAGTGGTAGTGTGTTCTGTTGGTGTAGTTGTAAGGCAATGCAGTGGTAGTATATTCAGTAATTGTAGTTGTAAGACAATGCAGTGGTAGTGTATTCAGTTAGTGTAGTTGTAAGGCAGTGCAGTGGTAGTATATTCAGTTAGTGTAGTTGTAAGTCAATGCAGTGGTAGTGTATTCAGTCAGTGTAGTTGTAAGGCAATGCAGTGGTAGTAGATTCAGTTAGTGTAGTTGTAAGGCAATGCAGTGGTAGTGTTTTGAGTTAGTGTAGTTGTAAGGCAATGCAGTGGTAGTATATTCAGTCAGTGTAGTTGTAAGGCAATGCAGTGGTAGTATATTCAGTTAGTGTAGTTGTAAGGCAATGCAGTGGTAGTAGATTCAGTTAGTGTAGTTGTAAGGCAATGCAGTGGTAGTATATTCAGTTAGTGTAGTTGTAAGGCAATGCAGTGGTAGTATATTCAGTCAGTGTAGTTGTAAGGCAATGCAGTGGTAGTGTATTCAGTCAGTGTAGTTGTAAGGCAAAGCAGTGGTAGTGTATTCAGTCAGTGTAGTTGTAAGGCAATGCAGTGGTAGTGTATTCAGTCAGTGTAGTTGTAAGGCAATGCAGTGGTAGTGTATTCAGTTAGTGTAGTTGTAAGCAGTGCAGTGGTAGTGTATTCAGTTAGTGTAGTCGTAAGGCAGTGCAGTGGTAGTGTATTCAGTTAGTGTAGTTGTAAGTCAATGCAGTGGTAGTATATTCAGTAATTGTAGTTGTAAGGCAATGCAGTGGTAGTGTATTCAGTTAATGTAGTTGTAAGGCAAAGCAGTGGTAGTGTATTCAGTCAGTGTAGTTGTAAGGCAATGCAGTGGTAGTGTATTCAGTCAGTGTAGTTGTAAGGCAATGCAGTGGTAGTGTGTTCAGTTAGTGTAGTTGTAAGGCAATGCAGTGGTAGTGTGTTCAGTTAGTGTAGTTGTAAGGCAAAGCAGTGGTAATGTATTCAGTCAGTGTAGTTGTAAGGCAATGCAGTGGTAGTGTATTCAGTCAGTGTAGTTGTAAGCAGTGCATTGGTAGTGTATTCAGTTAGTGTAGTTGTAAGGCAGTGCAGTGGTAGTATATTCAGTAATTGTAGTTGTAAGGCAATGCAGTGGTAGTGTATTCAGTTAATGTAGTTGTAAGGCCATGCAGTGGTAGTATATTCAGTTAGTTTAGTTGCAAGGCAATGCAGTGGTAATGTATTCAGTCAGTGTAGTTATAAGGCAATGCAGTGGTAGTGTATTCAGTTAGTGTAGTTGTAAGGCAATGCAGTGGTAGTGTTTTTAGTTAGTCTAGTTGTAAGGCAATGCAGTGGTAGTATATTCAGTCAGTGTAGTTGTAAGGCAATGCAGTGGTAGTGTATTCAGTCAGTGTAGTTGTAAGGCAATGCAGTGGTAGTGTATTCAGTCAGTGTAGTTGTAAGGCAATGCAGTGGTAGTGTGTTCAGTTAGTGTAGTTGTAAGGCAATGCAGTGGTAGTGTGTTCAGTTAGTGTAGTTGTAAGGCAAAGCAGTGGTAATGTATTCGGTCAGTGTAGTTGTAAGGCAATGCAGTGGTAGTGTATTCAGTCAGTGTAGTTGTAAGGCAATGCAGTGGTAGTGTGTTCAGTTAGTGTAGTTGTAAGGCAAAGCAGTGGTAATGTATTCAGTCAGTGTAGTTGTAAGGCAATGCAGTGGTAGTGTATTCAGTCAGTGTAGTTGTAAGCAGTGCAGTGGTAGTGTATTCAGTTAGTGTAGTTGTAAGGCAGTGCAGTGGTAGTATATTCAGTAATTGTAGTTGTAAGGCAATGCAGTGGTAGTGTATTCAGTTAATGTAGTTGTAAGGCCATGCAGTGGTAGTATATTCAGTTAGTTTAGTTGCAAGGCAATGCAGTGGTAATGTATTCAGTCAGTGTAGTTATAAGGCAATGCAGTGGTAGTGTATTCAGTTAGTGTAGTTGTAAGGCAATGCAGTGGTAGTGTTTTTAGTTAGTGTAGTTGTAAGGCAATGCAGTGGTAGTATATTCAGTCAGTGTAGTTGTAAGGCAATGCAGTGGTAGTGTATTCAGTCAGTGTAGTTGTAAGGCAATGCAGTGGTAGTGTATTCAGTCAGTGTAGTTGTAAGGCAATGCAGTGGTAGTGTGTTCAGTTAGTGTAGTTGTAAGGCAATGCAGTGGTAGTGTGTTCAGTTAGTGTAGTTGTAAGGCAAAGCAGTGGTAATGTATTCAGTCAGTGTAGTTGTAAGGCAATGCAGTGGTAGTGTATTCAGTCAGTGTAGTTGTAAGGCAATGCAGTGGTAGTGTGTTCAGTTAGTGTAGTTGTAAGGCAAAGCAGTGGTAATGTATTCAGTCAGTGTAGTTGTAAGGCAATGCAGTGGTATTCAGTCAGTGTAGTTGTAAGCAGTGCAGTGGTAGTGTATTCAGTTAGTGTAGTTGTAAGGCAGTGCAGTGGTAGTATATTCAGTAATTAAGCGTCCCGCAAGGGACGCTTGTTTGTGTATGGGAGAGCTTCTGGCTCCGCCGGCTCCGCATTTTGTTTTCCTTATAACTCTGTAACCGTTAGGCGGATTCTTTTCAAATTTGGCAGGTTTAGGCAGTAGGCTTGGGGAATTTTTTTGAATATGCTGCAGTGACATTTCAACCAATCAGAGATGTCACATGACCAAAAATGTCTTTTTTCGATGGGGAAGCTTGTCCGGATGATAACTTGAAAGGAATTTTATCAATTCACCTGAAACTTGGCAAATACATTCATTCTATTAAAATCTGGAAATCATTAGATTTTGGCATTGATTGGTCAAGAAATGGCCGAGTAATTAATGATTAATTAATCATTACGAATTTTCCAAATAAGGAAAACACAAAAATGCTTATATCTCGAAAACCGTGCTAGATAGAGCGATTTCGACGAAATTTTTGACCCGTAGGGTATCTCTGCGGAGTAGTTTTCCCAAGTTTCAAAAAAATTTTGTCTCGCCCAAAATGGCGGCCATTTTGAATTTTCGAAATTTTCGCAAAAATTGCAAAGCACAAAAATGCTTATATCTCAAAAACCGTGCTAGATAGAGCAATTTCGACAAAATTTTTGACCCGCAGGATATCTCTGCGGAGTACTTTTCCCAATTTTCAAAAAAATTTTGTCTCGCCAAAAATGGCAGCCATTTTGAATTTTTGAAATTTTCGCAAAAAATTGCAAAACACAAAAATGCTTATATCTCGAAAACCGTGCTAGATAGAGCGATTTCGACGAAATTTTTGACCCACAGGGTATCTCTGCAGAGTGGTTATCCCAATTTTGAAAAAAATTTTGTCTCGGCAAAAATGGCGTCCATTTTGAATTTTCGAATTTTTCGCAAAAATTGCAAAACATAAAAATGCTTATATCTCGAAAACCCTGCTAGATAGAGCGATTTCGACGAAATTTTTGACCCGCAGGGTACCTCTGCAGAGTAGCTGCCAATTTTCAAACAAAAAATTTCTCGCAAAAAATGGCTGCCATTTTGAATTTTCGAATTTTTCGCAAAATTGCAAAACACAAAAATGCTTCTATCTCGAAAACCGTGCTAGATAGAGCGATTTCGACGAAATTTTTGACCCACAGGGTATCTATGCAGAGTAGCCATGCCAATTTTCAAAAAAAATTTTCTTGCCAAAAATGGCGGCCATTTTGAATTTTCGAATTTTTGCGCAAAAATTGCAAAACACAAAAATGCTAATATTTCGAAAACCGTGCTACATAGAGCGATTTCAACGAAATTTTTTATCTTCAGGGTATCTCTGCAGAGCAGCTATCCCAAAGAGCTTTCACTTGGTGAAGTTTCAGACCCATAGCTAATTACTCACCTACTCAAAATGAGTAAATGCGAATTATCTCTAAAAGTATTGCAGATAGCCAATTTTTCTCAAATTAATCATTCACCTACTTTTGGGAGAGCTTTCACTTGGTGAAGTTTCAGACCCATAGCTAATTAGTCACCTACTCAAAATGAGTAAATGCGAATTATCTCTAAAAGTATTGCAGATAGCCAATTTTTCTCAAATAACTCATTCACCTACTTTTGGGAGAGCTTTCACTCTGTGAAGTTTCAGACCCATAGCTAATTACTCACCTACTGAAAATGAGTAAATGCGAATTATCTCTAAAAGTATTGCAGATAGCCAATTTTTCTCAAATTAATCATTCACCTACTTTTGGGAGAGCTTTCACTTGGTGAAGTTTCAGACCCATAGCTAATTACTCGTCTACTCAAAATGAGTAAATGCGAATTATCTCTAAAAGTATTGCAGATAGCCAATTTTTCTCAAATAACTCATTCACCTACTTTTGGGAGAGCTTTCACTTGGTGAAGTTTCAGACGCATAGCTAATTACTCACCTACTCAAAATGAGTAAATGCGAATTATCTCTAAAAGTATTGCAGATAGCCAATTTTTCTCAAATAAATCATTCACCTACTTTTGGCAGAGCTTTCACTTGGTGAAGTTTCAGACCCATAGCTAATTATTCACCTACTCAAAATGAGTAAATGTGAATTATCTCTAAAAGTATTGCAGATAGCCAATTTTTCTCAAATAACTCATTCACCTACTTTTGGGAGAGCTTTCACTCTGTGAAGTTTCAGACCCATAGCTATTTATTCACCTACTCAAAATGAGTAAATGCTAATTATCTGTAAAAGTATTGCGGATAGCCAATTTTTATCAAATACTCATTCATCTACTTGTGGGAGATCTTTCACATGGTGAAGTTTCAGACCCATAGCTAATTACTCACCTACTCAAAATGAGTAAATGCGAATTATCTCTAAAAGTATTGCAGATAGCCAATTTTTCTCAAATAACTCATTCACCTACTTTTGGGAGAGCTTTCACTTGGTGAAGTTTCAGACCCATAGATAATTATTCACCTACTCAAAATGAGTAAATGTGAATTATCTCTTAATAGTATTGCAGATAGCCAATTTTTCTCAAATAACTCATTCACCTACTTTTGGAAGACCTTTCACACACGAAAATGAAAAATTGTGAATATCTCGGAAAAGCTATTTCTTCTGCTTTAATGCTCGGCGGGAGATACACACCACAGCAGTGGTCTTGACAAAAATTTTTGTCTCCCCAAAAATGGTGGCCATTTTGAATTTTCAAAGTTTTTGCAAAACACAAAAATGCTTATATCTCAAAAACCGTGCTATATGGAGCGAACTCAACAAAATTTTGGACCTGCTGGGTATCTCTGCAGAGTAGCCATGCCAATTTTCAAAATATTTTTGTCTCGCCAAATATAGCGGACATTTTTAATTTTTTTATTTTTTTGCAAAACACAAAAATGCTTATATCTTGAAAACCGTGCTAGATAGAGCAGACTGCGCTGACTTTGGTTGCCACAACAGTACAAGGCTAGAAACGAAGCATTTTCTTAATACTTTAGCACTCACCTTTATATCCTTTTCGGGACGCTTTGTTTTTGCTATGCAAAAACATTATCTTTTTTTTTTTGCGAGCGATCCTCTAGTTGTAGTTGTAAGGCAATGCAGTGGTAGTGTATTCAGTTAATGTAGTTGTAAGGCAATGCAGTGGTAGTGTATTCAGTTAGTGTAGTTGTAAGGCAATGCAGTAGTAGTGTATTCAGTCAGTGTAGTTATAAGGCAATGCAGTGTAGTGTATTCAGTCAGTGTAGTTGTAAGCAGTGCAGTGGTAGTGTATTCAGTTAGTGTAGTTGTAAGGCAGTGCAGTGGTAGTGTATCCAGTTAGTGTAGTTGTAAGGCAATACAGTGGTAGTGTATTCAGTTAGTGTAGTTGTAAGGCAATGCAGTGGTAGTGTATTCAGTCAGTGTAGTTGTAAGGCAATGCAGTGGTAGTGTATTCAGTCAGTGTAGTTTTAAGGCAATGCAGTGGTAGTGTATTCAGTCAGTGTAGTTGTAAGGCAGTGCAGTGGTAGTGTATTCAGTCAGTATAGTTGTAAGGCAATGCAGTTGGTAGTATATTCAGTAATTGTAGTTGTAAGGCAATGCAGTGGTAGTGTATTCAGTCAGTGTGGCTGTAGGTCTATGCAGTGGTAGTCTATTCAATCAGTGTAGTTGTAAGGCAATGCAGTGGTAGTCTATTCAGTGAGTGTAGTTATAAGGCAATTCAGTGGTAGTGTATTCAGTTAGTGTAGTTGTAAGGTAATGCAGTGCTAGTGTATTCAGTTAGTGTAGTTGTAAGGCAATGCATTGGTAGTGTATTCAGTTAGTGTAGTTGTAAGGCAATGCAGTGGTAGTATATTCAGTTAATGTAGTTGTAAGGCAAAGCAGTGGTAGTGTATCCAGTTAGTGTAGTTGTAAGGCAATGCAGTTGGTAGTATATTCAGTAATTGTAGTTGTAAGGCAATGCAGTGGTAGTGTATTCAGTCAGTGTGGCTGTAGGTCTATGCAGTGGTAGTCTATTCAATCAGTGTAGTTGTAAGGCAATGCAGTGGTAGTCTATTCAGTGAGTGTAGTTATAAGGCAATTCAGTGGTAGTGTATTCAGTTAGTGTAGTTGTAAGGTAATGCAGTGCTAGTGTATTCAGTTAGTGTAGTTGTAAGGCAATGCATTGGTAGTGTATTCAGTTAGTGTAGTTGTAAGGCAATGCAGTGGTAGTGTATTCAGTTAATGTAGTTGTAAGGCAAAGCAGTGGTAGTGTATCCAGTTAGTGTAGTTGTAAGGCAATGCAGTTGGTAGTATATTCAGTAATTGTAGTTGTAAGGCAATGCAGTGGTAGTGTATTCAGTCAGTGTAGTTGTAATCAATGCAGTGGTAGTATATTCAGTTAGTGTAGTTGTAAGGCAGTGCAGTGGTAGTATATTCAGTTAGTGTAGTTGTAAGGCAATGCAGTGGTAGTATATTCAGTTAGTGTAATTGTAAGGCAATGCAGTGGTAGTATATTCAGTTAGTGTAGTTGTAAGGCAATGCAGTGGTAGTATATTCAGTTAGTGTAGTTGTAAGGCAGTGCAGTGGTAGTATATTCAGTTAGTGTAGTTGTAAGGCAGTGCAGTGGTAGTATATTCAGTTAGTGTAGTTGTAAGGCAGTGCAGTGGTAGTATATTCAGTTAGTGTAGTTGTAATCAATGCAGTGGTAGTATATTCAGTTAGTGTAGTTGTAAGGCAATGCAGTGGTAGTATATTCAGTTAGTGTAGTTGTAAGGCAGTGCAGTGGTAGTATATTCAGTTAGTGTAGTTGTAAGGCAGTGCAGTGGTAGTGTATTCAGTTAGTGTAGTTGTAAGGCAATGCAGTGGTAGTATATTCAGTTAGTGTAGTTGTAAGGCAATGCAGTGGTAGTGTATTCAGTTAGTGTAGTTGTAAGGCAATGCAGTGGTAGTGTGTTCAGTTAGTGTAGTTGTAAGGCAATGCAGTAGTAGTGTATTCAGTCAGTGTAGTTGTAAGGCAATGCAGTGGTAGTGTATTCAGTTAGTGTAGTTGTAAGGCAATGCAGTGGTAGTGTGTTCAGTTAGTGTAGTTGTAAGGCAATGCAGTGGTAGTGTGTTCAGTTAGTGTAGTTGTAAGGCAATACAGTGGTAGTGTATTCAGTTAGTGTAGGTGTAAGGCAATGTAGTGGTAGTATATTCAGTTAGTGTAGTTGTAAGGCAATGCAGTGGTAGTGTGTTCAGTTAGTGTAGTTGTAAGGCAATACAGTGGTAGTGTATTCAGTTAGTGTAGGTGTAAGGCAATGCAGTGGTAGTGTGTTCAGTTAGTGTAGTTGTAAGGCAATGCAGTGGTAGTGTGTTCAGTTAGTGTAGTTGTAAGGCAATGCAGTGGTAGTGTATTCAGTTAGTGTAGTTGTAAGGCAATGCAGTGGTAGTGTATTCAGTTAGTGTAGTTGTAAGGCAATGCAGTGGTAGTGTGTTCAGTTAGTGTAGTTGTAAGGCAATACAGTGGTAGTGTATTCAGTTAGTGTAGGTGTAAGGCAATGTAGTGGTAGTATATTCAGTTAGTGTAGTTGCAAGGCAATGCAATGGTAGTGTATTAAGTTAGTGTAGTTGTAAGGCAATGCTGTGGTAGTGTATTCAGTCAGTGTAGTTGTAAGGCAATGCTGTGGTAGTGTGTTCAGTCAGTGTAGTTGTAAGGCAATGCAGTGGTAGTATATTCAGTTCGTATAGTTGTAAGGCAATGCAGTGGTAGTGTATTCAGTTAGTGTAGTTGTAAGGCAATTCAGTGGTATTATATTCTGTTAGTATAGTTGTGATGCAGTGCAGTGGTGGTGTATTAAGTGTAGTGTTAAATCAAGGCAGCGGTGGTATATATAGTGAAGTGGTATCTAAGGGTAGATAAGATGTGTTAATGTATGTTTTGGCAGTTGTGTATTTAATATAACCATCAAGGTAGTTGTGTATTTGATGTACTTGTAAGTTAAAGCAGTTTAAGTGTATTAAACATGCACAACACGTGAAACAATAATAAGCATAAAGCACCTGAAACACATGAAATACCTGAAACAATTGTACATATAAACACTTGCAATAATTATACACATAAAACACCTGGATCATTTGCACAGAAATATCTGAAACAGTTGTTTCACACAACACGCATCAATACTTGTAAAGTACACAAAATAAATACAAAAGATTTCAGGTTGATATCTTGCACTAAGATCTGATTAAATGACCATACAAAATGACCAGTCTTTGCTGCCACCAGTATTTTACCACCTTGTACAACCTTCTTGACAAGCATACTCCAATCAAGAAGAGAGCTGTACCAAACCATCCTGACACTGCTTTCATTGACACTGACATCCTTGCTGTTAAGTGTCTCCAGAGGAAATATTAGCAAGTATGGTGACATGACAACTCCGCCAACAATTGTTGCAGATATTATGCCACAGTAAATTGTTACAATCTCCTCCTTGAACAGTCTAAATGAGGTCATTACTCTAGAATCATAGCCGAAAATGAGCGAACTCCAAAAAGGCACAGTTTTAACTAGTAACTAATAGGATAGTTTCCCAGACTATTTTGAAAACCGTGTGTGTTCCCACCGTTCTCAAAAAAAACAAGTCTAGATAGAAATATCCTAGAAAACTACAGACCTCACAGTTTCATATCTGAATTGAAAAAGTTAGGACTAGACAGTTAAATGAGCTCATTGTCCATGAAGGAATCTGTCAATCTGTGTACGAGTTCCCACTCAATAGAGATATGGCACTTTTGAAGATCTAAAATAATAAATCTACCTCTCTTGACTCAGGCAAAACAGTTGCTATTACATCTGGTGACTCAGGCCAAACAGTTGCTCTTACATTGTTGCATCTCTCTCTGGGCTTTCAGTGCTATAGATCACTCCATTTTATGTGTCTGTCAGAGACTGGTTTGTTGTTGACAGCACTGTGATGATGTGAATAAATTCTTGTATCACAAACCACAAACAAAAAACTTGATGGTTTTTCTTAGACTTTCCTTCTCCCTTTTTGTGGCTCCCAAGATTCTGTTTTGGGCCTCCCCCTTTTCACTCTCTACATCAGTTCCCTCAATTTATTTCAAGGTTTAATGTCACTCAGCATTTGTGCACCGATGACACCCAAACATACTGAGCAATAATCTCTAGGAATTTTGATTCAAGTAATGGAGAGCTCACTGAGTGTCTAAATTTAGTTTAGGTGTGGATGGCTGTTGTCAATTTTATACTTAAACCAAATAAAACCGAGTTCATCATCACTGGTGACAAACATACCAGAGTCACTTATTCAAAATTTCTTGTAGCATTCCTCCAAAATTCAATATCTCCATCAGAAATATAGATATTATTTTTGTCTCAGAAAACACTTATGACAGTCACAGCCAAGGTTGGTAGTGCCTGTTACTATCATCTCTGGGATTTAATGCATATCCATAAATTCCTGTATTGCTTATACATTTCTTGTTTCAAACTCTACAATCCATCGTCGACTGTAACAGGGTGTCTTGAGTTTCGAGGCCAACTGAAGGCCTACTTGTTCAAGCTGGCATACCCACCTGTTATAGTCACACTTTCCTGGTGTGTGCTTGCTTGGTAACAACATCTTCGTTTATTACTCTCCCTTTTTGGACATGAGAAGTTTGACCTCAATTTTGCGCTCTATCAATGCTTCTGTATAAAATATTGTAAACTATACTAATACATGTTAGAGCTAAAATTACTCCTGGCCACATTTATATTGGTACATTATGCACAAAATGAGAAAAAAAAGATTTCCATATAGCTAGGTACATAATACATATTGTGAACCTGTAATTGTACTGGACACTCCATAAAATGAAAAAAGGAAGCATTATTACACAGAAACACCATGGATTAACTCAATATATCAAAATGGAGTATGGTCAGTAATTCACGTCTTGTATTCGTATGTTTATCTATAAAATAAGAATTAGAGGTTACAGTAACTTGACAGAAGTAATAACATAAACTTATGAGGTTTTTATGACTTATTACTGATAACACATATGACTACAAAATGCACCATCTAAAGCAGTTAGATTATATTTATAAGGTACACTAAACAACCAAAGCCTGAAGCAGTTTCCCATAAATCTTTAATATATATGATACATAATGGATTAACTAAAACCGATCATAACTAAATTTATATAAATAGGTTTCCACTGGATTACCAAGTAAACATTTTTGGGTTTTGCAAACGTTTGATAGTAAACGTTTGACAAAGGCTGAAAATGATGGGTACGAAAACCATTTATAATACGAATGTTTTTAAGACGTTTTATGTACACCGTTTATTAAATGTTTGTCCCCATTATTGTTCAGACATTATTATATTCATCTGTAATGTTTTGTCTAACTTTTATCATTAAACATGTCTGAATAATAATGGGGTCAGAGGTCAAATTTAATATCTTTTTAATGTTGCTCACTAATAAAAATATTATTTTTATGTCTAAAATTGTAAGAAAGTGACTTTAAAATTGTGCCCCCAATTCAATTCTTACTTTTAGGGATTGCTTGTGGGCGATTTTTGACGAAGTCCTCTAAAATCCCCTAATATTTCTCGCCGCCATCTTTGTTTGGACATGTGTGAAGGTGAAGGTTTAATAAGCATTCTGAAAATATGGGTTTAAAAAACGTTTTTGATAGAATGTTTTTAAAACATTTTGTCAACAATGTTGTTTAAACATTTTATGTCTACTGTTTATCAACCATTTCATGACGAATGCTAGAAAAATATTTCCAGAATAACCTTCATTTCTTCAGCTATTTTATAAATGTTTTAAAAACGTTTCCAGTCAAACCTTCAGTTATTTTAGATATGTTTAATAAACGTTTTCAGTAAAAAGTGTTCATAAAACCTTTTTTAAACATTACAGCCTAAAAGTTTACTTGGAAACGTTTAGAAAACCATAAGATAGGGTTTAAGTAGGTTTTAAAAATGTTTTGTAAACGTTTAAACCATTTTAAAGTGTTTCTAATGTTTACTGGGTATATATTGGTACATTGTAGTAATAGATTTAACAATATTCACCATGATACAAAAACCTGATACCATTGTACACATGCATATGCATACACAATAGATAAAGTACATGAAGGAACAAGAGTATTTTGAGAGTATGTACATCCACCAAAGCCAAATGCAAATTATGTTCAATGATACAAAATCCTTTAAAAATCTTTGGTCCAGATGGAGATGCAGATCGCCAGCAAAATCTAACCATCTGCACCCTGTGCCGTTACCCATCATAATCAATTGTTGGTACAGGTTTCAGTTGTTGGTACAGGTAAGAAGCCAAAGATAAATTAGAGATTCTATTAATGAAAATACGATAATAAATAAAAAACTGAACTTTTTAAACATTATGGATGAGCTATATGAACACATTATGAACAACTTTTTGGAAAAAGTACATTATGAAAAAAAGAAGCTATATGAAAAAGTACATAACGAAAAAAAACCAAGTGTGAGACTACAATAAACAAAGGAAATGATTAAACTTTATGAAAACATTATACGCAAACCAGAGATTCTATTAATGAAAATACGATAATAAATGAAAAACTGAACTTTTTAAACATTATGGATGAGCTATATGAATGCATTATGAACAACTATATGGAAAAAGTACATTATGAAACAAAAAGCTACATGAAAAAGTACATAATGAAAAAAAAAACGAGTGTGAGACAATAAACAAAGGAAATGATTAAACTTTATGAAAACATTATACGCAAACCAAAGTATTGCAGAAAAAAATAGCTTGCACTGTATGTATGGGTACGTTATGAACCAACTGATCCGTAATATTATAACTTATAAGTGTACATTATGGAATCAAAAAGCTGTAATCCTGCATAGAAAAATGGCCATTGTCGGCTAAAATGGTAGTTCTAGGGATGCATTATAGATACAATCATGAAATAATGCAGAATAAATTGATCAAGGACACACTACACAATACAAGCCTGAAACAGTTTAAATAAATTACCTATCAATATATAATAAAATTATGAGATAGCTTGAAATGGTTTCACTGGAGTGTGTATTGGTGCATTATGGACAAATAGCATTCACTATAGAACAAAAATTTAAAACCATCGTACACGGGCAGAAACACAATAAACTGCTCTGGGACGATTTACTTATGATTTGGCTACAATGTGAACATAATGAAAATTGCAGCTGATGGCAGTTAAAACTAAAGGCTGAAACAATTCAACAACAAAACATGTATGAATTGTATAAAAACCTCATGCACAATGTAAAACTTCAAGGGCCGATTTCACTAAAGGACTTCGTCCCTTTATTGGCTAAGTCTTGGACTTAATTCTAAGACTTTAGTCTTAGCTAGGCCGGGGACTTAAATGGATTTCACAAAGGGGTGACTTAGCTAAATCCAAGCTTATCAAATAACCACAGTGGTTTTCTGTGTCATGTGAGCTTTTATATCCTTCATTTTAATGCATTTTATCTAAGGATAAGTGCAGTTTGAAATTAAACTTCCCAAAGACAGCTTCAGTAAGGTGTTCTGTATAATTATACTTTATTTACAGCCATTTCAAATTTTGAAGTGGAGAAAAATTTATGGCAGCCATATTTAAATCCTCTTTACAAAATTTAAGCCCACTACCTTAAAGTTAAGTCCACTGACTTTGCAATTTCATGGACTTAGCTGCTTTGTGAAATCCGCTAAGTCTAAGACCACAGACTTAACATTCTGTTGACAAAATTTAAGACCAAAGACTTAAATTTAAGTCTAAATCTGGACTTGAGTCCCTTTGTGAAATCGGCCCCTGGACTTGCAATACAAATGGTATCCTGCAAAACTATGGTTTCGACGTAAAACCCCAAATAAACAAATAAATCCACAGGTATTCAGAAGAACAGAATGGATACAGTAAAATAAAAACCTGGATGCACTGCAGTGGTGTACATGTATTTAGTATAGTTACAAGATAGTATTGATGCATTTAGTATAATTGTAAAAAGTTAAGGCAGTTGTAGTGCAATCAGTATAATTCTATTTTCAGGCAGTCGCTGTAGTTTTACTATAGTTGTAAGCTCAAGGTAGCTATGTATTTATTGTAGTTGTAAGTTGAGGTAATTTGAGCGAAACACCTGAAAATTGCACATATAAGATGCCTGAAACATAAATTACATGAAGTTGAACATTGTGGATGAATATGACATCATTTTTTTATATCAAACTTTCAGGCTTCTATGGAAATGGTTCCATGGTGTGTATGGATATATTATGAACAATAACAAATGGGGAAATTTACCATGCCATATAAAAGATGTAACACGAAATACACATTCAGCATTATGGAAGAATGCTTTAAATATATGCACAAACACTGTTATTCACGGGTACATAATGGACAAAAACAACTGGATGCACTATGAAACATGAAATGTGCAAAACATGAAAACATGGATGAGTTGTATGAACACATTATGAACCACCTAAATTTCTAAATTTGTTGAAATGGTTTCTGTAAGGGTACATTATGTACAAACTAAAAAAATGTGAAACCAGAAAAATAATACAGTTGCCAATCAAAACCTGAAATGTGTAAAACGTGAAAACATTATGCACAATAAAACATTATGGGCGAGTTGTATGAACACATTATGAGGTACCTCAAGTTTCCTAATTTGTTTGCAATGATTTCCGCTGCATGGGTTCATTATGTACAGGTGGTCACAATTCTGTCCTGGTCGTAATTGTGTCCTTTATTTTTTTTTACCAAACTTGAAGGTACTCTGTTTTGGTTTGTGGAATAACTTTAAAAAATAAACTAAAAAAATCGGACATAATTAGGACCCGGACACAATTGTGACTACCCCTATACAAACAAAAAATGTGAAACCATTAAAAAAGCTAACCATGGTTAAACTATGTGAAACCATTTCTACAAACTAATGCTTACTATATGAAAACATTATACACAATCCGTTTACACAGTTTGTGAAACAAGTTTTCATTGTATGTATGAGTACGTTATGTAACATAAAAATGGAGGATGTGGAATTGTTTTTTTTATACCAACTAGAACCATTGTCGGCTAAAATGATATAAATGTATTTAGAAATTCACAACTGAAGCAATTTGGAACAACTACCAAAAGCAAATTTACAACCAAAAGTAAGTTTACTAGTAAACCTATATGAATTGTGTGAATACATGCTCAATGAAACTACTTGCTATATAAATAGTATAAATGTTTGTATGGGTACATTATGAACAAAATTCAAATATGACGATTTTAGTGATGTGCTTTCCCAAGAAATGGTTTCTATGGTTATACACGTGTACATGATGGATACAATTAAAATAATGAGAATGCACTATACAAACTAGAAGTACATGATGCAAAAGATCAGAATATTGCCCATTAAAAAAGATTATATAAATTCATTATGCAATAACATTAAGGATACCCATACAAACCCATGAATGAACTAAATTATTTTAAATTTCGCATGAAAATGGTTTCCACTATTAATATGTATGGGAACATTATGGAAAAAATTGAATTGGTGAAAAAACAACTATGGATAAAATAAACGTAAGACTATACACTATAGAATAAAAACCTGAGACCACTGTAAAAGCGAAACCCTATTAATTTTATGTACACAACCTGTTATGGCTTCTAATGTGAAATGATTGTTTGTATTAGTACATTATGGACGAAATAAACCTGAACTGACAATGCAATGATAAAAATACACTAGAAAGTGTTTGACCTGATGGGGTGATTCCAATGATCTTAAACTCCCAGTACTAACATAAACTAAATTTAATTTGAGTTTTGGTTACAACTCTTTCTCAAGGTATGCCCTAGTTTGAGATGACCTTGAACTAGTATTAAAATTGTATTGAGTTTAATTTATATATATTTTTATGTCAGCTGACTTGTCAGTCAGCTGGCATTATGTCGTCACTCTGCGGCGTGGGCGAAAGCGTCCGCGTGAACAACTTCTCCTCCAAAACTACAAGGCCTAGAGACGTGCTGTTTTTTTTAAAAGATACCTTATCTATCGAGGATGAAAAATTGTTCAAGGCATGCAAATCTGTCTGTTCGTCTGTTTGCTAGAGACATTACAAGGGGGGTACCCCCACCAAAAGTGTGAAAATTTCAACTTTTTATCACAATTTTCTCAGTGACTATTGCAGGGATTTCTCTCATATCTTGCATATATGTACTAGGCCAGAGGTAGATTCTCTTGTGTGAGTATGAGACCTGGATCTCTCTTACTTTTTTTTTTATAAATTTTTTTAATAATTTTTAATGCATTAACATTCATGAAATCATGCACAAAATCATTTATAACTTGAAAACTGTAGCATCTAGAGCATTTTGTTAAAATATGTTATTCAGCTACTTTTTTCATAGCTACAATATGGTGAGTAAGTTGGGTGCCTGTCTCAATAGCTAAGTGAGTAATAGCTACTTTTGGGCTTTTCAGTAACTTCCATCATGAGTAGAATCACTTGTAACTTAAAAACTATTGCATTTAGAGAATTTTGTATAAATATGTTATTCAGCTACTTTTGGGTCAGCTATAACATAGTAAAATTTTAGACCTGTAGCTCATGGCATAGCTGAGTAATAGCTACTTTTACGTTATCACTGTTGAGTAAATTGCTTATAACTTCAAAACTATTGCATTTAGAGAATTTCGTATAAATATGTTATTCAGCTACTTTTGGGTCAGCTATAACATAGTAAAATTTCAGACCTGTAGCTCATGGCATAGCTGAGTAATAGCTACTTTTAGGTTATCACTGTTGAGTAAATCGCTTATAACTTGGAAACTATTGCATTTAGAGTATTTTGTTTCAATATGTTATTCACCTATTTTGGGATCAGCTATAACATAGTGAAGTTTCAGATCTGTGGCTCATTGCATAGCTGAGTAATAGCTACTTTGAAGTTCTCACTATTGAGTAAATCAGTTGTAATTGGAAAACTATTGCATTTAGAGAATTTCGTATAAATATGTTATTCAGCTACTTTTGGGTCAGCTATAACATAGTAAAATTTCAGACCTGTAGCTCATGGCATAGCTGAGTAATAGCTACTTTTAGGTCATCACTATTGAGTAAATCAGTTGTAACTTGAAAACTATTGCATTTACAGTATTTTGCTTAAATATGTTGTTCACCTACTTTTGGGTCAGCTATAACATAGTAAAATTTCAGACCTGTAGCTCATGGCATAGCTGAGTAATAGCTACTTTTAGGTCATCACTATTGAGTAAATCAGTTGTAACTTGAAAACTATTGCATTTACAGTATTTTTCTTTAATATGTTGTTCACCTACTTTTGGGTCAGCTATAACATAGTGAAATTTCAGACCTGTAGCTCATTGCATAGCTGAGTAATAACTACTAGTGAGGTTCTCACTATTGAGTAAATCAGTTGTAATTGGAAAACTATTGCATTTAGAGAATTTAGTATAAATATGTTATTCAGCTACTTTTAGGTCAACTATAACATAGTAAAATTTCAGACCTGTAGCTCATGGCATAGCTGAGTAATAGCTACTTTTAGGTCATCACTATTGAGTAAATCAGTTGTAACTTGAAAACTATTGCATTTACAGTATTTTGCTTAAATATGTTGTTCACCTACTTTTGAGTCAGCTATAACATAGTAAAATTTCAGACCTGTAGCTCATGGCATAGCTGAGTAATAGCTACTTTTAGGTCATCACTATTGAGTAAATCAGTTGTAGCTTGAAAACTATTGCATTTACAGTATTTTGCTTAAATATGTTGTTCACCTACTTTTGGGTCAGCTATAACATAGTAAAATTTCAGACCTGTAGCTCATGGCATAGCTGAGTAATAGCTACTTTTAGGTTATCACCGTTGAGTAAACCGCGTATAACTTGGAAATTATTGCATTTAGAGTATTTTGTTTCAATATGTTATTCACCTATTTTGGGGTCAGCTATAACATAGTGAAGTTCCAGACCCGTGACTCATTGCATAGCTGAGTAATAGCTACTTTTAGGTTATCACTGTTGAGTAAATCGCTTATAACTTGGAAACTATTGCATTTAGAGTATTTTGTTTCAATATGTTATTCACCTATTTTGGGATCAGCTATAACATAGTGAAGTTTCAGATCTGTGGCTCATTGCATAGCTGAGTAATAGCTACTTTGAAGTTCTCACTATTGAGTAAATCAGTTGTAATTGGAAAACTATTGCATTTAGAGAATTTCGTATAAATATGTTATTCAGCTACTTTTGGGTCAGCTATAACATAGTAAAATTTCAGACCTGTAGCTCATGGCATAGCTGAGTAATAGCTACTTTTACGTCATCACTATTGAGTAAATCAGTTGTAACTTGAAAACTATTGCATTTACAGTATTTTGCTTAAATATGTTGTTCACCTACTTTTGGGTCAGCTATAACATAGTAAAATTTCAGACCTGTAGCTCATGGCATAGCTGAGTAATAGCTACTTTTAGGTCATCACTATTGAGTAAATCAGTTGTAACTTGAAAACTATTGCATTTACAGTATTTTGCTTTAATATGTTGTTCACCTACTTTTGGGTCAGCTATAACATAGTGAAATTTCAGACCTGTAGCTCATTGCATAGCTGAGTAATAACTACTTTGAGGTTCTCACTATTGAGTAAATCAGTTGTAATTGGAAAACTATTGCATTTAGAGAATTTAGTATAAATATGTTATTCAGCTACTTTTGGGTCAACTATAACATAGTAAAATTTCAGACCTGTAGCTCATGGCATAGCTGAGTAATAGCTACTTTTAGGTCATCACTATTGAGTAAATCAGTTGTAACTTGAAAACTATTGCATTTACAGTATTTTGCTTAAATATGTTGTTCACCTACTTTTGGGTCAGCTATAACATAGTAAAATTTCAGACCTGTAGCTCATGGCATAGCTGAGTAATAGCTACTTTTAGGTCATCACTATTGAGTAAATCAGTTGTAACTTGAAAACTATTGCATTTACAGTATTTTGCTTAAATATGTTGTTCACCTACTTTTGGGTCAGCTATAACATAGTAAAATTTCAGACCTGTAGCTCATGGCATAGCTGAGTAATAGCTAATTTTAGGTTATCACCGTTGAGTAAATCGCTTATAACTTGGAAATTATTGCATTTACAGTATTTTGTTTCAATATGTTATTCACCTATTTTGGGGTCAGCTATAACATAGTGAAGTTCCAGACCCGTGACTCATTGCATAGCTGAGTAATAGCTACTTTTAGGTTATCACTGTTGAGTAAATCGCTTATAACTTGGAAACTATTGCATTTAGAGTATTTTGTTTCAATATGTTATTCACCTATTTTGGGATCAGCTATAACATAGTGAAGTTTCAGATCTGTGGCTCATTGCATAGCTGAGTAATAGCTACTTTGAAGTTCTCACTATTGAGTAAATCAGTTGTAATTGGAAAACTATTGCATTTAGAGAATTTCGTATAAATATGTTATTCAGCTACTTTTGGGTCAGCTATAACATAGTAAAATTTCAGACCTGTAGCTCATGGCATAGCTGAGTAATAGCTACTTTTACGTCATCACTATTGAGTAAATCAGTTGTAACTTGAAAACTATTGCATTTACAGTATTTTGCTTAAATATGTTGTTCACCTACTTTTGGGTCAGCTATAACATAGTAAAATTTCAGACCTGTAGCTCATGGCATAGCTGAGTAATAGCTACTTTTAGGTCATCACTATTGAGTAAATCAGTTGTAACTTGAAAACTATTGCATTTACAGTATTTTGCTTTAATATGTTGTTCACCTACTTTTGGGTCAGCTATAACATAGTGAAATTTCAGACCTGTAGCTCATTGCATAGCTGAGTAATAACTACTTTGAGGTTCTCACTATTGAGTAAATCAGTTGTAATTGGAAAACTATTGCATTTAGAGAATTTAGTATAAATATGTTATTCAGCTACTTTTGGGTCAACTATAACATAGTAAAATTTCAGACCTGTAGCTCATGACATAGCTGAGTAATAGCTACTTTTAGGTCATCACTATTGAGTAAATCAGTTGTAACTTGAAAACTATTGCATTTACAGTATTTTGCTTAAATATGTTGTTCACCTACTTTTGGGTCAGCTATAACATAGTAAAATTTCAGACCTGTAGCTCATGGCATAGCTGAGTAATAGCTACTTTTAGGTTATCACTGTTGAGTAAATCGCTTATAACTTGGAAATTATTGCATTTAGAGTATTTTGTTTCAATATGTTATTCACCTATTTTGGGGGTCAGCTATAACATAGTGAAGTTCCAGACCCGTGACTCATTGCATAGCTGAGTAATAGCTACTTTTAGGTTATCACTGTTGAGTAAATCGCTTATAACTTGGAAACTATTGCATTTAGAGTATTTTGTTTCAATATGTTATTCACCTATTTTGGGATCAGCTATAACATAGTGAAGTTTCTGATCTGTGGCTCATTGCATAGCTGAGTAATAGCTACTTTGAAGTTCTCACTATTGAGTAAATCAGTTGTAATTGGAAAACTATTGCATTTAGAGAATTTCGTATAAATATGTTATTCAGCTACTTTTGGGTCAGCTATAACATAGTAAAATTTCAGACCTGTAGCTCATGGCATAGCTGAGTAATAGCTACTTTTAGGTCATCACTATTGAGTAAATCAGTTGTAACTTGAAAACTATTGCATTTACAGTATTTTGCTTAAATATGTTGTTCACCTACTTTTGGGTCAGCTATAACATAGTAAAATTTCAGACCTGTAGCTCATGGCATAGCTGAGTAATAGCTACTTTTAGGTCATCACTATTGAGTAAATCAGTTGTAACTTGAAAACTATTGCATTTACAGTATTTTGCTTTAATATGTTGTTCACCTACTTTTGGGTCAGCTATAACATAGTGAAATTTCAGACCTGTAGCTCATTGCATAGCTGAGTAATAACTACTTTGAGGTTCTCACTATTGAGTAAATCAGTTGTACTTGGAAAACTATTGCATTTAGAGAATTTAGTATAAATATGTTATTCAGCTACTTTTGGGTCAACTATAACATAGTAAAATTTCAGACCTGTAGCTCATGACATAGCTGAGTAATAGCTACTTTTAGGTCATCACTATTGAGTAAATCAGTTGTAACTTGAAAACTATTGCATTTACAGTATTTTGCTTAAATATGTTGTTCACCTACTTTTGGGTCAGCTATAACATAGTAAAATTTCAGACCTGTAGCTCATGGCATAGCTGAGTAATAGCTACTTTTAGGTTATCACTGTTGAGTAAATCGCTTATAACTTGGAAATTATTGCATTTAGAGTATTTTGTTTCAATATGTTATTCACCTATTTTGGGGGTCAGCTATAACATAGTGAAGTTCCAGACCCGTGACTCATTGCATAGCTGAGTAATAGCTACTTTTAGGTTATCACTGTTGAGTAAATCGCTTATAACTTGGAAACTATTGCATTTAGAGTATTTTGTTTCAATATGTTATTCACCTATTTTGGGATCAGCTATAACATAGTGAAGTTTCTGATCTGTGGCTCATTGCATAGCTGAGTAATAGCTACTTTGAAGTTCTCACTATTGAGTAAATCAGTTGTAATTGGAAAACTATTGCATTTAGAGAATTTCGTATAAATATGTTATTCAGCTACTTTTGGGTCAGCTATAACATAGTAAAATTTCAGACCTGTAGCTCATGGCATAGCTGAGTAATAGCTACTTTTACGTCATCACTATTGAGTAAATCAGTTGTAACTTGAAAACTATTGCATTTACAGTATTTTGCTTAAATATGTTGTTCACCTACTTTTGGGTCAGCTATAACATAGTAAAATTTCAGACCTGTAGCTCATGGCATAGCTGAGTAATAGCTACTTTTAGGTCATCACTATTGAGTAAATCAGTTGTAACTTGAAAACTATTGCATTTACAGTATTTTGCTTTAATATGTTGTTCACCTACTTTTGGGTCAGCTATAACATAGTGAAATTTCAGACCTGTAGCTCATTGCATAGCTGAGTAATAACTACTTTGAGGTTCTCACTATTGAGTAAATCAGTTGTAATTGGAAAACTATTGCATTTAGAGAATTTAGTATAAATATGTTATTCAGCTACTTTTGGGTCAACTATAACATAGTAAAATTTCAGACCTGTAGCTCATGACATAGCTGAGTAATAGCTACTTTTAGGTCATCACTATTGAGTAAATCAGTTGTAACTTGAAAACTATTGCATTTACAGTATTTTGCTTAAATATGTTGTTCACCTACTTTTGGGTCAGCTATAACATAGTAAAATTTCAGACCTGTAGCTCATGGCATAGCTGAGTAATAGCTACTTTTAGGTTATCACTGTTGAGTAAATCGCTTATAACTTGGAAATTATTGCATTTAGAGTATTTTGTTTCAATATGTTATTCACCTATTTTGGGGGTCAGCTATAACATAGTGAAGTTCCAGACCCGTGACTCATTGCATAGCTGAGTAATAGCTACTTTTAGGTTATCACTGTTGAGTAAATCGCTTATAACTTGGAAACTATTGCATTTAGAGTATTTTGTTTCAATATGTTATTCACCTATTTTGGGATCAGCTATAACATAGTGAAGTTTCTGATCTGTGGCTCATTGCATAGCTGAGTAATAGCTACTTTGAAGTTCTCACTATTGAGTAAATCAGTTGTAATTGGAAAACTATTGCATTTAGAGTATTTTGTTGCAATATGTTATTCAGCTACTTTTGGGTCAGCTATAACATAGTAAAATTTCAGACCTGTAGCTCATGGCATAGCTGAGTAATAGCTACTTTTAGGTCATCACTATTGAGTAAATCAGTTGTAACTTGAAAACTATTGCATTTACAGTATTTTGCTTAAATATGTTGTTCACCTACTTTTGGGTCAGCTATAACATAGTAAAATTTCAGACCTGTAGCTCATGGCATAGCTGAGTAATAGCTACTTTTAGGTCATCACTATTGAGTAAATCAGTTGTAACTTGAAAACTATTGCATTTACAGTATTTTGCTTTAATATGTTGTTCACCTACTTTTGGGTCAGCTATAACATAGTGAAATTTCAGACCTGTAGCTCATTGCATAGCTGAGTAATAACTACTTTGAGGTTCTCACTATTGAGTAAATCAGTTGTACTTGGAAAACTATTGCATTTAGAGAATTTAGTATAAATATGTTATTCAGCTACTTTTGGGTCAACTATAACATAGTAAAATTTCAGACCTGTAGCTCATGACATAGCTGAGTAATAGCTACTTTTAGGTCATCACTATTGAGTAAATCAGTTGTAACTTGAAAACTATTGCATTTACAGTATTTTGCTTAAATATGTTGTTCACCTACTTTTGGGTCAGCTATAACATAGTAAAATTTCAGACCTGTAGCTCATGGCATAGCTGAGTAATAGCTACTTTTAGGTTATCACTGTTGAGTAAATCGCTTATAACTTGGAAATTATTGCATTTAGAGTATTTTGTTTCAATATGTTATTCACCTATTTTGGGGGTCAGCTATAACATAGTGAAGTTCCAGACCCGTGACTCATTGCATAGCTGAGTAATAGCTACTTTTAGGTTATCACTGTTGAGTAAATCGCTTATAACTTGGAAACTATTGCATTTAGAGTATTTTGTTTCAATATGTTATTCACCTATTTTGGGATCAGCTATAACATAGTGAAGTTTCTGATCTGTGGCTCATTGCATAGCTGAGTAATAGCTACTTTGAAGTTCTCACTATTGAGTAAATCAGTTGTAATTGGAAAACTATTGCATTTAGAGAATTTCGTATAAATATGTTATTCAGCTACTTTTGGGTCAGCTATAACATAGTAAAATTTCAGACCTGTAGCTCATGGCATAGCTGAGTAATAGCTACTTTTAGGTCATCACTATTGAGTAAATCAGTTGTAACTTGAAAACTATTGCATTTACAGTATTTTGCTTAAATATGTTGTTCACCTACTTTTGGGTCAGCTATAACATAGTAAAATTTCAGACCTGTAGCTCATGGCATAGCTGAGTAATAGCTACTTTTAGGTCATCACTATTGAGTAAATCAGTTGTAACTTGAAAACTATTGCATTTACAGTATTTTGCTTTAATATGTTGTTCACCTACTTTTGGGTCAGCTATAACATAGTGAAATTTCAGACCTGTAGCTCATTGCATAGCTGAGTAATAACTACTTTGAGGTTCTCACTATTGAGTAAATCAGTTGTAATTGGAAAACTATTGCATTTAGAGAATTTAGTATAAATATGTTATTCAGCTACTTTTGGGTCAACTATAACATAGTAAAATTTCAGACCTGTAGCTCATGACATAGCTGAGTAATAGCTACTTTTAGGTCATCACTATTGAGTAAATCAGTTGTAACTTGAAAACTATTGCATTTACAGTATTTTGCTTAAATATGTTGTTCACCTACTTTTGGGTCAGCTATAACATAGTAAAATTTCAGACCTGTAGCTCATGGCATAGCTGAGTAATAGCTACTTTTAGGTTATCACTGTTGAGTAAATCGCTTATAACTTGGAAATTATTGCATTTAGAGTATTTTGTTTCAATATGTTATTCACCTATTTTGGGGTCAGCTATAACATAGTGAAGTTCCAGACCCGTGACTCATTGCATAGCTGAGTAATAGCTACTTTGAAGTTCTCAATGTTGAGTAAATCACTTGTAATTTGAAAACTATTGCATTTAGAGAATTTAGTATAAATATGTTATTCAGCTACTTTTGGGGTCAGCTATAACATAGTGAAGTTCCAGACCCGTGACTCATTGCATAGCTGAGTAATAGCTACTTTTAGGTTATCACTGTTGAGTAAATCGCTTATAACTTGGAAACTATTGCATTTAGAATATTTTGTTTCAATATGTTATTCACCTATTTTGGGATCAGCTATAACATAGTGAAGTTTCTGATCTGTGGCTCATTGCATAGCTGAGTAATAGCTACTTTGAAGTTCTCACTATTGAGTAAATCAGTTGTAATTGGAAAACTATTGCATTTAGAGAATTTCGTATAAATATGTTATTCAGCTACTTTTGGGTCAGCTATAACATAGTAAAATTTCAGACCTGTAGCTCATGGCATAGCTGAGTAATAGCTACTTTTAGGTCATCACTATTGAGTAAATCAGTTGTAACTTGAAAACTATTGCATTTACAGTATTTTGCTTAAATATGTTGTTCACCTACTTTTGGGTCAGCTATAACATAGTAAAATTTCAGACCTGTAGCTCATGGCATAGCTGACTAATAGCTACTTCTAGGTCATCACTATTGAGTAAATCAGTTGTAACTTGAAAACTATTGCATTTACAGTATTTTGCTTTAATATGTTGTTCACCTACTTTTGGGTCAGCTATAACATAGTGAAATTTCAGACCTGTAGCTCATTGCATAGCTGAGTAATAACTACTTTGAGGTTCTCACTATTGAGTAAATCAGTTGTAATTGGAAAACTATTGCATTTAGAGAATTTAGTATAAATATGTTATTCAGCTACTTTTGGGTCAGCTATAACATAGTAAAATTTCAGACCTGTAGCTCATGGCATAGCTGAGTAATAGCTACTTTTAGGTTATCACTGTTGAGTAAATCGCTTATAACTTGGAAATTATTGCATTTAGAGTATTTTGTTTCAATATGTTATTCACCTATTTTGGGGTCAGCTATAACATAGTGAAGTTCCAGACCCGTGACTCATTGCATAGCTGAGTAATAGCTACTTTGAAGTTCTCAATGTTGAGTAAATCACTTGTAATTTGAAAACTATTGCATTTAGAGAATTTAGTATAAATATGTTATTCAGCTACTTTTGGGTCAACTATAACATAGTAAAATTTCAGACCTGTAGCTCATGGCATAGCTGAGTAATAGCTACTTTTAGGTCATCACTATTGAGTAAATCAGTTGTAACTTGAAAACTATTGCTTTTACAGTATTTTGCTTAAATATGTTGTTCACCTACTTTTGGGTCAGCTATAACATAGTAAAATTTCAGACCTGTAGCTCATGGCATAGCTGAGTAATAGCTACTTTTAGGTCATCACTATTGAGTAAATCAGTTGTAACTTGAAAACTATTGCATTTACAGTATTTTGCTTTAATACGTTGTTCACCTACTTTTGGGTCAGCTATAACATAGTGAAATTTCAGACCTGTAGCTCATTGCATAGCTTAGTAATAACTACTTTGAGGTTCTCACTATTGAGTAAATCAGTTGTAATTGGAAAACTATTGCATTTAGAGAATTTAGTATAAATATGTTATTCAGCTACTTTTGGGTCAACTATAACATAGTAAAATTTCAGACCTGTAGCTCATGGCATAGCTGAGTAATAGCTACTTTTAGGTCATCACTATTGAGTAAATCAGTTGTAACTTGAAAACTATTGCATTTACAGTATTTTGCTTAAATATGTTGTTCACCTACTTTTGGGTCAGCTATAACATAATAAAATTTCAGACCTGTAGCTCATGGCATAGCTGAGTAATAGCTACTTTTAGGTTATCACTGTTGAGTAAATCGCTTATAACTTGGAAATTATTGCATTTAGAGTATTTTGTTTCAATATGTTATTCACCTATTTTGGGGTCAGCTATAACATAGTGAAGTTCCAGACCCGTGACTCATTGCATAGCTGAGTAATAGCTACTTTGAAGTTCTCAATGTTGAGTAAATCACTTGTAATTTGAAAACTATTGCATTTAGAGAATTTAGTATAAATATGTTATTCAGCTACTTTTGGGTCAGCTATAACATAGTAAAATTTCAGACCTGTAGCTCATGGCATAGCTGAGTAATAGCTACTTTTAGGTTATCACTGTTGAGTAAATCACTTATAACTTGAAAACTATTGCATTTAGAGTATTTTGTTGCAATATGTTATTCACCTATTTGGGGGTCAGCTATAACATAGTGAAGTTCCAGACCTGTGGCTCATTGCATAGCTGAGTAATAGCTACTTTGAAGTTCTCACTGTTGAGTAAATCAGTTGTAATTGGAAAACTATTGCCTTTACAGAAATTTGTGCAAATATGTTATTCAGCTACTTTTGGGTCAGCTATAACATAGTGAAATTACAGACCTGTAGCTCATGGCACAACTGAGCAATAGCTATTCTCAGACACTGACTGTTGAGTAAATCAGCTATAACTTGAAAAATATTGCATTTGGAGTATTTTGTTAAAATATATTGTTCACCTACTTTTGGGTTAGCTATAACATAGTGAAATTACAGACCTATAGCTCATGGCATAGCGGAGCAATAGCTATTTTCTGGTTCTCACTATTGAGTAAATCAGTTGTAACTTGAAAACTATTGCATTTACAGTATTTTGCTTAAATATGTTGTTCAGCTACTTTTAGGTCAGCTATAACAGAGCAAAAATTCAGACATGTAGCTCATTGCATAGCTGAGTAATAGTTACTTTGAGGTTCTCACTGTTGAGTAAATCAGTTGTAACTTGAAAATTATTACATTTAGAGTATTTTGTTAAATATGTTATTCACAGACGTTTTGGTCAGCTATAACATAGTGAAATTGCAGACCTCTATGTCATGGGATAGCTGAGCAATAGCTTCTTTCAGGTTCTCACTGTTGAGTAAATCATTGTATCCAACCTGTAGGAAATCATGGGCTGGGAATCTGTTAATATGGTCCGATTTGACCTTGGAACCCTCCTTCAAGGTCAAATGAGGATAGCCAAAAATAAAAGTGCTTATAACTTGCTTATTATTGGTCCCAGAGGTTGGAATGAAAACCAACCTATAGAAAATCATGAGCTGGGAATTTTTTGGTGTGGTCAGATTTCACCTTGGACCCCTCCTTCAAGGTCAAATGAGGATAGCCAAACTTAAAAGTGCTTGAAATAACTTGAAAAATATTGCATTTGGAGTATTTTGTTAAAATATATTGTTCACCTACTTTTGGGTTAGCTATAACATAGTGAAATTACAGACCTATAGCTCATGGCATAGCGGAGCAATAGCTATTTTCTGGTTCTCACTATTGAGTAAATCAGTTGTAACTTGAAAACTATTGCATTTACAGTATTTTGCTTAAATATGTTGTTCAGCTACTTTTAGGTCAGCTATAACAGAGCAAAAATTCAGACATGTAGCTCATTGCATAGCTGAGTAATAGTTACTTTGAGGTTCTCACTCTTGAGTAAATCAGTTGTAACTTGAAAATTATTACATTTAGAGTATTTTGTTAAATATGTTATTCAGAGACGTTTTGGTCAGCTATAACATAGTGAAATTGCAGACCTCTATGTCATGGGATAGCTGAGCAATAGCTTCTTTCAGGTTCTCACTGTTGAGTAAATCATTGTATCCAACCTGTAGGAAATCATGGGCTGGGAATCTGTTAATATGGTCCGATTTGACCTTGGAACCCTCCTTCAAGGTCAAATGAGGATAGCCAAACATAAAAGTGTTTATAACTCGCTTATTATTGGTCCCAGAGGTTGGAATGAAAACCAACCTATAGAAAATCATGAGCTGGGAATTTTTTGGTGTGGTCGGATTTCACCTTGGACCCCTCCTTCAAGGTCAAATGAGGATAGCCAAACTTAAAAGTGCTTATAACTCATTTATTATTGGTCCTAGAGGTTTCGAATGGAAAACCAACCTATAGAAAATCATGGGCTGGGAATCTTTTGGTGTGGTCGAATTTGACCTGGGACCCCTCCTTCAAGGGCAGTTGAGGATAGCCAAACTTACAATTGCTTAGAACTCGCTTATTATTGGTCCTACAAGTTTGGGATGGTAAACAAGCTACAGGAAATCATGGGCTGGGAATTTTTTTGTGTGGTCGGATTTGACCTTGGACCCCCTCCTTCCAGGTCAAACGAAGATAGCCAAACTTAAAGTGCTTATAACTCGCGTATTATTGGTCTTGGAGGTTTGGGATGGTAAACCAACATATAGGAAATCATGGGCTGGGATTCTTTTGGTGTGGTCAGATTTGACCTGGGACCCCTCCTTCAAGGGCAGTTGAGGATAGCCAAACTTACAATTGCTTAGAACTCGCTTATTATTGGTCCTACAAGTTTGGGATGGTAAACAAGCTACAGGAAATCATGGGCTGGGAATTTTTTTGTGTGGTCGGATTTGACCTTGGACCCCCTCCTTCAAGGTCAAACAAGGATAGCCAAACTTAAAAACGTGCCTATAACTCACTTATTATTGGTCCGAGAGGTTTGGGATGGTAAACCATCCTAAATTCTTTGGCTGGGAATCTTTTGGTATGGTCAGATTTGACCTTTGGACCCCTTCTTCATGGTGGAACGAGGATATTGCATTTATAGTATTTCTTTAAATATTTTAACCTACTTTTTACCCTTAAACAATTACCTTGTTACTTTATTTCATAATACCATTTGCAGGGCACAACTTTTTTGTCGTTTTCTTCTGTCAGCTTCGGAATATCTTTCGAACATGCTGTTCAGTTACCATTTACTGTATTTCTGTACAGCCCTTTCCCTGATAATTATGCTTTCCTCTCATTATCACCATCACAAATCAAAAACATTCAGTCAGCTGACACAGTGCCCGTTCACGGGCACTCTCCTCTTGTTTTTATTTTTCGTGCTCTTAAAATAATAGCTTGACAGATTTCATTCAAATTTTGTATGTATGTATATGTAACCGCCCCTATAGAAAACCCGTACATCAAGGTGGCCTTAAGGTCCCAGTAATAACAGAATTAAATTCATTTTAAGGTTAGCAACTTTTGAACAGTGTTTCAAATACTGTGCAATTCTAGACATGCTGAGGATGTAAAAAACCTGCTTAGAAATTAAATTTAACATGTACACATATCTTTTATAAGGGTACAATAAACTGGTGATTTTTTTAAAGCTTCTGCATTTAAGGTTGCAACAGTTACCAACAGTTATGAAGAAGGACTTGTATGTCCAGCATCACCATTACACTTTGTTCCTGAAAAGTATCTCAAAAACTGCTTGGATAAAATCAAGTTTTGGTTTATGGATGTTGATTGTCATCCATATGTCCCCTATGTTGAAGTCCCCTTAAACACAAATAGCACAATTATATTGAATTCAACGTTTTCCATTTCTGGATTTAAATTCTGTATGTGGATGCTGCAGTTAAAAGATATATCCACTATACTCAGGTGGCCTTAAACTGCCACTAATAACGATTATATTGAATTTAACTTTTTTTTTCTCATATTCCCGACACAGCCTCAAGTGGGAAAGCTGGTAGTTGCTTGCCGTTCCTCGGCAGTTTACAGTACAGAACCCCGTAACGAACTGTATGTACTGGTTTCCTCTGCCCTTCCAACTACCCGTCGTGATATGACCTGTATAGTGTTGAAAGCGACGTAAAACCTCAAATAAATAAATAACTTTTTTCATTTCTGGACAGTAGCTCAAAAACAGTTTCACAGATTCAAATCAAATTTGGCATGTGGGTGTAACTGGTCTCCAATGCATGTCCTTTGGTTAAGATGACTCCCTGTGAAAATATCTAGATTTTTTGCAGGTACATGAAAGTTGGCTTACATGCAGAAGTGTTCTGCATAAGCAAATTTAGGATCTGGATTTAAGGTTAGGGTAATTAAGTGTCCCTTAAGTGTCGTCAGAGAGTCCTGTAAGTTTCAACATGTCTCCAACAGGGGCCACGGTGGCAGAGTGGTAACACTCTCGCCTCCCACCTCTGCGGCCGGGGTTCGATCCCCGTCATGGCCGTAAGTGGGAAAGCTGGTAGTTGCTTGCCGTTGGTCGGCAGTTTACAGTACAGAACCCTAGCGAACTGTATGTACTGGTTTCCTCTGCCCTTCCAACTACCCGTCGTGATATGACCTGTACAGTGTTGAAAGCGACGTAAAACCCCAAATAAACAAATCAACATGTCTCCATCCGTAAAATTCACAAGATAAATATATTAGATTTTAGAACGGATATCCTGAAATCTGACCTCATTAGATGCCCGTACAAAACTGCCAGTCTTCTCAGTCATCAATACTTTAATACCTTGAGAAGCCTCCTTGACAAGCACGCCCCAATCAAGAAGAAAAATATACCGAGACATGCCAAGACTGGTTTTATGAACTGTGACATCCTCAAGGCAAAACGACTGAAGAGGAAATACGAGCGGGCATGGCATGGTGAAAACTCAGACAGTAATCATCGCCGATACCGGACTGCAATCAATCACTATAATTTCCTGCTTGAGAAGTCCAAATGCAATCATTATTCCAACATTGTGGCTGAAAATCAAGGAAATGCTAAGGCTTTGTGGAACTGTTCCTCTGTTGCTGTTCTACCAGACTGCACAAATAAAACCGACCTTGACCTTGTTCTTCTATGACAAAATCCTTAAAATAAGATCCACACTGCAGTCATCAACACTAAAACTCTAACTCCACTAAAAATACTCTCCTCTTTCACACCTGTGTCCGAGGCAGACCTACTCTGTCCTCTTTCTCACCTGTGTCCGAGGAAGACCTACTCAAAATTCTAAAGTCCTCACCATCCAAATCTTGTGACCCTGACCCAATTCCAACATCAATGGTCAACGAGTGTGCTGATATTTTCATCACCCCCATCACTAAAATTGTAAATCATTCAATCAAAGAAGGTAGTTTCCCCAACTGCTTTAAGATGGCATATGTCACCACCCCCCTCAAAAGAAACCAATATATATAGCTTATGGGTGTTCCACAGCCTAAACCACTAGACGGATTTTCACCAAATTTTCAGGAAATGTTTTCCCCAAGAGGATCTAGAGCTGATTAGGTTTTGGGGGTATCCGGTAACAACTGTTGCCATGGCAACACTTTTAAGATTTTTGGGTCTTAATCTTTGTGGGATTTTCACCAAATTTTCAGGATATGTTTAGCCCAAGAGGATCTACAGCTGATTAGGTTTTGGGGGGTATCCAGTGGCAACTGTTGCCATGGCAACACTTTTTCGGGTCTTAAAGTTTGCTCTAAAATCTTTAATGTTTTCTGTCAACAAATTTTCAGGTCTTATAGTTTGCTCTAAAATCTTTAATGTTTTCTGTAACCTAAAATATTGCAGCTAGCTTCATCAACTTGCCTGAGAGCAATTGTGTCCTGGTTTTGGAAACAAAATGGCTGCCAGATCAATCTTTAATGGCAAATAGGACCATCGTCATATCAAAAAGGCCTTATATCTCCCTTATAATTGTTTCTTTGGCTTCAAAATATGAAAACTACTTGTAAGAAATCATGGCCTGTGAATATTTTGTAGAACATCTTGTGGGTTCTCTAATCTAATCTAATCTAATGTGGACTTTTATAGCGCTTAATCTCCATCACTGATGGACTCTAAGGCGCATCTTAACATAAAGCAAGGCAGTTAGCGTTAATCAAGGGACATAGCCAGGTCGTACCAAGGAGACACAGATGTGACGGGAGAGGCTATGGTGTTGCACTGCGAACATCTTGAGGGAGGTCATTCCAGATCTTAGGAGCATCAAAGGCAAAACTATGGCCAAAATGTTTGGCTGACTTAAAGACTGATGAATGGAAAGGAGGAACTGTAAGGTATTGACGACCTGGGTGACTATGGCTAGTGCTATAGGGACAACTACTAAAAGACAAGAACGGTTCGAAGTAAGAAGGAGAACCACTATGCAAAAATTTATACACAAGTGTTGCGGTTTTGAAAATACAACGATACTTAACAGGCAACCAGTGGAGTTTCTGTAGAATGGGTGTAACATGAGCATACTTTCTATGATTTGTAACAATACGAGCAAGGGTGTTCTGAATACTTTGCAATTTGTGCTGATTGAAACCGGACAAACCTCTGAACAGAGAGTTACAATAGTCCAGACGACTACTAACCAAGGCATTTGCAGCAAGGACTGCCACTTCAGAAGTGAGATACTTTCTAATTCTACGGAGGTCACGCATCTGAAGGAAGCACGCTTTGCAAGTCCTCTTGATATGCTCAGAGAATAAAAAATCTGCATCAAACCACACACCTAGATTTCTGACAGAATCAACCGGATGAAGAAGGCTACCAAGAATGCTAACAGGAAAGTGAGAGGAAATCTTCTGACGTTGAGCCTTGGAACCAAAGACAATAAACTCAGTTTTTTCAGGGTTGAGCTTCAATTTACTGAGAGACATCCACTCTTGAACATCAAGAAGGCAGGCATTTAGCTTGGCGAGAGCCGAAGAAGCATTCTTGTGGGAGAGATGGATGTATAATTGAGTGTCATCCGCATAAAAGTGGAATTTAATATGCGGGTGGAGGCGAATAATTTTACTAAGTGGTGTTGTATAGAGTGAAAACAGTAACAGACCCAGAACAGAACCTTGTGGGACTCCATAGATGAGATTGCTTAATTCAGATAGTGTGGAGCCTATCTTAATGGCCTGACAACGATTTCTTAAGTAGGAAGCAAACCACTTTAGAGCTGTTCCACCAAGACCAAACCAGGATTTAAGGTAACCAAGGAGAATATTATGGTCTATAGTGTCAAATATACATAAAAATGCATTTTACATTTAAAAATATGAAATTTTATTAATATACCATTTTACCCAGATAATTACTGTATTAATACAATGTGACAATGAGGAAGTTTCTAAGTTTAAACCTAACAATATGTCACATATTGACAGCTTTAATTCTCTGTCATATATGTTTCATTTCTAAATTTTCCCAAAAAGCCTGACTTATTTCACAATGAAAGAAGTGGTGTTCTATTGTATCAATAAGGATACAGTAATGGTATTTTGGATTATCTATTATATTCCACTTAAATAGATTATCCCCACAATTAATAATTCGATGAAAGGATTTTATACTGAAAACTCTGGAAATAAGGTTCTCTTAGAATTTTATATGGTAGTTCAAAAGTGACCGACCACTGCATTTACAAAAAAAGGAAACAAGTTTACCCATATTGCTGTTGATGTTAGTGGCTTTCAAACTCTTTTTAACAAGTTCTTGATGGATTTCAACAGTTTTCACTTTTATAATTGCTTTCAACTTGTTATTAACTTTTATATAAACTTCATTTGACAATTTTTTCCTGTAGCTATTGGAAATATTAATAAATTTTCTATCCGTGGAACAGAGATAAAGCTTTAATCCTAATGTATTGGAGAAAGTTTAGATTCCAGTTCATTTTCTGATTCAAGGTTACAACATCTAAAATCTTAACTGTGGTTGAGTCTAACAAATCAATTAATTTTATATCATAGTTATCATTAGTATTAGCCAGCCCAAATGAGATTTCAGCTCTGTGAGCCACATAGTTCGACAGTTACAGGGCTTTGAAGTGGCACAATGTCCATAAATTGGGTTTCTGTGGGCATTTTAGAATAGTTAAAATGACCTTGGCAATTAAACTACAGATCTGAAACTTTTTGGGGACATAGATAAGAAACAAAAATTATATATAATACAGTTTAAGACTTGACACTTAGCATTTCCGTATTACAGGGCAAAAATACAGAAAAATGTCAAAAAGGTCACTTGGGTGTCTATGGTCCTCATGCACAGGTTAAATGTCTACTAAAAGTCTGATTTTTGGCACATGTAGAAAGAACATAATAATGCATTCCCAGAGGAAATTTCAGCTCTATCAATCACATAGTTTAAGAGTCACAGGGTTAAAAGTGGCAAAAAGTCCAAATATTGGGTCTCTTTGGGCCCTTTAGAGACCTCAATGTGACCTTCAAATTGAAGCTTCAGACTTAAAATCTTTCACAAAGATTACACATAGAATGTATATCTAAGACAGTTTGAAACTTCTCAGATTTAGCATTTCCAAGTTACAGGGCAAAATATGTGAATAATGTCTAAAAAGGGTCACTCAGGCGGGTGTTTATGGTCCCCATACACAGGTTAAATTTCTGCTTAAAGCCTTTATTTTTGGCACATGTAAAAAAGATGGGATTTCAGCTCTATCAGTCACATAATTTAACAGTTACAGGACTTAAAAGCGGCAAAAAATCCAAATATTCGGTCTTTTAGAGACCTCAATGTGACCTTCAAATTAAAGCTTCAAACTTAAAATCTGTCACATACAAAGATTACACATAGAATTTACATCTAATACAGTTTGAAACTTCTTAGACTTACCATTTCCAAGTTACAAACCAAAATATGTGAAAAATGTCTAAAAAGGGTCACTCGGGCGGGTGTTTATGGTCCTCATACAAATGTTAAATGTCTACTGAAAAAATCCCGAAGTGGGATATTTATGGGTCAAAAACAATTTTATCCTCAACTTAAAGTCTTGATTTTCGGCACATGTACTAAAAATATATTAATGTGTTTTCAGGTAAAATTTTAGTCAGATGAGCCCCATAGTTTGTGACCTAGAGGGCTCTAAGTGGCCAAAAGTCAAATTTCTGACCTTAAGGTGGCCACAAGTTCTTTATTATTGGGAGTTTAAGGTCACCTTAAAATAGGGATCTTTCTTTGGGCACCCTTAACATTACAAAGTTTGAAAGAAAAATACTGATCTGTTTTTGAGTTATCGTATACACAAGGAAAATTCTATGGTGGCGGCACGATGGACCTGAATCCAGTATATCCCCAACTTTCATCTGGGGATATAAATATATTCATTTAATACCTCTACATCATTAATCAGAGTGAAATGGTTGAACATTATCCAACTCTCCAATATCTGTTTATGAAAACTACAGTTTTTACCCTTTTCAATAAAACTTAGTTTAATTTATATTTCAACTCTATAGGATTCAGGTTAAGTAGACTCCGCATAAGACTTGCCTATTTTGTTTGTTTCATTTATTGAATAATAATTATATATATCTGGCATTTTTAAGCCACCATTTTGTATGCTACTTACTATAGTACTTCTTTTAATTTTGGCTGTTTTCTTATTCCATTAAAAATAAAATATTATTTTATCTATTTTATGTAGAATTTCCACTGGGTATTTTTACTACTAAATAAAAGGGAAATCTGTGAGACTATTAAGGATTTTAAAATTGTAACTTGTAAATTGTAAGGGACAAATTTTGTGTCGACCATATGTTGAAAGTTGTTCGGTCTTTTTTATTTTCTCTTCAAACTTTAAAAGCTTACATTTTTGTGGGTTATTTGAAAACCATATGCCTAGCTAGGATTTCTGCAACTAAAATAAACAGTAAAGCCGAGAGGGGACAGCCTTGTCTAATAGATCTAGAAATTTCAAACATTTCTGAGTAACATCCATTATTTCCGACACAAGATTTTAAGTTTGTATATAAGATACGAATCCACGATGTGAAAACAGGGCCAACTTTAAATTGTTCTAGGCATTTAAAAAGGAATGGCCATTCTATACTATCGAACACTTTTTCAAAATCTATTAATGTGATAAATCCTGGTGTGTTTTGTTCTTTGTTAAAAGCATAATATCTTCAATTGTTCTTAATGCTTCTCCAATGTATCTTTCATTAATATAGACAACTTGATCTTCATATATTAGGTGTCCAATAACTTTTTGCAATCTATTAGCTAGAGCTTTTGCCAAAATCTTATAGTCTGTGTTAAGCAAACTTACTGGTCTCCAGTTTTTTAGGTATCGAATATCTTTCCATGAAATTAAGTTTATGACAGCTAGCTTTTGTTCCTGTGAAAGACCTTTACTTTTAAAAGTATAATTATAGCTATCTATTAATAAGTCACTTATGTCCAGCCAGAAAAATTTATAAAAGTTTGTTGATAAGCCATCGCTGCCTTGAGATTTGTCATTTGCCAGATTAGTAAGGGCTAGTGCATAATCCTTTTTCTGAAGGGTTACACTTAATTTGGGTATTTTAGGATTGTCCGAAAAACATAATTCTGTACTGGATAGATTCAGATTGTTTTCATTGTTTGAGCTATATAATTTTTTATAATACCGTTTTTCTTCATCAATGATAGCTTTTTGATTGATGTGTTTAATATTATAATTTCTTTTTTCTAGATTTATGAAATATTTGCTATTTTTTCCCCTTCTTCAACCCATCTTGACTTTGATCGAACTGCTGGTCCTCGAAATTTTTCCTTTTGATACCCTTGCCATTCTTGCTTGGCTGTGACATATTCATTATGTTTATCGTTGTCCTCTACCAGTGTGTTTTCTAATGAAATAAGATGGCCAATTCATTTTCTTTTCTTTGACTTTCTTTCGCCTTAACTATGGAGTAGCTTATCATTTCACTTCATATTCTACACTTTACAAAATTTATATATTTTGAATCTGTCAGAAGGCTATTGTTAAATTTCCAGAATCCTTTCCCTCTTTTTTGTGTTTCTAATAGATCTAAAGTGAGTTTAAGAAGACTGTGGTCTGAACTGTTTCCTGGTTCTATTGAAGTTTTTGTTATCTGAAATTCCAGTGAAATTGATACTAGCCAAAAGTCTAGCTGAGACTGAACTAGCCCTGATCGTTACATTTCCTTTCTGCTATCATGCAGCTTATCAGGGTTTCTAATTCACCAAATATCAATTACATCAATTTCAGTCAACAGTGATTTTAAACTTTTTGCACACTGAGATTCATTATCAGCCAGCCCCCCCCCCCCCCCCCCCCCCCCCCCCCCCCGTTTTATCAAGGTTTATAGTCAGGCAAGTGTTGAAACCTCCTCCAATAACAATATTTTGATCTCCATAAATTATAAGTAAACCTCTCAAATAATCTAAAAATAATAACTGTTCCTTAGGTTTGTCTTTTGTAGGGAAAAAGACTGAGATTACAACCATAGGGTTATCATAAATACTACATAAAAGTACTCGTTCATTTTGATCTGAGGTTTAATTTTTCAGAGTAAAACAAGGCCAAAAGGTGTTTTGGTCCCCTAGCGCGAGCGCAAAGATATCGGAGACACGAGTGAGGTCCTCAGTGGCCTAGTGGTTAGCAAGTTTGGAATCTAATCATAGGCTGCCACCTCTGTGGGTTCGAGTCCCACAAGTGGCAATTCTGAGGACCTGTCCCAATATGACCCTGGCTGTTGAACGGGACGTAAAACCCCAACTTTGACCCCAACTTCGGAGACACGAGTAGTGCACTAAAATTTACAAAAGTCTCGTGACACAAAGAAATTCCAACTTACATGCATCCCACAGCTGGTCCCGAACTGAGATGGTCACCTATCCAAGTACTAACATAGCCCATTCTTCACTTAACTTCACTTTTATCTTAGCTGAAATTTTATCTTAATTTAGGATTCACAAAAAGGTAGCAAAATCTTAGCTGAGACAAAAGTTATGCAAACACTCATTTGTATCAAAATTATAAATTTTAACAAAACAAAAATATTTTTCACCAAGCAATACACCAAACATGCTTTTCAAAATTATAAAACAGATTTGTTACTTTTTTTGGTAAAATATTTTAAAATGTTTTATTGAGAGTCAGTCATTTTTATGACCACATTTATGACCACAAGGAGATAAAACGTGGAAATTTATAGGAAATTGAACAATGTAAATTTCTATTACAATCCACATAAAAAATAATTTTATAGGAAGTATAGATCCCCATAGTATATTTTGGTGGCATAGCAAAGGGTAAAATGTAAATACATGCAATGGAATATTTTGAAAATGACTTGAGTCTCCCCTGCAGTGGTCAAAAAGTTAAGACAGAAATTAAGACAATATTTTGTCTTAGACCTTTTATGAATCCCATTTTGTCTAAGCATAAACTTTGTCTTCACTTTATGACAAAGTTTTTAACATTTAAGACTTTTATCTTAGACTTAAGACAAATCTTAGACTTAAGACCTTTTGTGAATCCCACCCCAGAGAAACAATCATCACTCTGTGCCACAATTCATGAAAGTTGGATGCAAGAGGGACATATGTATGGGAAAAATGCAAATGGACACATTCCTTTTACCTATTATATTTACCTATTATATGTATGGGCAAAAGCTAAAAGGACATGTGTCCTTGTAGCTATTGGAGAGGAAGAGAGGTAAATTCAGAATACAGAGGTAAATTTCATCAAAATCTGGAGACAAAAAAAGTGATCTGTAGAAGCGCAAGCTCTTTCGAGGCTTGCGCTTAAAAAGAGCAGTTTTTCAGGAATGAGTATTGCTACTCCTGTATTGTTTGCTGTGCCATGTGAGTAGTATATTTTGCCCCCCATTCTCTTTTCCATTTTGTTAAGACGGAGTTTCTTGTAGTAAAGAAATCCAAAAGTGTTTCTTGCATAACCAATTTAAATATGTTTCCTCTTTTTGTTTGTCTCTTAGACCATGACAGTTAAATGAATTTAAGGTGATACTTTCTTGAAACATTCAACAATGTAAACAACCTATAATTTTAATCCGTGATGTCTAGAAAAGGTACATACAGTAAAGAATATTTTTATCAAGTTCATTTTTCCATGTGATATATAAGTATACAACTTGACAGACAAGGGATGACAAGACAAGCACAGAAACAACTTTAGGACTTCATACAAAAGCAAAGTCATCCTCGGGCAAAATAAGGGGCACAACCTCTTTCAGCCAAGCTTGCCAAAGCCTAAGGAATCCAGGCACATCAGATACCTCAGCGGATTCTCTATTTTCTGCCAAGTCTCAAGAGATGTGTATATTAGATTATTTTTCAGAGTGACCTCACATAAAAATCTAAATTAACTCCAGTACATTGTTAGCTAGTGTACTGTGAAATTATGTTCTATCACTGTGATGTGTGCGATGATGGCTTTGTGATTCAGTTGCTGGTGTGATTTCAGGGTTTAAGATCTCCACATTTTATCCCCAATGAAGTTTGATGCCAATTTGCCAAAACTTCTATCCGATATACAATCTCTACAATAGTGATACAACAGACATGATGGGGTTTATGCTATAAAAGATTGGGTATACAATGCAAAAGATTGAAAAGATTTCTTATTTTGCCCAACCCCCCCCCCCCCCCCCCCCCCCCTGGTGATTTGCCTGATTTGTCACATTCATCCTGGATCCTAGATATAGGGGTCACTGCACAGGTCACATTCATTGACCATTTGGACTTTAAGCAACATGGATTGAGTAGTAAGTGCTACACATATGGTTATATTCTTACAACTGTTCAGGTAGGTAACTCTCCTTCTGAACTGCATTATCATGTCATCTAACTCCATTACCTACCTGAACAGTTGCAAGAATATAACCATATGTGTAGCACTTACTACTCAATCCATGTTGCTTAGAGTTCTTCCACAGAGTAAAAGGAGGAGGGCCCAAGTCACTTATGTCAGACAGTGGCTAAGGAGATGTGAGGACAGGGGTCAATACCATAATCTAGTTGCAGAGCTCTATGGAGAAAATCAAGCTGCTTTCATCAACTTCATGTGGATGTCTCCTAAGATATTTACTGAAATTGAGTGCCGGTTAAAAAAAGACCTCTAGAAGCAGACCAGCTTCCTGCAAGAACTGCTCAGCCCATACCTGAAGTTAGCTATTACACAGAGACATCTGGCCACAGAGAAGAGCTATATTTTCCTTCAATTCGCCTTCAGGGTGGGGAAATTAACAACTACTTCGTCCCTGAGGTGTGTGACGCCATAATTAGATACTAATGTGATGAGGTTGTTGCTTACCTTATTTGCCCTGAGGACTGGTTTGACATAGAGCAGGGCTTCAGGGAGAGATGGAACATACCCCATGCTGTTGGTGCCATAGACAGGAAACACATCCCTTCAGGTGTCCCAGGCAAGAGGGGAGCAATTACTTCTACAAGGGCTTCTACTACATGGTCCTGCCTGGTTTGGTGGATGCAGACTACAAGTACAGCTGGTTTAACATTGCTGCCCCTTGGGTTAAGTTCTGACAGCCAGATTTTCCTCTACAATGACTTGAAGCAAAAGATCAAGGCTAACACCTTTGGCTTCCCTCAGGCAGGATCACTGTTGGACCATGGGCCTCAAGTGGAGTACTTAATCATGGGTGATGATGCCTTCCCCCTCCGAACCCTTCTCCCACAAAAACATTGACCTTAATGAACTGGTGTTCAACAACCAGCTGGAGAAGGGTTATTGAGAATGCTTTTGGGATTTTGGCCAGCAGATTTCTTTTTATGATGACAGAAAAGTGTGTGGGATCTTAATCCCCCATTATATTGCAAACATGTTTGTATTTGTGATGACAGAGAGGTGTGAGGGTTACAACCACACCAACTAGTTTGGACATTGTCTGACAGAGAGGTGGGAGTGTTTTCATCATGAAGTGTTTCATAGACAGTACACATAAAATGTTTTAAAAACATTGTCGATCAAATGTTTTAAAAACATTGTCAAAAACGGTTTTTAAACCCATATTTTCAGAATGCTTATCAAACCTTCACTTTCAAATATGTCCAAACAAAGATGGCGGTGAGCAATAATAGAGGATTTGAGAGGACATTGTCAAAAATAGCCCCACATGCAATCCCTAAAACTAAGAATTGAATGGGGGCACAAGTTTTAAGCCACTATCTTACAATTTTAGATATAAAAATAATATTTTCATTAGTCAGCAACCTTAAAAAGGTATTGAATTTGACCTCTGACCCCATTATTATTCATATATTAATATGTTCATTTGTAATGTTTTTCTAACATTTATCATTTAACGTTTAATAAACAGTATACATAAAATGTTTTAAAAACATTCTATTATAAATGGTTTTGTACCCATCATTTTTAACCTTTGCAAAACGTTTCCTATCAAACGTCTGCAAAACCCAAAAATGTTTACTGGGTAAGTATTGTGGGGGAGGGTTAGAACCTTCATTTTTTCTTTTTTGGGGATGACTTTAACTGTGCCTATTGGCTTTATTTTGCAAGTTTTGGGGGGAATTTTGTCTGTGTGTTTTGGGAAGTGGTTTTATTTTATTTATTTCATTTTATTCAACCAATAGCTGATCAATTTTTGGAAGATTTGTTGGCCCTGAAAGGGCCCTAAAATTTTCAGCTAGAAGCTAAAAAGAACAGGCTGCTACATAGGCGTGTTTCAGGGTGTTATCTACTGTTGCTCAGTCCCATGGTCATGCTGCTGCATCTGCTGAATGGGCTGCTGTATATGGTGCATGGTCTGGCGTTGATACTGGTGGACACTGCTGCTGGACCTGTATCAGCTGGTGGGTTAGTATTGGCTGTGTAAAGGTGGCTGTGGGCCAAAATGTGGTGTAGTTTGCTTGGTGAAGTAAACTTTGTTGTTGTTGTTCCTGTTGCTGCCTCTCTCTACATTTCAGGTTCCTTATAAGCGCAAGAGTCTTGATTTGGAAATTCTCAAATGAATCTGCAGTGATATTCTTCAGTTCTTAGCACAGCCACTCACAATATGCAGCTGTGGTTTCATTCTAGAACCTCTGGTTGATCATGCGTTCCAGCTTGTTTTCAAGTGCCTCTAATTTCTTCCACCTTTCCTGGGCCTCCATCTGGAGCTCTGATTCGTTTATGGTGGGGGTTGCACAAGGTTGGGTGATGGAGGGGTTTTGTGGTGGGATAGGCGAGACACTAGACAGCCTCGGTGGTTCCTCAGTCAATGCACATGTGCTGCCAACTAAAATTGACTTTATTGTACCAGACTCTCCTACTGAGAGTTGATTCTTTTAATTCTTTTGCAGATGGACCAGCATAGAGTGGGCTTGACACTGTTGCTTCACAGGTTGGCTTAAAGGCACACTTTGATGAATGATGACGATTGATGTGGGTGTGTAGAAATCCAAAGTTATTTTGAGCAAGTTCTGCCTATCTGTTAGATGAGGTGCTCCCTGCCTAGACTTCATATGTGTAATCTTGCAATACATTGTCCTCTAGCTCTGGAACCATCTCTTACAGGCAGCCTTCCCCATGTTGTTGTTAGCTCAAAATTTATGCCATACAGCCTCCCTTTTGTTTGGATCTTTATAGTCCATGAGTTTCTTGTTGTACAGCAGTTCACTGTCGTTAAGAAATTCCACTAGTTCTAACTCATCTTCTTCGTTATACACAACAACTGTCCTCTTGCTCTCCACTGAAGCCTCCAGTGTTGCCTCCATACTAGCCTCCTGAGTATCCTCACCTCCAGTATCCTCCTGTGGAGTCTCCGCTACACTCCCACTGCCACTTTCTGGGCTTCTTGAACTTGTCTGTCTGTTGCAGCATCCATTCTTTTGCTTCATCTATGGTGGCATAATGACAATAACTTAACTTTTAACATCCTATAAAGAAAGAATGTTTTAAAAACCTGATAGAAATGCCACTACGTGATATCCACAGTATTGCAGAGTATTAAGTCATATGAAAATATGTCCAATCATATCTCACAAATATGTGCATTCCTCGATTGCCATGAAATGAATGATGAGGCCTGAATCGCAAACCTTTGATGTCATATTCTTAATGCCATCACCATTGGAAAGCCATCGTATGAGAATCTCTTTAATCCTATCTAAATAATTTTCATCATAAATAACAGTGAAATGGAATCCTTTCATATTGTATACTTTTATGGTCCTTGGCGACACAATCGTATTGGCTAGATTCAAGTCTTTCCAAATGTCGCCTAGGGAGATAAAAGGTTTACGATTTCTATATAATTCCAGGTTTTTCTTGATAGGTTTACAAGCAAAAAGATCTCCGCAGGACAAAGATGGAAATACAACGGCCACAAAAGGTATATGATAAGTTTATGTCAAGGTATACAAGTTTAAGATCAGATAAGAATTGGGAAAGGTTTACGAGAATTTCAAATCATTTGAAACAAGCATTCTGATGCATGCATTTTTCTCCCGCTGTATAAATTAGATGTACTAAAGATAGTGGAATATAAATTTTCTTGCGAGATGGAGGCACATGTAGAAGTGACAACAAGCAAGAGGCACTTTAAATTAATGTTTGATTAAAATACTTTTAAAGACAAAAGGCATTTACTGATTTTAGTAGCTATTACTCTGCCATCTAAAGAGCTACAGTTCTGCAACTTTATTGTGTAGTAGATCAACCCAAAGTAGGTAAAGGACATATTTAGAAGAAATTGCCTATCTGTAACACTTTTAGAGATAAAAGACATTTACTCATTTTAGTGGCTATTACTCTGTCATCCAAAGAGCTACAGTTCTGCAACTTCACTATGTGGTAGATCGCCCAAACGTAGGTGAAGGACTTACTTAGAAGAAATTGTCCATGTCCAATACTTTTAAAGATAAAAGACATTTACTCATTTTAGTACCTGTTACTCAGCTATGCAAAGAGCTACAGTTGTGCAACTTCACTATGTGGTAGATCACCCATTAGTAGGTGAACAACTTCTTTAGAAGAAACTGCCTATCTGCAATACTTTTAGAGATAAAAGACATTTACTCATTTTAGCAGGTATGTGACTCAGCTATGCAAAGAGCTATAGATGTGCAGCTTCACTGTGTGGTGGATCACCCAAAAGGTGAATCAGATATCCAGAAGAATTTACCTTTTCATAACACTTTTAGAGATAAAAGACATTTAATCATTTTAGTAGCTGTTACTCAGCTATGGAAAGAGCTACAGCTCTGCAACTTCACTATGTGGTAGATCAGCCAAAAGTAGGTGAATGACTTATTTAGAAGATATTGCCTATCTGTTATACTTTTAGAGATAAAAGACATTTGCTCATTTTTGTAGCTATTACTCAGCTATCCAAAGAGCTACAGTTCTGCAACTTCACTATGTGGTAGTCACCCAAAAGTAGGTGAATGACTTATTTAGAAGAAATTGCCTATCTGCAATACTTTTAAAGATAAAAGACATTTACTCATTTTAGTAACTATTACTCAGCAATCTACTCACTTAGCTATTGACCTAGATCTATAAAAGCAACAAAAATATAAAGGGCACAGGAAAGTAAGCTTATCAAAAACTAGATGAATAACAAATGAAAACATTTGCCTAACTTTAATACTTGTGAAGGTATTTGACATTTATTTCCATCATAATTTTGCTACAAATAAGAAAATAGCTTTTTATTGCGTAAAATAACCTTACCTTATCCTCACTAGTGCTTACGTGTTGGCGGGAGCAAACAAGTACGACCAAACGAGAATATTTTTAAAATAAATATTCTTGTCGGTACCAGTATGTATACGCATGACCGCGCATGCGCGTGCACCGGAAGAACCCCGTTAAGCCTCACTTTTATTTTGGTCGTGAGGGAGTAAACATCGTTTGACACGATCTTCGTTTGCGAAGAATTTCAACATGGCTGGCGAGGAAGAAGATGTGAAGAATGTTATTATTGCAAAGAATTCACTCTTTCATAAGAATTGGAAGAGTTATTCTTTCTTTGTGGTTTGCCAGCCTTCCTCATTGAGTAGTCTGCTTTTTACTGGATCTGCGGCGCTTGCAGACCTTTTACAGGGTACTGCAGGGTAGGGTCCTGTTCGCCATTTAAGAATAAGTTTTTCCTCGACATTGAGAAAAGAATTCACCTTCTGACCCTCTGCAGCTTATACTAGCACGTCTAGAAGCTATGCACGGTCCATCAACACTCTTATTATGCAGAAGAATCTCGGCTTCATTGTTTATTTAATTCAGATGGAAGATGACAGAATCTGCATTTCTTCATAAAGACTTCTTCTCATAAAAGGGTAGTACCTCTGTCTCCTCTAGTGAGGTGAATATGGCAGAGGCAACCCCTATAACAGAAGAATCCACCATAAACAGAAGTTCTTCTCATCAGATAGGTCACACCTACAGGCTACAGATTTTCATTTGCAAACAAATGACAGTTCTGCCTCTGGTGAAGCAATTTAGCAGGGACTGCACGGTGCTTTGAGGCGAAAGGTGGCCAGAATAAGATCTTCATCTCAAAAAAGAGTAATTCTTCTGTCTCCTCTAGTGAGGTAAATATGGCAGAGGCAATCCTGTAACAGAAGAAGGGTTCAAGAATAAGGTTCTTCTCATCAGATGGTTTCACAACTGCAACTTACAGGAACTTCAGTTGCAAGCAAATGGCAGGGCTTCCTCTGGTAGAGTAAACTCGGCAGAGAATGCACTTGTTCAACAGAGATTTCCTTCAAACTGATCAGTATGGGTACAAATTAAATTTCACTGGTCAGTTATTTTCAACAACAGAAGAAGACGATTAGGCTGTTAATGAAGGTTTTCTTCTAGCTAGGAACTAGAATGTCACCACAAATCTGGCTTTCTTATTCCTCTCATACTTCAGGCAAGGTATCCACGGCTGGGAGAGCTTCATGATGACAACTTGAACAGGAAACAAGTTACAACCCTGTCTTTGCTAGGGTAGATTCGACAAACTGCTTGAGATCAGGGAGAACACACCCAACAGCTATCACATACATAGAAATACTGCAGTGTTTTGCTTCCAGCGGTCCAACACTTCATTAAGAAGTTGAATCACTGCTCACCTACATTCAGATCTAATTTCTTTCTTCTCATTTATCGGGAAGCTTTAGAAATTAAAGAAGAGGCATCAAATGGCAAGGAATTTGCAGCATGAACTTATTCAGTATCACATATACCACTAATATGTCACAAGGTATTTGTTGGTACAACAGACAAGATTTAACAGAATGCATCACAATCCATCAGAGGGATGTGACAACCAAGATATAAAGAAATGATGGATGGAGGTTGTTTTACTGCAACATCTAGTTTAAAACGAATCTCATTTCGAAGTTGGGCACATTCTGCAATGCTGTTTAACATTGGAACTACCTTATCGAATTGTCGAGAATCCCCACAATTCATAGCGGTTATATATTCTGACAGGAAACAACAATAAAAATGAAGTGGTCTTCAAATGCTTCTATATGTTCAGTAAATCTCAGTAACATGTGTACAACCTACAGTTTTACAGTATATTGGTGACCTGAGAGGGTAGTGTATATATCAAGCTTCACACGGCTCTGACAATGCAAATTCCAAGGTAATCGGTACTCCATTTGTGAGGTGGATAGGTAGTCGTGTTACATCTATCAGACGCGTTCTTCCTCAACCCCAGGTACATCAAAGTGTTATGCTTCATTAATTGTTTGCTGCTGGAAGAATGCACCCTGTCATAGGTCATTCTTTTCAGTTCACTGCTCTACACTTCGGTACGGCAACGAATCCATTCGAATTTGTCCGTGTATCGGGAACACTGGTTATATGCTGTCACCAACATCGCATATTTGCTTGTAGAAATCGAAGCAATTAGTGGCCTGTGTACAGAACTACAGGGGGTTAGAACTCATCCCAGTGAAACACTTCCAGTTCTTTGGTGACAAATTCAACCTTGGCAAGGGTGAAGTGTCCCTATAGGAAGAAGTCTGGTATTTGAGAAGTTTAGGGATACTTTGTACATGGGGTGATAACCTTGATGTCAGAACTCATCCCATCACAGCACTTACTAATTCAACCATGGCAAGATGAAGTGTCCCCATAGAAGGGAAGTGGGGTATTTCAGGAGTTTATGGATGGTGTACATACAAGTTTGTAAACCATTCCAGAATTCTACTGTCATTTATAGTTTTTTAGAACCTATAAATATTCACAATCTTTACACATTCAGATATGTTGTTCATATCTTTGGAAATATATCTGTTTTTGATGTAAATCAGAGGTCTTACCAGGTCTTAGTGCCCTAAAGGAGAGGGTATTCAGAAGGCTATGGATGGGTATATGCAAGTTTGTTAGCATATTTTCATTCTCATGATTCTAATGTCATTTATAGGAATCTATAACCTACATGTTATCCCAATGGACATTTTTCCCATAAATGTTGCTTGGAAATTCCATTGGAAACCAGAAACCAGGAAGTACTCAAGGCTGCATTTCTGATAATGTTTCAGATTCACCTTCACAGTACAGGGTTTTACTTCAGATAATGGCATGGCACAGTGTTGTCTTATCTTAACAAGAGGGACCCATTCATTAGATATGTGTCTGAGGGTCTGATATCTAATGGTCCTTTGGAAGCCCACAACACTGTCTGAGGGCCCGACACAGTTAGGGCTGTCAAGATGTGATATCAACCTCTTTTCATACAGGGATAAGCCATTCAAACAGAATGTCCTTCATCCTATAGTTTCGCATTCTTTGCCAATTTGGCACACTGCAAGGATAGATAGTTTTGTTTCAAGGATAAAGAACAAACTATCTGTGTTTATTTCTCCAGTCTAATACCCTAATACAATGCAATACAATGGCGGTAGATGTATTGAGTATCCTACTTTTGAGTATTTCTCATTTCAGAGGTGGTACAAAAAATGGGAATTATACTTCTTACATACTACCAGGAGCCCCAGGGTGACCAGGGATGTGTTGGTTTGGGATCTATTTGACTTATTCTCCAAACCACTTTTGCCCTACAGAATAGAGGAATCTCTGTGAACATCTATCAAATATAAAAGGTTCAAGGTAGTTCTTTTTGAATCTGATGCAAAGAGATTCAGTTGGTCTTCCAGTATCCTCCTCTCTTCTCAATAGCAGATTTTTGAGCCTTTGATTCACAGGCAAAATCTGGTTTCTACCACATTGCCATGATACAGGGATGTTATTGCTAATCATTTGGGTACACTACTGCAATCATTCATAGTTATGAACTCAATAGACTGATACATGGGGTTTTTCAGTTGGGTTCACTATGGAAGTAATTCATAGGTATGAATTCAATAGACTGATACATGGTCTTTCTTTTGAGTTCACTATTGAAGTAATTCTTAGGTAAGAATTCAATAGACTGATACATGGTTTTCCAGTTGGGTTCACTGTGGAAATCATTCATACTTATGAACTCAGTAGACTGATACATGGGTTTCATTCGAGTTCATTTTTGAAATCATCCATAGTAATGGACTGAATGGATTGATAGTGGTTTTCTGAGAATGGACCAATGAAGGATGGTGCTATACCTTTTACACTCTTTGGACTTGGCTTGATTATTCTTAGTCTTGGCAAAGACTCTTGAATCATCTGAATCCATGGCATTAGCCTCGGGTAGATAGAGAGGTGAGGGTGTTTGATCTTTCAAATCATTGAACACACAACTGGAAGGAGTTCACAGTTTCTCCTTCATCAATACTCCTAGCAGAGAACAGATGACCTCAGAGGGTCACAATATTGTTCAAGCTGGTTTTCATTCCTGCTTTTATGCTAGTCTGGATCATTCTTTGACTGAAGAAATGACCTTTTGCCCCTTTTAGAGCTCTAAGATTTTATCTTGATATTTTTCAGATCTTAGATAGGGGAAGTATGTGCTATACTGTGCATGTGTGTATATGTATGTACTTTTCAGGAGGCATTCAAGGAGCTACCATGTCAACAGGCAGACAGTTTTGCTAGCTGGTCAAATATTTGACCTTGAAACTTAGAATGTTTCTTTGGCCAAGGCTCAAATTGCTCCTTATATGGCTGGAAGTCACACTCCACAATTTATACTTTAACTTGTGACCTGAAAGTCTAATGAAGGTCAGATTAATCGTTGGAACGATAGTATCGCCATGTGGTTCCTTCATAAGTTGTGTATTGTATGATACATTACAGTAATTGTATGTATATGTACAGTTCCAATGGCCAGATCACGTTGTTTAGGGCTACCTGAAGGCCCATTGGAAATACCAAATCAGGTTCCTGTTTTTGGGTAAGCATCTGATCTGGTGTAAAGGCCCAAGGAATGGGTTAGTAGGTGGTCTTATCCATATAAAGGAGCACAATCTCCTGTTATTACCAATGCGCCTGTCCATGGTTGGGGAACACATTGGTATTTAGTGTTATAAAATTCCAAGGTGGGAATTTTTCAATGCGTATTCTTGACAATTCCAGTTTACTTAATAACAGAATATAACTACATAGGTTATGTTGTTATGTTGCTAAGTATGCCTATCATACTCTTGTACTTATCACCACAAGTGTGTTTTAAATTAGTACATTGGATATAAAGATACATGCAGGGCCAAGGCGCCTTTGGGAAGGTTGCCAGGTAGTGCTTACATATATAACTATTAAATGTTATTTTGTTAAGTTACTTTTATTGGATAATATAGTCTGGTACTCACAAGATTTCTTGAGATATGTACTTTGACTTTTCATTTGGTTATACCTGCTTTTGGTGGCAAAAATATTAAAAATCCCACCACCAGTATGGTTGTAATCAAGCACTAGTGAGGATAAGGTAAGGTTATTTTACGCAATAAAATGTAAAAATTTTATTGTAATTTAACTTTTTATAAGTTAAATACTTACCTTATCCTCACTAGATTCGGATTCCCGCCCGGCCAACCCCACATTTTCAAGATTTTTGGGTTTGCAATATATTATATTGACTCCCAAAATTAAAGTGAGGCTTAACGGGGTTCTTCCGGTGCACGCGCATGCGCGGTCATGCGTATACATACTGGTACCGACAAGAATATTTATTTTAAAAATATTCTCGTTTGGTCGTACTTGTTTGTTCCCGCCAACACGTAAGCACTAGTGAGGATAAGGTAAGTATTTAACTTATAAAAAGTTAAATTACAATAAAATTTTTACAATTGCTCACTTATGACATGAAATGGAACCCCAAAGGATATGCCATGTTATGGTTAAGGAAAAAGTAGCTGAACAAATTATTTTAGAAAAATACTGTAACTGCAGTAGTTTTTGAGTTACAATGGATTTACTCAACAGTCAGAATTTCAAAGTAGCTCTTACTCAGCTATGCAATGTGCAACAGGTCTAAAACTTTACTATGTGATAGCTTATCAAAAACTAGATGAATAACATATTTGAAAAAAATTCACTAACTTTAATACTTTTGAAGATATGTGACATTTTCTTATGTCTTTATTTTGCTACATGTAAAAAATAGCTATTACTCACTTATGGCATGCAATAGAAGCCCAAACTATATGCCATCTTATAGTTAAGGACAAAGTAGCTGAACAACATATTTTAGGAAAATACTCTAACTGCAATAGTTTTGGAGTTACAATAGATTTACTCTACAGTCAGAATTTTAAAGTAGCTATTACTCAGCTATCCAATGTGCAACAGGTCTGAAATTACTATGTGATTGCTTACCAAAAACTAGAAGAATAACATATTGAAAATATTTCCCTAACTTTAATACTTTTGAAGATATTCAGCATTTACTTATGTCATTATTTTTCTACAAATTAGAAAATAGCTATTGCTCACTTATGGCATGCAATGGGACTCCAAACTATGTACCATCTTATAGCTAAGGACAAAAAAGCTGAACAACATATTTGAAGAAAAACCTGTAAGTGCAATAGTTTTTGAGTTATGAGTCCTTTACTCAAAGTAGCTAAGATTTCTGTTACTCACTTATCTTCAGGCCTAAGTCCATAAAACCAAAAAAATTTTCAAGGGTGTGAAAATTCATTGGGACAATTAATTTACAAAAAATCTGTAGCTGTAGTAGTTTTGGAGAAATCTGCATGACACACTAACGCATGCATGCACAAACACACAGGCATCATTTCATAATCTCCCTCCTCGGCTAAGGCCTGCCGGGAGATAATTATCGGGAACCTTGGGGATTTCTGTACGATAGGTTTACGATGCTCAGGATGGTCCCAATTGAAGTTCAATTCCCAAAAATTTAGAATCAGGGGAGAGGTTGACAATAGATCGCAGAAATGGAACTCTAAATAAGCACTCCATTATCGAACCTAAGTTAACAGTAAAAAGTGTAATCTTTGATAGTCACATTTTTATTCCTTCGTTTAGAAAGAAGCTGAATTTATAACTGTTTCATCAAGACTTTCCATTCCCAGCATAGTTCCATACTTAGTGAGTGTCTTTGTGGTAAGATATTTGGCATCTCCATGGAACAAAGAAGTTATAAAATTTTACTCGGTGCCTGCCTTGGAGTCTGCACTTTAATAGCACCTAATGTCGGTACAGAGGAAGGATATAGTAGAAGTTGTGAGAAAGTACATTAAATACTTAATAATGTTGGACAGGATTTTGTAATATGAAGTAATAGTTAATTTAAAAGAGTGTGAATATAGCAGAAGCAAGTATATGTAAAGAGAAGTATATTTACCATATTGGGAAATACATGTTTATAACATTTTTTGCCAGTTCCTTGCATCCTGTCCACACGAGATAAGCTCCATATATGAAACATCAATATCCGTGAATACTGGAACTTTCAGAAAACCACTTGTTACTATATTTTTTTTTCCTTCAAATGATGAGTAATAACTACTTTAACTACAAAACTGCTTTCTTGCTAAAGCATAGGTTAGCCTAGAACAAAACTCCGAGATTGAATAAGTGCAGCTCAGTAAAATTCCTATTTGTCACATTTTCAGTATTTTTCGAACAAGAGTGTCTTCTTGAACATCATAGAACAGACTACAGGCCCCACAGTGGGTTAATATGGATGCAAGGTACACTTGACTGTATCTTAAAACACGTGCAATGTAAGTAAATAGGGAGCACCTGCAACACTAGCAAGGAAAACGCAAGTGCCAAAGTCTCTCGTAAGTTACCCTCAATAAATAAGAGATAAGTGTAGCTTAAGTGCCCCTTGCAAATCAGTCAATTTTTCTATGTAACCAGGACGTACATGCACGTACGATGGGATATAACTGGGCATTCAGACTATTGATTCAACCCGGTGTAACGCCATATTATGTATGCCTGCCATATTCTGTATCCCCCCTTTGATCTTTTAGGGGATACAGATTGTGGCTGCCATATTTTGTATCCCAACAATGGGGGGATTAAGGGGATACAAAATATGGCAGCCACATTTTGTATCCCCATTATATTCTGTATCCCCTCAGTTTAGAGGTGTAATGGGAGGGGGTATAAATAACAAACACAACTGGAGAGGATTAAGTTGCCATTGTTTGGGTTGATTGGTCTCAGTCAAGCAAGTCAGTTACCTCTTTCTGACCAACTTTTGATTTGATTCACTCAAGAGTGATTAGAGTTGGAAGTAAGGCAGAGTTATGAATATATAGAATTGTATGGAAAAATAAATAGAAGAACAAACGTGTCTTATCTGCAACAGTAATGCTTTAGCCCAACTTGGGATCCTAAATTTGGTAGCCTATCTTAAGATGGGCTCGAACATATCAGCCCAACTTAGGGTAATACTACACAAGAATGATTTTTATGCTGAACATAATATAAGCTATTTAAAAGGAAATAATTTTTTAAGAAAAATATGGCTTTAATATTGATAAACTTAACTGACCCTTGTACAGAAGTACTTTGTCTGTAGTCACTCAACCAGAGGTGAAAGGAAACAAGTTCAAAAGAATGCTAGAGCAAAAGGTAAATCTAAGACTAATGCAGTTACCTAGTCACACACAGTCAAACAAATTAACTCAAAAAGAATGTTGAAACAAGAGATATATCACAGTCGAATCCAGTTGCTTAAGCACTATCCACGAGTGAAACAAATCAAGTTGAAAGCAGTGGTTGAACAATAGACGCCTTATGAACTAAAGACCCTCTCATTGTCAAATTAATTGAGGTAGAGTCTTGGAATAACAAAGAAATCAATCAACAAAGATTAGTCCTATCAATAAATAATGTAGCAAAGAAAGAAGTAACATTTGAGAAGAAAAATAAGTAAATAACATTTCAATTTCAAAAATAAAAACTACCTGTGCAATTTATAAGCTGGGCTAATATCTGTTGCCACATCTTCAGATAAGATAAGCACAATAAATCTTTAACACAATAGCATGAGGCCAGTAAAGTTTAAATATAAAGATAGTTAAGCAAATCAACATAAAAGACATAGAGTCTTATTGAGACTTGAGCACCCAAAAAATATTAGACATGAGTAAATCCAAATAACAAATCACTACCTTATCATGAAAGGCCATGTTAACAGGAAACCAGTAAAGCTTACATATAAAGACAGTGAGCCAATCAACATTAAAAGACATGGATTCCTATTGAGACTAGAGGGTCCAAGCAAACAAAGACCTGAGTAAATCCAATTAACTAATCACCAATAATCACAGGCCATGTTAATAGGAAGGCAGTATTTTCATGCTGACTTGGTACTGTCTTTACAGGTGATAAGTTGATTGTAATTCATACTTGTAAGCCTGATCAATTAGCTATAAGCAGAACAATAGCTTATACTATGAGACTTTACATATATTTTTCCCTATAATCTTGTACACATTCTTCCCCACAGGTGGTACAAGATTGTAAATGGGGAGTACATAAATAATTCACATTTGTTAAATTTACTCAAGCGCTGTATATTAATTACATGTAAAAAGGAAAAGATCATACTATCAACTTTTTTGATGGTTTAATTTCCAGATTTAACACAAATTAATTCAAATGTCTTATTTAGTTCTCCATAGCTGGTAATAGTGTAAAATTAGAGGTAATTCTTAAGTCAGCCACTCATTTAATCCATCAATGCACAGGCCAATGTTGTTGACTTGAAGACAAGGGAAAAGATCACAGGTCTAATGAACAAGCTCATAAATAATCAGGGGGTACAAAATATGGCAAAGGCGGTACAGAATATGGCAGGGGATACAAAATGTGACGGCCACCTTGCCATATTTTGTATCCCCACACACTTTGTGGCAACCCCCTTGCCATATTTTGTATCCCCACACACTTTGTGGGGGATACATTATCTGGCGCTACACCGGGTTGACACAGATTGAAGCAGATTGGGATTAGATGTGAACGCTCACAATCCGGGTTGACCAGGGTAAATCTCAACCCTGCTCAAGAGGTGGATTGAAGCTGATTGAAGCAGATTGGCTCAACCCCCTTTGTAGTGTGAACCCTCTCAATCCGGGTTGACAAGGGTTGAGTGTGTTGGTACTGTAACCAATTGACTTACTGCCTTGAAGCAAATTGTTTAATTTAATATATATACCTTAAACCTTTGTTAAGTTTGAGTCCTAATTAACACAAAGGCTACCAGGATGGATTGTTGTGTGATTCCTGTATGATTGCAATTTGGTATAAAATGTATGAATATTTGTGATTGTAGTAAGATCTGATAAACAGAACTATTTCAAAGGATTGCAATAAGTGTGTTGCTGAAAAAATAGTCATATCTTAAAAAATATAACATTCTCTTTGATTAATTATAAAAACTTAATAAGATATTTATCTGTGTGACAGCTTATATAAAATTAGGATCTTTATAGTTTCAGCAATGTGAAACAAAAATGTAATTTAAACAATTTACATTGATTAACATTAAGCTAAATTTAGAGGTTTTACTGTACTCAATTTTTAAGACTTTTCAATCCAGATTAAATTCTGTAGTGTGGACACTCAACCCAGATTGAGATGAATCTCCTTCAATCTGCTTCAACCCTCAATCCTTGTCAACACGAATTGTAGTGTGAACAGGGTATAAGAGGGGTTTTACTCATGGCTTTAGGCTTTTTTATCTAAAAGCACAGTTAATGCAAGCACAGCTCTTTCTCTTCAACCTACATGCCTGGTCTTTCCAGACATCACGTGAGCAATTTAGCCAATGGCAAAAACCATTTTATTTCTTGGCAAGTTACAAATTACCTGCAGGGAATATTAGGATTACCATCAGAACTAGCAACATCAAAATACTATTTGGCTATATCTAAATTCATGTTAAGACAAAAATTCCACTGAAATTCCTCCCATTATTATTAGCATTCTTTTGAGATTCTTTCACTATAAGCAAATAAGGGGAGGGACATTCCATTGGGACATTCCATTGAGGGGGGTCACAAATTCTCAAAATTACATAACATTCCAAGAATCCCGGTCCACACATTCCAGAAATTATATAGCATTCCTGTAATGCCAGCATTTAGTATAAAATATCTGAACTGGTAGCAAACTGTGAGTTGTGTGTTGGGAGGCACACAGAGAAGATAGGGATAAGTTATACAGGGATAGTCTTATTGGATAAATGCCAACTTGCTGTAAGTGTTGTTTTATTTTTGGGTGAATAAATATTGTTGTCTGTGGATATAACTTGTTTCTTTTCTGTGGACATATCACTCCTCTGAAATAAAAGATCCCGGAAGTTATGAGGTTACAGTGACCACAAAGGTCAAGACTGACCACTGGAAAAAACCTCGTAACATTCAGTTCTAAATTTTTATTCTCAAAACTAACAAACATTTTACATTTGGAAATATGTACAAATCCAACCTCCATAATTTCAAACTTTATTCACTATTGGAATTAAAACATTTGGATGTGAAATTCATATTTACACAACATAAACTGGATTTATATTTGGATGTTTGAGACCTTCATCTATGAATTGAAAAAGAATTAAATGAAATCTAAAAGAATGAGTTATCAAGGAAACAGTTATTTTATTTATGTGAATTGTAATTGTGTTAAAAAAATTAATATATCAGATTACATTATGTCCAGAACTATTTCCAGTGTTTTCATTGTCAATTTAAGGACTACTATCCGATCCTGTTGTCCAAGGCCCGTGCTATTGTTGGATAAGGCAACTAAATGTCACTCCTTTCATATATCTACCAGGAACATTTATTAGCGAAGCAAACATTTAAGACTCCTCCAAATTAAACGAACTTCAGATAAAGCAAACTTTAAATTAAACAAAACTAGAGACTATAAATAAATTCAATTAGGTATTAAATTGTGGCATAATACATTATTTATGATTAGTTTGACTTGTCTTTGATTATGTGTTTGTTTGTTAAGTTGTTGTCATTCTGTTTGATTACACACAGAATGTACTCAGCAGGACTGGTAATATTTAGTGGCAAATCAGACCTGTTTTAGGATAGTTTTGAAACCAGGCATAGGTCTAACTTCTGTTAACATTTTCTCACATTTCCCTTTCTGGCTATGTTTGTTGGTTAAATGTAATTAGCTGAACCATGGTCATGGTGAATGCTGGTGCTATGTTTAGCCATGTGGGTACCTGCGCACCTGTTAGTTTGGCCATTGACCTAGGGTAATGTTCTCCTGAGTTATGTACTACCCTTGTGTGGTTAACTAGTAGGAAAACTGAAGGTACAGATTACTTCATTACAAAGACATACCATCATACCAAGCTGTACTGGCTAGTGTTAGCGTTATGCAATTTTTGCTGTTAATTCAATTTCTTTTAATTAGTACTTGTATTCAACGGTTCCATTTCTATTTGATAATTTCCGTATTCTTTTGAAATTGTGTAGCAATTGTGTGCTCCTTTTCTTCTCAATTCCAACTAAAATTGATTAATTTTTGGTCCAAACATTTATTGTATGTAAGTCTTTATCAAATAATTGATTCAAAATTCTAGATTCAAAATTCTAGAATGTTATTTTGATCCCTAGGAGAACCAAAGTTGAGCAATGCAATCCAAAAAGATCAAAGTAAGGTTTCACAACAATAGTAACCTTTTTCAGAGACTATTTGTTACAGAAAACAGCCAAAATAAATGCTCAGGAGTTTCGATTTCAGTGCCAAAGAAATAACAGAGATTATTGGTTGTCAAAATATGTTGCAATATTTTATATTAATTTTTGGTCCAAACATTTATTGTATGTAAGTCTTTATCAAATAATTGATTCAAAATTCTAGATTCAAAATTCTAGAATGTTATTTTGATCCCTAGGAGAACCAAAGTTGAGCAATGCAATCCAAAAAGATCAAAGTAAGGTTTCACAACAATAGTAACCTTTTTCAGAGACTATTTGTTACAGAAAACAGCCAAAATAAATGCTCAGGAGTTTCGATTTCAGTGCCAAAGAAATAACAGAGATTATTGGTTGTCAAAATATGTTGCAATATTTTATATTGGAAGCTCCTTGCTTTACTCTCAATAGACCAATGGAAAATTATTGAGTAATATTCTGACATAACCTCTTCAGAATTACGTTTTTGCAGATTTTCTGAAAATTTTGATTTGTGGTTCCATTTTACAATGACTGTTTCAATAAATTTCTGGTATGTCCCTGGACAACATTTATTTATTTGGAGTAAATCTGTTATAGCTGGCTGACTAATTTCACTACCCTTTACATTTAACTGGATCTCCTCATAATATCCTTCTTCCATAACCTTGCAAGACAGTGTGTAGGAGAATAAAAGTCTACAGAGTTTATGTTTAAGCCACGTGTTGGCCTAAAGTCCTCATAGTCTATCAGTCTACAAGATTCATGGCCTAAGTCATTACATATATTGATATTTCTACTTTGGATTTCTGGTTTCCTGATAGTTTACTCAGGATATTAATTTTTTATCTCGTAACTTTGGGATGGGAGAACTTTAATTGCATAAACAAATTTTGGAGTGACAAGTGTTTTTATGACTAATTTTTCCAATAAGTCACCGTCTATGTTTCTATATCTTTGATTTTTTCAGTAGCTGTAACCTTTGCATTATAATTCAACTCTGCCGTCACTTAAACTTTCCTCTCTCAAGAGTTCTAATTGGACTTTTATAGCGCTTAATCTCCCCAAACAAGAGGACTCTAAGGCGCAACAAAACAAAAAGCAGTCAACAAAATTCTGTGTCCAGGGACATAACAGGGGTCGAACACCACGGAGAACGCCAGGAGGATGATTCAGGCTAGGGTGGATATGCTTTGGTGTACAGGTAGGTTTTAAGCTGTTTTCTGAAGGAGGCCAGGGATGGAGAGGCACGAATCACATCAGGGAGAGTATTCCACACAGTAGGAGCATCAAACGCAAAACTATTACCAAACTGTTTGACAGATTTATGAACAGAGGGGCAGAACTTTGGAATAACTAGGAAATTACCACCACTTTGACTTCGCCTGGTACTATAAGAACTGCTGTAGGAAGAAAGATGTGGTGAAAAATACCTGGGAAAACCTTGTGAAGATACTTATAAACAAGTGTGACTGTCTTGAACACAATGCGCTGTTCAACAGGAAGCCAATGCAGTTTCTTTAGCACAGGACTTATGCTGGTGTATCGACTGGTGTTTGATACAATTCTAGCTGCACTATTTTGGATGCACTGTAATTTGCGTAGATTGAACTTGGACAGGCTCCTGAAAAGTGAGTTGCAGTAATCCAACCGACTACTAACAAGAGCGTTGGCTACAAGCACAGAAACATCATGAGTAAGAAACCGCCTGACATGTCTGAAGTCACGGAGTTTAACAAAACAACTTTTGCAGACATTCTGAACATGCTTGGACAAAGAGAAATCTGAATCAAGCCACACACCCAGATTTTTTACTGAATCTGCAGGGCAGAGTGAGTTGCCCAGGATATCAATTGGAAAACATGCTTTCAACTTATCCCTCTGTCTCTTCGAACCAAAGATGATAAACTCAGTCTTATCAGGATTCAGTTTGAGCTTACTAGTTGTCATCCACTCTTTAACATCATTTAGGCACTTATTTAGCTTTTCAAAGGCAGCAGATGCATTCTTCTGGGATAAATGTATATAAAGTTGGCTATCATCTGCATAGAAATGAAACTTTATTCCATTATGTTTACTGATAATGGAACTGAGGAGGGTAGTGTACAATGAGAACAACAAAGGACCCAGGACAGAACCTTGGGGAACACCAAATAGGAGTTTACAAACATCTGACAAAGTAGAACCAATTTTTACTGATTGGTAACGGTCCATTAGGTAGGATGTGAACCATTTCAGAATGGAGCCACTGACCCCAAACCAGTTTTGGAGGCAACCCAGAAGAGTAGAGTGATCAATGGTGTCGAAGGCAGCAGACAAGTCAAGCAATACCAAGGCAGTGGATTCACCTCTTGACAATGATAAGTGAACCTCATTTTTTATGTAGAGAAGAGCAGTCTCAGTTGAATGGCCCACCTTATATGCCGACTGGTACGGGTTGTCTAAGTTATTGGCATTAATATGTTCTAACAGCTGCTTAGCAACCACACGTTCTACCAATTTAGATATAAAACTGAGACCTGATACAGGGCGATAATTCTTAAGGTCATTTGAGGGAAGATTTGGCTTTTTAATAAGCGGAGTGACCACAGCAGATTTGAAGGCATCAGGAACGCATCCCTCCATGAGTGAGCAGTTGACCAGCTTTGTAAGGGATGGTAGCAATATATCAATGCATTCCTTAATCAGGAATGTCGGCAGAGGGTCCAACAGGCATGATTTTGTTGGTGATGCTTTAATTATTTTATCAACAGCATCTTCAGAAACTTGCCTAAAGACAGTAATTTGGGGAGGATCTGAAGGAGGGTTAACATCATATTCAGTGCCAGAAGAAGCAAAATTATCTCTAATCTTCTTAATTTTGTTGGTGAAGAAAGAGGCAAACTGGTCAGCCAATGACTTTTCGGACTCATGAGATGGAAGTGTGGCATCAGAAACCCTGTTCAGGGTCTTATGGAGCTCACGCCAAAGTTTTCGAGAGTCCTGACTATTGTCTGAGATCAGTTTGCTATAGTAGTCTGATTTATCTTTATTTACAAGTGCATTGCACCGAGCAATCTGGCGACGAAGCCTACTCCTGTTAAGTGTACTTTTAGCCCTATGCCAGGTACTCTCAAATTGGCGCCTAAGGGACTTTGCACGTCGATAATCATCAGACATCCAATCAGCGGACTCCTTTTTCGTCAATTTAGATATAAGAGGTGCATGCCTATCCAGAACATGACTCAAATCATGTACATATTGATCATACAGATCGACAACAACATCAGCTGGAGACTTGACGAAGGACGTATTTTTGAGATCTGAGCGGAAGTCAGACATATTGATACGGTGGAACCTTCTATATTGAACTACATTTGGAGTATGAGACACTTGACAAGGGAAGGCAACTGAACATTTGACTAATGCGTGATCGGAGACAAAGTCACAAATTTTAACATCAGCAATGGTGTCCTGATCACAGGGAGATAAAATCAGGTCCAATATGTGACCATGTAGATGAGTAGGTTTATTGACTAACTGTTTGAGGTCACATGAATCAAGAAAGGTAGTGAATTTCGGACCGTCACCAACTGGAACATCAACATGAATGTTGAAGTCGCCACAAATGTAATATGAAGAATTAATGGATGAAAGGTAACCAACAAATGACATAAATTCTTCCAGAAAATTACAGGTACATGATCCTGGAGGGCAATAGATGCAGGCAAGCAACACTGAATGGCCATGAAGCCCGATTGACACCACTATATTTTCAAATGACTGATAACAAGGAGTTTCAATTATATGGGGTCTGTAGGAGGATATGATGAAAAAACCCACACCACCACCAATACCTGAGGGACGAGGCTTGTGAGGAAAGTTAAAATCGGGAGGAGTTATAGACCGTAATAAGCTGTCAGAGTCAAATGGACGTATGTGTGTTTCCGTGAGGCATAGAAGATCAAGGTCGTATGAAGCCACCATGTCGGCAAGGAGAGGACCCTTGTTCCTTACGGATCTGGCATTCAAAACACCGAGTGTAAACGGACCAGGGTTGAGGGATACATCTCCACCCAGTAACAGTAACAACATGAGCCCTCTTCCATTAACCATGGTCGGAAATTTTCGGCAGGAACACAAATATGATAAATTTTTCGCAACCCGTGTCAAAGGAGGACATGATGTGTAAGATGCTCTGGTGCTGAACCAATCATGCCTGTGGGCCAGTGCCACTGCAAACAGACCATGAAGAGGAGTAACCGAGGACTGAACATGACTGGTGGGGTTGTACATCAGTAAGAGCCCCTAGTCTAAGCTCAACAGTGGGGAGCCTCAATAATATAACCCTACACTTAAAAGTCACAACTCTTCGTCCTGTGGGCGACTCACAGGCACCCTAGAGTGCAGGAAGTACTTGGCTTGACAGACTCATCCTGGGCCATTAAAAAGATGAAAGCCCTGCCACCATTGGGAGTTTTATGGATAGTGTTCTGTCCACCTTCTCTTGCAGAAGGAGAAGGGGTCGTGTCCCAGCTTGTAATCCTCTACTGTCGATGGGTCAGGGATAAAGAGGAACCCCCTGACCTTTTGCACCTGCTCCCTGAAAGAGAGGTTAGGGGGAGCTGTCTGTTTGCCAGTACCATTCGGCTCTTCTCACCTTGAAGTAGTAGCAAAGGAAGGTGCTGAAGTGTCTGTCCCATATCCCTCTTGTTCCAAGTTCTGAAGAGGTGAAGTGAGCCTTGGAGTGAAAGTAGCTGTAGGTTAAGGTGAAAGCTGAGCAGAGTGAGTGGAAGCAGATACCTGGATCGGAGAAGCCACTGCTTGGAGAGACCGAATAGCTATAACAGAAGAGCCCTTCGACTTTGATTAGTCCTTCTTAATCTCTGGAGGGGTGGTTGTGAAATAGCTTGGTTCTTCTGATTTGACGGCAAGCAGCAAGGTAAACACCAGTATTATTGCCACAGTGAGCAGATGCCAAGGATGTTGGAGCAGGAGGTGTTTGTGCAGGTGCCAAGCAGTTAAAAATCTGCTCCATGGACTGTTGTAGTGGCACACTGTGTCACATCTGGCCTTGAGCACCAGGGTCCTGTCCTGTCCATTTGACCCTACAGCGAATGCAAGAACTGTGACTGTCAAACTGTGACATAAAATGTCCAAACCCCATTTCTGGTAAGGGGTGTTTCCACCATTTTACTACAATAGTGTATAAAGCTATACACAATCAAATAACCATAAAACTGTGTACCCACAGTTATGTAGCTGTAACAATTCCCCAAAGTGAGAACTACAAAGAAAGCCAACTTCACAAGATCCCCCCCCCCCCAAAAAAAAAAAAAAAAAAAAAGTATCAAGTATCCATATGGGTAAACATAGTACCGGCATTCCTGTCATCATTACTCCTGATAGCTCCATGTATCTGTATTTGCATGCAGTTACTTTTCAACTTTTACTCCAATTGGAAGCTTCCCTGGGAAAAAACATGCATTGCAAGGCATTACATCAGAACACTTTTGAAAGATTTTAAATATTTTTATAATATAACCAAAGAGGATGGAGAACACCTGGTTTTTGTTTGTTAAATGTTACTTGGTAATATAACTAGAAAAAAGGGTAAATTTGTATGCTACATTTTTGAGTCTGAATTAACTGTGTTACTATCAACAACACATCTGTGAAAATGGTTGTAGTGGCCAGTGATAACTTGTTAAAGATATCAAGAAAAAAGTTACAGTTTTGGTAATTTTATTTAGTATATGTTCTGAAAGGGTCATCAAACATTTTAACTGATTTAATTCCATGTGTTAATGAACAATTTAGATTCAAACTTCACATTAAAAATTTGATAAATTACCATTTATTAAAATTGCACAGCACATCTAAAATTTTCTTCATTGATTTCTCTATAGTTGGTGTTATTGTATAGGTCTTCAAAGTACACTTTTATCATTTTATGATGTAGTCAGTTATTCATATTTTAACATCTCATTTTCTAGATTTAGTTTAAAGTTTAATAAACTGTAAAGCACATAATGAAAAGCAAAGGAGATTATTGAAAAGTAAGATAATTTACTTTTTCACATCACTGTATCCTTGGTTGTCAATCCACTAAATATTTTCAATCGGCATAGCTTCATGCAGCTTCATGGAATTTCAGAAATTTATCATCTTAAATTTTACTACAGTGAATTGCACAATTACATGGTGAAAACGAATTTCGATTATTTGATGTGTTGCATTCATTAAATAAAAGTAAACATCTTTCCACAAATATCTACAATTTGAATGTTGACAATACTTAAAAAGCTAACTACACTTTTGAACATTTTCTAAATCTCTAAACTATTACTATTATTTCAAAATGTATTTGGAATAATAAAATCTTATTTGATTATTTCCCTTGGATATATGGACTACATTTGATGAAAAAACAAACATAATGGATAATTGCACCTTTAAAAACTCTTTGACTCACATTATCCAGTTTTGTGATATAAAATTACTCCCTCTCTCTGTCAAAAAGCTTAAGACAAGCAAAAATTTAAAACTATTAATTGTAGAGAATTTGAACAGAAGATTTCATTTAAAACATCAGTGACATTTCCTTTGAACACATCAAAATATAAGTAAAACAGATAAAAAAATGATAAAATGCAGAAAGAATGACAGAGAGATATACTGACTACAATTCTAATTAATTTGTATAAGCAAACTAAAGCTGTTGTCCATCAAAATTTGTATAAAATTTGTAGAAAATACCTTAAACACAATCTGCCCATTTTAAAAGGTCACTTATAATCGTTACTCTTTCAAATGTTTCAGATTAAATAGACAAAAATCTACATGTCCAGCCCTTCATCTTCTTTATACATCACTTTGTTGGTTTTAAATATTTCCCATAATTCCCCTGTCATCTGAGCAGAGACCAGGCCACTGACATTGATATTTACAAGTCGCAGGACAAAGACCCCATCTTGTTTCAGGAAATCACAAACAAATTTAGTGCATGCTTTGTCTTTGCTGCCAGCTTTGCCCAAAGCATGAAGATGGTGCTTGACAAATCGGACACGGTCTACTCTAAAGAGAAACTTTATTATCCAGAAAATCAGACTGAGCCCATTTATTATTACCACAAAGACCAACCAGAACCAGACCAAGGTGTAGAGTTTATCGTGGAAGAAATTCACAGGAAGAACACATTGGACAACATGTGTATGGACTTGGCCTCCAAAAACATGAAGCTTAAAGATACACATGGTAGACTTTGGGAAGACTTCTCCTTCAGGCCAATCTGCTCCAGCAATGATGCTTGTGAAGACCTTCCAACCATATAAATGAATATCTGAAGATAGGAATTTCTCCAGGATGAAGAACTGGCCAATAGCATTTGCCAGGTAGAGCATCTTAGTGAAAACATAAAGTAAGGCAATGAAGTTCCCTGTACGTTTACCACAGAGCACATAATTCAAGACTTGGAAGATTTTTGCTGAGAACTTTGCAAGGCTTCCATGTTCAATTTGTTGGTAATGGGTCAGGTAGTTCACAAGCTGACAAGCCATGAATCTCACGTTCTTTTTCCTTTCCTCTCTGTTTTCAGAGGTATGAACAAGTGTCCCTGTGGAGATGATGCTGTTTAAATCTAGACCAGATCTCAGAAGCATCCCTTGCCACAATACATACGGAATGTAGAACATCATTGCTTGCACTAAAAGCAACAAGGGCACCCACTGGTAATAGTTGATCCTCCTGTACTCTGTCACGTCTTTGTTCTGAATGACCTCATCTCTGGGAACATAGTAGGTGTTGGTTACCCAGCATATTTCATTCATGTACTTCTCAAAATTTTCATCATGTATACTCTGGTGGCGGCAATGAATGGGTTTTCCCACATATTGCTTTGTACTCACCTGTGAAAAGCAAACAGAACTCTGCAAATGTATTTTATATTTTTTGTCACCTGATATGAATGCAGTTTAAATTAAAAGGTCAAATTTGATGTTTTACATCCCACTCAACAGATTTAAATGAAATGACAGTGACATACTTAGGTTTTTGGCGAACCCAATATGGAAGGAGAACATATGGTAATTTTCCAACATGTTAAAAAGTGGTATAACTTTGTAAGCTTTAACACAAGGAAATCAGAAATATTACCTGCAAGGAAAAGGAAACATCATGCTTCAATAAAGTTTTATATAGTTACACATATGCACTTAATGAATCAGCCACATTTTACAGAGACTTTAATCCAGGTAATAAATTTATAATCTCAACAAATATTCCACAAAATAAACTTTGTGTTGAAAATCCCAATCAAACATAAATAATTTGACAAATAACACCTATGAGTGAGCTTTGAACACCAGAGAGGACTAAATTTTTCCACAAAATGAGTGGATGATATTTTACTGTTTGTTATTCTATGGGTCATTAAAAGTGGAAAATAAACAAGTTTTGGGTTGTTTTTTTCTTTGTGTGTGTGTTTTTTTTTTAATTTCAAAATTTATACCATTGATATCAATGTACATGATACTCATACTCTCAGTGAAAATATTTGAGCATTCAATGAGAAAAGCTTATAGACTTAATATTTTACCAAGATCACTGTGATACTTTATTGGTGGAAAGGCTCAAAATGGACAAAAGCTTGATTTTAGTGCTAGGTTTGTTTATCTGTTTGTGTTGTGTGACAGCAAAAACAGAAGCAATGGAAAATCTCAAGAAGGTATGTCAGATTTCTTTCAACTTTCTCACTGTTAAAGTAAGAAATGTTATTGAAGTTTGTTAAAAGTTGGAAAAATATTACTTGCATTTTGCTTAATTTTCCCAATAACATTTATCATGACAAGTGAATAGGAGATTTTTAACTGTAATTATCAGAAATGTTATCCAAATAAAAGTGAATAATGCAATGCAGTATTTGTGATAATAGTTATTTATTGTGTAAGTTATTGATCGTGTCAATAATAATTTAACACAATGAATGACTGAATGGATGGACGGACAAATGAACAGAAATGAACGGACAAATGAATGGACAGATGAACGGACATATTAATTAAATAGAATAGATTTTATGAAGATAGGAATTTTGTTAAAATTGTCTTAAAAATTGGATAATTTGTCCCAATGTATGTTCAGCCCAGCTACATTTACCAAGTGCAAAAATGTTGATGTGTCCACCGTTCTCAAACCCTGCATGCAATAATAGTGAAGAACTTTACATTTCAGTTAGAGCCTGATTTAGCTGGAGAATTGATTGTACCCCAATTGATTTGTATAATATATCCCATCTGACCAACCTGGAGTATCTGGCATTAACACATGGCATCAACAAAGCATCAATCATTTAATGTTCACACCACAAACTTTTGAAATCTTAACAAAACTTAGAGAGGTGCAGATCAACATCATCACAAATAATAATGACCTTGGAAACATAACAAGGTTTTCACAGGAGTTAAAGGTACTTGACCTAACCTACACAAGGAACTTGAATATATTAGTTGTACAGAACATTTTTAGATCATCAACATTATCAACCCTCAATACGTTATCTCTGGAAAACTTTCAAATGCCTGGAGTTCCAGGTTTCTCTGATGCATTAAATCTGAGTGAGTCTTTTGACAAAATCATCAGTTTACAGCAGCTGAATCTCAGCAGAAATATGATAGGAGTGATTCAGCCAAGTATAATTGCTATGTTTCCCAACTTGACTTTTTTGGATATCTCTCAGAACACTATTGTGTCACATTACAACAATCCTTTCTTACTCGAGATAATAATGCATCCATCTTTGGAAATTGTAAACCTTGGACATCAAGGTGAAGGTTACGTAAGCCATGGTAGTGAAATGACAAATTTATACCATAGTAAATTTGATGAAAGAAATCTTTCTCAACAGCATACTGGAACCCAATTTGCTTTCCAATGTATTAATAGTAATGCTAATTGAAACATCTCTTTCCTGTTTTTAAATTCCTCTGTATTTTGTTCAGTGGTAAGATGTTTTATGGGACATTTCTTGTACTGGCAACAGATTCCATGTGAAGTTTATGGCATGATACAGGATTACTTTGATTTTTCTTGTCCTTATTTCATAAAACTGCCAGTTCTAAAAAGACTAAAATCCCTGGCAGGTAATTTTCTAAATTGGATTAATGTACTCTCCCCAGCCGGAGCAATTGAATTTTGTTTCGACAAATCAGTCTGCAATATTTTGACTTTTCCAATGATAAAAATTGCGTACACAACAATTTATTCTTTGGTTTATTACAGAAACTTTCTTTATCAGGTAATTTTAATGAAATTCTTGATTTAAGCTACAACAACCTTATTGCTTTCCCCAATGAAACATTGCCAAAATTGGAGATTCTAAATGTAGCGTCTAATAACATTCGTATTTCCAATAACAGTTACAGGGCCACGGTGGCAGAGTGGTAACACTCTCGCCTCCCACCTCTGGGGACGGGGTTCGATCCCCGTCATGGCCTTAAGTGGGAAAGCTGGTAGTTGCTTGCCGTTGGTCGGCAGTTTACAGTACAGAACCCTAGCGAACTGTATGTACTGGTTTCCTCTGCCCTTCCAACTACCCATCGTGATATGACCTGTACAGTGTTGAAAGCGACGCAAAACCCCAAATAAACAAAATCCAATAACAGTGAGATGTATCCAAATTTTAAAAATCTATCAATTGCACAAAATAATTTATCTTACATGTATCCCGATATTTTCAGGGGATGCAAATGCCTTGAACACATAGACTTAAGTGGTAATTTGTTTAACTTATCAGAGCAACCTATAAACATTGACAATAACCATATGCTCAGCACAGTGAATCTTAATAGTAATAATATTGATATTCTTCCCTCAAATTTCACAAAGAAGCTGGATAAAATAGTGAAACATAAAAAGGGGCTTGAGGTTAAAATTAACAAAAACAGCTTATGTATTGGTTCAAGAATACCAGAGTTGTGATTTCAGACAAAGATCAGATAATTTGCTCCAGTTTATAAGGGATTAAGTTGTTAAATACAATTGTAATTGATGAATTTCAATCACAATGTTTCCCTTCCAATATTATGATTATTGTATACATTATAATAGCCATGACCTGTGTAATTATTATTATAATCCTTCTTGCTGCTGCATATAGATATCGATGGAGGATACAATTTAACATGATAAAAACTTCTAATAAACTGTTCTGCAGAAATAGAGAGTCCCCATTGGGTGAACATAAAAATACATGTAGGCGAATGAAGTATGATGCTTTTGTGTTCTACTGTTCTGCTGATCGATTCTGGGTGCATGACTGTTTGATGAAGATACTAGAGAATGATTTATATGGATTCAAACTGTGTATACATTACAAGGACTTTCCTCTTGGTGAAGATATATCTACTGTGATAGTAAATTCGATTAGACAAAGCAGACAGCTGATTATAGTACTGAGCAACTGTTCAATCACAAGGCCTTGGTGTCAGTTAGAGTTTCAAGTTGCTTTATCTGAGGCTGTGAGGACAGGTATTAAATTAGTGGTCATTAAACTTGGTAGTCTTTATGTAGATGACAAAATGGACAATAGTTTGGCTTGGGTGCTGGATAACCACACGTATCTTGAATGGAAAGAAAATAGCGATGCCCAAAAGGTCTTCTGGTTCAAACTTATACACCATTTGTCTGGATCTATTGATGGACAGTGTTGCTTTGGTTCAGCGACTGTTGGGAGTGATGAAGTGACTGCTTTTTCAGATTCAGATCCTGAGTCTAGGCCATTGTTACCTTAGCAGAGACAAACAGTGTTAAAATTTATGAAAGCCACAGTTTCAATGTGGGTTGTCCACATATCAACTATCATTATTTTCAATCTGTGTGCATTAATTTAAACACAAGTATAATATATCTTTGAGACTGTATTTCTTTAATTATGTAATTTGAACTAATGTTTTAAATGTTATTTCAAACTTCAATTGCTATCTAGATGATAATATTGAGTGTGATATGTTTGTACTTTCCCAGACATTTCATTGTGTCACAACAAAATCAACATTATAAGTGGCTTAACATTGGATCATGTTATACTCTTTTACAAAAAGAAGTATTCTTATACACAAATGAAGTTTGAGTGTGCATATAATATATAATATATATTTGTTACTTCCTTATTCAATTTTGACACCATGTCCTCAGGATTGTGTGTTTGCTTTATTTTTTGTTTGGGATAAACATAGGTGCTAGAAATGCATAAATATGTACACTATTATACTCAAATCATAACTATAATGTACTGTTATAAAATGTCATGCTTTTAAGTGTTATGTAACTGTAAGTAAATATATCCCATGTGCATATATATTATGAAACTAATATAATTCATCAACAGAGTTATATACAATTGAATATATATTTAGCAGAAGTCCTTAAAACACTATGCCAAAAACAGCATAATTTACCTCTGTGGTAGCAACTATCGGTATATGCTGATGCATTGATGAAATTAAATATGACTCATGGTAGTTGTGCCTTAAAGTCTACCTGATTGCAGAGATAAAGTGCAATAAAAGTCTTGAATAGAATACATATTTTGGATATTTCTGGATTAAATTTCAGATTAAATTTGTAAAATCTGTCTTCAGCAGGTGACTTGTCACTGAATAACATAATACATATAAATGCAAATGTTCAAATAGTTATCAATGCCATGTGTCAACACCTCACTGTATTACTTGAAACATGATTAAAAGTTATTTTTTGAAAACCATAAATAGCTAAAGTCACAATCTCCTTTATTATAGAAAAGGAAATAAACTTACCACAATTGCAAATGCAGTGAAGATAAATACTGAAACATTTCTGTTGAGTTTCTCAACAAGAGTGTCCACATTATAGCCAAGCCATGTCTTCCCAAATTTTGAGAAAACTCCTGTAAGTTCCAGCATCCTTTTATCAGTTATATTAGACCCTTTTCTTAGTTTCAATGTTTAAGTCTGCATGAAATATTCTGAAATACAGTGTTTGGTAAATCTATTATGTTTTGATAAATATGGATATTTCTGTAGTTATTCACAAAATATTACAATCAGTGTTCAATCTTTAACTGTTTCCAGAGTTTTATTGAATCATTCCTGCAGACAGTGCCAAACTGTGCACTAAATTTTGAAAATGCCGGGGGGGGGGGGGGGGGGGGGGGGGGTTATATCCGGGTACCAATTAAATCAAGGAATAAACTTTGATAATTTAAAATCCTAACTGGATTATAACAACTCTGAACAGCATATCACAAAGCTGAAAAATATTTTTGCACAAAAGAGTGCCTTCTTAGGTATTTGGTCTGATACTGTAAACCGGCAAACAAGGAAAAGTTTTGGAATAATGATATATTATTTTTTGTTAATTTCACATACATATATGATTCAGGAAAATTCCATCATTTAATTATGTGTAGAAAATCTCTGCATTTCCAACAATTTCAGATGTTATGATACAGTCTAAGGCTAAAGTGTCACTTTAATGATCTAGCTAGCTATAAATTCTTCTATGTATACTGATTACCCAAAAAAATATAGCTGTATAGGAATGAAATAAAAATAAAAGTTTCAAATTGGTACACAATCGATCTTGCTTTATATGCTAATAGAGTAAATGAGTCTGTTAACTTAAGCAAACATCACCTAAGGTGCACAGAATAGTAGGGTGCTTGGGTTTATCAGTTTGCAGATAAGTATTAACCCCAAAGCATCTCTAACTGGAGAGCATTTGTGACAACAACTGGGACATAAACTTCCTTTTTTTGCTGCTGATAAGTTGTTTTATTTTCAATTTCAACTACTTAATAGTTTTTGAAAATGAAAACAAAACAGTACAACAGTCAGTGATGGAAATGTTTTTTTTTCAAATTTTAACTACATGATGAACAAAAAATTCTGAAACATCCATTCATTAGATTTAGTGTAAGCTCAACCACAAACCCCAAATCATTAAAAATGGGACTATTGAACATTGTGATTTTTGTGTCTACAGTATGAAATAGAACTTTCCCGATCACTTTTTCCTTTGGTCAGTCCTTACTCAAAAAAAATGTCATAAAGATGCATTTATTAGTTTTGGAGACAGACAAATAACATAATTTCCTGGGTGGTTATAATAAATCTCGAAGGGAATTAAAACAGAAATCATCTTGACATGTTGGCTGCTACAGATACTTGGTTGACTTACTGTCAGGGGCATGCAATTAATCTGATCTGTATGTAAATGTACTACTTCCAGCAATCCTAAGAACCGGGACAGCAGAAATTGAAAAATAGCATCGGAGATGCCCATACCCCACAGCCCGGGGAAATAGTTTTTGACACCATGAGATATAGAAGAAATGAGACAGTACAAAGATCATGAGACTTTCACAGCAAACAATGTCAGTTTTGTAAAGGTCCGAATAGTGTTAGTAGAGAAAATAACGTTAAAGAGAGAAAATGCCTGTAAAATTATGAAGCTGTAAAATTTATTAATTGAAGCATAGCTACCAATAGAAATGGCACAATTAAGTAAAAGTACACACAATAATCTGTTACAACAATTCTATAGATCTTTGTCATAAGAGAAATAGGTCTCAATTATGGTAGGTTAACACACTTTGGCAGAGCCAAGGCTAAAGACAACACCATGACTTAGCTACCTGCACCCCCAACCAAGGACCTATCCAAGAATCAACTTTCTACATGTTTCTACAACTTCCTATTTTTACAGTTTTAAAGTTGCACCATGATGTTGCACATTTACACTCCCAACCAATGTCCCTAACAAATAAGCTTGAAATATTCAGTTGACTTGTAAAAACCTACCTTCAGAACCATATTTACAGTTACAGTCTTTCCAGTACAAAACAATAAACAGGTCTCTAAATTACAATTATAATTTATTTAAGTGGAAAATATTAATCAAGAGCTCTTGTGATTATTATAATTAAAATGATACAACTGAACTCCACATTTATGTTTTTTTTTAAATAATATAATTTAGGCTTGAATGTATAATTTACATTACTGATTTTGAAAACAGAACAAGATTTTGAAATCGGACAAGAGTCATTATAGTCATTGTAACTGGACATAAGCTGATGATTCCTACAAATCCGATATAAAAGTTGAGAAATTTGTATTGCTTTGTATTGTATCCTTGTTGGTGAATACACACAAGGTAAATTACAGAAGTTCCAACTTTACTGTTGAATTGTATTACCTCAACGTCTGTCTCCAAAGGCCTTTATTGGGAATAAATTATCTTTTAACTAAAAAGTCCTCATAGATCACAGACCTCTACCAGGGGCATTTCCAAAAATTGAGGATTTTTTGTATCCAGAAATATAATCATTTTTTTTTCTTTGGTCAGACATTTCTACATAAAAAGTTTCGTAAAGCTCTGTTCATTTAACTTTCAGAGAAATTCACAAACACAGACAAAAACAGATAGACAAACGAACCCTAAAACATAGCCTCCTGGCTGAGGTATCCAGAATATGATCTGGATCTTTCTCAAAATGTAATCACTTCTTCCTTTGCCCATGCATTACCCACATAAAAAGATACATAAAGATCTGTCATGACTCTTGGAATAATAACAGACACAAACAGGCAAGAAAAGACACCCCAAAACATAATGTTCTAGCAGAGGTAAAAATAGCTAGATGTGTCAAAAATAACTTGTGAAGTTTTTCACTGAAACTTGTATTAACATACAAGGACCAAGTAATTTATGCCCATTGTATAAAAATAATACACTGTTTTCACATATAAGTCAATTTATGACATAAAGCACATGTTAACAAAATAAAAATTCACTCCTAGATTAGGCCAATCTTCAAATTGTAATTTTCACCCAAATACTGCTTTTGTTTATTGTTTTTGGGAGTAATCTCAACAATAAACCCCAAATTATTGAAAATGGGACAGCTGAAATTCAGAAAATTTTCAAAATATGTCCCAGATCTTTCCCAGACTATATTAATTTCTTCCTTTGGTCAAGCCATACCAGTAATAAATATTTCATAAGGATATATACATTAGTTTTGGAATAATCATGTACACAACCAGACAAACAAATAAACACCAAAATAAATATAACTTCTTTGGTGCAGGTTGTTAAATAAGGTCACCAATCATCATCAGTATAAAATATTACTGGTTCAGGCACCACATTTTTAAGAGACTGGGTATATTTAGGGGAGGAGAGATGTCAAATTGTTTTGTGAGACATTATGTGTTCAGTTAAAGGCAACCTTTCACACTTATTACTAATTTAACCTATTTAATATAAATTTGTGAAATTGTATTGAAAACCACAGCAAAATTAGACTGTATAACTGACCAAATTTGCTTATTCATCATGTATCAAAATTTGAACCACACCGCACATATGTGGAAAGTCATTACAGCAGCCAGTTGCTGTGAATTTGGAATAATTAAACTGAGTCAAAGGACGGAACATTGTTGTGCACTGTGATTTTTATTCTACCAGGCCTCACTTTTAGGTAGGCGTCCTGTGCAACTTTTTTGGTGTACACCAGTGGTAATTCTTGGAAGCAGGACACAAACGGCTTTAATTACTGGTTTTAATATTCTAGAACATTTTAAGTAGCATTAGGAAATGGCACTTTATTTGACATTAGTGCATTTACAAATTTAAAAAGTCAAATGCATATTGGAATTCTCAGACATTTCCTCCTTTAAATAGAGGTTTTGTGTACATTGTTAAATAAATTAAAAAGAATGTATGGGATGACAGATCATGACTGAATCCTGTATATAGTACCCATTTTCTGGACTGTATTTGTAAAACCCAAGTGCATACGGAGAATTTGGGAAGCATTCAACAGTCACTATTGTTGTTCCCAAAAATGTTGTTGGTAAATTATTTTTGGAGAAGTTTCTGAAAGCTGCCATTCTAGTTTATTTCTCTTGGATTTGTATGTTGTTTAGCAAGTTTGCAGCATGTTCCTTAGACATTATGCTTTTTGATCTTTGTAATCAGTCCCCCAAATTTGTGAACTTAACTCTCGCTTGTTGGACATCAATAACAAACATCACACAACCACTTTGATTTAGGATCCTCTGTCATTTTTTATCATCACAGACTGATTGGGGTTCAATCTTGGACGGATTCTTCAGGAGTGTTTTATGAGTTATTAGAATTTCCTCCAAATTTATCTGCTACTGCCAGAAAGCAGACATGAATAGGAACAGGTTATTTCAGAAGGTTTCTTATGATTTGTAAAATTGGAACAGCCACATAAGACCCCCCCCCCCCCCCCCCTAAAAATATAATATAAACCTTAAATTGCGAAGAGATACCTCATGCACTGATTCAGATAATAATAAAGTAATAAAATTTCAAGCCCCCTATACCCAGATATTTTCTTCATGTACCTCAGGAAGTGTCAAACATTTATATCATACATGTATTTGACAAATTTACCCAATAAACATCCATGCCAAAATTCACTTGTATACCAGTATTATTAAAGGAGATACTGATGGTAAAAGTTTAAGTTTAAGTACCCCTAATATTTTAAAGGTATTACCGCAAGATAACTGGAACTTGTTCTGCAAAATCTACTTGAAAAGACAGATGAAAAACTTATTGTACAAAAAGGACCAACAACTGTTTCTTTGGAAATTACAAGTAAGGTAAAATAAAATATATATTTTATAACAGATAAATCACTTACAAATCAATCACTAATCAATCATTTATGATGAGGCTCATCTGAAAACAACTGGGTGAGGATACTAATGTGATTAATGTATATGTTATGCATTTCACGAAATGGACAATTTCACAGATTGGGTGTAACACGTACATGTATAATAAATTTGGAAGTTATATTTTCCTGACAATATAATTCTCCCAAAACTTGTAGCATAAATTTGAAGAACAAAAGACTGTAGCTGTTATAAAGTTGACCCAAGCTGGGAATGTGGCAAAATTTATTTGATTAAGTAATAGCTATCTGAAAATATATATTGTTGTTTTCCCTGTCCCTCCAAACCTGTGACGTGAAAGTAATATGGAAATAATATTGGAAACAGGGTTTGTTCAACCAGAATGTATGTAAAAGTGTCTAGCAAATTCTAGTTACATCTATACTGTATCGGTGTTATATTTGTCCCTGTTTATTATCTCCACAAAGGCCTTTGTCAGGCAATTATAATGCCTCACATTTTCACATAAACCACTGTCTCATTCATTTATGAAGAGATCTTAAACACATTTACAGAGAATGTTTATAGGTATGAAAGGGGCCACGGTGGCAGAGTGGTAACACTCTCGCCTCCCACCTCTGAGGCCGAGGTTCGATCCCCGTCATGGCCTCAAGTGAGAAAGCTGGTAGTTGCTTGCCGTTGGTCGGCAGTTTACAGTACAGAACCCTAGCGAACTGTGTGTACTGGTTTCCTCTGCCCTTCTAACTACCCGTCGTGATATGACCTGTACAGTGTTGAAAGCGACGTAAAACCCCAAATAAATAAATAAATATAGGTATGAAAACATTTCTCCCCATTTGTAAAAGAAAATGGCCTTATGGCTGTTGGTTCAAGAACATTTACTGGGAAGTTTTTCTAAAACTTAAAACATTTCAGCTTGCTTTATCAGATTTGCACAAAATGTATATGGGTGGAAAGTTTCCCTTGGAGTAATTTTGGCCTGGTTTTGAAAAGAAAATGGCTGCTATATCACATCTTTAAGGTCATCATATGAAAAACAAGAGCTTTAGATCGCACTCGTCATTGGTCATAGGGTACGGAATGTGAAAACAACTTGTAGGAAATCATGTCCTGAAAATATTTTGCAAGTATCTAATTTGACCTTTGACCCCTGATTCAAAGCTGAGAAAGGTCATCATACTAAAAAGGCCTCATATCTCCCTATATGTCATATCAAGGGATTTTGGATGTGAAAACAACTTTGAGAAACAGAATGGTGGTCAGAATTCTTTTTTGTCACTTTGGCATCCAAATGCATCACACATCTGCATTCACAATTCATCACTTATCATATTCTTTATTTCTTTATTTCACCATTTTATATCTAACAAAGATAAAAGCAAAAAGAATATGCACACTCCTAGATGTTACTATCTCTCATTCTGATTTCCTCCTGCACCCAGACAAGATACCATGGGACAGCCTGTAGTGTGCTTGCATAGAATTTTATGTGTGTGATACAAGTTCACTGTATCGACAACATAATGTGTTCTATTTATATTTGCAATGTGCATGAATAAAATTACAAGAGGGGTTAAAATAATACATGTATTCTATAAAACATATCTTTCAATATTGTCAGTACACGTGAACCTGACAAATGAAAAAATTTTTTTGAGTGATTACACACACGAGTCAAATGTATAGCAGCGGTGCAGCATGCCTGAATCTAGCATATCCCTGACTTTTGCAGGGAATATAACAAAGTATGACAAACATATGCATACTCAGACCAGCTGCGTTTCATACTTTTCTACATGGCTGGCCAGGTGATAAAACTTGAAATAACATTGGTATAAAAACACTCATAAATAGCTAAATTATACTCCAATCACTCCTAAAATCCTTATGAGATTTAGATAGTATTACTGTGTATGTAAAATCATAACTTACTCAGGAATTAGTTTTAGTTTCTGTTTGATTATGTGACCTTGATAAAGGCCAATGGTCAAAAAAAGCATGCTGAAAAATTTCCCATGCCTAAGGTCTAAGTTTAAAGTTAGATATGTTGATTCAAAGTTAAAGGTTATACATTCAGATACAATAAATACTGAATGTTTGGAAATCTATGACTTAAAATGTGTTCTACAAGAAAAATAACAGAACGTGTCACTTGTCAATGATTTTATTTATTTCATAACTTCTTATCACAGATATACAAATTGAAATAACCAACAAATAATGAAAAATGGACTTCTTGAACAAACACAATTAATGTACACAACGAATTACTCAATTCAATTTACAATACCAAGCAGCTCAATTCTTTAACAATCCAAGTTTACATTCTTTACAAAGTTCCACAAATGTGATATCTAAAGGTCAGAATGATAATCCTAGTGGTTATGTGCCTCATAAAATCCATTCAAACAACAATACTAATTAATTTCTTAGCAATATTACAATACATATATTCATGAAGGCAGCTGAAAACTGAATGGAAATCCTTGTCATTTTTTCATCAAATACACTGGAACTTAGTGTGATGGAAATACTACTGCAGTTCAACCAGGTTTGAATGCTGCATTAAGACCACATTTCTGTGTGTATTGTTAAGCCTTTTTCCAACACCAGTTCCAATTTCTTTCAAGTTAGATCCGGCTCAATGTGGCAATACAAATATTTAACTCATTTTCACAACTTACAGTTTAAAATCCGAGCCTGATTAGAACTCATACACTAATACAGCTGACTTTTCCCTGAGATTGATCAGGTAGTCTCCAACCTTCTCTTTTAACCTACATGTTTGCTTTTATCTACTGTACAAACCCAAGCAAATACCCTTTCTTTTAAAGCAAAGACACAAACAAGAGTATACTTGTTAGTGTAGGGTTAGTTTTGCAACTAACATGTTATAATAAATGCAAGAAACGGAATAGAAAAGTTGAATTTCACAATCATAAACCCAGAAGATCATATTCATTTACATCTCTAGAGCATCTGTATAGAATGTTCAGTTTTTCTACAAGAAAAGTGCATCAGAAAAGCCCATGACGTCACCTCATCAAGACCAGATATCAAAATGAACGAAACTATAACTCTGACCTAAACATTTACTGTTACATCCAATTTGGAATACTGTATCTCTTTTCAATTTACTGTGATACACGGTAGTTTAATAATCTTAATTGAATTGAGCATTGTGAGTTGGCTTTCCTACATCTACACTACTAAAGGACAATAGTAAATTAATAAATAACAGCTTAACTACCTTAGCTTTCACACATTATTTTACAAAGCAAGTCAAGAGCAACATGATACGACTGCTGAGAAAAAAAAACAAAACAACTGTGTACATGACAACGCCACACACTGTCATTGAACATAAAAACACAAGTATAAACATACTACTGTGTGAAGCAACACAAGCACTGAAATCAGCAGTAAGTGTCTCAATATCTAGATTTAATAGACACAAGTCACCACACAAGTCATACTACACTTCTTTTCATTCATTTTCTATTTGCATAAACTGAGATTTTATTTAACAAGCAGTAATGAGCAGCAAATTCACTGTGAGACACATTACATAAACTTCTGCAAGATTTGCTGGCAATTTTCCTATGATAATTATATCTGCACTATCCTTTGTGAGAAATTACTGCCATAGATAAATATGTATGTTCCCGAAGATTGTTACGCAGTTTAATTTTATTCTTGCAAGCGACTAAGTTACATCAGAGAAAGAGAAAGAATTTACAAGCTTGCAGTTTTGTATAATTGAATGAATAAGAAAATGGCAGTTTAGGGATACACTACAGAATTTTCCACTCTATGCAAACTAGACGGCGTTCTGTCTGCCTTGAGCATAGAATTAACAAGCATTTTCCTATTCTGAAGCAGCAAATATATTTCTTAATATAAACCTTTTCCAGATTTAATATTCAAAAGGGTAAAATTGTGAAATAATGAAAAAAGTATAATATTGTATCAGTAATTTTGATTAGTTAAAAACCACACGGCGCTTCCACGGTTATGTACAAATTCAAAACATACAGGTATTTTTCATGCCTAATGGGCAAGGCCATGTTGTTTACAACAGTACTTGGATTAGAGGTGGGGTTGACCAAGTATCTCTAGAAAGAAGGTTTTATTTTTATGATACAAATCTAGTACCTGCTATGAGATAATCTTGACATGGGCCATTTACATACAGTACCCATTCTTTGGCAAGAAAAGGCACTAATTTAGAGAAATTGGAAAATTTACTCCAGAAAGCATTCTGACCTCACATGAATATATATTTCAAATATACCAAAACTCTAGCTTCACACCGTGTAACCAGTTGCCAAGTAATTAAGATCTGACATTTGGGTTCAACCTCCCGTTCACAGCTGTTACTTGCTCGTAACATGGTAAATTACACAGTTAGTAGATTTCTATCACAAATAAGTAAACTCAAGAAATTATATTTTCCGTTCAAAACAATGACCTCAAATTTCAATTATGATTTCATTTCTCTGTGCACAATAATATGGCTTTTAATCTCACCAGTCACTGTCAATTCAATTATGACTCGCAAACGAAAATGTATTGGTTTAACTGAATATTAATTACATTCGGAAAGATATTTTTCATAATGGTCTCTTTTACAGCCTTCCACACTGGGCAACAATGACCAGGGGTGACTGCTGATGTAGTTCGTCAAATATTATTGACAGTAGTACACAAATCTACTTTAGATTCCTTTCATCCTTTTAGATTGCAAAACTTGTAACCCACATATTTTCATTGTTATTTTTATGTCAGAATAAATGTGGATCCCACAGTTTCTTTGAAAGAGATCAGAAATTGCTGTAATTCTGAGCTGTGAATACAGTAGTAATTTTAGTATACAGTAGATTTGGAAGGATAATACATCAACTTACTTAAAACGCCATACAATACTTGCACACAGACAGGTAACATGTATGTTTTCTGTAAAATGACAAAGATGTTTGTATCACAATTGTGAAAATATAATAGCAGATATCACACAACAATACTTCATGGTTGTTTTGATATTACACAAAATGACAGTATGTCTTTTAAATATTCTCAAGCATATTAAAACTAAATGCTCACAGGAACTATTTTACTTGCAAATGTATTTATAACTTGTTAGGATTGCTACACTTTCCTCTAGCAACAGCAGTTAATACCCATTTCTCAGGAGGATGCTTGTTTAATTATACATGATGATACAAATGAAATCATAATCCAAGATACCACTGTCACACTTTATCAAATGACCTAGCCAATTTTAAACTTGGGGGGAAGAGGGGCTGTCGATCTCCTGGGCTGTGACTACTCAAAAAAGGGCAGCAACACTGACAAACATTATAACATTTCCTGAATGAAAAGATAAGTCATAAAAACGAAAAGATTACCCCTTTGACCTGCTCCCAACTGCTACGACTTGAGATAAAAGATAAAATGAGATAAAAGATAATTTATAACAATGAGACCTGTACATTTTAGTGCAGTAATCATGGAACTCCTTCAGCTACATGGGTTGACACAATACTGTAACTTTCATAACACTATGGGTCAAAATTTAAAAAAAAACTATTTATAAAAATTGTACCCAAATTCAACTAGAGGATCGCTCGCAAAAAAAAAAGATAATGTTTTTGCATAGCAAAAACAAAGCGTCCCGAAAAGGATATAAAGGTGAGTGCTAAAGTATTAAGAAAATGCTTCGTTTCTAGCCTTATACTGTTGTGGCAACCAAAGTCAGCGCAGTCTGCTCTATCTAGCACGGTTTTCAAGATATAAGCATTTTTGTGTTTTGCAAAAAATAAAAAAATTAAAAATGTCCGCTATATTTGGCGAGACAAAAATATTTTGAAAATTGGCACGGCTACTCTGCAGAGATACCCAGCAGGTCAAAAATTTTGTTGAGTTCACTCCATATAGCACGGTTTTCGAGATATAAGCATTTTTGTGTTTTGCAAAAACTTTGAAAATTCAAAATGGCCACCATTTTTGGGGAGACCAAAATTATTGTCAAGACCACTGCCGCGGTGTGTATCTCCCGCCGAGCATTAAAGCAAAAGAAATAGCTTTTCCGAGATATTCACAATTTTTCATTTTCGTGTGTGAAAGCTCTTCCAAAAGTAGGTGAATGAGTTATTTGAGAAAAATTGGCTATCTGCAATACTATTAAGAGATAATTCGCATTTACTCATTTTGAGTAGGTGAATAATTAGCTATGGGTCTGAAACTTCACCAAGTGAAAGCTCTCCCAAAAGTAGGTGAATGAGTTATTTGAGAAAAATTGGCTATCTGCAATACTTTTAGAGATAATTCGCATTTACTCATTTTGAGTAGGTGAGTAATTAGCTATGGGTCTGAAACTTCACCATGTGAAAGCTCTCCCACAAGTAGATGAATGAGTATTTGATAAAAATTGGGTATCCGCAATACTTTTACAGATAATTAGCATTTACTCATTTTGAGTAGGTGAATAAATAGCTATGGGTCTGAAACTTCACAGAGTGAAAGCTCTCCCAAAAGTAGGTGAATGAGTTATTTGACAAAAATTGGCTATCTGCAATACTTTTAGAGATAATTCACATTTACTCATTTTGAGTAGGTGAATAATTAGCTGTGGGTCTGAAACTTCACCAAGTGAAAGCTCTGCCAAAAGTAGGTGAATGAGTTATTTGAGAAAAATTGGCTATCTGCAATACTTTTAGAGATAATTCGCATTTACTCATTTTGAGTAGGTGAGTAATTAGCTATGGGTCTGAAACTTCACCAAGTGAAAGCTCTCCCAAAAGTAGGTGAATATTTAATTTGAGAAAAATTGGCTATCTGCAATACTTTTAGAGATAATTCGCATTTACTCATTTTGAGTAGGTGAGTAATTAGCTATGGGTCTGAAACTTCACCAAGTGAAAGCTCTCCCAAAAGTAGGTGAATGAGTTATTTGAGAAAAATTGGCTATCTGCAATACTTTTAGAGATAATTCGCATTTACTCATTTTGAGTAGGTGAGTAATTAGCTATGGGTCTGAAACTTCACCAAGTGAAAGCTCTCCCAAAAGTAGGTGAATGATTAATTTGAGAAAAATTGGCTATCTGCAATACTTTTAGAGATAATTTGCATTTACTCATTTTGAGTAGGGGAGTAATTAGCTATGGGTCTGAAACTTCACAGAGTGAAAGCTCTCCCAAAAGTAGGTGAATGAGTTATTTGAGAAAAATTGGCTATCTGCAATACTTTTAGAGATAATTCGCATTTACTCATTTTGAGTAGGTGAGTAATTAGCTATGGGTCTGAAACTTCACCAAGTGAAAGCTCTCCCAAAAGTAGGTGAATGAGTTATTTGAGAAAAATTGGCTATCTGCAATACTTTTAGAGATAATTCGCATTTACTCATTTTGAGTAGGTGAGTAATTAGCTATGGGTCTGAAACTTCACCAAGTGAAAGCTCTGCCAAAAGTAAGTGAATGAGTTATTTGATAAAAATTGGCTATCTGCAATACTTTTAGAGATAATTCGCATGTACTCATTTTGAGTAGGTGAGTAATTAGCTATGGGTCTGAAACTTCACAGAGTGAAAGCTCTCCCAAAAGTAGGTGAATGAGTTATTTGACAAAAATTGGCTATCTGCAATACTTTTAGAGATAATTCGCATTTACTCATTTTCAGTAGGTGAGTAATTAGCTATGGGTCTGAAACTTCACAGAGTGAAAGCTCTCCCAAAAGTAGGTGAATGAGTTATTTGAGAAAAATTGGCTATCTGCAATACTTTTAGAGATAATTCGCATTTACTCATTTTGAGTAGGTGAGTAATTAGCTATGGGTCTGAAACTTCACCAAGTGAAAGCTCTGCCAAAAGTAAGTGAATGAGTTATTTGATAAAAATTGGCTATCTGCAATACTTTTAGAGATAATTCGCATGTACTCATTTTGAGTAGGTGAGTAATTAGCTATGGGTCTGAAACTTCACAGAGTGAAAGCTCTCCCAAAAGTAGGTGAATGAGTTATTTGACAAAAATTGGCTATCTGCAATACTTTTAGAGATAATTCGCATTTACTCATTTTGAGTAGGTGAGTAATTAGCTATGGGTCTGAAACTTCACCAAGTGAAAGCTCTCCCAAAAGTAGGTGAATGATTAATTTGACAAAAATTGGCTATCTGCAATACTTTTAGAGATAATTCGCATTTACTCATTTTGAGTAGGTGAGTAATTAGCTACGGGTCTGAAACTTCACCAAGTGAAAGCTCTTCCAAAAGTAGGTGAATGAGTTATTTGAGAAAAATTGGCCATCTGCAATACTTTTAGAGGTAATTCGCATTTACTCTTTTTGAGTAGGTGAGCAATTAGCTATGGGTCTGAAACTTCACCAAGTGAAAGCTCTTTGGGATAGCTGCTCTGCAGAGATACCCTGAAGATAAAAAATTTCGTCGAAATCGCTCTATGTAGCACGGTTTTCGAAATATTAGCATTTTTGTGTTTTGCAATTTTTGCGCAAAAATTCGAAAATTCAAAATGACCGCCATTTATGGCGAGACAAAATTTTTTTGAAAATTGGCATGGCTACTCTGCAGAGATACCCTGTGGGTCAAAAATTTCGTCGAAATCGCTCTATCTAGCACGGTTTTCGAGATATAAGCATTTTTGTGTTTTGCAATTTTGCGAAAAATTCGAAAATTGAAAATGGCCGCCATTTTTTGCGAGAAATTTTTTGTTTGAAAATTGGCATGGCTACTCTGCAGAGATACCCTGCGGGTCAAAAATTTCGTCGAAATCACTCTATCTAGCAGGGTTTTTGAGATATAAGCATTTTTATGTTTTGCAATTTTTGCGAAAAATTCGAAAATTCAAAATGGCCGCCATTTTTGGCGAGACAAAATTTTTTTTGAAAATTGGCATGGCTACTCTGCAGATATACCGTGGGTCAAAAATTTCGTCGAAATCGCTCTATCTAGCAGGGTTTTCGAGATATAAGCATTTTTATGTTTTGCAATTTTTGCGAAAAATTCGAAAATTCAAAATGGCCGCCATTTTTGGCGAGACAAAATTTTTTTCAAAATTGGGATAACTACTCTGCAGAGATACCCCGTGGGTCAAAAATTTCGTTGAAATCGCTCTATCTAGCAGGGTTTTTGAGATATAAGCATTTTTATGTTTTGCAATTTTTGCGAAAAATTCGAAAATTCAAAATGGCCGCCATTTTTGGCGAGACAAAAATTTTTTGAAAATTGGGAAAAGTACTCCGCAGAGATACCCTGTGGGTCAAAAATTTCGTCGAAATCGCTCTATCTAGCACGGTTTTCGAGATATAAGCATTTTTGTGTTTTCCTTATTTGGAAAATTCGTAATGATTAATTAATCATTAATTACTCGGCCATTTCTTGACCAATCAATGCCAAAATCTAATGATTTCCAGATTTTAATAGAATGAATGTATTTGCCAAGTTTCAGGTGAATTGATAAAATTCCTTTCAAGTTATCATCCGGACAAGCTTCCCCATCGAAAAAAGACATTTTTGGTCATGTGACCTCTCTGATTGGTTGAAATGTCACTGCAGCATATTCAAAAAAATTCCCCAAGGCTACTGCCTAAACCTGCCAAATTTGAAAAGAATCCGCCTAACGGTTACAGAGTTATAAGGAAAACAAAATGCGGAGCCTGAAGCTCTCCCATACACAAACAAGCGTCCCTTGTGGGACGCTTAATTAAATATTTCACATCGATATTTTTTTATTGCTGGACAGTTTTCTTGTGTATTCTTCTCTATGTAACAGACTAACAGAGCACTTAGAATCAGTTTTACAGAAGAGTAAACGTAGAAGTTTATAGCAGCAAAAAAAAATTAAATAAACTGTACCACCCAAAAGATCAGTCGATCCTGTCTTATGACCGGAAAGATTGTTTTTATGAATACTTGGAACTTTGGAGCATGGAAAGAAATCCTCACAAAGGTTTTTAAAACTTCAATATTTTCAATGGATTGTCACAACCTACGGTTGGGCTCCCAAACTTCATATCTGAAAGGATGAGTCGTACGACCTCTAGGGTTTACTCTTGATCTTAAACTCAGGAAGGTCAGGATAAAGGTTTGTGACAGTGAAACAGGTGTATAAAGTCATTTTCTCATCATTAAAGATATTTTTTTTTTAATTTGAGTATCATGAATATTGGTTTCATGTAAACTATGAACTAACTTCCTCCCTTTCCAATTGTTTTATAGCTAAGTAAATACAACATGTAAAACTCAACAGTTTTACCTCAAATCAATAAAACATCAGTACCTGTTGCATATTTTTTCCCGCATGTTTTATAATAGGGACTGTGAAACTGATCAAATTTAAAACAAACATCAAACAAAAGGAAACAGTTCACTAGAATTTATCAAGTCTCAAAATCAACATCACAATCAATTTAGTTTAAGCGTTGGTTTGAATGCAATATAACAGCTTGTGGTTGTAGTAACATTTATTGATAAAACCCTGTAGATATTGAAATTAGTACAGTTTTATGATACTCAAACATATTAGCATGGAAAATTGACAGGCACTGAAAAGTAATACAAAATATTTTTAAGCTCTGAAACCCACACTATTAAGAGTTACATATATCGGCACCCAGGTGGATGGTTGAACCAAAGCAAAACTATTATCATAAACCCTGAAACTCGAAAGAATATTAAACATCTTATTTACACCCTTAATTTATCATCAACTGATACCTAAGGGCCAGAAGAAAACATATTTTATATATCTTTCCAGTAACTTACTTTTGAATGCCAAACTAGATAAGTGTGGTCACATTATGAATCCTGGATTATAGTAAGCTCAGATGTTTACAAACATGACCCCCGTACCTAACAAGTGTACACTTTCTATACCTCACAATTTCTGAGATATAGCCTGGACAATATTTTAAAATTCAAGGTCACAACAGCAAGTTCAAAGGTCACACCACAACTTTGCATAAAACTTCACCCCCCACAAATGTCCCGGCCATGTATAACAGTTTCTAAGATATAGCCCAGCCAACATTTTAAGGGTCAAGGTCACAATAGCAAGGTCAAAGATAAAATCAATTTTACACCATGATTTTGCACACCTACAACCCCTAAACAATGTTGCTACCTATACCTTACAGTTTCCAAGATATAGCCCTGAAAAAGTGACAAGATTTTCAAGGTCAGTAAGGCAAGGACAAATCAAGGTCACATCAAAATATTGCACACCTACACCCCTCAATCAATGTCTCCACCAAGTATCAACATTTTACAATGCAGGGGTTCTGAGGAACAGCCTGGTCAATCTTTTTTGTAGATAATATTCAAATTTTTGAACAATGTGTAGCAGGAATCATTCGATGAAACAGTGTTTTTTTTTGTTTGTTTGTTTGTTTGACTCTTTTTCTTATCATGGTATGTTTTCTCTGATTCTCTCCAATCCTGTTAACTAGTACTTATTTTCTATTGTAAATCTTTCAAAAATTTAGGTTCAATAAAGTTAAAAATGCTTTGACTGGAGACATCGTGTTTAAATTCAATTAATATTTTATTCATAGGAAAACAGACCGAGTTGTATTAAAATACAAGGGCTGAAGGGTCAAAATACTGCAAACTCAGCTTCACCAAAGACTTTTTAAACCCTGATCACTAAACTTTAGTAATACTCTTACAATTGTCAACAGCTGCCTCAGAGTTATGATACATTCATATTTACATATATCAATTTTTAACAGCCATACAAAAACTGTACATATGTCAATATCAAACAAAAACATTCAGTCAGTAGACTCACAAAATTTAAGACATGTTTTCAAATTACAAAATGTGCAAGATATTCCTTAATTAGGTGCACAAACTTCATTTACAAATGAGTTACAATTGTTTATATCTCAAACATCCCAGAGAAACATCGCAATTGCTTGACTTCATATACTAATGTTAAAGATTGAGTTCTATCAAACTTTTATGGTGGATTGCTTTGTCTACATTAGGGAAGGGTCGGTAGAAAATTTTCCATATCAGTGTCCTGCCAGTGACAAAACCGTTTTGATTCCTGGATATGTATTACAATAGCACCTCTGTTATCTGAACTGGTAGATTTTGTTTGGATAATACCACGAGGTTCATCAACAGAGAAGGAATTTTGGTGTAAAATAATGGAAAATATTTACGTCAAGAGAGCACAAACACATTCAATAATCGATTATAAACTTTGGTCGATACAGATTTTACAGTGTTTGCAAAATTTATGCACAATTTACCATCAGGGTACAATTATTCTGAAACTGTAAAATAGCCTATTCAGGAAGCATTTCTCACAAATACTATTCAATGAGACTATAATTAATATTCTACAGATTGCATATGTTACCTTGTTGTTTCACGAAACTGCCATCAATATTGTGTATGTTACAGAGATTATGTTACTTTCCAATAGAACTACTGTCACAACTGTATACACTGCATTTGTGTATCTATGGTAACCAACACCTACAAGTGTCTGTGTTTACTCTTTTCCCAGTGGAGGTTATCACATGTAAGTGTGTCGGGTTGAATTCCTGGGTGAAATTAAGATTGGCATTATTCCCACTAAACTTTGCTGTGTACTTGAATGCTACAAGCATTCCATCTAACTGCAGTGTGTTGCTTGCTTGTATAAATTGTAGCCTTACATCATTACTTTTTAATTTTCTTTGGACTTTATCGTCACCATAGCCTTCTAACACTAGTTATTTCCCATAATTAACAAAAATTCATTTGGTACTGCTTGAGATATTATTTGAACAGAAAATGTGGCAACAGACACAGCAATTGTAAAGTGTGTCCTCTTCCAACTAGACAACACAGAAATTGCTATCTTTAATCAATAATAATTCAATAAACACCCTTCTACTTGAACTTAAACACAGCTTTAAATACACAAACAACTGGAAACCTCTAACACACATACACCTGAGTAAATCCAAGAACTATCTCCAACAAAATCCTGGGATAGTGTAAGAGACATCGGACAACTGTTACATACATTTGGTCCTACATGGTGAACACTAAGCACTTGTGGACTATGACTTAGTTTGCTTGGATGATGAGGGGGTTAAATCTGAAACATCTGTGTGATAAATAATGCACAAGAAATTCCTCAATTGTTTATTGACAATGTCAAAGGTCATAAAACTAATACCCACTGCGATGGGACCTTTGATCCAGTTCATGGACAAACCTTTGTAAAAACCCCGCACAATGCCCTCAGTTCTGTATATATACGTGAAACTGCTGAAAATACTGTTGTACACCTCACTTTTTCCCACAACACCTGGCAAGGAGAGAATGACAAATCATTTAATCATTGAAAGTTTGAAACTTTTTTTTAAAAAAGAGTTATTACTGATTGAGAAAAAAACCCGAAATTTTTACTGAATAAAAAAACAGGAGTTTTTTACTGGAGAAAAAAAAATTGTACATCTGTTCCAGTTTCCTTGCAATATTTAACAAAAAATTTACTGTATTTAACAAAAAGTTTAGTGTTAACTGCAACCTGTGTTTTAAAAATATTTCAAATGACAAATTTAATGTAAAAAGACAAATAAATTCTACAGCTTACTGACAAAGTGAAGGTAATAATTTTCTCTTGCAAAATGTGATTATGTTTCAAAAGTTCTCTGGTACCTATCATTTTCTCTACTGTACTGTTTTCTACTTTTTGGAAAGAGGCTTACCTGCTGTTTGCATTCTTCTCCTGACTATATCCAATGGATAGGAAGACGTCTGTCCCAACAAACCAGCCACAGCTCCAAAACACAGACGATGAATTGGAGTTGGCTCCTTGGCACCACTGTAATCTGAAAAATAATGTGTAGATTTACATAAAAAAACCTTACATTTTTCAACATTTTACAAGCCATCAATAACAGATCCAAGATGGTTGGTTATGAACACATCATGTATGGCTAATTAGCTCTCCTATAATCTGGAAACACAAGTTGCATTTTCAACCAATTTGCTCAGCCACAAATCAATTTTTAATATCAAGTCTGTGCCAGCTTACTTATTTAAAACTTTATTTACATTAGGATGTCCTCAAAGTTATGCACAGTTTTAGATTCACTAAATGTTCTAACAGGGTGACAGTCTACAGCACCCTCGTAAAATACTGCCTTTACCCTTTGCCATATTTTTTAATATTTTCAACACACTAATATGGAAATTCTGTGAACCTTTTCTCCTTCAACAAAAGTTTCTTTCTCTCATCAAAATAAACTGTTAACCATGTCATACTGGAATCAAACTTGGAATCACCTTGAAAGACTTTCAACATTAGGTAATCTATAAATTAAAACCCAACAAACTGTGAAGAAATACCGCACATTTGACCTTCAGCTCTTATAGTGGAGGGCCATTGCAACAAAACATTAGGCTCTGAGACCTTACCCACATACCAAATCTGGAAGGTCTATGTAAAATATATTTTATGTCATAAATTAAGAAAGACAAAAATTTGTAGCAGATGTGGCAGGACAGTGCTAAACCTAAGTATCCCATCTCTTTCCTTTGAACTGAGAGAACACCCCATTTTATTAACTGATCAAAGGCCACTAGTTCCTGTCCACTATTTAACTGTAACCCATATAATTCCAATTGGATACCTCTTACATTAAATCTGCTATCTGGTTAGGCCTTTAAAGTGTATGCTGGTATGTATGTGCATAAAAGTGTAACCCTCTTTTATGAATTGATCAAAGGGGACCAGCTCCTGTCAACTATTAAGGTGTAAAGGATATAATTGCAACTACATACACCTTAAAATTACATTTCCTATCTGCTCAGGTCTTTAAAGTGTACTCCTGCTCAGGTAAGATAAAAATATTTTTCTGTTGTAATACATAAATTTTAAATTGCAATTTTTCCAGACTTAATATATATAAATACTGGGAAAATCTACCTATATCATTACATTTTAAATATGCATCAAGTACTGTGCCAAATGGATGCTGAGGACAGAATCTGAGGAAGATCAAAATCAGGCTGCAGGAAATCCATAAGTTTAGGAAGACACTATTCCAGTTTTCAAATAGACCTATGCCTCGGAGAACCAATGCAAATTTGTATCCACTGGAAAGACAACTCACCAAAGCCAGTGAACCATCGCTTGACCTTGAAGGAGGAGCCAAAGGTTAAATGTGACAACATCAGAAGATTCCCAGGCCATGATATCCTATAAGTTGGTTTCACATTGCAAACCTCTAGGACTAATAATAAGCATGTTATAAGCACATTTAATTTTGGCTATCCTCATTTGACCTTGAAGGAGCAGTAAAAGTCAAATCTGACCACATCAAACGATTCCCAGGCCATGATTTCCTGTAAGTTGGTGTCATATTGCAAATCTCTAGGACCAATAAGCGAGTTATAAGCACTTTTAAGTTTGGCTACCCTTGTTTGACCTTGAAGGAGGGGCCCAAAGTTAAATCTGACCATATTAAAAGATTCCCAGATCATGATTTCCTGTAACTTGGTTTCACATTGCAAACCTCTAAGACCAATAATAAGTGAGTTATAAGCACTTTTAGGTTTGGCTCTCCTCATTTGACCTTGAAGCAGGGGTCCAAGGTAAAATCTGAAGCAGGGACATGTATATGTGTTATAAATATCACCTATGAAGAGATTCAATCTTGTACCTATGAGAAACAACCAGTAGAAAAAGGTAGATAATTTTCAAAGAAGTGCCCATCTTGTTTTTCAGAATGAGGCTAATTTCAGTCCCAGAGAAGCTTACCTCCCAATGAAGATATCCTGCAAATTTGGTAAACCTAGCTGGTGTAGTTTTCCTCTGAGAGCATTAATGCCAAACATCTCTCTACTCACGGCGGCAGAGGCGTAGCGAACACTAAACCAAAGTATCCACCGGATGCCTCCAGTGGATACAATTGTGTGTATAATATGTTGGTTTATGTAAAATAAAGGTAGCCAAGAATTTCAAAACTTTTTCATTTTAACCCTGAAGAAGTTTCAATTTGAAGAGGTGGGATAGGATTTCCTGGTGGGAGGTAGGAGTTACTGGGGAGGGGGAGGATTTACTTTTACACCAGACTTTCGTCCTTCAATGTGTGACCTCACATGTGGACAACCAAACAAAGTATTGTACTCGCCACATTCATTTTAACCAATCAGTATCCTTGAAACTTCTTAATATGATTACTATTACTGTGATTGCATGGATATTATTAAGTTTTCACAATATGGCTAAAATAATGCACTTCTGATTAAAATTAAGTAATATACCGGTATATGAAAAAATTCTTGACTCAACATTTTCACTGAAAAAAAAATTGACAGAACCATTAACTATCAACACAACCATTGACTATCAACTAATGGATGATTAACCTGAATGCATTTGCTTCAAGGTTTCATAGGTGAAGAAGCTTGTGCCAGCATACGGAATGACACCCAGCATGGTCGGTGAATACCCATGGAAAGTTGCTCGTAAGCCTTCATTACGAAAAATGTGAGCAAAGAGTCTAAACAGGTTCTTGTACCTTCAAAAATAAACAAAGACCAGATTGTGTTATATTCTCAGAATTTATTTAAATTAAAAGTGTATGAAAGAATATTAACTTAAAAGTGTTACTGAAATAACTTGAAAAATAACTTTAAAATTAAATTGTAATTTGAAAAAGTTTCTTAATTTAAAATACTAAAAAAATGTAATATGTTTTGCTTTATCGAAATCTAGTCTCCACAAATGCTATTCGAACATCCGAAGGTGTCAGACCTGGCTCATTCAAAAAATAAAATAGTCTCGTAAGTGACCACAATGTTTTCATACTTTCAAAGCATGAATTATGACAGAGCACAGTCTCTTGCGAGAACTCAAATTTTATTTATATGGAAAGATATCAAAAACATAATTAACTATCCGACACATTCAATTTTGAAATTGGGAATTTATTGATTGAGAACATTTTTATCAAGTTCCCTGAACTACTCCTTTGTGAATTTGGCTTTTTAAAATCCCTTTTAACAGACAGAGGATGAATATTTGCCCAAAGTCATCATAAACTAGATTTAAATCCACACTCACTGATAGGAAAGCCCAGCTCATTTGGCAAATTTATCTACAAAGCTGATGAAAATGTTACTATCATAACAATGCCACTAAGGTCTTTCACTCACGTTGACTTGTGAGTGACAGCCATTCTAGCTCTGGCCATATCCAGCGGGTAAGTTAATGTGGATGCTGTCACTCCTGCTAATGATCCAGCCAGAAACTTACGTCCTGGAGTCAAGTACCTAAAGAAATATACGTGTACAAAGTGATATCTGATGCCCCACATGTGGTAATCAGTTATTTATAGTTTAACATCTAACCTTAACATAGCATCAGAGATGCCCATATCACATAACCTGGGGAAACTGAAACCATGAGATACACAATTGGTGAAATAGTACAAGGAATCAAGTGACTTTCAGAACAACAGTGCAAGTTATGTAAAGGTGCAGGAGAAAAACACTTAAAAGAGATATATGTGATTACTTGACTGAATGTTCACATCTCTTGAGTCAGCATGGACATTGATGCATGAGAACCAGTGAGCAGCAATGCGATGCTACAGGAACTACTTTATCAACAAAAAAATAGCATCAGAGATGCCCGTAACCCACAGCCTGGGGAAGTAGTATTCAACACCATAAGATATAGAAGTAACTAGACTAAGGACGCATCTGTGGCCAGATGCTGGATGTATCCTCCGACAAAGGCCAACTAACATAGTTTAGAAGATACACAGCATTTTTCGTTAATAAGCAAGCTGAAAGCACTTTTAAGTTTGGCTAACCTTATTTGACCCTGTAGCAGGGGCCCAAGGTGAAGTCTGACCACATCAAAAGATTCGCAGCCCATGATTTCCTATAAGTCGTTTTCACATTGCAAACCTCTAGGACCAATAATAAGCAGGAGGGGCTCAAGGTCAAATCTGACCACATGAAAAGATTTGCAGCCCATGACTTCCTATAAGTTGTTTTCATATTAATGAGTTATTTGAGAAATACTGGCTATCTGCAATACTTCTAGAGATAATTCGCATTTACTCATTTTGAGTAGGTGAATAATTAGCTACGGGTCTGAAACTTCACCAAGTGAAAGCTCTCTCAAAAGTAGGCGAATGAGTTATTTGAGAAAAATTGGCTATCTACAATACTTTTAGAGATAATTTGCATTTACTCATTTTGAGTAGGTAAGTAATTACCTACGGGTCTGAAAATTCACCAAGTGAAAGCTCTCCCAAAAGTAGATGAATGAGTTATTTCATAAGAATTGGATATCTGCAATACTTCTACAGATAATTAGCATTTACTCATTTTGAGTAGGTGAATAATTAGCTACAGGTCTGAAACTTCACCAAGTGAAAGGTCTCCCAAAAGTAGATGAAGGAGTTATTTGACAAAAATTGGCTATCGGGAATACTTTTAGAGATAATTTGCATTTACTCATTTTCAGTAGGTGAGTAATTACCTACGGGTCTGAAACTTCACCAAGTGAAAGCTCTCCCAAAAGTAGGTGAAGGAGTTATTTGACAAAAATTGGCTATCTGCAATACTTTTACAGATAATTCGCATTTACTCATTTTGAGTAGGTGAGTAATTACCTACAGGTCTGGAACTTCAGCCTGTGAAAGCTCTCCCAAAACTAGATGAGTTATTTGAGAGAAATTGGCTATCTGCAATACTTTTAGAGATAATTCACATTTACTCATTTTGAGTAGGTGAGTAATTACCTACAGGTCTGAAACTTCACCAAGTGAAAGGTCTCCCAAAAGTAGGTGAAGGAGTTATTTGACAAAAATTGGCTATCGGGAATACTTTTAGAGATAATTTGCATTTACTCATTTTGAGTAGGTGAATAATTAGCTACAGGTCTGAAACTTCACCAAGTGAAAGGTCTCCCAAAAGTAGGTGAAGGAGTTATTTGACAAAAATTGGCTATCTGCAATACTTTTAGAGATAATTTGCATTTACTCATTTTCAGTAGGTGAGTAATTACCTACAGGTCTGAAACTTCACCAAGTGAAAGCTCTCCCAAAAGTAGGTGAAGGAGTTATTTGACAAAAATTGGCTATCTGCAATACTTTTAGAGATAATTCACATTTACTCATTTTGAGTAGGTGAGTAATTACCTACAGGTCTGAAACTTCACCAAGTGAAAGGTCTCCCAAAAGTAGGTGATGGAATTATTTGACAAAAATTGGCTATCGGGAATACTTTTAGAGATAATTTGCATTTACTCATTTTCAGTAGGTGAGTAATTACCTACGGGTCTGAAACTTCACCAAGTGAAAGCTCTCCCAAAAGTAGGTGAAGGAGTTATTTGACAAAAATTGGCTATCTGCAATACTTTTAGAGATAATTCGCATTTACTCATTTTGAGTAGGTGAGTAATTACCTACAGGTCTGGAACTTCAGCATGTGAAAGCTCTCCCAAAACTAGATGAGTTATTTGAGAGAAATTGGCTATCTGCAATACTTTTAGAGATAATTCGCATTTACTCATTTTGAGTAGGTGAGTAATTAGCTATGGGTCTGAAACTTCACCATGTGAAAGCTCTCCCAAAAGTAGATGAATGAGTTATTTCATAAGAATTGGATATCTGCAATACTTCTACAGATAATTAGCATTTACTCATTTTGAGTAGGTGAATAATTAGCTACAGGTCTGAAACTTCACCAAGTGAAAGGTCTCCCAAAAGTAGGTGAAGGAGTTATTTGACAAAAATTGGCTATCGGGAATACTTTTAGAGATAATTTGCATTTACTCATTTTGAGTAGGTGAGTAATTACCTACGGGTCTGAAACTTCACCAAGTGAAAGCTCTCCCAAAAGTAGATGAATGAGTTATTTGAGATAAATTGGCTATCTGCAATACTTTTAGAGATAATTCGCATTTACTCATTTTGAGTAGGTGAATAATTAGCTATGGGTCTGAAGCTTCACCAAGTGAAAGCTCTCCCAAAAGTAGATGAATGAGTTATTTGAGAAAAATTGGCTATCCGCAATACTTTTAGAGATAATTCGCATTTACTCATTTTGAGTAGGTGAGTAATTAGCTATGGGTCTGAAACTTCACCATGTGAAAGCTCTTCCAAAAGTAGATGAATGAGTTATTTGAGAGAATTTGGCTATCTGCAATACTTTTAAGAGATAATTCGCATTTACTCATTTTGAGTAGGTGAGTAATTATCTACGGGTCTGAAACTTCACGATGTGAAAGCTCTCCCAAAACTAGATGAATGACTTATTTGTAAAAAATTGGGTATCCGCAATACTTTTACAGATAATTAGCATTTACTCATTTTGCTCTTATGGTTTGTGAGATATTTGTGATTTTTCACATTTTCACTAAAAGTAGCAATAAAGTAGCCATTACTCACTTGTACATTGAGCAACAGTTGTGAAACTTCAATATGTTACAGTTCACAAAAAAGTAGATGAACAACATATTTGAGAGAAATTATGTAGCGGCAATACTTTTGAAGATATAAGCCATTTACTCATTATGGTTATCATTAAAAATTGACAAAGTAGCTATTACTCACTTAGCTATGGAGATACACTTCCAAACTACTGACCATGTTGTAGCTGTGGAGAAAGTAGCTGAACAACATATTGCAACAAAATACTCTTAATGCAATAGTTTGAGAGTTATAAGCCATATAATTTCATTAGGTGAAAGTGCTATTACTCACTCAAAAGTAGGCCAAAGTTCACCCATCCCCTTAGCATAGGACATTGTTGTACCACGCTGTGGGTCAAAAATTCACTCGAAATTGCTCTATCTCTTACTGTTTGCGAGATATTTGTGATTTTTCACATTTTCACTAAAAGTAGCAATAAAGTAGCCATTACTCACTTGTACATTGAGCAACAGTTGTGAAACTTCAATATGTTACAGTTCACAAAAAAGTAGATGAACAACATATTTGAGAGAAATTGTGTAGCTGCAATACTTTTGAAGATATAAGCCATTTACTCATTATGGTTATCATTAAAAATTGACAAAGTAGCTATTACTCACTTAGCTATGGAGATACACTTCCAAACTACTGACCATGTTGTAGCTGTGGAGAAAGTAGCTGAACAACATATTGCAACAAAATACTCTAAATGCAATAGTTTGAGAGTTATAAGCCATATAATTATATTAGGTAAAAGTGCTATTACTCACTCCAAAGTAGGCCAAAGTTCACCAAACCAAAAAAATTTTGAAGAGCGTAAAATTCATTAGGACAAGTAATTTACCAAAAATGTGTAACTGTAGTAGTACGCATACACATGGTGCAAATTTTCATCTCTCGCCGGCTCGCTGGCGGGAGATAAATATGGCATTTCCGCTTTAGCGGTAAATGAAAGTTGACAAAAATGATATAAAAACTAGATTGGGCCAACTCGGCGCCAACATATCCCCAGACAGGTCATCACTCACGCCACAGGTTTTGATCGGGAATTTTTTAAAACATAATTACCCATTATTATATGAACTTCAGCACATCAATCTACTCTGTTTATATCTCCCCAAGGAAGATGGTGTATCCCCAGACGCCGAATACATAACTCAAATTATATTTTCAATCTTCCTGCAATGATAACTCTAAACCTATTTTCAAAGTATTTAAATGATTGATGATCGAATGTCCATTCTAAAATAATAATCCCAAAAGAGCATATCTGTTTCTATATTTGTTGACAAATAAAATATTATTTTTAACTCAACTCATCATATTTTTCAATCTTCCTTCAAAGTATTTAAATGATTGATGATTCAATGTCCATTCTAAAATTCATAATCCCAAAAGCGCATATCTGTTTCTATATTTGTTCACAAATAAAATATTATTTAAAAAAAAATTATTTATATTATTATTTTATTATATTATTTTTAGAATTTGCAAATTGTTTTCAGTTATTCATTTCCTCTATACCTATATATGTGGTCCATATATATGCAACCTAAATATGTGACACAATCTCAGTTCTGACTCCCCTTTGTGTTATATGTAATGAAGCCCACCACCTCCCACCCCCACCCCTCTCCCCTTCTCCACACCTCTCTCACTATTACACAAGATCTGCAACCCCATTGAGTTCTTTGTTTCTCATCTGATATCATTAAATACCTTTGTTTATTTAGTGTCACTCAATATAGCTGGAGGTCCCAGAGGTGGGTGGGGGGAATCCGGGTGGGGGATGTGGGTTGAGCATAAATGGTAAACAAACAATCTATATAAAAGGGGTACTCAAATACAAAAAGAATTGAGAATTTTAAGTATGTGATTATCAACTGAAATGAGTTCATAACTGTAGGAGCTGTGCCAAAATTAACTGAGGCAAGTTGAATAAAACTGGGCTAGTTGAGGGTTAAAAATCCCCTAGTTTTACTACATAAGGATATAATTTCATTAATATTGGGACTTAAAGCTCACTTAAAGTGTCCATTTTGTCTACTTCAATATGTTTCACCAGTTTCATTTTAAAAAGTGAAAAACTCAGCAAGCAGAGGTATAACACACAAAAATAAGTTCTTAAAAGACTAAGATAGCCATAACATTATTAATATTCAAAATTTAAATAGACAGGCATTTCCTTTTAAAAATTCAAAGATTTCAGCTCTATAACCCACATAGTTTGACAGTTACTGGGCTTTAAAGTGGCATAATATCCATAAATTGGGTTTCTGTGGGCATTTTACAATTGTTAAAGAGACCTTAGCAATTAAACTACAGATCTGAAACTTTTTGGGGGGACATACATAACAAACAAAAATCATATATAATACAGTTTAAGACTTGTCACACTAAGCATTTCCAAATAACAGGGCAAAATACGGAAAAAATGTCAAAAAAGGCACTTGGGCGAGTGTCTATGGCCCTCATACACAGGTTAAATGTCTACTAAAAACCTTGATTTTCGGCATATGTAAAAAGGACATAATAATGCATTCCCAGATGGGATTTCAGCTCCATCAATCACATAGTTTAACAGTTACAGGGCTTAAAGGTGGTAAAAAGTCCAAATATTGGGTCATTGTGGGCCTTTTAGAGATCTCGATGTGGCTTTCAAATTAAAGCTTCAGACTTAAAATTTGTTACATACTAAGATTACACATAGAATATGTATCTAATAAAGTTTGAAACTTCTCAGACTTACCATTTCCAAGTTACAGAGCAAAATATGTGAAAAATGTCTTAAAAGGGTCACTCAGGTGGGTGTTAAAGGTCCTCATACACAGGTTAAATGTCTACTTGAAGCCTTGATTTTTGGCACATGTAAAAAGAACATAATAATGTATTCCCAGATGAGATTTCAGCTCTATCAGTCACATAGTTTAACAGTCACAGGCCTTAAAATTGGCAAAAAGTCCAAATACTGGGTCTTTATGGGGCCTTCTAGAGACCTAAATGTGGCCTTCAAATTAAAGCTTCAGACTTAAAATTTGTCACATACTAAGATTACACATAGAATATGCATCTAATACAGTTTGAAACTTCTTAGACTTACCATTTCCAAGTTACAGGGAAAAATATGTGAAAAATGTCTAAAAATGGTCACTCGGGTGGGGATTTATGGTCCTCATACACAGGTTAAATGTCTTCTTAAAGCCTTAATTTTTGGCACATATAAAACTAACATACTAATATCTTCTCAGATAGGATTTGAGCTCTATCAGTCACATAGTTTGACAGTCACAGGGCTTAAAAGTAGCAAAAAGTCCAAATATTGGGTCTTTGGGAGCCTTTTAGAGACCTCAATTTGACCTTCAAAATTAAAGCTTCAGACTTAAAATCTGTTACATACTAAGATTACACACAGAATATATATCTAATACAGTTTGAAACTTCTCAGACTTACCATTTCCAAGTTACAGGGAAATGTCTTATAAGGGTCACTCGGGTGGGTGTTTATGGTCCTGATACACAGGTTAACTGTCTATTAAAGGCCTAAATGTTGGGGCACATATAAGAAAACACATAGATATATTCCCAGATGATATTTAACTTAGATGAGAGACATAGTTTGAAAGCTACAGTGCTTGAAAGTGGCAAAAAGTGCATAAATTGGGTCTCTGTGGGCACTTTTGAGACCTTAAGTCGACCCCTTTGGGTAAACCTACAGCCCTAAAATTTTCTACAGACAAGGATTACATATCAAAGTTATACCTAGCGCAGTTTGAGACTCATCAGAATTATCACTTCCAAATTATAGGGCAAAATATGTGTAAAGTATAGCAAAAAATCCCTAAGTGGGGGTATTTATGGGCCTCAAACACAATTTTTTCCTCAACTTAAAGTCATGATTTTCGGCACATGTACTAAGAACATATTAATGTGTTGTCAGGTAAAATTTCAGCCAGCTGAGCATCATAGTTTGTGACCTACAGGGCTCTAAGTGGCCAAAAGTGCAATTTCTGACCTTAAGGTGGCCATAAGTTCTTTTTTACTGGGAGTTTAAGGTCACCTTAAAATAGGGATCTTCCTTTGGGCACCCTTAACATGTGTACCAAGTTTGAAAAAAAAATATTAATTTGTTTTTGAGTTATCGCGTCCACAAGGAAATTTCTACGGCGGCGGCGGCGGCGGCGCGACGGACCTGAATCCAATATATCCCCGACTTTCGTCTGGGGATATAACTAATATATTCTTTAAAACATATCTGCCTCCCTGTTGCTGGTTATGTTCAGCAAGGGCCTGTCGAGGGTTAGAGGAACGCACCCCTTGAGGTCATTCCGAGTGATCGGATTGAGGATTCAAGCAATCAGATTGTAGAATCCGAGTGATTGAATTGAGGATCTGAGTAATCGGATTGAGGATCCAAGTGCTGGGAGCCATGATCGGACTGAACATTCTGGGTGATTATCCAAGTAAAGTTGCAAGTTGAATCCAACCATCCGAGTGATCGGATGCAATCGGAAAAATAACCAGGCATATATTGGAAGGGAGATCTGGTCCACCTCCCTTCCAAAGTCAAAGGTTGACTTAGCCAGGATTAGGGTTCGAAACTCTGAACTAGTGCAGAGAATAAGTTAAAGGGGAACCCCATTGACAAGCAAATAGGAGAACAAAGCAATAAAATAGCATCAGAGATGCCCGTACCCGACAGCCTGGGGAAATATTTTTCAACACCATGAGATACAGAAGTAGTGTAACAGTACAAAGTTCAAGATACTTTCAGAGCAGTGTCAGTTATATTAAGGTCCAAATAATGCTTAAGTAGAGAAAATAATATCTAAGGAAAAGAAATGTATGTAAAGATGAAGTATTAAAACAAGACAATTCAACAACAAAATGACAGCATTTATCAGTAAACCAAAAATGGCCGAATTATGGTTTGGATGTTTTGAATATTACCCATGCATACAGAAGTGGCAATACATTCAATGAATGCTTATGTGTGGTGTTGGAGAAAAGCCTGTGGCTCACTTGATGAAATTTCATCTGTTACAATGGGAACTTGCAAAAGGAAATTCTTAATGAATTCTAATATGACTTTAACAGTGCTTAATCTGCATCAACAGACAGACTTAAAGGTGCAACAAGATTTTAAAGGTCAATACAGCAAGGTCAAAGGTCAATCAGTGTCACACCATGACATGGCACACCTAAAACCCTCAACCAATGTCCCTACCAAGTATAAACTTCCTACACCTTACAGTCTCTGAGATATAGCCAGGACAAGATTTTATAGGTCAAGGTCACTACAGCAAGGTCAAAGGTCAAATCAAAGTCACACTATGACGTAGCACACCTACACCCCCTAACCAATGTCCCTACCAAGTATCAACTTCCTACACCTTACAGTTGCTGAGATATAGCCCGGACAAAGTTTTATAGGTCAAGGTCACTACCGCAAGGTCAAAGGTCAAATCAAGGTCAGACCATGATGTTGCACACCTACACCCCCTAACCAATGTCCCTACCAAGTATCAACTTCCTACACCTTACGGTTTCCGAGATATAGCCTGGACAAGATTTTAAAGGTCAAGGTCACTACGGCAAGGTCAAAGGTCAAATCATGGTCAGACCATGATGTTGCACACCTACTACCCCTAACTAATTTCCCTGCCAAGTATCAACTTCCTACACCTTATGGTTGCCGAGATATAGCCCGGACAAGATTTTCAAACTCAAGGTCACTACAGCAAGGTCAAAGGTCAAATCAAGGTCAGACCATGACGCTGCACACCTACACCCCCCAACCAATGTCCCTGCCAAGTATGAACTTCCTACACCTTACGGTTTCTGAGATACAGCCCGGACAAACTATTTCCCGTCGCCCGCCCGCCCATCCGGACACCATGGGTGGAAACAATACCCCGACAGCCGTTAAGGGCTGTGGGGTAAAAAACGTGAAAGACACGTCACTTCCTGAAGGAGTGGATTAAATAATATAATAAATATACGTTTTCTCACCAAGAATTGTACATACAATATTCTAGTTATTGATATGTTTAAAATATCTTATAAAAATAGCATCAGAGATGCCCGTACCCCACAGCCTAGGGAAATATTTTCAACACCATGAGATACAGAAGCACTGTACCAGTACAAAGTTCAGGATACTTTCAGAGCACTGTCAGTTATATAAAGTTCCAAAAAATGTTTAAATGCAGAAAATAATGTTTAAAAGAAAGATAATGCATGTAAAGATGAAGTATTAAAACAAGTCAATTCAATAACAAGATGACAGCATTAATCAGTAAACTAAAATTCAACATTCTTTATCTACATCTGCATGGCCGAATTATGGTTTAGATGTTTTGAATATTACCATGCATACAGAAGTGGTAATACATTTAATGAACGCTTATGTGTTGTGTTGGAGCAAAATCTGTGGCTCACTTGATGAAACTCTATCTCTTACAATGGGAAGTTATGAAAGTAAAATTCTTAATAAATTCTAATATGAATTAACAGTGCTTAATCTGCATCAAAAGACAGACCAAAGGTGCAACAAGATTTTAAAGGTCAAGGTCACTACAACAAGGTCAAAGGTCAAATTAAGGTCACACCATGATAATACACACCTATGGCCCCTGACCAATGTCCCTACCAAGTATCAACTTCCTACACCTTACGGTTTCCGAGATATAGCCCGGACAAGATTTTATAGGTCAAGGTCACTACGGCAAGTTCAAAGGTCAAATCAAGGTCAGATCATGACATTGCACAACTACACCCCCTAACCAGTGTCCCTACCAAGTATCAACTTCCTACACCTTACGGTTTCTGAGATATAGCCCGGACAAGATTTTATAGGTCAAGGTCACTACAGCAAGGTCAAAGGTCAAATCAAGGTCACACCATGATGTTGCACAACTACACCCACTAACCAATATCCCTACCAAGTATCAACTTCCTACACCTTACAGTTTCCGAGATATAGCCCGGACAAGATTTTCAAACTCAAGGTCACTACGGCAAGGTCAAATGTCAAATCAAGGTCAGACCATGACGTTTGCACACCTACACCCCCTAACCAATGTCCCTACCATGTATCAACTTCCTACACCTTACGGTTTCTGAGATACAGCCTGGACAAACTTTTTCCCGCCGCCCGCCCGCCCATCCGGACACCATGGGTGAAAACAATACCCCGACAGCCCTTAAGGGGTAAAAATGCACAAGGAAAAGGACTTGCTATTGCCTAACCAACGTCACCCAAACAGAGTTGGTGATCCTAGAATGGCAAGCACCCGTTGTGTAGAAGAAGACGTTGAGAACAAAGACTCGTATTTGTGCTTTATTTCATATTTAAACCCTATAAATGGTCAAATCATGTAGCAGATAGGGGTTATATTATTTATTTCATTTTATTTCGACAGGTACAAGCCCTGCATATAAGCTACATACACGAGTTGGACGTCTACTGTTTTCTTCAAAACGAAGACGAATCGGAAGTTTCGGAAAAAAAACTCTGACATCAAATAACTGTATTTATGCTTTATTTTAAATTTAAACCCTTTTAATGGTCCAATAATGTAGCAGATAGGTATGAAAGCCTGGAACCGCCATCCAAATTCAAAATATGAAATATGCTATTTGGAATTCCAAATACGTATTCGGAATTCCAAATACAGTATTTGGAATTCCATATACGCTATTCGGAATTCCAAATACGTATTTAGAATTCCAAATACCCTATTCGGAATTCCAAATACGTATTTGGAATTCCAAATACGCTATTCGGAATTCCAAATACCCTATTCGGAATTCCAAATACATATTTGGAATTCCAAATACATATTTAGAATTCCAAATACAGTATTTGGAATTCCAAATACGCTATTCGGAATTCCAAATACGTATTTGGAATTCCAAATACCTTATTCGGAATTCCAAATACGTATTTGGAATTCCAAATACGCTATTCGGAATTCCAAATACGTATTTGGAATTCCAAATACCCTATTCGGAATTCCAAATATGACCCAAATACATATTTATACTTACTTAGTAAGTCGATAGCATGGTCGATTGGGAGGGCCTCACCTCACCGCTTAGTATGCAGGTCAGTTACTAGGGACTACAAGTGAACTGTAATATTAAGACAAAGGTGGCCTTAAACAGGACTCTAGTCGGTCCCATAGGTCGGTTGCCGGTGTCTTGACCAAAGATGTAGGGAATGTTTATTGCTATGAAAACGTGTGCAAAATTGCCAAGTGATTGAAAAATCATAAAGATGCTCTAAATCTTGAAATATTGCACAAAAGATATATGGCTAGGAAAGCTAGCCTGATAGTAATTTTGACCTAGTTTCAAAAACAAAATGGCTGCCATATCACATGTTTAATGTTAAATGGGGTTATCTTATTACAAAAGACCTTATATCTCCCTTATCCTTGCTCCTAGGGGTTCGGACTGTGAACAGTTTTCAAAGGTGTTATGTGACTTGCAATGGCAAGCTGATAAAAGTTGCTCTAAGGAGACTCCTGACTGGAACACCTGATCAGAGAACTCATAGCACAGGATCACAGTCTGCTTGATAATGGCAGGGGAGTGCCTGACTGGTGCCTGGCTGACAATGCCGTTAGCCAAGACCTTCACTATGCCGGTTTCACCAGCAAAGACCTTCACAGCCTACAACTGTGGTGACATCTGAGAGACCCTTCATACCACCAATTCAACCTGCTACCGGTTCCAGTGTTGTGCAGTCTACTGGACCAGTCATTCAGGTCTCTAGCAGTCAGACTCAGCCTACTACTGGTTCCAGTGATCCAGCTTTTAGCCTTCCGGTGATTTAACCTGGTGATTTATTTTTTGTGTATTATATATAGGTTTATGTGAATTTAATTGTGCATAATATGCTGCTTTATTTAAAAGAAAGTTTACCAAGAATCCAAAGATATTTTTTTCATCTTAACCCTAAAGAAGCTTCTGTTTGATGAGATGGGGGTAGGATCTTGTGGTTGTGGACAGGATTAACAAGGATGTTCTCCACCCGGGGGAGGGGAAGATTTCCAGGGGGGGAATTTACCTTTACACCAGTCTACGAAGCTGCTAGTGGAAGCCAGATTGTTATTGTCCCTGTGAGATGTCTTTGCCTCAGTCTTACAGTCACATCACCAAGTAACACACTGCTACCAGTTACAGTGATATGCAAAACCTTCAAGTCACCGGACTGGCTGTTCAGAAAACACCAGTCAGACTCTTACTGGCAAGAGTGTCCGGCCCATATCTTCATTGGTTGGTGCTGCTCTCTCACAGGACCCAGATTCTGATCTGGAGTGGCATAGCTATCCATCCTCCCCTGCTCAATTCATGGAGGAAGAGGGTGAGGTATCTGATCAGGATACTGCTATACCAGAGCAAGAACTGGACCAACAGCTGAGTGATGAGCAGAACTACTGGGAGCCCATCAGAGGGGTCAGGTCCTTCATAGGGTGGCACCAGGTTCAGCCTCATCTCAACGTGACAATCCCCTTGCCAGTTCCAGGACAAAGCCAACTGGTGAAGTCCCTTCAGATGACTGGCTGTGTAGCAAGATGGAGAAATTCAACATCGCTCTCACTGAAGGCTACTTTACCTGTGGTTCTGAAACTTTGATGAAACTCTCTGTAATATTTCAAGACTTAGAGCATCTTTATCGTATTCAAAAAATCGCCTATGGGGGTCATTTTATTTTCAAAATGAGGCTACAAATTTGCACAGACATGTTTTCATAGCCATAAACATCCCCTACATATTTGGTGAAGATATCTTCATAAATTAATGAGATATTAAGATTTATCTAAAAAGTTTAACATGACGAAGGGATGCACAGACAGACGCATGTATGGAAGGCATATCATAACCCCCTGACCACATCTTTCAGCCACTGGTGAGAGATTAAAAAAGATCATCATCATGAACATCAAATCAATGACATGGTTCCTTTTAGGAGGTTTATTTCCAGGGATTGAACTCATACCTCTCTATCTCTACCTCAGAGCAGGTCTGTAAAAAAGGGGAGGGGCAAATTTGGTATTCTGCCGACATAGGTGACCAACCTATGGGACTGGCTACAGTCCTGTTTAAGGATACCTTTGTCTTAATATTACAGTTCAATTGTAGTCCCTAGTAACTGACCTGCCTACCAAGCAGTAGTTATTCTACCAAACTGTCCATTGGATAGGATGTATTAACGCAATAAAATTAAATTTTTATAAGTTAATACCTTACCTAATGAACAGGGGAGGTCCTCCCAACTGACCATGCTATGGACTTACTAAATAAGTATAAATATGTATTTGCATCTGAATAGGTTTAGACGATGAAAATAGATGCCGTGATGTCACACTATCCAGACAGGAAGGAAGTACCATGCTCCACCTAGCATAGTACTAGACTGGTTCTGCTAGTAGATAATATGGGAAGGATGACTCTGTCATTTGGAGGGACCATATTTGAAATTGTATTTAGAATTCCGAATAGCATATTTGGAATTCCAAATACGAATTTGGAATTCCGAATAGGGTATTTGGAATTCCGAATAGCGTATTTGGAATTCCAAATACATATTTGGAATTCCGAATAGGGTATTTGGAATTCCAAATACTGTATTTGGAATTCTAAATACGTATGTGGAATTCCAAATACGTATTTGGAATTCCGAATAGCGTATTTGGAATTCCAAATACGTATTTGGAATTCTGAATAGGGTATTTGGAATTCCAAATACGTATTTGGAATTCCGAATAGGGTATTTGGAATTCCAAATACATATTTGGAATTCCGAATAGGGTATTTGGAATTCCGAATAGGGTATTTAGAATTCCAAATACTGTATTTGGAATTCCGAATACGTATTTGGAATTCCGAATATGTATTTGGAATTCCGAATACATATTTGGAATTCCAAATAGCATATTTCATATTTTGAATTTTGAATTTGGATGGCGGTTCCAGGCTTTCGTAGATAGGGGATAAACCCTCAAAATATTTTATTTTATTCTATTTCGACAGGTACTGATCCTGTATCCTGTATATAAGCTACATGTACGAGTCGTGGTGTTCAACTCTTTCTTCACGACTTGACCCAGAAGTGGATTAAATTGTAAAATATGTTAGATATACTTATCTGTTCTGTGACTTGTCGCAAAAAATGATTCATGTATATAAATAAGGAAACTGATGTAGTTTCGGTATCCAAAGACAAGTATATCTTGAGAAAACAGTAAAATATTGTAAATTTATTTCAAACGCTTTTTAAGATGGCGGCCAACAAGAGAAGAAGAACGAATTACCAAACGACACTGCTATGGTACATACTAAACCACAGACTCGGCCAATTCCAAACGTCCTTGGTCGTTGCCTGGAGTCCTGCGGCCTCCCGAGTTAGCATTCAGTCCCACAAGCTATTGTAGCCCAACAAAATAGTCTCCAGTTCCTTTATGAATCAACATATCCCTGAAATATGCTATAAATCCTTGCCGGAGGTTGGACTATACACCCAGCAAATTACAATGCAAACAAAAAATAAATAAAAAATAACAGTACTCGATATATTTCTTGAAGTATAAAATTAAATTTACAACAATTACTTCATCCCCAGATTTACACAAATTTGTTCCATACATTAATCTAAATAACGTACTTGTCCCGCTTAGGATTCAATACATGTTTCCACTGTTCATGAGCTGCATACTGCAATGCTGCATAGGGAACTATTCGAGCCATAGTAGCTGTGTTGCCTCTCCATAAACTCAGCACACCATCATCCTTTACTGATCGGATCAGAAACTTCATTGCCCCTCTGAATGAGTAACGCTTCTGATCAGAGACTGTCAAAGAGAGATCAAACATGAAAACTGGTGAAAGGAAAATAACACATAATAACATACAGTGTTGATAAGGCAAATAAAAGAAACTTATCACACAGTTGACTAGTTTATGTATTTTTAAACAATTATTGTGAATTTGAGTATTTATATTTACCACTCACAATTGTAAGTATTATATGTTAATTATTTTGCTTTACTTTTTATACATTTTTCTCAAGCTAGACTGTTAACCATTTTATGGCATAAAATTAACTAATACCTTTTTATATATCTGCAAAAAAAAAAAAATTAATACAGCCACTTACTTTGGAAATTTATTTTAGTTCTGTCTAATGGAGCAATTGTAGTTTTTGCTATGGCCCCTGCTGTGGCTCCAGACATTAACGATGTAATGATCTGGCTATGCCTTGGGATCTTCAAAGAAAATAAAACAAAAAAGTCAATATGAAATGAACTAGCTCAACTTTTTGCACTGTGAAAATACTGTCTTTGTTCACATACAAGAATTAAACATCTTTGTACAGATATAAAATAAATATATAACTAAAAGAATAGCATCAACAATTTCAACACCCTTACAAGAGTTTAAAGCAGGTAAAGTAAAATAAAAGTTAACTGTATACCATCTCACAAGTTTTACCATCAGCTGTCATCAATAAAAGCACGCCACATAATTTTGATAGATACGACATAAAAAGTACGGAAGAGTATTAGGGCCAAGTAAAAAATTTTTTTTTTCAATTAAGTGAGATTATTAAGTAAATTTTTGGAGATAATTATTTCAATTTTTTGAGATACCAAGTCGATTTTTTGAGATAATTACAGGACAGTGAGGGGGGTGAGTTAATACATGTACACCAAAGACATTTGACATGCAATCAATCAAAACACATAATGAGGGGCCATTCTAATAATTTTTTGTCACATATCAAAGGTCCTTTTCCTGTTTATGTTTTGATTATCCTTTGAAAATTAAATTTCTGTGCTTTTCAACTCAAATTTTCATGTCAAAGTTTAAATAAAACTCCATTGTCTGCTTTGTTAAAAGCCTTTATATATATTTCTCCTTTATTTGCCTTCTTAGATTTAATATTAATAAATTTATTTAATTTTGTTTTTTACAGGACAGTGAGGTTTAATTTCAAAATACAAACAAAAGTGTAAAGCGAACTGCTAAAACAACCCTCAATTATTTCACTGATATAATCAAGTTAAACATACAACTATCACGGTTGATAACAATGTATAATATAAAGCAACACTGCATTGTGAGTCGTGACATCATCACCATTGTGATGTCATAGGCCTCTGAAGTTGTATTACATTGTCAATGTCAATTGACTCAGTATTTCAAAAAATTGACATACATGTAATACCTCGAAAAATTGACTTAATATCTCAAAAAATTGAGATAACTATCTCAAACAAGAGGAGAGTGCCCGTGAACGGGCACTGTGTCAGCTGACTGAGTGTTTTTGATTTGTGAAGGTGATTAGAGGACAGAATAATTATCAGGAAAAGGGCTGTACAGAAATACAGTAAATGGTAACTGAACAGCAAGTTCGAAAGAAATTCCGAAGCTGACAGAAGAAAAGGATAAAAAAGTTGTGGCTTGTAAATGGTATTATGAAGGAAAATAACAAGGTAATTGTTTAAGTGTAAAAAATAGGTTAAAACATATTTAAAGAAATACTACAAATGCAATATCCTCGTTCGACCTTGAAGAAGGGGTCCAAGGTCAAATCTAACCACACAAATACATTCCCAGCCCATGATTTCCTATGGTTTACCATTCCAAACCTCTAGGACCAATTATAAATGAGTTATAAGCACTTTTAAGCTTGGCTGTTCTCATTTGACCTTGAAGGAGGGGTCCAAAGGTCAAATTTGACCATACCAAAAGATTCCGAGCCAATGATTTCCTATGGGATGGTTTACCATCCCAAATCTCTGTCACCAATAATAAGCGAGTTGTAGGCACTTTCAATTTTCGCTATCCTCATTTGACCTTGAAGGAGGGTTCCAAGGTCAAATCGGACCATATCAACAGATTCACAGCCCATGATTTCCTGTCTGTTTACCATCCCAAACCTCTGGGACCAATAATAAGCGAGTTAGAAGCACTTTTAAGTTTGGCTATCCTTGTTTGACCTTGAAGGAGGGGTCATTGAAGGTCAAATCTGACCACACCAAAAGATTCCCACCCCATGATTTCCTACAGGTTGGTTTATCATCCCAAACCTCTAGGATCAATAATAAGGGAGATATAAGCACTTTTCATGACTGACAAAAAACACCTGTGGCGGCCATCTTGTTTCTCAAAATGAGGCCAAAAATATTCCCAGACAACATTTTATGGTTATTAATATATACTGCAAACTTAAGAAAGCTAGCTATAATATTTTTTTTCATCAGAGCAGTAATGGTGAAATCTCTCTCTACACACTGCGGCTATCCAGTGGATACAATGATTTACTCAACAGTGAGAACCTGAAAGTAGCTATTGCTCAGCTATGCCATGACATAGAGGTCTGCAATTTCACTATGTTATAGCTGACCAAAAATTCTGTGAATAACATATTTAACAAATTACTCTAAATGTAATACTTTTCAAGTTACAACTGATTTACTCAACAGTGAGAACCTCAAAGGAACTATTACTCAGCTATGCAATGAGCTACATGTCTGAAATTTTACTATGTTATAGCTAACCCAAAAGTAGGTGAACAACATATTTAAGCAAACTACTGTAAATGCAATAGTTTTCAAGCTACAACTGATTTACTCAATAGTGAGAACCTGAAAATAGCTATTGCTCCGCTATGCCATGAGCTATAGGTCTGTAATTTCACTATGTTATAGCTGACCCAAAAGTAGGTGAACAATATATTTTAACAAAATACTCCAAATGCTATATTTTTCAAGTTATAGCTGATTTACTCAACAGTCAGTACCTGAGAATAGCTATTGCTCAGTTGTGCCATGAGCTATAGGTCTATAATTTCACTATGTTATAGCTGACCCAAAAGTAGCTGAATAACATATTTGCACAAATTTCTGTAAATGCAATAGTTTTCCAATTACAACTGATTTACTCAACAGTGAGAACTTCAAAGTAGCTATTACTCAGCTATGAAATGAGCCACAGGTCTGAAACTTCACTATGTTATAGCTGACCCCAAAATAGGTGAATAACATATTGAAACAAAATACTCTAAATGCAATAGTTTTCAAGTTATAAGTGATTTACTCAACAGTGATAACCTAAAAGTAGCTATTACTCAGCTATGCCATGAGCTACAGGTCTGAAATTTTACTATGTTATAGCTGGCCCAAAAGTAGCTGAATAACATATTTATACGAAATTCTCTAAATGCAATAGTTTTTAAGTTACAAGTGATTTTACTCATGATGGAAGTTACTGAAAAGCCCAAAAGTAGCTATTACTCACTTAGCTATTGAGACAGACACCCAACTTACTCACCATATTGTAGCTATGAAAAAAGTAGCTGAATAAAATATTTTAACAAAATGCTCTAAATGCAACACTTTTCAAGTTATAAGTGATTTACTCAACAGTGATAACCTAAAAGTAGCTATTACTCAGCTATGCCATGAGCTACAGGTCTGAAATTTCACTATGTTATAGCTGGCCCAAAAGTAGCTGAATAACATATTTATACGAAATTCTCTAAATGCAATAGTTTTTAAGTTACAAGTGATTTTACTCATAATGGAAGTTACTGAAAAGCCCAAAAGTAGCTATTACTCACTTAGCTATTGAGACAGACACCCAACTTACTCACCATATTGTAGCTATGAAAAAAGTAGCTGAACAACATATTTTCACAAAATGCTGTAAATGCAACACTTTTGAAGTTATAAGTGATTTAGTGCATGATTTCATGAATTTTAATACATTAAAAATTATTAAAAAAATTTATTAAAAAAAAAGTAAGACAGATCCATGTCTTATACTCACACAAGAGAATCTACCTCTGGCCTAGTACATATATGCAAGATATGAGAGAAATCCCTGCAATAGTCACTGAGAAAATTGTGATAAAAAGTTGAAATTTTCACACTTTTGGTGGGGGTACCCCCCTTGTAATGTCTAGCAAACAGACGAACAGACAGATTTGCATGCCTTGAACAATTTTTCATCCTCGATAGATAAGGTATCTTTTAAAAGAAACAGCATGTCTCTAGGCCTTGTAGTTTTGGAGAAGAAGTTGTTCACGCGGACGCGGACGCCCACGCCGCAGAGTGATGACATAATGTCAGCTGACTGACAAGTCAGCTGACATAAAAATTGACTTAATATCTCAAAAAAATGACATAATATCCCAAAAATTTGAGATAACTATCTCAAAAAATTGACTTAGTATCTCAAAAAATTGACATAATATCTAAAAAAATTGACTTTAAATATCTCAAGAAATTGACATAATATCTCAAAAATTGACTTAATATCTCAAAAAATTGAGATAACTATCTCAAGACACTGACTTAGTATCTCAAGAAATTGACTTAGTATCTCGAAAAAGTGACTTAATATCTCAAAAAATTGACATAATATCTCAAGAAATTGAGATAACTATCTCAAAAAATTGACATAATATTTCAAGAAATTGACATAATATCTCAAGAAATTGACTTAATATCTCAAAAAAAATTGACATAATATCTCAAGAAATTGAGATAACTATCTCGAAAAATTGACATAATATCTAAAAAATTGACTTAATATCTCAAAAAATGGACATAATATCTCGAAAAAATTGACTTAATTTCTCAAGAAATTGACATAATATCTAAAAAAATTGACTTAATATCTAATATATAACTAGAGGATCGCTCGCAAAAAAAAGATAATGTTTTTGCATAGCAAAAACAAAGCGTCCCGAAAAGGATATAAAGGTGAGTGCTAAAGTATTAAGAAAATGCTTCGTTTCTAGCCTTGTACTGTTGTGGCAACCAAAGTCAGCGCAGTCTGCTCTATCTAGCATGGTTTTCAAGATATAAGCATTTTTGTGTTTTGCAAAAAATTCGAAAATTCAAAATGTCCACTATATTTGGCGAGACAAAAATATTTTGAAAATTGGCATGGCTACTCTACAGAGATACCCAGCAGGTCAAAAAATTTGTTGAGTTCGCTCCATGTAGCACGGTTTTCGAGATATAAGCATTTTTGTGTTTTGCAAAAACTTTGAAAATTCAAAATGGCCACCATTTTGGGGGAGAGGGAGACAAAAATTTTTGACAAGACCACTGCCGCGGTGTGTATCTCCCGCCGAGCATTAAAGGAGAAGAAATAGCTTTTCCGAGATATTCACAATTTTTCATTTTCGTGTGTGAAAGCTCTTCCAAAAGTAGGTGAATGAGTTATTTGAGAAAAATTGGCTATCTGCAATACTATTAAGAGATAATTCACATTTACTCATTTTGAGTAGGTGAGTAATTACCTACGGGTCTGGAACTTCACCAAGTGAAAGTTCTCCCAAAAGTAGATGAAAGAGTTATTTGATAAAAATTGGGTATCCGCAATACTTTTAAGAGATAATTCGCATTTACTCATTTTGAGTAGGTGAATAATTAGCTATGGGTCTGAAACTTCACCAAGTGAAAGCTCTCCCAAAAGTAGGTGAATGAGTTATTTGAGAAAAAGTGGCAATCTGCAATACTTTTAGAGATAATTCGCATTTACTCATTTTGAGTAGGTGAGTAATTAGCTATGGGTCTAAAACTTCACCATGTGAAAGCTCTCCCACAAGTAGATGAATGAGTATTTGATAAAAATTGGGTATCCGCAATACTTTTACAGATAATTAGCATTTACTCATTTTGAGTAGGTGAATAATTAGCTATGGGTGTGAAACTTCACGGAGTGAAAGCTCTCCCAAAAGTAGGTGAATGAGTTATTTGAGAAAAATTGGCTATCTGCAATACTTTTAGAGATAACTCGCATTTACTCATTTTGAGTAGGTGAGTAATTAGCTATGGGTCTGAAACTTCACCAAGTGAAAGCTCTTCCAAAAGTAGGTGAATGATTTATTTGAGAAAAATTGGCTATCTGCAATACATTTAGAGATAATTCGCATTTACTCATTTTGAGTAGGTGAGTAATTAGCTATGGGTCTGAAACTTCACCATGTGAAAGCTCTCCCAAAAGTAGGTGAATGAGTTATTTGAGAAAAAATTGGCTATCTACAATACTTTTAGCGATAATTCGCATTTACTCATTTTCAGTAGGTGAGTAATTAGCTACGAGTCTGAAACTTCACCATGTGAAAGCTCTCCCAAAAGTAGATGAATGACTTAAAAAGTAGATGAACAACTTATTTGACAGAAATTGTGTAGCTGCTAGTGCTGCGACTCGGTCCGCAAAAATCACTCGATTATCGTCCACATGTGATCGATGCATCATTCTATGCATCGGCAGACATTAAAATCACACAAAACAAAACTTACAGAGTAAATAACTAATCCAAACTTTTAGATAATATTTTGTACATTTCAACAATTCTAAGGCAATATCTTTGGGACAAACACTGCTCCATGTTTATTTTACGGAAAATCACTTCCTCTTTCGTTTGATTTGACTGGAAACATACTAGAACTCAACCCTTTTTTGGCAACCCGAATTTTGGTTTTTTGATAGATGCATTGGAAGTAATGCCGTCATCGATCAATGCATCGAATGGACCACTAATCGGCGCAGCACTAGTAGCTGCAATACTTTTGAAGATATAAGCCATTTACTCATTATGGTTATCATCAAAGTAGCTATTACTCAGTTAGCTATGGAGTTACAGCTGTGAAAATTCACAATACAGTATGTCCAAAAGATAGGTGAACAACATATTCGACAAAAATCCTCTATATTCAATAGTTTTTGAGTTATAAGTGACTTGCTCAATGGTCAAATGTTAAACTTAGTATAGCTATTACTCAGTTAGCTATGGTGCTACACCTTGGACACCTCACCATGATATAGTACAAGAAGGAGTTGTTGAACAACATATTTCAGGCCAATATTGTAAGTAACAGTTACAAAGACAAAATCAATTTACTCATTTTGCTCATTGTTAATAACAGAAAATAGCTATTACTCACTTAGCTATGAAGATAGAACCCTAAAAATGGTACCATCTTGTAGGCATGGAGAAACTAGCTGAACAACATATTTTACAGAAACACTCTAAATGCAGTCGTTTTGGAGTTATGAGCACTTTACTCAAAGTAGCCACCATTTCTATTACTCACTTAGCTATGGTCCTAGGTGTGAAATAATAGCATCAAATGAAAGGACATAAGCAATAAGGTCATAACAAGAGGAGAGTGCCCGTGAACGGGCACTGTGTCAGCTGACTGAATGTTTTTGATTTGTGATGGTGATAATGAGAGGAAAGCATAATTATCAGGGAAAGGGCTGTACAGAAATACAGTAAATGGTAACTGAACAGCATGTTCGAAAGATATTCCGAAGCTGACAGAAGAAAAGGACAAAAAAGTTGTGCCCTGCAAATGGTATTATGAAATAAAGTAACAAGGTAATTGTTTAAGTGTAAAAAGTAGGTTAAAAATATTTAAAGAAATACTATAAATGCAATATCCTCGTTCGACCATGAAGAAGGGGTCCAAAGGTCAAATCTGACCATACCAAAAGATTCCCAGCCAAAGAATTTAGGATGGTTTACAATCCCAAACCTCTCGGACCAATAATAAGTGAGTCATAGGCACTTTTTAAGTTTGGCTATCCTTGTTTGACCTTGAAGGAGGGGTCCAAGGTCAAATCCGACCACACAAAAAAATTCCCAGCCCATGATTTCCTGTAGCTTGTTTACCATCCCAAACCTGTAGGACCAATAATAAGCGAGTTCTAAGCCATTGTAAGTTTGGCTATCCTCAATTGACCTTGAAGGAGGGGTCCCAGGTCAAATCTGACCACAGCCCATGATTTCCTATATGTTGGTTTACCATCCCAAACCTCCAAGACCAATAATACGCGAGTTATAAGCACTTTAAGTTTGGCTACCTTCGTTTGACCTGGAAGGAGGGGTCTAAGGTGAAATCCAACCACACCAAAAGATTCCCAGCCCATGATTTTCTATATGTTGGTTTTCCATTCCAAACCTCTAGGACCAATAATAAGCGAGTTATAAGCACTTTTAAGTTTGGCTATCCTCATTTGACCTTGAAGGAGGGGTCCAAGGTGAAATCCGACCACACCAAAAAATTCCCAGCTCATGATTTTCTATAGGTTGGTTTTCATTCCAAACCTCTAGGACAATAATAAGCGAGTTATAAGCACTTTTATGTTTGGTTATCCTCATTTGACCTTGAAGGAGGGTTCCAAGGTCAAATCAGACCATATTAACAGATTCCCAGCCCATGATTTCCTACAGGTTGGATACAATGATTTACTCAACAGTGAGAACCTGAAAGAAGCTATTGCTCAGCTATGCCATGACATAGAGGTCTGCAATTTCACTATGTTATAGCTGACCAAAACGTCTGTGAAAACATATTTAACAAAATACTCTAAATGTAATACTTTTCAAGTTACAACTGATTTACTCAAGAGTGAGAACCTCAAAATAACTATTACTCAGCTATGCAATGAGCTACATGTCTGAATTTTTGCTCTGTTATAGCTGACCTAAAAGTAGGTGAACAACATATTTAAGCAAAATACTGTAAATGCAATAGTTTTCATGTTACAACTGATTTACTCAATAGTGAGAACCTGAAAATAGCTATTGCTCCGCTATGCCATGAGCTATAGGTCTGTAATTTCACTATGTAATAGCTAACCCAAAAGTAGGTGAACAATATATTTTAACAAAATACTCCAAATGCAATATTTTTCAAGTTATAGCCGATTTACTCAACAGTCAGTGCCTGAGAATAGCTATTGCTCAGTTGTGCCATGAGCTACAGGTCTGTAATTTCACTATGTTATAGCTGACCCAAAAGTAGCTGAATAACATATTTGCACAAATTTCTGTAAATGCAATAGTTTTCCAATTACAACTGATTTACTCAACAGTGAGAACTTCAAAGTAGCTCTTACTAGGCTATGCAATGAGCCACAGGTCTGGAACTTCACTATGTTATAGCTGACCCCAAAATAGGTGAATAACATATTGCAACAAAATACTCTAAATGCAATAGTTTCCAAGTTATAAGTGATTTACTCAACAGTGATAACCTAAAAGTAGCTATTACTCAGCTATGCCATGAGCTACAGGTCTGAAATTTTACTATGTTATAGCTGACCCAAAAGTAGCTGAATAACATATTTATACTAAATTCTCTAAATGCAATAGTTTTCAAATTATAAGTGATTTACTCAACATTGAGAACTCAAAGTAGCTATTACTCAGCTATGCAATGAGTCACAGGTCTGGAACTTCACTATGTTATAGCTGACCCCAAAATAGGTGAATAACATATTGAAACAAAATACTCTAAATGCAATAATTTCCAAGTTATAAGCGATTTACTCAACAGTGATAACCTAAAAGTAGCTATTACTCAGCTATGCCATGAGCTACAGGTCTGAAATTTTACTATGTTATAGCTGACCCAAAAGTAGGTGAACAACATATTTAAGCAAAATACTGTACATGCAATAGTTTTCAAGTTACAACTGATTTACTCAAAAGTGATGACCTAAAAGTAGCTATTACTCAGCTATGCCATGAGCTACAGGTCTGAAATTTTACTATGTTATAGCTGACCCAAAAGTAGCTGAATAACATATGTATATTAAATTCTCTAAATGCAATAGTTTTGCAATTACAACTGATTTACTCAATAGTGAGAACCTCAAAGTAGTTATTACTCAGCTATGCAATGAGCTACAGGTCTGAAATTTTACTATGTTATAGCTGACCCAAAAGTAGGTGAACAACATATTTAAGCAAAATACTGTAAATGCAATAGTTTTCAAGTTACAACTGATTTACTCAATAGTGATGACCTAAAAGTAGCTATTACTCAGCTATGCCATGAGCTACAGGTCTGAAATTTTACTATGTTATAGCTGACCCCAAAGTAGCTGAATAACATATTTATACGAAATTCTGTAAATGCAATAGTTTTCCAATTACAACTGATTTACTCAATAGTGAGAACTTCAAAGTAGCTATTACTCAGCTATGCCATGACCTACAGATCTGAAATTTCACTATGTTATAGCTGGCCCAAAAGTAGCTGAATAACATATTTATACGAAATTCTCTAAATGCAATAGTTTTGCAATTACAACTGATTTACTCAATAGTGAGAACCTCAAAGTAGTTATTACTCAGCTATGCAATGAGCTACAGGTCTGAAATTTTACTATGTTACAGCTGACCCAAAAGTAGGTGAACAACATATTTAAGCAAAATACTGTAAATGCAATAGTTTTCAAGTTACAACTGATTTACTCAATAGTGATGACCTAAAAGTAGCTATTACTCAGCTATGCCATGAGCTACAGGTCTGAAATTTTACTATGTTATAGCTGACCCAAAAGTAGCTGAATAACATATTTATACGAAATTCTGTAAATGCAATAGTTTTCCAATTACAACTGATTTACTCAATAGTGAGAACTTCAAAGTAGCTATTACTCAGCTATGCCATGACCTACAGATCTGAAATTTCACTATGTTATAGCTGGCCCAAAAGTAGCTGAATAACATATTTATACGAAATTCTCTAAATGCAATAGTTTTGCAATTACAACTGATTTACTCAATAGTGAGAACCTCAAAGTAGTTATTACTCAGCTATGCAATGAGCTACAGGTCTGAAATTTTACTATGTTATAGCTGACCCAAAAGTAGGTGAACAACATATTTAAGCAAAATACTGTAAATGCAATAGTTTTCAAGTTACAACTGATTTACACAATAGTGATGACCTAAAAGTAGCTATTACTCAGCTATGCCATGAGCTACAGGTCTGAAATTTTACTATGTTATAGCTGACCCAAAAGTAGCTGAATAACATATTTATACGAAATTCTCTAAATGCAACAGTTTTCCAATTACAACTGATTTACTCAATAGTGAGAACTTTAAAGTAGCTATTACTCAGCTATGCCATGACCTTTCAGATCTGAAATTTCACTATGTTATAGCTGGCCCAAAAGTAGCTGAATAACATATTTATACGAAATTCTCTAAATGCAATAGGTTTTAAGTTACAAGTGATTTACTCAATAGTGAGAACTTCAAAGTAGCTATTACTCAGCTATGCAATGAGCCACAGATCTGAAACTTCACTATGTTATAGCTGATCCCAAAATAGGTGAATAACATATTGAAACAAAATACTGTAAATGCAATAGTTTCCAAGTTATAAGCGATTTACTCAACAGTGATAACCTAAAAGTAGCTATTACTCAGCTATGCCATGAGCTACAGGTCTGAAATTTTACTATGTTATAGCTGACCCAAAAGTAGCTGAATAACATATTTATACGAAATTCTCTAAATGCAATAGTTTTGAAGTTATAAGCGATTTACTCAACAGTGGTAACCTAAAAGTAGCTATTACTCAGCTATGCCATGAGCTACAGGTCTAAAATTTTACTATGTTATAGCTGACCCAAAAGTAGCTGAATAACATATTTATACGAAATTCTCTAAATGCAATAGTTTTTAAGTTACAAGTGATTTTACTCATGATGGAAGTTACTGAAAAGCCCAAAAGTAGCTATTACTCACTTAGCTATTGAGACAGGCACCCAACTTACTCACCATATTGTAGCTATGAAAAAAGTAGCTGAATAACATATTTTAACAAAATGCTCTAAATGCAACACTTTTCAAGTTATAAATGATTTTGTGCATGATTTCATGAATTTTAATGCATTAAAAACTAGATTGGGCCAACTCGGCGCCAACATATCCCCAGACAGGTCATCACTCACGCCACAGGTTTTGATCGGGAATTTTTTAAAACATAATTACCCATTATTATATGAACTTCAGCACATCAATCTACTCTGTTTATATCTTCCCAAGGAAGATGGTGTATCCCCAGACACCGAATACATAACTCAAATTATATTTTCAATCTTCCTGCAATGATAACTCTAAACCTATTTTCAAAGTATTTAAATGATTGATGATTGAATGTCCATTCTAAAATAATAATCCCAAAAGAGCATATCTGTTTCTATATTTGTTGACAAATAAAATATTATTTTAACTCAACTCATCATACTTTTCAATCTTCCTTCAAAGTATTTAAATGATTGATGATTCAATGTCCATTCTAAAATTCATAATCCCAAAAGCGCATATCTGTTTCTATATTTGTTCACAAATAAAATATTATTTAAAAAAAAATTATTTATATTATTATTTTATTATATTATTTTTAGAATTTGCAAATTGTTTTCAGTTATTCATTTCCTCTATACCTATATATGTGGTCCATATATATGCAACCTAAATATGTGACACAATCTCAGTTCTGACTCCCCTTTGTGTTATATGTAATGAAGCCCACTACCGCCCACCCCCACCCCTCTCCCCTTCTCCACACCTCTCTCACTATTACACAAGATCTGCAACCCCATTGAGTTCTTTGTTTCTCATCTGATATCATTAAATACCTTTGTTTATTTAGTGTCACTCAATATAGCTGGAGGTCCCAGAGGTGGGGATAAATGGTAAACAAACAATCTATATAAAAGGGGTACTCAAATACAAAAAGAATTGAGAATTTTAAGTATGTGATTATCAACTGAAATGAGTTCATAACTGTAGGAGCTGTGTCAAAATTAACTGAGGCAAGTTGAATAAAACTGGGCTAGTTGAGGGTTAAAAATCCCCTAGTTTTACTACATAAGGATATAATTTCATTAATATTGGGACTTAAAGCTCACTTAAAGTGTCCATTTTGTCTACTTGAATATGTTTAACCAGTTTCATTTTAAAAAGTTAAAAACTCAGCAAGCAGAGGTATAACACACAAAAATAAGTTCTTAAAAGACTAAGATAGCCATAACATTATTAATAATCAAAATTTAAATAGACAGGCATTTCCTTTGAAAAATTCAAAGATTTCAGCTCTATAACCCACATAGTTTGACAGTTACTGGGCTTTAAAGTGGCATAATGTCCATAAATTGGGTTTCTGTGGGCATTTTACAATTGTTAAAGAGACCTTAGCAATTAAACTACAGATCTGAAACTTTTTGGGGGACATACATAACAAACAAAAATTATATATAATACAGTTTAAGACTTGTCACACTAAGCATTTCCAAATAACAGGGCAAAATACGGAAAAAATGTCAAAAAAGGCACTTGGGCGAGTGTCTATGGCCCTCATACACAGGTTAAATGTCTACTAAAAACCTTGATTTTCGGCACATGTAAAAAGGACATAATAATGTATTCCCAGATGGGATTTCAGCTCCATCAATCACATAGTTTAACAGTCACAGGGCTTAAAGGTGGTAAAAAGTCCAAAGTCGATGTGGCTTTCAAATAGAATATGTATCTAATAAAGTTTGAAACTTCTCAGACTTACCATTTCCAAGTTACAGAGCAAAATATGTGAAAAATGTCTTAAAAGTGTCACTCAGGTGGGTGTTTAAGGTCCTCATACACAGGTTAAATGTCTACTTGAAGCCTTGATTTTTGGCACATGTAAAAAGAACATAATAATGTATTCCCAGATGAGATTTCAGCTCTATCAGTCACATAGTTTAACAGTCACAGGCCTTAAAATTGGCAAAAAGTCCAAATACTGGGTCTTTATGGGGCCTTCTAGAGACCTAAATGTGGCCTTTAAATTAAAGCTTCAGACTTAAAATTTGTCACATACTAAGATTACACATAGAATATACATCTAATACAGTTTGAAACTTCTTAGACTTACCATTTCCAAGTTACAGGGAAAAATATGTGAAAAATGTCTAAAAATGGTCACTCGGGTGGGGATTTATGGTCTCATACACAGGTTAAATGTCTTCTTAAAGCCTTAATTTTTGGCACATATAAAAATAACATACTAATATCTTCCCAGATAGGATTTGAGCTCTATCAGTCACATAGTTTGACAGTCACAGGGCTTAAAAGTAGCAAAAAGTCCAAATATTGGGTCTTTGGGAGCCTTTTAGAGACCTCAATTTGACCTTCAAAATTAAAGCTTCAGACTTAAAATCTGTTACATACTAAGATTACACACAGAATATATATCTAATACAGTTTGAAACTTCTCAGACTTACCATTTCCAAGTTACAGGGAAAAAGATGTGAAAAATGTCTTATAAGGGTCACTCGGGTGGGTGTTTATGGTCCTGATACACAGGTTAACTGTCTATTAAAGGCCTAAATGTTGGGGCACATATAAGAAAACACATAGATATATTCCCAGATTATATTTAACTTAGATGAGAGACATAGTTTGAAAGCTACAGTGCTTGAAAGTGGCAAAAAGTGCATAAATTGGGTCTCTGTGGGCACTTTTGAGACCTTAAGTCGACCCCTTTGGGTAAACCTACAGCCCTAAAATTTTCTACAGACAAGGATTACATATCAAAGTTATACCTAGCGCAGTTTGAGACTCATCAGAATTACCACTTCCAAATTATAGGGCAAAATATATGAAAAGTATAGCAAAAAATCCCTAAGTGGGGGTATTTATGGGCCTCAAACACAATTTTCTCCTCAACTTAAAGTCGTGATTTTCGGCACATGTACTAAGAACATATTAATGTGTTGTCAGGTAAAATTTCAGCCAGCTGAGCATCATAGTTTGTGACCTACAAGGCTCTAAGTGGCCAAAAGTCCAATTTCTGACCTTAAGGTGGCCGTAAGTTCTTTTTTACTGGGAGTTTAAGGTCACCTTAAAATAGGGATCTTCCTTTGCGCACCCTTAACATGTGTACCAAGTTTGAAAAAAAAATATTAATTTGTTTTTGAGTTATCGCGTCCACAAGGAAATTTCTACGGCGGCGGCGGCGGCGGCGGCGGCGCGACGGACCTGAATCCAATATATCCCCGACTTTCGTCTGGGGATATAATTATTAAAAAAATTTATTAAAAAAAAAGTAAGACAGATCCAGGTCTCATACTCACACAAGAGAATCTACCTCTGGCCTAGTACATATATGCAAGATATGAGAGAAATCCCTGAAATAGTCACTGAGAAAATTGTGATTAAGTGTTGAAATTTTCACACTTTTGGTGGGGGTACCCCCCTTGTAATGTCTCTAGCAAACAGACGAACAGACAGATTTGCATGCCTTGAACAATTTTTCATCCTCGATAGATAAGGTATCTTTTAAAAAAACAGCACGTCTCTAGGCCTTGTAGTTTTGGAGGAGAAGTTGTTCACGCGGACGCGGACGCGGACGCCCACGCCGCAGAGTGACGACATAATGTCAGCTGACTGACAAGTCAGCTGACATAAAAAACATTGAAAAGGCCAAGGAGAAACAACCAGTGTGATGTACAGCCCTTTATAAAAGCGTGACACACACTCATTATAGCATTTACTCATTTTCAGTAGGTGAGTAATTAGCTACGAGTCTGAAACTTCACCATGTGAAAGCTCTCCCAAAAGTAGATGAATGACTTAAAAAGTAGATGAACAACTTATTTCACAGAAATTGTGTAGCTGCAATACTTTTGAAGATATAAGGCATTTACTCATTATGGTTATCATTAAAAATTGATAAAGTAGCTATTACGGTTTGCGAGATATTTGTCATTTTTCACATTTTCAAAAAAGTAGCAATAAAGTAGCCATTACTCACTTGTACATCGAGCAACAGTTGTGAAACTTAAATATGTTACAGTTCACAAAAAAGTAGATGAACAACTTATTTGAGAGAAATTGTGTAGCTGCAATACTTTTGAAGATATAAGCCATTTACTCATTATGGTTATCATTAAAAATTGACAAAGTAGCTATTACTCACTTAGCTATGGAGATACACTTCCAAACTAGCGACCATGTTGTAGCTGTGGAGATAGTAGCTGAACAACATATTGGAACAAAATTGTGTAGTAGCTGCAATACTTTTGAAGATATAAGCCATTTACTCATTATGGTTATCATCAAAGTAGCTATTACTCAGTTAGCTATGGAGTTACAGCTGTGAAAATTCACAATACAGTATATCCAAAAGATAGGTGAACAACATATTCGACAAAAATCCTCTATATTCAATAGCTTTTGAGTTATAAGTGACTTGCTCAATGGTCAAATGTTAAACTTAGTATAGCTATTACTCAGTTAGCTATGGTGCTACACCTTGGACACCTCACCATGATATAGTACATGAAGGAGTTGTTGAACAACATATTTCAGGCCAATATTGTAAGTTACAGTTACAAAGACAAAATCAATTTACTCATTTTGCTCATTGTTAATAACAGAAAATAGCTATTACTCACTTAGCTATGAAGATAGAACCCTAAAAATGGTACCATCTTGTAGGCATGGAGAAAGTAGCTGAACAACGTATTTTACAGAAACACTCTAAATGCAGTCGTTTTGGAGTTATGAGCACTTTACTCAAAGTAGCCACCATTGCTATTACTCACTTAGCTATGGTCCTAGGTGTGAAATAACAGCATCAAATGAAAGGACATAAGCAATAAGGTCATCAAGAACATTGAAAAGGCCAAGGAGAAACAACCAGTGTGATGTACAGCCCTTTATAAAAGCGTGACACACACTCAATAACACACGAACACACGCACGGAATGCGTTTTATAATCTCCCGCCCGGCCGGCGGGAGATAACAAGAGGGTCAGAAATTCCCCAAAAGGCGGGTTGCGCTGGCAGCAATAAGGTTACCGACTGCTGTAATTAAATTCAGAAACGAGGAAAGAAATGTTAGGTTTGAATTTGATTGGACAAAGCGTTTTCGAGATAGAGTCTGGAAAATGGAAATGTTGACGGACAAATGGACAAAAAACAGACAAATGAACAGATGAAATTACACCAATTGCGAAAGGAACCTAGCTATGATGGTGATCTATCTACCTGTCAAGTTTAAATTCGATTGGACAAAGCGTTTTTGAGTTAGAGTCCGGAAACGAAAATGTTGACGGACAGACAAACGAATGCATGGAATTACACCAATTTCGAAAGGAACTTAGCTATGATCATCTATCTCCCTGTCAAGTTTAAATTCGATTGGACAAAGCGTTTTTGAGTTAGAGTCCGGAAACAGAAATGTTGACGGACAGACAAATGGACAAAAATGGACAAATGAATGGACGGAATTACACCAATTTCGAAAGGACCCTAGCTATGATGGTGATCTATCTCCCTGTCAAGTTTGAATTTGATTGGACAAAGTGTTTTTAAGTTAGAGTCTGGAAACGGAAATGTTGACGGACAGAAAAATGGAATTACACCAATTTCGGAAGGAACCTAGCTATGATGGTGATCTATCTCCCTGTCAAGTTTGAATTGCATTGGACAAAGTGTTTTGGAGTTAGAGTCCAGAAAAGACAAGCATTCTGACGCATGCAATTATCTCCCGCCGTATTAATTAGATGTACTAAAGATAGTGGAATATAAATTTTCTTGTGAGATCTCAGCTATTCAAAAAGCTATAGATCTGCTTCGCCATGTGGTATATCACCCAATAGTAGGTGAATGACTTAATTATCACTGAAATTGCTCTATCTTGCATATCCTAAAAATTTCCTCAAAATCCGTCCATAAGTTTTTAAGCTATCTGTGTTTAAAAATTATATTTCATGGATCCAGAAGATCCAGATAGTGATAAGGATCACTCCAAAAATTGAACCATTTCTTCCTTTTACCTTTCCAGACATATACTGAAAATTTCATCGAAATCCATCCATACGTTTTTCAGTTATCTGTCTTTAAAAATCACATTTCATGGATCCAGAAGATCCAGACAGTCATCCGGATCACTCCAAAAATTGAATCATTTTTTCCTTTTACCTTTTCAGACATATACTGAAAATGTCATCGAAACCCGTCCATAAGTTTTTGAGTTATCTGTCTTTAAAAAACACATTTCATTGATCCAGAGGATCCAGATAGTGATCCGGATCACTCCCAAAATTGAATCATTTCTTCCTTTCACCTTTCCAGACATATCCTGAAAATTTCATCGAAATCCGTCCATAAGTTTTTGAGTTACCTGTCTTTAAAAATTACATTTCATGGATCCAAAAGATCCAGATAGTGTTCCAGATCACTCCAAAAATTGAATCATTTCTTCCTTTTACATTTTCAGACATATCCTGAAAATTTCATCGAAATCTGTCCATATAAGTTTTGAGTTACCTGTCTTTAAAAATTACATTTCATGGATCCAGAAGATCCAGATAGTGATCCAGATCACTCTAAAAATTGAATCATTTCTTCCTTTTACCTGTTCAGACATATCTTGAAAATTTCATCGAAATCCGTCCTTGGATCCAGAAGATCCAGATAGTGATCCGGATCACTCCCAAAATTGAAAATTTCTTCCTTTTACCATTTCAGACATATTTTGAAAATTTCATCGAAATCTGTCCGTAAGTTTTTGAGTTATGTCTTTAAAAATAACATTTGATGGATCCAGAAGATCCAGATAGTGATCTGGATCACTCCCAAAATTGAACCATTTCTTCCTTTTACCATTTCATACATTTCCTGAAAATTTCATCGAAATCCGTCCGTAGGTTTTTGAGTTATCTGCTTTAAAAATTACATTTCATTGATCCAGAAGATCCAGATCATGATCCGGATCAATCCCAAAATTGTATAATATCTTACTTTTACCTTTTCAGACATATTCTGAAAATTTCATTGAAATCCGTCCATAAGCTTTTGAGTTATCTGTCTTTAAATATTACATTTCATTGATCCAGAAGATCCAGATAGTGATCCGGAACACACCAAAAATTGAATCATTTCTTCCTTTTACCTTTTGAGACATATGAACAACATATTTGAAAAGATTAGCCTAACTTTAATACTTTTTAAGATATTTCACATTTACCTCTGTCATTATTTCGCTACAAATAACAAAATAGCTATTACTCACTTATGGCATACTATGAAGCTCCAAACTATATGTCATCTTATAGTTAAGGACAAAGTAGCTCAACAACATATTTTAGGAAAATACTGTAACTGCAAGAGTTTTGGAGTTACAATGGCTTTACTCAACAGTCAGAATTTCAAAGTAGCTCTTACTCAGCTATCCAAGGTACAACAGGTCTGAAACTTTACTATGTGATAGCTTACCAAAAAGTAGATGGACAACATATTTGAAAAGATTTCCCTACATTTAATACTTTTGAAGATATTTGACATTTACTTCTTTTGTTATTTAGCTACAAGTGAGAAAATAGCTATTACTCACTTATGGCATGCAATAGAACCCCAAACTATGTACCATCTTATAGCTAAGGACAAAGTAGCTGAACAACATATTTCAAAAAAAAACTCTAACTGCAATACTTTTTGAGTTATGAGTCCTGTACTCACTCCCTTATCTTTAGGCCTAAGTCCACAAAACCAAAAAAAATTTCAAGGGCATGAAAATTCATTAGGACAATTAATTTACAAAAAATCTGTAGCTGTAGCAGTTTTGGAGAAATCTGCGTGACACACTAACACACACACACACGCATGCACAGGATGCATTTTATAATCTCGCCCGGCGGGAGATAAAAATGTGGACGGACATCGGACATATCAATCTAATTGGCGGGTTGATTACATGCAACCTGCCTAAAAAATAGAAATTGCAGATTAATGTAAACATTACCTACCAAAGGAGACTCTACATGATGCAATAATTTAAAACAATCAGTTATCAATTTACATTAACAAAGCTTTAATTTGACTTGAGTTCATCATTCCACTAACCTTATTATCCACAAGCATACTTGGTGTTTCTGTTTATACACAGAATATGTTAAATTCACTGCACCTGGGTCGTTCAGCACGCTTTAGCTGAAAGTATTGGATGGAAAAGGCTTAGAATGTACAGGCATATTTTCACATTTTCAAAACAGACAACAAATAAACACATATAATTTTACAGATTTTTCTCTGTAAAGGCACTGCCAGGTGACCATTTTTTTCTATATTGAACAGAGCAGCTGTTGCAAATCGCTTAGTTTAATACTGTCATAGTTCATTAATTATTCAGATGTGAAAAAATAAATTTTTGAATATGGATATAAATTATAAGTGTTGGTCATAAAGATTTGCTAGCTTGTGGCTTCCACTGCATTAAATGTATTCATCAGATATAAGAAGGACTATCAGTACCAGGATCATTTCACCAATGGTGATTCCATTACTTTCTTTGGTATACTGTATATAAATTTGTGGTTCAAGATGTTTGCACATTACGGGGGAATTGTATAACAAAACCATGGTGGAAATACATTGGTATGGTATGCATCTTTAAAGCAAATTTCCAAGTTTATGAGTGTGACCATGCAACTGCTTTACACGCGAGTGGAACCAAAGATGTTGCATGCAGAATCAGCTTCTGACAACTCACCTTACAGAGTCATTAATAAGACCTGGCAATAAAACAGATAGCTTGAACTGAATTACCCGCAAGTCACCGAGAAGCCAACTCGCTGATGGTAACAAAAAGGCGGATAATTTACTAACAAAATGACACATGCAACTTTTATATTACACAATACTGCTGTAAATTGCTCTAAAATTATTAAATATCTCATTAATTTCCCTTCATAAAAACATGTTATGTGGCGAAAATGTAGTGAAACTTCTCAATTTCAAACATGTGTGCAACTTAACAGACTTTTTACATAAGTAAGAGGATATGTTTTGGCTTCTGGATATTTAATGTTTCGAATATATGTCGGGTCCCTGTTGAATAACCAATCAGCTAGAACTAGAGTGTCTCATATTCCCTATGTATACATAAATATTAGTAATGGCAAGACTAAACCCATATTTCCATGGAAATACATGTAATACAGTGCTTTATTTCCACACTACGAGTCATGAATATTCATCAGAAAATAAAAACGTGTTATAAGAGACAATATTACATCTTAATTGTTATTCCTTGTAAATTAGAGAAAATAAAAATCTTAAAATAAACGTTAGGAAACCCTATGGAATTCCATGACATCATATTCTCTTGGCATGTATTGTTCCCGCCACTTCCTTATAAAAAAGTCTTTATAGTTGAAGATCAAGAACTTCTTATCCGCTCAACCACTCTACATACACATGAATATTAATGAATTCCACCAATTTGAAATATTTTATCTTTAAATTTGTAAATTCTTCTATCCTGTAATGCGTCATAAGCAGTCCCTCTAAACACTGTTCAGGACTCCACACGGTACTCTCTGCACGGTAAACGTGTGGAGTCACTTTTATATAGATCGAGTTGTGTAAACCCAAGAATCTATTTTTTTGGGAGTCACCTTTATATACATCGAGTTATATAAACACTAGTGTTACGATCGAATGTAAATATGGAAACCAGGTCCCGAAAACAAAAATTCGGCGGAAACCGGATTCGTTCGAATTAGTATACACCAAGCTGTAGTCAAGCTGTAAAACTTTCTCTGTGTGTACATGAACAATAATTTCAACTAAAATGTGGTTTATTTGATGATAAAACAGACGTTTTGGATATTATTTCAGTGTATATTGGCAAAATATTACAGAAGTTAATATTTTTAAACATTTCTGTGCAATATTTTATACGTTTTGATGTGAAATATGTGACATTTCGGGAAACGGTTCTTGGAATTTGTCACCGGATTTCGTTTACTCTTTTATAAATCGAATAGAAACCAACTATCCGGTTTGCCGTCTTTATCACTAATAAACACCCAAATCAATTTTTTGGGAGTCACATAGACCGAGTTTCTGTCCCATCGCCAATTGCTATTGATATGCTGATGGTACGCAATGGCGAGGGACAGAGTTCCCATGTACCTGTTTTCTGTTACAAAGTTATCTACAAAGTTACGTTACAAAGTTATCTACAAATGAAGTTCCTGGTTTGCAAAAGCAGTTTAGTTTAACAATATATGTATTGCAAACTGGATAGAGCTATAGTGGTGGTGGACCAATTCACGCCCGGGTACCAATTTACGCCCACCCCTAAATTTATCCAAAACAATCACAGTTAAACAATAAATTACAAATGTAAATGATCCATTTGAGCCTCCGCACGGTGTTTAGTGGGACCCGTCATAAGTGTTTTCGAAACGATTCACCCAAATGTCCAACTCGCCTCATTTTAGCAAAAGACAACTCGCCCCATATCAAGTTTTAGTACCAAGAGCTAAAGCTCATGCAGTGGAAGGGGCTGCATCAGTGGAATTATAATTAGGAAATTTAAAGGGAGGCTAGGCTAGGACACTATGAATTGCCAATATTATGAGCAGTGGAGGCATTGTCGTGGTTTTTTTCGTAATTTCGTGGTTTCTATGTCACAAACACAGTTTGTTTTCACTTAGAAAGAAAAGTTTCCGTATTTGTCGGAAAGAATGTGTCGGCGAGTTGATGTCTGTCTGCGAGTCGATTTGTCGGCGATTTGCTTAATATACAGCTAGGAGTACGGTCACGGCAACCTACTTTAAAGGGCTATTCTTCATATTCTTCCATGCTTTAACATATAATCATCAACTGAAAAAAAATATAGGTGACTTGGATAAAGTACAGCACATATATATTTGTTTTCACACCTTAAAACCTTGACCTTACATCTATTACACTAAACGATATAACTATGCTATAACAAAATTTAGCCGATTTACGCTTTAAAATTATTTAACTTCCGACACACTCCTTGCTGTTTCTGTGAGAATTTTCAGAGAGAAACATGTCAGTATGAGGATCTTTTTGGGTACCAATTTTGTGGAAAAACTATTTATACTGCATAATCAATTTAAAGAGGGTGTACTGCCATAATAAAAATCTTACATTATTAAAACCATCAGGAATAGATCCATGATTACAAAAATTAACCAACACTAAATATTTTCACAGCTTATATGCATGCACGTTACAACCAAAGCAATTTACACAAAATACAACATATTTTCATATACACATTTTTTTTCTTTTTGCATGCTGGTAAAATATCTGGATCACAGAAATTTATGACTCTAAAGCTATAACTCATTATATGAAAAAAGTCACTGGACTATGCCTCTCTTGTATCCTAATCTAGTCAATCCATTCTTATAGTCTTTAATGTTTGTTTCACAGAGTTTCTACAATTCCTGGGCCGGGATTCACAAAAGGTCTTAAGTCTTAGACAATTTTTTTGCTTAGACCAGTCTTAAAGTTATGACTTTTGTCTTAGCTAAGATTTCTGTTAAATTGGGATTCACAAAAAGTGCTTAGCAAAATCTTAGCTGAGACAAAATTTGTGCAAAAAGTCTTAACTACTTTGAATTCAAATTAACAAATTTTTGTAAAACAAAAAAATTTTTCATCAATAAATACACCAAACATGCTCTTCAAAATACAGATTTGTTACTTTTTTTTTGGAAAATTATGTAAGAATAGTAGTCTTTGTGTTTTATTGAGAGTCAGCCATTTTTATGACAATATTTTTACCACAAGAAGGTAAAATATGGAAATTTATAGGTAATTAAATGATATAAATTTCTATTACAATCCACAGAAATTACTTTTATTGGAAGTATAGATCCAGATAGTATTTTTTTGTTGGCATAACAAAGGGTGAAATGTAAATACATGCAATGGAATATTTCTAAAATGACTTAAGTCTGCCCTGCAGTGGTCTTAAAGTTATGACAAAATCTAAGACAAATTTTTGTCTTAGACCTTTTGTGAATACCATTTTGTCTAAGCAAAAAAGAGTCTTAACTTTATGACAAAATTCTTGCACAGTTAAGACTTTTCTGTTAAAGTTAAGACAATTTTTTGTCTAAGACCTTTTGTGAATCTCGGCCCTGGGGTGATTTGCTTATTAATATTGTCTTCCTGCTTCACTATTGCTTGGCTTTGTGAGAGGAAAAACATTTTGTTGCTGTATCCACATTTGGCATGGACATTGGACAATTGGATCTTTTGTATTCCCAGGATTTACATCTATAAACACAATGAAATAGTCCTGGAAAGTTTAGTTTTCATCATTCACAATTTCACATTCAGTTCACATAACTGACTTTTCATAGTTTGTTGATTTATAGTTCATATTGGATTTCATCTTCACTCTGGTTTACTGCAATAACATAACATATACATATTAATCACTTTCTATTAAATGAAATCAAATTAATAATCGAGTGCAATTAATATATTTGTATTGCCAAATGTTGTTATTTTGAAAGAATTAAGAGTCAATAAATTCCTTCATTTCAATAATATTTTGAAATGATTTCGAATAAAAATTAAGATATGAATTTAGATTAAGCCCAAAAGAATTTTGATGTTTGTTGTTCCAATGATTGTTGCGTTCTGCCACTAAGAGTGAGGTTTTAAAGTATAGAAGTAAGCTTGGCTTTTGGATAGAGATAATCTATGTAGTTCTTGGATGGATAACATAAGATGTGTCATTTTATAGTTTAGCTAATACCTCAAAATTACAATTAATGCTAAGTAATGTTTTAGGCAATATATATTATTTTATCCAATTAATGACTAAACTCACCTTGGTACAATAGTACATTGTTCACAAATATTGTTAATGTCATGGAATTCATTCATGAATTTGTATCTTCTTATGCCTAGTCTTGGAAAATCATTTCTTCAAATATACCAATTAAGATGTAAGTCTAACATAAAAATCCTCAAAAGACAGCCCTTGGTTAAAGAGAACGACACTTCACCAGCTGCATTAAAATTAATGATGACATTGTGATTTACACTTTTCTAAAATTTGCAAAGTAGTTCATTCTCTACCTTACTTCTCACACAAGTTTTTTTTTTTTCCTCTTAAATTTTGAATCAGCACTTCACAAGTAAAACAGTCACCCCTATATGATGATTCAAGGTTCAAGTTGCATGTTATACAACAAACCATTGATGTTTTTTCGGTTGCCTATGACTTTGTGACAACTGAATCCTATTTCATGAGAGCACAGATGTTAAAGGGGAAAGTTTTAATCCTGGGACGAAAATATTATTAAATTTTACTTGACATATTTATAGGTGTTATGCATATGTTCCACTGGAGCCCGGCCCTGTGATTTCTATGGTCACTTGCAAAAGTCATGGGACAAAAATCCACAAAAAGTGAATTTTGTGGATCGGTTTCACCTACCCAACTGGACGTGATACATCCAGGCTTTTCTGTATTTAGAGGCTGACCTGTCTTGGGGTCGGGATATTTTCTGCAGGACTGGACTTGAAACTACTAGGACAAGACTTGAACCCCTAACAGACAAGCTGTATCAAGTCCTAACAAGCAATACTGACAAACAGACAGGACTGCATGGAGAAACATACAGAATCCCAGGACCAGAATTACAGTCAGTAATGCCATTACAGTTTTTGATAAATTTCTGGAGAAAAAGAGGATCGAGTGTTGACCAATAAACAATTCTGAAACTAGGTCAAAGTTGAATATTTGGATCCCATCAAGTGACCAAAACGTCCAAATTTATTTTTTTGTTATTTTAATGATAGTTTTTAGGTTTTTGCTTTAATATTATATATGAAATAAATCAATGTATGTCTGCTTCAGATAATGAAGAAAAAGCCAAGCAAAATATAAAATTTTTATTAAAAATGTTATATCCTGTGCAAACAAGCAGAGAGAGATGTGTTTCTGACAATATCTCACATGACAATGAAAACCTTCTAGCTTGTTGCTGCTGTTTATACTCCAATTTCGAGCTTCTGGGAAAGACCCTATTCTCGTGAAGGTTCAAGATGCTGTAGTTCTGGTCACGTGATGGGATCCAAATATTTACTAATGACCTAGTTTTAGATTTGTTGATTGGTCGACACTTGATCCTCTTTTTTTCCCAGAAATTGCTTATGGGTTTTACAGTGAGAAAAAAATATGGGATGGGATTGAAATAGTTTGTTGACTGTTCCTTTTAAATTGCTCTGGTGAAATAGGCTGAGAATTTCATTATTATGGTACCGAATAAAAAACTTTTTCAGGTTTCTCCATTATTTACAACATACATGTGGACCTTTTCTATCTGTTAACTTCAAAATTATGATCTCTAGTACTGTTTTTTGTCATTTCTGACATAATTTTTGTCATATTGTTACCTCACATCATGCTAGAAATGGACTGCAAATGAGTAGTACTTAAGTTGCAAAAGACAAGCCAGCTTCATTATAGGAGAAGCCTGGAAGTGATTAGACAAGACGGGAAGTGACTAGGACAAATCGGTTACCAGGTGGGTGAAGCCATGGTCTATAAGAAGAGTCAAGGAATTATCAAACATATTTGATTTTTTGCCGACCCAGTCTGACAAGCCTGGAAAATACTACTGATCCTTACAGACTATGTAAACATTGCTCCTGACCCTCGAAAAATGCTTAGTTACCAACAGGTCGGCCCCAGTGGAAAAACCACAATATCTAGAAGAATAAACAAACTCAACTGGCTGCTAAGGCATTTCATTTCATGTGCCTGACAGTGAAATCCTCTCTTATCTTTACATTCACAGCAATGTTACAGATGTTTAAATAATGCTAAATATGTTAACTTTAGCATTCCCTTTGACTAAGGAATGACTGGTTTAAAATGCTCTTTGTCCTCTCGACTTTGGGCTTTAAGCATTGTATATATGTTACAGTCAAAACAACTGCAAATCAATTACACAGATTGATTGAAATCTTTCCAGTCATTCTGTGTAAAAATGAATCATAGATTTCAGTCATTACATGAAATGACTGAAAATTTTAGTCCTTACGCGTAATGACTGATCTTTTCAGGCATTACATGAAATGACTGAAACTTTCAGTCATATGTGTAATGACTGGTTTCACAGATTGACTGTAACATATGTACAACAAGATTATACAAATATTTTTGTACATATTTCTACTTCTTTGATTTACGGTATAATATTCTAAGCATATTGTTTGTCAGTTAGATGATACTGGCATTTGAAATATGTTCGCAAAACATATGTTTTATTTGATAAATGTAGATTAAGAAATTTCACATATATATTTGTTTTAAAATATCAATATGCTACATTATACATTTTATAAGGAATTTTATATGTTAGTTTTTTATTTTCTTTTAAAAAGTCAAATGTTTTCAATATCTTGAAAGCAAACTCGAATACACTTCAATAAAAATGGTGAGTGAAAGAGGTGGTTTTAGTTTTTTTTTTGTACACTTATGTTATTTACTTAGAATACTTTTAAAAAATAACCATATGCTCTCCGTGTATGTTTAAATTTTTATTTTCTATTTTTAGGCGAAATTCTTCAATGAAAGCGACATTGAAGGTGAGTGACCACGCCCATACAGGTGATCCGTATGTGTGCATGCTGTATTGCCGTAACTGGATAGTAAAAACTCTTTAATATTGTCATAAAATGCAGGTGACGAACTTGACTGGGGTGACGAACTTCACTGGGGTGACGAACTTCACTGGCTGAGCAGTACAGCATGCATACATATCCTCGATGGACAGGTTTTCGATATGACAAGTACGTAAATGGACAGTGATGCGTATCATAACCAATGTAACCAAAATTATCAGACAGATAACAGCTAAATTAAATCCACAAAGTCTTAGGTTTATTCTGACATCATATTCTAAAATATAAAAACATCATCCAAAAATGAGGCTGTGTGCTAATAGCTTAAATGATCGAAAATGTGAATATATCCACGATGGACGGGTTTTCGATATGACAACGTAAATGGACAATGCTGAATATCACAGCCAATGCAACCAAAATTATCAGACATAAAACAACAATAATAAGTCCTCAAATCCGCTGGTTCAATGTGACTGCAAATTCATTCTAAAATATTGTAAAAATGCCATCCAAAAGCAAGGCTGAGAGCCTATATTTTAAATGATCGAAAACGTGAATATATCGAAAACCCGTACATCAGCTATAGATGTGGTTACCTCGGCTCTACTTTACTTCAGTCACATGCAGTTTGTTAGGCATATTTTTCACTGACATATAAAGTATTTTATAAATCTTTATAATCCTGCATACTGTGAGTTCTAAAATCTTAGAAAAATATCAAGCCATGTTGCACAGTTTTCTATGCTATAAGGTTCCATCAGTGTCAAGGTAGATGTTAGTTTTAACTGAAGTACAGTAGAAATTAGCAAAATGCTGTCCACTGTGAAATGCTGTCCCCTCTTGCACTGTAGAGCCGTGGCATGACCCCACATAGAACTGGAGATCTGCATAAAACCCTTTTCTATGGAATAAAACTTCATAAAATGACTAAAAATGGTGTCTTGTTCTTAAAAACAATTGATATGAAGCTAATGACGCAGCAAGTACAATATGTGTACAATATATATGCTATTTTAATCAGCTTTTATAATAAAAGTATATTTTCAAATTTTTAGAGAAAAGGTCCAAAAAACATTGAAAATGAGGAACTGTCATTTATTTGTAGTCAATTATGTTGGCAGGTTGACTGGTTGTTCAGCGAAATGTAATGAAACAGTTGTAGGAACCTTTGTGTTTACACATTTGTATGTTATTTGTGTTTTATGCAAATCTCCAGTTCTATATGATGTTGTGCCACGGCTCTACAAGCAAAGTTAAGTAGAGCCGAGGTAACCATGTCTAGCATACATACAGACAGGATTAATGTTAGACGACCTGTCATTCTATGAATTGGCTGCTTTTACATAATTTCCTTAAAATATGAAGAAATGTAATAAATGACTCCCGGTTTATGTGTGGCAATGTAGTGGCATTCTACCAGTAAACGCCTGAGTTTAAGATAATATTTAAGATTTATATCTATATCTTGGAAACTGTAAGGTATCAGAAGTTTATACTTGGTAGGGACATTGGTTAGGGGGTGTAGGTGTGCAATGTCATGGTTTGACTTTGATTTGATCTTTGAGCTTTCTGTAGTGACCTTGACATATAAAATCTTTTCTGGGCTATATCTCGGAAACCGTAAGGTGTAGTAAATTGATACTTGGTAGGGACAATGGTTAGGGGTTGTAGGTGTGCAACGTCATGGCGTGATCTTGATTTGACCTTGTCATAGTGACCATGAGTTTTATAATCTTGTCTGGGCTATTTCTTGGATTCTATAAGGTGTAGAATGTTGACACTTGGTAGTGACATTGGTTAGGGGGTGTAGGTATGCATCATGGTGTGTCCTGTAACTTCGGCTCTTCCACATGTGTTGGCCTGCCATATTTTAGACATCTTTCTCTTATGACAAAGAAATATGGTTGCTGCAACTGATTATTATATGCATTTTTACATAATTTTTAGTTTACTGATTAATGCTGTCATCTTGATATTGGATTATCTTGTTTTAGTACTTTATCTTTACATATATTTTCTTTCTTTTGGATGTTATTTTCTCTACTTAAACATTATTTGGAGCTTTATATAACTTGACACTGCTCTGAAAGTATCCAGGGGCCTTTTTCATAAAGAGATCTTAAGTCTGAGACAAAAAATTCTCACAGATTTGAGATTTGGTCTCAGCTGAACAAACAAAACAAACCCTATACTTGTAAATATAACCAACATGTTTTTAAAGATGAAAAGTGTTTGTGTGTTTTAATTCTTAACAAAAATTATGCTGTCTATTAAAATAAAATAGAAAATTGTGTCGGTTGTTTTTTATTTGGCATGTCACATGATCTACTTCTTTGTTGCTATGCAGTCTGAAAACACTGCTGAAAAGTGTCTCAAAGTAAGGTAGTTTTGGAACCAAAATTTGTGCTATCAGTTGTTTCAAAAGTTTAGGCTAAGTATTATATACATTATAAATTATTTTTACTTTACCTTAAGACATAAAAAGTAAAAATATGCACTCAGTTAAGATGAAATAATGCTTGAGACTTTTACCAAAATATTTGAGACAACTATGTACCAGTCTTAAGTTTGAGACCAAATCTGAGACTAAATTTGGTCTCAACCATTTGGTGAATAGCTAACAAGTCTGAGACCAACAACAGTCTCCGATTTGGGACCAAAACTTAAGACTTGAGACAAAATTTGGTCTCAGCAAGTTTTATGAATACCGACCCAGATCTTTGTACTGTTTAACTAATTCTATATCTCATGGTGTTGAAAACTATTTCCCCAGGCTGTTGGGTATGGGCATCTCTGATGCTATTTTTGAATTTAAAATTATTTTTATAAGTTACTGTATTAAAAAAATGTAGTTTAATATTTTTATAAGTTACTTTCTTATGTGGCAGGTATGTGTCATGATCGCATTGTCCTGTGGCATCCGTGTTATCTGTTGTAGTTGTCTTCAAAATTAGTTTCCGGACAGTATCTCAAAAATGGCTTGTCAGATAATATGATTCAATTCAAGTTTGGCATGTGGATGGAACTGGTCCTCAAGATATGCCCTATTTCAGCACATGGTCTCAAATATATAAGGCCAGTAAATTACCAGATCTGCAATATTGTGTTCATTTTTTTTTTTTTTTTTTTTTTTAGAGTTTAGAGATGCCTTCAATCTGTTTGCAAAAGATAAATACATATCTTCAAAGGCAGAGCTCACCCAGATAATGAGGTCATTGGGATTTAGCCCAACAGTGAAAGAACTAGAAAAATACTACAATGAAAATGAAAGAGGTAAGTCAAAAATCTGTCAATGTCTGACTCTCCTGGATGAAATTCTTGAGAACCAAATCAGATTTTTTGTTAAAGTCGACATATATTTGATAGGATTATTTAAGATGTTACTTTCCAATTCAGTTTAAAGTTTTAAAGTGGCAAATTTATTTACTCTGATGGAAATATACAGCAAAAGATAGCCTATTTTTGCTAGATCTCCCAAATGAAACAAAGTGTGACTTGACTGTAGTCCTATAACTATGGAATTGTTATTAATGATAGAACAAGATAGAATTTGTTTGATCTCTCACTGTTGCATGATTTATTAACACAAACCATGCAAATTTTGCTTAAATTGGTTATCTGACAGTTCTCTGTTGCGCAGGAGCTACCAAGTTTGGATAAAAAATAACTGAATCTTATCTGTAGGTGCGAGTTCAAATCCAGCCCATGACAAAATGTGGAAAAAGGCTGTTAGCCTGTTCCCAATATGTCCAAAGCTGTTAAAGGTACACAAAAACTATAAACGAAAACAACAATTTTTGACATTTTGATTGACAATCTAGGTTATGGTTTTTAATTAACTTTATCAGAAATGATTATCTGCAAGTGTTGTGTACCTCTTTTTGATATTTTATATGTTACAGGGATATTGTCTTTAGTCTGTGCCAAAAGAACAAAACGTATGGATGCTAGCTGTAAAGTGACCCTGCTAAACAACAAATTATAATTTTTTTAAAAAATTTTTTTTGTAGATGAGAGAATAGACTTTGCTGTATTTTTGGACATAATGCATGTTCATTCTTTGAAAGAAAAATGCCAGCAAGAAGTGATGGCAGCTTTCAAAGCACATGACCCCAAAGGACGGGGTGTCATTGGTTCTCAGGATTTATACAGGGTACTTACACAGTTTGGTGAAAAATTACCCAGGGCTGAAGGTATAAAATGCTTATATAAAACCCCTTTATATTCATTTAAATGTGCCATTTTAATTTTAACACGTGCTGCTCTATGCAGTGTCAATGCATCCTTTCCTGGTATGCAGGAGTGTGTTTAGGGGGTTGTGGCATCAAAAATATACATCTTTGGTACCAGTAGAAAATTTATGGTGTCAGAATCTTTTATTTTTTTAAACGCACAAATGGCGTAAAACCTTTTTATTCCCTAAACCCCCTTCAGACAATGACTGTGATATGAGATATATAGTAGTCAGTAAAAATTACAAACATTTTAAAAAGATCAATGTGGTATTTTGACTTATAATGGTAACAAGGTCGAAAGGGGTTTTGGTCCCCTAGCATTAGCGCAAAGTTATCAGAGACACGAGTAGTGCACTAGAATTTATGAAAGTCTGGTGACGCAAAGAAATTCCAACTCGGACACATCCCACAGCTGGTCTAGAACTCAGACAGTAACCCGTCCAAGTGCTAACGTATCCCATTGCCGCTTAACTTCAGTGAGCAGACAAATACTCCCGGTCCGGTGACAAAAAAAAAGGGAAAAAAAAGTGATGTCTAGACGCACAAGCCTCAATCATTAATGTCACATTGGATGAATATCAACTTTACAACTCTATTTTATCAGAACAGGAACCTACATACAGTTTTCTATTGCAGTGAATTTAATTATGTCCACCCCACTGGGGGGTGGACATATTATTTTTGCTTTTTCCGGCGTCCGGCGTCCCACTTGGTTTCCAGATATTTTAGGCAACAGTTCTTATCCTATCTTTACCAAATTTGGCATGCAGGTTTATTGGGTTAATAGCTTGTATGGGATTGCTTTTGGTGATGATAGCTCTATAGCTAACTGAGTAATAGCTACTTTGCTACTTTTGAGTAGCTCTTTGGTTTCCAGACATTTTAAGGAATGCTATTAAGCCTAGCTTTCTGAAATTTGGTATGGAGGTTCATTGGGTTAATAGCTTGTATGAGATTGCTTTTTGGGGGAATTGCTTCATAGATGAGTGAGTAATTAATTAAATAAATGAGTAACTAGACCAAGGACGCATCTGTGGCCAGATGCTGGATGTATCCTCCGACAAAGGCCAACTAAGATAGTTTGGAAGATAAACAGCATTTTTCGTTAATAAGCAAGCTGAAAGCACTTTTAAGTTTGGCTAACCTTATTTGACCCTGTAGCAGGGGCCCAAGGTGAAGTCTGACCACATCGAAAGATTCGCAGCCCATGATTTCCTATACGTCGTTTTCACATTGCAAACCTCTAGGACCAATAATAAGCAGGAGGGGCCCAAGGTCAAATCTGACCACATGAAAAGATTTGCAGCCCATGACTTCCTATAAGTTGTTTTCATATTAATGAGTTATTTGAGAAATAGTGGCTATCTGCAATACTTCTAGAGATAATTCGCATTTACTCATTTTGAGTAGATGAATAATTAGCTACAGGTCTGAAACTTCACCAAGTGAAAGGTCTCCCAAAAGTAGGTGAAGGAGTTATTTGACAAAAATTGGCTATCGGGAATACTTTTACAGATAATTTGCATTTACTCATTTTCAGTAGGTGAGTAATTACCTACGGGTCTGAAACTTCACCAAGTGAAAGCTCTCCCAAAAGTAGGCAAATGAGTTATTTGAGAAAAATTGGCTATCTACAATACTTTTAGAGATAATTTGCATTTACTCATTTTGAGTAGGTGAATAATTAGCTATGGGTCTGAAACTTCACCATGTGAAAGCTCTCCCAAAAGTAGATGAATGAGTTATTTGATAAAAATTGGATATCTGCAATAGTTTTAGAGATAATTAGCATTTACTCATTTTGAGTAGGTGAATAATTAGCTACAGGTCTGAAACTTCACCAAGTGAAAGGTCTCCCAAAAGTAGGTGAAGGAGTTATTTGACAAAAATTGGCTATCTGGAATACTTTTAGAGATAATTTGCATTTACTCATTTTGAGTAGGTGAATAATTAGCTATGGGTCTGAAACTTCACCATGTGAAAGCTCTCCCAAAAGTAGATGAATGAGTTATTTGATAAAAATTGGATATCTGCAATACTTTTAGAGATAATTAGCATTTACTCATTTTGAGTAGGTGAATAATTAGCTACAGGTCTGAAACTTCACCAAGTGAAAGGTCTCCCAAAAGTAGGTGAAGGAGTTATTTGACAAAAATTGGCTATCTGGAATACTTTTAGAGATAATTTGCATTTACTCCTTTTCAGTAGGTGAGTAATTACCTACGGGTCTGAAACTTCACCAAGTGAAAGCTCTCCCAAAAGTAGGTGAATGAGTTATTTGAGAAAAATTGGCTATCTGCAATACTTTTAGAGATAATTCGCATTTACTCATTTTGAGTAGGTGAGTAATTACCTACAGGTCTGGAACTTCAGCATGTGAAAGCTCTCCCAAAAGTAGGTGAATGAGTTATTTAAGAAAAATTTGCTATCTGCAATACTTTTAGAGAAAATGCAGAATTACTCATTTTTAGTAGGCAAGTAATTTAGCCACAGGCCTAATTTAGACATAAAGCCTACCAATAGAATACTGTGGTGCACCCTCTAATATACCTTGCAAACTTGAGAAGGCTAGCTATAATATTTTTTTCGTTAGAGCGGTAATGGTGAAATCTCTCTACACACTGCGGCTATCCAGTGGATACAATGATTTACTCAACAGTGAGAACCTGAAAGTAGATATTGGTAAGCTATGCCATGACATAGAGGTCTGCAATTTCACTCTGTTATAGCTGACCAAAAATTATGTGACTAACATATTTAAACAAAATACTGTAAATGTAATAGTTTTCACGTTATAACTGATTTACTCAACAGTGATAACCTCAAAGTAGCTATTACTCAGCTATGCAATGAGCTACATGTCTGAATTTTTTCTATGTTATAGCTGACCCAAAATTAGGTGAACAACATATTTAAGCAAAATACTGTAAATGCAATAGTTTTCAAGTTACAACTGATTTACTCAATAGTGAGAACCTGAAAATAGCTATTGCTCAGCTATGCCATGAGCTATAAGTCTGTAATTTCACGACGTTATAGCTGACCCAAAAGTAGGTGAACAACATATTTTAACAAAATACTCCAAATGCAATATTTTTCAAGTTACAAGTCATTTACTCAACAGTCAGTACCTGAAAATAGCTATTGCTCAGTTGTGCCATGAGCTACAGGTCTGTAATTTCACTATGTTATAGCTGACCCAAAAGTAGCTGAATAACATAATTATACAAATTTCTGTAAATGCAATAGTTTTCCAATTACAACTGATTTACTCAAAAGTGTGAACTTCAAAGTAGCTATTACTCAGCTATGCAATGAGCCACAGGTCTGGAACTTCACTATGTTATAGCTGACTCCGAAATAGGTGAATAACATATTGAAACAAAATACTCTAAATGTAATACTTTTGAAGTTATAAGCAATTTACTCAACAGTGATAACCTAAAAGTAGCTATTACTCAGCTATGCCATGAGCTACAGCTCTGAAATTTTACTATGTTATAGCTGACCCAAAAGTAGCTGAATAACATATTTACACAAATTTCTGTAAATGCAATAGTTTTCCAATTACAACTGATTTACTCAACAGTGTGAACTTCAAAGTAGCTATTACTCAGCTATGCAATGAGCCACAGGTCTGGAACTTCACTATGTTATAGCTGACTCCGAAATAGGTGAATAACATATTGAAACAAAATACTCTAAATGTAATACTTTTGAAGTTATAAGCAATTTACTCAACAGTGATAACTTAAAAGTAGCTATTACTCAGCTATGCCATGAGCTACAGGTCTGAAATTTTACTATGTTATAGCTGACCCAAAAGTAGCTGAATAACATATTTACACAAATTTCTGTAAATGCAATAGTTTTCCAATTACAACTGATTTACTCAACAGTGTGAACTTCAAAGTAGCTATTACTCAGCTATGCAATGAGCCACAGGTCTGGAACTTCACTATGTTATAGCTGACTCCGAAATAGGTGAATAACATATTGAAACAAAATACTCTAAATGTAATACTTTTGAAGTTATAAGCAATTTACTCAACAGTGATAACCTAAAAGTAGCTATTACTCAGCTATGCCATGAGCTACAGGTCTGAAATTTTACTATGTTATAGCTGACCCAAAAATAGCTGAATAACATATTGAAACAAAATGCTCTAAATGCAATAGTTTTCAAGTTACAAGTGATTTTACTCACGATGGAAGTTACTGAAAAGCCCAAAAGTAGCTATTACTCACTTAGCTATTGAGACAGACACCCAAGTTACTCACCATGTTGTAGCTATGAAAAAAGTATCTGAATAACATATTTTAACAAAATGCTCTAAATGCAACACTTTTCAAGTTACAAGTGATTTAGTACATGATTTCATGAATTTTAATGCATTTTAGACATTTTTGTGTACCAGAGGCCTAATTTAGACATAAAGCCTACCAAAAAGATAGGGTGGCGAGTCCTCTAGCATACCAAGCCACCTGCCAAATATGAAAGAAATCTGGAAAGAAATGTGGACTGTAGGTCGCTAACAAGCAATATTCCACATTTTAGACATTTTTGTCTACCACAGGCCTAATTTAGACATAAAGCCTACCAAAAAGATAGGGTGGCGAGTCCTCGACCATATCAAGCCACCTGCCAAATATGAAAGAAATCCGGAAAGAAATGTGGACTGTAGGTCGCTAACAAGAAATCTCTGCGGACGAGGGCGCGGACGACGACGATGATGAATCCATAGTATCCCCGCTTCGCGTCGGGGATACAATTAGCTATTTTGAATACTGAAAAAGGCAAATGTGCTCACATCTCCTAAACCGTGCGAGATAGAGCGATTTCGTCGAAATTTTCGACCCACAGGGTATGTAAGGAATGTACTCTTTGCAATTTTCAAAAAATTTTCCCCTCCCCAAAAATGGCGGCCATTTTGAATTTTCGAATTTTTGCCAAAAATGGCAAAACACAAATTTGCTTCTATCTCCTTAACAGTGCGAGATAGAGCGATTTCGTCAAAATTTTCGACCCACAGGGAATCTAACGAATGCGCTCTTTGCAATTTTCAAAAAATTTTCCCCTCCCCAAAAATGGCGGCCATTTTGAATTTTCCAATTTTTGCCAAAAATGGCAAGACACAAATTTGCTTCTATCTCCTTAACCGTGCGAGATAGAGCGATTTCGTCGAAATTTTCAACCCACAGCCTATCTAAGGAATGTACTCTTTGCAATTTTCAAAAAATTTTCCCCTCCCCAAAAATGGCGGCCATTTCGATTTTTCGAATTTTTGCCAAAAATGGCAAAACACAAATTTCCTTCTATCTCCTTAACCGTGCAAGATAGAGCGATTTCGTCAAAATTTTCGACCCACAGGGTATCTAAAGAATGTAATCTTTGCAATTTTCAAAAAATTTTCCCCTCCCCAAATATGGCGGCCATTTTGAATTTTCCAATTTTTGCCAAAAATGGCAAAACACAAATTTGCTTCTATCTCCTTAACCGTGCGAGATAGAGCGATTTCGTCGATATTTTCGACCCACAGGGTATCTAAGGAATGTACTCTTTACAAATTTCAAAAAATTTTCCCCTCCCCAAAAATGGCGGCCATTTTGAGTTTTCCAGTTTTGGCCAAAAATGGCAAAACACAAATTTGCTTCTATCTCCTTAACCGTGCGAGATAGAGCGATTTCGTCGAAATTTTCAACCCACAGGGTATCTAAGGAATGTACTCTGCAATTTTCAAAAAAATTTTCCCCTCCCCAAAAATGGCGGCCATTTTGATTTTTCGAATTTTTGCCAAAAATAGAAAAACAGGAATTTGCTTCTATCTTCTTAACTGTGCAAGATAGAGTGATTTCGTCAAAATTTTCGACCCAACCAATGCAAAAAGGCATGAAGCTGAAATAATTTACATCTACACTAATAAATATTTAAGCATCATTGATATATTTTACAAATGAAACAGGGTCTTGTAAGACTACTGTACAATTTTGGCAAAAGGTTCATGGGGTGGACATTACACATGATAATGTGTGTTCTTCTATGCTATCCTGTTTCTATTCGCGTCTACTATCAACAGGGCGTCCTATTTCTAGTTTTTCAATAAAACCCCGTACATAAGGATTGGTACGGTAAATATTTACTTGGTCAAAGGTCCAGCACGTATCAACATTAATCAGTGTCGATTAGTGGTCCAACGATTCTCATTCAATTCTCATGTTATGAATCGATTATGAATCGAAAATAAAGTTTAAAAGTCACCCAATTTTAGTTTTTGTGTAAATATTTAACATTTTATTTCTGTGACATTTGTTTACATTATCTGCCATATTTGTTTCACTGATACTTCCTGTTGGGTAAGACTAAAACTCGAGATTTTTGTATACGTTTAAAAGATCTTTTAAGACAATAAACTAAGTGTAACCTAAGTTAAATTTAACTTTCACTGCATCATAAACACCATGCATACTCCCTGCAAATGGGGAATAACAACATTGGCCATCAATCAAGTGGAGAGAACAGGCCTCATTCACTGTAACACTTCAGCAATTTGCCATGAATGTTTTTGACAACTTTTGTTGAATAATAAAAGTTAAATGTTTAGTACATTATCACACTCTGTATTGTACAGTATTTAAGAAATCATAATTATATAAAATTAATAGATCATGTAGATCGGCTTAAAAAGCAAAATTCATGGAATATTTTTTTCAGGATGACAGAAATGTAATAGAACAATAGGCCAATACTTTACAGTAACCTAAACTCAGAGAAAATATTACAGGAGACTGTTTGAAGTTAGAGATGTTAGAGATATTTACAGCTTGGAGTAAAATATAAGGCAGAAGATATGATTATGTGTTATAAAAAAAGAAGCATGGAGTGATGTTGAATAAAAGTGGTTGAAAATATGTTTATTTTAACTTTCAGCATTCTTGGTTGTTTTTTAATCTGCTGAAGTTACATTCAAACACCATAAATGATTTTTAAGCTGAAAAGAGTTGATGGAAATGAATGAAAAATTTTAACTGTTAAGGTTGCCTTAGTAGATTACTACATTATTGCTCATAAACATACTTGATTAGTCTTTCAATGATAGTCTTCTTAGTCTTCCCTACCACAAACTGGAACCAAATAACATGGATTATTTTAGACTTGATTGATAGAAAAACTGCGGTATTCTGATATTTGAGAAAAAATAAAGAATTCCTTGTCTTTCTTGAAAAACAAGCAGAGAGGCGATTATAATCGATAATCGATCACTAAGAATGACCGATTAATCGATTCTGATTTTTCTGACTGATTCCTAACACTAGTGTCGATAGTTTGTTGTAAGCATCAGATTTAATCAAATCAAATAATTGACATGCATCAGTCTCAGAACATTGTGCATCCAATGTGTTCCATAAATTTGTACATGGCCATTTTTTATGTCGTCACTCTGCGGCTTTGGCATACGCGTCCACGTCTGCTTGAACAACTTCTCCTCCAAAACTACAAGGCCTAGAGACATGCTCTTTTTTAAAAAAAAGATATCTTATCTCTCGAGGATGAAAAAATGTTCAAGGCATGCAAATCTGTTTGTCTGTTTGTTAGGGCCATTACAAGGGAGGTAACCCTACCAAAAGTGTGAAAATTTCAACACTTTATCAAAATTTTCTCATTGACTATTGCAGGGATTTCTCTCATATCTTGTATTTATGTTATATGTACTAGGCCACTAGTAGATTTCCTTGTGTGAGTATCAGAACAGGATCTGTCTTAACTTTTTTTTTTATGAATTTTTTTAATAATTTTTAATGCCTTAAAATTCATAAAATCATGCACTAAATCACTTATTTTCTCATTGACTATGGCAGGGATTTCTCTCACATCTTGCATATATGTACTAGGCCACTAGTAGATTCCTGTGTGTGAGTATCAGGCCTGGATCTTTTAAAATTATTTTTTATGAATTTTTTAAATAAGTTTTAATGCATTAAAATTCATGAAATCATGCACTAAATCACCTATAACTTGAAAAGTATTGCATTTAGCGCATTTTGTTAAAATATGTTATTCAGCTACTTTTTCCGTAGCTACAACATGGCGAGTAACTTGGGTGTCTATTCCAATAGCTTAGTGAGTAATAGCTATTAGCTACTATGATTTTTCAGTACCTTTCATAATGAGTAAAATCACTTATAACTCAAAAACTATTGCATTTAGAGAATTTTGTGTAAATATGGTATTCAGCTACTTTTAGGTCAGCTATAACATAGTAAAATTGCAGACCCGTAGCTCATTGCATAGCCAAGTAATAGCTACTTTGAGGCTATCACTGTTGAGTAAATTGCTTCAAATCTATTTCATTTTGAGTATTTGTATCCACTGGATAGCAATCCGGTGGATACTATGGATTTGACTTCGTTACGCCTATGCCGCCGCCGCAGTGTGTAGAGAGATGGCTCTCTACAAATAAGCTCAAGCTAAATCCAGATAAGACCGAATTCATTGTGTTTAGCTCAAAGTCTCAGCGCGAAAAACTTAATCAGTCCTTCCCGGTCAACATACTTGGTAATCTCATATCACCAACAGATGCAGTTAGGAACCTTGGTGTCTGGTTTGATTCTGATTTCTCATTCTCTTGCCATGTTAGGAAGGTCTGCAAGGCTTGTTTTGCTCATCTTAAGCGACTCCGAGGACATCTGACACATGAAGCTACTCTTATGGCTGCCAATGCTCTGGTCGGAAGTCGACTAGATTACTGTAACTCTCTGTTCAGAGGTCTCTCAGCTCTAGATCTGCGCAAACTTCAATGTGTTCAGAATAGCCTGGCCAGAATTGTTGCCAACACCACCAAGTACTCACACATCACTCCAGTTAGAAAAGCACTACATTGGTTGCCAATTAAGTACCGTTCTATCTTTAAGACTGCCATGCTGGTATATAAGTTCCTACACAGTGGTAACCCCAAATACTTTGAACCCTTCCTCATTCCCAGACATAGTGCATATAACACTCGTCGAAGTCAATCTGATGGCATATTTCTTGAGGTTCCCCACTTTGGTTCAATTTTCAAGTCTCGAAAACATTTTGGACTCAGTTTTGCGTATGACGCACCTATGATTTGGAATGACCTTCCTGATGAGGTCCACTCTGCAAACTCACTTGCCTCTTTCAGGTCAAAGTTGAAGTCATACCTCTTTGGAAAAGCATACCCACCCTAAATTTCCAATCTCCTTTCTCCGCAGTGCTGACCCCTGCAATGTCTCTGGTTTTTGAATATTGAACAGTGTTTTTGTGTGATGCGCCTTAGAGTCTGTCTTTTGACGGAGATTAAGCGCTATAAAAGTGCTATAAGAATTAGAATTTGCAGGATATATTCATAGCCATAAAATCTTGCCTGGGAATATTTTTGGCCTCATTTTGAAAAACAAGATGGCCGCTACGGGCGTTTTTCGACTTTAAACAAGGACTTTTGGTGGCCCTCTAGAGCAAAGGGTATTATAGGTAGAGATCTCAAATTCGCAGGATATGTTCCTCATTATAAAATCTTGACTGGGAATATTTTTGGCCTCATTTTGAAAAACAAGATGGACGCCACAGGTGTTTCTTTGCAGTCATGAAAAGTGCTTATAACTCGCTTATTATTGGTCCTAGAGGTTTGGGATGGTAAACCAACCTATAGGAAATCATGGGCTGGGAATCTTTTGGTGTGGTCGGATTTGACCTTGGACCCCTCCTTCAAGGTCAAACGAGCATAGCCAAACTTAAAAGTGCTTATAACTCGCTTATTATTGGTCCTAGAGGTTTGGGATGGTAAACCAACCTATAGGAAATCATGGGCTGGGAATCTTTTGGTGTGGTCGGATTTGACCTTGGACCCCTCCTTCAAGGTCAAACGAGCATAGCCAAACTTAAAAGTGCTTATAACTCCCTTATTATTAGTCGTAGAGGTTTGGGATGGTAAACCAACCTATAGGAAATCATGGGCTGGGAATCTTTTGGTGTGGTCAGATTTGACCTTGGACCCCTCCTTCAAGGTCAAACGAGGATAACCAAACTTAAAAGTGCTTATAATTCGCTTATTATTGGTCCTAGAGGTTTAGGATGGTAAACCAACCTATAGGAAATCATGGGCCGGGAATCTTTTGGTGTGGTCGGATTTGACCTTGGACCCCTCCTTCAAGGTCAAACGGGAATAGCCAAACTTAAAAGTGCTTATAACTCGCTTATTATTGGTCCTAGAGGTTTGGGATGGTAAACCAACCTATAGGAAATCATGGGCTGGGAATCTTTTTGGTGTGGTCAGATTTGACCTTGGACCCCTCCTTCAAGGTCAAACGAGGATAGCCAAACTTAAAAGTGCTTATAACTCGCTTATTATTGGTCCTAGAGGTTTGAGATGGTAAACCAACCTATAGGAAATCATGGGCTGTGAGTCTTTTGGTGTGGTCGGATTTGACCTTGGACCCCTCCTTCAAGGTCAAACGAGCACAGCCAAACTTAAATGTGCTTATAGCGCGCTTATTACTGGTCCTAGAGGTTTGGGATGGTAAACCAACCTATCGGAAATCATGGGCTGGGAATCTTTTGGTGTGGTCGGATTTGACCTTGGACCCCTCCTTCAAGGTCAAACGAGGATAGCCAAACTTAAAAGTGCTTATAACTCGCTTATTATTGGTCCTAGAGGTTTGGGATGGTAAACCAACCTATTGGAAATCATGCTGTGGGAATCTTTTGGTGTGGTCAGATTTGACCTTGGACCCCTCCTTCAAGGTCAATAGAGCATAGTCAAACTTAAAAGTGCTTATAACTCGCTTATTATTGGTCCTAGAGGTTTGGGATGGTAAACCAACCTATAGGAAATCATGGGCTGGGAATCTTTTGGTGTGGTCGGATTTGACCTTGGACCCCTCCTTCAAGGTCAAACGAGCATAGCCAAACTTAAAAGTGCTTATAACTCGCTTATTATTGGTCCTAGAGGTTTGGGATGGTAAACCAACCTATAGGAAATCATGGGCTGGGAATCTTTTGGTGTGGTCGGATTTGACCTTGGACCCCTCCTTCAAGGTCAAACGAGCATAGCCAAACTTAAAAGTGCTTATAACTCCCTTATTATTAGTCGTAGAGGTTTGGGATGGTAAACCAACCTATAGGAAATCATGGGCTGGGAATCTTTTGGTGTGGTCAGATTTGACCTTGGACCCCTCCTTCAAGGTCAAACGAGGATAGCCAAACTTAAAAGTGCTTATAATTCGCTTATTATTGGTCCTAGAGGTTTGGGATGGTAAACCAACCTATAGGAAATCATGGGCTGGGAATCTTTTGGTGTGGTCGGATTTGACCTTGGACCCCTCCTTCAAGGTCAAACGGGAATAGCCAAACTTAAAAGTGCTTATAACTCGCTTATTATTGGTCCTAGAGGTTTGGGATGGTAAACCAACCTATAGGAAATCATGGGCTGGGAATCTTTTTGGTGTGGTCGGATTTGACCTTGGACCCCTCCTTCAAGGTCAAACGAGGATAGCCAAACTTAAAAGTGCTTATAATTCGCTTATTATTGGTCCTAGAGGTTTGAGATGGTAAACCAACCTATAGGAAATCATGGGCTGTGAGTCTTTTGGTCTGGTCGGATTTGACCTTGGACCCCTCCTTCAAGGTCAAACGAGCACAGCCAAACTTAAATGTGCTTATAGCGTGCTTATTACTGGTCCTAGAGGTTTGGGATGGTAAACCAACCTATCGGAAATCATGGGCTGGGAATCTTTTGGTGTGGTCGGATTTGACCTTGGACCCCTCCTTCAAGGTCAAACAAGGATAGCCAAACTTAAAAGTGCTTATAACTCGCTTATTATTGGTCCTAGAGGTTTGGGATGGTAAACCAACCTATAGGAAATCATGGGGTGGGAATCTTTTGGTGTGGTCAGATTTGACCTTGGACCCCTCCTTCAAGGTCAATAGAGCATAGCCAAACTTAAAAGTGCTTATAACTCGCTTATTATTGGTCCTAGAGGTTTGGGATGGTAAACCAACCTATAGGAAATCATGGGCTGGGAATCTTTTGGTGTGGTCGGATTTGACCTTGGACCCCTCCTTCAAGGTCAAACGAGCATAGCCAAACTTAAAAGTGCTTATAACTCGCTTATTATTGGTCCTAGAGGTTTGGGATGGTAAACCAACCTATAGGAAATCATGGGCTGGGAATCTTTGGTGTGGTCGGATTTGATCTTGGACCCCTCCTTCAAGGTCAAACGGGGATAGCCAAACTTAAAAGTGCTTATAACTCGCTTATTATTGGTCCTAGAGGTTTGGGATGGTAAACCAACCTGTAGGAAATCATGGGCTGGGAATCTTTTGGTGTGGTCGGATTTGACCTTGGACCCCTCCTTCAAGGTCAAACGAGGATAGCCAAACTTAAAAGTGCTTATAACTCGCTTATTATTGGTCCTAGAGGTTTGGGATGGTAAACCAACCTGTAGGAAATCATGGGCTGGGTATCTTTTGGTGTGGTCGGATTTGACCTTGGACCCCTCCTTCAAGGTCAAATGAGGATAGTACAGAAAATCATGTGCTGGGAATCTATTGCTGTGGTCGGATTTGACCTTGGACCCTCCATCAAGGTCAAACGAGGATAGCCAAACTTAAAAGTGCTTATAACTCGCTTATTATTGGTCCTAGAGCTTTGGAATGGTAAACCAAAATCTAGGAAATCATGGGCTGGGAATCTTTCTGTGTGATCGGATTTGACCTTTGGCCCCTCTTTCAAGGTCAAATGAGGATTGCCAAAATTAGTGTTTATATCTTGCTTATTCGTATTCCTAGAGGTTTGCAGTGTCACACCAACCTATAGGAAATCATGGGCTAAGAATCTTTTGATATGGTCAGATTTCACCTTGGGCTTCTCCTTCAAGGTTAAGCGATGTTAGAATGGCTTTAGTGAGTTTTCTTCTGGTGGATACAATTTGCATCGGTTCTCTGATGCGCTAGGTCTAGTTTGTTTTTCATGTACTTTTGGGTCAACTATAACATAGTAAAATTGCAGACCTGTAGCTCATGGCATAGCTGAGCAATAGCTACTTTCAGGTTCTCACTCTTGAGTAAATCAGTTGTAATTTGAAAACTATTGCTTTTATTGTATTTTGTTTAAATATGTTATTCACCTACTTTTTGGTCAGCTATAACATTGTAAAATTGCAGACGTGTAGCTCATAGCATAGCTGTGTAATAGCTATTCTCAGGTTCTCACTGTTGAGTAAATCAGTTGTAATTTGAAAAATATTGTATTTTAAGTATTTTCTAAAAATATGTTGAAAGAAAAATGAAAACTATTTCATTTACAGTATTTTGTTTAAATAAGTTATTAACCTACTTTTGGGTCAGCTATAAAATAGTATAATTGCAGACCTGTAGCTCCTTGCATGGCTGATTGATAGCTACTTTCAGGTTCTGACTGTTGAGTAAATCAGTTGTAGCTTGAAAACTATTTCATTTACAGTATTTCTTTAAATATGCTATTCACATACTTTTGTGGGAGCTATACCATATCAAAATTGAAGCCCTTTAACAGATTGCATAGCTGAGCAAAAGCTACTTTTAAGATTCTCACTGTTTGAGTAAATCAGTTGTAACTCAAAAACTATTGCATTTGCAGTATTTTCTTTAAATATGTTTCTAACCTACTTTTTACACCTTAACAGTTACCTTGTTACTTTCCTTCTGAATACCATCTCCAGGGCACAACTTTTGTGTCCTTTTCTTCTGTCACTTCTACTCTGAAACTCAAAACACACAGTCAGCTGACACAGAGCCCATTCACGGGCACTGATTGCTTGATTAAGCCAAATAGGATCTATTATTTTGACATGTCTTTGCCTTCTTTGTGTTTCAGTTGACAGGTTCTTCAAAGAATCGGGTATCAATCCTAGAGGAAATGTGAGTTATGAAGATGTGATGAGATTTATGCTTACTCCAATCCCAGATTATTAAGACTTGTCACAGAAAGTGTATGAGAGTATGAAATGCTTCAATGTTTATGATCTGCCAATAATGCAGGATTTTTCCATAATGTGGCCTGGGTGTCAAATATTTTCAGACAATAGTGGAACTGACTCCATCTTTACAGACCTTGTTCTTAGAATTTTATTAAGAGGTTACAAATTTATAAGAATAAAACTTTTTAAATTTTGAGAATTTAAAAAACTTTTTTAAATTTTGAGAATTTTAAACACAAAAGTGGGAAATCACATACATGTAGAAAACTATCAGGATAATTTTGACAGAAAAACTCATGAAAATACATATTTATAGAAATTTTGAAAAAAAGTCTTATTTGTACAAATTATTTTCTGAAAAAAAAACATTATGTTCTTATGTAACTCTCAGAAAAGGTGTTAAGAATAAGAATTACAATAAATATGGACCGTGAGTTAATAAGGGCCAGTCGTCTTCTTGAAGTTGTGTTGATTTGAACCCAAGCAATATTTTGTTAATTTTCTGCTTTCTTTTTGATTTCTCTTTGAAACAGTTATGTGTTCATATCAGTAGGTGTTTTTGAATAGAGTTAGTAGTGAAGCATTTTGATAGAGCAGAATGTCATACAATTGCAGTTTTACACGATCATAGGTAAACTAATTACCAGATGCTAGTGTATATTTACTTATATGTATTTTTATTGTTAATAATCTGTTTTGAAAACAAAAATTATTTGTTACCTTGTTTTCACATTGTGACTGTAAACTCCATAAAACCAGTAAAATGTGTGAAGTTCCAGAAAAGAAATAATATCTTTATGTTTTTCAGTAATTACAACAAGAAGTGATGAAAGCTTATACATTTCTGAATATATTATGGTAGTAGAAAGTCTGATTTGGTAGTATTTGAAGTTCTACCAATACTGTAATGGATAAATTTGAAAGTTCTATTGAAGATTCTGCCAGTAAGAAGTTAACTGGACTTTCTTAGTGTATTATTTCAATTTCTAACAAATTGGATCACCTACCATGACATGTATGTAAATAAATAACAAATAGTTTTTTTATGAATCCCTGTTTCCTGCTGGTCAGGTTTTTTGTGACTTAAACATTCCATTAAATCTGCAGTTGCTACAAAAATGACATTCCAAAAGAGTTGAATGGTAGTACAAGCTTATCTGTAAAAAGTGATTGTTTCTATCCAATATTTTTTTACACCATTGTTTTGAAAATAAATCTTTTTCTTTTTGATGCATTGGTTTTTCATTCATTTTTAAACTCAAATACTGTTCATGTAAATTATGTATCTCTTTATATATTTAAAAATAACACATTTTAGGTAAAGGAAAGTTTTAAAGAATTTTACTATGTTTAGTGCATTTTCTCCATTTAAGAATTTGTTTTTATTCAAACTGAAACAATAAGGATTGTTTTCTTTTATCTTTTTAAGATCATATTTTCACTTGAAAATAGAGACAAATCAAATACTTTTGCATGATGGAAAATAGGTCTTTTTGAATGTTGCAAGTAATTGCTTCACCTTAAGAATTGTTCACAATAAGGTACAACTCAGGGGAAAAAAACGAACAGTAATTCTTCGAAATATAGGAAACTCTTAAACCTTCAGTTAAAAATCTTTGTGAATAGGTCCCATAATCTTTATTTACACAAACCTAATCTTTATCAGGAAAAGAAATCCCACCTGAAATTATAAACATTTTTTGTAGACCCAAAATATTTTAATAGAAGTATCAAACAAAGACTTCAAGCTTCATAAATGAGAGGCATAAGTCTGACAAGAGATTTATATTCTTTCACATATATTCTTCCAATTCACAACACAAAGAATGCAGGTTTCATCACCAAATCAGAAATTTGATTTTATGTTAACAAAATCCACGCTTTCCATGTTACTGTTGACTGGCAAAGTCCTGAGTTGCTGCACGTACTGGTCTGGCAGGCCACACTGTACTGCTCCCGTAACAATGACCTCCTTATAAGCAGCAGACGCCTTGCCATCCTTTACCTCTCCATCTGGCCGGAACACTAGGTTTGCTTTTATAACACTGCCATCCTCTCTCTCCAGATCTACTTCCTTTGTTTGAAAAACACCCTTGTCCACTGCCTCCTGTCTGAATGCAATAATATTTTTAAAAATTTGGTCGCATTTGCAAAAATTAGGAACTTTTCTAGTATTTTTAAACCACTTTATGATGAGCTTTAACAGGGAAAGATAAAAAAATTTAGTGTCAATAAGGCATTGGTGATATAGTTCTCACATTTGTTGAAGCAGGGTTGCTATCTATGACTAGGAGTATAGTAATGCAGAATTAACACGCCAATACAGATTTGACAAGTATGATAGAAATAGTAATACAACTCATTCAATCATTAAGCCAAACTGTTATTCAGATTTGACATTTACCAGTATGTTGAATATGATGTTTAACAACTTTTAAGTTTAATAGACCGTGTTTTGCATCCTAAAGCTTGGGTTTAGTGTATAAGTAGAAAATTTAACTGATTTAATGTTGTGCCTAGTACCTTATTTTGGCTATGTTGTGATGGGACTGCCATTTAAGTGATAATCTGAGTCATTATGCATACTTCCCCAGAACCCAGATGATCTTCCACCTTCACCTTAGTGATCAGATGGGAACTGGTCAAGCTACACTACATAGGTAGATTTCAGTTTTTTAAGAGATTAATCAGAATTATTTTCACCAATGGTCCATTTCTTCTTTAGAGAATAGCACAGATTGAAAATTTCACTAGGAATTAATTTTCACTATCCAACCCCATTAGCCGTGAAATATTTGCTTTGTGAAAATTTCCACTTATGGACAGTAATTTCGTCTCCCACCCAATTAGGTCACAAAGGTGCCGTGTGTTTAGTAGATGTTTTTGAACAGTAAAAATATGTAATGTTGAAAACATATGAACATATTTCAGAATTGGACAGGTTTCAAAGAAAAAGTTAGGTTTTACTTCCAGTTCAACAGCCAGGGTCATACTGGAACAGGTTCACAGCATTACCACTTGTGGGGGGAACCCATATAAAGACAACTGATTAGAAGCTAAAGTTGTTAACTAAATTGGGTCAACTCAGCACCAACATATTCCCAGACAGGTCATCACCTACGCCACAGGTTTTGACTTTAGTATTTTCCATGGGACCCACCTTCTGTATACCATAAATTTTATGAAAGTATAATCACCCACTGTTAGAAGAACTTCAGCAATTCAATCTACAATATGTTTATATTTTCAGGCAAAACTGTCCCAGACAACAAACGCATAACTATTATTTTAGTTTTTATGTCATCACTCTGCGGCGTGGGCGTACGCGTCCGCGTGAACATCTTCTCCTCCAAAACTACAAGGCCTAGAGACATGCTGTTTTTTTTAAAAGATACCTTATCTATCGAGGATGAAAAATTGTTCAAGGCATGCAAATCTGTCTGTTCATCTGTTTGCTAGAGACATTACAAGGGGGGTACCCCCACCAAAAGTGTGAAAATTTCAACACTTTATCACAATTTTCTTTGTGACTATTGCAGGGATTTCTCTCATATCTTGCGTATATGTACTAGGCCAGAGGTAGATTCTCTTGTGTGAGTATGAGACCTGGATCTGTGTTCATTTTTTTTTAATAAATTTTTTTAATAATTTTTAATGCACTAAAATTCATGAAATCATGCACTAAATCACTTATAACTTGAAAAGTGTTGCATTTAGAGCATTTTGTTAAAATATGTTATTCAGCTACTTTTTTCATAGCTACAACATGGTGAGTAACTTGGGTGTCTGTCTCAATAGCTAAGTGAGTAATAGCTACTTTTGGGCTTTTCAGTAACTTCCATCATGAGTAAAATCACTTATAACTTGAAAACTATTGCATTTAGAGAATTTTGTATAAATATGTTATTCAGCTACTTTTGGATCAGCTATAACATAGTAAAATTTCAGACCTGTAGCACATGCCATAGCTGAGTAATAGCTACTTTTAGGTTATCACTGTTGAGTAAATCACTTATAACTTGAAAACTATTGCATTTAGAGTATTTCATATAAATATGTTATTGAGCTACTTTTGGGTCAGCTATAACATAGTAAAATTTCAGACCTGTAGCTCATGGCATAGCTGAGTAATAGCTACTTTTAGCTTATCACTGTTGAGTAAATCACTTATAACTTGAAAACTATTGCATTTACAGAAATTTGTGTAAATATGTTATTCAGCTACTTTTGCGTCAGCTATAACATAGTAAAATTAGAGGCCTATAGCTCATGGCACAACGGAGCAATAGCTATTTTCAGGTACTGACTGTTGAGTAAATCAGCTGTAACTTGAAAGATATTGCATTTTGAGTATTTTGTTAAAATATGTTGTTTACCTACTTTTGGGTCAGCTATAACATAGTGAAATTAGAGACCTATAGCTCATGGCATAGTAGAGCAATAGCTATTTTCAGGTTCTCACTACTGAGTAAATCAGTTGTAACTTGAAAAATATTGCATTTACAGTAATTTGCTTAAATATGTTGTTCAAATACTTTTGGGTCAGCTATAACATAGTGAAATTACAGATCTATAGCTCATGGCATAGCTGAGCAATAGCTATTTTCAGGTTCTCACTATTGAGTAAATCAATTGTAACTTGAAAACTATTGCATTTACAGTAATTTGCTTAAATATGTTGTTCACCTACTTTTGGGTCAGCTATAACATAGTAAAAATTCAGACATGTAGCTCATTGCATAGCTGAGTAATAGCTACTTTGAGGTTATCACTGTTGAGTAAATCAGTTGTAACTTGAAAACTATTACATTCAGAGTATTTCGTTTAAATATGTTATTCACATAATTTTTAGTCAACTATAACATAGTGAAATTGCAGACCTCTATGTCATATCATAGCTGAGCAATGCCTACTTTCAGGTCTCACTGTTGAGTAAATCATTGTATCCACTGGGTAGCCGCAGTGTGTAGAGAGATTTCACCGTTACCGCTCTTAACGAAAAAAATATTATAGCTAGCCTTCTTAAGTTTGCAGGATATATTACCGTAATAACCATGAAATGTTGCCTGGGAATATTTTGGGCCTCATTTTGAAAAACAAGATAGCTGCCAGGGACGTTAATTCGACTTTAAACCAGGACTTTTGTTGGCCCTCTAGAGCAAAGGGTATTATAGATGGAGATCTCAAATTCGCAGGATATGTTCCTCATTATAAAATCTTGACTGGGAGTATTTTTGGCCTCCTTTTGAAAAACAAGATGGCCGCCACAGGTGTTTCTTTGTCAGTCATGAAAAGTGCTTATATCTCCCATATTATTGGTCCTAGAGGTTTGGGATGGTAAACCAACCTGTAGGAAATCATGGGCTGGGAATCTTTTGGTGTGGTCAAATTTGACCTTTGACCCCTGCTTCAAGGTCAAACAAGGATAGCCAAACTTAAAAGTGCTTATAACTTGCTTATTATTGGTCCTAGAGGTTTGGAACGGTAAACAGACATATAGGAAATCATGGCCTGGGAATCTGTTGATGTGGTCCGATTTGACCTTGGACCCCTCCTTCAAGGTCAAATGAGGATAGCCAAACTTAAAAGTGCTTATAACTCGCTTATTATTGGTCCTAGAGGTTTGGAATGGAAACCAACCTATAGAAAACCATTGGCTGGGAATCTTTTGGTGTGGTCGAATTTGACCATGGACCCTGCCTTCAAGGTCAAACGAAGATAGCCAAACTTAAAAGTGCTTATAACTTGCTTATTATTGGTCCTAGAGGTTTGGGATGGTAAACCATCCTATAGGAAATCATGCGCTGGGAATCTTTTGGTGTGGTCAGATTTGACCTTTGGACCCCTCCTCCAAGGTCAAATGAGGACAGCCAAACTTAAAAGTGCTTATAACTCGCTTATTATTGGTCCTAGAGGTTTGGGATAGTAAACCAACCTATGGGAAATCATGGGCTGGGAATGTTTTTGTGAGGTTGGATTTGACCTTGGACCCCTTCTTCAGGGTCAAACGAGCATAGCCAAACTTAAAAGTGATATGCGAGGATATTGCATTTGCAGTATTTCTTTAAATATGTTTTAGCCTACTTTTTACACTTAAACAATTACCTTTTTACTTTCCTTCATAATCCCATTTGCGGGGCACAACTTATTTGTCCTTCTGTCAGCTTCGGAATTTCTTTCGAACATGCTGTTCAATTACCATTTACTGTACTTCTGTACAGCACTTTCCCTGATAATTATGCTTTCCTCTCATTATCACCTTCACAAATCAAAAACACTCACTCAGCTGACTCAGTGCCCGTTCACGGGCACTCTACTCTTGTTTATTTTTATATTAATTTTGTATTTATAACATTCTCAATCTTCCCGCAATGATAATTATTCTGAACTTTTTTCAAAGTATTTAACTGATGGGCTGTCCATTCTAAATTAGTAATCCAGAAGAAGTTCTCTGCTTCTATGACTATAACACATTAGTGAATAAATGAAATATTATAAAATCAATACATTATCATATTTTAACAGATCTACTTTTATTTTTAGAATTTTAATTTATTTTTCAGTTACTCATTACCTTTGTGCATATCTAATTAAATATCTAACACAATATCAGTTGTCATCTCCCTTTGTCTTAGGTACTGACACCCCCTCCCCCATCTCTAGTTCTCTCACTGACACTATGTACACAGAAGTATATAAATAGTACATGGATATGATAAACAATTGCACTATGCTGGGATGGGGTTTCTTTTCTTTAGCTCTCTCATCAGTATTAGTAAATCCAATATGTATAAAAGGGAGAAAAAAGATAATCACAAATCACCAATGGTCCAGTCTATATGCATTTTACACACTTACTCCAATAAAGCTCAGTTAATGTGATAAGCAATAAAGAAGTGCAACAGATCAACAACGAATACCCAACAGGAAAGTTGTTTCTCAAGATTTATAAATTATTAAGTATAACTCCACAAAAATGAAAATCAAAGGTGTACCTAAAATTGGGAATTTATAAATGTATGGTTATCAAGTTACTGAAAGAGTTCATAACTGCGTGAGCTGTGTTAAATTTAACCAAGATAAATAATGCTAAGCTAGTTAAGGGCTGAAAATCCCACTTTTTAGAGTCGGGGGGGGGGGCATAATTTCATTACTAATGGGACTTCAAATTTTCCTGGAAAATAAAGATGTCCCTCATGCAAGTAACAAGTTTGATTTTGAAAAGTTAAAACCAAGTGAGCAGAGAGACAAAACACCGTTTTTAAATTTAAGGTAGCCATTACATCATCAATATTGTATTTATAACATTCTCAATCTTCCCACAATGATAATTATTAATTCTAAACTTTTTTCAATAGGGCCTTCCTTTGAAAAACTTCAATGTCAATTTATTTAGGGTTTTACGTCGCTTTCAACACTGTACAGGTCATATCACGATGGGTAGTTGGAAGGGCAGAGGAAATCAGTACATACAGTTCGCTAGGGTTCTGTACTGTAAACTGCCGACCAATGGCAAGCAACTACCAGCTTTCCCACTTAAGGCCATGACGGGGATCGAACCCCGGCCTCAGAGGTGGGAGGCGAGAGTGTTACCACTCTGCCACGGTGGCCCCCAAAATGTCAATGTCAAATTATGGAGTTAAATTATTAGGGGAAGGAAGTGTGTGAAAACAGAGAAAGTCCTCCCAGTTTGGGCGTTTGTGGACCTGATACACAAGTTAAATGTCAACTTAAAGCCCCTTTTCCATATATGCGTGATGCGGTATACGGCATGCGGTATGCGGCTATTCAAAGTACTAGAAGCCTGATGAGTTCTGCATAAAGTATAAGTACCGGATCTGCATACCGTACACGCATATATAGAAACACCTCTTATATTTTTATTGCAAAGTTAAAATAGCCACGGATCACGCGTATATGGAAATGGGGCTTAAAACCGTAATTTTGAGCACCTGTAAAAGGAACATATTAATACATTCCCAGATGAGATTTCAAGTAGATTAGCCAGACTTTGACAGGTAGAGGACTTTTAGAAAGGTAAAAAAAAAAAAAATTAATATATTACCAGATGAGGTTTAAAATAGACGACAGTCATAGTTTGACAACTACAGGACTTTAAAATATCCAAAAGTTCATTAATTGGGTCTCTGTGGATATTTCTGAGACCTTAAGGTGACCTCAAAATTGAAGCTACAGGGCTCCACAAAGATCACATATAGAAGTTATATTTCATATAGTTTGTGGCTGGTCAGACTTCTTATTTCAAAGTTATAGGGCAAAATATGTATGAAAGTCCCTAAGTGGGGTCCAGGTCCTCAGTGGCCTAGTGGTTAGCAAGTTTGGCATCTAATCATAGGCTGTCACCTCTGTGGGTTCGAGTCCCACAAGTGGCAATTCTGAGGACCTGTCCCAATATGACCCTGGCTGTTGAACGGGACGTAAAACCCCAACTTTGACTTTGACTGTGGGTTCGAGTCCCACAAGTGGCAATTCTGAGGACCTGTCCCAATATGACCCTGGCTCTTGAACGGGACATAAAACCCCAACTTTGACCCTAAGTGGGGTCGTGATGTGCCTCAAATATAGTTTTGACGTCAACTTAAAGTCTTGATTCTTGACATATCTAAGAACATATTGTGTTCTCAGGTAAACTTTTAGCTTGATGAGCTTCATAGTGGCAAATATCCATTTCTGACTTAAGGTTACTTAACTTATTTATTATTGAGCGTTAAAGGTCACCTTAAAATAGGAAACTTCCTTTGACCATCCTTTACATGCGTATCAAGTTTTTAAAAAAAGTTACAAAAGGAAATTTTCACGGCGGTGCAACGGAGCAGGATCCAGTATATCCCCCCCCCCCCCCCCGACTTTCGTCTGGGAATATAAGTACAAGAACATCAAATGCTTTTTTTTCGCAGCATAAAAACATTGTTGACAGTTTTAACAAACTCGTACTCACCTCTTCAAATTTTCCCATTCTGTTGGACTTAAACACCACACAGCTCCCCAGATATGTTTCCCAGTACATGGAACAGCCATTGCCATATTTCCTCCCCAACTTTCGCTGAATGGGCCAAAGCTAAGGGTATGGTCCTAAAGTAATGCATGGCTTCCACAATTAACAGTTTGGTAGACCAGATAAAGTAAAAGGAAGTGTTTAAAAGTTACTCTTATTCAAGGATCTCTCCAATTGACGTACAGATGAGACTTGTTTGGAGTAATTCGTACTGAATGAATTATAAAAGTGAAAATGGTTTCATTTTATTGGGGTTTTTTTCACTCCAACCAAGGACTACGTCAGTTATGTATGATAAATGGTGAAATCTAATAACATTATCTCTGCCAAAAACAAGATATACATACCTTGTATTTTGCTATACATTTCATCTTTGGGTTGGGTGCAATACGGGCAAACCGTTCCGCTAGTAAGTTGCTAGCATATCCATAGTAAAAGATTTCCTCACCCATGTTCAAATGTGTTGTATGGCCTCAAGCCTTGTGGATAAAAGGACACTCCAAATGACAGTACTACCCACAAATGACGTGTCACAACATATAACGTGTATCATATATTAAGGTGACATAGGCTATTAATATACCTGTTCAATAAATTTACATAAAGTATTGGTGAGATGTTGTGAAACGAAACTTGAAAGATATACTTGGCAAGTTTGAAAGATCACTCCTATGTTTGACTTTAACCGTATTTGGTCTTATTCAGACCATGTGGTTTATGGTATTAAAGTTTATTCCTGTTTAGAACATATGATTACTACTGTGTTATGGTCCACTGAAATACAAACCTGTATTTACTCAGAAAAACAAAGTTATATACGACACCAGTGATATATGTTCTACGGCAAAAAATAGATAAGGAGAGAAAAATATATCTTTCAGGTGGGTTATATGAACATGATAATGATGTGTGTTATCACCCCCCCCCCCCCCCCCCACCCCGCTGATATGTGGACACACAACACACTGTAACTTCGATGATAACTCACCGACACGACACTATACTGAGATAGTGTAACTTTAGGTATAATTCTGTTGCATAAAAGTATTCGTCAGTTTATGGGTCTAAATTTTGGTGATTTGTTTTTAACTTTAAACCTCAATAACACATCCACTGCCTGTTATCAAATTAGGTATGTTAAATTACACCTGAGAGTTTTTCTTTGTTAAAAGTGTCCAACATTTTTTCATTATTGGACAATTGTTTCAAGGATTATGGCCGTACAATGAAGCCATTTTTACACTTACTTTTATGTGGCTGTTCCACTGGAGCCGACCCGTTGGTAACTAAGGATTTTTCGAGGATCGGGAGCAATGTTTACATAGTCGGTTAGGGTCGGTTGTAGTTTCCAGGCCTGTCAGGGAGAGTCGGTAAAAAATCAAACATGTTTGATATTTCCCCGACTCTTGTTCCCGACCTAGCCCCCCTCCCCCCTCCCCCGGTAACAGCTAGGCTTGTCCTAGTCACTTCCCGTCTTGTCTTATCACTTCCAGGCTTGTCTGTAACCCTTACAGGCTTGTCCATATCACTTCCAGGCTTGTCCTAAGATGAAACAGGCTTGTCTTTTGCAACTGAAGTACTTTTGCAACATGATGTGAGGTGAAAATATGACAAAGAATTGTATCAGGAATGACAAAAAAACAGTGCAAGTGATCATAATTTTGAAGTTAACAGAGAGAAAAGGTCCACATGTATGCTGTAAATAATTGAGAAACTTGAAAATATGTTTGATTTAGTCACATAAAAATCAAATTCTTCGCCTATTTCACCAGAGCAATTTGAAAAAAAAAAAACGTCAACAAACTATTTGGATCCAATCACAAGATATTTCTTCTCACTGTAAAAACCCATAAGCAATTTTTTGGAAAAAAGAGGATCAAGTTCAACTAAAATATTTCAGATAAAAAAAAAACTATAAAATTTTGATAAAAATGAACATTTATCACAATCAATAAGCAGCTACTTGCTAGAATTGTAATATGATCTAGTTATGGTATTTATTTGATGATTACACCTTAATTACATGATACTGAATTTTCAAGGTCATGGCCTAGCTCCATATTTGAAGTTTATGACTGCACTTGGTTTCAATTTGCCAGCTCAGTGACCTCTTCTTTTAATGCATAATGTTTTGAGATGTCCTTCATTAAAGCTTCAAAATTTATCAGTAATATTTTACCGTATCAGCAGCTCATTTATTTATTGCTAAACTGATTTTTTTCTTCTTTCATTAAAACAATCTTAACTTGATTACAATAATGATTGATTTAAACTTATTAAAAGCAGGGAACTGCAAGCATCGTACATATTTTGGATACATAAAATTTTATTTATTTTCTGTAATACTGTACAAAAATGTTTGTTTAGTTAGGGCTGTATAGTTTTACTCACATGATATGTCGCTATAAACAGATACAATTACTGTTTGGATGAAAATCTTCCCTTGGGCTAAACACCTGTGTCTCTGTCTTTGAACTACTTGCCGCATAATCTTACTTCAAACATAATATAGATGGTCACCTAGAATTCAGCGAAAAGAAGCAATTTATTGTGTTGAAGTTCACCCTTTAAAGCATTTTCTTGCAATAGTCTAATTACAATCCAGTGTTAAATTTTAAGCAGTTTAAACATAGTCCAATATCAAACAAGATATCAAGTTAAGGTTGAATAGTAGCTTGGTGTTTTCAGATTATAGTATCTAATGACATCTATTTATTGTTTATATTTCCACCTTATTGGTTATTGCGGCCTCAAAAATATTTTTAAAATGCATTTTATATGACAATATTTAAGAGATAAAAAAAAATAACTATGTAGACCAATCACAATAGATCAATGCTGTTTCTTATTTGTCAAGTGTCCCACTTTTTATTTGGTTCAACATTATTATTTTATTTAATTAAAATCTAACCTCAAATAGATATGGTTGGTGAGCCACTTGCTATACTAATCTCCATAGTAATAACCTTTTATCATGTCGTTATTACATAAAATGGAGTATATGGTATGCATCAGTAACAGCCACAGAACAAATGCTATATAATCAAAGCAGATTTGATACCGTGTGCAGTGTTGTTTGGAAAATATATTAAATGGCATAATATTTTCATTGACAACAATCTCGTTGATATCCTAAACATCTTAGTATGGAAGAAAGTACAGTAGGTGCTCTTGCTTTGCCTATTATCTGCTTTATCTTGGTGCTATTTTTGTACCCAGCTATCATCTACATCATCAATAAGAATGACTTGGATAAGCTATCTGTAATCCTGTTGGCAGCTGGAGACATATTCCTGTCATTGTGGCTACTTCTTAGGGCTCTTTTCAATATATTCAAGAGCAGTACCAACGGGTCAGACTACTGTTGGAAGATTGAGGTCATTTCCACTTACTTTATGGGTATCTTTGTATGGCAGAGGGTGATCATGGTCATTCATATGTTTCTCAAAGGAAAATCCAACTTTAAATGTCAGAGAAGCATATGGAATGTTCTCATACTAATAACAGCAATAACATCATCTTTTGTGATGGCTGTTTTAGGCACCGTCAGTGGAATCATAAAGGAATCAGATGTGTACTCTCTGTCATTAAGCAATGGATCAGAACAAGAGACTTTTCTCCACAACTCGTGTGATTATGATCTGCAGAGAGAAACGCATTCTCTTATATCTTATGGCATTGTGAATGTGTTCATACCAATAGTGTTGATTTATTTGTTTTACCTCAAACAAAAGGACTCAGAAGTTGTAGAAGCTATCAGAAACCAAGAGCTACTTTACAAAACTCTTGTGGGCATTTCGTACCTCACTACATTTCTGCCATTGTTTGTGTTGATTTTAAATGCCATAACACATATAACAAAGCCAGTCAGAGTGGATCTGTCCAAATGGAGCTTTGTTGTTCTACCCATCATCTCTCCGATGTTACTTCTGTTGACAAATAAACTATTGAGGTAAGAATACTCATCTTATTGAAAAAAAATGTTTAAAATGTCAATCAATCTATCACCCAATCAATTAGATGATAAAGTGTTTAATATCCACATAAACTGAGTTTTATCACCACTGAGTGGGGCATTTTTGGCGGTTTTGTTTGTTTGCAAAATAACTGAAAAAGTAATGGACTGATTTTAATAGCATGTTTTAGGAAATGTTAACAATGGCACAAGAAACAGACCATCTAATTTTGGTGGTGAATTGGATCACCGTCTGAATCCAGGAATTTTTTGAAAGATCATTTAACTTTGCAAGATATGGATATTTTCAGTATATCTGTTTACACACCTCTATAGTAAATTGTCAAATTGCTTGGCCAAGAACTACAGGACACTCTCCCAATAGTGTTTATAAGATTCCTAACTTTTATCCGGATCCCAGCAAAATTTCAGATACTATGATCCAGAGAGTGGAAAAATAGGGGACGAGCTGCTTGGTGGAGTCCTATACCTGCCAAGAGTTTTTCTTATACTTTATATCCTCATTCTCATAATATCAAGAATTTTAAAAAGTAATTTAAGCCATAAAATGTACATAAGAAGAGATCATCTGTGTAATGCTTTAAAATCTATAAAAGGGGAATTTTCACACAAACTTGTTTTCCGTTTTCTTTCAAAATGTAAGTCAAGTTTTTGTGCCAGGACAGGCCATAAATACACCCCACATGCTGCTATGGGCTGGATTCGAACCCATGGTCACAGAGCTGAGAGCCAAGTAGTAAAATGCCAACAAATTTCAACACAAGACCAGTAGACCTCATATCAAAAGAAATGCTGATATCAGAATGAACTGTAAACATGTCATAAATAACCTAATTCATGTTTTTTTTCAACTGTTATGTAATAACAGCTGAAACATATACATATGAGTAAAAGACTTATGGCACAATAATAGCTTGATTTTTTTACTGACTGTAAAACACTGTAATAAACTGATTGTCATTTAACTTTATAATTATTCCTTTTTTTCCATCTGATTCGATATCACTGGGGTGTCTTTTTGAGTGTCACACTATCACTTCAAACTTCTTCTGACTGACATGGTATCTACAGCTCCTGAATTTTTAGCCACTTATATTGTGCTGTACGACCTGTAAATATGACTTTTTCATTGAGTATACCCAGTAACAAGACCTGTATTTTTTAAACTGTTTAATGATTATCGGAATTACACATTTAACAATATACAGCAGGTTTATTTATAAAAGCTTCATTCCTATTTAAAAGTATTACACTTCTTCAATTTCTTTTTTATATTTGAGGTATGGAAATTTTAATCAGGTAACTTCAAAAACCTCACCATTTCCTTCATCTATGTTTTAGATACGTATATTTAGTGTTTGACCAAAATCAGTAGCCTAACTCATGGAAATCAGCTATCTATTTCCTCAGTTTGTCCTAGAAAGCCCATTGGTAGGCGAGGTTTTACAATGGCTTCCCCCAGTGAATGGAATAGACTCCCACAATCAGTCCGATCACAGTACACAATAACAGGTTTCCAAATCCAGCTTAAAACCTATTTGTTTAGACTAGCATATCCTTCACCATAGTGTATCTCCCGTTGTGTGCTAATTTGGATCTTGGCCTGATATTTCCCTGGACTTTCCTTTTTTTGATCTAGAGCGTATTAGAGGATGTTGTATTAATTTTGTGCTATATAAATGTTTCTATTCTATTCTATTTGATCTTCAATCGTAAGATCGAAGCATTTCTGTTTTCATAAAAAGATTCAATTTTGTTTTCATAGAACTGAATGCAGACAACGTCTTGGGAAATGCTCAAGAAAAATATACCTCTCAAAGAAAAAACAAACAGAACGAGTCCCATCAGTGTCCTCAACCCATAGGGAACAGTCCACGAATACAGAAAACTCCAGCAAGTTTGATTTCTCTGATCCAGCCTTCTTAGCAAGGATAGCCAATGAACTAGCTTACCCCAAAACAGGCGGTGTGGCTCCCAAACTCCACATCTCTCTACCAAACATCAATATCATCAGCACTCCAGAGGTGGTTCTCAGAGTGGACCATGAAGGAGGACATATCAGTTCTGAACAGCATCAGACTGGCAGTGATGCAATACAGTCGGAGCTCTCTTTAGTGGAGATGGATGAAGGAGGGAGAGTAAATAGGAATTTCTTACACGTGGAGAAGCAACAAAAAGATGAAGAAATATATTTGTCTCATTCTCATCCTTCCAGAGAATTTTTCTTGTGACTTCTAAAGATAAATTATAAAATTTCAGGTGGGGACACAAATAAACAACAGATATACCTGAAGGGAGGGCCCAAAGTTCACAGTTGTAGAAGAACTGAAAAACATGAGGGTGTATCACAGACTGTATAATTATTAAATCAACACTTGTGTACGATTGGGTAATTGTGGGGAAATGTTTTCAATAATTTGTGTATAAGCCCAATAAATGTTAGGATTTCAAGCTCTACTGTGCATACATTTATCACACATTTTAGTGACACTAATTGGCAAATTAAGCCAAGTTTGAGATGTAACAGAATCATGTTTAATATCAAATACGTGGTTCAGCATTAACAATGTTACTCTATTCAATTTAGGATTTTTACAGCACCTAATCTCTGCATTCAGGTAGAATCTAAGGCGCAACAACTATGAACCATACTCCAACCCAACAGCCCATGAACATTGTAATAACGATTACCACAGACACACCAACTTAGTCAAAAACTATGGTGAAAAGGCCTTGATAAACAAATATGATTTGCGTTTCTTTATGGGAGAGGCAACAAAGAAAGCACAATGAATATCACAAGACAATTCATTCTAGATAGCAGGAGAATCCAAAGGCAAAACTTTGACTAAACTCTCATTATGTGCCGTGGTGACCATATATTTATCATGGTTTTAGCCTGTTACAAGAGTTGTACATTTGTGTAGTCTGCATCTTGAACTGCAAACGTGAGTAATGTTGACTGAAAAATCAACCATATAATCATTCAGAGAATAATGATCATCAAGTGTTAAGGCATTTCACAGGAACTAATGCTTGCATTGGCTACCATTGACCCTGTCTTGCTGCAGAGTATTTTGCCATATCCAATATGCTTGATAAAGCCTTCTTTGATTGAGCCGTAAAATAGTGTCACAGCTGTGTATGCATGCCCAGTCTAACGTCCTAGTTTATGGTCAAGACTCTGCAGAAATAAGCTGTCGATGCACATTTTAAATAATGATGGCACCTGCACCACGCCTTATCTCATTCCATTTAAGATACTAATGTCCTCAGACAGAAAACCCATACATCTTGAATGCATAATATCCTGGATATGACAGGATATAAACCGCGAATGCAAAGATTTGAATAGAACAGTGCCAGTATAGTACACTGTAAAAACCTGGACTTACAGCATCATATAGTGTACATCACTATTATTGTTGTTATTTTGTGTCCTACACATATATGTGAACTGAGGAGTAGAGTGGTCATCTATAAAACCCGAGCAGCAGATCAGTTTGTGCTGTGTATACGTTTACATAAATGTCTGGAACTTTTGCCAGCAATGTAAGTCATTTCAATGGTACAATTATTCTACTGAGAGCTTTACCCTTATCTTTAAGTCACCAAGACAGATATACCAACACAACTCCTACACTTAAGAGCTTACATTGGTTACAGATGGAAACAAAATTTGCATTTAATACAGCAACACTGGTTCATAAGATCCTTTAACTTGGCTATCCTAGACATTTCTGCCCATTTTAAAGCCAGGAAAGGTGTGTTTAATACAAGATTTATTTATCTATTTGGGGTTTTATGTCGCTTTCAACACTGTACAGATCATATCACGACGGGTAGTTGGAAGGGCAGAGCAAACCAGTACAGACAGTTGGTCAAGGTTCTGTACTGTGAACTGGCGAACAATGGCAAGCAACGTTTTCTTTCATACGTTGGTGTCCTCTGTGGTTCTGACACAGTCTAAATGTCCCTGGATATCTGATTTTTGGTGTCTATTTCCTGTCTGATGTGCCTTAGAGTCTGTCTTTCAATGGCGACTAGGCAACAACAAAGTTATATTAGAATTAGCATTAAACTAAATCTAAATCTACTGCTTTGCAGGCGCAATATCTTCCCCGAAGGGGAACTCAGTGCGCTAAACTAATCATATATCATATCCGAGTCATAGTGGGGGACGTGTCCAGGTGTGTATTCCGATGGTTGTGGGTGTGAACGTGGGGAAGAAAACTAGGTCGGAAAAGCAGATTTGAAAAGGTGGGTTTTCAGGTGCTTCCTGAAAGATGTGACAGATGGACTGGTTCTTACATGGACAGGAAGTGAGTTCCAGAAAACAGGTGCATGATGGCTGAAAGATTTGGTGAGATACTTATGAGACTTATGTATTTTTGAGTCAAAAGAAGGAACTTGAAGGAATTACAGTATAGACGTATTTACATTATAAAAATTCTCTTGTAAAACAGAAGTTAATCTGTTTATTAATATATATGGAAATAGTCCTCACTATATCACCATTTCTAGACAGAACAATTGTAAACAGTTTTGATGCTTTGTTTCAAATAATTGGTCAGTGTCTTCATTCACGTGGATATTGTTAAGACCTATGGTGTAAACATTACATACACTATAACAACCTGAACAACATAGTGTGACCAACCTCACAGCACCAATGAACCAAAGTCAAGGTTTTACAATTCCCATCATTTTCAACAGCGCATGCCATAATAGGAGAGGTCTATGTTATGTCCACCTGTTGTGATGAGCTTGAATCAGATCCATGGCCACAGAAGCGGGATCCACTTGATAAAATATCTAACTTGTTAACCACTAGGCCGATATGAAACCTCCAGCACCACTGACCAGTTAAAATATTGTTCTTGTTCAGTAAGGTTATAAAGCATACAGCCAAAGAAATGACCGTAGGAGTGTATTAAACATGTAAACATATTGTACCTCTTACTACTTGGATGTCTTCTACTGAATGAATCCTTAAAACTATGCAATATATACACACTAAGTTGCAAAACCATGCTTAACATGGTACAGTGAGATGATTTATATCTTTACAATATGTTTTTTTTTATTTCGCCAAAAATCTTTAAGCAGACACTTAAGGGCTAGCCTGTCGTTGATTCCCAAAAGAGAAATGAGAGACATTAATTAATGCTCACATTTGAAAAGGAACATGTGCCACGACATGTTAAACTAATATTCTACTCACATATTTGTTTTGATTTGTTATAAAGCCAGCCCAGATAATTTAAACTGTTGAAGCTATAGGAGCATACCCTGAACCAGGTGTCGATGTTTTAACCTATGTTAGTGATATGCTAACGCATGCTTATAACTAAAATAATCTCTTTTCTAGTGTGATAAATTTACATTGACATGTTGATCTACAATAATTTTTTTGCAGATATTTCCCCACCTGATTACATCTGTCCCAATAGACAATGTCAAAACTATATCAAAGATGATAGACTAAAGACGTTTGGATCAGGTATAAGGATAAACAAGCAGGAAATGACGTCATATATTCCTGTCACTTTTCCAGAAACTGGTGCACCTCCGCTTAATCGTGACTACCAAGAATCTATACTTTTATTTGTTGAGATGAATATCTTTGACAGACCCATTTCATTTTCAAAAAAATACTAAGAGCATGTATGTTTGGAATGGAAAGTTAAAGGTCATTGTTGCAGTGACAAATACTTAGTTCTGGTACATTGATTTGGAACCTGTTACAATAGATGACAAGTTGCTACATTTACCTGCCATGTATTTATGGCAACACTATGCACATTTTTATGACCACAGGCTGAGAGAATGAAAACTTGATATTGCATAAGTTTTTGACAACATTAATTCAATTTTGTCCCTCCTGTTGGCAGATTTAATGTTCCTCAGAGTTATGGCATACATCAGGTGTTAATGACATGGTATCAGTTTCACCTGAGGCATTAAAGAGGGTGTTTTGCACCTAATACCCACTGTTCCAGTTTCACGACTTACTGCTACTATTTATAAAGATAGGTGATAGCACCAAGTCCAGATTACTCTTCAGAAGTGGAGAAGATGCATCAGTGGACTCATTTCAGTAATCTCCGACTGAGGCAAAATTACTCTTCTCCATTCTTACAAAAAGAGTGCGCATGATCAGTTGTGGCACAATAAAGATAAGTCACAGCACCATAAACGTTATCTCCCACTCGTTTTAAAACGTAATTTTACTTAATTTTAAAAAAAATTGCACAAGTGAAAACATAATTTGTATTATCTCACAGGATTTTGCTCCTAACCAGGAGGAGAATTATAACGGTGGAACAGTGGTACTAGTTATCAAATGAGAAGCCCATCAAAATGCAATGACAAAGTGAGTATAAATTAGACACTGGATAAAACTTTATGTTAGATCACCTAAATCTGATACACGTTTCACTACAAGTATTGCATAATGTCACACGGTCATTTAAGTTAGTCTCACACTATATGGCTTCATTGGCAATCTGGCAACCTGCCAAAACCTGCTGTTTTGTGATTTCCGTGATTCGGGCGCCCTTTAACCACCTTTAACAAATTGTATGACAGAGACATAAAACACATCAGACCTAATGTAGAGGTTTATAGATGAACCCTTTCAGTGAGTCTGTGTTACTTGCAGTGCAGCAGCATCGTAGAACAAAACGCACGTTTGAAAAAAAAATCAATATCTTTGTATTGTAAGGTTTTCTAAAAATCAAATAACTGTGTAGAGTTTTATGTTACTGTTGTCCACAAACAAATGTGAGCTAAAAGCTTATCGGGGTTGTAAATATCACATAAATACTGCTATTTTTATGTAGAAAATGTTCTCTGAATGCACATAGGGAGATAAATTTCAACTCCTGGTGCTAAAAATAATCAATGTTGTGAAGATACTCTGACGGCCTTGTTACTTTGTAGCTCTGTTTCTATTAAATTACATTGAGTGTCTCATTGATTTTTATTCAATCTGTGAAGTAGATTCTCTCAACAAGAGTTTCTCTTGTGTACATATTTTGAATATGAAGAGAGGAGGATTGCAATCAATGGTTTAGGAGTATTTGTCATTGGCAGGCAGTCTCTGATGAGCAAATTTGTCCCAGCTGTTTTTGTGTAGTCAAGTGGCCAGTTTGACTAGACAATTATCATGGTTCTTTCTTATTGATAGCATCAAAGGGGTCATTATAATCTGGTCAAAGGTGATAGATGTATCCAGGAATAACTGTCACATGTTTTTATGACTGTAGATTAATGCATTGTCAAATAACTGAAAATAGAGATTTCTGTTTAACTTTATAAATTGTGCCAAACATTATTGGATGATGTGAAATTTGGTTTGAAGTAAAATTATCAATGATAAAAAAGTCATTTTGGTGGAGATTAAATATGCAACTTTAAAAGGGTAAAAATAAACTCCACTGGGAATTTTATAGGATATCTCTTCTTTTTGTCAAGGAACAAATAAAGGATAAAGATCAAAATGGATTTTCTTCGTGGAGTACTTGAGAAAATTAAAGATGCTTTAAACATACCTATCTCTGTTACACTGAGTGAATTCCAAAGAAACAAACTGTCAACAGAATTCCGAATGTTTTATGGTAAGAACAAGGCTTTCCATAGATTCTGATTATATAGATTATATAAAGGAAACACATGTTCAATTAATAGTTATTGACATTATTCAGCAAGTGAACCTGTCATTGTACATTTGAATTATACAGAAAAAAATGAAATATGTTTTACTTGCATAGACTACACCACACATAAATTCATTGTTGCTTGTGGCATGAATTTGTTTTAGACTAGAATGCATTTTTTTCATATAAGTTTTTATGAGTAGTAGTAACTTTCTGTTATTAAATTTCTACTGATGGTAATAATAATAATAATGAATGTTGTCCTTAATTTTGTTACTTATGTCCTAATTTTGTTTTCTGTTGATTATGAAAAAATCGACACTGTTTCTTGAAATTCAATAAATGCAATTCTTTGCTCACACGTTTGTCAACATGCAATTGGAGTTACGTCAATGTATATGTTACATGCATAATGTTTAACTGGTAAAGAATGAAATGCCTCAGAATTCTTTACAGGAAAATAAACTAGTTTTCATTTTACTTGTACAGATGTAAATAAAGATGGCAGTATTGAATGGAAAGATCTGGATGAAGCAAGGCAGGTATGATGATGAGATTTGGAAAACATGGCTGACATAGGGGTAACACTCTTCCAAGTCACAGTAGCCCTTGATTGGAAATGTAGCATTGACATATGGCACTGTCCTTAGATATTGCATGTAGTCAGTGTTGCAGGATCAGTTCTGTTACAACAGAATCAATCATAAATTTGAAACCCTGAAACCAGACCGTTTATATGGTCCAATAAGGGTCGCATTACTTTGACTTCTACTAATTCAGTGCATTGTCACTGGCACTTTGTCCATATCAAAAGATATAGTATCAATCCGTATCATGATGAAACTGTCTGAAAATTAAAATTAGTAAAGAATGCACATTTTCAGCCACTGTCGTGTTTTTTTATTTACTGTACAAATATTCTATAAATTGTTAAATGCGAGTGTCAGAGCCTCCCATACAAAATCAAGGTAGATTTTCTGTTTGTTTAAAATTGTTTGTGTCAATATGGCTGACCAAAGGAAGGATTAAATCTCCGGAAAGAGCCAGATCATATTCTCATATCCAGATTTTCAGATGTGTCCTTATCAATCTTTATTCAATGACTTTGGCTTTCTGGGTGACATTAGAGCCTGCCCAAAGTAACCTGTGATTACATTTTAGGAAAGATCCCGATCATATTCTGGATACAATATATTAAATTTTTGGGAATGCTCCCTGATGGAGGTCTGTGCTCTATGAGTGCTTTCTAGAGTATTGAAAGCGATACCGATATCAAAACAAAATCTATATATTCAGAGGTGGTCGTTTGACAGTATCTAACTAATCACAGTATTTTGAAAGCACTGATAGCTTTATTAAAAGCTGTTTAATTAGACTGTTGCACATGTCTTAAAAATTGAAGTATCTTTTCAGGGGTGGATCCAGCTTTTAAGCAAGGTGGGGGGTTCACATCAGACATACCATAACTAGGGGTGTCGGGGGACATGCCTGCCCGGGAAAAAAATTGATTTTTGGTAAAAATATAGTTCATTTCCTGTAAATTTAACACCACTCTCCAAAAATAATTTTGTACTTTGGGTTGAACCCCTTTACATTATTTTCCAAGGGGGGGGGGGGGGGGGGTCGAACCCCTGACCCCTCACCCCCCACCCCACCCCCACCCCCACCCCCCCGAATCCGCTAGTGTAGGTGTTACATGATACTCTCAAAGGAGAGAAGTCAGGGACGTTACTTAGATATAGGTCTGTATACCCAGGTGTACCATTTGTCAGAAGAATCATTAATGAGATAAACCATACCCCACCCCCTAGCAAATGTTGCATATATAACCACAGCTTTCTGAAAAATCAGAGTGTGCCAAATCAAAAAGTCATAGCTTCTCCCCAGGCATTTTTTCACTCCTTGACAACGATCAGTGAAATCTCACTTCAGAATATCTGTAAACTGAATGGCTGGAAGCTGGGAACAGACAAGCACAGTCAAGTCCATGACTTGTTCAAAGAACTCTGGAGGAATCTACAAGATTTAGGAGATGAGAACTTTGATGGACGAATATCTGAGGAGGAATGGGTAAGTTATAGAAACATTTATGGGCAAGTTATAAATATGTTTAACGCAGTTACTTATAAGCTTTGTCGATGTAAAGAACACCATTTTTGTTAATGTATAGTATCTTAGAGGGACAGTGGAATGCTGGGTAACACTCGTCTCCAGCATCTATTGTATGTTGGGGTCGAGTCCTGTCCCTGACATTAACTGGAGAAGTTGGTAGATGCGTCCTGATACACAGTGTTTTACATTTTGGACCATCTAGTATCTAGTGTATTTTTTCATCCCCTGAGCCTCCTTTCATTTTAAAGGAGACAGCAAGCACAAATAGATAAGAGTTGTGTGGACATGTATTTGTTAAATTTGGAAAGACTATCTTGCTAAAATTGTAAATTCTAATTGGACTTTTATGGCGCTTAATCTCCCCTATTCAAAGGGGACTCTTAGGAGTAATTAAATTATCATCGAAATCAATGAAATGAAGAGATCAAAGCAACTTGTGTCCATATTTTAAACAGCTCCGTATGTGGACCGGCATTCTTAAGACATCAAAGGAAGTGGAAAGAAAACGTCGAAAACAAGGCCAGCCTTTGGGTGAAAATGAAAGAGACGAGGGCAAACACATCCCATCATGGTTTGAGAAGTACATTGTCTATAAGTTCAACCTCTATGATAGAGCCGGTATGTGAACATACATATGATTTATTGATCCACTTTAACATCTTGGCAAATCTCTTAAAATTGAAGAGCTCACTGCTTTTAGTGAGGAATACTGAGGGCTTGACCAAGTAACCCCAAAAATCCACATTAACTCTTACTTTCAATACCTTGTAGTAGTTCCATGCACAATTTATATAGATTATAACAGTGATATAGATTATAATATTTATACACACGCCTTGCATTAGCTCAAAATTATTGCAAACAATAAACCAATCTGTAGCCGATCCGGTTCACTGATACAAAACTAAAGAATAATTATTAATTTTCAAATATGTTTGGTTTTATTACCAAGAAAGTCCTTCGCTGTCACTTTATATAACTAGAATGTAACCATATGCTTATATAATTTAATATATACATGGTAGAAAGTCCAGACTGGTAGAATTTCAAAATCTACCGGTAGAAAGTCCAATTGGAGTTTCTACGGGTAGAAAGTCCAATCTAGGAGATTTGGGTATTGCTCTGGGGTCCGAAATCTAATAAACTTGGTAGATAGTCCAATCTAGATGTTCAAGCTCTGGATAGGGAGACAGTACTACAAGCTTTACATGCTGAGACCACCTGGGCAGTTGTGATACACAAATACTGTTGCAGAATCATAGGTCTTTATAGGTCAACTAAATGCTATGTAGAAAGTGACAGCTGTCAAAATAAATTTAATTAGCTAAAACTGTACTTCCCTTGAAAATGGTGATGGGATTGGATGCTAATTGTATAAATCATGAAATAGACTGAAAATTTCAGTTTCTGTCATGTCTAAGTATGTAAAACCTGTGTGACAGTAAAATATTATATTTAATATTCGTTTTCTTCATTTATGAAAGTTGCAGCTTGCTTAGATGACAGATTTATATGCATAGAAGGCCCATTGTTTATGTTTCAGTTGAACTTTCTTCCAAGCTTATATGGAGTTTCTACAAAAAATGCATTCTGGTACACAGAACAAAACCTAAATCTCTGAGAAACCTACCAGTAGAAACTCCAATTGGACTTTCTACCAAGTTTATATTTAGGACTTTCTACCATGACATATATCTATATACTAGTAGATTTAAATGTCCATAAAATTTGTTCTTAACTCATATAGCTGTTGGTCAATCACTGGTCCTAAAGACACTGTTATTTAAGAGAAACCATTCAGATATCTGAAGTTTTTGCATATACATATATAATTTTAGGCGATAGTTTAATTGACATCGAGGAGTTTGAATATGTCATGTCATCTGGTTTTGATGTTCCAGCAAAAGACTGCAGGGCAGCATTCACGATATTTTCACAGGTTTGTGTATAAAACTGTGCAATCAAAGTCAGATTTTACAATTATATCAAAAAGGTAAAAACTAAGACATAGTATAATCCTCAATACATGGAAATATTAAGTTATTTAAACTAACACTACGTCTTGGCTAAAGTGCATTTACCAGATCATATTTTATTCTTTTTAGTAAAAATTAATTTTGAGTGAATAACTGGCTCCTAATTTGTCTTTACCATAACAATAAGTGTATAATATAACTTTAATTTGTCAGTTCCATCTTTTTTTTTGTTTTAATATATTTGAAATAACTCAAATTCAAACTTGACCCTGCTGTAGTAAAAGGGTAAAGTTAGCTTTTTCATATTATAAATACCAAACCTATTTCAAAATATTTTGGAACAGAACAATCAGAAAGTGGTGGACATGGAGTACTTCCGGGAGCTGGCATTGCAATATTATCTATCTGACGACCCTGGAGCCCTGGGGAACTTCATTAATGGAAAGTTAACGTTTGACAGTGAAACTCAAGGAATTTGAGATATCTCATGTGACGTTACAGTTATTAATACATTTGTATTAGACTAGCGTGTAGTAGTTTTAGTAATAGTCTTGTGGCATGTCAGGGAGACTTCATTCTGATCATATAAACTCTCTATGAAAAGAAAAAACTGTATTTCCTCCCATGCTGTCAATGAACGTTTATAGTTTTGTAGAAAAATGACTGGAGAATACTATTAATTATTTATACTAATGGCAAATGTTGTATAAATCATTACTTAATATGAACCATTTTATTTCTGGAGGTAAGTCTTGAGATTTGTCCTTGATATTGATGCATATGACAATTGAATAAATGACTGTCATCAGCGTGTGATACTTGATTATTGAACGCATTCTCTGACTATGTATATCTAATAACGTCCATATCTATCGTCCATAAATTATAGTTGTAGTTACCCGTTTGTTAATTTGTGCATACACCAATTTTTAAAGGTATAACTTAATATGCTTGGGAACGTTTTAGAAAGTAAGAAACTTAATTCAATATGTGTACATACAGACATACTTTCACGTGATTTTGCGGCCCATACTCATACAATCAAGCTTGTACAATACCTTAGTACAGATTTTGTGAGTACATTATTTGGATGTATGTAATATGAAATGAGGTTTAAGCTTAATTGACGTACCCTGTGTAATGTACTGAGCATTTGGAAAGTTTCTCCAAAACTAACATATGGTATAAAAATGAAAGAAAATTCCTTCTCTTTTACACATTTCTTACCTTACAAACAATTGTCCAGAACATTTGATCAAACTTTGGATGAACGAATTAGAAATTATGATTTCTAAACAGTTATTTCAGTGTAAAGGGACAAATTGTGGCATCAACACCAAGTTCTTCTTCGAATGTTTCTAGACATTTAAACAAGTCTTGTTTAGTGTAGCCAAACTGAAATGAAGAATCATCAACAAAGAACTGTGTGGGTGACATGGAAAGGCTTTCAAAACATTTGTTCTCTTTGTTTTATATTCTTTTTCTGGAAAAAAAACATAAATATAAATTCTTGAGAAACTAGGGTCAATGGTGAGGTGAAAGAAAAAAAGTGGCTATAATATGTTTATAGAAGATTGGTTGACTCAATTTCAATATAGGAATAACGCCCTCCAAACCATGGTATATGCAGAATTTTACCATGGTTTGAGATTATATTTGCCTCAAACCATGGTAAAATTCTGCATATACCATGGTTTGGAGGGCGTTATTCCTATTCTAACATGACAAACAATTCAAATACTTGTAATTTCCCTATAGATTGCAAAAAATCATGTCCATTTCACAAAAGTTCGAAACAAATCAGGCTGTTCCACCAATTATACATTGTACCAGTACGTGGCATTTTCTCACTAAATATGCTAAAATGAAGAGTTTTTAAAACATTTTTATGTTGTATACATATATTTTTCATTATCAGAATTATATTTAATAAAAAACTGCTTTTATCACTAATAATAAGTTGTGATACTTTACTGTAAAAAAACGGAAGCATGTACTTGGTTATTATTACTTGCGAAGGGATGACAATGGAACAGCCAAGATGTATATCGAGGTTTTACCATAGCTCTCGACCAATCAGAATCGCGGACACAGCCGTGTCATGTTAGAATAATTATTTAGAATGTGACAAGTCATCCTTGACAAGGTTTTGTGATCAAAGTATTAACTTTTTCTCACTTTAAGTTTAATTTGTGTTGCATATTAAACAACTAGTTACTTCTGTTTGAAAAACACTGGAGGATTTACACCCTACAAATATTTTTTACCTTTATTCAGGAGGGTAAAGTGTACTTTTTACTAAATCAAACTATTTTATGATGTTTTTTTTCAATACACCATGAATTAATATATTTACTTGAATTGTTTGTCCTGTTGGATCTGAAACTCCAATTCAACTAACCTGTTGACTTCATTTTTCATTTGCATTTTGTTAATCTTTTCTCAATTTAATTTCCAGCAAAATATAATTGATGTCATGTCCTAAAATTACTAGTTACAGAGCTTTTACGCTTTTAGGTCCTCAAAACTGTTTTCCCCTTTTAAAACATTTTGATGTTCTTCTGCTGCAAATATAAGCACGACACTCCAAGCAATATATACACCAACAGCATTTGTAATTATTAAAGCATAAAGATGTCTACTTTTTATCCTGTATGAGTAGTTTATATTTCAGTGTTTCAAAGAAATGATAACACATCTGTTTTGTATTTTTCACTACATAAAATGATAAACAAGAGCTCTCGGTGAGTGCAGACCCCCGCCACGGTAGCTCAATGAGGATCACTCCCAATATATTTTTCATGGATCCAGACAGTGATCTGGATCACACTCCCAAAATCTAATCACTTGTTCCTTGTCCCATTTAGGACATATCCTGGAAATTTCATCAAAATCTGTCCATAAGAAACAAGCAAGAACAAACCCAGACGAAAACATAACCTCCTGGCGGAGGTAATGACAAAATTGACATATAAACATATATGTACACTGAGTACACCAATATGTCACAATAGGGCTATTTGTTTGGGGAACGATCATGATCACTTTGATCACTTAAATCATGACGGAAGTTATAAGTTTTCCTCGTAGGATGAGTTGGTGTAAAGATTTCTAGTTATACTGAAGGCCCCAACACAACAGAGAGTCACTAATGCCAAAATTTCCTGTTCATTCCTTCAAAGCTCAATAACACAAGTAGAGGAAGTAAAAATTCTAGGTGTTACTTTTGACTCAGAAGACACCTTTGACAGTCATGTAAGTAAGGTCTGCCATGCCTGCTATTGTCATCCTAGGGATTTGCAACATATTCGTAAATTCCTAACTGTTGATACTATTTGTCCCTATTTGTCATCACTAATCAAGTCTAGGAGTCTCACATGTGGAAACAGACTATCAGTTTCCTCTGTCCGTCACAGAAAGGCCATAGGCAGATATGTTTTTGCCACTATTGCGCAGGTGGAGTGGAACAGGCTCCCATTTAGTGTCACATCACAACAGACCAACCATTTCAAGTTTTAGAAGCCAACTTAAGATTTATCTGTTTATACTGGCTTACCCACCACAATAGTCACCCTCTCCGGGGGGTGGGGGTGGTGGTGGTGGTGGGGGGGGGGGGGGGGATGGGTGTGCTTTCTGGATTATGACTTTGCTATGTTTAACGACTGTCCCTTTTTGGATTCCAGCACATTAGAGGATGTTCATCAATTTTGAGCTAAATGCTTCTATTATTTTTATTATTATAATCACTGCTAATCGAATTCACATGTTATATATGTCAAAGTCAAATTACCGTTGGCATAGTTCAAGGCTAGAACTATATTTGAGCTTTAGAAGAAAATACACCCCATTAAAAGGTATATATATATCATCCTGCTGCTTGTCTGGTTGACTGACTGCTTTTCTCTGCGATGAAGGGTTAGGTATGAGCTACCATTTTGGACAATTATCGTTTATAGACATACCTAGCAATGGGGGTTACTGTGATGCAGTGGGTAGTGACACACTCTCTTCCCACCTTTGAGGTATGTGGTTCAAACCCTGGACCCTATGTAACAGAGTTGATAGTTGCTTACTGATGGTCAGCAGTTTACTGTATAGAACCTTGACAAACTGTGTGTACTGGTTTCCTCTGCCCATAAACTACCTGTCGTGATATGACCTATACTGTGTTGAAAGTGATGTTAAACCCCAAATAAATAAATAACCACACCTAGCAATGGTAGAGAAAAGATTAAATACAATGTGTTTCTTGTGAACTCATTTGGTGCATTCGCATTTGAAATTATATGCCCATTTGACTATGTAATGATACCCTGTAATTATTAAGAGGTCCTCAGTAGCCTAGTGGTTAGCTAGTTTGGCATCTAATCACGTGCAATCACCTCTGTGTAGGTTCGACTCCCACAAGTGACAATGCTGAGGACCTGTCCCAATATGACCCTGACTGTTGAACGGGACGTAAAACCTCAACTTTGAACTATGATAATTAACATTTGTGTTGAATAAAAATGTTCACCAATTTAAGTGCTGTAAATCTCTTATTATCACATGAAAACACATATTTGCCTTTGAAGAGAATTGCCATCCAAAAGTATTTTTATGTTTAATTGACAATATTTCATGTTACAAGTACCATTATACGTGGTGAAACTAATTTGAATCCATACAAACTGATATGATGATGTTGCATTCTTTCGGCTATTCACCGCCAAATGCAAAGAACTGTGTCACGGCTAGTACACCAGCTCACAACATGCGAAAGAATGTGGCATTAATGATAGGTGAAGGTCACCATAGGCAATACCAGTGCCTTTATTATCTCCTGCCGGGCTTTAGCCCGGGAGGGAGATTATGAAATGATATCTGTGTGTACATGCGTGCGTGCGTTAGTTAGTCACGCAGATTTCTCCAAAACTACTACAGCTACAGATTTTTTGTAAATTAATTGTCCCAATGAATTTTCATGCCCTTGAAAATTTTTTTGGTTTTATTGACTTAGGCCTAAAGATAAGTGAGTAATAGCAATCTTAGCTACTTTGAGTAAAGGGCTCATAACTCAAAAACTATTGCAGTAACAACTTTTTCTTCAAATATGTTGTTCAGCTACTTTGTCCTTAGCTATAAGATGGTACATAGTTTGGGGTCCCATTGCATGCCATAAGTGAGTAATAGCTATTTTCTCATTTGTAGCTAAATAACAGAAGAAGTAAATGTCAAATATCTTCAAAACTCAAATATCTTCAAAGGTATTGAAGTTAGGGAAATCTTTTCAAATATGTTGTCCATCTTCTTTTTGGTAAGCTATCACATACTAAAGTTTCAAACCTGTTGCACCTTGGATAGCTGAGTAATAGCTACTTTGAAATTCTGACTGGTGAGTAAAGCGATTGTAACTCCAAAACTATTGCAGTTAGAGTATTTTCCTAAAATATGTTGTTCAGCTACTTTGTCCTTAGCTATAAGATGGTACATAGTTTGGGGTTCTATTGCATGCCATAAGTGAGTAATAGCTATTTTTTCATTTGTAGCTAAATAACAGAAGAAGTAAATGTCAAATATCTTCAAAAGTATTAAAGTTAGGGAAATCTTTTCAAATATGTTGTCCATCTACTTTTTGGTAAGCTATGACATAGTAAAGTTTCAAACCTGTGGCACCTTGGATAACTGAGTAATAGCTACTTTGAAATTCTGACTGTTGAGTAAAGCTATTGTAACTAAAAAAGTATTGCAGTTAGAGTGTTTTCCTAAAATATGTTGTTCAGCTACTTTGTTCTTAGCTATAAGATGGTACATAGTTTGGGGTTCTATTGCATGTCATAAGTGAGTAATAGCTATTTTGTTATTTGTAGCAAAATCATGACATAAGTAAATGTCAAATATCTTCAAAAGTATTATAAAGTTAGGGAAATATTTTCAAATATGTTATTCATCTAGTTTTTGATAACCTATCACATAGTAAAGTTTCAGACCTGTTGCACATTGGATAGCCGAGTAATACCTACTTTGAAATTGTGACTGTAGGGTAAATGCATATAGTTTGGGGTTCTATTGCTTGCCATAAGTGAGTAATAGCTATTTTCTCATTTGTTGCTAAATAACAGAAGAAGTAAATGTCAAACATCTTCAAAAGTATTAAAGTTAGGGAAATCTTTTCAAATATGTTGTCCATCTACTTTTTGGTAAGCTATAACATAGTAAAGTTTCAGACCTGTTGCACCTTGGATAGCTGAGTTATAGGTACTTTAAAATTCTGACTCTTGAGTAAATCCATTGTAACTCCAAAACTATTGCAGTTAGAGTATTTTCCTAAAATATGTTGTCCAGCTACTTTGTCCTTAGCTATAAGATGGTACATAGTTTGGGGTTCTATTGCATGTCATAAGTGAGTAATAGCTATTTTGTTATTTGTAGCAAAATCATGACATAAGTAAATGTCAAATATCTTCAAAAGTATTAAAGTTAGGGAATTCTTTTCAAATATGTTATCCATCTACTTTTTCATAAGCTATCACATAGTAAAGTTTCAGATCTGTTGCACATTGGATAGCTGAGTAATAGCTACTTTGAAATTCCACAGTTCATTAAAATCCTTTGTAACTCCAAAACTATTGCAGTTACAATATTTTCGTAAAATATGTTGTTCACCTACTTTGTCCTTAGCTATAAGCTGGCATGTAGTTTGGGGTTCTATTGCATGCCATAAGTGAGTAATAGCTATTTTCTTATTAGTAGCAAAATAATGACATAAGTAAATGTCAAATATCTTCAGAAGTATTAAAGTTACGGAATTCTTTTCAAATATGTCATTCATCTACTTTTTTGTAAGCTAGCACATAGTAAAGTTTTAGACCTGTTGCACATTGCATAGCTAAGTAATAGCTACTTTGAAATTGTGACTGTTGAGTAAATCCATTATAACTCCAAAACTATTGCAGTTACAGCTTTTTCTTCAAATATGTTGTTCAGCTACTTTGTCCTTAGCTATAAGCTGGCATGTAGTTTGGGGTTGTATTGCATGCCATAAGTGAGTAATAGCTATTTTCTTATTAGTAGCAAAATAATGACATAAGTAAATGTCAAATATCTTCAGAAGTATTAAAGTTACGGAATTCTTTTCGAATATGTCATTCATCTACTTTTTTGTAAGCTATGACATAGTAAAGTTTCAGACCTGTTGCACATTGCATAGCTAAGTAATAGCTACTTTGAAATTGTGACTGTTGAGTAAATCCATTGTAACTCCAAAACTATTGCAGTTACAGCTTTTTCTTCAAATATATTGTTCAGCTACTTTGTCCTTAACTATAAAATGGTATATATTTTGGGGTTGTATTGCATGCCATAAGTGAGTAATAGCTATTTTCTTATTTGTAGCAAAATAACAACATAAGTAAATGTCAAATATCTTCAAAAGTATTATAAAGTTAGGGAAATATTTTCAAATATGTTATTCATCTAGTTTTTGATAACCTATCACATAGTAAAGTTTCAGACCTGTTGCACATTGGATAGCCGAGTAATACCTACTTTGAAATTGTGACTGTAGGGTAAATGCATATAGTTTGGGGTTCTATTGCATGCCATAAGTGAGTAATAGCTATTTTCTTATTTGTGGCAAAATAATGACATAATTTTTCTCAAATAACTGTTTCATCTACTTTTGGGAGAGCTTTCACATGGTGAAGTTTCAGACCCGTAGCTAATTATTCACCTACTCAAAATGAGTAAATGATAATTATCTCTAAAAGTATTGGGGATATCCAATTTTTATCAAATAACTTATTCATCTACTTTTGGGAGAGCTTTCACATGGTGAAGTTCCAGACACGTAGCTAATTACTCACCTACTCAAAATGAGTAAATGTGAATTATCCCTAAAATTATTGGGGATATCCAATTTTTCTTAAATAACTCATTCACCTACTTTTGGAAGAGCTTTCACTTGGTGAAGTTTCAGACCCGTAGCTAATTATTCACCTACTGAAAATGAGTAAATGCTAATTATCTCTAAAAGTATTGTGGATATCCAATTTTTATCAAATTACTAGTTCATCTACTTTTGGGAGAGCTTTCACATGGTGAAGTTCCAGACTCGTAGCTAATTACTCACCTACTCAAAATGAGTAAATGTGAATTATCTGTAAAAGTATTGCAGATATCCAATTTTTCTCAAATAACTCATTCACCTACTGTTGGGAGAGCTTTTACTTGGTGAGGTTTCAGACCCGTAGCTAATTATTCACCCACTCAAAATGAGTAAATGTGAATTATCTCTAAAAGTATTGCGGATATCCAATTTTTATCAAATAACTCATTCACCTACTTTTGGGAGGGCTTTCACATGGTGAAGTTCCAGACCCGTAGCTAATTACTCACCTACTGAAAATGAGTAAATGTGAATTATCTCTAAAAGTATTGCAGATAGCCAATTTTTCTCAAATAACTCATTCACCTACCTTTGGGAGAGCTTTCACTTGGTGTATTTTCAGAGCTGTAGCTAATTATTCACCTACTCAAAATGAGTAAATGCTAATTATCTGTAAAAGTATTGCAGATATCCAATTTTTCTCAAATAACTCATTCACCTACTTTTGGGAGAGCTTTTACTTGGTGAGGTTTCAGACCCGCAGCTAATTATTCACCTACTCAATATGAGTAAATGTGAATTATCTCTAAAAGTATTGCGGGTATCCAATTTTTATCAAATTACTCGTTCATCTACTTTTGGGAGAGCTTTCACATGGTAAAGTTCCAGACCCGTAGTTAATTACTCACCTACTCAAAATGAGTAAATGTGAATTATCTGTAAAAGTATTGCAGATATCCAATTTTTCTCAAATAACTCATTCACCTACTTTTGGGAGAGCTTTTACTTGGTGAGGTTTCAGACCCGCAGCTAATTATTCACCTACTCAATATGAGTAAATGTGAATTATCTCTAAAAGTATTACGGATATCCAATTTTTATCAAATAACTCATTCATCTACTTTTGGGAGGGCTTTCACATGGTGAAGTTCCAGACCTGTAGCTAATTATTCACCTACTCAAAATGAGTAAATGCTAATTATCTCTAAAAGTATTGCAGGTATCCAATTTTTATCAAATTACTCGTTCATCTACTTTTGGGAGAGCTTTCACATGGTGAAGTTCCAGACCCGTAGCTAATTACTCACCTACTCAAAATGAGTAAATGTGAATTATCTGTAAAAGTATTGCAGATATCCAATTTTTCTCAAATAACTCATTCACCTACTTTTGGGAGAGCTTTAACTTGGTGAGGTTTCAGACCCGTAGTTAATTATTCACCTACTCAAAATGAGTAAATGTGAATTATCTCTAAAAGTATTGCGGATATCCAATTTTTATCAAATAACTCATTCATCTACTTTTGGGAGGGCCTTCACATGGTGAAGTTCCAGACCCGTAGCTAATTACTTACCTACTGAAAATGAGTAAATGTGAATTATCTCTAAAAGTATTGCAGATAGCCAATTTTTCTCAAATAACTCATTCACCTACTTTTGGGAGAGCTTTCACTTGGTGAAGTTTCACACCCGTAGTTAATTATTCACCTACTCAAAATGAGTAAATGCGAATTATCTCTACAAGTATTGCAGATAGCCAGTATTTCTGAAATAACTCATTCACATACATTTTGGAGAGCTTTCAATTAGTGAATTTTCAGATCCGTAGCTAATTACTCACCTACTCAAAATGAGTAACTGCCTATTATCACTAAAAGTATTGCGGATAGCCAATGTTTCTCAAATAACTCATTCACCTACATTTTGGAGAGCTTTCACATGCTAAATTTTTTAATGAATTTTTAAAATAATTTTAATGCATTAAAATTCATGAAATCATGCAATAAATCAATTATAACTTGAAAAGTATTACATTTAGAGCACCTTGTTAAAATAAGTTATCTTTGTACATATAATTTATATGGCGGGAGATAAATGCATGCGTCAGAATGCTTGTTGTTAAAGGTGATAGGTGTCCCTATTCCTGGACATTTCATAACTTTGTATATGTTGATCCTTTTCGTGAGTCATTCAACCTTGTGTTTTAAATCTGGTCTATAACAAAAGTTAAATCTAAACAATTGATTATACAAATACCTTAGAATATACTAGTATTCCAACATGACATGGATGGCCATTGTTTCCATTGATACTTGTGAACCACTCTAAGTAATCACTCGGTTACATCTCCCTCTATTTTTAGAGAATGTAAGAAAACACTTTTTCCTCCTTGAAAGTTGGTTATTATTTAATGCGAAGACTAGTGTATGAGAAGTCAATAGCAGAAATTAAATACAATCAACATTTACACTTTAATAAAAAAGCAATCCACATAAAACAGTATGAAAGTCAATTATTTGATGTTGATATGCCAATCATTTAATTGGATTTTCCCATATTGTTAGGGAACCAGAGAAAAGACCTATAATTAAAACAAAGAATAAACTGTGTAGGATTAATACTTTAAGCATTCTTAAATTTTTAAAACTAAAAGGCTATGTGTCAAAATTGCAGTTTGAAGAGGATTAACAATATAATATTAATTACATATTAGCCAGTTACAAATTCATAATAATTTAAATTATATTCTTTTAAATTAGTATTGAAAACACAAACTGGTTTTATGCTCAAAATATTATAGCGAAATAGCCCAATTGTATTATAATGAGCCTATATCATAACTTGATTATCTGAGTGATTGGCAGTGAAAGGACAATGGACAAGCCATTTTAAAACGCCACCTAGGTTTTGAAATGGCAATCAGATTTACTTGACCATTTTGAAATAGCAAGTAACATCCCATCTAATAAGGAACTAATTGCCTCTATATATGATTGTATATGAAAATCTCCAAATTGAAAAACCCTGGAAATCTGCAGACCCATAGAAAATCCCCATATGGGGCTTAAAAAATCATCAGATCAAAAACTTCCCAATAAAATACCATTGACAAATGAATTGTTATATTGTCTTTGCCTATGGTGTGGTTTCCAATTCCTGTCATCTTCACATAATTTTTTGCCCCTCCCTTGTCCTTTTTGTTCTTCATTGATTAAAGAAATCAGTTTCAACAGTCTTTACATTGACAAATCCATTGTTATGTTGTCTTTGTTTGTCTATGATGTGGCTTCCAATTCCTTTCATCTGCAAACCAATTTTTTTACCATCCCTTTCCTTTTCGTTATTCACTGATTAAAGAAACCACTTTTAACAGTAGTCTTCAATCTACCTGTTCCGTGGAATGCATGTGGCTTGCAATTAATCAGATCAGATTTGTAGCCCTCCATGGATTGATTTATCAAAGAACTATTTTATAACTGTACTCTTTAATCTACCTGTATGATGTGTAGTTGTAATTAAGTGTGGCCTGTTAATTGCTATCAGGGAAAGTGGCTTTTATTTATCCCATTGTCTATAGATAGATAGACTGATTCTTTCTTTGATAACTGCTCAGGAAGCATGTCAAAAGACTAACTCCACATTTAAGCACTTTAATGTATGCTCTGGAACCCATTCAAACACCTTTTAAGCCTTTAAGGGTTAATAAGATGAAAGGCATCTTGAAGGAGCTTTTATTTATTTATTTATTTATTTTTGATATCCAGATGGAAAGTTTATTTTTACTTTTTGGGATTTTTTGATCTGGGGATTGTCTAAGCCCCATCTGGGGATTTTCTATGGGTCTGCAAATTTCCGGGGATTTTCTATCTGGGGATTTTCAACATACACCTCTATATACACCCCAATGTAATGTGGGATGTCTCCCCCATACTTGTCACTAGGGATGAGAAATATTTCAGGGAGCTGAAATACTCCAACTTCCCTGTAATATTTTGACTCCTTCCTCAAGTGAGTACTTTGCAGTTATGCAGGGCGAATTAACTTGTGATCAGTCAAGTCATGACTGAATTTGACTTGTGCTTAATAAGTAATTAATTCAGTTGTTAATGTGTTTAGCATTGCAACAAAGTTAATGAATCTAGCTTATGTCTAATGAGTAATTTTTAAGTTTTAATATGTTAATGTGTTTGGCATTGTAACAAAGTTCATGAATTGGACTTATGCTTAAGAGGTAAATATATTAATTATATTGTTACTGTGTTTTGTATTATAAACCAATTTTTATTTGGATTAAAGATGAAATTTCTTCAGGTATATCATAAACCCATAAATTGCAATTGGACTCTCCCAATAATCTCCCCCAACAACATCAATAGTTTTCTAATACTTTTGATGTAATTTGAGAAAATGCTCATAGTTGGTATAATAAAGTCATATAACTGTGGCATCTAATTGAGCTATGAGGCTCAACCCTTGGTGTCAATCTTAATATTATTACACATGAAAGGAACTACAGATAGATAGGTCATTTAGTATTATCTCATCTGATAACAGTACCATAATAAAATGATAAAAGTTTATATCATCTATATATTACAAACCCAGCCAACCATTTTTTGCTTATTAAAGAGTCTTGATAAGTTTATAGAAAAATATTGACACAGTTCAGTAGTCAAGTAGTGTACTGAATGCTAAAATATATGTCACAGCTGAAACTCCAAATCTACTAGTAGAAACTCAGATCTACTAGGAGAAACTCTAATTCCACTTTCTACTAGTTTTACCTAGGAGTTTTACCTAGGAGAATCAAAGATTCTACAAGAAGAAACTGTGATCACAGTCTAAAAGAGAGTGAGAGGTCCTTGAGGAATACAAATTAGCTTACAATGAATACGAGTTGGAGAGTCTAGGTTTTTAGGAATACTGAAAGGAATAACTATCGAAATAATTTATAATTCATGAGCACATGGTCAGAATTAAGTTTATTTATCCCAGCCCTTTTGAAAGCTGAGCAGCAACTCCTGAGTAAGTCTTCAAAGGATGAAACCACTGATTCCTGAACAGCCACTAAAGAGTAGGTTTATTTATCATAGCCCTTTTCATCACCGAGAAGCTACTCAATAAGTCTTCAAAGGATAAAACCACTGATTCCTGAGCAGCCACTAAACAGTAGGTTTATTTATCATAGCCCTTTTGATCACTGATCAGCTACTCCTGAGTAAGTCTTCAAATGATAAAATGATTGATTCCTAAGCAGTTACTAAAGAGTAGGTTAATTTATCTCCGGTTCACCTAGTAGAAAATGCTAGTAGAATCTCCAATCAGAGTTTCTACTAGTATAATCAGATATTCTCCTGGATTGGAGTTTCTACTGTCGCATATACATGGATGTAGATAATCCAACATACAACAGTAAAGCTATCAATTACATATTAATATCTATACCATGTTATAGCACCACTCAAATTTAAGAAAGTAATGTCAAATGTTGAAAAAAGGCCATGTTGTCTACAGTTTTAAATATCTAACATTCAAAGAAAAAAAGATTGTGATGTGGCTTCCATGCCAAAGGATTATTATTAATCAGTGTAGATATCCCTACCACATACTGCAAGACATTATTTTTAAGCACATTTGTAAGGTGTTTATGTCATCATGGATGCTAGTAAAGTGAGTAATCAAAGATTTATGAAACAGATTCACAGAACTTTAATGTGTGAAATGTATAATAGAAGCTTAAACTTTTAAGGTTTTACCGAAATGACAGTTATAAACTTACGTTTACATGTATAAAATGGATATTTTTCTGACCAATTGTGAAATTAATTTATTTTTGCGTAATATTGTTATGTCAAATATACTTGTAAATAATTAAAATGGTATTATTTATGTTTTGAAAAACATTGTTTGAACGGAAATGACTCCCCTAAAGATCAAAGAAGCGGGGGTGTGTTATAAATATTACGGGAGTCATTATATTTAAAGACGTGCATATAGCCAATTGGTTTTCGTAAATCAGGAACACTGTTTCGAATGTTGCTCTCGCCTCGTTAGATTTGGGTCATAGGTAAACAGTGAGTGTGCAATTTTTCTAATTCCATGATTATCAGCAACGAAGAACTGACATTCTATAAAAGTCCTATGGATATGCTATAGAAGCAGCTGTCATCAACTGTAGTTGACTCAATATGGAATCAAACAGCTCTTTTGCAGATTTCTGTGGAGGCACCTTCTGGGTTTGTATGCATACAGTACAGTACTGCTTCACGCCTTAACTTGGCACACCTTGGACACAAAAAGCTTATTTTTGATTGTTTCAAGCGAAGTTTCGTGCATTTCTTTTTATTGAAATATGCATTGACACAAGCGCAAGTAATGAAAGTATTTTACTGACATAAATTCAAAACAATCCATGCATTTAGGACAGTTTTTAAGGGCAAGAATATAATTTCTGCTTGAAATCAGCGCCCCAACTTGGCACAATATGCATACGGAAATTGCCAATATTTAAATTATTTCTGTTGTCCCTTCCACTAACTTACTGCCTTGTGACTAGACGTGGTAACCGCGGCGATCGACCCTATCGGGATCTAACGCCGTGGTTCCTCCCCATTTAAAAGTAGAGATTTCAAATATTGGCTTACTCACCATGAGAACTATATGTGAAACAATGACACAAGTAAAAGTTTGCAATAATATTTAAATATCCAGTCCAATAATGCTGTTTTACGTGTATAATGTAATATAATGACTTTTAGCAACAATATTTACAGTTTTCATCCTCCATTTTGAAATTCTGATTGGTTAGAATTTATTGCCGTTCATATGTGATTTCTCCTAAATCTCGGATTTCCATAATTCCTACTTCCAGGATGTTTTTGGTATTTGAAAGTGTAGTTATTTTACTTTGGAGTTGGTCACTAAATTTTTATCACAATTTTTACTGGGTGTACTACAAATGCAAAGTTTTATGTTTATTGTATTAGGTTTGACTTTCAAATGATACATGAACATACAAAGCTTTAGTAGTTCATCAAACAATAACTTTAATATTTAGACAGAAGGATTAGAATGTGAAATGATGTATCAATACCAAAGATGTAATCAAAAAGTAATTTTAATTCTAATTTAATGAAATAATTTCCTTTTACTGGAAAACATTAGCAGTCCATCCTTGACCCCGAAGATTTTATATTGGATTCAAGTATCACTTTATTTCTTGCATGGTGATCCATGGGGTATTCATGCTATTAAAATGTATGATTTTATTTCCTTTAGTACTCTTACAAATTGATTTCAAATCTATAACATATTTAATGAATAGAAGTTAGCATATATTTCGAAGCTACAGAACATAAATAAATATTTTTAATTTTAAAACCTATTTTGAAGCCAAATATATTTTCAGAAGAATTGATAAGTAAAAATATTTACTGTGGAGTTTTCGTGTTACACACTAAATAAAATAATTAGTCAATTTGCAGGTGCTCTGGCTTGTATCTTTAAAAATTTTGCTCATAGAAATGTAATTTATATAGATTATTGTATTATATATTTGTAAAGAAAATAATATTTAGGTAACAGTATTTGTCCTCTTAATTTTTAAAAACAATTTCTGCGATTTGCAGTAAGGTTTCATATATGGCCATTATGGGGTGAATCATAGGTTTATATTAACGGCTACAAATATAAAATAATTATTTCAGTTATGGTAAACAATGGCGGACAGAGATTATAAAAATAAGATATAAGGTGTTATACAGAAATATGTGAATATTTACCGAGGGTCAAGTACAAAGTATTTATTTATTCAATATATCTTTCATTTAAATGCATTTAACAAGTCAATGAATGCCTAGGTTGTACGATTTTTGAAATCTCTACTTTTAAATGGGGAGGAACCACAGCGTTAGATCCCGATAGGGTCGATCGCCGCGGTTACCACGTCTACCTTGTGACCAATTATCGCCAGGTATCAATTACCGCCCCTGTAGTGGTGGTGGACCAGTTCATGCTCGTGTACCGATTCACGCCCACCCCTAAATTTATCCAAAATAATTACAGTTGCACAATAAATTACCAATGCATATGATCAATTTGATAATTATCTCTGATGGGGTAAACATCGTCTCTATGAAAAGCAATTGATCTTTAAGAAAAATTGGGCGTGAATAGGTACACGGGCGTGAACTGGTCCACCACCACTAAATAATATGTTCGTATTTCTGTAAAGACCACATATCTTCATGCCCTTTTGGCATGTATTTGTCACATTCAGTTTGGAAAGAGGTCTACTTTAAGAACAAGTTTAAGATGTGACTATTTTCCCAGTTATGTCAATTTTAATTTTATTTGGTGATAACTGGTGCCTGGCGATAAATGGTAGCAAGGCAGTATTTGTTAAGAAGGAAATGTGCGAGTGTGGGTGATAAAGTATAACTGTTATTGAATATTTAAGTTCCGTTTTGTGCCAATTTAAGGTTTATGCCATTAATTTGTGCCAAGCAGTAGACATGGTTACCTCAACTCTACTTTACCTGCGTGTAGAGCCATGGCATGACCCCACATAGAACAGGAGATTTGCATAAATCACAAATACCATACAAATGTGTACACACGACTGTTCCCACAACTATTTCATTACATTTCCCTCAACAATCAGTCAACATGCAAACATAATTGACTAAAAATATATGACATTTCCTCAGTTTCAATGTTTTTTTCGACCACTTCTCCAAAATAGTTGAAAAGTTCTTTTATTATAAAAGTTGTGTAAAATAGCATTTATATTGTACACATATTGGACTTGCTGTGCCTTTAACTTTATAGCAATTACATTAAACCATTTTCAGTAATTTTTTCAAGTTTTATTCAATTTAATCTCCAATTGCATGTGGGGTCATGCCACAGCTCTACACACAAGTAAAGTAGAGACGAGGTCTCCACATCTAACTGTACGGATACTGATACTGCTTGGCACAATACCATGGTACAAGCCTCAACTTGGTAATACAAATTAGCAGCTATAGGTAGAATATTTGATAACTTTTAATTATTGCCCATAAAACTCCTGCATTTTGGCATGCCAAATAAGGAAATCAATGTGATATAATTTGGCCAAGTTTGTGGTGCTGATCCCAGTAGAAATGATTTATCACCCCTGCCAAAACTCTATAAAAGGCTTCTTATGATTTGATGACATTTAATTATAGCCTACTCTTGTGTCAGTACAGATTTTAATAAAGAGAAATCTACAGAATTATACTCAAAACAATCACAAACAAGGTTCTGTGGCCAAGTTGTGCCAAGATACGGCAGGGAGCAGTGTACTCCATAATGTATAGAACCGATAGACTATTCAGTTAAATGTGTTAGTAAAGCAATGTTACTTCCCAACCCCTTATTAATAGAGTAAGCTGCACTCTGTTTTCAGACAACTGTTGGCAGAGCAGCCACTGTAATATATTGATTTAAAGAGCGAAGATATACCTTCAAGAGGACACTAAATTACTAAGATATTCTTCAACTGCATATCGGTCTGTATTTTAATGACACTATAGCTGTTTCTTTTAGTGAATGATATAAAAGTCAAATGCAGAGACTTTGTATAACTAGAATCTGCAATTTCCACAGAATTTGGTTCCAGTTAAGCCAGACTTCCACTTATACCTACAAAAATACAGCATTTTATAATTTTGGGATCTTAACATTGGTTCCTGTTAAAGCTACATTTGTTGTATATTGGTTCCACTTATACAGATTATTACAGAGTAAACTCAACCATCATTTGAAAAAAAAACTATATCTTCTGGGAAGGATTCCATTGATAATATGTATTGACATGTTTAAATCTGAATAAATTCCACATGGGCGTCCAATTGCACAAGTAGCCTTCTTGACCTCTCTTGGACATGTTTTTATGTGTACATCTGTTATATTTCATAAGGCAATAAAGCATGATGTTATATTTCACAGGACTTTGACTTGCTGTGGGAGAATTCAAGCCCACAGTTCACCCTGTGTTTCCAAGTCACTGTGCTGGTTTGGGTTCCATGTGCATTTCTGTGGTTTCTCCTTTTCCCTTATTCATATTACCTGCACAAGTTGGAAACAGAAGACCTTCCAAGGAGTTCCCTCAATATTTTGAAAACTGTAAGTTGTGATCACCCCTTCATTCTTCATCTTATACACAACTAGGTGGGATATTGTCGAAGGATTTACAGAGTTTGTGTTAATGCTGTATTTCTGCATTACTGTATCCCTGAATAGTGGGGATACTATGGATCATGCACGGTCATTGTACGCGTCCGCAGAGATTTTCTTTTGTTCAACCTACAAGCCACATTTTTTGGGGATTTCTTTTAAACTTTGCAAGTGGCTAGCTATGGCAGAGATCTGGCCACCCTATTCTTTTGGTAGCCCAGGAGTCAAAATTATGCTCTGGGGAGTCAAAAACCTCAAAAATTTTGTCTAATTTTCACTATTACTTGTGTTCAAGCTGTAGGGCACAGTTTCTTTCAGATTTATTTTATGTTTAGTGCATGAATTGGTAGGTATGACGTCTCACCACCATATTTTTTTTTTGTAGGCCTGGGGTCAAATCAAGTGAGCAATAGCGGTTTTAAGCCTAGGAGTCAAAATTATGCTCTGAGGAATCAAAAACCTCAAAAACTTTGACTTGTAACTTGAAAACTATTGCATGTAGATAATTTTGTTGAACAAAGTTATTCAGCTACTTTTGGGTCAGCTATAACATAGTAAAATTGCAGACCTGTAGCTCACTGTCAGAGTAATAGCTACTTTGACGTTCTCACTGTTGAGTAAATCAGTTGTAACTTGAAACTAAAACTTGCAAACTAACTTGCAAAAAAGCTTATAACTCGCTTATTATTGGTCCTACAGGTTTGCAATGTGAAACCAGCGTCTAGGAAATCATGGGCTAGGAATCTATGGTCCGATTTAACCTTGGGCCCCTCCTTCAAGGTCAAACAAGGATAGCCAAAGTTAAAAGTGTTTCTAACTCACTTATTATTGGTCCTAGATGTTTGCAGTGTGAAACCAACCCATAGGAAATCATGGGCTGGGACTCTTCTGATGTGGTCAGATTTGACCTTGGGCCCCTCCTTTGAGGTCAAACGAGGATAACCAAAGTTAAAAGTGCTTCTAACTCACTTATTATTGGTCCTAGATGTTTGCAGTGTGAAACCAACCCATAGGAAATCATGGGCTGGGACTCTTCTGATGTGGTCAGATTTGACCTTGGGCCCCTCCTTCGAGGTCGAATGAGGGATAGCCAAAGCTTAAAGTGCTTATAACTCGCTTATTATTGGTCCTGGAGGTTTGCAATGTGAAACCAACTTATAGGAAATTGTTACATATATTGGACACTATATTAGTACATTGTATATTACATATATTAGGCACTATATTAGTGCATTGTTTAATTTAAGCTTTATGTTTACATTGTCATAAAAGATAATTGTGTTGTTGGTTCTTTTTGTGTGTTGACATTTAAAGTAAGGGAGTTGTTGACTTTTGTGTTTTAGTGTTTATTGATCTGTTCACAGACTGGGGGAAATCCCCCCCTCAGTGGTTATGTTAGATTTGGGGAAACCCAATTACCAGTAGTTTCTAGAACTTCCTCCTTTGGCCTAGATGGCTCAAGATTTATTTTTTGAGTTGGTTCTGTACAATTCCAGAGAAATCTGTGAATGTATATAAGGAATGTACATCTGACCACAAGTGAACTTTGTATTCGCTTGCTATAAGGAGAGCTATTGTGTTTTGGAGTATAATATATGCTTATATCACTGTGAACTTTTACTGGAGTGAACTGGATACATCATCTGGACAGATTTATTGTACTTTGGATATTTTGGATATTGTACATTCATATAACAGAGAGTGAATTTACTGCATTTTGGACATTGTCCACATCTTGGGACAGACAGTACAGTTGTGTTAACTCTCTAAATATCTTCAGACAGACATTCTGTGTGACTGGATATATAAAGAATAGCAGGACAAGAACCTTTTGTGTTGTTGAGTGTGAGACAGGTCACAAGATATAGATATCCGTGTGTGAGTGAACATTGGACAGATCACAGGACAGACCACAGGACATTGGATAGACCACAGAATATACTACAGGACGGATTACGGAACAAATTGCTGGATACGGCGGATAAACTTAACTCTTAATCTCAGTGGTCAGGTCAGCTAGATCTTGTTATTGTATTAGTGTGTTTGGTTAAGAGCATACCAGTTGACTGTAATCATTATTGTTGACTATTAAATAAATTTGTTAAGTTTAACTTTTTGCTTTTTCTGTTACAACTTAAAGACAACCGGTAATTGCTACCGTGCTTGCCCGTGACCATAACAGAAATCATGGGCTTGGAATATTCTGATGTGGTCAAATTTGACCTAGAGCCCCTCCTTCAAGGTCAAATGAGGACAGCCAAATTTAAAAGGGCTTATAACTCACTTATTATTGATCCTAGAGGTTTGCAATGTGAAACCAACTTATAGGAAATCATGGGTCGGGACTCTTCTGATGTGGTTACATTTGACCTTGGACCCCTCCTTCAAGGTCAAATGAGGACAGCCAAACTTAAAAATGCTTATAACTTCAGGAATATTCAGCCTCTATATCTTTTATTATTGCTTCTACAGGTTTGTTATGTTTGGGGATACACCACCGGCTCGCAATAAAGCGAGCAGCATAAGTCTAGTTTTATTTAAAATCCACCAACAGACACAAGATTTTTTACTGAAAGCATAGATATGCACAGAGTATATGTTACACTGAAGATAAGCTTTATATTTTAAAATTTAATTTTTAATCAAGTGATTTCCTAGCAAGTTGTTAACGTCCACCATTGTTAATGTGAGAGTTTGTGCAAGACGCGCTTCAGAAGAGAGCTAGATGTGACGAGATCCTTCCAAAAAGGCTAGTGATGGATATGCCCTGGCAAATCTGCTCAAAATGTTATACATTGCAAGAAAGTGTGATCTCTGTCAGGACAACGAGCCACGGTGATTTTTATGGAGAAACGTTACATTAAGCCACAGAAATTCTTGATTTTAACCCTGGAAAGTCCCCCACAAAATATAAGCGAGTGACATTTGAAAATATTTACAGGGGATGTAGCAAAAGCACTATATCTCTATATTTCGTAAATTTTTGTCAAATAAAAAGCAACAGAAACTACGAATATTTGTAGTATAGTATATTTGTAGCAAACAGTACACATACCACATTTGTATCTTTAAAAATAATCATACATAACAAATTTTACCCAAATTCCACTAAAATGAAGTTTGTTGACTGGGGTTCAGATTTTTCAAATATTTGAAAAACTTTTATCCACTGATACATATTATATATCATTGGCAAGGAAGCTAAACAGTGTTTCTGTTGGTTTTTGCTGCATTTAAATTATTGAAAGTCTAGTTTATTTTTTTATTATTTCCTTTGCCTTGGTGTATGAAACACTTCTTCAGATATCTAAATAAATATACAACCAATCAACCTTCAATAAACAATTACAAAATACTGTAATTTGCTTTAAAAGTGATAAATGAGTCATAATTATTTTATTGAGGTATAAATGATAAGTGTATACAATTTCATTATATAGATAGAAACTCGATTTAAAATTATACACAATCTTTGAAATTTATATTTAAGCTTCTAATAAATAAAAACTTAAGTGTTCGTGTGTGTTCTCATGTTAAGATTGACAGTTTTGTGTGTAATGCATAGTAAACACTTTTATGAACAAAATTTGCTTTTATTTACTGGTTAAAATTCTTATCAGCAAAACTGATGCATATTGGCAACAGTGTTCATGTTGCATTCATATCGCACTGTGGTTACATTTATAATCCATATTTAGTGGGGTTTGTTTGAGTCAGTATATGTTTGTGAACATAAAACTCCCAAGGTCATAAATTGATTATATGTGTTAAGTTCTGCAACTTTTTATGCTGTACCATATACCAGTATCTGTTATATCAGAGAAACTTTTTCTAGGTTTGTAGATTAGCATTTAACATGCCATTGGCACACCGTGTGTATATTGTGCATTATAAAAACAATTAAAAATTAAAATATGAACTTTTTTCTTGTATGTTAGAAGTTTCTGTCAAATGAATTTCTTTGTGTAATACAGTCAGACTATTTAAATGGAATATCAATTTAAATAGAAGTAAATATACAGTCTCTGGATTGCCATTTATTTTGAAATATCCCAGTACCTAGAAGTCCTAGTTAAGTGGAAATATTTTTGGATCCTTTGAAGTTTAACATAATCGTATTCAACTGTTACATAGCTGATTGTTTTCTGAGTCACATCAGTAGGTTGGCAAATTTTAAGAACATAAGACAATAGCCATTATAAACCAGGCTGAAACAAAAGTTCTACCAAAACCTGTAGGTGAAACCGTGAAAACTTGTATGTATTGGAAATTATATTATTAAAAAACAAACTCTGTTTCACTGTATAGAAAAGTGTCATACAGAATTATATCTTCATACTTCTCTGATGTGGTCAGTTTTAACCTTTTTCCCCTTCTCCAAGGTCAAACAAGGATAGACAAACTTAAAAGTGCTTATAACTCACTTACTATTGCTCCTAGAGTTTTGGGATGTCAGAACAACATATTGAAAATCATAGGCTGGGAATCATCTGATGTGATCACATTTGACCTTGGGCCCCTCCTTCAAAGTCACACAAGGGTAGCCAAACTTAAAAGTGCTTATAACTCACTTATGGGCCCTAGAGGTATGCAGTGTGAAACCAACTTCTGATGGCTGGGAATCTTCTGATGTGGTCAAATTTAACCTTGGGCCCCTCCTTCAAGGTCAAACGAGGAGAGCCAAACTTAAAAGTGCTTATAACTTGCTTATTATTGGCCTTAGAATGCTGGGATGTGAAACCAACCTATATGAAATCATGGGCTGGGTGTGTACTGATGTGGCCAGATTTGACATCGGGTCCCTCCTTCAAGGTCAGCCGAGGGTACGCAAACCTAAAAGTGGCTGTATTTCCCTTATTATTGCTCCTAGGGGCTTGAAATATGAAACCAACTAATTGGAAACTATGGACTAGGAATCTTCAGATGTGGTCAGATTTGACCTTGGGCCCTTCCTTCAAGGTCAAACGACATTCAAACTTAAAAGTGCTTATAACATGCTTATTATTGCTCCTAGAGGTTTGAGATGTGAAACAATATATATAAAATCATGGGCTGGGAATCTTCTGACAATGGTAGGCAAACTTAAAAGTGCTTATGACTCATTTATTATTGGTCCGAGAGGTTGCAATGTGATTATGTGAAACCAATTCATAGGAAATCATGGGCTGGGAATCTTCTGATGTGGTCACATTTGGCTTTGGGACCCTCCTCCAAGGTCAAAACTTAATAGTGCTTGTAACTCATTGCCGTTAATCTTGTCCTTAGTTAGTTAGAAGTTGTCCAATGGATACATCTTGCATCTGCCCACAGGTGCATCCTTGGTCAAGTTTGTTATGTTATATATGCATTGTGGCAAGAAAGAAAAGGTAAAGTATATTGTTATATCTTTATGTATTGCATTGTACTCAATCATTGTTTTCTTTCTCAAAACATGTTTGCTATTTGCTATATGTTTAAAGTGACTTGTAAGTTGATACAGGGGTGGGTATTACTTTCACACTTTTTTTTGTATAATCCTTGTATCACAATACATGTCCATATAATAAACTAATAAAATAAATCAATAAATATACAAAAACATATGCTTTGAATATTGTGTCAGTGTGTTTGAACCTTATTATATATGTTGTTTTTTGGGGGCGGGTTGCGTGTAACTAACCCGCGTATTAGATTGATGTGTCCGACGTCCTTCAACATTTTGGTTTTCAAACTCTAATGCGAACATGCTTCAGCTGATCAATTTGAAACTTAACAGTGGTAGGGCTCCACCTAGGCTTTTGAAGATAGTGCCATGGGCGCCATGGCTGCCATCGTGAAATTCCATTTCTGGATTGTAACTCAACATCCAATCGATTTGAAACTTAACAGGGTGGTAGGTCACCACCAGGGCTCGGATATTTTCTAAATTGGTGTCTCTCTGCTTGTTCATTTTGGGTGTGCACTTATCTAAAATATTTTGGTTTCTGAACTCTTACTGGAAGATGCTTTGTCCAATTAACTTGAAACTTAACCGGGTGACTGGGTACCACCAGGGCACAGTTGCTTTCTAAATTGGAGCCCTCCGTTTGCCTGTTTTCGGACTCTAACTGGTAGACACTTTGTCTGATCAACTTGAACCTTAACAGGGTGATAGGACATCACCATGTCTTGGTTGCTTTCGAAATCGGGGTCATTCCATATGCCTGTTTTGGGCGTACGCTCATCCGAAATATTTTGGTTTCCTGACTATAACTGGAAGACGCTTTGTCCAATCAACTTGAAACTTAACAGGGTGACTGGACACCACCCGAGATTGGCTGCTTTCAAAATTGGCACTGGTCCTTGTGCCCATTTTGGGCTTGCGCTCATCCAAAATGTTTTGGTTTCCAGACTCGAAGATGCTTTGTCCGATCAATTTGGAACTTAACAGGGTGATTGGACACCACTAGGGCTAAGTTGCTTTTGAAGTTGGCGTCTGCTCTTCCAAAATATTTTGGTTTCCGGACATTAACTTGAAGGTACTTTGTTCAATCGATTTGAAACTTACTAGGGTGATAGGACACCACCAGGGCTAGGTTCACTCAGCTTTTGAAATTTGTGTCTGTCCATTCGCCCATTTTGGGTGTGCATGCATCTGTCCATAATATGCTTTGTGGAATCTAACTCGAAGACATTGTGAGAAGGGTTGTGAGACACCACCTGGCCTAGATTGTTTTTGAAATTGGTGTCCATCCGTCAGTCTGGTTGTCCACAGGTTTGTCCTTCTGGTCATGTACATGTCTGTCAACATTTTTGTTTCCGGACTCTAACTCGAAGATGCTTCCATTGATCAACTTCAAACTTGACAGAGTTGAAGGACAGCACACAGCACTTTTTAAAATTTCCAGCACAGTTATGTTGCATACATCTGGCACCCTATCACTAATATCGATTGTACAACCCGCCTATTTGGGGTCTGGAACCCCAGTTCCTTGTTTTAAAGTTGGCATGAGTTACAAATCAACATTGATTTTCAAAGTTACAAGTGATAAATTAAAATTATTTGAAATGTACAAATTTTGTGTACACTTTCTAAAAATATATCTCTCTGTCAAAGGTAGGGCACTTTTCTGTGTTTGTGTATGATAACTTGATAAGAGCTATTGTTACAGATATGTTGCATGCAAACAAAGGTGCAGTAAGTAAGTCAAGTGTCCTTGGTACTCCTCTCTCTTAATGCTAAACAGTTATCTATAGAGAAAGGGTCAAATTTTAACTACAAGAGCAAGATAAATCCTTTTCTGTGGCTAACTGTGTAACTCAGTATGATATAATTTAGTTCCAATCAATGTCAGTATCGTAACTATACACAATAAAGTACTTGTGCCACTTTTCATTTTAATGTAATCTTTTGTTCATTTTAGACATTACTGTTCATATTATTATCATAGTATGGCAATATTCCAATTTTTTTTTCTATCAGTACCAATAACACTTGATTGAGTTTAATAAATTTGAGATGAAAGTTTTTGCCCATTTCTCCATGACTTAACCATTTTACCTCAAAGCCCTTAACAGGGTATTGTTTTCACACATTGTGGGTAGGCAGGCGGCTGGCACGAGAAAGTTTCTGTGGGCTATATCTCGGACACTGTAAGGTGTAGGAAGTTTATACTTAGTTGGGACATTAGTTAGGGGGTGTAGGTGTGCAACATCATGGTGTGACCTTGATTTAACCTTGCCGCAGTGACCTTGAGTTTGAAAATCTTGTCAATCTTGGACCTTTATATAACTGGCATTTCTCTGAAAGTATCCCAATTTTTGTTCCGTTTCACTACTATATCTCATGGTGTTGAAAAATATTTCCTCAGGCTGTGTGGTACGAGCATCTCTGATGCTATTTTCTATGTCCTATATTTAGTTGATAAAGTACATAAGGCTTGTCAGTCAGCTGACACTATGTCGTCACTCTGCGGCATGTACATACACGTATGCGTGAACGACTTCTCCTCCAAAACTACAAGGCCCAGAGACATGCTGTTTTTTTAAAAGATACCTTATCTATCAAGGATGAAAAAGTGTTTAAGGGATGCAGATTTGTTTGTTTGTCTGTTTGCTAGAGCCATTACAAGTGAGGTACCCCCCACCCTAGGTGTGAAAACACTTTATCACAATTTTCTCATTGTCTATTGCAGGGATTTCTCTCATATCTTGCTCATATGTACTAGACCTCAAGTAGATTCCCTTGTGTGAGTATCAGGCCTGGATGTTTCTTAATTTTTTTAAGAATTTTTTTAAATAATTTTTAATACATGAAAATTCCTGAAATCATGCACTAAATCAATTATAACATGAAAAGTATTGCATTTAGAGCATTTTGTTAAAATATGTTATTCAGCTACTTTTTCCGTCGCTATAATGTGGTGAGTAATTTGGGAGTCTATCCCAATAGCTAAGTGAGTAATAGCTACTTTTTGTGTCACCAGCATTTATGCTGCATGGCATATAGGGATTGCTTCGTCATCCAACAGATGCTGCTGCCGCCATCACAATATGTATTCCGGACAGTATCTAAAAAATGCCTTATCAGATTTAATTCAAATTTGGCATGTGGATGTAACTGCATATCAGGGTGTGCTGTATAGTTTGGTGACCTTAAACTCCCACTAGTAAGATACTTATATTGAGTTTAAATTTTTTTGTTTACGGATAGTATCTCAAAAATGGCTTGATGGATTCAATTCAAATTTGGCATGTGGTTGTAATTAGTTTTGATGGTGTGCCCTGTTTTAAGATGATCTTAAACTCCCACGTATAAAAAACTTATGTCCAGTTTACATTGTTTCTTTATCCATGGAGTATACTGGAAATAACTTCAGAAATTTCATTCAACTTTTGCATGTATATGTAACTGGCCATAGGCAAGTGCCATACAATAAGGTAACCTTACTCCCAGTAATAATTGAATTATATTCACTTAAGTTTGGTAATTTTTAACAGTGTTTCAAATATGGTGCAATTCTAAGCATATTTCAGTTGTGGATGTTACAAACCTTGAACAGAACCTTCAGGAAAAGATTACCTTAAACTTGCTATAATATACAGCAGTGTAAACACACTTTGAGTTTAAGGTTAGGACAATGTTTTTGGTAGATATTTTATATGCTATTTAGGAATTTTCACAATGATATTCATCATGTACATATATCTCTACCAAAAATGGTCTCTTTTGTAAGGTCATAGTAAATTGCTGATATTTTATAAACTAATGAGTTTAAGGTTGCATTAGTTTGTGTCAGTAGCAGCTATGATGGAAGACAAACATTGTCAGTGTCATCTTCACACTTACTTTCCAGACAGTATCTCAGAAAATGGCTTGATGAATTAAATTCAAATTTGGCATGTTAATGTAACTGTTCCTCAAGGTGTGCCCTAATTAAAGTGACCTTAAACTCACAGTAGTAAGATACTTATATTGAGTTGAAGGTTTTTCGTTTCTGGACAGTATCTCAAAAATGGGTTGACGGATTCAATTCAAATTTGGCATGTGGTTGTGACTGTTTTTTTCAAGGTGTGCCCTATTTTAAGGTGACCTTAAACTCTCATGTATTAAAAAGTTATGTTGAGTTTACATTATTTTTCGATAGAGTATACTGGAAATAACTTTTGGGGGCCACGGTAGCAGAGTGGTAACACTCTCGCCTCCCATCTCTGAGGCCGGGTTAAGTTCCCGGCATGGCCTCAAGTGAGAAAGCTGGTAGTTGCTTGCCGTTGGTCGGCAGTTTACAGTGCAGAACCTTGACAAACTGTATGTACTGGTTTCCTCTGCCCTTCCAACTACCCATCGTGATATGACCTGTACAGTGTTGAAAGCGACGTAAAACCCAAAATAAAGAAATAAATAAACTGGAAATAACTTGAGAAATTTCATTCAAACTTTGCATGTATATATAACTGACCACAGGTAAGTGCCACACAATAAGGTGACCTTAAACTCCCAGTAATAACAGAATTATATTCACTTTAAGTTTGGCAATTTTTCAACAGTATTTCAAACAATGTGCAATTCTAAGCATCTTTCAAGTTTTGGGTGTAACAAACCGTGAACAAAACCTACAAGAAAAGATTATGTTAAACTCCCTCACAGCTGCAAACTAACTTTGAGATTAAGGTTGAGACAATTTTTTGGTGTTTGAAAGATATTTAAGACTTTATTCTTTGATATTCATCATGTACATCTGTCTACTCCAAAAAATCTCTTTTGTAAGGTCAAAGTAAATTCCTGGTATTTGATAAACTTATGAGTTTAAGGTTGCATTACTTTTGTGTTATTAGCAGCTATGTTAGACAAATATGGTCAGTGTCGTCACACTTCCTTTCCAGAGAGTATCTCAAACTGGCATGATGGATTAAATTCAAATTTGGCATGTTCATGTAACTGTTCCTCAAGGTGTGCCCTATTTTAAGGTGACCTTAAACTCTCAGTAGTAACATATTTATATTGAGGTTAAGGTTTTTCATTTCCAGATAGTATCTCAAAAATGGGTTGATGGATTCAATTCAAATTTGCCATGTGGTTGTATTTGGTTGTCAAGGTGTACCCTATTTTAAGGTGACCTTAAACTCTCAAACTGTATGTACTGTATTAAAAAGTTATTTGTTGAGTTTAGATTTTTTATTTTTCCATAGAGTACACAGAAAAACACTTGAGAAATTTAATTCACATTTTGCATGTATATATAACTGGCCATAGATAAGTGTCATACAATAAGGTGACCTTAAGCTCCCAGTAATAACAGAATTATAAGTTTGGCAATTTTTTAACAGTATTTCACATACTGTGCAATTCTAGGCATGTTTTAGTTGTGGATGTAACAAACCTTGAACAGAACCTTCAAGAAAAGATTACCTTAAACTCCTTACCTTAAACTAACATAGACTTTAACTTTGGGACAATTGTTTTGGTGTTTGGAAGATATTTGATGTGCTGAGATTTTTCCATCGATATTCATCATGTATAAAAATTTAGACAAAAAAAGAAAAAAGGTCTCTTTTGTAAGGTTGCAATAAATTGCTGATATTTTAGAAACTTATGAGTTTAAAGTTGTAACAGTTTGGTTTCACTCAGCTGTGATGGATAACCTATAGGACTAGTATCGTCATCACACTTTGTTTCTGGAAAATATGTCAAAAATTGCTTGTAGAATGAAATTCAGATTTGGCATGTGGGTGTTGCGAGTCATCGATATGTGCCCTATTTTAAGATGACCTTAAACTCCCACTTATAACACATTTATATTGAATTTTACTTTTGCGACTTTCGTTTAAAAATGGCTTCACAGATTCAAATCAAATTTGGTACGTGGTAGTGGGTGGACGATTAGACCAATGTTCGATCAATCGTCAGTGTCATGGTAGAATTGCGTTCAGTCACTGACAACTTCTAGAAATCGATTAAATCTTACCCTTCTTTATGTGTCTCAATATCTACGTATTTTTATATTTTAAGCAGTTTTCTAAACTTTCCTTTAATAAATCAATAGATTTCTCTTGAATTTTGTGTTTGTTTATAACTACTGCCATATTTACCAGAATTGGGTGCTTTTGGAAAATTCTAAATGTCGAAAACACCATTATTCGTACCGGAATGAAATATAATTCATCCCGGAAAGTGTTCATGATATACTGGCCAACAGTGGAGTAAAAAAGTCGATTATGGGATGATCAACCGTCGGAAATATGGACGAATAATCGACCATGAAAATATAGGTGATTCCCCTCCACTAGTATGTGGGTGTAACTGGTCTTCAACGTGTGGCCTATTTTAAGGTGACCTTAAACTCCTAGTGATAATATAACTATATTGAATTTAAATTTTTCAATTTCTGGAGAGTATTTCAAGTCTGCGTGACAGATTTAATTTAAATTTGGTATGTTGATGTATCCAGTCCTGAAGGTGTGCCCTATTTTAAGGTGACCTTAAACTCCCATGTGTAAAAAAATGTTACTGAGCTCAACCTTTTCTATGATTCCACAAAGTATACCAAATAATGGCATGACATATTTGTTCTATATTTTGCTGGTACATGTAACTAATGTTACAGAAATCCCCTAAGACTACATTGAGGTGACCTTTAACTGTCAGTAATGGCATAATTATAATTTTCTTTTAAAATTTTGGATATTTTCTTAAATTATGTGCAATAGATTTCAAGCACATTTAAATTTTGGATATAAGTAACCTTGAACAGAGTCAACATGGTTAACATGACCTTAAACTCAAAACATTTGCATTGACTTACATTCAGGTTAAGGTAAGGATAAATTTTTATGATATTTTGGCAACATTAAAGTGGTATTTGAGACTTTTTATTTAAATTAAACATGTACACGTATCTAGACCAAAAGAGGATCTTTATGGTAATGTTACCATAAAAACTGGTTCATTGAAGAAATGAGTTTAAGGTTACAACTTATTTTAATTGTTATATCCATCCTGCTGGACATGGATATTATTTTGCCTTTCCCTTTGAATCATCCTTCATTGCTGCTCATTTACAGGTAGTTGTTTACATGTCTCGGCTAAAATTGATGGGAAGGTTTCATGGCATGAGAATTTATGTGTAATTACTTTCTTGGCAATATCTGGCAACAAGTATTGCCGTGGCAACACTTTTTCGTGTTTCTTGGGCTTAAAAATCTTTTTGGGGTTCTTTGCATTCCAAATCCCTGTATGGACAATGGAGTTGATTAGCTAAACAACAATAACTGGCAACACTTTGTCATGGCAACACTTTTTTATGGGTTCTTCGCTTTTCATGCCCTTGCATAGATTGGAGCTGATTAGTTTTTTAGTAATACCTGACAGCAAGTGTTGCCATGGCAACACTTTATGTTTCTTGGGCTAAAAAATCTTTCTTGGGGTTCTTTACATTCCAAGCCTCTGCACACATTGGAGCTGATTAGTTTTTCGGCAACTGATTAGTTTTTAGGCAACACATAGTTTTTAGGCAATACATAGCAACAAGTGTTGCCACGGCAACACTTTTTAGGGTTTCTTGGACTTCTATTTTTGTGGGTTCTTTGCATTCCAAACCCCTGCATGAATAGAAGCTGGTTAGCCTTTCAGCAATATCTGGCAGCAAGTGTCGCCACGGCAACACTTTTTTCTGTTTCTAGGTTGTGGATATAAAAAGTCCTGGAGAAGACCTGTATGGTAAAGTGACCTAACACTCCAAAATATTAGATAATGATCTTGCTCGTTTGCTGTCCCACAAAATGGTGGACAAATAGAGGAGGCAGACAGGACAGGACCCATCTTACACAATGCATTAACTTGTATGCTTCATCATGGCTCAATCCTTCTGAAATATGATCTGGATCCGCAAAAATACTGCCAGTCAGCAAAATATTTTTGTCTATCCAGGATAATTTTTGTCCTTTTGAATTTCATCCACTTCAGTCTTTAACCAAGGCTGGTGATACAGTACAATTCTACTGAATTTTTGTTGACTTTTCAGTAACTTCCATAATGAATAAAATCACTTGTAACTTGAAAACTATTGCATTTAGAAAATTCCGTAAAAACATGTTGTTCAGCTACTTTCGGGTCAGCTATAACATAGTAAAATTTCAAACCTGTAATTTATTGCATAGCTGAGTAATAGCTACTTTGAGGTTAACACTGTTGAGTAAATCAGTTAGAACTTGAAAACTATTACATTTAGAGTATTTTCTTTAAATATGTTATTGATCTACTTTTTACACCTTAACTTTACCTTGTTACTTTCCTTCTGAATACAATTTCCAGGGCACAACTTTTGTGTCCTTTTCTTCTGTCACTTCTACTCTGAAACTCAAAACACACAGTCAGCTGACACAGAGCCCATTCACGGGCACTGATTGCTTGTTTAAGCCAAATAGTATCTATTATTTTGACATGTCTTTGCCTTCTTTGTGTCTTTGCCTACTTTTGGATCAGCTATAACATAGTGAATTTGCAGACCTGTAGTTTATATCATAGCTGAGCAATAGGTATTTTGAGGGTATCACTTTTGAGTAAATTAGTTAGAACTTGAAAATTATTGTATTTACAGAAATATGTTATTCAGCAATTTTACTGAGCTATAATATAGTAAAATTTCAGACCTGTGGCTCATTGTGTAGCTGAGTAATAACTTTTTTCACGTACTCACTGTTGAATAAATCAGTTGAAACTTGGAAACTAGTGCATTTAAAGTATTTTCTTTAAGTATGTTATTCACCTACTTTAATTTGGATCAGCTATAACATAGTGAATTTGCAGACCTGTAGCTTGTATCATAGCTGAGCAATAGGTATTTTGAGGGTATCACTTTTGAGTAAATTATTTAGAACTTGAAAACTATTGTATTTACAGAAATTTGTATAAATATGTTATTCAGCAATTTTTAGTTAGCTATAACATAGTAAAATTTCAGACCTGTGGCTCATTGCGTAGCTGAGTAATAGCTACTTTCATCTTATCACTGTTGAGTAAATTGCTTATCACTTGAAAACTGTTGCATTTAGAGAATTTTGTTTAATCTTTTATTCATGTACTTTTCAATTTGCTATAATATAGCAAAATTGCAGACCTGTAGCTCATTACAGAGCTGAGTAATAGCTACTTTCAGAATATAGCTGTTCAGTAAATAAGTTGTAACTTGAAAACTATTACATTTAGAGTATTTTGTTTAAATATGTTATTCTTTTAACACTTGGTCAGCTATAACATAGAAAAATTGCAGACCTGTAGCTCATTACATAACTGAACAATAGCTACTTTGAAGTTATCACTGTTTGAGTAAATGAGTTGTTACTTGAAAACTATTGCGTTTAGAGAATTTTTTTTAAATATGTTATTCAATAAATTGTACCTTTGAATCAGCTTTAACAGAGTAAAAATGCAGACATGTAACTCATGGCATAGCTGTGCAATAGCTGTTTTCAAGTTCTCACTAATAGTATTGAGTAAATCATTTGTAACTTTAGAACTATTGCATTTAGAGTATTTTGTTTAAATATGTTGTTCACCTAGTTTTGGATCAGCCATAACATAGTAAAATTGCAGACTTATAGCTCATTGCATAACTCAGCTATAGCTCCTTTCAGAGTATACGCTGTTGAGTAAATCATTTGTAACTTGAAAAATATTGCCTTTAGAGTATTTTGTTTACGTATGTTATTTACCTCCTTTTTGATCAGCTATAACATAGTAAAGTTATAGACCTGTAGCTCATTACATAGCGGAGCAAAAGCTACTGTGAAGTTTTCACTATTGAGTAAATCAGTTCTATCATGAAAACTGTTCCATTTAGAGGATTTTGTTTAAATATATTTTTCACCTACTTATGGGTCAGCTATAACATAGTGACATTGTAAACCTGTAGCTCATGGCACAGTTGAACAATAGCTACTTTCAGGTTCTTACTGTTGAGTAAATCAGCTATAACGTGAAAACTATTGCATTTAGAAAATTTTGTTTAAATTTGTTATTCACCCACTAATGGGTCACCTATAACATAGGGAAATTTCAGGCCTGTAGCTCAATGTATAGCAGAGCAATAACTACTTTCAGGTTCTCACTGTTTAGTAAATTACTTGTAACTTGAAAACTATTGCATTTAGAGAATATTGTTTAAATATGTTATTCACCTACTTATGGGTCAGCTATATCATAGTGAAATTGTAGACCTGTAGCTCATGGCATAGTTGAGCAATAGCTACTTTCAGGTTCTCACTGTTTAGTAAATGAGTTGTAACATGAAAACTATTGCATTTATAGAACTACTCTGAAACTCAAAACAGACAGTCAGCTGACACAGAGCCTGTTCACAGGCACTGATTGCTTTTTAAGGGAATTGTGTATGACTAACCAAGTAGAAGCGTGAATCAGTTTATGGGTCTAATTTGGATGAATTTTTGACTTTGAACCTGAATAACACAGAGTATTTCATATTTTTATTGCGTTAATACATCCTATCCAATGGACAATTGCTTTACCGGTCGACGCGACCGGTCCCGCCAAACGCCAGAAAAAGACGTCCTGTATATAATACCGGCAGGACCGGTCAGGAGAGTGCATTCGCCAGGTGGCGCATCGTACTTCCTCTTCCTGTCTAGACAACGTGACGTCATAGCATCTTTTTCGTTTGCCGCGTGGAGAGTGAAGACGTGTTTTCAACGACAAGGAAATTTTGGTTTTATACCGAACTCATCCATTTTACTTCATATTTGAAGTAATTCAGAAGTTTTATCTACAACTATGTCATCACCAGGACAAAGAAGAGGTCCATGCGGACACGCTATGGCTGGGTTCGACACCCACTCCAAGTGTGCATGGTGTAGGGACAAAGGGCTAGGTGACGACCCCTGCGTCCTGAAGAAGGAATGCGTGATTTGTAAAGGGTTTACCCCTGAGCAGTCCCTTCAACTGGCTACGCCTACCTATAGGGACAGAAAAGACAAGAAGACGACCTCCAATGCTACGACCTCATCCACCCCCACTCTCGTGGACCCAGCACACGTTAGCGTACTGGGTAAAGTGGAAAAGGTCAAGGCTGTGCAGACGACCCCTTCCAAGAAGACGAAACGTAGTGAGTCTCCCAAGCCGTCTGCCAGTAAGAAAAGATCTTCAAGCAGTAGGCCTACAACTGAAGATCTCCAGCATCTGGATCACAAGTGGGGAGAAAGATTTTCCAGACTAGCTATGCTGCTAGCCAAGGCTTTCACAGTGCCGGTTGAACCGGTTGTGAAGCCGGCTTCAGATGTGACTCCCTCTCAGAAGCCCTTTTTTGACCCTGGTGCCACCACCAGCAGTCTACCTGTGGAGAAGAGTCTGCCAGCTGAGAAATCCGGTCCCTGCCTTGACCAGGCTACCGGTAGTGCTGTAGAGGAGATGCAGACTGCCATCCAGCCCCTTGGGGCTCCCGGTGCAGGGATAGCAACCCAGCCTGTTCAGGCCCCCGGTTCGTTCCCAGAGGTTCAGCCCACCGGTGATGTGGATCTGAGTGCATCTTCTGACAGTGAAGCTGAGCAGTTCAGCGAAACCGGTTCCCTGGATGGTGACATCCACCGGGACCGGTCAGCAGACAAAGAACCTTCTAGAGATGACCCTGAGACTGAGCCCACTGAGGAGGCAAACTACAGGGAAACCATGAGGGGTGTGAGGAGTTTCATGAACTGGCACAAGGTTCCTGAGTTCGAAACTGTGTCCTCTGCTGCAGATGACAACCCCTTTGCCGGTACCCGTGTCCAGCCAACCAGTAAAGTCAGTGTGAAACTTCCTGTGGACGACTGGTTGTGCAGGAAGATGTCCAGTCTTAACCTCACAATCAAAGAAGGCTACCCTACTAGGAATTCTGACAACACTGGCCTCCTCAGGGATCAGTTCATCAAAACCCCTAGACCTTCTAGATGGTACGGGATGCATGCTGAAAAAGACAGTGAGAGTTCTACGGTTCGTAGCTGGTCACCGGATCCGGCCAAACTCAACCACTCTTTCAGCAGGGTTGCCAGAAGACATTTGCCATCTGCTCCACCCTCTCGAGCCTTCAGTCAGGATCTCCTCAGATGCTGGGAGAGGGCAGCTCGTGAACAGACAATAATGTGTAACCAGGCTGCTGGTTTGTCAAGGTTACCTGGACTATCTACATGCTGGGGTAAAGCAGGATACGTTGCACGCCTTGAGAACGTCGCCAGTTCATTTGAATGCTTTATTCCCGGACCAGCTTATATCAAAAGCTGAGGAGGAAATCTGTAAGAGTGAAGAGAGGCGTTCTTCCGGTACTTCACACCGACAGCAAAGTCGCTTCCACCCATATGCTGCAAGTGACAAGGTTACTAGCCATCACACCGACAAGAAGAATGTCCCTGCTTGGAAACAGATCAAAGACAAGCAGCAGGCTAGGAAAGGTCGTGGCAAGGCCTCAACTTTTACACAGAAACCTGCCAAGGGGTTCAAGTCTCATAAATGACAATCACTGTATATTTCCAGTGACCGGTCAGAAGAACTCTGTACTTATTACCGGTCAGGGAGACTTGAACCCAGCACCAGTGGTGTCAGAGAACAGCAAAGTGACTTTAAATTTCAATGTAGATTCTCATGTTGCAAATGCTCATATTGTCACCGGGTTGCCACAAAGGAAAGGCGTAAATCCCACCTTTTGTCAAATGTACACAGAAATAAAATATGTGAAAAATGTTTCTTGTGTAGGTCACTTGTGTTCTGTAAATCTTGTCACCACTGCCCAACATGCTGTTATAGATCCTCCTGTAGGGGCGAGGTTAAACCAGTGTTGGGAGAAATGGGAAGCCTTGGGTTTGAGTCCAAAAGTAGTCACCACACTGAGGGAGGGTTATACTCTTCCGTTCCAGTTCAGACCTCACTTAACAAGGTCACCGACTGTAATAAGCACTACCACAATCCAACCAAACAGTCCTTCCTTGTGGAGGCACTGCATCAGCTGATAAACAAAAATGCAGTCGAACCGGTGGAAAACCCAAACTCACTGGGGTTTACAACCGGCTATTTTTGGTACCCAAACCCAACAACCGGTGGAGACCGATTCTGGACTTGAGCACCTTGAACACGTTTTTGAACACTTTTTTGAACACAGAGTCGTTCAAGATGGAGACCCCAGAGACAATAAGAATCTCCCTACATATACAGTCAGGGGAGTGGGTCACATCCATAGATTTCAAAGATGCATACTTCCACATACCAATTCACAGTCAGTCCAGGAAGTACATGCGTTTTCACCTCCAGGGTCGGTCCTTTCAGTTCAAAGCCCTTCCCTTTGGCCTGTCCACAGCCCCCATGGAGTTCACAGTGGTCACCAAAGAGGTCAAACTCATGGCACTTCAAAAGGGTATAAGGATCCACCAGTACCTAGATGACTGGCTGGTGAGAGCCTCTACCCACGACACCTGTCTCCAGCATACTCAAACCCTAATCACACTGTGCCAGGAGCTAGGGTGGCTGGTGAACAGGGAAAAATCAGAACTGGTTCCACAACAGGTCTTCAACTTCGTAGGTCACCAGTTCGACCTGAAAGTGGGCAGGGTCAGACCAACAGAGGAACGTTGGCAGACCTTGACAGACAAGATCAGATCAATACTGTCGGATCCGGTATGCCCGGTCCGGAAATTTATGTCCCTCATAGCCGTAGGGCTACTCACAGCAACAGAAAAACAAGTCCACTTAGGGCGACTACACATGAGACCCATACAGTGGCACTTGAAAAACAACTGGAGGGTCCCAGAATCACTGGAAAAGGTGATACCGGTTCCCAAGTCCCTCCACCCCCATCTAAGGTGGTGGCTGGAGGAAAGCAATGTGCTACTAGGTCAACCATTCACCCTCTAAAACATGCTCTGCAGATCTTTACAGACGCATCAAGCGAAGGGTGGGGAGCTCACTTGGATGACCATACTGCAAGAGGAACTTGGTCCGTTCCAGAGAGCAAGTTACACATAAATCACTTAGAGCTAAAGGCTGTATTTCTAGCTCTAAAAGAGTTTCGAACCCTGGTCTGCGACAAGACAGTGTTGATAGCTACAGACAACACAACAGTGGTTACCTATATCAACAAAGAGGGGGGGATGAAGTCGGGGTCACTGTGTGCCCTACTGTGGAGAATCCTGTCCTGGTGCACCAGACAACAGGTAACCCTCAGGGCACGTCACATCCCCGGCTGGCTGAACGTGATAGCAGACAAGCTATCCAGACTTGGCCAGACCATTCAAACAGAGTGGTCACTTCATCCAGCAGTGTTCCAAGCTGTATGCTCAAGGTGGCACCAGCCACAAGTGGACCTGTTTGCCACCAGGTTCAACAACAAACTGCCACAGTTTGTGTCACCGGTTCCAGACCCCCAGGCTTGGGCAGTGGATGCACTCAGCCTCTCCTGGGAGGACCTGGACCCATACGCCTTCCCACCGGCAGCCATCTTGGGCAAAGTGGTGGAGAAGCTCCAGGACTACCCCTGCAACAGAATAATTCTGATTGCTCCAAGGTGGCCCAACATGGCCTGGTTTTGGGACCTGGTGGCAATGTCAAGCCAGATCCCACTGCGTCTGCCCTGCATACCAAACCTAGTGTCTCAGCCCTTCAACCAGGTCCTTCACAGGAACCTGTCGAATCTGAACCTACATGCCTGGCTCCTAGAGCCTCAGCAATCAAGGAGCAAGGCTTCTCTGAGGCAGTGGCAGCATGAATTGAGGCTCCTCAAAGAAGATCAACCAGATCTGTCTATGAGGCAAAGTGGACCATTTTTACAAAGTGGTGCCTCAGTAATCAGGTGAACTTCAGGGCACCACCTTTGAAAGCCATTGCTGACTTCCTCCTGCACTTGTTTCAGGACAAGAAGTTGCAACCAGGCACTATTGATGGCTACAGATCAGCCATTGCTGACAAACTGGGCAATTCCACCATTAATGTCAGTAAGGATGAAAATCTCACTCGTCTCCTGGATAGTTTCCATAGAGACAGACCCAAGGGCAGGAGGGGCATACCCTCCTGGAACCTTTCTCTGGTGCTTCACCAACTGACAAAGGCTCCCTTTGAACCCCTAAAAGAGGCCTCCTTGAAACATCTGACCTTCAAGACTGTTTTCTTGTTGGCCTTAGGTTCTGGTAAACGCAGGAGTGAGATCCATGCTTGGTTACATAAGAACATCAGACACCAGTCAGACTGGTCTAAGGTGTCTTTGTACCCCTCACCCAGCTTCCTATCCAAGAACCAGCTGGCTAAGGAAGGTCCAGATAGTGTGGCTCCAGTGGTCATTCCAGCCCTGGCATCATCTCTGGATAGGTCACTCAAGGTCCTTATGTCCAGTTAGAGCCCTGCGCTACTACTTGGACAGGACTGCAGATCTCAGGCAGAATAAGGAGTTAGTCTTTGTCTCCTTCAAGAAGGGCTTTGACAAAGACATCTCACCTGCCACCATCTCCTCATGGATTAAACAGACTGTGATTCTGTGCTATGAGCTCTCTGACCAGGAGGCCCTCACCTTACATCAGGTTAAAGCCCATGATGTTAGGGCCTTTGCTGCCTCTAAGGCTTTCCAATCAGGGATCTCCTTAGATCAGATCTTGTCAGCCTGTCACTGGAAGTCTCACAACACCTTCACCCAATTCTATTTGAAGGATGTTGCCTGGGCTGACTCAGAGCTTTTCCACCTGGGACCTGTAGTGGCTGCCCAACAGGTGCACCACCAGGCCCAGAAGTGAGGAGATATTGTATGTATGTAAATATGTACATATTGTAAATATGTTAAATATGTACATAATGTAAATATTTGATGTACATATATTTAAAAAAAAACAAAAAAAAAAAACAAAAAACTGTGACTTGCTTCCCTTGGGAAGTTTATTTCTTCTGGGACTGAACTCAGCCCCTCTCTCTCTATCTTTCCCTTCTCAGACCGACTCTAGAAGGCAAGGAAAAAAGGAGGGGGGGCAACGTCGGTAGACTCCCGGTTAACCGGTGAGTTGGTGGCCGACCTTGACCTGCCAGGGTTCTCTGACCCTAGGTCAAATGGGCCTGTACAATTTTGTTTGTTATGAGTTCACATAAGTCCCTAGCTGCTTACCCGCCTACCAAGCGGTAGTTATTCAGCAATTGTCCATTGGATAGGATGTATTAACGCAATAAAATTGCAAATTTAATAAGTAAATTAAATTTTTATAAGTTAATACCCTATCCAATGGACAGGCAAGGCCCTCTCAACCGGCCCCGCTATCAGCTTACTAGGGGTCTTACTATGATTAGACACGAAAAAGAAGCTATGACGTCACGTTGTCTAGACAGGAAGAGGAAGTACGATGCGCCACCTGGCGAATGCACTCTCCTGACCGGTCCTGCCGGTATTATGTACAGGACGTCTTTTTCTGGCGTTTGGCGGGACCGGTCGCGTCGACCGGTAAAGCAATTGTCCATTGGATAGGGTATTAACTTATAAAAATTTAATTTACTTATTAAATTTGCAAATTTTCAATATTAATACCTTAAATAATAGGTGTGTTATCCCTTTATTACCGTGCCAAATATTAATCCCCTAATATTTATACAAATATTAAAAAAATTGCTTTTTCTGTCTCTAATTGACCAAAACCCTTGAATCAGTTTTTGGGTCTATTTTGAAGAAAAATGTCACACTTGACTGAACCCCCAGTTGTTTCAAGTTTACTATATATGGACTGTAACACAAGGCCACTGACCAAATTGTGAGCCTATTTTGGCCACGTATTTTGTGTAGTGATGTGTCTAAGTACTTCAATAAAAAACTTTTATGTGTTTGATACATAATTACAAATGTAAACACATATTAATGTTTTGGGTGTTTTATTACAACATTTTCATTTTTCTGTTCATCATTCTTAACAAAATTTAACAATCTGGGGAAATAGTATTGGACAACATTACATAAAGAACTTGCATTGTAAGCTATACTAAGGTGCAAGACAAATAACAACTAAAAGGGATAAAATGTATGCAAAGTATCAAAACAAGGCAATATCAAATCACTAATTAGTATACTAAAGTTGTGAAGCTTTAAAATTTATTAATTGAAGTTTTTATTATTGCCTAAAATACCCTTACCTTTTCCTCACTAGTGCTGTATGTTGGCTTGAGCAAACATCAACAACCAACCCAAATATTTCAAACGAAATATTTACTCGAGAACCAGTCTATAATAGTAGGATTTATATAGCGCAAAATTGATACAAGTCCTCTAATGCGCTTAGGTCCAAGAAGGGAGAGTCCAGGGACAGGCATGGGTCGGCATCTAAAAAGCGCCCGCCAGGGTATAACTAAGGTGGGGGGTATGCCAGCCTAAACAAGTGTGTCTTTAGCTGGCTTCTGAAACGATCTATTGTTTGCTCAGATCTGACAGTTTGTGGCAGCTTGTTCCATTCAGCTGGTGCAGCTACTGCAAAGCCTTGCCTGCCTATGTGCTTCTTAGGGCGGGTTGAGGAGACAGATAGAATGTTGCAGCGAGTGAGACTGCTCGATCTTATTAAAGTTGAGAGATATGGGGGCTGTGACAGATTGATAGCCTTGAATACCAGAAGATTATACTTAAAAAGGATATGATGTTGAATTGGAAGCCAGTGGAGGTTTTTCAAAAAGGGTGTAACATGACTCATTTTGTCAAGTCTGAAGATGATGCGGCAAAGAGCATTCTGGACTCTCTGTAGTTTAGCTATGTTGGACTTGCTTACCCCATAAAGTAAAGAGTTACAGTAGTCCAGACGACTACAGTACTGACCATAGCATTAGCCAGAAGTATTGCAGTTTTATCACTAAGGAATTTGCGAATTTGTCGCAAATCGCGAAGATGATAGTAGCATGCTCGGCAAATCTTGGCAACATGATTGTCAAAGGAGTTGTCTGAGTCAAAGATAACACCCAGATTCTTTACTTCCACCGACGGAGAGGGGGCCACGGTGGCAGAGTGGTAACACTCTCGCCTCCCACCTCTGCGGCCGGGGTTCGATCCCCGTCATGGCCTTAAGTGGGAAAGCTGGTAGTTGCTTGCCGTTGGTCGGCAGTTTACCGTACAGAACCCTAGCGAACTATATGTACTGGTTTCCTCTGCCCTTCCAACTACCCGTCATGATATGACCTGTACAGTGTTGTACATATATGGTACACTTCATATAGTTGAAGTATTCATTCAGTGTTTACCTTTTTTCAAAATAGACCCAAAAACTGATTCAAGGGTTTTGGTCAATTAGAGACAGAAAAAGTAATATTTTCAATATTACCATAAATATTAGGGGATTAATATTTGGCACAGTAATAAAGGGATAACACACCTATTATTTGAGGTATTAACATTGAAAATATAGGAAATACTCTTTGTGTTATTCAGGTTCAAAGTCTAAAATTTACCAAAATTAGACCCATAAACTGATTCACGCTTCTATAAGTAGATCTTACTGCCAGTAGAACATTCCCTGTGAGTTTTAGTACTGTGAATGTTGTAAGCTTGAATTTATGCCAATCTTCTGGTTTAACTTTTTTGCTGCTTAAATTATTTTTACAAAGTTTGCAAATATATCAACAGAATAGAATAAAATAGAAGCTTTTGTATCAAAGTGTAAAAATAGATATATGACTTGGCATTTTGCATTGTTTGATTAGTGGTAATCAGTTATGAAACACCAAGCTTTTACTGGTATTTATATATGGACATTATACACTTGACTCTGCCTGCATTATTTGACAGTTTATTCAATGTTACACTTCATTAACACACAGTATTGCACACATAGTGCTCACTCAGTTTTGAACAGGAACATTTCTTGAGTATGTAATTGTCTCTACAATATTAAACAATATGAAAAGTAGTTATATCTGACCCAGGTAACAATAAGATAGACATGAATGTATGGAATGAATGCAGCAGTGTCATCATATGTGTCATGTTGTCATGAGCTGTATTCTACATATAGAACATGGTTAAAGCTAATTGAAGTCATTAATACCTGTTTAAATGTCTTTATAAAAACTTTGTCAAGATACCTCAGTAAATTTGCTTTTGACTAAACAATTCAGGTGCTCGTAATTTTATTGATCTGCTTTTTGTTATAGTTGAATGTACAAAACTACAAATACATTCTAGTACTGTAATGAAAATATGAGCTGCACCCATTTATAACAATGTTATTACTATCAACTGTGGAAGTTATTATTGTCTCTATATGAACATTCTAGTAATGTAATTAAAATATTATCTGAAACCAATTATAACAGTATTATAACTATCATAAAACGTTCTTCACCAAACTTCAATTTATTGCATCCACAATCGTTTATGTAATGAACAAGTTTAATTGTGGAGTCATTTCTTTAAATTGTGATGTAATTTTGATTGTCAATAAATAAACACCAAAGAACATATGATTGCTTTCAACATCGACAACAAATTGGGTGGCTATGTATTGCTGGATGTATGACTATCCTGAGCAAAAATAAAAGCCTGAGTTGACAAGTAAGTGGGTTCCTTTCAGACCTTGAAAGCACTTTTTGAGTGCAAACTTCTGAGTGCAAAGATAAGTATTCTTTGAATATTTAGTGTTTGTGAGTTTTCAGTGTTTCGACTCGGATTTTATTGCAGTAAAAATGTCTTCCCACCAAATGAGTGCAAAGCCCAGATCATCTAAATGCTGGCACTTCTGTTTCCTGTTTGATACAGACAATTATTGCCCGACATGCATTGAATCTGGCAAAGGAGATGACCCCTGCATCACAAATCAATCTCCATGCAATATCTGTGCAAATTTCTCTGAAGAACAGCAAATTAAAATTAAGCACAGACGTCAGTTTGTCAGGAAATAAAGGCATCGATTCCTTGCAAATACTAGTAAGGATGATGATCTGGACTTATTGGGGGATGACATGGAGACGTTTTCTGGCTCTCAAGCAGGGTGCTGCTGATAATTTATTTTCTTCACCTCCAAGTCCCCAACCCCTACGTTTCAAATCTTTTTTCTTTGAAGACTCCTCAAACTGTCCCATCAATCCCAGGTACTGCCTTGCAGAATAAAATAGAGAGTAGACTAGAAAAATCCCTGGGTAATCAATTTAACATCCAACTCCAGCAACAAATGGGGGTTTTCCAAGCGTCCATGCTGGAGACTATGAAGTCTCTCTGAGACGAAATGCATTCAATGAAAAAAGCCTCCGAGGCGGAGGTAGATAAGACCTCTGCCTCTTTATCAAAAGCTGGACCAAGTAAACAAACAGACCCGACCCCTCAGGCTTCAGACCCAACTACTCGGGCATCTGATCACTCGGATGCTCTACCAATGGACACGGATGTTTATGGTACTCCACTTCCTCCAAAGTTCACTCAAAGTGTCCAGTCCGACCATGCTTCCAAAACTAAGATCTTGAATCCGACCACCACTCGGATCCTCATTCCGAGAACCGCTCGGAGCAACCTAAAAGGGTGTGTTCCAAAGCAAAAAAGCACTCGGACAAGAAAAAGCACAAGGTTCGGATAAAGTACTATTCTCAGTCGTCTTCTTCAGAGGAAGATCAGTCCTCTGTCCCTATCAAAAAGTCTACTAAATCTCAACAAAAGGCTCCCTCTGAGCCTGAACATCTACAGGCACAGACCCAGTTTTCTACAGTGAGGTTGATATGTCTGACCTCCATTCACAATATGCTGAGGAAGTGGAAACTTTTAGGCAGATTCTTGAGCTCCCTGATCCCAGGGAGACTTTGCCTAGGTCCTCTTCCACTGCGCTAGGCCTGGACGATGAGAAAGGCCAACAGAAGCTTAGGCTATGAGGCCCTTTAGCTATGCTCCCTTTAAATCCCATTCTCAAAGATGCTTTTGAGAAGTTTGAACAGGATTTCTTGGCCTCTAATTTACGTGAGGGTAAATATATCACCCGGCTTCAACAGCCAAATACTACAATGGTTACGGTCGTCCATTCATCTCAAAACCAAATTTAGTCAGAGCTTCCCTGATTCGATTAGGATACCAGGCCCTTCAAAAAAGACCAAGCTCTGGCCGCTTGTACCCAGTCTCTTCTGTCAAAGAACGCAATAGAAAGGGTGGAAAATGTAAAATCTCTCGGGTTTTACAGTCACCTGTTTCTAGTACCCAAGCCTCACCAAAGGTGGAGGCCAGTAATAGACCTAAACAGGCTTAACACCTTCCTACTTGTAGAAAGGTTCAAAATGGAAACACCAGAGTCCGTCAGGGCCTCTGATTCCAGGGGAATGGGTGTCGTCGATAGACCTATCAGACGCCTAACTCACATCCCCATCCACCTAAACTCAAGGAAGTACCTAAGGTTTTGCCACAAGCCCCTCAGGTCTTTACAATGATTGTAAAAGAAGTGAAGCTGATGGCCCTGACAAGGGAAATCAGATTTCGCCAGTACCTGGACAACTGGCATATCAGAGCCCAGTCTCAGGAAGAAGTACAAGTGAACACTCAGACAGTGGTAGATCTGACCCAGTCCTTAGGGTGGATAATAAATCTGGAGAAATCCAAACTGAAACCTACTAAGTGTTTTCATTCGTGGGCTACGAATACCATCTAGATTCAGCCCTTGTAAAACCCACTCAAGAGAGATGGCTCAAACTTCAGAATTTGATCCTATGACTCAACTCAAAACATGTTTTGACTGCAAGATGTTTGATGTCGCTAATTGGGTTGCTTGCCTCAATGGAGAAAATGGTCCCAGAGGGACGCCTTCGCATGAGGCCCTTTCAGTTTCACCTCAAGGAGCACTGGAGATTTCCTTGAGTCGTTATACATCCTCCTTCCTTTATATAAAAACCATTTCAGCACACCTAGAGTGGTGGCAGAATCCCACAAACGTGATGAAAGGTGCAGACCTTCATCCCAAAGACCACAGTATCCAACTCTTTACCGACGCCTCTAACGAAGGCTGGGGCGCTCACTTAGAGCAAGTCTCTACAAAGGGTCTGTAGTCAGACAGGGAAAAAAGGCTAAACATAAATGTTCTAGACCTGAAGGCGGTTTCTCTGGCCCTTCAAAGGTTCAAGGACCAGTGTCAAAACCAAGCAGTCTTGGTTGCTACAGACAACTCAACAGTAGTAGCCTACATAAACAAACAAGGAGGAACTCACTCGGTGGAGATGTGCGCTCTCCTGTGGAAGGTCATGACCTAGTGTCATCGCTACCAGATAACCTAAAAAGCCAGACACATTCCAGGATGTCTGAATGTGATGGCCGACCTTTTGTCCAGGTCGAACCAAGTTCAGTCAACAGAATGGTCACTGCATCTGCAGGTGTTCAAACAGATCTGTCAGAAGTGGTTCACTCCTCATGTAGATCTATGTCCCACTCGTCTGAACCACAAAGTTCCACTGTACATATCTCTGTCCTTCTCATACCACTCCACTAAGAAAAGCCCTTCATTGGCTACCCATAAGGCATCGTTGCATCTTCAAGACTGCCTTGCTGGTATACAAATACCTACATACTAACTGTCCAAAATATTTCAGCCCATTCCTCAAAGTTAGACAATGTGCCTATAATACTCGGTTGAGTCAATCTGATGGTATAATTCTACATGTTCCTCAATACCAACCATCTATTTACAAATCCACAAAGTAGTTTGGTCTAAGCTTTGCATATGATGCTCCCAAAATATGGAATGAACTCCCGGATGATGTACGATCTGCCACTTCTATTGCTTCCTTCAGAAAAAAACTTAAGGCATACCTATTCTGCCAAGCTTATCCTCCTTAGTATTTTCCACCTCATATGGCGTTCTCCGTGATGTCGACCATTGCTATGGATAAGGACAATGATTTTTTGTGACTATGCTTATGATGTTGCGCCTTAGAGTCTGTCACTTTGGCAGAGATTAAGCGCTATAAATGTTGAATTGGAATTTCTCCAGTCCCAGACCAGAATGCTTGGGACATATATAGATGCTCTGAACATAAACTGGTCGGGTCTCACTGCTTATGCTTACCCTCCCACGGCTCTCCTTCACAGGGTGATCCAAAAAATCAGGCAATCCAATTGCCTGATCATTGTAATAGCCCCAGGCTGGCCAGGGATGCCCTAGTTCTCAACTACTAGTGTCAAGAACTCTTCTCAAACAGTCCCACAACTGTGTGTTTCATAGCAATCCACCACATCTCAACCTCCATGCCTGGTGTCTAGGAGTGGACAGCTCCAAGAACAAGGCTTCTCTGTGGAGGTGGCAGAGAGAATTGCTGCCCCTCAGAGGTCATCAACAAGGACCATCTACAAGTCAAAGTGGGCCCTATTTGAGAAATGGTGCAGAGAAAATTCGGTGGATTTCTCCACTCCCTCTGTAAAGAAAGTCTCAGACTTCTTCATGTACCTGAACCAAGACCTAAACAGGTGCCCTTCGACCATTGATGGTTATAGGATGGCCATTGTTGACACCTTGGCCCAACAGGGCTCCATATATCCCAAAGTTCAGACCTTAACAGGTTACTCTCCAGTTTTCACAGGGATCGTCCCAAAAGTTCCAGGAATCTTCCTAAGTGGAACCTTCCTGTTGTTCTCAATGAGCTCACAAAAGCACCCTCTGAGCCTATGAAAGACACAGACCTCAAACATCTTACCCTCAAAACTGCTTTCTTGCTAGCTTTGGCCTCCGGCAAGCACCACAGCGAAATCCATGCCTAGGTTGCAAACAAAGTATCAAATCTAGGCCAATGGGAAAAGGTTGCTTTGTTCCCATCTTCAGATTTCATAGCCAAAAACCAACTAGCAAGAGAAGGTTCTCAAAGTGTGTCTCCGGTGACTATTCCTGCTCTAACTACCATTGTAGATAGACAATTCAAAGAAGACAGGACCTTGTGTCCAGTACGGGCCCTGAGGTATTATTTGGATCGAACCAAAGACCTAAGAGGGTCTCGATCGCTGCTTTTTATCTCCTTTAAGAAAGGACATATGTCAGACATCAGACCCGCTACACTCTTGGCTAAAACAAACTATCCTACTTTGTTACAAACAAGCAGATCAACAAGGTTTGGACCTGGTCCAAGTCAAAGCACATGACATTAGGGCCTTCCCGGCCTCTAAGGCCTTTTACGGTGGGGTATCGGTGAACCAAATCATGCAAGCGTGTCACTGGAAAGCTCACAACACATTTACAAATTTTTACCTAAAAGACCTTACTTGGTCAGACAACGACAACAATATGTATCTGGGATCAGTAGTAGTGGCATTACAAGTCCTAGACTCTTCCCCTCAGACTGCTCATCCTTGGAAAGAAAAGAAGAGGGGGGGGGGGCACATCCGCTGCAGCCAATTCTTCAGGAGTCTAATTCCAGGGTCTAGGTATTGGTTACCTCCTCAGAATGTTATGGTAAGGTCTCTTATCTATTATTTCTGTATTTAACTGTATAATGTATTAAGTCTTTCAGTGTACCTTCATCTCATATTTAGGGTGGCAAGTTTATGAGATTCAAGCTTACTTAGCTTAGGGCTGGTATTCATTACAGTGATGCCCTTGGGGGGGCTAAACTCGCGTCAGTGAGCACGGCTGCACTTAACCCTTCAATCAAAACATCCTGACAGTATCCATACTGTCATTTATTAATCTTCTGGTTTTTGGCTTCTTACAGGTCCGATTTTTGGAATTGGAGCTCTGTAAGCGGGACTCAGACTGGTTTTTACCCCACAGCCCTCAAGGGCTGTTGGGGTATTGTTTTCACCCATGGTGTCCGGATGGGCGGGCGGGCGTCCGGGCGGGCGGGTGGGCGGGCAGCGGGAAATAGTTTGTCCAGGCTGTATCTCAGAAACCGTAAGGTGTAGGAAGTTGATACTTGGTAGGGACATTGGTTAGGGGGTGTAGCTGTGCAACGTCATAATCTGACCTTGATTTGACCTTTGACCTTGCCGTAGTGACCTTGAGTTTGAAAATCTTGTCCGGGCTATATCTCGGAAACTGTAAGGTGTAGGAAGTTGATAGTTGGTAGGGACATTGGTTAGGGGGTGTAGTTGTGCAACATCATAGTCTGACCTTGATTTGACCTTTGACCTTGCCGTAGTGACCTTGACCTATAAAATCTTGTCCGGCCTATATCTCGGAAACCGTAAGGTGTAGGAAGTTGATACTTGGTAGGGATATTGGTTAGGGGGTGTAGGTGTGCAGCGTCATGGTCTGACCTTGATTTGACCTTTGACCTTGCCGTAGTGACCTTGACCTATAAAATGTTGTCCAGGCTATATCTCGGAAACTGTAAGGCTTGGGAAGTTGATATTTGGTAGGGACATTGGTTAGGGGGTGTAGGTGTGCAACGTCATGGTGTGACCTTGATTTGACCTTTGACCTTGCTGTAGTGACCTTGACCTATAAAATGTTGTCTGGGCTATATCTCAGAAACTGTAAGGTGTAGGAAGTTGATACGTGGTACGGATATTGGTTAGGGGGTGTAGGTGTGCAACGTCATGGTGTGACCTTGATTTGACCTTTGACCTTGCCGTAGTGGCCTTGACCTATAAAATCTTGTCCAGGCTATATCTCAGAAACCGTAAGGTGTAGGAAGTTGATACTTGGTAGGGATATTGCTTAGGGGGTGTAGGTGTGCAGCATCATGGTCTGACCTTGATTTGACCTTTGACCTTACCGTAGTGACCTTGACCTATAAAATGTTGTCTGGGCTATATCTCAGAAACCGTAAGGTGTAGGAAGTTGATACTTGGTAGGGATATTGATTAGGGGGTGTAGGTGTGCAACGTCATGGTCTGACCTTGATTTGACCTTTAACCTTGCCGTAGTGACCTTGACCTATAAAATATTGTCCGGGCTTTATCTCGGAAACTGTTAGGTGCAGGAAGTTGATATTTGGTAGAGACATTGGCTAGGGGGTGTAGGTGTGCAGCATCATGGTGTGACCTTGATTTGACCTTTGACCTTGCCATAGTGACCTTGACCTATAAAATCGTCAGGGCTTTATCTCAGAAACCGTAATTTGTAGGAAGTTGATACTTGGTAGGGACATTTGTTATTGGCTATAGGTGTGTATTATCATGGTGTGACCTTAATTTGACCTTTTACCTTGCCGTAGTGACCTTGACCTTTAAAATCTTGTTGCACCTTTGGGTCTGTCTTTTGATGCAGATTAAGCAAAAGTCATATTAGAATTTATTAAGAATTTTACTTTCATAACTTCCCATTGTAAGAGATAGAATTTCATCAAGTGAGCCGCAGATTTTACTCCAACACCACACATAAGCATTCATTAAATGTATTACCACTTCTGTATGCATGGTAATATTCAAACCATCTAAACCATAATTTGGAAATGCAGATGTATATAAAGAGTGTTGAATTTTAGTTTACTGATTAATGCTGTCATCTTGTCATTGAATTATCTTGTTTTAATACTTCATCTTTATACGCATTATCTTTCCTTTAAACATTATTTCTCCATTTAAACATTGTTTGGACCTTTATATAACTGACAGTGCTCTGAAAGTATCCTGAAGTTTGTACTGGTACAGTACTTCTATATCTCATGGTGTTGAAAATATTTCCCAAGGCTGTGGGGTACGGGCATCTCTGATGCTATTTTTTAAATATTCATTTTATTTATTTATTAATTCAAATTCAAGAAAAATTCACTATTATTCCAGTCTCAGCTGTAATCCCTCCACCGGATGGTTGGATTCAGCGTTCAGTTCCACATGGTAAGCTATTGTAGAGGAATAAAATTGAAAATTTTAATTACTTAAATGTAGCTTTTATAAGCTACAAGCTTACCATTTGGAACTGAAGAGAGTCCCACCCTGCCTCCCTGCTGTATTCCAGCTGAGGGGGTATGGGCTAAATTTGCAACGAGAGAAGAGGGGTTAGACGCGAGATTACATTGTTGTGGTACACTGTCAGCACGGGGATCCGGTCAATACTAAATGTCTATTTTTCTTGGACGACTGAGAAAGCATTCAGTTCCACATGGTAAGCTTGTAGCTTATAAAAGCTACAATTAAGTAATTAAAATTTTCAAATTTAGAGTATTTTGTTTAAATATGTTTTTCATGCACTTTTGGGTTTGCTATAACATAGTAAAATTGCGGATCTGTACCTCATCGCAAATCTGAGTAATAGCTATTTTCAGGTTCTCACTGTTGAGTAAATCAGTTGTAACTTGAAAACTATTGCATTTAATGTATTTTGCTTAACTATGTTGCTCACCTACTTTGGTCAGCTATAATATACTAAATATAGGAAATTGCAGACCTGTGTGTCATGGTATAGCTGAGTTATAGCTACTTTCAGGTTCTCACTGTTGAGTAAATCACTTGTAACTGGAAAACTATTGCATTTAGAGTAGTTTCTTTAAATATGTTGTTCACCTACTTTGGGGTCAGCTATAACATAGTACAATTTGAGACCTGTTGCTCATTGCATAGCTGAGTAATAGATAGCTACTTTCAGGTTCTCACTGTTGAGTAAATCAGTTGTAACTTGAAAACTATTGCACATAGAGAATTTTCTATAAATATGTTATTCACCTACTTTTGGGTCAGCTATAACATAGTAACGTTGCATGCCTGTAGCTTGTTGCATAGCTGAGCAATAGCTACTTGAGTAAATCAGTTGTAACTTAAAAACTATTGTTTTTAGAGAATTTTGTTAAAATATCTTATTCATCGACTTTTAAATTATCTATAACATAGTAAAATTTCAGACCCGTAGCTCATGGCATTCCTGAGTAATAGGTATTCTCAGGTTCTAACTGTTGAGGAACTATTGCATTTAAAATATTTTCTATAAATATGTTGTTCACCAACTTTGTGTCAGCTAAAACATAGTGAAATTGCAGACCTGTATGTCGTGGCATAGCTGAGTAATAGCTACTTTCAGGTTCTCACTGATGAGTAAATCAGCTATAACTTTAAAACTATTGCATTTAGAGTATTTTGTTTAAATATGTTGTTCACCTACTTTTGGGTCAGCTATAACATAGTGAAATTGTAGACCTGCAGGTCATGGCATAGCTGAGCAATAACTACTTTCAGGTTCTCACTGTTGAGTAAATCAGTTATAACTTGAAAACTATTGCATTTAAAGTATTTTGTCTAAATATATTGTTCACCTACTTTTGGATCAGCTATAACATTGTGAAATTGCAGACCTGCAGGTCATGGCATAGCTGAGCAATAACTACTTTCAGGTTCTCACTGTTGAGTAAATTAGTTGAAACTTGAAAGCTATTGCATTTAGAGTATTTTGTTTAAATATGTTGTTCACCTACTTTTGGGTCAGCTATAACATAGTAAAATTTCAAACCTGTACCTCATTGCATAGCTGAGCAATATCTATTTTGAGGTTTTCTCTGTTGAGTATTACATTTACAGTATGATCTATAAATATGTTATTCAGATACTTTTGGGTCAGCAATAAAATAGTGTAATTGCAGACCTGTAGCTCCTTGCATGGCTGAGTGATAGCTACTTTCAGGTTCTCACTGTTGAATAAATCAGTTGTAACTTGAAAACTATTTCATTTACAGTATTTCTTTAAATATCTCATTCACCTACTTTGGCGTGAGCTATACCATATTAAAATTCAATCAATCAATCAATCAGTTGTCCAGGTGCTTAATCTCCGTATCAACGGATTCTAAGGCACACCATCCAATCCGTAAGGCATAAATCATGAGACATTAGACATGTTCCGAGTCGTTGCAGCCCTTTAACTGATTGCATAGCTGAGCAAAAGCTATTTTGAGATTCTCACGGTTTGAGTAAATCAGTTGTAACTCAAAAACTATTGCATTTGCAGTATTTTCTTTAAATATATTTTTAACCTACTCTTTCACACCTGAACAGTTACCTTGTTACTTTACTTCTGAATACCATTTGCAGGGCACAATTTTGTGTCCTTTTCTTCTGTCACTTCTACTCTGAAACTCAAAACACACAGTCAGCTGACACAGAGCCCATTCATGGGCACTGATTGCTTGTTTAGTTTACTGATTAATGTTGTCATCTTGCTATTGAATTGTCTTGTTTTAGTACTTTATCTTTACATACATTTTCTTTCTCTTAGATGTTATTTTCTCTACTTAAACATTATTTGGACATTTATATAACTGATACTGCGCTGAAAGTCTCCCAGTCTTTGTACTGTTTCACTACTTCTATATGTGTTGGTGTTGAAAAATATTTCCCCGGGCTGTGGGGTACGGGCATCTCTGATGCTATTTTGTACTTTATGTAATTGTATTATACTTTAAGAAAAGTTCTAAATACAAACATTTTTTTATTTTATTCACTAGATTTTTGGGACATTGTTGGTCCTGGTAACGTTGGCAGATCTGGTGAAAGGAGCCATTGACTTCAGCAATGATGAGAGACCAGAGGCATATATTGTCTCTCCGCTGATTCTGGCTCTCACACTGGTCAGTATGGCAGATTCAGTGTTTTTGTGTCTGCAAAGTGTCAGTAGTTTTCTGTAAAACTAGTACCTCCAATATCCGCAAAATATGGTTCAAGTTCAGTATACAAAGTTTACTGGAAATTTTTTGAGGTCCACTAGATCAGTAACTCAAAAATGTCACAGGTCTGTTGCAATAGTTACTAGTCCATATCTCAATGTAGATTAACTCAGTGTTGAGTTTCAAAACAGACCAAGTGGAAAGTGCTGAAGAATAAATTGCTTAATGCTATTTTCTATAATGGCAAGAATGTTAAAAGTAAAAATCTCTTCAGTTTTCGGCAATTAAAAAAATATATATGAAGAGTTTTCTTTAGTCACAAGACAACTGGACCTGTAACTCTAAAAAGATACAGGTTCGTTTCCAGTCACAGCAAGAGGGGTATATTTTAATTAACTACCCCTAGAAACAGGGACAGTTCACCTCCTATTTTCAGACGGCCTACACCCACTGTATTTTCTGAGTTGAATATCACTCTTAATATAAGACCAATCAAAATGATCTGGCAGTTATAATCTATAGGCGTGGGAAATTTTTTTGAAAGGAATGAATTTGACATTTGACCTTCATCAAGGTCATATGACCAAAAACTTTTTTTTTCTCATACTTCCTTTTCAACAGATATTCTCGGAAACTACTACATGTTCATCCACAAAATTTGGCCAAAAAAGAGTGCTCTTCTAACATTAAAATGTAGTCGCCAGTCAAATTTCATATCAATCGGCCAAAATGGACCAATTTAGAGCTGATTAATTATCAATTATAAAAAAACATGTAGAAATTGACCCTTTTGGGCACAAATTGTGTAATTCTACTCACAATGAGGACCTTAATCAGATTTAATATGTTATTGAAGCATGAAAATTGGCTTTATAGCTTCAAAAGTTAGATCCTCTTGTTAAGGTTAGTAATACCTTAAAATCAGCCAAATCAAGTGTCTTTGATATGCAGTATACAGGCAGAAGAGATTTGTGAAATGTCAAATGTATTTAGTGCTTTGGAATGTATTGGGAGGTAATAGGAAAGTATGGCCTGGGATTCCAAAAATCACATCAAATCCTGTACAACTTATTTGAATTTTTCTTCGGGACTATTGAAACCTAGGGATGTGAGTTTTTGCCCCTTGCACTTCAAGGTCAATTTTATGACCCTTTTTATTTTCACTTATTGCTTAATTTTATATACCTTATAATATGACTTGTAGTAAAAGTATTTCTACTGACAAACCCATTTGTGTATTTCACAAGGCCTTTATCTTTACCATGTTTCACTTTCTGCAGTAGGTCACTCATTTTTGCCTTAGCAAAAACCTTTCCATAGTTTATTTGGATGACATGTATGAACTGTTTTGGTTCCATTTGCTAAAAGACAAGTGAATGTTGCACATAACTACATACACAAATCCATATCTTATGTAGGTATATAAAATAGGAAAACTCTCCAAATGACATATACTGAAAAAACATATTGTGAATGAAGATGACAATATTAATACTAGTGCACAGCACCAGTATTGTGCATCTTCATGAGTGATATTTTTTTGTATATGTCTAATGAGGGATGTTTTATTTTTTATTATCTATTTGAATGATTTATGGGTAATTAAAATATATGTTAAAGACAAAATGCCAAAAGATTGTCTTATATAGTAGGACAAGTGAATATAAAAACTCTAATTTTTAACTTGTGGCGATATCTTCGCTATTTCTGCATGGATTTTTGTAAAACGAAAACCAGTTGAAAAACTGAAGAAATACCTTTTTAATGATATCTGTAACATATTTCTGGGTTACAGAGTTTCCAAAATATTAATAAAAAAACTGTGCTTGTTGATACTAATTATCTGGTAATGTGGTGTCACTGTATAAAATATATCCGACTTTGGATATTACCCTGTACAGGTCATATACGGCATGTGGTTGATAATAAATACATGTGGTACTTACCAATAAATGGGTAAATAGTGGGAAAGTTTGTTTAATTTGGTGCCGCCCCCCCCCCCCCCCCCCCCCCCCTCTCCTGATGTGAAATGTTTTGCTACCTAACTTGCCAATGAAAAAGACCAGAGTTTATGAAATTAAATCTACAAATCTATGTCTTATTCAAGTATTCCATGAATGTTAATGTGCATGTCTGTCTGTATTTTCAGTTTGTGTCACTGGTCTTAATCCAGGTGGAAAGGAAAAAGGCCATTGTGACATCAGGAGTGCTATTTCTCTTTCATGTACTCCTAGTGGTGGCAGGCGTGGTGCCATTTTACATGAAAATAATAGACCCAGACGGACAGGTAGTTTGTTGACATGTGAGAGTATGCATGCATGTACATATAAGCTATACCTACATAAATTAAAAATGTAAATTATAGTATCTCTTATTATCTCCCGCCGGCCTTTAGCCCGGGAGGGAGATTATGAAATGATTCCTGTGTGTGCGTCCGTGCGTGCGTGTGTGCGTGCGTTAGTTAGTCACGCAGATTTCTCCAAAACTACTACAGCTACAGATTTTTTGTAAATTAATTGTCCCAATGAATTTTCATGCCCTCGAAAATTTTTTTGGTTTTATGGACTTAGGCCTAAAGATAAGTGAGTAATAGCAATCTTAGCTACTTTGAGTAAAGGGCTCATAACTCAAAAACTGTTGCAGTAACAACTTTTTCTTCAAATATGTTGTTCAGCTACTTTGTCCTTAGCTATAAGATGGTACATAGTTTGGGGTCCCATTGCATGCCATAAGTGAGTAATAGCTATTTTCTCATTTGTAGCTAAATAACAGAAGAAGTAAATGTCAAATATCTTCAAAAGTATTGAAGTTAGGGAAATCTTTTCCAATATGTTGTCCATCTTCTTTTTGGTAAGCTATCACATACTAAAGTTTCAGACCTGTTGCACCTTGGATAGCTGAGTAATAGCTACTTTGAAATTCTGACTGGTGAGTAAAGCGATTGTAACTCCAAAACTATTGCAGTTAGAGTATTTTCCTAAAATATGTTGTTCAGCTACTTTGTCCTTAGCTATAAGATGGTACATAGTTTGGGGTTCTGTTGCATGCCATAAGTGAGTAATAGCTATTTTCTCATTTGTAGCTAAATAACAGAAGAAGTAAATGTCAAATATCTTCAAAAGTATTAAAGTTGGGGAAATCTTTTCAAATATGTTGTCCATCTACTTTTTGGTAAGCTATGACATAGTAAAGTTTCAGACCTGTTGCACCTTGGATAGCTGAGTAATAGCTACTTTTAAATTCTGACTGTTGAGTAAAGCCATTGTAACTCCAAAACTATTGGACCTAGAGTGTTTTCCTAAAATGTGTTGTTCAGCTACTTTGTTCTTAGCTATAAGATGGTACATAGTTTGGGGTTCTGTTGCATGCCATAAGTGAGTAATAGCTATTTTCTCATTTGTGGCTAAATAACAGAAGAAGTAAATGTCAAATATCTTCAAAAGTATTAAAGTTAGGGAAATCTTTTCAAATATGTTGTCCATCTACTTTTTGGTCAGCTATGACATAGTAAAGTTTCAGACCTGTTGCACCTTGGATAGCTGAGTAATAGCTACTTTGAAATTCTGCCTGTTGAGTAAAGCTATTGTAACTAAAAAGTATTGCAGTTAGAGTGTTTTCCTAAAATATGTTGTTCAGCTACTTTGTTCTTAGCTATAAGATGGTACATAGTTTGGGGTTCTATTGCTTGCCATAAGTGAGTAATAGCTATTTCCTCATTTGTAGCTAAATAACAGAAGAAGTAAATGTCAAATATCTTCAAAAGTATTAAAGTTAGGGAAATCTTTTCAAATATGTTGTCCATCTACTTTTTGGTAAGCTATAACATAGTAAAGTTTCAGACCTGTTGCACCTTGGATAGCTGAGTTATAGCTACTTTGAAATTCTGACTGTTGAGTAAAGCCATTGTAACTCCAAAACTATCGCAGTTAGAGTATTTTCCTAAAATATGTTGTTCAGCTACTTTGTCCTTAGCTATAAGATGGTACATAGTTTGGGGTTCTATTGCATGCCATAAGTGAGTAATACCTATTTTGTTATTTGTAGCAAAATCATGAAGTAAGTAAATGTCAAATATCTTCAAAAGTATTAAAGTTAGGGAATTCTTTTCAAATATGTTATCCATCTACTTTTTCATAAGCTATGACATAGTAAAGTTTCAGATCTGTTGCACATTGGATAGCTGAGTAATAGCTACTTTGAAATTCTACAGTTGAGTAAATCCATTGTAACTCCAAAACTATTGTAGTTACAATATTTTCGTAAAATATGTTGTTCACCAACTTTGTCCTTAGCTATAAGCTGGCATGTAGTTTGGGGTTCTATTGCATGCCATAAGTGAGTAATAGCTATTTTCTTATTAGTAGCAAAATAATGACATAAGTAAATGTCAAATATCTTCAGAAGTATTAAAGTTACGGAATTCTTTTCAAATATGTCATTCATCTACTTTTTTGTAAGCGATCACATAGTAAAGTTTCAGACCTGTTGCACATTGCATAGCTAAGTAATAGCTACTTTGAAATTGTGACTGTTGAGTAAATCCATTGTAACTCCAAAACTATTGCAGTTACAGCTTTTTCTTCAAATATGTTGTTCAGCTACTTTGTCCTTAACTATAAGATGGTATATATTTGGGGGTTGTATTGCATGCCATAAGTGAGTAATAGCTATTTTGTTATTTGTAGCAAAATAACAACATAAGTAAATGTCAAATATCTTCAAAAGTATTAAACTTAGGGAAATATCCGTAGCTAATTATTCACCTACTCAAAATGAGTAAATGATAATTATCTCTAAAAGTATTGCGGATATCCAATTTTTCTTAACTCATTCACCTACTTTTGGAAGAGCTTTCACTTGGTGAAGTTTCAGACCCGTAGCTAATTATTCACCTACTCAAATGAGTAAATGCTAATTATCTCTAAAAGTATTGCGGATATCTAATTTTTATCAAATTACTCGTTCATCTACTTTTGGGAGAGCTTTCACATGGTGAAGTTCCAGACCCGTAGCTAATTACTCACCTATTCAAAATGAGTAAATGTGAATTATCCCTAAAAGTATTGGGGATATCCAATTTTTCTTAAATAACTCATTCACCTACTTTTGCAAGAGCTTTCACTTGGTGAAGTTTCAGACCCGTAGCTAATTATTCTCCTACTCAAAATGAGTAAATGCTAATTATCTCTAAAAGTATTGTGGATATCTAATTTTTATCAAATTACTCGTTCATCTACTTTTGGGAGAGCTTTCACATGGTGAAGTTCCAGACCCGTAGCTAATTACTCACCTACTCAAAATGAGTAAATGTGAATTATCTGTAAAAGTATTGCAGATATCCAGTTTTTCTCAAATAACTCATTCACCTACTTTTGGGACAGCTTTTACTTGGTGAGGTTTCACACCCGTAGCTAATTATTCACCTACTCAAAATGAGTAAATGTGAATTATCTCTAAAAGTATTGCGGATATCCAATTTTTATCAAATAACTCATTCATCTACTTTTGGGAGGGCTTTCACATGGTGAAGTTCCAGACCCGTAGCTAATTACTCACCTACTCAAAATGAGTAAATGTGAATTATCCCTAAAAGTATTGGGGATATCCAATTTTTCTTAAATAACTCATTCACCTACTTTTGGAAGAGCTTTCACTTGGTGAAGTTTCAGACCCGTAGCTAATTATTCACCTACTCAAAATGAGTAAATGCTAATTATCTCTAAAAGTATTGTGGATATCTAATTTTTATCAAATTACTCGTTCATCTACTTTTGGGAGAGCTTTCACATGGTGAAGTTCCAGACCCGTAGCTAATTACTCACCTACTCAAAATGAGTAAATGTGAATTATCTGTAAAAGTATTGCAGATATCCAGTTTTTCTCAAATAACTCATTCACCTACTTTTGGGACAGCTTTTACTTGGTGAGGTTTCACACCCGTAGCTAATTATTCACCTACTCAAAATGAGTAAATGTGAATTATCTCTAAAAGTATTGCGGATATCTAATTTTTATCAAATAACTCATTCATCTACTTTTGGGAGGGCTTTCACATGGTGAAGTTCCAGACCCGTAGCTAATTACTCACCTAGTCAAAATGAGTAAATGTGAATTATCCCTAAAAGTATTGGGGATATCCAATTTTTCTTAAATAACTCATTCACCTACTTTTGGAAGAGCTTTCACTTGGTGAAGTTTCAGACCCGTAGCTAATTATTCACCTACTCAAAATGAGTAAATGCTAATTATCTCTAAAAGTATTGTGGATATCTAATTTTTATCAAATTACTCGTTCATCTACTTTTGGAAGAGCTTTCACATGGTGAAGTTCCAGACCCGTAGCTAATTACTCACCTACTCAAAATGAGTAAATGTGAATTATCCCTAAAAGTATTGGGGATATCCAATTTTTCTTAAATAACTCATTCACCTACTTTTGGGAGAGCTTTCACTTGGTGAAGTTTCAGACCCGTACCTAATTATTCACCTACTCAAAATGAGTAAATGTGAATTATCTCTAAAAGTATTGCAGATATCCAGTTTTTCTCAAATAACTCATTCACCTACTTTTGGGAGAGCTTTTACTTGGTGAGGTTTCACACCCGTAGCTAATTATTCACCTACTCAAAATGAGTAAATGTGAATTATCTCTAAAAGTATTGCGGATATCTAATTCATTCCATGACCCCAAAGTGACCTAGTGTCAGATAAAGGTCACCACGTAACAGTTCTAAGATGAAAAAGTTCCCAATTCATAGGCCAAGTATATCATAACCATATCAGTGAAATAACCACAAAGGCAACAGAGACCCTTAGTGTCAGTTTGACACTAATTGCCAAGGTCATATCAGAGGTCTCAGAGGTCAAATCTGGACAAAGTCAGAACAATGTGCGTGCTGATAAAGGTCATAATAATCCATAGTAAAAAGGCCATAAAATGGGCCCACTGTGAAACCAGCAATCTAAAAGCAGCCAACATTGGGCAAACCTGCACAGGCAGCGCATGCAAGGGGGTTAAATCAAATCATGACCCAAGTCATCCTGACCTGGCTTCCACATTGGTTAATAGTATAAAGTGAGAATAACCAATGGGTTTATATATTTATTCACAATAATTTAACACACATTCTAATATCATCTAAAATGTTCTTGTAAAGCATTCAATAGCGAATTTATAGCAGTCTATTTACATATAAGAGTCCATCATGACTGGTAAATGTCACTGACTACAGGAGTCCATTATAATGCACAACATGTGAATAATGTAATTCATGTATACCACATTGCAATTGCAAAGGCACCATTAATGTGCCCGTGCAATTGCAAAATATATGTGTGCTCCTTAAGGAGTGACTATCAGGAGTAACCCCCTCCCAAATAACATTAATTAAAATTTTAACCCTATAATTTAGATATGTAACCCAAGAATTTGATCTAAAGAGACAAATCACCCATGATAAAAGAAAATAAAAGAATCATGATAAAATTTATGACCATAAAGCAGAGCACACCATAAGTAATATGTAAATGCGAGAAGTCATATGTTACACTAAGATACATAATATACACATCAGTGGCACGCCAGAGCGGTAGCAAAAAGAGAGTCCTCTGAGAGCACCAGAACCACGTAAAATAGCACCATAAAACCACTCAATGCTGTGGTCCAACCACACACAAGGCTCCAGCCACTCGAGTGAAAATCTCCCACAGGCTCAATATCAGACAATATCACACCAGCAAATAACACACAACAGGGTTACCATCTACAACTAGAAAACAACTATTAATATCTGACAACACAATATATTAAATACGGGTGTGGTTTGGGTGGGGCAAAATCTTTTGGTTATTTTCACGTCCTGCCCATGCGACTGCCAGTTCAAATCTGAAGGACCCTCACTGTAAAACAGGGAGGACCAATTAGTAGCCAATCAAAAGTAACCATGTGTCACAAGTAGCCCCCTGGCGAATTAACATGAAAATAAAATTCCTTGGGGTCCAGGAATGATTAGGGTTAACACCTAAATGTCAACCTTCCATTTATCAAATAACTCATTCATCTACTTTTGGGAGGGCTTTCACATGGTGAAGTTTCAGACCCGTAGCTAATTATTCACCTACTCAAAATGAGTAAATGATAATTATCTCTAAAAGTATTGCAGATAGCCAATTTTTATCAAATAACTCATTCACCTACTTTTGGGAGAGCTTTCACTTGGTGAATTTTCAGAGCCGTAGCTAATTATTCACCTCCTCAAAATGAGTAAATGCTAATTATCTGTAAAAGTATTGCGGGTATCCAATTTTTATCAAATTACTCCATCTACTTTTGGGAGAGCTTTCACATGGTGAAGTTCCAGACCCGTAGCTAATTACTCGCCTAATCAAAATGAGTAAATGTGAATTATCTGTAAAAGTATTGCAGATAGCCAATTTTTCTCAAATAACTCATTCACCTACTTTTGGGAGAGCTTTCACTTGGTGAAGTTTCACACCCGTAGTTAATTATTCACCTACTCAAAATGAGTAAATGCGAATTATCTCTACAAGTATTGCAGATAGCCAGTATTTCTGAAATAACTCATTCACATACATTTTGGAGAGCTTTCACATGCTAAATTTTTTTAATGAATTTTTAAAATAATTTTTAATGCATTAAAATTCATGAAATCATGCACTAAATCAATTATAACTTGAAAAGTATTACATTTAGAGCACCTTGTTAAAATAGGTTATCTTTAGTACATCTAATTTATATGGCGGGAGATAAATGCATGCGTCAGAATGCTTGTTCTAGAACAGTGATTCAGTTTAAAGTTTATTGCATTGTATAGTATATATATCAAGCTTTAAAGCAAATGAATATTAAAATTGTTAATTTTATTTATACTACCTTAAAGTGGACCTCTTATGTATTTTTTGAAACTTAACCTCAGCTCAATAGGTAGCACTGTAATATTAGAGTAGTATCTTTCAGTATTGTATTATTGTAGTTGGCTGTCAGCTCTGTGAGTATAAGTTTGAATCAAGATTATGAGAACTTGTAGGAAATACTTTAGACTATCCAAACATGACTCTGGCTGTCAAAAGGGATATTAAAACCTAACTTGTTTTTGTTCAAGTTGAGAATCTCATCTAGTAATTTATTACTGATACATATTAGTAATAAAGATATACACAAGTTGTGTACCAATATTTTTTCTATTTTTAGGGAGCACAGTATGACTTGTTCCGGTTTATCACCTTCTATGTATACTACATCTTTCTCTTGGTACAGTTCATCTTACTGTGCTTTGCTGAGACTGTTCCAGTGCCCAATTATTTCCCAGGAAAGGTTGGTTTAAGTCCTGTGTAATGTCTCAAGGCTTAATTGGATGAAGTAAGTGCTCAGATGTAGCTAAAGGTCACCCATTAAAAGAGTTTTAACATGTACACGTTAGAGTTTATATAAACAATAATATGGTTCTGAAATACAAAAACTAATAATATGAAATAAGTATAGTGTGTAGGCTGACGGGACTACATGATTCTATATTTGTCTTGTCCCCACAAATCAAAATTGAAAACATTATTTTATGTGAATCATTTGTGAATTTCAAATGCCAGAGATCAAACATTTGTTAAGTATCACATCATATAAAGGCTAAGTAACAGATTTATAATACTGCTGTATCTTAACTCTCCTTTCATTCAGTTTAACACTGTTGTGGCTACTTGATATGTGTTTGTTAATGAGTTCTGGGAAACGTCTTCTAATATTTTATGTACAACATCAATTTGAAACGCCATAGTTTCACTGGTATATTATGTAAAACACCTATCACATCATCAACCTTTTATTTTTGTCAGGAACCTTGCCCAGAAATCCTTGCTTCTTTTCTCTCCCGCATCACTTTTTGGTGGATGAATGGGTAAGTATTGCTTCAGTCCCTGTTGTTTTATTTCTTATAAAATTTCTATTACAGGTGCTCTTTTTATTTAATCTAATCAAACCATACTTTTATGGTGCATAATCTCTATAGTAGCAATTTCTGAGGTAAAGAAATAGTCCTTGTTTAAAATTCATTCAGTCATTAGACTTGTGTGGATAATAAATAAAATTATCAATTATATATTTACAGATGTCACTAGTCTGTCTATTTATTGATGTTCTGATCAGAAATGATACAGATGATGAATTACTTAAATATGAAGGTCAATTACTTAAATAGGATAAGAAAGTGTTGATATGCTTAGACGACATTTGAAGAGTCGCTATTCAGACTAGCCTTTTCTCCCCCATAGTCTTCTCCTCTATTGGATGGTTCATGCTAATTGAACTCTCCCCTTTTGGACTTCAGTGCCTTAGAGAATGTCTGCATCAATTAGGCATTCTTTTAATACTTCCTTATTAATATTTATTATTATTAATTAGTAATACAAGGGAGAGCTTCATTCATGCAGATTTCTGTTGCACCATTCTCCTGTGTTCTTAATATGAACTGCTCATGATTGGCTTCATACATTTTACAATGTTCGTGAAAAACTAATGCATTAGTTTTAATTACAAAATACGAGTGCATGTGTAGCAAGTTGGGTTATAGTTTACACATATTGGAGATATTTTTACCCCACAGCCCTTAATGGTTGTTGGGGTATTGTTTTCACCCATGGTGTCCGGATGGTCGGGCGGGCGGGCGTCCGGGCGGGCGGGCGGCGGGAAATAGTTTGTCCGGGCTGTATCTCAGAAACCGTAAGGTGTAGGAAGTTGATACTTGGTAGGGACATTGGTTAGGGGGTGTAGCTGTGCAGCGTCATGGTCTGACCTTGATTTGACCTTGCCGTAGTGACCTTGAGTTTGAAAATCTTGTCCGGGCTATATCTCGGAAACTGTAAGATGTAGGAAGTTGATACTTGGTGGGGACATTGGTTAGGGGGTGTAGTTGTGCAACGTCATAGTCTGACCTTGATTTGACCTTTGACCTTGCCGTAGTGACCTTGACCTATAAAATCTTGTCCGGGCTATATCTCGGAAACCGTAAGGTGTAGGAAGTTGATACTTGGTAGGGATATTGGTTAGGGGGTGTAGGTGTGCAACGTCATGGTCTGACCCTGATTTGACCTTTGACCTTGCCGTAGTGACCTTGACCTATAAAATGTTGTCCGGGCTATATCTCGGAAACTGTAAGGCTTGGGAAGTTGATATTTGGTAGGGACATTGGTTAGGGGGTGTAGGTGTGCAGCATCATGGTGTGACCTTGATTTGACCTTTGACCTTGCCGTAGTGACCTTGACCTATAAAATGTTGTCCGGGCTATATCTCAGAAACCGTAAGGTGTAGGAAGTTGATACGTGGTACGGATATTGGTTAGGGGGTGTAGGTGTGCAACGGCATGGTGTGACCTTGATTTGACCTGTGACCTTGCCGTAGTGGCCTTGACCTATAAAATCTTGTCCAGGCTATATCTCAGAAACCGTAAGGTGTAGGAAGTTGATACTTGGTAGGGATATTGCTTAGGGGGTGTAGGTGTGCAGCGTCATGGTCTGACCTTGATTTGACCTTTGACCTTGCCGTAGTGACCTTGACCTATAAAATGTTGTCTGGGCTATATCTCAGAAACCGTAAGGTGTAGGAAGTTGATACTTGGTAGGGATATTGATTGGGGGTGTAGGTGTGCAATGTCATGGTCTGACCTTGATTTGACCTTTAACCTTGCTGTAGTGACCTTGACCTATAAAATATTGTCCGGGCTTTATCTCGGAAACTGTTAGGTGCAGGAAGTTGATATTTGGTAGAGACATTGGCTAGGGGGTGTAGGTGTGCAGCATCATGGTGTGACCTTGATTTGACCTTTGACCTTGCCATAGTGACCTTGACCTATAAAATCGTCATGGCTGTATCTCGGAAACCGTAAGGTGTAGGATGTTGATGCTTGGTAGGGACATTGGTTATTGGCTATAGGTGTGTATTATCATGGTGTGACCTTAATTTGACCTTTTACCTTGCTGTAGTGACATTTAAAATCTTGTTGCACCTTTGGGTCTGTCTTTTGATGCAGATTAAGCAAAAGTCATATTAGAATTTATTAAGAATTTTACTTTCATAACTTCCCATTGTAAGAGATAGAATTTCATCAAGTGAGCCGCAGATTTTACTCCAACACCACACATAAGCATTCATTAAATGTATTACCACTTCTGTATGCATGGTAATATTCAAACCATCTAAACCATAATTCGGAAATGCAGATGTATATAAAGAGTGTTGAATTTTAGTTTACTGATTAATGCTGTCATCTTGTCATTGAATTATCTTGTTTTAATACTTCATCTTTATACGCATTATCTTTCTTTTAAACATTATTTCTCCATTTAAACATTGTTTGGACCTTTATATAACTGACAGTGCTCTGAAAGTATCCTGAAGTTTGTACTGGTACAGTACTTCTATATCTCATGGTGTTGAAAATATTTCCCAAGGCTGTGGGGTACGGGCATCTCTGATGCTATTTTCTGCATTATTTACTGTTTCAGGTGTCCCTATGCCTGAGTGGCTGTCAAATGTCACATATTGTTACTTGTTTCTTCTCTATATAGTTGTCAGTCTGAATATCCCTCATGACAGTCCTTATAAAATACTGGTAGCATGTCCTTATATGACCCTCAGCTGTTAAAGGAGATGTGAAGACCCAAATGGTGAACTTACATATTGTGTATTTCTAGGCTGGTGTTACTGGGTTACAAGAAAAGTCTGGAGGATGGAGATTTGTGGGCTCCTAACCCCAGAGACATGACTTGTAACACCTACCCAGTGTTTGACCAGGAGTGGAAGAAGGAGCTAGCACAGACTGAAGTGTATGTTATCAATTTCAAGCATAATAATTAAATAATGTGAGATTAGTCACCAATTAAACCTTGTTATTTTAGTTTTAAATATGGGACATTCTTAAAAATTTTCTGTATTTTGTGACAATTAGTGATGGGCCAGGTGGGATGATAAGACGTGCAGTTGATTAACTGTCACTGACAATGTCCCATTGAATTCAGTCATTGACAAATATTAAGTGACAGATTTTTCAATGTAAATCTACCTTTTCTGTGTATAACCAAATATCCAGGTGCTTTTAACATATTTTATACAGTTTTAAATCTATTGTGTATAACCAAATATCCATGTGCTTTTAACATATTTTATACAGTTTTAAATTTATTGTGTATAACCAAATATCCATGTGCTTTTAACACATTTTATACAGTTTTAATTCAATAGATTGACAGATTGTCGCAACTTTTTGTTTTGCTAACATTTACTGCCATATTTACAGGAGGTGACTATTTTCAGCAGATTCTGAAACTGCCAAACTTTTTAATTGATTGATACTTCTTCCTGGAACTTATTTTGTGCTGAAATGACCAATAGTGTGTAACAAAATAGGTGAATAATCGATTCTGGCTTGATCATTGGTTGGCAAACTGGGCAATTAATCAACTCAGAAAATTGGTGTGTGGAAGTTATCTCAACACTGATGACTATTTTAGGCCATTTTTCTGAAACATTTCAATGAAATTATCTTTTTGCTTAATTTTACGGGACAACCCCCAGTGTCAAATTTCATATTTAATAGTTGAGCCATCAAAGTGGTTTAAATACTGTATGTTCACATTTGGAAGCAAAGTTAGCTTGTCTGGTGATAATACAGACATCAAGTTTATTCAAAATAACCCAGAGCCTTTTTTAAATGAATGGGACCTCAATATTTGTGATTTATGGTGAATGTCTTTTACACCAATGGAGGTCCTCTGTGGCGTAATGGTTAAGAAATTTAGCTTCTAATCACAGGCCATCACGTCTTTGTGGGTTCTACTCCCACAAGTAGCAGTGCTGAGGACCTGGGGCCGTATTCTTCAACAATACTTTTCTACGGTCACTTTAGATCCAGGTTAGGAATGGTTTTCTATCTACCAAAGAATTACTTAGATTTCGTATTCATAAACCTTGTTAAGTATCACTTGGATTCAAAGGTAGGAAAACTCCCTATACTTTGTACTGTAATTGTAAACTTGGAAACCAGTAAATTTAAGTTAGGAAGAGTCTTATTCCACAAGAATTCTTACATAAGGTGTCCTTTGTGTTTTACTGAATCAGTCACTTTGTTAAAAGTGGTGAAAAAGCCCATTTTCTTGAGGGAAAATGCTGTTTTTAATGTTGTGTCACAGTTTAATATCAATGAAACACTAGATTCCTTGCAATAATAGCATATTTTATCATCTAAGGTACCTCTGCAAATAACTTGAAATCTAAGTAGAGGTCTAAGGTGACCTTAGAGTTAGGAATATTAATGAATATCATTTTGATCTAAGTTAGTAAAAGCATGAGAAAAACTGAGAATCCAAGTTAGGAACAGTCTTAGTATTGTTGAAGAATACGACTCCTGATCTGGGTATCAAAGTTGTACTTGGTTTCTCAACATAGCCAACCCAGTTTTCAAGTCCTTATTCACCCTATCACATCCCTGGTTTCGATATTGTCAGTTTCGTGCTGATACCTGAAGGTTCATCATACACAATTTTAGCATTTCCATATACCACTAAACCAAATCAATTCAAATAGAATGGTTCTTTTTTAAAGAGGAATGAAACAAGCTGGTCTACGTAAGCAGATGAGCAAAAAGTATGGCTTAGGTCGGCAGACAAGTAGATCTTCATACCGATCACTGAGTGAGGCCAATGAGAAGACACCTCTATTAACAGAACCATCTGTTGGTAGGTGACAAAGATTTGTAATCAGTTTTGCAAATGTGAGAACATTTGTGTTTATTACTCATAACTAAATGAGGCCACTTTAGAGATGCCTCTGTCAAATACATTTTACAATACGTGTCAACAAGGTTGGGTTTTTGCTATGATGGTTTAAATCATACTAATGTCAAATATCGAAATGGTTAAACTCATGAAAAACTGTCAGAAAAAAACAACAACAAAAAAAAACCAGCCAAATGTTAAAGAAGGTTAGAAATCAGAAAAACAATTTATCCATTATTAATCAATGCTCTTTTGTTTACACTTTGCCGGATATATTGAATTTTGCCTGCCCGCAAGCAATTTGCTGTTAAGTTTAAGGACGGGCTCTTATATTTTCGTGGATGCAAGCCCGGCTGCTTGTAACATATCTGAAGCGATTTTTTTATAAAATAAGGATTAATAGAGGAATATCTACATGTTTGGTCTTGTTTTTATCATTTTTTTGGCGGTAGCCATATTGCTTTTGTGTCGAGCAATCTGATTGGACAAAAATTCATGAAGCAGAACCCAGTGGCGATGTCGAAAAGCACAACACATGTGCGTGGAATCGTTAATTAAGGTACTTTGATATATTTAAGCAAGTGTATTTGTTGGGGTTTGTCACCCGAAATGAATCTGCTCTATTTTATCTTTTCAACTTAAGTGATCCTTGCTTTGTGAATCGCTATTTGATCCCCTGGTCCACATTAAAACTTTTTTCTCAAATTTGATCTGATTTTAATCAATGTTAGTGAATACTGCCCGAGGCCCCAAGCTTCTGGTTTGTTTGCTCCAACTATTGAGGGTGTTGGTCACCCTCTAAAAGGAAGATAAAATCTTCAAAATTTGGGCCAATTTTCACTGGGGAAGATCAGAGGCCCTTATGTGGTTACAAAAATAACAGAATTTGAAACAAGTCAATGAAAGGGGCAGAGGGTTTCCCCATCAGTTGATTTCCAAATACTGTGACAAATCTTGGGGACTGGGTGGGGGTTGGGATGGGGAGGGGGTGTTTCGTCTTTAATTGCTTTCCAGAACTACTTTCCTGGGTTTGAATTCCATGTTGAATATCTCCCTTATTATTAGAAGGTTTCAAACCATATTTGGCAGTTATATACCTTAGGCGTGCGAAAATTTTTCTGCATGCTTAAATTTGACCTTTGACCTTTATGAAGGTCACATGATCAAAAACTATTTTTTGAAGTACACAACCCGTCATCACAGTTCAGGAAAAACTACTTGCTACAGAGCCTTATAATTTGACACACCTGTTCATACTATCGAAAACGCGAGCTGATTCGATTTTGGGAGCAATCCCTTGAAAAATGTCTCATTTATGAGTGATTTTCTGACACCTTCCAATCTGAAAGACTTAAATTTAGGTCAACCCCCCTATTGTCTTCTTAAGTATTGCATTTAGAGCTATAAAATGTACTGGGAGGTAATAGGAAACCATATGTGGAGAGTCTAAATAGCCGGTCAGTTTTACCCCACGGCCCCCCCTTATGGATCAAACTGGGGTCATAAAATAGCTGATTTTGAGTTTTTGCCTTATATCTCCTTTATTGTTGCTTTTATAGCTTCAGAATGTATTAAGAGGTATTGGGAAAGCATATGTGGAGAGTCTAAATAGCTGGTCAGTTTTACCCCCCGACCCCGCCTTATGGGTCAAACTGGGGTCATAAAATAGCCGATTTTGAGTTTTTGCCTTTATCTCCTTTATTGTTGCTTTTATAGCTTCAGAATGTATTAAGAGGTATTGGGAAAGCATATGTGGAGAATCTAAATAACCGGTCAGTTTTATCCCCCAACCCCCTCTTATGGGTTAAACTGGGGTCATAAAATAGTTGCTTTGGAGTTTTGCCTTATATCTCCTTTATTGTTGCTTTTATACCTTCAAAATGTATTAAGAGGTAATAGGAAACCATATGTGGAGAGTCTAAATAACCGGTCAGTTTTACCCCACGGCCCCCCCTTATGGGTCAAACTGGGGTCATAAAATAGCTGATTTTGAGTTTTTGCCTTATATCTCCTTTTTTTATTGCGTAAAATAGCCTTACCTTATCCTCACAAGTGCTTGGTTTGGTTTTGTGGAGCAAAACGTATCGACCGACAAGTATTTTTTAAAAGAATTTTCTTGTCGGCAGGTGACCCCTTGTCTGCGCATGTCCGCGCATGCGCCGTACTCATTGTCGACAGGCAATTGTCGAGAGATCTTCATTATATTTTTGGTCGATATGGGAGCAACACGTATTTTCTTTTATTATCGTCCATTTACAGACGAAGATCTATGAAGTTTTGAAGCGTGCAAGCGTGCACCTACCTGTATTTATCCATTATTCGACTGGTACTACCACTAATTCTGCCTCCCTTGTCCTGAAAAGGGTCAGAATAAGATGGGCAAGAAGATGTTGCTGTAAAGTCTTCAGTGGAAGACGTGTATATCTTCGGCTGTACTCACCCATTATTCGACTGGAACTACCTCCTTGTCGAGGAAAGGTATGCAGAGAAGAGCTCCCGTAGTTTTCAGTGGAAAACTGCTTTATTGTCCCTTTATTGATGGCAGAACATGAGTATTAGCGTATGCTCGAAAACAAAGAAGAAAGAATGCAGTTGTCTTTGCAACGGAGGTCGTAGATTCTTTACTGTGGGTGGAGCGCCACTCTGGTACAGTAACAGGTCTCCCTCCAAAAGAACGACTACAGACATGAAAATATAGACAGATTACCTTCCTTGCTGTAAATTTGGATGAAGATCCAACAGACGTCTTTGGGGCAGTATGTGCACTGCTTGTCTGTTCAGCCCTGTTGAAGAATTGCAATAACTATTTACTAGATAATAAAACCTTCCTATGGCCATGTCTCCATTGGAAAGAATTCTGTGACTTTTGAGTTAATTCTTCTGCAAACTCAACGAAGATCAAACTGGCTAGATGAGATTTTGTTATATTATATGTTGAAGTCCTTGCTTCCAACTTTTACACTGTATTTTGCACAGTATATTCAGGACAGGAGCTATGTCCAGTAATTTTCCCCTACTAACCACAAAAGATCGTCGTACCACTCTGCCTAGTTTACCAGGTCAGAGGGATACAGAAGAACGTGGCTACATTAATGCAAGTCACCATGGAGGCTCTTCTTGCAGAGTTACTGGCAGTGATGGGAGATTTTCATTGCCGTCCCAGAGTTGTGCGAATCTTGAGACGGAGTTGTCGAATTACTCCCCAATCGAATTCACCAATGCCTGTACTACCCACAATGCAAAGCGATGACGTCAGACAGGAAAACATGGCTACAGTAAATATACCGCTGAAATATTGCTGGAAATCCTTCAAAAGAAAGCAATTCATCCACTCTACAATTGCAGAACTCCAGGTTTCTATGGCAGTTTATTTCTTGTATAGAAACTCGGCTAATGACGACCTCTGATACATCTCAGTGTCCTGAATTGTTTTCTATCTACAACTTCAACGGTCACTGCCCACGAGTGAAGTTCGTTTACTATGTCAATAAATACCTGCTTGTCGCATCACTTAAACTGGAGACAGCAGAAATTATTAAAAATTCGGTTACAAAAGATGCGTTCTTTTATGTACCGATTCACAGGTCTCTCAACATCTACTTCAGTTTAATGTACACGGTCAAACCTATCAGTTTAAAGCATTATGAAATTCGGGTTAGCGACCCCTCTACAGTATCATGCGCGTAATAAAGAGGCAAATCTCATTCTTCAGTCTCACGGAATAGGAGTTCACCATATACCTGGACCACTGGTTGTTAAGTGTATGTAGAAGACACCAGTATTGGGTTCAAATCAAAGAACTCATCCAATTATTCAACAACTGGCTTCGTAATATCGATTTCCTAGGTTACCACTGCATTTTGGTACCAGGAAATTTCTTCACCTTTTACCTAGTCTACTGGTTGTTTAGTGTACGTAAAAGACACCAGTATTGGGTTCAAACCAAAGAACTCATCCAATTATTCATCAACTGGGCTTCGTGATATCGATTTCCTAGGTTACCACTGCATTTTGGTACCAGGAAATTTCTTTCTACCTCGAATAAATTAAATACCCGAGAATCTATTCAACACATGGCGATCTCATCACAATCAACCCCAAGGTTGCTTATATCCCAGGTAGGGATACCAGCATTTTTGGAAAAGACTATACCAATGGGTCAGTTATGTATGTGTGCCTTTCAGTGGTATCTAGAAAAAACTGGCAATATCTTCAGTCACTAGTTGTGAGAATTCCTGTTTCAAATCATTCTGAAAAAGCATATTCACTGGTGGAACATGCCAAAAAATGGGAGATAGAATGCCTTTTCTAGACACAGGTGCACAATTCCATTATTTTCGTAGATGCATTAAACCAGGGTTGATGATCCCATCTATAAGCATCACAGTTAGTGGCTTTGGACAGTTAAAAATGTATATATTACATTTCAATGTCATACAGCTGAAGGCAGTGTGTTCAGCCCTTAAAAGCCTTCAAGACAAATTCCACACAAAAGAATTCTGATAGCATCAGACAACACCACTGTGTTCGGTTATCTGAAAAAACGGGGGGGGAGCGTATACCTCCTAGTTTGGCGCAGCTTGGCCTACTGCAATCCTTGAAAATATACTCATAACAGACATATTCTTGGTTGCTTAAAGGTCATACTCAACATATCTCCAGAAGGGATAAAGGTTTGACGCATCCTGGCCTACTACAATCCTTGAAATATACTCTTAAGAGACAGAAATATTCTGGGATTACTTAAATGTCATACTCAATGATCTCTACAGAAGGGACAAAAGTAATATGTACAGAATGGTTCTTACTCCCTTTATGGTTCTAGACAACGTGCAAGTTTGGCACAAATCAACAATAGGTGTTTTATGCAGGTATGCTGCATCTTGGCCTACTGCAATCCCTGAAATATTCTCATATGAGCCAGATATATTCAGGGTTGCCTAGATGTCATGACAGCCTCTCCACAAAGAACGAAATAATACAGACAGGAGAGTCTTCATCTTTAATATTTTATTTGATTTACATAATTTGTCAAATACCAATGGTAGAGATGTTTGCCACCAATATGAGTCACAAACTTCCTTTCTATGTTGCCAGTCCCGGATGCAAATGCTCTGAACATAGATGAATTAAACATCTTGTTGGAGGTTCTGGACTGCTAGGCCTTTGGTCCTATACCACTTATTCCAAAAAGTCATTGAACAAGTGAACACCAGGTGCAAAATGATTGTAGTGGCCCCTTGGTGGCCCATGATGCATTGGCTTTGTTGTCTGGTGAGTCATTCAACCAAACCTCCATTACAGCTACTTCACTGGTCTCAAAAACAGCCATTCAGTCAGAAATTCCATCTAAATCTGTTGCATTGGCACCTTCATGCTTGGCACCTTAACACCACTCAGAATCTCTTATATCATTCTCTGGGCAAGGGATAGAGAGATTTAGGGCATCTCAAGGACCCTCATCTTGGAATGTATGAGTCATGATGGGCCATTTTGAGCTCTGGTACCAACAGAATAAGGTGGCCATCTCAGAGCCTACGGTCTCAAATATACCAGATTTTTTGATCCATTTACTTGCAAAAATCTGAAACCTGTCACTATTGTTGGCTTTGCAGCAGCCATAGCTGATCATTTACTTTTTTGTGCAGGAGTTGAGCCAAAGCCTGCATCTTTATAGGCCTATTGCAAGTGTTATAGAGAGAAGCCCACTGCTAACAGAGGTGCAGCATCAAGGGATTTGCCTTTGCTTCTGTTGGTTTTCACAAAAGGCTCCTTATTAACCTTTAAAAGGAGGTTAGTCTAAAAAAGTTTGACTTGCAAGACTGTTGCAATGCCATTGGAAGTGTATTCTGGGACTTTGGCTCCTTCAGACACAAGCCTCATAGGAAGGAGGTTACAGTTTCTCCCTCCTACCTACCTTTTCAGCAAGGACCTATTAGCCTCAATTGGTCTAGATTGGCTCCAGTGGTCACTTCAGCTCTAGATCATTCCTGAACTCAAATTGCCTGGACACATGTTTCGTTGTCCTCCTACAGCACTTACATCCTTCATGGACAGGACTACTGCTTGGAGAAAAGGGAAAGTCTCCTTCTCCTGCCTTTTAGCAAGAACCAGTTGGCTTCTGATGCTCCAGATGGCTCAAACCAGTGGTCATTCCAGCTCACAAACCTTTCTTGAGCTGACGTTGGACTGATGTTGTGACACTCTGCCCTCTTACAGTACTTACTTACTATCAAGACAGTACAAGTACTTCAAGGAGGTGAAGCATCTCTTGCTCATATCTTTTAAGGAAGGCTTGATGGAGATATCTTGAGTTCTGGTATCTCTTCCTGGATCAATCTGGATGCATGATTAGATTGCCAGTCCTTTAATTCTGATTCCCAGAATCTATACATTGAGGCACATATTACATACATGGCTGCCTCTTTAGTTTTCAAGAGTGGGGTCTTACCTGAGCAGATATGGAACTCTTGTTATTGGAAGACCCACAATTCTTTACTACATTCTACTTGAAGAAGTAGCTTGGCAATCCCATGACCAGTCCATGAACAAATTGGGCCTTGTGGATTCACCTCGGCATGTAGTCAATTTTTGTGTATTTTTACATGTTATTGATATGACTCACATAGTTATGTTCTCTCCAGTTACACAAGTGTTGTGTCACTGACATATGTCTTTCCTGACTTACATATGGCCCCATATCTGCAGCTCATGCAGTTCAGTTTGCCTGCTTGGAGATATTCTCATTGTCAGAAGATGACATCTTGTTTCGGGAGTCATGCAGACATCTCCGGCCAATACCGGGTGATGGTTAATACTGCTATATGATTTGTTGTAAAATTGTCTACAACAGCAACAGCAGCAACAATGACGACCACATCATGGATTTCTTGTTGAGGTTAGCAAATTACTTATCTGTGATGAAGAAGTAATATATATAACCTAAGATGTGGCGAATGGAAGCTTATCTTATCCTCTTATCAAGTGCTTTATTTGGTGACCCCTTGTCTGACAATCATCTAACAGTGTGGCCAAAACAAATACCCTCCACCTGTTATGGTTGTATTCAAGCACTTGTGAGGATAAGGTAAGGCTATTTTACGCAATAAAATGTAACAAATTTTATTGTAATTTAACTTTTTACAAGTTAAATACTTACCTTATCCTCACAAGGATAAACCCACCCTACCTCCCCGCATAATTTGTTTTGCTGGGGACCAAAAATACAATAAAGATCTCTCGACAATTGCCTGTCGACAATGAGTACGGCGCATGCGCGGACATGCGCAGACAAGGGGTCACCTGCCGACAAGAAAATTCTTTTAAAAAATACTTGTCGGTCGATACGTTTTGCTCCACAAAACCAAACCAAGCACTTGTGAGGATAAGGTAAGTATTTAACTTGTAAAAAGTTAAATTACAATAAAATTTGTTACAATTGTTGCTTTTATAGCTTCAGAATGTATTAAGAGGTATTGGGAAAGCATATGTGGAGAGTCTAAATAGCTGGTCAGTTTTACCCCCCGACCCCGCCTTATGGGTCAAACTGGGGTCATAAAATAGCCGATTTTGAGTTTTTGCCTTTATCTCCTTTATTGTTGCTTTTATAGCTTCAGAATATATTAAGAGGTATTGGGAAAGCATATGTGGAGAGTCTAAATAGCCGGTCAGTTTTACCAACACCCCCCCCCCCCCCCCACCACCCCCCTTATGGGTCAAACTGGGGTCATAAAATAGCTGATTCGAGTTTTTGCGTTATATCTCCTTTATCATTGCTTTTATAGCTTCAGAATGTATTAAGAGGTATTGGGAAAGCATATGTGGAGAGTCTAAATAGCTGGTCAGTTTTACCCCCCCCCCCCCATGGGTCAAACTGGGGTCATAAAATAGCTGATTTTGAGTTTTTGCCTTATATCTCCTTTATTGTTGCTTTTATAGTTTCAGAATGTATTAAGAGGTATTGAGAAAGAATATGTGGAGAGTCTAAATAGCCGGTCAGTTTTACCCCCCGACCCCCCGTTATGGACCAAACGGGGGTCATAAATAGCTGCTTTGGAGTTTTTGCCTTATATCTCCTTTATTGTTGCTTTTATACCTTCAAAATGTATTAAGAGGTATTGGGAAAGCATATGTGGAGAGTCTAAATAGCCGGTCAGTTTTACCCCACGGCCCCCCCCTTATGGATCAAACGGGGGTCATAAAATAGCTGATTTTGAGTTTTTGCCTTATATCTCCTTTATTGTTGCTTTTATAGCTTCAGAATGTATTAAGAGGTATTGGTAAATAGCTGCTTTGGAGTTTTTGCCTTATATCTCCTTTATTGTTGCTTTTATAGCTTCAGAATGTATTAAGAGGTATTGGGAAAGCATATGTGGAGAATCTAAATAGCCGGTCAGTTTTATCCCCCAACCCCCTCTTATGGGTTAAACTGGGGTCATAAAATAGTTGCTTTGGAGTTTTGCCTTATATCTCCTTTATTGTTGCTTTTATACCTTCAAAATGTATTAAGAGGTATTGGGAAAGCATATGTGGAGAGTCTAAATAGCCGGTCAGTTTTACCCCACGGCCCCCCCTTATGGATCAAACGGGGGTCATAAAATAGCTGATTTTGAGTTTTTGCCTTATATCTCCTTTATTGTTGCTTTTATAGCTTCAGAATGTATTAAGAGGTATTGGGAAAGCATATGTGGAGAGTCTAAATAGCTGGTCAGTTTTACCCCCCGACCCCGCCTTATGGGTCAAACTGGGGTCATAAAATAGCCGATTTTGAGTTTTTGCCTTTATCTCCTTTATTGTTGCTTTTATAGCTTCAGAATGTATTAAGAGGTATTGGTAAATAGCTGCTTTGGAGTTTTTGCCTTATATCTCCTTTATTGTTGCTTTTATAGCTTCAGAATGTATTAAGAGGTATTGGGAAAGCATATGTGGAGAATCTAAATAGCCGGTCAGTTTTATCCCCCAACCCCCTCTTATGGGTTAAACTGGGGTCATAAAATAGTTGCTTTGGAGTTTTGCCTTATATCTCCTTTATTGTTGCTTTTATACCTTCAAAATGTATTAAGAGGTATTGGGAAAGCATATGTGGAGAGTCTAAATAGCCGGTCAGTTTTACCCCACGGCCCCCCCTTATGGATCAAACGGGGGTCATAAAATAGCTGATTTTGAGTTTTTGCCTTATATCTCCTTTATTGTTGCTTTTATAGCTTCAGAATGTATTAAGAGGTATTGGGAAAGCATATGTGGAGAGTCTAAATAGCTGGTCAGTTTTACCCCCCGACCCCGCCTTATGGGTCAAACTGGGGTCATAAAATAGCCGATTTGGAGTTTTTGCCTTATATCTCCTTTATTGTTGCTTTTATAGCTTCAGAATGTATTAAGAGGTATTGGGAAAGCATATGTGCAGAATCTAAATAGCCGGTCAGTTTTATCCCCCGACCCCCTTTATGGGTCAAACTGGGGTCATAAAATAGTTGCTTTGGAGTTTTGCCTTATATCTCCTTTATTGTTGCTTTTAGACCTTTAGAATGTGTTAAGAGGTATTGGGAAAGCATATGTGGAGAGTCTAAATAGCCGGTCAGTTTTACCCCCCGACCCTCCCTTATGGGCCAAACTGGGGTCATAAAAAGCTGCTTTGGAGTTTTTGCCTTATATCTCCTTTATTGTTGCTTTTATAGCTTCAGAATGTATTAAGAGGTATTGGGAAAGCATACGGTGCAGCTTTGTGCATTCTTAGCTTACAGCATGCTTATTAAAACCACAAAGCATTTTAAACTTTAAGGGATGCTTCGCTTTTGTTAGCAAAAGCATTCCTCTAGTTCACCATAGGCTTTGTGTGGGTTCCAATACCACAAGTGGCAATGCTGCGAGCCTGTCTCAGTTATGACCCTGGCTGTTGAAAATGTACATCTTAACTTTAACCAATTATCAAAATAAATCAATACAACTTGTGACTTTTTTTATTTTTCACATTTTTTCTGTCTTAGAAAATATCAAGTTCTAATAAAACTTGCAACTTTTGTCTGGGGCTTCCAACTTTACAAGGTTACAAGCCCGACAGCCATTAACTTTTTTGCACAAGTTTCGAACACTGTGTGTAATTATATGTCCAGTGAAAACATTTTCTTTGCACATTAGTCAGAATTAAGGTTATTACTGACCTCTAAGTATCCACTGTGAAGACTCTTGTTTATCTGTTGGAAAGTGACACAATGTATGTTTAAAAATAACTTTTACAATATGTGTTATGTGAGAATGTTCCCTTTACAATTCCCAGAGAAGGTCCTGCTTTGTTTTGAGAAAAACTCTTCAAAATAAATTGTATGTTCAGTAAAACGAAATCGTATTAACAAGTAAGAAATGATCCTTATTTTATGTACAAATAACATCTCAAGATTCTTATGTCATAACATGAAGGCAAAGTTGCATGTATTTTTTTTTTTGTTTTTTTGTTAGAGGTAAGGTCATTGGAGTATTTCTTCATGAATTGAATTTTTTGCATTGTTTATTACCCCACAGCCCTTAAGGGCTGTCGGGGTATTGTTTTCTCCCATGGTGTCCAGATGGGTGGGCGGGCAGCGGGAAGAAGTTTGTCCGGCCTGTATCTCGGAAACTGTAAGGTGTAGGAAGTTGATACTTGGTAGGGACATTGGTTAGGGGGTGTAGGTGTGCAACGTCATGGTGTGACCTTGATTGTATCCCCGGACGAAAGTCTTAGGATTCAGTACGGTCACGCTGCCGCTGCCGCAGAGATTTCCTTTTGGACGCGATAACTTAAAAAATATTTTAGTTAGAACTTTCAAATTTGGTATGTGGGTATATATGGGCAATGCCTCAAACGCTATTGTTTTGTGACCTTGACCTTCAATCTCAAGGTCACTGGTGGCCTCTTAAAGGTCAGATTTTGGCCATTTTTTTCACTTTTTGGCCCAGTTCTCCTATACAGAAAGTCAGATCATCCTATGGCTGGTATATATAATACATATATATGTCCTCTGTAAGCATACAGAAATTTGACCTTGAACCTTTTCATTGAAGGTCATCCACTTACCGCCAAAGTACCTGACCGAGGGTCATTTTTGGCCTTTTTGGAGATATTTTCACACTTAATGCTGACTATATTGCATGGAAACTATTGAAAATGGCTTTGGAGGTTGAGTACATGATGGACTTCTACTATCCAGGCTTACTGGTTACAGATCTTCATTTAAGGTCATCCACTGACCGCCAAAGTACCTGACCGAGGGTCATTTTTGGCCCTCTGTTTGTTTGTTTATAATCCATTATGATCCAAAATGGTAAAAGGAAGATATGATTAAATTTTGGGAGTGATCCGGATCACTGTCTGGATCTTCTGGATCCATGAAATATAATTTTTAAAGACAAATAGCTCAAAAAGTCATGGGTGGATTTTGATGAAATTTTCAGGAATTGTCCTAAATGGGACAAGGAACAAGTGATTAGATTTTGGGAGTGATCTTGATCATCTGGATCCAGGCTGCCAGATGTGTTTGTGTACAAGATAAATCAAAAACTTATGGACGGATTTTGATGAAATTTTCAGGATATGTCTGAAAAGGTAAAAGGATGAAATGATTGAATTTTGGAAGTGATCCAGATCACTACATGGATCTTCTGGATCCATGAAATGTAATTTTTAAAGACAGATACCTCAAAAAGTTATGGATGGATTGTGATGACATTTTCAGCAAATGACCTAAATGGTGCGAGGAACAAGTGATTAGATTTTGGGAGTGATCTGGATCACTGTCTGGATCATCTTGATCCAGGCTGCCAGATGTGTTTGTGTACAATGTAGCTGAAAAACTTATTGACGGATTTGGATGAAATTTTCGGGATATGTCTGAAAAGGTAAAATGATGAAATGGCTGAATTTTGGAAGTGATCCGGATCACTATATGGATCTTCTGGATCCATGAAATGTAATTTTTAAAAACATATACCTCAAAAAGTTATGGATGGATTGTGATGACATTTTCAACAAATGACCTCAATGGTACAAGGAACAAGTGATTACATTTTTGGAGTGATCTGGATCATCTGGATCCAGGCTGCAACAGAATTTTAGGATGAATTTTGATGACATTTTTAGGATATGTTAGAAATGGTAAAAGGAAGAAGTGGTAAAAGGAAGAAATGATTCAATTTTGCGAGTGATCTGGACCACTATCTGGATCTTCTGGATCCATGAAATATAATTTTAAAGACAAATACCTCAAAAACTCATGGGTGGATTTTGATGAAATTTTCAGGAAATGTCCTAAATGGGACAAGGAACAAGTGATTAGATTTTGGGAGTGATCTGGATCACCTGGATCCAGGCTGCCAGATGTGTTTATGTACAAGATAAATCAAAAACTTATGGACGGATTTTGATGAAATTTTCAGGATATGTCTGAAAAGGTAAAAGGATGAAATGATTGAATTTTGGAAGTGATCCGGATCACTATATGGATCTTCTGGATCCATGAAATGTAATTTTTAAAGACAGATACCGCAAAAAGTTATGGATGGATTGTTTCAGCAAATGGCCTAAATGGTACAAGGAACAAGTGATTAAATTTTTGGAGTGATCTGGATCACTGTCTGGATCATCTGGATCCAGGCTGCCACATAATCTTGGGATGGACTTTGATATTTTTAGGACATGTTACAAATGGTAAAAGGAAGAACTGGTAAAAGGAAGAAATGATTCAATTTTACGAGTGATCTGGCCCACTATCTGGATCTTCTGGATCCAAGAAATGTAATTTTTAAAGACAAATAGCTCAAAAAGTCGTGGATGGATTTTTATGAAATTTTCAGGAAATGTCTTAAATGGGACAAAGAACAAGTCATTAGTTTTTGGGAGTAATCTGGATCTCTGTCTGGATCATGTGGATCCAGGCTGCCAGATGTGTTTGTGTACAAGATAACTAAAAAACTTATGGACGGATTTTGATGAAATTTTTAGAATATGTCTGAAAAGGTAAAAGGATGAAATGATTGAATTTTGGAAGTGATCCGGATCACTGTATGGATCTTCTGGATCCATGAAATGTAATTTTTAAAGACAGATATAAGTGAAAGAACTAGTGATTAGCTTTTGGGAGTAATCTGGTACTATGGAGAATCCTGACCTGGTGCTCCAGGAAACAGGCTCAAGACCGACATATTCACGCCTTAACTATGTCCTGTCCGGGGATACACTGCGTCGAGACGCAATCTCTAGTTTAACTTTTGACCTTGCCCTAGTGACCTTGCATTTGAAAATCTTGTCCAGGCTATATCTCAGAAACCGTAAGGTGTACGAAGTTGATACTTGGTAGGGATATTGGTTATGGGGTGTAGGTGTGCAACGTCATGGTGAGACCTTGATTTGACCTTTCCGTAATGACCTTGACCTATAAAATATTGTCCAGGCTATATCTCGGAACTGTAAGGTGTAGGAAGTTGATACTTGGTAGAGACATTGGTTAGGGGGTGTAGGTGTGCAACGTCCTGGTGTGACCTTGATTTGACCTTTGACCTTGCCGTAGTGACCTTGCATTTGAAAATCTTGTCCAGGCTATATCTCGGAAACCGTAAGGTGTACGAAGTTGATACTTGGTAGGGATATTGGTTAGGGGGTGTAGGTGTGCAACGTCATGGTGAGACCTTGATTTGACCTTTGACCTTTCCGTAATGACCTTGACCTATAAAATATTGTCCAGGCTATATCTTGGAACTGTAAGTTGTAGGAAGTTGATACTTGGTAGAGACATTGGTTAGGGAGTGTAGGTGTGCAACGTCACAGTGTGACCTTGATTTGACCTTTGACCTTGCTATAGTGACCTTGACCTATAAAATCTTGTCCAGGCTATATCTCAGCAACCATAAGGTGTAGGAAGTTGATACATGATAGGGACATTGGTTAGGCGGTGTAGATGTGCAACGTCATGGCATGACCTTGATTTTACCTTTCCGTAGTGACCTTGACCTATAAAATTTTGTCCGGGCTATATCTCGGAAACCGTAAGGTGTAGGAAGTTGATACTGGGTAGGGACATTGGCTAGGGTGTGTAGATGTAAAATGTCATGGTGTGACCTTGATTTGACCTTTGACCTTGCCATAGTGACTTTGACGTATAATGCCTTGTCTGGGCTATATTTCAGAAACTATAAGGTGTAGGAAGTTGATATTTGGTAGGGACATTGGTCAAGGGTTATATGTGTGCAACATCATGATTGGACTTGGATTTGACCTTTGATCTTGCATATCTGATACTATTTTATTTCTCTTATATCTCTCTTGTATCTTTTTACTTGAATCTTGGTTGTTGCACCTTTGGGTGTCTTTTGATGTAGATTAAGCACTGTTAAAGTCATATTAGAATTCATTAAGGGTTTTACTTTTGCAACTTCCCATTGTAACAGATAGTATTGCATCAAGTGACCCACAGGTTTTACCCCAACTCCACATAAAAGCATGTATTGCCACATCTGTATGTATGGGTAATATTCAAAACATCCAAACCATAATTCGACCATACAAATGAAAATCAAAATGGGAGAAGTCTTAAAGTTTCATAATTTTTAGTTTACTGAATTGTTTTGTTTTAATACTTAATCTTTACATGCAGTTTCTTTCTCTTGGATGTTATTTTCTCTACTTAAACATTATTTGGACACTGCTCTGAAAGTATCCCAATCTGTGTACTGTTTCACTACTTCTATATCTCATGGTATTGAAAACTATTTCCCCAGGCTGTGGGGTACGGGCATCTCTGATGCTATTTTTACTTAACTGAGAATATTCTTAACATGTTACAGAGAGTATAATTACATTGTACACACTGTCAAATACTTTTTTGGGGGGGTTTAATTATTTGTACTTTGTTTTCAGTTGATGAAACAGTAGAAATCAAGGCGCCCAAGAAGAAAACACCATCCCTGTTTAAGACAATGGCCAAGGTGTATGGGTTCACACTTCTGAAGGCCCATTTGTGTAAACTTGTGTGTGATGGACTCACATTTGTTGGACCCATTTTACAAAGGTAGGTACAGAGGACTCTGTCATCAAAGAACAATGGTAAGTCATATTTAGGTATTAGTAGAAACAAGTTTAAGGCTCCAACATCAGAAAATTAATGTAGTATTTTGATATTCATATCTATGTTGTAGATATAAATGGAAAGTAGTCATTAATCAAACTGGATCTGCCATATTGGGGTTTCTAGATGTGTATTCTACTGCAAACCATTAAATACCAAGCAGATTTTCATAAAAAAGTACCATAATTGAAAGTTTTTTTTTTGTAAATAGTTATGATAATTCCCTGGTTAACCTCTGGCTCCATAAAAACAACACATGGGTTACTTTAATTATTTTTTTGCTTCACTCAAAGTTCTGTGTCATAAATATTATGTGATGGTTGTAGACCATTTATCCAATTTTTTATCACACTTTCTCTGAATGTTGCTTGTTGGTATTAAATTTATTCACTTAATTTCCATGGGTTATATAATATGAATGTATTTCTTTATACCAGTGCTCTGATCAGCTACACAGAGGACCCAAACATGCAGACATGGAAGGGTTACTTGTTCGCCTCCATGTTCTTTGTGACATCAGTTGTGAATTCATTCTTCTTCCACCAACTGTTCCACATTGGAATGACACTAGGCATGAGAATCAAGGCTTCTGTCATAGCAGCAGTCTATAAAAAGGTATGGAAACCTTTAAATGAGAGCTTAATGTATGTACAGTTTCACCTTTATTATTAAGGAGTATGTTCAGGATTCAAATTTCTTTCGTAGTGGACATCAGCAAATGAGATTTAAACCTTCAAATATGTGTCTGCTGTGTAGGTAATGCAGTAAAGTGTAAAGCAAGATTAATCAATGATTAAGGCTTCTGCCAAAGCAGAAGTGTACAAGAATGTATGGAATCCTTTAAATGTTTCTCCACTTTCTGCTACTTTAGAATGTCTGTAATTGAGGCCATAATTTTGGTGGTAATGTCATACAGCTTGTACTTGGTTATTTAAGGTCTACCAGTTGAGAGGGATGACTAATGTTTACCATTTTTAATATTTTACCTCTGTGTAAATGTTACTGCAGGCATTGACCATGAGTAATGAGGCTCGCAAAACTTCTACAGTGGGAGAGATTGTGAATCTAATGTCTGTTGATGCCCAGCGACTGCAAGACGCCACTGGCTACCTGTGGATGGTCTGGTCTTCACCCTTACAGATTGTGATTGCTGTGTACATGCTGTGGGGAATACTGGGACCCTCTGTACTAGCTGGTCTGGCCGTGATGGTGTTACTGATCCCTGTGAACGGGGTGATGGCGAGTTACCAGAGGAAGTTACAGGTGAGCTGAATGTCATAACTGGACTTGAGCCATTTCAAGTCTGATCAGAGACTCGGCTTAATTTTGTACTTACTTTGCGTTGTTTTTTTTTTCTTAGAATTAAATGACGACTATTGGTAAAGAAATGAAACATTGACAGAAATTATCATAAATGTGCTGTTAATTCTTACGATTAGTTGACTGATACTTTGATTTGACGATGTTAGGTTAATTGTAATGACTTGTCATCTAATATGGAACAGTAATCTTAAAGAGGTTTTTTCAGTAAAACACATCAAATAACCATTCAGCATAATATGAAATTTCAAAGACACTTTGAACTTTAATCATTTGCAATTTTATTAAGACCGGACAGGTACTGGATTTTATATAACCCTAAGTATTTGTGAAAAAAAAATTAAGAGTAAGGCAGAAAATAACTATAAAGGAAAGGTTGTGTATAAGTATGGCATTTTTCCAGAATTAAGTTTGAAGTGTACATTTGCGATACATATTTTTAAAGACTTTTACATGTACATTTCATGTATGTTTTGTGTTCTATTTAGATATCACAGATGACATTGAAAGATCAGAGAATTAAGCTTATGAATGAAGTCCTGAATGGAATCAAGGTAAAGCAATCCGGTCTTTGTATGTAGATTTTAAATACAATCAGTAAAGTGCTACCTAGTTAACTGACTAAACTCACTGTTTTTTTATGTCAGCTGACATTATGTCGTCACTCTGCGGCGTGGGCGTCCGCGTCCGCGTGAACAACTTCTTCTCCAAAACTACAAGGCCTAGAGACATGCTGTTTTTTTTAAAAGATACCTTATCTATCGAGGATGAAAAATTGTTCAAGGCATGCAAATCTGTCTGTTTGCTAGAGACATTACAAGGGAGGTACCCCCACCAAAAGTGTGAAAATTTCAACACTTTATCACAATTTTCTCAGTGACTATTGCAGGGATTTCTCTCATATCTTGCATATATGTACTAGGCTAGAGATAGATTCTCTTGTGTGAGTATGAGACCTGGATCTGTCTTAGTTTTTTTTAATAAATTTTTTTAATAATTTTTAATGCATTAAAATTCATGAAATCATGCACTAAATCACTTATAACTTGAAAAGTGTTGCATTTAGAGCATTTTGTTAAAATATGTTATTCAGTTACTTTTTTCATAGCTACAACATGGTGAGTAACTTGGGTGTCTGTCTCAATAGCTAAGTGAGTAATAGCTACTTTTGGGCTTTTCAGTAACCACCATCTTGAGTAAAATCACTTGAAAACTATTGCATTTAGAGAATTTCGTATAAATATGTTATTCAGCTACTTTTGGGTCAGCTATAACATAGTAAAATTTCAGACCTGTAGCTCATGGCATAGCTGAGTAATAGCTACTTTTAGGTTATCACTGTTGAGTAAATCACTGATAACTTGAAAACTATTGCATTTGGAGTATTTTGTTTCAATATGTTATTCACCTATTTTGGGGTCAGCTATAAGATAGTAAAATTTCAGATCTGTGGCTCATGGCATAGCTGAGTAATAGCTACTTTGAGGTTATCACTGTTGAGTAAATCACTTATAACTTGAAAACTATTGCATTTACAGAAATTTGTGTAAATATGTTATTCATCTACTTTTGGGTCAGCTGTAACATAGTGAAATTACAGACCTGTAGCTCATGGCACAACTGAGCAATAGCTATTTTCATGTACTGACTGTTGAGTAAATCATTTATAACTTGAAAACTATTGCATTTACAGAAATTTGTGTAAATACGTTATTCAGCTACTTTTGGGTCAGCTATAACATAGTGAAATTACAGACCTATAGCTCATGGCATAGCTGAGCAATAGCTATTTTCAGGTTCTCACTACTGAGTAAATCAGTTGTAACTTGAAAACTATTGCATTTACAGTATTTTGCTTAAATATGTTGTTCACCTACTTTTGGGTCAGCTATAACATCGTAAAATTTCAGACATGTAGCTCATGGCATAGCTGAGTAATAGCTACTTTTAGGTTATCACTGTTGAGTAAATCACTTATAACTTGAAAACTATTGCATTTACAGAAATTTGTGTAAATACGTTATTCAGCTACTTTTGGGTCAGCTATAACATAGTGAAATTACAGACCTGTAGCTCATGGCACAGCTGAGCAATAGCTATTTTCAGGTACTGTATGTTGAGTAAATCAGTTATGAGTTGAAAAATATTGCATTTGGAGTATTTTGTTAAAATATGTTGTTCACCTACTTTTGGGTCAGCTATAACATAGTGAAATTACAGACCTATAGCTCATGGCATAGCTGAGTAATAGCTACTTTTAGGTTATCACTGTTGAGTAAATCACTTATAACTTGAAAAGTATTGCATTTAGAGTATTTTGTTTCAATATGTTATTCACCTATTTTGGGGTCAGCTATAACATAGTAAAATTTCAGACCTGTAGCTCATGGCATAGCTGAGTAATAGCTACTTTTAGGTTATCACTGTTGAGTACATCACTTATAACTTGAAAACTATTGCATTTAGAGTATTTTGTTTCAATATGTTATTCACCTATTTTGTGGTCAGCTATAACATAGTAAAATTTCAGACCGGTAGCTCATGGCATAGCTGAGTAATAGCTACTTTGAGGTTATCACTGTTGAGTAAATCATTTATAACTTGAAAACTATTGCATTTACAGAAATTTGTGTAAATACGTTATTCAGCTACTTTTGGGTCGCTATAACATAGTGAAATTACAGACCTGTAGTTCATGGCACAACTGAGCAATAGCTATTTTCAGGTACTGACTGTTGAGTAAATCAATTGTAACTTGAAAAATATTGCATTTACAGTATTTTGCTTAAATATGTTGTTCACCTACTTTTGGGTCAGCTATAACATCGTAAAATTTCAGACATGTAGCTCATGGCATAGCTGAGTAATAGCTACTTTTAGGTTATCACTGTTGAGTAAATCACTTATAACTTGAAAACTATTGCATTTAGAGTATTTTATTTCAATATGTTATTCACCTATTTTGGGGTCAGCTATAACATAATAAAATTTCAGACCTGTAGCTCATGGAATAGCTGAGTAATAGCTACTTTTAGGTCATCACTGTTGAGTAAATCACTTATAACTTGAAAACTATTGCATTGACAGAAATTTGTGTAAATACGTTATTCAGCTACTTTTGGGTCAGCTATAACATAGTAAAATTTCAGACCTGTAGCTCATGGCATAGCTGAGTAATAGCTACTTTTAGGTTATCACTGTTGAGTAAATCATTTATAACTTGAAAACTATTGCATTTACAGAAATTTGTGTAAGTATGTTATTCAGCTACTTTTGGGTCAGCTATAATATAGTGAAATTACAGACCTGTAGCTCATGGCACAACTGAGCAATAGTTATTTTCAGGTACTGACTGTTGAGTAAATCAATTGTAAGTTGAAAAATATTGCATTTGGAGTATTTTGTTAAAATATGTTGTTCACCTACTTTTGGGTCAGCTATAACATATTGAAATTACAGACCTATAGCTCATGGCATAGCTGAGCAATAGCTATTTTCAGGTTCTCACTATTGAGTAAATTAGTTGTAACTTGAAAACTATTGCATTTACAGTATTTTGCTTAAATATGTTGTTCACCTACTTTTGGGTCAGCTATAATATAGTAAAAATTCAGACATGTAGCTCATTGCATAGCTGAGTAATAGCTACTTTGCTTATAACTCACTTATTATTGGTCCTAGAGGTTTGGAATGGTAAACAGACATATAGGAAATCATGGGCTGGGAATCTGTTGATGTGGTCCGATTTGACCTTGGACCTCTTCTTCAAGGTCAAACGAGGATAGCCAAACTTAAAAGTGCTTATAACTCGCTTATTATTGGTCTTAGAGGTTTGGGATGGTAAAACAACATATAGGAAATCATGGGCTGGGATTCTTTTGGTGTGGTCAGATTTGACCTTGGACCCCTCCTTCAAGGTCAGTTGAGGATAGCCAAACTTAAAATTGCTTATAACTCGCTTGTTATTGGTCCTACAGGTTTGGGATGGTAAACCAACCTACAGGAAATCATGGGCTGGGAATCATTTGGTGTGGTCGGATTTGACCTTGGACCCCTCCTTCAAGGTCAAACAAAGATAGCAAAACTTAAAAGTGCCTATAAATCGCTTATTATTGGTTCTAGAGGTTTGGGATGGTAAACCATCCTATAGGAAATCATGGGCTGGGAATCTTTTGGTGTGGTTGGATTTGACCGTGGACCCATTCTTCAAGGTCGTACGAGGATACTGCATTTGCAGTATTTCTTTAAATATGTTTTAACCTACTCTTTACACTTAAACAGTTACCTTGTTACTTTCCTTCATAATACCATTTGCAGGGAACAACTTTTTTGTCCTTTTCTTCTGTCAGGTTCAGAATTATGTCCCCCCTGGGGGGTGGATATATTATTTTTGCTTTTTTCGCCGTCGGATGTCCGGTGTCCGATGTCCGGCGTCCGATGTCCGGCGTCACGCATGGTTTCCGCTCATTTAAAGGAAAAGTATTAGAGCTATTGTCACCAAATTTGGTATGCAGGCTTATTGGGTCAGTAGCTTGCTTGGGATTGCTTTTGGCTGTTGTACCTCTTTTGCTTACTGAGTAATACTTAAGTACAGCTATTTTCAGTACCCATTGGTTTCCGTGCATTTAAGCCAAGATAATTAAAGATATTTTACTACAATTTTGAATACAAGATTGTTATGTCCATAGCTCGCTTGGTATTGCATTTGGGACTGATAGCTTTGTCAGTACATGAGTAATAGCCATTTAGGTACTTCATTGTGTATTTTCAGTACTACTTTTGAGTAATTTGCTAATATCTCAGAAACCGTAAGAGATAGAGCGATTTCGACAGAATTTTTGACTCACAGGGTAGTAGAAGAGTATTCTGTACAAAATTGAAAATTTTCAATTTTCGCCACTTTTGGCGGCCATCTTGAATTTTTGCGAAAAACGAAAAAATCTTAATATCTCCTTAACCGTGCGAGATAGAGCGATTTCGTCGAAATTTTCGACCCACAGGGTATCTAAGGAATGTAATCTTTGCAATTTTCAAAAAATTTTCCCCTCCCCAAAAATGGCGGCCATTTTGAATTTTCGAATTTTTGCCAAAAATGGCAAAACACAAATTTGCTTCTATCTCCTTAACCGTGCGAGATAGAGCGATTTCGGCAAAATTTTCGACCCACAGGGTATCTGAGCATTGTACTCTTGGTAATTTTTAAAAAATTTGCCCCTCCCCAAAAATGGCGGCCATTTTGAATTTTCGAATTTTTGCCAAAAATGGCAAAACACAAATTTGCTTCTATCTCCTTAACCGTGCGAGATAGAGCGATTTTGTCAAAAATTTCGACCCACAGGGTATCTGAGCATTTTACTCTTGGTAATTTTCCAAAAATTTTCCCCTCCCCAAAAATGGCGGCCATTTTGAATTTTCGAATTTTTGCCAAAAATGGCAAAACACAAATTTGCTTCTATCTCCTTAACCGTGCGAGATAGAGCGATTTCGGCAAAATTTTCGACCCACAGGGTATCTAAGGACTGTACTCTTTGCAATTTTCCAAAAATTTTCCCCTCCCCAAAAATGGCGGCCATTTTGAATTTTCGAATTTTTGCCAAAAATGGCAAAACACAAATTTGCTTCTATCTCCTTAACCGTGCGAGATAGAGCGATTTCATCAAAAATTTCGACCCACAGGGTATCTGAGCATTGTACTGTTGGTAATTTTAAAAAAATTTTCCCCTCCCCAAAAATGGCGGCCATTTTGAATTTTAGAATTTTTGCCAAAAATGGCAAAACACAAATTTGCTTCTATCTCCTTAACTGTGTGAGATAGAGCGATTTCGTCGAAATTTTCAACCCACAGGGTATCTACGGAGTGTACTCTTTGCAATTTTCCAAAAATTTTCCCCTCCCCAAAAATGGCGGCCATTTTGAATTTTTGCCAAAAATGGCAAAACACAAATTTGCTTCTATCTCCTTAACCGTGCGAAATAGAGCGATTTCGTCGAAATTTTCGACCCACAGGGTATTTAAGGAATGTAATCTTTACAATTTTCAAAAAAAATTTCCCCTCCCCAAAAATGGCGGCCATTTTGAATTTTCGAATTTTTGCCAAAAATGGCAAAACACAAATTTGCTTCTATCTCCTTAACTGTGTGAGATAGAGCGATTTCGTCAAAGATTTCGACCCACAGGGTATCTGAGCATTGTACTCTTGGTAATTTTTTAAAAATTTGCCCCTCCCCAAAAATGGCGGCCATTTTGAATTTTAGAATTTTTGTCAAAAATGGCAAAACACTAATTTGCTTCTATCTCCTTAACCGTGCGAGATAGAGCGATTTCGGCAAAATTTTCAACCCACAGGGTATCTAAGGAGTGTACTCTTGGCAATTTTCCAAAAATTTTCCCCTCCCCAAAAATGGCGGCCATTTTGAATTTTTGCCAAAAATGGCAAAACACAAATTTCCTTCTATCTCCTTAACCGTGCGAGATAGAGCGATTTCGTCGAAATTTTCGACCCACAGGGTATTTAAGGAATGTAATCTTTACAATTTTCAAAAAAAATTTCCCCTCCCCAAAAATGGCGGCCATTTTGAATTTTCGAATTTTTGCCAAAAATGGTAAAACACAAATTTGCTTCTATCTCCTTAACCATGCGAGATAGAGCGATTTCGTCGAAATTTTCGACCCACAGGGTATCTAAGGAGTGTACTCTGTGCAATTTTCCAAAAATTTTCCCCTCCCCAAAAATGGCGGCCATTTTGAATTTTCGAATTTTTGCCAAAAATGGCAAAACACAAATTTGCTTCTATCTCCTTAACCGTGCGAGATAGAGCGATTTCATCAAAAATTTCGACCCACAGGGTATCTGAGCATTGTACTGTTGGTAATTTTAAAAAAATTTTCCCCTCCCCAAAAATGGCGGCCATTTTGAATTTTAGAATTTTTGCCAAAAATGGCAAAACACAAATTTGCTTCTATCTCCTTAACTGTGTGAGATAGAGCGATTTCGTCGAAATTTTCAACCCACAGGGTATCTACGGAGTGTACTCTTTGCAATTTTCCAAAAATTTTCCCCTCCCCAAAAATGGCGGCCATTTTGAATTTTTGCCAAAAATGGCAAAACACAAATTTGCTTCTATCTCCTTAACCGTGCGAAATAGAGCGATTTCGTCGAAATTTTCGACCCACAGGGTATTTAAGGAATGTAATCTTTACAATTTTCAAAAAAAATTTCCCCTCCCCAAAAATGGCGGCCATTTTGAATTTTCGAATTTTTGCCAAAAATGGCAAAACACAAATTTGCTTCTATCTCCTTAACTGTGTGAGATAGAGCGATTTCGTCAAAGATTTCGACCCACAGGGTATCTGAGCATTGTACTCTTGGTAATTTTTTAAAAATTTGCCCCTCCCCAAAAATGGCGGCCATTTTGAATTTTAGAATTTTTGTCAAAAATGGCAAAACACTAATTTGCTTCTATCTCCTTAACCGTGCGAGATAGAGCGATTTCGGCAAAATTTTCAACCCACAGGGTATCTAAGGAGTGTACTCTTGGCAATTTTCCAAAAATTTTCCCCTCCCCAAAAATGGCGGCCATTTTGAATTTTTGCCAAAAATGGCAAAACACAAATTTCCTTCTATCTCCTTAACCGTGCGAGATAGAGCGATTTCGTCGAAATTTTCGACCCACAGGGTATTTAAGGAATGTAATCTTTACAATTTTCAAAAAAAATTTCCCCTCCCCAAAAATGGCGGCCATTTTGAATTTTCGAATTTTTGCCAAAAATGGTAAAACACAAATTTGCTTCTATCTCCTTAACCATGCGAGATAGAGCGATTTCGTCGAAATTTTCGACCCACAGGGTATCTAAGGAGTGTACTCTGTGCAATTTTCCAAAAATTTTCCCCTCCCCAAAAATGGCGGCCATTTTGAATTTTCGAATTTTTGCCAAAAATGGCAAAACACAAATTTGCTTCTATCTCCTTAACCGTGCGAGATAGAGCGATTTCGTCAAAAATTTTGACCCACAGGGTATCTGAGCATTGTACTATTGGTAATTTTTAAAAAATTTGCCCCTCCCCAAAGATGGCGGCCATTTTGAATTTTAGAATTTTTGCCAAAAATGGCAAAACACAAATTTGCTTCTATCTCCTTAACTGTGTGAGATAGAGCGATTTCGTCGAAATTTTCAACCCACAGGGTATCTACGGAGTGTACTCTTTGCAATTTTCCAAAAATTTTCCCCTCCCCAAAAATGGCGGCCATTTTGAATTTTTGCCAAAAATGGCAAAACACAAATTTGCTTCTATCTCCTTAACCGTGCGAAATAGAGCGATTTCGTCGAAATTTTCGACCCACAGGGTATTTAAGGAATGTAATCTTTACAATTTTCAAAAAAAATTTCCCCTCCCCAAAAATGGCGGCCATTTTGAATTTTCGAATTTTTGCCAAAAATGGCAAAACACAAATTTGCTTCTATCTCCTTAACTGTGTGAGATAGAGCGATTTCGTCAAAGATTTCGACCCACAGGGTATCTGAGCATTGTACTCTTGGTAATTTTTTAAAAATTTGCCCCTCCCCAAAAATGGCGGCCATTTTGAATTTTAGAGTTTTTGCCAAAAATGGCAAAACACTAATTTGCTTCTATCTCCTTAACCGTGCGAGATAGAGCGATTTCGGCAAAATTTTCAACCCACAGGGTATCTAAGGAGTGTACTCTTTGCAATTTTCCAAAAATTTTCCCCTCCCCAAAAATGGCGGCCATTTTGAATTTTTGCCAAAAATGGCAAAACACAAATTTCCTTCTATCTCCTTAACCGTGCGAGATAGAGCGATTTCGTCGAAATTTTCGACCCACAGGGTATTTAAGGAATGTAATCTTTACAATTTTCTAAAAAATTTTCCCCTCCCCAAAAATGGCGGCCATTTTGAATTTTCGAATTTTTGCCAAAAATGGCAAAACACAAATTTGCTTCTATCTCCTTAACCATGCGAGATAGAGCGATTTCGTCAAAATTTTCGACCCACAGGGTATCTAAGGAATGTAATCTTTGCAATTTTCAAAAAATTTTCCCCTCTCCAAAAATGGCGGCGATTTTGAATTTCGAATTTTTACCAACATTGGCAAAACACAAAATTTGCTTCTATCTCCTTAACCGTGTGAAATAGAGCGATTTCGGCGAAATTTTCGACCCAAGGGGTATCTAAGAAATGTACTCTTTGCAATTTTCCAAAAATTTTCCCCTCCCCACATATGGCGGCCATTTTGAATTTTCGAATTTTTGCCAAAAATGGAAAAACACAAACTGGCCTTAACCGTGCAAAATAGAGTTATTTCGTTGAAATTTTCGACCCATAGGCTATCTAAGAAATGTACTCTTGGCAATTTTCAAAAAATTTTCCTTTTCCCAAAATTGGCGGCCATTTTGAATTTTCGAATTTTTGCCAAAAATAGATAAACAGTAATTTGCTTCTATCTTCTTAACAAAAGGTTGATAGGGTGGACATTACACATGATAATGTGTGTTCTTCTATGCTATCCTGTTTCTATTCATATGTCGCAGCTACAAGCAACAGGGCGTCCTATTTCTAGTTTCTTTTGAACATGCTGTTCAATTACCATTTACTGTACTTCTGTACAGCACTTTCCCTGATAATTATGCTTTCCTCTCATTATTACCTTCACAAATCAAAAACACTCAGTCAGCTGACACAGTGCCCGTTCACGGGCACTCTCCTCTTGTTTATATATATAACTATTAAACACCCACGCTTTTAAACACCCATGTGCTTTGTGACCAAATATTTGTAAAAGTTGGGGATGGGTGTTTATGACAGTTAAACTCGGCCAGCTATACACAAATTTAGGTACTCAAATTTTAGTATACACTGACTGGAAGTAAAGTGCAGTTGATGTAAACAAAATCTGTTTTCTAAAGTTAGGAAAATTTTGTTGAAAGTGGATATAAAATGAGCAAATTATCCCCTTTATTGGGTTTAAATGGAGACAGTTCACCTTGAAATGACATATTAACAATTTATTTGTGGTAAGGTAAGATTGGGGGGGGGGGGGGGGGGGGGGGGTTACAAATATGGATTTATAGTAATATTTCTGAATATTATTGATCATATTTATACCCTATAAGGCCTTATATACCATTTCTGCTTTTAAACCTTCAACTCACAAGTCTCGAAAAAGACCTTTAATAACAGCTTTTCCTACAGTTCTCTGGAATAAACTGCCCCTTTTGATATATGTAGTGTTTCCTTTCCTAGCATATTTCAAGAAAGAGCAAGAAACCAATGCATTTTTTCAGGGTTTTCCCAGCTTGATTTTTTTTCCTTTTTCAGTGGCATCTCTATTCTAATCTAATCAGCTTTTACAGATGCAATGTTTTCCCCGCAATGGAGAACTCAGTGCTTTAGGTTAACAGAGGTAGTGTTCAAAGGGACAGTCAAGGCCAGTGAGTGATATATGCGGACTGTGCAGATCCAATGGCTAAATCAATCTGGAACTATATGTACATTTCTACTCCAAAGAATTTGCTAGTACAGAGATTAATGTATGAATTTTCAGGTATTGAAACTGTATGCGTGGGAGCTATCGTTCAAAGAGAAGATCAATGCAATCAGGAACTTGGAGCTGATCACCCTCAAGAAGTATGCCTACCTCTCAGCCTTTGGAAGCTTTACATGGACATGTGCTCCATTTTTGGTATGTGAGAAGTGTGTGCAAATACAGCTGTACCTAGTCAAATATTTTTTAGGACCCACAAGTATGCACTAATCGATGATAGCTGGATTTTATGAGTGTGCACCTTTCTTGTAATGGGACAGTATGACCCCTTTATTGTCTGAAAATGTCAAAGGTGTTAGATCATATTTAAATAATAAAATGAGCACAGAAAAGAAGAAATCTAAGGATCTTGGCTGATAGAACATCAAGAGGTTGAGAAAGTGTCCTTATAAAATTGAAAATTCATAACTCTCCACTTATTCTTCCAGAGAACATAGTTGATTTAATAAGAAAACCATTGTGGGTACATAATGTCATTGTATATGGAGTGTAATAACTATTATCATTGCACACATCTGTGCAGCAACAGTAAGAGTTTTTGCATAAAATATTTGTAGTCGTAATAATTTACATGAAATATACATATCTCGCATAAAGTAGAACATTTGTGGATCTTTTATTCTCTGTGTTTATAGCTCATGTTGATATGTAAATTTTTAAGCCTACTTTCATTATGTTCTATTCCAAATGTTGGCCATCATTCCATGTTAAATGGTCTTTTATAATTTAACATTCATTTATATTCTGGAGGAGTATAAAACACATTAACTGTATCTTTATATGCGTGATGTCCAAATCTTCTCTATGATAACAGAGTTGGCTGTGCAGTAGATAATATTTGGAGGAGGTTGCATGATTTCTAATAGTTTGTTTGTGATGTGTGTCATCATTAACTGTCTTAACATACAGTTCACTTAGTGTTGTGGTAGAAGTTTTGTTAATATATTCCTCTGCAACTTTCACCACCTTTCACTTCAGAGGACTATGGAACTTATTTAAGTACTTGCCAAAGTTGTTAAATGTTGTCCATCTGTTGCATATTTCCCAACACTGTCTAAAATGCCATACCTGTAACACTTGTTTACATCATGTATGCAGTGCTCTGTTGTTGCTAGTAATGCCCAAACTTTGTCCATTTTGACCATTCCTCACTCCGGTCTATATTCAATACATCTATCACTCGTTCTTAAGTCTGCTCTTAATTACCACTACTTATTTTTGATCACGTTCTGCGATGTACAACTATTATCTATACTTGCATCACTTAACATATGTGCTGTACAGTTGCCGGTTGATGTTTAATGCTTGTAACCACACATTGACACAAACTTGACACTGTTTACAGGTGACACTGGCCTGTTTTGCCACCTACACACTGTCCGGAGGGGTGCTGGATGCTAACAAGGCGTTTGTCTCCCTCTCTCTGTTTAACATCCTCAGATTCCCCATCACTCTCCTGCCCATGATGATCTCATATCTGGTCACTGTGAGTGTGTGCTGGTGATGGGAGATTTAAATGATACCAAGACTAAAAGAAACAACAGTAGAAAGAGTAGTCTGAAGCCTCGGTTTCACTTATCTGTTCAAAATGTAATAACATATCCAGAAAGTGTTACTTTTGTGGTTATTTTGGCACAGATTATAGAAGCATTCTTACATATGTTTGAAAGCAAAAAATCTTTACAACACTTGTAGGCCAACCCTAAAACATGGTTATTTAAAGATCAGATGTTATCTCATTGATATAGTGATACTTTGTATGACATAAAAGCCATGTGGATCTACATAAAACTATAGACAAGTGAAAATTCTAAAAATGTAAATTTTTGGATATTTGTATCTGCCCCATGTACCCCTTCATTTTATGCCCATTCAAATAGATAAGTGACACTGGCCTTTAACAGCTTATGTGTGTGTGTTTTGTGTTGTACATAGATCATTTACACAAGTTTCATCATTGATTGAGGAGTACAGATTTGAGGCAGCCAATGAGGATGATGATCTCGTAACAACTATCACCTGACCGATCACATGGTCTAAAATATTGCACTCTTTTCTCTTCTGTCTGTGCTGTAACTCAGAATCAAGTGTAATCTATTTCTTTTTGTCATTATTTGTACATATTAGTAGATAGTTAATCAGCAAATGATATGTCAAACAATAAAATGTCATTCAAATATCCAGAGAAGAATTATTTTGGTGAAAGTACTCAAATGACACTAAAAAGAACCAAAGCCACAAAGTGGATTTTCTTGAAGAGCTTTGAAAGGAACCAAGAAATAGAACTACTGTGTAATTACTTGTTGTTTAATAACGCTGTGTTTAACACTTTGTTGCACTCAAAATTTCCTTGTTAAGTTAATCAAGTGTGTTCCATTTTTTGTGTCCTTATGCACTACAATAATTATACAAGCTTAACTTTTCTGTAATTAAAGATCTTGTAATTTTCTGCACACTTCGCAATTGTGTAAAAAATCTACTTCTTTTGATTTTGTCCCTCATTCATTAGAACATCTGCTGTGATATAACCAGTGACTAGGCATGGTCTGTGACTGCTTTAAGTGAATGTTACTGCCTCCCAGTAATTGTTAGGTACCACAATTTGGCTAAATTGTTGACCACCACAAAATAATTATCTGTGGAATGTTTTGGGGGACAAATTAATTGATTCATCAAATGCATGAGGAAATTTAACAAATAGATTTATTTATCTATTGGGTGAGGGATTTTAACACATCTACCACTTGTTGTTGCTTCGTTTGTTCTCAACCTTCTTTCCATTTTCACAAATCAAGTTTTTGGATCACATGTATAATAATTGTACTCATGATTTAGACTAGCATGTCCACTAATTCTCTTTCCTGTAGGTCACATTAGCTACCTTTGTAGCCTATGTGGAAACTGGGCATAATTTGGATGCCCGAAAGGCTTTTGTGTCCCTGTCCTTATTCAACATACTCAGGTTTCCAATCAACCTCCTCCCAATGATGCTGTCCTACCTAGTCACTGTAAGTATGAACTATGATATCTTTGGGTTGTACAAATATTATAATGAATCATAGGATTAAACAAAATATTTTGAACCTAAATGTTACACAAAGCAATTTTTTACAAGAACGGAATTGCATTATAAGTATTCGTATTTTTAGTTTCATGATGTTAATTGTATGAATTTAAGAGAAGTACTTACAAATCCTTTCAGTAGAACTATGTTAAGTAGACTGTCTATTTAGTAGAAATAAATATCACTCCTTGGATGGCCTTACTCATTGATTTTTGCTTGTAATATAGAAGTCCTATAGAAGTCCTATAAAGTTTTTTGTTGCAGAAAAAGGTATACAAAAAGTCACTTACACTCAGAAAAGAAAGTACAATGATTATTAAACACTTCATACTCAAAAGAAGCATTTATTCCTTCATAAGCAATATTCAAACAAATTCTGTACGAATATGATCCATGTTACAGTCTTAACCTAAGCATCCTCTTAAATAGATATAACTCTCAATTGCATATATATTGTATGGTTTGATTCTATTTAACCTTTGTGAGCCTTTCCACCACATAAATTTACAAATTTAATCACAACAAATTAAAATCAAGGTAAAGAACCATATAATTGTTAAAAAAAGGATATAAATAATTTGTGTTTTTTTCTGCCTGAAGAAATATGTTCTATTTGTTTGCTTCTTTTATAATATTTTTAGATGTGTCTTTTGTTTATTCATGTTATTCTTAAAATATTTTCAAAATTTTTATACTTGAAAGCCATTCTTGAAAGCAATGCATCATTCAATTATTTATTTTACAAATTATTGAAGTTACAAAGTTAAGAAAAAAACAGTAAAAGTATCTCGTTAGGTTTGTGTGTCCGAGATAAAATAACATGGGAACACTTTTTAATTGATATTATTATTTCTCCAATACTTTTAGTGCTACCTTGTGAACTTTTTTTTTTTATTGCGTAAAATAGCCTTACCTTATCCTCACAAGTGCTTGTTTGTGTTTGTGGAGCAAACACATCGACCGACAAGAATTTTTTAAAGAAATATTCTTGTCACAAGAGGTGACCCCTTTGTCTGTGCATGTCCGCGCTTGCGCAGTACTCGTTGTTGACAGACGAATGTCGAGAGTTCTTCATTATATTTTTGGTCGATGTGGGAGCAACACGTATTTTTATCTAGGGTTGGCCATCTCGGGCCAACCCTAGATACTGTTATGGGATTTTTCGCGTCTTTCTTCATGAATTTCGGGCGTTTCGAGTGGAAACTAATTGCCGTTTTCGGATCGTTTTGAATAATTTCAACTAGCAAACGTTCTGTAACTTTCACAGTTTTTGGTCTTTTGTTTTTAAGATTTGTGGAGGGATTTTAGTTATTGACCTCAGCGACCTAATTAAACTGTGCTGATAAGATCTATCTGGACCGTTTCCTCTTGAAAACATATGACGTGAATCTTTTGTCTGGGAAAAACGTCTTTTGATTAGTCTGGTACCCTGTCCATTTTTCTTCTGAGACCCCCCGAGAAATTGTAAGTTGTGTGAACCGAAAATATTATCAGGAGACAATGATAACCTGGTGACTGGGTTCTGGGGCTATATTCAGGAAAGGAATCAAGCTCAGGTTAAGCCAAAAATCAGCTCAAGCTTATTATATATAAAACTAATATCTTGGATAATATTACACCAATCTTCCTCAAATCAAAAGGAACATAACCTATTGATGTTGCTGTTAAATTGGTATAGATATTATATTGCTAGCTTCAATAAAACAGTAAAAAAAATTTTGAACAGAGTTCGTGCAAGATTGTGGATCTGAACAGGTGTTCAAGTTCTTTAGATATTTAAAAAAGTCAAACATGTTATTGTAATAAATATGATAGAGATAATATACTGTAACAATAAAATGATATAGAGTTAGAGATATTTAAATATGGACTTCTTTATTATGTGGATTTAATTTTGTCAATTGTCAAAGTTGTGATTTTTATGTCTCATGCAACAGCAACAGCCAGGGTCATATTATGACAGGTACTCTGCATTGTCGTTTTGGGGAGTCATACCTACACAGAGGTGACCGCCTATCATCAGATGTCAAACTTGCTAACCCACAAGGACATTCTATTTTGTCAAGCATAAGAAATCATATCTCATTCAGTAAACTATTCCCACTAAATGTAGCACAAGTGATAAAGCCTGCCTTTTCTCTCAGTTAATCACACATATTTAGTGTTTGATGTCATTTTTATTGCATTAAATTTCATACACAAGTCACAGAGAAGAATATTATTTATTATTATTTGCTGTGCGTAGTAATTTTTAAAACAATTATCTTAATATTGGACCAATTTTCCTCAAATCAAAAGGAACATAACCTCTAGAAATTTGCCTTTAAATTGGTATAGATATTATATTTCTAGCTTCAATAAAACAATCACAAAAATTACTTTAAACAGAGATCCAGCAAGATTGTGGATCACACCAGGTGTTCGTGTTCTTCAAATATTTTTTAAAAAGTCACGCCAGTTATTGCAATAAATATGATATAATTAATATACTATAACACAATAAAATGATATAGAGTTAGGGATATTTAAATATGGACTTCTTTATTATGTGGATTTAATCACAGAGAAGAATATTATTTATTATTATTTGCTGTGCGTAGTAATTTTTAAAACAATTATCTTAATATTGGACCAATTTTCCTCAAATCAAAAGGAACATAACCTCTAGAAATTTGCCTTTAAATTGGTATAGATATTATATTTCTAGCTTCAATAAAACAATCACAAAAATTACTTTAAACAGAGATCCAGCAAGATTGTGGATCACACCAGGTGTTCGTGTTCTTCAAATATTTAAAAAAAAGTCACGCCAGTTATTGCAATAAATATGATACAATTAATATACTATAACACAATAAAATGATATAGAGTTAGGGATATTTAAAGATGGACTTCTTTATTATGTGGATTTAATTTTGTCAAAGTTGTGATTTTTATGTCTCATGCAACAGCAACAACCAGGGTCATATTATGACAGGTACTCTGCATTGTCATTTTGGGGAGTCATACCTACACAGAGGTGACCGCCTATATCATTAGATGCCAAACTTGCTAACCCACAAGGACATTCTATTTTGTCAAGCATAAGAAATCATATCTCATTCAGTAAACTATTCCCACTAAATGTAGCACAAGTGATAAAGCCTGCCTTTTCTCTCAGTTAATCACACATATTTAGTGTTTGATGTCATTTTTATTGCATTAAATTTCATACACAAGTCACAGAGAAGAATATTATTTATTATTATTTGCTGTGCGTAGTAATTTTTAAAACAATTATCTTAATATTGGACCAATTTTCCTCAAATCAAAAGGAACATAACCTCTAGAAATTTGCCTTTAAATTGGTATAGATATTATATTTCTAGCTTCAATAAAACAATCACAAAAATTACTTTAAACAGAGATCCAGCAAGATTGTGGATCACACCAGGTGTTCGTGTTCTTCAAATATTTAAAAAAAAGTCACGCCAGTTATTGCAATAAATATGATATAATTAATATACTATAACAATAAAATGATATAGAGTTAGGGATATTTAAAGATGGACTTCTTTATTATGTGGATTTAATTTTGTCAAAGGTCAAAGTTGTGATTTTTATGTCTCATGCAACAGCAACAACCAGGGTCATATTATGACAGGTACTCTGCATTGTCATTTTGGGGAGTCATACCTACACAGAGGTGACCGCCTATATCATTAGATGCCAAACTTGCTAACCCACAAGGACATTCTATTTTGTCAAGCATAAGAAATCATATCTCAAGCAGTAAACTATTCCCACTAAATGTAGCACAAGTGATAAAGCCTGCCTTTTCTCTCAGTTAATCACACATATTTAGTGTTTGATGTCATTTTTATTGCATTAAATTTCATCCACAAGTCACAGAGAAGAATATTATTTATTATTATTTGCTGTGCATAGTAATTTTTAAAACAATTATCTTAATATTGGACCAATTTTCCTCAAATCAAAAGGAACATAACCTCTAGAAATTTGCCTTTAAATTGGTATAGATATTATATTTCTAGCTTCAATAAAACAATCACAAAAATTACTTTAAACACAGTTCCAGCAAGATTGTGGATCACACCATGTGTTCGTGTTCTTCAAATATTTAAAAAAAAGTCACGCCAGTTATTGCAATAAATATGATATAATTAATATACTATAACACAATAAAATGATATGGAGTTAGGGATATTTAAATATGGACTTCTTTATTATGTGGATTTAATTTTGTCAAAGGTCAAAGTTGTGATTTTTATGTCTCATGCAACAGCAACAGCCAGGGTCATATTATGACAGGTACTCTGCATTGTCATTTTGGGGAGTCATACCTACACAGAGGTGACAGCCTATATCATTAGATGCCAAACTTGCTAACCCACAAGGATATTCTATTTTGTCAAGCATAAGAAATCATATCTGAAGCACTAATTAAACTATTCGAACTAAAGGTAGCACAAGTGATAAAGCCTGCCTTTCCTCTCAGTTAATCACACATATTTAGTGGTTGATGTCATTTTTATTGCATTAAATTCCATCCACAAGTCACAGAGAAGAATATTATTTATTATTATTTGCTGTGCATAGTAATTTTTAAAACAATTATCTTAATATTGGACCAATTTTCCTCAAATCAAAAGGAACATAACCTCTAGAAATTTGCCTTTAAATTGGTATAGATATTAGATTGCTAGCTTCAATAAAACAATCACAAAAATTATTTTAAACAGAGTTCCAGCACGATTGTGGATCACACCAGGTGTTCGTGTTCTTCAAATATTTTTTAAAAAGTCACACCAGTTATTGCAATAAATATGATATAATTAATATACTATAACACAATAAAATGATATAGAGTTAGGGATATTTAAATATGGACTTCTTTATTATATGGATTTAATTTTGTCAAAGTTGTGATTTTTATGTCTCATGCAACAGCAACAACCAGGGTCATATTATGACAGGTACTCTGCATTGTCATTTTGGGGAGTCATACCTACACAGAGGTGACAGCCTATCATCAGATGTCAAACTTGCTAACCCACAGGGACATTCTATTTTGTCAAGCATAAGAAATCATATCTGAAGCACTAAACTATTCCCACTAAAGGTAGCACAAGTGATAAAGCCTGCCTTTCCTCTCAGTTAATCACACATATTTAGTGTTTGATGTCATTTTTATTGCATTAAATTTCATACACAAGTCACAGACAAGAATATTATTTATTATTATTTGCTGTGCATAGTAATTTTTAAAACATTTACCTTAATATTGGACCAATTTTCCTCAAATCAAAAGGAACATAACCTCTAGAAATTTGCCATTAAATTGGTATAGATATTATATGGCTAGCTTCAATAAAACAATCACCAAAACTATTTTAAACACAGTTCCAGCAAGATTGTGGATCACAACAGGTGTTCGTATTTTTAAAAAAATCACAGCAGTTATTGCAAGAAATATGATATAATTAATATACTATAACACAATAAAATGATATGGAGTTAGGGACATTTAAATATGGACTTCTTTATTATGTGGATTTAATTTTGTCAAAGGTCAAAGTTGTGATTTTTATGTCTCATGCAACAGCAACAGCCAGGGTCATATTATGAAAGGTACTCTGCATTGTCATTTTGGGGAGTCATACCTACACAGAGGTGACAGCCTATCATCAGATGTCAAACTTGCTAACCCACAAGGACATTCTATTTTGTCAAGCATAAGAAATCATATCTCAAGCACTAAACTATTCCCACTAAAGGTAGCACAAGTGATAAAGCCTGCCTTTCCTCTCAGTTAATCACACATATTTAGTGTTTGATGTCATTTTTATTGCATTAAATTTCATACACAAGTCACAGAGAAGAATATTTTTTATTGCGTTAATACATCCTATCCAATGGACAATTGCTAAACCGGTCGGCGCAGACCGGCCCGCCAAACGCCAGAAAAAGACGTCCTGTGTTTCCACCGGCTGGCCGGTCCCAGTACTGTGCATTCGCAAGGTGGCGCATGGTATTTACTTCCTGTCTAGACAACATGACGTCATAGCATCTTTTTCGTTTGGCGCGTGTACTGTGCAGACGTGTTTTCAACATCTCCAGAATTTTAAAGGAAAAGTGTGCTTTATGACGGTTTTTAAACCTTATATGTGGAGAGTTTCTTTGTAAAGTGTTACCAGCTGGTCAAGCACGGATATACATTTAGAAATCTGCTAGAAACGCTCCCTAGTTGGCTCAATTTATTATTGATGATAGGGCAGTAATCGACGAGATATATGAAGGCAGCCATTTTGCTAGTTTCCTCCCATTCAACCTTTGTGTTGTTAGGGGCAGATCAACAATTTTGAGGAATTATGGATATACTTCTAACAGGTATTTTTATCCGTGTCTTTTGTTTGAATTTTTCATCTATAACCTTCCAGCTACAATCACCATAGAAACGTCTCTACACGAGATCTTCAGTCTACGTAGTTTTGAAATCTGTGAATGGAAGGAATTCCCCATCACAGATGCATTCTTCAGAGCGCACTGGTACCGACTTCTCTGCTGTAAAGCATCAGTCACACCAGCCCAGCTCGAGTATTTGGTGTTTTTTAATCAGAAGCATGAGATGAATTCTTCAGATTTCTTCAGAGCGCACTGGTACCAACTTCTCTGCTGTTAAGCATCAGTCACACCAGCCTAGCTCGAATATTTTTTCATCAGAAACAAGAGGTGAATTCTTCAGATTTCTTCAACCGACCTCTCAAGTATTTTCTACATAGAAGGAACTTTTGTCACTCTCAGTCCCACCCTTATGGACCCGGCACTTGTGTCGGTAGTAAGGGCAGTGGATGGCCAGGAAACTGGTTTGAGTGTACAGCCGGCTGAGAAGAAGAACCGACTTCAGACCGGCCAGGAATTTCATCTACAGAGTGCACTGGTCCAGGCTTTTCTGCTTTTAAAGCATCAGCCGACCGGCCAGCTAAAAGAACGCGACCTCTGACGTCATACCCAGTCAGCCAATCGCGTGTCTTCACGAAGCTGGTCACGTGTTTTCACCGACCAGTCACGAAGTTTATCACGTGATTCACCGAACAAGAAGGTCGGAAGTACATTCTTTGCACTCACGTCTACTGTGATTCCAGTTTTTTAGTTCCTGTAATCCACTTCCAGCGTACTGGTACAGACTTCTCTGCTACAGACATCAGTCGACCAGTAAGCTTACGTTTACTGTGATATAAGGAAAGAACACCTCTAGTGAGGGCGTATCCCCGAAGTTGGTCACGTGATTTTCCGACCAGTTCACGAAGCTGATCGTCATCTCCAACCAGCCAATCACGTTGTCCCTCCGACCAGCAAGCTGGTCACGTGACACACCGACCAACATTTGTTTCTAAATATAGCTCACAAGGGCTTTCCCAGCAACTGTCAAAATCTACAAATAAGACGTGCGTTCAAAGATAGTTGTAAAAAAATTTTTTCAACAACTGGTTACAGAGTGTATCGACCAGTACCGGCTATACAGCCTTGTACACTTGCTTCAACAACCGGTTACAGAGGAATTAATGGAGGAAACTGAATTCAACACAAGATAGTTGTAAACTTCATTCAGCTACTGGTTACAGGGTGTACCTACTGGCTACACAGCCTTGTACACTTACTTCAACAACTGGTTACAGAGTGTACCGACTGACTACCGGCTAAACAGCCTTGTACGGTTATTTCAATAACTGGTTACAGTATGTACCGACCGGCTACCGGCTTCACAGCCTTATACAGTAGCCTCAACTGGTTACAGTGTACCGGCTACACAGCCTTGTACACTGGCTTCAACAACTGGTTACAGAGTGTACCGGCTGGTACTGACTACACAGCCTTGTACACTTCAGCAACTAGCTACAGAGTGTACCGACTGGTACTGGCTACACAGCCTTGTACACTTGCTTCATTCTATGGGTTACAAGTCTACTAACAGGGTGTTGGCTACACAGTCCTTACTGTAGTGCTTCAACCCAACTGGTTTAAAAAAAAAAAAAAAAAAAAAAGCTGGCTAAATATAGACCAGTAGCTGTCGAAATTCGTTGGTGACCCCAACCTGCCAGTTTTTGCCGGTTACAAGAATTACTGGCTACAGTAAAGTACCGGGTATGGAGTCCGGGTACCGGACAGAGTTGCCTAAGGTTAATTGGGTTACAGAGAATTCGTAAACTGGTCAGTGATCTTGATGATAGGACAGTTTCCCAAGCTACTGCCAGGCAACCTTCCCTTATCACACCTCTCAACAACCTGTTATCGATGCTGGACTTGACTGCAGAGATAATAATCAATTTTGTCATCAGGTCCGGCCAGGGGACTGACATCTCACATATTACAATTGCTCTGTAAATGCTGCACCTTGCAGGCTGCTGGCCCGGGGCAAAGAGTTTATTAATGTGAAAATAAGACCACAATAAAAACAGAGAGACTGTTAACCTGGATCATTGTCACCAGACCGGACCAGTGTCCGGAGGGACAGAAAATATTGTCAGAATACCAAATGTCCCAAATGTGGCACACAATCTGCCTATAAGGTCCAGACTAAGCCCTTTTTGGGGAACTTAGGAAGCCTTGGGGACTGGACTTTAGGTAGTACAACTGTTGAAGGAGGGATACCTACGTCCATATACCTATACAAGAACAATCCAGGAAATGCCTGAGATTTCACATCCAAGGTCGGGCATACCAACTCAAGGCCCTGCCATTCGGGTTGTCCACAGCACCTTTTGAGTTCACCGTGATACCAAAGCAGGTGAAATTGATGGCCATACACAAGGATTTAAGAAGTCACCAGTACCTAGACGGCTGGTTGGTGAGAGCCAGATCCCACCAGGCTTGTCTCCAAAATACACAGGAACTAGTAAATAATGTGTCAGCAACTGGGTTGGCGAATGAACTTAGAGAAATCAGAGCTGGAGCCCAATCAAGACTTTGATTTTGTAGGCTACCAGTTTCGACTTCAGGTCTGATCGGTTCCGACCGACCCTGGACTGGGTACAGAACCTTCAAGAGACTGTTAAAACTGCTATCCCTACCGGCTTGCCCGGTCCGGGAATTCATGTCCTTGATAGGTTACTAACATCTACAGAAAAGCATGTTAATCTAGGCAAACTTCATATGAGACCCATACAGTGGCATCTCAAAACAGCTGGAGGGTACCAGAATCACTGAAAAAGGTGATCCAAGTCCCCAGGTCCCTGCACCCCCATTTACAATGGTGGCTGAAGGAAGACAATGCACTTACAGGCCAACCATTACACCCAATAAAACATGCTCTGCAAATATTTACAGACGCATCAATAGAAGGGTGGGGCGCTCACTTAGATGAGCACTTGGCAGGAGCAACCTGGTCCCCTCCGGGAAGCAAGTTGTATATATAAACTATCTAGAACTTTAAGCAGTTTTTCTGACTTTAAAGAGTTCTAAGACCTTTGCTTAAACAAGATAGTACTTGTAGCAACTGACAACACCACAGTAGTGTCATACATAAAGGAAGGAGGAATGAGGTCGGGCCCACTTTGTGCCCTACTATGGAGAATCTTGACCTGGTGTACCAGGAAACAAGTGACTCTAAGCACGACACATTCCAAGCCGGCCTAATGTGGTAGCAGACAGGCTGTCCAGGCTAGGCCAGACCATCCAAACAGTGGTTTCTCCTTCCAGAGGTCTTCCACTCTATGCAGTAGGTGGCACCGGCCCAAATAAACTTATTTGCCACGAGGTTCAACAACAAGTCGCCTCTGTTTTGTGTCACCGGTACCGGATCCCCTGGCCACAGCAGTGGATGTGCTCAGTCGGCCATGGTAGGATCTAAAAGCATACACCTCACCATCAGCCATATTGGGCAAAGTGGTGAAGTTGCAAGACTCCCCATGTAAGAGAATCATTCTGATTGCTCCGGGGTGGCCCAACATGCCTTGGTTTTGGGATCTAGTGGCCATGTCCAGCCACATCCCGCTGAGCCTGCCCAATCTGTCCAGCCTGTTCACAGCCATTCGATCAGATCCCTCACAGAAATCTGACAAATCTTAATCTCCATGCAGGGCTCCTAGAGCCTCAGCAATCGAGGAGCAGGACTTGTCTGAGGCAGTGGCAGCAAGAATTGAGGCTCCTCAAAGGGGGGTCAATCAGATCAGTCTATGAGGCAAATGGGTCATTTTTACCAAGTGATGTATCATTCATCAGGTGGACTTTGGGCACCACCTGTAAAGTCAGTTGTTTACTTCCTTAGGTACCTGTTTCAGGACAGGAAGTTGCAGCCCAGTACCATTGATGGTTACAGGTCAGCCATTGCTGATGGTCTAGAAATTTGCCCATCAATTTTAGTAAGGATGAAAATCTCACTCGTCTCCTGGATAGCTTCCACTGAGACAGACCCAAAGGCCGGAGGGTAACCCCTTCCTGGAACCTCTCCCTGGTTTTTGCACCAGCTGACAAGGTTCATTTTGAACCAATTAAAGGCCTCCTTGAAGCATTTGACCTTCAAGTCAGTTTTCCTCTTGGCCCCGGGTTCGGGCAAGCGTAGAAGTGAGATACATGCTTGGCAAACAGCCCAACACCATTGATGGTTATAGGTCACTCATTGTTGATAAACTGGAAATTCACCCTTTAACATCAGTAAGGACGAAAATCTCGCTCGTCTCCTGGATAGTTTCCTGAGAGACAGACCCAGAGGCAGGAGTGGCATACCCTCCTGGAACTTCTCACTGGCCGTGCACCAGCTGAGACTCCTTTTGATCCAATCAAGGAGGCCCCCTTGAAGCATTTGACCTTCAAGACGGTATTCCTCTTGGCCCTTGGGTCGGGCAAGTGCAAAAGTGAGATTCATGCCTGGCAAAACTGATATATTGGACACCAATCCGATTGGTCAAAGGTGTCCCTGTATCCATCACCCAGCTTTCTATCCTAGAATCAGCTGGCCATAGAGTGTCCAGTGTGGCCCCTGGGGTTATAACAGTCCTGGCCTCGACTCTGGATAGATCCCTCAAGTCTGACAGGTCCCTCTGTCCGGTCAGAGCATTATGCTACTATTTGGACAGGACCTCAGACATCAGGCAGAATAAGGAGGTGGTTTTTGTCTCATTTAAGAAAGGTTTCAACAAAGACATCTCACCTGCCACTATCTCCTCTTGGATCAAGCAGACTGTGATCCTATGTTATGAGCTCTCTGACCAGGAGGCCCACATTTAACATCAGGTTAAAGCCCATGATGTCAGGGCCTTTGCTGCTTCTAAGGCCTTCCAGTCGGGAGTCTCCTTAGATCCAATCTTGTCAGCCTGCCACTGAAGTCACAATACCTTCACACAGTTCTATATGAAGGGCGGGGCTTGGGCTGATTCAGAGCTTTACCAATTGGGCTCGGTAGGGGCTGCTCAGCAGATCCACAAGTGGCCCGTAGATTGAGGAGATTTGTATATATGTATAAACAGTTTCTTCATGTACATAAGAATTAAGTGTGGCGTGCTTCCTTTGGGAGGTTTATTTGCATTCTGGGACTGAACTCATCCCTCTCTTCCCCTACCTCGGAGCAGGTCTGCAAAAAAAGGGGGGGGGGGGGGGGCGACGGCAGTATAGCCCCGGGTAACCGGCTGCTGGCAACCGACCATGGCCTTGCAGGGTTTCCTGACCTTAAAGTCAACCCAGGCCTGGACCTATAGGTCTCCTGACGAAGTCAGCCTAGTCCATAGGTTAAAATTTGCTATTACTTGTGAGTTCACATAAGTCCCTAGTAACTTACCCGCCGACCAAGCGGTAGTTATTCAGCAATTGTCCATTGGATAGGATGTATTAACGCAATAAAATTGCAAATTTAATAAGTAAATTAAATTTTTATAAGTTAATACCCTATCCAATGGACACACAAGACCCTCCCACCGACCCCGCTATCAGCTTACTAGGGGTCTAATAGTTTTAGACAACGAAAAAGATGCTATGACGTCATGTTGTCTAGACAGGAAGTAAATACCATGCGCCACCTTGCGAATGCACAGTACTGGGACCGGCCAGCCGGTGGAAACACAGGACGTCTTTTTCTGGCGTTTGGCGGGCCGGTCTGCGCCGACCGGTTTAGCAATTGTTCATTGGATAGGGTATTAACTTATAAAAATTTAATTTACTTATTAAATTTGCAAATTTACTATTATTTGCTGTGCATAGTAATTTTTAAAACAATTATCTTAATATTGGACCAATTTTCCTCAAATCAAAAGGAACATAACCTCTAGAAATTTGCCTTTAAATTGGTATAGATATTAGATTGCTAGCTTCAATAAAACAATCACAAAAATTATTTTAAACAGAGTTCCAGCAAGATTGTGGATCACACCAGGTGTTCGTGTTCTTCAAATATTTTTTAAAAAGTCACACCAGTTATTGCAATAAATATGATATAATTAATATACTATAACACAATAAAATGATATAGAGTTAGGGATATTTAAATATGGACTTCTTTATTATATGGATTTAATTTTGTCAAAGTTGTGATTTTTATGTCTCATGCAACAGCAACAACCAGGGTCATATTATGACAGGTACTCTGCATTGTTATTTTGGGGAGTCATACCTACACAGAGGTGACAGCCTATCATCAGATGTCAAACTTGCTAACCCACAGGGACATTCTATTTTGTCAAGCATAAGAAATCATATCTGAAGCACTAAACTATTCCCACTAAAGGTAGCACAAGTGATAAAGCCTGCCTTTCCTCTCAGTTAATCACACATATTTAGTGTTTGATGTCATTTTTATTGCATTAAATTTCATACACAAGTCACAGACAAGAATATTATTTATTATTATTTGCTGTGCATAGTAATTTTTAAAACATTTACCTTAATATTGGACCAATTTTCCTCAAATCAAAAGGAACATAACCTCTAGAAATTTGCCATTAAATTGGTATAGATATTATATGGCTAGCTTCAATAAAACAATCACCAAAACTATTTTAAACACAGTTCCAGCAAGATTGTGGATCACAACAGGTGTTCGTGTTCTTCAAATATTTTTAAAAAAATCACAGCAGTTATTGCAAGAAATATGATATAATTAATATACTATAACACAATAAAATGATATGGAGTTAGGGACATTTAAATATGGACTTCTTTATTATGTGGATTTAATTTTGTCAAAGGTCAAAGTTGTGATTTTTATGTCTCATGCAACAGCAACAGCCAGGGTCATATTATGACAGGTACTCTGCATTGTCATTTTGGGGAGTCATACCTACACAGAGATGACAGCCTATCATCAGATGTCAAACTTGCTAACCCACAAGGACATTCTATTTTGTCAAGCATAAGAAATCATATCTCAAGCACTAAACTATTCCCACTAAAGGTAGCACAAGTGATAAAGCCTGCCTTTCCTCTCAGTTAATCACACATATTTAGTGTTTGATGTCATTTTTATTGCATTAAATTTCATACACAAGTCACAGAGAAGAATATTATTTACTATTATTTGCTGTGCATAGTAATTTTTAAAACAATTATCTTAATATTGGACCAATTTTCCTCAAATCAAAAGGAACATAACCTCTAGAAATTTGCCTTTAAATTGGTATAGATATTATATTGCTAGCTTCAATAAAACAATCACAAAAATTATTTTAAACAGAGTTCCAGCAAGATTGTGGATCACAACAGGTGTTCGTGTTCTTCAAATATTTTTTAAAAAGTCACACCAGTTATTGTAATAAATATGATATAATTAATATACTATAACACAATAAAATGATATAGAGTTAGGGATATTTAAATATGGACTTCTTTATTATGTGGATTTAATTTTGTCAAAGGTCAAAGTTGTGATTTTTATGTCTCATGCAACAGCAACAGCCAGGGTCATATTATAAATAAAGGTAGCACGAGTGATAAATTTATCTTTCATCTCAGTTTATCACACCTATTTAGTGTCATCTGTTTATTTCACAGAGGAAAATTTTTTTAATTGAACATTATATTTTGCATTTCCTGTTCATTGCTGTGCATACTAATTTTTAAAAGTAGTATTTTGGCCAATATATTGCCAAACTTTTTTCAAATCAAGGGAATATAACTTAGGGTACCAATCTAAAATGCTTGTTAAGATTTAAATTTTATTTTGATTTTTATGATCAGGTTGCCTACCCACTTCTCGGGGAGTCGTTTTCGTTGAAAAATATTATTTAGGGTACCAGTCTGAAAAGCTTGTTCAAGCCCACGATCCACGCATGCGCAATCCTCTATTTTCGAGATCTGTCACTTCAAAACTTCAAATATTGCCAGAAGACGTAAGAAAAGGGTTAAATATGAAAGAAAATAGTAAAATAAATATAAAATATGTCTGTTATTGATATGTAAGAAGAAATATTTACGAAAAATGTCGAAATCTGCATATTTAGTTAAAATCTTCTATTATCGCCCACGGCTGAAGCGATGAACAAGAAATATGCTGGTAGTTTTCATCTTAAACCAGCCTTTCTATTTGTAAAATATTGTCTGGAAACCCTCTCAAAGAACTGCCGTGCCTGCGCATATTTGCTCATTAATATTAATGAGGCAAGTCCGCGAACAGGAAATATGCTGGTAGTTTTCATCTTAAACTAGACCGAGCTTCTGTCCCGTCGCCAATTGCTATTGAAATACTGATGGTACACAATGGCGAGGGACAGAGCTCACATGTACCTGTTTTCTGTGTAAATTTTAAACGGCATATTTGTACTCATATTACAATAAGTATAAAGTGTTATTTCAATTCTTTAACTTATGTATATGTGCCGTTCATTGATAATTATTGCCTATCAAACTGGCATATATGTATTTTAGCCTATTTTTAAATGTAAACAATTCTTCAAGATTACATAGTTATCTACAAAATAAATTCCTGGCTTGTCAAAGCAGTTTAGTTTAACAACATATGTATTGTAAACTTAATACAGCTATATAGACATAATAATTACTTTTTAAAGTAAACAAAATAATTTCCAAGAGTTCAAGATTTACACAGAAAACAAGTACATGTGAACTCTGTCCCTCGCCATTGTGTCCATCAACATATCAATAGTAATTGGCGATGGGATAGAAACTCGGTCTAATCTTAAACCAGCCTTTTTATTAGTGGCATTCTACCAGTAAACGCCCATGCAGAAGTAAATATATTGAATTTAAATTATATAAACAGATTTTTATTTTATTCTTCTTCTACCAGATTGTCATCTGATGTACACAGCAATAAATAATTCAGGTGCATGTTACTACATTTTTCGAAGCATTACATTTTAATAATTTAACTCTATTATCGGCCGTTTTTACGGCAAACCGGAAATACCAGTGAACGCCCATTTTGTAGACTTATAGAAGCATTTGTCCTTGACCTCTAACAAAGATATATAAGGCGGGCGTTCACTGGTAGGTGGGCGTTCACTGGTAGAAAGCCACTAGTCGAATCTTTGATTGGAGTTATGTACTGAGTTGCGGTCACGATTTTAAATTCGCCGTTTAAACCCTTAAATATCAATTCTGCATACTATTTTCTTCACATATCTGTACATTAATGTGTATATTATACACTCTGCCATTTTGAAGATTTTTAATGCTTTTATTCAGTTATATTTTATAAAGTAAAAAGCTTGTCTAGCCCTTCGTCTGGCTTTCTCAAAGAACCCGTATGTCCTAGAAACTATTGTTTTTGCTATTGTGATGGCCCACTCGAACCAGTCTTTTTTAACGATTTCGTCTGCTGGTTTCTAGACGTGGAAACCCCAATCAATTTATTGGTCTGCTGGTTTATCACGCAGTCACTGTTAATATAAAATTGTTGTCTGCGCATCTACAGTCTATTACTCATTTGTCAAACAAATAAACCGCAAAGAAATTAATGAATGAAGTGACGTCACGGTAGTACTATACATTTTTCGTTCAGCCAATCAGAATCGAGAATACCTCTGGCAGAGACAATGAAAATATTTCAAACTCCGTAGTTCTACATTCAACCACTCGAAGGCGCTTTTGCATGTCCTAGAAGTTATCACGTCATTTCGGTAAAATACAGCATAATCTGAGGTTCCCTATTTTCGCTCATTGTGGCGAAGGATAATATTGTAGAAACAACACACGAATATTTTATTTAAATACTTACAATTTCCTTCTGTAAAATATCCATATACAGTACCAGCCTTGTAAAATATTGTTACGAAACCCCCACAAAGAACTGCTGTGACTGCGCATATTTGCTTATTAATATTAATGAGGCAAGTCCGCGAACAGGAAATATGCTGGTAGTTTTCATCTTAAACCAGCCTTGTAGAATATTGTCAGGAAACCCCACAAAGAACTGCCGTGACTGCGCATATTTGCTCATTAATATTAATGAGGCAAGTCCGCGAACAGGAAATATGCTGGTAGTTTTCATCTTAAACCAGAATATTGTCAGGAAACCCCACAAAGAACTTCCGTGACTGCGCATATTTGCTCATTAATGAGGCAAATCCATGGACAGGAAATATGCTGGTGGTTTTCATCTTAAACCAGCTTTGTAAAACTGCGCATCTACAGACCCTTTATATTTGTAAACAAATCCCCATCTCGCGACACAAATCTGAAAACTTCCCTGAAAGCGGTTTCTAAATGCGGGCGATAATACAGAGTTTACAAATTTCAACACCCAGTGCTATCCTAAGATTCGACTCTGTCGTTGGGTGAAAGCTAACCACGTCACCCTTGTTTGTAAAATATTGTCAGGAAACTCTCAAAGAACTGCCGTGTCTGCGCATATTTGCTCATTAATATTAATGAGACAAGTCCGCGAACAGAAAATATGCTGGTAGTTTTCATCTTAAACCAGCCTTTTGGTTATAAAATATTGTCAGGAAACCCCCTCAAAGAACTGCCGTGACCTTATACCCAGATAGCATTCCGCTGTCGGACCGACGTTGGCTGTTGGTCGCATATGGTCGGCAGATTTTGCCAATGTTGGCTTGCCAACCACTACTCAGGTTAGATTCTCTGTATTTTGCCAACGTTGGGCCAACGGTGGATTTTTATTCAGAATGGTGGCGAGCAATAATAGGGGATTTGGGGAAACTTAGAAAAAAAGTATTTATTATGGTATGTATAAAAATCATATTTCAGTGAGCCCACAAATTTTATCTGACCATTTAACAATTTTACACATAAAATTAGTATTCTCATTATAAATTCATACTAATAAAGGTGTTGGCGAACATTATCTGATTGGCTGATGCTATACATAGAACATAATTGTATCCCCGACGCGAAGCGGGGATACTATGGATTCATCATCGTCCGCGCCCTCGTCCGCGTCCGCAGAGATTTCTTGTTAGCGACCTACAGTCCACATTTCTTTCCGGATTTCTTTCATATTTGGCAGGTGGCTTGATATGGTAGAGGACTCGCCACCCTATCTTTTTGGTAGGCTTTATGTCTAAATTAGGCCTGTGGTAGACAAAAATGTCTAAAATGTGGAATATTGCTTGTTAGCGACCTACAGTCCACATTTCTTTCCAGATTTCTTTCATATTTGGCAGGTGGCTTGGTATGCTAGAGGACTCGCCACCCTATCTTTTTGGTAGGCTTTATGTCTAAATTAGGCCTCTGGTACACAAAAATGTCTAAAATGCATTAAAATTCATGAAATCATGTACTAAATCACTTGTAACTTGAAAAGTGTTGCATTTAGAGCATTTTGTTAAAATATGTTATTCAGATACTTTTTTCATAGCTACAACATGGTGAGTAACTTGGGTGTCTGTCTCAATAGCTAAGTGAGTAATAGCTACTTTTGGGCTTTTCAGTAACTTCCATCGTGAGTAAAATCACTTGTAACTTGAAAACTATTGCATTTAGAGCATTTTGTTTCAATATGTTATTCAGCTATTTTTGGGTCAGCTATAACATAGTAAAATTTCAGACCTGTAGCTCATGGCATAGCTGAGTAATAGCTACTTTTAGGTTATCACTGTTGAGTAAATTGCTTATAACTTCAAAAGTATTACATTTAGAGTATTTTGTTTCAATATGTTATTCACCTATTTCGGAGTCAGCTATAACATAGTGAAGTTCCAGACCTGTGGCTCATTGCATAGCTGAGTAATAGCTACTTTGAAGTTCACACTGTTGAGTAAATCAGTTGTAATTGGAAAACTAAATCACTTGTAACTTGAAAAGTGTTGCATTTACAGCATTTTGTTAAAATATGTTATTCGGATACTTTTTTCATAGCTACAACATGGCGAGTAACTTGGGTGTCTGTCTCAATAGCTAAGTGAGTAATAGCTACTTTTGGGCTTTTCAGTAACTTCCATCGTGAGTAAAATCACTTGTAACTTGAAAACTATTGCATTTAGAGTATTTGTTTCAATATGTTATTCAGCTATTTTTGGGTCAGCTATAACATAGTAAAATTTCGGACCTGTAGCTCATGGCATAGCTGAGTAATAGCTACTTTTAGGTTATCACTGTTGAGTAAATTGCTTATAACTTCAAAAGTATTACATTTAGAGTATTTTGTTTCAATATGTTATTCACCTATTTCGGAGTCAGCTATAACATAGTGAAGTTCCAGACCTGTGGCTCATTGCATAGCTGAGTAATAGCTACTTTGAAGTTCACACTGTTGAGTAAATCAGTTGTAATTGGAAAACTATTGCATTTACAGAAATTTGTGTAAATATGTTATTCAGCTATTTTGGGGTCAGCTATAACATAGTAAAATTTCAGACCTGTAGCTCATGGCATAGCTGAGTAATAGCTACTTTTAGGTTATCACTGTTGAGTAAATTGCTTATAACTTCAAAAGTATTACATTTAGAGTATTTTGTTTCAATATGTTATTCACCTATTTCGGAGTCAGCTATAACATAGTGAAGTTCCAGACCTGTGGATCATTGCATAGCTGAGTAATAGCTACTTTGAAGTTCACACTGTTGAGTAAATCAGTTGTAATTGGAAAACTATTGCATTTACAGAAATTTGTGTAAATATGTTATTCAGCTATTTTTGGGTCAGCTATAACATAGTAAAATTTCAGACCTGTAGCTCATGGCATAGCTGAGTAATAGCTACTTTTAGGTTATCACTGTTGAGTAAATTGCTTATAACTTCAAAAGTATTACATTTAGAGTATTTTGTTTCAATATGTTATTCACCTATTTCGGAGTCAGCTATAACATAGTGAAGTTCCAGACCTGTGGATCATTGCATAGCTGAGTAATAGCTACTTTGAAGTTCACACTGTTGAGTAAATCAGTTGTAATTGGAAAACTATTGCATTTACAGAAATTTGTGTAAATATGTTATTCAGCTACTTTTGGGTCAGCTATAACATAGTAAAATTTCAGACCTGTAGCTCATGGCATAGCTGAGTAATAGCTACTTTTAGGTTATCACTGTTGAGTAAATTGCTTATAACTTCAAAAGTATTACATTTAGAGTATTTTGTTTCAATATGTTATTCACCTATTTCGGAGTCAGCTATAACATAGTGAAGTTCCAGACCTGTGGCTCATTGCATAGCTGAGTAATAGCTACTTTGAAGTTCACACTTTTGAGTAAATCAGTTGTAATTGGAAAACTATTGCATTTACAGAAATTTGTGTAAATATGTTATTCAGCTACTTTTGGGTCAGCTATAACATAGTGAAATTACAGACCTGTAGCTCATGGCACAACTGAGCAATAGCTATTTTCAGGTACTGACTGTTGAGTAAATGACTTGTAACTTGAAAAATATTGCATTTGGAGTATTTTGTTAAAATATGTTGTTCACCTACTTTTGGGTCAGCTATAACGTCGTGAAATTACAGACTTATAGCTCATGGCATAGCTGAGCAATAGCTATTTTCAGGTTCTCACTATTGAGTAAATCAGTTGTAACTTGAAAACTATTGCATTTACAGTATTTTGCTTAAATATGTTGTTCACCTAATTTTGGGTCAGCTATAACATAGAAAAAATTCAGACATGTAGCTCATTGCATAGCTGAGTAATAGCTACTTTGAGGTTATCACTGTTGAGTAAATCAGTTATAACGTGAAAACTATTACATTTACAGTATTTTGTTTAAATATGTTATTCACATAATTTTTGGTCAGCTATAACAGAGTGAAATTGCAGACCTCTATGTCATGGCATAGCTTACCAATATCTACTTTCAGGTTCTCACTGTTGAGTAAATCATTGTATCCACTGGATAGCCGCAGTGTGTAGAGAGATTTCACCATTACCGCTCTAACGAAAAAAATATTATAGCTAGCCTTCTCAAGTTTGCAAGGTATATTAGAGGGTGCACCACAGTATTCTATTGGTAGGCTTTATGTCTAAATTAGGCCTGTGGCTAAATTACTTGCCTACTAAAAATGAGTAATTCTGCATTTTCTCTAAAAGTATTGCAGATAGCAAATTTTTCTTAAATAACTCATTCACCTACTTTTGGGAGAGCTTTCACATGCTGAAGTTCCAGACCTGTAGGTAATTACTCACCTACTCAAAATGAGTAAATGCGAATTATCTCTAAAAGTATTGCAGATAGCCAATTTTTCTCAAATAACTCATTCACCTACTTTTGGGAGAGCTTTCACTTGGTGAAGTTTCAGACCCGTAGGTAATTACTCACCTACTGAAAATGAGTAAATGCAAATTATCTCTAAAAGTATTCCAGATAGCCAATTTTTGTCAAATAACTCCTTCACCTACTTTTGGGAGACCTTTCACTTGGTGAAGTTTCAGACCTGTAGCTAATTATTCACCTACTCAAAATGAGTAAATGCTAATTATCTCTAAAAGTATTGCAGATATCCAATTTTTATCAAATAACTCATTCATCTACTTTTGGGAGAGCTTTCACATGGTGAAGTTTCAGACCCATAGCTAATTATTCACCTACTCAAAATGAGTAAATGCAAATTATCTCTAAAAGTATTCCAGATAGCCAATTTTTGTCAAATAACTCCTTCACCTACTTTTGGGAGACCTTTCACTTGGTGAAGTTTCAGACCTGTAGCTAATTATTCACCTACTCAAAATGAGTAAATGCGAATTATCTCTAAAAGTATTGCAGATATCCAATTTTTATCAAATAACTCATTCATCTACTTTTGGGAGAGCTTTCACATGGTGAAGTTTCAGACCCATAGCTAATTATTCACCTTCTCAAAATGAGTAAATGCAAATTATCTCTAAAAGTATTGTAGATAGCCTATTTTTCTCAAATAACTCATTTGCCTACTTTTGGGAGAGCTTTCACTTGGTGAAGTTTCAGACCCGTAGGTAATTACTCACCTACTGAAAATGAGTAAATGCAAATTATCTCTAAAAGTATTCCAGATAGCCAATTTTTGTCAAATAACTCCTTCACCTACTTTTGGGAGACCTTTCACTTGGTGAAGTTTCAGACCTGTAGCTAATTATTCACCTACTCAAAATGAGTAAATGCGAATTATCTCTAGAAGTATTGCAGATAGCCACTATTTCTCAAATAACTCATTAATATGAAAACAACTTATAGGAAGTCATGGGCTGCAAATCTTTTCATGTGGTCAGATTTGACCTTGGGCCCCTCCTGCTTATTATTGGTCCTAGAGGTTTGCAATGTGAAAACGACGTATAGGAAATCATGGGCTGCGAATCTTTCGATGTGGTCAGACTTCACCTTGGGCCCCTGCTACAGGGTCAAATAAGGTTAGCCAAACTTAAAAGTGATTTCAGCTTGCTTATTAACGAAAAATGCTGTTTATCTTCCAAACTATCTTAGTTGGCCTTTGTCGGAGGATACATCCAGCATCTGGCCACAGATGCGTCCTTGGTCTAGTTTTTACTGGTGGCTTGCCGAAGTGGAGACAACGTTGGCCCACAGTCAAAAGGGTGTTGGCCCAATGTCGGCAGCCAATGTCAGACCGACGGATGTGCTGACGCTGGGCCAACGTCGTTCCGACAACGACATGCTATCTGGGTATTTGCTCATTAATATTAATTAGGCAGGTACTGGTAGTTTTCATCTTAAAGCAGCATATTAATTTATAAAATATTATTAACTACGAATCTATAATATATTTACCACGAGTCTTCCAAATATCTATGCGTATCTTCCTGACTGCGTATATTCCAGATACCCAGTACTAGTATATTATAAATTTCAAAGAAAAACTGGTTTAAGATTAAATACCAGTGAACTTCCTGTCCATGGATTTGCCTCATTAATATTAATGACGAAGTCTGAGGTCCAGAATTTCTCGAATAGATAGAAAAAACGGCTGGTTTATGATTAAATACCAGTGAACTTCCTGATTAATATTAATGAGGAAATATGGCCTAATCGAATTTCTTGGATGGGGTTTACTACTGTACTGTAAGTTGACACCAAGAGTTTTGTTTATCATAATCCAGCAGTATTTCATAAATTTTAAAGAAAAGCTTTCTGTTATAAAATATTGTCAGGAAACCCGCTCAAAGAACTGCCGTGACCTAAAATTTGCTCATTAGTATTAATTAGGCAGGTACTGGTAGTTTTCATCTTAAAGCAGCATATCAATTTATAAAATATTATTAACCACGAATCTATAATAATTTACCGTGAGTCTTTCAAATATTTACTGCGAATCTTCCAATATTGACCGCATATCTTCCTGACCGTGTATATTCCAGATACCCAGTACTAGCATATAAATTTCAAAGAAAAAACTGGTTTAAGATTAAATACCAGTGAACTTCCTGTCCACGGACCTGCCTCATTAATATTAATGACGAAATATGACCTGATCAAATTTCTTGGATGAGGGTTTACTACTGTACTGTAAGTTCACGCCAAGACTTTTGTTTATCAGTATCCAGAAGTATTTTATAAATTTCAAAGAAAGCTGGTTTAAGATTAAATACCAGTGCACTTCCTGTCCATGGACCTGCCTCATTAACATTAACGACGAAATATGAGATCACAGACTTTCTCGAATAAATAGAAAAAAAGCCTGGTTTATGATTAAATACCAGTGAACTTCCAGTGCACGGACCTGTCTCATTAATATTAATGAGGAAATATGACCAAACAAATTTCTTAGATGGGGGTTTACTACTGTACTGTAAGTTCACGCCAAGAGTTTTGTTTATCATAATCCAGCAGTATTTCATAGATTTTAAAGAAAAGCTGGTTTAAGATTAAATACCAGTGCACTCCCTGTCCATGGACCTGCCTCATTAATATTAATGACGAAATATGAGGCCCAGAATTTCTTGGATAAATAGAAGAAAAGGCTGGTTTATGATTACATACCAGTGAACTTCCTGTCCACGGACCTGCTTCATTAATATTAATGAGGGAATATGACCTGATCAAATTTCTTTGATTATATTTCTCTAAATATGTTATTCATCTACTTTTGTGTGAGCTATATCGTATTAAAATAGCATCCCTATAACTGATTGCTTAGTTGAGCAAAAGCTACTTTGACCTGTACCTCATTGCATCACTGAATAATAGCTACTTTGATGTTATTCCTGTTGAGTAAATCAGTTATAACTTGAAAACTATTGCATTTAGAATATTTTGTTTAAGTAAGTTATTCACCTACTTTTGAGTAAGCTACAACATAGAAAAATACCAAATCTGTAGCTTATTTCATAGCTGAGCAATAGCTAATTTGAGGTTCTCATTGTTGAGTAAATCAGTTGTAACTTGAAATTTATTGGTTTATAGTATTTTGTTTGAATGTGTTGTACACCTACTTATAGGTCAACTATAACATAGCGAAGTTACAGACCGATAGCTCATGGCATAGCTGAGCAATTGCTACTTTCAGGGCTGTTGGGGTATTGTTTTCACCCATGGTGTCCGGATGGGCGGGCGGGTGGCGGGAAAAAGTTTGTCCGGGCTGTATCTGAGAAACCGCAAGGTGTAGGAAGTTGATACTTGGTAGGGACATTGGATGTGTAGGTGTGCAACATCATGGCCTGACCTTGATTTGACCTTACCGTAGTGACCTTGAGTTTGGAAATCTTGTCTGGGCTATATGTTGGAAAGCGTAAGGTGTAGGAAGTTGATACTTGGTAGGGACATTGGTTAGGGAGTGTAGGTGTGCAACGTCATGGTGTGATCTTAATTTGACCTTGCTGTAGTGACCTTGACCTATAAAATCTTGTCCGGACTATATCTCAGAAACTGTAAGGTGTAGGAAGTTCATACTTAGTAGGGACATTGGTTCGGGGGTGTAGGTATGCAACGTCATGGTCTGACCTTGATTTGACCTTTGACCTTGCTGTAGTGACCTTTACCTATAAAATCTTGTCCAGGCTATATCTCAGAAACTGTAAGGTGTAGGAAGTTGATACTTGGTAGGGACATTGGTTCGGGGGTGTAGGTGTACAACGTCATGGTCTGACCTTGATTTGACCTTCGACCTTGCTGTAGTGATGCTGACCTATAAAATCTTGTCCAGGCTATATATTCGGAAACCGTAGCATGTAGGACGTTGCTACTTGGTAGGGATATTGGTTTTATACACAACCACACTCTGTAAACCTTTCACACATGAAACGCACATTAAGCCATTCCACTCTGCCAAACCCTAGATATGTGACCGATTCATTCGGTCACTGATTGCTTGTTTCTTATTGTCGCCCATGTACAGATGAAAATCTATGAAGTTTTGAAGCGTACGAGCGTGCACCTACCTGTAGTTATCCATTATTCGACTGGTAGTACCACTAATTCTGCCTCCCTTGTTCTGAAAAGGGTCAGAATAAGATGTTGTGCAAGAAGATGTTGCTGTAAAGTCTTCAGTGGAAGACGGTGTATATCTTCCGCTGTATTCACCCATTATTCGACTGGAACTACCTCCTCGTCAATGAAAGGGATGCAGAGAAGATTTTGCTGTAAAGTTTTCAGTGGAAAACACAGAAGAAAGAATGCAGTTGGCTTTGCAACGGAGGTCGTAGATTCTTTACTGTGGGTGGAGCGCCACTCTGGTACAGTAACAGGTTTCCCTCCACAAGAACAACTACAGAAGCGTATCCACTGATCCTTGCAGTTATAATTTGGCTCCCCAGCAGGTACAGTGAACTTCCTGCTTCTCAGACATGAAAATAGGGACAGATTACCTTCCTTTGCTGTAGATTTAGATGAAGATCCAACAGACATCTTTCGGGCAGTATGTGCACTGCTTGTCTTTTCAGCCCTGTTAAAATTGCAATAACTATCTACTAGATAATAAAACCTTCCTATGACCATGTCTCCAATGGAAGGAAAACTGTGACTTTTGAGTTAATTCTTCTGCAAACTCAACGAAGATCAAACTGTCTAGAGGAGATATGGTGTTGAAGTCCTTGCTTCCAACCTTTACCAGTGTGTTTTGCATGGTTTATACAGGACAGGGGCTATGTCCAGTAATTATTTGTCCTACTAACTACAAAATATCATCGTACCACTCTTCCTAGTTTACCAGGAGAGATGAATACAGAAGAACGTGGCTACACTAATGCAAGTCACCATGGAGGCTCTTCTTGCAGTGTTACTAACAGTGATGGGATATTTTCATTGCCATCCCAGAGTTGTGCGAATCTTGAGTTGGAGTTGTCGAATTACTCCCCAATCGAATTCACCAATGCCTGTACTACCCACAATGCAAAGCGATGATGTCAGACAGGAAAACATGGTTACAGTAAATACCGCTTAAATACTTCTGGAAAATGCTTCAAAAGAAAGCGATTTATCCACTCAAGAATTGCAGAACTCCAGGTTTCTATGGCAGTTTATTTCTTGTATAGAAACTCAGCTAATGATGACCTCTGATAGATCTCAGTGTCCTGAATTGATTTCTAACTATGACTTCAACGGTCACTGCCCACGAGTGAAGTTTGTTTACTATGTCAATAAATACCTGCTTGTCCCATCATTTAAACTGGAGACCGCAGAAATTATTAGAAATTCTGTTACAAAAGATGCGTTCTTCTATGTACCGACTCACAAGATTTTCAACATCTACTTCAGTTTAATGTACACGGTCAAACCTATCAGTTCTAAGCACTGAAGTTCGGATTAGCGACCGCCCCTCTTGTATTCACACCAGTAGTAAAAGAGGCAAAACTCATTCTTCAGTCTCGCAGAATATGAGTTCACCAATACCTGGACCACTGTTGTTAAGGGTACATAAAAGACACCAGTATTTGCTTCAAACCAAGAATTCATCCAAATTCTTCAACATCTCAGCTTCTTGATTATTTTCTCATAAAAATCCAAGCTCGAGCACACAAGGATCGATTTCCTAGGTTACCACTGCATATTGGTACAAGGAAATGTCTTTCTAACACAAATAAATTTTAAAAAACTTGAGAAATCTATTCAGGAAATGGAGATCTCATAACAAACGACCCCAAGGTGGCGTATATCCCAGGTAGGGGTACGAGCATCTTTGGAAAAGACTATACCAATGGGTCACTTACGTATGTGTGCCTTTCAGCGGTATCTACAACAAACTGGCAATATCTCCAGTCACTACTTGTGAGAATTCCTGTTTCAAATCCTTCTGAAAAAGCATATTCAGTGGTGGAAAATGCAAAAAAATGGGAAATGGCATGCCCTTTCTATACACAGGGGCACAATTCCCTTATTTTCGTAGATGCATTAAACCAAGGTTGATGATCCCATCTAAAAGCATCACAGTCAGTGACTTTTGGACAGTTCAAATGTATATATTACATTTCAATGTCCTACAACTGAAGGCAGTGTGTTCAGCCTTCAAGCCTTCAAATTCTACACAAAAGAATTCTGATAGCATCAGACAACACCACTGTGTTCGGTTATCTGAACAAACAAAAGGGGGGGGGGGGGGGGCACATGTACCTTCTAGTTTGGCGCATCTTGGCCTACTGCAATCCTTGAAATATACTCAAAAGAGACAGACATATTGTGGGTTGCCTAAGTATTAGAGCTTACATCCTCTTCAGAAGGGACAAAGGCTTGGCGCATCCTGGCCTACTGCAATCCTTAAAATATACTCATAGGAGATACTTAATCTGGGTTGCTTAAAGGTCATAGTCAATAACCTCTACAGAAGGGACAAAGTAATCTGTACAGAATGGTTCTTACTTCCTTTCTGGTTCAAGACAATGTGTAAGTTTGGCACAAATCAACAATAGGTTTTTTATGCAGGTATGCTGCATCTTGGCCTACTGCAATCCTCGAGATGTTCTTATATGAGCCAGAGATATTCAGGGTTGTCTAAATGTCATGACAGTCAGCCTCTCCAGAAAGGACAAAATAATACAGACAGGGTGGTCTCTTCATCTTAAAATGTTATATTTGATTTGCATAGTTTGGCAAATACCGATGGTAGAGATGTTTGCCATCAATATGAATCACAAACTTCCACTCCATGTTGCCAGTCCCGGATGCAAATGCTCTGAACATAGATGCATTAAACATCTTGTTGGAGGGTCAGGACTGCTAGGCCTCTTGTCCTGTACCACTCATTCCAAAAAGTCATTGAACAAGTGAACGCCAAGTGCAAAATGATTGTAGTGGCCCCTTGGTGGCCCATGATGTATTGGTTTTGGGATCTGGTGAATCAATCAACCACTCCTCCATTACAGCTACTTCACTGGTCTCAGAAACAGCCATTCAGTCAGAAATACCATCAGAATCTGTTGCATTGGCACCTTCATGCTTGGCACCTTAACACCACTCAGAATCTCTTATATCATTCTTTGAGCAGGGGGTAGAGAGATTTAGGACATCTCAAGGACCCTCATCTTGGAAATGTATGAGTCATGATGGGCCATTTTGAGCTCTGGTACCAACAGAATAAGGTGGCCATCTCAGAGCCTACTCTCTCAAATATACCAGATTTTTTATCCTCTTACTTGCAAAAATCTGAAAGCTGCCACCATTGCTGGCTTCGCAGCAGCCAGAGCTGATCATTTATATCTTTTTGTGCAGGAGTTGAGCAAAAGTCTGGATCTTTATAGGCCTATTGCAAGTGTTTATACAGAGAAGCCCACTGCTAACAGAGGTGTAGCATCAAGGGATTTGCCTTTGCTTCTGTTGGTTTTCACAAAAGGCTCCTTATTAACCTTTAAAGGAGGTCAGTCTAAAAAAGTTTGACTTGCAAGACTATTGCAATGGCATTGGCATCTAGCAAAAACAAGGTAAAGTGTATTCTGGGACTTTGGCTCCTTCAGACACAAGCCTCATTGGAAGGAGGTTACAGTTTCTCCCTCCTACCTACCTTTTCAGCAAGGACCTATTAGCCTCAATTGGTCTAGATTGGCTTCAGTGGTCACTTCAGCTCTAGATCATTCCTGAATTCAAATTGCCTGGACACATGATTCGTTGTTCTCTTACAGCACTTAGATCCTTCTTGGACAGGACTACTGCTTGGAGAAAAGGGAAAGTCTCCTCCTGCCTTTTAACAAGAATCAGTGGGCTTCTGATGGCCCAGATGGCTCAAACCAGTGGTCATTCCAGCTCACAAACCTTTCTTGAGCTGACGTTGGACTGATGTTGTGACACTCTGCCCTCTTACAGTACTTAGTTAATATCAAGACAGTACAAGTACTTCAAGGAGGAGAAGAATCTCTTGCTCATATCTTTTAAGGAAGGCTTGATGGAGATATCTTGAGTTCTGCTATCTCTTCCTGGATCAATCTGGCTGCATGATTAGATTGCCAGTCCTTTAATTCTGATTTTCAGAATCTATACATTGAGGCACATATTAGATCCATGGCTGCCTCTTTAGTTTTCAAGAGTGGGGTCTTACCTGAGCAGATATCAGACTCTTGTTATTGGAAGACCCACAATTCTTTACTACATTCTACTCAAAGATGTAGCTTGGCAATCCCATGACCAATCCATGAACAAATTGGGTCTTGTGGATTCACCTCAGCATGTACTCAATTTTTGTGTATTTATACATGTTATTGATATCACTCACATATTTATATTCTCTCCAGTTATACAAGTGTTGTGTCACTGACATATGTCTTTCTTAACTTACATATGTCCCCATATCTGCAGTTTATGCAGTTCAGTTTACCTGCTTGGAGATATTCTCATTGTCAGATGATGACATCTTGTTTGGGGAGACATGCAGACATCTCCGGCCAATACCGGGTGATGGTTGATAGTGCTATATGATTTGTTGTAAAATTGTCTACAACAGCAACAGCAGCAACAATGATGACCACATCATGGATCTCTTGTTGAGGTTAGCAAATTACTTATCTGTGATGAGGAAGTAATATATTACCTAAGATGTGGTGTATGGAAGCTTATCTTATCCTCTTATCAAGTGCTTTATTTGGTGACCCCTTGTCTGACAATCATCTAACAGTGTGGCCAAAACAAATACCCTCCGCCTGTTATGGTTGTATTCAAGCACTTGTGAGGATAAGGTAAGGCTATTTTACGCAATAAAATGTAACAAATTTTATTGTAATTTAACTTTTTACAAGTTAAATACTTACCTTATCCTCACAAGGATAAACCCACCCTACCTCCCCGCATAATTTGTTTTCTGGGGACCAAAAATACAATGAAGAACTCTCGACATTCATCTGTCGACAACGAGTACTGCGCAAGCGCAGACATGCGCAGACAAAGGGGTCGCCTCTTGTGACAACAATATTTCTTTAAAAAATTCTTGTCGGTTGATGTGTTTGCTCCACAAACACAAACAAGCACTTGTGAGGATAAGGTAAGTATTTAACTTGTAAAAAGTTAAATTACAATAAAATTTGTTACAATTGGCAGTCCAGTATCACTTCAAATCTTGTATCCATGAACAAATACTCTTATTAAGCGTGAGCTCTAGCCAGGCTCGTGCTTCTAGGAATCACTTCTTTTGTGGTTTTTTTTGTCTCCATACTTTCATGAATTGTGGCACAGTGTAAGGAGTATTTGCCTGCTCACTTAAGTTAAGCAGCAATGGGCTACATTAGTACATGGATGGGTGAATGTCTGATTTCAAGACCAGCTGTGGGATGTGTCTGAGTTGTAATTTCTTTGTGTCGCCAGACTCTCATAAATTTTAGTGCACTACTCTTGTGTCTGATGGCTGTGCAGCTCGCACATGTAGACCTGAAGACTTTTCAGCCTTGTTCAAATGCAAATCAGTTTTGACACCTTTTGGAAAATGTATTTCAGTAATGTATGTTCTACAAACTAGCATGTTTTATTGTACTACTTGCTGTATGGGTACTAGCTGTGTTAGTGTTTTCTTTCAGGCTTCAGTTTCAATCAAACGTATTGGAAAATTTCTGCAGAATGCAGATATTGACTTCGAAAGTGTGCAGCACAATGCAATGGCAGGTAGGTGTTTTATGAAACACCTTGTAGGAAGGATAACCATTAGTTGAATATATAATGAAAACTGGGGTTTAACTAGAATATGGCTTCATTCATACCTTTTGATTTTTGACAGAAATTAATTTCCACAAAGAAAAGACAGTAAACTGGTCACTGTGTTTTCTTTGAAACTCATAAATGTTAGAATAACAGTGTGGATCTACACTTAAAACTATTGACACTTATCTTTGCAAAGGTTTAAGAGTTATGTTTTCAGAGAATGTAAATGTTCTATTCCAGTTGTCAATAGTTAAAATTTAACACTCTGGTTTATAGACAGTAATATCTATGGTACCAAAGTATTGTAAACAATTTTAGTGATATACTGAAATGATGTAATATACCCGATATCTGCACTGTAGCTTAGAGAATGGAGAGAAAATATAAAATATTGCAGACAATATATCTGACGAAAAGCTACCATTTTCTGCTATATTATTTCATGTTTATAGTTTTCATTGTAATTCTTGAATGAGCATAGTGTGTTACCTCTGCCAAGGAGGTATGAAACTTATAAGTGTTGCTTTACACAAATAATACTGGTTGGATCTTCATGAAAAAATGAGAAGATGGGTTTTGGTCCAAGTTAGATCCCATTAAATTTTAAAAGTGATCCAGATCTCGACCTGGATACAAAAAAAAATATCAAAGTTTTACATTGGTATCACAAAATCAAAATTGTTTTACATTGGTAAGATTGTTTTACATTGGTAAGATATCAAGGTAGAAAAAATATAACGTCCCATTTTTAATCTGCTATAATGTATTATAATTGTATCCCCAGACGAAAGTCGGGGATACTTAGGATTCAGTACGGTCACGCCGCCGCCGCAGAGATTTCCTTTTGGACGTGATAACTTAAAAAATAATTTAGTTAGAACTTTCAGATTTGGTATGTGGGTATATATGGGCAATGCCACGAACGCTATTGTTTTGTGACCTTGACCTTCTATCTCAAGGTCACTGGTGGCCTCTTAAAGATCAGATTTTGGCCATTTTTTCACTTTTTGGCCCAGTTCTCCTATACAGAAAGTCAGATCATCCTATGGCTGGTATATATAATACATGTGTATAATATATGTCCTCTGTAAGCATGCAGAAATTTGACCTTGAAGCTCTTCAGTGAAGGTCATCCACTGACCGCCAAAGTACCTGACCGAGTGTCCTTTTTGGAGATATTTTCACACTTAATGCTGACTATATTGCATGGAAACTATTGAAAATGGCTTTGGAGGTTGAGTACATGATGGACTTCTACCATCCAGGCTTACTGGTTACAGATCTTCATTTAAGGTCATCCACTGACCGCCAAAGTACCTGACCAAGGGTCATTTTTGGCAAATTTGGAGATATTTTCACACTTAATGCTGACTACATTGCATGGAAACTATTGAAAATGGCTTTGGAGGTTGAGTACATGATGGAGTACCAGCATCCAGGCTTACCGGTTACAGATCTTCATTTAAGGTCATCCACTGACCGCCAAAGTACCTGACCGAGGGTCATTTTTGGCCCTCTATTTGTTTGTTTGTTTGTGAACAAGATAACTCAAAAACTGACAGATGGATTTTGATAAAATTTTCAGGATATGTCCATAATGGTAAAAGGAAGATATGATTAAATTTTGGGAGTGATCCAGATCACTGTCTGGATCTTCTGGATCCATGAAATTTAATTTTTAAAGACAGATAACTCAAAAACTTATGGGTGCATTTTGATGAAATTTTCAGGAAATGTCCTTAATGGGACGAGGAACAAGTGATTAGATTTTGGGAGTGATTTGGATCATCTGGATCCAGGCTGCCAGATGTGTTTATGTACAAGATAAATCAAAAACTTATGGATGGATTTGATGAAATTTTCAGGATATGTCTGAAAAGGTAAAAGGATGAAATGATTGAATTTTGGAAGTGATCCGGATCAGTATATGGATCTTCTGGATCCATGAAATGTAATTTTTAAAGACAGATACCTCAAAAAGTTACGGATGGATTGTGATTACATTTTCAGCAAATGACCTAAATGGTACAAGGAACAAGTGATTAAATTTTTGGAGTGATATGGATCACTGTCTGGATCATCTGGATCCAGGCTGCAACATAATTTTAGGATGAATTTTGATGATATTTTTAGGATATGTTAGAAATGGTAAAAGGAAGAAGTGGTAAAAGGAAGAAATGGTTCAATTTTGCGAGTGATCTGGACCACTATCTGGATCTTCTGGATCCATGAAATGTAATGTTTAAAGACAGATACCTCAAAAAGTTAAGGATGGATTGTGATGACATTTTCAGCAAATGACCTAAATGGTGCGAGGAACAAGTGATTAGATTTTGGGAGTGATCTGGATCACTGTCTGGATCATCTGGATCCAGGCTGCCAGATGTGTTTGTGTAATATGTAGCTGAAAAACTTATGGACGGATTTTGATGAAATTTTCAGGATATGTCTGAAAAGGTAACAGCATGAAATGGCTGAATTTTAGAAGCGATCGAGATCACTATATTGATCTTCTGGATCCATGAAATGTAATTTTTAAAGACAGATACCTCAAAAAGTTATGGATGGATTGTGATGACATTTTCAACAAATGACCCAAAATGATACAAGGAACAAGTGATTACATTTTTGGAGTGATCTGGATCATCTGGATCCAGGCTGCAACGGAATTTTAGGATGAATTTTGATGATATTTTTAGGATATGTTAGAAATGGTAAAAGGAAGAAGTGGTAAAAGGAAGAAATGATTCAATTTTGCGAGTGATCTGGACCACTATCTGGATCTTCTGGATCCATGAAATATAATTTAAAGACAAATAGCTCAAAAAGTCATGGGTGGATTTTGATGAAATTTTCAGGAAATGTCCTAAATGGGACAAGGAACAAGTGATTAGATTTTGGGAGTGATCTGGATCATCTGGATCCAGGCTGCCAGATGTGTTTATGTACAAGATAAATCAAAAACTTATGGACGGATTTTGATGAAATTTTCAGGATATGTCTGAAAAGGTAAAAGGATGAAATGATTGAATTTTGGAAGTGATCCGGATCACTATATGGATCTTCTGCATCCATGAGATGTAATTTTTAAAGACAGATACCGCAAAAAGTTATGGATGGATTGTTTCAGCAAATGGCCTAAATGGTACAAGGAACAAGTGATTAAATTTTTGGAGTGATCTGGATCACTGTCTGGATCATCCGGATCCAGGCTGCCACATAATCTTGGGATGGACTTTGATATTTTTAGGATATGTTACAAATGGTAAAAGGAAGAAGTAGTAAAAGGAGGAAATGATTCAATTTTGTGAGTGATCTGGACCACTATCTGGATCTTCTGGATCCAAGAAATGTAATTTTAAAGACAAATAGCTCAAAACGTCATGGATGGATTTTTATGAAGTTTTCAGGAAATGTCTTAAATGGGACAAAGAACATGTGATTAGTTTTTGGGAGTAATCTGGATCACTGTCGGGATCATGTGGATCCAGGCTGCCAGATGTGTTTGTGTACAAGATAACTAAAAAACTTATGGACGGATTTTGATGAAATTTTTAGAATATGTCTGAAAAGGTAAAAGGATGAAATGATTGAATTTTGGAAGTGATCCGGATCACTATATGGATCTTCTGGATCCATGAAATGTAATTTTTAAAGACAGATATAAGTGAAAGAACTAGTGATTAGCTTTTGGGAGTAATCTGGTACTATGGAGAATCCTGACCTGGTGCTCCAGGAAACAGGCTCAAGACCGACATATTCACGCCTTAACTATGTCCCGTCCGGGGATACACTGCGTCGAGACGCAATCTCTAGTTATTGCATGTTTCAAATTCAAATCTTTTCCATCTGTTTTCATGTGCCACAGAATATCCAATGACTATTGAGAGGGGTACATTTGCATGGGGTACTGAAAAAGATGATTCTCCAGTGCTGAAAAAGTGAGTTAAGAATATGATGTGAACCGTATTTAGCTGACACACATGTTATGAAAACCTTTTGTTTTAAAGTTTAGGCTTCAGAATCCTATATTATCATGTTTTTTTGGAAATATTTTCAGACCTATCTAATCAGACTTTATTCACTTAAAATGCAACAAAATCAGTAATCAGAAAAACATAACCATACAGCAAACCTTTCTCATAGAGCATGTATACTTTGACTGGGTTTACAGTAGGGCTGTTAAATAGTACTTAAACACTTGTTGAAGTTTACAATTATGATGGATTATTTGGGCTACAAAATTAAGAAAAGAGTAATCCTTCCAAACATTGGTATTTTTTTTAACATTTCCTTACAAATTTACACAAAATGGGGCAGTTTCTGTTTATTTTTTAGAAAAAATGACACTTTTTTGCATGTATCGCTTAAAAAAATAGGTTAATGATGAAAGAGTGCTTGAATACAAAATTTGCTACTTATGGCAGTCCTGCTTTGTAGATTAAGATAGCAAAAGCTCGATTGAGCAAGTACATTTTTTACCTTTGACTGATGCAAGCTATGAGAGAATATTAAGAAGAGATAACTGCGTGTTTAAATATACAATACCATAATGTATTGTGCAGAACATTTCATGTGTTTAGCATGAGATTGTTTATTAACATAGGCATCAACCTGGTTGTTCATTTCAGTTACTTTCAGTACACATACTATATACACAGGTGCTACTGAAATCTATATTTAACCACACAAATATGTACTCGCATAACGTATTGTATATAATATTTCTTGATACTGTAAGGTTTCTATGTTACTTTTGTAGCATTGACATCCATATCCCAGATAACAAGCTGGTAGCTGTAGTGGGACAGGTGGGCTGTGGGAAGTCCTCCCTCATCTCAGCTCTACTGGGAGAGATGGAGAAATTGGATGGCAGAGTAAATGTCAGGGTATGGCTGACAAACTTTCTAAATGCATAACAGACCCCATCTATTATACGCTGTTCATAGAAATAGATATATCAGGTCCTCAGAAGGGCTTTTCCATTGAAATGTACACTATTATCGTGAAATCCAGGTTAAGTTGGAAATAGTTATCATCCCCTGAGATCTGACCTCAAAAAGTTCCAACTGTATAAATAATATTGATTGGTTTATGATGTGCAAACCTGACAAAGTGGTATATGCTTGTTTCTAATATCACTAAAACTACCAGTCATACTTTATCACCCAGGGTCAGTGTCAGGGTAGTGATAAATCCTTTCATTCTTGCCTCTGTGCATGGGTTCAATTCCAGCTTGTGGTAGCCATGTGGCTAAATTCTCATGACCTGTCCTGCATGACCCAAGCTGTTTAGTCATATATTTGTCAGTTACTTTCACGTTGTATTGGTTCCAGGGTTCTGTTGCTTATGTTGCCCAGCAAGCCTGGATTCAGAACAACACACTAAAAGAGAACATTCTATTTGGCAAGCCATGTAATGAGAGATTGTATGATGAGGTGCTTGAAGCCTGTGCTCTGAAACCTGACCTAGAAATACTGCCAGCTGGAGACCTGACGGAAATTGGAGAGAAGGTCTGTGTAAACCATTTCTGGTCTTGCCTTTCTGTTCAGATTTTACTAAATGTAGGTATTGACAGCCATAGGTTATGTTTAGGGATAGACAGACACTTCAAGGAAAACTTTTCAAATTAGGTTATGTCTTGACCTTCAAAGTCTGGGTTAAATATGTTTTCCAAAACCAATCAAAAAGTAAAGTTAAGGTTGGGAATATAAAGTTCTGAAAAACTGAGCCCCAGGTGGTCTGTCTTTCTTGATATTTATGTGGAACACCTCACTCTTTGGCTTCTTGTCGTTTCCACTGGTAAGCCAATAAAAAGTATACATGTATTTGGCAGGCTGAAAGATTGTTAGGAAAGATCTGTTTTGGAACAGCCTACTATGCAGGGTGATACCAGAATTAGAAACTGTTATACATTGGATGCTCTGCAAGTCTGTGTGTAGACTCATAAGTTTTAGGGTGTTAACTTATGCGAAAACAGAAACATATAGTCTCACTGTCAATAATCAGGATAAATTACAACTTTGCTAAATGCATTTTGGTAAAAGGGGATGTTTATAATGGCATAACATTTCTATTGAATGAGTTAAGTTAAGAACTACCTTTAAGTTAAAATATTTATCTCACTTTCTAGTATATTTCAGACTAACTTGTAGGTTTCACAATTAACAAGAATGACTGATGATTTTATTTATGCAAGAAAGTTACTTTCTTCGCTTTACTGTTATAGCAACTGTAAAAGTTGAAAGTTCCAACATTAATTTATGCTTTAATAAGATTTTGCTGCATTATTACTTGTAAGATGCAGACCTAAAATTTGCAAAACTTGCAATCTCTAACTGGGCTTTTCACAACTGTTAACACCCAATTCCTGATCAAAGGCCACTTAAGATTATTATGAAAAGTACCTATGACAAATGTTAGAGAGTGGTTATTAATTATTATTATCTAAATAATTTTTCAGAATTTTATTCGAGTGTATCCTGTATTGTACAGGAAGTATGCAATCAGGGTAGGGTTTAGAAGTGATCAATATATGGTTGCTTTGCAAATCACTGTGTATTGCGATTGTCTATTCTAATCATTTATTTATAGTGCTTACTCTCTCTGTACCAGCAGGATCTATTATGCATGAATATAAAATTATGTTTTAAAATCATGTAAGTAATTATTATTGGATAAGTATAGGTTCAACCAGAGATACTGCTCAGGAGCATTAGTGTGTTGAAAAGCTCTGATAAATAAAAAGGTCTTGAAACCTTTGTCTGAAATAGGTCAAAATGGTGGCACCACATAAGTCAACAGTTAATTTATTCCTTTTGTGGTCCAGGGTATCAACTTGTCTGGTGGACAGAAGCAAAGAGTGTCACTGGCCAGGGCAGTGTACAATGATGCAGACATATATCTGCTGGATGACCCTCTCAGTGCTGTGGACTCACACGTGGGAAAACATATCTTTGAAAAGGTTATTGGAGCCAAAGGATTGCTCCACAATAAGGTAAGGTTATAGTCGTACAAATAAAGGCAGAAATACTGAGATACATGCATAATTAGACAATATGATGAAGAAAAGATTGATAGCACAATTACTGTTTGACACTGTACTGTCGACATCTATATAATTATGAAATAAATAGGACAAATATAATAAAGGATGATTTTAGAATCGATTTGAAGCATTATCGACTATCCAGATAGAACACCATAGTCAGTATTTTCCAGAGTAAAAGTTGTAAGAATCAATGTTTGCCAGGAAGACCTGCCTGGAAATATTGAAATTCTTCAGTTTTGTTTCCTGGTCTTGCGCGAGTATTTTGGATAATGTTTTCATTTTAAGAGATATTTCAGTCTACTGTTGTTTCCAGAAAAGAACACTTGTGACCTATAGTATGCTGCGACTGCCAGTGGTGAGAAACGCTGTGTCTCTTAGGTTTCTCTGAGGTTACTATGATTTCATATTTAAACTTTCTGTAGAAAAATAACATCATTGGAATGGTGAATATGGAGGTGTTATTTTGTTGTGTAAATTCTGTTGTTTACAGACCAGAATGCTTGTGACACATGGTGTTCACTGGCTGCCAATGGTGGATAACATCATAGTTATTGTGAATGGGGAGGTGTCTGAGGTGGGAAGCTATGAGGAGTTGTTGTCACATGATGGGGCATTTGCTCAGTTCTTAAAAACATACCTCACACAGGAGGAGAGTGATAGCGAGGAAGACGACGCAGAAGGTTTGTCATAAACTGTTGAGTCAACTTACTGACACTGGTGAGAGAGTCACATCAGCAAATAATACTGTAAAAATATGGTAATATCATATGAGATAGCTCATGTAGAGGAAGGCAAAGAAAGTATGTTGTAGACCATTGTGTTATTCCAATAATGCTAGGGTTAAGGAATTGGCAGTCAGAAGTCAGAGTATCCAGGAGGAATGTCAAGGCATGGGAATCTTCCTCACATATGTGAACCTTTGTGGTGTGACTTCATTTCCATCACATTAAGTAGGATAAATCATTGTAAAGCTGTGAGAACAAACCTCATTGTGTGGAGGAGTACCAAAGAGGTGTTTTTGTAAACCCTTGTGTGGTTCCTACAGCCAAGGTCTTAACAGTAACACTCGGAAATAAGAATGTAAAGTGATTAAAATATATCTCATGTTGTGTAGGAAGGCCACATGGTAACAATGATTTAAACCTGTGTGGTTCCTAAAATCATGACCTCAAGAGTTAGAATAGCAATTAAGAATGTAAAGCCATGAAAACATAGTTCATGCTGTTAGAAGGACCAAGAAGGTATGTTATTAACATGAGTCACACCTTACATTTGGCAAGGTAATTAAGCCTCCCTGAAAGGGCGCTTATTTGTTTTCGCCTCAGTTTCCTCGCCGCCGCTGCCGCATTATGGTCTCCCTTGAATATCTCCCTTATTATTAGAAGGTTTCAAACCATATTTGGCAGCTATATACCGTGGGAAAACTTTTCTGCATGCTTAAGTTTGACCTTTGACCTGTATGAAGGTCACATGATCAAAAACTATTTTTTGAAGTACACCTCCCCATCATCACAGTTCAGGAAAAACTACTTCCTACAGAGCCTTATAATTTGACACACCTGTTCATACTATCGAAAACGCGAGCTGATTAGATTTTGGGAGCAATCCCTTGAAAAATGTCTCATTTATGAGTGATTTTCTGACACCTTCCAATCTGAAAGCCTTAAATTTAGGTCAACCCCCCTATTATCTTCTTAAGTATTGCATTTAGAGCTATTAAATGTACTGGGAGGTAATAGGAAACCATATGTGTAGAGTCTAAATAGCCGGTCAGTTTTACCCCACGGCCCCCCCTTATGGGTCAAACTGGGATCATAAAATAGCTGATTTTGAGTTTTTGCCTTTATCTCCTTTATTGTTGCTTTTATAGCTTCAGAATGTATAAAGAGGTATTGGGAAAGCATATGTGGAGAGTCTAAATAGCCGGTCGGTTTTACCCCCTGGCCCCCCTTATGGGTCAAACTGGGGTCATAAAATAGCTGATTTTGAGTTTTTGCCTTATATCTCCTTTATTGTTGCTTTGATAGCTTCAGAATGTATTAAGAGGTATTGGGAAAGCATATATGGAGAGTCTAAATAGCCGGTCAGTTTTACCCCCCGCCCCCCTTATGGGTCAAACTGGGGTCATAAAATAGCCGATTTTGAGTTTTTGTCTTTATCTCCTTTATTGTTGCTTTTATAGCTTCAGAATATATTAAGAGGTATTGGGAAAGCGTATGTGGAGAGTCTAAATAGCCGGTCAGTTTTACCCCCCGACCCCCCCTTATGGGCCAAACTGGGGTCATAAATACCTGCTTTGGAGTTTTTGCCTTATATCTCCTTATTGTTGCTTTTATAGCTTCAGAATGTATTAAGAGGTATTGGGAAAGCATATGTGGAGAATCTAAATAGCCGGTCAGTTTTATCCCCCCCCCCTCCCCCCCCCATGGGTCAAACTGGGGTCATAAAATAGTTGCTTTGGAGTTTTGCCTTATATCTCCTTTATTGTTGCATTTATACCTTCAAAATGTATTAAGAGGTATTGGGAAAGCATATGTGGAGAGTCTAAATAGCCTGTCAGTTTTACACACACACACACACCCCCCCCCCCCTTATGGGTCAAACTGGGGTCATAAAATAGCTGATTTTGAGTTTTTGCCTTATATCTCCTTTATTGTTGCTTTTATAGCTTCAGAATGTATTAAGAGGTATTGAGAAAGAGCATGTGGAGAGTCTAAATAGCCGGTCAGTTTTACCCCCCGACCCCCCCCCCCCTTATGGGCCAAACTGGGGTCATGAATAGCTGCTTTGGAGTTTTTGCCTTATATCTCCTTTATTGTTGCTTTTATAGCTTCAGAATGTATTAAGAGGTATTGGGAAAGCATATGTGGAGAATCTAAATAGTCGGTCAGTTTTATCTCCCGACCCCCCTTTATGGGTCAAACTGGGGTCATAAAATAGTTGCTTTGGAGTTTTGCCTTATATCTCCTTTATTGTGGCTTTTAGACCTTCAGAATGTATTAAGAAGTATTGGGAAAGCATATGTGGAGAGTCTAAATAGCCGGTCAGTTTTACCCCCCGACCCCCCCTTATGGGCCAAACTGGGGTCATAAATACCTGCTTTGGAGTTTTTGCCTTATATCTCCTTATTGTTTTTATAGCTTCAGAATGTATTAAGAGGTATTGGGAAAGCATATGTGGAGAATCTAAATAGCCAGTCAGTTTTATCCCCCCCCCCCCCCCCCCCTATGGGTCAAACTGGGGTCATAAAATAGTTGCTTTGGAGTTTTGCCTTATATCTCCTTTATTGTGGCTTTTAGACCTTTAGAATGTATTAAGAAGTATTGGGAAAGCTTATGTGGAGAGTCTAAATAGCCGGTCAGTTTTACCCCCCGACCCTCCCTTATGGGCCAAACTGGGGTCATAAATAGCTGCTTTCGAGTTTTTGCCTTATATGGGTGAGGACCCTTGGGTGAGGACCCTTGCATCTCCAAGCTTCCCTGTGAGTATTGCGAACTTTTAACTCCAGAGCAAGTAATTCAGTTGGCCACGCCAACCTACAAACTCAGAAAAGAAAAGCAAAACAGTAAAGAATATCTGGTTGATCCAGCTTCAGTTACAGTGTTATCTCAAGTAGAATCTCAGGACTTGGTCCCTGGTGTTTGTTCTCATAATTCATCCACTGACCTTTCCTTGCCTCAGCCATCATTCCGCAAGGAACTCCAAGACTTAGATGAAAAATGGTCAGTTAGAATGGCCCGTTTAGAAGCTCTCCCGACTATTGGCCAGCGTCCAACTTCTCAGCCTTCTTTTTCCCCGGTGAAAGCACCGGTCGCTCATCAACCACCAGCTGGAGCATTGTCTCAAACCCCTTTCCTGATTTCTTCAGTTCCTTCCGGCCAAGCCGGTCCACCTTCTGGCCCGGATAGAACTCATACACAAACTGCTACATCTTCCTGTGTGGACATGGTGTCTCCACTGGAGAACTTGTATCAACAATCTGACCCAGAGCCGGTCTTTTCTCATCCAGCCTCTACTGGTCCGGTCTCTGCCTCTTTTGAACCTTCTGTGGACCCGCTTCCAGCGTCTGCCCGGAATATCACTCCACCGGATCAAGTGGAAGGAGAACTTTCAGAACTGGAAGAACAACTGGAACAGGACAATTCTGATAGTGACCACGCTATAAGCGAAGATCAAAACTATCGTGAGACAGTGATTTTAGGGATTTTAGCGTTCGCCAGGGGAGACGTGGTTTTTATTTTTTCGTTTAAAATTTTTACTTTCTTTAAAGAAACTGGTCGGTATTTGACATATTTTACTGTAACTGTATGTATTTGATCAAATAATTTGTAAACCAATAGATTACTGATTCTCAGCACACCCAGATATTTTTAAAAGTGCTGTTTGTCATTAAATGGGTATTATCGCCCACTCGATAATTCCCGCGGTAACACTTTCAATGTTCCACACACAATATTGTTTAAAATATTGCTTACCAATTAATTATCCCTGTCCACTGTTTGTTATATTTTGGTCCCACACATCTATCTAACATATGCACTAATCTACTCCTTCCTAACCTACCATCTTTTGCTTACCAATTAATTATCCCTGTCCACTGTTTGTTATATTTTAATCCCACACATCTATCTAACATATGCACTAATCTACTCCTTCCTAACCTACCATCTTTTGATTTTGGTACTGTGATGCTGTAATTAGAAAGGTTTGTATGTAGGAAAGGTAGGTGCACCTATTTCTAAATTTTAATTTTGGCTTTCATTGGTCATGCATTGCACTTTTTGGTTCTGCTTTTCCATCCTTTTGACTGTTCGGTCAACAACCCCCACCAAGGAAAATAGTTTGCCATCACCAAAAATTATTCACCCAAGTTTACTCTCCTCTTTGGACAGTTGCAACATTGGTTTTGTCGCCCTGCAGGCCCACTGTCGTCAAGTGACGCACTGTTTCAGAAATGTCAACCCTTGGTGGTCCATCATCCTGATTCTTTCTGGCGACATTAGTTTGAACCCAGGTCCATCAGCCAGAAATATCAAAGCCTGTCATCTGAATGTCCGTTCATTGCGTAACAAAACATCAGCATTTAGTGATTTTGTTTTGTCAAATGATCTCGACATTGTTGGTGTCACTGAGACATGGCTAAGACCGTCGGACACACAAGGCCTAATGGATGAGATAACGCCTGCAGGTTTCCAGCTTCACCAGGTCCCACGCGAGAACAAGAAAGGAGGTGGAGTTGCTGTCCTTGTTAGGAATGACATTGATAGCGTGCGTTGTCAAATTGATCGGCGGGAAACGTTTGAACACATTACCGTCAAACTGTCAGATCGACAGTCAAGCCAGCTCCTGGTACATGTAATTTACCGACCTCCAAGTACCAGCAAAAGCAGATTTATCGAGGAATTCAACAGTTTCATGGAAGCAGCTGCTTTGTCACCACATGAAAATATTATCCTGGGAGATGTCAATATCCAGCTTGACAGTCAAAATTGCTGGACAGAAAATTTCAACACAATTCTATTGGATTTTGATTTTATTCAACATGTGTCAACACCTACACACATACAAGGACATATCCTTGATGTACTCTGGACTAGTAAATCCCTAACTTCCTCGGTTCACCATCATGTTAAGGACGGCATATCAGACCACCTAGCTGTCTTTTTCACTACAACATTCCCTGTCAAAAATTCCTGCAGAGTAAAACGGTTGAAAATCAGGAAACTTCGCAAGATAAATAAAACTGAATTTATGTCTGACATTGTAAATTCTGAGCTTATCCAGGCTCCTTACAAAACAGCTAGCTTACTTTCACACCAGTACTTTCATACCCTTAGGAACATACTTGACAAGCATGCACCTGTACATGAATGTAAAACCCCACAACATGTCAGCAAAGGGTTCATCAACAGTGAGATTTTGGCAGCAAAGAGACGAAAGAGGCGCAAACTCGAAAGGGAGTGGCGAAAGGACAACTCTGCCATAAACCGCAGTAGGTACAGAGCCGCTGTGAACCATTTCAACCGTCTCGTGGAATGTGCAAAAACCAAACACTACAGTGATATGGTTAGGGAAAATGAGGATAACCCCAAGGCCTTGTGGAATTCCATAAAGAAAGTCCTCCATAGATCACCACAAATGGTACTTCCAGATTATACCACCATGAACAGTCTAGTCAACACTTTTGGCAGGTATTTTGCAGACAAAATTACTAAATTAAGATCTGGATTACTGTCTACTGATGCCGATCCCCCTGTCTCAGGTTCCTACAAAAACAAGTTTGTCTCTTTCCGGACCATGTCAGAGGAAGAAGTCCTTAAAATCATAAAGTCCACATCAAATAAATCATGTGACTTGGATCCCATCCCAACATCATTGGTCCTTGAATGTATCAGTGTGCTCCTGACTCCTATCACAAATATTGTGAACTACTCTCTACAGGAGGGCAGTTTCCCTTCGTGCTTTAAGACTGCACATGTTACACCCTTGTTGAAAAAAGCTGGTCTTGACAAGAATATTCTCAAGAATTATCGACCAGTGTCCAACCTCAGCTACATCTCCAAACTCATAGAGAAAGCTGTGGCTAAGCAGATAAATGAGCATATTGCTCACGAGGGTATATCTAACGAAAACCAGTCCGCATATAGAGCTTTTCACTCAACTGAAACGGCGTTGCTCAAAATACAAAATGACATTGTCACATCAATGGACAAGGGTGCAGCTGTTGGATTAGTCCTTTTGGACTTATCTGCAGCTTTCGATACAATAGACCACTCAATCCTATTCAACTGCCTTCAGCACTGGTATGGCATTGATGGGGTAGTGCTTAAGTGGGTCCAGTCATACCTCCACTCACGCAAGCAGCGCATCAAAATAGATGGACATCTTTCAGATGCTTTTCAACTCCCTTACGGGGTTCCCCAGGGCTCAGTTCTAGGGCCACTCCTTTTTACCCTATACACAACCCCTCTCAGTTCAGTCATATCTAAATTCAATGTCACCCACCACTTATATGCAGATGACACACAAATTTACTTGGAACTCGACTCTAGGAACTTCGATTCCAGTATCACTGAATTAACAAATTGCCTTGAGGCGGTCCAGGCTTGGATGGGAAATAATAAGCTTAAATTAAATCCTGACAAGACAGAATTCATAGTGATTGGTGATGATCAAATTAGAAGTTCCCTGAAGTCATCTTTCCCAGTGAGTTTCCTTGGCAACACCATGGAACCAGCTGAATCAGTAAAAAACCTTGGTGTCATCCTGGATGCTGAAAATTCAATGCAAAGACACGTGGCTAATCTATGTCGCATAAGTTACTACCATCTCCGGGAACTACGAAGGGTCCGCAGGTACTTAAATCATGAAACAGCTGTAAAGGTGGCAAATGCCTTGGTAAGCAGTCGTCTGGATTACTGTAACTCACTGCTTTACAACACAAAAAAGGCATATACTAGCAGACTACAGAGAGTTCAAAATGCCTTATGTCGGACGGTGTGCAAGCTAAATAAATACTGTCATGTTACACCCTTCCTGCACAAACTACACTGGCTCCCCATTCATTACCGTATACTGTTCAAATATAATCTCCTCATTTATAAAGCAATACATTTGAGCCAACCGCCATATCTCTCCGCTCTAATTAGGCGGAGTGATCTCACACGGGGCAATCGCCTATCAATTTCCTCATCTAAACCAAATAAACGCTCAGGGCTACGCAGTTTCATAGCAGGGGCTCCCACAGACTGGAACAAGCTTCCTCAAGCCATCAGAACCATAGAAAGCATTTCTGGTTTCAGGAAACAGTTGAAAACATACCTTTTTAGATTGGCTTATCCTCCACCATAGCCTATCTCCCCGACCGGACGCTAATATGGAAACTGACATCTTTCTGGAAATGGACTATCCCTTTTTGCACATCAGCGCCTTAGAGGATGTTTACATCAAATTCGGCGCTATATAAGTGTTTCTTACTTACTTAGTGAGAGGAGTATGTGCTTTCATTCCACCGGAAGATTGGCTCTGCAAAACACTGTAGAATCTCAATCTTGTGTTAATTGAAGGCTACCCTTCCAAATCCTCAGAGCCTGGTGGTTTGCACATGGACCAATACCTCTGTCCTCCTAAATCCCAGAACAGGTGGTATGGGATCCATCCAGCTGAGCCCAAAGACATTACCAGACCTGGCAGGTATATTACTTACTACCTGGCTGAATGATGCTCAGAAAACGGGAAAAGGCAGCTAAAGAAACTAGCTATATCTGTAATCAGTCCGCTGGCTTTAATGGATGCATAACAAAAATTCAAGACAGAGCAACTTAAGATTCTTCAAGCAGAACTTGGTAAAGGGAAATCCTTCTCAAAGGCTCAAACTGCACTGGATGAGTTACATTATCACACCTCATTCAACCAAAATGTGAGCTTCACCATGGGCAAATCCTTACATCTTTCTGACTTCACCTTCGTACAGATGGCTAATCTTTTGTTGGTCCGCAGGGACTCCTTCCTAGAGCATGTTAAAGCAGGTGTGAAACCAGACACTTTTTCAACACTGTGGAACTGTCCTCTTAATACCCACACATTGTTTCCTGATGCGGTGATCAGGAAAGCAGAGGATGAAATTGCCCAATTTGAAACTCAAAAGCATACCAACCAGCCCGGTCTGGGCCGTGGTGGGTTCGCAGGTACTCAGAAAAGACAGCAAAATAGGTATCAACCTTACTCTACCAACTGGAAACATGGGCAGGAAATATCTCAGACCAGTGGTGCTACCGGCAAAGACATGCCAGTTTGGAAGTCCTTTGGGGGGCTCGGTAGAGGCAGAGGAGGTTAGCCCGGACGCGGCACCCGCCCTCCTAAGGAAACAGCACAGTACAAATGACAATTACTGCATAATAGATCCGGTGCCAGTGGCCCGGTCAGTGGATTGTGTATTAAATGTTCAAAAACAAGAATTTTCTGTGACTGTTCAACCACCTGTATTGTGTCCTGTTGTCAGTCCTGTACGTTTTGTTCAAGAAAGGCAGTCGCAAAAGAAAAACATAAGTCCTTCGTTAAAAACCAATAGAAAAATAAAATTTGTGAAAGGTGTTTCTATTGTAGATCACTGTGTTTTTGCCAAAACTGTTCCCACTGCCCCCAATGTTGCTGGTGGGAGGTCATCTCCAACACTTCTGGCTGACATGGTCCCTCCTGGCCGCATATCTGAGGGTAGTGTCAATTTTGAAAGACGGTTACATTCTTCCATTCAAAATAAGACCCCCACTAGTGAGAGACCCTCTGATAATCAGTGGTTATGCAAACCCCGTCAGGAACCTCTACCTGAAGGAGGCTTTGCATGCACTGATCAAGAAGCAGGCAGTAGAGAGGGTAAGGGTTCGGACCTCTCTAGCCTTCTTCAACAGATTGTTCATTGTCCACAAAGCAAACCAGAAATGGCGGCCAATCTTGGACCTCAGTGCTCTAAACCAAATTTTGGGGTGCTCACCTATGTGACTTCACAGCAAGCGGCACCTGGTCAGGTCCAGAAAGTCAGCTACACTTAAATTTCCCGGAATTAAAAGCTGTACTGCTGGCTCTAAAAAGGTTCCAACACCTAGTACAGGGGAAGATTGTTCTAGTTGCCACAGACAACACTACTGTTGTGGCAAACAAGGAGGGAGGTATGAGGTCAGGCTCACTTTGTGCCCTTCTATGGCGACTCCTGTGCTGGTGCAATCTGCGACACATTGTTCTAAAGGCCAGGCACATCCCAGGTCGTCTGAATGTGATTGCAGACAAACTGTCTCGACAGGGCCAAGTCATTCAAACGGAATGGTCTCTTCATCAGGAAGTATTCGACCACCTGTGTCAAGCTTGGCACCGTCTCCAGGTCGACATGTTTGCGACCAGGTACAATTGCAAACTGACCAAGTACATGTCTCCAGTTCCAGACCCAAGTGCTTGGGTAGTGGACGCTCTAACAGTCTCCTGGGAGGATCTAGACATGTATGCCTTTCCCCCGGTATCATTACTGGGCAAAGTGATCAGCAAACTGTCAGATCATCTGTACAACAGGGTGATTCTGATAGCCCCAGGCTGGCCCAACATGCCGTGGTTCTGGGATCTAGTAGATCTGTCATCCCAGATACCCCTTTGTCTACCCAATCATCCCGATCTGGTGACTCCGCCTTTCAACAAGGCGCATCACAGGGATCTGACCAGTTTCAATCTTCATGCATGGCTCCTAGAGCCGAAGCAATCAAGAAGCAGGGGTTCTCTAGCCCAGTGGCGTCACGAATTGAGGCTCCTCAAAGACGATCAACCAGATTATTCTATGAGGCAAAGTGGGCCGTTTTTGTTAGATGGTGTAAAACAAGTCAGGTGGACTTCAGGTTGCCATCTATCAAACAAGGAGCAGATTTCCTCCTGCATCTTTTCCAAGAGAAGAAGCTTCAGCCTAGTACCATTGATGGTTACAGGTCAGCCATTGCGGACAAGTTGGGCAATGCCTCCTTAAATGTCAGCAAGGATGAAAACTTGACTCGCCTGTTGGACAGTTTTCATAGAGATAGGCCAAAGGGGCGTCGGGGAGTTCCCTCCTGGAACCTCTCCTTGGTTTTGCATCAACTCACCAAAGCCCCCGTTGAACCTCTCAGAAAAGCATCTTTGAAACACTTGACCTTTAAGACAGTTTTTCTCCTAGCTCTAGGTTCTGGGAAGCGTAGGAGTGAAATACACGCTTGGTTGAACAAAAATATTAGACACCAAGCTGATTGGTCAAAAGTGTCTCTTTACCCTTCTCCAAGCTTTTTGGCTAAGAACCACTTGGCGAAGGAGGATCCGGACTGCATGGCCCCAGTGGTCATCCCAGCGTTGGCCCCTACCCTGCATAAATCCCTGAAGGAGGATAGGTCCCTCTGTCCAGTGAGAGCTTTATTATCTGGACAAGACACAAGATCTAAGACAGGGCAAAGATCTGGTCTTTGTCTCCTTCAAAAAGGGATTCACCAAGGATATCTCTCCTGCTACGATCTTGCCTTGGATTAAGCAGACAGTTATCCTTTGTTATGAGTTGTCAGATCAGGATGCTCTAACTTTGCACCAGGTTAAGGCAACTGACGTTAGAACCTTTGGGGCTTCCAAAGCTATTCAAGGTGGCATTTCTTTGGACCAAATCCTGCAGCATGCCACTGGAAGTCCCACAACACCTTTACCCAATTCTATCTTAAACATGTTGCTTGGGCGGACTCTGAGCTTTTTCACTTAGGTCTTGTGGTAGCTGCCCAGCAGATCCACCACTGAACCTCCTGTACTCCTATCTTGTATATAGTGTACATAACAGTTTTTTTTTGAGTTTTTAGGTATAGGTCCCCTTTTCGTTTTGACCTATTCCTTTAGTTTTTAGGTTTTTTACCTAGTTGCCAGGCACACAGGGTATGAGACCTTTTTCCACTCTTACTTGGGTGTATGTGGAATCTGGAATCTTTAGGACGGAACTCTTACTCTCTTCCTTCCCTCAGCGTAAAAAAGAGGGGGGGAGGGGTACCTTTTGGGCCGTAAGAGCCTGGTATGATTCTCTGTCAGCTAGGCTAGTGCCTACTTGCTTATATATAGAGTTCCCTATAGTCCTGAGAAGCTGCCGTCCATCCACTGGGTAGTTATTCTAGCTATCGTCTGTTAGGTAAGGTGTATTAACGCAATAAAATTGCAAATTTTAATTAGTAAATTAAATTTTTATTAGTTAATACCTTACCTAAAAGACGAGAGATTCCCACCTGGCCTTCCCTGCTTTCAGCTTCAATTTTCAAATCTGGGGATGAAAAAGATGCTGTGACGTCACGTCCCTCTGGCGAATGAAGCAGGAACTAGGCCACCTGGCGAGTGGATTGTAGTGTACCGGTCCTGCCGGAGGTGAAACTCGAGACATCTTTTTCTGGCATTTGGCGGGACCGGCTGGCGCCGGAGTATAGCTATCATCTGTGAGGTAAGGTATTAACTAATAAAAATTTAATTTACTAATTAAAATTTGCAATTTAGCATTTTTGCTAGAGTAGTCTCCAAAATATACACATTAATAGATACAGAAAATCTGTTTAGTCAGCTGCAAGTACTTACCATTAACAACTAGGAAAAAAGTTTAATTGTGTCCAGTTGTGTTATTTCAGTGAAAGCTGAGAGAAAGAAAATCCTGGAAAGAGTGGTGTCTATAATCAGTGATGAGAAGGTATCTCAGACGTCTGACAAGAATTCTGGCTCTGGCACCGGAAGTAAAAGAAGAAGGTAGAGTCATCTCTATAGTTACAGTTAAGGAGTCCTTTCACTCGTTTTCTCTGGTGATGCTTATAAAATCAATGGAAAATAACTGTTCTGTAATAATTAGGGGGTATGTTTTTTGGTAATTTTTCAGCAATGAATGCTTATTTTTATTGCGTAAAATAGCCTTACCTTATCCTCACAAGTGCTTGTTTGGTTTTGTGGAGCAAAAACGTATCGACCGACAAGAATTTTTTAAGGAATATTCTTGTCACAAGAGGTGACCCTTTGTCTGCGCATGTCCGCGCTTGCGCAGTAGTCGTTGTCGACAGACGAATGTCGAGAGTTCTTCATTATATTTTTGGTCGATATGGGAGCAACACGTATTTTCTTTTATTATCGTCCATTTACAGACGAAGATCTATGAAGTTTTGGAAGCGTGCAAGCGTGCACCTACCTGTAGTTGTCCATTACTGGACTGGTACTACCACTAATTCTACCTCCCTTGTCCTGAAAAAGGTCAGAATAAAGATGTTTTATACAAGAAATCTTGCTGTGAAGTCTTCAGCGGAAGACGTTACACGGCTGCACTCACCTTCTATTCGACTGGAACTACCTGCTTGTCGAGGAAAGGGTTGCAAGAAGAGTTTGCTGTGAAGTTTCCAGTGGGAAACAAAGAAGAAAGAATTTAGTTACCTTTACAACGGAGGTCGTAGATTCTTTACTGTGGGTGGAGCGCCACCCTGGTACAGTAACAGGTCTCCCTCCAAAAGAACGATTACAGAAGCATATCCACGTATCCTTGCAGTTATTATTTTGTTTCCCAGCAGGTACAGTGAACTTCCTGCTTCTCAGACATGAAAATAAGGACAGGTTACCTTCATTTGCTGTAGATTTAGATGAAGATCCAACAGACATCTTTGGGGCAGTATGTGCACTGCTTGTCTTTTCAGCCCTGTTGAAGAATTAAACCTTCCTATGACCTTGTCTCCAATGGAAGGAATACTGTGACTTTTGAGTTAATTCTTCTGCAAACTCAACGAAGATCAAACTGGCTAGATGAGATATGGTGTTGAAGTCCTAACTACAAAATATCATCGTACCACTCTTCCTTGTTTACCAGGACAGAGGGATACAGAAGAACGTGGCTACACTATAATGCAAGTCACCATGGAGGCTCTTCTTGCAGTGTTACTGACAGTGATGGGAGATTTTCATTGCCATCCCAGAGTTGTGCGAATCTTGAGACGGAGTTGTCGAATTACTCCCCAATCGAATTCACCAATGCCTGTACTACCCACAATGCAAAGCGATGACGTCAGACAGGAAAACATGGCTACAGTACTAAATATAAATGTACCGCTTAAATGCTTCAAAAGAAAGCGCTTTATCCACTCAACAATTGCAGAACTTCAGGTTTCTATGGCAGTTTATTTCTTGTATAGAAACTCGGCTAATGACGACCTGTGATAGATCTCAGTGTCCTGAATTGATTTCTAACTACGACTTCAACGGTCACGGCCCACGAGTGAAGTGCGTTTACTACAACAATAAATACCTGCTTGTCCCATCATTTAAACTGGAGACAGCAGAAATTATTAGAAATTCGGTTACAAAAGATGCATTCTTTTATGTACCGACTCACCAAGATTTTCAACATCTACTTCAGTTTAATGTACACTGGCAAACCTATCAGTTCAAAGCATTATAAAATTCGGGTTAGCGACACCTCTACAGTATCATGCGAGTAGTAAAGAGGCAAATCTCATTCTTCAGTTTCACAGAATAGGAGTTCACCATATACCTAGACCACTGGTTGTTTAGTGTACTTAAAGACACCAGTATTGGGTTCAAACCAAAGAACTCATCCAATTATGCTTCAACTGGGCTTCGTGATATCGATTTCCTAGGTTACCACTGCATTTTGGTACCAGGAAATTTCTTTCACCATATACCTAGACTACTGGTGGTTTGTGTGCGTAAAAGACACCAGTATTGGGTTCAAACCAAAGAACTCATCCAATTATTCATCAACTGGGCCTCGTTATATCGATTTCCTGGGTTACCACTGCATTTTGGTACCAGGAAATTTCTTTCTACCTCGAAAAAATTAGATACCTGAGAATCTATTCAAGTCATGGCGATCTCATCACAGTTAACCTCAAGGTTGCTTATATCCCAGGTAGGGATACCAGCATCTTTGGAAAAGACTATACCAATGGGTCAGTTATGTATGTGTGCCTTTCAGTGGTATCTAGAAAAAACTGGCAATATCTCCAGTCACTAGTTGTGAGAATTCCTGTTTCAAATCCTTCTGAAAAAGCATATTCACTGATGGAAAATGCCAAAAATTGGGAAATAGGATGCCTTTTCTATACACAGGTGCACAATTCCCTTATTTTCGTAGATGCATTAATCCAGGGTTGATGATCCCATCTATAAGCATCACAGTTAGTGCCTTTGGACAGTTAAAAATGTATATATTACATTTCAATGTCATACAGCTGAAGGCAGTGTGTTCAGCCCTTAAAAGCCTTCAAGACAAATTCCACACAAAAGAATTCTGATAGCATCAGACAACACCACTGTGTTCGGTTATCTGAACAAACAGGGGGGGGAGCGTATACCTCCTAGTTTGGCGCAGCTTGGCCTACTGCAATCCTTGAAATATACTCATAACAGACATATTCTTGGTTGCTTAAAGGTCATACTCAACATCATCTCCAGAAGGGATAAAGGTTTGGCGCATCCTGGCCTACTACAATCCTTGAAATATACTCATAAGAGACAGAAAGATTCTGGGGTTACTTAAATGTCATGCTCAATGATCTCTACAGAAGTGACAAAAGTAATATGTACAGAATGGTTCTTACTCCCTTTATGGTTCCAGACAACGTGCAAGTTTGGCACAAATCAACAATAGGTGTTTTATGCAGGTATGCTGCATCTTGGCCTACTGCAATCCTTGAAATATTCTCATATGAGCCAGATATATTCAGGGTTGCCTAGATGTCATGACAGCCTCTCCACAAAGAACGAAATAATACAGACAGGAGAGTCTTCATCTTTAATATTCTATTTGATTTACATAGTTTGTCAAATACCAATGGTAGAGATGTTTGCCACCAATATCAGTCATAAACCTCCATTCTATGTTGCCAGTCCCGGATGCAAATGCTCTGAACATATATGAATTAAACATCTTGTTGGAGGTTCTGGACTGCTAGGCCTTTTGTCCTATACCACTTATTCCAAAAAGTCATTGAACAAGTGAACACCAGGTGCAAAATGATTGTAGTGGCCCCTTGGTGGCCCATGATACATTGGCTTTGGGGTCTGGTGAGTCATTCAACCAAACCTCCATTACAGCTACTTCACTGGTCTCAGAAGCAGCCATTCAGTCAGAAATACCATCAGAATCTGTTGCATTGGCACCTTCATGCTTGGCACCTTACAACCACTCAGAATCTCTTATATCATTCTCTGGGCAAGGGATAGAGAGATTTAGGGCATCTCAAGGACCCTCATCTTGGAATGTATGAGTCATGATGGGCCATTTTGAGCTCTGGTACCCACAGAATAAGGTGGCCATCTCAGAGCCTACGGTCTCAAATATACCAGATTTTTTGATCCATTTACTTGCAAAAATCTGAAACCTGTCACTATTGTTGGCTTTGCAGCAGCCATAGCTGATCATTTACATTTTTTGTGCAGGAGTTGAGCCAAAGCCTGCATCTTTATAGGCCTATTGCAAGTGTTATAGAGAGAAGCCCACTGCTAACAGAGGTGCAGCATCAAGGGATTTGCCTTTGCTTCTGTTGGTTTTCACAAAAGGCTCCTTATTAACCTTTAAAAGGAGGTCAGTCTAAAGAAGTTTGACTTGCAAGACTGTTGCAATGCCATTGGAAGTGTATTCTGGGATTTTGGCTCCTTCAGACACAAGCCTCATAGGAAGGAGTTTACAGTTCTCCCTCCTACCTACCTTTTCAGCAAGGACCTATTAGCCTCAGTTGGTCTAGATTACCTCCAGTGGTCACTTCAGCTCTAGATCATTCCTGAACTCAAATTGCCTGGACACTTGATTCGTTGTCCTCTTACAGCACTTAGATCCTTCTTGGACAGGACTACTGCTTGGAGAAAAGGGAAAGTCTCCTTCTCCTGCCTTTTAGCAAGAATCAGTTGGCTTCTGATGGCCCAGATGGCTCAAACCAGTGGTCATTCCAGCTCACAAACCTTTCTTGAGCTGATGTTGGACTGATGTTGTGACACTCTGCTCTCTTACAATGCTTAGTTACTATCAGGACAGTACAAATACTTCAAGGAGGGGAAGAATCTTGCTCATATCTTTTAAGGAAGGCTTGATGGAGATATCTTGAGTTCTGCTATCTCTTCCTGGATCAATCTGGCTGCATGATTAGATTGCCAGTCCTTTAATCTTGAGTCTCAGAATCTATACTTTGAGACACATATTAGATCCATGGCTGCCTTTTTAATTTCCAAGAGTGGGGTCTTACTTGAGCAGATATCAAACTCTTGTTACTGGAAGACCCACAATTCTTTACTACATTCTACTCGAAGATGTAGCTTGGCAATCCCATGACCAGTCCATGAACAAATTGGGCCTTGTGGATTCACCTCAGCATGTAGTCAATTTTTGTGTATTTATACATGTTATTGATATGACTCACATTTCTATGTTCTCTCCAGTTATACAAGTCTTGTGTCACTGACATATGTCTTTCTTGGCTTACATATGGCCCCATATCTGCAGTTTATGCAGTTCAGTTTGCCTGCTTGGAGATATTCCCATTGTCAGATGATGACATCTTGCTTGGGGAGTCATGCAGACATCTCCAGCCAATACTGGGTGATGGTTAATACTGCTATGTGATTTGTTGTAAAATTTTCTACAACAGCAACAGCAGCAACAATGACGACCACATCATGGATCTCTTGTTGAGGTTAGCAAATTACTTATCTGTGTTGAAGAAGTAACATATAACCTAAGATGTGGCTTAGGGAAGCTTATCTTATCCTCTTATCAGTGCTTTATTTGGTGACCCCTTGTCTGACAATCATCTAACAGTGTGGCCAAAACAAATACCCTCCACCTGTTATGGTTGTATTCAAGCACTTGTGAGGATAAGGTAAGGCTATTTTACGCAATAAAATGTAACAAATTTTATTGTAATTTAACTTTTTACAAGTTAAATACTTACCTTATCCTCACAAGGATAAACCCACCCTACCTCCCCGCATAATTTGTTTTCTGGGGACCAAAAATACAATGAAGAACTCTCGACATTCGTCTGTCGACAACGACTACTGCGCAAGCGCGGACATGCGCAGACAAAGGGTCACCTCTTGTGACAAGAATATTCCTTAAAAAATTCTTGTCGGTCGATACGTTTTTGCTCCACAAAACCAAACAAGCACTTGTGAGGATAAGGTAAGTATTTAACTTGTAAAAAGTTAAATTACAATAAAATTTGTTACAGTTTAGTGTGTTGTCTAGTCACTTTAGGAAAAACTAAATTATGAAAGCATTTTCTGTCTTTAAACCATTAAATTCTGAAATGTATGTATGGCAGTCGTAAGAAGTCTTCTGTGAAATCTGGGGAGCGGTCCAGACGTCAGACACACCTGTCCAGACAGAAGTCCAAGATAGAGGAGGCCAAGAAAGACACCGCAGGAAAAGACAAGCTCATTCAGGATGAAAAGGCAGAGGCAGGAAAGGTGAGAAAAGCCAGAAGAATATGAAAGGTGAAGAAAATCCAAAAGTTAAAAGGTGAGGAAAAACCAATACAAGGTGAACAGACTAGACAAACTTATGTGGGATGAAGCAGAAATGGTGAGAAAAGCTCACAGAGTCTGAAAGGTGAAGAAAACTTCAACAGGTAAAATTAAAACTAATACAAGGTGAACAGACTGGACAAACTAGATGAAGCAGGAAAGATGAGAAAGTAAATATTTTCCATCTCTGTGGCAGCTCTAGGTCTTCTAGGTGCTATGCTGTGGATTGGATAATTAATATATTTACGTAATCTTGAATTTTTACCCAACAGCATTCATAAGCTGTGTGGTATTGTTTTCACCCCTGGCATCTGGCTGGGCAGGCTTTTCAGGGCTGTATCTCAGAAAGCATAAGGTATAAGAAGTTCAGACATGCTGAGTACATTGGTTAGCAGTGTAGGTGGGCAATGTCATGGTGTGACCTTGATTTGACCTTGCTGTAGTACCCTGACTTTAATTTTTTTTTTGTGCTATATCTTGGAAACGATAAGGTGTAGGAAATTGATACTTGCTGGGGATATTGGTTTTGGTTATAGGCATGCAATATTACAGTGTGACCTTGATTTAACCTTTCACCTTGCCATAGAGACCTTTACCTTTAAAATCTTGTCTGTGCTATTTCTCAGAAACTGTAATGTGTAGAAAGTTGATACTTCGAAGGAACATTGGTTGGGGAGTGTATATGTGCAACATCAGTGTGGCCTTGGTTAGGCCTTAGCTCTACTGGAATATTTCCCGATGCCAAATGCCATTGAGGCATATTTTTCGTATCACAAAGATATAATAATGTGGATTGCTAAAACTGATTATTATGTTACCTTTCACCTACTTGTGCTATATCCATTTATAGCTATACTTCAATTAATAAATAGATTAACACATTTTAAAGCTTCACTACTTTTGGTTTATCAATTAATGTTGTCATATTGCTGTTAAATCGTATTGGTTTGATAGTTTGCCTGTACATATATTTTCTCTTTTTTGAGTGTTATTTCTCATGTACCTTTACCTAACTCGCACTGTTTTGAAAGGCTCCTTCCCTTTGTACTATTTCATCTTTTTTATACCTCATGATGTCCAATGCCATTTTTCCAGCTATGTAGCAGACCTGGGGCTTTTCTCAATGCCATGTTTTACATTCACCGAAATTTTCTTTTCTATCCTTTTTTTTTCAGGTGAAATGTCTTTTGTTTTTGGACATATGGCAGACCTTATCAATGAAACTTGCTTCCAATTGATATAAGGATCAGTCCCTAAGTAACGTCCCTCTTCAACTCCAACTTCCCGACTTAATATCTTCACAGCATTCACACCCACAACCCTGGATTTCTGACCTAGAACGTCCCTTGACTATGGCTTTTTCAATTATTTTCCTAAGCACACAAAGAGTTCCCTCATGTCAGGAAGATATTGAGTGCACAAGGCAGGGGATTATATACAGTGGGTTTGGTCCAAGTCAAAGTTGCCAAATGTCCGTCATTTACTTCTACTTATGGCAACTTCTAGTTATACCCACTTTGAGAAATATACGAAGTACTAAAGATACTATGTAATTTAACCCTCCTGCAATAATTAATACTTGTGTGATCACTCTACTGTGAAATTTATTAAGCGTCCCGCAAGGGACGCTTGTTTGTGTATGGGAGAGCTTCAGGCTCCGCCGGCTCCGCCGGCTCCGCATTTTGTTTTCCTTATAACTCTGTAACCGTTAGGCGGATTCTTTTCAAATTTGGCAGGTTTAGGCAGTAGCCTTGGGGAATTTTTTTGAATATACTGCAGTGACATTTCAACCAATCAGAGAGGTCACATGACCAAAAATGTCTTTTTTCGATGGGGAAGCTTGTCCGGATGATAACTTGAAAGGAATTTTATCAATTCACCTGAAACTTGGCAAATACATTCATTCTATTAAAATCTGGAAATCATTAGATTTTGGCATTGATTGGTCAAGAAATGGCCGAGTAATTAATGATTAATTAATCATTACGAATTTTCCAAATAAGGAAAACACAAAAATGCTTATATCTCGAAAACCGTGCTAGATAGAGCGATTTCGACGAAATTTTTGACCCGCAGGGTATCTCTGCGGAGTACTTTTCCCAATTTTCAAAAAATTTTTGTCTCGCCAAAAATGGCGGCCATTTTGAATTTTCGAAATTTTCGCAAAAATTGCAAAACACAAAAATGCTTATATCTCGAAAACCGTGCTAGATAGAGCGATTTCGACGAAATTTTTGACCCTCAGGGTATCTCTGCAGAGTAGTTATCCCAATTTTGAAAAAATTTTTGTCTCGCCAAAAATGGCGGCCATTTTGAATTTTCGAATTTTTCGCAAAAATTGCAAAACATAAAAATGGTTATATCTCGAAAACCCTGCTAGATAGAGCGATTTCGACGAAATTTTTGACCCACAGGGTATCTCTGCAGAGTAGTTTTCCCAATTTTCAAAAAAATTTTCTCTCGCCCAAAATGGCGGCCATTTTGAATTTTCGAAATTTTCGCAAAAATTGCAAAACACAAAAATGCTTATATCTCGAAAACCGTGCTAGATAGAGCGATTTCGACGAAATTTTTGACCCGCAGGGTATCTCTGCAGAGTAGTTATCCCAATTTTGAAAAAATTTTTGTCTCGCCAAAAATGGCGGCCATTTTGAATTTTCGAAATTTTTGCAAAAATTGCAAAACACAAAAATGCTTGTATCTCGAAAACCGTGCTAGATAGAGCGATTTCGACGAAATTTTTGACCCGCAGGGTATCTCTGCAGAGTAGTTATCCCAATTTTGAAAAAAAATTTGTCTCGCCAAAAATGGCGGCCATTTTGAATTTTCGAATTTTTCGCAAAAATTGCAAAACATAAAAATGCTTATATCTCGAAAACCCTGCTAGATAGAGCGATTTCGACGAAATTTTTGACCCACAGGGTATATCTGCAGAGTAGCCATGCCAATTTTCTAAAAAAATTTGTCTCGCCAAAAATGGCGGCCATTTTGAATTTTCGAATTTTTCGCAAAAATTGCAAAACATAAAAATGTTTATATCTCGAAAACCCTGCTAGATAGAGCGATTTCGACGAAATTTTTGACCTGCAGGGTATCTCTGCAGAGTAGCCATGCCAATTTTCAAACAAAAAATTTCTCGCAAAAAATGGCGGCCATTTTGAATTTTCGAATTTTCAGACCCATAGCTAATTACTCACCTACTCAAAATGAGTAAATGCGAATTATCTCTAAAAGTATTGCAGATAGCCAATTTTTCTCAAATAAATCATTCACCTACTTTTGCGAGAGCTTTCACTTGGTGAAGTTTCAGACCCATAGCTAATTACTCACCTACTCAAAATGAGTAAATGCGAATTATCTCTAAAAGTATTGCAGATAGCCAATTTTTCTCAAATAACTCATTCACCTACTTTTGGGAGAGCTTTCACTTGGTGAAGTTTCAGACCCATAGCTAATTACTCACCTACTCAAAATGAGTAAATGCGAATTATCTCTAAAAGTATTGCAGATAGCCAATTTTTGTCAAATTAATCATTCACCTACTTTTGGGAGAGCTTTCACTTGGTGAAGTTTCAGACCCATAGCTAATTACTCACCTACTCAAAATGAGTAAATGCGAATTATCTCTAAAAGTATTGCAGATAGCCAATTTTTCTCAAATAACTCATTCACCTACTTTTGGGAGAGCTTTCACTCTGTGAAGTTTCAGACCCATAGCTAATTACTCACCTACTGAAAATGAGTAAATGCGAATTATCTCTAAAAGTATTGCAGATAGCCAATTTTTCTCAAATAACTCATTCACCTACTTTTGGCAGAGCTTTCACTTGGTGAAGTTTCAGACCCATAGCTAATTACTCACCTACTGAAAATGAGTAAATGCGAATTATCTCTAAAAGTATTGCAGATAGCCAATTTTTCTCAAATAACTCATTCACCTACTTTTGGGAGAGCTTTCACTTGGTGAAGTTTCAGACCCATAGCTAATTACTCACCTACTCAAAATGAGTAAATGCGAATTATCTCTAAAAGTATTGCAGATAGCCAATTTTTCTCAAATAACTCATTCACCTACTTTTGGCAGAGCTTTCACTTGGTGAAGTTTCAGACCCATAGCTAATTACTCACCTACTCAAAATGAGTAAATGCCAAATATCTCTAAAAGTATTGCAGATAGCCAATTTTTCTCAAATAACTCATTCACCTACTTTTGGGAGAGCTTTCACTTGGTGAAGTTTCAGACCCATAGCTAATTACTCACCTACTCAAAATGAGTAAATGCGAATTATCTCTAAAAGTATTGCAGATAGCCAATTTTTGTCAAATTAATCATTCACCTACTTTTGGGAGAGCTTTCACTTGGTGAAGTTTCAGACCCATAGCTAATTACTCACCTACTCAAAATGAGTAAATGCGAATTATCTCTAAAAGTATTGCAGATAGCCAATTTTTCTCAAATAACTCATTCACCTACTTTTGGGAGAGCTTTCACTCTGTGAAGTTTCAGACCCATAGCTAATTACTCACCTACTCAAAATGAGTAAATGCGAATTATCTCTAAAAGTATTGCAGATAGCCAATTTTTCTCAAATTAATCATTCACCTACTTTTGGGAGAGCTTTCACTTGGTGAAGTTTCAGACCCATAGCTAATTACTCACCTACTCAAAATGAGTAAATGCGAATTATCTCTAAAAGTATTGCAGATAGCCAATTTTTCTCAAATAACTCATTCACCTACTTTTGGGAGAGCTTTCACTTGGTGAAGTTTCAGACCCATAGCTAATTACTCACCTACTCAAAATGAGTAAATGCGAATTATCTCTAAAAGTATTGCAGATAGCCAATTTTTCTCAAATAACTCATTCACCTACTTTTGGCAGAGCTTTCACTTGGTGAAGTTTCAGACCCATAGCTAATTATTCACCTACTCAAAATGAGTAAATGCAAATTATCTCTAAAAGTATTGCAGATAGCCAATTTTTCTCAAATAACTCATTCACCTACTTTTGGGAGAGCTTTCACTATGTGAAGTTTCAGACCCATAGCTATTTATTCACCTACTCAAAATGAGTAAATGCTAATTATCTGTAAAAGTATTGCGGATACCCAATTTTTATCAAATACTCATTCATCTACTTGTGGGAGAGCTTTCACATGGTGAAGTTTCAGACCCATAGCTAATTACTCACCTACTCAAAATGAGTAAATGCGAATTATCTCTAAAAGTATTGCAGATAGCCAATTTTTCTCAAATAACTCATTCACCTACTTTTGGGAGAGCTTTCACTTGGTGAAGTTTCAGACCCATAGCTAATTACTCACCTACTCAAAATGAGTAAATGCGAATTATCTCTAAAAGTATTGCAGATAGCCAATTTTTCTCAAATAACTCATTCACCTACTTTTGGCAGAGCTTTCACTTGGTGAAGTTTCAGACCCATAGCTAATTATTCACCTACTCAAAATGAGTAAATGCGAATTATCTCTAAAAGTATTGCAGATAGCCAATTTTTCTCAAATAACTCATTCACCTACTTTTGGGAGAGCTTTCACTATGTGAAGTTTCAGACCCATAGCTATTTATTCACCTACTCAAAATGAGTAAATGCTAATTATCTGTAAAAGTATTGCGGATACCCAATTTTTATCAAATACTCATTCATCTACTTGTGGGAGAGCTTTCACATGGTGAAGTTTCAGACCCATAGCTAATTACTCACCTACTCAAAATGAGTAAATGCGAATTATCTCTAAAAGTATTGCAGATAGCCAATTTTTCTCAAATAACTCATTCACCTACTTTTGGCAGAGCTTTCACTTGGTGAAGTTTCAGACCCATAGATAATTATTCACCTACTCAAAATGAGTAAATGTGAATTATCTCTTAATAGTATTGCAGATAGCCAATTTTTCTCAAATAACTCATTCACCTACTTTTGGAAGAGCTTTCACACACGAAAATGAAAAATTGTGAATATCTCGGAAAAGCTATTTCTTCTGCTTTAATGCTCGGCGGGAGATACACACCGCGGCAGTGGTCTTGACAAAAATTTTTGTCTCCCCAAAAATGGTGGCCATTTTGAATTTTCAAAGTTTTTGCAAAACACAAAATGCTTATATCTCGAAAACCGTGCTATATGGAGCGAACTCAACAAAAATTTGGACCTGCTGGGTATCTCCAATTTTCAAAATATTTTTGTCTCGCCAAATATAGCGGACATTTTAAATTTTTTTATTTTTTGCAAAACACAAAAATGCTTATATCTTGAAAACCGTGCTAGATAGAGCAGACTGCGCTGACTTTGGTTGCCACAACAGTATAAGGCTAGAAACGAAGCATTTTCTTAATACTTTAGCACTCACCTTTATATCCTTTTCGGGACGCTTTGTTTTTGCTATGCAAAAACATTATCTTTTTTTTTTGCGAGCGATCCTCTAGTTTGTTTGGTGTTCAGACGTAATAACACAAAAGAGAGGAATCAGGTGCAGAGTGTCACAATGGTACTATTTTGTCACCTCTTTCTTGGATTCTGACACTTCTGTACACACAAGATTTATACGTTCTACTTATACCTCATTATTCCCATTGAAAAGTAACACTTTGTGCATCAAATTAGGTTCTGGTTATAGCCACTTTCTGTAAGTCAAACTCCTAGTTATCCTTATATTTTGCACTAATAATAGTTGGGACTTAGTAACTACTTCTAGTTATGGCAATATTCTACTTACGGCAGTTCTACATACACCAAATCTAATGTATTTGATGATAATGTCTATTTTACGCTCACTGAAAGTATGCTTCATAATTAATTCTGTTTTCTGTCCCTTATTTCAGGTAAAATGGTCTGTATTTTTTGGCTATGTGGCAGCCCTAGGTCTTCTCAATGCCATCCTCTGGTTCCTGTTTTTCATCCTGTTCCAAGTGGCCTCTGTTCTGTCCAATGTGTGGCTGAGTGTGTGGACAGAAGACCCACTGCTTAACAACAACACTATGGCTAATACATCGCAGTATGCCAACAAACGTGACCTCTACCTCGGAGTGTATGGGGGACTTGGTGTTGTACAAGGTAAAGTAAAGCTTGTGTATATAAAATAGATTTGTATTTAACACTGATTAATATCACACTGATAGAGGTACAGTAAGTACTACTTGGGAATCTACTAGCAATAAGTAGGTACTTTTAGGATAGGGCATTTTAAACAGTACTGTAGTATTTGTTAGAGTAATGGATTATTTTGATGTACAGAATTAGCAAAATAATACTCTTTTGTCCTTCAATATTTATAGTTTTCCTAATGTTTTTTATACATATTGTAATACGATCACCATTAAATAAGTACTCTTTTAATGAGTAGAGTAAAATGGTAAGAGAGTACTTGCAAAATCAACAGCCAAGGTCATATTGGTACAAGTGCGCAGCATTGTGGGAGTCCAACCCTCACAGAGGCGACAGCCAGTGATAAAGTGCCAAAACTTGCTATCCACTAGGCTACTGTTAACTGTGGAGCAAGAGTCCTCCAGTAAAGCATTGGCCAATATAGGAGTGTACACAAACTGCAGAAATGAGAAATGATCCCATATTTTACCCATACTTTGAAACTTTTCACCTATTCTAACATGTTTGCAGATAAGTCTGTGGTTATGTATGAGTTCATTTTCAATATAGTTTATGTAAACAACAAAATTAAGATGGGCTTGGTCTGTTAAAACTTGTTCTGTAAATATCACCAATGACTTTATACAAGCTACGTGTGGAAAAGTAATTCTGAGAATGAAAATTCGGTACTTGCTCCACACTGAGAGTTTTACTGCTGTACTTGTCTTTCAGCATTGTTTGTGCTGCTCTACGCTATCATCACTGCAGTGAGTATGATCAAAGCGTCCCGCAAGTTACATGAGGGAATGCTCTTCAATATCCTGCGCTCCCCCATGTCATTCTTTGACACCACACCAATAGGCAGGATCATCAACAGGTTCTCCAGGGATATTGGTGAGTGCGGGTGTCTTCTCTATTATTATGGCCTGTGTAAAAAGGAGAGAATTGACAAATGTATCTGTGATTCATGCTATTTTGTTGTATGTATGAAATGAAAAAAACTACTGCCATGTGGCACAAATTTCTAAGTTACAAAGTTTTGTGTCAGCCAATGTATTAGCTAAAAGCTGTGATAGGTTACCCTCTGACTTGAAAACAGTTGGACTTTGTTGAAAAAACCGAGTACAAAGTGGCAAACTGAGTACTCAAATAATGCTTGTTTAAATCCATAAATTATGTAGTTTAAATCCAAAAATGAATTAGTGTTCATTCAAGCTTTTCCAAAATTATATTAACTGTTCACGTAACTTTCTTTATTTTGACAAATCTCCCAAATTTTTATTAAGATTTAATACTAATCCATCTCTTTTACAACTTCTATTATCCCACCAAAATTTTTTCTCTCCAACAATAGTCAAACCGTAGAGGTTTTAATGTGGTACTAATAATTTTCAAAATTCTAGCCAAACTAAATTCTGGGTAGGATGCATCAATAAAAAGTTTGGAGATTCAGTTATGAAATTTCAATAATCAACTTGTTTCATCTGTTTGGCCATATGTTATCCTTTCCTTACACACAATTCATGCTGTGGCTGTTAACTCTCTGTTGATTCTGACATAAAACTAAATGTACTCTTTTGAAATACTTTCTTTACAGAAACCATTGACAATGTGCTACCACAGCTGATCAGGAGTTGGATGAGTACTTTCTTCACTGTCATTTCCACTGTTGTGGTGATCAGCTACTCCACACCCATCTTCCTGGCTGTTATCTTACCTGTGGGAATATTGTATTACTTCATACAGGTAGAGTAATCACACCTGTCTTAATGTTTTAATCTTACATTACTTCATACAGGTATCACGCCTATCTTCCTGACTTTTTTCATACTTGTGGAAGTTAGTGTTACATCATATAGTGTAGTCTATGGTTGCAGGTTTAAATCCAGCTCTTGACAATATATGGGAATACCATGAAGGCCTCTCCTAAAATAGTCATTTTTTACCCCACAGCCCTTAAGGGCTGTCGGGGTATTGTTTTCACCCATGGTGGGCGGGCGGTGGGAAAAAGTTTGTCCGGGCTGTATCTCAGAAACCGTAAGGTGTAGGAAGTTGATACTTGGTAGGCACATTGGTTAGGGGGTGTAGGTGTGCAACGTCATGGTGTGTCCTTGATTTGACCTTTGACCTTGCTGCAGTGACCTTGAGTTTGAAAATTTTGTCCGGGCTATATCTCGGAAACCGTAAGGTGTAGGAAGTTGGTACTTGGTAGGGACATTGGATAGGGGGTGTAGGTGCAACGTCATGGTGTGACCTTGGTTTGACCTTTGACTTTTCCGTAGTGACCTTGACCTATAAAATCTTGTCCGGGCTATATCTTGGAAACTGTAAGGTGTAGAAAGTTGATACTTGGTAGGGACATTGGTTGGGGGTGTAGGTGTGCAACGTCATGGCGTGACCTTGATTTGACCTTTGACCTTGCCGGAGTGACCTTAACCTATAAAATCTTGTCTGGGCTATATCTCGGAAAGCGTAAGGTGTTGGAAGTTGATACTTAGTAGGGACATTAGTTAGGAGGTGTAGGTGTGCAACGTCATGGTGTGACCTTGATTTGACTTTTGACCTTGCCAGAGTGACCTTGACCTGTAAAATCTTGTTCGGGCTATATCTCGGAAACCGTAAGGTGTAGGAAGTTGACAGATGATAGGGACATTGGTTAGAGGTTGTAGGTGTGCAACGTCATGATGTGACCTTGATTTGACCTTGCCATAGTGACCTTGACCTATAAAATCTTGTCCGGGCTAGATCTCGGAAACTGTAAGGTGTAGGAAGTTGCTACCTTGTAGGGACATTGGTTAGGGGGTGTAGGTGTGCAGTGTCATGGTGGAACCTTGATTTGACCTTGCTGTAGTGACCTTGACCTTTAAAATTTTGTCCAGACAATATCTCTGAAACCGTAAAGTGTAGGAAGTTGATAGTTGGTAGGGGCATTGGCTAGGGGTTGTAGGTGTGCATCATAATTTTTAGTTTACCGATTAATGCTGTCATCTTGCTATTGAATTGTCTTGTTTTAATACTTTATCTTTACATACATTTTCCTTCTCTTAGATGTTATTTTCTCTACTTTAACATCATTTTGACCTTAATATAACTGACACTGCTCTGAAAGTATCCTGATCTTTGTACTGTTTCACTACTTCTATAGCTCTTGGTGTTGAAAACTATTTCCCCAGGCTGTGGGGTACGGGCATCGTTGATGGTATTTTGTTGAAATGGACGTAAAACACCAAACTTTGATCTTTGATTAATATAGCCAAACTGCCTTTGAAACACCTACAAGAAGAATTTCTTTTTAATTATGTATGTCTATGTAAATATCATGACCTACGTTCCTTAAACAGCATTTCTATTGAAATTTGATATGTTATCTGGAAATCTTGGTTAAGAGGAAGTATACTTTTGTCCCTTGAGCTTCCACTCAATGGAGTTTAGATGTACATTGTTACATTAGTAACTCTTTTTCTTTCAGCGCTTCTACATCCCAACCTCGCGTCAGTTGAAACGAGTAGAGTCCACCTCCAGGTCTCCTATCTATGTGCACTTCAGTGAGACAGTGACAGGAGCAAGCACCATCAGGGCCTACAGTCATCAGGAGAGATTCATAGATATCTCTGACAATAAAGTGGACCGCAACCTGTCATTCTATTTTGCTGGTATTGCTGCCAATAGGTAAGATTATTTCGAAATTTTTAGAAGTACTTCATGTTTAGAAGACACAAGATGACCTTCAAATATCCACATATCAAATATTGTTCTAGTTTTTGCAAAACTTTTACTTGTGTCTGCAAAAAATACAACATTTTCTGATGGTGGGACCACAAATCTGGTTTGTCTTTATGCCCAGCATTGACTAATACTTCTTTTACAGATTAAAATTTTCCCCATATTCCGAGGAAACTGATTGCTTTATTTGCTTTATGTTAAATGACAATAGATACAAAATAGAATAGTTGCTTCTAATTTGATCTAATTTACCCATAATAATTATCCCTGTTCGTGGAAAATAATTTGTATATTAAGCTTTTTAAAAATGTAGAAGTCAATGAATTAAATAACATTTGTCAACAGGTAGTTCTAGCTTAAGTTGTAGAGGAACCAAACATAGTATTGATCTACAGTAGAACCTCTGTTATCTTACCATCTGTTCTCTGACTATTCATTTTACCTAATCTTTTTCACTTTACCTAGGTGTATTAGTCACTCCACAACCCCCCTCCCCCCACCCACCTTTTAACTGAACTATTCCTTTACGTTCATAAACTTTTATAGAATTTTATGTATTTGTGGCTTCTGCATCTGGTGTTTGTTTATCTGTCTAGTAGTCAGATTGATTTCTGCTTTTTCAGGTGGCTCGGCTTCAGGTTAGAGTTCATTGGAGCCCTCATTGTGTTGTCAGCGGCCCTGTTTGCTGTAATTGGCAAAGACACCCTGCAGGGGGGCATTGTGGGATTGTCCATCTCCTATGCATTGCAGGTAAGTTAAGTATGAGCGTCTAGTGGGTGATGTTTTATCACTTTTTCACTTAAGGACAGGATAGTTGAAACTGTAGATGAATTACTATTTATTTTGCTCTTATCAGTAAAAATTGTCAATTGAGAATGGTTTGTTTAAAAAATAAATTAATGCAAAAAATAACCACACAAAAATGAATCAGCTATTGAGCCAAATACAATGAAATACCAAATATTTGAGCACCAAATTAAGCCAAAAAATAGGGGTTAGGGGAGATTCTCTGTACTTTTGCTATAAAATTTAAAAATGGCCTAAAATTGTTACAAAAATCTTAAATTTAATTGAAATATCCCACAGTTGAAAGTAAAGGTGGTTTCTCAAAAGTTTATTTTTACTTTTCATACTGTATTTCCGTAAAAGTAAAGAGCCTTCATATCATAAGAATATACTTTATTGGCGAGTTTTGATCGCACTCCGAGGTGTCCTCGGACCGTGGATTTACATCCAAACGCCTAGGATAAGTGCTCCTCGGACCCCCGATTTATCCACGCCAAGTGATCCAACCTTCTAGCGGGATCACAAAGATATCTAAGATGGCGGCATGAAAAAAAAACAATAGAAAATCATTAAAAGTCAATCAGATATACTAAATTGTAACTATTTCAAGAATTTAATGTCCAATATCTATTTTTATCTCAGAATCGAAGTATTGCACATATTTATGTTACTCTTTAAACATTGTAGCCTCATATTTTGATATTTTATGACATCACAATCTATGCAAATGAATGTAAATATCTCTGAATGTGCTCCTAGACATTTTGATTGTGGTTATACTGTGCATGCGTAAAATATTTGTCCTTGGACACCTTGGAGCTTGATCCAAACTCGCCATATATGACAACTCCTACATTAACAAGTTTGGTATTTAATCACTGTACTCTCACTTCTGTTATTGTGGGCTTGAATTCGGCCAACATATGGGACACACTGAGGGTCTGTTCCTAATGTTACCTTAATTGTTGAAATGTACATGAACATCCCAGATTAAAATTATCTTTAGGATCACAGGTTCCATTCCTGCTCACTGTGGAATTCATTAACAGTTCCAACCTCCTGTTACCTTAGCTGTCTAAATTACTGTAAAACCCCAAATTACACCTATGTTATTGATTGTGTAGGTGACCCAGTCGTTGAACTGGATGGTGAGAATGACCAGTGACTTGGAGACCAATGTTGTGTCAGTGGAGAGGGTCAAAGAGTACTCTGAGACTCCACAAGAGGTAACTCTGCATTCTAATCTTTGCCAAAGTGTATGAGGTTATTGTCTTATTGATGTTCAATTCCTAGCATCTCTGTCTTTTGTTTCAGTGAAATGCCTAGAAGATGTTGAGTATGATTATGAAAGAGGTGATAAATATTTGTTTCAACTCTAGTTACACTATGGAACTATGAATGTTTTGATTAATAATAAACATTATAGGAAATATGATACCCTGGTACACATGCACAACATGCAATTTAAGTTGTTCACAGAAAAGCATAGGAAAAATATCTTGAGCTGTAAAAATTGTATAAAGATGTTGCTGCTGCAAGCCTGCAACACTAATTTTCTATTATAAAACACTGTTGATTAGAAATAACACCAATGATTTTGATTGGCTAATTATTTACTACACTTCTGGTAAAGCTTCTGTAATAGATTTAGTCGACTGGTAATCATAAATGCCAAAAAAAAAAATAAATAAATAAAAGAAAAATGAATTTTTTGTATTACTTAAAAATGATACAAAGTCTCAATTATTGCACCTGCAGTTTATTGGTGTTTGTACTCTGGTTTAGGCTGAATGGACCATTGCTGAGACACGTCCCCACCACTCATGGCCTTCAGAGGGTAGAGTAGCATTTGAATCCTACAGCACCCGGTACAGACTAGGCCTAGACCTAGTACTTAGGAATATCACAGTAGAATTTAAAGCTGGAGAAAAGGTATGCATTCTGTTGTGTGGTTCATGTTGTGACTCTCTATACATAGTAAGCATACTTTCAAAACATAAATTATGTCTTAAGCAACATTAATCACATATCAGATCATCTCGATAAAAATATCAAAAACAAAATATATAGGAAGTAAATTTGTAGGAACTTGTATTCTTTGAATAAATAGCAGATGAGACTTGTAATCAGCCCTATCCACCGACTCAGTAGGAACTGTGACGTGGCATGGAACCATGTAAATAAAGATCAGTTTTGTATAGGGCTGCCATGAATAGAAGTGTATCTACTCCGATACTCTTTTTTCATTTAGTTATATCTTCAGTGAGTACTCCAAATAGTGCATTGCTCTACTGTTTAATAAGTACTCAAGTAATCTTAACAACAGCAGTTCTGTAACCAGGACCTAGAGTTCTTTGTTTTAATGAATTAAAGTTCAACCTATATTTAGGTTGGTATTGTTGGGCGAACGGGTGCTGGGAAGTCATCCCTCACACTGGCACTGTTCAGACTGATCGAGGCAGCAGGAGGCAGCATTGTGATAGATGGCATGCAGATAGGAACACTGGGCCTACACCAACTCAGGTCCAAAATCACCATCCTACCTCAGGTACTACTGTCAGAGCATTGACTCAAACAGTAACATCATAGACTTGGTATGGCCTCAAACTGACTTATTAAGCATGATGTCTTAGGCCTAAAATATTGAATTATACCAGCTTATGTTCAAATCACCATCATACTTCTTGTGTTTCTGTTGACTTGTTGGATAAGATTTCCAGATTAAAAAGTTACAGAGTCTGAATTATAAACTTGCAAAATTTGCAAACCTACTTCATATATTGTATTACTATTGATTTATTGCATAAAATTTCCAGAATAAAAAAAAATGTGGAGCCTGAATTAAAAACTTGTAAAAATCCCTGCCCTGCTTATGGTGTACCATTAATTTAACTTACTTCAAAATCTCCCATCTTAAGTATGAAATTAGACCCGCTCTGGTACATATGACATCAGTTTTGAATAAATTAAGATGTTGATTAGGACTAACTCAGATCCAGAATCTATTTTAACTTAAGTTTGACTGCAAATTTTAAAAGCTCCGGAATTTAGAAAGATTCCTAACTAAAGTATTGAACCAAACCAGGTCATGTCCAACATTATCACCCACCTCAGGTATGGCAATTAAAATTGACTTGCATTAAAGAATCTTGTGTGGTAAGTATGAGATTATACCAAAAACAAAAAAAAAACTTGGATCTTTGACCATAACTTTGACCAGTTAGACCATAACTTTATTCAGTTCTAAAATTAGCCCCAATCTGCCATAGATTAAATACAGTTCCATCACAGTATTTTTAAACATAAAACTGCATATTGTGTATAAGATTGTTGTAATAACATAATGCCATTGTCGGTCTCCAGGATCCAGTGCTGTTCTCAGGCACCCTCCGTATGAACCTGGATCCCTTTGACCAGTACAATGACGACCAGGTGTGGGCAGCACTGGAACACGCTCATCTGAAAGACTTTGTGAGTCAGCTGCCAGCAAAACTGGACTATGAGTGTGGGGAGGGAGGACAGAACTTGAGGTAATGGGAACAAGTGTATTTATTAGTTGTTGTTTTTTTTCACAGCCGCAGGAACAGACAGTCAATATTTCCCACATCTTGTCATAAGCTTGAAGATACTGCTTAGAATTGGAGGAGTTGAGTTTTTGCTACTGTTTTACTAGCCAAGGTCATATCAGGACGTTCCATGAGGCAATGTAAAATAAACAGAGATTTCTAGCATTGGAGGCTATACTTGAATGAAAACATTCACTGTATGGCACTATCGCCACTCTCCTTAATTTTTATGGGTGGAGTCATGTTGATATTATCCTTATAATTTAAATTTTTCTGTCATCTGTGGATCTCTGTTCTGTTCTCTGAACTTTCGCTGTGTGGTTTATACTGTGCATTAGAGTTTCACAAATTTTACAGCAAAAAAGAAGAAAAGTTAAAATTATTATTTGCATACCTTGATATAGTTTGCCATTCATATCTTCCATAAGGCCAGATAAAAGATAACTCTCATTGGATGTTTTTGTACTACATCACGGGAATAACAATTGCTTTAACTTGCAAAAGCCCCCAAATAAATGATTTTTCAAATTGTAGACATACTTTAGCATTACATAACTTTGTGTAAAAAGTTACTCAAAAAATAAAATGACACTGAAAGGTCATTGAATATCCAGTAAACTGCCCCGACGTTGTGTAAAGTGATTTCAGTAATTTATTTTTGCTCCAGTGTTGGTCAGAGACAACTGGTATGTCTGGCTCGTACATTGCTGAGAAAGACAAAGATCCTTGTTCTGGATGAAGCCACAGCTGCTGTGGATCTGGAGACAGACGACCTGATCCAGAAAACCATCCGCGAGGAATTCCACAACTGTACTGTCATTACCATTGCACACAGACTCAACACCATTATGGACAGTGACAGGTAAACATTACAAAATATCACCCAGGTTTTATTAAGCTATTGGTTCAAATACAGTTATTATCCATAACACACATGTCCAAAAATGACTCCTCATCATTATTGTGCTGATGAAAAGGTACAAAAATCAGCTTCAGGTAATGTATTGGCTAGTTAGCTAAATTGACTGATTTAATATGAAGCCCTTGAAATATGTGTACCAATATACATTCAAAATAACATTTTCATTAAAATGTGTCACAATGGTTAGGAATGAATCCACATGGTTAAATATTGACACTAAGGATTTTGACCTTCACATAATGTACGGTTTAAATACATCATGTCAGTCAGGTAACCAAATGCTTTATCTGCATATTGATGATTGATTCAGGTGAACACATAAATAATCCCGATACAAGGTGCAGCAAACCCTGTAAAATTAGGACCAGTGTAAGTGGATGTAAAAGTGGAAACATTGTTGCATTTCAATTTCCTTAATCATAAATGCTGCATTTTTGTTAGTATAAGTCAAAGTTTACCTTAACTAGAATTAAATCATATAGATTTCAGGGGTTCTAGTAATAGAGTCTTATATATACCAATGGGACAAACTCTTCACAGTAAACTGCTTACCATTGCCAGGTAACTATCGACTCTTCTAATTACTACCAAGCAAGAATGTGAACCCATAACTGCCAAAAGGGAGGCAAGTTTATTGCCTCTGACCCACCAAGAATCCACCTTTACTTTGTTAATAAAATAACTGTATCGGCTCCATATGAAACGCCTCTGATAATAAGTGTAAGTTGTACATATGAATTGCATAAACTGGTACTTGTAATCTGTATTCTAGGATTCTGGTTTTGGATGCAGGACGGATTGCAGAGTTTGATTCCCCAGAAAATCTGATGCAGAATAAAGAATCAATTTTCTTTGGAATGGCCAAAGATGCTGGCTTAGCTTCCTAAAGACTTTTTGTCTGTGGTTTAGTATGAGATGTACAACATGAGAGATATTTAGACTTTAGTGGTAAACCTGTGTAGGTGAGTTTTTATTCTCAAACCGTAACAGTAATGTTTTTGTAATGTTACAATATGTGGTGTAATAATTTTGATACTTTCTGCATAATGAATTGTACTTACTTACAGATTAGAATTAACAAATTTGAGTTTTTGTTGATCTTGATAACCTAATACTTTAAAGCGTATTTTATGTTGATTCTTTGTTAGTCTTTATTGACAAATCCTGTTATCACATGTTATCAGAAATATCAATTTCAACATGTTATTGCAATAACCAGGTAGTTTTACAATTTCTACAGTGACTTGTATTTTCTGTGATTAGACTATGAACATCTGACATGAGATGTTCTTGCTATCAGGGCTTGAAATAGTGCTATGAGTTATAATTGATTTTTCCTGTAGCTAAATATAATTCAGTGTATATCTAGAGTTTACAATTTCAGAATGAATTTCATGTATCAAACCAATTTCAATGTTTAATTGTGCCCTAGACTTTTTTGTAGATGTATTTTACTGTTATGTCTGTTAAAGTAGTAACATTTATAATTAATAATTATATCCCCAGACGAAAGTCGGGGATATATTGGATTCAGGTCCGTCGCGCCGCCGCCGCCGCCGCCGCCGCCGCCGCCGCCGCCGCCGCCGTAGAAATTTCCTTGTGGACGCGATAACTCAAAAACAAATTAATATTTTTTTTTCAAACTTGGTACACATGTTAAGGGTGCCAAAAGGAAGATCCCTATTTTAAGGTGACCTTAAACTCCCAGTAAAAAAGAACTTATGGCCACCTTAAGGTCAGAAATTGGACTTTTGGCCACTTAGAGCCTTGTAGGTCACAAACTATGATGCTCAGCTGGCTGAAATTTTACCTGACAACACATTAATATGTTCTTAGTACATGTGCCGAAAATCACGACTTTAAGTTGAGGAGAAAATTGTGTTTGAGGCCCATAAATACCCCCACTTAGGGATTTTTTGCTATACTTTTCATATATTTTGCCCTATAATTTGGAAGTGGTAATTCTGATGAGTCTCAAACTGCGCTAGGTATAACTTTGATATGTAATCCTTGTCTGTAGAAAATTTTAGGGCTGTAGGTTTACCCAAAGGGGTCGACTTAAGGTCTCAAAAGTGCCCACAGAGACCCAATTTATGCACTTTTTGCCACTTTCAAGCACTGTAGCTTTCAAACTATGTCTCTCATCTAAGTTAAATATAATCTGGGAATATATCTATGTGTTTTCTTATATGTGCCCCAACATTTAGGCCTTTAATAGACAGTTAACCTGTGTATCAGGACCATAAACACCCACCCGAGTGACCCTTATAAGACATTTTTCACATCTTTTTCCCTGTAACTTGGAAATGGTAAGTCTGAGAAGTTTCAAACTGTATTAGATATATATTCTGTGTGTAATCTTAGTATGTAACAGATTTTAAGTCTGAAGCTTTAATTTTGAAGGTCAAATTGAGGTCTCTAAAAGGCTCCCAAAGACCCAATATTTGGACTTTTTGCTACTTTTAAGCCCTGTGACTGTCAAACTATGTGACTGATAGAGCTCAAATCCTATCTGGGAAGATATTAGTATGTTATTTTTATATGTGCCAAAAATTAAGGCTTTAAGAAGACATTTAACCTGTGTATGAGACCATAAATCCCCACCCGAGTGACCATTTTTAGACATTTTTCACATATTTTTCCCTGTAACTTGGAAATGGTAAGTCTAAGAAGTTTCAAACTGTATTAGATGTATATTCTATGTGTAATCTTAGTATGTGACAAATTTTAAGTCTGAAGCTTTAATTTAAAGGCCACATTTAGGTCTCTAGAAGGCCCCATAAAGACCCAGTATTTGGACTTTTTGCCAATTTTAAGGCCTGTGACTGTTAAACTATGTGACTGATAGAGCTGAAATCTCATCTGGGAATACATTATTATGTTCTTTTTACATGTGCCAAAAATCAAGGCTTCAAGTAGACATTTAACCTGTGTATGAGGACCTTAAACACCCACCTGAGTGACACTTTTAAGACATTTTTCACATATTTTGCTCTGTAACTTGGAAATGGTAAGTCTGAGAAGTTTCAAACTTTATTAGATACATATTCTATTTGAAAGCCACATCGACTTTGGACTTTTTACCACCTTTAAGCCCTGTGACTGTTAAACTATGTGATTGATGGAGCTGAAATCCCATCTGGGAATACATTATTATGTCCTTTTTACATGTGCCGAAAATCAAGGTTTTTAGTAGACATTTAACCTGTGTATGAGGGCCATAGACACTCGCCCAAGTGCCTTTTTTGACATTTTTTCCGTATTTTGCCCTGTTATTTGGAAATGCTTAGTGTGACAAGTCTTAAACTGTATTATATATAATTTTTGTTTGTTATGTATGTCCCCCAAAAAGTTTCAGATCTGTAGTTTAATTGCTAAGGTCTCTTTAACAATTGTAAAATGCCCACAGAAACCCAATTTATGGACATTATGCCACTTTAAAGCCCAGTAACTGTCAAACTATGTGGGTTATAGAGCTGAAATCTTTGAATTTTTCAAAGGAAATGCCTGTCTATTTAAATTTTGATTATTAATAATGTTATGGCTATCTTAGTCTTTTAAGAACTTATTTTTGTGTGTTATACCTCTGCTTGCTGAGTTTTTAACTTTTTAAAATGAAACTGGTTAAACATATTCAAGTAGACAAAATGGACACTTTAAGTGAGCTTTAAGTCCCAATATTAATGAAATTATATCCTTATGTAGTAAAACTAGGGGATTTTTAACCCTCAACTAGCCCAGTTTTATTCAACTTGCCTCAGTTAATTTTGACACAGCTCCTACAGTTATGAACTCATTTCAGTTGATAATCACATACTTAAAATTCTCAATTCTTTTTGTATTTGAGTACCCCTTTTATATAGATTGTTTGTTTACCATTTATCCCCACCTCTGGGACCTCCAGCTATATTGAGTGACACTAAATAAACAAAGGTATTTAATGATATCAGATGAGAAACAAAGAACTCAATGGGGTTGCAGATCTTGTGTAATAGTGAGAGAGGTGTGGAGAAGGGGAGAGGGGTGGGGGTGGGAGGTAGTGGGCTTCATTACATATAACACAAAGGGGAGTCAGAACTGAGATTGTGTCACATATTTAGGTTGCATATATATGGACCACATATATAGGTATAGAGGAAATGAATAACTGAAAACAATTTGCAAATTCTAAAAATAATATAATAAAATAATAATATAAATAATTTTTTTTTAAATAATATTTTATTTGTGAACAAATATAGAAACAGATATGCGCTTTTGGGATTATGAATTTTAGAATGGACATTGAATCATCAATCATTTAAATACTTTGAAGGAAGATTGAAAAGTATGATGAGTTGAGTTAAAATAATATTTTATTTGTCAACAAATATAGAAACAGATATGCTCTTTTGGGATTATTATTTTAGAATGGACATTCAATCATCAATCATTTAAATACTTTGAAAATAGGTTTAGAGTTATCATTGCAGGAAGATTGAAAATATAATTTGAGTTATGTATTCGGTGTCTGGGGATACACCATCTTCCTTGGGAAGATATAAACAGAGTAGATTGATGTGCTGAAGTTCATATAATAATGGGTAATTATGTTTTAAAAAATTCCCGATCAAAACCTGTGGCGTGAGTGATGACCTGTCTGGGGATATGTTGGCGCCGAGTTGGCCCAATCTAGTTTACATATATTATTTTTACTGATATATGTGTTTTGGTTATTTTTAGGGTAGTTTATAAGTTTTACATGCATATATATTCAAAGCTTTTTCTCTTTGTGTATGGTTTCCTTTTGTAACATGAATTGTTGTATACCAAGTTATAAGACACTTTTTGTTTTGTTGAGCCAAAATAGAATATTGGTCTTTGCAAAGTGAGCATTTCTTAAGATTAATACAACTGAAAATTAAGGCTGAAAAAATTATTGGAATTTTCATTGGAGTAATGACTTTATCTTGAGTACAAAGGCAGGAAAAGAGTATCCTTATCTTGTTTGGTATCAGCATTTTTAGACACATTATTATCATATTTTACCTCAAATTGATATTTTTTGTAACTTTTAAAGAAAAAACAAACAAACTTTGACTATTGTTGTGGGAAATAGAGAGCTCCTGAAGATTAAATTGGTATTCAAAGAATAATCAAGCCAAACAAGCTGGTACTCATGTTAGCTCTATTGAAAATAACAGTTCATCCCTTATTTATGCAAAATTAATCAAATGTTTCTTGACCAGACCAGGGTCAAGTACATAGAACCAAGTACAAATAATGCCCAAAGTTGCAAGTACTGGTGTCAAAACTAAAGTACAGATAATTTGACAAATTGCCAGTACATGTACATTTGTAATGTGCTTAGGAACAACCCAAAATATGATCATAAGATCAAAACTCTATATTTAAAATGAATTATTTATTGAGACATATATTTCGAAAAACATTGTCATTCAATGAGAACTGAAATTCTTCTCAATATTTAGGCGGGTTGCATATAACCAACCCGCCTATTAGATTGATGTGTTCGACATCTGTCCGGGGGCCACGGTGGCAGAGTGGTAACACTCTCGCCTCCCACCTCTGAGGCCGGGGTTCGATCCCCGTGATGGCCTTAAGTGGGAAAGCTGGTAGTTGCTTGCCGTTGGTCAGCAGTTTACAGTACACAACCCTAGCGAACTCTATGTACTGGTTTCCTCTGCCCTCCCAACTACCCGTCGTGATATGACTTGTACAGTGTTGAAAGCGACGTAAAATCCCAAATAAATAAATCGACATCTGTCCGTCCAAATTTTTGTTTCCGGACTCTAACTCAAAAATACTTAGTCCAATCGAATTCAAACCTGACAGGGATATAGATCACCATCATAGCTAGGTTCCTTTCGAAATTGGTGTGATTCCATCCGTTTGTTTGCCCGGTTTTTTTTACCATTTGTCTGTCCATCCACATTTTCGTTTCTGGACTCTTACTCAAAAACGCTTTGTCCAATCGAATTCAAACTTAACAGGGAGATAGATCACCATCATAGCTAGGTTCCTTTCGTAATTGGTATAATTCTGTCTGTTCATTTGTCCGTTTTTTGTCCGTTTGTCTGTCAACATTTCCGTTTCTGGACTCTAAATCAAAAACGCTCTGTCCAATCGAATTCAAACTTGACAGGGAGATAGATCACCGTCATAGCTAACTTGCTTTCAAAATTGATATAATTCAGTCTGTTTATTTGTCTGTTTGTCCATCAACAGTTCCGTTTCTGGACTCTAACTCAAAAACGCTTTGTCCAATCGAATTCAAACTTGACAGGGAGATACATCACCATCATAGCTAAGTTGCTGTCGAAATTGGTGTAATTCCGTCTGTTCGTTTGTCCGTTTATAGCATTGATACAATTATGTAACGTAGATTACAAGTTTTACATTTCTTAGCACGTGTAACACATTTACCTTAACTGGGTGACCTAACATTTCTTTCCTTGTTTCTGAATTTAATTACAGCAGTCGCTAACCTTATTGCTGCTTGTGCAACCCGCCTTTTGGGGCATTTCTGACCCTCTTGTTCATGTTACACATAGTAAAAATAAAGTTTACAAGTTTTTGTCTTTGAGTGAACATGTGTCAAGACAGAATATGTTTTGTGGTATACTAAAATGCCTGTTGTGGAGAATTGAATAAGCCTTTTGTTGTATAAAAATGAAAGGGCTAGATTAAATGCAGCCTCCATTTTTATAGCAAAGCTGTTCGGTGGGTACTTAAGGGGGTTTTTGTGTAAAATAATGAAGGGGGGGGGGGGGAGTAATTACAGCCCCTGTATGATAAAACCAAAACTATGCTCAGACAGAGTGTAAGTTTTTCTCAAATAACTGAATATGGGTAGATTAAATGCAGTACTTGTACTAGCCTCAGGCCTGTTATTTACATAAACCACCAGTGATGATCCCAATTTCTACAGGAGTCCTCGTAATCTTACATCAGCACACAACTAAGGTTTAATATTACATGAAAGTTGGAAGAATATCACCTATAAAATGTGACATTAAAAATTCTCGTATAACTAAAATTTAAGCATGCATCGTTGCTATTTATATATAGAAAAACAAAACTTTTGTAACTGTTGGCATAGAAATGCCAAATGTTTTGTCCAGGATGATTTTGATACTTAGTAAACATTCATGTTGAAACATGAACAAGGTATGAAGTATAAATAATAATAGTTTATCTGCAGTTCAGAGAATGTGTTGGAGGTGCTATTAAAGTCAAACATTTCATATAACTGAGTTTTGTAGTTTACAGTGTAAACATAGAATAATGAAATTGAAATTACTAGACTTAAATTTATAAAGACTCTTTTGTTTTGTGTAATCAGTGTTATTTGTGTTTTGTAAAAGATGTTATCTATGAAGGGGAGTCACAGTTTTCAGATGCAGTAATTGTGACTTTCAGTACTGTTGATCATATCAGTTATATGTCTTTGTAATTTGTTACCTTGTGTGATTAGATATAAATATTTTGATGTTTCTGGATTTTAATGTTGTCTTATATTTCAACATTTGAACTTTACAATAAGAACCCATGGTGAATAACATACAATGAAACATATTGATATTTGTGGCAAATATGTGGGAAAAAGCACGAAGTAACTTAACAAGAATTCAGTAGAGTTGTACTATGTCACCTGCTTTAGTTGTAGATTGAAATTAAATGGATGAAAAAAGCATACACCTTATGCTGAACTTAATAAATAGTTGATTGACTGGCAGTATTTTTGGAGATCCATCTTTGAGGAGGACTGAGCCATGACTAAGAACCCACCCTGCTGAAAAATACAACCCAGATCTGATGTATAGTTTTTGACTTAAGCCTATTGGTAGGTAGATAGACAAACACACAGATATGTATAATTAAGCATCCCGCGAGGGAGGCTTGTTTGTATATGGGAGAAGCGACTCCGCCGGATCCATAAGGCGGATTCTTTTCATATTTGGCAGGTGTATCCAGTAGCCCTGGGAAATTTTTCTGAATATGCTGTGATGACATTTTCACCAATCAGCGAGGTCACATGACCAAAAATGTGTTCTTTGGAAGGGCGTCCTTGTCCGGATGATAACTTACAAACATTTTATCTATCCACCTGAAATTTAGTAAATACCTTCCTCATATAAAGATCTGGGCGACATTAAATTTAGGCAGGGATAGCTTAAGAAATGACCGAGTTGTTGATGACTAATTGAGCATTAACAATTTCTTAACGAGTAAAACATAAAAATGCTTGTATCTCCCTAACCATATGAGATAGAGCGATTTCGTCGAAATTTTCGAACAACAGGGTATCTAAAGATACTCTAATTTTCCAAAAATGGGGGTCATATTCAATTTTCGAATTTTTGACAAAAAATGCAAAACACAACATTGGAAATATAGGCTCATAAGGTACACATATAGAACAATACAAGTGATATATGAGTACTTTTTGAAACCATTTTGTTCATAAAATAAAAATTTACTAGTGGGATTTCGGCAAAATTTTGGACCCACAGGGTATCTGTGAAGAATACCCTTTCCAAGTTTCAACAAATATTTCACTCACCAAAAATGGCGGCTATTTTGAATTTTCAAATTTTTTTCAAAACTGCTGGTATCTTGAAAACCGTGCTAGATAGAGTGATTTCGACGAAATTTTTTACCCGCAGGGTAAGTTTGCTGAGTAGCTGACACAATTTTGACCTTGCCGTAGTGACCTTGAGTTTGAAAATCTTGTCCGGGCTATATCTCGGAAACTGTAAGGTGTAGGAAGTTGATACTTGGTAGGGACATTGGTTAGGGGGTGTAGGTGTGCAACTTCATGGTGTGACCTTGATTTGACCTTGACCTATAAAATCTTGTCCGGGCTATATCTCGGAAACCGTAAGGTGTAGGAAGTTGATACTTGGTAGGGACATTGGTTAGGGGGGTGTAGATGTGCAACGTCATGGTGTTACCTTGATTTGACCTTGCCGTAGTGACCTTGACCTATAAAATCTTGTCCGGGCTATATCTCGGAAACCGTAAGGTGTAGGAAGTTGATACTTGGTAGGGACATTGGTTAGGGGGGTGTAGGTGTGCAACGTCATGGTCTGACCTTGATTTGACCTTGCTGTAGTGACCTTGACCTATAAAATCTTGTTTGGGCTATATCTCGGAAAGCATAAGGTGTAGGAAGTTGATACTTACTAGGGACATTGGTTAGGGGGTGTAGGTGTACAACGTCATGGTGTGACCTTGATTTGACCTTGCTGTAGTGACCTTGACCTATAAAATCTTGTCCGGGCTATATCTCGGAAACCGTAAGGTGTAGGAAGTTGATACTTACTAGGGACATTGGTTAGGGGGTGTAGGTCATGGTGTGACCTTGATTTGACCTTGCCGTAGTGACCTTCACCTATAAAATCTTGTCCGATCTATATCTCAGAAACCGTAAGGTGTAGGAAGTTGATGCTTGGTAGGGACATTGGTTAGGGGTTCTAGGTGTACAACATCATGGTGTGACCTTGATTTGACCTTGTAGTGACGTTGACCTTTAAAATCTTGTTGCACCTTTGGGTCTGTCTTTTGATACAGATTTCCTCAGAAACTACTGCACCGATTTCTTTGAAATTTGGTATGGAGCTTCCTTGGGTAGAGGACTATCATTTTTCCTCATTGCATGTTTTTCAACCAATCAGAGAAGTCACATGACCAAAAACATGTTTTTCAAAAGGGTGTGCTTGTCTGGATGATAACTTAAAAAGCGCTTCACCTATTCACATGAAATTTTGCAAGTACGTTCGTTATATACATGTCTGGAAATCAATAACTTTTCGAAGTGATCCAATACAAAATGGCCGACTTATTAATGATTTACTAAATGTCACGATTTTTCTTAACGCTGAAAAAACAAAAACGCGTGTATCTCCCTAACCGTGCGAGATAGAGCGATTTCGACGAAATTTTCGACCCACAGGGTATCTAAGGAATGTATTATTGGCAATTTTCAAAAAATTTTCCCCTCCCCAAAAATGGCAGCCATTTTGAATTTTCCAATTTTTGCCAAAAATGACAAAACACAAAATTGCTTGTATCTCCTTAACCATGTGAGATAGAGCGATTTCGTCGAAATTGTATAAAACATATATTAATTGCTGCACATTTATAGCATGAAAAAAGTATTTGGGTGGCACAACCATAACATGCGGGTCGCCAGTAAGCAGCAGGCCTTGGCCTATTTTTTTTGTAGTCCGACTACCCCCGTTTCTGCTCAATACTTAGTAGGAGATTAATGTTGTGGCAGTGGTCTTGTTTATAATGGTCCTATGACTTGGATTTGAACCCAGAATCATGGAGGTAAGGACATATAATGATCATTTATCAAACTTTAAAATCACTTTATCATTGAATTTCTAACAGCTCTTTGTATTCAGGAACCTGACCAAGTATTATTAAACTTAACGAAAGCCTCAAGGCATATAATTAGAGCAACATGGATGCATATTTTGATTTCCTTATGGGTAAAAGCAATGTTACATGCAGGCATCCAAGTATTCAACTACTGTATAGTTAATATGGTAAACTAATCTGGTTATAGCAAAGATTATAGAGTGTAAGCACATAATGCAACAGTAGACCAGTCGGACAATACTGTGTTTAGGGTGCTACTCATTTTCAATACAAATAAGAATATGAATGGCAACATGACATGTCCACCATCATATACAGCAGACACTGTTCAGACCTTGTATAACAACTACTTTTTTCAATGTATACCACCCTCCATGCAAATATTATTACAAAGTTAAATCAAAACACTTTAATGCAGATAATACACAGAGGTTTGTCTTCACATCATGAATTAATTTGTAGCAAGTGTCATGTTGTACCAGGAAAGGCCTACAATGTACCCCTTCATGTTGCCATGTGATCTAGATTTGAAACCAGAGAGGGGAGAGCCACATGATTAAATGCTATAAATCCGACCCCCCCCCCTTAATGTGATCTAAACCATAAGTTCCAATGCATAACAATGCTTAAAATATGAAATTACTTTGTGGGACTTTGTCCTATCGAATTGCCCACTTGTTGACTAATATGTTTATTTTGATATTCATATGGAATCTGAGACTTGGACTGAAACATTTTGGACTGGGTAACTGCATGGTAATGCAAGGCAAATGAGCTACTTCAGGTAGAAAAGTAGCAGATATATAAAATTATTTGGAATAATTTACAAACTGGTTTCGGGCTCTCCAGTGTTTTTAGCCTCAGGCCTCACGCTACCAACCTCTTTCCTTAAGTAAAATACTGAGGCCTGCTACAGTTTTACTGGTGGCAGCAGTGGGATCCCAGATTTTAAAATGGATCCAGTGATCTGAACTTACAGACCTCTTGGGTGTGATTGACTGTATAATGCTGTTTGTGGAATATACTCTGCTTAGAAAATAATTATATTTTATTACGCTACAATAGCTTACCATGTGGGACTTAATGCTGTTCTCGGGTTGCCACACCCGGGGCCAACGTCTTAGAAAAAAAGATCGTTCTTGTTAGCCACCGGATATACTGGTAGTTGTCGTCACGTGATAACTTCTGACCAATCGCCCTACTTTCTCGTTGGCCACGAAGACTGGTAGCAGTTTGTAAATATACAGACATTTTCATTTATTTCTCAGTATTCACGTATTGTTGGAGGCTAATATTTGGACATTTCCTTAAATATATTTCATAGATTATACTGTAAAATTTTTAATTTCACAACTTAAGTATTTTCCCTTCAATCCGCGTGTTTTGAGTTTTCTCGGTCCAGGCAATTTCAATTGTACGTCTTTTTATTGCGTTAAAATGTCTCTTCATCAAGCAAACAAAGACAAACCGAGAGCTCAGAAATGCCGCCATTTTTGCTTCAGTTTTGATACTCATAATTTCTGCCCTACCTGTAGGGAGGCTGGCAAGGGAGATGACCCCTGTGTCACTTTTGAAGCACCCTGCCATATTTGCACGTCTCTCTCTGATGAACAATTGCAAAAAATTCAAAACAGGAAGCGGTACTTAAAAAAGCAAAAAGCGGAAACTAGTTCCAAAGATGAACTAGATCTCTTGGGTGAAGGAGATGGGGACTCTTTTACTGGTTCTAATGCAGACCTTGAGAGTGCTGCCGATAACCTCTTTACCTCACCCCCCCGTCCTCAACCTCTCGCCTTCAGTTCTTTATCACTAAAGACCCCAGCAAAAGCTGTTCCACCAACCCCAGGTACTGTTTTGCAAAACAAAATTCAAAGAAATCTAGAGAAATCCCTGGGTGATTCCTTAAATATACATATACAGCAGCAAATGGGTTCCTTCCAGGCATCCATGTTAGAAGCATTTCAATCACTCCGAGAGGAGTTGGCAGTTAAAAAGCCTGCCGAGGTTGATCCCTCGCCTCATGCTTCAAAAGCTGGTCCATCCAGCAAGTCTGCTGCTAATCTGGACCTACCCCCTCCGAGGTCAAGTACTAATGCACAGTCCGAGGCAATGGATGTGGATGTTGGTCCAGCACTCCCTCCTCGACTAGTACTTAACCAAACTTCCTCGGATCAGTACGTTGCCCCTTCTGAAGCCATACCGAAGGATTCCTCGTACTCACACAAAAAACAAAGCCACAGGCAAACAGTAGCACCGAGCTCTGCCTCGGATCAACTGGATGAGGATTCCGACGAACCTTGGATCCATCCTAGACCTAAGAAACACTCTGACAAGAGCAAGCATAAATCTAGGTCCAGATATGTGTCATCTTCAGAGGAAGATCACTCCCCTGTTGCCAGACACAGGTCTTCTAAGCCCTCTAGGGCTCAGCCCTCAGGCGCAGCTTCTGATCAAGACCTCCCACAACATGATCCAGACCCCCCTTATTATAGGGAAGTAGCCCTGTCTGACATTCCCTCCCAATACTCTGAAGAGGTAGACACCTTCAGACGCATTCTTTCTCTCCCTGACCCCAGGGACTCTATGCCTAGGTCGTCAACTTCAGTGTTGGGTCTGGATGACGAAAAAGGCCGTCAAGAGCTCAGACCTAGAGGTCCTTCCTCTATCTTACCACTTAGCTCAGTTATCAAGGACGCCTTCGATAAATTTCAACATGATTTCAAAGCTGCCAATTTATCTGAGGGAAAATATGTCAAGCCTCCTCCGTCCACTTCTAAGTGGTATAAGGTTGGACAGCCCACTTTTCAAGACAAAATCCAGGAGTTGAATACGGACTTTGCTAAGATCTGTATTACTCCTAGACCTCCTGGGGCACCAGTAGCCAAAGTCCCTATGCCAGTCCTTAAGGAGCTGGAACATCAGGCTAGACAGAATATTTCAACCCTCAATTTCACCGCTGCCTTTGCCAAAACCTCTTCTTCTTGCAATGCTTCTTTGGAAAAGTGCCAACATAGCATCAAGTCAACTGTCAAGAAGATAAAGTCTCAGATCCAGAAAGGTGCCAATCCTGAGAAAGCAGCAAAGCGCGGATATGAGGAAGTTGCTGAGTACTTGGATTTTTGGAACAAGACAGTTCTTGTCCAACATAGAGCTCTTACCTGTCTCAGCAAATCGCTAGCCCATATTCTCCAGAGGGAATTATATTCTATGGCTAATACCGGCTTGCTTAGGCGCGAAGCCGAAATGACTCTATTGCATCCCCAGCTAGGGGAAACGAGACGCCAAGAACTTAGGAACTCGTCCTTCTGGGACTCCTCCTTGTTCGAGTCTCAACTTGTTAAGGAAGGTGAGGATTTCCTTCTCAAAAAAGGCACCTCAAAAGATTCTCAGGGTTTTGCACCCTACCAGAATAAGCCCTTTCGTGGCCCCCACAAGAAAAGAGGCTCCTACAGGAAACGCCCCTATGGGGGCAATTCCTCTCAAAGCAGTAACCAATCCTTTCCCTCGGGAAGAGGAAAATCCAACTTCAGAGGCTCCAGGGGTCGTTTTCGACCCCACAATAGGGGAAGGGGGCGTGGAAACCCCCCTTCACAATGACTCCTCCAAAGCCTCATTCAGTCCACCAGTAGGAAGTCGCCTCCGTTCTTTCAAGAGAGACTGGCTAACAAACAAATGTTCTCAAAACGTGTTAAACATTATCACCAATGGCTACGTTCTGCCATTCCGTTCAAAGCCAAACTTGATCAGATTTCCTCTGATTCTATCAGAGTACAAAGCCCAACAAAAAGACCAAGCCTTGGCCACTTGTATCCAGTCTCTCTTGTCAAAGAACGCCATCGAAAGGGTGGAAAAAGTAAAATCTCTCGGGTTTTACAGTCGCCTGTTCCTAGTACCCAAGCCTCACCAAAGGTGGAGGCCAGTCATAGACTTAAGCAGGCTCAACACTTTTCTACATGTAGAAAAGTTCAAAATGGAAACCCCGGAGTCCATCAGGACTTCCCTGGTCCCAGGGGAGTGGGTATCGTCGATAGACCTGTCGGACGCATACCTTCACATCCCCATCCATCCAAACTCAAGGAAGTACCTAAGGTTTTGCTACAAGGCCCAGGTGTTCCAGTTCACCTCCCTACCTTTCGGACTGGCCACAGCCCCCCAGGTCTTTACGATGATCGTAAAGGAAGTGAAACTAATGGCCCTCTCAAGAGGACTCAGAATTCACCAATACCTGGACGACTGGCTGATCAGGTCCCAGTCCCAGGAGGAATCTCAAAGGGACACACAGGCAGTGGTAGACCTAACCCAATCCTTGGGTTGGATAATCAACCACGAAAAATCAGAACTGAAACCTACTCAGGTGTTTTCGTTCGTGGGCTACGATTACCACCTAGATTCAGCCCTTGTAAGACCCACTCACGAGAGATGGCTCAAACTTCAGGATTTGATCCTACGACTCAAGTCAAAACGTGTTTTGACTGCAAGATGTTTGATGTCTCTAATTGGGTTGCTAGCCTCAACGGAGAAAATGGTCCCGGAGGGACGCCTTCACATGAGGCCCTTTCAGTTTCATCTCAAGGAGCACTGGAGATATCCTCAGTCGCTGGACAACCTCCTTCCTTGGACAGAAGCCATTGTAGCCCACCTAGATTGGTGGCAAAACCCCTCAAATGTGATGAAAGGCGCAGACCTTCATCCCAAGGACCACAGTATCCAACTCTTTACCGACGCCTCAAACGAAGGTTGGGGCGCTCAAAATTCTACAAAAGGGCTGTGGTCAGAGCGGGAAAAAAGGCTACACATAAATGTCCTAGAATTGAAGGCGGTCTCCCTGGCCCTTCGAGACTTCAAGGACCAGTGCCAGAATCAAACAGTGTTAGTTGCAACGGACAACTCAACAGTGGTAGCCTACATCAACAAGCAAGGGGGAACTCACTCAGCAGAGATGTGCGCTCTCCTGTGGAAAATCATGACCTGGTGCCATCACTACCATATAACATTGAAAGCCAGGCACATTCCAGGGTGTCTGAATGTGATGGCCGACCTCCTATCCAGGTCCAACCAAGTGCAGTCAACAGAATGGTCTCTGCACCCTCAGGTCTTCAAGCAAATCTGCCGAAAGTGGTTCACCCCTCATGTAGACTTATTCGCCACTCACCTGAATCACAAACTCCCTCTATATGTGTCTCCTATCCCAGACCCAAGGGCCTGGAACATAGATGCTCCGAATATAAACTGGACCAACCTCACGGCCTACGCCTACCCTCCTACGGCTCTCCTTCACAAGGTGATCCAAAAGATCAAGCAATGCCATTGCCTGATCATCGTGATAGCCCCAGGCTGGCCAGGGATGCCCTGGTTTTGGGACCTAGTGCAGCTCTCAACAGAGATCCCACTACAACTCCCAGTGTCAACGACCCTACTCAAACAGTCCCACAACTACGTGTTCCACAACAATCCACAACAGCTGAACCTCCACGCCTGGTGTCTAGGAGCGGACAACTCCAAGAACAAGGCTTCTCTGTGGAGGTGGCAGAGAGAATTGCTGCCCCTCAGCGGTCATCAACAAGGACCATCTACAGGTCAAAGTGGGCCCTATTTGAAAAATGGTGCAAGAAAATTCGGTGGATTTCTCCACTCCATCTGTGAAACAAATCTCAGATTTTTTCATGTACCTGTACCAAGACCTAAACAGGCGCCCTTCGACCATTGATGGTTACAGGACTGCCATCGTTGACACTCTGGGCCCAACGGCCCAACACATTGCGCACAATGCAGACCTTCATAGGTTACTCTCCAGTTTTCACAGGGATCGTCCTAAAAGTTCCAGAAATTTACCCAAGTGGAACCTTTCTGTTGTCCTCAACGAGCTCACCAAAGCACCATTTGAGCCCATGAAAGACTCAGACCTCAAACATCTTACTCTTAAAACTGCTTTCTTGCTAGCCTTGGCCTCCGGCAAGCGCCGCAGCGAAATCCATGCCTGGGTCGCTAACAAAGTAGCTAATTTAGGCCATGGGAAAAGGTAGCCTTGTTCCCTTCTTCTGATTTCATAGCCAAAAACCAACTAGCAAGAGAAGGTTCTCAAAGTGTGTCACCAGTGACTATCCCTGCTTTGACTACCATTGTAGATAGACAGTTTAAGGAAGACAGGACCCTGTGTCCCGTGCGGGCCCTGAGGTTCTATTTGGACCGAACTAAAGACCTGAGAGGGTCTCGTTCTCTCCTTTTCATCTCCTTTAAGAAAGGACATACCTCAGACATCAGACCCGCTACACTCTCCTCATGGTTGAAACAAACCATTCTACTTTGTTACAAACAAGCAGATCAACAAGCCTTGGACTTGGTCCAAGTCAAAGCGCATGACATCCAGGCCTTCGCGGCCTCTAAGGCCTTTTACGGTGGAGTATCGGTGGACCAAATCATGCAAGCCTGTCACTGGAAAGCTCACAACACATTCACAAATTTTTACCTAAAAGACCTTACTTGGTCGGACACCGACAACAATATGTATCTGGGACCCGTAGTGGCGGCACAACAAGTCCTAGATCCTTCCACCAGTTGTCCTCGGAAAGAAAAAAGGGGAGGGGGGGGGCACATCCGCTACAACCAAGTCTTCAGGAGTCTCTCCCAGGATCTAGGTATTCCTTTACCTTCAAGATGTTACGGGTAAGGTCATTTTATTTTTTAATTATCAGGTAATTTCTATTAAGGACTTAGTCAGTTGTCGTTAATCTCATATTTCAGGTTAAAAATTTCATGAGATGCCCAACCGCTGGGTTGGTCAGTCACACGTGAAGGTCTAATAGGGACCCTTAGACCTCGAAGTGAGCACCGCTGCACTTCCGTCCTACTACCAAACATCTGGACAGTTTTAGCACTGTCCCCTTTTTACTCAGGTTTTTGGCTCGTTACAGGCCCGATCTTCGGGATCGGGGCTCTGTAAAAGGGACTCAGACTGGCATTTCTGGCACTATTCTGTATATATATTAATTCAAATCTTAGAAAAAAATTACATATCTTCCAGTCTCAGCTGTAATCCCGCCACCGGGCGGTTGAATTCAGCATTAAGTCCCACATGGTAAGCTATTGTAGCGTAATAAAATTGAAGATTTTAATTACTTAAATGTAGCTTTTATAAGCTACAAGCTTACCATGTGGGACTTAGAAGAGTCCCACCCTGCCTCCCCGCTGTTTACAGCTGAGGGGTAGGTTTAATAAAAAATTTCAACGAGAAAGTAGGGCGATTGGTCAGAAGATATCACGTGACGACAACTACCAGTATATCCGGTGGCTAACAAGAACGATCTTTTTTTCTAAGACGTTGGCCCCGGGTGTGGCAACCCGAGAACAGCATTAAGTCCCACATGGTAAGCTTGTAGCTTATAAAAGCTACATTTAAGTAATTAAAATTTTCAAATTTCTTTTTCTCCTGTCATAAACTAAAACCTTCAGATGGACAGAGAAAATAATGTGAGACTACTCCTTTATCAAATTATCAGGATAAGCATGAAGGAAATCACCCCTCAGATGATGCTATTGCACCAAGCATGGCTCAAGCACTCAACAGATGTTCTGGTGATGAATGGAACAGAACCAACTTGCACAGGATTTCAAATAATCCTGAATGTTGGAGTTCCAATAGAGAAAGTTACCAGGGCATAAATTATGATGCAATTGGGCAAATCAATACTTATGGTGAAGTAAAGTTAAAATTTAAAGTTCTAGAACACATTGGTGTTATGCAGCACCATTAAAATTAATAAATACATTAACTAAATATGTACTACATGAACAAATATACAAATAAAACATCTGACTAGATACACATATAGTAAAAAAACAAAAAGACAATAAGCAAACAATATTTGAATAAACACATTGACAAGAAAAAGACTAGAGTTTGAATAAACACATTGACAAGAAAAAGACTAGAGAAAGGATAAATACAGACTAGCAATACTTTAACTAAACAATATGAATAACATGATCAACTATACAAAAAAAACTCATGACTAGATATACAGATTAAAATTGACAAGAATATACAATAAACGGTACAGAAACAATAAAAGAGACACAAACCATAAATAGAATATGATAGTCAAAAGGAGTAAAATAAAACCAAACATCATTAAAATCCAGTCAAGGTTAGTATTGTACTGCAATATTCACACCTCCATTTAGTCGCCTCTAACGACATGCACATATTGGGCCTATTCTACTTCCCCAGACCCACAAGGGGAATCCATGCTTATGGTGGAAGAATCTTATTAATGGATGATCAAGAGCTCTAAAAGGCATAAACGCTTTAATGAGTCAGTTACAAAATGCTGATCATGGATTAAATGGAAGGGTGACTCACCAAAAGCCAAAAGTATGCCAGATGTCTTTGATGGTAAAATACCATGGCCACAGTATCTGGTACATTTTGAAACAGTTGGAGATCTTAATGGATGGAATGACCACAGACGGGCACAGTACTTAACTGTCAGTTTACGTGGTGAAGCATGCCAGGTCATCCAGTTGTTGGAGCCAAGACTGAAATGCAACTATAGATTGCTGATTGAAGCTATGAATAGAAGATTCTATCTAAATCATAGCGAAAGTTTGTACAGAACACAACTGAGAACAACTGTTAGAGAACCAAAGCAGTCATTATCTGAGTTGGCTCAGTCCATCAGGGTTCTAGCATCTCAAGCCTATCCAACTGTGGATAAACAGTTGCTGGATTATTTGTGCTGTGATCATTTCATTGAGGCACTACAAGATGAAGATATGAAGATACACCTGATAAGTGGTAATACTGACAGGTTTGATGACATAGTGTCACAAGCAATCAAATATGAAGCCTGGAATGAGGCACATAGAATGAAAACCGGCAAGAGGCTCATGTACAGTGTGCATGCTGATAACTCTTCTGTTGTAGGGATAGAATGTAATCAGTCAGAAATTGACTGCAATGCTCTGCGAAACAAATGCCTTTGACTGAGTGCTGAATTGAGCATCATAAAAGGAAAGCTGATCACAAGAAGAAAATCAAATGCTACTTTTATTGCATTACAACAGCTTACCATGTGGGATTGAATGCTGATCTGGGATGGCTGCAAGGAATCAGGCCAACGTCTAAGAAAAATAGACATTTATAGTTGGCCTTAGCCTCAAGTTGTCCTCTCGTGGTACACTGAGATCTCGTCCTATACTTTCTCGTTGGCCGCGTGAATTAGTAGCGTCTGTCACATACACAGACATTTTCATCTATTTCTTAGTTCACACGTATTGTTGGATGTTAATTTTTGGTCATTTCTTGTAATATATATCATAGTTTATTCTGTGAAAGTTCCATTTTATTGCGCTACAATAGCTTACCATGTGGGACTGAATGCTGTACTCAGATGGCCGCAAGGCATCATGGCCAACGTCTAAGAAAAATAGACATTTATAGTTGGCCGTAGCCTCAGGTTGTCGTCTCGTGGTACACTCTGACATTCGTCTCTTTTCTCGTTGGCCGCGTGATTTAGAAATATTTTATTTTAGAAGGAAGTTTCTTCATTTTTTACAAGGATATACTTGTCGTTGGATATGGAAACTACATCAGTTTCTTAATTTTATTACATAGAATCATAATTCGGTGTCTTTTCATAGTTCAGATAAGTAGTTTTAGCATATTTTACAACTGAAGTCCACTTCCAGGTTCACGTTGTAAAGAAACAGCGACTCGTTTATGTGGTTTCTAATACAGGATATATATATGTGCCTGTCAGTACAAATAAAATAAAATATTTAACCCCTATCTGCTTCATTATTGGACCATTTTTAGGTTTTAAAAACATATAAATTTAACCCAAACGAGTCCTTGTCGAGTGAAATCATTGGAAATAAGTTCCGTTTTTTTGTCGAGACAGCAATTTCTTGTAATGCACGTCTCGTGTAGGTAGTTTATATACAGGAATATATGCCTGTTGAAATCAAATAACATAAATTTCTTCATGGTTTATCCCCGTTCTTCAACAGTATTTGTCCATTTTAAGGGTTAAAATATGATATAAAGCACGAAACTAACTTGGGGAATCCTCGGGGAAACCCCTGTGATGACGTCACGTCTAGACAGCATGTGCTGAGAGACGCGTGTTTCTTACAGTACGTTTACCAATAAAATAAAATTGAATAAATAAAATGAAATAAAATATTTTATCCCTTCTTTCCTGTATTATTGACTATTTAAAATGTTAATACTTAAATAAACAGGAATTAAATCCTTCCTCAAATCGTCTAGACAGTACGTGCTTCTTCAAACTAAGGTAACTTTGGTTTGGCCTTATTTTAATTCATCCAATTTTATAATATAAGAAATATTATACTTGCTTTTCAGATTCTATGTTATTTAATAAAATTCTGTGTAATTAGTGCTTTCCTTATCTCACAGCTAGCCCTACCTGCAGTGAGGCGGGTGGGGCAGATGACCTTGTGTCACTCTTGATTTACATACGTAAATCCAGTTGTGTAGTTCTCTTCAAAGAACCCTTAAGGAAAGCTTACAAGGAAATTATAATATCCATCTTCTTTCTAGCCAGGGTGGATCAGATCCCTGCTTGAATCTGAAGCCAGATCCAATCTTAGTTCATCCGAGTTTTTAATTCAACCGAGAATCGGATGCATTATTCCCAACTTCTATCCACCCGAGTATGATTTGATACTCGGATTTTCATTGCATCTAGATCCGATGCTCAGATATCAGATCCGAGGTTCGGATGTCTGCTACTCCCATCCTATGCTTGGATGATCGGATTTTACACTAAGTTCCAATGCTCGGATGATCTAATCTAAAATCCGATGCTCGGATGATTGTATTTAGATCTCATCCTCGGATGATCAGATCTTAAATCTAATGTTCGGATGATGGTTCCAGATCAGAACTCTGAACAATCCTAACACAACTTGGACTAATAGTTCACAAGCCTGGCAGTAAATATTCCTTATTGGAGGCTTCGGTGCAAGTCCAAGTCCTCCAGCCCTTCTGTCCTGACTCTATTTTTAGGGAAGTAGGTTGCCTGACTTCACCCTAACCATTTTCTGAGGACATTGAAACTTAAGCAGTTTTTGAACCTCCCTGCCCCCAGGGATTTTATGCCTAGATCCTCCACAGTCTGGACTCTGAATGATTTACCAGGCCAACAGGAACTTAGGCTGCTAATTTCCCTTAAAATGGAACAACCTTGTTTTGAACACAAATTACAAGTTTTCAAATCTTGTATCTCCCTAGGGGCCTCCTTGGGTAAGCCCCCTCCCCCTTCTGGTCATCAAGAGTTGAGCTTCAGGCTGCTCTTCACTAGGTTCCCCTGAATACAACCTGGTTATGGATATTTGTTAAGACAGTAGCAAGGCTACTACCAGACAGGTCAAACTCAATTTCATGGTGCATATAAGTAGTCAGAAGGGGTATGGTGAATTCAGGTGAGATACTGGATCTTTAGATCTTAAAGTTCCCCATTCACATCTAGTTTCGGAAACTCAGCGTTTAGGCCCTATTAATCAGCCCTTTCCATTCCCACAATCTAGAGGCTCCTACAGGAACCACCCCAATGGGGGTCATTCCATTCCAAGCAGTATCCATCGTTTTCCCCAGGTAGGGGGAAATCGAGTAACAGGCTCCAAGGTCGTTTTCGACCCCACTCCAGGGGACGAGGGCATGAAAACCCTTCCCCAATGACTCCTCCAAAGCCTGCCTCAGTCCACCAGTAGGAGGTTGCCTCCGTTCTTTCAGAAAAGACTGGCAAACAAATCCTGTCATTCTTTACAAATCCAAGTCCGGTCAGATTCCCTCTGATTCAGTCAGAATACAAGGCCCTTCAAAAGATCAAGCTCTGGCCTCTTGTATCCAGTCTCTTCTGTTAAAGAACGTAATAGAAAGGGTGGGAAAAGGTAAAATCTCTCGGGTTTTACAGTCGCCTGTTTTCTAATCCCCAAGCCTCACCTTAAGGTGGAGGCCAGTAATAGACTTAAGCAGGCTCAACACTTTTCTACACGAGTCCATCAGGACCTCCCTGACTCCAGGGGAATGGGTATCGTCGATAGACCTATCGCACGCTTACCTACCCCCCCCCCCAGCCCCCTCCAACCCCCCCCTAGGGGGCTACGAATACCACCTAGATTCAGCCCTTGTAAGACCCACTCACGAGAGATGGCTCAACTTAAGGATTTGATCCTAAGACTCCAGTCAAAACTTGTTTTGACTGCAAGATGTTTGATGTCGCTAATTGGGTTGCTTGCCTCAACGGAGAAAATGGTCCCGGAGGGACGCCTTCACATGAGGCCCTTTCAGTTTCATCTCAAGGAGCACTGGAGATATCCTCAGTTGCTGGACAGCCTCCTTCCTTGGACGGAAGCCATTGCAGCACACTTAGACCGGTGGCAAAATCCCTCAAACGTGATGAAAGGTGCAGACCTTCATCCCAAGACCACAGTATCCAACTCTTTACAGACGCCTCAACGAAGGTTGGGGCGCTCACTTAGATCAAGTTCTACAAGGGTCTGTGGTCAGACCGGGAAAAAAGGCTACACATAACCGTCCTAGAATTGAAGGCGGTCTCCCTGGCCCTTCGAAGCTTCAAGGACCAGTGCCAGAACCAAACAGCGCTAGTTGCAACGGACAACTCAACAGTGGTAGCCTACTTAATCAAACAAGGAGGAACTCACTCAGCAGAGATGTGTGCTCTCCTGTGGAACATCATGACCTGGTGCCATCACTATCACATAACATTGAAAGCCAGACACATTCCAGGGTGCCTGAATGTGATGGCCGACATTCTGTCCAGGTCGAACCAAGGGCATTCAACATAATGGCCACTTATTTGCCACTCATCTGAACCACAACCTTCCACTGTACGTATCTCCTGTCCCAGACCCAAATGCTTGGGACATAGATGCTCTGAACATAAACTGGACGGCTCTGACTGCCTACGTTTACCCTCCGACGGCTCTCCTTCACAGGGTGATCCAAAATCAGGCAATGCTATTGCCTGATCATCGTAATAGCCCCAGACTGGCCAGGGATGCCCTGGTTTTGGGACCTAGTGTAGCTCTCAACAGAGATCCCACTGCAACTCCCGGTGTCAACAACTTTTCTCAAACAGTCCCACAATCATCTCAACCTCCATGCTTGGTGTCTAGGAGTGGACAGCTCCAAGAACAAGGCTTCTCTGTGAAGGTGGCAGAGAGAATTGCTGCCCCTCAGAGGTCATCAACAAGGACCATCTACAAGTTCAAGTGGACTCTATTTCAGAAATGGTCCAGAGAAAATTCGGTGGATTTCTCCACTCCATCTGTGAAACAAATCTCAGATTTTTTCATGTACCTGTACCAAGATCTAAACAGGCACCCCTCGACCATCGTTGGTTACAGGACGGCCATTGTTGACACGTTTGGCCCAGCGGGCCACCATATTTTACAAAGTTCAGACCTTCACAGGTTACTCTCCAGTTTTCGCAAGGATTGTCCCAAAAGTTCCAGGAATCTTCCAAAATGGAACCTTTCTGTTGTTCTCAATGAGCTCAAAAAGCACCCTTTGAGCCTATGAAAGATACAGACCTCGAACATCTTACTTCCAAAACTGCTTTCTTGCTAGCTTTGGCCTCCGGCAAGCGCAGCGGAATCCATGCCTGGGTTGCAAACAAGTATCTAATCTAGGCCAATGGGAAAAGGTAGCCAAAAACCAACTAGCAAGAGAAGGTTCACAAAGTGTGTCTCCGGTGACTATTCCTGCTGTAACTACCATTGTAGACAGACAATTCAAAGAATACAGGACCTTGCATCCCGTGCGGGCCCTGAGGTACTATTTGGACCGAACCAAAGACCTGAGAGGGTCTCGATCCCTCCCTTTCATCTCCTTCAAGAAAGGACACCCCTCAGACATCAGGCCCGCTACTCTTTCTTCTTGGTTGCAACAAACCATTCTACTTTGTTATAAACAAGCAGACGGGGCCACGGTGGCAGAGTGGTAACACTGTCGCCTCCCACCTCTGAGGCCGGGGTTCGATTCCCAGCACGGCCCCAAGTGGGAAAGCTGGTAGTTGCTTGCCGTTGGTCGGCAGTTTACAGTACAGAAACCTAACGAACTGAAGGTACTGGTTTCCTCTGCCCTTCCAACTACCCGTCGTGATATGACCTGTACAGTGTTGAAAGCGACGTAAAACCCCAAATAAATAAATATAAACAAGCAGACCAACAAGCCTTGGACTTGGTCCAAGAATTAAGCGCATGACATTTGGGCCTTTGCGGCCGCTAAGGCCTTTTTATGGTGGGGTATTGGTTGACCAAATCATGCAAGCCTGTCACTGGAAAACTCACAACACATTTCCAAAATTTTTACCCAAAAGACCTTACTTGGTCAGACAATGACAACAATATGTTTCTGGGACCAGTGGTGGCGGCACAACAAGTCCTAGACCCTTCCCCTCAGACCAGTCATCCTCGGAAAGAAAGAAAGGGGGGCACATCCGCTACAGCCAAGTCTTCAGGAGTCTAATCCCAAGATCTAGGTATAGGTTTACCTTTCAAGATGTTATGGGTAAGGTCATTTTGTATTTTTAGTTTATCAAGTATAAGATGTATTAAGGACTTATCAAGGTTGTCATTAATCTCATGTTTGGTGGCAAAAAATTTATGAGAATTCCAATCATTGGGCTGGTTTTTCACTCGTGGATGGTCCCTCAGGACCCTTACACTCCTTAAGTGAGCATGTCTGCACTTCTCTCCTAGAATCAAAACATCTTGACAGTTTTAGCACTGTCATCCATTCTATTCAGGTTTTTGGCTCTTTACAGGCCCGGTCTTCGGGATTGGGGCACTGTAAACGGGACTCAGACTGGTATTTCAAACATTCTTTCTATCTATTACTTCAAAATCTAAGAAAAATTGACCTATCTTCCAGTCTCAGCTGTAATCCCTCCACCGAGCGGTTGGATTCAGCATTCAGTCCCACATGGTAAGCTATTGTAGCGCAATAAAATTGAAAATTTTAATTACTTAAATGTAGCTTTTATAAGCTACAATCTTACCATGTGGGACTGAGAAGAGTCATACCCTCCCCGCTGTATTACAGCTGAGGGGGTATGGTATAACATTGCAACGAGAAAAAGAGACGAATGTCAGAGTGTACCGCAAGACGACAACCTGAGGCTACGGCCAACTATAAATGTCTATTTTTCTTAGACGTTGGCCATGATGCCTTGCGGCCATCCGAGTACAGCATTCAGTCCCACATGGTAAGCTTGTAGCTTATAAAAGCTACATTTAAGTAATTAAAATTTTCAAGTTTGACAGGATAAGTATTTTTAATATTTTTGGTGTTTTTGAGTTTTCCTCAGTTCAGGCTTTTTGCATCTAAGTCTTTTATTGCGTTTCAAAATGTCTACCCACCAAACGAATAAAGACAAACCAAGATCTAGTAAGTGTCATCACTTTTGTTTCTCATTTGACATAGATAATTATTACCCTACCTGTAGGGAATCTGGCAAGGGTGATGACCCCTGTGCCACTTTTGAGGCGCCCTGTGATATCTGTGCATCTTTCACAGATAAACAAATGAATAAAATTCAACACAGGAAACGCTGTATAAAGAAACAAAAGTCCAAACACTACTAGTCCAAAAGATGATGAACTTGATATTTTGGGTGAGGGCGATGGGGATTCTTTTACTGGTTCTAATGCAGACCTTGAGAGTGCTGCAGACAACTTATTTACATCACCCCCACGTCCCCAACCCCTACCCTTCAGTTCATTGTGTCTGAAAATGCCAGCAAAAACTGTCCCCCCCCCCCCCCCCCCCCCCCGCCCCAGGTACTGCCTTACAGCAGAAAATTGAAGCAAATCTGGAAAAATCCCTGGGTAATTCACTTAACATCCATTTACAGCATCAAATAGGTTATTTTCAGGCTTCAATGTTAGAAGCTTTCCAGTCTCTCTGAGATGAATTAACTTCTAAAAAGCAAGTGGAGGTGGATCAGACCTCGGCTTCTAAGCCTGGAACCTTACAAGCTGCTGTAAATCTGGACCTACCCCCTCCGAGGCAACCTCAAACTACGGTTTATGGTCCTGCTCTTCCACCTCACCTTGGTACTGATCATCATCGGATCAGCTTTCTAGTCCATCCGAGGAGCCTTCTAAGAAGGCTTCGGATAGACCTAAAAACACCTAGGATGTCATCTTCTAAATCCAAAAAACATGCTGACAAGAGTAAGCATAAGGTGGGGTCCAGATTCGTGTCATCTTCTTCAGAGGAAGATCAGTACTCTGTAGCCAGACACAGGTCTTCAAAGCCCCCTGGGGCTCTCTGATCAAGACCAACCTCAACATGATCCAGACCCCCCTTATTATAGGGAAGTAGCTCTGTTTGACGTTCCCTCCCAATAAGCTGAAGAGGTGGACACTTTCAGGCGAATCCTTTCCCTCCCTGACCCCAGGGAGTCTATGCCTAGGTCCTCAACTTGAGTTATGGGTCTGGATGATGAAAAAGGCCGTCAAGAGCTCAGACCTAGAGGTCCTTCCTCTATGTTACCACTTAGCTCAGTTATCAAAGATGCTTTTGATAAGTTCAAACATGATTTCCAGGCCACTAATTTACCTGAGGGTAAATACATCAAACCTCCTCCTTCCACTACAAAGTTGTACAAGGTGGGACAGCCCTGTTATGAGGACAAAATACAGGAGTTGAACACAGATTTTGCAAAAATCTGTATTACTCCTAAACCCCCTGGGGCTCCTATGGGCAAGGTTCCCCTACCAATTCTCAAGGAATTGGAACATCAAGCTAGGCAAAATATCCACTCTTAACTTTACTGCTGCCTTTGCCAAGACTTCATCTTCTTGCAATGCCACTCTTGAGAAGTGCCAACATAGCCTGAAGTCAACCTTCAAGAGAGTCAAATCTCAAATTCAGAAAGGTACCAATCCTGAGAAAGCAGCCAAATGTGGATATGATCAAGCCTGTGAATACTTAGACTTATGGAATAAGACTGTTCTTATTCAACACAGGGCTCTCACTTGCCTCAGCAAATCCTTGGCCCATGTACTACAGAGGGAGTTATATACCATGGGTAACACCGGCTTGCTAAGGCGCGAAGCCGAAATGACCCTTTTACAACCACAACTAGGGGAAACGAGATTCCAAGAACTCAGGAATTCGCCCTTTGGGAATTCCTCCTTGTTCAAGTCTCAACTTGTAAAGTAGGGAGGAGGCTTCCTCCTTTAAAAAGGCACCTCTAAAGATTCTCAGGGTTTCAGACCCTATAAGCCCTTTCGTGGTTCCCACAACAAGAAAAGAGGCCCCTACAGGAGTAGTATATATCAGGAAACACCCCTATGGGGGCAACTCCTCACAAAGCAGTAACCAATTGTTTTCCTCGGGTAGGGGGGGAAACCGAACTTCAGAGGCTCCAGGGGTCGTTTTTGACCCCACAACAAAGGGCGAGGGCGTGGAAACCCCTCCCCCCAATGACTCCTTAAAAGCCTCCCTCAGTCCACCAGTAAGAGGTTGCCTCAGTTCTTTCAGAAGAGACTGGCAAACAAACAAATGTTCATCCAACATGTTAAACATTATCACCCATTCTCTTTTGTCAAAGAACGCAATCGAAAGGGTGGAAAATGTAAAATCTCTCGGGTTTTACTGTCACCTGTTTCTAGTCCCCAAGTCTCACCAAAGGTGGAGGCCGGTCATAGACCTAAGCAGGCTCAACACTTTTCTACACATAGAAAAGTTCAAAATGGAAACTCCAGAGTCCATCAGGACCTCCCTGATTCCAGGGGAATGGGTATCGTCGATAGACCTATCAGACGCTTACCTTCACATCCCCATCCATTTAAACTCAAGGAAATACCTAAGGTTTTGCCACAGGTCGCAGGTGTTCCAGTTCACCTCCCTCCCTTTCGGACTAGCCACAGCCCCCCAGGTCTTTGCAATGATTGTAAAGGAAGTGAAGCTAATGGCCCTCTCCAGAGGACTCAGACTTCACCAATACCTGGACAACTGACTGATCAGGTCCCAGTCTCAGGAGGAAGCCCAAGTGAACACTCAGGCGGTGGTAGACCTAACCCAGTCCTTGGGGTGGATAATAAATCAGGAAAAATCAGAACTGAAACCTACTCAGGTGTTTTCGGTCGTGGGCTACAAATACTATCTAGATTCAGCCCTTGTAAAACCCACTCAAGAGAGATGGCTCAAACTTAAGGATTTGATCCTACGATTCAAGTCAAAACATGTTTTGACTGCAAGATGTTTGATGTCGCTAATTGGGTTGCTTGCCTCAATGGAGAAAATGGTCCCGGAGGGACGCCTTCACATGAGGCCCTTTCAGTTTCATCTCAAGGAGCACTGGAGATATCCTCAGTTGCTGGACAGCCTCCTTCCTTGGACAGAAGCCATTTCAGCACACCTAGACTGGTGGCAAAATCCCTCAAACGTGATGAGAGGTGCAGACCTTCATCCCAAAGACCACAGTATCCAACTCTTTACAGAGGCCTCAAACGAAGGTTGGGGCGCTCACTTAGATCAAAGTTCTACCAAGGGTCTGTGGTCAGACCAGGAAAAAAGGCTACACATAAATGTTCTAGAGTTGAAGGCAGTCTCCCTGGCCCTTCGAAGCTTCAAGGAACAGTGCCAGAACCAAACAGTGCTAGTTGCAACGGACAACTCAACAGTGGTAGCCTACATAAACAAACAAGGAGGAACTCACTCAGCAGAGATGTGTGCTCTCCTGTGGAATATGATGACCTGGTGCCATCACTTTCACATAACATTAAAAGCCAGGCACATTCCAGGGTGTCTGACTGTGATGGCCGACCTTCTGTCCAGGTCTAACCAAGTGCAGTCAACAGAATGGTCACTGCATCCACAGGTGTTCAAACAGCTCTGTCACAAGTGGTTCACTCCTCATGTAGATCTATTTGCCACTCATCTGAACCACAAACTTCCACTGTACGTATCTCCTGTCCCAGCCCCACAGCCTTGGGACATAGATGCTCTGAACATAAACTGGACGGGTCTCTGCCTATGCTTACCCTCCAACGGCTCTACTTCACAGGGTGATCCACAAAATCAGGCAATGTCATTGCCTAATCATTGTAATAGCCCCAGGCTGGCCAGGGATGCCCTGGTTTTGGCACCTAGTGCAGCTCTCAACAGAGATCCCTCTACAACTTCCAGTGTCAACAACTCTTCTCCACAATCAATCAATCAAGCAATCCAGAACATGGATTCAGCTCCAAGAACAAGGCTTCTCTGTGGAGGTGGCAGAGAGAATTGCTGCCCCTCAGAGGTCATCAACAAGGACCATCTACAAGTCAAAGTGGATCTTATTTGAGAAATGGTGCAGAGAAAATTCGGTGGATTTCTCCACTCCATCTGTGAAACAAGTCTCAGATTTTTTCATGTACCTGTACCAAAATCTAAACAGGCGCCCCTCGACCATCGATGGTTACAGGACGGCCATTGTTGACACTTTGGGCCCAGCGGGGCACCATATTGCACAAAGTTCAGACCTTCACAGGTTACTCTCCAGTTCCCACAGGGATCATGCCAAACGTTCCAGGAATCTTCCTAAGTGGAACCTTTCTGTTGTACTCAATGAGCTCACAAAAGCGCCCTTTGAGCCTATGAAAGACACAGACCTCAAACATCTTACTCTCAAAACTCCTTTCTTGCTAGCTTTGGCCTCCGGCAAGTGCCGCAGCGAAATCCATGCCTGGGTTGCAAACAAAGTATCTAATCTAGGCCAATGGGAAAAGGTTGCCTTGTTCCCTTCTTCTGATTTCATAGCCAAAAACCAACTAGCAAGAGAAGGTTCTCAAAGTGTGTCTCTGGTGACTATTCCTGCTTTGACTACCATTGTAGATAGACAATTCAAAGAAGACAGGATCTTGTGTCCGATGTGGGCCCTGAGGTACTATTTGGATCGAATCAAAGACCTGGGAGGGTCTTGATCCCTCCTTTTCATCTCCTTCAAGAAAGGACACACCTCAGACATCAGACCCGCTACTCTCTCTTCTTGGTTGGAACAAATCATTCTACTTCGTTATAAACAAGCAGACCAACAAGCCTTGGACTTGATCCAAGTTAAATCGCATGACATTTGGGCCTTTGTGGCCTCTAAGACCTTTTATGGTGGGGTATCGGTGGACCAAATCATGCAAGCCTGTCACTGGAAAGCTCAGAACACATTTACAAATTTTTACCTAAAAGACCTTACTTGGTCAGACAATGATAACAATATGTATCTGGGACCAGTGGTGTGGCACAACAAGTCCTAGATCCTTCGCCTCAGACCAGTTGTCCTCGGAAAGAAAAGAAGGGGGGGTGGACATCCGCTACAACCAAGTCTTCAGGAGTCTAATCCCAGGATCTAGGTATAGGTTTACCTCTCAAGATGTTACGGGTAAGGTCATTTTTTAGTTTTAGTTTATCAAGTATATATGTATTAAGGACTTATCAAAGTTGTCATTAATCTCATATTCGGTGGTAAAAATTTATGAGAATTCCAACCATTGGGCTGGTTTTTCACTCGTGGATTGGCCCTAAGGGCCCTTACACTGCTAAAGTGAGCACGCTTGCACTTCTCTCCTACAAGCAAAACATTTTGACAGTTTTAGCACTGTCATTCATTCTATTCAGGCTTTTAGCTCTTTACAGGCCCGGTCTTTGGGATTGGGGCACTGTAAACGGGATTCAGACTGGTATTTCTAAACATTCAATCTAATCTATCACTTCAAAATCTAAGAAAAATTGACATATCTTCCAGTCTCAGCTGTAATCCCTCCACCGTGCGGTTGGATTCAGCATTCAGTCCCACATGGTAAGCTATTGTAGTGCAATAAAACTGAAAATTTTAATTACTTAAATGTAGCTTTTATAAGCTACAAGCTTACCATGTGGGACTGAGAACAGTCCCACCCTGCCTCCCCGCTGTATTACAGCTGAGGGGTAAGATTTTTAAAATTTCAACGAGAAAGTAGGACGAGATCTTACAGTGTACCACGAGAGGACAACTTGAGGCTATGGCCAACTATAAATTTCTATTTTTCTTAGACATTGGCCTGATGCCTTGCGGCCATCCGAGATCAGCATACAGTCTCACATGGTAAGCTTGTAGCTTATACAAGCTACATTTAAGCAGCTAAAATTTTCAATTTTGTCATGTAGCAGGTCATATAAAGCCAAAGTGTCCTAAAATGGCAGAAAAGAGGAATACATCATCTGGTTCAACTAAAGCTAATTTAAATTAGAACTGACTGATTCTGGAGGCCGAGAGTCAGTCATTAAAATTTCAAGGCCATGTTCACCTTTATGTGAAAACTCATAGATAGAAATGTCCAGTCTTAGATAATGTATATTGTTCGCCTGAAATTGTCAGGGAGATGAATCAAAATGTTCAGTTAAAATCTTTGAATTTGAACAAAGAAATGGGTGAAAATATGTGCACTATTTAGAGCAAAGTGTATGGTCATTTTGCCGATGAGGAAAATTCTCTGTTGCAATCTGTCATATGGAGTCAGATGATGAGTCTGGAGACAAGTAAGCATGCTGGCATGTAAACTATGGTTTTGAATAATTCATATCACTATCCAGATCGGCTTCAGGTCAGATGAACTTGTTCAAAACCTGGGAGACAGTAAGCGTACTTGATGGTGATGTCCATCATGGCTTGCTGAGATTGATTTCAGGTCCGATGAAGTAGTTGTTTAAAACCTGGGAGACAGTAAGCATTGTTGGTGGTGGTGTCCATGAGTTTAAGATCCAATGAAAATGTTCAAAACCAGGGACACAGTAAGTATATTTTATGGTGATGTCCATCATGGCTGAGATGAGTTTCGTTTCTGATGAACTCATTGTTTGAAACCGGGACAGTATAAGCATAGTGTGTGATATCCATCATGGGTTGCTGAGAACTGTTCCAGTCTGACAGTACATGACAGCCACCTACACAATTCAGAGGAAACATCTAGTGATCTTCTAACTGATGAGTGCTCCATGGAATGCTTGATTCTAGATGATTCTGTTGTCTAGTTATTATTCACCTGAGATCCTGGATAAGACAGATAGATGCTCTCACGGATGTTGTTGCAAGTGTTCCAGTCATTAACTGTTTGGACTTCCTGAGGACTTGAAAAATGAACAGTGATAATTCATTCTTGTGAACTTTCTTTGTAGTGTACCGCATTGTGGTACATCATCAGTAATTCAATGTCTAAATATATGTATGTTTAAAATGAATAAGGTTTATGATGTAAATTATTAGCTATTACCTAACACATAAGACTTTTCTTTGCAGATGTATTAATGTTGTTATTAATTTTCTGATACATTTTCTAGGACTATTGTTAATTTCATGAACAATATTGTAAAATAATGTAATATATTTCTATTTTAGGTTAACAAACATGTTGGTGAGTATGTTGTATCACCATGGTTGATTACCCATATATGGTCAATCTTAGGTGGGTGAGTATGACGGTGAAAGCCGATGCAACGCAAAGTATCATGTAATATTTGGTTTGGAATCGTGGACCACGGCTAATTTAGCGGTAATTCAGCCATTTGAGCCGAGAAAGTGGTTTTTCACATGAGATTCCAACAAAAATACTAAGAAATAGGCAAAATCTATAACACACTAACCTTTCACATTAACAAACCACGGATTATCCTCATATTTAGTTTATATTGTGGCTTTTGAAGCATTTCTACTATCTAACTAGCCGTCATTGTTGTACAAGTATATCACGTCTGAAAGACTTTAAAGAAGGTGACAAACAATTGTCGTAAAATATTTGTGGATCAAGTGAAGATAACTTAGCTATAGTAGAGGGAAACAATGGTTAGACAGCAAATTACATATATTTTCTTAGAATAATCTATGCTGACTGAATAAAACCAGTTTCTTGAACTTTACAATTTTGCAGTCACAGTTCTGAAGTAATCCTTATAAGTAACATTTTAAAGTTACCCATGGAAGTTATACTTTGCGGTTTAAGAATTCATCTTAGTCTTACTTAACTGCACATGTAAATAAATTAAGTTCAGTTATATAAAATCTATTTGTCTTTATCTTTGCCAAGTTGATTATTACTTCAATTTAGTGCATACTTTCAATCTTTGGACAACAGCTATTTTCAAGTTTAGACTTTACAGCAAGATTGACTAACTTGCATATACTCACATACAGTTGAACATTACACATTGTGTGACTCAACAAGAGTATAAAGTAGCATGATTAGCCTTGCTCATTGAACCTTTGGACTTTGTGCGACTTTGTCATATCGAATTGCCCACTGGTTGACTGATATGTTTGAGAGTTTATTTTGATATTCATTGGGAATCTGAGACTTGGACTAAAACATTTTGGAATGATGGTACTTCTGGGTAACTGCATGGTAATGCTTCAGGTAGAGAAGTAGCAGATATATAAATTATTTGGAATCATTTACAAACTGGTTTCGGGCTCTCCAGTATTTTCAGTCTCGGGCCACACACTACAAACCTCTTTCCTTGAGTGAAATACTGAGGCCCACTACAGTATTATTTACTTGAATAACTGTAAATATAATTTTTAATTACATCCTTATCAAAATTGTTAAGATTACCATTATGACCACAGCAGGGACATTATTTTGCAACAAATGCAAAGGAAAGTCCCTGCATGATAAACAAACAATGCAAGACATTCTGTTATTGTTATAATCATCAATTAAAGTATGGTCCACAATTGTACATGTAGAAATATTGTTTTCTGATAACATTCTAGATCCAGGAACTGGTGTAATTTTCTATGTCTTTACAGACTGCTAAAAATGGACCGGGCACGATGTAGATTCGAGATCGTGCTTCTCCTCTTTAGTGTATTTTAGAGGACTGTTCTTGTAGTTTCAACAATGTTATTGTTAAGATTTTAATTATATTATTGCGGTATTCGTGCATGGTTTGAGAGACGCTGGAAAAAGGATGGAAGGAAAAAGAGAACCCGAACACCTCTTAGTTTTAAAAGGTTGTTTTTATTGTAGTAAATGGTAGAACGAGGTAGGCTTAGTGGGCGATAATACCAGTTTCCTGAGAGCAAGGGGTGTACTGTGCCCCGACACCTGTCGCGTGAAATTAGTTTCCACGCAAAATAGGTTCCTCAAAATTGGAATTTAACCATGAATAGAAGTTATTGTTATTTTATTATTGTTAAAGAATTGTCGAATTGTGTATTGATATCTTACTAAAACATGTTGAATATTATGCCAATTTTGGTGTTTTAGCTTATAATTTACTATTCGTACTCATGCACGATAGTGTAAAATGGACAGATTTCATGGGAACTTATTTAATCGGATGCCGTCTGGTCTGCAAAACTGCAAATGTTAATGAAAATATCCCAACTTCCTATCTGTGCAAAGTTAAGGTTTGTGCAATGATATGGCATCAAGCAGTAGAGGTATACATTAGTGTTGCAAGCACATATTCCATATATTTAAACATTAATACTGCTCGTCTTTCAGAGGTATAGTGGTGGTGGACCAATTCACGCCCATGTACCAATTCACGCCCACCCCTAAATTTATTCCAAACCATCACAGTTACACAATAAATTACATATGTATATGATCAAATTGATCATTATCTATGATGTGGTAAACATATTTTCCATGGAAAAGTAGGAATCTTTGAGAAAATTGAGGGTGGGCGTGAATAGGTACACAGGCGTGAATTGGTCCACCACCACTAGAGTAACTGATATTCTACCAGTGAACACCAAATGTTGTGGTTAACATTTTTATTTTAAATTCTATTAACAAGCTTGGGTCATTTTTTTGACTAAATGACACATTATAATCAATTGTTATAGCCTACACAGTTTTATGGTGTTTCTTTTAAGCTGTATGTGTATTTCGACAGTCTTTTGTCAACTGTTTTCAGGCAGGCCAGACATACCAGTGAACGCTCATTTTGTTTACTTAAAAGTATTTGTCCTTGACCTCTTAAAAAGAAATATCCAGTGGGCATTCACTGTTAGGCAGGCATTCAACCTATAAATAATGACTGTGTTCATGATCAGTGTAAAGGCCACATATATCTTCAAAGTGTTGTGTGAGCATTGTTCTATTCAGTTGTTTCATCCAAGTCACATTGCATAGTATTCTTACGTTACATGCAAAGGGTGTAATAGAACCGTTTTTTATTCCCAATTCCTTATGCTATCATATGTAACTGCAGAGGCAGACTTATGTGGGTGTTCCACCACACGACTAAGGCTTCCAATTAAGGGTTTTTGAGGGTCGGTTTCAGAAATATGCTTAGTCCCAGGCGTCCTGTAAGGGTCGGTTGTGGTCGGTTGGGGCCGTGTGAAATATCAAACATGTTTGATATTTCTCCCGACCCCAACCGATTATTTTTTCCCGCCATAAACAAAATGTCCAGTCCCAGGCGTCCTCAGGCCTCCTCAGATCAAATTTACACAGTCCTATGTTGTCCCAGGCCGCCTGCGACCCTTAGTCCCCGACCCTTAGTCCCAGACCTCTATCACTTAGTCCCAGGCTTCCTGCGACCCTTAGTCCCATTGCCAAACAAAAATCGGCGATCCTGGTCTGGGGACGCCTGGGGACGCCTCAGGACACCTTGTGGGGTCGGGACTTAATCCTGGGTTAGTCGGGGCTTAGTCCCAGGAGGCCTGAGGCGTCCTGGGACCCAGTCGGTTTGTCTACGACTAGAAAAATGGCTTAATCGGTTCTTAGTCCCAGACCAGTTAGGGACTGTCTGGGGCCTCCTGGGGCGTCCTGAGGCCGATCTGTAGTTAATCCCAGACCTTCATACCGATTCTGTCTTCCACCCCATTGGTCAATTTTTTTTTCCATTTTTTCCAAGACTACCCACGATTAAGGGTCCCAGACAGGATCGGGGCTTAATCCTTTGGTGGAACAGGGGCATTAAGAACCTTGAGACAAGATTTTTATTATACCGATAAGCCACTTACTGCCCCTTTCAACATAGCATTTTTCATCTACTCTATCTTCAAACTCACGCTATTCACCTGCGTCTGGCCTGTTTTTAGGCAGGCCAGACATACCAGTGAACGCTCATTTTGTTTACTTAAAAGTATTTGTCCTTGACCTCTTAAAAAGAAATATCCAGTGGGCATTCACTGTTAGGCAGGCATTCAACCTATAAATAATGACTGTGTTCATGATCAGTGTAAAGGCCACATATATCTTCAAAGTGTTGTGTGAGCATTTGTTCTATTCAGTTGTTTCATCCAAGTCACATTGCATAGTATTCTTACGTTACATGCAAAGGGTGTAATAGAACCGTTTTTTTATTCCCAATTCCTTATGCTATCATATGTAACTGCAGAGGCAGACTTAAGAACCTTGAGACAAGATTTTTATTATACCGATAAGCCACTTACTGCCCCTTTCAACATAGCATTTTTCATCTACTCTATCTTCAAACTCACGCTATTCACCTGCGCAGAGAATTTGAATGTATAGATGATAAAATATTTTTCAATGTAATGATTGGTCAACATTTGTTTAAATGCATAAACCATATGTTTACCCCTTTTGTTAGAATGAAAATATGTTTTTGTAATAACGTTTTTGTTGTGACTTGTGATTAATAGTGACAGAATTGAATAGTACTTGTGGTATTGGCTAGTACTGGCTGGTGTGTATTTCTGGTTTCTTTGGCAATACAGAAGTATTTCTACTCCACTGAATGGGATTCTGGTCTTTTGCAACTTTAGCTCTCCAACTATTGTTGCGCCTTAGAGTCCTTTTGTATGGGGAGATTAAGAGCTATAAAAGTCCAATTAGAATTAGAATTATTGTTGGTACCCATTTATACTCCTGTGGCCAATTTCACAAAAGGTCGTAGCCTGGTCTCCAGCTTAAAGTTAAGACTGCTGTCTCAAATTTTTTTTAACTTTTTAGTTGAGTCCATGGACTCAGTCTTTATGATTTCACCAATGCTTGGAGCCTCGGCTTTGGCTGAGCTACTGGCTCAGGTGCCGAGGCATGTAGATAATGGGCCAAAGTAAAGTACAAGTATATAAAACAACCCCCCAAATAGTCTTTGGATGATTTTATGTGTTTACAAAGTTCTGATTGCACAAATACCAGTTTAACAGAGATAAAATGTGTCAAAAAATGAACATATATCATCAGTAGCATATTTTGAGATGTATGAAGTACTTTTTACCCCACAGCCCTTAAGGGCTGTCGGGGTATTGTTTTCACCCATGGTGTCCGGATGGGCGGGCGGGCGGCGGGAAATAGTTTGTCCGGGCTGTATCTCAGAAACCGTAAGGTATAGGAAGTTCATACTTAGCAGGGACATTGGTTAGGGGGTGTAGGTGTGCAACGTCATGGTCTGACCTTGATTTGACCTTTGACCTTGATGTAGTGACCTTGAGTTTAAAAATCTTGTCCGGGCTATATCTCGGCAACCATAAGGTGTAGGAAGTTGATACTTGGCAGGGACATTAGTTAGGGCTTGTAGGTGTGCAACGTCATGTTCTGACCTTGATTTGACCTTGTCGTAGTGACCTTGACCTATAAAATCTTGTCCGGGCTATATCTCGGAAACCGTAAGGTGTAGGATGTTGATACTTGGTAGGAACATTGGTTAGGAGTTGTAGGTGTGCAACATCATGGTCTGACCTTGATTTGACCTTTGACCTTGCCATAGTGACCTTGACCTATAAAACCTTGTCCGGGCTATATCTCAGCAACTGTAAGGTGTAGAAAGTTGATACTTGGTAGGGACATTGGTTAGGGGGTGTAGATGTGCAATGTCATAGTGTGACCTTGATTTGACCTTTGACCTTGCCGTAGTGAACTTGACCTATAAAACCTGGTCCGGGCTATATCTTGGAAACCGTATGGTGTAGGAAGTTGATACTTGGTAGGGACATTGGTTAGGGGGTGTACGTGTGCTACGTCATAGTGTGACCTTGATTTGACCTTTTACCTTGCTGTAGTGACCTTGACCTATAAAATCTTGTCCAGGCTATATCTCAGAGACTGTAAGGTGTAGGAAGTTGATACTTGGTAGGGACATTGGTTGAGGGTTTTAGGTGTGCCACGTCACTGATTGACCTTTCACCTTGCTGTATTGACCTTTAAAATCTTGTTGCACCTTTGGGTCTGTCTGTTGATGCAGATTAAGCACTGTTAAAGTCATATTAATTTTCATTAAGAATTTCCTTTTGCAAGTTCCCATTGTAACAGATGGAATTTCATCAAGTGAGCCACAGGCTTTTCTCCAACACCACACATAAGCATTCATTGAATGTATTGGCACTTCTGTATGCATGGGTAATATTCAAAACATCCAAACCATAATTCGGCCATTTTTGGTTTACTGATAAGCGCTGTCATTTTATTATTGAATTGTTTTGTTTTAATACTTCATTTTTACATACATTTCTTTTCCTTAGATATTATTTTCTCTACTTAAGCATTATTTGGACCTTAATATAACTGACACTGCTCTGAAAGTATCTTGAACTTTGTACTGTTATACTACTTCTATATCTCATGGTGTTGAAAAATATTTCCCCAGGCTGTGGGGTACGGGCATCTCTGATGCTATTTTTACAATGGTACAGTCTCCATGATCCAGTGGACAATGCCGAAAAAAAAGATGGCAGACAGAAAAAAAACGTTAATTTCTTCACTAAATGACCAGCATCAAAACTGTTGCTGATATGAAGAACAATATTTCAAACTGGTTTTAATAGTTCTACTTGTTGTTTGTTTTTTTCATATAAAAATTGTATTTCATGCTGTTACCTTTTTGCAAGGGTAAAGAGTACCAATGAACACTGTCAGTGACATGTCAATACTTAAAACGCTCTTATACAAACAAGAACTTGGTCCAGCATTTTGTTGTGGTAACAGCATCTATACTGGAGGGCATACAGGGATTGCTTGTTCACCAGTGTCCTTGTCATCACACTTCATTTCTGGACAGTATCTCAAAAATGGCTTGATGGATTAATTAAAAAATTTGGCAAGTGGATGTAACTTGGTCCTCAAGGTGTGCCCTATTTATATCCCCAGACGAAAGTCGGGGATATATTGGATTCAGGTCCGTCGCGCCGCCGCCGCCGTAGAAATTTCCTTGTGGACGCGATAACTCAAAAACAAATTAATATTTTTTTTTCAAACTTGGTACACATGTTAAGGGTGCCTAAAGGAAGATCCCTATTTTAAGGTGACCTTAAACTCCCAGTAAAAAAGAACTTATGGCCACCTTAAGGTCAGAAATTGGACTTTTGGCCACTTAGAGCCCTGTAGGTCACAAACTATGATGCTCAGCTGGCTGAAATTTTACCTGACAACACATTAATATGTTCTTAGTACATGTGCCGAAAATCACGACTTTAAGTTGAGGAGAAAGTTGTGTTTGAGGCCCATAAATACCCCCACTTAGGGATTTTTTGCTATACTTTTCACATATTTTGCCCTATAATTTGGAAGTGGTAATTCTGATGAGTCTCAAACTGCGCTAGGTATAACTTTGATATGTAATCCTTGTCTGTAGAAAACTTTAGGGCTGTAGGTTTACCCAAAGGGGTCGACTTAAGGTCTCAAAAGTGCCCACAGAGACCCAATTTATGCACTGTTTGCCACTTTCAAGCACTGTAGCTTTCAAACTATGTCTCTCATCTAAGTTAAATATCATCTGGGAATATATCTATGTGTTTTCTTATATGTGCCCCAACATTTAGGCCTTTAATAGACAGTTAACCTGTGTATCAGGACCATAAACACACACCCGAGTTACCCTTATAAGACATTTTTCACATCTTTTTCCCTGTAACTTGGAAATGGTAAGTCTGAGAAGTTTCAAACTGTATTAGATGTATATTCTGTGTGTAATCTTAGTATGTAACAGATTTTAAGTCTGAAGCTTTAATTTTGAAGGTCAAATTGAGGTCTCTAAAAGGCTCCCAAAGACCCAATATTTGGACTTTTTGCTACTTTTAAGCCCTGTGACTGTCAAACTATGTGACTGATAGAGCTCAAATCCTATCTGGGAAGATATTAGTATGTTATTTTTATATGTGCCAAAAATTAAGGCTTTAAGAAGACATTTAACCTGTGTATGAGGACCATAAATCCCCACCCGAGTGACCATTTTTAGACATTTTTCACATATTTTTCCCTGTAACTTGGAAATGGTAAGTCTAAGAAGTTTCAAACTGTATTAGCTGCATATTCTATGTGTAATCTTAGTATGTGACAAATTTTAAGTCTGAAGCTTTAATTTGAAGGCCACATTTAGGTCTCTAGAAGGCCCCATAAAGACCCAGTATTTGGACTTTTTGCCAATTTTAAGGCCTGTGACTGTTAAACTATGTGACTGATAGAGCTGAAATCTCATCTGGGAATACATTATTATGTTCTTTTTACATGTGCCAAAAATCAAGGCTTCAAGTAGACATTTAACCTGTGTATGAGGACCTTAAACACCCACCTGAGTGACCCTTTTAAGACATTTTTCACATATTTTGCTCTGTAACTTGGAAATGGTAAGTCTGAGAAGTTTCAAACTTTATTAGATACATATTCTATGTGTAATCTTAGTATGTAACAAATTTTAAGTCTGAAGCTTTAATTTGAAAGGCACATCGAGATCTCTAAAAGGCCCACAGAGACCCAATATTTGGACTTTTTACCACCTTTAAGCCCTGTGACTGTTAAACTATGTCATTGATGGAGCTGAAATCCCATCTGGGAATGCATTATTATGTCCTTTTTACATATGCCGAAAATCAAGGTTTTTAGTAGACATTTAACCTGTGTATGAGGGCCATAGACACTCGCCCAAGTGCCTTTTTGGACATTTTTTCCGTATTTTGCCCTGTTATTTGGAAATGCTTAGTGTGACAAGTCTTAAACTGTATTATATATAATTTTTGTTTGTTATGTATGTCCCCCAAAAAGTTTCAGATCTGTAGTTTAATTGCTAAGGTCTCTTTAACAATTGTAAAATGCCCACAGAAACCCAATTTATGGACATTATGCCACTTTAAAGCCCAGTAACTGTCAAACTATGTGGGTTATAGAGCTGAAATCTTTGAATTTTTAAAAGGAAATGCCTGTCTATTTAAATTTTGAATATTAATAATGTTATGGCTATCTTAGTCTTTTAAGAACTTATTTTTGTGTGTTATACCTCTGCTTGCTGAGTTTTTAACTTTTTAAAATGAAACTGGTTAAACATATTGAAGTAGACAAAATGGACACTTTAAGTGAGCTTTAAGTCCCAATATTAATGAAATTATATCCGTATGTAGTAAAACTAGGGGATTTTTAACCCTCAACTAGCCCAGTTTTATTCAACTTGCCTCAGTTAATTTTGACACAGCTCCTACAGTTATGAACTCATTTCAGTTGATAATCACATACTTAAAATTCTCAATTCTTTTTGTATTTGAGTACCCCTTTTATATAGATTGTTTGTTTACCATTTATGCTGTAGAACTCCATCTCTTTGTAGTCCCAACCCACATCCCCCACCCGGATTCCCCCCACCCACCTCTGGGACCTCCAGCTATATTGAGTGACACTAAATAAACAAAGGTATTTAATGATATCAGATGAGAAACAAAGAACTCAATGGGGTTGCAGATCTTGTGTAATAGTGAGAGAGGTGTGGAGAAGGGGAGAGGGGTGGGGGTGGGAGGTGGTGGGCTTCATTATATATAACACAAAGGGGAGTCAGAACTGAGATTGTGTCACATATTTAGGTTGCATATATATGGACCACATATATAGGTATAGAGGAAATGAATAACTGAAAACAATTTGCAAATTCTAAAAATAATATAATAAAATAATAATATAAATAATTTTTTTTTAAATAATATTTTATTTGTGAACAAATATAGAAACAGATATGCGCTTTTGGGATTATGAATTTTAGAATGGACATTGAATCATCAATCATTTAAATACTTTGAAGGAAGATTGAAAAGTATGATGAGTTGAGTTAAAAATAATATTTTATTTGTCAACAAATATAGAAACAGATATGCTCTTTTGGGATTATTATTTTAGAATGGACATTCAATCATCAATCATTTAAATACTTTGAAAATAGGTTTAGAGTTATCATTGCAGGAAGATTGAAAATATAATTTGAGTTATGTATTCGGCGTCTGGGGATACACCATCTTCCTTGGGAAGATATAAACAGAGTAGATTGATGTGCTGAAGTTCATATAATAATGGGTAATTATGTTTTAAAAAATTCCCGATCAAAACCTGTGGCGTGAGTGATGACCTGTCTGGGGATATGTTGGCGCCGAGTTGGCCCAATCTAGTTTAGGATTACCTTGCACCCCCATAATAACAGAAATTACAGAATAATGTTGAAGTTACGTTTTTTATTTTCCAGACAGTATCTCAAAAATGGCTTGACATATTAAATTCACATTTGCCATGTGGATGCAACTGGTTCTCAAGGTGTGCAATATTTTAAGGTGAACTTAAACTCCCAGTAATAACAAATTATGTTGAATTAAAGCTTTTATTTTCCAAGTAGTATCGCTACAACTGCAGGATGAATTAAATTTGGCATGTGGATGAAACTGCTTATTGAGGTGTGGTCAACTTAAAGTGAATTTAAACTCCGTGTAATAACATAATTGTATTAAATTTATGGCATCACTCTGCAGTGTCTGCTTCTGCGTGAACAACTTCTCCTCCAAAACTACAAGGCCAAGAGACATGCTGTTATTTTTTAAAAGATACCTTATCTATCGAGGATGAAAAATTGTTCAAGGCATGCAGATCTGTTTGTTCATTTGTTCTCCAGAGCCATTACCAGGCCTGGGCAAAATGTATTCATATTCATAATTTCATATGTATTCGAATACATTTTTAAAAGTATTCGTATTCATATTCGAATACTTTTGTGAAAAATGCAAAGTATTCGTATTCGAATACATTTCAAAAGTATTCGTATTCATGAATACTTTTATGAATACATTTAATATTGTAGCGGGCCTCAGTATTTCACTCAGGGAAAGAGGTTGGTAGCATGTGGTCTGAGACTAAAATTACTGAAGAGCCCGAAACCAGTTTGTAAAGTAGTCCAAATAATTTATATGTCCCTACTACTTCTCTACCTGAAGTAGCTCATTTGCCTTGCATTACCATGCAGAAACCCTGAAGTACCTTCAGCCCAAAATGTTTCAGTCCAAGTCTCAGATTCCATATGAATATCAAAATTTTGCTGTCCAACCATTGTTTCCCTCTACTGGTCATATTGTAACATTCAGCCTAAAAAGTGTGAAATACTTTAATAAAGGTCCTGGAACCAGCTTAAAAAGGGTAAATTTGGAGATTTCTAATGATTTGCGGTTGCGGCTAGAATTACTATGCGGTTGCGGTTATTACACAGTAAGTATATGTGAGTTCTGCAATTACTATGCCGTTTTGGTGATTACACAATCATTTTGTGGTTGTTTATTGATTTTGGGCTTTTGTGTAACGCAAATGCGGCTTTGTCAAATGAAAGCCAAAAAGCTACTGACAGCAGCTCCTTATATAGATTTCTGGGCTGTTTTCGTGCATCCCTACGCCAGCCGACCGCAAATAGTACCAACGCAAATCTGTTAGTTTCAACTCAAACTCAACAAAATATCACCTAAAAAGCGTGAAATATGCAAATTATAATATTGCAAATACTTTAAAACAATGGTTTGCCGCCTACTTTAAAGTCTTTCAGACGTAATATACTTGTACAACAATGGCGGCTAGTTTGACAGTAGAAATACTTCAAAAGCTATAATTCTTTAAAATATAAACAAAATATGAAGATAATCCGTGGTTTGTTAGTATGAAAGGTGAGTATGTAATAGATTTTCGGCCATTTTTTAGTCTTTTTGTTGGAATCACATGTGAAAAAACCACTTTTCTCAGCCCAAATGGCTGAATTATCGCTAAATTAGCTGTGGTCCACGATTCCAAATCAAACTGCTGGCCTCAATTCACGTTGCATCGGCTTTTGCCGTCACTATATTTTCACTGAATGTAGGACGTTTCGGCCACATGCAGTGTGTTTGGGTCTTTGGGTCGGTGATGTGCACGGACACGGCATAGAACTCTCTTGATAGTTTCAGCAGCTGGAAGCCTGGCTTGGACTTCATCAGGAGCAGCAGCTGCAGCAAATGTGAGTATCTGGTTGGGCTTGTCATTGGCTGTACTTGCTGAGCTCTTCATGGAATGGCGGCACTTTTCGACACTAACACCTGTCTCATCAGCTGGATGACTGTGTTCTTTCACAAGCCTAGCACCAGTGTACTCTTTGTTTGTTTTTAACATAGCAGAACATTTCATTGCACAATCACGCTTTACACAACGCCATGACACTTCATCCTTAGATTTGGCAATATTTTTGATAGTATACATATATCCATCAAGACATAGTTTTTTGCCACCCCTTTTAGTACTTATAATCTCCATGCTAGCTGAAATCTAATAATCTATACAAGAACAACTCTGGAAGCTTATATCATGCACTATGAAAATATACTGATGTCTTGTAAGAATTGCCCCTATATATATTCTCTAAGGGCTTCTCAATTGCAATTCAGATTTGATATTACTTATCCCCAAAACTGTAGATCAATCACCTGAGCAGTGCAATTCTGAGCAGGTATCAATCAGAAAGATTCTCTTGATTTACTTGCTAAACTGTAGATCAATCACCTGAGCAGTGCAATTCTGAGCAGGTATCAATCAGAAAGGTTCTCTTGATTTACTTGCTAAACTGTAGATCAATCACCTGAGCAGTGCAATTCTGAGCAGGCATCAATCAGAAAGGTTCTCTTGATTTACTTGCTAAACTGTAGATCAATCACCTGAGCAGTGCAATTCTGAGCAGGTATCAATCAGAAAGATTCTCTTGATTTACTTGCTAAACTGTAGATCAATCACCTGAGCAGTGCAATTCTGAGCAGGCATCAATCAGAAAGGTTCTCTTGATTTACTTGCTAAACTGTAGATCAATCACCTGAGCAGTGCAATTCTGAGCAGGTATCTATTAAATAGCTTCCCTTTGGGGCGTTACCTTTTTATTGAGGCAGTGAACAAAAAGTCCATGGGTTTCAAAGGGTTTTAAAATGAAAAGCAACTTAATTTAAAATTTACTGCACAAAAAGACCAGGAAAGGGTTTAAAGATGAAATAGCAACTTGACAAAGGTTAAGTTTGCTGATATAAGTGGAGAATGATAATATTCCATTAAATGTGTAAAAATGAGATGTTTGATGATTGATAATCACAAAAAGGGAAACAGTCTGCCTGTTTCCTCAACTTGATTAAAGAAAATTGTGCAGACACTGCTTTCCTTAAACCATAAAAGGTTTGCTTTCACAGCTCTCCTTTCAAGTCACTTAGTGATATAGATTTTCCCTTTTTGGACACAAGGACATTAAAAGATGTTCTTATTATATAAATCTCCTAAAAATATAGATTTGGCCGAAACGTCCACCCTTAAAAATGGCCTGGCCGAAACGTCCGTGGCCGAAACGTCCTAGTCCGAAACGTCCGTGGCCGAAACGTCCGTCCACCATTTTCACTTTGGTTGACTTTTTGCACCCTGTACTGACAAGTTTTAGATATAAACATGAAATTTGGCTGTCTATCATTATGTGCGTAGGAAAACTAACAAGCCATATTTAATAAATACTTTTAGTCAGTAAATGTTGAAAACATAATAATGACAGTGTCCTGTTGGAACAAAATAGTTAGGATTATAACTTCTTCTCTTACATCTCATAAATGCAATTAACTTGTGTGTTTAACTTTTATATTGCTAAATGATTTCATGTTTGTTTTCAACTTTTCATCCACATTGGTTTTCATAATGTAGTGTTATGTTACGATAATGAGTGCTTTAACCCGCCGAAGGCGGGTTAAAAGGCGTGACATCAGCTGAGATGATGTCTTTTACCTGACTTGTTCTTGGCTTATTTGAAGTCGCTTGGCTCTTTGGCTGAAGCGGTTGGAAGCAGAGCTGTGTCGGCGTGGGTCTTGTGACTGTGGTAGTCGGTCAGGGGGGTGCAGGCTGTGTGGTTTCTCAGGTCGAGGCTGGCTACTGTGGTCCCTTTGTGGGCTGTTTTAGTCACCTGTAGATTGCAGGTTGGACGTTTGCTTGTGATCTGGATCTGCGGCTGTTACATCGTGTCCAGGATGCCATCTAGGTGTGCCTGGAGCGAGGAGCCCTGATACCTGTTGAGGGCCTTGGCCCTGCAGGTGGACAGGTACTCCTGGATGCTCGGTAGGTTGAGCCCTGCACGGAGTGTGCGAGTGGGGACTCTCCTAGGGTTCCAGGTGATGATCCTAAGGCATCTGTTTTGGATTTTTTCCAGGTCTTTGATGCTCTTCTTGTGGTCGTGGGTGAGGTGATACCCAGTCTCCAGTATGGGGCGAATCATGTTGAGGTAGAAAGTCCTCAGGCCCCTATTGGGAACACCTTGGATGGTTAGGTGTCGTAGGGCTTCTGTTCTTGGGATGGCTTTAACCTTTATTTTCCCGATGTGGGCTGTCCTGGTCATCCTTCTGTCGAAGGTGGAGCCAAGGAGGGTGGCTTCATCTGTAGTCCTGATGTGGCTGTTCCTAATTTTCACTGGTAGATCGACAATTGTGCGTTTGTTGTTGACCTGTACCAGCTGGGTTTTCTTGGGGTTCAATTTAATGAACCAGGTAGCACACCAGTCCTCAAGGCTGTCGATCTGCCTTTGCAGGTCCGCCCTGAGGTAGTTCTTGTTGCGATGGCTTGTGTAGATGGCTATGTCATCCGCATACTGTGTGCACTGGCATCGTGGACTGGTGGGGATGTCATTCACATACAGAATGAAGAGTAGTGGGCTCAGGATGCTGCCTTGAGGGGTCCCTGCTAGGAGGTGAACCTTGTCTGAGAGGTTAGTTCCTGTCTTCACTTGTATGGTCCTGTCCTTTAGGAATGATGCAACCATGCGTAGGAGGTCAGGCGGGATGCCTTGTTGGTGTAGTTTCTTGAGAAGGCCATTGTGCCAGACGGCATCAAAGGCTTTCTCAATGTCGATCAGCAGAAGTGCTGTGATCCTCTTGGTGTTCCTGGCCTTCATCAGGTACTGATTAATGATGTGGATGTGCTCGTTGGCTTCCTTCTGGGGCTGGTATGCCCTTTGCCACTTGTTGATGAGGTTGTGGTCATCAGCGAATTCTTGGATTCTGGTGGCGATGACCTTCTCGAATAACTTCCCGAGGCAGTTTAGGAGACTGATGGGTCTGTAGCTTGTGGCTAAGTCCTTTGGCTTCTGTGGCTTGGGGATCATGCTCCCTATGGCGTGCTTCCACTGGATTGGGAAGTACCCGCGTCGGAGGCAGAGGTTGTAGATCCTCGAGATTGCTAGAAGTCCGTCTTCAGGCAGGTTCTTCAGGGCCATGTAGGGGATTGTGTCCTCCCCTGGGCTGGTGTTGTTTCGGCAACCTTTCAGCAGACTTGTGACCTCCACCAGTGTGATCGGCCTTGAGTATCCATCCGCCCCCGGTCTGGGGGGATCCAGGATGTCAAACAGGTGTTTGTGGTCATCCACCCACTGATCGACCTCGGCCTTGTGGTCGTGGTCAAAGTGGGTGTCCTGGTGTACCCTGTGTACCCCTGACAGGTGACGGGCGAAGACGTCGGCAGTGGCCTTGTCGGAGACGGTCTTTCGGTCTGTTGCCGGGTCTTTTAGCCGTGGCGGCTTCTGCTTCTTGGCGGGGTTGGTCAGCCTCTTCAGGTCCTTCCAGAAGTTGGGGTTCGTGCCAGGGTCTAGTGACTCGTACTTCTCCTGAAGCTGATTGTGTCTCTCCTGGGCCAGCCGAGCCTTGATCTCCTTGATCAGTTGGCGGTGGGCCTGTCGGAGGGGCAGGTAGTCAGGATGCTGCCTGATTGCTGCCTGATGTAGTGTTATGTTATAAATTTTATGACAATATAAACACCAAGCTACCAACCTTAAAATGACTGATGTGTTTGTCTTTGCTACAAAGTAACAATAGGGGATTAACTTAGATGTGTTCCAATACCAGTGTCATGTGTCATATATAAGTAATTCTTAGACAAACTTATGTGACACCTATTGTGGAATCCTCTGTACACCCCTATTGTCACAGTCTTATAGCAGTAGTAATCCCATCATTAAGATTTCCAAAACAATGGCTATCTCAGTTAAATACATGATGTTTAGGGCACTAAGATGTCCTTTTCAGGAAAAAAAAACTCTTTTGAGTACCTCATGTTTATCAGATTGAATATTCAGATCTTGGAGCATAAATGAATTGTTGTCAAATATGATGTAAATCTGAACGATCATTTACTGAATTGTGCTTTCATGTTTGTGTATTTTATTCAGAAAGGTAAAATTATTAATATTAATTATATCCCCAGACGAAAGTCGGGGATATATTGGATTCAGGTCCGTCGCGCCGCCGCCGCCGCCGTAGAAATTTCCTTGTGGACGCGATAACTCAAAAACAAATTAATATTTTTTTTTCAAACTTGGTACACATGTTAAGGGTGCCCAAAGGAAGATCCCTATTTTAAGGTGACCTTAAACTCCCAGTAAAAAAGAACTTATGGCCACCTTAAGGTCAGAAATTGGACTTTTGGCCACTTAGAGCCTTGTAGGTCACAAACTATGATGCTCAGCTGGCTGAAATTTGACCTGACAACACATTAATATGTTCTTAGTACATGTGCCGAAAATCACGACTTTAAGTTGAGGAGAAAATTGTGTTTGAGGCCCATAAATACCCCCACTTAGGGATTTTTTGCTATACTTTTCATATATTTTGCCCTATAATTTGGAAGTGGTAATTCTGATGAGTCTCAAACTGCGCTAGGTATAACTTTGATATGTAATCCTTGTCTGTAGAAAATTTTAGGGCTGTAGGTTTACCCAAAGGGGTCGACTTAAGGTCTCAAAAGTGCCCACAGAGACCCAATTTATGCACTTTTTGCCACTTTCAAGCACTGTAGCTTTCAAACTATGTCTCTCATCTAAGTTAAATATAATCTGGGAATATATCTATGTGTTTTCTTATATGTGCCCCAACATTTAGGCCTTTAATAGACAGTTAACCTGTGTATCAGGACCATAAACACCCACCCGAGTGACCCTTATAAGACATTTTTCACATCTTTTTCCCTGTAACTTGGAAATGGTAAGTCTGAGAAGTTTCAAACTGTATTAGATATATATTCTGTGTGTAATCTTAGTATGTAACAGATTTTAAGTCTGAAGCTTTAATTTTGAAGGTCAAATTGAGGTCTCTAAAAGGCTCCCAAAGACCCAATATTTGGACTTTTTGCTACTTTTAAGCCCTGTGACTGTCAAACTATGTGACTGATAGAGCTCAAATCCTATCTGGGAAGATATTAGTATGTTATTTTTATATGTGCCAAAAATTAAGGCTTTAAGAAGACATTTAACCTGTGTATGAGACCATAACTCCCCACCCGAGTGACCATTTTTAGACATTTTTCACATATTTTTCCCTGTAACTTGGAAATGGTAAGTCTAAGAAGTTTCAAACTGTATTAGATGTATATTCTATGTGTAATCTTAGTATGTGACAAATTTTAAGTCTGAAGCTTTAATTTAAAGGCCACATTTAGGTCTCTAGAAGGCCCCATAAAGACCCAGTATTTGGACTTTTTGCCAATTTTAAGGCCTGTGACTGTTAAACTATGTGACTGATAGAGCTGAAATCTCATCTGGGAATACATTATTATGTTCTTTTTACATGTGCCAAAAATCAAGGCTTCAAGTAGACATTTAACCTGTGTATGAGGACCTTAAACACCCACCTGAGTGACACTTTTAAGACATTTTTCACATATTTTGCTCTGTAACTTGGAAATGGTAAGTCTGAGAAGTTTCAAACTTTATTAGATACATATTCTATGTGTAATCTTAGTATGTAACAAATTTTAAGTCTGAAGCTTTAATTTGAAAGCCACATCGACTTTGGACTTTTTACCACCTTTAAGCCCTGTGACTGTTAAACTATGTGATTGATGGAGCTGAAATCCCATCTGGGAATACATTATTATGTCCTTTTTACATGTGCCGAAAATCAAGGTTTTTAGTAGACATTTAACCTGTGTATGAGGGCCATAGACACTCGCCCAAGTGCCTTTTTTGACATTTTTTCCGTATTTTGCCCTGTTATTTGGAAATGCTTAGTGTGACAAGTCTTAAACTGTATTATATATAATTTTTGTTTGTTATGTATGTCCCCCAAAAAGTTTCAGATCTGTAGTTTAATTGCTAAGGTCTCTTTAACAATTGTAAAATGCCCACAGAAACCCAATTTATGGACATTATGCCACTTTAAAGCCCAGTAACTGTCAAACTATGTGGGTTATAGAGCTGAAATCTTTGAATTTTTCAAAGGAAATGCCTGTCTATTTAAATTTTGATTATTAATAATGTTATGGCTATCTTAGTCTTTTAAGAACTTATTTTTGTGTGTTATACCTCTGCTTGCTGAGTTTTTAACTTTTTAAAATGAAACTGGTTAAACATATTCAAGTAGACAAAATGGACACTTTAAGTGAGCTTTAAGTCCCAATATTAATGAAATTATATCCTTATGTAGTAAAAGTAGGGGATTTTTAACCCTCAACTAGCCCAGTTTTATTCAACTTGCCTCAGTTAATTTTGACACAGCTCCTACAGTTATGAACTCATTTCAGTTGATAATCACATACTTAAAATTCTCAATTCTTTTTGTATTTGAGTACCCCTTTTATATAGATTGTTTGTTTACCATTTATCCCCACCTCTGGGACCTCCAGCTATATTGAGTGACACTAAATAAACAAAGGTATTTAATGATATCAGATGAGAAACAAAGAACTCAATGGGGTTGCAGATCTTGTGTAATAGTGAGAGAGGTGTGGAGAAGGGGAGAGGGGTGGGGGTGGGAGGTAGTGGGCTTCATTACATATAACACAAAGGGGAGTCAGAACTGAGATTGTGTCACATATTTAGGTTGCATATATATGGACCACATATATAGGTATAGAGGAAATGAATAACTGAAAACAATTTGCAAATTCTAAAAATAATATAATAAAATAATAATATAAATAATTTTTTTTTAAATAATATTTTATTTGTGAACAAATATAGAAACAGATATGCGCTTTTGGGATTATGAATTTTAGAATGGACATTGAATCATCAATCATTTAAATACTTTGAAGGAAGATTGAAAAGTATGATGAGTTGAGTTAAAATAATATTTTATTTGTCAACAAATATAGAAACAGATATGCTCTTTTGGGATTATTATTTTAGAATGGACATTCAATCATCAATCATTTAAATACTTTGAAAATAGGTTTAGAGTTATCATTGCAGGAAGATTGAAAATATAATTTGAGTTATGTATTCGGTGTCTGGGGATACACCATCTTCCTTGGGAAGATATAAACAGAGTAGATTGATGTGCTGAAGTTCATATAATAATGGGTAATTATGTTTTAAAAAATTCCTGATCAAAACCTGTGGCGTGAGTGATGACCTGTCTGGGGATATGTTGGCGCCGAGTTGGCCCAATCTAGTTAAAAATGATTGTATGAATTGGGGTTTAGTTAAAATGTATTCATAAATGTATTCGAATACTTTTGAGAAAGTATTTGTATTCGAATACTTTTGAAACTGATGTATTCGTATTCATATTCATGGAAATGAAAAGTATTCATATTCGAATACTTTTGAAAGTATTCGCCCCAGGCCTGGCCATTACAAGTGAGGAACCCCATCCTAAGTGTGAAAATTTCAACACTTTATCACAATTTTACCCCACAGATTTGACCTTTGACCTTGCTATAGTGACTTTGACCTATAAAATGTTGTCCTGGCTATATCTCGGAAACCCTAAGGTGTAGGAAGTTGATACTTGGTAGGGACATTGGTTACAGGGTGTAGGTATGCCTCGTCATTGTGTGACCTTGATTTGACATTTGACCTTGCTGTAGTGACCTCGACATATAAAATCTTGTCCTGGCGATATCTCGGAAACTGTAAGGTACAGAAAGTTGATATTTGACAGGGACATTGGTTAGGGGAATGTAGGTGTACATCGTCATGGTGTACCTTGATTTGACCTTTGACCTCCCTGTAGTAACCATGACCTATAAAATCTTGTATGGGCTATTTCTTGGATTCCATAAGGTGTAGAAGGTTGACACATGGTAGGGACATTGGTTAGGAGGTGTATGTAAATGTATGTGTGCATTTTTTTTTCTGCCAAAGTGTGTTCAGCTGCCATATTTGAGACATCTTTCTCTTATGACAAGGATATATGGATTGCTGCAACTGATTATTATATGCACTTTTACATAATTATGCTACTTCTGTTGACAGCTATTCTCAAATTAATAAATTTTACAGCTTCATATTTTTTAGGTTACTGATTAATTACTGTCATCTTGCTATTGAATTGTTTGTTTTAGTACTTTATCTTTACACACATTTTCTTTCTCTTAGATGTTATTTTCTCTACTTAAACATTATTTGGACCTTTATCTAAGTGACACCACGCTGAAAGTATTCCGGTCTTTGTACTGTTTCACTACTTCTATATGTTATGGTGTTGAAAACTATTTCCCAAGGCTGTGGGGTAAAGGCATCTCTGATGCTATTTTCTCATTGACTATTGCAGGGATTTCTCTCTTATCTTGCATATATATACTGGGCCACAAGAAGATTCCCTTGTGAGAGTATCAGGCTGGGATCTTCTTAATTATTTTTTTATGAATTTTTAGGTGGGTTGCATGTAACCAACCCGCCCATTAGATTGATGTGTCCGACGTCCGTCTGTCCATCAACATTTTCGTTTCCGGACTCTAACTCGAAAATGCTTTGTCCAATTAAATTCAAACTTGACAGGGAGATAGATCACCATCATAGCTAGGTTCCTTTCGAAATTGGTGTAATTCTGTCCTCTCATTTGTCCATTTTTTGTCCGAACTTTCTTCCAATTAATCTGATTATTCTGGCTGTCAAAACGTATATATCTTGTCAAATCCAAGAATGTCCAGGAATTTCGATATCATGGAACTGGAACAAAAAATTAAAGTTCTCTATGACAAACAGAAATTATTAGCAAAAATGGACTTAAAAGAAGAAGTATTTTTTTAAAATGGCAATTTATAGAAGTCTTGTTACACTGAACTTTTTTTCATTTATTATTTCATAAGGCATAATAATTTAAATGTGTCTTCTTTAAATGTGTTTACCACTTTTCACTCGGTTTATATCATTTACTTTGACTGGGACACCTCCACTACCAGGGTGTATATACCCCCAGTATTAATGTATTTGGTAGCCTTCATCACAAATGAAATCTTATATTGTAAAAAAAAAATTCAAGTACAATGCTAAAATTAATTGTATTGATTCAAGCATGTTTTGATAGGGAAAAGCTAACTCAATGAACAAATATTATGTTGAAAAATAAATAATCCCACTTAAAACTCAAAAAAAAGAAAATAAAAAACCGAAGCTGATTACAATGACCATCTCCTATCGTCGAGCATTACTAAATAAAATCCATATTCAAGTATTTAGCAGATAAACTGTGTGTTTTTGTTTCTGGTAAAGTGTAAACATGGTATTCAGAATGGTCAAAGAGTCAGTTTTATTGTGTCATGTGCATTTATGCTGCGTGGCATATAGGGATTGCTTCGTCATCGAATGTTGTGGTGTCAGCGTCGTTATCTGTCATCTGTCATCATCACACTTTGTATTCCGGACAGTATCCCAAAAATGGCTTGTCAGATTTGATTCAAATTTGTCATGGTTGTAACTAGTTTTGAAGGTGTGCCCTATTTTAAGGTGACCTTAAACTCCCATGCATAAAAAACTTATGTCCAGTTTACATTTTTTCTTTCTCCATGGAGTATACTGAAAATAACTTCAGAAATTTCATTCAACTTTTGCATGTATATGTAACTGGCCATAGGTAAGTGCCATACAATAAGGTGACCTTAAACTTCCAGTAATAACAGAATTATATTCACTTTAAGTTTGGTAATTTATGAACAGTATTTCAAATATTGTGCAATTCTAGGCATATTTTAGTTGTGGATGTAACAAACCTTGAACAGAACCTTCAGAAAAAGATTACCTTAAACTTGCTACAATATACAGCAGTGCAAACAAACTTTGAGTTTAAGGTTGGGACAATATTTTTGGTGTTTGGAAGATATTTTATATGCTAATTAGGACTTTTCACATTGATATTCATCATGTACATATATCTCCACCAAAAATGGTCTCTTTTGTCAGGTTATAGTAAATTGCTGATATGTTATAAACTTATGAGTTTAAGGTTGCATTAGTTTGTGTCACTAGGAGCTATGATGGAAAACATACATGGTCAGTGTCGTCGTCACACTTACTTTCCAGACAGTATCTCAAAAATGGCTTGATGAATTAAATTCCAATTTGGCATGTTGATGTAACTGTTCCTCAAGGTGTGCCCTATTTAAGGTGACCTTAAACTCACAGTAGTAAGATACTTCTATTGAGTTGAAGGTTTTTGTTTCCGGACAGTATCTCAAAAATGGCTTGATGGATTCAATTCAAATTTGGCATGTGGTTGTAACTAGTTTTGAAGGTGTGCCCTATTTTAAGGTGACCTTAAAAGCCCACGTATAAAAAACTTATGTCCAGTTTCGGTTTTTTCTTTCTCCATGGAGTATACTGAAAATAACTTCAGAAATTTCATTCAACATTTGCATGTATATGTAACTGGCCATAGGTAAGTGCCATACAATAAGGTGACCTTAAACTCCCAGTAATAATAGACTTATATTCACTTTAAGTTTGGTAATTTTTGAACAGTATTTCAAATATTGTGCAATTCTAGGCATATTTTAGTTGTGGATGTAACAAACCTTGAACAGAACCTTCAGAAAAAGATTACATTAAACTCGCTACAATATACAGCAGTGCAAACAAACTTTGAGTTTAAGGTTGGGACAATATTTTTGGTGTTTGGAAGATATTTTATATGCTAATTAGGACTTTTCACATTGATATTCATCATGTACATATATCTCCACCAAAAATGGTCTCTTTTGTCAGGTTATAGTAAATTGCTGATATTTTATAAACTTATGAGTTTAAGGTTGCACTAGTTTATGTCACTAGCAGTTAGGATGGAAAACATACATGGTCAGTGTCGTCGTCACACTTACTTTCCAGACAGTATCTCAAAAATGGCTTGATGAATTAAATTCCAATTTGGCATGTTGTTGTAACTGTTCCTCAAGGTGTGCCCTATTTAAGGTGACCTTAAACTGACAGTAGTAAGATACTTATATTGAGTTGAAGGTTTTTCGTTTCCGGACAGTATCTCAAAAATGGGTTGATGGATTCAATTCAAATTTGGCATGTTGTTGTAACTGGTTTTCAAGGTGTGCCCTATTTTAAGGTGACCTTAAACTCCCATTTATAAAAGTTTTATGTTGAGTTTCAGTTTTTTATTTTTCCATAGAGTATACTGAAGATAACTTGAGAAATTTCATTCAAGTTTTACATGTATATGTAACTGGCCATAGGTAAGTTCCATATATTAAAGTGACCTTAAACTCCCAGTAATAACACATTTTCAGTGTTGTCACACTTCCAGACAGTATTTCAAAAATGGCATGATGGATTAAATTCAAATTTGGCATTTGGATGTAACTGGTCCTCAAGGTATGCCCTATTTTAAGGTGACCTTAAACTCCCACTAGTAATGTACTTAATTAATATATTGATTTTAAGTTTTTCCACATCCAGACAGTATCTCGAAAGGCTTGACGGATTCAATTCAAATTTGGCATGTGGTTGTAACTGGTATTCAAGGTGTGTCCTGTTTTAAGATGACCTTAAACTCCCATGTATAAAAGAATTATGTTGAGTTTCAGTTTTTTTATTTAGTATATAGTATAGTATAGAGTATACTGAAGATAACTTGTGAAATTTCATTAAAATTTTGCATGTATATATATAACTGTGGAGGTTTAATGGCATGAGAACTTGTATGCCAATGCTTTCTTGGCAATTTCTGCAATAAGTGTTTTCATGGCAACACTTTTTCTGTTTCTTGGTCTTTTATTTTGTGAGCATTTAACATTATTCAGAACTTTCAAAATATGTTCATTACAAGAGGAACTTGTGATTTGGTTTTAGGCAACATTTGCCAACAGCTGTTGCCATGGCAACACTTTACCTGTGGTTGTTTTTCACTTTTAAATTGGTGGAATCTTTATAAATAAAACCCATGCAAAGATTTTAACCAGTATTTTCAGGATATATTTCTTGCAAGGGGAACTACAAGAGTAGTGATGATGCTTTTTTCAAGTTTTTGGTAACAGCTGTTGCCATGGCAATACTTTTTCTGTATTGTTTTTCAAATTGTGATTTTGTGGGTACTTGGCAACACTTTCTCATGTTTCTTGGGTTTAAAAATCTTTTTGTGGGTTCTTTGCATTCCAAACCCCATGGCAACACTTTATCTTTTTCTTGGACCTATATATAAACATTTTTGTGGGTTCTTTGCGTTCCAAACCACTGCACGGATTGGAGCTGACTAGTTTTTTGACAATACCTGGGAACAATTGTTGCCATGCCAACACTTTTCTTCTGTTTCTTGGACTTATAAATAATTTTATGGGTTCTTTGCCTTCCATAATCCTGCACAGATTGGAGCTGATTAGTTTTTCAGCAATACCTGGCAACAATTGTTGCCATGCCAACACTTTTCTTCTGTTTCTTGGACCCATATATAAATATTTTTGTGGGTTCTTTGCATTCCATACCCCTGGATTCCAAGCCCCAGCACAGATTGGAGCTGACTAGATTTTCGACACTACCTGGCAACAAGTGTTGCCATGGCAACACTTGTTCCTTGATCTTATAAATAATTTGATGGGTTCTTTGCATTCCATACCTCTGCACAGATTGGAGCTGATTAGTTTTCGGCAATAACTTGCAACAAGTGTTGCCACGGCATCACTTCCTTTCTGTGTCTTGGACTTACAAATATTTTTATGGGTTCTATGCATTCCATACCCCTGCAAAGATTGGAGCTGATTAGATTTTCAGCAGTACCTGACAACTATTGCCATTGCAACACTTTTTTTCTGGTTTTAGGTTGTGGATATAAACAGTCCTGAAGAAGATCTTTAGGGTTAAATGACCCTTCTCTCCACAAGATTAGACAATGATCTGGCTTGTTGGCTGTCCCACAAAATAGCTGACAAATATAAGTAGTTCCTTCCTTCTTCCGTGAACAGAGGAGGCAGACAAAACAGGAACCATGTTGCACAGTGCATTAACTTATATAGGCATATGACTAGCAGTTAAATAGTAGGTTACCCAAAAGATACTTTATTAAATTTCCTGCTTAGTGCTGACATCTAGTAAAAACTTTGTAAGTGATAACTTCATGTGTTTGCCTGCCTGTGTCCATTTCTCATATCCTGTACATTGGATCTAGGTTATATTTTTTCAACAAGTTGGAGCCTCACCATGGCTCAGTACTTCTCAAGGATTGTCTGGATGTGCAAAAATACTGCCAGTCAACCAACTATTTATGTCCATCATAATTTTTGTCCTTTTGAATTTCATCCACTTCAGTCTTTAACCAAAGTTGGTGACACAGTACAATTCTTCTGAATTCTTGTTTTTGCTTCAAAACTTTCCAGATATCACCTTCATGGAATGATTTGTTCAGTAAATTTTTGCAGTTGTTCAAGTTTCTAGACATATACTGACATTCGGAATGATGGTTTGGAAAAAAATGCAATTAAAAAATAATGTGCCTGAGACTTGTATGTGAAGTCATGCTCATAATTTGTCAAAGTAACACAAATTATGCCAATTTTCTTAATTTAAAGAAAAGAAGAAGCTTTATGTTTGGAACTACATGTAATTTACGTTAAAGTGAACTGCTACATTAAGTTTACACAGTTCAATTTTTAAGTTGAATCCTTAAAATCTGCAAGACAAATTTATGCTCTTAATGAACTGTTTTCTTGTTATGAATCTGCCTAAAAATGCCCAGATGTGTGATGTAAAAAGGTGAAGCATTACTTGATAAACAAAAGAACAAACCACCAAAGCTTTTGTGGGCAAAGAAAATAGAAATGTCAGTGTTGCTGCTGAACTATATTTGGAGAGACACAGCTTTACAAACTTCATTAAGCTTTCAGATCAATATGACTTGTCTTTCTGCTTTGGGTCTTTCTGATTGAATTTTTTGCTGATGAGTTTTGATCTTGTTTCTTCTTCTGCAACAATTGTCTTTTAGCTCACTTTTGTCAGTGTTTCTCAGGCTGTTCAGTTGTTAACAAGTAATTCTTTTGCTAATCTCATTTGTTGCAATATTAAACTGCTTTATGCACTGATTAGTCTAGTTTCAAATGCTGCTGTATTGTTATGTCCTGCAGTTTAAGACTTCACATGATGCCAGTATAAAACATACTAACATTTTGGTAAGGCTTTATTTGATGTCTTTTAAAACATTCATCATTCAATTAATCATCAAAGTACTTTGTATCTTAATTACTGAAGGAACAATTTAGCAGGCACTCGTGTAAAGACCTTTAGAAATTAGGATTTATGTATACTTCCCCTCGGAAATCATTTTGTGGCATAGTGACTAACAAAACAGCTCAATAAAGTGAATAACAATTAAGAGTAAATTGACTTTTCACACCTCAAAATCTCAGTGTGGGATGAATTTCAGATCAATCAGGCCATAATTGACCAATTGTGTTGCCCCTCCCAAGTCATGCCTCAATATTGCCTGAAATCCTATAAAACTTCATTCTTCAGGGATATTCAGACCTAGTGATATGCCCTTTTGCCCCCTTCTTGCCTTTCAAGGTCAATTCTATGACCCTAAATAGATCAGATTTTCACGTATTGCTTAATATCTCTGTTATTTTTGTAATTAGGTCTTTGGAATATATTGGAGAAGCAATAGGAAACTGGGACCTGGGATTCTGAATATCCCAGAAACTTTACACCCCCCCCCCCACCGCCACCAATGTTCAAACTGGGGTTAAAAAGTTCATTTTTATGCATTTTCTAGTGTATCTAGTACTATCTACACAGATACTGTCTGGAATTCTATAAAACTTCATTAAAATGTTATTCCGCAAGACTGTTCACACTGACTGATGACTTTTTGTCACTTCTTATCTTTTAGAGTCAATTCTGTGACTCTAAATGGGTCAGATTTTTGCTTGCTTATCAATAACATTTCTTTTACTATTGCAATTACAGCTTTGGAACATATTTACGGGTAATAGCAAAACATGGCTGGGTATTCTAAACCCCCCAACAATTTACCCATCCAATCCCTGCCTCATGGTGAAACTGGAGTTGTATATTTTAACAGATATTCACTGGATCCTGTTAAATTTCATTCAATTATTCTTTAGGACTTTTCAAACTGAGTGATTTGGCTTTTCAGACCTTTCTTGCATTTCAATTTAGATTCTATGACCTCCAAATAGTTAAGAGTTTCAGTTATTGCTCAATATCTCTGTTTTATTTTTGTGATTATAGCTTTGAAATGTTTTGGAAGGTTATATAGCAAATCATGGCCTTGGATTCCAAAATAACACATTCCCCTCTCCGAGGTCAAAATGGCTTTGTAAAATTTATAACCATATATAGTAACAGTTAACACTGTTTATGTATTTTACTCTAGCCATTATGTTTCTTATATTTTATACCATTATACACTGTATTTGGTTTGTAATGCTTTATTTTTGTGTTAGCAAAAACCTTTTTCTACTTTTCTAATAAAAAACATCAAATGGTGTTTATAGTTTGGAAGTCAGTTTCTTTTCCACTAATGTCTGTCAAGAACATTTCTTTTTGGCTGTTTCATCCACTCTGATAAGGACCTCCTTTCTTAATTGAACTGGATTTTGGTGAAATAAGGTGCCATAAATACTGTGTCCATTTCACCGTGACGCACTCCTCTCAGTTCTTGGTCGCTTTTCAGCCACTCCCTCCACTGTATGTGACTGAGGAGTTTCCGCCCTCCTGACCTCCTCCCTCTCCCTCTCCTCCGCCTGTTGTTTCTCTGCCTCCTCCTCCCTCTCTGTTCTCTCTCCTCCCTCCTCTGTATGTCAGCAGCTGTATCCCCCAACTCAAACTCTGTAGGTGTGTCAGTGGGGACTTCTATCTTCCTCACATTCCTTCTACCCTTTTTAGGACCCATCTGATAAAGCCAATAATAGCAGCATTTGTAAAAAGAAAAGCCTATCAGCAAGTCAGCCCAACTTGTATCAAAACACTAAATCCTAAGTTAATTTGTAAAAAAAACCAAAAGCCTATCTAAACGCTATAAGGTGTAATCCATCAGATGCCAGATACCAAATGATGAATTGTACAAATCGACTCACCTTACATAGAGATTTCATGGCCGAGAACCCATGGCTTGGTAAAATTAAGCCATCCTGTCCTACTCGCTTCCCGGATTGTCTGTTGCTGTAACCGCTTTGTCGGTTTCTCTTTATGGCTTGTGGGGTGTTCTTGGCTTGTCCTGCTGTAATGTTCCCAACTCTGCAGTCAAAGACTTGGAGACTTCCTGTCTTGATGGAAGGGAACATGTCAGATCCCGGATATTTATGACAGGCTTTTTTCCTTTCAAGTACGGTTGGTTTTTGTCTATAGCCTGTCGTGTTGACCAGGTACTGAACCATGACAGGGCGGTAAGTGCTTTCAGACAAGACGGTTACAGTATAGGACAAGACGGAAAGCGTGTCCAACAGTCTGTAGAGACACACAACAGGACAGTTACCAGGTGGGCGGAGCCAAGGTTGGGATCAAGAGTCGGGTAGGGTTGGTGTTTGATATTTTGCCGATCCACCGCAACATGCCAGGAAACTACAACCGATCCTAACCAATTCTATAAACATTGCTCCCGACCCTCGAAAAATCCATAGTTATCAACAAGAAGGCCCCAGTCAAATAACCCCATATGTGAAGCAGTTTATCATTAGGCCTTAGTGGCTAAGTGATTTGGCATGTGATCACTTTCTATTTGGCACCTGGCATGTCACTTCTGTAGTTATTGGTTTGAATCCCACTTGTGACAATATATTTGATGTTCTGAGGGCCTGTTCTGATATGGCTTTAGCTGTTCAGAGAAATGTAAACTCCAACTTTGATCTTTGAAACATTTTATCAGTCCATGTTCAAGTATCAACACTGGAAAAAGCCTGTTGCAGCTCATTTACTTTAATGATTTAGTTTAAGCTATTGTTCCACATCAGTGTATTTTGGTAAAAATTATATTTACGTGATTGTAATCTTTTTGTAAAACTTTTACATTTATATTGTGTCGCAAATTTCAATGTTTTTCCATAATTACAAACTTCAAAAGATAATTATCTGGAAGTGACAAATAATCTTTGACTGATGTAATGTTGTACAGGTTTCACAGATAATTCAGACCCATTACAAACTCAACCCCAAGTGAAAATTCAAAGATGGTTTTTGTGGAAACATATACTTAAAATACAAAGTAACCACATAAGACATTCCATATATTGATATATAGTTTTTTAGTGTTTTTTTGTGTAAGTAAGAATAACCATAAATTTGTTAGATATCAAGTTGTACAGAAATTGAACTTCACAGGCTTGGTTGTATGACTCCAACATTGGAAAGTAAATACACCAATGAGGACTTGGCTGCAGTGACATTTGTATGAAAATGTCCAAACTCAATATGCCATAATGTAAGAGAAAGTGTATCAGTAGAATTATATGAGTATAACACATTATTGAAAGGTTGGGTTGAGTTTAATAATGTTGTGGCCAATATTGTGAAGAGTTACAATGACAGGGTCTAAGTTGGACTGTACGCCTAGCAAACAAGATCTAACTGCATAATTATTATATCCCCAGACGAAAGTCGGGGATATATTGGATTCAGGTCCGTCGCGCCGCCGCCGCCGCCGTAGAAATTTCCTTGTGGACGCGATAACTCAAAAACAAATTAATATTTTTTTTTCAAACTTGGTACACATGTTAAGGGTGCCCAAAGGAAGATCCCTATTTTAAGGTGACCTTAAACTCCCAGTAAAAAAAGAACTTATGGCCACCTTAAGGTCAGAAATTGGACTTTTGGCCACTTAGAGCCCTGTAGGTCACAAACTATGATGCTCAGCTGGCTGAAATTTTACCTGACAACACATTAATATGTTCTTAGTACATGTGCCGAAAATCACGACTTTAAGTTGAGGAGAAAATTGTGTTTGAAGCCCATAAATACCCCACTTAGGGATTTTTTGCTATACTTTTCACATATTTTGCCCTATAATTTGGAAGTGGTAATTCTGATGAGTCTCAAACTACGCTAGGTATAACTGTGATATGTAATCCTTGTCTGTAGAAAATTTTAGGGCTGTAGGTTTACCCAAAGGGGTCGACTTAAGGTCTCAAAAGTGCCCACAGAGACCCAATTTATGCACTTTTTGCCACTTTCAAGCACTGTAGCTTTCAAACTATGTCTCTCATCTAAGTTAAATATCATCTGGGAATATATCTATGTATTTTCTTATATGTGCCCCAACATTTAGGCCTTTAATAGACAGTTAACCTGTGTATCAGGACCATAAACACCCACCCGAGTGACCCTTATAAGACATTTTTCACATCTTTTTCCCTGTAACTTGGAAATGGTAAGTCTGAGAAGTTTCAAACTGTATTAGATATATATTCTGTGTGTAATCTTAGTATGTAACAGATTTTAAGTCTGAAGCTTTAATTTTGAAGGTCAAATTGAGGTCTCTAAAAGGCTCCCAAAGACCCAATATTTGGACTTTTTGCTACTTTTAAGCCCTGTGACTGTCAAACTATGTGACTGATAGAGCTCAAATCCAATCTGGGAAGATATTAGTATGTTATTTATATATGTGCCAAAAATTAAGGCTTTAAGAAGACATTTAACCTGTGTATGAGGACCATAAATCCCCACCCGAGTGACCATTTTTGGACATTTTTCACATATTTTTCCCTGTAACTTGGAAATGGTAAGTCTAAGAAGTTTCAAACTGTATTAGATGCATATTCTATGTGTAATCTTAGTATGTGACAAATTTTAAGTCTGAAGCTTTAATTTGAAGGCCACATTTAGGTCTCTAGAAGGCCCCATAAAGACCCAGTATTTGGACTTTTTGCCAATTTTAAGGCCTGTGACTGTTAAACTATGTGACTGATAGAGCTGAAATCTCATCTGGGAATACATTATTATGTTCTTTTTACATGTGCCAAAAATCAAGGCTTCAAGTAGACATTTAACCTGTGTATGAGGACCTTAAACACCCATCTGAGTGACCCTTTTAAGACATTTTTCACATATTTTGCTCTGTAACTTGTAAATGGTAAGTCTGAGAAGTTTCAAACTTTATTAGATACATATTCTATGTGTAATCTTAGTATGTAACAAATTTTAAGTCTGAAGCTTTAATTTGAAAGCCACATCAAGATCTCTAAAAGGCCCACAGAGACCCAATATTTGGACTTTTTACCACCTTTAAGCCCTGTGACTGTTAAACTATGTGATTGATGGAGCTGAAATCCCATCTGGCAATGCATTATTATGTCCTTTTTACATATGCCGAAAATCAAGGTTTTTAGTAGACATTTAACCTGTGTATGAGGGCCATAGACACTCGCCCAAGTGCCTTTTTGGACATTTTTTCCGTATTTTGCCCTGTTATTTGGAAATGCTTAGTGTGACAAGTCTTAAACTGTATTATATATAATTTTTGTTTGTTATGTATGTCCCCCAAAAAGTTTCAGATCTGTAGTTTAATTGCTAAGGTCTCTTTAACAATTGTAAAATGCCCACAGAAACCCAATTTATGGACATTATGCCACTTTAAAGCCCAGTAACTGTCAAACTATGTGGGTTATAGAGCTGAAATCTTTGAATTTTTAAAAGGAAATGCCTGTCTATTTAAATTTTGAATATTAATAATGTTATGGCTATCTTAGTCTTTTAAGAACTTATTTTTGTGTTATACCTCTGCTTGCTGAGTTTTTAACTTTTTAAAATGAAACTGGTTAAACGCCGGTTAAACATATTCAAGTAGACAAAATGGACACTTATAGTGAGCTTTAAGTCCCAATATTAATGAAATTATATCCGTATGTAGTAAAACTAGGGGATTTTTAACCCTCAACTAGCCCAGTTTTATTCAACTTGCCTCAGTTAATTTTGACACAGCTCCTACAGTTATGAACTCATTTCAGTTGATAATCACATACTTAAAATTCTCAATTCTTTTTGTATTTGAGTACCCCTTTTATATAGATTGTTTGTTTACCATTTATGCTGTAGCACTCGATCTCTTTGTAGTCCCAACCCACATCCCCCACCCGGATTCCCCCCACCCACCTCTGGGACCTCCAGCTATATTGAGTGACACTAAATAAACAAAGGTATTTAATGATATCAGATGAGAAACAAAGAACTCAATGGGGTTGCAGATCTTGTGTAATAGTGAGAGAGGTGTGGAGAAGGGGAGAGGGGTGGGGGTGGGAGGTGGTGGGCTTCATTACATATAACACAAAGGGGAGTCAGAACTGAGATTGTGTCACATATTTAGGTTGCATATATATGGACCACATATATAGGTATAGAGGAAATGAATAACTGAAAACAATTTGCAAATTCTAAAAATAATATAATAAAATAATAATATAAATAATTTTTTTTAAATCATATTTTATTTGTGAACAAATATAGAAACAGATATGCGCTTTTGGGATTATGAATTTTAGAATGGACATTGAATCATCAATCATTTAAATACTTTGAAGGAAGATTGAAAAGTATGATGAGTTGAGTTAAAAATAATATTTTATTTGTCAACAAATATAGAAACAGATATGCTCTTTTGGGATTATTATTTTAGAATGGACATTCAATCATCAATCATTTAAATACTTTGAAAATAGGTTTAGAGTTATCATTGCAGGAAGATTGAAAATATAATTTGAGTTATGTATTCGGCGTCTGGGGATACACCATCTTCCTTGGGAAGATATAAACAGAGTAGATTGATGTGCTGAAGTTCATATAATAATGGGTAATTATGTTTTAAAAAATTCCCGATCAAAACCTGTGGCGTGAGTGATGACCTGTCTGGGGATATGTTGGCGCCGAGTTGGCCCAATCTAGTTTGATCTTGCCACCATAGATTTCGCCAGCATAGATTTCGCCCCCACTTTCACAGGTAGCCTATATTTCGCCACCAGTGGTGAGTGATTTCGCCACCATTTAAAAAAAAAAAAATGAATAATTACACTTGCTTCATAGGTTATATATATGCCATTTTGAGATAAACTGGGACAATAAAACTTGTGTCATAGGTGATATTTATTTTTTTTAAAAATGTATGAACAATTGAACTTGTATAAAATATACTCGTTTCATAGGTGATATTTATATAACACAACAGTAAATTAACAGAAAAAAAGCCTGAGCAGTAATCTAAGAAACAACAAAGGCAACAAAATGTTTGTTAATTATTTAATGAAATTTTAATGGATTATAACTAGCTTATTATATCTGATTAATTAGTTTTGTAATTGTAAGGTAACCTCTTTGAACTTGGCACACTTTAAAGAACAAGTTACCTAAGTAGATAAGCCTGAGTAATTAAGCGTCCCTGAAAGGGCACTTATTTGGTTTCGTGTCAGTTTCCTCGCCGCCGCCGCATTATGGTCTCCCTTGAATATCTCCCTTATTATTGCAAGCTTTTTAACCATGTCAAGGTCACATGATCAAAAAATAGTTTTTTCGGGTACACCCGCCCGTCATCGCAGTTCAGGAAAATCTACTGGCCGCAGAGGCTTGTAACTTCATACACAGGTTTATATTATCAAAAACATGAGCTGATTAGATTTTGGGAGCAATCTGATGAAAATTGACCGATTTATGAGTGATTTTCTCACAGGTACCAATCAGAAAACTTAAAATTCATGTGAACCCCCTATTATCTTCTTAAGTATTGCATTTAGAGCCATAAAATGTATTGGGAGGTAGTAGGAAACCATATGTGGAGAGTCTAGAAAGCAAGTCAAATTTCCCCCCCGACAGGGGGGGTTCAAACTGGGGTCATAAAATAGCCAATTTCATCTTTTCCCCTTATATCTCCTTTATTCTTGCTTTTAGAGCTTGAGAATGTATTAAGAGGTATTGGGAAACCATATGTGAAGAGTCTAGATAGCTGGTCAGATTTACCCCCGGATCCCCCCTTATGGGTCAAACAGGGGTCAAAAAATAGCCAATTTTATTGCGTAAAATACCCTTACCTTATCCTCACTAGTGCTTACGTGTCAGCGGGAGCGTACATGGACGACCAGACGAGAATATTGTTTTTAAAAACGAATATCCTTGTCGGTACCAGTATGTATGCGCATGCGCCTACACTGGAATAACCCCTATTAGCCTCACTTTTAATTTGGTCGTCAGGGAGTGTACATCGTAAACAAAGATTGTTTTCAACTATGGCAGAAGGTCAAATAAAAAGTAAAGGACAGAAGTTAGCGGCTGGTTGTCGCCATACTTCTTTTGAATGGGATCACCATCGTTTCTGCCTCTCTTGTAGAGAGAAGAACAAAGGTGATGACGTCTGTGTTTCTTCTAAAGAGGAGGATTGCTTTGTGTGCCTCCAATTCACGGCTGATCAGAAGAAAAAACTCAAAGCAAGGAAAGCTTATGAGAAGAAAAAATCCACTAAAGAAACGATCTCTAAAGAGGTCGAAGATTCCCTTCTAGGGTCTGAAGATATTCAGCCCTCTCAAGCTACCAGTAAAGAAAAGTCTTCCCATTTACCTTCCACTTCTTCTTCCTCAACTGTGTCTAATGATCCCTTACAGCTTATACTAGCACGTCTAGAAGCTATGCAGGGTCATATTCAGGTTTTAGAAACTAAAACCACAGAGACAGCTACACAAGAGGTTTTTGGAGAGACTACAAGTCGTGAAGATGCCAGGTCCATTTTTGCTACGACTGAAGAGGAAGATCATAGTGTGGCTCAAGAAGAAATAGAGCAGAGAACGCATCACAAACGAGCGCGTTCTCTCTCTCCTCACTCTGAACACAAATTTTCTTCGAAAGAAGAAGAGATAGACGAAGATCCTTCCTACAGACAGTTTTTAGCCTCTATTAGGGGTTTGTTAGAACTTTCAACTCCAGAGGAATATAAGGAGGTTCCATCGAAGATCTTTGGGTCGAAGGACCGAAAGAAGAAATTATCTGTCTTACCTATGTGTTTACCTCCAGTGGTGGAAATTAATGCTAGATGGACAGAATTGGAAAAGAAAGTTGCAGGGAATCCATCTGAGAATGGGGAGAGACTTCACTGAGCACCTTTCAATTCAGATACATTTCTACCTTACACCAGACCCAACATGAAGTTCTACAGGTCTACCACTTCTGAATTTGCCATCTCTGCACCTAAATGTCAAGATTCCTTCAAATCTATTTGCTCAAAATCTACCTCTGCTCCATCTTACATTTCTGTTCCAACTCGTCAGTTTACTACTATGGAATCAGTAAAACGCGAGCATGTTCAGGTGTTGGGGTTTGTCAGTCACTTTATTAGGGCTCTTGAGAAATGTGCATCTAATATGGAGGAGATTGTACAGTCTGGTGCTTCCAACATGGAAGACAGTCTCAGTAAGGATATGGAAGAACTGATGTCTTACATTCAGCTACAGTATTCAACTATAGCTTCCATTGAAAGAGCTCTGGAAACTGTTGTGGAAGCTTCAATGACAATGTCCTGCAATATGCAGCTTGCTAGGAGGGATACTATCTTAAAGTACTCAGCCCCTCACTTACACGAGCACGATAGGAACAGATTGAGGAGATCTGGTTTCACTTCAACAGATTTGTTTTCGCCCTCAGTTCTCAACAATGTGGAGAACAAATACGAACGCAGCCGTTCTCCCAAAAGACAGAAGATGGATTCGAAACCCATTTTCAATTCTAGGAAAGGAAGGGCTGACTACAATAATTCTTCATTTCCAAACACATCCTCAAAGAATTCTTTTCGTGGCCAGCAAGATAACAAGCCACAATTCAAACCCACACAGGCCACCAGAGGAGGTCGTGGGGGGAGAAGGAAATGACTATACTCAAGAAGCATTGCTACCTGGAGGCCGTTTACAGTTATTTTACAAGGTATGGAAAGAAAACGGTTGTCATCCCAGAGTTGTGCACATTCTACAACACGGTTACGAGATCATTTTGACAGATCCAATCGAATTGGCTCGACATCCCACAATTCACAGTGGTTATGCCAATCAACAAAAACAAAACTTCCTGTTGGAATGTGTACAGCAAATGTTACAGAAAAAAGCAGTGATTCCGGTAAGAATGTCTGCAACTCTGGGATTTCACAGCAGGTTATTTTTAGTACCAAAGCCGGGGAAAAAATGGCGCCCAGTAATAGATCTCAGTGTTCTCAACAGTCATTTAACAGTTCCAACATTCAAAATGGAAACCGCCGAGGTGATAAGAAACTCCATTTGCAAAGGGGAGTGGGTAGTTTCTGTAGATCTTACAGACGCGTATTTTCACATTCCTATTCACCAAAGATCTCAAAGCCTACTTCGGTTTCATGTAGGGGGGCGTTCGTTCCAGTTCAAAGCACTACCCTTCGGCATTGCGACGGCTCCACTCGAATTCACTCGTGTAGTCAAGGAGGTAAAGCTAATGCTTCAAAACAGGGGTATTCGCATCCACCAGTATTTAGACGACTGGCTTTTGCGAGCTCCAACACAGCAGATTTGCATGGAGCAGTCAAAACAACTGGTAGAATTCGTGCAGGAATTAGGTTGGGTGATCAACTTCAAAAAATCAGAGTTGACACCAACTCAAAAATTCGATTTCCTGGGCTACAGGTTCGACTTGGTCAAGGGCGAGGTTTTGCCTACAGAAAAAAAATGGCAAATTTTGAAAAATGCCATAGAAGATCTGGACAACAGTGTCACAACAACTCCCAGGATCCTAATGTCTTTCATAGGGATCCTGGCAGCTCTAGAGAAGACAGTCCCAATGGGCAGGTTGCATATGAGACCCTTCCAATGGTACTTGAAAACCCATTGGAAGTATCCCCAATCATTGGACAAGATCATCCCATGCTCACAAATTTTGAAAAAACATCTCATATGGTGGAAAGATCCAAAAAATGTTTTGACAGGGTCTCCCCTACATGCAGAGGAGCACAATCTCCTGTTGTTTACAGATGCTTCGGTCAAGGGTTGGGGAGCACATTTGGGAGACCTGACAGTCAGTGGACTGTGGTCGGACAGAGAGACAAATTTGCATATAAACATTCTGGAACTAAAAGCAGTGTTTCTAGCAATAAGGTCTTTTCAAACCCATCTTTTGAACAAGAGAGTCTTGGTGGCCTCAGACAATTCAACAGTGGTGGCCTACCTCAACAAACAGGGGGGGACTCATTCACTAGAAATGTGTCTCATGTTATGGCGTCTCATGGCTTTTTGTCATCCCAGAGCAATTTTGCTGAGGGCTCGACACATACAGGGCTGTCTCAATGTGATAGCAGACAGTCTCTCACGCAGGGACAAAGTCATACAGACAGAATGGTCTCTTCATCCCAAAATTTTTCTAAGGATTTGCCAAATTTGGCACAAACCAATGATAGACTTGTTTGCCACCAGAATGAACAACAAGCTACCCCTATATGTGTCTCCAGTCCCAGATCCAAATGCAATGGCGGTAGATGCATTGAACATCTCTTGGGAGGCAATGGACGGTTATGTTTATTGTCCAATAGCTCTAATTCCCAAGGTAGTCCAAAAGATGAGGTCTTATGCATGTCAAATGATTGTAGTGGCCCCAGGGTGGCCAGGGATGAGTTGGTTTTGGGATCTCATAGACCTTTCCACAAAACCTCCACTGTTTCTTCCACATTGGGAGTGGCTTCTGAAGCAACCATTCAGTCAAAAATTCCATCAAAACCTTCCTTATCTCAATCTTCATGTTTGGCATCTGGACTCGAGACCAAATCACCTCAAAAATTCTCAAGCACAGTGGCAGAGAGAATTAAGGCACCTCAGAGATTTTCATCCAGAAGGGTCTATGAATCAAGGTGGTCCATTTTTGAATCATGGGGTAAAGAGAAGCAGGTGGAATTCGAACAACCATCTATTTCCACAATAGCAGATTTTTTGATTCATTTATTCAATTAGAAAAATTTGAAACCCACTACCATTGCAGGTTATAGAACAGCTATAGCAGATCATTTGGGACCAGCAGGCAATGATATCAGTCACAGTTTTGAGCTTAATAGACTGATTGCGAGTTTTCATAGAGATAGACCAGTAAAAGATAGAGGCGTACCTTCTTGGGATTTATCTTTGGTCCTTCTGGCATTAACTAAGTCGCCTTTTGAACCTCTGAAGGATGCTCCTTTGAAATTACTAACCTTCAAAACAGTGTTCCTTATGACCTTGGCATCGGGCAGAAGGAGAGGTGAAGTACATGCTTGGACCTTCAAATCCCTGAAACATAAGGCTGGTTGGAAGGAGGTCACAGTGGCTCCTTCATCAGTGTTTCTGTCCAAGAACCAATTGGCTTCGGATGGACCTAATGTGGTTCAACCAGTGGTCATTCCAGCTCTTAAACCAATTTTGGACTCATCTTTATCTCAGGACATGACTTTATGCCCAGTCAGATCTTTAAGATACTATGTTGATAAGACAAAGGACATTAGGGATGGAAAACACCTTTTGTTTGTTTCTTTCAAGAATGGTTTTTCAGGAGATATTCAAAGAGCGACTATATCATCCTGGATAAAGCAAACGGTCATTTTGGCTTATCAGGAATCTGACCTTGAAACTCAAAAATTATCTAGAGTCAAGGCACATGATGTCCGCTCTATGGCGGCTTCATTGGCTTTCAAGGGTGGAGTCTCTCTTGATCAGATTTTAGGTGCATGTTTTTGGAAATCTCATACGACATTCACTAACTTCTATCTGAAGGATGTATCTTGGAAGTCAAAAGAGGGGGCAGAATATTCATTGGGTTCTGTGGTTTCTGCTCAACATATAGTTCATTTATAGTACGTATTTTAAATGAATTTAGCTATATATGAATCATAAGTATTTTCAACTTGTCTTGTGTTGTGTTATCCAGTTTTATGCTTATTTTTATATATTTACAGGCCATCCAGGGAGGTGTTTGTAAATATTTCCTGTTGGTTCGTTGGAAGTTTAGAAGTTGATGTTATGAGTTGATTATTGTTGCAACCACCTTTTCAAGCAAGTTGATAACAGCCTTTGATATACAGAAAACTCAAACTGCACATAGGGCCAAGGATCCAAGGGCTATAGGTTAGTCTTGCAAATATAACAGATTTACAAGTGTTATTTTGTCAAGTTAACTTTTTTGTGTAACATAGCCTAATACTTTATCCTCACAAGGGTGCTTGATAGTGATTCTTTGGCTTATTGTTTGGTTATTCCTACATTTGGTGTCAAAAAATATTGAAAATCCCACCACCTGTATGGTTGTAATCAAGCACTAGTGAGGATAAGGTAAGGGTATTTTACGCAATAAAATGTAAAAATTTTATTGTAATTTAACTTTTTATAAGTTAAATACTTACCTTATCCTCACTAGATTCGAATTCCCACCCATCCAACCCCACATTTTCAAGATTTTTGGTTTACAATACAACGTATTGACTCCCAAAATTAAAAGTGAGGCTAATAGGGGTTATTCCAGTGTAGGCGCATGCGCAGTCATGCGCATACATACTGGTACCGACAAGGATATTCGTTTTTAAAAACAATATTCTCGTCTGGTCGTCCATGTACGCTCCCGCTGACACGTAAGCACTAGTGAGGATAAGGTAAGTATTTAACTTATAAAAAGTTAAATTACAATAAAATTTTTACATTTTGTGTTTTTGCCTTATATCTCCTTTATTCTTGCTTTTACAGTTTTAGAATGTATTAAGAGGTATTGGGAAACCTTATGTGATGAGTCTAGATAGCCGGTCAGATTTACCCCCGCATCCCCCTTATGGGTCAAACTGGGGTCATAAAATAGTCGATTTTGTGTTTTGGCCTTTTATCTCCGTTATTCTAGCTTTTACAGCTTTAGAATGTATTAAGAGGTATTGGGAAACCATATGTGAAGAGTCTAGATAGCTGGTCAGATTTACCCCCGGACCCCCCCTTATGGGTCAAACTTGGGGTCATAAAATAGCTGATTTTGTGTTTTTGCCTCTTATCTCCTTTATTCTTGCTTTTAGAGTTTAGAATGTATTAAGAGGTATTGGGAAACCTTGTGTGAAGAGTCTAGGTAGCTGGTCAGATTTACCCCCGGATCCCCCCTAATGGGTCAAACTGGGGTCATAAAATAGCCGATTATGTGTTTTTGCCTTTTATCTCCTTTATTCTTGCTTTTAGAGCTTTAGAATGTATTAAGAGGTATTGGGAAACCATATGTGAAGAGTCTAGATAGCTGGTCAGATTTACCCCCGGACCCCCCCTTATGGGTCAAACTGGGGTCATAAAATAGCTGATTTTGTGTTTTTGCCTCTTATCTCCTTTATTCTTGCTTTTAGAGTTTTAGAATGTATTAAGAGGTATTGGGAAACCTTGTGTGAAGAGTCTAGGTAGCTGGTCAGATTTACCCCCGGATCCCCCTTATGGGTCAAACTGGGGTTATAAAATAGCCGATTATGTGTTGTTGCCTTTTATCTCCTTTATTCTTGCTTTTAGAGCTTTAGAATGTATTAAGAGGTATTGGGAAACCATATGTGAAGAGTCTAGATAGCTGGTCAGATTTACCCCCGGACCCCCCCTTATGGGTCAAACTGGGGTCATAAAATAGCTGATTTTGTGTTTTTGCCTCTTATCTCCTTTATTCTTGCTTTTAGAGTTTTAGAATGTATTAAGAGGTATTGGGAAACCTTAATCATTTATAACTTGAAAAGTGTTGCATTTAGAGCATTTTGTTAAAATCTGTTATTCAGCTACTTTTTTCATAGCTACAATATGGTGAGTAAGTTGGGTGCCTGTCTCAATAGCTAAGTGAGTAATAGCTACTTTTGGGCTTTTCAGTAACTTCCATCATGAGTAGAATCACTTGTAACTTAAAAACTATTGCATTTAGAGAATTTTGTATAAATATGTTATTCAGCTACTTTTGGGTCAGCTATAACATAGTAAAATTTTAGACCTGTAGCTCATGGCATAGCTGAGTAATCGCTACTTTTAGGTTATCACTGTTGAGTAAATCGCTTATAACTTCAAAACTATTACATTTAGAGAATTTCGTATAAATATGTTATTCAGCTACTTTTGGGTCAGCTATAACATAGTAAGATTTCAGACCTGTGGCTCATGGCATAGCTGAGTAATAGCTACTTTTAGGTTATCACTGTTGAGTAAATCGCTTATAACTTGGAAACTATTGCATTTAGAGTATTTTGTTTCAATATGTTATTCACCTGTTTTGGGATCAGCTATAACATAGTGAAGTTTCAGATCTGTGGCTCATTGCATAGCTGAGTAATAGCTACTTTGAAGTTCTCACTATTGAGTAAATCAGTTGTAATTGGAAAACTATTGCATTTAGAGAATTTTGTATAAATATGTTATTCAGCTACTTTTGGGTCAGCTATAACATAGTAAAATTTCAGACCTGTAGCTCATGGCATAGCTGAGTAATAGCTACTTTTAGGTCATCACTATTGAGTAAATCAGTTGTAACTTGAAAACTATTGCATTTACAGTATTTTGGTTAAATATGTTGTTCACCTACTTTTGGGTCAGCTATAACATAGTAAAATTTCAGACATGTAGCTCATTGCATAGCTGAGTAATAACTACTTTGAGGTTCTCACTATTGAGTAAATCAGTTGTAATTGGAAAACTATTGCATTTAGAGAATTTAGTATAAATATGTTATTCAGCTACTTTTGGGTCAGCTATAACATAGTAAAATTTCAGACCTGTAGCTCATGGCATAGCTGAGTAATAGCTACTTTTAGGTCATCACTATTGAGTAAATCAGTTGTAACTTGAAAACTATTGCATTTACAGTATTTTGCTTACATATGTTGTTCACCTACTTTTGGGTCAGCTGTAACATAGTAAAATTTCAGACCTGTAGCTCATGGCATAGCTGAGTAATAGCTACTTTTAGGTTATCACTGTTGAGTAAATCGCTTATAACTTGGAAATCATTGCATTTAGAGTATTTTGTTGCAATATGTTATTCACGTATTTTGGGGTCAGCTATAACATAGTGAAGTTCCAGACCTGTGACTCATTGCATAGCTGAGTAATAGCTACTTTGAAGTTCTCAATGTTGAGTAAATCACTTGTAATTTGAAAACTATTGCATTTAGAGAATTTTTATAAAAATGTTATTCAGCTACTTTTGGGTCAGCTATAACATAGTAAAATTTCAGACCTGTAGCTCATTGCATAGCTGAGTAATAGCTACTTTGAAGTTCTCACTGTTGAGTAAATCAGTTGTAATTGGAAAACTATTGCCTTTACAGAAATTTGTGCAAATATGTTATTCAGCTACTTTTGGGTCAGCTATAACATAGTGAAATTACAGACCTGTAGCTCATGGCACAACTGAGCAATAGCTATTCTCAGGCACTGACTGTTGAGTAAATCAGCTATAACTTGAAAAATATTGCATTTGGAGTATTTTGTTAAAATATATTGTTCACCTACTTTTGGGTTAGCTATAACATAGTGAAATTACAGACCTATAGCTCATGGCATAGCGGAGCAATAGCTATTTTCAGGTTCTCACTATTGAGTAAATCAGTTGTAACTTGAAAACTATTGCATTTACAGTATTTTGCTTAAATATGTTGTTCACCTACTTTTAGGTCAGCTATAACAGAGCAAAAATTCAGACATGTAGCTCATTGCATAGCTGAGTAATAGTTACTTTGAGGTTCTCACTATTGAGTAAATCAGTTGTAACTTGAAAACTATTACATTTAGAGTATTTTGTTAAATATGTTATTCACAGACGTTTTGGTCAGCTATAACATAGTGAAATTGCAGACCTCTATGTCATGGCATAGCTGAGCAATAGCTTCTTTCAGGTTCTCACTGTTGAGTAAATCATTGTATCCAACCTGTAGGAAATCATGGGCTGGGAATCTGTTAATATGGTCCGATTTGACCTTGGAACCCTCCTTCAAGGTCAAATGAGGATAGCCAAACATAAAAGTGCTTATAACTCGCTTATTATTGGTCCTAGAGGTTGGAATGAAAACCAACCTATAGAAAATCATGAGCTGGGAATTTTTTGGTGTGGTCGGATTTCACCTTGGACCCCTCCTTCAAGGTCAAATGAGGATAGCCAAACTTAAAAGTGCTTATAACTCGCTTATTATTGGTCCTAGAGGTTTCGAATGGAAAACCAACCTATAGAAAATCATGGGCTGGGAATCTTTTGGTGTGGTCGGATTTGACCTTAGACCCCTCCTTCCAGGTCAAACGAAGATAGCCAAACTTAAAGTGCTTATAACTCGCGTATTATTGGTCTTGGAGGTTTGGGATGGTAAACCAACATATGGGAAATCATGGGCTGGGATTCTTTTGGTGTGGTCAGATTTGACCTGGGACCCCTCCTTCAAGGTCAATTGAGGATAGCCAAACTTACAATTGCTTAGAACTTGCTTATTATTGGTCCTACAAGTTTGGGATGGTAAACAAGCTACAGGAAATCATGGGCTGGGAATTTTTTTGTGTGGTCGGATTTGACCTTGGACCCCTCCTTCAAGGTCAAACAAGGATAGCCAAACTTAAAAAGTGCCTATGACTCACTTATTATTGGTCCGAGAGGTTTGGGATGGTAAACCATCCTAAATTCTTTGGCTGGGAATCTTTTGGTATGGTCAGATTTGACCTTTGGACCCCTTCTTCATGGTCGAACGAGGATATTGCATTTATAGTATTTCTTTAAATATTTTTAACCTACTTTTTACACTTAAACAATTACCTTGTTACTTTATTTCATAATACCATTTGCAGGGCACAACTTTTTTGTCCTTTTCTTCTGTCAGCTTCGGAAATATCTTTCGAACATGCTGTTCAGTTACCATTTACTGTATTTCTGTACAGCCCTTTCCCTGATAATTATGCTTTCCTCTCATTATCACCATCACAAATCAAAAACATTCAGTCAGCTGACACAGTGCCCGTTCACGGGCACTCTCCTCTTGTTCTAAAATGTAAATAGATATATGGCATTTATAAAGCACTGTTACTCTTTAATTAAGTAGTTTTATGGTGTAACTTTCGACCTATTATAAGTATTGATGCTTGATGCATTCTTAGCCAGAGCATTTATTCAATTAACTTTTCGCAATTTATGACCATAGAAAACAAAATAAAGCTTAAATTTTTCTTTCATGTTAATGCATAAACTTCCACACTGTCTGCTTAACTTTCACTTCTTCTCTCAGCACTGCATGTTTTTATTTTCAAAAACCTTTTTCTACTGTATATTATATTGCAGTGAACCTTTTTGGGACGCTTAGTTTTTGTTAGCAAAAACATTTTTCTAGTTTTGATCCAATTTAACATTTTTCACTAGATTTGCCAGAAGATCTTACATCAGAGTTTTAGCATTCAGTCAAAACTCTTCTCCTTCTTTGAGGTTTTTTATTCATATTTTTTTCTTTAGTGTTGCTTTGATTACTTTTGTCAATCGGTTTGAAGATCTCTTTTTTGCTCCTCTGCTTTATTGGGTTCTGGATATAATGTTGTTGGTTGCTGTCTTTGAAGTATCATATGCAACATGTCCATCAAATGCAATATGTACATTCTCACCAAATTAACTAAAATATTGCCTTCTTGGATGTATGTATATCATCAGAATATTCATTTTATGTAAAATGTGACGTGTATAAATTATGTTGTCACACAAAATATGATCTTCTATTGAGAAAATGCTGGTACAAAATTGCAAAAGAATGCCCGCTGTTAGACCATCTTTTGGTTATGTTTTGATAATTTGACTGCATTTAAAACATATTTTTTTGTCCACTTTGGGGTCAGCATAGTTATATAGTGTATGTGCCAAATTTCAGATTTAAAATATTATGAAGACTGGAATTATTGTCATTGAATCATATCCAGATGTCATAACCTATTGCTAATAAGTGGAACCATTGCATACTGTAAATTGTCAGAGCTTTTCATGACCCCAAAATTATGTTATGAAACCTCAGAAAGGGACATGGAGAAAGTGACTTTTGACTAAAACCCAAAAGGGTTTTGGTTGTGGAAGCTTTTGTTTTATTTCCTGAGCATTACATATCAGTTGAATCCAATTATAGATTCCCTCAGTCCAGTTACCACTCTCTAGGGCACATGTGGCTCACTGATGCAATAGCTGAAAGACAATTGTTGGATATTTTGGTATGTGCTTGATCTAGAACCAGCAGAAACGTACAGGAAATGTAATTTTTACCAAACAGCCCTTAAGGGCTGCTGGGGTATTGTTTTCACCCATGGTGTCCGGATGGGCTGGCGGGCGGCGGGAAAAGTTTGTCCGGCCTGTATCAGAAACTGTAAGGTGTAGGAAGTTGCTACTTGGTAGGGATTTGGTTAGGGGATGTAGGTGTGCAACGACATGGTGTGACCTTGATTTGACCTTTGACCTTGCCGCAGTGACCTTAAGTTTGAAAATCTTGTTCGGGCTATATATCGGAAACCATAAGGTGTAGGAAGTTGATTCTTGGTAGGTACATTGGTTAGGGGGTGTAGGTGTGCAACATTGAGGTGTGACCTTGATTTGACCTTTGACCTTGCCATAGTGACCTTGACCTATAAAATCTTGTCCGGGCTATATCTCAGAAACCGTAAGGTGTAAGAAGTTGATATTTGGTAGGGTCATTGGTTAGGGGTGTAGGTGTGTGTTGTCATGATGTGACCTTGATTTGACCTTTGACCTTGCCTTAATGACCTTGACCTATAAAATCTTGTCCGGGCTATATCTCGGAAACCATAAGGTGTAGGAATTTGATAGTTGGTAGGGACATTGGTTGGGGGTTGTGGGTGTTCATCGCCATGATGTGACCTTGATTTGACTTTTGACCTTGCTGTAATGACCTTGACCTATAAAATCTTGTCTGGGCTATATCTCGGAAGCTGTAAGGTGTAGGAAGTTGATACTTGGTAGGGACATTGGTTAGGGGGTGTAGAGGTGCAACATCATGATCTGACCTTGATTTGACCTTTGTCCTTGCTGAAGTGATCTTAACCTATAAAAGCTTGTCCGGGCTATATCTTAGAAACTGTAAGGTATAGGAAGTTGATACTTGGTAGGGACATTGGTTTGTGGGTGTAGGTGTGCAGCATCATGGTGTGACCTTGATTTGACCTTTGAGCTTGCCGTAGTGACCTTGACGTATAAAATCTTGTTCAGGCTATATCTCAGAAAGCGTAAGGTGTGGGAAGTTGATACTTGGTAGGGACATTGGTTAGGGGTTGTAGGTGTGCATCGTCATGATGTGACCTTGATTTGACATTTGACCTTGCTGTAATGACCTTGACCTATAAAATCTTGTCCAGGCTATATCTCGGAAACCGTAAGGTGTAGGAAGTTGATAGTTGGTAGGGACATTGGTTGGGGGTTGTAGGTGTGCATCGTCATGATGTGACCTTGATTTGACTTTTGACCTTGCCGTAATGACCTTGACCTATAAAATCTTGTCTGGGCTATATCTCGAAAGCTGTAAGGTGTAGGAAGTTGATATTTGGTAGGGACATTGGTTAGGGGGTGTATGTGTGCAACATCATGATCTGACCTTGATTTAACCTTTGTCCTTGCTGTAGTGATCTTAACCTATAAAAGCTTTCCGGGCTATATCTCAGAAACTGTAAGGTGTAGGAAGTTGATACTTGGTAGGAACATTGGTTTGTGGGTGTAGGTGTGCAACATCATGGTGTGATCTTGATTTGACCTTTCAGCTTGCCGTAGTGACCTTGACCTATAAAATCTTGTTCGGGCTATATCTCAGAAAGCGTAAGCTGTAGGAAGTTGATACTTAGTAGGGACATTGGTTGGGGTTGTAGGTGTGCAATGTCATGGTGTGACCTTGATTTGGCATTTGACCTTGCCGTAGTGATCTTGACCTTTCAAATTTTGTCCAGGCAATATCTCTGAAACTGTAAATGGTAGGAAGTTGATAGTTAGTAGGGACATTGCTTAGGGGTTGTAGGTGTGCATCATAGTTTTTAGTTTACTGATTAATGCTGTCATCTTGCTATTGAATTGTCTTGTTTTAATACTTTATCTTTGCATACATTTTGTTTCTCTTAGATGTTATTTTCTCTACTTAAACATGATTTAGACCTTAATATAACTGACACTGCTCTGAAAGTATCCCGATCTTTGTACTGTTTCTATACTTCTATATCTCATGGTGTTGAAAACTATTTCCCCAGGCTGTGGGGTACGGGCATCTCTGATGCTATTTTCAGCTATTGGTTTACCAGCATCAAAATTGAAACTGACATTGTCCTAAATCATAATTGGTACAAGTTGTTGTCATTTTAAAGAAATTTTATACATAAGGTTGTGTATCAACAGTCATGAATGATAGATAAAAGACAAAAACCCAGATTTTGATATATGGCATATTTGGGCAATCACTCAAATATTATGTTGACTGTTTCACTAAAGATATTTTTTCACTCAAATAAGATAGTGTCTGGTAAAAAGTGTTTTCTTTTTATGTTAATCAGCAGGTAAATAATAATGAACCTAGACATTCTTCATGTTTGAAGAAATTGTGAAAACAATATACAAAGAATTAGATCTATTTTTGATCAAAGTAGAAGTATTTTATTTTACCAGTTCATTCTTCCAACTTACACCGAATTAATCGTATTTTGGTTCATACAATAAAAAAAAATTTTTTTTATTGTGTGAACCAAATTTATGAAAAGAAAAATCAGCAACAGAAAGAGCAGGTTTTGATCTTTTCATTTTTATTGTATAAAATCATGTCGTAATGATAAAAAGCTGAAAGATAAAGTAGTAACAAAAACTTCCAGTACTGATGTGGCAATATCAGATTTATAACATAGAAACAAGTGTATGTAAACAAGCTATTAAACTTACAAGACATCCTGAATAATACAAATAGCAGTGTTTTAGAGTGTATTAGTTTTTGTGAACTATCAGCTTACACATTTTATAAAACAAAATAAAACTGTACATTAATACTGCATTATATCTACATACACTTCATTATATCCTTTTCATAGACAATAGTGTGAAACCCAATATTCGGAATACTTGTATTTTGTAAGTTTGAGTATTTCTGGAGATATTAGAGTGTTATATAGTGATCACAATGGTGTGAGGATTTGATTTCTGGGGATGTGGCACAAGTTGATTCATTTAAAAATGATCATAAAAGTATTACTATGATAACTACACTTCAAAATTTCATCTCAAGACATTATAAATGTGACCCCATAAACTTAATGATATAGTAACAAACAATCAAATATCTAAATACATAAAATGTCATACTCTCTCTTTATAATCTTATTTATGTTTTTCAAGTACACTTATTTACCTTGAACCAAATAACATCACTTTATGTATCATGTTATATATTACATGCAAATGTTGTTCTAAAATAATGTTAAAATTTTTAATGGATATAGAACAGTTGGTATAAGTGGAAGCTGTGGAACTGCCATGAGCATTGTCACAAGAAGTAACTTTCAAGTCCCAATAATCTTTGTGCAAAATTTAAGGATGACCAAAAGTTTGACTCGCAGAATGTAGTGCTACTAGGACCAAGTTGGATGCTGACTTTTCACCAGGAATAAGAAGGTCTATCAAGGCTTCTTGTGTGTACCAAAATTGACAACACAAAAGTGACACAATAGCACCATTGTGTTACTCTTCACAAGATTGCTTATTTACCAGTAGCCTGTTAAATACCATTGCCTTATTATGCCCTTCCAACAAATATATACGGATTAGCTAGGGGTGACTTTACTAGGCAGTTAAGTGCTGAAAGAAAGTAAATATCAAGAACTTCATATTCTTTGAGTTGGTATTACAGGTAGAAGTAAATTGCTTATATTTTGGAACTATGGAAGAATTTTCCAAGTTTACCCAGACAGCTCATTATTCACTGTTAGTTTAGTAATTGCTACATTTACTGTATAATTTGTAAAAATTGCAAAGCTGCAGTTATAACATTTACCTTTTACCAAAGCCCATGTAGAAGTACATTTATGTTTGCCAAGTGCAACACCTTAATATTCATGGTATTTCAAGCATAATTTAAAAAAAAAACCTAGTGCACAAAATATCTGCAATATGCAGACTGTGGACAATACAATATCCCCCTGGACAAGGGATACATTAATGGGTGTTTTATAGAGTGGTCACTTTATGGCTGTTGCTTTTTGATGTTGGCGGTATATCTTCCACAAGGGATGGATCATTTCTTTGTGATAAAATGCTGGATGATTCCGGCAAATGTGTCATGTGAGTAACATTGAGGAGACTGTTGGAAGCTGCGATGTGGAAACTGCTGTTCTTTATGTCTTGATTCTTTGTGCACTTGTCGATGTAGACCACTTGAAGTTGCTTGAAGAGATACTCCAGAATGAAGGGAGTCGGTGAGAAGATTAGCACAAAGATGGGCGCAATAGTACAGATATCACTTGCAGGTTGTGGTAGTGTGTACTGCACCACCACTAAGGCCAAAATGCAGTTTGGAATGGCAGACTCTATTGCTATGCACCTTACAAAGCGCTGCTCTTGTCTTATGGCACATGGAAGGAAGTAGCCTAGACTGTAGGCTAGGCAGGGGTACAATGCCATACCAATCAGGCTCGGAATGTCTAAAACCAAAAACATAAAGAAGTTGATGTAGAGCCCCAAGCTGACAAAGAGGATGGAGGCAAATAGCAGGAAGGGTTTGGTAAGCCAGTTAAGGATGGCGTCTGCCACTTTTTCTGATTTCTTTCGAAGTCCAAGGCCCAGGATGTAGCATACAAAGGCGCAGCTAAGCCACAACATGAGCTTGCCATATGGAATGTCTGTGAGCTCACTCTTCACAAAACGACCCATGGATAACACCCACAGAGGCGCTGTTACTGAAAGCACAAGTAAACAAAGTCAGCATCTTTAAAAGTTATGTGTCAAGGCATTTGTGATTTACAGATTTATGACATTCTGAAGAAAGACTGTAGTAAAATTGTCATCATATGAGATAGAGATTTCATGTACATCATTATTGAGACTTCATTTGATATTCTAAAACTTTAGGTGTTGATTGTGGCAAAAAAAAAATCGCTTTTGCAGTCTTAGAAAATTCCTTTGAAATATATTTGACAATAGGTTTGAATCTTTGATCAGAATAATTAATATGGAACACCAATGATTAAGCATATAATAGGATCTTAAAGATCATAGAATTGTATTTAACTAATTTTAACAATGTAAAGTAGACATTTTAATAAGGTAAATATGGCAAAAACATTTATTTCACACTCCCTTAAATATTTGCACTCTGTCTAAATTGGCAAATTGATAACTGTAAGTACTCTGTAAGAGTTCAAAAACAAATTCTCCTCAAATATATTGAGTAATGTTCTATGAGTAATGGCTTCTCACCTAGTGATATGGCGTATGCAGTGAAATTGAGCACATAACTAAGAGAGAGTTCTGCCTGTAGTATGGCAACCATCAAGTGGCCACCTCCTCCTCCCGGTAACACAGCCACTAGAAGAAGTCCCAGACCCATGTCTGGCTCCCGGAAACAGACCTTGGCAACACAGAGGGACAGCTGGAATGACACCATAATCATGCAATAATAATGTAGTAAAATCATGTTTAGTGAAGTTCTCTTGTTGATTTTACATGCAAACTTTTTTCCTCTTTGTTGGTTTATGGTTACCGAAAAAAAAACAAAAAAACTGTTTGCTGATAATATAAAGTTTATTTGAGATGATGTAATTTGGGAAGGAAAGGAACAGCTAGTATTTGCAAACTTATTCTTGAGTCCAATATATGGTATTATAAAGTGAAGTCACTTTATTGAGGAACTTATCAAGGATTATATTTAGAGAAGGAATATTCATAAATGAATCTACAGGTGGAGACAAAGATAAACAGACATGAAAATAAACAGTTCTCAGAGATTTCCATATCTTAGTTGTATAAACAACAAAATTGTGTAAACTAAATAACAAATGTTATGATAAGCTTTGTTTAAGTGTATTTTGTTATTCAGTTTGTGGAATTTTGTTGCTAACACCAGTTATATTTGAAAGGTTCTGAAACCATTTATCTTCAAGAGCTGTGCTCTGCTACAAGCGATGTATTTTTTCAGTTTCAAAACAATGATTTTATACCTCAATAAATAACTAATGAAAGTGAAAAACTCCATCAAATTAATTCATAGATTAGCTGTCCCTAAATTCTCTGTATCTTCCTGACTACATTAGTTCAGGTTGTTGAAGACATACTTTGCATTTTTTTTTCAAAAGGCAGTGTAAATTCTGATAAATTGTATTTAAAAATGACTAAAATTGGCCACAGTCTGACAATTGATATTTATTGGTCAATATATGTCAAGTTACCATATGGTTCCTGACATAAAAGTTATTTTACTGCTATCTATGCACTGTAAAAATGAACACAGAAAACTACATATGATGAGCTTCTTGACTAAAGCCAGTTTATTTAAATCATTTTCATGAGATCCCCCCCTTGCCAGTGTGACAGTTTTAGCAGCATAAAGTAATGGAGTGAAGTCAGGGAGATTAGCATTTATGGACAAGGGGAGTGACTGTATTCTTCTTGTGACAACCTTTGAGGATCACTCCCCGTCTCATTTATGTACATTTGATATTTCTAATCAGCTTCAGTTGCTGTGTAAATCATCTGCTTTTATACTACTCTGCCAGTGTCAACTTTTCCCTTGTTTTCTCTCTCTCTGTCTTTTATACCTCCCCTCTAGTGGGCTTGGGTTTTGTTTTTAGTCTCTTTTTCATTTGTAGTCACAGTTTGTGATGTCTATTGTGATAGCAGACAAATAGTATTGCCATATATCTCCTCTTCTTCTTTGACAGGAATACGTTTAGACATCATTCAGGAATTCATGCAGGCTTTATGAACCCCTTCTAGAACAGTTTTTAAATATATTTCATTGCTGAGAGCCAACCTTTGACAATTTACAGATATGCAAGCTTTAGATAAGTTTTTACATCAGCTGACACATTACAATGGTCTTGCAGTGTTGTTGTCTACAGCTGCTTGATCAAGTTTTCTGAAACTGTAACAGTTGCAAAGATGCTGAAAAATGGCTGTGAAAATTGTTTGTAGCATCCTGATGCATCTGTTCATCTGTTTCTTACAGTCACTGTTCACTTTTACATTAAAATTTAACACTCGATTGATTGCTTACCTGGTTTAAATATGAAAATCGATACATTTGGTCTCCCAAGTATAGTTTATTAAAAATTTATGTTTAAGCTAAAGATTTCCCCCCACACAGTTCAGTATTGAATATGGAATTACATGTTGCTGGCATCTATTTAGCTATTTCCTGAGCCTTTTTCTATCATTGATCCTGTTGTCATAACTTGTTAATTTAAATTTTTGCTAAATTCTGAGGTTTAACATAACCCGTAAAGTGTCTGTAGCAGAGATCAAGTTAGTATTTTGGGGGAAAGAAGAATAACAAGTTTAGGTGAGATGTGCAGTTGAAGAAATGATCATTGGCAAAGAGGTCCATATTATACTTTTATCTGAGAGAACTTTCTGTTTTTAACCTGTTGGACAGATTGTTGAGGCTAAGTAGTCCAAAGAATTGCACCATCATTAGAAAGTCGACCATGACATTAAATCGTAGGTGTAAGCATACTGATGTTCTAAGTAAAATAAATGAATCATCTTGCAGAATTGGCCAGTCCAGTAGCAGACTCAGCTAATGTACCGGTATTACTTGTGACAGTGTCCAAGGTATATAACAAAAGCTTAATAGTATTAATACTTTTCCAGAATGATCTCCAAGACAAGAATATGAAAGATAAAATTATCCTAATTTTTTACAAAGGAGAGATCAGAGACCAATTTTAGTCAAAATATTAAAATGGCCAATTTCCCACCAGTGAAGGGAAAAGAAGGGGGTTTCTTTTCCTTGCACATTTCACATACTGTGGGGAAGTTCCCTTTATGTACTCTTCATACAGGAATAAAGGGTAATTAGAACGTAAAAATCTCACATAATATTCAATCAATTTTGGTTTTATTAGGCATTGTGACTTTAGATTGATGATACAGTACGATTGTCAAATTTGGATGGTGGAAATTGAAATAGCATGTTTTGTCATAGGTTTGACTGAAATGTCCTGACAGTATGATTGCCTTGATATAAGTAAATCATCATAATCTTGAATCTCCATGTACACCAAATGCTAGACAATTTTGTCCTACTAAACTGAAAATGATTGTTATCAACCGTAGAAAAACTTTTTGAAATATGTTGTACAGATTTGATACATGAACACAAATCTATATGATATTTTGGCTGGTTAAATGAAAGGAAAAATACACTATCTCAACACAATATGGAATGATAAAAAAAGATCAGCTCAGTACATATCAGTAGTTACAGATCTGGAGAAGGGAAATATTACCCAGAAACCCATTAATTTGGCAGCATTTGTAATGGTATCATTTTAATTTCATATGAGGTTGTTTGCAGAATAAATTCCATAGGTAATGTTACAAAAACAACCACTTAAATGCTATATGCACCTTAATAATTCCAAGTCATAGATTTTATGTGCCAAAAATGTAATTAACACCCATTACTGTGGAAGGAGACTGTTAGCCTATGAGTAAATTTTTGCTAGAGTACATCATACAATGTAATATGAACGAGTATGTTTTTATTGATACTGGCGCCACAAATCCATGCTTGTACACAAAATTGTCTGTACATGGTGTGCACTGCTAATGTTGTTTTATTGTTGTCCAATATGAATTTCAATGTATAAACATATTGTATTGTATTGTGTATTTATACTCAGTACAATATTTCCATATACTACAGGCCTGAAAGTGCTATTTAACCAATCTGACTGCACAGGTACAGCCCCAACTCACAAGTAACTGACATTCCCCTAACTGGCTCAAGGATGACCATTTATCAACGTCCTTGAGGTACTGTAGCCTGCCACTGGGGAAAGGACCCAATGACAGAGGACCGCCATTTTAAGTGGTCATCCGAGCCACTATGTATCTGCCTTTTCATTGCGTTAATACATCTTACCTACCAGACGATAGCTATAGCCCGGCGCCAGCCGGTCCCGCCAAACGAAAGAAAAGACGTCCTGGGTTTCACCCCCGGCAGGACCGGTACACTACACTCCACTCGCCAGGTGGCCTAGTTCCTGCTTCACTCGCCAGAGGGACGTGACGTCATAGCATCTTTTTCGTTTGGCGCGATATTCAAAGTTTGAATTTTTGGAAACTCTTTTTATTTTGAGTATTTCTTAATTTATACAGTGTGTTTTGTGTTACGATTTGTCAGTTAGTTGGATAAACTACCATGGCATCTCCAGGACAAAGGAAAGGAGCCTGCGGGCATATCATGGCTAATTTTGACCCTCATTCTCGTTGTGCCAGATGCAGAGATAAAGGGTTGGGCCAAGACCCGTGTGTTTTAAAGTTGCAGTGTGAGTTTTGTGACACTTTAACCCCTGAACAATTGCTCCAGCTTTCAACCCCTACGTACAAACTGCGGAAGGAGAAATCTAAAACCAAAGAAGCCCTTGTGGATCCGTCCACTGTCACTATCGTGTCGCAGGTGGAATCTCAGGAAGTTGCTTCAACTTCTCCACCCCATGTTGCTGAGCAAGATCTCTCTTTACCTCCACCTATGTTCCGCCAAGAGTTAAAAGACTTGGACGAAAAGTGGTCAGTACGTATGGCCCGTCTGGAAGCACTCATTACTTTGGGGCAGCGTCCTTCACCTCAACCTTCCTTCTCACCGGTCAAGGCACCGGTACCGCATCAAGCTCCCGCGGGAGCTCTTTCTCAGGCACCTTTTCTCTTATCATCTGTCCCTTCCGGCCAAGCCGCCCCGGCTTTTGGCCCGGATAGGATAAAACCTAGTGCCACTGTCACTACCAGCTCAATAACTAGGACGTCTCCTCTAGAAGGCCTTTACTCTGAACAGGACCCGGAACCGGTATTCTCTCAACAGAGTTCTTCCGGCCCGGTGGCCTCTGCTTTGCCTCAACCTCCTCCGCAATCCAGCTTGTTCAAGTCAGCTCCGGAGCACTTTGAGGAAGGTGAGGTATCTGACCAAGAAGACGTCACTGACCATCCTGATCAAGAATCTCCAGACTTGGATAAGACATTGAGCGAAGATCAAAATTACAGAGAGACTGTTAGGGGAGTACGTGCTTTCATGGGCTGGTCACATATCCCAGATCTTGAGTATACTCCAAGTTCCAAGTCAGACAATCCCTGGATTGGCCACCGGGCACAACCTGTAGGCAAGGTCTCTATCGACTTACCACCAGAGGACTGGCTTTGTAAGAAACTTGAAAATTTAAATCTCGTCCTCATAGAAGGTTACCCGTCCAAGTCTACGGAACCGGGTGGACTTCATGTTGATCAGTATCTCCGCCCCCCCCAAGTCTCAGGCAAGGTGGTACGGGATTCATCCCGCTGAAAATAAAGACATCACTAGGCCGGGAAAATATGTAACTACTTGGCCCAATGACGCGGCGAAGTTGAACAGTTCCTTTGCCCGAATTGGTAAACCTGCTCTTGCTTCATCCCAACCCACCTCCCGCCCTATTGCTCAGGATACGCTCCGGAAGTGGGAGAAAGCAGCAAAAGAGACCAGTTATATTTGTAACCAGTCCGCTGGTTTCAATAGGTGCATCACCAAGATACAGGACTCGTTTCAAGAACAGTTACAAATTCTTCAGACAGAGTTGGGAAAAGGAAAATCTTCCACAAAAGCTCAAGGTGCACTTGATGAATTACATTTCCTGTCTGCATTCAACCAAAATGTGAGTTTTGCGGTTGGCAAATCCCTCCAACACCTCTCAGATTTCACTTTTATACAAATGGCTAATTTAACTCTGGTCAGGAGGGATTCTTATCTTGAGCACCTAAAAGCTGGCGTCAAGCCAGATACCTTTTCCTCTCTCAGGAACTGTCCTCTACAAACCAGGGCTTTGTTTCCGGACGACATTATCCGGAGGGCGGAAGATGAAATAGCAGCATTTGAGTCACATAAGCGTACCAACCAGCCCGGTCCGGGCCGTGGTGGGTTCGCCGGCACTCAGAAAAAGCAACACCGTTACCAGCCATATTCAACATGGAAACAGGAGGATTCTGGAAACTCCGGGGCTCCCGGCAAAGAGATGCCTGCATGGAAAACATTTGGCAATCGCGGGAGAGCCCGTGGCAGAGGCAGGGGTGGTCAACCCGGTCGCGGTTCGCGCCCTGCCAGAGATGCTAAGGCGTATAAATGACAATCACTGCAAAGTTCCTCCGGAAGTAACATCCTGTCCGGAGTTTGGTGTTGTAAATGTAACAAAGACAAGTCTTCCTGTTCTTGTGAAAGACTCTGTAAATTGTCACAATGTTGTTCATCATGTACTTTCTGTAAAAAACATCAGGCAGCCGCAAAAGAAAGGCATAAGTCCAATCTTAAACTCACAAAATACAATAAAGTATGTGAAAAGTGCTTCTTTTGTAAATCACTGTGTCTTTGCCCCAAGTGTGTCAAATGTCCTCAGTGTTGCAAATGTCCAATCAGTAGGGGGACGCCTACAAAATTTTTGGAAAATATGGGCTCTCAAGGGTGCAAACCCGAAGGTAGTATCCATTTTGAAAAAGGGCTATGTGCTTCCCTTCAAGGTCAGACCTCCCTTAATAAGGGAACCCCTGATAGTAAGCGGCTATGCAAACCCCACCAGAGACTCCCACTTACAAGAAGCAGTGCAAGCTCTGATCAAGAAAAAGGCAGTAGAGAGGGTCAGGGTTCGAACCTCACTAGCCTTTTTCAACAGATTGTTCATTGTCCCAAAGCCGAACCAAAAGTGGCGGCCAATCTTGGATCTCAGTACTCTAAATCAGTTTTTATGCGTAAAAACATTCAAAATGGAGACTCCAGAGACAATCCGGACCTCTCTACAACAAGGCGAGTGGGTGTCATCAATAGATTTCAGCGACGCCTACTTCCACATTCCAATCCACTTCACATCCCGAAAATTCCTCAGGTTCCACTTCCAGAACCAGTCGTACCAGTTTCGGGCTCTTCCCTTTGGCCTCTCAACAGCTCCCATGGAGTTCACTGCTGTGGTCAAAGAGGTCAAGTTAATGGCTCAGTCACGGGGTATAAGAATCCACCAGTACCTAGACGACTGGTTGATTCGAGCCCCTACCAAAGAATCTTGCCACCAGGGAACCCAGTCCCTCCTAGCCCTTTGCCAGGAGTTGGGCTGGATGGTTAACATGCAAAAATCAGAACTGGAACCCCAACAAGTCTTCGACTTTGTAGGCTACCAGTACGACCTGCTCAACGGACTGGTCAGACCGACTCAAAACCGTTGGGAAGCCCTTCAACAAAAAATAACAGGGCTATTGCAGAGGAGATCTTGCCAAGTGAGAACTTTCATGTCTCTTATAGGCCTTCTCACTGCGACAGAAAAACAGGTGACCCTAGGCAGACTGCACATGAGACCTATTCAGTGGCACCTCAAGAAACACTGGAGAGTCCCGGAATCTCTGGAAAAAGAGATCCCAATTCCGAGGTCTCTCCATCAGCACCTGCAGTGGTGGACCCAGGAGTCAAAGGTCCTAAAGGGTCAACCCTTACACCCCCTACAACACGCAATACAAATCTTTACAGACGCCTCAAAAGAAGGCTGGGGTGCTCACTTAGGCGACTTCACAGCAAGCGGGACTTGGTCAGTGCCCGAAAGCAAATTACACATAAACTTCTTAGAGCTAAAAGCCGTGTTGTTAGCACTAAAAAGATTCCAACACTTAGTGCAAGGAAAGGTCGTCCTGATTGCCACAGACAACACCACAGTTGTGGCATACATCAACAAGGAGGGAGGTATGAGGTCAGGTTCACTTTGTGCCCTTCTTTGGCGGCTCCTATGTTGGTGCAATCTCAGACAAACAGTACTGAAGGCCAGACATATTCCGGGCCGTCTGAATGTAATTGCAGACAAGTTGTCTCGCCAGGGACAGGTCATTCAGACAGAGTGGTCCCTCCATCAGGAGATCTTCGACACCCTTTGTCGAACTTGGCATTATCCCCAAGTGGACATGTTTGCAACAAGGTACAACTGCAAACTAGTCCGGTTTGTGTCCCCAATTCCAGACCCGAAGGCCTGGTCAGTGGACGCTCTGACGCTGTCCTGGGAAAACCTGGACATGTACCTCTTTCCCCCAGTGTCTCTGATGGGGAAGGTGGTCAGCAAGCTGTCAGACCATTGGTATCACAGAGCAATCCTGATTGCTCCGGGATGGCCAAACATGCCTTGGTTTTGGGACCTAGTGGAGCTGTCGGCCATGGTTCCTCTTTGTCTTCCACACCATCCAGATCTAGTGACCCAACCTTTCAACAAGGCACGTCACAGGGATCTGACAAGCTTAAATCTCCATGCCTGGCTCCTAGAGCCCAGACCATCAAGGAGCAAGGGTTTTCTAGCCCAGTGGCGGCAAGAATTGAGGCGCCTCAAAGACGTTCAACCAGAGCAGTCTACGAGGCAAAGTGGGCCCTTTTTGTTAGATGGTGCGAAACAAGTCAGGTGGACTTCAGGAACCCATCTATAAAACAAATAGCAGATTTCCTCCTGCATCTTTTCCAGGAGAAGAATCTCCAGCCCAGCACTATTGATGGTTACAGGTCAGCCATTTCAGACAAACTGGGAAATGCCTCGGTTAATGTTGGCAAGGATGACAATTTGACTAGACTGTTAGACAGTTTTCACAGAGATAGACCCAAAGGGCGCCGGGGGGTTCCTGCTTGGAACCTCTCCCTGGTTTTACACCAGCTTACAAAGGCGCCTTTTGAACCACTCAGAAAGGCTTCTCTGAAACACCTTACTTTCAAAACGGTTTTTCTCCTAGCCCTGGCTTCAGGAAAACGTAGGAGTGAGATTCACGCTTGGTTAAACAAAAATATCAGACACCAAGCTGACTGGTCCAAAGTTTCCCTCTACCCTTCACCAAGCTTCTTGGCGAAAAATCACTTGGCAAAAGAGGGACCAGAGTGCGTGGCCCCGGTGGTCATCCCGGCTTTAGCCCCCACTCTGGATAAGTCGTTACAAGAAGACAGATCCCTTTGCCCCGTTCGGGCTCTTCGCTATTACCTGGACAAAACCCAGGACCTAAGAACGGGAAAGGAGTTAGTTTTTGTTTCATTCAAACAAGGTTTTAACAAGGACATCTCTCCTGCCACTATCTCATCCTGGATCAAACAAACAGTAGTTTTGTGTTATGATCTTTCTGACCAAGATACCTTGACCCTACATCAGGTTAAGGCCCATGATGTTAGGGCATTTGCGGCCTCCAAGGCCTTTCAAGGTGGCATATCTCTGGACCAGATTCTAGCAGCATGCCACTGGAAATCCCACAACACCTTTACACAGTTTTACCTTAAGGATGTTGCCTGGGCAGATAAGGAGCTTTTTCACTTGGGTCCTGTGGTGGCTGCCCAGCAGATCCACCACTAGTCCCCTAAGCTTCTTTGTATATAATTTTATATAGTGTACATACTAGTTAGTTTTAGGTATAGGCTCACCTTTAGCCTCGACCTTGGCTTCTCAAAGTCGTTTACTTCAGAATAATCCTCTGGGTATAGGACTTTCCCCACTCTTCCAGGTTAACCGTGGAATTTCATTGCCTTGAACTCTTACTCTCTTCCTCCCCTCAGAGCAGTCAAAAAAGGGGGGGGGGGGGCAGGTGGGTCTAGTTACCCTCGAGACTAACATGTCTCCTCAAAAGGGCTAGAACCTCACACCTAAGCACAATATAAGAGTTCTCTCTAATCCTCAGAAGGCTGCCCTCCTTCCACTGGGTAGTTATTCTAGCTATCGTCTGGTAGGTAAGATGTATTAACGCAATGAAATTGCAAATTTTAATTAGTAAATTAAATTTTTATTAGTTAATACCTTACCTACCAGACGGGAAATTCCCACCCAACCTTCCCCGCTTTCAGCCTTACAATTCAACCTTAGGGACAAAAAAGATGCTATGACGTCACGTCCCTCTGGCGAGTGAAGCAGGAACTAGGCCACCTGGCGAGTGGAGTGTAGTGTACCGGTCCTGCCGGGGGTGAAACCCAGGACGTCTTTTCTTTCGTTTGGCGGGACCGGCTGGCGCCGGGCTATAGCTATCGTCTGGTAGGTAAGGTATTAACTAATAAAAATTTAATTTACTAATTAAAATTTGCAAGTTCCTAGGTTTGAACCCACCTCCTCTGAGTTCCTAGGCAAGTGTGTTACCCACTAGGCAACAGTGGCAGATAAACATATACACATATACACATACATATAGTATTTCTGGAATAAGTTGAGAATTGCTAATTTTATAGAGCCACAATCATACAATGTACTTGTATGACATACACTTAGTATAGTACACTTGGAGTACTAGGCTTAGCTTTCACCTCATTACTTCTGATTACAGATGTTTCGGCAATGGAAGTCTCCGTTTTCAGACATTATAAAGCTAGATACTGTTATTTGAGACAGTAAGCTATCGTGCATTGTTTGTTATGCATCAGATCTAGGCCCACAGTGCCATTTGTGAACCAAAGTATGCTCAGGCTCTTCTCAAATGGCAAGACAAAAATCATATAACCCAGTGGGTTGTTAGAGTTATAAAAACCCTTAATGTCTGTTATTCTGACTCCAAGTTCATATACCCAAGCCTCTACCCTGAGGACTGTAGCTTTTGATGCAGACTAGTCACACATATGTGGACAAACTCAGATATAGAAGCAACATACATTCACACTTTCCCGACAAGTTGTCCAAAATTCACCCATTGGGGGTAACAGGTCTTAAATTCTGGTCCCATCATTTGTAAAGCATCTTATAACTGGCTTTTGGATCTATAACAAATATTGCCCTGTGTATATTTAACTGATCAAAACTATATTGGCATAAACCACTCAACTGGATCACTTTTTTTCGGGATTTTTTTTTGTCGGTGGACTTCCATGGATTGTGGCATGGAGTGAGGAGTTCTAGGCCAAGTTATTGATGTATCTGACTCAGAATTTGTCTTTGTCACCAGACTTTGGCAGCTCACACATGTAGACCAAAATAGTTTTCAGCCTTGTTATCTGTTGTGGCTCATGTTTCTAGATTTTCCTGTCATACAAGACCTTAAATTTGGTCTCAGACTCAAACTCAGTCTCTAAAGACTATATTTTGCTGAGTCCACGGATGCAGACTAAAGAAATTTCACAAAGAGACTCAATTTGAGATTTGATTGAGTCATGTGCTCAGCTTTAAAATCTACCACATGGGCCTTTCAGTTTTTGAGCCCAGAATCTTGAGCCTTGTTTACAGTAGACACAAGAAAACTTAGAATAATACTTTCATTATTGTAAAATTTTTAATTTGTGAGGAGAGTTCATTGTTAATTTAATGACACTCGAATAAATTGACATGCTCTGTTCTCGTGTGACAAATCTTAAGATGGGACTTAAATCTGGACTCAGTCTTAACTCGTAAGCTTGTTTCAATACAGTCAAATTAAATCATTTCATGTTAGTCATATGTATGAATATATTATTAACCATGCATCTTACAAAGTGGGTCAATTGAAAACAAAGTGAATTGAGAGACTTTATGTAATTCACAGTAGAGACTTTTGGCTCAGAGCAGTCCTAGTTGATAAACTGCTTTTGTGAAAATTGATTTGGGCCCAAAACTGAGCTGTGACCAGGTACTCAGGTTTGATCTAGTTGCTGTGACCTTTCATGGAATTGACCTCACTGACAGGTACTTTTGGAATCTGATACTGCTATAGTGTGTTTCCACAGATGACCTACGTTAGCCTTAATTCCAGCATGTTAGAACTATATTGACTGTGATGTTGCATCTTGAAATTAGCAAAATGTGTGCACATTCAGTAAACATTCCACTTTCCTGCCTCATTTGGTATGTCTAGAGGCAAGTCAAGATTGGAACTGTTTTATTTGGGGAAGCGTGAATGTCCCATGAACTAGAGTGTTTCATGTTGCATACTCACTGGTGCTATGCTTATTTTTTGTCATTTTAAAACCTTGATACTTAAAAGGGATAAAATGTTTAAGTTATACTTCATGTAGCATTCTGTTGCAAACTCGAACTTTGCATTCATAATTCTGGCATTTTAAGTAGCATGCTTCCACATTTTTCACCCCACAGCCTTTGAAGGCTGTATGGTATCATTTGGCTGGGTAAATCTTGTCCAGCCTGAGTCTCAGAAATTGGTAGGTATAGGCAGTTCTTACTTGGTGAGCACAACGGTTGGCAGATGTGGGTGTGCAACATCATGGTATGGCCACAATTGAACATTGTCCTTGTTGTAGTGCCCCCGACCACTGAAATCTTGTCTAGGCTGTGTCTTGTAAACTGTAAAGGTGTAGGAAGTTGATACTTTTTAGGGACATCAGATGTGGTATAGGTGTGCAATGTTGTAGTTCGACCTTGAATTGACCTTTCACCTTGCTGTAGTGACCCTGACCTATATACTCATTTCCAGGCAATATCTCAGAAAATTTAATGTGTAGGAAGTTGATACTTGGTAGGGCCATTGGTTGGGAGTTGTAGACATGCTGCCTCATGATGTCACCTATATTTGATGTAGGCATAGTGACCTTGACCTTTAAAATCTGTCCAGATTATATATTGAAAACCGGTCTAGAAAGTTGATACTTGGCGGGGATATTGGGTTGGGGATGTAGGTTTGACCCTTGACATTGCCTTAGTGACCCTGAACTTAAAATATTTTTAATCTACCAGTAATATTGTGCTTTGCAGACCCAATAGGTGTACAGAGTGTAGGAATACAATATTATGGTGTCAATTTTTGTAACTTTGGTGCTGCCAGAATCTTTTCTACTGCCACATTTTGGACATATATTTTCTACCTAATTGTTCTATTTCCATGGACAGCTATACTTCAATTACTAAATGGATCATTTGAAAAAAAATTTTGCAACTTCATAACTTTTATTTTACAAATTAATGGTGTCGTCTTCCCTTTAAATTGCCTTATTTTGATATTTTGTCTTACTCACTTTTTGTCTTAAGTATTATATCTCCCACATGTTTACATAAATTACACTCACTATTCTGACAGACTTTTTGTACTTTTTCATCTCTTCTATATCTCAAGGTGTAAAACACTGTTGCCCCATGCTGTGAGGTATGGACGTTTCTAGTGCTATTGTTTTCATTATCATTATCCCCATATACCTGTAATGGTACCTCTACATGGATTTTATTATACCCGGTATAAGGGATTTTTACCTTTTCCTACATATTGTATTTTTAAAATGATTGTTTTATCATGATTGTTATTTGCTTTTATGACTTGAACTATGGAATAAAGTTAGATTCCTAATGCCATTAGATTTCCTTTTCAAATCTCCAGGATTATTGTATCATCAGACACTCAAATATTGAAAATACCAAAAATTTTGTCAAAAATTGCGAAAGTACCAAAGTCTGCTGCATAACCTGATTGTACAAATGATATAACTGTTGTTTTGATATTGTCTGATATGTGTATCATCCCATGTCAATCCTATCATATGCTTATGTGGATAGTTTTTATTGTGCAAAAACCCCTTGCTTTAGGGTGTTTTATAAGAAAGTAAGCATTGCCTTGCATGTTTTCCTCAGGAAATGAGTTGGTAAATCCTGCAAGATAACGTGACTTGTCTCCTAGAAGTGTGCTCTGGTGACAGTAATTTCCTGCTCGTTTTCTGCAAAAGACTTCTAAATGTTGATTTTCTTCGGGAAGAAAAAGATGGCAAAAAAATGCCTTGGTAATCTACAGGAGACGGTTTCTTTGGAAAGAAATCATAGATAAAATACATGAGCTACTGTAATTGTCTGATAAAGTAACCGTGACAATCTAAAAGTCAAAAATCCAATTCAGAATCCCTTGATTTCACCCTTAAAGCTAACCTTAATTGCACTTTATTGGAATTACAACACACTGTTTGCAAAAGCTCCATTTAATCCAGATAGTAATTGAATAAATGAATGCAGTGCCATTTATGTGAAAGTAAACTGCCTTTCTACTTAATTTGCCAAAGTGAGGAATTTACAGGAGCTTGACAACCAAAGAATGTGTAAAGTTAGACAAGAAACTAGTGTAGGCTACTTGTAAATATAGATATAGAGAGAGCCAAACATCACTATTATTATTGTGTTATTTTCAAATAAAACATATTGCCAATAATATTGCAGCCAGAATATCGTAATCATGTTTTCTGAGGCCTTTATTTGTGCCTTCTCTTAAATCAACTTCAGTTTGTTTTCTTTAAACATCATTTTACAGGTCCTACTTTGGTTGCCCTATGTTAGAACATTTAATGTTATGTATAACACTTATATTTCAGAGGCCCAGGGTCTATACTGATTTGACCTTAGATTTTGAAAGGAATATAGGGATAGTTTATCACTTAAAGACAAGTTGTACAGGGTTTAAATTAATGCGGTGACAAAAAAAAAGTGACAAAAAAAAAATACTGTTTTTTTTTACAATGTAAAAAGTAGTGCATGGCAAATCTCTGAGGACTGTCCACTACTTTGTATTGAATGGCTCTTGTCAAAATTTTACTCTGTTGTTTTTGATTTTTATTTATTTATGACACACAGAGGGTTTGAAATTTAGAGTGCACAAAGTAGTTGGATGTGGTGATGTCATTTCAGTTTTAAAGTACTGATATTTTAGTGTTGCAGATACTGCATTTGCACTTCTACAGTCTTTTTTCCTTTGTGTATTTATTTATTTATTTGGGGTTTTACGTCGCTTTCAACACTGTACAGGTCATATCACAACGGGTAGTTGGAAGGGCAGAGGAAACCAGTACATACAGTTCGCTAGGGTTCTGTACTGTAAACTGCCGACCAACGGCAAGCAACTACCAGCTTTCCCACTTAAGGCCATGACGGGGATCGAACCCCGGCCTCAGTGGTGGGAGGCGAGAGTGTTACCACTCTGCCACCGTGGCCCCTTTTTTTCCTTTGTGTAATCCTGACAAGTGTAAATGGGGCAGACAATGTGGTGGGATAAAAGTCTGCAAAAATATGTTTATGTTTGGAACATCAACATATTTTCTTAATTTTGTAACAATGAAAAATGTGGTGGATTATCTTAATTCTGAAGACCTGTATGTGCTGACAAGTGATTAAAATTTGACAATAAACTTGGAACTTGTAAGGTATACCTTGTCTATTTGCACCTACAATGAAGTGAACTGACACAAAACAAATTCTCTTTTGTACAATTCTCAAACTTTTATCAGAATCAGAGGTATCGTTAGCAAACATCTGCATTTTCATTATTCATAACTTTTGTATTTGTGGACAGGTTTTGAAATTTTTTTCTGCATTTGTTACAGCTGGTTTGACAATCATATCAGATACAATACAACGTATTGACTCCCAAAATTAAAAGTGAGGCTAATAGGGGTTATTCCAGTGTAGGCGCATGCGCAGTCATGTGCATACATACTGGTACCGACAAGGATATTCGTTTTTAAAAACAATATTCTCGTCTGGTCGTCCATGTACGCTCCCGCTAACACGTAAGCACTAGTGAGGATAAGGTAAGTATTTAACTTATAAAAAGTTAAATTACAATAAAATTTTTACAATTGGTGTGCTGGCATTTATAAAACAGTATCCAGAAAGACTAGAAATATAACTCTCACTACAATTTACACAGAAAAAAATGCAAGATTTGGTGTATCAACATTTTGAAACATTCGGTTCAGCCTTGGTTACGGTTTAGTAGGGCAAAGATGTGACAGAGTGTGACTGATTTTTATGTCAGCTGACATAATGGCATCACTCTGCGGCGTCTGTGTACGTGTACGCGTCCGCGTGAATGACTTCTCCTCCAAAACTACAAGACCCAGAGACATGCTGTTTCTTTTAAAAGATAGCTTATCTATCTAGGATGAAAATTGTTCAAGGCATGCAGATCTGTTTGTTCGTCTGTTTGCTAGAGCCATTATAAGTGAGGTACCCCCCACGCTAAGTGTGAAAATTTCAACACTTCATCACATTTTCTCATCGACTATTGCAGGGATTTCTCTCATATCTTGCACATATGTACTAGCCTACTAGGCCACAAGTAGATTCCCTTGTGTGAGTATCAGACTTGGATCTTTCTTAATTATTCTTTTATGAATTTTTAAAATAATTTTTAATGCATTAAAATTCATGAAATCATGCACTGAATCACTTATAACTTGAAAAGTATTGCATTTAGAGCATTTTGTTAAAATATGATATTCAGCTCATTTTTGAATAGCTACCACATGGTGAGTTAACTTGGGTGTCTATCTTAATAGCTAAGTGAGTAATAGCTACTTTTTGACTTTTCAGTAACCTCTGTCTGAGTAAAATGACTTGTAACTTGAAAACTATTGCATTTACAGAATTTCGTATACATATGTTATTCAGCTACTTTTGGGTCAGCTATAACATAGTAAAATTGCAGACCTGTATCTCATGGCATAGCTGAGCAATAGCTACTTTGAGGTTATCACTGTTGAGTAAATAAGTTGTAACTTGAAACCTATTGCATCTACAGTATTTTATTTAAATATTTTATTCGCCTACTTTTAGGTCAGCCATAACATAGTAAAATTGCAGATTTATAGCTCATTGCATAGCTGAGCAATAGCTATTTTGAAGTTTTCACTGTTGAGTAAATTAGTTGTATCTTGTAAACTATTGCATTTGGAGAATTTTATTTAATGTGTTTTCATCTACTTTTGAATCAGCTATAACATAGTAAAATTGCAGATGTGTAGCTCATGGCATAGATGAGCAATAGCTATTATCATGCTCTCACTGTTAAATAGATCATTTGTAACCCGAATACTAATGCATTTACAATATTTTGTTTCAATATCTTTTCCACCTACATTTTACTCAAACATGGTACACTTTACTTTGGAATGCCATTTGCAGGGTACAGTTTTTGTGTCCTTTTCTTCCTTCACTTCTACTCTAAAACTCAAGCCACACAGTCAGCTGACACAGAGCCCGTTCACGGGCACTGATGGCTTTTCTAATCCAATTCACATATTTGGGGACCTCATCAGAAAAGGCTGATGTGAGTATAAGAGGGAGAAATGATAATTTAATTTATGATTTTTTGTTAAGAAGCTTTTGGAGTATATTTCAGGTAGTCTTAATTGTTCAATTTTGGTCCTTTATTAAAAAATTGGTGGAGTAAAAGGTTTACTTTTGACACCAATTTTTAATAATCTTGACAAACAGTGTCTCTTATCTAATGAACTTGTTTAGTCTGCCACACCAAGTCTATATGGTGTTATCTTTACTCAGGTCTAGCTTGAGATCTGTGTTTAACTTTATTCATTGCATTGCATTTAAACAAAAATATTGTCCAAAATTCCACACTTAGGCATGAAATGTTGGCTAAGTTTGACCTTGTTACAATTTTGTAATAAAGGAAAGTTGTGGGTGTTTCAGTCACAAATAAATCTTGCTTGGAGCATTCTATCTCTGAGTCAAATAAGGTAGCTCTAACAAGGTTATATTGTGGTTTACACAGGTTTTAAGGCACTTGTTTTTAGCCTAGTCCAACCCTTTTATGGAGGCTGCTTTAGTATTTTTTACCACTGATGGAATTCATTGGTAGGAGCAGAATGTCTCGCCTAAAGACACAAAATAGAAGCCACAGCTGCTGTTCAGAGGCTTTAATCTCCCACAATGTCAATGCAAATTCAAAATATAACCACTCAATATCCCAACTAACTATAATACTGCATAAAAGTGGGCTGTCTGAATGAATATAATGTTGAACAGTTGATAAAAGTCATTAGCACATGTCATGGATTTTGTACAAAATATAGATTATTAGGTTCTCACTTAAGTCCACTCTACGTTTTCACTTACAATGGTGAACGTGTCCTTTGAGACTGAAAGTCTCTACAGCTCTATTTCTGAGTTTTAGCAGACAGAGGAAGTAACCATTAGCTTTGTAGTCAGAAACTAATGTGAGCCAAAATAATCATATTACACCATTTTTATACACATTGTATGTCCCAGACATCTTTTGATCTCAGATTTAATTCTTTTCTTGTATATTTTATGACAAAAAATGCAGCTTGTGTATAATAATATTATGTTGTCGCAAATCATTATATTTTAGTATCTGACACAAAAAATTTTCTTCAACCCTCCTATGAATAGCAGCACTATTAGTATAAATATGTATAATATTTATTACAGAGCACAATAGTTAAAACTTTTTGCTATGGTTAAGAAATTTTGAGAAATTTAAGAAAATTTAAATATACAGGTAATATCTTTCTAGTTTCACATCCCAATAATTACAGTATTTGACTTAAACAGCCTGCATCACTTTAGTCAATGTAAGTCAACAGGTGTTAGAATATAACTATTTTGTAGAAGCTTGAGCCATATCTAGAAACAGATCCTTTGGGTATTAAAGGTTTCTAGTCACATAGAGTCTAACACAAGATTTATACGTAATTGGGCTTACCAAGGGCATGACAAATAACTGGCTGATGAGGCCTATGAGGATGGGAATGGGCTGACTTCTCAATGTCCTCATCTGTTGGAGGTCAGTAACACAGCCCACACTGAAGGTGACCAGTAGCATGATGACAGGCGTGGCACAGTCAAAAGCAAGATCCGGCATGCGTACCTGGCGGGTTACGGGGACATCCATATCCGCATTGTACAGTAGTTTACTGGGATTGGAGATCTGCATCCTCAGCAAACTGCGACCCACAGTATTTGTGTGTATCCAGAAGTTATGTGAACGCTTAGAACAGTCCACAGTAAATTTCAGGGTGCTGTTATCTTCTGACTTTGTGGTGTTGACGTTGTTGTCACCGCTGGGCTTAGGCACAACTACCCTGGTCTCAGTAGCTTTAATGATAGCAAAAAGCGGAGCAAGGGTCTTGTTAAGGGTAATATCTTCGTCTCTTCCATTTTTGAAGGAGCAGTTGAAAGTAATCTTGAGATTTGAATCCTCCAGAACCTGGTCCAATATTGGAAGTTGCCAAGACATATGAAAATCTTCGGCGAAGCTACGATCGTCTATAAGCTTCAGAGCTGAAGGACCTGGTTGACTATCCACAAAGTGAAATAAATATCCACTGGTAATATAAGTGAGAAGCAGGATATATTTAATGACAAGAAGATGAGAATTTAGAAGCCAGCAGACTGTATCCATGTTCCATCCCGCTCCTGTGTTTCCTCTCTCATACACATCTCCATAAGTAGGGCTTCTGCTTCATGGCTATGAATATGTATATGCATTTTGCCCTGAGACAGCAAGAGGGGTGCTTTTTTTCTGCTGTAATAATCACCAGCAGCGACCAATTACATACTCCCTTTCTCTCTGTGTGTGACTGCAGCACGGCAGAAATTGCCTGAAATATATATATCACAAAAAGTGTATTTATAACTGCAGTTTTGTACCAGCAGTTTGTCACTGAAATTGTTTACAATTATAAATAGTTTCAGCACCAAAAGTGTATAAATATACAAGATGAATGTGGGCGACAAAGACATTTATTTTGCTCAACTATTCTTCTCTAAAGCTTTGAAAGAGTCACATATTTGCTGATGAACAATAGACATTCTTGCTCTTTTTGGAAAGTGATGTTTTGTGTGCAAGATTTAAGATATACAGTTCAGTAAGTGGATTAGAATATAATTTTAAGATTAGAGGAAGTTTTAATATACAATTGTTATAAAAGATTGACTACAGAGAAATGGGGCATTTTTGGGTGCATGATGTTTGTGTGATGAATGCTTTGTCCTTTTCCGTCATTTTATTTTTATTGTCTTCATTAATATTTAAATTGTAGGGTTATATAACCACTATGCATGGAGCCATAAATAAGAGTATTTTATTCTATATGCTGAGCAAGTTTGTCCCACACCCTTTTCTTGTGAAAGTTTTAATACAAGTTATATGTCTTATACATTTAGATGTAACAAGTAACAAAGAAAACAAAGTAAAAATTGGGAAAATGATAGAAAAGCTTCAAAGTAATTCTTTCCAATAGCAGTGAGGTTTTTTCATAATAAAAATCTCTTCTGTGGTCGAGGTGTGACAGCAGTCAATAGAGTTTATTGTTTGGCTGTCACCTTTGTCTTCAACATACAAGAACCAAAACTCAGACCTGAAAATGTAGCATGCTATAAAACGTGTACATACACGAGTGTCTTCAAGGATAAAAAGGGTATGACATGCCAACAGAATACAAAACAATGGAGTCTGTTACAAAAGAAATTCCTAAGTGGACTAAATGTAAAAATTGTGTTCTTTGTATTTCTGCTGATCAGACTACTGTTCAATAACATTGGTAAAAATTATAAATGCATAAGAAGTTTACATTTAAAGAAATTCTTTTAGGTGTGACAAATAGATGGAAATGTGAAGATATTTGTATTGATATGGATGATAATAAGAGAAATAAAAGTAATAATCTCAAGTTAAATCTCAAGGGGTCATTAAATGACTTCTACTTAACAGAGAATACCAGATAACAAGATCCAATTTTTTTGGAAAACACACTCCAAGAAGTTACTTTTACTTAAAAAGCATTTCTATTTAACAGAGTTCTACAGTTGACATAATAAATGTTAACTTTGATGGATTCCTTACGAAGGAATATCACACCCACTCACCCATTACCCAGCTTTTGTTTTATAGTTTACTATGGGTGTACATCTTGTAAAGGTAATTAATAAATGAGCATCAAATGAGGAATTGATATAAGTGGTATTTGTTGTAATTGTTTACAGAAAAGAATTAATCATGTTTTGGTGTGCTGCTGGATGTGATGTGAGTGTACTTAGAAGCACCGGTGACAAACCGTGCAAGAGCATTTTGAACATATTGGAGCCTGGTAGCATTATGGGATGACAAACTGCGAAATAGAGAATTGCAATAATCCAAATGACTGCTGACCAGAGCATTTGCAATCACCACTGATGTATCAATGGAGAGACACCTCCTGATACGATGAAGGTCCCTGAGGCTAATAAAACAAGATTTGATGACAGAATTTACCTGATTGGTGAAACAGAACTTTGCATTAAACAGAACACCCAAATTGCATACAACATCTGTGGGAGAGAGACAATTACCCAGGATATTGACAGGAAATGAGTCACTGAGCCATTTGTATCTGTCTTTGGCACCAAAGACTATGAATTCTGTTTTATCAGGGTTTAGAAAAAAAAGGGATTAGCAAAACATCTGCGAAAATTAGCTCATCAATCCAAAAATTGGATTTGGTATTTAAAGAGAAAGTAAGCTGATTTTTTGGCTTAACTTTTAATCCACCCATCAAAATGGATTAAATTTTTGATTAAATATAGTTGAATCTGCAGCACTTAATCTAAAATTAGCTTAACTTTTAAAGAAGTTCAATTTAATCCAAAGATTTAATCGGTTTAATCCTTCTTTGTGAATACAGCCCCAACAATTTAAAGAATAATAAGGGGATTCTCTCAGTGGAAAATTTCACTCACGAAGCTGTTCATTTTCCATACTCTAGCATTCAGTAAAGGTCATATAAGACATAGCCACATGTGTACAGAACTCTCATAATGAACACCCAGGAAATAGGAGGAAGTGATTAGTGCCAAAAACTGGGATAACACTTGTTGTATGTACATTGAAAACATGGCCATAATGAATTTGCTGATGATATGTATTTTATAGCAGTGTATGTTCAGTGAACTGTGTCATTAGTGATGCAATTCAGGCCCAGTGTAAATGCTATGGTGTATGGGGAGGTTAGAATGGCAAGGTTTTTAGATCTTTTAATAATCTAATGACATAATACGTGGACAATTAAAGTAACATTCAATATACAAGTGGTTTGGTTATTTATTTTTATATTATATTATTTTATATTAGCCACGATTTAGTCATTGTATTAGTATATTGTGAATTAAAATTATTTGTGTCTATTCATTTGTCCGGCAAATCCGGGACCTTTTCTTTTTAAGTGAAAACAAACTTTGTTTGTGACATAGAAACCATGAAATTAAAAAAAAAAAATTTATGTAAGTACTGTTAACACATATATATTTGTAAGAATTATTACTGTAAATAAAGGAATAAATTTGGGAATAAATTATTTAGTTTTGTTATACCTTACTGATTCGACCTCGTTCAAAGTAGGTCACTTATGACGCGTTACCGGACAGAAGAATGTTATGGGGTTCAAATGGTCCATCTTAACAAATATTTTTATTTATGAAATAGATAACCACAATTTTTTTAATTTTCTGTACCTATGCTCAATATACAGTATTTTCATGTAAAAAAAAACTAGTTTAATTTAGATAACTTTATTTCTGTGCAGTATCAGATGTAAAAAAAATCAGCTCTTACAGTTCATTATACTATATTTTAATGGATCTTGATATTTACCTAAGTTGTATATTTTAACAGACACAAAATAATGCAATTGTTATCTTGAAATACACTTTTTATTTTTCAAAGGGCAACTTTTTCTGTTATCCCCTACTAAGTGTTATACCTGAAAATAAAGATTGGTCAAAAAAGTGATGTACATTTGTAATTTTGCCATGAATAAAGGGAAAAAACATGACATCCAAATATGAACAATGATGCTATTTGTTTGTCTTTACCATTGTAACATTTTAAAATATTTGTCATTATTCAAGTAATATTCCTAATAAATACAACTCCATCTGTTATGTAGAATATTAAAAGACAGGAAAAATACTTCAACAAAACGACAAGTTCAAGATAATTGGGTAGTTTTAGTGGAAAAGACCTTCAATGGATGAAACATTTATTTTAAATGTTTAAAGGGGATTTCCTGTATTCCTCCATAGGAGAATTCTGTATTTCACACATAAATAACACTGGCATTCAAGTTACTGGACCACCGTATTTACTTGTAAAACATTAAACAAAACTTTTTAATTATCATGACAACAGCACTGTTTGGAATGATATTGTGTTTGGATGACTATCATGAAAATCCATGAGTAATTCAATAAGTTTCATTAACAATAGTAAAAGAGAGTGTCTGGTGTTTCTTCATTCTTATTCCAGTCTGAGGTCCTTTGCTGTTTTTGTAATAGAGTTGGCAAGTGCAAGACAGAGTCATAAACCACACTACTTGGAGAATATATGAGCAGGGAGGATACAGCAAATTGACTTAATCCTGTGCTGTGGATTATGTCTATATACTCCTGTCTACTTGGTGCAGTCCAGTCACATTATTTGTAAACGCATATAGAGTTTTGTCAGCCAACTCTGCTGACTCATAATTGCCATGAAAATGTTGATTTTAGATATCAGAAAAAACTATCAAGTTAGTAAAAGTGTGACTTTGGAAAGTGTTGCAAAAGTGTTCTTTCACAAATAATATTCTTGAGAATAATATATTAAGAGAATATGTATGCTACACCATAGAGAAAATATATTGTGTATAGAAACATTTTGGCATCTAGTAAAATGACTTAAAGACTGAAATATAAAAATTTAAGGGTCCAGCAAGTCTGAGTGATCAGTACTTATTTGTTTTTATCATAAAAGTCTATTTGATTTTTGGCACCTTATTATCAATCTAATTAACAAGCATTAATATGTTTCACATAGCAGTATTGGACTTCTGCAATAAGTCTGAAAATATTAATTTCCAACATGTTGCATTGATAGCTAGGGTGAAAGAGGTTATAAACATATTTTCGAATGAAAAGTCATGAAGTAAAATAGTAATGCACTGTCAGTATCATTGAAAAATTTGAAAAAAATTTCTTACACCCGAACCTATTTTTTCTGTTTTGACAGTCACTGATGATGTCATGTCAGGCAAAAGTATCTTGTTGATAAAAAGATTATTGCCATGTCTAATGCCATTAGGTGGATCAAAGTAAGACTACCACACTGAATGGAGTGATAAGACTCAGAATCTTCTACTACACCTCATGGGGACAGTAGATATGGAGTTATTACTTCAAGTGTAAAGAAAAAAAGAACTACACCCATTTGGTTTTCTGTTTTGTATCAAGGTACAAAAGGACAACTACTTCTCAGTAAAGATATTGATTGGATAAAAGTTCAGATTCTGATCTTGAACAGTCAGTGAGAAAATGTTTAGTCAGCTGACAAAGATGACATTATTTTTGATAAGGCTTTATGTACTATAGTTCTTCTAAAAATATGTTCTTGGGGCCACATTACTAACATTCTTATACTTCAAATTACTGTTATTCTTAGAATTTTCCAAGAATTTTTTTTCAAATAAGATATATTTCTAAAAATCAGAATTTTAAAATTTATTGGAATTTTTAAGAGTTTTAAAGGTGGTAATGACACATTAAATGCAATGGCTGCATAGAAAGCATATAGAATTAATATTTAACTTGTTGATGAACATGAAACTATTATTTGTAGAAAAAAACACGGCACATCTTTAAAACTTTTTTCTTATTCTTAGATTTTTTTCAAAGAAAATACTTATTCTAAGAATAGGAATGTTAGTGAATATGGGCCAAGGTGTTAATAAATTTACCACACAAGTCTACAAAAATTACTTTGAGTCAGGCATCTAATAGGGAAAACTATTGTCAAAAGTTTGTGGCCTATCAGTGATCAAGTTTAGTAAATGATTATTTGGCTCTTGCATCTGTAGTGGTAGTAACAAAACCAGCTTCAGTCACAAAATATGAGAATTACTGATATTCCCTTATTGGAATAATATACCTGATGAGGTCCATTTTGCCCCAACTCTCGCCTGTTTCAGAAAAAGGTTAAAATCGTATTTCTTCAAAAGGCTTTCCCAACTTAGCATACACTCTATGCGGCGTCTCCGTGGTACTTGTCTTGATTTTGTGAATTGGATTTTGGTGTTGCACCTTAGAGTCTTCCTGACAGAGATTAAACGCCATAAAAGTACAGAATAGAATAGAAGAGAGTGCCCCCAACTGTTAAAACAAATGAAAAGTGTCATATTTAACTGTGCAAGTTTATTTAGTTAAAGCAGATGTCTTTATTGTAACTTTTCCGGTTGAAATATGTTTAGGGTCATAAGCCATTATTGTTTTACCAGCATCAGTTATATCTTTGTCAAAGGATAACATTTCCAATGTTACAGTGATACTAATACAAACTTAATGACTGGTGTGTTAATATTTAATTGAAATCATCAGCCACTATATTAATCTTCCTGTACTTGGGATCCAATCCCACATCCCCTGTATTCCTAGGGAAGTGTGTTACCAAGTAGGCCACAGTACATTTTTTCAGAGGAAATATAATTCAAAGGAAGTAATAAGGATGAAATATTTCCAGGAAAGTTGGAAAATATGCAACTGTTTTCTTTCCAAATATGGTATTTCCAGCATTTTTAACAGATATTCAGTCTTTATGCTTTCACTTAATTAGCATTGTATGTGTCCATTATTTCACCATAATCCCAGCCTTAATTCACCAACAAAGTTCAGTAAATTTCTGTAGCTTTGCTCACATTGTAGTTCTTAAGTTTAGTGATGAAAGGTAGTACTGCAGAAATCAAACAGAAAGGATGTACCTGGTAGTTCTTTTTATAATGGAATGGAAACCCCAAACTAAAATATATCTTTGATTATTTTTAATTAGAAGGTAGATTTATGAAACTATTTTGTACTTTACCACTGGGGTCACACCAGATATAACAATTTTAACTTGTTGTTATACGAATTACACAGTAATGTAATAACATTGATTTAGGTTGTGGGATGACACTCAGAACAACAAGATGACATCACCACTGTATATAAAAAGCAACAATCAATCCACCCTTGTAAGAAAGCGACAAAAACTTTTGGTAATTTGTTATTGTGTCTTTCTTTTTCTGCGCTATATTCAGTTACATAAGCATTCCAAATATTGTTACAGGCATTAGTTGAGCCAGTTGAACAAGTGACCATGTAAAAAAAATCAGGCAAAAAAATTTTTACTGTCACATATATCTCCAAAGTTACATTTTACTGTAAAATTTTATTTAATAGAAATAATATAAAAAATCATTTTACTCACCAATATGATTGTTACTGATAAGTCCACCTAAAAACCATATAAACTTAACATCCTCATTTTACTGAGTCTTATTTTCTTCCATGACAAAGATGGTCTCCTCATCAGCCAGATCACTTAAGGAAAGTTTAACCACTAAAGCCCGAGTGTTATTTAAAGTAAACGTTACAGCTCTGGACATGGAGAGCTTTGTGATTGTGACTAAATTGCATCTGGCATGAGTGAGGTGGGGTTGAATGTAAATGGGCTCACTTAGCCAATAAAGTGCAAGAGTTCTCATTGAGGTCTCTCTATGGGGATGGGAGAGGGTAGCCTGATCAGAACAAATAGAGGAGGGATCTCTCTTACTACCCTTTTAGAACCATTTAACAACTCCAGCATTTTATATATCTACCTTCCCCGATAACGTGGGATATAAATTTTTCTGTCAACCAGAAGATTGGTCTATTCAGGCTTAATGTAGCTAGCAGTTCTGGGTAGTTGCTGCAAAAAGGTCAAGACATCCTGCATGGCATAAAAAAAGGTTGTAGCTTGTGTTTTCTGTTGTATGCTCTACTAGATGAGTATGATGTACTTTGTGTAGTAAATGCATTTACACATATATTAATATATGGGCCTGATAGGGAATATATGAGTCAGTAAGTTTAATAGTAGAAGATAATGTGATGTAATTTCAGATTTTCCACCAATTTCAAGCATGAAAATTGCCAAAAAGGTAACCTTTGACATGTGAGCATAATAGCATATAGGTCCTATTTTAGCACCAATTAATATTTTGTGAATGGTTGTATTTTGTGATGGTATAAATTGTTTCAATGCCATGCAAATTATATAAGCTATATTATCTGTTGTTTTTTTTTTAAATTGAGCTAGACATCTGTTGTACAGGATGTCATTTATGAACAGGTTTTAAGTTTATTACAAAACAAAAAAAAACCTCAGTAACAGTATTTTTAATAAAACAATTGACATAAAAGCAAATAAGTTTCTATAAATAAGTTTCTGGAGCCAATAAACACCTTAAGTAGTTGGTTTTTGTTGTGTAGGTAGTAAGTAGTTTCTTGTAGCTTTTTAAGGCTGATGTCCCTTCCCACTTTTCATTTCATATCCCACAATCTACAAGTCATTGAGCTTGTTTTGCTGTGTAAATATGAAAAGTTGGCCAGAGATGATTTAGTGTGTGTGCGTCATAATGTGCCATTATTGGAAGCAAAAGGAAAAGCAACTGTGGCGGGGTGAAGTGGTCGATTGATTTCATTAATGACTTGATTATGAGAACTCTGGAGCCAACCACAGAAAAGCTGACTAATATAAGAATGTTACCATTTATGCTGGTATGATCATGTTACTGTACTGGCTATTATGAGAGTGATAACAATTAAGGTTTAGTTTGTTAGATCCTTCATCTTCCCGTTCAGAGCTCCTTACCTTGATACCTGTGATTTTCGGTTTTAGGCCCCTTCTTATCCTCTCAATTCCACAGGCTTCTTTGATTGCCCGAGACTGCACTCTACCTGTTCCCTGTTCCTCATCCTCAGTGGAAAAGCAGGGCAAGCACTCTAGTTGAATATACTGGTTGGACCTTGGGACCTGGATATATTGGAGTGTTATTGATCTGAGTTTTTGTCATGGTGTCAGTCTCTCAGCAAGCTTCCCACCATCCACGTTAAGTTAGTTAGGTTAAACATATTTAACCTTTTGTTTAGTTAATATCTTACCAATGACTTATAAAAATTTGATTTAAAATGAAAATTTTCTACTTCCTCTGTTACTCTATGATATGATGTGGGATTAACATCGCTTTCAACATGTTGCATTGGTCATATCACAAGGGGTAGCCACAGAAATAAAGGAAAGTAGTGTATATTAGATATATCAAGATTCTGCACTGAAAACTACCATTCAGGGTTCCCACTGCACAGGGAAAGCAGGGAAAACAGGGAAAATTGTGAAAAGTAATTCCAGACAGGGAAAACACAGGGAATTTGAAAATTTTGGAAAAACACAGGGAAAACACAGGGAATTTGAAAACTTCAGAATGATTTTGAACAGTAACAGCCATTTGCATTCACTCGCCGTGGGTCGCGACTACTGTAAGGGGACATGGAGGCCAAAATACAATTACCAATTGTGTTATTTTATTTATAAAATCCACAGGGAAAAATATAAACTTCACAGGGAAAACACAGGGAAAACACAGGGAATTTAAATTGGAAAATGGAGTGGGAACCATGTACCATATGCACCAGCATGTAACTACCATCTTTCTCTCTCCTGTTTTGTTTGGGATTCAAACCCACTACCTAAGAGTTACTAAGTGAGTATGTTATGTACTTGACCACCATTCGCCCCACTTTACTGCTGCATATGCTCAATAATAATGGTTAATAATCAGAAAGTAAACTCTGTACAACTAAAACTTCCATGTCCACAGGAATTGCTTCTTGTTATGTCTACGTTCCAGTTATACATATAACAAGAATTCAACAGAATTGTACTGTGTCACCAGCTTTGGTTAAAGACTGAAGCGGATGAAATTCGAAAGGACATAACTTATGCCAGATAGACAAAAATAGTTGACGTGCAGCATTTCTGCAAATCCAGACCATCTTTCAGAAGGACTGAGTCATGGTGAAGCCCCACCTTGTTGAAAAATATAACTTAAACTGCTAGTCATATGACCATACAAATTAATGCATTGTGCAAGATGTCCTGTCTTGTCTGCTTCCTCTCTTCATGGAGGCAAGAAAGCCTTATATTTGTTCACATCCTCTCTTCATGCAGGAAAGAAGGGCTTATATTTGTCCGCCATTTTGTGGGAGAGCAAACAAGCAAGATCATTGTCTATCAATTCTGCACTGATAATCCACTAGTAAAGCACGCTCAGCTAGTCATAATACCGTATTTTTTCAAAATATGGCCCGGGCGTTAATTATTTTCAAGTGGCATCAGACCAGGCATTAAATTGAACCAGGCATTCTTTTGAAATACAAAAAACAGTGTTATAAATTGTAAACAGTGTGCTTGGTACCAGGCGTTAATTTGAACCAGGCGTTTATTTGAACCTGGGCGTTATTTCGGAAATTTACGGTACATGTAAATGCATTGTACAAGATGGGTCATGTCTTGTCTGCCTCGGCTCTTCATTGAGGAAAGAAGGACATCTATTTGTCCACCATTTTGTGGGACAGCAAACGAGCATTGTCTAATCTTGTGGAGTGTTAGGTCACTTTACCATACAGGTTTCTTCAGGACTTTTTATATCCACAACGGATAAACAGAAAAAACTGTTGCCACGGCAACACTAGCTGCCTGATATTGCTGAAAAAGCTAACCAGCTCCTATTCATGCAGGGGTTTGGAATGCAAAAAATCCACAGAAATATAAGAAAACAGAAAAAAAAGTGTTGCCATGGCAACACTTGTTGCCAGGTGTTACCGAAAAACTAATCAGCTGAAATCAATGCAAGGGTTTGGAATGCAAAGATACCCGAGAAAAATTTTTAAGCCCAAGAAACATAAAAAAGTGTTGCCATGGCAACACTTGTTGCCAGATGTTGCCGAAAAACTAATCAGCTCCAATCTGTGCAGTGGTATGGAAAGCAAAGAACCCATAAAAATATTTACAAGTCCAAGAAACGAAAAAAAGTGTTGCCATGGCAACACTTGTTGCCAGGTGTGCCAAAAAACTAATCCGCTCCAGTCTGTGCAGGGGTATGGAAAGCAAAGAACCCATAAAATATTTATAAGTCCAAGAAACAGATAAAAGTGTTGCCATAGCAACACTTGTTGCCAGTTATCGTTAAAAAACTAATCAGCTCCAATCCATGCAGGGGTTTGGAATGCTAAGAACTCCCCAAAAGATATTAAAGCCCAAGAAACATGAAAAAGTGTTGCCACGGCACTTGTTGCCAGATATTGCCAAGAAAGCAATCACACACAAACTCTCATGCCATCAAACTTCCACACCAAATTTAGCTGAGACACATAAAATACTGTACCTGTAAATGAGCAGCAATGAAGGGTGATTCAGATGAAAAAGTAAAAATAATATCCATGTCCAGCAGGATGGCTATAATAATTAAAATAAGTTGTAACCTTAAACTTACTTTTTTAACTTTCAGGTTTTTATGGTAACATTACAATAAAAATGTTTTGGTCTAGACACATGTACATGTTTAATTTAAATGAAAAACTCTAACCTATCACTTTAATATTGCCAAAACATCACAGAAATTTGTCCTAACCTTAAACTGAATGTAAGTCAATGTAAATGTTAAGAGTTTAAGTTCATGTTAACCATGTAGACTCTGTTCAAAGCTATTTATAGCCAAAATTTAAATGTGCTTAAAATCTATTGCACATAGTTTAAGATATTATCCAAAATTTTAAAAGAAAAGTAATTATAATTATGCCATTACTGAGAGTTAAAGGTCACCTCAATGTAGTCTCAGGGCATTTCTGCAACATCAGTTACATGTACCTGTAAAATATAGATCAAATATGTCATGCCATTTTGGTATACTTTGTGGAATCATAGAAAAAGTTGAGCTCAGTAACATACTTTTACACATGGGAGTTTAAGGTCACCTTAAAATAGGGCACACCTTCAGGACTAGATACATCAACATACCAAATTTAAATTAAATCTGTCATGCAGAATTGAAATACTCTCCAGAAATTGAAAAACTTAAATTCAATATAGTTATATTATCACTAGGAGTTTAAGGTCACCTTAAAGTGGGCCACACCTTGATCAGTTACATCCACCCCACAAATCGCAAAAGTAAAATTCAATATAAATGTGTTATAAATGGGAGTTTAAGGTCATCTTAAAATAGGTTACATGTCGATGACCAGCAACACCCACATACCAAATTTGAATTTCATCCTACTTGCCATTTTTGACATATTTTCCAGAAACAAAGTGTGATGACGATGCTGGTCCTATAGGTGATCCATTACAGCTGAGTGACCCCAAACTATTACAACCTTAAACTCATAAGTTTCTAAAATATCAGCAATTTATTGTAACCTTACATATACATGCAAAACTTGAATGAAATTTCTTGAGTTACCTTCAGTATACTCTATGGAAAAGTGAAAAAACTTAAACTCAACATAATTATTTTATACATGGGAGTTTAAGGCCACCTTAAAACAGGGCACACCTTCAATACCAGTTACAACCACATGCCAAATTTGAATTGAATCCATCAACCAATTTTCGAGATACTGTCTGGAAACTGAAAAACTTAAAATCAATATAAGTATGTTACTAGTGGGAATTTAAGGTCACCTTAAAACAGGGCACACCTTGAGTACCAGTTACATCCACATGCCAAATTTGAATTTCATCCCTCATGCCATTTTTGAGTTACTGTCTGGAAAGGAAGTGTGATAACAACACTGACAATGTGTTATTACTGGAAGTTTAAGGTCACCTTAATGTGTGACACTTACCTGTGGCCAGTTACATATACATGCAAAACTTGAATGAAATTTCTTGAGTTACCTTCAGTATACTCTATGGAAAAGTAAAAAAACTTAAACTCAATATAATTCTTTTATACATGGGAGTTTAAGGCCACCTTAAAATAGGACACACCATCAATACCAGTTACAACCACATGCCAAATCTGAATTGAATCCATCAACAAATTTTCGAGATACTGTCTGGAAACTGAAAAACTTAAAATCAATATAAGTATGTTACTAGTGGGAGTTTAAGGTCACCTTAAAATAGGGCACACCTTGAAAACCAGTTACAACCACATGCCAAATTTAAATTGAATTCATCAACCCATTTTTGAGATACTGTCTGGAAACGGACAACCTTAATCTTGATATAAATATGTTACGACTGGGAGTTTAAGATCACCTTAAAATAGGGCACATCTTGAGGACCAATTACATGCACATGCCAAATCTGAAGTTAATCCATCATGCCATTTTTGAGATACACTCTGAAAATGAAGTGTGGCAACGACGCTGACCATATTTGTCCTCCAACATAGCTGCTAGTGACACCAAGGTAACGCAACTTTAAACTTATAAGTTTATCAAATATCAGGAATTTACTATAACCTTACAAAAGAGATTTTTTCTTGTGTAGACTGATGTATGTGACGAATATCAAAGATTAAAGTCTTAATTAGCACATCAAATATCTTTCAAACACCAAAAATTATCCCAACCTTAAACTCAAAATTAGTTTGCAGATGTGAGGGAGTTTAAGGGAATCTTTTCCTGTAGCTTTTCTTCACGGTTTGTTACATCCACAACTTGAAAGATGCTTAGAATTGCAGTGTTTGAAATACTGTTGAAAAATTGCCACACTTAAAGTGAATATAATTCTGTTATTACTGGGAGTTTAAGGTCACCTTATTGAAATGCACTTACCTGTGGCCAGTTACATATACATGCAAAATTTTAATGAAATTTCTCAAGTTATTTCCAGTATACTCTATTGAAAAATAATTTAAACTCAATATAACCTTTTAATACATGAGAGTTTAAGGTCACCTTAAAGTAGGGCACACCTTGAAAACAAGCACATGCCAAATTTGAATTGAATCCATCAACAATTTTTTGAGATACCATGTGGAAACAAAAAACCTTCAAATCAATATAAGTATCTTACTACTGTGAGTTTAAGGTCACCTTAAATAGGGCACACCTTGAGGAAAAGTTTCATCAATATGCCAAATTGGAATTTAATTCAAGACATTTTTGAGATACTCTCTGGAAAGTAAGTGTGAAGACTACTCTGACCATGTATGTCTTCCATCAAAGCTGTTAGTGACATAAATTAATGCAACCTTAAACTCATTAGTTTATAAAATATCAGCAACTTACTATAACCTTACAAAAGAGACCATTTTTGGTGGATATATATGAACATGATGAATATTGATGCAAAAAGTCCTAATTAGCATCCAAAAATATTGCCCAACCTTAAACTCAAAGTTTGTTTGCACTGCTGTATGTTAGCGAGTTTAAGGTAATCTTTTCTTGAAAGTTCTGTTCAAGGTTTGTTACATCCACAACTGAAACGCCTAGAATTGCACAATATTTGAAATATTGTTCAAAAGTTAGCAAACTTAAAGTGAAATAATTCTCTTATTAATGGGAGTTTAAGGTCACCTTATTGTGTGGCACTTACCTATGGCCAGTTATATATAATTGCAAAAGTTGAATGAAATTTCTGAAGTTACTTTCAGTATACTCCATGGAGAAAGAAAAAACGTAAACTAGACATAAATTTTTTATATAAGGGAGTTTAAGGTCACCTTAAAATAGGACACACCTTCAAAACTAGTTACAACCACATGCCAAATTTGAATTGAATCCATCAAGCCATTTTTGAGATATTCCAGAAACAAAAAAACTTAAATTGAGTTTAAGTATTTTACTAGTGGGAGTTTAAGGTCACAAAACTATACAGCACACCCCCAGGACCAGTTACATCCACATGCCAAATTTGAATTAAATCTGACCAGCCATTTTTGAGATACTGTCCGGAATACAAATTGTGACGACGACGACGACGCCACAAAATTGGATGACGAAGCGATCCCTATATGCCACTCAGCATAAATGCTGGTGACACAAAAAAAACATATTTTCTTAAGCTGGCACATCAAACTGGTTCCATTCATAACTGTCACTTATAGTGGTTCTACTTACAGAGTCCACTGTATGTTGAATATATCTGGGTTAATTTTAATTTGTAAATGCTGTCTGTATAGTAGTGTTAGGTCTAGTATTCTATTGAAATTTTGATTAAGCTTTCCTTCTTGATGAGTGTTGAAATATCATTTCTGCATGAGGTATATCACTTTACATTTAAACTTGTGCTCAATTTAGGAAGATATTACATTATTAGCTATAAATTAAGGATTTGAATGTTTTTGTAGTTATTACAGAACTGTGTTGAAAAATGGCTCATGAATATCGTGAAATGCCATCTAAATAGGTAAATATTTTCATCAAGATTGACTCTCCAAACCATTATTGTTTGTTATTGAAATATTGTATTTGATGCCAACTCTGCTGAATAACCAATAAATTATTTGGTTTGTGAAATAGTTTTTTCCGGGCTGTATCTCAGAAACCGTAAGGTGTAGGAAGTTGATACTTGGTAGGGACATTGGTTAGGGGGTGTAGGTGTGCAACGTCATGGTCTAACCTTGATTTGACCTTTGACCTTGCCGAAGTGACCTTGAGTTTGAAAATCTTGTCCGGGCTATATCTCGGAAACTGTAAGGTGTAGGAAGTTGATACTTGGTAGAGACATTGGTTAGGGGGTGTAGTTGTGCAACGTCATAGTCTGACCTTGATTTGACCTTTGACCTTGCCGTAGTGACCTTGACCTATAAAATCTTGTCCAGGGCTATATCTCCGAAACCGTAAGGTGTAGGAAGTTGATACTTGGTGGGGATATTGGTTAGGGGGTGTAGGTGTGCAACGTCATGGTGTGACCTTGATTTGACCTTTGACCTTGCTGTAGTGACCTTGACCTATAAAATGTTGTCCGGGCTATATCTCGGAAACTGTAAGGTGTGGGAAGTTGATATTTGGTAGGGACATTGGTTAGGGGGTGTAGGTGTGCAACGTCATGGTGTGACCTTGATTTGACCTTTGACCTTGCCGTAGTGACCTTGACCTATAAAATCTTGTCCAGGCTATATTTCAGAAACCGTAAGGTGTCGGAAGTTGATATTTGGTAGGGAAATTGGTTAGGGGGTGTAGGTGTGCAATGTCATGGTGTGACCTTGATTTGACCTTGCCGTAGTGACCTTGACCTATAAAATCTTGTCTGGGCTATATCTCGGAAACTGTAAGGTGTAGGAAGTTGCTATTTGGTACGGACATTTGTCGGGGGGTGTAGGTGTGCAGCGTCATGGTCTGACCTTGATTTGACCTTTGACCTTGCCGTAGTGGCCTTGACCTATAATATCTTGTCCGGGCTATATCTCAGAAACCGTAAGGTGTAGGAAGTTGATACTTGGTAGGGACATTGGTTAGGGGGTATAGTTGTGCAACGTCATAGCCTGACCTTGATTTGACCTTTGACCTTGCCGTAGTGACCTTGACCTATAAAATCTTGTCCGGGCTATATCTCGGAAACCGTAAGGTGTAGGAAGTTGATACTTGGTGGGGATATTGGTTAGGGGGTGTAGGTGTGCAACGTCATAGTGTGACCTTGATTTGACCTTTGACCTTGCTGTAGTGACCTTGACCTATAAAATGTTGTCCGGACTATATCTCGGAAACTGTAAGGTGTGGGAAGTTGACATTTGGTAGGGACATTGGTTAGGGGGTGTAGGTGTGCAACGTCATGGTGTGACCTTGATTTGACCTTTGACCTTGCCGTAGTGACCTTGACCTATAAAATCTTGTCCGGGCTATATTTCAGAAACCGTAAGGTGTCGGAAGTTGATATTTGGTAGGGACATTGGTTAGGGGGTGTAGGTGTGCAGCATCATGGTGTGACCTTGATTTGACCTTTGACCTTGCCATAGTGACCTTGACCTATAAAATCTTGTCAGGGCTATATCTCGGAAACCGTAAGGTGTAGGAAGTTGATACTTGGTAGGGACATTGGTTAGGGGCTATAGGTGTGTATTATCATGGTATGACCTTAATTTGACCTTTTACCTTGTCGTAGTGACCTTGACCTTTAAAATCTTCATGGACCTTTGGGTCTGTCTTTTGATGCAGATTAAGCAAAAGTCATATTAGAATTTATTAAGAATTTTACTTTCATAACTTCCCATTGTAAGAGATAGAATTTCATCAAGTGAGCCTCAGATTTTGCTCCAACACCACAATAAGCATTCATTAAATGTATTACCACTTCTGTATGCATGGTAATATTCAAACCATCTAAACCATAATTCGGCCATGCAGATGTAGATAAAGAGTGTTGAATTTTAGTTTACTGATTAATGCTGTCATCTTATTGAATTATCTTGTTTTAATACTTCATCTTTATACGCATTATCTTTCTTTTAAACATTATTTCTCCATTTAAACATTGTTTGGACCTTTATATAACTGACAGTGCTCTGAAAGTATCCTGAAGTTTGTACTGGTACAGTAGTTCTATATCTCATGGTGTTGAAAATATTTCCCTAGGCTGTGGGGTACGGGCATCTCTGATGCTATTTTTCTTTCTTTTTTTTTATTTTGAATAATTCATACCATTTGCTTATTTTCATAAATACATATTTCATATTAAAAATAATTATTTAAAACTAATTTTATTTTTTTTACTCCTAAGATGCCAAACTGCAGTCCACAGAATAATTATAATATTTCAGTGAAACAGCAAGGGGTCGAAAAATGTTTATTTTAATTTCGTCAAAATAAATTGAAAATATGATTCTACATTTGAGGGGTGATGTAATATGATGCACTGTCTGCTTCCATGGTCTGTCATTGGTGGAAAGTTTTGGATGACATCAACAGTAACATGACATGTCAAATTGATAGAGATAACAAAAGACATTTCAATGTTGCACACTTGGTGTACAAAGCTGTAAGAATATATTATTTGTTTGGAACTTTTAAAAGGAGTGGCATTTATTACATTAGAAACATAGTTGCAGCAGCAATGAAGGGACCAATATTTCATGTGTAAAACTGATGAATTGGGAACCACTATTGAGCTATTATGCTACTATTATCCTCAAAGCAAAGATATATTAAACAGTTTTCACCCCACAGCCCTTAAGGGTAGTGTTTTCACCCATGGTGACCGAATGGGGGGGGGGGGAGTGGGTGGGTGGCGGAAAAAAGTTTGTCCGGGCTGTATATCAGAAACTGTAAGGTGTAGGAAGTTGATACTTGGTAGGAACATTGGTTAGGGATTGTAGGTGTGCAACATCATGGTGTGACCTTGATTTAACCTTTGACCTTGTCGTAGTGACCTTGACCTATAAAATCTTGTCCGGGCTATATCTCAGAAACCGTAAGGTGTAGGAAGTTGATACTTGGTAGGGACATTGGTTAGGGGGTGTAGGTGTGCAACATCATTTTGTGACCTTGATTTGACCTTTGACCTTGCCACAGTGACCTTGACCTATAAAATCTTGTCCGGGCTATATCTTGGAAAGTGTAAGGTGTAGGAAGTTGATACTTGTTAATGACATTGGTTGGGGGTTGTAGGTGTGCAATGTCATGGTGTGACCTTGATTTGACTTTTGATCTTGCTGCAGTGACCTTGACCTTTAAAATTTGTCTGGGCAACATCTCTGAAACTGTAAAGTGTAGGAAGTTGTTACTTGGTAGGGACATTGCTTAGGGGTTGTAGGTGTGCAACATCATGCTGTGATCGTGATTTGACTTTTGACCTTTGTCGTATTGACTATGAGTTAAAAAATTTTGTCCAGGCTATTTCTCGGATTCCATAAGGTGTAGAACGTTGACACTTGGTAGGGAATTTGATTAGGGGTTGTAGGTGTGCATCATGATATGACCTCTGCCATATTTGAGACATATTTCTCTTATGACTAAGACACATGGATTGCTACAACTGACTATTATATGTACTTTTACATGATTGTGTTATTTCCATTGACAGCTATTCTCCAGGTAATAAATTTTACAGCTTCATAATTTTTAGTATACCAATTGATGCTGTCATCTTGCTATTGAATTTTCTTGTTTCAATACTTTATATACATTTTCTTTCTCTTAGAAGTTATTTTCTCTACTTAAACATTATTTGGACCTTTATATAAGTGACAGTGCTTTGAAAATGACACTGTTTCACTACTTCTATATCTCATGGCATTGAAAACTATTTCCCCAGGCTGTGGGGTACGGGCATCTCCGATGCTATTTTTAAATTTGTGGCAGTATTACTTTCATTTAAATTGACTAAACAGTAAAATACTAAGTAAAATATAATATATGGTAAATAAAAAATGAACATTTTAGCTGTCTAATTGTTTAGTCAGTTTTGAAGTATTTTTATTTAGGCTGGTCATTTGGTAATCTGGTAATTTTACAAAACAAAAAAAGAATAAAAGGAAAAAAAAAGGTTTTCTCTTGTTAAAGACAAAGAACCTCAAGCCTAGTAATGGATACTGTGGAAATAAGCAGCGAAGTTGTACTATCATCCATATACAGCCATAACTCTTTTTTTTTTTTCTGCACAAAAAGCGAAGCTTGAAGGCATTTACTTGTAGTAGGTCCCCATGGTCCCACTAAAGAACAAAGCTCTCCAGGAGAGCAATGGATAGCTACTGGCCTCATTAGATTGGCTCTGAGACATATGTGTCATGTTTTTATTGGCAGAGTAATTTTGCTAGATACACATGTTCCCATTGATTTCTGTAACCTACCGGAAAGAATGCCGTCTTGTCATGAGAGAAAGTGTGGATTTGGTGGCTGGTTTGAATATGTATTGCTGCTTTGGAGGAGTTTAGATGGGTTGATGATACTCTGATCATTTGATATCCGACCTAGTTTTTTTCTGTTCAGCAAAACTATAACCTAGCATTAGTTTCTAGGCTGCAGGGCAAAAAAGATCTTGTCTAATCCTATAAATAAGTTACTGCGTCACTTACTGTCTACATTATCATTCATGAAAGTCAATGCCAGCCACATTTTCCAATTAAAATTGTACTAAATACCCTCTTTTTATGATGGTTGATCATTAGATTTAACAAAGATGTTTTCATCATTGGATAATAAGGTATTTTTAAACTAACAATTCAGTTAGAAGTTTGTGATATTTTAGTTTTAAGCTTATCACCACTCAACTGCCACCCAAGATTTCCTTTCAGACATGATAATTCAAAAAAAGTTTGACCAAGATTTTTCAAATTTGGTATGTGGTTACAGGGGCATGGGCAAAAAGACTGTTTCTTGATAACCTTGATGCCTGTTATCTTTAATTTGTGTTTCAAGGTTAAATGGGTCTTCACACTAAAATGCCTTATGTTTTCTTATTATTGGGCCAAGGGTTATGAAATGTTAAAACAACTTTCGAGGTCGATTGGAGTGAACTTTCCATAAAGCCTTATTTCCTTGTACCTCACGAGAATTCTCTCTGTATTGTACTGAATTTGCCCAGTCCAAGGATATCCTGTGTGGAGAGGCAGTGCCTAGGTGGGTGTTGTATGTCTTTTTATACAACTAAGTAATAATTTTTATACAACCAAGCATTATTGTTCTTAGTATGAAATACTTTAGTCACTAAATCCTTGCATTGGTAACAGTGTAAACTAAAGTACAAATGTTGTTGGGTGGGGTCTCGACCATTTTCAGTGTACATTTCCAAATCTATATGTAAAAGCATAGACTTGATTGCATGACCCAGCAACGAACCTCCTTGCAAAGAACATCTGTAGGATGTAACATACCAACTCTGAGTAAATTAAATATCAACGTTGACCCTAAACTAAATCTAAAATTAGATATTGAACCAAGAAGAATGTAGAAAAAAAAAGGAAATTTATTTTGTTTAGAAAGTACAAAGTTTGAAACTAAAGCCTCTAAATAGTGTTGAATATAAAATTTACTAGTGGGGAATTTTAGAGATGTGTTTAATTTAATGTGTTTGCTGTAAATCCTGTGCGGACAATTCTATCATCAACATGCTTGTAATCAAGCAAGTGGTACATGTCACACAGAGGTCAGAGTGTCCATGATTTGTATGTACATGTATATGATATCCTCAGTATGTTGATCAACTCTCTTAACTGTCATGAAACAATGGTGTAAGTTGGATGTTGCAGGGCATTGGTCTGTATAAAATAATTGCAGAATTTGTTTTGTTGTTGTATAATGCATTTTACCAATTTATGGAGTGGGGTATATACTTTAAGATATTGGTGGAATAGTAATTGAAAAACAGTAACAATTAAAACACTGTTGTGCTGTACCAGACATTAGGTTGAATTAGTTACCATATCTGTGGAATTACACCAAACTTAACCACTGTGACAATACCGCATAAAAATTCTACAACTGAAATGTTGCTGTAAAATTCAATGATTACCCCATAAGAATGGATTTTATGCTTTTACATTCAGTGTTTCAATACTTTATATAATGAATATTAATACATTTTATAATTTTGATCATTTCAACATTATGGTATTTTCTATAGTTTTCTATATTTCCTCCATGCATAGAATATTGTGATTTCAGTCAAATTGTGAATTATTCATCCGTATGATTCCACAGAATCATAGAAATAGAGAAATGTAGGAAGTTGATACTTGGTAGGGACATTGGTTAGGGGGTGTAGGTGTGCATCGTCATGGTGTGACCTTGATTTAACCCTTTGACCTTGCCGTAGTGACCTTGACCTATAAAATCTTGTCTGGGCTATATCTCGGAAACGGTAAGGTGTAGTAAGTTAGTACTTGAAAGGGACATTGGTTGGGGGTTGTAGGTGTGCAATGTCATGGTGTGACCTTGATTTTACCTTTGACCTGACCATAGTGACCTTGACTTATAAAATCTTGTCTGGGCTATATCTTGGAAACCGTAAGGTACAGGAAGTTGGTGTAGGTATGCACCATGGTGTGACATTTTTGCTGTACCAAAGTGTGTTCACCTGCCATATTTGAGACATCTTATGACAAAGATATATGGATTGATGCAACTGATTATTATATGCACTTTACATAATTGTGCTAATTCAATTGACAGCTATTCTCTAATTACAATGTAATAAATTTTATAGCTTCATATTTTTTTAGTTTGCTGACTAATGCTGTCAGCTTGCTATTGAATTGTCTTACTTTAGTACTTTATCTTTACATACATTTTCTTTCTCTTAGATGTTATTTTCTCTTCTTAAACATTATTTGGACTTTATATGAATGACACTGCACTGAAAGTATCCCAGTCTTTTTTCATTATTTCACTACTTTTATGTGTCATTGGTGTTGAAAACTATTTCCGCAGGCTGTGGGGTACGGGCATCTCTGATGCTATTTTTTGCAATCTTAATATTTATAAGGGATTGTTTTTTTTCTTAGTGATGCGACTGACAAAGCCCACTCTGACTGTCACTCATCCTGTATCATGTGATCAAAGAGATCTGCCTGGCAACCACTTCCAGGCCATGGTCAATAGAGACCTAGCCACTGTGAAGGGACTTCCCTGCTTTGCCTTGGGGGAGTTACTCACACTGCCTCAGAACTTTGGGTAGGTGTACACACTTTTTTATGTCAGCTGACTTGTCAGTCAGCTGACATTATGTCGTCACTCTGCGGCGTGGGCGTACGCACTCCTCCAAAACTACAAGGCCTAGAGACGTGCTGTTTTTTTTAAAAGATACCTTATCTATCGAGGATGAAAAATTGTTCAAGGCATGCAAATCTGTCTGTTTGTCTGTTTGCTAGAGACATTACAAGGGGGGTACCCCCACCAAAAGTGTGAAAATTTCAACACTTAATCACAATTTTCTCAGTGACTATTGCAGGGATTTCTCTCATATCTTGCATATATGTACTAGGCCAGAGGTAGATTCTCTTGTGTGAGTATGAGACCTGGATCTGTCTTACTTTTTTTTTAATAAATTTTTTTAATAATTTTTAATGCATTAAAATTCATGAAATCATGCACAAAATCATTTATAACTTGAAAACTGTTGCATCTAGAGCATTTTGTTAAAATATGTTATTCAGCTACTTTTTTCATAGCTACAATATGGTGAGTAAGTTGGGTGCCTGTCTCAATAGCTAAGTGAGTAATAGCTACTTTTGGGCTTTTCAGTAACTTCCATCATGAGTAGAATCACTTGTAACTTAAAAACTATTGCATTTAGAGAATTTCGTATAAATATGTTATTCAGCTACTTTTGGGTCAGCTATAACATAGTAAAATTTTAGACCTGTAGCTCATGGCATAGCTGAGTAATAGCTACTTTTAGGTTATCACTGTTGAGTAAATCGCTTATAACTTCAAAACTATTGCATTTAGAGAATTTCGTATACATATGTTATTCAGCTACTTTTGGGTCAGCTATAACATAGTAAAATTTCAGACCTATAGCTCATGGCATAGCTGAGTAATAGCTACTTTTAGGTTATCACTGTTGAGTAAATCGCTTATAACTTGGAAACTATTGCATTTAGAGTATTTTGTTTCAATATGTTATTCACCTATTTTGGGATCAGCTATAACATAGTGAAGTTTCAGATCTGTGGCTCATTGCATAGCTGAGTAATAGCTACTTTGAAATTCTCACTATTGAGTAAATCGGTGGTAATTGGAAAACTATTGCATTTAGAGAATTTCGTATAAATATGTTATTCAGCTACTTTTGGGTCAGCTATAACATAGTAAAATTTCAGACCTGTAGCTCATGGCATAGCTGAGTAATAGCTACTTTTAGGTTATCACTGTTGACTAAATCGCTTATAACTTGGAAACTATTGCATTTAGAGTATTTTGTTTCAATATGTTATTCACCTATTTTGGGATCAGCTATAACATAGTGAAGTTTCAGATCTGTGGCTCATTGCATAGCTGAGTAATAGCTACTTTGAAGTTCTCACTATTGAGTAAATCGGTTGTAATTGGAAAACTATTGCATTTAGAGAATTTCGTATAAATATGTTATTCAGCTACTTTTGGGTCAGCTATAACATAGTAAAATTTCAGACCTGTAGCTCATGGCATAGCTGAGTAATAGCTACTTTTAGGTCATCACTATTGAGTAAATCAGTTGTAACTTGAAAACTATTGCATTTACAGTATTTTGCTTAAATATGTTGTTCACCTACTTTTGGGTCAGCTATAACATAGTAAAATTTCAGACCTGTAGCTCATGGCATAGCTGAGTAATAGCTACTTTTAGGTTATCACTGTTGAGTAAATCGCTTATAACTTGGAAATTATTGCATTTAGAGTATTTTGTTTCAATATGTTATTCACCTATTTTGGGGTCAGCTATAACATAGTGAAGTTCCAGACCTGTGACTCATTGCATAGCTGAGTAATAGCTACTTTGAAGTTCTCAATGTTGAGTAAATCACTTGTAATTTGAAAACTATTGCATTTAGAGAATTTAGTATACATATGTTATTCAGCTACTTTTGGGTCAGCTATAACATAGTAAAATTTCAGACCTGTAGCTCATGGCATAGCTGAGTAATAGCTACTTTTAGGTTATCACTGTTGAGTAAATCACTTATAACTTGAAAACTATTGCATTTAGAGTATTTTGTTGCAATATGTTATTCACCTATTTTGGGGTCAGCTATAACATAGTGAAGTTCCAGACCTGTGGCTCATTGCATAGCTGAGTAATAGCTACTTTGAAGTTCTCACTGTTGAGTAAATCAGTTGTAATTGGAAAACTATTGCCTTTACAGAAATTTGTGCAAATATGTTATTCAGCTACTTTTGGGTCAGCTATAACATAGTGAAATTACAGACCTGTAGCTCATGGCACAACTGAGCAGTAGCTATTCTCAGGCACTGACTGTTGAGTAAATCAGCTATAACTTGAAAAATATTGCATTTGGAGTATTTTGTTAAAATACATTGTTCACCTACTTTGGGGTTAGCTATAACATAGTGAAATTACAGACCTATAGCTCATGGCATAGTGGAGCAATAGCTATTTTCAGGTTCTCACTATTGAGTAAATCAGTTGTAACTTGAAAACTATTGCATTTACAGTATTTTGCTTAAATATGTTGTTCACCTACTTTTAGGTCAGCTATAACAGTGCAAAAATTCAGACATGTAGCTCATTGCATAGCTGAGTAATAGTTACTTTGAGGTTCTCACTCTTGAGTAAATCAGTTGTAACTTGAAAATTATTACATTTAGAGTATTTTGTTTAAATATGTTATTCACATAATTTTTGGTCAGCTATAACATAGTGAAATTGCAGACCTCTATGTCATGGCATAGCTGAGCAATAGCTTCTTTCAGGTTCTCACTGTTGAGTAAATCATTGTATCTAACCTGTAGGAAATCATGGGCTGGGAATCTATTAATATGGTCTGATTTGACCTTGGAACCCTCCTTCAAGGTCAAATGAGGATAGCCAAACATAAAAGTGCTTATAACTCGCTTATTATTGGTCCTAGAGGTTGGAATGAAAACCAACCTATAGAAAATCATGAGCTGGGAATTTTTTGGTGTGGTCGGATTTCACCTTGGACCCCTCCTTCAAGGTCAAATGAGGATAGCCAAACTTAAAAGTGCTTATAACTCACTTATTATTGGTCCTAGAGGTTTCGAATGGAAAACCAACCTATAGAAAATCATGGGCTGGGAATCTTTTGGTGTGGTCGGATTTGACCTTAGACCCCTCCTTCCAGGTCAAACGAAGATAGCCAAACTTAAAGTGCTTATAACTCGCGTATTATTGGTCTTGGAGGTTTGGGATGGTAAACCAACATATAGGAAATCATGGGCTGGGATTCTTTTGGTGTGGTCAGATTTGACCTGGGACCCCTCCTTCAAGGTCAATTGAGGATAGCCAAACTTACAATTGCTTAGAACTCGCTTATTATTGGTCCTACAAGTTTGGGATGGTAAACAAGCTACAGGAAATCATGGGCTGGGAGTTTTTTTGTGTGGTCGGATTTGACCTTGGACCCCCTCCTTCAAGGTCAAACAAGGATAGCCAAACTTAAAAAGTGCCTATGACTCACTTATTATTGGTCCGAGAGGTTTGGGATGGTAAACCATCCTAAATTCTTTGGCTGGGAATCTTTTGGTATGGTCAGATTTGACCTTTGGACCCCTTCTTCATGGTCGAACGAGGATATTGCATTTATAGTATTTCTTTAAATATTTTTAACCTACTTTTTACACTTAAACAATTACCTTGTTACTTTATTTCATAATACCATTTGCAGGGCACAACTTTTTTGTCCTTTTCTTCTGTCAGCTTCGGAATATCTTTCGAACATGCTGTTCAGTTACCATTTACTGTATTTCTGTACAGCCCTTTCCCTGATAATTATGCTTTCCTCTCATTATCACCATCACAAATCAAAAACATTCAGTCAGCTGACACAGTGCCCGTTCACGGGCACTCTCCTCTTGTAATGAGCATATAATAAAACACTATGGGTGTTTACTTTAAGATCCTGTACTACATTAAGCTAGCAATGTACAGCTAATCTCTCAAAAGTATCTAATATAGCCATTAGTAGTTTGTCATTGATCACAATGTCCTGACTATGCGTTAAAATTGAAGGGTTACAATAATTGTATCCACCGGAGGCATCCGGTGATTCTTTGGTTTAGTGTTCGCTACGCCACCGCCGCATCGTGTAGAGAGATTTTTGGCATTAATGCTCTCAGAGGAAAACCACACCAGCTAGGTTCACCAAATTTGCAGGATATCTTCATTGGGGGCTAAGCTTCTCTGGGACTGAAATTAGCCTCATTCTAAAAGACAACATGGCCGCCGCGGGCATTTCTTTGAAAATTATCTACATTTTTCTACTGGCTGTTTCTCATAGGTAGAAGGTTGAATCTCTTCATAGGTGATATGTATAACAGATATACATGTCCTCTACAAGCTTGCAGACATTTGACCTTGAAGCTCTTAATTCAAGATAATCCACAGAGTGCCAAAGTAACCCACATAGAGGACTTTAAAAGTGCCTGTGATGGTAAACCAACATATATGAAATCATGGGCTGGGAATCTTCTGTTGTGGATGGATTTGACCTTGGACCCCTCATTCAAGGTCAAACGAGGATGGCCAAACTTTAAAGTGCTTATAACTTGCTTATTATTGGTCATAGAGGTTTGGGATGGTAAACCAACCTATAAGAAATCATGGGCCGAGAATCTTTTGGTGCAGTCAGATATGACCTTGGGGCCCCTCCGTTGAGGTCAACTCATAGGAAATCTTGGACTGGGAATCTTCTGATGTAGTTAGGTTCGACCCCTCCTTCAAGGTCAAACAATGGTTCACTGGCTTTGGTGAGTTGTCTTTCTGGTGGGTACAAATTTTATTATGCTACAATAGCTTACCATGTGGGACTGAATGCTGTTCTCGGGTTGCCACACCCGGGGCCAACGTCTTAGAAAAAAAGATCGTTCTTGTTAGCCACTGGATATACTGGTAGTTGTCGTCACGTGATAACTTCTGACCAATCGCCCTACTTTCTCGTTGGCCACGATTGACTGGTAGCAGTTTGTAAATATACAGACATTTTCATTTATTTCTCAGTATTCACGTATTGTTGGAGGCTAATATTTGGATATTTCTTTATATATATTTCATAGATTATGCTGTAAAATTTTTAATTTCACAACTTAAGTATTTTCCTTACAATCCGCGTGTTTTGAGTTTTCTCGGTTCAGGCAATTTCAATTGTACGTCTTTTTATTGCGTTAAAATGTCTCTCCATCAAGCAAACAAAGACAAACCGAGAGCTCAGAAATGCCGCCATTTTTGCTTCAGTTTTGATAATCATAATTACTGCCCTACCTGTAGGGAGGTTGGCAAGGGAGATGACCCCTGTGTCACTTTTGAAGCACCCTGCCATATTTGCACGTCTCTCACTGATGAACAATTGCAAAAAATTCAAAACAGGAAGTGGTACTTAAAAAAGCAAAAAGCGGAAACTAGTTCCAAAGATGAACTAGATCTCTTGGGTGAAGGCGATGGGGACTCTTTTACTGGTTCTAATGCAGACCTTGAGAGTGCTGCCGATAACCTCTTTACCTCACCCCCCCGTCCTCAACCTCTCGCCTTCAGTTCTTTATCATTAAAGACCCCAGCAAAAGCTGTTCCACCCACCCCAGGTACTGTTTTGCAAAACAAAATTCAAAGAAATCTAGAGAAATCCCTGGGTGATTCCTTAAATATACATATCCAGCAGCAAATGGGTTCCTTCCAGGCATCCATGTTAGAAGCATTTCAATCACTCCGAGAGGAGTTGGCACTTAAAAAGCCTGCCGAGGTTGATCCCTCGCCTCATGCTTCAAAAGCTGGTCCATCCAGCAACTCTGCTGCTCATCTGGACCTACCCCCTCCGAGGTCAAGTACTAATGCACAGTCCGAGGCAATGGATGTGGACGTTGGTCCAGCACTCCCTCCTCGACTAGTACTTAACCAAACTTCCTCGGATCAGTACGTTGCCCCTTCTGAAGCTATACCGAAGGATTCCTCGTACTCACACAAAAAACAAAGCCACAGGCAAACAGTAGCACCGAGCTCTGCCTCGGATCAACTGGATGAGGATTCCGACGAACCTCGGATCCATCCTAGACCTAAGAAACACTCTGACAAGAGCAAGCATAAATCTAGGTCCAGATATGTGTCATCTTCAGAGGAAGATCACTCCCCTGTGGCCAGACACAGGTCTTCTAAGCCCTCTAGGGCTCAGCCCTCAGGCGCAGCTTCTGATCAAGACCTCCCACAACATGATCCAGACCCCCCTTATTATAGGGAAGTAGCCCTGTCTGACATTCCCTCCCAATACTCTGAAGAGGTAGACACCTTCAGGCGCATTCTTTCTCTCCCTGACCCCAGGGACTCTATGCCTAGGTCTTCAACTTCAGTGTTGGGTCTGGATGACGAAAAAGGCCGTCAAGAGCTCAGACCTAGAGGTCCTTCCTCTATCCTACCACTTAGCTCAGTTATCAAGGACGCCTTTGATAAATTTCAACATGATTTCAAAGCTGCCAATTTATCTGAGGGAAAATATGTCAAGCCTCCTCCATCCACTTCAAAGTGGTATAAGGTTGGACAGCCCACTTTTCAAGACAAAATCCAGGAGTTGAATACTCCTAGACCTCCTGGGGAACCAGTAGCCAAAGTCCCTCTGCCAGTCCTTAAGGAGCTGGAACATCAGGCTAGACAAAATATTTCAACCCTCAATTTCACCGCTGCCTTTGCCAAAACCTCTTCTTCTTGCAATGCTTCCTTGGAAAAGTGCCAACATAGCATCAAGTCAACTGTCAAGAAGATAAAGTCTCAGATCCAGAAAGGTGCCAATCCTGAGAAAGCAGCAAAGCGCGGATATGAGGAAGTTGCTGAGTACTTGGATTTTTGGAACAAGACGGTTCTTGTTCAACATAGAGCTCTTACCTGTCTCAGCAAATCGCTAGCCCATATTCTCCAGAGGGAATTATATTCCATGGCTAATACCGGCTTGCTCAGGCGCGAAGCCAAAATGACTCTATTGCATCCCCAGCTAGGGGAAACGAGACGCCAAGAACTTAGGAACTCGTCCTTCTGGGACTCCTCCTTGTTCGAGTCTCAACTTGTAAAGGAAGGTGAGGACTTCCTTCTCAAAAAAGGCACCTCAAAAGATTCTCGGGGTTTTGCACCCTACCAGAATAAGCCCTTTCGTGGCCCCCACAAGAAAAGAGGCTCCTACAGGAAACGCCCCTATGGGGGCAATACCTCTCAAAGCAGTAACCAATCCTTTCCCTCGGGAAGAGGAAAATCCAACTTCAGAGGCTCGAGGGGTCGTTTTCGACCCCACAATAGGGGAAGGGGGCGTGGAAACCCCCCTCCTCAATGACTCCTCCAAAGCCTCATTCAGTCCACCAGTAGGAAGTCGCCTCCGTTCTTTCAAGAGAGACTGGCTAATAAACAAATGTTCTCAAAATGTGTTAAACATTATCACCAATGGCTACGTTCTGCCATTCCGTTCAAAGCCAAACTTGATCAGATTTCCTCTGATTCTATCAGAGTACAAGGCCCAACAAAAAGACCAAGCCTTGGCCACTTGTATCCAGTCTCTCTTGTCAAAGAACGCCATCGAAAGGGTGGAAAACGTAAAATCTCTCGGGTTTTACAGTCGCCTGTTCCTAGTACCCAAGCCTCACCAAAGGTGGAGGCCAGTCATAGACTTAAGCAGGCTCAACACTTTTCTACATGTAGAAAAGTTCAAAATGGAAACCCCGGAGTCCATCAGGACTTCCCTGGTCCCAGGGGAGTGGGTATCGTCGATAGACCTGTCAGACGCATACCTTCACATCCCCATCCATCCAAGCTCAAGGAAGTACCTAAGGTTTTGCTACAAGGCCCAGGTGTTCCAGTTCACCTCCCTACCTTTCGGACTGGCCACAGCCCCCCAGGTCTTTACGATGATCGTAAAGGAAGTGAAACTAATGGCCCTCTCAAGAGGACTCAGAATTCACCAATACCTGGACGACTGGCTGATCAGGTCCCAGTCTCAGGAGGAATCTCAAAGGGACACACAGGCAGTGGTAGACCTAACCCAATCCTTGGGTTGGATAATCAACCAGGAAAAATCAGAACTGAAACCTACTCAGGTGTTTTCGTTCGTGGGCTACGAATACCACCTAGATTCAGCCCTTGTAAGACCCACTCACGAGAGATGGCTCAAACTTCAGGATTTGATCCTACGACTCAAGTCAAAACGTGTTTTGACTGCAAGATGTTTGATGTCTCTAATTGGGTTGCTAGCCTCAACGGAGAAAATGGTCCCGGAGGGACGCCTTCACATGAGGCCCTTTCAGTTTCATCTCAAGGAGCACTGGAGATATCCTCAGTCGCTGGACAACCTCCTTCCTTGGACAGAAGCCATTGTAGCCCACCTAGATTGGTGGCAAAACCCCACAAATGTGATGAAAGGTGCAGACCTTCATCCCAAGGACCACAGTATCCAACTCTTTACCGACGCCTCAAACGAAGGTTGGGGCGCTCACTTAGATCAAAATTCTACAAAAGGGCTGTGGTCTGAGCGGGAAAAAAGGCTACACATAAATGTCCTAGAATTGAAGGCGGTCTCCCTGGCCCTTCGAGACTTCAAGGACCAGTGCCAGAATCAAACAGTGTTAGTTGCGACGGACAACTCAACAGTGGTAGCCTACATCAACAAGCAAGGGGGAACTCACTCAGCAGAGATGTGCGCTCTCCTGTGGAAAATCATGACCTGGTGCCATCACTACCATATAACATTGAAAGCCAGGCACATTCCAGGGTGTCTGAATGTGATGGCCGACCTATCCAGGTCCAACCAAGTGCAGTCAACAGAATGGTCTCTGCACCCTCAGGTCTTCAAGCAAATCTGCCGGAAGTGGTTCACCCCTCATGTAGACCTATTCGCCACTCACCTGAATCACAAACTCCCTCTATATGTGTCTCCTATCCCAGACCCAAGGGCCTGGAACATAGATGCTCTGAACATAAACTGGACCAACCTCACGGCCTACGCCTACCCTCCTACGGCTCTCCTTCACAAGGTGATCCAAAAGATCAAGCAATGCCATTGCCTGATCATCGTGATAGCCCCAGGCTGGCCAGGGATGCCCTGGTTTTGGGACCTAGTGCAGCTCTCAACAGAGATCCCACTACAACTCCCAGTGTCAACGACCCTACTCAAACAGTCCCACAACTATGTGTTCCACAACAATCCACAACAGCTGAACCTCCACGCCTGGTGTCTAGGAGCGGACAACTCCAAGAACAAGGCTTCTCTGTGGAGGTGGCAGAGAGAATTGCTGCCCCTCAGCGGTCATCAACAAGGACCATCTACAGGTCAAAGTGGGCCCTATTTGAAAAATGGTGCAGAGAAAATTCGGTGGATTTCTCCACTCCATCTGTGAAACAAATCTCAGATTTTTTCATGTACCTGTACCAAGACTTAAACAGGCGCCCCTCGACCATTGATGGTTACAGGACTGCTATCGTTGACACTTTGGGCCCAACGGCCCAACACATTGCGCACAATGCAGACCTTCATAGGTTACTCTCCAGTTTTCACAGGGATCGTCCTAAAAGTTCCAGAAATTTACCCAAGTGGAACCTTTCTGTTGTCCTTAACGAGCTCACCAAAGCACCATTTGAGCCCATGAAAGACTCAGACCTCAAACATCTTACTCTCAAAACTGCTTTCTTGCTAGCCTTGGCCTCCGGCAAGTGCCGCAGCGAAATCCATGCCTGGGTCGCTAACAAAGTAGCTAATTTAGGCCAATGGGAAAAGGTAGCCTTGTTCCCTTCTTCTGATTTCATAGCCAAAAACCAACTAGCAAGAGAAGGTTCTCAAAGTGTGTCACCAGTGACTATCCCTGCTTTGACTACCATTGTAGATAGACAGTTTAAGGAAGACAGGACCCTGTCTCCCGTGCGGGCCCTGAGGTTCTATTTGGACCGAACTAAAGACCTGAGAGGGTCTCGTTCTCTCCTTTTCATCTCCTTTAAGAAAGGACATACCTCAGACATCAGACCCGCTACACTCTCCTCATGGTTGAAACAAACCATTCTACTTTGTTACAAACAAGCAGATCAACAAGCCTTGGACTTGGTCCAAGTCAAAGCGCATGACATCCGGGCCTTCGCGGCCTCTAAGGCCTTTTACGGTGGAGTATCGGTGGACCAAATCATGCAAGCCTGTCACTGGAAAGCTCACAACACATTCACAAATTTTTACCTAAAAGACCTTACTTGGTCGGACACCGACAACAATATGTATCTGGGACCCGTGGTGGCGGCACAACAAGTCCTAGATCCTTCCCCTCAGACCAGTTGTCCTCGGAAAGAAAAAAAGGGGGGGGGGGGGGGGGGGCACATCTGCTACAACCAAGTCTTCAGGAGTCTCTCCCAGGATCTAGGTATTCCTTTACCTTCAAGATGTTACGGGTAAGGTCATTTTATTTTTTAATTATCAAGTAATTTCTATTAAGGACTTAGTCAGTTGTCGTTAATCTCATATTTCAGGTTAAAAATTTCATGAGATGCCCAACCACTGGGTTGGTCAGTCACACGTGAAGGTCTAATAGGGACCCTTAGACCTCGAAGTGAGCACCGCTGCACTTCCGTCCTACTACCAAACATCTGGACAGTTTTAGCACTGTCCCTTTTTACTTAGGTTTTTGGCTCGTTACAGGCCCAATCTTCGGGATCGGGGCTCTGTAAAAGGGACTCAGACTGGCATTTCTGGCACTATTTTGTATATATTAATTCAAATCTTAGAAAAAATGACATATCTTCCAGTCTCAGCTGTAATCCCGCCACCGGGTGGTTGAATTCAGCATTCAGTCCCACATGGTAAGCTATTGTAGCGTAATAAAATTGAAAATTTTAATTACTTAAATGTAGCTTTTATAAGCTACAAGCTTACCATGTGGGACTTAGGAGAGTCCCACCCTGCCTCCCCGCTGTTTACAGCTGAGGGGTAGGTTTAATAAAAAATTTCAACGAGAAAGTAGGGCGATTGGTCAGAAGTTATCACGTGACGACAACTACCAGTATATCCGGTGGCTAACAAGAACGATCTTTTTTTCTAAGACGTTGGCCCCGGGTGTGGCAACCCGAGAACAGCATTCAGTCCCACATGGTAAGCTTGTAGCTTATAAAAGCTACATTTAAGTAATTAAAATTTTCAATTTGCATTGGTTCTCCGATGTGTAGGTCTAGTTTAAATTAGAGCTATAACATCATCTATTCATCTTCAAATTGAATAGAATTATGCGTCAAATGAATTAAATCACTTACAATGCTCTAGGGTTGATTATATTTATTATTTTACATAAAATTTTACTTGACAATGTTGTCAATAAACCTTTACCATTACTCCTGATCATGGGAACACATTAAACAAAGCCAAAAGGGGTTTCGGTATACTAGCTCAAGCCGCAAAGTCATCAGAGATACAAGTAGTGCACCGAAGCGGTCACCCATCCCAGTACTAACATACCCCATTGCCGCCTAACTTCAGTGAACAGACAGATACTCGTCACACTGCGCCATAATTCGTGAAAGCCCGGAGACAAAAAAAAAAAAAGTGATTCCTAGAAGCACGAGCCTCGCTAGAACTCATGCTTAAAAAGTCTGATTCTGATTCAATGTTTGTTGGTCATTTTAAAGAAAAACTTCAGTTCTCATAATGACAAACTGGTGGCATAAGTGGTTGTGCATACCAGGATTTTTGTTTTGTATTGTATTTGCCAGTATGTTAAAAAGGGATGAAGAAAGTTGCTGAAAAAGTAATTTAGTTGATGTGCTTTAGAATCTCCTAGTAAAAAGATTAATAAATCTCAACCAATCCTAAGAGTCAATTTTTAAGGTATTTTAATTTTCATTCAATAAGGCCACTGGTACATGATTTTGGGTTGGTGCTTACTAGTGCTTACAGTCATTTCTTGCAATAAACAACCTTTTAACAGCTACAGTTATATTGGGACTGGCCTCAGATATGAAAGCCAAGTGGTCATTTGTCCAAATATGATAGCCACCAAGTCACTGAGGCTTCTCTCAAGTTATAGAAGATGGTAAGATTGGATGACAGATTGCTCAAAACTTATATATTAAACAATCTCACAATAAATATGGAACTTTTTTAAAATATTAAAGTATTTTATAGATCAATTTCTTCTTTTGTGAACTGATCTGTTTTTTGTTGCCGTTTAGTTCTTTGCAAAGTTTCAGTTGTAAGACTGAAAAACATTGTAAGTGAAACCACAATAACGGAAAACTAGGTGTGTTTGGGTGCAAAGAATATTGTAAGAGAATCTTGACACCATCAGATCTATTATGATCCTGCCAGCCATTAATGATTTCATTCCATCTTTTCACTTGTAAAATGGACATAATACAGAGTATTAGCATGGTAATGCCCACTTACACTTGTGACAGTGGCTGTTGGGAGTGTTTTTGAACAGACTGATTGCTGTGGTGATTAGATTTATGGGGTGTTTGTTTTTCAGCAATATTTTCTTGGGTGAGACATTTTCCTGTTATATCAGTGTGCATAACGACAGCCAACAAACTTGTAAAGAAATCCTTGTCAAAGTAAGTATCTCTAGAATCTGGATTTCTGGTTTTCAGTTCTGTAAGTTTAACCATTTCAGTAGAGTTTTTATCTCCAACACATCCCAGATATCTAAATACTTACGTACCAAAACCTCATTTACTTTGTAGACTGCCATATCAAGTTTTTTTCAAAGTGCTTTTCATCCTTTCATCTTGTGTGGGTGAATTTATGATGTTTTTTCTCAGATATGTATCTACTTAATCCATAATGAAATATTATTTTAAGCTAGAGTGATACTTGTATTTTTAAATCAAAATGCAGACTGCAATTCCTTATATTTATTCCAATTATTCTTTACAAAAAAGTCATGATGTTGAAACTTTATATAAATTGTGGCTGAATGAGTACCCTGTCATTGCTACATTTTTGCTTTTAATAAGTTTTCAATTAAATCCTTGATTGATTTAAGTTATTTTAATATTTCTAGAAAACTCCACTTTAAGTAACATAACCTTTCCTTTAGCTTTTTTTGGTTTGACAAATGACATAAATCATTTAATAACATTGTTACCATATAGATGCAGCGAATTTATTTTTAAGATATAAGTTATAGTAGGATACTTTAAGTTCAAAGCATTGCAATCATGAATCCTAAACTAAATAGCTATTGTTTTAGTTTGGGAAATATAGTAGATTCTATGTAACTAGACTCTACAATATACACCAGATATTGCCTTTAGTTATTTCTCAATTGTATTAATTTATTATGGCCTCAAAATTGGTTCCTTTTCTACTTAAATGGGATTTTTACCAGTTCTACTAAAACAGTGTCTGCTGTACTCAATTAGTGCGACCCATCTAGTCCCAGTCATAGACTGACCCATAGTATAATAACTTTTCCCATTATTTCTTGTATTTCAGGCAGACCTACAGACGGGCTCTCAGCGCCTGACTCTATCAGGTGCTAGTGGTCAGGCAAGTTCTCACCTTGCACCAGAAAACAGCATTGATGATGTCATCCATCATGAGGTTAAAGAACTGGGCACTCACATGTAGGTAGTACTCCGGTATCAAATTTTGCAGTCATGAATTGGCCTCTAGCAACTGTATTTTGTCAAATTCCATGGTTAGTGATATATCAGTCTGTAATCAATTCTATTATTATAGGGAAACTGCTTTTATCAACACATTATCAGTGTATTTCTCCCACAACTACTGAGTGTTTATTCTTGCAGAAAACATCGTTCTTGTACCAAAAGTGAAATGAGTTGCCAAATAAAACTTTCAAATTTAAGAAAAATTTCATTATAACTGAAAATTGATTTGGTTTAACACATCCTGTTGACCAAGTGTTTTTTGGGTGGGTTAAGTGTAACTAGTTCACCTCCTAAATTGATGTGTCTGATGTCCGTCCGTCTGTCTGCCAACAATTTGGTTTCCCTACTCTAACTCAAAGAGGCATCCATTGATCAATTTGAAATTTAACAGGGTAGTAGGACAGCACCTGGGCTAGGTTGTCCGCCTGTTTCCATCTGGTCGTGCATCTGTCCATCAACATTTTGGTTTCCGGACTCTACCTCTAGGACTCTTTCCCCCAATCAATTTGAAATTTGATAGGGTGGTAGGACACCACCTGGTCAAGGTTGCTTTCAACATTGGTGCCATTTGGTGTGTCTGTCTCTTTGGGTGTCTGTCCATAAACATTTTGGTTTCTGGACTGTAATTCAAAGACACTTCTTGGGCCACAGTGGCAGAGTGGTAACACTCTCGCCTCCCACCTCTGAGGTTGGGGTTTGGTTCCCGGCCCTACCTCAAGTGGGAAAGCTGGTAGTTGCTTGCCGTTGGTCAGCAGTTTACAGTACAGAACCTTGACCAACTGTATGTACTGGTTTCCTCTGCCCATCCAACTACCCATCGTGATATGACCTGTACAGTGTTGAAAGCGACTTAAAACCCCAAATAAATAAATCAAAGACACTTCCTCGGACTAGGTTGCTTGAAAAATTGGTGCCAGTTAGTGCATTTGTCTGTCAATGCATCAACATTTTGGTTTTTGAACTCTTAACTCGAGGATACTTCAGCAGATTGATTTGAAACTTAGCAGGGTATAAGGACACCACCTAGGCTAATTTGCTTAAAAAATTGGTGCCAATTAAAAAAAAAACATGGCCACCATCTTGAAATTCCATTTTAGAACTCCAACTTGGAGACCCTTCCACCTATCAATTTCAAACTTGACAGAGTGGTAGAACAAGATTCTTTTTACAAACAAATAATAAACTTGAAATTTGTTGCCTGACCTTTATCCCATATAACGATAGTGCAAACTACCTTTTTGGGGTCTATACCCACATTTTTTTGTCTCTGTGTTTAGAAAATGTGTACTGGCTTATACATTAAAAATACAGAATGTAATACAGATGCAATACAATAACATAAAAACCACATCTCTCTATAACATTTGTAATAAATTAGAATGGAGATAGGTCTAGGATAAAAAACTATGATCCAAAATGTGGATTAACAGTTAATTTGCATTGGACAGCAAGAAGAAAACTTATATCATGACGGTTATTGTGCTGATTTGTGGCTAAACATTTTTTTTACCTGATTCTGTAAAATATGACAAAAAAAATATTGAGTACTTTTTGATTACACAGGGAATTTAAACCTCTGTCATCTTCGATCATCTGTATATTTGTAAAGTACTGTTCACTAGTGATTGATTAGTGTATAACCTTGCCCTCTAAATTCCTCAATTCATCTTGTATCAGGCCAAAAACTTATGTCATTTAGAGAAATTTATTTAAAACAAATGCACAGTTTTAAAACCAGTGGTTTTACCTACTAATACTTTTATACCCATAAAACCTTTTCTTTGTGTCTAAGGTAAACTGCCGGAATTTTCTCTACGCCACATTAGCATTGCAAATGCCAGTGAGACTGGCCCAGATGGTATTTAGATAGTGAGGAGTTAAACTCCATTGATAGCACCTCACAAATATATTGTGGCAACCCCTCATAGATTGAGAGTCCCAGTACTTGACAGGTTGGTCAATTATTCTCCGACAAGTGGGATGAGGCATGGAAAACTTGTGTGCAGTTCAGTGTGGCGGTGTAAACTTTCAACACCCTCAATGCAAGGATAACAACACTTTTTAATTCATTTATTCCAGTCAATTGGTACTTGGCTGGATGCCTTTCTGGGACCTTACTGTGGAAAGGCGTGAAGAGTCATAAATAATTGAATACTGGGTCTCTATTGATGCAGTCTCTCCCTGCAGCCATACAGTTACTTAAGCAACATGTTTACTTTTACCATATATAGTAAGAAGTAAATATTCAAAAGAAATTCACCGCAATATGAGAAATTTACTGCTGGGGAAACAAATAGAAATTACTCAAAAAATAATCAAAAATTCAAAGAATTTCTGCTTCAGAGAAGATAAGTGGCTTAATGTGTTGTATTTATACTGTGAAAACTGTTTTATTAAAGATTGTAACACATATGTTTTATATTTGGTATGTTTCTATTACAATGTACAAAGTCAGAAATAAATGGAAATAGAATTACAAGGAAGAAAGATATTTGGGCTAAAATAGTAACAAATTTCATTTACATTTCCTTCAGTTCATACAAAAATTGGAGGTTGAAAATTTCACATGCTGGGACAGTTTTGACCTACTTTTACAGACTGTGGCAAATTAGACACAGTGTAGCAAATTTCAGTAATACTGTGGCAACATTGGGTCAGTTTTGTTAGTTTGAAGGAAAGAGAAAAATGCATAAATTTCTTTTACGTTTGTGTTTTAAAATTTTTGGGAGTAAGGGTGTGGTTTTTGTGATTTATTTTGCAACATAACTTCTTTCACTGCTCATTTTGATCATTCTAATGAGGAAACTGTCCAAAAATAATTTTGCAGCCTATAATTTAGTATACACAGTTTTATTATGTCAGCTAAGTAAAATAACTATTGCAGATGCATTTGATCATTTTTCATAAAGATAGCTTCTATGTCAAAAACACAAAACTCCACCTGTTGTCATTAAATACTTTTTGTTTTCTTGGCAGAACAAAGTGTTGTCCCATTATTTCATTGTGTGAATGTCAGTTGCCATTTTGTGTGACTCAAAGCGAATTACAGTTGTTGATAAAGCATAGATCTGTCAAAAGAAACTAGATTAGTGTCATAAGTCTAACACTATTTGAAATAAACTGTGCTGCGATAGAGTGCAGTAATCTGTCATTCTGTTGATTTGAAGAGATATTTTATGGTGGTTCAATGAACATATATTTTTGATTCCATGAGTGGTATTCAGCTGTGGATTTTTAGTACTTTCTAATTAATAAAACAAATATCACAACCAATTAAATTGTTCTATGTGCTCCATTCTGTTTGTCTCTATTTGTCATCAGTACATTGATACATTTATAAAATATACTTCCACTTTTGTCTTTTTTGCTCTTTGACTTAGATTCAAAACAGGAACTGATTATGACTTGCATCAAAAATAATAAAGTGAAAAAAGTGTGTACTAACTTGCAATAATAGTCATTAATGGAGAAAAGTAGGCCATGCCACTATAAATAGCCCATAGTCAAAGCAAATTTCCATCAACAATAATAAGTCTGATATAAATATTTGCCCGACTTTGACTTTCACATTCAGCACTGCCAGTGATCCAGGGCAGCTGTCTGTACATTTGTTGAAGGAAATAAAACAATAGTTCTTAGTTCCTAGTGTATCTTACATAATGTAAGTGATGCTAGTGAAGAGATAGCAGTTTTGTTCTTCTGTCCCACTGTCACTTCTCACCATAAGACCTACTCAGTTTTAAATTCGGGGTGCTGCATTGATTTTTCTTGTCCATAAGGAGCTGTAAAAGCTGACCATATATTTTATTTCAACTGAAAAGATCGGCTTACTGAACTGTTCATGAATGCTATGACTTATAAAGATCATTTGAAAGTCTAAACTGGACCACTGTTGTGCAATAATTTGGGGACATCCTCAATTGTTTTTGTGGGAAAGATCGCTCTTCTCCATTTTGACAGAGAGTGTACAAGATAGATCATAGCACCTAAAAGATGGGACCTTACACCCTACAGATAAGTCATCTCACTATGGAGATGAAAATATTCAATCAGTATTGAGAGAAGCATGAAAAATTAGTTCAAACAAATACTAAGGCAGAATAATCACATTGTCTTAGCCATTACAAGCTACAATCTGCTTTCGGATGTATGTACATCTTTTCATTTCAGATGGAGATAAAAAACTAACCTTTGATTTTTATACTTACCCTTGTTTTGACTTTTCTTATGTCTATGTCGATTGTCACATGGGGCCAAACTTTTTTGTTGGCTAAAACTCCACAATACTAAGTGATGATATTTATATTTTGTGGCACATGTACTGATGTTTTTCTTTATCACTTCAGTTGCTGTTGGAAAAACAAGCATCTTACAAATCTTGGTTTGCCAAAATTATAAGATTGTGATATTACCGAAAAGACTTTCAGGTTCACCCTGTATCATGTGTCTATTCATGATGTTCAGACTATGGCATTTAATCTTCTGTGTTATTTTTTTCTTTCAGATAAAAATCATTAATTAGAGAAAGGTTAAATTTGTTTCAGTTATGTTATTTATATTTTGACCTGGGTTTCTGATATGTCTTTTTCCTTTCAGATTGGTGTGTTCTGTCAGTTACCTTTCTCAAACTGGGGAGAAGCTGTACTTCAGAAAATTTTTTAAATTCCAAGTAAGTTATGTCAGTACACATATTTTAACCGTGTAAAAGTGAGATAAAACTACAACCTTGTGTTTCAGTAAACATAAAAAAATAAGAAAACACTTATAGAGTGCAAACCTCCACTTGAGGCATTGCCCAGAATTTTTTTTTTTTTTTTTTTTTTTTTTTTTGTATCCAGAATATGATCCAAATGTAATTAAGCGGCCCGTCAGGGACGCTTATTTGTTTTCACTGAGGTTCGACTGATCACCGCCGCCGCCGCAGGATTATGGTCTCCCTTGAATACCTTCTTAGCCTTTCAAATTTTTCTTTCCTTCTTATCTTTCTTTAAAGCTATAGGGGCGGGAAAAATTTTTGGGATACTTTGCGCAGACCTTAAGCTTTACTTAAGGTAACCTTAAGCATAAGTCCAAAACACCCCGTCATCGCGTTTCGGAAAAAACCACACACACCTGTGCTGTAAAATTCATCAGGTACATTCTAGACCAACTTTCCAAGGTCGGAAAGGATTTTCTTATCAATCGGACCATAGATGCCTGAATGGCAGGCGTTTTATTTTCGTAAATTTTTTAAAAATGGGTACTTGGTCTGTATCTCAAAAACGGTTAGGATTTCGGCATTTTGTTGGAATAACTTATTCAGCTACTTTTTGATAATCTTTCACATGCCAAAGTTTTAGCCCTGTATCTGCAATCTTAAGGTCACCTTAATGTCCAAAAAGGGGGTTTTAGCCCTCCAGTTCACTTAGTTTTTCACTTTTTTCAACCAAACTTGGCACATATATCAAGATTCGCCAAAGGAATATTCTGGCTTTATGGTGACCTTAAACTGAAAATGTTAATGGACATATGGCCTGCTTAAAGTCATCAAATTGGAATAAAATCCTCTGGCTCCTTTCTTTTTCCATTTTTTTATATTGAAATTATCACTGGTATTAAAGTAGATAAAAATAATACTTATGGTCACCTTAAACTGTCAGTATGAATGGAGTTGTAGCCACCTTAAAGTGAAATAATTAGGTCTTCAGCCTCCAATTATCTTATTGTTCGGCTGACCTCAGTTAACCATTGCACATCTATAAAGGATAGCAAACCAAAGGGTTATCCTGACTTTAAGGTGACCTTAAACTGTTAATATAATTTTGGCCTCCTTAAAGTCATAACATTTGAATAAAGCCGTCTGGCTCTTTTCTTTTTCCATATCTAACATATATTGATATTGAAGGGACATTATCATATTATGGTCACCTTAAAGTTACAATATGAATGAAGTTATGGTCACCTTACAGTGAAAAATGAAGTTTCAGCCTCCAGCTATCTTATTGTTCAACTGACCTGAGCTAAACTTTATGCACTTATAAAGGATGACAAAAGGGACATTCTCATTTTATGGTCACTTTAAAGTCGCAATATGGATGAAGTTATGGTCACCTTGCAGTGAAATTATGGAGTTTTTAATCTCCAGCTATCGTATTGTTCAGCAGGGCTCAGTTAAATTTTGTACACTTTTAAAGATGACATTAGGGACATTCTTATTTTCTTTCCACCTTGAAGTTCCAATACAAGTACAGTCATGGCCATCTTGACGTGAAAATGAGGATTTTCAGCCCCTAACTGATTTACTGTTCAGTAACATCAGTTTAACTTGACATTGATTATAGTAAAGTAAGATTTTGTATAATATTTCACTTAAAATTCCTATACTTAAGAGGCTTTGGCCATGTTAACATGATAAATATATACTTCTTGCTCCCTCCTCATTTATTTTAACACTTTTTAAAACCACACCTGGCATATGTATACTTAAAAATATTTGTGCTGTCTGGCAAACCTAATCTCTTAGTGTTTATGAAGTTATGACATTTTCGAAGAAAAAAATGAGCTATTTATGATGCACTGATGTGGTTATTAACATATTGCAACTGATCAGTGTTCACATTATATAAATTCCCAATTTTAGGAAGATTAAAAAAAACACATTCTTCTGATTCCATTCTTTTGGAATTGTGGGGATATAACTTTTCCTTTTTGGAAAAAAAAGCTTCAATTGATTCAACTTTTGTTTTGTAGAAGGAGTTGATGATCTAGCTACTTGCCCACATAGACTATGTAAATTGGTCAAATGTATACACCTGACTTCTTTCACAATATAAGATGCCTGAAACAAAAAAACACTTTCTCATAAACAGTTTTTCTTGTACAGCATTTTATGTATCTCCAGCTGAGTGGAAATGAATGACTTGTCCCTTTCTTCTTCTCCCCAATTCTTTTCTGTGATATCATGGAAAGTATTTCTATGCAGAAAGAACCCCCCCCCCCCCAACTCCCCTTTAGTGCACATAAAAAGCAAGTGGAAAAAAGAATGGCCTTAGTCGGGGAAGTGGGGGGGGGGGGGTTCATGGAGGGAGATGATAGATAGAGATATATATGTGTGTGTGAAGCAAAAGTGGAACAAAAAAAAGTGGAATATTTATGCTGTTCTTTTGAATGTATATTGTTTTCTTTCTTACATTTCACTTAGACTTCTACATTTAATTAATTTTAGCTCAAGTGGGAAATGAATTTTTGAAACTTTAATGCATTCAAATTCCTGCAGTCATGCACTAAATCACTTATAACTTGAAAAGTATTGCGTTCACAGTATTTTGTTAAAACATGTTATTAGGCTACTTTTTCCACAGCTACAACAAGTCCAGTAACTTGTTTGTTCTTAATTTTGTGCATTATTGAAGTGTAGAATGGATCATGATCTCCTACTCTTATTCCTAAGCCTAGATGTTTAATTTCACTTGCTAAATCATTCATAAATATTGCAATATATAAACTCATACTTTTCTTTCCCAATAAATCCAGTAACATTTTTCTAGAGCTATAGCTTGACTTGTTTTAACTTGATTTTTCTTGTAAGCAATAACTCTGAAGCAAAATCATTAACTTTTGAACAAAAAGTCTAAGGCACTTTGGTTCACTGGATTTTTCTTGTAAGCAATAACTCTGAAGCAAAATCATTAACTTTTGAACAAAAAGTCTAAGGCACTTTGGTTCACTGGATTTTATTAGTGGTTTTGTTAAGTTTTTAGTTGAAGCACAAGTTCACTGCATTCAATTAGTGTTTTATACTTAAGTCTGATACTAATGACATTTTGAACAGAAATGTCTGTGGTCAATGTACCCTTTCACTCACGACCTCTTCTCTGAGAACATTACCAAAGAATGTAGGACATACAGAATCTGGGAAAAAAATGCCTCCTGGACAAAATGCCTCACAGAAAAAATGCCTCCTGGAAAAAATGCCTCCTAGAAAGAATGCCTCCTGGATATTTTGTGACTAGGAAAAAATGCCTCCTGAGGAAAAAAAGTTATTTCAACTTGTAAACATGTTACATATGAAACCTATAACGTATAATATCAAAAACATGTTAATGGAAGCCAGGGATGAGCAGCCAGCCAAAACAGTGAGAAGCACCAGCAAAACCTTACAAGAGAAACTTATGTACCTTTGTACAGCTAAGCAAAATGGGTAAAAGACTGTGAGTTTTTGACAGGCATTGGCGACTATAAGACTCAAGTGGAAAAATGAAGATGCCTCTGAAGTTGTAATGTGAACCTGTAGTGTTATAATACTTGAAAGAACTTTTTTTCTTAGGAGGTATTTTTCCTGGTCACAAAATATTCAGGAGGCATTCTTTCTAGGAGGTACATTTCCTAGGAGGCATATTTTCTAGGAGGCATTTTTCCTACGCATCGGACATATGTTCTTTTGAGAAGTAAATGTCACACCTACAATTTCTCTTCCGCCAAGCTGTGGTCGTTCTTTCATTTGTTAAATATGGTAACATACACAATGCACTAAACTTTACAGTTTCTATTCCTTGTGATGCATATCTTGATATCTTTTACGGCTTACTTCGCACTTTTTCATCAGGGCCGCTTTGTTTTTGTCAGCAAAAACCTTTTTCTAGTTATTTCTTTACCTTTCCCAAATTTAGTGACTTCTTCCGTTATCCAGACCATGCCAACATTTCAGAAATGTCTGTTCATTACTTTTGGAGTTACCATGAACACAGGCAAACAGACAGACACACAAGTGCATACACCCCAAAACATAACATCCAAGTGGAGGTAATAACTAGATCAGAACATATGAGGCAGATGAGCAAATTGGTAAAGCCCAAGTGTTAAGGATCAGGATCACGTATTGAGGATAAGATTTTCATGGAAAAATCAAGCACAAATAGTGTAAGAAAGACTTGTTTTATATCAGTGAACTGTGCTACCCTAGAACAGAAAGCATATTAAGCATATTTTATAATTAAATGAAAATACAGTGATTTTACCTTATTCTAAACCCAGATATGAAAAAAAAAATGTCAGGGAAGAACAAGCAGATGGGAATCATACTTTTGAAGTTCTACAGTATCTGACAGTCGTATACATTGTAATTAAGAGACCAAAATCTATTTGTCATGACCCATATTTAATGTATTTATTATCATCAATGTAAGTTGTACTGTGCAATATTATGTACTTTGGTCTGTTTTGATTCTTTATAGGTATTAAAACCGCTTGATGTGAAAACCAAATTTTACAATGCAGAGGTAAGGGACTTTATTCTAATCACTGCAAAGATTCAATGCAAGGACTTTTATTATACATTTTATTAGACTTGTTTTGATATATATATATATATATATATTTTGTGTGTGTTAAGTGATGCATGGTAATTATATTATTAAAAAGATCAACCTATTTTGCAAGATAATAGAGTTAGTTGTATGTGTGTTCTGGTTTGAGCATGAAGATACATACATATATATATACATATGGATATTTATTCAAAATGCTGCAATTGCTTGACCTGAGTAATGTGTATGTTTGAGTATAGTTACCCTTCTGTAACCCTGTCATATAAAGTAGCATGTACATTTCTAATTGCATTCTGAGCTTTTGAAAAGCAAACAAATTAATTAATAGAAGATTTTAGATATTTTCAGTTTTCAAATCAGCTGTAATAATCCTTTCACTATGACTCTATCCATTGCTGATTTACACTTACTAAATTCAAAACAAGGGCTATTTCACTATTTGATAAATATTAGATATGCAATTGCTGTCTGCAGACAGTTGATGTATGGAATTTATTTTGTGTGTTAGCTGTGTTGTTGTTCATAGAATAAAAATTAATGTCACATATTTTCCAAAATGTGACCCAGATGTTAAAAATTATTTCAAAGCTCTGAATTAATTAGACAAAAAATTCAACCAAGCATGAATCTAAAATGGAAGACTCTCCTAACCTCTCTTAAAATCCTTTGATCTGATTTTCAAGAGCCTCTTGGGGAAACCAATCCATTTGGTAAAAAAAAATGTTTTTGTGTAAGCTTTTGACAGTAGGTTTCAGTTCGAAATTGAACCTTGACCATTGCAATTTCTAGAGTATTTTTAACTTGGTACTTTTTGACACAATCCAAGAGACTATTTTTGCGTCTGAAATTTGCTGATCTCTGTTAAACATGGAGTTTATAATGTACAAATAAAAGATGCAATGTCCCATTGTCACTGAAGATTTTTCATGTTCTGCTTTTTTTGACAATAAATACAATACATATATGTCACAATATTAGTTATCCCAGCACTATGACAGTGAACATTAAAAAAGTTCTTATTTAAAAAAAAATAAGATGAATAATATTATTATACCCATGGAATATAGGGACAGGCAGATACATAGTGTCTCAGATGACCACTTCAGATGGTGGTCCTCTGTTATTGGGTCTATACTCTAACTCAGGGATGTTGATAAATGGTCATCCATGAGAGTCTGTCTTTCAGGGAATGTAAGTCACTAGACAGCTTGGGCTGTATTGGAGCAGTGTAGATGGGTCATATAGCGCTTGTGCTGCTGTGCTGAGTATACATATACAATACATTACCATGTGGTGTATAGCCATATTCCATCTGAAACCATTTTCTAAACACCGAGTGAACCCAAGAGAGTATTTCTTTGATTCATTACCAAGCAGTTGGCTTCTTTTTTAGTATGCAATGCAAGGCAGCCAAAGGGAACTTTTTATTTATTTATTTATTGCAGTGATTTTTTTTTACATATTCAGTGTCCAGGAAAAGAGAGTGAGAATATATTTCTAGAAGTAAGCAATAGTCTTGCACATTTACCTAAGCATCTTAGCCTCTGTGATGCTATGCCTACTATATTCTGCTTCGAGTTCTTTGGATTGAATTCCGGTCAATTAATGTGTCCAGCCTTTGGTTTTCATTACAACTCTCATCTATTTGACTAACATTTAAGAAAAATAGAAAAAAATGTGATATGACTTTGGCCTCAGTAACCTAGTGGTTAATAAGTTTAGCAAATCACAAATCCACTAGGATCCCATGTCTGTTGCCATGAGTACACTTCCAGCTTATCACAACTTGTGGCATGTACTGAGGTTGTGTCCTGATATGACCTGAACTGTTGATGGGGATATAAAACCCAAACTTTGACTTTTGTGACTACATACACAATGACTTGTAATATTATTGAATTGTGATGTGGCTGATATCAAATCAAATCATAAACTGTCACCATAATGAGTTCAGATGAAAAGTTCTGTTTAGGACCTGAATATAATAATTTACAACTGTTTGTACAATTATTTCCTTTTTTTTCTTTTTGTAAGTTTGTTGACCTATTCTCACCTGTTAACCTGTTTTTTTTATAACTCTGTCTGCAGGATTTAATTGTAAGTTGTATTGTATTTGTTTCTTCAAAACTGATTTGCTTCTAACTGCTTCAACTCGTATGGTATTGAAAATGATCCTTTATCTGATTGTTCATTTTCTACAAGTTTTAACTAACACTAACATAAAAAAGCACAGCATTATCATCTATTCTGTTTGGCATCCTGTACCTCTGCATTGGTTTGTAATGTCCCAAAACTGGTTCTTGGTTTCCAAAACCAACCAGTATCTGGTTAAAATGTGTTCTGAAAACTTCTTCAAAACAAAGCAAACAGCTTCATCAAATTGGCATATTATTTCCATAACTGTGCATAAACAGACCCAAGTGAGGCCAAAATAATATGTTAATTCACAAAATAACTAGCCTTTTTATAAGATTTAACAATGTTTTATTGGAATTGTGAAATAAACTTAACCATAAAAGTGGTTTTTGAATATTCTAAAAGAAAAGGCTACTTTTAAACGTTTAGAACTGGTCGGCTTTTGTGGAAAAAAAATCAGTAGCTAGAAAAGCACTTGGAGAGTGCAAGCCTCCACCAAATCGCTCTTTTCCTTCTGTATTTTTTCCTACTCTGGATCAGAGTATCCAGAGTTTTGCTAAGATCTGGATCAAACTTTGGCATATTACAGATAATAGTGTGGGAGTGCCATGTATTTTATTTTCCAAGCAAGCCGATGATAAATTATAGAAAATTAGAGGTTTTTACGTATATACTGAAAAATGACTCCATCTTGCAATGCAAAGATCCTTCAAAAATTCAAGGATTCAAAATTGACTCATTTGTTCCTTGTGCCATTATCAACATTTCCCTGAAAATTTTCATCAAAAAGTTATTTTGTAAACAGACAGACAAACATACAAACAAACGCCTCCAAAAACATACTCTGTTTGACGGAGATACCCAGATGAACCAGTCTTTTATTTACAATCCTATGTGTAGTAATAATTACTCTGATGACAGAAATATAATGGTTTTATAATGTGACCAGATTTAGACAAGCATTTTCAGTCTGTCGCACTGTACTCTCTATTAGTGAATATATTCAGCAGGGATTATTTTGACCGTTTCAGGTTATGACTGTGATAAATGAAAATTACTTCTGAAATTATAAATCTTTATTAATATGTTAAGTAAAAATTAAAAGTTTGAAGAAAATTCATCAGGATGTTTTAAACTTGAAAATTAATAACATTTTCTTCCAACAGTAACTTCATTTATGCAATACTAAAGAAAAAATTTTGAAATGTACAGATCATATAGTTTACCATACGAGTTGTAATACCTCATTCACTCTATGGGCGGTATACCCCACGGTTGGAAGGTTTAGTCATTGGCAGAACCGCTTCCCAGGATGCCTCATATCTTCCATGATTTAGTGTTAATGTATGACATGCATGACCTCTGATTGGACAGAGTGTGTAACCATAAATAATAGTAGGATGGCAGTAGGACAAGAGTAGTATAAACGTGTCACCAAGAGACAACCTCTCATTTACCTCCACTCACTTTATGTTGCTGTCGCACTATCGTGTTACACCGAAACATGACTGAGTCATAACCTTGTATAAACCGCGGACCATACCTTCAGTGACCATATGAAAAAGACATCTGCATATGCTCACGATTCCAATTTCTGAGGCGGAAATGTTAAACATTTTAAAACTTCCGTAGGACGCTCAAGGAATGCGACGGTGGGCCACTATACCACAAGTTCGCATGTAGGAGTGAGACGGTAGTTGAAGAACAGGGGCATTTTGTCTAATGCCGAAAGCCGTGGGTTATATTGCCTGTAGGGTGAATGGGGTAAAAGACTTGCAGTAGGTGTAGTTAATTATTCGGTGATTGCAAATTTAAATATTTTTGTTACTTAAATTCAAGTGTCTTTTAATGTGTTGCTTTTTTAAAAAAAAAAATTTTCTTGTGTATGTGAAGTTTGTTAACTCTCACAAAGAACATGAAATGTTAAAATGACCATTTGACAAAATGTAGAAATGTTATCAATTTATTTATACACTGTAAAGTTTATTTGTTAACAACAAATTAATGGTGATTTGGGTTTGTTTTATTTTATTATTTTGTTTGTGTGAAGAGAACTTTAATTTTGAAACAATGTGTATCCTTTGGTGAATAAAAGTTCTACAAATTTAAAATTTTGACATTTCAAGCACACTAGCAGATAATTAAAGTAGCATTTGACCACATGTACATTACATTTTAGTGAGATTTCATTGACGTTTTACACTGTTGAACAGTACTAGTATTTAATTAAATCTCATCATTATCCAAAAAAAAATTATGCCTTCTTAACCAAGAATTCTAGATAATGGAGTAGGTTTCAGTGAAAAAGACTCTCTTGAAACCACTAAAAACTAGACATTGCGTCTCAACGCAGTGTATCCCCGGACGGGACATGGTTGAATCGTGAATGTGTCTGGCTTGAGCCTGTTTCCTGGAGCACCAGGTCAGGATTCTCCATAGTAGGGCACAAAGAGGGCCCGACTTACACGCCCCCTCCTTAAATAGGCAACCACCATGGTGTTGTCTGTAGCTATGGTAGCAATAAGGTTCAAGCAGAGTCGTGGAACTCCTTTAGGGCCAAAAGACCGCCTTGGTTCCAGATATTTTATGTGTAATTTGCTTCTGGAAGGGACCAGGTTCCCCTTGCAGAGTTTTCCCCCCGGACAGTAGGCTGGCTGACTGGTCTGGTAGGTTGAGACAAGTCATCTCACTGAGACCAATGACTGGTATAAGAATTTCTCTGTAACCAATTTCCATGGGCAGTAACTGGTTGGTCTGAGACGGCCACTTGAACCCTTAAAAGGCTTCTGCTGGTCTGTTAGCTAGTCCTGTGGACCTGCCCAGTACCAGGGCCTAACCGGCTATAGGTGAAGCGATCCTCCGTAACCAGTTCCTGGTGGCTCCACAGTTCTGCGAAAACTCATAGGAGCTGGCAGAACTAGGCGAATTAGACTACATCTCAGACAATGAATGAATGAGATAATGAATGAGTGCATTTTATAGCAGTCTTGATTTTGCCCTCTCACTGGAGATTCATAATGCACTAAGAAAGGACCTTGCAAAAGGTGTACAGCCAATGTAGTTTCATTTTGTGTGCATTTATAAAGACTGAAAGTCTGCATTGACTCATTTATCATCTACATTATTCCAGGACCAATTTAAGGATGAGAGAAATTATTCAAAATAAAATCTTCAGTTATTCAACAGAATAAAAAAAATACAAACATTTATATCATGAAATATTGTTTAGTAATTATCGTCCACTACACACTGTATTTGACCAAAATAATGGGAGATATGGACCATTGCATGTTTTCAAACAGTTGTACCCTGTAATAATAATAGGGCGATTTCATAAATATTATCTGAAACTTTGAAAACTACTAATATGTTCTTTATTGTGTAGAAGTGGCACAGAAATCTAAAGTTAAAAATTGAAGATTCTATATTTACTAGTACCGACCCACCCATTGTTCTTAGTAATGGTATATCCATGGCCGATTTTCATAAACAAGTGCAGTAAAAGCACATTTTTTTACAAACATCATCTTACTTATTAGTAAAACTAAGCAGTGGGTAATAAACGGAAAAAGCCACACTGACTCATAGGGTTCATATTGCATTTATTTTCCCCCAAGAAAAAAAAATTATAAAAATGCACATCCCTTTAGTAATATTTCCTGTAATATCTAATAAAGATAAAATCTTTGAGTTTCTGCTTATTTGCATTTCTGGGAAAATCATCCAACAAAATGGACTTATGATACTAATTGCCCCTGTCCATTAGTCCCACAGACTTACCATCCATAATTATATCCCCAGACGAAAGTCGGGGATATATTGGATTCAGGTCCGTCGCGCCGCCGCCGGTGTAGAAATTTCCTTGTGTACACGATAACTCAAAAACGGATTAATATTTTTTTTTCACACTTGGTACACATGTTAAGGATGCCCAAAGGAAGATCCCTATTTTAAGGTGACCTTAAACTCCCAATAATAAAGAACTTATGGCCACCTTAAGGTCAGAAATTGCACTTTTGGCCACTTAGAGCCCTCTAGGTCACAAACTATGAGGCTTATGTGCCTCAAATTTTACCTGAGAACACATTAATATATTCTTAGTACATGTGCCGAAAATCAAGACTTTAAGTTGAGGAGAAAATTGTCTTTGAGGCCCATAAAGACCCCACTTAGGACTTTTTTCCTATATTTTTAACTTATTTTGCCCTATAATTTGGAAGTGGTAATTCTGATGAGTCTCAAACTGCACTAGATGTAACTCTCATATGTAATCCTTGTCTGTGAAAAATTTAAAGGCTGTAGGTTTACCTGTTAGGCCGACTTAAGATCTCAAAATTGCCCACAGAGACCCAATTTATGGACTTTTTGCCACCTTTAAGCCCTGTGACTGTTAAACTATGTTATTGATGGAGCTGAAATCCCATCTGGGAATGCATTATTATGTCCTTTTTACATGTGCCGAAAATCAAGGCTTTAAGTAGACATTTAACCTGTGTTTGAGGACCATAAATCCCCACCCGAGTGACCCTTTTTAGACATTTTTCACATATTTTGCCCTGTAACTTGGAAATGGTAAGTCTGAGAAGTTTCAAACTGTATTAGATACATATTCTATGTGTAATCTTAGTATGTGACAAATTTTAAGTCTGAAGCTTTAATTTGAAGGCCACATTGAGGTCTCTAAAAGGCCCCATAGAGACCCACTATTTGGACTTTTTGCCAGTTTTAAGGCCCATGACTGTTAAACTATGTGACTGATAGACCTGAAATCTCATCTGGGAATACATTATTATGTTCTTTTCACATGTGCCAAAAATCAAGGCTTCAAGTAGACATTTAAACTGTGTATGAGGACCATTAACACCCACCCGAGTGACCGTTTTAAGACATTTTTCACATATTTTGCTCTGTAACTTGGAAATGGTGAGTCTGAGAACTTTCAAACTTTATTATTAGATACATATTCTATCTGTAGTCTTAGTATGTAGCAGATTTTAAGTCTGATGCTTTAATTTGAAGGCCACATTGAGATCTCTAAAAGGCCCACAGAGACCCAATATTTGGACTTTTTGCCACCTTTAACCCATGTGACTGTTAAACTATGTGATTGATTGAGCTGAAATCCCATCTGGGAATGCATTATTATGTCCTTTTCACATGTGCCGAAAATCAAGGCTTTTAGTAGACATTTAACCTGTGTATGAGGGCCATAGACACTTGCCCAAGTGACCTTTTTGACATTTTTTTCTGTATTTTGCCCTGTTATTTGGAAATGCTTAGTGTGACAAGTCTTAAACTGTATTATATATAATTTTTGTTTGTTGTGTATGTCCCCCAAAAAGTTTCAGTTCTGTAGTTTAATTGCTAAGGTCTCTTTAACAATTGTAAAATGCCCACAGAGACCTAATTTATGGATATTATGCCACTTTAAAGCCCTGTAACTGTCAAACTATGTGGCTCATAGAGCTGAAATCTTTGAATTTTTCAAAGGAAGTGCCTGTCTATTTAAATTTTGAATATTAATAATGTTATGGCTATCTTAGGCTTTTAAGAACTTATTTTTGTGTGTTATCTCTCTGCTTGCTGAGTTTTTAACTTTTTAATATGATACTGGTTAAACATATTCAAGTAGGCAAAATGGACACTGTTATTTTCTGGTGAGCTTTAAGTCCCAAATATTAATGAAATTATAGCCTTATGTAGTGAAAATAGGGGATTTTTAACCCTCAACTAGCCCAGTTTTATTCAACTTGCCTTAATTTTGACACAGCTCCTACAGTTACGAACTCATTTCAATTGATAATCACATACTTAAAATTCTCAATTCTGAATTAGAATTATAAATCTGTTCTTGTCGTTTGATAATTTATATTTAATTCTGGAGGTATATAATCTTCCTGTTGGACATTCCTTATTTATATATTTGATTTGATTTTAGTGATAAGATTAACTGAGCTTTTTGTATTTGATTACCCCTTTTATATTATAAGTGTTTGTTTACCATTTGTGCTGCAGCACTCCATCTCTTTGTAGTCCCACCCCCCATCCCCCACCCACCTCCGGGACCTCCAGCTATTGAGTGACACTAAATAAACAAAGGTATACAGATCTTCTGTAATAGTGAGAGAGGTGTGGAGAAGGGGAGAGAGGTGGGGTGGGGGTGGGAGGTGGTGTTTGCTTCATTATCTAATTATCTAAGACAAAGGGAGTCAGAACTGAGATTGTGTCACATATTTAGGTTGCATATATATGGACCACATATATAAGAATTGAGGAAATGAATAACTGAAAAACAATGCAAATTCTAAAAATAATATAATAAAATAATAATATAAATAATATATGATTTTTAAATAATATTTTATTTGTGAACAAATATAGAAACAGAGATACGCTTTTGGAATTATGAATTTAGAATGGACATTCAATCATTAATCATTTAAATACTTTGAAAATAGGTTCAGAGTTACCCTTTGCAGGAAGATTGAAAAGTATGATGAGTTGAGTTAAAAATAATATTTTATTTGTCAACAAATATAGAAACAGATATGCTCTTTTGAGATTATTAATTTAGAATGGACATTCAATCATCAATCATTTAAATACTTTGAAAATAGGTTCAGAGTTATCATTGCAGGAAGATTGAAAATATGATCTGTTGAGTTATGTATTCGACGTCTGGGGATACACCATCTTCCTTGGGAAGATATAAACTTAGTAGATTGATGTGCTGAAGTTCATATAACTTTTCCCAATATTTATGGCATACAACAAATGGATTAAATAAAAAATTCCCGATCAAAACCTGTGGCGTGAGTGATGACCTGTCTGGGGATATGTTGGCGCCGAGTTGGCCCAATCTAGTTTTTACTAGAGTATTGAGTTTCACAATTAAATTCTACATTGGAGCATTTGGCCAGGTCAAATTGTCTGACAGTATTATATTTAATTACCATAGCTTGAAGTTACACAGCAGAAGAGATATGTACTGTACAGAGAATATGTGTTTACTGTAAAGTAGGAACGTAATCAGAATATGTTTACAATTACCACAGCTAACTATAAGTCTGGACCAACAAGTTTATACTTCAGTTTGAAAAAAATTCAATGGTACTGCAGACTTTGTATAATTAGAGGAACCTTTAATATCCACAGGGCTTGCTTGTAATTATCTCCCGCCCGGCTCGCCGGAGGGAGATCATAATTTGCACCATGTGCGTGTGTACGTGCGTGCGTGCGTGCGTGTGTCACGCAGTTTTCTCTGAAACTACTACAGTTACACATTTTTGGTAAATGACAAGTCCTAATGAATTTTTTTGCTCTTCAATATTTTTGGGGTTTGGTGAACTTTGGCCTACTTTTGAGTGAGTAATAGCTATTTTAGCTAATATAATTATATGGCTTATAACTCTGAAACTATTGCATTTACAGTATTTTGTTCTAATATGTTGTTCAGCTACTTTCTCCACAGCTACAACATGGTCAGTAGTTTGGAAGTGTATCTCCATAGCTAAGTGAGTAATAGCTACTTTGTCAATTTTTAATTATAACCATAATGAGTAAATGGCTTATATCTTCATAAGTATTGCAGCTACACAATTTTGTTCCAATATGTTGTTCAGTTACTTTCTCCACAGCTACAACATGGTCAGTAGTTTGCAAGTGTATCTCCATAGCTAAGTGAGTAATAGCTACTTTTTCAATTTTTAATGATAACCATAATGAGTAAATGGCTTATATCTTCAAAAGTATTGCAGCTACACAATTTTGTTCCAATATGTTGTTCGGCTACTTTCTCCTCTGCTACAACATGGTCAGTAGTTTGGAAGTGTATCTCCATAGCTAAGTGAGTAATAGCTACTTTTTCAGTTTTTAATGATAACCATAATGAGTAAATGGCTTATATCTTCAAAAGTATTGCAGCTACACAATTTTGTTCCAATATGTTGTTCAGCTACTTTCTCCACTGCTACAACATGGCCAGTAGTTTGGAAGTGTATCTCTATAGCTAAGTGAGTAATAGCTACTTTTTCAATTTTTAATGATAACCATAATGAGTAAATTGCTTATATCTTCAAAAGTATTGCAGCTACACAATTTCTCTCAAATATGTTGTTCATGTACTTTTTTGTGAACTGTAACATATTTAAGTTTCACAACTGTTGCTCAATGTACAAGTGAGTAATGGCTACTTTATTGCTACTTTTAGTGAAAATGTGAAAAATCAGAAATATCTCTCAAACTGTAAGATATAGAGCAATTTCGAGCAAATTTTTGACCCACATGGTAGTACTAGAGTATCCTATTGCTAAGGGGGAAAAAGTTTGGTGAACTTTGGCCTACTTTTGAGTGAGTAATAGCGCTTTTACCTAATATAATTATATGACTTATAACTGTCAATGAGTAAATGGCTTATATCTTCAAAAGTATTGCAGCTACACAATTTTGTTCCAATATGATGTTCAGCTACTTTCTCCACAGCTACAACATGGTCAGTAATTTAGAAGTGTATCTCCATAGCTAAGTGAGTAATAGCTACTTTTTCAATTTTTAATGATAACCATAATGGGTAAATGGCTTATATCTTCAAAAGTATTGCAGCTACACAATTTCTCTCAAATATGTTGTTCATGTACTTTTTTGTGAACTGTAACATATTTAAGTTTCACAACTGTTGCTCAATGTACAAGTGAGTAATGGCTACTTTATTGCTACTTTTAGTGAAAATGTGAAAAATCAGAAATATCTCTCAAACTGTAAGAGATAGAGAAATTTCGAGCAAATTTTTGAACCACAGGGTAGTACTAGAGTATCCTATGCTAAGGGGAAAATGGTTTGGTGAACTTTGGCCTACTTACTCACCTCCTCAAAATGAGTAAATGCGAATTATCTCAAAGTATTGCAGGTAGCCATTTTTTCTCAAATAACTCATTCACCTACTTTTGGGAGAGCTTTCACTTGGTTAAGTTTCAGATGTGTAGCTAGTTACTCACCTACTCAAAATGAGTAAATGCTAATTATGTCTAAAAGTATTGCAGATAGCCAATTTTTCTCAAATAACTCATTCATATACTTTTGGAAGAGCTTTCACTTAGTGAGGTTTCAGACCCCTAGCTAATTTCTCACCTACTCAAAATGAGTAAATGCGAATTATCTCTAAAAGTATAGAAGATAGCCAATTTTTCTCAAAATAACTCATTCACCTACTTTTGCGAGAGCTTTCACTTGGTGAAGTGTCAGACCTGTAGCTAATTTCTTACCTACTCAAAATGAGTAAATGCTAAATATCTCGAAAAGTATTGCAGATAGCCATTTTTTCTCAAATAACTCATTCATTTACTTTTGGAAGAGCTTTCACATGGTGAAGTTTCAGACCCATGGCTAATTACTCGCCTACTCAAAATGAGTAAATGCGAATTATCTCTAAAAGTATTGCAGATAGCCAATTTTTCTCAAATAACTCATTCATCTACTTTTGGAAGAGCTTTCACATGGTGAAGTTTCAGACCCATAGCTAATTACTCACCTACTCAAAATGAGTAAATGCGAATTCTCTCTAAAAGTATTGCAGATAGCCAATTTTTCTCAAATAACTCATTCACCTACTTTTGGGAGAGCTTTCACTTGGTGAAGTTTCAGACCCGTAGCTAATTACTCACCTACTCAAAATGAGTAAATGCTAATTATCTCGAAAAGTATTGCAGATAGCCAATTTTTCTCAAATAACTCATTCATCTACTTTTGGAAGAGCTTTCACATGGTGAAGTTTCAGACCCATAGCTAATTACTCACCTACTCAAAATGAGTAAATGCGAATTTTCTCTAAAAGTATTGCAGATAGCCAATTTTTCTCAAATAACTCATTCACCTACTTTTGGAAGAGCTTTCACATTGTGAAGTTTCAGACCCATAGCTACTTACTCGCCTACTCAAAATGAGTAAATGCTAATTATGTCTAAAAGTATTGCAGATAGCCAATTTTTCTCAAATAACTCATTCATATACTTTTGGAAGAGCTTTCACTTAGTGAGGTTTCAGACCCCTAGCTAATTTCTCACCTACTCAAAATGAGTAAATGCGAATTATCTCTAAAAGTATAGAAGATAGCCAATTTTTCTCAAATAACTCATTCACCTACTTTTGGGAGAGCTTTCACTTGGTGAAGTGTCAGACCTGTAGCTAATTTCTCACCTACTCAAAATGAGTAAATGCTAAATATCTCGAAAAGTATTGCAGATAGCCAATTTTTCTCAAATAACTCATTCATTTACTTTTGGAAGAGCTTTCACATGGTGAAGTTTCAGACCCATAGCTAATTACCCGCCTACTCAAAATGAGTAAATGCGAATTATCTCTAAAAGTATTGCAGATAGCCAATTTTTCTCAAATAACTCATTCACCTACTTTTGGAAGAGCTTTCACTTGGTGAAGTTTCAGACCCGTAGCTAATTACTCACCTACTCGAAATGAGTAAATGCTAATTATCTCTAAAAGTATTGCAGATAGCCAATTTTTCTCAAATAACTCATTCATCTACTTTTGGGAGAGCTTTTACTTGGTGAAGTGTGAGACCTGTAGCTAATTTCTCACCTACTCAAAATGAGTAAATGTTAAATATCTCTAAAAGTATTGCAGATAGCCATTTTTTCTCAAATAACTCATTCATTTACTTTTGGAAGAGCTTTCACATGGTGAAGTTTCAGACCCATAGCTAATAACTCGCCTACTCAAAATGAGTAAATGCGAATTATCTCTAAAAGTATTGCAGATAGCCAATTTTTCTCAAATAACTCATTCACCTACTTTTGGGAGAGCTTTCACTCCGTGAAGTTTCAGACCCATAGCTAATTACTCACCTACTCAAAATGAGTAAATGAGAATTATCTCTAAAAGTATTGCAGATAGCCAATTTTTCTCAAATAACTCATTCATCTAGTTTTGAAAGAGCTTTCACATGGTGAAGTTTCAGACTCGTAGGTAATTACTCACCTACTCAAAATGAGTAAATGCTAATTATCTCTAAAAGTATTGTGGGTACCCAATTTTTATCAAATAACTCATTCATCTACTTTTGGAAGAGCTTTCACATGGTGAAGTTCCAAACCTGTAGGTAATTACTCACCTACTCAAAATGAGTAAATGCGAATTATCTCTAAAAGTATTGCAGATAGCCAGTATTTTTCAAATAACTCACTTCACCTATATTTTGGGAGAACTTTCAATTAGTGAATTTTCAGATCTGTATCTAATTACTCACCTACTCAAAATGAGTAATTGCCTATTATCACTAAAAGTATTGCAGATAGCCAGTATTTCTCAAATAACTCATTCACCTACATTTTGGAGATATTTCACATGCTAAAGTTTTTTTATGAATTATTAAAATAATTTTTAATGCATTAAAATTAATGAAATCATGCACGAAATCGATTATAACTTGAAAAGTATTGTATTTAGAGCATTTTGTTAAAATATGTTCTTCACCTACTTTTTCCCACAGCAACAACATGGTGAGTAACTTGGGTATCTATCTCAATAGATAAGTGAGTAATAGCTACTTTTGGATTTTTCACTAACTTCCATCATGAGTGAAATCACTTGTAACTTGAAAACTATTGCATTTAGACCTTCAGGGTAGTACAAAAGTGTCCTATGCAAAGGGGAAAGATTTCAATTTTCGCCACTTTTGGCGGCCTTCTTGGATTTTAGCGGAAAAAAATGAAAAAGTGTGAATATCTCGAAAACCATAAGAGATAGAGCAATTTCGAGCGAATTTTTGACCTGCAAGGTAGTACAAGAATGTCCTGTGCAAAGGGGTAAAATATCAATTTTCGCCACTTTTGGCGGCCTTTTTGGATTTTTGCGGAAAATAGAAAAGTGTCAATATCTCAAAAACCATAAGAGATAGAGCAATTTTGAGCAAATTTTTGACCTGCAGGGTGGTACAAGAGTCTCCTGTGCAAAGGGGGAAAATTTCGAGCGATTTTTTGACCCGAAGGGTGATACAAGAGTGTCCTGTCCAAAGGGGAAAAATTTTATTTTTCACCACTTTCGGCGGCCATCTTGGATTTTTGCTGAAAATGGAAAAGTGTCAATATCTCGAAAAGCATAACAGATAGAGCGGTTTCAAGCGAATTTTCGACCTGCAGGATGGTACAACAGTGTCCTATGCAAAGGGGAAAAATTTCAATGTAGTATTTCTTCCCCTGCGGTACTCGGCGGGAGATACATACCGCGGCAGTGGTCTTGTTATGTAATACTTTAACTTATCCCAGTAAGCATACTATAGTTTCCGATATTTGTAGGTCTTCAGTTTGATTGCTCTTACACCTTATTTGAACTCTTATCAGTTAATCTTAATAATATAGAGAATGTACCGTAAAGTATAAATTATAAATATTCAAGGAGTTTTCAGTAGCGGTCACAAGTTGGTGATCTGTCTCTGCACTAGAATGATCCAATCTCAAAGTGTGGTGTGGACAGACAATATATAATTAAGTGAAACCTCTTATTACTGAACCTTCTGTTATTAGAATATTTAATTTTATAAACTCAATTCTCCTAAATTTGTAGTTTATGTATAGGTTAATGGCCAAGTAAGTATCCAATATTGGAAAATAATGGCCTGTTTACGAGGTCCCGAAGGGACCGAGTCAACAGTCCATTATTTTCCAATATTGGATACTTACGAGGCTATTAACCTATTTAAATTACACCTTTTCTTTAATTTATAATTTTTAAAATATTGTTTAACATCATTACTTTTCATTTCAATATTCCTGTTGTGTACTTTTTTGGTTTTTATGATCATTTTAGTTGAAATACATGTGAAAGGGTTTCTTTGGAAATGTGCTAAAAAGACTTCTATATATGGTCAAAATCAGAAAGTGGCCAATAGTGAAAGATATTGGACACTTTTAACAAAAGAAAACCTCTCAGGTGTAATTTAATGATTTGTATTAAATGCCTCTTCTGTTTTATGAATCTTGTATTATCCAAATAAAATCTCACCCACGACATCTGTCTGGATAATAGAGATTTTGCTGTATTAAATTTGTCAAGAGTGTTTAAAACACCTGGTAAAGTTAACTCTATTTTTGGTCAAAGAATCTTCAACTGTAAATATTTTTGGTCAAAGAATCTTCAACTGTAAAGTTTTTTAACCAAGTTTTTTATTGGTAATATACACATGACAATTGTTTCAACTGAGTTTAAAGTTATTTATAAATGAATTATATATACCGGGTAATATACAGCAAAGAACTGAAACATGATTGTGTTAACAAGGAGGGGATGTTTTCATTATTTTGGTGATGGGTTAAAGTTACTCACGTAGGAAATTATTGTTTACTGTCTTATATAGTTAAGGCAATCACTGTGTGCCTTCATTTTGTTGTCACACAATTTTGCAGAAAGAAGACACAAGAAAAACAGTTTGCTTGCTGTTTAATGACATGGAAAGGATTTATGATACTTGGAATTTACTGTTTTTATGTTTTATTCTTTGTAGATAATGACTTGTGTCTTTTCACTGTTCCTTTTTGTTTTCAACAAGTTTCTTTTCAGTGTTGTTGAAATACCTCAAAAGTGTCTCTCACATTTCTAAAGTTGAAAATGCTAATGACACTTTGTTTTGTTTAATTTTGGCTAAGCTTTCTTATGTTTACTGTACTTATTTGTTTGAAATTCACCTGTAGTTTAAAGTTTCACAAAATCCTAACCTTTTCTAAAAGTTTTGTAATGTAAAACTATATAAAATGATCTTGTAATTGACAATTGTGTTTATATTCCTTTTATCTAAAGTAAAAAATTGTATCTCACTACATAATTATTGACATCTTATTTCCCTCTCTTGTTTATAATAATAAAAATTTACTATTTAGTATAGATGAGTAAAAACAATATAAGTACACAAATAATACACGTAGAACAGTAGAATTCTGAATAATTAGAACCAGTGAGTGTGTCATTAAGATACACAAGAAACTTTTTTGGCAATCTAAACATTAGAATGTTGGGTATTTTTTATGTATATGTGAGAGCTAACCATATCTAGAACTAAATCATGTAACAAATACAGTAAAAGATCTGTACAATTAGAACCAGTGAAATAAAATGCAAATATATAAGGAACCAGTTTTTGGGTTCTAACATTAAAAATGATGGCTAGATGCCCCCCCACCCCACCCCACCCCCAAAAAAGATGTTTGTGTTTGTAATTATAGCTATACCATTTAAATGACAAAAAAAAAGATGTATATGTTTGTAATTATAGCTATACCTTTTAAATGACAAAAAAAGATGTATATGTTTGTAATTATAGCTATACCTTTTAAATGACAAAAAGAAGATGTATATGTTTGTAATTATAGCTATACCTTTTAAATGACAAAAAAAGATGTATATGTTTGCAATTATAGCTATACCTTTTAAATGACACAATATTTTGTGAAGTTTGCATCTCAGAACTGATTCTCCACAGTACAGGCGGTACATCCCGCGGTTAGAAAGTTTTACTCAGTGGCGGAACTGCCCCAGATAGTCCCATTTCATCTGAGTTGTTCACACTACCAGCGGATGGCCACTGATTGGACACGGCTTTTTAACCATCAATAAGTCGGATGACAGTAGTACAAATGTTGGTCACTGAGAGACAACCTCCATTAACCTCAACTCACCTTCAGTACCCATCGGACAAACACGTGGCGAAACGGCCAATACCTTAACTCATCTTATGTTGCAGTGTTACTCCTAAAGATGACTGAATCACAATCTTATGTACACCATGGACCACACCTTCGGTTACCTTAGAAACAAATTGATCTGAGCTTGCATGAAATCGTCTGTGCATGCTCACTGTCCTGAAATCAGGCGCAAAAATTTCAAATATTTTAAAACTTTGGTAGGACTCGCAAGGTAATGGATGGTTGGCCAGTGACTCGCAAGGTCGCATACAGACATCAGACAGTGATCCAAGGCAGGGACATTCCACAAAACGCAAGGTACTGCAGGTGACAAAACGTATAGTGTGAATGGGGTTTAAGGAGTTAATTTTGATGTAAACTGGTTCTAATAAACAGCATCTACTGTTGTAGAAACAGATTTTCTATGCTTTTTGTGCAATTTGTCTCTACTCTGGCTGCACAAGGGTGGAACGGTACAGAAGACATGACACAAATGCACATAAACAATGAGATTCAATACAAAAGTGGTTGCAGTGGTCGTATGAAGAAACCTCTTCTTTCTGTGTTATCTCTTTAGTCCGACGAGGTGTATCTGGAGGCTCAGATTGAGAACATCACTCCTGTTCCTATCTATATCGAGAGGGTAATACTGGATCCATCCACCCAGTACACATGCAGAGCCCTCACAGGGAACAAACACAGGTATTGATGATAATGCCCTCATGTATATCATGTGCAAACCTTACATTTGTGCTTGTCCAGGAGTTCCTTTTTACCCCCAGTGGATAAAAGCATCCCACTGGGGGTGGACATATTATTTTGCTTTTTCCGCTGTCCACCATCCTTCGTCACACTTGGTTTCCAGTCATTTCAAGGAAAATTATTTAGGATTTGGGATTACTTTTGGTGAAGATCGCTCTATAACTAACTGAATAATAGCTACTTAGCTACTTTTGTGTACCTCTTTTGTTTCCGGACATTTTAAGGAAAAATATTTTACATATCTTTACCAAATTTGGTATGAGCAATAGTTAGGTCAATAGCTTGCTTGGGATTGCTTTTTGTTATAATAGCTATATAAGTGACTGCGTAATAGCTACTTAGCTACTTTGAGTAGTTTTTTTATTTTAAGAATTTTAAAGGAAAAGTATTTCACCTATGTTAACAAAATTTGGGATGGAGGATCATTGGGTCAGTAGCTTGCTTGGGATTGCTTTTGGTGATAATACCTTTATAGCTAACTGAGTAATAGCTACTGTGCTATATAGCTATTATGCTATTTTGAGTTGACTTTTTTTCTGGACATTTTAGTGAAACAATGTTTTATATCTTCAAAAAAATTTATATGAAGGATAATTGGGTCAATAGTTTGGCCAGGATAGCTTTTGGTTGATGATAGCTTTGAAGCTATCTGAGTAATAGCTGCTTTGCTACTTTGAGCCTAAGTTTGCATTTCTGTTTTCACTCCTTTAAAGGAAACATATTTAACTCATCTTTGTAAGATTTGGTGTGAAGGTTTATAAGGTCAATTGCTTGCTTGGTATTGTTGTTGATAGTAATAACTTTAACCTCCTGAGTAATAGAGTAATAGCTACATAGCCAAAAACATAAATATGTCTGTCTCCTAAACCGTGAAAGATAGAGCAATTTCATCAAAATTTTCAACCCAAAAGGTATCTAAGCAATGTACGCTTGGCAATTTTCAAAAAAAAAATATTCCTCTCTGAGGATCCTCTCCTATCAGTTCTTGCTTTCTGAAGCATTGAGAAATAAAAAAAAAACTGAGACATGCATCTAATCTTATCTAATCTTGTCATTGTACTCATTATTAGTTCCTTATCTTTATGATGTTGGATGCCTCACAGTTTCACTTTTCAAGCATAGGGAGATTAGATCTAGTAATATGGATCACACATGAACTGATGCCAGGCCTTCAGCCAGGCAAGGTATCCAATATCTTTATGTGTACCTGTAAGGAAATCGCTTTAGTTTTCTGGAGTACCAGACTTGTATTTGTTATGTTCAAATTAACAGGTCCAGTGTCTGCATACAGATAATTCCTGCTTCTGTATCTACAGTCTCTAGTTTTAAATAATTAAGATATTTTGCTTTTGTTTCAAATGCTTTGTTAGATGATGGTTTTCAGTTTAAATACTTAGAAGTTAATTGGGAGAACACTTTGTCCATATAACTGTATAGCTTTTGCATTGTCTACATTGGTTGTTTGTTTTCAGTTCAGACACAGGAGACGGTGATGGTGGCGGGGACCATGTATTTGGCTCTGTGGATTACATGAACCCCACAGATTGCCGCCAGTACCTGTATTGCCTCACACCAAACCCCTCCATGTACACTGACGCTAAGATGCTCAAAGGCGTGACAAATATTGGCAAGTTGGACATTGTGTGGAAGACAAACTTTGGGGAGAAAGGCAGACTACAGACCAGTGCCCTACAGAGAGTGGTCAGCAGAGTATATTCATTATCCACACTGTGGTTTTATTACAGCCATTCCAGTAGTATGTAAAAGAATAAGGACAGTAAAAGCCTCATTGCAAGGAGTTCTAGTGGAAGTGAAATTAGTGAACCATAGGCTCCAATGTTTAGCTTATTATACAGTTTGGGGTGTATTTATAACAATGACTCATAGAATAGGACAAATGTGCCATGGTCATGAACAGTGTTCATATTGAAGATAAATTTGCAAACCTGACCATCTAAAACTACAACAAGAGAAAAGAGAAACACTATCAGTGATTGGGCAAACCAGTTTCACATGATGTATTTCATATTTCTTACTACAATATTAATTGCACTGTATTTTGTTCATCTGTAGTGAAAAATAACAAAACTTTCCAGCTCATGTCCAGTCTATAAGTCATTGTTTCAGTAAAAGCTTGGCATGATCCAAGACAAATAAAGGTAAAGTATATCTCAGATTAGAAATGATAAAAATCTGTCGTATATGGACCAACAGTTATATTGTGTAGTTATGCATGTCTGGATGTCAGGTGACAAAAGTGTTGTGTATGTGTAATGTAAGTCACAGCGTGTATGTGTTTATGTACAGGCCCCTGGCTATGGAGATATCAGGCTGACAGTGGAAGCAATACCTGAGGCCGTACCGGTGGAGAAAGTCTTCAACCTCAGCATCAAAGTCACAAACTGCAGGTAATATCTCAGTCCTTACACCTTTTACTGAGAAAAATGTAATGTTGGTGGTGGCCAGATTGTTTTGTTATTGGTAAAGCTTACAACATGGTTTTTGCTGATCAAATGTTAATATATAATTGGTGTTTTACTTTATTATTGATAATTTCTTTGGTAAAGGTTGTAAAAGATGTCCTGATTATTTATGAGCATTAAATATATTTTTAAATGTTAAATAACTAAATAGATTTCTCTGTGAAAAACTAGCAACATTAACATCTGTCACAGTGGTCTTGTGGGTAACACACTCACCTAGGAACACTGAGGACGTGAGTTCGATCCAAAGTACAGACAGATACAAATGGGCTCAGATGGCCAATTAAAAAAAGCAGTCCTCTGTCATTGGGTCCTGTCCTCAAATGGTCTTCCCCGAGACTCTGTCTTTAGGTAAGGGAATGTCAATCACCAGAGAGCTTCGGCTAAACTTCTGCAGTCAGGGTGGGTTAAATAGTGTTTAGAGTGCTGTAGTATTGAGATATTGCACTGAGTATAAATATGCAATTCAGAAATACTGTACATTAAAGTGTTTTTTATATGTTTAATAAATAGTTTTATATATAGCTTTATATGTTTATATGCAGTTTAATACTATTTCAACTATGACTGCAGTAACAGGGTCTTTTTCTAGAAATTGTTAATATACTAAAACTCCTCTTAAATTATGCACAGTAGACTTTATATAACTACAACCTCTAATATTCACAGTTTTTGGTTCCAGTAGCTTCCCCTTACACCTACAAAAATACATTTTTGATATTGGGACCTTAAAATTGATTCCATTTATGTCTAAATTTAACTGAGACTTTTTCTATTTATACACAGTCTAACATGCTATTTAAATACAAAGTGTTTGTTGTCAGTGAAAGGACAATGGACTTGGTGTTACACTTAGAGAACAACATCCAGCACAGTTTACAATGGTGTGGTCTTTCGGGCAAACAGCTGGGTAAGATCCAGCCCAGTAGCCACCTCATGCTTTCACTCACTGCGATAGCTGTCAGCCCTGGACTTCAGGTAAACCTACTTTTAGTTATGGTGTTTATCTGTAGCCAAATTATCTGAAATCCTGCAAACAATGAGATAAATGACCTACAGTTGTCAAAGAAATAACATATCTTGATAGCAATGTGCCATAGTGGTCACCACTCACTGCCAGAGCTCACATCCCTAGAAGCCAATCTCGGTGCCAGTACAAACTAGTCATTAACCACCTAGAGAAGAAATATGACATTCTGGCACTAGAAGCCACCCACTTAACATCTAGCAGAAAGAAGCAAAGGTAACTATTAGCCTGTACCGCTTTATAAAAAGCCTAAAATAATCACAAAAATCACAAATTTGACACACACATCTGTAATAAATAGCCAAGGAATATATACAACTTGCCCCCTTTACAAATGGGATCCTTCAAGTCTGCCAAACTCAGTCCTCCTACACTACGAACTCACCTACCCCTTCCACCTTGATACTACAAACTTGATCCCCTTCTGACATAAGCTGGGCCTCTTTGAAACACCAGCACACAAAGTCAAATGGCAAAAGTGTGAAAACACTCACAGTAAACTGTACATAAATAGAAGTACAAACAAGGCCAAAGCCCAGTCAGGCATAACTTGACATTCAATGCTACCTGAAGTGAGATATGAAATTGAAGTTCAAAGTTGACTAAATTTTTTCACAGTCCCAAGATATATGACTCGGCATTTAATACCGGGCTGATTGTGTAACACAAATGGCCCAATTTTCTAAAATGACCGAAGTGACAATAGGATGGAGCCACCTTGTTAACATTTACCAACAAGAAGCTTTATTCACGAAAATTCTGCCATAAATTACACAAAGGGCTTAACATACTCATAAAAATAGAAATAACAAGGATGTCTAACAATTCAAAGGAATCTGGAGAGAGAGTATCTGTTGTGGTATATCTCACACACTGTGGCCAGTGTCACATTAGTCTATTGCAATCACCAAGGTAATAGCTTGTGCTCTGAGTGATGTGATTGAGATAGAATATAATCCGAGTCAATTCTGGTATCAATTGCATTGATTATGATATAATAAATACAATAAAAACAGCACAGTTTACACAGATTTCTGTAAAATACTTTGAGAAAATAAATGGATAAATGATAGGTAAGGTATTTTTGTGTGTGTCTTTTATATAACTGTTTAGCAGTGTGTTTACATCTGCATTCTCTTTTACAGACATTATCAGGCCTCAGACTGACAGACACATTCCTGAAGAGAACATACGAGCATGATGACATCACCCAGATATATGTGTATAATGAACAGAACTAACTAGTTAACATTAAATAGAATTTTATTGATAAAGTTTTTGTCTTTCTTTTTTGTCTTACTATGTAAATGATGTTGTCTTTTTTAACAGTTGACACCCTAGGATATGTCAATTTCAATAATCAATACTGTAATCACAAGACAACTTTAACTCATTTAATTTGTACTTCACCTCCAAGGTGATGTTGCAATGATCAGGAGTCCTCAATGACATAGTAATTAGCAAGATTGGCATCAAATCTCAGGCTGTCACCTCACTGTGGGTTCACCTTCCACAAGTGGCAATGCTGAGGGCCTGTCCAAATGTTAAGAAGTCTTTCCCTCCCTTATTCTTGACTACCAAACATCGATGGTCTCTTTGATCAAGATCTTTATCACATTTCATGTCTAATGTTTTGGATGGTGTGCCTTTCAATCCACTTGGATAACTAATACATAAATATTGATATGACCCAGGCTGTTGAAAGTAGTAAAACCCTTATAGTGACTTTGAGATGGTCAGATGTTGTGATGGAGGAAAGCAATGCTTTTGCTCTGTAAACCACTGGCCTGTGACAAATATGTAACAATCTGTTGTGTGGTTCCAGACCATGGTCCATATTGACGGAACAGTCTTATTGTTTGAAGTATTGTTGCTCTTAGAATTTACTTAGGTTAAAAACATTTTCTGGGAAGAATTCTTAGTATGAGAAAAATTCTAAGAATTAGGATTAAGTTCATGGGAATTTTTAAATTTCTTAAAACACTACTGACAAATTAGGTACTATAGCTGTCTAGCATTAGCATTTTCATTGTTGGTCAGCACAAAGGGCTTAAGATGTTAAAAACTTGTGTTGCAAATGCACATTTTATGGGAATCTTGACAATTCGTATTTTTAGAAATTTTTCTTGGAATTTTTTTTCCTGGAAATGACTTTATTGACTAACATTAGTTAGGTGATTAAACTACTTTGTTTATTGTGTATAAATATTAATCTAGTCATTCCATATATGCATATAATATATAGTTTCTATAAAATACAAACCATTTGTTTGAAATTGAAAGAATAAAGAAAGGGAAATTATGCTATTATTAATGGGCATCCAATTACCAATAATTTAATAGTTCTTCAAAGTTAATCTATTGATAACTTATATATATTTTTCTTGTGCTTATTTGTCTCTTGTAATACCCCACCTACTTTCACATCTACAGTTATTGGTGTGAAAATCTGTTAAAAACCCTTAGCCTATCAAATTCTTGTATTTAGAATATTATACGAGTCTTAGGCATTGAGTTAAGCTAGTTATAAAACAAAGTGACAATCTCTTAAACATTTACCTGAACTGAGAAAAAGTCAGTCGAAATTATAGCAGACACATTATATCTTCTGTAACTTTGGCAAATGTTAACACTTCAGTAGATTTTGAAAATTACTAATGTGCAAAGAAAATCCCACAAGTCAAATAGAAGTGGCTTTCCTCACTGGCGAACTTCACATACTGTGGCCAAATTCACACTTGTAAATTCTTACTCAATAATTAGGTGACAAAAAGTAGAATGCAATTGGAATCCTGTGCAAGATTTGGTTAATGGTCTCAAAATTGTTGTACAAATCACAATTTGGATAAGAAATAACTGATCAACAAAATTGAAAGTGTAAGATCTGAGGTTTTACCCTAGAAAATTTTGCTTACTGTGCTGAATGTCACATCTTCAGCAACTTGACTGTCATGTATAGTTGTTCACCTTTATCAACCATAAATAAACTTGTATTACTGAAAATGGTTTTCTTCTCATATTATGTCTGCATCTTTCATTCACAGTCCAAGCTATCACATACTCTAGCCTTAAAACGGTGTTCACACCTGGTAATCTGATGGGGATAATCCATTAACAATATGATTCTTTATTTAACTTAAAAACCTTTGAGGTAATAGCCAAACTATTTTACAGACGTTTACTTTAATAAAGGTATTTACAACTGCAAGAAGAACTTAAGAAATATGTTTCATCACAACCACAAGTGTCAAGCTCTGTTTTATGGTATAATAAGATACAATAAAAATCAACAAATCAGGCATCATAAAACATGTGTAGGAATATCAAAATACATTTCCAATTTTCCCCAAATGATAACTTTTCATTTTTCTTTAACATGCTGCATCCATTTTAAAAACCCAAGATTTTTAATTACCCAAGATAAATATTTCCTATAGCATGATTAGGAGATGGAGCTTCTACTGTAAGTTCTGTCACAGCAGCAGTGTTAACATTAATGAAAACTTAGTTTCACATGACTATATCTCTATCCAAGGACAGTTGGTCAAAGGTCAAATTTGGGGTTTTATGCCCATTTTAACATCCAACATGATAACAGGCTCCAAATCCATTCCACATGTTGCCATGTGCAGGCTTTGAATCTAAGAGAACCCATTTGACCAATGTGGCCACTACGGCTCTAGTTGTAGTGCCCTAGCTATTTATACAGCTTGAAACACGCCAGATGCAAGAAATGGTTTTAATTAAAATATAATGCAAAGTGATTTGTTACAGGTAGGTTTTCTTACCTTTGTTGTTCCTGCAACAAAAATGGAAGATGTAGACCAATGTATTATACTATCCTCGTGGTGACAAATTTTTATCATTAGTAATGTGTTCCAAATAGAATTTTTTTTTCACAATCAGTTTCAACCTAACATAAGAGTAATTGTGTCTTAAGAAGAATTTGTCAGAGAGCAAACATCTGTATACAATATTCACAAGCAAGGACAGGCCATAAACCATTTCTTGAAATATATCCAGATTAATTGAACCAAAAAATATAAAATAATGAGATAGGATCAATCAATAACCAGTTCAAAGAAATGACATAGGCTGTTTATGATGTATTGAAAGTAACACTTTGGATATATGGGATTATCTGCCACACACCTTTATGATGTTTATAGAAAATGTCCGCCTTTACATAAGGGTATAAAACATCACAAAATAATTCTTATAAAGGGCCACCCCTGTCAGGATATTCACGTCTGGTATTGAATGATCTATGTTTTAGAAAATACAATCTGGTATTTAGCATTATGGTCTCAAAGAGGTTAATGACATTAATTTGGAAACTACATGTGGACGCATTGAATAAGAATCAAACTCAGAAATTGATCTGTTTCAGTATTTTGCTGGAAAGACAGGGTTCCAGCTTCAATAAAGTATAAAAAGAAGGGAGCATAAAAGACTTTGAAACAGTTGCTACCTTGGAACACTTACGTCTGCTATTAGGGTTCGAATTACAGACCAAGACATTTAATGTGCAGAGTTATTGTAGACTTGCCACAGGACGGTGATATAAAGATAAAACAAATCTAAACTGCTGGGAACTGGTTTGTTTTTTTTTTTGTTTTTTTTTTGTGCTGAAGCCGGTGTAACAGGAACGAGCAACCCCCGAATCAAAATTAACCCAGGGGTTAAAAATAAGTTAGTCTAAATTATACCTTGGGTAATGAAATGTCCCCGCCAAAGCCATATACAATTGTTCCAAAATATTCCTGGGGTACTTTAGCCTGACTGTTAGGACCAGAATAATCCAAGGGTTGTAGGATACTACAGAATAAACCTGGGATTTAATTTGACCAGCCCAAAATAACACAATATGTAAAAAGGCCTGGCCCAGAATATGCAGATGTTGGGATGTTTATTTTATTATGCATTGTTTTGTATGAATGTTAAGTAAAATAAGGTCATGTTTCAAGAAAAAATGCAATAAAATGTGTATCTATATAGGAGCAGAAGTGATTATAAAAGCTTCAATTTTTCTCTAGTGATAGATATAACATTTTTATTGCGTTAATACATCCTATCCAATGGACAATTGCTTTACCGGTCGGCGCGACCGGTCCCGCCAAACATCAGAAAAAGACGTCCTGTATATAATACCGGCAGGACCGGCCAGGAGAGTGCATTCGCCAGGTGGCGCATCGTACTTCCTCTTCCTGTCTAGACATCGTGACGTCATAGCATCTTTTTCATTTGGCGCGTGGAGAGTGAAGACGTGTTTTCACGACAAGCGAATTTTTTGTTCTACACCGAACTCAACCTTTTTAATTCAACTTTTAAGAAGTTCTACAATATTTTCTACGACTATGTCTTCTCCAGGACAGAGACGAGGCTCCTGTGGTCATGCTATGGCTGGGTTTGACTCCCACTCCAAGTGTGCACGTTGTCGAGACAAGGGGGTAGGCAACGACCCTTGCGTCCTCAAGAAGCAATGTGATGTTTGCAAAGGGTTTACCCCTGAGCAGATCCTGCAACTGTCTACCCCAACTTTTAGAGATCGAAAAGAGAAGAAGCCAACTACGTCCTCCTCTACCCCCACTCTCGTGGATCCTGCACACGTGAGTGTGCTGGGTAAGGTAGAGAAGGTCAAGGCTTCACAGCCTCAGTCAAACACCTACTACGAAGAAGACGAAACGTAGTGACTCACCCAAGCCCTCTGCCAGTAAGAAGAAATCTTCCAGTAGCAGACCTTCAGCGGATGACCTGAAGCAGCTAGATGATAAATGGGCAGAGAGGTTTTCCAGGCTGGGGGCGATGCTGTTGGCCAAGACTTTAACAGTACCGTTTGAATCGGTTGTGAAGCCAGCTTCAGATGTGACTACCAGCCAGAAGCCATTTTTTTACCCTGGTGCCACCACCAGCAGTCAAGCTGCAGTGAATTCCGGTCCCTGCCTTGATCAGGCCACCGGGGAAGCAGTAGATGAGATGCAGACAGCCACCCAGCCTCTTGAGGCTCCCGGTGCCGGGACAGCAACCCAGCCTGTTCAGGCCCCCGGTTCAGTCCCTGATGTTCAGCCCACCGGTAAGGGAGATCTGAGTGCAGCATCTGACAGTGAAGCTGACCAACTCAGTGTTACCGGTTCCGTGGATGATGAGACCCACCGGGACCGGTCACCAGACAGAGATGTCCCCAGGGATGAGGCTGACCAGGAACCTACTGAGGAGGCCAATTACAGAGAAACTATGAGAGGTGTGAGAAGCTTCATGAACTGGCATAAGATTCCTGAGTTTGAAACTGTGTCCTCTGCTGCAGCTAACAACCCTTTTGCCGGTGCACGTGTTCAGCCTACCGGTAAAGTCTCTGTAAAACTTCCGGTGGACGACTGGTTGTGTAGGAAGATGTCCAATCTCAACCTGACCATCAGAGAAGGGTATCCCACCAGGAACACCGACAATACTGGTCTCCTCAGGGACCAATTTGTGAAACCTCCCAGATCTTCCAGATGGTATGGGATGCATGCTGAGAAGAGCAGTGAGAGTTCAACAGTACGCACCTGGTCACCGGACCCTGCCAAACTCAACCATTCCTTCAGCAGGGTTGCACGTAGAAACCTACCTACTGCCCCACCCTCCCGGGCCTTCAGTCAAGACCTGCTCAGGCGTTGGGAGAGAGAAGCACGGGAAGAGACAATAATGTGCGACCAGGCTGCTGGTTTGTCAAGGTGTTTGACTAGAGTTAAAGACTCTATCACCACTCAGCTTAAAACCCTACGTCTGGATAGCAAGGGCAAGTCATCAGAGAAGATGAAGCAGGCTGTAAATGAACTGGAATACTTGACCACTTTCAACCAGTCAATCTCCCAAGCTATGGCCAGAACCATGCAGGACTTATCTGAGGGTGTCTTTATAAACATGGCTAACTTCACTCTGGCTCGCAGGGATAGTTACCTCAACTACCTACATGCTGGGGTGAAGCAAGATATTGTGAATGCCTTAAGAACGTCTCCGGTACATCTCAACGCACTGTTCCCGGACCAGCTTATTACCAAGGCTGAAGAGGAAATCAGTCAAAGTGAGGAGAGGCGTTCGTCCGGTACATCACACCGACATCAAGGTCGCTTCCACCCTTATGCTGCAAGTGACAAGTCGACTGGCCATCATGACAGGAAGAACCTCCCTGCTTGGAAACAGATCAAAGACAAGCAGCAGACAAGGAAAGGTCGTGGCAAAGCCTCCACATTCTCCCAGAAGCCGGCTAAGGGTTCCAAGTCTCATAAATGACAATCACTGTGTAAATTCTGTGACCGGTCAGAAAAACTCTGTACATGTTACCGATCAGGGAGACTTGAACCCAGCACCAGTGGTAGCCGGGAACAGCAAAGCGACTTTAAATTTGAATGTAGACTCTTATGTTACAAATGCTCATATTGTCACCGGGTTGCCACAAAGGAAAGGCGTAAATCCCACTTTTTGTCAAATGTACACAGAAATAAAATGTGTGAAAAATGTTTCTTGTGTAGGTCACTTGAGTTCTGTAAATCTTGTCACCAATGCCCCACATGCTGTTATAGATCCTCCTGTAGGGGCAAGGTTACACCAGTGTTGGGAGAAATGGGAAGCTCTGGGTTCGAGTCCAAAAGTAGTCACCACACTGAGGGGGAGCTACACCCTCCCCTTCCGGTTCAGACCCAACTTGACAAGGTCACCGACTGTGATAAGCAACTACCACAACTCAGCCAAGCAGTCCTTCATTTTAGAGGCACTGTATCAGCTGATAAACAAGAATGCAGTCGAACCGGTAGAAAATCAAAACTCACTGGGTGTTTACAACCAGGTATTTTTGGTACCCAAACCCAACAACCGGTGGAGACCGGTCCTGGACCTGAGCATCTTGAATACCTTTTTAAACGCAGAGTCGTTCAAAATGGAGACCCCAGAGACAATAAGAACCTCCCTACAGGCAGGGGAATGGGTCACATCCATAGACTTCAAAGACGCATACTTCCATATACCAATTCACAGTCAGTCCAGGAAGTACATGCGTTTTCATCTCCAGGGTCGGTCCTACCAGTTCAAAGCCCTACCCTTTGGTCTATCCACAGCTCCCATGGAGTTCACAGTGGTGGCCAAAGAGGTCAAACTCATTGCACTTCAGAGGGGTATACGGATCCACCAGTACCTAGACGACTGGCTGGTGAGAGCCTCTACCCACGACACTTGTCTCCAGCATACACAAACCTTAGTGACCCTTTGTCAGGAACTAGGGTGGCTGGTGAACAAGGAGAAGTCAGAACTGGCTCCCAAACAGGTTTTCAACTTCGTAGGTTACCAGTTCGACATGAAAGAGGGCAAGGTCAGACCAACAACAGAACGTTGGCAGACCTTGACAGACAAAATCAGTTCAATACTGTCGGATCCGGTATGCCCGGCCCAACAGTTCATGTCCCTCATAGGTCTACTCACAGCAACAGAAAAACAAGTCCACCTAGGGCGACTTCACATGAGGCCCATACAGTGGCACTTGAAAAACAACTGGAGGGTCCCAGAGTCACTAGAAAAGGTGATCCCGGTCCCCAACTCCCTCCACCCCCATCTAAGGTGGTGGCTGGAGGAAAGCAATGTGCTTCTAGGTCAACCATTACACCCTCTAAAACATGCTCTGCAAATATTTGCAGACCCATCAAAAGAAGGGTGGGGCGCTCACTTAGACCAGCACACTGCAAGGGGAACTTGGTCCCTTCCAGAAAGCAAGTTGCACATAAACCACTTAGAGCTAAAAGCAGTATTTCTAGCTCTAAAAGAGTTTCGAACCCTCTGCTGCAACAAGACAGTACTGATAGCTACAGACAACACAACAGTGGTTGCCTATATCAACAAAGAGGGGGGGATGAAGTCGGGCTCTCTGTGTGCCCTACTGTGGAGAATCCTGTTGTGGTGTACCAGACAGCAGGTAACCCTCAGGGCACGTCACATCCCCGGCCAGCTGAATGTGATAGCAGACAAGCTATCCAGACTTGGCCAGACCATTCAAACAGAGTGGTCACTTCATCCAGAAGTGTTCCAAGCTATATGCTCCCGGTGGCACCAGCCCCAAGTGGACCTGTTTGCCACCAGATTCAACAACAAACTGCCACAGTTTGTGTCACCAGTCCCAGACCCCCAGGCATGGGCAGTGGATGCACTCAGCCTCTCCTGAGAGGACCTGGACCCATACGCCTTTCCACCAGCAGCCATCTTGGGCAAAGTGGTGGAGAAGTTACAGGACTACCCTTGCAACAGAATAATTCTGATTGCCCCAGGGTGGCCCAACATGCCCTGGTTCTGGGATCTAGTGGCAATGTCCAGTCAAATCCCACTGTAGTCTGAACCTACATGCCTGGCTCCTAGAGCCTCAGCAATCAAGGAGCAGGGCTTCTCTGAGACAGTGGCAGCACGAATTGAGGCTCCTCAAAGAGGATCAACCAGATCTGTCTATGAGGCAAAGTGGACCATTTTACAAAGTGGTGCCTCAGTAATCAGGTGGACTTCAGGGCACCACCTCTGAAAGCCATTGCTGACTTCCTCCTGCACTTGTTTCAGGACAAGAAGTTGCAACCAGGCACTATTGATGGCTACAGATCAGCCATTGCTGACAAACTGGGCAATTCCACCATTAATGTCAACAAGGATGAGAATCTCACTCGTCTCCTGGACAGTTTCCATAGAGACAGACCCAAGGGCAGGAGGGGCATCCCCTCCTGGAACCTTTCCCTGGTGCTTCATCAGCTGACAAAGGCTCCCTTTGAACCCCTAAAAGAGGCCTCCTTGAAACATCTGACTTTCAAGACTGTTTTATTGCTGGCCTTAGGTTCTGGTAAACGCAGGAGTGAGATCCATGCTTGGTTACATAAGAACATCAGACACCAGTCAGACTGGTCTAAGGTGTCCTTGTACCCCTCACCCAGCTTCCTATCCAAGAATCAGCTGGCTAAGGAGGGTCCAGAGAGTGTGGCACCAGTGGTCATTCCAGCCCTGGCCCCATCTCTGGATAGGTCACTCAAAGGTGACAGGTCCCTATGTCCAGTTAGAGCCCTGCACTACTACTTGGACAGGACTTCAGATCTTAGGCAGAATAAGGAGTTGGTCTTTGTCTCCTTCAAGAAAGGTTTTGACAAAGACATCTCACCTGCCACCATCTCCTCATGGATCAAACAGACTGTGATTCTGTGCTATGAGCTCTCTGACCAGGAGGCCCTCTCCCTGCATCAGGTTAAAGCCCATGATGTTAGGGCCTTTACTGCCTCTAAGGCCTTCCAATCAGGGATCTCCTTAGAGCAGATATTGTCAGCCTGCCACTGGAAATCTCACAACACCTTCACTCATTTTTATTTGAAGGATGTTACCTGGGCTGACTCTGAGCTTTTCCACCTGGGACCTGTAGTGGCTGCCCAACAGGTGCACCACTAGGCCCAGAGGTGAGGAGATGTTGTATATATATGTAAATATGTACATATTGTAAATATGCTAGATATGTACATAGTGTAAATATGTTGAAATGTACATATGTTTTATAAAAAAAAAAACAAAAAAACTGTGACTTGCTTCCCTTGGGAAGTTTATTTCTTCTGGGACTGAACTCAGCCCCTCTCTCTCTCTCTCTCTCTTTCCCTTCTCTGACCAACCCGGGGAGGGAAAGAAAAAGGGGGGACAACGTCGGTAGACTCCCGGGTAACCGGTTAGTTGGTAGCCGACCTTGACCTCTCAAGGTTCTCTGACCCTAGGTCAAATGGGCCTGTACAGTTTTGTTATGAGTTCACTTGAGTCCCTAGCTGCTTACCCGCCTACCAAGCAGTAGTTATTCCGCAATTGTCCATTGGATAGGATGTATTAACACAATAAAATTGCAAATTTAATAAGTAAATTAAATTTTTGTAAGTTAATACCCTATCCAATGGACAGGCAAGGCCCACCCAACCGGCCCCGCTATCAGCTTACTAGGGGTCTTACTAGGACTAGACACGAAAAAGATGCTATGACGTCACGATGTCTAGACAGGAAGAGGAAGTACGATGCGTCACCTGGCGAATGCACTCTCCTGGCCGGTCCTGCTGGTATTATATACAAGACGTCTTTTTCTGACTTTTAGCGGGACCGGTCGCGCCGACCGGTAAAGCAATTGTCCATTGGATAGGGTATTAACTTATAAAAATTTAATTTACTTATTAAATTTGCAAATTTATAGGTTACACACCTTAAGAAATATAAAAAAAATCACGAATCTATCACGCTTATTATGCAGAGTGGCACCTGTGTAGCACTATATTTTCTAACCCTGTCATAATCTGTATCCCCCTCCAATTTTGTGGCTGCCATATTTTGTCCAGTTACAGTCTTTGATTTCATAACTTGGGATAGGTTAAAAGCAGGGCCTTCAGTGTACATCGAAAGTCCTGCTATTCCTCTGATTTCTTAAACTGGACTTATTTGAAGCAGAACCTCAGTGTACATCAAAAGTTCAGTTTTAACTTGTGCTTCGTGAATATAAAATCCAAGAAAAAGCGTAATTGAAAAAAAAAACATTCCTTAATTGGACCTAAGGTCACCTTCTCTAGGTATTGTTGTATAATACAGCCCCTCGTGTTCATAAAAAAAATCCATAATTTCAAGATAACTGCATAACAGGGCCTCTGTAGAAATATCTGAATTACCAACATTAATACCCAATCATTTTACTATTAACTACTTTCACAAAATAATTTAACTGAAGTATTGATTATGTAAATGTTTTCAGTGACCTATTTTGAAAAAAAATTAAATACTTCATCACATGTATAACTAATTATCTGTACTGATGAAGTACCTGGGGTCCCCACACAATTTATCCGGTTATAAAATTAATGGGGGTTATACGTATAGAGCTTATACCCGGAAAAACCCTAAATTATTCCAATGCAGTGCAGCTATTGTTTTGCCTGGTCTTTGCATAATGCAAACGTGAAATATTTTTTGCCATAATGCACACTAAATCAGAGGCCTTTATTGTCTCCTAAGTTACCTAAGCTACATAAATATATCTAATCTAATGTGGACTTTGCCCTTAATCTCCATCAATGACACACCCTAAAGCCCATCTTAACATAAAACCAGGCAAAAAACGTTCATCTAATGACATGGCCAGGCCATACCAAGGAGACACGGGTGACAGGGGAGGCTATGGTGGATAGGCTTTTTTTGCAAACAGGTAAGTTTTCAGCTTTTTCCTGAAGGAGACAACTGATGTTGCGCAGCGCACATCAGTAGGGAGTTCATTCCAGATCTTAGGAGCATCAAAGGCAAAACTAGGGACAAAATGTTTGACTTTTTTTTAAAAGGCTGATGAGTGGAATGGAGGAACTGTACGGTATTGACAATCAGGGTGACTATGCCTGGTACTGTAGGAGAACTTCTGAGAGACAAGAACGGTTCAAATAGGAAGGAGGACCACTATGTAAAAATTAATAAACCAGTGTTGTAGTTTTGAACATACAGCAGTACTTAACAGGCAACCAGTGGAGCTGGTTTAGGATGGGTATGACATGAGCATACTTCCTATGATTTGTGACAATACGAGCAAGGGTATTCTGAATACTCTGCAATTTATGCTGGTTTGAGACATATATGAGAAAATTATGAAAAAAATTATTATAATGTAATCAAATAGTTGTGTCTATACTGCATATAATAACGCCTGTGACAAGGCTAGCTATTGTTGCCAGAAGCTACTAGAAGTTTTGAAAGCATTTAAAAGGATGGTAACGTTAAATAATATCCATAAGATGTATGTTACATTTGAAGTGCATTTTTAATAAGCAACGCGTGGATATGAAGGAATTCAGTCTTAATTAGTTCTTTGATGTACTACAAAACAAGCATATGCTTTCTAAACAGGCCTCTGGTAATTTATATGGGAAAATAAATTTGACCAAAACGTGCTGTACATTTTTATAAGCACGTGGGGATGCTAATGTCACAAATTTATTTGTAATTGCAGTTTTTAAACGAAATTGGGTTAGTGAACGAAAGGAAATTACGTTTTAACTATAAAACGTACGGGCCTGTCAAACGTTATAAGAAGGCATGCAATACAAATCTGTTGCTGACGTAAATACGTTTGCATTTTAAAGGTTTTGGATGCTAAAACGTAAGACTAAACCTCTCTACTTTATACTAAACAACAAAATTACCTAATGCACCGTAAGGTACATGATTTTTGCCTTTACATGGGGATCAAACAATTTTTGACTAATTATTCCTGTGACGTTTTATGCAATGTGACGTAATATACACTGACGTAATATGAATAGCGTCTGTTTGTTTTGTTTGGGTTTGCCGGACCATTTGTGTGTACTAAAAGAATGTCAGCCTTAGTTAATAAAGTGTGGTTACAAGTATAGTGTGGTTTTAAACATAACAAATGGCGACGAGGATAAACTTCAAGTGTGTGGAGTTTTGTTTGCTTGTGTTCCAATGTGTATCCTGTTGGAACTGTGCTATAAATAGGCATCACAGTGACTGATAAAAAAAAATGCAGTGAACATTTTTTTTCTTCAGTGCAGGGGAAGAAAACCTATTGTGAAGTGTTTGTGATGTGTACAGTACTTAGCCTTGACAGGAACTCTTTTTAGCTACAAAGCAGTGAACTTTGTATTGTTGTTAAAATGGCTACATTGGGAAAATTGCCTGAATTCCATGATGGGGAGGACTGGCGTGAGTTTATTGAAAGGTTGGATGCATATTTCTTTGCAAATACTATTACTGGAAATGAAGCAGAAGAAAAGAAGAGGGCCATATTGTTGACTGTGTGTGGCTCTAAAACTTATAGCCTTATGAAAAATCTCCTAGCACCAAGGAAACCCACAGAAAAAACTTATAAAGAGTTAGTGGATTTGATAGCAAGTCATTTATCTCCAAAACCCCTGGTAATTGTGGAGAGGTTCAAGTTTTACAGACGAGACCAAAAACCGCATGAGTCAATCAATGACTATGTTGCAGCTTTAAGAAAAGCAGCTGAAAATTGTGAATTTGGGACAACACTGGAGGACATGCTACGTGATCGGTTAGTGTGTGGAGTAAGGACCCAAAACATTCAAAGAAAACTCCTGGAAAAGGCAGACCTAACCTTAAACACTGCCATAAGTTCAGCGTGCTCAATGGAGATAGCCACAGCCCAGGCTGCAGAGTTGCAACCAAGTGACATACCAGTGGTCAAGAAAGTCACAGCTAGTGTCAAACCAAAAAAAGTAAGCAAGGAAGCTTGTTGGAGGTGTGGAAGAGGGGGACATTCTCCACATGAGTGTAGATTCAAAGACAGTGTTTGTTATAATTGCAACAAAAAAGGTCATTTGAAATCTCAGTGTCGGGGAAAAAGACAGTTGAAGGTAGGCAAGCAAAGTGCAAGTAAAGATAAAGCCCAGGGCAACCTTCATGTAGTGTCAGCTACAGATTCAGATGTACCAACACATGGAGAACCTGAACAGTTTCGTTATCCGCTTCTGCACTTGAATCTCCCGGACAAAAGAACTGGCCCATATAAAGTCCCAGTTGTGATTGAAAATCATGAGATCATGATGGAAATTGACACTGGTGCAGCAATTAGCATCATGTCTTCAACTGAGTACAGTAACTACTTGGCACATGTGAAGCTTCTACCCTGTGAGACAAGGTTGAAAACGTACACTGGAGAAGCAGTTGAGACTGTTGGCGAAATAGTTGTCAAAGTTGCTTACGGAAATCAGTTGAAGGAATTGCCTTTGGTCATTGTGCAAGGTCAAGGCCCCAGTTTACTTGGTAGAAACTGGTTAAATGCATTGAAACTTAACTGGCAAAGCATTAAGGCTTTAAAGCTTGGTACAGGTCAGGGCCAAGTGGACCTCTTAAAGCAAGAATATAAGCATCTTTTCAAGGGGTCACTGGGGAAGTTAAAAGGGGTAGTGGTAGACTTGGAGGTTAAAGAAGGGGCAAAACCGAAGTTCTTTAAGCCAAGACCCATGGCATTTGCCATTAAGGAAAAGGTAGAGGGGGAGCTGAAGCGGTTGGAGGATCTGGGGGTTATTGAGAAAGTAAAGTACAGTGATTGGGCCTCCCCAATTGTCCCGGTGTCCAAACCCAATGGCTCTATCCGAATATGTGGGGACTTTAAGGTGACAATAAATCCCTGGTTGAAGGTACCTGATTATCCCTTTCCCACAGTGGAAGAATTATTTGCAACCTTAAATGGTGGACAAAAGTTCACAAAGCTTGACCTTACCCAGGCCTATCAACAAATGGAACTAGATGAATCTAGTCGAAACTTAGTTTGCATCAACACCCATGTAGGTTTATATAGGTATACAAGAATGCCATATGGTATTTCAAGCGCTCCGGCTAAGTGCCAAGAAACTATGGATAAGGTTCTTCAAGGTCTGAATAAGGTGGGGTGCATTATGGATGATATTATTATCACCGGTGCTTCAACTGAGGAACATTTATCAAATTTGAGAGCAGTTTTAGATCGTTTGTCTGAGTACAACATCCAATTAAATGAAAAAAAGTGTTCCTTTTTGGCAGACAGCGTTGAGTATTTTGCATTCAGGGTGGATAAGGAGGGAATTCATCCAACTGATGAAAAAGTCAAGGCCATGATAACAGCTCCTGTCCCTGTGAATAAGGAACAACTGAAATCTTGGTTGGGGTTGATCAACTACTATAGGCGTTTTATTCCAAATTTGGCAACCCTGGTCAGTGATCTGAATGAACTGTTGAAGGAAAAGGTTAAATGGCACTGGGGGAGTAAACAAAACAGGGCTTTCTCAAAGGTCAAGGAACTTTTGTCATCTGCCTCTGTGTTGACACATTTTGACCCCAATTTACCTATTGTAGTAGCCAGTGATGCAAGTCCTACAGGTTTGGGTGCCGTAATTTCCCATATTTTCCCAGATAGGACAGAACGACCTATAGCTTTTGCTTCCAGAGCACTAAGCCCGGCGGAGCGTAACTATTCTCAGATTGAGAGAGAAGCATTGGGAATTATCTTTGCAATCCAAAGGTTCCATATCTATTTGTATGGAAGGGATTTCATTTTGGAAACTGATAACCAACCTTTGAGTTTCATTTTTCGCCCTGATAGAGCAATTCCAGCAGTGGCAGCTTCTCGCATTCAGAGGTGGGCTATTCAGCTTTCAGGATATCAGTATGAAATAAGGTGTAAGAAATCACATGAAAATGCTGTAGCAGATGGCCTTTCAAGATTACCCATGGCAAATACTGAACATGGTGAGGCGTTTGGTATTTTCAACTTAGCAGAAATAACAGATTTCCACTTAGCACAACTTAACAAAGGTCCAATCAATAGCCAACAAATAGCCAGGTGCACTCAAAAAGATCCCTTGTTAGCAAAGGTACATCATTATATTTGCACCAACTGGGAAGGTGAAGGTCATATTGGGACAGCACTAGCACCATATTTTAGGTGTAGAAATGAACTAACAATAGAACAAAACTGTATTCTCAAGGGAATCCGGGTGGTAATTCCGGCAAAGTTGCAAGGGGAGGTTTTGAGTGAGCTACATGCATTCCACGAAGGTGTGGTTAAGATGAAGTCAAGAGCTAGAGGTTACTGTTGGTGGCCATCCATAGACACAGATCTTGAAAGTATGTTGGCTGACTGTGAGTCATGTAGAACAGTATTACCAGCCCCAGCAACCAAGACTCAGACATGGGTATGGCCAACTAAACCATGGCAACGACTTCACGCAGATTTTTGTGGTCCAATTGAGGGAAAGATGTTTCTACTGGTAATTGATGCACATTCAAAATGGTTGGAAGCTGTTCCCATGACAACAACAACTTCCACTCAAACAATTGCAGCACTGAAAAACATTTTTGCAACTCATGGATTGCCAGTTAGTTTGGTAACTGATAACGGACCCCAGTTCACCAGTGAAGAGTTTGAGACTTATATGAAATTTTGTGGTATAAAGCATGTGAAGTCTCCACCATATCATCCGCAGTCGAACGGTGAGGCCGAACGGGTGGTAAGAACATTCAAGAACTGTATCAAGAAAACTTTTGTGCACACAAAAGACCTTCACAGCTGTGTGGCAAATTTTCTGCTAGGATATAGAACATCTCAACATTCCACCACCGGTTCTTCACCAGCAGAATTACTGATGGGACGGAAATTGAAAACACGTCTAGATCACATGTTGATCTCACCTAATGAGACCATTAATCAAAGGAAGTGTGACAGTCTCAAGAAGCCAAGACAGTTCACGATGGGTCAGAAGGTGTTTGTGAGAGACTACCGGAGGGAAAAACCTAAATGGACATGTGGAACTGTTGTGAAAGAGCTAGGACCTGTCTCTTACCGAGTACAGACACCTGAGGGCTTCTTATGGAAAAGACACTCTGATCAAATGCGTAATGGAACAACCACTACTAGTGAGCCAGCCCATGGTGACAGTGAATCTGACGACCTTAGACCCATACATTACCGTGACCAACAACCAACGGTGTCAACAGAACCAGTTATAGTGAATGTGGAACAGCCTGATAATTGTGGTGTGGAATCTGCAACAACGGACAAAACATGTGCAGATAATAGTGTCCCATCTCTAGGCAGCAGATACCCCTCACGTCAAAGGCATTGTCCACACCGGCTTATTGAGGAATGTTAAACAGACATTTTTGTAGTTAGGGAACCGACTGGTAAAGAGTCGGGTTGAGGATGATGTGCTAGCAACCTCTCTCCTCATAGTATAAGTTCATTGGTTTAGTTAAATAAATAAAAGACTCTAGGTACTAACTCCTATCTAAAAAAAAATAGTAGACATTTTCAAGTTTCTTTTGAGTAATTGAAGACACTAGAGCAATACCATTTCTTAATTGAGTTACATTATATTACCTTCTCTTGAAATAAAGAAAGGGGAGGATTGTGACGTTTTATGCAATGTGACGTAATATACACTGACGTAATATGAATAGCGTCTGTTTGTTTTGTTTGGGTTTGCCGGACCATTTGTGTGTACTAAAAGAATGTCAGCCTTAGTTAATAAAGTGTGGTTACAAGTATAGTGTGGTTTTAAACATAACAATTCCATTACCATAATAGTATTCTGTTATTTTGTACCTGTTTTAAATAATCAAAGCCAGCAGACTTCAACTCTACTATATATGTCACATTTGTACTGTGTACACACCATTTGATAATTGATTAATGCTACCAGCATAACTGTGGCCTTGTAAGATGTTAGCCAGTTGACCCATTTGTCCAATTCACGGTACTGATTGATTATTAGTAAGTTTATAGTGTTAGTGATTATTGGGAAAGGTTTACAAATCCAATTGTTTGATATATTACCTGGCAGGTTTATATTTGATTTAGCCCATTTCAAGATTTTAGGCTTAAAATGGGCTATGTCAAAATATACTGTTTCCTATGCCAGAATGTAATGGGCTAACCCAAATTATAGCCATGGACTACTGTAGGATAGCCCAAGCTTTACCTGTAGTAATTCTAGGACAGGATGAATTAGCTGATCGACCTACTACATAGGATGTGTTATAAAGCTTCTCTTTCTCCTATCGTATGTGCATACACACGTAACTGTGCTGCAAATATTGTTGAAAAATATGAATGTAGCCTTTTTATTGCGCCACAATAGTCCTACCTATTGTAACAAGATGCTTTACTGGTGGTTTACCACAAGAAGCTTCCAACCGGAGTAACATTTGAAAACTTATTACCCGTGCAATTTGGATAAACAGGGCTATCCGGAACAGTGGTCACGAGGAATGCTAGTGATATAGTACCCGTGCGGGTAAACACGCACCTGCTTGCTTGGCCATGTGACCTAGGGAACCTATCAGATTGCTAGTATGAGCTCTTCCTTCTTTTTGTTGGAAGCCATCTTGTGAAGTTGGCTTTTTTGTGACTCTCACTTTGGTGAATTGTTACAGCTTTATAACTGTGGGTAGACAGTTGAATTTTACTTAAATTGTTACATAACAGTTTATAGATCATTGTGGTAACACGGTTAAGACACCTCCTTACCAGAAAAGGGGAAAGTGTGGACATTTTATGCCCAAGCTTGATGGTTACAGCTCTTGCTTTGGCTGTAGAGCCAAGTGCAAGGGGCAAGACCCCTGTGCACAGGGAGCTGATACCACTCAGTGTTCTGCATGTGCAGCACTTACAGAGGAGCAGTGGACTCATCTCAGGGAGAACTTCACAAAGAGGTCCGCATACATGCATAAATCTGGCTCACAGGGTGATTCTTTTGAAGAGCCAGAAACAGATGAACTGGTATTTACCGGTGAAGATCTCTCACGAGTAGATGACACTCTCCTGGATTTAGAACCGGAAGACTCCGGTACCAATGCACCTCTTGCCAGCATTAGCCCTCTCACGAGCCTACCGGCTCCATTACCTGCACATAATATCCTGGCGACATCTTTCACTCTGTGTCCGATTCATCAGTCTACTACTGATTCATCAGCCTTTTTCAAGGTGCCAAAACCCATGTCACAGTCAGTCTCTCAGGATATTTCTCTTCCAGGACACATGCCACACTCTACAACTGGTAGACAAGCAGTTGCAGAGGAACCTCAAGGCTCAATCACAACCTGCCCCTCCTGAGGAAAAGAAGGGTCTCTCTAAGGTCAAGGGCTCCTCAACTATTGCAAAACAGTCCATTCAAGTGGTGGTCTCTCAAGTCAAAGTGCCAACTTCCACCCCCTCTGCACAGCCCACTCCTCAACCGGCGGCTGTCTCTGCTCCAAGGCTCTCCTCTTCAAGCTCTTCAAGCTTTGGAACTAGAGGAATATGAGACTGACGCTTCGGCCTCCTCCTTCTCATCCACCTCAAAGCCGGAGGACACCACAGATGGAGAACAGGCGGCACCCCCTAACCTCCCTTTTACAGCAGAAGAGGATTACAATCTGGGCTCAGCAATGGGACGTGATCCCCTTCTCCTTCAACAGGAAAAATTAGATAGACCACCATCTATCAAACTCCCTATGGTGACAAACCTATCATGACTACAGACGGCACAGGATGAATCAGTCAAACCCAGCACATCCAATACTCTCGAGATAGGCAAATTCCCTGGCATTCAACCACACAAGGGAAGTTGGTATAGTGTAGTGGACAATAAATTCGCTCAGACACCACAGGTGGTTCCACAGGCATTCTCAAACATTGCAAAGCCTGGTTATAGAAGTGGACCCCCAGCTTCAGTCCAACAGAAGGATTTAGTCAAGCTGGAATATATGGCTCGGGAGAACATCAGTATTGCAAACTTCCTCTCAACCTTCGGTATGGCTAGTGAGTCATGCCTCAATAACCTTCGTCTCTCAAGGGACCAGAGAGAAAGGTTGTTTGATCAATTCCGTGCTACCATGGATGGGCCCACCCGAGAGCAGATCATGTTAGAACTGTTCACCATGACACAACAAGAATCTGCTCAGATGCAGTTTATGCTGGATATCAGTAGGAGTATGTCAAAGGCCTACACAGACTTGGTGTCCAACTTTATCTCCACACTCACAAACCTGGTCTCGATCAGATGGGATGCCCATTTACATCATGCTCACCCTAACCTGGATGCTTTCAGGCTACGCAACCTTCGTGCTGCCCTGATCTCAGGTGGTGACCTCTGGTGAAGTCTCATGCAAGAGTATGAACAGCATTTGATAGGCCTTGGAGTAAAGCCCGGATCCAAGAAGGAGCAACGCTTCCACCCATACAAGAAAAACAAGAAGGGCAGAGGTGGACGTCAACAGGCTCCACAAGGGGTATACTATCAACCCATGCCGGCTCCACGATATATGATACAGCAGCCCTTCTTTGAACCTTCACTCCAAGGTGGTCGCAGAGGAGGATGTGGCGGTCACAGAGGGTGTGGCCGCGGAGGCAGCACAGGTGGTAGCAAGCAGCAGCAACCTCCTCAATGACACTCAATACCATGTGCTACCTTCACACAACCCTGGATTAAAACACACAATGCCTTCAGGAGATCCCTTACACTGTGTTTTCTCTTTAGACCCTCCAGAGGGGGAGAAGATTCTGAGTGTGTTAACCCTACCGGAGAGGGAAAAGACTCCGTGTGTACAGTCCCCACCAGAGGGGGAAAAGACTCTGTGTGTACAGTCTCAGGATATATCCAACCAAGTTCAGTTTCAAAATGTATATATTCAAGAAAAATTTAAAAACCTGCCAGTGGGGGGCAGGTTCAGGTAGTTCCTTCCAGAGTGGGAAAAACAAGGGTCCCAAGCTATCCAGGGTCCCCTGCATAATCAGTAGATATGCAGGCTTTGAGAAACAAAATTCCTTGTGGACCTCTATTCAAGATCTGCTGCGGAAAGGCACAATTGAAGTTGTGCACACCCCAGACAATCTAGGGTTCTACAGCCGTCTCCTCCTGGTACCAAAACCAGGCAAATGCTGGAGGCCAGTCATAGACTTAAGCTGACAAAACAAATTCCTGGCCATATCAAAATTCAAGATGGAGATGCTTCCCTCAGGAAAGAGGAATGGGTCACATCCATAGATCTCACGGATGTCTACCTCCATGAACCTACTCACACCCAGTTTCAAAAGTACCTCAGATTCTATTCTATTCTATTCTATTCTGTACTTTTATAGCGCTTAATCTCTGCTAGGCAGACTCTAAGGCGCAACACCAAAAATCAAGTTTAAGAAATCATCTGTCCATAGCCGTTGCCAAGTCCAGTACCACGGAGACACCGGATAGAGTGTAAGCTAAGGTGGGAATGCCTTGTGGAAGAGATATGATTTTAGCCTTTTCCTGAAACAGGTGAGAGTTGGGGCAGAACGTACATCATTAGGCAAATGATTCCAGACTGTGGGGGCATCAAAAGCAAAGCTGTGGCCAAAGTGATTTTTGGATTTATGTACAGATGGACAGAATTGAGGAACCTCCAGGAACCTTTTATCTGGATGGTTGTATCTTGTACTATATCTTCCGCAACAAGTGGGCAGAAGAGGACCAAAGTAACTGGGATGACCACTGTGAAGAAACTTATAAACTAGAGTGGCAGTTTTGAAGATACAGCGAGATTCAACTGGGAGCCAATGGAGTCGTTTGAGAATAGGAGATGCCATTTCAAAGGCACCAGTTTACCAGCCTACCCTTCAGGCTAGCAACGGCCCCCCGTAATTTTCACTAGTATAGTCAAGGAAGTAAAACTGATGGCCTTACAATCAGGAATCAGACGTCACCAATACCTGGACAACTGGTTGATCCGTGCACCCTCAGAACAGGAATGCAAGGAACAGACACAAAAGTTACTAAAGCTGGTGAAGGATTTGGGCTTTATAGTAAACCTCAAGAAGTCAGAACTCCGTCCCTCACAGAGGTTCGACTTTCTGGGATACCAAGTTTTACTATATTTGGTTCTTGTGAAGCCCATGCAAGACAGGTGGACAAAACTTCGGGAAATGTTCCATCGCCTCTCCACGAAGTCTGTTATCAGTGTAAGGACCCTTATGTCCACCATCCGATTGCTTGCATCAACAGAGAAGACTGTAAAATTGGGCAGGATGCATATGAGACCTTTTCAATGGCATCTCAAGACTCACTGGAAGTATCCAATGCCTCTAGATGCACTAGTCCCTTGGAATCAGAAGATGATATGACATGGGGAATGGTGGTTAGACCCTCAAAACGTCCTATAAGGAGAATATCTCCACCCCAGGGAACACAAAACAACTGATCTTTACAGATGCCTCAAATGCAGGTTGGGGTGCTCACTTAGGTCAAAATTTCACAGGAGGGCTCTGGTCTCTTTCAGAAAAGCACCTTCACATCAACCTTTTAGAGATGAAGGTGGTTCTTTTGGTTCTGCAATTCTTCAAGACAAATTGCAAGAACAATCAAGTCCTTGTCGCCTCAGACAACACCTCGGTGGTGGCTTATATCAACAAACAGGGTGGGACAAAGTCAGCAGAACTCTGTGCCCTAATGTGGAGAATCCTCACTTGGTGTCACCAAAACTACATTACACTCAGAGCAATACATGTACCGGGGTCACTCAACGTGATAGTAAATGGCCTCTCAAGGAGGAACCAGATCCAATCAACAGAGTGGTCCCTTTCTCCACAGATCTTCAAACAAATTTCCAAACTTTGGGAGAGTCCCCAAGTGGACCTGTTCGCAACCAGCCTGAACAAGAAACTTCCTCTCTACGTCTCTCCGGTTCCAGACCCTCAGGCTTGGGCAGTGGATGCCCTCAACATACCATGGGAAAACCTGGTTGCTTATGTGTTCCCTCCCACCGCCCTGCTGCCCAAGGTTGTACAAAAACTTCAATCTCAAACATGCAGGATAATTCTGATTGCCCCAGGCTGGCCGACAAAACCATGGTTTTGGCACCTAGTGGAGATGTCTCTGGACATTCCAAGACAACTACCACCCATACGCACTCAAACAACTCACTGAACAACCATTACCATGCCAACCCAATATCCCTGAACCTCCATGTCTGGTATCGAGGAGTTCAGTACTCCAAGAACATGGTTTCACTTCAGAAGTGGCAAAAAGAATTGCTGCTCCACAGACTCTCAACAAGATTCATCTACACATCCAAGTGGACTGTTTTCCAATGCTGGTACACAGAAAAACAGGTGGACTTCAGGAATCCCTCTATAAAGGACATCTGCAACTTCTTCTGGCATTTATTTAATGACTTAAACAGAGGCCCTTTTACCATTGAAGGTTATAGAACAGCCATTGCGGATACCCTTGGGAATTCCAGACTAAATATTAGTACAAATGCAGAGATTGCCAGACTAATCGCTAGTTTTTACAGGGATAAACCTAAGAGCTCCAGGTCCATTCCTAAGTGGAATCTGTCCTTTGTTCAACATAGACTCACCAAGCCTCCTTTTGAACCACAAGAGGAAGCAGCCCTAAAATTCCTAAAATGGAAGACAGTTTTCCTACTAGCCTTAGCCTCTGGGTAGAGGTGTAGTGAGATTCCTGCCTGGACCCTAGACAGACTTTAATGCCTGGGTGACTGGGATCAGATCCAGTTATCCCCCTCTCCCTCCTTCATTGCCAAAAACCAATTAGCAAAGGAAGGACCACAATCTATCTCTCCAGTGGTTATACCAGCCTTTAAGTGAAGTCAAGACTCTCAGGACACGGATATCCTGCTTTGCCCTGTCAGGGCCCTTCAGTGTTATCTGGACCGAACCAAGGATTCCAGAGTAGGTGGATCTCATCTTGGATTAAAAACACTATAAAATTTTCCTACACCAAGGTAGACAATGCAGACATGGATCTTATAGGGGTAAAGGCCCGTGATGTCAGAGCTTTCAGGGCCTCAGGCCATTAAGTTTACATAATGGAGCACTACTTGGCCATTATCTATATAATAAAAGCTACATTTAAAATAAAATTTCCAAGTTAGTGGGGTAGCAGAGATTTGCATGTGCAAACAAGGTATATTTTCCCAACAATTAAGAGTGTCAGTAATTGAACATCAAAGAACAGACTGCAACTAGCTACAGGCTCAACAGTGGGATAATATGGATGTAAGGTACATGTGAGTGTACTATATGGCACATGCAAACCCTGCAAGCGAATGGGGCGATCTTGCATCACTAGCAAGGGGAATGCATGTGCACAAGTCTATTGTAAAGCCTCTCTTACATCCCATCGTACGTGCACATACGTCCTGGTTACAAGTCAGCTGATTTCCAAGGGACACATAAGCTACACTTGTGATTTTATAACAGCATTTTGAGGTTGCAGACACCTCGCAATGAAAATAGGCATGCAAATTATTCCCTGTGTGCTCGCAGCATGGCTACAAATGCATCCATATCTCAAGGGTAACTTAAGAGAGCCTTAGGCACGTGCATTCTCCTTACTAGTGTTGTAGGTTCTCCCCATTTATTCACATTGTTTGCACATGCTGTAAGATACACTTACGTGTACATGGCATGTATATAAACCCACTGAAAGACCTGTAGCTGGTAGCAGTCTATTCTTTGATCTTCCAAGTTGTGACAGTATTGCTGGCAGAATACACCTTGCACGTGCAAATCTCTACTACCCCACTATCAGGCTACGTTTATATTTTTCAACAATATTTGCAGAACACTTACGTGTGTATACACGTACGATGGGATGTAAGAGAAGCTTAAGTTACCCCTGAGAAATGGATGCATTTATAGGAATAATGTGTGCACGCAAAGAAATGTGCATGCCAATTTATTTTCATTGCGGGGTCTGTTTGACCTTGATATATTCTGTCATAAAATCCCAAGGGTAGGTTAAGTGTCCTGTAAAAATCAGGTGATTTTTCTCTGCAACCAGGACGTATGTGCACGTACGATGGGATGCAAGAGAGGCTTAAAGCTTCTCTTACATCCCATCGTACGTGTATACACACGAAAGTGTGCTGCAAATATTGTTGAAAAATATGAATGTAGCCTGGTAGTGGGGTAGCAGAGATTTACACGTGCAAACAAGGAATATTTTTCTGACAACAGGGCCAGTACTTGAACATCAAAGAACAGACTGCAACTAGCTACAGGTCCCACAGTGGGTTAACGTGGATGCAAGGTACATGTGAGTGTATTATACGGCACATGTAAACCCTGCAAGTGAATGAGGAGACCTTGCAACACTTGCAAGGGAAATACACGTACACAAGTCTCTTGTAAATTACCCTTCAGATATGGATGTATTTATAGCCATACTGCTTGCACGCAGAGAAATGTGCATGTCAATTTTCATTGCAGGGTCTGTGCGATCTTGATATTCTGTCATAAAATCGCAAGGATAGCCTAAGTGTGCCTTGCAAATCCGCCGATTTTTCTCTGTAACCAGAGGCTTAACCTGTACTTGAACGTGTGCAAGAACTCGCAACAGTTCTTGCATGATGGTAGGTGAGCTCACCACAGTTGGTTCCAGCCTCTGATATCATGGCTCTCAATTTATTTATTTATTTATTTGGGGTTTACGTCGCTTTCAACAGTGTACAGGTCATATCACGACGGGTAGTTGGAAGGGCAGAGGAAACCAGTACATACAGTTGGTCAAGGTTCTGTACTGTAAACTGCCAACCAACGGCAAGCAACTACCAGCTTTCCCACTTGAGGTCGTGTCAGGAACCGAAACCCGGCCTCAGAGGTGGGAGGCGAGAGTGTTACCACTCTGCCACCATGGCTCTCAATCTTGGCCTTGAATTTCAATCCGAACTATAGGCTACCTTGTCTACTTCCCTCAACTTTTCTTTTAAATCTTCAACTTGGAAATTTTGTTTTATTGTTTATTATATTTGTCTACACACCACTAAGGCAAACTAAAAAAAAAATGATTATCGTGTTACGAGCACGTACACACACACAAATACTACCCATGGTTTATAACTTTATATCTCCGTCGTGTTGGACTTGGCACTGCATGTTACAATCTCAACGTATTTGAGCGTCATTCAAAATGTACTGAAAACTGGCATCAGCAGAAAAAAAAATATATAACGTCCTCATGTAAGTCATGGGGGTCGCCTGAATGCCCAAGTTAAACATTTAAACTATATGATCACATTCGTCAATTTCTTGCATTGCTTTTTAATATTAGCCACGAGGTGCACATATACATGTATTTTACCAAACTTTAAAACAGTGCATAGAGATGATTCAGTGAGCTGTCATAAACAAAAACAAAAATTATTTTGCGTGTGTAATACACTGTTGGACAAAGACACAAGCCAATTGTACAGGATACTGAATTATAGCCTTTTGTCAGATCAATCGTCTGTCTTGTACCCAAACTATCTAAATCTAATCTAATCTAATCTAATCTACTGTTTTGCAGGCGCAATACCTTCACCCACAAAGGGGAACTCAGTGCGCTAACTTAACAAAATTCATTATCATAATGAGAGTCCAGGGGCATTCAAGGTCAGTTATCCGGAGTTGTGGGTCTGACCAAGAGGAAAGGAAACTAAGTTGGGAATTAAAGAGGTGGGTTTTGAGGTGTTTCCTGAAGGATGCGAGAGAGGGGCTATTTCTTATTTGGAAGGGGAAAGAGTTCCAAAGAACCGGGGCATAGTGACTGAAAGAATTGGAAAAATGTTTGACTGATTTATGAACCTTACGTTCGAAATTGGGGGTGTGAAGGAACTTGAGGTTAGGGGTGCTTCGCCTTGTATTCCTGGAAGAGGTGTAGGGATGAATTAATTCTCTTAGGTAAACTGGTTGACCCTGGTTGAGAATTTTGTATGTAATGAGACCTATTTTGAATTGTATCCTATATTTGACAGAGAGCCAGTGGAGTTTTTTCAGTTGAGGGGTAATGTGAGAGTATTTAGAGGAACGGGGGACAACCCTACAGAGTGAGTTTTGTACTAACTGCAATTTTCTTAACTCAAAATCTGTAAGTGATAAGAATAGGGAATTGCAGTAATCCAATCTGCTGCTCACCAAAGCATTTGCTAAAAGAACTGATGTATTAAGGTCTAGAAGGGGACGAATTCTATAGAGGTCTCTCGCATGAACTCTGGTGGACTTTATGACCTGTGACACATGGTCTGAGAATGAGAAATTGGAGTCATACACCACTCCGAGGTTCCCAACACTTTGTGCTGGTGAGACCTGATTACCGAGAATATTGATCGGAAAGTGAGGAAGGAGTTGTTTACAGTTATTTTTCGAGCCTGTCAGAATAAACTCAGGGTTTTCTCAGGGTTGAGTTTTAATTTGTTTGCGAACATGAAATTTTGAATGTCGTTTAGGCAGTTTTTAGGCGGGTTGCATGTAACCAACCCGCCTATTAAATTGATGTGTCCGACATGTGTCTGTCCGTCAAAAATTTCTGTTTCTGGACTCTAACTCGAAAATGCTTTGTCCGATTGAATTCAAACTTGACAGGGAGATAGATCACCATCACAGCTAGGTTCCCTTCGAAATTGGTGTAATTCCGTCTGTTCGTTTTTTCGTTTTTTGTCTGTTTGTCTGTCCATCAAAATTTCCATTTCCGGAATCTAACTCGAAAACGGTTTATCCAATCGAATTCAGACTTGACCGGGAGATAGATCACCATCATAGCTAGGTTCCTTTCGAAATTGGTGTAATTCTGACCATTTGTTTTTCTGTTTTTTGTCCATTTGTCTGTCCGTCAACCTTTCTGTTTCCGGACTCTAACTCGAAAACCCTGTGCTCAATCAAATTCAAACTTGACAGGGAGATAGATCACCATCATAGCTAGGTTCCTTTCGAAATTGGTGTAATTCTGTACATTCGTTTGTCTGTTTTTTGTCTGTTTGTCTGTCAACATTTCTGTTTCCGGACTCTTACTCAAAAACACTGTGCCCAGTCATATTCAAACTTGACAGGGACATAGATCACCATCATAGCTAGGTTCCTTTCGAAATTGGTGTAATTCTGTCTGTTTGTTTGTCTGTTTTTATCCATTTGTCTGTCCGTCAACATTTCTATTTCCGGACTCTACCTCAAAAATAGTTTGTCCAATTGAATTGAAATTTGACAGGGAGATAGATCACCATCATAGCTAGGTTCCTTTCGAAATTGGTGTAATTCTGTCTGTTTGTTTGTCTGTTTTTCACCCATTTGTCTGTCCGTCAACATTTCTGTTTCCGGACTCTAACTCAAAAACAGTTTGTCCAATCGAATTCAAATTTGACAGGGAGATAGATCACCATCACAGCTAGGTTCTTGTCACAATTGGTGTAGTTCTGTCTGTTCATTTGTCTGTGTTTTGTCTGCTTGTCTGTCCGTCAAAAATTTCTGTTTCTGGATTCTAACTCGAAAACGGTTTGTCCGATTGAATTCAAACTTGACAGGGAGATAGATCACCATAATAGCTAGGTTCCTTTCGAAATTGGTGTAATTCCGTCCTTTCGTTTGTCCGTTCATAGCATAGATACAATTATGTAACCTAGATTACAAGTTTTACATTTCTTAGCACGTCTAACACATTCAGCTTAACTGGGTGACCTAACATTTCTTTCCTTGTTTCTAAATGTAATTACAGCAGTCGCTAACCTTATTGCTGTCTGCACAACCCGCCTTTTGTGGCATCTTTGACCCTCTTGTTTAGTTTTTGTATAGAGTGAGAGAAATTTGTTGGTGAGAGTGTTACGTATAACTGAGGTTCTGCATAAAAATGGTGGTTAATTCTACTGTGAGAGTGAATGATTGAGCTAATTGGGTTAGTGTAGAGGGAAAATAGAATTGGACCAAGGACGGAGCCCTGGGGGACCCTATACTGGAGCACAGCAGGATGTGAAAGTGTACTACCTACCTTGACCGAGTGTGTCCTTCCTGACAGGTATGATTTGAACCAGCCAAGTGCTAGTTCACTGATACCATAGTAAACATTAAGTCTGTCTAGGAGAATGGTGTGGTCAATGGTATCGAATGTGGCGGATAGATCCAAAAGGGTAAAGGCTGTAACAAACCCTTTGGCCATATTGAGGAGAATGTTGTGAATATTAAGGAGAGCACTTTCGGTTGCATGGTGTTTTCTATATGCCGATTGGAAGGCAGTCATAAGGCCAGCTTCATCAAGGTGAGTTTGTAGCTGGACTGCCACTACCCTTTCAAGCATCTTTGAAATAAAATTTAGACTGGAGACAGGCCTATAGTTTTAGAAGATTTCTTTGTCTAAGGATGATTTTTTGAGGTTGGGGGTATCATGGGCCTGCTTGAAGAAATGAGGTCACTTCCCTTGTTCAAGGGAAGCATTAATTATTGAAGTGATGGGGGTGATAAGGATATCCAGATAATCAAGAACAAGAAAAGTGGGCCAAGGGTCACGGGAACATGATTTACTTGGAGAGTTCATAATGATTTTGGTTACTTGACCCTTGGTTACAGTAGAGAAAGTGGAAAGCACTGGGGGAGGAGAGTATCTGCTTTTATTAAAACTGGGATTCTACGATGCACTGGTCAAAATTTTGAAGAGTGCTTAGGATCTTGCAGTTGACCAACAAAAACCAAGTTCAGAGGTCATGATATTCTCACAGTAGAATCTAGCTAACCAGATCAAACTGAGAGAGTCTGTGTGACCAATAGGTCTCACCAAGTCCAAACACAAATGAAGTTTTATATTTAAGCCATTAACTTTGTGAATCTACATATTGTACATATTGTATAAAACGGGTAAATACAAAACATACTATTTCTCAAGTAATTTCCTAAGTAAAGGGGTCAAAGTTGGAGTTCCATCTCCCTTTTAACAGTTTACAATACACAATCAAGACATGCTTAATTACGGAAGCCTATTAGGGTCATGTTGAAAACAATTAAGTCGTAATTACAACTTACACGAGTCGTAATTATGACATACAAAGTTGTAATTACGACTTATGAAATTTTTTTAAACCAAAAACAAGAACTCCAAAGTTGTAATTGGGACTTACTATGTTGTAATTACGACTTATGAATTTTTTAAAAACAAAAAACAACAAAATTGTCTTGCAAATATAATTTAAGACTGGGTTACATTGGGACGATTTTAAAACAACCATGAAGGTAGCTAATGTAGAATAGAGTTGACCAATCATTCTTCCTTTGTAACACAAATCTATGCTAGAGGGTGTGGTGTTTTGCTCAGAGCTATAGCTTAAAGTTGGGCATGATCTTCCTCGGTGGTGAAATGAGTATCACTTACCTGGCGGGCTGTTAATCCAGGTTCAAACCTGTGTCAGGGAGATACATAGTGACTCAGATGATGACTATAATGGAGGTCCCGTGTCATTGGTCCCTATCTCCTGTGGCATGTAAAAGAACCTGGGAGACATTGATAATTAGTCATCTCCAAACTTCTGTTTCTCTGTATTGTAAATGTGATAGTCCCAGTATGACCCTGAGCAGTTGATGTGGACGTTAAACAACTAAATAACTTTAACTAGTTTGGGCATGACTGACAGGACAAGGCCACAGCCTAGTTGACCATAAAATCTTTTGCTATCTTTTGCAAGGTAGGAATGTAACTCTAACCAACTTGAACCTAAGTAGCCATGTACTACCAGCCTACAGAATACTGACATTTAGTTAGAGCCAAATACATTAAATAATTAGCTTACACTCTCAACATTGTGCATTGTTGCACACTCACAACGTATATTTGTCTTAATATGACCAGGGCTATATGAAAAAACTTTACTTACTAAGTCGTAATTACGACTTGTGTAAGTCATAATTATGACTTACACAAGTTGTAATAATGACTTAGTAAGTCATGACTTAGTAAGTAAAGTTTTTTATATTGGCCTGGTCACATTAAGACAAATTTACGTTGTGAGTGTGCAACAATCTCGAATTAAAAGAGTAGCTTGTCATAGAGAGTACACTTGATTACAGCTGTTGTAAAACCAGTTTGAGACTTTTTAATGCTATTGGGCATAGTTTAAAATAGATGTTCTACTGTTTTTTACCAAAAGTTGTAGGTAGCCTGTAGTGCTGGTATTGTTTATCGATATTGAAATATTTATCAATTCATGCTTTATATAACAATATCTATAATGTAGGGTACAATCTCAATATTGAAACATACTACAAAATAGATCCACCTCTTCCATTAAAATAAAGAACAAAATTTAAAGAATTTTATGACTTTTCATGTCATATTTTGTAACTTTTACTTACCGCGAAAACGAAATTGTCATATTTGTTTACGTTTCGGGACACTACTAAAACTCGCAAAAGAGTTTGGAAGGTCTCGCACAAGTAAGCATCTCATGCCCCGATATTTTAATGTTGATCGATACGGAAGGTAAAAATATGGTTTGATATCGATATACATATTTTTATTTGATACCAACACTAGTAGGCTGTGCAAATATCAAAGAAGCATATTTTTTTCACAACCCAAGACAACTGCCTCCACTCCACAAGTTACCCACAAACCTCACCCAAAAATAAACAACATTCTATGGTTGTGGGCATGTCACTGGAAAAGATAGTACAATGGAACACCCACTTTAGCCTAAGCAAGGAAAATTAGGTCAGCAATATGGAAGTCTATGGGGCTCTATGACCAGTTACTAATGGGCTACAGCCAGTGCACAATGTGAACCCGGATTACCAGCGCACCAGTTAAGTGTTACCCACTTGACCACCGAGGGAGATCATGCCCAACTTAGAGCAGTAGCTCTGAGCAAACACCACACGCTCTACTAGCATAGATTTGTGTTATAAAGGAAGAATGTTTGGTTGACTCTATTCTGCATTATCTACCTCCATGGTTGTTTTAAAATCGTCACAATTTGACCCAGTTGTAAGTTATAATTTTGTTTTGTTTTTTCATTTAAAAAAAATTCATAAGTCGTAATTATGACTTGGTATGTTTAATATTGACTTGCATAAGTGGTAATTATGACTTAGTAAGTCATAATTACGAGATAATATTGTTGTTTTTTTGTTTTTAAAAAATTCATAAGTCGTAATTACGACATAGTAAGTCATAATTATGACTTAGGAGTTCTTTTTTTGGTTTTAAAAAAATTTTATAAGTCATAACTACAAGCTAGTATGTCGTAATTACGACTTGTGTAAGTCGTAATTACGACTTAATTTTTTTTTCAACATGACCCTATAGGCTTCCATACTTATTAGTGGGAGCCAGAGTAAAAGAATCAGATGCAAGATCAGAATAAGTGAGGGGTTGATGCCCCACAAAGTATTTAACAGAGGAGACTTTCTTCAAGCACACAGTGAGAAAAATGCAAGAGTGCAGGGCACAAGAAAATACTGCTCAGCAGTGATATCCAATCCAGTTTGGACAATTGTTTAATGAACCACACTCAAATTTATTAGTATTTCAGCACTTACTGTTTACAATCATCTTAGTCCTTCTCACAAAAAGTTAAATAATGAAGGGTCTTTACCCAACATGGTAAAGATTCAAACCTGTGAACGACTGGAGATCAGCTTTCTGCAGAGCTCAGGAAGGGACATAGAACTGTTTCATTATATCGTTACCACCAGTTGACAAGTCGTTGCTGCAAGTTATTAAGTCGTATCCACGAGTTAGCAAGTCATTTCCACAAGATAGCAAGTCGTTACCACCTTTAGCAAGTTATTCCCACAAGATAGTAAGTGGTTCCCACAAGATAGTAAGTCATTCCCACAAGATACTAAGTCATTCTAACAAGTTAGCAAGTCATTACCACAAGTTAGCAAGTTGTTCCCACAAGTTAGTAATTATTAAGTCATACCCACAAGATGAAAAGTCATTCTCACAAGTTACCAAGTCATTACCATAAGTTAGCAAGTCCTTCCCACAAAAGAGTAAGTCGTTCCCACAAGATACAAAGTCGTTCCCACAAGTTAGCAAGTCATTAACACAAGTTAGCAAGTCGTTCCCACAAGTTAGTAATTATTAAGTTGTTTCCACAAGATGAAAATTCATTACCACAAGATACTAAGTCGTTCCCACAAGTTACCAAGTTGTTACCATAAGTTAGCAAGTCCTTCCCACAAGTTACCAAGTCATTCCCACAAGATAGTAAGTCATCCCAACAAGATAGAAAGTTATTCCCACAAGATACTTAGTCATTCCCACAAGTTAGCAAGTCATTACCACAAGATAGCAAGTCGTTGCCACAAGTTAGTAAGTCGTTCCCACAAGTTAGCAAGTTGTTCCAACAAGATAATAAGTTGTTACCACAAGTTAGCAAGTCGTTACCACAAGACACCATTTCATTCCCATGAGTTAGCTTGTCATTCCCAAAAATTACTAATACCCCTTTCACACTACAGACGGTATCACCAGCGTTTGGTGAAACGTCCCTGTCCTTAGATCACCGCCTGGCGTCTGTTTGAAAAATTGCAAGTCAGTAATATTTCCGCCTCTGAATTTGGTACCATAAGCATGTGCAGATGAATGTGAGCAGGCGCAGATGAATTTCTTGCTATGGTAACTGAAGGTGTAGTCCACATTGCATACAAGGTTGTGATTCAGTCGTCTTTTGTGTAACACAGCGACATAAGGCAAGTGGAGGTAATTTGACGTTTCATCACTGTGTCACAAGGTCACATTCGAATCTTGAACGGTAGTTGAAGGTCAAGGATTTTACCAAAAACGGACTACAGCGGGGAATACAACCTGTAGTGTGAATGCTACACCGAATCTTGGAAGATATGAGGGATCCTTTGAAACAGTTCCATTGCTTGGGAAAACCTGTAACTGTGGGACATACCACCTGCAGTGTGAATGGGGCATAAGTCATGTTTTGATACCAATGTACAGGCAATTTCTTTGTATGCCATACCAAACTTATCTTGAGGGAACAACATAATATCTTGTGGTAACAACTTTTTAACTAGTGGGAATGACTTAACAAGTGGTGGGAACGAGTAAGTAAGTGGTTGGAACGACTTAGTAAGTGGTGGGAATGACTTAGTAAGTAATGGGAACAAGTTAACAAGTGGTTGGAATGACTTAGTAAGTGGTGGGAATGACTTAGTAAGTAATGGGAACGAGTTAACAAGTGGTTGGAATGACTTAGTAGAGCTCAGTAGAAAATACAAGTATTTACCACCTTGTGGTAGCCACTTAGTATCTTCTTCCCACAAGTTAGTATCTCATTCCCACCACTTACCATCTCATTCCATCGACTTAGTATCTCATTACCACAACTTAGCATCTCATTACTAAGACTTAGTATCTCATTACCATGACTAACTAACTTGTGGGAATGACATATTATCTTGTGGTAGCAACTTGCTAGCTCGTGGGAATGACTTACTTTAGTATCTTGTGGTAATGACCTGTTAACTTGTGATAACGAGATAAAAAAATTATAGGAAAACAGTTTTATGTCCCTTCCTGTGCTCCTTAGCTTTTTCACTTGTATATTGCCACTTTTAATTACCTTTATCCACACTGAGATGTTCACACAAGCTTAATTTTCCATGTCAAAATTTAATTGTAGTGCACATAAATTTGAAAGGTTGTTTTGCTGCTTATATCTTGTGAAGCAGCCTTTGTGAAATTAAAGTAAAGGCTAATGTAAGGTTTTACATATCTAGGCAGGGTTATCTTGGCTCAGGAATGGCAATGGTGGGGGTCCAAGCCACATAGAAGTGACAGCTTGTATTTAAATGTTTAGCTTTTTCAAACATATGTACAATATGAGAGCATACAATTACAACTGCACAAAAGTACATGTTAGTTAAACAGTTTCGATTACAATAGACAACAATTGATATTGTAAATGCATTAATGGAAGAAACCAGAGAAAGTTAAACCCAAGTAAATGTGGTAAAAAAGACAAAACCAGAAAAAAAATGAAATGCAGGAGAAATACACTAGGTTCATTTAATCTAAAAGAATCACCGACCAAGAATTTAGGAAATGTTGAAGATAGCCATGTGTGTAAATACTTGTCAAACTTACTAACCACTAGCCCAGTGACAAGCTCTGTAACAAAAGGAGAAAACTACCAATTAATCGAACAGTAACTAGTTTTTGATAGATAATTATATTTAATTGAGAGGCATTATGACGTCAAAACAGGTAAAACTAGAAAGCACTCATAGAGCGCAAACCTCCATCAAGGCAGCAGAGTATGCCCATATTGATACTTTCATTTGAAATATTGCATTTTCGTTTTAATCCTTATTATTGGAGGTGAATCATTTTTGGATACCATGGTGATGATTTGGGATTATTCTGGATCCGAGTCTTTCCCAAAATTTAGTAATAATTTCTTCCGTTGTTCAGGCAGTACCCACAATTTTCATAAGGATATGTTCTTCATTTTTGGAGTAATTATGAATATATAAAGAGACAAATTAACACACCCCAAAAGTAACTTCCTTAGCAAAGATAATAAAGCATTGAAACCAACTGTAGAGAATAGAATATTTGACCGCACTGTGAGAATATACTGTTTTGGCGCCTTTTTTGTGCTTATCGATATTATGTATAAAACTTATTCATTATTTAAATATTAAGTATCTTCTTAAAATTAGTAACCCAATTTCAGTAATGCCCACAGTGGTTCAATTGGCTCATTGAAGTACATTTCTTTGGTATGAAGATTTTTCAATGGCTTCTGCAGAACCAATAATTTCCAGAAAAACTACAGACTGTTCTTCATACAAGTGTTTGGTACAATTATTATCAACACACTAAATACCTCATGCTTGACAGTAGTTTGAATGATAATATTCATAATCCATAGCCAAACAAGCTTGTGTAAAATTTCAAGTGATTATTGGATGTCTGAATCATTAATCTTGCAATAATGGGAGGATTTACAAACACATGCACTTTCTTCCAGTCAGGAATGCAGGATTATTGTATCTAGGTACTTTTGGGGCATCTAAAGACTCATCCTAAAAATAAACAGTTAAATCAGACATTTTGTGAAACATTTCTTCATGTAGGATTACCTAAAGAAGATCCCACATTTATGGCTTTATGGTTAATATATATACATATTGTTATCCAGTGCAATTTTAATATATATATATTATAATAAACCTAATGTTTGTGACCAACATATATACAGGAATTTAATAACAGCCATGTTTTACTGTATAAATTGAAAGAGATTACCATATGTAGAATTTGCATGTTTAGAAATATGACCAGATAATCAAATTATAGCCACAATTCCTAACAACTAGTACAATACTTGTCTTATAGAATACATTTTAATTTATTAAATTTATTAATAAACTAATTATGCTACTTTTAAATCATGTGCATAAATTTCAGATAATTCTGAGACCCATACATTTTAATTACTGACCGGGACTATTTCCTTGAAATAAACTTGTTTACTGGTGAAAGCCATTCACTTACTGGTTAGCAACCCAAGCATTGAGAACAACTGATTTAGCACAATAAAATATAGGGATCTATACAAAGACCAAAATGTTAATCTGGCATTTGGTCACTGTCTAATATTCAGAAAACCAGCCCAGGTATAAAGTTTTCTCAGTCTTTTGTGTAACTGAAAAAGCTCCAATGGACTACTTTGGAATGTATGTGCTGGACAGCCAAATTATATTCCATGAGGTTACTTTAACACTAAAGCTAAATATGACAAATATCAAAATTGAAAATGTTTTAAATGGTCTCCTATATATAGGAAAAAATTATATCTTATTATTATAAATAAAGAATTAGAGATATGCAAGATCATGGCTAACCATAAAAGTAATCAACCGAGGAAAATTGTTTATGCCACAACTTTTCTTTATATTTGGATCTTTTCTGAATTACGTTTGTACGGATCTCTATGCGGCGAGATTAGCACTTCAATTCATACAGTAATCTCCAATAAAATTTTCCCCAAATCAAATTGGCCTTAATTTACCAAACCTGAACATTTACTTTTGATCCTAATAAATGGCAAATTATCTGTAAACTCGTTGACTCTTAAAATTAAATATAATGTTAATAGCTTCTTCTGTGATTTTATACATGACATTTTAGTCCAGCAGAGTCATTACTTTTTCTAGCAGTATATATTCTCAGGATTAATACGGTCGTGAATGATAAGAGCTTTGTGTGTGAACACATTTCTTGTTTAGAACTAGCCCCCAGGTCACAAATAAGCCAGACCCCCCCTCCTCCCCCTAGTTTCTGCAGGGATCCGATTGATTGTATCCAGACAAATCAATACGTTCTAAACATGATAATACTGATACTTAAATAGGTATTGATAATAGACACATAATGATTTAGCAGAGTTCTATACAAGGATAAGAAGACTTTACCATAATATCTCTTTTTATGTATACTCCGGGTCAATACATGAAATGTGGTTCTGTCAAAAGTGAATACACACATTAATGGACAAATTTTCACCCCCAATTGTTCTGTGGATTATAGCTGTAATGTTGATAATGTAGTATATATTGTAGAGTACTTGGTCCAGTGGTCATTGGTAGTTTTATATACCTCACAGTGTACTTGTGTTTATATACTTAATTAAACAGTGGAATTAAAATGGATTCTGGAGACATTAATGTAAAGGTAACCAATTTATGTTTCTCTGATAATAAGCTGGGGTTTTTTTGGTTTATGAAATAGTGAATCAAAACAGATGAATAAATTTACGTTTGTAGAACACATTGACAGGTACATGGAATGTGCAACACAATGCCTAAATTGTAAAAGTGTCCAGATAGATTTAAAACAAATAAAAGTAATAGAATATGTTGGGGACTTTCACTTTCAACCGTTTTAACTTTTTCCTTGATAAAGAGTAATGCTTTCTAACTTTTATCAATCGAGTTTTACTTTATTTCCATTGAGAATTTTGTATTGCACCTTGATTAACAAACTTATTTAAATATAGTTTGTTCTGCCAATATATCTGACATTATCATAGTCTCAGACAGTATCAAACACTTCATGTCTTACAATGAGGTTAATCAAAGAGTTTTCAAAAACTGTTTTTCACCATTCAAAACATTGTCCAATAAAACCCTAGGGAGGTCAAAGTTTATGAAAAATTACAAATAAATAATGTAAATATTTAAATATTGGCCATACAATTGCACCTAAATCAATAAACAAACCTTGTTATCTTACTTTAAACTTGTTATGCAGTATGTATAATGTCATATTTTCATACAATATTAAAAAAAACTTTCGATCTTATTAAAATAATAGAATTTACTTAAATATGTTTTTATGTTGAAGTGTACCATCGCATCGCAATTATTCAGTAAATCAGAAAGAAAAATCCATTTTCTTGCTTGCTACAGCAAAATATCAACCTAACTGAACATCAAAAAATATTATTTATCAATAGAATAAATAAAACATATACATTTTGCATGTATATTATTTGTATCCCCATGTATTTGTGATTTTTTACTGCACAGCCTTTAAAATCTTGTCCAGGCTATGTTTGAGAAACTGTACTGAGTAGAAAGTTGATACTAGGTACACTGGTTAGAAGGTGTACGTGTGTAATGTCATGGGGTGACATAGATTTGATCTTTGGCCTTGCAATAGTGATCTTGAGTTTGAAAATTTTGTCCGGGCTATATCTCAGAAACCGTAAGGTGTAGGAAGTTGATACTTGGAACGGAATTTTTAAGGGGCTGCAGGTATGGAGTGTTATGGTGTGACCTTGATTTGATCTTTGACCTTTCTGTAGTGACCTTGACCTTTAAGATCTTGTCCGGGTTGTATCTCAGAAACCGTAAGTTATAGAAAGTTGATGCTTGATAGAGACATTGGTTAGAGGGTGTCGGCGTGCAACATCATGGTGTGACCTTGACTCTGCCAAAGTGTGTTCACTTACTATATTTGAGACATATTTCTCTTATCAAAAGATATATGGATTGCTGGGACTGATTTTTATATGTACTTTTACTTGATTGTGCTATTTCCATTGACAGATACAATTAATAAATTTTACAACTTCATGAAGTTTAGTTCACAGATTGATGCTGTCATCTTGCTACTGAATTGTCTTGTTTTAATACTTTATCTTTTCATGCATTTTCCCTCTCTTAATTAAGGTATTTTCTCTACTGAAACATTATTGGGACCTTTACACAACTAACACTATTAGCCCTGAACGTCTCCCGATCTCTGTACCATTTTATTTCTGTATCTTCTGGTGTTGAAAACTATTTCCCCTGGGTGTGGCGTACAGGCATCTAAGATGCTATTTTTGTAAAATTTGACCTCCCCAGGCTTTCAACATTAGAGCAACTGTTTCATAGTGTCACTTTATTACAGGAAAATTGAAAAATGCCTAGAAATTTGAGGCATTTTGCAAAATGACTGGGAGAACTAGAAAATGTTTTTTTTTTATCAAATTAATAGTATCGTAAACAAGTGGTACAAACATGTAACCATAGCAAAATATTACACATATAAGCTACAAATATAAATTACAACTTTATAATTATGTGATTGAAAAATCCAGGATGTTAAAATGTAGTAAAAATTATTGATTCAGTATTCCTGTTACAAAAATTTGGAAAAAAAACCCATGTACCAGAAATATAGCAGTCAAGTGACCTAGTGTGTTTTATTAATTTAAAAAATTTATATCGCAACAATGACAACTACAAATGACATTCTTATGTTATCTTTAGAAAACAAAATGTAAATAATTTATGTATCAAAAATACAGAAAAAGCAAATGGCGAAACATCAACTTTATTGATGCAATGCCCTGCAGACTACATATATACCTTTCACAGATCAGTTTATTGGCAAAAAAGTACCGAATCTATGACAACAGCTTATTACTTAATAATCTAGCCACCTTTGTGGCAATGTAAATACAACAGAATGCAATTATATGTCTGTGTTACTGTAGTTCATATTCATACATCAGTGTGAATTTCAACAGTCATTAACTTTGCTGTCTATGGATATTAGCCTTGCCTCCCTAATCATGAAGACAAGTCTGCCAAAGGACTTGGAGTTCTTTCTCCATATACACAACCTATAAAAACTGGCACTTGGAAAGGTGGCATTGTAGAATTACATGCAAGGAATACATGGGCCAGTGTACAAAGTTTACTGGAAAAAACTTTCCAGGCTCATCGAACCTGCAACTTAAAAATGTTACAGGCCCGTAGCAAAAGTTGCCAGACCATATTTTGGTTGTAGGTTAAATCAATATTGAGGTTCAAACTTGACCAAGTGGCAAGTACTAAATTATAAGTGAATTAATATTAGTTTTTATAATAACAAGAATGTATAAAGTAAAAATCTCATCAATTTGAGAGATTAAAAACATGTAAAGAGTTTTCTCAAGTTATAGGACATCCAAACCTGTAACTCTAGATACAGGTCTGAGAATAGTTACCAGCCTCGAACAGAGGGGTAGGTGTTAATTTCATTCACTGACAGTGGCACAGTTTCCTTGTGTACTGTAGGGGAGTAAAGCTTAATCTTCAGCTTTAATTTCATTTTGACAGATGATAAATATCATTATTATTTGAGTGATATTTCCTGTACTCTAGCTCTGATTTATTCATCCATATTGTGTGTAAACATTGAAAAGCCACTTAAGTTATATCTGAACAACAATAAACACAATCATATTTCTCCACCTAGGTGAACTAGTGTACCCTTATTTGAAATTGGTCTTAGATTTCTGCATTCTTAATTCTTTCATTATTTCAGTAGTAACTGTCTTGGGTTTGTAATCTGTATTGAGTTAATGGTAACCATTTATAAAAAAATATTTTTTTGTTGTGGCATTTTTGGGGACTTCAATTGCCCATTGGTTCTGAAATATAGATTTATATGCACTCTATACAGAAGAATTGGAAAAAGGAAACTGGTGTAAAATATTATAGGTAAAGGACCAAAAATATTGAAGCAATTGTAAGCTTTGTAAAGAAATCAAGATGTCTTTTTTGAGTTTACTAATTTTTTTTCTGTGAAAATCTATGAAAATCATCCTGCCATTACAAAAAGACTTGTGGTGCATATACACCCTGGCAGAAGTTGATTCAGTCATAAACAACATTATATGCCATATCTTACACGCACTTATCCTCAGTGAATGAAAATTGAGTTGCAGTATATGAATGGAAATATTCTAAATAGATCGATTAAATACCAATAAAATCACAAGCGTTTTTTTTCTGAGCTTTGTATATGTCTCAGTATCCTTATCATTTACAGTGTGGTGACAATTCATTACACATAACGTCCTCTTATATTAGCAGTACATATCACTAGACATCAATAAAGCAAGGTAATGCTTTATTGTTCAGAAGGTTAACATCATGATTATGTTGAATATAAAGTTGTGGAAAGAAAAAGGTTTCCCAGAACAAGAATCATATTTAATATAACCTTAAATGACTTAAATCACTGAAGCCAATCACCAGAGGCAGAACTGCACTCTTATGTACACATATAATTATATCCAAGGTGGAAGCTAATTCACCCAGCTACAAGCAAGCCATCAAAACAAATTTAACATTTTATTCTTGAAGCTTTCAACAAATATTTACTTACTTGTAATTTTTTATATCCCAATGGGCTTTCTCATTAATCCACATCCATAGTTTAAAATGGATTGTAAATCTCTTTGACAAAAGAAAACGGAAGGTGCTCACCAGACTGAGGAAAAAGATGTCGACACTACAGCCCCAGCAGAAAGTGGAGAGGTCATAAGTGAAAGTCAGGGAGTCAAAGAGACAGAATCAAGGGTCCAGGTTGTACCAGAGGAAGGCACATCAGTAGATCCTGATTCTGACAGTGATGAAGCAGGTAATACTGCACTAACTTCAGTAATTGTGAATTTTCTTGTGTTAAATAAATATGAACAGCTTTCAAAGAGTATATCAAACAGCTCTCTGATGTGTATGTGTTGAAAGTCTCACAGCTCCTGGACTTGCCAAGAATACTTTATGCCTATGGTAACTATTTGAAATACATCTGCATTTTTGGGTTTTTAAAGGTATCAACTACAAAATCAAAAAAAGCCATTCAGTTTCAGCATCTGTGTAGTAAATCAGAAAAGTACATAAAAGCTTTGAAATATTTATGGGACACATAAAATTTAGGTTCTCCTGCATGGAAAAATCTTGTAAGTTGCCTTATTCATGCGGTAAGAATGTTGAAACAAACTAAGCTTGAATAAAAAAAAGGGTCGATTTCAAAAATAGATCCAGTTTGCTTTTGGAGGGGTTGTAAGACAACTACAAGGGCTCGTTTAGCTTGATAATCAGATTTATACGAATTATTTATTTATTTACAACAGTACCCATCACTTCCTATATAAAAGTAAAATGTTTGAAACACCATTAACCATAAAAAATCCTTATTTTCAATTTGGAACCAAAAAAAGTTTATCAAAGTCCCTAGCAAAATGGAAAATCTGTCAGTCTGGGACAGGCCACAGATGGATAACCACCTTTACTAAAAATGAAACAATTTAGGTATTTTGTAAAGTTAGATTAAGATTTGAAAAATGTGAAACATGCCAATGAGGTAATTCCCTTCTATTTCCTTGCCTGGGTGACTGCATTAGGTCTTTAATGCAAAATTAGCACAAATTCTTATTTTTTTTTTGTCTTACTTTTAAAGGGTGTGTCCAGAAGCTAATTCTCCATAACTATAGCAACTCATAATGTGGTTACTCTTGTAAATATTAGTATCACATGAATTTTTAAATACTGTGTGTTTCATAAATTTCAATGTATGGGCTAATTGTTGTCAATTTTTGTCCAATGCAATGGGTTAACTTCTTCAATGTTATTTCCCAAACAAAATTGAGTCCTTGACATTGAAAATCCAAGTGTTTTAATGTTGTCACGCATTGGTGATCTTGTTTACTTATTTTCAAAAATATTTCGATACAAAGACTTTGAAAAAGTCAACATCAGTCACTGAGCTGAATTTTATATATGCTTGAAATGATTATTGTTTTAACAGCACAGTGTTGTTTGTGTATGTTTTCTTTCTGATCTTGGCTACTAATCCAGTGTTGTGGTTATTGTTGTAATTACATGTGTTTATAAACTCTGCATACACTTTAACTTCTTTTACAACCAGGGTCCATATTCTCCTTGTATTCTTAATCATAGAGTCGCGATTATACTTAGAATTTTCAAAGAATACAAAAATTTTCTAACAATAATTATATAGCTTCCTGACAATATTAAGAATTCTAAATGTCAATGATAATGACAATTGGAATGCAATGGTTGTATAAAAAAATGAAAAAAAATCCTATGGAAAAAATGGTAGCATTTATATTTTGGTTGTTGCCAAGAAGGAATATATTATTTGTGGAAAAACTGTAGGAAATACTCTTTCGTGGCAAGTTTGAGAAATTCTTTTTCTTATTTTCTTTTCCCTATTTTGTAATAAAATTCTCAAGATAAGAATATCAGCAAATACAGGCTCAGGTCTTGTCTGAATTGTTATTATAATATTGTAAAACCACTATAAATATAACAGATCTTGTCAAGTGTATTATGTGTACCTATTTTGACTTATTCTGTGTCAAATCGCTGTGTCAATATTAAGATGACCCTTGAATTCTGTTAAATATTAGGTTTCTCAATTCAGGATTTTTTTTTCATTTCAACAAAGATACATCAGTTCTCACATTCAAATACTTCCTATAACTTTTAACTGACAAAATTACCACTTTATATAATTGCCAGCGTGTTTTATTTGTCTGTTTGCAATATAACTTAAAAAGTTATGGACAAATTTTGATGAAAGTTGGAAGAAATATTAACAATTTGCACTTGGATCGGGCCATCATATTTTAGTGGTAGAGTAAGAAATCTAAAATTCGACAGGAATCTAAAACTCGCCACCTCTAAAACCTTAGTTAATTTTATAAAGAAAATGATGTTTTTGTCCAAAAATTGGTATTTTTCAGTTCAAAAAGCCTTAATTTACTATACAGTCAACAAATCTCACCACAATTCATTTATTTTATTAGTATTTTCACATGTGGCGAATTTCAGATATGTGGCGAATTTTAGATTTCTTACTCACCATCTGGATCCAGGAATTTTTAAAAAAATTTTTATCATAGCTTTCACAAGCTATATTGGAGGTGCTGGGTTTTGGCGGAGGTATGCACTCTCTGAGTGCTTTTGTTTCATATATTGAAATGTTTGATCTATTCTCCAGTGATGATGACCAATATATTGAAATTTCAGCCACGGTTTACAGAATATAAACATCATAATAATTAAATGTATCTAGTTGATTCTAAGATTACATATTTATTAGCATTAATACCAGACTTCCTATATTGTATCAAACTTATGATTGAGTATGCTTAAATATACATAAACTTAATTAAGCCCTTACAAAGAATAGTTTATCACAATTTATGTACTGAGGCATCTGTCTCACTTAAGATTTCTCTTTCCACCGCTCTTCTTTATGGTTTGATTTATGGCTGTTGTTTATATGCTTAAAGTATGTTCTTAGCATGATAAAAAAGGTCCTTATTCTGTCTACCAAACAATGTAGATATTATTTTGCACTGCAAATATACCTTGTGGCAGAAAATAAATCTACATCAGCTTTGCGCAACTAATTTTCACTAAGAGTCTATAATTTGCAGAACATTGGTGTTCTTGATTGTTGACATTCCATTTCCATGTATAAAAAGGAAGTGTACCTTGAAATAACTTCTGAAAAACTGAAGTTATTGTAACTTGAGCTTATTAAGTTTAACAATGGCTTTAAGGACACCACCAACAAACATATACATTTTAATCCCGAATTATTACCATTCAGCTTACTGCATAATGCTGTTTTAGAAACTGTTTTAGAAACTGTTCTCTAAAAAAAAAACAAAATTTTGGCAAAATTTAATTTATTTTACCAAAGCAAGAAGAGTTTGATTTTATATGTTAAAATAATGGGATTTCTTTGACTTAGTCATAAAAACAAAATTCTGGTCTGTAATGTGACCTCTGAAATCTGATTTTCTGTAATCCACAAATAAAATTTAGAAAATGGCATGTAAATTATTGATAATGGTTTTACAAGTAAACTGAATTCTTCTGATAAAATAAACCCATGATCCAGCTCCAGTGGTAAGCTTTTGTGCCCCATTAACTATGTTTAGGATTATTCCATTCATTCAGTTTCAGTTAATTCAGTTTTCTAACATACAGATGAACTTTGTTCAGTCCTAAAGGGACCAAAATATATACCATTACTTTAAAAGATTATTCAGATGACATGGTAAATATTTATGGAAGAGGGCTCCACAGGACCAGATATTCTGTTTAAAAGGGAATTTACTCAAGGAAGATGTTATTTACAGAAGTTTGACCACATTATAACAGGAATCTTGTTTCTATAGCAAAGAACATACCACAGCAGATTAGGCCCACTTCTTAAAAAAATCGTTCAGTCTTGTAACAGTTTGTTACAATGGGTTGTCAAAAGATTAATTTTATTACTAAAGAATTCTAAAGAAAATAAAAACCACATTTTAGCCATGCATACTCCACCAGAAAGTTCCTCACCACTTCCAGTAACAAGCACTGATATTGGTCAGACTGTGGAACCAAGGGTGACAGAGAGCCAGAACGAGTCTCAGATACAGACAGGTACATCCCCAGATTTCTTTATTTAAACCACCACATTCCTATAAAAACTCCCAACAGGTCATTTTCTTTTGTATATTTATTCATTGCATGTTAATTGTCTTTTGATAAATGTCTTTTTTAGTTTTTTTTATTTGTATATTACTAATCAAAATGTTTTAGTCATCTGAAAATGGAACTAGTCAATTTTTTCACTTCAGTTTGTAAATGTACAATATGTGTGTTTCATGTTTTTTTTTCTTCAATTTTACAAGCACTCTGTGATCTCCAAGCACAAATGAAAGCCTTAATTTCATGTTGTATTTATTGTACATTTGACTTATACTTTCCCTTCTTGAAATTTTATAATCACTGAATAATCAGTTTGATCAGATTGACTTTCTACAGTGTGTTTCTCATTACTGTACAATTATCTTTAAATTTTGTGTCAGTAAAATCTATGATAAAATATTTTACATCTGGAAACCAGTTATACTAAACACAATATATGCCAATAAATTAATCTATTCAACAAAGAGTAACCTTTACAAAATATTCCACAAATCTGTAATTGTACGCCACATTAATTAAAAATATTTAGCGCTTGTTTCAGTTTAATGAATAGTTGATGTCATTATAATTGATTACTAAATGAGTTTGAATGATTGTATCACTTGATTGGATTAGTTTTACCTTCCCCGAATTTACAGCAAGTGAATATATAGTCCATTTGATTGTATGATAGAAAATATTAAGCAAAAAGTAGACCAAAAAATCTGCCCAGAAAAGAAATGGATGGATAATTGAATTACACTCTTTATTACACTTACATATATTCTCTTTATGATTTTTAACTGACAATGTTAAAGTCAAATTCAAATAACTGAATCACAATGGAAAATAAAAAAATATTTTCCTTAAATAAAATGCCTCAATTTTTTGTCATACTTCTTGAATTTGGCCAAATTTGGGATGATTGAGACTGTCTCAGATAGTTAATATTGACACAACGTGGTATAGTTTTTGGTTAAGTAAAAGGGTGTTTCAGAGTCCTGGTGGACATCACACCTTGATGTAAGTTATCATTTGCAAATTAATTGATTTCTTACTTTTAAACTTTTAAGACCATCATAGAAGCTCTGAAAACAAATATAAATCCTTCGTGTTGACTTTCTTAGTTTTTAGGGACAGAATGGGGTGTAGGTTAGGATATATCATGGTGTTTAAACAAAAGAATATGGCACAGGTTTAGTCAACTAAATATGGTAACTAAACTTCCAGGGAAGAAGACGTCCCCTGCCTTAGCTACAGGCTTGTCAAGCTTGTCACTGGTGAGTGAGACAGACCAGGAGGTGGCAGCCATCATGAAACCAGCCAGTGTACCACACACTATGGAGGACAGGGAAGATGTAGATCTAAAGCAAGAACTTGAGGACAGAGGTAATGGATTCATTTATTCTGCATGTTATAACTTTTTCAATGTCTGCTTAGCCACTTCTGTTTCCTCATTCAGAAAGAACATTAAGTCTTGGTTGTTTACAAAAGTATATCCATGTTACGTTTTCTCCAACATTTTTGTGTCTTCAATGGTTCTGACTACTTTTCAAGGTCTAGATTTCTGATTTTAGATTGTTTTTATTCCTGTCGTATGTTAGAGTCTGTCTTTTTATGAAGATTAAGCTGTGTAAAAGTGTATCTGAAAGGAAATCTTTGTGGTGGCAGTGTAACAAGCTCAAAATTGATGAATCCCCAGTTTTCTTCCAGGAATATCATATAGAGTATCTGTAGCATCTAAGTTATCCCAACGTCTAATATTCAAAATATTCAGTGTTATAAACACATTTCGACTTCATTCTGATATTTACAAATGACTACAGTTTTGTACAGAAAAAAACCCATTTTGTATCACAAATTATTTCTGGATGATAGAGGTTCTGGGACAGACTTAATTTTACCTGCACAAGTTGGTACTGGGTCGGAAGTAATGAAAGTACTCTAGAAGAATATAGTTATAATTATACATATCTTCCAAATTTAGTTTGACAATTTAGAATCCATAGAGACTTCTCTTCAGGTTTATTGGAGTGGCCAACTGTACATGTAAATGTCAAATTTCAAAAAGATCCTGCATAAGTCCTAAGACTGTCCTAAGTCACACAAATCTTGTTGATCTGGCAAATATGTTTGGACGTTTTTTCAGGGAGAAAATTTTCAAAATTAGGTCTAGCTTACAATCATTATCACCAATTCCAGTCAACAGACCCAGCCTTATTAAAAATACCTTGTATTCCTTCACACCAGTGTCTGAGGATGATGTACTAAAAATTCTAGTGTCCTCTAAAACCACAACATGTGATCTTCATTCTATTTCAATTTCATTTGTCAATGTGTTGATATGCTCAAAACTCCTATTACTAATATCATAAATTACTCACTTTCATAACTTGTATCATAAATTATTCACTTGAGGGGGGTAGTTTCCCAATTGTTTTAAAATTGCTTATATAATTCCCCTACTAAAAAAACTAACTCAATTTCATATCAAAATTAATAGAGAAAGTTGCGGCTAAACAGTAAAATGACTTTATTAGCGAAGAGGGGACCTCCAATGTCCATCAGTCAGCACACAGAAGGTTTCACCACTGTGACAGCACTGCTTAAGATCCAAAATGACATATCTACATCTGTGGATTCTAGGAAGGCAGTTGCTCTAATATTGTTAGATCTTACATGATTGCCTAAACGACTGGTTTGGTATTGATGGTACTGTGCTGACCTTACCAGCTGCAAACTAGAATACAGTTTTTCTGGGGATTTTGGTGTCCCCAAGGTTCAGTTTTAGGGCCCCTCCTTTTCACTTTCTATAATAGCCCCCTTAGCAATGCTATGGTCAGTTGTCGACTGGACTACTGTAATTCCCAACTATATGGGGTCAGCAAGGCCAATGTTGCCTTGTTTTCAGATTGAACAGAATGAGTCATGTCACACTTCATGTAGAAAACTCCACTGGCTTCCTATTTCTTATTGTATCCTTTTTCAAATACAAACTCCCCATTATTAACTTCTCACACCCCCTATTTGCCATCTTTGATCAAGTCTAGTAATCTGATATGTGGAAACAGACTCAGTTTCTTGCTTCCGTCCCAGAAAAGCCATAGGCAGGGCTGGTTTTCCCATGGCTGCAACAGTGGAATGGAAAAGGCTCCCACTTAATGTTAGATCATAACAGGCTATTCCAGATTTTAGAAGCTAACTCAAGACTTCTGTTTAGACTAGCTTACCATTACAGTCATCCTCCCCTGGTGGGCACTTACTGGGTGACAACTTTGCAAGGTTTAGGACTGTACGTCCCTTTTAGTATTTCAGCACATTAGCGGAATTTCATCAGTTTTGTGCTAAAAAAATCGTTTCTATTATTATTGTTATTATAGTTATTATTAAGGTCAAAGGTCAAAGTTGGGGTTTTACGTCCCGTTCAACAGCCAGGGTCATATTGGGACAGGTCCTCAGAATTGCCACTTGTGGGACTCGAACCCACAGAGGTGACAGCCTATGATTAGATGCCAAACTTGCTAACCACTAGGCCACCGAGGACCTCTAGTTATTATTAAGATATTACCTAAACACTAGATGAAAACAAACGATATTACCTACTAGTATAGTCACTTTAACTAAAAACAATTTGTTTTGTTTTCACTTTGAAAGCTTCAGGAGAGGGTACAGCTGTGGATAGGATGTCAGACAAAACACTTTCCCCACTAGAATCTGATGCAATAACTGCTTTCTCAACTGACTTTTCTCAAGAAAAGGTAAGATCATGCAACCAAAATATACATTTAAGTGTCCATTATTAATGTACTACTGCACAATTGGTTACACTATCATATGTATCCATAATCAAGCCGACTTCATAATTTTGTCCATTTTAAGATGAGAGAATATCTTTCTTTTAATACTAAATGACATCATTCAGTGAAAAGATAATCTACCAAAGTACATCAACACAGCTAGAGCTAACTCATTCACTTGTATTAAATTATTATCATACAATAGCAAATGTTTATGAAACATTTCATCGCACAAGGACAAATATGTTCATGGAATAACAGGTAGCCAAATAAAGATTTCATAATATTGAAATATGTAAAAGTGTTACACTCGAGAGTTGTTTTCTGCAAGAAACTGTTGTACATTGCACACTAGAAAATCAGATCGCTCAGTGTTTGGATATATGTGGGTCTTCAGAGCTTAATGACAATATTTTATTATATATGTGGGTATCAAGACGATTCGCCCCAATGTCCAACTCGCCCCATTTAAGAAAAAGACAACTCACCCCATATCAAGTTTTAGCACCAAAAGCTAAAGCTCAGTGGAAGGGGCTGCATTAGTGGAATTATAATTAGGAAATTTCAAGGGAGGCTAGGCTAGGACATTATGAATTGCCAATATTTGGAGCAGTGGAGGCATTGTTGTATTTTTTTATACAATTTGTAGTCATTTTGTACTCATTTTAAGGATTTATAAGTGAACTCAAATTTCAGAAATTTTATTTGAAATTTTAAATGAATTAAAAAAAGCGAGCTTAAGAATATCTTCATGAATGTGGCATACTACAGAGACCAATTTTCAAAAAAGGTCAAGATGAAGTTAAACTTGAGATAGAATGAATGGAAGCGAGAATTTAATTAACTGACACGTTAATATATTATATTCAACTATAATTATGAATTTTATATAATGTACTTTTATCTTATAAAATTATAAATAATGTACTGAATGTCTTTTTATGCTATTGACTTAATTTGTGTTTGATATAAGTGTGGATTGTTTCCTGGGACCAACAATAATATGGGGCGAGTTGTCCCGAAATTTCCGGGGCGAGTTGGTACTTGGGGCAAGATGTTCTGTAAGCTATATGTATATAGAGCATTCTTTATATAACATGGTTCTTAATTCTAATTAATTGCTAACCTTTTTCCAGGCTGCTGAGCCAGGTGAAGCAGAGGTCATTGTTCTTCAGGGAACTAGTGTTGACATCCCAGGAATAGTTACTGAAACAAGTCCAAGGGTCCAATCTCAAGCAAAACAGCCAACACCAACAGATGTAGACGGAGCTGTGAACCAAGAGGAGTCAGAAGATACCCTCAGTGATGTCATGGAACCATCACCAAGAATGGAACTACCCACAAGAATGACCAAAATCAGGTATACAGTGATAGAATCTTGAAGTTATATTAACAGTCTTGTGAAAATTGCCACCTATGTCTGATGCTTTCTGTATCCAAAATATTGTAGTCTTCTTACTTTCTCCAAATAAAAGTATTTTCATTTTCAATTCAACAGTTAACCTGCGTGTGAATTTTCTTTTCTGCAAAGCAACCAAGGCAAGATTATAAATTTAGTTATTTAGAACAAATGCAATAAACACGATCCTGCATATTTTTTTTACAAAAAGGTATCAATGTAAAGGTCTAAAAACTGATCACATTTTGATTTTTATCAGCCATCCAGTCAAGAAGGAAGAAGACAAGGAATCCGAGTCCAGGCTTGATTTATCAGCAGGGACATCTGAACTCATTGCAGGTATCGTAATCTTTCTGAGAACATCAACATTTTCATTATAAAAAAATATCAAGTGACAAAATATTACCAGTTATGACCAATTAAGTACATTTACCACACCCATGATTTAGTTTGTTCTCCTTTGGATGAGACCGAATTTTGATACATCACCTTCCCCACAGAAAGAAAAACACTCCCATACTTTCACTTGAGGTGTACGTATTTAAACTTATCATAAATCAACTTAAACGAAGTTCAACTGCAATTCGTACTACCTCTTATTGTGGAGATTGCCCAGTTAGTGTCTACAATAATAGCAATTGTGCTTTAATAGTGAAATAGTTGTACATGCTATTGTAATTAAATACATTTAAATTAAACAATTGGCAGTGTTAGATGATCAGTTTCAACTTCAGAGATTGATATAAGATTTGAAATTTCACTCTGCACAAGTGCTTAGAATTAATTTTACTATCTCAGGCCTCAAGGTAAATGTATGTAATTAATATCTTGAAAAAATTTCCACTGGCGAAGTTTTATTAACTGCAGGTGCTGCAGACCAACTTATGGTTCCACGATTGGAAGGCATTAGTGATGGGGATGAAAGTTTCAGCGTAGATCTAGCACCAAGCAAAACATCAGAGAAAAAGTCTGATACTTCTAAAAATGACGTGGACAAAATCCTAGACCATTACAGGAAGCAATGGGGAAGCCAGAAGGTGGCTGCAGACCAAACCACCCCAGTTTATGATCCCTATGAAATGGAAAGTGAAGTTATCGATGATGTCCTGGCTGAAGAAGACTCGGACTCGCACAATACAACTTCAACATCTGCCCTTTTCGGAGAAAGCTTTTCGCAATTAAGTCAACCTGCAACAAGAGAAAAGGAAGAAAAAGAAATAGCAGTGCAAAGTGCATCAGTGCGAATTGAAAGTCCCCCTCAAAGGTATCAACCAACTAATACCAGACTACAGAAACTAGAAGATATAAGCATCCCTGGTGTCACAGTTACATCAGATGTGCACAATATTAGTATTTCCTCTTCCTCAACCATTTCTGATGCGGAATCTCAGCTGACAGACGAGCTGATGCAAGATGTTGGTTCAACCCAAGGCAGATCAGATGATCTGATTACAGAAATTCAAGGCAAAAGCTTAAAGTCAACAGGCTTCACAGTTGAAGCATTGAATTCTGCCATGAAATATAACAGTAAGATCCCCGATGATGATAATAAAAGTGACAGTGGTGTCTCTGACTCAACTCTCAGCAAAGGCAGCTTAGAAGATCTGATGGCATATGATTATACCAATACTCAGGTTCCCAGATCAACTATGAAGAATCTTATATCACTTGGCTCATACAAGGACAAACTTCCAAAAAGATCTAGTGAAATTCTGGCATATCCTGTATATGGAGCTTCTACAAAACCAGACAAAAAGGAAAAAGAAGCCAAACCAGCTGATAAACCAAGGCAGGCAAAATCAGTTACTTTTGATGTCAATGGGGATGAAGTTACAAAAATGGAAGATGGAAGTCATACAGACCCTTCAGTTCTCGAAGGGCAAGAACTCATTAACAGATATGCTCCCTCAGCTGACGCAGATGTTCTGACAAAAGTTACTAAGGTTAGTACAACTTATTGAGCTCTGAAGTCTTTACTTGTAAGACTAAACCTAAGATTGAATAAGCATATCCAGAGAATCCCTGAAATACAGTTGTAAATAATTTTATTTTATTTGACTGATAAAAATGAAACCCTAATATTTTGAAATACATGCATGGTAAAATACAGAATACCGTTACTATAGATATCAATTCCCAGTATATGTATCACAATAAGAGATAAACTATATTTCTGTTTTATACTTTAATAGTTCATCAACAACAGAGGAATTTAACTGCCTTCAATTAATAAATAATTCAATGTCCTCACAACTTCACCCTTAAATCACTCGACACTTAGTAACGGTCATTCATTGCTGATCAAGTAAACAACATTGCAAGAAACACAATATGTAGAGCATGTTAAATCTTGCTAGACTAACACAAGAGTGTTCAGTTGAAATATTGCAAGTACATGTAAAAGCATTCAACAAAAGATGAAATGCTTGTAATATGGGTTAAAAACAGAATGTCATCTCCAAAGATATCAAAAGAATAAAATAAAGTGGTTATCAATTAGCAGGATTGGTTCAGTAACTCAATATGGACATTGTACATCGGTCAGTGAAGGGTCGCAACAAATACTAACTCATGGAAAATGTCAATGGTATTGCACTTGAAATAAGAAAATAAGACTTCAAAATAGCATCAGAGATGCCTGTACCCCACAGCCTTGGGAAATAGTTTTCAACACCATGAGATATAGAAACAATGAACCAGTACAAAGATTGGGATACTTTCAGAGCAGTGTCAGTTATATAAAGGTCCAAATAATGTTTAAGTAAAGAAAATAATGTCTATGAGAAAGAAAATGTATGTACAGATAAAGTATTAAAACAAGACAATTCAATAGCAAGATTACATTAATCAGTACACTAAAAATAATGAAGCTGTAAAATTTATTGAGTATTATTATTATTACGTATTTATACTCAGTATAAATAAGATATTTCAATAGCAAGATGACCATATTAATCAGTAAACTAAAAATTATGAAGCTGTAAAATTTATTAATTGGAGAATATATGTCAATGGAAATGGCATAATTATGTAAAAGTACATATAATTATCAGTTGAGCAATATATTTATCTTTGTCACAAGAGAAATATGTCTCAAATATGGCAGTTGAACACAGTTTGGCACAGCCAAAATTAAAAGTCACACCATGATGATGCATACCCCCTAATCAATGTTCCTACCAAGTGTCAACCTTCTTGTACCAAGAAATACCCCAGAACAGATTTTAAAACTCATGGTCACTACAAGGCGAAAGGTCAAATCAAGACCACAAAATGATGTTGCACACCAACAACCCTCAACCAATGTCCATATCAAGTATCAACTGCCTACACCTTACGGCTTCCGAGATATAGCCTGGACAAGATTTTATAGGTCAAAATCATTATGACAATTTAAAATAAAGGTTGTATCATGATGTTGCACACCTACAACCTCCAACCAATGTCCCTACCACGTATCAACTACCTACACCTTACAGTATCCAAGATATAGCCCGGACAAGATTTTATAGGTCAAGGTCACTACAGCAAGATCAAAGGTCAAATCAAGGTCATACCATGACGTTGCACACCTACAACCCCCTTAGCAATGTCCCTACCAAGTATAAAGTTCGTACACTTTACGGTTTCAGATATTGGCCGGACAAGATTTTATAGGTTAAGGTCACAATGGCAAGGTCAAACATCAAATCAAGTTCACTCCATGACATTGCATACCTACAACCCTCAACCAATGTCCCTATCAAGTATCAACTTCCTACAGCTTACGGTTTCTGAGATATAGCTTGGACAAGATTTTATAGGTCAAGTCACTACAACAAGGTTAAAGGTCAAATCAAGGTCACACTATGACATTGCACCTACAACCCTCAACCAATGTCCCTACCCAGTATCAACTTCCTACACCTTACGGTCTCCTAGAAAAAAGCCAGGACAAGATTTTATAGGTCGTCACTATAGCAAGGTCAAACCAGGTTCACTCCATGACATTGCATACCTACAACCCTCAACCAATTTCCTACCGAGTATCAACTTCCTACAGCTTACGGTTTCTGAGATATAGCCTGAACAAGATTTTATAGGTCAAGTCACAACCAGGTTAAAGGTCAAATCAAAGTCACACTATGACATTGCACCTACAACCCTCAACCAATGTCCCTACCCAGTATCAACTTCCTACACCTTACAGTCTCTTAGAAAAAAGGCTGGACAAGATTTTCTAGGTCGTCACTACAGCAAGGTCAAATCAAGGTCAAACCATGTTACACACCTACACCCCCTAACCAATGTCCCAAGTATCAACTTCCTACACCTTACAGTTTCCGAGATATAGCCTTGACAAAATTTTATAGGTAAAGGTAACTATGGCAAGGTCAAATCAAATTCACACCATGACATTGCATACCTACAACCTTCAACCAATGTCCCTACCAAGTATCAACTTCCTATACCTTATGGTTTCTGAGATATAGTCTGGACAAGATTTTATATGTCAAGTCACTACAAGGTTAAAGGTCAAATCAAGGTCACACCATGACATTGCACACCTACAACCCTCAATGTCCCTACCCAGTATCAACTTCCTACACCTAACGGTTACCTAGATAAAGCCCGAACAAGATTTTATAGGTCGTCACTACAGCAAGGTCAAATCAAGGTCACACCATGACGTTGCACACCTACAACCCTGAACCAATGTCCCTACCCAGTATCAACTTCCTACACCTTACAGTTTCCTGCATAAAGCCTGGAAAAGATTTTATAAATCAACATCACTACAGCAGGTCAAATCAAGGTCACACCACAATGTTGCACAACTACACCCCCTAACCAATGTCCCAAGTATCAACTTCCTACACCTTACAGTTTCCGAGATATAGCCTTGACAAGATTTTATAGGTCGTCACTATGGCAAGGTCCAAGGTCAAATCAAGGCCACGCCATAAAGATGCTCAACTTCACCCCCTAACCAATGTCCCTACCAAGTATCAACTTCCTACACCTTACGATTTCGGACAAACTTTTTCCCGCCACCCACCTGCCCACCCACCCACCATGGGTGAAAACAATACCCTGATAACTCTCAGGGGCTGTGGGGTAAAAACTGATTGTTCTTTCATGCTTGGTCAGATAACTCACAAAAGCCTGAATAAAAATATTTTAATTAATGTAAATACGAGAGATTTGAATATGAAGCAACAGATCAGGCGAGTACAGCAAGGCATTTTCTGCAGCAGATTTGTCAGTCTGGTTAGTAAATGGGTACATACAGTTCAACACCTTCAAAGAAATATGTGGATTACACAAACTATAATAAAAAATCAAGGGTCTTCCCCCTGAGAGGGTGAAGAAGTGCTAAAACATTAACTTTCACATGATAACAAGGGAAACCTTATTCTATTTACGTTGTTTTAATAAGAGATAGTCAAGGGTAGTTTTAGTTGAGTAAAGCAGTGTGCAAGAATTCATCAAGATTCTGCAATGTGAAACCACTTGGCAATGGGCTAGCAACTGGCAACTTTCCACTCAACATCTCACTTCAATGAGAAGCCATTCCAGATATTGGCTGAATGGAATTACTGACCTTCAAGCTGACAAGGAAAGGGGTGGGGGACTTTTTAATTAGATGCAGGGAAAGCCAAGTTCAATAAATGCTAAAATTAATCATGTTTTGCATATCCAGGTGGTCCCATATTGAAATGGCAGCCAATTGTTAACATTATTTTCAAACAGTTTCAAATCTTCGGCTATGAAAAAAGTAATTATGTCTTCAGATTGTCTTAAACATAATAATACTCTTTTAATATGACCAATTAAGGTATCGAAAAAAAGAACAGGCTAAAAAAGGAAACTGTATGAAAAATTGAAAATGTTAAATGCAGTGCATGGCCACAGATCTCTGCCAGGGCCCAGCCATACATTCATTGACAGGTGTTGTTTTCCCATCAATAAAAGACCTTACTGATATATTTGTCATTATATTATTATCAATATTTAAGCAGTTTTTGTGACCATATATATTCCAAATAATCTTGGTAACTGGCAGACTCAGAAACAAACAATGCAATAATTTCTGCCTCAGTGGAAGAAACAACTGATACAAAGGATTGATGCAGATATATTTATTGTATCACGTCCACAGGACAGTCAAATTATAATATAAAAGCAATTGTAAGTAATATTTAGTACTCAGTAACAGTGTCAACTAAGTATATAATAAAATATATTCTCTTTTCCTCAAAGAAAAGACACTGTATATAAAAATGTTACAGTATAAAGCATATCGATATTTATGGAAGATAAAAATGAAAATTTATCAATATGTGTGACCACATAACTTGACCAGCATTGATGTCATTGATATGAACATAATAATAATCATATATTATGTATATTTCATGATGCGAGATAGTACTTCAGTAAAAACTGAAAGTATTACACTCTTTTACTGTACAGAGTGTCAGGTTATCAGTAAACAGGTTGAGTATGTTGACCAGCAAGATGCAACGTAATGGCAACAACCAGACTAGGTACTCATAAAAGTATTTAAATATTGTGTATTTACATAAATTACTTAAGTGAAAGCTAATCAGCCGTCATTTCATATTTTTACCTGTTCTTTGGTTTTAACACAGTCTTCCTTATTTTCAGATAATTGACATTTTACTGTCCCCCTCTTCCACTCAAGTGAAAAGGGAAACATTAATTCTCGTTTGTCAACAAAACTTTAACCTTACCCATGACTTTTCGAAGCCCTTGGAGGATTCCAAACAGATCTACAATTGATAAGGTTACACTTTTTTGCCATTGCAAGTTTTACCACTAATTTTTTGTTCCCTTTTGGTTTCTTTGTTTACAGACTAAAATTTTTACACAATATTAATGAAATTTGGTGAAAACATGTACCCTAAAGAAATCTATGTATCATTTAATTTCGGGCATCATCAAATAAATTTGTTGCAATGGCAACCATTTGGTTTGGATTTTTAGAATTTTTTGTTGCCACTGAACCCTCATAACTTTGCCTAACCATTTTGGCTTGAATTTTCAATATTTCATAGGTTGAACCCCCTGGACAGTTTTAATATATGTTTGGTTAAATCTGCATCCAAAAGCCATGGTTTGTTAGGTTGTGGGCATGATCCAATTAAACCTGTTGCCATGGCAACCATTTTCAATTGAATTTTATTGGTTTGGAGATTTTGCATTGCAGACTCAACCCTTTGCAAGATTTTCTCCAAATTTAGTGAAAATTTGTGCCCTAAATATAAAGCCTATTTAATTTTTGCATGATTAAATATAAACTCTTGCCATTATTAACATTTTTGGCCGAGGACAAATTTGGTATAATTCTACAAGTCTAAGATAAACTATCATATACAGCTGATTAGGTTTTGGTCATGACCCTATGTCAACTGTTTTAATGGAATTTGTAACAATGCATGTTTTGAACATTTAACATGACAGACAAAACCCTTTCAATCATTTTAATTATTTACAGACTATAGTAAGGCAATGTTGAATAAATGTAATATCCATTAACAACACACTGCTAAATGAATATAGAGAACAAGGTGGGGCTGCCAAGAGCAGTACCTTTTGTACTTGTATATCCTTTCACTGTTACTCCACTATTCAATGAGTACACTTTTTAGCAATAAAAACAACAAATAGGCTAATGTTCACTGAAAACTAACAGAAACTGGCTCACTGAACATTTTCAAAAATGCCAATATACAAGTGGAAAAAGAGTATTCTTATTTAGTACCTCACTTTTTAACATACTCTTTAACAGCTCCAAAACCAGGTTATATTTGCTGGTCTAATTTATCCCATAGTGGGGGAAGATATGGGCCTGGTGCTTATATACCTTCCTCTTCAGGATTTCAGTGATAAGATGCTAATAACCTAATTACAGGCTTTAAGTTGAAATATAGCTCATTCCATTTCCTGATTGAATTAAATACAGAATTATACTTCAAAATATAAATTGATGAAAAGGCGTTATAATCAATGTACTAATATAAAATATACATGTATGCTCCTGCTGCAGGAAAACTATAATAGCTACATCACAACTTCTAAAGACATGGTCTTTATTTCATGCTATTTATAAATTTTCTTTCTTCACCCCTCAAGAGTAGCTCTTCTCCTGGTAATTTAGGCCCCTTCTTCTCCACCATCATGGTGGTTTTCTCATAATTGCTGGAACCACAGTTTTTGCAGGCAAACTTGGGTAGCTTGTGCACAGAGACTGTTCGAGTGCGGCAACTTTTACATTTGAAGAATCTTTTGATACCATCAGTAACAGTCAATCGATGACCCTCATCTTTACAGAGTTGTGACGCACTGAATGCAGAGTAATCACACTTCCTACACGACACTATCTTGCACTTCACCTTGGTGATACTTCTCATCTTTTCCTCCATAGCTTCTTTCTTTTCTAACACCTCAAAGTATTGATCCTGCTTTTCTTGTTCCTCTTCAGTCAAGGCTGCAGAATGTGCAGACTTAGCATCCAACATTTTACGGACATTTGGATCATCCATGTCTAAATCTCCCAGCAATCGTGATCGCTTCTTAGATGGAGTAGGAGTGGATTCCTCTTGTTCATTCATGTCCACTTCTTCCAGTCTTCTTTTCAGCTTTGCTTGAGTCTCAGGCGACCTTTTGGCTTTCACAGCATTTGGATCTTCCTTTTTTACGCCACCAATTGCACTTATTTTTGCAATAGCCTTTCTCTTTGCAAGAAATTGCTCTTTACTCATCTTTGTAACAGTTGGCTTTCTGGGACTGTCGAGGTCAAAGTCTAATTCCTGATCTGCCAAACCCCTACCCAGACAAGGTATTTTCTTCAATGCTTCCTTGGCTGAAAGCTTTTCAGGGGCAGCTTGTGTGTTAGATTTTCTACTGCTAGCTTTATTTGCCTCTATTTTTCTGTCCATTTCTTTTTGAGCCTTTTTCAGAAATGCTTGTGCAGAAACTGATACCAATGGTTTCTTTGTCTTTTGTTCTAATGGTCGCACATTGTCCTTGTCAGATAAATACTGAACAAAGTTGATAGATCCAACAGTTGGTGTTGTTAATAACTCATGAAATGCTTTGTTTTTCTCTGCTTTAACTTTCTCTTGGTCTTGCAAGCCTTTTAAAGGCTCATTTGCTAAATTTTGTACTTGTAAAGTCGTTATTTGGCTTCTTTTCTTCTGAGTGTGATGTTGAAGCTCTTTTAGTGAAATATGGTCCTTCTTTTTCCCCACTGCTGCTGAACTTGCTGTAGTAAAACTCTGTCCTCCATAGTAAACAGTTGTAGTTCCACCTTTACCGAAAAGCTTTTTCTCAAAGGATTTGGGTGTTACCCCTGAAAAGCCTGCCTGTAATTCAGATCTCTTGGCACTTACTTTTTTGTAGGCTGCTTGAACATGGTAAGTACAGAAATCCCCCTTGCTTCTATTTATCACATTATTGCAACTCCTTCCAGCTTTAGTCTTGGAGGTGCATGTTCCAAAATCTTTACTCACACCCATTAACATCAGCTTCTGAGAGTTGTCTACTGTAAGGGTCACTTCAAGGGCATCTTTCTTTTGATATTTTTCAGTGTTTTTCAGAGGAGCTGGATTCAGTAGACCCACAACAGAGGCCACAGTGGTTTTCCATAAATCCTTATGGACACTGCCAAATAACATCAAAGTCACAAGTTTATCACAGTCTTCTAGATCACTAAGCTTCCATATACTATACTGAGTACCTTTTGAAGACATTTTGGGTTCACTTTTACTGACAAGTACACCAATAGTTACCCAGTCACTATCTGTTTCAGAGGTGTTCACTTTTCTGTACAGATGAGACATTTTAATAAGTCTTCTTCCCGCCATACGACTCTTCATTTCTAAGGATGATATGAGAGGATTGATCATTCTGATACCAGAGAACGGATCACTGACAAAGTCCAAATCCTTCTCAATTTTACTGCTGCCATAGCTTGGACAGGTTTTCTGCCAAGATGTGTGTTTCTTGTTCATAAACTTTTCCTGGTCAAAACAAGGTTCATGGGCTGTACGGCTCTGAGACGCTGTCTTTTGTAATACCTTCTTTATTTCTTTACCCGGTTTGCTAAGTCTTGAATTCTTTTCTCCATCCAAATCTTCCCAGTCACTACCACTGTCATCCCCAAAGAGATCTGTTTCAGTAGCTGATGGACTCAATTTACTTGTATTTTTTGTGGCAGAAGAACTATCATGCTTACATTTTATCTTATCAACAGTACGGTTTAATTTTGTATTCAGAGATTTATTGTCAAACTTTTTTGAGGTCATCTTTGTAACAACAGAACTGGTAGTCCCAGGAGGTTTTGTCTTCTTCCGTTCCCAAGGTTGCTGGTTTTCATTGTTGACTTCTTCAAATATATTTATCTCTTTAAGCTTTTTCTCTTTGGGTTGTTGCTCGAATTTTTCTTTAGGTTTATTTTTCTTTTTGAGTTTGCTTTCTAGTAGTTTCATCTGTTCTTGCATCATTTTTAACTGTGCAGTAAGGTCTTCAGCATCACTATCCTCTTCATCACATCCTGCTTCTATTTTTTCACCTTGTCCTTCTAAATTTGCCACTTGACTGCCTTTCTCAGTTGACCCTTGAGATGTGTTTTCTGTACAGGAAGTCCCCTGTATTTTGTTACACTTTCCATCATTTTCCTTTGTTTTGTCCACTTCATCATGCCAAGCAGCTGAATTAGTGGCTTGTGGAGTACTGTTCCCACAATTAGCTTCTTCTTCTACCAGACATGCCAACCTGTCCAGATCATCTTCTTCTATGTCATCATCTGAAGAGCCAATATTGCTCACAGAACCTGCAATATCTTTATTAGGGTCTGATAGACAGTCAAATTCTCCATCTGATTCTATCATTGCAGACAATGTTTCAAAGTCACACTCATCACCCATCATTAGATTGTAAGGTTGCAAGAATTACCTGAAACAGAAAAGCAATTTAATCAGATGAAAACAGTCAAAACACCAATAAAATAGTGCCTATAATAGAATTATCAAGAGTGATACAAACTGAACATACTGAACCTGAGCCTTTGAAATATAGCTTCACATGTTATACCGACTATTACTTAGAGCTGAAAGGGATATTCGCATTATTCGTTCTCCGCTCTGCATTTTCCGCATTCGAATTTGATCATGAGCAAACAAATATTCGGTATATGTACAGAAATGAGGCATCAAAACGCAATATAGCATAATTAACTATGATTTTTGTCAAATAACATAATAAATCATTAAAATTAAGAAAAATATACCTCGTTTACTTATGTTTTTACGACAACTTTCATGCGGTTGTACCAACAACCGCATTTGCGTATTTCGGCAAAATAAATGGACAGAGCTAAAACACACCAAACGAATATTCGAAAATTTCCGAATTCTGGGATGCGGATATTCGACCATGATTTTTGTCTTCTCTTTCAGCTCTACTATTACTTAGGACATTTTAGAAAGAACTATATAATTCATGAAATTATTTTCCAGCATAAAATATTTAGAAAGAGCTATATAATCCATGAAATTATTTTCTCGCATAAAATATTTTGTGGATACTTTTCTGACAAATGTAAGCAGGATATTTTAAGTGTAGGCATACATGATATTATGTTTCTGTGCATTTGCCCTTTAAATCTGAAGTGGAATCACTCAGTATTTTATATGCTAACAGCTTGATATACTGGGAAGTTAGTATATGGATACCTAATATTATAAAACTGAATAAAAAATATGAACTAATGAACAAACTCTTGAACAATATTATGTTTTGTTTGGAGGTAGTTCTACTTAAAAACATCTTATTTTAATAATTTTTCCCCCTTTCACAATTTCATAATTTGAAAACAACTGAAATATGAGTGAAGTATGTGATGAGCATCAGTGAGCAACAATGAAGCAATCAGATGGATGTTGTGGGAGCAATGAAAGTCAAAAGTAACTCCCTTTCATTGCTCTTTTTTTTTTTTTGGCTATCTTCTCTTAAACTACATTCATTTCAACTTTTACTTGATTCTGATTGTTTACTCCAGATTATATACCACTCAACAATACATAAACAGAATTTTACTACGATTCAAGGTAATACATTAACTTGTGACTAACCTTGAAAAATGTGTAATGGCTTCTACAGAAGCAACAGAAATCGCACAAAATGACAAGATATGTATGGTGAATCGGTGATCCGCGGGTTTTTATGATATTAAAAATGTCCCCCCAACTGTAAACAATACAAATAAACTTTCAATATGAATTGTATCTAGTGACTGGAAATTTACATATGGTGTTATTCTTCAAAACAATTTTTTAATTTCTATAATTTTAAATCATATTTTGAAGCCAAAAGATTACGGAAACAAAGGGTAAATAAAAAGTTACTTTGGAGTTTTCACGTCATATGCTAATAAACCAATTTTCAGGTGCTCTTGATTAAAAACTATCAAAATATCTATCAATAAAATATGAATTTAAATGTGATAATATATATCACAAGGCCATGGTGACATGTGACAACAACTTAAGTATAATTTTCCTTAAGTATAACCATATGTTTATCAAATGAAAATGATTGTGCCAAGCAGTAGTCAGTCAGTCCTCTGTAAAATCGATTTTCAGTCACATTTTCACTAAAACATCAACTGTTAAGAAAAAGGAATATTAATCAAAGTGAAAATTTGGAATATTACAGTAAAATTAAAGTGCACACCCACAGAAAATATGATGCACAAAAACTTCAATGACATGAAAACACAACTGACATCTGTACAGAATTATGACTGTGACAAATAGTTTCTTTAAATATGCTTCTGTGTCACTTGGACAATACTCTTTACTTCCTTCAGCATTTACTGGGTTAAATTTAGGGCGATTTATCATATGGGGCAATTAGTCTCGAAATCAGCACCCATGTTGCAATCAAATATGTACCCCCATGAAATAAGTTCCTCAAAATTGAAACCAAACCATGGATTGAAAATATTATTCATTGTTGTTAAATGATTTTTTTAAGAATTATAATGTATAAATATCGATATCTTACAAATATATGTTGGATATTATGTCAAATATTGGGGTTTTCAGCTTATAACCATTTCTACGCATGCGTGATAGTGCAGAAATAGGTAAAAGGAACAAATTTCATGGGACACCTACCGAAGTTTGTTAGATTACAGGAGGTTTCCCCGACTTTCCCGGTTAAACTTGCTGGAGGATTTGTGGTAAAATTTCATCAGTTCTTTAAATTGACACAAAATTTTTACTTATGGATGCATTTTGATCATCTAGGTATCTTTTTTTTTTCAGTTTTAATCATGGATTTAAAACATATAGCTCTATTTTTGAAAAAAAAATGTTACACAAGACATTACATGTTTTTAATGTTGAATAAATTGTAAAATATTATATTCTTAATTTATATAACATTGGCACATATACAACTTCAGCGTATTGCGAGTTTGGGTATTTCTGTTGTACCACAGATAAATTTTTTTTTAAATTATTTATAATTTCTACAAAGCATAAAATATTCTAAACACATACGATTCCAATGTGTGCACATAATAATGATTAAACTGGTATATATATTTTTTTTCAACAGCATTCTTAGAGGTTATGTCAGGTTGTTATGACAGGAAATCCATGATTTTTTGGGAATGTATACAGGCAAAGGCTATTCACTCTTATTAATACAAAAGACTGCTACTTCCCAGTCCCAATTTTTACCATTATTGTCTCTGTATTGGGAACCAACATTTACGCTGAAGTTACATCGGTGTTTTAAATATAATTATTCTAAGTGACACCACTGACTTTATTTTTATGGCTTGTGATAAAAACAGCACAATTAAATTAAATATTTGATACAATACATATGGGAAGACATAAGGTGTTATTATGTAGCTTCATATTATTTAATATAATGCACTTTTATATATATGATATGCTGCTTTTTTCATGACACCCCCCCCCCCCCCCCCCCCCCCCCCCCCCATATGTCAAATTTCACCCCTTATTCAGTGCTTCCGTTTGTGCACAAATGTGCGTAACTTTACGTTGAAATTAAGCAATTTACGCACATAATATTTACCTGAGGGTCAAGACTGACGCAGAAGTATTTGTAAAAAGAAATATTGATATTATGTCTATATATGCAGCAATTCTTTATTTATTCCAATTTCAAAACAAAAATGGCCGATTTCCCATTTGTTTACCTGCTACTGTGCATGCGTGGGATCAAAAGGTCGAGAGGTGAAGAGTTCACGAGGTCACGCATGCACATTTGTGTTATTCAATAACAAAGCCCACCAAAGACGCAAGATTTTTTACTGAAAGCATAGATGCACATGCAATAAAAACAGCACTGAAGATAAGCTGCATATTTTAAAATTTCATGTGAGACGAGAGCTACGCACATGAGATCCATCTTAAACGGCCAGTGTTAGAATGTACCCTAGCAAATCTCACTCGAAACATTACGCATCAAAAGAAAACATGATCTCTGCAAGGACACAATTGGAAACAACTCCGAACGATGACAAATACCTTGTGCAGTGGGAGACACGTTCTACTAAATTTCTGACCTCCAGAAAAAAAGAGGCTCAGGAAACACTGTTTTTGTACATTGTTTGGTACCATGGAAATCAGTGAACCTAACCTATTTTCATTTAAGGTATATTAAAAACACAATTTACACATAAACAATGGTCATTAATGTCACCTATTGTTGCTAAAGCCTAAACTATAGCAAAGAAGATTGAAGCACTCCTAAAGTAAAAGGATTACACACAAGTTATATAGTTTTGCTACTTCAAAGGAAGAAATTATCTCTGTTTGTCAAATCAATTAACTGCTGGGGTTGACTGAAGTTCATTGTAAGGGTGAATGCAATTGGCCATAACAGTTTTCTTGAACACTCATAAATATTGTACATAGTAAACATTTATATATTGTAATTCAATTATCATGTAAATATTACACCCCCTGTGAATTATAATTACAGACTCCAAAAAGGTATAAATATTTTAGCTTTGTTTTATTTCAAACTACAGGTTTTGATTTTGTATCAATGTCTTCATGCTATGGGGAAGTTGTCTTATGGGGTGAACTAGGACATGGGGTGACTTGTTTTAAAATCTGGGGTGAGGTGTCTGGAAAGCTGAAGTTACATAGGAACAGTGGAACACCAAAACAGAAGCTTGTGTGTATGGCTAGACGCGGTTACCTCGGCTCTACTTTACTTGTGTGTAGAGCCGTGGCATGACCCCACATGAAACTGGAGATTTGAATAAAATCTTTTTCTGTTAAATAAAACTTAATGAATTGACTGAAGATGGTTTAATATAATTTAAAAACAATTGATATTAAGCCAAGTGCACAACAAATACAATACAGTAGTTAGCGAGATAGGTCTATACTGCCTTGCTACCAATTATCGCCGGGTACCAATTATCGCCACCAATAAATAAAATGTTGATATTTCAGAAATGGCCACCCATTTTGAAAGATTTTTGTTGGATATTTGTTCTATTCAGTTTGAAAACAGTTTTACCTTATTTGCTTGACTCATGATGTCCTTTTTGTCAAGTTATGCCTGTTTGAATTCTGTCTGGCGATAATTGGTAGCAAGGCAGTAGTTGTTTGCATCAGCTATATTCCCCGCACTGTCTTTCACTAAAGGTAACATCACTGTCTTTATGCAGTCATCTGGTATATAATTATATGAATGAACATACATGTGATACATATTGACAGGATGACAATAAGCTTATATGAGGCATACTTAAAATGTTCACTGCTTACAACCTTTTTATTTATTAAGTTTTATTCAACAGAAAATGAATTTTTGCAAATCTCTACTTTTATGTGGGGCCGTGCCACAGCTCTACACGCAAGTAAAGTAGAGCCGAAGTAACCACATCTAAATGCGGGCGTTCACTGATAGGCCGGCGTTTAGTGGTAGAAAGCCACTGGGCTTCTTGTAACTGTAGGGATTTTGTGTTTGCCAACTTCCTTGTGGATATTATTTAATGAAAACTTGAAAAATGCACGCGAAACCTCTTCCGTTTTTACCGTGACAGCGAAACAACCAAGACAGCAAAACCTCTCGACGCCGTTCTTGAGCGATAATACCGATACAGCTTCAAGATAGGACCTCCAGTCACTGAATTTTTCAGCTTATTTGATATATAATAATTACCACAGTAAATTTTGCTTTGACAAATCTTCAGTCATATATGTTGTTCTTTTGTGGTGTGAACCTGTAAAATTTAAATCACCCGCCAATGTTGAGCTATCATATTCCGACATAGACATTTTTACCGAATAGTCTGGGTGAACTCTAGCCCATTTGACGGAGACTTAATTTAATACAGCATTAATTTTTTTTTTTTGAATAGTTAACTCCAAACTGCTATTGTATAAATAAGAAACATGAAAGTTCATTAATTTTCATAACTATTGATAGCTGTAGGTTATTTAGAAAAATTAAAAATTATTTTCGACCCAGTACAAAAATCAACCCTTTAAGATCTTGTGTCCTTTTTTTTTCTGAGATCTTAATATTAAACCTGTGGGCAGCAAGTCTGTCCAGTTATACTATTTCCTAAATCTTGTGCAACAGGTTATTTTTTGTAAAATTTATGGGATTAAGGTTTCATATATCTCCTAAAGTGACTGAATGATATCAGATTTGTGCATTTTATTAAAATTACATGCAGAAAACTCATGTTTTTATTCCCTTGTAAGACCCAGAATACTGTAGAATTAACATAATTTGAAGGCATGTATATAGAAAACATGTATCTATTTTGTAAATTTATTTATTTATGTCAAATATGTTTAAATTTTATATTAAAAATTGAAACAGAACCATCGTTTTACTTCCATTTTATAATTACTATCAGGTGACTACTTTTGGCCCTATATTTAGATTATATAGCCCAAAAAGTAAGTCTTCTATTTCAAATGACTTAATGTAGAAAGTAACACAAAGCAAAAGCCTTTCAAAGATTCTGAATTGATCATGCATTCATCTGTATTAGCATTGTCACATTACCTTATACCCCTGTCTGTTTCTTGTAATTTTTGTATTTGCATGCATTAGCATGACATATTGATCAAAAACCCAACTATACCATCTGCCTAAAAACCAAAAATATATATTGTTTGTTTAATAGTTAAAATTGGTTATGTTAAAAGTAATTATAAAGAAATACTGATCGTGTCATACAAACCATTTATATGGTAAGTTATTTTGGCACATATTAAATCAGATACAGATTACCTTTATCAGTTGAAGCATTTTAACTAAAACTATCATATAGACTATATGCCTCATATTTCTAGAACCTTAATAAATCAAGAAAACATGCTTGAACTTGTTTTCAGTACAGGTTTATTTGTCTCTAACAAGTTTACATGTTGTGTGTTGCATTTAGGAAAATATGTCAAAATTTTAATGTTATATTACTCAAATGTGTTTCTAGTAAAAATTTAAATTTTATTATGACAAAAAATATCTTCTGTTTGGCGGATTTGTAGGTTCTAAAATGGCTCTCCTAAGTCCTCTCTGTTGCTTAGCTATAGGAATGTCTGACCTTTCAGAAACGTTTAGCCCCGCCTACATATTGAACAATTGACAAAGGTATTTCAGCACTTAATCACATTCTCCTAATTTAATCAACATTGTTTAAAATATATATATTTACATTTTATTTATATTTATATGTCATTTCAACAAGCGTAATACATCCGTTAAATCTATTGATACTTTACAAATACCCCAAATAAAAATTTATGCGACCGTCTGATGAGAGTAACGTGTGTTTAGACGACTGTCAATCAAATGACGTAAGGCTAACTTCCATATTTGGTGATTTATCCTGGATCGGGTACTCTCTGGATAAGGTGTTGGTGTAAACAGATTTCAGTATTTATAAGTTCGTTATCAAATGGACAGATTGATGGTGTAGGAAAAGGCGATATCTGTGATGTCAGAAGACTTAGGGGAAAAAGAACAACGTCTTGAAAGAGTAATTCAGGTAAATCTGCATCTTTCAAGATGAGTTGGAAACGATGAGTTCACAATCACATTTGTAGCAGTAACCACAGTACACTGCAGCAACCTACTGTAGAAGCAAGTCAGATCCTGGAAGTAATTTAGTGGTTACAATATTTAAGTGATGGATATATCAGTTAAGTTACATAATTATAAGAATGGTTGTTGAGTTACGTTAGATATTTATTGAAGTAGTGCACCAGAGCATCAATGTGTAAGTATAGTACTGTTTTTCACATTAGTGCTAGGATACTGGTGTTGCTTCTGTCAATACTAACTTGTAGATTTTACAACATAAATAGATATGTATACAATACTGTTTCAGCATGAGGTGACAGAACCCAAGGGTAGGTCGAAGTGAGTGGTACCCATGAATGTAGCTCTGACTTTTTCAGATATACAAATACTTTTTCTGTGGAATAACACATAGGTAGGTTAGGCATTAAAGTGTTATGAAATCTTGTTCTTCCTAAAATGAAATCCTCTGGTTTTTCTTAGCTTACCAAGCTCCACTGAATCACGAATAAATCAGTTAAAGGGTATATATTTGAATTCACTGGTCTAATAAACCAGATAACATTAACACTTTAATCAGGAAGATGTTAACATTGAGGTCTAGTGGTCTCAACATGATAAATGTGGAATTAGTTGTGAAATGTCCTAAAACCAATTGGAAAATATTTCACTATATATAATTAATATCACTATCCCCACATTAACTTATTAAGATATCAAGATGATCCTTAGATCTGATAAGAGTACAAAAGATATTTACATAAATTTGATGGGCACAAGAAAAAAATGAGCATACCACAAAACCAAAAAAGTGTAGAGACTCAAATAAGTACATATATATCAATCAATGTGAGTGGGATTTTGTATTAGTGACATGTTTCAAAACTTTCAACATAACTCATAATAATAACTTGATATGGTTTTAAACTTTAATTAGATTAATATTTCAGTTTGAAATTAAAATGTCAATGGGATTTCATATTCAAAACATTTTTCAACATAGCTTGTAATGATAACTCATGCTGTTGTTTAAATTACTATATATTTTACTCAAAATATTAGTTTTGGTCAAAAATTTTCACAAATCTTGCAAAAAAGGCTTGTACTATTTCAGTAATGCAAAGAAATACGCAGTATATATTATTCAGTCTAAAAGAAGCAGTGTTTTTATCATTAGGGGATATTGTGGATATATAACAGAAATTGGAAAACAGTTCAAAACACTAAAGTAAAAATTTTCAAATTTTGTTGTTTGCAAAGGTACGTAGTGCATAGTATGTTTCAGTACCAAACATATATTACTTGTTAAGTGTTGTTAACTATGAATTTGGAAATAAAAAAGTGGGGAAAATGGTTTGCTAAAAACTTTTATGATCCTAAGCAAGATTTGCAGGAATCAAGTTTATACGTACATGAAACTAATACTAGTATCTTTGAAATGTTAATTTTATGATGTAGTGTTTACTTTTTGATATTAATTATACATACACACTAACAATGATGATTTATTAGATAACATGTATTATTAATTTAATTGTATATACACATACTAATTAATGACAATTTCTGCAGTAATATTTATGGCCAGATCAGTGACTATTCCACCAAAGACGGTACATTTCAGGTGTGAATATTTATCTGCAAGATAATTTGAAAACAAGGCCAAGCCAGGTGGATACAATTTTTGAGAGATCGGTATCTTGGTCCAATGAAAAACTGCCTGACAATGCAATAAAAATATCAACACAAGTTGTTGTTTTTTTTCAGTTGGAAGACAAGTTTTGATTCTAAAATAAACAATTGCAGTACTGTTAAACATTTTCAGATAAAAAAAGATTGATACACAAAAGCTATTCATAATAACACATGCTGTTCAGTGTGGTCACTGTATCTTCAATTTATGATTATTGGTATAATTTTTTTATTCTTTTTTTACCGCTAGACTCTTGAAGACTCAGTTCTCCGGGACGCAGATAGTCTAACTCTGAGAGGTGCTCAGGAAGGAGACCCACCCACAAAGGTTCCTGCTAAGGTATGGTCAGTTCCCCAGGAATTTAATGAAGAATCAAAGTCTAATCCATCAAATCATTTCTTCCAGTGAACAGTACCACTGTTGAGTTAGTCTTGGCAGCATAAGTAACTTTTGTGATGAGACTGTGTGGTTTATTTTTATGTGATAGATATTGCAGCAAATGTGAAAAAAAGACGAAACTACCAAAAACACTCATAGAGAACACATTTTAATCAGTCTATGATAGTTATTTAAGGAATGTTATGTAACTGTCATGGCTAAATAATAACAAGTACAACTAATTTAGTCTCTGACCATTAATCACAGAGTGACACAGACAGTCACTGTTCCCAATAGAAATTTGCTTATTGTAGAGCCAGCTGAACACAGTTTATTTATCAACTACATGGCAGGGCACTATGTGAGAAAATGTCTTATTTTTCTCTTATATGTGCAAGTTGTATCTAATAATTTGTAGTAAATTAAAATGCAGTGAAAACAGTATCATTCAGTTTATTCTACCTTATATTATCTGAATACTTGATTTTAAAAACTCATTTTCACTTTCCCAACTTTGTATTTCCCTACCTTTTCTTCTTCTGTTTTATGAACCTTCTATTGTCTGAACAAAATCTCTCTCTCAGCTTGTTCATATAATGGAGGCTCCACTGTATATGTTCCAGTCGCTTAGTGTATACTTATTTGACACTCTGTTACAGGTGAGGGATATCATCACAAAGAATCTGTCCACAGAGGATCTGACCCTACCAGAACCCGGTCGCAGTATGAGTTCAGGAGGTTCAGATCACATCCGGGAAGAGAACCGGATGCTGCAGGCAGAACTTAACCGTGTGGAAGATCTTCTAGCAGCAAGTCGAGCAGAAAGAGATGAAATTGGCATCAAATACAATGCCCTCAGTGAAAGAGTGAGTCTTTTCAATTTAAACACAGAAATGTTTCAAAACTCTTATGCCAAGAATTACTTTTGTGTGACATTATTTGGTAACCTACTCAACTGACTTCAGCAACTTGTACAAGGGACATTTGAATCTTGTATGGTTTGATAAGGTACATAGTGGGGTGTTGCGGTAGCGATTTTTTCCTTTTGGTTTCACGTCTTGTACTTCCCGGTCAGTTACTGGTTAACCATCTCGGATTTAACAAAACATGAGAGCCAAATAGTTTTCCATACTGTGAAACAGGAATTCTAACAGGACACAGATGTGTCCATGAATTTGATTGGCCTTCAGGGTTTATAACCTCAAACCATGGTAAAATTCTGCGTATACCGTGGTTTGGTCGGGGTTATTCATATATTCTAACATGACACAGATGTGTCCATGAATTTGATTGGCTAAATGACAAAATAAGTAAGAAACCATATGCGAAGAGTCTAGAAAGCAAGTCAAATGTGTCCGTGAATTTGATTGGCTAAACAAAGAAATAAGTAAGAAATCATATGTGGAGAGTCTAGAAAGCAAGTCAAATTCCCCTGTATGAAGTAGTATTGGGAACCATACATGGAGATTCTATATAGCTGGCCAGATTTACCCCCTGACTTCCCCTTATGGGTCAAACTAGGGTCATAAAAGAGCAGATTTTGTCTTTTTGCCTTGTATCTCCTTTGTTCTTGCTTTTACAGCTTTAGAATGTGTTAAGAAGTATTGGGAAACCATATGTGGAGAGTCTATATAGCCAGTCAGATTTACCCCCGGACCCCCCTTATGGGTCAAACTGGGGTCATAAAATAGCAGATATTGTCTTTTTGCCTGATATCTCCTTTATTATTGCTTTTACAAGCCTTTAGAATGTATGAGGAGGTATTGGGAAACCATATGTGGAGAGTCTATACATCTGGTCAGATTTACCCTCTGATCCCCCTAATGAGTCAAACTGGGGTCATAAAATAGCAGATTTTGTCTTTTTGCTTTATATCTCCTTTGTTATTGCATTAACAGCTTTAGAATGTATTAAGAAGTATTGGGAAACCATATATATGGAGAGTCTATATAGCCAGTCAGATTTACCCCCAGACCCCGCCTTATGGGTCAAACTGGGGTCATAAAATATATGATTTTGTGTTTTTGCCTTATATCGCCTTTGTTATTGCTTTTACAGCTTTAGAATGTATTAAGAGGTATTCGGAAATATTATTGCTATTACAGTTTTAGATTGTATTAAGAGGTATTGGGAACCTATACATGGACAGTCTATATGGCCGGTCACATCCACCCCCTGTTAACTTTCACTTCTTCTCTCAGCACTGTTGGGTTTTCTTTTCAAAAACTTTTTTCTACTTTAATAGTATATTGCATCTAACCTTTAGGGACACTTTGTTTTTGTAAGTAAAAACATTTTTCTAGTTGCTATATTTCCCAACAGAAATTAAAATAGTGAGTATTTTTTTAATGAAGGCAATTATTATTTGAATTGATTGATAAGTATTTCCAGTTATTCCCTATAAGATGAAATTGTATGAACTGGAACAAATAAAATACGATGAAGGTGGAAATTATAAGTGAGGTATATATACAAGTCTGTTTCATGGTTATTGGTATCAATCTATTATTCACAAATCCGGACTAATCTGAGTTTGTTTTGGTCTTAGCCAATCCATTAATAAAACATCGGTTTTGATTTTTCTATGTAAGTGTGTATTTGAGTAAGATAGACTAAGTGACCGTAGTATGGTGAAGCTCAGTGACTATTTTGACCCTAGCTATTATGATATAAGGAGCTTTTGGTTATTTTGAATGTTGGAATAATAGCTTATAAGTTATAAGTTTATAGTGCATATCAGATACATGTTGTGAAAATTTTCGAATTCAATTGAGTCAATGAGAGACTGTTACTACTTTAAAACTGATATTAAGTGTTTTTTAAGGGTATGACTTACAAGTCAAAGCTTGCTGGGTATATCTGAATTATAATGTGTACATTGATTTCTTTGGTGCATTTATTGGAAAATCCTTTTTGAACTCCATTCATGATTCATGTATCCCATAAATATTACTATTTTAATGATATTTAATTTATGTATTATATATTGCATTTATTTGTAGTAAGTACAGTTTTAAGTGTAAACAACTAATGTTACAAAACTGCACTTACTTGAAGGCAAATACAAGTTTTATTTTTGAATTATCAGTTATTTTTCATTTTTTATCATTAAATGAAAGTCATATGTTGAATGAGATTAAATAATTCCTGCTAAATAATACTTTTATTGTCTTTTGAAAATAAGGGATTTTGTATGGTAATCACCATGAAGACTAAGTCACAAGAATGAGGTTCATTAAGTAAATGCTTCAGATTTTATGAATTATGACTACAATCAGCCTTTTATCAATGAGGTTCATAGTAACTAATCAGTGATGCTCTATTTTGTTGTTTTTGGTAATAGTTCGTATATGTTGCCACTCATATCAGAACTTAAATTATCCAAATATTTTTAGGCTAAGAGTTGTGTCCATTCTTCCAGACAGTGCAGATACTAATCTAATTAGATCCTGTCAAGTTGGATCTAATTTGACTAGATTATATAAATGTAATAGTAATATCATGTAAGATTGTAATTTTTGACAAGCTTTCAACCTTGGTTAAGGTAATCTTTAAAAGAAAGTTAAAGATTTACAAGGAAAAAAAACATAATAAAGAAATGAGTTTGGCTATAAGATTTTATTGTTGGTGTAAAAAAGAGAGAAAATTGTGTGGTGCACTATGTTAGTGTCTTCTCACACATAAATAGCTGTTAAAACTGAAAAAAATAACTTCAATAAGTGCTCTCACAGACCTGATTTTGAAAAAAAAGAAATCTGAATATATTTATCTTAAACTGAATTTAGAACGCCTTTAGGTGATTAAATTAACAAAAACCATACATTGTAATCTGCACATTTTTTCATAAATGAAAGCAATGTGTACATTTCCTGATGGTAATTTTTCATAGAGACCTTGTTGGACGACAAATTTGCCACATACAATTCCCACTGTACAAGTTGAGAACTAATAATTCTGCGTTGTACTTACTAATTAAATAATGCTCGTTGTGGTTCTCCGCTGGCAATCAATTGCTAATGTAAAAATGTCAGGGACAATATTTACACACCGGCTTCAATGTCTGAGAGAATGGCAAAAAGAAGTGGTAAATGTAAAGTGTTATTTACTCAGAGGTTAATGTATGGAGAACTAGTTCATTGAATATTGACTGTGTCATCACAAATCCAGATTTGTGGAGAAATAAAGCAGGAATTATCACGATGTCACAGAACAAAAGACATTTCATAGATCCTCTTATCAAAAACAAAAAAACAAAAAAGTTACTGTTCTGGCAGCTATAAGATATGAAATATATACTGTAATTTCTGTAATAATAGCCCCGGGGCTATGCACTTTTTCAAACAGGGGGCCTTTATTAGAACAACATGCAAAAGTATTAATTTTTACCATTCAATGAAATATCCACCTTTAAATAATTGAATTATATTACCTTTTCAGCATTTTTTAAAGATTTACTTTCTCCGTAGGCGTAGTGTTAAAAAACATGGCCGAAAAAGTCAGAAGTGTAAGGTATTTTACACTGTATTCTTGGTTGAACACAGCTACTGTAAGACCATAAGAGATGATATATATGTATGTTTTATTATGATTTCACCACCATATTTTTTTCTTGATGGAATTTGAATTTCTTTTTTTTTTTTGGTTAAGTTTACTTTGATTTTGATAAACATGGTTAAGTGTTTAGGTATTATTAATTTTGACAAGGCAAGTTTGTACATATATTCTGGTTCCTAATGAGGTACTGACTACTGAGTTATTTAATCACGTTAAAAAGGCAATTTCTTTTACAATATTGCATGAAAGATGTTGTTGCATATACTTTAGGTTCAAATCAAGATAGTATTTAACCATTTTAAAAAGTAGTGTGTTCTGTTCATAAACTAATGTTTGTCATTATTGGAACATCATCTTTGTAAGGATACTAAATGTTATACACTTTGCAAGTTAACCTGAAAACCTTTGGTGAATTATAATCAACTCGTGCATTTCTAAATGCCACTTTGCTAATACATTCCTTGTTAAGCATTCATGACATGCAATATTTTTGTAGCAATGGACACTTCATTGTTGTGAGTGTAATGATTAAACCTTTTAAGCAGCTTACATGTGATTATATGCTATGCTATTTCCACTCGATGCCAAGGCTCAACTTGAGGCCACCATGAACTTATTGATTACTTAGAATAAACACAGTAACTTTTATTAATAGAGTGTTTTGCCCTGTAATTAAGAATATAAGAAATTAATGTTTTGTATGAAATAATTACAAGTATGCTTAATCCGAAATCATCTCTTGTATTTTCCTTAGAAATATAAGCTTAATGTGTAGTCTTAGAAATGGTTTTTCAGTAACTGCTTGGACATCAGAGAATTTGATATCAAAGTGTATGGATTAAGGGCCTGTCAGATACACTCACACTAAGATCTATTAGATGAACCTATTTGTACAAGACCAAATGTCTGTGTAACTGTCAATTCATTTTATATTGATCCAGATCCTACACTGATACAAGTACACTACAATAACCAGGTTGTCAATATCATTTCCATGTATAAATATATATATCCCCTTACAGAAAAAAGCTTACAAAAGTTATTCACCACTAATGTATAATCGAAGAGATATATCTAAATATTGTGGACAAGTTTGTTGAGCTCTGTTATACATTTGTGTGAGGTTTTGTTTAGAATAAACATATATTTATATGAGCTCTTAGGTTTCTACCTAGATATACCAATATATATTTCTATTCAGACCTGCTAAGATTTATTCAGGTATTTATCATTGATTATTGACCGGCTGCATATAGTCTAAATATTTATGCAGGCCTGATGAATGCACTGTGAGATATATGTATTGAAGTAGTTAAATCCCGCTTGAATACTTTCAACAAGTGAAGACAAGCCAGACCAAATCCCTCCTTGTAATCCTGATATGTCTCCAACCACCTGATTGGCTGATCCGGATTGCAAGTGTTTGTTTCCGGATTTATCAAGGTCCCTTTGATTTCAATAGATTTGATCATGGAGATCTTGGTCAATAGTTTCTCTAAGGACTGAGAGTGTGTAGACTTTATAACCGGTAAAAAAGGTGGCAGTGGTGTACACTTGTGAGCCTCACATTGATATATAGGGACAAGAACAACTTTCACATTTATATAAATACAAATATTGCAGCTATAAAGACTTTTCAGGAAGTTTTTCATCAGTTTGCAAACTTTTGATTAGAGAATTCCTTGACACTTTCGGTGTTCGTGTCCCTATTTGTTATAGCAAACATGGAGAGTTGGAAGGATACTGGATCAGAATTCTACAGGGCTCACAAACAGGTAAATAAACACTGTGTCATTTATAACCATTCTGTACATAATAGAATGTGTATTTTTGGGGAATCCAATGCAAATAAAGTTAAGTCTTGAGAGTGGATGAAGCAGTTAGCTTAAATATTTGCAGACTAGCAGTTTTTAAAATATAATATTGAAATGTAAGCATTCAGTACTACAAATTTAGTTTGATATGGATTTGAGAACTATGTCACAGTATAAGAGCTCATGTATATTCATTATTTCTAACAGGTCATGGTGTTGGTAGGTTTGTCTGTTATTTGTGCATAAAAAGTACACTTTCTCTCTCCGAAGTTTATGAAGAGTGGCCAAGATGTAGGTCATGAAAATGGTTCTCTTGTTCCTGCTCACTCCCTTAATTAGAAGAGCCAACTGCTATGAAATGGGCTTCAACTGTATAATTTCTGTATAAGTGAGAGAAAAATCATTATGACCTATCTCTGCTCTGTGATTGGTCAGTATGTTAACTTGATCAGGATCTTCTACATTTAGCTTTTTTTCAGAAAGTACTCAACCTTAAGATACTCTACCTTATGAATTATCCATTAAGGACACAAAATTTATATATTTCTTGTTGACAAAGATGTTTCTCAACAAGTGAAATTGGTATACAAAAGTTATTTGTGACATATAGCAAAATAATAGTTCTTTCTTTGAAGCACTGACTTATGTAATTTGGACAACTTTGACCTTCCCTATAATATGATTTTGCATTCCATACAGATGCAAACAGGCTTCCAGTGTTTACATAGTATGGGAATATCTGTAGAATACTAGAGTCAGCTTTTTGTTTTATAAAGATTTGCACAGAAATAGATATTTCTTCAAACGATATTTTTTGTGTGTGTTGTTTTATATATATATGAAACATCATATGAATCACATATTTGTGACCTTCATTTACGTATGCGGCAATTTTATCTTAATTTTCAAATATTGCATTTCACTAAGAACTCTTCTTGAGAGTCGTTGCTAAAATGCGAATGATTGATAAATCGATACTGTTTAATTTTTATTGATAAAATGACCTCTGTCTTGGGCTGAGGAGAATGGTCATGTTTGCAGTCTTAGTGCTCAAGTGGTCTTTTGCCTGCACTCTACTCCCTGACAAGTACTCTTTGCAGTGATAGTGAATTAAAAATGGCTTACTTCCCTTGGAAATATGTCAAAAAAGTGACTGATTTCATGCTATCGTTTCTGGTAAAGACAGAAACATGGCATTTCAAAACACCTGATGTTAGTGACATAATCTAGATATTGTCATTGAATCAAAATCTCTAGAAAAATAGTTACAATAATCACACAGACCACAACATTTTCGTGCTTAATAATGTACTACATGTATATGGAAAATATCACAGGTGGGTATAATAATTTAACACAAATGAGCATCTCATATAAATGAGCAATATTTTCAGTTTATGTGCACTCAATATAATTTTCTGATAAGCTGCTTTTATTGACAAGTTAGTACTTCTGACATTCCATAGAGATGAATTGTATTTACATCAAACTTTGTTTTATTGCTTTATGTTGACTGATCAATTTGATCACAGGTCATGCTAACATAATTAAACATTATACTGTACACACTAACCTCTACAGAAGGTTGTTGAAAGAAACCACATAAAACAGTGCAGCATGAAACAAAAACGTGATGTTATTGTGACAGAAAGTAGACAAGTGACACAAAAACCTTGGTTGTATCAGCATCAACAATGCTTACCACATATTGAGATAAAGTTTTTCTTAACAGAAAAGTCCATTATCATCATTTTTAAAATAAAAAAAAAATAAATAAATAAAAAGGCAGAAAAAAATTGAAAAAATTAAAAAAAAAACTCAGTGGAACTCTTTAAAAAGATACAGGTCTGTGAAAATAGTTACAAGTCTTGGACAGGGTGTTAATTACCGTAAATTTCCAAAATAACGCCCAGGTTCAAATAAATGCCTGGTTCAAATTAACACCTGGTACCAAGCACACTGTTTACAATTTATAACACTGTTTTTTGTATTTCAAAAGAACGCCTGGTTCAGTTTAACGCCTGGTCTGATGCCATTTAAAAATAATTAACACCCGGGCAATATTTTGAAAAAATACAGTATATACACTGTATCTACTGGCTGTTGAATGGGATGTAAAACCCAAACTCTGATGTTTAACTTTGACCATACTCTGTATCAAACTGACATTAATACAATGCAAGCAGATACAAAGCAATTTTTTTTAACTCTCCAAACTTAATTGGACTTGTTGGTGTCCTCAGCACACGCCACTGATTTCTAGTTTGATCTACTGGAACTTTCTTATTAATGGTCTGAATTAGAATACTTTTAACCAGCCTGTTCACTGTAAGAATGGTTGTATCTGCCTAGACCAGTTGTATCTGACTGGATCAGAGTGGTTTGGTGTGCATGTGCCTTTATACACTGTCTATGCTGGCCTCATGAGCTACAAACCAGTGCAAAATATTTATCTTATTGGATCTCTTTTTGGTTCAATGCGTGTTTTAGTAGTATTCGCTCGTTACAAAAAATATAAGTCAGGAGCCACATTTATGAAGGACGCATGTGACACAGAATAGATATCTTTCTGCTGATGTAACAATTTTACAAAAGCACCTCACACAAGCTCTCGTGTGCCAAACTAAAATGTACAATCCAGAGGGGTGACGGGGGTATCACTTTACCGGGCAGCTTGTTTTTAACATGCACTAACAATGTAGGAGATCCATTTATGGAATAATGAAGGTTCTCAGTGACCTAGTGGGTTTGCAAGTTTGGCACCTAATCACAAGCTGTCACTTCTGTGAAAGTTCAACTCCAAAAAGTGACAAAGCTGAGGGGCTGTCTTAATATGACCTTGACTGGTGAATAGAACGTAAAACCCCAAGTTTGACTTTGACTTTATAGAACAATAAGGACAAGATCATGAAATAAAATTCAAATATGAGTTGATACAACTGGGAACAGTGTAATTGTGCCATTAGTGTCTTGAATAATCAGATTTTATTTGGAGGTTTAACTTTAGAAGTTAAGTCCAGTGATGAGTACTTCATGACCTCGCAAGTCCATAATAGCAGAAGTTCTGTCCTTTTATAGAGGTCATAAAGTATGAACCTGATCGATGACTTTATTTCTATTAAAAAGACTGGTTTCATTTAAAGAAAATATTATTTCATAGGTACATTTTATGACACACTATAGTTTGTCTGTATTCTTGTGCCTTCTATTATTGACGATTGTCCATTTATTCTTCAGCTAAATGTAACAAAAACATACACACTGCAGGTTTTTCAGTTGTATATGCACTTCAGTTCTTTATAATGTATCATGGTGAATGAAGCTTGTGTTATTTCTAATTTCAAAAACTACTTTTTCAGACAAACATTCTATATAGTGTTTGAAGAATTATATTAAAAGTCACATTTTAAATGCACTAATGACTGGCTAAATTGTTTATTGGTGCATTGTTACATGGAATGGCATTTGTGAAAAAGTTAATTAACCTGAATCCAGAATAAAAGAGGCTGTAAATAATATATATAGGTGTAAGTAATAATATATAGAGGTTACACTAATGCGAGTGGGTGGTTAATGCTTTTTGGAACTGTTTATTATTTGGTGGGGGTCCTAATCCATACAGAATGTGCACTTAGATCCATTGAGTTTGCTATATATGAGATGTTCCTTCTGCTAATAAATAATGCATCTCATCCCACTAAGCTTACCTTTATAATAGCTCAAATTAAGAATATAAAATATTTTTTTCAAAAATATTTACCTCATTAATGCTGATTTAATTTTGTGACTTATGTAATTTCTAAGTGTAAAAATGAGTAACCTTGACCTTGAAATAGTTTAAGTTTAAAGTTAGGTTCACATTAATATCTATTAATCTTAGTAACTTTTTCATTATTTTTTTTATTCATAAAATCTTTGAAGAAACATACTTCAGTAATTTCAAGTTTTGCAGAAGTTTTAGTCTTTAACATACCAACATACATTCTTCATTAAATAAATTATACACCTCATTAATTTCCATAATATATTCTCCTAAATAATTCTTACCCTTAATCTTTAATTTTTATTATCAATTAAACATGTTAAAATGTGAGAGGCAGTGTGGTACCTTTTGTGTACTTGTTATGTTAACAAGTTAACATTTCATTTAAATAACCAATTAGCCACAGCACGAATGAAGAAGTCAATTTTGGGCTGTTAATTATTCATACAAAGTGTGTTTTGCACCAGGATGGATAACATTGGTTTTAATTGGATCGGGTTGTTGGCTGGACAACGTCAGACTTGTTTAGTCAGGTTATTAGTTTCAATAGAACATTGGATGTGTCTTTGAATAAAATATACCAATATCCAGAGACTGTGTTACATACTTGTGGGGCACTGGTGGTGTAAGGTGGAAGTGAGTTCTGCTTTTTTGCATAAGTTTGGCTTATCTGTTACAAAAAAAAAGAAGCATAACTTAGATGCAGTAAAAAATTCTGCTACAGTAAATATGTAATAAAGTTTGTGGTCACTGATCTCACTCTGGATATGCTTAGAAAGATTCATGAATATATTTAAAAAAAACAAATTCAAAGAAGTGATGTGTAAAGTTGGACTTTAATGTCATACATCGATCAAATAGAATCAACAATTTTTTGGACATAGTTTTCAAACTAACGTTGCATCTTTAACATCCAAAATGGAATCATTATTAGCTGATACAGATATGAAAGCCAAACTGGATGCAGTAATTGAGGATGAGTTGGATGCTATGTCAGATGTATCTATTAGCACCAATGAGCTCCTGAGGATTGGTTTGACAGGACCTGCAGAAAAAGCAATCCCTGGCTTTGTGAATACCAGAGTAACCGAAGCAAGTGAAATTTTACTATCACTATATATAAGCCCGGTCAAGTAAAGTCTAAAAATCAAGAGTTTATAATTATATATAATTGTTGAGTAATATGATACGCCACAATCTTCCTATATCTTTAAGGAACATATAACAGAATCAGATACACGTGCAACAGGGTCTAATGGGACATTTAGTATCTATATATGGACAAAATTATTTTGTTAATTTCAAACATCTCTCATTGACAATAATTATGATCTTGTTCTTTTATTTGACCTATTGCATGCCACAATATTATTTAGCTTTAGATGTTTTGCGATGCTATAATAGCTCAATATTATGTCAGTATAACAGCACAAAACAGTGAAAACTTAATTTGGTACAAGTCAGATTTTAAATTCCGTGGATCAATGTGAACATAAATTTTCATATTATATTATTTAGTACTACTAGCATATTTCGCTTTGGTGCTACATTCTGACCTTCGTCATAGCTCTTATTTAATAAACCATATGTATTTTTCAAAAGATATTTATAAATATCTTAGTGTGGTACAGTAGTAAACCTATTAAATCACAACTGATTGAACTGAATTATTGATAAGAATGAAGCCTTTGATATTAAATAAATAGCACATATGCATATACAAATCATTCAATCAAGAGAGATAAATAATTCAGTAATTCAGTGTAGCTTAAAACTGTTCCCCATTATGAGTAGCAAGGTATTTTAAAGCCCCTGATAATATCCACAAGGAAAGTATATGATACTACCTCATTTTATGCATGATATATCCGGTAACTTTAGGTCATTCAATCCTTCCCTTTGTTGTTTCTTGTTCATCTAAGTGGATTTGGATCTGAAGTAGGAGGGATCTGGCTGAAGTGGTATTTCAATCATTGAGTCTTTGTATGTACTAAAGTACACAAAACAATTCCAGTGCATGTAGATCCAGAATGTTGAGTAATATAAAATGCAGTTTAACAGAAACTAACATTAAAGTTTGCGTCAAAGGTAAAATAAGGTCTCAGTCTGAATAATTATGCTTCAAAATGTATTTAGCATTTAGTGAAAGTTTACAAACCATTCAAATTGTATAATTTGTATGAGTCAGTTCATATAGATTTAGGTTATTCGGACTTATTCCAAGGTTAATATCTTTGCCTTTTGCCATTGATCCATTTTGAGTAAAAGGGCAAAAGGTGGCAACCTTTATGTTGTATTGAATGTAACAGGGAACCATTTACCGAAATATTCACTGTGAATGAAATGACTGTTTGAAGTACAGTACGTAACCTTTATTCATTGAATACACACATGAGATGAAATTGCCACACACCACTTCAATACTATTCATTACACACAGCTCCTAATCAATACTGCCAAATATTTGAAAAATCTTATCATTTGGAGTTAATTGTATGTCATTCATAATCGTAAGTGACGCCTGAACTTTATAATGAAGATTTAATTCAACACTAATTGTATACCTTCACAATGAGTTTCTGTGTAAGAAGTCCTAAGCTGTTGACTTAATGTAATCTTTCTTACTTGATATTATCAGTAAAGTCAGATATTTTTAATTATCTCTTGTTGATAGTTAACTGGTTTTAGCCGATAATATTAAGGTACTTAGCATAATGACAAATAAATTTGAATCAAACTGTTGTGTCCTTATAACCTTGATTTGAGATGAGATGTTACACTGTTGGATCTGAAGACAGTTATCTGCCTTTAAGTTATATGACTGGGGTTTTGTAGGTATGACATGACTGATAAACCAGTTTCTTGTTATATATCAATCAAAACAAGGTAATCAGTAGGACTGGTGAAACTTTGTCGGTTTATCCCAATTAACATGCCTTTGATGCAGAAACACCTAATTATTATGTGTCTTTATCTCTAAGTTTTTGTGATGGTTTCAGTGACAACAAAGTTCATTGGTTTTATAATATTAGTGGGGCTTGATTCAGGCACCACTGTCATGCACTATTGAACTTGAATTTGTATCATTTTTGTGGGGAAAGTGTTGACTTTGACTTTTGTGAAGTGACAAAATCCCAATTAAATAAAAAAATTTCATGTCCTGCATTAATATATTCAGTGTTAGCCTGGTTGGATACTGGGGACGCAAATTAAATTCCCAATTCTGAGACCAAAGCTCTGTTATTATTTCAGAAAGATTCCTGCCACCTGACCTGTAACAAGTGCCTTTAATTTTTATTTAATTTTGCTCTTGTATCAGGAGACTTCAAAGAGCATATTGTGTCAGAAGTTTTATTCATTTGAAATAAAAATGTTTTAAATTTTATTTTCTAAATGCAATGCAAAAAGCATTAGCTTTTAGTCCAACTGGGTTGAAAGCATTACAAGGACCTCAATGGCCTAGTGGTTAGCAAGTTTGGCATCTAATTACAGGCTGTCACCTCTGTGTGGTTCAAGTCCCACAAGACACAATGCTGAGAACCTGTCCCAATATGACCCTGGCTGTGTATAAAAAGCTTGAGCAAACCTTATAGACTACTTTGAGTTCAAATTGACATGAAACCCAGCTCTATTGAAAATGTTTAAACTTTTTTTTTTATATTTGTAGCTTGAGCAGGCCTTGCAGCTGGAGAAGGGAGAAGTTGGTCGGGGTGAGGACCCCAACACCAAGAGTCTGGTTGCACAGAATATCGAGCTGAGGAGGAAACTGGAGGAGGAGCATTCCGGATACAAACGCAAGCTGCAGGCTTACCAGGAAGGCCAGCAAAGACAGGCTCAGTTGGTGCAGAAACTGCAGGCCAAGGTTGGTTATTAAAAGTCACATGACTTGTGTACTTGCATTCTTTTTCTAAGACTCTCTGGAAGATAGGACAAGCTGTAGTCATGGTGAAGGATTAGCCAAAGATCAGTAAAACATCAATGAATATATAAAATTTGAACCCAGTTCAGTTAAATCTCAAAGGGCCAGTAATATTATTGCACCTGAGGAGGATTTCCAAGTAACAGAAAGTACCCCGCTTTGGACCTTAGGGCTGAGGGTCATGTCGAATGGTTTACGTCACAAATGTTTATTTCTACTTAAATAGGAATTTGACTTCAGAGTTTTACTTAAAGGGGTTCGCCTGTTTTTCAATTACAAAGACATTGATATTCATGTCATGTTAGACAAAATTATGTGAAATTGTATACATAGCATCAGTTACACTAATAACAATATAGGATGACAATAAAATGAAAAAAATTGAAATGTTGAGCCAGTAAATAATTACTGAATTTATTCAAGAAAATCTTCAGAGTACTTATATATACGTTGTAATCATTAATTAGTTTTACATTAAAGCTCATTATATTTTTTACATTGTCAACTGTTAATGTCTGATAGCATAGCTGTGTCATTGAATAGATTGAGGATGGTGGCACATGCATATTTAAATAATGGCTCCATGCAAGTTATAGTTCTGTGACGTTGTCCTCTCTGTGCAGTCATCTTTTACTATTTGTACACATCATTACTGTAAATTGGGTTCACTAATGACATAGAACTTATTTATTGATGGCCACATTTAGTTAACATGACAGTCTATACATTGCAAGAACTGAAAACCAATTAGCACACACGTTTATATATTTGCATGTTTTGACAGCAGGGTCCAATGTAATGAAGTCAATGCGTACCAGTTTAACTTTATTGCATAATTAATACATATGAAACATTTTGTTCCTCAAATTGGACACTAAATTGAGAGTGCACAGTTTAAAGCCCTTTTATAAAGAAAACAGGTTCTTTATCTGTTCACATCGACTTGACAAAAATTCTAAATGAAAGCCAACCTTTATTTGTTAAATTAAGTCCCTGCAAATAATCATTGTCAAATCCAATTTGTATATTGTACAAAAGACCTTTAGGAAAATCTTTTGGGCAAACTGCTGTCTCAAATGCTTGTCAAATATGAAGATACTGTCAATTGATCATAGGTGGGTTTTTTTTTCAACAAGGAAATATTTTTGCTGAATCTAAATCCTTGTTCAGTCCTTCAACCCAAAGCATTTCATAGAAGTCTTGACAAACAAATGAGTACGTTTTTGAAGATATATTTATTATCAAAATAAAGCCCAAGAGACACCACTAATCAAACATTCAGTCACTTTTCCATGCTTGAGCAGACAATTTTTGCTGTGTAATTACCTCTATTGCAGAAAGAGTCTGTATTAAATCTTTGGGCATCATATCAGCAACCAGATCACTCGGTAAAATTTGTGGTCGGTGATTGAATAAATTCCAAAGATTCACCTGGTGTCACTTCATAATATTTACTCTGTCTTTTGTGGCATTAACTTTCTGACTTTTACAACGCTGGTTTGACTTTTGAGGTCTGGAGCTTGTTTGTGAAGATTTGATAAAGCATAAGCGAAGAAATATGATTGCTTTTACCGAACATAAAATTTGCATTTGGGACCACCCCCTTAAAATTTAACAACGAATAGCAGAATTCACTGAAATTCTGTAACACATATAGTAATTTCGAAATATTAGAAATGTTACCAAGATGTTTACCTGTGTCTTCTGGGTATGACCTGGCTACGTGCTCCGATTAATCTTAACTGCCTTACTTTATGTTCACATGCGCCTTAGAGTTCATCAGTGATGGAGATTAAGTGCTATAAAAGTCCACATTAGATTAGATTAGATGTTTTGGAAGATATGTAGCCAAAGGCCCACAACTTTTGCCGTGAAAGGAAATACTTCATACATATAAAGTGTACTTTTTTTTTATAATTTTACTCTTAGTTGTAGAAAAGCACAGAAAATTATTTTCCAATCACTTTCTTCAATCAATTTGGATAAACTTGCATTGTAATGGCAACAATTTTGTCATTCAAACTCAGAAACTAAATGAACTTTTGCTCATATGTTTTGTCCAGCATAAATCCTTTTTATGCATTTTCTGTTAAAAGAAATGGCTCCCTCTCGAACATCACTTAATAATTGTAGCATTCTTGCAACATCTGGCCATTATTCTGTTAAAGAGTTTCTTCTTATCATGATTTTGAAACAAACCTAAAACTACACAGCTGTAACTATTGGAAAAACTTGACATTTAATAAAACATTTGACTTTCATTTTTTTTTTTTTTTTTTTTTTTTTTTTTTGTGGCCATTGTACTACATCTGCAACATCTAATACCTAGCCATCCATGTTGAATTTTCAAATACGCGAACTCAATTAAGTATCTTTTGTTGTTTAAACATTGTATATTTCAATGGTATATCGAGATTCATTTGTAAGATTTTGCAACATTTCATATTATTAGGATAATGCTTTCGTGCCTCAATATCCTTGAATCTGTAAGTTATTTCTTTCACTCTAAAAGGTTTTACATCATTACTTTTTGTACCAAAAAGAATATGAAATATAAGATAAAGCTGCTAACCTAAAGGATTAGGTCTAAAAGTTTGATAGCGAAAGAACTGATATTATTCTGATTCTCTGTCTCTTTAACCAAATTATTTCTACTCTTTTTTTTCACTAAAAAAAAATGTTATATAGGTGGAAAAAGTTTATGTTATATGCTCTTATTGCACTTATGAATATTTCCTTACTGTTTTGTTTTATTTTGTACATTAAATAACTTGTTCTAGATGTTGATACAGTGTGCAGGAGACCTATGACAGGAGTAACTTTAATGCCTCTTTGATGTTTTAATTTGTAGGATGGCCACGGATGACAATGTCATTTCGATATCCATAGCTTAAAAGATAAATTTGATAATACCAGTTATATTTGCAGAATTTTGATGAAAGATGTTTGTACTGTTTCTTTTTTTTATTATAGTTATATTGTATTTATAACATTTATGGAAGTTTATTGATTACTTGAATGTTGATGTGGAATCTTTGGTCTTTGTATTTGAAATTTAAAAAAAATAAAAGCTTCATTTCAGTTACTGCACTAATTTATTAGCTGATGATTTTAAAATGCCTGGTTCTGTAGTGAATCAATTTTATATTAAATTTTCAATCTTTACTTTTGTCTTAGTTGTAAGTTACAGTATCAGACAATTCCTTTCAATTAATTCCTCCGCTATATTCAGCTGTTTTCTTTTGCATTTATTTCATTGTTAGGTAGTTTTTTGTAAAAATAGACGTTTATTATATGTAACCATGTTTCAGAATCATAATTCATCCATCTTTAATACCCAAGATCTATCTGGTCTTGTTCTTCTCTATAATTTGAGTGTTGTTAACTTTTGCACTGATACCCTTAGTGTTGCTTTTGTGTTATTTCAAATCTATGAAATAATTGCTCAATTTGTTACACCTAGCTGTTGGAGTATCGTAATCGATGTGGTGTTTGGGAATGGAAATGTGCACTTCTTGAATCAAAGGTGGTAAAACAATCGGTGCTATACAACGCATGTTGATTTGGTTTTATTTAGTCAAGTAGTTAAGCTGGCATGTTTATACACTATGAATGCAATGAGATGTGACATCTTTGTTAATCCGTTTAATCATTTCACAGCCTGTATTCCAGATCTTGGCAAAAGATTTCCTATATGTACCTACATGCTGAATCTGGTCAATAAATTGGACCATGTTCTTTGTATTAGATGTTATTGAAAGGCTCCTAAATTACCTATCACATATCCGTTGATTATATCGGAGTGGGTCTTGTACATTAGAAGGTAATGTGATGTCTCATTGATGGTAGAGTAAGAAATGTAAAATTCGCCACATATCTGAAATTCGCCACATGTAAAAATACTAATAAAATAAATGAATTGTGGTGAGATTTGTTGACTGTATAGTAAATTAAGGCTTTTTGAACTGAAAAATACCAATTTTTGGACAAAAACATCATTTTCTTCGTAAAATTAACTAAGCTTTTAGAGGTGGCGAATTTTAGATTCCTGGCGAATTTTAGATTTCTTACTCTATAGTAAACTGGGTGGGGGGAGGAGTCTCAGTATGCTAGAGCTGTGAAGTGGTTAAGCCCAGGTCAGACAGTGGTAAATTTTAATGGCGAATAATGGCGAATAATCAATTCATTAATGCTCGTAGTAGATTTTTCTTTGTCTTCAGTCCTCTTCAGTTTTTACTGCCTCATGGTAACAACAACCTGATGTTCAAAATTGTCACCGGTATTTGCTAATTTTAAAGTTGGCCATGACAGTTCATCACAATAGGTAGCGCATTCTTCCATATCATAGCTCTGCCATAGAGCAGTCGCCAGTGAGTCATACTAGAGTCTTGTTCTCAGTAAATTCTTCACAGATCTTCTTCATTCCCTCCTATCCATATATAATTGGTGGGGTCATTGTAGGAAAATCGCCAGATATCTTAACTAGTTCCTAGAGAATTTTCAGTGTGATCTTGCTTTGTTGAAGCTTTATCTCAGGCCAGCTGAAAAACACTGTAGAGTATCATAGATGTTGCCTCTTTTTGGTGAATTCAGGCAAATTTGAAATCGCCTGTATTCTTCTATATTCACCAGGATGATCGTAGCTTACTCTCCTATGTGTGATCTGGGAATAAGGCAGGATCGCTTATTTTCAAAAGTATTCAACCACTAGTTCTTTTAAGACTCCGAGAGAGCAAGACTCAGGAATAAAAAACATGATATACTAAAGCAATTTGATGTTGAACGCTGCATGTCAAAGGCTTAGTTATTAGTATGAAGTGGCTTCTTTGCATGGATTAGACAATGTACTACAACTCTGAAATATAAGTTGTTAGTATAGGGTGTTTTATTTTGCATGGATTGGGCTGTGTACTACAACTGTGCAATCAAATATAAATCTTTTATAGATGAAATTCAGGACCATCAAAAAGAACTTATTTATTCAACAAACATTGTGTACAGGTCATTAACTTATTAAGTAAAACAATTTCACTATGATTACAGAAATTTTCATATTCCTTATTTTATGAAAAGAACTGTTTGAAAACAATTTTTGTAATGAAATCTTGACCTGAAATATGAAATAATAGAACCCAAAGTGAAATGGTAATGCAGACATTTTGTTTGTTCAACTTTATTAATATACTCTACATAACGTTGCTATGATATTGATTCAGTTGTTTGTATTTATATATACTTGCATAAAGCATGTTTGCATGTATTCTACAGCCAAACCAACATAAGATGCCAGCATAAGTTTGCAATCACAATTAGTCTTATTTTTCTTTACTAACTTTCTGCATAAATTTGGAAATTATAATAACCAAAATAAAATGTAAAGTTGGGATTGAAAAAAATATATCATTGATAACATTGGAGGGGAAAAAATCAACTTTACTTGCAGCAAATTCGATTTGGGCTTTAAGAGACTTTCCATGGGGAATTTAAATTACATTTTGCTTAATTTGTTTTAATACAGGTTTGGCTGTATCCATTAATAAGCATATAAGTTTATACTTATAGTTTTCATTATTTTTCTATCTATGAGTCATCACATAATCTACTTACCCATTGCAGGGTTTTGTGCATTCATTGATCGTCTGTTGCTACTGTATTTATCAGTTATTATCTTTTTATAGGTAATTTTGTTTTATTAGTTTTGTTTGATTTTCATGCATGAACTATATTATATATTTAAGCCTAGATTTTTTTTCTGTTCTTGCTTTGAAATCTGTCAGGTATTGCAATATAAGCGCAAATGTGGGGACCTGGAAGAACAAAATCGCAACCAGCAAAGTGAACTGAATCGCAAGAACGTAAGTAGTCAATACGTCCATTTAGAGTGGGTCAGGGCGTTCTCATAGTGTCACTAGAGTGCATTTGAGAGGCTCATCTTGCCATCTGGTAAACAAGTTAGAGGTGTAAATATGAATTGTCCTTTGTTGTTAGTAGATAGAGCAAAAGGATTATGACACAAGACGATAAAGGTAATTATTATAGGTGTTAATTCTGTCAGGTTATTATTGATAAAATTAGAGGATTTAAGGCAAGTATAATGGATAAAGTTCTCTCAATTTGACACTGCAAGTTAGAGGTTTTTAATAGGTTTATTGTTCTTAACTAGACAGAGTGGCTACAAGGTAGATCTAACTATCTTGCACTTAATGAATTGTGACTTTAGCACTAGTTGGTGTATACAGTTTGAGAAAATGGTACACATTGAATTGAGTTGTTTATCCAATCGTGCCAGCATTCAAAAAGCTTTGCAGTCTTGCTGCTTTCATCTTTATTTGGTGAGTTTAATGTTCAATTAAGAATACATTAAGTAACATAAATTAATTAAATTTCCATTGTTTCATTTCTCAGATATTTAATAACTTAATGTGAACTTATTACCTCTAGCTTCAGTCAAGCCACATTACTCTGTAATCATAATGTGATTTACTCTCTGCTGACTTTCCACAAAAGCTATGCCTATTTTGAGCCCAAAATTAATAAGGGCAAATAATTAAATGGAGATTTAACTGACGTACTGGCGTATTATGTTTAATATGTAAATGGACATTTTTTTTAATAATCTCATGTGAAATTTCATCAGAAAATGGATCATTTAAAAATGCTGTCAGTCATTTACCCGGTATGACAACACATGCCTGATATCCTTGTGACATTGATTTTGTAGTGCCATTACCCAGGTTTTTGTAAAATAAAAAGCTATCATTTTGGAGAAAATTGGTTAATAATATTCATAATAGCTCTTTAGCTGTGGGATAATCCCTTAAATCTGTGTGTATTTGTGTAATTCCTGGGCTGATGTGATAAGAGTATAAATATTGTTCCTTTATTCAATAGTCTGAAGTATAATAAATGAATAATCTCTACCACAATTAGTCCTCGCCTCTGTTTGATCCAAGTTAACCAACTTATTGGGAAAAAATGACAAAACCAAGCAGACTGAATAGTTTTGGGTCCAGTATTTTTTGAAAACAATTGATATATTGTGTAACGATCTCATTGCAAGAGTCCATTCATATATTATTGAGAAATTTGAATTTCAACAATGCTTAAAATTGGTTAAAAGTGCGTTACAAATCAATATCCATTTGGTATATTTCATACCCAATAATGCATCTAATAAAATGCCTTTAAAACCTCTCTTTCACTCATTTATTATTCGTTGTAAAAGGATCCATTTATCTCTCACTTATCGGTTAAATAAATATATGTATTTGGTTCTGAATAAAAACACTAGCCTGGGGAACACTTTAATTTTGGAACATGGCATTTCTTTTTAGTTTACAAAGGTGTTTGTTAGTCTTGCTATTCGCACGGTATCGATCGAGTTTCATTTAGGTGTGAGTATGCTGAACATTTAAAGAGAAAAGAGATCAGATTGGAATTCCATTAAGAAGGTAGCAAATGAATATCTTTGACAATATAAAACTGTAGGACATGATATCCCCAAATTAATTGTGTATTTTCTTCATACCTCAATAGCACTTGGTATTGTTTTTAACCCTGTGAGTGGTAAACAATCTATAATAAAAAGTGCTTGCTTCATTGTAAGCAAGTTCTGCAAGTAATGATCAGCCATCTCATTGACACCAAATATATTGCACTTAAGATGGGATATTAATGTCAACTTATCTTTTCTTGGGTTTTTTAGAGAACAAACTTATGGTACAATTGTTATTTATTTTATTATGCAGAAAATAATCAGGAGAAATCAAATTCTTTACACAGGAGAAATCAAATTCTTCACTTCCTTATATTCGGTAAAAATCCAAATCCAAGTAAAAGCTTTCTAAGAGTACAGGATCAAATTTAAATAAACAGTGTTAATGTCATTCCATATGAAACAAAGCATGTTAACATTAATATTTAATCAAAATTACTGTACCTTGAGGAAAAGCTCTGTATCTTCAAGGCAAGAACTTTAACCAAGCCAATAGTTCATTAACTTGGACCCCAATAAGTTTTTCTAAATGTCTAGGAAAATATTTAGTGTTCCCTGGGTCTGATATTGATCTTGACGTCCCTTAAACTGGCTGAATAATGTATCTTATTGTGCACCTAAACTCCTATTTTATTCAACAGGTACTAAGAATGTATATTTCAATTAGTATTGATATTTTCTGTTCAAACATTTCATGCAATAAGCTAAATGCATTGATAGGTAGGACAACACAATAACTGCTCATGTTTGTGATGATAAAACATACATTAGTAATATGTATAAGTCTTAAGTTCTGCATGGGGGTTTCAACCTTTGAATGACAGAGATCCATACAATGACAACTGACAACTTTGTAGGTTTTAATTGAGCAGTCCTATCCAAATAACAGTGAGAGTATGTATGAATAAGAAAAAAGGTGAAGAAAAGCGCTAGTACAAAAAAGACTCGAGCATTAAGGGTCCAAATAAATAATATCTTGTAGATCCAGAATAACGAAGTATAAGAATATATAGAAAGGCATATGTCGTGTGGATATTAATCTTCCTTCAAGTGCCAAAAGCCGGATCCTGTTAAAACAGGCCTGTAACCAATGGAGGGAACATGGAGATTAATGCATTTGTACTAATCCTCATGACTGTTGGATTTAATGCTGAATATATGACAACCTGTCTAGGTATTTTCACTTGGGGACTGAACTTGCTCTTTCTTGTAGGTAGTGTTTTAATGTTATAGCAATCAAGCCCAGAGATTTTGGATTATTGTGTGCTATAACACCTATTGTTTCTTGAACTCTCAGGTAAGATAACGGATTATGGACTTTGGTTATGTAACCTAACTTTAGTGTATAATCTCTATCAGTCGGTGGGGATTAATTACTTATGTAAGGGATTGTAGAGCAAATTGAGACAGATACATATTCATGGTTACTGTCTCTAGGGGATTTGGGGGATAACTTCTCTGAGGATTAGCAGAAAACTTATATATACCTTGACCAGTGGTCAGTTAGTATCATTCCCAGTAAAGGGTCATACAGAGTAACATCTGGTCTAATAAATCATTCAACATGTCTAAGAGAGTGAGTGTGTGTACACTTTATAATGAGACAGGAACGCAATATTAGTTTTAACATCAAGGAGTGTAACTTGTGATCTTATGTGGATAGAAAAAAATTTATTTATATATGTTCAAGTGATGATAAAAAATTGAGATGAATGATAATGAGTTGTCTTTGGAGTGGGTTTCTATACACATAAGTCATGTTCAAATTATGTATTCCAATGTTAGAAAGATGACATGGGCAAAGTTTGAGAATATAGCAAATATTTTTGTATAATGTGTGTATAGATAAGTAAGCAATGGATAGTTCATTACATATTTACAGTGTCATGGGTATAATGGAGTGTCTTCTTTGAATTAATTATGATCTATATGTGTATTTTTTATAATAGATTTACACTTGAAATATCTGTTAGTTATTACAACTATGATTGTGTACAATGTTTGGTACTGTAAATGACTTTCATTGTGCGTATGCTTTAAGTAAGATCAGCTTAGCCTGCTCTGTTTCAGTAATACTTGTTGTTTTGGAAATATTTGTTGATTTAATTGGATGCAAGTTGGAGAAAATAGTTTTAAAAGGATATTATTCAGTTGTTGTTGACAAAGTTTACTATACTTATAGTTAGACTTTTATTTATTGTCCCACATAATATCCCACGGTTATTGCTCACATGATGCCAATGTTTCTGTTGTAGCTGCAAACCACTGACGACAGTCTGCGCTATCGATTGGACAGTGCAGAGCAGCGTCTGCGAGCATCTGAAGCTGACCACCACATGGATCTGGAGACAGCTCTCATCAAGCTGGAGGAGGAACAGCAGAGGTAAGCTCTGAAAAAAATGGCAGTTGTCATTCGATTTCTTAATTTGCATTTAACAAATATAAAAATTTATACTAATTTTAAAGCTCAGTTTTGTCAACAGTACTCTTTACTTGTTATTATTGATGGTCGAATGTTCAATATCCAATATTATCCATAGGATTTGGATATACTTATGGCTAAATGGCATGTTTACTTTATAATAAGAGGATCTTCAGGTGATATAATTTTTTAATTGGTTTTATGTATATATTTTATTTAACTTTACTGTTTGGTAAATTATAGTTAAGTTTCAGTCTTCTTATTACTTGAGGAAGAATTAATAATAATATTGAATACTCTGGATAATTTTTCAGAAACTGCAGTAAATAAGATCAATCATGCATCAGGTCTAATTTGAAGAATCTTATTAACCAATCATTGGTGTGTTTGTGTTATAGGTCCTCCAGCTTGGCCCATGTCAATGCTATGCTGCGGGAGCAGTTGGATCAAGCCACAACTGCCAACCAGCAGCTGACTGCTGATATCCACAAGCTAACTCAGGACTGGCAGCGTGCTCGTGAGGAACTGGAGCACAAAGAGGCAGAATGGAGGGAGGAGGAGCAGGTGAGAGTGAGGATAGGGTGTGAATGAATCAATACTAAATGAAATAGTGAGGCTCAGGGCGGGGTGTGAATAAATAAGTACAAAATTGAAATGGTGAGGCTTAGGGTGTTGTCTGAATGAATAAATACTGAATAAAATGTCAAGGCACTTGGTTCAGTGTGAGTAAATAAGTACTGAATAAAAAGGTCAGGCTCGGGTGGGGTTTGCATAGAAAAAAGTGCCAGTTAGAAGCAGGGAGCACCTGATGAGAGTGTGGCATGTGATTTAAAAAAATTAATTAGAGGGATAAGGCTCAGGTTGGGGTGTATAAAGTATTAATTTAGTATTAATGGGAGCTCCTCTGTGTTTGCCTAGTAAATACATCATAACTAGTGACTTTCCTATTTATGCCTGCACTTAAGAAATTTACAAGTTTCAAAATAAATGTGACTACTAGTTTGTGTACTATTTATTTCAGTCCTTCAACGAGTACTTCAGCAATGAGCACTCGCGTCTGCTGCATCTGTGGCGTGCAGTGGTTGCATTCAGGCGTCAGTTCAGTGAGATGAAGTCCTCAACTGAGAGGGACATCTCCCACCTGCGCTCTGATGTGACCCGCGCAAGCAGAGGCATCCACTCTGCATGTCTGAACCTCAGCGCCAACATGAGGAACTCAGACACCCAGTCACAGGTAAGATACACTTGTAGAGAGACACTCAGTCACAGGGCAATGTCACCATACATTCAAACTTGTGGATAGATGTGTTACATAAAATCTACTCATATACATTGATTGATAAGAGATAGACCATTCCTCACAAGACATATCTAAACCTCAGTTTGAAAATGAAGTACTTACATGTCCAGTTATATGAAATATACAAGTACATGTATATACAGAGAGATCATAAAATAAGTTACTTGACCAAAATCCTAATTGTCTTACAGGCAGTAATTGATTGTCATCAGTTTGAACACAGATATGATGCTGTCCATTTAAAATTGTGGTCAGACACAATAAATATATCACAAGCACAATTCTTATTTCTCTGCAAGACTCACAGCAATTGATTGATTGGATATGCCATCAGTTTAAGTGCAGTGTTTAAGCCATATGACATGGATTTGCTTCACTTATGGAGGAAACTAGCTATTAGTTGGTCAATATAATGTCCAAAACTACTGGACCATGCTTAATCAATTAAAGATTCAGAATATGCAAGGTTTAATTTGTATTCTTTTATTTTTGTGCATGATCCCAAAGTTAATCTGTAATATTTGTTACACATGTGGGCATGTGGTTGGTACAAAATATAAATATTTTTGTTGTCTTTTTTGTTGAAATAATTCAAGTCAACCCTGTGTATTTAAGTTCTCACAACGGGGTAAAATATATCAGATTTATAAATATTTACAAACAAGTCTCTTTTTTGTTCAAAGTGTATCACCAAATGTAAACTCTACATGTTCAATGTGTTATTGTTATTAAATGTCTTCTCAGCATGTTAAATCATGGAAAGTGTACTTGTAAAATTGGTTAAATTATTTACACCTTTTTGTTTCTCATTAAGTTAGTCCATACGTATACACACATTGTCATCAGAATATATTTCAGTTATTATTTAAACTGTTCCATTTACAATTGAACCCTTTTAAGTAAAATTTGAGAAAAATTCCCTTTTTAGATGGGACTATCATTTATCTGTTTGTTTACCCATTGTTTGTGATTACCCCCAAATTGGTGAGCAGATCTTTATGAAATGTGTTATGTGGGTAACCCTAATTAAAGGAAGAAGTGTTTAAATTTTGAGAAAGATCTAGATTCTCCTCTGAATTTCAATATTCCTATTTTCAATGATAATCATCATGGTCGTGCCATCCAGTTATGGGGCTTAAAACAAAAGAACTAAGAGTATTTGGGCGAAGTTACAATAAGTGGATACTTGGCTGCCTCAGCGGAGGTCTGCACCCCACAAGTGCTTTCTGGTTTGTAGTGTTTTTTTTTATTTTATGGTCCCATGATATTCTAACTTAACCGGGTTCAACTGTATTTATCATTTTTAATTCTCATTCCTTGCATGATGTCACGTTTCACCTCTGTAGGTCAGCATGGACAGCCAGCGTGTGGGATTCGAGTCTCAGCTCCGTGAGAAAGTGAGAGAGGTCATTGACCTCCAGGCCAAGTTTGATGCCCAAAGTGCAGAGCTGAATGCTAGGTACTGGGCTCTTGTTCATAGTCCCTGCCCCCTCTCTTCCCTGTAGCCCTGTCTTCTGCATTTTTTATTCCCACATTTCAATTTTGTGATATTGTATTTTTTTTTTCCTGTTATGTAGTATAGCATGTTTGTGTATTTTATCTAATGTGTGCTGTGTGCTTATACAGAATTTTATATTTATCCTTTAATTTGCACATATTTTTTTTCTTCTTTGATTTTTGGTTGTTTTTGCTGATCTTTGCTTTTATTTTGTGTTGCAGATTTCAATTTATTGCAGACATTAATTTATAGAAGATGCTCTATTGTTGTAAAAGTTATCTGGAGAAAAAATATAACTTAGTATTTCAATATTTAAAAACATTTTTATTCGTTATGAAACTTATTGAAATTACTGATTATTGAAATTCAAATGATTGAAACGTACATAATTTGGTAAAAATTTAAACAGAAAACTTGAGTCCTTTGCAATAGAGGCTCTACTGTAAAGTATGATTGGTTTTAGGTTCCATGATGATCTCTTATTGTGTGCTGTAACATAAACTAATATATTGTGTTTTGATGCCAATTCTTTTATTTATCCTATTTGTTTAATGCAATGATAATGTACCTGTCAGGTATTTCAAAACTTTGCAAGTGGCATATACAGTCCCTAAAGTATTCGTGAAATGATTCTCTATAAACGCTAAGTCCTTATTAGCACATGCACTGTTTTGCAAGCTTTATGGTTTTATTGCCCTCACATAAATAACCAATTTTGGCTTATTTATTGCTCTTTCAGTGGAGTGTATTTACACCTTCACTCTGTGGTCTGTTACCAAAGCTTATCACATCTATAGATATTGACAGTTGAAATCAAAACCATGCTCTAACATATAATGAACTGTATAAGTCCTAAAGAGGCCTTTATGTATGATCATGCCTTTGGAGATTTTGACTTATATTTATAGTGAGAAAGTCAAAAATTTTAACACCCAAACTTCAATATTCTCATTTTCTTAAAAAAAAACAGTATGTTATTTTTGATGATTTTACTGCCAAATGCATCAAGATTTATAAAATAATTATCTAGTAGTTCCATTGAGTCAGTGATGATAACAGAAAATCCCAAAAATGTAGCAGAATATTAAAATCAAATTAATCAAGATATAAGTATCCTCAAATTAAGAACATTTTGTCATGCTAACTCACTAAGATATTAGACAATGACAAGTGTTTTGAGTTTAAATTACTGCCCCATAAACTTCTGATTATGAAAGGACTCAATGTGCCAGGAAGCCTTCAACAATGGCCTTTTATTGCTGGCAGTAAAAACTTTCTTTTTTCTTTTTTTTTTGGTCATTGATTCACAATTTCTTTACTTTTTACAACAGTTTGCCTTCCAACAAGTGATTCTGATGCACGAAATGCTCTCACTAATAATTCATATTTTTAACCCTGTGTCATTTATTTTGCTCTGTAAATGTGAATATTTATTTTATTTATTTTTATTCCTGTTGTTGCTGTGTGTGTGTGTAGATTTCACTGAACCAAAAGGATTATGAACTTAGCCAAATCAAAGCAAATCATGAGCAACAATTCGCCAAACTAACGTCAAGGTAGTACACTCTTAGGATTGCTTTATGCTCTGTTTTCATGCTTTCTTAATTAAGTACCACCTAAAAAATGTATTAAATATTTGTGCTGTGTTTGATTGTGTGAATTACATTTTTATGTTTGACAGTTCTTTGGTAGTTCTTGTATATTGTTTAATGATTTTACTCTCTTCAGATGTTAATTAAAGTAGAAAAGGCCCATAGAATTATTTACAATGTATAAAAATACCTTATTGTGAGTAACTTACAAAGAGAATAGTATGTTCTTTGTATTATTTTTTAAACTGAAACATATAATACATTTATATTGAAACAACTCTACTTAAACTGTGAAGGAGTCTCCATCATTAATGCCTGTGTATTTATATATATCCAGTATATTAGCCACACTTTTGCCCATTACCTAACTAAGTGTAAAAAAACATAAATTTGAATTACATAGTATGATATTTTTGAAATTAAATAAAGGTCGCGTGAACTAACTGGATGATTTATTCATGTAAATGCCCTTCTCAGTCACTTACATAGAAGTAACAAACAGACTGAATGATTATCAAATTTTTGAGACCTGAAAATTATGTTAAATGAACCTGTGTAAGATCAGTATACAAATGTATTGAATTATTTGAAAGTTAAGACACAAAGAAACTGATTTAGTTTAACTTGTGTGAAACTAACAAATACTAAGAGATTGAAAATTTAGAATATCCGGCAAAGACTGACCTAATGATATTGAATTTTAAATCATATTTTAAAATTTGTTTGAATCGACAAATTAACCTGGGAATTTGAAGTCAAGATTACCCAAAATAATAACATTCATATTTAAGAGACCTGACATAATAGCATTGAAATTTAAATTATTGAATTAATGCAGTATAGGCTTCACAAGCTGACTACTATGAATTAATGTTTGAGGAGCAAGAAATAAATATTGAATTAACCCTTCCTCAGGATCAACGAGCTGACAGCTATGAATGAGCGTCTGAAGGGCAGCTGTGAGGAGAAGGACCGCAGTGTGGCCAACTTACAACGGCAGTTGGCACAGATAGAGGGGCGACTTGGGGAGCGTGGCGAGGAGGTGCGCCAGCTAACTACTGCTAAGGACATGACCATTCAGGAGAGGGACGAGATCGATGCCATGCACGAGGCACTCAGAAGGATTGCTGCTGAGGTAATCAGCGATGCAGACCAGTCACTGAGGGACGATTCTGGAGACCCAGAACTGAGTACCAAAGTGCTCAGGCCTGATTCTCCCATCAGGTGAGACAGATGTGTTGATACAGTAATAAAAAACTGTGATTATTGTAGTACATCCAATGCTGCTTGTCAGTTGTGCAGTACATCTAACTAATACATTGTAAATCTTTAGCTGACTGCTTTCCACATGTATAAAGTAGCTGTAATGCTGGCTTTAAAATAAATTGTCATATACCTGGAAGTATTGTCTGGTCATATTGTGCATTTAATGTTAATTTAACCCTTGAATTGTATCTCAAATTAGGTCAATGTCCCCAAGCCGCGGTGGTCGTCGCACACCCTCACCTCGCAGAGGACGCAGCCTGTCTCCTAACCGCAGCCCAACCTTTGCAGACTCCACCTACTCAGCTGTACAGGCAGCTCTCAGCAAGAGACAGCTCCAGGTGGGTCATAGCTAAAAAAAAACATTTAATGGTCAGTAATAGACTGATAGTTTCAAAAGAACATCAAAAAATATGTTTCTTTAATCTCTAACAACAGCTATAAATTGTAGGGAAAATAATCCTTAAAATGATGCATATTGCATTACATAAAATATGAAGTATGTTTTGTATTTATTTTACATTGACTGTTGAATGTTGTCATTGTTGGAGACCTTGTGGTTTGTGTATACTGGCCTTAATTCTGAGGTTATGGATCCCTATGCCAGACCTTAAAAACTTGAGTGAACTGCATTGCAAGCTAGCAACATAGTGTGAATTTTGTAACTAATTGGTTAATTAGTTGAAGAGTTTATTGAATTAACTTATTGTTTGATTGATTAATTAATTAAGCAAATAATTCACATAATTTATAATCTGTCAGGTGAGTGAGCTGCGTGCTAAGCTCACATCACAGCGTGAACAGAACGCCGCTATAAGGAAGACCACAGATGACATGGACAATGAGCGCAGGAAGCTGGAACAGACATTACTGCAGATCAAAGAGCAGAGAGACACTGCGTATGTATTCAGTCACATACAATTCAATCTTTAGTGTACAAACATGCTGAGTGAATATAACTTTGTTTAATGGAGGTTATGAAAATAGAAGAGGCAGTAGTGTAAAAAAAAGAGAAATAAAAGTTTGGGAAAGTGGAAATAAGTTCTTAAAAACAAATATTAGGATAATATGCAGAATTTTAATAACTTACAGCAGTTTGAATATACCGAAAAATTCACTTTATCCATTGTTTTTATTACTTGTACAACATGTAAAATAATAATGGTACACTTTTATCAAGTGTTCGAGCCCAGCAGGATGCTGAACGTACCTCTGATCGCACTAAGACAAGTCTGGGAATGGCTGAGACTGAGCGCTCTCAGTTGGAGCGTGTGCGTTTTACACTCAATGAACAGATAGATGCCTTGACTGCAGAGAACAGTAAACTGCAGGCAGCTAATGCAGAGATACAACACCAGAGGGACCTACTAGAGGACGAGAAGGAGGACGTAACCAAGGATAAGGAGAGACAGATGAAGGAGAATGACAGAACGTAAGTATTAACTGTATAGTCAACTCTCTTGTTTGTGGTCTTTTGTCAATGCTTTGATATCAGTATCAATGCATCTATGAGAGTTGGAAAAGCTTACTGGCTTACAGTAAACAAAATGTACATGTAAATTATAGAAACTATATACATGTTACCTGGTTCAAAACAGGAAGAAAGGGTGAATCACATTGTAATAAAAAGTTTACAAAACCAGCAACAGATTATAAGTTTAAAGTATTAAAAAAGACAGAAATAAAATGTAGAAGAGAAGGAGAATGTAATAAAGGGAAAGCTAACAAAGACAGGAGGTGTACAAGAAGTAGCAGTAGAAATTGAAAACAGGGGAATGTATACTATGATTTAAACAAGATAAACATTGGTATTTCAAAAACACAGATCCTAGCTGAATTACAAGTCATAAGGTTAAGTGAAAAAAAATTATTTTTTAGAAAAACTCAATCTAATAAACTCCTTAACTAGTTATTATTAGAATTACAATACTTTTGAAGCTATGTTTTATTTTTAACTTCAAATTTTAACTTAGTTTCTTGTATTTCTTGTTCAGAGTATCATACATTATTACTATTCTCGTGTGTTATTCTCATGTTATTATAGAGAATATGGCCAAGGCGATCATATTAAAATAACATTGGATCCAGTTGACTGGTAAATTGTGGAGTTAAATTGTTGTGAACCCTGTACATTTAGTTAAGATTTTAGTTCTTACAATTTAAGAATATTTTCAAGTCACAAATTACAGTTTTGTATTATGAAGTTTCTAGTTAATTGCAAATATTGTTTTGGTCAAACTTTTATAATTTGGAGATCTTCATAAGTTTTAATGAAAAATTAAGGCATTGGTGTAATGACATTGAAACCCATTGGAAATGTCACATTTTTACAGCCATAAGGTGATTGAGCAGTGTGAGGCTAAGATATCCAAGCTAAAGGAAGACTTGGTGAACACTAAGGAGTGTCTCAACAGAGCTCTGCTTGAGAAGGATGTGTTGGGTCAGGAGAGAGCTGAAATCAGTAAGTATACCTCTGTGTAGATCTCTAGTGAAATAATGCACTCAATAGATACATGTTTCACATTCTGTAGTACAGACCATTTCCCATGACAAAATTTTCTGAAGTTTGTGGATCCTTTTCAGACAATCATTAGAAATTATATTTTGTGTTAAACAGGCAGTGATATTTTAGAAAACTCTGGTTTTGAATTTTGATTTTGTTTCTAAGAATCCCCGGTATACTTATACAGAGAATATCTTTCTAACATACATTATTCTGTTTATTCCTAGGTGAGGCTCTGTCCAGGGCTGAAATGTCCAAGGCAGAACTGGAACTGGAGATCAACAAGGTGAAGACAGAGGAAGCAAGTCTGAGGGACGCTCTGCTTAAAATGCAGGCACTCAATGAAGGGCTGGGTCAGGACAAGATAGAGCTCAACAAGATCATCATGCAGGTAAATACATGGCTTGGCTGTATTAATTACAGTATGATTGTGTCTTAAACTCTCCCAATGGAAAACTGAGGTTATTTTTTCCTGTTGAATCAGTTATTAAGCTGTTTCACTGAAATAATAGATCAACATTGGCAGTTTATACAAAACATAACATAGACGGACAGACCTCTATTAGTCAACCTTCTTTTATTCAAGTGTTTAATTAGATGATGTTATTTCCACTCTGCTAAAATGACTCTTCCTTTTGTATAAACTCCCTGTTCTCTGAACAAAATCTTGCTGTCCTCAAATGGTCAGATAATAGAGGTTCTCCTGTACTTAGTCACCCAGATAAAGCATCAAAGTTAACAAAAAGCTACATGAATTGAAAAGCAACAGATTGAAACATTTTGGTCACAATTTTGGAAAATATGAGGTATTTCCTGAGTTGTAAAATTTCCTTTTCGTACAATTCCAATGCTAACTTTTGCCAGATTGATGCTGAGAAGCAGCATGTGCAGGCTGAGAAGGGTGCAGTTGAGCAGGAGAAGTTTGGTCTGAAGGAGGAGCTGGTCCGTGTTGAACAGGAGAAACTGGATGTGGAGAATGACAGGACAGGTGTGTAATGCAGACTTAGTATAAAATTGGGGTCAATAAATTGTAGTTATTGCTTCAGCTCAAGTGAAAATCAAAGTAAATATTGAAGTTGAGGTCTTTGATGTAGTAGATTATTTAACAGGCAGATTGATAGACCTTAATAAGGTGTTGGATTGTGTTTTATACTGGTTGGAACTTCTTAAAGACTACATGCTATTGAAATGTTTAACAGCTTTTTCGTCCTTGAGGCAAAATCTGCATTTGCATATTATTAAATACCTTTGTATGAACACTAAAGAATAAATTTTTTTTTTTTATAGTACGTCTTTTGTGTTGCACATTATGAACAGAATCTTTTCCATATTTGCTCATTTGTCTTTCCTCTTTGAACCACTCTCTAAACATGGTTTAACAATAAAATAGTAATTTAGTGCATAAAACTTATCAGCAACAAGTATAAATTTCCCTGTTATTATTCCAGCTCTAAACCACTCTCTGAACATGGCTGAGCAGAACCGTGAGAAGCTGGAAGCTGAAATCATGGGTCTGAACCGTGAGCGTGCAGAACTCATTGAACAGCTCAATGCTGTGAGCCGGCAGAAGAACGCTCTGGCCGAAGAGCTGCTGTCAGCCAGGAAGGAGATTGAGAGACAGAGTGACACTATTGTGAGGATTGCCAAAGAGAAGGAGGAGCTCACCCGGGACAAGGCGGAGCTTAGTGTGCAATTGACAGCTTCGGAGAGAGAGAACAGGCAGCAGAGTGAGGTGAGTGAAAACAAACAGAAAAAACTTGTTTTACTGGAAATTTGTTTAAGCATTTAATTATAACAACAGGAAATTTCAGTTGAATCCCATGCTGGGGATGTATTGTCTTGTGAAGGATGTAAAATTTAGCCTGTGTTAAATTACCTGTGAGGTACCTTGTCTTGAATGTCTATCCTGATATTTAAGAAATTTTCCCAAACTATATTAACTGTCTTATGCACCCATGTTTGTTGCAACAAGGTTTGCTTTAGTCATATTGATCCTCATACATTTCTTGCATTTCTACTACAGGTGATCTCTGCCCTGAAGTCAGACAAAGAGTCATTGGAATGCACCTTACACGAGACCCAGGGAGTGAACGCCACTCTGGAGACCCGCAAAGAACAGTTGGAGGGAGAAAACCAGGAACTCATTCTCAAGAAAGAGCATCTGCAGGGTAAGCATGAAATACATGGACTCAGTTTAAGAATGTTGGGGTACAGAACATAGTAATTATATTTTTAACCAACAGAAGAACTTTAGTGAAATGAAGAAATTTTTTGTAAAAAATGACTACATTTGGATATTTAATGTTAATTATACATCACATTTTCCTCTAATTGACAGTAACTGAGTTTTGTAAACTTTTATGGTAATATTCAGGAAACCAAAAGATTTAAAGTGTATGAATTGTGTTATTAACAGGATGAGGTTTAGTAACAATTAATGCCACTGATATAGTAAGTTCATATAATATTCTGGAAGCTAATATTTTCTAAAGTTGTTTAATCATATTATCAATAGGTAAGGTTAATTCATATAAAATTTAATCTTCGCTAAGCTCAGTAGCAGTCAACAATTGTGCGTGATTTTGACTCTTTGTGTTACCCAGGTGAGGTTGCCAGGGAGAGAAAGGAACATGCCCTGTCTGTTGAGAAGCTGGAGAAACAGAAGGACAATCTGAACACCAAGCTGGCTCAGACTGAGAAGGACCTGCAGCTTGCACTGAGACAGGAACAGCAGGCTCATGAAGAGGATATAGAGAGACTCAGCAAAGAAAAGGTATTATATGATACAGAAAGGCTCAGACATAACAAATAGTCCCATAAAACGTTATATTTAATCGAAAAGGAGAAGGTGGGAACAAGTTTATTGCATGATGCAGAACCCTGAGCAAGGTAATACTTAGTATTGGAAAAAATTAGGGATAAGATAAAGAGTTGTAAACTGATAGACATGAACTTGAATTTAACAGTGAGCCAGGAAAAAAGTGGAGTGGGTGTTTGAAAAAGTAATGTCAAATACACCCAGATTTCTGTGTGATGAAACCCATCTTAACCTGTAGAATTTACATTGGCCAATATCTGATATTCAAAATATGAATTGTGAAAGAATATTCTGTACATGTACAGTGTTACAACATGTACTGACAATGCAAATCATTGGTTTTCATTGAACTTTTTTAGCAAAATATATGGATTGTAAGCTAAGGACAGTTTGTTTTATTAATTTTTTTTTTTTTTTTGCCTTCCAGGAAACTCAGCGTATTGAGATGGAATCTCAGCGTGATGAAATCATCCATCAGAACAACATGGAGAAAGAAGAGATGGTCACCAGGTATGTTTTGCCAAATAGTATCATCTTTTGTATATTTATTATTTGTTTGTTGAGTTTGTAAATAGTTAAGGCTACAACGAACAGTGGGGTTTTTTTTGTACTTGACTGCTCTTTTTTTTTCTCATTAACAAGTAATCTTTTTTGTGGTGTAAAATTAGCTGAAATTCAATAATATTTTTAAAATGCTGAATGGTGCATTATAAACAACTATTTGAATACTCCTTTTAAGCTGCATAAATATTGTACAGTAAATTTGCCCCCCCTTGTTTCAGTGTAATTATTTTGTGATGTACTTAAATTTAAATTTCCTCACTCTATCACCAGGTATGAACGGGAGAAGGAGCAGCTTAACGACGAGATGAACTCCTTGCAGAGAGATCGGGATGAACAGCTGCTTTTGGCTGAAAATGACAAACAACAGGTGATGTCACTGCTGGAGCAAGAGAAGGCCTCGCTGCAAGAGAAGCTGGCTAATGTGAATAACGAGCTGGAGACCTCCAACATTGACTACGAGAAGCTGAAGAGAGAGGCCCTTGGCAAGCAGGAGGCGGATCGTAATTCCATCCTCAACCTGCAAGGAGAGCTCAAGAGTTTCCGCGATCAGTTTGAGGAAACTTGGTAAGTAGAGTGTATGTCTTTTTGTTAATATAGAGTGCAAAAGCATTTTGCGTTATAAATTGTTTGATAGTCCAAAATTGTGTCTTGAAAATAGAATTTTTGGGATTTAAATATATATCAACATGTGTGAGAAGTTGGCATGCTTGTTATGAAATGTAGCTAAAGAGAAAACAAGTTTTGATGGAAGAAACCAGTATACTGAAACATGGCTAAAATTCAAAGTTATATATTGTTAGAAAGCACTTTAATTATACACAATAACAAATTAATGGTTAATTTTCTATTTATATTCAGTGTTGCCCATGAGAAGGAGGTGAAGGACATGAACAATGCTCTGCGTGATCTTGACCGCCATAAAGAGGGCGCACTGAGGGAGGTGGCTGAACTCAAGGTCCAACTGAAGATGGTTGAAGAGACCAGGGATACAATCAGGAGAGACCTGATCGATGCTAACAGGACCATCAGAGAAGGTAAAGATCTCAAATTATGTCTCTTTGCTGTTGAATAATTGTAAATTATGACCCAAAAAGACATAATTTAGAAAAATACCTCCCCGAAAATGATAAAAATGTTAATTGAATGGAGTCCTGATGACATATATGTGTCTTAAATAAGAAGTTTAAAAGGGTTTTGAATGCCAGTCCTCACTTCTCAACATTGTGTGACCTTGTGGCTTAGTCATTTTCCAACTGGCTCTCACATCTGTACAACCCGGGTCAAATCTAATTTCATGGGAACATGTAGGAATGACTGGCGTCCGTTTCCAATATGACCTCCGAAGTAAAATCATGGTAACCTAGACGGAATCCTGGAATCCTGCTTACTAAGACCTTAAAACTCCTTAAAAATCTTAAGATTACTGGTGTTGTACTGTCGAGATATGATTCAGAACTCAACCTAATTATAATGTATGGAAATGACTCGATCCGTTACTCAATCTTGAGAATTGATTTCATTACATCAGCTGTTATTGGCAACCTATTTCTATTTTTGCAGCTGAAGAGGTGCGTGAGCTGATGCGTAAGGATATTGTGGACTTAAAGCGTAATGTGAATGAAGAGGTGCATGAGAAGGAGGCTGTGCAACAGACCGCACACGAGCTGAGAAATAATGTGAAGAGACTGGAGGGAGAGAAGACTGAGCTCAGCAGGATCATTCAGGAGGCCAAGCAGAGGATTGGAGGTAAGATATTCTGCCACACTAATGATAAAGCAAAGGATCAGGGGGGCAAACTGCACTGCAAAACCTGGTAATAAATGTAATAAAGGGCAAAAACATTGAGGCTTTGAAAACTAAAAACTATTTTAAGTCAGAGAATTTTTTTCCTGAGATTTTGTTTACTATAGTGGGTTCTTGTGTTCAGTTTACAAAACATCACTATAAAGTAACAATATTAGTTATGATATTTGAGATATCTTAAGGTATTTGTTCATCTTACTCTGTTTGTACTTTTCTTGTATATTTTCTGACTTCCATGTATTTTCGAGGAATAAAGCAGTGTGACTTCATGTTTATCTGTTCAACTTTTTGTTGTATGTTCATGACTCCCCTGTTCTTTTCTAGTTCTGGAGGAGCAGAAGGCTGGAGTACAGAAGGAGGCCTCTGATCTGCGAAGCAGTCTACGTGAGGTAGAGAAGGCACGTCTGGATGCACGCCGGGAGCTGCAGGACTTGAGGCGCCAGGTGAAGATGTTGGATGGTGAAAGGAACAAGCTCGGACAGGAAGTAGGAGAACTGCAATCCCGAGTGGCTCACGATGAACAGAAAGAAGAAGAAAGCAGGAGGGAGAACTTTGGTCTGAAGCAGAAGGTGAGTATATCTTCATTTGGTGAATGGTATAAGTACTAGTGTCACTAAGTAGTTATTATATAAATGTAGTGGTCATCTGAGTACTTTTGCAAAAAAAGTATTAAATGTAAATGTCTCAATGAGCACTTAGTATTAAGGCTCATTTATTCCCCCAACAAGACTTGTGTTTTATCAACATTGACGTCATAATGGTTATTAAGAGAAGTGGAAAGCTAGATATCAATCCTTAATCATTGATAAACAAGGAAATCAAATAAATTTTTTGATAAAGGATTCCTCAGAAAGAAGAAGAAAGAGCAAAAATATACTTGTAATGAACAGTGAGTGCATTTTAGGTTATTGATGCAAATATTAATTCCACAAGGTTATTACAGGGAGAAGGATTTGCTTTTGCAAAGCAATAGAAGTAGTGGCAAAGATAGTTGTTCTAGAACTCTTGTTTATTGAGAAAACTGCATGTGAATAGATAGCCTGATAAACACAAATACCAGAGCCTGTTGAGTAAATAAGGTGCACAATTGAGAATATACATCAGGATGTCTCAGATTTACTCAGCCTATTCATTGAGATATTGATTTGCATACACATACTCATTGTATGTCTTCTATGTATTGGAAATGATATGGACACCAAACGAGATTCTATGCATAAAACTGGTGATTAAATTGTCATTTGTAAACACTAATTCCCCTTTTATTTCTTACATCTGAACAAAAGATAGAACTCACAGTAAGCCAAGTCATACTATTTATATTTCCAATTTTGTTTTCTAAATTGTTGGTTTATATTGTTATTGATGACCACAACACAAAAAAAACCAATGACTTTGGACTTATGTTCAGCTTATGTTCATCTTAAATACAAATACTCATGCAGTTTATAAGAAGGATAAATACCCAAAACACTGGAATCCATTGCATTCAACTCTCGCTTTCTGGTATGATACATTTCTATAGGGGTCAAGATAATATGATTCCCCCGTGCTGTTTTGTTCATTATATGCACTATTCTTTCAACATTTATTATTTATTCTGAGTGATTAAATGCCTCTGTAAAGTTTATGCAAATCAATGAGTATATCCAAGGAATATGCCTTGGCTTTGCCCGCCTAAATTGACAATTTGTTTGCACGAGCTTATCTACAAGCTCGGAGCCATTAGTTAGAGTGTTTGAAAGCCAAAGGGATACATATAGGAATTAACTACTTCTATTTTGATAATAAGGAGTTATATTTTATGTTGGTAATACAGATTCTAAGTTTACTATGACCTAAATCAGCTTTAGGGGATGTGGAGTTTACATAAAGGATACATCAGCTCCCCTAAAGTGAGTCACAGTTTTTTAAATCAATACATTTTTTGTCATAGTTTATCAAGAATGATATACATTTAGGGCATAGATTAGAGCTACATATGTTGCAGGCTTGAGGTTTAGTCAGTGAAAAAAATGTTACTTTTAACCTATATGTAAACTCAAGAATACTTTTATTGGAGATTTTGGTCTCGCATACTTATTTACTGGGGCATTAAAGTTACCAGGGTTTACATTTTGTCTTTAGAATTTGAGGATGTAGACAATATTGCAGAGAGAATACATGCCTCATACTTTTGGTTCAAACATAGTTAAACAATAAACATGAATAAATTAATGATTGGAGTCATGACTCATGACATGTGTGAAGTTTGTCCAAAGGAAAATACTCTGTACCTTTTGTCTGAGTATATAATTACTGTCTTTATCATTCTGAGGAACATCAGTAACATTCATGAAACAGAAAGATTATATGTTAACGTTGATGAAAATTGACAACCTAAATGATGTGCAGTACTAGACAAACCTTGCATTAAGATTTAAATATGTCATTCACTTGTATAGTTTTGCAATGTAAACTGGAGGTGTTATGGTTTTTCACTGTTATTTTTATCTCAATTTTGCATAGTAAATCTAAACATAGAACTCTGTGTATCCTATATAAGATACTTAAATGTTCCAAAATGTATGCTTTACAACCTTACATGTATCTTTAAAAAGCTACAATAATCACCATTTGGTGCAACATGATCAAAGAAAAGGTTCTATACAAGTAGGCTAAATTTTCATGTTTATGCATGGAAGTATTGAAGCTAATTTTGATGCTTCACATAAATACTCAACTTACATGGTCTATAAACAGCTCAAAAAAATGTCAAGTATCCCAATCGGGAAACCCTCTTCCTTTCATTGAATTGTTGAACATTCTTTACACATTTATGATTTTTGTGACTAGACCTCTGATCTCTCCTGATGAAACATTGCCACACATTTTGATTATTTTCCGTGGCCAATTTTCACATGCTGTGAATGATTTCACACTACATTTGTTATTCTATACAAGTAACCAATTTTCTGTGGTTGTTTGCAGGTGGTGGAAACTGAGGCAAGCAGAGAGGCCCTACGTAAGGAGCTGGCCAACATGCAGCGTAAGATGGCTGAGTTTGAGGACGAGGCCCGACTGAAGGAGAAGGACTACCAGCTCGCACTTGAGGACAGCAGGAGGCTAGAGAAGAAACTTGATGACCAGGTGAGTGGACAGATATACTAACTAATTGGACAAAGTATAAATAGCTATTAGGAGTTTACTGATACTAGAATGAATGTATTAAAAACATTCAGGTAAAAGACTGATCAAAAACTTTCAGAGAATCAAGAGAACAAGTGACAATATGAATAAAAAGTTATAGAGAATTAAAAGTGTGGAGATCTTACACTGTTAAAGCACAGTTGGGTAGAAAATAAATTAAATTCACAGTTTGATTTGATAATCTTGTGACATTCTAAATGAAAATATGTTGGCACTAAGTTTAATCATTAACCAAGAGTTGGGATCTGTGAGATCAATAGACAACATTAGAGCATTGTATTTAGAGGAGTTAGAAATGTATCCAAATAGCTTTGAAAAAATAAATAATGTGTCCACATAAAGAAGTAATTATGGAGCTTACAGCAAGTTTCAAGAGGTATCTTTACCATAGATATGGTATATAGTTTTAAAAGATTAACTTCAAATTATTTTATGTTATTTACTAAATATTCAGTGAGTACTCTAACATTTAACTGTATCATTTCTGCAGAGGCGTAACCTGGAAATCAGCCTGGAGAATGCTAATGCTGAGTTGGCTGACCTGAAGCTGAAGCTGAGTGGATCTGAGGGCCGTGTCAATGCATTGGAGGCCCAGCTTGCCCGCACTGAAGGCACCAAGCGTGAGATTGAGTTCAAGCTCAGCTCTATTGTGTCCAGTCTGAGGAGGACTATTGGACTGAGAGAGAGGATGCCTCGCTCTGCCAGCCCACTGCGCTCACGCAGCCCAAGTCCACGTAGATCCCGCCCATCATCCCCAACTAAAGGGTTTGAGAACACCTACTCCACCACCACAGAGGGCAGGGGCAGCCCCATACCAAGGACTGGTTCTCCATCCCGGTCCCTCAGCCCATACAGGTAAGATCTGGTGATCTCTCCAGGTTGTTGATATCAAATAGAACCAGCTCTATATGGATATAGTAAAACCGTGTAAATTTTAATTGCGACAGAAGAGAGCCTTTGAGTTGTCCATTTAGCAGTTTTAGCATATAATATCCCAAGCAGCAAATGAAAATTCCTTATTAATTCTATCTGATGGAATTATATCAGAAGATAATCTAAATTGAACAGAAATTAAAATACAGTTAATTTAACTAATTAAGTAATCATACTCCACCATTGCCCTTATACAATTCTGTGACTTAAAGCTAGCATGTCTTTACTGTTGGCTTCTGTTTAGTTTTCCCATACTATCCTCCATCTAACCTATATCCTGTGATAACCTATTCACATAATCTTCATCATTTCTATTTCTGTATTTCACTAGGTCCATGAGTCCATCCAGGATGCTTGACCAGCAGGTATCTGCTGCTGATGTGGACCCAGAAGTTGTACGAGGATCTCTCAGAGACTTTGTACAACAGTTGGCCTCTGCTGAGAGGGAAAGAGTGAGTACTCTGCTATTAAGTAACCACCATACACTGTGTACCAGTAGAACCAGTATAACTAGAAACTCTAATATCCACAAGATTGTTTTGCTTACATCTGACAAAATTACATCTTAGACATTAAAAAATACAGGATTTTATGATGTCAGAGAGCTAAAACTGTTACTAATTGTGCCTGAATTTAGCTTACACTAGTGCCATTTATAGGCAGTCTACTAGAGAAGTTGAACGGGTAAATATGGTTAAAACCATTGTAACCATTTTAAAGGTCCCAACGTCATTAAATGCAATATTTTTAAGAGCAAAAATGAAAGTAAGCACTATATAAGTAGAACTAAATCTTAAGACTGTTTGACGTTCTATTTATATGAATCTACTGAATTTCCACTGTGGTTTGTTTCTATTTCTTAGTGAATCTTAGTACTGTATTGTTCTTGTGGAAGTTAATAAATTAGATGCTAATGACTACAGTTGTAATTCTTGTCCTATCCTTTGCCTTTAAAGGTACATTGTATAGTGTCTGGCCTATCTGTTAATCCAATTCTTGTGTACTTTCAAAAGGAGATCAGTAATTATTTGACATCTAGAAAACATCCAGCAGTGGTGATTGTATAATGCTTATTTACCAAGTTTGCATCCTGGTATAAGTCTGAACATATTTTACTTCACCATTGAAGTACAATCAAGTACCATAAGATGTGACATTTATTTGAGGTGTGTAAACACAGTAAAGTGATTGTACTTACTTGATTTATTGACTACAAAAAAAAAAAAAAAAGAGTGTAATGCTTATTTAGTGTAAGTAATGTACTCTAGTGGCATATATAAACGTTGTCAATATCTGCTGAGTACACTGGGCAAAGTTCAATACCTGCTAATGGATTGATATCATAAATAAAAGTTTAGAAGCCATTGGGATAAAATTTCCATGTGGTTGCTTTATTTTGTAGTCAAAGTCTAATTTAATCAGACATTTGTATAAGTTATTATTTTTGGTGCAAGATTCGAAATCACATAAAGCAAAAAAATCATTAAAGTTCCAAAACTTAGATAGCCAGTGGATAAGCATAGGTCATCACTTCTTAAGTCAAAGTAAAAACATGGTATAATCCTTCAGTACATTGATAATTCCTCACATTTTCCCCTCAGGATGATGCCATGGCCCAGACACGCAGTGTGACCATTCAGCTGAAGGAGATGGAGGAGGACAGAGACCGCACTGAAGCTCGCCTGCAGAAACTCCAGCGTTCCCTCGGTAAACACAATACCCACAGTCTGACACATTTATCTATCACTCATATGTAGATTTCTCCTTGAATCTGAAGTAAAAGCAGTTCTTTGTGAGCTTGCTACACTTTGTAGCAGTATCTTTATGTCCCTTGGATTCAAACCTTTGATCTGTAAAAATACATTGAGTCTGTTTTTCATAAAGATTTACCTTGTCTCAGAATCCTAGTAAGGTAGAAGACCTAGTGTGACTTATTTGGTTTACTCAAAGCCAAGCTAGTTGCCATTGTTCCCATTAAATAATTCTTGTTCAAACTCACATTTATTCTAATGCTTCCTTGTAGGAGAGGCTGAGGAAGGTAAGAAGGACATTGACTCTAGACTGGCCAGTGCCCAGACAGCCCTGATGCTGCAGGAGGAGACCATCAGGAGGAATGAGCGTGAGAGGAAGACCATGAATGACAAGATCTGCAACCTGGAGAGGAACCTGGTGGCAGCAGAGACTGACAAAAGGCAGCAGCAGGTGGGTGAATTGGACAGCTAGGGGCGTGTAGTTTATAGGGAAGGGGGTAAATGGAAATAACCTGGATTTTTATTTACTGGAGTTAAAATTAAGCATTTTTGTCATTCTTTATATTTTTATACAATAGAGTTTAAAGTAAGTGTCTTAGTATCATTCTCCTGTGAGGTCTAAATGTTTTGATTAAAATTTGTGTCACCATTCAGCGATAATAAAAATTAGTGTCTGTTCTTTTAGGAACGTATCCAGAAGATGAAGAATAACGAGGCCAAGCTTGAGGAGGATAAGAAGAACCTGCGTGCTCAGCTGGATGATGCTGAGAATAGAGTGACGAAAGGAGAGCTGGCCAGACGCTCCCTGGAGGGAGATCTGCAGAGGATGAAGCTTGCTCTGAATGACAAAGAGACAGAGAACCAGGTAAATACAAAGATAGGTAACAGTGATGTATAGAGCAATGAAAAATAAAGTGTATATTTAGAAACTAGGGAACGAAAACTTGAAAAGACAGAGAAAATAACCCACATGAAATATGAGGTGTAATGTAGAAAAATTTAGGGTTAAGCCAAATATGTGACAGAATGGAACAGTGTAATATTGAGAAATTTCTTCTCACGAGGACATTCAAATTTAATTGAAAGATTAAGGATTTATTAAAGGTATTCTCAGTGACTACCGTATGTTACCTGTGTTTTTGTGTGTTACAGGTATTACAGGACCGTGCTAACAACCTGATCAGGCAGATGCAGGAGTTGGAGGACAGAGCCCAGTCTCTGCAGACCACCATTGACAGACTCGGCCATGCACTATCCAAATCAGAGGAGAATGAACACAGCCACAAGGACAAGGTTAGCATAATACACTGATTAAACTGACATTATAACAAGGTTAATTATATACACAGATATACAAGTATATGATTGTTTATAGATGTGGTAATTGTAACAAATATAGTGAGTGTTTTCCATCGGATGTTTCAATTAATGATTATGGCTGAATTTAGAGTAATACAATGTACATGTGTGATTCCAGGTGAGCACACTGAGCTGCACTCTATCTGACAATACTGCCCAGATGAACGAAATGCAGGAACGCATCAGTCAGCTGCAGAGAGCCCTCACATCTAGTGAACACGACAGACGCGTGCTGCAGGAGAGACTGGACAACACCAGGTAAAAGAGTCAATAAATAGAATACACAGTTCATATTATGAGTGGAGTAAGAAATCTAAAATTCGCCACATATCTGAAATTCGCCACATGTGAAAATACTAATAAAATAAATGAATTGTGGTGAGATTTGTTGACTGTATAGTAAATTAAGGCTTTTTAAACTGAAAAATACCAATTTTTAGACAAAAACATCATTTTCTTCATAAAATTAACTAAGGTTTTACAGGTGGCGAATTTTAGATTCCTGGCGAATTTTAGATTTCTTACTCTAATAGAATACCCATTGAGTGTATCAGTGCTAATTGTAGCTTGGACATCTGGGGTTTCAATTTAGTTCAACCTGTTAAAGCACTGGACTTGTTATTATATTGCTGTATTCTCTGGAGTATACAGGAAAGATCCCAGGGTATAAACAGTTGAAAACTTTCTTTTCAACTGCTGTAAACTTTCCTGCTCTTGTAAACTCATTTATCTCTAAATCTAGATATTTGTCTTGTTTCTTCAGTAACATATTCTTTTTGTTTCATGAATCATTTGGAAAGTTTTATTGATTTTCAGTCATGCTAATGATGGCATTTCCTTGTTTCTTGTTTACAGAGCCGCTCTGAATGAAGCCAAGAAGCAGAACCACAGCCTGATTGAGCGTGTACAGGGCCTACAGAATGAGTTGTCTGACAATGAGGTACGCAGAGCAGAGGTGGAGACCCAGCTCAGATCCTCACACGTGGTAAGTAAACCGTGTATTCTATTTTCCTTATCTAAAGTGTTTTTGTGCTTACATGGTCCTTTACATATTGAAATTGTTCATAGCTAAGAAATTCTTATCACAATGGGTTTGTTATTAGAGATAAGAGTGATTGCTTACTAAATTCTGATAAATTAAAAGATATTCAAATCATATTAAGTATTATAACGGGTTTATTGCACCTGAACAGGGACCTTGACACAGAGACAGAGTCCTGTAATACCTGTATTGGTGGACTGATAGAACTTTATTTTGTTCTTACTTGGTTCTTTGTTTTTCCAGGCACTGGTACAGAGGCAGGAGACTGAGCAGGAGCTGAACCAGCGCATGCAGAAACTCCAGGGAGAGAAGGGCAGCATGAACGAGAAGCTGGCAGCTCTGCAGAGAAACCTGGCCAACTTGGAGGCCGAGAAGCGAGAGGTAGAGAGGAGTGCAGTCAGGATGGAGAAAGACAAGAGTGCACTCAAAAAGACTCTGGACAAGGTATGGTTATAAAGTATTATATAAAGTATAAATTATAAGCCTTACAGGCTCAATAAGAGACAGTTGGGTTTAAATTTTTAGTAGTAGTTACTCAGTTTTGAATAAAACTGTGTCTATTTTTCAGGTATATAATAAACTTTATTTGTTATATTACATGTAATATATCTTTGAAGTTTGTGTTATATGTTCCATACCACAACATCAGTTTTGAATATTTTTCCAGTATCCTCACATTTCAACATAGAACCAAGTGGGAGTTTCTTACATGTATCACAGGACCTTACATTTAAGATTACATTGTGTCATCACTTTGAGAAACTCTTATTGAAGTCTTCACCTTTGGAATTTTTGGTATTTCCAGCTCATGGCAACACGTTATCTTTTGTAGGTTGAGCGTGAGAAGATGAAGAACGAGGAGATGATCACTCGCTCCTCCCTAGAGAAGACCTCATTGGACCGCACCCTCAACAAGCTGGAAGACGACAACAAAGACCTGCAGAACCAAGTACAGCAGCTACAGCAGACCCTGGCTAACCTGGAACAGGAACATTCATCCAGGTGAGTGTGTTAAACCATGCAAAACTAGTGTAGTCATCAGGTAAGTCACAGAACCAAGCACAGAAGCAACACCATCAGTTGTATCAGTTGTGATAAAGTAACCAATAACATATAGGTAACTCACTAACCTCTGACAAAATCTCCATTACTTGTACTACTGTGGAGAAAGATGATAGTCAAACCATAAGACATTTACACCTGAAGACATTTAATCCTTTTGTACCTTATTTACCTAATATTATATTGTTTTAGACTGATTGATCTCACTTCACGCCACCGCCATGAAACTGAAATGGAGACAGAGCGTCTGAGGTCAGCACAGTTGCAGGCAGAGAGGATGCTGGAGGCCAGGGAACGTGCTCACAGGCAGAGGATCAAGGGGCTCGAGGAACAGGTGAGCAGAGTTTTGTGTTTATTGTGGCTTTTCTCTTGTATTTTGGAAGTATTAGAAAGGCATTGACAGTGAAATGGATTAGCTGTAAATTTGTTTCTTAATTTCCTGTTTGCCTAGTTAATTTGGAACATTTATTTTTGTTGTTAGACACATATCTTGCTGTATGTATGTGACATACATATAGTGTGAATCCGGCTCATGCAACACAAGGAATGCACTGACATCCTGTACTTCCTTGTATAAGATAAGCTTTTGAAGTTGACATAAATAGCAATTTTGATAAAATCTTTAATATAAGTTTAGAGCATTCTGTTTGCTTCATACATCCATGCACATTAATATTGTAGATTGCCACACTCAAAGACCAGCTGGGACAGGAGTTGAGGAAGCGTCAGCAGTTCATCTCCCGCAGTGTAAAGGCTGGCGAGGAGGTCGCAGACATCAGGAGTATGCTAGACACTTCTCTTGGAAAGGTGGGTTGCGTATATTTGGAACACAGGAATACACTGTGGACTTATTTAAAACTATTATTCATTGGTGAATGCATTCCCTGAACAGTCTTAACTTTGATCATGTAAATCACTATTGCCTGTTTGATCCACTTGGATAAGATAGCAGTAAATTATATTTTCTATGAATTCTCTTTTTAATATTTTAATTTCAATTGATTTGATTCTTTTATGTACATATTCTATATTTTCCTTTATAAATCTGTACGATATCTTTTTTCAATGTCCCAATTTTCTCCATTGAAATGACACTACATAATCAAATTGTTTACTTTCTGCCATAATAGGTTGCCTATGACCCAGAATTAGACCCCATCCTGTTGGAACAGGAGACCAAGAAGCTTGATGATGACCTAGGTTACCGTAGCTCAGTTAGAGTGGCCCCCCGCCGCAGATCTCCCGCCCGAGGACCCTCCCCAACTCGCCTAGGCAGAATAACCTCTACACCAGTGGCTGGCAGATCCAGACGCCAAGCTAGTCCTATACTGAGGAGACCCTAGACAGCGGGAGATGATGCGAAGATAAAATCAGTAGAAACTGGACATTGTGTGATATAGAGGGACATTACAGTCACCAAATTATTGTTATTTTGTATACTATTTGTAAATTTAGTAAAATTGGACATTTGTTTTATAAAAGATAGGATGTTTGTTTTGAAATTAGTATAAGTGAAGGAAATTATTGAAATTATTATATTAAGAAATCGTTGCTGTGACCACATTTAACTGGGATAAAATGTTAAATATTTCGTGCTTTTTTTTGTCATGTTTATTAAATTAAGTATATAAGTAAAGATGAAAAGATATATTTATTAGGATAAGATTTGGTTTCAGTGTCTTATATCAGTTTATGCAAGGTTTTCAGTCTTGATGACTTTTTTTTTTTTTGGTGTTGTAAAACACTGTATGTGTTGTATTTTGAAGTAGTCAACACACTTCATATGATCTATATATGTGTATTGTGTGTGTTTTAGTTACATACCATTAGCCATTTACACAACTTGTAGCAGCTTTGTTGAATGAAACTTGCTGTAGTATTTCAGTACACATTTTACAAGGGTTTTCATTGTTGCATGTTACATTTATGATATAGCCAATGACTGTTTTATTAGATTTTTATGTAGTTGTATCTAATTGTAATCACTATATTTTCTAAGAGCTATTGTTTCAGGATTATAATCATTTTTATCAGGGTTTTTCCTATGGTACTGTCAAGCTCATTAAGGTTTTGTGATCATAATTAAATGTGGAACCAGCTGTCAACATGTCCAGAACTTCCCATTCCATTGTGATGAAAGTGTGACTTATGCATGTCTGCACAGTTAATCTGAGGCACTAGTCTTTGTCAACAAAAATATGTCAAAGTGCATATATATATAATATATTCCTTTATTTTTTCGTGTAGTCATAAAGATCAAAAGGGAATAACATTGATAACTTTGGTTGCGTCAAAAGTCAGTGAAATGTTTAGCAAGAAAAAGCTCTGAAATCTCAGTGAAGTAATATTCTGTTGGATTATATCTCCCAAATATATAGTCCAGTCAAAATATATAGATCTAAAACAAACAGTGCCATGCTAGGTGCTAACCTAAGGAAAATCAAACTGTCTGTGATAATTTTTACCAGCTGTATTAGTTTGTGACCATGTTGTACATGATTTTAACAATAATATCAGCTAGGCTAACATCTCTGTACATACGCTGCATGCTATAGTGCCAATTGGTGTGACATTTTTGTCGCAAGTATGGTTGCTTTCCAGGGAATAAGTGAGAGAAAAAAGTGCTTTATTTTTCAGTGGGTTAAAAAAAAACCATATTCAGTTATTCTTTGTGCTGAATTATTTGGTGTCTCATTTGCTGCCATTTATAACACAGCTTAGAAGTGAAGAGTTACAATTTATGTAATATATCTGAAATTAAGTAATGATTTGGTTTCATTTTAAATTTAAGAACGAAAGAAAAAAAAAAGAGGGATCAAACTTTTCAGGCCTGCTTCACGATAGACTGCTTTTAGTTGTTTTTGTAGATGTTCTAGGGGCTCAGATTTTCCTAGTGTATTGGTTACAAATGAAGTAAATATACATATTGTTGATTTATACTGTAGTATTGTTATTTATCCTTGTTTGTAACTATGAGATTTTGTTACATTTTATGACATCTTAACATAGCACTGGATACAGTATTAAAATCTATTGTGTATTTGAAGATATTTGCGTGGAAGTTGCTGCTTCTTCTTGCTGAATCCTACCCTTTTCCTACCTTACTGTTTATGATGACTATTTTATCAGGGAACTGGCTACCAGAAAGCCCTGGCTTGGATTTAACACACCAAAGAAAAGACTTTACTCTATTCAGATAAAAGAAAAGGTTATTTTTGAAAAAAAAAGAAACATCTAGATAGAACAGTCTTCTTTTGTTTGATTGGATGTAAGATAATGTATGTTATAGACTGGAGGTAAATTAGTATGAGAATTTTAGTGTGTTTAGTGAAGTAAAACTGAAATTGCAGATTAGATTGTGGACATTGGAGAACATAATATCCAGGAAGAAAAAGATTTGTGTGTTAAATCCAAATGGCTGGGGTGTTTCTCATATTTCGGTCAATTCTCTCCCAACATCTGTGATATTTTCTTACTGTTACTGTTGTTAACTATCTGTAGCTATTTTTGTAGATATTTATTTTGAATTGTGTATTTTTTTAGAAAGTTCTTTTAAGGATATTTATTATACATGTAAAAGAGAACAGTATATTTGGACAATAACATGTTACCACGAAAGGTGATAAGGCTGCTGCAAATTGTGTGGATTTACATAAGAGATTTATGTGTGTTTATGTGGGATCGTGTAAGATTGATAATCTATCAAATTTAATTGAAAGGGGTGTGTTTGCATTTTCTTTTGCATAATTGCATGGCAAAGATTTTTTTCTTTTGAAAACATGCAATAATTACATGTCAAAATTCTATTTTTAACAGTAAATATTTGAATATTTTTTAACAAGATTATGTTAAAATTGTTTCAATATGTAAGGAAGTATGGAGAGTTGATTTACAGTGGAGAGAGTTTTAAGACAGTAAAGGTTTAGAAAGTGGAACAGGTGTCTTATAATTTATCACTAGTGTAGAATTTTGGCATTTTTGTAAGATCATAGAAGGTTTAATGTAACTGGCTAGTTTATATATCTATATACTGACTGCTTATTACAGTGTATTTATGCCTGTATTTTATCATGATGATTATTGGTTATTGCAGAAATTCCGTCCATGATTTTACAGAGAAAGAAGTATCTCATCTCAGTTCTGAAATATTTTATCAAGTAGTTGCGAGAACTATTCACCAAGCTTGTTTGTCTTAGTGTCTGTTGTGTATAGTGTAATTCTTGTGTGACTATTTTCAAAATAAACTTGAAAAAAAAATATTTTTTTGATTTTTTTATTCATAGTTGTAATTCTGTGAACAGAATATTCACCAGTTGTCTCCCTAACTAGGAGATGCTAACTATTCTGAAAAAAATCTCTGTTTTCTCTAACCATCCAACAACTTAACATCCACTCTGCATTCTTTCAACATCTTAAAGAACTTGAAAAATTTAATTGTAATATTAAATTTTATTTTAAATATGTACCATTTCCTGCCAATAACTGCTTCTTGGGGTCCAACTAATTAGCCACACATGCAAACTTAAGGTTCTATTTCATTCTATTTTATACTTTTATAGCACTTAATGTCTGCCCATAGAAAATAAGGCGCAACATCAGAAACCAATTCAGTAATCATTATTCAGAAGCCATAGCTAGGTTGATGCCACAGAAATGCAGGGTAGTTTGTATGCTAAGCAGGGAAAGCATTTTTGAAGATACAAAGGCTTTAGCTTTTTTCTGAAACAGGAGTTGGGGAAGAATGAACGTCATCGGATAAATCATTCCCAACTGTGAGAGCATCAAAAGCAAAAATGTGACCCAAGTGTCTGTATTTGTGTACAGATGGTTAGAATTTTAGAACATCCAAGAGCCTTTCATCGGGCTGTTTGTATATTGTGCCATATCTACCACAATGAATGGACAAAAGAGAACCAAAATAACTGGGATGACCATTGCGAAAAACTTGTAAACAAAAGTGACTTTTTGAAGATGTACTAGTGATATTAAACTGGCAACAAATGGAGTCTTTTAAGAATAGGAGATGCCCGTGTGTATTTATAAAATCTATCAATCTCCTTCCAACACACAAAGAGAAATTGCAAACCAAACATCATTTGGCAAATTACCACAAATTTTTGGGGCATGTGAAGTAAAGCTATGACCAAATTGCTTTGTAAACTTGTGTGTTGGCAGAACAAACTGGAACCTCAAGCACAACACTATCTTCCTGACTTCTGCCAGTATTGTCTCCACGGTGTCTGGGTTTAAGATAAGCTCCAAAATATTTTGGGCAAACACCATGCAGGAACTTCTACAACAGTGAAGCTGTCTTGAACACAGATGGCTGTTCTGGACACATTACAGCTTTCAGAGATCAAATGTAGAGGCTCCTAAGCAAGGAATTATAGTAAATTTGAGTACTTAGGGAGCTGCATATCAGCTGCATCCTGTGTAAGGTACTAAATCACTGATTTGAACAAAACATCTTTTGCAGATACTCTGAATGTGCTTGAGAAAAAGAGAAATTAGAAGGTTCCTGACCACATCAGCAGGAGAGAGGGAATTCCCAAGTATGTTGAGTGGAAGAAATTTCTGAATCATTTCTTACTGGACCTTTCACTCAGATGTGATAAATTCTGTTTCATCTGGATTCAGCTTCTACTTCTTCGCAGACAGCCATTTCTTAAAATATTCTAGACAACAGTTGTAATTTTTCAAGAGACTGTGCTGTATTCTTGTGAAGCAGATGTATATAGAGCTGTGTGTCATCAGCACACAAGTGAAATGTGATTTGAGTATGACCACCAATGACCTCACTAAGAGGAGTGTTGTATAAAGATAATACATTGGCCCAAGAACTGAATTTGGGGGAACCCACACTGGAGCTTTCTAACATGCAAAAGTGTGGAATCAATCTTAATACACTGACAGCAGTGAGGTAAGTCTTGTACACGTACTACCTAAGCACCACGCCTACCAATACCAAACCAAGATTTTAACACATTTTGACAGAAAGAGATGACCTTAATTTTTATTGACAACAGTGTGATTTCAGTAGAGTAACCCACCTTTTATGCAGACGGATTCTCATTATCTAGTCCATTTGAAGTGACATGATCATTCAGCTGAGGGGCAACTAGCCACTCGACAAGTTTGTACATAAACAAACCAGACATGTGTCGATAATTCTTCATTTTATCAAATGGTAATGAAACCACTTTTTCATCAGAAGTAACAATAGCTTTTTTAAACTATCTGGAATGAAACGCTTAGCTAGAGAATAGTTTGGAAGAATGTCCAAACACTTCTTCACAAGAAATTTTGTGCCATGGGTCCAGGGGATTTCTTTATCTTCAAAAATGTGATTGAATACATGAAAGACTGGTTGGTTAGCAGGAGGAACTCAAAAGAATTAGTGCGTAAAAAGAATCTCAAATCTTGGGTACTTTGGCAAAGAGAAAAATTACACAAAGCAGTCAGCATGAGATTTTCATGTATGATGAGATGAAATCATAAATAAAGAAATCAGAGACAAGATGTCTGTAGCATTTGGCTTTATGTCTGCTGAACATTAAGTTCAGTCATAAATTGACATTAAGTTCAGTCATAAATTAAGTTCAGTCATAAATTCAGAATTGTTGCCAACACCACCAAGTACTCACACATCACTCCAGTTAGAAAAGCACTACATTGGTTGCCAATTAAGTACCGTTCTATCTTTAAGACTGCCATGCTGGTATATAAGTTCCTACACAGTGGTAACCCCAAATACTTTGAACCCTTCCTCATTCCCAGACATAGTGCATATAACACTCGTCGAAGTCAATCTGATGGCATATTTCTTGAGGTTCCCCACTTTGGTTCAATTTTCAAGTCTCGAAAACATTTTGGACTCAGTTTTGCGTATGATGCACCTATGATTTGGAATGACCTTCCTGATGAGGTCCGCTCTGCAAACTCACTTGCCTCTTTCAGGTCAAAGTTGAAGTCATACCTCTTTGGAAAAGCATACCCACCCTAAATTTCCAATCTCCTTTCTGCTTTCTCCGCGGTGCTGACCCCTGCAATGTCTCTGGTTTTTGAATATTGAACAATGTTTTTGTGTGATGCGCCTTAGAGTCTGTCTTTTGACGGAGATTAAGCGCTATAAAAGTGCTATTAGAATTAGAATAAAATCTGCTTGTTATCTGGACCCACTATGTGCAGACTTATCGCTGCACCAGATGTGTTCAAACTGATGTCTGATAGGATTCAGACAGCCATTTAGCAGGTTCTTTACTTTAGGTGAATGTCTATCCAACAAGTTGGTAAGTTCTTACTCACAGAGCACACTGGTAATATTACAAGGACATCAGAACAATTACTGAGTTCACTCCTAAGACGAGCCATTTTTTATGACACCTCTGAACAGTAACACTATTTGACACAGATTCTCCTAATCTCAATATCAGTGTTGAATGTCACATACATGCATTTGTTCTTAAGTTTAAGATTATGCAGACGACACTACAATTATTCTTGATGGAAGTAGAGACTCCCTGCAGGCAACATTGAATGTGCTGGAGATTTATGGCTCATTATCTGGGCTGAGGGTGAAACACAGAAAAAACAAAGATCATACGGATAGGTAAAGAGAAACATTCCAAAGATAAATTGTTAATCTCAGCAAAACTTGACTGGGGTAGCTCAGAATTTAATCTTTTAGGAATAGATTTTTCAGTCAACCTAGAAAGAATTCCTCAGATGAATTATACCAAGGCTTTGCATAAGGCAAGGAAAACCATAAAAAAATTGGAATTCCAGACTCTTGACTCCAATCGGTAGAATTACGGTCATAAAATCATTACTTCTCTCAAAATTTACCCACCTTTTTTTATCTATTCCAACACCAACTGATATTTTAGAGAATCTAAATACAGAACTATATGGATTCCTATGGAATAAAAAAACCAGATAAAATAAATAGACAAGATGTATGCACACATAATCTACGGGGAGGATTAACTATGGTAAATATTTTTTTATTTGAAAAGGCATTAAAACTGAGCTGGATTCCAAAAATCCTTTCATATACAGATACTCCCTGGTATTGCCTCTTGGTTGAAACTGTTGGAAATCTTAATAAGTTGTCCTACATGGGGACAAAGTGGTGTATAACACTGTTAAAAAATGTAACTCTTTCTGGAAAAGTACTCTTGCAATATGGTCTGAATCTAGTGGTCTCAAGCATATAAAGTCAGATTTTGACATACACCAATCAACCCTATGGTTTAACGAGCATATTTCCAAAGAGTCTCTATTCTTTCCAAAATGGGCCAAACATGGAATACCTATAGTGGGAGATGTGATTACTTCAGAGTCTTTCTAAGTAGAGAACAAATCACACAAACCTACAACTTTAATGTTAATATCCTTGAATATTTCAGATTAAAATCTCTAAAAAAGAAATTCATCTCAAAATACTCTAGTGGTGGGACCTTTGATGCACCTAGACCACATGTACCATTCCATATGCAAATGGTCCTACAATCACAAGGCCGCAGCAAAATGTTTTATAACTACTTAACAAAAGAGACCAATGAGGCAACTAGGAAATGTAAAGTAAAATGGGAAGGAAAATTTAATCTTGCCTTAAGTGACAAAATTTGGCACACAATATATAGTATATGTTTCAGAACTATCTATGATAATTCAGTAATCTGGTTTCAGTATAAAATTCTCTTTGGAATTCTGGGCACAAAGGATTTCTTGTTTAAATTGAAGATTGTAGATTCAAACCAATGTAGACTGTGTGGAGAAAGTGCCGAAACAATCCAACATTTCTTCTCTCAGTGTGAAATTGTTGAAAATTTATGGACTGATACAAAACAATGGATCAAAAGAAAAGTAAATTACCGGTTACATATGACTCAAATAACAAAAATTTTTGGGTACTGTATACAGGATCAAATCTTCAAGCCTGTCAATTTCATATTGCTCATAAGTAGGAAATAGATATTTTGGTGTGCTCAGAATAAATTTATCCCTAACTTTCTTCAACTAAAAAAATTAATTCAGCAAAGATACTGTGAACAACAATATCTGACAAAGCTCTCTTCATCAGATGAATTTGACTGTGAAATGAGGCCATGGAAAGACTTGTTAAGTGAGGATTAACTATGCAATGTAATATTACAAGGACATCAGAACAATTACTGAGTTCACTCCTAAGACCAGCCATTTTTTATGCTAACTCTGAACAGTAACACTATTTGACACAGATTCTCCTAATCTTCTTTATCAATATCAGTGTTGAATGTCACATACATGCATTTGTTCTTAAGTTTAAGATTATCATATTGTTGATTTAATATTTCATAGAAATGAAAACTTCTGCTGAGGCGAAGCGAGTTCCAAATATGGTAGAAGGATCGGTCTTTCACAAGAAAATTTTTCACAGTAAATTAGGCAAAAAAGTTTTGACACATCTTATGACTCTTAAGTGATCTAAAAGATTTATTTTGACTTTGTAAATTTGACATGTTTCATCAAACTCCAAGATCTTTCCAGTTTTATTGAGTAAATTGGCTTATTTCATCAACTTCCATGATCTTTCCAACTTTACTGAGTAAATCAGTGCATAAATTCCCGACTATCAATGTGGAAAGAATAAAGGCTCAATAAAGATACATGCATTGTTTGTTAAATGGCACAATAGGTCATCATTCTGTCAAATAATTTGTTTTACCATGTAATTTGCACCATGCCACCAATACTTCTTTCAAGAATTGGTTGGAGATATTACTGGATTAAAACTTTTACCCTATCACTTGAGGGTGTATCAATGTGATTATTGAAATCACATATTAAAAACAAGCATCAGTGCTCATGAACAAGCTCTGTGTCAGGTGACTTCTATGTTTTGAGCTTCGGAGTATGAGTGAAAGTAGAAAAGGACACAAAAGTTGCGCTGCAAATGGTATTCAGGAGGAAAGTATTCAAAAATAAAGTTAAGCTGCTTCCTACGGAGCTACTGAGGGCCTGGTTCTTATACAATGGTAGAAAGTTTAAAAGGTTGGTGCATAGTGACTATCACTAGATCGGGACCTCACCTGTAACAGCTCTTCTTCACACACACACAAAAGTTCTAGGACCAACATCAAAGGAAAGGGATTAAAAGTAACCCACAAAAAGATTTGGGGGCACATGATTTCCTAGAAGTAAATCCCAAACCTCTAATACCAATAATAAAGGAGGTACAGGGTATTAAATGTATAAATGACCCCATTTGACCTTAAAGGAAGGTCAAACTTCAAGTCAGACCCTCCGAGAGATTTAGGGCACGATTTCCTATAAGCTATCTTAACGTCCCAAACCTGTAGGACCAATAATAAAGGAGATACAGGACACTGAAAATATCAACAGCCCTATTTGACCTTGCAGAAGGGTGAAAGGTCAAATCTGATTATGCCAAAATATGCAAGCCACATTATTTCCTGTAGGTGGTCTTCAAATCCCAATCTAGGATCAATTATAAACAAGATAAAAGAAACTTTATCGTTATTAAACCTGCTAAAATTTAGTAAGTAGCTAAGTATTCATTCATGCATCACGCAGTCTGAACCTTAGCTATGTTATAGTTCAATGAACAACACCTTTGACAGAATTTGTGTACCATATACTCATTACTTACTCATTCTCTCTCTCCAAATAGCTATTGCTCAGCTATGCAAGGAGCTACAGATCTGCAATTTTACTATGTTACAGCTGACCCAAAAGAAGGTGAATGACATTTAAACAAACTACTCTAACTGTAATAGTTTTCAAGTTACAAGTGATTTTACTCATTATGGAAGGTACTGAAAAGTCAGAAAGTAGCCATTACTCACTTAGCTATTGGAATAGGCTCCAAGTTACTCACTTTGTTGTAGTTATGGAAAACAAGATTGAGCAACACATTTTAACAACATGCTCTAAACGTAATACTTTTCAAGTTATAAGTGATTTGCTGCATGATTTCATGAATTTTAATGCAGTAAAATTATTTTAAAAATTCATTAAAAATAATTAAGAAAGATCCATGCCTGATACTCGCATAAAGGAATCTACTTGTGGCCTAGAACATATATGCAAGACACAAAATACCTTGAATAGTCAATGACAAAATTGTGATAAAGTGTTGAAATTTTCATACTTTGGGTGGGGGTACCTTGCTTGTACCAGCTCTGGGGAACAGACGAACAGATCTGCATGCCTAGAACATTTTTCATGCTCGATAGATAAGGCATCTTTTAAAAGTAACAGCATGTCTCAGGGCCATGTACTTTCGGAGAGGCTGTTCACATGGACGCATACTCAGACACCGCAGAGTGATGCCATGTCAGCTGACCGACAAGTCAGCCCACGTAATGAGGTGCTAATTGAAGAGATGAACACAAGAGTAATACCTAGGTCACACCTATCCTTACTGGAGTCCGAGCTACAACTGAGCAGGCTTGTCTACCTACACTTGTGGTTCGACCAGGTTCGATCCACTTTATATTTGGGTAGGGCATCTTTGGTGTGATTCACATTTGTGTAGGATATCTTCATCAGCATTCAACACAAGTGCAATAGCATTTTGCAAATAGGATTTCTTTTTTACACATTTCAAAACTCTCAGCGCAGTATGTAATCCTACTTTCATCTCTCACAATAATGAGACAGCTCTGATCAAAGCCCAACAATGACCGACTATTTTCACTTTAATAATGTACAAGACTTAAAAGCTACATTTTTGTTTGGGAGGAACATTAAATTTTAGTGGTATTTTCAAATAATCTTATCAAGTGTGATAACATTTAAACCATAGACTTTATACAAGAGTCACAAAATAAACAGTGTGGCAGAAATCTCAATAATATTATATGCATTACTCCACTTTGTGGTTTAGTATGTAGTTGTTGGCCATTGACCAGTGGGTTACAGCACGTTTGCTTGAGCAACTGCATATACTGGTTTCTCTGCCCTTCGAACTACCAATCATATTACTCACACAAAGGTATTAGGTTTGATGTAAAATCCAAAATAGCTAAATGTGGTTCCATTAACCAAACATTTGCTCCATCCATCAATGCTCTGCATTAAGACACAATGTCTAGTTAAAATTGATCATGCCACTCTTAATCACATTTATTTTTTGCTGCAGAGGTTTTTAGATATGAGGATATCGTCTGACCTTTTAGAGATATCACTGGTCAAAAAACTCGCACCAATGAATCGAGAGATTTCCTTTTTTGATCCAAGAGACAATCCAAGCTACAGTGTATGTAAACTTAAGACTATATTTGAGAAGTGGCCAACATTTCACCTTCAAATTAAAGATCAATGTCACTAAAAAATTTATTGTAATTTAACATTAAAAATTTAAATAAACATATTTCTTGCCCTTGCCCATATATACCCACCAAACTTAAATGATCCGGTTAAAATGTTTATTTTTTCAGTTATCAGATCCCAAAGGAATTCTTTGCATATGCAAAAGCTCAAAAACAATACACCTCTGACTTTTGTCCAGGGATACAATAATGACACAACTATCAAAAAAACACCAGTTTGACTTTGACCTCCAATGCAACAAAACTGTTAAAGACAACAGAAACTGATTAAATTTGGTAAAGAGAAGACAGAAATCCTGCAATAGTCAATAAAACAAGAGGGTCAAAGATGCCCCAAAAGGCGGGTTGCGCAGGCAGCAATAAGGTTATCGACTGCTGTTATTACATTTAGAAACAAGGAAAGAAATGTTAGGTCACCCAGTTAAGGTGAATGTGTTAGACGTGTAACTTGTAATCTAGGTTACATAATTGAATCTATGCTATAAACGGACAAACGAAAGGACGGAATTACACCAATTTTGAAAGCAACTTAGCTATGATCGTGATGTATCTCCCTGTCAAGTTTGAATTCGATTGGACAAAGCGTTTTCGAGTTAGAGTCTGGAAACGGAAATGTTGACGGACAAACGAACTGACGGAATTACACCAATTTCGAAAGGAACCTAGCTATGATGGGGATCTATCTCCCTGTCAAGTTTGAACTTGATTGGACACAGCCTTTTCGAGTTAGAGTCCGGAAACAGAAATGTTGACGGACAGACAAATGGACTAAAAACAGACAAACCAATGGAGAGAATTACACCAATTTTGAAAGGAACCTAGATGTGATGGTGATCTATGTCCCTGTCAAGTTTGAATTCGAGTTTTTGAGTTAGATTCCGGAAACGAAAATGTGGATGGACAGACAGACGGACGTCGCACACATCAATCTAATAGGCGGGTTGGTTACATGCAACCTGCCTAAAAATTGTGATAAAGTGTTGAAATTTTCACACTTTGGAAGAGGCTATTTACTTGTAATGGCTCTGGGAAACAGATGAACAAATGGATCCGCATGCCTTGAACAATGTTTCATCCTCTATCGATAAGGTATCTTTTAAAAAAAACAACTTTTGGTCCTTGTACTTTCGGAGAAGTTGTTCACTTGGATGCCAATATAGAGTGATGCAGAGTGATGCTATAATGTCAGTTGACTGACAAGTCATCTGACATAATAAAAACAATTGAATTTTCCAAAACCAAGGTATTTATTGAATGAATTTTCACAGTATGGGTTATAAACATGAACTTTAAGAACTTTGCAAAAGCACTGAACGTAAACATGAATACTGTTCTAAATTTTATATCATTTCTGTATTTTCCCTTTAGAACTGCCTCATAATGCTGTTTTTATATTAAAAAATGACTCAAATTATACAAAAGTGTAATTTGAGTAGCAAGTAAATTTATTGACCAAATCATGCAAAAGTTCTACAAATAACAAATATGTTGTGCATATTCAAAATTACACAAAAATCTTGTTTCTACAAAAGGTATAAATATAGCATGTACAAGTTGACGCAACACTCTTAACTAATAAGACACATATGTACACACAGCACAAAAACTTGTATAGAAAATAGGTTCATGTTTGTTTAACCTTATTGCTGCAGTTAAAGAACACTGACACAAAACATTCTAAAGTACACAAATACATTTTAGAAGTAAATCTTTGTGAACATCCAATCTGAGTTGAGTTTTGTACTTTCTTTTAATTCAACTTAATTCTGTTTTTTTTTCAACTTAACTGGTTTAAAAAGAAGTGATGCAAAATAGAAGTTTTGGATGCCACAGGACATGTCAAATTTTAGTATTCGATAGAAGTAATTTTTTTCTATGAAGTAAAATAGAATTTTGAAACAATAGTACTATTATAGCATGTTTTTTTACCTTAAAACTGACTGGCTAATTTGCTATATATCTAATCAGGGCAGGATATTTTCACCTGAATTCTCCAAATGACCTAAGGCACTACAATACAGTGTTAAAAGTCTATTGATGTTGTGAAACTGTTAAAACTATTGTACTGGTAACCGTGTTGGGATACATTTGATACTGAACTATGTCAATACTTTTGCTTTTTTTGGTCAGATTCAGCCTCCTGTCACTTTCTCTTCATGAAAAATTATGATTCCATTCTATGTTTTATACACTAAAATGAAAGCTATAAGTCTAATGCATTCCTAAATTTGTAGAAACTCAAAGCCAAGTAGTGCCACTTAAAATGTTTAATATTCATCAGTGCCAATGACAGCACACTTCCAAACATTTAAGCTGGAGAGGTGATTTTTAAGATTGGATATATATTTCTTCAAAAAATCATCACAATAAGTGCAATAAGCAGTTTTTATAGAATTCTTTCAAACTTTTGGCCTGTCTTGAAAGGAATTATGTTTCATTCTGCATAGTTATGTATATTAAATCCCTTCAAACCCAGCACAATTATACCCAAGAGTAGCATAAATATGAATACATTATCTAAGTACAGATAACTTGGTATTGGCCATGATTACACAATTTCCATTGATTTTGCCAATGACATTTTAATAAATCACCATTGTACAATTTGTTATTTTTGTATAAAATTATGTTCACTGAATTGCTTAGAAAGCGAGTTTTTTTAAACATAATTTATACATCTAACAGGACAGGAAAATATCCATGCTTTTTTTTAATCTTTTTTAATATTCTTTCATTTAATTTTTCTCATCGAGCACTGTGTTGAATAAATTATATTGTTTTTGTACAGTCCAATGGATCAAAAGTGTTTTCTGAGTGGCTGAATCCAAGTTCTTTGTTCCAGCTACTTGATGCCTGATTCCGTCAAGAAAACCAAGGAAGAATACATTGTTGAAATCTGTGGATATGTGGTCTATTTATTCAGGGAAAAAAGTGTACACACCTGAGAAGTTTGACAATACAAGAACAAATAGAAGCTATGTACAAACCCTGTCACATTGTTTGTTTGCACTGGTTACATACATACACAGTTTTATATCATTCTGATCTAACTATTCTCTTATATTACACTCTTTTTAACCCCTATTTTAAAATTAACAGTATTTTTTTTTTTTGGCAATTACTAGACAAAATTTGAATGTTAATGTAATCTGACTTTAAGTCTTCACTCCCAACAGATCTGAACTTCTTAAGTCTTTCTTCAAAACATATGATTGTTACATTTTATCCCTTATTGTGTGTTTCTGTGCAAGAGATTTTTGATATACAACAAGCAATATCACATGTTTCCAAGTGTCTAGGTACCATTACATATGTGAAGAGGCACTGTTTAATGTTTGCCCGCATTGGGCAAATGTAAATTGGTATGAGAGAGACCTGCTATTTACAACAGTCAAAATTTGTGTAAATTGGAATAAAATTGCAAATCGTATTTGCAAATCGACAATTGTGTGGAAATGATAATAGTATTTATCAAAACTTAAAAAAATATAAAACGCTCAATACTTATGACAAATTATTGTATTATTTAAGTCAGGTTTACATTCACAGACTAACAAACAAATCAAACACAAAAATCCTCACAGCAAATGCAAGTGTTTATGTAGGAATGCATCTTAAAATGGCAAGTATTTTATGGAATAACATTTTCAAGATACCCTTAGAAGTAAAATAACCAGTAAAACTTTATTCATGAAACTCTCACATCTTTAGAAAATCTATTTTATGAAACTGCAGTTTTATTTTATTTTAAACAAAAACACCAGACATTTTATGGATATCTGGATAGTTTGATATTGCCATCACAGTTTTGTTAAATGCATAACACTGGAATGTTGTGGCCTTTTTTCGTTATTATTTCAACATGCATACCATATTTATAAAGGTTCTTACTCGTACCTTCATAAGAACTTAGCCCAAAAAATTAATGCACTATGCAAGTAAAAGTACAGTTGATCCATTATTTTAACCAACATCCTTTCTGAATAACTTCAAAATACGTTTTAACTTTAAATACATGCATCTACAACTGTATACTATTATACAACAAATCTGTTAAGTAACCCGTTTCAGTGGCAGATCCAGCTTTTAAGTAGGGTTGGGGTTCACTTCAGATATAGTTTAACTAGGGGGGGTCGGGGGCATGGTAAAAATATAGAATATTCGACCCCCCCCCCCTCGGATCCGCTAGTGCATTTTCTTGAATGAACTTCTTGAAATAGTAGGATGAAGAGAAATAAACGCAACTCTTACAACTGTAAATAATAGCAGAAATATACAAATGCAAAGATAGGATAGAGAAGTAGGACTGCTTTTAACAAATAGCCCGGGTTGTAATAGACAAAAGGAAATTTTGTTCTCATTATTTTAATACATACCTAATATTACATCATTTCTTAAATCAGGTTGATTTGGGTTTAATTTCACTTTAAACACATTGTATAGGTCATATGACAACAGGCAGTAAAGGGGATAAAGCAAAACGGCGTCTCCTAGCTCAAGATTCTGCACTGAAAACCTTCAGGCCCGAGCAAACCAACCACCAACATTTTTAATTAAGCTCACACTTGGGAATTAAGGCTGGGCCCATGAAGTGGCAGGCATATAGGAAGACCAGTTTAATTATATAGACAAAGACCAACATTCAGAAAGTTTTCATATTTCAGTATGATGGTTGTGAACAAAGCCTTTTCTAACCAAATAAATGGTAAATGCATGGAAGCTTAGGGCAGCACAATATAGACACAGGACCAAGGATAAACTTTCTCCTCACAGACTGAAAATACATGGAATGCACTGCTTCCGCATTACTCGATAAATGCAGCATTATCTTTTCCAGAACGGAAATATGTTAACTTTCAAAACCATCTGCCTTGAATGACAGCAGTATCAGTACTTCATAGAAATTAATTCTGGGTGGTTTGAAATAAATATAAAAATATATACAATGAAGTAGGTAACTAGCAGAATACCTAAAACTCAGATCATTAAGCCACAAGGTAGTTTTGTGATTTGAAGGGCTATCTAAGAACATACATATGGTTACTAATTGGTAACAAGTTCCAAATATGTTAAAAGAGAAAGAACAGACGTCTGAGTTGACTTACCACATCAATCTATTGGCAAATATCCTCAAAGCCAGTTTAAATGCTAGAAAATCAAATTACAAATTTTTTTTGGAGTAGCACACAAAATCAGTCTCATGGCATGCAAATTTGAAGCCAGTTATTTGCAATGGACTCCAAATACTGAAGAAGAAACCTTGTTGAAAATTTAGAATTTTGTCACATGTCAGCACTGTGACCGGCTACTCTCCAATGGGTTTGTGTACAGGAAGTGCCTCTACAGCTTTCTCGTCCTCTTCCTCGTGAGTGCGAGCGATGAAGAGAGTGTGCCCTATGCCACAAGACACCTGCAGAATGTACACATCCTGAAGAGGCTTCAGCTCCTGAGCCCTGGTTGAGGATTTGGCTGAATTAGGACCAAAACCCTGGAAATACAAAACCAGTAAAAACAGCAACAAGGTTTTTAGTGAGGCCAATCAGAGATGCTTTAATTGCTGTGTTCTGAATTATGGCCAAAACCAGGGAATCCAATACAGCGGTTCTGAGGTCTTGTGGACATCTTGGTAGCACTAAGTACTAGACCCTGGCCATATAAGTTATATAACATGTTAACAGATGGGCTCAGTTAACCACAAATGTGAAAAGACTGGGTGGACAATTTTTGTAACCATTTAAAATTTTGGAATATTAAAATAAATCTGCTTTAGTTAGGGATTGGTGGGTAGTATATTTTCCATTTCAGTATCTCACCAGTGCAAAACTGTTCAATTTCTGAGATGCGGGTTTCTGCATACCCCAATCAATTAGGCCAATTGCCAGGAAATGAAATTCATGAAAACAAAACATGGCAATTCTTCTAAAAAAAATGCTAAAGTCTTAAAATTTGCAAAAAAATATTACATAAAAGCTAGTAATTTCTTCAGAAGGGTTAGTAACTAATGTTTTAAGTTTTCATGCAATTATACGTGTACAGACAATTGAGATAAGTGTACATGTCAATAAATATATATAATTTTATTGATGAGACAGTTGAGTCTGTATTACAATATCATGACCATTTTCATAAAATCCTAAAAAAAAAATATTCTAACCTGCAACTTGACTGTTATAAAATGATGGAAAAACTTTCAATACTACAGGCAATACACCTGAAAAAAGGATAATTTTTTATCCTACATTTTTTATATTTCAAGGTTTTACAGCATGTTTCAGGGGCACATTTTATCTGCATTAACTCTATCACTTTCTAATACTGGACCTATTTGATAGAGATATAACCTGAACACAACTTTCCAATGTCCTCAAATCGAAACAGCTTTGCATCCGATGAATAAAGACATGGCAAATATTTCATTTTCTCTTTCCTATATAAAATCAGGTATCTTGAGTACACACCAGTTCTCCATAAGTAGGACTTGGTCCCCAGGCAATAGTACTGTTATCTGCAGCCACCACAATACTCCGCACCCTGTACAAATACACAGTATTATATACAGATTTATTATCCACCATGTGACATATTTGCCCTAAATACGGGGAAATACAGACCGGGATGTATTTTTTTTGTACACACCAGCGCCCCGGTACTATGGATAATGAGTGTGAATAACTTCTGGTTTTTCAACAATATCTCGGAAAGTATGTAACCTACAAGTATCTATTATATATCATTAGAAAGGTGTTCTTTCAGCGCTTCTGCTCATGTGAATTACATAAAAATCTATGCAGAAATAATTGAGATATTGCAAGTTAAAGATTGAAGTTTTTATCTACACTGTTGCCTGTGCTTTTTAATAGCGTTTTTCACATTCTCTTATTAAATATTCATCTTATTTCACCGATAATGAATACGAATGGTGGATAATAAAAGTAAAACATCCCTCATCAGACAAATACAGAAGAAAATATATCACTCATGAAGATTAACAATATAATACTCGTGCTGCGCACTCGTATAATACTGTTATCATCATTCGTGATATATTTTTTCTGTATTTGTCATTTGGGAAGTTTTCCTATTATATGCACCTTCACTGAAGTTTAGGATGGGAACTTTATAATACAGAAAACTAGTATATGAAATATGCTAAAATAGTGAATAAGAGTTAAAATAACATACAAATGTGATTGATTTGACACTTTGCTTTGTCAATCTGACAAATTATGAAGACATTTGACACAAAAATTTACTGTATATTTCATGTAATTTTACAATTAAATCTTATAAAATATATTTACAGCTACACATTAATCCTTATGTACACATTAATCCTTATGTATTCAGTAAAGAAACAGTTAAAGACAAGCAAGAATATTTCTAATTTTCCACTATTGTAACCTTCAGGAAAAAAGTTGCAATTTTCAAATTTAAAGAACCATCTGGGATTAGACTACAGGTCCTCAGTCATTAGAGATACTCACGAGCATCCCATGCTTCTGACATCCCAGCCATTGAGATCTGCCACTGGTTTGGGGTACATAACTGCTTCACCCGACGGCTTGTTCTGTCCCCACAGATACAGCTGACCTGAGATTACAAGATACAACTAGAGACCAATATGCACTAATGATGATATAATACTATTACAACCAAGCAGTCTGAACTCCTATGACTGATCTGGTCTATTCACAAAGAGAATACAAGTCAATGTAAAACAATCTTTATATTGAAGAATTTTCCAACTTTTATTGGATCAATAGGTATAATCTGAACATAAAACAGCCCCATTTAAACTGAACTTACTTTTTTCCTGGAGTGATTTTTTAAAAAACAAGCATTCTGGCACATGCAATTATCTCCCGCCGTATAAATTAGATGTACTAAAGATAGTGGAATATAAATTTTCTTGTGAGATGGAGGCACATGTAGAAGTGACAACAAGCAAGAGGCACTTTAATGTTTCATTGCAATGCTTGTAAAAATAAAAGGCATTTACTCATTTTAGTAGCTATTACTCTGCCATCCAAAAAGCTACAGTTCTGCAACTTTACTATGTAGTAGATCAACCCAAAGTAGGTGAAGGACTTATTTAGAAGAAATTGCTTATCTGTAACACTTTTAGAGATAAAAGACATTTACTCATTTTAGTGGCTATTACTCTGCCATCCAAAGAGCTACAGTTCTGCAACTTCACTACATGGTAGATCGCCCAAAAGTAGGTGAATGACTTATTTAGAAGAAATTGCGTGTATTCAATACTTTTACAGATAAAAGGCATTTACTCATTTTAGTAGCTATGACTGAGCTATGCAAAGAGCTATAGATCTGCAACTTCACTATGTGGTAGATCACCCAAAAGTAGGTGAACAACTTATTTAGAAGAAATTCCCTATCTGCAATACTTTTAGAGATAAAAGACATTTACCCATTTTAGCAGGTATATGACTCAGCTATGCAAAGAGCTATAGATGTGCAACTTCATTATGTGGTAGATCACCCAAAAGGTGAATGAGTTATTCAGAAGAATTTGCCTTTTTGTACCACTTTTAGAGATGAAAAACATTTAATCATTTTAGTAGCTATTACTCAGCTGTGGAAAGAGCTACAGTTCTGCAACTTCACTATGTGGTAGATCACCCAAAAATAGGTGAATGACTTATTTAGAAGAAATTGCGTGTATTCAATACTTTTACAGATAAAAGACATTTACTCATTTTAGTAGCTATTACTCAGCTATCTACTCACTTAGCTATTGACCTAGATCTGCAAAAGCAACAAAAATATAAAGGACACAAGAAAGTAAGCTTATCAAAAACTAGATGAATAACAAATGAAAAGATTTGCCTAACTTTAATACTTGTGAAGGTATTTGACATTTATTTCCCCCATAATTTTGTTACAAATAAGAAAATAGCTATTACTCACTTATGACATGCAATGGAACCCCAAATGATATGCCATGTTATAGTTAAGGAAAAAGTAGCTGAACAAATTATTTTAGGAAAATACTGTAACTGCAGTAGTTTTTGAGTTAGAATGGATTTACTCAACAGTCAGAATTTCAAAGTAGCTATTACTCACCTATCCAATGTGCAACAGGTCTGAAACTTTACTATGTGATAGCTTATCAAAAACTAGATGAATAACATATTTGAAAAGATTTCCCTAACTTTAATACTTTTGAAGATATTTGACATTTACTTATGTCATTATTTAGCTACAAATAAGAAAATAGCTATTACTCACTTATGGCATGCAATGGGACCCCAAACTATGTAACATCTTAGAGCTAAGGACAAAGTAGCTGAACAATATATTTGAAGAAAAAGCTGTAACTGCAATAGTTTTTGAGTTACGAATCCTTTACTCAAAGTAGCTAAAATTGCTATTACTCACTTTTCTTTAGGCCTAAGTCCATAAAACCAAAAAAATTTTCAAGGGCGTGAAAATTCATTGGGACAATTAATTTACAAAAAATCTGTAGCTGAAGTAGTTTTGGAGAAATCTGCGTGACTAACTAACGCACGCACACACACACAGGCATCATTTCATAATCTCCCTCCCGGGCTAAAACCCGGCAGGAGATAAAAATGTTGCCATCGTCTTCAGTACAAAGAGGGCATTAAACGAGTATATTTTATCAGTAAGGTGCACATGGCCCTATACAGTGACATTGTAAACATTATATAAACAGACTGAATAGAGTGAGGATTTCCTTACAATCTATTTAGTCCTTTTCACATATTCACTGAGAAAGCAGGTTTTGAGTGAACACAAGTCATTATCATTTTCCCAATTGTGAACAATAACCACCTGGATTTCATAATAAGCACAAAACAATATCTTACTGTATTTACATCACTGAAATTGGGACTACCAAATAACAACTTAAGTATTTTTATGCTTATAAATACTACTGGAACTCAATGAGAAGGAATATTGTACAACATGTACAATTACAACAAGCCTCAAAAATCTTTCGATCTACAGGCACAAGCTGCAAAGCCATCAGTATGGCACTACAATAGTACACAACTGATAAGTCCAGAGACATTAAAAAACCTGGGCCCAGTTTCACAAAGGCCTACACCCGGTAACAGTCATCGGAACGGGACAGTAAAAGGGAACACAAATCACATGCAAATATAAATAGTAAACAAGCGACATTTAAAGCCACGAATATTTATGGTAACACATATGTGTTGTGTTTTATATCATTATTGTAAATATTTTACTCCATTTCTACACTAACAGACAATAAAAGTCTTTCCTAAATGGGGGTTACCCTTACTTGCATGGTTTCTATGAGAAGGGGGTTCAGCACTGGAATGAGGAGGCCAGAGCCAGCACCTGACCCACGTACTGCACTGTTTAAATGAGCATACACTTTATCATTTAAAATATTTTACATTACAACTGTATACAGTTTTCTCACTATGTCTACAGAATTTGTTCAGCCCTTATTACCTGCAAACGGAACCCACAGTTTTATTGGCCTCTACCCCTCATTGTATTTAGTAGAAAGCACTCTCTCTTCCTACCTCTGAGGTCTGTAGTTCAAACCCTGGACCCAATGTGGGAAAGCTGGTAGATGTGTAGTGATGGTCGACTGTATGTTCTACCCATCTTGATATGATACAGTGTTGAAAGTGACTTTACACTACAGCCTCATATAGACCACAAATATCTGAACTATGCACTTATTTTAATTCATAAAGTAATGAATGATCATCCAACCACTGGGGAACCCTGCCCAAGCTGTCCATTGTTACAATATTTGTTGTTAAATTGCCGTTCGGTTTCACTGTCCATTTACTGACGTGAACCACTGAGTAGATACTTGTGTTAATCAGTACTTAAGTACTCAAATGATTGGGAAAATTAAACTGAAATATTATATATACTGAGGTAAAATATGTATCTCCATTTTACTACACAAAGGTTAAATAATGGCTTGATTTTTGTACTGACGTGACGTAAAAAATCAATAAAGCGTTCCGATCCACTGTTACCCGGTGTACTATCTCCTTAGTATGCTGCTAAGACCTAGTAGTCTACTAAGCCTATACTATCTGTTTCACTGAGATGGTTTCTTGCTGCAGTAACTGGTAGGCTTTCCTCACTAGAAGCCCTGCTGTCTCAGGAACTTGATAGGTCCCAAGTATCAGCTCAGTGGAACACTTTTGTATTGGCTACTAAGGGCCTATTAAGATCTAGCTTAAATAGCATACTATCTTCCATATTTAGTAGGCCTTTGTGAAACTGGGCCCTGATCCCTAGTGCGAGTCACTTTGAGTGCTCATGCTTAATACATACCATGCTTATTAACAGCCAGACAGAAAGCTGCACCTGCTGCAACCTTGGTGGCTCCGCGATTTGGTCCATTGAATTGAGGAAGGATGCGTGGAACCATTTCATCCTTGGGTCCAGCGTGTCCCAGCCTGCCATAACCTCCAAAACCAAAGGTAAACACACGACCTGCTCTGTCCAGTGTGACCTGGATAAAGCCATACAATGATTTATTAGAGGGTTAACCCCCAATACCACATGTAAATGAAGAATTGTAATTGTGAATGATAAACTTAACACAGAAAACTGCATTGCTGTCTTAGTATTACTGTACGCACAATGGAGATTACCGAGGCATAATAGTGGTTAGGCTATTCATAGATATTTTCCCTCTCACACAATACCTTACACGTGTCCCTCTTAACCAATGAGTGTAAATGTCTATCAATACCAGAAATAAACCTATAACAGATTGGCATCATGTTCAGGGAGGTAATATAAAACATTTGATACCATAGAAACAGGAAGGAAGTACCAGTCACATGAACCACTAGGCTTGAAGTATTAGTATACCAAACCCTTTTACATAATGGGTGACATTATGAAAAATAAACCTGTGCATTTTTTTTTCAGTAAAAATGAAGCAGAATCGAGTGAGTCAGAACTTATAGTCTTTGCCAGTTATTTTGTTTCACAGCCATACATCCTAAATGTTGGCCATCTTCTCTAATTATTATGTCTGAGATTCAGTTCTGAATATGGTTTCCCATTCAGAGCAACATATTCCATTATTTAACATACCAAGAAGATTAAAACCAACTAAAGGAAACAAGGTGACCTAACTTTAAAATATAATGCTAACAGTAACTTGAAAAGCAAAGTAACGTAATGTGATTAATCATAAAAAGAAGGTTACTGCTGATGCGACGATACATGTAAATCTTATTGTTTCACATATTGTAGAGATTCAAAAAATGCTTTTAATCTACACTGAACAGTAACAGAATCAGATAGTGTTTTACACTAATATTTACTATCTTCATTTCTGTTGTGTGTACTGTGTATATTCAATTTTATAAATATATTTCCATTTAACTTATTAAAGGACTTCTTATTGTACCCTACTATTTAACAAACCAATCATATAACATAAAGACCATAATCCAAGAATAATAATAAAAAAATAATATATCCAAATAAAATGATCCACTCCAAAAAGATAATCTAATGAATATACACTGTAAATTCTCTGGACATTACATTACCATTTTTATAACGCTTATTAAACTAAGCACTATATAGTATGAACAATATACAGTAAAAATGTGTAGCAAATGTCTATCTGATCAAAATAAGTTAGTAATTTCTTTTTGAAGTCCAAGATGGCATTACAACTTCTAAGTTCGGCAGGTAAGCTGTTCAATAGCTATGGTGCAGCAGAACTAAAGGTATACTCACAGTATGGTTTACACCACATGCCACATCAGTGATGAACACATCAGGGACTGGTACAATGGCACCATCCCTAGTTTTGTCAATGAACAGGGGAACTCTGCGTGGTCGGTTCTCCACATTGAAACAGATCTTGTTTGCCTTGGCTATGTATTTACCGTCTGTATTGTGACCTATTGACAAAAGCAAATGCATTTGAAAAAGACATTAAACCTATATTCTACTAATCTGCTATTTCCAGCTTAACTTTTCAATTTCTCTGAATGATTGAAAATGTTGGGCATGTAGTCAACTGCAATCAACAGTTTCTTTTTATACACAAATGAGAGTCAATGCACTGACAAAAGAGAAGACCGACCTCAATCCAAATTTAGTACTGTCTCACCCATAGGTTGTAAACAAATTTACCTAGCTGTCCATACTCTGGTAGTCCTGCAGAATACAACTTCCCATCCACACTGACAAACATACTGAACTCTGCACCACAACCAACTTGACATATTGGTGCAGCCATGTAGTCAATCTGAAAACACAGTAAAACATGTACTGGAGCCAATTTCATAGATCTGTGCAGACATCCAGCTGATCTGATAATACAGCAACATATGAGCAAGTGTGAACCTTATGGACTGGTGTGGACATGGAGTTAATCTGACAATAGAGAAACCTATGCACCAGACACAATATTAACTAGAAATAGGCCGCCCTGTTGATAGTAGATGCGAATAGAAACAGGATAGCATAGAAGAACACACATTATCATGTGTAATGTCCACCCATGAACCTTTTGCCCAAATTGTACAGTAGTCTTACAAGACCCTGTTTCATTTGTAAAATATATCAATGATGCTTAAATATTTGTTAGTGTAGATGTAAATTATTTCAGCTTCATGCCTTTTTGCATTGGTTGGGTTGAAAATTTTGACGAAATCACTCTATCTTGCACGGTTAAGAAGATAGAAGCAAATTCCTGTTTTTCTATTTTTGGCAAAAATTTGAAAATTCAAAATGGCCGCCATTATTGGGAAAAGGAAATTTTTTTGAAAATTGCCAAGAGTACATTTCTTAGATACCCTATGGGTCGAAAATTTCAACAAAATAACTTTATTTTGCACGGTTAAGGCCAGTTTGTGTTTTTCCATTTTGAGCAAAAATTCGAAAATTCAAAATGGCTGCCATTTTTGGGGAGGGGAAAATTTTTGGAAAATTGCAAAGATTGCATTCCTTAGATACCCTGTGGGTCGAAAATTTCGACGAAATCACTCTATCTCGAAAATTCAAAATGGCCGCCATTTTTGGGGAGGGGAAAATTTTTTGAAAATTGCAAATATTACTGTGGGTCGAAAATTTCGACGAAATCGCTCTATCTCGCACTGTTAAGGAGATAGAAGCAAATTTGTGTTTTGCCATTTTTGGCAAAAATTCGAAAATTCAAAATGGCCGCCATTTTTGGGGAGGGGAAATTTTTTTGAAAATTGCAAATATTACATTCCTTAGATACCCTGTGGGTCGAAAATTTCGACGAAATCGCTCCATCTCGCACGGTTAAGGAGATAGAAGCAAATTTGTGTTTTGCCATTTTTGGCAAAAATTCGAAAATTCAAAATGGCCGCCATTTTTGGGGAGGGGAAATTTTTTGGAAAATTGCAAATATTACATTCCTTAGATACCCTGTGGGTCGAAAATTTCGACGAAATCGCTCCATCTCGCACGGTTAAGGAGATAGAAGCAAATTTGTGTTTTGCCATTTTTGGCAAAAATTCGAAAATTCAAAATGGCCGCCATTTTTGGGGAGGGGAAATTTTTTGGAAAATTGCAAATATTACATTCCTTAGATACCCTGTGGGTCGAAAATTTCGACGAAATCGCTCTATCTCGCACGGTTAAGGAGATAAAAGCAAATTTGTGTTTTGCCATTTTTGGCAAAAATTCGAAAATTCAAAATGGCCGCCATTTTTGGGGAGGGGAAAATTTTTTTGAAAATTGCAAAGACTACACTCCTCAGATACCCTGTGGGTCGAAAATTTCGACGAAATCGCTCTATCTTGCACGGTTAAGGAGATAGAAGCAAATTTGTGTTTTGCCATTTTTGGCAAAAATTCGAAAATTCAAAATGGCCGCCATTTTTGGGGAGGGGAAAATTTTTTGAAAATTGCAAATATTACATTCCTTAGATACCCTGTGGGTCGAAAATTTCGACGAAATCGCTCTATCTCGCACGGTTAAGGAGATAGAAGGAAATTTGTGTTTTGCCATTTTTGGCAAAAATTCGAAAATTCAAAATGGCCGCCATTTTTGGGGAGGGGAAAATTTTTTTAAAATTACCAAGAGTACAATGCTCAGATACCCTGTGGGTCGAAAATTTTGACGAAATCGCTCTATCTCGCACAGTTAAGGAGATAGAAGCAAATTTGTGTTTTGCCATTTTTGGCAAAAATTTGAAAATTCAAAATGGCCGCCATTTTTGGGGAGGGGAAAATATTTTGAAAATTGCAAAGATTGCATTGCTTAGATACCCTGTGCGTCGAAAATTTTGCCGAAATCGCTCTATCTCGCACGGTTAAGGAGATAGAAGCAAATTAGTGTTTTGCCATTTTTGGCAAAAATTCGAAAATTCAAAATGGCCGCCATTTTTGGGGAGGGGAAAATTTTTTGAAAATTGCAAATATTACAATGCTCAGATACCCTGTGGGTCGAAAATTTCGACGAAATCGCTCTATCTCGCACGGTTAAGGAGATAGAAGCAAATTTGTGTTTTGCCATTTTTGGCAAAAATTCGAAAATTCAAAATGGCTGCCATTTTTGGGGAGGGGAAATTTTTTTGAAAATTGCAAATATTACATTCCTTAGATACCCTGTGGGTCGAAAATTTCGACGAAATCGCTCTATCTCGCACGGTTAAGGAGATAGAAGCAAATTTGTGTTTTGCCATTTTTGGCAAAAATTCGAAAATTCAAAATGGCCGCCATTTTTGGGGAGGGGAAAATTTTTGGAAAATTGCAAATATTACATTCCTTAGATACCCTGTGGGTCGAAAATTTCGACGAAATCGCTCTATCTCGCACGGTTAAGGAGATAGAAGGAAATTTGTGTTTTGCCATTTTTGGCAAAAATTCGAAAATTCAAAATGGCCACCATTTTTGGGGAGGGGAAAATTTTTTGGAAAATTGCAAAGAGTACACTCCTCAGACACCCTGCGGGTTGAAAATTTCGACGAAATCGCTCTATCTCGCACGGTTAAGGAGATAGAAGGAAATTTGTGTTTTGCCATTTTTGGCAAAAATTCGAAAATTCAAAATGGCCGCCATTTTTGGGGAGGGGAAAATTTTTGGCAAATTGCAAATATTACATTCCTTAGATACCCTGTGGGTCGAAAATTTCGACGAAATCGCTCTATCTCGCACGGTTAAGGAGATAGAAGCAAATTTGTGTTTTGCCATTTTTGGCAAAAATTCGAAAATTCAAAATGGCCGCCATTTTTGGGGAGGGGAAAATTTTTTGGAAAATTGCAAATATTACATTCGTTAGATACCCTGCGGGTTGAAAATTTCGACGAAATCGCTCTATCTCGCACGGTTAAGGAGATAGAAGGAAATTTGTGTTTTGCCATTTTTGGCAAAAATTCGAAAATTCAAAATGGCCGCCATTTTTGGGGAGGGGAAAATTTTTTGAAAATTGCAAATATTACATTCCTTAGATACCCTGTGGGTCGAAAATTTCGACGAAATCGCTCAAAATGGCCGCCATTTTTGGGGAGGGGAAAATTTTTTGGAAAATTACAAATATTACATTCGTTAGATACCCTGTGGGTCGAAAATTTCGACGAAATCGCTCTATCTCGCACGGTTAAGGAGATAGAAGCAAATTTGTGTTTTGCCATTTGTGGCAAAAATTCGAAAATTCAAAATGGCCGCCATTTTTGGGGAGGGGAAAATTTTTTGGAAAATTGCAAATATTACATTCGTTAGATACCCTGTGGGTCGAAAATTTCGACGAAATCGCTCTATCTCGCACGGTTAAGGAGATAGAAGCAAATTTGTGTTTTGCCATTTTTGGCAAAAATTCGAAAATTCAAAATGGCCGCCATTTTTGGGGAGGGGAAAATTTTTTGAAAATTGCAAATATTACATTCCTTAGATACCCTGTGGGTCGAAAATTTCGACGAAATCGCTCTATCTCGCACGGTTAAGGAGATAGAAGCAAATTTGTGTTTTGCCATTTTTGGCAAAAATTCGAAAATTCAAAATGGCCGCCATTTTTGGGGAGGGGAAAATTTTTTGGAAAATTGCAAATATTACATTCGTTAGATACCCTGTGGGTTGAAAATTTCGACGAAATCGCTCTATCTCGCACGGTTAAGGAGATAGAAGCAAATTTGTGTTTTGCCATTTTTGGCAAAAATTCGAAAATTCAAAATGGCCGCCATTTTTGGGGAGGGGAAAATTTTTTTTAAATTACCAAGAGTACAATGCTCAGATACCCTGTGGGTCGAAAATTTTGACGAAATCGCTCTATCTCGCACGGTTAAGGAGATAGAAGGAAATTTGTGTTTTGCCATTTTTGGCAAAAATTCGAAAATTCAAAATGGCCACCATTTTTGGGGAGGGGAAAATATTTTGAAAATTGCAAAGATTGCATTGGTTAGATACCCTGTGCGTCGAAAATTTTGCCGAAATCGCTCTATCTCGCACGGTTAAGGAGATAGAAGCAAATTAGTGTTTTGCCATTTTTGGCAAAAATTCGAAAATTCAAAATGGCCGCCATTTTTGGGGAGGGGAAAATTTTTTGAAAATTGCAAATATTACAATGCTCAGATACCCTGTGGGTCGAAAATTTCAACGAAATCGCTCTATCTCGCACGGTTAAGGAGATAGAAGGAAATTTGTGTTTTGCCATTTTTGGCAAAAATTCGAAAATTCAAAATGGCCGCCATTTTTGGGGAGGGGAAAATTTTTTAAAAATTACCAAGAGTACAATGCTCAGATACCCTGTGGGTCGAAAATTTTGACGAAATCGCTCTATCTCGCACAGTTAAGGAGATAGAAGCAAATTTGTGTTTTGCCATTTTTGGCAAAAATTCGAAAATTCAAAATGGCCGCCATTTTTGGGGAGGGGAAAATTTTTGGAAAATTGCAAATATTACATTCGTTAGATACCCTGTGGGTCGAAAATTTCGACGAAATCGCTCTATCTCGCACGGTTAAGGAGATAGAAGGAAATTTGTGTTTTGCCATTTTTGGCAAAAATTCGAAAATTCAAAATGGCCACCATTTTTGGGGAGGGGAAAATTTTTTGGAAAATTGCAAAGAGTACACTCCTCAGACACCCTGCGGGTTGAAAATTTCGACGAAATCGCTCTATCTCGCACGGTTAAGGAGATAGAAGGAAATTTGTGTTTTGCCATTTTTGGCAAAAATTCGAAAATTCAAAATGGCCGCCATTTTTGGGGAGGGGAAAATTTTTTGAAAATTGCAAATATTACATTCCTTAGATACCCTGTGGGTCGAAAATTTCGACGAAATCGCTCTATCTCGCACGGTTAAGGAGATAGAAGGAAATTTGTGTTTTGCCATTTTTGGCAAAAATTCGAAAATTCAAAATGGCCGCCATTTTTGGGGAGGGGAAAATTTTTTGAAAATTGCAAATATTACATTCCTTAGATACCCTGTGGGTCGAAAATTTCGACGAAATCGCTCTATCTCGCACGGTTAAGGAGATAGAAGCAAATTTGTGTTTTGCCATTTTTGGCAAAAATTCGAAAATTCAAAATGGCCGCCATTTTTGGGGAGGGGAAATTTTTTGGAAAATTGCAAATATTACATTCCTTAGATACCCTGTGGGTCGAAAATTTCGACGAAATCGCTCCATCTCGCACGGTTAAGGAGATAGAAGCAAATTTGTGTTTTGCCATTTTTGGCAAAAATTCGAAAATTCAAAATGGCCGCCATTTTTGGGGAGGGGAAATTTTTTGGAAAATTGCAAATATTACATTCCTTAGATACCCTGTGGGTCGAAAATTTCGACGAAATCGCTCTATCTCGCACGGTTAAGGAGATAAAAGCAAATTTGTGTTTTGCCATTTTTGGCAAAAATTCGAAAATTCAAAATGGCCGCCATTTTTGGGGAGGGGAAAATTTTTTTGAAAATTGCAAAGACTACACTCCTCAGATACCCTGTGGGTCGAAAATTTCGACGAAATCGCTCTATCTTGCACGGTTAAGGAGATAGAAGCAAATTTGTGTTTTGCCATTTTTGGCAAAAATTCGAAAATTCAAAATGGCCGCCATTTTTGGGGAGGGGAAAATTTTTTGAAAATTGCAAATATTACATTCCTTAGATACCCTGTGGGTCGAAAATTTCGACGAAATCGCTCTATCTCGCACGGTTAAGGAGATAGAAGGAAATTTGTGTTTTGCCATTTTTGGCAAAAATTCGAAAATTCAAAATGGCCGCCATTTTTGGGGAGGGGAAAATTTTTTAAAAATTACCAAGAGTACAATGCTCAGATACCCTGTGGGTCGAAAATTTTGACGAAATCGCTCTATCTCGCACAGTTAAGGAGATAGAAGCAAATTTGTGTTTTGCCATTTTTGGCAAAAATTTGAAAATTCAAAATGGCCGCCATTTTTGGGGAGGGGAAAATATTTTGAAAATTGCAAAGATTGCATTGCTTAGATACCCTGTGCGTCGAAAATTTTGCCGAAATCGCTCTATCTCGCACGGTTAAGGAGATAGAAGCAAATTAGTGTTTTGCCATTTTTGGCAAAAATTCGAAAATTCAAAATGGCCGCCATTTTTGGGGAGGGGAAAATTTTTTGAAAATTGCAAATATTACAATGCTCAGATACCCTGTGGGTCGAAAATTTCGACGAAATCGCTCTATCTCGCACGGTTAAGGAGATAGAAGCAAATTTGTGTTTTGCCATTTTTGGCAAAAATTCGAAAATTCAAAATGGCTGCCATTTTTGGGGAGGGGAAATTTTTTTGAAAATTGCAAATATTACATTCCTTAGATACCCTGTGGGTCGAAAATTTCGACGAAATCGCTCTATCTCGCACGGTTAAGGAGATAGAAGCAAATTTGTGTTTTGCCATTTTTGGCAAAAATTCGAAAATTCAAAATGGCCGCCATTTTTGGGGAGGGGAAAATTTTTGGAAAATTGCAAATATTACATTCCTTAGATACCCTGTGGGTCGAAAATTTCGACGAAATCGCTCTATCTCGCACGGTTAAGGAGATAGAAGGAAATTTGTGTTTTGCCATTTTTGGCAAAAATTCGAAAATTCAAAATGGCCACCATTTTTGGGGAGGGGAAAATTTTTTGGAAAATTGCAAAGAGTACACTCCTCAGACACCCTGCGGGTTGAAAATTTCGACGAAATCGCTCTATCTCGCACGGTTAAGGAGATAGAAGGAAATTTGTGTTTTGCCATTTTTGGCAAAAATTCGAAAATTCAAAATGGCCGCCATTTTTGGGGAGGGGAAAATTTTTTGAAAATTGCAAATATTACATTCCTTAGATACCCTGTGGGTCGAAAATTTCGACGAAATCGCTCTATCTCGCACGGTTAAGGAGATAGAAGGAAATTTGTGTTTTGCCATTTTTGGCAAAAATTCGAAAATTCAAAATGGCCGCCATTTTTGGGGAGGGGAAAATTTTTTGAAAATTGCAAATATTACATTCCTTAGATACCCTGTGGGTCGAAAATTTCGACGAAATCGCTCTATCTCGCACGGTTAAGGAGATAGAAGCAAATTTGTGTTTTGCCATTTTTGGCAAAAATTCGAAAATTCAAAATGGCCGCCATTTTTGGGGAGGGGAAATTTTTTGGAAAATTGCAAATATTACATTCCTTAGATACCCTGTGGGTCGAAAATTTCGACGAAATCGCTCCATCTCGCACGGTTAAGGAGATAGAAGCAAATTTGTGTTTTGCCATTTTTGGCAAAAATTCGAAAATTCAAAATGGCCGCCATTTTTGGGGAGGGGAAATTTTTTGGAAAATTGCAAATATTACATTCCTTAGATACCCTGTGGGTCGAAAATTTCGACGAAATCGCTCTATCTCGCACGGTTAAGGAGATAAAAGCAAATTTGTGTTTTGCCATTTTTGGCAAAAATTCGAAAATTCAAAATGGCCGCCATTTTTGGGGAGGGGAAAATTTTTTTGAAAATTGCAAAGACTACACTCCTCAGATACCCTGTGGGTCGAAAATTTCGACGAAATCGCTCTATCTTGCACGGTTAAGGAGATAGAAGCAAATTTGTGTTTTGCCATTTTTGGCAAAAATTCGAAAATTCAAAATGGCCGCCATTTTTGGGGAGGGGAAAATTTTTTGAAAATTGCAAATATTACATTCCTTAGATACCCTGTGGGTCGAAAATTTCGACGAAATCGCTCTATCTCGCACGGTTAAGGAGATAGAAGGAAATTTGTGTTTTGCCATTTTTGGCAAAAATTCGAAAATTCAAAATGGCCGCCATTTTTGGGGAGGGGAAAATTTTTTTAAAATTACCAAGAGTACAATGCTCAGATACCCTGTGGGTCGAAAATTTTGACGAAATCGCTCTATCTCGCACAGTTAAGGAGATAGAAGCAAATTTGTGTTTTGCCATTTTTGGCAAAAATTTGAAAATTCAAAATGGCCGCCATTTTTGGGGAGGGGAAAATATTTTGAAAATTGCAAAGATTGCATTGCTTAGATACCCTGTGCGTCGAAAATTTTGCCGAAATCGCTCTATCTCGCACGGTTAAGGAGATAGAAGCAAATTAGTGTTTTGCCATTTTTGGCAAAAATTCGAAAATTCAAAATGGCCGCCATTTTTGGGGAGGGGAAAATTTTTTGAAAATTGCAAATATTACAATGCTCAGATACCCTGTGGGTCGAAAATTTCGACGAAATCGCTCTATCTCGCACGGTTAAGGAGATAGAAGGAAATTTGTGTTTTGCCATTTTTGGCAAAAATTCGAAAATTCAAAATGGCCGCCATTTTTGGGGAGGGGAAAATTTTTTAAAAATTACCAAGAGTACAATGCTCAGATACCCTGTGGGTCGAAAATTTCGACGAAATCGCTCTATCTCGCACGGTTAAGGAGATAGAAGGAAATTTGTGTTTTGCCATTTTTGGCAAAAATTCGAAAATTCAAAATGGCCACCATTTTTGGGGAGGGGAAAATTTTTTGGAAAATTGCAAAGAGTACACTCCTCAGACACCCTGCGGGTTGAAAATTTCGACGAAATCGCTCTATCTCGCACGGTTAAGGAGATAGAAGGAAATTTGTGTTTTGCCATTTTTGGCAAAAATTCGAAAATTCAAAATGGCCGCCATTTTTGGGGAGGGGAAAATTTTTTGAAAATTGCAAATATTACATTCCTTAGATACCCTGTGGGTCGAAAATTTCGACGAAATCGCTCTATCTCGCACGGTTAAGGAGATAGAAGGAAATTTGTGTTTTGCCATTTTTGGCAAAAATTCGAAAATTCAAAATGGCCGCCATTTTTGGGGAGGGGAAAATTTTTTGAAAATTGCAAATATTACATTCCTTAGATACCCTGTGGGTCGAAAATTTCGACGAAATCGCTCTATCTCGCACGGTTAAGGAGATAGAAGCAAATTTGTGTTTTGCCATTTTTGGCAAAAATTCGAAAATTCAAAATGGCCACCATTTTTGGGGAGGGGAAAATTTTTTTGAAAATTGCAAAGAGTACACTCCTCAGACACCCTGCAGGTTGAAAATTTCGACGAAATCGCTCTATCTCGCACGGTTAAGGAGATAGAAGGAAATTTGTGTTTTGCCATTTTTGGCAAAAATTCGAAAATTCAAAATGGCCGCCATTTTTGGGGAGGGGAAAATTTTTGGCAAATTGCAAATATTACATTCCTTAGATACCCTGTGGGTCGAAAATTTCAACGAAATCGCTCTATCTCGCACGGTTAAGGAGATAGAAGTAAATTTGTGTTTTGCCATTTTTGGCAAAAATTCGAAAATTCAAAATGGCCGCCATTTTTGGGGAGGGGAAAATTTTTGGAAAATTGCAAATATTACATTCCTTAGATACCCTGTGGGTCGAAAATTTCGACGAAATCGCTCTATCTCGCACGGTTAAGGAGATAGAAGCAAATTTGTGTTTTGCCATTTTTGGCAAAAATTCTAAAATTCAAAATGGCCGCCATTTTTGGGGAGGGGAAAATTTTTTGGAAAATTGCAAAGAGTACACTCCTCAGATACCCTGCGGGTTGAAAATTTCGACGAAATCGCTCTATCTCGCACGGTTAAGGAGATAGAAGGAAATTTGTGTTTTGCCATTTTTGGCAAAAATTCGAAAATTCAAAATGGCCGCCATTTTTGGGGAGGGGAAAATTTTTTGAAAATTGCAAAGAGTACACTCCTCAGATACCCTGCGGGTTGAAAATTTCGACGAAATCGCTCTATCTCGCACGGTTAAGGAGATAGAAGCAAATTTGTGTTTTGCCATTTTTGGCAAAAATTCGAAAATTCAAAATGGCCGCCATTTTTGGGGAGGGGAAAATTTTTTGAAAATTGCAAAGAGTACACTCCTGAGATACCCTGCGGGTCGAAAATTTTGCCGAAATCGCTCTATCTCGCACGGTTAAGGAGATAGAAGCAAATTACTCAAAAGTAGTACTGAAAATACACAATGAAGTACCTAAATGGCTATTACTCATGTACTGACAAAGCTATCAGTCCCAAATGCAATACCAAGCGAGCTATGGACATAACAATCTTGTATTCAAAATTGTAGTAAAATATCTTTAATTATTTTGGCTTAAATGCACGGAAACCAATGGGTACTGAAAATAGCTGTACTTAAGTATTACTCAGTAAGCAAAAGAGGTACAACAGCCAAAAGCAATCCCAAGCAAGCTACTGACCCAATAAGCCTGCATACCAAATTTGGTGACAATAGCTCTAATACTTTTCCTTTAAATGAGCGGAAACCATGCGTGACGCCGGACATCGGACGCCGGACATCGGACAACGGACATCGGACGGCGAAAAAAGCAAAAATAATATATCCACCCCCCAGGGGGGTGGACATAATGATTCAAGTGAACATAAAGTTATTCTAACAATTCAGTATCTTGTGTGCACCCAGTCAACATATAATTTACAGTCCTGGGTTTCTTTTTGGTTTTTAAACACCGAAAATTCATTTTTTTATTATTTGGTAAATCTGGTTATAGTTGTGGGTAAATATTGCATTAAGCAGCCAAAAGATGGTCTGAAGAACCTTCTTTAACTCAATTTCAGAACAGCTTGAAAGACAAAAAAAAATAAAATAAATAAAAATAGCATCAGAGCCTAGGGAAATATTTTTAACACAATGAGATATAGAAGTACTGTAACAGTACAAAGTTCAGGATACTTTCAGAGCACCGTCCGCTATATAAAGGTCCAAACAATGTTTAAATAGAGAAAATAATGTCCAAGAGAAAGATAATGCATGTAAAGATGAAGTATTAAATCTCGGGAAATATTTTTAACACCATGAGATATAGAAGTACTGTATCAGTAAAAAGTTCAGGATACTTTCAGAGCACTGTCAGTTATATAAAGGTCCAAACAATGTTTAAATAGAGAAAATAATGTCTAACAGAAAGATAATGCAGGTACTTTATCTACATCTGGCATGGCCGAATTATGGTTTAGATGTTTTGAATATTACCATGCATACAGAAGTGGTAATACATTCAATGAATGCTTATGTGTGGTGTTGGAGCAAAATCTGTGGTTCACTTGATGAAATTCCATCTGTTACAATGGGAAGTTGTAAAAGAAAAATTCTTAATGAATTCTAATATGGCTTTAACAGTGCTTAATCTGCATCAAAAGACAGACCCAAAGGTGCAACAAGATTTTAAAGGTCAAGGTCACTACAACAAGGTCAAAGGTCAAATCAAGATCACACCATGATGCTGCACACCTACAACCCCTAACCAATGTCCCTACCAAGCAACTTCCTACACCCTACGGTTTGAGATTTAGTCCGGACAAGATTTTATAGGTCAAGGTCACTACAGCAAGGTCACATCATGACGTTACACACCTACACCCCCTAACCAATGTCCCTAGTAAGTATCAACTTCCTACACCTCACGGTTTCCGAGATATAGCCTGGACAAGATTTTATAGGTCAAGGTCACTACGGCAAGGTCAAAGGTCAAATCAAGGTCACACCATAACGTTGCACACCTACACCCCCTAACCAATGTCCCTACTATGTATCAACTTCCTACACCTTACAATTTCTGAGATATAGCCCGGACAAGATTTTATAGGTCAAGGTCACTACAGCAAGGTCAAAGGTCAAATCAAGGTCACACCATGACATTGCATACCTACACCCCCTAACCAATGTCCCTACCAAGTATCAACTTCCTACACCTTACGGTTTCCGATATATAGCCTGGACAAGATTTTACAGGTCAAGGTCACTACGGCAAGGTCAAAGGTCAAATCAAGGTCACACCATGACGTTGCATACCTACACCCCCTAACCAATGTCCCTACCAAGTATGAACTTCCTACACCTTACGGTTTCCGATATATAGCCTGGACAAGATTTTACAGGTCAAGGTCACTACGGCAAGGTCAAATCAAGGTCACACCATGACGTTGCATACCTACACCCCCTAACCAATGTCCCTACCAAGTATCAACTTCCTACACCTTACGGTTTCCGATATATAGCCTGGACAAGATTTTACAGGTCAAGGTCACTACGGCAAGGTCAAAGGTCAAATCAAGGTCACACCATGACGTTGCACACCTACCCCCCTTAACCAATGTCCCTACCAAGTATCAACTTCCTATACCTTACAGTTTCCGAGATATAGCCCGGACAAGATTTTCAAACTCAAGGTCACTGCGGCAAGGCCAAAGGTCAAATCAAGGTCAGACCATGATGCTGCACACCTACACATCCTAACCAATGTCCCTACCAAGTATCAACTTCCTACACCTCACGGTTTCTGAGATATAACCCGGACAAACTTTTTCCCCCTGCCCGCCCATCCGGACACCATGGGTGAAAACAATACCCCGAGGAATTGAGGAATATATCGATTTTTGAAGGCAGGGGCATTACTGAGATAAATTGAACAGTCCTTATCAGCCTGCTTATAAACCGGGTCTCAATTCTGAAACTGCTTTACTGTCAATAAGAAACTGAAGTCCATCTCTGGTATGAGGTGAACCCACTGCTCTAATGCTGCTCGACTTGTCAGCAGCTTTTCACAAAACTGATCACAATACCCTCCTTGGCTATCTCAAATCCTGGTTTGGTCGTACTGGAAGTGTCCTAAAGTGGTTTGTCTCCTACCTGAGGAATCGTCAGGCCAATGAGATAGGTTTGACACTATCTTGACTAACCTACCTCAACTATGGTGTCCTCCCAGGATCTGTGCTCAGTCCACTGTTGTTCTCACTTTATAAAACTTCACTAACCCAAATCATCGGCCTTCATCCAGGTATAAAATTTCATTTTTATGCAGGTGACACTCAGTTATATGTCCATCTATCTCACAAGAATGTTTCTACTGCTCTTACCAAGCTCAATGCCTGCCTGCAAGATGTACAGCGCTAGATGGCTCTCAGCAAATTGAAACTCAGCCCTGATAAAACTAAATTTATTGTTTTTGGTTTTAGGGTCAATGTCAGAAACTCTCCACTTATTTTCCTGCCAATAAAACTGAATTTATTGTTTTTGGTTATAAGGCTCAATGTCAGCAACTCTCCTGTCATTTTCCTGTCAATATTCTTAGAACTCTACTTCATCCTGCCGACACTGTCAATAACTTGTGTGGTTTTATGCTGGCTTTTCTTTCTCAGAACACATTCTGAAGACTTGTAAAGCCTGTTTTGTCCCGCTGCGTGACCTTCATCAAATTAGATAGTATCTTACTCATAAAACGGCTCTCCTTGCTATAAATGCCTTGGTTAGTAGTCGTCTGGACTATTTAACTATCTGTTTAGGGGTTTGTCATGTTTCAATCAGCACAAGCTGCAGAGTATTCAGAACACTCTTGCATGTATTGTCACAAATCATAGAAAGCATACTTATGTCACACCCATCTCAAAGTGACTCCAATGGCTGTCTGTAAATTACTTCTGCATATTGAAAACCGCAACATTGGCTTATAAGTTTTTACACAGTGAATCTCCTAGCTATTTTGTTCCATCCATGTATCTTGAGCTGCTGCTCTTACAGTACCAGGCATAGTCAACCTGATCATCAATAACTGACAGCTCCTCCTTTCCACTCCTCACTCCATAAGTCAGTCAAACACTTTGGTCATACTTTTGCTTTTGATGCTCATAAGATTTGGAATGATCTTCCTGATAATGTACACAGTGCAACACTTATTGTCTCTTTCAGGAAAAAGCTCAAAACTTACCTGTTTGCAAAAGCCTATCTGCCATAGTCTCCCCATCACCTGGGTCTTCTTTAGTATGACCTGGCTATCTCACACGAGTTATGATCTTTCACCTTGTTTATGTTCAGTTGCCCCTTAGAGTCCCTCAATTGATGGAGATTTCTAAAGTGCTATAAAAGTGTAGATCAGATTAGATCAGATCTAGGATTGGTGCACGTGTGCCAACCCTCAACACAGACATATTGAAGTTTGTTTTACCAGAGTAGGGGTGTTCACACTGTTATCACTTCCAATTCCCAGCTGTCCATGTTTATTGTCCCCTGTACCATAGCAGTCTCCCTTTTCTGAAAGAAACACATTTACAAAATCAGCTTTCTATTGCACAGGAGCTTCAATATCTTTATATACTGTTTGGCAAGTACAATTTCATACATAAATTAATATGGTAAAATATTGCCACACAAGTGGGTATGGTGGGTAGTTATTCATTTTAATAATTTATTAAAAATAAAAAGTAGCCAATTCTTTGTTCTGCAATGTACAACAGGTCTGAAACTTTATTATAACAAATTATCTAACAGTTGATGAAGAACATTTTTGACAAGATTCATGTAACTTCAATAGTTTTGACGATATTATACATGTACTCATTATACTATTTTGCTACAATATTAAAAATAGCTATTTCTCTCTTATCTAATGCAATAGAGATCCAAACTTAATGTCATCTTTTAGCTAGGGATAAAATTTGTGAATAACATATTCTATGCAAACACTCTACATGCAAAACTCTTTGGGTTGTAAGCCATTTACTCAGAAAACCTAAAATAGCTATTACTCGCTTGATTTTGACCCCAGGCCTACAAAAAAGATAGGGTGCTGAGACATCATACCCACCAAATCATGCACCAAAATATAAAATAAATCTGAAAGAAACTGTGCCCTGTAGCTTGAACACAAGCAATAGTAGAAATTCTTGATGTTTTTGACTCCACAGAGCATAATACAGGGTGGCCATATCTCTGCCATAGCAAGCCATGCGAAAAGTTTGAAAGAAATCCAAAAAGAAATGTGGCTTGTAGGTTGAACACAAGAAAATCTCTGCGGGCACTGATGCGGATGATGACTGTGCATGATCCATAGTATCCCTGATTTTCAGGGATACAATTATTGCTCACGTATGCTCCCGTCTACATTTTACCAAAGCAGTTTTGTTTACTTCAATCAGTGTTGATTCTAGGAATTTCAAAAGTGGGGGCAATCCCCTACCACTACACAAAATGTGGGGGAGGGGCTAAAAATTCTGGGGGATGACTTTATAATAAAGTTTAAACTAATAAAACATACATTTTCAGTTTATTTAGACATTTTTAACAGTGGACTTCTGTTAATAGTGGTCAATTTTTATTGTCTTGCTCAATAAAAATAAACTTCAAGGCTAGTGATAGAATTTTTAAAAAATACTAAAAATGGTTATTTACATCAAAGTGGCTCCTGTCACGGCATCATGGTTTTAAGTTTTCATCTAAAGTCACGGCATCACAAATTCAGTCATTACACCATCAATTTGTACAAATATGTTGGAAAACCCCACAGAATACCATGACCTCATGAATATTAATGAGTAGTCCACAAATTCTTCAAGTAAAATATTGTTAAAAAATCCAACGCAATCGTCAAATATTTTTTACGCATATATAAATATTCATGAGCTCTGTAGTCCATCTAGTGTTTGATCTTAAAGCTGAAAATATTAAGAATTAAAACCACCATGAAAATCTGTGACCTCATTAATATTAATAAGTTGTCCGTGAATTTTGATCCAGTAAAATATTTTTCTAGGGAATTCCGATAGATACGTACACCCGTAGGGTCAGCACTGGCTTCACTGCCATGGAATGTTGTGGTAACAATCCAGTCTAGTGTAAGTTTCGTTTTTCATGCAGCCATTTTTTATATAATCATCCACTTTCAGCTTAATTTTATGTTTTTGGGTATAATATGTCCAAATACTGTCTGTACCTCATAATATATTTGAGTTTGTAAACGATCACGAAACTACAGGCATTATTCGAAGAACGTTTCGACGGAAAAATCAAAACCTTGACAAACTCTCGATCCGTGCAGTGTTTCGATTTTATAGATCTCTCTTGTCTTTTCGCTTCATATATTTCCCGCATCACCTTGTATACTACGCGTTCTCATATAATTTGGTTACTGCAGACTCCAAGAAAATCCGCGTTTGTAGGCGAATTAATGCGCAATCCCACGGAAAACGCATCCTAGAAGCAACTCTGCTTCAAGGCCCCAAAAAACCAGTTTATGATTTTTGCAAATAATAACATCACAACCTAAGTGGTCATACAAGGTGATTTGACTGCAGTATGCATATGTTTTCTTTCCCTTCATAATATGCACAAAGTTTTGTTTCACCCAAATCAACCAAGCATAGTGTATACCTGTTACAAAGAGAGTGTGTCCTTTTCCCACAGCAGCTGTCACAATATTAAAATCTTTCAAAGCCTCTACAATGGTAGGAATGTCCACTCTGTCACAGTGCCCATGACCTAACTGACCCTTATCATTCCTCCCTGAAAGTAAAAAAAAATCTCATTTACAAGGGGTGCCCAATATTGAATCCTTATAGGTCAAAGGTCAACATTTAAAACCTGTGTGCAGCCCTTTGTTATGTCATCCTGCAACTAAACCAACAATCTGTTGTTTTCATCAAAAGTTTTTGTACAAGCTTGAAAAGATAAATCAACATCAGAACTGAACATACAATAATTCAAACTCCCATTAGATCCCATGCCATTACACTGAGATACTGATGAGTCAGCCTTCAAGCTGAGTTTTGATTCTGGTGTTTAATACAAAATTTAAAGAAACTAGGCTACACAAGAGTGTACATCTGGATCAGGCAGTTGACTACTTCTCAGGATATGCCTGGATGTTTTGTTTTTGTTTTTTTTTCAGAAAACTTAAAATTTTCAAAGTACTAACTCAAAAATGACAATTTAAAGTCAAAATGTGGAAGGGTTAAAGGCGATCAGATTCACTGTTAAAAGAATCAATGCTAAAACATATACCGGGTATACAAACTTATAAATAGGAAATGCTAGGTAATCTATGACTGTTGTACCTATTTCTAGCCTATTACAAAAATTCGACAGTATCATTTAGCCACCAGTTTTGAAGTATTTTAGTGCATTTTTCTTGTTCCATAACATTGTGTGTATAACATGCCACACTTCTATTTTAAGAATATACAATTTCTTTTAATATTTTTCCACAAGAACATGCATATGTGACATTGAAACCATTTAGACCGGAATGTGGAATGGACCAGATTCTGGTTCATGAAGGATACATGTAAAAATAATAAAACTGATGTAAATAGAAGGATTTGTATTGGATTTCACTACCATAGAGATAATATGTCACAATTCAGCACGCAATTTGGGCTTGTTTTTCCTTGTATATAACTGTAATATACCAAAAGGGAAGTTTAAAAGCTTTTTCCAAGAATGAAACCTTTCCCCTTTAAAAGCCAGGAGCAGTTGTAAGAGATGGGCCTTTGTGTAAATTTTAAGATGAACAAGCTAAACTGGGATTCATATGGGTGTTTCAGGGAAAATTCTAGGAAATTATACATATATGGGGACATCGGAGTAAATGTTGATAAACATAGTCAACAAAATATATGGTACTTCACATCTCAACATAATATATTTTTTAAAATACGTTTATAACAATTTTACAATTTTTTTCACACAAGCCTCATCCTACTCACCCCAAGTATAAACTTCTCCGTCTGTAGTGATGGCCACACAGTGGCAAGAGGTACAGGAGGAGAATACACTTCTGATTTTCACATTCTCCAATGTAGTGATACGATGGGGCTCCCACAGGTTGATGCCTCCTACATTCTTCACTAGACCACAAAGTGATGTTTTCAGATTCATTTTACAAATGTGACATTTTCTACACTGTGAAAAATCATAACTGGAGTATTAATGTTGAGAAAAATGTAGGAGAATATTGTAAAAAATAAAAATAGCATCAGAGATGGCCGTACACCACAGTTTGGGGAAATATTTTTCAACACAATGACATATAGAAGTAGTCAAATAGTATAAAGATCGGGATACTTTCAGAGTAGTGTCAGTTATATAAAGGTCCAAATAATGTTTAAGTAGAGAAAATAACATCTAAGAGAAAGAAAAATGTATACAATTCAATAGTAAGATGACAGCATTAATAAGTAAACTAAAAATTAGGACGCTGTAAAATTTCATAACTGGAGAACAGACGTCAATGGAAATGGTACAATTATGTAAAAGTACATATAATAATCAGTTGCAACAATCCATATACCTTTGTCTCAAGGTCACACCATGATGCTGCACACCTACACCCCTTAACCAATGTCCCTACCGTGTATCAACTTCCTACACCTTATGGTTTCTGAGATATAGCCTGGACAAGATTTTATAGGTCAAGATCACTATGGAAAGGTCAAATCAAGGTCACACAATCACGTTTTACACCTACACCCCACAAACAATTTCCCTACCAAGTATCAACTTTCTACACCTTACAGTTTCTGAGATACAGCCCAGACAAACTTTTTCCTGCCACATAAGTTTTAAATGTTATCTAAAGTATAGCAATAAAACTGAGTGCTGTAAGTAATAAAGCAGGTCGGCTTGGAAAGCTCGCATCCACTTGGGAAGGTAAATACAAACATACACCCCCCAAAAATATCCCTGCCAAGCATCAACTTCCTACATTTTACAGTGTTTCCGAGATAAAGCCCAGACAAGATTTTAAAGGTCAAGGTCACTATGGGAAGGTCAAAGATCAAATCAAGGTCACATCATGATGTTGCATACCTACTAGTGGGTGGAATCGCTTCAATTTTCATGGTCGATTATTCGTCCATTTATCCGACCGATGATCGACCCATAATCGACTTTTTTTACTCCACTGTTGGCCAGTATATCATGAATACTTTCCGGGATAAATTATATTTCATTCCGGTAAGAATAACGGTGTTTCCAGCGTTTAGAATCTACCAAAAGAACCCACTTCCGGTAAATATGGCGGTAGTTATAAACAAGCAAAAAATTCGTGAGAAATCTATGGATTTATTAAAGGAAAGTTTAGAAAACTGCTTAAAATATAAAAAATACGTGGATATTAAGACACATAAAGAAGGGCAAGATTTAATCGATTTCTAAAAGTTGTCAGTGACCGAACGCGATTGTACCACAGACGATTGATCACACATTGGTCTAATCGTCCACCCACTAATACCAAAATGCCCCTACCATGTATCAACCCTCTACACAATACAGTTTCTGAGATATAGCCAGGACAAGATTTAACAGGTGACCACTGGAAAGGCCAAAGGGGAAATCAAGGTCTCACCATGAAATTGCAAACCTACAACCCCAACAAGTGTCAATCCAAATATCAACTTCCTAGACCTCACGGTTCTGAGATATAGCCTAGTCATGATTTCAAACTCAGGGTCACCATAGCAAGATCAAAGATGAAATCAAGGTCACATCATGATGTTGCACACCTACACCCACAACCAATGTCACTACCATGTATCAACTTATTACACCTTATGGTTTCTCAGATATAGCCCGCACAAGATTTTCAAACTCAAGGTCACTATGACAAGGTCAAATTGAGGCCACACCAGGAAGTTTCACACATACATCCCCAGCCAACATCCCCAGCAAATATCAATTTCCTATACCTCATGGTTTCTGAGATATAGAGCTGTCAAGATTTTCAAACTCAAGGTCACTACGGTGTAGCACAAGATAATGTGACCCCCCTTCAAGATTATGACTCCCCCTAATTCCTCCTCACTTCCCACTCAATTGACTGTCATTAAAGAATATATTAGTGGGGCAGTGTGTCACGTGTGTGCTAAAAATATTTATTATTACATGAACATTTACCTCCGCCAAGGAGGTTATGTTTTCGCCTATGTTTGTTTGTGAAAGGATATGTCTGAAAAATTTTCAGGATATGTCTGAAAAAGTAAAGGAAGAAATTATTCAATTTTGGGAGTGATCCGGATCACTATCTGGATCTTCTGGGTCTATGAAATGTAATTTTTAAAGACAGATAACGCAAAAGGTTACGGATTTTGATGAAATTTTCAGGATATGTGCTCCCTTGAATTACCTAATCACTTTAATAGCTGTGGAAATTTATCCACAATTGGGCTTATCAAGGAAACCGTTAGTGTATTGGAAATATCTATGGGAGTTTTTGACAGTATATAATCACATATGTTATACGTACCTGTGTATATTTGGGCTTCTTTATCAATGTATCAAATCTTTAATGGGATGCTTGTTGTGTGCTTATTAACGCTCGACGATAGGAGAGGGTTATTGTGATCAGTTTGTTTCTGTCTGTCCGTCTGTCTGTCTGTCTGTGCACCGTTTCGCCCTTATAACTCAAAAACTATAACACCAATCAAGCTCAAATTTGGTGGGCAGATATTTCATGGGGTACAGACGGATTCTTGAAAATTTGGTGTAATTTGTGTGAACATTAAAGCCAGGAGAGAGTTTTTCTTATTTGTAATTGGGCTTTTACAGTGAAATCTGCTTCCCTGTCTGTGCACTGTTTTTCCCTTATAACTCAAAAACTACAACATCAATCAATCTCAAATTTGGTGGGAAGGTATTTCATGGGGCACAGACAGATTCTGCCAAATTTGGTGTAATTTGCTGGAATTAAAGCCAGGAGAGAGTTTTTCTTATTTTTAATAGGGAATTCACAGTGAAACTGCTTCTCTTCATCACATACGTCAAAAATCAATATTTTACTTTCTGATGATGTCATCACTCAGTGATGTCACAATGCAACTGTCATTGTGAGGTCACAAACCTAGCTTGTGGTACTTGCTGACTTTAAGTAAAAATATTTCTTCTCATTTTATGGCTTGAAATTGACATAAACATAATAAAGAGGGAGGTGATATATTCATTATTTTTATTAATTATTATTTCTGTTTTATTTTCTCTTTTTTCTTTCAATACCTTGACAGTCCATCACAAAAAATTACCATGCATGATTTTCACCAAGAAGTGATCTTTAAGCAATATTTTTACCTCCACCAGCAGTTTATATTTTTGTGTGCTAATTGTTTGTCTCTTTGTTTTTTGTTTGTTTTGTGTGTGTGTGTTTACATTACTCTAGAACTAATGAACAGATCTTTATTTAAAAATTTGTGGGTAGGACCTGACTGAAGGAAGAAGTTACTAAAAGAAAGATCTGAATCTTATTTTGGATACAAAAAAATCATGATTTTTCAGAGGTCCCATTTCAATGTATTTTTAATGACTTTAGCTTTCTACTTGATATTTCTATGAAGATTAATTTACATGTTTGGTTTTATTTTATTGTCTTCCATACAATACTTTATATCACTTGAGAGACTGGTCACTAAGAGTCGAGCGTTTTGCTCTCTCTGAGTGCATCTTGTTGTTTATCTTTGTTATTCCTTATAATTAAATTTTCAAAGATATGTGTGTGTGACTTGGAACTAATAAAACCTGATTGACCTGAAGAAATTACCCCCACTGATTAGATAAAATGTAATTGAGCATATTCAATGTTGAGCGACAATAAATACCACACCATTCCCCTACCCCCACTTGCCCCCCAATAAATAAATCAGTTGAATTGGGTGCAGAAACAATAGAGGGGAGTCAGTTTCTGAATGGGGGGGGGGGGGGGGGGGCAGTATCTTGCAAGCAATAGAATCATTATCTCGTGTAACAACGGCAAGGTCAAATCAAGGTCATACCACGATGTTCCACACCTACACCCCCTAACCAATGTCCCTACCAGGTATTGACTTCTTATACCTTGTGGTTTCTGAGATATTGCCCAGACAAACTAATTCCTGCCATCCACCCACCTGCCCGCCTGCCATGGGTGAAAACAATACCTGTACAGCCCTTAAAAGGAGTTGGGTAAACATACCAAAACCATTACCTACAATGTTGTTACACAATGCTGTTACAACACACAATGGATATACTAATTTTTGGTGTATCTTAAGCAGGTCATTCTTCAAATGTATTGATGTCAGGTGTGTAATTTCACTATCCAGAAAGTAGGTGAATAACATATTTAAAGAAAATACTGTAAATGTAATAGTTTTCAAGTTACCACTGATTCAGTCAATAGTGAAAACCTGAAAATAGCTATTGCTCCTCTATGCAATGAGCTACAGGTCTGCAATTTAAATTTTACTATCTTATAGCTGACCCAAAAGTGGGTGAATGACATATTTACAGAAACTACTGTAAATGCAACAGTTATCGAGTTACAACTGATTTACTCAACAGCTATGCTCTGAAAGTAGCTATAGCTCAGCTATGCAATGAGCTACAGGTCTGAAATTTCAGTATATTATAGCTGAAAGAAAAGTAGGTGAACAACCTATTTAAAGAAAATACTGTACATGCAACTGTTTTCGAGTTACAAGTGATTTACTCAACAGTGAGACCCTGAAAACAGCTATTGCTCAGCTATGCCATAAGCTACAAGTCTGCAAATTTTCTATATTATAGCGGATTCAAAAGTACATGAATAACAATTAAACAAAATTCTCTAAATGCAACAGTTTTCAAGTTACAAGCAATTTACAGAATAGTGATAAAATAAAAGTAGCTATAGCTCAGCTATGCAATGAGTTATAGGTCTGTAATTTTACTATGCTATAGCTGACCCAAAAGTAGGTGAACAACATATTTAAAGAAAATACTGCAAATGCAATAGTTTTCATGTTATAACTGATTTACTCAACCAAGATAACCTCAAAGTAGCTATTGCTCAGCTATGCAATGAGCTGCAGGTCTGAAATTTTACTATGTTATACCTGACCCAAAAGTAACTGAATAACTTATTTATACAAAATTCTCTAAATGCAATAGTTTTAAAGTTACAAGTGATTTTACTCATTATGGAAGGTACTGAAAAGTCGGAAAGTAGCTATTACTCACTTAGATATGAGGATAGACGCCCAAGTTACTCACCATGTTGCAGGTATGGGAAAAGTAGCTGAATAACATATTTTGGTAAAATGCTCTAAATGCAATACTTTTCAAGTTATGTGATTTAGTGCACGATTTCATTGAATTTTAATGCAGGGAAAATTATTTTAAAAATTCATAAAAAAAAAATAAAGAAATATCCAAGTCTTATACTCACAAAAGGGAATCTACCTGTAGGCTAGTACATATACACAAGAAAAGAGAGAAATCCCTTCAATAGTCAATCAGAAAATTGTGATAAAGTGTTGAAATTTTCACACTTTGGGGGTGGGGGTACCTCACTTCTAACGGCTCTGGGGAACAGACGAACACTCTGGGGAACAGACGAACAGACAGATTTGCACGCATTTTACGATTTATAAATCTTGATAGATAAGGTATCTTTTAAAATTAACAGCATGTCTCTGGACCTTGTAGTTTCGTTGGAGAAGATGTTCACGTGGACACGGCAGAGTGACGACATAAAAAAATGGTTCAATTTTACAGAAATCAATTTATTTTATAATTGTTATAGGTACCTCCTTTAGGAAGATCCTTCCTTCCAGTCAGGTCCCAGTTGGTGGCACCACAAAACAACAATTCTCCAGCATGTGGCGATGCATCCAGAATCTGCAGATAAATGGTGTACAAGTGCATAGTAAATACTGTATTTACTTTAGATGCAATTAATCAGTATAAACAAGTGCAAAAATAACTAGAAATAGGACGCCCTGTTGATAGTAGGTGCGAATAGAAACAGGATAGCATAGAAGAACACACATTATCATGTGTAATGTCCACCCATGAACCTTTTGCCCAAATTGTACAGTAGTCTTACAAGACTCTGTTTCATTTGTAAAATATATCAATGATGCTTAAATATTTGTTAGTGTAGATGTAAATTATTTCAGCTTCATGCCTTTTTGCATTGGTTGGGTCGAAAATTTTGACGAAATCACTCTATCTTGCACGGTTAAGAAGATAGAAGCAAATTCCTGTTTTTGTATTTTTGGCAAAAATTTGAAAATTCAAAATGGCCGCCATTTTTTGGGAAAAGGAAAATTTTTTGAAAATTGCCAAGAGTACATTTCTTAGATACCCTGTGGGTTGAAAATTTCGACAAAATCACTCTATCTCGCACAGTTAAGGAGAAAGAAGCAATTTTGTGTTTTGCCATTTTTGGCAAAAATTCGAAAAATCAAAATGGCCGCCATTTTTGGGGAGGGGAAAATTTTTTGAAAATTGCAGAGTACATTTCATAGATACCCCGTGGGTCGAAAATTTCGACAAAATCACCCTATCTCGCACAGTTAAGGAGATAGAAGCAATTTTGTGTTTTGCCATTTTTGGCAAAAATTCGAAAAATCAAAATGGCTGCCATTTTTGGGGAGGGGAAAATTTTTTTGAAAATTGCAGAGTACATTCCTTAGATACCCTATGGGTTGAAAATTTCGACAAAATCGCTCTATCTCGCACGGTTAAGGAGATAGAAGCAAATTCGTGTTTTCCCATTTTTGGCAAAAATTTGAAAATTCAAAATGGCCGCCATTTTTGGGGAGGGGAAATTTTTTTGAAAATTGCAAAGATTACATTCCTTAGATACCCTGTGGGTCGAAAATTTCGACGAAATCGCTCTATCTCGCACGGTTAAGGAGATAGAAGCAAATTCGTGTTTTGCCATTTTTGGCAAAAATTCGAAAATTCAAAATGGCCGCCATTTTTGGGGAGGGGAAATTTTTTGAAAATTGCAGAGTACATTCCTTAGATACCCTGTGGGTTGAAAATTTCGACAAAATCGCTCTATCTCGCACGGTTATGGAAATAAAAGCAAATTTGTGTTTTTCCATTTTGGGCAAAAATTTGAAAATTCAAAATGGCCGCCATTTTTGGGGAGGGGAAATTTTTTGAAAATTGCACAGAGTACATTCCTGAGATACCCTGTGGGTTGAAAATTTCGACGAAATCGCTCTATCTCGCACGGTTAAGGAGATAGAAGCAAATTCGTGTTTTGCCATTTTTGGCAAAAATTCGAAAATTCAAAATGGCCGCCATTTTTGGGGAGGGGAAAATTTTTTAAAAATTGGCAAGAGTACAATGCTCAGATACCCTGTGGGTCGAAAATTTCGACAAAATCGCTCTATGTCGCACGGTTAAGGAGATAGAAGCAAATTTGTGTTTTGCCATTTTTGGCGAAAATTCAAAATGGCCGCCATTTTTGGGGAGGGGAAATTTTTTTGAAAATTGCAAAGAGTACATTCCTTAGATACCCTGTGGGTCGAAAATTTCGACGAAATCGCTCTATTTCGCACGATTTAGGAAATATGAGCACATTTGCCTTTTTCAGTATTCAAAATAGCCTCATTTATTTAATTAATTACTCACTCATCTATGAAGCAATTACCCCCAAAAGCAATCCCATACAAGCTATTAACCCAATGAACCTCCATACCAAATTTCAGAAAGCTAGGCTTAATAGCATTCCTTAAAATGTCTGGAAACCAAAGAGCTACTCAAAAGTAACAAAGTAGCTATTACTCAGTTAGCTATAGAGCTATCATCACCAAAAGCAATCCCATACAAGCTATTAACCCAATAAACCTGCATGCCAAATTTGGTAAAGATAGGATAAGAACTGTTGCCTAAAATGTCTGGAAACCAAGTGGGACGCCGGACGCCGGAAAAAGCAAAAATAATATGTCCACCCCCCAGTGGGGTGGACATAATTCAATTAGGTAGTTAACACAATACTCTACAAATCTCTTATACCAGTATATCTCTGTGACAAGTGAATGACATAATATGATAATGAATTTGTATCTTCATTCTGACTGGTAATGCTATGTATGCTTGTCTCAACTTGTCTGTGTTGCTTTCCGGTCATTTGATTTAGCATGGTCCAGTGACTATTTCCGTTTACAGTGTTCGCTCTCGAGCACGATTTTGCGAGTTTATACACACTCTGGGGCGAGTCGTCGCAAAACCAACTCACCAATCCATCTGCATTGTCGCTACCAGGTGAAACACCCAAAACAACTACTGACCAAAGAAATTTATCGGAAGCAACGACGTACATATTTCCAAATTGAAATAGGTGAGAAAGACATGAAAGTGAGTTTATTTTGTTATATACATACAGCTAACAGTAATTCATGCAAGAATTTAGATATTCTTGTGAGATCTCAGTGTTTTTTCTTTAATTTTTAACTCGTCTTCTGCATATAGTTTCACAGGCGATACAGTCGAAATAGCTACTGACCGAAGAAAATAATCAACCATCGGAAGCGATGACATACATATTTATTCAAAGAAATAGATGAGAAATAGACAAAGTGAATTTATTTTATTTGATAAATTGAGGTAACAGTAACTCTTACAAGAATTAGGGTATTTTCGTGAGATCTCAGTGTTTCTGTCCAATTTTTTATTCTTGTATTCTGCATATATTTTCGCAGTCGAAACAACTATTGACCAAAGAAATTTGTCTATTATTGAAAGAGACAAAATATGTATTTCTTCAAAAAAGCGGGAAGAAATGCACTTTATTTTATTTTAACAAAAACATAGTAGCACCCAGTCATTACAACTTTATATGTGATTTTGAAGTGAAACTTAAAACAAGCAATCAGTGCCCGTGAACCGGCTCTGAAACTCAAAACACACAGTCAGCTGACTCAGAGCAGAAGTAAAAGAAGAAAAGGACACAAAAGTTGCGCCCTGCACATGGATTCAGAAGTATCAAGTTAACTGTTAAGGAGTAAAATGTAGGTGGAAAACATATTTAAACAAGAGTCCAGTGGTTGGCCTTCACCCAACCACAGAGTCGAATCTTAGGACAGGACTGGGTGTTGAAATCTGTAAACTCTGTATTATGGCCCGCATTTGGAACCCGCTTTCACGGAAGTTTTCAGATTTGTGTCGTGAGATGGGTATTTGTTTACAAATATAAAGGGTCTGTAGATGAGCAGTTTTACAAAGCTGGTTTAAGATGAAAACCACCAGCATATTTCCTGTCCACGGACTTGCCTCATTAATATTAATGAGCAAATATGCGCAGTCACGGCAGTTCTTTGTGGGGGTTTCGTAACAATATTTTACAAGGCTGGTTTAAGATGAAAACCACCAGCATATTTCCTGTCCACGGACTTGCCTCATTAATATTAATGAGCAAATATGCGCAGTCACGGCAGTTCTTTGTGGGGGTTTCGTAACAATATTTTACAAGGCTGGTTTAAGATGAAAACTACCAGCATATTTCCTGTTCACGGACTTGCAGTTTGAAATTTGATTTTCAAATGAGAAGACATATTTCAATTTTGAAGCGTGGATATATACGGTAGTACTGTATATTGATATTTTACAGAAGCAAATTGTAAGTATTTAAATAAAATATTTGTGTGTTGTTTCTACAATGAGCGAAAATAGGGAGACACAGATCATGCTGTATTTTACCGATGACAATATTTTACAAGGCTGGTTTAAGATGAAAACTACCAGCATATTTCCTGTTCAAGGACTTGCCTCATTAATATTACTCAGCAAATATGCGCGGTCACGGTAGTTTAAAGTATTTGATCTTTGTCGGACGACAACTTCTTCCAAAATAAGAAACGGATTGACAGAAAAATGAAATCACGTGATAATTTTACTTCTAGGACATGTAAAAGCGCCTTCGAGTGGTTGAATGTAAAACTACGGAGTTTGAATTTTCATTGTCTCTGCCAGAGGTGTTCTCGATTCTGATTGGCTGAACGACAAATATGTAGTACTACCGTGACGTCACTTCATTCATTAATTTCTTTGCGGTTTATTTGTTTGACAAATGTGTAGATGCGCAGACAACAATGTTACATTAACAGTGAGTGCGTGATACACCAGCAGACAAATAAATTAATTGGGGATTCACGTCTAGAAACCAGCAGACGAAACGGTTAAAAAAGACTCCTTCGAGTAGACCACTACAATGGGTAACACAATAGTTTCTAGGACATACGGGTTCTTTGAGAAAGCCAGACGTAGTGCCAGACATGCTTTTTACTTTATAAAATATAACTGAATAAAAGCATTAAAAATCTTCAAAATGGCAGAGTGGATACTATACACCTTAATGTACAGATATGTGAAGAAAATATTATGCAGAATTGATATTTAAGGGCTTAAACGGCCAATTTAAAATCATGACCGCAACTCAGTACTTAACTCGAATCAAAGATTCGACTAACAAAATACTGTAAATGCAATAGTTTTCGAGTTACATCTGATTTATTCAACAGTGAAAACATCAAAGTAACTATTACTTGGCTATACAATGAACTACAGGTCTGCAATTTTACTATGCTATAGCTGACCCAAAAGTAGGTGAATAACATATTAAAACAAAATACTGTAAATGTAATACTTTTCAAGTTACAACTTATTTACTCAACAATGAGAAGCTGAAAGTAACAACTATTGCTCCGCTATGCCATGAGCTACATGTCAGCAATTTTACTATGTTATAGCTGACCCCAAAATAGGTGAACAACATATTTAAACAAAATTCTCTAAATGCAATAGTTTTCAAGTTAGAACTGATTTACTCAACAATGAAAACCTCAAAGTAGCTATTACTTGGCTATGGAATGAACTACAGGTTTGCAATTTTACTATGCTGTAGCTGAACCAAAAACATATTTAAACAAAACACTGCAAATGCAACACTTTTCAAGTTACAACGTATTTACTCAACAATGAGAACTTGAAAGTGACTATTACTCAGCTATACCACATGCAGATGTGTACGCGGAAAAAGACGCCGCAGAGTGATGCCATAAAAATTGACAACTAAAAACAGCATTAATTAATTGATTTGAACTTTTAGTTAGCATCTATTTCTTGTTATTTAAATAAAGTGGATTTTAAGCAATCCCTAATTGGAACTTAATTTTCCAAAATATCTTGTAAAGCATCTCTCACATTTTTTCACATTTGTCTCACCTTTTCAGGTGAAGGGAGATCGTCTGTCTTGCACTGAGTTTTGACGAGAGCGAACACTGCATTTAATGTTGAGATATAGTTTGGCATTGCTGCAATATTATCATTTTGTATATTGTCAAAAATATGTTTTTAGGTCATTTATATCACTCTTTTAGTGAAGATTTCAAACAAGACTCTTACTTTGTAGTTTGTATGGGAGGAGGTAATTGGTACCCATTGATAATTGGTAGCTACGTAGACATGGTTACCTTGGCTCTACTTAACTTTTAGGTAGAGCCTTGACATAACTCCACTTAGAAATGGAGATTTGATTAAACACAAATACCCTACAAATCTGTACATCTAAATATTTAAAACCTATTTTATTTTCCTTCAACATGTAAACATTACAAAACATCATTGAGCGAAATACATTTTATCTATCTTTATTTCATACATATACTTAAAATTTTTTTTTTTTTTTATTTCTTTTCTTTTTTTTTTATTCAAGAAAAAAAAAGAATTTCAAAATAATTTAAGATATCATTTGATCACTATGTGAAATAGTTTACAGCTTGCCTTGGCATAATAACTTGGTACAAACCTCAATCTGGAGCAAACCAGGAAACCGAATATTTAATAATATTTGCTTATCAGTAATATTATTACATTTCTGGGAATGTATCAATACCATATGAGGTAGCCCACGTGACTATCAACATAATTTATTTTCAGGGATTTCTATATGCAAATTGGGCAAGTTGGGGCACTGATTTAAAGTAGAAATTATATCATCACCATTTGAAATAATTCTTAGGTTTACTCATTTGATTTTATGTCAGTAAAATACATTTATAACTTGTGCTTGTGTCAATGGGTATTATAATTCCAAACTGGCAAAAATAAAGGTTACTGTGGCCAAGTTACTGTAAGAAACAGTATTTATTATATTGTGTGTCCTTCTATTAATAGTGGATTTCTACAAGTATAAGCCTGTTTACCAGTGAATGGGCACCTTATATTTTTTTGTTAGAGGTCAAGGATAAATGCTTCCATATGTCTGCAAAATGGGCGGTCACTGGTATTTATGGCTTGTGGTAAAAATGGCCAATACTGAGACATATCATTAAAATGTAACACTTTTTAAGAAATATTACAGAGTACACTCCAAATTAAATTAAATGTATTAAATGTAGTGCATGTCATTTTAATTTGATTAATCAATAATGTAAACCAAATCTACCAATATAATATAAATTTAATCTGTTATACAAAGCATGGGTGTTAACTGGTAGAATGCTACTATCAATTCTTTTTTTTTTTCCAACTACATAACAGAAAATTGAATCAATTTTCAACTTTTGTTTAATAGCCCATGTGCTAGATATATACAGGAACTGGGTTTAAAGGGCACTTCAGAGTCAATCCTGGAACTGAACACAACTGTATCTGAGAATTAGAGATTATTATGTACGGAAAGACACATGCAAGATTCCTGACAGTGTATACTGTACAATATTGAACAGCACATGGTACAATAGACACTTCAATTATCTGAACTCAATGGGAGACATACAATCCAGTCAATTTTAGACTGGTTGCCGTTGTCAGAGCACTCAGGCTCCACCTTTGTGCTCTGACCACGTCAACCAGTCTAAAATTCTGTGTTTAGACAGCACTTTCATGCTATATTCCTATAATTATCTATGATGTGGTAAACCTATTTTCTATCAAAAAGTATGAATCTTTAAGAAAACTGAGGGTGGGCGTGAATATAGTGCACGGGCATGAATTGGTGCACCACCACTAGACCGAGTTTCTGTCCCGTCGCCAATTGCTATTGATATACTGATGGGCACAATGGCGAGGGACTGAGCTCACATGTACCTGTTTTCTGTGTAAATTTCGAACGGCATATTTGTACACATACTACCACAAGTATAAAGTGTTATAAATTTGGTTTCTTTAAGGTATGTATATGTGCCGTTCACTTATATTTTATGCCAATCAAACTGGCATGTATATATTTTAACCAAATTTCAAAATGTAAACAAACCTTCAACATTACATAGTTATCTACGAAAGCAATTCCTGGCTTCTAAAAGCAGTTTAATTTAATACCATAAGTACTGTAAACTGGATACAGCTATACAACAATTCCCCACAGTTCGAGATTTACACAGAAAACCGGTACTGCTTCCCTGCATAAGTTGCCCACAGTCATAAGTTGGCCGCCCTCACCACAGTTTCACAGGGCTTTAACATGAGTGGCCTACTACACTCTGAAACCATGTATTATTGTTAAACTTGTTATATGCAACAGTTTTCATTAGTGTACAAAAGCCTATTTGTCTTTCTGGACCCTGTAGGTGAGCGGTGGCCAACTTATGACTGCGGCCAACTTATGCAGGGTAGCAGTACATGTGAACTCTGTCCCTCGGCATTGCGTCCTTCAGTATATCAATAGCAATTGGCGACAGGACAGAAACTATGTCTACACCACCACATGTATGTAGAGACAAGATTTCAGATAAGTTAATCCACAGATTTGTAACATGGAGGGTTGGATAATCATCGTTCCACTGTAGTAGCTGCTTTGATGGAGGACTGCATCCATTACTGTAGTTTTGTGTGCAGGGACTAGAAGTTTATGTACAATAAAACACGGTGTGTAGAAGATAGCATGTATATATGCAGCCTAGACAGCGGCTAAATTGCAGAATTCCCCTCCCGGATATAGCTGAAAGTAGTTCCGTCATATATATAAATATATAAGAATATATATATATATATTATATATATATAAATAATTAATAGACAGGTAGGCGGGTAGACAGGTCGGCGGGTAGACAGGTCAGCGGGTTGAATCACAAGTAAAGAGATCTTAAAATACCTCACGAGTTTAGACCAAAATATCCATGCAGTGCTTTTTCTATTTTTTCTATTTTTCTATTTCAATTCTTTGAAATTTAATATTTACCCAGTTATTGACTTGTTCATTAGTGGACATATATATATATATAAATAATAATTAATAGACAGGTAGGCGGGTAGACAGGTCGGCGGGTAGACAGGTCAGCGGGTTGAATCACAAGTAAAGAGATCTTAAAATACCTCACGAGTTTAGACCAAAATATCCATGCAGTGCTTTTTCTATTTTTCTATTTTTTCTATTTTTCTATTTCAATTCTTTGAAATTTAATATTTACCCAGTTATTGACTTGTTCATTAGTGGACATTTCATTCAAAAAATAAAATAACAACGTACATTACAAGCACAGGGAGGGCCGTCCTTCTGACAGTGAAAAACAAATTACAGTGAGAATATTTCTGCCTTGTTGTTGCCTTTTATAGTAAAATTTGTAGTCACGTGATGGGATCTAAATATTTAATGCTGATCTAGTTTATGATTTGTTGATTGGTCGACACTTGATCCTCTTTTTCCCCCAAAAAATTAAAATTTCGCATTTACTAACATTACAGTATATCAATAATATTTCATAAATATATCGACGTTTACCCCGATCATATTATGAAACACAATGATAACTACAATGTAAAATGAAAATAATATGAATGTTAGAACCCATTGAAATAAAGACGGGTACATGTTACCAGAATAAAATCTCACATTACAGTAAGAAACTTCTTTGTCATCGCTACCTTTTATACCAAAATTATAACTATCACGTGACTCAAAAAAGTTCAAGGACAAACCAAAAGCTTACTATAAAAGCACTGATTGGGTCCTTCCCAGAAGCTCGAAATTGGAGTATAAATAGCAGCAACAAGCAAGAGGGTTTTCACTGTCACGTGAGGTATTGTTAGAAGCACATCAAACAGGACTTGCTTTAACATGAATTTTCATTTTAAATTTTTTTTTTCTGCAAACAAACAAGAAATGAGTAAATCTGTATACCTGCCGACCCGTCTACCTCCCGACCTGTCTACCTGCCTACCTGTTGACCAGTCTACCTGCCCACCAGCCTACCTGCCCACTTTTGCATCTTTATTTCATTCCCACTAAAATAAAAATTATTCATTCCTGTCCACCCCTCTATTTTCCTTTGAACAGGAACTATACTGCTTCCCTGCATAAGTTGGCCGCAGGTCGTAAGTTGGCCGCCACTCATTTAAATGTATCAAACAGACGAATGTGTGTCTGCACTGGTTTTAAAAGTGGTAGTTATAATAAATCTTATTATAATAGACCATTCAAGAATGATACAGGCCTTTAGATTTATAGAAATTTCAAAATATGATGATGGCGGCCAACTTACGACCCGCGGCCAACTTATGCAGGGAAGCAGTATTATTGCAAAAAATAAATTCACTGATATTCCTACGCCTTTCTACTTCCGGGAGGGGAATTCTGCAATCCTTCCTAGACAGCTTCATGCAAGGTGGGTAGGAATACTTTATAAATATAATTGGTAAGGCCTTTACTCAGTAAAGGTGGGATTGAGAATGTTTAGTGGGCGATAATTAAATAATTGGCTTACTAAATCAGCATACTGGGTTCGATCCACCACTTCAATCTCTATTTTTGCTTTCTTATTGTCTCCAGAGGCACCTTTGTCCTTCTTTCTCTTTGTTGCCATTTTCTTTAGTTGACTTTTTAAATTCAAAAAAGAAACGCGGTAAGGTTTTTTTTGTTTACCCGGCAAGATATGAAGATTTTAAAATATCAAATAAATCATTAGCCGTTCAAAACATTTTAACATAGTCACAACCATAGAAATCGTACAAAAAAGCGTATAAAAAAGCTTCTAGATTTTTTATACGATTTCTATGACTTGTACAGTCGAATGAGTCATATAGTACTTTGAGTCGTGTTTGAGTCCAGTGGAGATATTGTGCTGAATATTAATACAAATAACAAAACCCCACTAAACTACAGTATTATTTGTTAATGTTGTTCATTCCTGTATATAGATGAAATTATAATAATTATCTAATGCATGCATAAAATAAATAGAATATAGTTGAACTAGACACTGAATTAAATATGTGCAAACTTTATCAAATAAATGTTGGCCAAATTATGGGGTGGAAGATATTTTGAGATGAGGATATTATGTACTTCCAATAACCAAAAAGCAACTCTAAACCACAGTATTCTATGTCAGAAATTATTTTTCTTGATTTGTGCGTGTGTGTGTGTGTGTGTGGGTGTGTGTGTGTGTGTGGAGGGTTCAGGTGGGGGTATTATTTTCCAATAAGACCTCCATAGGTTGAAAACTTGTTGGGGCCAAGTCTAGAATTGTGCATGTTCACCACCCAACACAGGACTTGGTTTTGGAACAAGAAACAACCTGTTTTACAAGGCCAGGGAAGACCAAACTAAAACCTTCAAAACTGCCTTTTCGCCTATCAGGGAATGCAATGCCTTCTTCAGGTAGCTTTTCCTGGGGGAAAAATCCACTTATTATCGAGGTGAGCATGTCTCATCATGAAAGGTAGGGTAGCCCTCCATCAAGGTGAAGACTACCCTTGGATTCGAACCCATGGGCAGCCAGGCTTGCTAAAATTTTTGCACCTGGCCTACATGATTTTGCAAACATTGTGGACATTGGTGGTGGGCGGGAGGGCACAAACACAATAATCTACAATACCAACATCATTGACATGCTTTATTTTGATCAGACATTGAACAGGGCTCTTTTCAACTATCTTACTGTATCAACAAAAGGTGCGTGAGTTACAAAAAATGTTTGACAACACAGTACTAGAAAATCTTGAATACAATTGTCCAGCATATAAAAATTAATCTGTACTGCTGGACAGTACTTGTCATTTATGGGGCTTGCTTTTAAGAGAGCTGTGGCTTACCATCACTATTACCATAGTTTCTTACCCGGTTTCTGGTTCCAAACTGCCTCAATGGTTGCTGCTGATGGCCAGCAGACTGGGGGTTTGATTTATACTTCTTATCACAGGGCCTGTACCTGTAATCAGACCTCCTACAGGAGTGCTGGGAGGCACCCAGACTGATAAGGCATTTCCTCATTCAGTTCCTGGGCTTGTGTGGATTTGAAGAAAGTTCACCCTCTTCAACGAAGTGGGGTTTGAGTCTGATAGTTGCCCAGGTCGAGAAAAGAGGTTCATCATTATAATCCAATTCAGAGTAAGTTTCTTCCAGGACCATGGTATGAACTGGTTGATGACTTGCAGCAGATAGGTGTGCTCTGGCAGCACAAGCTGGACTGGCTGTGGGATGAGCATCCACAACTTCTTTTTCTTTTTTTATGTGGGTTTGGTGACCAGACCTGAAATAGAAGATGATGGTGCTGGCCTTTCCTTGAAGTGTTTAGAGTTTTTCTTTTTCTCCTTCCTGACCTTGTGATGCTTGGGAGCCTGACCCACCACATCTTCTGCCAGGTGCAACACTGGACCAGAGGTCCAGGTAAAGTATTGGGAATGAAAGGCTTAGCAGTCACTGGAGTAAATTTCCTTGGTGAGACAGGAGTCTTAGGAGTAGCAAAATGTATGTACCTCTAGTAAGGAGGGCATCGAACCTTGAAAAACATTCACCCACTTACTGACCAAAGCCTCTAGATCCTTCCTATCAGCAAACTAAGGTTGAAGAGATGCAGAAGAAGATGTCTGAGCATGCGTGCTGGAGTCAGTATCCATTGGCCGAGCTTCTCCATGTAGGGCTACAACCGAGACAATAATTTCCTTGGGAGACACTAAAATTGCAAATTTAATGAGTAAATTAAATTTTTTATAGGTTAATACCTTACTTAATGGACAATTAGGCATACTGCTGGGACCAGTTAAGCTGCCACCACTCACTAGGTGGTATGCAGTACTTCCGTCCTGGCTTGAGAAATTGATGCCATAGCATCTTTTCGTTCTTCTAATGTTAGATGACCCCTAGTCAGTTGGGAGGGCCTCCTTTATCCATTAGGTGAGGTATTTACTTAAAAAATTAATTTACTTTTTAAATTTGCAATTTATTGTGTTAATACATCTTACCTAATGGACAATTAGCTAGAATAACTACTGCTTGGAAGGTGGGTAGCTTACTTGGGACTTAATATTGAACTCAAAGAGACATAAGTATAGTCTCAGAGGGACATAAGTCTCAATGGCCAATTGCTGGTGAATTGTTTACCAGAAACAACCGACCTTGCTGCCCCACCTTTTCACAGACCTCCTCTGAGGTAGGGGAAGAGAGGTATTAGCTCAGTCACTGGAAAGGCCCTCTTAGGAAGGAAGAGGAGTCTAGCTGGTAGTCTTTGGGCAAGACACTGCCATTTTGAAGGCTGCTTAAAAGGTTAATAGTGGATCTGCCTGGCAGCCATCACCGGGCCCAGATCAAAAAGCTCAAAATCAGCCCCGGGAACATTCTTCAGGTAAAATTGTGTGAAGGTGTGGGATTTTAAGTGATAGGCTGATAACCGTTCTAAGGAAACTCCTGACTGAAAAGCCCTTGGAAGCAGCAAAGGCCCTAACATTGTGGGTTTTAAGATGATATAGGGTAAGGACCTCTTGATCAGAGACCTCATAGCACAGGATCACAGTCTCTTTGATCCATGATAAGATTGTTAAAGCAGACAAAGACTAGTTCTTTGCCTAAGGTCTGAGGTCCTATCTGAGGCTCTGGCAAAGGCTCTAACTGGGCAGAGACTGGTCAGTCTTGAGTAATTTATCCAGAGCTGGGGGCCATGAATAACCACTGGGGCCACACTGTCTGGGCCCTCTTTGACCAGCTGATTCTTTGAAAGAAAGCTTGGTGAGAGGTAGAGACACCTTGGGCTGGTCTGCCTGGTGTCTGATGTTTTTGTTGAGCCAAGTATGAATCTCACTCCTACGTTTGCCAGAACCTAGAGCTAAGAGGAAAACAGTCTTGAAGGTCAAATGCTTCAAGGAGGACTCTTTAAGGAGTTCAAAGGGAACCTTTGTGAAGTGATAAAGTACCAGAGAAAGGTTCCAAGAGGGAATGCCTTTGAGACCCTTAGGTCTATCACTATGGACGCTATTAAGATGAGTAAGATTTTCATCCTTGCTGACATTAATGGGTGAATTACCCAGTTTGTCTGCAGTGGCTGATCTGTAGCCAGTGATAGTAATTGGCTGTAACTTCCTGCCCTGGAATAGATACAGGGGGAACTTGGCTATGGATTAGATAGGTGGTGCCCTGAATTTGTAAAAATGGTCCACTTTGCTTAATAAACTAATCTGGAGGAGTCTCTTTTGAGGAGCCTCAATTCTTGCTGCCAGTGCCTCAGAGAAGCCTTGATCCTTGATAGCTGAGGCTCCAGGATAGAATGGTTGAGTCAGCAGATTGGGCAAGTTTCTGGAACAGTTGGATTGGGCTTGACATAGCTACCAGATCCCAGAACCAGGGCATGTTTGGCCACCCTGAGCAATCAGGATATGATTCTCTTACATGGGTAGTCCCTTAATTTTGCCACCACTTTGCCCAGAATGGCTACTGTTGTAAAGGCATATGGATCTAGGTCCTCCCAAGACAGATTGAGTGCATCTACTGCCCAGGCTAAGGAGTCTGGAACTGGTGACACAAACTGGGGCAACTTAAGCTTGTTGTTGAACCTTGTTGCAACAAGTCTATTTTAGATTAATGCCACCTGTTCCATTTCAACTGAAGACCTCTGGAAAGAGAGACTACTCTGTGGATGATATGGCCTAGCCTGAAAAGCTTGTCTGTTACCACATTCAGCCAGCCTGGAATGTGTCGGGCCTTGAGTGTCATCTGTTTTTTTGGAGCACCAGGTATTTTCCACAACAGGGCACAGTGTCAGTGGGCCCAACCTCATGCTTCTTTCCTTGTTAAGTGTCCCTGAAAGGGCGCTTTATTGTTTTCACTTCAGTTTCCTCACCGCCACAGCCGCATTATGGTCTCCCTTGAATATCTCCCTTATTATTGAAAGCTTTCTAACCATATTTGGCAATTATATATCTTAGGCATGGGGCAATTTTTCCACATGCTTAAATTTGACCTTCATCAAGGTCACATGATGAAAAAAAAGTCTTTTGGGGAGTACACTCGCCCATTATCACTCGTCAGCAAACTCTGCTGTCCGCATAGGCTTGTAATTTCATACACATGTTTATACTATCAAAAACTCGAGCTGATTAGATTTTAGGTGCGATCCAATGAAAATTGACCGATTTATGAGTGATTTTCTCAAAGGTACCAACCAGAAAGCTTAAAATTCATGCAAACCCCCTATTATCTTCTTAACTATTGCATTTAGAGCCATAAAATGTATTGCGAGGTAGTAGGAAATCATATGTGAAGAGGCTAGAAAGCAAGTCGAATTTCCCCCCCCCCCCCCCCCGACCCCCCTGTAGGGGTCAAACTGGGGTCATAACATAGCTGATTTGGGCATTTTGCCTGATATCTCCTTTATTATTGCTTTTAGAGGTATTGGGAAACCATATGTGAAGAGTCGAGATAGCCAGTCAGATTTACCCCCTGACCCCACCTTATGAGTCAAACTAGGGTCATAAAATAGCCGATTTTGTGTTTTGCCTTATTTCTCCTTTATTATTGCTTTTACAGCTTTAGAATATATTAAGAGGTATTGGGAAACCATATGTGAAGAGTCTAGATAGCCAGTCAGATTTACCTCCTAACCCCCCTTATGGGTCAAACTAGGGTCATAACATTGCCGATTTTGGTTTTTTGCCTTATATCTCCCTTATACCATTAGTAGAGAGTTACCCCCACCCAAAGTGTGAAAATTTCAACACTTCATCTCTTATCTCATCTTGCATATATGTACTAGGACACAAGTAGATTCCCTTATGTTAGTATCAGGCCTGAATCTTTCTTCATTTTTAATGAATTTTTAAAATAATTTTTAATGCCTTAAAAATTCAAAAATTCATGCAGTAAATCACTTACAACTTGAAAAGTATTGCATAGCCTTTTGTTTAATATGTTTTTCAGCTAGTTTTCTTTCAGCTATAACATAGTAAAATGTCAGACTTGTAGGTGATTTCAAAGCCATGAATGGCTAACTAGCAAACTATACATATGTTCATCTGTACACTCAGATTGAACCCGCCACCCCTCACTTAGTCCTCTGCAGATGAGAAAATTTTCTCTGTGTGTGTCAGTGGGTTGTGTGTGTGAATGGTGTGTGTGTGTGCGTGTGGAGTACAGGCAGTGATCTATTTTAATATATGTTATCATTCAGATGTGAGGACAGAACTTTCCTCTTGTTATTATGTAAGAGTGTGTTCTCTGATCTTGTGTGAGTTTCTTTAATTATATAAGACAAACTCTGGTGTTAATCATGTCTGTGAAAACAAATTTAACTACAATTACAACTTACCAACCCCTTTTGCAGTCCAATAGCTCAGTCTGAGCCTGTTTGAGCTAGGTGGGTACTCTTCACAAAAGCCTCCGAAATGAAAGGAACTACACATAGTAGCTTTGATTGATGGCAGTGACAAGCTGTTTCATAGCAGATTTTCTGTTCTTGCCTTATATCTGTTGTATTGAATTTGGACAAAGGGTGCTTTTGTGAGCTCATTGAGAACAACAGAAAGGTTTTACTTACGAAGATTCCTGGAACTTTTGGGACGATCCCTGTGAAAACTGGAGAGTAACCTGTGAAGGTCTGAACTTTGTGCAATATGGTGCCCCACTGGGCCCAAAGTGTCAACAATGGCCGTCCTGTAACCAACGATGGTCGAAGGCGCCTGTTTAGATCTTGGTACAGGTACATGAAAAAGTCTGAGACTTGTTTCACAGATGGAGTGGAGAAATCCATCGGAGGGTAAGCATAGACAGTGAGACCCATCCAGTTTATGTTCAGAGGATCTATGTCCCAAGCCTTTGGGTCTGGGACAGGAGATACGTACAGTGAAAGTTTGTGGTTCAGATGAGTGGCAAATAGGTCTACATGAGGTGTGAACCACTTTTGGCAGATCTGTTTGAACACCTGCAGATGCAGTAACCATTCTGTTGACTGCACTTGGTTGGACCTGGACAGAAGGTTGGCCATCACATTCAGACACCCTGGAATGTGTCTGGCTTTCAATGTTATGTGATAGTGATGGCACCAGGTCATGATCTTCCACAGGAGAGCACACATTTCTGCTGAGTGAGTTCCTCCTTGTTTGTTGATGTAGGCTACCACTGTTGAGTTGTCCATTGCAACTAGCACTGTTTGGTTCTGGCACTGGTCCTTGAAGCTTCTAATTATAAGGGCCAGGGAGACCGCCTTCAATTCTAGAATGTTTATGTGTAGCCGGTCTGTTTTTCCCGGTCTGACCACAGACCCTTTGTAGAACTTTGATCTAAGTGAGCGCCCCAACCTTTGTTTGAGGCGTCTGTAAAGAGTTGGATACTGTGGTCTTTGGGATGAAGGTCTGCACCTCTCATCACGTTTGAGGGATTTTGCCACCAGTCTAACTGTGCTGCAATGGCTTCTGTCCAATGAAGGAGGCTGTCCAGCGTCTGAGGATATCTCCAGTGCTCCTTGAGGTGAAACTAAAAGGGCCTCATGTGAAGGCGTCCCTCCGGGACCATTTTCTCCGTTGAGGCAAGCAATCCAATTAGCGACATCAAACATCTTGCAGTCAAGACATGTCTTGACTAGAGTCTTAGAATCAAACCCTGAAGTTTGAGCCATCTCTCTTGAGTGGGTTTTACAAGGGCTGAATCTAGATGGTATTCGCAGCCCATGAACAAAAACACCTGAGTAGGTTTCAGTTCTGATTTTGCCTGATTTATTATCCACCCCAAGGACTGGGTTAGGTCTACCACTGCATGAATGTTCACTTGGGCTTCCTCCTGAGACTGGGACCTGATCAGCCAGTCATCCAGGTATTGGTGAAGTGTGAGTCCTCTTGAGAGGGCCATTAGCTTCACTTCCTTTGCAATCATTGTGAAGACCTGGGGGCTGTGGCTAGTCCGAATGGGAGGGAGGTGAACTGGAACACCTGGGACCTGTCGCAAAACCTTAGGTATTTCCTTGAGTTTGGATGGATGAGGATGTGAAGGTAAGCATCCGATAGGTCTATAAACGATACCCATTTCCCTGGAATCAGGGAGGTCCTGATGGACTCTGGAGTTTCCATTTTGAACTTTTCTATGTGTAGAAAAGTGTTTTGCCTGCTTAGGTCTATGACTGGCCTCCGCCTTTGGTGAGGATTGGGTACTAGAAACAGGCAACTGTAAAACCTGAGAGATTTTACATTTTCCGAAACCCTGAGAGTCTTTAGAGGTGCCTTTTTTGAGGTCTTCATCTTCCTTCACAAGTTGAGACTTGAACAAGGAGGAGTCCCAAAAGGGCGAGTTCCTGAGTTCTTGGCGTCGTGTTTCCCCTAAATCTGGTTGCAAAAGGGTCATTTTGGCTTCGCGCCTAAGAAGCCAGTGTTACCCATAGTATATAGTTCCCTCTGCAGTATAGGGGCTAGGGATTTGCTAAGGCATGTGAGAGCCCTGTATTGAATAAGAACAGTCTTATTCCAAAAGTCTAAGCACTCACAGGCTTGCTCATATCCACGTTTTGCTGCTTTTTCAGGATTGGCACCTTTTTGGATCTGTTCCATTCTAAAAGATAAAGAATATCTAATACAAATGAATAAAGCAATAGATGACGAAACATCTAGATACAATATGGTAACTAATGACAGTGTTATGAGACGTAATGACAACATTAGCTACAGTCTACTTCTAGAAGTAATACAACTCAGATTAAGAGGTGAAACAATAAAATACTCAACAATTAAGAAAAAAAACGGTTAAAGAAAGAGGAGGAACTGATCGATGAAATAGCAGAACTAGAAGTAAATAATATTATTGATTCAAACTTTGAAAATAAAAGAAATGAATTAGAAAAACTAAGGGAAGACAAAATGAATGGTGTCAGAATTAGATCTAGGGCAAACTGGTTAAAAGATGGAGAACGAGCATCTAAATTTTTCTGCAATTTAGAAAAATATAATTTTACAGAAAAACTATAAAGAAACTAAAAGTTGAAAATGGAACTAATATTTACGATCAGAAATTAATACTAAAAGAGATTAAAAACTTCTATAAAAAACTATTTGCCCTACAGAATAGTCAAAACAAAGAATTAAACTTGAGAAGCGCTATAGAAAACTACAGTTTGCCGCAGTTAAATGAATCAGATGTGGAAAAGCTAGAAGGAAAACTAACGTTAACAGAAATAAGTGAAGCTTTAATGCGCATGAAGAATAAAAAATCCCCAGGTATAGACGGTTTCCCATCGGAATTCTACAAGATTTTTTGGGCAAAACTCAAATATATTATATTGCATGCATTAAATGAAAGTTACGATAACGGAATTCTCTCTACAACATTAAGGCATGGTCTGATTACTTGCTTGCCAAAAGGGCAAAAGCCAAGAGAATTCATCAAAAATTGGCGTCCAATAACATTACTGTCAGTCGTGTACAAAATTGCATCTGCAGCAATAGCGAATAGATTAAAACCGATTTTGGAAAAAATCATACCAAATAATCAAACAGGATTTTTAAAAGGTAGAAATATAAGCGACTGTACATGCCTAGTCTACGATATAATGTACTATGCAGAAAAAGAAACTATCCCAGGGCTACTCCTATTGGTGGACTTTGAAAAAGCCTTTGACTCAATATCATGGAGCTTTTTAAATGAATGTCTAAAAATATTACGCTTTGGCACCGGTTTTATAAGATGGATTAATACCCTAAACAAAGAAGTTTACGCATCCGTTCTTCAATGTGGTTACCTCTCAGATCCAATTCAGATTGGCAGAGGTTGTAGACAAGGTGACCCTATAGCTCCTTACCTCTTCATCATCTGTTCTTTCTTTCTTACAGCTATGATTGACCAAAATAAACTAGTCAAAGGAATAAAATTAGGCAATGACGAAGTAAAAATAATACAATTTGCTGACAACACTACTATCTTTCTAGATGGCATGGAGGGCTCACTCCAAAACACCCTCAACATAATAGAAATCTTTGGCACCTACTCTGGGTTAAAAATGAATAAGGATAAATCAGAACTAATATGGTTCGGAAAAAAAACACACAAAAGCGAAACTTTGTAAGAACACAACTATCTCTTGGGGACAAACAGAATTTAAACTGTTAGGCATAACATTTTCAACAAACCTAGATGACATACCAATAAAAAACTATGAGCCCCTTCTACAAAGGGTATCTAAAGTTATTAATTCATAGAAGAAAAGAATATTATCTCCAATAGGAAAAATAATAGTTTTAAAAACTATTATTCTGTCAAAATTTGTTCATCTCTTCCAATCGCTACCACCTCCCCCAGATAACTTAGTGAAACAAATCACAAAAATCATGTTCAATTTTATATGGGATGGAAAACCAGACAAAATTAGTAGAAGAAAATTAATACAAAATAAAGAATACGGGGGTCTAGAAATGATAGACTTAATGAGTTTCATAAAAGGGCTTCAAATTAATTGGATCAAAAGACTCGTAGGTGACCAAAATCCTATGTGAAAAAAGGTCAGCACATACTCGACCCCTTCTAAAGAGAAACTGATATGTTTTGGATCTCTATGGGCAAAAAAATGGGCAAGTCAGACCAAAAACCCATTCTGGAATGGTGTTTTAAATACATGGGTTGAATATTTAAATAAGTATAACTCAAATCTGTCGCCAGAGCATAAAGAGTCTGTTCCCTTATGGTTCAACCCTAACATTTCTAAACATGAACTTTTCCTACCCAACTGGTGGAAAAAAGGAGTATCTTTTGTGTCAGACATTCATGAACCACAATGGAGGCCTAATGTCAAAAGCTGAAATAGAGTCAAATTATAATATTAAACCAAATTTTTGGAATATATGAGAGTTCACAGGTGTGTAAAACCTTATATAGGGAAGGAAAAAAAACAAGATATGGGCCCATGTACTCATCAAATGCATTGGCCATAAGGACTCATTTAAAAGGAACAAAGAAATTCTGTATGGTGCTAGCATATGAAGATAAAGGCCAAAATCAAAATCTATCTAAAAAGTGGGATGAAAAACTAAGTGTAGTAATAACGGAGAAGGATTGGCCAAAAATTTTTAAAATATGCTTTAACACAATAAAAGATAACAACCTTGTATGGCTTCAATACCGAATCATACATAGGATACTTGGAACATTGTCGCTAAGAAAAAAAATGGGTAATTGTGATAGCAATATATGTAGATTATGCCAAGAAAGCATAGAACACCTTTTTGTTACATGTACTCATGCAAACAAACTATGGGAGGATATAAGGAATTTTCGCTCTAAAAACCGAATGGAAAATGTTAGCATAAAACCAGAACACATATTACTAGGCGAACTGAATAAGAAACAACGATCACACAATATTCTTTATTTAATCGCAAAGCATTACTTATTTGACTGCGCAAAGAAAAAGAGAAGTCCAAACTTCCAAGGGATGCGATTACATTTAAAATATATTTATAATGAACAACAATCCTTGTCTAAAATAACACACAAAGAGGAACTTTTCGACAAACAATGGCAGATAATAGAACAACTAACCTATACAGTAATGCAATAGCAAGAAAGTAATATCATTATATTCAATCCCAAGAGAGATATTTCTGGATGTTCTGAGTGGTATAAATATATAAATATGTATGTAGATGTATCTGGAAATGTAGTACAAATATCTTTGAAATTTGACCAGAGAGGTAGTAATTGCACAACCAGTAAAGTACAAAGGGCAAAATCCAACATGTTGGATGTGTCTAATGTGAATCAAATGATCTAAAAATTTGCTGTAATGAAGATACTAAAAACTTGGTAAACTCATGTGGTTTTACCTACTGTTTTATCTATATATGTAATACCAAATACAAAAGACCCGATGGGGGGTTGGCTACCCTCGCCCTCCCGGGATCTGTGGAAAATACTTTGTGAAAAAAGGGTAAATAAAATATATTGAAGTGAAAAAAAAAACTTTTTTGGATCTGAGACTTAACCCTCTTGAAGGTTGACTTCAGACTATGTTGGCACTTCTCAAGAGATGCATTGCAGGAAGAAGAAGTCTTAGCAAAGGCAGCAGTAAAATTTTGTGTGGAAATGTTTTGCCTAGCCTGGTGTTCCAATTCCTTAAGAACTGGTAGGGGAACCTTGCCCATAGGAGCCCCAGGGGGTTTAGGAGTAATACAGATCTTAGCAAAATCTGTATTTAGCTCCTGTATTTTCTCCTCATAACAAGGCTGTCCCACTTTGTAGTGGAGGACGTTTGATGTATTTACAAACAGGTAAATTAGGGGCCAGAAATTCATGTTCGAACTTATCAAAGACATCTTTGATAACTGAGCTGAGTGGTAGCATAGAGGAAGGACCTCTAGGTCTGAGCTCTTGACGGCCTTTTTCATCATCCAGGCCCATAACGGAAGTTAAGGACTTAGGCAGACTCCCTGGGGTCAGGGAGGAAAAGAATGCGCCTGAATATGTCCACTTCTTCCGCATATTGGGAGGGAACATCAGACAGAGCTACTTCCCTATAATAAGGGGGTTCTGGATCATGTTGAGGTTGGTCTTGGTCAGAGAGAGCCCCAGAGGGCTGAGCCCTCTGAGGCTTTGAAGACCTGTGTCTGGTAACAGAGGGCTGATCCTCCTCTGAGGAAGATGACACATATCTGGACCTGGCCCCATGTCTACTCTTATCAGCATGTTTTTTAGGTTTAGTCCGATTGATAGATTGGTCCGAGGCAGACCTCGTTTCAACCCCATGCCTACTGTGAGAGTGAGTGTTTTTAGGTCTATCCAAGACCTTCTTAGAAGGTTCCTTGGATGCATTAGAGTTCTGGTCCGATGCATTATGGGGATCAGATCCGAGACGTGGAGTAAGTGCTGGACCATAGTCCACATCCATATCCTCGGTTTGAGGGGTAGTTCTAGGTCTCGGAGGGGGTAGGTCCAGATTAAAATCAGCACTAGATGAGGTTCCAGGTTTAGAAGCTGAAACCGAGGTCTGATCCACCTCTGTTTGTTTTTTAGTAGTCAATTTCTCTCGGAGTGACTGAAAAGCTTCCAACATAGATGCCTAGAACGAGCCTATTTGCTGCTGTAAATGGATGTTAAGTGTGTTACCCAGGGATTTCTCTAAATTTGATTCAATTTTCTGCTGTAAAGCAGTACCTGGGGTGGGTGGACAGTCTTTGCTGGTGTTTTGAGAGACAATGACCTGAAGGGTAGGGGTTGTGGATGTGGGGGTGATGTAAATAAGTTATCAGCAGCATTCTCAAGTTCTGCATTGGAGCCAGTAAATGAATCCATGTCATCCCCTAGTAGATCTAATTCATCGTCTTTGGAAGTAGAAGTGAGGCGCTTTTGCTTCTTAATGTAACGTTTTCTTTGTGAGATTTTCAACATTTGTTCTTCAGTAAAAGAACCACATATTTGACACGGATTTTCAAAAGTGATACAGGGGTCATCACCCTTGCCAGATTCCCTACAGGTAGGGCAGTAATTATGTGTGTCAAATGGGAAGCAAAAGTGCCTACACTTCATAGATCTTGGTTTGTCTTTATTCGATTGGTGGGAAGACATTTTAAACGCAATAAAATATATACATACTAAAAAGCCTGAACCGAGGAAAACTCAAAACATGTAAATATAATAAAAAATACTTATCCTGTCAAAATGGAATTTTCACAGAATAATCTATGATATATATTACAAAAAATAGCCAAAAATTAACATCCAACAATACGTATGTGCTGAGAAATATATGAAAATATCTGTGTAAGTGACAGAAGCTACCAAGATTCAAGATTTTATTCAGCTCAAGACATTTAAAATGTATGGAGCACATTACAGAGATTCTTAACTAGTTGTGCCCACGTGGTACAGTTCAGTAAATATAACAATTTGATTAAGGAATTGAAGTAAGTTATGACAATTTGATTCTAGTTACACCTTTAGTTTACAATCTTACTTTACACATACGATAGCAATACATGTTTATTTTAGCCATTTGTCATTTTAAGAATTTCTTTAAGAAACTTGCATAGTTTAACAAGTAACCTTTTGTTTGAATTAGACTGTTCGAACAGTTGAATGAATTTGTACATGTTGTTATGACACTGGTAATACTTTGGTAAATGTTTACTTTACTAAGATATTTGATCTGTTCATTTGTATATTCCAGCAAAATATGGAACTCATCACCAAGTAAGTTTTCATCACAAAAATCACAAAAACGTTGGTTTCTTGGTATGTTATTGGATCTTCCTCTTACAATAGGAAGCTTAAAGTTACTTAGCCTAAATTTACAGAGTATTAAGGACATACTACTTGGTAGTTGATGCAGATAACTTTCTTGTTCAAATTTCGTCTTTATTTCTCTATAAATAGTACCTGTGTTACTTTCGTACATGTCGTTACACCAGCTATTTATAAACAAATCTTTAAGTTTCTGTTTCACACTTGCTTTGAGCCATTTAGGATTGAAACTACTTTTATGGTGTTCTGCCCAAATATTGCCCAAACCACAGTTAATAAGAATCTTATGTATATAACTGAGCCAGGGTGATTTGTATAAGTTATCAATATACTTCTGATGTAGTACTTTATACATTTTCACAACCATCTTGTTCTCACTACCACTGATAATCCTTAACCAGAAATTTATCATTTTGCACTGAATATGGTACGTCACTGGTAGTTTACCACTCTCTCCAAGCACCATAAAGTTTGGTGTTGCTTTATTAACATGAAGAACGTACTTAACAAATTTAGTCTGTACTGTTTCGATGCCTTTAACGTTCGAGTAACCCCATATTTCTGAACCATAAGTTAGAATTGGTAGAACCAATTTATCATACAGGTCTAATTGAATGTCAGCAGGCAGATTCAATTTTTTACTGTTACTAAGGACAGAGAACATTGCTTTACTGGCTTAATCACAGAGATATTTTTTACACAATTCGAATTTACCATTGTAATTAAAGATAATACCTAAGTATTTGAAGAAATATACATTTTCTAGTGTCTGATTGTTGAAAACAAAGTTACAGTCGTTCTTAATTTTACTGTTACCAAATACCACTACTTTTGTTTTACCCGGGTTAACAGTGAGACGCCAGGATTTACAATACATTTCTAGATCATTTAATCCATTCTGTAATTTTTCGGGACTGTCTGCAAAAATTACTGTGTCATCTGCGTAAAGTAACACAATTATTACGTGGCCAACGAGAAAGTAGGTCGAAAGATCAAAGGTTACCACGAGACGACAACTTGAGGCTACGGCCAACTATAAATGTCTATTTTTCTTAGACGTTGGCCTGATGCCTTGTGGCCATCCGAGAACAGGATACAGTCCCACATGGTAAGCTATTGTAGTGCAATAAAATATGAAATGCTGATATAGATTGCAAAGACTTAATTAATTACCTAGATTGGATATTTTGTAGCATAATAATATGCAATTAAATTAACTGCAATAAAGGTGGTACATTTCAGGAATTAACAAAATGAAGGATCAGTCTACATTAAAGTTAATATGCATATAAACATATATGCTGTGACATAAATTTCATCAAATTATTTCATCAAATTATTTTCTTTACTGCCTTGTATTTTGTAAACTTATTACACAACAAGCTTATGTGGCATCATTCTGTTATTGTCTAGAAGATATACTAATTTCTGCACATCAATCCTTTCTGATCAAAACCATTATGAAAGCTGTATAATAGTTTAAGCTACAAGCATTAAAACATTTTGCCTCTCAATCAAAGAATGAAAGGGAAACAATTCAAGCCTGAGTAGTAATTTTATGGTCTTTAAGTGTGCGATTGTAAAATGTGACAGCAATTAATCTAATTATGTGTGGAATTTGGGAAATTAATTATAATTAGCCCCACAATAGCACCACTATTATGTTAGAGAGGTTTTATTGGGATAATATAATTAGAAAACAAATTAAGATAAACATTTTTTTAGAAAATGCTTTTTAGGACGCTTTGTTTTTGTTAGTAAAAACATTTTTCTAGTTTATGTAGGCAATGGCTGGTGTGTTGTTCATTGCTATGAGTACAATCTTATTTGAACAGAGGTCTTGGAACTCTTTTAGGGCTTGTTGTGACTTGCCCTAAGTGGGCGACCCAGCCTTTTCTAAAGGCATCTGTTATAGAGCATTAGAGATTTGTAGAGCATGAGTGTAGTGGTTGACTTTGAAGGATATTTGCTTCTTGGAGCCACCATTTTAAGTGCAGTTGAAAAGATTCTGGGATCCTCCAGTGATTTTTATGTGACACTGAATCAGCCTCATATGGAGCTGATCTAGATGGACTTGCTTCTTTGTAGCTGTAAAAAGGCCTATTGGGGACATCAGCTGTCTGACTCGACAAGAGAGGTCGGAGAGAAGCTTCTGAATTTTCAAGTTTAATGTCTGCCAACATTCCAGAGTGGGTCTCACATTTCCCTTGAGATCAAACTGGTAACCTACAAAATCAATTTTTTTGTTTGGGCTCCAGTTCTGATTTCTCTGCATTTACTATCAAACCTAATTCCTGACCCATAGCTACTAGTGTCTGTGTATGATAGAGATAGGTTTGATGAGATGTGGCTCTGAACAAGCAATCATCTAGCTACTGGTGAATTCTTATACCCTTGTTTTGAGCCATCAGTTTGACTTCCTTGGCTATTGCTGTGAATTCCATTGGTGCAGTGGTCAGACAAAAATGTAGAGAATTGACTTGGTAGGATTGACCATAGATGTGAAAATGCAGGTATTTCCTGGGCTGTGGGTTTATTGGGATATGGAAGTAAACGTCATTGCTGTAATCTATATATATGTTACCCATTAGTCTGTTTGCAAGGAAGTTGTTATGCTGTCTGGTGTCTCCATTTTTAATTTCTCTGATTTCAGAATTTTTATCAGTAAGTTCAGATCTAAGATAGGTCTCTACTTGTTTTGGAATCAAGAAAAGTCTGTTGAAGAAAGACAGATATGTTTGATTCTTGACCTTTTCTACTGCTTGCTTCTGCATAAGTTAATGTAATGCTTCCATCTGGTAGCTGCTGCTGTACATAGCCTCTTATGATTATTGGAGACCAGGTCAAAGTTAGGACGATTTCAGAAGGGGAGGGTGTAGCCTTCCTTGAGGATTCTTATGACCTTGGGATTGGTCCCTCGGGTGGCCTATGTTTTCCAAACATGGTGAGGTCTGGCTCCTACAGGCAGATTTTAAGCAACAATGTGGACATTGCAGACAGATTGGACAGAAGACAACTAATCTACACAAGAAACCCATTTCACAGATTTTATTGCTTTTACGATGAGTCTTATGCCTATTCTTGTGACTTCCTGGCGAAAAAAAGCATAATTCACAGCATGACAATTTACATTTAAAATTTGACCAATTTACAAAACTGTCCAGAAGAATTTTTTGTCTTTCTGAATGGTCCCACAAACCCCTCTCGGTTACAGTTATCATCATTTTTAGAGCTCTGACCCTTAGCCATTTGCTGCGAATAGTCAGAGGCCTTGCCCGGCCTTGCTTGTGTAACTCGTACATACTTACAGAGAGAGGCAGATGTTAGGTTCTCTATGTTTATTAACTCCACTCAGTCATTAAATCACAAGTCCAATATCTGCCCACAAGTTCCAGTGACTTTGGAATTTTGACGTCTTAATAGACAGAAGGCCAAAAGTAAATTCCTCAGCGAGGGTGTGCTTAGCTCCAGAGCTCTGAGCTTCTGTGGAACACCTTTCCTTTGGCTAGTTAGATTGTCCAATAATGAGTAATTTGACAAAAATACATGATTTGCCTGCTCAATTTATTTATTTGGGGTTTTAATTCGCTTTCAACACTGTGCAGGTCATATCAAGACGGGTAGTTGGAAGGCGAAGAGGAAACCAACACATGCAGTTGATCAAGGTTCTGTACTGGAAACTGCCGACCAACGGCAAGCAACTACCAGCTTTCCCACTTGACGTAGAGGCGTGGACCGAACCCTGGACTCAGAGGTGGGAGGCCAGAGTGTTACCACTCTGCCTCTGTGGCCCCCCAATTTTCCTGCTCTCAAAGATTAATAGGAGTAACACTGCTCCATTGTGGGAACTACTTTTAGAAAAGCGGTATTTGTTAGAGAAGTGAGATATTACATACCAAGGGGGCATAAAAACAAATGATATTACATGTCAAACAGGGACAAGAATAAAAAATACTGAAATGGGTTTCAAAAAGGAATGTTTGATCTGTCAATGATCTGTTTCATCAGGACACTACCTGAATCTACTAGGGACTGGACATGTGTTTATCAGATTTGCTGACCTTTCTAGCCTTGTATTTAGGTCTTAACAGTTGAGCAAGCTGTCACTAGTTAGCATGTTAGAGTACTTACAGTCCTGTTTGTCCACACAAGGGTAAAAAACCCATGTTGTTTTTCTCAACAACATGCACACCTTCTATTATGGTTGAAAGTGGTCAAAACGTCTCCATGTGCACCCTGTTTCTGTCCTGGAGATTCCATGATAGATATTCTAAACATCTTCACAATTATTATCACAACAAACGTCTGTTAACTGAAGTATTTCATGGAAAATTCTGTGATTTTCCAGAGCTTTCCAAGACTGAACTGCACATGCACCAAACGAAAAAGATGCTACGACATCATATTCGAGGACTTGGTTCAGCAAAGAAAGAGGAGAGGGTACCATTATACCTGGGTCTAATGGTGCCAGTGGTACAGTGAGACCCGTTTAACAAACGTCAAGTGGCACAGTGAGACCCAGTAAAGAGCAATTATTATTTCATGAAAAATATTTAAGTTCTTTACTAGTGGTACAGTGGGACCCACTCCTGCCCCAGTTCTTCCCTACTTCACAGTTTCTTCTAAGTGGCACAGTGGGACCCACCTCCTCTCTAGTTCTTCCCTAGTGGCACAGTGAGACCTACATTCTCTCTAGTTCATCCCTAGTGGTACAGTGGGACCCACCCCTGCCAAACTTCTTCCCTACGTGCAATTTCATCCATGGTGGCACAGTGGGACCCACTCCTGCCCTAGTTCCTCCTTACTTCACGATTTCATCCCTAGTGTCACAGTGGGACCCACCTCCTCTCTAGTTCTTCCCTAGTGGCACAGTGGGACCTACCTTCTCTCTAGTTCCTCCCTAGTGGTACAGTTGGACCCACCCCAGGTTAACTTCTTTCCTACATGCAAATTTGTCCCTAGTGGCATAAAGTGACCCACTCTTGCCTTAATTCTTCTCTAAGACACAAATTCTTCCCTAGTGGCACAGTGGGACCTGCCTCCTTTCTAGTCCCCCCCACTGGTAAAGTGGGACCCACCCCTGCCAAACTTCTTCCCTACATGCAAATTCGTCCCTGGTGGCACAATGATGCCCATTCCTGCCCAACTTCTTCCCTATTTCACAATTTCTTCCCTAGTGGCACAGCGGGACCTGCACCTCTGTAGTTTCTCCCTAGTGGTACATTGTTACAGGCAAGACAAGGAATCAGATGAATACTTTATAAGAGATTCGTAAACATTATCCAGCTTTACATGAGGTTAACCTTCAGGTCCCACTGTACCACTAGGAAGAACTAGAGAGGAGACGGGTCTCACTGTACCACTAGGGAAAAAATCATGAACTATGGAAGAATCAGGGCAAGAATGGGGCCCACTGTGCTACTAGGGATAAATTTGCATGTGGGGAAGACGTTTGGCAGGGATGGGTCCCACTGTAACATCAGGGAGGAACTAGAGAGGAGGCAGGGCCCACTGTACCACCAGGGAAGAAGTCAAGAAGTATGGGAGAATTTGGGCAGGAGTGGGCCTCACTGTGCCACTAGGGATAAATTTGCATGTGGGTAAGAAGTCCCACTGTGCCTCTAGGAAAGAAATTGTGAAGTAGGGAAGTAGTTTGGCAGAACTGGGTCCCACTGTACCACTGTGGAGGAACTAAAGAGGAGACAGGGCCCACTCTACCACTAGGGAGGAAATAGGGATATATTTGCATGTGGGGAAGAAGTTTGGCGGGGATGGGTCCCACTGTACCGCCTGCGAGAAACTAGAGAGGAGGCAGGTCCCACTTTGCCACTAGGGACAAATTTGGGAATTAGGGCAGAAGTGGGTCACTCTGTGCCACTAGGGACAAATTTGCATGTAGCGAAGAAGTTTGGCAGGGGTGGGTCCCATTGGGGAGGAACTAACGAGGAGGCAGGTCCTACTGTACCACTAGGGAAGAACTAGAGAGAAGGTGGGTCCCACTGTACCACTAGGAAAGAATTAGAGAGAAGACGGGTCCCACTGTACCACTAGGGAAAATTAGAAAGGAGGCAGGTCCCACTGTACCACCAGGGAAGAACTAGCGAGGAGGCAAGTCCCACTGTACCACTAGGGAAGAACCAGAGAGGAGGTGGGTCCCACTGTACCACTAGGGAAGAATTAGAGAGGAGGCAGGTCCCACTGTACCACTATACAGAGCTTAGCATTCACCCGTTTAGTTAGGTATGAGTTCGGTAAAAAGTAGTTCTTAAAATTGTAATCGAGAAAATAATGAATGCTCCCCAACTATTAGCGGTGTTACCATTAGACCCAAGTATAATGATACCACCCTCACTTCAGCGCTGATGTTCCTTTTGTCATATTCTCTAACCAGGAAGGAGGTACTGCACGTTACCTAGAGAATGGTGGCAACCTAACCAGTCCCGCCTGTAAAGACACGGGAAATCTTTTTGTGATGTTTAATGGGGCAGGTCAGCAAAAGCAATCCTATTCTATTCTTTTATATCGCTTAATCTCTGCCAAGGCAGATTCTCCAAGGCACAACACAAGACCCAATTCAGTCATCATCATTCCATAGACATAAGCAGGTCAATACCATGGAAACGACAAATGGTTTATTTGCAAAGGTGGAACAGCCTTTTTGAATATTTTAGCCTTCTTCTGAAACAGGCAAGAGTTGGGGCAGAAAGAACCTCATCAGGTAAATCATTCCAAACTATGGGAGCATCAAAAGCAAAACTGTGGCCGAAGTGTTTTATTGATTTATGTAGATGGAGAGTACTGAGGAACCTCCAGGAACCTTTTATCTGGAGGGTTATATCTTGTGCCATTACTTCCATAATGAATAGACAAAAGAGGACAGAAATAGACTGGATGACCAAAGTGAAGAAACTTAAGCAATCAGTGCCCATGGATGGACGCTGTGTCAGCTGTGTGTTTTGAGTTTCAGAGTAGAAGCGAAAGAAGAAAAGGACAGAAAAGTTGTGCCCTGCCAATGTTATTCAAATTAGTTAACTGTTAAGGTGAAAAAAGTAGGTGGAAACATATATTTAAACAAAATACTGCAAATGTAATAGTTTTCATGTTACAACTGATTTACTCAACAGTGAGAATGTCAAAGTAGCTTTGCTAAGCTATGCACTGAGCTACAGGTCAGCAATTTTACTATGTTAAAGCTGAGCAAAAAGTAGGAGAATAGCATATTTAAAGAAAATACTGTAAATGCAATAGATTTCAAGTTACAACTGATCTTCTCAACAGTGACAACCGCAAAGTAGCTATTGCTTTCCTTTGCACTGAGCTACAGGTACTGAGCTATGTTACAGATGACCCAAAAGGTGAGCAACATATTTAAATGAAATTCTCTAAGTGCAATAGTTTTCAAGTTACAATTGATTTACTCAACAGTGAAAACCTGAGTGTAGCTATTGCCCATCTATGCAATGAGCTGTAGGTCTACAATTTTGCTGTTATAGCTTAACCAAAAGTAGCTGAATAACATATTAAAAAATATTGTAAATGCAATAGTTCCAAGTTACAACTCATTTCCTTTGTGATAACTTGAAAGTACCTATTGCTCAGCTATGCTCTGACCTACAGCTATGCAATTTCATTATGCTATAGCTGACTGAAAAGTAGAGAACACATTTAAACAAAATACTGTAAATGCAACAGCTTTCTTGTCACAACTGATTTACTCAACAGTGAACTTCAAAGAAGCTACTGCTCAGCTACGAAATGAGCTACAAGTCTGCAATTTTACTATGTTATGGATGACCCAAAAGTTGATGAATAACATTTAAACAAATTTTTGTAAATCTAATAGTTTTCAAGTTACGAGTGATTTTACTCATCGAAGTTACTGAAAAGTAAAAAAGTAGCCATTACTCACCTAGATATTAGGATAGACTCCCAAGCTACCATGTTGTAACTATAGAAAAAGTAGCTGAATAATATATTATAACAAAATGCTCTAAATGCAATACTTTTCAAGTTACAAGTTATTTAGTGTAGGATTTCATAAATTTTAATGCATTAAAAATTATTTAAAAAATTCATAAAAAAATAATTAGGAAAGATCCAGGCCTGATACAAACACAAGGGAATCTATTTGTTACCTAGTGCATATATGCAAGATAAGAGACAAATCTCTCCAATAATCAATGAGAAAATCGTGACTAAGTGTTGAAATTTTCAAACTTTGAGTGGGGGTACTTCACTTGTAATGTCTCTAGCAAACAGACAGATTCGCATGCCTTGAACAATTTTTCATCCTTAATAGATAACGTATCTTTATTGAAAAACAGCATGTCTCTGGCCCTTGTAGTTTTGGAGAAGTTGTTCACACAGATGCACATGTCGCAGAGTGATGACATAATGTCAGCAAGTGGCATTTGAAAATATAGTGAAATTCAACTGGCAACCGATGGAGTTGTCTGAGAATGGGAGACACCTGTGAGTATTTATTGCAGTTTGTGACAATCCTACTGAGTGTTTTTTGAATACACTGCAGTTTGCACACATTGAAACTGTACCCACCTCTGAAAATTGAGTTGCAGTAATCCAGAAGACAACTCACCAGGGTTTTTGCCGCCAAGAGAGCAGTCTCATTCATCAGATACTGTCTGACCCACCTGAGATTACACATTTGAATGAAGTAATGCGTACACATATTGCAGACACGATCAGCAAAGGAAAAGTTGGCATCAAACCAGACACCAAGCATTAACTGTCCTTTTGGTGTGGGGTTTGGCTTTTTTGGTTTTAGCTTTTGTAAGCTACAAGCTTACCATGTGGGACTCCATGCTGTTCTCGGATGGCCACAAGGCATACGGCCAACGTCTAAGAAAAAAAGACATTTATGCTTGGCCGTAGCCTCTAGTTGTCGTCACGTGATAACTTCTGACCAATCGCCCTACTTTCTCGTTGAAATTTTCTAGAACCTACCCCTCAGCTGTAAACAGCGGAGAGGCAGGGTAGGACTCTTCTGAGTCCCACATGGTAAGCTTGTAGCTTATAAAAGCTACATTTAAGTAATTAAAATTTTCAATTTTATTACGCTACAATAGCTTACCATGTGGGACTCAATGCTGAATCCAACCGCCCGGTGGCGGGATTACAGCTGAGACTGGAAGGAATGTCATTTTTTGTTAGATTTTGAATAATAATTATATTAGAATAGTGTTAGAAATACCAGTCTGAGTCCCATTTACAGTGCCCCAATCCCGAAGACTGGGCCTGTAAGGAGCCAAAAACCTATATAGAATAGAAGACAGTGCTAAAACTGTCAAGATGTTTTAATTGTAGGACGGAAGTGCAGCAGTGCTCACTTAGAGGTCTAAGGGTCCCTAGGGACTTTATTTGCGACCCAGGCATGGATTTCCCTGGGGCGTTTGCCGGAGGCCAAAGCTAGCAAGAAAGCAGTTCTGAGGGTAAGATGTTTGAGGTCTGTGTCTTTCATAGAATTTTGATCTAAGTGAGCGCCCCAACCTTCGTTCGAGGCGTCGGTAAAGAGTTGGATACTGTGGCCCTTGGGATGAAGGTCTGCACCTTTCATCACGTTTGAGGGATTTTGCCACCAATCTAGGTGGGCTGCAATGGATTCTGTCCAAGGAAGGAGGTTGTCCAGCGACTGAGGATATCTCCAGTGCTCCTTGAGATGAAACTGAAAGGGCCTCATGTGAAGGCGTCCCTCCGGGACCATTTTCTCCGTTGAGGCAAGCAACCCAATTAGCAACATCAAACATCTTGCAGTCAAAACACGTTTTGACTTGAGTCGTAGGATCAAATCCTGAAGTTTGAGCCATCTCTCTTGAGTGGGTTTTACAAGGGCTGAATCTAGATGGTATTCGCAGCCCACAAACAAAAACACCTGAGTAGGTTTCAGTTCTGATTTTTCCTGATTTATTATCCACCCCAAGGACTGGGTTACGTCTACCAGCCTGAGTGTTCACTTGGGCTTCCTCCTGAGACTGGGACCTGATCAGCCAGTCGTCCAGGTATTGGTGAATTCTGAGTCCTCTGGAGAGGGCCATGAGTTTCACTTCCTTTACAATCATTGTAAAGACCTGGGGGGCTGTGGCTAGTCCAAATGGGAGGGAGGTGAACTGGAGCACCTGAGACTTGTAGCAAAACCTTAGGTATTTCCTTGAGTTTGGGTGGATGGGGATGTGTAGGTAAGCGTCCGACAGATCTATCGACGATACCCACTCCCCTGGAATCAGGGACGTCCTGATGGACTCTGGAGTTTCCATCTTGAACTTTTCTATGTGTAGAAAAGTGTTGAGCCTGCTTAAGTCTGACTGGCCTCCACCTTTGGTGAGGCTTGGGTACTAGGAACAGGCGACTGTAAAACCTGAGAGATTTTACATTTTCCACCCTTTCGATTGCGTTCTTTGACAGGAGAGACTGGATACAAGTGGCCAGGGCTTGGTCTTTTTGCTGGGCCTTGTACTCTGACAGGATCAGGGGGAATCTGACCAAGTTTGGCTTTGAAAGGAATGGCAGTACGTAGCCATTGGTGATAATGTTTAACGCATTTGGAGAACATCTGTTTGTTTGCCAGTCTCTCCTGAAAGAACGGAGGCGACCTCCTACTGGTGGACTGAGTGAGGCTTTGGAGGAGTCATTGGGAAGAGGCGTTTCCACGCCCCCTTCCCCTATTATGGGGTTGAAACGACCCCTGGAGCCTCTGAAGTTCGGTTTCACCCTTCCTGAGGAAAGCGATTGGTTACTGCTTTGTGAGGAGTTGCCCCCATAGGGGCGTTTCCTGTAGGAGCCTCTTTTCTTGTGGGGACCACGAAAGGGCTTATTCTAGTAGGGTGCGAAACCCTGAGAGTCTTTAGAGGTGCCTTTTTTGAGTAGGAAGTCTTCCCCTTCCTTCACAAGTTGAGACTCGAACAAGGACGGGTCCCAAAAGGACGAGTTCCTAAGTTCTTGGCGTCTCGTTTCCCCCAAATGTGGCTGTAAGAGGGTCATCTCGGCTTCGCGCCTAAGCAAGCCGGTATTAGCCATAGAATATAACTCCCTCTGGAGAATATGGGCTAGGGATTTGCTGAGGCATGTGAGGGCCCTGTGTTGAATAAGGACCGTCTTATTCCAAAAATCCATGTAATCAGCGACTTCCTCATATCCGCGCATTGCTGCTTTCTCAGGATTAGCACCTTTCTGAATCTGAGACTTGATCTTCTTGACAGTTGACTTGTTGCTATGTTGACACTTCTCCAGGGAAGCATTGCAAGAAGAAGTTTTAGCAAAGGCAGCGGTGAAATTGAGGGTTGAGATATTTTGTCTAGCCTGATGCTCCAACTCCTTGAGAATTGGAAGGGGGACCTTGCCCATAGGGGCCCCAGAGGGTTTAGGAGTAATACAGATTTTGGCGAAATCTGTATTCAACTCCTGAAATTTGTCCTGAAAACAGGGCTGTCCCACCCTGTACCACTTAGAAGTGGAATGAGGCGGCTTGATGTATTTACCCTCGGGTAAATTAGAAGCCTTAAAGTCATGTCAAAATTTATCAAAGGCGTCCTTGATAACTGAGCTGAGGGGCAGAATAGAGGAAGGACCTCTAGGTCTGAGCTTTCGACGGCCTTTTTCATCATCCAGACCCATTACTGAAGTTGAAGACCTAGGCATAGACTCCCTGGGGTCAGGGAGGGAAAGAATGCGCCTAAAAGTGTCGACCTCTTCAGCGTACTGTGAGGGAATGTCAGACAGAGCTACTTCCCTATAATAAGGGGGGTCTGGATCATGTTGTGGGAGGTCTTGATCAGAAACAGCCCCTGAGGGCTGAGCCCTAGAGGGCTTAGAAGACCTGTGTCTGGCTACAGGGGACTGATCCTCCCCTGAAGAAGATGACATATCTGGACCTTGATTTGTGTTTACTCTTATCAGAGTGCTTTTTAGGTTTGGTAGAAGGGATCCGAGGTTTATCGGATTCATTAGGTTGATCTGAGGCAGACCTGGAATCAATTTCCTGCCTACTACGAGAGTGGCTTTGCTTTTAGTGCGAGTCCGAGACCTTTTTCGGAGGTAGTTCAGATAGAGCAACGTATTGATCGGAGGACTCATGCTGGTCAAGTACTAGACGAGGAGGGAGTGCTGGACCGTAGTCCACATCCATAGCCTCAGTTTGAATGTTAGTACTAGGTCTTGGAGGGGGGTAGGTCCAGATTAACAGCAGTTTTACTGGATGTACCAGGTTTGGAAGCAAGAAACGAGGTCTGATCCACCTCTGTTTGCTTTTTAGCAGTCAACTCCTCTCGAAGCGACTGAAAAGCTTCCAACATGGATGCCTGAAAGGAACCCATTTGTTGCTGTAAATGAATATTTAAAGAATTTCCCAGGGATTTTTCAAGATTTGTTTCAATTTTTTCTTGTAAAGCAGTACCTGGGGTGGGTGGGACAGACTTGGCTGGTGTTTTGAGAGATAAAGAACTGAAAGCAAGGGGCTGAGGACGGGGGGGTGAGGTAAAAAGATTGTCAGCAGCACTCTCGAGGTATGCATTTGAGCCAGTGAAGGAATTCCTGTCGCCTTCGCCCAAAAGATCAAGTTCATTATCTTTAGTACTAGTTTCCGCCTTTTGTTTTTTAAGATAGCATTTCCTGTGCTGAATTTTCTTCATCTGTAAAAGATGCACAGATATCACAGGGCCTTTCGAAGGTGACACAGGGGTCATCACCCTTGCCAGCCTCCCTACAGGTAGGGCAATAGTTGTGTAGGTCGAAACTAAAACAAAAATGGCGGCATTTCTGAGCTCTCGGTTTGTCTTTATTCATTTGGTGGAGAGACATTTTAAATGCAATAAATGACATACAATGTAAAAGGCCTGAACCGAGGAAAACTCAAAACACGCGAAAACAAGAAATATACTTATCCTGTCAAAATAAAAATTTTACAGAATGATCTGTTATATAATAAAAGAAATATCAAAAATAGAGCCTCCAACAATAAGTAAAAGCTGAGAAATAAATGAAAATGTCTGTATATTTACAAACTGCTACCAGTTTAACGTGGCCAACGAGAAAGTAGGGCGATTGGTCAGAAGTTATCACGTGACGACAACTAGAGGCTACGGCCAAGCCTTGTGGCCATCCGAGAACAGCACTGAGTCCCACATGGTAAGCTATCGTAGCATAATAAAATGTAAAGTTCTTGGAATATTTGGCAGTCCTAAAAATGACCTTTTGTTAGGCTATTTTCATTAATTGGTCATCCTGCCATGGTATTGCCCCTCACAAAGTAGTCGGTGATCAGTAGGTCTCGTTTCTTAGCTAGTCTGGATGGATTACTTCTGTCATTCCCTGCTTTTGCTGCTTGTCTGGTTCAGGTTGATCATCTTTAGGATTCCGCTACTCTGCCTTGAGGCTGTAATGCAGTACCACAGAACTAAGCCTGTGGCCAAATCTGGATGCCAGAGCATTGTCGTTAGAACACCGACTTGATTGGACAGGATCCTGAATGTGTTTTCGATCACTTTTTTTTTTGGCCCGAGATATTCTGTAATTACAAATTTGTCCATTTCTGGTGAGGGCTCCCTTGGTGAAAGGCTTCATGAACCATGGCTCGAGACCAAAAGCATCATCCTTGAGGAGGTAGTGGATGTCTCCCCCACCTTCAGACAGTGACTTGGGTCAGGTAGCTCCAGGGATCCGCATTCCAGCTTCCCAGTTCAGAGTGATTGAAAATCTGTGCAAAGGAGAATGTGGTCTGTTTTACTTTTGGCTCCTAGTTGAAGGTTATCAGGGTGTGCCCAAACATAAAAGTGCCTACCAGTATATAAAGTGCCTTACTTTTGCTCCTTGCATGGGTGGAAATGTATTGCTTACTAATTGGGGTTATCTGTCTCCTGGATACAAATATGCAAAGTCAAAGTTGGGGTTTTACGTCCCGTTCAACAGCCAGGGTCATATTGGGACAGGTCCTCAGAATTGCCACTTGTGGGACTCGAACCCACAGAGGTGACAGCCTATGATTAGATGCCAAACTTGCTAACCACTAGGCCACTGAGGACCTGATACAAATATGCAATAGTTGTGATGGACTAGGTCTAGAAATGTGGTTTTTAAATAATAAAGTAATTTCCTGCATCTGATCCAACTTCATTTATTTCCAAGTTCGCAGAAAGGAAAAATGTGATGCCATAATGTATCAGTAACACAATTTCCCACCATCACTTTTTGGTGTAACCTTCAAACATTTCAGTGCATCCTAAAACCATTTCGGACTTATTTTTGAATAGAAGCAAATTTAGATATACACCGAACTGTGTGTTTTTATCCAAAACATGTCAGATTATTTAAAAAAAAGCATCAGATATATCCATATCCCACAGCCTGGGGAAATAGTGTTTGACACTATGAGATACAGAAGAGCTAAATAAGTACAAAGATATGTAGTCTTTTAGGACAGTGTAAGTTATGTAAAGGTGCAGGGGAATAACTTATAAAGATAAATTTAAGGATAGACAAAATATTAATACAAGATAATTTAACAGCAGGACAACAGCATTAATATGTAAACTAAAAGTTATAAAGATGTAAAATTTACTGATTGTCCTATTTATTAACTTGAGTTTATCTGTGAATAGAGATAGTACCATTAAGTAAAAGTATTATAATCGGTTGGAGCAATCCATACAGTTTTGTAATAGGAGAAATATTTTTCAAGTGTGGCAGTAGAGCCAAAGCAAAAGATCATACAAAACCATTAACCTCCAACCAACATAACTGCCAAGTGACATTTTCCTATTTATATAGTAAAAAATAGCATCAGAGATGCCCGTACCCCACAGCCTAGGGAAATATTTTCAACACCATGAGATATAGAAGTACTGTACCAGTACAAACTTCAGGATACTTTCAGAGCACTGTCAGTTATATAAAGGTCCAAACAATGTTTAAATGGAGAAATAATGTTTAAAAGAAAGATAATGCGTATAAAGATGAAGTATTAAAACAAGATAATTCAATAACAAGATGACAGCATTAATCAGTAAACTAAAATTTAACACTCTTTATCTACATCTGCATGGCCGAATTATGGTTTAAATGGTTTGAATATTACCATGCATACAGAAGTGGTAATACATTTAATGAATGCTTATTGTGGTGTTGGAGCAAAATCTGTGGCTCACTTGATGATATTCTATCTCTTACAATGGGAAGTTATGAAAGTAAAATTCTTAATAAATTCTAATATGACTTTTGCTTAATCTGCATCAAAAGACAGACCCAAAGGTCCATGAAGATTTTAAAGGTCAAGGTCACTACGACAAGGTTAAAGGTCAAATTAAGGTCACACCATGATAATACACACCTATAGCCCCTAACCAATGTTCCTACCAAGTATCAACTTCCTACACCTTACGGTTTCCGAGATATAGCCCTGACAAGATTTTATAGGTCAAGGTCACTATGGCAAGGTCAAAGGTCAAATCAAGGTCACACCATGATGCTGCACACCTACACCCCCTAACTAATGTCTCTACCAAATATCAACTTCCTACACCTTACAGTTTCCGAGATATAGCCCGGACAAGATTTTATAGGTCAAGGTCACTACGGCAAGGTCAAAGGGTAAATCAAAGTCAGATCATGACGCTGCACAACTACACCCCCTAACCAATGTCCCTACCAAGTATCAACTTCCTACACCTTACGGTTTCCGAGATATAGCCCGGACAAGACTTTATAGGTCAAGGTCACTATGGCAAGGTCAAATCAAGGTCAGACCATGACGTTGCACACCTACACAGCCTATCCAATATCCCTACCAAGTATCAACTTCCTACACCCTACAGTTTCTGAGATATAGCCCGGGCAAGATTTTATAGGTCAAGGCCACTACGGCAAGGTCAAATCAAGGTCAGACCATGACGCTGCACAACTACACCCCCTAACAAATGTCCCTACCAAATATCAACTTCCTACACCTTACGGTTTCCGAGATATAGCCCGGACAAGATTTTATAGGTCAAGATCACTACAGCAAGGTCAAATCAAGGTCACACCATGACGATGCACACCTACACCCCCTAACCAATCTCCCTACCAAGTATCAACTTCCTAAACCTTACGGTTTCTGAGATACAGCCCGGACAAAATATTTCCCCATGCCCGGACGCCCGCCCATCCGGACACCATGGGTGAAAGCAATACCCCGACAGCCCTTAAGGGCTGTGGGGTAAAAATGATAATCTGCTAGAATCCAAAAAGGAACAGTCCAAAGCCCGGCAGAGATCATATCCCAGTAAGCCCAGGGAGGGATGACTATGGTGGTGGGTATGTCAATCTGAACAGGCATGTGAAAGTTTCTGAGATATAGACCAGACAAGATTTTTTTTAAGTTCAAGGTCAATATAACAAGATCAAAGGTCAAACCAAGGTCCCACCAGGGCATTGCATTACCACATCCCTCGATGCATACCTACATCCAATATCCTTGCCAAACATGATACTCCTAAACCGGTCTCTGAGATATAGTCAGGACAAGATTTTACATGTCAGGTTCACTACTGTAAGATAAAAGGTTACATCAAGGTCAAAGCATAACCTCATACATCTATACACCCAACCAATGTCCCCACCAAGTATGAGCTTTATCTGCTTCACCGTGACTGAGATACAGCCTTTACAACCTTCCAACTGCCCATCCACCTGGTTAAAAGGGTGAAAACAATACTGTACAACCTTCAAAGGCTGTGGGGAAAAAAGTTACTATGTCTTCAATAGATTTGCAAAAATGCTTTCTGCGTTTTCATTTGCTTGCTCAGTTACACTACATCTAAACTACTACATATTGAAAAACTGCTATGTATAGCTAAATACCTTTACCATTAATGTGTTTCCATCTGTATGTTTACATTCGTCAGACTGCACTTCTATGTTTGAATGACACTAAATTTTATGGTTTAAAGTCACTGTAAGGCAGCATGGCCTTAAATTCTAAAGTTATACAACTTTAGTAAAATATAAAATTCTAACATAAAATGCATATAATAAAACCTATTTACATATTTTAGGTTAAAAAATATTTTTTTTACTAAAACAAGTGATACAATAATTAGAAACACACACGTCAATGACAAAAACATACATCACTTTCAGAACTAAACAAAATAACAATCTTCTTCAACTAAAAGACATATCACAATTATCACAAAACAAACAAAAAAACAACACTTAAGAGTAATTACACAGACCAAATTCCTCCGTCTTTTATGATCACTACTAAGAGTCTGAATACAATAAAAGTTATACATATGTATACAGTTCTTTATTTAGTAAAGTAGAAATCTCACCTATAAACAAGTTGGAGAATGCAGTATTCGCTCTGGCCAAAAATCAATGCAAGACAGACTGTCTCCCTTCACTGAAAGGGCAAGTCAAATGTGAAATAATATGAGACATCCTTTGCATCAAGATATTTTGGAATGGAGTTCAAACAGAAATACAGTTACTAAGCTGGACAAGTTTTTTGCAAAGTCAAGTTTTTGTACCTCCATCAACAGGTAGGATAATACTGGGACAGGAAAGTGGTTTTCCCCAATTGGGAATTTGAGCCCATGACTCCAGATACGACAGCAAAGTAAATAAATGCCAAACTTATTAACCACTAGGCAAACATGGTCTATTTGCATGGCAAACAAATAAAATTGGCCCATTTCAACCATATTTTATATACCTGTATATCAGATAGTAAATATTGTGTTAGATAATACAATGAAACACTATTCAATCATATGTACTCAATGGATAGTTGTAGATGTAGGAGACAAGAAATGATGACATCACTGGTTTATGTGTTGGTTTCTGTGGATAAAAAAAATCAACAAAAGCAATGAAATCTGGCTAAAATACCTTAATTCCAACAAGAGTTATTGTTTGCTGGATTCAAAAAATAAATTATACTTTATTTCTTCTCTTTCAGATTTATTTCTGTGAAGAAATATTTATTTAGTCGCTTCTGATAATAGATGAATTTCTTCGGTCAGTACCAGTAGTTGTTTTGCGTATTTCACCTGCAAAATTATGCAGACAATTGATAAAAAGCACTGAAATCTTTCGAAAATACCGTAATTCTTGCAAGAGTTGCTGTTTCATCTCTTTCTCTTATATTTCTATGAAGAAATATATACATTTCATCGCTTTCAATAATAGAAAACTTCTTCAGTCAGTAATTGTTTTAATTGTTTCACAAGAGGCAATAAATTTATTCAGGCAATAAATTTATTCAGGCAATATGCAAATTTCTTTGGTCAGTAGTTGTTTTGAGTGTTTTGCATGGTAGCAACAGCGCAGGCGTGTTGATGATTTGGTTTTGTGACAACTTGCCCCTCAGTGTGTACTAACTTGTGAAATCATGCTCGACGGCGAACACTAAGAATGACAGAAGACTAAAGAGAACAAAATGGTACATAAATGCTGGATATACCAAAAAAAAACACTTCTAATTTACAAGAGAATAGAATATAAGGTACTATTAATAACTAACACATGCCTGCCTATACACAAATGTGTTATTTTATTCAGGTATTGAACTTTTTAAACCTGGCTACCAATGAAATATATTGAAATACTCTCAAAGAAACGCACTTATTCCCCAAATTTATTGGAATTATTTAATTAATAAGGTTAGAAGTAACCATCCGATACATCAGATATTTTATTTTCTCAGTTACACTGATGAGAATCCTACGTTATTGGACAGGCACCGTGCTACAGTAAAACATCTAAAATCATTCCTGTGCAAGCCATCTCCAGTATATTTTTAAAATTTGACTGCAATGTCTGACTTTTCCTTTAACTGAGCAGAAACCAACCTTATGTAGGGACACATCAATAGGATATTATCATTGCAATTTTTGTCTTGAAAAATAACCCATTTGGCTTGAATCAAATAGCCATGTTAAGTAAAAAAACACAATAAAATGTACAATAGTTAAAGCAACTGCTTAGCAGTCTGAGAACAGGCTTTTTATACAAAGAGATAAAATGGACGTACAAAATAAAACACCAAAACTTTTAACAAGTGCATAAAATACATATAAGAGCACACTCTTAAAACAAATACTGACAAATTCTAATAAACTACTATTATTAATGTACAACAGGAAGAGGCAGTGAAAGTAACAATCTTTAACAACCAAGATATATTAACAAGGAACTCAATGTATTTACAATGTCTGTTTTGTCTAAGGTGTCAGAAAATAAAAATTTACAAAAACTCCCACCAAGAAATGCTTAATTGTGGTATTATTAAATCACTGTTCCGTGCAATTTAAAACTTTTGTCTATTTTCCCAGATGAATCTAAGGTATATTTGTTATCACTGGGGGAACATATGCAAAAAGAAAACATCTCAATTTTTTAAGCGCGAGCCTCGCTCACTTTTTTTCACACTTTTTTTGTCTCTAGACTTTCATGAATTGGGCCGTAGCATGATGAGTACATGTCTCTTCACTGAAGTTGAGCAGCAATGGGTTACGTTAGTACTTGGATGGGTGACCACTTCAGTCTGGTCGTGTCTCTGATGGCTTTGCAGCTCACGCTAGTAGACTGACACCCCTTTTGGCCTTGTTTTAAATTATCATGTGTAACCTTCAAAGAAATAAGGCAAAAGACCCTACAGCACTGTATATATTTTTGAGTTACTGTATCAGCAGAAAATTTAGCTAGAAGAAAATTCCACCAAGTCTCAGTTTTAAAGAGATTCCCTAGAATTACTTTACACTAATTGCACGTTTCTTTTTTAGATAATAATACAGATTGAGGTTAATTTTCACTGTCCAAGCATTTTAGGTAAAATTGTTAAAACTGTCTATTGAAAATCCCACTTATACAGTATCTGTATGACACACATTCACTCGTGCATATAGCTTAATTTCTCTTAAAGCATCACTCTGTTGGTTTATAATTAAACATTCATGATATGCTAACGCTACATGAATTTCTCTCTTCATACATTTGTAAACATTTTCAAAAAAAAAAATATATATATATATATCAGCAGAGATGCCCGTACCTCACAGCCTAGGGAAATAGTTTTCAACACCATGAGATATAGAAGTAGTGAAACAGTACAAAGATCTGGATACTTTCAGAGCAGTGTCAGTTATGTAAAGCTAAAAATAACGTTTAAGTAGAGAAAATAACATCTAAGAGAAAGAAAATGTATGAAAGGTAAAGCGTTAAAACAAGAGAATTCAATAGCAAGAGGACCGCATTAATCAGTAAACTAAAAAATAGCATCAGAGATGCCCGTACCCCACAGCCTAGGGAAATATTTTCAACACCATGAGATATAGAAGTACTGTATCAGTACAAAGTTCAGGATACTTTCAGAGCACTGTCAGTTATATAAAGGTTCAAACAATGTTTAAATAGAGAAAATAATGTCTAAGAGAAAGATAATGCATGTACTCTTTAACTACATCTGGCATGGCCGAATTATGGTTTAGATGTTTTGAATATTACCATGCATACAGAAGTGGTAATACATTCAATGAATGCTTATGTGTGGTGTTGGAGCAAAATCTATGGCTCACTTGATGAAATTCCATCTGTTACAATGGGAAGTTGTAAAAGTAAAATTCTTCATGAATTCTAATGTGACTTAAACAGTGCTTAATCTGCATCAAAAGACAGACCCAAAGGTGCAACAAGATTTTAACGGTCAAGGTTACTACAAGGTCAAAGGTCAAGTCAAGGTCACACCATGATGCTGCACACCTACCAGCCCAACCAATGTCCCTACCAAGCATCAACTTCCTACACCTTATGGTTTCCGAGATATAGCCCGGACAAGGTTTTATAGGTCAAGGTCTTTTCGGCAAGGTCAAATCAAGGTCAGACCATGACGTTGCACACCTACACACCCTAACCAATGTCCCTACCAAGTATCAACTTCCTACACCTTACAGTTTGTGAGATATAGCCCGGACAAGATTTTATAGGTCAAGGTCACTACGGCAAGGTCAAATCAAGGTCAGACCATGATGTTTCACACCTACACCCCCTAACCAATTTCCCTACAAAGTATCAACTTCCTACACCTTACAGTTTCCGAGATATAGCCTGGACAAGATTTTATAGGTCAAGGTCAGTACAGCAAGGTCAAAGGTCAAATCAAGGTCAGACAATAACGCTGCACACCCACACCCCCTAACCATTGTCCCTACCAAGTATCAACTTCTTGCACCTTACGGTTTCTGACATACAGCCCAGACAATATTTTCAAACTCGAGGCCACTACGGCAAGGTCAAATCAAGGTCAGACCATGACGTTGCACACCTACACATCCTAACCAATGTCCCTACCAAGTATCAACTTCCTACACCTTACGGTTTCTGAGATACAGCCCGGATAAACTTTTTCCCGCTGCCCGCCCAGACACCATGGGTGAAAACAATACCCTGACAGCCCTTAAGGGCTGTGGGGTAAAACTTATGAAGCTGTAAAATTTATTAATTGGAGAATAGCTGTCAATGGAAATAGCACCCACAATTATGTAAAAGTGCATAATAATAAGCAGCAAGCAATATATCTTGGTCATAAGAGAAACATGTCTCAAATATGGCAGGTGAACACAGTTCGGCAGAGCCAAAGTTGAAGGTCAGACCATGATGAATACCTACAACCCCTAACCAATGTCCCCATCAACTCTCAACCTTCTACACCTTATGGAATCCAAGAAATAGCCCAGACAAGATTTTAAAACTCATGGTCACTATGGAAAGGTGAAATCAAGGTCACACCATGACAAGTACAGAATGTCCCTACCAAGTGTCAACTTCCAACACCTTACAGATTCTGAGATATAGCACTGAGAGGATTTTAAAGGTCAAGGTAACTATGGCAAGGTCAAAGCTCAAATCAAGGTCACCCCCAACCAATGTCCCTACCAAGTATCAACTTCTTACACCTTACGGTTTCCGAGATATAGCCCGGACAAGATTTTCAAACTCAAAATCACTACATCAAGGTCAAAGGTCAAATCAAGTTCACACCATGACGTTGCACACCTACAACCCCTAACTAATGTCCCTACCAAGTATCAACTTCGTACACCTTACAGTTTCTGGGATATAGCCTGGACAAAAATTTATAGGTCAAGGTCACTATGTCAAGGTCAAATCAAGGTCACACCATGACGTTGCACACCTACATCTCCCAACTAATGTCCCTACCAAGTATTAACTGCCTATACCTTGCGGATGCCGAGAAAAAACCCAGACAGATAAACCCAGTCACTACGGCAAGGTCAAATAAAGGTCACACCATGAGGTTGCACACCTACACCCCCTAACCAGTGTCGATACCAATTATCAACTTCCTACACCTTACAGTTTCTGAGATACAGCCCGGACAAACTTTTTCCCACTGCCCGCCCGCCCAAATGCCCCCCCCCCCCCCCCATCCGGGCTTGATGGGTGAAAACAATACCCTGACAGCCCTTAAGGGCTGTGGGGTAAAAAAATTGAAGTTCAGGGAAAATAAGAAATTTATTGTTCATCACATGCAGGGCATACTAGCTGGGTGAAAAAGAAATTCATATACATGTATAAGCTATCTTTAGTACAGAGAGTTTGCTGATATTTCATAAAAGAATTGCAAAGACTGTGAAAATGACCAATATGTGTTGTGTATATCTTTAGAAAAGCAAGAGAAATCACAAAGTAAAAAACTCAAAGATAAGGAGCACATGAGAAACAAAATACATGGTCCACCAATCATTTGATTGATATTTACTTAATATTCTAAGAAAATATACATCATGTGAATAAGGATAATAAAAAATAAAACAAGCCTTGTGCATATTTTAAAATTTATCACAAGAAGACACAGATGAAAAATCTTAGTATGCACCTGTGTGTGGATTATTCCCTCACACTATTGCAGAAAATACCCAAGGGAAATGCACTAGCATGAATGACAAATTATTTTCACAATTTTTGGGTTTTTTTTATGTGGCAATATATTAACTATAGGAATGAATACACAATAAATAAAAAACAAGGTCATTATTAAATTTGTCAACCTATCACTTGGCTCAAACCTCAAAGGATTTGTTTTCAAATCAGGTGGGCACAGCTGCAAAAATAGTTTAGGTCTCTCAGGTATGATAGAAAATCATAGCTTTCACTTAAAGAACAAGATTAAATGATTGAGAATGAGACAGCACAAGCTCTTTTGGAGGACACAATGCTGCTGTGTTGCATTATGATAAATCTACAATCAAACTTAAAGCTACTCAAGTCCCTAAATTATCTCTTTTTTTTAAAAAAAATTTCTTAATAGCACTGTGCAAAACATTATTTCATTTTGTGACATATTCTCTCTTGGACTTTACATTGTCGGAAAACTTTTTCAATTTTCATTATTTTGCCTTATCTGCAGAGATTTTAAACAATAAAACAGGAAGAAGGAACATTAATTTTTAAGTAACTATTTAAGCTACAAACACGATAACTATACCATTTTAAAGGCAAACATTTTAGTTTGTGTTGGTTTATACCTGTAGAAAATACAAATACTAAAATACTGTTGAATTCTGATAAAAAAGCACGAACTGGCACTGGTTTTGGTGGGAAAAAAGTTTGCCTCCAAAAACAAGATAAAAATGTCTTAATTCTATCATTTCCAGCATGATATTTTGACCAACTACAAAATATGAAGGATCTAGTCTAAACCACAATATATCTAAAGCATGGAAAACTCTCAAAAGACTTTAGCTTGCACAACATTCATTTATTTTACTTGTGAAGCCCTGTGCCTTCTCGTGATTTTACACTATTATGTCAGCAAATCTAATACTAAACTTAAAAAATATATCGGAGATACCTGTATCCCACAGTCAAGGGAAATACCTGAAACACTATGAGATAAAAAAAGAAGTGACAGAGTACAAAGATCGTGGGACTTTCAGAGCAATGATGTTGCACACTGAAACCCCTAACTAATGTCCCTGCCCAGTATCAACTTCCTAGACCACACAGTTTCTGAGATACAGCACAGACAAAATTTTAAAGGTCAAGGTCACTACAGTAAGGTCAAAGGTCAAACCAAGGTCACACCATGACATTACGCACATACATCCTCTAACCAATGTGAATCAACTTCCTATACCTTACTGTTTCAAGATATAGCCCAGTAAAGATTTTAAAGATCAAGGTCAATAGAACAGGGTCAAAGGTTAAGGTCACACCATAATACTACACACCCAACATCTCCTAGCCAATATCCCTACTAAGTATCAGCCTTTTACACCTTACAGTTTTGGAGATATAGCTAAGAAACTATTTTAAAGATCAAGGTCACCATGGCAAGGTCAAGGCAATCAAGGTCACACCATGATGCACACCTACACCCCCCTAGCCCCCAACCAATGTCCCTCACAAGTATCAACATCTTACACCTCACATTTTTTTAGATACAGCCTGGACAAGCTTTTTCCGGTCACCCACCTGCCCTTCCATCCAGACCCCATGGGTCAAAACAATACCACACAGCCCTTAAAGGCTGTGAAGAAGAACCATATCACTAAGTGATATTGTCACTGAAAACCTTTTACACATAAAAAACCTATTTCAACCTGATGTCATAATGGGGACTTTCATAATGATTATGTGCATCAATATAAATATTTATACACCTCTACATCATCACACAGTGTATGATATACATAACATAACGTGTAAGCTAATAAACATATATCAGCAATAAAAACCAAGATTATTGTTTCAATAGTTTTTAGTGCTCACAATTATCACACAAACTAATTATATCTATTAAGATATTCAAATCCAACCCACACTAAATACAACTGATTATCTAGACATTACGATGAGAATTTTCTTGCAAATTTACAATACTATATTAAGTTCAACTAGGTTTCACTTGGTACAAATAATTTTATAACCAGTATTTTTTTTTTCTGTGGCATAAATAAAACACTATTGTAGGCAATGTGATAAAGAACAATAATTAAAATACAATCTGAATTTTTTATCAGCAATTTAGAACCAAAATAAGGGCAGTTACATTTCCTGGGATGGCTGAAATACCAGGAAACACTGGAAAATATTTGGTACACATGGAATCCCCTCTGGTTTTATAAATACACTTCCACTTTAACCCCAAAATAAAAGATACTGACTGGTCAAGTTTATCAGAGAAAAAGACTTCACAAGCTACTGAAAACAAGCAATTAAGCCACTGCTGAACCCACCACATATGCAGTGTTGGCAGATGGCTGCTGTGTTTCCAAATATGTCACAAGTTGTACTAGTGAATGTACAAGGAATGAAATATGATGAAAATCATCTATATGAAAGCATGGCTTAAATTCAGCTAAATTATTTCCTACTATTAAACTACTGAAGTAAAGAATGCTGTGACTGTAACCTGCACCATATATAAGTCAAATATAAAAAATTTTGGTTATTTGGTTTGATTTTGAAGTGCGGAAGGGGGTATACTAGGAAAGTAGCAGATTGGAAAACTCTGCAAGTATTTTTAAGAGTAATAATGTAATAATCTAATGGCTAACATAAACAGTTTTACAAATTTTTATTTCTTTTCATCAACCTTTATCTGCTCATAAAATCATTTATGGTGTTCCAACGTATCTTCAGTATATTAAGCAACCAATCATACTTAAAAAATAAATATTGTTTCAACCACTTTTGTCCAAAGTCATTCTATACTACTGTTTTGGCAACACATAACCAAATCTTACTTCTCTAATTTCTTTGGTAAACTTTACTTGAAACTGCAAAAAAATTTAACCTATAACAAGGTTTGTAAATTATGTTGGCTTCAAAGATTAAACTTAGTTAAACTTAAACTTTTTAGGTTAAACTTAGTTTATAATAGTAACAGTAAAAATCAGAAATTCTAAAAATATACAAACTCTCGAGTTTTAGTTTTAACCTACAGGAAGTACAACTGAAACAAGCGTGGCAGCTGATGTAAAGAAATATTACAAAAATAAAATGTTAAATGTCTGTTAAAATAAGGAAAATTAAGTAACTTTTAAATATTATTTTCGATACATAATCAATTGTAAACATGAGAGCTGATTTTTGACATCAAAACTTGTAAATAGACATTGAATCAATTTTCCGTCGAATCGTAGGACAACTAACTGTGAGCAAACATTTTCCTAAGTGGTTGGGTTACCATTGACAGTTACCATGTTGCAGTATGTATTGGAGTTATTTGAAGTCATTAATTTCTGAAACAAGGATAAACAGCAACATAACACTTTTTGTGATTTTTTTTTCTTCTGTAAAACACCAACCATGTACAGTATTTTTCAGTATTCCCCACTTATGGAGTATTGGACAGGACAGCATTTCCCAGTATTTCAAAGCCTGACCAAAATAACATCTCTTGTAACAATTTGAAATCAGCTTAACATAAATATACTCTTTATCAACCTTTCCTTAAATACAAAACATAGAGCAAGAACGGAATTGCATATAACTGCTTTCTCAATTCATTGGTATTTTTGAAGGTGGAATTTCAGGTAAAGTAATTAATGATGTATTATCCTAAGATTAGTTAATGAAGGTGTAAACTACATGGTCAAAGCCTTTTACTAATACTGGTACATTATTTAACTAAACCTTCAGTTGCGGCATTAGGAAAAACATAACAAGTGCATTATCATTTCTAAAAACCTTCAAAGATCAAGATATCTTGATTTCTCCAGAAATGCACACCTTATTTTTTTATAGGATTCGAAGAAAATCAAACTGGTTATTTCCCTGCATTTCTACACCACTAGAACCTTCTTCACACATGTTGAACAAAGGATCTGCTAAGCTTTCTCTGCTTGACTGTGAGCTAACATTTTCCAAACTCGTTGGGGTACCATCGACAGTGGTAGGTATCATGTTACATCCCATACCAACTTGCTGGTTCATCTGATATCCATGGTTACCATCATACTTCTCACTCCCATCATTGCAGAATTCCACTGGTGTGGGAGGGTGGGATTCTGGTGGAGTGGGGTTTGGTACTTGAAGTTGATTCATCTGGCCTTGCATGAGGCCATGGCCTGTGTACTGGGCATTATGGTTCATATTCTGAATCATGACACTGTTCAAAGTCTCGCTGATCTTATGTCGCATATTGTGTGGCAACTTCACACTGGCACCACTGATCATGTGATCACCACGTAAATTCTGATTGGCTGCATTTCTGAATCCTTCAGATGCCAAACGTGACTCTAAGATCTGCAAAAGATTTTTCTTGACATTATTGTAGGTAGCACTATTGTTGTTATCACTCCTGTATGCACTGCTGATGCCATTGTCTGGTGGTTGATGGTAGCTATAGCTGCCTTGCTGACTGGGTTGCTGAGGTTGGCCTGAGTAATTCTGTGGAGGACACTGCATGTCACTCAAGATTCCTCCATCTTGAGTAAGATATGTACCCAGTTCTATGTCTCCCTGCATGAAGTTATGAGCAGGCACAGACACACTCCTCAGATTGTTATTGCCCATTGTGCTATTGAAGTCACCACTAAATACATCACTTGGATTTGACATGATGTCATGGACTTCAGGAGAGAATGGCGATTCTGGAGGACAATGGCCATACCCATGACTGGATGGAGAAGCCATTGCAAGAGATTCTTGGCTCATAGTTTGTTCTGGAGGCAGAAGTGGCTGAATTGGAGTTGCAAACTCAGACCTTCTAGGCCTAATATGAGATTGATCTGACAGATGTCTACATCTTTTATTGGAAAATGTCCGATCAGAATCCATGGTCCTCTTCATTGGTGGCTTCACACCAACCATTGAGGCAAAACCACCGTTATTATTGCTTCCACTGTCTAAAGCAGCATTATTTAAAATAAACTGGTTATTGGTATTAGACTCTTGAAAAGTATTGGACTCTATCGATGTATGAATAGGTTGAAGGCCAGGATTACTCATGTTCATATTTAACGGTAGATTATCCTCAGGTAAATTGTTACAATTCTGGTTGTATGGCACAAAATTTGATGACTGTCTGCTAACCCAATCGCTGGTATTGTAGATGTCTTCCACATTATCAGTAGGACTGTTCTGCCGTGAACTTTCCTGACTCAGCAGAGCCTTTAGTTTAGCATTCATCTGTGTCCCTCTACTACTTAATATAGAGTTGCTGTCCACTGTTTTTACCTGAGGTTTCACTGGACTCACTGTATTACCTTCACTAACACTCTGTATTGGCATGAAAGCTGAATTCATATCCATGCATGATGCACTGCGATTGTGTACAGTCTCATTCTCCATACTCCTGGTACTAACTAAATCCAAAATTTCATTTGTACTGGCTGTACCCTCATAATCTACATTCCCACCATTATTGTCGGCAGCAGAATATGTCAGAATCTGTCTGTAATGCATGTTTGGGTTTTGATCCCATGACATATTACAGTCTATCATTTTAGACATATCTGACTGTGGTGGTGTGATGGTTGAATCTAACTGCGAATTTTTGTCTGTTGAATTACTTAATCTCTGCAGTAATTGTGCAATAAACTTTTTCTGCAAATCTGCTGCCTGCTGCTTCTCTGTACTTACAACCTTTTTATCATTATTGCTCGACAAAAGAGATGCTAATTTTGGATTCGTTGATGCAGCTACACTTTTTCCTACGAGGACCTTGTTGAATGTTTCCTTTCCTAAGGCTTCTTCCAATAACAACTTTAATACTGCAGTCTCTTTCCTTCCAATGCTGGCATTGATGTCAGCATCACTAGACATATTATCTTGGGAAACTACAGACCCTTTGCCATTTCTATTGATATTCCCTGAAATGTAATCATCTGTCAATCTTTTTCCTTCAATGTTTTGTGGAGATGAGACATCTGTCATCTGGTTAGGGTTTGGTGTATTACTTGCATCTTGAACGCTGTCATTTCTTAATGTAGTTTCTTTCTTTGTTGATGCCGTAATACTCTCAGCTGATACAGCGATATCTTTCTCCTTTATGACATCCCGTCTACTTTTTCTCCGTGGTCTTGAAATGGCAGAACTCGGTACGTGTGCCTTACGCATTACCATGGCTTCTTTTGCAATTTTCTCCCTCAACATCTTCTGATTTGTTAAATGTTCTTTTACTTCCTCTGGTGAAGCTTCCTCAGTGAAAGATAAATTCTGAGTGGCTCCTTTTGGAGAAAGATTTTGGTGTTTCTTTTTCTCTCTAATTTCTTTCAATATTTGGGCTACCGGTCTATTGTCATTGACATACTTGTTTCTCCCAGTACATTCTGGACTGGTTACTCTGACTCGCTGTTCTTTTAACAGTGATGACACAGTCTTACTATTTGATGCTTTTCTTTGTGGCGCAACAAAATTGTTCCCACTGGCAGGGCTTTGCAACATGGACACAATCTTTGCATTCAAAGCACTAATCAAGTTAGTGGCAAGCTGTGAGGAACTTTCAGGAGCTGCATCCTCATGAATACCTGTGGCAGCTATAGCAGTTGGGTCCAAAGTACCAATTGGAACAGCCACGTTAGTTCCACCTGACTCGGTATCACTAAGTTTAAAGTTTAGAAAAACCCCATGTGGAATGTTTTGAGAAGAATTATTTTCATTCGGTGTCTCTTCACTTTCTTGCTTGATGGTCTGTGTATCTATAGTTTCTGAAATCTCTCTCTGCTGAGATGTTGGTTGATTACTGTCAGTACTTCTTATCACAGGCTTTATGGGTGTGTTTCCAATGCTTTCTGACATACTTTGAGATCGTTGTTTGACTGTTTGACTTCCTTTACTTTTACCCACCACAGTATGTTCACTGCTTTCTGTACCCAATCCCTCTTTACCAGAGGACACATCAGAAGCTTCAATTTGTCCTGAATTCTCCACATAAGTGTATGAAGTTATAGCACCAGCATCTCGGTTATTGCTACAATTTGTCTGACCCCCCAAAACAGCACCAATATCTGTTTCAGGTTCCTTTGGCTTTGTTTTGTACACAACATCCTTGTTGAAAGAAGCACCACTGTTGTTATTATCACATTCTTGGGGGGATTCTACAGTTTGAGGAGTAACACCTGTAGTAGAAGCACTGCCTAGCTGCTTCTGCTGCTGTATGGAGATTGAAGCCTGTGTAGCACTGGCTACAGGAACTGTCAGTGGGGATGCCAGTAACATCTGATTGATACTAGGGGAGTTAGGGGTAGGGGACACAATGAGCAGCGGGGTAGACGGGGGTCTCTGTGGTGTGGTGGGACTCTGCCCAGATGTTATGCAAGTGAAGCTAGAGTTTCTGGATCCTATACTAGACTGGCTGGGATGGGTGGCAAACACACTGGACTGAATCATCAATGGAACTGGCTTTGGGAGGATTGCCTTTGGGACTGTCACACTTCTGGAAACATGGTCTAAAAACAGGACAGATACCTCTTTTGGAGACAAAATTAATTGGAGATTAATAGTTTATGTGATAAAATATGTACAAGAGATGCTTACACCAGCAGAAGCAAACAAAAGAGAAATCAAAAATGAAGTTCAGTCAACAAAAGCAGTATCTCTATTGTTTAACTGTTCTCATATGGAAATGATTTAAGAACCCAATGAAAATTATTGATATTATTGCCAATAAACATAGCCATCCATTAGGTAATATTAGATTTCATGTGGAGTACACTCATAACTAACCAAATCTACTTTTTTCAAATGCAGCAAATGAACATAGATGATTCTTGTAAAACTAGACCTAGCGTATCAGAGAACCGATGCAAATTGTATCCACCGTAAAGACAATGCACCAAAACCTCTAGGACCAATAATAAGCGAGTTATAAGCACTTTTAAGTTTGGCTGTCCTCATTTGACCTTCAAGGAGGGGCCCAAGGTCAAATCCGACCACGCCAGAAGATTCCCAGCGCATGATTTCCTATATGTTGGTTTACCATCCCAAACATCTAGGACCAATAATAAGTGAGTTATAGGCACTTTTACCTTTGGCTATCCTCGTTTGACCTTGAAGGAGGGGCCCAAGGTCAAATCCGACCACACCAAAAGATTCCCAGCCCATGATTTCCTATATGCTGGTTTACCATGCCAAACTTCTAGGACCAATAATAAGCGAGTTATAAGCACTTTTAAGTTTGGCTGTCCTCGTTTGACCTTGAAGGAGGGGCCCAAGGTCAAATCCGACCATGACAGAAGATTCCCAGGCCATGATTTCCTGTATGTTGGTTTACCATCCCAAACCACTGGGATCAATAATAAGCCAGTTATAAGCACTTTTAAGTTTGGCTATCCTCGTTTGACCTCGAAGGAGGGGCCCAAGGTCAAATCCGACCACGCCAGAAGATTCCCAGCCCATGATTTCCTATAGGTTGGTTTACCATCCCAAACCTCTAAAACCAATAACAAGCGAGTTATAAGCACTTTTAAGTCTGGCTGTCCTCATTTGACCTTGAACGAGGGGGCCCAAGGTCAAATCCGACCACACCAGAAGATTCCCAGCCCATGATTTCCTATATGTTGGTTTACCATCCCAAACCTCTAGGACCAATAATAAGTGAGTTATAAGCACTTTTAAGTTTGGCTGTCCTCATTTGACCTTGAATGAGGGGCCCAAGGTCAAATCCGACCACACCAGAAGATTCCCAGCCCATGATTTTCTATATGCTGATTTACCATACCAAACCTCTAGGACCAATAATAAGCGAGTTATAAGCACTTTTAAGTTTGGCTGTCCTCGTTTGACCTTGAATGAGGGGCCCAAGGTCAAATTCGACCACACCAGAAGATTCCCAGCCCATGATTTTCTATATGTTGGTTTTACCATCCCAAACCTCTAGGACCAATAATAAGCGAGTTATAAGCACTTTTAAGTTTGGCTGTCCTCGTTTCACCTTGAAGGAGGGGCCCAAGGTCAAATCTGACCATGCCAGAAGATTCCCAGCCCATGATTTCCTATATGTTGGTTTACCATCCCAAGCCTCTAGGATCGATAATAAGGGAGTTATAAGCAGTTCTAAGTTTGGCTATCCTCGTTTGACCTTGAAGGAGGGGTCCAAGGTCAAATCTGACCACATCAGAAGTTTCACAGCACATGATTTCCTATAGCTTGGCTTCACTTTGCAAACCTCTAGTACCAATAATAAGGGAGATATAGGCACTTTTAAAGTCCGCTATGTGGGTTACTTCGGCACTCCATGGATGACCTTGAGTTAGGAGCTTCAAGGTCAAATGTGTGCAAGGTTGTAGAGGACATGTATATGTGTCATATATATCACCTATGAAGAGATTCAACCTTCTACCTATGAGGAACAGCCAGTAGAAAAATGTAGATTATTTTCAAAGAAATGCCTGTGGCGGCCATCTTGTTTTTCAGAATGAGGCTATTTTCCTTCCCAGAGAAGCTTACCCCCCAATGAAGATATCCTGCAAATTTGGTGAACCTAGCTGCTGTTGTTTTCCTCTTGGAGCGTTAATGCCGAAAATCTCTCTACGCGCGGCGGCGGCGTAGCGAATACTAAACCAAAATATCCACCAGATGCTTCCGGTGGATACAATAAAATATTCTGCCTATATATTTTATCAATGAGTTGTACCAGAGTAAATTTAGCATGTGTGTGATGGTGAGACATTTATTTTTCATATAACATTATTTTTAGCTTAAATGACACAAACTGATTGGTTTGTTCTTCAATAAATAATGCTTCAGCACTGAAAAAGTGGAGATGATCAATACCATAGTTTTCTAGTAAACAGTACCTTGGTTGGAGGTGGTAGTTTCTGAGGAGACTGAAGCATCATAGGACGCTGTTGCTGTATCCACTGAATCATTGTATTCATCAGATGGAGGAGATTCACCAGTAATGGCACACCTTTTATATATAAAGGAGACTAGAACAAAATGATATGAATAAAGCAATTATAATTTTTCTGAACTAAAACTTGATTTATTCCTATAATAGGACCATTTGGATTACTGCACTAATTCTGATTCAACATTCACATAAATTGAAATCAACAATGAGATTTTATTATGTGGATACCTTTGTTCATGTAATTTCCTCTTCTGTTCCTTTAACTTCTCTTTCTCCTGTAACTTCATCTGCAATTGTTGTCTAGCACTTCTGCCACCACTGGATGAAATCTGTTGGCAAAACTGAGGGGTGGACCTTGATCCTGTAAAAAAAAAACAGATGGAGTTTCAAAGTGCAGAGTGCCACAAATACCTACAAGTATACATTCAAAATTTAGCTGTGACAAACTACTTAAGTAATTACTTCCAATAATTTCATCACTAGCTATCTGCCTAAATAATTTCTTAATTTTTTAATTTCAACTAGAAAAAGGTTTTTGCGAACAAAAACAAGCGGCCCGGATGGAGACTTGAGTTAATAAAGCTGTAGTAGTTGTGGTACGAGGATTCATGGTATAAGACTGTAAGGAGAAGGTAAGCTTTACTGTGTTTTGTACCTAATGGAAAAGTGGATTATCTAAAAATAGCATCAGAGATGCCCGTACCCCACAGCCTAGGGAAATATTTTCAACACCATGAGATACAGAAGCACTGTACCAGTACAAAGTTCAGGATACTTTCAGAGCACTGTCAGTTATATAAAGTTCCAAAAAATGTTTAAATGATGAAAATAATGTTTAAAAGAAAGATAATGCATGTAAAGATGAAGTATTAAAACAAGTCAATTCAATAACAAGATGACAGCATTAATCAGTAAACTAAAATTCAACATTCTTTATCTACACCTGCATGGCCGAATTATGGTTTAGATGTTTTGAATATTACCATGCATACAGAAGTGGTAATACATTTAATGAACGCTTATGTGTGGTGTTGGAGCAAAATCTGTGGCTCACTTGATGAAATTCTATCTCTTACAATGGGAAGTTATGAAAGTAAAATTCTTAATAAATTTTAATATGAATTAACAGTGCTTAATCTGCATCAAAAGACAGACCCAAAGGTGCAACAAGATTTTAAAGGTCAAGGTCACTACGACAAGGTCAAACTAGAGGAATGCTTTTGCTAACAAAAGCGAAGTGTCCCTTACAGTTTAAAATGCTTTGTGGTTTTAATAAGCATGCTGTAAAGCTAAGAATGCACAAAGCTGCACCGTATGCTTTCCCAATACCTCTTAATACATTCTGAAGCTATAAAAGCAACAATAAAGGAGATATAAGGCAAAAACTCCAAAGCAGCTATTTATGACCCCAGTTTGGCCCATAAGGGAGGGTCGGGGGGTAAAACTGACCGGCTATTTAGACTCTCCACATATGCTTTCCCAATACCTCTTAATACATTCTGAAGGTCTAAAAGCAACAATAAAGGAGATATAAGGCAAAAACTCAAAGCAGCTATTTATGACCCAGTTTGGCCCATAAGGGGGGGGGGGGGGGGGGGGGGGGGGGGTCAGGGGATAAAACTGACCGGCTATTTAGATTCTCCACATATACTTTCCTAATACCTCTTAATACATTCTGAAGCTATAAAAGCAACGATAAAGGAGATATAAGGCAAAAACTCAAAATCGGCTATTTTATGACCCCAGTTTGACCCATAAGGGGGGGCCAAGGGGTAAAACTGACCGGCTATTTAGACTCTCCACATATGCTTTCCCAATACCTCTTAATATATTCTGAAGCTATAAAGGCAACAATAAAGGAGATAAAGGCAAAAACTCAAAATCGGCTATTTTATGACCCCAGTTTGACCCATAAGGGGGGGCCGTGGGGTAAAACTGACCGGCTATTTAGACTCTCCACATATGGTTTCCTATTACCTCCCAGTACATTTTATAACTCTAAATGCAATACTTAAGAAGATAATAGGGGGGTTGGCCTAAATTTAAGGCTTTCAGATTGGAAGGTGTCAGAAAATCACTCATAAATGAGACATTTTTCAAGGGATTGCTCCCAAAATCTAATCAGCTCACGTTTTCGATAGTATGAACAGGTGTGTCAAATTATAAGGCTCTGTAGCAAGTAGTTTTTCCTGAACTGTGATGATGGGGGGGTGTACTTCAAAAAATAGTTTTTGATCATGTGACCTTCATAAAGGTCAAAGGTCAAATTTAAGCATGCAGAAAAATTTTCCCACGCCTAAGGTATATAACTGCCAAATATGGTTTGAAACCTTCTAACAATAAGGGAAATATTCAAGGGAGACCATAATGCGGCGGCGAGGAAACTGAGGCGAAAACAAAGAAGCGCCCTTTCAGGGATGCTTAATTAAGGTCACACCATGATAATACACACCTATGGCCCCTGACCAATGTCCCTACCAAGTATCAACTTCCTACACCTTACGGTTTCCGAGATATAGCCCAGACAAGATTTTATAGGTCAAGGTCACTACGACAAGGTCAAAGGTCAAATCAAGGTCAGATCATGACGTTGCACAACTACACCCCCTAACCAATGTCTCTACTAAGTATCAACTTCCTACACCTTACGGTTTCTGAGATATAGCCTGGACAAGATTTTATAGGTCAAGGTCACTACGGCAAGGTCAAAGGTCAAATCCTGATCAGACCATGACGTTGCACACCTACACCCCCTAACCAATGTCCCTGCCAAATATCAACTTCCTACACCTTACAGTTTCCGAGATATAGCCCGGACAAGATTTTATAGGTCAAGGTCACTACGGCAAGGTCAAAGGTCAAATCAAGGTCACACCATGACGTTGCACACCTACACCCTCTAACCAATGTCCCTACCAAGTATCAACTTCCTACACCTTACGGTTTCTGAGATATAGCCCGGACAAGATTTTATAGGTCAAGGTCACTACGGCAAGGTCAAATCAAGGTCACACCATGATGTTGCACAACTACACCCCCTAACCAATATCCCTACCAAGTATCAACTTCCTACACCTTACAGTTTCCGAGATATAGCCCGGACAAGATTTTATAGGTCAAGGTCACTACGGCAAGGTCAAATCAAGGTCACACCATGACGTTGCACAACTACACCCCCTAACCAATATCTCTACCAAGTATCAACTTTCTACACCTTACAGTTTCCGAGATATAGCCCGGACAAGATTTTATAGGTCAAGGTCACTACGGCAAGGTCAAAGGTCAAATCAAGGTCACACCATGACGTTGCACAACTACACCCCCTAACCAATGTCCCTACCAAGTATCAACTTCCTACACCTTACGGTTTCTGAGATATAGCCCAGACAAGATTTTCAAACTCAAGGTCACTACGACAAGGTCAAAGGTCAAATCAAGGTCAGACCATGACGTTGCACACCTACATCCCCTAACCAATGTCCCTACCAAGTATCAACTTCCTACACCTTACCGTTTCTGAGATATAGCCCGGACAAACTTTTTCCCACCGCCCGCCCGCCCAACAGGACGCCCGCCCGCCCAACAGGACGCCCGCCCGCCCATCCGGACACCATGGGTGAAAACAATACCCCGACAGCCCTTAAGGGCTGTGGGGTAAAAACTGTATCAGTTGCAGTATTAGACTGTAAGCAGAATGTGAGCTTTATTGTGTTTCGTAAGGTGGTATATTTTATGAAAAGAATATATCATTTTTGCTGTAAATTTGGGATCGTAAATTTTTTCCAGGAGATATTTAATCCTAGATTTATAATGACAAAGATACACTGTAGTAAACTATAATTGGCTATAGATAGGGACATTCATACGTTGTATATCTTTCAGGCATTTTATGCCTCTGAAAATTCATTGCTATTTAATAATTTTATAAGATAAATATGGTAAGATAATTGTATTTGTGAAATCCTTAATTGTTCCATTGTAAAAAAATACACAAAGTCATGTTGTCAGATGTTATTGTTAACATTTTTAATTCACACATGACTCTATATCTGAATATCATGAAAGCCCAAGGTTTTTATATATTATTAAGGCTTTTTCCATTCTCTCAGACAAGGCATTCTTTCCACAATGCTCTTCTTCCATAAACCTAAAGATAAATGTCCTTGTTTGAATTGTTTACCCCCAAAAAGATTTACTGTAGGCATATCCCTTAATGGAAAGAAATGAATACATCTTGATATCCCTTATCAACCTTTTCACTCAGTGTGCAGGCACATTATGTAATCACACAGATGTTAACACACAAAGCACAGTGGATAATTTCACTGCAAGGTGGCCATAACTTCATTCATATTTGGACTTTAACGTGACCATAAAATCAGAATGTCCCTTTTGTCATCCTTTATACGTGCATAAAGTTTAGCTGAGTTCAGTTGAACAATAAGATAGCTGGAGGCTGAAAACTTCCTTTTTTCACTGTAAGGTGACCATAACATCATTCATATTGCGACTTTAAGGTGAGAATGTCCTTTCTGCCAACCTTTATAAATGTGTTTTATTTTTAAAAATTCAACATTAACTGAACTTAGGGCTGAAAAATTTTATAACTTTAGGGGGGGAGGGGGGGGGGGGGGCATAGCTCCAATTATATTAACAGTTTAAGGTCACCATAAAGTCAGGATAATCCTTTGGTAAATCTTTATATATGCCAAGTTTGGTTGAAAAAGTGAAAAACTAAGTGAACTGGAGGGCTAAAATCACTTTTTGACATTAAGGTGACCTTAAGATTGCAGATACAGGGCTAAAACTTCGGCATGTGAAAGATTATCAAAAAGTAGCTGAATAAGTTATTCCAACAAAATGCCGAAATCGTAACCGTTTTTGAGATACAAAGCACCCATTTTTAAAAACTTATGAAAATAAAACACCTCTCATTCAGGCATCTATGGTCCGATTGATCAGAAAATCCTTTCCGACCTGCGGATTGAGGTCTAGAATGTACCTGATCAATTTTATAGCACAGGTGTGTGGTTTTTTTCCGAAACGTGATGATGGGGTGTTTTTGAAAAATGCTTAAAGTTAGCTTAAGTAAAGCTTAAGGTTTCCACAAAGTATCCCAAAAATTTTTCCTGCCCCTATAGTTTTAAAGAAAGATAAGAAGGAAAGAAAAATTTGAAAGCCCAAGAATTTATTCAAGGGAGACCATAATCTGGCGGCGACGGTGATCAGTCAAACTTATGTGAAAACAAATAAGCCCCCTGACGGCCGCTTAATTACTACAAAATTTATGTCAGTATACTAGTGTGGGTCTCCAAAGTCTAATAACACATCCAGTTTATCCAAATAATATCTAGGTTTAATGACATGAACCTGGGGCGCTTTTTGACAAAAAAATATTCACACAAAATACAAGCATCTAACCATGTGGTTCACTGGTGTGATTCTCTTCCCTGTACTTTGGCACTTGAGACAAAATTGTATAGGCTGCTTCTGAACTGACATTCACATAAGACTTCAGTACCTGTGGATAACAATTAACAGTTCTCACTTTCCAAGTAAAATTGAATAAATTAAAAACCAAAAGTTCAGTCTCCACAAAAAAAGAAGCTTAATGTAAGCTGTCCAAAGTGAATTTCGAAGCGTCTTGCGTTGTGAGGTAAAGCCTGAAATAAAGACCGTTTAATATATACTTTAGTAAGAAACACTCATCTTTTGCGGTTAAAATTCCTTTCGAAAAAATCAAGAACTTAAGAAATTTTTAAATCTTTAAATTGGCAAATAAACCTCAATCTTTGGATCAGTATCAACCATTATCTGGATTATGGATCACCAGTTTCTCTCAAGACAGGATCAATTCGCCTTTGATAAACTAATAACCACATTCAAATTGGGTACTTCTATGGTTTACAAGCAAAGTGAATATGTTAGAACTGTAATACTTTTAAACATACCAAATGCTCTGCAATGTCATTAATGGTAGAGAATTTCTCATTCAGCAGCTTCTGAGCCCACTCCACTATTACAGCACAGCATGCTTTCACAACATCTTTCTTGTCAATTTGACTCTCAACAGCTTTTCCATCACTTTTAACCTGAAAGTACAGTCAACCATCATCAAAAAACATTCTAGACAATTCCAGCCCATGATTCCCTACAGGTTGGTAAGACTGCAAACCTCTAGGACTAATAATAAGGGAGTTATAAGCACTTTTAACTTTGTTTATCCTCGTTTGACCTTGAAGGAGGGGTCCAAGGTCAAATTTAACCACATCAAAAGATTCCCAGCCCATGATTTCTTATAAGTTGGTTTCACATTGCAAACCTCTAGGACCAATAATAAGCAAGTTATAAGCACTTTTAAGTTTGGCTATCCTCGTTTGACCTTGAAGGAGGGGCCCAAGGTTAAATCTGACCACATCACAAGATTCTCAGCCCATGATTTCCTGTAGGTTGGTTTCACATTGCAAAACTCTAGGACCAATAATAAGCGAGTTATAAGCACTTTTAAGTTTTGGTATACTCGTTTGACCTTGAAGGAGGGGTCCAAGGTCAAATCTGACCACATCAGAAGATTCGCAGCCGATGATTTCCTATAGGTTGGTTTACCATCCCAAACCTCTAGGACCAATAATAAGGGAGATATGGGCACTTTTAAAGTCTGCTATGTGGGGTACTTTGGCACTCCGTGGATGACCTTGAATAAGAGCCTCAAGCTCAAATGTCTGCAAGGTTGTAGAGGACATGTATATCTGTTATACATATCACCTATGAAGAAATTCAAGGTCGAAGATCATATCAAGGTGACACCATGATGTTGCACACCTACACCACCAACCAATGTCCCTACCAAGTATCAACTTCCTGCACCTTATGGTTTCTGAGATATAGCCCGGACAAGATTTTAAAGGTCAAGGTCACTACAGCAAGGCAAAAGGTCAAATCAAGGTCACACCATGACGTTGCACACCTACACATCCCTACCAATGTCCTTACCAAGTTTCAACTTTCTACACCATATGGTTTCTGAGATACAACCAACAAACTTTTTCCCGAGGCCCAACTGCCCATAGGGATGCCATGGGTGAAAAAGATACCCCAACAGCTTTTAAAGGCTGTGAGGTAAAAACACAGTGTATGAATATGCAAAACACACTATCTTCAAAATTGTCTCGACACGTTTATGTTTAAATATGTACATTTATCACTCAACTTAAACTTGATCACAAACCTGGTACCATATATTACAGCTGTAAATCATTGACAACACATTTATATACAATATAGAGTTAACTAAGGTTCATACCACTTGATGCTCTGTGTTCTGTTGTTTTAAGTCGCCAATTTCCGGTAATACTGGAGGTTCAATTTCTGCTCTCTTAGCCAAGCCTCCGTAACAATGTCCACACCGGGTTAAGGAAACAAAATACATTGACCCTACAGATAACTACGAAAAAGGCAGAAATAACAATATAATTGTAAATGAAAGCCTGGAGATATAGCTAAAAATACAATTGCTCAAACAAAAACACAGGTAATTTGAAAGCAAAAGTTGCAATTTTTGTACAAGTTTTGATATATATTATTAAAGAAAAATAATTAATAATAATAAAATACCCCTTGCAAAATCTCAAATTCTCTCCCCTTTTACATAATTTTCCCTTTTGTTTTTTATAAAACTTGATTTTTCAACTTTTCTTACTCCGTCTCTGATTAACAAAAATGAGATTGAAGAAAATCTATGTGAAATCTGCATTAACAATACCAGAAACAAAAGATACTTTGTCTGGCCCCTCATTCCCAGTCGCCGTGTAGTAACTGAAGGGTACACATTCTTCATTAACTTTCCAAAGTCTTCTCTCCCAATATGTCTGGCATTCTGTTTCTTACAAAAGTGCCTAAAATGAAGAAATAACAAACTGACAACCTCTGCATATAAATTCACAAACATCTGGTGGAAGATGAACCCAAAACACCTAAGACATTCCTTTTGGGGCTTGACCTTGGGCTGGAAATTGGTATGGTGAAAACGGTTTGCACCTCCACAAAGTTAAAAGTATATCTCCAGAGGGCTCATTGTATAATCCTAGATCCTATAATAAAGACAATATATTCCTTTTCAAATGCTAACTCAGTTTAACCTTTAAGCAGGGGTCACAAAAAAAAATGTAGTCATTTTACTCATTTCACTCAATGATCAAAACAGAAATAGCTATTAGTCAATTAGCTATTGAGATAGACCTCTGAAACAGGTACCATCTTGTACATACGGAGAAAGTAACTGAACAACATATTTTTATGAAATGCTCCAAATACAGTCATTTTGGAATTGTAAGCAATTTAACCAAAGTAACTACTACTGCTATTACTTACTCAGCCATGGAGCTAGATCTGCAAAAGCAGCAAGATTATGGAGGACCTTGAAGTAGGGGCCAAAGGACAGATCCAACCCCAAGATTCATGGTCCATGATTTCCTATTGATTTTTTCACATTCCTAATCCCTAGGATCAACTAGACATTGCGTTTATCCCCGGACGGGACATGGTTGAAGCGGGAATGTGTAGGGCTTGAGCCTGTTTCCTGGAGCACCAGGTCAGGATTCCCCATAGTAGGGCACAAAGAGGGCCCAACTTACTCCTCCCCTCCCCCCTCCTTAAATAAGCAACCACCATGGTGTTGTCTGTAGCTATGGTAGCAATAAGGTCCAAGCACAGGTCTTGGAACTCCTTTAGGGCCAAAAGACCGCCTTGGTTCCAGATACTTTATGTGTAACTTGCTTCTGGAAGGGACCAGGTTCCCCTTGCAGAGTGTTCCCCCCTGACAGTAGGCTGGCTGACAGGTCTGGTAGGTTGAGACAGTCATCTCACCGAGACCAATGACTGGTGCAAGAATTTCTCTGTAACCAATATTCTCGGGCAGTAACTGGTTGGTCTAATACTTTCGACCAGCTAGGAGGTCCTGACAGCAGGCTGGCTGACTGGTCTGGTAGGTTGAGACAAGTCATCTCACCAAGACCAATGACTGGCATAATAATTTCTCTGTAGCCAGTTTCCTCGGGCAGTAACTGGTTGGTCTGAGACAGCCACTTGAACCCTTAAAAGGCTACTGCTGATCTGTTAGCCAGTCCTGTGGACCTGCACAGTACCAGGGCCTAACCAGCTATAGGTGAAGCAACCCTCTTTACCCGGTTCCTGGTGGCTCCATAGTTCTGCAAAAACTCATAGGAGCTGGCAAAACTGGGCGAATTAGACTACATCTCAGCAGGGGTAGGCTTATATGAAACAATTGCCTTCTTCCTGTCCATAACTATGGAATCAGCAGATTTTCTCTGTAACCAGTAAGTCTGGATACTGGTACTCCATCATGTACTCAACCTCCAAAGCCCAAAGTTTCCATGCAATGTAGTCAGCAATAAGTGTGAAAATATCTCCAAAACGGCCAAAAATGTGCTCGGTCAGGTACTTTGGATGACCTGTGGATGACCTTCAATGAAGAGCTTCAAGGTCAAATTTCTGCATGCTTATAGAGGACATATATATGTATTATATATACCAGGCATAGGATGATATAACTTTCTGTATATGAGAACTGGGCCAAAATGTGGAAAAATGGCAAAATCTGACCTTTAAGAGGCCACCAGTGACCTTGAAATTGAAGGTCAAGGTCACAAAACAATAGCGTTCGTGGCATTGCCCATATATACCCACATACCAAATTTGAAAGGTCTAACTAAAATATTTTTTAAGTTATCGCGTCCAAAGGGAAATCTCTGCGGCGGCGGCGTGACCGTACTGAATCCGAAGAATCCCCGACTTTCGTCCGGGGATACAATAATAACTGGAACTAGGATCAATACTGGAATATTGCTTTCTAAAAGGAAGACAATTGTAAATGTGTTTTTGCAGTTTACACAAAAATTCAAGATGGCCACCAAAAACGTTGGGTAATCATTTTTTTTAACAAGCAATCCGTGCTCAGTGTATGTTCTCTGTGTCAGCTGACTGTGTGTTTTGAGTTTGAGAGTACAAGTAAAAGCAGAAAAGGACACAAATGTGGTGTGCTGCAAACGTTATTCAGAAGTAAAGTACAAAGCTAACTGTTATGGTGCTTCCTACGGAGCTACTCAGGAAATGGTTCTTATACAAAGGTAGAGAGTTCGTGCATAGTGACTACAGATTATGAGCTGATACCTTCACAATATAACTTCCTCTGGCCTAGTACATATTGGCAAAATAACAGACGAATCCCTCTAATGTTCACAGAGAAAATAAGGCGATTGTTAAAATTGTAACACGAGTCTAAAATGGAGGACCTCACTTATAACAAGCATTCTGACGCATGCATTTATCTCCCGCCGTATAAATTAGATGTCCTAAAGATAGTGGAATATAAATTTTCCTGCGAGATGGAGGCACATGTAGAAGTGACAAGTTTAATGTTTGATTGCAATACTTTTAAAGACAAAAGGCATTTACTCATTTTAGTAGCTATTACTTTGCCATCCAAAGAGCTACAGTTCTGCCACTTCATTATGCAGATCAACTCAAAGTAGGGAAGCACGTCTTTAGAAGAAATAGCCTATCTGTACTACTTTTAGAGATACAAGACATTTACTTATTTTAGTGGCTATTACTCTGCCATCTAAAGAGCTACAGTTCTGCAATTTCACTATGTGGTAGATCACCCAAAAGTAGGTGAATGACTTATTTAGAAGAAATTGCCCACCTGTAATACTTTTAGAGACTAGACCAAGAAATGTATCCACCGGCAAAGGCAAAAGTAGCTATTACTCAGCTATGGCACGAGCTAGAGGTCTGAAATTTTAGTATGTTATAGCTGACCCAAAAGTAGGTGAATAACATATTTGCACAAAATTGTCTAAATGCAATAGTTTTCAAGTTACAAGTGATTTTACTCATGATGGAAGTTAGTGAAAAGCCCAAAAGTAGCTATTACTCACTTAGCTATTCAGATAGACACCCAAGTTACTCACCATGTTGTTGCTATGGAAAAAGTAGGTGAATGACATATTTTAACAAAATGCTCTAAATGTAATACTTTTCAAGTTATAAATGATTTAGTGTTGAGTAAGAACTTCAAAGTAGCTATTACTCCGCTATGCAATGAGCCACAGGTCTGGAATTTTACTATGTTATAGCTGCCTCAAAATAGGTGAATAACATACTGAAACTAAATAATGTAAATGCAAAAGTTTTCAAGTTATAAGTGATTTACCCAACAGTGATGACCTAAAAGTAGTTATTATTCAGCTATGCCATGAGCTACAGGTCTGAAATTTTACTATGTTATAGCTGACCCAAAAGTAGCTGCATAACATATTTGCACAAAGTGCTCTAAATGCAGTACTTTTCAAGTTATAATTGATTTAGTGCATGATTTAATTAATTTTAATGTATTAAAATTTATTTTAAAAATTCATAAAAAAACTTAAGCATGTGAAACTTCTCCAAAATGTAGGTGAATGAGTTATTTGAGAAATACTGGCTATCTGCAATACTTTTAGTGATAATAGGCATTTACTTATTTTGAGTAGGTGAGTAATTAGCTACAGGTCTGAAACTTCACCAAGTGAAAGCTGTCCCAAAAGTAGGTGAATGACTTATTTGAGAAAAATTGGCTATCTGCAATCCTTTTAGAGATAATTAGCATTTACTCATTTTGAGTAGGTGAGTAATTACCTACGGGTCTGGAACTTCACCATGTGAAGGCTATCCGCAATACTTCTAGGGATAATTAGCATTTACTCATTTTGAGTAGGTGAATAATTAGCTACGGGTCTGAAACTTCACAGAGTGATGGCTCTCCCAATAGTAGATGAATGAGTTATTTGAGAAAAATTGGCTATCTGCAATACTTTTAGAGATAATTAGCATTTACTCATTTTCAGCAGGTGAGTAATTAGCTATGGGTCTGAAACTTCACCAAGTGAAAGCTCTCCTAAAAGTAGGTGAATGAGTTATTTGACAAAAAATGGCTATCTGCAATCCTTTTAGAGATAATTAGCATTTACTCATTTTGAGTAGGTGAGTAATTAGCTACAGGTCTGAAACTTCACCAAGTGAAAGCTCTCCCAAAAGTAGGTGAATGAGTTATATGAGAAAAATTGGCTATCCGCAATACTTTTAGAGATAATTAGCATTTACTCATTTTGAGTAGGTGAACAATTAGCTACGGGTCTGAAACTTCACCAAGTGAAAGCTCTCCCAATAGTAGGTGAATGAGTTATTTGAGAAAAATTGGCTATCTGCAATACTTTTAGAGATAATTAGCATTTACTCATTTTGAGTAGGTGAGTAATTAGCTATGGGTCTGAAATTTCACCATGTGAAAGCTCTCCCAAAAGTAGGTGAATGAGTTATCTGAGAAAATTGGCTATCTGCAATACTTTTAGAGATAATTCGTATTTACTCATTTTGAGTAGGTGAGTAATTAGCTACGGATGTGAAACTTGACCATGTGAAAGCTCTTCCAAAAGTATGTGAAGGAGTTATTTGAGAAAAATTGGCTACCTGCAATACTTTTAGAGATAATTAGCATTTACTCATTTTCAGCAGGTGAATAATTAGCTACAGGTCTGAAACTTTACCAAGTGAAAGCTCTCCCAAAAGTAGATGAACGAGTTATTTGAGAAAAGTTGTCTATCTGCAATAATTTTAGAGATAATTAGCATTTACTCATTTTGAGTAGGTGAGTAATTAGCTACGGATCTGAAACTTCACCATGTGAAAGCTCTTCCAAAAGTACCTGAAGGAGTTATTTGAGAAAAATTGGCTACCTGCAATACTTTTAGAGATAATTAGCATTTACTCATTTTCAGCAGGTGAATAATTAGCTACGGGTCTGAAACTTCACGAAGTGAAAGCTCTTTCAAAAGTAGGTGAATGAGTTATTTGAGAAAAATTGGCTATCTGCAATACTTTTAGAGATAATTAGCATTTACTCATTTTGAGTAGGTGAATAATTAGCTACAGGTCTGAAACTTCACCAAGTGAAAGCTCTCTCAAAAGTAGGTGAATGAGTTATTTGAGAAAAATTGGCTATCTGCAATACTTTTAGAGATGATTCGCATTTACTCATTTTGAGCAGGTGAGTAATTAGCTACGGGTGTGAAACTTCACCAAGTGAAAGCTCTTCCAAAGGTAGGTGAATGAGTTATTTGAGAAAAATTGGCTATCTGCAATACTTTTACAGATAATTTGCATTTACTCATTTTGAGTAGGTGAATAATTAGCTACAGGTCTGAAACTTCACCAAGTGAAAGCTCTCTCAAAAGTAGGTGAATGAGTTATTTGAGAAAAATTGGCTATCTGCAATACTTTTAGAGATAATTTGCATTTACTCATTTTAAGTAGGTGAGTAATTAGCTACGGGTCTGAAACTTGACCAAGTGAAAGCTCTCCCAAAAGTAGGTGAATGAGTTATTTGAGAAAAATTGGCTATCTGCAATACTTTTAGAGATAATTAGCATTTACTCATTTTGAGTAATTAGCTACGGGTCTGAAACTTGACCATGTGAAAGCTCTTCCAAAAGTAGGTGAATGAGTTGAGAAAAATTGGCTATCTGCAATACTTTTAGAGATAATTCGCATTTACTCATTTTGAGTAGGTGAGTAATTAGCTAAGGGTCTGAAACTTCACCAAGTGAAAGCTCTCAATTAGCTACAAATGAGAAAATAGCTATTACTCACTTATGGCATGCAATAGAACCCCAAACTATGTACCATCTTATAGCTAAGGACAAAGTAGCTGAACAACATATTTTAGGCAAACACTCTAACTGCAATAGTTTTGGAGTTACAATGGCTTTACTCAACAGTCAGAATTTCAAAGTAGCTATTACTCAGCTATCAAAGATTCAACAGGTCTGAAACTTTACTATGTGATAGCTTACCAAAAAGTAGATGGACAACATATTTGAAAAGATTTCACTAACTTTAATACTTTTGAAGATATTTGACATTTACTTCTTTTGTTATTTAGCTACAAATGAGAAAATAGCTATTACTCACTTATGGCACGCAATAGAATCCCAAACTATGTACCATCTTATAGCTAAGGACAAAGTAGCTGAACAACATATTTTAGGAAAACACTCTAACTGCAATAGTTTTGGAGATACAATGGCTTTACTCAACAGTCGGAATTTGAAAGTAGCTATGACTCAGCTATCAAAGGTTCAACAGGTCTGAAACTTTACGATGTAATAGCTTACCAAAAAGTAGATGGACAACATATTTGAAAAGATTTGCCTAACTTTAATACTTTTGAAGATATTTGACATTTACTTCTTTTGTTATTTAGCTACAAATGAGAAAATAGCTATTACTCACTTATGGCATGCAATAGAACCCCAAACTATGTACTATCTTATAGCTAAGGACAAAGTAGCTGAACAACATATTTTAGGAAAACACTCTAACTGCAATAGTTTTGGAGTTACAATGGCTTTACTCAACCGTCGGAATTTGAAAGTAGCTATTACTCAGCTATCAAAGGTTCAACAGGTCTGAAACTTTACTATGTGATAGCTTACCAAAAAGTAGATGGACAACATATTTGAAAAGATTTCACTAACTTTAATACTTTTGAAGATATTTGACATTTACTTCTTTTGTTATTTAGCTACAAATGAGAAAATAGCTATTACTCACTTATGGCATGCAATAGAACCCCAAACTATGTACCATCTTATAGCTAAGGACAAAGTAGCTGAACAACATATTTTAGGAAAACACTGTAACTGCAATAGTTTTGGAGATACAATGGCTTTACTCAACAGTCGGAATTTGAAAGTAGCTATTACTCAGCTATCCAAGGTGCAACAGGTCTGAAACTTAACTATGTGATAGCTTACCCAAAAGTAGATGAATAACATATTTGAAAAGATTTCTGTAACTCTAATACTTTTGAAGATATTTGGCATTTACTTCTTTTGTTATTTAGCTACAAATGAGAAAATAGCTATTACTCACTTATGGCATGCAATAGAACCCCAAACTATGTACCATCTTATAGCTAAGGACAAAGTAGCTGAACAACATATTTTAGGAAAACACTCTAACTGCAATAGTTTTGGAGATACAATGGCTTTACTCAACAGTCGGAATTTGAAAGTAGCTATTACTCAGCTATCCACGGTGCAACAGGTCTGAAACTTTATTATGTGATAGCTTACCCAAAAGTAGATGAATAACATATTTGAAAAGATTTCTGTAACTGTAATACTTTTGAAGATACTTGGCATTTACTTCTTTTGTTATTTAGCTACAAATGAGAAAATAGCTATTACTCACTTATGGCATGCAATAGAACCCCAAACTATGTACCATCTTATAGCTAAGGACAAAGTAGCTGAACAACATATTTTAGGAAAACACTCTAACTGCAATAGTTTTGGAGTTACAATGGCTTTACTCAACAGTCAGAATTTCAAAGTAGCTATTACTCAGCTATCCAAGGTGCAACAGGTCTGAAACTTTACAATGTGATAGCTTACCAAAAAGTAGATGAACAACATATTTGAAAAGATTTCTGTAACTCTAATACTTTTGAAGATATTTGACATTTACTCCTTTTGTTATTTAGCTACAAATGAGAAAATAGCTATTACTCACTTATGGCATGCAATGGGACCCCAAACTATGTACCATCTTATAGCTAAGGACAAAGTAGCTGAACAACATATTTGAAGAAAAAGTTGTAACTGCAATAGTTTTTGAGTTATGAGCCCTTTACTCCAAGTAGCTAAGATAGCTATTACTCAGTTATCTTTAGGCCTAAGTCCATAAAACCAAAAAAATTTTCGAGGGCGTGAAAATTCATTGGGACAATTAATTTACAAAAAATCTGTAGCTGTAGTAGTTTTGGAGGAATCTGCGTGACTAACTAACGCACGCACACACGCACGCACACACAGGCATCATTTCATAATCTCCCTCCCGGGCTAAAGCCCGGCGGGAGATAACTAGGGATGGGGCGGTACCAAAAATCTGTACATTGGGAGGTGGCCAATGCAAAACCGTACCGATTCGGGGATTCTGCATTTTAGTTCATCCCAACCAATGAACATTACTCTCGACGACATTACAATAAAAGTCTATAAATACACAAAATATGAGATAAAAGTTCAGAATTTCTTCAGATTTCTGGTTTGTTTCCAATATTTTAAGTTTCCCTTCATTAATATGAGCTGGCAAGCGAGATTAAGGTAATAAAGTATCGTAACCAAAACATGGCAGTTCTGTTCAACTTAATCGCTATAAAAGTTTGCAAAATGCACAAATATATGGGATAAAAGCTTATAATTTCTTCAAATTTGTGGCTTCTTCCCAATATTTAAAGTTTTCCTTCCATTATATGTGTTGCCAAGCGAAGTGGCAGTTGTAAAATTTCATCACGGTATTTCAGTAAAATGGTCTCGATACCGAGATACCAGGCCTACCAACCCATCCTTACTTATAACAGCTCTTTTTCACACACAAAATTTCGAGGACCAACAAAAAAGGAAAGGGATTAAAAGTAGCGAGGACTAATTTAACCCTAAAGGGAAAGCAGCTATTACTCAACTACTGGGATAGATGCCATGTTGTAGCTATGAGAAAAGTAGATGAACAACATGCAATACTTTTCAAGTTACTTGTGATTTACTCAACATGGATATTCTGAATAGTTATTGCTCAGCTATGCAATGAGCTACAGGTCTACAATTTCACTATGTTATAGCTGACTCAAAAGTAGATGATTAACATATTTAAACGAAAATTTCCAAATGCAATAGTTTTCAATTTATAAGCGAATTACTCAACAGTGAGAATCCGAAAGTAGCTATTGCTCAGCTATGCAGTGAGCTACAGGTCTGCAATTTCACTATCTTATAGCTGACCCAAAAATAGGTGAATTACATATTTAAAGAAAATGTTGTAAATGCAATAGTTTTCAAGTTACAACTGATTTACTCAACAGTGAGAACCTCAAAGTAGCTATTGCTCAGCTATGCAATGAGCTACAGGTCTGCAATTTTACTATGTTTTCACTGAACCGAAGGTAGGTGATAACAAACTTACACAAAATTCTCTAAATGCAATAGTTTTCAAGTTACAAGTGATTTTAATCATTGTAGAAGGTACTCAAAAGTCAGAAAGTAACTATTACTCACTTATCTATTAAGAAAGGCTTCCAAGTGACTCACCATGGTGTAGTTTTATGGAAAAAGTAGCTAAATAACCTACTTTAATAAATACTCTAAATGCAATACTTTCTAAGTTATAAGCGATTTAGTTCATGATTTCACGAATTTTTATGCAGTAAAAATTATTTTAAAAATTCATAAAAAAATAATTAAGAAAGATCCAGGCCCGATACTCACACATGGGAATCTACTTGTAGCCTAGTACATAAATGCAAGGTGTACCTCACTTGTAAGGGCTCTGGGAAACAGACGAGCAAACAGATCTGCATGCCTTGAACAATTTTCATCCTCGATGATATCTTTTAAAAGAAACAACATACCTCTGGGCCTTGTACTTTTGGAGAAATTGTTCAAACGGACGCACACACTGCAGAGTGATGCCATAATGTCAGTTGACTGAAAAATCTGCTGACATAAAAATCCTATTTATAAATTTTTTTCACTTACAGGTAGTCTTCAAAAATTTCTTGCTTCGCAATACACTGTTCCTTGTCAACTTGCAGATGAGTTTTAATCCATGCGGTGGCCTGAGCCAGCTCTGTTTTCACTTTATTATATTGGTCTCTGCAATCATACAATGTTATATGCCAATTATTAACACACACACTTCAAAACACTTTCTCCCAGTATTAGACATACAGAGTAGAATGTAACTGAAAAACTTAAATAGTCAATACTATTTCTACCAATCATACAAGAGTTTAATTTTAACTAAAGAAATAACAATATACTTTTTTCAACCACACATATAGTAGATTGTGTAGAAGTAAAACCAGTGTAAGAAGAATTTTAGGAAAGCTGGACTAGTTCAGCAAATATCACAAAATGTTGTACATCTGCAAGTATAATGGAATTTAGCTGTAACTAGAATGAAAAAATGTGAACATTCAAAGTTTTAGGCATGCATAACTTGCTGTAGCAACAAAAAGATCATAAGCAAACCTGTTGCTGTCTCTTTGTGCGCCAGTCGGTAGTTTTAGGCAAAACACCAGCTTTTCTGTACTGGATAGTCCATCAAACTCCTCCTGCAATAAAGATGATTATGAAGAACCATTGACAACACTTCATAAATTCTTGTCATAAACCAATAAAAGAGTAATAAATTCATATTAATTTAACTTTTATTTTTCAATCAAGCATTAAATTTCTTTCAGTTGTCCAATCTTATTTAATTTTGGAACATATCACTAAGTAATGATAAACTATAACTTAGATACATACAATTTACTTACCCACAGACTTTGCAGCTTGTCATTTCCTTTCTCACTGTAACAAAGACATAAAGAGTAATAAATAATTAATAAAATATGTATATTTTGCAACTATGACAACTGAAAAGTCACAAGTAACAACCATAAATAACTAGAAAAGGTTTTTGCTGACAAAAACGAAGCGGCCCTGATGAAAAAGTGCGAAGTAATCCACAAAAGATGTTAACATATGCAATATGTTGGTAATGCTTATAATTGTATGAATGGTGAATTAATTCTAAAGAAACCTTCCTGTGAGTAAGCCTAATCAATGTGTCAAGTTTAACTGATGTTAGTTGAACAGTAAGTCAGTTGGGGGCTGAAAACCAATTTTTTTTACTGTAACATGGCCATAGGTGGGCTTGAAGGTGGACAGAAAATAAAAATGTCCCTTTTGGGATCCTTTATAAGTGTGCAAATTTAACCAACGTCAGTTGATCAATAAGATAGTTTGAGGCTGATCACCCCCTTCTGTTACTGTCAGGTGGCCATAACTTCATTCATATTGGGGCATTAAGTTGACCATAAAATAACAGTGTCCCTTTTGCCATCCTTTATAGGTGTGCAACGTTTAACCGAGGTCAGTTGAACAATAAGATAGTTGGAGGCTGAAAACCCCCTTATTTCACTATAAGGTGGCTACCACTTCATTCATATTGAGAGTTTAAGGTGACCATAAGTATTATGTTTATCTATTTTAATACCAGTTACAATTTAGATATAAACTAGAGGAATGCTTTTGCTAACAAAAGCGAAGCGTCCCTTAAAGTTTAAAATGCTTTGTGGTTTTAATAAGCATGCTGTAAAGCTAAGAATGCACAAAGCTGCACTGTATGCTTTCCCAATACCTCTTAATACATTCTGAAGCTATAAAAGCAACGATAAAGGAGATATAAGGCAAAAACTCCAAAGCAGCTATTTTATGACCCCAGTTTGGCCCATAAGGGAGGGTCGGGGGGTAAAACTGACCGGCTATTTAGACTCTCCACATATGCTTTCCCAATACCTCTTAATACATTCTGAAGGTCTAAAAGCAACAATAAAGGAGATATAAGGCAAAACTCCAAAGCAACTATTTTATGACCCCAGTTTGACCCATAAAGGGAGGTCGGGGGATAAAACTGACCGGCTATTTAGATTCTCCACATATGCTTTCCCAATACCTCTTAATACATTCTGAAGCTATAAAAGCAACGATAAAGGAGATATAAGGCAAAAACTCCAAAGCAGCTATTTATGACCCCAGTTTGGCCCATAAGGGGGGTCGGGGGGTAAAACTGACCGGCTATTTAGACTCTCCACATATGCTTTCCCAATACCTCTTAATACATTCTGAAGGTATAAAAGCAACAATAAAGGAGATACAAGGCAAAACTCCAAAGCAACTATTTTATGACCCCAGTTTGACCCATAAGGGGGGGTTGGGGGATAAAACTGACCGGCTATTTAGATTCTCCACATATGCTTTCCCAATACCTCTTAATAATATTCTGAAGCTATAAAAGCAACAATTCTGAAGCTATAAAAGCAACAATAAAGGAGATATAAGGCAAAAACTCCAAAGCAGCTATTTATGACCCCAGTTTGGCCCATAAGGGGGGGTCGGGGGGTAAAACTGACCGGTTATTTAGACTCTCCACATATGCTTTCCCAATACCTCTTAATATATTCTGAAGCTATAAAAGCAACAATAAAGGAGATATAAGGCAAAAACTCAAAATCGGCTATTTTATGACCCCAGTTTGACCCATAAGGGGGGGTCGGGGGGTAAAACTGACCGGCTATTTAGACTCTCCATATATGCTTTCCCAATACCTCTTAATACATTCTGAAGCTATAAAAGCAACAATAAAGGGAGATATAAGGCAAAAACTCAAAATCAGCTATTTTATGACCCCAGTTTGACCCATAAGAGGGGGCCGTGGGGTAAAACTGACCGGCTATTTAGACTCTCCACATATGGTTTCCTATTACCTCCCAGTACATTTTATAGCTCTAAATGCAATACTTAAGAAGATAATAGGGGGGTTGGCCTAAATTTAAGGTTTTCAGATTGGAAGGTGTCAGAAAATCACTCATAAACGAGACATTTTTCAAGGGATTGCTCCCAAAATCTAATCAGCTCGCGTTTTCGATAGTGTGAACAGGTGTGTCAAATTATAAGGCTGTGTAGCAAGTAGTTTTTCCTGAACTGCAATGACGGGGGGTGTACTTCAAAAAATTGTTTTTGATCATGTGACCTTCATAAAGGTCAAAGGTCAAATTTAAGCATGCAGAAAAATTTTCCCACGCCTAAACTGCCAAATATGGTTTGAAACCTTCTAATAATAAGGGAGATATTCAAGGGAGACCATAATGCGGCGGCGAGGAAACTGAGGCGAAAACAAATAAGCGCCCTTTCAGGGACGTTTAAAAATAGCATCAGAGATGCCCGTACCCCACAGCCTAGGGAAATAATTTTAACACCATGAGATACAAAAGTACAGTATCAGTACAAAGTTCAGGATACTTTCAGCACTGTCAGTTATATAAAGGTCCAAACAATGTTTAAATGGAGAAAATAATGTCTAAAAGAAAGATAATGCATGTAAAGATGATGTATTAAAACAAAATAATTCAATAACAAGATGACAGCATTAATCAGTAAAATAAAATTGCAACACTCTTTATCTACATCTGCATGGCCGAATTATGGTTTAGATGTTTTGAATATTACCATGCATACAGAAGTGGTAATACATTCAATGAATGCTTATGTGTGGTGTTGGAGCAAAATTTGTGGCTCACTTGATGAAATTCCATCTGTTACAATGGGAAGTTGTAAAAGTAAAATTCTTAATGAATTCTAATATGACTTAAACAGTGCTTAATCTGCATCAAAAGACAGACCCAAAGGTGCAACAAGATTTTAAAGGTTAAGGTCACTACGACAAGGTCAAAGGTCAAATCAAGGTCACACCATGATACTGTACACCTACAACCCCTAACCAATGTCCCTACCAAGCATCAACTTCCTACACCTCACGGTTTCCGAGATATAGCCCGGACAAGATTTTATAGGTCAAGGTCACTATGGCAAGGTCAAAGGTCAAATCAAGGTCACACCATGACGTTGCACACCTACATCCCCTAACCAATGTCCCTACCAAGAATCAACTTCCTACACCTTACGGTTTCTGAGATATAGCCCGGACAAGATTTTATAGGTCAAGGTCAGTACGGCAAGGTCAAAGTTCTAATCAAGGTCAGACCATGACGTTGCACACCTACACCCCCTAACCAATGTCCCTACCAAGTATCAACTTCCTACACCTTACAGTTTCAGAGATATAGCCCAAACAAGATTTTATAGATCAAGGTCACTACGGCAAGGTCAAAGGTCAAATCAAGGTCAGACTATGACATTGCACACCTACACCCCCTAACCAATGTCCCTACCAAGTATCAACTTCCTACACCCTACGGTTTCCGAGATATAGCCCGGACGAGATTTATAAACTCAAGGTCACTACGACAAGGTCAAAGGTCAAATCAAGGTCAGACCATGACGTTGCACACCTACACATCCTAACCAATGTCCCTACCAAGTATCAACTTTCTACACCTTACGGTTTCTGAGATACAGCCCGGACAAACTTTTTCCCGCCGCCCGCCCGCCCATCCGCCCATCCGCCCACCATGGGTGAAAACAATACCCCGACAGCCCTTAAGGGCTGTGGGGTAATAAAGTATTAAAACAAGACAATTCAAAAGCACGATGACAGCATTAATCAGTAAACTAAACTTATAAAGCTTTAAGATTTATCAATTGAAGTATACCTGTCAATGGAAATAGCACAAATAAGTAAAATTATGTATAACTAGACCAAGGACGCATCTGTCGCCAGATGCAAGATGTATCCACCGGAATAGGACAACTAACATGGTTTTGAAGGTAAACCGCATTTTTCAAGATGGCAGCCGAAATTGAGAAAATTCTAAATTAAAGGAGTAGTCCTTATTACTCAGTGGGGCTGATGATTCCCCGAAATCACTCTGTGTTACAGTTTTTGAGATAAATGACATTTTCCATTTCCGCTTAAATTGAAGATGGTAGTCGAAATTTGGAGAAGTCTAAATTTTTTCAGATGTCCTAGTAGTCCTTAGTACCCAGAGGGTCCAAGATTTGGCCAAAATCACTCTATTTCTTACAGTTTTGGAGATAAACGACATTATCCATTCCTGCCAGAATTCAAGATGGGGCCAAGATTCTGAAAATTCCAAATTTTTCAGATGCCTTAGAGTAGCCCTTAGCACCCAGGTTGTCCAATATTTGCCTGAAATCGCTGGCATCCAATATTGGCCCGAAATCGCTCTATCTCCTATGGTTTTCCAACTAAACAACATTTTCCATTTCCTCCAAAATTCAAGATGGCAGCCGAAATTCAGAAAAGTATAGGTTGGTTTTACATTGCTATTATCTAGGACATCTAGAGTTATAAGCACTTTTAAGCTTGCTAATCCTCGTTTGACCTTGAAGGAAGGGTTCAAGGTCAAATGTGAACATATCAAAACATTCCCAGGCCATGATTTCCTTTGAGTTGGTTCCACATTGCAAAATTCTAGGGCCAAGAATAAGCAAGTTATAAGCACTTAACTTTTAAGTTTGGCTATCCTCCTTTGACCTTGAAGGCGGGGTCCAAGGACAAATCTGAACACATCATAAGATTCCAGCACATGAATTCCTATAGCTTGGCTTCAGATTGCAAAACTCAAGGACTAAGAATAAGGAAGTTACAAGCACTTTTATTTTTGGCTATCCTCATTTGACCTTGAAGGATCTGCCCCAAGGTAAAATCTGACAAAATCATAAAATTCCTAGCTCATGATTTCCTATAGGTTAGTTTCACATTGCAAACTTCTAGGACAAATAATAAGCGAGTTATAAGCACTTTTAAATTTGGCTGCCCTCCTTTGACCTTGAAGGGCCATAATACAAGTTTGAACACATCAGAAAAATCCTAGCCCATGAATTCTTTTAGCTTTATTTCCCACTGGAAAGCTCTAGGACCAATAATAAGCAAGTTATTAGCAATTTTAAGTTTGGCTATCCACATTTGACCTTGAAGGAGGGGCCCAAGGCCAAATCTGACCAGATCAGAAGATTTCCAACAAATGAATTCCTGTAGGTTGGTTTCACATTGCAAACCTCTAGGACCAACAATAAGTGAGATATAGGCACTTTTAAAGTCTTCAACGTGTGGTACTATGGCACTCCGTGGATGACCTTGAATGAAGAGCTTCAAGGTCAAATGTCTACATGCTTGTAGAGGACATATATATATATGTCATGCATTAGACCTATGAACAGATTCAACCTTCTAGTTACGAGAACAAACCAGCAGAAAAAAGTAGATAATTTCAAAGAAATGCCCAGGGCGGCCATCTGGTTTTTCAGAATGAGTTTTCTTTCATTTTCTTCAGAGAGCGTTAACGCCAAAAATCTCTCTACGTACGGCAACAGCGTAGCAAACGCTAAACCCAAGTATCCACCAGATGCCTCCGGTGGATACAATAAGTATTCACTGAAAGCATAGCAGAGAAGGAATTGTATTCGTAAACTACAGTCACAAATAACACTTTTTTTTCTTAGCAATTTTCTAGTGGTGGTATCATTTACAAAAAAAAAAGAAGAATAAAATCAGTTACCGGTGCATTATTATTATTATTATTATTTACAAACCTTAAAGTGCTTAATTTTTTATGTTTATCAGATTCTAAGGCGCAATAAATCTTAAGGATAGAGGAAATGTCATATGTCCATGGGAGAAAAGAGTTGTCATCAGAAAGTGATTGTGCAACCAGAGGGGAGGCTGCTAAGGGGGATATGCTTTGTTAAACGAATCCCTTGTTAAACAGCCTAAACCCTCTCTCCAAGTATGTGGGTTGGGAGTAAAGGTTCCAACCTCTTTCGCCTGGCTGCCACACCAAATACCAGGAAACCAGTTTTGGTTAAGAGAAAATAGAATGAAGCCAGAAAATGCAGTGTCTTTCAGTCACCATATAGGTTTTCAGTCTACTTAGACACTACCGGTTTATCATTCTCACCATTACAATTTTGTGATTTGTGAAGCCTGTGGGCAATATCACTTGGCCAAGGGCTTCATAAAATACAATACTGCCCAGAAAAAAGTTTGTCATTCTGTTTATCATACTGAAACTATTTAGTTTTCTTATTTCCTATTTATTAGCAAGTTTATATAAAAAGTAAATGAATACGAAAGTCCATCCAACTACAGCAAATGTGACGTCACAAAAATTAAACAAAGGTTGGGTTTTTTCCAAACAAAACCTATTTTTTCGGGGATATCGAATAAAACTGGATAAAACCCCTTTTTCCGGATAAAACCGGAAAAAAAACTGGATAAAACTGGAAAAAACTAACTTGCTTTGTACTGAAATGCATGGCTTGGACAGCGAAGTAAATAAATTTATAGCAGTATAGCTTTCCAGAAATTAAAAATTATTATATTGTATATTCTTTCTTCCTGTAATATGTTACCAAGTGAGTTTTAAAAAAATTTGAAATAATCCTGATTTTGTTTTGACTTTAAAGTTAAGAAAGTTTTTTTCAAGGTTTCAGGTTTGTCCAAAAGTGGATAAAAAAACCTATTTATTTTTCAGCTAAGAAAGGGTCTTTTTCAGTTTTGTCCAAAAGTGGATAAAACCTAATTTTTCTGGAAAAAAACAGGCAGAAAAAACCCACCTTGGAAAAAACTGCCAACCCTGAATTAAACCAATTCAATCAACATCATTCATCACCAGTACTACAAGACAGAGACTGAGGTAATCAATCATGCACTGAATAACTCTATACATATACGTACACATATATTTTGTTGCATTGAATTGTAATGTTTGCTGCTTGTTGATCAATCAACAAAGTTATTTATGCCATTCCCGGTGTACGTTGATTTCCCCACCCCCATTGAATTCCTCCCCATTTAATCCCCCCCCTTTTTTTCGCAAGGCTATAAATTCCTCCCAATGGGGCATTGATTTCCCCCCTTTTTATTTTTTATTAAATTATGACAGAAATAGAAAAAAGTTTGCACAACCAGTAATCCTTTTCTTTGTGCATTCCCAACTGAAAAAGAAACTAGAGGATCGCTCGCAAAAAAAAAAAGATAATGTTTTTGCATAGCAAAAACAAAGCGTCCCGAAAAGGATATAAAGGTGAGTGCTAAAGTATTAAGAAAATGCTTCGTTTCTAGCCTTATACTGTTGTGGCAACCAAAGTCAGCGCAGTCTGCTCTATCTAGCACGGTTTTCAAGATATAAGCATTTTTGTGTTTTGCAAAAAATAAAAAAATTAAAAATGTCCGCTATATTTGGCGAAACAAAAATATTTTGAAAATTGGCATGGCTACTCTGCAGAGATACCCAGCAGGTCAAAAATTTTGTTGAGTTCGCTCCATATAGCACGGTTTTCGAGATATAAGCATTTTTGTGTTTTGCAAAAACTTTGAAAATTCAAAATGGCCACCATTTTTGGGGAGACAAAAATTTTTGTCAAGACCACTGCCGCGGCGTGTATCTCCTGCCGAGCATGAAAGCAGAAGAAATAGCTTTTCCGAGATATTCACAATTTTTCATTTTCGTGTGTGAAAGCTCTTCCAAAAGTAGGTGAATGAGTTATTTGAGAAAAATTGGCTATCTGCAATATTATTAAGAGTTAATTCATATTTACTCATTTGAGTAGGTGAATAATTATCTATGGGTCTGAAACTTCACCAAGTGAAAGCTCTCCCAAAAGTAGGTGAATGAGTTATTTGAGAAAAATTGGCTATCTGCAATACTTTTAGAGATAATTCGCATTTACTCATTTTGAGTAGGTGAGTAATTAGCTATGGGTCTGAAACTTCACCATGTGAAAGCTCTCCCACAAGTAGATGAATGAGTATTTGATAAAAATTGGGTATCCGCAATACTTTTACAGATAATTAGCATTTACTCATTTTGAGTAGGTGAATAAATAGCTATGGGTCTGAAACTTCACAGACTGAAAGCTCTCCCAAAAGTAGGTGAATGAGTTATTTGAGAAAAATTGGCTATCTGCAATACTTTTACAGATAATTCACATTTACTCATTTTGAGTAGGTGAATAATTAGCTATGGGTCTGAAACTTCACCAAGTGAAAGCTCTCCCAAAAGTAGGTGAATGAGTTATTTGAGAAAAATTGGCTATCTGCAATACTTTTAGAGATAATTCGCATTTACTCATTTTGAGTAGGTGAGTAATTGGCTATGGGTCTGAAACTTCACCAAGTGAAAGCTCTCCCAAAAGTAGGTGAATGATTAATTTGAGAAAAATTGGCTATCTGCAATACTTTTAGAGATAATTCGCATTTACTCATTTTGAGTAGGTGAGTAATTAGCTATGGGTCTGAAACTTCACCAAGTGAAAGCTCTCCCAAAAGTAGGTGAATGAGTTATTTGAGAAAAATTGGCTATCTGCAATACTTTTACAGATAATTCGCATTTACTCATTTTGAGTAGGTGAGTAATTAGCTATGGGTCTGAAACTTCAAGTGAAAGCTCTCCCAAAAGTAGGTGAATGAGTTATTTGAGAAAAATTGGCTATCTGCAATACTTTTACAGATAATTCGCATTTACTCATTTTGAGTAGGTGAGTAATTAGCTATGGGTCTGAAACTTCACAGAGTGAAAGCTCTCCCAAAAGTAGGTGAATGAGTTATTTGAGAAAAACTGGCTATCTGCAATACTTTTAGAGATAATTCGCATTTACTCATTTTGAGTAGGTGAGTAATTAGCTATGGGTCTGAAACTTCACAGAGTGAAAGCTCTCCCAAAAGTAGGTGAATGAGTTATTTGAGAAAAATTGGCTATCTGCAATACTTTTAGAGATAATTCACATTTACTCATTTTGAGTAGGTGAATAATTAGCTATGGGTCTGAAACTTCACCGAGTGAAAGCTCTCCCAAAAGTAGGTGAATGATTAATTTGAGAAAAATTGGCTATCTGCAATACTTTTAGAGATAATTCGCATTTACTCATTTTGAGTAGGTGAGTAATTAGCTATGGGTCTGAAACTTCACCAAGTGAAAGCTCTCCCAAAAGTAGGTGAATGAGTTATTTGAGAAAAATTGGCTATCTGCAATACTTTTAGAGATAATTCGTATTTACTCATTTTGAGTAGGTGAGTAATTAGCTATGGGTCTGAAACTTCACAGAGTGAAAGCTCTCCCAAAAGTAGGTGAATGATTAATTTGAGAAAAATTGGCTATCTGCAATACTTTTAGAGATAATTCGCATTTACTCATTTTGAGTAGGTGAGTAATTAGCTATGGGTCTGAAACTTCACCAAGTGAAAGCTCTGCCAAAAGTAGGTGAATGATTTATTTGAGAAAAATTGGCTATCTGCAATACTTTTAGAGATAAATCGCATTTACTCATTTTGAGTAGGTGAGTAATTAGCTATGGGTCTGAAACTTCACCAAGTGAAAGCTCTCCCAAAAGTAGGTGAATGATTAATTTGAGAAAAATTGGCTATCTGCAATACTTTTAGAGATAATTCGCCTTTACTCATTTTGAGTAGGTGAGTAATTAGCTATGGGTCTGAAACTTCACCAAGTGAAAGCTATCCCAAAAGTAGGTGAATGAGTTATTTGAGAAAAATTGGCTATCTGCAATACTTTTAGAGATAATTCACATTTACTCATTTTGAGTAGGTGAGTAATTAGCTATGGGTCTGAAACTTCACCAAGTGAAAGCTCTCCCAAAAGTAGGTGAATGAGTTATTTGAGAAAAATTGGCTATCTGCAATACTTTTAGAGATAATTCGCATTTACTCATTTTCAGTAGGTGAGTAATTAGCTATGGGTCTGAAACTTCACCAAGTGAAAGCTCTGCCAAAAGTAGGTGAATGATTAATTTGAGAAAAATTGGCTATCTGCAATACTTTTAGAGATAATTCGCATTTACTCATTTTGAGTAGGTGAGTAATTAGCTATGGGTCTGAAACTTCAAGTGAAAGCTCTCCCAAAAGTAGGTGAATGAGTTATTTGAGAAAAATTGGCTATCTGCAATACTTTTAGAGATAAATCGCATTTACTCATTTTGAGTAGGTGAGTAATTAGCTATGGGTCTGAAACTTCAAGTGAAAGCTCTCCCAAAAGTAGGTGAATGATTAATTTGACAAAAATTGGCTATCTGCAATACTTTTAGAGATAATTCGCATTTACTCATTTTGAGTAGGTGAGTAATTAGCTATGGGTCTGAAACTTCACCAAGTGAAAGCTCTCCCAAAAGTAGGTGAATGAGTTATTTGAGAAAAATTGGCTATCTGCAATACTTTTAGAGATAATTAGCATTTACTCATTTTGAGTAGGTGAGTAATTAGCTATGGGTCTGAAACTTCACCAAGTGAAAGCTCTCCCAAAAGTAGGTGAATGAGTTATTTGAGAAAAATTGGCTATCTGCAATACTTTTAAGAGATAATTCGCATTTACTCATTTTGAGTAGGTGAGTAATCATCTACGGGTCTGAAACTTCACCATGTGAAAGCTCTCCCAAAAGTACATGAATGAGTTATTTGATAAAAATTGGGTATCCGCAATAGTTTTTGAGATAATTAGCATTTACTCATTTTGAGTAGGTGAGTAATTAGCTACGGGTCTGAAACTTCACCAAGTGAAAGCTCTGCCAAAAGTAGGTGAATGAGTTATTTGAGAAAAATTGGCCATCTGCAATACTTTTAGAGGTAATTCGCATTTACTCTTTTTGAGTAGGTGAGCAATTAGCTATGGGTCTGAAACTTCACCAAGTGAAAGCTCTTTGGGATAGCTGCTCTGCAGAGATACCCTGAAGATAAAAAATTTCGTCGAAATCGCTCTATGTAGCACGGTTTTCGAAATATTAGCATTTTTGTGTTTTGCAATTTTTGCGCAAAAATTCGAAAATTCAAAATGGCCGCCATTTTTGGCAAGATAAATTTTTTTTGAAAATTGGCATGGCTACTCTGCAGAGATACCCTGTGGCTCAAAAATTTCGTCGAAATCACTCTATCTAGCACGGTTTTCGAGATATAAGCATTTTTGTGTTTTGCAATTTTGCGAAAAATTCGAAAATTCAAAATGGCCGCCATTTTTGGCGAGAAATTTTTTGTCTGAAAATTGGCATGGCTACTCTGCAGACACCCTGCAGGTCAAAAATTTCGTCGAAATCGCTCTATCTAGCAGGGTTTTCGAGATATAAGCATTTTTATGTTTTGCAATTTTTGCGAAAAATTCGAAAATTCAAAATGGCCGCCATTTTTGGCGAGACAAAATTTTTTTGAAAATTGGCATGGCTACTCTGCAGATGTACCCTGTAGGTCAAAAATTTCGTCGAAATCGCTCTATCTTGCAGGGTTTTCGAGATATAAGCATTTTTATGTTTTGCAATTTTTGTGAAAAATTCGAAAATTCAAAATGGCCGCCATTTTTGGCGAGACAAAAATTTTTTCAAAATTGGGATAACTACTCCGCAGAGACACCCTGTGGGTCAAAAATTTCGTCGAAATCGCTCTAACTAGCACGGTTTTCGAGATATAAGCATTTTTGTGTTTTGCAATTTTTGCGAAAATTTCGAAAATTAAAAATGGCCGCCATTTTTGGCGAGAGAAAAATTTTTTGAAAATTGGGAAATGTACTCCGCAGAGATATCCTGCGCCTCAAAAATTTTGTCGAAATTGCTCTATCTAGCACGGTTTTTGAGATATAAGCATTTTTGTGTTTTGCAATTTTTGCGAAAATTTCGAAAATTCAAAATGGCCGCCATTTTGGGCGAGACAAAAATTTTTTGAAAATTGGGAAAACTACTCCGCAGAGATACCCTGTGGGTCAAAAATTTCGTCGAAATCGCTCTATCTAGCACGGTTTTCGAGATATAAGCATTTTTGTGTTTTCCTTATTTGGAAAATTCGTAATGATTAATTAATCATTAATTACTCGGCCATTTCTTGACCAATCAATGCCAAAATCTAATGATTTCCAGATTTTAATAGAATGAATGTATTTGCCAAGTTTCAGGTGAATTGATAAAATTCCTTTCAAGTTATCATCCGGACAAGCTTCCCCATCGAAAAAAGACATTTTTGGTCATGTGACCTCTCTGATTGGTTGAAATGTCACTGCAGCATATTCAAAAAAATTCCCCAAGGCTACTGCCTAAACCTGCCAAATTTGAAAAGAATCCGCCTAACGGTTACAGAGTTATAAGGAAAACAAAATGCGGAGCCGGCGGAGCCGGAAGCTCTCCTATACACAAACAAGCGTCCCTTGCGGGACGCTTAATAAAAGTATACATATTATGGTACACAAAATGTATGATACAATAAGCCTTCTTTTGATTCAAAAGGAAGGATACCTTTGATGGCCTTAAAACACTAGGAAACCACGACTTCAATTTATAATCACTTTGCCTTTGAGGGACTTACAAAACAAGGAAACCACACATTCAACTAGACCTAGCGCATCGGAGAACTGATTCAAATTGTATCCACCAGAAGAAAACTCACCAAAGCCATTCTAACATCGCTTAACCTTGAAGGAAAAGCCCAAGGTGAAATCTGACCATATCAAAAGATTCTTAGCCCATGATTTCCTATAGGTTGGTGTGACACTGCAAACCTCTAGGAATACGAATAAGCAAGATATAAACACTAATTTTGGCAATCCTCATTTGACCTTGAAAGAGGGGCCAAAGGTCAAATCCGATCACACAGAAAGATTCCCAGCCCATGATTTCCTAGATTTTGGTTTACCATTCCAAAGCTCTAGGACCAATAATAAGCGAGTTATAAGCACTTTTAAGTTTGGCTAGCCTTGTTTGACCTTGATGGAGGGTCCAAGGTCAAATCCGACCACAGCAATAGATTCCCAGCACATGATTTTGTGTACTAACCTCGTTTGACCTTGAAGGAGGGGTCGAAGGTCAAATCCGACCACACCAAAAGATTCCCAGGCCATGATTTCCTATAGGTTGGTTTACCATCCCAAACCTCTAGGACCAATAATAAGCGAGTTATAAGCACTTTTAAGTTTGGCTATCCCCGTTTGACCTTGAAGGAGGGGTCCAAGGTCAAATCCGACCACACCAAAAGATTCCCAGCCCATGATTTCCTATAGGTTGGTTTACCATCCCAAACCTCTAGGACCAATAATAAGCGAGTTATAAGCACTTTTAAGTTTGGCTATCCCCGTTTGACCTTGAAGGAGGGGTCCAAGGTCAAATCTGACCACACCAAAAGATTCCCGGCCCATGATTTCCTATAGGTTGGTTTTCCATCCCAAACCTCTAGGACCAATAATAAGCGAGTTATAAGCACTTTTAAGTTTGGCTATCCTCGTTTGACCTTGAAGGAGGGGTCCAAGGTCAAATCCAACCACACCAAAAGATTCCCAGCCCATGATTTCCTATACGTTGGTTTACCATCCTAAACCTCTACGACCAATAATAAGCGAGTTATAAGCACTTTTAAGTTTGGCTATGCTCTTTTGACCTTGAAGGAGGGGTCCAAGGTCAAATCCGACTACACAAAAAGATTCCCAGCCCATGATTTCCTATAGGTTGGTTTAACATCCTAAACCTCTAGGACCAGTAATAAGCGCGCTATAAGCACATTTAAGTTTGGCTGTGCTCATTTGACCTTGAAGGAGGGGTCCAAGGTCAAATCTGACCACACCAAAAGGCTCACAGCCCATGATTTCCTATAGGTTGGTTTACCATCTCAAACCTCTAGGATCAATAATAAGTGAGTTATAAGCACTTTAAAGTTTGGCTATCCTCGTTTGACCTTGAAGGAGGGGTCCAAGGTCAAATCCGACCACACCAAAAGATTCCCAGGCCATGATTTCCTATAGGTCGGTTTACCATCCTAAACCTCTAGGACCAATAATAAGCGAGTTATAAGCACTTTTAAGTTTGGCTATCCCCGTTTGACCTTGAAGGAGGTGTCCAAGTTCAAATCCGACCACACCAAAAGATTCCCGGCCCATGATTTCCTATAGGTTGGTTTACCATCCCAAACCTCTAGGACCAATAATAAGTGACTTATAAGCACTTTTAAGTTTGGCTATGCTCATTTGACCTTGAAGGAGGGGTCCAAGGTCAAATCCGACCACACCAAAAGAATTCCAGCCCATGATTTCCTATAGGTTGGTTTACCATCCCAAACCTCTAGGACCAATAATAAGCGAGTTATAAGCACTTTTAAGTTTGGCTATGCTCATTTGACCTTGAAGGAGGGGTCCAAGGTCAAATCCAACCACACCAAAAGATTCCCAGCCCATGATTTCCTATAGGCTGGTTTACCATCCCAAACCTCTAGGACCAATAATAAGCGAGTTATAAGCACTTTTAAGTTTGGCTATCCTCGTTTGACCTTGAAGGAGGGGTCCAAGGTCAAATCCGACCACACTAAAAGATTCCCAGCCCATGATTTCCTATAGGTTGGTTTACCATCCCAAACCTCTAGGACCAATAATAAGGGAGATATAAGCACTTTTCATGACTGCAAAGAAACGCCAAGAAACGCCATTTTTCAAAATGAGGCCAAAAATATTCCCAGGCAAGATTTTATGGCTATGAATATATCCTGCAAATTTGAGAAGGGTAGCTATAATATTTTTTTAGTTAGGGCGGTAACGGTGAAATCTCTCTACACATTGCGGCGGCGGCAGCGTAGGCGTAACGAAGTCAAATCCATAGTATCCACCGGATGCTATCCGGTGGATACAATTAATAACCTATTAGCCTTTGATGCATTTTGTTAATCCTAAAGCCTAACATGGTACCTCTTACAAACAGGGAAGCCACATCTTCACATAATACTTATTTCCCTTTGATTGACTGGGACAACAAAGTGCCCTTATTGTAGTTAGCAATATTAAACAAGAGATTAGATGGTAGTGGGGTAGCAGAGATTTGTACTTAAAAAAAATGAACACACTGCGTGCACGCAGAGAAAATGTGCATGTCAATTTTCATTGCAGGGTCTGTGCGGCCTTGACATTCTGTCATAAAATTGCACCTTGAGGGTACCTTGCAAATCAGCCGATTTTTCTGTAACCAGGACGTACGTGCACATACAATGGGATGTAAGAGAGGCTTTAATGAAAATAAAAAAGGGGGAAATCAATGCCCCATGGGGAGGAATTTATAGCCTTGCGAAAAAAAGGGGAGGAATTAACTGGGGAGGAATTCAATGGGGGGAAAATCATAGGCAATCGCACCGCCCTTTCAGGGTTTGAAACTTTAGTCATGGGGCTCTTTGTCCCTGTCCACGCCCCCTCTCCAATCCCCCCCCCACCCCAAGATCTGTCTTTACTACAGTAATATACCTGTTTAAAGTGACAGTCATTATACCTGTGTCACTGTCCAGTATCAAACGGGATTAGGTTCTTTTGTGTGTGTACTATGTTAGGTCTCAGCCTCAAACAAACTGAGGATTACTTCTTTTGTGGATGACTTTGTTTATAAACCTTTGTTTACCAGTGTATGTTTAAACAAGAGATACACAATTTACAAAACTGGAATCACTCGCCCCAATTAATAATTTATTACTGCACTTCTATATTTCAGTTCTAATTTCTAAGATTAAATTGCTAAAAAAGTTAAATTCCGAAAACGATCCATCAAATTTAATCAATTGGTTTATGTCTTTTTAAAGAAAAACAATGAAAGAATCAGTTATTTTAAAATAAAAATGTTGAAGAAAAATTGTGGCATATAAATTTAGATTCAAGTATGTTTCCCTCCATTTTTTTTTACAGTTATACCATTGTTTATTATGGGAAGCCCCTTTGAAGTTAATTTTAGGTTTCATGTGTTTTATTCAAGAAACCTTGTGGCATATAAATTTAGATTCGGGGATCATAAAAAACCCCACCATAAAAAACCCACTGTTTTTAGATAACCCTTAAAAAACCCCACCCTTAAAATTGACAGGGGCTTAAAAAAACCCACTTTTTATAATTTAATGTCTGCTTTTTTAGAATTAATTTTGTCTTCCATACAAGCAATTATGTCTCATTTCACATTGTTTTACATAAAATAAAAAAATAATCCTTTGAAAATTAATTTTTTAATAAAAAAATGTGGGGTTTTACAAATTTAACGATGTCTTGAAAAATCATTATAACTTGGATGATGTCATTAAAAAAGGTAAATATTTTTGTTGCATTAATTAAAATTTAAAAAACTCAATTTAGAACTTAGATTTGAATGGATTTTTTTTACGGAGAAGCCACATACACTGTCCCTATACCCAGACTCTGTTGTTTGTCTTTGTAATCCACTATTTCCAGTTATTCTATTGAAGGATTAAACATGGAAGGGCTTCCCATTGACCAGCACATGCAACATAAGGTTTGTCTGTTTAATTACATTCACCATTGAATCACCTGTGAAATAATACTAAGAAACAATATACAATATACTTACTTTCTCTGATGAAATCCAAACAATCCATCAATGTATTGTATTGTCTCCTAAAATGATCAATTCTGTTACAGTGGGTTTTTTATGCCCCCAGAAATTGTGAGGGTGGGGTTTTTTATGGATTTTCCAAAATCAGTGGGGTTTTCAATGGTGGTGTTGTGTAAATCTTAGATTCAAGTATGTTTCCCTCCAATTTTTTACACTTACACTATTGTTTATTATAGGAAGCCCCTTTGAAGTTTATTTTAGGTTCTATGTGTTTTTATTCATGTCAGTAAACTGCTGTATGTGTCCGACAATTGAGTGTAGAAAAAGCCCAAATAGAAAAAAAAAACGCAGAAAAAGTCACAGTAGAAAACTAGTGTATGAACAAATAACCCCAGTAGAAAATGCCCAAACCTTTGTTACATGGTGTACACTACTTGGCAGGGCTTTACAGAGGCTTTTTTCTGCTAGAGGTTTTTTCAGTTTACTTGACCATCAGTATCATATATGAAGTGTTTTGATAAGATTGGCATTTTGCCCTCCCTGTCCCATAAAATGGCCAGCATTTTGCCCGCCCCTTGCAATTTTGACTGCCATTTTGTCCCCCGGTATTTTGTCCGTGCACCGTGTGATATGTCCCGCTACAAAATGTCCAAGTATGAAATATCCATACCCACCCACCCCACCCCCCCCCCCTTCGGGAAATCCTGTATCCGCCTCTGTATATGGTAATTTCAACCTACAAAAGGTAAGACTTGGAAGAATTTTATGAGTATATTATATCAAAAAATGAAATATAATTATTTCTAAATTAGATCTACACATCAATGCTTCCCCTTTTCTAGTTTTTTAGTACCTCAAAATCTGTCATATTGTTTGTACTTTTGGCCTAATTTGTAGTCGCTTGCACATTTCACATTTTGGGACAATTAACTTAAAGGGAGTTAAAGTGATATTTTTAATTGATTTTTTAAGTGATTTTTTACCCAAAAGGGTAATATCACAAGATAATGCCCTCAAATAAAGCATTTTGACTAGCTGATACACACATAAGGTTGAATATATTATAATACAAGTTAGATACAAATTCAAGAGGCTTCGCTCCACGGAGGTTTCGCTCCACTATGTGGGAGGTTTCGCTCCAAATATTTCTGTGTTTTATGTAATGTACTTCATCTACAAAGCATTTCTATGTGAAAAAAAATTGTCAGGAAACCCCTTGGAAATCCGTGACCTTATAGTTAATATGCATACATAAATATTAGTAATGAGTGAATGTGACGTATTTAGTTGAAGATCAAATACTTCAAATTCTCTTACTTCTGTGGGAATTTCCTAGCAATATTATGAAATAAAATATGCAAATTAGGAAACGTGAGGTCATGGAATTCCGTGGGGGGGGGGGGGTCCCCAGAACTATTAGTGACTTCCTACCAGTGAACGCCCGCCTTATACGACTTTGTTAGAGGTCAAGGACAAATGCTTCTATTTATCTACAAAATGGGCGTTCACTGGTATTTCCGGTTTGCGGTAAAAACGGCCGATAATAGAGTTAAATTATGAAAATATAAAGCTTAGAAGAAAATGTAACAATATGCACCCCAGTTATTAATTATAGTGTGTATCATCTGACAATCTAATGGCAGAAGAATAAAATATCAAGCTGTTAATATAAGTTAAATTCAATATTTTAACTTTAGCATGGGCGTTTACTGGTAGAATGCCACTATAAAATAAAATATGCAAACTAGATAATCTTCCAAATAATGGAGCGAAACCTCCTGACACCTTAGATTCTTCTCGATCACCTACTCACCCAAAAATTAATCTTAAATATAGTGGATGATCGTAAAGTCGATCACTTAAGGGAGACTTATAAAGAGTGATTGTTCTCACTTAATAAAATTAAAATCAACCTCAAAATATAAAGGTACATTGAAAAATACGACTTCATAAAGCAAATAAACTGACAAACTGCTGCAAGACTTTCAAGATTTTTTTTCAACAGAAAGTTCAAACTTGGGGTTCAAAATGCAGAAAAAAGACTGTCATTTGTAAGATTGATCATTAAGTCGATCATCTGGTACCACCACTTTCATTGGGATCAAAAAGATGAAAGATTTATTGCAAGATGATCAATTATACCTATCGAACAAAAATTTTGGCAGATATTTTATATTAGTTGTATTATAATAAACTGGATGGTTTATTTCTGTTTTGAGGTAATATTTTAGTGTTTATTTCAGAAAATATAAAAATATATCTGCCTGAAACACATTGCACGAGTATTTTTGTAGAATATATTCAAGAAAAGGGTGCTTGTTTATTTGCAAATTCAACTGAAGTTAGCTATGTGCAGTAAAGCTGTCAATGCTGACTGATCGACTTAATGAGCATATCGACGTTACGATCATTTACTATACCAATGTGCAACTGCCAACTTGATTTAAATGTTCAATAGTGTACACTAAAATAAGATATAACCACATAAAACACACAAATTAAATAAGTACAATTCAATGCCATAAGTTTCGATTGCAATTACCTTTGTTGGAAAAGATCTAGGAGCTGTTCTGTACAATTGGCCATCGTTCCAACTGCAAAACGCATTTACTCTGCTTCAATTGATATACGTTGTTGCATATGTCATGACATTAAAGTCAAACCTTTTATGATAAAAGCTATGCTCTGCAACTGAAATTACCCAGGCCATTTTGCAATGAATCAGCTGTGATCAGCTGGTTAAGGGTCATTGACCTGGAAAGTGCAACAAAGCCGTCTTTTTCTTCCTGTTTTACGGTCTAAATGGCTGATTGAAACCACAACTGGTGCCCGCCCTGTGATAGAATAGTGCCCATGCTACTTTGTAACAGTACTCAAACAGGGGATCCTCCCTGATAAGAACCATAAAGTCCAACACAAGAAGTTCTGCCACACATGTCAAGAAGTATATTTCTGACATTTACAGAGCCTTCTGCGCAGAATCCAACAGTCGTAAAATCAATATAAAGGTAAAACAATAAAATAGTAAAAATTAAATTCTCAGTTAAAAATAAAATAAAATTCAGCTGACTCTGTGAGCTTATTATATTATTTGCTTATAATATACAAACTAACGATATTATTTAGATCTATAAAAGTGAACCTAAATAATATTTTTAGTGTCGCAAAATTGAAATTGTACCGTAAATGCAGTATTTTTGGCTTTTTTGTTCTGTTGTATAACCTTTACCCCGGCTTTAAACCTCAACCAGCAAATGAGGACATCCATAATTGGTCTACGGACACTGATATGTGATAGGTAAAGTATTCAAAAGTGTGCCTTACTGGGAAAATAATGCACACTATTACTCGACCCCTTCGGAGTCTCATAAAGTGTGCATTATTTTCCCAGTGAGGCACGTACACTTTTGAATATTTTACAGAACTTAAAGCTCACACACTTTTGGATACATCCCCCTGAAATACTACACTTTTATGAAATTATGTTAAAAACTCTTGATAAACCAATTTACCTAAATCTCAATGTACTTGATTACTGATTATTTATATATTGGCTTTTGTATATTCACCCATGTGTTAATATTGGTGTCTGGTATATCTTCTGTTCTGTACAATTTCTACTCTAAAATGGATAGTAGGAATAAAAGTGACAAATAATTTGTTTAAAAAACTTTTTGGGAAATGAACTGGATAATTCAATTGATATACTAGAATTAAAACACAATTGCTATGTCATCCTATTGAAGTATTCATATATTTCAGATTTTTTTCAATTTATAGCATTTATCTCATTGTTCTGGCAAAAACCATTTGACTGTTTCAGGTGTCTGTAAATTAGAACAAAAAAGTGTGCATTACCTAAAAATAATGCACACTTTTAACAATAGAATGACATCACAAGTGTGCTTTAATTTACTATAATGAAACATGTATGTAAATCGTGGTTTCATAAATGTGCCGGGGCCGCATTCACAAAAGGGATTAAGTTGAGCCAAAAAATCAGCTCAAATTTAGCTTTAACAGCTCTAAACTTGAGTTAATTTTTAGTTCAATTTGAGTTTGATCCCATTTGTGGATACTAACCCAGGAATATATCTTCATGTTAAACATTTTATTGTGTTCATTTTTCACTGATGTATCTATTCAATTATATTCATATATTTAATGTTTGAGCTACTTTTTAATTTAACTTTTTATAATTACTGAAGCATTTGAAATCATGTTTCCTCTTACACCCCATTCCCACCACATAAAAAGGGATGTAAATTGCAAGTGATGTAAAAGTTATTCAAGTGACATACTGATTAATTTTTAATTTTAAATGTTTAAATGTGTTACAAAACCCAATTATTAAGCAACTCATTATGCTACATATTGGCTTGCCCAGAAAAAAGAATTCATCTATAACTCACTTGGTAGAACAGTGATAGGTTCTGGACTCTCCCAGAAATATTATTTTGTGACATATAGAAATTGATTGAATTCAAACAATCTAGATATATTTGGAAAGGATATGGCAGGAAAATTCATAAATGAGGCTTAATAGTAATGAACTCGTAGAAATAGCGAAAAAAAAAATATATGTTATGTACAAGTTGAGATTTTGTACAAGTTGTAACTTGTACAAAAAGCCTGTACAACTGGTACAAGATTGGCTGTACAAGTTGTAACTTGTACAGAATTTCACCGTCAAATAATCTCAACTTGTACAATGCTGTTGTACAAGTTAGATTTTAAAAGAACTTTGGTTAAATTAACAATGTTATTGAAAATATTCCTTATTTTATGTGTATAAATATCTAAATTAATGTGAAAGTGTCATATATATATCATTTTTTTTCATGAAAAATTAACCCTAATTTCCCCCCCAAAAAAACCTTAATAAATTCTGGGAGTAACACTTAAAATTTAAAAAAAGTTATTAATATACGTATATTAAATGTACTAAGTTGATACTTTAGTTGACCACTAAAGGGTAAAGTTCTGTACATTGTTTATCATGCAGAAAAAATAAACTTTAGTGTTAAATACTAAGTTTAGCTGTGTGAGCTGTTCCTTATTGATGCTTGTAAGACTCTATCTTTGTTCTCAATGGAGTTGTAGAACTGTGGACCGAGGTCTTTTTCCTTTTTAAAAATACTTTGGCAAACAATCAGACATCAAAGATGAAATTTACAAAAGTTATAAGAAACAGAAATCTTCGAAATGCAATCACCTCTCTTGGTGTGGCTTCCTATAGCGTCAGGGCTGTTTTGTGATTTACCTTTAATAAACTAGGATCACAAGTTTGTAAGGAAACCATCAAAGGACAGATAGTATAATAGATGCATAGAGTATGATAGTATATGCATAATTGTAATTAACACATGCTTTCCATTAATGAAATCCTTGTATAGTCTTAATATTCAGATGTGGTTTTATCACCAGAAAACAATTAATTTTATTTATCCTTTTGTTTTGAAACAAATTTAGGAGAATTGTTGACAGAAAACATTATTCTAAATTATATAAAGTTATCAACATCAACCCAAAAGTCAGATGCTATTGTGATGCTCCCTTGAACATAAAACAACCAGTCTGTACATTCACTATGCTTTAGGAACATGCTAGAAAGTGTAACTCTACTGCTTTAAAGATGGGCGCCATTTCCTTACTATGCAAACCACTGAAAAGTGAGAAAACAGTTGTAACTCACTTAGCTATTGCAGCTAAAGTATTTGATAAATACATTTTGTAAAAGCAAGCAATTCACCATCTGTGAGATTATAAAAGTAGCCATTTCTCACTTATAAATTGAGCAACCAGTCTGAAACCTAACAATATTCAAGTTCATAAATAAATAGGTGAACAACTTTGGGAGTAATTATGTACCTGCATTACTCTGTAAGATGTGCCATTTACTCATTATAGTAACCACTGAAAAGTGACAAAGTAGCAATAACTCACTTAGCTACTGTGATACACCTCCAAGTTACTGACCATGTTCAGCTATGTAGAAAGTACTTAAACAGGTATTTCAGTAAAATGCTCCAAATGCAAGTTAACTGATTTATACAATGTAGCTAAACTTGATAGCTTTCAGCCCAAAGCAACAAAAGCCAAAAAAAAATGAAGAGCATAAAATTCATTAGGACAATTGAGTAAAATAGCCAGCCTCGGCAGTCAAGAACCCCAGCCCACAGGTACAACTAAATGTGTGACAACATTGAGATTTGGGAAAATCTTATGAACAACTTCAGTTGTAAGACGAATACAGAATCTATGAAATGTTGTCAGATTTAGATTCACAGGTCATGATTTCTTATAAGCTTTCATATTTTGAAGCCCTAGAACCAATGATAAGGGATATAAGGCCATTTGACCATGATGACCCTACATGACCTTGAAGCAGGGGTCAAAGGTCAAATTTGAGACTTGCAAAAGATTTTCAGACCATGATTTCCAATAAGTTGTTTTCTCATTCCAAATACCTAGGACCTAGGACAAGGGAGATATTAGGGCTTTTTGATATGCCCACCCCCATTTGATATTAAAGATGTGATATGGCAGCAATTTTTTTTTCAAAACAGCCCAAATTACTCTCAGGCAAGCTTTCCTAGGTATTTACATTTTGTGCAAATCTTACACAGCTAGCTGCAATATTTTAAAGTTTAGAATATATCAATGATTTTGGAACAATCCGCTGTGGCGGCCATGTTGTATTTTAAAATGAGTACAAATGTTTTTACAGCCATGTTTTCACAGGCATAAACCTTCTTTGCAAATTTGGTTTGGCTTTTTCATCCTGTTCAACAGCCAGGTTCATATTGGAACAGGTCCTCAGTATTGCCACTTATGGGAGTAAAACCCCACACAGAGGTGACAGCCTGTGATCAGATGCCAAACTTGCTAATCACTAGGCTGCCCTGGACCTCTGCAAATTTGGTGAAGATATCTTCACAAATGAATGTGATATAAAGGTTAATGTAAAAATTGACAAATGCACACATGCATGCACACACACACACACACTGTGTTTCATAATCTCCCAACCCCAGCCTTGGCCAGCTGGAGATAAAAATGCAAATGCAGTAACATCAGTTTAATGGCACCTCTATTTCAATTAAGAATTTTTAGACCGAAAAGTATTTAAAGCATTGCCATGGCATCAGTTGTTGCCACATACCCCCAAAACCTAATCAGTTGATCCTGTTTTCAGTTAACATATCCTAAAAATTTGGTAAAAATCCATGCATTGGTTTAGGCTAAGTAACACCCACAAATGCAAAAATAGCATCAGAGCCTGGGGAAATAGTTTTCAACATCATGAGATATAAAAGTAGTAAAACAGTACACAGATTGGGATACCTTCAGAGTAGTGTCAGTGTCCAAATAATGTTTAAGTAGAGAAAATAACATCGAAGAGAAAGAAACTGCATGTAAAGATGAAGTATTAAAGCAAGACAATGCAGTAAACTAAAAATTATGACGCTGTAAAATTTATTAACCAGAAAATAGCTGTCAATGGAAATATCACAATCATGTAAAAGTACCTATAATAATCAGTTGCAGCAATCCATATCCTTACGGTTGCCCAGATATGCCCGGACAATATATTATAGGTCAAGGTCAAATCAAGGCAGGGTTCGAAATTAGCGCCGATCCGCCAGTCTGTAACTGACAGAAATGCTTTCCGGTGGAAAAGATTATGATCCTGCCAGTCTGTTTGTCCTAGAAGCTGCAAGATGGTTATATATGCACATTTCACACAGTTGAATTACGATTTGCATGTTCAACCATACCATATGATATTGTTCAACCATACCAAATTGACCTTGTACATTTGTGTGAAGATTAAACACTTCTCCCATTTAGATATTAATTTGTATGATCGAATTATGGTATGAATGTTTTGAATATTACCCATACATACAGATGTGGCAATACATGCTTTTATGTGGAGTTGGGGCAAAACCTGTGGCTCACTTGATGCAATACCATCTGTTACAATGAGAAGTTGCAAAAGTAAAATGCTTAATGAATTCTTATATGACTTTAACAGTGCTTAATCTACATCAAAATATACCCAAAGGCGGAACCACCAAGATTCAAGTAAAAAGTAATGAGAGATATAAGAGAGATAAAATAGTATCAGATATCCCCGTAGAGAGATAAAATAGCATCAGATATGCAAGATCAAAGGTCAAATCCAGGTCACACCATGACGTTGTACACCTATAACCCCTGACCAATGTCCCTACCAAATCTCAACTTCCTACACATTATGATTTCTGAAATATAGCCCAGATAAGGCATTATAGGTCAAGGTCACTACAGCAGGGTCAAATCAAGGTCACACCATTACGTTTTACATCTACACACCCTAGCCAATGTCCCTACCCACTATCAACTTCCTACACCTTAGGTTTTCCAAGATATAGCCCGAACAAGATTTTATAGCTCAAGATCAATACAGCAACGTCAAAGGTCAAATCAAGGTCACACCATGACGTTGCACACCTACACCCCTTAACCGATGGCCCTACCAAGTATCAACTTCCTACACCTTATGGTTTCTGAGATACAGGCCGGACAAACGTTTTCCCGCCACCTGCCCATCTGGACACCATGGGTGAAATCAATACTCCAACAGCCCTCAAGGGCTGTGGGCAAAATACCCCAAAAATATCCAGTTGCCATGGCAACAGTTGTTGCCAGATACCCCCAAAACCTAATCAGCTCTAGATCATATTGTGGTAAACATACCCTTAAACTTTGGTGAAAATCCATGCATGGGTTTAGGCTGTGGAACACCAACAAACTTTAAGATCAAGGAATCTTAAAAGTGTTACCATGGCAACATTTGTTGCCAAATATCCCCCAAAACTTAACTCTAGATCCTCTAGGGATAAACATACCCTGAAAATATAGTAAAAATCCGTGCATGGGTTTAGACTGTGAAACACCCCCAAGCTTTATGCCCAGTGCTGCTTCCGCCCGGACGGTGCAGGGGTCAAATATAAGCTGGGGTTAAAAATGCTGCAAGTTGGTTTAGCTAATAAAGTCTTTCACCTTCAGAGCAAATAGGAATAACTTCCTTGGAGAACCAAGACATCTATAATCAAGAAAACCGATAAAAGTGACAAAAAATGGTCCCAGTGAGGTATTTTTGGGTCAATGGATAATCTTGCAAATTCAAGCTTGAAGGTCAAATGTCTGTTTGCTTAAATCCTTGATCACATCAAAGAAATGCCCATAACGGCCATCTTGTTTGTCAATATGAGGCCAAAAATATTTAGAGGTAAGCTTTTGTAATAATGAACATATCCTACACATCTGAGAAGTCAAGATAAACTAGACTATTGCTTCGCAAGAGAAAAAGAAATTGTTTTTGTACAGCAAAAACAAAGCATCCCAATGAGTATTAATCAGTTTGTGAAAATGACTGTCTTCCTGAGTTTAATATGTTTTCCATTTATGACAAAATGCAAGGTTTCCTAGATGAATCTGGTTTGTTTATTTTTTATTTATTTTTTTTGCGTTTTATGTAGAAATTCAAACTGGCCACCAAAAGTGGCATGAAAACGATTTTTGGGAAAAATCGCCAGTAGACTCTGCAGATAACCTGCAGGTCAAAAATTTCGTGGAAATCACTCTATCTCGCTCCGTTATCTAGATAAACACGTTTTTGTGTTTTACGCAGAAAATCAAGATGGCCGCCAAAAGTGGCGGGAAAACAAATTTTGCGAAGTCACCAGTAGACTCTGCAGATACCATGCGGGTCAAAAATTTCATTGAAATCGCTCTATCTCGCTCCAATTTCCGAGATAAACAGGTTTTTGTGTTTAATGCAGAAATTCAAGATGGCCGCCAAAAGTAAGATACCTTGTGGGTCAAAAGTTTTGTCGAAATCACTATATCTTGCTCATTTCCGAGATAAACACGTTTTTGTGTTTAACGCAGAAATTCAAGTAACACAGAAATTCAAGAAGGCCGCCAAAAGTGGCGGGAAAACGATTTTTGTGAAAAGTCGCCAGTAGACTCTGAAGATATCCTGCGTGTCAAAAATTTCATCGAAATCGCTCTATCTTGCTCTGTTTCTGAAATAAGCGTATTTTTGCGTTTAATGCAGAAATTCAAGATGGCCGCCAAAAGTGGCAGGAAAACAATTTTTGCGAAAAGTTGCCAGTAGATTCTGAAGATACCCTGTGGGTCAAAAATTTCGTCGAAATCACTCTATGTTGCTCCGTTTCCGAGATAAACACGTTTTTGCATTTAATGCAGAAATTCAAGATGGCCACCAAAAGTGGCGGGAAAACAATTTTTGCAAAAAGTCGTCGGTAAACTCTGCAGACACCCTGAGGGTAAAAAATTTCATCGAAATCGCTCTATCTCACTCCGTTATCGAGATAAACGTGTTTTTGCATTTAATGCAGAAATTCCAGATGGCCACCAAAAGTGGCAGGAAAACGATTTTTGCAAAAAAGTCACCAGTAAACTCTGCAGACACCCTGAGGGTCTATCGAGATAGACGTGTATTTGCATTGGACGCAGAAATTCATGATGGCCGCCAAAAGTGGCGGGAAAATGATTTTTTCAAAAAAGTCGCCAGTAGACTTTGTGGATACCCTGTGGGTCAAAAATTGCGTCGAAAATCGCTCAAACTCGCTCAGTTTCCGAGATACGCGCGTTTTTGCGTTTTCAGCATTAAGAAAAATTGTGACATTTAGTAAATTGTTAATAATTCGGCCATTTTGTATTGGATCACTTCCAAAAGTTAATTATTTCCAGACATCTATATAAAACCCTACTTGCCAAATTTTATGTGAATAGGTGAAGTTATCATCCGGACAAGCACACCCTTTTGAAAAACATGTTTTTGGTCATGTGACTTCTCTGATTGGCTGAAATGTCATGACATCATATTCAGAAATTTTTCTCAGGGCTACTGCATACACCTGCCAAATATGAAGAGAATCCGCCTTATGGCTGCAAAGCAATTGCGAAAAGAAAATGCGGATCCGGCGGAGTCGCTTCTCCTATATAGTAAAAACAAACAAGCGTCCCTTGTGGGACGCTTAAATAGGTTTGCTAGGGAGGGTTAACAGGGAAAATTTCTACACACACTGTGGTGGTGGTGAATATTCAACAGCCAGGATCATATTGGGACAGGTTCATCAGCATTGTCACTTAAGGGACTCGAACTCACAGAGGTGACAGCCTATGATAAGATGCCAAACTTGCTAACCACTAGGCCATCGAGGACCTTCCTTATATCTACAAGTACAATAGCCAGGCTTCTGTTGTGACTTCTTGAAAGGATAAAGGTAAATTTGGAAAGCCAACCATTTTTTTCACATGATAAAACAAAAGATTATCATAGCAACTTTTTATTTCTCATGGATAGAAATTGGATATATATTTAGTTGTGTTTCAAACTTTATTACTGTAGTAAACTTACACATACACACTAGAAAAAAAGACGCCACTTTTTTCCTTTGACTATCCCTTATGTCATTTCTTTGGTTAATTCAGGACACGGAGTTCCACCTTGTGGAAAAGACATTGTGCTTGCAAAGCAGCAGATAAGATTAGAAATATCTTAATTAACATTGCTTGAAGAGAAGAATGAATACAGAAAATTTGTTTTGAATAGGGAGTGTGAAACTTATAAAATAAATTCTGTGAGCTGATTTTCTTTTTATCATCTGAGCTTCAACAGCAAATTCTCATTTCAGAATAATTTATAAGGTAAATAACTCAAGCCCACATACAAAGGACACAAGGTATTAAAACTGTTTTCATAAACTTGTATGCGGTAAATGTGTGAACAAATTTAAAGCAAAGTATTCAAAAGTTACTTCTGAGCTTGATGCTGAAATTACAATGACAATACTAACCAATTTGAACACTTTTTTTTGTAAAAACATCAATTACATGTACTACACAAAACAGCCCAAATCACATTGAAGAGACAGTCATTTTATAGGACAATCAAAATACATTATAGTGTACAAGGAAGTGAATAATTCTGATCATGCACAGATCCATTAATATGTTAGAAAGTTTGATTCTTATTAGCCAAAACCTAAAAATCGACATTAAGTACTAAACTAGTGTGATATCCTGCATCAAACTCTTTGATAAAGATAAATGTAGCCCAAGTCTTTTGGGGGATTTTCTGAGAACGCCACTTTTTCATCATTAAAAATGATCCATCGTCCATTTTTCTGGATGTGACATACATAATGCCCAACCATTGTAGATGTTCCCATGTGAGAAATAAATGCAACCAGTTTGTATTCTGAAAAAATAAACACAAATTGTACTGTACATTTACTCATACTCATGTTTACCAAATTTATTGCAAAAATCATTGCATATTTCAGTTGTTCCTACTTATTTCATTTATTTTTACCCATTAACTATGTGTGATATTAGAACACTGGTTTAATGTGTCTTGGAATTGTTGGAATAGAAGTGTAGGACTACAAGTCTGATTAGACTAGGGATTTATTTACTACATGGTTTTTAGCAATAGGGTTCAGTAATTTAATTATGGCTTTATGATTTCAGACTAGACCCATTACGGCTATATATTTACAAAGGCCCTTGGTGTATCCCACATGTTTCTGTGACACTATGGATTCTAACCCAGGAACATAGGATGAGAGATATGTGACTACATTCAAAACTCATTTACCTCTTTGCAGTTGAGCCTTCTTGCCTGATTTTGGTTTAGTGTGTCTTGGAATCGGTATAGACGTAAGAGTACCAATAGTCTTACTTGACTTGGGATTTATTTTTTCATTTTGTTATACTGTGAATTTATTTACTTACTTTCAGAGCCATCCCTATAATTGTGTTGAGGTTGGTTGTCTCCTGAAGCCTGGTCCAAGTCCATGTCTTGATCTAGTTCTGCAGCATGACTAAATATCCAATCAGCTGCACGTTCTACATTGTTACCCTGATTGGATACAATATGGTATAACGTAAAGAAAGTCAAATTCATACAAAAGACATCTACCAAAGCACTAATATAATAATACACAATAAAACACTGTTGAAATTTTGCAAAAAGTCACGAAGATAAAGTAGCATCATAGAAATTGGTAGAATGAATCTTACAGTGGCTTTGATAGAGAGTTTAATAAGCAAGATGCAGCAACTTTATAGTAATTGATGTGATGCACTGTAACAGGGACTTTATGATGGCACTGATGAAGGGCTTCTTTCATAGGGATAAGTGTAACTTTAAAGAAAGGCTGTAATAGCCTATCTGGTTACTCCAAATTAGTCCCAATCCATTGAAAAACAAAGTACAATGTAGCAAGGCAGGTAATCAAAACAGTATTAAAATGTAGTTTAAATCAATAAACTACTTGGGTAAACCATAGTATTTTGTGAGATTTATCTATGTGGTTTTAGTTTTTCACGTAATTTTCCTTACTTTGAAAGATATTAAACATTTTATTTTCATAACATTTGTTTACAACATTAGCCATGTTTGCTTCACTGGGACTTCTAGTTGGTTGCAACTAAAACAGTGTAACCCAAATTCAGAACAGTTCTTTCCAAATGTTATGTGTAATGCCAGATTGCCTGTACAGATATACCAGATCATTTTTCTAATGAAGTAACCTTACTTCACAGTGACTGTTAAAATACACTCTTACAGTGGCTTTGAGAGCTTTGATGGCCTGATCTCTGGTGAAACCCATGCTGTTGATCATCATAATGGCATCCTCATTGGGTGTAAAGGCACTGTTCTTGCCACCCAGGTCTAAAGGTACACTGAAGTCTGTAACAAAAAGGTCAACATCTTAGAAGATAGTTGATACCAACTCACCATTATGTCTTACTTGTTGCCAAAAAAATTGTTTAAACTTGTGTCTCAAGTCAATATATTTACTATTTAAAACTAACACAAGGAATTTATTGTTGAAATAGACTATTAGTTTCTTCAGTCTATCCCAGAAAGGCCACAGGCAGGCACAGTTTTGCCATGGCTGCCCCACACCAGACCACTTTAAGCTTTAGAAATTAACTTGACACTTACCTATTTAGACTAGCTTACCCACCCTGCAGTTACTGGGTTAAAACTTTGCTTGGTTTAAAGGCTGTCCCTTTTTGGATTCTTGCTGATTAGAGGATCCTCATCAATTTTGCACGATAAAAATGTTTCTATTGCTATTATTATAGAATGTCAGATAATGCACAAATCATTCTAGTTAGTGACATAAAGTTGAGAAACATTTTGGTGATCATACAAGGGTCCATATAGTCTGATGGAAAACCACTGAATAAGATAGATTGATCTTGACTGAGTTAACTCTAGTTCCAGAACAATAAGATACACAGAAATATTTACTGTAAATTAACATTACTGCTGCCTGGATCTATGTGCATACCTGGATCTCTCATGCACACCTGGATCAGATGTGTATACCTGGCGCTTAAGTGCAAACACAGAATTACTGGTACATTTATGCATCTTCATATATACTTCAAAATCCCTGGTGCATACGTGGAATTTGTGAGCTTGTGAGCTTATCTGAAGAATTTTATGTACATACATGGATCACATGAGCATACTTAGATTTCATGTGCATACCTGGGTCTCCCATGTGCTCCATTACCCAGTTCATGGCTGGCTCAATGCCAGAACTCTGAGTGTTGTACACAGCCTTTCTACTACCATTCACATCAAAGCCCATCTCTACCAGCTGAGAAACTATGGCTTCATCTATGTTCATAGCTGCAAGCAATGAACAGAATTAATACAAATGTTGGGTAAAAACTAGATTGCACTGTAATAAACACAACAAATGTCAGTAATGATAGCAAGCAGAGATTTTGCACCTTGATTGAAAAACCACATAAAGACCTTTCAGCCAGTGATTCTTTAATATTTTATGAGCGAGGATGTTACTGATGATGAGAAACACTTACAGTGTATGTTTTGGGTTCAGAGTTGATTACTTCTCTATTGGTAGCAAAGATCAAAGTTGGGGTTTTATGTTCCATTCAACAGCCAGGGCCATATTGCAACAGGTCCTCAGCATTGCCACTTGTGGGTATTGGTGGCATAGGGGTTACTGGACTTAGTACTATGGATGTCACAACTCCAAATACTTCATGATGGCTAATCGCCAAGTAATATTCGTGTCGGTACTGAATAACCATTGAATTTATGAAAATACCAAAAACCTTATGCCTCATGTTATAAAAGGCAATGAAAATGTTAAGTATATGACATAAAGTGAAAACATTTGTCCCTAATCTTTAAAATTTATCAAATTTTCTACTTTCCTTTGACTTCTGATGCATTTATTTCAGACAGGAAACGGGCCATATAAGGGTTATATGGTACCTCCAGCTTTACGTGAATGCATAAACAATGCAAAAGCATGGCTGTTGTTTAATTTTAACTTATTTTATGTGACATTATGCAAGTATTTGATAGATTAAGACCTTTTGCCACATTTTACTACATTAAGCAATTATTCATTCATTAACATATAATGATACCAATATTTAACACTATTCTAACCGTCAGCAATTAGTTGGCTAGTCATGACTTTCCTTCTTAGTAAATTATCTATATTTATAATTTATTATCTTGGGCACATGTACATGGGGTACATCCTCTATACTTGTGAGTTATACACATTTTAATACATACATGGAGAGGCAGCCTCTGGTAACTCCTCCTCCCCTGGTTGCATTCCTCTGCCTCTCAGAGCTGTCAGGTCTAATTCATCTGGCATCTGTACTGACACATCTGAAAAATTCATGTGTACACGTAAGACTCTGACAAATGTCTCACAATAGGTACATTTAATAGATTTTAAGAATGCCAAACTTCTACATGGGATACATTTATAGTAAAATAATAATCTTGTTTGAAATAGTGGAGGCATAATGTGGTGATAGCATTGCCTTGATTAAATGGATGTAAGCAATTAAGTGATGGAGGAACCAGTACAGAATGGCTAGTCAAGATACTTACAATGTAAATCATTAACATGCAAATAACAAAATATGCACACTTCAAAAAATTCAATCGTAAATAAAAAGGAATAGATGAACTAGAGCAGGTCTAAAAAAAGGTGCACCTTAAGGTGTTTACAAAAGTATGGTGATTTGATTTGACATTTTGAAAAACAGAGTGAGTTCACAAGCAAAATGCTAGAAGAAATGATTGAAAGGACCAAGGCATTGGTACTGAATCTCAAGCACCCTTTGGATCCAGATACTCCGAAGCTTTACTCATGCTTGACATACTGAATAAAGGTTTACACAGAAATGTGTTTACATTTATAACATTTTGGATTAACAAGAACTGAACAAGAATACATATATATAAAGACAAGAATATTATAAATCTTCTCCAATAAACTGAAATATTCACACATAAACTGTACTTTATATTGTGGAATACATACTTTGCACAATTTTAAAAAGTTACACATACACATGTTTTGCCAAATCTTACCAAGTTTCTTGGGCACCCAATCATCACCTATTGTGAACTTTTTCAATTGTATAAACAAAAAGTCAGGAAAAGAAGATAATCTGGCAGTTCTGAAAATAATAACAGAGTAGTTATACAAAAGAACAATTTTTACATTACTTATAATTTATCATTTATTCATACTTTGTAAATACTGACACTTTTGGATATACCTACATAAATACTTCAATTATTATCCATATGTCAAGCAAGTTACAACATATCTAATAAATTCAAGGTTTATAATACAGAGCAGGCAATTTAGTGACAAACCATAAACTAGCAGGAGTGGACATTTAATCTTTACATAATGCTTCTGCAGTTTTTGCATTTCAATTGGGTAAAAATTAATATAAACCATACAAACTTTTTAGCTGTAGTGGTAGAATCTATCGCTGAACTGTAGAAACCATCAATGATTTCAGGCCTAGCATATGCCTCTAAGCAGGATGCAAGAGGGATGGAGGGTCGAACTACTTCTTTGTAATCTCTGAAAGAAAGGACAAATCTGAATAAACTACACATAACACTAACTCAAAATCCTTATGTTAGGGTTAATTTTTTAATATTATTATAAATGTAAACTGTAAAGGACCAATGACTAATGATACAAGGATTTCTTAATTTACTCACAGAAATTTCTTTTCCGCTTCATACTGCCTCTTCTTCAATTCATATGCTTCAACTTCTCCTATTTTGCAGAAAAAGAAAGAATTTTAATATCAAGAATACGGCAAAGTTTACATCATATTTAAACACTATGTCAGAAGTTCACATACAAGGTTTCAAATAAGAAAAAGGTTACACTGCAGCTCCTGAAACTCACTAGAATGCAACACCATTTATTACATGAATAAATATCAAGGTACGGATAGAGTGTTAAGGAAAAAAAGCTAAAATTGTTCCCCTTAAACACACTGTATCAGATTTTTAAGATATTTGAAGGAATAAGTGTCATATGCAACATTTGGGAAAGTTGTATAATATGTTCCATATATCCGTATATGTGCATGAAATTCAATACTTTTGCAGACTCTCTGGCATCCAATACCTATACACAATTTTTTTTAAATTGTTAAAAGCAAAAACAATCATACTGGACAATCAAAACCTTAAGTAATCCTGCATCCTGTCAGTGAAGATATAATTAGCTCAAGAGTCCGATTACAAACATTTTAAACAAACACATTAAAGTGATACAAATGTGTTCTCATTTTTCTGTGTTTCTGGAACTGATCCTGCTACATCTTACAAGTTCTGCTTTTGCCTTCTAAACTTTTGCCTCTAGCACCTTGCAGTCTGTCTGTTGACAGAGATGAGATAAAATAAAAGTATTTATTACACTACAGCTACATTATATTCATTATGTGTTAGAGTAAGAAATCTAAAATTCGCCAGGAATCTAAAATTCGCCACCTCTAAAACCTTAGTTAATTTTATGAAGAAAATGATGTTTTTGTCTAAAAATTAGTATTTTTCAGTTCAAAAAGTCTTAATTTACTATATAGCCAACAAATCTCACCAGAATTCATTTATTTTATTAGTATTTTGACATGTGGCGAATTTCAGATATGTGGTGAAGTTTAGATTTCTTACTCTACATTACATATACTGGGGCCACGGTGGCGCAGTGGTAACACACTCGCCTCCCACCTCTGAGGTAGGCGGTTCAAACCCTGAGCCCCAAGTGGGAAAAATGGTAGTTTTTGACCAATGGTTGGTAGTTTACAGTACAGAAATCAATGTACTGCTTTCCTCTGCCCATAAAACTACCCATCGTGATATGACCTGAACAGTGTTGAAAGTGACATTAAACCCCAAATACATTACATGTACCTTTGTTCACAGCATCCTCCAGTGGTATGGGCAATGCTAAAATGAGATCCTCTCTGTGTGTGTATTTTACTTTGTGAGACTGCATGCATTCAATTCGTTCTTCTGACTGAAACTTCAAGGCATCACAAGGGTTCTCTCTCCCTCGGCTGTTTCTCTGTATTTGTAGAATTTATCATAAATTGTTACAAAAATATATTAACCTGGGACTGTTGGTATAAAAGAGAGCAGTGAAAGATGTGCTCATATATGTGGTCACAAATCCTCAAGTACTATTTTTATTACCGAATAACCGCTGAATTTATAAAAAATACCAAAAATCTTATGTTTCACCTTCTGAAAGGCAATAAAAATATTAAATATATGAAATAAAATAAAACTAGAGATTGCGTCTCGACGCAGTGTATCCCCAGACGGGACATAGTTAAGGCGTGAATATGTCGGTCTTGAGCCTGTTTCCTGGAGCACCAGGTCAGGATTCTCCATAGTACCAGATTACTCCCAAAAGCTAATCACTAGTTCTTTCAATTATATCTGTTTTTAAAAATTACATTTCATGGATCCAGAAGATCCATATAGTGATCCAGATCACTTCCAAAATTCAATCATTTCATCCTTTTACCTTTTCAGACATATTCTAAAAATTTCATCAAAATCCGTCCATAAGTTTTTTAAGTTATCTTGTACACAAACACATGTGGCAGCCTGGATCCACATGATCCAGACAGTGATCCAGATTACTCCCAAAAACTAATCACTTGTTCTTTATCCCATTTAAGACATTTCCTGAAAATTTCATAAAAATCCATCCATGACTTTTTGAGCTATTTGTCTTTAAAAATTACATTTCTTGGATCCAGAAGATCCAGATAGTGGGCCAGATCACTCGCAAAATTGAATCATTTCTTCCTTTTACCACTTCTTCCTTTTACCATTTGTAACATATTCTAAAAATATGAAAGTCCATCCCAAGATTATGTGGCAGCCTGGATCCAGATGATCCAGACAGTGATCCAGATCACTCCAAAAATTTAATCACTTGTTCCTTGTACCATTTAGGCCATTTGCTGAAACAATCCATCCATAACTTTTTGCGGTATCTGTCTTCAAAAATTACATTTCATGGATCCAGAAGATCCATATAGTGATCCGGATCACTTCCAAAATTCAATCATTTCATCCTTTTACCTTTTCAGACATATCCTGAAAATTTCATCAAAATCCGTCCATAAGTTTTTGATTTATCTTGTACATAAACACATCTGGCAGCCTGGATCCAGATGATCCAGATCACTCCCAAAATCTAATCACTTGTTCCTTGTCCCATTTAGGACATTTCCTGAAAATTTCATCAAAATCCACCCATGACTTTTTGAGCTATTTGTCTTTAAAATTATATTTCATGGATCCAGAAGATCCAGATAGTGGTCCAGATCACTCGCAAAATTGAATCATTTCTTCCTTTTACCACTTCTTCCTTTTACCATTTCTAACATATGGTAAAAATATTATCGAAATTCATCCTAAAATTCTGTTGCAGCCTGAATCCAGATGATCCAGATCACTCCAAAAATGTAATCACTTGTTCCTTGTACCATTTAGGCCATTTGTTGAAAATGTCATCACAATCCATCCATAACTTTTTGAGGTATCTGTCTTTAAAAATTACATTTCATGGATCCAGAAGATCCATATAGTGATCCGGATCACTTCCAAAATTCAGCCATTTCATCCTTTTACCTTTTCAGACATATCCCGAAAATTTCATCAAAATCCGTCCATAAGTTTTTCAGCTACATTGTACACAAACACATCTGGCAGCCTGGATCCAGATGATCCAGACAGTGATCCAGATCACTCCTAAAATCTAATCACTTGTTCCTCGCACCATTTAGGTCATTTGCTGAAAATTTCATCAAAATGCACCCATAAGTTTTTGAGTCATCTGTCTTTAAAAATTAAATTTCATGGATCCAGAAGATCCAGACAGTGATCGGGATCACTCTCAAAATCTAATCACTTGTTCCTTGCACCATTTAGGCCATTTGCTGAAAATGTCATCGCAATCCATCCATAACTTTTTGAGGTATCTGTCTTTAAAAATTACATTTCATGGATCCAGAAGATCCATATAGTGATCCGGATCACTTCCAAAATTCAATCATTCATCCTTTTACCTTTTCAGACATATCCTGAAAATTTCATCAAAATCCGTCCATAAGTTTTTGATTTATCTTGTACACAAACACATCTGGCAGCCTGGATCCAGATGATCCAGATCACTCCCAAAATCTAATCACTTGTTCCTTTTCCCATTTAGGACATTTCCTGAAAATTTCATCAAAATCTACCAATGACTTTTTGAGCTATTTGTCTTTAAAAATTATATTTCATGGATCCAGAAGATCCAGATAGTGGTCCAGATCACTCGCAAAATTGAACCATTTCTTCCTTTTACCACTTCTTCCTTTTACCATTTGTAACATATCCTAAAAATATCATCAAAAATTCATCCTAAAATTATGTTGCAGCCTGGATCCAGATGATCCAGACAGTGATCCAGATCACTCCAAAAATGTAACCACTTGTTCCTTGTACCATTTAGGTCATTTGCTGAAAATGTCATCACAATCCATCCATAACTTTTTGAGGTATCTGTCTTTAACAATTACATTTCATGGATCCAGAAGATCCATACAGTGATCCGGATCACTTCCAAAATTCAACCATTTCATCCTTTGACCTTTTCAGACATATCCTGAAAATTTCATCAAAATCCATCAATAAGTTTTTGAGCTATATTGTACACAAACACATCTGGCAGCCTGGATTTGGATGATCCAGACAGTGATCCAGATCACTCCCAAAATGTAATCACTTGGTCCTCGTCCCATTAAGGACATTTCCTGAAAATTTCATCAAAATGCACCCATAAGTTTTTGAGTCATCTGTCTTTAAAAATTAAATTTCATGGATCCAGAAGATCCAGACAGTGATCCGGATCACTCCCAAAATTTAATCTTATCTTCCTTTTACCATTTTGGACATATCCTGAAAATTTTATCAAAATCCATCTGTCAGTTTTTGAGTTATCTTGTTCACAAACAAACAAACAAATAGAGGGCCAAAAATGACCCTCAGTCAGGTACTTTGGCGGTCAGTGGATGACCTTAAATGAAGATCTGTAACCGGTAAGCCTGGATGCTGGTACTCCATCATGTACTCAACCTCCAAAGCCATTTTCAATAGTTTCCATGCAATGTAGTCAGCATTAAGTGTGAAAATATCTCCAAATTTCCAAAAATGACCCTTGGTCAGGTACTTTGGCGGTCAGTGGATGACCTTAAATGAAGATCTGTAACCAGTAAGCCTGGATGGTAGAAGTCCATCATGTACTCAACCTCCAAAGCCATTTTCAATAGTTTCCATGCAATATAGTCAGCATTAAGTGTGAAAATATCTCCAAAAAGGCCAAAAATGACCCTCGGTCAGGTACTTTGGGGGTCAGTGGATGACCTTCAATGAAGAGCTTCAAGGTCAAATTTCTGCATGCTTACAGAGGACATATATATGTATTATATATACCAGCCATAGGATGATCCGACTTTCTGTATAGGAGAACTGGGCCAAAAAGTGAAAAAATGGCCAAAATCTGACCTTTAAGAGGCCACCAGTGACCTTGAGATTGAAGGTCAAGGTCACAAAACAATAGCGTTCGTGGCATTGCCCATATATACCCACATACCAAATTTGAAAGTTCTAACTAAAATATTTTTAAGTTATCGCGTCCAAAAGGAAATCTCTGCGGCGGCGTGACCGTACTGAATCCTAAGTATCCCCGACTTTCGTCCGGGGATACAATGATACATAGCCATATCATAATAAATGTCACTTGAACACAATGATAACAGTTGATAACATTTTTCAGATAACCTACTTCAACCATATTCAGGATATGCAGCAGGAACTCCTGAGCATCTTGCTGTCTTTTGGTTGAAAACTCTGGATGTCCTTTGCCTACCAATGTTTTGAACATCTGGGGTCTTATTCCTTCAGAGAACTGAAAAGAAATTGACAATACACAATGAACAAATGTTCAACATAACAATGCTATAGCATTTTCAAAAATGTAAAAGATTATCGGGAGTAGAGGATCCAATATATTTGTTTTTTTTTTTATATATAAGCTTTGACAAATTATGTGACTATTAGTGAGGATTTAAAAACCAAATAATTTTATCTGCTCTTTGAGTCATATCTTAATGTCTTTGGTGACAATAATAATACATCTGTATGAGAGGAACTTAGTCCACTCACAGCAAAATCACAAATATTATTTCAGTAGGAATATGGGCAATTACTTGCGAGAGTCGACATCCTTAATTTTGTAATATATTACTCAGGACTGTTTAAGTCTCCAATGTTTTTACAACATGTGTTTCACCATATTTAAAATTCAAAGTTGGGTTTTGGTATCCCTTTAAACAGTAAGGGTAACATTTAGTCAGGCGATCTTTACAATTGACATATATACCAATACTGACCACAATACGTGGCTGCTTGTCTTCAGGTTGAGGAGCAGGTGGGGGAGCCTTGGAGTAGTTCCCAGACAGCAGACCAACTCCCATCTTGCACATCTGTACATTGAAGTCTTGTGAGGCATCAGCTGGTGCATTGTCAAACACCTGCTGAGCTGGCTCATAGAACCTGAGTGGCAGTATTAGGGATATGTTATACTTCATATATAAATAGCATGGGGTTGGAAAATTTTTTTATTTAAGTAGTAGTGATAAATTATCCAACTTTTAAGTGCAAATGATGGTTTGCTGAGAACATTTTTACACATCAAATAAAGGCCATACAATTTAAATTTTATTTAGCTCCATACAGAGTACTTTGGTGTTTACCCGACACAAGTCAACACAATATTAAACAGAACAAACTAGATAATGCTTGCTTATCCTGTTCCAACTTCCTAAACTGACAGTTTATGACTTGGCACAGCTTTGAAATGCTTTGCCTAATGATATTCACTACATAATCTCTTTTAACCTGTTTTACACAAAGGCTTTAAACCTTGTTATAAAATTATTATAATTTTTATTCATTACTTAAGGATTTATAAAGCATCAAAATTATAAGCATTCTCTGACGAACTTGGTGTCAGACACGGGTTGCCTTCATCCAAATATCTAAGGGAGAGTAGCTAAAGTGGTAGCAAGGCAGCCTAAAGCTATACAATCAGGTCTTTAGTTTGTTCTTATGATATAACTTTTTAATTCTCTTTTTTCATCCACTACCTCAACATAAAACTCATACTTGTCCATTGGCTTTAAGATTCTGGAACAATGATTTTGTTTTCCTGTGCTTTAAAATCTACTAGTGCAGAGATGAAGGGCTATAAACTGTGATTTGACTGCTATTTGTATCAATTAATATGAAGACAACAAACTGGGGCTGCACAATCAGTATTAGGGATGGCATCACATACTAGTACTTGTACTACCATGTCTACAGGATGGACGTACGCCAGATGTATGTAACACAACAGCTGTGATACTGGTCCTGGACATATCAAAATAGTGTTGGGTTCTGTCCTTCCACTTTGTCAAGTTTGAAATCGATTAGCACTTAGCAGAAACATCTTCAAGTTACAGTCTGCAAACAGTATTTCGAGATGGCAGCCATCTTGTTTTTCGATGTGGCACCAATTTTGAAAGCAACCTACCCAAGGTGGTGCCCCAACACCCTGTTCTGTTCCAAATTGATCAGCTGAAGCATCTTCAAGATAGAGTACGGAAACAGAATTTCAAGAGAAGGGCCATGGCAGCCATCTTGTTTTTCAAAGTGGCACTAATTTTGAAAGCGACCTAGCCTAGGTGGTTCTCTACCACCCTGTTAAGTTTCAAATCAATCGGCAGAAGCTTTGAGCTAGAGTCCGGAAACAGAATTTCAAGATGGAAGCCATTTTGTTTTTCCAAATGGCACCAATTTCAAAAGCAACCTAGCCTTGGTGATGCCCTTTCACCCTGTTAAGTTTTAAATTGATCAGCAGAAGCATCTTCAAGTTACAGTCTGGAAATGGAATTTGCCATGGCCACCATATTTTTTTCCCGAAGTGTTACCGATTTCGAAAGCTACCTAGCCTAGATGGTGCCCTATCGCCCTGTTAAGTTTCAAATCAATACTGAAGCGTCTTCAACTTAGAGTCTGGAAACGGAATTTCAAGATAGCAGCCATGGCGGCCATCTTATTTTTCCAAATTGCACCAATTTCGAAAGCAACCTAGCCTAGGTGCCCTACCACCCTGTTAAGTTTCAAATCGATCAGCAGAAATGTGTTCGAGTTAGAGTCAGAAAACCAAAATGTTGATGCACAGACAAACGGACGGACGGACATCGGACACATCAATCTAATAGGCGGGTTGGCTACATGCAACCCACCAAAAAATTAGTTATACACATTCTAAACATATTACCTCTTTGCAAAATCTGGTACTGAGAATAAGACTTGTATGACTGAGTTCATGTAGCAACTGTTGCCTAGGTTACGCATTCCAGTGAGACCTGGTCCGTGAGCTGGCTGGAGCTCAGTCCCTGCTTCCTGAATCACATCCCACTCTCCCAATCTTTGGTTGCCCTCAATTTCCAGTTCTGTCATTGTCTTGTCAGTCTATAGACATATTCACATTTCCTGTGTTATTATTAAAGATTAAGTATATATTAAATATAAATTTCCAGTGTTTAATACCTATGTGCTGCTGTGTATGAATAGATCCAAACAAATATTAACCGAGACAGGGATTAATACTTCTGACCATCCTAAATGCTCCCTACTCCTAACTTCGCTGCATTGAGACTTCGTAGGCTGCAGGAACTCAGGACTTCTTTACCTAATGTTTAACTTACAAGTTGCTTGATGTACATTACTAAAGGCACAAGTCCATTAAGTATCAACAAAAAGTTATGCAAGAAAGCATTAAAAAAGTTTAACTAAATTACATACATATTTCACTGATATTCACTGAAATATCTTGTACATCAACAGGTATGTATGATTCAAATATTATTAATATAGGTACATAATGTTCTTGAAAATATTTATTTGGTTGACAACAAATATTGTTACACTGTTTGACAAGATCCCTTAGTGGCTCCACAACTATGGGAAATTGTTTGAACATACAGGGGCTTTAGAGCTGTTTGGCAATTATCAAAAACTATACAAATTTCCAAAAAAAAAATAAAATAATACTCCATTTTTTGTCTTGTATTTAGAAGCAAAATAACATGTCTATTGTGCAGGGAAGAAACTTATTTAAGATCACACAGGGAATAAATAAAAGGAGATTTTTCTGGTATGTTCAACTTTTCTCCCTGGTGGCATTCTAAGGCTCCTTATATTTGGGCATGAGTCACATTAGCTAACTTTAAATCCTTGACAATGGCTATGAATAAATGGAAATATTTAAGCAAACATATTTGCTGCTTCATTTGTAAGACATTGAAAAATGTACCTTTTGCATGTTCATGATATCAATACCCCAGTGAGCCAAATGTTCTGCTAATTTGGGATCAGTCACCATGTCATCTTCATCATATGAAAACACGTCTAAAAGTAAGAGGCTGTGATTTAAATTTATACAAAGAGTATGAAGTCTTTAGGCCAAGCATTTACCTTACATAAAAATGTGTGCCTACTATTACAGAAATCACTGTAAAAGTTTTAACTTCGGCAAACATAATGAATCAAGAGCACTATATTTCTTGCATAACTTTACAATAGAGACAGTTTAAAATGTTGCACTACAGTTCACAAACCTGCCCCATCTGGAGTGATGGTCCCTAGTTTGACAGCTAGTGGGTATTTCACTCTCTCATAATGTTCTACGGCATGGTTGTTTCCTCCTGAGCCATCCCAGAACTTTCTGCCACACAGGATGGAACCATCAGTGAGATTCAGCCACAAGTTGTCTGTCTTATCACACTGCTCACACTGCCAACCCGATGGTGGAATCTTCTTCTTTTCCAATTGAACCAGGTTTATGGAATGTCTGATAGCAAATCAGAGTTAGCTATTACAGCTTTCAAATTGAAACTATAGTAATGTTATTATGTATGTTTTTATTTATTTATGTTATAAGAGTTATATAAACAAGAAAATACATTTCTTGGAAGTTACTAGAGATGCTAACCTCTATATCCAAAATAAGAGTCATGTATGATTAAAAAATGGAGTCACAATTACTGTATCCCTTACTGTTTCTGAGATATATGTAATTTTCAAAAATTACTGTCAAGTTGCAAATATCCAAGATGGCCACCAAAAAATACTTAGTTATTGAGTCATGGTACTTTTAGTGCCTTCAGTGTTGGAAATGAGCTTGAACTCACTCTATGTCTGTCATTTCTAAGAAATGTGATTTAAAAAAATATCACAATTTCACAAAATTCTGCTTAAAATAAATATTTTGGTAATGAGTATCAACACTCTTGAGGGCCCTCTATATTGTAAAGTGCACTCAAAAATTGCCTGATATCTTACCATTTCTGAGATAACTGCACTTTTCAAAAATACTGTATTATCATGAAAATTCCAGGTGGATGCCAAAAATTCAATATTTAGTTCAGTACTTCTAAGTCATTTTAGGGTAAGAAAATGAACTCAGGATTGCTCTATCTCTTGCCATTTGTGAAATAAGCCAATGTTCCAAACAGTTACACAATCTGAGAAGGCTAACAAAAATGAAAAACTTAAGTTTTAATTCCACAAACTCTAAAGTGCACTATGGCTTTAAAAATAGCTAGAAATTGTTCTGTCAGTTACTGTTTCAGAGACATCAACTTTTTAGGTTATATTGATTATTGAAGAATTTTTTTTGTTATTGTTGACTTTTTACTTGGACTGTTAGGTTTTACAGCAATTAAGGCTTTCTAGTATATTAAGTATTAAAGGAGGAATCATATATATTTCTATATCAATATCAATCTCTGTGGTACTAGACTTGGCAACTGCTATATTTCAATATCAATTGATATAGCTTCCTGGATTTCAATATCAATACTAAACTGTTCCTTTCACTATCATTTCTAATACCTCATGAGACAGTATTTTCCAAAGGGCGTTGTACTTGATAACTACTTCATATAATGGCGATCAGTATTCACATGTTGAAAGTTTTGGAGATCTTTAAGGAATTTAATTACTTAAACAATAGTCCTGCATTGAAGTTATAACCTTCCTTAAATACTGGATGTAATTTTTGGTAAATAAGACACTAGTGGCTCTGAATTGATGTATTTTCTGGCACAAAATCATGTTTCATTATTGATCGATATGAAAAATCACTAAGCATTTGATATCAATATTGAAATTGTACTTCAATTCCTGCACTATTAAATACTCCTTGTGTACTGTTTGAAATAAAAAAACCCAGGCTACTGCTCCAGTAGAATATAGCTTATTTTAAATATTTTGAAGACTTTAAATGGCAAGGACTCATAATTTTTAAACACAAGCTCTGGTGGGGTTCACGCTTCTACAGATCACTTTTTTTGTCACCGAACCTTCTGGACCAATAGATGTCTGGAAATGATTAACTAATTACTAAATAGTAGAATATGATTGTAGTTCTATGTAAGTAAGTGTAGATTTTTACATACTTGGAGACCTGTCTCTGGTCCCCCTCCCAGGTACCTGCCATTGCGGCCATTTCTTCTTGTTTGGCTGCTGAATCTGCTGCAACTATTGCAGCAGCTGCATTTTGAACCTAAAAACAAAATAGAACTTATTTGGCATAAAAATACATAAATAAACTAGAAGAGAGTTTCAGCAACACTTTGTCTGTGTGGTATTTATTTACACTAAAATATCAAATAAGGCTGCATAAATCAACTTACCTAAAATATTTTCCATATTTATGTAAAAGTGATATAAATACGCTGATTTTCAAATGTATATTTAATTAGGAAATGTGGTAATTAAATCATACACAATGGTATATCTGCCATTGCCAATGTTAAAGAATACATTCATCTTTCGAAACTCAATATTTATGGCAAATATATTTGGCTTTCCTAGAGTAGCTGGTACTAAGAATACATGGACCTGGATTTACTGGTGTCGACACATGAAAATGTTACAAAATTGTACCAAATTAAAATTTTAAAAAAAAGAAAAGATTTTAACTTTTAGGAAACAAAATTCAATACCTCTTGTGGTACCGACACATCAGCAGGATTGATTTCTGTCCAGTCAGGCAGAATCACAATGGTAGCCTTCTCTTCTATTTCAAATTTCTTGTCATCTAAATCAAACCCTCCTTCAACACCTTCACAAACAAGTACAAAATTTAATTTATATTAAATATATGAACACAAAATTTTTAGTCAGGTACAGTTTCAATGGATAGCCTGTGTACGAGACAATGTTTTACTCAACTACAAAATCGATCGAACCTATTAAAGAAAAAAATATTAAAATTATAATGAACTTCCCCAACATATTTCAAATTAACATACACAACATGATATTTAGGATATTTTATGACAAATATACATGTATATTAAACATTTAATTTAATTACAAGAAAGCTAAATAAACCATAAAAAGATTAAAAAACAAACCTATTGCAAGACGAGTAGGCTTTTTTGCTGGTGGATCATCTTCTTGCTTGGGTAACTAAAAAGCAACAAGACTACTGCCGCAGTGCTTATCTCCCGCCTTAGGATCAGTAATTATGGAGATCTAAGGGAGATGCAAGGCCTTTGCACATTTGGTTTTGGAAACTTAAGGCCAAAATTACTATCACGCTAGCTTTCCTAAGCACGTACCTTTTGTGGAATTTGATGAAGCTAGCTGCGATTTAGAGTATCTTAATGATTTTTAAACAACTGGCTATGGCAGCCATTTTGTTTTTTCAAAATGAGGCAAACATTTTTCACAGGCAAAAAAATTGCAGGCCAGGACTACCCATGGACTGTTTTTATATATGGAAGCCCTAGGAGCAATAATAAGGGAGATATAAGGGCATTTTAGTATGATGATGCCATTTGACCTTGAAGCAGGGATCAGAGGTCAAATTCAACACTTTGGAAAAGATTATCGGGCCAGGACTTTCAAGAAGTTGTTTTCAGATTCCAAACCCCCAGGAGCAATGTTAGGGAGATATAAGGCCTTTTTAATAGGATAACTCCATTTGACATTAAACATGTGATATGGCCGCCATTTTGTTTTGGAAATTAGGGTAAAATTATTATCAGGCTAGCTTTCCTACCCATATATCTTTTGTGCAAAAATCTGATGAAGCTAGCTGCAGTATTTCAAGTTTTACAGCATCTTAATGATTTTCAACCAATCGGCTATGGCAGCCATTTTGTTTTTCAAACTTATGCAAAAATTTTGCACAGATATGTTTTTATAGCCATAAACATTCCCTGCAAATTTGGTAAAGATATCTTTATAAATTATTAATTAATGAAATTTTAAGGTTCATGTAAAAAACGTGAAGAACAGATGCACAGACGGGCGGACGCACCTATGGAAGGCATTTTTTTAATCTTCCGACTACAGCCTTTGACCGCTGGCAGGAGATAACAAGCAATCAGTACCTGTGAACGGGCTCTGTGTCAGCTGGCTGTGTGTTTTGAGTTTCAGAGTAGAAGTGACAGAAGAAAAGGACACAAAAGTTGTGCCCTGGAAATGGTGGTCAGAAGGAAAGTAAGAGTGTAACTGTTAAGGTGTTAAGGTGTTAAGAAAATATTGCAAATGCAATAGTAATAATTTTACTATGTATAGCTGACCCCAAAATAGGTGAATAACATAATGAAACTAGACCTATAGCATCGGAGAACCGATGCAAATTGTATCCACCAGAAAGAAAACTCACCAAAGCCATTAAAACATCGCTTCACCTTGGAGAGGCCCAAGGTGAAATCTGACCAATCAAAAGATTCTTAGCCCATGATTCCTATAGGTTGGTGTGACACTGCAAACCTCTAGGAACACAAATAAGCGAGATATAAGCACTGTTAATTTTGGCTATCCTCATTTGACCTTGAAAGAGGGGCCAAAGGTCAAATCTGATCACATCAAAAAATTCCTAGCCCATGATTTCCTATAGGTTGGTTTATCATCCCAAACCTCTAGGACCAATAATAACCGAGTTATAAGCACTTTTAAGTTTGGCTATCCTCGTTTGACCTTGAAGGAGGGGTCCAAGGTCAAATCTGACCACACCAATAGATTCCCAGCCCATGATTTCCTATAGGTTGGTTTGCCATCCCAAACCTCTAGGACCAATAATTAACTAGAGGATCGCTCGCAAAAAAAAAGATAATGTTTTTGCATAGCAAAAACAAAGCGTCCCGAAAAGGATATAAAGGTGAGTGCTAAAGTATTAAGAAAATGCTTCGTTTCTAGCCTTATACTGTTGTGGCAACCAAAGTCAGCGCAGTCTGCTCTATCTAGCACGGTTTTCAAGATAGAAGCATTTTCGTGTTTTGCAAAAAATAAAAAAATTAAAAATGTCCGCTATATTTGGCGAGACAAAAATATTTTGAAAATTGGCATGGCTACTCTGCAGAGATACCCAGCAGGTCCAAAATTTTGTTGAGTTCGCTCCATATAGCACGGTTTTCGAGATATAAGCATTTTTGTGTTTTGCAAAAACTTTGAAAATTCAAAATGGCCACCATTTTTGGGGAGACAAAAATTTTTGTCAAGACCACTGCCGTGGTGTGTATCTCCCGCCGAGCATTAAAGCAGAAGAAATAGCTTTTCCGAGATATTCACAATTTTTCATTTTCGTGTGTGAAAGGTCTTCCAAAAGTAGGTGAATGAGTTATTTGAGAAAAATTGGCTATCTGCAATACTATTAAGAGATAATTCACATTTACTCATTTTGAGTAGGTGAATAATTATCTATGGGTCTGAAACTTCACCAAGTGAAAGCTCTCCCAAAAGTAGGTGAATGAGTTATTTGAGAAAAATTGGCTATCTGCAATACTTTTAGAGATAATTCGCATTTACTCATTTTGAGTAGGTGAGTAATTAGCTATGGGTCTGAAACTTCACCATGTGAAAGCTCTCCCACAAGTAGATGAATGAGTATTTGATAAAAATTGGGTATCCGCAATACTTTTACAGATAATTAGCATTTACTCATTTTGAGTAGGTGAATAAATAGCTATGGGTCTGAAACTTCACAGAGTGAAAGCTCTCCCAAAAGTAGGTGAATGAGTTATTTGAGAAAAATTGGCTATCTGCAATACTTTTAGAGATAATTCACATTTACTCATTTTGAGTAGGTGAATAATTAGCTATGGGTCTGAAACTTCACCAAGTGAAAGCTCTGCCAAAAGTAGGTGAATGAGTTATTTGAGAAAAATTGGCTATCTGCAATACTTTTAGAGATAATTCGCATTTACTCATTTTGAGTAGGTGAGTAATTAGCTATGGGTCTGAAACTTCACCACGTGAAAACTCTCCCAAAAGTAGGTGAATGAGTTATTTGAGAAAAATTGGCTATCTGCAATACTTTTAGAGATAATTCGCATTTACTCATTTTGAGTAGACGAGTAATTAGCTATGGGTCTGAAACTTCACCAAGTGAAAGCTCTCCCAAAAGTAGGTGAATGAGTTATTTGAGAAAAATTGGCTATCTGCAATACTTTTAGAGATAATTCGCATTTACTCATTTTGAGTAGACAAGTAATTAGCTATGGGTCTGAAACTTCACCAAGTGAAAGCTCTCCCAAAAGTAGGTGAATGAGTTATTTGAGAAAAATTGGCTATCTGCAATACTTTTAGAGATAATTCGCATTTACTCATTTTGAGTAGGTGAGTAATTAGCTATGGGTCTGAAACTTCACCAAGTGAAAGCTCTCCCAAAAGTAGGTGAATGATTAATTTGACAAAAATTGGCTATCTGCAATACTTTTAGAGATAATTCGCATTTACTCATTTTGAGTAGGTGAGTAATTAGTTATGGGTCTGAAACTTCACCATGTGAAAGCTCTCCCACAAGTAGATGAACGAGTTATTTGAGAAAAATTGTGTATCCGCAATACTTTTACAGATAATTAGCATTTACTCATTTTGAGTAGGTGAGTAATTAGCTATGGGTCTGAAACTTCACCATGTGAAAGCTCTCCCAAAAGTAGGTGAATGAGTTATTTGAGAAAAATTGGCTATCTGCAATACTTTTAGAGATAATTCGCATTTACTCATTTTGAGTAGGTGAGTAATTGGCTATGGGTCTGAAACTTCACCATGTGAAAGCTCTTCCAAAAGTAGGTGAATGAGTTATTTGAGAAAAATTGGCCATCTGCAATACTTTTAGAGGTAATTCGCATTTACTCTTTTTGAGTAGGTGAGCAATTAGCTATGGGTCTGAAACTTCACCAAGTGAAAGCTCTTTGGGATAGCTGCTCTGCAGAGATACCCTGAAGATCAAAAATTTTGTCGAAATCGCTCTATGTAGCACGGTTTTCGAAATATTAGCATTTTTGTGTTTTGCAATTTTTGCGCAAAAATTCGAAAATTCAAAATGGCCGCCATTTTTGGCAAGACAAAATTTTTTTGAAAATTGGCATGGCTACTCTGCAGAGATACCCTGTGGGTCAAAAATTTCGTCGAAATCGCTCTATCTAGCACGGTTTTTGAGATATAAGCATTTTTATGTTTTGCAATTTTTGCGAAAAATTCGAAAATTCAAAATGGCCGCCATTTTTGGCGAGACAAAATTTTTTTGAAAATTGGCATGGCTACTCTGCAGATATACCCTGTGGGTCAAAAATTTCGTCGAAATCGCTCTATCTAGCAGGGTTTTCGAGATATAAGCATTTTTATGTTTTGCAATTTTTTGCGAAAAATTCGAAAATTCAAAATGGCCGCTATTTTTGGCGAGACAAAATTTTTTTCAAAATTGGGATAACTACTCTGCAGAGATACCCTGCGGGTCAAAAATTTCGTCGAAATCGCTCTATCTAGCACGGTTTTCGAGATATAAGCATTTTTGTGTTTTGCAATTTTTGCGAAAATTTCGAAAATTCAAAATGGCCGCCATTTTTGGCGAGACAAAAATTTTTTGAAAATTGGGAAAAGTACTCCGCAGAGATATCCTGCGGTTAAAAAATTTTATCGAAATTGCTCTATCTAGCACGGTTTTTGAGATATAAGAATTTTTGTGTTTTGCAATTTTTGCGAAAATTTCGAAAATTCAAAATGGCCGCCATTTTGGGCGAGACAAAATTTTTTTGAAAATTGGGAAAACTACTCCGCAGAGATACCCTGTGGGTCAAAAATTTCGTCGAAATCGCTCTATCTAGCACGGTTTTCGAGATATAAGCATTTTTGTGTTTTCCTTATTTGGAAAATTCGTAATGATTAATTAATCATTAATTACTCGGCCATTTCTTGACCAATCAATGCCAAAATCTAATGATTTCCAGATTTTAATAGAATGAATGTATTTGCCAAGTTTCAGGTGAATTGATAAAATTCCTTTCAAGTTATCATCCGGACAAGCTTCCCCATCGAAAAAAAGACATTTTTGGTCATGTGACCTCTCTGATTGGTTGAAATGTCACTGCAGCATATTCAAAATAATTCCCCAAGGCTACTGCCTAAACCTGCCAAATTTGAAAAGAATCCGCCTAACGGTTACAGAGTTATAAGGAAAACAAAATGCGGAGCCGCCAGAGCCTGAGGCTCTCCCATACACAAACAAGCGTCCCTTGCGGGACGCTTAATAAGCGAGTGATAAGCACTTTTAATTTTGGCTATTCTCGTATGAGCTTGAAGGAGGGGTCCAAGGTCAAATCCGACCACACCAAAAGATTCCAAGCCCATGATTTCCTACAGGTTGGTTTTACCATCCCAAACCTCTAGGACCAATAATAAGCGAGTTATAAGCACTTTTCATGACTGACAAAGAAACACCCGTGGCAGCCATCTTGTTTTTCAAAATGAGTCCAAAAATATTCCCAGTCAAGATTTTTTAATAACGAACATATCCCGCCAATTTGAGATCTATACCTATGATACCCTTTGCTCTAGGGGGCCATCAAAAGTCCTTGCTTTAAGTCGAATAAACGTCCCTGGTGGCCATCTTGTTTTTCAAAATGAGGCCAAAAATATTCCCAGGCAACATTTTATGGTTATTAGTATATCCTGCAAATTTGAGAAGGCTAGCTATAATATTTTTTTCGTTAGAGCAGTAATGGTGAAATCTCTCTCCACACTGCGCCTATCCAGTGGATACAATGATTTACTCAACAGTGAGAACCTGAAAGTAGCTATTGCTCAGCTATGCCATGAGCTGCAGGTCTGGAATTTTACTATGTTACAGCTGACCCAAAAGTAGCTGAATAACATATTTACACAAAATTCTCTAATTGCAATAGTTTTCAAGTTACAAGTGATTTTACTCATGATGGAAGTTACTGAAAAGTCCAAAAGTAGCTATTACTTACTTAGCTATTGAGATAGACACCCAAGTTACTCACCATGTTGTAGCTATGGAAAAAGTAGCTGAATAACATATATTTAAACAAAATGTTCTAAATGCAATACTTTTCAAGTTATAATTGACTTAGTGCATAATTTCATTAAATTTAATGCATTAAAAATTATTTTAAAAATTCATAAAAAAATAATTAAGAAAGATCCAGGTCTGACACTCACACAAGGGAATCTACTTGTGGTCTAGTACATATATGCAAGATATGAGAGAAATCCCTGTAATAGTCACTGAGAAAATTGTGATAAAGTGTTGGAATTTTCACACTTTTGGTGGGGGTACCTCCCTTGTAATGGCTCTAGCAAACAGACGAACAGACAGATTTGCATGCCTTGAACAATTTTTCATCCTCGATAGATAAGGTATCTTTTAAAAAAAACAGCATGTCTCTAGGCCTTGTAGTTTTGGAGAAGTTGTTCACGCGGACGCCAACGCCGCAGAGTGACGACATAATGTCAGCTAACATAAAAAGTCAGGAACTGATGAATAACACCTCACTCATTCAAACTCACAAATCATCCGCCAGAGATTTTACAACAAATAATGAATTAACATGATATGGCTTTATGTTATCAAAAACGTAATCAAGATGATAAAAAATTTGTGAAATGTGAATATATTAATAATATTATATTTATAGTATTTATACATTTGTATTTTGTTAATCTTATTTCTTGATAAATAATAACCTGTACACAAAAAAATTACACACAGAGTTATTATCAAAAGCTTTAGGTTGAAATACTATCACTTTCACAAATTAAGAAAAAGACAATGTAATGAATATTTAAAAAGGTCGTAGCAATAGCTGTATGTGTTAACTATCAGCTGTACTACAGCTCTAAAGTGACAAGATGAACTGCAACACCTTTTGTTAGAAAGTGAAAATCAACAATGCTTGACTTCAGTGGTTTATTACCTCTTTTTTTATTCGTTTCAGATGTAAGAAGACTGAATTTCCTGTTTTCTGGTAGTACTTTTCAACATATGCCTTCCCAAACCCAAGAAATCTTTGCATACAAATATACAGTCCATCATCAGATTCCTAAATTATGAAAAATATATATACATATTCAATTATTCATAATGCCAAACAAACATTTAATTCAATCACCGTTTTAAATACTATCTTTAAATGTAAAATTGTTCAGATTTAAAAATTAGTTTAAACATGAATTCATTTAGAATTTACACTTAAGTTAAGAAACTTACCAAGAACTGAGCAGCTTGGAGGTTGCATGTAGTCGTAACAATAACAAGATAACAATATTTATTTAATGCTATTATTTAATTTAAAAGTCATATTTTATGTCATTTTACATTGAACAACAGACTTTTTAACAAGAATGTCGGAGTTCTGTCATGGAAATTAAGTCTGTAATTTAAAATGACTTTTATCATTAACCAATCTATAATGAATATTAAAGCCTATTACACAAATTTCCAGTTATATATGGGGTCATGCCACGGCTCTACAAGTCAGCAGAGCCAAGGTAACCATATCTTTGAAGGCCCATGCATGACAGGTTGATAGGTGGAAACAAGTACACAATTTCATCACTTGCATTTTATGACAATATTTAACCTGTTTACAATTTGTTTATGACAATAATCAAAACCGATTTACAATTAATTTGCTTGTAGAGCACACATACTGTTACTACATTAACTTATTCCATTTGTATCAATATTAATATTGCTTGTCTTTGACAGTTTGTAAGGCAGGTGACAAACTTGGGTAGCTGGGCACTCTATAGCTTAGGGATGGGTTGGCTGCATATTTTTCATTTCAGTATCCCACCAATGCAAAATTGTTACAATTTCGGGACTGAACAAAAGATGCATTTGATTTATTCATTTGGGGCTTTACGTTGTTTTCAACACTGAACAGGTCATATAATGACGTATAGTTTTGTGGGCAGAGGAAACCAGTACATACAGTTGGTCAACGTTCTGTACTGTAAACTGCGGACCATCGGTAAGCAGTTACCAACTTTCACACACAAGGTCTGGGGTTTGGACCGCTGACCTCAGAGGACGGAGGTGAGTGTGTTACCACTGCACCACCTTGGTCCCCAAGATGCATTTGAATACAATAAGTACATCCTACTGGGTAAATCATTTATTGATACTGGTGATATTTATTGTTTTGGGACAGGGTTGCCAATATCAATGTGCAATGACATATATTGGTATCCCCATTTTGTAAATAACTAAACTTTCACTGTAAATATTTTAAATAAGCCCCAAATCTGAAGAAATTGTATATTTTTTATCTCATATTTTAGTACTTTTTAATGCACTTTTGACCGGAACTGTGATGTTTTCTTTTGATAAACTTCATTTCCTGATAGCTGTTGGGCATATGCTTGAACAAAACTTTTTGGAACCCCAAATTCTGACTCTTTAGTAAGCAATATTACACCCCTGATATCGAATGATACTGATATATTTTCACATACAATATTGATATCCACACAGTCAAACTGTGTATCCACTAGTAACATGGAACATGGCAAGTCTTAAATAATAAAAAATTATGGGATAAACGTTTAATTATAAGTTCTTCCGATTTAGTCTTCTTTCTAATATTTTAAGCTCCCCACAATTATATAGGCAGACAACTGAAAAACTGGATGCAAAGTGTTGTCAAGGTATTCTGCTAAAATAGTTTGAAAACTCAGGTACTAATCCAGCCGGCCCTATAGTCCTTTACAGAATCATACTTAAAGACACTGCTTAGGCATGACTTTACGGTAATATTTCACAGTTCAATATACAGAGAATATGGTATGATTTGTATATGATACAGTGATGAAAATGTGTTCTATAAATTATTACAAAGGTTAATAAGAACTACTGCTCCCCTCCATAACTTGGCACAACTCTGAGACAAAAACCTTATTTTGTAATAAACAATGTAACTCCTGTCATATCATGGTTTTAAGTTTTCATCTAAAGTCATGGTATATGACATAACGATACAAAGTTAAATTTAATTATGATACCATTGATTCGCACAAATATAAAATAAGAGAGGAATACCGTGACCTCATGAATATTAATTAGTTCTACAGTCCATCTTGAAATTTGAAGTATATTAATAAATCCCATGGAATTGTCAAATATTTTCTATACATACATGAATATTTATGAGGTGTGCAGTCCATCCTCGAAATTGATCAAAGTATTTGATTTTTAAGCAGAAAATATTGTTGGGAAACCCCTCTTTATTCTGTGACCTCCAGGGCTTGACGTTAACTTTTTTCAGCATTTGCCTCTAGGGCAAGTGGCATTCAAATTTCACTTACCCTGACCTAAAATCTACTTGCCTGTATTTTGTTGTTCCATAGATTATTAAGCATGTCTTGAGATTAATACATTTTAATAGGGTTTTCTAAATGGCATGTTGCTACTTGCTAGTCATATACATCATGTTACTAGGGCCACAATTGTCCCCAGTGGTCTTACAGGGAACCTTAAAAATACTAGTCATTTATCTGGCTTAAAAATACATTTAGATAAGACTAAGAAAAATTTAAAACAAGAAAAAAAAGTAATATTCTTCCCAATTTTATTTGGGACGCACAAAATCCACTTGCTCCGACTGCAAACTGACTTGCCAAGTGGGAAAATGTTAATGTCCAGCCCTGGTGACCTCTTATATTTTCTACGCAATTATCCAGCAAAGATACCCTTAATAATTTAACTGAGTTGTCATGATTTTGGTTTTTAGCCCGATGGCATGACTTTAGACCAAATATTAGAACCACGATGCCATGGAGTCACTTTGTATCCCTCATTAACCAGAATCTGGTCCATTCCACATTTCAGTCTAAAAGTTTCAATGTCAGACTTAAGCATGTGTTTGTGCAAAAATATTAACAGAAGCTACATATTCTTAAAATAGAAATTTTGTTTGTTACACACACGATTTTGTGGGACACAAAAAGATCATTTCAAACATTTCAAAAGTCACAGATAAAAAAGGCTACATTTTTTTAAATAGACTGGAAATAGGTAGAACAATCACATATTAAAATATGAATTGACACAAGAACAAGCAATAGATGTCCTTTACGAATGTGAAAAAAAACAAAAAACCCTAAGAACTCATTTATAAGGGACGATAATATAATTCAATGTGACTCCACTCACGGAAAACATGTACTGAGATAGGGGATCTCTGTGCACGGAATACGCAAAAAAAAATTAATCCCCGAATTTATATGTGCAAAATACGACTTCCCAAATCTGAATTATGTTATCTGCAAGCAGCCGTTCTATTTTGGAAATACGTAAAAATACTGTTAGAAAACTAAAAAAAAAAAAATCCATGACTTCATATTTCATCATGAATATTAAAATTAATGTGTTGGCTGCTTGGAAAACCCCAAGGAAATCTGTGCATGCCTTCATATTTACTCATGAATATTAAAATTAATGTGTTGGCTGCTTGGAAAACCCCAAGGAAATCTGTGCATGCCTTCATATTTACTCATGAATATTAAAATTAATGTGTTGGCTGCTTGGAAAACCCCAAGGAAATCTGTGCATGCCTTCATATTTACTCATGAATCTTAATGAGTTGGGTGCTATGGCCGCGACTTTAAAGTATTTGATCTTCAAGCAGCCTTAAATTTTTTTTAATATAAATACTATCTATTAGAAAACACCAAGGAAATCTGTGACCTCATTTTTCATCATGAATATTAATGTAGGGTAAAATATGGAGTAGTCTATGAGTTCTCGATTTTGATATATCACCCATTTCATAAGTGGGCGGAGCTTTGAGTAGTTCTCGGAAAGGTCCATTGAATTACACTGTTCGGTGTCACAAGAAGGAAATCTCAACCATGGGATGCGTGCACGGAGTCTCGCCAAAGATACTTATGATAGTTTACTGTTTTATCAGCCCATCAAGCAAGTGGTAAATTTTATGGCAAGTTTTACAATTTTATATGCACATTTGATTAAAATAAATTAATTACAGTAGCTTAACATTGGTAGATGTCTTAATATTTGATGAAAACCTGAATTATTGCTCTATTTTTATGCCAAAATACATATATAATAGGCCGAAAATACAAGGATTAACCATAATTCATGTCTGTCGTCACTTGAACTTCTTCATTGGGTATTTAAAAATGTACGAGTTTAAAACATTATTAAATATTCTGAGATTCGGCCTATGCAAAGTTTAGGTTTGTGCACTGATACGGCGCTAGTGGCTTTCTACCAGTAAACACCCGCCTATCAGGTCAAGGACAACTGCTTCTATAAGTCTACAAAATGGGCATTCATTGGTATTTCCGTTTTGCCGTAAAATGGCCGATAATACTGCTACCCTTCATAAGTTGGCCGCAGGCATAAGTTGGCCACGCTCACCACATCATCACAGGGCTTTAATATGAGTGGCCTACTACACTCTGAAATCATGTATTATTGTTAAACGTATTATATGCAACAGTTTTCATTGGTATACACTGTACAATAACCTATTTGTCTTTTTGGAGCCTGTAGATGAGCCGCGGCCAACTTATGCCTGCAGCCAACTTATGCAGGGTAGCAGTAGACAATTTATTAAAATATAAAACTTTGAAACAAATGCAACAAAATACACTAAAATAATTAATTGTAGTGCATATCATTTGATAATGTGGTCGGAGAAAAATGTGACATAATGTTTTTAATATGTGTTAGCGAGTTTTAATGTCTTCGAGAGATCGATAACTTATTTGTCAACCGCAATATTTCATATTTGCGGCTAGTTTATTGACGGCTAGTTTGTAGAATATAAATAGTCGCGGCGCGAGATCTTTGTGGACAAAGGTTTTGAATTTTAACTGAAGCGGCCATGTTTGGGAGTTGAGTCTGTGAATGTTGGTGATTGGATTTTAGTGTGATAGAATGAAGCGGTCATGTTGACAAATGATTTCGTTCTGATTTTCATAATTTCATGATGGGCTTGGTGGAACACTTGCAGGTGTTTTTACTTGGTGAATTGGTGACGTGTTGAGTACAGACTTTCTTCGGCGAACTGTTGATGTATTGAATACAGCTTGTCTGATGCAGTGATGTGTCAATTGGTTGGGCGCTAATGTGAGCGTCTGATGTCGGTATTGAGAAACTTAAAGCAGCGGGATTGAAACTCAGTCCATCGAAATGTCATTGCAACATGGTTGCAAAGGTTGACTTTCTAAAGAGGGTATTGAGTTTATTTTAGTGTGGAAATGCTTGTTGCATATCACTTATTGTTGTTTTCAATGAGTGACCTATATTTTTGTCCATATTTTAGTCAGGAGCTCTGCGTTTCTGTTTGGATCTGTGAGCCATTAATGCCAAGACTATTCCTGACCATTACAGTCTTCCACGGATTGATTCTACTCTGGATGCCTTGTCTGGAGCGGTTCAGTGCCTTAGACTTGAAATCCGGGTATTGGCAGGTACCATTAGCTGAAGAGGACAAGTGTAAAACTGCTTTCACCATCAGTCCCCTTGGCTTTTGGGAATGTGAGCGCATGCCTTTTGGGTTAACCAATGCGCCTGCTACTTTCCAGAGGCTCCTGGAGGATTGCATGGGAGATTTACACCTGAAATTCTGTTTGCTGTACTTAGATGATGTAATAATCTTCAGCAGGACTTATGAAGAGCATCTGGAGCGTCTGACTGCCATTTTTGAGAAACTTAAAGAAGCGGGATTGAAACTCAGTCCATCAAAATGTCATTTTTTTCAAAGAGAGATTAAGTATCTTGGGCATCTGATATCCAGTAACGGGATTGCCGTTGATCCAGGCAAGATATCTTGTGTGAAGGATTGGCCTAAGCCCAAATCTGTGACAGAAGTCCAACGTTTTCTATAGGGCTGTGAACAAGTACTCGAGCCTCTATAGACGAGTCGATCTTTGCTAGTACTCGAGTCCATTTTAAATCCTCGGTTACTCTCGAGGTATTGTATTATCGCCCACGTAATGAAACGCATGTGTAAAATATGCTACATTTCAGTATTTCCGTCACATAATATCAATTAAAGTCGATCTTTGCTAGTACTCGAGTCCATTTTAAATCCTCGGTTACTCGCAAGGTATTGTATTGTCGCCCACGTAATGAAACGCATGTGTAAAATATGCTACATTTCAGTATTTCCGTCACATAATATCAATTAAAGTTGTTATTTTCGCTTGAAAACATATAATTTACTCTATATTCTATAATATCTGGTCAAAAAGAAGACGTTCTTCTTCAAAGGTTTCATTTCCGGAACCGACTATCTGTTTACAGAAGACTTCTAATGGTAGATATTAAATCTCTCGGTTACTCGAATTCGGGCCGGTTGTGAGAGGGTGAGTACTCGGTGCTGTTTTTCAGCACCCGTCCCAGCCCTAGTTTTCTAGGCTTCACAAGTTTCTACCGCCGATTTATCAAGGGGTTTGCTAGGATTGCTAAACCATTACACAAAGTATGTCAAGGTGGCATACATGTTCAGACAAAGACTAGAGCAAGAGTTCGTTACCCACCATTGATTTGGGGTACTGAGCATCAGGAAGCCTTCATGCGGTTGAAGCAGGCACGTTGTAACACTCCGATCTTGGGGTTCGCTGATGACACTAAGCCCTTTGTGCTTCATACGGATGCCAGTGGGGATGGGCTAGGTGCTGTTCTTCATCAGCAGCAAGATGGTGTGAATCGAGTGATTGCTTTCACTAGTCGAAGTTTATCAAAGGCTGAGAGGAACTACCCTGTTCATAAACTGGAGTTTCTTGCACTGAAGTGGGCGGTAACGGAGAAATTTCATGACTACTTGTATGGGAATGAATTCACAGTCATGACTGACAATCCGCTAACATATGTGCTCAGTTCAGCCAAGTTGGATGCTACAGGTCATCGATGGGTTGCCCAGTTAGCCAACTACCATTTTACTTTGAAGTACTGTACAGGGACTTTGAATAGAATTGCTGATGCTTTGTCTCGAGTGCAGTGGCCAGAAGTGACTTGTGGTATTATTCATCAAGTTTTAGATGTTCATGTGAATCAAGATTGCCCTATCGAAGGGTTTTGCTTCAGTCAGCAAGTAGTCCAGAATGAGTTGGACGATATGCCCAATTTTTTTTGGTGAGGGTATTGATTGGCTTGTTGAACAGGGCAAAGATCCTGTGATCAAGGAAGTGATTTCCAAACTTTCTGGAGAGGTAGTAGATGATGATGTGTCACTGGGGAGCAAGTTTCTGTGGAAGCAGCGGAAGCATCTGTCAGTAGTTAGCGGTCAGCTAATGCGAAGCAGAACTTGTAATGGCAGGACACAATGGCAATTAGTTTTACCTAAAAAGTATTGGTCCGTAGCATTGAAATATGTGCACGACCATATGGGCCATCTTGGTAGAGATCGGTCTCTGGAGTTGCTGCGAGAGCGGTACTATTGGGTTGGCATGCACAGGACAGTTGCCGATTATATCTCTCGTTGTGATCGATGCATTCGACGCAAGGATTGGAATCCACAACAGGCTCCACTCGTGAGCACTACCAGCACACAACCAATGGAACTTGTGTGTATGGACTTTCTAAAACTGGAACCATCAAAGCGTGGGATAGAAAACATTCTGGTTGTGACTGACCATTTCACGAAATATGCTCAGGCATATGAAAAGAAAAATCAGACAGCAAAGACAACTGCAAAAGTTCTATTTGAGAATTTTGTGGTACATTACGGATTCCCAAAACGGTTGCATAGCGACCAAGGCCGTAATTTCGAAAGCCAAACAATTAAGGAGTAGTGTCAGCTGGCAGGAATTCAGAAAAGCAGGACGACGCCGTACCATCCCATGGGAAATGGGATTGCAGAGCGGTTCAATTCAACTTTATTGAAGACCTGTGAAAAAGCTAAATTGGAAATCTCATATTGGACCATTGGTGCACACGTACAATTGAGCCAAACATGACTCTACAGGGTACACCCCTTATTTTCTCATGTTTGGCCGCCATCCACGTATTCCAGTGGATTTGGTGTTAGGATGCCAACAGGAAGCAGTTACTCGGTCAGTGGACAGTTATGTTGCCACATTACGACAAAGGTTGCAGGAGGCCTATGAACAAGCTACATCTGTGACAAGGGATAGCCAGGCAGGGCAGAAGAAAGGATATGATTGCAAGGTCAGGAGGACTATTCTCTGTGAGGGGGATAGAGTGCTAGTGAAGGGAAAAGATATTCATCCGGTTCCGATTGATGTTTCGGACATGGAGTCTGTGGGGTCGGGCATGGATTCATCCATCTCTGATGCATCCGATATACCTGATTTGCGGGTGCCCATTCCTGCTCCAAGGCGCATTCTGAGGAATGTTCCAGTTGCCACTCCTAGACTGTCTAATGTTGTTCCATTAGACATGAGTGACAGCAGCGATAGTGTTCTATCGTTTGGTAATGAGGCTATTTCAGCTGGATCTGAGAGGTCCATTAGTGACATAGAGCAGGTGATGGGGAATGTTGATATAGAATGATTAGAATCAGTGTCAGAGAATATATCTGAACATAGTTTGGAGAGTAATATTTCTGGCATAGAATTTAGTGAGAAGCCTGTAGAGGTTTCTGCAGATGTGGTTGAGAATAGTAATTCTGGTATAGAATTTAGCGAAGAGCCTGCAGAGGTTTCTGTGGATGTCATTGAGAATCTGGGCAAAGATTAAGAAGTGGGGGAAGTTAGCAGTAATTTCACTCCAACACCAGCTCCAAGAAGATCAAATAGAGTTAGGACTCAGAAACATCTTGACCCGAATTTTGTTTACAATTTTGCTCAGCCTTAAGTAATCTTGATGGAAACATGGTTGCAAAGGTTGACTTTCTTAAGAAGGTATTGAGTTTATTTTAGTGTGGAAATGCTTGTTGCATATCACTTATTGTTGTTTTCAATGAGTGACCTATATTTTCGTCCATATTTTAGTTTGTGAATTTTAGTACTTTGTACCAGTAATATTGATGTCAAAGAGGGATGTATGGTAAGTTTTTATTTTGTTTTTTGGTTTTATTGCTCGCACTGACAACTGTAGAAACGTTTTTGGTTGTGTTGAGGAAAGATTATTTCTTCTTAAGGTGAAGTTTAGGTAAGTGTTGATGCCAAAATGGTAGATTTTCTTGAGTAGGGAAAGGAGATAAATGTCAGGATGACATTTCCCTGAGCAGGGAAGTATGTGATAGCGAATATTGATGTATTCAGGAGATCGATAACTTATTTGTCGACCACAATATTTCATATTTGCGGCTAGTTTATTGGCGGCTAGTTTATTGACGGCTAGTTTGTAGAATATAAATAGTCGTGGCGCGAGATCTTTGTGGACAAAGGTTTTGAATTTTAACTGAAGCGGCCATGTTTGGCAGTTGAGTAAGTGAATGTTGGTGATTGGATTTTAGTGTGATAGAATGAAGCGGTCATGTTGACGAATGATTTCGTTCTGATTTTCATAATTTCATGATGGGCTTGGTGTGATTGCTTGTTGGAACACTTGCAGGTGTTTTTACTTGGTGAATCGGTGATGTGTTGAGTACAGACTTTCTTCGGCGAACTGTTGATGTATTGAATACAGCTTGTCTGATGCAGTGATGTGTCAATTGGTTGGGTGCTGATGTGAGCGTCTGATAGCTGTCAGTATTGCTAGTAGGATCTGAATAAAGATTTTAGTCAAGTTTGCCTGTGTTGACACCTCATCGCCTGAGAGTCCGGACAGCTCAACCCGAACCGTTATAGAGGGTCCGGCTACAAATATAATTCGAAGTGGTTACAGATCCAACTTTTATCGGAACTGTAGACGAGGGGTTAGAAGTCTGAGTTCAATAATTGAATGAAAATAGGGCGAGGGACAACTACAACACGTCAATGGTGATTTTATTGCCATGCATATTCATGATATTTAATATTAATTAGGACATGTCCAATGGTTACTTTTATTTGGCGGCCTGAAAAGCCTTGTAAGACGTTGGTGTAGATCAGAACCAAATTCAAAACTAACAATATTTTATAAATAGAACACAATTTTCGGACTTGCAAGCTAGTACCAATTAACTCGTTAATTTTCATGAAGATAAAGGAGTATTTTAGAACGGACTTGCAATAACAGCACTCATCTCATTGATATTCATGAGGATATATGATGTCACGGAATATTTACCAAGTAAAACAAAAGGAAAAATAGCATCAGAGATGCCCATACCCCACAGCCTAGGGAAATATTTTCAACACCATGAGATACAGAAGTACTGTATCAGTACAAACTTCAGGATACTTTCAGAGCACTGTCAGTTATATAAAGGTTCAAACAATGTTTAAATGGAGAAATAATGTTTAAAAGAAAGATCATGCATATAAAGATGAAGTATTAAAACAAGATAATTCAATAACAAGATGACAGCATTAATCAGCAAACTAAAATTCAACCCTCTTTATCTACATCTGCAAGGCCCGAATTATGGTTTAGATGGTTTGAATATTACCATGCATACAGAAGTGGTAATACATTTAATGAATGCTTATGTGTGGTGTTGGAGCAAAATCTGTGGCTCACTTGATGAAATTCTATCTCTTACAATGGGAAGTTATGAAAGTAAAATTCTTAATAAATTCTAATATGACTTTAATAGTGCTTAATCTGCATCAAAAGAGAGACCCAAAGGTGCAACAAGATTTTATAGGTCAAGGTCACTACGACAAGGTCAAAGGTCAAATTAAGGTGACACCATGATAATACACACCTATAGCCCCTAACCAATGTCCCTAGCAAGTATCAACTTCCTCAACCTTACGGTTTCGAAGATATAGCCCAGACAAGATTTTATAGGTCAAGGTCACTACGCCAAGGTCAAAGGTCAAATCAAGGTCAGATCATGACGTTGCACAACTACATCCCCTAACCAATGTCCCTACCAAGTATCAACTTCCTACACCTTACGGTTTCCGAGATATAGCCCGGACAAGATTTTTGAACTCAAGGTCACTACGGCAAGGTCAAAGGTCAAATCCTGGTCAGACCATGACGTTGCACACCTACACATCCTAACCAATGTCCCTACCAAGTACCAACTTCCTACACCTTACGGTTTCCGAGATATAGCCCGGACAAGATTTTATAGGTCAAGGTCACTACGGCAAGGTCAAAGGTCAAATCAAGGTCAGACCATGACATTGCACACCTACACCCCCTAACCAATGTCCCTACCAAATATCAACTTCCTACACCTTACGGTTTCCGAGATATAGCCCGGACAACATTTTATAGGTCAAGGCCACTACGGCAAGGTCAAAGGTCAAATCAAGGTCAGACCATGACGTTGCAGACCTACACCCCCTAACCAATATCCCTACCAAGTATCAACTTCCTACACCTTACGGTTTCTGAGATATAGCCCGGACAAGATTTTATAGGTCAAGGTCACTACGGCAAGGTCAAAGGTCAAATCAAGGTCACACCATGACATTGCACACCTACACCCCCTAACCAATGTCCCTGCCAAATATCAACTTCCTACACATTACAGTTTCCGATATATAGCCTGGACAAGATTTTATAGGTCAAGGTCACTACGGCAAGGTCAAAGGTCAAATCAAGGTCAGACCATGACGTTGCACACCTACACCCCCTAACCAATATCCCTACCAAGTATCAACTTCCTACACCTTACGGTTTCCGAGATATAGCCCGGACAAGATTTTATAGGTCAAGGTCACTACACCAAGGTCAAAGGTCAAATCAAGGTCAGACCATGACGTTGCACAACTACACCCCCTAACCAATGTCCCTACCAAGTATCAACTTCCTACACCTTACGGTTTCTGAGATATAGCCCGGACAAGATTTTCAAACTCAAGGTCACTACGGCAAGGTCAAAGGTCAAATCAAGGTCAGACCATGACGTTGCACACCTACACCCCCTAACCAATGTCCCTACCAAGTATCAACTTCCTACACCTTACGGTTTCTGAGATATAGCCCGGACAAGATTTTCAAACTCAAGGTCACTACGGCAAGGTCAAAGGTCAAATCAAGGTCAGACCATGACGTTGCACACCGTCACCCCCTAACCAATGTCCCTAGCAAGTATCAACTTCCTACACCTTACGGTTTCTGAGATACAGCCCGGACAAACTATTTCCAGCCGCCCGCCCGCCCGCCCATCCGGACACCATGGGTGAAAACAATACCCCGACAGCCCTTAAGGGCTGTGGGGTAAAAAGGATTTTACTCCAATATATGCATTTAAAATCCGACCACGGATTCATAACAAAAATGTTAGAGTTCCGAGGTTGGAACTGTAAGCATGTCCAATATGATTTAAAGGCAAAATATTGATCATAGCATGGGCGTTTACTGGTAGAAAGCGACTAACCAGGGGCCAATTTCACTAAAGGACTTAAACTAAGTCCCTTTATTGGCTAAGTCTTGGACTTAAATCTAAGATTTTGGTCTTAGCTAGGTCTTGGCCAGTATTCATAAAACTTTCTGAGACCAAATTTTGTCTCAAGTTTTGGTCTCAAATCTGAGACTGTTTTTGGTCTCAAACTTGTTGCTATTCACAAAATAGTTGAGACCAAATTTAGTCTCAGATTTGGTCTCAAACTTAAGACTGGTACATAGTTGTCTCAAATATTTTCGTAAAAGTCTCAAGCATTATTTCACCTTAACTGAGATTCATGTTTTTACTTTTTATGGCTTAATGTAAAGTAAAAATAATTGACAACATATATAATACTTGGCCTAAACTTTTGTAACAACAGATAGCCCAAACTTTGGTTTCAAAGTACCTTACTTTGAGACACTTTTCAACAGTGCTTTCTGACTGCATAGCAACAAAGAAGTAGATCATATGACATGAAAAATAAGAAACAGTTGACACAATTTTCATTTATTTTTTATTTTAATAGACAGTATAATTTTTGTTCAGAATTAAAACACACAAAAACTATTGATCTTTAAAAAAAATGTTGGATATATTTGCAAGTTTATGGTTTGTTTACATTGGAAAGACTTGAGACTGGTCTCAGCTGAGAACCTGTTTGTGAATATAAAGTTGAGACTATTTTTTGTCTCAGACTTAAGATCTCTTAATGAATATGGCCCCTGGGACTTAAAATGGATTTCACAAAGGTGACTTAGCTAAGTCCAAGCTTATCAAATAACCACAGTGGTTTCTGTGTCATGTGACCTTTTGTATCTATTCAAAATATAATATTGGTGCCACATATTCTTCATTTGATGTATTTTATCCAAGGATAAGTGCTGTTTTGAAATAGAAAACCTTGTTACATCATATAAACTTCCCAAAGAATACTTCAGTAAGGTGTTCTGTATAATTATAATTAATTTACAGCCATTTCAAATTTTGAAGTGAAGAAAAGTTTATGGCCATATTAAAAGCCATATTTAAGTCCTCTTTACAAAATTTAAGCCCACTACCTCCCAGCCTTACTGCTTGGCGCCATATAATGGCACACGCCTCAAATTGGCACAAAACGGAAGTTAAAATATTTAATAACAATGGTTCTTTATCGCCCACACTCGTGCATTTCTGCTTAACAAATAAGGAAGTGTAAGTGACGACAGAAATAATTTAAATATCTTCGGCAATTTCCATATGCAAATTATGCCAATTTGAGGCACTAATTTCATGTAGTGGTGGTGGACCAATTCACGCCCGGGTACCAATTCAGGCCCACCCCCAATTTTCTTGAAGATTTATAATTTTTCATAGAGATGTTTACACATCATAGATTAGACCGAGTTTTCTGTCCCTTCGCCAATTGCTATTGATATATACTGATGGACACAATGGCGAGGGACAGAGTTCCCATGTACCTGTTTTCTGTGTAAACCTTGAACTGTGGGGAATTATTGCATTCACTTTAAAAAATCACTGTTATGTCTATTATACCTGTATCCAGTTTCCAATACATATGTTGTTAAAATAAACTGCTTTTAGAAGCCAGGAATTTTTTTGTAGAGAACTATGTAATGTTGAAGGTTTGTTTACATTTTGAAAATAGGTTGAAATATATACATGGCAGTTTGATTGGCATGAAATATTAGTGAACGGCACACTAACATACCTCAAAGAATGCAAATAACACTTTATATTTGTGGCAATATGTGTATAAATATGCCGTTCAAAATTTACACAAAAAACAAGTACATGTGAGCTCTGTCCCTCGCTATTGTGTCCATCAGTATATACCAATAGCAATTGGCGAAGGGACAGAAACTCGGTCTAATCATAGATAATCATCAAATTGATCATGTACATTTGTAATATATTGTTTAAATGTGAGTGTTTTGGATAAATTTAGGGGTGGGCGTGAATAGGTACACGGGCGTGAATTGGTCCACCACCACTAGAAATTATATTATCGCCCCTTGAAAACGATTCTAACAGGTTTATTGTTTTGATTTGATGTTAATAAAATAGTTTAATAACTTGCGCTTGTGTCAATTCATATTTTAATAAAATGAAATCCACGAAACCACACTTAAAACAAGCAAAAATAAGGTTTTTGTGTTCAAGTTGTGCCAAGTTACGGCGGGAGGCAGTAAAGTAAGTCCACTGACTTAGCAATTTCATACAGTAGACTTAGCTGCATTGTGAAATCCGCTAAGTCTAAGACCACAGACTTAGCATTCTGTTGACAAAATTTAAGACCAAAGTCTCAAATTTAAGTCAAAATCTGGACTTAAGTCCCTTTGTGAAATCGGTCCCAGTACACCGGTATGAGCGATAATACAGAATGCTTGAATTACAAAAAAATTAATGTGGGCTGTCATCGCGGCACATTAATTAAAAGTGCTTACAGGGGTATCAAAGCTGTTAATGCCTTCATCCTTGAAAACTTTCTCGCCACCAAGAGGAGATCGTATTTTTGACAAATGCTGACTCAAACCAGCCATTTTTTCGATTAGAAATACACGGAAATTTAAGGTCAACCTAAATGTTTGTATTAGCGTGCGTAATTAACTCTCGACGATAGGAGAGGGACATTATGATCAGTGTCTTTCTGTCCTTCTGTCTTTCTGTCCCTTGATCTGTGTACACACCTTTTTTGCCTTTATAACCACAAAACTATAATATTAATTGAGCTCAAATTTGCTGGGTAGACAATTCTTGGGGAACACACAGATTCCTCCAAATTTGGTGAAATTTGAGTGAAAATTAAAGTCGGGGACATTTTTGCTTATTTTCAATTGGGTATATACAGAGAAATCCATTTCTCTTTGTCACATAAATGACTCCATATCACACCAGGTTTCTCCTTTATGATTTTTGTTGTTGTCAATATTTCGGAAACCATGTAAAGTACAAATAAGTTATTTATATCATTAGAAAGGTATTATTACAGTACTTATGTTAGTTTTTATTGTGTAAAAATCCATGTCAAAATGGTGGAGAAATCGCAAGGTAAACAATTTTAAAAAAAAAATTTTTTTTTTACATATGCCATTTAAAAACCAAGGCCAGGATACATGAAAGGCCTAAAAATTAAATCTTAGACAAAAGTATAAGAGTTTTATCTTATCTAAGATTTTATCTTAACTTGGGATTCACAAAACATGCTCAGCCAAATCTTAGATAAGACTTTTGTCTAAACCTTTTTAATCACAATCATATTACCACATCAACAAAGTGCTGTATCAGTGAATCTGATTAACCAAAAGCTATAGCTCAGATTCCTGTACAAGAGGACTTTGTGACAGATATATTAAATCTAATCTAACCTACTGCTTTGCAGGCGCAATATCTTCCTCACAAAGGGGAACTCAGTGCGCTGACTTAACCAAATCATTATCATAAAGAAAGTCAAGGGGCGTTCAAGGTCAGTAATCCAGAGTTGTGGGTGTGACCAAGAGGGAAGGAAACTAAGTTGGAAAACTAGAATTAAAGAGGTGGGTTTTGAGGTGTTTCCTGAAAGATGTGACAGAGGGGCTATTTCTTATTTGGAAGGGGAAGGAGTTCCAGAGAACTGGGGCATAGTGACTGAAAGAATTGGAGAAATGTTTGACTGATTTATGAACCTTACGGTCGAAAGTGGGAGTGTGAAGGAATTTGAGTTTGGGGGTACTTCGCCTTGTGTTCCTGGAAGAAGTGTAGGGATGAATTAATTATCTAAGGTAAACTGGTTCACCCTGGTTGAGAGTTTTGTATGTGATGAGACCAATTTTGAATTGTATCCTGTATTTGATAGGGAGCCAATGCAGTTTTTTTAATTGAGGGGTAATGTGACAGTATTTGGAGGACCGGGTGACAACCCTACAGAGTGAGTTTTGGACTAACTGCAATCTTCTTAACTCAAAATCTGTAAGTGATAAGAATAAGGAATTGCAGTAGTCCAGTCTGCTGCTCACCAAAGCGTTTGCTAGAAGAACTGATGTGTTAAGCTCTAAGAGGGGATGGATTCTATAGAGGTCTCTCGCATGAACTCTGGTGGACTTTATGACCTGTGACACATGGTCTGAGAATGAAAAATTGGAGTCGAACACCACTCCGAGGTTCCTAACACTTTGTGCTGGTGAGACCTGATTGCCGAGAATATTGATCGGAAAGTGAGGAAGGAGTTGTTTACGGTTGTTTTTGGAGCCTATCAGGATAAACTCAGTTTTCTCAGGATTGAGTTTTAATTTGTTTGCAGACATGAAATTTTGAATGTCGCTTAGACAGTTTTTTAGTTTTTGTATAGAGTGAGAGAAGTTTGTTGGTGTTAGTGTTATGTATAGCTGAGTGTCATCGGCATAGAAATGGTGGTTTATACTACTGTGAGAGTGAATGGTTGAACTAATTGGGTTAGTGTAGAGGGAAAACAGAATTGGACCAAAGACGAAGCCCTGGGGGGCCCCATACTGGAGGGCAGCAGGATGGGACAGTGTGTTACCTACCTTGACCGAGTGTGTCCTTCCTGACAGGTATGATTTGAACCAGCCAAGTGCTAGTTCTCTGATACCGTAGTGAACATTAAGTCTGTCTAGGAGACTGGTGTGGTCAATGGTATCAAATGCGGCTGACAGATCCAAGAGGGTGAGGGCTGTGACAGACCCTTTGGCCATATTGAGGAGATTGTCATTGTGGATATTAAGGAGAGCACTTTCAGTTGAATGATGTTTTCTATATGCTGATTGAAAGGCAGTCATCAGGCCAGCTTCGTCAAGGTGAGTTTGTAACTGGACTGCCACTACCCTTTCAAGTATCTTTGAGATGAAGTTCAGATCGGAGACAGGCCTATAGTTTTTAAGAATTTCTTTGTCTAAGGATGGTTTTTTGAGGATGCATGTAACATGGGCCTATTAAATGTCATTTTACTCTTACAAAAACATTGAATGAATATCCACAATGATTTTACAGCTGTATAAAGTCATAAGTATTTTATATAAAAAAATTGAAAGACATATCCTCATTATTTTCACAACTAAAGATATATATTTATGATATTTGCAGAACACATAAACATTGAAAAAATAAAAGAAAATATGTGGTCCCTGTCTATAATCTTCACAACTATTGATGATTCTGAAATTCATTTAACTGTAAACTTTGATATTTTTATAGAAATGTTACTACTTCAAATTCGAGGAGAAACTATAAAATATGCTAGTTATATAAAAAAGAAAATGTCTGAGAATGAAAAAATCTTGATATCGAAAATAGAAACATTAGAACAGGCCAATACACCAAATATGGAGCTTTTGACTATTACAAAAATAGAAATAGAAAAACTAAGGGAAAAATCTATGAAAGGTCATCTTATAAGGTCACATACTCAGTGGCTAAGCCAAGGTGAGAAACCAACAAAATATTTTGGTTCATTAGAACATCATAATTATACAGAAAAAACTGTTAAGAAAGTTATTGAAAAGGACAGAACAGAGGTGTCAGACCAAAATCATATTTTAAATGAGTTAAAAAGTTATTATTCAAACTTGTTCAAGTCACAGGATCTTCAGTTAGATTTATTTTTATTTTATTTTTATTTATTTGGGGTTTTACGTAGCTTTCAACAGTGTACAGGTCATATCATGACAGGTAGTCGGAAGGGCAGAGGAAACCAGTATATACAGTTGGTCAAGGTTCTGTACTGCCGACCAACGGCAAGCAACTACCAGCTTTTTCACTTGAGGCTGTGCCGGGAACCGAACCCCGGCCTCAGAGGTGGGAGGCAAGAGTGTTATCACTCTGCCACCGTGGCTCCTATCTTCAGTTAGAGAATTTTGACTTAAATGAATTCCTCTGTGGCTATCATGTTAATAAGTTAGATAATTTACAATCTGAAAGCATTGATGGACCATTAACTTATACAGAGATACCCATGGCATTAAAACAAATGAAAAATAATAAAACACCAGGCATTGATGGGTTCCCTGCAGAATTTTTTAAAGTCTTTTGGAAACAGCTTGGTATGCTGATCTTAAAAGCATTGAATAATAGTTTTGAAAAGGGAACTTTGTCAACATCATATGACAATGTTTAATAGTATGCCTTCCAAAGAAAGAAAAACAAAGACAATTTATAAAGATCTGGTGTCCTTTATCAATGCTCTCACTTCTGTATAAGATAGCTACAGCTGCTATTGCAAATAGGATTAAACCATATTTGACTAAATTGATAAGCGAGCCACAAACAGGCTTTGTATCAGGGAGATACATTGGGGAGAACACAAGATTAGTCTATGACATCATGGCAGAAAGACATGATATCTCAGGAAAAAATCATGTTAATCAACTTTGAGAAAGCTTTCAATTTCTTGGAACTTCATTTACAAAACCCTGAAATTTTTTCGATTCGGAAGCAATCTGGTGAGGTGCATGGGTTCAACTATTAAATCAGGACATAACAGCCAGAGTACTCCAATGTGGTTTCATGTCTGATGCAATTAACACAGAACGACGTTGTAGACAGGGTGACCCCATTTCTCCTTATCTGTATATTCTTGCAGGTCAGGTACAGTCTATCTTACTTTCACGATGTGTTGAGATAAAAGGAATCAATATAAAAGGACAAGAATTAAAAATTATCCAATATGCTGATGACACCACTCTATTCCTAGATGGTTCATGCTCTTCCTTTGAAGCTGCACTTAATATGTTGAAAATCTTTGGCTCAATTTCTGGTTTAAATGTCAATAAAGATCAAACTAAGTTGGTGTGGATAGGGAAGAAGAAGCATTGTAAAGAAAAATTGAAGAAAAGTGGGTTCCAATGGGGTTGCACATAATTTAGGATTAACCTTTTCAGTGGACCTTTTAAGAATGATAGATTTAAACTTCAAAGCAAAAATACTTAAAAACAAAGAACTTATAAAACTATGGATCAAGAGATATTTGACTCCATTGGGGAAAATAACCGTTATCAAAACCTTTTTATTGGCTAAATTAAACCATCTGTTACTCACTTTACCAAACACAAGTAAAGCATTCATTGTTGTACTGAATGATGATTTTGATAAATTTATCTGATCTAATAAGACAGACAAGATAAAGAAAAAGACTATAACTCTGACGAATCATTTAGGAGGGCTGAATATGATTAATCTGGAACAATTTCAAAGGTCCCTCAAAACAAACTGGCTTCGAAAAATATTCCAAGAAGAAACACTCCTTGGAGAAAATTATTTCAGTTTACAATTAATTCTGAAATTGAAGAAATTTGCAGTCTTGGACCTGAATATATCCTATCCTTAAAGCAAAAGACTGACAATAAGGTTTGGTTACACACGTTTGATTCTTGGTATCATGTTTTGAGTGCCCAACAAATTGTAACTTCTGAACACTTGCACAGAACATCGTTATCGTATAATAGCAAAATTGCAAGTGAAGTACTATATATATATCTTCCGAGTTGGTATGTGAGAGCAATCACTATAATTTCTGACTTATTAGATGACACTGGCTCCTTTATGAGCCGCGAACAAATTAAGTATAATTTTGACAATATAGATTTTCTATCTTATTTAAGAATCAAACAAAGTGTCCAGAAGTTTCTCAAGGAATGTAAAATAGAGGATACTGAAACTCTAGCTCGTCCTTTTATTCCTAATTATATTAATATAATCTTTAAATCCAAGAAAGGGGCTCGCGACTTTTATGAATCACTACAAGCTGACCAGAAAAATAACCATGTTATGAAGCAAAGCTGGAATAAAGATCTTAATATACATTTATAAATTAAGGACAATGGAACCTTATTTTCAGGGTGTGTTTTAAAACATTGCAAAACAATTCTTTGATATGGTTTCAGCTAAAAATCCTTTATAGAATCTTGGGCACTAATTAATATTTGCATAAAATAGGGTTGTCAGATAGCCCACTTTGTTCTAGATGTAATACTACATCTGAAAATATTTTACATCTATTAGCTCAGTGTAATGAATGAAGGATATTTTTTATTTCATTGGAGAACCTTATTTATGAAAAAATAAAATTTAAAATTAAATTCATTGATTCCAACATAATACATGGCTATCTATTTATAGATCAAAATAATATTCCATTATATATTTTTTATTAATAATTATTGCCAAAAAGTATATATTTGATTCTGTAAATTCCAAAAGTCAACTGCACATAATAGCTTTCAGGCATAAATTCTCAGATATATACACCAAATAATCATTAGTCTCAAAATTTAGTGAACAAGAGGCAAATTTTAAGAAAATTTGGCAAAAATGGCTTCCTCTGGTTGAAACATAATTCCCTCTATCCAAGCACTATCACCAAAAACTTTTTCAAAACTTTTTCATCATGTTAAAAAGTATAACATGTGAAAACCGAAAGAATGCTATAAGTGCTAAGAGTTTAACCTTGTACACTACTGATGAATTATCTCAAGTTTTTTCATGTTCTTAATATATAACTTTAAATACTTCTGTGCCTCTCCATCCCTGGCCTCCTTCAGAAAACAGCTTAAAACCTACCTGTACACCAAAGCATATCCACCCTAGCCTGAATCATCCTCCTGGCGTTCTCCGTGGTGTTCGACCCCTGTTATGTCCCTGGACACAGAATTTTGTTGACTGCTTTTTGTTTTGTTGCGCCTTAGAGTCCTCTTGTTTGGGGAGATTAAGCGCTATAAAAGTCCAATTAGAATCTGTAAAAATTATATTTTTGTATATATACTGACGTTACAGGAAACAATAAAAAAAAACATTGAAAAAAGTAATTTCCTCAATATGTATTTTGCACTACACATAAACAGTGACATACTGTCCTTCACTGAGTTTGGTTAATGTGATTGGTTAATGCCAGGGAATGTAAACACAAGTAATTTGCTGGTTTAACCCTGCACATGCCACTTTGATAAAAATGAACATCTGAAAGCTGCACTGAGCAAATTATGCAAAAACAATGCTTCATTGTGTCAAGGTCAGTAAACAAAGCATATTTCTGGGAAAAAAGAAACAAGTTCATATTTATATGTTTAATGTCAGTTACATGACCTATAGAGTAGTGCAGTTAACTATCTTTTTATAAAAAATTTATTTTTCAAATATTTTATACATTTTGAATTAGAAAAAAATATAAATAGTGGAACCAAATGGATAAAAAACTTGATAAAGTGACATATAAAACTTTCACAGTTGTTGGACATGTACGGTACATTAATGTGTTCATTGTAGATATTTTCAATAGATATGTCTTGTACATTTAATATCTAAGCAAACTTGTGGATATGTATTTCTCTGAATATGTGTTGATGTACCCTGTAAAACTTGTTCACCTACTGTTGATAAATGGATCAGAAAGGCATAAATTTTGCAGTTTTGCAGAAACCTTCAAAGTACTTAAAAACATAAATAAAATACTTTACAAAGATGTGGTAAGTATTTTAAACTTAATTTTAATCATACAAAGTTTTAAAGTGTAGAAAACATGGCATGGCGGCCATATTTAAGACTTTTTCCATATCTTTAACACTGCTATGTAACAATCTTAAAGTTATGACAAAATCAAAGACAAAATTTTGTCCTTCACCTTTTGTGCACCCTGTTTTGTCTAAACATAAAATTAGTCTTAACTTTATGTCAACAATTTAAACATTTAAGATTTTTATCTTAGACTTCAGATAAAACCTAGACTAATGACTTTTCATGACTACCGCCCCAGAAATATACTGCTACCACTGTAGCTCTATCTGTAGAGTGTTGAACTTGATTCCAAGGTCCTGGGTTCATATTCCACCTCAATCTTTTTTAAAAAGAAATTTCTAATTTTCAAATTTTCTTTTTTTTTTTGAAATTTGTTTTCCATATGACGAAAAGGAGAAAATATAAATGACAGCATTTTCAAATTTTGTCTCTTTGACATCATGACAGTGCAGGAATAAGCACAGGCAATCTGCAAACCCAGTTTTAAACCCAAGGAATTCCCAAGAGCTTTTATTATTATTGGTAGTACTATTATGTTCTGTTATGCAACTGCTTTAAGCTTTTTCCTTCTGCAAATAACTATTTTTTCTGTAAAAGATGCAGTAATCACAAAAATTTGGTCACATTGAGACGAGCATTTTGTGCTCTCTCCCAGTGCATTTTGTTATTATGATTTTGATTCTAGTGTCATGTTTTGGTTTGTTCACGTATGCAAAATATAGGCACAAAATAATATACAAAAACAAAACAGTTGTCACTGTAACCTAAGTTTAATAAGTATTGGAGAATGTCCCAGAATTAAAAAGATCCCAGAATTAACCTATGAACTAAAGTGACATTACAATCCAAGTTTCAGACAGGTTCCAAAACAAAATGTATAAAATAAGTTCTCACAAAGTTAACTTGGTGTTTAAAGGTGTATATCCAGATTTTAAAAGAGCTATAATTTTACTTTCACTGCATTGATCATTATATATAATGCCCACATGAAAACAAGTTGGAAAAAGCAACTTGTTAAGATTCTGGCTGACAGAATTCTGACTTTTTTGTCAAAACAACACACAAGAGGTCATTTTGATTAATGGGATTAGTTCATTGGAAATGCTTTCGCTCACCAGAGCTACATAAATAAATATGAAATGGCTTTATTAGAAACTATTAGATAAACATCAAAAACAAAACATAGAGGAATGTTTTGGAGAGTAGAGGGCCTTGATAAGGGATCAAAAGTTTTCAAATGATAGACTGCTCTGACAGTACCTGCTAGACTTGGTTCAAGTTTTTCATAACTCAATATGTGTATTTTATTTATTTACGCTGCTTTCAACATATTTTGTATGAGTCGTATCATGACGGGTAGTTTTATGGGTAAAAGAAACTAGTACATACAGTTGGTTATGGTTCTGTACTGTAAACATCCAACCAATGGCAAGCAACTACCAGCTTTCCCACTTGAGGTCGGGCCAGGATTTGAACTCCGATCTCAGAGGTGGGAGGTGAGATCCATATGTGTACTCAATGTGCTGAAAAATATTTTTAATAATAATTTTTTACAAATATTTTTTAAAAAATTGTATAAAAAGCCTATTGTGACACCAACATGTCACTCAATATTAATCACCTGTTCATTGTGGAAAGGGATCTTGGCATCTCTGTGTAAACCCTTTAGCAGTGTAATATTAAACCTAGAACTGGAGGCTTATCATTTTAGGTCATTTTTGTATCAAAAAGGTAAAGAGAAATGCAAGTAAAGAAGAGAAAAAGGGGGGACAGTTGAGTGCAAAGTTGTCCAAATACACGAATTGGTTGATGCCAATTGGGGCTGGAGAGTGTAATCTGAATATTCAACTCAGCTCAATTTTTCTTCTTATGGCTTTTATGGATGCATCAAATTTCGGTGTACACCACTCTAGCACAGTGAACTACATATGTTTGTGGCTGTGTCCATCATTCTTAAGATGACGTGAAACTGGTGTGGGCTGATGCTTTATGTTCAAACACCCTTTTCCTAAGTGCTCTGCTGGTTTCACCAACATAGTGTTTTTCGCACTTAGTGCATGTGATAAGATATAGGACATTGTCTGCTTGTCATCCAGAAGTGCCAAGGTCATGTCTGTTTTGCATTTCCTGATGGACCTTGTCCAATGATCTTTGAGGATAGGATTTCTGGTGGTATTCTCTTTGAATTTAAAATCTAAGCTTGTGGGGTAACAGTTTTTAGACAATTTACCTTCCATAATTTTAATGTTTGAGGCCAAGGATAGCTTCTTTCTATGAAGTCCCTTTAATCTCAAATATATTGTTTTTGCTTGCTGAGGGGTACTGCTCTCTATTGTCAGTGTACCCCTGGTTCTGATCCCTGGTAATAGAAGAGCTTTATCTGGCTCTCTTTCAGGGGTTGCCTGGTTTGGCCTATTGCTTTTTGAGCTTGTGGTTGACTTCATTGAGGGTGTTCAATGTATCATCTGCGAATCTATGGGTAGGGATGGGTGTATCGCTACCATTAAGAGGTTCTGAAGTGACGTTGATCCTGGACATGGCATCACAGAAACCAGTCTGGCTGGCAGTTGTTGAAGGAGCACTCATTATGAAAATAATATCAAATCTGCTTCCTGCTCTAGACAGACTAGGCTTGGTAAAATATAAATTGGCCTGATATAATGAACCTATATATGGTTTATTGTATTTCGACTCTTATAATATATTTTGAAGAAGTCTCATCAGAGGCAATGAAAATATCTGGTTCCCTCTCTCCTGAAGTACTTTATGGGATCCTGTAGTGAACCCCCGGTTTGTACCGGTTTAGAACTAGTTCAGAACCGGTTCAGGTGTTTTTAGGGGTTCTGTACCTGTTGACAGGACCGGTTTCAGGTTTGTTAGCGGGGCAGATAATTTGTGTTCAGATTATTATACTAGTTGTTAGTATTATAATTGAACTAGCAGCTTATCATTTTAATTCAAGATTAAGTGCTATAGAGGGATTAACCATTATGTCATCATCACTATATAGTCTAGGTCAGTATTGCGTATTTAACTCATTTTCTTGCTCTTTGTAAAGCACTGTTTTAAAGGAACACTGATACATGGGTGTTAGTTTTTTCTAATTAGTTTATTATAGTTTTGTATTTATGCTTAATTAACAGTATTTATACATATTTATTAATATATATATATAAATCTCTAATAAAAAACATATAACTATATTGGGTTTTACTTTTATTCCCACTATAATAAACTTTATTATATTTCTTGGTTGTTTTACCAGGTATTGTTAAAGCACATTTGAGAAAATATAAATAAAATAAATGTCATATATATTGAGCTGTTAATATTATTTGAATTAAAATGGCTTTTGACATCATATTAGGTCACATAGAAGGGCTTTGAGTGATTTATGACTGATTAAAAATTATTTTTAAGGAATTACTTATGATTTCTCAAAAATGTGAAAAATAATTATAATAAATTATTTATGAGGTTTTTTATCGTGATTTTATATTGCATATTAGAAATGCAAGTAATGATAACAACCATACATAAAATATGTATGTCAGTAAAATATATATGGACATGCAAAAGTGATTTTTCATCAAGTGTACATGTATTATACTTGATTGTTGCTGTAAAATATCTCAAATTTTGCTAGATAGCCTCAAAAAAGACTAGCAACAGGTATTCAAATTTCAAGACTATTTTTATAGCAACATTTATAATCATGTCTGTTTTGAAAAGCCTGCAGTTTTTTACTTCTCTTACACATGAAACTAGTTAATCCAGGATATGTTTTAAAAATAGTAATAATTGTAGTGGCAATACTGTTTTGAGTTCCAAAGTGATTTTATAAAACTAACAAAATGTGTTTATACACATTTAATATCATCTCATTTGCCATGTTCCCTAGTGTACATTTATTTATTTATTTATCTATTTGGGGTTTTACGTCGCTTTCAACACTGTACAGATCATATCATGATGGGAAGTTAGAAGGGCAGAGGAAACCGGTAAATACAGTTGGTCAAGGTTCTGTACTGAAAACTGCTGACCAGCGGCAAGCAACTACCAGCTTTCCCACTTGAGGTAGGGTCGGGAACTAAACCCCAATCTCAGAGGTGGGAGGCAAGAGTGTTGCCACTCTGTCATCATGACCCCCCCTAGTGTACAAAAAATTTCTGTCCACAGCAAACATATATTTATGTATGAATGTGTTATATGTCATCACCTTTCATTGTGAAATGGTTTTTGTATTATAGTAAATTATCGTAATGTTAATATGCTCATTAATTCGATCAGCCAGCGTTTGCAGCTTTATCGCACATAGTAAACTTCATTTGGATTTGCAATTAAACAAACACCCTTTTCATGAATTTATTCTACAAAAATACTCATGCAATGTGTTCCAAGCAGATATATTTTTATATTTTCTGAAACACTAAAATATTACCTCAATACAGAACAAAACCATCCAGTTTATTATAATACAACTAATATAAAATCTGTGTACAAATTTCTGTTTGATGGATATAATGGATCATCTTGTAACAAATCTTTCACCTTGTTGAGCCCAGTTAAAGTGTTGGTACTAGGTGATCGACTTAATGATCAATCTTACAAGTGAGAGTCTATTTTCTGCATTTTCATTCCCAAGTTTAAACTTTCTGTTGAAAAAAAGTCTTAAAAGTCTTGCAGTAGTTTGTTGGTTTATTTGCTTTTGAAGTCATATTTTTCAATGTGCCTTAATACTTAAAGTTGATTTTAATTTTTTTAACAATCGCTCTTGATATAGGTCTACCTTAAGTGATCGACTTTAACATTATCCACTATATGTAAAAGTGAGAAATTGCAAATGTAATATGATATGAGGATTCTAATTCTAATTTGACTTTTATAGTGCTTAATCTCCACTGAGTTGTGGACTCTAAGGCGCAACAAGACAATAGCAAATTCAAAGTCCAAGGACAAAAACAGGTCGGCACCATGGAAAAGCCATAAGAGAAAATGAGCCAAGGAGGATACTTGAACAATATTGTGAATATGTTGTTTATGTATGTATTACTATCTTTCACACTGAATATGTTTAGATTACACATATTGTTGTCAGAATTTGTTCAGGAATTTAACTGCAAAGATTTTGTTTTGCAAGTGTTTTGGGTGAAAAAAGTACTTAGTGGTAAAACCCAATTAAAACCACAAATATAAATCCTTAGAATCACAGCACGAGAAATTTATATGAATATCAATTAATGAAAACTTGTTATTTATAACTATGACAGAGTGTTTCTAAGAACCTTAGTTGCTTATTATGTTTGGGATGACACCTGTGAGATGCAATGAGGGCCTGTCCTGATATGACCTGATATGTAGCTGTTGAATTTATTTATTTATTTAGTGTTTTTTATGTCATGCCTAGTACTTTATCGGATATATTGTGATTCGTTGTTGGGCAGATATAGGAAAACCTGTACTAACAGTTGGTCATGGTTCTGTACTGTAATCTGTGACCAATAGCAAACAACTACCAGCTTTTCCACATGAGGTTAGGTGGGGATTCAAATCCTGATCTCAGAAGTGGGAGGCAAGTGTGTTACCACTGCGCCAACGTGGCCCCCTGTAGCTGTTGAATGGAACATAAAACTTTGATTTACACTTTAACAGAGTGTATATTTTATAATCGCATTTAACCAAAAGTTGGGGGATTCTGAATGCCTTGTACCCAGTAAACATTTGAAACATTTTAAAATGGTTTAAATAATTAAATGTTTGCAAAACGTTTTTAAAACCGATTTGAAATCTATCTTATGGTTTTCTAAACATTTCCAAGTAAACCTTTATGCTGTAATGTTTAAAAAACGTTTTATAAACATTCTATATACAAACGTTTTTACTGAAAACATTTATTAAACATTTATAAAATAACTCAGGAACCTAGGTTTAACTAGAGATGTTTTTTTAATAATTTTAAAATAGCTAAAAAAAAATGAAGGCTGTGCTGGAAATGTTTTTCAAACCTTCGTCGTGAAATGGTTTATAAACAGTACACATAAAATGTTTAAAAAACATTGTTGATCGAATGTTTTAAAAACATTCTGTCAAAAACATTTTTTAAACCCATATTTTCAGAATGCTTATTAAACCTTCACCTTCAAACATGTCCAAACAAAAATGGCAGTGAGCAATAATAGGGGATTTTAGAGCACTTTGTCAAAAATTGCCCCATATACAATCCCTAAAAGTAAGAATTTAATAGGGGCACAATTTTTAAGCCACTTTATTACAATTTTAGACATAAAAAATAATATTTTCATTAGTGAGCAACCTTAATAAGATATTGAATTTGACCTCTGACCCCATTATTATTCAGAAATTAATATGTTCATTTGTAACATTTTTCTAACATTTATCATTAAACGTTTACTAAACTGTATACATAAAACATTTTAAAAACATTCTATTATAAATGGTTTTTGTACCCATCAATTTTTCACCTTTTGCCAAATGTTTCCCATCAAACGTTTGGAAAACAAAAAAATGTTTGCTGGGTAGCCCTTCAACTTTGGTTTCTCTGATACTGTAGCATCTTCAGGGTTTTTAAAAAAAAATTGTGGTTTATTCTATATTGTACATTTTGAATATTTAAAAATTGCACAAAGATAAAGTCATTCAGAATCGCGCCTTTTCAAAGCATTAATCTTAAGTTTATCAAGCATCATTGGCTTATCATGAGTTAATGCTTAACTGCAACACTTGTATAATACAGCTAAAGGTAGAGATCAAATAATTTTTAAATACACATCAGGGCCATGGTATAGTGGCAACACACTCATCGATCATTTCTGGGGACTGTGATCCAAATCCTGGACCCTATTTGGGAAATTTGGTAGTTTCTTACCAATGATCGATAGTTTACAGGGGGGCCACGGTGCATGGCCTCAAGTGGGAAAGCTGGTAGTTGCTTGCTGTTGTTTGGCAGTTTACAGTACAGAAACCTGACGAGCTGTATGTACTGGTTTCCTCTGCCCTTCCAACTACCCGTCGTGATATGAGCTATACAGTGTTGAAAGCGACGTAAAGGGGGGCTCAGTGGTGTACAGGGGGGACAGCGATTCGCCCATAAAAACAGCAAAATGCAGTTTCCTGAGAACAATAATGCAGTGTCGTTTTATAAAAGTTATCAAAATGAAAAGAGGTTCCTCAAACTGTAAAATAATAGTAGCATCATAAAATATATTTTGAGATAAGTACAAATACACCCATAGAACTTGGCCCATGGCAATAAGATTAGGGCTGTTGGAAAGTGGACAGCATTTTGCCGATATTTTATACTGTTCCCCTAAAAAGTTACAAAGACTGTTAAACACTTTGCAAACAATAATTAAAGCTAAAGATCAATTCTTCTTATTGTATTCTAGCACTTAATGAAGTTATAAATTGTATTTATATTGACCCCAGACACAGTTTAGAGAACATATAGCCCTTCGCATCAGTCAGATGCAGTTTGTTAGACATAATTTTTCTCTAACATATAAACTTTTTTATTCATCTTTATAATCCTGCATGCTGTCAGTTCTAAAATCTTAGAAAAGTATCAAGACATGTTGCACACTTTTCTATGTTATAAGGCACCTTCAGTATCAATACAGATGTTAGTTTTAATTGAGGTACAATAAAAATCGGTGAATCGCTGTCCCCCGCAAATTGCTGTCCCCCCCTGTAGTGGTTAGAGTTCTCGCCTTCAGCCTCTGAGGCTGCCGGTTCGAATCTCGGGCCGGGCGCTTCATGTTGGAAAGTTGGTAGTTACTTGCCGATGCCCGGTGGTTTACAGTGCAGTATGCACTGGTTTCCTCCACCTGTAAACTACTCATCGCAATATGACCCTGGCTGTTGAACGAGACGTAAAACAACAAATAAATCTCAATAAATAAAGCGACGTAAAACCCCAAATAAATAAAGATAGTTTACAGTATAGAACCTTGACCAACATATGTACTGGTTTCCTCTGCCCAGAAAATTACAAATTCTGATATGACTTATACGGTATTGAAAGCGACATTTAAAAAAGCAAATAAATAAATAAAATGCAAGCCATGGAGAAGCTTCGGATGTCAACAATTTCTTGTTTTACGGTAATTTTTAGAACCTATTTGGGACATTTTTTCGAACCTTTTTGCAGTAGTTAACATGGATAAGGTAAACAATCCACTTCAAAAAGTAATTTCATTCACAACAAGCGGGCAAATGACTATTGATTAGGTTTTAAATTTGCCAGCTTAGCTACAGTTCACGTGTTCGCGAAGTTAGATTCATAATTAGAACAGGAAGGCTTAGGATGCGTACAATTTCTGCTATTATCGCTCTACTATGATTTAGCCACAGCACAATCACCTTTCTACTGTAGACCGAGTTTCTCTCCCGTCGTCAACTGCTATTTCTGTACTGATGGTACACATTGGCGAGGGACAGAGTTCACATGTACTTGTTTTCTGTGTAGAAATTGAACGGCATATTTCTACACATATAGTTAAACAAATCTTCACCTTTGCAGTTTTATTTATAAAAGAAATTCCTGGCTTGTAAGAGCAGTTTAGTGTAACCACAAAATGTTTTACAAAGTGGATACATGCATATAGACATTACATTTATACAATAATGACCCACCATTTAGGATTTACACAGAAAACAAGTACATGTGAACTCTGTCCCTTAGCTTTGCGTACCATCAGAAATATCAAGGACAATGTGCAATGGGACAGAATCTCGGCCTACCACCTTTCCTTTCTAAAGAGGGTGGGTTTAAATCTCCGCTTGGCTTTAAGTCGAAAACACTAGTGTTTGTTTTGGCTAATTTTCACTTTACTGGTGTGAGATTTGGGCGATAATCTTTTTAATCCATTTAATCCTTTTATTTTAACTGAAATACACATGCATACTATTCATGATGGTTAGAGGCAGGCTGATCCATAGAGCAGATTGAATCATGAATACATTTCAGACTTTTTTCTGGAAAAAAATATGAAAATTAAGGTTGAAATATAATTACATGTAGTTAAAATTGCCCATCAGTGGATGATTGTTTTTAGATTGGGCTCTTTTGTTTCTGTAATGTGTATTATAATCCTCACTTGTAATTGGCACAGGTAAAAACACCCTGCTATCCTCACTTGTTAGTGGTACAGGTAAAAACACCTTGCTGAAGCAATTATGGTGGTTTACCGTGTAATCTGCCCATTAAGCGAGTAGTAAAGAGTGTTTTAACAGCAGGCTTTACAAATTAACATGCACATTTGGCTACGGTTAACCAATGACTGCCGATTAACCTTGGTGGCTTTATTAATATGTGGTGAAAAACATTAAGTTTTACTTTATTTTAATGCCAGAATACCCATAATAGGCCGAAAATATGAGTTAGGCTGAAAGTACGAGGAGTAACCATAATACCAAAATAAAATTGTCATATTACAAACTTTCATTGGAAGGGTACCTTATTTAATGTGATTGTTTTGGTTTGAAAATTGTGGCAGAGCGTTTTCATTTCCTAAATGGACAAATTTTGTGACCTAACATGGTTGATGTTTTAAATATGGTATATCCCAACTGACATTAATACCTTAAAATATTGTCAATAGTTAAGTAGAAGTTGTGAAGCTATAAACAGAATCCTATGGGAGAAGATATGGTAAGGCAGAAGTAAAAACACATTCAAGAAAGCATTTGGCATATATATGGTTATGTACCAAATGGTAAATTGATTGACCAAAGTGTCAAAAGTTTCCATAATCATCTTAAACTGACACAATCTTTCTTATTTTACATATTCATGTATTGTTTTAAGTTAACTTTCATAATTATTAAGTTGTTCTTTGACCAGGTTACTTTAAATTTTTAAGGGGGTGAGGGATTAGGAGGGGTTAACTGTGTATTCTATTTCAGTGTTGTGCTGTGATTTAGAAGTCTAGTTTAAGTGAAGATATTGTTCTCAGTTAAATACACATACAGATAATCATAAAACAATACTTAAGCCAACATGTAGCAAAAAGACTAAATAAATTGTACATTTATGATTGTTGTCTGGTTTGCAAATAGTTTTGTTTAGATAGGGTTGGGTCAATTACTTTGATCAATTATAGTTCCTTTGTCAATTATCAGTGGCCACTTACAAATACAATTACTGTGGACTGAGAAAAATCAATTTGGGGCTTCTTGATATTTTATATATAATATTTCAGATCTGTGTCAGTTTGGTTCTGCAACATAAAAATACATATATATCCATATTTTACATTAACTCTGAAAACTACAAGTAATATTTACTAGAAAGTAGACTTGAATGAGTGTTAAATGATAAGCCCTTTAAATATGGGGTTTGGGCAAAAAGCATTTGGACATCAAGTATTGATCTGAAAAAGGCCAGGACAAGAAGTATTCAGACATAAAGAATTGCATGTCAGGACAAAAAGTATTTAATATTTTTATTTTAAACATTTAATATTATATGGGTTCAAGTATTAGTATTAATATATATCTAATTATTTAGAACATTTAAAAATATTTGTAACTTTGATATGCTCATTTACTGCTTCAACTTACCAGAGCACACTTTTTCTGTGGGTGGAACCAGAATACACTTAAGAATATCATTTTAGAATAATAATAATTACCAGTAGCAATTATACCCAATTCAAAGATAGCCTTAATTACAATTACAGTATTGTTTTCTTTTTGTGCATACCTACTAATACTATGCTTTTTTGTTGCAAAATTTTAAAGAACTTAAATTTATAGTCAATTCTAATTGATCATTAGGAAGACAGGGAAGTCACATCCCATGATGTTCAGATGACAACTTAATCTCTAAGCCTAACTTAGGATTATTTTTATATGTGGCATTATAATACCCTAATAATCAAACTACATATAATTATATGAGAAATGCCTTTTGTCCTGTGTCTGATACTTTTTGTCTAGGTGTAATGTTCTTTGTCCAAATACTTTTTGTCCTGCAGTCGGGATACAGACAAAAAGTATTTGGACAGAAAGTATTGGGACAAAAGGTATTGACCTAAAAACAACAGGGACAAAAAGTATTCAGACAAAAAGAATTGCATACCCACATGTAATCCCTCCTTCAATTCAGCTTGAGAATCTTTCAGCCTTTCATAAACTCCCTACTCCCCCTCCCCAATTCAGTGTTATGCCTCTTTGTGTGTGTGTGTGCACGCTAATTCAAGACAATGACTACTAAATATATCTAACAATAAGAATGTCTGTGATGTGTGAAAAATAACTTTGTAATGTCATTTTCACATGAAACTTAACAATAACTTGTCACAACACAAGTACATTATAATTTTTATGTCAAACTTTCTACTAGTGAAAGTTGTATTTTACCTTATTATTTGTGAAAGAGTAAAGGATAAAAATGCATAAATATTGGTTTCTTTCACTGAAACAGTCACATTTACAGAGCATAAGTATTGTCAAAATAAAGGTTGATTAATGTTTTATGTTAACCTCTCTTATGAAAGTTATTTTTTTTTGCAAAACTTAAAAAAAATATATATAGTTCCCCCTTTTTCCACTTTCCAGAAAACTTTATGCCCCTTTTTTCCTGTGTCCCTTTTTCCTAGATTCTTTTGGCTTGTGTTTGTAAATAGGATACTTATCTGTCATATGAGACTGAGAGGCTGTTTAACAGTTGGTACTTGGGTACCCAGGTAACCTGTTGACCTGTTGAGATCAATATTTACATTGATAATTTTTCCAATTATTTAAGTAAATCTTGCAAATTACATAACTTGTTCAATTGACAAATTTTCCATAAAATTGTTTGTACACCACATCCCTTAAGGGTTGTCGAGGTATTGTTTTCACCCATGGTGTCCCGATGGGCGGGTGGTGGGAAAAAGTTTGTCCGGGCTATATCTCAGAAACTGTAAGGTGTAGGAAGTTGATAGTTGGTAGGGACATTGGTTATGTGGTGTAGGTGTGCAGCGTCATGTCGTGACCTTGATTTGACTTTTGACATTGCCGCAGTGACCTTGAGTTTGAAAATCTTGTCCAGGCTATATCTTGGAAACCATAAGGTGTAGGTAGTTGATACTTGGTAGGGACATTGGTTAGGGGTTTTAGGTGTGCAATATCACGGTGTGACCTTGATTTGACCTTTGATGTTGCTGTAGTGACCTTGACCTATAATATCTTGTCCAGACTATATCTCAGCAACTGTAAAACGAACATAGGAAGTTGGTACTTAGTAGTGACATTAATTGAGGGTTGTAGGTGTGCAACATCATGGTGTAACGTTGATTTGACCTGTGGTCTTGCCATAGTGATCTTGGCCTATGAAATCTTGTCTGGGGGTATATCTCGGCAACTGTAAGGTGTAGGAAGTTGATACTGTGTAGTGACAGTATTTGGGGTTGTAGGTGTGCAACATCATGGTGTGACCTTGATTTGAACTTTGGTCTTGCCGTAGTGACCTTGACGTATAAAATCTTGTCCGGGCTATATATCTGAAACTGTAAGGTGTAGGAAGTTTATACTTGGTAGGGACATTGGTTAGGGGTTGTAGGTGTGCAATGTTATGGTGTGACCTTGATTTGACCTTTGATGTTGCTGTAATGACCTTGATCTATAATATCTTGGTACTTAGTAGTGACAGTGATTGGGGTTGTAGGTGTGCAACATCATGGTGTAACCTTGATTTGACCTGTGGTCTTGCCATAGTGATCTTGAACTTTAAAATTTTGTCTGGGCTATATCTCTGAAACTGTAAAGTGTATCAAGTTTATCCTTCGTAGGGACATTGGTTAGGGGTTGTAGGTGTGCAACATTTTGGTGTGACCTACATTTGACCTTGCTGTAGTGACCATGAGTTTTAAAATCTTGTCTGGACTATTTCTTGGATCCATAAGATGTAGAAGGTTGACACTTGGTTGGGACATTGGTTAGGGGGTGTAGGTGTGCATCATGGTGTGACTTTTAACTTTGGCTCTGCCATAATGTGTTCACCTACCATATTTGAGACATTTTTCTCTTATGACAAAGATATATAGCTTGCGGCAACTTATTATCAAATGCACATTTACATAACTTTGCTATTTCCATTGACAGCTATTCTTTAATAAATTTTACAGCTTTGTAATTTTTAGTTTACTGATTAATACTGTCATCTTGCTATTGAATTGTCTTGTTTTAATACTTTATCTTTGCATACATTTTCTTTCTCTTATATGTTATTTTTCTTTACTAAAACATTATTTGGACCTTTATATAACTGACACTGCTCTGAAAGTATCCCGATCTTTGTACTGTTTCACAACATCTATATCTCATAGTGTTGAAAACTATTTCCCCAGGCTGTGGGGTACAGGTATCTCTGATGCTATTCTTGAATTGCTTTGAAATGTTCATCACTAAAGGTACTTGTATGTGTTTTCATATTTCTTCTTGTTACAAGAGTAGAAAATCATCTGGACGCAGCAGTGCCACAAATAAAACAAATACCAAAGATCTCCTCAGTCGTGAAGAAGAATACAAGTATTTAGCTTTGCCACTTCCACTTATGCATATAAATAAATGTTTTGAATGCAGTTGAAGAGTAGATTTAATATCACTGATAGTTTTCGAATTATGCAAATAATTCAAGACTGAATAGACTTTTTTTGTAACTGATATAAAAAGTAAAGTGATTTTCGTCCATATGTGTAAAAATAACTACATGAAACAACATCTGATGAAAGAGTAATTGGTTTTTATGAGTCACACAGACTTAATTATACATGCATTGCTTTACCACTCATATTTTTTCAGCAAACAAGTAATGGACAGATTCTTAATATATAAAATAATATACCTCAAGTATGCTGTTCACAAAGGAGTTAAATGTTTACTCAATTTATAGAAATGATAAAATTTTGATTTATTCTTGAGAACACAAAAAATATGAAGCTTCTTCTATTTTTCAGGAGACTCAATGAGCAGCTTGAAGCTAAAACCGCAAACCTGATTAAAGATGCAGAGGAGGTTATTGTGAGTTTAATTGTTATGTTGATATTTGTATGGAGACAATACTACAATGGTATTGAAGGCAATTACACAAGCATGAACAGGTGAACTTTTTTCCCCTCATCAAAGTGTCGGGGTTTACAGAATAAACTTGGTCTCTTTGTCTGTGTTTTGAGGTTTATTCAGGCCATATATGAGTAACTATGAAAGTGTGAAGGTGCAATTTAGTATTGCAGTGGAATAGGAGTGCCATCAATCAGGGTAAGGGATCATTACCTTGAAGGGTACAGTACATTTTTGCATGACCCATATCTGTAGTATCATCAGTGATATGAAGATCCAATTTTGTAGAGGTAGACCATTCTATGTAGTTTTGATGTTTAAGATTTATTAACAAGTTTTCCCAAGGGGTAGAAGATTGCAGAGATATTGGCACAGTTTTCCAATGGTGTATTTTAAAAACGAAATGCAGATTTGATGGAGAAGTGGACTTCAGTATTTGTTACTCCCAGAAAGGGATATTGTTGGGTTGAGATAGAGTGTAATAATTGTATCCCCGGACGAAAGTCGGGGATACTTAGGATGCAGTACGGTCACGCCGCCGCAGAGATTTCCTTTTGGACGCAATAACTTAAAAATATTTTAGTTAGAACTTTCAAATTTGGTATGTGGGTATATATGGGCCATGCCACGAACGCTATTGTTTTGTGACCTTGACCTTCAATCTCAAGGTCACTGGTGGCCTCTTAAAGGTCAGATTTTGGCCATTTTTTCACTTTTTGGCCCAGTTCTCCTATACAGAAAGTCAGATCATCCTATGGCTGGTATATATAATACATATATATGTCCTCTGTAAGCATGCAGAAATTTGACCTTGAAGCTCTTCATTGAAGGTCATCCACTGACCGCCAAAGTACCTGACCGAGGGTCATTTTTGGCCGTTTTGGAGATATTTTCGCACTTAATGCTGACTATATTGCATGGAAACTATTGAAAATGGCTTTGGAGGTTGAGTACATGATGGACTTCTACCATCCAGGCTTACTGGTTACAGATCTTCATTTAAGGTCATCCACTGACCGCCAAAGTACCTGACCAAGGGTCATTTTTGGCAAATTTGGAGATATTTTCACACTTAATGCCGACTACATTGCATGGAAACTATTGAAAATGGCTTTGGAGGTTGAGTACATGATGGAGTACCAGCATCCAGGCTTACCGGTTACAGATCTTCATTTAAGGTCATCCACTGACTGCCAAAGTACCTGACCAAGGGTCATTTTTGGCCCTCTATTTGTTTGTTTGTTTGTGAACAAGATAACTCAAAAACTGACAGATGGATTTTGATAAAATTTTCAGGATATTTCCAAAATGGTAAAAGGAAGATATGATTAAATTTTGGGAGTGATCCGGATCACTGTCTGGATCTTCTGGATCCATGAAATTTAATTTTTAAAGACAGATAACTCAAAAACTTATGGGTGCATTTTGATGAAATTTTCAGGAAATGTCCTTAATGGGACGAGGAACAAGTGATTAGATTTTGGGAGTGATCTGGATCACTGTCTGGATCATCCGGATCCAGGCTGCCAGATGTGTTTGTGTGCAATATAGCTCAAAAACTTATGGATGGATTTTGATGAAATTTTCAGGATATTAGTGTAGGGATTGAAATGCAATTTGAATATCGATATCAAACTCTATTTTGGCTTTGCATATCGATCGATATTGAAATATCGTTTCACACCGTAAAATCCGTTATTTTGCACCTACTCATTCTTTAGTTATCAAAAACTGTTTTGCTAACATATAAAATATACAAAACTGACCATGAATTTAATACAAACTGCCTATAAAAGCAACTAAATTTCATAAAAAATCTCACAATAAATCTGTTAATGCATAAATATTGAAGATCAAACTACAGGAAACTTTAAAAACTACAAAACTATTCTGAAAATTCTTCCTGGTGGGTGCTGGAAACGATATTGAAATTCCCACTTTTAGTATCGATATTGAAATTCAGAAAGACATATCGATCGATATTGAAATATCGATATATGATCCCCTCACTACAGGATATGTCTGAAAAGGTAAAAGGATGAAATGGTTGAATTTTGGAAGTGATCCGGATCACTATATGGATCTTCTGGATCCATGAAGTGTAATTTTTAAAGACAGATACCTCAAAAAGTTATGGATGGATTGTGATGACATTTTCAGCAAATGACCTAAATGGTACAAGGAACAAGTGATTACATTTTTGGAGTGATCTGGATCACTGTCTGGATCATCTGGATCCAGGCTGCAACATAATTTTAGGATGAATTTTGATGATATTTTTAGGATATGTTACAAATGGTAAAAGGAAGAAGTGGTAAAAGGAAGAAATGGTTCATTTTATTGCGTTAATACATCCTATCCAATGGACAATATGCTAAACCGGTCGGCGCAGACCGGCCCGCCAAACGTCAGAAAAAGACGTCCTGTGTTTCCACCGGCTGGCCGGTCCTCACACTGCACTCGCCAGGTGGCGTGTCGTACTTCCTTCCTGTCTAGACAAGCTGACGTCATAGCATCTTTAAGCGTCCCGCAAGGGACGCTTGTTTGTGTATGGGAGAGCTTCAGGCTCCGCCGGCTCCGCCGGCTCCGCATTTTGTTTTCCTTATAACTCTGTAACCGTTAGGCGGATTCTTTTCAAATTTGGCAGGTTTAGGCAGTAGCCTTGGGGAATTTTTTTGAATATGCTGCAGTGACATTTCAACCAATCAGAGAGGTCACATGACCCAAAATGTCTTTTTTCGATGGGGAAGCTTGTCCGGATGATAACTTGAAAGGAATTTTATCAATTCACCTGAAACTTGGCAAATACATTCATTCTATTAAAATCTGGAAATCATTAGATTTTGGCATTGACTGGTCAAGAAATGGCCGAGTAATTAATGATTAATTAATCATTACGAATTTTCCAAATAAGGAAAACACAAAAATGCTTATATCTCGAAAACCGTGCTAGATAGAGCGATTTTGACGAAATTTTTGACCCACAGGGTATATCTGCGGAGTAGTTTTCCCAATTTTCAAAAAATTTTTGTCTCGCCCAAAATGGCGGCCATTTTGAATTTTCGAAATTTTCGCAAAAATTGCAAAACACAAAAATGCTTATATCTCAAAAACCGTGCTAGATAGAGCAATTTCGACAAAATTTTTGAGCCGCAGGATATCTCTGCGGAGTAGTTATCCCAATTTTGAAAAAAATTTTGTCTCGCCAAAAATGGCGGCCATTTTGAATTTTCGAATTTTTCGCAAAATTGCAAAACACAAAAATGCTTATATCTCGAAAACCGTGCTAGATAGAGCGATTTCGACGAAATTTTTGACCCACAGGGTATCTCTGCAAAGTAGCCATGCCAATTTTCAAAAAAATTTTGTCTCGCCAAAAATGGCGGCCATTTTGAATTTTCGAATTTTTGCGCAAAAATTGCAAAACACAAAAATGCTAATATTTCGAAAACCGTGCTACATAGAGCGATTTCGACGAAATGTTTTATCTTCAGGGTATCTCTGCAGAGCAGCTATCCCAAAGAGCTTTCACTTGGTGAAGTTTCAGACCCATAGCTAATTGCTCACCTACTCAAAAAGAGTAAATGTGAATTACCTCAAAAAGTATTGCAGATGGCCAATTTTTCTCAAATAACTCATTCACCTACTTTTGGAAGAGCTTTCACATGGTGAAGTTTCAGACCCATAGCCAATTACTCACCTACTCAAAATGAGTAAATGCGAATTATCTCTAAAAGTATTGCAGATAGCCAATTTTTCTCAAATAACTCATTCACCTACTTTTGGGAGAGCTTTCACTTGGTGAAGTTTCAGACCCATAGCTAATTACTCACCTACTCAAAATGAGTAAATGCGAATTATCTCTAAAAGTATTGCAGATAGCCAATTTTTCTCAAATAACTCATTCACCTACTTTTGGCAGAGCTTTCACTTGGTGAAGTTTCAGACCCATAGCTAATTACTCGTCTACTCAAAATGAGTAAATGCAAATTATCTCTAAAAGTATTGCAGATAGCCAATTTTTCTCAAATAACTCATTCACCTACTTTTGGGAGAGCTTTCACTTGGTGAAGTTTCAGACCCATAGCTAATTACTCACCTACTCAAAATGAGTAAATGTGAATTATCTCTAAAAGTATTGCAGATAGCCATTTTTTCTCAAATAACTCATTCACCTACTTTTGGCAGAGCTTTCACTTGGTGAAGTTTCAGACCCATAGCTAATTACTCCCCTACTCAAAATGAGTAAATGCGAATTATCTCTAAAAGTATTGCAGATAGCCAATTTTTCTCAAATAACTCATTCACCTACTTTTGGCAGAGCTTTCACTTGGTGAAGTTTCAGACCCATAGCTATTTATTCACCTACTCAAAATGAGTAAATGCTAATTATCTGTAAAAGTATTGCGGATACCCAATTTTTATCAAATACTCATTCATCTACTTGTGGGAGAGCTTTCACATGGTGAAGTTTCAGACCCATTACTCACCTACTCAAAATGAGTAAATGCGAATTATCTCTAAAAGTATTGCAGATAGCCAATTTTTCTCAAATAACTCATTCACCTACTTTTGGAAGAGCTTTCACTTGGTGAAGTTTCAGACCCATAGATAATTATTCACCTACTCAAAATGAGTAAATGTGAATTATCTCTTAATAGTATTGCAGATAGCCAATTTTTCTCAAATAACTCATTCACCTACTTTTGGAAGACCTTTCACACACGAAAATGAAAAATTGTGAATATCTCGGAAAAGCTATTTCTTCTGCTTTAATGCTCGGCGGGAGATACACAACACGGCAGTGGTCTTGACAAAAATTTTTGTCTCCCCAAAAATGGTGGCCATTTCGAATTTTCAAAGTTTTTGCAAAACACAAAAATGCTTATATCTCCAAAACCGTGCTATATGGAGCAGACTGACTTTGGTTGCCACAACAGTATAAGGCTAGAAACGAAGCATTTTCTTAATACTTTAGCACTCACCTTTATATCCTTTTCGGGACGCTTTGTTTTTGCTATGCAAAAACATTATCTTTTTTTTTTGCGAGCGATCCTCTAGTTTTCGTTTGGCGCATGCACTGCTTGAACGAATATTTGGAAATAGTTTTTAAATTTTATTTTATGTGAGTTTGAAGAAGTGCTGGATTGTGGAACTTTGCGTATCACTTCCTCACATACTATAGATCATTTCTACAGTTATTTTAGTTCTTGGAACGTTTTGTGAGTTTTTAGAAGTGCGGTTTTTATACCTTACGGATCACTTCCTCACGTGTGCTTTTTATCATGTCTTCTCCAAGTCAACGTAGGGGGGGGGGTGCGGCCACATGATGGCTGGCTTTGACCACCACACTGTGTGTGCTAGGTGCCGTGACAAGAAGAAGGGCTCTGACCCTTGTGTTAAGTCCCCACCAGAATCTTGCGGACATTGCAACCTTTTGACGCTAGAACAAAGGACTCAGCTTTCAACCCCCTCCTACAAACTAAAGAAGGAACGGAAAGAGGCCAAGTCTTCAACACCCATCAAAGATTCAGACACTCTCAGTTCCACCCTTGTGGACCCGGCACTTGTGTCGGTAGTAGGGGTAGTGGATGGCCAGGGTACCTCCGGTGCCTCTGGTTTGAGTGGGCCGGAAGAGAAGAGGAGGAAATCTGAGAAGAAATCTGATAAGAAGTCTGCATCTTCCAAGTCGGTTAAGCCGGACAAGTCGGTTAGGTCACCCAGCCGACCTACATCCTCATCTTCATCTACCGGACAGGGGAAGTCCACTGCCCCTTCTACCGACTCTAAATTATCAGATTTGGACAAAAAGTGGTCGGACCGGTTTAACAGACTGGAGGCCCTGCTTATGGCCAAGACGTTGGACCGACCTCAGGAACCAGTGTTTGGAACTGTCAAGGTCACCCCTTCACATGCTCCACCAGCTGATTTGATCCGACCAGAACCCTTCATTCAACCGACTACTCTTCCTCAACCAGCCGACACTGCCCTTGCCTCACCGGCCACCGACCCAGTTCCTCCCGGGTCTACTACTACTTCAAAAGCCTCCTCATCAGGCCTACCAGAACTGGCACAACCAAGGCAGAAACGTTCAGTCACGGCTTTTGACACATCTAAGAAAGACGCCTCTCCCTCTAGTGATTCGGAATCGGACAGCCTGTCTTCCGACCATCCTCTTGTTGATATCTTTCCGGAGGAAGGAGAATTGTCAGACGATATGGAGGCAAATGCATCTGATCATGATCAGTCCCTCTCGGAGGAGCAATCCTACCGAGAAACTATGAGGGGGATTAGATCCTTCATGAACTGGTCTCATATTCCGGACATTGACTCTGGTGCGACAACTTCTGAGGACAATCCCTTCTCCGGCCCCAAGATGCACACTCCAGGGAAAGTCTCTGTTACTCTACCGACAGATGAATGGCTCTGCAAGAAACTTTCAAAGCTCAATCTTACCCTTACTCAAGGATATCCAACACGAGCTTCTGAGGCAGGGGGCCTCTTGAGAGACCAATTCGTCCGACCACCGAAATCACAGACCAAGTGGTATGGGTGCCACCCAAACCCAAAGAAGGACTCTGACCAAGTAGTTACTTCGTGGCATACCGGTTCTTCACGCCTGAACAGTGGATACTTGAGGATTGCCAGACAGGCTGGTATAGCAAGTGCCCCACCCATGTCGCGGCCTATCTCCCAAGAGAACCCACGTAAATGGGAAAAATCCGCGCGTGAGTCCACTATTATATGTAACCAGGCTGCTGGATTCAACCGGTGTTTACTGAAGGTCCAACAGAACATGGGTATACAGTTAAAGGCAATACGAGTGGAGTCCAAGGGCAAGGCACCGACCAAGGCTTCAGCTGCTGTTGACGAGCTTCAATTTTTACTGGATTTCAACGCCAGTGTGTGTCAATCCATGGCTAAAGCAGTCGAACACCTCACTGAATTTGTGTTCGTCAACATGGCAAATGCAACCCTCCTGAGGCGAGATTCTTATCTGGCATATCTTAAAGCTGGTGTGAAGGCGGATACCCTCAACGCCCTCCGTACCTCACCTCTTCATCTGGAGACTCTCTTTCCAGACTCTTGTGTGAAAAAGGCTGAGGAGGACATTACTGACTTTGATAGGAACAAATCTGGTTCTGTATATAAGGGTCGCCGCTACCACCCATATGAAAGGCAGGAACAAAGGTCGGACAGAAAACAGGACAAACCGGCCTGGAAGACCTTGTCACGCACTCAGCGCCGCCAGAACAGAGGGAAACAACAGTACTCCTCATGTCCTGCCAAGGGTCAGCAGCAGTATAAATGACAATCAATGTTTTTTGCAATTGAGACCCCTGCTGCTGACCGGGAGCCCACAAGAGACTATGAACACTTTAAATGCAAAATTGCCTGTTGTAAATTCTGCTCATACTGCTCCCGGGCATTCGCAAAAGAAAGAAATAAGTCCTGGGGCAGCAGTTTGTTTTCCAGATCTAAGTTCATTAAAATCTGTGAAAGGTGTTTCTTGTGTCATTCCATTGTCTCATGTAAATATTGTAACAAATGCTCCCAATGTTGTCACAAATCTTCCTGTAGGGGCCAGACTCCAAATGTTTTGGGAAAAGTGGTCAGAGCTGGGGGCCGGTCCGAAAGTTGTTCAAATCCTGAGGGAGGGGAACACCCTTCCCTTCCGGACCAGGCCAAACTTGTCAAGAACCCCAACAGTTGTAAGCTGCTATGGCAATCCTCACAGAAATCTCAAACTGTTAGAGGCATTACATCAGCTTACGGCAAAAAATGCTATAGAACGGGTACACAAACAAACCTCCCTAGGGTTTTTCAACTGACTATTCCTGGTTCCCAAACCCAACAACAAATGGAGGCCAATCCTAGATTTGAGCAATCTAAATCCCTTTCTCAAAACCGAGAAATTCAAGATGGAGACTCCGGAAACCATCAGAACCTCTCTCCAACAAGGAGAGTGGGTAACCTCCATAGACTTCAAGGATGCCTATTTCCACATCCCCATACAGGAACAGTCAAGGAAATTTTTGAGATTTCACGCCCAGGGACAGACCTTTCAGTTCAAAGCTCTCCCCTTCGGACTATCCACAGCTCCCATGGAGTTCACTGTCATAGCAAAGGAGGTGAAACTTATGGCCACTCAGAAGGGTATAAGGCTCCACCAATACCTAGACGACTGGTTGGTGAGGGCCACATCCCACCGGGCCTGTCTCCAACATACACAGGTCCTAGTACAACTGTGCAGACATTTGGGTTGGCTGGTGAACATAGAAAAGTCGGAATTGGACCCCAAGCAAGTTTTCAACTTCGTAGGTTACCAATTCGACCTCCAGTCCGGTCGGGTCCGACCGACACCGGACAGGTGGCAAAGCCTACAGGAAAAGATACTAGAACTCATCTCCCGACCGGCTTGTTCAGTACGGGAACTGATGTCCTTAATAGGCCTGCTAACCGCGACAGAGAAACAAGTTCACCTAGGCCGACTACACATGAGGCCCATTCAGTGGCATCTCAAAAGAAATTGGAGAATACCGGAATCCCTACACAAACGGATCCCTCTGCCCAGATCTCTGCATCCTCACTTACAATGGTGGCTGCAAGAAGACAACGTTCTCACAGGCCAACCACTACACCCTCTACAGCATGCTCTGCAAATCTTTACAGATGCATCAAAAGAAGGGTGGGGCGCTCACTTAAACGAGTATATTGCCAGAGGATCCTGGTCCCTACCGGAAAGCAAATTGCACATAAATTACTTGGAGTTAAAAGCAGTCTTTCTGGCTCTAAAAGAGTTCCAAAAGTTATGCATAGGCAAAATGGTGCTGGTTGCAACCGACAATACCACCGTAGTAGCCTATATCAACAAGGAAGGAGGCATGAGGTCGGGCCCACTTTGTGCCCTACTCTGGAGAATCTTGACCTGGTGCACCGGGAAGCAGGTGACTCTGAGGGCACGACACATTCCCGGCCACCTAAATGTAGTGGCAGACAAATTGTCCAGATTAGGTCAGACCATCCAAACCGAATGGTCCCTCCTGCCAGAAATCTTCCAAGCCCCATGCGACAGGTGGCATCAGCCTCAAATAGATCTATTTGCTACGAGGTTCAACAACAAGCTGCCCCTGTTCGTATCACCGGTACCGGACCCCAGGGCCACTGCAGTGGATGCACTCAGTTTGTCATGGGAAGATCTGGACGCATACGCCTTCCCACCGACAGCCATATTGGGCAAAGTGGTGGAGAAGTTGCAAGACTCCCCGTACCGGAGGTTGATCATTATTGCCCCGGGGTGGCCCAACATGACATGGTTTTGGGACCTAGTGGAGAATTCCAGCCAGATCCCATTACTTCTGCCTCAGTTGCCAAACCTACTGACTCAGCCCTTCAATCAGACCCCTCACAGGAGTCTAACAAACCTAAATCTCCACGCATGGCTCCTAGAGCCACAGCTATCAAGAAGCAGGGTTTCTCTGAGGCAGTGGCAACAAGAATTGAAGCTCCTCAAAGAGGATCAACCAGATCCGTCTATGAGGCAAAGTGGGCCATTTTTACAAAGTGGTGCATCACAAATCAGGTGGACTTCAGGTCACCTCCTGTGAAGTCAGTGGCTGATTTCCTCATGTACCTCTTTGAGGAAAGGAAATTGCAGCCCAGCACCATTGATGGCTACAGGTCTGCCATTGCTGATAAATTGGGAAGCTCAACTCTCAACATCAGCAAAGATGAAAATCTCACCCGTCTCTTGGATAGCTTCCACAGAGACAGACCCAAGGGCAGAAGAGGTATTCCCTCCTGGAACCTATCTCTGGTCTTACACCAGTTAACAAAGGCTCCCTTTGAGCCAATTAAGGAGGCCTCCTTGAAGCACTTGACCTTCAAGACAGTTTTCCTCTTAGCCTTGGGATCAGGCAAACGCAGAAGTGAGATTCATGCTTGGCAACATAAGAACATCAGACACCAGTCTGATTGGACTAAGATATCCCTGTACCCGTCTCCCAGCTTCCTCTCCAAAAATCAGCTGGCTAAAGAGGGTCCAGACAGTGTGGCCCCAGTGGTTATCCCAGCCCTGGCCCCCACTCTGGATAGATCCCTCAAGTCTGACAGATCCCTCTGTCCGGTTAGAGCCTTGCGTTACTATTTGGACAGGACTTCAGACTTCAGGCAGAATAAGGACTTGGTTTTTATCTCCTTCAAAAAAGGCTTCGACAAGGACATCTCACCTGCCACTATCTCCTCTTGGATCAAACAAACTGTGATCCTATGTTATGAGCTCTCAGACCAGGAGTCCCACAAGTTACATCAGGTTAAAGCCCATGATGTCAGGGCCTTCGCTGCTTCAAAGGCCTTCCAGTCGGGAGTCTCTTTGGAACAAATATTATCAGCATGCCACTGGAAGTCACATAACACCTTCACCCAATTCTATTTGAAGGATGTGGCATGGGCTGATTCTGAGCTTTACCACCTGGGTCCTGTAGTGGCTGCTCAGCAGATCCACAAATAACCCAGGCCAGAGGAGAGATGGGTACATATGTATGTAGTGTATATATAGTTAAGAAGCATCAAAGATGAAATGATTGAATTTTGGGAGTGATCTGGATCACTGTCTGGATCATCTGGATCCAGGCTGCCAGATGTGTTTGTGTACAATGTAGCTGAAAAACTTATGGACAGATTTTGATGAAATTTTCGGGATATGTCTGAAAAGGTAAAAGGATGAAATGACTGAATTTTAGAAGTGATCCGGATCACTATATGGATCTTCTGGATCCATGAAATGTAATTTTTAAAGACAGATACCTCAAAAAGTTATGGATGGATTGTGATGACATTTTCAACAAATGACCTAAATGGTACAAGAAACAAGTGATTACATTTTTGGAGTGATCTGGATCATCTGGATCCAGGCTGCAACAGAATTTTAGGATGAATTTTAATGATATTTTTAGGATATGTTAGAAATGGTAAAAGGAAGAAGTGGTAAAAGGAAGAAATGATTCAATTTTTCGAGTGATCTGGACCACTATCTGGATCTTCTGGATCCATGAAATATAATTTTAAAGACAAATAGCTCAAAAAGTCATGGGTGGATTTTGATGAAATTTTCAGGAAATGTCCTAAATGGGACAAGGAACAAGTGATTAGATTTTGGGAGTGATCTGGATCATCTGGATCCAGGCTGCCAGATGTGTTTATGTACAAGATAAATCAAAAACTTATGGATGAATTTTGATGAAATTTTCAGGATATGTCTGAAAAGGTAAAAGGATGAAATGACTGAATTTTGGAAGTAATCCGGATCACTATATGGATCTTCTGGATCCATGAAATGTAATTTTTAAAGACAGATACCGCAAAAAGTTATGGATGGATTGTTTCAGCGAATGGCCTAAATGGTACAAGGAACAAGTGATTAAATTTTTGGACTGATCTGGATCACTGTCTGGATCATCTGGATCCAGGCTGCCACATAATCTTGGGATGGACTTTGATATTTTTAGGATATGTTACAAATGGTAAAAGGAAGAAGTGGTAAAAGGAAGAAATGATTCAATTTTGCGAGTGATCTGGACCACTATCTGGATCTTCTGGATCCAAGAAATGTAATTTTTAAAGACAAATAGATCAAAAAGTCATGGATGGATTTTTATGAAATTTTCAGGAAATGTCTTAAATGGGACAAAGAACAAGTGATTAGTTTTTGGGAGTAATCTGGATCACTGTCTGGATCATGTGGATCCAGGCTGCCAGATGTGTTTGTGTACAAGATAACTAAAAAACTTATGGACGGATTTTGATGAAATTTTTAGAATATGTCTGAAAAGGTAAAAGGATGAAATGATTGAATTTTGGAAGTGATCCGGATCACTATATGGATCTTCTGGATCCATGAAGTGTAATTTTTAAAGACAGATATAAGTGAAAGAACTAGTGATTAGCTTTTGGGAGTAATCTGGTACTATGGAGAATCCTGACCTGGTGCTCCAGGAAACAGGCTCAAGACCGACATATTCACGCCTTAACTATGTCCCGTCCTGGGATACACTGCGTCGAGACGCAATCTCTAGTTGGATTTTTTTGAGTATCAATTCCTTTATTACATTTTTTTTCCATAGCAGATATTTTGTTTCTTCCAAGAATTGTTTGTAATTGGACATATATGTTTGATTATTGAAGCTTGCATTGTCATAACACAACTCAGTTGACACAATTATTCTTCAGGGGCTTGCTTCTTTTGTTGTGATTATTTGAAGATGTCACAATTCATGTGTGGTTTCTTTCAGAAAGAACAGGAAAGTTTTCTGTCTAAACCGTCATTGCTGGATAACATCAACACAGAGGACTTTCTTGGGTAAACATCACTCATATTTATGCTACTTAAAAAAAAAAGACAAAAAAAAAACCAAAAACAAAAAAACACCATTTTTACCTTGTTTACCTACTATTTAGTTTTGGCCACAATTTTGAATACTAGTAAATATGCCATGTCAGACTTTTATAATATCTTAATTATTTTGTGAATGCCTAAGGTACATCAAGAAATTTAATAACAGCAATCAGTGGTCAGTTTACTATCATAAATGTTTTAAAGTTATAACTATGTCTATCTTACTTTCTGATTTTTTTGTTTTTTCGTTTTTGCACAGCAAACTTTAGTTCATTTTCACCATTATTGTAGTATCTAAAAGTGGCTTAGTTCTTATAATTGTTTTTGTTGCATGAAATAGTAAAGGTAATTGTGTTTTTAACTTGACTTTAAATGTAAATGTTTTATCTCTGCTACATTGCTGTACAGGTGAATGTTGACATGAATTTCTTTCAGGGACTTTGCTGATGATGAACTAACATTAACTCAAGATGTAAATGTTTCACTACCAAATGATCAGGTGTGTATGCATTCTTACCAGGGGTGTTGCGGTAGTACCGGTATCGTCGGTACAGTAAACAAATTATTGCAAACCGCCACAAAGTTCAGCTACCGGTTTTCCGCTTACACTTCAATGTAAAGTAGCTTCACTAACCTTACATACAAAATAAATGTCACAATCCACTTTTATTTGCTATTTATAATATGACAGCCATATTGAGCGATAATTCGGAGCTACCATATATTTTGTTGTTTAGCCAATCAGAATCAAGGACACATCCGTTATGTTACAGTTCCTGTTTTACAGTATGGACAACTATTTGGTTCTCATGTTCTATTAAATAAGAGATGGTTAACCGGTAACCGACCGGGAAGTACAAGATGTGAAACCGGAAGGAAAAAATCGCTACCGCAACACCCCTAATTCTTACTGCCTATATTTAACTAACACTGTTCCTTCAGTAGTCAATAGAATCCACAAACTTCTAATAATGATCAAGATGCATGTAATTCAGGAATAAAAGATTTTATCAAAACCAGACTTAAAGACCCTCTTTTGGTCTTTTTAACAAAGTATGTCTCTTCAATGCTTTATTCTTTTTATTCAGCATCAGTGGACCAAAATTAAAATCACTAAATGCATACAATTCATAAATATTATAAATTTTTTGCACACATAGCAACAATCAAGCATTAAATGTATTTAGAACTTGTTTAGAAATAAGTAAAATGTGCTCTACTTAAAAATATAAACAGTAACAGCTATGTTAATACACATTAAAACCAATGATACTTTTTTGAAAGGTATCACATAATATAACAAATGGAGTAATTACAAAAAGGTCACAAAACATTTAAAATAAAATATTTTTGATGAATCCAAATGCAATACTGCTTTCATGTTACAAAGTTATTTTTGGATGACCATTTTTGTTAATTTTTCAGTTCTATACATTGGTACTGACAATCTCTATAGTATGATGCTTTAACCATATATTATTTTCTATAAATTATACGTATTCATTCGAATTTTTCTGTGTTGCTGTTTTTTTTCTGTGTATCCATTCAATAACTTAGTAATGTCAAAACAAACATTTTTGACGTTGAAAATTTATTATTGAAAAATGTCTAAAATATTAATTTTTTTTCAAAACTGTTAACATGTTGCTTATTTTAACTGTAACATACTCATGTTGAATTAATATGCCCCATAGAGGAAGTAGAAGAGGAAATTGATTTCACATCCCTAATTCTAATTCCTGGTGGACTTTTATAGCGCTTAATCTCCGTTTAACAAAATGGGATTCTAAGGCACAAAAGCATATGACAGTCAACCAAATTCAGTATCCAGGGACAGAAAAGATGCTAAATTCAGTCCTAGACAAGCTTTCCCACTAATTTAGAAATCCTGAAAACTTTTGCGTGGTGTAGTTTTCTCTTGAGAGCACTATCAAGAAAATCTCTCTATGCATAGTGGTGTAGTGAATGCTAATCCATAGTTTCCACAGGTGCCTTCTGTGGATATAATTAGGGTACTTTAGCAGTGGTGAATTAAATATTCCTCGCTCTATTTGTATGCTTTATTCTGAGATTTAATATTGCAGGTGTCAGCTCATCCTGTCTCCAGACCACCATCAAAACAACCAGCCTCTGGGCGTCCTCAGTCCAAAACAAAGAAGCCGCAATCAGCTAAGAGGTGGGAGAGTCCTAATATATACACTGATATCTACCTCAAGTCCCTTGTTTTGTTTAAATGTATGTACTTTATATTTAGCCAGTATAAGACACTTTACAAGGAATGAAGTTGTGTAAATTACAACCACCTTTTAAGCTGTAACCACAATTAAAGATAATCAGATTTCCATATTCTGTAAGATTTGATCATTATCCTCAAAATGTTTATCAATAAAATTTAAATAAATATTTATCCGACTTCAATTTGATTTTTGAAATATGAAAGGGATTTGGTTTTGTAATAATTGAATGGATATGAATTTAAATTTATGAATTTAAATTATTTTCACCCAAACCTGCTACTGATGTCTCTCACGATTTAGTCTCCGGCCCAAGAGTTCCAAGTCTAGAGGAGTAGCTGATGATGTGGCCGTGCCAGATGAAGCTTTTCTCACTGAGTTTAGGGATTTCTCTTTGTCCACTGCCATCTCTAATATAGAGGGCCGTGTAGAGATGGCTGACAGCCAGGAATTACACGACTCTGATGAGGATGTGTTGCCCTCTGCAGCTGCTGAAATGGGAGCAGGTTTGATTTGAGGCTTTATTTGTCAAGCAAGGAATGCATTAATTTAATCAATAATATATTTTGTTAACTTACTGTGGGGCTAGGATATATTGTTTCAAGATATAGTTGAAACTGTAGAAATCTTTTTCACATGCTTGCTATGATGGGATCCGAAGTAAATACAGGAAATTTTTGTCAACTGACAGAGTGCATATCCTGATATACAAAAACCCATGCTGTCATGCACACATAGCCTTATTTCACTTTATATTATTTTATCACAGAGGCTCAGATTAGATTTTTGAAGGCAAAGCTAAGGGTGATGCAAGAAGAATTGGACAGATTGGCCCATGACTGCAACAAAAAGGTATAAAATTCTTTAATCCTGAATAGAATTACTCATTACAACTGAAGTGCTCGGTAGATATTAAAAATATAAACATATACAGAAGAAGCTGGCTTATCTAGCCTCTGTGTAACTGAATCTCTGGCCTATCCGACTTCAAAACATGTCCCTTAACACTTTATACACTCAGCGGCCGAATCCAGTAGGCGATATACAGGCATTTAATAAAATTTGAAAGAACTTGCCATCAAAATGTATGTAAACACAGCATACCTCTTTAGGCCGTCTCAACTTTCATCTTTCATTGTTTATACAATGAAAAGACATGGATTACGGTGGCATTAAGTATACCTATTTCTATTGAATTATTATAAAAATTGCCCAAAGACATGCTGAAAGGTATCCAAATATATAGTAATCTCATTCTTAAAGTTTAATAGTTGAATAGATTACACTTTCTGTCTTTGCAAGAGCCCTATTACAACATATGATGTTTCACCTTATGTATGTGTACTGTAAGTACTTTTTGTTTGTTCTTTTTTCGTCTAGTGTTGATCAAAATGCTTTGAATTCCAGCAGTTATAAATTTAGATTCAAATATATAACAATAGTGAGTAAAGGAATACATAGGACCAAAATATGTTTACAAGTGTTGGATAACATTATTTATTTTGTGCTGTTGAGACATTATGACTTGTGACACCTTAAAACAATTCTGATTTAATGCAAGAGGTTTGAGTAATAAGCAGAAAAGACGAGCAGTTTTCTGTTTCTTCTGTTTCTTCAAGAAACTCATTCTTCAGATATCTCAGAGTTGGAGTGACAAAATGATTGGCATGGTAAAATAAAATCTTTTCATGCTACATCTAATAGTAAAGGTGTAGCCATTTTGATTTCATCTGGACTTGATATTGATATATCAGAGACTAAAAAAGATGCTGATGGTAGATTTGTGATGTTAGATTGCTGTATTGTCGAATCCAGATATATTATAGCTAATCTTTATGCCCCTACCATTGACAAAAGAAAATAACAGGTTATATTTAGCAAGTATGTTTTAAATCAGCTGGAAAATTATGTTAGGGAAAACTTTATAATTGGAGGCGACTTTAATATCAACATAGATATAAATAAAAGTAACAGTGAGCCAAGTAAAAACCTAGAATATAGTAAAAGCATTACATCAATGATGGAAACATTGGATGTGGTTGATATATGGAGAATCAAACACCCTAATACTATTAGATATACTAGACGTGAAAATATGCGTTTTGGTTTTAAACTTTCGCGAATTGATTTTTTCATTATACCATGCAGTCTAGAATATTCAGTAAATAGAGTTGATATCCTACCTTGTGTAAAATCAGATCAAAGCTTACTCACATGTCTGTGATGTTAAAAAAGGAACAAAAACGGGGGCAGGGATTATGGAAGCTCAGTGTTAGCTTGCTTACAGATACAAGTTACATTAATTTTATTAAGTCTGTAATTTTTTTAAATTTTTTTTAATTTTATTTCATTTATTATAGTGACATGTATACATACAATTGGTAACAATGTTAGATATGACAAATGTAGTACACCCAGCCCTCTTGGGCTTATATGTCACTTTGATTACAAAAAAGAAAACAAAAACTATGTGTGTTCATGACAGGTAAATTAACAGTAATAATACTTCATACGTTAGTTTCATCGTTTAACAATAATTTACGTTTGTTCCAAATACTTTCAACATATTTAGCTAGCAATTTTGAATCAAACCTCATCAGTAAAACAAACTGGTCATCTGGACTCAAGTTTTTAAAGTTTGGGATATAATTACAAATTTTGTCACGCTCGGTTTTATAGCTTGGGCATGAACATAAAAAATGATATTCTTCTTCAATCTCCCTTTCTGTACAGAGTAGACAGAGTCTTTCATTGAGTGGTTTTCTCAAATAACGCCCAGTTTCAACATTTAATGGCAAGATGCCCATTCGAATTTGAGCCAAATATGACCTTTGTGATCTACTGATATTACTTCGAACATAATCCTCGGTATGAATATCTTGCTTATATTTTGTATAATTACGTAATTTTGGTTTATGCCCAACAGTATTTGACCATTCAGTGTGCATAATATCTGAGAAATAAAGTTTGATATCCTCAAGATCAATTTCTCTTCCTTCAATAATGTAATTTGTTTTATTCATTTGATCCAAAATATTACACAGTTTACCAAACCAATTTGAATCATTGATATTAATTAATGAATGAACTGCAACCTTTTTGGTGATTCGACCATCAGGCATTTTAATGAGTCGATTCCATAATCTTATCATGCAAAGATAATACTGATATTCTACACTCAGCCAACCCATGTCAGCTTGTATTGCATGAATTGGTGCAGTTTTGTGGACACCAAGGAAATATCTCATAGCCCTATTTTGAACAGCCTGCCCAGTTTTCTCATTACCGTACCCCCAAATGCTGGCACCATATGAAATTATACTATTTACCCCAGTGTCATACAGTTTTGTGAAAGTGTTATATCCCACATTTTTAAACTGCTTAAATTTGGATATGACAGATCCTAATGCTCTACCACCAGAGTCACTTAATGCTTTTGCACATTTTTCAAATGTAAGATGTTCATCAAAAATAATACCTAGGTACTGATACTGGTTTACTATTTCTATTTCTGACCCATTGATTTTAAAATTAAAGCAAGTTTTATTCTTCCTTTTATTTCTAAAATGCACAACTTTTGTTTTATCTACATTTACCCTCATCTGCCATTTTTTACACCAAGAATCAACATGGTCATGCATTTTTTGCAAATTTGATTCATTTTCACTAATTAAAACTATATCATCAGCGTATAAAAGGATAGGGATATTTATGTGATCCAATGATACTCCTAGGCCCATGTCTTTTATCTCCCTTGCAAGATCATTCAGAAAGATATTAAACAGGGTTGGAGAAAGGTTGTCTCCCTGCCTGACTCCCTGTAATGTTCCAAACCATTCTGTTGTCATATTATTCACTTGGACACAAGATTCAGTTTCCTTATACAACGCTAATACAGCATGATAGAATTGTCCATTTATTTTGTTAGTTAAAAGTTTATAACTTAGCAAAGTACGATTAATACAGTCAAAAGCTTTGGATAAATCATTGAAGGCAGCATAAGTACTATGTCCTGATGATTTTCTGTAATCTATGATTGATGATAAAACAAAAGCATGATCCTCACATGACCTTGATTTTCGGAAACCATTTTGCTCATCAACCAAGATATTATTTTCTTCTAAGTAAACTGAGAGTCTAGAGTTAAGAATACTTGAGTACACCTTTCCGATGCAAGATATGAGGCTGATGCCTCGATAACTTAGTGGTAAGAAAGGATTTTTATCTGCACCTTTTGGAATTGGTTTAATCAGGGATCTTAGCCATAATTTTGGGACAATACCATTTTGAAAACAATAACAAAATATCCGATGCAGTAATTTTTCTATGTTTGGGTGCTTTATAACCTCATTGGGTATATGGTCAACACCAGGAGCTTTGTTATTTTTACATAATCTGATTGCCTTTTGTACCTCAAAAACTGAGATTGGGACATTTAAGTGTGACACTTCGTTGTTATTTATTTCTTTTTCAAGCCTAGTCTTTTCATGTTCGATCCGGGCGGTAAACGACTGGTCAAAGTTTTCTATATCTGGGTTGTACAGTTGTTGAAAATCATTTTTCCAGGAGTTTAAAACAACTTCTGGGTCTGAAGTTAAAACACCATTGGTCTCAACTTTGAATGGGATATTACTCCTCTTGGGACCTAATTGCTTGATTTTTTTCCAGAATTCTCTTGGATTATCTTTATTCATAACTTCTAAATTATAAATCACTCTATTATTATAATCCCTTTCAGATTTTCTCAGGAGCTTATCAAAAATGCTTTGAAGCCTTACAAACTTTGACTTTAACATATTTTTAGTATTTCTATGACCACTAAATTTCCTATATGCTTTTTCTGCATCTACCATCTCTTTCCATGAGTTTTGTAACTGATTATTCCAGAAAGGTTTAGAGTGCTTATGTTTTTTCTTACTTAATTTTGATATATCTTTATGACGTAAATATTTATCCATTTCATTTAAAATGGTTTTTATGAGTTCATTATACAATTTGTCAAATTCATCATTCACCAAAATTTTATGTTCAAGTGCATTGATGGTGTCTAAAACTGTTTTCCACCATGTCTCATTATTCAAAAAATTAATATTTGAGTTATTGAAGGAATATTTCCTAAAACTACTAGGCTTTGGTGGTGTTGAAGTATTTGTCACAGTACCCTGACTCTGTACAAGAAATTGAGAAAGCACAATAGAATGATCAGGTATTTTGCATTGACTTCCAAGAAAAAGTTTTAATTCCTCATGAGATTCAAGCAAGTTATTCACCCTAAACACCATACATTTCAGACATCTACTGATATTTTTATGAGTAGTAAGAATGTAATCCACCACAGATTTCCCTCGTGAATTCAAGCATGTATAATCATCACATTCAGGAGTAACCCTTCCATTGAGGGTACACAACTTTACATCTTTTAGAAATTCTAAAAACACGTCACAGTTTGCATTGCACAATGTATCAATACTTATACGTTTTGTAATTGAATCTACTTGTTCAATATAGTCTTGTTTTGAGCCAATTCGAGCATTAAAGTCACCTGATGCTACAAACATATCAACATGACTATTCATGTATAGCTTATTAATCAAATGACAAAAAAACTTTGTTGTGTTTGAATAAGGGGAGTCTACTGGTGGTAGGTAACAAGCATATACATGTATTGTATAACCAGAGGTCTTATTCTTTAATTCCACTCCAAGAATACCATCACACTTTTTGTCAATCAAGTTAACATCATAATGACACAACAAATAGTCTCTGATAAGAACTGCAACACCACCTGAACCCTTACGTGCTCGTACATTTTGATTCTCCCTGTTATTAGTAAAGCATGTAAAACCTTCAATAGCTAATGTAGATTTATCTTTTAAATGAGTTTCAATAATACAAGCAACATCAACTTTTAGAATGTCAATAATTTTTACTCTAAACTCACAATTTAAATCAGTCCATCCATTAATGTTCCAAGTTATTATATTTAAAGTATTGTCATTAGAGATCTCAAAGGACTGGTGTTCATTCTAACAGTGATTCACAGAGTAGTCACCTTGGTTTTGCGGGGTCCAGAAGTTTTGCCCTTCATTATTTATCATATCAGTGGAAACCAGCATTGGTTGAGAGTGATTGTTCTGTATTGCCGTTTGTGTGGTCTGTTGACTGTGTCTCTGCATATTCGGGGTACCTGAGGCGATGAAAGGTTCTGTCTGATCAGGTGGTTGGAAGCTCTGCGAGGATAGTAACATTTGTGTTGGGATCCCTTGACTTTGTGGTGTGTACTGGTGAACCAACAGAGGCTGGGGTTGGAATGGCTCCTTGTAAGTATTTGTTTTAAGCACTTGGGAAGTTGGCTGCATGGTTTGCGAGTTACCGGTGGCACCCTGTAAAGCAGCGGAGTAACTAATCGCACCAGGTGATGTACGGGTATTGTATGGGCTTCTGCTCTGAAGTGCAGCTGTTTTCACACTCATATCACGTGGGCTTTGATAAACTTGATGGCTTCGGTTTGTAACTGGCGATTGCTTTTGAAGAGCAGAGTGTTGATCAGGGGACCTCTTTATTATCCTACCATTGTTTGTAATGCGCAGCTCCTTCCCCAGGGGCATCTCTGATAAGATTGTTTTGAAGTTCAATTGAGCTAGTCTTTCCGTATGTGACAGAGCTGAACGGAGAAAAACATTTCTAAATTCACTTGTTTGTTTCAGTGATGCTTTTCTGCGGAGAATGTCGATCTTGTCGTCCTTGTTGTCAAGTTCAATCTTAAAGACACCTTTGTTGTTATCTCGGACCGGTGTACGCATGACTCGGACTATCCGTTTATTTCCACATCCCATGGCTGCCAGTAATCTTCTTGCTAACCTTGTGTCATCTTCATTTGCAAAGCGAGGCATATTGATTGCCACAATTGTGACATCAGGAGCAAAATGAATCTCTTGAAGGTTAGGATAGCGATCAATTTTACCTTCCACGCGAGATTGCTTTTCAGTGAGGTCATTTATTCTCTCCTCATGTTTATTTACCCTTGTCTCTACTTGTTTAATCCGCTGTAATATTCGGTCTTGCTTGGCATTGACCTGCGGCAGGTCCATTGAGATACTGTTGACTCTGTTACATATCAGTTCAAGCAGTTCTCTATCGGATTTTCCATCTACAGATATTGCCTCCATTGAGTTCTGAGTGAACAACAAGCCAGAGGCTGAGAGTGTTTCTTCATCTCCAGAATCACACATATTTGTTTTTTTGTAATCCACTGGACTAGGAGTTTCCCCAGGGGTTGCCTTTCTCTTTACTTGGTCACACAGTGGCATTGATGTGTAATCCAATGTAATATAGACCAAGATAGATATTTAGTTCAGTGCAATCTAACCTTCACTAAAAATAGATCACACCTGCTGTGAACTTAATACCTTTTTCACACTGAAAGTCTGTTGTGGGTGTAAATTCCTTGTTCACAAAACAATAACACTTTTTTTTTTCTCCTGGGCACACAATTAAATCAAAGGTCTATTATTCCAACAAGTTACTATAACGCTTTGCCAATTAGCTGATGATATGACACTCTTCCTCTCAAATACAAAGTCAGTCTTACATGCGATAAATCTACAGATATGCAGGTTTAAAATTAAATAAAACTAAAACTGAGGCTTTTTTGATTGATTTCCAGAATCCCATAGTATATAAAGATAACAGCATTGGCATTAAATGGACAGTAAAACCTTTCAGAACACTTGGTACATGGTTCTCTTTGGACAGTGAGGAAACAAAATTTTTGAATATCAATGAAAAAATGAATATAATAACTAGCATCTTAAAATGATTGGATCATAGGCATTTTACCTTAAAAGGTAAAATAACTATTTTAAAATCTCTTGTTGTGCCACACATTTTACAACTGGCTTCAGTGCTTCCCTTAAATAGAAAAATACCCTGCGACCTTGAAAGAATGCTTTTTGACTTTGCCTGGGAAAACAAAAGGCACTTAATTTCGAAAGATACATTGATCTTAATACATGAACTGGGTGGCTTAAAAATGGTATCCGTAAAGTGCTTAGTTAACACAGTGAAAGTTATGTCTGTCAAAAGACAAAGACTCTGCAATGGTGTTGATGCAAAATGGAAAGTTTTGGCTCAGGAGTTGATAGGCATACATTTAAACAACGTATGTGAAAGAAGACTCCTTCAATCAGTTAAACAAAACTTTAAGACAGAGTTTTACTTAAATCTTTTGACAACCTGGTTTCATGTTTTGGCACCAACTTTTTTGACATTAGATGAACTTCTTATAGAAAATGTTTTTAATAATCCCATGTTTCTCATCGCAGGTGAAGTGATCACTCAAAAATATATCAGTGGGAAGATTCTGGTATTGTAAAATTATCTGACCTTTTGGACAGCAACAGTAAAGCCTTTAAAACAAAAGTTCAGCTTGAAGAGAATTTTGGTTTAGCTATACCTGATATGACCTATAATCAAATAATTAGTACTGTGGCATCTTGCTTAAAAAAAGTTCCAGAAATAAAACCAGCTAAAATCCCCTCAAATATAAGGAATGCTTCAAAACAATGTCTGAAAGATATCAATAAAATACAAAGCTCACAAGTATACTCTTATTGCATTGCTAGGTCAATTTCGACCCCAGTTTGCCAAAACAAATGGATAGAAAATTATCCCTTCTTAGAAAATATTAACTGGTCAAATGTTTTCAAACTACCTTTAAAAATATTGCTTGACACTTATATTATAACACTCCAATTTAAAATTTTACACAGTCTTTGCATGCAATTATAAGCTCTATATTTGGAAGATAAAGGAATCTCCAGAATGTTGGTTTTGTAGTAATTTCAGTGATAATATTGAACATTTCTTTTACTACTGTCCTATCACAAAACAATTTTGGGATAGCCTAAGGACTTGGCTAACTGTACTTGTTCCCTTTAAAATTGAGCTTACAGTTTTAGAAGTATTACTAGGTGTGGTTAATATAGACACAAAATATTATTCTGTTGTTAACTATGATATTTTACTTGGGAAATACTTCATTTGTAAATCAAAAAAAAATAACAAAGATCTATACTTTCAAAATTTTCTGAAAATTCTCAAATATGAAATAGATCTGGAATTAGGTGCATACATAAGCCAAGCTAGAACTGCTGTCTTTAAGGACAGATATGGTGTATTACGTGACTTTCTAGAAGAACAAATTATTTAAAAATATGAGATTTATTTTGTGTGTTTTCAAATGTACGTAAACTTCAAAGTTCCTAACAAACTGGAAAATATCTTGCTGGAAATATATATATTATGTGCAACTGTATTTTGTTAAAATGTATGCAAAAAAAAAAACAAATAAAATATAAAAAAAGTATATTTCTATTGACCAACACTTAAAAGGGCCTATTTGATTGGCTGATTGCAATTCTAGAAACCTTTATTGCCAGAGTGGTGTATCCAAAGTGAATCACGTAACATAACTCTATGAAACACTTCTTTGCTGAGTAATCTGTTGAACAATAAAATCAGTATGAATGTATTTTTTGATAGTTTATATGTTTTATTATTTTTATATGTTTTATACCTTCTCAATAAAAAAGTGCTGTTTTGTGTGCAGTAGGCTTTTTACCCCACAACCCTTAAGGGCTGTCAGGGTATTGTTTTCACCCATGGCATCCGGGTGGGCGGGTGGTTGGCGGGAAAAGTTTGTCCAGGCTGTATCTCAGAAACCGTAAGGTGTAGCAAAGTTGATACTTGGTAGGGACATTGGTTGGAGGATATAGGTGTACAACGGCATGGTGTGGCCTTGATTTGACCTTGCTGTAGTAAGCTTCACCTTTAAAATATTGTTTGGGCTATATCTCAGAAACTGTAAGGTGTAGGAAGTTGTTACTTCGTATGGTCATTGGTTAGGGGGTATAGGTGTGCAACACCTTGAGTTGGCCTTTGACCTTGCTGTTGTTAGCTTAAAATCTTGTCTGGGCTATATCTCGGAACTGTAAGGTGTAGGAAGTTGATACTTGGTAGGGACCTTGGTTAGGGGATGTAGCTGTGCATCATCATGGTGTGACCTTTAACCTTGGGTCTGCTAAGGTGTGTTGACCTGCCATATTTGAGACATATTTCTCTTATCACAAATATATGTGGATTGCTGCAGCTGATTATTAAATGTACTTTTATTCAATTGTGCTATTTCCATTGACAGTTATACTTCAGTTAATAAATTTTACAGAATTATAATTTTTGGTTCACTGATTAATGAAATCATTCTACTGTTGAATTGTCATTTTAATCTGCACATACATTTTGTCTCTTAAAAATTATTTTCTTTACTTAAGTATTATTTAGACCTTTACAAAGCTGATACTGTTTACTCTGAAATTATCCCGATCTTTGAACTGTTTCACTACTTTTGTATCTCATAGTGTTGAAAACTATTTCCCTGGGCTTTGGGGTACAGACATCTCCAATGCTATTTTATTAAGTAGAACCAGTTTAAGTCAAATATAGGAATAACTGGAACCAGTTTTGAGATCCCAGCAGCAAAATGTTTTGTAGGTAGAAGTAGAAGACTTCTACTAGAAGTTAATCATAACTAGAACCAAATCCTGTGAATATTGATGATTCTAGTGTCACAAAGTATTCTGCATATGAGGCCTGTTGGTTTGAATGTTTGCACAAACTTTGTGTCTTGAGTGTATGTACTAACATAAGTAGTGTTACTTATATGTTAGTTGTGAATTTCAGAAGTTTTCGTTCTTTGTTTACAATTCTGTTTTCAGTGTTTTAGTTTGTTAGACTTCTGGGGGAGTCGATTCTTGGCTTGATCATAGAGATTGTACCGTAAGGCTGGATACTTTATACATGAGTCCCTCTACATACAGGATTATAAATGATAGCAATATTAGGTAAATCTGTGACAGGCTGGGATCATTTTCAGAGGAGAAGAAATACTCTAACTACCTTAATGTTTACACCAGAAATAATCACCAACCATATATACCAGTGACAGCAACTGATGTTACTTTTTAACCTGTGAATTAGGAAGAAGAGAACACTCAGTTACACAGCAAGTTGAAGGAAGTAGAAGACGACAAAAATCGACTCTCACGAACATCTTCATCTCAACAACAACAGATAGAAAAATATAAGCGGATAGCAGAGGAGACCAAAGGCAAAACCAGTAGTCTTGAGAACCAGCTCTCAGGTGTTAAAAAGGTGAGCTAACTCCTCAAGTCTTTATGAAGATGAAAAAGGCATGACGCCATAAAAGTGAGTGGTGAACCAGTTCTCACGTTTCCCAAAAGGTGGATAAAAGTTTGGATTTTGTGTCCCTTCCAAAAACTGATGAAAAGGTTAATCCCAAATCAGTTTTTATTTGGAAATAAGACATTAGGTGTCAAAGATGTTTGGGTAACATCATTTCTCAGGAGACAGTTTTGAAATTGTTCCGTTAAATCTCAGATACTAGACCAAATAGAAAACCCGGCTGTGTTGAATGTCTGTTATTATATTATCAACCACGTATCATAAATATCTTTACAGTATGTATGTCCAGTGCAGTGAATACATACTGTGTGTTCCTTGCATTGTAGTAGTGTACAACTACCTTAAAATTAAGGCTCAAATCTTATATCGCATTATATAGTTTGCTGTAAACTTTATAAAACTTTGATGAATAAAAGTAATGATCAGTTCTCAGACATGAAAAAAGTTGTCTTGATAAAACCTTAGATGTATCTGTAAAATGACAAGACTAAGCTTTGAAAGGTAAGTGGAAAAGTCATTCTCACATATAGAAAGTGTCTGACTGCAACTTTGATTTAATCTTTGAACAAAAAAAAAGATGGCTTTTGACACAGGTGAGGAAGTTTTAACAGGATGAGGACAGGTTTAATAGTTTTATACCTGCCACACTATTGTCATTGTCCTCATCCACCACTGGGTCATGTTTTGTAAATAGTGCTTCTTTCTGAGAAGTCTTCTTGTGGTTCTTGTTGATTTTGCCAGATTGATTCAATAAATCTTGTTCATGATACTGTACAACTAGGTTATTTAAACATAAAAATGGACAATAGTAAAGTTTATGCAACAATTGTTTCTGCTTAGCACTATGATTTTTAGGATTACTTTGGAAAAATTTGTTGACACTTATAAATTCATAGCGGTATTAGTGTGTGATCTGAAGCCTTTCTAAAAACTGCAGTTTCAAGTGATGTGTCAGTGATTCAAGTAAATATAAAATTCACCATGACTTAAATATCAAAAAATCAATTAAAATTGGGGTAACAGTCATAAAAATTAAATGTAGAGTAAGAAATCTAAAATTTGCCAGGAATCTAAAATTCGCCACCTCTAAAACCTTAGTTAATTTTATGAAGAAAAGGATGTTTTTGTCTAAAAATTGGTATTTTTCAGTTCAAAAAGCCTTAATTTACTATACATTCAACAAATCTCACCACAATTCATTTATTTTATTAGTATTTTCACATGTGGCAAATTTCAGATATGTGGCGAATTTTAGATTTCTTACTCTATACATAAGGAGGATGGCCACAGAAATTGTCAGATTTAACAATCAGCAGTTCCTAAAAAAATATGTCGTTTTATGTGTGTTTTACTTCTTTATATATTCTTCTTATGGTGTTTTGATCAGGATTTAGAATCCATGAAAAGGGCACAGAAACAGCAACAGACAAGCCAGGGAGCTACTGAAGTGAGACTGAACCGAGCCCTGGAGGAGGTGGAGAAGTACAAAACACAACTAAACAAGTCAAAAACAGACTCAAAGGTAGAGAGTAAAAGAAAACACAAATCGGCAAGATGTAAAACAGATTTCAAATGAATTGAAGTAACATGGGCTTGAAGGTGTAGTAAAAATCAAATTCCTGGTGAGGGCATACCATATAAGCCATTGATTTCACATACTCGTGAAAACAAAAACAAATGCAGGCCAAAATACAGCTTGTTAATGTATTTAAGCGTCCCGCAAGGGACGCTTGTTTGTGTATGGGAGAGCTTCCGGCTCCGCCGGCTCCGCATTTTGTTTTCCTTATAACTCTGTAACCGTTAGGCGGATTCTTTTCAAATTTGGCAGGTTTAGGCAGTAGCCTTGGGCAATTTTTTTGAATATGCTGCAGTGACATTTCAACCAATCAGAGAGGTCACATGACCAAAAATGTCTTTTTTCGATGGGGAAGCTTGTCCGGATGATAACTTGAAAGGAATTTTATCAATTCACCCGAAACTCTGCAAATGCATTCATTCTATTAAAATCTGGAAATCATTAGATTTTGGCATTGATTGGTCAAGAAATGGCCGAGTAATTAATGATTAATTAATCATTACGAATTTTCCAAATAAGGAAAACACAAAAATGCTTATATCTCGAAAACCGTGCTAGATAGAGCGATTTCGACGAAATTTTTGACCCACAGGGTATCTCTGCAGAGTAGTTTTCCCAATTTTCAAAAAATTTTTGTCTCGCCCAAAATGGCGGCCATTTTGAATTTTCGAAATTTTCGCAAAAATTGCAAAACACAAAAATGCTTATATCTCAAAAAACCGTGCTAGATAGAGCAATTTCGACAAAATTTTTGACCCGCAGGATATCTCTGCGGAGTACTTTTCCCAATTTTCAAAAAATTTTTGTCTCGCCAAAAATGGCGGCCATTTTGAATTTTCGAAATTTTCGCAAAAATTGCAAAACACAAAAATGCTTATATCTCGAAAACCGTGCTAGATAGAGCGATTTCGACGAAATTTTTGACCCGCAGGGTATCTCTGCAGAGTAGTTATCCCAATTTTGAAAAAATTTTTGTCTCGCCAAAAATGGCGGCCATTTTGAATTTTCGAATTTTTCGCAAAAATTGCAAAACATTAAAATGCTTATATCTCGAAAACCCTGCTAGATAGAGCGATTTTGACGAAATTTTTGACCCACAGGGTATATCTGCAGAGTAGCCATGCCAATTTTCAAAAAAATTTTGTCTCGCCAAAAATGGCGGCCATTTTGAATTTTCGAATTTTTCGCAAAAATTGCAAAACATAAAAATGCTTATATCTCAAAAACCCTGCTAGATAGAGCGATTTCGACGAAATTTTTGACCCGCAGGGTATCTCTGCCGAGTAGCCATGCCAATTTTCAAACAAAAAATTTCTCGCAAAAAATGGCGGCCATTTTGAATTTTCGAATTTTTCGCAAAATTGCAAAACACAAAAATGTTTATATCTCGAAAACCGTGCTAGATAGAGCGATTTCGACGAAATTTTTGACCCACTGGGTATCTCTGCAGGGTAGCCATGCCAATTTTCAAAAAAAATTTTGTCTTGCCAAAAATGGCGGCCATTTTGAATTTTCGAATTTTTGCGCAAAAATTGCAAAACACAAAAATGCTAATATTTCGAAAACCGTGCTACATAGAGCGATTTCGACGAAATTTTTTATCTTCAGGGTATCTCTGCAGAGCAGCTATCCCAAAGAGCTTTCACTTGAAGTTTCAGACCCATAGCTAATTGCTCACCTACTCAAAAAGAGTAAATGCGAATTACCTCTAAAAGTATTGCAGATGGCCAATTTTTCTCAAATAACTCATTCACCTACTTTTGGAAGAGCTTTCACATGGTGAAGTTTCAGACCCATAGCCAATTACTCACCTACTCAAAATGAGTAAATGCGAATTATCTCTAAAAGTATTGCAGATAGCCAATTTTTCTCAAATAACTCATTCTCCTACTTTTGGGAGAGCTTTCACATGGTGAAGTTTCAGACCCATAGCTAATTATTTACCTACTCAAAATGAGTAAATGCTAATTATCTGTAAAAGTATTGCGGATACCCAATTTTTATCAAATAACTCATTCATCTACTTGTGGGAGAGCTTTCACATGGTGAAGTTTCAGACAGATAGCTAATTACTCACCTACTCAAAATGAGTAAATGCGAATTATCTCTAAAAGTATTGCAGATAGCCAATTTTTGTCAAATTAATCATTCACCTACTTTTGGGAGAGCTTTCACTCTGTGAAGTTTCAGACCCATAGCTAATTACTCACCTACTCAAAATGAGTAAATGCGAATTATCTCTAAAAGTATTGCAGATAGCCAATTTTTCTCAAATAACTCATTCACCTACTTTTGGCAGAGCTTTCACTTGGTGAAGTTTCAGACCCATAGCTAATTACTCACCTACTGAAAATGAGTAAATGTGAATTATCTCTAAAAGTATTGCAGATAGCCAATTTTTCTCAAATAACTCATTCACCTACTTTTGGGAGAGCTTTCACTTGGTGAAGTTTCAGACCCATAGCTAATTACTCACCTACTCAAAATGAGTAAATGCGAATTATCTCTAAAAGTATTGCAGATAGCCAATTTTTCTCAAATAACTCATACACCTACTTTTGGGAGAGCTTTCACTTGGTGAAGTTTCAGACCCATAGCTAATTACTCGTCTACTCAAAATGAGTAAATGCGAATTATCTCTAAAAGTATTGCAGATAGCCAATTTTTCTCAAATAACTCATTCACCTACTTTTGGGAGAGCTTTCACTTGGTGAAGTTTCAGACCCATAGCAAATTACTCACCTACTCAAAATGAGTAAATGCGAATTATCTCTAAAAGTATTGCAGATAGCCAATTTTTCTCAAATAACTCATTCACCTACTTTTGGCAGAGCTTTCACTTGGTGAAGTTTCAGACCCATAGCTAATTATTCACCTACTCAAAATGAGTAAATGTGAATTATCTCTAAAAGTATTGCAGATAGCCAATTTTTCTCAAATAACTCATTCACCTACTTTTTGGAGAGCTTTCACTCTGTGAAGTTTCAGACCCATAGCTATTTATTCACCTACTCAAAATGAGTAAATGCTAATTATCTGTAAAAGTGTTGCGGATACCCAATTTTTATCAAATACTCATTTATCTACTTGTGGGAGAGCTTTCACATGGTGAAGTTTCAGACCCATAGCTAATTACTCACCTACTCAAAATGAGTAAATGCGAATTATCTCTAAAAGTATTGCAGATAGCCAATTTTTCTCAAATAACTCATTCACCTACTTTTGGGAGAGCTTTCACTTGGTGAAGTTTCAGACCCATAGATAATTATTCACCTACTCAAAATGAGTAAATGTGAATTATCTCTTAATAGTATTGCAGATAGCCAATTTTTCTCAAATAACTCATTCACCTACTTTTGGAAGACCTTTCACACACGAAAATGAAAAATTGTGAATATCTCGGAAAAGCTATTTCTTCTGCTTTAATGCTCGGCGGGAGATACACACCACGGCAGTGGTCTTGACAAAAATTTTTGTCTCCCCAAAAATGGTGGCCATTTTGAATTTTCAAAGTTTTTGCAAAACACAAAAATGCTTATATCTCGAAAACCGTGCTATATGGAGTGAACTCAACAAAATTTTGGACCTGCTGGGTATCTCTGCAGAGCAGCCATGCCAATTTTCAAAATATTTTTGTCTCGCCAAATATAGCGGGCATTTTTAATTTTTTTATTTTTTGCAAAACACAAAAATGCTTATATCTTGAAAACCGTGCTAGATAGAGCAGACTGCGCTGACTTTGGTTGCCACAGCAGTATAAGGCTAGAAAGGAAGCATTTTCTTAATACTTTAGCACTCACCTTTATATCCTTTTCGGGACGCTTTGTTTTTGCTATGCAAAAACATTATCTTTTTTTTTTGCGAGCGATCCTCTAGTTAATAATGTGTTTTTTGGGGGTCTGTTTGTTAACTGTTCAACTGTATATTTTTACTTGAAACCAGACAGTGGTCAAAGGTTGTGTGATTGTAGGTCTACACATGTTGTAGAGGTACCAAGTTTATATTGCCATCTGTATTTCTGTCTGTAACAGGAATTATCAGAGCAGGAAAAGAGGAAAGTGGAGCAATTACTGATAGACAATCGGAGACTTGAAAAACAGAAGAATGAATTGATGACTGGCTTCAAGAAACAGCTCAAACTCATTGACATTCTCAAAAGACAGAAGGTGAGACTATGGATTTGAGTAAGAATATTTTAAGGTGCATTATTATCGGTGGAGAATTACATCAATCAAAGCAAAAGAGCCATGCCATAGCATTTTTCATGTTAGTAGACTTATAGATTATACTAGATGTTTATGTATAGCAGAAAATGTGCACAAGGAATTACTAAAATTTGATGTTGAGGAAAAGGGAAGTTGGATTACAGATGTTTACAGATTACAGATGTTTTGTAGCTATGTATTTTTAGCTTACTGGCCAACGGCCGTAAGCTAATGGCATGGCCTGGCGTCGTCTTCGTTGTTGTTGTTGTTGTCGTCAACAATTTTTTCCAGCCTCTTCTCCTCAGAAACTACTGCACCGATTTCTTTGAAATTTGGTATGGAGCTTCCTTGGGTAGAGGACTATCATTTTTCTTCATTGCATGTTTTTCAACCAATCAGAGAAGGTCACATGACCAAAAACATGTTTTTCAAAAGGGTGTGCTTGTCTGGATGATAACTTAAAAAGCGCTTCACCTATTCACATGAAATTTTGCAAGTAGGTTCGTTATATACATGTCTGGAAATCAATAACTTTTCGAAGTGATCCAATACAAAATGGCCGACTTATTAATAATTTACTAAATGTCTCGATTTTTCTTAACGCTGAAAAAACAAAAACGTGTTTATCTCAGAAACGGTGCGAGATAGAGCGATTTCGTCAAAATTTTCGACCCCCAGGGTATCTAAGGAGCGTACTCTTTCGAATTTTCAAAAAATTTTCCACTCCCCAATAATGGCGGCCATTTTGAATTTTCGATTTTTTGCAAAAAATGGAAAAACACAAAATTGCTTGTATCTCCTTAACCGTGCGAGATAGAGCGATTTCGTCGAAATTTTCGACTCATAGGGTATCACGGGAATGTACTCTTGGCAATTTTCAAAAAATTTTCCCCTCCCCAAAAATGGCGGCCATTTTGAATTTTCGAATTTTTGCCAAAAATGGAAAAACACAAAATTGCTTCTATCTCCTTAACCGTGCGAGATAGAGCGATTTCGTCGAAATTTTCAACCCACAGGGTATCTAAGGAATGTACTCTTGGCAATTTTCAAAAAAATTTCCCCGCCCCAAAAATGGTAGCCTTTTTGAATTTTCGAATTTTTGCCTAAAATGGCAAAACACAAAATTGCTTCTATCTCCTAAACCGTGCGAGATAGAGCGATTTCGTCGAAATTTTCGACCCACAGGGTATGTAAGAAATGAAAAAAAAATGGAAAAACAAAAATTTCCTTATCTCCTTAACCGTGCAAGATTAACCGTCAAAATTTTCGACCCAACCGTCCTATTTCTATTTGAGTTATAAGGGTGAAACGGTGCACAGACAGACAGACAGACAGAAACAAACTGATCACAATAACCCTCTTCTATTGTCGAGCGTTAACTAGAAAAGTATTGCATTTACAGCATTTTGTTAAAATATGTTATTCATCTACTTTTTCCATAGCAACAACATGGTCAGTAACTTGGGTGTCTATCTCAATAGCTAAGTGAGTAATACCTACTTTTGGACTTTTCACTAACTTCCATCATGAGTAAAATCACTTGTAACTTGAAAACTATTGCATTTAGAGAATTTGGTGCAAATCTGTTATTCACCTACTTTTGGGTCAGCTATAACATAATAAAATTTCAGACCTCCAGCTCGTGGCATAGCCGAGTAATAGCTACTTTTGCCTTTGCTGGTGAATACATTTTGCATCTGGCCACAGATGCGTCCTTGGTCTAGTTTACAAATGAAACAGGATCTTGTAAGACTGCTGTACAATTTTGGCAAAAGGTTCATGGGGTGAACATTACACATGATAATGTGTGTTCTATACTATCCTGTTTCTATTCATATGTCACAGCTACTATCAACAGGGCGTCCTATTTCTAGTTCTTAGTGGTAATGTTTTATTCTTTGTTACAAATTTCAGATGCATATAGAAGCTGCCAAGATGTTACAGTTCACTGAAGAAGAATTTGTTAAGGCCCTGGAATGGGGAAGTTAGTCTTGGTGATAAACAAACTGATTGTGTTAGAAAAACTTATTGAACTTCAGTTTTAAAAAAAAACAACTTTTGTTCTCTCATTTTGTAGAATGAAAAACCCCAATAAAAACCTTGAGCAACATAAGATCATAAAGAATTTTTAGTGAATTTTTAGTGAACCATCAGAAAATGTTTCACAGTTAAAGTGCAGGCTGCAGTACATTCGAGTCTATTTTGACACAACATCTATATGACTGTATATTGTAGTGATTCCAATATTAAAATTGTGTGTTGGAACATATCAGTATTGATTCTTTTTTAGCTTTTAATGTAATGTACTCTGTATATACTTTGATAAGTGATAATTGGAGAAGCTCTTATATATTAAAACTCTTGATGTGACCTTGTTAAAATGTACAAAATCACACACAGAATGTTGTCCCGGTTTGAAGTTTCCATTTGGATAAGATAAATATACGTTTTGTACACTTGAAATTATGATTTACTCTGATTTTTTTCTTGAGCAAGAGACGTAGTAATAATATAATATGGTACCTAGGTGCACTTGTGCAGGTAGGCAGTTGTGTAGTAAATTTTCTTTAACATGCTACATTTTTGGTATTGCCTGTTTTATGATAAAACTGTCTTTGCATTTTAATACTTTCTTTAAAATATAGCATATCAACCTTGTCAAGTGTATAATTTGTCTGTCCCAACAGAACGCCTTGTCATGTTTGTACAGGAGATAAAAGGGATAATGAATACCTGGAGAATACCATCATTAAATATATCTCATACATTTATAAGTTAAATAAAAAGTCTAGAAAATCTAGCAAGTATCATTGCACATGTAAATTGCCGCTGTTGCAGTTTGAATTCCAGAAGTGCTATTACCTAAAAAGAAAATGTTTGTACTTCTGAATGTGGCGTAAGATATGTAAAATTTGCCCATGAAGAAATCTCTATTTCCTTGACTTCTGGGATATTTTTTACACTTTTGTGATTATTGTGGCAACATTGGGCCCATTAAGTTGTCCCTGCTGATGTAAAATGGGCACAAATTGTGATTGTTCTTACTTTTAATAGGTGTACCCCCCCCCCCCCCCCCTCTCCAGGTGGCCAATTTCACATTTTGACTCAGCATGAGTATCTTTCAGTTTAAGTGTATGTGTTCATTTGTTTGGATGCCCTATGCAGCTTGTGGATATGGTTTGCAGTAAAAATTCAAATGGTGTAGTTATAGAAAGACTGTATCCATTTGCATGGCTTGTGGAATCAGCTTGTAGGTACAGATTGCGACTTACATTAATTTTCGTAAAGGGATTGAATTACGCCACAAGCTGCCATAACCAAGATAGGACATGTATTATGAAGACATTTAAGGTTATATGATATCAAAATTTGTGCAACAGTAAATTGAAGACAGTGGTGAGGAAATTGTTAATATCCGACCATAAATAAGGAAGTTATAGCCATTATAGAAATCTTTTTATCTCTGTTAATATATTTACCACAAAAAATATAAAAAATTAACATCCACAAACTGCATACCACATCCACACTCATGGACCATACACTAAGACTGATATATATGTCACTTTGTTTTTGTGCCATACATGGCAGAAGGTCTGTCATGAAATTGGGCTTGTTATATCTAAAAATAAATAATATTTTCTGTTCTTATGTGTCTATGTTCAGGTATTTAATCATCCCTTGAAAACAGATAACCACTGCTTTATTGTTTCGCTTGATTATCTCCCTTAATTAAAGGCCTATCAAAATGATTTTGACAGTTATCATCTATTGGTGTTGGAAGCATTTTGTCAGGTGTGGATTTGACTTTTGTCAAGGCCAGATGATAGAAAACAATTTTTTTCTTCTACTTTTTGAGAGAAACTGGTGACAAGGAAATACAACATGAAGGTAAACCCAATTTGACAAGTGCTTTCCTCACATTAAAATCTAGCTGCCAGTCGATTGTCAGATTAACTGGCCAATAATAGACCAATTAATAGACAATTATCATTTGGTGCAACACCTGTTCAAATTGACCCTTTCAGACACTTGCATATCTACTGTGATTGAGTAGAATTGGGTTCGGCATCTTATTGAAGTATAAAATATGGGTGTATAGGTTTTGAAACTAGTATCATGTTAAGACTGCCTTAAAATCAACAAAGTCAGGGGCATTGTTATCTCGCCCGGGAGGGAGATTATGAAATGATGCCTGTGAGTGCATGCGTGCATGTGTGCGTGCGTGCGTGCGTTAGTTATTCACGCAGATTTCTCCAAAACTACTACAGCTACAGATTTTTTGTAAATAATTGTCGCAATGAATTTTCACGCCCTTGAAAATTTTTTTGGTTTTATGGACTTAGGCCTAAAGATAAGTGAGTAATAGCAATCTTAGCTGCTTGGAGTAAAGGGCTCATAACTCAAACACTATTGAAGTTACAACTTTTTCTTCAAATATGTTGTTCAGCTACTTTGTCCTTAGCTATAAGATGGTACATAGTTTGGGATCCCATTGCATGCCTAAGTGAGTAATAGCTATTTTCTTAGTTGTAGCAAAATAATGACATCAGTAAATGTCAAATATCTTTAAAAGTATTAAAGTTAGGGAATTCTTTTCAAATATGTTATTCATCTACTTTTTGATAAGCTATCACATAGTAAAGTTTCAGATCTGTTGCTCATTGGATAGCTGAGTAATGGCTACTTTGAAATTGTGGCTGTTGAGTAAATCCATTGTAACTCCAAAACTATTGCAGTTAGAGTGTTTTCCTAAAATATGTTATTCAGCTACTTTGTCCTTAACTATAAGATGGCATATAGTTTGGGGTTCTATTGCATGCCATAAGTGAGTAATAGCTATTTATGTCCACCCACTGGGGGGTGGACATATTATTTTTGCTTTTTCCGGCGTCCGGCGTCACACTTGGTTTCCAGACATTTTAGGCAACAGTTCTTATCTTATCTTTACCAAATTTGGCATGCAGGTTTATTGGGTTAATAGCTTGTATGGGATTGCTTTTGGTGATGATAGCTCTATAGCTAACTGAGTAATAGCTACTTTGCTACTTTTGAGTATCTCTTTGGTTTCCAGACATTTTAAGGAATGCTATTAAGCCTATCTTTCTGAAATTTGATATGGAGGTTCATTGGGTTACTAGCTTGTATGGGATTGCTTTTGGGGGGAATTGCTTCATAGATCAGTGAGTAATTAATTAAATAAATGATTAATTGGCTATTTTGAGTACTGAAAAAGGCAAATGTGCTCATATCTCCTAAACTGTGCGAGATAGAGCGATTTCGTCGAAATTTTCGACCCACAGGGTATCTAAGGAATGTAATCTTTGCAATTTTCAAAAAATTTTCCCCTCCCCAAAAATGGCGGCCATTTTGAATTTTCGAATTTTTGCCAAAAATGGCAAAACACAAATTTGCTTCTATCTCCTTAACCGTGCGAGATAGAGCGATTACGTCGAAACTTTCGACCCACAGGGTATTGAAGAAATGTAATCTTTGCAATTTTCAAAAAATTTTGCCCTCCCCAAAAATGGCGGCCATTTTGAATTTTCGAATTTTTGCCAAAAATGGCAAAACACAAAATTGCTTCTATCTCCTTAACCGTGCGAGATAGAGCGATTTCGTCGAAATTTTCGACCCACAGGGTATCTAAGAAATGTACTCTTAGCAATTTTCAAAAAAATTTTCTCCTCCCCCAAATTGGCGGCCATTTTTAATTTTCGCCAAAAATGGCAAAACACAAATTTGCTTCTATCTCCTTAACCGTGTGAGATAGAGCGGTTTCGTCGAAATTTTCGACCCACAGGGTATCTAAGAAATGTACTCTTGACAATTTTCAAAAAATTTTCCCCTCCCCACATATGGCGACCATTTTGAATTTTCGAATTTTTGCCCAAAATGGAAAAACACAAATTTGCTTCTATCTCCTTAACCGTACAAAATAGAGTTATTTCGTTGAAATTTTCAACCCATAGGGTATCTAAGAAATGTACCCTTGGCAATTAAAAAAAAAATTTCCTCTTCCCAAAAATGGCGGCCATTTTGAATTTTCGAGTTTTTACCAAATATAGAAAAACAGAAATTTGCTTCTATCTTCTTAACCGTGCAAGATAGAGTGACTTCGTCAAAATTTTCGACCCAACCAATGCAAAAAGGCATGAAGCTGAAATAATTTACATCTACACTAATAAATATTTAAGCATCATTGATATATTTTACAAATGAAACAGGGTCTTGTAAGACTACTGTACAATTTTGGCAAAGGTTCATGGGGTGGACATTACACATGATAATGTGTGTTCTTCTATGCTATCCTGTTTCTATTCATATGTCGCAGCTACTATCAACAGGGCGTCCTATTTCTAGTTCCTTATTTGAAACAAAATAATGACATAAGTAAATGTCAAATATCTTCCAAAAGTATTAAAGTTAGGGAATTCTTTTCAAATATGTTATTCATCTACGTTTTGATAAGCTATCACATAGTAAAGTTTCAGACCTGTTGCACATTGGATAGCCGAGTAATAGCTACTTTGAAATTGTGACTGTTGAGTAAATCCATTGTAACTCCAAAACTATTGCAGTTAGAGTATTTTCCTAAAATATGTTATTCAGCTACTTTTTCCTTAACTATAAGATGGCATATAGTTTGGGGTTCTGTTGCATGCCATAAGTGAGTAATAGCTATTTTCTTATTTATAGCAAAATAACAACATAAGTAAATCTCAAATATCTTCAAAAGTATTAAAGTTAGGGAAATATTTTCAAATATGTTATTTATCTAGTTTTTGATGAGCTATCAGATAGTAAAGTTGCAGACCTGTTGCACACTGGACAGCTGAGTAATAGCTACTTTGAAATTGTAACTGTTGAGTAAATCCATTGTAACTCCAAAACTACTGCAGTTACAGTATTTTCCAAAAAATAATTTGTTCAGCTACTTTGTCCTTAACTATAAGATGGCATATCGTTTGGGGTTCTGTTCCATGCCATAAGTGAGTAATAGCTATTTTTACCCCACAGCCCTTAATGGCTGTTGGGGTATTGTTTTCACCCATGGTGTCCGGATGGTCGGGCGGGTGGGCGGGCGTCCGGGCGGGTGGGCGGGCGGCGGGAAATAGTTTGTCCGGGCTGTATCTCAGAAACCGTAAGGTGTAGGAAGTTGATACTTGGTAGGGACATTGGTTAGGGGGTGTAGCTGTGCAACGTCATGGTCTGACCTTGATTTGACCTTGCCGTAGTGACCTTGAGTTTGAAAATCTTGTCCGGGCTATATCTCGGAAACTTTATGATGTAGGAAGTTGATACTTGGTAGGGACATTGGTTAGGGGGTATAGTTGTGCAACGTCATAGTCTGACCTTGATTTGACCTTTGACCTTGCCGTAGTGACCTTGACCTATAAAATCTTGTCCGGGCTATATCTCGGAAACCGTAAGGTGTAGGAAGTTGATACTTGGTAGGGATATTGGTTAGGGGGTGTAGGTGTGCAACGTCATGGTCTGACCTTGATTTGACCTTTGACCTTGCCGTAGTGACCTTGACCTATAAAATGTTGTCCGGGCTATATCTCGGAAACTGTAAGGCTTGGGAAGTTGATATTTGGTAGGGACATTGGTTAGGGGGTGTAGGTGTGCAACGTCATGGTGTGACCTTGATTTGACCTTTGACCTTGCCGTAGTGACCTTGACCTATAAAATGTTGTCCGGGCTATATCTCGGAAACTGTAAAGCTTGGGAAGTTGATATGTGGTAGGGACATTGGTTAGGGGGTGTAGGTGTGCAACTTCATGGTGTGACCTTGATTTGACCTTTGACCTTGCCGTAGTGACCTTGACCTATAAAATGTTATCCGGGCTATATCTCCGAAACCGTAAGGTGTAGGAAGTTGATACGTGGTACGGATATTGGTTAGGGGGTGTAGGTGTGCAACGTCATGGTGTGACCTTGATTTGATCTGTGACCTTGCCGTAGTGGCCTTGACCTATAAAATCTTGTCCAGGCTATATCTCAGAAACCGTAAGGTGTAGGAAGTTGATACTTGGTAGGGATATTGCTTAGGGGGTGTAGGTGTGCAGCGTCATGGTCTGACCTTGATTTGACCTTTGACCTTGCCATAGTGACCTTGACCTATAAAGTGTTGTCTGGGCTATATCTCAGAAACCGTAAGGTATAGGAAGTTGATACTTGGTAGGGATATTGACTAGGGGGTTTAGGTGTGCAACGTCATGGTCTGACCTTGATTTGACCTTTAACCTTGCTGTAGTGACCTTGACCTATAAAATATTGTCCGGGCTTTATCTCGGAAACTGTTAGGTGCAGGAAGTTGATATTTGGTAGAGACATTGGCTAGGGGGTGTAGGTGTGCAGCATCATGGTGTGACCTTGATTTGACCTTTGACCTTGCCATAGTGACCTTGACCTATAAAATCGTCAGGGCTGTATCTCGGAAACCGTAAGGTGTAGGAAGTTGATACTTTGTAGGGACATTGGTTATTGGCTATAGGTGTGTATTATCATGGTGTGACCTTAATTTGACCTTTTACCTTGCCGTAGTGACCTTGACCTTTAAAATCTTGTTGCACCTTTGGGTCTGTCTTTTGATGCAGATTAAGCAAAAGTCATATTAGAATTTATTAAGAATTTTACTTTCATAACTTCCCATTGTAAGAGGTAGAATTTCATCAAGTGAGCCGCAGATTTTACTCCAACACCACACATAAGCATTCATTAAATGTATTACCACTTCTGTATGCATGGTAATATTCAAACCATCTAAACCATAATTCGGAAATGCAGATGTATATAAAGAGTGTTGAATTTTAGTTTACTGATTAATCCTGGTGAAGTCCCACATCGACTGCTCGGACCTCCAGGTAGACGCCGATGACATCTGTGCCATCACCCTGACCCTCAACCGACAGAAGACCTGCATCATCAGCTGCTACTGGGGCTTCGCACACGGAGGTATCCCAAACCTCAACGCGCTCAGAGATCTACTTGAGAACCACCGGAACTCCATCCTCGTAGGTGACCTCAAAGCTCACCACCCCTCCTGGGGACACCAGTCTACCAATGTCAGGGGGAAGGAAGTAAGAAAACTCTGCAAGGACTTCGACCTGGTCATCATGAATGACCCAGAGGAAGCCACTTTCTTCAACCACGACCGGTTCAAGACACTGGACCTGGCCCTGATGACTCGCCCGGCCAAAGCCAACTCCGTCAGTATGGGGGTCGAGGAACCGATATTTGGTGAAACGACCTACCACTGCCCAGTACGGCTGAAAGTCCGGACCAGCGTCAGGGACCATCCAGTATGGACCATCAGGAGCCTCAAGGAGTGTGACTGGACAAAGTTCCGTGAACTGACCTCAGCAAAGATCTCAACCCTACCGAAACCCGGAGACGGCTCACCTACAGAGGAACTGGACGCACACATCAGTGCCCTAACCACTGCCATAGCCACAAGCCTCCATGAGAGTTGCCCAGTCAGGAAGTTCAGGATAGGACTCCAACGAATCAGCCCAGGACTCAGAGAGAGGATTCAACTGAAGCATGAACTCCAACGGGAAATCAGGCAGCACCCTGACTACCTGCCCCTCCGACAGGCCCACCGCCAACTGATCAAGGAGATCAAGGCTCGGCTGGCCCAGGAGAGACACAATCAGCTTCAGGAGAAGTACGAGTCACTAGACCCTGGCACGAACCCCACCTTCTGGAAGGACCTGAAGAGGCTGACCAACCCCGCCAAGAAGCAGAAGCCGCCACGGCTAAAAGACCCGGCAACAGACCGAAAGACCGTCTCCGACAAGGCCAGTGCCGACGTCTTCGCCTGTCACCTGTCAGGGGTACACAGGGTACACCAGGACACCCACTTTGACCACGACCACAAGGCCGAGGTCGATCAGTGGGTGGATGACAACAAACACCTGTTTGAAATCCTGGATCCCCCCAGACCGGGGGCGGATGGATACTCAAGGCCGATCACACTGGTGGAGGTCACAAGTCTGCTGAAAGGTTGCCGAAACAACACCAGCCCAGGGGAGGACACAATCCCCTACATGGCCCTGAAGAACCTGCCTGAAGACGGACTTCTAGCAATCTCGAGGATCTACAACCTCTGCCTCCGACGCGGGTACTTCCCAATCCAGTGGAAGCACGCCATAGGGAGCATGATCCCCAAGCCGCAGAAGCCAAAGGACTTAGCCACAAGCTACAGACCTATCAGTCTCCTAAACTGCCTCGGGAAGTTATTCGAGAAGGTCATCGCCACCAGAATCCAAGAATTCGCTGATGACCACGACCTCATCAACAAGTGGCAAAGGGCATACCAGCCCCAGAAGGAAGCCAACGAGCACATCCACATCATCAATCAGTACCTGATGAAGGCCAGGAACACCAAGAGGATCACAGCACTTCTGCTGATCGACATTGAGAAAGCCTTTGATGCCGTCTGGCACAATGGCCTTCTCAAGAAACTACACCAACAAGGCATCCCGCCTGACCTCCTACGCATGGTTGCATCATTCCTAAAGGACAGGACCATACAAGTGAAGACAGGAACTAACCTCTCAGACAAGGTTCACCTCCTGGCAGGGACCCCTCAAGGGAGCATCCTGAGTCCACTACTCTTCATTCTGTATGTGAATGACATCCCCACCAGTCCACGATGCCAGTGCACACAGTATGCGGATGACATAGCCATCTACACAAGCCATCGCAACAAGAACTACCTCAGGGCAGATCTGCAAAGGCAGATCGACAGCCTTGAGGACTGGTGTGCTACCTGGTTCATTAAACTGAACCCCAAGAAAACCCAGCTGGTACAGGTCAACAACAAACGTACAATTGTCGATCTACCAGTGAAAATTAGGAACAGCTACATCAGGACTACAGATGAAGCCACCCTCCTTGGCTCCACCTTCGACAGAAGGATGACCAGGACAGCCCACATCGGGAAAATAAAGGTTAAAGCCATCCCAAGAACAGAAGCCCTACGACACCTAACCATCCAAGGTGTTCCCAATAGGGGCCTGAGGACTTTCTACCTCAGCATGATTCGCCCCATACTGGAGACTGGGTATCACCTCACCCACGACCACAAGAAGAGCATCAAAGACCTGGAAAAAATCCAAAACAGATGCCTTAGGATCATCACCTGGAACCCTAGGAGAGTTCCCACTTGCACACTCCATGCAGGGCTCAACCTACCGAGCATCCAGGAGTACCTGTCCACCTGCAGGGCCAAGGCCCTCAACAGGTATCAGGGCTCCTCGCTCCAAGCACACCTAGATGGTATCCTGGACACGATGTAACAGCCGCAGATCCAGATCACCAGCAAACATCCAACCTGCAATCTACAGGTGAATAAAACAGCCCACAGAGGGACCACAGTAACCAGCCTCGACCTGAGAAACCACACAGCCTGCACCCCCCTGACCGACTACCACAGTCACAAGACCCAAGCCGACTCAGCCCTGCTTCCAACCGCTTCAGCCAAGGAGCCAAGCGACTTGAAATAAGCCAAGAACAAGTCAGGTAAAAGACATCATCTCAGCTGATGTCATGCCTTGTAACCCGCCTTCGGCGGGTTAAAGCACTCATTATCGTAAGTTACTGATTAATGCTGTCATCTTGTCATTGAATTATCTTGTTTTAATACTTCATCTTTATACGCATTATCTTTCTTTTAAACATTATTTCTCCATTTAATCATTGTTTGGACCTTTATATAACTGACAGTGCTCTGAAAGTATCCTGAAGTTTGTACTGGTACAGTACTTCTATATCTCATGGTGTTGAAAATATTTCCCAAGGCTGTGGGGTACGGGCATCTCTGATGCTATTTTCTTATTTGTAGCAAAATTATGATGGAAATAAATGTCAAATACCTTCATGAGTTAGGCAAATCTTTTCATTTGTTATTCATCTAGTTTTTCATAAGCTTACTTTCCTGTGTCCTTTATATTTTTGTTGCTTTTTCAGATGTAGGTCACAATATCTAAGTGAGTAGATAGCTGAGCAAGAGCTACTAAAATGAGTAAATGTCTTTTATCTCTAAAAGTATTATGGGTAGGCAATTTCTTCTAAATAAGTCATTCACCTACTTTTGGGTGATCTACCACATAGTGAAGTTGCAGAACTGTAGCTCTTTGGATAGCTGAGTAATAGCTACTAAAATGAGTTAATGTCTTTTATCTCTACAAATATTACACATAGGCAATTTCTTCTGAATAAGTCATTCACCTACTTTTGGGTGATCTACCACATAGTGAAGTTGCAGAACTGTAGCTCTTTGGATAGCTGAGTAATAGCTACTAAAATGAGTAAATGTATTTTATCTCTAAAAGTATTGTGGGTAGTCAATTTCTTCTAAATAAGTCATTCACCTACTTTTGTGTGATCTACCACATAGTGAAGATGCAAAACTGTAGTTCTTTGGATAGCTGAGTAATAGCTACTAAAATGAGTAAATGTCTTTTATCTCCAAAAGTATTACAGGTAGGCAATTTCTTCTAAATAAGTCATTCGCCTACTTTTGGGTGATCTACCACATAGTGAAGTTGCGGAACTGTAGCTCTTTGGATAGCTGAGTAATATCTACCAAAATGAGTAAATGTCTTTTATCTCTAAAAATATTACACGTAGGCAATTTCTTCTAAATAAGTCATTCACCTACTTTTGGGTGATCTACAACATAGTGAGGTTGCAGAACTGTAGCTCTTTGGATAGCTGAGTAATAGTTACTAAAATAAGTAAATGTCTTTTATCTCTAAAAGTATTACAGGTAGGCAATTTCTTCTAAATAAGTCATTGACCTACTTTTGGGTGATCTACCACATAGTGAAGTGGCAGAACTGTAGCTCTTTGGATAGCTGAGTTATAGCTACTAAATGAGTAAATGTCTTTTATCTCTAAAAGTATTACAGGTAGGCAATTTCTTCTAATAAGTCATTCACCTACTTTTGGGTGATCTACCACATAGTGAAGTTGCAGAACTGTAGCTCTTTGGATAGCTGAGTAATAGCTACTAAAATGAGTAAATGTCTTTTATCTCTAAAAATATTACACATAGGCAATGTCTTCTAAATAAGTCATTGACCTACTTTTGGGTGATCTACCACATAGTGAAGTTGCAGAACTGTAGCTCTTTGGATAGCTGAGTAATATCTACCAAAATGAGTAAATGTCTTTTATCTCTAAAAATATTACACGTAGGCAATTTCTTCTAAATAAGTCATTCACCTACTTTTGGGTGATCTACAACATAGTGAGGTTGCAGAACTGTAGCTCTTTGGATAGCTGAGTAATAGTTACTAAAATAAGTAAATGTCTTTTATCTCTAAAAGTATTACAGGTAGGCAATTTCTTCTAAATAAGTCATTGACCTACTTTTGGGTGATCTACCACATAGTGAAGTGGCAGAACTGTAGCTCTTTGGATAGCTGAGTAATAGCTACTAAATGAGTAAATGTCTTTTATCTCTAAAAGTATTACAGGTAGGCAATTTCTTCTAATAAGTCATTCACCTACTTTTGGGTGATCTACCACATAATGAAGTTGCAGAACTGTAGCTCTTTGGATAGCTGAGTAATAGCTACTAAAATGAGTAAATGTCTTTTATCTCTAAAAATATTACACATAGGCAATGTCTTCTAAATAAGTCATTGACCTACTTTTGGGTGATCTACCACATAGTGAAGTTGCAGAACCATAGATCTTTGGATAGCTGAGTAATAGCTACTAAAATGAGTAAATGTCTTTCATCTCTAAAAGTATTGCAGGTAGGCAATTTCTTCTAAATAAGTCATTCACCTACTTTTGGGTGATCTACCACATAGTGAAGTTGCAGAATTGTAGCTCTTTGGATAGCTGAGTAATAGCTACTAAAATGAATAAATGTCTTTTATCTCTAAAAATATTACACATAGGCAATTTCTTCTAAATAAGTCATTCACCTACTTTTGTGTGATCTACCACATAGTGAAGTTGCAGAACTGTAGCTCTTTGGATAGCCGAGTAATAGCTACTAAAATGAGTAAATGTCTTTTATCTCTAAAAGTATTACAGATAGGCAATTTCTTCTAAATAAGTCATTCACCTACTTTTGGGTGATCTACCACATAGTGAAGTTGCAGAATTGTAGCTCTTTGGATAGCTGAGTAATAGCTACTAAAATGAATAAATGTCTTTTATCTCTAAAAATATTACACATAGGCAATTTCTTCTAAATAAGTCATTCACCTACTTTTGTGTGATCTACCACATAGTGAAGTTGCAGAACTGTAGCTCTTTGGATAGCCGAGTAATAGCTACTAAAATGAGTAAATGTCTTTTATCTCTAAAAGTATTACAGATAGGCAATTTCTTCTAAATAAGTCATTCACCTACTTTTGGGTGATCTACCACATAGTGAAGTTGCAGAACTGTAGCTCTTTGGATAGCTGAGTAATAGCTACTAAAATGAGTAAATGTCTTTTATCTCTAAAAGTATTACAGGTAGGCAATTTCTTCTAAATAAGTCATTCACCTACTTTTGGGTGATCTACCACATAGTGAAGATGCAGAACTGTAGTTCTTTGGGTAGCTGAGTAATAGCTACTAAAATGAGTAAATGTCTTTTATCTCTAAAAATATTGCACATAGGCAATTTCTTCTAAATAAGTCATTCACCTACTTTTGGGTGATCTACCACATAGTGAAGTTGCAGAACTGTACCTCTTTGGATAGCTGAGTAATAGCTACTAAAATGAATAAATGTCTTTTATCTCTAAAAGTATTACAGGTAGGCAGTTTCTTCTAAATAAGTCATTCACCTACTTTTGTGTGATCTACCACATAGTGAAGTTGCAGAACTGTAGCTCTTTGGATGGCAGAGTAATAGCTACTAAAATAAATAAATGTCTTTTATCTCTAAAAGTGTTACAGATAGTCAATTTCTTCTAAATCCGTCCTTACCTTCTTTGGGTTGATCTACTGCATAATAAAGTTGCAGAACTGTAGCTCTTTGGATGGCAGAGTAATAGCTACTAAAATGAGTAAATGGCTTTTGTCTTTAAAAGTATTGCAATCAAACATTAAACTTGTCACTTCTACATGTGCCTCCATCTCGCAAGAAAATTTATATTCCACTATCTTTAGTACATCTAATTTATACGGCGGGAGATAAATGCATGCGTCAGAACATACTTTGTTTGGATTTAGAGTTTTAGAATTTCAGACTTCCTGACACAGCCTTTTTGCTTTTTTCTTGCCTTTTGGGGTCAATTCTTTAAATCCTAAATGGGTCTAATTTCTAGTTATTACTTAATGTCTCTTTTTATCTCCCGCCGGCCGGGCGGGAGATTATAAAACGCATTCCGTACGTGTGTTCGTGTGTTATTATTAAGTGTGTGTCACGCTTTTATAAAGGGCTGTACATCACACGGGTTGTTTCTCCTTGGCCTTTTCAATGCTTTTTATGACCTTATTGCTTATGTCCTTTCATTTGATGATGTTATTTCACACCTAGGACCATAGCTAAGTGAGTAATAGCAATGATGGCTACTTTGAGTAAAGTGCTCATAACTCCAAAACGACTGCATTTAGAGTGTTTCTGTAAAATACGTTGTTCAGCTACTTTCTCCATGCCTACAAGATGGTACCATTTTTAGGGTTCTATCTTCATAGCTAAGTGAGTAATAGCTATTTTCTGTTATTAACGATGAGCAAAATGAGTAAATTGATTTGGTCTTTGTAACTGTTACTTACAATATTGGCCTGAAATATGTTGTTCAACAACTCCTTCATGTACTATATCATGGTGAGGTGTCCAAGGTGTAGCACCATAGCTAACTGAGTAATAGCTATACTAAGTTTAACATTTGACCATTGAGCAAGTCACTTATAACTCAAAAGCTATTGAATATAGAGGATTTTTGTCAAATATGTTGTTCACCTATCTTTTGGATATACTGTATTGTGAATTTTCACAGCTGTAACTCCATAGCTAACTGAGTAATAGCTACTTTGATGATAACCATAATGAGTAAATGGTTTATATCTTCAAAAGTATTGCAGCTACACAATTTTGTTCCAATATGTTGTTCTGCTACTATCTCCACAGCTACAACATGGTCACTAGTTTGGAAGTGTATCTCCATAGCTAAGTGAGTAATAGCTACTTTGTCAATTTTTAATGATAACCATAATGAGTAAATGCCTTATATCTTCAAAAGTATTGCAGCTACACAATTTCTCTCAAATAAGTTGTTCATCTACTTTTTAAGTCATTCATCTACTTTTGGGAGAGCTTTCACATGGTGAAGTTTCAGACTCGTAGCTAATTACTCACCTACTGAGAATGAGTAAATGCGAATTATCGCTAAAAGTATTGCAGATAGCCAATTTTTCTCAAATAACTCATTCATCTACTTTTGGGAGAGCTTTCACTTGGTGAAGTTTCAGACCCATAGCTAATTACTCACCTACTGAAAATGAGTAAATGCGAATTACCGCTAAAAGTATTGCAGATAGCCAATTTTTCACAAATAACTCATTCACCTACTTTTGGGAGAGCTTTCACTTGGTGAAGTTTCAGACCCATAGCTAATTACTCACCTACTCAAAATGAGTAAATGCGAATTATCTCTAAAAGTATTGCAGATAGCCAATTTTTCTCAAATAGCTCATTCACCTACTTTTGGGAGAGCTTTCACTTGATGAAGTTTCAGACCCATAGCTAATTACTCACCTACTCAAAATGAGTAAATGCGAATTATCTGTAAAAGTATTGCAGATAGCCAATTTTTCTCAAATAACTCCATCTACTTTTGGGAGAGCTTTCACATGGTGAAGTTTCAGACCCATAGATAATTACTCACCTACTGAAAATGAGTAAATGCGAATTATCGCTAAAAGTATTGCAGATAGCCAATTTTTCTCAAATAACTCGTTCACCTACTTTTGGAAGAGCTTTCACACGGTGAAGTTTCAGACCCATAGCTAATTACTCACCTACTGAAAATGAGTAAATGCGAATTATCTCTAAAAGTATTGCAGATGGCCAATTTTTCACAAATAACTCGTTCACCTACTTTTGGAAGAGCTTTCACATGGTGAAGTTTCAGACCCATAGCTAATTACTCACCTACTGAAAATGAGTAAATGCGAATTATCTCTAAAAGTATTGCAGATGGCCAATTTTTCTCAAATAACTCATTCACCTACTTTTGGGAGAACTTTCACTTGAAGTTTCACACCCATAGCTAATTACTCACCTACTCAAAATGAGTAAATGCGAATTATAGCTAAAAGTATTGCAGATGGCCAATTTTTCTCAAATAACTCATTCACCTACTTTTGGGAGAACTTTCACTTGGTGAAGTTTCACACCCATAGCTAATTACTCACCTACTCAAAATGAGTAAATGCAAATTATCGCTAAAAGTATTGCAGATGGCCAATTTTTCTCAAATAACTCATTCACCTACTTTTGGGAGAACTTTCACTTGGTGAAGTTTCACACCCATAGCTAATTACTCACCTACTCAAAATGAGTAAATACGAATTATCGCTAAAAGTATTGCAGATAGCCAATTTTTCTCCAATAACTCATTCACCTACTTTTGGAAGAACTTTCACTTGGTGAATTTTCACACCCATAGCTAATTACTCACCTACTCAAAATGAGTAAATGCGAATTATCGCTAAAAGTATTGCAGATAGCCAATTTTTCTCAAATAACTCATTCACCTACTTTTGGGAGAACTTTCACTTGGTGAAGTTTCAGACCCATAGCTAATTACTCACCTACTCAAAATGAGTAAATGCGAATTATCTCTAAAACTATTGCAGATAGCCAATTTTTCTCAAATAGCTCATTCACCTACTTTTGGGAGAGCTTTCACTTGATGAAGTTTCAGACCCATAGCTAATTACTCACCTACTCAAAATGAGTAAATGCGAATTATCTGTAAAAGTATTGCAGATAGCCAATTTTTCTCAAATAACTCCATCTACTTTTGGGAGAGCTTTCACATGGTGAAGTTTCAGACCCATAGATAATTACTCACCTACTGAAAATGAGTAAATGCGAATTATCGCTAAAAGTATTGCAGATAGCCAATTTTTCACAAATAACTCGTTCACCTACTTTTGGAAGAGCTTTCACACGGTGAAGTTTCAGACCCATAGCTAATTACTCACCTACTGAAAATGAGTAAATGCGAATTATCTCTAAAAGTATTGCAGATGGCCAATTTTTCACAAATAACTCGTTCACCTACTTTTGGAAGAGCTTTCACATGGTGAAGTTTCAGACCCATAGCTAATTACTCACCTACTGAAAATGAGTAAATGCGAATTATCTCTAAAAGTATTGCAGATGGCCAATTTTTCTCAAATAACTCATTCACCTACTTTTGGGAGAACTTTCACTTGAAGTTTCACACCCATAGCTAATTACTCACCTACTCAAAATGAGTAAATGCGAATTATAGCTAAAAGTATTGCAGATGGCCAATTTTTCTCAAATAACTCATTCACCTACTTTTGGGAGAACTTTCACTTGGTGAAGTTTCACACCCATAGCTAATTACTCACCTACTCAAAATGAGTAAATGCAAATTATCGCTAAAAGTATTGCAGATGGCCAATTTTTCTCAAATAACTCATTCACCTACTTTTGGGAGAACTTTCACTTGGTGAAGTTTCACACCCATAGCTAATTACTCACCTACTCAAAATGAGTAAATACGAATTATCGCTAAAAGTATTGCAGATAGCCAATTTTTCTCCAATAACTCATTCACCTACTTTTGGAAGAACTTTCACTTGGTGAATTTTCACACCCATAGCTAATTACTCACCTACTCAAAATGAGTAAATGCGAATTATCGCTAAAAGTATTGCAGATAGCCAATTTTTCTCAAATAACTCATTCACCTACTTTTGGGAGAACTTTCACTTGGTGAAGTTTCAGACCCATAGCTAATTACTCACCTACTCAAAATGAGTAAATGCGAATTATCTCTAAAACTATTGCAGATAGCCAATTTTTCTCAAATAACTCATTCATCTACTTTTGGGAGAGCTTTCACATGGTGAAGTTTCAGACCTGTAGATAATTACTCACCTACTCAAAATGAGTAAATGCGAATTATCTCTTAAAAGTATTGTACTTAGCCAATTTTTCTCAAATAACTCATTGCAAATTTTGAAAGCTGTAGGTCCATAGCTAACTCAGTAATAGCTACTTTGACTTTTTTTATTTAAATAATTTATAACAGCAAAACTATTCAATTTAAAGGAGGTTTGTCAAATATGTTGTTCACCTACTTTTTGATGTAGTGCGGCGGGAGATCATACCACGGCAGTGGTCTTGTTATTATTGTGCTTGGAGGTTGGGAATGCATTGGCGTTAATAGGAAACCATGGCCTTAGATTCTGAAATCTTTGCCAGATATGAAGTATTTATAATTATGTCACTATGTTTTGACCACCACCTCGACCCCTCAAACTGGTCAAACTTGGGTCATGCAGGTCGTTTTCTTGTATTTCTCTGTATCTAGCAAAATTTTGCCAGGAATCTTGTGAAGCATCAGAGTTATTTTTTTGAGCCTATATTTACAAAGAGGTCTTAAGTCTGCGATAAGAAATACTCTTACATTTGAGATTTAGTCTCAAATTTTTTATTCGCAAACAGGTTCTCAGCTTAGACCAAACTGAGACCGTTCACAAGTCTTTAAAATAATAATAAAAAAAAAAACAGAAAATTTTTTATTTTGCATGTCATATGATTTACTCTGTTGCTATGCAGTCTGAACACACTGTCATAGAGTGTCTCAAAGTGAGGCATTTTTGAAAACCAAATATGGGCTATAAAAGTTTAGGCCCAGTATCCTACCAGAAAAAAAGTAAATATATGTACATCAGTTAAGATAAAACAACTTTTATGAATACGGGCCCTAGAAAATTCATATCTGGGTTAGTTAATGATCAGTTTATATCACCGGCTTATAATCAGAGTTTCCACTCGGTAAATCTCATATTGTGCTTTCCTCTGTGAAATACCTGTTAAAATGTGCTAAATGTTGATCTTATTTCTGGCTATTCATCTGTTAACTAAAACAGTTGGAACATATTCATGCATGGACTTACAGATTTAGTGAATGCAAGTACATTACCTTACATCCCTATTACTGGTGAAATTAAGATCGTTCTTATGTTGATCTTCATGTATATCGATCTGTACATGCTTCATTTAGTCTTATAAGTCATACTTACTTCAACAAAGGTTGTGAATACTTTATATTGTAACATTTATGCTCAAAAATATTGCCCCAATGTTTAATGAAACTGTGTTCACATTACTTTGCTTGAAAGGTACAAAAATCATGTCCTTTTTCTGCAAGTGCATGTCACTTTCTTTTGAGACTGCTTACTGTGGGATGCTTTTTTGCCTGGTTCATCAACTTAATCTGTTTCTGGCCATTCATCTGTTAAACAGTTGGAATATATTCATGTATGGATTTATAGATTGGGTAATAGATGTTAAACCATCGGCTCTCAGTTTATACATCATAAATTATTATTATGTATTTATACTCAGCGCAATATCTCCATATACTACAGGATTCAAAGCGCTATTTAACCAATCCAACTGTACAGGTACAGCCCCAACTCACAAGTAACTGACATTCCCCTAACTGGAAGATAGAGACTCATTTATCAACGTCCTTGAGGTTCTTTAACTTGCCACTGGGGATAGGACCCAACGACAGAGGGCCGCCAGTTTAAATGGTCATCCGAGCCACTATGTATCTGCCTGTACCTGTGATTGAACCCACGTCCTCTGAGTTTCTAGACAAGTGTGTTACCCGCTAGGCCACAGTGGCAGATACTAATACTAATGTTCAATGAATAACTTTTACCAACTTGAAGTGACAAATTCTGTGTTTTGTTGTTGACACGTGTTTTCTAAATAAATAAAAGCTAAATAACCTGTACACAAATTGCACAGCAGAAATAGTTTTAACTTCAAATACCTCATCATTTTAAATGAACTTATCAATAAATTAATGTATCAATTCAGTTATCTGAAAATTACTGAGTTTTCAAAAGACCATATTCCACATGGAAATATTTTTCTCAAAGTTAATGAACTCTTGCAAGACAAAAATATTTTATTCAACTATCGGTAAAACTTAGTTGTAATTTTATATAATACTGCAGGGAATTATTCTACTCTAATTCAATACTGGTGTAATAAAAACAAATTCTTAATAAACAAAATATAAAAAGCATTTTATGCCTCCTGAAAACCATATTAACAAAGCAATAAAGGTTTTACATCCCTGTTCATTGAAATGATTTTTTTGTCTACAACAGATGATAACAGCACAAAATACATTTTCATTACAAATTTTCTTCTGCATTCATTAAAGACAATTACAGTTCATATTAATTTTTCATCAAATTGGTTACTTAAAGCATATAGTATATATTTGAGATAATTGCCCTGAAAATGAGATCATGTAGCTTTGATGTACCACACATTTAACACTGTTATTTTATGGTTTTATTTTCAGTTATCTTCTCAGTTTTAATGATTTTTTAACATCTGCACTTTGATTATTTACATTTACTTTCCACATTAATAATACAGCAAGCAGGTTATCTATTTAAATAATATTTCCAAATAATTGACCAGAGATTATAAACCTAGATATACACATAACAAATCACCAACAAATTAAAAACCTAATAATGTTTTCATTTAGTTTCTGTTTATCCAGTTACTTCAGCACTGGGAACTCCACTGGTAGCTTAGTATGCAGTGAAGGAGTATTCCTCATGTACTCGTATTTCATAATGTCCTCATCATTGACCAACACTTTGGGATCTCTGGGGAATCTGTAACCTCCATTGTGATGTACATCCAGTTCTTCATGATAATACCCATAGTAACCCCTGGGTCCCCTCCATGTGGGGAAGGCTCGGGTTTCAGTTTTAGGCCAGGGGTTGTGAGGGTTGTACAAGGTCAGGGCAGGAACCCCTGTTCTGTGCAAGTTGAATGGATTGAAAGCATACCCACTCAGTCGGAGTTCAGGTTTTCCGGAGTATCTGAATCCTGAGAAGACAAAAATATTTACATTAAGTTTCAGTTATTTTAGGTTTTCACAAGTGTCCAAATCTTAATAAAATATTAAAATAGTTAAGTTATTTCAAACTTGATGTCTTTGAATGCCAATAACTATTGACTGCCCACTCTGATAGTTTCATTTCTATGTTTATTTCAACATTTATTTGATAGATGCTGTAAATTTGGAAAGTTAATCTGTTTCAATGTATTGTAAAATACAAATAACATAATGAGATATACCATTGTTAAATTAAATACTGCTGAGGATATTTAGTTGTTGGGTCGAAATTGAATAATTACCCAGAATATGCACCTTTTTGTGAATGGCTGTTAATGAAATTGGTGTATGCCTTTTGTTTCAGCCTAAATCAATACCAGAAATTATTACAATTATTGTTTTCAAAAAAGTACAAAGAATCTGAACCATACACAAGAATATATACTATCAATTTAATAATAAATGTATTAATAATAAAAAAGTGATTGTCATTATTTTTAAACTATTACCAGTTTAACATTGTGTAACATCTATTCAACAATGCTCAGTAATCATTATTCAAAGAGTTCGATATATTTTCCGAAAGAAAATGTCAAGGAAAAAATATTGATTCAAAAACTAATTACAATTGGCAAAATGTCTGGTATTTTTTACCTGACGATGCACAATATTTTCCTGAACCAGGTGTGTCTCGCCTTTTCTGCCATTCTCTCCAATCATCTTCATTGGTGAACTCTATTTTGTCAGGAATTCGGCCTGTGGCATTAAGACCAGGTGTAGCTTTTATCTCATGATGTTTATGCCAACTTCTGTTATGGGGAGCATAGTAACCATGCCCCATCCAGACCAGGGATTTTCCATCTCCAGAGAGGTAATTTTCATCTGGATAAGCTCTTTCCCTCCCATCCATTAGATTTCTATATAACGAAAAAAAAAAAAATGTTATGGAAGCAATCACAATGTAGTTTGGTACACGCAACATTTAACCTTGCAAATAATCAGCTATTTCTGGTTACACTGTGGCCACATAGAAATATAATGTATGAAGAGTTTGAAGCCCATAATTTTTATTTTTTATAAATTGGCTCAAAATCTTATGCTGTTATATGATGTAAACCAAGTAAAAATATTCGGTCTACAGTATAAATAAATTAATTATTCGAAACAATATCTCTCCACATAGGTTTTTGAAATAGTGTGCTCCTGTTGAACTTTTAAATAATCTTTGTAATTTATAGTTGTTCAAATGACAAACTGAATACTTTAGTCTTTTCAAAATGTAAGATTTTTTATTCCAAAAATGGTGTTCAGTCAGAAAGGGAAATGTGGCAAAAATTTGTAAAATTGATAAGCCCTGTAAATTTTACTACCTGCTCACAGGTCACTAAAGTGGCACCTCTATTACCAAAAAATCTGGGAGACTGAGATTTTTCGGTCACTAGAAGGTTTGTAAACTAGAAAAGGGATTGTAGAATCAATCAGTGGGAAATTTAAATAATACAGATTTACAGTTAATATGTTTATGAGGGTCACATTATGTAATTCCTGAAAATCTGATTCTCTGCTTTGTTATGGAGAAACTTGAACAGCTAAGTGGGTGGTAGCTAGGTGCAAATATCAATGCTGACTAGGTAAACTTAACTTTGAGATTTATGTGATTCTGCTCCTATTCTCGCCATAATTATATTTTTCTTTGTTTGTCAAAGTTGGAAATAACAATGAATGCCCATGTACAGTAAAGTATAGCTTTTGTCCTTGACATCCAACAAGGAAGTTTAAGATGGACATTTACTTGTAGATTGCCAGTACATCACTAAGCATATGTAGATCCTTTCATGAAATGGGTTGATTTTTCAGTAAGTTCCATAAAAATAGCAAAATTCTGCATTCCTGAGTCATAAAACTTTCTGAAAAGATTCATAGGATATGGCTACATTGCAAAACATCAGATTTAGTTGTTTATATGTCAAATTAAATAATTAAATAATTTAAATTTTTCGGTATTTAACATACCAGTACTTATGAGGGGAAATAACCTGGCTGCAATGACATTCTGACATATTCACAAAAGAAATATATTTTTCATAAACATATTGCTATTCCTGTAAATATTTTTCATGAAATTGCAAATACAGTGAATTTGGTCTAAGCCGAACTTGTAAAATATCAGCTATTTACTTCTACTTATGGCAACTTCTAGTTTTAGCCACTTTGAGAAATATATGAAATACCAAAGACAACTCCCTTGCAATAATTATCACTTCTGTGATAACTCCACTTGGTTAATCTATTTGCTCAAGGTTTTAAGACTTATTAACATAAGAGTGAGGAATTAGGTACTGAGTAACACAGTGGTGCTATTTTGTCACCTCTTTCGAAGATTTTGACATTTCTGTACCAATAAGAATTATAGGTTCTACTTGTACCTTGTTATTACCATTGAAAAGTAACACCTTGTGCATCAAAGTAGGTTCTAGTTATGGCCAGTTTCTGTAAGTCGAACTTCTAGTTATCCTTATATTTAGCACTAATATTTGTTGGGACTTAAAAACTGCTTCTACTTATGGCAACATTCTACTTATTGCAGTTCTAGTTACACCAAATCTACTGTATAAATATAATAGTACAGCAAATACACTGATATTGTAATAATATGAACATAGGATAATTAATTTTCACTAAATTAAAAAATCTACCCACTTCATGAATGTTTTGTACAAATATATTTTTCAAAAAGTTTGAGCAATCTTACATTTGAAAGAAGCAAGATAAGCAATTCTTCATAGCTCATGGCTCCCTGTTCATACATGAAAGTGGGGTATTATTTATGTGTTATATAACTACTTTTGCAGCATCGTGCATGTGTGATAGGCTTTAGGTTCAACAATTTCTGTTCCTGTTACATTGTGGGCGTGCAACAAATAATTTTTAAATATTTGCAAATTTCAGCAGCACAAACTGTCAATACATGTATTTATAAACCCCCCTCGGTAAACATGTCACAGTAGAAGTGATCAGCCCAAGACAATGATACTATATATATTATTTTTCTATTTTGTGTACTGAGTAGAAGCACTACAAAAAACATATCCACGCAAACACAAAAAAAACTACCGATATTTGAACATATCTTTAAATGTTATATTCACCTGGTATCTGCATTTATGTGGGTGGCCTTTCGCCTGTTTACATGTTCGAATGTGTACGTCGCCATCCTCACATTTATCTGAAAATAATCACAGAATGGAGAAAACAACTTTCAGGAAATGGTTCAGTTTGTTGACATAATTTACATGGTAACTAATGCCTTCGCCATCTGCCGGACAGGTAACGAACAAATATTACCGTAATGACTAAACTTTAAGCGCTAAAATGTTTTGGATTTATTTATTTTTGCGTTGCAAGAAATGACATCTTCAGTAAAATATGTTATTTAAAATTTCTTTTAGTTGAAGATTAAATTAATCTCTTCTAAAGTAGCTTGTACTCATGTTGTACTCCCTGACTTTATAAACAGCACAATAAAATAACACCATATCGCTTACAACATATCTTTACATTTTAAAATTAAAACATGAAGTAAAATTATACGCAGTTATGTTACATAAATGAGTTGAAATTAGGGTAAATTATAATTAAAATATACAAAATTTTGCAAATATATCAATTTAAATTGATTCTGTTCATTGCAGGACACATTTACTCTGTTTTCTATTTCGCTTAAGGGATAAATGGAAGGTCAAGGTTGTTTCATTTTTAGGTAGGAGCCACGTCAAAATATGTTTTGTTTTTAACATGAAAGTATATCATAAAATATACATATATACTGTCTGAAAATATATATGGCCATTTGTTATTTACTGTTTCTCTGATTGATCAACATATTTGATTCAGTACTTTAAAAAATGTCCAGTGCAAAAACAGTTGCGGCCTGAGTTGAGGGTGGTTCCTACGATTTACGTGCATATCGCACCCACTTCAAGTCGTTACCACTAACTCGCACCCGCAAATCGCACCCATTTTATTTAGTTTTGAAGATATTTTGTAGAAAAATATATGAACGTTGTTATACTTTAATTGTCTCGAGTGAGGTTTCAGTAACAAATTATTTCATTGGTTAATCCAGACGAAAAGTAGACTGGCTAGAAACCCATCGTGGCCTCATATTTGCTTAAATCTACGTGTACAAGTAGTACTCATTTTGTAACAAATTATTTTACTGGTTAATGAAATTAATCACGTTTGCAGACGAAAAGTAGACTGGTTTCCTGGATCTTCTGTTTGTAAAATATGGCTAGAAACCCATCGTGGCCTCATATTTGCTTAAGTCTACACACCCGTACAAGTACTACTAACATATTTTCTACACATATATTTCTTGGGAAACCCCAGAGATTTCTGTGAAACGGGTGCGATTTGTGGGTGCGAGTTAGCGGTAGCGATTTGAAGTGGGTGCGATATGCACGCATCCCTCCTGATACGGGATACCGAATCCTGGAAAATTTAGCATCCAAACCTTGGACCCATCTTAATATGCAACTTAAATATTCGCATTCTTTGGCAAATACGTTGACAATTGAGACTAATATGCATATTTTAGTTTTACAATGTAGTGGCATGCTACCAGTAAACGCCCACGCTGAAGTTAATATATTGAATTTGAATTATATAACAGCTTTATAATTTATTCTTCTACAACTATATTGTCGAATAATATGCACTACAGTTAATAACCGGGGTGCATGTTGTAATATTTGTTTCAAAGCTTTATATTTTCATAATTTATCTGTATTATCGGCCGTTTTTACTGCAAACCGGAAATACCAGTGAACGCCCATTTTGTAGACTTATAGAAGCATTTGTCCTTGACCTCTAACAAAGATATATAAGGCGGGCGTTCACTGGTAGGCGGGCGTTTACTGGTAGAAAGCCACTAAAAAATGCAACTGAATTCTATTAATCTAAATTACATTAATAGAATTCAGTTGCATTTTTTTCTGAACAAACAAATATTGGTAGCTGTAATTACATGTGCTATTGTCATGTCATTGGAGTTTTCATGGTATAAATAAATAAATAAATAATAGTTTATTTCAAAGCCAATTACATCACATTACGAAAGTTGCTGACATTATCTAAGAACATGTAAATAAAATTAAAGTTACAAATATTATGATTTTACAAAATTATAATACATGTATATTTTTATTTCAACAATTAGCTTTAGTATGAAAAGGAGGAGGCTGAAGCAAAAGCTTGTGTATTCGCCACCCCCCAACTTCCAGTTATTTAATAATTCTAAAATTTTATTTCCACCACTACATATTTTTTAATAAATTAGATTATATTATTATGATAAACATTTATTTTACAGTACAAACAAACAAGCTCACATTATGGAATTTAAAATATTATAGGAAACAATATATGACATTGATCTTGGTTTATCAGATTGTAAATTTAAGTAGCTAACCATAATATTAGATAAAGAAGAAACTGCATGTAATTTAATAGTTGTTCACATATGTAAGTTTTAACATTTTTTAAAATTTTATCAATGAACCACTGGTTTTCATCTTCTCATCAAGTTTGTTCCATAATCTTACTCCAATACTTGACAAACAGTTGTACTTAATTTTTGATTTAGAGAAATTGACTTTAAAATTGTACAATCATCTGGTATTATATACATTGTCAGTTTTACTCTGAAATAGACATTGCAAGCTTTTAGGCAAATTAACATTCCAGGCTTTAAACATTAAAATTAGTATTTTAAACTCCACTAAGTCCATAAACTTGAGAATGTTGAGTTCTTTAAAGAAGGAACTTGTATGATCTCTACTTCCTAAATTACAAATTACCCTTACTGCATGTTTTTGAGCCTTTATAATTGGCAAAAGATATGTTTTACTACAATTACCCCATAATTCAACACAATAATACAGGTGTGGCTGAAAAATACTACAATATAATTTAAGCAAAGCTTCTTTATGCAATAATGGTTTAACTTTTTTAAGAACTGCCAAATTTCTATATAATTTATTTTTTATATTTACTGTTTGTGGTTTCCAAGACAATTCTGAATCAATTTCACGGTCACAACAACAATATCAAGGTCACTACAGCAATATAGTGATTGCGTCTGTATTTAATCTAGGAGTTAACACTGACACTGCTGGAATGTTATATTTTTTTATGAAATAATGTTTTTTAAATCATATTTGAGTGTTAATTAAAGTAAAATCGATCTACAAAGTTGTCAGAAATTACAGGTGCATAAAATGTTTACTACCACGAAAACCCCATGGATCACCATACGTAATATTTTTCAAAAGAAGACCTTCACATTACACTGCTTTGTTGTTTATGGGTGGAAATATGGTCGAACACTGTATGTACCAGATTAAGTGATATTTTCAAAGTGACTGATCAGGGGCAAGATTCACAAACAATACTTAGACCATTCCTAACTTAGATTTTAAGTATTAGATTTTAAGTATGGCAGTTGCCACGAAAAAAAATTGACGTTAAACTCGCGACCACAGCATCTTAATTGCTACTGGTAACTCGCTACCACATCTCGCTGCCAATAAATTAACATCACAAATTTGAAGTATGATCTTCAAGTAGAGTTTTTATTAAAATATTGTCAGAAAACCCCACAGGATTTCATGGCCTCATATATTTTCTGTGCATATATGAATATTAATGAGCAACATTTGCAAAGTTGAATTATTTAGTATATCAATAGAATATTGTTAGGAAATAACACTGAATTCAGTGGCCTAACATGAATGTAAATGAGTTGAATAAGTCTGAGACTTTGAAATTATTTGATCTTAAAGCAGCATTAATAAAGTATTGTAGTGTAAATTATTTTCTATGCAAACGTGAATATTAACCATTTAAAGTAGACCATGTATGAATGATTAAATGTTTACATGTATTAATTGGTAGCGAGTCAATGGTAGCGAGTTGCAATGGTTGTGAATTCTACGTTTTCCGTTGCTCCACAGGTTGTCACAATTCCGTGCATGTCGTAATACCGTGCATTTCTGTTTAGAAACCTATCCAGTAATATATCGGCTATCAACATGTAATTTTTTTTAAAATTTTTATTTTATTGATCATTATTTATGCCCCAGTTCTTTATTTTCTGTAATTTGAATTGATATGTTTCATAATTAGTTTGTTGAATATTGGTACATGGAATTATTACACACACACAGAATTGTGACAATCCATGTACTTGAAAATGAATACATTTAATTAAACATTCGTATTTAAGGAACTGTTGAAGGTAGGTCAACAAATATGATAATAAACAACATCACACCACTTTTATGGATTGTCCTAACAATTATCCCAACATCCCAGTTATTTTATGAAATAAAGAATGATCATCTAACCACTGGTGAATAGGTACCCAATATATATTGTGAGTATTTGTGACTATTTTCATAAATTTCACTCTAGAGAAAGTTTGGGAGTGTGGCAATCTGTATTGCAGCATATTTACTACAGAACAATTTAACACACCGCAGGCACACCCTTCTAAGGTTAATTGTTGTTCAGGCCAGGCTTCTTTCTCATTGTCAGTTTAATGTGTCCATATTGATCAATTAAATTAAGTTCAAGTGGTTGTTTTCAGCATTAAGTTAAAATATCTGGCCAGTGTCCACTGCTTCACATTAATCAATTGGCCTACAGAAGTGGTTGACTGATATATTGCCCATGCTTAGACAACCGTTAACAATGTTTATCACAGATAATATTAAATATAAGTGTAGTACATATATTCTCCCTTATGTACAGATACTAGAAAACCAAAAACATGTTGTTACCTTTTGTAAGATGTCACTCCCATCTTTTCAGGCCTGTATGTTGGGAAAATATCCACATCGCTGCAAGAAAGCTCTAATAACCCCTTATCTCACTGACAGAGATACATTTTCTAAGCTGGTATTATAAATACGAAATGCAATGAAGGACAGGTCGTATTTTCTTGTGTTAATGTGAATGATGCATGTATGGAGTGTGACATTGTGATGGTTGTAGCTCTAAAGTCAGATCCATATCTCTGTCTAACAGGAGAATCCTCTTTTTTGGAAGTGTTTGAAAATATTTCTTTCAGTTGGGGATTGATGTGTATTGATTTCATAGATATGTATGGGTGATTTAATAAAAACAAAACAAACACCTTTACTTTTTATTTGCAGATAACATGGTTGATACTGATGTTTGATGAGATTGTCAAGGATTCTCCAGAGATTTCAAAATTATCTCATACTATCAGTGAAAAAATGTGGTTATTATATTTTATAGATGATTATTAGTGTTGAAATTAACTGAAAATGAGAAGTAAAAAGACTCCTTATTTGTCTGTAAAAACTGTTAATATGTTACATGTAGTCACAGTTTTATCAAATCAGATATATTGCCTGGATAGTTGTACATAGTTTTACTTTGCTGCATCACAATGAGTATATCGGTATCAGTTGCCCAGTTCACAAAGACTTCAAGTACAATAGCTCTCTGTTCTCTTGCCAATTTCATCAATGCGGCAGACAGGGTTATTATGCCTATTGCCATCATTCAGATGACAGATGAGTACAAATGGGACTTACATGGGCAAGGATGGGTACTCAGTGCTTTTGCAATGGGATACATGAGTAGCCAGGTAATGTACAATATTGTTTTAAAATGTCAGCTTATAAATTAAAATAATATTTGAACATTTAACTCTTAATTTCAATGTTCTGCTTATCTTAAACATGGGTGGTTCAGTATCGATATAATTTATAAGATTTTTTTCTGTCATTTCCATTATAGTGTGCGAAGTTGCTAACTTCACATCCATTTGTTTGCTGAAATTCTCTCAAGTACTAAATGATGTATAATATCTGAAAATTCAGAATTGGATTGCAGCAAATTAATCTTGACATGAAGACCAATTGGGATATCTAAGTAAGAAAAGGCCAGTATAAATTTATTGATGACTATCCATTAAGCTACAAAAGTGTGATGTATACTCTGATATGATGTTACATTGTTTAAATAAAGAAGTAATATTTTTAACAGGTACTTGGAGGTAGTGCAGCCAAGAAGTATGGTGGCAAAAATATTTTAGCCTTAGCTGTGTTTCTCTGGTCACTGTCAACATTCATCACTCCATTTTTTGCACCTTATATTTATGCCCTGATATTTTTACGGGTGTTATTAGGCATGGGAGAAGGGTTAGGTGAGTGTTATATAATTTTGTATAAATGTGTAACAATAAAAAGCATACAAAACAGACTGGTCATTTCTCGATAAAGTGACGGACGGTAAAAAAAGTGTGAAATAAAGTTAAATTTTTGTAATTTTTCTAATTTTGCTAAATAATAGATGATCTGTGTGCATCATTAAGCCACTGCAGTTAGTCCCGAAACATTTCATTTTCTATATATATGCATATAAGTATGCATATTATATTGTATTCTTAATAATTACTACAGTGTACAATACAAATTCATTTGTACTATTGCAAAAAATCAAGAGTTGAGGAATTGAAGATCGTAAATATATGCAATATAAGTTTCCATTGTGAAAACTGAATTAATATTTAGACATAACACTATCAGATTTATTAAATAAGTAATATCAACTTTTTAAATGTAGGTTTACCAACAGTCTTTCACATCTTTGCTCACACCATTCCAATGGAAGAGCGATCACGAGCATTTGGTTACTTAGTAGCCTCAGGTTCTGTGGGACAAACTGTTGCTGCAGTTGTAAGTATGATTTTTAGAACTACAAAAATAAATTTCTGCTAATTAGGTTAAGTGAGTAAAAAGACAGTTGCTAGTTTTGACACATATGGGAATCAGCAAGTGTGCTCAATACGCATACCTTTAAAAAAAAAGCAAAAAAAAAGCATACCTTAACTAAGGTAGGCCAATTTTACATCCAGGCTATGTAGCTTAATCACAGGATCTATAGACTCTCAGTAACACAAATAAATCAGATATATCGGATAATCTGATATCTAATACTATTAACAACGTACCAGATGTTTCTTTTAAAATTTCACATTCTCCTTTGATATTTGAAGTTAACTTTGATATATATAATTTAAAAAACTCCAATTACGTATAATTTACCACCATCAGGACACCTTCAAATGGGATTTTCTTTTATATAGACATAAATTTCTGGTCTTGTAGTACCCCTGTTATTACAGAAGTTTGCCCAGTTATCTTGATTTAATTGTTAAGTACAAGCATTTTTTTTATCCCATTGCCTTCAAAGGCTGTGTGGTTATTGTTTTCACCCATGGTGTTTGGCTGGGTGGATGAGCTGATAGGTATAGAGTGTTCACACTTGGCAGATACATTTGTTGGGGATGTAGGCATGAAACATCATGGTGAAACCTTTCTCTTTCCTACCAACTATAGGGGTATTAAAATTTTTGCGTGATATTTTGATGAGACCCTAAAGACCACTTAAGCCTTAAGGTAACCTAAAGCATTTTTAAAAAACACCCTGTCATCACATTTCAGAAAAAAAAACACTTGCAAGAGTGCTATGAAATTTTGTAGGTACATTATAAAATTAAATTAGCATCTTGGAAAGTATTTTAGTTTCTGATAAATAGGACCATTCATACCGAAATGGGAGGCATTTGATTTTAAGAAATTAAAAAAAAATGGGTACTTTTGTTTGTATCTCAAAAATGGTCCGGATGTCAGCATTTTGTTGGATTAAATTACTCGGTTACATTTCGAGATTCTTTCACATGCTGAAGTTTCAGCCCTGTATCTGCAACTTTGTGGTCACCTTAATATCAAAAAAGGGCTTTTAACCCCCCCCCCCCTCAGTTCACTTATTAGTTTTTCACTGCTATGAGCTAAATGTGACACATATATTAAGATTCGCCAAAGGAATATCCTGACTTCTACTGACCTTAAACTGTAAATATTAATGGAGCTTTGGCTTTATTTGAGTAAAACCCTTCTGGCTCATTTATTATATTGTTTTCACCCATGGCAGCCGGATGGGTGGGTCGGCGATCAGGGGGAAAAATTTGTCTGGGCTGTAACTCAGAAACTGTAGGGTGTAGGAAGTTGATACTTGGTAAAGATATTGGATAGGGAGTGTAGGTGTGCAACATCATGGTGTAACCTTGATTTGACCTTGGACCTTGCTGGAGTGACCTTGAGTTTGAAAATCTTGTCTGGGCTATATCTCGAAAAACATAAGGTATAGGAAGTTAGTACTTGGTAGGGACATTGTTTGGGGGTTGCAGGTGTGCAACATCATGCTATGACCTTGATTGGACATTTGACCTTGCCATAGTGACCTTGACCTATAAAATCTTGTCCAGGCTATATCTTGGAAACTGTAAGATGTAGAAATTTGACACTTGGTAGGGACATTGGTTGGGGTTGTAGGTGTGCAACGTCATGGTGTGACCTTGATTTGACCTGTAACCTTGCCGTAGTGACCTTGAAGTATAAAATCTTGTCCTTGCTATATCTTGGAAACCGTAAGTTGTAGGAAGTTGATACCTGGTACAGACATTGGTTAGGGGCTGTAGGTGTGCAGCATCATGATGTGACCTTGATTTGACCTTTGGCTTTGCTGTAGTGACCTTGACCTATGAAATCTTATCTGGGCTATATCTCAGAGACTGTAAGGTGTAGGAAATTGATACTTGGTAAAGACATTTGTTGGGAGTTGTAGGTGTGCAATGTCATGGTGTGACCTTAACTGGACCTTGCCATAGTGACCTTGACCTTAAAAACTTGTCCTTGCTATATCTCGGAAACCGTAAGGTGTAGGAAGTTGATACTTGGTAGGGACATTGGTTGGGGGTTGTAGATGTGTAACATCATGGTGTGACCTTGATTTGACCTTGCTATATTGACCTTGACCTGTAAAATCTTGTCCGGGCTATATCTTGGAATCCATAAGGTGTAGGAAGTTAATACTTGGTAAGGACTTTGTTTGGGGGGGGGGGGGGGTGTAGGTGTGCAACATCATGGTGTGACTTGATTTGGCCTTTGACCTTGGTGTAGTGACCCTGACCTGTGTAATCTTGTCCGGGCTATATCTCGGAAACTATAAGGTGTAGCAAGTTGATACTTTGTATGGACATTGGTTGGGGGATGTAGATGTACAACATCTGGATAGGGTCATCTGGATTTTGACTTTGACGTATTGACCATAAGTTTTAAAATCTTGTCCGGGCTCTTGAATTCTTTAAGGAGTAGAAGGTTGACACTTGGTAGGGACATTGGTTAGGGGTGTAGGTGTGTATCATGGTATCACCTTTAACTTTGGCTCTGCCAAAGTGTGTTCACCTACCATATTTGAGACATGTTTCTCTTATGACAAAGATATATGGATTGCTACAACTGACTGTTATATATACTTTTACATAATTGCTATTTCCAATGACAGCTATTCTCCAGTTAACAAACTGGACAGCTTCATAATTTTTAGTTTACTGATTAATGCTGTCATCTTGCTATTTAATACTTGTTTTAATACTTTTTCTTTACACATGTTTTCTTTCTCTTAGACATTATTTTCTCTACTGAAACATTATTTGGACCTTTAGAAAACTGACACTACTCTGAAAGTATCCTGATCTTTGTACTGTTTCACTGCTTCTGTATCTCATGGTGTTGAAGACTATTTCCCCAGGCTGTGGGGTACAGTCTGATGCTATTTTTCTAGTTGATATGGGCATTGTTTGGTGGGTGTAAGTGTGCAACATCATTGAGTGACCTTGAATTGACCTTTGACCTTACCATAGTAACCATAACCTTTGAAGTTGTGACCTTACCATAGTAACCTTAACCCTTGAAGTCTTGTCTGGGATATCTAAGAAATTGTAAGGTGTAGGAAGTTGATACTTGGCTGAGACATTGATTTGGGGGTGTAGGTGTGTACTGTCTTAGTATAACCTTGATTTGGCCTTGCCAGAGTAATGTTGACCCTTATAATATTGGCTGGGCTATACATGTATTTTAGAAGCAGTAAGGTGTCGGAAATTGTTCATTGTATTTCTCCTATTACCTGATATATGGATTGCTGCGACTGATTATTATATGTATCCTTATTTATGCTATCTTTATTGACAGATACACTCCAATTAATAAATAAGTAAATTAAAATTTTTTTACAGCTTCATAAGTTTTAGTTTACAAAATAATGGTGTAATTATGCTATTATGTTTTCTTGTTTTGATATTTTGTCTGTACATACATTTTTTCTTTGTTCAGTGTTATTTCTAATGCACCATTACATAATTTACACTGTTCTGAAAGGCTTGTTATCTTGGCACTTTTTCACCTATGCTATATCTCAAGGTGTCCAGTGCTATATCCCCAGTATGTGGGGTATAGGCATCTCTGGTACTCTTTTCTTGCCTCTTGTGATTTCTATTAAAATGATGTACATGTATTTATTTTTTTGACTAGGTTTGTCCACATTTACACTGGTCTGTGAGTTTCTATGCCTTTGGTGTTCTTGGGTTTGTCTGGGTAATACTCTGGTTGTTCCTATACAAAGAAGTGAGGGGAGCCACCACAGAAGAAGAATTCATTCAGCCACCTAAAGTAAGTGAGCCTGGTATGAAGCCAGCTGCAAGCATTGTCATTAGTTTATGAGTTACATTAATTTCTGTAATATTTGCTATGTCAGCAAAGTTACTTGCACACTGTTTTGGTCTAGTGGTAATGTTATCAGTAGTTTTCTGTGGGCTTAAAAGGAATGAAAGCTGGTATTTTGTTCATTATTCAGTGGTATGATTAAACATAGGTATCTGTGTAGATGAACCATATTTAAAACATTAAATGATACTGCAAGATAATTTAATGGCAGTGAAAAGGCTTTGTGTTGTTACAAAGAACTTTTAGTTATAGGTAGGAGTGTCTACCTTACCAAACAGAAGCTGACTACAGGTATTGAATTAACAACACATTTCTTCTAACTAGTAAAATATACTGCCTATTGAGCTTGTGTGTGTTATCAAATGGCCTATAGCCATGTTATAATTGATTCATTTGGATTCAATATTGCTTTCATCACACTATGTAAGTAATATTAATGGGTATAATGGGTATTTGAAAGGGGGGAGGGGGTGCTAAACAAAGCCTATTAGTCATTTAAGAAGTTGTTGTATGAACCAAAATGAAAGCAATAACCAATATCCACACTAGAGATCATGGCCAAGATTAAACATGTGACATCGAGGCTGGTACAGTGTGCTACTAATACACCAGTGTAGTTCTACCAGTAGACTGAAGGTGATACAGTAAAACCTTGATTATCTGACCATGCTGGAAGGGAAGGATTTTATTTGTATAGTGGGAGTTTCATAAAGTAGACATATTTGTGTAAAACATAAAGCTTTTATGAAATAAAAATTTTGACAGAGAAAATGAAAATAGAAAATGATAGCAAAATTAATGTTCATATCATAGAAGGTGTGATATTATAGAATCTGCTGTATATACTAATTTTAGGTGAACAACAGCAATGTACACTGGCCTGAGTTCCTGTGTCACTGGCCACTCTGGTCCATCTACATTGCCCATTTCTGCATGAACTGGTCCAATTACATCATCATGCAGTGGCTACCGACCTACATGGCCCGCAACCTTGGCGCTCAGAAAGGAGACATCATGTTCACTGCTGTGCCTTACATCATGAATTCTGTTGTGGGTGTAGGTAAGGCCTTGTTTTTATGTCTTTACATATTTATTCTAACATGACAGCGATGTAACAGTGTTTCTGATGGGCTAATCCGGTTATTGTTAACCTCCTCAAAACGTAAAATATAACACAAAAAAGTAAGGAAAATATTTTATTATCGACATATCCTGTTAGAATAGGGAGATGCCATAAAAAATCCCGGCCCTACGCAAATTTAGAGCATGAATTCTGGGTTTAGATCACAAAGGTGTAGCGTAGAGCATGGATATCTGCCACTGTGGCCTAGCGGGTAACACACTTGTGTAGGAACTCAGAGGACGTGGGTTCAATCTCAGGTACAGGCAGATACATAGTGGCTCGGATGACCACTTAAAATGGCGGTCCTCTGTCATTGGGTCCTATCCCCAGTGGCAGGTTAAAGAACCTCAAGGACGTTGATAAATGGTCATCCTTGAGCCGCTATCTTCAAGTTAGGGGAATATCAGTTACTTGTGAGTTGGGGCTGTACCTGTACAGTCGGATTGGTTAAATAGCGCTTTGAGTCCTGTAGTATATGGAGATATTGCGCTGAATATAAATACATACATACATACATACATACATACATATTTATAGTATATCCCTATACCAAAATTTCATTGCAAGAAACGTGCAATAGACAACAAAGAAAAAGCTTACATGAAGAAAAGGGTATTTTAGTGATATTTCTTAAACGTATCTGCTTAAATATTTTCTCAAGTTTAGACTGTAATGAATATGACAAGTACAATAATTTCAATCTAATTAGCTGATAAGCTGGTCAACATACTTATGTATTTCAGTTAGCAGGTTCTTTTCATGCAATAGAACATCACTGTTTTCTTTTCAATATAGATAAACCATGTAGCTAAGTTACGAGATCAAAATAATCAAGAATACCATTGGTAGATTCTTATATCATCTGAATATATTGCTGACATTGTTTGTGGTTTAGTGCCATTGGTGTCAGTCTACATGCTATTGAATTCTTTCCATAAATTAAAAGACCTGACAATCTGGTGATTGTTTATATCTGAACACATATTAATACAGGATGAGAAAATGTTCCTGGAATATGAATGTGTATGTTTGTCTGTTTGCTACAGTAGTTCAAAATATGTTACTCCTTACCTTTTCACCATTTTGTCCCTGCCTGGATAAAGGATTCTGGAATGTTATTTAGTATAGTGCACTTGTGGCATTTATTATTACATTTTAATATGTGAAGTAGCCAAATGTTTTAAATCATTTTCAATGATATTGTTCCTATCTCATTCACATTAATATGTCACATTTTCAGCGGCTGGTCACTTTGCAGATGCACTGGTGTCACAGAAGTGGACAGTGCTTTCAGTGCGCAGGCTCATGACCTGTATTGGTCTATTGGGACCTGGCATTTTCATACTCTTCTTCAGTGCTGTAGACAACCTCATCTTAGCAGTAATGTAAGACACTTCCTTTGTGGATAAATGAAACAGTATATTTAAACAATATCGGTGTCATAAAATTATTACTCCAAATAGAAATGTGTCATGAAAGTTCCATCAAATCTTGACCAGTTGTTGCAAATCTGTTAAAATTATAAAATTTTGTTGCAATTTTTAAAAATACTGTTTAACATAATTCTGTCTTAGTCTTACCTTTTATTGTGTCCACCGGAGGCATCCAATGAATACTTTGCTTTAGCATTTGCTACGACGAGCGTAGAGAGATTTTCGGCGTTAACGCTCTCAGAGGAAAACTACACCAGCTAGGTTCACCAAATTTGCAGGATAACTTCATTGGGAGGTAAGCTTCTCTGGGACTGAAATTAGCCTCATTCTAAAGGCCGCCGCGGGCATTTTGAAAATTATCTAACTTTTTCTACTGGCTGGTTCTCATAGGTAGAAGGTTGAATCTGTTCATAGGTGATATGTAATTATGTATAATATATACATGTCCTGTACAACCTTGCAGACATTTAACTTTGAAGCTCTGAATTCAAGGCCATCCACGGATTGACAAAGTACCCCACATAGCGGACTTTAAAAGTGCCTATGCAGTTATGCAGTTAGTCAGCGAAAATAAGAATGTGGAATGTGCGAAGAATTTGATGATTCAGAAAAGTTTTTCTTTTGAGCTTTTTGGAAGAGTTTTGTGTATATTTCTTCTTACTCCTCATCATCAGACTCCTCACACACCTCAGAATTTAACAGCTCCTCTAGCTGATCATCTTCATCCTGTCTAAATCCCTCCAACTTCACCTCCTCCTCATTAGGCTCAAATAAATCACAGAGGGGTATTGGCCTTTGTTGGTTGATAGAATTAGTGTCACTGTTGGCTTTGTCTTTAGTGTCAATGTCACTTTTGGCTTTGCCTTTATATTGAGTCTCTGTATGTACTTTAAGGATACCCAAACTTAAAAGTGCTTATAACTCGATTATTATTGGTCCTAGAGGTTTGCAATGTGAAACCAACCTATAGGAAATCATGGGCTGGAAATCTTTTGATGTGGTCAGATTTGACCTTGGACCCCTCCTTCAAGGTCAAATGAGGATAGACAAACTTAAAATGCTTATAACTTGATAATTATTGGCCCTAGAGGTTTGCAATGTGAAACCAACTTATAGGAAATCATGGGCTGGGAATCTTTTGATGTGTTCAGATTTGACCTTGGGCCCCTCCTTCAAGGTCAAACGAGGATAGTCAAACTTAAAAGTGCTTATACCTCACTTATTATTAAGCGTCCCCAAGGGACGCTTGTTTGTGTATGGGAGAGCTTCAGGCTCCGGCGGCTCCGCCGGCTCCGCTGGCTCCGCTGGCTCCGCATTTTGTTTTCCTTATAACTCTGTAACCGTTAGGCGGATTCTTTTCAAATTTGGCAGGTTTAGGCAGTAGCCTTGGGGAATTTTTTTGAATATGCTGCAGTGACGTTTCAACCAATCAGAGAGGTCACATGACCAAAAATGTCTTTTTTCGATGGGGAAGCTTGTCCGGATGATAACTTGAAAGGAATTTTATCAATTCACCTGATACTTGGCAAATACATTCATTCTATTAAAATCTGGAAATCATTAGATTTTGGCATTGATTGGTCAAGAAATGGCCGAGTAATTAATGATTAATTAATCATTACGAATTTTCCAAATAAGGAAAACACAAAAATGCTTATATCTCGAAAACCGTGCTAGATAGAGCGATTTCGACGAAAGTTTTGACCCACAGGGTATCTCTGCGGAGTAGTTTTCCCAATTTTCAAAAAATTTTTGTCTCGCCCAAAATGGCGGCCATTTTGAATTTTCGAAATTTTCGCAAAAATTGCAAAACACAAAAATGCTTATATCTCAAAAACCGTGCTAGATAGAGCAATTTCGACAAAATTTTTGAGCCGCAGGATATCTTTGTGGAGTACTTTTCCCAATTTTCAAAAAATTTTTGTCTCGCCAAAAATGGCGGCCATTTTGAATTTTCTAAATTTTCGCAAAAATTGCAAAACACAAAAATGCTTATATCTCGAAAACCGTGCTAGATAGAGCGATTTCGACGAAATTTTTGACCCACAGGGTATCTCTGCAGAGTAGTTATCCCAATTTTGAAAAAATTTTTGTCTCGCGAAAAATGGCGGCCATTTTGAATTTTCGAATTTTTCGCAAAAATTGCAAAACATAAAAATGCTTATATCTCGAAAACCCTGCAAGATAGAGCGATTTCGACGAAATTTTTGACCCGCAGGGTATCTCTGCAGAGTAGCCATGCCAATTTTCAAAAAAATTTTATCTTGCCAAAAATGGCGGCCATTTTGAATTTTCGAATTTTTGCGCAAAAATTGCAAAACACAAAAATGCTAATATTTCGAAAACCGTGCTACATAGAGCGATTTCGACGAAATTTTTTATCTTCAGGGTATCTCTGCAGAGCAGCTATCCCAAAGAGCTTTCACTTGGTGAAGTTTCAGACCCATAGCTAATTGCTCACCTACTCAAAAAGAGTAAATGCGAATTACCTCTAAAAGTATTGCAGATGGCCAATTTTTCTCAAATAACTCATTCACCTACTTTTGGAAGAGCTTTCACTTGGTGAAGTTTCAGACCCATAGCTAATTACTCACCTACTCAAAATGAGTAAATGCGAATTATCTGTAAAAGTATTGCGGATACCCAATTTTTATCAAATAACTCATTCACCTACTTTTGGGAGAGCTTTCACTCTGTGAAGTTTCAGACCCATAGCTAATTACTCACCTACTCAAAATGAGTAAATGCGAATTATCTTTAAAAGTATTGCAGATAGTCAATTTTTCTCAAATAACTCATTCACCTACTTTTGGGAGAGCTTTCACTTGGTGAAGTTTCAGACCCATAGCTAATTACTCACCTACTCAAAATGAGTAAATGCGAATTATCTTTAAAAGTATTGCAGATAGTCAATTTTTCTCAAATAACTCATTCACCTACTTTTGGGAGAGCTTTCACTTGGTGAAGTTTCAGACCCATAGCTAATTACTCACCTACTCAAAATGAGTAAATGCGAATTATCTGTAAAAGTATTGCGGATGCCCAATTTTTATCAAATAACTCATTCACCTACTTGTGGGAGAGCTTTCACTCTATGAAGTTTCAGACCCATAGCTAATTACTCACCTACTCAAAATGAGTAAATGCGAAGTATCTCTAAAAGTATTGCAGATAGCCAATTTTTCTCAAATAACTCATTCACCTACTTTTGGGAGAGCTTTCACTTGGTGAAGTTTCAGACCCATAGCTAATTACTCACCTACTCAAAATGAGTAAATGCGAATTATCTCTAAAAGTATTGCGGATACCCAATTTTTATCAAATAACTCATTCACCTACTTGTGGGAGAGCTTTCACTCTATGAAGTTTCAGACCCATAGCTAATTACTCACCTACTCAAAATGAGTAAATGCGAAGTATCTCTAAAAGTATTGCAGATAGCCAATTTTTCTCAAATAACTCATTCACCTACTTTTGGGAGAGCTTTCACTTGGTGAAGTTTCAGACCCATAGCTAATTACTCACCTACTCAAAATGAGTAAATGCGAATTATCTCTAAAAGTATTGCAGATAGCCAATTTTTGTCAAATTAATCATTCACCTACTTTTGGGAGAGCTTTCACTCTGTGAAGTTTCAGACCCATAGCTAATTTCTCACCTACTCAAAATGAGTAAATGCGAATTATCTGTAAAAGTATTGCAGATAGCCAATTTTTCTCAAATTAATCATTCACCTACTTTTGGGAGAGCTTTCACTTGGTGAAGTTTCAGACCCATAGCTAATTACTCACCTACTCAAAATGAGTAAATGCGAATTATCTCTAAAAGTATTGCAGATAGCCAATTTTTCTCAAATAACTCATTCACCTACTTTTGGCAGAGCTTTCACTTGGTGAAGTTTCAGACCCATAGCTAATTATTCACCTACTCAAAATGAGTAAATGTGAATTATCTCTAAAAGTATTGCAGATAGCCAATTTTTCTCAAATAACTCATTCACCTACTTTTGGGAGAGCTTTCACTCTGTGAAGTTTCAGACCCATAGCTATTTATTCACCTACTCAAAATGAGTAAATGCTAATTATCTGTAAAAGTATTGCGGATACCCAATTTTTATCAAATACTCATTCATCTACTTGTGGGAGAGCTTTCACATGGTGAAGTTTCAGACCCATAGCTAATTACTCACCTACTCAAAATGAGTAAATGCGAATTATCTCTAAAAGTATTGCAGATAGCCAATTTTTCTCAAATAACTCATTCACCTACTTTTGGGAGAGCTTTCACTTGGTGAAGTTTCAGACCCATAGATAATTATTCACCTACTCAAAATGAGTAAATGTGAATTATCTCTTAATAGTATTGCAGATAGCCAATTTTTCTCAAATAACTCATTCACCTACTTTTGGAAGAGCTTTCACACACGAAAATGAAAAATTGTGAATACCTCAGAAAAGCTATTTCTTCTGCTTTAATGCTCGGCGGGAGATACACACCGCGGCAGTGGTCTTGACAAAAATTTTTGTCTCCCCAAAAATGGTGGCCATTTTGAATTTTCAAAGTTTTTGCAAAACACAAAAATGCTTATATCTCGAAAACCGTGCTATATGGAGCGAACTCAGCAAAATTTTGGACCTGCTGGGTATCTCTGCAGAGTAGCCATGCCAATTTTCAAAATATTTTTGTCTCGCCAAATATAGCGGACATTTTTAATTCTTTTATTTTTTGCAAAACACAAAAATGCTTATATCTTGAAAACCGTGCTAGATAGAGCAGACTGCGCTGACTTTGGTTGCCACAACAGTATAAGGCTAGAAACGAAGCATTTTCTTAATACTTTAGCACTCACCTTTATATCCTTTTCGGGACGCTTTGTTTTTGCTATGCAAAAACATTATCTTTTTTTTTGCGAGCGATCCTCTAGTTGATCTTAGAGGTTTCCAATTTGAAACCAAATTATAGGATATCATGGCCTGGGAATCTTCTGATGTGGTCAGATTTGACCTTTGCCCCCCCCCCCCCCCTTCAAAGTCAAACAATGGTTCACTGGCTTTGGTGTATTGTCTTTCTGGTGAATACAAATTTGCATCGGTTCTCCGATGCGTAAGTCTAGTTTATTTAGGTTTATTGACAGATACTTTTTATTATGTCGTCACTCTGCGGCGTGGGCGTACGCGTCCGCATGAACAACTTCTTCTCCAAAACTACAAGGCCTAGAGACATGCTGTTTTTTTTAAAAGATACCTTATCTATCGAGGATGAAAAATTGTTCAAGGCATGAAAATCTGTCTGTTCGTCTGTTTGCTAGAGACGTTACAAGGGAGGTACCCCCACCAAAAGTGTGAAAATTTCAACACTTTATCACAATTTTCTCAGTGACTATTGCAGGGATTTCTCTCATATCTTGCATATATGTACTAGGCCAGAGGTAGATTCTCTTGTGTGAGTATGAGACCTGGATCGGTCTTACTTTTTTTTTTAATAAATTTTTTTAATAATTTTTAATGCATTAAAATTCATGAAATCATGCACTAAATCACTTATAACTTGAAAAGTGTTGCATTTAGAGCATTTTGTTAAAATATGTTATTCAGCTACTTTTTTCATAGCTACAACATGGTGAGTAACTTGGGTGTCTGTTTCAATAGCTAAGTGAGTAATAGCTACTTTTGGGCTTTTCAGTAACTACCATCTTGAGTAAAATCACTTGTAACTTGAAAACTATTGCATTTAGAGAATTTCGTATAAATATGTTATTCAGCTACTTTTGGGTCAGCTATAACATAGTAAAATTTCAGACCTGTAGCTCATGGCATAGCTGAGTAATAGCTACTTTTAGGTTATCACTGTTGAGTAAATCACTTATAACTTGAAAACTATTGCATTTAGAGTATTTTGTTTCATATGTTATTCACCTATTTTGGGGTCAGCTATAACATAGTAAAATTTCAGATCTGTAGCTCGTGGCATAGCTGAGTAATAGCTACTTTGAGGTTATCACTGTTGAGTAAATCACTTATAACTTGAAAACTATTGCATTTACAGAAATTTTTGTAAATGTTATTCAGCTACTTTTGGGTCAGCTATAACATAGTGAAATTACAGACCTATAGCTCATGGCATAGCTGAGCAATAGCTATTTTGAGGTTCATACAATTGAGTAAATCAGTTGTAACTTGAAAACTATTGCATTTACAGTATTTTGCTTAAATATGTTGTTCACCTAATTTTGGGTCAGCTATAACATAGTAAAATTTCAGACATGTAGCTCATGGCATAGCTGAGTAATAGCTACTTTGAGTTTATCACCGTTGAGTAAATCACTTATAACTTGAAAACTATTGTATTTACAGAAATTTGTGTAAATACATTATTAAGCTACTTTTGGGTCAGCTATAACATAGTGAAATCACAGACCTGTAGCTGATGGCATAACTGAGCAATAGCTATTTTCAGGTACTGACTGTTGAGTAAATCAGTTGTAACTTGAAAAATATTGCATTTGGAGTATTATGTTAAAATATGTGGTTCACCTACTTTTGGGTCAGCTATAACATAGTGAAATTACAGACCTATAGCTCATGGCATAGCTGAGCAATAGCTATTTTGAGGTTCTCACTATTGAGTAAATCAGTTGAACTTGAAAACTATTGCATTTAGAGTATTTTGCTTAAATATGTTATTCACCTATTTTGGGGTCAGCTATAACATAGTAAAATTTCCGATGTGTAGCTCCTGGCATAGCTGAGTAATAGCTACTTTTAGGTTATCACTGTTGAGTAAATCACTTATAACTTGAAAACTATTGCATTTAGAGTATTTTGTTTCAACATGTTATTCACCTATTTTGGGGTCAGCTATAACATAGTAAAATTTCAGACCTGTAGCTCATGGCATAGCTGAGTAATAGCTACTTTGAGGTTATCACTGTTGAGTAAATCACTTATAACTTGAAAACTATTGCATTTACAGAAATTTGTGTAAATACGTTATTCAGCTACTTTTGGGTCACTTATAACATAGTGAAATTACAGACCTGTAGCTCATTGCACAACTGAGCAATAGCTATTTTTAGGTACTGACTGTTGAGTAAATCAGATGTAACTTGAAAACTATTGCATTTAGAGTATTTTGTTTCAATATGTTATTCACCTATTATGGGGTTAGCCATAACATAGTAAAATTTCAGACCTGTAGCTCATGGCATAGCTGAGTAATAGCTACTTTGAGGTTATCACTGTTGAGTAAATCATTTATAACTTGAAAACTATTGCATTAACAGAAATTTGTGTAAATACATTATTCAGCTACTTTTGGGTGAGCTATAACATAGTGAAATTACAGACCTGTAGCTCATGGCACAACTGAGCAATAGCTATTTTCAGGTACTGACTGTTGAGTAAATCAGTTGTAACTTGAAAAATATTGCATTTGGAGTATTTTGTTAAAATATGTGGTTCACCTACTTTTGGGTCAGCTATAACATAGTGAAATTACAGACTTATAGCTCATGGCATAGCTGAGCAATAGCTATTTTCAGGTTCTCACTATTGAGTAAATCAGTTGTAACTTGAAAACTATTGCATTTACAGTATTTTGCTTAAATATGTTGTTCACCTACTTTTGGGTCAGCTATAATATAGTAAAAATTCAGACATGTAGCTCATTGCATAGCTGAGTAATAGCTACTTTGAGGTTATCACTGTTGAGTAAATCAGTTGTAACTTGAAAACATTTAGAGTATTTTGTTTAAATATGTTATTCATATAATTTTTGGTCAGTTATATCATAGTGAAATTGCAGACCTCTGTGTCATGGCATAGCTAAGCAATAGCTACTTTCAGGTTCTCACTATTGAGTAAATCATTGTATCCACAGGATAGCCGCAGTGTGTAGAGAGATTTAACCATTACTGCTCTAATGAAAAAAATATTATAGCTAGCCTTCTCAAGTTTGCAGAATATATTAATAACCATAAAATGTTGTCTGGGAATATTTTTGGCCTCAGTTTGAAAAACAAGATGACCGCCAGGGACTTTTATTCGACTTTAAAAAGGACTTTTGTTGGCCCTCTAGAGCAAAGGGTATTATAAGTAGAGATCTCAAATTCGGAGGATATGTTCCTCATTATAAAATCTTGACTGGGAATATTTTTGGGCTCATTTTGAAAAACAAGATGGCCGCCACTGGTGTTTCTTTGTCAGTCATGAAAAGAGCTTATATCTCCCTTATTATTGGTCCTAGAGGTTTGGGATGGTAAACCAACCTGTAGGAAATCATGGGCTGGGAATCTTTTGGTGTGGTCAGATTTGACCTTTGACCCCTCCTTCAAGGTCAAACGAGAATAGCCAAACTTAAAAGTGCTTATAACTCGCTTATTATTGGTCCTAGAGGTTTGGGATGGTAAACAGACATATAGGAAATCATGGGCTGGGAATCTGTTGATGTTGTCCGATTTGACCTTGAACCCCTTCTTCAAGGTCAAACAAATATAGCGAAACTTAAAAGTGCCTATAACTCGCTTATTATTGGTTCTAGAAGTTTGGGATGGTAAACCATCCTATAGGAAATCATGGGCTGGGAATCTTTTGGTGTGGTCAGATTTGACCTGTGGACCCCTCCTTCAAGGTCAAATAAGGACAGCCAAACTTAAAAGTGCTTATAACTCACTTATTATTGGTCCTAGAGGTTTGGGATGGTAAATCAACCTATAGGTAATCATGGGCTGGGAATATTTTTGTGTGGTCAGATTTGACCTTGGACCCCTTCAAGGTCGTACGAGGATACTGCATTTGCAGTATTTCTTTAAATATGTTTTAACCTACTCTTTACACTTAAACAGTTACCTTGTTACTTTCCTTCATAAAACCATTTGCAGGGCACAACTTTTTGGTCCTTTTCTTCTGTCAGGTTCAGAATTTCTTTGAACATGCTGTTCAATTACCATTTACTGTACTTCTGTACAGCACTTTCCCTGATAATTATGCTTTCCTCTCATTATTACCTTCACAAATCAAAAACACTCGGTCAGCTGACACAGTGCCCGTTCACGGGCACTCTCCTCTTGTTAATCATATATAATCAGATCGGGTCAAAATATTATTTTAATTTTTAAATGTTTGGAAAAATTGTTTTATATCTACTTGTTTTATTATATTGAAAATATAATTGACCTGGTGCTATATATTTTTTCCAGATTCGTATCTGTGTCAATGGGACTTAGTGCATGTAATTCTTCTGGTCACTTGAGTAATCATGCAGATATTGCACCCAACCATGCTGGTATAACATTTGCAATATCAAACACATTGGTAAGTAATAGAGCTGAAACTATTAGCAAAATTTGCTGGCCAGGTAGTCACTTGCATTTACTGTCAACTAACCGATTAACTGTTTCCAAGGTTTAGCATGTTTCAATAATACTGAAAACATCACATGTACATATATTCCGGATGTAAACAAATAAAATGGCGGATCGCAAGATGCTAAAAAAGAAATAAATTCACCAGATTGTTGGATAAATTTGCCAATGACATAATATTTTGATATTTAAAAAAAATTCGGAAAAAGTGCTTTAATTTGATATATTTTAAAGTCTTACGTCGAAATATTTATAGTTTTAACAATCACGGAAATCCAAAAGGGTGACATACACAAGGAAACAGTTAATTTGTTCAGCAATATTGGCGTCGACTAGTGCTTTTATAACCTAATAATCGATATGTACGAATAATCATTTCAGCTCTAGTAAGTAATTCAGTGAAAGATATTCTTAACAGACATTAAGCTGATATTTAATTGTTTAAAATTCCTAACTCATATGTAGGGGGAAAGGTGAAAGTATTGTCAGTTGTGACAAATTAATTTAGTTTAAAATGTATTTCTCAGAGTGGGATGTTATGACTGTATAAAGTGAATGTTTAGTGTAAAGGGAATTTATATAAAACCAGACCCAGAGTGCTCTTTACCTTACAGCCTTTAACGTCTGTGTGAATATTGTTTAACCCATGGTGTTTGGATGGGCAGTCGGTGGGGTTGCAGGAAGAACTTTCTCCAGACTGTATCACTGAGACCATGAAGCATGTGAAGTTGACATTTGGTAGGGACATTGGGGCGTGTCGGTGTGCAAGGTCATGGTATGACCTTGATTTGACTTTTGACCTTGCCATAGTGACCTTAACCTTAAAAAGTTGGTCTGGGCTATATCTTGGAAAATGTAAGGCGTAAGAAGTTGACACCTAGTATGGACATTGGTTAGGGGTGTGGGTATGCAGAGTCATGGTGAGACCTTGATTTGATTTTTAACCTTGCCGTAGTGACCTTGACCTTTAAAATCTTGTCTGGGATATATCTCAGAATTTGTAAGATGCAGAAGGTTGATATGTGGAAGGGTCATTGGTTAGAAGGTGTAGATATGTAACATCATGGTGAGACCTTGATTTGACCTTTGACCTTTCTATAGTGTTCTTGACCTTAAAATTTTGTCTGGGTAATATCTCGGAGACTGTAAGGTGTTTTTAGGTGATGCGTGGTAGGCACATTGGTTAGAGCATATTTCCTTTATCGCATATATCAAGATATATGGATTGCTGTAGCTGATTATTACATGTACTTTTTATTGCATAAAAACGTACTTACATAATCCCAACAAATGCTTACGTGACCTACCGTTCGGTCAAGGACACAGACAATGTGTCTCGCCATGTTTTTTCTACTGAAAGTACACACGTAAACCCCAGGGGGCACCTGCTTGAGGTTATCTCCACTATAAGTTGCCATTCTAATTTTGACCGCCGTGAAGTGCACACGCGTTCTTTTGTACGATTCAAGATGTCCGAAAAACAAAGGAAATGTTCAGTTTGCTTGGGTGATATGCTTCCATGGGATAATCACCAAGCTTGTTTAAAATGCAGAAACGACAAGAAGGGAAAAGACAAGTGTGTTGTGAGTAAAGAATCTGATTGCTCTATTTGTGCTGGGGCCTTAAAAATTCCACACAAAAGAAAAGCTTCCAAGTCCAAAAGTTCTGAGAAGTTTGATGACTCTCTCTTGGATGAACCAACACCTTCAAAATCTTCACAGCCTTCTACTTCCAAACCTGATTCCTCGCTTCAAGACATGATTAAAGCTATGAATAATCAGTTGGCTTCCTTGGCTTCCCAGTTTGAAGAGTTCAAACGCAGTGACAAACCTTCAGCCTCTAAGAACAGTCTTCCTCTCTGTCAGGAGCAGGGTATGAGTGCCCCTGTCTCCCAGACGAGAACTCAGCCTTCAGAAGGAGAGCTATCTGATGAGGACTCCTCTTTGCCTGCCAGCAAGAGACACAGATCTAAGTCTCCTCAAGGGGATGCAGACTCTCATTCACAGGAGTTAGATCCCTCTTATGTTGAGATGCTCAATGCCATCAGAGGTCTACTGGATCTGGAGGTACCACAAGTGGAGTGCCTTGTGGCCCCTTCTGCTTTTTCCAAGAAACCCTCCAAGCAGGTGGTGAGGAAACAAAATTTGGCTTTACCTCCTGTCCAAGATATTCAGTCCATGTGGGACTACAGGTTTAGGAAGGCCTCTGGAACCTCAGTCAAAGACAAATCCAGCTCTGAATCATTGTCCCAGGGACAGTTTTTGGCCTTTGAGAGGCCCGACATGATCTACTACACTACCTCTCCACAAAATACGCCTTTGAAAGCTCCTAAACTACCTGACTCCTACTTCAACATAGCTAGAGTGAAATCATTGTCAAATTCCATCTCTGTACCTTCCAAACAACATATTGTTCAAGAGACAGTTTGCAGGGAAAATGTTCAAATTTTAGGCCATGTAGTGTGGTTTAAAATGGCTATAGAGGAGCTCAACAACAGAATCCAGGAGTTGGCTACTGAAATTAGAGGGTCTGAAGATCTGGATACAGTCAAGGAGTCAGCAGACCTCATGATAAAATATTCTCAGCTACAGGCTTCAGTTACCTCCTCTCTGGAGATAGCCCTGGATACGGTCCTCAAACAAAACATGACTCTGGCATGCAATATGCTCCTTCAAAGGAGGGATAGCTTATTGAAGGACTGCAGCTCAAAATTAGGTCCAAAAGACTTGGCAAGCTTGCGTACAGACCATTTTGACCAACAGGAGGTCTTCAACTCGGATATTTTATCCCAGGTTGAGGATAACATGATCAAAAGATTGTCAATAATGAAGGAATCTGATTCCAAGTCATACAGAGACTCTGTGAAGAATTTCGATTTCGGGAGGTCTTCACATCCAAAGCCCTCACAGGAAGGTAACAGGTCGTTTCGTGACAAACGAACGCAGCAAAATTCAACCTATGGCCACTTCTCTGCGCGCGCATCGCGAGGAGGCAGAGGTGGAAAGAGGAAATGACTTCCCAGGGGCAAGGTTGCGGACTTTCTGGCAGGTATGGTCAAAAAACCACGCCCATCCCAGAGTAGTAAGTTTACTGCAACATGGCTATCGCCTAGACTTCAATTTCCTTCCAAAATTGTCGAAAATTCCGCTCATTTTGAGCGAATATCACAACAAAAACAAAGATGGCGCCCTCCAAGAGGCAGTTCAGGCCATGCTTACAAAAAAGGCGATAGTTCCTGTCAAAAAACTCACTACTCTGGGATATTACAGCAGACTTTTTCTGGTTCCAAAACCCATGAATCGTTGGCGACCAGTAATAGATCTAAGTATGTTAAATCTTCATTTACATGTACCGACATTCAAGATGGAAACAGCCGAATCTATCAGGAAATCGATTCGAAAAGGGGAGTGGGTCATCTCAATAGACCTCACAGACGCTTATTTCCATGTTCCAATACATCCACAATCTCCAAAATATCTGAGATTTCAGACCAAAAAAGGGGTTTTTCAGTTTCAAGCTCTTCCTTTTGGTGTCGCGACAGCTCCCCTAGAGTTCACTCGCATTGTCAAAGAGGTCAAACTCATAGCTCAAGCCAGGAACCTCAGAATCCATCAATATCTGGACGACTGGCTTCTTCGGTCACCATCAAAAGATCAATGTCTCAAAGATTTGGAAAAGTTAGTTCAATTGGTCCAAGAACTAGGCTGGCTTATCAATTTTCAAAAATCGGAATTGATACCCACGCAAAAACTGGATTTTCTGGGCTATCATTTCGACCTTCAGAGGGGTCTAGTGTTCCCAACCCAGAAGAAACTCGATCGGCTAAACGCTCAGACTGTTTCCATCAGAAAGTCATTAGTCTTGACTCCAAGAAAGCTCATGTCGCTCATAGGGACTTTAGCTTCCTTGGAAAAAACAGTGCCACTAGGAAGGTTACACATGAGGCCTTTCCAGTGGTACCTAAAGTCGCACTGGAAGTTTCCCCAGTCATTGGACATAAGGATTCCAGTAACAGGAAATTTCCTGAAGCACCTAAAGTGGTGGGAGGATATCAAAAATCTCATGGCAGGTGCTCCTATCCATCCTCAGGTACACAACACACTGGTGTTTACAGATGCCTCACAAAAAGGCTGGGGAGCTCACTTAAACGAGATAGTGTTAAGTGGTCTCTGGTCAAACAAGGAAGCCCAGCTCCACATCAATGTATTGGAGCTAAAAGCTGTTCTTCTAGCCCTAAAGGGCTTTCAGGAACACTTACAAGGTCAAACAGTGCTCATTTGTTCAGACAACAGCACAGCAGTAGCTTATTTGAACAAAGAAGGAGGCACACATTCCATAGAGATGTGTGCTCTTATCTGGAGAATTCTTGCATTCACAAATTCCAGAAGAATCCAGATAAGGGCAAGACACGTACCTGGATCCCTAAACGTCATAGCAGACTCTCTATCACGAAGGGACAAGGTCATACAGACGGAGTGGTCACTTCACCAACAGATATTCAACCAAATTTGCAAAGTTTGGCACACACCAATGGTAGATCTTTTTGCAACTCATCTAAATTACAAACTTCCAATTTATGTATCTCCTGTCCCAGACAGAAAGGCTTGGAAAATAGATGCATTGAATATCTGTTGGGAAGGCCTAGACGGCTATGTCTTCTGTCCAGTAGCCATCCTGCCACAAGTAATTAAAAAAATAATAACATACCCATGCAGGATGATAGTACTGGCTCCAGGGTGGCCAGGGATGCCGTGGTTCTGGGATCTGGTGGATCTCTCGACCAGGGTACCTCTACAGCTCCCTCATTGGAAGACATTACTGAAACAACCACATTCCAACAGGTTGCACAACAACGTGGAGTACCTGAATCTGCATGTGTGGCTTCTGGATTCCAGGAATCCAATTCTGGAAGATTCTCATCTGAGGTGGCAGAAAGAATTAAGGCACCTCAGAGGGAATCCTCAAGAAAAGTCTACCAATCAAGGTGGACCATTTATGGGCAATGGTGCACAGAGAATAAGGTGGACATCACCTCAACAGCTGTTCCCCAGGTAGCAGAATTTTTAAACTACCTGTTCACAGTCAAAAATCTCAAACCAGCTACAATCACTGGTTACAGAACAGCAATTGCTGATGCTTTGGGTTCACAGGGTGAATTCATTTCAAAAAGTCTAGAACTGAATAGACTTATTGCCAGCTTCACCAGGGATAGACCTAAACCAAATAGGTCCATACCTACATGGGACCTCTCATTGGTCCTCTTAGGTTTGACAAAACCTCCCTTTGAGCCTTTGTCAGAGGCTCCTTTGAAGTGGCTAACTTACAAGACAGTGTTCCTGTTGGCTTTAGCCTCAGGAAAAAGAAGGAGTGAGATACATGCATGGACTCACTCTTCTGTCTCTTCAAGGAGAAATTGGTCAGAAGTTACTGTCTCTCCTTCTCCGGCCTTCCTGGCTAAAAACCAATTGGCTTCAGATGGCCCTGATTCCATTAAGCCAGTAGTGATACCAGCCCTTACTACCATGTTGGACAGCTCGCTGGTGGAGGACAAGTCACTTTGTCCAGTTAGGGCCCTCAAGGTCTATTTACAGAAGACCAAATCCATGAGAAAGGGCAAGGCCCTGCTCTTTGTATCCCTTAGGGAGGGTTATTCTAAGGATATCACAAAAATAACCATTTCCCAGTGGATCAAACACACCATTCAAACTTGCTATCAGTCTTCAGATACGGCTGATCAACAGGTCACTCAGGTTAGAGCTCATGATGTTAGAGCTATGGCTGCATCACTTGCATTTAAAGGAGGTATCTCTTTAGAGCAGGTCTTGAGCTCCTGTTACTGGAAATCCCACAATACCTTTACAAACTTTTATTTGAAGGATATTTGCTGGGAAAATGATGATATCTTTAAGTTAGGTCCCATTGTGTCTGCACAGCATATAGTGAACAATTGAGACTTAATAGTTTAATCAGTCTTTATTTTTTCAGGATATATGGAATTGGACTGGAATGTAGTAGGACTTTGATTTTTGAACACGACTATGGATAAGATTTCATGTTATGACTGCTTGGCTTGAAGGACAGCTGCACTCTGACTGCTGGAGTTTTATTCAACTGGGCACAGCTGACCTTTGACCCCTGCACATCTGTACAGATACGGTGACGGGATTCATAAATATCATACTATGTATAGTACAACATGCTGCTTTCAAAAGTGGGTGAGTACTTTGCAGTTACTTTATTACAACTACTTTTTCACTTTATCAGTACTTGTAATAACAATAATATAATTACAGTTTTAACTATATGTACTATGTTACAGTTGTTTGTAGTATAACATATGGTGTCTATGCATTTTTTGTATCTGTATAACCTCAAGAACTCTCCTATAGCACTTGACAGTCCTCAGAAGTCTACCCACCATGGACCTCAGGGCTGTATTCAAGCATTTGTTGGGATTATGTAAGTACGTTTTTATGCAATAAAATTGGTTAATTTTATTGTAATTGGAATTTTTATAAATAAAAATACTTACATAATCCCAACAAGGAGAGTCCCACCCTCCTCCCCTCTACCATCTTCTGAGGGTTAGGGTCAAAATTTTAAGAATGGCAACTTATAGTGGAGATAACCTCCAGCAGGTGCCCCCTGGGGTTTACGTGTGTACTTTCAGTAGAAAAAACATGGCGAGACACATTGTCTGTGTCCTTGACCGAACGGTAGGTCACGTAAGCATTTGTTGGGATTATGTAAGTATTTTTATTTATAAAAATTCCAATTACAATAAAATTAACCAAATTTCTTAATTTGGCCATTTCCATTGACAGCTATACTTCAGTTAGTCATTTTAACAGCTGCATAATTTTTACCCCACAGCCCTTAAGGGCTGTCGGGGTATTGTTTTGACCCATGGTGTCCGGATGGGCGGGCGTCCGGGCGGGCGGCGGGAAATAATTTGTCCGGGCTGTATCTCAGAAACCGTAAGGTGTAGGAAGTTGATACTTGGTAGGGACATTGGTTAGGGGGTGTAGGTGTGCAACGTCATGTTCTGACCTTGATTTGACCTTTAACCTTGCCGTAGTGACCTTGAGTTTGAAAATCTTGTCCGGGCTATATCTCGGAAACTGTAAGGTGTAGGAAGTTGATACTTGGTAGGGACATTGGTTAGGGGGTGTAGTTGTGCAACGTCATAGTCTGACCTTGATTTGACCTTGGACCTTGCCGTAGTGACCTTGACCTATAAAATCTTGTCCGGGGTATATCTCGGAAACCGTAAGGTGTAAGAAGTTGATACTTGGTGGGGATATTGGTTAGGGGGTGTAGGTGTGCAACGCCATGGTGTGACCTTGATTTGACCTTTGACCTTGCTGTAGTCACCTTGACCTACAAAATGTTGTCCGGGCTATATCTTGGAAACTGTAAGGTGTGGGAAGTTGATATTTGGTAGGGAAATTGGTTAGGGATGTAGGTGTGCAACGTCATGGTGTGACCTTGATTTGACCTTTGACCTTGCCGTAGTGACCTTGACCTATAAAATCTTGTCCGGGCTATATCTCAGAAACCGTAAGGTGTAGGAAGTTGATATTTGGTAGAGACATTGGTTAGGGGGTGTAGGTGTGCAGCATCATGGTGTGACCTTGATTTGACCTTGCTGTAGTGACCTTGACCTATAAAATCTTGTCTGGGCTATATCTTGGAAACCGTAAGGTGTAGGAAGTTTATACTTGGTAGGGACATTGGTTAGGGGCTATAGGTGTATATTATCATGGTGTGACCTTAATTTGACCTTTTACCTTGTCGTAGTGACCTTGACCTTTAAAATCTTCTTGGACCTTTGGGTCTGTCTTTTGATGCAGATTAAGCAAAAGTCATATTAGAATTTATTAAGAATTTTACTTTCATAACTTCCCATTGTAAGAGATAGAATTTCACCAAGTGAGCCACAGATTTTGCTCCAACACCACAATAAGCATTCATTAAATGTATTACCACTTCTGTATGCATGGTAATATTCAAACCATCTAAACCATAATTCGGCCATGCAGATGTAGGTAAAGAGTGTTGAATTTTAGTTTACTGATTAATGCTGTCATCTTGTTATTGAATTATCTTGTTTTAATACTTCATCTTTATACGCATTTTCTTTCTTTTAAACATTATTTCTCCATTTAAACATTGTTTGGACCTTTATATAACTGACAGTGCTCTGAAAATATCCAGAAGTTTGTACTGGTACAGTACTTCTATATCTCATGGTGTTGAAAATATTTCCCTAGGCTGTGGGATATGGGCATCTCTGATGCTATTTTTAGTTCAATGAATAATGCTGTCATCTTGCTATTTAATTGCCTTGTGTTAATACTTTTCCTTGAAATACATTTTCTCTCTCTTAAACATTATTTTGTCTACTGACGATTTTTTTTTTACCCACAGCCCTTAAGGGCTGTCGGGGTATTGTTTTCACCCATGGCGTCGGATGGGCGGGTGGGTGGCAACGGGAAAAAGTTTGTCCGGGCTGTGTCTCAGAAACTGTTAGGTGTAGGAAGTTAATACATGGTAGGGAAATTGGTTAGGAGGTGTAGGTGTGCAACGTCATGGTCTGACCTTGATTTGACCTAGCCATAGTGACCTTGAGTTTGAAAATCTTGTCCGGGCTGTATCTCAGAAACCGTAAGGTGTAGGAAGTTGATACTTGGTAGGGACATTGGTTAGGGGATGTAGGTGTGCAGCGTCATGTTCTGACCTTGATTTGACCTTGCCGTAGTGACCTTGAGTTTGAAAATCTTGTCCAGGCTATATCTCGGAAACTGTAAGGTGTAGGAAGTTGATACTTGGTAGGGACATTGGTTAGGGGGTGTAGTTGTGCAACGTCATAGTCTGACCTTGATTTGACCTTGCTGTAGTAACCTTGACCTATAAAATCTTGTCCGGGCTATATCTCGGAAACTGTAAGGTGTAGGAAGTTGATACTTGGTGGGGACATTGGTTAGGAGGTGTAGGTGTGCAACGTCATGGTCTGACCTTGATTCATCCTTTGACCTTGTCATAGTGACCTTGACCTTTAAAATCTTGTCTGGGATATATCTCAGAATTTGTAAGATGCAGAAGGTTGATATGTGGAAGGGTCATTGGTTAGAAGGTGAAGATATGTAACATCATGGTGAGACCTTGATTTGACCTTGTCTGTAAGGTGTAGGAAGTTGATACTTGGTAGGGACATTGGTTAGGGGGTGTAGTTGTGCAACGTCATAGTCTGACCTTGATTTGACCTTGCTGTAGTAACCTTGACCTATAAAATCTTGTCTGGGTTATATATCGGAAACTGTAAGATGTTTTTAGGTAATACTTGGTAGACACATTGGTTTGAGAATGTAGGTGTGCAACATCATCGTATGACCTTGAGTAGATCTTTGACCTTCCTGTAGTGACCTTGAGCTTTAAAATCTTGTCTGGACCATATCCCGGAATCTGTAAGGTGTAGGAAGTTGGTACTTGGTAGGGATATTGGTTAGATGGTGTAGGTGCACAACATCATGGTGTGACCTTGATATGACCTTTTAACTTGTCATAGTGACCTTGACCTTTAAAATCTCGTCCGAGCTATGTCTCGGAAACTGTAAGGTGTAGGAAGTTATGAAGTTGATACTTGGTAGGGATATTGGTTGGGAGTTGTAGGTGTGCAATGTCATGATGTGACCTTGATTTGACTGTTGATCTTACCGTAGAGTCCTTGACCTTTAAAATTTTGTCCGGGCAATATCACTGCAACGATAAAGTGTAGGAGGTTGATGCTTGGTAGGGACATTGCTTAGAGGTTGTAGGTGTAACACATCATGCTGCAATCTTGATTTGAGCTTTGACCTTGTCATAGTGACCATGGGTTTTAAAATCTTGTCCGGGCTATTTTTTGGATTCCCTAAGATGTAGAATGTTGACACTTTGTAGGGACATTGGTTAGGTTCTATATCTCATGGTATTGAAAATTATTTCCCCAGGCTGTGGGGTACGGGCATCTCTGATGCTATTTTCCCTGAAAACTTATATTTTTCTTTTTCAATTCTTCTATATCTCATGGTGTTAAAAATTGTTTCCTCAGTCTGTCGGATATGGGCATCAAAGATGCCATTTTCTATGTTTATGTTTCTATAACGTGAGACAACCGTTACTATTTTAGGATTATATTTTAAAATTAATCTAAGGTAATGTCTCAACCACAATCTCAGGTGTCACCAAAACCACAGTCCCCTTTGCTGCCCAAATCATAATCCTCAATAACGCCATAAATTATAATGCAGGTATCATCCACTGGGATCCCAGGCATCACCCAGACCAGAATCTCAAGTATTGCTTAAACCTCAACCAACCATGTATCACCTGACTCACAATCCCAGGTATCCCCCAAGCCACAATTCAAGATATCACCTTAGCCAAATCTGAGATATCATCCAAGACACAGTCATGGGTATTACCTAAACCACAGTCCCATGTTGTGACCATTTGACCAATGTCAGATATTTCCCAAGTCACAGTCTCGGGTACCACCTAACCCACAATCTCAGGTATTGTTTTAGTCATAATGCCAGGTATCCTTTAAAGCCATGGTCTCATGTATTACATGAGACACATGCAAGGCATCATTTCAGCAACAATCCCATGTATTACCTGAGCCGCAATTTCTGGTGTCACCTTTGACATAATCCCACATATCATCTAAGCTACAATCAGGGATATTACCAAAGCCACAGTCCCAGGTATTTCCTGTAGGCCTTTGTTTAATCCTGTAAAATTTTAGTTGGCATTTGTATTCTGTACTTTTCAGGCCACAATCCCAGGTATTACCTGTGGGCCTCTCACTGCAGAGCTAGTCACACAGTCTCACGGCCGCTGGTTCCCAGTGTTTGTGATTGCAGCAGGAGTGAACTTTGTGGGGGCGGTGATATACACCAGCCAGAGTGCCGCCAGCCAGGTGTTATAGCATACGATAAAACGATAAAGCTTGCTGCTACCAACATTGAGCAGAGTTTATATACAAACTTTCGTCAGTGAAACTCTGTTCAGTAGAAATCACTTTCCAGTAGAAGAGAATGCCAGCTCCTCAGAAGTCCTTTGTTCCTAATGAAATTCATTCATGTTATCTGAAATTCCTGGTTACACAGAAGTATTAGTCTGATCCATTGAGATTTGACTTCAGAGGGTTCAATTGCATCAGTACACACTCCACAGTATATGTAACTGTGTAAAATTTACCACTGAAGAAAATGCTATTACAATGTCACACTAAAGTGGTAAAACATATGGTCAGAATGAAGATTGTGTGGGATTTTTAATAACCTATAGTTGTGTAGTTTGTAGTTGTAGCCCAACAAGCATTTGATGAAATATTTTTTAGTAGTGTGTCAGATATGAATGAAAACAACATAATTATAATCAAAGGATTTAAGTGTTGTCTTTAATTTATCAGAATGATTGTGCCTGTGATCTTATTATATCCCCAGACGAAAGTCGGGGATATATTGGATTCAGGTCCGTCGCGCCGCCGCCGCCGCCGCCGCCGCCGCCGTAGAAATTTCCTTGTGGACGCGATAACTCAAAAACAAATTAATATTTTTTTTTCAAACTTGGTACACATGTTAAGGGTGCCCAAAGGAAGATCCCTATTTTAAGGTGACCTTAAACTCCCAGTAAAAAAGAACTTATGGCCACCTTAAGGTCAGAAATTGGACTTTTGGCCACTTAGAGCCCTGTAGGTCACAAACTATGATGCTCAGCTGGCTGAAATTTTACCTGACAACACATTAATATGTTCTTAGTACATGTGCCGAAAATCACGACTTTAAGTTGAGGAGAAAATTGTGTTTGAGGCCCATAAATACCCCCACTTGGGGATTTTTTGCTATACTTTTCACATATTTTGCCCTATAATTTGGAAGTGGTAATTCTGATGAGTCTCAAACTGCGCTAGGTATAACTTTGATATGTAATCCTTGTCTGTAGAAAATTTTAGGGCTGTAGGTTTACCCAAAGGGGTCGACTTAAGGTCTCAAAAGTGCCCACAGAGACCCAGTTTATGCACTTTTTGCCACTTTCAAGCACTGTAGCTTTCAAACTATGTCTCTCATCTAAGTTAAATATCATCTGGGAATATATCTATGTGTTTTCTTATATGTGCCCCAACATTTAGGCCTTTAATAGACAGTTAACCTGTGTATCAGGACCATAAACACCCACCCGAGTGACCCTTATAAGACATTTTTCACATCTTTTTCCCTGTAACTTGGAAATGGTAAGTCTGAGAAGTTTCAAACTGTATTAGATATATATTCTGTGTGTAATCTTAGTATGTAACAGATTTTAAGTCTGAAGCTTTAATTTTGAAGGTCAAATTGAGGTCTCTAAAAGGCTCCCAAAGACCCAATATTTGGACTTTTTGCTACTTTTAAGCCCTGTGAGTGTCAAACTATGTGACTGATAGAGCTCAAATCCTATCTGGGAAGATATTAGTATGTTATTTATATATGTGCCAAAAATTAAGGCTTTAAGAAGACATTTAACCTGTGTATGAGGATCATAAATCCCCACCCGAGTGACCATTTTTAGACATTTTTCACATATTTTGCCCTGTAACTTGGAAATGGTAAGTCTAAGAAGTTTCAAACTGTATTAGATGCATATTCTATGTGTAATCTTAGTATGTGACAAATTTTAAGTCTGAGGCTTTAATTTGAAGGCCACATTTAGGTCTCTAGAAGGCCCCATAAAGACCCAGTATTTGGACTTTTTGCCAATTTTAAGGCCTGTGACTGTTAAACTATGTGACTGATAGAGCTGAAATCTCATCTGGGAATACATTATTATGTTCTTTTTACATGTGCCAAAAATCAAGGCTTCAAGTAGACATTTAACCTGTGTATGAGGACCTTAAACACCCACCTGAGTGACCCTTTTAAGACATTTTTCACATATTTTGCTCTGTAACTTGGAAATGGTAAGTCTGAGAAGTTTCAAACTTTATTAGATACATATTCTATGTGTAATCTTAGTATGTAACAAATTTTAAGTCTGAAACTTTAATTTGAAAGCCACATCGAGATCTCTAAAAGGCCCACAGAGACCCAATATTTGGACTTTTTACCACCTTTAAGCCCTGTGACTGTTAAACTATGTGATTGATGGAGCTGAAATCCCATCTGGGAATGCATTATTATGTCCTTTTTACATATGCCGAAAATCAAGGTTTTTAGTAGACATTTAACCTGTGTATGAGGGCCATAGACACTCGCCCAAGTGCCTTTTTGGACATTTTTTCCGTATTTTGCCCTGTTATTTGGAAATGCTTAGTGTGACAAGTCTTAAACTGTATTATATATAATTTTTGTTTGTTATGTATGTCCCCCAAAAAGTTTCATATCTGTTGTTTAATTGCTAAGGTCTCTTTAACAATTGTAAAATGCCCACAGAAACCCAATTTATGGACATTATGCCACTTTAAAGCCCAGTAACTGTCAAACTATGTGGGTTATAGAGCTGAAATCTTTGGATTTTTAAAAGGAAATGCCTGTCTATTTAAATTTTGAATATTAATAATGTTATGGCTATCTTAGTCTTTTAAGAACTTATTTTTGTGTGTTATACCTCTGCTTGCTGAGTTTTTAACTTTTTAAAATGAAACTGGTTAAACATATTCAAGTAGACAAAATGGACACTTTAAGTGAGCTTTAAGTCCCAATATTAATGAAATTATATCCTTATGTAGTAAAACTAGGGGATTTTTAACCCTCAACTAGCCCAGTTTTATTCAACTTGCCTCAGTTAATTTTGACACAGCTCCTACAGTTATGAACTCATTTCAGTTGATAATCACATACTTAAAATTCTCAATTCTTTTTGTATTTGAGTACCCCTTTTATATAGATTGTTTGTTTACCATTTATGCATCCCCCACCCGGATTCCCCCCACCCACCTCTGGGACCTCCAGCTATATTGAGTGACACTAAATAAACAAAGGTATTTAATGATATCAGATGAGAAACAAAGAACTCAATGGGGTTGCAGATCTTGTGTAATAGTGAGAGAGGTGTGGAGAAGGGGAGAGGGGTGGGGGTGGGAGGTGGTGGGCTTCATTACATATAACACAAAGGGGAGTCAGAACTGAGATTGTGTCACATATTTAGGTTGCATATATATGGACCACATATATAGGTATAGAGGAAATGAATAACTGAAAACAATTTGCAAATTCTAAAAATAATATAATAAAATAATAATATAAATAATTTTTTTTTAAATAATATTTTATTTGTGAACAAATATAGAAACAGATATGCGCTTTTGGGATTATGAATTTTAGAATGGACATTGAATCATCAATCATTTAAATACTTTGAAGGAAGATTGAAAAGTATGATGAGTTGAGTTAAAAATAATATTTTATTTGTCAACAAATATAGAAACAGATATGCTCTTTTGGGATTATTATTTTAGAATGGACATTCAATCATCAATCATTTAAATACTTTGAAAATAGGTTTAGAGTTATCATTGCAGGAAGATTGAAAATATAATTTGAGTTATGTATTCGGCGTCTGGGGATACACCATCTTCCTTGGAAGATATAAACAGAGTAGATTGATGTGCTGAAGTTCATATAATAATGGGTAATTATGTTTTAAAAAATTCCCGATCAAAACCTGTGGCGTGAGTGATGACCTGTCTGGGGATATGTTGGCGCCGAGTTGGCCCAATCTAGTTAATATAAATGGTGTGGAAATTTTGTTGAACAAATTTTGTTAGAAGGGAATGTCACAGAAAACCTTCATGGTCTGTCAATTTAGTATTAGTCAAATAGAATAACAAAAACTCACCAGGAATTGTGGTTACTATATGTAGTTGCTTAGATTTGTAACCACCACTATATGTGCCAGTGAAGAACAAATTTGTATTCTTTTTATAATGTGTACAGCTCTCCTTTCATGAGCTTTTGTAGGTTTAGTTGGTGAATGCCTGGATTACACACTGGACTAGATATATCAATGATAAAGTCTCATGAAGTCTTGGTGGGACTTAAATCGATAGTGTACAAATAAGATATGTTTTTTTCCACATTACCCTCTAGGGGAGTAACTATTTGTTCAGATAATAGAAAGCCTAAAATAACAGATTTAAATGTAGCTGGGAGAGTGACTGAAGTTGGATAATTGAAAGGTCATATAATAGAGGGTCCAATAAAAGAGTTTCCACTGTATTTAAATTTTGCTTTTGGGGACATCTCTTTAAAACTAAGATAAGAGAACAATAAGTTGAGTTGGTTGTAATTTTCTAAAGCAGGTTGTTGGTTTTGAAGAGAACTGATCAACATGTATTAAATTTCTGAAGCATCCCTCAAGGGACCCTTGTTTGTATACAAGAAAAATTCACACCTACTGACCCGCTAGCTCCAGCATTTTCTATTGCTTATAGCTAAGTAACCACTTTGCTGATTCTCTTCAAATCATGGTCCTGGGAAAATTTTCTGAATGTATAGTGTCATGACATTTTGACCAATCAGAGAAGCCACATGACCCCAAACATGTTTTTAAATGGGATGTAATTGTCCGGATGATAACTTAAAAGCGCTTCACCTATACAATGAAATTTTGTAAGTAGGTTTGTTATTTAGGTGTCTGGTAATCAGTAACATTTGGAAGTGATCCAATACAAGATGGCCAACTTATTAATGATTAACTAAACTCCACAATTTTTCTTAATGATGAAAATGAAAAATATCTAATATCTCAGAAACGGTGCAAGATAGAGAAATTTTGACGGAAGTTTTGGCCCACAGGGTAATCTGGCACTTTTTGCCAAAAATTGTTTTCCCACCATTTTTGGTGCCCATCTTGAAACTTCTGCATAAAACTTTTTAAAAAAAAAACACATTTATCACGGAAACGGTGTGAGATAGTGCGATTTTGATGAAATTTTGGACCCCAGAGTATGCGCAGTCATCTCGCACATTTTGCGAAAAAATAATTTTCCCGCCATTTTTGGCAGCCATCTTGAATTTCTGCGTAAAATGCAAAAACGCATTTATCTCGGAAAAGGTGCGACATAGCGCGATTTTGATGATATTTATGGCTCCAAGGGTATACACAGTCATCAGGCACTTTTGTCAACATTTTCCTGCCATTTTTGGCAGTCATCTTTGGTGTGAGATAGAGTGATTTCAACGATTGTTTTGGCCCAGAGGGTATATGCAAGAGTCACCTGGCACTCTCTCAAGAAAGAATTTTGCCTGCCATTTTTTGCAGGCTGGTAAAATTTTTTTCAGAAATGGAAAAAAAACCATATTAAACAGAGCTACTTAAGTCATTTTAGCAAAATCATTAATGCTCATTGGGACGCTTTGTTTTAACTCTGCAAACACAATTTCTTTTTCCCTTGCAAAGCAATACTCTAGTACTGGCAATACTCTTCAAGAACTATAAATGATATATGTATACCATCATCAATTTGATTTTTTGAAATAATTTTTGCTCAAAGCCATAAAAAGATAACCATTTGGTATTTCATCAGACAGCTTGCATTTTTTATCTCCCGCCGGCTGGGCGGGAGATTATAAAACGCATTCCGTGCGTGTGTTCATGTGTTATTGAGTGTGTGTCACGCTTTTATAAAGGGCTGTACATCACACTGGTTGTTTCTCCTTGGCCTTTTCAATGTTTTTTATGACCTTATTGCTTATGTCCTTTCATTTGATGCTGTTATTTCACACCTAGGACCATAGCTAAGTGAGTAATAGCAATGGTGGCTACTTTGAGTAAAGTGCTCATAACTCCAAAACGACTGCATTTAGAGTGTTTCTGTAAAATACGTTGTTCAGCTACTTTCTCCATGCCTACAAGATGGTACCATTTTTAGGGTTCTATCTTCATAGCTAAGTGAGTAATAGCTATTTTCTGTTATTAAGAATGAGCAAAATGAGTAAATTGATTTTGTCTTTGTAACTGTTACTTACAATATTGGCCTGAAATATGTTGTTCAACAACTCCTTCATGTACTATATCATGGTGAGGTGTCCAAGGTGTAGCACCATAGCTAACTGAGTAATAGCTATACTAAGTTTAACATTTGACCATTGAGCAAGTCACTTATAACTCAAAAGCTATTGAATATAGAGGATTTTTGTCGAATATGTTGTTCACCTATCTTTTAGATATACTGTATTGTGAATTTTCACAGCTGTAACTCCATAGCTAACTGAGTAATAGCTACTTTGATGATAACCATAATGAGTAAATGGCTTATTAACTTTTAACATTGTTTTCTTGAAATCTTGGAAGAAACTTAAGAATAAATTGTATATTTACCAGTGAAAGCAACGATTACTTTTAAAACATTATATAACCAGTTGTTTTTGTGATAAAACCTAATTAAGAACCAGATAAACTGGATTTTCATTCACAGACCCTGAAAATGAGAGAGAGAGAAAAAAATATGAAAATGGCAAAACTGCTGTCTGTCTGATTATAAACAAGAAAGATAACTTTTTTTTTGCACTCCAAATAATTCATTACTCATTATTCTGTTGCAAGTACTTGAATACTCTAAACAGCAACACGGAGGGGCCACAGTAGTGCAGTGATAACACACTCGCATCCCACCTGCGAGGTTGGCGGTTCGAACCCCGGACCTTGTGTGGGAAAGTTGGTAATTGCTTTCCGATGGTCGGCAGTTTACAGTACAGAACCTTGACCAACTGTATGTACTGGTTTCCTCTGCCCACAAAACTATCCGTCCTGATATGACCTGTATAGTGTTGAAAGTGACGTAAAATACCCAAAATATAAAAAATAATAAAAAAACAAACAGCAACACTGTGAACATGCACTGTTGCAGCACTCAATCTGGGTTGTAATAGCTTGACCTCCACAATACAAAATTATGTGGTTTGTTTAATGATTTGATGCAGAGTCACTAGTCTGTTCAGTGCAAATAATGCAGATTGTGTGAAAATCTGTGTCTTTTTATAGCCAGTGCTTAGGCGTGGTACAGAGATTGCATTGGGAAAACCATTATGGGACCTGTGTACATTTCTTTGTTGTATCTGGGTATTTTCTGGGATCATTTTGCATGGTTGTTCTTCATTTCAGGCAAATTGATTCGATTGACCTATGTACATTCTGTTGTAATTTTTGGAGATCATATTTATGTAACCACCCAATCTTTCCTAATGAGACATTTAATGTCAAATTATTGATTTCAGATCATAAGTCACCAATATGATCAAGTCTTTTTAACTTCTATGTTTTAAGCTCGGTGACATGCTACAGGAATGATTGGCAAGTTAGGTAACAAATTATTGTAATAACTTATCCTGTGCTTCCCATAAATTTTAAACCCGGAGTCACTCAAGTTATCATGTCCCGATTAGAATGCACGCATAGAGTGAAAACCTCCGCCACGGCAACCCAGTATTTCCATATTGTAATATTACTTAAAAAGTTAAAATACTGTTCTTTTATTTTAACCTTCAAAATCCAATGGCATGACCATGAAAATATACAGAGTAATGTTTAACATAAAAGAAAAAGTATTGAATATTAAGTGAAAATGGGACATTCCAATTTTTTTGTGTGTGCAAAACATAAACCAGATCTTTCCCAAAATATAACAAGTTCTTCCTTTTGTCAGGCCTTACCCACATGAAAACTTTCAGAAGTACCCGTTCATTATTTTTGAAGTAATTTCAACCACAAAGTCCAAATCTTTTGAAAATGGGACTGGTGAAAGTTCAGGATTTTTTTATATATCCAGATTATTATGTGGATCTTTCCCCAAATTTCATCACTCCTCACTTTGATTAGGCCCTACAGACATAAAATATAATAAAGGTATATTTATATATATATTAGTTTTAGGGTAATCACAAACACAGACAGACAAATGAACACACCCAACAACATAAGCTCCTTGGCAAAGGTATTTTTCACAATACAGAAAAATATATAGAATATTACCTTCAAAGATTTAATCACATCTATTTCTTTCAAGTAATGTCTGTACAGAATAGTCCAGATGTTATAGTTCTTTTGTATATTAATCTCCCAATCTTAACAGTGGTGTCGGGGGAAAATTGTTATATTGAGAGGGAAATTCAGGAAATTTTACAACTGATTTTAAGTCTGGGGCCCTGCTGACAAATTTGTTCAGTTTCGTTTGTTCATTTTCAACATTTTCGTTCATTGACTCTTGTACAAGTTGGGATTTGCTTCAATGGGTTAAGTGTTTCCTTTTAAGGTGCTACATGTACATAGTAAAATTAGTCTTAATAAAAAGCCCTTGTGTCAAAAATCTCATCACTATCTCAAAGTAGTCAAAAACTTTGTTGTGCATGCGTCATTCCATGTTTCCATGTTATAATCGCTTGTTAATGTTGCCATTGTATATCTGTAGATGTATTTCAAAACATAAGTTGATCCTTTTCTTAGTGATTGTCCAATATCCACAGGATTTGCTTCTGCTTAAGGCTTGTGTAGTAGAATAAAAAATATTAGTATGTAATCAGATGTTGTGTCTAAAAACTTACTCTACTTCGTAAAAATTTCTAATTATACTGATTCTGTCTGTACATAAGATAATGCATTTGTTTCTTCTTCAATTTGGATTAATAACAGAGTTCTAATGTTATGTATTTTGAATGAAACATAGTGCAGTGTTCCGGTAAGCCAAAAGATATGGGAATTGTTTGTTGCCTTGTTCAGTGACATGGAACAGTATTCGCAGATAAGACATTTAAGCATGTCAGGTACGTAGTTGGTGGTAAACATTGTTTAGAGCAAGATCAAGGAAAAGCCAAAAGTTACAGGCACTGCATTGAAATTTATTGTTTCACCAGATTCTTTAATTGATTTAATCCAGTGGTTTAACACTGAAAATATTGGTTGAGAAGGTTTAATCAAAAGCAGGTCAGAAATCATTGTTCACCACTGTAAAGTTTAATGTGTCAGTGGGGTTGTATTGTTTATGCAGTCAAACCCTGACGAGTAGCACTTAAGTAGAAGTGCATACAAGGTCCTTACAGGACATTTTCCAATTAACTTTATAATCACCTGGACTTAAAATTAAGGGGCCCTGGGTAGTGCAGTGGTAACACGCTTGCTTCCAACCTCGGAAATTACAGTTCCATTCCTGGCCTGACCTTGTGTGGAAAAGCTGGTAGTTGTTTGCCATTGGTCGGCAGTTTACAGTTCAGAACCTTGAACAACTGTGTGTACTAGTTTCCCCTGCCCTTTTAACTACCCATCACAATGAAACCGATAAGGAATTAGGTGTGACATAAAACACTAAATAAATAAATATAATCACCCTGAAATCTTGGTCTGAGTAGGAGTACTTTGGGTTTTTTTTCTTTACTCCCTTTACAGTTGATTTAACAGGGTTCAAGTGTATGTACAGTAAAAACCTAAATTATCTGACTTTCTGTTGTCTAAAAAAATTGGATTTTATAAACCCACTTTCACCCTCCCAAATTTGTAGGTCCCTAGTTTTTCCTTCCATTATATGACTTCTGTTATCTGACCAAAATATTGCTCTCCCAATGTAGTCCGACAAATAGAGGTTTATACTGTATCGTAATACTGTATAGGTAGAAAATTTTCACAAGGCTTTAATTTTAGCTATTTTAACGGATGTGTTTGGATAGTGAAAATTAATTCCTAGTAAAATTTTAAATCTGTATTGTATCTCAAGTTGAAACCAGGCATTAGTAAAAATTTCTTAAAACTGAAGAAATAGTGAAATTTTCTAGGTAAAATTTCTATGCATACAGTATGTAGATTTTTTCCAAAGTGATTTGGAAAAATTATGTATATTGTCAGTTTTGGGTTGTTGAGTAAATTCAGTAGGTATAATTAAACTTTCCAAAACATGATTGTTTTTGTTGGTGCTTTTAGTTTGATCTCAATGTTACTTAAGAAAAGCTTTGTTTTTACATGCACTCAAACAAAAATGAACTAGGAATGAATGAGATTAGATTAGGTGCAGGCTTTTATAGTTAGCATTTTCTGTTGTCATTCTGGTTCACAATGAACTGCATATACCAGTAGATCAAGCCAAAAAGTTTAAATCTTTTTTTGTTTTGGGTGAATTAAAAAATCCACATACTGTTTCATTGTGGGTTATTGCTTTTTGCCAGCTTTTTAGGTGAAACACAGCTGCTAGAATGGGGGTGGGGGTGGGGGGGGTTGGGGGGGAGTTCTTGGCACTTTTGAGCGGTCATAAATCCATGCTTTGGAACTGTTTTGCATATTTAAAAGTAACCTAACTTATGTGATCCTCTGCTGATTATTTCTGATTTCCTTAGGCTTTTGCGAAAATTTTCCGATTTTGAAATAAAAAAAGGTTTTATATGTTTGGAAATTCTCAGCGCTTCAAAATGACACAGTTATTTTCGGTATGGATCTGATAAATAACTCCAGAAAATTTGAACAACAGAAATTTTATCCTGGAAATCTAAGTTACGAAGAACTATGCAATATCTGTAACAACCAAAGATCTTCTATATCAGCATATAAGTTTCTTCAAAGAAAAAGTATAGAAGATCTGATCTGTGCCACTGGATTAAATGCATCAAGATTTTACAAATATATGTGTTTTCAAAATGTATGATTGCATGCATATCAATGGAAATACATGTGTATTCCATATTCTAAAAAATACCTGGGGAATCTTATTTATTTTCATAAAGAACAATAAAAGAAGATCAGTTTAAGACTTTTTTTAAATAAGCAAATTTAACAAGGGGGAACTTCCACAAAATTCAGTGTGCTTTCACAATTAATTGATAACATTAAAGCCTAGATATCCTGTCACCTTTGACCACAAGTTGATTGTTTGTCTTCAGATATTCCTTGTGTTGAAAGAAGCATATTTATATATAATAAATATGTGTAAACTATATTGTATATATTTTTGGTTCAATTAGATTTTAACACTTTAATCATTAGTTTTAAAGCATATGGAACAAATATTTAAAATAGAACCAGTATTACTATTTATTTGAGTTCACTGGACACTTTATATATTCATGACCATTGTCTTTTGTCCTTTGATATATATATTTCAAATAAAAAATATAATAAAGTTTATAAAAAATAATAAAGCTGAAAAGCATGGCTGGTTTTTATTTTTGTTGCTCCTTTAAAACTCCGAGTTGTGTTTTAATCCCCATTTTTGTGTCAGCTGACCTGTCAGTCCCCTTACCTTATGGCATCACTCTGCAGTATCTGTGTCCGCTTGAACAACTTCTACAAAAGTACAAGGCCCAGAGACATGCTGTTACTTTTAAAAGATACCTTAGCTTTCAAGGATGATAAGTTGTTCATGGCATGCAGATTTGTGTCTTTTTTCCCCAGAGCTGTTAGAAGTGAGGTATGTCCACCTAAAGTGTGAAAATTTCAACACTTTAATACAATTATCTGATTGGCTATTGAAGGGGTTTCTCTCTTGTCTCTTGCATGTACCAGGCCACAAGTAGATTCCCTTGTGTGAGTGTCAGGACTGGATCTTAATTATTTTTTAGGAATTTTTAAAATAACTTTTAATGTATTAAAATTAACCAAATTTACACAATAAATCTCTTAAAACTTGAAAAGTATTGCATTTAGAGCATTCTGTTAAAATATATTGTTCAGCTAAAACATTGCAAGTAACTTGGGATTGTACCCCAGTAGCTAAGTGAGTAATAGCTACTTTCTGACTTATCAGTACCTTCCATAATGAGTAAAATCACTTGTATCCTGAACACTATTGCATTTACGGTATTTTGTTAAAATATGTAATTCACCCACTTTTGGGTCAGCTATAATATGCGTAAATTACAGACCTGTATCTCATTGCATAGCTAAGCAACAGGTACCCTGAGGTTATCACAGTTGAATAAATCACTTGCAACTTGAAAACTTGCATTTGGAGTATTTTGTTTAAATATGTTATTCACCTACTTTTGGGTCAGCTATAACATAGTAAAATTACAGACCTATAGCTCATTGCATAGCTCTGCAATAGTTACTGAGGTTCTCGCTGTTCAGTAAATCACTTGTAACTTGAAAACTATTACTTTTACAGTATTTGGTTTAAATATATTATTCACCTACTTTTGGGTCAGCTGTAACAGTAAAATTTCAGACCTGTAGCTCATTGCATAGCTGAGCAAAAGCCACTTTCAGGTTCTCACTGCTGAGTAAATCGCTTGTAGTTTTAAAACTGCATTTACAATAGTTTGTTTAAATATGTTTTTCATCTACTTTTGGGTCAACTATTACATAGTAAAATTGCAGACCTGTAGCTCATTGCATAGCTGAGTAATAGCTATTTTCACTATTTTTCAGATACATCCTTTTCTACTTTCACCAGTACAAAACACAAAGTCAGCTGACATAGAGCCCGTTCTTGTTTCATCTTTCAGACAAACAGGAGAGACAGGAGAAATAAGTTACAAAAATGTTTAGTACTAGCAGCTTCTTGTTAAATTCTTACACAGTCAAGGTTCCATCGTCGTGCTGTAGCTTGAAATGAAAATAATGTGCATACATTTTTGTCACATTGGTCTATCCTGTTCAGCCATACTGCCAAACAAATGGTTGGGGTTTGCCACCTATGGACTTTGTTCTTTCACCACATAAAACTAAAATCTGACATTAAAGCATTTGAGAACAATCAGAGGCTATTGGTGAACCATGGAAAAGTCCTCAGTCTCAGAAAGAAGGAGACTGGTAAATGAAGTAAAAGTAGTTCTTTGTGTGGATATACAATCTTAAAGATAATATTTGGTGTACATTAGTGTATATCAGGAAAAATAGTGTTTTGTGGAATCTCCTCTTTTTTAAAAAAACATAAACTAGAAAAAAGTTTTTATACAAAAACAAGTGTCCCACAGCAAAGGTCGTGAATAATGGTAAAAGAAAATGATAAAGATAAAGGCTTGTAGAATACATAGACCTTGAAACACAAGAAAGGGACAAAAAGCCATATCACTGTGTTAATAGACCTGAAGAATATTTCAATGAAGTGCTATAAGATTCCAGGCAATATTTTTGTTGAAGCACTACAAAATACAAGAAAATTAACTTTATGACCCCAGTTTGGCCATGACGGGGGCTCAGAGTGCTAATTTGCTGGGGTTTTGGAATAATAGGCCTTGGTTTCCCATTACCTCCGATTACAATCCAAAGCTCTAATGTCAATAATACATGAGATATTAAGTAAAAATCTGACCAATTTTAAGGTCACAGAATTTACTTAAAGGGCAAGAAGGTGACAAAAAGCCATATCTCTAGGTATGGCTAGTCCTGAAGAATAAATCAACGAAGTTTTTCAGGATTTCAGATACACTGCAAAATATAAGAAATTTAGCTTTATGACTACAGTTTGACCTTGAAGATGGGCTTGAGGGACAAATCCAAATCTCTAATTGCAATAATAAAAGATATTAAGCAATAACTGAACATGTAACTCATTTATGGACCAACCATTTAAGGTCATAGAATTAACCTTGTAAGGCAGCCACATCACTAAGGCCTGTTATGCCCCCTACCAAAATAGAATTTAATCTACCAATCCGTTTTTCAAATGCTGCCCTGAAACATAAAAAATTAACTCAACATAATTTAATTATAGCTTTGAGTTTAAGGTTAAAGGACTTAAGTGAATTATTTCTTTAATCATGTGGAATGTAAGGTCACCTTATCCTACAGGTCTTCTTTTGATATCCACAACATAAAAACAACAAGACTACTGCTGCAGTGTTGCAGGTATAAAGCAAAAATGGACGTAGTGTGACCATAAAATGAACCTTAAAGCAGGGGTCAACAGATCAAATTCGACACTTGCAAAATTACTCTGAAGCAAGCTCTCCTAACAGGTATCAGGTATCCATGTGCTTAATCTCCAAACTCATGGATTCTAAGGCACACCATCCGAATCATAATACATAAATCAGAAGTCATGAAACATAATAGGGTCGTCACCAGGGGATCATTGGTTTTCAGTAGTAAGAAAACCAAGGGAAAGACTTTTGAAACAGAAAAGTTTTAAGTTGCATTTTGAAACATGATAGTGCAGGAGCAGCTTGAATTTCCAGTGGCAAATCATCCCAGAGTTTTGGAGCATCTATGAAAAGCACTTCTTGAAATGAACTTTAGATTTATGATGAACTGAAGAGCTACAGAAGGGGTCTTTGAGAAACATCTTTTCTGGATGACTACGTCTTGTTTTAACAACAGATATATATAAAGACAAATATGGGGTAAAGTATTGTGGTTTGCCAGTGGTAAGCTACTTATGTACGAGTACCAGGGTTTTGAAAATGATTCGTTGCTTAACAGGAAGCCAGAGAAAAGACTTTAAGGTTGTAGTGACATGAAAAAATCTGGGAGTACCAGAGACAAAGCATGCCAAACAATTTTGGATATTTTGAAGCCTTGTAATATTCTTGGGGGACAAATTGCAAAACAGAGAATTCCAATAATCCCGGAGACTACTGACTAATGCATTTCCTAGCATTACTGAGACGTCATATGAGAGTAAGCGTTGGATATGATGCAAATCTCGAAGGTTAGCAAAACAGGATTTAATGACAGAATTTACAAGATTGGTGAAACTAAATTTAGAGTCCAACAGTACACCCAGATAACAAACAACATTCGTTGGGAAGAGGCAGTTTCCCAAAATGTTCAGAATCCTTGAACCATTTATACTTATCCATAGAACCAAACTATAAACTCTGTTTTTTTCGGGATTCAATTTAAGCTTATTTTCAAATATCCAGGTATGGATGTCATTCAAACAGGCCTTGAGCTGATGAAATGAGTTTGCACAATTTCCTGGAGAGAGATGGATGAGCAACTGGGAGTCATCCGCATAAGAATGGTATTTGACATCCATCTATTTTGCATTTACCTGACTAAGGGGGAACTGTTTAGGGAGAACAACAAAGGACCAAGAGGTATCCCCAAAATTTATTTTGACACATTCTGAGATAACTGAAACAATTTTGACAGATTGAAAACAATCCAGGATATATGTTGTAAATCACCTTAGGACAGTTCCAGTAATACCAAACCTTGTTGACAGACAGGAGAGGAGTAACTATAAACATTTTGTGCAAATTTGATGAAACCAGATTCAATATTTAAACTTTTAGAACATGATTTTTTAACAATCAGCTGTGACACCCATTTTGCTTTTCAAACTGAAGCCAAAAGTATTTACACACGTTCTTATAGCCGATAACATTCTCTGCAATTTTGGTGAAGATATCTTCAGAAGTGAATGAGTAATAAAGGTTTGTGTAAAAACATGACAAAGGGACACATGCACGCACACATGGATGGCATTTCATAATCTCCTGACCCCGGCCTTTGGACAGCGGGAGCTATAAAAATGTTGCCATGTGGCAATGAAGGGTGATTCAGAGAAAAACATAAAATAATATAAAAATAGCATCACAATAAATATCCTCTGCAGGTTAAGATATGTCTATGTGTTTAATTTAAATGAAAAGTCTCAATTACCACTTTAAATATCATAAAAAAATCACAAAACTTGTCTTAACTTTTAACTCAATGTAAGTTTGCAACTGGGAAGAGTTTAGGGTCATCTTACCATGTACGGTCTGTCCAAGGTTAGTTATATCTGGATCTTACATATGCTTGGAAACTATTTCCTCTATTTAAGATATTGTTCAGTCCCATGTTTATGGCAAGTATGTCAAGCCATTTAGATCTACTTTTCGGAAACACAGGAAAACTTAAATTCAATATAACTATATTACTGCTTGGAGTTTAAGGTCACAAAAATAGGGCACATCTTGAAGATCAGCTGCATCCACATGCCAAATTTGAACTGAATCCATCAAGTCGTTTTAACAACACAGCCTTTAAGAGCAAGTGTGTTTTCAAGTGGCATCTCAAGGAGATTTGGAAATTTCCTCAGTCGCTCGATCAAGTCCTTCCCTGGTCAGACACCATAATAGCTTATTTGGATTGGTGTCAGAAGCCACAATATTTACTGCAATTAAGGTGCAGACATTAGCCTAAAAGATTACAGCATTCAAATATCTACAGACATCTCAAGTATATGTTGGGGTGCTCTCTTGAATCATGATATTATCAAACTTAGAGAAAAGGTTATATATTTATCTTTTAAAATGCACACTGTTCTTAAACAGTTTCCTAAACAGTAAAATCGGTGTCAGTATCTAAGTGTTAGTTGCCATGGGCAACTCATAGTAGGATTTTACATCAACAAACAGGGAGGAACCCACTCTTCGTGCTACCAATTCAAATTCTTACCACGTTCCAGACATATGCCAGGGTGTCTAAATGTAGGCTATATTGCAGGTTATCTGTCCAGATCAACTGAGACACAATCAAAAGAGCAATAACAAAACTCTGAAGTATTCAGGGAACAAGCTTGGGGAATAGATCTCTGAACACAAATCAGTCAGACCTCACCCTAGAATTACCCTGCAACTGCTTTTCGGTTCAGAGTTATACAGGATGCGATAGTGTAGTTTACTCATAATAGTGATAGCATTAGGCTAATTTGCTTTGATTAAAGTTTTTGGCCTACTCTGCTAAGCAGCCCACCACTAAAGGTTCAACTACAACGTACAGTATCTCAACCTGCATATATGGTGCCCAGAAGTCAACAACTTGAAGAACAAACTTTCTCTATTGTAGCAGCAGTGAATTTCTGCCGGTCAAAAGACATCAACAGGAACCATATTTGAAAAGTGATTAGAAAAGACTCTGAGGTCTTCTCTAAAGCACCTTTAAAACTGCATCTGTATCAGGACTTGACCAATCATGCTGAAACATTTGATGGCTATAGGACTGCTCTCATAGACTCCTTTAGACCTGCGAGTTACCACTTAGCTCAGAGCTCAGACTTTAAAGAAACTGCTTTCTTGTCTCCGCATGGATAAACCTAAATGTGCCAGAAATATACCAAAATGGAATCTTCCAGTTGTATTAAAGGAACTTACAAAGAAAATGTCTAGGCATGTGAAAGATGCCAACATGAAACACATAACTCTGAAACATAGATCTTCCTGGTAGCTCTGGCGTCAATCAACCACTAACAGACAAAAAAATAAAAAGCAGCATCAAGTAGCTTTAACAGGCGAACGTTATAACTTAAGTTACAGACTTGATAATTATTATAAATCATATAAATATTATATTATTAAGGCCTATACAGGTCCAACTTGGGAAAGATGTTTTGATGTCAGTTACCTGGCTAACATGATGTGACAGCATTACTTTTGAAATTAACTTGGATGTAATACTGCTTCATGTAGATAAAATACATAAAGAGGAATTTTAAAGGCATTTGAATCATTTATCATATAGTTGGGATACAGGAGCATTACCACTGCACTCCTCCTATATGGTTCAATAGCCCCCCCCCCCCCTTTAAAACAGTGTTCTTACCTATGCTTATGAATATGGTAACAAATTAGAGTGTTTATTTGCTGATTATCAACAGCAAGAATTTATAAAGTGTTAAATAACCAAAAGTAAAAATGTCCAGGAAAGTTAAGTCCATTTTTCAGGAAGATGTGTCTGTCAAAATAATATATCAGCAAGTGATTGACTAATCTAGTCTAATCTACTACTGCTGTGCAGGTGTAATATCTTCCCCGTAATGGTCAACTGAGTGAAATTAGCGTTCAACGGGGTAGTGGGGGACTGTCTAGATCAGGACTAGTGAGTTAATAAAAAATAGGTTTTTCTGAAAAGAAACAACGTGAGATGCTTTCTATATTTCTAAAACAGTGTTTGGGTCCTATGATCTAATGATTTTTGGAGTCTATTCTATGCAGTGACAGTTGCACCAGAGAAGCAGCATCCACCAAATTTCTTTGATTGGGTTGAGGGAGTGGAAAGATAAATTTTCCTGGGAAACAAAGGTTTAAAAATGATGTGTACGAAAACCATTTATAATAGAATGTTTTAAAAACATTTTATGTATACCTTTATTAAATGTTTAATGATAAATGTTAGTTTGTGATGTTTGCCTTGTAGATACCGTACAAAAATAAATCGCAATAGTCAAAACAACTTCTTATTATATAGCATTGGCTCCAAGTAAACATTTAAAATGTTTTAAAATGGTTTAAACGTTTATAAAACGTTTCAAAGACCCTTCTAAACCCTATCTTACCAGTTGCTATTAAACATTCAGAGCAAACATGAGGTCCTCGGTGGCCTAGTGGTTAGCAAGTTTGGCATCTAATCATAGGCTGTCACCTCTGTGGGTTCGAGTCCCACAAGTGGCAATGCTGAGGACCTGTCCCAATATGACCCTGGCTGTTGAACGGGACGTTAAACCCCAACTTTGACTTTGACTTCAGAGCAAACATTTACAAAACATTGTCAACTAATATTGTTTGAACATTTTTATGTGTATTGTTTATCAAACATTTCATGATGAATATTTGAAAAACATTTCCAGCATAGCCTTCATTTCTTCAGCTATTTTATATTTTTTTTAAAAAAACATTTCAAGTCAAATCTAGTTTCTCCAGTTATTTTATAAACGTTTAACAAATGTTTATAAAACGTTCTTTAGACATTACAGTGCAAATGTTAATTTGGAAACATTTAGTGACCCAAATATAGGGTTGAAATAGGTTTCAAATACGTTTTGTAAAGGTTTAAACCATTTTAAAACGTTTCTAATGCTTAATATATCTTATTTTAGGGAATGGCTGCTCAACGTTACACCAAACAAACTCTATGACTTTGATGTGCAAAATTAAATTGGAGATTTTTCTTGTCCCATTAAAGCTGATTTTCTTTTCACCTATTTGAAGTCATGATCTTCCGTTGCTATTCTGGTATACAGAGTACTTTTCAATGTTTTGCTATCTAGCCCATATTATGTGTGAATATACTTTACTTTAAAAATGAGAAAAAAATAAAATTCTATATCCCAGATAACAGTCCACTGGTGCCCAACAGTGGGCCACCAGTGGCAAATCCGTTGGCCCACCGGAGGCTGCCAACGGTGGACCACCGTCTTTTTGTCTGTTGGGCCAACATTGGCCCACCAGTGGCAATACACTGGTTGAAATTCCACAATAGCCTCAGCCAATCAGATTGCAGCCTACAGCTATGGCGCCATTTGTAGTTAAGGCAAATGATTGACAGGTTTTGGACAGGTTTAAGCTAAGGGAATCACTGATAAACCACATGACCAACGATGTAATTGGTTGTACATAAACAATGGTGGATGAGAGTCCCTAGGTGATATTCCATAATTCATTGATAAAATTATAATATGTCCAATGACAACTTTTCTTTTGTAAATTTATAATAAAGATATTGTATGTATGTCTAAAATTGTTGAATAGTGAGTTAAAAATAGTTGGCTCACTGAAATCTCATTATCAGACACACACTTATTAATAACTTTTTACTAAGTTACCCCAAATCCCATATTATTTCTCACTGCCATCTTCAACAAAAACCATAGGTGACCCACCAGTGGCAAATTCTACAGAAATGAAGATTGGTTGGAAAGCCACCGTTGGCCCAACAGCGGCAAACTGCTGATTATACAACCAATGACCACCGGTGGGCCAACAGTGGCCCAACGATGGCAAAATCTGCCGACTATACGCCAGTGGGCCACCGGTTGAATGTTATCTGGGATTATATGCAGAAGATGCTTATTTGTTATTATATCAATGCTCATAAATTTCTTTGAAGTAAGTCAGGCCCTCAAAACAAATATAACTATTGACTTGTTAACTTCAGTTACTAATCGACTCTTTACAAGTGAAATAAAAGTAATGGTGTCAGCTCAAATGAGCCTTCTCCAAAGACAAAGTTTCACAAAAGACTACACCAACTAAAGAATCGGGAAAAATAAACTTCCACGAAGGACGAGGTTCAAAAACATGAAGGAAGAATTGGAGACAAAAGCAAGCAGGGTAAGGCCTTAAAACGATAAAACAATTCACAAGTTAAGTTCAGACCCCGAGAAACTGAACCATTTAAATCAATAACCCCAATATAGAAAGAACAAAGAAAGTTATTGGAAATGGAGAAACAAAAGTATTTACAACTTTGGAATCAACCAAAAACTTTAATTAACCTGAACTGATGTAATTTTTCTGCTTTTTAAATAGCTATAATACTATTAAGTATTGTCTCAGCGACTTCATGATTATATATTTCGTTATTTCAGGTGTCCGCAGGGGCATAATAATTAATTAGTGCTCCAACATAAAGGAAAAATATTTCTTTTGACTTGGACTAAGGAAACAAATATATAGGTTGTTGATTGCTCATATATTCACATGGCCTGCCTATTTATTACAAGTGTACAACGTTCTACAAACCTGTATTAGACGTGAAGATATTGATAGCCATTCATCTACAGCAGGTATAAATAAAGTTAATCAATCAGTTCTGCTCCTGTCACACAGAAAGCTGGCTTAGCAATACTAAAATCCATATTTCCTTCCCTTTAACTTAAATTTACATCTATGCAGTGAGTTTAAGAAGTATCAACAGTGGTGAAACATTTAACGCAGTGTAAATAATACAGTTTAAATTTGTCTCCATTATTGTAATTTAGTGTCATAATTTTAACATGTTGGAGGATTTATTTCTACTTTCACACTTCCGATTTTTGAAAGCAAAATTGTTCGACCTATTGCTCTGGAAGAATGTAAATTAAGGTGAGACTTGATTACCTGTCACATACTGAATGATATATGAACTACTCATAAGGCTTGCAGATAATGTAAATATAGAAATGGCCCCTTCACTGGTGTGAATATTTAGTATTAAGATTCATTCTAATGTATATGTTAACACAGATGCTCATTGGATAAGTGGAACTGTACATTTCATCAAGGATATAATCATCATAATAGGGTGTCTATATTTGAACATATATCACGCCAGACTAATGTAAGTACTTACATAACAATAACATCAAGAATTTATAACAGTGTGTCAATAATTACAAAATGTAACTGTGAGATACTGTTTATTATGTTTAGAAGTATTTATCTAATACTCTACGGGTGGAAATTTTAACTGGAGAAAAAGTGAAAATCATTATTATTCATTTTTTTTTAAAAATCACTTAATTGTATTTCACCAAGGAACAGTTTCTACAAAAGAAAGGAATACATCTTCTAAATTCACTAGGTGTATTTCACAACCATAATCCGTTGAATATAGACTAGTCAGATTAACATATTCACTTGTGATGTGATCAGAATCAGAATCCAGATTAAGAAGAAAGATTAATGGATTCATATTCATTGGATTATCCATAATGCTTTGCAAAATAGTGTCAGCCAATTTTGGCAGAATTTTTAAATATATTTATAGTAGTTTATCCTTTTTATTTCATTTTGGATTTTGACTTTTAGAAAATTGCATGTCACGAATCTAGCTAATCCAAAGAATCCAAATCTGAATCTGGATTGCACGTAAGATTATGGTTGTGAAATACACCTACTGTGAATTATTTTCACTGTCCCAAGTTTACTAATGGACGCTCACTGAAAGTTTTGACTTGTATATAGTTCATTCTTATGCTACAAAGGGGGGGGGGGGGGGGGGGGGGGGGGGGCATTTCGCCCATAAGAAAAATACCAAAATGCAGTGTGGTTTTATAAAAGTTATCAGAATGAAAAGAGGTTCCTCAAACTGTAAAATGATAGTAGAATCCTAAAATACATTTTTGATAAGTGCAAATACATCCATTGAACTTGTCTTATGTCAATAAAATTAGGGCTGTCGAAAAGTGGACATCATTTCGGCAATTATTTTATACTGTTCCCAAAAAGTTACAAAGAATATTAACCACTTTGCATACAATAATTAAAGCTAAAGATTGATTCTTCTCATTGTATTCTAGCATATGATGAAGTTATAAATCGCATTTATATTGACCCCAGACATAGTTTAGAGACCTTACAACTCTTTGCATCAGTTAGAATCAGTTTGTTAGGTATATTTTTCACTGGCATATAAACTTTGTTATTAATTTTTATAATCCTGCATACTATCAGTTCTAAAATCTTAGAAAAGTATCAAGACATATTGCGCACTTTTCTATGCTATATAGTTCCTTCAGCATCATGGTAGATGTTAGTTTCAAATGAAGTACAATAGAAATTGGTGAAACGCTGTCCACTGTGAAATGCTGTCCCCCTCCTGTATCATACATTACGTCACCTCTGTAACAGATTTTTTCTATTCATATGACACAAGCTGAAACGTCCTTTGGTCTACATAAGAGAGCTGCAAAGCTATCAGAGAGACGAGTAGTGCACTAGAATTTATGCAAGTCTGGCAACAAAAGTTCTGAGTCAGATACATCCCGTACCTGGCCTAGAACTCAGACGGTCACCCATCCAAGTACTAACGTAGCCCATTGCTGCTCATCACAGGTACTCATCACAGTATCCCACAATTCATGAAGGTTTGGTGACCAAAAAAACAAAACAAAAAACAAATGAAAAAAAGTAATATCTAGAAGTGCAAGCCTCACCAGAGCTTAGCTTACAAAATCATTATTTTAATAAAATGGTACATTCATTGAACAAGCACAGGTCGCTGTGTACGCTGTTTTAAGGTCACTACGCTAAATCTGTGCCATTTAAAAAAATTAGAAATAAAAATCCAGACATATGATCAATTTTTTTTCAAAATTTTAACAGGATATTCATCAATTTATTCAGCTAATAACTTAAGAAACAAATTTACACATACTTCACAGACCAGCAAACGATCTCAAAACTTATATCTAAAGCAAATATAGAAGCATACAAGCGATTTCCAGCTTGGTCACATGATATAACAAATCTTCACCTCTACGTTGTTCCACTTTGTTTCCAGTCCTCTTCATATTGTGTCACCTCACATGACAACAACCTGATGTTCAAAATTTTCACTGATATTTGCCACCTTTGAAGTTTACCATGACAGTACGCCTCTATAGGTAGCATATAATCTTCCACGTCTTTGCTCTGCTGCTGGGCAGTTGCCAATGAGTCATACTGGATGTATCGCTGGATGTTCTTCCTGGTTGAGAACTTCAACCTTTAACTTGCAATACCTCAGTTATTTCTGTATGGATTTTCACGCAATAAAGACTGATAAAAATGCTGTTATATGACCTTTCTAATGATATACAATACATATTTGTAGGCTTCACAGTTTTCCAGATATATTCCAGAATTTATTGACAGTTATTATCTCCAGCCTGCGGCTGAAGGTCGTGGTCAGGCGATTATAAAACGCCTTCTGTCCGTGCGTCCGTGAGTGCATTTGTGCATCCCTCCATCCATTCATCACGCTTTTGCATAAACCTTACTATCTCATTCATTTATGAAGATATCTTCACCAAATTTGCAGGGAATGTTTATGGCTGTGAAAACCTGTCTCTGAATTATTTTAGCCTATTTTGAAAAACAAAATGGCCGCCATAGCTAATTGTTTGAAAATCGAAAAGGTGCTTTAAATCTTGAAATATTGCAGCTAGCTTCAGCAAATTTGCACAAAAGCTATATGGCTAGAAAAGCTAGCCTGATAGTAATTTTGGCCTAGTTCATAAAACAAAATGGCCGCCATATCACATGTTTAATGTCAAATGGGGGTATCCTGTTAAAAAGGCCTTACATCTCCTCAAATATTGCTCTTAGAGGTTCAAAATGTGAAAACTTGTAGGAAGTCATGGCCTGGGAATCTTTTCCAGGTGTTGAATTTGACCTTTGACCCCTGGTCCAAGGTTAAATAAGGTCGTCACATTAAAATGTCCTTATTTCTCCCTTATTAGTGGTGCTGTGGCTTCAGATTGTAAAGACAGACCATGAAAAGCATAGATTGCCTACCATACGTGTGTCTGTGCATCCGTCCTTGTGTCCGTTTGTCAAGTTTTAACATAAACCTTAACATCTCATTCATTTATAAAGATATCTTCATCAAATTTGCAGGGAATGTTTATGGCTACGAATACCTGTCTCTGCAAAATTTTGGCCTCATTTTGAAAAACAAAATGGCCACCATAGCCAACTGTTTAAAAATCATAAAGTTGTTCTAAATCTCGAAATATTCCAGCTAGCTTCATCATATTTGCACAAAAGATATATGGCCAGAAAAGTTAGCCTGATAGTAATTTTGACCCAGTTCTAAAAGGAATATGGCCACCGTATCACATGTTTAATGTCAAACGGGATTATTCTATTACAAAGGTCTTATATCTCCCCTAATATTGCTCTTAGCGGTTCAGAATGTGAAAACAACTTGTACAAAGTCATGGCCTGGGAATCTTTTCCAGGTGTTGAATTTATCCTTTGACTCCTGCTTCAAGGTTAAATGGGGTCGTCATACTAAAATGTCTTTATTTCACCCTTATTAATTATTGGTGCTATGGCTTCAGAATATAAAGACAGACCATCAAAAGTCCTGGCCTTCAAATGTTTTGCTTGACAAAAATTTATTTTGAAAAAAAATGGCCACCATAGCCAATTATTTAAAAATCATTAAGATGCTCTAAAACTTGAAATATTGCAGCTAGGTTCATCAAATATGCGCAATATATATATGGCTAGGAAAGTTAGCCTGATAGTAATTTGGCCTAGTTTTGAAAACAAAATGGCCTCCATATCACATGTTAAATGGGATTATCCTATTAAAAAGGCCCTATATCTCCCTTATCATTGCTACTAGGGGTTCCAAATGTGAAAACAACTTAAAGGAAGTCAAGGCCTGAGACTCTTTTCCAATTGCTGACTTTTACCTTTGACCCCTTCTTCAATGTCAAGTGGGGTTATCTTACTACAAAGGCCTTATATCTCCTTTAGTTCTCCATTATTACTGATTCTAAGGTGGGAGATAACCGCTGCGGCAGTGGCCTTGTTATGCATAGTATGGAATCACCGTTGTGTAAAAATAAATACATATCCCGCTCTATCTATCCACCCCCCATACAGGTCAAATACGGCTTGCGGTGGATAATAAAATATACACGTTCGACTGACCTGAGATTAAAAGCATTAAAAAAGAAGAATATTCTGAGAATACGAATTGGTGAAGATATCTGACGATTTACCAACAACTGAATCCTGGATGTTTGCCTACAGGATCTTTGCCCACACAGACCTGTGCCCACAGATAAACTTTGTCTGGTACAAGAATAAGTTATTTTTAGTACAATTACTGTCTAAAAACCGCTTTAGATATTTCAGTTTTAAAAGAGACCAAATATGAAATGCACTTTACAAAAGGCATCCCTTCAGCCTTTGATGTTTCTTTTGTAACATTTAAACAATGTTTAGATAACTTCTTAAGATATATAGATTTAAAACAGCAGTAATTGCTTTTCACCAAAATGTTCCTTTTTATTATTACAATTAGTATTGCCTTAGATATCTCATCTGGTCACATAGTTGTAAAATAGATCAAATATTCAAAAGAGGTCGACAAAGGCTTCCACCTTGTCTTAGAAGTCTTCTTATTACAATCAAACCACCCCTTTGAAACCAGCTCAGGTTATATTGCTTTCTTTGTGAAAATCATTAATTGCACTTTGTCAAAATTTAACTTTTCCCACATAAGACAGGCCTAACATTAATTTTGTAAAAATTATATACGGTTGGTCGCATTACGATTTCTTTAAGTGTCAATAGGATTTCCATTTTTAATATTACAATTAGTACTGTCTAAGATATCTACTCTGGACACATAGTTGTAATGTAATAAAAAATATTAGACCTTGTTTTATTAGTATTGTGGGCAAACATTCTGCAGCGTAAGATTTGCTGTAGGCAAGGGTCCCTGTGGGCAAACGTCCGTACACCCCAACAATTACCCCACGAATTAACTACAAGTAGGCGCGAGAATGAATGCAATCTTGTGCCACAAAGAAAGAAAGGGCTGAGAACCTTTGCTGCGCACTCGTAAAATATTGTTATCTTCATTTGGTGATACATTTTTTCTGTATATGTCATTCTGGAAGTTTTCCTATTGTGTATGACATGGTGATATAGCTCCCATTCAAAAAAGGGGGAAACAAAACACGTGGTCTTCCTGAAAATTTGGGGTGGAATGTACATTAAAGAACAAAATGAAGATCAAGGTTGAAACTATCTTGTTTTAAACTAGTATCAATTAATTCTCTCGTAGATTTTGCACTCTTTCAATCACATAATATATATTCTTTGTTAAGCAACTTACACAAATCAGTGTTCTGGGCCGGTATTCACGAAAGGTCTTAGACTTAGCCAGGTCTTAGGCTTAAATGTGGTCTTAAAGTTGAGACTTTTGTCTCAGCTAAGTTTTGTCTTAAAACCGTATTCACAAAGGGTGACTTAGCTAAGTCCAAGATTATCAAATAACCACAGTGGTTTTCTGGGTCACGTGACCCTTCTTTGCTATTCAAACTATACTATTGGTGACATATATCCTTCATTTAATGCATTTTATCTAAGCAAAAGTACTGTTTTGAAATGGAAAACCTTGTTACCACATATAAAATTCCAAAGACTGCTTTAGTGAGGTGTTCTGTATAATTATACTTTATTTACAGCCCTTTGAAATTTTGAAGTGGAGAAAAGTTTATGGCGGCCATATTTAAGTCCTCTTTACAAAATTTAAGCCCACTACCAACCAGTCTTAAAGTTGAGCCCTTGGCTAAGCCTAAGACTGGTCTTAAATTCTTTGTGAATACCACTAAGCCTAAGACAAAAGATGTAGCAGTTTTTGGGCAGAAACTTGAGACAAAAGTCTCAACTTTAAGCCTAAGCCCTGGCTAAGACCTTTCGTGAATATGGGCCCAGTATTTGTATTTAATTCACTCATGAAGAGACATTCTTTGCAGACAAATTGCATCAAACAAAATTTATTTTTTTGTTATAGATCTGGGACGGTATTCACGAAGGGTCTTAGACTTATCCTGGTCTTAGGCTTAAATGTGGTCTTAAAGTTGAGACTTTTGTCTCAGGTAAGTTTTGTCTTAAATCCGTATTCACAAAAAGGGACTTAGCTAAGTCCAAAATTATCAAATAACCACAGTGGTTTTATGTGTCATGTGACCTTTCTTTTCTATTTCAAACTATACTATTGGTGATATATATTATTCATTTAATGCATTTTATCAAAGGAAAAGTGCCGTTTTGAAATGGAAAACCTTGTTACCACACATAAACTCCCAAAGACTGCTTTAGTGAGGTGTTCCGTATAATTATACTTTATTTACAGCCATTTCAAATTTTGAAGTGGAGAAAAGTTTATGGCGGCCATATTTAAGTCCTCTTTACAAAACTTAAGCCCACTACCAACCAGTCTTAGAGTTGAGCCCTTGGCTAAGCCTAAGACCGGTCTTAAATTCTTTGTGAATACCACTAAGCCAAAGACAAAAGATGTAGCAGTTTTTGGGCAGAAACTTGAGACAAAAGTCTCAACTTTAAGCCTAAGCCCTGGCTAAGACCTTTTGTGAATACGGGCCCAGGTTATAGTGTGGAAGCATTCATGACCTGGACCCTCAATCTGCTAATTGCTGCCGAGGTAGCTCTATGGGTCTTACAAAATTTCTTGCAAAACAAATATTGCAATTTTCGTTCATTTGAGAGAAAATTTCCATGAAATATAATATTATATCTACATCTGATTTTGTAAAAAAAAAAATAAATAAATCGTTCTCCAAGAGTGTAATTGTGTACAACTTCAATAAAGAGTAAACAAGTGCTACCGTGAAAACTGATATAGTTTTGAGGAAACATTCTCCTTTTTAGCTTTTTTTTTTTGAAAATATGTGTTTACTGTTTTCTGCATGACTGGAATATTTACATGGAAGTTTCAATGTCCTTGTTTAAGGCTCAAATTTGTACGATTCCTTTTTAAGCATGCACACAGATATTCGGTATTCATAAAGCCCTCATACATGTTAGGAGATATAAGCTTATCAGACTGCATTAGCTGTATGCTAATGTAAAAACCAGTACGTGTATGAGTACATTATATAAAGCAAAACTTCATTATCTGAACTGAATTTTTTTCAACTAGCTTGAGCCTTTAGCAAGGTCAGTGGCCATTTGGATCTATGAATATTTGTTTATACTTTACAAAATTCGCATACCTGTTGACAGATTTACCAAAGGCCTTACCTGAGTGAGTTTTAAATATTTTTTGCGCAGCACCAGTTGAGACAAAGAAAGTACATCATGTGTAACCTTTTATGAATCTGGCCTCTGATGAATCCAAATTTTATAATCTAAATTTTTTATATTTTGCTTTATTTTAACATATGGTTCGAATTTAATATTGAGTTGACTAAACATTGTAATAAATGCATAAGCTGTTATCATGTATCATGGGATTCTTTTATTGTAGTGTAGTTTTATTTTTCTACAATTTTGCTATCAATGTTGTATCTGTAATGTGTTGAAATTAATGCAAAGAATTCAGTAATAGTTAGTTCAAGTATACGACTTGCTTCATCAATATCTTTGTGATGAAATTTACATGAAATGGTGTAGCTTTTATATGGCAAACTAACTATTGTTTTAGTTGATTGTTTATTTTATTGATAAATGATGAAATTTACATGAAATGGTGTAGCTTTTATATGGCAAAGTAACTATTGTTTTAGTTGATTGTTTATTTTATTGATAAATGACAAAAACAAAATATAATGTTCCACCGTTAACTGAACAATAATGAATCGTCTATAAACATACTGAGGTATAGCATAATGTTATGTAATACTGAATAATAATGAAACGATAATAACCATATTAGCATATCTGAGGTAATGCCCCTTTTATATGTTCTCAACAGGCGGCAAATTTATGTGGGGTTTTAAATCGCTTTCAATATGACATGATAGTTTGGTGGGCAGAGGAAACCAGAACATACAGTTGTCAAGGTTATGTACTGTAAACTGCCAACCATAGGTAAGCAACTGCCAACTTTCCCACATAAAATCCGGGGTTTGAACCTCCAACCTAGCATGTGTGTTGACAAAGGGCTAAAAGGAAACAAGTTACCTCTTTTGTAAAGAGATACAGGGGAGAGGGTTTGTTGGAAGGGCAAAAATACCATATATTATTATTATTATGTATTTATACTCAGCGCAATATCTCCATATACTACAGGACTCAAAGCGCTATTTAACCAATCTGACTGTACAGGCACAGCTCCAACTCACAAGTAACTGACATTCCCCTAACATTCCTTGAGGTTCTTTAACCTACCACTGGGGATAGAACCCAATGACAGAGGACTGCCATTTTAAGTGGTCATCCAAACCACTATGTATCTGCCTGTACCTGGGATTGAACCCACGTCCTCTGAGTTCCTAGACAAGTGTGTTACCCGCTAGGCCACAGTGGCACATATATAAAACAAATGGGGTGTAGAATGAGAAGGAAGAGGTGGGATACAGGCTTCAGATAACAAGATACAAGAGGCCAGGTTGAAGATGTGGTACCAGGGGTCAAAGATTGCATGTCAAACTTTCACCTCCTGGAAAGTCAGATTAGGGAGCCCTGGGGTTGATTGAGCAAAGTGCATGTATTCTAAGAAAGCTGGGATTTCTTTTGTAAGCACACACAGGACTCCACAGTAAACAGATGTTATGTCAGGGTTCCATGCCAATAATTAACGACAAGCCAGAAGTGTAGATCTTGTCACAGACTGTCAAGTTCCGCATTTTGTTGGGGTTTGTTGACAGTGATGTCAGGAACCTCACCCCCGTCCATACTGGAAAACAAAAAAAATATTCTAACATCTGAATTTGTCAGTGATAAGTTTCTGCCTTTGCTAATTTCTAGATAAAACATTGGAAAGGCAAAAGTGGAATAATCTACAGGACATATACACGCGAGTAAACATTTCTAATGTTTGCATACATTTGAAGAAAATTATTTTCTAAAAGTTAAAAAATGATTGGTATGAAATCTTATTATAAAGGTTGGCTGAACTGTAGAATCCCCCTGACGGAAGTAGTAATATGCTAATTATGCTTCAAACTTATAAATATATTAATACTTGGGGAATCATGAATACATTAAAATCTATCTTGCTGAATTTGCAAAGGGTCGACAAAGTCGACAAAGCAAAAAAAAAAAAAAATTTACAGAGGTCGACAAAGTCGACAGAATTTAAGTGTACAAGGTACTCAGCATTGTTTTGTCGACTTTGTCGACCTAATACTGAAATGTCAAAAACTCAACATTATATATAATATGTATGTGTGCAATTTGTCGACTTTGTCAACCTGTCGACCTTGCATTCTCCTCTACATTACTTTCATCAGATTGTCGACTTTGTCTGCCTCTCCACCAATACCTTATCTATGTATATTTCTTTGTTTTTGTCGATTTTGTCAACCTGTCGACCAACTACCTAGTAATATAAGGCATATACTTATTTATTTGATCTTATTTGCAAATAATAATTTTATAATTTGTCGACTTTGTCGACCTTTCAACCTCTCTACCTGTCAAGTAAAACTTTCCACTTGTCAACCTTGTCGACTTGTCTACATATTTTACAAGTTTTTTCTACATTTACATTATTCAAATTCTGAATATTCAAAAACATTAGATATTGCTAATTAGCATATTTATACTTCCGTCAGGGGGATTCTACAGTCGCTCCTAAAGGTTATTAGAATGTTTTGTGCATGCTATTAATTAAGCGCTTAATGAAAATTGTCGAAAAACAATATAAATGAATATTATCATGTCTCAGAAATATTATTTCAGTATTAATTATCGATATTAACCTTAATTGGGCTCAGGAGTGAAATTAAAGCTGTTTTTAATTTACCTAATTATAAGCAAAACTTTAGTTTACTCACCAATTAAAACTGTTTTTAGTTTACTCGCCAATGAAAATATTGTTTTTATGTCACAAATTGTAAGATAGTGGTTTAGAAACTGTGCCCCCATTCAATTCTTACTGTTAGACATTGCATGTGGGGTAATTTGTGACAAAGTTATCTAAAATCCTCTATTATTGCTCACTGCCATCTTTGTCTGTAAATGTTTAAATGTGAACATTTAATAAGCATTCTGAAAACATGGATGCAAAAACCGTTTGTGACAGAATTCTGTCAAGAAATTTTGTAGAAAACATTTCAAAAACTTTTTAAAATGCTGGATATAAAAACCTGTTGCTATGGAATGTTAGTACAATGCTTACTGAGCAAACATTGGTGAAGCATTGTCATCAAATGTTGTTTAAACTTTTTATGTTTACAGATTATCACACATTTAATGGTAAATGTTTGAAAAAACATTTCCAGTAAAACCTTAATGTTTTACCTATGGCATAAATGTTTGAAAAACGCTTCCAGTCAAACATCAGTTTCTTGAGTTATTTTGCAAACACTTGATAAATGTTTTCAGCAAAAACATTTGCATCTAGAAGGTTTATCAAAACCCTTGGGAACATTCAGTAACTCCAGAGATAGGGTTTAAAACATTTTGTAACCGTTTAAACCTTACAAAAATGTTTCTAATGTTTATTGGGACCCAGCAGTCCCATGTTCAGAAATCAGCAAAGGAAAGCCTAGATATCAGCACAGGTTCAGACATCCACTTTAACCTTACAGCAGAACTCAAATTTGAAATATTCAAGATGGTCAAGAAGTAATTCTGATGTAAGGCTGTGGATTTTTTTTCTTGTCCATACTGAATTTCCTGTAGCTAACCAAACTCTTTTCAGAGTTACCAAAAATTTCAAGAATATTTGGCGAAGCCTTTTTTGTAACAAATGCCATAATCACGTTTGTAAGATTGTCTCTTCTCATTTAAGAACTACACAGATTTAACTAAACAACTTTTATTCAATGTGTATATGCAGTCACACTCTCATATACCATGCTGGGGAACCCCATTATAAGAAATCTGACTCATAACCTGGATTCTCCAGATAGATATATATGAAATACACAATGCACTATTATATTTTAGTGGAGAATTATAACAGCATTTTAGATCAAAACATTACATTCCTTTTTCTTCTTCAAGCTTGAATTTGCCAATACAAACTACCTTATTATCAAATACACCTTTTTACCCTAAATTAAAATTATCTCCACATAAGTGAAACTATTATTCTGGCTTATAAAAAAACACTCATGCACAAAATTAACCCAAATGTTGTGTTGTGAAACCCATATTTAAAATAAACACATTCTTCAAAGTCTATTAACTGGACTAACATGCGATATATCTCCCTAAATGTCTACTTGTATCATCTTCATTCAGAGACCATTTGAACACATTTTACATGCATAAGAGTCCCTTTTATCAAATGATACATAACTAATTTATTTGTCAGTTTTTGTCTCTTTTATTTTACATTATTAAATAGTTATTGAGGCTTTCACAGCCTTTACCTGTGGGCGTTTGGCTCACCACAGGGTGCTCATTGGCACAACTACTTTATCTTAACCACAAAGTCACTGAGCTTGGCAGGTCTTTTTGTAACCCTGCATGGCCTAGTTTTCACTGGTGTAGATATAGATGGTGACCCTGCAATATCCGAGGTACTATTTGTTGGTGGTTTTCCAGTTGGTTCCCGGTTTAAACTTTGTTCTTCAGTTCCTGTTTGATCCCGGTCTAAACCTTGTTCAGTTACATCCACCATATCCCTTTCATAGTATGGCCTCACAAACGAGGAATTGCGCCTGTAGTCGTCTCCAGTCTGTGACTTTAATGTCAATTCTGTCCCTTCTTTTCCGGTAATAGTGTATGGAGATGACTCATACTTTGACGCTAATTTCCCTTGCTCTTTTGTGTTTCTTAACAAAACTTGACCACCCACTTCAACTGTGCTTGGTTTCACTCCTCAGCGATCATCAGCCTTTGCTTTCCCCACAAGTTTATTCTTCCAATCTAGGTCTCTTATTGCCTGATCAAGTTGTGATTTTTCTCTCCTTAACTCTGGAATCTTAGTTTTTAATTCCCTGCTAAACATGAGATAAGCTGGAGTAGCTCCTGTGCTTGTATGTGGCATTGACCGATGAGCCAGCAGGAATTTGTTGAGTTCATCCTGCCATCTTTTCCCTTCTGCATGTGCAACTTTTAATGCTTTCAGAATTGATTTATTCTGAACCTCCACTTCTCCATTTGCCTGGGGCCATAGGGGTGGTGAGGTCACATGTTGAATTCCATTTTCGCTGAGGTATGCTTAAAACTCCTCTGACACAAACTGTGGACCATTGTCCGATTTCAGTGAAAATGGATAGCCATACCTCGCAAATATAGGGTTCAAAGCTCTTATGACATCATGGCTTTTTGTTGAATTCATCACTACTACTTCAAAAAATCTACTGTAGTAATCTACTACTACCAGTATGCTTTCTCCCCCAGGGAATGGACCAAGGAAGTCGACAGCTAGATCTTGCCATGGGCCTGAAGGTGGTTCCACCCTCTGCATTGGTTCAGGCGATTGACACCCTGCTACCATCTGACATGGATGACACGACCTGCATAACTTTTCCGCATCACTGTCCATTTTCGGCCACCATACCTTTGATCTCAAATGATTCTTTGTTTTGATGATCCCTTGGATGTCCTTAATGGACCAATGCAAGAACCTCTGGTCGAAGGCTCTTTGGTATGATAATTTTAGATCCTCTTAATATCAGTTTACCGACACAGCATAACTCGTTTTTTACACACAGGAGATGTGGCATCTTGCATTCACTCCAGTCTCCTGACTGAACATACTGCCGTACTGTTTTTAATTCGGGGTCCTTTTCTGATTCTACTTCAATTTCCTGTGGACTCAGTCCTACTGGAGTATGTTCCTGTGCAATCAGACACACAAAATCTTCTTTTTCCCCTGCTAAATCCTTTGGAGACTTCTGATTCAAACACGATAGACAATCAGCAATATTCGCCTTCCCAGGTCTATAAACTACATTGTATTAGTATCCTTGCAACCTCAATACCCATCTCTCAATCCTGGCTGCTAATTTTTGCTTGCCACCATAAATGTGTTCTAGTGGTTTGTGGTCAGTCTCTAACTCGAACTCAAGGCCAAACACATACAGATCGAACCTCTCACATGCCCATACTAAAGCTAGGGCTTTATTCTCTGTTTGAGAATAACGTCTCTCTGCGTCTGTTAAGTTTCTGGATGCATATGACACAACCCTCCACATGCCATGCTGTTGTTGCAGAAGGACAGCACCCAGTCCTGTTGGTCCTGCATCACCTACTATCCTTGTTTTGCAGTTAGTTTTGAAATATGCTAGTGTCTCTGCTCTGGTTATTAGTTCTTTGAGTTTTTCAAATGCTTCAGCCTATTGACGACCCCATACAAACTTCACATTTTTCCTGGTCAGTTGTCGCAGTGGTTCACTGACTGTAGCAAAATCTGGTATAAACTTTGCTGAATATTGCACCAAGCCAAGGAATGACCTTATCTCAGATGAGTTCTGTGGTGCCTTTGCATCTCTAATTGCGTCACTTTTTCCTCACTGGGCGAAACTCCAGACCGACTCAAATCATGTCCGTAAAAAGTGAGTTTTGGGAGCCGGAATTGGCACTTATCAGCATTCAAGGTGAGACCACATTCCTTCAATCTCTTCAAAACACCAAACAAATGCCTGTCATGCTCCTCTAATCCCTTCCCATGTATGATTAGGTCATCTGCTATGTTAGCAACACCAGGGCACCCTTGTAGCACATATTTTATAATCTTCTGGTACTTCTCTGGTGCTGAGGTAATTCCGGTCTTTTATACCGGTAAAGGCCTCTATGTGTGATGAATGTTGTGATATCCCTTGATTTTTCATCCAATTCTATTTGATGAAATCCCCACTTGAGGTCACACTTGCTGAAAATTGTAGATCCCTGCAAATTCTTCAATCGTAAGAACATTGTGTCTTTCTTGTATGATTGCAGTGTTAGCTTTTCTCATGTCAACACAAAGTCTAATGTCCTAATTGGATTTTGGCACAGCTACAACTGGTGACACCCATTTCGTAGGCACTGATATCACCTCCTCAATAATATCCTCTCTCAGGAGCTCATCCAACTTACTGTCAACCTTTTCCCTTAATCCAAATGGCAACCGCCGTACTGGTTGTGCAATAGGTTTGACACTGTCATCAAAGTGAAGTGAATCCTGATAATTTTTCAGTTTCCCCACTCCTTAAAAAACTTCTGGATATTGCCCGATAATGTCTCCATTAGATCCTTCAGTTGTTACTGAACACACATGATGTCCTGTAATTGGGCCAACTCTTAACACTCTCATTTTCTCAGCTGTTTCCTTACCCAGTAATACTCGGCCATTTCCATTGATAACTGTGAATTTTCCTGTGCAAGCCTTTCCACTTTTTACACAGGTTAATTCAGCTTGAAATGTTCCAATAACTTCTATTGTTTTAGTTTGTCCATATGCAAAGTTTTTTTTTTCACACCTCTTAGAGCTGCATTGAATCCCTTTTTCATTCAAGGCCTCCCAAGTACACTTATCCATCACATTACAGGATGCACCTGAATCAATGAGAACTGACTTGACTTCAACTCCCCCTATTACCAAGTCTACTAGTGCACTGTTTTGTTTATTACACACATCATCCACTGAAAAGGCATAGACATTTCTCCTGTCATCCTGGCCATTTACATCCTGTATCTGATAAACCTTCTTTGCAGCAGTGCTAGCCTGGTTGGAGCTGTGTTTTGTCTTGCAACATTTTGCAAAATGTCCCACTTTGGAACACTTTCTACATGTGCTATTTCGTGCTGGACACAAATTATCTTTAGCAAAGTGTCCTATCCCGTCACAACGATAACACCTCTTCCCATCACCCACGGTGGTACGGCTAGGGGTGGCATTATTAGATTTGCGTGATCTCCCTTGATTCTGTACTCTCCCTGTATGAATCGGTTTAGGCCCTTGCAGTGCATTAACATCGGCTCCCTTTTCCATAGATCAGACTTGCATGTCCAGTGCTTCCATCGCACGGGCAACAGCCTGTAAATCTGTCAATGACACTGTTCCTGTTTTCTCAAGAAATTTTCTCCGCAGCTGGGAATTCCAACACTGATCAATCAATTGATCCCGTATGACCTCATCTACATCACTGAAGTCACACGAAGTCGCTTTTTGCCTTAAACGGCACACAAATTGGTCCTCTGTCTCTGATGGTCCCTGTTCCATCTATCGGAACACATGCCTTTCAAAACTGACATTGGCCTTCGGAGTAAAATAATTGCCCAAAATTTGAATGCTCTGCTGGAATGTTTTCTCCTCTGCTTCACTAACAAGAGTGTAATATACATCCTGGAAGTCTATCCCAGCCATGTGTAACAATAATGCCAACCTCTGGCCATCAGCAGTTACACCTTTGGATGTCAGATACAGTTGAAATGCACTCTTCCACCTTTTCCAACGTGAGCCCAGAGTTGTTGGATCGTCTTTGGGGTTGAAGCAAGGAAGTCCAACATCTGTTACTACTTGTGATCCCCCTAATCCACCTGCAACACCTCCGCCTCCAGCATGGCTAGTACTTGCTGCATGGCTAGTACTTGGCACAGTTGCCTCTTCCTCTGACATTTTTTTTCTTTGTTTTGCTGTTGCTGTCTCTTTTTATTTTAAAGTTTAAAACTACAAGAATCCTGTCCAGCACTAAATTAGATAGTCAATTAAATCTACAGACCTTTATCTTCGTCGCCAATGTAAGATTATCTCTTCTCATTTAAGAACTACACAGATTTAACTAAACAACTTTTATTCAATGTATATATGCAGTCACACTATCATATACCATGCTGGGGAACCCCTTCATAATAACTGTGACTCAAAACCTGGATTCTCCAGATAGATATATATGAAATACACAATGCACTATTATATTTTAGTGGAGAATTATAACAGGGCATTTTAGATAAAAACATTACAACATTAAAATAAATGCAAATGCATGGGTTGTTAATTATGATGTTGTTCTTTAGAGAAACACTTGTCACACTCAGTATGTTCTATTTATACCCACATCTTCTGCCATGTAATAGACATAATAGTATCAGCATATCTTTCTCCAAGTCCCACAAAAAATCATTGTAAAACAACACAGCAACACTTAAACTTCTGTGATCCTTGTGTGCAGTGTCACTGCAAGTAAAAGTCTGCATGCAAGAACAATATCATTAAATAGTGTCCAGAAGAAGGACTTTCAACTGAAGGATAAGTTGATCCAAAGAAAGGTCTTTTGGTTTATTTTTAGAACTTTCTTGGTCTCAATTATTTGCTGGTGAAGGACCTCAAATGGGCAGACAAATTTGCAAATATGAAATCTTTAAAGTCTCTTGGAATCTTATATAACAAGTTACTGCAAGTTTGCTTTTGCACTTGACAAATATTTTGTACCATATCTCTTTAAATTATAATACTGCAATTACTCATGCCTGTATTCATTTATATTTCTTCCAGCTACTTAAGAATGCCTGGTGGCCATTTTAATGGGTCAACATCTGTGACAGATTCCAGCAATAAAAAGAAATGTTCTTTTACCTGCAAAAGGAAAATGGCAAGTTTAAAACTAGACGATGTTACAAATAGATTATTATTATGTTTTATTTTCTTGCTAATGCCTCAACCTTTTAAGGTTTATATGCATTACCTACTCATACAATGTACAACTATCTTGTATATATAACAAGATGTGAAATATATTTAATATGTGGATAAACAATTTCCAATATATATAGTTTTCTATTATCCTTCTAGAGTTTAATCAGGCTTTTTCATGAGACCTTATATTTGCCTCTTTCACTGATTTTTTTTTCTAATTTCATATATATTAATTATCCTAATGTTGATTAGTGTTTGTTCATCTTCACGACAGTACATAATTCAGGCAACTTCAGTTATATTAAAATTTATAATCAACAATAAAAACATATTTTCGTCGAGAATCAAGCAATAATCAGCCACATGCAAGTGCTCTCACTCCGGGATGATACGCACTATTTTTCGGTTTTTCCTGTTAGCGGCTAAATATTGTGTAGTCATCGCCAAATGAAAATATGGCTTAAGGAGGAAGTTCGGGTTTAATGTCAATAAAACACTTCATTTTAAGTTTAATGGCTGACACTATGCTTGGAAAAAAGCGTAAACGTGTAGTTGGAATGATAAATTTAGGAAAGAGACGACGAAACAGTGGCGAGGTAATTTGCTAACGTTACGCTGAGTGGTTGGGGAAAAGCCTGTAAAAATATGTGATGACCGTGTTTTAAGTCCTGTTTCCATGTCATCGGCAACAGCTTGTGAGCCAAATATATGATATCCCAGTTATGATAGTCCATATAAGAAGGTTTAAAACCCCTTTATCTCTTGTATATGATTTCACTTTGTGTCCACGTTTATTGATGCACCGATGTTAATATAGCGAGTTGAATTTTGATTTTTCCTTTGAATTATTGTGACGTTTCCATTATGACAGCTGTAAAATGGGTCGGGCTATTTACTGCAAGGAGATTTATTTAGTTAGAATATAAGTTTGGTCAGTGCATGTTTATGCTGTATTTAGGATACACAAAGTAGTGAAATGAATGACATTACTTTATACAATTTTTGAGGTTGCAACCTAATTTTGTTTGACCGTCGGTAAAATAAGCCATACTCTATTTTACGGCAGAATAGCCACTGTGATTAAGATATAAAAGTAATAAAGAAAAACAGACTACACTATAATTGAGATATAAAAGTAATCAAGTAATAATAATTTCAAATTAGTTTAAAAAAATTGTATTAATACTGGGGTGCAGGTGGATGTAACTGTAATAACAACTGAGAAATACTAATGAACTGATCATACACTACTAATAGTCTACTATGCATTTGGATTTATCTAGCTAAACACTAATAAAGTGATCATACACTGCCATTAGTGCTGGTATTGTTTATCGATATTGAAATATTTATCGATCCATGCTAAATATACTGATATCGATAATGTAGGGTACAATATCAATATCGGAACATACTACTAAATAGATGCAATTAAGCTGTTTTCCATGTAAATAAAATATTATAAAAGTTAGGAAATATATTGGTTTTCCTATCATTTTTTGTCAAATTTCACTTACGGCTAAAGTAAGCACCATATTTGTGTACGTTTCGGGAAACTTCTAAAACTCGTGAAAGGGTTTGGAAGCTCTTTCTCGGGAAAACACCAATGACCCGATATTTCAATATTGATCGATACAGAAGCAAAAATATGGTTTGATATCGATATACATATTATTATTCGATACCAACACTAACTGCCATACAAAACAAGATCAAACAAGAGGCATGTCTTGCATGATGAGCATTCAACTATATTGTCTTTGACCTCAGCATTACACACTGCACAAGGATAATCAACAATTTCAACTGGGATTGGTAAACACTGCCTAAATCTCTTGGCTGAAGATTTCTTTGTGATCCCTTTTCTTTTCATCTTGGAAGTTCCAACAATGTAACTACCCCAAAACCTTGATCTTCATGAAGCTCACAGTGATGTACACTGGCTTGAACTGATTTGGAAGAGAAAGATGGGGGCCCCTTTTATACACAAGGACACATTCTGGATTACAATTTGAATTTCATTGTTATGACACTTCTCAACAAGTTAATTCTCCAGGCCCAATGACAACCAATAAGTATTTAAGCGGCCCGTCAGGGACGCTTATTTGTTTTCACCAAAGTTTGACTGATCGCCGCCGCTGCCGCCGCTGGATTATGGTCTCCCTTTAATAACTTCTTAGCCTTTCAAATTTTTCTTTCCTTCTTATCTTTCTTTAAAACTATAGGGGCGGGAAAAATTTTTGGGATACTTTGCGCAGACCTTAACTTAAGCATAGCTCCAAAACACTTCGTCATCGCGTTTTGGAAAAAAACACACACACCTGTGCTATAAAATTTATCAGGTACATTTTAGACCAAATTTCCAAGGTCGGAAAGGATTTTCTCATCAATCGGACCATAGATGCCTGAATGGGAGACGTTTTATTTTCGTAAATTTTTTAAAAAAGGGTACTTGGTCTGTATCTCCAAAACGGTCAGGATTTTGGCGTTTTGTTGGAATAACTTATTCAGCTACTTTTTGATAATCTTTCACATGCCGAAGTTTTAGCCCTGTATCTGCAATCTTAAGGTCACCTTGATGTCAAAAAGGGGGTTTTAGGCCTCCAGTTCACTTAGTTTTTCACTTTTTTCAACCAAACTTGGCACATATATTAAGATTTGTCAAAGGAATATCCTGACTTTATGGTGACCTTAAACTCAAAATGTGAATGGACATATGGCCTGTTTAAAGTCATCAAATTGGAATAAAATCTCTGGCTCCTTTCTTTTTCCATTTTTTTATCGAAATTATCACTGGTATTAAACTAGATAAAAATAATATGTATGGTCACCTTAAACTCTCAGTATGAATGGAGTTGTAGCCACCTTAAAGTGAAATAAGGGGATTTTCAGCCTCCAATTATCTTATTGTTCGACTGACCTCAGTTAAACTTTGCACACTTATAAAGGATGGCAAACCAAAGGGTTATCCGGACTTTAAGGTGACCTTAAACTGTTAATATAATTTTGGCCCCCCCCTAAAGTCATAACATTTGAATAAAGCCATCTGGCTCCTTTCTTTTTCCATATCTAACATATATTGATATTGAAGGGAGATTCTCATATTATGGTCACCTTAAAGTCGCAACATGAATGAAGTTATGGTCACCTTACAGTGAAAAAGGAAGTTTCAGCCTCCAGCTATCTTATTGTTCAACTGACCTGAGCTAAACTTGATGCACTTATAAAGGATGAGAAAAGGGACATTCTTATTTTATGGTCACCTTAAAGTCCCAATATGAATGAAGTTATGGCCATCTTGCAGTGAAATTATGGAGTTTTTAATCTCCAGCTATTGTATTGTTCAGCTGACCTCACTTTAATTGTGCACACTTATTAAAGATGAAAATAGGGGCAAGTAACATACACAATGCAATAAAGTTCACAGTTTCTATTGCTTATGATGCATATGTTGACATCTTTTATGGTTGACTTCTTTTTCATCAGGGCCGCTTCGTTTTTGTCGGCAAAAACATTCTTCTAGTTCATACTTAACACATGTGTCATTTCCTATCAAACCCTAGTTTGAGGGGGCTTGCAATCAGGGTAGATTACCACCAGTGTGTGATATAGGTTCAGTTTACCAAACATAATTGCAATCATGATTGGGGTTCAGAAATTGCTGCAATATTGCTTCCCCACATGAATTGCAGAAATAAAAAAAAACAATTGAGAATTAACTTTTGTTGTATGATCATTTCATCATGAAACATAAAAATATAACTTACCATCTTTTTATTAATACTGTGTGCTTTGTATATACTAGGAAAATACTTGAGTATCAACTTTGGGAATAAAAATATGAGTACAATGACACCAAACAGTAAATATATGCAACTACTGATTGAATATACTGTATTGGTTCTGAGGTTCAATGAAGAAGTGAACACTATTTAATTAGGAGTGATTTGGGGGAAGTAAATGACACGAAACAGTAAACATTTGCAACCACTGATTGAATATACTGTATTGGTACTGAGGTTCAATGTAGAAGTGAACACAATTTAATTAGGGGTGATTTGGGGAAAGTAAATGACACGAAACAGTAAACATTTGCAACCACTGATTGAATGTACTATATTGGTACTGAGGTTCAATGTAGAAGTGAACACTATTTAATTAGGAGTGATTTGGGGGAAGTAAATGACACCAAACAGTAAACATTTGCAACCACTGGGGACTTTATTTCTATTATAAAGACCGGTTTCTTTTATTAATCCATGAATATTAGTAAATATGTTTTTATACACGCCTATTTGTCGCACTATATTTTGTGTGTATTGTTTGGTTCTCTATTATCGGCGATCGTCCATTTGTTGCCTCAGATAAATGTACACAAAAATATGTGCACTGCATTGTTTTGTGTGGTCTGCGCATTTCTGGTCTTTATAATGAAGCATCAAAATTGACTTTATAGGTTCAAAAGTTTAGATCCTCGTATTAAGGTTACCTTAAAATCAGCAAAATCAGGTGTCTTTGGTATGTAGTATATACACAGAAGAGATTTGTAAATTGTCATATCTCTTTTTTTAGTTTGGATTTAAGTTTGAAATGTATTGGGACGTACAGAAAACCATGGCCTGGGATTCCGAAAATCACTTCAAAGTTCCACTCTGACCCCCCGGTCAAACTGGGTCATCATAAAGAATTATTGCCAGAAATCCTACAAAACTTAATTGAATTATTCTTCAGGACTATTCAGACCTAGGGATGTTGCCTTTTGCATCCTTCTTGCCTTTCAAGGTTGATTTTATGACCCTAAATTGGCCAGATTTTCATTTATTGCTTAATATCTCTTAATTATTGCAATTAGAGTTGTGGAATGTATTAGAAGGTAATAGGATTGGAAACCATGGCGTTGGATTAAAAAAAATCACATCAGATTTTTCCCTGAGCCCCTCCTCAAGGTCCAATTGTTGTCATAAAGTTGAACTTCTTGTATTTTGAAGTGTATCCACAAAATTATTGCCTGAAATCCTATAAAGCTTAATTGAATTGTTCACCAGAACCTAGGGTTTGGGTTTTTTCAGCCCTTTCAGACTTGAATTTATGACTCTAAATTGGACAGATTTTCACTTACTGCATGATATCGCTTTAATTAATGCAGTTAGAGTTTTGGAATTGATTAGGGGATAATAAGAAATTAAGGTCTTTCATTCCACATACACCATCAAATCTGTCTTCCTAGTAATCACATTTTCAGGAAACATTGAAATAGGACTCTCAGGTTGACACCTCAAACCACAAATGTATATCCAGTCATGTGAACATTTATTCTGTTGGTGTGTGGAGGGAGATGATTTTGTGGGAAATTCTTTCCAGTGGGATGACATGACTTTCTAAAAGGGGGCCTGACTTCCTTTGACACTGACAGCAGTTTATAGTTGATAATGAAATGTCTTCAAGTGATTAATTGTATTTGGTACATGCACCTAAGCCTTAGTATTTTTGCCTAAATATTACAAAATTTTCTGATGTTTTTCGATATTTTTCAAATTTTTAATGTATCTTTATATTTTCAGAGTTCATGTCTGATGGAGCCTAGTGTGTACCATGCCTTAGTAGTGATATTTTTGGAATTTTTTGCATGGGGTCTTCTCACATCCCCTATTATAGCAGTAAGTATTGCCTTCTTTTTTATTGTATTTATACTCAACACAGTATCTATGTTACTGAACTTAATGCAAGTGCAAGACTTAAATCACTATTTAACCCATCTGAATGGCATAAGTACAGCCCAAGGTCTAGTGACTGACATTCATCCACTGAAATACGGACTCGCAGAGATCACCCTGGAGACATCCCTGGGGTTCTTTAGCCTTCTACTATGGATAGAACTCATTGACAGACGGCCACCATTTTAAGTGGTAATCCAAGCCACTGTGTGTCTGTACCTGAGAATGAACCCTGGTGATTTGTGTTCTAGGAAAGCATGTTTCCCACCAGGTCACAGTGGCAGTCACATGTAAAGACAGAACTCCAGAAACTATGGCCCAGGTATCTCTGATAATGCAATGACTTGACATTGGGGAACATAATATCACATTGAGGGTTTAGGATATGTGACTGTTGAGATACAGTTTTTCAAATTGATTTTTTTTGCTTCAAATCTCAAGGTACAATAAACATGTAATGTGCAAGACTTTTTCAAAGTGAATTTTAGTTAAATCATTTATTTATCATAGAATTTGAATATATGAACCTGTTGAGTAAACAGCAAGTATAAATTTCATACATAACATTGGACAAATGCATTGTTGTGTTTGTTTCAGGTATTAAACGAAACCTTTCCTGATCAGACATTCCTAATGAATGGATTGATACAGGGTGTGAAGGTAAGCTGCTCTTATTTTATTCATTTTGTTTTTAATTTACAATCGATCTTGACATTAAACCTGTACATAATTAACATCAGTTAAATTTGTATATTGTATAATGCAAATAAACTGGATTAAGATTCTAAATTTCCCTAAAAAGTCTTATGATAAAAATATCAACAATACCCAGTAGAGCTGAAACGATTATTCGTGCTAATCGATTAGTAGGTTATCAAAGCACTGGTCGATGCCAATATTATGAAATCGGTTAATTGTTTTCTTGTGTATATCACCACATAGCAGATTTTACGCGATCGTTTGAACTATGAGTATCTTGAGTTAAAACCTTAAAACATATCAGATTAAAGCATTTTATATGCATTTTATTTTTAAAACATCAAAATATTACATGATTGTCCAATTTACCCAATAATCTGGTGAATTCTTTGCTTTTCAGCATCTCGCGATCCGCCATTTTGTTTGTTTACATCCGGAACACACACGTTTTTGGTATTTCTCATACATGCTAAACATCAGAAACAGTTAATCGGTTAGTTGACGGTTAATGCAAGCGACTACCCGGCTAGTGAATTTTGCTAATCATTTTAGCATTAATACCCACACCCCAAAGCATGGAAAAAAACATTTAAAACCATAAGATATAGAAGAGGTGAAACAGTATAAAGGCAGGAGACTTTCAGAAAAGACAGTGCAAGTTGTTTAAAGGTAGGGTTAGGTCATCTCAGTACATGTATTAAGAACATTTTACTCAAACAATGTGGCAATATTTGACAACCACCATCTCACTTGTCCAAGACATGTTATTGAAGGAAAACATAAAATATTGGAAATAAACATCATATCTGAAGAAATTGCACACTGTGCATTTGGGAACTGGGAACTGCAGTTTACTTCCTGTCCACTTTAATTGGGGGTGTACTAAGATAGGTGTTCATCTTTTCTCAGAATCCATAATCACAATGTTTTTGCAGTGGCAGCCTCCAGATTTTTTATACTGACCCATCCTTATTTAAAGGTGCAGGAGAAAATAACACGTAAGAGAGAAAAAATGTGCGTCACGTCAGGACAGCAATTAAAACAAGGCAATGTAACAGCTACTTGCAATCACAGCATTCAAAAGTAAAGCAAAAGTTATGAAGTTGGGTTATAGCCTGGACAAGATTTTACAGGTGAAGATCCCAATGGCAAGGTCAAAGGTCTAATCAAGGTCACATCATGACATTTCACACATACATTACCTAGCCATAACTTATACTGCCTATTCTGAAAGTCTCCTGATCTTTGTTCTGTTTTACCTCTTCTATAACTAATGGTGTTCAATGCTATTATTTCCCGATGCTGTACAAGCATCTCTGATGCTATTTTTAACCTTAGTGTTCAACAAAGCTTTCCCACTTAACCTGCATTACTGCCAAACTTTTCCAGAACTGATGCTTGTCCAACAAAAATGAACATTATTTAGAATAATGACTTTTCTCAGTACTGTTATGGCAATCAAAATGTTTCTTTTATTTGGAAAAAATAAAACCCATTCATAATCCATAGATGTATTTTAAGATGGGATATTTTGCCAATAGCTCTCTGAGTGATGTTGCAATTGGTTAAAAAAATCTTTTAATATGCTCCCAAAAGTTGGCAACAGTTTTTCGATCTGTCCAAATGGTTTACAAGCCTTAGGATTAGAAGGTACATAAGATTGCTTTGCAAATGTTATGATAGGATTAGGAATGCTGTATGATTGATTAATAAGATAACTTTGCAAATAGTACAATAAATTGATGATTGGTTTGGGCTTGGTTCCTGAATACAAGATCTGATAAGGGTCAGGAGCGGTTCATGATAAAACTGCTAAAATGTTTTTAATACAATCAGGAACCCCCAAATCTTCTGAGTGGTTCATGATCCAAATCTCCCAACCAGGAGTTGGTCCTGAATGGTTGACGAATGTTGAGATTTGGCTAACAAACATTCAAATTGGGTTTACAGATGTTTTGATTGTCTGGTTAGTGGAACACCGCTATTAGAGTCTCTTATTATTAAGTTGAAGGGAATTGGGAGTCTGGCAGGAATAGATTAGGTTGTTACTTTTTGCAGTATTTTGTAAATTGTAGTGCACAACAAGCACTGAGCAATTTAGGGAGTGGTAATATGAAATGTACATGTAATGACTACATACTCCCTTAGCAAATTTCAATGTTTGTATTAGAAGACTCAAATATTTTATCTTAAAAATTAATGAAAATATATCAAGTTAGGTAATTATACTGAAAACGCCTCATATCTCCCTTGTTATTGGTCCTATGTCCTAGAGATGGGAAAATAACCAAAAGGAAGTCATGGCCTTTTGAATCTTATGCAAGAGTTGAATTTGATCTTTGACCCCTGTTTAAGGTCAATATGGGTCATCATAATACAAAGTCTTATGTTTCTTTTATCATTGGTTCTGGGGCTTAAGACTGTAAAAACAACTTCTTGGAAAACATGACCTGCAAATATTGTGCTAGCGTCAAATTTTGCCCTTTGACCCCTGCTTTAAGGTCAAGTTTGGTCATCACACTATAAGGGCCTTGTATCTCCCTTGTAATGGGCCATACAACTTGGAATTGTGAAAACAATCCATAGGAAGTCAAGGCCTGCAGATGTTTTACAAGTGTCGAATTTGACCTTGACCCCTGTGTCAATTTGAAGTGTAGCCATCATACTGAATAGGCCTTATATGTCCCTTGTTATTGGTTCTATGGCTTCATAATGTCAAAACCCTATAAGGAAGTCATGCCTACAAATTTTTTTGCAAGTGTCAAATTTGACCTTTGTCCGCTTTTTCAAGGTCGATTTTGGTTGTTATTCTAAAAGTGCCCTCTACCTCCCTTGCTGTTTGTCCTTACTCCTTAGGCATGTAGCTCTGTTTCAAGGTTACACTACCATTTTTGCTTAATACTCAATGGGATATAACAACATCATTTTAACAGGATCCAACTTTATGTATTGATAAAACCGTCGCTTTTGAAAGTCAGACTATTTGTTGCATATCATCTGTGAATGTTTTTTATTATTTACAGTTTTTCAATTGTTTGTTTATTTAAAACACATTTTAAAATATTGCCATTTGTATACATGTTGACATGTATTTGTTTTTAACCTGGGATCTCTTTATATTATCTGAAACCAACAGTTCTAATCCTTATGTCATGTAGGGCCATAATTTAATAATAAATAGGACCATAAGAATTAATTCCAGTTTTCTTTATCTCATCTTTGTCTAGATACATTTGGTGAGCTTAGGTAGAGAAATACTGATTTGAGCTGATACAAGACCACAGCAAGTACCAGGACTGTTCATATTTTGTCCTTGATAGTTTGGTATTATTTACAATGTAAATATCAGTTGGAAGCCCTGTTTAATGTCTCTGAGTTTTCTGTTCAAAGAAGATCATAATTCTTAACATGTCCACTGATTTTCATTGTATTATGTACCTGTGCATTGCAAACTGCAAATATCTGTATTTGTACTAACAGTTAAACGCCACACATTGGTACAAAATTGATTAATTTTGATTGAGAATTTTGAATTGAACTCAAGTTTGTTTTTGATATGGGTAAATGAATATAGGAATAAATGTTTTGTGGGCAATTTAGTGTAGATATGGCGGTTAATATCTTTATTGGCGTCTGCTAAATGTCATCAAGGCAGATGAGGAAGTAGGTTTTTCACTGGGATGGGTGGCCACATGGATCAATACAGTAAACCTGTTTGCTGTCAGCTAGAAAAAAAACTGTCAGTAGGTCTTTGCTAGAAGTAAGAGAAAAAGGGTCCTTGTATTGGGATTTTCACTGGTTTATGTTTATCATATTAGAGTCTTAGATCAGAATTGGACACAAAAACAGTACAAATTGAAAGCAAATTAGGTACAGATTCCAAGAACTCTAGTCTCATTGACTTAGTTTGAAAGTGAGCTTAATGTTACTCCAATTCTAATGTTTCCAAGATATTTGAAATTTTCAAAATTGTCAGTTTTTAAAACTCAGGATGATAACCAAAAATTAAAAAATTGTTTTAGCATTTTTTTATGTCCTCACTTTGTGGTGTGGGTGTCCATATCCGTATGAACAACTTCACCAAAACTACAAGGCCTAGAGACATGCTGTTTTGTTTTTAAAGATACCTCCTGTCTGTTCGTCTGTTTGCTGTCCATATCTGCGTGCACAACTTCTTCACCAAAACTACAAGGCCTAGAGACATGCTGTTTTTTTTTAAAAGATACCTTCTGTCTGTTCGTCTGTTTGCTAGAGCCATTACAGGGGAGGTACCCCCACCAAAAATGTGAAAATTTCAACACTATCACGATTTTCTCATTGACTATTGCAGGGATTTCTCTCATATCTTGCATATATGTACTAGTCCACAAGTAGATTCCCTTATTTGAGTATCGGGCCTGGATCTATCTTAATTTTGTTTATTAATTTTTAAAATAATTTTTACCCCGCAGCCCTTAAGTGCTGTTGGGGTATTGTTTTCAACTGGTGGGCGGTTGGGCAGTCAACAGGAAAAGTTTAGGGTGGTAGGGACATTGGTTAGGGGGTGTAGGTGTGCAAGGTCATGGTGTGACCTTGATTTGACCTTTGACCTTGCCATAGTTACCTTGACCTATAAAATCTGCCTTTTGGGGCATCTTTGACCCTCTTGTTAGTTTACTGATTAATGCTGTCATCTTGCTATTGAATTGTCTTGTTTTAATACTTTATCTTTGTGTACATTTTGTTTCTCTTAGATGTTATATCCTCTACTTAAACATCATTTAGGCATTAATATAACTGACACCGCTCTGAAAGTATCCTGATCTTTGTACTTTTTCACTACTTCTATATCTCATGGTGTTGAAAACTATTTCCCAAGGCTGTGGGGTACGGGCATCTCTGATGCTATTTTTAATGTCTTAAACTTCATGAAATCATACACTAAATCACTTATTTTCTCATTAACTATTGCAGGGATTTCTCTCTTATCTTGCTTATATGTACCAGGCCACTAGTAGGTTCCCTTGTGTGAGTATCAGGCCTGGATCTTTCTAAATTATTTTTTATGAATTTTTTAAAATAAATTTTTATGCATTAAAATTCATGAAATCATGCACTAAATCACCTACAACTTGAAAAGCATTGGATTTAGAGCATTTTGTTAAAATATGTTATTCAGCTACTTTTTCCATAGCTACACCATGGTGAGTAACTTGGGTGTCTATCGCAATAGCTAAGTGAGTAATGCCTACTTTCCGACTTTTCAGTACCTTCCATTATAAGTAAAGTCACTTGTAACTCGAAAACTATTGGTTTTAGAGAATTTTGTGTAAATATGTTATTCAGCTGCTTTGGGGTCAGCTAGAACATAGTAAAATTACAGACCTGTAGCTCATTGCATAACCGAGTAATAGCTACTATGAGGTAATCAATTATTGAGTAAATTGCTTCTAATTTGAAAACTATTGCATTTAGAGTATTTTGTTTAAATATGTTTTTCATGCATTTTTGCATCTGCTATAACATAGTAAAATTGCAGATATGTAGCTCATGGCATAAGTGAGTAATAGCTGTTCTCAGGTTTTCGTTGTTGAGTAAATCAATTGTAACTTGAAAACTATTGTATTTAGAGAATTTTGTTAATTATCTTATTATATCCCCAGACGAAAGTCGGGGATATATTGGATTCAGGTCCGTCGCGCCGCCGCCGCCGCCGCCGCCGCCGCCGCCGTAGAAATTTCCTTGTGGACGCGATAACTCAAAAACAAATTAATATTTTTTTTTCAAACTTGGTACACATGTTAAGGGTGCCCAAAGGAAGATCCCTATTTTAAGGTGACCTTAAACTCCCAGTAAAAAAGAACTTATGGCCACCTTAAGGTCAGAAATTGCACTTTTGGCCACTTAGAGCCCTGTAGGTCACAAACTATGATGCTCAGCTGGCTGAAATTTTACCTGACAACACATTAATATGTTCTTAGTACATGTGCCGAAAATCATGACTTTAAGTTGAGGAGAAAATTGTGTTTGAGGCCCATAAATACCCCCACTTAGGGATTTTTTGCTATACTTTACACATATTTTGCCCTATAATTTGGAAGTGATAATTCTGATGAGTCTCAAACTGCGCTAGGTATAACTTTGATATGTAATCCTTGTCTGTAGAAAATTTTAGGGCTGTAGGTTTACCCAAAGGGGTCGACTTAAGGTCTCAAAAGTGCCCACAGAGACCCAATTTATGCACTTTTTGCCACTTTCAAGCACTGTAGCTTTCAAACTATGTCTCTCATCTAAGTTAAATATCATCTGGGAATATATCTATGTGTTTTCTTATATGTGCCCCAACATTTAGGCCTTTAATAGACAGTTAACCTGTGTATCAGGACCATAAACACCCACCCGAGTGACCCTTATAAGACATTTTTCACATCTTTTTCCCTGTAACTTGGAAATGGTAAGTCTGAGAAGTTTCAAACTGTATTAGATATATATTCTGTGTGTAATCTTAGTATGTAACAGATTTTAAGTCTGAAGCTTTAATTTTGAAGGTCAAATTGAGGTCTCTAAAAGGCTCCCAAAGACCCAATATTTGGACTTTTTGCTACTTTTAAGCCCTGTGACTGTCAAACTATGTGACTGATAGAGCTCAAATCCTATCTGAGAAGATATTAGTATGTTATTTTTATATGTGCCAAAAATTAAGGCTTTAAGAAGACATTTAACCTGTGTATGAGGACCATAAATCCCCACCCGAGTGACCATTTTTAGACATTTTTCACATATTTTTCCCTGTAACTTGGAAATGGTAAGTCTAAGAAGTTTCAAACTGTATTAGATGCATATTCTATGTGTAATCTTAGTATGTGACAAATTTTAAGTCTGAAGCTTTAATTTGAAGGCCACATTTAGGTCTCTAGAAGGCCCCATAAAGACCCAGTATTTGGACTTTTTGCCAATTTTAAGGCCTGTGACTGTTAAACTATGTGACTGATAGAGCTGAAATCTCATCTGGGAATACATTATTATGTTCTTTTTACATGTGCCAAAAATCAAGGCTTCAAGTAGACATTTAACCTGTGTATGAGGACCTTTAACACCCACCTGAGTGACCCTTTTAAGACATTTTTCACATATTTTGCTCTGTAACTTGGAAATGGTAAGTCTGAGAAGTTTCAAACTTTATTAGATACATATTCTATGTGTAATCTTAGTATGTAACAAATTTTAAGTCTGAAGCTTTAATTTGAAAGCCACATCGAGATCTCTAAAAGGCCCACAATGACCCAATATTTGGACTTTTTACCACCTTTAAGCCCTGTAACTGTTAAACTATGTGATTGATGGAGCTGAAATCCCATCTGGGAATGCATTATTATGTCCTTTTTACATATGCCGAAAATCAAGGTTTTTAGTAGACATTTAACCTGTGTATGAGGGCCATAGACACTCGCCCAAGTGCCTTTTTTGACATTTTTTCCGTATTTTGCCCTGTTATTTGGAAATGCTTAGTGTGACAAGTCTTAAACTGTATTATATATGATTTTTGTTTGTTATGTATGTCCCCCCAAAAAGTTTCAGATCTGTAGTTTAATTGCTAAGGTCTCTTTAACAATTGTAAAATGCTCACAGAAACCCAATTTATGGATATTATGCCACTTTAAAGCCCAGTAACTGTCAAACTATGTGGGTTATAGAGCTGAAATCTTTGAATTTTTAAAAGGAAATGCCTGTCTATTTAAATTTTGAATATTAATAATGTTATGGCTATCTTAGTCTTTTAAGAACTTATTTTTGTGTGTTATACCTCTGCTTGCTGAGTTTTTCACTTTTTAAAATGAAACTGGTGAAACATATTGAAGTAGACAAAATGGACACTTTAAGTGAGCTTTAAGTCCCAATATTAATGAAATTATATCCTTATGTAGTAAAAGTAGGGGATTTTTAACCCTCAACTAGCCCAGTTTTATTCAACTTGCCTCAGTTAATTTTGGCACAGCTCCTACAGTTATGAACTCATTTCAGTTGATAATCACATACTTAAAATTCTCAATTCTTTTTGTATTTGAGTACCCCTTTTATATAGATTGTTTGTTTACCATTTATGCTCAACCCACATCCCCCCACCCGGATTCCCCCCACCCACCTCTGGGACCTCCAGCTATATTGAGTGACACTAAATAAACAAAGGTATTTAATGATATCAGATGAGAAACAAAGAACTCAATGGGGTTGCAGATCTTGTGTAATAGTGAGAGAGGTGTGGAGAAGGGGTGGGGGTGGGAGGTGGTGGGCTTCATTACATATAACACAAAGGGGAGTCAGAACTGAGATTGTGTCACATATTTAGGTTGCATATATATGGACCACATATATAGGTATAGAGGAAATGAATAACTGAAAACAATTTGCAAATTCTAAAAATAATATAATAAAATAATAATATAAATAATTTTTTTTTAAATAATATTTTATTTGTGAACAAATATAGAAACAGATATGCGCTTTTGGGATTATGAATTTTAGAATGGACATTGAATCATCAATCATTTAAATACTTTGAAGGAAGATTGAAAAATATGATGAGTTGAGTTAAAAATAATATTTTATTTGTCAACAAATATAGAAACAGATATGCTCTTTTGGGATTATTATTTTAGAATGGACATTCAATCATCAATCATTTAAATACTTTGAAAATAGGTTTAGAGTTATCATTGCAGGAAGATTGAAAATATAATTTGAGTTATGTATTCGGCGTCTGGGGATACACCATCTTCCTTGGGGAGATATAAACAGAGCAGATTGATGTGCTGAAGTTCATATAATAATGGGTAATTATGTTTTAAAAAATTCCCGATCAAAACCTGTGGCGTGAGTGATGACCTGTCTGGGGATATGTTGGCGCCGAGTTGGCCCAATCTAGTTCATCTACTTTTGAATTAGCTATAACATATCAAAATTGTAGATGTGTAGCTCATGGCATAGCTGAGTAATAGCCATTCTCCGGTTCTCACTGTTGAGTAAATCAATTGTAACTTGAAAACCATTGCATTTAGAGAATTTTGTTTAAATATCTTATTCATATACTTTTGAATTATCTGTAACATAGTAAAATTGCAGGTGTGTAACTCATGGCATAACTGAGTAATAGCTGTTCTCAGGTTTTCACTGTTGAGTAAATCAATTGTAACTTGATAACCATTGCATTTAAAGTATTTTCTATAAATATGTTGTTCACCTACTTTTGGATGGCATAGTCATGGCATAGCTGAGCAAGAGCTACTTTCAGGTTCTCACTGTTGAGTAAATCAGTTGAAACTTGAAAACTATTGCATTTAGAGTATTGTGTTTAAATGTGTTGTTCATGTACTTACGAGTCAGCTAGGGAATTTTTTGGGAGATTATAAGTTCCTTCTTGGAATACAGGTTTCAGTTCTTTTTGGCGATTGTACTGACCATTTTAAGGGCTGGACGGGTATCGTTTTCACGTGTAGGGTCTGGATGGCAGGTGGGCGGTGGGAAAAAATTTAACCATAAGGTGTGGGAAGCTGAAATTTGTAGGGACATTGGTTGGGAGTGTAGGTGTGCAACGTCATGGTGTGACCTTGATTTGACCTTTGACCTTGCAGTAGTAACTTTGAGTTTAAAGATCTTGTCCAGTGTATATCTCTTCAAACGTAAAGTGAAGGAAGTAGAAACATGGTAAGGACATAAGTTAGGGAGTATAGGTGTACATCATGATGTTACTGTTATTTGACCTTTGGCCTTGGTGTAGTGTCCTTGACACCTTTAAAGTCTTGTCTGGGCTGTATCTAAGAAACTGTGAGGTATAGGAAGTTCATACTTTGTAGGGACAATGGTTGAGGGATGTAGGTGTGCAGCATCATAGTGTGACCTTGATTTGACCTTCAACCTTGCCTTAGTGACCTTGACCTTTAAAATCTTGTCCGGGCTTTATCTCAGAAACTGTGAGGTCTAGGAAGTTGATACTTGGTAACAGCATTAGTTGTGACCATTATTTGACCTTTGACCTTGCCGTCGTGACCTTGTCCTATAAAATTTTGTCCATGCTATATCTCAGAAACCGTAACGTGTAGGAAGCTGACACGTGGAGGGACATTCATTGGGGGGGGGGGGGGGGGGGGGGGGATTGTGTAACATCATGCTTTGACCTTTAGTTTTACTTATGATCTTGTTGTAGTGGACATCAGTTAGGGGTTTGGGTATGCAGTGTCAAGGTATGACCTTGATTTGACCTTTACCGTAGTGACCTTGAACTTAAAAATCTTTTGCAGGCTATGTCTCGGAAACTGTAAGGTGTAGAAAGTTGATATTTGGTTAGAAGGTGTAGGTGAACAACGGTCTTGATTTAACCTTGTTGTGGTGACCTTGACCTTTAAAATCTTGTCTGGGAAATATCTCAGAAACTGAAAAAAAGAAAGTTTTAGAAAGGTGTGGAAAATCGCTTCTTGGATGGGTCATTGCTTGGGGGTGTAGGTATGCGGAAGTGTGTTCACCTACCATTAATGAATCATATTTCTCTTATGACAAAGATGTAAGGACTGATGTAACTGACTATTATATGTATTTTTACTTAATTGTGCTATTTCTGTTGGAAGCTTATACTTCAATTATCAAATTTTATAGCTTCATGATTTACAGATATTTTCTGTTTTAAATGTTATTTTCTCTACTTATTATTTGGACCTTTACATAGTTGACATTTTTTGCTGTGAAAGTCTCCTGATCTTTGTACTGTTTCATATCTTCTATATCTCATGGTGTTGAAAACTATTTCCCTGGGCTGTGGGGTAGGGCATCTCCGATGCTTTTTTTTTTTTTCCCAAATTTTTGAAGTTGGAATTTATTCTTGATTTATGTCCGTCCTTTCATTACCTTGTGTATCAGGTGGCTAAAGTGTCAATTTAGAAGAAAAGCAAATTTAAGTGCCTTTGTGTTTTTCATTATGACAAGCAAGGGGGATCGGTGGTGTAGCGGTTAGAGGGCTCGCCTTCAACCCCTGAGGTTGCCATTTCGAATCTGAGCCCGGGGGCTTCATGTTGGAAAGTCGGTAGTGACTTGCCGATGACTAGTGGTTTACAGTGCAGAATCTTGACCAACTAGTATGCACTGATTACCCTTAAACTACCCATCACAATATAACCCTGGCAGCTGAACATGACTTAAAACAGAAACTAAATCTAAATGATTATGACAAGTGAGATAGGATTCACAGTCTAGGTGTTTAGGATAAAACCTCAAGTTAGAGACTAAAAGGATTGAAGCCATAAAGGCTAGCATTCGGATTACCAAATGAAAAGTACAAGGCTTTGCTTAGATAAAACCTGCAATATTCTGATATAAAGTATTGCTAATGAAGGGTCTTAAAAAGGCTGGTAAAAATCAAATACTTGTATGGCTCTGTTGGGAGGCCAAAGGTTCTTGATTAAATGGGAAAGTGATCATTGATATACGAGATCACGGATTCCTCACATTTATGGCCTATATTGCCCAATTTGTCATCCTATTGGGAATGAAGATAGATCTGCAGCTGAGGAAATATTATTTTGGTAATTCAGTATCACAGACCTGAATGGAAACTTAAAATGTGTGTATGTCATCAGTGTCGAAAATGCAGAAGTAAAACATTTTGGATGTGAAGCAATATCATCCAGGATTTAGAAATCTCAGCAATATGCTACCACACCCGATAAGACAATCCCCTAGCATAAGGACATGTTTCCATGCACACACTGGGTGTTTGCAACAGAATTTTTTTTTATCTTTCCTTGTGAAGTTCCTTCTGAAGTGCTTCTGTTTATCCCATTGTGATCTGTGATTTAAACTTTTTTTTGATCAGTATTTATATAAAAGAGATTTGCTGTTTATTTTTGAAAACAGTCTTGCCAAAAGTTGCATGCTTGGAAATACTATACCACAAATCGCAGCTGCAAATTGTGCATACAGAAAAATAGAGTAACATGCAAGTTTATGATTTTTATCAGGATAAATCTTTCATGGTCATTTTAGCAATTAAAAACAGAAAAAGTAGTATTTTTAATACTGGTATAAGTATTCGGAAAATAATATCGAGTGCAAAGATAAACAGATAACACGTCTATTATTTGAGATATTAAGATTTAAAATATTTGAAATACTGTTATCAAAACACAAAGTGAGAAGTTCACAAAAATGAGTCCCATAAACACTTCTGCCCACCAATTTTTGGTGTGTCTGATACAAATTCACATTTACAAAGTTAGACATACTCACCCACGTCTAGTCAGGGTTCAAAGCATGGCCAGTGGCCATATATTACTCCAGGTTCGGGTTCAGTTGTGTAGTGATTAAATCTTTCAAGAATCCTGGAGGGAGAAATAACTTGACCATTGCTTACACTGGAAGTAAATTTACATTTTTCAAATTTTTTCATAGACTAGCACTAACAAATTTGTCTTTTGTGTTCAGCTATTTCACACTGATATTTACCCTACAGCCCTTAAGGCCTGTCGGTGTATTGTTTTCACCAATGGTGTCTGGATGGTCGGACGACGGGGAAAAGTTTGTCCGGGCTGTATCTCAGAAACCGTTAGGTGTAGGAAGTTGATACTTGGTAGGGACATTGGTTAGGGGCTGTAGGTGTGCAACGTCATGGTCTGACCTTGATTTGACCTTTGACGTTGCCGTAGTGACCTTGAGTTTGAAAATCTTGTCCAGGCTATATCTCAGAAACTGTAAGGTGTAGGAATTTGATACTTGGTAGGGACATTGGTTAGGGGGTTATAGGTGTGCAGTGTCATGGTGTGACCTTGATTTGACCTTTGATCTTGCTCTAGTAACCTTGACCTATAAAATTTTGTCCAGGCAATATCTCTGAAACCGTAAAGTGTAGAAAGTTGATAGTTGGTAGGGACATTGGTGAGGGGTTGTAGGTGTGCGTCATAATTTTTAGTTTCTCGATTAATGCTGTCATCTTGCTATTGAATTGTTTTTTCTTAAAACTTTATCGTTCCATACATTTTCTTTCTCTTAAATGTTATTTTTATTGCGTAAAATAGCCTTACCTTATCCTCACAAGTGCTTGTTTGGTTTTGTGGAGCAAAACGTATCGACCGACAAGAATTTTTTAAGGAATATTCTTGTCACAAAAGGTGACCCCTTTGTCTGCGCATGTCCGCGCTTGCGCAGTAGTCGTTGTCGACAGACGATTGGCGAGAGCTCTTCATCATATTTTTGGTCGATATGGGAGCAACACGTATTTTTCCTTATTATCGTCCATTCACGGATGAAGATCTATGAAGTTTTGAAGCGTGCACCTACCTGTAGTTATCCATTATTCGACTGGTACTACCACTAATTCTGCCTCCCTTGTCCTGAAAAGGGTCAGAATAAGATGTGCAAGAAGATGTTGCTGTAAAGTCTTCAGTGGAAGACGTGTATATCTTCCGCTGTACTCGCCCATTATTCGACTGGAATTACCTCCTTGTCGATGAAGGGGATGCAAAGAAGATTTTGCTGTAAAGTTTTCAGTGGAAAACAAAGAAGAAAGAATGCAGTTGGCTTTGCAACGGAGGTCGTAGATTCTTTACTGTGGGTGGAGCGCCACCCTGGTACAGTAACAGGTCTCCCTCCAAAAAGAACGATTACAGAAGCGTATCCACTTAAAAATATGGACAGATTATCTTCCTTTGCTGTAAATTTGGATGAAGATCCAACAGACATCTTTGGGGCAGTATGTGCACTGCTTGTCTGTTCAGCCCTGTTGAAGAATTGCAATAACTATCTACTAGATTATAAAACCTTCCTATGGCCATGTCTCCAATGGAAAGAATACTGTGATTTTTGAGTTAATTCTTCTGCAAACTCAACGAAGATCAAACTGGCTAGATAAGATATGGTGTTGAAGTCCTTGCTTCCAACTTTTACGAGTGTATTTTGCACAGTATATACAGGACTGTGTCCAGTAATTATTTGTCCTACTAACCACAAAAGATCGTAGTACCACTCTGCCTAGTTTACCAGGACAGGGGGATACAGAAGAACGTGGCTACATTAATGCAAGTCACCGTGGAGGCTCTTCTTGCAGAGTTACTGGCAGTGATGGGAGATTTTCATTGCCATCCCAGAGTTGTGCGAATCTTGAGACGGAGTTGTCGAATTACTCCCCAGTCGAATTCACCAATGCCTGTACTACCCACAATGCAAAGCGATGACGTCAGACAGGAAAACATGGCTACAGGACTAAATATAAATATACCGCTTAAATGCTTCAAAAGAAAGCGATTTATCCACTCAACAATTGCAGAACTTCAGGTTTCTATGGCAGTTTATTTCTTGTATAGAAACTCGGCTAATGACGACCTGTGATAGATCTCAGTGTCCTGAATTGATTTCTAACTACGACTTCAACGGTCATTGCCCACAAGTGAACTTCGTTTACTATGTCAATAAATACCTGCTGGTCGCATCATTTAAACTGGAGACAGCAGAACTTATTAGAAATTCGGTTACAAAAGATGCGTTCTTCTATGTACCGACTCACCAAGTTTTTCAACATCTACTTCAGTTTAATGTACACTGTCAAACCTATCAGTTTAAAGCACTGAACTTCGGATTAGCGACCGCCCCTCTTGTATTCACACCAGTAGTAAAAGCGGCAAAACTCTTTCTTCAGTCTCACAGAATAGGAGTTCACCATATACCTAGACCACTGGTTGTTTAGTGTACATAAAAGACACCAGTATTGGGTTCAAACCAAAGAACTCATCCAATTATTCATCAACTGAGCTTCGTGATATCGATTTCCTAGGTTACCATTGCTTTTTGGTACCAGGAAATTTCTTTCACCATATACCTAGATCACTGGTTGTTTAGTGTACGTAAAAGACACCAGTATTGGGTTCAAACCAAAGCACTCGTCCAATTATTCATCAGCTGGGCTTCATGATATCGATTTCCTAGGCTACCACTACATTTTGGTACCAGGAAAATTCTGTCTACCTCAAAATAATTACATACCTGAGAATCTATTCAAGACATGGAGATCTCATCACAATCAACCCCAAGGTTGCTTATATCCCAGGTAGGGGTACGAGCATCTTTGGAAAAGACTATACCAATGGGTCACTTACGTATGTGTGCCTGTCAGCGGTATCTACAACAATCTGGCAATATCTCCAGTCACTACATGTGAGAATTCCTGTTTCAAATCCTTCTGAAAAAGCATATTCAGTGGTGGAAAATGCAAAAAAAAAAAAAAAAAAAAAAAAAAAAAAAAAAAAAAAAAAAAAAATTGGGAAATAGGATGCCCTTTCTATACACAGGGGCACAATTCCTTTATTTTCGTAGATACATTAAACCAGGGTTGATGATCCCATCTAAAAGCATCACAGTCAGTGACTTTGGACAGTGCAAATGTATATATTACATTTCAATGTCCTACAACTGAAGGCAGTGTGTTCAACCCTTAAAAGTCTTCAAGACAAATTCTACACAAAAGAATTCTGATGGCATCAGACAACACCACTGTGTTCGGTTATCTGAACAAACAGGGGGGGGGGGGGAGCGTATTCCTCCTAGTTTGGCGCAGCTTGGCCTACTGCAATCCTTGAAATATACTCATAACAGACATATTCTTGGTTGCTTAAAGGTCATACTCAACATCATCTCCAGAAGGGATAAAGGTTTGGCGCATCCTGGCCTACTACAATCCTTGAAATATACTCATAAGAGACAGAAATATTCTGGGGTTTACTTAAATGTCATGCTCAATGATCTTTACAGAAGTGACAAAAGTTATATGTACAGAATGGTTCTTACTCCCTTTATGGTTCTAGACAACGTGCAAGTTTGGCACAAATCAACAATAGGTGTTTTATGCGGGTATGCTGCATCTTGGCCTACTGCAATCCTTGAAATATTCTCATATGACAGATATATTCAGGGTTGCCTAGATGTCATGACAGCCTCTCCACAAAGAACGAAATAATACAGACAGGAGAGTCTTCATCTTTAATATTCTATTTGATTTACATAGTTTGTCAAATACCAATGGTAGAGATGTTTGCCACCAATATGAGTCACAAACTTCCATTCTATGTTGCCAGTCCCGGATGCAAATGCTCTGAACATAGATGAATTAAACATCTTGTTGGAGGTTCTGGACTGCTAGGCCTTTTGTCCTATACCCTTATTCCAAAAAGTCATTGAACAAGTGAACACCAGGTGCAAAATGATTGTAGTGGCCCCTTGGTGGCCCATGATACATTGGCTTTGGGGTCTGGTGAGTCATTCAACCAAACCTCCATTACAGCTACTTCACTGGTCTCAGAAACAGCCATTCAGTCAGAAATACCATCTGAATCTGTTGCATTGGCACCTTCATGCTTGGCACCTTAACACCACTCAGAATCTCTTATATCATTCTCTGGGCAAGGGACAGAGAGATTTAGAGCATCTCAAGGACCCTCATCTTGGAATGTATGAGTCATGATGGGCCATTTTGAGCTCTGGTACCCACAGAATAAGGTGGCCATCTCAGAGCCTACGGTCTCAAATATACCAGATTTTTTGATCCATTTACTTGCAAAAATCTGAAACCTGTCACTATTGTTGGCTTTGCAGCAGCCATAGCTGATCATTTACATTTTTTGTGCAGGAGTTGAGCCAAAGCCTGGATCTTTATAGGCCTATTGCAAGTTTACCCACTGCTAACAGAGGTGCAGCATCAAGGGATTTGCCTTTGCTTCTGTTGGTTTTCACAAAAGGCTCCTTATTAACCTTTAAAGGAGGTCAGTCTAAAAAAGTTTGACTTGCAAGACTGTTGCAATGGCATTGGAAGTGTATTTTGGGACTTTGGTTCCTTCAGACACAAGCCTCATAGGAAGGAGTTTACAGTTCTCCCTCCTACCTACCTTTTCAGCAAGGACCTATTAGCCTCAATTGGTCTAGATTGGCTCCAGTGGCCACTTCAGCTCTAGATCATTCCTGAACTCAAATTGCCTGGACACATGATTCGTTGTCCTCCTACAGCACTTACATCCTTCTTGGACAGGACTACTGCTTGGAGAAAAGGGAAAGTCTCCTCCTGCCTTTTAGCAAGAATCAGTTGGCTTCTGATGCCCCAGATGGCTCAAACCAGTGGTCATTCCAGCTCACAAACCTTTCTTGAGCTGACGTTGGACTGATGTTGTGACACTCTGCCCTCTTACAGTACTTAGTTACTATCAAGACAGTACAAGTACTTCAAGGAGGTGAAGAATCTCTTGCTCATATCTTTTAAGGAAGGCTTGATGGAGATATCTTGAGTTCTGCTATCTCTCCCTGGATCAATCTGGATGCATGATTAGATTGCCAGTCCTTTAATTCTGATTCTCAGAATCCATACATTGAGACACATATTACATCCATGGCTGCCTCTTTAGTTTTCAAGAGTGGGGTCTTGCCTCAGCAGATATCAAACTCTTGTTATTGGAAGATCCACAATTCTTTACTACATTCCACTCGAAGATGTAGCTTGGCAATCCCATGACCAGTCCATGAATAAATTGGGTCTTGTGGATTCACCTCAGCATGTAGTCAAATTTTTGTGTTTTTATACATGTTATTCATATGACTCGCATACTTTGTTCTCTCCAGTTATACAAGTGTTGTGTCACTGACATATGTCTTTCTTAACTTACATATGGCCCCATATCTGCAGTTTATGCAGTTCAGTTTGCCTGCTTGGAGATATTCTCATTGTCAGATGATGACATCTTGTTTGGGGAGACATGCAGACATCTCCGGCCAATACCGGGTGATGGTTGATAGTGCTATATGATTTGTTGTAAAATTGTCTACAACAGCAACAGCAGCAACAGTGATGATCACATCATGGATCTCTTGTTGAGGTTAGCAAATTACTTATCTGTGATGAAGAAGTAATATATAACCTAAGATGTGGTGTATGGAAGCTTATCTTATCCTCTTATCAAGTGCTTTATTTGGTGACCCCTTGTCTGACAATCATCTAACAGTGTGGCCAAAACAAATACCCTCCACCTGTTATGGTTGTATTCAAGCACTTGTGAGGATAAGGTAAGGCTATTTTACGCAATAAAATGTAACAAATTTTATTGTAATTTAACTTTTTACAAGTTAAATACTTACCTTATCCTCACAAGGATAAACCCACCCTACCTCCCCGCATAATTTGTTTTCTGGGGACCAAAAATACAATGAAGAGCTCTCGCCAATCGTCTGTCGACAACGACTACTGCGCAAGCGCGGACATGCGCAGACAAAGGGGTCACCTCTTGTGACAAGAATATTCCTTAAAAAATTCTTGTCGGTCGATACGTTTTGCTCCACAAAACCAAACAAGCACTTGTGAGGATAAGGTAAGTATTTAACTTGTAAAAAGTTAAATTACAATAAAATTTGTTACATTTATCTACTTAAACATCATTTGGACCTTTATATAACTGACACTGCTCTGAAAGTATCCCGATCTTTCTTTCACTCCTTCTATATCTCATGGTGTTGAAAACTATTTCCCAGGCTGCGGGGTATGGGCATCTCTGATGCTATTTTTCGGGATTATATATTTGGGTCTGCACACCAGCAAATGTTGTCATCTTGATAAAATAACCTGCACTATTTGAAAAGGCACTGTGTAGGTGTGCAACATCATGGTTCCCTTGATATGACCTTTGACCTTGCTGTTGTGACCTTGACCTTTAAAATCACAAAGATATAAAGAGTGCTGCAACTGATTGTTATGTGTACTTTTAGTAGAGATGGGTCAGTATCAAAAATGTGTACATCGGGAGGTCAGCAGTGCATTACTGTTCTGATTTCAGGACTTACAGCTCAACCAAATGTCACATGACATGTATATATATGGAAACTACAATGACATCTGATTTAAATATATTTTCAGGGTCTGCTGTCTTTCATGAGTGCCCCTTTGATTGGGGCTCTGTCTGATGTGTGGGGTAGAAAGCCTTTCCTCTTCCTCACTGTGTCCTTCACCTGCGCACCCATCCCACTGATGAAATTCAGCCCATGGTGAGCCAGTGTGCCACAGTCTTAAACAATATAACCAGACTGTTGTGTCTTTTCTTATGATCTCCCCCCCCCCCCTCACTTTTACCTGATGTACAATCATCTCAAGACAGTGTCACAAACTTGACACAAATACCTCAGGGCTTGACTTATAATAGGGATCATTTGTTTGTCTCACCAGTGATAACACTGATCGATTTCAAGATTGGGTGCTCTAACATCATCCTGGTATAGACATCAAGAGTCATTTAGGAATTGATAGCACTGATTAGATAGGATTAGATTAATTGGTGCATAGGCTATTATATGACAAATCTTGACCCATTAATTTCATGTGTAATTAACCATTATCATGTTTAATTTTTAACATTAAAATTTGTAAAGCACCAATTTGTGTTGTTGAGCCATCATTCTGATTGAGGTATTGTACTTTTCATACTATATGGTTCTGTCTCAGTACATTTACTGTTTTCTGCAGAGTGGATGCTATTTACGAGCAGAAAATACCCCCTTTAACACCTTTAATGCAAAATATGACATTTTATTATTTTCATATTTTGAAAGGCTATTAAGGTATATGACAAGAACTAACATTTTGTTGTGTATTGATTATCAGCTAGATGTGTCACCCGAAGTCCTGTATCACTGTGACATGTGACCACAGTCTCATGACTTTGGTGTATTAAATTGTATATTCTGTTTATTTACAAATGACATTCAAAGTGTGTGCCATATGGTATTAAATATTCATTGAAGTATTATTGTAGAATTTTAAGTTTATTGGTACATTTAATATACCACCCTATATGACAACAAGTCCATGTTATTATTGTCATTTATGAGGCCACTCATTATATACAGTATTGTAGAAATTTATTAAAAGAACATATTAATATCTTTGCATTTATTATTCTATGCATGCAAAACTATAAAGCTAATGTGCCTGCTATATATATGATAAATTAGACAATTATAAAAAGTGAAAAGAAATTTTAAAGAATAGTAATACTGTACTCCAAATCATTACACCTGTGATTTAGTCGTGCTATGTAAATGATAAAGGCTTTGTTGCCCTACTGTACTTAGATACAATATCATTTCCATGTCTTGTGCTCTGGGCAATTAGTACTGATACTTGATCAACACGCTAAACTTTCTTTTGTAAAAGTATTTATATTTACAATGGAATCTCAAGGACCCAGAATAATTCTGCTGTTTAACCGGGAATTCTTGTCCATGGAAAATGTCCCCTGAGAATGTGATATTTAGTATTATTTACTTGAATTTTAAATGGAAATCTGCCTAATGGAATTCTGTCTAAAGAAATTTATTTCCATATGTGCTTGCTTTGGAAGAATGTAAATAGTTATTTTTACTGTTGTAAAAGCATGACTTTAGCTATTTAAAGGGTCATAAAACTCCATTTTTTGACTTTTAGAAACATTACAAAAACATTTTGTTTCAAAATTCATTTGAAAAGCATATATTTGGATTATATTTATCCTCAACTTTTTATTTTTCTTTTATCCTCATGAGGGCCATAAATATCTCTACTTCAGAGAGATAATGAAAAGGATTGATTTCTAACATATCTCCATGAAATACTGTTTCAAAAACAAAACTGAAGCTTTGGTTACTGCTATTCTGCTCGTCATTCAAAGCTCTCTCATTTTAATGTCTCTCTTGTCCCTTTTTTGCAGGTGGTACTTTGCCATTCTTTCAATATCTGGCATCTTCAGTGTGACCTTCAGTATTGTGTTTGCATATGTTGCTGATGTGACTTCTGATGAAGACCGCAGTGCTGCTTATGGACTGGTAAATGAAAAATACTGTACACTAGCTTCATTAAGCTCTAATTTGTAATTCACAATTTGAAGGGAACCCTCAGGATTTATTATTACTTGATAAGATTTGAAAGTACCATTGAAATTAATGTTTGCTAGACTATTGGTCAGCTAATTAAACTTTTACTAGTATTTAATTAGCAAGATATTTTGCAAAATAAATTTAAATCAGATCACAAAAGAGTGCAATTTAGTATGTGTAAAATGGTGCAGAAAATGCTTTAATAATTGTTTTCAGTATGTGAAATCAGTAAATATGCTTAATCACTGAATAGGTCAGGAATACACAAAATCCTGAAAAATTTCAGTAGTGCAGGAAGTCATTATATTACACAAATGAACAAGTAATTGATCAAGCTTATACAGAATATGAAAATTGTCATATTTTACTCTGAGTTTTTTTCTGTGTATGTAAATCTTCTTCAATGTGTCTTGTAGAGGTATAATTCCGGAATGAAATCATATTTAGTTAATCCTGTATTTACATACATCAGTTTGTGCCAACTAAAATTAGGGTCTGCTAAAAATTGACAGTAATAACAGAAAATTGACAGTAATAACACAATTATATTGAATTTAAGTTTTTCTTCATTTCTGGACAATATCTCAAAAATGGCTTGACAGATTCAATTGAAATTTGGCATGTTGATGTGCTGGCATTTCGTCAAGGTACTCCCTATTACCTTCTACCATATCACAAGATTGTAACCAAATGGTTTCCTTCAGTTACTGATAATATTCAGATATACTGGCGTCAAAAATCTAGATCTAGATGAGGCAAAGTTTAGATAAGGAGTACCATATGTCATGTGGAGAGTAAAATCACAGGTTTTTGTCAGTTAAGACTGAAAGTCTTTGATGAGATTTAGATTCTACAGAGGCTCCATTGAATGGCTATCAAAGGAAAGTACCTTTAACCAAAGTGACATAAAATATTCAAATATATACCAAATTTATAATATATATCACAATGAAAAGAAAATATTATATGCATGAAGGTTCCAACATGACCTATTTTAAGGTGTCAGCCACCTTTGCGGCTAGCTTGGTGACCAGTCCAGCCATTGGAGCTTACCTGGAGAATTTGTATAGTGACACCTTGGTGATTGCTCTGGCAACAGCTGTGGCAACCCTGGATATCCTGTTTATCTTGGTGGCAGTACCCGAGTCTCTGCCTGAGAAGTACAGACCTGCTTCCTGGGCCTCACAGCTGTCATGGGAAAAAGCTGATCCTTTTGGAGTAAGATGATCAAGTACTATAAGAAATTAAAAATTACAGCTGGATAACTTATTGAGTATTTGTGATATAGATTATTTTGTATGAAAAAAACCAGTCTAAGTCAAAATATAAGTGAGATGGAATTCAAGGTTTCAACATCAGAAAATATTGTATTGTGTAGGTATAATTATTAGTGAAAGTTAGTCATAACTAGAACTAAGTCATGTGGATTTTTGGAGGTTCACGTTGTACAGTGTCTACTAAATTTTGTAAATAATAAAATCTTCATTTCGTTTATGTCACAAATATTAGAAACATAAAATGTGCTCTTGATTTAAATACCAAAAATATATGTATTATTAGCTAGTATTAACAATGAAAGTTTTTGGTATTAGCAGATTTCACAACCCCTGTCAATCATTCAGCTGTAAGTCCGTCCCATCATTTTCCAATACAATATCTATTGTTGTAACCAACATTTTGTATATTTAAGTCCATAATAAGGCCTACCTTTTGTTATTTCTGTGATAAAGCATCAATTTTGTGCATTTTCCAGGCACTGCGTAAGATAGGAGCAGACCATCTTATCCTGATGCTGTGTGTTGCAGTGTTCCTGTCTTACCTCCCAGAGGCTGGCGAATATTCCTGTTTCTTTGTCTACTTGAAACTGGTAATGACATAAATTTTCTACATTTCTCTCAAGTTGATCTATCATTGTTTAATTAACACATTGTGCAAAATTTGTTAAATAACATAGCACTGTTTTGTTATTTCATACAAATGATTGTTGAATTTATTACACATCAAAGTAAATGAATATGAAATATGTGTGGCATTTTAAGATTTGTTAGCAAACTAATAACTACTTTATACATGTAAATTGTTCTGCATATTTACACCTTAAGTCCAAATGATGATAAATATTCTGTAAACTTCCATGTTTGATATTTTTTAGGTGATGGGTTTTACAAAAGAACTTGTGGCCTCATTTATCGCATTAATTGGAGTTCTCTCAGTTTTGGCACAGGTAAGTTAATATTGAATGTTTATTGTTTAGTCTTATTTCTTGAGTAATTAGAGAGATATCTGTCATTTGCATATCTTGTATTTTTATAGAAGATGCAATGGAAATTTTTCTATTTTTTTAAGTAAAAAAAATGCTAATATTTTTGGGGAAAGTTTTATTGGGTAACACCTAAATATAAATCGAGCAAGAAAATGTGAAATTTGCCACTGTATGTAAAGACTACTTCAAAGGAAACTCCCTTACATTCCATTGGAATGTTGAAAACTCTTTGCACATTTGCCATTTTTGTGACAACACTGGGCATCTGATGTAACCTGATGCACAATTGGCATAGAGCAACAATCTTTCACAGCGCATAAACAAAGAAATGTATCATTTTGCAAAGGCAAAGCCTTGATTGCTCAGTATCTTATCAACCAAGAAAGAACACACACAATGCCATTGGTACAGCTGCCAATGACTTTTCATTTTTGAATTGTATGTCTTTCATTGTAAGCAGATGGTTCAACTCTAATTTCATCCTCTATTGTATTCTGTAAAGGAGAATTTTCTTTTAAGTAGAAGTAAATATAGAATTCTATTAGGATATTTGCCCGTGACAATTTCTATATTACTCTGGAAGTTCAAATTAAATATAAGTAATTTTTAGGTCCCTTCATTTTGGTCTTAACAATCTTCAGCTGTACTAAGTCCTACTTTCTCCATTCCAGACAGCCATCCTTGCACTGCTGATGAAATACTTGGGGCCTAAACACACCATTATCATAGGTCTGGTGTTTGAGATGATACAGCTGTTTATCTATGGCTTTGGCTCCCAGTCCTGGCTCATGTGGCTGGGAGGTTGTATTGCGGCAATGGGGAGCATCACCTATCCTGCAATCTCAGCGTTTGTGTCCAACCACGCAGCCAAAGAGTCCCAGGGTGAGTATGCAGGCAGAAAAAAATTTATAAACCAAATCAGTTAAGACACAGTTGAGGTTTTAATTCCCTGTTAACAGCCAAGGTCATATTGGGGCAGGTCTTTGGTGAAATAAAAATCAGGATAAACTAAAGGTATATTGAAAGACAAGACTGATAGAATATCATTTGCTCAGATACAAGGCAATTTTTATCTGAACAAACTTTAAATTGGATGTCTTTACTATATGCTGATGAGACACCTACCAGTCAGGGAGACAAGTTTGAGAATTATTATATCCCCAGACGAAAGTCGGGGATATATTGGATTCAGGTCCGTCGCGCCGCCGCCGCCGCCGCCGCCGTAGAAATTTCCTTGTGGACGCGATAACTCAAAAACAAATTAATATTTTTTTTTCAAACTTGGTACACATGTTAAGGGTGCCCAAAGGAAGATCCCTATTTTAAGGTGACCTTAAACTCCCAGTAAAAAAGAACTTATGGCCACCTTAAGGTCAGAAATTGCACTTTTGGCCACTTAGAGCCCTGTAGGTCACAAACTATGATGCTCAGCTGGCTGAAATTTTACCTGACAACACATTAATATGTTCTTAGTACATGTGCCGAAAATCATGAGTTTAAGTTGAGGAGAAAATTGTGTTTGAGGCCCATAAATACCCCCACTTAGGGATTTTTTGCTATACTTTACACATATTTTGCCCTATAATTTGGAAGTGATAATTCTGATGAGTCTCAAACTGCGCTAGGTATAACTTTGATATGTAATCCTTGTCTGTAGAAAATTTTAGGGCTGTAGGTTTACCCAAAGGGGTCGACTTAAGGTCTCAAAAGTGCCCACAGAGACCCAATTTATGCACTTTTTGCCACTTTCAAGCACTGTAGCTTTCAAACTATGTCTCTCATCTAAGTTAAATATCATCTGGGAATATATCTATGTGTTTTCTTATATGTGCCCCAACATTTAGGCCTTTAATAGACAGTTAACCTGTGTATCAGGACCATAAACACCCACCCGAGTGACCCTTATAAGACATTTTTCATATCTTTTTCCCTGTAACTTGGAAATGGTAAGTCTGAGAAGTTTCAAACTGTATTAGATATATATTCTGTGTGTAATCTTAGTATGTAACAGATTTTAAGTCTGAAGCTTTAATTTTGAAGGTCAAATTGAGGTCTCTAAAAGGCTCCCAAAGACCCAATATTTGGACTTTTTGCTACTTTTAAGCCCTGTGACTGTCAAACTATGTGACTGATAGAGCTCAAATCCTATCTGAGAAGATATTAGTATGTTATTTTTATATGTGCCAAAAATTAAGGCTTTAAGAAGACATTTAACCTGTGTATGAGGACCATAAATCCCCACCCGAGTGACCATTTTTAGACATTTTTCACATATTTTTCCCTGTAACTTGGAAATGGTAAGTCTAAGAAGTTTCAAACTGTATTAGATGCATATTCTATGTGTAATCTTAGTATGTGACAAATTTTAAGTCTGAAGCTTTAATTTGAAGGCCACATTTAGGTCTCTAGAAGGCCCCATAAAGACCCAGTATTTGGACTTTTTGCCAATTTTAAGGCCTGTGACTGTTAAACTATGTGACTGATAGAGCTGAAATCTCATCTGGGAATACATTATTATGTTCTTTTTACATGTGCCAAAAATCAAGGCTTCAAGTAGACATTTAACCTGTGTATGAGGACCTTTAACACCCACCTGAGTGACCCTTTTAAGACATTTTTCACATATTTTGCTCTGTAACTTGGAAATGGTAAGTCTGAGAAGTTTCAAACTTTATTAGATACATATTCTATGTGTAATCTTAGTATGTAACAAATTTTAAGTCTGAAGCTTTAATTTGAAAGCCACATCGAGATCTCTAAAAGGCCCACAATGACCCAATATTTGGACTTTTTACCACCTTTAAGCCCTGTAACTGTTAAACTATGTGATTGATGGAGCTGAAATCCCATCTGGGAATGCATTATTATGTCCTTTTTACATATGCCGAAAATCAAGGTTTTTAGTAGACATTTAACCTGTGTATGAGGGCCATAGACACTCACCCAAGTGCCTTTTTTGACATTTTTTCCGTATTTTGCCCTGTTATTTGGAAATGCTTAGTGTGACAAGTCTTAAACTGTATTATATATGATTTTTGTTTGTTATGTATGTCCCCCCCAAAAAGTTTCAGATCTGTAGTTTAATTGCTAAGGTCTCTTTAATAATTGTAAAATGCCCACAGAAACCCAATTTATGGATATTATGCCACTTTAAAGCCCAGTAACTGTCAAACTATGTGGGTTATAAAGCTGAAATCTTTGAATTTTTAAAAGGAAATGCCTGTCTATTTAAATTTTGAATATTAATAATGTTATGGCTATCTTAGTCTTTTAAGAACTTATTTTTGTGTGTTATACCTCTGCTTGCTGAGTTTTTCACTTTTTAAAATGAAACTGGTGAAACATATTGAAGTAGACAAAATGGACACTTTAAGTGAGCTTTAAGTCCCAATATTAATGAAATTATATCCTTGTGTAGTAAAACTAGGGGATTTTTAACCCTCAACTAGCCCACTTTTATTCAACTTGCCTCAGTTAATTTTGGCACAGCTCCTACAGTTATGAACTCATTTCAGTTGATAATCACATACTTAAAATTCTCAATTCTTTTTGTATTTGAGTACCCCTTTTATATAGATTGTTTGTTTACCATTTATGCTCAACCCACATCCCCCACCCGGATTCCCCCCACCCACCTCTGGGACCTCCAGCTATATTGAGTGACACTAAATAAACAAAGGTATTTAATGATATCAGATGAGAAACAAAGAACTCAATGGGGTTGCAGATCTTGTGTAATAGTGAGAGAGGTGTGGAGAAGGGGAGAGGGGTGGGGGTGGGAGGTGGTGGGCTTCATTACATATAACACAAAGGGGAGTCAGAACTGAGATTGTGTCACATATTTAGGTTGCATATATATGGACCACATATATAGGTATAGAGGAAATGAATAACTGAAAACAATTTGCAAATTCTAAAAATAATATAATAAAATAATAATATAAATAATTTTTTTTTAAATAATATTTTATTTGTGAACAAATATAGAAACAGATATGCGCTTTTGGGATTATGAATTTTAGAATGGACATTGAATCATCAATCATTTAAATACTTTGAAGGAAGATTGAAAAATATGATGAGTTGAGTTAAAAATAATATTTTATTTGTCAACAAATATAGAAACAGATATGCTCTTTTGGGATTATTATTTTAGAATGGACATTCAATCATCAATCATTTAAATACTTTGAAAATAGGTTTAGAGTTATCATTGCAGGAAGATTGAAAATATAATTTGAGTTATGTATTCGGTAGTGCTGGGACGATGTTTGCAAACTTCGGTATTATCGCTCGCTGGCTCATTGCCGATCAATGACCGGTAAACTTTAAGTACAACCGATATTTGCTAAACTGATTTCTTTGTAGCCTTTTGGTCACAATAAAACACTAACCGGAATAATATTTTGTAAAAATTTGAAATATTTATCACTTAAAATGTCAAAAGTAGCTGTGAATGCAATAAAAATAACGTAAATAGAAACACTTTAGGGTTTTCCCACTGTTGTCAAGGTAATCATAAGATGAGCCAATCACAAGTGAAGATACATCCAGCATGGTCTGTTAGTGAGGGAGACGTCTGTGAATGGCTTTTAGGTTATATTTTTGTTATATTTGTGATAATTTGTGTGTATTTTGCTTGTTGTTATTTAACATTTGATTTTTCTGTCTGGTTTACACTTTTGACTCCATAATCGGAAATGTTCGAAGTTTGTTCACGAATTTCCGATACGAACATCGACACGTAATATCATGGCGATCTCCCAGCACTAGTATTCGGCGTCTGGGGATACACCATCTTCCTTGGGGAGATATAAACAGAGTAGATTGATGTGCTGAAGTTCATATAATAATGGGTAATTATGTTTTAAAAAATTCCCGATCAAAACCTGTGGCTTGAGTGATGACCTGTCTGGGGATATGTTGGCGCCGAGTTGGCCCAATCTAGTTCAAAATAAAAATAGTTTTTGCATCATTTTTGGTGTGTATAGACGAGGTATGTTACACCCGTTCCAACTATATTATTAGATTAGTTTGGATGGTATTGTTGTTGGTGTATACAGGCCGGTGAGGCATCTTAAATAAGCCACTGTTAATTAATTTGTCAATCAATTAACATGAAGTATCAACCAGGTGAATAAAGTACTGATATAAATGGCCAGGATTGGCACGAGGAAAAGTTGTATTCCTGTATAACTCCATTCTTCACACAGGTGTGGCTCAGGGTGTGGTGACTGGTATCCGTGGCCTGTGTAATGGTTTGGGCCCGGCTTTGTTTGGCTTCATTTTCTACCTATTTCATGTGGATCTCAGTGAGCATCAGGGAGGCGATGCTGACACGGCAGTAGTAGCAAATCTGTCAAATCCAAGTCAAGAGCTGCTGCACCACATTCATGAGGTAAGTACAGTATGCCTCACAAAGATACATTTGTGAGTGCTGCATAGCATTCATCAGGCAGGCACATTAAACTTTGTATTGTATTGATGTGCTGCTACACCTCATACCTTGGTACAGTATTGTTATTTTGCTATTCAATTTAAGTTTTTTGCTTTATTACAAGTGCTGTGAAGATCGCTTAGAATGTCAGTTTTGATGTTTGGAATCTGTACAAGCCAGCGAACTTCGATCTAGTCCGATCATCGAAACAACATTTTCAAAACTATTAAAAATGCAGAAATCTAACATAAAATCTTGTCACTTTGTTGAAAATATGCTAAAATATAAAATCAATGGTTATTTTGAATATATTTCACCTTATTTTCATTAAAATGCAGGTTTTATAGATGGGTGAAAATAGGATCCGTTGGGATTTGGTCTGATCTTAGTGATTTTTAAACATTTTACAAAGTCTGAATTTCAGACGTTTGAACCGAATTTCGAAATCAGGGCAGTAAATGAACGAACTATCGAACTTCTACAAACATCGTCACAACACTGTTTATTACATGTATGCATTTGTACCATTTTACTGAGCTATTACGCCTTGTCCATATTTTTGGTGTGGTAATCATCACCTTCACATTTAAAAACTTCATTGTGCACTTGTACTGTTCTGACCGTCATGCTCTACAATTTCATTATATAGTTGTATCTACTTTTTCAGACGATCATGCCTGGCCCACCGTTTGCCTTTGGTGCAGTACTAGTCATACTTGCTCTTCTAGTAGCCATCTTTATTCCCGAGTCTCCTGGTTCAAGAGGTAACAACAGTGGCAATTCTGGGGTGTTAATGAGTCACTCCCCCACAAGACGCACAGCTTCCAGTAGCACAGAGCTGGAGATCTTTCATAGAGAAAGTAAGGCTCATTATGGTGTAGAAATAATGTCTAGGAGGGAGTATATGTTTTGTTGGGCTGCACTTCCGGTAGGATAATAGATGATGGCCATTTTCTTTCGATAAGTATACTTACAATGCCAATAGGTAAAGGCTAGAACCATCCCATTTCTGGTCATAAAAAGAATATATTTATGGTCAACAAAGGTAAAAGGCAAGTAAGCTACAGTTTACAGGTAAACCCCTTCACTTGTTTATAGTCATGTGATCGCTCTTTTGTTGTCCTTTTGTTGTACAAGTCCATTATACCAGAGGGATATCCTTTTATTTTCTACAAAGTACAAGCTGGAGGATTTTATTTCTGTTACAAAATCCTTACAAAGTGCACATTAATATATATTATATTTATGCGCACTTTAGGCCTTTTATAAATCCTCACAGAGCTACTAGCAAGACTTAAAACTTTCATATTTGTTTTATCTCTGTTTCTGTCTCGATTTGTAGATTGACTCTTGGAAAACAATTTGGATTCTTAAAACCTTTCTAGGTAGAATTAATATTTTATGTTATACATTTTACAGACAGAACAATATAATAATGATAGGTTCATGTAGTAACGTACACTGACACGTAATAATGAAATTCTGATGTGAAGTTTTACCATTTCAGTTAGATTTTGTGTTACACATAGAAGGAATGAAATACCACTACTACTAACAATTACTACCACAGCCATGTTACATACTGTGCTTTTGTTATTGCAGGTTTTAGAAAACAGGAGAAGGAACCACTCATGAATACAATAGAAGAAGTGGCCACTTAACAAATGGCACGGCTTTATTCGTATTTTAATGAGTAGATGGGTAGTTTTATACATTTCAAAGAGCAACTCGGTTTTTATACAAGACTTTTATATAAATCCAGCAAACTGTGCGTGTACATATATTTCATCTCAGTGATGTTATTAGTTGTTAACTTCAATGCAGTCTGTGCATGTGGTGTGTTTATAACTAATACTACTTGTTTAAACTCCTTGCGATACTGTTGGCAGAGTTGTATTTACTGGATATGTTTTACTTGTTGCTTGATGGCTGACCATGTGAATAAGCCCTTGTTTGTGCCAATAGCAGATATTTGACTACCTTGTAAATCATGCACAGGTAATTCAAGAGTTCAGCGGTCAAATGGCTTACCAGTTTGACATTTGATCACTTGCTCCTTGTGTCTCTGGTCTTGGGTTCAAACACCATTCCAAGGGGGCTCAGTGGTGTTGCAGTTAGAGTGCTTGCCTTCAACCTTTGAATCTCTGCCCCACCACTTCATATTGAAAAGTCAGTAGTTACTTACTGATGCCCAGTGGTTTACAGTGCAGAATCTTGGCCAACTAGTATGCACTGGTTTCCTCCACTCGTAAACTATCTGTCGTAATATGACCCTGGCTGTTGAACGCAGTGTAAAACAAAAATAATTCTAAATCAAACACCATTCCTGACAATATGTGAGATACAATAGGAAAACTTCCCGAATGACGTATTCAGAAAAACACCAGCTGAAGTGCTATAAAACTTGCAACAAACGCCAGCAGAAGTGCTATAAAAAGACCTTTCCAATGATTAAGGCTGTGACTTCGTTAGAAAAATGACCCTGGGTATTCATCTCGAAAGAACCGATCCGAATTCGGGAAAACATGTTTTAGTTGTCCCCCAGTGGAAGTACCAGAGAATCAAACATGGTGGATGATGTAAACAAAACCCTGTGAAAAATAATGTTAAATATCTGTATAAAGAAAAATAATGTGAAAAACTAACAGTAGCTAGAGAAATCTGACAGAATACTAAGATTTACCCATATTTTTCATTGTTTCATAGTATATTTAATATTTTTTCGGTTACCCGCTTCGCGACTTTGTACTCGGTTTCTCAGAGAATTCAAACTGTTTTCAGATATCCGGGCACCCTGTCGCACCCCTACTTATGATATATGATAGAAATTTGTGTATGTAGTTTCTGAGATTTAGTATAAACCGTAAGTTATTGATGTTAATTAGCCATGGTACGGAGGCACTGTTGTATATAAATAAAATATATCCCGCTCCTTATATACCCCTCTATATGGGTCAAATACAGTGCACAGTGGATAGTGAATGGAGGGTTTGTTCTGATAACATCGGCTGTTGAAAACTATAAGTAAAATCCAAAGGTTTTCTGACACTAATGCACTTTCTAATGTCTTGTGCCATTCCAGCATTAACATGCAGAGGCTGTCGGAAATAAAAATGTACAGGACACATTATTCATTGCAAACCTATGTGTAAATATCTGAATGGCAAGTCTGTCTGTGTGGGGAGATATTATTGAAAAGAGGAGTCTGATAAAATCATTGTGGATTTTGTGATTATTTTTTGTTTTAGTGAAGTGCCAGAATTCACAATAGCATTACTGGATGTAAAGACTAATAACAGTGTAACAGTAGATTTTTTTCATGTGATTGTTTGTAGCTGTTAGAATATTGTATATAGTTGGAGTAAGCGTTGTTGAATGGTGCTTTTTAGTGTGGACTTCAGTAGCTACAGCACAAGAACGTGTTAAATTTATTTTTATTGCGTAAAATAGCCTTACCTTATCCTCACAAGTGCTTGGTTTGGTTTTGTGGAGCAAAACGTATCGACCGACAAGAATTTTTTAAGGAATATTCTTGTCACAAGAGGTGACCCCTTTGTCTGCGCATGTCCGCGCTTGCGCAGTAGTCGTTGTCGACAGACGATTGTCGAGAGATCTTCATTATATTTTTGGTCGATATGGGAGCAACACGTACATTTCCTTATTATCGTCCATTCACGGATGAAAATCTATGAAGTTTTGAAGCGTGCAAGCGTGCACCTACCTGTAGTTGTCCATTATTCGACTGGTACTACCACTATTCTGCCTCCCTTGTCCTGAAAAGGGTCAGAATAAGATGTGCAAGAAGATGTTGCTGTAAAGTCTTCAGTGGAAGACGTGTATATCTTCAGCTGTACTCACCCATTATTCGACTGGAACTACCTCCGTGTCGATGAAAGGTATGCAGAGAAGAGCTCCCGTAGTTTTCAGTGGAAAACTGCTTTATTGTCCCTTAATTGATGGCAGAACATGAGTATTAGCATATGCTCGAAAACAAAGAAGAAAGAATGCAGTTGTCTTTGCAACGGAGGTCGTAGATTCTTTACTGTGGGTGGAGCGCCACTCTGGTACAGTAACAGGTCTCCCTCCAAAAGAACGACTACAGAAGCATATCCACTGATCCTTGCAGTTATTATTTTGCTTCCCAGCAGGTACAGTGGACTTCCTGCTTATCAAGACATGAAAATATGGACAGATTACCTTCCTTTGCTGTAAATTTGGATGAAGATCCAACAGACATCTTTGGGGCAGTATGTGCACTGCTTGTCTGTTCAGCCCTGTTGAAGAATTGCAATAACTATTTACTAGATAATAAAACCTTCCTATGGCCATGTCTCCATTGGAAAGAATACTGTGACTTTTGAGTTAATTCTTCTGCAAACTCAACGAAGATCAAACTGGCTAGATGAGATTTTATGTTTTATTATATTATATGTTGAAGTCCTTGCTTCCAACTTTTACAGTGTATTTTGCACAGTATATTCAGGACAGGAGCTATGTCCAGTAATTTTCCCCTACTAACCACAAAAGATCGTCGTACCACTCTACCTAGTTTACCAGGTCAGAGGGATACAGAAGAACGTGGCTACATTAATGCAAGTCACCATGGAGGCTCTTCTTGCAGTGTTACTGGCAGTGATGGGATATTTTTTCATTGCCATCCCAGAGTTGTGCGAATCTTCAGTTGGGATTGTCGAGTTACTCTCCAATCGAATTCTCCAATGCCTGTACTACCCACAATGCAAAGCGATGACGTCAGACAGGAAAACATGGCTACAGTAAATACCGCTGAAATATTGCTGGAAATGCTTCAAAAGACAGCAAGTTATCCACTCAAGAATTGCAGAACTCCAGGTTTCTATGGCAGTTTATTTCTTGTATAGAAACTCGGCTAATGACGACCTCTGATACATCTCAGTGTCCTGAATTGATTTCTAACTACGACTTCAACGGTCATTGCCCACGAGTGAAGTTCGTTTACTATGTCAATAAATACCTGCTTGTCGCATCATTTAAACTGGAGACAGCAGAAATTATTAGAAATTCGGTTACAAAAGATGCGTTCTTCTATGTACCGACTCACCAAGATTTTCAACATCTACTTCAGTTTAATGTACACGGTCAAACCTATCAGTTCAAAGCACTGAACTTCAGATTAGCGACCACCCCTCTTGTATTCACACCAGTAGTAAAAGAGGCAAAACTCATTCTTCAGTTTCGCAGAATATGAGTTCACCAATACCTGGACCACTGTTGTTAAGAGTACATAAAAGACACCAGTTTTTGCTTCAAACCAAGAATTCATCTAAATTCTTCAACATCTCAGCTTTGTGATTAGTTTCTGATAAAAATCCAAGCTCGAGTCCACACAAGGATCGATTTCCTAGGTTACCACTGCATATTGGTACAAGGAAATGTCTTTCTAACACAAATAAATTTTAAAAACTTGAGAAATCTTTTCAGGAAATGGAGATCTCATCACAAATGACCCCAAGGTTGCTTATATCCCAGGTAGGGGTACGAGCATCTTTGGAAAAGACTATACCAATGGGTCAGTTATGTAGGTGTGCCTTTCACTGGTATCTACTACAACTGGCAATATCTCCAGTCACTAGTTGTGAGAATTCCTGTTTCAAATCCTTCTAAAAATATATATTCAGTGGTGGAAAATGCCAAAAAATGGGAAATAGGATGCCTTTTCTATACACAGGTACACAATTCCCTTATTTTCGTAGATGCATTAAACCAGGGTTGATGATCCCATCTAACAGCAGAACAGTCAGTGGCTTTTGGACAGTTAAAATGTATATTTTACATTTCAAGGTCATACAGCTGAAGGCAGTGTTTTCAGCCCTTAAAAGCCTTCAAGACAAATTCCACACAAAAGAATTCTGATAGCATCAGACAACACCACTGTGTTCGGTTATCTGAACAAACGGGGGGGGGGGGGGAGCGTATACCTCCTAGTTTGGCGCAGCTTGGCCTACTGCAATCCTTGAAATATACTCATAACAGACATATTCTTGGTTGCTTAAAGGTCATACTCAACATATCTCCAGAAGGGATAAAGGTTTGGCGCATCCTGGCCTACTACAATCCTTGAAATATACTCTTAAGAGACAGAAATATTCTGGGGTTACTTAAATGTCATACTCAATGATCCCTACAGAAGTGACAAAAGTAATATGTACAGAATGGTTCTTACTCCCTTTATGGTTCTAGACAACGGGCAAGTTTGGCACAAATCAACAATAGGTGTTTTATGCAGGTATGCTGCATCTTGGCCTACTGCAATCCTTGAAATATTCTCATATGAGCCAGATATATTCAGGGTTGCCTAGATGTCATGACAGCCTCTCCTCAAAGAACGAAATAATACAGACAGGAGAGTCTTCATCTTTAATATTCTATTTGATTTACATAGTTTGTCAAATACCAATGGTAGAGATGTTTGCCACCAATATGAGTCACAAACTTCCATTCTATGTTGCCAGTCCCGGATGCATATGCTCTGAACATAGATGAATTAAACATCTTGTTGGAGGTTCTGGACTGCTAGGCCTTTTGTCCTATACCACTTATTCCAAAAAGTCATTGAACAAGTGAACACCAGGTGCAAAATGATTGTAGTGGCCCCTTGGTGGCCCATGATGCATTGGCTTTGGGGTCTGGTGAGTCATTCAACCAAACCTCCATTACAGCTACTTCACTGGTCTCAAAAACAGTCATTCAGTCAGAAATACCATCTAAATCTGTTGCATTGGCACCTTCATGCTTGGCACCTTAACACCACTCAGAATCTCTATCATTCTCTGGGCAAGGGATAGAGAGATTTAGGGCATCTCAAGGACCCTCATCTTGGAATGTATGAGTCATGATGGGCCATTTTGAGCTCTGGTACCCACAGAATAAGGTGGCCATCTCAGAGCCTACGGTCTCAAATATACCAGATTTTTTGATCCATTTTCTTGCAAAAATCTGAAACCTGTCACTATTATTGGCTTTGCAGCAGCCATAGCTGATCATTTACATTTTTTGTGCAGGAGTTGAGCCAAAGCCTGCATCTTTATAGGCCTATTGCAAGTGTTATAGAGAGAAGCCCACTGCTAACAGAGGTGCAGCATCAAGGGATTTGCCTTTGCTTCTGTTGGTTTTCACAAAAGGCTCCTTATTAACCTTTAAAAGGAGGTCAGTCTAAAAAAGTTTGACTTGCAAGACTGGTGCAATGCCATTGGAAGTGTATTCTGGGACTTTGGCTCCTTCAGACACAAGCCTCATAGGAAGGAGTTTACAGTTCTCCCTCCTACCTACCTTTTCAGCAAGGACCAATTAGCCTCAGTTGGTCTAGATTGCCTCCAGTGGTCACTTCAGCTCTAGATCATTCCTGAACTCAAATTGCCTGGACACATGATTCGTTGTCCTCTTACAGCACTTAGATCCTTCTTGGACAGGACTACTGCTTGGAGAAAAGGGAAAGTCTCTTTCTCCTGCCTTTTAGCAAGAATCAGTTAGCTTCTGATGGCCCAGATGGCTCAAACCAGTGGTCATTCCAGCTCACAAACCTTTCTTGAGCTGATGTTGGACTGATGTTGTGACACTCTGCTCTCTTTCAGTACTTAGTTACTATCAGGACAGTACAAGTACTTCAAGGAGGGGAAGAATCTTGCTCATATCTTTTAAGGAAGGCTTGATGGAGACATCTTGAGTTCTGCTATCTCTTCCTGGATCAATCTGGCTGCTTGATTAGATTGCCAGTCCTTTAACTTTGATTCTCAGAATCTATACTTTGAGACACATATTAGATCCATGGCTGCCCTTTTTACTTTCCAAGAGTGGGGTCTTACCTGAGCAGAGATCAAACTCTTGTTATTGGAAGAACCACAATTCTTTACTACATTCTACTCGAAGATGTAGCTTGGCAATCCCATGACCAGTCCATGAACAAATTGGGCCTTGTGGATTCACCTCAGCATGTAGTCAATTTTTGTGTATTTATACATGTTATTGATTTGATTCACATATTTATGTTCTCTCCAGTTATACAAGTCTTGTGTCACTGACATATGTCTTTCTTGGCTTACATATGGCCCCATATCTGCAGTTTATGCAGTTCAGTTTGCCTGCTTGGAGATATTCTCATTGTCACATGATGACATCTTGTTTCGGGAGTCATGCAGACATCTCCGGCCAATACTGGGTGATGGTTAATACTGCTATATGATTTGTTGTAAAATTATCTACAACAGCAACAGCAACAACAATGACTACCACATCATGGATCTCTTGTTGGGGTTAGCAAATTACTTATCTGTGTTGAAGAAGTAATATATAACCTAAGATGTGGATTATGGAAGCTTATCTTATCCTCTTATCAGTGCTTTATTTGGTGACCCCTTGTCTGACAATCATCTAACAGTGTGGCCAAAACAAATACCCTCCACCTGTTATGGTTGTATTCAAGCACTTGTGAGGATAAGGTAAGGCTATTTTACGCAATAAAATGTAACAAATTTTATTGTAATTTAACTTTTTACAAGTTAAATACTTACCTTATCCTCACAAGGATAAACCCACCCTACCTCCCCGCATAATTTGTTTTGCTGGGGACCAAAAATACAATGAAGATCTCTCGACAATCGTCTGTCGACAACGACTACTGCGCAAGCGCGGACATGCGCAGACAAAGGGGTCACCTCTTGTGACAAGAATATTCCTTAAAAAATTCTTGTCGGTCGATACGTTTTGCTCCACAAAACCAAACCAAGCACTTGTGAGGATAAGGCAAGTATTTAACTTGTAAAAAGTTAAATTACAATAAAATTTGTTACAATTTCACCTGATGTAAGTGTAAAAATAAGAATGAAAAGAGAGGAAATAGAAAGGATCACATTCATTAAGGTTCTTTGATAAAATTTAGAATTTTCCTTCATATATGAATTATTTTTTATTTTAAAGGGTAATTTTAACTATGAACATAAAATTTATATCAAATATGAAATTAATATTTCTTTATTTTAGTGACTCTTCTATAATGCAGAACCAAAATAACTGAACAAAGAAATTTTTTTCATGTAGAGAAAAATACATTAAATAAAAAAAAAACAAAAAAAAACAGAGAAAATATTTATATACCATCAGAGTTGTGAATTGATACCAAAGGTATCAAAATGTTTTGAATTTCCGCCTTTGACCATTAGAAATGAATTTGTTATATAGTCAGTGTGATTTATACAATCTTTAAATATGTATTCTGTAACTGACAAATTGAAGTTAGCAAGAGCCGTCAGGGAGTGTAGAACTCTGCGAGGGCGCATTATTTCATGACATGTTAACAAAGATCTACACAGTGTTTGTGGTGTCCATCATATTCACTGCATCCTGAAATTTTTTCAAAATTAGTTCAATTTCCAAATATCAACTATTGTTAAATTGAAAGTAACCTTAGTATTGGTAGAAGTATTGACTACACATTAAAAGATATTTACTACATCTTACAATGTTACTGTATATTTTGGGTATGCCTCTATCGTGAAAATCATAAAGAAGTTTGGCATTGCAGAGACCAAATTTACAGTTGAATGTATGAGAGCTGAGTTATAAAGTGTATTGTTGTCAATTTGTCGTAGCCGTATTTTAATGAAAAAAAGTGTTTTGTCAGAAGTTAATCTGGCTTTTGTTGTGTTTAAATGGGTGTTGGATTTACACATATAAAATGTGGTGGTGTCAAAATTGAAAAATATATTTAAAAAAATCATTCCTAAATATGTACATATTTATATTTTTTTGCTTTTTGTTTCTAAAATTGCTGTTTATTTATTTTCCTCTTGACGTTTTGTTTATAATGAGGGAGATTTATTACATGTGGGTTTTTATGAAAAACTTCTTTAAAGTGCCATTAATTAAGTAAAAAACATGTATTGCATTAGTTTTTCATTTAAATGTTTTGCCTTTGGGTCCATCTTTTTTGTTAAGTTTTGTGGGTTTGTGGAAAAGAAGAATGACATATATGATAAAATTTACAGGAGTATGAATTGTTTCAAAATAATGTTTGACTCGGCCTTTATTTACATATATGCACCGTGGTTAATTACAGTCTTCTGTTTTGATTAATGCTAAGCTGGTGTTTATATGAATTGTTGATGGTATGGGCTACTGAATCTTTAAAAGTTCTGGGCATGTGGTTCCTCAGGTAAACATGAATGAATCTGAATTTGTAGTGCTCGTAACAGACTATTGTATAAATTGAATCTATGTTGTTCATCTTTGTAGTAAGACTTTGATTTGTTTCCCTGGGAAATGAATAAGTAGCATTAACAGTGCTACTTGTTGAAAATGTTTATTCCAACAGTTGCCAGTTCCTCCTGAACTTTTTCACATAAATGTGACTGTCTGCTAAAATTTGGAGTTTTGTCGTGTGTAATTAGAAGTGTTTTACTACAGTTAGTTCATGATATATAACAAAAATCAAAAGAGATATCTGCTATTGTAGGTTATTCCATCATTAGTGTACACATGTGGTCAGGGAATATTTTACAGTGACAAAAATTTGTTGCTGATAATTGAATCTGCAGACACTGTGAAAAGGCTTTCCATCACATGGGGGGTGGGGATGGGGGGGGGGGAGGGTTGTTTATCAAATATTGAAAGGAAGCCTTGAGGATTTACTGATGAAAAAAAATAATATTACAACAAAATTTACTTAGCAAAACTTTACATAATAGGTAGGAAGTGAGATGATGTGTGCAATATATTTGGTTATCATAAAGTATCCAGAAGACTTTTCAAAAATATGTGATTTAACAGACTTGATTCTTTAGTATCATCTGATGTTAGCCATGTCTGGTAAAGTATAAGATGTAAAAACCCTTATCAAGTTCACGTTTGTAAGGAAATAACATTGTTATAGTAAAAAACTACAGTAGAACTCTGTTACAGTGAATCCAAAGTTACTTGAAAAGTACTGAAAATTGATTTTTACTTCTCCGAGTTCCACTTAAAACAGTTTAACTTTTCAGTCAGTACAGCTCTACATGTTTTGAAGTTAGTAATCTTTGAAACATTTTAAAGGCACTCACATGGGTGTGGCTTTGCATGCATCTGTTACTAACATAATTAGTTTTCATCTTTGTTTTCCTTCTTTTTTTTTTTTTTTTTTTGCTGAACCTACTGTGATAGCATTTGGTTGAATTATTTTTAAGGTTGCAGTTGTAACTTTGGGACAAACTATCTGAGAAAGTTAATCATCATAGGTTGACATTCAGTAATTTCTTTTTAAATAACTAGCATTAGGTAAAAAGTATAACGTATATATACTTGAAATTCTGTTTCTTGAGATAATGTCCTGGAAAATTGACAGCTGTAATTTTACCGTTAGCTGTTTTATTGTAAAGCAGAACACTTTAGCGTCTGAGAGAAAAGCTGTAATTTTATGTTCATCATAGTTCCACTGAAGCTGTATATCTCAGTGTGTTATTTTCTTTTTGTAAAACCAAAGTTATTAGAATCATATGCGTTTATAATGTTTGAAAATTTTTTTTTTTCAAATTCTGTTATTTTACTTGTAAAAGCTAATGGGTAATTTATTCTTGTCCGTGATATGTTTTATACCATAAGCTTAAGACTTGCAGTTGTTCATAACCAAACAAACACGAAAAGATGGTCAAACGGGTTTTAATTGTTGGTCTAGCCTAGCCTTTTCTGTTTGTGTCATAAAAACTGTCAACTAATGTTATTTTAAAGTTCCCATGAAGGAAACATAGTGATTAGGATATTAATCAACATGTTTTACTTAAGGTATCACTACTATTATGGTGTATGTCTTCACATTAAGCAAGAAATTGTCTTTAAAAAAACAAGTACTAAAGCTGCTGTGTTTGTGCTGTGTGAAAATATCTTCTTGTATTTATTTCAAAATTTCTGTTGTAGCTGCTTAACATTTGCCATAGAAGCAGGCACCTGTGTTGTTTTATATGTGAAGTACAACTGTTGTTTTTCAATTATATCTTGGGAACCAGTCTTATTACATGAGACTCTATAAGATTTGATTTCTGACATTTTTATATTGTCAGTAACAAGTTATAAGGAGATAAAGCAGTATAATTTGTATTTGTTAAAAAAAAAGATCAGTTTAAACTGTTGTTATATTTCAATGTTCTTACTTAAGGCATAAATGTTACATTATAATTGACAACTGCCATTGTTAAAAAGAAATAAATGTCATTGTGTATTGTTTGTCTTTCTTATCATATTCAAACCATATGGTAGTAGAAACTATCTGTAGAAAATCACCAAGTGTTTGTTTACACATATTGTACTCTCACTTGAAATATTTAACTTACGATATCTTGCTTGGTTTTGCATGGATTTTGGTCAAACAAAGACGATGAGAAACAGTGTGAAATTATCTTTCTAGTGGTATGTAGAATGTATTTGTAGGTTAAAACATTTTGAGTATATTTACAAGAAAAAAACCCTGAAAATTATTTATGGAAAATCGGTAGACACATATAACCCTTTTTTAACTACATTTATTATACCTCAAGTGAGTTTCAGGCAATCAGATTGCAGTATTTGCGGGCAATATGACATGATATTGCCCGTTTTGGACAAAAATATCACTCAGATGCCCTTTTTGTCTAAAAAATGTAAACAAACTATGTAGATTGTGTTTACTTGACACGTCATTTTTATGTCACATAATAACATTATTCAGCATATGAGAAAAAAAGGAGGGTGGGGGGGGGGGGGGATTGGTTTTTCTTCAGTCTCTTTGTAGAAAAACTGCAGTGTATGACATGAATGGGATTGGTTTGTGACATCACATTGTCTTGTGAGAGACTTTTCACAAACATTCTACTCTCTTCGCCTCTACTTTTTCTACCCTACTTTTTATGTCGTCACTCTGCGGCGTGGGCGTACGCGTCCGCGTGAACAACTTCTCCTCCAAAACTACAAGGCCTAGAGACGTGCTGTTTTTTTTAAAAGATACCTTATCTATCGAGGATGAAAAATTGTTCAAGGCATGCAAATCTGTCTGTTCGTCTGTTTGCTAGAGACATTACAAGGGGGGTACCCCCACCAAAAGTGTGAAAATTTCAACACTTAATCACAATTTTCTCAGTGACTATTGTAGGGATTTCTCTCATATCTTGCATATATGTACTAGGCCACAGGTAGATTCTCTTGTGTGAGTATGAGACCTGGATCTGTCTTACTTTTTTTTAAATAATTTTTTTTAATAATTTTTAATGCATTAAAATTCATGAAATCATGCACAAAATCATAACTTGAAAAGTGTTGCATTTAGAGCATTTTGTTAAAATATGTTATTCAGCTACTTTTTTCATAGCTACAATATGGTGAGTAAGTTGGGTGCCTGTCTCAATAGCTAAGTGAGTAATAGCTACTTTTGCGCTTTTCAGTAACTTCCATCATGAGTAAAATCACTTGTAACTTAAAAACTATTGCATTTAGAGAATTTCGTATAAATATGTTATTTAGCTACTTTTGGGTCAGCTATAACATAGTAAAATTTTAGACCTGTAGCTCATGGCATAGCTGAGTAATAGCTACTTTTAGGTTATCACTGTTGAGTAAATCGCTTATAACTTCAAAACTATTGCATTTAGAGAATTTCGTATAAATATGTTATTCAGCTACTTTTGGGTCAGCTATAACATAGTAAAATTTCAGACCTGTAGCTCATGGCATAGCTGAGTAATAGCTACTTTTAGGTTATCACTGTTGAGTAAATCGCTTATAACTTGGAAACTATTGCATTAAGAGTATTTTGTTTCAATATGTTATTCACCTATTTTGGGATCAGCTATAACATAGTGAAGTTTCAGATCTGTGGCTCATTGCATAGCTGAGTAATAGCTACTTTGAAGTTCTCACTATTGAGTAAATCACTTGTAACTTAAAACCTATTGCATTTAGAGAATTTCGTATAAATATGTTATTCAGCTACTTTTGGGCCAGCTATAACATAGTGAAATTTCAGATCTGTAGGTCATGGCATAGCTGAGTAATAGCTACTTTAAAGTTCTCACTATTGAGTAAATCAGTTGTAATTGGAAAACTATTGCATTTAGAGAATTTCGTATAAATATGTTATTCAGCTACTTTTGGGTCAGCTATAACATAGTAAAATTTCAGACCTGTAGCTCATGGCATAGCTGAGTAATAGCTACTTTTAGGTCATCACTATTGAGTAAATCAGTTGTAACTTCAAAACTATTGCATTTACAGTATTTTGCTTAAATATGTTGTTCACCTACTTTTGGGTCAGCTATAACATAGTGAAATTTCAGACCTGTAGCTCATTGCATAGCTGAGTAATAACTACTTTGAGGTTCTCACTATTGAGTAAATCAGTTGTAATTGCAAAACTATTGCATTTAGAGAATTTAGTATAAATATGTTATTCAGCTACTTTTGGGTCAGCTATAACCTAGTAAAATTTCAGACCTGTAGCTCATGGCATAGCTGAGTAATAGCTACTTTTAGGTCATCACTATTGAGTAAATCAGTTGTAACTTGAAAACTATTGCATGTACAGTATTTTGCTTAAATATGTTGTTCACCTACTTTTGGGTCAGCTATAACATAGTAAAATTTCAGACCTGTAGCTCATGGCATAGCTGAGTAATAGCTACTTTGAAGTTCTCACTATTGAGTAAATCAGTTGTAACTTGAAAACTATTGCATGTACAGTATTTTGCTTAAATATGTTGTTCACCTACTTTTGGGTCAGCTATAACATAGTAAAATTTCAGACCTGTAGCTCATGGCACAACTGAGCAATAGCTATTCTCAGGCACTGACTGTTGAGTAAATAGGCTATAACTTGAAAAATATTGCATTTGGAGTATTTTGTTAAAATATATTGTTCACCTACTTTTGGGTTAGCTATAACATAGTGATATTACAGACCTACAGCTCGTGGCATAGCGGAGCAATAGCTATTTTCAGGTTCTCACTATTGAGTAAATCAGTTGTAACTTGAAAACTATTGCATTTACAGTATTTTGCTTAAATATGTTGTTCACCTACTTTTAGGTCAGCTATAACAGAGCAAAAATTCAGACATGTAGCTCATTGCATAGCTGAGTAATAGTTACTTTGAGGTTCTCACTCTTGAGTAAATCAGTTGTAACTTGAAAACTATTACATTTAGAGTATTTTGTTAAATATGTTATTCACAGACGTTTTGGTCAGCTATAACATAGTGAAATTGCAGACCTCTATGTCATGGCATAGCTGAGCAATAGCTTCTTTCAGGTTCTCACTGTTGAGTAAATCATTGTATCCAACCTGTAGGAAATCATGGGCTGGGAATCTGTTAATATGGTCCGATTTGACCTTGGAACCCTCCTTCAAGGTCAAATGAGGATAGCCAAACATAAAAGTGCTTATAACTCGCTTATTATTGGTCCTAGAGGTTTGGAATGAAAACCAACCTATAGAAAATCATGAGCTGGGAATTTTTTGGTGTGGTCGGATTTCACCTTGGACCCCTCCTTCAAGGTCAAATGAGGATAGCCAAACTTAAAAGTGCTTATAACTCGCTTATTATTGGTCCTAGAGGTTTGGAATGGAAAACCAACCTATAGAAAATCATGGGCTGGGAATCTTTTGGTGTGGTCGGATTTCACCTTGGACCCCTCCTTCAAGGTCAAATGAGGATAGCCAAACATAAAAGTGCTTATAACTCGCGTATTATTGGTCTTGGAGGTTTGGGATGGTAAACCAACATATAGGAAATCATGGGCTGGGATTCTTTTGGTGTGGTCAGATTTGACCTGGGACCCCTCCTTCAAGGTCAATTGAGGATAGCCAAACTTACAATTGCTTATAACTCGCTTATTATTGGTCCTACAGGTTTGGGATGGGCTGGGAATTTTTTTGTGTGGTCGGATTTGACCTTAGACCCCTCCGTCAAGGTCAAACAAGGATAGCCAAACTTAAAAAGTGCCTATGACTCACTTATTATTGGTCCGAGAGGTTTGGGATGGTAAACCATCCTAAATTCTTTGGCTGGGAATCTTTTGGTATGGTCAGATTTGACCTTTGGATCCCTTCTTCATGGTCGAACGAGGATATTGCATTTATAGTATTTCTTTAAATATTTTTAACCTACTTTTTACACTTAAACAATTACCTTGTTACTTTATTTCATAATACCATTTGCAGGGCACAACTTTTTTGTCCTTCTGTCAGCTTCGGAATATCTTTCGAACATGCTGTTCAGTTACCATTTACTGTATTTCTGTACAGCCCTTTCCCTGATAATTATGCTTTCCTCTCATTATCACCATCACAAGTCAAAAACATTCAGTCAGCTGACACAGTGCCCGTGAACGGGCACTCTCCTCTTGTTTTACTTTTATATACAATTACTGCTAAATGAAAAAGATAAAAAGTAAATACTTTCTGTATAATAAACATGAATGGGATTGGATTGTGAACTCACATTGTATTGTAAGAGACTTTTCACAAACATTCTACTCTCTTTGTCTCTATTTTTTCTACCCTAACCTTTTTACTTTTATATACAATTACTGATATATAAAAACATAAAAAGTAAATAGTTTCGGTATAATAAACAGAATAAAACACTTCTTTCTGTGCAATATTGTGCTTTATGAAGCCCTTGGCCAAGTGATATTGCGCTTGGGCCTATGAGCCCTCAGGCAATATCACTTGCCCACAGGCTTCATAAATCACAATATTGCCCAGAAAGAAGTGTTTTATTCTGTAAGTATGTCATTAAAAGGTCACAATAACATATGCAGGAAGTAAGAGCCCTTTGTCCATGTTATGTCATAATATTTTATATTTTGATTGGGTTGGCTCAATTCTAAAATTATATTTAAGTAAATGGTTCTTTGTGTATTGCAGAAATGTATATTTTATTGCGTTAATACATCCTATCCAATGGACAATTGCTAATCCGGTCGGCGGAGACCGGCCCGCCAAATGTCAGAAAAAGACGTCCTGTGTTTCCACCTGCCGGCCGGGCCCAGTACTGTGCACTCGCCAGGTGGCGCATGGTACTTCCTTCCTGTCTAGACAGCGTGACGTCATGGCATCTTTTTTGTTTGGCGCATGAACTGTGCACACGGATTATTTTGTGATTGGAATTTTGCAAGTTTTTTGTGAGAATACTGAAAGTTACTATTTTGAAACTTTATTATTATATTCTACACAGTATATAGATCATTATGTCCTGTACTAGTAAATGACGTGGGGGTTGTGGCCACATGATGGATGGATTTGATCCATACAGCGTCTGTGCACGCTGTCATGATAAGAAGAAGGGTTAGGACCCTTGCGCTGAAAAGCCAGACTCTGATTGTTTGCACTGTAATGCCTTCACACCTGACTAATTAGCCCAGCTCTCAGAAAAGTGAGAGGCCAAGTCTTTTACCCCAGCTAAAGAACCATCTACAGACACTCTCAGTCCCACCCTTGCGGACCCGGCACTTGTGTTGGTAGTAGGGGTTGTGGATGGCCAGAGCACCTCTAGGTCACCTGGTTTGAGTGCACCACCAAAGAAAAGAAAAGGAAGGCAGAAGGCAAGAAGTCTACATCTTCTAAGTTGGTCAAACCAGACAAGGCTTCTACCTCTACTGACCAAGGAAAGCCTGCCTCTAGCCTACCACCGACATCTTCCTCTACCGACTCCAGATTTGCTGAACTTGACCAGAAATGGTCGGACCAGTTCAACCAGTTGGAAACATTGTTAATGGCTAGAACTCTGGATCGACCACTAGATCCGACCTTCAGCACTTTTAAGGTGGCACCAACCCACACCTCAGCCGCTAACGTGGTCAGGACAGAACCTTTTCTGAAACCTACCAACAAGCCTTCTCAGCTCACCAACCGACCTTCTACTGTTGATTTGCTGGCTACCGACCCTGCCAAGCACAGATCTGCTACCAAGTCTACTGCTGATGCAACTCAGACCTCTGAACCGACTGGCCAACAGACCTCCCAGAGACAACTTGCCAGTGCTTTTGAGGAAGGACTCTCCTTCGTAAAGTGATTCAGACTCAGATAGCCTCTCATCCGACCGGCCACCAGTGGACATTTATGTGGAAGAGGGTGAACTTTCCGACGAGCAAGAGGTTACCATCACCGACCCTGACCAATCCCTCTCTGAGGAACAGTCATACTTTAAAACGATGAGAGGCATCCGGTCTTACATGGGGTGGAATCATATACCGGATATTGACTCCAGTGCTACTACGTCGGATGATAACCCTTTCGCGGGTCCCAAGCTTCAGACTCCAGGCAAGGTGTCGGTCAACCTCCCTACAGATGAGTGGCTTTGTAGGAAAATGAGCAAACTGAATCTAACACTGGTACAGGGCTACCTGACATGTACTTCATAGGCAGGAGGTCTGTTGAGGGACCAGTTTTTTCGTCCGGCCAAATCTCAAGGGAAATGGTATGGGCTACACACTGACCAGAAGAAAGACACTGGTGACACTATTTCGTCTTCGAACACCGGATCTTCATGCTTAAACAGCACATATCTGAGAATTTGCCAGGCAAGCCGGAATGCCAACCAACCCTCCTCTGTCTCGCCCCATCTCACAGGAAAGCTTGCACAAGTGGGAGAAGTCGACCTGTGAGTCATCAGTGATCTGCAATCAAGCAGCTGGATTTAATTGTTGCCTGCTTAAAGTTCAACAAAACATGCAGACACAGCTGAAAGCCATCCGAGTGGAGTCCCAAGGGAAAGGCAGCAGCCAAGGTTTCAGCATTCGACAAATTGCAGTATTTGTTGGACTTTAACTCCAGTGTCAGGCTATGGCCAATTCAATGGAACATTTGACCGACTTTGTGTTTGTAAATATGGCCAACACGATCTTACCCAGAAGAGACTCTTATCTCTCCTATCTGAAAGCCGGAGTGAAAGCTGACACCTGTAATGCTTTCAGGACTGCCCTCTTGCACTTTGATACTATTTTCCTGGATAGTGTCATCAAACAGGAGAGGATATTGACTCCTATGACAAAGATTGCACTGGGTTGGTGTACAAGAAGCGTCGGTACCACCCATATGAACAGGAAGAAAAGAGGTCGGATAGCAAAAAACAGGACCGACCTGCTTGGAAAAACATCTCTTGTGGCCGGCATAGACAGGGCAAAGGAAAACAACAGTACTCATCACTACCAGCCAAGGGCCAGCAGTCGTATAAATGACAATGCTTAGATAAGTTACAGGCACAACTGCTGGCCGTGAGCCATGTATCACAGACAATGAATACTCAGTAAATACTCTTGTAAACTTTCCTGTTTTAAAAGTTGCACATACTGCACCCTCGCCTTCACAAAGGAAAGATGCAAGTCCTGGGGTGGCAGACTTTTATCACAAAGAGAACAAATTAAAATATGTAAAAAGTGTTTCTTGTGTCACTCAATTGTCTTGTGTAAAACCTGTAACAAATGTTGCCTCAAATCTGCCTGTAGGGGGCCAGACTTCAAAACTTTTGGCAAACTTGGCTGGATCTGGGTGCCAGTCCGAAAGTAGTTCAAATCCTGAGAGAGGGCTACACCCTCCCCTTTCGGATCTGGCCCAAATTGACAAGGTCACCAACAGTCATAAGCTGCTATGCCAATCCTCACAGGAACCTCTACCAGTTAGAGGCATTGCATCAGCTTATCGACAAAAACGCAGTAGAGCTAGTACAAAACCAAAAATCTCTGGGATTTTTCAACCTGCTTTTCCTGGTACCGAAACCCAACAACAAATGGAGACCGATAGTAGACTTCAACGATGTCTATTTCCAAATACCCATACAGGAACAGTCCAGGAAATATCTCAGATTTCACATCCAAGGCAGGTCATATCAGTTCAAGGCAATACCATTCGGACTGTCCACAGCTCCCATTGAGTTCACTGTAATAGCAAAGGAAGTCGAACTGATGGCCATATACAAGGGTATAAGGATCCACCAGTACCTAGACGACTGGTTGGTGAGAGCCAGATCCCACCGGGTTTGTCTCCAGCACACCCAAATACACAGGAGCTAATAGAATTGTGTCACAAATTGGGCTGGCTGGTGAATTTGGAGAAATCTGAACTGGAACCCAAGCAAGTTTTTGACTTCATATGTTACCAGTTCAACCTCAAGTGTGGCAAGGTTCAGCCAACACCGGACCGGTGGCAGGCCCTACAAGAGAAAATACAGGAGTTGATTTCCTGACCGGCAATTCATGTCCCTGATAGGTCTGCTAACAGCTACAGAGAAACAAGTTCACCTTGGCCGACTCCACATGAGACCAATACAGTGGCATCTCAAAAACGACTGGAGGGTAACAGAATCTCTGGAGAAAATAATTCCTGTTCCAAGGTCCTTGCATCCCCATCTGAAGTGGTGGTTGGAGGAAGGCAATGTACTTCAAGGCCAACCATTACTCCCAGTAAAACACGCGCTGCAAATATTTACAGACACATCAAAAGAAGGGTGGGGCGCTCACTTAAACGAACACACTGCAACAGGAACTTGGTCCCTTCCAGAGAGCAAGCTGCACATAAATTATCTAGAACTGAAGGCGGTCTTCTTGGCCCTAAAAGAGTTCCAAGACCTCTGCTCAGACAAGATAGTACTGATAGCAACTGACAACACCACAGTGGTGTCATACATAAAGAAGGGGGCATGAGGTCGGGCCCACTGTGTGCCCTTCTGTGGAGAATTTTGACCTGGTGCTGCAGGAAACCTGTTACACTCAAACCTGACACATTCCAGGCCGTCTGAATGTTGTAGCAGACAAGCTATCCAGACTAGGCCAGACCATCCAAACAAAGTGGTCCCTCCTTCCAGAGGTCTTCCAAACAATATCCAGCAGGTGGCACCGGCCAGAGATAGACCTTTTCGCCACGAGGTTCAACAACAAGTTACCTCAATTTGTGTCACCAGTACTGGACCCCTTGGCCTGGGCAGTGGATGCACTCAGCCTGCCATGGGAGGATTTGGATGTGTATGGCTTCCCACCAGTAGCCATATTGGGCAAAGTGGTGGAGAAGTTGCAGGACCACCCTTGCCACAGAGTCATTCTAATCGCTCCAGGGTGGCCCAACATTCCTTGGTTCTGGGATCTAGTGGCCCTGTCTAGCCAGATTCCCCTCAGTCTGCCCAACCTTCTAACACAGCCCTTCAGTCAGACTCCACACAGAAATCTGACAAATCTAAACTGTATCCCTGGCTCCCAGAGCCTCAACTATTAAAGAGCAGGGCTTCTCTGAGGCAGTGGCAGCAAAAATTGAGGCTCCTCAAAGGGGATCCACCAGATCAGTCTATGAGGCAAAGTGGACCATTTTTACAAAGTGGTGCCTCAGTAATCATGTGGACTTAAGGACACCCCCTGTAAAGTCAGTTGCTGACTTCCTTATGTACCTGTTTCAGGACAGGAAGTTACAGCCCAGCACCATTGATGGTTACAGGTCAGCCATTGCTGATAAACTAGGTAAATCACCCCTTAATATCAGCAAAGATGAAAATCTCACCTGTCTCCTGGATAGTTTCCACAGAGATAGACCCAATCCCCTCCTGGAACCTCTCCCTGGTTTTGCACCAGCTGACAAAGGCTCCATTTGAACCAATTAAAGAGGCCTCTTTGAAGCATCTGACCTTCAAGACAGTTTTCCTCTTGGCCCTTGGGTCGGGCAAGCATAGAAGTGAGATTAATGCTTGGCAAAACAGGAATATTAGACACCAAGCTGAATGGTCCAAGGTGTCACTGTACCCATCACCCAGCTTTCTCACCAAGAATCAGCTGGTCAAAGAGGGTCCAGATAGTGTGGCCCCAGTGGTTATACCAGCCCTGGTCCCAACTCTGGATAGGTCCCTCAAGTCTGACAGGTCTCTCTGTCCAGTCAGAGCATTGCGCTACTATTTGGACAGGACCTCAGACCTCAGGCAGAATAAGGAGGTTTTTGTGTCATTCAAGAAAGGTTTCGAGACATCTCACCCGCCACTATCTCCTCATGAATCAAGCAGACTGTGATCCTATGTTATGAGTTCTCTGACCAGGAGGCCCACACTTTACATCAGGTTAAGCCCATGATGCTAGGCCTTTGCTACTTCTAAGGCCTTCCAGTCGGGAGTCTTCTTAGAACAAAATCTATCAGCCTGCCATACTAAATCACATAATACCTTCATACAATTTATCTGAAGGATGTGGCGTGGGCTGATTTGGAGCTCTACCACGTGGGACCTGTGGTCGCTGCACAGCAGATCCACCAATAGCCCAGCAGATAGAGGAGATTTTGTACATATGTAAATAGTTGTACATATTTTAAAAAACACATAAAACCAATAAAAAAAACCTGACCTGGAGGTTTATTTCTACTTCTTATGGGACTGAACTCATCCCTCTCTTCCCCTACCTCAGAGCAGGTCTGTAAGAGAAGGGGGGTGGCAACATCGGTATATAGCCCAGGTAACCAACTTCTGGTAACCTACCATAGCCTTAATGGTTCCTTGACCCCAAGGTCTACCCAGGCTTGGAAAACTTTTTGTTAGTTTTGTTTATGAGTTCACTTAAGTCCCTAGTAACTTACCCGCCGACCAAGTAGTAGTTATTCAGCAATTGTCCATTGGATAGGATGTATTAACGCAATAAAACTGCAAATTTAATAAGTAAATTAAATTTTTGTTAATTAATACCCTATGGACACACAAGACCCTCCCACCGACCCCACTATCAGCTTACAAGGGGTTTAATAGATTTAAACAATGAAAAAGATGCTATGACGTCACGCTGTCTAGACAGGAAGAAAGTACAATGCGCCACCTGGTGAGTGTACAGTACTGGGACCGGCCGGCCGGTGAAAACAGAGGACGTCTTTTTCTGAGGTTTGGCGGGCCGGCCTGTGCCGACCGGATTAGCAATTGTCCATTGGATAAGATATTAACTTACACAAATTTAATTTACTTGTTAAATTTGCAAGTTTGCCATTTAAAAATAAGAAAAAAAGACTTGACAATTTAATTATAAATATACACCCAAGTCTCCTCAGTTCATTCCAGAATCTTATAAATTTGAATATTGCTTAATTTTTTTCTTTAGACATAGGAGTACCCATTTTACTTAAACAAAATGATGCTTTGATATTTACATTTTGCGAAACAATTTTCAATTTGGCTGAAAATCGCAATGCTTTTATAATACAATGATAATCGTCTAATAGTAACAAAAATATTATTTTTATAATATAACAGTCTTTTAATAATAATAGTAATAAATGTTTCGTAGGCATTAGGCGGTCATTGGGCTGTAAAGGATTAATGTGCTGATGAAAACCTAGAATGCCCTACAAAATCATGTTATTGCACTATTATCTCTGGAAAATTATAAACGTTTTTTTTTCTTTAAAGCAAACAAGCAGCCATATTGAATTTTCATAGAAAACATAAGACTGTGTTTATCTCGTAAACAAATGACAGAGTGATTTTGATTGAACTTTTTTTTAACTGTAGGGTATTGTTTTTTTCTGCTGTCCTCCAGTTTCACACTGTTTATGCACATTCAAAGAATATTTTACTTTTCTAAGCCAAATTTGGTACGGAGCCATATGTTTACCAATTTTACTCTTTTTCACATAATGGACATTACAGACAATGTGCATTCTTCTATGCAGTCCTGTCATTGTCCCAGCATTCCTCTTGCCATGCCTAACTATTAAAAAATTACTATTTTGTTTCTGCTCTTTTAAAGAAAGACTAATTTAACATTCTCTGAATACATTTGAAGAAGTTAAGAAAGTGAAGCCATTCTTTTGTCAAAGTGTTGATGTAATAACACAAATAAGGCTGTGTAAAAACTTAAAATATACTAGCATCACATTGATGGAAATAAATTCTAAAATGCCTAGGAAATTTTTAGGATATTTTTAAGTGTGATAAACCTATATACAGTTTGCTCTTTGGTCATAGTTTAGAAGTAAGGACTTCCAGCATCACAGCTAATAAACTGTATGGCTGTCGCTCTAATTGCAATATAAGTAATTCTTGATCAAGTACTTAATTTTCAGAAACAATTTTTATGTCATCACTTTGCGGCGTGGTCTTACGCATTACCCGACCGCATGAGCGACTTCTCCAAAACTACATAGCCCAGAGACATGCTGTTTTTTTAAAAGATAGCTTATCTATCGTGCATGAAAATTGTTCAAGGCATGCAGATCTGTTTGTTTGTTTGCTAGAGCCATTATAAGTGAGATACCCCCACCCTAAGTATGAAAATTTCAACACTTTATCACAATTTTCTCATTCAGTATTGAAGGGATTTCTCTAAAATCTTGCACATATATACTTGGCCACAAGTATATTCCCTTGTGTGAGTATCACACCTGGATCTTTCTTATTTTTTATGAATTTTTAAATAATTTTTAATGCATTAAAATTGATGAAATTATGCACTAAATCTCTTATAACTTGAAAAGTATTGCATTTACAACATGTTCTTTAAATATCTTATTCAGGTACTTTTCCCGTAGCTACAACATGGTGAGTAACTTGGGTGTCTATCCCAATAGCTAAGCGAGTAATGGCTACTTTTTGACTTTTCAGTAACTTCCATCATGAGTAAAATCACTTGTAACTTGAAAACTATTGCATTTACAGAAATTTGTGTAAATATGTTATTCAGCTACTTTTAGGTCAGCTATAACATAGTAAAATTGCAGACCTGTAGCTTATTTTATGGATGAGAAATAGCTATTTTGAGCTTCTCACTCTTTAGTAAATCAGTTGTAACTTGAAAACTATTACATTTACAGTATTTTGTATAAATATGTTATTCAGCTACTTGTGGGTCAGCTATAACATAATAAAATTGTAGACCTGAAGCTCATTATATGGCTGAGTAATATCTACTTTGAATTTCTCACTGTTGAGTAAATCAGTTATAACTTGAAAACTATTGCATTTAGAATATTTTCTTTAAATTTGTTCTTCACCTACCTTTGGGTCAGTTATAGCATAGTAAAATTGCAGACCTGTAGCCCATGGCATAGCTGAGCAATAGCTACTTTGAGGTTCTCACTGATGAGTGAATCAGTTATAACTTGAAAACTTGCATTTAGAATATTTTCTTTAAATATGTTCTTCACCTACCTTTGGGTCAGTTATAGCATAGTAAAATTGCAGACCTGTAGTCCATGACATAGCTGAGCAATACCTACTTTGAGGTTCTCACTGATGAGTGAATCAGTTGTAACTTGAAAACTATTGCATTTACAGCATTTACAGTATTATGTTATTCACCTAGTTTTCTGTTAGTTATAACATAGTAATTGTAGACCTATAGCTCATTGCATAGGTGAGAAATAGGAAGTTTTAGTTTATCACAGTTGAGTAAATCAGTTATAACTTGAAAACTATTGCATTTAGAGAATTTTGTTTCAATATGATATTCACCTACTTATGTGTCGGCTATCACATAGTAAAGTTGTAGACCTGTAGCTCATGGCATGAGCAATAGCTACTTTGAGGTTATCACTGTTGAGTAAATCAGTTGTAACTTGAAAACTATTGCATGTACGGTGTTCTGTTTAAATTTATTATCTCCCGCCGGGCTTCAGGAGGGAGACTATGAAATGATGCCTGTGTGTGCGTGCGTGGGTGCGTGCATGTGTGCGTTAGTTAGTCACGCAGAAATCTCCAAAACCACTACAGCTACAGATTTTTTGTAAATTAATTGTCCCAATGAATTTTCACGCCCTCGAATTTTTTTTTGGTTTTATGGACTTAGGCCTAAAGATAAGTGAGTAATAGCAATCTTAGCTACTTGGAGTAAAGGGCTCATAACTCAAAAACTATTGCAGTTACAACTTTTTCTTCAAATATGTTGTTCAGCTACTTTGTCCTTAGCTATAAGATGGTACATAGTTTGGGGTCCCATTGCATGCCATAAGTGAGTAATAGCTATTTTCTTATTTGTAGCAAAATAATGACATAAGTAAATGTCAAATATCTTCAAAAGTATTAAAGTTAGGGAATTCTTTTCAAATATGTTGTTCATCTACTTTTTGATAAGCTGTCACATAGTAAAGTTTCAGATCTGTTGCACATTGGATAGCTGAGTAATAGCTACTTTGAAATTCTACAGTTGAGTAAATCCATTGTAACTCCAAAACTATTGCAGTTAAAGTATTTTCCTAAAATATGTTGTTCAGCTACTTTGTCCTTAATTATAAGATGCCATATAGTTTGGGGTTCTATTGCATGTCATAACTGAGTAATAGCTATTTTCTTATTTGTAGCAAAATAATGACATCAGTAAATGTCAAATATCTTCAAAAGTATTAAAGTTACGGAATTCTTTTCAAATATGTTATTCATCTAGTTTTTGGTAAGCTATCACATAGTAAAGTTTCAGACCTGTTGCACATTGGATAGCTGAGTAATAGCTACTTTGAAATTGTGACTGTTGAGTAAATCCATTGTAACTCCAAAACTATTGCAGTTAGAGTATTTTCCTAAAATATGTTATTCAGCTACTTTGTCCTTAAATATAAGATGGCATATAGTTTGGAATTCTATTGCATGCCATAAGTGAGTAATAGCTATTTCCTTATTTGAAGCAAAATAACGACATGAGTAAATTTCAAATATTTTCGAAAGTATTAAAATTAGGGAATTCTTTTCAAATATGTTATTCATCTAGTTTTTGATAAGCTATCACATAGTAAAGTTTCAGATCTGTTGCACATTGGATAGCTGAGTAATAGCTACTTTGAAATTGTGACTGTTCAGTAAATCCATTGTAACTCCAAAACTATTGCAGTTAGAGTATTTTCCTAAAATATGTTATTCAGGTACTTTTTCCTTAACTATAAGATGGCATATAGTTTGGGGTTCTGTTGCATGCCATAAGTGAGTAATAGCTATTTTCTTATTTGTAGCAAAATAACAACATAAGTAAATTTCAAATATCTTCAAAAGTATTCAAGTTAGGGAAATATTTTCAAGTATGTTATTCATCTAGTTTTTGGTGAGCTATCAGATAGTAAATCTGCAAACCTGTTGCACACTGGACAGCTGAGTAATAGCTACTTTGAAATTGTGACTGTTGAGTAAATCCATTGTAACTCAAAAACTACTGCAGTTACAGGATTTTCCTAAAATAATTTGTTCAGCTACTTTTTCCTTAACTATAAGATGGCATATCGTTTGGGGTTCCATTGCATGTCATAAGTGAGCAATAGCTATTTTCTTATTTGTAGCAAAATTATGGTGGAAATAAATGTCAAATACCTTCACAAGTACCAAAGTTAGGCAAATCTTTTCATTTGTTATTCATCTAGTTTTTCAAAAGCTTAATTTCCTGTGTCCTTTATATTTTTGTTGCTTTTGCAGATGTAGGTCAATAGCTAAGTGAGTAGATAGCTGAGCAAGAGCTACTAAAATGAGTAAATGTCTTTTATCCCTAAAAGTATTATAGGTAGGCAATTTCTTCTAAATAAGTCATTCACCTACTTTTGGGTGATCTACCACATAGTGAAGTTGCAAAACTGTAGCTCTTTGGATAGGTGAGTAATAGCTACCAAAATGAGTAATTGCCTTTTATATCTAAAAATATTACACATAGGCAATTTCTTCTAAATAGGTCATTCACCCACTTTTGTGTGATCTACCACATAGTGAGGTTGCAGAACTGTAGTTCTTTGGATAGCTGAGTAATAGCTACTAAAATGAGTAAATATCTTTTATCTCTAAAGTATTACAGGTAGGCAATTTCTTCTAAATAAGTCATTCACCTACTTTTGGGTGATCTACCACATAGTGAAGTTGCAGAACTGTAGCTCCTTTGGATAGCCGAGTAATAGCTACTAAAATGAGTAAATGTCTTTTATCTCTAAAAGTATTACAGGTAGTCAATTTCTTCTAAATAAATCATTCACCTACTTTTGGGTCATCTACCACATAGTGAAGTTGCAGAACTGTAGCTCTTTGGATAGCTGAGTAATAGCTACTAAAATGGGTAAATGTATTTTATCTCTAAAAGTATTACAGGTAGGCAATTTCTTCTAAATAAGTCATTCACCTACTTTTGGGTGATCTACCACATAGTGAAGTTGCAGAACTGTAGCTCTTTGGATGGCAGAGTAATAGCCACTAACATAAGTAATTTAAAATATCTTTTATCTCTAAAAGTGTTACAGATAGGCAATTTCTTCTAAATATGTCCTTACCTACTTTGGGTTGAACTACTGCATAATAAAGTTGCAGAACTGTAGCTCTTTGGATGGCAGAGTAATAGCTACTAAAGTGAGTACCTGGTAAATGACTTTTGTCTTTAAAAGTATTGCAATCAAACATTAAACTTGGTGTCACTTCTACATGTCCCTCCATCTCACAAGAAAATTTAGATTCCACTATCTTTAGTACATCTAATTTATACGGCGGGAGATAAATGCATGCGTCAGAATGCTTGTTATTTACTTACTTTTAGGTCAGCTATAACATAGTAAAATTGCAGATTTATAGCTCATTACATAGATGAGTAATAGCTACTTTGGGGTTTTCACTGTTGAGTAAATTAGTTGTATCTTGAAAACTATTGCATTTGGAGAGTTTTGTATAAATCTGTTTTTCATCTACTTTTTAATCAGCTACAACATAGTAAAATTACAGATTTAAATTAGTTGTATCTTGAAAACTATTGCATTTACAGTATTTTGTTTAAATATGTTTTCTACCTATATTTTACTCAAACATGGTACTTTACTTCGTAGTGCTATTTGCAGGGTACAGTTTTTATGTCCTTTTCTTCCTTCACTTCTACTCTAAAACTCAAAACACACCTGACACAGATCCCTTTCGCGGGCATTGATTGCTTGTTTTTAAATTAAGCTTACATGTTCAAGGAATGTAAACATTAATCCAGGTACATTTATATTCTAAATAAACGTTGTTTATGAACAATTCTTTTGATGTATGGTTTAAAGGGTTATAAGGTTATATATGGTTTAACAAGTTATACGGTTATATAGGGATATAGGGTTTAAATTAATTGTATCCCCAGACGAAAGTCGGGGATACTTAGGATTCAGTACGGTCACGCCGCCGCCGCCGCAGAGATTTCCTTTCGGACGCGAAATATTTTAGTTAAACCTTTTAAATTTGGTAATTGGGTATATATGGGCAGTGTCACAAAAGCTATTGTTTTGTGGCCTTGACCTTCAATTTCAAGGTCACTGGTGGCCTCTTAAAGGTCAGATTTTGGCCATTTTTTCACATTTTGGCCCAGTTTTCATATACAGAAAGTTGGATCATCATATGGCTGGTATATATAATACATATATATGTCCTCTGTAAGCATGCAGAAATTTGACCTTGAAGTTCTTCGTTGAAGGTCATCCACGGACCGCCAAATTACCTCACCGAGGCCATTTTTGGCCTTTTTGGAGATATTTTCACACTTAATGCTGACTATATTGCACAGAAACTATTGAAAATGGCTTTGGAGGTTGAGTACATGATGGAGTACCAGCATCCAGTTTATTGACCTTGGCTATTGTTTTCAAGGTCACCTTGGGCCTGCCAAAATGACTCAAAATTTTACCTTTTACTGCATGTACCGGTATATGCCTATATAAGACTGTGTAGAGAGATTTCACCGTTATCGCTCTAATGAAAAAAATATTATAGCTAGCCTTCTCAAATTTGCAGGATATATTCATAGCAATAAAATCTTGCCTGGGAATATTTTTGGGCTCATTTTGAAAAACAAGATGGCCGCCATTCGACTTCAAGCAAGGACTTTTGTTGGCCCTCTAGAGCAAAGGGTATTATAGGTAGAGATCTCAAATTCGCAGGATATGTTCGTCATTACGAAATCTTGACTGGGAATATTTGTGGCCTCATTCTGTAAAACAAGATGTCTGCCACAGGCGTTTCTTTATCAGTCATGAAAAGTGCTTATAACTTGCTTATTATTGGTCCTAGAAGTTTGGTATGGTATAGGAAATCATGGGCTGGGAATCGTTTGGTGTGGTCAAATTTGACCTTGGGCCCCTCCTTCAAGGTCAAACGAGGATAGCCAAACACTTTTAACTCACTTATTATTTGTTGTGCAGGTTTGGGATGGTAAACCAACTTGTAGGACAGCATGGGCTGGGAGTCTCCAGGTGTGGTCAGATTTTACCTTGGACCTCTCCTTCAAGGTCAAACGAGTATAGTATAGCTTATTATTGGTCCTAGAGGTTTGGGATGGTAAACCAACTTATAGGAAATCATGGGCTGGGAATCTTTTGGTGTGGTCAAATTTGACCTTGGACCCCCTCCTTCAAGGTCAAATGAGGATAGCCAAACTGAAAAGTGCTTATAACTCATTTATTATTGGTCGTACAGGTTTGGGATAATAAACCAACTTATAGGAAATCACGGGCTGGGATTCTTTTGGTGTGGTCGGATTTGACCTTGGGCTCCTTTTTCAAGGTCAAACGAGGATAACAAAACTTAAAAGTTCTTAAAAGTACAGATTTTACCTTGGACCCCTCCTTCAAGGTCAAACGAGTATAGCCAAACTTAAAAGTGCTTATAACTCGCTTATCATTGGTCCTCAAGGTTTGGGATGGTACACCAACTTATAAGAAATCATGGGCTGGGAATCTTTTGGTGTGGTCAGATTTGACCTTGGACCCCCTCCTTCAAGGTAAAACGAGTATAGCAAAACTTAAAAGTGCTTATAACTCGCTTATTATTGGTTCTAGAGGTTTGGGATGGTAAACCAACTTATAGGAAATCATGGGCTGGGAATCTTTTGGTGTGGTCAGATTTGACCTTGAACCCCCTCCTTCAAGGTAAAACGAGGATAGCCAAACCTAAAAGTGCTTATAACTCACCTATTATTGGTCCTAGATGTTTGGGATGGTAAACGAACCTATAGGAAATCATGGGCTGGGATTCTTTTGGTGTGGTCGGATTTGACCTTGGGTTCCTTCTTCAAAGTCAAACGAGGATAACCAAACCTGAAAGTGCTTATAACTCACTTATTATTGGTCCTAGAGGTTTGTAATTTAAACCAGGTTATAGGAAATCATGGGCTGGAAGACCGACCCGCCAAACAACAGTGAAAGTCGTCCTGTACTATAACCATCATCCAGCCGGTCCAGTACTGTGCATTTACCAGGTGGCACACATACTTCTTTCCTGTCTAGACAGTGTGATGTCATAGCATCTTTTTCATTTGTAGCATGTACTGTGCAGACGGATTTCTGTTAGCTCTCACAAGTTCAAATTTTTTGTCGATATACTGGAAGGTTCAAACCTTATTTTAAATTTAAAGATTACAGTCATTATTCGGACACATAATGGCGTCTCAAGGATAAAAACGTGGAGGCTGTGGCACATTTTTTGTGCACGATGCTGTGATATATGTAAGGGCCCTAACCCCTGTGTTGCAAACAATGACTGTTCATTTTATAACATCTTAACTAGCGACCAACATGCTCAACTTTCAACACCCAGTTACAAACTTGGGAATTGAAGGAAAAATCTGACAAATCTGGCATTTCAGAAGCTACTGTTACTGCACACACATAGGAAGAAGGTTGCTTCATCTGATGAAAAACTCAAAGTTTCAACTAGTATACTGGCCAGGTTATCTTCAGACAAGCCTACCAAATCCTCCAGTGATAGCAGGTCGGCCAAGTATTCTGCAGATGCGAAAATTGATGCCTTAGACTAAGTATTGTCAGAAAGATTCAACCTGCAGATTTCCAGAAGCCTGTAGATACCACAAGAACCAGCTTTTCAGACTTTCAAGGTCACCCTGACGCCTAACCCCCAGTTGGCCCTGTTAAAGTGACCGACCCTTTCTTTAAACCAGTCAAACGACCTCCGTCTGTGACTCAACCTACTGCTATGAACTGACCTTAAAGTATGGACTGGCCAGCATCTTCAGATTTGTCTGGCACCGACCCTCCTACTCTGCAACAACAGGTGCCCAGCCAATCGACTTCTGAACTGGCCAGAAAACAGAGTGAGTCAGATATGCACACACACTCTAATAGTGAAGCTTCTGGCCGACCAGAACTCTGCATCTTTGTAGAAGAAGGCGAGGTGTCTGACCATGATCAGGACCTTACTACTACAGACCCAAATCAGACCCTCTCAGAGGAACAAATATACCGTGAGACAATGAGCTGTGATCCGGTCATTTATGGGTTGGTCACACATCCCTGACTTGGATACTGTTGCTGCAAACTCACATTACAACCCCTAAGCCAGTTCTAAGCTTCAAGCAACCAGAGAAGTGTCAGTCTGCATGCCCACTGATGGATGGCTTTGTAAGAAACTTAGCAAGCTGAATGTCACTCTGGTGGCGGGATACCTTCCATGTAGCTTCTTCTGAAGCCGGTGGCCTTCTCAAAGACCAGTTCATCAGACCAGCCAAGTCACAAAGTCGGTGGTATGGGTTACACATAGACCAAGCATAACAGCTGCTTAAGTAGGATAGCCAGGGTGGCCGGCATTGCCTCAACTCCACCATCATCTCGACAGATCTCTCAGGAGAGTCTCAGAAGATGGGAAAATCTGCACATGAATCCAGTATGATCTACAACCGGGCTGCTGGTTTCAACCGTTGCCTTTACAAGGTTCAGGGTAGCATGTAGAAATAGCTAAAGACAATAAAGCAGAGTAAGGGGAAGTCTGCCAGAAGAGTCTCTGCTGCAGCCGATGAGCTTCAGTATCTGATGGATTTCAACAGAAGCTTTCGCCAGGCCATGGCCAAAACTATGGAGCACATCAATGACTTTGTTTTTGTGTCAATAGCTAACCTAACCTTGGCTAGGTGAGACTCTTCTCTCACTCAGCTGAAAACTGGCATCAAACCTCACCCTTGCTTCCTTAAGAATTGCACCACTCCAGATGGCCATGTTGTTCCCAGACGTGTTATTAAGCGGGCTGAAGAAGATTTGTTAGCTTTGAAAGCAAGGGACACACTCACTCCAGTTCATCTCACAAGAAGGGTCGCTATCACCCTTGTGCAAGGCAGAAGAAATGACCAGACAGCAAATCTGATAAACCAGCCTGGAAGAACATAAGTTCACGTTGTCAGGGAAAGAAGTTTAAGGGAAAGGCATCTCACCACTCATCGTGACCTTCCAAGGGTCACGTATAACTGACAATTATTGTGTAAATGCTCCAGTTTATGCAGAATAGCTGGCCAGGAACAAAGAGACTGTAATGTGTGTCAGTATCCAGAGACTTCAAAGTCAAGCAGACAGACTGTAAAACCTTGTCATTTTAAACAGACTTTAAATGTAAACTTAACTGATGTAACTCATGCACATATTGTAAAAGAGCAGCTATAAAAGAAAGGCATAAGGCCCAACTTTGTTCATTATCAGAGATTAAAATATGTGAAAGATGTTTCCTGTGTTGATCAGTTGAGTTTTGTCCAGCTTGTAACAAATGTCCAAACTGCTGTTAAAAGTCTACCTGTAGGGACAAGACTACACCAGTTTTGGGAAATTCGGGAAACCTTGGGGGCTGGTCCAAAGGTCAGAAAAATCCTTAAAGAAGGCTACACTGTCTCCTTCCGGACCAGACCAAATCTGACAAGGTCATCCACAATCATAACCTGCAATGTCAATCCTCTCAGGAACCTCTACCTGACAAAGGGATTACATGCACTTGTGACCAAAAATGCAGAACTGGTCAGAAATCAGAAATCTTTGGGATTTTTCAACTGACTACTTTTGGTCCCAAAACCAAACAATCGGTGGAGACCCATCTTAGACCTCAGCAATCTAAACCAATTCCTCAAGGCTGAGAAATTCAAAATGGAGACACCGGAAACAATAAGGATCTCCCTCCAGACTGTGGAGTGGGTAACATTCATAAATTGCAAAGAGGCCTACTTCCACTTACCCATTCAAAAACAGTTCAGGAAGTACCTGCATTTTCACGTCCAGGGTCAAACCTACCAGTTCAAAGCACTGCCATTTGGTCTGTCCACAGTACTAATGGAATTCACGGAAGTGGCAAAGGAGGTGAAACTGATTGGATTACAAGAGGGTATAAGAATCCAGAAGTATTGGATCACTGGTTATTCAGAGCCAGATCCCACCAAACCCGTCTCCAGCATATACAAACTCTAGCAGAAATTTGTTGAAAGTTAGGTTAGTTGGTGAACATGGAGAAATCAGAGCTGCACCCAAACAGTGCTGCACCAGCTCACAAAGGCTCCCTTTGAACCTATTTTAAGCATTTGACCTTAAAGACTGTCTTCCTCTTAGCTTTGGGTTCACGCAAACGCAGGAGTGAGATCCATGCTTGGCAGAACAAGAACATCAAACACCAGTCTGACTGGTCATAGGTGTCCCTGTACCCCTCACCCAGCTTTCTTTCCAAGAACCAGCGGGCCAAAGAGGGTCCAGACAGTATTATCCCAGTGGTTATTCCAGTCCTGGCCCCAACTCTGGATAAGTCACTCAAGTCTGATAGGTCCCTATACCCAGTCATAGCACTGCATTACTACTTGGACAGGACCTCAGACAGAACATTTTCCTTTTTTAATATTTTTTGTCTGTTTACAATGTATACAATATATACACCATGTACATATCTACAAATCTCCTCGGTTATCAGGGCCACTGCTGGATCTGCTGTGCAGCCACTACTGGACCCAGATGAAAAAGTGCAGAATCAGCCCAAGCCACATCCTTCAAGTAGAATTGTGTGAAGGTGTTGCGTGACTTCCAATAGCAGGCTGATAAAATTTGTTTTAAGGAGACTCCCGACTAGAAGGCCTTAGAAGCAGCAAAGGCCCTCACATCATGGGCTTTAGCCTGATGTAGGGTGAGGGCCTCCTGATCAGAGAGCTCATAGTATAGGATCACAGTCTGCTTGATACATGAGGAGATGGTGGAAGGGGAGATATCTTTGTCAAAGCCTTTCTTGTAGGAGACAAAACCCAATTCATTGTGAGATTCTTCCTTCGGGAGGTTTATTTCCTGGTACTGAACTCATACTTCTCTTCCCTTGCCTTAGAGCAGGTCTGTAAAACAGGGGGAGGGGCACATTGGTTCAGCTGGTAACTGACCCACCTACCAAGTGGTGTTTATTCAGCAATTGTCCATTGGGTAGGATGTATTAACCAATAAAATCGCAAATTTAATTATTGGCATTTCAAGCTGTGGTAGTTTAAAGGCTCTTTTGTCATGCTGTTGTTTTGTGAGTCTGCGTTTGTGTTCAATTTTTGTTTTAAGATCTGGAATTACACTTGGTAGAAGTAGACTCTCAGATATTGGCAGGGTACTCCTGGTTCTTCTGGACATCAGTCGTTGGACTGGGCTGCTGTCCATATTGACAGTTGGTGTATTTCTCCAATCCAGAAGTGCTTTGTATATGTCACTTCCTTCATGCTTGCATTTCTTGATGAGGTTCTTTGCTATTTTCACTGCAGATTCTGCCTTACCATTAGAATGCCTGTAATAAGGTGATGATGTTATGTGACTAAATTCCCAGTCACTTGCAAATTTCGCAAATTCCTCACTCACTAGCGGTGGTCCGTTGTCAGATATTATCTCATCTGGTATGCCCCCTTGAGTGCTGAAGTGACGTTTTAGTACCTTCACAATTGCTGCAGTTGTGGTAGATTTCAGTGGATCAACTTCAAAATAATCTGAAAAGTAGTCAACTGTCACCAGATAATCTTTTCCTTTGAGGGTGAAGATGTCTATTCCAACCTTTTCCCATGGCCTGTTTGGTAGTTGTGGGGTTTGTAATGGCATATTCCTGTTGTTGGAGGCATAAGCTTGATATGCTTCACATTTTGATATGGCTTCTTTGATTTCAAAGTTCATGTGAGGCCAATAGACAATGTCTCTTGCTTTTCTAAGGCATGATTCAATTCCAAGGTGACTAGCATGTATGCGGAGCAGCATTTCTGGACGCATAGCTTTTGGAATTACCACTCTGTGTCCTTTAAATATTATACCATTTTGGACAGTGAGCTCTTCTTTAATTGGCCAATACTCCCGAATGCACACTGGAGTGTCCTCCTTTCTTTCAGGCCATCCACTCAGAATAACTCCTATTAGGGACTGCAAAGTAGAGTCCTGGTGAATATGTGTTCTGATTTGCTGTAGACGTTGATCAGAGACACGTACATATTCTGCATGATTAATGTTCTGGAGTTCAGAGCAGAAGACTTCAAATGTATCATTGGCCTTTTTCATTCTTGGAGCTTGTACCCTTGACAGCAGATCAGCAATGTACATTTCAGCTCCGCGCTTGTATGTGACCTTAAGGTTATAGCGTTGCAACCTTAAAAGCATTCTCTGTAGACGTCGTGGGGCAGACAGGAGTGACTTGCGAAAAATAACTTCTAGAGGCTTGTGGTCACTCTCTACATTTATGGCTTCCTTACGAATAAGGTATTGGCTGAACCTCTCACATCCAAAAACTATTGCCAGCAGTTCCTTTTCTATCTGAGCATAGGCTTGCTCTGTTTTGGATAATGCATGTGATGCAAAGGCTACTGGTTGTCCATTCTGCATCAAGGTTGTACCAAGAGCCTTCCCACTGGAGTCGCACTGAAGTGTTACTTCTTGTTTGACATCATAGAATTTTAGCACAGGTTGCATTGTCACTAGATTTTTAGCTGTGTCAAACGCCTGCTGTTGTGGTTTGTCCCATAGCCATGGTGACGATTTGTCAGTAAGCCGACGAAGTGGCTCACAGATCTCTGACAAATGAGGTGAGAATCTTGACAGATAATTTATGAAACCCAAGAACCTTTGCAATTCCTTGACATTCTTCAGTTCTGGGATGTCTTTTACTGCGCTTATCTTCATGGGATCTGGTGCTAGCCCATCTGATGTGAGCAAATGCCCCATGTAAGGTACATCTGTGACTCTAAACTTGAGCTTATTCTTGTTGAACTTCATGTTTATTTGTCGAGCACGTTCCAGAACTGCTGTGAGATTCTTGTCATGGTCCAAGATTGCCTCTTCCATGCAATCACCACTGCCATAGACAAGGATATCATCTGCTATCACCTCAGTTCCACTGAGGCCTTCTAGAGCTTCATGTTGTCTCCTCTGGAACTCTTCGGGCGCTGATGATATTCCAAAGGGAAGACGTTTGTATCGATACCTTCCAAAGGGAGTCCAGAAGGTTGTGAGATAACTGCTAGGTGATAAAATCCATCTTTGGCATCAAAAACAGAGTAAACCTTAGCCTTCCTGAGGCATGGCAAAACCTCTTCTATTGTGGGCATCTGATAATTTGGACGCTTAATAGCTCTGTTCAGGTCCTTTGGATCAATGCAGATCCTCAGTTTGCTTGGCTTTTTCACTACTACAAGACTGCTGATCCAATCTGTAGGCTCTGTTACTTTAGCTAGAATGCCGTCTTTTACCATTTTATCGATTTTCAGTTTCAGTTCCTCTCGAATTGCCACAGGAATGCGCCGGGGAGCATGCTGCACTGCTTTCACATTCTCATCTATCTGAATGTGGTATTCTCCTTTGTAACAGCCTAGACCTTCAAACACATCTTTGTACTTGTGGAGAATCTTTTCCTTTGAGAGGCTTTCTATTTTCTCTGACATATTCACATTAACAGTTAGAAATTTTAAATGTTCACAGGTATTTGCTGACAGCAGTGGCTTTTGGGCATGACGCAATGGTACCACTTGAAATCTCAGCTTGTAGTGTTTGCCCTTGTAGTTTGTATGTAGGGTAGCCTGGCCCAAAGGCTTCATATAAGATCCATCATAGAATCTTAGTCTTGCGTCACTGCCTTGCAGATTAGGCTTTTTCGATTTTGCTACTTTGCAGTAGTCCTCGAAGCTTATGATATTACAGGTTGTCCCTGTGTCGAGCTGACATTCAAGGTTTGCTGGTACATCATTCTTTGAAGTGCCAAGACTGAGTTTTACTGAAAGCTGCTTACCTCTGGCCTTCACAGATTTCACAGTATACTCCATGCTGAAAACTGATTCATCACTTGAAAGTTCATCTTCTACTGCATGAACTTTGGCTTTTCTGGGTGCTTTCAATCTACCCTTCTGTTGACAAACAGATGCAAAGTGATTTGGCTTCTTGCACTTCGAGCAGGTTTTACCATATGCTGGGCAGTTAGACTTGGAGAATGCATGAATTGTACCACAGTACTTACATTTGCTTTGCTTTTCTTTGTGGGCCTTTCCAATCTGTCTGTCCTTTTTGCTGTAGTGTACTGAATCCTCTGCTGTTGTTGCAATCTGCTTCAGCTGCGATTGTGAGAGTTCTGCGACTTTGCACATGTTTATGGCTTTGGCTAATGTCAGTTCTGGGTTACGAAACACTCTGGCACGCACATGTGTGTCTTTGGTACCAAGAACCAATCTGTCTCTTAAAAGTTCATCTGACAAAGTGCCGTAATTGCATGTTGCCATGAGATGTCGGAGCCTGGCGATATATTGCTCGGCAGACTCATTCTCTCCTTGATTTGCACTGCCAAATACATAACGCTCATACACAACATTGATTGAGGGTTTGAAATGTTTCTCCAATGCATCTAGAGATGGCTTCACCTTGTTTTTATCTGCATCCGAGATATGAAGATGTTGATATATCTGCAAACAATTTTGGCCCATTACTGACCTCAATGTGGCCGTTCTTATTGAATCCGGCTTTTCTGTCAGCTGTGTTGCCACTTCATAGTCCTCCCACTGCATCCTGAAGAACTTGAAGTTTTGATAAACATCCCCCGAAAGCTTAACTGGAGCAGGCAAAGGGAAATTATATGGAACAGCTGGAGTTGCTGCTGCAGCTGCTGCTGGTTGAGCTGTTGATGATGATGCTTCCTCGTGATCACTCATTATGAATATCCAGATTAATGACAGATAATATTAACAAGAAACACAGACAGTCAAATATATTTGTATGCCACAAATTGTATTTTTTTGTCCTTTCAATATGCTGGAATGTGAGCAATTATTAATCCTGTTAAATTTCTGTGCACACTATTAATTTCTTTAATTATTTGTATAATTAAAGTTTCACTTCTGACACCATGTTTTAGTTTGTTTGCTGCATCAAACTAAAGTAAAAGTATTTAACAAGTGTTACAGAAGAAGCTGTTTATTAACTAGTGACAAAGCAACAACTGAAGTATTTTATAAAACATGCATAGAACTTTGTGTGAGCAGTTTCCTGGTGACTCACCCTAAACTCATGCACAGAGGAAACCATTAATCTAAATTACTGTTGAATTAAACTGTGACAATTAGCCTGTCCCACACCAACATAAATTACTGGTGAAATAAAGTGTGACACACCAACAGTTGAAGGTGAAGGTTTAATTAGCATTCTGAAAATATGGGTTTAAAAACGTTTTTGACAGAATGATTTTCAAAACATTTGATCAACAATATTTTTAAACATTTTATGTGCACTATTTATAAACCACCTCATGATGAATGTTTGAAAAACATTTCTAGCATAACCTTCATTTCTTTGGCTATTTTATAAATCTTTAAAAAACATTTCCAGTCAAACCTAGCTTCTTGAGTTATTTTATAAACGTTTAATAAATGTTTTAGTAAAAATGTTTGTATATAGAATGTTTATAAAACGTTTTTTAAACATTACAGCATAAACGTTTACTTAGAAACATTTAGAAAACCATAAGATAGGGTTTAAAAATGTTTTGTAAACATTTAAACCATTTTCTAATGTTTACTGGGATGAGATTTATCCAACACTATGCTGAAATATGGGTTTCACTTAAACGCTGGTTTTACCAGGAAACTGGTTCAGCTTTGACACTGATAAAAGTCATTATTACTTGGATTTCAGCGTCGCGGTGCCATTTATTTCAGGGTCGCGGTGCCATTGCCTTTTCCCCAAATGCCATAATCCTGGTATCAAAGTCTCACATATTCAAATGCCTTAAAGAGAGTTATAAACCCAGTTTTAATGCATTGCAGTTACTATATGCAATATAAATACATAATAACCATTATAATCCGAAATGAGCATTGTTGAATTATTTTTGTATTATTGTGTGGCCATATAAAAAAACTATTGTGCCAGTGCAAATGATATGACAAATAATGTAGCCATGTATATTTCTGTTGTAACATGTTTTTGTTACTGTTATTTGCATATTATATGTATGTGTTTTTGTATGTTTGTATGTTTTTTTATGTTTAAAAGGAGCAATAAAAAACAAAAGTTTATCCAAAGAGTGACAATTTTCAGTCCACGTAGTTTGAACTTCTTAATGGTGAGAAAGCTATAAACCCCAGATCTTTGAAACTTAAGTAAAATTTGAGACACACTTAGCTGGAACATTTGCCAAAACGTGAAGAGGCAAAAGTGGATTGGATCTGTCTAATGATTTGTATACTGTATTTGTTATACTATATATTTGTTATATAACATGTCTGGAAGAACATTGTTAAATTCTAGTTCCAATTCTACTTCACCTTTGATAGATTTATTGTCTTGACAACAGATGTCTCTTATTATACACTGATTGATTATTAACTTGTCCCCTACAAGAGATATTTTGTTTTCAAAAGAGCTTTCATCAAAAACATAAATTATATTTAAATTTTCCGGAGTTTTCTTTAAAAATTCAGACCAAATAGTTTATGTTCAAAAATTTTTGACATTGTTAACTTAACATTATGGGATCATTTCAATAGTTAACCTCTATTTAAGCCCATTAATTCAAAGGTAAGAACTTTCCACTTTGCATCAATATCATTGCATAAACTTTTCATCCACATGATTTTTGCTGTTTCAAACATTTTTGTACAGACACATCATTTTTACACCCACCAAGCTCATGAGGTAAAATTAAGTTTTTTAAACTAGATGTCTTTTTTTGGCCCAAATGAAACCATAAAATAAATTGTCTAAATCAGACAAAGGTTTTTGACTAAAGTATACAGTTAAAGCCAATTGAAGAATATGTGGAACAATTAAAAATTTAATACCGTTATTTTTCTTTTATTGTTAGGGATCTAGATGATCAGGTCCTAACAATAATTTTTATTGTATTAAGTTTGTCTGCAACATTGAGTTGATATATTACATCTAGACTTGAAGAAAACCAGGCAACCTGAGTTTTAAAATCTTGAAAGGTCCAATCTACACTAAAAGTATTATCTTGGTATACCCTAGGATTGACTCTTTCAGTAATAAAAGCTACAGTTTTTGATTTGTTAAGCTTTAATGCTGTATATCTGTAGAATTCTTCAAAAGGCTGAATTGAAAGGTATCAGCTTCATTTTCATTCAAGCATAGTCATGTCATCACCTAACTTGACAGAGCTTTATATCAGTTCCATAAACATGGATATCTTTTATATTATCTGACTGCCTAAAATTTTTGCATTAGTTGCAATTATCAATAGAAATAGCTACGCACTTATCCGACAACCCTGTCTGATGCCCTTTGATAATTTAAAGCATGATGAGAAATAGCCATTGTTAGTAACACAACTCTGAATTTTGATGAAGTACAGAGATGCATTTTTGAAAACAAAGTGCTACCAAAGCTATATTTGTTAATTGTTGTAAGAAAGAACCAATTAACGATGTCAAACGTTTTTGCAAAATCTAGTGGTAATATAATACATGAAAAGTTTTTATCTTGCAAAATTCTATCACATCAGCAATAAGTCTAGTGTTTTTACTACAATATCTATTTTTCATATGACCAATTTGATCGAGACAAATTATTTCATTTATAATGGATTTTAGTCTTTCAGATAAAACTTTTGCCAAAATTTTGTAGTCTGTAATCTGTATTGAGAATTTTGGAAATCACCTCTTTCTTTTTTTTTTGTATCCAGACTCTCATGAATTGTGGCGCAGTGTGATGAGAGTGTCTGTTCACTGAACGTAATGCCCAGGTCACACTGTGGCGATGTTTAGTGGCGAATATGCGCGATCATGCAATTCGTCCTTGTTGGTAGCATATTCTTGGTCCATCTTCACTGTTCTCCAACATTCTCCATGGATCGTCATCTGGCTACGACAGTTTCAAACTGTTCAAAACTATCGCCACGCTTCGTCCATTTCTTTGCAATTCTTCACAGATGGTGGTGGATTTGTCGACTTCGTAGCACACTCGTACCCCAATTCGCCACTTCGTAGCAGGCTTCTTCATTGTTCTTCATTGTTCGCCAACTTTCCTTTGAAGATTGTCGGCTGAAAGACGAAGAACAAACAACGATATTCACAGCACGGAAGCCATGCATCGTCGCCACCTGAAGAATATGCTACGAGGCCCTGGAGATATTCGTCGCTCCTCTCAGCCAATGAGAAGCAAATGTCGCAGTAGTTCGTCGGTGATTGGCGAACTGACTGCGCATGCGAAGAACTGGCTACCAATCAGCTACGACCTTCGTAGGTTGCGGCGAACTGGCTGGAGACTATAAAAGCAGGGCACCGCGAACAATTGTCATCACTTGCGAATTTTTCTTCAATGCGTACACATCGACGAACTTTGGATAAATTTTGGGATATATTTCATACAAGAAATATGGTGAAGAGACCTGGACTTGGAAAGAGGAAGAGGGTCACTCTGCCTCCTGTTGAAGCATCTGAGGAGCCTGAACAGCCAGAACAGCCAGATGAACTGCCTGCCACTCAAGCTTCATCATCAGACCCAGGGGATACAGCAACTCAGGCTGTACTCTGTCATCGTGTGATGTATAAGGCTTCACCCATTTGCAGATGACACCACAGATGTGAAGCAGTTTAAAACTTAATGTAACCCATTGTTACTTTGATAACCTACCTAATGTGTCCGTGTCTCCTCTTCCTTTTTCAGCCATCGACCTGAAGATCTGGTTCAAAGGGATGAGGACAAAGTATGGCAAGCTTACCTGCAAGAAGTCTGGTGATGGGGCAAAGGAACACACAGACGGGGACACCTGGATCCTGAGGTCTTTCAGCTTCCTGGATGACCACATCTCCAGAGTCCCCTCCAGGCAGTCCTGCAATGTAAGTACATTCTCACAGTCTGACTCACCTGGATATCCTGATGTTTTTGCTGCGTTGTGCATTCTTGACTTGTAAACAGTGACTACCTATGGATACAAGTTTGTAGCTGTAACACTAATGTTTGGCAAAAATCTGTAAAGTTTTCTGTAGTGACACAGGAGTTCATACTTGTTACTTCACAGTACCTACCTGAACTGTTTGTTGAACATGTATACTATATGCTTACCATGTGTCTTTGTTCTACTGTACTTTCAGTTGAAACCAGCTTCCACCACAACTGCCTCTGCCGCAGCCACCTCAGCCTCTGCTACCTGCTCACCTGCTACCACCACTGCCTCTGTCATCACCTCATCGGCCTCTGCTGCTTCTGCAACTGCCACCATGCCTTCACACCTATCCACTGACTTGGATCCTGCAGATGAGCCCTTGGAGTCAGGATCACTGGGTGAACCAAGAGTGTGCAGCACTCCTCCTCCAGGTATCACCCTCTCTGGGACTAGTGGCAGGAGAGCCACAAGGAGAAGTGCCAGCACTGAGTCAGAGCTCCTGGACAAGATGTGCGAGCAGAGCGACAACAGTGCCCAGATCTCTGACAGGCTGGACAGACTCTTAACATCTATGGAGGCACAGACCAATGACAGGACTGCTTGGGCTGGCTGGATGTCAAGTGCCATGTTGAAGATCCACGAGGATCTCTGGCCCACATATCAGATGCGCAGTATGGACCTCCTCAACCAGACCATCATGGAGTCCAAGCTGCTTTCGGAGAGGGACATCCAGAGGCAGGAGCTTGATAGGCAGAAGCAGCTGGATGATAGGCAGAAGCAGCTGGACGACAGGCAGAATCAGCTGGACAGTATGCAGCAGCAGATGAAGGTGCAGCAACAGCAGCTGCAGCAGCAGCTTATTTTCCAGCAGCTGCAGCCGCAGCAACAGTACACCATCACACAAATGCCTCTGCCACCCTCACCTGGGCCCGCAGCTCTAGCCTCCTCTACCCCTTTGCCTCAAGGGTCAGACACCCAGAGCCAGACAACTGTTATTTTCCAGACCCCATCGGGGGCCAGTACCTCTGGACAGTCAGTGGGTTCATCATCCAGCACTTCATCCACCAAGTTTGTTATCACAGACACCGAGGGAAGGACAATAGGACTGTCAGACCTGAATTTGTCAGATTTAAATACGTCATTTGTAGGTATTCCTAGTGTGCCTTCAACACCCATGACACCTATGGCATTACTTAATCAGGATGATTCTCAAGGTTCTTAGGTTTAGAAATAACTTTGTCCTTTGTCTATAGACACTTAAGAAGTAGTTTAGGTGAGATGTAAGAAGTAATTATCAAACAGGTGTAAAGTAATTTATTTGTGTATTTTTGCTATGTCTGGCTCAAGTATTACTATGATTATTACTATTATAAACCAGGTTTCACTTTGACAGCTGTTCTTGTGGGTAGTTTGTTAACCTTAGCTGTTACTAATAGTATATGTAACCAGTTTCACTTTGACAGCTGTTCTTGTGGGTAGTTTGTTAACCTTAGCTGTTACTAATAGTATATGTAACCAGTTTCACTTTGACAGCTGTTCTTGTCAGTTGTATGTTAACCTTAGCTGTGAGCTAATGTGTCAGCATTTCTTTATTAAAAAGTACACTTACTATGTAATTGTGATTTGTCCTTTTTGACCTTGTTGGAATAATAAATTGTTTATGTGATTGCTTGTTTTCTCATGTTTCAAAAATATTGGCATAATACTTGGAAGGTGTCACATCTTAACATGAAGGATCCAAAAAAGTGGCCCAGTGGTTACCAGGACCTGTTATGACCCAATGTGAGTGGTTCACTGTGGAAGTTTCACTGTTTCGAATGAAATGCAGAAATGGAAGATAAACAAATTTTAACAGGTGGCCAATGTTAAAATTTGTTTATCTTCCATTTCTGCATTTCATTATGCTCTGATTCCAAAGCAGTCGGCATTTGGTTGCAGAGTTTCCACCTTGGAGCTGGTTAGATTTCTTAACTTTCCTTCAGTTATGGCCTTGATTGATTTTTGACCTTTGTGACCTTCTGGCCCCTGTGGTGGCAAAGTTGTGAACTGGTTTGTGTGACCTGTTACATGTTTGACCTGATTTGGTTTCAGACTTGACCTCTTTGACCCTACTATACATATAATACATATATGAAGTGCAATAGGACAATAACTTTATTGCAAAACAAGAACATTGCAACTTTATTTCAACAAGTATATAACGCCCCATACAAAATATAACACAGATAATGATGCAGCACTGAATCATAACAATAATTAACGCAATACAGTCACTACTAAGAAATGTCCTTGGTATATGTGAAAGTCTCAAATCATGTCTCTTTGCCACGCCGTGGCCCCTACTGGAGCATTATAATAATGCTTCAAATACAGTCTCTGTCTCTTGGCAACCTGTGTGTCCCTGTTGCCACCAGCCACATCCTCAATGTCCTGCAAACAAGCACCTTGCCTCCACTGTCCTGGGATAACTCTGTGGTTGTCATCCTCCTCATCACCCAGTCCCTGGTGGATACCTGGATACCTCAGTCTCATGATGTTGTGCAACGTGCAACAGGCCAATACAATAGAGGTAACAGTCTCTGGATTCTGACTCATGGTGGTGAGGAGACAACCTAATCTGTTGGCCATGATGCCAAACGCATTTTCTACCACCCTTCTGGCACGAGACAGTCTGTAGTTATAGATCCTCTCCTCATCAGGAAGTCCTCTGGCACTAAACGGCTTCATCAACCAGGTCCTCAGAGAGAAGGCATCATCCCCAATGAGAAAATATGGCATATCACGGTCATCACCAGGCAATGGCTCTGCATCAGGTATATCCAAGGTGCCATCAATAATGCCTGAGCGCAAATCGCAGTCATTGAAGATCTGTGCATCAGAACTGGATCCATTGGTGCCAACATCCACCCAAAGGAACTTGTACTTGGCATCCACCAGAGCCAGAAGTATTATGGAATGGAAGCCCTTGTAGTTGAAATAGAGTGAGCCACCATTCTTAGGACACCTGATTGCCACATGCTTGCCATCTATAACCCCTAGGGTGTGATGGAAATTCCATCTGGAAGAAAATTCTGCAGCAACCTGCTTCCATGCATCACTGGTACGGGGACACTGCATGACTTCCTCACCATATTCTGCCACGATGGCCTCACAAGTCTGTCTTACTATGACTAAGATGGTGTTGTGTGCTACCCTGAAGCCAAATATCAGACTCCTGTACTTCTCTCCAGTGGCCAAGAAACGAAGTGTGATTGCAAGTCTGCATCCAGGGTTGATAGACTTCCTGAACCATGTGTCATATTTCTCAATTCTGGTCCCCACCCTCTGCAAGACCTCTCTGAACATGGCCGGGTCCATCCAGACAAAATTTCTGAAAGACACCACATCCTCAGCCTCCAGCTCCCTCATCAAACGATCACAGTGTCCATAGTCCAACCTCCTGGAGAGCCAGGGCTTCACCCAATACCTCCTGGGCCTTGGTCGACGCCTTCTCTGTCTATCAACCAGTATCTGTGCAATCACAATCTGATTCTGTACATTTAAACGATGAGCCTCATACAGTTGCTGCAATAATCTGAGTCTCTGTAGATCCATAGCCTTTGATGTACATTGTCCGACGTCTGATGATAAATGAAGTGAATCCAGACGATCCAGGCTGTTTATATAGGAACTGGCATTATACACGAATTGGTCGTCACTTCTTCTCAGCACATTCTTCCTCCTCGTCGGGGGCTTGTCACAGCTTGCTCAACCCTCCACCATGGTCGTGGCTCGGTGCAAGAACATCTCACGGAAATCGCAACACTTCGCATTAATTCGTACATACTTCTACGAAGTTCGTTTGATCTTCGTCGACGTTCTTCACAGAAACAAGATGTTCTTGACTGGGTGATGAGAACATCGTACCAAGATCTTCCACAGGATGAAGATGATGGTAGCCCATGGTAGCCGGATCGAAGTCATTTGTGGATTTTTCCAATTCCAACCACGTGACCACACTTTCCCGCCCTTTCTGTGGCGAACTACCACGATTTCTAATTCGCAGCAAATCTTCTTATTCGCCAGTTAATTAGTAGTGGCCTCGCCACAGTGTGACCTGGGCATTACTGCAGTGGGCCACGTTAGTACTGGGATAGATTACCGCTTCAGTGCACTACTTGTGTCTCTGATGGTTTGTGGCTTCACTAGAAGACCAAAACCTCTTTCGGCCTTGCTTAGGTATAACATTTATAATGCCCTATTTCTGACTATTTGAAAGGTGCCCTTGTTCATATGCGTGTAAAAAACTTTCATAAAGCAAGCTGTTAATCTCAAACCAAAAACTTTTTAAATACCTCCACAGGAATTCCATTATAACCAGAATTTTTATTGTTAGCCATATATGTAACAGTTTTTTGCATTTCAACAGTAGATAAAGGTGAGTCACAGAGTAGCTCACTTTCTTCTGAAATAGTGAGTATGTTAAAAGAATCTAAGTATTTGGTTCTGCCTTCCTCAATAGTGTCATTTTCAGACAATTGAGTATAGAATTTTGAAAAATATTGCATCTGGATATCAAGTATTTGCTGTGGATCAGTAATTCTTTGACCATTAATGTTCAAGGTACGAATGTGTCATCATTTATAGTTTGACCTTTCTAAGTTTAAAAAGTAAATAGTAGGTTTTTCATACCCATCAATATGCTTACATCTAGATCTAATTAATGCACCTGTAGCTACATTATCATAAAGCTATTTAACTGATTTTAAATAAGAAAATATTTTTAACAGAATTAGCTGAAGGGGTGGAAGAAACTTCTGTCTTAAGTTTAAACAACCGTTCACTCAATTTATCAATGGATTCTTTTGAATTTTTCCTTTTTTTATTGAATATATTATTAATCTGTCGTCATTATACATTTTACCTGATGAGGTCTGTTCTACCCAACTCTCACCTGTTTCAGAAAAAGGTTAAAATTGTATCTCTTCAAAAAGGAATTTCCAACTTTGCATACACTCATTCGGGCATCACTGTGATGGTGGACTTGGAAACAGCTATGGATAGATGATTTTTAATTGGTTTTTGGTGTTGTGCCTTAGAGTCTGCCTGGCAGAGATTAAGCACCATAAAAGTACAGAATAGAATAAAATAGAACTTTTATAATCCCACTTTAGTCCTACATCAATTAAATTGTTGGAATCCATAATTGCTTCATTGATTACATTTTTTAATAAGTTTTAAATTTTCAGAGTTTTTGGGTGGCCAAACTGTGGTCTGGTTGGATACTGGGTAGAATATTACTGTCTATGAATGTTAATTCTAAATTACAAGTTATCTAAATACAGTCAAGTCTAGATTAAACAATTTTCAAAATTTCCATAGCATGTTTTCTTTCCCTTCATGTATATCTGACAGTGTTAGGATGTTTCAGTCTCCATATCACACCTAAATCAAAGCTTTCTACCATTATTTATTTATTTATTTATTTGGGGTTTAACGTCGCTTTCAACACTGTACAGGTCATATCACGATGGGTAGTTGGAAGGGCAGAGGAAACCAGTACATAGAGTTCGCTAGGGTTCTGTACTGTAAACTGCCGACCAACGGCAAGCAACTACCAGCTTTCCCACTTACGGCCATGACGGGGATCGATCCCCGGCCGCAGAGGTGGGAGGCGAGAGTGTTACCACTCTGCCACCGTGGCCCCCGCTTTCTACCATTAGAGACAGTTGCCTAAATAACCTGGGTTTAGCGACTGTGTTTCTTTTTGAGAAGTATCAAAGTCCAAATTAAAGTCACCACAAATTATTATGTTATCTCCTAAGACTGTAATTTATCTGACACAAAACCAATAAAAGTAACCTGTCCATGCCTTTGTCGATAGAAGTATAAATATTACAACAATATATTTACAATCAACTATTGTACATGTGGTTTCAAAGAAACAATCTCCCACTTGTATGTCTTGACCTCAATAATTCTTACATCCAAATGCTTTGAGATGAGTGTGGCTACCCCTCAAGCATTTGATTCACCATGTGAAAATAACATTTTTCCATCCTACTGCTCATACCATTCATTTTCTTTGGTTAAAGATGAATGAGTTTCTTGTAAAAGGTATAACTCTTGACCTTTATCTTGTAACCATGAAAAAATAACACTTTATGTTTTCTTGCCACTTTGGCCTCTAGTGTGAAAACTAAAAATAGATAGCCTTTCAGACACAGAGATATTCAGCAGTGATAATTAGAAAACATTCACCACACTACTACTGCAGAATAGAGAAAAAACCTGTCTTGTAGCCTATCCATGGCCACATAGTATTTTAAGGATAACCAAAATGGAAAATTTGACAGGGTTGATAATGTAGAATGGGTGATAAATACATGATAAGTTGAAAAACGTTCTACAATAATCAGGACAGTCTTAGCAAAATTTGTCATTAGGAAAATGGCAACCAACTGTACAGTAAGATCAGTGGCAAGTATAAATAAAACATAATATAGGTATAGAGTGCAAAATTTAGTTATAAATGAATTGGATTTAACAATGGACAAGTTCTTAGAACCTTGGTATTTTTAATTGTGTTGAAAATGGATAAATTTTTATTCTAGAGTCAGTTCCTTATTGATGAGTTCTAGTGCTTTTTTCTTTGAAATTGGGTGTAGTTGCAACAAAAATGAGTGGGGTCTAAAAGTTTATACATTAGTTATGTTTTCTACTTCCGCATTATAAGCATTTATTTGTGAAGAGAGTAGGGTTTATACTGCAATTCTGTTGTTGGACCCATTTTAAGACAATCTATCAGTATTTATCAAATTTTGTCATATTATGGATAGAAACCCACGACCACTGAGATCAGATTAAATAAAATTATCACAGTCATAACAAAAATAAGAATTTGTACAAAGTAACAAAATGGTGCATACTTGTATCATAAACGCTGGAAGCTGATTCATAATGTAAAATTTTAATGCAACATATCAGTTTAAGTGATTTTAGTATCTGTAAAATTCAATATTTAGGATAATTGATTTGTAATTTTGTCCTTCTCATCAGGGGGAAATAGCCTAGTTACAATTTCATTGATAATTAACAAATTATTTTTACTAATATGTTGATCTTTTCTTTTTTATAAACATTGTTAAGCTAATATGCGAAAAATTAGTTTGATTTTGTTATAATATGGAAACAAGAGAAGTCCAACTAATTAATGAAGTGTGTAGAGGTTCTAATCTTTGGGTGTGAATAAAAACACATGCTATGAAATTGAAAGAGTTTTACAAATAAAATTGTTATTTTAAAATAAAAACGGGCTCAAATGTATCAAAAACTTGCCTACTATCACAATTTCAGGGGCCGTATTCATAAAGAGATCTTAAGTCTGAGACAAAAAATAGTCTCAGCTTTGAGATTTGGTCTCAGCTGAGACCAAGTCTCAACTTTGTATTCACAAACAGGTTCTCAGCTGAGACCAAGCTGAGACCAGTCTCAAGTCTTTCCAATGTAAACAAACCATAAACTTGCAAATATATCCAACATTTTTTTTAAGATCAATAGTTTTTGTGTCTTTTAATTTTTAACAAAAATTATACTGTCTATTAAAATAAAAAATAAATAGAAAATTGTGTCAACTGTTTTTTATTTTTCATGTCACATGATCTACTTCTTTGTTGCTATGCAGTCAGAAAACACTGTTGAAAAGTGTCTCAAAGTAAGGTACTTTTGAAACCAAAGTTTGGGCTATCCGTTGTTACAAAAGTTTAGGTCAAGTGTTATATATGTTGTAAATTATTTCTACTTTACATTAAGCCATAGAAAGTAAAAACATGAATCTCAGTTAAGGTGAAATAATGCTTGAGACTTTTACCAAAATATTTGAGACAACTACATACCAGTCTTAAGTTTGAGACCAAATCTGAGACTAAATTTGGTCTCAACTATTTTGTGAATAGCAACAAGTTTGAGACCAAAAACAGTCTCAGATTTGAGACCAAAACTTGAGACTTGAGACAAAATTCGGTCTCAGCAAGTTTTATGAATACCGGCCCAGATGACTACCGAATGTCTCTATTTTTGAACTTTAGTAATGACCTGAAAAGTGTTTTGATGTTTGAGAAGTGTAATATATACAATACGGGCTAGTAATTATCAGTGAATTATAGTCACTCTGTTAAAGTGAGTAAATATGAGTTTGAAAATATTTAATCCAAGAACATCAAGCTCATTCCATTATGTGAAACAAACTTACTGAGCGATAATTAGAGATTAGTGATCAAAAGACAAGTTAGACACTATACGGGTGTCACAATAATGTCCGGGTCATAATTATGTTCTTTATATTTTCTACCAAACTTGAAAGTACTCAGTTTGGGTATTTGATTCAATTTTAAATTTAGCATGAAATAAAATGAATCAGAATATGGGCACACTGTAGCTTGAAAAAATGTTCAAATCCTGGTTACTGCCTAGCTACCAATTATCGCTGGGTACCAATTATCACCACCAGTAAATAAAATATTTCAGTAATGGCCACACATTTTGAAAGCTTTTCAGTGTGTATTTGTTAGTGGTGGTGGACCAGTTCACGCCCGGGTACCAATTCACGCCCACCCTCAATTTTCTTGAAGATTTGTGATTTTTCATAGAGAAGATGTTTACCACATTATAGATAGTCATCAAATTGATCATATACATTCATAATTTATTGTGTAACTGTGACTATTTTGGATAAATTTAGGGGTGGGCGCGAATTGGTACCCGGGCGTGAACTGGTCCACCACCACTAGTGTTAGGAATCGGTCTAAAAAATCAGAATCGATTAATCGATAATTCTAAGCGATCGATTATCGATTATAATCGTTTTTCTGCTTGCTTTGTAAGAAAGACAGAATATTCTTTTTTTATCAAATATAATAACAGTAGTCTTCTGATAGGTCAGTAGTGAAAAAATCCACGTTATTTGTTTACAGTTTGGGGTAGGGAAGGGGGTATATTAGGAAACCAATAGGTTGAAGAGTCAACAAGTATGTGTATCAGCAATAATATAATGATCTATTAAGGTGGCTTTAACAAGTACAAAATAATATTTATTTTCATTCTCCCTTTTCATCAGCTAAAATAAATTTACAGTGTTTGAATGTAACTTCAGCAGATTATCAACCAATCATGCTTAAAATAAACAATATTTCAACCCCTTTTGTTCAACATCACTTTGTGTTTACACCTGTGTTGCGAGTTCAGGACACATTTTTAACAAACAGTGTATATACAATAAAGAAGAAGAGAACATCTGCTTATCCTTATCATATGTCAAGAACAGTGACTGCCAAGCAGCTTCTGAAAATTATCCTGAATAAAATGCTTCTTTGGGAACTAAACAATAAATAGACATGTATTCATGGAATTTTCCTTCTATTTTTAACTCAGGACACTTTTCAAAGACATGCTATTTTCATTAATCAAATGGAAGAGTGATTTTTCTTGTTTCTGGTCAATATTAATGTTTTGTAATATATACTGGGTTATATGAAAAAAGACATAACACAAAATTATTAGAGTACAGTTTGGCACAAGTGAATGTGTATTTCAGCATTGTCACTCATGTATATTTGTATTGGATGGGGTCTGGAAAATGTGACTCTTATCTCAGGAATAATATGATAAAAATTTCTCAAGGCAGCATATATATGACACAAATAGTTGTATATCATTGACACATGGATGGTGCAGTTATTTTATCAAGTGTATTTAGCACTTGTATATGTTTCAGTACATGGGTGTCCTGAGTTAAAACCATCACCAGTTAGAAACACAGGTGTACTCTTTTTATAACACATATCTTTTTCTTTCTTAATTTTACTCCAGACTGAAAGTATCTCCTAGCCTGGCCTTCCAAGCTGTCTGAACCATAATGCAAACGTGAAATATTTTTACCATAATGCACACTGTATCCAAGGCCTTTCTAGTCTGGGAGTCTCCTCAGCAAGCTAGGCTAAGTAAGTGTATGAAAACATTATAAAAAATACTTATAATTCAGTCAAACAGTTGTGCCTTCTTTATACATATAAATGCCTGTGGCAAGGCTAAGTAACTCCCACCAGCTTCAACGAAGTCAGATACCCCTCACTCTTTCTGTGTATTTATGTTACTGTAAAGCATTTGTCTATTTATTCTGTTAAATTTCTCTCATCCTGAAAACAATATTCCATGAATTTCCCTTTCTAAGCAGATCTTCATGATCTGTTCATTTCATATAATTATAATTTCTTAGATACTATAAAATTTTAAGTATGGCAATGTAGTAAACATTTCAGTTTTTTTGTTCAACAAAATTTGTCAAAAATATTCATGGCAGACTGCTGAAATATTACTAACAGTAGTGTGATCTCTCTCCACTTGATTTATGGCCAAGGTTGTTATTTGCCATTTATAGGGAGTATGCATGTTGTGTATGAAACAGTGAAAGTTAAATTTAATTTAGGTTGAACTTATTTTATTGTATTAAAAGTTCTTCTAAATACGTAAAGAAATTTTGAGTTTTAGTTTTGACCAACAGGAAGTAGATACCAGTGAAAGAAACATGGCAGATAACGTAAACAAATGTTATGAAAATAAAATGTTAAATATCTGCAGAAAAAGGGAAAATTAGGTGGCTTATAAATCTTACTTTCGATTCACAATTGATTCTTAAAATGAGAATTGATTTTCTATATCGAAACTTTTAAATAGATGTCGAATCGATTTTCTGTCGAATCGTAGGACCACTAGTATTTGTTCTATTAACTTTGGAAATAATTTTTCTTATGTGCTAGTGGTGGTGGACCAGTTTACGCCCGTGTACCTATTCACGCCCACCCCTAAATTTATCCAAAACAATCACAGTTCAACAATAAATTACAAATGTAAATGATCCATTTGATGATTATCTATGATGTGGTAAACATCTTCTCTCTGAAAAATTATAAATCTTCAAGAAAATTGAGGGTGGCCCTGAATTGGTACCCGGGCGTAAATTGGTCCACCACCACTAGACTTTGGATGTACTTTTGGTTAAGTTATGTATATTTGAATTCTGTCTGGCAATAATTGGTAGCAAGGCATTTTAAAAACAAAATGACTCCTGTCATGCCACTGTGGTTCTAAGTTTTTGTCTGAACTCACAGCATTGCAATACAATTGATTTGCATTAATAAAATATATTAATGAGTAGTCCACAAATTTTAATCTTCAAGTAAAATATTGTTAAAAAATCTGATGGAATTGTCAAATATTTCCTATGCATATTTAAATGTTCATAAACTGCGTAGTCCATCTAGTATTTAAAATATTTTTAGGAAATCATGGAAATCTGTGACCTCATGAATATTAATGAGTTGTTGGAGAATTCTGATCTTCAAGTAAAATATTTTCAACACATACATTGTTGGAAAACCCCACAGAATTTCATGACCTCATGTACATTGTATGCAATTTCAAGTAAATATACAGCTAATAAATTAACTCATGCAGTTGTCGAGACTCTGACTTTTAGTGCGATACCATGGCTTTAGATGGAAACTTCATACCACTATAATGTGACAGGAATCACTTCGTTTTAAAAAAGCTTTAAAATAAACTCAAATAAAAATCAGCAATAATTGTGACTCTAGCAGAATTGTGAGCACCCGTGCACTGTTCAGCTACCCTTTAAGCTGTCAAAGATAGCACTGTGTACACTGTACACTGTTACGGCCACGGGCAAGCGCGGTAGCAATTACTGGTTGTCTTTAAGTTACAACAGGAAAAGACAAGAAGTTTAACTTAACAAATTTATTTATCAAATAAATATAATGATTACAGTCAACTGGTATGCTCTCAACAGTACCTACAATGATACAACAATGAAACCAATATGACCTGGCCACTGTAACTGACAGTAAAGTTTGTCTACTGTATCCAATAATCTGTCCTGTGATGGGTCCTGTGATCCGTCTGATGTCCACTAACACAGATATCTGTATCCTGTGATCCGTTCAGTATCCGATAACACAAAATATTCTGATCCTGTGATGATTTTGATATCCAATCACACCAAATGTCTGCATAGAAATATTCAGAGAGTCTGCACAATTGTACTGTCCGCTTCAAGATATGGACAGTGTCCAAAATGCAATAAATCCACTCTCTGGTAGAACCACACCCTATGTGCAGACGAAAAAATATCCAAAGCACAGCAAATCTATCCAGACACTGTATCCAGTTCACTCCAGTAATAGTTCAATCACAAAGTGTAAAGTACACAAAAAGTATATCCAGTTGATAGTACAATGTAGCTCTAAGACACAGTTAGCCTTCTGTATAGCCAGCGAATACTATGTTCATCTGTGGCCAGGTGTACAGTGCTTATATACAAGCATGGAAACTTCCAGACAGTTACAGAACTAACTTGAATTCAAGACCTGTTACCAGATTCACCAAGGAAGTTCTAGAGAGTACTGGTAATTGGGTTTCCCCAAATTTACTAATATAATCACAGAGGTTATTAGAAGAATTTCCCCATTCTATAAATAGATCAGTACTGCATAACACATAAAAAGAATCAATAACACAATTACCTTATATGGTAATATATAGATATAAAGCTTAGATTAAACAATGCACTTATATAGTGCCTATATATGTAACAACTGCCATGTAACCAATTATCACTGGGTACCAATTACCGCCACTTGTAAGTAAAATGTTCATATTTCTGTTTATGGTTGCATGTCTTCAGGGCCTTTTGGGAAATTGGAATTTTAATCCATTAATATGTTGGGTGTCAACATGTATGTATTATTACTAATTTATTAGTGATTATTACTGCAAACTGGAAGTACTAGGGAACACCCATTTTGTTCATACACAAGCATTTATCCTTGACGTCTAACAATGAAATGTAAGTGGGTATTCACTGGTAGAACCACATAGTAGAACCACACTGGTCAATGCCCACATTGGTTAGATTTTGACTTGAACAGTGAGGTTATTGCAGGTGTATTTTGCTAACAACATCAAGAGAATACATAACATTGGATCTATTTTACTGATGGTCACTTCAGTAAGGTAATACTATTTTACTAACTCTGATGGGAAAATTTCAACAAACTTGCGTAACTTCTTAGTCCAATTTATGAATTAATGGACAACAAAATTATGATATTTTGGTCACATTAAAGCCAAGTACATAATGATACTAAATTTCATAAACATTAAATAATATGCGGGCAAAGATTCAGTCAGTGTATGGTCCTTGGCAACTTTGTCAATGACCAGTACACTAATACAGGTAATACTAGTTTTATTTGTTAGTGGCCTGGATCGAGTTGTGTGAGAGAGTGAGAAATTTCAATAAAATAGCCTAAACATATATAGTATCCACTAACCTGTGTGATTTAAAGATTATGGAAATAGTACTTCAGTTCAAAATATATACTGGCTCTGGCAGAAGTATATGTTTTAACATGGTATTAAGTATTAAATCTGTCTTGATCCAGTGAAACTGGTGTTTCATTTTCTATTACTTTTCAGTTGCAAATATTCAGGTGATTTATTCTCAATGTCAGATGGATGAAAGGGGTAAAGACAGTTTTGACAGCAAGAAATCAAATGATTCCAATAAGAAGGGAGTTGTTCAAGAAAAGTTTGAAAGCTGGAAAAAGGCAGGAAAAGCAGTGAGAAAGCTGTTATCAAGTGTTAATCGTAACCAACATCAAAGCAAAGGTATGATGTGGAGTCAGTTGTCTTAAATCAGATTCAGTTAATCTTCTAACGTCTAAAATTCTCTGAATTTCAAGTAAAAGTTACAGTGTAGCAACATGTTGACATAACATGTAAATCAGTGGTTGGTAACAAGTTTAAAAGAACTTAGAAGATAATCTAGATAAACATGTATCTTTTTTTACCAAAAACAATAACACACTAATTTATACTTTGTTGAAAATCCAGTATTTCATTGCTGTAACAGGCACAAATGAGACATATTGTCCCAAACTTAATATGATGTATTTGGGTTAAATCTCACTTTGAGCAGAGTATAATTGGTTATATCATGATTTTCCTGGTAGTATGGAGGAAGTTCAAGGAACCCACCAAAAATTAGTGTTTACCAGTTATTTTAAATTCTACATTATAATCAATACGATATTATAATCGATATGCACGGTGCAGTTATGAACTGCATATGGGGAAGATCATGTGGTGTAGTTTTGAATGTAACCAGTTTCTTTATTTCAGCACCAGATCCAAGTTCAAGAGATGGTATGAATGAAATGCTTCAGCAATATGGACATAGCTATGCAAGTGATGGATTAAATAATGAGGATGGAGAGTGTTCTTTTGACTGTGAAAACTGTTTGAAAAATGGTGAAGAGCAGTCACTTTCTCAATCAACAACAAATGAGTCATATTCTCAAGAAATTTTCTTAGATTCACCTAATGGTGTTGTGAAACATTTATCTGGCAAATCAAACTCGTGTCATACACAAAAGGAATCACTAGAGTTAACTGCCAGGGAATGTTGTAATCCAAGTGAACAAATTGCTCATGAATGTCAGACAAATAATATCAATCAGGGGATCCAAGCTGTTATGTGTCAAGAAAAAGTCAAGAGTGAAACTGATGGTGGTTTATGTGATACAGATCCAAAAGCCATATCATTGAAAGAACATCAAACAGGAGTGCACTGTGACTTAGTAACTGGTGAGAAATTGGAAGATCATTCTGAATACAAAAGATCACATTTGGTTGAAGGAAAGGGTGAAAACACGAATAAATTACAGGATGCCGAAACCAAAAAAAGGTGGAATATATTAAAAGAAAAGATTAAAAAACTTACAGGTAGATCTCCGCGTGAATCTGTGATCATGGATGGTCCAGGCTCCTCTACACACTCTGACAATACAAGGTGTGATGCAGGGAAATCTATGTGTCATGCTGATGTTGTGGATGAGCATAAAAAGAGAGGCAAAGAAAGATGTAGAACAAGTCTCTCCAAAATCAGTGACTCAAGTGATTCAGAAGACACTTGCACTCAGAGGTATTCCTATGTTAGAAAAAAAATTACAAAATTTAGCCAGACATCTTTGAGTAAACAAAAAAATAATGCTTTACCTTTTAGTAATATGGAAGATGAACAGTGTAATATAGACAAGAAGTTTCAGTATGACTTGAACTGTTCTGAGGATTTGTCTGTGATTGATATTTCAAGCCAAGAGTGTGGAGGTGCAAGTTTGACAAATTTTGAATCCTACCACCTTCCTGCAGAATTCATAGAAACAAATGAATTTGGTGTCTCTAGTCAAAAGAGTGTAAACCCATCTGTGGAAAGCCTTACAGATTTTGTCTCTGGCACATTTGCAAACTGTGGTAGTACAAGTTCTAGTCAGAATACTGGTTCACTCAAAGAAGGAATCAAATCAGTGAAAGCTGATAATTTATGCTCTCATTCTCTGAAGGAAGGCCAGGCTTCAGGAAGAGGGGTGTCACTCAATGATTTCTTGCACCAGTGTCACTCAGATGATGAAACAAATTTAGGTATTGAACAAAAATATGAAAGTCATAGCCGTTTGTTAGACTCTTTGATAGATAACTCTAGTTCAGCTAATTCTAGTCCTCTGAGACAACTACATAATGTTAAAGCTTCTGTAGAAAAGCTATTGCTACTTAATGAATGCATTGATGACTCGAGACCTGATGTTGAGAAGTTAGAACTAAATAGCTTCATATCTGAAGAAGAATTGAGGTGTAATGTAGGTATAGAGACAGACATATTACATCATATGGATGAGACTGGAAATATTCAGGACAAAAGATCTGTGGTGGAAGTTGGAAGTAAGGACCAACATATTCGACCTGAGGGAGACACGGATGACATAAAGCAAGTGGCTATAGACAGTTACCTTTCAGCTGAAACTTCTGAACAGAGTAAGCTCCTGGATGAACTCCAAGACAAAGTTGGCCATTTACTACAGTGCAATGCATTAAGGATTGGTCGGCTGCAAAAGGCATTGGAAGGAAGCAACCACATGACATCTGGTGTTTGTAATGGAAGTGTAAGGAAAGAAGAAACATCAAAGGTAAAGGCATCTGTAAAGCCTAAGGAGGTAGCGGTGAAGGGTAAGAGATTATCAGATGGCATGCAAGGGGAAAAGAACAAGGTGAAAATCAATGGTAAAAACAAGAAGGTGGAAAGAGGAGGTGTGTTGTCGACTTCTTGTGGCTCTAGCAGTGGTGAGGAAACAGATGAAGAGGACAACACTCTGCCAGGTTTGAGCGTTTTTGTATTATGCCAGACTTTTAGTAAATATTAAGTAGCTTCAACAAAATTCTTTATTTCTTGGAAGGCTTGATTTAATGTATTAAGGAACACCTATTCCATGTGCATGTATATACATTTTTTTAAATATGCAAACATGAAGTTTAGGTTACATTTTATTTTAGTGTCATTTATGAATAGTTAGAAGTTTAAAACTAACATTTTATTTCTGTTTCTATTTGTTGCTGTTGTCTATTGTGTAATATTTTCTCATTTTAATTCCAGGCCTTGAAAGGCTTGCAAGTTTAGATAATACTTTATATTCTTTGGTATTGGAATTTTTGTATTTTTAAAGAAGTGGCCTAATATTATCATATGTGGGGAGACATCTGGATCAAAAGTCAATGATGACTTCAATCACTTCATTTAAAGTTTAAGTTGTGCCACAGGTATTGGGCTAACTGAGAAACTTTAATTAGGTGAAATAGAGTTTTAGTGTTGGAGTTTGATTCATAAATAGACATTACGTACTGTAATCAAATGATTATATTATCTTTCACACATTGAAAACAAATGTTAAAGATTCTTTTCAAAAAGTAGTTATAAAATTTATGGGTTTTTTTCACAAACTGAATAACACTCTTTTATACTCAGGAAATTTATATCAAAGTTCAGTATTGCCTCTAATTTCTAAATATTACAATCGGCACTCTGGTCCGTGACCAGTAGAATTTTCTAAGGATTTGCATAGTTAAAAGTTACTAGATTTTGTTAAGCACATTCACTCGAGATTTTGAATGAAATAGTGTACTTTTATTTCTCATAATTAATGACCACCATAAAATCTAAAGGATCAGTAAATATCGAGTGTTACTAGCCCAATGGTCCAGTCTACAATTTCTGTTAGTGTCAAACACTGATTACAATGCTGTATCAATAGAACAGAGTTCAATTTTAATTACTAAAATATCACCTTAAATATTTTAGATGGCCACAAAGTTACATTTATTTTTTCAGCCTTCTGTAATGTGACTTACATTAATATGTTTTAGATGGCTTGCCAACACTTGTGAGTTCAGATGATGACAATGGGAAACAGGCCACTGGTAGTCTGACACCAATGCACAGGTCACCATCAAACATACAGACAGAGCTACTGGAGTCTCCCGACAGTCTTCTGAGTATGCAGTTTTATGGAGAATTTTTGATATTTATCACAGAATTATGTTGCATATGAATATAACTATTGAGTATTGAACTATTCAGGATACTCTTTGCATTTTATCAGAAGATTTGAAGATGATGGGAAATCTTCCTGAATGAAATATATAAAATATATGTATCACTGACACAAATGAAGATGATGGTATTATGTGAGAACGTAACATATATAGAGAGGCACCAGTGAATATAAAACTTGAGGGGGGTGTGTGTGTGTGTGTGTGTGTGTGTGTGATGGTATGCAACGTCATGATGTGACCTTGATTTGACCTTTGACCTTGCTATAGTGACCTTGAGTTTGAAAATCTTATCCAGACTATCTCTCAGAAAATATAAGGTGTAGGATGTTGGCATTTGGTAGGGACATCGGTTGGGGTGTGTAGGTGTGCAGCGTCATGGTGTGAACTTGATCACCTTGCCATAGTGAACTTGCGCTGATATCTTGTCTGGGCTATATGTCTGAAACCATGAGGTATAGAAAGCTGATACTTGGCAGGGACATTGGATGGGGTATAGGTCTACAGTGTAATGCTGTTTCCTTCATTTGACCATTGAATTGATAAATATTTTAATATCGATAAACCATACCAGCACTACTTGGCAGGGACATTGGTTGGTGTGTGCAGGTGTGCAGTGTCATGGTGTGAACTTTTATCACCTTGCCATAGTGAAATTGAGTTTGAAAATCTTGTCCGGGCTGTGTCTCAGAAAACATAAGATGGAGAAAGTTGATTCTTGGTAGGGGCATTGGTTAGGGGGTGTAGGTGTGCCATATCATGGTGTGACTTTGATTTGGCCTTGCTATTGTGACCTTGGCTCCTTTGACAGCTAGCTATTCTTCAATTAAGAAATTTTACAGCTTCATAACTTTTAGTTGACTTATTAATGCTGTAGTTTTGCTTTTGAATTGCTTTGTTTTGATACTTTGTCTTTACATACACATTTACCCTCTTGCACGTTATTTTCTCCTGCACCTTTACATAACTTACACTGTCTGTTCTGAAAGTTTCCTGACCTTTATACTGTTTCACCTCTTCTATTTATCATGGTGTTCAATGTTCTTCCTCTTGGGTGTGAGGTACAGGCATCTCTGGTGCTATTTTTGTGATTTATCACAAAATTGTGTAATATAGGAATAAATATGGCTGTAAGTACTATGAACGGATTGGATAAAGAACTATTCAGGATATTATTGTTTTTCTTTAAGGAGTTTTGAAGATAATATGAAAACTTCCCTAATGACATATATGAAAACAAGAGCGCTTGGAGAGCGCAGACCTCCGCCAAGGGAGCACATATCCTGAAAATTTCATCAAAATCCGTCCATAACTTTTTGAATTATGTGTCTTTAAAAATTACATTTTATGGATCCAGAAGATCCAGATAGTGATCCAGATCACTCCCAAAATTGAATTGTTTCTTCCTTTTACCATTTCAGACATATCCTGAAAATTTCATCAAAATCTGTCTATAAGTTTTTGAGTTAGCTTGTTCACAAACAAACTCACAAACCCACAAACAAACCCAGGCAAAAACATAACCTCCTTGGCGGAGGTAAATACATATTATGAGTGAAGGTGACAATATTATATGAATGCATAGCATGAGTATTATAGAGTTAAAGGGTATTATGTTGATAAATTTTACAGTGTCCTATGATTCTGACCTTGGTGAGGGTTTGTGTGACCTAGACATTCAGACTAGTACAGAAGAGGATGAACCCAAAGTACTAATTTCTCCACGAGAAATAGATTCCCTGCCAGAGCTAGTTTCATCGGTAAGTCAATAAGGATAATATATTGGTGATGTTGACACTGTTAAAGGGAATATCCAATTATAATGACAAAGGAATGCATTGTAATTTCGACAGAGGGTCAGATATAATTGAGACTTTACTATAATAAAAAATCAGCATTCTTTTCAGGTTTTTTTTTGTTGTTCTTTTTAAATGTAAATTAACATTCTTGAAATACACTTAAATGAATCTAAGACAATGATTAGTGTGCTCATTTTCATGCAGTAAGTCAGTGCACCTTATTAGTCACATGGATTTATTGATGTTTGCTGTGAAACAACAATTTGAATTGTATTTGCATATCAAGTCGGACATACTAGACAAAAAGGTATAAGAGATAACTTAAATACAAATTAAGTGTAGTGATATAAAAATCCTGGCTTTACATCAAATGTCAAAAAGTTTTGTTGTGTTGATGTCAGTCAAACACTTCCCTCTGTGGAAGTGAGGCAGATGATGAGTTTGAATGTGACTGTGGAGTGTGTCTGACTGGAAAACCTCATGTGGATCACTCATCAGGTAAATATATAAAGTTTTTGGGTATAGAGTAAGAAATCTAAAATTCGCCACATATCTGAAATTTGCCACATGTGAAAATACTAATAAAATAAATGAATTGTGGTGAGATATGTTGACTGTATAGTAAGTTAAGGCTTTTTGAATTGAAAAATACCAATTTTTGGACAAAAACATCATTTTCTTCATAAAATTAACTAAGGTTTTAGAAGTGGCGAATTTTAGAGTCCTGGCGAATTTTAGATTTCTTACTCTAATATCTTATGTATTTTGCTACTTCACAAGTTGTAAGAAATCCCCTCAAATTTATATTCACTTATAGTTAGTTTCTGCATGAGATATTGATATCTACCAATTTAAAATTTTACTAAAACTTAATTTTCATTACCCAAGCTCATAATCTGAAATTAATGCAAAATAAAAATTTTCAGTTATATTGTATGAGTACCAGAATAGACTCAATTATTCACAGAATCTGTGTAAGTTAAATTCAGGGACAAGTGGTACAAGTTTTGAAATCTCCACAATGAAAAATAAAGTATTTTGGTGGTATATTTTGTGGGAAAATCCTTTTGATATTGTGATTCTAGTCATTCATTGTCTGTTCTATATAAATATCAAATATAAAGTTAATCTCTACCATCAGTGTTTTAATTGGTTAGGTATTCTCAAGTAAAACTTATATATTTGTTGACATTTTTAATGTATTTTTAGTCAGCTTGATAAGAGTATTTGATAGCATTGATAATACATGTGAGATCTAGCATAGTGCAGCAATACGTACATTTAAAATAAATCTCATTTTTATCTCCCGCCCGGCTCGCCGGAGGGAGATTATAATTTGCACCATGTGCGTGTGTACGTGCGTGCGTGGGTGCGTGCGTGCGTGTGTGCGTGTGTCACGCAGTTTTCTCTGAAACTACTACAGTTACACATTTTTGGTAAATCACAAGTCCTAATGAATTTTTTCGCTCTTCAATATTTTTGGGGTTTGGTGAACTTTGGCCTACTTTTGAGTGAGTAATAGCTATTTTAGCTAATATAATTATATGGCTTATAACTCTGAAACTATTGCATTTACAGTATTTTGTTCTAATATGTTGTTCAGCTACTTTGTCCACAGCTACAACATGGTCAGTAGTTTGGAAGTGTATCTCCATAGCTAAGTGAGTAATAGCTACTTTGTCAATTTTTAATTATAACCATAATGAGTAAATGGCTTATATCTTCATAAGTATTGCAGCTACACAATTTTGTTCCAATATGTTGTTCAGCTACTTTCTCCACAGCTACAACATGGTCAGTAGTTTGCAAGTGTATCTCCATAGCTAAGTGAGTAATAGCTACTTCTTCAATTTTTAATGATAACCATAATGAGTAAATGGCTTATATCTTCAAAAGTATTGCAGCTACACAATTTTGTTCCAATATGTTGTTCGGCTACTTTCTCCTCTGCTACAACATGGTCAGTAGTTTGGAAGTGTATCTCCGTAGCTAAGTGAGTAATAGCTACTTTTTCAGTTTTTAATGATAACCATAATGAGTAAATGGCTTATATCTTCAAAAGTATTGCAGCTACACAATTTTGTTCCAATATGTTGTTCAGCTACTTTCTCCACTGCTACAACATGGCCAGTGGTTTGGAAGTGTATCTCTATAGCTAAGTGAGTAATAGCTACTTTTTCAATTTTTAATGATAACCATAATGAGTAAATTGCTTATATCTTCAAAAGTATTGCAGCTACACAATTTCTCTCAAATATGTTGTTCATGTACTTTTTTGTGAACTGTAACATATTTAAGTTTCACAACTGTTGCTCAATGTACAAGTGAGTAATGGCTACTTTATTGCTACTTTTAGTGAAAATGTGAAAAATCAGAAATATCTCTCAAACTGTAAGATATAGAGCAATTTCGAGCAAATTTTTGACCCACAGGGTAGTACTAGAGTATCCTATTGCTAAGGGGGAAAAGGTTTGGTGAACTTTGGCCTACTTTTGAGTGAGTAATAGCGCTTTTACCTAATATAATTATATGACTTATAACTGTCAATGAGTAAATGGCTTATATCTTCAAAAGTATTGCAGCTACACAATTTTGTTCCAATATGATGTTCAGCTACTTTCTCCACAGCTACAACATGGTCAGTAATTTGGAAGTGTATCTCCATAGCTAAGTGAGTAATAGCTACTTTTTCAATTTTTAATGATAACCATAATGAGTAAATTGCTTATATCTTCAAAAGTATTGCAGCTACACAATTTCTCTCAAATATGTTGTTCATGTACTTTTTTGTGAACTGTAACATATTTAAGTTTCACAACTGTTGCTCAATGCACAAGTGAGTAATGGCTACTTTATTGCTACTTTTAGTGAAAATGTGAAAAATCAGAAATATCTCTCAAACTGTAAGAGATAGAGAAATTTCGAGCAAATTTTTGAACCACAGGGTAGTACTAGAGTATCCTATGCTAAGGGGAAAATGGTTTGGTAAACTTTGGCCTACTTACTCACCTCCTCAAAATGAGTAAATGCGAATTATCTCTAAAAGTATTGCAGGTAGCCAATTTTTCTCAAATAACTCATTCACCTACTTTTGGGAGAGCTTTCACGTGGTTAAGTTTCAGACGCGTAGCTAGTTACTCACCTACTCGAAATGAGTAAATGCGAATTATGTCTAAAAGTATAGAAGATAGCCAATTTTTCTCAAATAACTCATTCACCTACTTTTGCGAGAGCTTTCACTTGGTGAAGTGTCAGACCTGTAGCTAATTTCTCACCTACTCAAAATGAGTAAATGCTAAATATCTCGAAAAGTATTGCAGATAGCCAATTTTTCTCAAATAACTCATTCATTTACTTTTGGAAGAGCTTTCACATGGTGAAGTTTCAGACCCATAGCTAATTACTCGCCTACTCAAAATGAGTAAATGCGAATTATCTCTAAAAGTATTGCAGATAGCCAATTTTTCTCAAATAACTCATTCATCTACTTTTGGAAGAGCTTTCACATGGTGAAGTTTCAGACCCATAGCTAATTACTCACCTACTCAAAATGAGTAAATGCGAATTCTCTCTAAAAGTATTGCAGATAGCCAATTTTTCTCAAATAACTCATTCACCTACTTTTGGGAGAGCTTTCACTTGGTGAAGTTTCAGACCCGTAGCTAATTACTCACCTACTCAAAATGAGTAAATGCTAATTATCTCTAAAAGTATTGCAGATAGCCAATTTTTCTCAAATAACTCATTCATCTACTTTTGGAAGAGCTTTCACATGGTGAAGTTTCAGACCCATAGCTAATTACTCACCTACTCAAAATGAGTAAATGCGAATTCTCTCTAAAAGTATTGCAGATAGCCAATTTTTCTCAAATAACTCATTCACCTACTTTTGGAAGAGCTTTCACTTGGTGAAGTTTCAGACCCGTAGCTAATTACTGACCTACTCAAAATGAGTAAATGCTAATTATCTCTAAAAGTATTGCAGATAGCCAATTTTTCTCAAATAACTCATTCATCTACTTTTGGGAGAGCTTTCACTTGGTGAAGTTTCAGACCTGTAGCTAATTTCTCACCCGCTCAAAATGAGTAAATACTAATTATCTCTAAAAGTATTGCAGATAGCCAATTTTTCTCAAATAACTCATTCATCTACTTTTGGAAGAGCTTTCACATTGTGAAGTTTCAGACCCGTAGCTACTTACTCGCCTACTCAAAATGAGTAAATGCGAATTCTCTCTAAAAGTATAGAAGATAGCCAATTTTTCTCAAATAACTCATTCACCTACTTTTGCGAGAGCTTTCACTTGGTGAAGTGTCAGACCTGTAGCTAATTTCTCACCTACTCAAAATGAGTAAATGCTAAATATCTCGAAAAGTATTGCAGATAGCCAATTTTTCTCAAATAACTCATTCACCTACTTTTGGGAGAGCTTTCACATGGTGAAGTTTCACACCTGTAGCTAATTACTCACCTACTCAAAATGAGTAACTGCGAATTATCTCTAAAAGTATTGCAGATAGCCAATTTTTCTCAAATAACTCATTCATGTACTTTTAGGAGAGCTTTCACTTGGTGAAGTTTCAGACCTGTAGCTAATTACTCACCTACTCAAAATGAGTAAATGCGAATTATCTCTAAAAGTATTGCAGATAGCCAATTTTTCTCAAATAACTCATTCATCTACTTTTGGAAGAGCTGTCACATGGTGAAGTTTCAGACCTGTAGCTAATTTCTCACCCGCTCAAAATGAGTAAATACTAATTATCTCTAAAAGTATTGCAGATAGCCAATTTTTCTCAAATAACTCATTCATCTACTTTTGGAAGAGCTTTCACATTGTGAAGTTTCAGACCCGTAGCTACTTACTCGCCTACTCAAAATGAGTAAATGCGAATTCTCTCTAAAAGTATAGAAGATAGCCAATTTTTCTCAAATAACTCATTCACCTACTTTTGCGAGAGCTTTCACTTGGTGAAGTGTCAGACCTGTAGCTAATTTCTCACCTACTCAAAATGAGTAAATGCTAAATATCTCGAAAAGTATTGCAGATAGCCAATTTTTCTCAAATAACTCATTCACCTACTTTTGGGAGAGCTTTCACATGGTGAAGTTTCACACCTGTAGCTAATTACTCACCTACTCAAAATGAGTAAATGCGAATTCTCTCTAAAAGTATTGCAGATAGCCAATTTTTCTCAAATAACTCATTCACCTACTTTTGGAAGAGCTTTCACTTGGTGAAGTTTCAGACCCGTAACTAATTACTCACCTACTCAAAATGAGTAAAGTTTCAGACCTGTAGCTAATTTCTCACCCGCTCAAAATGAGTAAATACTAATTATCTCTAAAAGTATTGCAGATAGCCAATTTTTCTCAAATAACTCATTCATCTACTTTTGGAAGAGCTTTCACATTGTGAAGTTTCAGACCTGTAGCTACTTACTCGCCTACTCAAAATGAGTAAATGCGAATTCTCTCTAAAAGTATAGAAGATAGCCAATTTTTCTCAAATAACTCATTCACCTACTTTTGCGAGAGCTTTCACTTGGTGAAGTGTCAGACCTGTAGCTAATTTCTCACCTACTCAAAATGAGTAAATGCTAAATATCTCGAAAAGTATTGCAGATAGCCAATTTTTCTCAAATAACTCATTCACCTACTTTTGGGAGAGCTTTCACATGGTGAAGTTTCACACCTGTAGCTAATTACTCACCTACTCAAAATGAGTAACTGCGAATTATCTCGAAAAGTATTGCAGATAGCCAATTTTTCTCAAATAACTCATTCATGTACTTTTAGGAGAGCTTTCAGTTGGTGAAGTTTCAGACCTGTAGCTAATTACTCACCTACTCAAAATGAGTAAATGCGAATTATCTCTGAAAGTATTGCAGATAGTCAATTTTTCTCAAATAACTCATTCATCTACTTTTGGAAGAGCTGTCACATGGTGAAGTTTCAGACCCATAGGTAATTACTCACCTACTCAAAATGAGTAAATGAGAATTATCTGTAAAAGTATTGCAGATAGCCAATTTTTCTCAAATAACTCATTCATGTACTTTTGAAAAGCTTTCACATGGTGAAGTTTTAGACCCGTAGGTAATTACTCACCTACTCAAAATGAGTAAATGCTAATTATCTCTAAAAGTATTGTGGGTACCCAATTTTTCTCAAATAACTCATTCATCTACTTTTGGGAGAGCTTTCACTTGGTGAAGTGTCAGACCTGTAGCTAATTTCTCACCTACTCAAAATGAGTAAATGCTAAATATCTCTAAAAGTATTGCAGATAGCCAATTTTTCTCAAATAACTCATTCATTTACTTTTGGAAGAGCTTTCACATGGTGAAGTTTCAGACCCATAGCTAATTACTCGCCTACTCAAAATGAGTAAATGCGAATTATCTCTAAAAGTATTGCAGATAGCCAATTTTTCTGAAATAACTCATTCATCTACTTTTGGAAGAGCTTTCACATGGTGAAGTTTCAGACCCATAGCTAATTACTCACCTACTCAAAATGAGTAAATGCGAATTCTCTCTAAAAGTATTGCAGATAGCCAATTTTTCTCAAATAACTCATTCACCTACTTTTGGGAGAGCTTTCACTTGGTGAAGTTTCAGACCCGTAGCTAATTACTCACCTACTCAAAATGAGTAAATGCGAATTATCTATAAAAGTATTGCAGATAGCCAATTTTTCTCAAATAACTCATTCATCTACTTTTGGGAGAGCTTTCACTTGGTGAAGTTTCAGACCCGTAGGTAATTACTCACCTACTCAAAATGAGTAAATGCGAATTATCTCTAAAAGAATTGCAGATACCCAATTTTTCTCAAATAAGTCATTCATATACTTTTGGGAGAGCTTTCACTTGGTGAAGTTTCACGCCCGTAGCTAATTACTCACCTACTCAAAATGAGTAAATGCAAATTATCTCTAAAAGTATTGCAGATAGCCAATTTTTCTCAAATAACTTATTCATCTACTTTTGGAAGAGCTTTCACATGGTGAAGTTTCAGACCCATAGCTAATTTCTCACCTACTCAAAATGAGTAAATGCGAATTATCTCTAAAAGTATAGGAGATAGCCAATTTTTCTCAAATAACTCATTCATCTACTTTTGGGAGAGCTTTCACTTGGTGAAGTTTCAGACCTGTAGCTAATTTCTCACCCGCTCAAAATGAGTAAATACTAATTATCTCTAAAAGTAGTGCAGATAGCCAATTTTTCTCAAATAACTCATTCATCTACTTTTGGAAGAGCTTTCACATTGTGAAGTTTCAGACCCGTAGCTACTTACTCGCCTACTCAAAATCAGTAAATGCGAATTCTCTCTAAAAGTATAGAAGATAGCCAATTTTTCTCAAATAACTCATTCATCTACTTTTGGAAGAGCTTTCACATGGCAAAGTTTCAGACCCATAGGTAATAACTCACCTACTCAAAATGAGTAACTGCGAATTATCTCTAAGAGTATTGCATATAGCCAATTTTTCTCAAATAACTCATTCACCTACTTTTGGGAGAGCTTTCACATGGTGAAGTTTCACACCTGTAGCTAATTACTCACCTACTCAAAATGAGTAACTGCGAATTATCTCTAAAAGTATTGCAGATAGCCAATTTTTCTCATATAACTCATTCATGTACTTTTAGGAGAGCTTTCACTTGGTGAAGTTTCAGACCTGTAGCTAATTACTCACCTACTCAAAATGAGTAAATGCGAATTATCTCTGAAAGTATTGCAGATAGTCAATTTTTCTCAAATAACTCATTCATCTACTTTTGGAAGAGCTGTCACATGGTGAAGTTTCAGACCCATAGGTAATTACTCACCTACTCAAAATGAGTAAATGTGAATTATCTCTAAAAGTATTGCAGATAGCCAGTATTTTTCAAATAACTCACTTCACCTATATTTTGGGAGAACTTTCAATTAGTGAATTTTCAGATCCATATCTAATTACTCACCTACTCAAAATGAGTAATTGCCTATTATCACTAAAAGTATTGCAGATAGCCAGTATTTCTCAAATAACTCATTCACCTACATTTTGGAGATATTTCACATGCTAAAGTTTTTTTATGAATTATTAAAATAATTTTTAATGCATTAAAATTAATGAAATCATGCACTAAATCGATTATAACTTGAAAAGTATTGTATTTAGAGCATTTTGTTAAAATATGTTATTCACCTACTTTTTCCCACATCAACAACATGGTGAGTAACTTGGGTGTCTATCTCAATAGATAAGTGAGTAATAGCTACTTTCGGGTTTTTCTTTCCTGTAACTTCCATCATGAGTGAAATCACTTGTAACTTGAAAACTATTGCATTTAGACCTTCAGGGTAGTACAAAAGTGTCCTATGCAAAGGGGAAAGATTTCAATTTTCGCCACTTTTGCCGGCCATCTTGGATTTTAGCGGAAAAAAATGAAAAAGTGTGAATATCTCGAAAACCATAAGAGATAGAGCGATTTCGAGCGAATTTTTGACCTGCAAGGTAGTACAAGAATGTCCTGTGCAAAGGGGTAAAATTTCAATTTTCACCACTTTTGGCAGCCATCTTGGATTTTTGCGGAAAATGGAAAAGTGTGAATATCTCTAAAACCGTAAGAGATAGAGCGATTTCAAGCGAATTTTTGACCAGAAGGGTAGCACAAGAGTGTCTTGTGCAAAGGGGAAAAATATCGATTTTCGCCACTTTTAGCGGCCATTTTGGATTTTTGCGGAAAATAGAAAAGTGTCAATATCTCGAAAACCGTAAGAGATAGAGCGATTTCGAGCAAATTTTTGACCTGCAGGGTGGTACAAGAGTCTCCTTTGCAAAGGGGGAAAATGTCAATTTTCGCCACTTTTGGCGGCCATCTTAGATTTTTGCGGAAAATGAAAAAGTGTCAATATCTCGAAAAGCGTAACAGATAGAGCGATTTCAAGTGAATTTTCGACCTGCAGGATGGTACAAGAGTCTCCTTTGCAAAGGGGGAAAATGTCAATTTTCGCCACTTTTGGCGGCCATCTTAGATTTTTGCGGAAAATGAAAAAGTGTCAATATCTCGAAAAGCGTAACAGATAGAGCGATTTCAAGTGAATTTTCGACCTGCAGGATGGTACAACAGTGTCCTATGCAAAGGGGAAAAATTTCAATGTAGTATTTCTTCCCCTGCGGTATTCGGCGGGAGATACATACCGCGGCAGTGGTCTTGTTTACTTTGAGTTGCAGGTTTTTGATAAATTTGTTTCGAGTGATGGATACTTTGAGCAATGACAAAGTATTGAATTTCATTTCTAGCCACATACCATTATGTAGAGAGTAAATACCCAGTCAATCAAGGTATTACCATTATGTAGAGAGTAAATATCCAGTCAATCAAGGTATTTTTTTTTTGTAGCTTCTTTGTTGAAAGATGAGAATGAGGCTAGACACAGTAGTGATTCTGAAGAGAGGAATGAACTAAACAGAAGTCAAGAGTACTTAGTAGAATAGTGAGTTATGCCCAGTATACATGGTTTAAATATTAGATTCATTATATGTCTTCTTCAAAACTCCCGGATTCTGGTGTAGATGTTTTATTACAAGTAATGACCAGTCAGTGTAGTCTGAGTCTAAGGACAAGGATTGTCAGTTTTGTATTCTCAAATGATAAAATTTCAAAATATGCTTCATGAGGTTTGTTTTACTTTTGTTGTTAATCATTTTGCTTCAGTCCATAAAATAAGTCCATATTTGCTGAAAGAATGCAAGTAATTAAATTAGCTGTGAATTTGTGAAACATATCCATAGTTACAGGGACTAGTAACTGGAGATTGCTCTGCCTTTTTTCCATAGGTTTTAATGTAATCGAAAATAGAAGAAGCTCTATAAAAGTGCTTTTTTGACGATGTATATGTCGTATCAGAAAGTCCGATCCATCAGAATTTGAAATCCTGTCAAAGTCCAATTGGACTTTCTGATGTCAGAAAGTCCAATCCTGCTATTGAATAAAACGATTGCTCAGAGGTTTGAATTTGAAGTTTTGACATCAGAATTACAAATTCTGATTGATTGGACTTTCTGATTCATCTGTATCAGAAAGTCTAATCCATCAGAAATTCCAATTCTGTTCTATCTTTATTATGAGATTTCTCTGAGGTACGAAATTTGAAGTTCAAATATAACTAGAGATTATGTTCTACAACACTAAACATTGAATTATTCACTTTGGTTAAAAACATCATAGCAGTGTTTTTGAAAACTTACCTGACCAGAGTTTCAGTAAAATACTTGTGTAGGGTTGGTATAAAGTGTGTTGGAATCTTAAACTGGGTTAACATTTTTAAAGTTCAAAATAAAATGTCACATTTTGTTAAATTGGCTTCAAAAATTGTGGTCATCCAATATAGTTACTCCAAGATTTTGAGGGTGATCTTTAACATACTGAACAAAGAGGATCACCTCACACTTGGCTCCTCTTTTGTAACAAATTAACACTCAAATAATGTTTCAGCAAACTGATATTATATATTGTCCTTAGCCTTCCGCCTGAGGAGTACTTTGGTTCTGAAGCAGACCTGTTACTGGATGATGAGGATCAGCTTGCTGACAGCTTGTTCACCTCCTCAGTAGAGTGGGAGCTGCCCCTCAGTGTGCACCACCTCAGCCCCCTGGAACTGTTCGTCTCACAAGAAGGCATCTGGGATCTGTTGGCCTTCATGTTCCAGGTAAGATTGATTTAAAATTGTTTGCTTGCCTTCACTATTGTGATTGTTGTTTATGTCTGTTATTGAGATTTCAAACTGTTGTGTTTCAAATGTGGGGCAGTTTAATAATGTAGACAAATTTATCAAAATTAAAATGTCCAATACTTATGAAAATAAGGGAAAATATGTGAAAAGCAAAAATTAAGTTGATAAATCTCACTTACAGTATGATTTTAACTCATTTTATTAACTGAAATAAGTTGTGTTTAATAATTTCAGGAGTAACGGGTGCACTATTTTGTACTCAGTTTCTCACCATAATTGATCTGTTTTCAAACACCTCCTCATATTATCATGGCCATTTTTTTAGCCTTTACACACAAAAAAGACTTATTCCTGTCTTTAAAAACTTTAGTATTTTGGTGTTGCTTGTGGGCTGTTCTTGGCTTGAGAATATTGTAAATTGGTAATGACCATAGCTTTATTTTGATTTCATTTCATGTACTGTAAAGCTGTTTTATTTCAAATAATTTCAGGATATTATTAGCTAGATACTGTCAGTGTACTTCAATTTTTATTTTTTTTTTGGTGGTGGGGGGGGGGGGGGTGATATTTATAATAATTTTAGAACATGATGACACAGATTCTGCTCATTGTTTCTGACTTATTTGTGATTATTTCAGAATGTGATCACACAGATGTTGTCTGTGTACCCTGATTTGTTGAGTGACCGGGCCCCTCCACCTCTCACACCAGATCTCATCAACACCATTCCTGTGGTCACTTTGGATCAGGCTAAAATCGGTGAGATGTGTACAGTGTCTGATGGAAATGCATTTGTTGTTTGATAATAATATTATATCAGTTGTTTAAATTATACCATTTAAAGCTGAATGCTTTAAAAATGTACTATTTTATGGGTTATTTTAAACTAAACCTTAATGTGTTGCTGTAAAAATTTGCATATAAAATCATTAATTCTTCAATTATTGTCTTGGGGCTTCGAAGTTTGCATTTATGAAGTAAACCATCAATGATAAAGTAATTACAGTGGTGAGGACATTTATGAAATAGCTATAAGAGGTTTTATTTAACAAAGGTCAGAGTTGGGGTTTTACGTCCAGTTCAACAGCTGTTACTGATGAGTAAACACAAGTGAAACAATTATAATTGATGTTAGTTCAGCCCAGTTTCTATTGCTTTAAGATTATTTCTAATAATCAAGAGAGTCATAAAAACTGAAGAGGCAAATTCTCTTCTCGAAAAGTTTTAACAAATATCTGTTTTATGCCCTTATTTTTAAACATTGATGCATATATTAGCTATGCCTGTGTATTTCATGTTCATTTTATGAAAAAAATCAATGACTTGCTGAGCTGAAGTCTTGTTCTTCAAATAAAATCCAAGTTATTTTTGCTGTTTGTGGTCTCAGTGTATTACTGATATCTTCTGTTCTTCAACCGTGTGACCGTTGTCAGTAATATACATGTTACAGTAGAATGACTTTTTGAGTAGTCCATACAAACCGTATGGTTACAAAGAATACTTGTAGCATTATTTTTGGTATATTCAGGAATTCACTTGGCTACTTTCAATTGTTCACACATTTGACACTGAATTATGTATCCATCATAGCCCAGGACTCTCGCTGTCCTATCTGTCTGTGTGAGTTTGAGGAGGGTGAAGAAGCCAGACAACTCCAGTGTCAACACACCTTTCACATACTCTGCATTTCTGCCTGGCTGGCCAAGGTAACCCCTAATTTATGTACTCTCTGCTAGGTTAAGAGTATCTGCACAGATGGAATTAAATGTACATAATATAACCTCTATCTGCCCAAACAGGTTAAGAGAGAAAGGTTTTATTTGGGATAATAGGTTGATGAATTGGAAGAAGTAAAAGCAGTCAGAACTAATTATATCCCCAGACGAAAGTCGGGGATATATTGGATTCAGGTCCGTCGCGCCGCCGCCGCCGCCGCCGCCGCCGCCGCCGTAGAAATTTCCTTGTGGACGCGATAACTCAAAAACAAATTAGTATTTTTTTTTCAAACTTGGTACACATGTTAAGGGTGCCCAAAGGAAGATCCCTATTTTAAGGTGGCCTTAAACTCCCAGTAAAAAAGAACTTATGGCCACCTTAAGGTCAGAAATTGGACTTTTGGCCACTTAGAGCCCTGTAGGTCACAAACTATGATGCTCAGCTGGCTGAAATTTTACCTGACAACACATTAATATGTTCTTAGTACATGTGCCGAAAATCACGACTTTAAGTTGAGGAGAAAATTGTGTTTGAGGCCCATAAATACCCCCACTTGGGGATTTTTTGCTATACTTTTCACATATTTTGCCCTATAATTTGGAAGTGGTAATTCTGATGAGTCTCAAACTGCGCTAGGTATAACTTTGATATGTAATCCTTGTCTGTAGAAAATTTTAGGGCTGTAGGTTTACCCAAAGGGGTCGACTTAAGGTCTCAAAAGTGCCCACAGAGACCCAATTTATGCACTTTTTGCCACTTTCAAGCACTGTAGCTTTCAAACTATGTCTCTCATCTAAGTTAAATATCATCTGGGAATATATCTATGTGTTTTCTTATATGTTCCCCAACATTTAGGCCTTTAATAGACAGTTAACCTGTGTATCAGGACCATAAACACCCACCCGAGTGACCCTTATAAGACATTTTTCACATCTTTTTCCCTGTAACTTGGAAATGGTAAGTCTGAGAAGTTTCAAACTGTATTAGATATATATTCTGTGTGTAATCTTAGTATGTAACAGATTTTAAGTCTGAAGCTTTAATTTTGAAGGTCAAATTGAGGTCTCTAAAAGGCTCCCAAAGACCCAATATTTGGACTTTTTGCTACTTTTAAGCCCTGTGACTGTCAAACTATGTGACTGATAGAGCTCAAATCCTATCTGGGAAGATATTAGTATGTTATTTATATATGTGCCAAAAATTAAGGCTTTAAGAAGACATTCAACCTGTGTATGAGGACCATAAATCCCCACCCGAGTGACCATTTTTAGACATTTTTCACATATTTTTCCCTGTAACTTGGAAATGGTAAGTCTAAGAAGTTTCAAACTGTATTAGATGCATATTCTATGTGTAATCTTAGTATGTGACAAATTTTAAGTCTGAAGCTTTAATTTGAAGGCCACATTTAGGTCTCTAGAAGGCCCCATAAAGACCCAGTATTTGGACTTTTTGCCAATTTTAAGGCCTGTGGCTGTTAAACTATGTGACTGATAGAGCTGAAATCTCATCTGGGAATACATTATTATGTTCTTTTTACATGTGCCAAAAATCAAGGCTTCAAGTAGACATTTAACCTGTGTATGAGGACCTTAAACACCCACCTGAGTGACCCTTTTAAGACATTTTTCACATATTTTGCTCTGTAACTTGGAAATGGTAAGTCTGAGAAGTTTCAAACTTTATTAGATACATATTCTATGTGTAATCTTAGTATGTAACAAATTTTAAGTCTGAAGCTTTAATTTGAAAGCCACATCGAGATCTCTAAAAGGCCCACAGAGACCCAATATTTGGACTTTTTACCACCTTTAAGCCCTGTGACTGTTAAACTATGTGATTGATGGAGCTGAAATCCCATCTGGGAATGCATTATTATGTCCTTTTTACATATGCCGAAAATCAAGGTTTTTAGTAGACATTTAACCTGTGTATGAGGGCCATAGACACTCGCCCAAGTGCCTTTTTTGACATTTTTTCCGTATTTTGCCCTGTTATTTGGAAATGCTTAGTGTGACAAGTCTTAAACTGTATTATATATAATTTTTGTTTGTTATGTATGTCCCCCAAAAAGTTTCAGATCTGTAGTTTAATTGCTAAGGTCTCTTTAACAATTGTAAAATGCCCACAGAAACCCAATTTATGGACATTATGCCACTTTAAAGCCCAGTAACTGTCAAACTATGTGGGTTATAGAGCTGAAATCTTTGAATTTTTAAAAGGAAATGCCTGTCTATTTAAATTTTGAATATTAATAATGTTATGGCTATCTTAGTCTTTTAAGAACTTATTTTTGTGTGTTATACCTCTGCTTGCTGAGTTTTTAACTTTTTAAAATGAAACTGGTTAAACATATTCAAGTAGAAAAAATGGACACTAAGTGAGCTTTAAGTCCCAATATTAATGAAATTATATCCTTATGTAGTAAAACTAGGGGATTTTTAACCCTCAACTAGCCCAGTTTTATTCAACTTGCCTCAGTTAATTTTGACACAGCTCCTACAGTTATGAACTCATTTCAGTTGATAATCACATACTTAAAATTCTCAATTCTTTTTGTATTTGAGTACCCCTTTTATATAGATTGTTTGTTTACCATTTATGCTGTAGCACTCCATCTGTTTGTAGTCCCAACCCACATCCCCCACCCGGATTCCCCCCACCCACCTCAGGGACCTCCAGCTATATTGAGTGACACTAAATAAACAAAGGTATTTAATGATATCAGATGAGAAACAAAGAACTCAATGGGGTTGCAGATCTTGTGTAATAGTGAGAGAGGTGTGGAGAAGGGGAGAGGGGTGGGGGTGGGAGGTGGTGGGCTTCATTACATATAACACAAAGGGGAGTCAGAACTGAGATTGTGTCACATATTTAGGTTGCATATATATGGACCACATATATAGGTTTAGAGGAAATGAATAACTGAAAACAATTTGCAAATTCTAAAAATAATATAATAAAATAATAATATAAATAATCTTTTTTTAAATAATATTTTATTTGTGAACAAATATAGAAACAGATATGCGCTTTTGGGATTATGAATTTTAGAATGGACATTGAATCATCAATCATTTAAATACTTTGAAGGAAGATTGAAAAGTATGATGAGTTGAGTTAAAAATAATATTTTATTTGTCAACAAATATAGAAACAGATATGCTCTTTTGGGATTATTATTTTAGAAGGGACATTCAATCATCAATCATTTAAATACTTTGAAAATAGGTTTAGAGTTATCATTGCAGGAAGATTGAAAATATAATTTGAGTTATGTATTCGGCGTCTGGGGATACACCATCTTCCTTGGGAAGATATAAACAGAGTAGATTGATGTGCTAATAATGGGTAATTATGTTTTAAAAAATTCCCGATCAAAACCTGTGGCGTGAGTGATGACCTGTCTGGGGATATGTTGGCGCCGAGTTGGCCCAATCTAGTTTTGTGAGATTGGAAACAAGCTGTTAACACTGGCTATCTGGAGAATATTAATTTCGGATCATAGAGCCTCTTCTACATTACCATTTAAAAAACTTATTTCCTGCATTGGCCAATCTATTCATTCTCCAGCAACCAGATCAAAACTACTCCGTCTTTTTTGCTTCTTATATTTTGTGTTAGCATATGCAAAGGTTCATAAAATAAAAAATAATGACTACAAAATCATAAACATTGTAAGTTGATACCGGGATGCATTGTTGCAGGGTGGTCAAGGAGATGAAGGAAGATTCTCTGCTGAATAAATAATTTTTTTAAATTTTTACCCTTGCCACTGAAATGGTGTGTGTTTGTCCATCTGTACATGTACATAACTCAATATCTATACATCAGATAGGGGTCATATTTCCCCACAAGTCTACCAGGTGTTCAGTCTTTCTCAAAGATAATCCAGATCTAGATCCATGTTTTTAGTTTTTCATGGGAGGAGGGGAATTTCCAGATTTCTATTGCTTTTGTTATTGTATTTCCAGTCAGCCACTTGCCCTGTGTGTCGAGATGTTGTCAGGCCTGAAACCTACCAGTCTTAGACACATACAGGACTGTGGACAGCCCAGTAGCTTGTGATAGTATTTTGAACTGGATTTCATAGATGTAAATAACTTCCAGTCTTCTTAGAAGATAAAATGTAATTTACCACATAGCACAAAGCATGTTTTGTGAGACACTAGATGAATATTATATTTGTTCTGGAATATAACATATCTATTTCAGATGTTATTGGATGAAAGTGAAAGCATTATATTGTATCACTTGTTTAACTTGGTAAAATGAAAATGCCCGTACCCCACAGCCCGGGGAAATAGCTTTACGATACCATGAGATACAGAAGAAGTAAAACAGTACAAAGATCAGGAGACACACAAACAATGTCATTTATGGAAAGATCCAAATGATGTCAGTAGAGAAAACAATGTTTAAGAGACAAAAATGTCTGTAAATTATGAAGCTGCAAAATATCTCAATTGAAGTATAGCTACCAATAGAAATAGCACAATTAAATAAAAGTGCATATAATAATCAATTACAGCAATCCATATATCTTTGTCATAAGAGAAATATGTCTGAATTATGGCAGGTGAACACACTTTGGCAGAGCCAAGGTTAAAGATCACACCATGACTGATCATACCTGCACCCCCAACCAATGACCCTTCCAAGAATAAACTTTCTACACCTTTTTATAACTGTTTTTACAGTTTCTGAGATATGGCCCAGACAAGATTTTTTTAAAGGTCAAGGTCACTACGACAAGGTTAAATAAAAGTCATTGCTCACCTACACCTTCTAACCAATCAAATCAAGTCCCTATCAAATATCAACTTCCTGCAGCTTACAGTTTCCGAGATATAGCCCAGACAAGATTTTTAAGTTCAAGGTCACTACAGCGAAGGTTAAAGGAAAATTCAAGGTCATACCATGACACCACTTACAAAAAAAAACCTTAACTTATGTCCATACCAAATATCAATCTTTTACACCTTACAGATTCCGAGATATAGTCTGGACAAGGTGTTAATGGCCAAGGTCACTACAAGTAAGCTCAAAGGTCAAATCAAGGTCTCACCATGACATTGCACACCTGCACCCACTGACCAATGTCCCCATAAAGTATCAACTTCCTATACTTTATAGTTTCCAAGATATTGCCAAGACAAGATTTTAAGGTCAAGGTCACTACAGCAAGGTCAGAGGTCAAGTCAAGGTCACACCATGACACTGATAACTACACCCCCTAACTAATGTCCCTACCACAAATCAACTCCCTACAACTTATGGTTTCTGAGAAATAACCTGGACAAGATTTCAAAGGTCAAGGTCACAACAGCAAGGTGAAAGGTCAAATAAAGGTCACACCATGACATTACACATCTACACCCAACAACCAATGTCCCTGCTAAGTTTGAACTTCTTACACCATATGGTTTCTGAGATATAGCCAGGACAAGATTTTCAAACTGAAGGTCAGTATGGCAAGGTCAAAGGTCAAATCAAGATCACACCATGACGTTGCACACCTACACCTTCATGAAAGTTTCAACTTTCTACACTGTATGGTTGCTGAAATATAGCCCAGACAAACTTTTTCTGGCCATCCGGAAAATTTTACAGTTTTTTTTCCATTTTCCCCAATTTTTTTCTGGTGTTTTTCTGTGTTTTTTTCCACCTGTGTAAAAAAATTCGGCAACCCCATCACATCTTTGCACAGGAAATCTAAGCATTCTTTTATGATTGCCTGCATATTTGAGGTAGCTATTTTGTTCCCAAACATAACTAAGTTTCCTTTGAGTTATTTTTACAATTATATTGCAAGACTAGTCATCATTAGGTAATTAGGAACTAAGACATTACAGTATTTACTAAGTGTACAATTATATGTCATGTATGTTACAAGTAATGGCTTGATATAGTTCATAACATGCATTCAACTTGACTTTTACAATAATTTTATGACGTAAAACTTAGAATTTTTCATTGTTGTACCACCACTTTATAACTGGACATGCAGGTACAGTGGAGGTGTGTGTGTGGGAGGCTGGGGGGGGGCGGGGGGGGGGAGATGTTTACACTTTCAGAAGAAAATTTTACTTTATGTAAGAATGGATGGTGCAAGAGGTTATTTTTATCAAATAACTCTGTTATCTCTGTATCCATAAAAAAGACCAGAGCTAAATCCTAACTTTACTAAGCGTTCAAGTGAATGGAGAACATATTTTTGAGACTTAAGGAATAGGGGGCTCCTGGATAAATGGTGCATTCACAGGACACTAAAGGTCACACAAATATGTAGGTGCCTGCTGGGGGGAGGTTGGGGGATGCCCAAATATAAAATAATTATTGGTCACTCTGACACATGGTGCTATTTGGGGAGGGGGGGGGGGGGGGGGGGGGGGTAGTGTCATTATCCATCCAGTGTATATGTGAAAACTCCATATTAGAATAGGAGTTCCAGAAGAGTTGAGCATGGATCTATTTTATACTGTCAAGAGTGTTCATAGCAGAGCTAAGGGCTATATCACTTACACTCATAGTTACCCAGAAAAAGAAAAATATAAGTCAATGTGTAAGTGACAATGACTCCTATGCCCAGTCACTTTCAGTTCTAGGGTGTGGGGCTGGTCTGCGCCACCTAATGGTGGTAATATCAGGTATATCATGATGTGGCCAATCGGAAGCCCTTAATTAATTAAGCGTCCCCGAAAGGTCGCTTATTTTCACTTCAGTCTCCTCGCTGCCGCCACCGCATTATGGTCTTCCTTGAATATCTCCCTTATTATTGGAAATTTTCTAACCATATTTGGCCGGTTTATACCTTCGGCATGGGAAAATTCTTCTGCCTGCTTAAATTTGACCTTTGATCTTTATCAAGGTCACATGTTCAAAAATAGTGTTTTGGGGGGGTACACCCGCCAGTGATAGCTGCTCAGCAAAATCTACTAACCGCAGAGGCTTGTAATTTCATACACATGTTTATACTATCAAAAACATGAGCTGATTAGATTTTGGGAGTGATCTAATTAAAATTGACCAACTTATGAGCCAGAAAAAAAAAAAAACAAATTTTGTGTTTTTGCCCCATATCTCTTTTATTATTGCTTTAATAGATTTCAAATGTATTAAGAGATATTGGGAAATCATATGTGGAGAGTCTATAAAGCCAGTCAGATTTACCACTTGACCCCCCCCCCCTCCTTGTCAAACTGGGGTCATATTATAGCAAATTTTGTCTTTTTGCCTTATATCTCCTTTATTATTGCTTTTACAGCTCTAGAATATATTACAAGGTATTGGGAAACCATATGTGGACAGTCTATATAGCTGGACAGATTCGCCCTAACCCCCCCTGTATGGTTAAAACTGGGGTCATAAACTAGCAGATTTTATCTTTTTGCCTTATATCTCCTTTGTTATTGCTTTTATAGCTTTAGAATGTATTAAAAGGCATTGCAAAACTATATTTGGAGAGTCAATATAGCCGTTCACATTAAGCCCCTGACCCCACTTATGGATCAAACTAGGGTCATAAAATACTGCTTAGCTTTCACTTTTTCTCTCAGCGCTGCTGGTTTTTCTTTTCAAAAACCGTTTTCTACTTTTATACTATATTGCATCTAACTTTTGGGGAAGCTTTGGTTTTGTAAGCAAAAACATTTTTGTAGTTTCATGCATGTTTTGACAATAAATGAGAACATTTTAGGCACATTTGTAGCATTACATGTCTGAACAGAAACATTTAACCCAAATAGTGTTGTTAAAATGGTTTAAAATAGATGTTAATCAGTCCGTTTGAGTACCAAATGTTGGTCTATAATCCTGAAATTTGGCCAGGAAATCCTCTGTAACTTACTAAATGTTACTGCGCAGGTTTTGGAATTACATCCGGTATTGCACAGGTTATTGGTGTAGTGTTTGGACATCAGCAGGCCTGTAATTTGCCTGCTGGGGGTACATTAATATATACTCATATTTTGCCCAATAAGGCAGGTGTAAGGTTATAAACCATATTGTGTGCAAGAGTGGGAACCACTAACAGAGCATTAGGTAGTGTTTTCCTTTAGAAATACACATTAATTCCACAATACATGACTTGGGAGTGCATGTAGGGAGGTTGCCATTAAATGGCAATTCAGCCCAAAACACCCCTTGAATTTCTGGAATCTGGCTCAAATTTTCACAGGAAACACAGTTTATATCAGAGAATTAAATTAAATCTGGACCACTCAAGAGATATATTAAAAATTTCAGGCACAGGAGTCTATGTCACTTACACATTGACTTATACATTGTATTTTTGGTTTTGAGACTTTATATTTTTAGTAAGGTGTTTTTACTATGGCTGTGCAGCACTTGATGCAGTTTTTGGTATTCTAAAAGTATAGGAGGGAAAAAAAATTTCCAGAGAGCAGAAAATTACGGAAGCTCTGAACTGCCAAAGTTTTTTTATTTTACTAACTTGAATATACGAGTTAGTTAACTTGAATATTCAAGTTAATAACTGGAATATTCGAGTTAGTAACTTGAATGTACAAATTACTAACTTGAAAATACCAGTTACCTAACTTGAATATACCAGTTAACTAACTTGTATATACGAGTTAGCTAACTTGAATATACGAGTTAGCTAACTGGAATATATGAGTTACTAACTGGAATATATGAGTTAGTAACTGGAATATACAAGTTACTAACTTGAAAATACCAGTTAACTAACTTGAATATACGAGTTAGCTAACTTGAATATACCAGTTAACTAACTGGAATATACAAGTTAGCTAACTGGAATATACGAGTTAACTAACTGGAATATACCAGTTACTAACTGGAATATACCAGTTAGTAACTGGAATATACCAGTTACTAACTTGAAAATACCAGTTAACTAACTTGAATATACGAGTTAGCTAACTTGAATATACGAGTTAACTAACTGGAATATACGAGTTAGCTAACTGGAATATACGAGTTAACTAACTGGAATATACCAGTTACTAACTGGAATATACCAGTTAGTAACTGGAATATACGAGTTAGCTAACTTGAATATACCAGTTAACTAACTGGAATATACGAGTTAGCTAACTTGAATGTACGAGTTAACTAACTGGAATATATGAGTTAACTAACTGGAATATACGAGTTAACTAACTGGAATATACCAGTTACTAACTGGAATATACCAGTTAGTAACTGGAATATACGAGTTAGCTAACTCGTATATTCAAGTTAGGTAATTCGTATATTCCAGTTAGCTAACTGGTATATTCGAGTTAACTAACTGGAATATTCCAGTTACTAACTCATATATTCCAGTTATTAACTTGTATATTCCAGTTAGCTAACTGGTATATTCCAGTTAACTAACTTGAATATTCAAGTTACTAACTCATATATTCCAGTTATTAAGTGTCCCTGAAAGGGCGCTTATTTGTTTTCACTTCAGTTTCCTCGCCGCCGCATTATGGTCTCCCTTGAATATCTCCCTTATTATTAGAAGGTTTCAAAGCATATTTGGCAGTTATATACCTTAGGCGTGGGAAAATTTTTCTGCATGCTTAAATTTGACCTTTCACCTTTATGAAGGTCACATGATCAAAAACAATTTTTTGAAGTACACCCCCCCCGTCATCGCAGTTCAGGAAAAACTACTTGCTACACAGCCTTATAATTTGACACACCTGTTCATACTATCAAAAACGCGAGCTGACTAGATTTTGGGAGCAATCCCTTGAAAAATGTCTCATTTATGAGTAATTTTCTGACACCTTCCAATCTGAAAGCCTTAAATTTAGGCCAACCCCCCTATTATCTTCTTAAGTATTGCATTTAGAGCTATAAAATGTACTGGGAGGTAATAGGAAACCATATGTGGAGAGTCTAAATAGCCAGTCAGTTTTACCCCACGGCCCCCCCTTATGGGTCAAACCGGGGTCATAAAATAGCTGTTTTTGCCTTACATCTCCTTTATTGTTGCTTTTATAGCTTCAGAATGTATTAAGAGGTGTTGGGAAAGCATATGTGGAGAGTCTAAATAGCCGGTCAGTTTTACCCACCGACCCTCCCTTATGGGCCAAACTGGGGTCATAAATAGCTGCTTTGGAGTTTTTGCCTTATATCTCCTTTATCGTTGCTTTTATAGCTTCAGAATGTATTAAGAGGTATTGGGAAAGCATACGGTGCAGCTTTGTGCATTCTTAGCTTTACAGCATGCTTATTAAAACCACAAAACATTTCAAACTTTAAGGGACGCTTCGCTTTTGTTAGCAAAAGCATTCCTCTAGTTAACTCATATATTCCAGTTAGCTAACTTGTATATTCGAGTTAGTTAACTCGTATATTCAAGTTAGCTAACTCATATATTCCAGTTAGTTAACTGGTATATTCAAGTTAGCTAACTCGTATATTCCAGTTACTAACTGGTATATTCCAGTTAGTAACTGGTATATTCCAGTTAATTAACTCATATATTCCAGTTAGCTAACTCATATATTCAAGTTAGCTAACTCGTATATTCCAGTTAGTTAACTGGTATATTCCAGTTAGCTAACTGGTATATTCCAGTTACTAACTGGTATATTCCAGTTAGTAACTGGTATATTCCAGTTAGGTAACTCGTATATTCCAGTTAGCTAACTCGTATATTCCAGTTAGTTAACTCGTATATTCAAGTTAGCTAACTCGTATATTCCAGTTACTAACTGGTATATTCCAGTTAGTAACTGGTATATTCCAGTTAATTAACTCGTATATTCCAGTTAGCTAACTCATATATTCAAGTTAGCTAACTCGTATATTCCAGTTAGTTAACTGGTATATTCCAGTTAGCTAACTGGTATATTCCAGTTACTAACTGGTATATTCCAGTTAGTAACTGGTATATTCCAGTTAGGTAACTCGTATATTCCAGTTAGCTAACTCGTATATTCCAGTTAGTTAACTCGTATATTCAAGTTAGCTAACTCGTATATTCCAGTTACTAACTGGTATATTCCAGTTAGTAACTGGTATATTCCAGTTAGTTAACTCGTATATTCCAGTTAGCTAACTCGTATATTCCAGTTAGTTAACTCGTATATTCAAGTTAGCTAACTCGTATATTCCAGTTAGTTAACTGGTATATTCAAGTTAGCTAACTCGTATATTCCAGTTACTGACTGGTATATTCCAGTTAGTAACTGGTATATTCCAGTTAGTTAACTCGTATATTCCAGTTAGCTAACTCGTATATTCCAGTTAGTTAACTCGTATATTCAAGTTAGCTAACTCGTATATTCAAGTTAGTTAACTGGTATTTTCAAGTTAGTAACTTGTATATTCCAGTTAGTAACTGGTATATTCCAGTTAATTAACTCTTATATTCCAGTTAGCTAACTCGTATATTCAAGTTAGCTAACTCGTATATACAAGTTAGTTAACTGGTATATTCAAGTTAGGTAACTGGTATTTTCAAGTTAGTAACTTGTACATTCAAGTTACTAACTCGAATATTCCAGTTATTAACTTGAATATTCAAGTTAACTAACTCGTATATTCAAGTTAGTAAAATAAAAAAACTTTGGCAGTTCAGAGCTTCCGTAGAAAATGATTGTGCTTGTGAGAGTTATTTGATATTATTAGTATATATGATTGATATAATTTCTGAACAGCACTGCTGTATAAAATGCATTTCAACTTCTGTCACTACTTTGCTTTCTTGTGTTTCTTATAAGTTTTTAATGTGAAAAATGAAAATAAACATGCACAACTAAGCTCTTCTTATTGTTTCGGTTTATTGACTATTGGTTTTAAGGTTTAAAACATATAATGATCATTTTTGCAACTTCATTAATTTATTGATATTCTGCCTTAATTATTTCTAATGAAAAACAAAAATGATCCCCCCCCCCAAAAAAAAAAAAAAAAAAAGAAAAAAAAAAGTGGTCTGGCATTTAATACAGCACTTACTACAGCATGCCCTTTATTATCCAAACTTCTCTTTTCCGAACATGCAGTATTGTGTTCACAGTTCTAATCTTGCAATTTAATATTTCCTGTTTTTATACATTACCTGACATATCTCTTTTACTTGAGGAACCTATTTTCACATAAAAATGCTGGGATTATAGATATTCTACTGTAACAGATGAAAATCAAGAATATTCCAAAATATCCTATCAAATGTAAAAGTTGATTATGTTAGAAATCTAAAGTTTTGGGCACTTATTTGTGACATGAGGGGAGGCTTATTGATTCTGTCGGAAATTATCGTGGAAACCTTTGTTTATATTTAACACAACCAGCCACAGAACTGATTCTTTCAGTTTGCACAGATTTCAGCACACAATCATAAATATGGATGAAACATCAAGGCCATCTCTGGATCAACTATGTATCTTGCTAACAGATTCATGTAGGCTTCAGTTTTCTATTCAAAAGAATGTTACCCCAGTAGTGTCATATTCAACAAGTGAGAATTTCCGAGAATAAGAATTTATTTTTTAAATTACAGTAAATGAATATTTTTGAAAACAGTTTTTCTTTTCATAAATAATGTCTTTGTGCTTGTCAGTGAATAACATATTAATGATGTAGGTGTACTACACAGCTATTACATCGAATTTGGCATATTGGTGTTTTTAGAATTCCACAAATTCTCTGGAATTAAAAAATTCCTATAAGACATTTGGCTTATTCTTTGACATTTTTCTGTAAAAATGATACTTTTCTTCAAAGTAATTCTGAGAATGTTAATAAATATGGACCATGGGTGCCTTTTATTCTCTTATCCATATTACCTGCACATTTTGGAGATAAAACCACTGTCTTTGTACATGCTATCAGGCTCTGTTATATGGTGGAAATATATGTTAGTATGAGTTGCTAACCAATGTCTTTTATATATGTCAATGTTAGAATTTTATACCCTGTTTAACAGCCAGGGCTATTACTGGACAGGTCTTTACCTGTGGGAGTTGAACAGGTACTGTGGTTACAACATATGATAAGGCGAGAAACATGCTAACCACTAGGCCAACAAAGACATCTAACATGCCTCACAAACCTCATGGGATATATCCTACCCTTTATTTGAAATGATAAGCATTCTGTATTAGAACAGGTCCTCTATGAAACTTCCAGCTTTTAATCTAGTTTTATGGTCTTATGAAGACACAGTGTGAAAGTATATGTAAAAAAATAGCATCAGAGATGCCCGTACCCCACAGCCTAGGGAAATATTTTTAACACCATGAGATATAGAAGTACTGTACCAGTAAAAAGTTCAGGATACTTTCAGAGCACTGTCAGTAATATAAAGGTCCAAACAATGTTTAAATAGAGAAAATAATGTCTAAGAGAAAGATAATACATGTACTCTTTATCTACATCTGGCATGGCCGAATTATGGTTTAGATGTTTTGAGTATTACCATGCATACTTAATCTGCTTAATCTGCATCAAAAGACAGACCCAAAGGTGCAACAAGATTTTAAAGGTCAAGGTCACTACGACAAGGTCAAAGGTCAAATCAAGGTCACACCATGATGCTGCACACCTACAACCCCTAACCAATGTCCCTACCAAGCATCAGCTTCCTACACCTTACGGTTTCCGAGATATAACCCGGACAAGATTTTATACATCAAGGTCACTACAGCAAGGTCAAAGGTCAAATCAAGGTCAGACCATGGCACTGCACACCTACACCCCCTAAGCAATGTCCCTACCAAGTATCAACTTCCTACACCTTACGGTTTCCAAGATATAGCCCGGACAAGATTTTATAGGTCAAGGTCACTACGGCAAGGTCAAATCAAGGTCAGACCATGATGTTGCATACCTACACTCCTAACCAATGTCCCTACCAAGTATCAACTTCCTACACCTTATGGTTTCCGAGATATAGCCCGGACAGGATTTTCAAACTCAAGGTCACTACGGCAAGGTCAAATCAAGGTTAGACCATGACGTTGCACACCTACACATCCTAACCAATGTCCCTACTGAGATACAGCCCGGACAAACTTTTTCCCTTAAAGGCTGTGGGGTAAAAAGAATAAATTTGTAAAATCGTATATGGTCAGCTTTTGTGTTATGCACTGATTAATGATAAATGTTTCGATGTAAGTTTTCAGAATAGAATCTTATCAATAGTATGCACTGGTGTCACCCCCACCCCCTGATTTACTAACAATGGTATAACTTATAACCTATCCATTGAGCTGAAAGTGACTGAAACTGAAACCCTGATCGAATCAACCATGTGTGTAAATATGGAAAATAAAATATGATAGAGCATGGCAATTTTGGGAATGCACATCTATTAGACACCCCAGTCCAAAATAATTTGCATATCCCCCAGTCTATTAAAACTAATGTGAACCTGGTGTTTCTACCAGAGTTTCTGCCAAAACCCCTCTTCATTGGTATGTAAATTAATCATGTGTCACAAATGGGACAGTTGATTCTTTAAATTGGTAAGGGATGCGAGGAAATTAGACTGTTTTTATTCTATGTTCACCAATGAAATGACCTGCAAATTAAAGTGAAAATAATATAGTAATAAACAATTTCATATGCTTGAATATAAATACTAACAATGTATGTCATTTGTTACAATTCACTAAATTTTAATCACTCTTTAATCACTCTCAAATTTCACCTCTTAAAGTTGAAACTTAAAATTAAAAACCTTCATTTTAAAGCAGTCGTTTTCACTAGCCTTACACTCCAAATAATTATATTTTTTTAATATGCAAAATAAGTTTGCAGAAATAAAATTAATCAAACTTCTTATTCCCTTAACCTTGCATAAACAATATATTTAATAATTAAGATTCGAATGCTTACTACATTTTCATTCATCTTTTATTTTTCATTACTGACCTATATTTGAAGTAGAATACTGACCATTACACACAGAATTTCTACCGTAAATTTTGTAATAAATATCTCCTCTATAAGATATGATCCTTTACATTTTATATTTATTTATTTGGGGTTTTATGTCGCTTTCAACACTGTACAGATCATATCACGACGGGTAGTTGGAAGGGCAGAGGAAACCAGTACATACAGTTCGTCAGGGTTCTGTATGGATATTTTAATTGAGCAATGTGAAATAATTTGTGACTGATATATATTGATGAACATGAAACAAATGAATTTGAAATTTACTCTGACAAGTAGCAATGCGAGCCTGTTCAAATATGACCTTGACTGTTGAATAGGACATCAAAACCAAAGCTTTGAAATTTGGTATTTTTATGTATTAGTGAACTTACGTTCAGTGAAAAACTGGGTGTTTATCCAATAAAATACACTATATTTATTGTCCCCAAGTTTGATGTACACATATATGGGTGGATTAGATTGGAACAATCTATTTCCAGAAATGGAAGATATCTTTTCAAGAAACGTGTTTGGAATCAAATGTTTCTATTTCCGAAAATAGTAGAGATACTAAACAAACAGGGATACTTAAAATCATACTTAACGCATATCTCTGGCACAAGAGAATTTGGAAGAAAATTCCACTTTTGAAGAAATAAACACAGACTCAGTATTCATGTATTTAAATATTCAGAAAATGAATCCTGCAACTCTTATGTGGCCTACAAGGAAAAAATGAGCTCAAAATAGCTTTCTCTTATGATTTTCAGGTATTTGCAAGCATGATTTTTAGTAATACATTTTTAAAGAGAAAGGATGATGTATTCAAACGCCCATGTCTTTCCAATATTTGAGAAATTAAATTTACCCACAGGTTTATAATATTTGTAACATTGGAAAGCCATTTCACCACCACTTCTACTCATTTTCATTGCATTAAAAGTGATCCATAAACAAGAAAATAAAATATTTGAAAGTTTAATTTTATTTTACAAGTGCATTATCATCTCTGGTGTGTAATACACATGTATCTAATATCTTAGACAACACATAATTATATTCCCCAAACTAAATGCAAAAAATGTATCTGCAATAAAATGTTTTTAAGATTGTAATATACTGGAACTCTAATGAGTACTTACCTATGAACATTTAATCTGTGCTACTTTTTTGCACAAATGTTTTTCTAACACCTAATTTCTTCTAAGCACTTTTTCAAATTTACCAAAACTCTTATGATTTTCTCAGATAAAAATGATCTAAAATTGCAATAATTTCCTCTGGCTGTTGAATAGGACATAAAACCTCAACTTTGACTTACAGTAATTTCCTTTCAAATAAAAGATGTGATTTAAATACACAATCAAAAAAAGTAAAAATAACTGTACAGATTCAGAAACCCCATTTTCATCCACCCAAGATGGACTTACCCAAAAGGACTTCCCAATCTAAGCCACACGTAGTACTATGACTAATTACTTTGTAAAATGGCATGCAGTGTGTGTTAGACCGTAAAACCTTTGTGACCTCTGATGAAAATTGCCTTGTCCATGTAGAACTATGTAAATTTTTGGTGTTTCTCCCGGTGTTTTGAATAAACACCAAAACCAATGTAAAACACTGGTTATTGATTAATGTCCACTTAGATGCGTGACTGTGCTGTGAATGAACTCAATGTCCAAAACTGGGTGACCAGTATACAAGTGCTTGTTTGGATTATCAATTTAGAGAAATTGACTTGCAAATAGGCTGATACAAGTCGACTGATGATGACATAACAAGTCAATGTGCCAGAATGGAAGCTTGCGCTTGTTTTGTAAATGGAAAGGCTATGAAAAGTTTATGCTATACTTACACTATGATTGAATCTCATAAATTCTTGACACATCTAATATGTTTATATAATAGACATGATAACTTTGAAGATCAGATGATTTTTTAGATTGTTCTACACATTTATGTGTAAGGGTAGAAACTCATACCTGGGACAATCTACAAGTTGTCCTAAGACAAAAAAAAAATGATTACGTTATATTAATATCTCAATCTAAACAAAACATACTAATGCCCAGGTCACACTGTGGCAAGGCCACTACGAATTAACTGGCGAATAGGAAGATTTCCTGCAAATTAGAAATCATGGTAGTTCGCCACAGAAAGGGCGGGAAACTGTGGTCACGTGGTTAAAATTGGAAAAATCCACTAATTACTTCGATCCGGCTACCATGGGCTACCATCATCTTCATGTTGTGGAAGATCTTGGTACGATGTTCTCATCACCCAGTCAAGAACATCTTGTTTCTGTGAAGAACGTCGACGAAGATCAAACGAACTTCATAGAAGTATGTATGAATTAATGCGAAGTGTTGCGATTTCCGTGAGATGTTCTTGCACCGAGCCACGACCATGGTGGAGGGTCGAGCGAGCTGTGACGAGCCCCCGACGAGGAGGAAGAACGTGCTGAGAAGAAGTGACGACCAATTCGTGTATCATGCCAGTTCCTATATAAACAGCCTGGATCATCTGGATTCACTTCATTTATCATCAGACGTCGGACAGTGTACATCAAAGGCTATGGATCTACAGAGACTCAGATTATTGCAGCAACTGTATGAGGCTCATCGTTTAAATGTACAGAATCAGATTGTGATTGCACAGATACTGGTTGATAGTCAGAGAAGGCGTCGACCAAGGCCCAGGAGGTATTGGGTGAAGCCCTGGCTCTCCAGGAGGTTGGACTATGGACACTATGATCGTTTGATGAGGGAGCTGGAGGCTGAGGATGTGGTGTCTTTCAGAAATTTTGTCCGGATGGACCCTGCCATGTTCAGAGAGGTCTTGCAGAGGGTGGGGCCCGGAATTGAGAAATATGACACATGGTTCAGGAAGTCTATCAACCCTGGATGCAGACTTGCAATCACACTTTGTTTCTTGGCCACTGGAGAGAAGTACAGGAGTCTGATGTTTGGCTTCAGGGTAGCACACAACACCATCTCAGTCATAGTAAGACAGACTTGTGAGGCCATCGTGGCAGAATATGGTGAGGAAGTCATGCAGTGTCCCCGTACAAGTGATGCATGGAAGCAGGTTGCTGCAGAATTTTCTTCCAGATGGAATTTCCATCACACCCTGGGGGCTATAGATGGCAAGCATGTGGCAATCAGGTGTCCTAAGAATGGTGGCTCACTCTATTTCAACTACAAGGGCTTCCATTCCATAATACTTCTGGCTCTGGTGGATGCCAAGTGCAAGTTCCTTTGGGTGGATGTTGGCACCAATGGATCCAGTGCTGATGCACAGATCTTCAATGACTGCGATTTGCACTCAGGCATTATTAATGGCACCTTGGATGTACCTGATGCAGAGCCATTGCCTGGTGATGACCTTGATATGCCATATTTTCTCATTGGGGATGATGCCTTCTCTCTGAGGACCTGGTTGATGAAGCCGTTTAGTGCCAGAGGACTTCCTGATGAGGAGAGGATCTATAACTACAGACTGTCTTGTGCCAGAAGGGTGGTGGAAAATGCGTTTGGCATCATGGCCAACAGATTTGGTTGTCTCCCCACCACCATGAGTCAGAATCCAGAGACTGTTACCTCTATTGTATTGGCCTGTTGCATGTTGCACAACATCATGAGACTGAGGTATCCAGGTATCCACCAGGGACTGGGTGATGAGGAGGATGACAGGACAGTGGAGGAAAGGTGCTTGTTTGCAGGACATTGAGGATGTGGCTGGTGGCAACAGGGACACACAGGTTGCCAAAAGACAGAGGCTGTATTTGAAGCATTATTATAATGCTCCAGTAGGGGCCACAGCGTGGCAAAGAGACATGATTTGAGACTTTCACATATGCCAAGGACATTTCTCAATAGTGACTGTATTGTGTTAATTATTTTTATGATTCAGTGCTGCATCATTATCTGTGTTATATTTTGTATTGGGCATTATATACTTGTTGAAATAAAGTTGCAATGTTCTTGCATTGCAATAAAGTTATTGTCATATTGCACTTCATATATGTATTATCTTGATACTAGGGTCAAAGAGGTCAAGTCTGAAACAAAATCAGGTCAAACATGTAACAGGTCACACAAACCAGTTCACAACTTAGCCACCACAGGGGCAAAAAGGTCACAAAGGTCAAAAATCAATCGAGGCCATAACTGAAGGAAAGTTAAGAAATCTAACCAGCTCCAAGGTGGAAACTCTGCAACCAAACGCCGACTGCTTTGGAATCAGAGCATAATGAAATCCAGAAATGGAAGATAAACAAATTTTAACATTGGCCACCTGTTAAAATTTGTTTATATTACATTTCTGCATTTCATTCAAAACTGTGAAACTTCCATAGTGAACCACTCACATTGGGTCATAACAGGTCTTGGTAACCACTGGGCCACTTTTTTGGATCCTTCATGTTAAGATGTGACACCTTCCAAGTATTATGCCAATGTTTTGAAACATGAGAAAAACAAGCAATCACATAAACAATTTATTATTCCAACAAGGTCAAAAAGGACAAATCACAATAACATAGTAAGTGTACTTTTGAATAAAGAAATGCAGACACATTAGCTCACAGCTAAGGTTAACATACTACCCACAAGAACAGCTGTCAAAGTGAAACTGGTTACATATACCATTAATAACAGCTAAGGTTAACATACTACCCACAAGAACAGCTGTCAAAATGAAACCTGGTTTATAATAGTAATAATCATAGTAATACTTGAGCCAAACATAGCAAAACTACACAAATAAATTACTTTACACCTGTTTGATAATTACTTTTTACATCTCACCTAAATTACATCTTAAGTGTCTATAGACTTCATTTACTTACTGGGACAAAGTTATTACCAAACCTAAGAACCTTGAGAATCATCCTGATTAAGTAATGCCATAGGTGTCATGGGTGTTGAAGGCACACTAGGAATACCTGCAAATGATGCATTTAAATCTGACAAATTTAGGTCTGACAGTCCTATTGTCCTTTTCTCGGTGTCTGTGATAACAAACTTGGTGGATGAAGTGCTAGATGATGAACCTACTGACTGTCCAGAGGTACTGGCCCCCGATGGTGTCTGGAAAATAACAGTGGTCTGGCTCTGGGTGTCTGACCCTTGAAGCAAAGGGGTAGAGGAGGCTAGAGCTGCGGGCCCAGGTGCGGGTGGTGGAGGCATTTGTGTGATGGTGTACTGTTGCTGCTGCTGCGGCTGCTGGAACATAAGTTGATGCTGCAGCTGCTGTTGCTGACCCTTCATCTGCTGCTGCATACTGTCCAGCTGCTTCTGCCTGTCGTCCAGCTGCTTCTGCCTATCATCCAGCTGCTTCTGCCTATCAAGCTCCTGCCTCTGGATGTCCCTCTCTGAAAGTAGCTTGGACTCCTTGATGGTCTGGTTGAGGAGGTCCATACTGCACATCTGATATGTGGGCCAGAGATCCTCGTGGATCTTCAAGATGGCACTTGCCATCCAGCCAGCCCAAGCAGTCCTGTCATTGGTCTGTGCCTCCATAGATGTCAAGAGTCTGTCCAGCCTGTCAGAGATCTGGGCACTGTTGTCGCTCTGCTCGCACATCTTGTCCAGGAGCTCTGACTCAGTGCTGGCACTTCTCCTTGTGTTTCTCCTGCCCCTGGTCCCAGAGAGGCTGATACCTGGAGGAGGAGTGCTGCATACTCTGGGTTCACCCAGTGATCCTGACTCCACAGGCTCATCTGCAGGATCCAAGTCAGTGGATAGGTGTGAAGGCATGGTGGCAGTTGCAGAAGTAGCAGAGGCCGATGAGGTGATGACAGAGGCAGTGGTGGTAGCAGATGCGCAGGTAGCAGAGGCTCAGGTGGCTGTGGCAGAGGCAGTTGTGGTGGCAGCTGGTTTCAACTGAAAGTACAGTAAAACAAAGACACATGGTAAGCATATAGTATATATGTTCAAGAAAACAGTTCAGGTAGGTACTGTGAAGTAAGAAGTATGAACTTCTCTGTCACTACAGAAAACTTTACAGATTTTTGCAAAAGATTAGTGTTACAGCTACAAACTTGTATCCATAGGTAGTCACTGTTTACAAGTCAAGAATACACAATGCAGCAAAAACATCAGGATATCCAGGTGAGTCAGACTGTGAGAATGTACTTACATTGCAGGACTGCCTGGAGGGGACTCTGGAGATGTGGCCACCAGGAAGCTGAAAGACCTCAGGAACCAGGTGTCCCTGTCTGTGTGTTCCTTTGCCCCGTCACCAGACTTCTTACAGGTAAGCTTGCCATACCTTGTCCTCATCCCTTTGAACCAGATCTTCAGGTCGATGGCTGAAAAAGGAAGAGGAGACACGGACACATTAGGTAGGTTATCAACGTAACAATGGGTTACATTAAGTTTTAAACTGCTTCACATCTGTGGTGTCATCTGCAAATGGGTGAAGCCTAATACATCACATGATGACAGAGTACAATTCAAAATAACATGGATTAACAGAATAAGTAAACATTCAACATAAGGCCATTTACACATTACTGTACACGTAGTACCTCCATCACAATTTAAATTATTACCTGAAACTATGAAAAGGTTAAATCATAATGGTTATTCTAACTCACCTTCCGGACCCATGGCCCTGGCCTGGGTGGCCCAAGCAGCCTCCTTCCTGTCCATGTCCCTGTACTCCTTCTTGGCCTTGTTATACATTTCTGGATGGTTCTTGAGCCACTCAGCCATCTCATCCTCTTGGCCATCTGTCATCCTCACCAGCCTCTTCTTCTTGAACCTCCCCTGGGACTGGCTGTCTTGGGTTGCCTCTTCCAAGTCATCTGTGTCGTCCGGCTGGGTGGCCTGAGTGGCTGTATCCCCTGGGTCTGATGTTGAAGCTTGAGTGCCAGGCAGTTCATCTGGCTGTTCTGGCTGTTCAGGCTCTTCCGATGCTTCAATAGGAGGAGGAGTGACCCTAAGCTGATTGGTAGCCAGTTCTTCACATGCGCAGTCAGTTTGCCAATCACCGATGAACTACTGCGAGATTCGCTTCTCATTGGCTGAGAGGAGTGACAAATATCTCTGGGGCCTCATAGCATATTCTTCATGGGCAACGATGCATGGCTTCCCTGCTGCGAATATCGTTGTTTGTTCTTCGTCTTTCAGCCGACAATCTTCAAAGGAAAGTTGGCGAACAATGAAGAACAATGAAGAAGACTGCTACGAAGTGGCGAATTGGGGTACGAGGGTGCTACGAAGTCGACGAACCCACCACCATCTGTGAAGAATGGCGAAGAAATGGATGAAGCGTGGCGATAGTTTTGAACAGTTTGAAACTGTCGTAGCTAGATGACGATCCATGGAGAATGTTGGAGAACAGTGAAGATGGACCAAGAATATGCTACCAACAAGGACGAATTGCAGGATCGCGCATATTCACCACTAAACATCGCCACAGTGTGACCTGGGCATAAACAAGGTTACTTAACCTTGCCGAATCAATTGTGAATGTTACTGTTATTCATGGTACTTCATTTGAGCCTTCGCAACAAACAAAAAAATTATGCATTTCAACATTTTAATAAAATTCATACCTTTGTCTTTTTTTCAGTTTCTCCTAGTAGAAACTCTGATTGTACCTGGACAAAGTTCAGAGTGTGTGCAAGGACAATTTGTAATCAGATTGGGTCATATCCTGGATCGTAGATGAATTTTCCACTATCCAGCACACAAGTCTTTTTAAAATGCTTTCGGTTTGAATGTCACTTTCATCACATTGTGAAGATTAAAACATGGTGGGTTGTCAAGATGCAGGAAAGAAACGCACAATGGTTATTCAGTATTTTGTCCTTGTAAATCAGACTGTCTTTATTAAAAGGTCAGTCATCTAATGTTAGTTTTGAAACCTTATTTTATGAAAAAAGTACAAATGTTAAAGACATATGATCCTTTCAATACAACATAGAATATCTCGCACATATTTTGTCATCTTTTGTATTGTTGTGTGAGCTTTTGTAAACATGCTAAAACATATTCATGAGGTCCAAAAGTTAGCTCAGATTGACAAATATTTCACCATATTTAACCATCAATTTTCTTATTGACATGTAAAAAGTGAAGGTATTGGAAAATAAGCAACTGACTGTGAACCATCTAATAGATAATTAACCACAAATGTCCAACAGTTGTAAAAGAAAAAAAATTCAGTTGAAAAAAGTAACATTTGAGAAATCAAACAGTCATGGTATGTTTCCATGTTAGTTCGGAACAGCACAGTGAAACTGAGGGGTCTAAATGGGCTTCAATACACGACTCCCTATACACTATTTAATTTGATGTCCTTGGCATCATCTACTTATTGGTAGTGAAGTGTTTGAGAGAAGTGTAAAATTCAAGTGCAACAAGCAGTGCTTGATAAATGAGCATATTGCTCATGAGGGTATATCCAACGAATATCAGTCCGCATATAGAGTTTTTCACTCAACTGAAACGGCGTTGCTCAAAATACAAAATGACATTGCCACATCAATGGACAAGGGTGTAGCTGTTGGATTAGTCCTTTTGGACTTATCTGCAGCTTTCGATACAATAGACCACTCAATCCTATTCAACTGCCTTCAGCACTGGTATGGCATTGATGGGGTAGTGCTTAAGTGGGTCCAGTCATACCTCAACTCACGCAAGCAGCGCATCAAAATAGATGGACATCTTTCAGATGCTTTTCAACTCCCTTACGGGGTTCCCCAAGGCTCAGTTCTAGGGCCACTCCTTTTTACCCTATACACAACCCCTCTCAGTTCAGTCATATCTAAATTCAATGTCACCCACCACTTATATGCAGATGATACACAAATTTACTTGGAACTCGACTCTAGGAACTTCGATTCCAGTATCACTGAATTAGCAAATTGCCTTGAGGCGGTCCAGGCTTGGATGGGAAATAATAAGCTTAAATTAAATCCTGACAAGACAGAATTCATAGTGATTGGTGATGATCAAATTAGAAGTTCCCTGAAGTCATCTTTCCCAGTGAGTTTGCTTGGCAACACCATGGAACCAGCTGAATCGGTAAAAAACCTTGGTGTCATCCTGGATGCTGAAAATTCAATGCAAAGACACGTGGCTAATCTATGTCGCATAAGTTACTACCTTCTCCGGGAACTACGAAGGGTCCGCAGGTACTTAAATCATGAAACAGCTGTAAAGGTGGCAAATGCCTTGGTAAGCAGTCGTCTGGATTACTGTAACTCACTGCTTTACAACACAAAAAGGCATATACTAGCAGACTACAGAGAGTTCAAAATGCCTTATGTCGGACGGTGTGCAAGCTAAATAAATACTGTCATGTTACACCCTTCCTGCACAAACTACACTGGCTCCCCATTCATTACCGTATACTGTTCAAATATAATCTCCTCATTTATAAAGCAATACATTTCAGTCAACCTCCATATCTCTCTGCTCTAATTAGGTGGAGTGATCTCACATGGGGAAATCGCCTATCAATTCCTAATCTAAACCAAATAAACGCTCATGGCTACGCAGTTTCATAGCAGGGGCTCCCACAGAGTGGAACAAGCTTCCTCAAGCCATCAGAACCATAGAAAGTATTTCTGGTTTCAGGAAACAGTTGAAAACATACCTTTTTAGATTGGCTTATCCTCCACCATAGCCTATCTCCCCTACCGGACGCTAATATGGAAACGGATGTTTTTCTGGAACTGGACTATCCCTTTTTGCACATCAGCGCCTTAGAGGATGTTTACATCAAATTCGGCGCTATACAAGTGTTTCTTACTTACTTACTTACTTGAGGATCTGGCAGCAGGTATTGACAAAACATCTCTAAAAATTATGGGATCTGATCATCTGGATCATCTTTGAGGACTGAACTGGGGTAAACCTCACCTTGTGTGAAAATATGACCCCACTGAGATTCATAGTTTTTGAGTAATGGAGCAGTTATTGATAAAAAATGCTTAAAAAACAGAAGTCTCAAACTAAATCTGGATCTAGTTTAAGGAGGTAGACCTCAACTTGTGTAAAAAAGTCTGACCTTGATATGATGTATAGTATTCAAGTTATATGTGCAGACAGACAGACAAACATGACTACAAAGACTTGCCCATTTATTTGAACCACCTTGTCAGATGTATGCCTAGTGTAAATAATGATAAACTTTGTTGATGAATATGTCTTCCAAATTATACAGTAAAATATGTTTGTAACTCCCACAAAATGAAAAAGAAGTATTTTTATTAACCATTGATTTTTTTCCTAAGACATGATAAAATTAAAAAGTCATTAAGTATTTGTTCTTGACAAAAAAGAAATACAATATGAACTTTTACATATCTATAATGAAGGCCAACTGAATGACCATAATCGCCAACCTAAAAATTAAAATCTTTCAATGAAGACTCATCATTCATCTCTGCCTCAATAAATAGACTAAAGTCCTGTAATTTGTTGATATTGGACCTGTATTATGCTGAATATTATCAGTTAAAGCAACGAAAAGGTCTCACAAAGCAAATCATGAATAATTGAGACATTATTCTCATGTTTATTAGAGTCATTTTCATTAATCCTTCATAGTGGCTGAAACTCATTGCCTTTTGATGTATTGTAATAGACATTTTATTGAGTTCTATATGCATTGCTGTCTTTTGCATTATATGTTTTTTTCACTCACTATATTTATTATATCTTTACTTCCGAAAGTTAAATTTTTGCAAACTTAGTGTTTTCTATTTTCATTCTGAATTTAAATGCTGGAAATTTCATTTCTGTGAAAATTTTAATTAAACTGGACCATGAACTTGGCTATGTGTTAAAACTCTTATGTTATATGTATATGCACCTGAAGTTATAACTTCATTTGGCTTAGTTACTGCATGTATGTTATGTAACTGAAGTTGTAGTGGAGGAAATGTGTATGCTTATGGGTGGATTAGCAATGCACATGGTCTCTACTTGTGTTTACCTGTTTAAGTACAGTTTGCTTTAAAATTTTCAAACTTATTTACAGTGCTCTGAATCGTCAGAACTTATTAGCAGACTCCGCGGATTCTGTATACTTTTTACAACTGAAGTTGTTATTAAGATTTTCCAAAATCTCAATGTTGTTGGCCATTTAGTTGTACCTGCGGGCTGGAGTTATTGCCTGCCGAGGCTGGCTATTTTTATACATTGTTGGCACAGATGGAACACTTTGATAGATTTTCACAAAGTCTGGTGTAAAGTGTGTACACTAATCTAATCTATCTATCTAATCTAATGTGGACTTTTACAGTGCTTCATCTCGATCACTGATGGACTCTAAGGCGCATCTAAACATGAAGCAAGGCAGTTATCGTTAATCAAGGGACATAGCCATAAATAGAGCTAAACGTGATTCACTTTTAGGCATCATCCAATGAAAACTGTTGCCATGACAACCATTTAAAAAAAATTTCTGGTTTGGAGATTTTGTGCTGTACCCTTAACCATTTGCATCAGATCTAGTGAAAATGTGACCCCTAAAGAGATCTATGCCTCATTAAGTTTTTAAGTAGAATTAAACGTTTGCCAGATTTACATCAGATAGGGTGAAAATGTGCACCCTAAAGAGTAAATATACTCCTTATTCACATTTTATATCATGATGATCAACCTCAAACTTGTTGTTTTAACCCCAATTGTTTTTAATAACTATATAAATAACTATATATTTAAATAAATATTTAAACTTTGTGTTTACCCTTTAGATCAAAGCCCATACCAAGATCTCCACTTAATTTTGTGAATACAATTTATTAAGTTTACTCATGACACTATATCAACTATTTCATTTGTATTTTTATTATAGTGTGTTATTTTGATTTCGTGTAATGCCACATAAAAACCCCCTCAAGGTTTTCTATCATTTCCAGTAATGTTTTGATGAATAATGTAACATACAGACTAATTTTAGTCCAAAGTGGGGGACCAGAATTCTCTGAACGTGCTTGTAGTTTTGGAAACAAGAGCTTGTCAGAGGTTTTTCAAACATTTTGAAAAAAGGGTGTTACGAGTTGTAAAATCTGTCTGTGTTCTGACAAAAGTGTCCTACCGACAGTTGAACCCATCTGATAAAACCTAATGGAGAATACAAAACATGAAACAAATAGAGGCACAAGTGAGCCATGATGAGTTAAATAATTCATACCTGTGTGCAGCTTGTGTGGCCAATACGGAATTGTGTGACCTTGGTCTTAACTTACGGTAAATGGTAGTATGTCATATGTTTGCCAAAAAATGTCAATTACGGTAAGAAATTAAAGTTAATGGCCTTTGGAGACTATACCTACAAGAAAAAATAGTTTTTTTAGACTCACAATTCATGGTTAAGGGTGTCAACTTTATCTTTTACATCTGTGTGGTATTTAAATTATTAATTATAAATGCACTGATTATAGTTCATAACTTCTCTTTCTTCACTTTATTAATACAGTTTCTGTATGTTTCTGTGTTCCATCATACCTAAAGTTAAACATATTGTCACTCTACTTAATGCACAATTAACAATATACAAATGACTAACATCATTTTTACACAATAAAACCCTCATTTGTATGTTAAAATGATAAAAAAAATTTCAAAATAAATCACATTTAAACCCATGTATGTACATGTTGAAAATTGGGGTATGTCACTAGGGGTTGTGACACTGAAGTGGGTAAGTCTGGGCTGGATACAGTGAAACATAATAACAGTATATATTATTTTATCCACAAGTAAGACCCTTACAGTAAATCATTTTGTTGTTGAACATGGCATATGAGTAAGTATAACTTAAAATGCCTTCGACTTCTTTCTGCTCCTTTTCATTTGTCTCATAGTTAATCTGGTGACACATGACATTTCCCATGGCATCTGGTAGAGTTTCATAATATATGCCCAGGCAGTTATTGGCACACTCTGCCATACATCTCAATCTAGATGATGTCACGTAGATCACATCCACTGTTGAAGAACCAAATACTTCCACTTCACACAATTGTAAGATGGAATTATATGCTGTGGTACAACCTTCCTCGTTATGAGCTTCATCCTTTATAATCTGAACACTCACATACCTGTTCAGCCAAATAACATTTACCATATATATGTAATGGAGAATGTAGTTAACCATTCATTGAAATAATTCAATGACTTAACCACTGAATGAAAAGATTCAATGGTTGAATCATTAGATGTACACATTCAATAGGAAACAGTCATTCAATGTGTACATTCTATGGTCTTCCGGTGGCAGGGCTGGGACAAATAAGTACATGTAATTGTATGTGACATATTTAAAAACAGCTAAAAATGTGTACTTGTATTTGAATTTGTATGTGTTATTTTGTACTATCCCATATTTAATACCTGTATTTGGGTGTATTGGAGTAAATACAATCAAATACATATTTTCCATCTTAAATTTATAGTGAGAAGTGACTATGAGGATAAATATTGATATCATGTTTGTTTGGAAACAATAAGTTAAGGGAAGACTTTCTAAATAAGGGTTGTCATTTGACAATGCATTGAGTGTGGATGCTAGAATTTGTGTACAACAGTAAATGATTATACATTGTCATAAAGGATAATTGTGTTGTTGGTTCTTTTTGTGTGTTGACATTTAAAGTAGGGGAGTTATTGATTTTTGTGTTTTAGTGTTTATTGATCTGTTCACAGACTGGGGGAAATCCCCCCCTCAGTGGTTATGTTAGATTTGGGGAAACCCAATTGCCAGTAGTTTCTAGAACTTCCTCATTTGGCCTAGATGGCTCAAGCTTCTTTTGAGTTGGTTCTGTACAATTCCAGAGGAATCTGTGAATGTATATAAGGAATGTACATCTGACCACAAGTGAACTTTGTATTCGCTGGCTATAAGGAGAGCTATTGTGTTTTGGAATATAAAGGATATGCTTATATTACTGTGAACTTTCACTGGAGTGAACTGGATACATCATCTGGACAGATTTATTGTACTTTGGATATTTTGGATATTGTACATTCATATAACAGAGAGTGAATTTACTGCATTTTGGACATTGTCCACATCTTGGAGCAGACAGTACAGTTGTGTTAACTCTCTAAATATCTCCAGACAGACATTCTGTGTGACTGGATATATAAAGAATAGCAGGACAAGAACCTTTTGTGTTGTTGAGTGTGAGACAGGTCACAAGAGATAGATATCCGTGTGTGAGTGAACATTGGACAGATCACAGGACAGACCACATGACATTGGACAGACCACAGAATATACCACAGGACGGATTACAGAACAGATTGTTGGATACGGCAGATAAACTTTACTCTTAATCTCAGTGGTCAGGTCAGCTAGATCTTATTATTGTATTTGTGTGTTTGGTTAAGAGCATACCAGTTGACTGTAATCATTATTGTTGACTATTAAATAAATTTGTTAAGTTCAACTTTTTGCTTTTTCTGTTACAATTTAAAGACAACCGGTAATTGCTACCGTGCTTGCCTGTGACCGTAACAGGAAAATTGGGGGCTCGTCCGGGATCCAACCATTTGATTACAACTATTTGATCAACCATTCAATTAACATTTTGAAAATCCATTTGATTTAGTAATTGGTTACAGTCAACAGTGCTCAAAATGGCTAGTGCTAAAGAGTTTGTACAGTCACCATCTATGGAAGTTCTGGAAACTTTTAAAAAGGATATGTTAATGCAGATAGCACAAGAGTTACAGTTAGAGGTGAAAAGGTCAACACGTAAACATGAACTTAAAAGGCTTATTGTTGAACAGTTAGTTGATGAAGATGTTTTACCTGATAGTTGTTTAGAAGTGTATAAGCCTCTACCAATGGAACCTTCTGGGCAATATGAGATCAGGCGATTAGAAATTGAAAGAGAGTTAAGACTTAAAGAGCTTGAAACTCAAGCTCTAGCTCAACAACGAAAAGAAGAGCTTGAAGCTCAACAGCGAAAAGAAGAGCTTGAGGCTCAACAGCGAAAAGAAGAGCTTGAAGCTCAAAAGGAAGAGCGTGCACTTAAACATGAAAGAGAAATGAGAGCTTTAGAACTCAATGCTCGCAGAATTGCCCATGAAGAGTCCATTGCTACCAAATTTGATTTGGGTAAAAATGTGCGACTGGTACCACCTTTCAGTGAATCAGAAGTTGATAAGTACTTTCAACACTTTGAAAGAGTAGCTCAAAATTTGAAATGGCCTATAGACCAGTGGCCTTTATTGCTGCAAAGTGTTTTGAGGGGAAAGGCCCAGGAGGCATACACAGCTTTGCCAATTTCTGAATGTGTGGACTATAACTCTGTCAAAAATGCTATTTTGAAAGCATACGAGTTGGTACCAGAAGCATATCGTCAAAAATTCAGAAATTATCGTAAACAAGAAAGTCAAACTCATGTTGAATTTACCCATGAGAAAGAAGTGTACTTTGACAGGTGGTGTAATTCTAGGGAAGTAGGTACAGACTTTGAAAAGCTTAGGCAAATCATTTTGATTGAAGAGTTCAAAAGGTGTGTCCGTGATGACATTAAGACCTATCTAGATGAACAGAAAGTTGAAAATTTGGCAAAAGCAGCCGCTTATGCTGATGACTATGTGCTAACTCACAAGTCCACTTTCAACAAGAATGGGTCCTTTGGTCCTGCTGAAGAGTCTTGTCCAGAAGTGGGAGGGAAATCTGGGGGTGTGGCTCCGGAGGGGAGTTCAGATGGGGGTCAAACCTCAGGTCAGACTATGAGTGGGGATGGGAGACCCGGATCCTTTGCTCCTGTGTGCCATTGTTGTAAGAGGCCTGGGCATGTTATGTCTGACTGTTGGCTCTTAAAGAAGAGAAGAGAAAAGGAGGCAACGCCCAACGCCTTTGTGCCTAGCAAGTCTAACTGGCATTCAAATCCCAATAGAGCAGAGTCTAGTATTGGTTTAGACAAGTCTGAGATTATTAGGGAAGAGTTCAAACCTTTTGTGTCTGAGGGTTTTGTATCCTTGGAAAGTAGTTCCAGTCAGGTCCCCATTAAGATATTAAGAGACACTGGAGCTACTCAGTCCTTACTTTTAGAAGGTGTATTGCCATTGAGTGTAAGCACATCTACTGGTGAGAGTGTCATTGCTCAAGGTATTGAAGGAGGCTGTGTGAACGTTCCCTTGCATAAGGTCAAGTTAGTATCAGACTTAGTTACTGGTTCTGTTGTTGTGGGTACCAGGCCCACTTTACCCATTAAAGGGGTATCTTTGTTGTTGGGAAATGATCTTGCAGGTGGAAAGGTAGTTGCTGATCCTAAGGTTACTTCTAAGCCGATCACTTTGGTTAGCACTGAGAAATTAGAAGAGGTTATTCCTGGTATTTTTCCCTCCTGTGCTGTGACTCGAGCTATGGCCAAAAAGGCCCAAGAAGAACCAAAAGATTGTAAACAATCTACAGATGTCTTAGTTGATTTGTCAGATACATTCTTAAACAACTATGACCATGATGTGCAGAATTCTAGTGATACTAATCCCAAGGTTAGGGTAGATTCTGAAAAACAAGACTCAATTGACTGTCGAGATGTATCGCTTTCAAAATCAAAATTGATTTCAGAGCAGGAAAATGATCCTGAATTAGCTCCTTTATTCAAGTTGGTCCTACCACCAGTAGAGCTAGATAAGATCCCTGTAGGCTATTATGTCAGAAATGGTGTGCTTATGCGAAAGTGGAGGCCACCAACTGTCCCTGCATCTGAAGAATGGTCAGTAGTTCACCAGATTATTGTGCCAAAAGTGTACCAAAGTGAGATATTGAAATTGGCTCATGAGTCTCCGATGGGTGGCCATTTAGGCATCAACAAAACTTACAGCAAAATAACCAAACATTTTTATTGGCCTCAAATTCGGCACTGTGTGGCAGAATTTTGCAAGACTTGTCACATTTGTCAAATGGTAGGGAAGCCAAACCAAAAAATTCCTGTAGCTCCTCTCAAACCCATTCCAGCATTTGAGGAACCATTTAGCAAAGTGATAATTGACTGTGTAGGTCCCTTACCAAAAACTAAATCCAGAAATCAATACCTTTTGACCATCATGTGCGCTTCAACCAGATTTCCCGAAGCCATACCTTTGACCAACATAACAGCTCCCAAAATCTCAAAAGCTCTGGTTAATTTCTTTACTCTAGTTGGCTTACCAAAAGAAATCCAGTCAGATCAAGGGTCAAATTTTATGTCAGGACTATTTCAACAGGTTGTATTTCAGTTAGGTGCCAAACAGATCAAATCTAGTGCTTATCACCCAGAATCCCAAGGTGCACTTGAAAGGTTCCATTCCACTTAGAAGAATATGATTAGGACATATTGTTTAGACAATGAAAAAGATTGGGATGAAGGCATCAGCTTATTATTGTTTGCAGTTAGAGAGTCTGTTCAAGAGTCTTTAGTCCCTTCGAGTTGGTCTTTGGCCATTCAGTCCGTGGTCCTCTCAAGCTGTTGAAGGAAAATTGGTTATCTGAGAACACCGAGAGCCTAAATCTGCTAGACTATGTTTCAAAGTTCAGAGATAAGTTGAAGAAGGCTTGTGAGCTGGCGCAACAAAATTTGAAAAATTCTCCGTCAAAAATGAAGATGCTTTTTGATAAGAAATTACAAAATCGTATCTTCAATCCTGGAGGCAAGGCTTCAGTGTCATCACCTGGCCAAATGAATAAACTACAGGCCAGAGATCTAGGGTCATACCCAGTAGCAAGGAGAGTAGAAACTCTCCAAAAGACCATTAAAAACTGTGATAACAGACATTCAAACCAAATGTGGGAAATAACTATGGTAAAGCCATACTTCGAAAGAGGTATAACATAGCTTATGATGGCTATTAATAGAAACACTGTTAAAGATAGGAATTCAGTGTATAAACAGGACTTTGAAAAAGTAACATATGGCGTCCGCATGGATACGCCCTGTCCAGAAGCTGTATTTAAATTGTAATTTATATACCTGTAATTAGCAAGTTTATAAAGGTTATACATGGTACTAATTTTACTTTTGTATTTAGATAAATATGTTTTGTAAAAAGTTATTACCTGTGTATATATACCTGGTAAAAATCTCTTGTAAAATTTTGTAACTCCTTGGCTTCCAAAATTTTTCTTTAAGGGGGGAGGTGTTACATATATTGGACACTATATTAGTACATTGTATATTACATATATTAGGCACTATATTAGTGCATTGTTTAATTTAGGCTTTGTGTTTATACATTGTCATAAAGGATAATTGTGTTGTTGGTTCTTTTTGTGTGTTGACATTTAAAGTAGGGGAGTTATTGATTTTTGTGTTTTAGTGTTTATTGATCTGTTCACAGACTGGGGGAAATCCCCCCCTCAGTGGTTATGTTAGATTTGGGGAAACCCAATTGCCAGTAGTTTCTAGAACTTCCTCATTTGGCCTAGATGGCTCAAGCTTCTTTTGAGTTGGTTCTGTACAATTCCAGAGGGATCTGTGAATGTATATAAGGAATGTACATCTGACCACAAGTGAACTTTGTATTCGCTGGCTATAAGGAGAGCTATTGTGTTTTGGAATATAAAGGATATGCTTATATTACTGTGAACTTTCACTGGAGTGAACTGGATACATCATCTGGACAGATTTATTGTACTTTGGATATTTTGGATATTGTACATTCATATAACAGAGAGTGAATTTACTGCATTTTGGACATTGTCCACATCTTGGAGCAGACAGTACAGTTGTGTTAACTCTCTAAATATCTCCAGACAGACATTCTGTGTGACTGGATATATAAAGAATAGCAGGACAAGAACCTTTTGTGTTGTTGAGTGTGAGACAGGTCACAAGAGATAGATATCCGTGTGTGAGTGAACATTGGACAGATCACAGGACAGACCACATGACATTGGACAGACCACAGAATATACCACAGGACGGATTACAGAACAGATTGTTGGATACGGCAGATAAACTTTACTCTTAATCTCAGTGGTCAGGTCAGCTAGATCTTATTATTGTATTTGTGTGTTTGGTTAAGAGCATACCAGTTGACTGTAATCATTATTGTTGACTATTAAATAGATTTGTTAAGTTCAACTTTTTGCTTTTTCTGTTACAACTTAAAGACAACCGGTAATTGCTACCGTGCTTGCCTGTGACCGTAACACATTGACTAAAATAAAATAAATATACCACTAACTGAAAATCTCTGGTAAATAATAGGTTCTTCAACAATGCATCCAAATTTCTTTGGGTGTAAATCATTTTGTCTTAAATGAAAAAGTAAAATTTCTATTGAATGAAGTATACTACGGGGTGTAATTGATTGTGTAGTTGGCATATGATAAAATTTACATACATTTATGAACAAACAGTGAACATCAAAGTTTCATTTCACTTATTTACTGAAACTCAAACTGGTAAACTTGAGAAAGAGCACAGGCAATAAATCAGTAATTACACATTTTTACTGGTTTTGCAGATTTACTGTAATATATATATTCAAAATGTTCTTATATAGCTTCTCAGAATTTTATGTTTAAAGACTAAAACACTTTGAACAGTTTCCTGTGTGTCTGTGTTACTACTATGAATTAGTTTCTGTAAATATTTAAGTGAATCTCATTTGTACTTGTGTTTGACATGTGTGTATTTGTATTTGCTACTTGTAAAAATTGATGAGTTTGATGTTTGAAAAACAAATATACTAGCATTTGTATTTGCATTTCATTGTCATTTGCTGTATTTGTCCCAACCCTGGACTGTGATATACGCACATTCCATAGTCAGAGTCATTGAAAGTGTATAATGACCTTAAATGATGGATATAACTTTAGTAGGTTAATACAAAGAATATAAAAAGTTTAAAAATAGAAAAATAGACATAAGAGTACTACACAGGGTTAACAGTAATTCAACTGACAAGGAAGTTAAACATGTTAACAAACAATCTTGAGACATACAGCTTAAAATTTTGTTTAAAAACATTATACCTTCCAGTTAGGTGTGTATCGCATTTGAACAGCTTCACCTCAGATGCACCTAATGCCTCAGCCTGGTAGAAACAGAGCTTGTTGTTTTGAAGATCATCAGGCTTATGGTTTCCAATTCGAATTTCAAAATGGTGTAATCTACCTGGACATAGATCTCTATTATAGATCTGAACTGAATTGATGACATACTCTGATTCAAGGTCAACATACCACCAAGCATTTTGCACATCAGTTGTATGGGAACAGGATTCTGAAAAAAAAGATTAAGGTTTTGTACCAAAATAAACATGTGGTCACTGTTGCTTAATGCTTGGTATGTTAGTGTTTTGATTGAAACGTCAGGGGCTCAATCCTTGGCAGGGTCAGGGAGATTGTATCCTTGGTAAAGGTACTTCCCACTGGACTACCTCTCTTTAAACAAGAGTTTAAATGGGTATCAGTAGTAGAGGATGTAAGTGTGAAACATATTGCCATTGTTTTTAGGAGATTAAGGTCTGTGGTGATACAGTGGAAGTTGCTTGCCAGTACCCAATGGTTTTTAATGGAGAATTTTGACTATCATGATTAGTAAATAGTGTGGACTGCTTTCTCCTTTGATTTTCCATCATGACATTACCTGCACAATGTATTTATATATTTTGTATTGGTATTTTTGGTTACTTTGAAGTTAATCAGGTGTAGATTCTACAGAAGTTGGTGGAATTCAAGTTTCCAGATACTCTGGTGCCACTCAGTTATTTTGTACACCATAATTGCAATGAGTTTCACCATCTGGCAAACTGTTCTATCCTAATTCTTCATAGAGCCAGTGAGTATTTGAGCAATCAGAGCGTACCAGGTACTAACCTCATTGTAGCCACTTGAACGCTTTCCATTTTTCCCAAATCTTTTTCATATTCTCCAAAACAAACCACACAAACATATTCCTTTGTAGTCCTCATGAATGCAAAATAAAATTAATCTAACACGTCCCTTTATTCCTTATGTATTTTAGTAGTTTCAATAGATTCAGCATTTTTTTCATTTTTTTTTTTTTTGTTATTTGAAGAAATTATGTTCATGCCAATCTTAATTTTCCCTAAGTCAGATGTCAGTGTATGGAAGAGTAGAAGGGCCAACTAGTAAATTTTTTTTTCAATTTGTTAATTTAACAATTCGATAAATTGACTTAGCTATCTTGATTTAGTAACTTAGTATCTCGATAAATCGACTAACGTATCTCGATTTTTTTAGTTACTTGATAAATCGATCAGCTATCTCAATTTATGAACTCGAATAAATTGACTTAGTAACTCAATAAATAGACTTATGTATCTCATGTTATCGACTTAGTAATTCAATAAATTGACTTGGTTATCTCAATTTATTGACTTACTAACCCAATAAAATAACTTAACTCTAGGACCAAAAGAGACATAGAGCATCAGACCTTGAAAGTAGGGTACAAGGTCAAACACGACGTCACTAAAACATTCATGCAATGTGGTTTCCTATAAGATATTTTCAAATCAAAAACTTCTAATACCAATTATAAAGGAGCCATAAGTATTGTAAGTATCAAGGACCACAATACGGCTTGAAGGAGGGATCCAAGATCAAAAGTGAACCCACTAAAAGATTCAGGCCACAAGTTTTCTTCACATCCCAAACCTCTAGGACTAATAATAAAGGAGATACAGAGCATTATAAGTACTCATAAACAGGAAACTGGAAAGATTGGTCCTTTGCCAAATCAGCCCTTGGCAATTCAGCTGACTTAAAACTTGGCCCCTGCAAACTCCCGCCAGTTAAAAACAATAAAAAGCGATTCCAACAAGAATCCTTTTATAGTGCTTAATCTCCAACAGACTCTAGGGCTGACATTTTATTTATGAATAGTACTATGGATAAGTCTGTCTCAGATTTGTGTGTCCCGTAATTGTAATCATGTTTCTATAATTTGTAAATAATGGTTAACAATTTCTTGTGATCATGTTTTGTTTGTTTTACAAGGGTGACAACTGGCAAAGTGTGACATATATCAATGATATATGGATTATTGTAATCATGTCCTTTAACCTATGTCATTTAGAAATTGTTTAGACACTTATTTATGTTAGTTTATTTCTTAAGTGATAATCAGCAAAAGTGCTGATAGCATTTAAAAATCCTATTGCCTCAATGGACATTAAGTGCTATAAAGGTTTTATTAGATTACATGTTAGGTCAAAGTCATGGCTTCTGTTCATTAGCACATACATGGTGATGTTTGTTTATCATATTTTCTTTGAGGGCACAGTAATTTTCTGGGGGCCAATTTGACTAGGGTATTTTATCCTGGCAGATTTGATGGGGGCTGATTTGGTAAATGACCAATTTGTCTGTGATTCCATAAACAGCTTACAATAGCATCTGTAAGTGACTTTAGCATCTCCTGGATGACCTTGAGTGAAGAGATTCAAGGTGAAACATCTATGTAACATTTAAATAACTAAGTTGGTGTATTGAGTTACTATAAGTCGATAAATTGAGAGTTAATTTAACTAAGTAACTAAGTTGGTAAATGAAGTTACCTAAATTGATTTATTGAGTTAGTAAGTCAATAAATTGAGATATCCATGTCAATTTATCGAGTTACTAAGTCTATAAATCGAGATACATATGTTGATTTTTAAGTAGATAAATCAAGATAAAAATAATTCATGTTGGCCCTTCTGTTCTTCGCTACTAGTGTTTTTTCACTAAAAATTTGTGTAGTGTTGACATAATCTTTGATTTTCACTTTTACTATGTTTCAAACAAATACTCATTGATTCTGTCTCTATAGGATTAAAAGACACAAGGTACAATAGAAAGTATTTTTAATATTTCTTAAATCCTCATTTAACTTGATTGCTGCACTAACTCAATTCTCAATGACATATGTTATCAGCAAAATGTCTTAGATTGCTATTTTAAATTTTTGCAATATTATTTACAAAGGCTACAACAGAATAGGAACTAAAACAGATCCTTGCAGTACACCTGCTGTTATCATTATACTCTATTCTCACAACTGGCAATTAATGGCAACTTTTTTGGATTCTGTCATTTGAATACTTTTTCAAACCGTGCATAATGTTAAATCAGTATTATTCCATCAATCCATCCTATATGGTCTGGTGGTCAAATTGGTCCGTTGGTTAAAGTTTGGTAAAAATATCACTTTGTACCTCTGTCATCGTGTGGAAAAAACCAATAGTAGGACCCAATGTGACCTTTATGTGTAAATGTCAGTAAAAACCACCTTTAGTCTTACCTGTCTCAAACAGGTAGGATAACACATGAATGATAGCTGGGAACATTAATCCTCTTTGGTATGGCTGATAACAAAATGCAACAATCCACACTCACCTTCTAAATTAGATATGGTGTTTCCATCCACTGCCTTAGCAGCAGCATAACTATAGTCTCCATATATCTCTGTTGTTATCTGATAAGCTGTTTTTCCTGCAGCAATGTTAATCGGCCCTCCTGCTCTGGTCTTAATGTTACAGGTGTCCATAAGAAACACTAATATCAGAAAAATGTGCACCGACCCAGTCATCTTTCAAAAGCTGGTTGTTTACATTTGGATGATGGGTATTTCTCCACAAAATAGACATTTACATACAGCTTGAATAATCACTTATTTTACACTTAGATTAAATCAAATCCTGTTCAATCATTACTTTCCAACTTCCAGTGCCATCTATTCTGTGGCTTTAAGCATAATTTTTATTAGCACCACAAAGACATATCAAGTCCAAGTGAAATTAAAATTGATAAATTCTCTTTCGAAAGCATAATTATTATAGAACAAAAATATATAATTTGAATAATAACATAAAATATGCCTAAATATTTATGGGCACGATATATCCATTGTCATAACTTGATGCAAATACTTCTATGTCTTTATTTTCCCCATCCATTTGATTAAAATAAAATAATGGAATTGTATTAAGCCTGTTTTTATAAATGGACTTTGCCTCACGAATAATATCTGATGTAATTGTACATACAATATAATAATGCATTATAAATGCCCAGGTCATTATCCTTATTGGAGTGTAAAAATTGTATCAATAATATCATCATCCTTTGTTACTCAGTAATAATATTACTGGGCTGAATAGGGCACGCTTTCAATGGCTTTACTCAAAAGCATTTTTCAACCAGAAAACATTTGTACAGCACAGATCTCCAGCACGGTGCATTTCTGAAAATTCCGGATTTTTTTTTGCATCCAGAATAATGTTCATAAAATGTAATCACATCTTCCTTTGGCCTGATCTTCATTTCATGAAGATCTGCCTGCTCATTACATCTGGAGTTATTTCAAACGAAGGCAAACAGACAGACAACTGAACATACTCAAAAACAAACCCTCCTTGTAGAGTTAACAAACAGACGATTGAATGCACCCAAGACCATAACCTCGCATAAAACCTTTCATGCATCAAAAATAACATAATTACAACTGAACCAGGTGGCATGGGTCCTCAAGGGACTAGAGAAATGATTCTACATCCTCCAGACTGTTAGATAACCTGGCAAGTTTCATTTAAAAAATATCCTCTAATATACTTGTATTTACTTCTGTTTAAAAGGGAAATTCTTCTTAGATGGGTTCAAATGAATAACACAATTTGGTTTCCGATATTTTTGTTTTACTCTCAGTCTTTTTTTATGAATTAAGAACAAGGTCTGATAATAAGTTCATGTTTTTTATAACATATGTATTATTCACTTTTTTTGCACAATAGACAATAGTTTACTGTTCATTCTTTGGAGGTCAAGGATACACACGGTGTTGGGAAGGATGGATATGAATCTAATAAAAATTCTATTTCACAATCACTTAAATCACTTGTCTGTTTTACAAAAATCTGGAAGTTGCGTGAAGAATAAGAAATTTTTTTTTTGCATCAAACATTGGAGTTGCTCTGAGGTTTACTTTGAAACAGCTTTTTTCTACTCATTTCGAAGGTTTTGAGTATTTAGTTAATTTTTCATAGATGTTTTGGTTCAGCTATTAACAGTAACTTTTAGGATTCTGTCATCCGAATACTTTTTCAAACCATGTATAATGTTAAATCAATATTATTCAATCAATCCATCCTATATGCTCTGGCAGTTAAATTAGTTCACTGGTTGAAGTTTGATAGAGTATCCTTTGATTTTAATCTTTGTTCTTGTGGTTTTGAATCCATCTGGTGTTAAGAAAGTCAATATCAGGACCCAATTTGACCTTAGCTGTTGAAATGTCAGTAAAACCCACCTTTGTCTTATATAGTCCAAAAGGTAGCAGAACACATGCATGATAGCTGGAAACCCTATTTAGCATGGCTGATAACAAAATGCATCTATCCACACTAACCTTCTAAATTAGATTTGGTGTTTCCATTCACTGCCTTTCCAGCAGCATAACTGTAGTTTCCATCTGTCCTCATATATGTTGTTATCTGATGAGCTGGTTTTCCTTTTGCAATGTTTAGTGGTCCTTCTGCTCTGGTCTTGATGTTACAGGTGCCCATAACAAATAGTACAATTAGAAAAATGTGCAATGGTCCAGCCATCTTTCAAAAGGTGGTTGCGTCCATTTGGTAAATGGTTATTTCTCTACGCTACAGACATTTACATACAACTTCAATAATTATTTATTTGTGCTCAGACCGAATTAAATTCTATACTATATTGTTACTTGTCTTCCTCCAGTATATCTACTTTGTGACTTCTAACATAATATTTTATTGACACTATAAAGTTATATCAAGGCCCAGTTGAAATAAAATTGATGTATTCTCACTGCAAAACATAATTTTTAAACAAAATCCATAACACAAACTAGCTAGGCTTAAAATTTATGGGCATGATACATAAATTTTCATAGCTTGATGAAAATATAAATATTGCTATATTTCCCCCAGTCTTTGATGAAAGTAACATAAAGGAATGTCATTAAGACTGTTTTTTTATAAATGGTATTGGTATTACAAATAATATCTGATGTTATTGTACATACAATATACTTATGCATAAAATGCCCAGGGCATTACACTTGCTGGAGGGAAAAAATAGTCTTTTAAAAACAGTCTGAAATGATCATGCTTTGTTCCTCAGTAATAATATAACTGGGTTGATTAGTACACACTTTTGTATGTAGTATGTTTCAACTAGAAATCACTTGTAGATTTGTTTATTTGTTTATTTGGGGTTTTACGTTGCTTTCAACACTGTACAGGTCATATCACGACAGGTAGTTGGAAGGGCAGAGGAAACCAGTACATATAGTTCGCTAGGGTTCTGTACTGTAAACTGCCGACCAACGGCAAGCAACTACCAGCTTTCCCACTTACGGCCATGACGGGGATCGAACCCCGGCCACAGAGGTGGGAGGCGAGAGTGTTACCACTCTGCCACCGTGGCCCCGAAATCACTTGTAGAGGGCAGACATCTACTGGAGTGCATTTCCAAAACTTCAGTATTTATGTCAGCCGACTTGTCAGTCAGCTAACATTATGTTGTCACTCTACACATCTGTGTCCGCGTGAACAACTTCTCCTCCAAAACTACAAGGCCCAGAGACATGCTGTTTTTTTTAAAATACACCTTAACTATGGAGGATAAAAAGTGTTCAAGGCATGCAAATCTGTTTGTTCATCTGTTTGCAAGAGCCATTAAAAGTGAGGTACCCCCACCAAAAGTGTGAATATTTCAATGCTTTATGACAATTTTCTCATTGACTATTGCACGGATTTCTCTTATATCTTGCATATATATACTAGGCCACAAGCAGATTCTCTTGTGTGAGTATCAGACTTGGTGCTTTATTAAGTTTTTTTAAAATAATTTTTAGTGCATTAAAATTCATGAAATCATGCACTAAATCACTTATTTGCACAAGATTTTCAAACTCAAGGTCACTACGGCAAGGTCAAAGGTTAAATCAAGGTCAGACCATGACGCTGCACACCTACACATTCTAACCAGTGTCCCTACCAAGTATCAACTTCCTACACCTTACGGTTTCTGAGATACAGCCCGGACAAACTTTTCCCCGCCATCCACCCACGCGCACACCTGCCTGCCCGTCCATCCGGACACCATGGGTGAAAACAATACCCCGACAGGTCTTAAGGGCTGTGGGGTAAAAATTTATCTATCTATCTATCATTGGAATGGGTCAATTGAGATGTCCAACAACCGTACCCACTGAAAAAAAAATTATCAGTTTTATTTATGTCTTGTTACATCATGCCTAGTACCTAAAACTGATTATAGAATATTACTCCTCAAAGATTGCCTATAAAAGAAGAATTTGCACACTGTAATGGGCAAGTTGAAGGGCAAGGATCTGACTGTTCTCTGAGATAACTACCAATAACTAGGTTTGAAATGTGAAAGTCTAGTATTAAAAGGGGGGAAAGGGATTCCCTTGGTCCATCTATGCCAAACTGAGGGTACTCTATAAAAGTCGGAACCGGACCCGGAAACGGACCAATTTCCAGACCGCCCTTACCACCGCCCTACTTACCGCATAGCCAATCAGAGAACAGATGCTGGTCCACACCCACAGAGTGACGAAAATGTGAGGCTACCATGGGGTTTCTAACAATATTTTACAAATATATAATCCAGCAATATTTTACTGTCACCGCACCTGTTGAACTCTTCTGGCAGTATAAAACAAATAAAATATCAAATGCTGGTACTTGTACACCCACAGAGTGATGAAAACATGAGGCTACGATGGGGTTTCTAACAATATTTTACAAGTATGGCTGGGGCAGTGACCTCTTCTCCTTGATGGGCTGGGGCAGTGACCTCTTCTCTTTGACTGGCTGGGGCGGTGACCTCTTCTCCTTGATGGGCTGGGGCGGTGACCTAGTCTCTTTGATTGGCTGGGGTAGTGACCACTTTTCCTTGATGGGCTGGGGCAGTGACCTCTTCTCTTTGATTGGCTGGGGCGGTGACCTCTTCTCCTTGATGGGCTGGGGCGGTGACCTAGTCTCTTTGATTGGCTGGGGTGGTGACCTCTTCTCCTTGATTGGCTGGGGCGGTAACCTCTTCTCCTTGATGTGCTATGTATTTCATTAGGAGAAAATGTACAGGGCCTGTATTCACAAAGATTCTTATTCTTAGTCTTATTCTTAGAATTCTTAGCAAAGAATTTTTCTTAGACTTAAGTGTAATTCTAAGAAAAATTCTAAGAATCTTTGTGAATACAGGCCCAGGCCTCTGCATGTGTATTGATTTCCTCCCTACTCACCACCCAGCCAATCAGAAAACAGATACTGGTCCAAGTACAACTGCTACCCACACCCAATTCTACCGCCCTACCACCCTGGTCCGACCGCCGTTCCGGAAGTCCGGGTTTTATAATGAACCCAAACTGAGGGGAAAGGGGTATGGGGTGGGGGGTTTTGATTAATGTAGGTGAAAAAAGGGGTTGGTGGGGAGGGCTTTATTTCCATTTGGCCGGAAATGGGGCTTTTGTCAGGGGTCTATGTCAGGAAATACTATGTCCATTCCCCAGGGTACCCACTAACTTGTCACTCATCTTTATAATAAAAAGATCTTTTTAACAGTCTTTAATTGTTGCAAGTCTAGATGTCACAGTGCCAACATAACCCTTAGAAAAGTCTCATGATGGGATTGTAAAATGTTTGTAAATGCTTAAATCTTTTTAAAAACCTTTCTAATGTTGTAATATGCAAACATATATTCCAGTAAACATGTTTGAGTTTTGCTAATGTTTGAAACAAAATATTTTGCAAAGGTTAAAAAAATGATGGTTTCAAACCCATGTATAATGGATTGTTTTCAAATTTTTTATGTATACCCTTTATCAAACGTTTAATGATAAATATTAGAAAAAACATTACAACGAAACATAATAATATCTCAAAAATATTACTCTAGCATTCCTTAGCAATGTTAACCTTAATTGGGGTCAGAGGTCAAATTCAATATGTTTTTCGCCTGCTTTGTTTAAAATGGTAAGACAGTAATTTAAAAATAGCATCAGAGATGCCCGTACCCCACAGCCTTGGGAAATAGTTTTCAGCACCATGAGATTTTGAAGTAGTGAAACAGTATACAGATTGGGATACTTTCAGAGCAGTGTCAGTGTCCAAATAATGTTTAAGTGGAGAAAATTGCAAATTTAATAAGTAAATTAAATTTTTATAAGTTAATACCATATCCAATGGACAATATGCTAAACCGGTCGGCGCAGACCGGCCCACCAAACGTCAGAAAAAGACGTCCTGTGTTTCCACCCGCTGGCCGGTCCTCACACTGCACTCACCAGGTGGTGCATCGTACTTCCTTCCTGTCTAGACAACCTGACGTCATAGCATCTTTTTCATTGTCTAAACCTATTAGACCCCTAGTAAGCTGATAGCAGGGTCAGTGCGAGGGTCTTGTGTGTCCATTGGATAGGGTATTAACTTATAAAAATTTAATTTACTTATTAAATTTGAAATTTTATTGCGTTAATACATCCTATCCAATGGACAATATGCTGAATAACTACCGCTTGGTCGGCGGGTAAGTTACTAGGGACTTATGCGAACTCAGACAGTAACAAAAGAAAATTTCCTCCGAGCCTGGGTCGACTTAAGATTGTCAAGACCCTTAAGGCTATAGTCAGTCAACAGAAACCGGTCCAAACCGACTCGCCTCCCCCCCCCCTTTTTTTACAGACCTGCTGTGAGGTAGGGGAAGAGAGGGATGAGTTCAGTCCCAATGAAATAAACCTCCCGAAGGAAGCACATCTGATTTTTTTTGATGCTTCTTAACTATATATACACTATTTACATATGTACAGATCTCCTCCCTGAACTGGGCTACTGGTGGATCTGCTGAGCAGCCACTACAGGTCCCAGGTGATAGAGCTCAGAATCAGCCCATGCCACATCCTTCAGATAAAATTGTGTGAAGATATTATGTGATTTCCAGTGGCAGGCTGATAAGATTTGTTCCAAGGAAACCCCCGACTGGAAGGCCTTAGAAGCAGCAAAGGCCCTGACATCATGAGCTTTAACCTGATGTACGGTGTTTTCCTCCTGATCTGAGAGCTCGTAACATAGGATCACAGTTTGCTTGATCCATGAGGAGATAGTGGCAGGTGAGATGTCTTTGTCAAACCCTTTCTTGAAGGAGACAAAAACCAACTCCTTATTCTGCCTGAGGTCTGAGGTCCTGTCCAAATAGTAGCGTAATGCTCTGACCGGACAGAAGGACCTATCAGACTTGAGGGACCTATCCAGAGTCGGGGCCAAGGCTGGTATGATTACTGGAGCCACACTGTCCGGACCCTCTTTGGCCAGCTGGTTCTTGGAAAGAAAGCTGGGAGATGGATACAGGGACACCTTAGACCAGTCAGACTGGTGTCTGATGTTCCTACTTTGCCAAGCATGAATCTCACTTCTGAGTTTGCCTGAACCCAGGGCTAGGAGGAAAACTGTCTTGAAGGTCAAATGCTTCAAGGAGGCCTCCTTAATTGGTTCAAAGGGAGCCTTTGTGAGCTGGTGTAAAACCAGAGACAGGTTCCAGGAGGGGATACCTCTTCTGCCCTTGGGTCTGTCTCTGTGGAAACTATTCTTTCTAATTCTATTCTAATTGGACTTTTATAGCGCTTAATCTCCCCAAACAAGAGGACTCTAAGGCGCAACAAAACAAAAAGCAGTCAACAAAATTCTGTGTCCAGGGACATAACAGGGGTCGAACACCACGGAGAACGCCAGGAGGATGATTCAGGCTAGGGTGGATATGCTTTGGTGTACAGGTAGGTTTTAAGCTGTTTTCTGAAGGAGGCCAGGGATGGAGAGGCACGAATCACATCAGGGAGAGTATTCCACACAGTAGGAGCATCAAACGCAAAACTATTACCAAACTGTTTGACAGATTTATGAACAGAGGGGCAGAACTTTGGAATAACTAGGAAATTACCACCACTTTGACTGCGCCTGGTACTATAAGAACTGCTGTAGGAAGAAAGATGTGGTGAAAAATACCTGGGAAAACCTGTGTGAAGATACTTATAAACAAGTGTGACTGTCTTGAACACAATGCGCTATCCAAGAGACGGGTGAGATTTTCATCTTTTCTGATGTTGAGGGTTGAATTTCCCAGTTTATCAGCAATGGCAGACCTGTAGCCATCAATGGTGCTGGGCTGCAATTTTCTTTCCTCAAAAAGGTACATTAGGAAATCAGCGACTGACTTTACAGGAGGTGCCCTGAAGTCCACCTGATTAGTGATGCACCACTTTGTAAAAATGGCCCACTTTGCCTCATAGACGGATCTGGTTGATCCCCTTTGAGGAGCCTCAATTCTTGTTGCCACCGCCTCAGAGAAATCCTGCTCCTTGATCGCTGTGGCTCTAGGAGCCATGCATGGAGATTTAGGTTTGTCAGACTCCTGTGAGGGGTCTGATTGAAGGGTTGAGTCAAAAGGTTTGGCAGTTGAGGCAAAAGCAATGGGATCTGGCTGGACATTTCCACTAGGTCCCAAAACCATGTCATGTTGGGCCACCCCGGGGCAATGATGATCAACCTTTGGTATGGGGAGTCCTACAACTTCTCCACCACTTTGCCCAATATGGCTGTCGGTGTGCAGGCATATGCACCCAGATCTTCCCATGACAAACTGAGTGCATCCACTGCGGTGGCCATGGGGTCCGGAACTGGTGATACAAAGAGGGGCAACTTGTTGTTGAATCTCGTAGCAAAGAGATCTATTTGAGGCTGATGCCACCTGTTGCACAGGGCTTGAAAAACCTCTGGAAGGAAGGACCATTCTGTTTGGATGGTCTGTCCCAATCTGGACAATTTGTCTGCCACTACATTTAAGCGGCCGGGAATGTGTTGGGCCTTCAGAGTCACTCGATTCCCGGTGCACCAGGTCAAGATTCTCCAAAGTAGGGCACAAAGTGGGGCCGACCTCATGCCTCCCTCCTTGTTGATGTAGGCCACTACTGTGGTGTTGTCGGTTGCTACCAGAACCATTTTGCCTATGCATAGCTTCTGGAACTCTTTTAGAGCCAGAAAGACTGCTTTTAGTTCCAGGTAGTTTTTGTGTAATTTGCTTTCCGGTAGGGACCAGGTTCCTCTACCAATGAACTCGTTTAAGTGAGCGCCCCACCCTTCTTTGATGCGTCTGTCAGAGCATGTTGCATAGGGTGTAATGGCTGGCCTGTGAGGACATTGTCTTCTTCTAGCCACCATTGTAAATGAGGATGTAGAGATCTGGGTAGGGGAATTCATTTTTCTAACGATTCCGGTATTCTCCAATTTCTTTTGAGGTGCTATTGGATGGGCCTCATGTGTAGTCTGCCCAGATGAACTTGTTTTTCTGTGGCTGTTAAAAGGCCTATCAAGGACATCAGCTCCCTTACTGAACAAGCCGGTCGGGAGATGAGTTCCAGTATCTTTTCCTGTAGGCTTTGCCACCGGTCCGGTGTCGGTCGGACCCGACCGGACTCAAGGTCGAATTGGTAACCTACGAAGTTGAAAACTTGTTTGGCTCCAGTTCCAACTTTTCTATGTTCACCAACCAACCTAAATGTTGGCACATTCTTACTAGGGTCTGTGTATGCTGGAGACAGACCCGGTGGGATGTGGCTCTCACCAACCAGTCGTCTAGGTATTGGTGGATCCTTATACCATTTTGAATGGCCATCAGCTTTACCTCCTTTGCTATAATAGTAAATTCCATGGGGGCTGGGGGGCTGTCGACAGACCGAACGGCAGTGCTTGAACTGGTAGGTCTGCCCCTGGATATGAAATCTGAGGTACTTCCTGGACTGTTCCTGTATTGGAATGTGGAAGTAAGCGTCCTTGAAGTCTATTGGGGTTACCCATTTTCCCTTTTGGAGAGATGTTCTGATGGTTTCCGGTGTCTCCATCTTGAATTTTTCGGCCTTGAGGAAAAGGTTCAGATTGCTTAGGTCTAAGATCGGTCTCCTCTTGTTGTGGGGTTTTGGGACTAGAAATAGTCGGTTGAAGAAACCCAGTGAGACCTTTTTGTGAACTAGTTCTATGGCATTCTTGGACATAAGCTGATGTAATGCCTCTAACAGTTTGAGATTTCTGTGAGGATTGCCATAGCAGCTTATGACTGTGGGGATTCTTGACAAGTTTGGCCGGATCCGAAAGGGGAGGGTGTAGTCCTCTTTCAGGATTTGAACCACTTTCGGTCCGGCACCCAGATCTAACCACTTTTTCCAAAAGTTTTGGAATCTGGCCCCTACAGGTGAATTTGTGACAACATTTGGAGCATTTAAGACAGGATTTACATAATACAATGGAGTGACACAAGAAACACTTTTCACAGACTTTAATATGCTTTTCTTGTAGTAACAACCTGCTGCCCCGGGACTTATTTCATTCTTTTGAGAATGCCCGGGCGCAGTATGAACAGAATGTACAACATCTAGCTTTACATTTAAAGTATTCATTGTCTTTCCTGTGGGGCTCCCGGTCAGCAGCAGAGGCTTCAATAAAGTTACACATTGATTGTCATTTAAACTGCTGCTGACCCTTGGCCGGGCGCGAGGAGTACTGTTGTTTGCCCTTGTTGTTCTTCCTACGTTGGGTACGGGACAAATTCTTCCAAGCTGGCCTGTCCTGCTGTTTATCCGACCTAGAGTCCTGTCTTTCATATGGGTGGTACCTCCGACCCTTATAAACTGAGGTTGACCGGCCCTTGTCAAATGAAGTAATATCCTCCTCTGCCCTTTTTACAACACTGTCCGGGAACAAGGTGTCCAGATGAAGAGAGCATTCAGTGTATCCGCTTTTACACCGGCCTTGAGGTAGGCTAGATAAGAGTCCCGTCTGAGGAGAGTAGTGTTAGCCATGGTGACGAAAACAAACTCCGTGAGGTGTTCCATGGATTTTGCCATGGCTTGGCAAACACTAGAGTTGAAATCTAGTAAAAATTGGAGTTCGTCTAATGCAGATGATACTTTGGCTGCTGCCTTTCCTTTGGACTCCACTCTCACAGCTTTCAACTGACTGTTCATGTTCTCTTGAATCTTCAACAAACAACGGTTGAAGCCGGCTGCGTGATTGCATATCACTGTCGACTCGCATGCAGACCTCTCCCATTTTCTTAAATTTTCTTGGGAAATTGGGCGAGACATGGGAGGAGAAGTAGCAATACCGGCCTGTCTAGCTATCCTAAGATAGGTGCTGTTGAGTCGTGATGACCCGGAATGCCATGAGGAGACAGTTTGATCAGAGTCCTTCTTGGGATTGGCATGAAAACCATACCACTTCTGTTGAGATTTCGGAGGCCGGACAAATTGGTCCCTTAACAGTCCTCCTGCCTCAGAAGTACGCGTGGGATATCCCTGCACCAGTGTGATGCTGAGCTTGGATATCTTCCGGCACAACCACTCGTCCGTTGGCAAATTTACAGAAACCTTGCCCGGTGTGTGAACTTTCGGACCCACAAAGGGGTTGTCCTCTAAAGTGGTAGCACCCGAATCAATGTCTGGAATATGGTCCCAATTCATGTAAGAGCGGATTCCCCTCATCGTCTCCCGGTATGATTGCTCTTCGGAGAGGGACTGGTCATGATCAGATAGATTTGCTTCCTGATCATCTGAAAGTTCCCCTTTCTCCAGGAAGATATCTAAAGGAGGTCGGTCTGATGATAGGGAGTCGGTGTCGGATCCACTCGAAGAGGGAGAGTCCTTTCTGGAAATGTCAAAGGCACTGGCTAATTGTGTCTGAACAGTTTCTCTGGCAGCCGGGTCCGGGTAGAAGATGAAGCTCTTGCAGCAGGTCTGTGCTGAGAAGAGTCGGTGGCCGGAGAGTCAACAGCAGGGTCGGTGGCTTGAGAGGGCTGAGAGACTGGTTTCAAAAATGGGTCTGGTCGGACCACGTTGGCTGGTGGAGCATAAGCCGGAGTGACTTTCACTGTGCTAAAAACAAGGTCTTGAGGTTTGTCCAAAGTCTTGGCCATAAGCAAGGCTTCCAGCCTGTTAAATCTGTCCGACCACTTTCTGTCGAGGTCTGAAATCTTCGCATCGGTAGAAGAGATGGTGGACTTGCCCTGGTCGGTGGTTGAAGTAGAAGTCGGTCGGTTGGAAGATGATTTCACCGACTTATCTGACTTAGCTGGCTTAGCAGATGTAGATGAAGATTTCTTGCCCTCAGTCTTTTTTTTCTTCTCAGCCAGACCACTCAAACCAGAGGTTGTCTGGCCATCCACGACCCCCCACTACCGACACAAGTGCCAGGTCCACAAGGGTGGGACTGAGAGTGTCTGATGCCTTGGCTGGTGTAGATTACTTTGCTTCTTTCTTCTCCTTCTTAAGCTTGTACGAAGGGGTGGACAACTGGGCCTTTTGCTCTGAAGTTAAGGCGTCACAATGAGAGCAAGCCGCAGGTGGAGTTTCAATACAAGGGTCAGAATACTTCTTCTTGTTGTGACAATGCGCACAAACTGAATGAAGGTCAAAATCTGTCATCATGTGGCCACAACTCCCTCGACGCTGGCTGGGAGAAGACATAATAGTCTATAATACTTATAGAACAAAATACTAAAGTTAAAAAGCAAAGTTCCTTCACAAACTCACAAAATTATAAAAAAATCCTGAACTTAGAAAATCTGTGCAGGCAGTGCATGCGCCAAACGAAAAAGATGCTATGACGTCAGGTTGTCTAGACAGGAAGGAAGTACGATGCGCCACCTGGTGAGTGCAGTGTGAGGACCGGCCAGCCGGTGGAAATACAGGACGTCTTTTTCTGATGTTTGGCGTACCGGTCTGTGCAGACCGGTTTAGCATATTCTCCATTGGATAGGATGTATTACCGCAATAAAATAACATCTAAGAGAAAGAAACTACATGTAAAGATTAAGTATTAAAACAGGACAATTCAGTTAACTAAAAATTATGAAGCTTTAAGACTTTTGATATTCATTTGTATGGTCGAATTATGGTTTGCAAGTTTTGAATATTACCCATACATATGGCAACACATGCTTTTGTGTGGAGTTTGGGCAAAACCTGTGGCTCACTTGATGCAATACCATCTGTTACAATTGGAAGTTGCAAAAGTAAAACAGTTAATGAATTCTAATCTAATCTACTGCTTTGCAGGCGCAATATCTTCCCCACAAAGGGGAACTCAGTGCGCTGACTTAACAAAATTATTATCATAAGGAAAGTCAAGGGGCTAATATGACTTTAACAGTGCTTAATCTACATCAAAAGACACCCAAAGGTGCAACAACCAAGATTCAAGTAAAAAGATATAAGAGAGATAAAATAGCATCAGATATGCAAGATCAAAGGTCAAATCCAGGTCACACCATGACGTTGCACACATAACACCCGACCAATGTCCCTACCACATATCAACTTCCAACCACCTTTTGGTTTCCACAATATATAGCCCAGACAAGGCATTATAGGTCAAGGTCACTACGGCAAGGTCAAAGGTCAAATCAAGGTCACAACATGATGTTTTACATCTACACACCCAAGCCAATGTCCCTACCAAGTATCAACTTCCTAGACCTTACAGTTTTCCAAGATATGCCCAAAACAAGATTTTATAGGTCAAGGTCACTACAGCAAGGTCAAAGGTCAAATCAAGGTTAGACCATGACGCTGCACACCTACACCTCCTAACCAATGTCCCTACCAAGTATCAACTTCCTATACCTTATGGTTGCCGAGATATAGCCCCGACAAGATTTTATAGGTCAAGTTCACTACAGCAAGGTCAAAGGTCAAATCAAGGTCACGTCATGACTTTGCACACCTAAAACCCCTAACCAATGTCCCTACCAAGTACCATGGTACCAACTTCCTACACCTTACGGTTTCCGAGATATAGCCCAGACAAGATTTTATAGGTCAAGGTCACTAAGGCAAGGTCAAAGGTCAAATCAAGGTCACATCATGTTGTTGTACACCTACACCCCCCTAAGCAATGCTCCTACCAAATATCAACTTCCTACGCCTTACGGTTTCCGAGATATAGCCCGGACAAGATTTTATAGGTCAAGGTCACTACAGAAAGGTCAAATCAAGGTCAGACCATGATGTTGCACACCTACACCCCTAACCAATGTCCCTACCAAGTATCAACTTCCTGCACCTTACAGTTTCTGAGATATAGCCCAGACAAGATTTTCAAACTCAAGGTCACTACGGCAACGTCAAAGGTCAAATCAAGGTCACACCATGACGTTGCACACCTACACCCCCTAACCAATGTCCTTACCAAATATCAACTTCCTACACCTTATGGTTTCTGAGATACGGGCTGGACAAACTTCTTCCCGCTGCCTGCCCGCCCATCCGGACACCATGGGTGAAAACAATACCCTGACAGCCCTTAAGGGTGGGGTAAAAACTGTGCCTCCATTCAATTCTTACTTTTAGAGATTGCATGTGGGCCATTTTTTTATAAACACCTCTGAAGTCCCTTTTTGTTGCTCAACGCCATATCTTTGTTTGCAAATGTGTGAAGGTAAATGTTTAATAAGCATTGTTAAAATATGTGAACAAAAACATTCGTGATAGAATGTTTCCAAAACATTTGATAGAAAACATTTAAAATTTTTTTTTAAATGATGGGTATCCAAACCAGTTGCTATTAAACATTTGTAATTCATTTGTGGAACACTTTTGAGAGCAAGCATTTACAAAACATTGTAATAAATGTTGTGTGTTTTATGTATACTGTTTATGAAGTATATATTATAATGGTGAATGTTTGAAAAAAAAACCCTTTCCATGCAGCATAACATTCATTTTTCCAGCATTTTTATAAATGTTTAAAAAAACGTTTCCGGTCAAGCCTATAGTTTCTTTTGAGTTATAAACGCTTAATCATGTAATGAATGTTTTCAGCAAAAATGTTTGAAGAGAATGTTTGAGCCGTCATATTTCAGTGAGCCCACAAATTTTAACTAACTATTTAACAATTTTCCACACAAAAATAACATTTTCATTATAAATTCACACTAAAAAAGTTGTTGGTGAACATTATCTGATTGGCTGATGCTATAGAATATAATTTTTACCGGTGGCTTAATTACTTGTACCGCCCTTGAAAGAAATCAATGTCTGGCTGTTTCTTCAAAATTAAGTCATTCAGTACTCATATATTACATAAAATTACAGTAACACTTGGTCAATGCTTATTCTACGTGTGTTGGAATTTGCTCTGATCAAATCAGACTTCAATTAACTATGTCAGGTATTGCACCACTCCATGCTGCAACCTTTATGTACACATTTCAATGCAATGTCCCCCGGGTGAGCCACTGACTTGGTGGATTGTGTTATGAGACATAAGCATACCGCCACAACCACCCCACAAAAGTACTGATATGTACTGGGGTACCCACCATGTCTAATTTGATACTCACCTTTTGAAAATTGAATGAATATGACAGTGTTAAATAATATATATAGTATATACAGTACATCAGTTTAAATGCAAGTGATGCTCAACAATCTGGTTTTTATTGTAAACTTTAGCTAATGTTTTGAATAAAAAAATAAAAATTTTACTGCATAATTAATATAAGGATAAGAATGTTACAAATATTGTAAATAAAACCCTCATTTATGATGGCTTCTAATTCTAATTCTATTTCTAATTCTAGTAGTACTTTTATAGCGCTTAATCTCTATCTAATGATAGACTCTAAGACGCAGAAAGCCAAAATCAGAGATCGTAATCGTTAAATCAGGGACATTGCAGGGGTCGACACCATGGAGAAGACAAAATGAAAACTAGGGATAATCTAGGGTGGGTAAGCTTTTTCAAAGAGGTAAGTTTTCAACTTTTTCCTGAATGAGGAGAGAGATTTAGCTGAGCGTACATCATCAGGGAGATCATTCCAAATCCTAGGGGCATCATATGCAAAGCTTATGCCCTTGTTCCACCAAAGGATTAAGCCCCGATCCTGTCGGCGACCCTTAATCGTGGGTAGTCTTGGAAAAAATGGAAAAAAAATTGACCAATGGGGTGGAAGACAGAATCGGTATGAAGGTCTGGGATTAACTACAGATCGGCCTCAGGACGCCCCAGGAGGCCCCAGACAGTCCCTAACTGGTCTGGGACTAAGAACAGACTAAGCCATTTTTCTGGTCGGTTTGAACCACGATCCTGTCGTAGACAAACCGACTGGGTCCCAGGACGCCTCAGGCCTCCTGGGACTAAGCCCCGACTAACCCAGGATTAAGTCCCGACCCCACAAGGTGTCCTGAGGCGTCCCCAGGCGTCCCCAGACCGAGATAGCCGATTTTTGCTTTGCAATGGGACTAAGGGTCGCAGGAAGCCTGGGACTAAGAATAGAGGGTCTGGGACTAAGGGTCGGCGACTAAGGGTCGCAGGCGGCCTGGGACAGCATAGGACTGTGTAAATTTGATCTGAGGAGGCCTGAGGAAGCCTGGGACTGGACATTTTGTTTATGGCGGGAAAAAATAGTCGGTTGGGGTCGGGAGAAATATCAAACATGTTTGATTTCTCACACGGCCTCAACCGACCACAACCGACCCTTACAGGAAGCCTGGGACTAAGCATATTTTTGAAACCGACCCTCAAAAACCCTTAATCGGGAGCCTTAGTCGTGTGGTGGAACACCCACATAAGGCCAAAATGCTAAAATGGCTTTTGAAATTAATCCTGGAAAAGTTTGCATTTTGGCACACAAAAAGTATATATACACATATATAAATTACATAAAATCAATTAACTCACAACTATGGGGGAGGCTTCAGTTAAAAACACTGATTCAGTTTGAAGGATTTTTTTAAAAATCTATTTATACAGCTCAAAATGTCTGCAGTTATCAACACAACATTTTAGATTAAAAACCACACATCGCCTGTGAAAAAACAATATACTCAGCGTTAAAGATAAAATTATCAAGTGGCAGGACTTGTAATCCTCGTTAGTATAGTGGTGAGTATCCCCGCCTGTCACGCGGGAGACCGGGGTTCAATTCCCCGACGGGGAGGGTTTTTTTTCTTGTTTTTTTTTTTTCATTTTATTTGCAATTGATTAACAATTTAAATGCGTCCGCGGAAAAAAAATCAAGCATAAATAAAATAAAATTCAAAGAATAGTGGCCCCCACTCCTGATAAATTGAACAACAAAGATCACCTTGCTCTACAGGTTTATTTAGCACTATGTTGTTTGTGGATTACACATTTATTAAAAGAGGATTTACTGTTAAAACTAAAAATCTTAAAAGGGTAGAAATTCTTCTGTGTCATTTATTTAACAAATTCAAAATATTACACAATAATTCAACAGCCATGATAAAATAAAACAATTTGATTTAAAACACGGTGTCGTGATAAAACCTTATCAACTCAAAATAGTATACAAGTCTATAAGTGTATTAGATTTGGCCTCTGGCCAATTTAGGGTTTGTCTATATCGGTAGGAATCTGGCAAAGGGTTTTGTCTATAGCACAAAATTGCTACACCAGAAAATTTCAACACGAGATGGTTGATGTGACATACTCCTCTGGGCCGGTATTCACAAAGGGTCTTAGCCAGGGCTTAGGCTTAAAGTTGAGACTTTTGTCTCAAGTTTCTGCCCAAAAACTGCTAAGACTATTGTCTTAGGCTAAATGGTATTCACAAAGAATTTAACATTGGTCTTAGGCTTAGCCAAGGGCTCAACTTTAAGACTGGCAAGTGGGAGGCTTAAATATTAACATGATATGTGTTTATTTACATAGCCTTGACCTTACACAAAATCTCGCACTGCATTGTTAGCAAAGATTTGATTGGATGGCAGGCGTGACTTTAATATCGGTGGTGTTAAGGAGTTAAGACAAAAGTCCCGTTCTACTCTTTGTCTGAGATTTGTCCACATTCTTTTATCTATCATTCCTGAAAAAAAAGCCTAATATATGAGACAAGGCCACTGCCGCAACGGTTATCTCCCGCCTTAGAATCAGTAATAATGGAGAACTAAAGGAGATATAAAGCCTTTGTAGTAAGATAACCCCTGCGGCTGAAGGCCGTGGTCGGGAGATTATAAAATGCCTTCCGTACGTGCATGCGTGCGTGAGTGCGTCCGTCCATTCGTCACGTTTTTGCATAAACCTTAATATCTCATTCATTTATGAAGATATCTTCACCAAATTTGCAGGGAATGTTTATGGCTATAAAAACCTGTCTCTGAAAAATTTTAGCCTCATTTTGAAAAACAAAATGGCCGCCATAGCTAATTGTTTGAAAATCATAAAGGTGCTCTAAATCTTGAAATATTCCAGCTAGCTTCACCAAATTAGCACAAAAGCTATATGGCTAGAAAAGCTAGCCTGATAGTAATTTTGACCTAGTTCAAAAAACAAAATGGCCGCCATATCACATGTTTAATATCAAACAAGGTTATCCTATTAAAAAGGCCTTATATCTCCCCAAATATTGCTCCTAGAGGTTCGGAATGTGAAAACAACTTGTAGGAAGTCATGGGCAGGGAATCTTTTCCAGGTGTTTAATTTGACCTTTGACCCCTGCTTCAAGGTTGAATGAGGTTGTCACACTAAAATGTCCTTATTTCTCCCTTATTATTGGTGCTATGGTTTCACATTGTAAAGACAGACCATGAAAAGCATAGGTTGTGGTCGACAGATTGTAAACACCTTCCATAGGTGTGTCTGTTTGTGCATCTGTCTGTGGGTCCGTTTGTCAGGTTTTAACATAAACCTTAACATCTCATTCAGTTATAAAGATATCTTCATCAAATTTGCAGGGAATGTTTATGGCTACGAAAACCTGTCTCTGCAAAATTTTGGCCTCATTTTGAAAAACAAAATGGCCACCATAGCCAACTGTTTAAAAATCATAATTTCATAACATTGTTCTAAATCTCGAAATATTCCACCTAGCTACATCATATTTGCACAAAAGATATATGGCTAGAAAGACTATCCTGATAGTAATTTTGACCTAGTTCTAAAAGGAAAATGGCCGCCATATCACATATGTTTAATGTCAAATGGGGTTATTCTATTAAAAAGGCCTTATATCTCCCCTAATATTGCTCTTAGAGGTTCAGAATGTGAAAACAACTTGTAGGAGGTCCAGGCCTGGGAATCTTTTCCAGGTGTTGAATTTGTCCTTTGACCCCTGATTCAAGGTTAAATGGGGTCGTCACACTAAAGTGTCCTTATTCCACCCTTAAGACAGACCATCAAAAGTCCTGGCCTTCAAATGTTTTGCCTGAGAAAAATTTTGGCCTTATTTTGAACAACAAAATGGCCGTCATAGCCAATTATTTAAACATCATTAAGATGCTCTAAAACTTGAAATATTGCAGCTAGGTTCATCAAATATGCGCAAAATATATATGGCTAGGAAAGTTAGCCTGGTAGTAATTTAGCCTAGTTTCAAAAACAAAATGGTCGTCATATCACATGTTAAATGGGATTATCCTATTAAAAAGGCCTTATATCTCCCTTATTGCTACTAGGGGTTCCAAATGTGAAAAAAAAACTTATACGAAGTCAAGGCCTGAGACTATTTTCCAATTGCTGACTTTTACCTTTGACCCTTTCTTCAATGTCAAGTGGGGTTATCTTACTACAAAGGCCTTATATCTCCTGTAGTTCTCCATTATTACTGATTCTAAGGTGGGAGATAACTGCTGCGGCAGTGGCCTTGTTATCTATCATTTGTAAACTGAAGATATCAAAAGATCCATGGCATTTGTGAAGCTTTGGGTTTATTTCCAGAAATATATTTGGTAGGTTAACTACACATTCACTGCATTTTATCTAGAATTAAATATATTTTCACGTACGTAAATCAAGGGATCAATATATTATGCACCCATGTAGTCGATATGCACTCCCGTATAATTTAGTAAAATGGCATGGTTCCCAAGTCAATCTAAAATATCTGTTTAACATTAATTCCCAAGCATTACTATGTAAAAATAAATTTGACCAGAATTCAATAGTGTAATTTTCACCTTTTAAAAAGATAAATTGGGTTTCTTTCAGGAAAAGGTACACACTGCGAAGTAGTTTTCATGAACTTTATTATGTGCTCATGCATATCTACAATGAGGCTTTACTCGAGTCCTATATGACGACATTATGAAACACCATGCCATGACGTCCATATTTATCTGACGCCAGCGGCCCAACGCCCTGGTCGGGACACGGCTTCCGCACGTGCACCTTAAGTGTTTACATAGAAATCATGCGAGCCATACTTAATATTTCTTTGTGATGAAAGTCGTTTTTCTTCACTTTCTGATTAAAGACAATTTATCACTGTGTAACGGTATTACTTAAATCTTCTGTCTTTCCCCAAACATGTCATAATATTTAAAAATTACTTGTCTGAAATTATATTTTAAATTCAGACTGTTTTGAAAGAAAAAACCCAATGAGATGCAAATTATTATGTGATCTGAAAAAATCTTCCAAAGTACTGTATTTTGTGAAGAATTTGCTTTGTCAAAAATAAACTTTTGTTGACTTAATTGTAGTACAAAGTACTTTATCACCATACAGAATTGTTTTGCTTAAATATTTCTGTATTTTTTCTTATGTGTGAAAGTATTTAAAAAGTATATATTCTTGATTATATTTATATTCAAAAAGTCACTTTCAAATAAAACAAAAATAATGTAATTGTTCATGATGTTGATATGAAATAAAGAATTGGCATATTTTTTTAATATTTTGTATTTGGTTAATAACTTAAAAATTTATCCCCATACTTATTAAAATACACAAGCATAACCCAAACCTAATAATATGTGTAGAAAATAGCATCAGGGATGCCCGTACCCCGCAGCCTGTTGAAATAGTTTTCAACACCATGAGATATATAGAAGTAGTGAAACTACACAGACTGGGATACTTTCAGAAAAGTGTCAGTTATTTAAAGCTCCAAATAATGTTTAAGTAGAGAAAATAACATCTAAGAGAAAGAAAAATGTATGTAAAGATAAAAGTATTAAAACAATACAATTCAATAGCAAGATGACAGCATTAATAAGTAAACTAAAAATTATGAAGCTGTAAAATTTATTAATTGGAGAATAGCTGTCAATAGAAAAAGCATAATTATGTAAAAGTGCACATAATAATCAGTTGCAGCAATCCATATACCTTTGTCATCAAAGATGTCTCAAATATTGCAGGTGAACACACTTTGACCGAGCCAAAGTTAAAGGTCACACCATGATACACACCTACACCCCCTAACCAATGTCCCTACCAACTGTCAACCTTCTACACCTTATGGTATCCAAGAAATAGCCCAGACAAGATTTTAAAACTCATGGTCACTAAGACAAGGTCAAAGGTCAAATTAAGGTTACACCTTGACGTTGCACACCTACAACCCTAACCAATGTCCCTACAAAGTATCAACTTCCTACACCTTATAGTTTCCGAGATATGGCCCAGACAAGATTTTATAGGTCAAGGTCACTACGGCAAGGTTAAAGGTCAGTATCAAGGTCACACCATAACGTTGCACACCTACACCCCCTAACCAATGTCTCTACCAGCTATCAACTTCCTACACTTTACGGTTTCCGAGATATAGCCCAGACAAGATTTTATAGGTCAAGGTCACTACAGCAAGGTCAAAGGTTGAATCAAGGTCACACCATGACGCTGCACACCTATACCCCCTAACCAATGTCCCTACAAATTATCCACTTCCTACACCCTATGGTTTCTGAGATATAGCCCGGACAAGATTTTATAGGTCAAGGTCACTATGGCAAGGTCAAATCAAGGTCACACCATGACGTTGCACATCTACACCCCCTAACTAATTTCCTACCAAGTATCAACTTCCTACACCTTACGGTTGCTGAGATATAGCCTGGACAAGAGTTTTGAAATCAAGGTCACTGCGGAAAGGTCATATCAAGGTCACACTATGATGTTGCACACCTACACCCCCAAACTAACGCCCCTACCAAGTATCAACTTCATACACCTTACGGTTTCTGAGATACAGCCCGGATAAACTTTTTCCCACCGCCTGCCAGCCATCTGGTGTGCCAAGCACCACCAACAATACCACACATCCCTAGATGTTTCAAAGTTGATTAACTGGTATGTTCTTAATGGCCAGTTGCATGCGTTTTTTCACTTGTGCTGAGGAGCAACTGTCAATTTGCAAAAGAGTAAATAACTTAGGTTGCTGTCTTATTTTCATATTAAATGGTTAAGGGGTAGATTTGAATGCAGGGTCCAGCAGAATATGTCTGTAGCTCAAACATGTTGGTTGATGCCTCGTGGTGAAAAGAGTGCACAATTTGAAGATCCACAACTGTTCAAATCTTCTTCTTTCAGATGCCATATTCGTTTCAAATCTTGGGTGTTTTGATTTTCATAGCCCAAATCTTTCATAGCAGTGAACGGTGATTATTTGGCTAATGTAACCAAAATACTTTCCTTGAAAGTTTTATACAATTTTCACTCTTTTCGAAAAACCACCCTGATGTACAGCCATTTAGGAATGTGTTTAAAATCTAAGACAATGTTACATTGTTTGCCTCCAGATCAAAACTTCTTATTTTTTAGTGTCAATGTAATATCTGTCCCTCCACTTCGTATCCCAACTGGAAAAAACGTGTCAGAACTACATCAGAGATGATAGATTAGAGCAACGCAAAAACTGGTATAAATACATCAGACAACTCACCGGCCAAAAACTTTAACAATAAAGGGGGATATCTTTGAAGCACAAAGGAAAGATCACACAAGCAATAGTTAAATCCAGATTAATAAGCTATTGGATCAAACTATGTGCATCTCTGTAGGTTTTACAGTTTCTTACAAGAAACACTGCCAGACAAAGACAAAAGATAGTAGCAACTTTGTTGGTTGGTATAAAAACACAAAAAATAAAGATATATGTAAAGTTTATATACAGTATCATCATTCAACAATTCTATTTTTTTTTTACAATTACACACTGGTTAAATATCTTTGCATTGAGAAAGCAGACAAGTATAACACTCACCTTCAATACATATACTTTTATCTCTGAACAGCAAAGAAAACCATTTTGATTTTAGTCATTAGAAGGATAAATCAACTGACTTATCAAGACGATATTTTAGTTCAACATTCACTCTTTCTATTGACATGTAAATTCACAACAATAGTTACTTTAAACATTTATATATCTCTCAATAAATATCACTCTTAAAAGTAAAAATGACGGGACATGTAAACATTTATCACCCAAGGAATTCTACAGGTAACAATATACTAATGTAATGATATGAACATAGTTAATGATGGAAGTGTCATACCTTGAAAAACATATATTCAATTACTATATATAAGAGCTTTTTAAATTATTTTATTCCTCTATCAATGTGTATGCGGATATGTGTTTCATTACAATAACTATTTAATGAACTATTTGTCAATTACCACTATTCAAAATTTCAGAACAAATACCCAACTAGTTGAGAAAAATTAATAAAATTAAATTTGTGTAATTCTAATTCTAATAGTATTTTTATAGCACCTAATCTCCATCTAAAGACAGACTCTAGGCGCACAAAACAGAAAAAAAAGAACAAAAGAGAAATTAACATTAAAAAGGAACAACAATAGGACTGTTATGTATAATATTAAAACCTGTTTGCATGTTAAACAAGTGCAAATACTAAAACTACTGTCACTTCACTTGTTTTTGTGAGTGTTGCCTAACAAAAAAAAATGAACTGGTTTGTCTGTGAAACAACACAAAGTTACTATGTTGTTCTGATTGTGAAATCTCTTATGGCCTGGTCACATTTAAACTTATGTTTGTTACCAACAGCAATATACTTAGGCATACCAGTGTTCCAAGTAGCCTTAAAAATAACAAGTGTCACCTTCTGGATACAGAATGAAAGACATATATCCGAGTCATCTCTGTTCATATGCAAACACTGATCTGTATCATTTCATACCCAGATCTAACAAATAAGTCACAGACAATCTACATAGTGAAAAATAAATAAATACTATATTTGCAAGATTAAATCTCCGACACATATTTTGAGACATTTATTCATGTTTATTTGTTACTTTTAAACCCTTGCAATTATAACATATATTTAAACAGATTTTTATATACTTAGTTGTTGAATTTATATTGTATATAACTGTTGCATCAAATTTACAGACAATTTTTGATGAACTGTTGCTGAAAGAAGCTGCTTCTGTGTTGGACAACTATCACTTAATATATCACCTCATGGTAATAATTAAAGACACTGTTTGAAAATTACAGATAAAATACTAGCTTTTTAATAAGTCTCAATGAATTCAATCTGAATTGATATGTTTCAATACATCTTTGTGCCTTTGCTAAATAGAATTACCTTTAACTGCTTCATATGTATTTGATACTGAAACCTTCAAAATCTTATTTCTCTCTGTCAATGTTTATCTTTGTAACTATCAATCCTATCAAAGACACAGGAAAAGTAGATTTCTCAAACACTTCATAGTTTTCCAGAGTATAGACTAATATATTGCTACATAATATTGCTTTAATATTGTTTGTTAAAACAAATGCTTTGATACTAAGTTATGGCATAGTATCAGAAACTTTCTGTGACGACAGATTTATGTAATGTAAACCTAAGGAAATTAGCTTCGATTTAATTCATAAAGCATGTCACTTTTCAGCATTATAAGTAAACTTATTTTGACACGTGCTGAACTAAATCACTTTAAGGCAGATTTCTATGTACACAAGTCATGACATCAGGCAATGGCTTGAGCATGGCTGTGTACAATTTTCTATTTTCACAGAAAAAATCCACATAGCTAATATATATTTCTTTGAATGGCCATAGCTTATTCTTAGCTCAATTTTAATCACTTTCACCTCTGCTAAAGGAGGTTAAGTGATCACTGAATTCTGTCTGTTTATATGGTTGCAAGATTATGAAACAAAAAACTATTGTACAGGAACACATCAAATTTTCACTTGTGGTGCTTCATAGGTGGTTCTTGGCCCAACATAGAATTGACTTAAGATGGTGAATGCAGTGGAACCAATGCTGGATCCAGGATTTCTTGAAAGGTATGTACTCTCTGAGTGCTCCCGATACCGTTTTAAGGCCCAAGAACCTCCAATAAAACTCAAGAATATATGACCTGTCCTGCTTGCGGCAACTTGTGGATCTGGCAAAAACAGTCACTATTCAAAACTTACCGTTAAATACAAGTAATGGTGAGCCGGTGCCTTATTATACCATGATCCCCTCCCCCCAATACATGGAAAAACACTTTAGAGTTACCTATATCCCACTACCCATGAAAAGAATTTTAAATGAATGAAGCACTTTACAATTTGAGGGGAAAATTTGTGTAGTGATAATGTATCTTCAATACTGGAACTGGTACATAATTATGATACAATTTGTGGAGACAACTTGCAATGACACAAGACATGCATATCACAGACTGTTTTCACCAGCTGCTGCAGACAGCTGCACAATACTACTAATAATTACAGACATACCTATACACACTTTACAAGTAGATCTCTTCAGTCTGAGAGACTTCCAGGAAATATGAATATTACAGTAAGGAATAATATTGTGAATATTTACCAGACTCTTAAAAATTTAAATACATTTCACCAAGATGATCACTTACACCATGTATATGCCACACACCTGAAAAACACAGCCATTACTACATAATTATTAAATAAAAATCCACTTTACTAGAATGCTCTTCAAACTTGAAATCATCAAACCTGTCAACATCCACTGCTGTAACCAATCAGTAAATGTGAGTTTACATGCACAAAACCCTTTGGGTATTTGAACAACTAAACATGATGTGTGAATAGCAATGGCCAATTTGTAATTGCTATTCTGTTGAGGACCAAAACAAAATCCAACTGCTTCAGAAGTATTAATTTCTTTTATATTTATGACAATATTTGTTGAAATATTTGTTTAGAATTGGCAAGTTCCTGTTTGTTGTTAATATAATGGCTGTGACACTTTATCCACAAGGACACACAGCCATTGTAGATTATGTTTACCAAAATGTGTCTATTGGACTGATTATAAATGGCAATGGTCAATCAGCGAGGACCAAGAGACAACTGGACAAGGTGATTTATTTTATTTTTACAAAATTTGTTAGCTATTTATTCAAACTGTGGAATTTCCTGTTTATCATTCCATTATATTACTCTGACACTTTATCCACAATTGTAGACAGATGTTACAGATTTTGTTTGCCATCTGAGACTTGCCCATCAAAAATCTAACAAAGATTTTGGAAATATACTTCAAGAAGACGATTAAAATACATTGGCTGCATCATGAGAGGTTACAACTTTATAAGAAGACTATGCTTAAAGTGGATCAAGATGGACAAAGATCATGCAATAGACCAGAGAACACCTGGAGAAGAATGTCAGAAGAGGATCCTCCATAAACAGGCATCAGCAGCACTGAGAAGTTTGCGTACCTATCCCTGTGCATTGATGCTACTTTGGCTTGCATTTTTACTAACATATTTGCAAGGTAGATTAATTAACATTGATAAGACAAATTGTTTAAATGACAATAACTTCCTTTTACTTGTGATTCAATTTTTAATAATTTTTTCATCATTGTGTTCAGTTATATGAGATGCAAATTTTATTAATCTAAAATATCTTCCACAATATATTCCCTTTTTGCTTGCTGGAGCTTGTGAATGCTACAGAAATTATAAGTGCTCAGAAATTCACCAAAACTGCTTCCATAAGCCACAGACAAGGACACAGTCCTTCTATTTCACTACTGTTTGAATTTTATAACTGCAAAACACACATCTGCACACATAGATATGTATATCTGCACTGCAGCTTAAGGAAAGGTGGACTCTGGTGACAACCTTGTGTGCCAATATGCACAGGTAAGATAGGTAGGTAATACAGATCATGAGATGTCTGAAACATTGTCCATACTGTCACCTTGACACTTATGACTTTGAAGAGTTCTAATAATCCTGTGCAATATTGATATAGTATTACCACAAGCAGTAAGAAAACTTTACACATTTGAATCTGTACTTCCGTACCTCTTTTACTGCAATAAATAGAGGAGGGAAAGAGTATGTACAGATGAAGAAAGCATGAAAAACTAGACCTAGCACATCGGAGAACCGATGCAAATTGTATCCACCAGAAGAAAACTCACCAAAGCCATTCTAACATCGCTTAACCTTGAAGGAGAAGCCCAAGGTGAAATCTGACCATATCAAAAGATTCTTAGCCCATGATTTCCTATAGGTTGGTGTGACACTGCAAACCTCTAGGAATACGAATAAGCAAGATATAAACACTAATTTTGGCAATCCTCATTTGACCTTGAAAGAGGGGCCAAAGGTCAAATCCGTTCACACCAAAAGATTCCCAGCCCATGATTTCCTAGATTTTGGTTTACCATTCCAAAGCTCTAGGACCAATAATAAGCGAGTTATAAGCACTTTTAAGTTTGGCTATGCTCGTTTGACCTTGATGGAGGGTCCAAGGTCAAATCCGACCACAGCAATAGATTCCCTTCACATGATTTTGTGTACTATCCTCGTTTGACCTTGAAGGAGGGGTCCAAGGTCAAATCCGACCACACCAAAAGATTCCCGGCCCATGATTTCCTATAGGTTGGTTTACCATCCCAAACCTCTACGACCAATAATAAGCGAGTTATAAGCACTTTTAAGTTTGGCTATCCCTGTTTGACCTTGAAGGAGGGGTCCAAGGTCAAATCCGACCACACCAAAAGATTCCCAGCCCATGATTTCCTATAGGTTGGTTTACCATCCCAAACCTCTAGGACCAATAATAAGCGAGTTATAAGCACTTTAAGTTTGGCTATGCTCTTTTGACCTTGAAGGAGGGGTCCAAGGTCAAATCCGACCACACCAAAAGACTCACAGCCCATGATTTCCTATAGGTTGGTTTACCATCTCAAACCTCTACGACCAATAATAAGCGAGTTACAAGCACTTTTAAGTTTGGCTATCCTCGTTTGACCTTGAAGGAGGGGTCCAAGGTCAAATCTGACCACACCAAAAGATTCCCAGCCCATGATTTCCTATAGGTTGGTTTACCATCCCAAACCTCTAGGACCAATAATAAGCGAGTTATAAGCACTTTTAAGTTTGGCTATGCTCGTTTGACCTTGAAGGAGGGGTCCAAGGTCAAATCCGACCACACCAAAAGATTCCCAGCCCATGATTTCCTATAGGTTGGTTTACCATCCCAAACCTCTAGGACCAATAATAAGCGAGTTATAAGCACTTTTAAGTTTGGCTATCCTCGTTTGACCTTGAAGGAGGGGTCCAAGGTCAAATCCGACCACACCAAAAGATTCCCAGGCCATGATTTCCTATAGGTTGGTTACCATCCCAAACCTCTAGGACCAATAATAAGCGAGTTATAAGCACTTTTAAGTTTGGCTATCCTCGTTTGACCTTGAAGGAGGGGTCCAAGGTCAAATCTGACCACACCAAAAGATTCCCAGCCCATGATTTCCTATAGGTTGGTTTACCATCCCAAACCTCTAGGACCAATAATAAGGGAGATATAAGCACTTTTCATGACTGCAAAGAAACGCCTGTGGCGGCCATCTTGTTTTTCAAAATGAGGCCAAAAATATTCCCAGTCAAGATTTTATAATGAGGAACATATCCTGCGAATTTGAGATCTCTACCTATAATACCCTTTGCTCTAGAGGGCCACCAAAAGTCCTTGTTTAAAGTCCAAAAACGCCCGTGGCGGCCATGTTGTTTTTCAAAATGAGGCCAAAAATATTCCCAGGCAAGATTTTATGGCTATGAATATATCCTGCAAATTTGAGAAGGCTAGCTATAATATTTTTTTCGTTAGAGCGGTAACGGTGAAATCTCTCTACACACTGCGGCGGCGTAACGAAGTCAAATCCATAGTATCCACCGGATGCTATCCGGTGGATACAATAAAAACATTAGAAGCAACAACAAACAAGATACAGGGAAAATGCATTGGAGAGTGACCATTACTCAAAAATATAAAATTGAAAAGCTAAGAAATGACATAAAGCAACTGTTATGCATTAAATTTATTTGCCAAGTTATGACCATAACAGCAAAAAGTTGTTATTTAACAGGTAGAATACTTTATGAAACTGGTACATCATTAATTAATATAGAAATGGTAAATATTTATGAAGATAGAAGATAAACATTAAGCTACATACAGTTGGTACAGAATTCTGCACCTTTTATGTGTTATCTTTAAAATTAACTGTGAGCTTGTGGTTGCTTACAGTGGCATTATGTCATCCATTTGCAAAATTAGATCAGGTTTATGTATGGTATAAGTGTTTGTTCTCTGTTACTAAAGGGTAGGTCTATTTTTTTAGAGCCAAGACTTTTTTTTTGTATCAATGATGATCATGTTAACATTAACAACATAAAAAGTCTATTGTCCATTTGAGATGATAGATATCATCAATATTAACTAGAGGATCGCTTGCAAAAAAAAAAAAAATGTTTTTGCATAGCAAAAACAAAGCGTCCCGAAAAGGATATAAAGGTGAGTGCTAAAGTATTAAGAAAATGCTTCGTTTCTAGCCTTATACTGTTGTGGCAACCAAAGTCAGCGCAGTCTGCTCTATCTAGCACGGTTTTCACGATATAAGCATTTTTGTGTTTTGCAAAAAATAAAAAAATTAAAAATGTCCGCTATATTTGGCGAGACAAAAATATTTTGAAAATTGACATAGCTACTCTGCAGAGATACCCAGCAGGTCCAAAATTTTGTTGAGTTCGCTCCATATAGCACAGTTTTCGAGATATAAGCATTTTTGTGTTTTGCAAAAACTTTGAAAATTCAAAATGGCCACCATTTTTGGGGAGACAAAAATTTTTGTCAAGACCACTGCCGTGGTGTGTATCTCCCGCCGAGCATTAATGCAGAAGAAATAGCTTTTCCGAGATATTCACAATTTTTCATTTTCGTGTGTGAAAGGTCTTCCAAAAGTAGGTGAATGAGTTATTTGAGAAAAATTGGCTATCTGCAATACTATTAAGAGATAATTCACATTTACTCATTTTGAGTAGGTGAATAATTATCTATGGGTCTGAAACTTCACCAAGTGAAAGCTCTCCCAAAAGTAGGTGAATGAGTTATTTGAGAAAAATTGGCTATCTGCAATACTTTTAGAGATAATTCGCATTTACTCATTTTGAGTAGGTGAGTAATTAGCTATGGGTCTGAAACTTCACCATGTGAAAGCTCTCCCACAAGTAGATGAATGAGTATTTGATAAAAATTGGGTATCCGCAATACTTTTACAGATAATTAGCATTTACTCATTTTGAGTAGGTGAATAAATAGCTATGGGTCTGAAACTTCACAGAGTGAAAGCTCTCCCAAAAGTAGGTGAATGAGTTATTTGAGAAAAATTGGCTATCTGCAATACTTTTAGAGATAATTCACATTTACTCATTTTCAGTAGGTGAATAATTAGCTATGGGTCTGAAACTTCACCAAGTGAAAGCTCTGCCAAAAGTAGGTGAATGAGTTATTTGAGAAAAATTGGCTATCTGCAATACTTTTAGAGATAATTCGCATTTACTCATTTTGAGTAGGTGAGTAATTAGCTATGGGTCTGAAACTTCACGAAGTGAAAGCTCTCCCAAAAGTAGGTGAATGAGTTATTTGAGAAAAATTGGCTATCTGCAATACTTTTAGAGATAATTCGCATTTACTCATTTTGAGTAGGTGAGTAATTAGCTATGGGTCTGAAACTTCACGAAGTGAAAGCTCTCCCAAAAGTAGGTGAATGATTAATTTGAGAAAAATTGGCTATCTGCAATACTTTTAGAGATAATTCGCATTTACTCATTTTGAGTAGGTGAGTAATTAGCTATGGGTCTGAAACTTCACGAAGTGAAAGCTCTCCCAAAAGTAGGTGAATGAGTTATTTGAGAAAAATTGGCTATCTGCAATACTTTTACAGATAATTCGCATTTACTCATTTTGAGTAGGTGAGTAATTAGCTATGGGTCTGAAACTTCACCATGTGAAAGCTCTCCCAAAAGTAGGTGAATGAGTTATTTGAGAAAAATTGGCTATCTGCAATACTTTTAGAGATAATTCGCATTTACTCATTTTGAGTAGGTGAGTAATTAGCTATGGGTCTGAAACTTCACAGAGTGAAAGCTCTCCCAAAAGTAGGTGAATGAGTTATTTGAGAAAAATTGGCTATCTGCAATACTTTTAGAGATAATTCGCATTTACTCATTTTGAGTAGGTGAGTAATTAGCTATGGGTCTGAAACTTCACCATGTGAAAGCTCTCCCACAAGTAGGTGAATGAGTTATTTGAGAAAAATTGGCTATCTGCAATACTTTTACAGATAATTCGCATTTACTCATTTTGAGTAGGTGAGTAATTAGCTATGGGTCTGAAACTTCACGAAGTGAAAGCTCTCCCAAAAGTAGGTGAATGAGTTATTTGAGAAAAATTGGCTATCTGCAATACTTTTAGAGATAATTCGCATTTACTCATTTTGAGTAGGTGAGTAATTAGCTATGGGTCTGAAACTTCACAGAGTGAAAGCTCTCCCAAAAGTAGGTGAATGAGTTATTTGAGAAAAATTGGCTATCTGCAATACTTTTAGAGATAATTCGCATTTACTCATTTTGAGTAGGTGAGTAATTAGCTATGGGTCTGAAACTTCACCATGTGAAAGCTCTCCCACAAGTAGGTGAATGAGTTATTTGAGAAAAATTGGCTATCTGCAATACTTTTAGAAATAATTCGCATTTACTCATTTTGAGTAGGTGAATAATTGGCTATGGGTCTGAAACTTCACCATGTGAAAGCTCTTCCAAAAGTAGGTGAATGAGTTATTTGAGAAAAATTGGCCATCTGCAATACTTTTAGAGGTAATTCGCATTTACTCTTTTTGAGTAGGTGAGCAATTAGCTATGGGTCTGAAACTTCACCAAGTGAAAGCTCTTTGGGATAGCTGCTCTGCAGAGATACCCTGAAGATAAAAAATTTCGTCGAAATCGCTCTATGTAGCACGGTTTTCGAAATATAAGCATTTTTGTGTTTTGCAATTTTTGCGCAAAAATTCGAAAATTCAAAATGGCCGCCATTTTTTGCGAGAAATTTTTTGTTTGAAAATTGGCATGGCTACTCTGCAGAGATACCCTGCGGGTCAAAAATTTCGTCGAAATCGCTCTATCTAGCAGGGTTTTTGAGATATAAGCATTTTTATGTTTTGCAATTTTTGCGAAAAATTCGAAAATTCAAAATGGCCGCCATTTTTGGCGAGACAAAATTTTTTTGAAAATTGGCATGGCTACTCTGCAGATATACCCTGTGGGTCAAAAATTTCGTCGAAATCGCTCTATCTAGCAGGGTTTTCGAGATATAACCATTTTTATGTTTTGCAATTTTTGCGAAAAATTTGAAAATTCAAAATGGCCGCCATTTTTTGCGAGAAATTTTTTGTTTGAAAATTGGCATGGCTACTCTGCAGAGATACCCTGCGGGTCAAAAATTTCGTCGAAATCGCTCTATCTAGCAGGGTTTTTGAGATATAAGCATTTTTATGTTTTGCAATTTTTGCGAAAAATTCGAAAATTCAAAATGGCCGCCATTTTTGGCGAGATAAAATTTTTTTGAAAATTGGCATGGCTACTCTGCAGATATACCCTGAGGGTCAAAAATTTCGTCGAAATCACTCTATCTAGCAGGGTTTTCGAGATATAACCATTTTTATGTTTTGCAATTTTTGCGAAAAATTTGAAAATTCAAAATGGCCGCCATTTTTGGCGAGACAAAAATTTTTTGAAAATTGGGATAACTACTCTGCAGAGATACCCTGAGGGTCAAAAATTTCGTTGAAATCGCTCTATCTAGCACGGTTTTCGAGATATAAGCATTTTTGTGTTTTGCAATTTTTGCGAAAATTTCGAAAATTCAAAATGGCCGCCATTTTTGGCGAGACAAAAATTTTTTGAAAATTGGGAAAAGTACTCCGCAGAGATATCCTGCGGGTCAAAAATTTTGTCGAAATTGCTCTATCTAGCACGGTTTTTGAGATATAAGCATTTTTGTGTTTTGCAATTTTTGCGAAAATTCCGAAAATTCAAAATGGCCGCCATTTTGGGCGAGACAAAAATTTTTTGAAAATTGGGAAAACTACTCCGCAGAGATACCCTGCGGGTCAAAAATTTCGTCGAAATCGCTCTATCTAGCACGGTTTTCGAGATATAAGCATTTTTGTGTTTTCCTTATTTGGAAAATTCGTAATGATTAATTAATCATTAATTACTCGGCCATTTCTTGACCAATCAATGCCAAAATCTAATGATTTCCAGATTTTAATAGAATGAATGTATTTGCCAAGTTTCAGGTGAATTGATAAAATTCCTTTCAAGTTATCATCCGGACAAGCTTCCCCATCGAAAAAAGACATTTTTGGTCATGTGACCTCTCTGATTGGTTGAAATGTCACTGCAGCATATTCAAAAAAATTCCCCAGGGCTACTGCCTAAACCTGCCAAATTTGAAAAGAATCCGCCTAACGGTTACAGAGTTATAAGGAAAACAAAATGCGGAGCCGGCGGAGCCGGAAGCTCTCCCATACACAAACAAGCGTCCCTTGCGGGACGCTTAATTAAGCACACCCTTCACATTTGAAGATATTTTCTTCATGTTTAAATATTTCTCATTGAACATAAAAATACTGAATATTGTGCTTTTCTTTATTTTTTCGATTAATTAATCAAGTTATTTCTTCAATCAATCTCTTATGTTTCATGATATGTAAAGTGAGACATATTGTAAATCACTGCCTGCCAAAGGGAGCAGTATTCAAAGGTGATATAGGGAATTCTGAAGAGTTTACAGAGTGTTCAAGTTCGTGTAATACACAATATGTATGTTGCTTCCCATTCATAATGTCTCCATACACTGCATTTGAAAGAACAAATTGCAATATAAAAGAGTCATAATTACACATTGCTGATGGAAAGGTTCAGTCTACAGAAATGGGAACTGACTGCTTGCAGACGGACATGATACTGAGACATACACTAACAGTTGGACAATTGATGACAGATCAGTTGGCAGAAGGTTTGAAAAAATAAGATCATGGCATAACTTGTAAGACAAAACCCCTTGCTTTATGCAATTATTTTAGACAGTGAGACCTAGTTCAGTAAAATGGTCCTATGTAAATTAGCCAATACTGTGATAGGAAATATGTTCGCTGAAAAAACATAAATATGACAGTAAAATTAAAATTATCAAATGAAATAATCAAACAGTGCAAGTCATAATAATTAGAATTTAAATTTTAGAGTAATATAAAATTTGAATTAGTGAAGCTTTGTACATATTTACATATGCATATTTTTTATCAAACTAAATCTTGATAGCTCTTTATATTAAAACATAATATGACTCTCTTTATAAATATACAACTCTCAGATAAATTAAGTACATGTACACTGACAACTCATGACACATGCTCTCCAGTACCAAATACAGCAGAACCTTTATTATCAAAACTTCTATTATCCAAATACTCAATTTTATGGAACTAATTCTTCTCTCCAAACACAAATTGTACTTTCTACATTTTTGACAGAATTAGAGTCAGAGATGAAAAATTCCCTAGTGAGAAGCCCCTTTCCACCTACATTGACACACACACATGTATCTGATTTTTGTCAATACCTCAGGCCTTTGATCTCCCTAATGCAAAAGGGTTGCAAAATATGGACTATTTTGTCTTACTTCAATGGGTAGCCCCCCAGTGGCGAATTTAACAGTCTTTGGTAAATTTAACATTTATTATTCTACTCTTGATGATCACTGTATTCTCATAACAAGATGCTCCTCTTCAGAGATGTTCAGATAATACAGGTGTCTGTTACATCAACCACACATCTTGATAAATTGCTGTTTAAATACAATGTGAGTAGTGTGTGTAAGAATATAGCTTGTGGTGCTTGATATTACGAAAGACTCGACACTTTCAGTGCAGATACTTGAATTTAGAAAATACATAAAAATATTTTTCAGTCATAAATCAACAAAGTATCACTCTGCTATATAAAATATTTCTGTTACTTTGCTGAGTAGAAATACATTTGTTTTACTTAAATAAGAACATATCCTTTAAATTTATGATTTATTTTATCATATGGTTCAAAATATAAGGTACATGGTTTGTGTCAGTTACATTGAAATTTTGACGTTCTTCACTCACACAATATGCTTTGGCTGCAATCATGGAATGGTTGATCAAGTCTCATATTTTGCATGCGTAAAGTACATAAGCAGCTGCTTAGCATTTCTATACTATACTAACATGCATCCTGTGATTATTTCATTCTGTTCTTGTGAAATTAAAACTAGCTGAAAACAAACCTCTGTATAAGAAGCCGAACAGCTGAACATCTATAAACTGCTGGAGAATCCCAAAAAGTTTTGAATATGAGTGATCCTGTCCTATTTGCTGAACCTCCTATATTAAAAAAACTTCTGTCCATTTTTGTACTTTTTTGAGCTGTAACATGCAGATACTCCAACTACATTCAGTGACACATTCAAACCTCAAGTGATGACAAATATATACATCTATTTAACCAAGCATTTCAGATAACAGGACAAATGACAGTGGGAACTGATATTTCCATTGAAAAGAGCATTTTTCTTGAGAGAGTTTTACTTACTGAGGGGTGCCATAGTATATTGAAGACTGTGAAGTCAAAGTTCAAGCAATCAATATAATACATCTACTAAACTCGTAGTTCTAGATAACAGGGCAAGTACCACTGAAAGTGTTCCTTAAGGACCTGATTTTTGATTTCTACTTAAGAGATTTCTGCTTAACAGAGTTCTTGTTCTGGAGGTATGACTATACAAATTTCACATTGTGAATCCTCAAGCCCAGCTTGCTATGGTTCACATTAATACAAGTCCTTCCTTGTAACAGTTTTATTTTATTATTAAAAAGAAATCACAGTTATGTCTACTCCTCTCCATGAGATTAGTAGTAGAAAGTTTTATATAAAACGATCATCTGTCTCAGAGAAATGATCGCAGAATTCACTAGCCGTCTCCATGCACTCCCGTGCAATTTGTGCTCACATCATGTACAATGTCCCACCTGGATGGCAGGACACTATGTCTGTGTTTCTTGGTACTTAGGTGCCAGATCCGGATGATTGGGATTATCCTCACCATCCAACCACCAGGTGTTCACCACACCTTTACCCTGAAAAACAGATTACTCATTTCTTCAGATAAATTCAAGGTGGATGAAAACTGTTCTAAGAATAAAAACTTCTTAAGAACACATGCAACAAATGGCATTAATGCTTAAATATTAACTCAATAGTAATGCTTTGTATACAGTATGCACTTGTACCCCATTTGTCATCACCCACTCTAGGAATCTAAAATTCTTACTCAAAGAATTATTTCTTACTTTTAACGGGTTTTCATGAGAATATGACGTACAAGAATGTTAGTGTGTATGGGCTCAGTAGAGATTTTCTTTACATTTATACTGAGTGTTATAAGAATGTTACCACCATGTTCTGCTCAGCTACTCAAAATTGAATGTATATTACATGATTACATGTATTTTAATGTCATGCTGAGTAAAGCTTTTATTATTGGGGTGGGTTATTACATAAATATTCATCACTGAAAACCATCAAGCACCCTCCCCCCCCAAAAAAAAACAACTACCCTACTTTCCCCACATGATCCAAGTTGTGCCGGGAATCAAACCCAGAAGCTCAGGGCTGGGAAGAGAGTGTTTTATCATCTATGACACTGTGTTCCGTAATTACCAAGAGACAATACATTAATTACTGTAATAATATTTTATACCTGTCCAATAGAATGAAATAAAACATCAGGTAAAATTTCTGGTTTAACTGGGCATACAGAAAAACATCAAATATATTTAGACTTTTGTGTGGAACAACGAAAGGCAATAACAAATACTAGTTGATATATTTCTGGTCAAAGATTTAAAGGGTAAACACACAACATAGAGCTACTGCAAATTCACTGTTAATTTTGCTAGTTCAAACTACTGTTCAGGTATTTAATCACAGTGCTGTAAATCAAATCACTGAATTTGTTACCTTCATTTCAACAGGACCTCTGTAGGTGAAGTAAAATGAGCCAAGCTTTTCCAGTAGTGGCTTGGTATCTGGACTTAAATGGATTTTGAGTGCTGTAAGTAGAGATAAAATGCTCTTTTTCTATGTTTGCACAACTCAAATCTGTACCAATACATGCATATAGCTTATATACTGAAAATGCAATAACTTCACACAAAATTAATTAAAAATTCTTATTTATGTAAGGTTCAGTGAGCATCATGTTTACTGGAAAATAAATAATCATGGTATGGGGGCTGACTAAAGGATAAAAGAAGCATGTATGGTCAATGATTTTACATTAAGGCAAACATGTACAGGTAAGGTCACTGATGGCTAAGTGTTACAAAAATAAATCTGTTTGAAAATTATTTTTATTGTTTAATTAATTTATTTATTATAGTGACATGTATTATAAAATGTACATAATCAAATATTTCTCACAATATACTCAGCCCTCTGTTGGGCTTATATGTCACTTTATACATTATCAAGAAACAAGTGTGAGTGGTTTAATCACACAAACAAAAGTCAAAATTATAAGAGTACAAGACAAATTTTAATCCTTAATTTACTTTTGATTCACTGTTACATGTAAATAATAAGATCTATTTAGCAATAACTATAATAATCTTCTACTGCATAAACATTTTGATTTTTAATCCAGGGTAATATTTAAAAAATCTTTTCTCTTACTCCAGCAGTTTTCAACATATTTAGCTGTATATTATACACAGCTGTCATTAACAAACTGTCACAGTAAATATTCCAGAAATAATGTCAATCTTATAGCAGCTTCTATTTTTTGTCCCATGATTACAGAAAGAAACAATGAGAGTGTACTTATTTGGTAAACTAAGGATGGTCTTATGGAGGAATACAATCCACAAAGGCTGTTCAACCAAATTGCAATCCCTGTCCCACTAACTAAGCTCAATCTTGAAGACTTTATTGCCAGTTTAAAGATTTGTTACCAAATATTTAAAGATAAAACGGTTACAACAGATTTGCCAAATTTCTTAGGCCTGTTTTGATCCTATTATTTCCTTTGACCACCTTTTCCCTCGCTGTATCTTGTTACCTCACCATAGATGGCTACAAGTTGTATATTGATAGTTTTGCATTCAACTTACATTTGCAGGCTTTATAATCTGTATTATTGTTACTTTTTACCTTTGATACTTATGTTTTATGATACTCTTACACGAGCCTCACTTTTGAAGCTTGTACAAGAGCCTTAATTGATAAAGTTTACTGTTAAAGGTGTGAAATGTTTTAACCAATTTTGAACAAAATTTTAACCAATGAGTGTTCATTTTAACCAGTCTCATGGACCATTTTATAGGCCCCATCCACTTGCTATATTTCGGTACTTTAGTTGTCACCGCCTGACAAACAAACAGAGTAAATGATGGGAAAAGAAATGTAAAAATTGAGAAAAATTACATTATGAACAGTTAATAATTGTTATAAATGGTAGGATATGTTGCGAAAATCATATATTATGATAGAAACATACATGCCAAAATGTGACAAATATTATGAAACAATTTTTTAATCATTTTCTTTATTGAGAAATGCTTCCTGGTTTGGAAAAATTACGTAAAATCTTGACCAACTTTAGACATTTACATGAATACCTAATATTTCAAAATAGTGACGATTGATTACTGAATTTTTATATCCACTAATGTCATGTCTACTAGTTATTGTCTAGTCTGAAGACAATAATATTTACAAACATTCAACCAAAAATTGTCACATTTTTCTGTTTCAAAAAGGGGCCTGTCCTTGACCTAAGGAATACTTTGATTTGGCTGGTTGTTGCTGTTGTAGTACATGACTCGTAAACAGGATATTTGCCAATTTCCGGTATTTTTATTGACACCGTGAAATGGTCTGCTGTGACACTGTTGTATACTTTTTATTAGACTGACATAAAACACATTGTAGCTAGTTCTTTGAAAATGTTTGTGTGAACTTACGTTCACCATTGGACTCCATTCTGGAGGCAGTGTTTACTGTGTCACCAAACAAACAGTAACGTGGCATCTTTAAACCAACCACCCCCGCACACACAGGACCTAAAATAGAATTTAACTTCTTGTATAAATATAAGATAAAATATACTTAAATTTTTTTAATTTAAAAAAAAGAGTCATTGGAATTTACACAGTATATTACTTACTTAAGGTAAAAACTGTAAAATATGTGTGTCTATCTACCAATTGACCTTCCTTTATAAACTGAAATAACTACAAAGCAAGTCAGCACTTGTTGCATGTCGTTAGAATTACCCTGCTGTAACTACTGTGTAAAAGAACATTCAGTGTAGTTATTGAGTGGATGGATACCATTACCTTAACTGTACCATTCTGTTAAGTCATGAGTGGAGGCTTATGTGCAAGTAAAAGATATTTACCTGAAAAAAAAATGTTTATTTATTTTGTTCATTTACCTATGTGGATATCTATGTTCTGTATGTTTACTTGAGTGGACATATACATTTGTATGTTTACCTGGGTGAATGTATATGTTTGTATGTTTACCTGAGTGGATGTTTATGTTTTGTACATTTACCTGGGTGAATGTCTATGTTTTGTATGTTTACCTGGGTGAATGTCTATGTTTTGCATGTTTACCTGGGTGAATGTCTATGTTTTGTATGTTTACCTGGGTGAATGTCTATGTTTTGCATGTTTACCTGGGTGAATGTCTATGTTTTGTATGTTTACCTGGGTGAATGTCTATGTTTTGCATGTTTACCTGGGTGAATGTCTATGTTTTGTATGTTTACCTGGGTGAATGTCTATGTTTTGTATGTTTACCTGGGTGAATGTCTATGTTTTGTATGTTTACCTGGGTGAATGTCTATGTTTTGTATGTTTACCTGGGTGAATGTCTATGTTTTGCATGTTTACCTGGGTGAATGTCTATGTTTTGTATGTTTACCTGGGTGAATGTCTATGTTTTTTATGTTTACTTGAGTCAATGTCTATGTTTTGTATGTTTACCTGGGTGAATGTCTATGTTTTGCATGTTTACCTGGGTGAATGTCTATGTTTTGTATGTTTACCTGGGTGAATGTCTATGTTTTGCATGTTTACCTGGGTGAATGTCTATGTTTTGTATGTTTACTTGAGTCAATGTCTATGTTTTGTATGTTTACCTGGGTGAATGTCTATGTTTTGTATGTTTACCTGGGTGAATGTCTATGTTTTGTATGTTTACCTGGGTGAATGTCTATGTTTTGTATGTTTACCTGGGTGAATGTCTATGTTTTGTATGTTTACCTGGGTGAATGTCTATGTTTTGCATGTTTACCTGGGTGAATGTCTATGTTTTGTATGTTTACCTGGGTGAATGTCTATGTTTTGCATGTTTACCTGGGTGAATGTCTATGTTTTGCATGTTTACCTGGGTGAATGTCTATGTTTTGTATGTTTACCTGGGTGAATGTCTATGTTTTGCATGTTTACCTGGGTGAATGTCTATGTTTTTTATGTTTACTTGAGTCAATGTCTATGTTTTGCATGTTTACCTGGGTGAATGTCTATGTTTTGTATGTTTACCTGGGTGAATGTCTATGTTTTGTATGTTTACCTGAGTGGATGTCTATGTTTTGTATGTTTACCTGGGTGAATGTCTATGTTTTGTATGTTTACCTGGGTGAATGTCTATGTTTTGCATGTTTACCTGGGTGAATGTCTATGTTTTGCATGTTTACCTGGGTGAATGTCTATGTTTTTTATGTTTACTTGAGTCAATGTCTATGTTTTGTATGTTTACCTGAGTGGATGTCTATGTTTTTTATGTTTACGTGAGTCAATGTCTATGTTTTTTATGTTTACGTGAGTCAATGTCTATGTTTTTTATGTTTACGTGAGTGGATGTCTTTGGTGTGTATATTTACCTGTGTGGATGTCAAAGTTTTGTATATTTACCTGCATGGATGTCTATAATTTTACCAGAGTGAAAGATTATGTTTTTTAATGTTTACATGAACACATACCTATATTTTGTTTATTTCCCTTCCATTGATTTACCAATATTTTGTGTATTTACCTGAGTGGATGCCTATGCGTAAACGCAGCTGTCTATCAGGCATATGCCTGATTTTGAAGGAGCGTACAGCATTGAGAAGAGCCAGGGCCATCCTACAGATTTCACAGGCATGCCTGTCCCCATTGATTTGTGGCAGACCAGACACTACCATGTATGCGTCTCCTATGGTCTCCACCTAGCAACATTGAAAAAAAGTAGTGTACAAAATAAAGTACCAAATGTTATTAAAACGCACAATAACACAAAAGCAGTCAATGTGCAATTTGTAGCCATACATTAGCTAAATGAACTAAGTACAATGGAAAATTACATTTGTTGACTATTTACCCTCTAAATCTAAGACTGACAACCTTTTGAGAATAAGTCTGAAATAAGATTAAATGCGGCATGGTGGTGACTGGCTGACTGCCCTGCTGAGGGTCTTAAGACATCAAATAATGTAGAAATAAATGCCGACTGTGAGGGCATTTGTTTCATCATTTATGCCCGGCAAAAATTCAAATAATGCACAAGTGCCGATAGGCGTGAGGGCATTATGAAAGAATATTTGCCAGGCATAAATAGTGTAACAAATGCCTGAGCATGAGGTATTTATTACCATTATAAAGACCGGCCTATCTGGTTTAAAGACATATCCATTTATTTTTATGAGGTGACACAAACAAGGGAGCCGCCATATTTTTTTGAATGCATGATATCTCGTAAAAGTAGATGAATTTCCAAACAAGAAATTCGAAACAGCACTTCCTGTTTTCAGCGGGCATTTGTTTCCCTATTTTGGCCTACTGATTGAATGCACAGACAATCATTTTTGTTTACTGCACACTTCCGTTCTTTATGCATTATTAACTGTAGTGGCTATTCATGGTAAATATCAAAAGCGAAGATCCCTATGACAATTTTGATCAGCAGGTTGATTAGCAGAGAGACTAAGAATTAAGAGAGGTGGAGAGGTGCAAAGATTAACCAAGGGATCACTGCAAACTTCAAAGAGCTCATTGATTGCAACTACTTACCTTTAGACATTGTCATTCTTTCACCCGTTCCATACCAGTAAAAACAGATTTCTTGGTGAAGGGGTGATTTATCAAGTTTCCAGGATTTATCATTCAAACACAGTCACAATAACTGTAAAGACGTGTTGCCATAATTCAATAACTATTTAACAAACCTGTAGCCAGGTTTTATAACCACATGTATCAATCAATAGTTCTGAATGTTCTTTCTATGAAGTGTTGTCTTCTTTCATATAAATATGTGAATGATATGACAAAAATACTTTACCTTGTACACATCAAATGTGCCAATGATTGAGTCGAATGTTGTGTAGAGATCATTTAGCAGAGTGACTACCTGTGTGAAAAAAGTGTAAATGATAAACTAGTTAATGCAAGTTGTTGCACACAGAGTAACTGTTGTTATTTTAAAAAGCTTAGGTATTCATCAATTTACCTGTGTATTTAAGTAAAACGTTTGAGTTACTGATGATGTTGACATACAAGATTTTGTTATTGAACAAACATGTATGAATGTGTAAGTAATGATGAAATAAAACCTAGATAACTTTATATTCATCCACTGTGGTGTTCTCAACGAGTTCTACAGTTCTACTTCTATGTTATGTCTTACCTTTATTCACACTGAAAATAAAACAGATTTTGTATGCTTTTCTTTAAAGGCAAGATAAATGGTGTTTAGTCACTCATTCTTCTGACCTGCATTGGTGTGGAGTCTGCAGATAAAGAAGTGAAGCCACAAATATCACTGAAATAGATGGTGACACAGTCAAACTGAGAGGCTGGTACTGTCTGCCCCTGCATCAGCTGAACTGCTACTGAACTGCAAAGTACAGACATACAATACAGCTAACTGAGTTCTTGTAGAGTGTTTACTACACTGAGAGAATCAATGTCAAGACAAAATATTGACCACTGAGTTGTACAATATCACTAATTCTTGAAACATTTATTAACTTAATGCATTAGAAAGTGTTTTTTTTTCTGTCTGCACTGCGATATTTTAGAAGGATTTCCTAAAACATACTTAATTTATTATTATAAAATTGCCAAATGATGTGAAATATAGCGCAAGAAACATCTGAGTTAAATTTAACAATTGGAAAATAAAATACCAAAACAAGAATGCATTGTGAAAATACAAAAAGAACACAGCCTTGTTACCGTGGTAACATGTTGTAAAGCAGATCTTCAGCCCGTTTCTTCTGTTCTAAGTAGTCAGCAGTTCTTTCTTCCACTAAGGACTCTAGATTGTTTGCGTACATTTCCATACGTTTTAACAGGTTGTCCAATATGTTTCCTGTGTCTCCATCACTGAAATAAGAAAGCAAACAAATGGAATTTTTCTAATGAATTCACACAAAACATAGAAATCCTTAGAACAGAACTACTGTTCACTTTTCACTTAAAATTTATAAATGAATGTGATTATCTGAGTACAGATATTATTCTATTTTGAATCTCTTATAATTAAGTGCAAATAATTTCAAAAGTATATTGCCAGCAGCATTTAATCTCACATTTGCAGGAATATATGTGCTACATAACACTTCAAAAACATGTTCTCCATTGTATCAAATGGGTTTGAAGGGCTATCAGCAAATATATTTATACAGAAGAACTTCACAACATCCAGCAGATTTGGTTTTAGTCATGGGTCACTTCCAATTAAACCTAAACCAACACAATGATTTTTGTCATGTGAACCAGAAGGGACGAGCAGTAAAATAATTAATTATGTCCACTCCACTGGGGGGTGGACATATTATTTTTGCTTTTTCCGGCGTCCGGACGCTTGGTTTCCGCTCATTTGAAGGACAAGTATTTATCCTGTCTTTACCAAATTTGGTATGGGTGTTTATTGGGTTAATAGCTTGCATGGGATTGCTTTTGGTGAAGATAGGTCTATAGCTAACTGAGTAATAGCTACTTTTGTGTACTTCTTTTGTTTCCGGGCATTTTAAGGAAAAATATTTGACATATCTTTACCAAATTTAGTACGAGCATTACTTAGGTCAATAGCTTGCTTGGGAATGGTTTTAGTGATAATAGCTATATAACTGACTGAAAACACAAATTTGCTTCTATCTCCTTAACCGTGCGAGATAGAACGATTTCGTCGAAATTTTCGACCCACGGTGTATTTGAACAATGTGCTCTTGGCAATTTTCAAAAAATTTTCCCCTCACCAAAAATGGCGGCCATTTTGAATTTTCGAATTTTTGCCAAAAATGGCAAAACACAAATTTGCTTCTATCTCCTTAACTGTGCGAGATAGAGCAATTTCGTCGAAATTTTCGACCACAGGGTATCTCAACAATGTGCTCTTGGCAATTTTTAAAAATTTTCCCCTCCCCAAAAATGGCGGCCATTTTGTATTTTCGAATTTTTGCCAAAAAATGGAAAAACACAAATTTGCTACTATCTCCTTAACCGTGCGAGATAGAGCGATTTCGTTGAAATTTTCAACCCACAGGGTATCTGAGAAATGTACTCTTGGCAATTTTCAAAAAATTTTCTTCTTCCCACATATGGCGGCCGTTTTGAATTTTCGTATTTTTGTCAAAAAATGGGAAAAAAAAAAAATTTGCTTCTATCTCCTTAACCGTGCGAGGTAGAGCGACTTCGTTGAAATTTTCGACACACAGGGTATCTGAGAAATGTATTCTTGGCAATTTTCAAAAAATTTTTCTCTTCCCAATAATGGCGGCCATTTTGAATTTTCGAATTTTTGCCAAAAATGGCAAAACACAAATTTCCTTCTATCTCCTTAACCGTGCGAGATAGAGCGATTTCGTCAAAATTTTCGACCACAGGGTATCTCAACAATGTATTCTTGCCAATTTTCAAAAAAATTTCCCCTCCCCAAAAATGGCGGCCATTTTGTATTTTCGAATTTTTGCCAAAAAATGGAAAAACACAAATTTGCTACTATCTCCTTAACCGTGCGAGATAGAGCGATTTCGTTGAAATTTTCGACCACAGGGTATCTGAGCAATGTACTCTTAGCAATTTTCAAAAAATTTTCCTCTTCCCACATATGACGGCCATTTTGAATTTTCGAATTTTTGCCAAAAATGGGAAAAAAACCAAATTTGCTTCTATCTCCTTAACCGTGCGAGATAGAGCGATTTTGTTGAAATTTTCGACCCATAGGGTATCTAAGCAATGTACTCTTGGCAATTTTCAAAAAATTTTCCTCTTCCCAAAAATGGCGGCCATTTTCGAATTTTCGCCAAAAATTGAAAAACAGAAATTTGCTTCTATCTCCTTAACTGTGCAAGATGGAGCGATTTCGTCGAAATTTTTGACCCAAACAATGCAAAAAGGCATGAAGCTGAAATAATTTACATGTATACTAATAAATATTTAAGCATCATTGATATATTTTACAAATGAAACAGGGTCTTGTAAGACTACTGTACATTTTTTGCAAAAGGTTCATGGGGTGGACATTACACATGATAATGTGTGTTCTTCTATGCTATCCTGTTTCTATTTATATGGCGCAGCTACTATCAACAGGGCGTCTTATTTCTAGTTTTTAACTAGACTTTAGCTGCATTTACTAGTAATTGCTTTCAGATGTTGGGACCATCAGACAGGTTCCATTTATACCTTACCTCAATTTACAATTGTTCTACTTATGTACAGTGTATGCACACAAAAGAACACACCACTCTGGTCCTCCCTAGACATTTCCTTTGAATTTACACTGCTATCTGGAATTTCTATTATGAAATTTCAAGGAAAACAAGGCCAAAATGTATTTCAATCTACAGGCGAGTACTGCAAAGAGATCACTCGAGCACTACAGTAGTACCCAATTGCAAATCTGGAGACACAAAAAGTGATCTTCAGAAGCAAGAGCCCTCTAAGAGGGCTCAAAAATACCTCTTCTTTCTAGTAATTATGGGTACATGGAAGATTTCAATGGAAAGAAAATCACGTAAAAAATCTATATACTGGATAGTTATGCTTAAGATAGAACTATTCACAATGGTTCCGCTTAAAAGTGTTTATATGTTACACAGGTAAATACTGCTAAAAGTTTCTTCAGGTGAAGACTTACGTATTGATTTTTCTAATGGTGGTTTTGAGTGCGCTGAAGTCCTGTCTATTCATGGGGTCCTCATCCCAGCACTTTCTGATCATGCTGGCCAGATCATCCGTGATGCAGTCATTGCTGTCATCTCCTTCCATCAGGGTCGGTCGGTACAATGGACGGATCCCTTCCTTCACTAGTCTGTAGATTTCTGAAAAACACATTTTCATAATGTCACAAGTCAAAATAATATTTAGCTAAATAAAGCAAATGACAATTAAAGACATGCAAAAAGAAGGCAGGCTGCAGATTGCATGTTTTAGGTAAAATGTAAGCAGTATTACATACACAATTTGAGTGTAGCAGACAATTTTTTTTTGTAAGTGAGGAGTTCTGAAAAAAGAATGTTGCTGAGACAAAGGGATCAACCACCAGTATAGTATTGTGTAAATTTATTTAAGTATGCAAGGTGATAAACAAGTTGCCATCATATTATTGGAGCTAAGCAAAGAAAAGGGGCTTGCAGTGGCGTTGTAAAGGAGAAGATCAATGTGGAATCCTTCTGGGGATGTGGTCTGTTGGTGCCTGCAAAAAAAAAAAAAAAAAACACCAGAAAATTTTGCCATGGAAACCAGTCATTGCTAAATCCTGGTAACACTAATTAACTTGAGGCAGTCTTGGGTTTAGTATATAGTGGGAATTTGATGGACATCCTTGCAGAAGTTCGGTCTGTTGAGAAAGCACAAAGTTTGTGAAACATTAATTATGAACATATTATAGTGAAGGCTTCTTGTGGCAAATGATTGTATGTCAATGCTTATGTTGAATCAAAATAAAAAAAAAAAAAAAATTTTAAGCCAACTACTGCTATTCAGCCTTACAGTTATAAATATCAGTTCATTCTGTTGAGCAAATCTAACTGCAAATATGGTTTTGATAACACAAAAATGAAGTGTCCCACAGAAAATAAAGTATATGAAGGTAAAAAATAAATAGTAAAGATAAAGGCTGGTAAAATACATAAACATTGCTTACTGCTATTTAAACAGGTGTTTAATATGTTTAGAAAAAAAGAATAAAAACTTTACAGTCGATTTTCACCTTGATTGCAAGGTGAGTGGGAGGGATTCAATGTTCTTTTGACTCCCACTCCATGATTTGTTATAACCTCCCAATACATTCCAATGCTCTAATCATAATAATCAGAGAGATATTATGCAATAAGAGAAAATCGGACAGATTTAGGATCACAAAATATATCTTTAAAGGCAAAACACAGGCAAAAAGCCATATTACTAGGTGCGAAAGTCCTGAAGAAAGATTTAAGTTCAAAGGGTTTTAGGTAATATTTTTGTATATACACTTAAAAATAAAATATATTCAAATTTATGACCGCAGTTTGTCCTGGGGGAGCGGGGTTCAGGGGGCAAATCTGATGGGTTTTAATTTTTGGAAGCACAGGTCATAGTTTCCCAATATCCCCTAACAGACTCCAAATCTCAAAGCCCTAAAATAAAAGATTTATTCAACATTTTACAAATTTTTTTCTGCCTGTATACAGTTTACCAAGGTCACTAGATTTGACTGATTTTAAGATAACCTTAACACGAGGATGTAACTTTTGAAGCTGTAAACCCAAATTTTATACTTCAATAACACATTAAACCTTTACATGGTCATTTATGTAATTAGGTATATACAATATGTGCCTAAAAGAGTCCATTTGAGCATATTTGTTTACAATACTATAATCAACTGGCCCTCAATATGTAAAGTATGGCTCAATTGATGTAAAGTTTAAGTTGCTCCTGGATTTTGATTCGGGTGAAGTGCTTACCAAATTTTGTTGATCTACATGTTGTACTTTCTTCTAAAATCTATTGAAAAGGAAGTACAAGAAAAAAATTATTTTATCACCTTGATAAAGGTCAAATTTATACCTGCCAAAAACATTTCTCATGCCTATACATGACAACTGGCAAAAAGGATGCTGATAGGGTTTATATTAAGGGAGATATTCAACTTGTGGCAGTGGCGTAGGCTGTCTGAAAACAGGGGGCTAAACCAAGAAGCATTCCGTTTTCAATGGACACTTAAACATACTTTAACAACTTGTCACACAGAACCATGGAGAAAATGTTTTATTGACACAAAAAGTAATTATTTTAGATCTTACCTTGTGGAGATGTTTCATCTTTGCCTTGTACCCAGAAAGGTCCCTTTCTGTAGACAATTTCCTGACATATGATGGCAAAGCTGTACACATCTCCTTTCTGTGTTCCTTCTAACTGTGAGCCAGGGTGACGTAGTAACTCTGGGGCTGTCCATAGCTTACCTGAAATAAGCAAGAAATTCTCTAATAAAGTGACACTTTCCTTGACTTTTTATAAAAAACTTCAATATGCACGATCTTTATCTAGGATTTGCACACATGCAATATCATGGCTACATTTTTGGTAGCATTGTAGCGATCACAACTATACACATATGGGGGAAGCCCCCAAGGAAGACTGAATTGATCTCTGGGACTACGAAATAAATCTTCAAATAAATAGTGTTACAGACTACACTAATGTGTCTTCAAAGTTTTAAAAATATCATATTTGTAACTTAGACAAAACAATGACACAACACAATAAATCACTTAAATTTCAGCAAGATGGGGGTATCGACAGATGCTCATCTTCTGTAAATAATTTTAAAAACTATACAGGGCACACATTGATATAAATCATCGGCATTGTATCTCAACAGTGCTTCTGTTCAGTCACCGAATAGTACCCATCGTAATCAGCAATTAAACTCTAGGTAATTAGTGAGAAAATTTTAATTAATCTGAAGTAAAGCTCCTGCCTCCAGATATGTGATTTTTTTTCATTATTCAATGCTTGTACATTCCCTGGCTAATTGTTCAGATCTGTGACAACCATCTGCCATCCCTAGATATGCTGTGTCCTTAGTAACAGCTGATCGCATGTTGATTCTAATTATGAGTAACTTCCACTTAATACTGTAAAATGTAGCACTAGGACCTCAAAGCTGGTTCCAGTGAGTGATACCTGACTTCGATTTGCAAAAGTTTTACAGTACGGTTACAGATTCTGCTGCATATACAACTGAAAATATGTATGTATTGTAATCACTATATCAACAAATTTACATATGAATACAATTAACCTAAGTAATAATATCAAAATAACTCAATATAAAACAGAAACTGTCTTTACATGAAAGACATAAAGTTCATTTTTACTGCTTTTGAAGTCAAATTATGAAATATTTAACCAAATTATAAACTCTATGTTTTATTTCATATAGTATCACAATGTGAGACAGCTTAACCAAATATGATATACCTGTTTACAGTTCTCAAATCTATCCAGAGCAGCAATACTGGTATTCCTCAATAGTAAAAGAATGAAACAAGAACAATATCCTACAGTCTGCTTACTTTGATAATATGAGAAATTCTCCTCCTCTCGAGGAAGACCCTGACTGCGTAGAGATCTCAAACCAAAGTCTGTGATTTTCAGCACAAATCGACTATCTACCACACAGTTGGAGCTTTTCAGGTTTCCATGGATACGGATTTCACTGTTGTGAATGTAAGACATGCCCTAGTTGAAAAAAAAGAGTAGAAAAAATTAACAATAAACACTGTCATACTAGCTGTTGCTAATGTAACAATATCTCAAGTCCAGAGATAAGACACCCTTACAGGTTCAGGAATGAAGTACTCATATTTTAACAAATTTAAAAATGTTGGCATTTGGATGTCATGAGAGCACAGCTTATCATGTTTACTTGCAGTAATTAAGTAAAGATGAACTATAAATACTTCTAATACTTGAAATAACTTATGACCTACATGGGGCCTAGTGGGGCAGTGGTAACAAACTTATTATCCATCTCTGAGGTCACTAGGTTTGTATTTCTGTTATGCAGAAAATTACAATTGCTTGTTGATGATCTGTGGTTTTCAGAGAAAAATGTGAACCAACCAATACAAACTGTCTATTATGTTATGAAATAGTTGGGAGGTGATTAGAGGCATGATCAATTAATCAATGGGGACAATGTACCACTGCATTGTATTTTACTATCCACCACGAGCCATATTTGGCCCATAGAGGGATATACAGACTGAGATACATTTTTTTTTGTATACAGCGGCGCCTCCTTACCATGGATAACTAGTTTAATCAAATTCCATTTTTTTCAGTAATAGCTGGGAAACTATGTAACCTACAAATATGTATTATATATCAATATAAAGATATTTTTACAGCACCTCTGTTCCTTTAGGTTGCATAAATATCCATGCAAAAAATGGCTGAAAAATCGCAAGTTAAAGACTTGAGGCTTTTATAATCACAGATCCCCATGTTTTTATGACAACATTTTCACATTCTCTCTGCCACTGTGGCCTAGTGGGTAACACACTTGTCTAGGAACTCAGAGGACGTGGGTTCAAACTCAGGTACAGGCAGATACATAGTGGCTTGGATGACCACTTAAAATGGCGGTCCTCTGTCATTGGGTCCTATCCCCAGTGGCAGGCTAAAGAACCTCAAAGATGATGGTCATCCTTGAGCCTCTATCTTTCAGTTAGGGGAATGTGAGTTACTTCTGAGTTGGGGCTGTAACTGTGCAGTTGGATGGGTTAAATAGCGCTCTGAGTCCTGTAGTATATGGAGATATTGCGCTGAGTATAAAAATAAATACACAAATATTGATTTATTTAACTGATATATCATACAAATGGTGGATAATAAACATAAAACATCCCTCATGAGATATATACATAAGAATATATCACTCATGAAGATAACAATATAATACTTGTGCTAAAGACTCATATAATATTATTATCTTCATTTGTCATACATTTTTTCTGCATATGTCATTCATGAAGTTTTCCTATTGCAGTATCTCCATTACCACAGAACTCAGAAACATTATTTGACGCGTATGACTGCACAAATACAACCCAAGCACTATAGTGACTGATTTTCGACTGAAAAACAGGAGCTAAAGGATGACCATTTATCAATGTCCACGATGTTCTTTAGCCATCACTGGGGACAGGATACAATAACAGAGGACCACCATTTTAATTGGCATTGAACTTCAGTCCTCTGTGTTTATGGGTGAATGTTTCCCCACTAGGCTACAGTGGCAGATCAGGTCTGATCAGGATCTATGTGCTTTCAACATATTTATGCAGTGTTTCACTAAATGGATAGATTTTTCACACTTTTTTGTTTTGTCTGTATTTCTACTACATGTATGTGGAAATGGACAATGGGCACAATTCATATATGGCCCATCCATTGATTATCAGTGCCCATGTTCGCCTTCAGTCTCCATTGTGTGGTCTCTTGTGTAGAGGTTTTTGTGGGTCATTGGGAATGATTTTAGCGGTCTCTGGTCACAACTAAGGAGTGGTCTCTATTCGGGGTATGTTTTACATCTAAATTTCCTTGGGGGGAATAAAAGCGGTCTCAACTAGCAAGTGGTCTCTCTTCGAGAGTGGTCACATGTACAGGTTTGACTGTATATTTAAAAAGAGCTGGGTATTTTTGGTGGATTATTAAATGTTGCAATGTTTGAAGCTACCAAATTTCTCTGATATTTATGTCTTTCCTGAAAGTGTTTCGATCATGGTGAATTGGCCAACAATGTATTAAAATAGGTGAAAGATTGATTGTGGCTTGATTGCTAGTTGGCAAAAAGGATGTCTAAGTGCTACAGAAAACTGGGGCAATTTCCAACCAAGTTATAAACTATGAGAAGGTGTTGTCACTGTCAATTAAATCAACTTATAATATTATTATGCACTGGATTACAAATACCAGTGTAAAAAGTTGAAACTTACTCTGACAATGTCTTGCATTAAACTGAATTTGAACATCTTGTCTAGTTTCAGCTGTTCATTTTCTAGGACATCCTGGAAAAAATAAACAAGGCCATGTTAACTGAACCATGTGTTGTAAAATAAAATTAGACAGTAAAAACTAAAAGAAACAATCCTAAAACTTTTAATTACAAAATTCTAAATCTTTGAATAAATTTTACTATTATTTTTTAAAATCCCCTAAAATATTATCTTTGTTAATTTAACATTGTCTATTCCCATGCCACTAATAATTGTATTGATGCTGTTTAGTTGAATAAAAAATCAATAAAGGACAGAGACTACATTTCCATCAGAATAGCAACCATAAGGAGGTCTTGCTGACATTTTGCTGTCTAAATACTGACTGCTATTTCAGAATATACTGAATTCCATGGTGCAGGCTACACATCTTCATTTTAGCTATTGGTGGATAGACATCTAATAATATTTACCAAGAAAAGGAAATTTATATTAAAAATCAGCCATCCCCAATCTCAGAATGGCCCATATCTTTGTAAAAACCCACCCCTTATCTTACATTATCACCAATAAATACAAAAGGATAATCATTGCTGATGGGAGGAATGCACAGTCAACCTCAAGGTTCATTGTGACAATAAGAGTGTGAATTACTTCAAAATATACAATTGGTTCTTAATCAGAATGAAAAAAATAATTTATCCTGACATTTGCACCTAAGAAGAGCCAAAGTTCCTTACTTACTTAAACAGTGAGCTGATATCTTCTCATTTTATTACACAGTGGGCCACTACTCCCTCAGTTGTTTACACAGTTGGGCGTATTCCCCCAGTTACTTACACAGTGGGCCATCTAATGTACAGCTGATGGAGAGGGTGGGGCCTACTGTGTAAGTAACTGAGGGAGTAGGGGGCCCACTTTGTCACAGATTTATTTATTTATGGTTTTACGTCACTTTCAACACTGGACAGGTCATATCACAACAGGTAGTTGGAGGGCAGAGGAAACCAGTACATACAGTTGGTCAAGGTTCTGTACTGTAAACTGCTGACCAATGGCAAGCAACTACTAGCTTTCCCACTTGAGGTCGGGCCGGGAACCGAGATCTCAGAGGTGGGAGGTGAGAGTGTTACCACTTTGCCACCGTGGCCCCCTCACTTTGTCATAGAATGAGGAGGTATGGGATGACTGTGTAGGCAAGGAACTGAGGTTGGCCAGTTTCTTTGCAGTTGACGGTGAGGATTGGGCTCACTAATGTATGTAACCGAGGGAGTAGGGGCCCACTGTGTTCCAAAAGTAGGAGATATGGGATATGTGTGTAGATAATACGGGCTGAAGAGATTCAGTAGAATAGATTATGGGAGTGATGCTTGCCATTTCATTGTAAAAATATTATTTTATGAAAAACTGTATGCTCATTAAACAGTTTTCACTGTGCAAGAGACAAGTCTCACTGCAACAGTGCATAGTGGGTCCTGAGGCTGGCTATGTCTGCCTCTTTTAAGTGCTGAACCCCTTTCTAAAAAGTTGCTAATAGGTTGTTGGAGGTAAAATAATCAAATTTAAACTTGTACTAAAGTATACTAAAAGGTTAAATTTGATTACCGGTACTATATATTCATTGTAAATAGCATTTCCTTACTTTAGCAGTCATTGTATTTTTTGTTCCTAATTTGTTTATATATATGCCATGGTACACATTCCAATCTGGTAGAATTTGAAATTCTACCAGTTGAAAGTCCAATTGGAGCTTCTATCAGTAGAAAAATTATGTACAGTCTGTTTTATCATGGCAGGAATAATAAACATTCTTTATAATGCTGAAGACTTTCTGAAGAAATTTATTACATCACTTTGTAATGCCCACATTACAGATTTCCCTTGAAGAATGGTGGAGGTATTTGATGGTGATTGTAAAGTTCTTTTAACAGGCTGAAAATTTCAATATCTGCCATGTAACATTATGTGAAGCCTGTGTTAACATAAAATATTTTCCTCATGTGTTTTCTTCATTTATGAAAGCTACACCTTGCTTAAATGACAGATTTATATGTACTGAAGGCCCAGTTTTTGTGTTTCAGTTGGACTTTCTTTCAGCTTACATTGAGTTTCTACAAAGTTGCTACAAGTTTATTAGATTTTGGACCCCAGGGCAATACCAAAATCTCCAATTGAACTTTCTACCAAGTTAAGCTTGGTAGAAAGTCCGATTAGACTTTCTACTGGGAGAAATTGGACCTTCTACCAGTAAGAATTTGAAATTCTACCAGATTGGACTTTCTACCATGACATATACCACCTTTTGCATCCAGTTGGTGAATATGAATATACAAGTAACTAGATTCAGATATTTTAGGGGAAATACCTGGCCTGTTTTCAATCTTGTATCTACCCATCCTCAATATTCACAAATATTGTCATACTGTCCATGGGTATTTGAGAGAGCAGTGACAGTAATTGTTTTATACTTTGAAGCTCTATTTCTTATGATGAAAAATGAACTGTATAATATGCAGCAGGGAATACAATTTCATTTTGACTGTGTGTAAAGAGAATTCTTCACATGTTCAATGAGATACAAATTTCTAAGAGATCTAATTATGGCTTACCTGTAAGCTGCCTTTCTGACAGTATTCAGTGAGGATGCAGTGGTTTGGAGCATCAATACAAACGCCTATGAACCTCACAATGTGCTCATTCTGGAGATCTCGCATCTGAATGAGAACATAATGAATACATCATTTCAATGTTACTATTGTTACTTTTAGAGAGTTCTGTTGCAGTATATTTAACTTCTTGGTGAGTTTGTTAAATAGCTTACAAGCTCATATTCATTCAATAAAGCTTATTGACTTGTTATTACTTTGTAAAACCGATGAGACATGTAACCTTAGCTTTTCTAGCAATCACTGTCTTGGCATGTAGCTCATTAACATCAATGGTAGCCTTACGCCAGTATAGGGGACAATAAATAACAAGAATAGAAGAGGTTAGTCCGACGGTTGTTACATGGTGATCTATCAGGTAATTTAAGAAAGCAAACTAAACTACTAATATTATGAAAACAAAAGAATTCATTTATGTCAAAGTTATACCTTGACTTTGTTGCAGGAAAATACAATAACTCATATTTAGTGTTCATTTCATGACAGAGTATAGTTTCTCTTAATGACATTTTAGTGGGTTGCATGATATAACCTTTTCTGTATGAGGTAACTGTAATAAAAGCTCTTTCCCCCCAAAGCAGATTAGATTGGATCAGTTTCAGCAAAACTCCTGTATATGGGTAATTAAGAATGCGGAGTACCTTTCGACCCCCCAAGCTTAAACCTATTGTATTCATTTAGGTTTACTTTGAAATTAATGTATCTGGTGGCATAGTTTTCAGTGTAATTTCTCATGAGGGTAATACTAGAAGAAACCCAGTTTCCAAATAATAATAATGGGGTTTTGTGAGATGACTACTTCCGTCCAAATATCCTTCCATATCCCACTCAGGTAACTTACCAATCATGTCAATTATCTGAAGTGAAAACCCTCTTAATATTGGAGAAGCAACCTTTGAAATTTCATGAACATAAGTTTATGGTTTTGTTTTAATATTACCATATTAGCAAGATGTGTAATCAGTATTTCATCGGAAACTTTAGCCACGTTTAACAATATTCATAACTATATGGAATAAGAAATATAAAATTCACTAGTGAAGAAGAAACCCCATCTATTGTTGTCTTCACCTACTGGTAATTCATATTGACTAGTCATGGTACATTGTTTAATGTTTATTCATATTGGCAATATTATTGAACATATATCAATATCGCCATTTTAAGTAAAACTGTCAACTTACACTGCAAATATTTGAAATGAAGCCAAAATCTGTAGAACCTGTACAGTTTTATCTCACACATCTGCAGTTTTCAATACATTTTTGATGAACACTGCAATGTTGGTATATTTCACTTCCTGGTAGCAGCCCAGTAAACATTTTTAGGTTTTGCAAATGTTTGATAGGAAACGTTTGGCAAAGGTTAAAAAATGATGGGTACGAAAACCATTTATAATAGAATGTTTTAAAAATGTTTTATGTATACCGTTTATTAAACATTTAATGACAAATGTTAGAAAAACTTTACAAATGAACATAATAATGTCTGAATAATAATGGGGTCAGAGGTCAAATTCAATATCTTTTTAAGGTTGCTCACTGATGAAAATGTTATTTTTATGTCTAAAATTGTAAGGTAGCGGCTTAGAAATTGTGTCCCCATTCAATTCTTACTTTAACGGTTTGCATGTAGGGCAATTTTTGACGAAGTCCTCTAAAATCCCCTATTATTGCACACCGCCATCTTTGTTTGGACTTGTTTGAAGGTGAAGGTTTAAAAATATAGGGTTAAAAAACATTTTTGATAGAATGTTTTTAAAACATTTGACAAGAAATGTTGTTTAAACATTTTATGTGTACTGTTTATTAAACATTTTATGATGAATGTTTGAAAAATATTTCAGGCAAAACCTTCATTTCTTCAGCTATTTTATAAATGTTTTAAAAACATTTCCAGTCAAACCTAGCTTCTTGAGTTATTTTATAAATGCTTAATAAATGTTTTAAGTAAAAACATTTGTATAGAGAATGTTTATAAAACGTTTTTTTTTAAACATTACAGTATAAACATTTACTTGGAAACATTTAGAAAACCATAAGATATGGTTTAAATAGGTTTTAAAAATGTTTTGTAAATGTTTAAACCATTTAAAAACGTTTCTAATGTTTACTGGGAGTTGAGGATATGCCAGAATAAAAACGTTTTCAGTATCCCGGATTTGGTCTATTTGGTGGACAATATTACCCCCAATATCGGCAGATATTGAAGTATTTTTACATTCAATATCGATATCAACACAGCCAAAACATTTACCCACTAATTCTTAACACATATGTCATTTATGTAAAACTAAATTAAGTGTATGAGCTTACTTAATGCAAAATTGGCACAAACTTTGCTTATTTTGTCTAACTTTTAAAGAATGTTCCTCAGTAGTGAAGTTCACATACAGTGACAACTATTTCTCATTTCTTGCCTTGTAATTTATATGTCAATACAGTAATCATCTGTATTCATTCAGATTGGAAAAGCAGAAGAATAATTTTACCATGTCACAAAAGGCTTTCACAGAAACGTGTCACATATATAATACATAAGTATATAAAATTGTATATATAATTGAAAACTATAATGAATCAATCAACATAACAAAAGCTGTTATTTCTATATCAAATTACAGCAAGTTAGTATAATTTACTTGAGGTATAATTTTACAGAAAATTCATCAGGGAGATATAATTTGGCTTGTGTAATTAGGGTTTTCTTCACTGAACTCAATGAACTTGAAGTTATATGTTGGTGTTTCAACAGCACCGACCATCCAGCACCAATCAGAGATGTCAATCGCTTGTGTTGCTATTTCCAGACATTAACACTGCTATTTTATTTTCACAAGTTATCATAAGAAATGGATGATTTTAAATTTGAACAGCAGCCAGAACTGATCCTATTGAAAGTGGAAAGGAAAACAGACAAATTTTATGATTTTGTTCTGGGTGAAAAATTCATTTAACTGAAAAGTATCTATAATTAATAAAAGCCTTATCTCTTCCTTACCATAATTAATTTATAATGTAAACCTGAACTTTCTTATTTCCCCAAATGGTTTTTATGATTTTTTTACCATTTTGGTCAGTATGAAAAGATTTATTATATTCTGCAAAAATAGAGCACTCAGGAACGTATAAATCCACCGAGGCCCAATACCTCCAATTTTGCTTATGAGTGCAACAATAAAAAAAATCTTTTATGAAAAAAACAAAACAAAATAAAACAAAAGTAGCATCAGAGATGCCCGTACCCCACAGCCTGGGGAAATAGTTTTCAACACCATGAGATATAGAAGTAGTGAAGCAGTACACAGACTGGAATACTTTCAGAGCAGTGTCAGTTATATAAAGCTCCAAATAATGTTTAAGTAGACAAAATAACACAGAAGAGAAAGAAAATCTATGTAACGATAAAATATTAAAACGACATAATTCAATAGCAAGATGACAGCATTAATCAGTAAACTAAAAATTATGAAGTTGTAAAATTTATTAATTGGAGAATAGCTGTCACTGGAATAGCACAATTATGTAACAAGAGGGTCAGAGATGCCCCAAAAGGTGGGTTGCGCAGACAGCAATAAGGTTAGCGACTGCTGTAATTAAATTAAACAAGGAAAGAAATGTTAGGTCACCCAGTTAAGGTAAATGTGTTAGACGTGCTAAGAAATGTAAATCTTGTAATCTAGGTTACATAATTGTATCTTTGCTATAAATGGACAAATGAACGGACGGAATTACACCAATTTCGAAAGCTGCTTAGCTATGATGGTGATCTATCAGAATCTCCCTGTCAAGTTTGAATTTGATTGGACAAAGCGTTTTCGAGCTAGAATCTGGAAACGGAAATGTTGACAGACAGACAAACAAACAGACGGAATACACCAATTTCGAAAGAAACCTAGCTATGATGGTGATCTATCTCCCTGTCAAGTTTAAATTCGACTGGACAAAGCATTTTCAAGTTAGAGTCCGGAAACAAAAATATTGACGGATGTCAGACCCATCAATCTAATAGGCGGGTTGGTTACACGCAACCTGCCTAATAATGCATATAATAATCAGTTAAAGCAATCCATATATCTTTATCATAAGAGTAAGATGTCTCAAATATGGCAGATGAACACACTATGGCAGAGCTGAAGTTAAATGTCACCTCATGATGATGCACACCTACAGACCCTAACCAATGTCAATACCAAGTGGCAACCTTCTACACCTTACGGTATCCAAGAAAGAGCCCAGACAAGATTTTCAAACTCAAGGTCACTACTACAAGGTCAAAGGTCAAATTAAGATCACACCATGATGTTGCACACCTACACCCCCTAACCAATGTCCCTACCAAGTATCAATTTCCTACACCTCATATGGTTTCCGAGATATAGCCCGGACAAGATTTTACAGTTCAAGGTCACTACGGCAAGGTTAAAGGTCAAATCAAGGTCACACCATGATGTTGCACACCTACACCCCCTAACCAATGTCACTAATAAGTATCAACATCCTACACCTTATAGTTTCCAAGATATAGCTCAGACAAGATTTTCAAACTCAAGGTCACTGTGGCAAGGTCAAATTTCAAATCAAGGTCATACCATGATGTTGCACACCTACACCCCCTAACCAATGTCCCTACCAAGTATCAACTTCCTACACCTTACGGTTTCTCAGATACAGCCCAGACAAACTTTTTCCTGCCACCTACCTGCCCATCCGGACACCATGGGTGAAAACAATACCCCGACAGCCCTTAAGGGCTGTGGGGTAAAAATGGATTCCATTATTGGTTACAGATCATTCCGAAAATTAAATGGGACTTTTATGTTAGACTACAACCCACCTGCTGTAAAAGTGTGATATAAATGCATACAGTAGTTTTTACATAATCTTACTAAGAACAGATTCCAATGATCACATTGCCTAGGCAGAGCAAATCACCTATATATACTAAGATATACACATACATTGATTCGAAATTTATTTCTACTAGTAGACTGCTGGTTTTTTGCTGACTATTTTGCTACAAAGAAGGAAAACTAGAAATGTTGTTACTGGTGACAACCTTTGCTGACTGAGGTCAGGGGTAATGCAAACATGAATTATATCAATGAACGATAGAATCGGCATTACCCATTGGTGATTGGTGATATGGAACCATGTACATTGTAATGAAGCACCTAAATCAAAGAATGTCTTTCTTCAATGAAGTTTTATGGTAATGTGCTGTTCAACTGAATCAAATTCAGACTTTACAGAAAACAAATAATACAAAAGACTGGCCCTATAGTAAATGGATGATATAAATACTTTGGGAAGGATCATAAAACAGTTCAGAAAATAAATATAACAATAACTTTTCACTGTGCAACTAAAATATGTTCCCGAATCACTTTTATTTACTCAATTATCAATTTTTTGCCCAATTTACTATAGTTTTATCTTTATTTTAGCACATTAATATCCATAAAATATTAGACATATACTGAGATAAACTACGTTATCATATTTGTATCATCTATATTGCTTACATAAATAACTCCATATATTTGTTGTTCAGTCATTTATATTACTATTTTTTATGAAATGCCAATCTGTTGAATAAACAAAGATTTACTGAACTCTATCCTTGAATAATGTGACTTAATTGCTTGTAAAAGGAACAACTCCATGATCTATAAGGTGTCATACATACACACATATATTTACACCCAGAAAAGATGATAAAACCCATTTATTATTCCAGCCACTCATACTTCAAATCATCTACCATTTAACCCACTTGTGACATTTTCTCTACAGTAAACCACACTTCTGACTGCAGCTGTGTATGTCATTTGGGTATCGACCCTATTAAATCATCTGGATATGAAGCCTTCCACTCTTAAAATAATCCGCCACATTTTTATTAGTAGGTCATATTTATATTTTAGACTTTTCTACATTATGTCATAAATTCAAAACCCCTTCAACTGGAACTGTGTCGAGTAAAATGCTCTTTTAAGTAGAAGTTAAAGTTGTGTCCTTAGAATGCCTTTGCAATGTACTTCAACCTGTTATATGGAAATACTGGTTAGTCGAAGCCACTATTTTAATCTCTTACAACTCAGCCCCCTTCTTATATTTACTTGACTTGCGGTAGATTCTTGACACAGTTATGATTTGTGTGACCTACATTTTGACCCTGACCCCCCTGATGCAAAATTGGTACAAATTTGGATTTTTTCGTCTTATTTTTAAAGTGGTAAATTCCATATAGATTAGTAAAAAATCTAAAATTTGCAACATAGCTAAAATTTGCCACATGTTGAAATTCCAAAAAATAAATAAATGGAAGCTAACTTTGTTGCATGTATAAATAGATTAAGGTTTTCTAAACTAAAAAATACCAAATTTAAGACAAAAGACCAATTTATACCTAGAATTTACTAGAATTTTAATGGTGGCCAATTTTTGATATCTGGCAAATTCTAGATTCCTTACTCCATCCACATTGCACTTTGGTAAATACACTTTTTCACTCTAGTTCTATAAAAACAAAATCTTATATAACTTCTACTTAAAGGGAGTTGAATGTATCAACAGGTGTGAAATTGCAAAATTTCCAAACTGTCTTTTTGTATAAAGTGAATCAAAGTTTACTGGTATTTTTTGTACATGTGACATGTTTTTATCAACTTCATTGTTTTTATTCAGTGGATCTAAATGCTATACACAAAGCATGGAAAAAAATGAAGCACAATACACACCCTTTTAAACTCCATCTGCAGCGGTCTCGTAACATTGATGGAATTTCTGTAGATCTTCTTAATTGCCACCAGTGTGCCCTGAAAACAGATAAAGAAATAACAGAAAATAACAGAAAAATTCACATTTTTGGTGCATTCATTTCTCTGTTTCTTTGTCTATTTTTGTTATAACTCCAAAAATAATTAACAAATCTTTCTGAATTTTTTCATGTGGGTAGAGGCTGCCGAAAGGAAGAAGTGACTAAATTTATAAAAAGATGTAGGTCATACACTGAGAAAAATCCCGAATTTCTGAAAGGTCCCATTGTCAATGTATTTTCAGTGACTTTGGTTTTCTGATTAACATTGCTCCAGATCTTCATGAATCATTTATGTGGGAGGGGCCTGGCTAAGGAAGGAGGTTATTGCATTTTGAGAAAGCTCCAGATTGTATTCTGGATACAAAAAAAAAAAAAAAAAAATCCCAAATTTTTGGAAATGGTGGAGGTTTGCACACTATGAGTGCTTTTTAGTTAATGCTTAAAATGGTAAATAACTGTCTTCATTTATATTTTAAAGTCAAAGGAAGTAGAAAGTGGAAAAAAGACTTGAAGCATCAAGAAAAATATTTTAATAGATCTAATAATTGCCTAAAGCCATTACAAAAATCAATAATATAATAAGGATGTCCAATAATGCAGATTCAAATAAGGGAGTTGCCTCTGTGGTGATTTTTATATTTCTCGGTCTACACATGCCTACTACAAAGGAGGAAATTAAAGTCGTCCTCAAATAATAGCATCTGGAATGACAAACAAGAGTCTTAAAGCACAAAGATACCCTTACTCAGGTATTATGTAGAGAATCTTAAATCAACAACCTTTCAACATTTGCAAGTAACCCTGTGTTGTCAATTAAAGAAACTAAAACACTGAAATTCTCTTTGAAATAAGTATCCGCCTATTACGACAGAGTTACGTAATTAATTTCTGATAATTTAACTGTTGATGTAAGTAATTTTTATTTATAGACCACATCATCACCACTACAGGTAAAGATATGTTGATTTATACAGAATTTTGGTACTTTAAATATATCAAAATAATGCCAGGACTGACTCAGATCATGTCAAAAGGTTATTTAATAGCTGCTTTTTAATTTCAAAACTGCAACCCTACACCCAAGACTGTCTAAACACATAAAATATAAAAAACAACACATCATGACAATTAAATTGAATTTTTTTTCAATGTGTGCCTTAACATTGGATCATCAAATATTTCTTATAAAAATAGAAATGTGAGAATCAGAGCATTCTTTGATAAGATTATCTTCTTACTTTGGAAATGTGCTCTTTAAAACATGGAATTCCACGGTTAACAGCAGAATTTTTCCATAGGTTTTAGTTCAGATAAAAATGCCCTTTGGCTTTCTTCTGCACATGACAAATAGTCTACATTGAAGCCTTGTGATTACTCTTTTCTGAACCAATTGATCTTTGTCAAACATTGCATCTAATCCTTGTGACATAAAGGCTGACAAAAGCTACAACTTGCAAATACAGAAGTAACAAATACGAATTCACACATCAATACAAAGAAGGCAGTAGTTTCTGCCATTTTGATTTAGAAATACAGTTACTGTCTTGGTCCAGATGTATATACCTTTGAAATACATACATTGTGTATAACATTATTTTAACAAGTTTGATCAGTTTAAATATTCTGAAACATTTTGGAAACATAAATGCTTGGTCCAAACACAGGTGAAATGTGTTATATGGGACCTAATGGGATCAGAAAAATACTTCTGTTTAACCAGAAATTCCAGGTAAACAGGTTAACTTTCAATGTCAAAGCCTTATTTGGACCTGCTATTTTCTAAAGAGGGAATTCCATCAGATGATGGGAGATAAAGCGCTATAAAAGTTCTTATTAGTAGGGTTTGGACGGGTACAAAAAAAACGGCACCAAGTACTCGCCCTGTGACGACCGGCCCGAATTCGAGTAACCGTGAGATTTAGTTCCCACCATTAGAAGTCTTCTGTAAACAAATAGTCAATTCTGGAAATGAAACTTTTGAAGAAAAACTTCTTCTATTTAACCAAATATTATAGAATAAGGAGTAAATTATATGCTTTCAAATGAAAACAACAACTTTAATTGATGTTATGTGACGGAAATGCTGAAATGCAGCATATTCTACACAAATGTTTCATTACGTGGGCGATAATACAATGCCTCACGAGTAAGCGAATACTTAAAATGAACTCAAGTACTAGCCAAGATCGACTCGTCTATCGAGGCTCAGTCAGTTTAACAGTCAGTGTGTCTAAAATGGTTACCACTGTAATTGGCAAGACTAACAATGTTTGAAAAAACAATTAGAGCCAACTTCATTTCCGGAAAAAAAATGTTATCTAAGAAAACTCCAATCTTCCTATTCAAATGTGTTCCATTGTTTTCCACAACTATTTGGAATCTTCTTCAGCCACAGAATAAAAACTTTGTGGCTTTCCACATACTAAAAAATCCCACACTTTCTTTCCCCACAAATCACCCTGGACCATTGCTACAGATTGGTGTTAGAAAGCCATTTATTCACTTGTCAACTGCAGGTTTGTATTCATTAAAGCTGTAGAGAACACAAGGAAGGCGATTGTATCCTTCAGAAGAAACCGAGTAATTATCAAACCAATCAGGAGTGCAAGAGATTCAACATCATGAATACACAAAGGAAAGTTTCTCTGCATGATAGGGATCTAGGGATTATATTGTGTGGATAGGTGGGGTTCACACTACAATCCGGATTGACAAGGATTGAGGGTTGAAGCAGATTGAAGCAGATTCATCTCAATCCGAGTTGAGTGTCCACACTACAGAGTTTAGGATTGAGAAGTGTCAAAAATCTGACAGCAGTAAAACCTCCAAATTTAGCTTTATGTACACATGAAAAACTGCTTACTTGACATTTATTTTCTCAAAATTGATAATGCTAAAATTAATAAAAATAAAAAGGGACCCCTATACTATGTTATACTTCATGCAGTTAAAAGCCTGTTATTTTTTGTAATTAACCAAACCACAAGGTTATATTATTAAGACTGTGTCAGTTTTTAGCAACAGACCAATTGTAATCATTAGAAATATTTCTGCTTATTAAATTATCCTACTACAGTTACAAATATTCATACATTTTATACCAAATTGCAATCATTCAGAAATTACACAATCACTTTTGATTGCCTTTGTGTCAATTATGAAATACTAAGTCAATTGATTACAGTAACAATACACTCAACCCTAGGATTGAGAGGGTTCACACTACAAAGGGGGTTAGACCAATCTGGTTCAATCCACCTCTTGAGTAGGGTTGAGATTTACCCTTGTCAGCCCCGATTGTGAGCATTCAGACTAGTCTGGTTCAATCAGTGTCACCCGGGTTGAATCACTAGTCTGAACGCCCAGTACAAGTAGTATGTGCCTCAGTAGGGTTTCAATCTCACACTCATCTGCTTTTGAACTTAACACTCAAGTCAGGCTCTTTGACAGATTAAACTAAAAGGAATCCCCAGAAGCCCAAGTGTAGAGTACAGCTAACGTATATACAAGAGCACACAAGTTTACTAAAAGATCAGGGTTTAAGTCCTTTCTCAAACTCATTTGTGAGGAAAAATGTATTAATCCTATTAATTCAAGCAAACTATAACCAAAATGAGACACTTTTCTAATGTTTTACACAAAATGATCTCTTTCATTTTAAATGAACATTCTATTATCCAAATTTAACTATTTTTCATGTTTGGTAAAAAGAGGTACCATCATGAGTCATTGCCCCACAGCCTTTAAATGGCGTGCAGTTACTGTTTTCACCCATTGTATGGGCTGTTACTCAGAAATTGTAAGGTGTAGGAAGGGATGTAGGTTAACATCATGGTGTGACAGTGATTTGACCTTTGACCTTGCCGTAGTGACCTTGAGTTTAAAATCTTGTCCCACACCAATCTTGATCACACCATGACATTACACACCTAGATCCTCTAACAAATATTTCTATCACGTATCGACTTCCTACACATTATGCATATGGTTGGAGAGATTTACCCTGAAAAAGATCATGTTAACTATGACAAGGCCTAAGGTTAAATGAAGATCACACAATGATGGTGCACACCTACACCCTTCAACCAATGTCTCTGCAAAGTATCAATTTCGTACTCTGTACAGCTTTTAATATAGACCCTGGACAATATTTTAAATGTCAAAGTCAGTACAGCAAAGTCAATGTCAACTCAGGGTCACACCTACACCCCTTAGCCAATATTCCTGCCAAATATCAATTTTTACACCTTTTGGTTTCTGAGACATTTCCCAAAAAAGATTTTAAAGGTCAAGGCCACTATGGCAAGGAAAAGATCACAGCAAGGTCATACCATGACACTGCACACTTATACCTCTGAACCAATGTCCCCAGCAAGTTTGAACTTCCTATACCTTACAGTTTCTGAAATACAGCCCGTATAAGATCTTTCCTGGTGATCACCCACCCAACCATCCAGACTCCATGAATGCGACTAATACCCATACAGTCTTTAAAGGCTATGAGGTAAAAATGCTGATTATCTTATATTGTTACACTTATTAGGTTAATCTAAATAGACGGTTTGCCACCCTCATCCTCCCAGATTCTGAATACAATGATGTAGATAAAGGGTAAAAAAAAATTGAGTGAAAAAGATATGTCACAATAAAGCCCTTTCCACTGAAATTCACTGTGATTTGAACTGATTAAGTAGACACATTTTTAAGTCCTTTGAGGTTCTACTTGATTAAGTTGTATTTTTGAACAACAACATTATACTTTACATAGTTAAAGCCATTTAAAATTATACCTAATGGTACAGTTTTACCCATATGACCAACTGTATATGAAAGCACAAATCACAGTGATATATTATTATTTCTATTATGTGACTTTAATTGTACTTTAGTACAATTTTAATACAATTTACATACACCACGTGCATAAAAATTACTTGAAAAGAGTCCTTTTTTGCCACTGACAGCTAATTGAAAATGAAGGTGGTAACTTTCAATTTTTGTTATTGTAATTTTGACGTTGCTCCATGTGGGCTGTGTATATACATTTTTCCTTTGTTTTCTGGCATCTTTGGTCACAATCATCTAATGGTTTGACAAATTTTCAAACTATGACAATGTCTATTCACCCTAGAATCTGCTAGTATAGAAATTAAGCTCAGAGTATGTAAAACATTTTACATTATGTATTGAATTGTTAAAGGTATCTTACATGCAAACAAACTTAATATGGATATGTACACTGATAAGAGTACCTCATAAATATCCACTGAATTCTTATTTTAATTTCAATTTAATAATCAGAAATAAACTGAAAGAGCCTCGATGGAAACTGAAAATCTAATCTAATCTAATCTACTGCTTTGCAAACGCAATATCTTCCCCACAAAGGAGAACTCAGTGTGCTAATTAAACAAAATCATTATCATAGGAGAGTCGAGGGGCGTTCAAGGTCAGTAATCCAGTATTGTGGGTGCGACCGGGAGGGAAGAAAAACTAAGTAGGGAAGCTAGAGCTGAAGAGGTGAGTTTTGAGGTGCTTCCTAAAAGATGCAACAGAGGGACTATTTCTCCCTATTTGGGAAAGCAAGGGATACCGATCTTTCCATGTTGCAGCACCTCGCTACTGGGAATAGCCTCTCCGATGTCCGTAACATCGAACTTGATTTAAATGACTTCAAGAAAAGACTTAAAACCTTTCTATTTAATAGTGCTTTTGTTGGAAGCAGCACAGTGACTAGCCAATCAGTGACTAGAATTGCACTTTTTAAGAACTACTATTATTATTATTATTTAATTTATTACACATTTAGAGTATTCCAATTGGACAATCTGATCAGCCGAAGTTTTATTCTTGTTTAATATAAACGCAAAGCCAATATATGTACCTTATAGAATCCAGTCTTTGTAAATATCTGCTGTCTGCCACAGTCACTCAAATGTGCAGCTATAGAATCTGTAGACACATTACTTTGGAAAGACAGCCTCTGAAATAGCAAAGTAAATATGTGATTATTTAAGATATCAATAGTTAAAAGTTGCAATCTTTCCTTATGGTTTCCGAGATATTGCCAAACAAGACAAATACAATAACAATAAGTCTAAGGTCAGCCTTAAGATTTTTCCACACCAGCAAATTAAAGCTGAAATGAAAAGACCTATGGTGCCCAAAAGGTGATGCAATGATCTGTCAGGAGTGGTTTTTTTATATTTTTCATCTCCTTAACACAATATCATAAGTCATAACCATAACACAGTATCTCAATACTACAAGAGAGGAAGTTTTTACAACTGGATAGCATGTTATTACCACAAGAAAGTAATTTGTTACATAAAAGAGTAACTTGTTTACGGTAACCACAAGTTAGAAAGTACTTACAAGATAGAAAGTCACAACAACAAGAGGGTAAGTTGTTACCACAAGATAGTAAGTTTTTTACCACAAGATAGTAAGTTTTTTACACAAGATAGTAAGTTTTTACCACAAGATAGTAAGTAAGTTGTTACCACAAGGTAGTAAGTTGTTACCACAAGATAGTGTCTCATTGACACAACATAGTAAGTCACTCCATTCTTTGGGAAAATAACAAAGTATCTTGAGAGAACTTATTATTCCATGATAATAAGATACACTATAAAACTCTCAAACCATTTTTGTATCACTTAAGGGGCTCTGTAGAAGACTTTATCATAAAAACATAACAAATTGACTACTAAAAATACCACTTATTTTGTTTATTTTTTTTTACTTTTTGCACTGAATAAAAATAATGTGAGATAAATACAAATTTAATTCTAAAATGTTGCCCCATTTTGTGTATACTTTAAACATCCTTTTTGTGCTAATGCCAAAATGTCCATTAATAAATGATAAACTAAATCAAACAACAAGACAGTATCAGTAATAGTATTAAAATAATGTTAGTAAAATATTTGTAAAAATAATCTGACAAATACTTCAAGAGGTATGAAATTGGCGGTGAGAAGTTGTGTGGACCAAGACAATTTTAATTTCACAATATTATGTAAAACTAGAACCTCTGTACATTTTTCTTCACTTAGGTAATGACATAAGTCACAAATTTCTAGCCAATTTCGGTTGGTTTTTGAGAGTGACAATTACTCCAAAATGTAATTTTTATGCTTCAATGTGTATTAATTTCTGGTTCAAAAAAGGAAATTAAGAGTCACTGTCACCCATATATTTGGCTGAGGTGACAATGAATATTGAAATTCAAAACAAACACAGATAAAATTCAGGGGCCATTTGTGGACATAATCTCTGAGGATAGATTCTACTTTGGGATAGAAAAGGTTTCACATATTTGCCCTGACTACTCAAATGTAGATGTGCTGGACCTAATATATATATGTCAGACTGCATTAGTGTAATGGAGGACACAGAGATGTGTCACTCCAAACAACTTCTCTTGTATGGAAAAAGGGGTTGGGGGTCTCACTTGAAGCTGAACGTGTGAAGATCTTTCAAAGGCATATCAGACATTCAGGCATAATTCTGATATATTTTAATCACCACCATTGATATTACATTTATTTGATGAATTTTTTTTCTGTATGCTCAGGAAGTCATACAGAGCATTTGTACATGTCTGAATCTGACATGACAGACAATTTTGTTTGTGAAGTGAAAAGAATCGCTTATTTTCTACATTTTTTTAAAAAATAATTTCAAAGGCTTTTGGATGTTATCCCTGATGATACGGAGCACTGCAAATTAGAGGCTCCACTGACATTTGCCCTGTTCATGGAAATCCTGGCGAAGTAAAAAGTATTTTTCCGGTCTTTTGATATTAAAATTAACAGGGTTCAACTACATGGAAACATCGGCTTACTTTATAATTGACCGTAGATGAACTTTATAATTAACTGTAGCTGAACCAGCATTTGTAAAAGACAATACTTCAATACCAGAAATAGGAAAGTCAAATTGAAATCTCGTTTAGTTATTAGAACTTCAATACAGTGAAAGCACCATCACGATGGTATTATAGGGACTCACCCTGTTAATACTGAATCTGCTGGCACTCCTCTCCAGCTTCTTCCTTTCTTGGGCACTGAACAGGATGTCATCCCAGCGCACTCGCCAATTGACTTCTGCAAGCTCCGCCTCCAGTTTGTAATGTCTGTATACAAGAAAATAGGGAGGAAACTGAATCAAACAAGTTGGCTATTCTTTACAAGAAAACAAGTTGAAACTGTATTTTAAGATAGTGGCATCTTAGTTTTATAATAGCTATACCTGGTACCCAGATAGCAAGACGCTAGTGGGCCACCGTTGGCTATGGGTGGCAAAATATACCTTGTGGGCCACCACTGAGCCACTGGTGGCCCACTGACTGCATTTTTTTCAAAATTTTAAAGCATTATAAACAACTTCAAAAGCAACCTCAAATACTGTTTTCTGACATATTATTTGACAATATTCAATGTTAAAAACATATTATTTCAAAATATAAATACATTGCGTGGCCCACAGTTGGCCCACCAACTACCAGAGTCAGTGGCTGTAGCTCAGGTACCAGCCTACACCCACTGGTGTAAAATCCTGGGAAAAATTAGATAAAATGTGTGTTTTCTTTCACTTAACATAAGTTAATGTCATTTTTTAACAAACTTATTCTGTATTCCTTCATTTTGCTCAGTCAGTCTTTTCTCCACTTTATTACTTTATATATTACTTGCTTATATATTTGCCACAGGTGGTCCATCAATGGTCCACCCACTACATAAGTAGTACATGACCCATGATGGGCAGCCAGTGGGCCACTGGTGGCACATATATATATATTTTTAGTGAAGGTTAAAGAAAGATACTTTCATTTTTTCCTTTTGATATTAATTTGTTTTTTGATGAAACCTAAAACTATCGCAGAATTTGTTTTTGTCTGACACATGCAACTATCATCTGTAAGAGCTATACTTAGTTGGTGGACCAATGGTGGTCCTCTGGTGGCTACACCTCAAGCTCTGCTGAACGGCATTTGTTTTGACAGATCTTGAAGAGAGGCTGTCTTGGCTTAAATTCATTTGTTTCAAGTGAATTACTTTCCAAAAGTAGCTGTTCTGAATTTCATTACATGAAAAAATTGTAAGATTTGCCACTGGTGGTCCATCAGTGGTCCACCTTCTGCCTGCATGGTACACATACTGTTGGCCCACCGGTGGCCCACAGACGGCAAAGTAATTGGATACTTTATGTATGTGTGTGTATATCACCGAGACACCAACATTTTTAAATAACAGATGTCACATCTCTGCCTTAATATATATTTCTTTTCTTCCCATTCTTGGGCCACAAATTTCTTCCAAGATTTACCACTGGCAGCCCACCAACTATATCAGTGGTATATAAGCTATGATCGATGGGCCACTGATGGGAATTTTCTAATTTCCACCCGGATTTTAGATCTAATCAATAAAATCATCTGATAATTACACAGAAAAGTTAACATAAGTGAAAGTTTCCCCTGTAAACAAACCATAAAACATGTACAGGAGAAAAATATGATATTCAATCAAAACCCTATTAATTGGGGTTGAGGTGTAGCCACCACTGGACGACCCTTGGTCCACTGGCTGCAATATGTATGTGTCCGATAAAATATAAAGTTTCTTAAGTTGAAAGGAATAATTACACTTGAAACATATTCCAATTAGTGGCTGAATTACCCTTGAAATATATTCCAATCAGTGGCCGAATTACCCATGCCAACGCTGGCCCAATGAAGGCTTGCCAACCAAAACTCAGGCTGCCAAGGTTGGGCCAACGGTGGGCCAATGGTGGCTTTTTATTCAAGATGGCGGCGAGCAATAATAGGGGATATTGAGACACTTAGTAAAAAATTATTTATTATGGTATGTCTAAAAATCATATTTCAGTGGGCCCACAATTTTTAACTAACTATTTAACAATTTTAGACATAAAAATAACATTCTCATTAGAAATTCACAGTAAGAAAAGTTGTTTCTGAACATTATAATTTTATTATTTGACTATGGAACATATCATCCTAAGATACTGTTCCACCATTGTTTATGTTTGGTCATGTAACTTATCAGGGATTCCCTTAACTAAAATCCACCCACAATCTGTCAATTATTTGCTTTCTGTTAAACAATGGCCACATAACTTCATGCTGCAATCTGATTGGCTGATGCTATATTATAGTGGTAGTAAAATTTTACCAGTGGCTTGCCAATGTCAGACCGACACATCCACCGGCCAAAAAGCCAGTGGGCCACTGATGGGCCACTAGTAAACCTTATTGTTGGCTGCCAACAGTGGACCACTGTCTATCAGCTGGTCACGCCACCAGAGAACCACCACTGTTGGCACTCAACAGTGGGCCACTGATGGGCCACCAGTAAACCTTATTGTTGGCTGCCAACAGTGGGCCACTGTCTATCAGCTGGTCACGCCACCAGAGAACCACCATTGATGGCACCCAACAGTGGGCCACTGGTGGACCACCAGTCAACCTTGTCGGCTACTGAAGGTGGGCCACTGGTGGGCCAATAGAAAAGCTTATCATTGACTGCCGACAGTGGGCCACTGAAGGTCCATCAGAAAACCATATTGTCGGCTACCAACGGTGGACCACTGCCTATCAGCCGGTCACGCCAACGGCTGGCCACCGCCTGCAGCCAACGTCGGACCAACAGCTATGCCGCCAGTGGGCCAGCGGTGGCCCTACAGAGTCTTGCTATCTGGGTACACCAAAGTAAGGGTGACTGAATGGCAGGGTGGTGGTCACTTAGTGCAGAATGTTTAACAAGAAAATACAGAACTGAACTCAAAGCTCATGGTATTTGGTTTATGAAGTTTATTTACAAGAAAACAACGGGTAACTGAATTACAAACTTACAGTATCTTAGTTTATAATGTCTATTCATTTATCTATTTACCAAAAAAAAAAAACAAGAAACTGAATCTCAAGTTGATTTGAATGCAGCTTACTTTCAACTTATCCAAAGTGTGCTGCTGAGGCAAACCGATATGTGTCTTATTGAACTATTATGGGTGGGGTTTGAATTAACACTTTATTCCTTTATAAAATTGGTAGAACCGCAAGCCACGAATCTTTCTTTGCTGTTACATGTGTGGCACAAATTTATTGAAATTAAAGTTCAAGTTACTGGTGCCTTTAAATTAATTTAGGCACCAGGAATAATTTATTTGAACTGATCAATATTATATAGATGACTCCAGATAACTAAAATCTCCAGTATACACCAGGACTTGGTTGTATTTATGCCTTTCTGTTTATACCTGCAAAATGCTGCATTTCTGATGTTGGTACCACTTGTATTTTACATAAACACTGATTCTACTTGTACTAAATCTCCTATATAACAAAGTGTTAGTTGAGTAACCAAATATAGAATAAACTCAGCTAAAAGACTCTTTAAAATGTTTTTAAAGTTCCAAACAAAAGACAGTCACCAATGCATGTATACTAAACATCCCAAACTCATCATACCTTTGCAACAATTTAGAAAAATCAATAATTGTTAATTTAAACATGGTATGTACCAAAAAACTTAAAGAGATAGAAAAAGATCAAATTCTAAATGAGACAGTAAATGGAACTGTATCACACTGACATCCAATACAGCCTGTGCTTCTAATTTGCAGACTAATAAGGCAGACAGTATAGAAGTCTTTGACGGGACATTAGTCACAATCAGTTCATATAATACACCAATTTATATCTGTTACAGGCTTTATTTACTTCCAGGAAACACTAACCTGCCAGAGCAGCTACTGCTATACATTATAGTGGAGCTTTTTATTAGATTTCTGTTATAAAGTCTAAGGGCTACTGTTGCATAAAACATAAAAGAGAGATTATGCTCCTGATGTTATAACTGAAGTTAAAGAATGGTAATATATATGTAAAGTAGTATAATACCCTATGGGACTATTTAATTATGCCTTTCTGTGCTTACAAATAACAAAAGAAACTGATACTTTTACTTCAAGTGATCAAGTCAATCTTGCAACTTCTAAAGTAGCATTGGCAATAAAGTTATGTTTAATACTACTGGGAAGGAACTGCAATATAGGAGGGCAGAGAGACACCCTAAGAGACATATTAATCAGGAAAGCCCCTGGGGAGTAAAAAGTATTCATCATGGTTATCCGGGAGAAAATAATGTACATTATGAGAAGCTTGAGTCTGGCTGATGAAAGCCATAATTTATAGAGAGGACCAAACAAAGGACACACTAAAGACTATAACGAAAAGTGTCTGACAAAGCAAGGGATTTTATTTAAGGACCTGGTTCAGAGGTTCTTATCCCAGGAGGTGAGTGAAGGAGGGAGGTTTATTTTGCAGCCATATTACCACGGGGAGTTTTGTTGGTGGAGGAAACTAATGCATACTGATGGTAAATACACAGCAGAAGACACACCGACATTTACCAGGACTTTCTGTTTTAGGACATTTGACCGTTTGGGGTGGAATTGTATAGATATGCAATATTGGGTGTTTGTGTCCAATTCAACAGCTAATGCCATATTGAGCTGGGCTCTCAGTACATTCAGCATGTTGTCATGCTTATGCAGCCGAAATGCAGGTGTTTGAACTGTCTGTATATTTTAACCTATTTTTCAGTGAATCATGCAACTTAAATTTTATTTTCATGCAAATAATTGTTAATTTTCCATCCAAGTATTTTACTCAATATATGGATTGACAAATCCAAGTTATATGGTAATAGAAAAGTATTGTTACAGAGCTAATTCTGTTGCATCATGATCCAGCCAGAAATGAGGGACAAACCACATGCTAGCAATAGTTTCTACACAGAAAAGAAAAGATAATATAATCATGCATTTGTGCTACACATATGCAATTTTTTATTGCAAAGTGGAAAAAAAGAAGAATAACCCTAGATTGTGAAATATATTTTAAGTTAATATAATTAACATTGTGATGTCACATAAAAATGAGAAAGTATGTGCTAAACTGTATAAATAATGGGTTAAATCACCCATAGGATAACAAGGTTGAACCGTCGTGTGGGTTGAAATGTTTAGCGTTCCTACAGGCATATCAACATGTGAAGCTTTACTAGTAGTGCATACTTATGGGTTCCCAATTACTGGTGAAATGCAAATATCACAGGGGTCATTGGTAGTTACGTTCACCAGTACTGCTATTCCAATATTATTTGACAAAAAGAAATATTAGTTATTGTACAATATTAATGACTGTAATATTCATACAGCCAAGATTTCTTTAAAAAAATTTTTATGTTAAAATACAAACTATGTTATTACAAAAATGTCAAGTTGATCAACATTCCTACATCTCCAATTATCAGGTAAAAATATCTGTTGATGTTTAAACTGAAGCTGAAGTCTCATTTATTTTAAAATTAATTTGCATGTCAAATGTTCTGTTTCATGAAGAATGAATTTTCTGGTTGATATGAGCAGTGGATGAAACTAAAAAAAAATCAACAAAGCAACATAAACTTAAAATCAATCTTTTGATATTTCCAAAATACCCCGACCAAATGTTTGAATCGTGAGTTTGCTGTTTTATTCAGCTTTTAATCTCAGTTCTGTGAGCTGCACCCCAAGACACTATCATAACTATTAGGCAAAGTTTCTGCCACAACAGTGTTTCTCTTAAAGGGTCAGAAGGAGTGGGGAGGGGGGAATTGGTATTAATGGTCTACAGAAGGGGTTGAGTGGCAGGAGTAAATACTAGTTCAGGAGAAAAAGAAAAGCTTAGGGAGATGACTCTAATTTAGAAAGCAGCATTTCCTGTCTGTGGGAGAGTTTATCTTTCAGGAAGTTGAATCCCCACAATTTTTAATCCACTCTCTCATCTTTTCACATCAATTTCTTAGAAAATGTGAGAAAACTTTTTCAGAGAAAAAGATAAATATATGTTTAATGTTAGAACAGTAATTGGAACATCGCAACTAATATTTTGGAAAATAGACTGATATTTTCAGTAAAATGATGGAAACTGTTGATGGAAACTGTAAAGGCCTGGTGTTTAATCCATCAAAGAGTGCCATTTTGTTGAGAGGAAGTTATTTTATTTTGAGTAATACCATCAGATTATCTGCTGAAACATGAAATAAGTGATACTTAAGTTTAAAATATAAATACTGTCTGTCATGTGTATTTTACAGCATTATTCCTGTCATAATAGTTTGTTAATGTAAATCCATATTAAAGTCCTGGGGTGGGTGATAAAAAAGCGGTTTACAACCCGCATCTCGATTGTCAACACATTTAATGGTGAGAAAACTTAACATATTGCAAACAAAGCTTTAATCTGAAGAAATTACACTTGTAAATTGTATACTTGTAGATTTTAAAGCCTTTTTGATCAAAACTGCCAAGTTGTGTTTCAATTTTCTTCATTTTCTGTTAGCAGTTATTCAATTGGGGATGTACTAAAAACAACCCAGATGTCTGAAACATTTGGAATTGGCAGTAAAGTTAGAATCTTCTGCCAAGAGAGACCACTTAAACAGACAGTATTAACTACTTAAGGTCCCTTTGAAGAATTACAGTACCATTCGAATATAATATTAAATGCATGTTGCTTAAATTTTTTTAGGACTTAACATTGTTATTGATATACTCTACCAGCCATATCATGAAGTCAACTACAAGATTTCCTGACTAATGCAGTGACTGGACACTTGATCCCCTTCATCCTCAGAAATGATACGATAAAATGTCCAAATATGTATAGATTTTTTTGTTGGTTGAAACATTTGTACTTTTTCAATTGTCTAATTGTTTTCTTTGTTGTTTTGTAGTTTTGTGTCTTCTTTAAGTTGTTTTCTAATGCTCTGGGCTCTCATTCCTGGCTTGTCCACTGGACAAATGGTTTGTTTATTAAAATTCAACATAATGCTTCATCTTCTTTTATTTCAAAATACCAAGAACAGAAATATATCAAAACAGTCTTGCAAACATGCCAGAGCTAGAAGTTTAAAATTGCTCTTCTAACAGAATTTTGGCACAATGCCCTAAACTTCCAATTTCTGTTAATCTTCATCTCAAGTTGTTTCTGTTCTGCTGCTCTTTCCAGTTGTCAATTTTCTTCTTCTGTTACTATTGTGGCTTTGGATTGCATGTGTTTCTTCTTTTACATAAAAAACTGGAATGCCAGAGATGAGCCACAGTTAATATAGCCTCTTGAATGTCCGACAAAGTGGTGATCTAGGTTCTGGAAATATTTAGAGATGTTACCTGTTTTTTCTTGCTTGAATGCTCAATAAGTTATGTCATGTAACTTAAGATCTTTGGATTCTATGAACCTTAGTGTACATTATATTGAAAGAATGCTTCATATTTTAATGGTCATTTTACTTCACTGGAATACCTCATAATATCAAACAACACCAATAACTTGAGATATGTTTGAAGGGACAGCAAACACAGAAACCTCACTTAAAATCACACACAATGAGCATAGTATGGAGACTCTCAAAAATATAAACACTGATAGAATCCCTCTAAAATCAACAAATATTGGAAATAAAAACAACCACAAAAAACACATTAACAATCATCCAATCTCACAAATTTTTCACAGCTAAAAAAAAAAACAAAAAAAACCCCCAAAACTCGGGTTGAAGTCCCCAAAAGGCGGGTTGCGCAATCAGTATCAGGGATGGTAACACATACTAGTACTTGCCATGTCTACAAGATGGATGCAACACGATAGCTGTGATACTGGTCCTGGACATATCAAAATAGTGCTGGGTTTTGTAGTTTCATTTCGTCCTCAGTTTGAAATCGATTAACAGAAGCATCTTCAAGTTAGAGTCAGAAGTTAGAACCCGGAAAGTGAATTTCAGGATGACAGCCTTGGCGGCCATCTTGTTTTTCCAAATGGCACCAATTTCGAAAACAACCTAGCCTAGGTGATGCTCTACCACCCTGTTAAGTTTCAAATCAATCAGTTGAAGCGTGTTCGAGTTAGAGTGCAGAAAACAAAACTTTTTTGGCGGACAGACAGACGGACATCGGACACATCAAACTAATGGGCAGGATGGTTGCATGCAACCTGCCCAAAAATCAGATTTGTTTAGTGCTCATTATCATTTGTAATTTAAAATATATATTTACAGTTTCTTAACAGATTCTGTTTGTTAGCAGGATTATGCAAATACTATTGATTGCATATTCATAAAAAGAATCAGAGGATGGGTCTTGATCCAACTGAGATGCCATTAAATTTTGAGAGTGATCTGGATCAATATCTGGATACAATAAAAAGTCAAAGATCCAGATTTTCCCATTTATTTATTATTACACGTCTTGGCTGTGAGCGCTCTGTGCTTTCTGAGTGCTCTTGTTACAAATTTTATTTGCGGTATGAAAATTTACTCTAAAGGTTCCTGCACGCCGTGAACGGCACTATATGCCAGAATCCAAGTTAATCTCATAATAAATTTGGAACTTAAGTCTGATATAGCTTGACTATTTGTACCACTGATACAATGAGTCGATATGTAACGTCTTTCATTTTCAAGAGGTCTCTAACTTTTATCTGATCAAGAGTTATTTTCATCACACAATGTTGCATTTAAATTAACTTCCTTATTTTTGGACCAATTTTGAAATTTTTTCACCCATTTGCTCAGTTTGAAAAGGATTCTGGTAGTATAAGAAAGTATCAGGTTGGTTTATTCTGTACAGGTCTTTAGGATAGAATCTTACCTGTAAACAAAGAAGGCTGCAATAGACACAATGATCAGCAGAGACCCAAGCACAATGATGACAATCCCATACTCTGGGAATGGCTCTAAAAGTAGACAAAACATAATGGTTAGTACACTGGAATCCCTTTTCCTAGAACTGATTGTTCAGCAAGGTTTCTTTTTACACCATGGCTGGTAACTGGTTGCAGCAAAATTTATTTTGGTAACTCTCAGCACCTGTTGCCAAACCACACCTATGATCTGTAGCCATGGAATAGTTATTAATTGCTCTTGGAATTAACAACTGACAAAGAAGTTTGTGTTTCTTTGACTTTTGGGTTGGGTAACTATGTTACTTAAATCCCTACCATTGTCCCAGTCATATATCTGTATAACCATCCATGACTCAGTTCAAGCAGAGGTGTGTAATTGGTCAGTATAAGGTAATTCTCTTTGTTATTGCTAACCCTGATTCAGACGAAATATTATTTGACCTGCAGAGATTTCACTTCGAAAGATTCAACAGAATGTATCAACAGTAGGTATTCACTAGCAACATGGATTGAGATTAGATCAAGTTCAGATCAATTTAATGGAGAAAAAGTATCAAGTAAGTCAGTAGATCAAATAACTATTCAAAAATCAAAGATCACTTCATAGAAGCTGAGAAGAACAAATATTTGTGTTATCTGTCACATATTTGAATGAAGTTGTTCATTACTTAGGTAGTCTAAAAGGTTCATTAGATCACCAAATACCACCTGCCTCTGTGTGATGACTGGTTGAAAGATCAAAACATCTTCTATTGGCCCTTTTTGATATATGTTAATCTAAAAATAACTCATTTAAACCACTTGGATCAAAATTATCCAAAATTTTATCTAACTATCTGAACAAATATTTTGTGAACACCAACTTGTGTGAACACCAAATGCAAAAATCTGATTAAAAGTTAATCTCCTTTTCCTTAATTTAATCCGATGTTCATTGATCCAGATTTGTGTTTACTAACCTGCTGATGATAACACCAGCATGTTACTTGTTATACCTCATAGGTCGTGTTCTAAATGAAGCATAATAGTCTGGAGGTGGGTTCAGCTAGATTTGATAAGATTTAAGATTTGATACCACTTCTTTTGTAAATATTTCTAGACATATTTTATCAAACAGATGTAAAGCAATTACCATCTGACATTTTGGTGGTAACCTTTATAGAATCTGATGTCAGCTTTCAGCTTGACCATATCTTTATGCCTATTTTAGCCCATTGTTTAGCTTTATTTTTTACTTACACCTTTTAACCATGGCTCAATTAATGACAGACCCTTTGTCTGTTATTCTTGTAATGTGTTAGAAATCACTTAGACAAAGATTGAGTGCCATAAATGTCACTTTCTTGCACAATAAATATCATTATACAGCATAAATGCAGCAATTTTGAAAGACAGACCACAAGATTTACAAAGCCTGTAATACCATAGACTTTCATTTGACATAAACACGCAGAATCTAAGATATGGTTACGACCACACATTAAGTGAAATAAAGAAATTAAGGGTGGGGGATATTGAGTAGGACTTTGACCTACACTGGATTGCAGTAAATTACCCTATCCACCCACTCACAACATGGTTATCAGGTAGTTTGTCTCGCATTTTGAACCAAGTGCCATGTGACTTAACTTATTTTGCAGTGTTAATATTTACTGCTTGGGTTGGTAACTTTGTACACACCTCAAAAACGTATAAAATAAACAAAGAGGAAAGTCCAGCCACTCTGAATTATTCATTTAAAAAGTATGATTTTGTAAACTGCATGTTTATTGGTTATTTGAACATCTGGGGTGTTGGTTTCAAATATAATAGCATTATCACCCCTTAGAAATTATCCTAAAAGCTTATTTGGTTGTTTTTTTTGTATATGGGGCTCGATGGTGTAGTGGTTAGAGAGCCTGTCTTTAACCTCTGAGGTCACCGGTTCGAATCTCTGCCCCACCACTTCATATTGGAAAGTCAGTAGTTACTAACTGATGCCCAGTGGTTTACAGTGCAGAATCTTGACCAACTAGTATGCACTGTTTCCTCCACCCGTAAACTATCCATCACAATATGACCCTGGCTGTTGAAAGCGACGTAACACCAAAAAATAAATCTTCTGTTGACTATATCTGTAACTTGTGTATGTGTGACTGTGTATTTATCTCAAAGAAATCTATGGTCATTCACACAAAACAAGTGCAATAAACCAACAAAATTGTTGGCCAGTTATGATAAATATCCATACACAGAAGTATTGTTCCCATATAAATTAATATTCTTCACATGTGGGCTATGTCTTAATGTACCACCTGGGAAATTGTGGCAATACTATTTTATCTGGGTGACTTATATGTAGTTTAAAGACTAAAACAGTTTAAAGGGCATTTGGATCACTCATTCCTGTTAAATATGATGCTAAAGTAACATCCCAACATATACATGGTCAATAACTCAAAAATTAACCTATCACATGGGACTATTTTTATGTTACCATAGTGTATCTAAAAATAAACAGAAGAGTTTATTATCAAACTGGTTACATGTGAAAGGAGTTTGGTTGTATGGTTTGCTTTCAGGGTCTTCTGAATCTACCCGGGTGTAATATGAAGGGACAAGCAGTACCTTCAGAGTTTACCCTGGGACAAGAACTGCGGCCTTTAAACAGATGGAGGACTATATTAAAATGAGCTGCACAGGATGTTTGAGTGTCTGGGTCATCACCAGTCTCGGCAGTCTCCTGACTAGTAACATTTACTTATTCAGACATTGCTGGTGAGATGACAGGCAGGAACCATGTAATGAAGTAATATCACCCAGAGGAAAACTAGTGGGAGCTTTAAAATCCTCACAAAATATTAGCCTAGTTCTGGCCCTGCAGTATCGACCAAGCATGATCTAAATGACCTGCATGTCGTATATGGTGGACAAACATATTTTGTGCCTATAGAGCAAGCAATGAAAGTGCAATTTGATGGTAATTCTTATTTTTCTACTGCAAGTCATTACACTTAATTTGTTCTCATGAATTTAATGATGTTTTCATGTTGTAAAAATATAACTGAATTCTATTTTAATTGCAAATAACATAGACATAGCTGAAAATATGAATTTAGAGAAAGATATAAGCCTGTCCAAAAGACCTGTTTAAGCCAAGTGACATTGTATAAATTTAACACAGAAAATACTTCAATTGTTAACTTGATCAGAAATTTGATTTTAATTTGAGCTTGGTTGCTCATCATGACAAATGGCATAAATGAACCATATCCTTTCTAATCATTCTAAAAATGGAATATCATAGTTTACCTGTATGGTCTACATGGATTCCATGTATTTTAATATTGACAATATACAGTGCTAAGTTATTTGTATAATGTTGTTATTTTCCTTTGTGAACTAGAAAAGCATTTGGAGAGTGCAAACCTCTGCCAAGCAGCTTGTTTCCACCCCTATTTTTTTCCTGATACGGATACAGTAAGTGGAATTTTGCCAGGATCCAAATCAAACTTAGGTATGTTATAGATACTATTGTGGGAGTTTCCTTTATTTTTTGCCAAGCAATCAAATGATTAACTACGGAGATTTATGCACATGTACTAAAAATGGTTCTATCTCGCTAATGAAAAATCCCTCAAAAATTCCTGAATTCAGACAGTGTTCTGGATCACCAAGAAATTGAATCATCTGTTCCTTGTGTCACTGTCAGCATTACGTGAAAGTTTTAAAAACTCTGACCAAAATATTTTAAGCTATTTTGAAAATAGACAAAAAACACCACTAAAAACATATCCACCTTGGCAGAGGAAAAAAGTAAATGCACTTTTTATACAAATACATGTGTAACTTTCAGGGATCTATGTTTATGTTAGTTTATATTTTAAACTACTATTAACCTACATTTTTACATTTGAATTTTCACTCTATTTACATTTGCTAATACTGTATAAGTGCAAATTATCACAGGATATTAATTTTAGCTATTTTGTCTAATAAGATTGGATAGTTAAAAAATAATTCATATGGAAATTATAAATATGTGTTGATTTTAAGTAAATCTAAGCTTTAGTGGAAAAAATTAATTTGGGTAATTTTCTGAAAATGTAATAGGTATATAGCCTTTTTCCTTTCCTTAACTTCCTTCTGAAACTGTAGTTTTCAATAACAATTGACAAATTTACAATTATATATCTTGGTTGCAACTTAAAGGTCAAATCAAGATCACACCACGATGCACACCTACACCCCTTAACTAATGCCCCTACCATGTACCACCTTTGTACATATTACCCTTTTCCCAATAAAGCTTGGACAAGATTTTAAAGTTCAAGGTCACTACGGCAAGATCAAAGGTAAACAACCGTGCCATTATACAGTTACACCCCTCAATCAATGTCCTTACCATCTATCAATTTCCTACTTCTTACGGTTTCTCACATACACCCAGGATAAGATGTTTTCCATTGCCAACCTGTTGCCTGCCAGCCCGGTCCAATGCCATGGGTGAAAATAATATAAACTCTCCCTTTTCTCTATGCGGCCAATCACCTTTCCCCTTTCATATTTGACCAATGAATTACCCCTTTCCACCTCCACTTCAAGCTCACTGTTAGTCCCTTCATTGTGCACTTAGAAGTTGAACAGCAATTTTTACCCCTTCCCACCCGCCCTTATTAAGCTTATCTTATGGTACAATTATTGTAATATTTTGACTTTTATAAATGTGTTATTTTACAATATGATATTTCTTTATGCCAATTATGTTTTACTATTGTATGAATGAGAATGTCTCTAAATGAGGGCATTTGTCTCTTGTTTTAGTCACATCATGTGATCTTGTGTATTATGAACTAACATGTTGGAAGTTAATAAAGCCCAAATCTCGTTCTTTTCAATTCTTGTTTCTCCTCACAGCTACAATACTGACTGAAAACAATACCCCCGCAGCCTTTAAATGCTGCAGGGTGAAAAGATGCTAAAAAGAAACATGTTTCCTCAAATTCTTGATTATTGTCCATTTAAGCTCCTTTATCTTCTAGTGGCAGCTTCAGTTATAAATTGTTCAATTACTGGTTTCTGAATTATGCAATCACACCATTAAATTTGAACTACTGACCTTTTGAAAAATAATATATTTGGTTCAGGTGTGTATATATAGCAACATTTTCAAATTGCAATGTACTGAAAATGAATAGCTTAATATAAAGTAAATGACCAATTTTGCTGACCTGTGGATTAAGTAACTTAAGGCAAAATGTCACAAATAATTACTATCTACAGTTTTTATGAGCCTTCCAAAAATAATTTCTTGCAACAAACTGATATACCTTGAATTCACTGTGAGTCATAACCATCTCACTTGCTACAGATGTGACAGCATGAACCCTGTTACATTATTAGCCAGATTTATCAGATATATTTATTACAGGCGGAAGAGAACATCCTCCCCTCCCCTCAAATATAGCTATAAATTCAAACAGATAACAACATGCTTTCATCAGTCTGAGCGTTGACAAAGGCTAATACCGTCACATTTGCTGCAGTAACTGAGCTCCAATCTGGTCAACTGGGAATGAAACATGAGCTACAGTGGTTCCCATTTACAGTATGTGCACTGACTCGGGACTCATGAGATCAATTAATTGATCATAAGCTGTGCTAAGTGAGAGCTATACTCCAATGTATTAACGGACACAATAGCTACTAGAAAACTTAACTGCCTGAAGATACTTCATGCACAGGTCATCGGTATCAGTCATACAGTTGCTTTATAAGCTGTTAATTTTCAGTCCATGTTGACTTACCAGTGTCACTGTATATACAGACTGTTATTTACTGTTGTATATTTGATACTGCATCTATCAGTACAGATTAAAACTTGCATTTTAAATCCCTGTAGGTGTGTCAAAATTCTGCTTAATAAATACATTTGCTTTGTCATAAAGTTTCAGACTTCGACACTCACACTTTTTTTACAACCACACTTTAAAAGAATAAGGTTTAATATTTTATATTAATTTTACATCTGAACCTCTCTAAGTAAAACTCTGAAATAGAATTTTCTCTTGGGTAGAAATGAACAGCAAGTCATAGTAGTCAAATATCTATCCAAGTTTATGTTCTGTTTTTCTAATTGTTTTGATAAACTATCACCCATTAGAAAGCCCAAATTATACTGTTTCCAATAACCGTTTTTTTTAATATTCTATGTGGATTTCGTCATTTCTACAACAACAAAATGAAGAGTGGAACACTGGTTAACTGCACCACTATATTATCAGATGGCATTTTGCATTATTTCCTTGTTATCTGAAAGTACCTGTTAAGTAGAAGTGGTTTACTTGTCCCTGAGGTTCGACTAAACAGGACTTCAATTGTATTTCATAGTTAAGTCTATTAGTGTTGTATAAATTGAAATTTTCAATGGGCATTAAGTTTGGGTATTTCAACTGATGAACCTGGATATTGAAAATAAATTCCTTGTGAAATTTTAAATCTTCATGAATCTCTAAATTACAAAGTAACCATTAGTGCAAATTAATTTTTGTGAATATCTTAAAAATTGGGAATTAGTGAAATTTTCACCTTGCTAAAATTTTTGCTTGTACAGTATATGGTGGAAGTATATCTGTGAGTACTTACCTGCTTAAATTCATCAGACATAGTAATATCAGACATATTAACATTCAAATTAATGTTATTTGGTTCAATTTTTGCTTTAAAATAAAACAAAGCACAGAACATCTCACATATTTATAGCACAGGATCAAGATTTTAGTGACTTTACACTGTGTGATCCTCGTCACCAAGGGCTTTAAACAAGTAATCGTAGTAGTAGGGACACTGGTATCCTGTTTAGATGAATACATAGAATTCCTGACATATTTTAAAGACATATTTCTAAAAGACAGTAACCAAGGACATATGTATTTTATTCGGGAAATTTTTATCTTCTTCCCGGTCATGGTAGGTAACCCTTGGAAGTCACACAGACATTCATTATATTTGGCTCAATTTGGACAGAAAATAAAAACAAAGAGGAACATGAATAAACACATAGCATGTAAAACATAAGGGTAAAAAACTTTTTCCAAACTTTATCTAGAATTTTTTCTACTCTTGCACTGACCTTCAGGTGGACACCCAGAGCGATCAAACCCACACTCTGGGGTGTCAGGAGGAGCACTCTCTCTGCCTCCGGCCCAGTGAATGGACTTTCCAGGTACTGCCTCATATTTCTTCTTACTGCCAAAGTAATTAGCCACCACCTGCAAGTATCACACAGTTATAGACTCTCTAGAGTGGACACTGATGTTCTTGCTATAGCAATGTAACTAGAACACCTACAAAAGAACAATATACCTTCTTGAGTGCAAAGTAATGTTCTTACTGCCAAAGTAGTTAGCCATCACAGGCAAAAAGTGCAATTTTAATGTCTGAAATCGATACCAATGTTCTCACTGCCAAAGTAATAAAAATAAAGTCCTTAAGCATATCCTTTTAGGAGAGTCAAGGCATAATAGATAAGATCTCATGGAGTTTGTAATATGAGTTGATTTAACTTAAGATATGACATAACTAAATATATCATATAACATATGCTACATCCAAATGTGTTGTTAAGCCTGTTTTTTTTCTTGATATAAACTTTCTTTCATTATACTAGAAGTTTGCAATTAACTAGAGAGCCATTCAAAGATGTTTTATTTGAAAACCTAACACCGTAATGCTTCCCAGCTTAATTTTCTTTCCTTTCTAGAAAATAAGGTTGTTTAATGTGTAGTGAGACTAACTTTTATACCTCCATTAAACACAATTACTTAAAGGATGCATATTTTTATGAAAGTTCTGCAGTGACAGACAAAAGCTCCCCCTCGAGAGAGAATAAATTGGGCTAGAGGTTTATATGTTGATCATGTTCTGGAAACAATGCCTTCCGAACAATGCATATTTTCTTTTTCTTGTCAAGCATAGAGAATTGAGCTACAATGGTGCTGACAGAGGTAAAGAATGCAAATGGCTGCAGTAAATTTATAGAAAAACACTGACTAGAGTTAAGTTTAATGGCTCTGTTTACAATGAAAGAACTGCCCTTAATGCAAGCCATTCATTCCAGAACATATATCCTCTGAGATGTTTTATATCATAAAGAAAGTTTTACACTGCTTTCAAATTCCCCCAAAACAGTGTGATATTAGCAGTCTTGAATTTCTGATTCCAGGAAGCAGTAACAAAACTGCTTATGTGTATTTTTATGATACGGATGCAAATTTGCAATAGCTTACATTTCAGGTAACAGATGGCCAAACAACTAAATGATTCCCCCAAGGCAGTGTCACAAACTTTTACTTCTTATATTTATGGCTACGACAGTTACTATTCTGCCATTAGAATCTGATATAATAGCTTAAAGTTAATGACCCAGGCTTTTCCAATGACAATATAGTTCTGAAATAATATAATTTTTTGAGCCCCTTAAACTTTGCAAGTACAGATATTGAGCACTAAAATAAAAGTTTGATAGCTTGACAAGCTGTGCATGCACATATTGTTTGTGCCATAGATGTTCTGCATTTTATTCAGGGTAACAAAACTGCTTTTTGATCATGTGACCTTGATAAAGATTAAAGGTCACATTTAAGCATGTGAAAATATTTTCCCATGCCTAAGGTATGTAATCGCCAAATATGGTTAAAAAGAAGTATTGGCTCAGATTACCAGTAAAACTAGAAAAATATTTTTGCTTACAAAAACAAAGCGTCCCAAAGGTTAAATGCAATACAATATAAAGTAGAAAAAGGTTTTTGCAAGTAAAAACATGCAGTGCTGAGAGAAGAAGTGCAAGTTAAGCAGACAATGTGGAAGTTTATGCATTAACATGAAAGAAAATTTAAGCTTTATTTTGTTTTCTATGGTCATAAATTGCAAAAAGTTAATTTAATAAATGCTATAATTTGTAAGAAGAGTAGTTTTAAAGGAGATATAAGGCAAAAAACACAAAATCTGCTCTTTTATGACCCCAGTTTGACCTATATGAGGGGGTCAGGGGGTAAATCTGGCCGGCTATCTAGACTCTCCTTATATGAAATCTATTCTAAAGCTGTAAAAGCAATAATAAAGGAGATATAAAGCAAAGGGATGAAATCTGCTACTTTATGACCCCAGTTGACCCATAAGGGGGGGAGGGGGGGGGGGGGGGGGTCAGGGGGTAAATCTGACTGGCTATCTAGACTCTTCACATATGGTTTCCCAATACCTCTTAACACATTGTAGAGCTCTAAAACCAATAATAAAAGAAATATAAGGCAAAATGTCAAAATCGGCTATTTTATGACCCCTGTTTGACCCCTATAAGTGGCTTGGGCGGGAAATTTGACTTTCTTTCTAGACTCTCCACATATGGTTTCCAACTACCTCCCAATATATTTTATGGCTGAGAATGCAATAGTTAAGAAGATAATGGGGGGGTCACCTGAATTTTAAGCTTTCTGGTTGGTACCTGTGAGAAAATCACTTATAAATCAGTTAATTTTTATCGGATCTCTTCCAAAATTTAATCAGGTTGTATTTTTGATAGTATGAACATGTGAGTAAAATTGCAAGCCTCTGCGGTCAGTAGATTTTGCTGAGCGGCGATGACAGGCGGGTGTACCCCCCAAAAAAACTATTTTTTGATCATGTGACCTTGATAAAGATCAAAGGTCACGTTTAAGCATGTGAAAATATTTTCCCATGCCTAAGGTATATAACTGCTAAATATGGTTAAAATAATAAGGGAGATACTGAAGAGAGACCATTATGCGGCAGCGGCGAGGAAACTGAAGCAAAAACAAATAAGCGCCCTTTTCAGGGATGCTTAATTATAAAGTAAATGTTCATTTTCATGCTCATGTTTTGGGACCAGGCATTGACAATATAGCACAGTGATATTTGGTCGTGTTTCTTTGATAATGAAATTGGTAATATTATATTAAATTCATATAATGAAGAGACATACAGAAATTATATTAATTTATAGAAAAATTAGCCCCATTAAAAGACTCAATGTCAAAACAACACACCAATTATGTCCAAGGGGATGATGGTCATATTATTAAAATTTTGTAAGCTAACATAAAAATGGGATTCATGCTGGACATCCACAGAAAGGGATAACAATACCATATTTTAGTGAGTGTTTCAACTTTATTTATATCCCCTACCCTGGATGTGTCACTTACTATAAATGGATTAAAATTTACACGGGTGACATAGCTTGCGAAATCAAGTAATGATTTGCCATTCAGCTGATCTGGTGACCACAGTTCTACCCTTATTTTATCTGGGCTGAACAATAACTCTGTGAAATAAAAGCCAGGTATTTCCTTTTGTTATATATGGCCACGACAATGTGTCAAAATGTAATATCAACTCATGAAAAGCCCTTCAAATCTTTCTCCAGTGGAAAAAAAAATGAGTCAGAAACATCAGTAACAGAAGACCCCCAACTGTCGTTTCATTTGTACAGCACTGCAAAGAAAGAGTGAAAACAGTTTACGTTACTATGGAGATAAATCCCTTCTTTTATGACTGCATTCATTGCAGGAACCTCTCAAGTAGTGTTATATCTTATTCCATACACACTTAATTCTTATGACCTTGCCGTCAGCACTGTCTTAACAGCCTGTACAAGAAAAGCAGCAGAGTGTGGCCACACTGGCATGGCTGAGAATACTACTGCTACTACAACAAACAGCTTTTCTTTTGGTTATCCTTTATCTTCTTCTGCGGGATTGTGAGGGAAAAGATCAGTAGTAAGGGGATAGATGACAGAGAAGTGAAGAGAACACTCTCACAAATTTCACCAAACCTTCTATTTGAAGGGATTACTCAGACTATGCTTGTAAAGATTTATGGGTGCCCACACTGGTCAAGGACATAGAGTCATAACCTTGTTTGGGCTGATATGTGTTTCTGTAAGCAAGGTTAGGTACAGAACTTAAAGGAAGGCCTTTTTGTAATCTGATTGTATCAGGGACCAATATAAAGTAACAAAATACTTTAAAAGTTAGCCATAAATTGTTTTTACTGTTAGTTAAGTTTAAGCTGACAACAACTGTATATCAAGGCAGAAGAGCATATGAAACATTTATAGGACTTTATGAATTACATAACTACTGAGATTCTTCAAAAATGTACATTGTGTATTACCACTTGAGACTTATCTTCCAAGAAATTAATTATTCAAGTGTTGTCACAGATGTAGGATGTTAAGGGGACAAAGATTATATTACATATATGACAGGTCAAAACAAGGATGCCAATTCATATCAGGGTTAAAAAGCTAAAAAGGCAAGAGTATATTATGTTTCATGAAAACCATGAAGGCAACTGACTCTGGCAATAAACATTTGTCAATGTAACATATTCTTCAAGAAGGGTGTCCCATTCTAAAAACTAGAAAGCATTTGTAGAGTGCAGACCTCCACCAGGGTGTATTTAAAAATAATAAGGGTTTTCTGTATCCAAATATAATCCAGATCATTCCCAAAATGTAATCACTTCTTCCTTTGGCTGGGCTCTACCCACATAATAGAATTAATGAACATCCACTGATTATTTCTGGATTAATGTCAGCCAGAAAGTCAAAGTCATTATAAAAACATTGAAAATGGGACCTTTGAAAATTTGGGATTTTTTTTGTATCCAGAATATGATCTGGATCTTTCCACGAATGTAATCACTTCTACCTTTGGTCAGGCCCTTCCAACATAAAAAACTTCAGAGATATATGTTCATTACTTTGGAGTTATCATGAACACACAGAGAACAACCCCAAAATATAACCTTAAATATAGAAGATTCTCTTAAAATAACATTAAATTCAGAAGATTCTCTTAAAATAACATTACCAGAAACAGAAGTTTTTATTACATAGGTTGACAGAACAAGATGCTTTGCAATGCGACAACAAATGGAGTTCAGTCATCTTAATATACAAGGCATTGTAAGATATCCCCCCCTCCAAAAAAAAGACAAGAATATAATTTTAGTTCTGCATGAAAAAGTAACACATGCGAATGACAGATCCCTACCAAAGTACAATTAACTATTAAATCACTGTCTATTCTTTGGACAAATTTCAGCTACAGAAAGACTAGAACGGTGGAAGCAATAAAGACTTGCTTTGCAGAGGAGATATGACTTAAGCTGTGTCACCAAAGGGTATCAAAGGAGATCCCATTCATTGTGGACTAGTTTCAGCATTCCCGTGAAAAACAAACCACATTCACCAGTTTGTCATTGAGGCAAACTCATCAAGACGATCACTAATGCATTCAAATCTGACATCCAGTAGGTATGCATCACCAATTTTTTTCTGTTGTCATGTGCATCGATGTTAAAGCAATGGGGATTCTACATGTCTTTGGAGAATCAAGGGAATCAAGGAAATCTATTTGAAAGAAAATAAATCACTTGTGTTTTTGTACTTTGGTGAGGGAATAGTTTTCTCAAATTGAAGTGTCAAAATTACCGACTTATATTTCTCTTGTAGCCTTTCAGTGGCAAAGCAACAATTAACATCCTTTAAAATTATGGAATGATCGGAGCTGCTTAAAATTTACATTTTGTTTTAAAACTAAACCTCAGAGTTCTGTTGTAAAATTTTGAATTGACATTAAGAATGAGATTGCTGTTGTACACTGAAATCCCTGGATATAAAAGTGTATGAAGAAAAATTTCTTTCAAATAAACAATAATACGAGATCATAGGGAAAGAGTTTCATTATTATACAGTTTTATCTTGGATTTCCGGTTTTGCTAAGTAGAAGTTTTTATTTTCACAAATCAGCATGCGATGGCCAAGGTTAAATGTATTTTAACTCAGAGCAAAAATGTCATACACTGTTCCTTTCAATTAACATCACCATGTTTCTGTTATCATGAGGATGTATCAGATCAGTACTGGTCTGCATTAAATTGACGACTAAGCCTATGAAATTGGCACAAAGCATCAGTTACATAACGTAGCAGCCATAAGTCAAGTTTTTCAGCAGATTGTATTTTTTTTCTCTTGCTTTGTAGTCTCACCTCAAATTTTCCATTGTCTGGATTCATATCTAGTAGGGAATAGTCTGCATTCCTGTCTCCATTCTCATCAATGCTCACAACCCCAGTAATCCCTGGAATGATACAACACACAGGTCTAAATTACAGCTTAGTACAATTGGAAAACTGCCTGAATGACATATACAGAAAAAAAATTATCACAAATGAAGATAACAATATTATTATAGTGCGTAGCAGTTGGTTAATTTTGAAACTCAATACTTATTTAACCTACACTGAAATACACACTGGCAACTTTTGCTACAGAGCTGTAACATTTTTGAGTTGCAGATCTAGTGGGCCCGGAAAGTTTCCAGCAAACTTTGCATACGGACTCTGATAAAAACAGCCTTAAATGGGGCTGTTCCACCTTGCCTAGTTCCCGACTGGAAATAATGAAAACAATAACAATCAAGGGGTGTGTGGTTTATGAGATTTTTTAAGATCTCTTCCCGATAGCTTTATGAGTAATGCAGAGATTGGTTTTCTGAAAGTTAACAACTGGTTTACAAACCTTAAAGATCGACTTGAGATGAAAAAGGTTTAAGATCACTGTAAGATAGAAAAGATTGCTTGGTGACTGTTAAGATGGGTTCACGATCCCTGTAAGATCAAAAAGATGACTTTACAAGTGAAAAAATAGGTTTCAGATAAGTATGAGATAGGTTTAAGATTATTAAAATCTGACAAGGATTGGGAGCTTGCGACAATTTCAAATGGTTTAATATTGTCATAAACTGTTCCCTTGACTTATGAACTCATCCAATCGTAAACCCATCGGGAAGTAGTGTAACTTGCATACACAATGGGTGTATGATGGCTTTAAGATCATTCCAATTGAAAAGATGTACCTCCCGATCTGATAATTTACAGGGTCATAAACCCATCGTAAAGCCTTACCACCAAGGTGGAACAGCCATATTAGGTATCAACATTTTAGTTGAAAGCATTCAGTTGTACTGATATTTTATGAAAAGGAAAATTCTTCAAGACAGTTTTGTATAGCATATCTAACATTATTACATATACCAGGAGGTTATGCATAGTCGTTTGTCTGTTTGTCTGTCTTTTGTTTGTCTCTGTGATAACTCCAATAGTAATGAACAGATCTTTCTAGAGTTTTTTATGTGGGTGGAGCCTGATCAAAGAAAGAAGTGAATAAATTTTGGAAAAGATTTGAATGACAATTCTCTGCATATAAAAAATCCCAAATTTTCAAAGGTCCCATCTTTAATGTATTTTCTATGACCTTTGCTTCTTGGTTGCCATTACTGCAAAAGTAATGAACAAATTTTCATGAAATGTTTATGTGAGTAGGCCCTGGCCAAAGGACAAAGTGATTACATTTTAGTAAAGCTCCAAACCATATTCTAAATACAAAAAAAATCCTAAATTTTTAGAAACATCCTCCCTGGTTGAACTCTGTGCTCTACGAGTGCTATATAGTTATAAAACTGCGGTTTGGTACACACAGGCCTGAAGTCCATGCAAAGCTGAGTATGTTAGCTTTCCTGACAAAGTTTCTGCCTGTAGACAAATACAATGCTATAATGAAAAGTCATAATACAAGTCCAGGAACAAAAAAGACCTTGTTGAGTAATTTTTCTTCCAAATTTTGACATGAAAGGCCTTTTAAGCAGACTCTCTTTTGATTACTTCCAATTTATACTCTACAGGGCTCAGCACTTACTCCCTATTTTTTCTGTTCCGTCACGTCTTACAGTTAATCAATAACATTCAGATTTGTGACAATTCAGTTATTTTTGAATGAACGAAATGGAACATATACATGCAGTACATTTATTTAATTTATCATTGAATCAAAGTAACAAAGGGCTATAAACTTCAACAGTATTGAAAATACATAAATTGTTATTATTGAATTTCAAAATGCAATTCAATTAACACCAACAATATTGTGAAAAATGCAAAGTTCATTATCATGAAACAAAGAAAAGACACAAAGTAGAACCCCTAAATGAGATATTGCTGTTGCCAAATGACAATGAAAAATACCATTTTTACATTTTAGTCAATGAAAAAATAAGCAGTGAAGTACACATTGAAAAAAAATGTTATCTTTATTAGATGCATATATACTGAAACAGAAAAAAACATGGTGGGATGCAAGATTGTAAAGTTTTAATGAATGAAGTTTATAGATCAACGTCTCATAGGAAATATATGTACAAATAATTAAATCATACCCAGTGTGAGTTAAATACAGGTGCTAGTTTTGAGGCTGGCCTATCAGACTGTGTTACATATTTTTAGGTATGATGTTAGCTACAAAAGAACCTGAAAATCAAAACTAGATCCAAATCCTCATGATACTGGAGGTTCTAGTAACAGTCCAGTTGCAGAGTTTACCTTCTATCAAATTGCATCAGTTGCAAAGTCTTTTGCCCAAATAACTTAACAAAGGTTGCTCTGTAATTTTCCTAAACTATTCATAGTTGCCTAAGTAGCAAAAGTCTTTGTATTATACTGACAGCTTGAGACTATAAGCTGAATATTGTGTGTTTGACTTACTGGATTTAAAAGTAGTTTGTGCCCTCTCTGGCTAATTTTCTTTCTTCCTCACTTGCTGTTTCAACTCTTGTATTATGCATACTATCTTCAAACAATTTCATTTAAACTCATCACCCCATTACTATTTCAGAAGATAAGGCTCTGTTGCTTCTATTTTACAGGTGATGAATCTCGAGCTCAAGAAATAATGTATTTAAAAGTCTTTCATAATGCATCAAGGAAATTGACAACACCCCTGTTCCACTGTTGTGACTTTGCCTCTCAACTATCCTGATAATGTAATGTCTTGAGCAAAACCTTACTGTTCATAATACTACCGCTCCATGCCGTAACTTGGTACAACTTAAGACACAAAAACTTTGGTTTTGTTTAAGTGTTGTGCCATAGACTTCTTTTTATTAAAATATGTATTACCACAAGGGCAAGTTATAAATGTATTTTACTAATATAAAATCAAAACAAAAAATATTTTACAATTGTTTTTAAGGGACGATAATATAATTTCTACCTGAAATCAGCACCCCAACTTAGCACAATTTGCATACAGTAAGTCCCAAAGATAAGTAATGTTAAATTTATTTTTTTTTCGTGGCATTATTTGACATTCTTATTTGACATGTGAAAGTGCATGAATTTTAGCAATGACAATCAATGCTATGATATGGCACCATGCAGTATCTTTTCAAAAATGAAGATCAGAAAAGTAAACACTGATTGTATTGTAAACGCCTTTTTGAAACACTAAAGATGTTTCCCAGAATGAGTGATCTTTCCAGAAAAGAGAAATAAGGGAGATATAAGGACATTTTTTCTTTTTTTTCAAATTGAGGTTAATGTTTTACAGACACGTTATCTTACCCATAAAACATTCTCTAAAAATTTGGTGATGTTATCTTCATAAATGAAAGAGATATAAAGTTTTGTGTAAAAAATGCGACAATTGTATGCACATACGCACAGAAAGCATTTTATAATCTTTCCACCAAGGCCTGTGGATGGCGGGAGATAAAAATATCTGAGTCTTGATATCCCACAATTGGCACAATTCTTTGACGTACCAAGTATTATAAAATTTGATTACTTTTTTCCAAATTATTACAATTTTATCATCTTTAGCCACTTAACATTAACCATGGTCCAATATTGAACAAGTAATATCCAAATTTTCTTTTGCATGTGTGCTGTTAAAGCAAATTGGTGACATACTGACAGGTTTGAAGACTTCCCTTCTGAAACAAGTGCTATTCATACAAAGGAAAATGGATTTCAATGGGTTCTAAGGATATGGAGGGAGATTAAAGTCTCTGATCTTAAACTAACTGATGAAAAAACAGCCGTTGTCCAGCAAATATTGCAATAACTCTCTGGTGACTTATTATACAAGGGATCTTTTAACACTCAGTTTTCTAGGACTTCATTTTTTTTGTTCTTTTTTATCAGTTTTTTTTTCCTTCTTCAGTTGAAATATGCAAATGGGTTACATAACCTTTTTATCTTCTCCTTTCTCTGTTATTCTGAGATCACCTACTTTTCTGAGCACAGAGTAATTGGTTTACTTTAACTGCTAAATAAGTTTTTACCCTAGACACACCAGGCTCCATGAGAAATTATTTGTAAAACATCAAAAGTTATAAGGGGAAAGTACAAAAGGATATAACAGTATAATTTTGCCATTACCCTGAGTTTTAAATTACTACTATGTTATACATTTTTGTTAAATTACATTAGCTTCAGTTACCGATGCTGTTGAAGCAATTTGCAGACAATGTTTTTAATATACTAAATATTAGCTGCAGTAGATTTCACTTTGACTAAACATTATGGAGGAAATTTATGAAGACAGTAAAAGAGTTATTTTATTATTATCCATGGAATAATACATGAACATGTGTCAACAGATGAAAAACATTATTTTGATAAATAAGTTTGGGAATAATAATGAAAACCATATGCAGGTTGTTTTATTATGCATACACTGTAAAACTCATTTAAAGCCAATTTCATTTTTTTTTCTATTTTGAGGGGAGGGGGGGATTGACCAAACATAAATACCAAACAGGCTTTTGAAATAATAGTCATATTATATAAATAAATTTTGATTATGATATCTGGAATAGTTTTGGTTTTAAATCAGCTGAAACTGTTGTGGCAGTCTGACTAAATTTATTCAGTCAGACAAGCCCTGTTTGCAGAAAAATGGTGAATGTTTGGTGTCAATAAAGAAAAGTGTTCTTTACACCAGAACCAGTGGTAAACAATGCAAAACACAATGTATCCAGTTGGATACATTTACTGGTTTCAGTTCACCAATTAATGTAGATATTAATCTGACAATTTTGTTAAGATTGAAAATACTAAGTTTTCATCCCTGGATGGCATGAGTTTGTGCCACAGAGACATAAACTCAAAGCATACATTATCTGACTCTTAAATTATGTTGTTTTTGTAATTAATGACACAATGTTCCAAAGGAGCATTGTACTGTGCAGATGCAAAATATTTAAGTAAATGTTTCAAGTTTAAAATTTTTTTAAGTAGAACCAAATCCTGTGGCTATTAGAGGCTGTAACTATATAGAGTTTACCCTAGACAGGTTTGAAATATTTATCTGAAATTGGTAACAAATGTGGCACATTTAAACATCAAGAGGGAATTGACTCCATTCCTTAAGAGCATTGTTAGAAGGCTTTCTTGATCTGGGAACTGACAATATCAATAATTGAACTCCACTGTTACTAGTCTGTCAGTGAGATTAAAGTAGTCTACAGCTGTTACGTTGATTTCAAATGCATAGAGTATTTCAAATGTGGGGCAAAACTGGTCTGATATTTGAGTCCTGAATTTGGATGCACAGGAGAAAATTCCTGCAAGTGTTTTGATCAGCTTTAGACTCAAGATTAGGTTGCAGTCACATTTCTGAAAATGCACATTCAAAACTTCAATTTTGATTTAGAGAAGATCATCTTTCAAATCCATTTTTATAGGTTCCCTTACTCCTGCTATGATATCTCATCAGCTTCAGATAAAAGAAAAATAATTATAGTTGTACAGTGACAGTCAACCAGAGCTTAAATTACACAGTAGTCTGATAATGATAAAGCTAAAAAAAAAAAAAAAAAGCTTCGGCTCTATTTCCAGTTGAAAGTTATGTCATTTAAATGAAACATAAGAAGCTATGAGACAGAGTAGGGTGGAAATGGAATTGACAGCAATGTTCAAAAGTGATTTTTTTATTATTATCACAGTGACTGACATAAACTGCACACACGACTCAATAGTGCATGTCACTGACATAAAACATGGAAATCAGGTCACATTTACATGACTTAGCATGCAAGGGGATTTACGATGCTTTCCAATTATATTTCTTTGGAATCTCATTACTTTATGTAGTTGTTATTTTTTCAAAAGAAGAGCTGATTAATGTTTTTTTTTGACAGAAATAAGAACTTCTTCCCAGTAAATAACAGAGACTGTTGTTTTATGTACCACCCTAGTACGACAGTAAAACTGCAATTATGTGACCTTATTTGGAGGGCAAGAGTTTGGTCCAGTTATAGAAGATAATTCAGTTCAAAATAAAACACTGAAAAAAAAATTCAAATTTGGGAGGGTACAAATGGGGTCATAAAATCAAACATTTGGATAAGAGAAAGTCAGATAATAAAAGTTCTACTGTATCTCAATCTGCAGTTGGAAATTTTCACAAGGAGTCTTCAATAATTTAAGTTATTGTCATGGTCTTTGTACATGTCTGCGCTCTTTAAGTAATCCTGAACTAACCTTTTCTTGTGATACATTTTAACACAACATGAATTAGGTTTATATAGGAAATCATGAAATTTTATACTATAGTGAACACTGCAGAAGTAGAACCAGTATAACTCAAATGCTACTGTATAATGAGCCAGTTTTCAAATCCTCTCATGTAACAGCAGTTTTGCAGATGTAAGTGTAAGTCAGCCATCACTGGAACTAAATCCATGTGGATGTTGTAGATTCCGCTAATACACAGTTTTATTATCCACCGCGATCTGTATTTGACCTGAGCGGGATAATTTTTGTATACAGCGAGGCCTCCTTACCATGGATTATTAGCATCAGACAAGTGCAAATTTTTGTCATTAATATCTCAGAAAAACTTTGTAATCCACAAATATGTATTATATATCATTGGATCTGTTTGTTTTTGTTGGATAAAAATCCATACAAAAATGACTGAGATATTTCACGTTAATGATTGAGGTTTTTATATTCACTGATGCCCCTGAATATATGACAGCCTTTTTAACATTCTCTCTTTAAATATTGATTATGTTAACTGATAAATCATACAAAGTAGTAGATAATAAAAGGAAAATGTATCACTTTTGAAGATTAAAATTAATACTTGTGCTTTGTACTCATATAATATTGCGAAGTTTTCCTGTTTAATAAACAGCCAGTTGTATCTGATGATCAAGGAATAACCTATTTGTTGAATGCATGATTACATTTTACACCAGTCCACCTCAACAATAATTCTTTTTTCATGTTTTTACATCCTATAACATTCTCAATTCCAGTTCAAGTCTGTTACCTTCATCATATGTATATACCTTTATAGGGAAAACTTGTGGACAATGCCTACCTTCAAATGTCCTGTTCCACATCCTCTTGGTAATCTCTGTACCATTGCTTGCACTCTGTCCAGCCTCCAAAGTCTCATTCAGAGCCAGGGCATAGAGAATGACAGCATCATGGAAAGCTCCAACAAAACTATTGACCTGATAAAACATGGAGGATGACAACATTAGGGGAAAACTCTCACAAAACTATCTGTGAAACATAGAGAATGACAGCATCATGCAAAGCTCCCACAAAAGCTCCAACATAACTATTGATATGGGAAACATAAAGGATATTAGCATGACAGAAAACTCCAATGAAACAACTGACCTGTAAAAATAAAGTGGATGAAAACATGATGGAAAACTCCAACCAAAATATGGATATGTAAAACCATGGATGATGACAGCATAAAATAAAGCACCAACAAAAGTTTTGAGCCGTGAAAACATGGAGGATCTTTCAAACTTACTGACCTGCGCAAACACTGAGAATGGTAATATAATGGAAAACTCCCACAAAATGTTTAGGAATAGCATTATAGACAGTATTTTTAATATCAATTTTATAGCATGGTTAAGATAATGTTTTTTTCAACAGCAAATAATACAGAATAGAGTAACCCCTATTACTGCAGTACCACTACATTAGCATTTAGCAATACTGCATGTGTGTGTTAAAATAGTATAATTCAAGCTTGACTGAGTGGCAGGAGGCTTATGAGAGAAACGAACCCTTAACAGGTCTCATCTGACGTCATCAAGTAGTGTTTACAAATATTTTATTGGTGGTTTCTAAACCACGGAAAAGTGACGGAATTCCGTGACGGAAATGAAAAATTGCCTAAAAATTGCCTAATATGCATATTGTAAGAAGACACAGCTGGATCAGTGAATATGATTGGCCGAGAGTCATGGAACATAGTCTATGTAATTTGGACATGATTTTTAAAATATGACTGATAAAAAGCAAGTGAAATGGTTATTTCAGTGTTTTCAGTAAAATTACTTTAGGACATCTTATGCCTACTTTTGTGATATACATGAGCATTCTACACATAACAATAAGCATTTTGGTGTTTATTTTATTAAAATCGCCCAATTATTGAGCATTTAACAACCTTTTTAACATAGCCTTTGATTTCCCAGCTATTTTCAATTAGGCGACTTTTTTCCATGGAATTTGGCCCTAAATTAATATCTTACTTTTAAGACATCTTATACAAAGTTTCCAGTAAAACTATCTATGAAAGAGTATTCTACACATAACAATGAACAATTTTTCTGGTTATCTCATTAATATCTGGCAGATATTAAGCATTTAACAGCTGTGTCTTCTTACAATATGCATATTAGGTGATTTTTAGGTAATTTTTCGTTTCCGTCATGGAATTCCGTCACTTTTTCCGTGGTTTAGAAACCACCAATTTTAACATAACCTTGGATTTCCCAATGTTTCCTAATGAGGCAATTTTTTTGTGGAATATACCTCTCAATATCTTATTTTCAAGGTATCTTATACAAAGTTTCCAGTTAAATTATTTATAAACAAGCATTCTACACATAATAGTGACCAATTTGGTGGTTGTCTTTTTAAAATCAAGCAAATATTAAGCATTTTACAGGGATTTTAACAAAGTCTTTTATTTTCCCAGTATTACTTAATTGGGTGATTTTTTTCCGAGGATGTTGGTGTTCAATATCTTACTTTTACGATATGTTAGGTTTTCAGATTAATTAACTATAGACGAACATTGTATACATAATAATGAATAGTTTGGTGGCTATTTTAATAAAATCTATTAGATATTAAGCAATTTACAAGGCTTTTAACATATTCTTGGATTTCCCAGTGTTACTTAATTGGGCAATTTTTTTCTGTAGACTTAGTCCCTCAATATCTTACTTTCAAGATATTTTATGTTAGGTTTCCAGTTTAATTATCTGTAAACGAGTATTCTTCACATTGTAATGAACGGTTTGGTAGTGGTCTCATTATAAAATCTCTCCAATATTATGAATTTAGCAGTCTTTTTAACAGAGCTTATAATTTACTAGTTATTTTCAACTGGGCGATTTTTTCTGTGGATTTAGTCCCTCAGTAGATCTATCTCACTTTAAAGGTATCTTATGTTAGATTTCCACTTTAAATACCTATATATAGGGGGGCCACGGTGGCAGAGTGGTAACACTCTCGCCTCCACCTCTTGAGGCCGGGGTTTGATTCCCGGCACTCCCTCAAGTGGGAAAGCTGGTAGTTGCTTGCCGTTGGTCGGCAGTTTACAGTACAAAACCCTGACGAACTGTATGTACTGGTTTCCTCTGCCCTTCCGACTACCCGTCGTGATATGACCTGTACAGTGTTGAAAGCGACGTAAAACCACAAATAAATTAATTAATTAATTAAATACCTATATACGAGCATTCTACAGATAACAATGACCAATCCATAAAATATTAAGTATTTCACAGTCTCAGGTTTTCATTTCCCATTATTATATATTTATTTGGGCAATATTTAAGTATTTTATAGTCTTTACAACAAGGCTACAATTTACCACTAAAACTACCACTAAAAGAGACTTAGGTGATATTTGGACGATTTTTGGCGATTTTCCGTATCGCCCAACGGAAATTCCGTGGTTTAGAAACAACCTATTTTATTCTCACTTGAAATTTTTAACTTACAATATATCCATTACTGCTACATAGATTTTGATCAAAGAAAAGAGAGAAAAAGTGTTATTAAAATAGACATAAGAAAACCCAGCACCTGTCTACTGGAAATAAGCAAACTCAGCAAATGCATATGACTTTGTGACCTTTTGCAACAATGTTATTATAACAAGACATCACAATGATATTTGCTGGAAAAAACGTCCCTTTGTACATGTCACTCACTATATTATGAACTTTGATTGGAATGACATTCTAAAAATACAATTTAGCAAAAGGTTCTACGTTATATAATTGTAGGAATGCTTTATTGCTGAAATATCAGTAAACTTGAAGATTTAATAATTATATTTTATTAACAGTAACCTAAGAGTAATAGTAACAACATGATTATGGTCCTTGGGGTGTTAATAATTTCTGTCATGCTGTTAAAAACCTATGCTGCCCCACAAAATCATATTATTGTACTGTTTAATAGAGTTCCACTTAAGGGGTTTCACTGTATATGTACATGTTACAGTGAATTTGTGTAATCAGGGAATTCACAACATTTTTATTGAATTTGCGAAATCCCTAAATGGACCAGGGAATTCGTGAATTCCCTAAAATCTCTAGGTAATTCATGAAATCCCTAGAACTTACGCCCCTGTTCCACCAAAGGACTAAGCCTCGATCCTGTCTGGGACCCTTAATCGTGGACAGTCGCTGAAAAAAAAGGTAAAATGGGCGGGAATACTGAATCAGTATTGAAGCCTGGGATTAAGGTCAGATCAATCTCAGGAAGCCTCAGGAGGCCCCAGGTGGCCCCAGACAGTCCCCGACTGTTCTGGGACTAAGATCCGACTAAGCCAGTTTTCTGGTCGGTTTGAAGCACGATCTTGTCGTACACATACCGACTGGGTCCCGGGACGCCTCAGGCCTCCTGTGACTAAGCCCCGACTAACCCCCGATTAAGTCCCGGCCTCATCAGGCGTCCTGAGACCTCCTCAGTCTTCCCCAGACCAATGTGGCCGATTCTTGTTTTGCAATGGGACTAAGGGTCGCAGGAGGCCTGGGACTAAGGCACAAAGGGTCTGGGACTAAAGGTCTGGGACTAAGGGTCGCAGGCGGCCTGGGACAGCCTGGGACTGGACATTTTGTTTATGGCGGGAAAAAAGAGTTGGTTTGGGTCGGGAAAAATATCAAACATGTTTGATTTTTCTCACGGCCCCAACCGACAACTACTGACCCTTACAGAACGGCTGGGACTAAGTAAATTTTTGAAACCGACCCCCAAAAACCCTTAATCAGGCGCCTTAGTCGTGTGGTGTAACACCCACATTAAGTAATTTTTTTCACAAATTCACTTAATGGTTTTTAGGGAATTTGTGAAATTACTTTTATTGTGCATTAGTCAATTATTGTGCATTTCAGTTAAAGTTTTGTATAAACTAATGGGATTTTACAACAAACCTTTTTAATTTTGTGTGTCATTTACAGTAATTCTGATTGTTTTCTATTTTATTAAAGTCTTCTTAACTGATTAACTTCAGGAAACTTGTGAAATGATATTTGTGAAAATATATCATTTGTTTTAACTAGTTTAGGTTTTGTATAGACTAATATGATTCAGGGATTTCATGAAATCCCTAGCTAAAATTTCAGGGATTTCGCGAATTCCCTAGAAATTTTAGGAAATTCGTGAATTCCCTGGTCCATTTAGGGATTTTGCGAATTCCCTAAAAACATTCAGGGAATTCGCATATTCCCTGATTACACAAATTCACTATAACATATATACAACTATGCATCCACAAGTACATTGTGTATACCTTGCATTTATTGTTAGGAATTCTGGAATCTCTTTTGAGGACCCACTACATATATAAATATTCAACCATACATCCACATACACACTGTGTATACTTTGAATTTATTGTACAGAATTCTAGCCTCTCTTTTTAAGGACCCACTATATATATAAATGTACACCTATGCATCTACATGTACAATGAATTTATAGTTAGGAATTCTAGTCTCTCTATTAAGGACAACTTCATGTAACAGTGTTCCAAGAACAGAATGCATTTCATTAAGGCTTTGGTCCCATTTTATATCAAAAGAGAGATTTATGTGTAAGCTTGTAGATTCTATAGATTTTTCACAGGTGTGACAACAGATTCTAGACACTGTAACTGTTTCTTGTGGAATGCATGTGTGAAATGCAAATGTTGACTATTCTGAAAAAACCTCTTTGAAATATGATACTTAGCATCTGTGAAAGACAATAGAAAATTCAAATAACTGAAAACTTGTTGTTTTAGACGATTCCTATGCACCATGAAGTCAAACCAGTAAAACCCCTGTAAAGTAGAAGACTCTTTTATATGGATATGCTTGTTCTATCTGGTCATTACAGGGTCCTTTTTCAAAGAACTTTACTATCTTATCTACAATCGACAGATTGGAAGTTTACAACCTCAGAAAGTCTGAACTTGCAAAATTTATTGAGACACTTCCAATAAGTGATAAATTTCTTCTAAAAATAACTATATTGAAACAACCGTATTTCAGCATATAAACACCCACTCCCTTATAAACATCCCCCTCTCTCTACTTTGCAATTTCAGGATTCTGAAAAAAGAAGCATCTCAGTATATTCTCAATTGGATCATCATCCATAAATGAAGAAAATCAAAACTATGACAATTTTAATCATGAATACATTAAAATGTATAAAAACACAAGATAAAAGATTATCATTTTTTCCTCAGATTTAACATTTGTATCCAATATTTTAAGATCTCCCACAATTATGTGTTGACACTCAAGATGTAGGTTGTAAAGTATCTACTAGTCACCCATTGTCATTGGATACCTGAGATGTTTTTTAAGCCTCTCGCTTCTAGGCATCACTTTTTTTTCCATTTAAAAAAATTTTTTTTGTCTCCGGACTTTCATGAATTGTGGCATGGTTACAAAGACTGTTTCTTTTATAGAAATTAAGCGGCGATGGACTACGTTAGTACTGGAATGGGTTACCACTTCAGTGCGCTACTTGTCTCTCTGATGGCTTTGTGCTCGCGCTAGTAGACCGAAACCCCTTTCGGCCCTGTTATCTGTAAAGGTAGCCCCCGCTTCTACATTTTTGCACAATGTATTATCCTCGGGGTGTTTATAAGGTGAAATATGGTATGTGTTTAATCCACAAATGCCTTTGTTTTCAAAAATATAAATTATCAGTTCAATAATCAACACCCTTGTTTAGTGCAGTTTTATGTATTGTTATCCACTCTCCCAAAGTTTGCATTTCCTTATCATTAATACCAAAATGATAATGGATATTATACTGCTTTTCTTTCATCTAACAATTCAAAGACAAAACCTCATCTTAAAGTTATACATCAGAAGGAGCAAAATATTCAATTTAGTGTCCCTTGAACTAAGTTAAGTGATGACAGGCCATGTTAATTATGAGCAGGTATTAAAAATAAAATTACATTAAGATAACATATTATTGTCACATAGTCTTAAAGTATCATTTGTGTCTTTTTTCTGGCGGTTGAATTTTAAAGTAACAGTGGGCAACAAAATCCCTGTGAAAATACACAAGTACGTATTTCTTCTATAACATCAAGGATTATTCACAAAAAGTTTATTCCCTCTTTGTATTAATTTATTACCAAGAAAATGTAAGAAAAAAGCTGAAAATCAAAACGCTGTACATTTTCAGGAAACTACACGTGTGATTAATGACTGTAATTACGTGAAATTCTCACTATTTTTTTAAAAACCCAGAAAAGTGCCAGTTTTAAAGCAATGGACTCTTGCTGTGTCTTTGTCCCTTGTATCTTTTACTTTTTTGCTGAAATGGGCACTGAACAGATTTCATTTATACTATTTCTGTCACCAATTACATCAAGGTTCATAAAGTGTTATGAGAATTTAGGTCTAGCTTATTGAAGTGCCAAAAAATTGCTTTACTTTGCAACAAATTTCATTAAAACACTACAATATTGCAAATTTCCGCAATAACTTCAAAATTTGCTAAAATTATTTCATAGCTACACAATAATTTCATTATTTCTGTGTGTCTCTCTCTCTTTGGGTCTTCAAAAACTCACGAACATTTGTTTAAAAACAAAATTGCAAATGGCACACCTTTATAAATGCTTCACTAAATTTTTCTCATAATTAAAAAATAATCCTGTCAAGTTCTATTTTGCATACATTAAACACTATTAAGATCTCATGTTTTTTGTTTTTGTACATCATTACTTCAAAAACTCTCATTAAGGACGAGCAAATTGTGCAACTGAGCATTCATTTGTCACCCACTTCAAAGCCAGCCAGACCTGCAGCCTGAGTTTACTGGGTCTGAGATGAAGGATGGATCTGAACCAGTGTTCTTCAAGTCCACTCAAGCTTAAACTTATAGTCAGCTCAGATATTTCCTCCCTGAATTCTGTAAACAGCTACCTTTACACATAAACTGAGTATGGAAAGCTAATGAGTTGAATATTCACAAACATGAGTAACATTTTATGTTCACTGAGTTGTGCTTTAACAGAAACATCACTTTCAAAGCTAAAGAACTTTTTTCAAAGTAGACTTTAATGTAGAAATATCACGCCTGATCGAGGATGGATATAGAAATTCCAGGGTCCTTTGGGCATAATTTAATTTTTGTTTTTCTTTCTAGTTCATGGGCAAAGGAGACCTTGATCACTGATAACCTGCTTGTGTCTGCCAATTTGTGGTAATAATACATTTAATGAAAAAAATCTAGGCTACAGAAACAATGTACAGCAATGGGTTCAGAAGTTTCACCAAGCTTTGAAATAGTGACTGGTGCAAAACAATTTGACACTAGAAGCAAGATGCACTGTTTAAAGTAGTTGGAACACTGGAAAAATAACAAGATGGTAAAGAAAGGAAAAACATTATCATGTGCACAGAGTACCAATTTGAAAGGCTATATGAAAGCATTCAATTGATAAATGCAAGATTCAATGCTAAATCTGGCTAAAAATGCTGACATACTTGTCCTTTAAATGTGTGGAAACAAAGTTGTAAGCATTGTTTGAAGATTTAGCCATCTGAAGCAATGGAAAAAACAAAAGGATGCCTCAGAAAAATTTGCATTATCATGTGAAATATGCTTTAAATAAGTGGAAACAAAGTAGAGAGTCTTTTTAAAGATTAGCATGGCAATGACAAAAATTATTGCGTTTTGCTGAAAATAATTCCGCACATCCTATCAGCCCAATAAGTGGCAATTTTCTATACATTTTCTACTACCTTATCGGCATAAAGTTCACTTGGAATCACTTTATCTTTAACTGTCTAGTCAAAGTTAGGGTTATACATCCCCTTGAACAGCCAGGGTCATATTGCAACAGACCCTTGAGTAGCATTGCCACTTGTGGGGGTTAAACTCTCAAAACCAGCTTCCTTGGTTTCCTTTAAAAGAGAAAACAAAGAATTTAGTGGTTTTTGAGGATTTTGCCATGGAAACACCTAAAATGATAGCATGTGGCTCACGGAGAAGCAATCCCATACAAGTTATTAGCCTTATTATTCTCCATATCATATACTGACATAATAATGACTGTTACAGAAGTATTTGAAATGACTGGCATAAAATTCTGACAGGTAAAATACTCTTTCATGTAGAAGTCAAAATCAATGCATTAAAGGACAATTTTAATTGTTATTTACATTGTCTTCTAGAAAACCTGACTAAGCAGACATACTATTCTAGTCCCTTTAAATCTAAAATGGTTCAAAGGTCTTTTAAATAGATTCCCAGTTCAAACTTACTTATTATGGTCTGTTGGAATAAATGTGTCAAAAATATTTTGGAGAAAAATGGTTATGCCTAAGCTCTTGTTCTTACTGATGTCAGCGGTAAATGATTGCTTACCTCACATTCGCTTAAAGTGATAGTAAGTAGTAAGTGACCAATCCAAGGTCATTTATTTATAATGGAATATTAAATTCCTATCTCATTATAATTTTTTTTCTAAAATTTGTCACTAACTTTAGCATTAAACTCCATGTTTCCCACTGAGGGTTTTCTTTCGTTGTGGAGTGTCCATAGACTGGGAGTGAAACTTTGTGGCTGGAATTTCTGAACACTTTTGCAGTATTCATACAATCTCTGTCTTGTTGGTCTTTTTGTACACAAAATGTGTACATTTTATACACAGAATTTGAGGTGAGATATGTTATATTTACAAACTATAGTAAGCATGACATTTGACCATTTGTTGACAGGTATCTAAAAATGTCCCAAGACAATGCATCTGATAAGCCCATTCTCTGAATGAAAATACTTTTTGAGTTTAAGAAATATTAACACAATTTGGAATTTATTTATAATTGTAGAAGTATTAGGATGCAATTTTAACACGAATAATGGTTCTTATTTTAACAAACTGGCAAAAGAGAAAGAGCCATTCTACAGAAATATATTATTGCAACAGTATATAGAAGAAGTCAAAAAAATTCAATGTTAAGTTCTTTTGTTCGTAACAAGAAATATAGCTATTTGCATCAGCCAACCTCTGCTAATAACAAACTACCAGAATTTTGAGATAAAGGGAAGTCTTGAACTATGAGGATGTACCATCATGGTAAAATTATAACAAATTAACATGCTTCAGTATCATCTGTAGTCTGTAGAAAAGTGATGTTTACTACAGAACTGTTACTGCTAACTGTCTCTGCCTTTAATTTGCTTTTAAGATAGCCTCACAGCAAACTGTCATCAAGATTGATCACAAGTAAAAACTGGCAATAAAATGTGAATTAATTGGCACAAAAAAAGGAATAACATCACACGATTCATTCTCTTTGAATGCTTCCACGGTTTTCATCAGGAATTTGTTTTTGTTGAAGCAAAGACTTATTGCATTCGTTGAAGCAAGAAGAAGAGTTGAAAACAGTATAACAATAAACCTTGGCTGGGATGGTAAAATACAGGCAACTAGTAATAAACTACTAATTTAAGCTATTCTTAGAAACTTGAGGAAAAAAAAGGGATTTTAAACGAAAGCGGTTGCTAACAAAACAAGCCAATTTTAAAAATATCTATTTTTAAAGATTGTCTTCATTTTAGATATATATCTTAGGATATTTTTTCACAGTCTGTCTCAAAGAATACATTTCAGGCTGACTTCAAAGTGACATATCAGAACAATGAGAAAAAAACAAAAATGTACATTTTTGACTGGGTCTTTACAGTGTGAAGAGATCAGTTTTATTGGAAATCTCCAAGGTTTTACACATTGTAAGAATGACACTGTTCTTAATAATATACATCTCTGAAAATGAATGTCTGATGTCATGGTTTTTTTTAGCAAGTCAATACAAAAAATTTGTCCAATATTGTAGAAAGCCCAGCGCATCATAATAATCAACACATTTTGAAGCCCTTAAAATCCTTCGGGACAGCGGCTCATAACCTGACCAGTCAATAAGTTGATTAAGTCATCAGCAAACTGTGGCAGTATTCTATACAGTGCCCACTGACACAGCCTTCAGAATTAGGACATGTTCTCTTCAAACTGTGGAGTGATCAATCATACAGCCGTCCAACCATACACTTGTTGTAACATGAAGGAGACAGAAAGATAAAGAGAAGGGCTGACACAATACCCATGACTTCTACTCGGATTTGTACTATTTTTAAAGAAAAATGGAAAGATCGTTCCTTTTATTTCCTCTAAATATCCAATAAAAGTGGACTGTCCAATTAGTGGGAAAAGTTATATGATACAATGATTAAATTAGGCTTAATTCTCAGAACACCATATTATTTTGACCACATTTTTACATAACAGTTAAGAAATGCTATCTTTCATTTATGAGGCTGAGGGCTAATTTTCTGGACACTCTCTTTTTTCAAACCTCTTGGGAAACAACTCAAGGTTAGTTATTTGGCAAGGTTCATACTGTCTGGAGTGTAAATACAGTTTTATACTCTATTTTATGAAGAAAGAAACCTTTAGAAAATGCTTGTGAGAACCAAAAGATTCAAAATACGAGTAAATATCTGTAAAACCAACCTTTTCAACCCCCCCCCCCGCCAAAAAAAAACAAATAAAACAAAAAACAACAACACATTTTTCAACAGTGTGAAAGACTGAAAAACCTTTCTTTTAATTATCTCATGATCAAATAGCAACATATTCTGTAGAGAAGTTTTGCAGTTCTGTTAAATTAATTATATATTTTTGAAAACCTTTGACACGATTAATCTTGATACCTATATGGAGTTAGGGCCTGTTTACTTAAATTTCAAAGGGTATCAAAAATATTTAACCAAGATTTCAACTTACCGGGGACAATTTCAATGCAAAAGGTCTTGTATGACATTAATAACTACCTCAACTTAAACATGGAAAATCTATTGTCTATTGTTCTGGTTGAAAGAGCTTGTCTTTAATATTTTATTCAAACTGGCTTCCAAGCCACAAAGAGTGCCTTGTACATCAAGGTGTACTTTAATGCTACTTCACTCAGGGTAGTTTGTTGATGGATCACTTACTTATTTGGTTGTTCTTTCAATATTTCTAAATTAGCTATGCAAGAGAATTTGCGACAAAATTATAAGTTACTGGGAAAATGGCTGTTGCATAAATTATATAGTTGTTTTCCTTTTTGGTGGGTTAATATGTAGTTACAGACATATTACAATGATAGACAATGTAGTTAACATAACAATTAAACAAAATCAAGGTATTGTTTTGTTGAAGAGATTTTTTTTCAAATAAATTGCAAGTAGGGCAGATTTTCTTGGAACAAATTCTGTTATGTGACTAAGACAAGTAAACTGACAGACTCAAGAATTTCTTCCAGTGTTTGCAAACTGTGTTTATTTAGACCTCCGGCTTGTTTTATTCCACATATGTTTGTGAATAAACAGCTAACTCTACGGTTATATCTGAGACCTGTTAATCTGTCTGCAAACTATCATATCTGTGTGGTATTAGAGTAAGAAATGTCAACTTTGGCAAAATTTGCTAAATTGCAACGTGGAGTCATCTGCCAAAAAATAAAACAATATTATCAAAATTTGAGCAAAGTTTGCATCAGCGGAAACCAAAGGCCTAATATAGTCACAAAAATACCAAAAAATGTGTAAATAATTTACCACAACTCACGGAAATGTATGGGGTTTTTTCTCATGGGTGAATTTCACAAACTATAGCAAATTTCAGAGTTATTTCTCTCTGAAATTTCTAGTTTGTATATGCCAAACCTATTTACCTTCAAATAAAATGAGCCTCTATGCACCCATTATGCATTCACTTGTAAACTCTACTGTAAGATATATGGGAAGAGATCACCTATTAAACCTGGAAATTATTTTACTAAATACATATATGTACACACAACTTGTTTGCAAACTCAGTGTAATCAAATATTAACCTACAAACATCAGTATAGGGCACTGAAACTCAAAATACCTGGAACAAATGTGTAACATTTACTTCATATCATATATATGTGGGAGTTTTCAGTCAGTTTTAATACCCATCTAATTTAGGTATGATATCTCGTATAAGGAAATGGAAGCAAAAAAGCATTGGCATTAACTGTAAAGTATTTTCAAAACAAGGCCAAAATTCCTTTCAGTAAGATGCAAAGCAATCAATTAGAAACACAAGTAGTGCATTCAGAGTAGTGCACAATTCATGAAAGTCTGGAGACAAAAAATAAAAAATATATATATAACTAGAAATAGGCCGCCCTGTTGATAGTAGATGCGAATAGAAACAGGATAGCATAGAAGAACACACATTATCATGTGTAATGTCCACCCATGAACCTTTTGCCCAAATTGTACAGTAGTCTTACAAGACCCTGTTTCATTTGTAAAATATATCAATGATGCTTAAATATTTGATAGTGTAGATGTAATTTATTTCAGCTTCATGCCTTTTTGCATTGGTTGGGTTGAAAATTTTGACGAAATCACTCTATCTTGCACGGTTAAGAAGATAGAAGCCAATTCCTGTTTTTCTATTTTTGGCAAAAATTTGAAAATTCAAAATGGCCGCCATTATTGGGAAAAGGAAATTTTTTTGAAAATTGCCAAGAGTACATTTCTTAGATACCCTATGGGTCGAAAATTTCAACAAAATAACTCTATTTTGCACGGTTAAGGCCAGTTTGTGTTTTTCCATTTTGGGCAAAAATTCGAAAATTCAAAATGGCTGCCATTTTTGGGGAGGGGAAAATTTTTTGAAAATTGCAAAGATTACATTCCTTAGATACCCTGTGGGTTGAAAATTTCGACGAAATCGCTCTATCTCGCATGGTTAAGGAGATAGAAGCAAATTTGTGTTTTGCCATTTTTGGCAAAAATTTGAAAATTCAAAATGGCCGCCATTTTAGGGGAGGGGAAAATTTTTTAGAAATTACCAAGAGTACAATGCTCAGTTACCCTGTGGGTCGAAAATTTTGACGAAATCACTCTATCTGGCACGGTTAAGGAGATAGAAGCAAATTTGTGTTTTGCCATTTTTGGCAAAAATTCGAAAATTCAAAATGGCCGCCATTTTTGGGGAGGGGAAAATTTTTGGAAAATTGCAAAGATTGCATTCCTTAGATACCCTGTGGGTCGAAAATTTCGACGAAATCGCTCTATCTCGCACGGTTAAGGAGATAGAAGCAAATTTGTGTTTTGCCATTTTTGGCAAAAATTCGAAAATTCAAAATGGCCGCCATTTTTGGGGAGGGGAAAATTTTTTGAAAATTGCAAATATTACATTCCTTAGATACCCTGTGGGTCGAAAATTTCGATGAAATCGCTCTATCTCGCACGGTTAAGGAGATAGAAGCAAATTTGTGTTTTGCCATTTTTGGCAAAAATTCGAAAATTCAAAATGGCCGCCATTTTTGGGGAGGGGAAAATTTTTGGAAAATTGCAAAGATTGCATTGCTTAGATACCCTGTGGGTCGAAAATTTCGACGAAATCGCTCTATCTCGCACGGTTAAGGAGATAGAAGCAAATTTGTGTTTTGCCATTTTTGGCAAAAATTCGAAAATTCAAAATGGCCGCCATTTTTGGGGAGGGGAAAATTTTTTGAAAATTGCAAAGATTACATTCCTTAGATACCCTGTGGGTCGAAAATTTCGACGAAATCGCTCTATCTCGCACGGTTAAGGAGATAGAAGCAAATTTGTGTTTTGCCATTTTTGGCAAAAATTCGAAAATTCAAAATGGCCGCCATTTTTGGGGAGGGGAAAATATTTTGAAAATTGCAAAGATTGCATTGCTTAGATACCCTGTGCGTCGAAAATTTTGCCGAAATCGCTCTATCTCGCACGGTTAAGGAGATAGAAGCAAATTAGTGTTTTGCCATTTTTGGCAAAAATTCGAAAATTCAAAATGGCCGCCATTTTTGGGGAGGGGAAAATTTTTGGAAAATTGCAAAGATTGCATTCCTTAGATCCCCTGTGGATCGAAAATTTTGCCGAAATCGCTCTATCTCGCACGGTTAAGGAGATAGAAGCAAATTTGTGTTTTGCCATTTTTGGCAAAAATTCGAAAATTCAAAATGGCCGCCATTTTTGGGGAGGGGAAATTTTTTTGAAAATTGCAAATATTACATTCCTTAGATACCCTGTGGGTCGAAAATTTCGACGAAATCGCTCTATCTCGCACGGTTAAGGAGATAGAAGCAAATTTGTGTTTTGCCATTTTTGGCAAAAATTCGAAAATTCAAAATGGCCGCCATTTTTGGGGAGGGGAAAATTTTTGGAAAATTGCAAAGATTGCATTCCTTAGATACCCTGTGGGTCGAAAATTTCGACGAAATCGCTCTATCTCGCACGGTTAAGGAGATAGAAGCAAATTTGTGTTTTGCCATTTTTGGCAAAAATTCGAAAATTCAAAATGGCCGCCATTTTTGGGGAGGGGAAAATTTTTTGAAAATTGCAAATATTACATTCCTTAGATACCCTGTGGGTCGAAAATTTCGACGAAATCGCTCTATCTCGCACGGTTAAGGAGATAGAAGCAAATTTGTGTTTTGCCATTTTTGGCAAAAATTCAAAAATTCAAAATGGCCGCCATTTTTGGGGAGGGGAAAATATTTTGAACATTGCAAAGATTGCATTGGTTAGATACCCTGTGTGTCGAAAATTTTGCCGAAATCGCTCTATCTCGCACGGTTAAGGAGATAGAAGCAAATTTGTGTTTTGCCATTTTTGGCAAAAATTCGAAAATTCAAAATGGCCGCCATTTTTGGGGAGGGGAAATTTTTTTGAAAATTGCAAATATTACATTCCTTAGATACCCTGTGGGTCGAAAATTTCGATGAAATCGCTCTATCTCGCACGGTTAAGGAGATAGAAGCAAATTTGTGTTTTGCCATTTTTGGCAAAAATTCGAAAATTCAAAATGGCCGCCATTTTTGGGGAGGGGAAAATTTTTGGAAAATTGCAAAGATTGCATTCCTTAGATACCCTGTGGGTCGAAAATTTCGACGAAATCGCTCTATCTCGCACGGTTAAGGAGATAGAAGCAAATTTGTGTTTTGCCATTTTTGGCAAAAATTCGAAAATTCAAAATGGCCGCCATTTTTGGGGAGGGGAAAATTTTTTGAAAATTGCAAAGATTGCATTCCTTAGATACCCTGTGGGTCGAAAATTTCGACGAAATCGCTCTATCTCGCACGGTTAAGGAGATAGAAGCAAATTTGTGTTTTGCCATTTTTGGCAAAAATTCGAAAATTCAAAATGGCCGCCATTTTTGGGGAGGGGAAAATATTTTGAAAATTGCAAAGATTGCATTGCTTAGATACCCTGTGCGTCCAAAATTTTGCCGAAATCGCTCTATCTCGCACGGTTAAGGAGATAGAAGCAAATTAGTGTTTTGCCATTTTTGGCAAAAATTCGAAAATTCAAAATGGCCGCCATTTTTGGGGAGGGGAAAATTTTTGGAAAATTGCAAAGATTGCATTCCTTAGATCCCCTGTGGGTCGAAAATTTTGCCGAAATCGCTCTATCTCGCACGGTTAAGGAGATAGAAGCAAATTTGTGTTTTGCCATTTTTGGCAAAAATTCGAAAATTCAAAATGGCCGCCATTTTTGGGGAGGGGAAATTTTTTTGAAAATTGCAAATATTACATTCCTTAGATACCCTGTGGGTCGAAAATTTCGACGAAATCGCTCTATCTCGCACGGTTAAGGAGACAGAAGCAAATTTGTGTTTTGCCATTTTTGGCAAAAATTCGAAAATTCAAAATGGCCGCCATTTTTGGGGAGGGGAAAATTTTTGGAAAATTGCAAAGATTGCATTCCTTAGATACCCTGTGGGTCGAAAATTTCGACGAAATCGCTCTATCTCGCACGGTTAAGGAGATAGAAGCAAATTTGTGTTTTGCCATTTTTGGCAAAAATTCGAAAATTCAAAATGGCCGCCATTTTTGGGGAGGGGAAAATTTTTTGAAAATTGCAAATATTACATTCCTTAGATACCCTGTGGGTCGAAAATTTCGACGAAATCGCTCTATCTCGCACGGTTAAGGAGATAGAAGCAAATTTGTGTTTTGCCATTTTTGGCAAAAATTCAAAATGGCCGCCATTTTTGGGGAGGGGAAAATATTTTGAAAATTGCAAAGATTGCATTGCTTAGATACCCTGTGTGTCGAAAATTTTGCCGAAATCGCTCTATCTCGCACGGTTAAGGAGATAGAAGCAAATTAGTGTTTTGCCATTTTTGGCAAAAATTCGAAAATTCAAAATGGCCGCCATTTTTGGGGAGGGGAAAATTTTTGGAAAATTGCAAAGATTGCATTCATTAGATCCCCTGTGGGTCGAAAATTTTGCCGAAATCGCTCTATCTCGCACGGTTAAGGAGATAGAAGCAAATTTGTGTTTTGCCATTTTTGGCAAAAATTCGAAAATTCAAAATGGCCGCCATTTTTGGGGAGGGGAAATTTTTTTGAAAATTGCAAATATTACATTCCTTAGATACCCTGTGGGTCGAAAATTTCGACGAAATCGCTCTATCTCGCACGGTTAAGGAGATAGAAGCAAATTTGTGTTTTGCCATTTTTGGCAAAAATTCGAAAATTCAAAATGGCCGCCATTTTTGGGGAGGGGAAATTTTTTTGAAAATTGCAAATATTACATTCCTTAGATACCCTGTGGGTCGAAAATTTCGACGAAATCGCTCTATCTCGCACGGTTAAGGAGATAGAAGCAAATTTGTGTTTTGCCATTTTTGGCAAAAATTCGAAAATTCAAAATGGCCGCCATTTTTGGGGAGGGGAAAATTTTTGGAAAATTGCAAATATTACATTCCTTAGATACCCTGTGGGTCGAAAATTTCGACGAAATCGCTCTATCTTGCACGGTTAAGGAGATAGAAGCAAATTACTCAAAAGTAGTACTGAAAATACACAATGAAGTACCTAAATGGCTATTACTCATGTACTGACAAAGCTATCAGTCCCAAATGCAATACCAAGCGAGCTATGGACATAACAATCTTGTATTCAAAATTGTAGTAAAATATCTTTAATTATTTTGGCTTAAATGCACGGAAACCAATGGGTACTGAAAATAGCTGTACTTAAGTATTACTCAGTAAGCAAAAGAGGTACAACAGCCAAAAGCAATCCCAAGCAAGCTACTGACCCAATAAGCCTGCATACCAAATTTGGTGACAATAGCTCTAATACTTTTCCTTTAAATGAGCGGAAACCATGCGTGACGCCGGACATCGGACGCCGGACGCCGGACATCGGACATCGGACATCGGACATCGGACGGCGAAAAAAGCAAAAATAATATATCCACCCCCCAGGGGGGTGGACATAATAACTGGAAAATCAAGAGCACAAGGTAAGTGTGACTACAACAAGCTATCAATTGCTTATTCATTTGCTAACAATGGTTACATCTACATATCTCTCAGTTATTAACACTTATCTCCTCTCCATACTTAAAATGGTAGCAACAAAATCTGACCTGCAGAAATTGACCCCTTCCTCTTCTCTTTAATCAGGAAAAGGAACTTAGGCTTAATGATTTTAAACTGACAATGGTTATATCTACAACTGTGCTTCAGCCATTATTTCATTCTCCTATCTCATACTTAACCTGGCTAATCACACATGTCTATGTCAGCCATTGCATTTAATCCCTTTTCCCTATACTTTAACTAGAAGTGGACATTAAGCCAAACCGCTTCCTTTTTACCATGGTTAAATGTATACTTAAACTCGGTCAGTAATTAGACCCACCTCCTTTTGTTATACTTAAAAAGGTTTCTCTTATATGTCAGCCATTACGCTTACATCCTTCACATACCAAAAATTGCTACAACTATATCTGCACTTCATCCATTGCACCCATCATATCTACATAGTCACAGCTATGCAATTCAGCAATAACACCAACCTCCTATTTTCATACTTAAAGTGAATATATCTGTCTATTTCACCCACTTTACCTACCTCCTTTGAAAACAGCCAAAAAATACTTATACTTGCATCAATAGTATCTAAACAGTAACACCTATATGTACAATTCAATCATTATAATTTTATTGACCTTCTATTTTCTTTGAAATTTAAAAAAGTTTGCTACTTTGTGTCTATGTGAGTCATTATATTTAGCTCCTTTACACAGCAAAGTAATTACACTTACAAGTACTTAGGTACTTCAAACATTACAACCAACTCTTATATATAGTTAAACCTATATCTTTCAGTCACTTTATTACCTGTATCTTTCAGTCATTACACCCATCTCCTAAAAATTATCAAAAGCTTGATGTCAACCTGATGATAACTTTCTATTAAAACTGGACGTTATAGTTTGACAGTGTGATCTTCAGCTTAGAACTGCCACCAAAACTGACCACTGGTCATTTGTGAAGTCTGTCTTGGATCCAGATTCACAAGATTCACAAAAGTTTAGCTAAAAATCAAGTTTTATTTGAAATTTATTACAGTGAGATCTACTAAACAAATCTTACCTGAGACAAATAAATATATACTATATAAATATAGAGTATAAAAATGTGAAATTTCCCACTGCAGGTAACAATTGCCACTAGTGGGCACCCTTTCAAAGAAAGACAAAATAATCAAAATGTAGGCCAAGTTACATCAGGGGATATCAGATTTGCTAATATAGTCACAAAAAAATCACAAATGAAAAAAAAATTCCCAAAAGTCCAAAAAATTAGAAGAGGGTTTTTTTAAAGTACATATTTCACACACTGCAGTGAATTTTACATTTTTTTTCTTCTGTACATATTTCAACTGTTGCACCCACCTCTTCATCTCCATACACAAAGTGTCCATACTCTTGTCTCGCCCTCCGTTTCACCTCTTCACTGAAGTTCTTGTAGGCCTCACTTTCAGGCTTCCTCAGTGTCACTGTCATCAGAGCCTCGTACGCCTCTCTGGCTTTATTGTTCCGATCGTCTGTATCATTGGCTCGGAACCATGGTTTTTCTATCTCATTCTTACTGTGAAATATAATAAAGTTACATATTTACGGTACTTCAATACACAGGGTTGTACAGAGACAGCACTGTAGCATTTCTCACCTGGCCATGTGAACACATGACCATAGAGAGCAAAATACCATATACTCTAAATGAATCCAATACATAGACATAATAACCTGTAATATATAACCTAACCTGATGAAAATGGTAAAAGTGTTTTCAAAAGTTGACTCATCTTAGTTGAAGCATTGTCTTGTACAAGTTGATGACACCTACCAATCAGCTGGAGAATTCTTCAACACATAAATCACTTTATGTTGGTTTCTACTGTATCATTGTATGATTGTGTTTTGTGTCTAGACAAGGTATGTCACACCAATTTCAACTTCAGTGTCAGACCATATCATATCATTTCATATTGTCAATGCTTTTAGAAGAATGCATAGAAGTATCTTTGTCCCATGCAAAGCAAAATAAACTGAACTATTACATTCAATTAATATTTACATAATTTATATAAGATTTTTGAGCTGAAAAGCTAGAATATCAACTGCAAAAATATAAATAGCAGATGCATTTAATACTCCTCCCAAATAATAACTTTTCACTTTATACAGTCTGAGGATAAATGTCTGCTGTTCAAGATAAATGAGACACCTCAGCTCTAACTTATTATACCTCAAACAGTGACATTACATACATATCATAAATTATCATTCTTATTTCTTAGTTTTTGTGTTTTGTCAACATTTTTTCACTTTATCAAATACATGACATAAACATGTTAGATATTTATACATGTGACCTAATACACATATGAAAACAGATAAATATAAATTAGCTGAAAATTGGGGAGAGGCACAGCAAAGTTCACTTTATAAAGTAGGTTTCAGATTTTAATTCCCAGGGGAAAAGTACATCATAATAGAAGAGAACCAGCTTTGCAACTGAGCAATTACTTGCATCAGCCAATCCATCATCAGAGAAGGGCTAGCAATTAGAGATTTAAATATCAGCCACTTATGACTGATCTATTCAAGCCAAACTGGGTGAAACCTGAGCTAGTATTCAAAACATGGCTTAATCTGACAGTTCTGTGACATATCAGGTACCACCAGTAACTTGTGACATTCATTAAAATCACCTCATTCCAGGAAAATTTCTGCATCCAGAGAGGGTGGATTAGGTTTGGAATATATGCAGATACAGCTGAATTTATTGCATTTTAGCATGCAACAATGACTCTCACAGGAATACTGGCAAGGATTTATTTGGATAAAAGACATAAACAAAGACCAGGGAAAAACATTCAATAAAAGTTTAGAATGTCTATTATTCCAGTTTCATCCATTAGCCAGATATCCTGTTAATCTTCCTCCATTTACGTCAACATTTGTGTGTATTTTTAATCAGAAATTTATGGAAAAATCTACATCAACTTATAACAACCAGAATACTTGTAACTCAGGCTGAACTCCTTTAAACAGAAATCTGTAAAAAGTAGAATTCCCTTATAAGTAAAAGTAAATATCAGTTATTTAGATGACCTTTTCCAATGAACTTTATCATTATCTGAAATTCCAACTTTTGTAGATGTATTATTTGTCATAGTTTGAGCTTCAACCTTAAAAACTACAACTGTATGACTTAGAAATTATTGAGTCTTTGTAAAGATCATGTTTTCAGTTGTCACCCTCACTCCCAGAAACTGAGAGGTGAGGGTGCTGTAATTGTGTCCATATATCTTGAAAACTATACATTGGATCAGAGTTGGGGGTCAAGGTGGTGCAGTGGTAACACACTTGCCCTGGATCTTATGTGGGAAAGTTGGTAGTTGCTTTGCTTGTCGATGGACGGCAGTTTACAGTACAGAACGTTGATCAACTGTATGTACTGGTTTTCTCTGCCCACCAAACTACCCGTCATCATATGACCTGTACAATGTGGAAAGCAACGTAAAACCCAAATAAATAAAATTGGGTCAGAGTCATAATTTCATGTAAGATGAGGTCTACTTGTGGCTCAGCCCATCTCAAAGATGCCCTGCATATGGATCGACACTCTAGATTTTTTTTAAATTTTTCGATAATATTTGCTGTATAACTCAAAAACTATTAATCCCATTAAGATTTTATTTTTGCATAAGGTAGAGTCTAGTTTTGGCTTAGACTACCGTAAAGATGTTCCAGTTCTGCGTTGGAACTCCTAAAAATTGGGTACTGCTTGTTGTTATCTTGTCAAAAGACATGAAGGATATATATGTATAATGTTTTCTGATCTTTCTTACAGTCATCCCTAGATATGAACCGGATACAACAGCGTTGTATGCCTATGATACCAATAATTAGAAGGATCTAAAATATGAGCCAAAAGAAGTTTGAATGTCAAAATAGTGAATAGACAGTTATGATGAAATGACATGATTACAAAGCTATTTCTGTATAAATCTGGTATATAATTTGCAGGAATTAGCAACATTTTCATTTCTTCAGAAACCATGACTAAGCGCATTATTTACAATTGCTTTTGATGGTAAAATCAATATCCCTTAATGGCAAAACAAAGGGCCATAAATCTAAAAGCAGAAGCAAAAAATACCAGAAAAGAAAACCTTAATTTATTATTATATTGTGAATGTGAGTGACATTTCAAAATGCTTACATGTATTCAATGGATACTGTATATATCAGTTCATTCTTGCAGTGGGAATATATGATAAACTACTAAATCATGATCTAAGACAGATATACACAATACACAACTGCTGTCAATCAAAATCTCTCTGAGGTTGTTAATTTACCATTTGTTGATCAAAATCTCAGAAGGTTGTTATATAACCATTCTCACAAAGTGAGAAATATGACTTGATACCACTTTCCTAACAATTTTACATTTAAGACGAAGCTTAAGCGCCAACTCATTTTGGGACATTTGCTGAATGCCAACTGAGGATTATATCTTATGTCTGAGACAAATCTTAGAATTGATAAAAAAGACCCTGATTTGAGACTTGAGACTGTATGAGAGCAACAAATAGTTGAGTCAAATATAAATGGAGCATCAGTATTGAAATATCATACTTTCTATGTGAAAAAGCTGTACCACTATTGAGTTGCTACGTTTGTTTTCTACCTCTTAAACTAAGGGGTCAAATCTCGGAATCTGGTCTTAATTGAGAAAGAGTATGAAATGTAATCGAATGTAATGTATGTAGTACAATGAGTACTTTTACAGCACTTAATTTCCATCATTTGACAGACTCTTAGGTATGAGAAACATAAAGGGACACATAAGACTAACATAGTGCAACCAAAATGGCTGCTTGCTACTCCAAGCTAGTTTTGAGTATAGAATCTCGATTATGACTTTTTTGTTATTGCCAATTTTTTATTCCTATTTTCTGAAAAACAAATACCAAGCCACAAGACAAAGTCACTATCATATCCCTAAGTCATAAAACAAGGTTAGAACGAGGTCATCAACCATAGGTCCCCAGAGCGCAGAAGACAGCTACAGGGGATATATCTGGATGAAAAAATGTGCTTTCAACCTGTCATAAAAGGAGTATGGAGGTGAAGCACTTCTAATATATTAAGGAAGACCACTTCACAAGTTTGAGGATCACATGTAAACATTTTATCATAATGGACAACTGACTAATTTCCCTTTCACACTACAGGAGGTACGTCCAGAGATAGAAGTTTTACTCTGCAGCGGAACCGACCCCAGGTCACCCTATTTTGTCCAAGTTGTTCACACTACACATGGATGGCCACTGATTGGACACGGTTTTTTAACCATCAATAACAGCAAAATGACAGTACTACAAACGTTGATCACCGAGAAGCAACCTCAACTCACCTTCGGTAGCCGTTGGACAAACACGTCGCAAAACGACCAATACCTTACCTCACATTATGTTGCCGTATTACACCAAAATATGACCTAATCACAGCCTTATGTACACCGTGGACCACACCTTTGGTTAACGTAGTCAGAAATTCATATGCACATGCGAGAATCATCTGCACATTCTCACTGTACCAAAATCAGAGGCAGAAATTTTAAACAGTTTAAAACTTCTGTAGGACTTGCCACTGAGTTGCAAGGTTGCAAACAGATGTCAGATGGTGGTCCAAGGACAAGAACGTTTCACCAAATGTGGCCTACCGTGGGTGATACCACCTTTAGTGTGAAAGGGGAATAATGTGAAAACCAGATCAAACAGTATGAAGTGCTTTCCTCCAACCAGTGGTTTACAGTACAAAACCTTGACCAACTGTATGTACTGGTTTCCTCTGCCCTTCTAACTTCTCATCACAATATAACCAATATAAAGATACAATGCATAAAGTAAAGAACTAAATGAATAAATAAACAAATAAATTCTTCCAACCACCTAAAATTTTTGTCATACTATTACCCAGGCTGTTAATCATGTCTCATAATGGAAAGTTGTTATAATGACAAAGCAAGGATTGTCATAAAAATAGTTGAATTTTGTAAGAGATCCCATAAAAGTACTTTATAAGTTATTAATTCTTGGCAATAGCATATTGATTGATTTAGGCTGACTCCATTGTGAACACATTCTATGGTCATTTTACAATAATTAGAAGGGATTGAACATGATAGTTACCAGTTGGTCAAGATTCTGCACTGCAAATCAATGGACATTGCAAACAACATTTGCAGGTTCCGTACAAGATAATTCACTTTGAAGTGGGACAAAACAAACTTAAAAATATCAAACTCTTGAGGTAACAAGATCAACTATGTTATCAGCTCTTTCTTTCCGTTTTAGTCTGACCTTCACTGAGTCCTACCATTTCGTAGGGACTATTCTAACTGCATTAGCTACAAATTACAAACTTTGGCAGAATCCTGAACCAGAACCAAGTCATAGGCAGATGAAAACCCTAACTAATGGCAAGTATTGGAAAATATATCAATACCACCATTATCCATACATAATGAAAATTTATGTACGTCCCCCATTAATAAAATCCATTTGTTAGTTGTATCTACTGAAGTATAATCCCATGAAATAATAATTAACCCTATATGTCCCTTCAATACATAAGCATGGCATGGTTTGTAAGGGATTAAATGGATCATACCCTAATAGTGTCTGCTTAACTAATCACCTTGCACAAATTGGACAGTAATTAGTTATTTATGATTTGGCCATTGGATAGTGTATTGAGTGTAAACTGAATCAAGCTCATTTGGTTTTAATCAGAAGTGCCACTGACACAAAGCACTGAATGTAAATTGGGGTAATTGGTCGAGTGACCATGAAAAACTTCCGACATAGGTTTGTAAAGTACTTTAATAATTACACTGATGTTAAAATAACACAATTATAAATTTTGCACAATTGCTCTGATCAAAAGTCTTCAAAAACTGACACCTAATATTTCATCTTAGTAAAAAATCTATCTGAACTACAAAACATGCCAAAATCCTATCTTCCCATAGGAGCAAGATCCAGTAATCTGGAGCTGGAAGCCAAATTAAATTACAGTGATGCTATGCCATGGGGAATATTGTAAAACTTTACAAAGTGTATGTTTTTCATTTACTCTTGTAGCATAAGTACAGAAATGTGAAAATTGCCAAACTGGGGAAACCCTGATATTCTCCCCTTAAGTTTGACTATTTTTGTATTAGTTTTAAGCGCAAGCTCTAGCGAGGCCCTATTCCTTAAACTTAACAGAATAAACAAAACATATTACAGTTGAACTTCTGATCTAGGACAATCTTTGATCAGCCTTAATTGTATCTACCATTGATATTTGGTCAAAACAATTAAAATTAACTGGTTACCAATTTTTTTAATTAATGCAAAGTTTGCATTTTAATATAAAATCATGAAAGTACTTTGTCACCATGCAAATGTCCCCTCCCTTTTAAACACCTCCTCTCCTCTACTTGAAAATTCCAGGATTTCGAAAAAAATTGAGTTTTAGAACACCCCTTATCAAATAATCATTAACAGGAAATGAAAAAAATCAAAACAAAAACATGGCACTTTTGATCAAAAATGACATAATATCTAAAAAAATATGAGAGAAAAAAAACTATTTCTTTAGATATAAGGTTTGTTTCTAATATTTTAAATTTTCACACAAATTGCACTTGCTGCCAATCGCGAAGCATGTTGTAAAATGTCTAATTATCGCCCATTGCAAACCAAACTCAAGAGTTGTTTTTATCTATAATAGTAGACCATCCCCCTACCCCTTAGAAAAAATGCATTGCCACTGGGTGATTTATACAGTGAAATACGGTAATATCTGGAATTTGCCCCAACCTTAGGGAACTATCAGAGTGATTAAATAACAGAGATATTTGGCAGGGGATTTAATATGTTACTGATGAACAAACCCAAATGTCAATATGTAGGTAATAAAGTTATTACTAAAAAGAGTGCCATACAAATGTGAAATACAGAGCCTCAAGACAGTACCAACTGGAAATGTGTGCTCAAGAGATACAATACACTTGCCATCTCTTGACCAAACACCAATACGATCATTTCAAGAGAAATAAGTTGCTCAAGGAAATAGTAAAATGTACGTTCATGAAATACTGTCAGACATTCCAGTTTTATTCTAGACATTCTGGAGTTTGGTTTTATGCCATTTACCAGATCAAAAACAGTTGCAATTGTATAAAGTTCTAACCCTTTATAAGAGTTTAACCACATTTTTTTCTCCAATTGCTTTGTGGTCCAATGAGCAGAGATGGATCCAGAGTAATCATTTAGATTCTACAAGTGAACGATGCAACAGAAAATTCTTCATGTTTATGTAACACACAATGAGGTTACCTGCTGAAGAGGTCTATGTTGAAGAAGACATACTCTCCATTGTGAAAGTTCAGCTCTCTGGCTTTGATCATGATTTCTCTGACTGAATCAGGTGAGGCACAAAGGACAACAACTGCAAAACAGAAAATGAATTCAAAGTAAATTTCAGACAAAAAGGGTGATATAAAGGTATCTTTTGTCACAAAACGGTATTTGTACACTCATGTTTACACAAAATTTAGGGGTCTTGGTGGCATTCATTTCATACACCTGCTTTCTACTTAAGATATTATTGGTTCAAATCTCAGAAAATAAAGCATTTGGCACTGATTTGTTTTTGTTCAAAGACTTCTCCAACAGAAATTTGACCGCCTAGCATGCCCTGTTCTCTGCATTCGGAAAATGTCTATTGAGATATTGACCAAAATAGAGTCTTGAAAGTAATTATAGTAAATAACAACAAAAGTAGATGATCAAGGAGGAATTATATTTTGCCCCAAAACAATATTCATGCAGAGTAGGAAATGGGCGAAATGCCACCAGTGGCAGGAAATTCATCACTGATAGGGGACTTTCAAAAATTAAGGTAAAGTCATTAAAATTTGTGCAAATTTGGCATCAGTGGAGATCAGAGACCTTATTTAGTCACAAAATTCGCAAATGTATACAAAAGTTTCTACAAGTCAAGGAAGCCAATGGGTATTTGTCAATTATTTTCCCATTCAAGAACACAGAATTTGCTGCTTTTCACTATATTAGTCGTGAACAGTGATTGTACATATCCTAGTTAGGTGTACTCCTGTTTTTCGTTGTATAGTCATTAAATAAGCAATTAATGAAATTAAGAAACAACACTCTCTTAAAAATAGCTGTACACAAAGCTAAAAGATAAAATAATCAATGCAAACTTTTTCTACCGAGTGAATATGATCATTCTGGAACTAAAATTCCTGTATACTGAATATTATGAAGTGTCTAACTAACATAGAATACTACTGAGCAAGTTCTAGCAATATCAGTGATATATTGTCACAGCTTTTGAACAAGTTCACCACATCATTCCTCCACCACGACAACTTTCACTGCTGACACAATATTATTTCGTACTTTTTCAGTCTTCCCGTCTTTTTTTCATTAGGCTTGTATTGGAGTCACTAGGAGTAACAAACAAGTCCTGCAAGAATTGCTTTTAATCAGTTAAGTGTAAAATGGATAAATAGACAGTCTTCTTAGATCTCTTATCATACACTTCACAGGGGTTGATTCGGTTTGCCTGACAGCAGGTCTCAGTATATGCATATAAAGCAGCATCACAACCCTTAAGAATAATGTTGCAGTGGGCAAGCATTCCAGTCTGCTACCTTAAGTGGTTCTATCAATGTCTTTGAGTCAGGTCACATGCCACTGGCAGAACTGTGACCTATTTTACTCTCTCGTGAGCCTCGCCTGTGAAAATGGCAAGCTGCCTAACTTAATTAAGAAGAATTTTTGATGCAATTATTTGTAGAAATAACTATGGTGGAAAATGGAAGTAATGGTGGAAAATGCCTCTCTAACAGGCAATGCTTTTGACAAGAAACCCTGCATAAGAACATGTACAAAGCAGGAAGAATTAAATAACAACCCTGGTTGAGTTTGGTCAGTTCTAATAACACTACAAGGATAGATTGAAACTGTCATCTTTGCCTAAAATGTAGACAGGAACAAAGCCACCCATATGAAAAACAAATCAAGTTCATTTTTAACTATATGTAGCTCTTAGTCAAAAGAGAATGTGACAACAGATAAAGCATGTCTTTGACAAAATAAACAACAAAGGCAGGAAGTCTTCATTTTTCCATTTGCATGAAACATCTTACTTTCACTGGATTTAATAAACTAAGTGTGACAAAGGAAGCTTTATATTCATTGATGTGACACAATATTAAAGCTAACAGAATAATAGTATGAAAAAAGATTTTTCAGGAATACATTAAGTAAAGAAAGGACTTTTAGAATTCAGTTCTCTGTCAAGATAGCCGAGTATCAAATACTGTCAAATACTGTTTTTTTTTTCTTTTTAAACCCTTATATCAAATAGCATGACCATGAAAATACAGTGGCAATACAACTTTTCAAAAATACAGGATTTTTTGTATTTGGAATATGATCCAGATCTTTCATTTTTTCATATTTGTCTTCCTCAGTTTATAATGCATACTGTCTCTCTTGTGTGTCATGAAAAATCGATTTCATCAATATTATTTCCCTCTAATAATCTTAAACAAACGTACAAATTCTTCTGCAAGATGTTTTCAAAGCCTTATTAAAGGATTATTAAATCCCATTTGCCAAAAAATAGGATGCACTTTTGATTTCCAATAAATCATGCAGAGGATGGCTAACACTGCCATTGTATTGAGCACAACTGTTGTACTGTATTGCCAGGGGTCTTTGTTGGGATAGTACACCAGATATAAACCCAAGGGCCCATGTAAAAGAGACAAAAAAATCAAGAAAAATTAATTTCTCACAACATTTAGTACTTTCCCTCCCTTCTTCAAAATCTAAAGGATCTAAGAATATCTCACCACCTTTGGAATTACAATTGAATATTCTAAGAACTATTATGTTATGAATGTGATGAAAAGGAAGAAATACGCTTACTGAAGGTAATTTTAGCCAGCCATGTATCAAACCCCTTTAAGTAGGAATATGTTAAATAAAAGTGGAAGAACAAGACAAAAAAATTTGTCCTGTAGTTCAGAATCTCTGCTTTAGTGGAAGAAGTTTTGGGGTTCTTTTAAAATCATCAGGCCTTAACTCTATATCACTTACATAAAACATCTGCAAAAAATAAACAATTGTGGTTGTAATTCAGAATCAAATAAACACTATATAAAAAAAAATTAAGAATATTACATACATTATTATCTAATAGATAATCCCACTGTAAAAAGTTGTAATTTGAATGAATGTGTTACTTTCTCAGACGACGGACCTGCCCCAGGTTCCTTTCTTGTCAGCACTCTTTACACGAGAAAGACAGACAATTCAAACAGGAAATCTGCAGTCAGATTGGAGATCCATATAAGTACAGTGTTTTATATTAAGGGCCTTATACTGTCTGTTTACAGGAACAAACATGTCCAAACTTCAAAGACTGTTTCATCTGCCATTGCCACAAGATGTTAAACATGCTTAATCTATATACAGTGGTAATCATTTACAATGCTGTAGAGACAAATATCCAAAAATCTATTTGTTTGATAACGTAGTTTGCAACTAGCAGCAAAATGAGCTGGGTCTCTGAGAATCTGATAATCTGGCATCAAAAGGAATATTTTACAAGTTCAGCCAAAGAAAACTTCATCAAAGTCCAAGTAGACTACCACTTTGGCATCTATTGTCTGACTGTAAGGGGCAATTTTTGTATTAAACACTAAGAACATACAAAGTTGAGACAGTGAAATTACACTACTTGTTTTTAATGCAAGTAGTTTGTTCTAGTCTGGACTTTACATTTTTCTAGTAATCTGGACAAGACTGCTTCAATGATGATTAAATGCAAAGGCCACTGATATTCCCTACAATAATTGCTCCTCAATATCAGCTATTACAGATAAAAGAAACACTGTCAATCTAACTACAGAGGCGGAATCTGAGTGATTTAATGTCAAATATCTTAACCAATGGGCCCCCTGTCTCACATTACATATACTTGTAGCTTATAACACAACCCATTTTATTTATTTATTTATTTGAGGTTTTACGTCGCTTTCAACACTGTACAGGTCATATCACGACAGGTAGTTTTATGGGCACAGGAAACCAGTACATACAGTTGATCAAGGTTCTGCACTGTAAACTGCCGACCATCGGTAAGTAACTACCAACTTTCCCACATAAGGTCTGGGGTTTGAACGACCGACCTCAGAGGTGGGAGGCGAGTGTGTTACCACTGTGCCACCATGGTCCCCAACGATGTTATCATTCTTTATAGCATACTTATTACTGAAAACATAAATTATCCTATTTTACATATTAATAACATAAACCATCATTTTCCTGTCAGATAATAGGGAAGAAGATTAAAGATTTCTGATTCGATAGGCCCTGAGTTTTCACAAAGTTGTGGCTATATGCAATGCTTGTCACAGGATGGGGTATTATATATCTCATCAATGACTCTACTAACAAAATTATATGTCTGGGCATACTGGCTTATATATAAGCTATGCCCCTGGATAACCTAGCTGTACCCATATCCCTAACCCTCCTTGAACTGAAGCCAATCATTTGTTTCAAAATCAAAGTTGCTTGTTCTCTGAAACCCCTGAAAGTTGTTCACAAATAACCCTTGCCAATCACCAACAGCACCTTGCCCTCAATAATCATCCTAGAAATTGGCCAAATTGCTGCGAGAAAAATAAAAGCTTCTCACCTTAAAGCCTAGAGGCTATAGACTTTCTCTTTGTTTTGTGGTGCTAGGGACCATGAATTATTTGAGAAGTTCCCTTTTGCTCACATATGAGAACACCATGTCATTATATTGTGTGTGCTATTTTTCCTTGTTTTTAACTGTCCTTTGACTAAAGAATCAAATGAATGGAGAAGGAAATAGGTGGTTCAGTTAAGTGTGCACTTGACCGACCCATTAGATTCAGGTTAAAAACCTAATTAGTGGACGGGAAATAAAACCCCACATGATACTTTGTTTTTGCGCTGGCCAGTCTTGCTTTGAAATGACTAAAGAATATATTTTGTGAACATACTAGGAATTTATGAAATATATCTTTTATAAACTCATAACAGTAACATTATTTTACTTATTTATTGCAACAGAGGAAATAATAAAAATTGTTTTGTATCAAAAAAGGAATATTGTTATCAATGATGTAGTGTAATAATGTATTAGAGAACATAAACTCTTAGTAAAAATTAACAGCATGAGATGGAATACAGAAAAGCACTAGCAGATGTTACAGACTTGTAAACTGAAACTATTTCCATGTGCACATATTTTTTACATATAATCTTTGACTGGCATGTCAATCTTTTATGAAAAATATGTTTTATGGTTTTATACTGCATGAAATATCAGAAAATAATTTGCCTCTGACAACAAGTCATAGCTGAAAAAAGGTTGGAAGTAAAACCTCCCTGCTACACATTTGATTGATATGTGTCAATCAGACTGAAGTCATAATATAAAGGCTATCCTCATGTTTCAGACCATCTTATCTCAATCCAAAAGTAGTCTATGTAGATATAATTTTACTACTGCTGTTATAAGTTGACCTACAGTACATATACCCCAAACTTATGGCTGCACGTCCCTTTATGACAACTGAGGTGGTACAGAGACAGGCTATTGGTAAAGTATACTGGAGGAATTTTTTAATTGGCCAATTTCATATACTAAACTCCCCACTTGTCAAAAATGCAAAGCCCTTGGGCATTTAGTCAGTTAAATATGGTAAGCAGCACCCAGAATTATGAACTGACTGTCTTTTGATTAGTTGAGGTGAATTTTTTATTTCTCACATGCATAAAAGGAAGGGTGTAACCCTGACATTGAACTCCACATATATATGCCTTATGTTTCATATAGTTGACAACGGAGTCAGTCATAAGTTTGTCATGAGTTATGTGGCAAAAGGACTTCACAAAACCAGTTGTCACGGACACAATACATATTTGTATAAAAGACTATAAAAGGAGGTGAAAATCACAATGCATGATAAATTGTGTGACAAGTATGTACCACTTAAAAAGAGTTTTGTGATAAATTTATTAACATGAATTTATTTAAAGAGACATTACTCTTTCTGTATGGTATGTGTATGACTTTCTTCAGAAAAACAGTTACTACAAAGTTTTAAATTTTTCTGTCAAAGAAACCTCAAATAAGACTCTTAAGGCTACCTTACTTACTTAAACTTTTCATATATTTACAGCTACATAAAATGTCACAATGTGACAAAGTCTTGCATTTTAAGACTATGCTGTGATAATTTGACAATAATAAAATTAAGATAAGACCCTTCTGAGACAGTCTTATATTTTAATAATCAGACGTACCATCTTGTACCTGCAGACTCAACTTTTGAAATATGAAAGAGTAGGAGCAGTCCACATTTTCAGAGGCAAATCATTCCACAGTTTTGGAGCATCGTATGACAAACAATTGTTCAAATGAATTTTTGATTTTATGAATTGAGGAACTATAAATCTGGAAGCTTGAGGAACATCTCTCGATTCCTAAAAGTCTTGTTTTAACATAACATGTATACTGTCAGATATCGGGCAAATATTTTGGGTTTCCAATGGTCAGGTACTTGTATACAAGTACCAAGGTCTGAAGATGATTCATTGCTTTACAGAAATCCAGTGAAGAGATTTAAGGATTGGAGTGACACGAGTAAATCTTGAAGCATCAGAAACAAAGCGTGCCAATATTGAGACTGTGACAATGGAAAACCACAGGTGAAGCAATGTATGTTATCCCTCTGTCTTACAACAATCTGATTTTAACAGTCCAGGAGAAAATCCTATGGGAAAAAAAGCCTACACAAGAAAAGCCCTACAGTTTTTGACACTCGTGAAAAAAGCCTTGCGCCATTTTGTCACACCATTGAGAAAAGTCCTGCACCATTTTTTGCAGACCCTGGAGAAAAGCCCTACATTAAAATTTTAGGGTTAAGGGTGTAATGGTAGATTAAAATTCTATTTCAAAATTATGTATTTCACATACATGTATGTTGTTTTATAAGTACACAAAGATTGTCATTTCAGGACAAAGCATAATAAAGTAATAAGCTTTTTTGCTCTGTTATACACTTGCTTACACATGTATATGTTACAGTCAATCTGTGAAACCAGTCATTACGCGTAATGACTGAAAGTTTCAGTCATTTCGCGTAATGACTGAAATCACCAGTCATTACACGTAATGACTAAAATTTTCAGTCATTTCATGTAATGACTGAAAATAAGGTCCAGTCATTACGCGTAATGGCTGAATTGTGATAAATAGCTTTAAATACTTGATTTACAAAAAATGAAATTGTCTGGCCTCACTTAGTAATTTAAATTGCATTCTCATGTGATTACTAAAGAGGGGTAATGAAATTATCACTTCAGATTTGAACATATTCTGACATGATTACTAATTGATAACATGGGTAAATGATCAAATTATCAAACTCTTCTGCAGTTATTTTAACTAAGCCCCACTTCTTTTAATTCATGTCATAAAAATGACCTTCATATATATTATATATGTACTCCCTTGTAACATATGACAGGGGACCCAATGGATAGGTAGCATTCCTAACAAATGGGGACCCAATCTATACTTCTTACTAAAATTTAAAGTTCTGTGTAACATGTATGTCCAACGGAAGAACATAAGGTAAATCAAATATTTTGAGGGTTATTTATTGTTACAATGGTAATCAGGTGTGAGTTAGAGCTCTAAGTTATCATACTCAGGCTTTAATAACTATTAAAAGAATGGATTAAGTTGTCCCAGTTATTTTAGAACATTAAAGGTCAACCCCATCTTTGATAAACAGGCTCTTTGTGTGGAGAGGTCAAACAACAGTAACAAGGCCTGAAAGAACAAAACAGGATGAAAGAGCTGCATTGCAATCGGGACAAGGGTGGACAAGATTCACTTCAAAAGCTTCATGGTTTCTTGCTTCATAACAACCTGCCACAATAGAACTCAATATTTAATTAATAACATAAAAAGGCAAAATGTATTATAAATTATGATGGATAAATGAGAATTAGTCTTCAAACAAAACATAAATTTCATTGACAACAAAGATATTTTCATTCTATGACAATGAGTTTAGTCTTAAAACCTCAAATATGAATTTAGAATGTAAATAACATTTAAAATGTAATTAGATACATGTAACCATTCAATATTTTAATAATATTTTTGAAAATGAGAATTTTTATAGAGTCTATTACAAAAGTCTGGGTTTAGGTTTGAAAATTCTGGCTATAAATTCAGGAAGCATGTGAGAATTTCAAAGTATTTATTTGATTAAAATACTTTAATGTTCTTTAGCACAAAAATTTACAAAATGCAGGGGAACAATGTACAAAGGTTGAATAATACAAAGGGTGTGATGAAAAACAACTTTAAATCAATTACACATATTGACTGAAATTAATTCAGTCAATCTGTGTAAAACTGAACCATATATTTCAGTCATTACATGAAATGACTAAAAATTTTAGTCATTACACGTAATGACTGGTCATTTCAGTCATTACGCGAAATGACTGGTCATTTCAGTCATTACGCGTAATGACTGGTTTCACAGATTGACTGTAACATATATACTTCCAGTGAAAGATAAATGCTTATGATAGCAATGCAATGCCCCATCTATTGATTATATTACAAAGTTAGAGTTAATCACTAGTTTGGGATGTATTTAAGTTTTTTTATTTTATTATAGTGACATGTATCATACATTTCTATAACTACATTAATATTTAATCATAAAATACAGGATACCCAGCCCTCTAAATGGGCTTATAAGTCACTATATATACATAATATAACAAGTGACAGATAATAAAGACATTAACAAATTTTAATAAAGAATATAAACATAATTTTCACAACATAATATTACTTTGTACCAGGATACAGATTCACGGATCAACTTCCTCTTATTCTAGATGGTTTGACAAAGATTGGTAGTTCCTTACAGTTAAGTTGCATTATATACACAAATTTTCGTTATCTGACATTTCAAGAATATTGTTTCCCGTTTCAGCTAATTTGGTGAAAAATAATAAACGCTTGTGGTCAAAACGTTTACAACAGCAGAGAAAGTGGATTTCATCCTCAATATTTTCATTTTGGCATAATTTGCAAAATCTGTTTTTAATACTCGGATGTTTTCTTTGACAAGTGATCAAAGAGGAGGGCTGACTAGTCTTCATTCTTTTCGTGATTATTAAGAATAATGAAGCAGATGTAGAAATGTACTTAGATGGTTGTAGGTTCACCAACACAACTACGAAAACCTTCAAAGATACAATGGAAATGCTAACAGAGAATGCTCTTAATTCTTAACACAGGACATGCTTGCACTTTGTAGTACCATCTGAAAATGTAGTGTAGTGCTTTTCACCACAGTCTGACAAAATGGTGTAGGGGTCCTTTCTACGGTCTGCAAAAAAATGGTGTAGGAATTTTCTCCATGGGTGTCAAAAAGCTGTAAGGCTATTTTCAGTGGGTTTTTTTTCTTTGTAGGGCTTTTCTCCATACACTGATTATAATCACTTAAAACATACTAGTCTGACAAAATTATATTGTGAATGACTCAGTTAGGAGGACAATATGACAACAATGAGACCGAAACAAAGTTACCCACAGATAAAATGGGACAAACTGATCATAATGAGATGAAGAACAGGCAAGTCTGAGACAAAATGATATCATGTAAGACTGAGATAACATCAAAACAACAGGACTTAGATATAGTGTATATTTGTAAAACTCAGACAATATGGTGAGACGTGACCAGGCTAGTTATACAAATTCCAATGGGAAAGTGTTCTAAAGGTCTGTTGAAACACTGGCAGAAATAGTCATTTCTGTCCTGAAATATCTGATGATTTCTACCTCACCCATCAATGTATTGAACTGGCTTCAGCACACAGCCTCAAAAATCCACTTCATCTCGTCACTTGAAAGGAACTGATGAAGTTTACACTGGACTGATTACCCCCCCCCCCTCCCCCACTTATGGGTTATAGGGGGGAGTGTTTTTTCCTGCAAACACCTGGTGCTAGGAGATTCCTTGTTTTAGCTACACAACAATATCAAAGTTAAAATTACACTTCATCAATCTTGAAAGGATTAAAAAAAAAAACAAAATAAAAAATGACACTTTGTTGCACTCAGGAGAACTTCTGTTATCTGAATATGCTGACAGATGACATCAATAGAATCTTCATAAAATAGAAGATGTGTTTTCATACAGTTAAATTACTTTATGTCCTTTTAAAAAGAGAAACTGGCCAAACTGAAAATGTGGTCATACTTGACATTAAGCCTATTATTTCTAACTGCTAGTTGTCGATTTTTGAAGAGAACATTTCAGTAAATAGTAAAGGTGAAACTTTCATGTTTTATGAGGGTTTAACATCACAGGACAACAGAAAAAAGTAAATTCTTTTACACATCTTACTGATAAGATACGATCATATAAGATAAGCTCAGAAATACATCCCCTTCATGTTGGAAAAAACTTTCAAAAAAAATTTAAAAATCGGTCCAGAAAGAAGGAAGCTATGCAATATTATATAGGATCCTGTCTACAGTCTAGGAATACCTTCAGATTCATATAAAAGTTGAAGAATTCTTCAAAATAAAAACACCGTAAATGACCTAATTAACGCACAGAGCACTAAGAAAAGACTATTTTTATTCAATATTTTTGTGGAAAAAAGTTCCCGTTTTAGAGCACCCATCATGAAACACTTTCCGGGATGAAGTATAGGTAAGAATAACGGTGTTCCGACATTTAGAATCTACTGAAAAATACCCACTTCCTGTAAATATGGCGGTAGATATAAACAAACTTGAAATTGATGGCAAAAATGTCAATTCATTGAGTAAAAATACATACAATATATAAAAAATATATGAATATTGTGCACTGTCACCGACAATATTGCTAGGAAAAAGAGATAGGGTGCGGTTACAAGGGCGGATGCACTAAATAGGTCATTTACGGTAGTTTTGCATCTACATACATCATAATATTTTTTGTGCATACAAAGTATGTCGAACCACTTTCGACTAAATTATTAGGTTATCTGGTGTTGTCTTGGTATTTTATGGGCCTTAAAATTAGGGATGTACATAACGCTACACTCATATTCTTATATTAAAATTATAGCAAGGTGATGATTAAAGAGGGTTTATAATATTAAGATGCTCCCTCTTTTTCAACAAAAATACTGCAAAACAAATAATCATCTCAGTGAAATTTGTTGCATCCTGACTGAGCCAAAAGACAGCATCTACAAATTGCCAGAGCAGAAGTAATAAATTCAAGCTGCAGGAATAACTGTCCTTCTGTCCTTGAATTGAAAAATGCTCTCTATCTATATTGTTGAAACTAATGATTCACTGCATCCCTCTACAGTATCTTACATGCTAAATTTTAAAAATACAATCTATTTGTATATACATCCTTATTTACAACTTTATTTTCTTTACAAATTAGGGACATGTAGTACATTAACCAATTGTCTAGACATATCTGCTGGTCACTGACCAGAGATACTGGACTGTACTCGGTGAAAAGTGGACAGCTGAGATAAAACACAAACAGTGTAATATCATCATGGCAAAACATTTATGCTGGTAAGGCATTGGCATAGCAACTGTTATGTTTCTGTAGCATACCTTTCCATCAAGGGCACGCATACTAGATACAGCTGAGTTAATGGTATTTATAGTCATCTCATGCCTCTGTTACTCTTTTTTAAGTGAGAGCTATCAACAGGCCAGGAGTAACTGCAATTTACAGTGCCTAAGTGTTGTACAGAAGAAAAAATGACTGGGTCTATTGATGCTTCTACACACTTCAACAGACTAAATCCCTTTAAATACAATGAATTCCATGTAAGCAAATTAGATATAAAAAGCAACTGGCTAGTGCACTATGGTTCACTATGGTTCACCATGGTTCCGACATTAAAAAGTCCTGTATTTGCAGGTTTTAGAGGAAGTTTGCAATAACTAAAACTACATCTTGTGGATACTGAAGGATCCATTTTAACAGAATCTCCTACAGAAGACTAAAATATGAATTTTCGCTTAACTAGAAAATGTTGTTTCCATTAAAATGTACTCTTTACCCAGAATTCTTATGTACAGAGGAGTATTTTTATGGTATCTGAGGATAGTTGTAAATTATTTTGACTAAATGTGTACAATTCATTTACTCAGAGAAAATGCTTGGTGTTATTTTTGACCTATCGATATTTCATACTAAAATTTTCAAAAGTAGTACTAGCTACCCACAGACACATTAAGCCAATCAGTGACAATGCAGTATCAGTGTAGCTGAAATAGTCAAATGTAACCAGTATGAGTGCAATTTAGGTATAACGAGAAACAGTTTCACTGGCTAAAATATTTTTTGTAGATATAAGCACAAATTAGCCATATCTAAAAGCACTTGTCTAAAAGCAATTCTTATTATATATAATATTCTATATTTAATGATTATAAACATACTGAGTAATCTCCAAATTTAAAGGTACAGGATAAGTGTATGTGCTTTTAGTTCATAACCACTAATCACTTTGCGATTAATCAATGTTAAAAGTATTATTACCAACCTGTTTTAACGGTCACAATGACAATAAACTGGTTAATCTATCAAGTCTTTTACAAACCTTAGACTCCACAGCTGATTGTGACAAGCTATTGTCTTCTAAACAATACAGGAAAACAAGCATGGTCTGTTGATTTATTTCAGACACTTAATCTTCACAGAAGTGATTCTTGGGCAAAGCTAAGGGGTCAAAATAGAAAATCGTAAAAACCCACGAACTATTCATTACTTTCAACTTAAATCCTTACATATATATCTAGCTAGATTTACTTCTAAACTTCTGCATTAGCTAAATGAATGTTTGCATTATCTCAGTAGTAAATTCTACATGTTGCTGCCATACATTTCAACACAAGTAACTTTTATGATTCACAACAAGATGTACCACATTACCACAGATTATAATAACAATGTACGCTTGTCAAATGTCCTAGGTAAGAATAGCAGGGAAGACAATGCCCTCATTAATGAATTTGACATGGAACTACCAATACTTGGACCAAGGTTTTTAAAGTTATCACAAGGTTCTACATATATAGTTTGGATAATAGTAACATGTACAATAGTGTCTTTAAATGTCATTAGATTAACCTGGCACAGATTATAGGCCTCAGTATATCTAAAACTAAAAGTAAGTCATAAATACTGGAAACACAGTGAAACTTAAAAACAATCCCACTACAAGTTCTAATAACAAACTGGAGACAGGTAAGTTTATATGTGACAGGCTTAGAAGTTATAAAATGCAGTCATTTCTCTTGATTCCTTGCAAATACATCACTATGGTCTGTTAGCGATGCTAATTACTGCTAGTGATCACTGACGATTACCCAGGCAAACTTGGGCAGATAATTAGACTGGACTTGGCAGGCGGCCCCTCCCCTTTGTATTATGATACAGTGAAATGCACTCCCAGAAAGACTTTCTATTTATTATTCACCATTATCTTGGGTTTCCTGAACACTGACCACCAACGCCCTAATGCCATGGTCTGTTTCCATGCACTTTATATAAAATGCTGGACCTTGTATATTAAAATAAGTAAAGCCTCAATTTTTTATTGATTAAAGCACAACTTTTTTATTTCCAAACAGATTTTGACGATTTAACCCAATGCCTAAGTAAGATATGAATTTAGCTTTATTTTGATATTTGTCTATTATTTACAGAAATGACTACAAATATATATTAGGCCATTTCTTGACTACATTGAGGAAAACCTAGGATCGGTGTTAGTAATGGTCTGCAAAAACAGACAAATCATTTTACATTGTGGAACATTACAAAATTAAAGCTCTATGTTCTTGCGATTTTAATGTGTCCAGTAAGAGGAGATATCAACAATATAATGTGAATAAGTACGTTATAAATAAATAAACTGATTGAGATGAGCTGAAGATAGAACCAATAAACCAATGAAGCTAGTTCCAGACCTGTAACTCTGGAAAGATAGAGATCCTTGAGAATAGTTACCAGTCTCGGACATGGGGGCAGGGTTTACTTTCTTACACACTTACATAACTTCCAAATACATTTGTGTGAGATTATTAACAATGAAGATAAAACCATTAATCCAGTGAAGTTTGTGTACAATAAAGCTGTAACATTATTCAAAACATTATGTCCTATACTTACTTCTGGCATTGTTTGAGACTTCTTTCATCACCAAACTCTTGTTAAATCCTTTTACCTCATCAAATGCCTCTACCCAGAGTTTCTCTCGATAAGAAGAGGTTTTTTGATAGTATCCATTCATCACCAAGTACACACTCTCCATAATAAAGTAACAGTTACTTTTTCCCAGAGTTGAACGCTCTGCTAAGTTATTGTGGTAGAGGAAACCAGGTCGATGCCATCCAAACTCTTGAAATAATGAGACAAAGAAAGCTCCAAGCTTCTCATACGTTCCGCCAATGCGAGTCAGTAGCATATACTGATCTTTTTTATCCACAAAAGCTTGAACCAGGGCCCCTCCAGTAATCACTGGAATGTTCCAATGTGGGGAGAATCGGGCGATAGGGGCTACAGCATAATCACAAGCCGGTCCAAGAAAGACGTGAGCACTTTTGTTTAAATACATATCAATGGCAACCAATGGGCCATAAGTATCAGAACATTGAGAATCTCCATAGGTGACCTGGAAGCTATGCTTGGGCAGAATATTACGTCGGTTTTCATTAATGCTTTCCACTGCGTAGGAGATGCCCGCCTTTGTGCCCCTGGGCAAGGCCCATGGTTCAGCCTGACCTTTGAAAGGTAGGATGACACCAAGTTTGAATAAATCTCCGAATGCAGTTGTCAAAATGCATGACATCAGCCAGAGTATGGTCATCGAATCTATCAGAGCAGTTGCCATGGTACCTGCTGTAGCTTCTGATGTGACTAAAAAGGTTATTTATAATGAAGGTCAATTAAGCCATTGCTTCTTATCAATAACTACAATATCTTCCTTTTTTGACAGGCCGTTTTCATTCAAAAGGTGTTATTTACTAATCAAGCTTCTCACATTGGTGATCTGCTGATTACATTGTTAAATACCTCTGTTCTTGAACGTAACACAAATTAGTAAATATACACAAGGATATATAGATCTATTGCTATCTCCTTGTCACAGCAATAATTGTTTGGTGTGGATACTCATCAGTTATATCTTATCATTCAAGTTAAACGCATCAGCATTTTAAGTCTCTGCAATATTCACAATAGCCCAATTGTCAACACCAACAATTTCAATGAGTTTTATTGCAGAATCTCCCTCTATCCAGACTTGATGTTTTCAAATCCATTTGAACATTTTTGCTTTTGTACCTTTGTGTCATTTACAACACCAAACATGCATGCTTAATATCTGTACATGTGTAAGAGTTATGGCAAATGTAGAAGATATAAACTTAGACATCGATGGCTGAGTTTCACACCATCTCAAAACCTGCCAGCTTATTACATCAATATTCTATTCTCTTGAGTCTCAAGATTTTATGTGCCAGAGCTTTTCACCTAATAGGCTTTTTTATTCGATTTATTTCACTTTCAGTTAATTACTTAGAAAGCCTCCCCCATCCATGCATATAATATTCGTCTAAATGTGTAGTATAATAACACATGAAAAGAAATAAATTTACTAATTTCAGCCGATATTCATTTTCTCTGTTTCCCCCAAACATTTATAATGCACAGGACACACACCAGAATGGACTATTGCAAGCCTGGATATCTATTGTTATAATTACCATATTACTTAGCCAGATCATGTGATCTATTATTGGAAATTTCCTCCGGAATGAAAACACAAAGGTTGGGTGAAAACAAACAGATACACATATAGGCTTTTTTTGTCCTTGTTGTCCCACACTTATAAAGAAGATTTTCTTTTCTCTATGGTCCGTCTATCTTGAAAACATAGTAAATGCTGGGGAAATATATATCTCCAAGGCAAAAACTTACATACATTTATGTCAACCTTAAACTCTGTGTTGAAAGTTTAACTAAGATGTTTAGTGTGTTGTACGTAACATCTTCTAAATATCCTGTAGTGTATCCAAAGAAACATTTAAATATGATTCAATTAAATGTAATAATAAGTGTCTATAATAGCCCCCATTTTATCAGTTTAAGGTTACCTTAATTAGTAGATCCAGGGGAACCGTATGCAGAGTATGTTTGCAGTGCACTCCAAAAGGAGACGTTTGAGAAGGTGAATATTTTAGTCCTGTCTACAGTTTCCAATCTGCTTAATCCCTCGCATTTGGTCAATATTAACACTTCCTCAAACACACACAAATAACCACAAAACATGTAGAAATCAGTCAGGAAAGACCGTTTACATAGCCTTTAATTTTAGCCACTCATTTGAACACAGATGAAATGGTGAATTGATATCCCCATTGTCAGTTGGTTAGGTGTCAAATTTCAAGACCCCAAGACAGTTTGGGATTGTATTTATTCGATCACTATATGGAAGAACTGAACCAGAAAGATAGCTAGATTTATCTTGAGTATGTTTGTCGTTTTTTTATCCCGATAAAAACATATCACAATCTGGAAATAACAGCGATTTTCAATCCATTCTTCTCTGTTGAAATCCCAAACACCAGAAGATATATGGACAAACAAAACTGGAATTTATTATGTCTCATTTCTTCAGCAATGTATATCTTGAATGTGAACAAAACGTTCAATAACCTTTCAACGGAGTAAGATTTTTTTGTTTAAACAGAATATCATGAAGGAAATACGATATGCACTTTACAATTTTGTTCACCAATGACATTATAAGCCATAACACTATTCATAAAGTTCCACTATGCAAGATTATGTCAGAAAACTTCCAAGTTAAACACGACTGATAAATCTAGAAATATCTTCTTCTCAAACAACACCTTTTGTAGATCATCATTTCATAGATTTACTCTCCCTTCAACATCCATTAATTCAACAATTTTCGGTCTGAAACAGAAACAAGTAAATGAAACAATGGAAGTACCCTTTCTGCTAGAGACCATTAAGGTTTATTTAAGACTTTCTGATTCCTCTGTGGCTCTCTTTTCTCTAATACTTTGCCCTTTTGTGCCACCTTTTTGCCACAATTGTGAGGGCGGTGATAACTGCAATAATCTTGGAAAGACCTCGCCTTTTCCTCTTATACTGGAGATGACATAAATCTCGCCGAAAACGAGAATACCGTTGAATGTCCTGACTGTCGTTAATTTGCTGGTGATGTTGGGTTGTGGCTACAAACAGAGGAATCTCGGGGATTTCCACTGCTACATATAGTGTGGAGATTTCCTTTTTGCACCATCTACGAGCCCCCTAGTGTAAAGTTTATCAGTGTAAAAATTAAGAAATATTTAGGAATCTCTCCTTATTTTAAATATCCCATCTTGCTCGGAATTTATTCAATTTAGGATGTTACCACAGCACCGAGAAAACGTTGGCTTTCAGTGCATGGAACTAAATAGCATCTTAATGAAATTTTAGTGTAAAACAGTGAGAAATACATTGGAAGCATGTGGTGATGTTGATAAGGACAGTATAAAGTTTGTAATGGATGAGCATTCACAATGCAGGTGGGAAAATGGATTAATTTCATCTGCACCACTAGTCTGGCTTAAGGCTGGAGGTTATTTTAAATGACACTTTCGGCTCTTTTAAATTTACGAGTTTACATATTGTACTGCAATATATACTGTGCCTTAATCAAAGTACTGTCTGGTGAGTAAGTATCTCCTGAAATATGTACAGGTGATTTATAAATAGTTAACCTTTGTGTATATGAAAATTATTTAGTATAAAGGTCAAAATTGCACGCCTTTTAACATCTAAGGATGAACTCAGTGAATTCGACATATTGGTATTAACGGGGTTCAAATTCTACAACGACTGGTATAAGGGGCAAAGTGGGCAAAGTGATTAACTGCCATAGTGGTCAACCCCTCTCCCACTAAGGACTTCACGACAATAACAAATCTGAACCTTGAGCAAGGTTACTGTATTGGAGTCAATGGCTACATCTAAACTAACTATTTTCTACTGGCTACATCACTCATTAATCATGCAAATTTGATCAAATCTGAAGGTGAATGTATGTGTAAAATATCTGACCAGTACAAATCTATAGTATCCATCTCAGATTAAACACCCCAGATCAGAAACTTGGATCATTATATTCACCATTGTATTCGTTATTAAAAACATCTAGTCTCTGAGTAAACATATGTTTATGCTATCCTAATTAGTATAGATTATTTTCCCGCCAAAGGTGTACATTTTGTTATATTTGTTCTTATTTTATCCACCAATGCTAAGATAACAACAGACGTGAAGTGTCAGTGACAGGCCTGTCTCCATTTCTAATATTTCACTTTGTCTGCAGCTTTCTCTCAGTGTCTCTTCTCTAGAAAAGAACCTTTAAAAGCATTCCATACATGCATTCAGCCAGCGAGCCTCTGTGCCGGTCACCTTGACGTCTCTCTGAAGACTAAATATTGACGAAAAATTAACTTCGCTGTCATTATGAGAGACACCACAACCTTCTATTGAATTCAGTGTTTAAAATTCCACCATTGCCAACAATTAACTAGATACTGGGTCTTCCTAAGTCTTCTTTGTCTGTGACAACTTCTGATAGTAGTTCTTATGGTTTTGAAATACTTGATCCTTTGTCCGTTTACAGATATATAAGAAGGTTAATCCTGTGACTCATTAATAATGCAACCGTCAGTCAAATAGCTTGAGGAGTAAGCATCAACAGATGCTTTGTGATTTCCAATTGCATGATATTCATATGATCTAAAGGTTAGGATCATAAAATCCTTTCAGCTATTGTCGTTTGAATGCAGAGAGGTATTATTTACAGTCTCACTATCCATGCTATGGTCCATAGAAACATGAATAGAATTCCTGAAATGCATCTGACGATGGTCAATGTTAGAACAACATCAACAACATATTGTTTTTTTTTTATATATCACTCAGTCTGAAAGGTAAATCATCTCATCACATCTACCAAAATACCTGTTTAACTCTTTGTGTCTAGCTGTAGCAATATAAGTTTAAAATCCTTGGTAAAGCAGCAAACTCTCACAACATTATCTATATTTTGACCAGCTGATCTACAGATGCAGATGATCCACTTTGTTGTTTTTACAGTACTTATTTTGTTTGTACTTTAAATTAACAGGTTAACTAAAGCATAAAAAGTCTGCACTTTATTATGATGTTGTGTGGCACAAAGATGGTAAGATGTACATAGCTAAAAACAAACTCCTGATGTAGCATACTCTTCCGAAGGAAAACCATCTCTTGCAGAGTACAATACTGTAACACACCAAAATATATCCATTCATTATCTCACCATATTTTTATCCCTGATCAGGCATCTGTTCTGCCATATACACTTGGTTAAATAACTGTAAATATATAAAAGCCCCAGATCTATTCAGTGAGTGCATATACATCCAGCATAACATTGTCTTTAAAATTCTACTTCCTTATAAAGGAATTGCCGAGCCATTTCTCCATGGGAAAAATGCCATGCTTTTACTGTATCAAGTTTTGGGAACTCTACTCATTTCTTGTACAGTGTGAGAAATGGTGTTTCAAAGTTTGGTTAATCATCCCATCAAGTCTTACCAAATGTACGTATGCGCTCGGGGAGTAAAACACCATACATATATGTACTCAATCACCCTTCAATGGATTTTCTCCAATAAATTATCGACTTTATTGAATTAGGCTCAGTGGCTAGTGTAGCCATCTTCTGATTTCCAATACCCTTGAGATCTTAAATCACAGATAGCTTGAGCCATTTTTCACTTTACTTAACAGCCTCTGAAGAGAGGGGATTTATGAGCAGTTCACGGTAGTGAGAAACTGTGGAAAAATTTGAAAAAGTGCCACTCAAGATGCATTGATTGTGGTTTAGTTTACACCAAGTATTGCAGATGAAATGAACACAGAATGGAATCCCAGTTAAAATACTTCTAGTATTTAAAATACCAAGAATGTAAATAACCAAAGATAAACTCCAGGATACTGTTTCTCTTTGGAAAATCAGCCTACGGTAATCTACTGGCAAGTATTTCTGTTATTCTTACAGGAAGCTATTATTTTGTACTCTCCCCCGAAGAACCATTGGCAAACGTAGATTTGGATTTTTAAACCATCCACATACCACCTCGTGATGCATATTTTTAAAATGCCACAGAGCTTAGATTTCCTTTGTCGGACAATTTTGTATATAGAGAAAAAATGAACTCAAAAAGTCTTCCTCCCAGGACAGCCAAAGTTTCTAGTTTCAAATAAAGTGTCAGTATGTGTTCACTGTTTTCCTTGTTTTTGGTTGGGAAAACGTGGAAGACCCAAAGGAGTAACTAATACCCGGAAATCAAAGGATGACAACAATTGACACTAACTTTACACATTTTTGTCTGTGGAGACCATTGCTTCAATTGTAATCATGTTTTAAACCCCTGCTTCAATTTTCTGTTTAAATGCCACGAGAGTCCTCTTTTAATTGGAAACTGTAGTCCTAGTATTTAAATTATTTCCTGAAAACAGCATAAAGTCTGCAAATGGGATAGATCTCAATCTAGAACCGATAGAACCATTCTGAAATGGTAAAACAATTGTGGTAAAAAGGAAACAGTCTGCTAATGTGGTAGACCTGTTTTCAGAGCCTTTCTGATTGTTTGAAAGATCTTGGCAAATAATGTGACACAAGATTTGGTCTGTGGAGAGGCACACATTAAATCCATTTCTTGCTTTTCGAATATCATGTGACTCCCACATTTTCCCCACTTAACTAAGTATTAGTACTTTTTACGTTGCTAAAATTACACAAGTACATAGAACTATATTACAATTATGTTACTACGACTTAATATCGTGGTACATGTATAGTGTTCTCATATGTAGCTGCTTTCATTGTTTTATGTTTAGTGTGTCCTATTTAATAGGACTGTTCTTCTTTCAAGATAGATTGGGAGCAGGCCCGATTTTGGTCTCAATGGCCACCCCTGTAGACCCTCATTGGCTGTCTTGTGCATCCAACCCTATCCAGGCCATTTGTCATGCCTTCTGGTAAAAAATCAGTGGCCGGGAAGATTATCAACATGTTTAGGATTTTCCAACAAATGGTCTCAATGGTCACCTGCCAGTACTGTTGGTCCAGGGTGACCCCACGATGACCTTGTTGACGTCAAGTGGTTCCTGACAATAATATGAATAGAATTCAGATTTCTGATTTGTCTATGCTTTGTCGTTTGATTTGTCGTTTTTTATCAATAAAATACCAACTAACTGAACACAGCCCAAAAAGTAAATTTATTATAGGGATCTGTGCGATTAGATGTTCTCACTGATGCCCCACAGTCTAGCATCTACTCAGGACCATCTAGGCCATCTTTATAATATTTTAGCATCTCCTCCTGCGTCACTTCAACCCCATACTACAACAGGTGGCCTACCGCGGGTACAGTGGCAGGGGGGGTATCAACAGATCAGGGATCTGGAGCGGTCTTCCAGGAGGGTCCATGAATGTGGAACAGTCACCTAACTGGAGATGGTACGGGCGCATTTGTCTGTCACTCAGTATCAAATGTAATACTTTGTAGCAAGCAAACTTGATGCAATCTACTGTTTGTGTGTGTGTCATTTTCTGTCATTTTGAAAAGCATGTGGTAGTTAAGTAATGCTAGAACCCCCCTCCTTCTGTTCATGTTGAAGAATCTAGGATATGCATGCACTTTTTCGTGAAGTCTTTGAGTTTTCGCTATCACCCAAAAGAAGCTACCAAAAAGTTTCAAAACGAATGAAAAGGAATGAATGTTTAAGACAAAGCAGTCAGCAAATTTCTTTTTCTCTTAACAAAAGCAAAAAGCTGATGCTATTAAAAGATGACAAAAGGAATAAGCATTTGTTAATTAATGAATAGAACATCTGGTGCTCAGATTGAGAGAAAAAACAGCAATTTGTTAGAATTGGCAATAAGATCTTCTCACAGACTGCAGACATGTAACAATAGATGAAGCTTTAATGTAATTAGCTAACGTTTTATGATTTAGAATGTCTCTCTCATCCATATTTCAAGCAGCCAGGTTTCTTTTATGACTTTATTTTAACTCCGTACTTGGAAATAAGTTGTCAAATTGTCAACCAAACTTTTGGCTTATGAAAGCCCTATGAAACCCCTAGGTTGTATAACCAATCTTTACATTTTGGAATGTTAGTTCTGCTTCAATAGGGTAGCTCCCATAAGACAACTGCTGTAGTTTTACGTTTTTTTATGACTTTGGTCAAAATCAACTTACAAAGTACGTTTGGGTGACAATAATTGGTGCACTCTCCCCAATTACTTGACTCACAGTAGATTTTGTCATGTCATGAGTATTCTCTACAAGCCTGTCGGTAAAATCGTTTGTGATTTTCATACCCTGGGTAGAACTTGACCTCAGGTTGAAATGACATAAATCTTCCTGACTTATTGAGGCATATGACAAGTATAATTCGCATAATTACTGGCTGGATCTAAAAAAACACATATTTATGAGCATGATTCTAGTTCTAAACCTCACTGCGTAGGATTGGTTATTTCTGTCTCTCTGAGCAAAGTCCACAGTTGAAATTGTGTCATAATAGAGCAATGTGGAGCAGTTACCCAAGATGGGTGCACTAATCTAATCATATCATACTTTAACAGTGCCTAATCTCTGTATTGACAGATTCTAAAATTCATTCGTCCATAATCGGACCCTTCAGAACCAAGGAAATGTGATGGTGAAAAAGCTTGCTTAAAAAAAAAAACAGGTTTTTTGGTGGTGGTGGTGGTGGTGGTGGTGGGGGGGGGGGGGGGGGGGGGGGGGGCTGTAAGCAGGTCAGAACAAAATCAATAGGATTAGTAGAGGCAGTTCAAATCAGAGGTTAGAAGGATCCTATTCGGTTTTCTTTTTAAATATTATTTATAAATTAATAGATTGAAAGCTGGTGTTATATTGACTTGTGTAAGTTGCTAGATAGCGTTGTATAATAATACCATGGCAATCTTCCATCACGACATTTATAAACCAAACGGATTTTTTTGAATGAAGAAAACTCTATGTGCTGCAAACATTTAAAACTATATATTTAAATGTAAACTAGAATGCATTTGTAAACCTCTACCAAGGCGTGTCTCTGAACATTCGGGATTTTCTTTGTATTCACAATGTGATCTAGATGGTTCCCCAAAATATACTCACTTTTTCCTTTGAGCCAGTCCCTGCTCACATAAGAATTCAGTAATGTCAACATATGTAGTAATGTCAACATATGAAAGTTAAAGTCATGAAAAATACATTGAAAATGGGACCATTTTTTTGTATCTAGAATATGATCTGGATCTTTTACCAAATATTTTTACCTTTCACCTTTCCTGTTCTCAGAGCCTATCCACATAAACACTTTCAGAAAAATCCATTGATTACTTTTGGAGTTATCATTGGTCACACACAATGAAACAGACAGACGAATGAGGGCCAAAAACATAACCTCCCGATTGAAGTGATAATATTACAAGCTCAAAATTGACCAACCTTTGAGAATTGGAAACATAGAGTGTATTTTTTTATTGCTTAGTTTTAACTAGAAAAGCACTTGGAGAGTGCACAACTCCACCAAACATCGCATTTCCACCCCTAATTTCCCCTGGTACTTTATCATAATGTCTGGAAATATTGCTAGGATCTGTATCAAACTTAGATATATTAGAGACTCTTATTATGGTAGTATTTGTATTTTGTACCAAGCAATCCGATGGATTTGTTAAGGGAGTACATACACATAATATATACTGAAAATCCTTGAAAAATTCCTAGATCCAAACAGCGATCCAGATCACTACCCAAATGGAATTGTCTGTTCCTTGTGTTATTGCCAACAAGTTTCTGAAAATTTTCATCAAATCTTAAAGCTCTTTTGCAAGCAGACAAAGTAACCCCATCAAAACATATCTTATAAATAACTATACAATCAAGAAAGGTGAACAAGATATGGAACACCTCTCCCAATATTACCTTAACTGTCAAAAGGGACACAGAAATAAACATTTAACATTTGTTGACTAATATTGTAAGAATGATTTAAATGCACTCATTAACCTGAGGATAGCTCGGAGTAAATACAACAGCCATTTATACGAAAAATATCAATATATGCATGGTAACAGGTTGAGTCTGAAGGACATTTTGTTATGAAATAACACACATTTTAATTGATTAAAGTGAAACTGTCCAATGATCAGTTTGTACTGATAATTTCAAAATGTTTGTTTTGAAATGTAACAAATAGAAAAAATAACTTAGAATTAATATGTTACAAACAACTACAATTGCAATTGTGCTTTGGGTCGTAACTTCACTTCTCCAACTTGTGACCAAGGTTTGCAAAAAAGAAGAATATTATGGAAATAGATCATAATAACATGTCAACAGTAAAACCAAACCTAATGTTCATTTAAATTCAACATGCACATTCTCTTTACTTATTACACTCTTTGTGGGTAATGGGAAACTGAGCAGTGGGTGTTTTTAAGTGAGTTCAATTAAAACCAGCCATAAAAAGGTTATCTTTATCACCCAGTTACTCACATAACTCTAATACTCCATCTTCATAATACTGTACTCAATGAACCCGTCTATCTGAACATCAGTGACACATAAATGCATGGATTTCTGTATGTGTACAATCGTTATGAAAATTAGTATTGATGTTACAGCAGACACTTAAATAAATTGGCAATTTTATGTTATTATACTATATGCAGATGTGAGGATACTTTCAACGTTATAAAACATGATATAGATAGTCATAACAAAGTCTATGCGTTTCAAGTCCCTTCCAACAGACGGGGCTCATAACAGGAGAGATCACATTGAATCCCACATGTCTGACATGAGTTGGATTCAAACCCATAAGCAAAGAGTTGACAGTCATGCCATGTAACATAATGCTTATACCCCTTTCACAATACAGGTGGTATACCCCATAGTAGTGGGTGTTAGGAAAATGTCCCTGTACTTCAACTATCGCCTGATGTTCATTTGTGAACTTGTGATACAGTTGCCCGTCCAATTGCTTCAGTATTCTATGGAAATTTTAAAATGTTAGACAATTCCACCTCCGACTGTCACAACATCAGTCACTGTTGCTCACCATAGCTGGTCAGCCCTACCACTGCCCCTTTATATGTGTGTCTCTGTCCTTGTCTGCCCATTTCAGTGACCTTCCGCAGATAAATTGTTCATATGGTAACTGTAGGCGTGGTCTGTGGTTTGTACAAGGTTGTGACTCATTTTTGTTTCGGTAGCAGGTTTTTATATGATGGCTACTAAAGGTGAGTTGAACTAACTAGAGGTTGCCTCTTGGTGACCAACATTTGTATTACTGTCATTCTACTGATAAACCTTATTAAGGCCACAAATCTCGGAGGATATGAGGCTATCTGGGTGGTGGTTCCGCCGCCGAGTAAAACTTCTGACCACGTGGTATGCCACTGGTGGCGTGAATGGGGCATTAGGTCAAACCTTCCATACATATCTGCTGTACATATTTGATTTCCAGTTGCAGATGCTGCCCCGTATATTCCCCTATGGCCATCCTGCCCTCCTCACCTACCCAGCATACACATTTTAGTCTAGCTAGTAGGGTGTTTCTGAAATAGTCTCAAAAAGCTGTCCTGAATGCAAGTGGCATTCTATGGTTGTGTCGAATGTATCCTACCCAAATGTGAATCTCAAAGAATCACACGGAGAGCATCCCACTAAAACCTGAAGTGGACTGTACCACATTGACCCCCAAGCAAAAGGTCACGAGCCTGTCCATTTGTACCTCATGACCCCCACAATGAAAGGTGTGAACTGGGTGTTACAACAAATTTGCTTTGTGCTATTATGTGTGAGTTGTATTTATTTTTGTAATTTGACAATTGTTAATTGCTTTAATTACAAGACAACAGTATAATAATAATAATAATGCTGAAATCAGAAAGCCAGAAATCAGTTACCCAAACCACAAAGTATTTTAAAACCCAAACTGGGAGAAGAGAGAGAGAGCTTTCACTGCAGTGAATTAAAATTCTTGTCACGGTTACATGGACCCAGGAGTCAAGCCAGATACGATCCCTTTTATGACTAAAGACAACATATTCCATTATTAGCTTTTTGAGGGCCACAGTCGCTCCAATTATTGGCTCTTTTCTCCCTACAACAGTAACACTTTACGATCTCTTGTGACAGTTTTGGCAATATTGTTTTCTCCATTACTTTGGGATGGCATTTAGTTCAGCCACCTCCACGTGGACTTAGATTTATATCAGAACAGTCTTTTTTATTGAAGGTTTTTTGTTGTGCAGTGTTTTAGACTGATTTGAGTTGGATTGGTTCCACAATGAAAACACGGTATCAAGCAATTTATTTCTTTTTATCATCATTGGGAAATGTATGATGTTTTTTTTGTCTGTTTACTTCAGGTTACATTAGTTTGAGTCATTTGCTGTATCTACAATTCTGAGCATGACTTATGATTCACAATAATCAGAACTGACAGAAACTAATAGTCCACAATTAATTTTTATTTTATTTTTGTTTCACTTCATTTTATTGATCTCTTTTATCAATCTCTGAAAGGAGTTTTATTGGCTAAATAAAAATAAATTACTAAGAAGATATATAAATTACCACATACTAAGTATTTTGTATGTCTGTAATGGGATAGGTTTTTGTGCCGATAGAGAGACTGGAACTGCAAATATCATACCGTTGTTATTGTGTTATTTTATTTGGTTCAAATTTTATATAGCTACCAAAATCATATAAATTATTTTAAATACAAGAAGCACAATTATTTATCTTATCTATAGAAATACAATTTTAAAACTTCATATCATACATATGATTTCATGAAACTCGAGTACATAGAGATATCATATTAAGATGTGTATGTGTATTTTTGAAAGTTACTGGAAAAAACACAGGAAGAAATTTGGTAACCTGTATAACAATTTATTATATGATAACTAAAAAGATATATGTGATTTCAGTCACAATAATTTATTTTAAATGCTTATACCCAAGCTTGATGAATTAAGATATTAACACATTTTTCAGACCATATACGCTGATAAATCAAGATAATTATCCAAAGTTATGGAAACAGTAAGTCAACTATCTTGAAATTATCTTGAGTGATCATCAAGATATTTATGTCACTCTATCAACATGGTAAGTCTTCAAGCTTGAAAAAACACTCTGGTAAGTGGTTTTTGTTGTCTTTTGCATCAGGTCCTAGATAGGTGGGCTAGGGATAGGAGGTAAACATGCGACACTTTGAAGGGTACAAATGCATCATTGACTGATGGAGTTTACAATACTGCTTATAATTGTTGCACCTTAGAGTTTGCTTAAAAGCAGAAATTAAGCGCTATAAAAGTCCAGAAAAGAAAACAATAGGATAGAATGTCGCCTCATGCCTTAGGCACCGAGAAATAAGTACTGGTTTAGCCTTGCTGAAGGCTCAAGTTTCTTTATAGTAAGGGAAAGTTTTCAGTTCAGATAATGGAGTTTCAGTTTCTATAATGTACTCATACATGTACTGACTCTTAGAGTAGCATACAACAAAGAGTCTGATAAGCTTCTAACTCATAACATGTATGAGTGCTTTATGAATACTGAGTATCTGTGTGCATCTTTGAAAAGGATATCATATAAATTAGAGCCTTAGGCAAGGCTAGTACTGGTCATGTGGGCAAATAGGCCCAAAACAATGACATTACTACTCTGCTGCTGTAAATAAGACTTTTTGGTGAAGGTGTAGACTTGCTCCAAGTCTTTGTATTTCTCATTCCAGCAAATCTGACATACATTAGGAACCGACTTGATGAGTAAAAAAAGCTTCTGTCTAGAGAAATGCTTTTGTCAGCCCCACATTCTGGTAAAAAAGTCATTCATTCCTCATATAATACCTTAGACAAAAGGACTTGATGAAAGTCTAGTAAAGGTGATATGTGAATTATCCCACTTCTATCTCTGCTTGCAAAATGCATTTGTTGAAGTATTATTTAACATTGTGGAAATATTCAACACTGTAAACTATACCATTACTCTTAGTGCTATTTATTAAATTTTATCCTCTTTCCCTTTCCTATAAATATGGTTATATTAGAGTGCTTTCCTGTGTTATTACCACACATATATCAAGTTAGTTTACATAATGTTCCCAGTGTCAATTTATTGCTAAATGAAGGATACTTACAAGCTCAAATACTGCACAAGTAGAAAACTTAACTAAAAAAAAAATTCACCAATTTTTAATTTTTAAAAAATTCCCAAGAATTAGCTTTCACTAATGGTGAGATTCCACTGAATACAACAAAACACATTTAATATTTCATGGGAGTTAATTTTTACCAAAGAGGCTCATTAGGTTAAATTACTAACATAGCTACCTAGTAAAAATTCCCTCTGATACAATATACATGTATATACATGTGTACTTCTAATTGGACTTTTATAGGGCTTAATCTCCCCTTTGCAAGAGGACACTAAGGTGAAACATCACCAAAACCAATTCAGCCAAAATATCAGTGTCCAGGGAATAAACAAGGCTGAAAGGGATTTTGGTCTACTAGCACGAGCTACAAAGCCATCAGAGACACGAGTAGTGCACTGAAGCGGTCACCCATCCCAGTACTAACATAGCTCATTGCTGCTTAACTTCAATGAAGAGACAGATACTTATCACTCCATGCCACAATCCATGAAAGTCCGGAGACAAAAAAATAGGTGATCTCTAGAAGTGAGAGCCTCGCTACAGCTGGGGCTTAAAAAGGGTTCAAGTACCATGGAGGACAATTAGTGGGATATTAAGACTAAGGTAGGTATTCCTTACTGTGCAGGTAGGATTTAAGCTTCTTTCTGAAAGAGGCAAATGGGGGGGGGGGGGGGGGGGAGGGGGAGTTGAGTAATTACACAGAAAGCAAGTTCAACTTCCTCTTTTCTTTTGACAGCTATATTATTTTGTCTGTCTACAGCTTTCATCTTGTTAGTGGGAGTAATTGGAAGACAAATGTCTTTTTCATTTACTGAATGCCTGCAACCCCAGGATTTTCTTTTCAACCCCTTAATTGAAATCTACATTCATCTCTCCAGCCTCAAAACCTTGTCAAATCAAGGAGGAAATACTCCTGAAGTGGCTGCATTTAAATGTCTATTTCTCCAGGGCACAGGCGTTTTATAACTGAGCAGAGTGTTCCCTTTTTATGTTATTCTAAATTTCACAGTTGTAATAAATTGATCATGTTAAAGTAAGAAAGACAGTCAAAGAAGTAGACATTTTATAGAGAGAAAAATCATTGATTCTTAATTTTTAAGAAATACACTGGAACTTGTTTTAATGCCTCTTAATAGACTAATGAAGATTTAAAATGTCACACACATTTCGTTAACTAAATAAGCTAAATCTAATAACTACTGAAGCTTTCAACTCATGCAGCATTTGGCTGGGCAAATTTTAAAATAATTTCTTAATGTTCTCCCTTAAATAATGGACTACTTCCACATGGCTCCTTCAAACGTTGATGAAAAATGAAGCTTTAATTTGATGAAATGATGGTTGATTACATAAACTAACCAGAAAAGCAGTTGTCAAGCGCACACATCAATCAGCGGTGTTTCCAAAGATTCAGGATTTTTGTATTCAGAATGTGACCTGCATCTTTTCCCAAAATGTAATCACTTTTTCCCTGCTGACATGAAAAAGTCATGGAGACCAGAAAGTTGAGAAAGCCAAAGTCATTTAAACTACATTAGAAAATTTGACCTTTGAAAAATCCAGGATTTTTTCTGTATCCAGAATATGATCTGAATCTATCACAAAATTTAGTCACTTCTTCCTTTGGCCAACCCCTACCCACATAAAATTTCACCAAGATCTGTTCATTACTTTTCGAGTTATTGACAAGAAAAAAGACAGACTGACAACGAACACACCACAAAATATAACCTCCTAGTTGAGGAAATTACAATCAAATGATGTATTGCAAATGATTAAGTAATACTGTAAAGGGACTTTAGTGGTACAGTATATGGCAGACATACACAAATATTTTTTCCACTATAAGTGGATTTCATAACTTCTTAACAGTTTCAACAGTCACAGATTTTCGGCTATGTGTGAATCAAAGTGAATTATCCGTCTATAAATATTTTCAACGGATCCTGATCGGCTATGTGTGATTGTACATTAAGGCACCAGCAATCATCAAGTTAGCACAATCTCTGTTGAGGCTTCAGGCGATAATTTCTACTGATTTTGTCCTGAAAGAATTGAGGTCATGGATTTTACAAAACTTCCAATTGTCCAATTTTGCAAACCTGGCGAGTAGAGTACAACATTAATCTGCATTGGGACCATGCAGATGTAACTTACAACTGTTCTCTTTGAAAGCATTTAGGAACTGCTTCAATAGTTACAACACAAATACAGGGAAGCTTCTTGATTCTGATAAAGCCAAAGGAAAATCCTCAATTATAAAACCTAAAATAATACTTTGGACAAGTGTTTAAGGTCGCCATGAATATTTAAACTGCTTAAAATTATCAGTACCAAAAACTGAAAAGCACAGGCTTTTGGGCCAGGAAGGGACATGTTTCTCAATCCAACGGTATTTTGGAGATCCATTAAAGTATGGGGTATCTCTTTTGGGCCAAAGTCAAGATAATGCAAATAATAAAATTCTATCTGAAACAAGAGGACCCAGAGAGCACAGGCCTCTGCCAAGACACGGAATAATAAGTAAGTGGGAATATCTGGATTATTTTTTGTATGCAGACATCGATTCAGATCACTCACAAAATTTAACAAGCTCTAAATAAGTCTCAGACCAATCTTCAGATTTTTCATGAAGTTCCAACCTCCTTGGTGGAAGTAAAGATTGAATATCTTTTTTAATATCTGTATGTCAGCTTCATGTCCTGATATGCAAATGCTGTGATTTTTGGTGATGCCTTTTGATGTGACTTTACTTAAGATCTGAAATTAAACTCTATTTGTTATATCCCCATCAAACACTCGTTCATAGGACATAAATATTATACTTCTGAGTGCTAGATAATAGAAGTAAAACCACCTTAACATATGGATTGGAGAGCAGTTTGTCACAGGTTAATATCAGTAAAGTTATAGCATAATAAAACATAAACAACCTCCACAAAAATGTCACAACTTCCTGTCAACAAACACGGAAATGTTCCGATTTGAAGTTTCGGATTACAAAGCACAAATTATGTTTCCAATGCAACACACTTAATAGAAGAAGCCCTGGTAATTTGGAAAAATCTTTCAGCTGAGGAGAAAATAAAGCCACAAAAAGGATTGTACCAGGCAGGAACTAGGATTGAAACAGTGTTAACGTGTCAGGTCTAGATGAATCGAGAGGGTCTTGAAAGATGGCCTATTTATTACAAGGAAGGGACTAATAATGGACATTGCCAGAGACATAGAGGAAAGGATGGGGTGGGCGGTAAACTAAACCCCTGGGCAACCTGCAGTATTTGCTGGTAAGATAGACTTAAAGACAGAAATATATTTCATACAGATCCTAAGACTGAGGTACACTACTGAGTGTATATTGTTGGTAGTTTTGTCACATAAATATAAGACAAAATATACAGATTCTGCCCAGATTATAAGGATATTAGAAATGGGTTCATCGATTTATTATATGCGAGCCTGTGGTTGAGATATAAAGCTCTGTCGCATATAACAATTTCAGCTAAATCTAAAACTCTCCTTTTGTCCAAAAAGTAGGTTGACAACAAGCTAACGGATTATGGCCGATTTGCATGCAACCAAATCATCTTTAAGCAGACGACTCAATGTTTTTGTGTAGCTATGTCCAAACTGAGTTAGAGGCTATAAGGGTGACAGCTGACACCGGATGGAATAAGGTTTTTAAGTGTCTCTTACTATGCTCGATACTTCAGTATCCTGACTCATCCTTTAATATCCTAATTTTCCGGAGCTTAGCTTTATTATATTTTAGTAAGCATGTGTTGTCGCATATTAAGAAATTGTTTCCAGATTTGAAAAAAAATGTAACCCATGTTGAAGCCACATATATGGTTCTTTATATGGTTACTTGATTACTTTTAAGGGGAACAGGGAAGCTGAAGTCTTACAGGTGTATTACTGGTATTTTTACTGTTACTGGTGTATTGTTCTGTGAATTCTTTAAACCCAGGTCACACAATTCCTTGCTGGTATCATGGGCTACAATCAATTGGTCTTGTCTACATTTGGTTGTGTTTCAGTCCAATTGGTGTCCAATTGGTGTCACGGAGAACCACTGAGGAATCCAAAAAACTAGAGGTGGGTAAGTTTTTGCAAAGAGATAAGTGTTCAACTTCTTTATGAACCAGGATGGAGAATTGGCAGAATATACACGGATCATTCCAAATCATCGGGTCATCATATGCAAAGTTAGGACTAAAATGTTTGTTAGACTTAAAAACTGGTGAAAATGGAGGGATTCAAGCTCTATCTGTTTAACTTCTACCAGTATTCCAAACACTGTGTCTGATTTGTCTTATTTAAAAAAAAGATTTAAGATATTTATGATAACCAATTTATAGGAAGCGTAGACCAGTTGTGGGCTGATGGACTTTGGTGTAAGCACATGCCTTTTAAAATAAATTTAGACATGGTTTTGATTTCAACTATTTCACAATACATCGGCTGTTTTAAAAATTAATAAAAACACCACTGAAATGGCATTCGGGCTCCGTATCTGTATAATTGGTTTCAAGAACTGACTTCCAGTTTTACACTAATGGTGTAAATACTTGTTGTTTTTCCATTTAGTTTACTTTGTTATTTATGCTATTTATTTAGTCATTACTACTCTAATGACGACTGTTCCTAAAAATTCAAATAAATGCTTTCCAGAGAACATATATTAATCAAACAAAGATATTCACACATATTTATTAATATACTAGTATATATCAACAAAAAACACCAACGGTATTAACCACATCAGTGCATTATGTTTGAGTTATATGAGGACATTATGAAAAGTTCACAGAAATATTAAAGCTGTTGTCACCGGTTTGAGTTTCAGGCTTTTCACGTCCCTTTAAGCAGCTAATGTTATGTCAGTGCAGACTCTCATTACATCTCACATGCATTTAAGCTACAATAAAAGCTAAAAGCTTTTATGGTCATGTTCTGTGTACAAATATGTGTACACTCAATTACCTTCAGCCAGTAAACCATAACAAATCCTGACTGCTATATTTAGTCATTGCATTTGTTACTCATTTATTTAAATGTTACAATGCAGTGAACGCATGGGGATTAACTTAATAAAAGATTATTCACATGTTATAAATACATGTTTATGTGTGGATTTTTGTCAATGTATAAACTGATAAAATGTATAACAACATCGATTGCTTTAATATCACTCCTAGGTACCTTCTTTCAGTTATATTGCGACAGGATTACCATTTAAGTGATCATCCTAGTCATTAGATATCCACCTATAGCTGGCCCAGAATTCTGAGGGTCAACTCTCCCAAGTTCTAACCAAGCCCGGTGCTGCTTAACTTCTGTGATGAGATAGGAGCTGGTAGAGCTCTACCACACATGCCACAAATATAATAGCAATATTGAAGTAAATATTGTTAACCTGGGGCGGATTTCATGAAAGGTCTCAGACTTAGCCCAGTCTCAGGCTGAGCCACTGGCTCAAATCTGAGCCTTTGGGTTCAGCTAAGTCTTTGTCTCAAATGGTTTACACAGAAGGGGTCTCAGTTGAGACCAAGCTTATCAAATAATCACAGTGGTTTTCTGTGTCATGTGACCATTTTTTGTAGTCAAAATATTCTACTGATGACATATATGTTCCTTGTTTGACACATAATATCTCTGATCAAATGCTATTTTGCAGTGGGAAACCTTGTAAACATGTAAAAACACCCAAAGACTACTTCAGGGGGTTGTTTTATATACTTGTATCCTATTTTCAGCCATTTCAAATTTTGAAGTGAAGAAAGAATTATGGCGGCCATATTTGAGCCTTTGTTTACAAAACTTAAGCCCACTTTCAACCAGTCTCAACATTTGAGCCAGTGGCTCAGCCAAAGCTGAGACTGAGACCTTTTGTGAAATCCATTAAGGCTGAGCCCATGGGCTCAAGTAAAATATTCCAATAATTTGAGACAAAAGTCTCAAGTTTGAGTCTGAGACCGGGCTAAGACCTTTCGTGAAATCCGCCCCTGCTCAGTGGTGAAGTATAGATGAGACAATTTATACGTTTCATGGTTTGTATTACTAAAAAGGTCAAAGTTTGGGTTTTTACGTCCTATTCAACAGCCAGGGTCATATTGGGATCTATCAATGATCTGAGTAAGTAAGCCTATAGCCTGAAGTCAGTCAGGCTTATTTTCTCAAATCATTGGCATGTACTAGTCTGGTTTGTATTGTTGATGACATTTACTTTTCTGATGAAAGAAACTATGAAAAAATATAAATTGTGTTCATCTATAGTTTATCATTGGTTAAGTGTTAACAATGTTAATGCAACAAACAAATGATCAAGAGGTTGAAGGCATATTTGGGTAAACAATTAGTGGAGTAATGAAGAATGTTACGTTAGATTTAAATGGTCGTGAGGTTGTATAAGATGTTTTATATTTTGTTTAGGATGTTTTATATTTTGTAAACAATTAGGAGACTTTGATTGTGGAACCAAAAACAAGATAGTCATACTCTTTACAAAATGATGAACAGGGTCTGGGGCAATAAAGATATATTTCCAAATGAGGGCATATCAAGGTGCATTATCGAATAAGTGTGACAGGGGTATTACTAATCTGACTAATGACAGGAACAGGAGATCCTAGTCTGAGGACAAAGTGGGACACTAAGAAAGTGGGTGGGTCTCCTTTATGCTAAAAGTACCTGTGAAAATCATCTGTAAGCCAGAGATGTAAGGCTTGTGAGCTAACTAGATTAAGAGAAAAAGGACACTAGCCCCAAAGTAAGAGGTGTATCATTAGATCTAATTTACCAAATACCCTAATGCAGCTGCATAAACCCACACATAAGATAAGAACACATATCCTTTGCAAGATAAAATATATTGTTAATCATGTAACAAAAACCCCATAAGGTCATTGTTGTGTCCAGAATAAAGATAGTAACATATATTCTCAGACATATCCAATTTTGGCTTTCAGAGAGCCTCATAATAGACATAATGGGAACTGGAATTACATTAAGGATACCGGGGAAAAGGAAATCTCGCTAACTTGTTTTTGCAGCTTGGACTTAATTTAATTTCTTGACCTTTCCATCATCACAGACATTTCCTGGTAATGATACTTTCCCCCACATGTCTATGTGAGTTATAACAATTAATCACTGCTAGGAAACAGAGAGGGAGTTTGGCTGAAATATCCAGAGGTTTTTCACAGTGTGAAAAGGTCAAGGTTGGAGAGTGGACAAAGATTTACTAGAGCTGCCAGTAAATACTAGTTCAACAATTTGTGTATATTTATGTCAAAATGTGGCATGATAAAAAGTAAATGTGTTTGATAAGAATCCTTGCACGTCTGTCCGTGATTATCCATTGGTGTAATCTTGATTATAAATATATGCTTCACAACGTTTAAATAGAGTATATCACTTTAGTAATGTCTTCCTAGTAATTATCTTATCTAAGAAAATCTTTCGGACTTTTTCCCCCAGAATGTATTACCAAAACCAAACAAAGTTTAACGTATAAGCCTACACGTTAGCATTGTTGATGGTATTTCACGATGCCAACCCACAGGTTAAATCACGTTGCTGCAACTTCAAAGTGAAGACAAATTCCAGACGATCCTTCCTTGCCATTATGGTTATGGGGAAGTTATGAATACCTTCAATTTTGCATAATCAGTCATTTTTGTTTAGAATCAGTCCAACTTTTTGATAATAGTTGATATATAAAGATAACTACTAGTATTTCAACTTTTTGATAATAATTGATATATAAAGATAACTATTTAAAAATAAAATTTCCTATCAATACTAGAAATCTGAACTATACTGTCAAATGTAAAGCAACATAAATATGATAAAATTTCCCGGAAATGTTGACAATGGCACGAGGAACAGATGATTAGATTTTTGTGGTGATCCGGATCACTGTCTGGATACAGAAATTTTTTAAAGAATATTTTATCATTACGCTCAGTATCAATATTGGAGATGTTAGGCCTTTTTGGAGATATGTCTCGACAAGTGCTCTTGTTTCTGTCTTAAATCATTCCTTTATATACAATCATATCAATACGATTGTTTGAATTGTGCTGATTAAAGTGTCCCAGAAGTCCTAGAGACTGCATGGGTTGCTGTAACTGTACATTGTGTTGCAATAAAAGGCAAGAACAGCATAAGTTACTACAACCAAGTCACAATAAAATGTTACTGATGTCTACCTTTTTCAAGGGTTAAAAATGTTTATTCATTTTAGCATTAATTTCGTCTAGCATAACTTGTGGCTTGAATGTTACAATCAGAATATCAACTTTCAGGCGAACAATGTCTTGGTCTGTTTTGATATGGACCTTTGGGCAATGAATTATACCTACATGAATCTGTATCCACCTTCATAGATATATTTTGCAAATATTAATATTGAGCACTAGCCTTGCAAAAGGCTCCAGTTTTTTTTTACAATTGGAATGACCTTTTTTATTCTGCATAATATACTTTCTTGCTACTTTCAATGACTCTAGTTAGGACTATCTGACATATCGACTATCGAGCTGCAACTTTTCAACTGACGTTTCATGCAAATCATCATCAGTTTATTTTCTTTATTAAAGTAGATTTGTTACAATGCACCATGTTAATGTGCTAATATGGCATTTAGCAATTCAAACTTATATGGACAATAAACTGTCCATGCCTGCTATGGCTTCTTTATCTGATCTATAAGGCCTTAACTGTATGACTTGGTACTTTTCGAAGACTACCTTCTGGCATTAAATTGGATGCAATAAATCCAAGTTTCTTTTACCAACTTCAGCAAGTTCAACAAAAGAAACACATGTCTTAAGAAATAGCTATGCAAGTATTTCAGTCACTATTACATTTTTAGTCCAAATAAACGTTATGTTTTTGCGGACTATTTCAAGAATCACCTGAAACTAACTAACATTAAGAATGACCCGCCATCCCTATTCCCGTTATTTATCACGCCCTGGATGGAACTACTTTTTCTCTCGAGTTTCCCAATCCACTAGGCCTGGTTCACTTGAGAATGTATTTTTAGTATCTACGCCTGTAAGCACGCACATCCATCCTGTCAGCTTTATGGGCATATTGTCCTTGATTTGCACATAAAACACACCATGTGAGACTTGCAGAGGAACTCAAGTTGTTAAATTCATAGCTAAGGAGCAATGTCATCTGAGAATCTTTGGCACCATCATCTTAGCTTATTGCATACTTTATACACTATTCACATTTGTCCGATAAAGCACCCAAATGTGTCTGTTTCTGAACCGGATCAATATTCTCCGAGATGATGAGAATTAACTCTTTTAATTTTTTTATTTATAACAATGTTTTTCTGAATTAGATACATTAGAAAACAGGCAGGATTGATATGGTATGTGTTAATCAACGTAAAGGTATTCTAATATCGAAGTCATTTGTTGGGAGAAGCCTAAACCTGCCACTTCTGCGGGTTGAATCGCTGGTTAATATTGTATGAACCTAATCTTCTTTCTTTATTGGATGTAATACCGAAGGTCTTGTACTTTACTGAGAATTGAACTATATGGATACTACAGTTAGACTCTGTTATGTTTTACAGTAAGGAAAATATATTAATGTGTATTTGTTGAATCCTATTTGATAGGTTTTCATGGAGAAGTATATGTGTAAAAGCCATGACATCCAGTATTGGCTTGGCAGTGTATGTGTTAAAAACCATGGCATTCAGTTTTTGCTTTGGCAGTCTGTGTGTTTGTATAATTCTAATGGCTGTCTGGCCCAAAATGTACACGTATGCAATGATCTGTGATGGCTGTTTATAATTTTTGTTGAGTAAGTTTTAAATATTTTACTTACTTAGTTTGGCATATTTTTTCCTTATTGGGAATTTAATAACGTAAGCATCATTTTAAAGTACTTGACATGTAGGGTCTGTTATAGTCCAAATATTTTATATGTATCCACTTTTTAATGTATTACCCGAAAAACGGGAATTTTGTCTTTTAATTTGCCTTGTGCACCATGTGCAGGTGAAGTCTTGCAACAACTCATTTCTGTCAAATTGTGACGTTGGACTTAAATATTCAGAAGGGAATATTAAATAAAACTTGAATATATTTCATTTGCACTTGACTTTTTTCAAACTGATTAATTTCATCTGCTTATCTTGTTTCATTTTGACATACAAACACAGTTCCGTAATGACTTCCCACAGATTCATCTCTGTCTAGCTGTTTGTGTCATCTAGTTGGCAAATGCAAATATCCGTGCTAATAAAAAGCCAACATCAGACACAAATTGAGAAAATATTGTAATTTTGTGAGTTTATCATAATACACATCACCATTCATAAACTGTATGTAATAAAACCTTATGCTTCGTACCATTTCTATGATACATACATGTAGAGCATACAGGGGCTTTCAAACTTCATCAGATGAACATAGCAAGTGGGACAGGGGGCCCTAACCAAACATGTTTTTGTTTTCATACTTTTTATTTGTGAAATCACAATGGAATCAGAATCTAACATAGGTTCACAGTTCTAGAAAGTATCATCGTGAAGTTGAAGGTCCAAAGACACAAGGTCCAAAGATGCATTTTCATTTTAAAAGGAACAGGTCGTTAGGTCAAAAGCCCAACAAGTGCTAAAAAACTGAAGCATAATTATGGTCATACTTTGTTTTTATACTACCAAGGTTCTGAAACAGAAGGGTGTGACTGGGGTTTAACTTCATCTGTACAATAACACTAGATTATAAAGCGTGGGAGACGTTGATCCTTTACTTATGTAGCTTCATGGAAGTTTTATTATGTCTGCACTGATTACTTGCCATATCTACCAAATAATTTTTCCTGTACAAGTTCAGTGGCCAACTTTATTGCAAGAAATACACTGTACAATTCTATATGGGAATCAAATGGACATCTGGCTGGGGCGCTGTCACCCTTGTCCCGAAACTAGTTCAAATAAATCATATTTTTTTCCTAATCTGAAGTCTTCTAAATGTCACGCAACAGGTTAGTGAAACACACTTGTCTGTGTTAAAGGGTTACTAAAAATCAGATAAAGACAGATAAACCTGGAGTCTGTAAGAGTTACTAGGATCGGATCAATCCACATTTAAAGTCACTAAATTTGAAAGTGGTTTTGAAGATTCACATTTAATTGATCGAGTTTAAAAGTCAATGCAATTTTATTTATATGTTAGTACATGGTTAGTAAAGTACAGAGCCACAATTAATTTTTGGCATAATTCTAATTTTATAGTACTTTTATAGCGCTTAATCTCCGTTTATTGACAGACTCTAAGGCGCATAATACCAGAAATCAGAGATCATTACCATAAAGCCAGAAACATAACAGGGGTCGGCGATATGTGTAATAATGCATAATAGCATAAATGTTAAAATGCACCATACCAAAGCCATATAAGGTAAATAACCATTGGGTAAATTAGCAAGGAAAGGTTGCAAGAATTCCCGAAGGTCAACATATATATAACCATCATGCTAAATGACGTTCATTAATACTGTGTGAACTATGTACAAAAACTGTCAAATCTGATCTGAAATGCCATTAAAAGTTGAAACAGAGGCCTGAAAGAGTCCGCCCAGATAATAAGTGACCTATATCATCCCATGCAGGATAACTCCCTGAAGCTGGGACAAATTTTAGAAAGAGTTATTGTCACTTTAATAAATATTCGCCAGAATTACATAACTGTCTAAATACAGTGAATATTACGTAAAATTTTTACATTTCTAAGCATTTGGCCAAGAATAGAAATTAGTTATAAAAACATATGTGGCAGGATCTTGGTGCATCTGCAATGTAATATATATATGTCATGGTAGAAAGTCCAATCTGGTAGAATTTCAAATTCTGCTGGTAGAAAGTCCAATTGGAGTTTCTACCAAGATAAAGTTCAATTGGAGGTTTCTACCGGTAAAAAGTCCAATCTATGAGATTTGGGTATTGCCCTGGGGTCCGAAATCTAATAAACTCTGTTGATATTCCAATCTCAGAGCTTTAGGTATGGCTCTGTTTGCCAAAATGTTATCTTTGTAGAAACTCAATAAAACTTGAAAGAAAGTCCAAATGAAACACAAAAAGTAGGCCTTCTATAAATATAATTCTGTCATTTAAGCATGCAAGATGCAACTTTCATAAATGAAGAAAATGCATATGAAAAAAAATCTTTTACTATAACACAGATTTAACATACTTGAACATGACAGAAACTGAAATTTTCAGTCTATTCCAAGAATTTCATAATCAACATCAAATCCCACCACCATTTTTCAAGGGAAATCTGTAATATGGACATTAATAACTGATGTAAGATTTAAATTTCCTATAACAAGTGTTATACAAAGTACAGTTTTAGCTAAGTAAATTTTGACAGCAGTCACTTCATACATGATATTTAGTTGAGCAACTAACACCTATGCTTCTACAGTGGCATTTGTTTGTCACAATTGACCACTTTGCTGCCAGTATCTAAAGCTTGTAGTATCATTATCTCATCCAGAGTTTTAGCATCTAGATTGAAATATCCACCAACTTTATTAGATTTCGGACCCGAGGGCAATACCCAAATCTCATAGATCGGATTTTCTACCGGTAGAAACTCCAATTGGACTTTATACCGGGAGAATTTGAAATTTCACCAGATTGGACTTTCTACCATGACATATATATATATATACATGTATATATATATATATATATATATCCTTTGACCTTTGGCTTTTGACCATTGGCAAAGTTTGTGTTACTCATTAAATGTGTAAAAAATGCAGATTAATCCTTGACACAGAGAACTGTGAAATCGTACATGTTTGTGTGCATATGTGACATTTTTGTGTAAGCTATCAAAAACATTGCCAACATATCTCTTTACTTTTACCAATTGGGTTTTCTATACACTAATAAAGTCCTCGGTTACCAAGTGGGTCAGGAAGTGTGGCATGTGTCACCCCTGTGTGGGTTTGAGTCCCACAAGTGGCAATGCTGAGCACCTGTCCCAATATCACCCAGCTGTTGAACTGGACTTGACCCCTCCAAAACTTTAACCTTATCTGAGGACGTGATGAGTTACACTGAACCAGTAAATATTCATGTCTGCCACAAAGGTTCCATAATGCACTCTTAAAATATGTAACTGAAAACCCCAAAAAATTCACGTGTAGTCATAATGCACTCTTACGGGCTAATTTTTTAGTTTCTGTGGTATCAATAACCAAACTTCCCAAATGACATGTAAGAAAAATCTACGTCACGAAAGAAGACAACAATATTATAATATTGCAAAGCAGCATATTTGTCAAACTTCCCATTTTAAATGTAATTTCAGTGACTTTCTGGTTAAAATTATTTCAAAAATATTGAGCAGACCTTCATGATATTTATTTCGGTTGGACCAAGGGAAGAAGTGAGAAAATTTTTGTAGGCGTCTCATATAAATGCAATTCAGTACATGTTGCTGAGTGGCTTAGTAACAAACTACAGCAAAAAAAAATCCAGAAAATAACTTTAAAAACGACATATAACCAAATATAGAAATTAATATTGGACTTTTGAAAGATCCAGATAATAAAACCCCGAATTCTCGGAAACGCCACCTTAGTGGAAGTCGGCAGTCAATAATTCCTTTCTAGCTTTAAGTAATATCATCCATGGTTCACAGTGTCTTCATACAGTACATTGTTACATGGAAAATGGTAGTTGTTTACCAATGTTTGACAGTTCACAGTACAGAACCTTGACCAACGTATGTACTGGTTTCCTCTGCCCATAAAACTACCATTGATATGACCTGTACAGTGTTGAAAGCGACGTTAAAAGCTATAAAAATAAATAAATAAACGAAAATGGTTGATAAAAAACTCAAGAAAAACAACAATGTCCACATGACAATAATGTCCCTGTCAAATAACAAAACGTGGCCAATTCACCATAAGGGACTAATGTACAGCAACACACGTTAGGAATTCCGTTTTTTAGTTTTCCATGTCTTTCAACTTTTTCCAGCATTGGAAGGTGTCATATATTCATTCACACAAGATGATATGATTGATTAGAAACACAGACTTCTTGAAACACAATAACTAATCAAATGTTATGAACAAATAAAAAAAAAAATCTTTATGATAAGCTTGAAGTTAGCTTCACATTTTTCATTGATGTTTTTCATTTTCATTAAAGCGTGGGATAAATGACATATACAAATCAAATGCTTCATGACAAGTAGTTTCTTTAACTGTTTTATGTAACTTATTATATATTGTCGAGCCTTTGTGACTGTATGATTAAAATCTGAGAGCAGAGAGTAAAAGAAACACAAAGGACTCTTTCTCAGCATGTGATAATGCTTACAGAGTGTGACAATTGCATCAGTTTATTAGAAATAAAGTGCGTGATAGTTATTCATGGTCATTTCATTTCATCATTTTTTTGGTTTCTTTACACATGATAGTCAGAAACTTAAACCCCACATCTGATCCCGAGTCTGACCCTTACATTTTGCAGCTGTTGAATTTTGTACATTATTCCACCACACCAAGACTGATCGACACGGTTAAAGTGAAGCTTTAAAGTTAAGCCTAAAAAGCAAGGAAAAAAAATTGGACAGACAGTCATTCAATCGCACATGTTGCTATAAGATGAATCAGAACCCAGGACAGCAGGGATGAGAATCAAGTACTGAAAGCACAGAGCAAATAATCAGGCCAGTATTAAATACAGATACTTCAGTGTATGTGTGTGTATGCAGGGTTGGTGGGTGTGCGTGTTTCGAAACCGTTTATGTTGCAAGGACTTGCATCTAGCTTCACAGGTCCTGGGTACAATTCCCTTGAAGTGTTAGATTTTGTGGTAGCTTTCTGGTAGTGGGTGGCTATCAGTAAAAAATCTTAGTAAGTAAGCACTGCTTCCAATCAATCAACCACTCAGCCAATCAATCAACCAACCAATCATTCAATCAACCAATCAATTAATAAATTAACAGGAATACAGCTATGTTGATATTGAAAATATGGTTATGCAGCTTTAGCTTAAATCCTTCTGGCAAAAGAAAAATCTGAATGGTTTGCTTATTTGGTAATAAAGTAACCTAATGGAAAGTCACGGGTGATTTCAATAAGGATCTTTCCTTTTAGTGTCATAGATTGAAGCCTTCGCTCATCCCAAAATGGTATTTTTGATGGAATAAAAATAGTCCCACTGCAGTGATAAAGTGTCATTAGTGTTTGGTGTGACTGGAAAATAATGTATAAGCATTTTTCTCGTTTACATTCTCCTTCAACATCCTGGGATCGGAATCTCAAAATATCTTACATCTTTGCAAATATTTTGACTAAACCTGACTTAAATTGAAAACTTTTGTCTTGGATAATATTTTATTTAATTTGATAGATTTTAACCTGAAACTCTGCTGAGAATGTGTCTGTTCCAGGTCGCACAAAACAAAAACTTCAATTCACGTAAATACAGTCAACAATACAACACTTATATATTTGCACAGCAATGTAGATGTGCAAACCCTTATGTTTGACCTATGCATGGAAATGTTAGATCCTACATTGAGCTATACCCTCAGATGGATTTCCCTTAAGAGTTATGTCTTGTCTGCTTCAATTGACCCACTTTAAGTTTTCTAAATCAAATTGAGAAAGCTGCCTGTAAGACAGAATTTAGAGTGAATGATGTAGGAATATTTAAGAAAAAAATGACCAGTAAGACAATAGATGAGGGCAATAAATACATATTCAAATTCTTTTCAATTCTTTGTAACAGTCAAAAAGGCTTGAGCCCTTTTGTGAGTTTAAAAAAATGAACTAAATCCCAATTGGACTTAAGATTAACTCAAAAGGCTTAAGCTGAGACAAATACTTTCACTTACGCTTAAAAGTGGACTTAAAACCTTTAGCTAATGCCATTCCTGTCACTAAACCCATATTCGATGGGCTGGGTAAAATATTTTCTATACAAGTGAATTATTTCAATATTTTAATGTGGGCCACATTTATGAAAGGTCCTCTGTCTCAATGGTCATAAACAGTAGGACAGCTAAGCATAACATCAGTCTCAGACCTTAAGTTAATGCCATCTAAGACACAAAATCTAAGACTTGAGAAAACCCCTCATATTTTAGACATCAGACCTTCCATAAATCCAGTTTCTGATGCTTTATTTGTGAAAGAGGTTACTGAAAAAATACCTTGGAAAATTCAACTGTTTGAAATTAGAGTTCGCATGAAAACTTCAAGTTCATGGATCAGACAAGCATCACTTATCTGACTTCAAGCCACCTGAAACATGGTCACCCAAATGCTTTTAAACATCCAGTAAAACGGAAACATAGAAAATAAATAAATTCAAAGTCGTTTCCTGCTTTTGAGTAAATAGACATTAAGCTAAACTTTGAGTGATTATAATAAAGTTAAATCTGAAACGTACATTTAAAATAAAATAAATTTCATCGTGAGTATCCACACAGAAGGGAGAATATTGTGTCAAATAAAATGGATACCAAGTCTCTATTTCCAGGTTGTTTCTTCAAATGTAATGTCTACTCGAAATTAACCTCAACACACAACCAATCACAACACACCTTACAATGCTTTATTATGTATCGCCAACAACTATTGGCTAGATGTTGACGTTACTATTTACATTAATTTTAGTGTCAATTCGAGATGTGTAACTATTCACTGAGCAAAGTGGTATAGTTTACAGAATATGTATTGAACTCAATTGACTTAAATCTCTCTTATTTTCAATTTTACTCCATTTGAAATGATGAAGCAACGTGAAACATGAAAGGCGCCAGAGCGCATGCCATTCACCACTGACTTATGAGACACCCTTATTAGAAATGGTGATTTTTGGGAGAGTTTTTAATGGGACCATTTTTCCTATCTGTTGCAGAGTTTTAATGCACTTCTGTTCATTTGGCTCAATGTTATTGGCTTATCTCGAAGGAGAATTTTACATTTCTTTTTCTTACACCAAAACCCACTCTTTATATGGACTTCAGTATCTAAATAAAGCTACATTTTTTAGCTAATCTTACAATGACTTTACATCAGCCTGAATTTTGGGGTTTCTGTTTCATTTCCTACCATAATTTGATAAAAAAACAAAAACTAAATTTAGAAAAGTAATCAACAGTTTGATGTCATCAAGAGAAATAATGTAATTCCAGTATCGTATCATACCATATAAGGTAGAAATGATGGTAGCTGAAGTGGGGTCGGGCATAATGAATTGTGTTTGGGAATTTCCGAATAAATTTTTAGAATTTTGTGCCAAGTTGGGACTGTGTATTGCAGCAAAATTTATATTATCGTCCCTTAAAAACCACTACAAAATGTTGATTGATATTTGATTTTGTGCCAGTGAAGTGCCTTCATAAATTATAGTAGTGTCAATAGTTACTTCAATCAAAATTTCATTAACACTCAAAACAAAGCACAATCAAAGACTCTGTGCCCCAGTTATGCCAGATTGTGATGGGGGAACAGTATACGGTTTTGAAAATCTTCCTTTCATCTGATTTTCATTGGTTCCGATCAGATATTGGCTGATGTATGTAATGACATCGGATCCAATTGATCCAGAAGCACATATAAATAGATCCATTGTATAAAACCACATGATATTTTCAGTGGAAATAAAAGGAGAAAACAATGCATCCATTTGTTATCCTACATATCTTTGATGGATCGAATTTGACAAACAAAAAATACATTAACTGAGGTCTGTTTACCTCAAATCAGGTTGGATCTGTCAAATGCGGAATCTGTTGAAAGGAAGTGTAGCTTTATTATTATTGCTTGCACTAATTAAAGTTACATAATGGCTCCTATGATGACATATTAGCCTTTCTAAAATCTCACATTTGTGCCATGTCATTTTCAAACACTTACACAGTTATTTGTCATCAGGGACTATGTCTTAGCAGTATACTGATGTAAAAGCAAGCATGTGTAAGGGTACATTATAACGAGTAAAAAATGAAGGCATTAAACAATCAAAAGGAAACTGGAGCCTTCAGCAAGCCTAGTGGCACATCAATATTTACAAACTGTTTTATTCCATACGAATGCATCCTTAATAGTTATCTCTAGTAGTATTAGAATTAGTAGCCACTTGCATTTTGCTTAGTACTTGCTTCATCCAGTCTCTATATGTGTAGTTATAACATCCTATATGGCAGTGACATTCTAGAGTTGATCCTAATTGACCTAATTGATTTAATTCAATTTCCAGTCAACACACTGAGACAGCTAGCTAGAAGCTCCGAGACAGATTGCCTGTCAACACAGATGAATTGATCTGCCTCTGGGCAATTTTATCATTTCTGATACTTTTCGCTGCTTTCTCACCAATGTCTTGTAGATTTTAGATGCTCTAGTTAAAGAACACTTGTGTTAAAGTGCTAGCTTTATGAGTAACTTGTTAATGCTGTTATACCAATACATATCAACAAAACAACTTTTAATTGTCATGTGTCTTTCATATATTGTGGTCCACCAGATTTCATACTAGTAAAATGGTTCAGGTTTTAAAGTTAAATTCATATCATGACACTCAATTAAACAGTAGAGGCTTGAGTATACATAAATAACTGCAAACTATTTCCTTCTTAGGATAAAGTTGAGTATTTGTTGGATAACGTGACAATTCATCACTATTTTTCACGTATTGCAGTGAGTTACAATGGAACCCACGACCACAAAAGAGACAGTCAAGTGTGATCATTTGTCAAACATGCTAATCAAACCATTAAAATGTCAAGAACACTAAAATACGGGCTGTTACAAGCACCTCATTCCCACTCAAAAGTCACCCTTAAATAATAGCTGTCTAATCCCCCCCCCCCCAAAAAAAAAAAAAAAAAAAAAAAAAAAAATAGGCAAAGAGTCAAGTACATATAATGTGTTCAAAGCTACAGCAAATGAGACAAATATAGATTTTTAATAGTAATTTTCTATTTCTTTATATTTACCATAAAAAATAGTGTTGGTTTATTTTGTCAATGTGTCATCATGGGATTTACACTAGAGATAAGTTTTATGAATAATTTATCAACAGAATGTATTGTACGTTCTACATCCAAATCCACCTGTGAAACGTGATTGGTCTGAAGTGTTTTTCACCTTGCTGCAAAATAACATGAACTAAACAAATGCTGCCTGAATCAGCAAGTTTCACAATTTGACAAACTCAATTTGATGTCAATATTTTTGCCCCTTTTTGACAGAGGTGTGTCTCTTCATGGTTTATTTGTCTCTTATTCAACACACATTTCCACAAACATAGGATATATGTCATATACAACCAATATACACATCACAGCAAGTTTTTGTTCAAATGACATTTGATATAGCAGATGAGGGACCTGAACATGAGCTCAGAGTAATCCTACAGAATATCTTCTTATCCGCTGGGTATTTTTGTGCCATTTCTTTTCATGAAATAGAAGAATTTGAGAATGGATTCATAAGACAGTAATTTCCTGTTAGCATCGAGTTTTACAAAGGTTTCATCAGTTGACAGAGCCAACAATGGTAATAACATCTGAAAACCTTGCTTTTGTTATATTTAGCACATATATGTGGTACTCATTAGAAAAAAAAATTACATGTTTTCTTCAACACCGATATTCATTTCACTTTGACATTCATCCATAATTTGTCATATACTTAATTCGTCAACAGGTACAATCACTCAGATTTTATTTTACAGTAATTACACTGACAACAAACTGTAGTCTTTACACTTAAATACAGCTCACAACCCCAAGGGGTTAAGAACTCAAAGGGTCTTTAATTTGTTAATGGAGTGACATAAAAACAAGGTACCAGACAGATTGTAATTTCACATTTAATATACTTAGAGTGAGCTTTAATTACAGACTCTTGTATTGTCTCTATGCAATAATTTATACCAAAAAATGGGCAAAATGCTCTTGGAACTGCTCTAAATTTAAGCCATCGACAAAAAATGATGTCAACATGTTAAATGAGATATAAAGCCCCCATTTCTGACTCAATCCATTCATTTTCTGAAAACTCTAATTAAAAAGAATGGGAAAGAGAGACAGTTCACGGGTTTCATAGGCTATAAATAATTTAGAGCTATCCTCTATGAAAGGGCTTTAGCTTAAGCTTAACCTCAGGAAATCAACAAAAGAGAGTTAAGTCAAAAATTTCCTTTTTTTCAAAAAATTCCTTTCTTTTTAGACCTTTTACGTCAAAAAAGCTTATGCCTTAGGGGGATGGCGTCCCTAAACAATGGAGCTGAAATATGTACCAATTCTAATATCTATTTTTTTCTATGAAAGCTTAGTGATATTCTAGACTAATCCTGCACATATAAACCCATTTCTCTCTGAAGAGGAATTACACCATTTCGTGAATGGGATATCAGTCCACAGATATTTACTATGTTATGTCATATACTTTTATGAAACTAGGTTTATTTATGCGACTCCAAAAAATTCAATTTAAGTTTTTGCATAGTCATGATTTTCTGAGTTTCCCTCACACCAAACACCAGCGGTTTTATCTCTTCTCAGCAAAGAGCCAAATCATGTCTACTCTGTCTCAAAAATATCCCGCAGGTCTGGAGATAAGGAGCTCTTTATGAATATGAGTTTTAGCATAGCCCCACAATTTCAATTGCAGTAAAGCGCAAGTATTTTGGACATCAGCAATATTTGCCATGTAGTGCAGTGAAGCTTTATCCCCAAAGTTTTTTTTAGTATTTTTTTTTAAATCAAAGCTGTGTTGTATATAGACTTTAGTGCAATATCATGACATTATTAGTTGGTGTAAGCATCATTAAAAACAACAAAAATCAATAAACTTTGAAATAAACTTCATTCAGATGATATTTTTGTAAGCACCATTAAAGCAAGAAACATCAATAAACTTTGAAATAAAATTCATTCAGATGATATAATTGTCAGATGTTACTTTAATTCAAGAGTTTAACTGTTTTAAATAGTTTACTTCATTATGGACGTATAGTTGCTAAATAAAATTATTTTCAGATAGGTATTTTTTCATTGAAAATATGTGGTAAAAAAGCTACTTTTGTGGCAAAAAGAAAGAAAAAGAAAGCACACAAAACATTGTGCCAAAAGCATGCAAGCTGATTTGTCATTTATAACTGGTTTTTATTTTTCTCTCAGATAACACCTGAGCCCACATTGCATTCCTTGGGTATTTAAATGCAACCAGAAAAAACTGAAATTGCATTAACAGTACATCTGTGGCTTAATTACCAGTTTCCACTGCCTCTCCACTTGTGTTACAGGCTTTTTTCGTTTAATTATTATTCTTATCACAGGACATAAGACACTTCTATGTTCAAATGGCTCCCTTATTCGGAATTAAAACATTTTGCTGAAAATCTCTGTAATCATGTGTTTGAACCCAGTTCATGACAATGTTTAGAATTAATTGAGGGTGTCTCACGATATGACTGTCACTGTTAAAAGTGACCTATAACTCTTATGTTGGCTGAGGTTCTGTTATGATACAGTCTTAGCTTTTGAAATGAATGTAAATCGCCAACTTTGACTTTGTCTACCACTTCAAAAGAACAGTTCAAGGCAAGCGTGTAACTTCTGTTACATTTTTAGACTTGATGCATGATCCTATAGCTGTGATCTGACACTAGATCATTCAGTAATTCCTTTCTACATTAAAGATATTCTGCCTTGAACAGAAATAGCTCCGTTTTACTGGAATACAATATATCAATGATTTGTATATGGAGACACTTGAGGTCAGTGTTAAAACTCCAATTCAAAGAGACAAGGAAAACCAACCAGTCTGCTTAGGTGTAATGCTTACATGTTGTTTTAAGTAGTTATGCAATTAAACTTGCTAATTCTACGTTTTAAAATAGAGTCATTCAAAATTATTCTTTACATAAAAATACAGATGGCAGATTTGAGTTTCTGTGTAGTTCTGGAACTCTGCCACTGATTCCAGAGTTATGCTTCAGTTGGGAATATTCATTGGAATTGGCTGATTTGTTTCTGAATTAATGTTCCCCCCGACTCAGTGGTTAAATCATACACTTTCAAGAGCGACAGTAAAATATTTAGTGAGTTTTTTTTCTCTAAAACATGTTCCTAATGCTACTGGCATATTAATTTAAAAAGTGTAGCAACAAGAGTATTTGGAGAGCGCATACTTCCGCCAAGAAGGTATGCTTTTGAGTGCAATGAAAAAAGACTATTAAAAAAATCTTGAATCCAGACAGTGATCTGGATTAACACCAAAATCAAATGATCAAATTCCCTGAAAATGTCATCAAAATCTGTACCAAACTTTTCAAGTTATTTTGCAAGCAAACAAACAAACGTGCGTGTCCAAAAACATAACCTCATTGACACAGGTAATTACAACACAACCTGTATATTCTAAAAGAAGATTGGTGGAGTTGTGTTCTCTCCAGAGTGACTGTTTTTCATATGAGGTATATTTGTATAAAACTGCATTGAACTAGAAAAAACATGCTTGGTTATTATTATATCTTATTTTACTTGTTATTTTCTGCAGTGTACTGCTTAACTCTGCAAACAGTAAGTGAATTGAATAAATCAATTGCATAAAAAATGATTATAAGTTTATGTGTCCCAGTTCGGTGATTAGCGAATGGAATTTGCAACGGTTGGGTATTGATGTGGACGAATTGTTGGCTTTACTTTAGTGATAAACTACAAATCTCTCATAATTAAGAATGCTTTCCAGCTATTGACAAAAACCTAATAAAATCATGTGTTCTTACTCACTAACCCACCGGCACCATTTAAAGATAGGGGTCAGACATGGTGTCCTGTTCATGCCTTTCCTAGTACCCCAGTTTAACTACAGGCTGTATAGCTTATGTTTATGGACGTCCAGTAACTGTGAAAATCATGGACATGTAAAATTTGAACATTTCAAAACTTCCGTGTGTGTTGACAGGTGAATCAGGGAAAGCTAGAGTTTGTCAAGTTCACAGACACAAGTGTACCTGTAATTCCAGGGAGATTCAATTAACAAAATGCCTAGAAGTACTGGTTAACAGCCAAGTAAGAGCCTAATATTGGAGGATAATGGGCTGGTTACGAGGTCCCGAAGGGACCGAGTCAACAGTTCATTATTTTCCAATATTGGACACTTATGAGGCTATTATCCTATTTAAATCACACCTCTTGCTTAATTTATAATTTTTAAGATGTTGTTTAACATCAATACTTTTCATTTCTATATTCCTGGCGTGTATTTTTTCCGTTTTTATTATCATTTTAGTTGAAATAAATATAGAAGGGTTTCTTTGGAGATATGCTAAAAAGAGTTCTATATATAGTCAAAATCACAAAGTGGCCAATAGTGAAAGCTATTGGACACTTTTAGCAAAAAAAAACTCTCGGGTGTAATTTAAACATAGGTAATACTGCCTGAAGTGTGACTGGGGTATTACAGTCCTGTACACATTTACTGTCTTCTTCCTGACCTTGTCCTTCTGCATCCAAAAAGAGACCATGTGTATCTGGGTGGTAAGCTATGAAGATCAAGCTTCCCTGAATATATACCGCCTCCGTCACCTCTCCAGGGCAAATATTTCTACACAGTCCGTGAAGCTCACGAAAGATATTTCAAACATTTGAAAAAAAAAGGTTCCTAATGTAAAATGTTTACCAAGGTTAGTCAAATACCAGCAAAGACGTCCTATCTAAATATTAAATAGATTGATCCAGAAACAGTGTAGTAGATGAGTCCTTTCAGTTGTAGCTCATGACTCCAGTAAGGCAAGAGAGGTCCTCAGTAGCCTAGTGGGTTAGTATGTTTGGCATCTAATCACAGACTGTCACTTCTGTATGGGTTCTACTCCCACAAGTAACAATACTGAGGACCTGTCCCAATGTGACCCTGACTGTTAAACTGGACGTAAAACCTCAACTTTGACCTTTGTCAAGTAAGACAAGGTGTCAACAAGGTATAAGGACAAACCTAAAGAAGAGGTTGGAAATTGGTTTCTCAAATCATGGATCTTTGACAGCAAATTACTTAGATGGAAAATTAAATGAATTCATTTTGGGGGTGGCATTATTAACAGAAAATAGTAGTAAAGATTTGGCATAAAAATTGCAGAGTAGTTACTTTATTTCTTGTTAAGACGAAATTACACAAGTGATTGAATCATATACATTGTTGTGTATGTTTATCTATTTATAAATGGTATTATCTGCTTAATAATCTCAGACAGAGCAATGAACCAGATATAATTATTTACACCTGTTTAAATATACAAATAAAACAAGGCTCTGCTGTCATAAAAAAGCTGGCATGATTACGCAGAGGAACACAAAACCACAAGTAAATATGACACTGCATTATTTCAACAACAAAGTAGAATTGGTCCTTTAAAACCATTTTACACTTTAGGTGGGGAATCTAATGTTGTATGAACTTGTACCAAGCAAAGTAAGGTTTATTTGTGATTTTCTTTCATTGGTATAATCCTGAGTGAAAAAATTAGACTGGATATTTTTTTTCTGCAATAACCAAATTCATATCTGTTTATAATATGCTAGAAGACTTAAGACAGGAACAAAACATCAATGTTAGAAACAGCAACCAAATAAACTGACAGTAAATGAACAAAGACAACCTAAAAGCATCCCAATAAACCCAAAATTGTTTGATAAATTGTGAGACTGTTGAACATAAAAAATGCAGTATCTTTTCAATCACAAAAATGTAGCCATTCTTCTCTAAAGCCAGACAAGTAAAATAGTGTGTTTATCACATTGAATGTAGCAAGGTTTTTAACAGGACTGTCCATTACATAATACACTGGAATCTCAAGTGATAGATAAATAATAATAATAATATATAATCGCTTCCAATGCATTTGTCAGATAAGCAGAAACAACATTGTGACAGACTTGCTGATATGGGTGGATAGCAGTAAGAAAACTTCATCGTGTGTGACACAGATAAAGGTATACGGGAATGTTAGGTACAGATATAAAAAATCTTTTCTCAAGTAGAAATGTTACAAGTAACTTTATTTTTATACCTTTATAGACTTAAAAGAAAAAAAGTCAACAAGACAACAAAATCTGACAAAAATCTAAACCCATAAAGGAGGATATGGTCACTGAAAACATGTTGTTTGTGTGTCTTTTAGTGAAACAGTTCACCGATAAATTCAATGTGTGAGAATTTGGCCTTTAAATTATGCAATGTTAATTTTTAAAGGCCTTAGTGCCATCATATTTTTGTGTGCTTATTTTTTTCATTGTGTAAAATATACCATGTCTTAATGAAAACTAAATTAGTGATATAGTCTGTTTTTATTTAACTATCACAAATATTTGATAAACTTAGAGACAATGCAGTTTAAGTACCACTTCATGTCAATTCGAAGCAGGACTGTTTTCAAGGGTAATCTCTTATGTGTTTTAGGTGTCTAGCACAAGCTGTCATATTATTAATAGTAGCCTCGCTTTAAGCATACATGATTTACCAAAGTGTAAACAAAGGCTTGATGTTAAAAAAACCACGTGTCTATGGTAGGATATACTAGCTAGCCAGATAGAGATATTTCTCTTACAATGTGGTGATGCAAAAACAAGTATATTGTAAGAGTACATTATGCAAACTGAAAAAGATTTTCCTGTTAATTGCAAAAATGAAAAAAAAATGTTCTTATGTTATTTTTTTCACATTTATGTAAGTATTGATAATATAGTCATATAAAGCCTTTTGCACGATGAGATATACAATAAAAATTAGAAATTACGACACTGTATTGAAAAGACAACTCTAAGACAAGCATTTGTCAAAGCAATTTTTGGCTGCCTTAAAACAATAGGATTTAGCAAATGTTAGATTATTGCAACAATCTATCAAAGTCTCAGCAATATTGTTTCAGAGTACTACATTTTTGTTAGGTTAATAATATAAGCTCTGGTATTCTACAGCAGACAATAAATGGCCTTCAGCCTTACACAAAGCTATATATACAGCATAACTATGGAAATTATTGAAATGCAAACTATTAATATAGTATTTTATCAATCCCGAGAGCTAAATGAATTTGATTTGGTTAATTTAAATTTAGCTTTCCTTTCATTACATTGAACAGGTCGTATTATTTAAATGGGTGGAGGAATACAGGGCATACGTGTTAGTTAAGATTAAGTTAAGATTCTGCTCTGTAACTTAAGGTCTGGACAAACATTTAAACACATGGTCCCAAAGATGGCAAGCAAGTATAGTAACCCTTTGCGACTGTTCCATTCTAAAAAAGAAGATTACTCGGAGAGCGCATAGCTTCAACAAGGCATGCATGATTTGTTTAAAAACGGTTCCGTAATAAGTAAACGGGACAATGCAGATCCTTGATTTTTTTTGGTATCCAAGCAATGGCCTGGAGATCACTCTCTAAATTTAACGGGATCTAGATTGAACCAAGACCCATCTTTTTTCTTTTTTTTTCTTGAAGATCTGAAGATAGTTGGATTTGTATAATCTGTTAACAAATAAACAGACAGACAAATAAACGGCCATGAATTTAATACCTACGTGGCAGAGGTAAGAAGGTTTACCAGGGGACAGAAATATCACAAATAATCGTATCCATGAAATTGATAACATGATAACTGTTCCTGGCCGTTTCACAACCTGTGCAGTTTTGAAACGGTCACTGGGCGTTTAAAACGGCCTAGCTATATACTTGGCCCTTTCCAAATCTACTTGGTTTCGAAACGGCTTAGCCGTTTCAAAAACTAACTGATCAAAGTGACTTAAGCCACGATCTTTAATAGGGCTTTTGACTTGAAAGGATTTCATAAGCATGCAATTAGTGACTTCAGCAGCTATAGTTAAGCTATGAACTTCAATTGTGCCTGTTGCTTTATTATATTGATTAGTTTGTGATTGGTCTATGGCCAGACAATAACAGAAATTAACTTCAATTAATCTTTACAGCTAAAATAAAAACAAACCACATGAAAGGGATGGCTTCCTCTCTGACCCTGTATTAGTTATTTCATTGATGGTGATTTGTCAACCACTCTAAGTAATCACTTGATTGGATTTCCCCTGTTATGAAGGAATCAAAGAAAAGTCATTTAATTCTAAAAAAAGTATTAAATTGGGTAGGTTTAAGACTCTTATAACCCATCTTCAATTGCATAGCATTTTAAAGTTGGACATCAGAATTTGCATATTAAAGATCATTGTGGTTTCAAAACGGCCATTAGATCTATTTGGCCGTTTCAAAACAGTCATAGCCATTTTGAAACGGCAAGCAACAGTAACTACTAAAGTGACACAAAATCCAGAATAAGGGTTAATGCTAATATAATAACAAACAGTGAGCTGACTTGAAATGTTTCCATTGTCCCTATCAGGTTTTATTTCAACCTAAATTGATTAATTTTGCTAGAACCAAGGGAAAATATCTCAATAAATTTGCACACAAAACCCAATCTTCAACATTGTGTGGTTGTTACCACAGCTGTTTGTACTTTGAGATGCTTTAGCTACAAACACCCTGATATTTCTTTTGACTACATTATGTATGTATTTATGCATAAAATCTTGGAATGCTGTCTTCCACTATTAGCTCAAAATGATGTAGAAAATACAACAGATGTGTGTAGTAACAGCTTCCAGAGGGGATTACAATCTGCTGTTGAAAGTGTCACAGCCTTCCAAAAAACCAGAACAGCTAATTGCCTTAGTTTTATATCAACCTAACTGTAATTAAATTCATAAGTCATCCACGGACGATATGATAAATCCAGTTGGTTGGAAAAACAAGATTTACTTCTAATTATGTCAGGATGTTTTAGAAATGTGCTCATTATAAATTGTGTATAGCTATGTGGAATTTAGATTATGGTCAAGTTAACATGGGGACTTTGCATACAGGGAATTCTCGTCACATACCGTTTCTGGTTTTTGGTGAGTTTTCAAAGACAAGAAAAATAAGAGCTGCACAAATATACTGCAAATTATTCTGCATGTTTTTGGTGATGTATATTTGTTGTTTCCACCTTTCTCATGGATCTTGTACACCCTTTTGAACTAGTATTTATCCTTTAACATTAAAATGGCCAGTTAGAAATAAGTAACAATTTCAAAGATATTGCTCGTACTTTTAGGACCACATCAACTACTAATGTTGCTACTTTGTGACACCCTCAGTATCTTTAACATCTTGACTTTAATACTTAAGAGAGAAAATCTATTTGGCAGTTTGCACTTAATAATAAGTCTCAACTTAATGTCAAGCATACTCAACGAAATTATTATCCGTAAATGATAGAGAAGTCAAATGATTAAACGTAAGTGATAGAATAAACAGATACAAATGCAGTTCCGCGCCAGCTACTGGAGTCTGGGTTTATTTGACATCACAAATTTGTCCATTACTAATCACCTCAAATATGTACTAAGTTAATACAATTTCTCATACACTTAAAGCAAAACTGTAAGTTCACACTGATTTTAGTAACTTTTAAATTCTTGCTTCAGACAAGCTTACCTCTATGCTTTTTGTTTGGTAACCTCTGCTTTAAGGTAAGACTTCACTTATATATTTAGATGACCTTAAATTTGTTTTTCTATTTACAGTTCAGAGTAACATGTTAACAGAGATGAATAACTTAAATTCCCCACACCAGCTTTTGATACATACAGAAACTAACCCAACTTTCAATTTGACTTATAGTAAGGACACTGTGTGAAAATTATTACACGTTACATATTCATGGCGATGATAAAGGAACAGGGGCACTGAGATTAGAAAGAAAGTAGAATACAAGTGTTGTCTCTCAAAATTGTAATTTTAATATCCAATCACAACTTCTGAGCTAAATACAGAATATGAACCAACTTTGTATTGGACACACCGGTCAAACAAATTGCTAGTTAATGCAGTTAAATGAGCTGTGTTGAAGGGTGTAAATATTTATGCATTGTATGAATGCAGTTATGAATTATTTGTATTAAACACAATACAGTGAATAAATGACAGACCCAACTACAATAGCATGCATTGAGATGGGCTGTATAGCACAAGCATTATTTTAGTTCATTTTGCTTCTGAAAAACACAATAAATATATTTGATTTTCTTCTAGTATAACTTTTGCAAACAGTATTACTAAGATGGTGTTAGAGTTACAAACTATTGAATTAGTTCTAATTCAGGGTATTCCATAATTAAACAAGGTATCGGATTGTTTTTTTTATATTATAGTTTATTCATATTTATTTATTTTTATATTATAGTTTATTCATATTTATTTATTTTTATAGCTTACAATGCTACAATCCTCCCTTGGTGCATCTTTAAGGTATAGTTTCACGCAAGCTGACCAAAACTTTACACAATTTATTAGTTATGATACCTCAGTGTTATATTTAGGAATTTCATTGGCTGAAACCTTATCCCACCATCCCATATAAATACAGGTATTGGTCCGGAGGACTATTGCAGTTCAGAGGGCTGATTGATACTTATGGACCTACAATTCAATGAACATCCACCAGTTCTTTTTTGTTTAAAGGTCTGTCCATCTGATAGATGCAATTCATGAAGATTCTAAATGGTTTAAGTAAGATCTTAATAAACGCAATTGCGCAACAATTTGAAAAAAAACTTTCAGCCATATATTGTACAATAGGATATATAGCTATCACCACATGTATGAAGACACATGTAGATCTGCCCTGTGGTCTAAAATCCTGATGCAGCCATTCTCAATAATTGTTTTGGGTTTAACATCACATTTAACATGTTGTATAAATCATGATATAATGAGGAGTAGGTGAAGAGAAGAGATGTACATACTTCACATATATCTTAGAATAAGAAATTTTGAAAATGAACTGATAGTACAAGCAGGTAATTATTTCTTTAAACACATGTGGATTTTGCAATAGAGTTTAGGCTGTCTCAAACAATAAGCTTTCAGAAAATGTAAGGTTATCATTGCAATTTAAGTAAGAATTGCATAAATTAAGAAAGGGTTGTAAATATGGCAGGCTCAAGAACCATAAGGACATGACAAATGGTCATTCCGGAGATTGTAGCTTTGAGTGAGGGGGGAATGTCAGTAACTATGGAGTTTGAACTGTGGCTGTACAGTCGGGATGGGTCCAAAACACTTTGAGTCCTGTAGTAAAAGAGATATTGGACTGAGTATAAATATCAATGTCATATGATCATAGTAGATCATAATTCTGCATTGAAACCATCGAGAAGCAGAACTTTTACGATCTCACTAAAAGTCAAGGTCAGAATTAAAATCCATGATCTGAAAGTTGAGAAGAAAGCTTCTTAGCCATTGCAAAAACATGCACCGTGGTCATTCTCAAACACATTTCACGCAGTAAATAGAACAATGGTACACATGAATACAACAACTCTGTCAGTTGCTGTCGGTGACTTGGATTAATCTAAATGCAAGCTTTGAAGTACTGGACAAAAGCTCATTTGAACTGCATGTCAAGTAATGCCAGGGGGACTAATTAGTGGGTAAATTGAGATCCAACAAATAGCATGACTGCCATGCTAACGCGGATCCAGTTCGTACAAAGCCATGCAGTGAGGTCCAATCACTTGCTATTTGATTTCAGATTACTTCCGCCATAGCCTTTCACATTAAATACACCTTGTGTTCTCAACCCGATGTTTAAGCCCCAGATTATGTTATTGTCATGAATTAAAGCATTGGCAAATGGTGATGAGCACTAAAACTGATGAAAACTCTCTGATGCTGGATGTCACATAACAATATCCTTTATTGTAGGTTATTTTGGGCAGTGGTTGTATGTTCAGTAGATTTGGGAGATTTAAAATACTTTGATAGTATTTTAGTACAAGATATATTCTATTATGAATGGCTATATAATCATGTGTAACTATTCATTTTATCCATTTAAAACAATCTTACCTCATAATTTTCATAAATGTTCTTCTGTTCATACAAATGATATTGCTATAAATTCTATTTAAAATAAATAAGGAATGGAACCCACTCTGGGAATCAGTCAGTTTAAATGGTTACACAGAAGAAAACAAGTATTCTAAGTGTAAAAGAATAGTACCATCACAGTAATAACAAATTATTGTCCTCTACATACGATCAGTGCTTTGGACAAAAATATTCATGCAAAGGTTGCATTATTTCAACCATACAAAAACAACAGATTCACAAATGCAATGGAAATGATATCACTCCTGTATATTGAGGCATTAATGGTCTAAAGTTTAAGTAAGAATGAAATTAATACACTACTTACATATATTTGTTCCACTTAAAACATAAGTCACTTCAATAAAGAATAAACTAAGGTGTTCCAGTTCCAAATATAAATATATTTGAGTTCAGATTTTTATATCTGTCCTTTCAATAGGATTTATTTCAAATTATAAAAAAATCACACAGCATAGTTAAGCTCTCTATACTTGTTTAGCATGAGCGCAGCTTGAAGCAACTGAAAAAAATAAACAAAATACCCAACAACCCTCCAATCACCCAAAAGGAACTAGAAAGAGACCCGTTTCTTATTTTACCAGCATTAATGACACGTTCAGGAAATATTACAAAAATAAAAGGTTAGAATTTAACAAGTTGTTTTGAACCTTAACAGCAGCACAGTCAACAGGTAAGGCGAGGGCCTGAAATAATAGATTCCAATAAATACACTTACTATAAAGCATTTAAATGCTTTGTAACATTGATCTGTCTGAATCTGTTGCATAAGCATTATATCCAAGAGAAAGCCACTTAGTTATGTAAGCACAATATAAAAGGAAAATCATTAAATAAACAGGTTGGCTAAATGTACAAACAATGGATAAAACCCAGACAATTGCTTTCAAAGTATGCAGCATTATTTATGTTATTACAATTGCAAACTTGACTGATGCAACCAAATATATAACACCAGATACATGTAAAAGCTTTTAGAAAATTCCACGATATTCAAAATAAAACCCTTTCTGTTCTATCACAAATCCTCACTGGGGGATCCGGAGTCAGATATTGGTGAAAAAGCCCTAAAATATTCTCTAGTCCGAAAGTGGATTAACATCATCTCTGAGGAGAATTAAGATGTTGGTAGACCTCACCTTGTTTTAAAATATAATCCCAATCCAATGTAAAGTTTTTACATGAAGACAACCAGACAAACAAACAGACTGATTACGATACCTTTCATTCCCTTTGAGGGGCGAGGTATTCAAACTGGATTTGACTATGCTGAACTAGAGAATGACAAGTTCACCATCAGCTCCACGTTGTAATTAAAGTATTTTTACAATGAACAAAAGTTCCAAGGCCGAATTGTCATCATTTAATTAGCTGTGAGTTCAAACAAATTAAAGAACTCCCAAACCAGATGCAAAGTGTAAACATCAGTAGTATCTTCCTTAGAACCCGAAATGCTTACTTTCCATCAATATGTAGTGTGATCAATATATTGTTATACCCTATATTGTTATTGTTCCATACATTTCAGCATTAAATCAACCTATAACTACCTTCAGGGTCTCTTTATCAAACGGCAGGGAAAGACAGAAACTCTGAAGGCACAGATATTGAATTTAATAGGAAGATATAATTTTAGGAAAGCTTGATGTTACCAAATATAAAGCAGTATGTTGTAAGGATTGATGAAAGAGAAAAGGATGTCCAAACTCCTAAAGATATTGCTTATCTCAAGTAGAAAGCAATTCCAGGGATTTAGATAAGCAAGAGTGAATGTTGTTATTACAATTAAGGCTTATTTTGTTTGTTATGGAATCAATGCAGCTTACTGTCATCCGACAGATTGGGGCCATCAGCAGTAAATCCACATGGCACATGGAAAATGTCATTGTTTTAAATGCATTGTTAAAAAAGTGTGGCATTAAGTGTTTTAGAGAGAAGAATGCTTAAGAGAATGGTTGAGATTTCTTGAGAGATTTCTTTCTACAGGGGTATAAACCATAGAAAAAAAACTAAAATTAACCTTATTCTGTGAAACTGTCACATCTACATGCTTCAGACCTTAGTTCAGCACTCACCTGCATACTTAGTGCCAACCTCTTCATTCAACATCTTTTGGTACTCCTCTGCACCTTTGGAATCATCAAAATTATACACATGGTATTCTCTTCGCTGCTGCAAACGCAGATGCCGTATAAGCGCACTCATAGCCAAGTAGCAAAACCTTTCTGCAACCTTATTGTGCCCAAAAGGTGTATAAAGCACCTTTAAGCTTCTCCACTGATGGGTCTCTATCATAGCATCAATCTGTGTAGCCAGGGAGTCAAAGGTCCAGCCAACTCTGGTCAACATTGGGAATTCCTTGAGTTTGTCAACTCCAAAGTCATGTGCCATACCCCCTGGTGATATGACTGGAATGTCCCAGAATGGGGAATACCTTGCCACTGGAGCCAAGCTATAGTCACACACAGGACCAAAAAACACATGTGCCTGATTATATCGAAAGAAGTTAAAAGCTGCCAAAGGTGCTGCAGCACTGTTGCACTGTGAATCTGCATAGCGTACATTGACATCCATTGAGAGGATTCCATCTTTGCGAATCTTGGCAAAGGCATACTCTATTGCAGGAGAGACACGGTCTTTGTTGAACATCCATGAGCTGTCGGTAGGTACAATGGTAGCTATCTGTACCTCATGTTTAGTGGATGCTATTAGAGTAAGTAGTAGTAAAGATAATGTTAATGGAGACATAGTCACCGGGTCCTGGTTTATGTGGCTTACCTCAAATATATCTCATATTCCAGAAGTGGAGAGGCAAAGGTTTTGGTCTTGTTCGTTTGAAATGATGTTCTTGTGGAACCAATACATATTATAATAAATCCCATCTATACAAAATATTTGTAACTGTTGGTTTAGTTTTAAATCTATGGCAAAATAAGATGTCTCAGCTTACATTTACATTCATTTCAGACTGATATAAAACATATGCATGGAATGCAATAGTTTTATTCAGTCTTTCCCTGAATGAAATAATACTTCATAATAGCTATTATAGCAGGTGCTCAAGGAGTAAAAAAAGCCCAGCTTTATGATATAATTACAACTGCCAAAATATAACAACACTAATCCAGATTCCTACTTCCATAGGTAGTTATCCATAATATGCTAGAATAAACTTCATCAGTTAAAGATTATCCTCATAATACTGGATGTTGGCAATGTAAACAACCCTATTTCAGAATATGGCTACCCAAATACAATGAAGCACATCAATATACCTTTTTACTTTTGTAGCTCCTACTGATAAAGCATGGAGTATTAATTAAGAGAACACTGACTTATTGAGAAAGCTCTCTACTGTAAACACATATCCAGACTGGAAACAATTGCTTGCAAAGTGACCAGCCAGTAAATTTATGGCACTATAGAAAAAATTAAGGATAAACAGGTACGTATGTATTATCACTAATCAACACCACATCTTACTGTCTAAAATATACATAAATACATCCATATATCCTTTTCTATATCCACAACAAAAGATCTAAAATCAAGAAACATTAATATCCTTTAGAATTCCTGTATTTGTTATTGCTTGTAATTTGGAGGTTGTTTTTTGTGTAAAGTGAGACATAAAACACTCCCCCCAAAACATGCATCAATCATGTACTAAGTTTGTTGATCTGATATAAAGCCCTACGTATACTAAACAATATGATTTCACTTAACACATCTCTAGTTCAAATACATTGTTCTTGTATATCAATATTTTAATTAATCCTCAGTGCATGTATTATTTTTCTGTGGCCAAGGCATGAAAAACAGTCTAATTCTAATTATGCAGATAGCCAGATCCTAAATTATTTATGTTTATCTTTATGCAAAATACTCCAAAGTCGATGCAATAAAAAACTAATCAATGGTGGATTCTCTTGGAGATTTCCTGTATCCAGATGAATTCCTACATTCTTGCATTCATCAAGCCTCATGCGTTTATAAGATAATGATAATAATAGTAATAATACACATATTATCTTTCCCATATGCAGTTATTCCAAGTCTAGTAACTTGACAGAATCCACATGGAAAGCAGTTGTCTTCTCGGTATTCCTGTATTAAGTTAAAAGCTCCATCTATCCCAGAGAGATTGTAGAATAACAAGGAGCCACTCTGATCATGTACAGATAGACCTAGATCGTTGGCTGCACATTGTACAACATAATGGCAATCACTCTTGAACATAACCTCATAGCAGTGAACACAAGACTTAACTCACAAGTCCTTTACAATCCGCACACACGTCATTGATTGAGGTGTCTAGAAATCACCATGATTCCCCCCCCTACTTTCCCTGCCCTGTGTACTGTCCAACACTGATATACAAATGCTTCTTATTTCCTAAATATGTTTGATTTGAATCTCGGCACTAATTACTTTGCTTAGTACAAACACATTTTTATGCATCCAGTGTATTTCTCTCTCTGTCGGTCACAATGCAGGGATTTCTTGTGATCACACAAGAGAGAAAAATCCACCTTTAAACCAGTAGACAAATTACTGACTAGCTGCTGTATGTCTAATGTAGTTGCTTTAAGAACCTGTGTAACTCTGTAGTTCTTTGATTAAAGCTTTCTTACTTCTTTAAATAGGTTAATTTCATAAACTGCTACACAGAGAAAGGTAAAGTTCTGAAAGGGGCCAGGTCCACAGCTTCAGCTTTGCCTTATAACAAAGAAGCTCCCACTACAAATATAAATCATTAATTTGCAACACTTTATAAGAGATATAATCTCAGCTTTGTTGTTTACAATTGCAAAGGATAAGTGTTTTTGAAGTGACATTTTTGAATGGAGTATTCAATTGTTGAATCTGTGTGTCAAAGATATGATATTTGCTGAAGATATTTTGAGATAGATCTAATTGAGGTTAATCTAAAACGTACAGACTTTTTTTTAAATAAATGCTATTTCACTAGTTTAAATGTAAAGCAAAAGGTTTTAAAATTAAAATTTGGGCAAAGTTATTAAGGATTACCTCAATTATACACATGGAATGATCAAAGGTACCCATTGTGGAAAGTCAAACTAAATGCATGCCCTTAAAGTCCATGTAATATTTAATCCCTATAGCTCTGTGTTAAATGTGTGTGTTTATATATTGACACAGATATGATTGAAATCTTCTCATTACATAGAACTGTGTAAACATGCATATGATAATAACCCAATTTATTCCTAATCTCTTCTGTCAGGTTTTTTTCTGTATCAGTCACACTATGGCATAGGTTATATACACCAATAACTGAATGTCAATTTCAAGCCAATGCAAATCCCAAATGAGTTTATTTTCTTTAGATTTGAAGGAGCTGTTGTCATAAACGCATGTTTAGCCACCCAAGAGTATTAAATTGCCTTGACATATTTTGCTACTAGAAGTGTATTAAAGATCATCTTCTTCTTAAGTCCTTTAAATATATACTTTACCTTTTGTTCCACCACTACTTGACCTTCGTGGATTAATTGCCATTGCTTTGTCTTTGATTATATTGTATATTTATACTCAAGGCAATATATCACTTCCTAAAGGAGTCAATGTGCTATTTAACCCAATCTGACAACACACGTATAGCCAAAGCTCCCTAGTAACTGAAGTTCCTTTCTTTAACTGAAAACAGAGCCTCGGGGATGACTATTTGTCAACATCTCTGTGATTCTTTAACCTGCCACTGGCAACATGCCCTAGCGAAAGAGGAAAACCACTTTACGTGGTAGCCACTATGTATCTGTCTGTAGCTGGGATTGAAACCAGGTTTTCTGTATTTATAGGCAAGTGTTTTACTCACCCAGGCAGACAAATATCATTTCTTTGTGATATAATTAACGCCAAACAACACTGCGATTGTTATGGAGATTTAACGCTGGACCAGAATAAATATAATAAAATGGAAAGGTTTTCTTCCAAGAATATGCATACTTTTTCTTTTTAGTGCACACACTTCAATTTGAAGTATTGGGTCAGTTGTAACAGCTAATATCACATCACGATAGACACTCAAACTATCCTACATTTTAACATAAGCTGGATCCGAACGCACAGCTACAGAAGTGAGACACAAGTCAGGTAATATCAAGGATTGTTTTCTTTTAAAGCAAAACTTAAAGATTGAAAGGTTTAAAAGATTAAAGCTTCTTTTTCAAATATTAAGACCTCGAATTCAAAATGTCACACGAAGGCAGTTTTACTGTTTATACATGTGATAGTCGAATGTTACCTTGGACACACTGTGAGGTCGTCATATAATTGTTTTTCAAGATATGATTTCTAATCTCAAAGAACTCAAAGATTTCAAAGGTAGAAATGAAAGTGTCTCTACCACTGCAAGAGCATAGAAATCCTATGTCATCAAATGTATATATTTAAGCATATATGTTAAAGCTTGTGATAGCAGAGCAACAAAAAAACCCCAACAAAATAGCTTCTGATGTAATGAGATGTATGGATTTACAAGGAACTACATTCCCATTGTCAATAGGACACATGCCATGTTAAGTCCATTACAATCCCTGCTTTGATGGCCTTTTTTTCTGAGGGGCTTGTTTATATTAGAAATGTAATCTGTAGTGGGAGACACTGTTTATAAAGATTACCTTCATTATTAGTACTTGCAGTCAGTGGGCTCGATAGAGATTAACAAAGCAAGCCATTAAGGTGTCAATCTAAATCATGTGATTTCTCTCCTTCTTATTCACCCTCAATACTCACTCTGGAGGTTTAATAACGAGAATAAACAACAGAGGTGGAAGGAGGGGCATGTTTAATGAATGGTGGTTGGTGTGTGTACATAATTAGAGGAGTCTATGTATCAGAATTTATTATTAATTTATCCTGGAAAGTAATTATGTCTGACACATCATTGACTGACAAAGCATTATATATGTCCTCCATATGTATACTGACTAGTGAATAAAAAGCTCTGTAACAACCCATAAACAAATCGCCTATTCACAATACCTCTTTTCCCCTTTCACACTCCCCCAGAAGAATGGACTTCGTTTAAACATGACACACATAGGGTACAACAAATTGATCATAGAACTGACATGGTAGAAAGTTTCCAAAAGTAGATACAATGCAGCAGAGAGTCAGTGCCAACTTACTAGGAAATCGGTGAAACCCACTGGACAAGAACAACATTGCCAATTTGTGTTTAAACTGTGGTGGTTTCGAACAGTTTGGCATATACGGTGTGACGGGGTCCAACATCAAATGATCAACACACAATATAACTGGTGTAAGAGGAGGTCCAGCTTTGCAAATCTGTCCTGGAAAATACCTTGGGGCACCTTACAGAGGACATGTAAAAGCCACATCACACTGATGGGAGTCTTTGCTGACGTTACAGTGATACTTATTTGCCACCAAGCAGTTAAAAGACTGCAATCCGGTGATAAATGGTCTCCCATCCTTGTTCATATGTTGTTGATTATACAGAGTGCTGCTTTGTACAGAAAAAAAGCCTTTTTGGAGTCATATGATGTTTGTGTATTTCTGTCAGCTTGGATAGATTGAATCTTGTTAACCTCGCACCCCCCCCCCCCCCCCCAAAGGAAGGGGGAGAGATTTGTAATCTTGTCCATTTGTTTGTTTGTCCACAAGCATATGATGAACACCATGCATTGGAGAGGAGTCATATTTTCACACACAAAGTGGCTGCTACCCTTGACTTGGTCCTCGTCAAAGATGATACAGATCCAGAATAAAACTTCAAAGATTATTCAACAATATCTTCTCCGTAACTAAAAAACTTTTAATTGCAATGGGGTCTTATATTTACCAATGCCTGGTTGTGGATTCTCATGCGAGGGGTTGTGTCCCAAAGAAAAATACTATTTTATCTATTTTGTGGTTTTCATCATTGGTTTATTTAAAGGGATATTTTAATTCCTTTATATTCATAATTTTCTCATGCAGGCATGGGCATAGGGGTGATTTATTTTTAATACGCCATTAAACCAGGATATAAGTGGATATTAGAGTGATAACTAAAAACAGTTATACTCCCTTTTGTAAAATCAATTAGGCTGGATGAAATTATGTGGGAATATTGTGTACAAAAAAAAGATTATTTAACTACTAGAAAGCCCTTATAGAGTGCAGAACTCCACCAGGGGATTTCTCTGAAAATTCGGGATTTTTTTTGTATTCAGAATATATTAGGGATTTTGTTGAATATGTAAATCTGGACCTGTATTCACAAAGATTCTTATTCTTAGAATTTGTCTTAATCTTAGAATTTTCTTAGAATTGTCGTTTTTCTTAGAAATATTCTAAGAATAAGAATTTTCCTCCTCACAAAGATTCTTATTCTTAGAATTATACTTATTCTTAGAATTTTTCTAAGAATAAGAATTTGATATTCACAAAGATCCTTATTCTTAGATTATTCTAAGAATTGATTTAAATCTAAGACTGGCACAAAGCATGCTTAACTTAAGAAAAAATAGTTGTTATGGTGATTATAGTGCAGCAACTGATTGCAAATCGATATCCAGAACAAAGTGTTACATATTAAGTTGTCCATTGTGTGCAGTATACTGAAATGCAGCCTCTTTATATTATTTCAAAAATTTCTAAACTTCTGCTCATATTTGCCCAAATCTGCATTGACAAAGATTCTTATAATTTTTATTAGAATTACACATAGTCTAAGAAAAATTCTAAGAATTGCATACATTTCTTTTTACTTCTATTCTTAGAATTATTCTTAGCTAAGAATTGTTTTGTGAATAGGATTTTATTCTAAGAATAAGAAAATTCTAAGAATCTTTGTGAATAAAGACCCAGGCCCTATCTACATAGAAAAACTTCATGAAGATCTCCTCATTACTTCTGTTTGGAGCAATGTCAACCAGAAAGCCAAAGTCATGGAATATACATTGAAAAATGAATTTTTCTGTAGGCAGAATATGATCTGGATCTCCTAACATTCAACCACTTCTTCCTTTGGCTAGGTCTTTACCCACATAAAAATGGTGAAGATCTGTTCATCATTTTTGGAGTAATCAGAAATATAGACACACAAATTTATGATATTATTATTTCATTTTTTGGCGTTAGTGGGAGTTAGAAATTAAAGCAAAACATCTGTATTGAAAGAAAAACTATAAGATAAAATAAAAATGTCTATAAATTGAAAACAAAATGGAGATTTTCTGCTACATTTTCCTTAGAGTGTATCAAGCATGAAAAGCAGTATATTTTCTGGTCAGCTTCAATATAACAATGGTGGATATTATCCATGCACAAAACCTTAATTACTGAACCAATGGGACAAAATTGATAAACTTCATACATATGTTTCCATGCATTCAGATATAAAAGTGCCACAGTTATGTTTACTTCATTATTCAATTATTCTACCTGAATAAACCACACAATTCAGTTCACGTATTTTTGTTGGGTAATGTAAATTGATTTGATGTTACAAATTGTCATCTGTCCCTGCTATAAAACCCATCTGACTGGAAGATATTCTTTTCTGTAACACAAAAGTGCAAAATTACAACAGCACGTGTGCTAATGCTAACAAGGCTTTGCACTGTAAATGAATTCTACGCATTGGAAGTTTATGTTGTATAGAACCAGTATGTGAATATTGTGATTTTTATTTTAACAAATGTGCCAAATTGTGATCACAAGAGGGTCTTATATATTTGAAGTATTAGGCCATACTCACTACTTAATATCTCATCTAATATCTCATAACTACCATTCTCACGAATTTTAGTATTTTACTGAAAACAAAACCCCCCAGAAAGAGCAAGGAATTCTGGTAATTTACCAAGACCTACTTTTTACAACTGGTATAATCATACATATGATATGAGGTCCGTTGTCAATTATATGGAAAAACGATTTCCACTTTTGTGATACTGAGAATAAAAATGTGGACATTACGGACCTTTCTTAATGAAAGAATACTTTATGCATAGCATTTAATGTGACAGATTGTGAAAACATAAACAACTTACAAACTTTTCTAACATGCACACAATTTGCCACTGTGGCCTAGTGGGTAACACACTTGTCTAGGAACACAGAGGATGTGGGTTCAATCCCAGGTACAGGCAGATACATAGTGGCTCAGATGACCACTTAAAATGGCGGTCCTCTGTCATTGGGTCCTATCCCCAGTGGCAGGTTAAAGAACCTCTGGGATGTTGATAAATGGCCATCCTTGAGCCTCTGTCTTTCAGTTAGGGGAACATCAGTAATTTGAGTTAGACTGTACTTGTACAGTCTGATAGGTCATATAGCACTTTGAGTCCTGTAGTACATGGATACATTGTGCTGAGTATAAATACAAAATACAATACAATACAATTGATGGACTATAGTGATTCTTATCCACTGCTGAGGCTGAACATACCTGATCTGCCAAAAAATAATAGCTTCTAAGGTTTCGAATCCCCAATTTCTGAAAGAAGTTGCGTCACTTATTTATCAAATCCTGACCACACCACAGAATTAGGTTTCCTTATCATTTACCTTGTCGACAAATGATGACAAATGAAAAGGTTTAAAGCTACCACAGCGGGAGTGAAAAACTAAAGGCCTTTTGGGTCTTTGGATCAAGCTAATGCAAGTCAGAGATTACAGACAAGGAGTGGAGTGATATCCTTTAAAGTGCATCAAGTTAAGCTCTGCAGATAGATTTTTGCCACGTAGATATTTTTTGTTGGACTGCATCAGTCTGCAATGCAATTCAATGTACTTATTTAGGTATGACTTTCTTAAAGGAATTGCAATACTAAATTTGGTAAGTAGATCATACAGAAAGACTATACCTCCAAACCCATATGAAATTTGTAGTATTTCATATGTATGGTTCACATACAGTTGTATATAATTATACTTTATAACCAGCATTTATTCAGATCATATAGTCTTATGTAATGATGCTGACAGGACTTAAAACTTTCAGTGAAATCCTATCATAACGAATGGCCCGATGCAAAAACCGAACATTGCCCCACATCTGATTTTTGCACTTCTGCATTTACTACAATTTTATACTTCGTGTTCAGAAATATAATCTTCAGTTAGTTGTTTTGGTTGTGTTTGTATGAATTTTTAAGTATTTCTGGCGTGGGAGTTCTCTTAGACAAAAGTTAGCTGAGATAAAAGTCTCAACTTTAAGTCAGAGCTAAGTCACAGTAGACTACAATCTGAAACTTAGGTTTTTTTTTACTGAACCCTTAACCTGGTGTTCGCAGTCACCATGGTAATATTTTGAACACACCGATTGTAATTAAAAATTATAATTATCAATTTCCTAAAGCCCAGAAACAGTAAAATAGTGTCAGTAAAAAGTATTAATCTTGAAATAATTTAAATTTCCTGATGTCCACAGATACTTGACAATATCATAGTATTATACAGAACAAGTATACAATTAACAAAAATTATAGTTTGCACACTGTTGTGTCCTGTGTAAACCTGATTAAAACTAAACTATGCATTTATTTAAAGATGTGAAAAAAGATAAAAACTTAAACTGTTCAAACTCACATCTTCAGATAGACCAGCCTATCTTCAGATGGGCAAGGAGAAGCTTGTCCATTTTAAGATTCTAACTTGTGTTCCTGCTGATCTGAAGATTAGCAGGATCTCAAGTTGGGCTCCACATGATATAATATACATGATTTTATAAGCCTTTTTAATGTTGGGTGTTATATTATGCATAATACTGGGGTAAAATGTTTTGCATAAAACACGGTATTAGAAAAAATATTAGCTATCTTTATTTTCCAATTGCAAAGAGAGTCTTCCATGTGCGACCATGGCATTAGTCTGTCTCCCTCCCGGGCCCCCTTTTCGCCCTTGCTCTAAAACAATTTCCCTAAAAATAAACACTCAAATCTACTTGCATTAGGCCTCTTCTAAATCAAATAACATGCATATATAAAAATAGCCATCTGGGTAGAAATGGTGTTTCCCGTCCAGTGGATTCTGATGGAGACTGGGAGGAGATCTGATTTTAAAGGGAGAAGGGGAAGCACCATCCTTGGAAGCTACTAAATTAATTTTAGCAGTATCTTCCATATTTGGTAATGTAATCATCTTGACAAAAAACTAGGGGCTGCTTTTTTCTGGTGCCTGTAGCCATATGATTTAATTTAGATGAAACAGCCCACAGATTTTTTTAGGGAGTACAGAGATGACATATATATGCTGTGAACAGACTAGGGCTTATGAAATTCAAGGTTTATATGTGAAAGAGTATTCAGTTGATCTTTTATAGTTTAATTGCTCTGGGTCTCTACACTGCTGAATAATAAAACAAAGCTTTTTTATACTCCAAACATGATCTTTGAAATGCTGAAAGACGTTTTTATGTCTATTTAAATGATTAAGATCATGTCAGGATTCGAACCTGCGATCAAATGAGAACCAAATGGTTAATAGTCAAACTTGTTAAGCACTCATCAAGTGAGAAGATATATTGACTTATAACAATGAAAAAAGCTTTAACTGCAGAAAAGACAATTTGTTGGGGGTACTGGTGGTAAAATCCTTAAAAAATCAGTTTCTTTATGCTACTTATTTTCTTTCACAACACTTCTTGTCGTGTTTTTTCTTACCTTACCTCAGTTTTTATGATTTCAATTATATCCAGGTTCATATTTCTTTGGGAATTTACACCCATGTTGTCACATAACCTGTAGAAACTTGTCTGAACCCACCCAGAAGTAGGTGCTCATTGTTACTGGTAGGGGAGTAACACCAGATCATAGATTCACTGAAATTTGTTAGCCTTTCTGTTCCTCAAATAAAGTGTACTATTTTTCAGTTGATTGTGTGCTCATTTGGGGATCTACAAATGACATCTAACTGAGACAAAATGATTGATAGTCAATCAAAATGTTGCAAATTGTGAAAACATTAGGTACAAAAAAAATCTGCTGATTGAGAAAAATCCTTAAGAAATCTCCTGCTTAAATCTGACTCGACTGGAGATTTATTCTAGCCCCTTTCCCAGGGCACTTGTTTTCATGTCTGTCTTAACTATTAACATGAGGTATATAGAATTGGCTTAATAAGATCAATGCATATATTTACATGACAATAACTTAATTGATTCTTCCATTTGTATATTTTTATGCACTGGTATCATTTCAATGCATCATGCACAATAATTTATTGTTCACTGGATCAGACTCTATTAGTTATGTCAACAGTGACACTGATTCACTTGAATAAATATATAGCCTGAATAGTCCTTTGTCTATTATTGACTAATAGATGTTTTTAATTTAAAAAAATACTCAAAAGTCATTTCACCATTGTTTAGGTTGTCACTCCTCAGTCGCTTTTACAAAAGTTACATAGCATAACCGAGTTTTATAAGGTGCTTTTTACACATGTTTAAATTGATGTTTAAATTGATTGGATGGACAAAGATCAAAGAATATGTGGATGAAGTTATACATAGCATCTTTGCTTCATGTTACATATATACATTATAGGATTGTGACAAATTCTCTGGGAATCATATGTAAAGAGCTTTTTGACTGGTCTTCACTTTGCTGAAACCTGAGTTGTTTGTGTCTAATCAACTAAAGTAAAACACCATTGTACATATATCTTGTTAAGGCGGCTGACTGTCTCAATACTGCGATGCTGAGGAAGATACTTCAGCTAGGGACCATATACAGAAATGTTAATTCTTCTTCGATTACTCCTTTTCAAAGTATAATAATATTTCAAAAGTTCTTTTTCAATTTATATTTCCTCACAAAAAATTGTTTCTACAAAGTCTATTGAATCTAATTTGTCATAACTTTCAATTTATATTTCTGAAAGTATCAGGATTTAAAAGCTCTAAGTCTCATACATTTCTCTTCTCTTATGTATTTTTATGGGTTTTTTTTGACACATCATAATATCTTCTTTACTACAAAACCAAAATGCCATTTGATCTATTCCAACAGCACATGTATAGCCGTAGCTCCAGTGACTGACAGGTGAAACACAGAATATCAGGGTTTGCCATTTATCAATATCCATGTATTTCTTTAGCCTGCAACCTGGGACAGGACCCAGTGACAGAGGACTTTCATTATAAGTGGTCATCCGAGCCACTATGTCTCTGCATATACCTGGGATCGGAACCAGGTCCTTTGTGTTCCAAGGCCAGTGTGTCACCCCCTTATCCACAATGGCTGATGTTAAAGAAATGTGTCTAAGAATAAGAGGAATTTTAAGATTCAGAAATAAATGTTAACATGAAACCAGATGTATTTCTCTCCGCGTCCAGGACTATTGGTGTAACTGGAATATCACAAGTTTTGTTTGATATCTTGGCTGTACAGCCCCAAGAGAAAGGTAAGATCCAAATTATTTCCATTTTCTTCAAAACCAGATATATCTTCATTTTTTTTCAAATTTTGTTTTGTTTTAATTTTATCGTTATTTCCAAGAATATCTTGGTATCTCTGTTAGAACTTTTCCTTTGGAAGCAAATGGGAGTTTATCCACTGAAATCCATAACATATATAACTGTCTGCTAGATGTAGCTTTAAAATGACAGATGGAACCTGACATATACTATTTCATTAAAAAATGTTAAAATACATTCTCAATGTATACAGGGTTGATAAAATTGAATTATACAATTCAAATATCCAAGAAGCATAATGTTGGCTCAAAGATGTATACAGGGTTGATATCAATGGTTTATACAACTCAAATACAACTCAAATATCCAAGAAACATAATGTTGTCTCAAAGATGTTTCAGCAATTCTATTCAGGATATGTGGGTGTAGCAAGGATCATACCAGAGACTGCCATTCTTTGGTATTACCCTTTAGACCGAGACACAACCAGACCAATTACAAACACTGTCAGATGCAGATCTACAAAGTATCATTACACCAACTAAAATGATGAAAAATTGGAAAATACTCCAGAAATTAGGAAGATCTCGCGATTTTAATGGCAGGTCTATGATGTATGCTAATGATCCTTACTGATCCAAGGAAAAATTGGAGAATTCTTCAAATATAAAATTGTATTTTTATTTTTATTGTTTTTAGTGCCTACAAACAAGGTAAGTCGTTTCAAATCCATTTTTTCTTCACACACTAAAAAACCTTTTATTTTACCCCTTTTTTGGACTTAACTCTTCCCCGGGAAGATGAGGGTAGTAATCCTCCATCGGGGATTAACAAAACTCTTCAAACACACAGTATGAGTATTTGATGTATAGGGTATTTGTAGAACATTATTTTTATATTGAGTAAACATCTAGAGGTTATATTATTGGACTATAGTATAGTACTCTTTAAAAGATTATGGAAAACCAGCCAACTTTATCATTGGATCCCTTCGTGTTATGCAATTATCTATGTAAGTGGGACTTTACTTCTGCACCACATATTATCCAAATTATAAACATACCAAGTCTGATCATTTCTGAAATAATAGCAGGATATGTAGACTAGGAGAAGAGGTGTTGTCAACTTAACTTTACAGGATGAAACTGACAATCATGTTGAAAAATATCTGACAATCACTCTAACATATGTTCTACTCAGCACAAAAACGATTATTCACAATGCAGAATCAACTTGTGCAATGTTTACCATGTTGTTAATATGATTAAAATGATTGTTGAAAATAACTGTAATACATTTTTGGACAGTGCCCATTGTTAATTCTAAATCAAGTTAGAGATAATTTGAAACTACCAACATCCATTAAGCCTTCTGACTGCTTCAGTGTTTTGCCATGATGACCCTCATAGTACATTACAATGATCCCAACAATTTGATTATCCCTGCAATAACTGACAAGATGATTACCCTCAGGCTACAAGATATCCCCATTACCTTGAGAAAAATCTAATTAAATAACAGTGGAACATGCTTTGGCGTTATGGTAATGTTTTAGGTATGCTTAGATTTAAAGTTAATGGAGATGATTTATTTTATTTATTTATTTATTTCGGGTTTTACGTCGCTTTCAACACTGTACAGGTCATATCATGATGGGTAGTTGGAAGGGCAGAGGAAACCAGCACATGCAGTTCATTAGGGTTCTGTACTGTAAACTGCCAACCAACGGCAAGCAACTACCAGCTTTCCCACTTGAGGCCATGCTGGGGATCGAACCCCAGCCTCAGAGGTGTGAGGCGAGAGTGTTACCACTCTGCCACCGTGGCCCCCAGTTGGGTTAAACAAAGTTTCATATAAATACTTGATCTTTAAGCAACATGTTTATTAATAAAATATTGTTAGGAACCCCCCCCCCCCCCCCCCCCCCCCCTCCCCGCCCGGAATTCTGTGACCTCCTGTAGTGGTGGGTTTAAACCAAGCTCAAAACAATCTGTTTGATGCATTGCAGGTCTGTTCTGTTATAACCTAAGTCTTAAAGGGTATAAATCATACTGGTTGTACAACTTATCTTTACATTCCTGAAGGTTGGGAGCAGTGTACGAAGTTAATTAGAAATCTGTCCAGGTCCACCGGACTTGCAACTCAAAATTGTTAGAATCCAGGACAAAATGCTGGTCAAAATTACATAGGCAGACTAAATGCCGGCCAGTTTTGGGGCAGGATGGACAAAATGCCGGTCTTTGAGAATTTTTTTAATTAGTTCTATTTCACAGTAAATCCCAATATTTTAAAATATTTCAATCTAAAAAAATAAAGGTTTTTTTGATATGAAAGTTACTTTATATCATCTTATTTGTATAGTTATGCATGCAACTAAGTTTTACATGGAATAGTTCCTTTCAAATACTATTAATATTATTTGAAAATATTTATTTTAATTAAACATAATTGGCCACTTGAAAATAAAGCAGAAAGATTATGGTCCTTTGAAAAGTGCTCTGGTAGTTGATTATAAGAAAATGAAGAATACTTCTTTGAAACCTATTCAGGAACCACTGCATCTCTTTGATAGGTGTTACCCCTCTGTATAAATTGCAATAAGCTGACTAAGGGGTATTCAATTAAATTTAAATATTCTGTAATCTGCTTCTTTAAAGAAAGTACTTAGGTAAATAGTACTTAGAAATGTATTTTTGTGTTAAAGTGTTTATATTGAACTGTTTATTCAGCAATATTTTTTCACTGAAATATGATTTGATGAAGCTGGCATTTTGTCCACCCTGCCCCAAAACCAGTCGGCATTTTGTCCACCTGTGCAAATTTGACCGGCATTTTGTCCACCGGCATTTTGTCTGCCCACCAAATTGCTACAGGTCTGCAGTAAAAGTTGCCAGTCAGTATTTCTATGTAGGTTAAAATTCTATATTGACGGAGTCAATCATCTATTTTGATGATTAACATATGTGGACAGCTTTCTTAAGATATATAACATCCAGACCTCATGTTGATCATAGATGTTCATTGAAAATATTCAACATGCTTAAAAACCTTACAACCATAATCATGACCAAACTTTGTCAACCATAATGCTGATACGACTAATCAATTGTGTGTTATGACTTATCTTCATTGTGTTATGATTTAGAAGTAACCAAAGTAACATTGATCAATGCGTGCCTTACCAGAAATAAAAAGAAAGGGCACTATTGAATTCATTTTGTTAAAAATATAACTGAAATTAATTATATGAAATTAATTAACTGTATTCATTACTACCTATATATAAGTTAGTCAATGTTTTTCACCTCTACATTCATACTGCCAAAATATTTTGTTTTTGCAAAGAATCTAGTAACCTGAGAGGTGATATGTCATCTAGTCACTAAAACAAAAATACATAGCAACTGTAACACATTACATTAGCAGCTATTTGCTCTTTCCTTGGTAATAACTACTGGCTGGTAATCCCAGATCTAAGTTCAATCTAACTTTCAAGTCTTCCCTCTTATCTCCCTTCAGGACCTTAAATAACAGAACATATTGACACAACACAGATGCTATCTGCAGTATTGACAAATCAGGAGTGTGTGAATCTCTCTCAAATATCTTCTGAAACTATAAAAGTCATTTGGGAAAAAGTGCTGTCTTTAAATCCACCATTCGAATCTTCAGTGTTCTTTTGGATACAGTTATCTGTCTAAAGGTTGTTTCACACACACACAGAGGATTGTAAAAAGAAAAAAAAATGAAACCTTAATTTTAGTTAAAATTTCAATTACCAGGTATTTGTGACACTGATTCTGGACACAGTAGAGTGAAATAGTCATGTGTGATGAATGTCAGTTGCTCACATAATAATCATTCTGAACAACAAATCTCAATCTCTTTGTAAGTTTTGTTTACAAAACTATTTTACAATTATTATTTTTTCAGGACTGCCAATATATATATTTAAGCCTCAAGTTGAATATTATACATACAACCTAAACATACATTGATCTGATGCCAAGAAAAGACAACTTGTGGTTCAACAATATAATTTCCAGGTGTATAAGTCCAACGTTTAATTCGATGGCTGTTTTACTAATACCTTTGTTAGAGTTTAGAAAATTCTTCCAAATTATCAGGAGTCAACTAAAGAGACACCCTTTTACTTCATAAATTAGCTTTGTGTTTTATCTGAAATCATACACGTTACCTACCGACAACTGTTCATATGCTAACTAATATGGTTCTTGGACCACAGAACAAGACATAAAATTTTTTGATGTATTAGTAATATGGTAATTCAACTAAAGGTCCATAAAATTATTTTAACAATAAAAAATGACAATGTGTGTAGAAAGTCACTTCACCCCTCCCTTACATCAATGATACAAGGTTACTTCTCTCTCTTTCAACAGATTATTTATTTGTGCTCTTTGCAATGATGTAGATTCTACAGAACCTTGGTTAAAAGTTAGTGTTTTTTCATTCTATTTAGTACCTAGTGTCATATTGGGCATAGAGGTGGAAGCAAAGTGATCATTTTCCAAACTTGAATACCAGGATTTATTTATTTTATTTATTTGGGGTTTTACGTCGCTTTCAACACTGCACAGGTCATATCACGACGGGTAGCTGGAAGGGCAGAGGAAACCAGTACATACAGTTCATCAGGGTTCTGTACTGTAAACTGCCAACCAACGGCAAGCAACTACCAGCTTTCCCACTTGAGGCCATGCCAGAAACCAAACCCCAGCCTCAGAGGTGGGAGGTATATGAAATATATGATAATTTTTATGAAAGGAGATATTTTTTGCATGGAATGTTTATTCAAGTCTTATTAAAGTCTGTTTAATAAAAATATCGATGGTATATATAGCTGTATATGCTGTATTTGTATATGTTGTACTTGTATCGAACCTTGACCAACTGTATGGACTGGTTTCCTCTGCCCTCCCAACTACCCGTCGTGATATGACCTGTACAGTGTTGAAAGTGACGTAAAACCCCAAATAAATAAATGTATGTACTATATGTATATTGTATCTATTTGTCTGTATACACATACTTGAGTTATATGCACCTGTATATGCTGTATCCTTGTACATGTTTTTGCCAAGTACCAGCAACTACAATCTGGTAATCAATTTGGTGCAAAGATGGGTAAGAAATTAGTTGCTCAGTATGGAGAGTAAAGCTCTAGCTATAACAGATTTGAGTGAAAGGACAAGACCTTACATAAACTTTGTCTACTGTGAGCCTAATCAGGAGGTTATTACACCATAAATGGGATCTTGTGCATAGACATGATTACAGGTGCCATGGTGACAAGATCCAGGGTTATTTATGTCTTCACTTATAGACTGAACTTATAGCTAGAAGCAGCTTGTGTAAACAATGGTGTATCTCTGGTTCTAGCTTGAATCTTTATTGGAAAAAAATACTATTTTTTAAAAAAAAATTTCTTTGTTCATTGTTAAATTAATATTTGTTTGACATACATTTGACAAAACATACTCTCTAGCTAAGCTTTAAATAGGTTTAATATTTATTGTATTAATACTCTTTTTAGTCCAAAGTTGAGTAAAGTGGAGGAGAAGAAGGTTATAGCAAATAGTTTGTGATAATTACTAAAAGAAGCCTAGTAACAATGGACAGCGACTTAACCACTTTCTTGATACAGTAAGGTAGCTCATATCGGGGCAATGATAATTATTTTTATGATATAAAAGTGTAGTCAATTGTCCATAGTTATATATGAACTATCCAGCAAATACCTCTATATTGCTCAGCGTTTAATACAAATAAATGAACAAAATAAAAATCAGAATGCCATAATAATAGTAAAAAGCAGTTTCCATGTAAGTTAAGGGACTGGTATTACTCAATATTTGTTTCACATTCAAGTCATCATTCAAAGGAATAGAATTTTCCCTCCCAATTGTATAAAAGGGAATGAATGAGGTAAATGAATTTACTTGTAAACCATAGAAAAATCCAATCTGGCCTAATCAATAAAGTTGTTATTGGGGATCCTTCTTTATTCTTTTCTTACAAGGAAATTTCATTTGGGTTTAAAGTGGGGAGTTGCCCCATTTTCTGGCCTATTTTAGTCACATCTCGTGGAGTGTCACACTAAAACAGGGTGGTTGTTGCCAACTTTAATAAGGAAGCTCCATAAGTCTTGAGGGTTAATGAGCCCCCATTGGGTTTTAAAAGAAGATAAACATATTGGTTGAAGTGAGACTTATTACATTGAACCCAAAACCATTTACGGATCCTGTATACCACTGGAGGAGTGCAGGAAAAAAATATGTCAAAAATAGAGCTTCATAAATTCATAACTCAGAGCCACGTAACGGCAACATATTATGCTTAATGTGGGTGTTCCACCACACGACTAAGGCTCCCGATTAAGGGTTTTGGGGGGTCGGTTTGAAATATTTGCTTAGTCCCAGGCTTCCTGTAAGGATCGGTTGTGGTCGGTTGAGGCCGTGTGAAAAATCAAACATGTTTGATATTTCACACGACTACAACCGATTCCTATTTCCCGCCGTCAACAAAATGTCCAGTCCCAGGCATCCTCAGGCCTCCTCAGACCCAAATTTACAGAGTCGGTTGTTGTCCCAGGCGTCCTGCGACCCTTAGTCCCAGACCTCCGTAGCTTAGTCCCAGGCGGCCGGTTCTTAATCCCAGACTCAAATATGATGCGTATGAATTTCATGCGTCTGAAAGTGAGTCGGTTTCATTAGTCCCCGGAAGCCTCAGACCGTCTGCGGTGTCCTGCGACCCAAAAATCAAGGTCTGGGACTAAGAACCGACTAAGGGTAACCGACCCTAACCGATCCAAACCGGCCTCCCCAGGACGCCTGGGACCACGCATTTTCAGTCTGCGGCGTCCTGAGGACGCCCCAGGCGGCCTGGGACTAACAACCGATTAAGAACCGACTGTTTTCCGCGCGTTGGAAATTAAAACGAGGCAATGAGCAGGTCTGGGACTATATAAGCGACCGCGCACACTTTGTCATTGTTACTGACTGTTTGGCTACTGAGAGACGTGTGTCACTGATTTGTAGGGGTTTTCAATTTTTATTTTACATTTTATATACTTGAGCTTAAGGCAAATTTCACAGTTAGGAGACACATTTTACTATTTTTTTATTATTTTGTCGACTGGATCATGAGAAAAGAGAAAGGAGGGAAGAGAGGAAGGAAAAAGATGGATGAGAGGGAGAAGGAAAGTCAAGTAGAGGAGAGGAGTGAAGTTATTACAGAAGAAGGAAGTGAGAGGAGAGAGGAGGAGGAGATTCAGGAAGATCCAGCTATTGGGGAAGCTGTGGCAGAAGAAGAAGAGAGGTGTGAGGAAGATCCGGAGTGCCATTCTTCAGCCAAGAGAGCCAGGGTGTGTGCCACTTTTACAGACAGTGATGAAGTTTCCATTGTAGAATTCGTCAAGCTGCACCCTGAACTGTATGACAAGGAACATTCACGTTTCCACGACAGGAACAGAAGAGAGGCTCTCTGGGCAGAAATATCTGTAGAACTTAAGCTCCAGCCCTTTGATGTGAGAAGGTGGTTTGAGTCCCAGCGAACCCGTTATGGAAAGCTGTCTAAGCTCCAATCTGGCCAAGCCCCGAGGGAGATGACCAAGAGACAGTCCTGGGTCTACCAACAGATGGGTTTTCTTAAAACCCACATCAGAAGAAAGGGGGCCAATAGAAGTTCAGGTTTTGAGGCCAGTCCAAATACCAGCAAGCAGGACGAATCACGTGGGTCAACTACTGACACAGAACACCTCGAGTCCAGTGTCCTGAGGGAGAGGAGTCAGTCCATCATTACATCAACACCCGTTTCAACTACAGACTCCAAGATTCTCGAACACTTTGAGCAGATGAGGACACTTATCTCAGGTTTTCTGCATCAGAAGTCAGACAGGCAGCCCTTCTTTGACTACGTGGCATCAGAGGCCGAAAAGATGACTCAAGAAGAATTTGAAGAATTAAAGGGCAAGATATTCAGAGATATCGAAACTATTAAGAGTAACCGCAGACGTCAGCCATTGCCCAGAAGATCAGCCACTGTTACCACGGAGTCCCAGAGGGTCGGCCTACTGCCAACAACCACTCCACAGGCGTCAAGTTCCACTCAAGCAGCAGCTAGCAGCAGTTTTGTGTACTATACACCAAGCTCCATTGGCTTCAGCAACCCTACATCTGTCCTAACTGTACAGGACGAAGGGAGCAGACACAATCTGAGTGGAATCTTAAGCCAGCTACCAGATCTGACATCAACACAGATCGTCGAGCAGCCTCAGCAGCAGCAGCAGCAGCAACAACCGCAGCAGCAGCTCTTTACTATCACCACTTCAGCACCGCCTCAACAGCAGCAGCAGCCTCCTCAGTAGCCATCCAGTCAGGGCGGGTCTTTGACCTGCCAGGCCCTTTTCAGGGCCACCAAATCTTCCAAAAACAATTATTCAGCTACGTGTTCTTCCAATTCCCCTCCCAAAACAAAAAAGTTCAGTACAAATACTTATCACAAGAAAAAAAAAATTAAAGTCCAACACTTACACCACCCCAAACATGAAACAAATAACCCATGGTACTACACACAACCAAAAAGGCCACATAAAAAAAATATTAAAAGTAACTCCCAATATGGCCATTAATCAGCCCATTTTTAGATTAAAATCCATGGGATAGTTTAAAATCTGTAATTGAAAAGTCCAACACTTGCACCTTCCCTAGAGTTAAAAGGCATAATTACATACTTACCAACCCATAAACAGACAAACCCAATACCAAACATAACCCCCAAATAACAAACCCAGTACCAAACCTAATACCCAACTACCCCAAAAAAACCCAACCCCAGTAACCACCAACCAACAAACACCCAAACCCAAAAGTAAATAGAACCCATGCCAACGAACTGACAAACTATTTAGCAAACACAATCCCCCATTATTGAAAGCAAAACTAGTTCCATGGTTATATTTTCCAAATTTTTGTGATTAGAAATGAATATTTAAAATTGAATATTTCCATAAAAAAATTTCTGCTACAAATAAGTTTCCCAGCCATGAAAAAAGAAAAATGTTTAAATTATGATGTGGATTTGAAAATATATAAAATAATTATTCAATTTAGGATATTATGTGTCACTTTGTGTTTCGCTTTTGTTTAACAGTGGGTTTGCCTGTTTGTTGGGTGAGTAAGTTGTGTTTGTCTGTTTGTCCGTCTGAACAAGTTATGTTTGGCATGGGGTTTGTCTGTTTGTCTGTCTGAACAAGTTATGTTTGGCATGGGGTTTGTCTGTTTGTCCGTCTCGACAAGTTATGTTTGGCATGGGGTTTGTCTGTTTGTCCGTCTCGACAAGTTATGTTTGGCATGGGGTTTGTCTGTTTGTCCGTCTCGACAGGTTATGTTTGGCATGGGGTTTGTCTGTTTGTCCGTCTCAACAAGTTATGTTTGGCATGGGGTTTGTCTGTTTGTCCGTCTCAACAAGTTATGCTTGGCATGGGATTTGTCTGTTTGTCCACATAGCTGATTAATTGTTTTTGGAATATTTGGTAGTCCTGAAAAGGACTGTTATAGTTAGTCCTGAAAAGGACTGTTTACTGCAACAGGACTTATATTCTGCCATCTTGCCAGGCCACTGCTCCTTCATTATTGAAGTAGTCCTTCAGGTAATCCCTCTGTCTTTTGGCCTCTCTAGCAGGGTTTCTGTCTTGGCCACCACCAGCAGCACCACCAATCAATCCACAATCACCAGGCACATCATCATCATCATCATCCCCCCCGGGCTGCTGACCAGCAGGTTGACCTTGATACTGGCTTCTGAGTATATTGTGCAGAACCACACAGGTCATGACCACTTCTCTAACTGTTTCTGGGGGTAGTTCAATGGTGGTCCTCATGACTCTAAATCTTGACACAAGGATGCCAAAAGCGTTCTCCACAACTCTCCTGCCCCTTGATATTCTGTAGTTGGCAATCCTTTCCTCCCTTGTTAACAGCCTTCTGCCATAGGGTTTCATGAGCCAGGTCTTCAGGGCAAAGGCATCATCTGCCAAAATGAAGTAGGGGACATCTCTACCACCCTGTGTTATAGGAGCTGGGTCAGGGAAGCCTATCCTGCCATCTTCAATCCTCCTCTTCAGCTGAGAGGCATTAAATATCTGGGCATCTGAGCAAGACCCTTCTGTACCCACATCCACCCATCTGAATTTGTACTGCCCATCTACCAAGGCCAACATGACAATGGAAAAGAACCCCTTGTAGTTGTGGTAGAGGGCTCCAGAGTTCTTGGGTTTCTTCTGGGCCACATGCTTTCCATCCAGGGCTCCCAGGGCATGTGGAACATTCCACCTGATCCTGAATTCCCTTTCCAGTTCTTTCCACTCATCTGGAGTAGTAGGACATTTGAGGTACTCTCTGGTGAACTCATCCTGGATGGCCCTGCAGACCTCTGGTAGAAACTTGGAAATGGTGGATCTGCCAACCCTGAACTGACAGGATAATGATGTGTATGACTCTCCAGTGGCCAGATATCTGATGGTGAGGGCTAACTTCTCCCCAACACTGATAGGAGCTCTGTAGTTGGTGGCCTGCCTGGCTAGACGTGGTTCCAGTCTGGTCTTCATCATTTCAAAGAATTCTGGGGTCATCCTCATGTAGTTGGTGAATCCTGGAATGTCTGTGGCATACAGATCAGCCATAATGTTGTGGTAGGCCCCCCTCTCCTCTCTCTGCAGTAGCCATGGCCTGACCCACATGTTGTGCCTTCTTCTAGGTCTCTGTATGGGTGCTGGTGGTGCTGGTGGTGGTGGTGGTGGTTGCTGTGCTTGACGTAAAAAATGGAATACATGATTATTTGTAACTGAATAAAAACCAAAAAACCCTAAGTTGTTGTTGAATCTGTCTTCCATTAAAAGGTGGCATCCTGGTGTGTTCCTAGAAAAGCAATGATGATTAGATCGCAAATTTTATATATATATACCCAGAAAATCCAGCAACTTTGCAAAACAATAATCGGGGATCGTGGTCTGGGGAGGCCTGAGGAGGCCTGAGGACGCCTGAGGACGCCGGTAGTTAATCGTGTGTTAGTCGGCTCTTAGTCCCAGGAGGCCTGAGGCGTCCTGGGACCCAGTCGGTTTGTGTCCGACAGGATCGTGGTTGAAACCGACCCGAAAACTGGCTTAGTCGGTTCTTAGTCCCAGACCAGTCGGGGACTGTCTGCAGCCGCCTGAGGCGTCCTGAGGTGTCCTGAGGCGTCCTGGGGACGATCTGTTCTTAATCCCAGACTTCAGTACCGACCCAGTATTCCCGCCCATTTTTGTCTTTTTTCAACCGACTGTGCACGATTAAGGGTCGCCGACAGGATCGGGGCTTAATCTTTTGGTGGAACAGGGGCATAAGGTATGGCTCACACTTTTCCATTTGGAAGCCAGAATGTTTCTCTGTTTCAAAAAGGTCTTGTCCGTTTGCTACCTTGCACTGACAGATTTCTAGTGTAACAGGCTACCATAACAACCAAAATAAGCTCGGGATTAAAGTAGGTTAGCCCAGGGTTAAAAGTAGCTATCCCAAATTATACCCTGGGGTATAATCCTGTGATATAATATCAGTATCCTAGCTCCTGTTCCAAAATATATCCAAGGTTATTATTTTCCTAAATACCTGGACTACAATAATCCAGGGTTATTTTGGACAAATACAAAGCAAAATTAGGACAATTGTAGGCTACGTCAGAAGAAATAAAGACTATTTTAGGCTAGACCTGTATAACTACTTGTTTATTTAAGGCTAGGCAAAAAAATAAACCAGGGTTATTTTAGGCTAGTGTTGAATAAATGCTTGGTTATGTTTGGTTAGCTCAAAGTAGACCCAGGGGTAGAATTGGATTATGCATCCAATGTACATAAACAAGTAAACCAAATGCGTATATTCTTTTTCAGACCCGGATGAAAATCGGATCATATTTGGTTTTGGACAAGTCCAGCAACATTTATGACGATAAGGATAACCCCAAATACTCGGTAGGAGGTCTTGGTCATAAGAAGTATTTTTCCAGTTGACAAGGTAAAAATCAAACATATCAACTACATCGGAGAAGAGTGAATAGGCCTTAAGGAGTTGTCACAAACTTCAGGTTAATGGAATTATCAGACTGTAATAGTGGACTAGTCCGACTTCTGTACACATAAAACTGATAAATGAATTTCAAGGTCACTTAGTTGAACAGTGTCTTCTATAATTATTTGGGCAATATCAGGGACAGGTTTAAAGATGGGATACAACCATTAAATAATAATTACTAAACTCTATTTAATTTAATACCACATTGATGTAGTGCCGAGTATTACCTTGCATTTATGAATGTTTTTATGTAGAATTCTAATCTACATTGTCTAATTTTGCTTTGTGTGATGTTGAAATAGCCAAATCTGTAGCCTTATGGACAATGTATATGACAACTACAGTAGAATCTTGCTTATTCGAACCTCGATTAACCGAAAATCTGGCTAAACCGAACTTTCTTATGTCTCCCATAGTTCACTTTCGTTGACTACTTATTCCGATGGGCGATAATAGGTGATTTTAATAAAACCTTCATATTTACTTAATTATAAATCAGGAGAAAACATTACATACATCTATTTACCCCAGTTCCCAGCTACTTTGCTTTCTGTCACTTACATTTACTTAATATAAGACACAAACCTGCACACATCCCCATTTATGGGGATTGCATTCCAGAAATGTAAAAAAATGTAAAAAGGAACTTTTTCTTTTTAACTTTGATTCTGTTAATGTTGCAGAATGTGTCAGGTCTCCCTCTCACCTGTACTTCTCAGCATTACTGCTGTCACACATACAATCAATTCTCTGCCCTTTATGACCAATATGCCTAATGACAACAAACATCCCCCATTAAAGTAATTGTTATCACCTCCCACTAATATCTGTCTAGCTGCAAGCTGTTATTACTGTGATTCAAATCTGAACTTCTACTGACTTTTGACCTTGGGATAATTTCCTTAAAGTATTAAGGAAGGTTGATTTTGTATTCAGGAGAGCAGATTGTCAGCTATATTTAGACACTTCACCTGAATAATGAACTGTTAATGGAAAACATTTACTTAAAATGCAGTGGGAAGAAATTGTTATAGGTTAGTGAAGAAATAAATGTACTAGCTAGAAGAAGCCACTTGAGGCAAGTGACACTGCCTTGCTAAATATAAGTGCTTTAACATGTAGTTAAACTAGTTGTCTATCTTATAGCTACATTTGACCCAATTTAAAATGCAGTTGACAAAGAGTTAAGATTTGAGGTACAGATAGAGTACCAAACTGGAATCCAGTCAACGACAAGAGCGCTGTAATGAAAGTTGGCAGTCAAATTAAAACACAAATCAAGTGGGAGTATTGGTTACATCTTGTCGCTGAAAAAACGTCACCAAACTGTTAATTTCTCAGGTTTTTTTCTGACAGTCTGATCCAAGTACACCGAAGTAACTCTTTAGTGGGTATATTGCTTTCTATTGATTGGGCTAGGTCTCATTTGTCAACCCTGTGTTGATAGTTTTTCATTTCTATTTACAAACTAATCTCAGCATTTACATGTTGAAATTCTAAAGCAGTATAAACCCGTTCCAATACATTTAAACCATTCAGAGTCTAAAGCATATTTATTAAGTGATTTATGATGTTACAATCAAAGTCAAGATTATTAGCAATTTCTCATCTTTCTGTCAAAAATTTGGTGTCATTATGTGGTGTCAAATATGAATATTTCTTCAAAATATTCTCATTCTAAATTATACTAAACAATTTAAGAAATGCAATATATAATTTACTATGTTTGTGTCAAGGGTATGGTTTTACACCCTCTTTCAACAAATAAGGTCACATTGGGTCCTGTCCTCATTGCATCCCAAAGTGCTGCTCTGGCCTGGATTCGAACCTACCTCCAGAGAGGTTAGATCCATTGTCAATGAAATAATTGTACAGCTATATATCTTGTGTAATTATCAAGTATGACATCAATGCATTAACAGTGAAACCAATTTCCACAGGTTGACGTAATTATGACGTCACTTGCAAAGACCACATAAGAGAGGTAACGACTATTGATACATAAACCCATATCATCTCAGGCAATCTTTCCTAAAGCAACTACTCCCCACAAGAGGGCTTTACCCAGACATCTAAATGGCCGGCTTAAAAGATAATTACTCTGGGTTTAACCAGAGAAGAAAGTCTTGAGAACTATTTACTGAAGCACCTAAGCATAAAGATTATCGGCCTCAATATGTAAAACTAAGTTCTGTTTACAATTGCTGATCTCTATGTTATCTCCCAAGTAAATCTCTTTGCCGAAGCTGTGTAATTACTGGCTTATTATACTGATAAGATCTGTAAATAAATCCCCATCAAACTGACAGATATCTATGTTTTCCCAGATTTTTTTTTATCTTTCAGTTGATCTAATGTTAACTGGACTAAAAGAAAGCTTTTCTTTGGAAATAATTATTTCTTGTGTTTGCTATTTAACTACTTAATAGTACCATAACATATCTGTAAATATACACAGAGCATCTTTCAAATACAAAACAACAAAGTATCTTATAAGTCCCACCAGGATGTATTTTACTAATTAGTCCTTTTAAACTTAATCTAACAATTTGTCTCATCCACATGATTGATAATGGTCTTAAAATAGGTTTTTGACTGCATTAGATATTTAACAAATATTTTTATTTTATTCTTTTCTGACCCAAATTACAATGGCAGGAACATCCTTTATATAGATGCCACATGACTTTCTCCTGGTAGAAGAGGATATATTTCCAGTAAATAAATACAAATACATGTATAAACCTTTCTCTAGTCACAGTTTTTGTAAATGGCCTTGCATTTATTACATCATGTGAATAGCATCTATTTTACTACATGTCTAAAAGTGTTATTTGATCCATCCAAACTGCACATGTACAGCCCAAGCTCCAGCGACTGACATTCCTCAAACTGATACAAAGAATTCTAGACACTGACCATTTATCAACGTCCACTGCGGTTCTTTAGCCTCCAACTACGGGAAGGACCCAATGATCACGGACCACAAAAAAGGGATCTTCTAAGCCACAATGTATCTGCATGTACCTCAGATCAGAGTAGGTTTTCTATGTTTGTAGGCGAGTGTGTTACCCATTGGGCCACATTGGGAGATAGGTGATGACTTTAAGTTATTACAAGAGGTGGATAGGGCAATTTGGTGATGACAAAGCATGCTGGATTTATACTTTTGATACACGCAGCTTGCAATGAAGTTGGAAAGATACCTCCATAGTCTTTATGTAAAGTTAGTTTGTGACTTTACGTGAATCTATTATCTTCAGTTTGATAATATCAATCTTAATTTGATTAGTAAATAAATTAGCAACATACATTGTATGATAGATATTTAATATTAAGAAATGCGCTGAGACAACTTTACATTGCCTTCAGTATATATTTGGCCATTTATACAGGAGCAAATTGTCAGTGTACTTCACTTGGTAAAGAATCTACTATTTTAAAACCCGAATTTGCACATGACCAATAAATATACAGCTTATAAACCATAATTAACCACAAATTTTAATTTCAAAATTATATAAAGGTATGCACATGCTCTTTTTATTTAGGCTGTAAAAATAAAGTATAAAAAGTCCTTATTATATGACTTCAGCCAGTCACCTCCGACATCTTTGAATCTCAGCCAAATTATGGAGTGGGAAAGTTCGTAGTTGTTGGCAGGGTAAGATGGTTTTGTGTGCAGACTCTTCACCAATTAGTATGGATGGTCTTCCTCCATCACCTCAACTTTTGATCATGATAGAAACACTACAATGTCTTGAAAGCGATAGGGCACTTGAAGAGAGCATACCTCCGCCTAATTATTTATGCTTTTCTTTAAATAAAAGAAGCCCAGAAACAAGTAAACTGTGATATTTTTTGGTATCCAGTCGCTGATCAGGATCACTCATAAAATTTAATGGGATCTTTTAATTTGCCAGGGACATCTCAGTTTTTTCATGATGATTCAACCAGAAGTGTTTGCGTAACCTTGCTAACAATCAAATAAACAAATGGACAAACGGACAAACAGTCATGAATTGAATACCTCCCTGGTGGAGATAATAAATAAATAAATCCAAACTAGTTTGATTAATTCCCCAGTGGGCATATTTATTGCAGTATTTTGCATTTGGGAAAACCTGCCTCTTTTGAAGGAAGTGCTACTATAAAGCAAAGATGTTGAAGCTATTGAAGGACCTTGACGTCATTATGGTCTTTCTTGTCTCCGCGATAGAATAGCCAGTTCAAAGTCAATGGACAAGTTAGCCCCAAGGAAGGGTTTATGAGGATAAGGTATGGGCTTGGTCAAGCACATCGGCATTTATGTGACATAAAGATCAATTCCTTTTGGACAAATCTGTCACCAGTACCCCCACCCACCCCCTATTTTTCTTTTGACAGATCGATAAATTCTCAGTAGAAATCCACGTCAATTGTCTCCAGGTAAATAAGGCTTTATGAGCCAGTTTCAGCCCATCAGGATATTTGTTTGTGTGGCTTCTGATTGGAAGTAATGTGGACATTATAGTTCCTGCTGTTCAGTATGGCATAAGAAGTAGTGGTTCAGTGTTTATACCTGGTTGTGGTACATTTGTCTTAATGATGAACATGGCTGATAATACTCTAATCTAGGCTTCTATTTATCCACAAGTCATTAAACCAATATAGTAAATACGGCTTTAGATATAGTAGCAACAAAAGACTAGTGGCCACTGATAAGGAATTCTTGAGTTCTTATTCTTTCTCAAATAATAATAGGGTGTACCAAAACTTCTTTCTAAACAATATTGTTTACTTTGATAGTCTGACACAACTTAAATACATAATCCTCATTTGGGCATTGACAGAAAGTCCAGTTGTATGTATACTGCAAAAAAAAAAACCCCACAAATACTTTTCAAACCCGAATTTTCGCATGACCAATTAATGCATAATATTTATGTTCATTTTGTTCCAGTTTGATGTGTGTGCCATATAACTAGACCAAACAGTATGTAGACTCTATTCAATAGAAATGAACAATGACCTCTTGTGACACAGGTTACACCTGGATAAATTATGCTGGAATTGAACTCTATGGAAAAAGAGAGAAATCCTACCTGTAAGTATAGGATTATGGATTACTGCAATTAGCAACTCACTTCCTTTCCTTCTAGTGAGTCTAAGGTTACAATGTCATTACTCTAAGTACGGCGACGAATCATGCTCACATGTATCTTGACATTTCTCAAATGACTACCAACAAACATTCCCCAGACTATTAGAGTTCAAATGATCCAAAGACATAAGCCATTGCCCCCACATATATGTTCATTAATACGGGGTTATATGCGTATTACCAACAAAGTTTAATCAGTTTTATTGTGATTGTGAAATTTTCCATAGGATCATATTTGAACTAAAGAACCTAAATTCTGCTATAAGCCAGACAACAAATGAACATTTGTAAATACACACACCCCTCCGTGATAATGTAACTCCAATATATGTGTCATAACTGTCTGATCTGTTACTGTCTCCAAGTGGTTAACTCATTCGCCTTAGAACAAAGAATATATGGGGTTGAACCCAAGTACAAACCAATACATAGTGACTTGGATGACCACTTAAATGGCGGTCATTTGTCAAAGGGCCCTTTCCCCAGTAGCAGTCTAAAGATCCTCAAGAACACTGATAAATGGTCAACCTTGAGCCTCTGTCTTTCAGTTAGGGATAAATTCAGTCACTTGAGAGCTTGGGCTGTACAGTTTGGATGGATCAAATAGCACTTTGAGGCCTATAGTACAAGGGTATATTGCACTGAGTATAAATATACAATACACTGCAATACAACTGTTTAGTGAGATTAAAAAATGACTTGTTACTAGATAATATGTAACACCTGTTGATGGTATTTTTTGTTGCTTAATACTTGCAGTAATAAGTGCAAGTATCCATGTGGTAAATGTAGCTTCAAGATATGTGTAAACTGTCTCACCTCTTCAGTCCAGATTCATGAAACGCTTTATAACTAGGACAAATGTAAGTGGACCATTGGTCTGTGGATGGTCATTTTTTTTGCTTGAGACTTTACAGTAACAAGTGTGCCAAATGTACATTTGGTAAATGCATCTTCAATATATATGTAAACTGTCTTATCTCTTCAGTCCAAATTCATAAAATGACTTATGACTAGATAATATGTAACAGTACCTTTTGTCTGTGTATGGTCATTTTTGTTGATATTTTTTGTACTAAATGTAAATGAAAATATGGAAAATACCATATAGATCTTGTGTTATGGAAATAAAGTTTCCAACCTTGTACTTAGTTGGTCAATTAACTCCAGTCTAATAGACTCACTTACGGTTCTCATCCATCAATTTGCTATAAGGCTGTGGTTAATTCAACAACAAAGTGCAACTTTGGGGATTTTATTTCTGTTGTAAAGACTGTTTCTGGTATATTCCATAAAAAAGAGTGACATAGCCTTTCAAACTTACCTGGAACTATTTCCTGTCACTTCTTCCGCACTACCCCATTTTTGCTTGTTATACATAGTTCACTGACAATGAATGGCTATGAATTGTGTTTTTGAGTTCTGAACACAGTAATGCTCCATATAAAGCCCGATTGCTTATATGTATTCAAAATTATGTATTGAAAAAGAAACAGTACTACCCAGTATCAAAACTCGAATGACCTTGTTTAATCTTTTTTGATTGACAAGCTTTGGCCCAATATATATTACAGTACGTTTGTTATAAGCAAACCCTAAAGAAAATTACATTTCTATAAATTGATTGTAAATTGTTTTAAATCTGGGTAATTTGCCAAAAATAGTGATGTTTAAGTATTTTCAAAACCACATCCAATTGAGACTATGAATATTAAATCTACAAATGCATCTGAATATCAAAATACATAAAAAATGGAAATTAAGGTAGGAACCCACAAAGCTAAAACTGAAATGGTTAAGATGAACTAATTTGCAGAACTGTAACTGTTGTATTAATCATTACAGAGAAGCTAACAACACTTGGCATGTCAAGAATACTGGATCTAATTACATCAATACAACTGGGAGAGCCATGAACTGATGGTATAAGAGACCACAATTTCATCCCAAATCACATGCTTAAAGTCAATAAACAAACCTGGACAAACCAGTCTTTACATTTTCACTGGAATAGCTTATTTCTTATATTATGTTAGTATTTTTTATATTCTATTTTATTTTGGAAATTTTGGATAAACAAAAACCCTTATTTTGTATTGGTATTTCAAATTTTGTCATTTAGTAAGAGTTTGGGCTTTTCACAGGGCTTAAGGGTGTGGCCAAGATGGCACGTTTATTTAGCTAAATAAGGCTCAGACATTTGTTGTGGACAGATAGTGGTACTAGAAGAGTGCTTAGCTTTACAATTGAAGCTTCCATTGGCCGCAAGACGTGCGGTTAGAAACCAGTGTCATCCATTAATGCTGTGTTACAGTTTGGCTGCTAGGATAAAGTGCATTGTGGGTAATGGTAACGGCTGAATTGGAAACAAACAAAACACCATTTCATAGCCCAAAATAGGACTGTGTAGGATCCAATGGATCCAGCTAGGATCACACCATTTCACTTCTCTGATACTCCAGAGCCACTTCACTGTTGCATTATTCATATTCTAACCACATGGTGACACTTTGTACATCATTACAACTATGTACAACTGTTCTTATATAGTTTGACTTTTTTAACTTGACACTTTAAAAAGATACTCTCACATTCACTCATTTTCCTTTTGGTGTAACACTATTTGACATTTTTAAAATTTGTCAGTTTACTGCTCTCTTCTGGAGAAATGGGAAAGCCCCATGAAGTAAGTAGTCATTATTTGATTGTAACCTGCAGCCTTTGAATGAGATGTGTCCCTGAGGTCTGATGTGATAACAAAATTCTACTTGAGATATATTTTTTACCTCATGCTAACAATGGGGAGGTTAGAGGTTCAGTACATGGCACTTTGATTAATGAGGAGACATTGTGACGAATTGCTAACCATACAAAACATACACAATCGTTTTTATTAAAGCTGCATTTTTCTACACCAATGGGAGAAGCTGTGTGGAAGAAACTATAATTGTTTTTGGTTAGAATTGATAAATGAGATTAAATCTGTCGGGACCAAAACACAGACAATGAAGAAGCAAGGCTTTCTGTGAAAAACAAGAGCAGTGTAAAAATATACATGATATATCTTGTTTTGAAGATTTCACACATTAAAAATAATTTTAAACAATAGTATGAAAATCTTCTCATGTCAATATACTATTTGTTTCTGCTTTGCTACCATGTTGACAATAAAACATAATTTAGTCCGCAGTTTATATATTTACGCCATTGAACCTTTTTGTTAGTATTATCTATTATAATATTATCAATGGTAGCTTTTACACTTACACGGATAAGCTGCTCTGATCTCAGACTGTTGTCCGTCATAAGTGCTGATCAACATTAGGCAAGTTGCTTAAGCTTCAGTTTGATTGTGTGATCAGATTACTGGGATGTGAAATGGTGCCACTCATGAAAGACATATTTCCAAATATGTTGGTACACTGAGATACTTTGTAACCCTTTGTCATGGTCCTACCCACATAAAAATGATAAAAATCTGCTCATTACGTTTTGGAGTAATCACTGATACAGACAACCAAACAAACAAATGCACACAAAACATAACCTCCTTGGTGGGTAAAATGATAAAAAAATCCCAAACCAATCATCTCCGAATATTTGTGAATACTCTTGTTTTGAAAGTGGTCATATTTTGCGCATGTTGATTCCATGACGACATGCAGTGTTTCTTCTTACTCCTTGTCAAGACCACAGAAACAAAAAGTAAAAATGATATTTATAGTTTGAGGCAAAGTATTTGAAAGAGTTGAAACTATGGAAATGCTAAAATGTCGCCATAAAGCTGTTGTAATGGCCACATAATCATATTTATCTCTCAATTCAGACACAATTGCGGAAAAACAGCAGAGCATTCAAATAGGGGACATTTGCACAGCTATATTTTATACAGGCATGCAAAACAACGATATTATTTATGATATTCATTGCAAGCTTTTGATATAAAGGGGACAGTATAGCTACATAAAACCTTTCTTTAGACTTGGCTTTTAAATCAAATCTAAGCTGACACTTAGCTATAAGCAAATTAGCCTTATCGGAACGTTTAGGAATGGTAATCTCTCTGGACATGAAAGACTTCTCATACGCATGAGGAAGCCAGCATCACACACTCGACTGTTTGCAGCAATTCAGGTGCAAGTAATGGTGAAATGATGCATAAATAATACTGGGATACCAAAAGTTCAAAGGTTTTTGGTATCTGTGATAATATAATCTTTGTAATTACTGCATAAACATTTAAATATGTGCTGATGATCTTACCTAGGTCTGAGTAAAATAATTGACAATTTTTAACAAGTATTAAGTTTCATTGACTTTTGACGTTTACTGCTGTTCAACTGAGCATATGTAGCTGATATGTCCATTTGCAAACAAACGTATGCATTTGTAAGTTCCAGTTTGGTCTGTTACAATACCCATTCTGTTAGACATTGCATGAGAAATTTGAAAAAAAAGGAATTAAGAATGTTAAGGTATATTCTTTGGTATTAGCAAATTTGGAAGGCTTAAGTCTAATATAAATATGGGTATTTGATAATATAGAACTATGTCAAATACTAGATTATTGCAGTTTTATATAATCTTGAGGCAATAATCACAGTATATTATGTTGGAATCCATTAAAGGGCAATCTGTTGACACGTTTTCATGGTCAACAATCTAATTTGATATGGACTTTTACAGTGCCTAATCTCTATCACTTGATAGAACCTAAGGCTCAACAAACAAACAAACAAACCCTATTCAATAACAGTTAGTCCATTACTATAACTGGGCTAAATCAAGAAAGACAGAAGCATCTATAGGTATTCATTCCCCTTCGCAAAACCTGTAGATAACCGAGAAATTGTTTAACAAAACATAAGATGCTTAACAACTTCTTCTGACAGGACTTGTATTGAGAATTAAATTCACACTGGCAATTTAATTAACTTTAATGTCCTTTTCCTTCTCTGTAACCCCTTATTGCCATGCAAGATTGTAATTTCATCCAGACTTTCTTTATTGATAGACTCTATGTGTTAGAATGGCACCATTCTTTGAATTGTTGAATATCAAAAAGCCATAAAAACTTCAAAAGTGGCATTAAATACCAAATCCGTTACATAAAAAAGAAAAAAAACATACCACATGAACAGACTGTGCTTTACAGGGCTGATGGTCTGTTCTATCAATTTAATATCTCAGTGTCATGAGACTTACTAAGTGTCCTTAAACTTTTTGCACACTATCAAAGCTATTTTATCTTTCGAGCATACTAAATTTTGATTCTTCATTCTCTAAGGCACACCTAACTTTATGTGGTAATGTTACTGAATAAAACATTTAAATGACTATGTTTTTGACGAGGGTTTGTCTGTTTGTAAACAATATAAGAAATTTCTAGGCATATTATGACAAAATTTATGAGGTATGTTAGAAATGCATCCCTGAACTTTGGCCTCCAGGAACTTTCCCCTTTAAGAACTTTTCCCTTCAGAAGATTGCACTTTTGGAACATTTGGAACATTAATCAATAAGTATGTGCCTCGCAGACCAGGTTTCCGGAAGACTCAAACCCACATGCTCTCACTCACGAGACCCACACTCTACTAGGTGTGTTGTAAGGGTAATCCTTACTAGCCGGGTCAGTAGTTGTGATTTTATCATTTTTGCGGGTTTTGTTACATGTGTCACTCTACTTCCTTTAGGTTTTAAAATCACTTTTAGAAAGCTGTCTTTTAGAACAACAAAAAATAACATTTTTTGTTACATACAAACCGGAAGTACAATTCATTTTTTAAATTTAATTACCTCCAAAAACAAAGAAACATAATGTGGGTATGATCTTGTCACCGGGAATGAACTAACCCTAAACCACAAGGAAATATATAAGGTCTAACTCTTGCCAGGAACATAGGACATGGTACATCTGAAAAAATAGTCTCAATAAAGTGTAGATTTAACAGCCTAATAGGCAACAGTTATGTCCTACTAAGAAACAACAAAATACTCTCCTGGCAAACTTTACAGCATGCCACAGACCATGTTCCGCGTTGTCTTAAACATTTTTTGGCCATAATATCCACAAATTATTTATTTTTGGTTCCCGATGCTGAGATGAAATAACTAATTCTCACAACGTTCTGACAAAGATTTTAAGAATGGGAACTTTTATTGGCAATGGAAAGGAAATCACATTACGGTGGGATAATAAAATAAATCCGTACTTGAGTATGACTGGAATCTTTGTTTACATTTGTCACTGTCAGTCTCCCAATGTCAAATTTTTATTTCATGAAAGCCATTTGTTTGTGGCACCCTACAGACTTATAGAAAATGCGTATAGTTACATACTGGTCGAAAATTCATCAATATTTTTGCACCAGGTGTAAATATATTTTACTTCAAGACATTGTTGGGTTCTTTATTCAAAAACACAATAAAATCCAAGAAAGATTTTGTTCAAACAAATATTTTTCAAATGTTGTTTCACCTAACACGGATATTCCACTAAGGTGATCCACTCCTAACAATAACAATTCTAACAATAAATCCACCCTTCTTCTTCCGTGGATCATGACTGATTCCGTTTTTGCCAGTCAGGGACAAGACATACACTCAGTCTGCCAACATGGAACAGGTCTCTCAGCAAGTTAAATAAAACCTACATAAAAGGTTTTTGTACACAAAAACAGAGTGTCCCTAAAGTTGGCAATTTTATGTAAAATGATAAAAGACTTATGTGAATAGGTAAATAAGGAGCTGTGGACATTAAAGACTCCCAGCCCTTGATTACATTATGTTGTTTTTACATTTCAAACCTCTAGAACCAATAATAAGCAAGTTATAAGCACTTTCAAGTTTGGCTATCCTCGTTTGAATTTGAAGGAGGACTCAAAGACAAATCTGACCACATCAGAAGACACCCAGCCCATGATTACCTATAGGTCAGTTTCACATCCCAAAACTCTAGGATCAATGATAAGCGAGTTATTAGCACTTTTAAGTTTGGCTACCCTCGTCTGAGTTTAAAGTAGGGGCCAAAGTTCAAATCTGATCACATCAAATGATTCCCAGCCCGTGATTACCTCTATGTTGGCTTGACATTGCAAACCTCTAGCACCAATAATAAGCAAGTTAAGAACACTTTTAAGTTTTACTATCCTCGTTTGACCTTGAAGGGGGGGGGGGGGGGGGGGGGGCAAGGTCAAATCTGACCACATGAGAAGACACGAAGCCCATGATTTCCTATAAGTCAGTTTCAAATACGAAATTCTAGGACCAATGATAGGCAAGTTATAAGCACTTTAAAATTTGGCTATTCTTGTTTAACCTTGAAGGAGGGGCCCAAGGTAAAATTTGAACACATAAGAAGACTCCCAGCCCATGATTTCCTATAGGTTGTTTACACATCCCAAACTTCTGGGGCTAATAAAAAATGAGTTATAAGCGCTTTTAAGTTTAGCTATCTTCGTTTGACCTTGAAGGAGGGGCCCAAGGTCAAATCAGACCACACCAAAAGACTCCCAGCCCATGATTTCTTATAGGTTGGTTTCACATCCAAAACCTCTAGGACAAATAATAAGAGAGTTATAAGCACTATTTTACCAACCGATAATCAATCACCCATCAATCAGTCAATTATGGCCCGATTGATCTCAAAATCTACTGGAGCCTGGGTTTTCATATGAGGAATATGTTTATCAAATTTTGGTTGACCCTCAGTCTGTATTTTTTGAGAAAATGTGGTGAAATGGAAGTTCATGAAAAAATGTTTTTGATCATGTGACCTTGATAAAAGTCAAAAGTTAAATTTATGCCTGTCTAAACTTTTTCCCACGCCTATAGAAGATAACTGCCAAACATCATATTGATAGGCTTCATATCAATTGAGATATTTAAGGGAGATGATAATGCAGCTGTCTGAAAATTCCGGGTGAAAACAATAAGCTTCCCCTTCTCGTGTGACACTTAATTACAGAAAAATATCAGTTGTAGCAATTGTTTATATCTAAAACCTGAGAATAGGAAGCCGGCATAAATATCCCAAAATAATAACCACTTGTAGACTACACACTTAGATAGTCATAAAGGTTTATCAATTCCAGACTGTGTAAAATCCAGGAAATAAGAAACTTCCTGGACCACAAAATCAGCATGAAACTCATGGCCTGGATTCTCAAATATAGTCTACACAAATTGCATTGAAGGTGAGAAAAAAAAATTTGTGACAAAAACGGAATTCCCATTTTTGTACCATATTTGGCCATGACCTTCTGTCACTACTTATTCTGGTTGACATTAGATTCTAATTATATTCCCAAAACTTTGCCCAAAAAAGTAAATTCTAAAGTGAAAAAGAGTGCAAGATACATTTATGTCAAATAAAGAAACTCATAGTTTGAAGTAAAACATCTCCACAGAACATGGTTGATGTAAATAGAGTAAGAAGGTTCAAAACCCTTGCATAATATCGCATGGGATGTGAAACAAAAGCTTTTTGTAAGAATGGATTCCAGGTTTTGCACTTTAAATATTAACTGAATCTTCTGTTGCATCGGGGCAAAAGTCGGAGGCATTTAGTTATGGGCCTTCCATTTACTTCTATTTGTGTCAGACGACCAAATTACAGGGAGACATCTCTGACACACTCACGAAATGGAACAATCCATTCAAGAAGCCACTACATGCTATTTGCCTTATTTCTGCTCATTTATGGCCACTCTGAGTTTTTGTGCTTTATGGTCCAGGACTGTCGGGTTATTTTCCTTTGCTTAACATTTCAAAGCTGGTTGAAATCCGGACCCAAATTTGTGTCTTTTGAAGCCAAGATCCAGAATGTATGTAAAGTTACAAGGCTAAAGTTTGCGGTAATAAAACTGTGATATTTTTATGCTTTTTGCAAAATGGTAATAAAGTATATCCACTTAAAAAGCTGTCAAGACCTAACGGTGTAAATAGGAAACTGATCATGTAATACGATAGGTTTTATTAATTGCATACATATTGAGTATAAACTGAATTTTATGTCACCGGTGGTAAGTGATAATTAACTAGTCACGTGACTTATAATTTGAACCAAATGAACACAATTAACCTTTTCAGAGAACTGTTTAAAGAGAAATTTGATATGCAAGAAACTGAATGTTCTTTAATAACACCTAGCGTCATTTTTCAAATTAAAAGTTAACCAACAAATAGAAAAAAAAAGCACTTTGACCAAGAGTTAAAAATAGTGTCAAACTACAAAGACTAAATTGCTTACTAGAAAAATGAGAAGGTAGTAATTTAGACATCACCACCTAGGTTACAGTGTCAGGTGCTGGGGTCAAGAGTTACAAATGACTAAGCTCGTGTACTTTCAGTTATGGATCGTTGTGGTATGGTCTGCTTTATGTCTTGGTAGGGCGGCTTTGATGCAATTCAGTTGGATTCGCATTTGGGAAGGACACATTTGACACAACATGGAGAAACCCCTGACAAGCTGTCATGAGGTGTACTACTATATACATGTTAGAGAAGTGAACAGGAGGGCAGGAGGGGTATATGGACATGTACAGGATGGCTTGTTTTTCAACATGTACTACTAAGATATGAATTCTAGTTTTTGAAATAGAAACTTACACCTATAAGTTATATCTATAACTGAATATACATTAAGAACCTATGAGGTATCAAATCTATTATCATAATTATATATGTCCTAATATACCAGAACTCTAGCATCAAGTCATGTTATTTAAAAGTTTAAATATAAACAAGGCATAAACTTCAACATTTTTTACTGTCATTAAGGTACACCTAAATTAGGTATATTACATATGCTCCTAAAATCCGTAGTATGAAAGAAATCATTCCCCAAGTCTTTAACATTGTAAGTAAATTCACCATATACAGCAACTTAGACATAAAACAAGAAAACGTTTCATAATTTTTAGCTAGTGAAAAAAATACTATTTGTTGCTGTCAAGAAATCTTGTACTGAAAAGCAAAAGAAAGAAATCACCTGAGAAGCTGTTGTATTGTAATGCAGTGCTATCACATCTCTACAGGTGACAGTGACAAACAGAAAACCATCAGGCTACCATTGACTGAGGTCTAAAGAACTGCTGACATCAGACACTGAATGCATCCACTATTCAGCTTCATGTCTGATTTGCCTGTTATTACAAAACTTATCAGTATTTTTTCATTCTTTACTTGTACAATGGCAAATGTCATTGAACAGAGTTAAAAATGGATAAGGTATAAATGGTCCAATCCATTTGCTGTGTCCCTTTAATGGGTCCGAATGGGGAATGCACAAGCGGTAATTAGTTTAAGGGTCTAATTTTGTTGAGTTTTGGACTTTGAACCTCAAGAACACATATCAATGATTTTCATGTATTCCGTAAAAATACCTTTTTAAATAATGTATATAACGTATTTTTAGGTTACACTTTCGGAGAAATTAATAAATTAAGCATAGGAAGTGGCTCCTGTGAATGGAAAAAATAAGATAAAGTTTTTATAGCTGCCTGTTTTGCTGTCATTATATTCACTCCCACATTTGTAGACCAGGCACCAGTCCAATATTACCACAAAAGGGCTTGGTATCGTCTAGTCACCTAGTTTGTCTGAATTCCAATGCATTGCAATAGATTAAATTTCTTTTTTTTATTTTATATCGTTTAAAGTACTTTTATAATGGATAATCAAATGTATAACAACAAATATATGTACAAAGGAATGGAATAATAATTGATTTGGTAATTTATTTTAGAGGAAGACAGACTTATTTAGTGAGGGAAAATGAAAAAAAAATGTAAAACCACTTAACTGGTGCACATGTCAATTTTAGGACAAAGTTTCTTACGTTACCATCCTAAAACACTACAAAAAGGACGGGCATAACATCACAGTGTGCACCATGTTAGTGTGATAGAAACCTAGTTCATTACCTTTTATCCATATTATCACTAAGTGTAACTACCACTACTAATCCACAATATAGAGAAAATCAGTAAAGGAAGAAGACAACCACGTTTGCAAGAAATGTTGGTAGATAGTAAATCTTAAAAGGTTGGTAACAAACTACAACCTGAATTCTCGCTAAGTTCATTCCAGTGTCGATGTTGAAAATCGATATCGAAGGTTACCCCAGACTTCTTATAGTCTTTGTGATATTTCAATGGCGATAAACTTTTCCTTTCCAGTCAAATAAATGCCGAAAAAAGTCTTTGCAATTTCAAAATATTTGGCAAACTGACAAACTTCCAAGTCCATACATGTTTTCCCATTAACTAATGTTAACTGTAAGACTTAACTGGAAGACACTAATCCTTTCAGCTTTGGTGTTTGTAGGTCATATTCTAAACCTTCAGCAGCTCTTTGAATTTCTGAGGAAATAAATACTTTAGGTATTATCAACAGCAAGGACCATAACTGGGTAGTATTTGACTCTTTATACAAAAACAGCTTTCCAATAAAGGATCTGAGATACCTGTCTAAGCCATATTTTAGAATTCCAGGATCCCCTAAAATAATGACTAACCATACATAACGTTTTTCTTGACGCAAAGAAAGATCTCTATTTTTCATAGAAGTTAAAGGAATACCAAGGCCCTAATGGAACTGCCAGACTCTGCAGCTAACTTCATTTTAGACTCTCTGGCCAACTTTATTTGTTTAGTTTGGCAAAGTATGTGGGTGGACAACAGAAGGATTTATGCCTTGATATCATTTTGGACCTTACATATCACAGTACATTCGTTGCAGAATATCATACTGGGTATCGACAAAACATACATGCCTAAGTATGAACTGGGAATGGTAAAAGAATTAAAGTCGAAACTGAAATTATGACGTTCTGGTCGTTTTTACTGAAGATCTGTTATATATACTGCTTATAAGATGCTGATAAGATAGATGCTAGAAAATCCTTCAAAACAAAAATTTTGTATCTTCGTTGTTTGTGCTGTTGGACAAGGTAGGTCATTGCTGGCCAAGGGGGTTGTGTAACTGTGTTTGTCTCTTTCTTTGCAAAATAACTCAAAATGTTATGGACTACTTCAAATAAGTTTTCAGGAAATGTTGACAATGGCACAAGTAAAAGATAATTAGACTTTGGTGGTAACAGTCACCATCTAGATCCAGGAATTTTGAAAGGATTTAAACTCATAAGCAATAATGGGCGCATTGGGCCTTTGCAAAAAGTATGCCCTAGTGCTCTTATTATCATGTCATATTGGCTTTAATATGATCAGTTTACTTAATAGTTATTCTTAACAATTTGCAGCTTAAGATCAACTTCAACAACCAGAGTTGGTCAAAGTGTGATAGACACAGTTTACGGTTAACACAAACTAGACCAGAGTTATTGCTTGTCAACTTTTTAATATGAGCCACTGGCCTTACAGAATATATATATATATATATCCTTGCCAGGGTTTAAACGCTGAATTCAGAGATGAGAAATATGTATTTGTACTAGTTTTTTCATGGATACATAAAATATATAACTTCATAAGGAACTCTTACTAAGATAAAGAAACACAATTATTTCACCTCAATTTCAAATGTTTGAATTTAATTGGTTGAAAACTGATCACATGGCCCTTTGTGATTACAAGCATTAACTAGCTGGTGGTCCATACTGGCCTGAGGGCTGTCCCCTTAGAATCCTTCCAAAGTAAGTCTGTCACTATACCTCTTACTTGAACATTAAATATGTCTAATTTTCCCAATTGTATGTTTATCCCAGGCATAATATCTCCTTACTGTAGGACTAATAAACTTTTAACTGATCTCTGTGACTACACAAGTACAGCCCAAGCTCTCTAGTGATAGAGTTTCAGGGAGGACAATTTGACTCAGATGTCTCTGAAGGTTCTTTAGCCTGCCATTGGGGGTAGGATCCAAAGACAGAGTACCACCATTTTAAGTGATCAGCTGAGTCACTATGTATCTTTAAGTACCTTGAAATGAACCCAGCTCCTCTGTGTTCTTAGTCAATTGTGTTACTCTCTGGGCCAAAGTGGCAGATCAAAATATATACAAAATCTGAATATTCAAAACGACCTCAAAACGAAGGATTGAATATTCAAAACGACCTCTCTGTAAACGACTGTAAACGACTTTTACAAGTTAAATACTATAGAATATAGAGGGGGCCATATCAAGCATGTTATTTTATGCAAATATATACCAATTGCCCAGCAAATCCCCATTTCACCCCTCCGCCGTTACAAATGTTTATAGTGGTCAGACACTTTACAGGATGTCCAATAGATAAAGAGAAAATAGGACAAATAAAAGTGACCGATTTATTGGGGGGAGTTATCCATTACTAATGCAAGAATCCATTACAGTTTATTACCTGATATGGACTCTACAATAAATCTATTTAGAGTGGCAAATTAGGTCTTTGGGAGAATCAGGTTTTGCATGCTGAGCTCCATTATAACCAGTCAGGGTCAGTTTACACCAAATTCCTTAGAACACCAATAAAGTGTTATGATACTCAAATAAAGTACTGCTATATGTCCTTTATTTGTTCTGTCTAATTTCCATCAAAGCCAATTACTGTTGTCGTTTTTGAGTTGGTTTATAAAAGTGCCATTATGCTAAATTACTGCTCGGGTGAAAGCACGAGGTATAACGTGGAATCTTTGGTATGGCAGGCTTTAATATTGTTCCATTTACACTTAGCTTCAGCCACAAATCCTTGGCTTGTTTCCTGTCCCGTTCTATGCAGAAATGGGCACAAGGCAAATAGGTGAGGAAATGAGATCTTCCAAAAAGGCAACATATGGGAACAATCAGGGAGTAATTGAAAAGGTTTAGTGTGTATTTTTCCGCCTATGTGAGATGAATTCTAGATCAGGGTGAAAAGAGTAGTGTGTTGATTGAAGCATTTAACCGTATATATACCAATTATAGTGACTTAAGGGTTAATTTTAATAAGCTTATGAGAAAGTGTTTTTATTTATTTTATTAATACATTTTAGTTAAAATAAAATAAAACTACGAGTTTAAGCCATGTAACTTGTAAGGAAACTTTTAGAAAATTGGCATCAAAATAGTTAGGGCTACATTAAAAAACTATGGATATACATGTATGTACATCCACAAAGTGTAACAATAATTTTTTTCAGAAATATAAGACATGTGGTTACACAATATATTCTCGTTTGTTTATTTAAAGTTATTGAATGGAATAAGCATCAATAAAACTATGATTATAGCTTTCTGGAATTTTCAGCGATATTCAGGAAATGAAGGACCAAGCCACAAAAACAGACAAGAGTGAAAATGTTTTCCAAAGCTTAGATATGTAGCAAGATAAGACAGGACTTAAACCCCATAAATGGTAAATTATGCACTTGATTTTTCACCTTATTTTTCGTTCAGGCAATAACAAACTAACCATATACATTTGTGAAAATGCTATATAACCATTTGCACAAATGAGGTTTGGCTTGAACTTCTAAATAATACCATTAAATACCAAATAATTTACATTGTAAGATGCTAACTGTTCCAATTACTCAATGGACAATTCATCCAAATGACAAAAATGGGAAGAGTAACTTAATTACAGGACAAACAGCAATTATAGAATTCTATACAACAATCATAACTGCTTCTATGTCTGCTGCATAGTATGGGAGAGAAAGTCAACGCAAATATATCAAGGAGAATGAACCGGATGGTAGAAAAATGGCTTCTTGTGTCAAGAGCAATTAATTATGAGAAGTGTGGCCAATATGTTAGCTGTCTTCACACTAAAAGGGTCATTGAGAAAAAGACAGGGAGCGGGGTAGTTTGGTATTCAATAGCTGATATCATCGTAATGATTCAGGAAATGCAATCAAGTGCAACTCATTTGAACTGGGAAATGTAAGCAAGTGAGACAGAAAGGATGTGTGTATTGTAGGATAGGATAGAGAAATTGGAGTCAAATATCAAGACTCTAGGTCAATATCATCTTTATTTGTTCTATTTAGTTTGTTTGGTGTGGACATTTCTCTCTTATGTCCCATTCACACTGTTCCGTGTGGTCTCATCAATGCGTATTTACATTTTGCGACATGACCTTGGCCTTATTTTTCTGTAAATGGACCTTATAAATGAGCCGCTCCATAAAAGTGATACCACCACCCTGGTGTGTACATTTTTAGTTTAACATTTGAGAGTCTGTGGCTGGTTTTTCAAACATTGTAAAAAAATGCCACATGCTGAAAACATTATTGGTGTTAGGTTGAACATGTACTGTCCAGACATGGGTCCTGATTTTTTTACACTTATTGAAATGAGCGGATGCTACCAAAACATAAAACGGGTTGAACCATAAAATGTGTCCCAATGAGATAAATGTTTTGCACTTGTATGTAACTCATGAGGCCAACATGGAACAGTGTGACCTAGGTATTACTTATTACCCTAAGTCTATGTTTCCATGCATGTGATTTTGGATCGAGGCATACGATATGCCATCTCTGCAAACTTATGAGGTAATAGTCACCATGCATCTAATGATAAAAATAATCAGGGATTATTTCCTCTTAATTTTAAATAATTATTTTTGTCGCTTAGTGACAAAACTAGGAAATAATCATTTTGGAAGAAATATGTTTTAGCACCTGTAGCGCCAACATCTCTGTTGGCAACTGCAAACCACACTGAGACAAACCATGACAACCTCTGATGATTTCATAAAGGTACAAAGCTTGTGTCCATTGATAAATATTGATTTTGAATTACAAAAATTGAAAGATAGGTTAATATAAGGATTGGCTTGGTAATTTGGCATATACTCTGCTGATTGGTTGTTTGCCAATTTGTGGTTCCAGTAAAAAATGCATTATCGCCCATAAAAAACACTGCAAAGATTGAACTAGTTGGTGAAGTTTCGTGTACAGTCTGTAAACTGCATTTGTGTCGATATATATTTTAATCCAAAAAATTTTGCTAACTTACACAAAGTACAAGCAAAGAACATGTGGTCCAACTGTGGATGTTTATGATGGAAGGCAATTGAACTGATATGAGTCTACAAAATTATATAAATTTTCTTGTCTACTTTCGAAAGAGAAAATGGCCATACAAGGACTTCTGACCATTCATAATATTGAAAGGTTATATAAAAAGACACAAATAAAATTTATATAGGCCAAAGGTCAAGTCGGGCTTTTTATTTCCCATTCAACAGCCAGGGAAAAATATGGGCATGCACTTAAATGAAATAAATTTAAATTAAGTATACAATTATCAACCATGGGCAAATATTATAATGTGGAGATATATTCAATTAATTAATTTATTATTTTATAACTGTATTCATTGGATTAAGATAAAAATTAAATGGTCAGATTATCATATTGTAATACATTCCACATCAGTACACATATCAGCTGCGTATTTCAAGAAAGTATATCTAGATGTACATGGGATGGTCTAGACTTGCTCCAAGTCTTTGTATTTCTTATTCTAATAAATCTAACATACATGAAATCATTATGAACCCATATTGATGGGTGGAGAAATTACTGAGGGATGAAGTACAAACTTTTGTCAGCCCCACATTCTGGCTAAAAATGTCATTCAGTCCTCATATAATACCTAAGACAAAAGGACTTGAGGAAAGTCTAGAGATGGTTGGCTTACTATTGCAGCAAGTGTGCCTAAGGGAAAAAAAACCATCATAATCTCCCGCAAATCATAAATAAACCTTTGGGTGTAAGAGAGTTGGTTTAATAATTCTTTCCTTATCTGGGATATCCAATTAAAAAAGAAAGAGAGAGTGTAAGTCTTTAGTGGTGTGTTTTAACAAGGCAGATTAGACAGATGATGTAGGGCCTGTAATTGGACTGTTGCTGGTATACAACTCAAGTATTCCTCTCTTGGCAAGGCCTCTCAAACACTTGACTCTTATCCTTCTTCATCCATATTTTCCTCTTAAAAGTGACACCAAGTGACTTAAGTTTTTGCTTAAAGATTAATAGATGATCAGAGTTTTATTCAGATGGCTGAGAGAGACTTTGTTAGATATTCTGTCAAAGGCTTTTTTTTCATAATATGCAAGACACACGAATGCAGATTTGTAAGAACATGAAACAATGTGATGTGAAAATTATGTAAAAGTTATATTTATTCCTACAACTTTCTAATATTAATACATCCACAGATCATATGAGTTTCACATAGTGACAATATATATTTTTATATAATTACCTAAATGTGGGGTATCAATGTAATAATTAAGGAATGACAAAGACAGATAAAATCTAAGGTTAAAAATGTGTGTTAATATGAAATTCTACAATTTCATTAGCATATCTACACAATATAAATCTTAATATTTTTATCGCTAGAAATATTGTTAATTAATATCTTACCATAAAACAGACCATAGCAGCTGTGATATGAAGTAATCAGAAAAAAAACTTAATAAAGCACAAGTATATTCTTAAGATTGGGTAAAGTGAGTTTTCAGGAAGAAACTTATTTCTGAAAAACTACAGAATCTGAAGTTACCTCTGTTTGCTAAGGCCCTGCTTATCTTTCTACAGAATACCCCCTACCCCCCCCCCCCCCCCAAAAAAAAAAAAAAAAAAAAAAAAAAACTACAACAAATCTATAATCAACCAGAAGCAGTGATTACTTGCAGGAAATTTAAGTCATGATAAAGTGGCCTCTACAAGTCAGCCATCTAACCTTTCTTGTGGCAAAAAAGCATGCAAAGTAATTGAGGCGGATAATAAATGAGTTGCTTACTCTCTGAGGGAAACAGGACCACAATGGAAACAAAATCAGATCTCAGTTTTGTTCTGTAAATATACTGAGATTTTTAATTAAGCAGATACCATATGGATTTTTCCCATTGTGTCTGTATTCTTTTACACCAGTGTAAGACTTAAACCTTCCTTGTCAGACCATGAAGTGGTTCAGAACATAGGTACAACACCCAGGGCATCAGGAGTATTAAGTATGGGTTATTTAATTCTCTCCCTATCCCTCCTGGAGAAATATCTCCAATCTGGCATGTCAGATATCTCACGTGTCACAAAAGATCACTCTCTGAAGTTACTCAGACTATACCCCAGTAATACTAACTGGGGAGAAGACAACATGAAGATGATAGATAACTTCATCATTGATATAACTCCACATGTGTTGTCCAATATTACAAATACAAGTGTTATTTTCACCTGAGTTACTTTTCTAACAGTATGTCATTTATAAACCTTGTTAGAAGAACTGTAGACCCCATTAGGCAGGCAAAGAAGTCATACAAATGGTCCTTATAAATCTCTAATGCTGCCTGATGTCTTTGCAACAAAGCCTTTGATGACAGTTTGGAAAGGTTACTGTGCCCCATCAACTATTTTTGATAAAAATATTCATTGGTACAAGTGAGCTCTTGGTGACTCAGTGGTGTATAGGCAACATACTCACCTCCCAGCTCTGAGGTTGGTGGTTCAAACCCCGAACCAATCCCTTTGTAGAAAATTTGGTAGTTGCTTACCAATGCCACGTAGTTTTCAGTGCAGAGTCTTGACCAACTAGTATATGGTGGTCTCCTCTGCCCTTAAACCTACCCATCACGACCTATGACCTTTTCAAGGTGAAAGCAACACCAGTCCCCTCAAAAAAATCATACCACACAAGTGCACCCCTTTACTTAATACATAAAATTATTACATCATGTAATTAACCTTTAAAGTGTGTTTTAGGGGGTAATCTTGTACTTTGTATGTGAATTTAGAGTTGACCCTAAGCAATCAACGACCAACGTCAGTAGCAGAAAAAGTGGACCAGAGATATGTAAGCTAAGTATGCTACTGACCATACCTACCTTTCCTAATTGGTTACTGTTGGATGTAAATGTTTACTTCATTATCGTGCTAATTTAAGGTATCTGTCAAATTACGGTGGGGAGCAGTATATGGCACATTAGATGGATTAGTTGTGTTCGGTCAATCTGACTTGAATGCCATTGGACTTGCATGATGTTCAACTTGGGTAATTAATGCAATCACCTCTTTCATGCTCAGGAATATATCATGTCTGCTCCTTTGAGGTAGATTTGTTGCATGCCGCTACTGTAGAAATTTGTGGTATAATTAGGAGCCTTTATTAGTCTGTTTAAGCTGTTAATTAGACATCTAAGTCCTGTGATGTTCCATTAAAGTCTATATTTCCATAATGATGATCCGCAGATTTGCATATCACACAACATGCAAATCATTTACCCTACGTTGCTTGAATCTGTGTCATTAAGTCACAGAAAGCTTTTGTTAAATCAGAACCACTATACTTAAAGGAAACTCTGTTAACACTTTTCCTGAACATATCTGTTTTATCACTCCGAAACCAAATAATCGATTTCGAAGTGTGTTGGTCAGTCAGTCGGTTTGTATGTATGTTATTTATTTATTTATTTGGGGTTTTACGTCGCTTTCAACACTGTATAGGTCATATCACGACGGGTAGTTGGAAGGGCAGAGGAAACCAGTACATAGACTTCGCTAGGGTTGTGTACTGTAAACTGCCGACCAATGGCAAGCAACTACCAGCTTTACCACTTAAGGCCGTCTTGGGGATCGAACCCCGGCCTCAGAGGTGGGAGGCGAGAGTGTTACCACTCTGCCACCGAGGCCCCTTTTGTATGTATGTTTGTTAGCACATTCTAGGTCACAATTTTGGAGCTAGAATTCTCATTTTTTTCTATAACATTGCCATTGGTTAGAATAGAGAAGGACCAAATTTTTACAAAATCGATAGCATTTTCACATAGCTATGACCATTTTGGCTATTTTCAGTAAATGACTTATAACTCTGAAACTATTGCATTTACAGTGTTTCTGTTAAATATGTTGTTCAGGTACTTTATCTTTAGCCATAAGATGGTACATAGTTTGGAGCTCTGTTACATTAGCTAAGCAAATAATAACTATTTTCTGATTTGTAGCAAAACTTAATAATGAGAGCATGTCAAATTTCTTCAAAAGTATTGCACATAGTGACTTTGTTTGAATACATAATTTGCCTATGCTGGGGTAAGTTATGACATAATGAAGTTGCAGACCTGTAGCTCATTCCATAGCTGAGCAATAGCTACTTTGTGATTCTCACAGTTGAGTAAATTACTTGTAACTTTAAAACTTCTGCATTTAGAGCATTTTGTTTAAACCCAGTAAACATTAAAACGTTTTAAAATGGTTTGAACATTTACGAAATGTTTTTGAAATCTATCTTATGGTTTTCTAAACGTTTCCAAGTAAATGTTTACACTGTAATGTTTAAAAAATGTTTTATAAACATTCTATATACAAACGTTTTTACCGAAAACATTTCTTAAACGTTTTATAACTCAAGAGGCTAGGTTTGACTGGAAACATTTTTAAACATTTATAATATATCTGAAGAAATGAAGGTTTTGCTGGAAATGTTTTTTAAACATTCATCATGAAACAGTTTATAAACAGTACACATAAAATGTTTAAAAAACATTGTTGGTGAAATATTTTAAAAGCATTCTATCAAAAACGTGGTTTTAAACCCATGTTTTCAGAATGCTTATTAGACCGTTACCTTCAAACATGTTCAAACAAAGATGGCGGTGAGCAATAATAGGGGATTTTAGAGGACTTTGTCAAATATTGCCCCACATGTAATCCCTAAAAGTAAGAACTGAATGGGGGCATAATTTTTAAGCCACTATCTTACAATTTTAGACATAAAAATAATATTTTCATTAGTGAGAAACTTTAAAAAGATATTGAATTTGACCTCTGACCCCATTATTATTCAGACATTAATATGTTCATTTGTAACATTTTTCTAACATTTATTGTTACACGTTTAATAAACGGTATGCATAAAACGTTTTAAAAACATTCTATTATAAATGGTTTTGTACACATCATTTTTTAACCTTTGCAAAACGTTTCCTATCAAACGTGCAAAACCCAAAAATGTTTACTGGGAATATGTTATTCACCTACTTTTGAATCAGCTATAACATAATAAATTTGCAGACCCATAGCTCATTCCGTAGATGAGCAATAGCTGAGGTTCTCAATGTTCAGTAAATCACTTGTATTTTGAAAATTGGGACAAGTAGAGTATTTTGTTGGAATTATTATTCACCTACTTTTGGGTCAGCTATGACATAGTAAAACTGCAGACCTGTAGCTCATTCCATAGCTGAGCAATAGCTACTTTGAGTTGGCCAACTTTGGACCCAATGCAAAAGAGGTGTACTTGAAATCTTGAAATGCAGTAAGTTATTGGTAGATTGCAGCAAGATTTCGAAGTTACCACAAAGCCGCGGCTGAGTGCTTGTGGTTTTGTTTGTTTGATTGTCATTAGGAGCTGATGCTTAAGCTTTGGATGAATACTCATGACAAAAGTGTCAGAATTAAGGTATAAAATAGTTTTCTTCTGATATGTTACTTCTAAGTTAACATAATTTCTGATATGACAGGCAAGTAACAAGATTGATTATATTATTTTGTACTGTTCCTACAAATACTGATGATGTTTACAGTTTAAAAGTAAATTATGAACATGATAGGCTCATTTCTGCAGGTTCTGGTACTGCAACTAAATACTTCAAGATTTAAAACGACTAGCTCTAATGTAATAAAAAGTTGTTCTTTGACTACAGAACTTTTGTGAGGATCTTAAGAGGATTTTTTTCGATTGAAAAATCTTGTATTCATAATGCACTCGTACAGAATTTTAAGGCTGATGGGTCAGAGCTTAATTGCAAGAAAACCTTTCACAATTTACAAGATATTTCTTGTTAATAATAATAATAATTTGTGATACTTGTGTCAACAATTTATATCACTTAATTTCAACTTATTGAAATGTGGCTTTTTATGAAAGTCCCCATTTTTTCATTCACTGACTCTAGCCTTCTGTCAGTAAAGTTTGCCCACTGTTAAAGTTTCTCCCTTCTGTGGTCACTACATTCTGTATCATTATCTGTCTTTCTGTGCCCGCCCCCCAAGTTGTATGTTTTCCGTAATATGGCTGTGTCTTTACAGTGTCTTTTCTGTATCACTTGTATGTCAACCGTTGCCATTGTTCTCCCGCATTCTGAATCTTTTCTGTAGCCATGTGTAGCTACAGTTGTTTGTATGGCTTTCATAAGAGGTATAGCAGTCCACCTGTTTTTCCCTACTGTCTGTAACCACAGGAAATACGGCCTGTAGTACGACTGGGTATTACCAAGTATCAATAGTATCTTGTCAATTTCTAATAGTTGTTGGACCGTTTATGAAAATCCAAATCAATGTGAAGATCTCTAAAAGTGGTGTATTGAAAATTACCGTCAGTGGTGTATTGAAAATTACCGTAACCACCAGTGTAGATGAATCATAAGTTATCTAATTGTAACTATATTAAAGAGGCATTTAACAGTGTTAACTCTATTTTTACTTTATCAAAGCCATGATGTAAAAAGTTAAAATGCAACAAATTAGACCATATTGACCCATTTTCCATTGATTTTGATACAGTATCAGCCATTTATAAAAGCCTAAATTATCGATATTTTGAACAACAGGTTCAGGTAATACCACTTTATCATTTGCATCACCAAATTTGTGACCCACTGCTGTGTCCAGACATGTAGCATTTTATAAATAAAAATAATTTATTTCCATAATGTGACCATACACGTACCGCACGTTATGACTTTTTTCATTTGACAGAGTGTCGTTGACAAGTAGTGCCAGAAATATTATACAGTGGTATAGTTGCCCAGAGAAATATAAGTTAGAGCATACACCCATCGACACCCCGCCTCCCCCCCCCCCCCCCCACCACCACCAAAGAAAATATATTTTTGAAAAATTCAATTGTTTACACAACGTAATCATTTAGTGTCCACACGTGTACGTTATTGATCGTTCTCAAACACATACTCTTCATTTGGAATTTATGGACATTTTAACCTTCAATTAGTGTAAACATACGATGTTAGTCATGGAAAACAAATCATCAAATCTTATAAAATGAAATCAAATTGAAAGCAGGAGTAAAATATTGGGACATTTTCCAGATATTTAACCTATTTAAGGACATAATGACAATGGTAATGTTGGGACGCGCTAAGCCAAAGTTTGGTGTTTGTAAAAAATGGTGAATTAATGATGTTATTGTGACTTTGCAATACCTGATATTACAAGTACCGATCAAATCCATTAAGTATTATTAATCTGGGCCGGGATTCACAAAAGGTCTTAGACAAAAAAATGTCATAACTTTAAGAGAAAAGTCTTAACTGTGCAAGAATTTTGTCATAAAGTTAAGATTTTTTTTGCTTAGATAAAATGGGATTCACAAAAGGTCTTAACACAAAATTGTCTTAGATTTTGTCTTAACTTTAAGACCACTGCAGGGCAGACTTAAGTCATTTTTAAAATATTCCATTGCATGTATTTACATTTTACCCTTTGTTATGTCAACAAAAAACATACTATGGGGATCTATACTTCCTATAAAAGTAATTTCTGTGGATTGTAATAGAAATTTACATCATTTAATTACCTATAAATTTCCACATTTTACCTTCTTGTGATAAAAATATTGTCATAAAAACGGCTGACTGACAATAAAACACAAAGACTACTATTTTTACATAATTTTACAAAAAAAAAAGTAACAAATCTGTTTCATAATTTTGAAGAGCATAGTTGGTGTATTTATCGATGAAAAATGTTTTTGTTTTACTAAAATTTGTTAATTTGAATTCAACGTAGTTAAGACTTTTTGCACAAATTTTGTCTCAGCTAAGATTTTGCTAAGCACTTTTTGTGAATCCCAATTTAAGATAAATCTTAGCTAAGACAAAAGTCATAACTTTAAGACTGGTCTAAGCAAAAAAATTGCCTAAGACTTAAGACCATCCCTGCTCACCACAGTGATCTGGACCTAGAAGAGCGTATCCCTGTCTCCACTGATTTTGTTGAAATTAGCACTGATATGTTTTATTACAATATGCATGTACACATCATTCTTTATAGTTGTAGTTTACACATAATGTATCAATAACACTTTTAATAAGTGCTTTTTGAAACGCGATAATACAGCTTTTTACTTGATTGGCACGTGACCAATCAGCAAAGAGTTTACAAATGTTTATCCTTACATAAGGAACGTTGATGTGTTACAATTGATTTCATTGGCCTCTTTATGTCTGAGGCAATTTTAACCATGTGCAGGAATCCACCAGATCAATCTTTGAGCACCACACTTATTAGTTGTGATTATGACATATGTATATATAGTGTGAAAGAAATAATAAAACCTGAGTACAATAGAAGCCAGACTTTCACCAAATCATCTTCTCTTTTGTGTAATATATGGGTACTGTATGACTTTTGGAGAAACGGCCAGCCCTGACAAAATGGTTTTTCAGAGACTATCCCCTTACTCCAAAACGTCTCTGGTATAATGAACTCCTGTATGTTACCAATTTAAATTTAATTGTTCAGGTCACTGATGGATACAAATACAATGACCTGGAGAATGTCTTAGTAGAAGCATCTTGGATCACATTCGTAAAGGCCTTGGCCAAGTCTTAGGCTTAGCTTTTGTATACAGACATGGCCAACTTAAGCCTAAGATTTGGAGAAGATGTTACATGAATATGGCCCCAGGGGCTCACAATATTTTCTCATACTCATAGGAAAATAAGTTGCACTCACACAAGCGTCCCGTGCTAATAAGTTTTATACATAGTTAAATAAAAATAATAAAGGTCTAATATATTCAAAAACTCTGCATATATGTGTATGTGTTACAGTGTATATCTTTAATTTAGGATACTTAATGTATTCCCTGAAATTTCAGTAAAAATATGTGTTTTATCTGATTTGGCCAGGGAACTTTAAAACTGTAAAACTGTTGGCTTCATAGTCATACAGTATTGTTATGTTAAAATTTTAAGATTTCTTTGTTTCATTGTCACATCTACCTCAGTGTACACAGGCCCTTAGTGATATATTTACTCAGACAAAGTTGTACCACAATGTCAATCTTTACATCTATCTCACATCTACACCAGCCCTTAGTGATATATTTACTCAGACAAAGTTGTACCACAATGTCAATCTTTACATCTATCTCACATCTACACCAGCCCTTAGTGATATATTTACTCAGACAAAGTTGTACCACAATGTCAATCTTTACATCTATCTCACATATACACCAGCCCTTAGTGATATATTTACTCAGACAAAGTTGTACCACAATGTCAATCTTTACATCTATCTCACATATACACCAGCCCTTAGTGATATATTTACTCAGACAAAGTTGTACCACAATGTCAATCTTTACATCTATCTCACATCTACACCAGCCCTTAGTGATATATTTACTCAGACAAAGTTGTACCACAATGTCAATCTTTATATCTATCTCACATCTACACCAGCCCTTAGTGATATATTTACTCAGACAAAGTTGTACCACAATGTCAATCTTTACATCTATCTCACATATACACCAGCCCTTAGTGATATATTTACTCAGACAAAGTTGTACCACAATGTCAATCTTTACATCTATCTCACATCTACACCAGCCCTTAGTGATATATTTACTCAGACAAAGTTGTACCACAATGTCAATCTTTATATCTATCTCACATCTACACCAGCCCTTAGTGATATATTTACTCAGACAAAGTTGTACCACAATGTCAATCTTTACATCTATCTCACATCTACACCAGCCCTTAGTGATATATTTACTCAGACAAAGTTGTACCACAATGTCAATCTTTACATCTATCTCACATTTACACCAGCCCTTAGTGATATATTTACTCAGACAAAGTTGTACCACAATGTCAATCTTTACATCTATCTCACATCTACACCAGCCCTTAGTGATATATTTACTCAGACAAAGTTGTACCACAATGTCAATCTTTACATCTATCTCACATATACACCAGCCCTTAGTGATATATTTACTCAGACAAAGTTGTACCACAATGTCAATCTTTACATCTATCTCACATCTGCCTCAATGTACACGAGCCCTTAGTAATATTTTTACTCAGACAAAGTTGTACCACAATGTCAATCTTTACATCTATCTCAACAAAAGATTTTTTTTAATCATTTGGGTAGCTTATGTAAAAATTCCATCAGGTGCAAATGTAGATAATCTGTTTATTTAATAGCGTTGAATAAGAGTAGCTAATGTTTTTAGCCATGTTTCAAACAGGAACGAATGCTATGTATGTGTCATAAACAAACACACACCCAAGTTGAAATCGGCCCCATGTATACGGAGTGATCTATCACAGCTTTGGTTGTCGTAAAAATTATTGATAAGCAGTATTATGGTTTTATGTCACTCTGTGTAAATAATCACTATCTGCAAAGTTAAATCCACCGGCCCCACAAGCTGTTTTAGTAGTTTCCCTAAGTGAATGCCATGGGCCATATAAGGTATTGGAAACATAGCCTATCTAAGCCTAAAATAGCTTTGTTTATTGTATATTTTTGTCTTTCAGTTTGGAAACTCTTCGTGAGATTTGGGATATCTAAGTAATCATAAATTAACCATTAATCAGTAAGCATCATACTTTAAAATTGCAAAAGGGTTAAAGGGACATTGAGAATCACTCATCAATCTATCAAATGTAAGTCTAAAGTAAACATCCTAACATACCTATGACAGGTGTCTCATTGTGTGTGTACACATCAAAACATTAACACTGCTGTCAATATTAGGCTTTGTATATGATTGTATTGTCACACAGATGATACACAATAACTCTGGATTATCCCTTTAATAACACCTCATTAACACTATACACGTTATTATAATTTCTTTTTCTGGGCTGAATACACATAATATTATATTCTGGCATTTTCATGGAGTAAACTGTATGAATTAACCATGCTCCTGGACAACACTGCATAAAACTGTCACTGGTAAATGCCACTAGCGATAAATGAAAGCTTAAATAAGACAGGGTTTTTTCTTGTGCTTTATTAGCTGGTAAGAAGTCCATATATATGCCATAAAGAATATAACTATTGTGTGGACACTTCCAGTCATCCACACCCACCATTTATCTCCAGGTGTTAAATTGGGGTACATAAACTGGTGACTTATTGGGGTCACAGAGGGTACAGTATGACAGATCCTGTTGTGTGGATTTAAGGGCAGACATTTTTTACACATAAATTCTAGCCACCTGATGCCAGCAATAGGGTTCCTTATTATTTAATGGATTTTGTTTTTGTCCACAGGACAAAAGAAGTGGTAATATTAAGCTCTTACATAATATATCATCTCTGATATCAACCTGCTAAAACCCTAATTACCTCGTTTGATATAAGTATTTCCTTTGCGATTTTTCTGGCAAAAACACTCTATTTATTAATCCATACACTGAGTTTGATATTTCCTTTGCGATTTTTCCAGTAAAAGCACTCTATTTATTAATCCGCACACTGAGTTTGATACTTCCTTTGCGAATTTCCTGTAAGCGCACTCTATTTGTTGATCCACACACTGAGTTTGATATAGTTGACTCAGAATATCTTCTTTGCAACATATGTGATATTATGACCCGTCTTTTAAGGGCGTATCATTATTTAATGAAGCACTGGCATCTGCATATAAGCAAGTGATCTGTAGAAATAGTACTCTATTGTATATGTTAGTGAGATAGATAGAAATAAATTTGAAGCAAACACTGAGAGATAGCAATGTCCATAGAGTCATCAGTGGCAAAGTGGTTATTTCATTTAAAACTAATAGCTTATCTTTCACATACGTGGTCGTGGGTTTGAATCTAGTTCAAATCAACTTGTGCAAAATACTGATGCTCTGTTCTAGTATGTCACTAACTGTTTTACTAGAAACAGAAACCCAATTTTGACTCAAACCTTAGTCTTTCATTATATTTGTTAACCTTGATCTTACCTTTATTTAATAATTACGATCTCTGATTTCTGGCATTACGCGTCTTAGTGTCTGTCAATAGATAGAGATTAAGAGCTATAAAAGTACTACATATGTATTAGAATTACTTTCATATGTTATTTGGCATTCTGTGTGTACATCAAGAGTTTCTATCTAATTACAAGCTACTACTCAAATTGCTTAATTGTGACACTAGGCAACTGTTCCTGTGTTTACACTAATATAATTTTTGAGGCAGATTAGTATCTTTTTTAAATGCTTGTCTCTGTCTTTCTGTCAGGAAAATGTAAGTCACTGGAGAGCTTGTACGGGGTATGGACATTTTGTACCAGGATATTTCATAACAGGACAAATTCATACCTGGACATTCCATAGCCAGCCTAGGAATGCTAAAATTACATGAACAAATTATAAGAGTTGGTTCAAAGATATAATTGCTACAATATGTAAGTTAAACTCATTAAACCAATTAATTTTACTGAAGGAAAAAATAGTATTTAAAAACAAAAGAAGAAATAATATTGAAATAAATAACTACATTTATTAGAGAGAACAGAAAGCATAATTTGACAGGATTTGGGCTGTACATGTACAGTCGGGTGGGTCAAGGAACGCTTTGAGTCTGTAGTAAAAGTAGATATTGTACCGAGTATAAATATACAATACAATTTACCAATAACTGCCATTTAAATCACAGAATGATTTCCCAAGAGCTGCAGCTGCAATGTCACAATGATTTTTATACTTACTTTCCATTCACCTGTTTCCCCAAACCTGTACACATGTAACAAACAAGTAAACAAAAGACAAGCAACTTGATGTAAAAGCTGCTATGATCAGTTGTTTTCCCTGTCCAAGTGTTATTATACTATTTGCCTTTTATACAAGGCCCCATAAATCTTGTGCATGTCCAAAGTACATTAAAGGAAGGCAGAGAAAAGCCCATAGTGAGTCCTGATAATTATTCATAAAGGGTAAGGAGGCAGGGTGCTCAAGTAATGAACTAATTTAATAGCATCTATGTCGCCATATCACTGAGTCTACCCAATGCTCCATGCTCGCTGGTTGGTGATTTGGCCCTTGTATTGTTATTTATAACTTGGTGGCAGCTTAAGATTTCAGGCAGCAGTTTGTGTTATTGCGACCACACCTCTAAAAGGTTCGTAATAAGAACAAACAGTCACGCAGAAGCTGATACCTTGGATGATAAAAGTCCAGTTAAAGTCCATCTTCTTTGTTATGTGTAAAATGATGAAGTTAGAATAGCTCGATAGCCCTAATTCGTTCAGGTAACAAAAGTCAGCAACTTTACAGCCATTATTAAGATCTCCATTGAAATGTCAAAGACAAGTGCCTTTAAAGGTCAACCATGGACATAAACTTCTGTGTACATTGTTTTTCATGCTTTGCGAGAAATGGAGATATTATGGGAATTACATGATATAGATGTTTCTTTTGGTCATAAATACTTAGTTGCAACAAGTAAAATGCAGTCCATATTATTCTGTAAACAGTGGTGTGCGTATAACACATCCTTAATGGAGAGCAAATATTTTAGAAATTTTGTAAAAAAAACATAGCTTTGCCATTATATTACTTATGACTGTGAGATGTACTTTTACGCTTTTGATCTAATGGTGAAGCATCAAAAGGCTTATAACCCTGTTCAAGTTTCACGACTGCTAACTGCCCGAATTTTATGGTGAAGAGCATTATTTTGTTGTTCATATGACCACTTGTGAAGGTTGGGAACATTACTAGAGGACTAGTAGACACCCATCAACATAATCAACGTGCTTAAAAACTTTTGTGAGTGAGCATTTCTGTCCCGAGTATTTGTAATTGATCATTCCAATTGTAACAGTCTTACAACCTCTCTTTTGAATGCTACAACTGATCTTTTCAGCTGTAACTGCCTTACAACCTCTCTTTTGGATGCTACAACTGATCTTTTTAGTTATAACTGCCTTACAACCCCTCTTTTGAATGCTACAACTGTTTTTAGCTGCAATCGCCTTACAATCTCTCCTTTGGGAGTTTCAATTGTTCCTATCAGCTGTAACTGTTTTACAACCACACTTTTACATGCTACAACTGTTTCGATTATAATACAGCCTATCTCTTCCACTCTGTTCATGATATAACTAATCATCCTGTGAAAATGGAGCCAACCGATCTTGTCTCGAGGAAAGATTACCCACACGAGTCAACTGTTAACTACCCACGAATGATCAGGACATGGTGTTATCAGTTATCTTTATACACGGTGGTGGTCGGGAACAGGTTGTAAGGCTTATGTTACTGGTTGTTGGATTGGTTCTTGTCTCTTAGGAAAAAATATTTGTTATGTTAGGGTTTTTGTTAGAGCAGCCATAGCAAGCCTCCTCCCCCATCACGAGTTTAAAATCTGTTTGGTTGTACGATTGACTATGAACGTGGAACAAGGGTATCATTATTTCCACACAGGAGGTTACATTTTTTTTGGTGCATTTGTTTGTCTTTTTTGTGGGTGTTTGTAATTACTCCAAAACTAATTAATTCATCTTTATGATTTTTTACGTGGTTAGGGACTGGCTAAAGAAAGAAGTGATTTAAATTAAAAACCCGAAATTTTCAACAGTCCTATTTTCAACGATTTTGCATTTGTTGTTGAAATTAGTCCAAAAGTAATAAATTGATCTTTGTTTGTTCACGCAACCCAACTGTGGGGTTAAAAAAATAGATAAAAGACTATTTGGGTGAAATAACAAGATGGGGATACTTGGCTACCTTGGCGGATGTCGGTACTGTATGAGTGCTTGCTGGTTTCTAATATCATGGTGAGAAGCCATAAAGTGTCTGCTTTACACACTAGAGAACGGTCTGACAAGTTGTCATCCTAGTTGACGGATTGGCCCATTATTTTACCATCTTAAGTGCATAAGCCAAATGCACCATAGTTATAGCTTGGCAAGAATATTTTAACTTCTTAACAGGGATTAAATAAACATATTCTAAATCACTTTTACAGATGATATTAATAACTTTGCAAATGACGTCTGTAAATGTACTGGTAACTTTAAATGGAAACCAGTCAAGAATTAACTATATATGTTGAGCAATTATTGAGTTCAGTTCATTTTATATTGCCCTACCTTTAATCGTGTCAAAATCAGTTTTGTAAACTTTAACAGATCAATTAATAATTAATAATACCCAAATGCGTTGAACTCTATTGTTCTCTCTTGTATTCTCTTCACACTTGGTCTGACATTTTCATTTTAAAGTCTTGTTTTTATTCACATATTCTGAAGGTGGTGATATGGTGGACACTTCATTGGTAGAGAAAACCAGTGCACAGCAACTGGTTAAAATGTTTTGGCTAGAAAGCCCCCCCCCCCCCCCCCCCCCCCAGGAAATCTACTTCCCTTAGTACAGTGCTACTGCCACCTCATTCAACATAAAGTTTTATTACAGACATTTGCAATGGACAAAGACCAAAGTTGGGGTTTTACGTCCCGTTCAACGTCTAACCACTAGGCCACCTAGGACCTCTAATATATTTGCATTGGAGTACTCTAGTCTAAATATACATAGGTCCAGCTTTCAATGGGAAATTCTTCACAAATATGATCAACTTCCACACCCCCATTCACACAGAATGTGTATGTTATAATATAAACCAAGAGAAGTTCTAACAGCTATTTTTTAAACATTTCAAAAGGTGGTACTGATTACAAAATGTGGTCTGAGGTGTGTGGAATCGCCCCAAATATGTCCTACCTAAATGCAAGTCTCACCACAGGAGTCCTACCAAAATACCAAATGGTTCGAACCTGGTCAAAGCACAGTCGAAGGCAGACGAACCCGTTCTGAACTAGCTCATGACCACAGCAGAGTTCGGTGTGACCTAGGTTTTACAAATAATATTCCTATGATCTCATCGCCCAGTTTGTGTCATATCAAAGGTCAAATCAAAGTGTGTTTGCGTCAGGGAAACTCAGTTTACAGCAGAATATTATTGAGTTACACTTTGGCTCTGTAGTTAGCCTCAGTTTCAGACCATAGCCTCATTTGCCTACTACAACCCAATTGCATCAAATGAACAAGAGAACCCGCAATGAGAAAAAATTAGGATGGGTGATGGTTTCAGACCATAGCCTCATTTGCCTACTACAACCCAATTGCATCAAATGAACAAGAGAACCCGCAATGAGAAAAAATTAGGATGGGTGATGATACTTTAGGATCCAGAGGGAACAGATTTTCCGCTTGGTTTTCTCACAAATCTGAAGAATGAGAAGTTGTTGTCATTACATTGAACTGTCGTAAGACTTGTTATTCATTGCACAAATATACACCCATCTGAATTCCCTGAAATATCTCCCATTGACGCAAACATGGCATTATGTCAATGTATTTGTTTAATGGTTAAATGATTGTACTCACATTTGATACTTGTCTTGAAACAAGACCAAAGGAAAATATGATATTATCTGTAACAATCAATAATCAAGTCAGAAATAAATCGGATTATATTGACATATTCATAATTTTCTCAAAATCTTCTCCGTTAATTGCTGTCTGAAAGCTGTTTTATGTTATCCGCGATAAAAGGACTTGATGTGTCATAAGGAATATTTTTTCTTATTATTCAAAGTTAGAGATTTCATAATCTGTTACCCGTTTCTTTCAACTATGTTAGATATACTGTATAAATGATAATTTTCCTCTTAAATCTTAGTTTTAGCTAATAGACGTGGACAGGGGAAAACTTATACCCAATGATGTTTTAAAATCAGTAATAAACCTAAGGATGAAACTGACAATTAGTGAAACTTAACTCCAGTGAGCTTAAAAAAATCTGAAAATTAGTTAAAATTTCCCCCCAGCTAAAATATCCAACAGTACAGTAATGTAATAAACATGATAACAAAATGAAAGGTTTATTTATGCGTCAGTATGGTCTAACGCTGGATGGGTGACATTTTATAGAATGTTTAGACAACCAGGATATCATGCTATGCTTGATCTCAAGTCCCAGATTCTAATACAACATTCACACTACTGAAGGTATCACCCACTGTAACCCGTGTTTGGTAAAACGTCCCTGTCCTTGGATCACTGTCTGATGTCTGTATGCAACCTTGTGAGTCAGTGGTGAACCATCCATTACCTTGTGCATTCTATGCAAGTTTTCAAAAGTTTCAAATTTCCGCCTCTGATTTCGGTACTGTAACCATGTACAGACAATTTCGCACATATGTGTATGAATTTCCAATTACGGTAACTGAAGGTTTGGTCCACAATGTACATAAGGTTGTGATTCGGTCAATCAATCAATGAATCAATCAATCAATCAATCAATCAATCAATCAATCAATCAATCAATCAATCAATCAATCAGTTGTTTAGGTGCTTAATCTCCATATCAACAGATTCTAAGGCACACCATCCAATTTGTCATCAAGATGTTAGACATATTCCAAGTCGCACCCAGGGAGGCAATACAGTATTTGGTAGTTAGAAACTAAGGGGGGAATGATTTCTGAAATAAATAGGTTTTTAGTCGATTTTTGAAACATGAGAGATTTGGAGAAATACATATATCATGTGGAAGATCACTCCATAAATTTGGGGCATCATATGAGAAACTGTTGTTGCTGCCTGGGGTGTCAACAACTGAATGGTAGTGTCAACAACTCAGACAAAATAGGGCGACCTAGATGCGGTCCCGCCACTGAGAAAAAATTATAAACGCAGGGTGTACCGCCTCTAGTGTAAATGGGGTATAATATAACAAACATGCACTCTCATTAGTATCTTTTAATGCAAAGATTAGGTGCTGACATGTCATACAGCTATGTGCCCGATAAGTCCCTTCAATAAGATTTTTCTTAACAGTGCTAGGTGTCATTATCAGCATGCAGTTAATTACTCACGACAGTGTGTTCTGGCTACAGTTTTTTAGATTTGACAGTGTCCACACGGAATTTGTGTAAGTGTTGTGGCATGGCTATCAGCAGAATGTAGTGACTATAACAACAAGGAGTGGGTCTCTGTAAATCTGACAAGCAAATGGAATATTTTACCTCTGGGACATCTGTATTACCATGTATCAGTCTTTTCTTTGTCCCATTAGCAGTGAAACACCAACTGTTTGAACTGACTTCTTACTGCAGATGAAGACATTTTGGCTGTCGTAAACTACCGGTGCAGAAATTTACATTGCTGGACCTTTTAAGCCCCTCACAGTCTGGCTGGGTAATTGACACACTCCTTAAATTGGCACAGAGATGGAGGTAAACAGTGAATTCAGCCAGTCTGGGGCACTTCTGTAAAATTTGATATTTGCAATCTGTGTGTTGTTTGGACTGTACCAATTTGAGACGATGAGTTCAGGTAAAAATTGCATTATCGCCCTTTAAAAGGATCCTTGTTTAATTACAATATATTTTTAATGTAACGTAGCTTTTCCTAAATACACCCTTATTTATATGCATAACAAGGGCAAAGAAGGTTTCTTTCGTCTCAAAGTTGTTCCTTGGACCAAACTAACCAACACATGTTAGAATACTAGAAAGTACTAGTAGAGCACAGGTCTCCACCGGGAGGAGTGGGGGTGGGTGACAAATTTCCAAAACCAAGGATTTTTTTCTTGGTATTCTAAATATGATCAGGATTTTTCTGAGAATGTAATCACTTCTTCCTTGGGCCCTATCAACATATAGAAATTAGTGATAACTTTTTAAGTTATTTTTTTGAAGTCAGTAATTATTACTTCTTATGGTCAGCCATACCCACATAAAAATTCAGAAAGATACATTTATTTTGCAAACACAGACAGACAAGCAAACAGATATCAAACAAACAAACGAATGTACCCAAGAACATAACTTCCTGGTTAAAATTAAAAATCTTAACTTCAGTATAAACACTAATTTGAAATGTTTATCATAGTATTTCTGCTCTGCTGTGCTGTATAGAATGCCAAACATGTATCGATTCTTCAATGAAACTGTTAGGTGAAAAGGAGTACAAGATTATTTTCATCCAGTACCTCGTATAAATTAATTATAAATTAAATTTAGTGTGGATACGTCATGCAATTTATATATAAGGAAATATAGTTTGTCTTTAAAATTCAAACTATTGTCTTGTTGAATAAACTGGTGCTCAGTCATTGTATATCAGGTAGTCGGGATGTCATAACAGAAGCCAATAAGCTAGTGTAACAAGTAAGATCTAACCAATGCTACCTCTGTTTTCTTAATGGATCTCCTGGTATGCCATCAGCAAATGAGCTGTTAAAACAGTGGCTATTTATAAAGACATGAAGTGGGGTTAAAAACTGTTCAAACAGTTTGCTGTTAATTCTACAATTTTGCAGAATTTGCTGAAATATGGCCATTAAACTGTAGCTACCAAAAAAAGTGTTAAAAGGGTGCAGAATTGTTTTTATATTAATGCATTTCATTGGCTGTTTTACAGGTTGACATTTTCATGTTCAGTGGTAGTAAAGGGTATTTTTTATTAAGTAACACTTTACATGGCTTCCTCGTGTGTGGGCAAAGCTGCCTGAAATCTAATTTTAGGCTGCAAACTTAATTTCAAAAGTATGGCCGATTACAACGATTAAAATAGAACAGTCATTAAACTATTATTTATTAAAACACATAATTTTAAATGAAGTACTAAATTGAATGATTTCTAGAGAATATGTGATTTACCTTTTAACAAAGCTAATGGGGACACCATTATGTCAAAGTCGGGACTTTACATTCCTTTCAAAAGCTGAAGTCATATCAGGCCCGAACTTCAGTGAATTTGACTCTATGGGAACACCATTTACTGTACATGGCTGTGAGAAAAGTTAAGGTCATTTTCATACTGCATAAGGGTTTGGAAGAAACTGGGGAAAAGGATGAAAACTAATAATTTGTTGTGAATATATAATAAATAGCATATCAAAATTTCATAGCGCCCACAGTACATACATACCTTGTAAAAGGCAAAATCTAGCAATAATTTTATGAAGCCTACAATTAGTTAATATTAAGGTGGTGAACAATGTGATCAACCAGAGAGAAAAATAAGGCTGTTGGATTCAAACATCTGTTGATGTTTTCTATGATGTAATTCTGATACAGCTTAATGGGACAAATCATACTGGGGCTGATTTGGAAGACGGTGGGTGGTAACTAAAAAACAAAAAATCAAAATCATAGATGCTCATGTTCTTATTTTTCTAATTCTCAGCTACTTCTCTTACAGACCCCAAACAAGCACACCTAAAAAGTCAATACAACATAGTTCCAGACTTATAGGGGCAGAGGTAGATCCGCAGACTTATCGGGTAAGTATGAATGGAGTTAATGAACAATCCACCACACAGAGAGATCAACTTTGAATAAGTGGAGTCTAAACAAGACACCCTTTTATGGCAATTATTCCTTTGAAACAACAAAAAATAACATGTTTTATTTAGCTGCTGCATCGGGATATCTCATGTCTTGTGACAATTCTACAAAAACCCTTTTGCAAAGACAGTTTTCTTATGCTTGTTAACATTTCATGATATGCTATGATTTCAAGTCTGCCGAGTGATAACTTTTTTTATTGTTCACAGCCCTTTGCAAATATAGTCATTTTTTCTTCTTTTCTACTATTGTCTTTCTAGGGATGTGGCAAACTAACAAGTGTAACTGAGAACATAATCTGGTAGTTGAAAATTTACATATCTTAAGTGTCCATTACTCTTCTGCTTTTGACATTGGTAAGCACTTTATGGATACATGTTTCATTAAATCATAATGAACCAAAATGATGTCTTATCTTTTAACTGAAAGTGTGACTAGCAGTCTCTGAAGTAATGTCTCCTTTGTATCAACACATTAATATTGCATGTGATAAACAGTCTACAATAATTGCACTGTGAAATTACAGTTAAGTGTAACTAAATCAGAGACTTAAGTTTCCTTCAGTGTCAAGTATGCAGTTGAGAAAAGATGGTTGATGTTTGCAACCATTTATAGCTGTGTTTTATTTTCCTTTGTTTTGACACCTTGTTGACTTCCAATAAAGAAACATACAATGGTCATGTGACTTCGTATGAAAATGTAGCCCTACATGTATCAGGATAGACTTTCCTCAAGTCCTTTTGTCTAAGGTATTATATGAGGACTGAATGACTTTTTGGCCAGAATGTGGGGCTGACAAAAGTGTTGTATGTCATCAGACAGTAGGTTTTCCCACCCATCATGATGGGTTCATAATGATTCCATGTATGTTAGCTTTGGTGGAATAAGAAATACAAAGACTTGGAGCAAGTCTGGTATCAGGAAGGTGGGTTTGGATCTATTTTCACAACAGCTACAATGGGTTTGGATTTTTCGAGACCACTGGGGATACAAACTGAAAATGGAGTAGGCCTAAAGCTCATGTTTCATACATTTTCTGGCACTTTATGGCTACATGACTGTTATGATATATTGTAGATTTTGTATATTTATACTCAGATTAATATATCCTTGTACTACAGGGCTCAAAGCGCTATTTCACTATGCATACAGGTACAGCCAATATGACAGGTATGACCCGCAGTTACAAGTTCTTCTCGGCAGCAGAACTGCCCCAGGTCGCCCCATTTTGTCCGGGTTGTTCATACTAGAGGCGGACGGCCACTGATTAGACACAGTTTTTTAAATGTCAATAACAGTCGGATGACAGTACTTCAAACGTTCATCACTGAGAAGTAACCTCAACTCGCCTTCGGGAACCATCAGCGAACAAGTGGTGAAACGACCAATACCTTAACTCATGTTATGTCACTGTAAAATATCGAAAGATGACTGAATCATAACGTTATGTACATCATGGACCACACCTTCAGTTACCGGAGGAAGTAATACCTAATCACAAGGGCGAAATCGTCTGTGCATGCCCACAGTTTAAAACTTTCATAGGACAAGCAAGGTAATGAATGGTTCACCACTGACTCACAAGGTCACACACAGGCGTCAAATGGCGATCCAAGGACAGGGATGTTTCCCCAAACTCGGGTTACTGTTTGTGATACCAGCTGTAGTGTGAAATGGGTATTATATAAAGAGATTTCATTTGGTCATGTGACTCTGTCTCTAACTGTAGCTTCAAGATCTGTTTCATTCACATAACACTTCCACCCTGCATGATTGCCCACAATACCCTGTTAATTTGGGTACCTGTTCAAACTTGTTAGAGGTTAGTCTGAAGAAATCTGAAACCCCAAGAACAGCTATCTCATACAGTTTTTTTCCGTGTCTACTATCCTTTTTTTGTAGGGAAAGAAACTCAAAGTCTGTAACAAAGGAAAAGAACCATTCAATCATGGTTAACCTTTCATAAGTGGATTTTACCTGGACATTCTTCATGGCAATTATCTTTTTGAGACAACAGAAAAAAGACCTTTCATTTGGCCACAGTGCAGGTATATATGATACCTTGCAATTGCATTTTAGTAGTATATACACTCGGTATATACTACTCATTTTGTCTTTTCATAGAGGCAGTTTTTTGGTGGTAATTAACAAATCATGATACGAAATGATTGAAGGTATTCTGACCACCAGTTTTACTCCTAACAGACTTTTGCAAATATATGGAAAATCATTCCTTAATTATTGTCCTTTTAGGGTTATGGGTACTTCACCTTCTGGCTATTAAGTCATATATCTCATGTAATCACCAATAGGATTTTGTGATTTCTGTATGGTAAAGCTCTGTATTTGTGTGGTGTTCCTGAATTATACTAATGGACCAAGCAAGGTGGCTGTTCTGCTGATTCAACAGCAGACACTGTCGCTTTAATTGCATTGGTGTGTCAAAACATTAACGCTTTGTTTCAGATTTAGATTAAAGAAATATTCCAAACCAGAAAAGCACTCGAAGAATGCAGATCTCCTCCAAACAGCTTCAATCCCTATTTTTTCCTGCTTTTGGTCATAGTATCTGGAATTCTGCTAGGAACTGGCTCAAACTCTGGAATATTATAGACACTATTGCGTTAGTGTCCTGTATTGTTACAGCAATCTGGATTCTCTAATTTGGGAGGTACACAAATTTGGGAGTGTCCTGTACTTTAACAGCAATCTGATGCAATTGGGACTATGGATAAACAATCCTTCAAAACTTCCTGGATCTGGACAGTGATCTGGATCACCAAAAACTTTCTGATTTATTTTGCAAATAGGCAAACAAACAAATGCCACAAAAACATATTCTCCCTTTATGGAAGTGTACGGCCTGTGAATTATCATCCATTCACCAATTAAGGTCAGGCCACAACTTTTTCAGTTTATTTTTATTATTTATTTATTTTTTTTATAAAGAACACATCTCATATATTATCGCAAAATTGTATTTTCTATTCTTGTCTCCATTGATCTACTTTACTCAAATGGTAGTTGTTCTAATTTAAACAAATTTAACATAGAAAATTAGAGTATTCATTATATTTTCCGTTTCAATTATTGCTAGAAAACAAGGGGAAGTAAATGTTTCAAACCATTTAAGATATCCGTAAAAAAGGAAAACTTATGACTGCCAGATATCTTGGTGAGAACCTCATCATGCAGGAAAATACAACAAAATCTATTGAAGAAATTGTAAGGGGAAATAATTGATGCTATGGAACAAAAGCTTCATTCTGAAAAACACACAAATAGTTATTATGCTGATAATACTTGGATGAGGTTTTATCAAGACGCAATCAAAATATCATCATAAGTAAAGGTTATTTGTTCACACAATGCATGTGGGTTTTTAAAAAATTATATGTATTCTTAAGGCACTAGTTTGATTGAATTTCTTGCTAAAACATTAGATAATTTATACAAAATATAAATACATGACACCAGGCACATGTAAGTTTTATTTATTTAGTGTTTTATTGGCACCTTATTGATTACATTGTCACGGTTAGATAGATGGGCAGAAGGATCCAGTACATACAGTTGGTCAAGGTTTTAAACCCGACAAAAAGCAACTACCAGCTTTTCCACATAAGGTCAGATCGGGATTCGAACTCCGATCTCAGAGATAGTAGGCAAGTGTGTTAACACTGTACTACCATGGCAGGATCGATTCATTTGGAAAAAGAACGCTTCAGGACATCAAACCAAATACAATACCAAAAACCAATTTTGGTATGGATAGAAAGCAAACTTGTAAAAACAGTGCAATGCTATGTAGTCATAATTACATGTAAGCTTCTCCATTTTTACCACACATTTATTATTCCTATGGCAGCTATTAGCTACATATATCTCAGTTAAACCTAAGCCCAAGCAATCACTTCTATATACTTTATATCCGGTTTGCTTATAATTTTCTGCTTCCACTGACTTATATGGCAATGAAGAGAAGGATACTTCTGTTTAATTTCTGTTGATGTATTTCTACATTAAGTATTGCATAGTGTCATTACAATAACAATAAAATATATCACGTTTTGTTCTATTTTTACGTTTCTAAGATGGTTGATTTTTCTCAGCATTAAGGTGTTTTCACATGTATGCGGATCACAACATCCAGCAGCAGCTCACTACTACAGACTCTTTTTTATGGGGAAACAAAAATTAACATAGCTGGTACATATTTTTTTAAAAATAACCATAACTTACTTATTTATTGCTGGATGTTGATAATTTTAACCATTTTGTTCAATGAAATAAGACAAAAATTTTGATACCAAGAATCTTCAAAAGATATATTTTGATCTTTGTGACCTTTCCTACCTTCAAAAGCTTCCCAATTTAGTAAAACTTGTTCACTACCTGCAACAGCTTGCAAATTTGGTAAAACTTGTTTACTACTGGAAAATTGCTGTATGCCCCAAATGCATACACAAGCCATTTCCACTTGTAAGGAAATACATGTACTTCTACTATCTGTGTTCACAATTATAAGCTAAATGCCAAGTGAGTCGAAGCATTACTTTGGTGTATGTTTGCATGTGGCCTGATGGACCATGAAGCTTACAGGTTTGGTTTGTGGTAAAACAAGGACGAAAATACACAAGATCACTGTACTGATATTGACTAGAATAATGCCATACATGCATGTTGAGGCAGGACATCAGAGTTTTTGATATTTTATTTTTATTTTAGGTTTTACGTTGCTTTCAACACATTGTATGGGTCATATCACGACGGGTAGTTTTATGGGCAGAGGAAACCAGTACATACAGTTGTTCTAGGTTCTGTACTGTAAATTGCTGACCAACGGTAAGCAACTACCAGTTTTCCCACTTGAGGTCAGGCCGGGAACTGAACTCTGATCTCAGACATGGGAGGTGACAGTGTTACCACTCTGCCACCGTGGCCCCTCAGTGTTTGTTATGGTGATTTTTAAGTAATTAAGAACACAGATCCACAAAATTGCACTCTAAAAAACTTGTAAATACCTTTTCTGGTGGAATATACGGAAATTAACTGTGGCCCTTGATATATCATACAGTGTGAGAACATGATGGACTGGGATCTCTGTTTAGAGCTCCTGTGGTCACTTTGAACAAAACTATCAGTAAGATTTTTTCTAGTTCACCAAGCGTCAATTTTTATCATTGTCCTACTACAATGATGGCCCAAGTTTAAACACATATAAAAGGTCATAGATTCTATGTACCATCTCGTTAGAACTACTTTAATCACTGTTTCATTGTGACGTCACCACTTAAACTGAGAAAAACTTTGTCACATTCAAACCACACAAGTGGACACTGTTTTGTCTAGTTCAAGTAAAGTGATGGTATAACAAAGCCTTTGTTCTTTGGGAGAGGTGTGACAGCCCAATAATTACATCACCACCCACATCAGCTCAGAAAGTCCCATTGTTATACAACTGTATATCGTCTCACTCAATTTCTCCCTTGGATTATATTACTCATTTGAGTAATAATAATGTCTAGCTTAAAATATATTCACAATGTATGGTATAAAGGAAGAAATATTGAATTCGTTGCAGTATGTACAATTCAACACTTAGAGAATGCTTTAAAAGTAAGGCAAAGAGGACAAAATCCCTAATGTGGCACAGAAATAACAATGTGCAAGGAAAGTCCACAAATCAAGGAAAAGAAGGGGGTTCAGAATTACAACTATTACTTTGAAGAAATATATTTCATACTCTATTTCTGATTTATCAATCCACGAGAAGATTGGCATTCCTTGGAGTGTTTATTTTTATTTCACTATCTTCTCTGCAACTTAGAGATGTACTGTGACAGTCAGTACTGGTTATCTCTACTTGAGACTTTTGCCTCTTAAATTATTAAAACCGCACTTAAAATGGTTTGATCCATTATTCATCCTCTTTTTTTTAAATGCTCAAGAAGATAACATTTCCATTTTCATAGTGTCATTTATCATCAGGCGTCTTGGTCTTTACTTGGGTTCACACTTCCATATGTTATGGAAGATTCGTACTTCTCTGGACAAACGGATACATGCTTAGGTGTATCTGTGCAACAGTTAGGCAATAGCCATTGGATACTGAGAAACATAAACAACCATATGAGATTAGTAATGTGAAAATACTGGGTTACTTCAAAGTAGATAGAAACTACTAGTCAATAAATGTCATAGTTTTGTGAGAAAAATTATATTTATTAGTGTTGATATAAAGAAATTGATTTAGAGATTGATTTAAAGTCTGTAAAAATGGTGTGAGAAAATGTCACAAATAAATCCCAACTAAAGATGTTTTTGCTAAAAAAGTAGAATAAGGGAAAGGTTTAGTTTCTAACTAATCTATTACAGTTATATGTATTTGTAATTTGAACAAGAAAGTGGATGTATAAATAATCATTGCATAATTTGTAATTATATATGGTAATTATATTATGCTTTTGCAAGCAAAATCTTTGGCACAAAATTAAAAGCAAAATAAAAAGCATAGATCGAGGACTGATAAGGTTTGTTAGCAGATTTGGAAAAAAAGGATGTGATCCAGATAATGCAGAAACATGACTATCACTAAACCAAAAACTGTCTGGTTTTAGGCAACTTTTAATGGTTTCTACGCTTTATCAAATAATATAAAATAGTGCCAGTCGTTGGAGACATGTTGAAAATGCGTGTGAATCAAGGGTGCGTTACTGGTAAAGTGTGAACAGTGCTTCAGGATTGAGACTTTTTAAACTTGCGCTGCTTTGCAGTTACAAAAAGCGAAATAAGGAGGATAGCACAGAGAAGCCAAACGACATTTCAACTTGTCTCACTTTTAGATCCATTTTTCCTATCTGCGTGCTAACTCTAATTAATCTTTGTAATTTGTGACATAAAGAGCTTTCAATGACAGCTATTGTGTTCACGAGAAGATCCTTCTTAGATTTTTGAGATACAGTAGCTATTTGGATGAGACATTCTTAAGAAATGAAATAAAAGGTTGCATGCAGGTTTTAGTAAAACGATATTCTATTCTATTCTGTACTTTTCTAGCGCTTAACCTCTGCCAAGGCAGACTCTAAACCAAATCAATAATCTTAGAATGTCATAACAACATTACACAGCCAGACATATTTTTAAAGTAACAAACTTTTAATATTTGAGTCTGGTAATTTCAGTCAATTTTTAGAGCTGTCAACATTGATAAAGTAAAACAAAGTCATTCGTGGCAGCAGGCGGGCTATTTTTAGTGTCTCTATCCACAAACAAACTGGTTGGTGGAGCTTCTGGCACCATCTGATTGGAATAGATTAGTACAAATTAGTACAGGTCACAAATAACCATGGCTTTATCAGCAACAAGCTAAAAACTCATCTATTCAGGCTTACTCCCAACCCTCCCCCTTATATCCCTGTTCCAGTTTTGGAATATGTTGTATGGTCCAGCTGATTTTATGGAATGCTATGACTGAGCCTGTTCAACAAAGGATTGAATAATTGACAGAACATGTGATTTGTCTGGAGTGAAAGGATCCATTGTAAAAGGAATAAGATCATAATTACAACCTGATCCAGACCACTACATTTCATAAAGATCACTCGTGATAGCAAGTGGTGATCACCCTCCGGGAGCATATAAATAAACTCGTATGACCAAGCTTCTCTTGGGATAAGGTCAATCGACCCTATTTTATGAGACAGAAACCCCCACCAGATTGACCACAAGGCAGTTATGACTGAAATAATCAATCATGGACACTCAGTACAGAAATGTTCACTCACAAAGGTATTTACAAAGGACAATTTTTTAAACAAACATTCACAATATTTCCCAAATCTCCACCAATGTTAAGACAGATTGTGGAGATTACACTCGGGGTGGTCGGGTCATTGAGTCTGCAGAGTTCTCAGTAACTCAGTTTGGAAACATTTACATGTCAGCTCAGAACTTGCAGGTTGGAAATGATGACACACTTTGGACGAAACACATATTACAGTAACCATAAGGCATTCCCAGATTTGGCTTAAATCTGAATCTTTAAAAACCGGATTCAAATCCTGTTAGCAAGGGCCTCAGGAGCAACCAGCATGCTTGCAATCTCAGCTGTTGTAGGTCTGAAGTTTAATCCTTATGGTGAATATGGAAATAAGTAGTTACTTGGTGGTTACCAGCCCTAAACCTTGAGCATCTTATGCCTTTTTAATTCCACCACTGAAATTGCTCCTATAATGTGCTTATACATGCAGTGACAGCAATTTTAAACTCAAATATAATCCAATTAATTACACCAGAGCTTTCTCTTATGTCACACAAACAACACATTATTAATACCTTGCTTCACTCTAGTATTCATACACAGAAACTTCTCATTATGGGCTCAGTTTAAAGTGAATATTCAAGTGTGATATATTCAACATGAATCCCAAACGGAAGATCTCTAAGCACTTATCAAAGGTGTAGCCATGGTTTCATCAATGGAACTTCTTAACTTGTATCGAACATGATTCATGGTGAATATATTGCAGAGTGAATCCATACAATCTGTCAAAATTCACTTCACATGCTACCTTTCCTGGACAAGCAAATTGTCAGCTATCAGCTAGGCTTGTTGGGTTTGTGAAAACTATGTCCATGTTACATGAACTATTAAATTAATCCAATAATATAATATTACGGTAATTTTCTAAAGCTTGGCGAGCTGTGACCATTTTGTAGAAACTATTTAACTAAGCTAAGAATATAATATTATCGAAACATTAGTATTAATGTTAGTATTACCTGGTAAAACAACTGAGCTAAGCCAACAATGTCAGATCAAGGAACCTGTGGAAACTCTGAGAGCTATATTATCAAATTCTAGAAACTACTGTACTAAGTCAAGGATATAATATCACCACAATCACAAAGTTTGTTGGTGTTCACGTAAAGGTAAGCCAGACATCACCTAAAAGTAAGTATGAGAAGCTTTATGCTTGGGCTTCATAGCTGATTTTTTTTCTCTGCTCTGTGGCTGACCCATATAATGAAAGTGGTCCATGCTCTGGTATTGCTGCTTTTTGAACAGAGAGCAGATCTGTGTTTAATTTATTAGATATTGGGGTTATCATTTAGCATTACTAAAAGGCTCAAGTGCCTTTGTAATTAGGGAACACTTTCAGTTCAGATAATGAAATTTCACTTTGTATAATGTTCTCTAGTATATGCTGAAATAGAGACTCTGCCTGATGAGCTTATATCTACTGACATGTATGAGTGCTTCATGAATACCAAATCTCTCTTTACAAGATTGAAATAAGATAAAGCACAATTTTCAGCTTTAAGCTAGGCTAGTTATCATTCAATACCAAATACATTTTCAAAAACAAATTTTGTTATGCAAAGAAACAAAACTAAACGCACTTTTTTGGATATGTTTCCTGCAAACAAATATTTATTGATTTAATGTTATACATCAGTCACTACCTTTGTATCAGTTACATTGTGCTGGTAGTTAGAGGGGAAGAGGAAACCAGTACATACAGTTGGTCAATGTTCTGTGCTGTAAACTGTCAACCGAAGGCAAGAAACTACCAGCTTTCCGATTTGAAGTGAGGCAGGGATTCGAACTCTGATCTCAGAGGTGGGAGATGAGTGTCTTATCACTGTGCGCTTCCCACAAATAAGCTTCATCAATAATTTCTGATTCTAAAGATGTTTGGCAGTGAGAATAAAGTTGCAAACAACAGTTACTGTGCATTCAGATTTACAGTTTGTGCCACAGATATCCTGTAGACACAGACATGGACGACACAGTGTTGTAACATCAGACATATTTAATTAAAACATTTATCTCACATCAAAGGCATATTACTCTGTGTAGAGCACTGTGATCAAGATATTAAATCTCTGTGGAAAGTAAATCTCCTCTGATGAATGATCACTGCTGGCAAACTTGTCTGGTTATGATAAAACAAAGCTGTTAATGAAGAATATCTTTCACTCAAGATGACCACAAATATGTTGCATACTGTATAAGGAAAGTCATTCTCCATTTTCTCTATGCTTCAGGAAAAGGTTTAACAATGTTTTAAAGTCTGTATTTGATGGCGCCAATGTTTTATCAGAAGGAATTTGTTTTCCTATTAATACACAACCATATTTAGTGAAGCAAAGTTTGAAAAAATCTCAATGTTGGCAACTCAGTCAGTGTTTTTAACATGACAGAGCAGACATATTGTATTGGTGAATGCTGGAGCAATAAATGTTAACGGCCATCAGCTTTGTTTTGATGTTAATTTTATGCACAAGTGTCAAATAAAGTTTTATTAAAAATCCGATCTTAATTACCTCCAAACTAAAGGCTATCTGTCTCAATATACCAGACCAACTCATCCATATTGTTTCTGCTGTTGCAATAAATTTATGACAATAATAGTTGGGGGGTGTTAGGAAATACGATTTCATATGAACAGATGTTGTGAACATTGTGAAAACAGGGAGGGGGGACTCTACAAAACCAGTTACTGGTAGAAAGTCTACAAATATTGCTTTTCTGCAACACATTGTATGCATATATGTGTTGTTAAACATTTGTTAAAAATATTTAAAGCTTATTTGAGGCTTAGCCAAGAAATTTTACAATTTCTTGAAATGTAAATGGATCAAGGACAAGTAGGGGCTATCGCAGCAACATAATAGCAAGGACATGTCATAGTTAATAATTACACCCTTCATAAACAATTATTTTACATGTAATTAATTACTGGTTTAATTACCGATGTTATCAATATTCTAGCATTTTGCATTAATAAATAATGCATTACACATGGAACATTACTCCGAATAGGTATATTTGTAGTATGCTGCTGTATGTCGCTACATAAAATGACATAAGAAGCAGAAACAGAATATGATTGGCACTTAAGAGTCAAAGTTGGTGCTTTAATTCCCGTCCAACAGCCAGGGTCATATTAAGTCAGTCCCTTGGCATATGACACTTTTGGGAGTCGAACCCATACATAGGTGACAGCCATTAGATGAATGCATACACAGGTGACAGCCATTAGATGAATGCATACACAGGTGACAGCCATTAGATGAACCCATACATAGGTGACAGTCATTAGATGCCAAACTTGGTCACTGCAAATCCACTGAAGATCTGGTTCGCACTTAAAGGCTTCTGACCCATTGTACAAGGCCATATCATTGCATAACTATCTTACACCTTTGATACAACATGTATAATCACAAACAGCACACACAATTCATAAAACAACATCGATTTTTTATTTAAAGGATTATAATGCGATATTCTTTCTTATGTCCTGTGTAAATTCATATCCCAGCAGCTTATGACAAAGTTGCCATCAAGATGGAAAAAATATAAGTATATAGAAGAAAATTAGGGAACCTAAAACTGTCTGGAGATTTTACTGAAGATGGTGATGACAATGAGGAGAACGCTTACTATACATCTAGGTAGCTGAGGGACGACAATGAAAAATGTGTAATCATTTCTGGAAACAAGAGACAGCTATTTAATATCTTCCCATATCAATCTATGTTGCGTTGACATAGAAACCTGTGGGTTATTGTTCTTAATTTTGCTAATTGCCATATGAAGTATAACACCCCACCAGATCTATTCTTTGTGGTGAGACGTGCAGAACACACACTGCAATTCTGTATTATCACCCAGTATTACTGGAGCAGATGATGGCTGTCAAGTTATTAATTCCCCGATGTCTCTATATGTTTTTCGCTGAAAGACAGATATATTGACCATTTTTCAAAGTCACAGTGTTGTCTGTTGCACGTCACTATACACAGTGCTTAAATAGTTAATGCTCATACACATTGTCAATGGTTTTTAACTGCTTTATGCAATAGTCGTGCATTTAATAATATCGTGCTGTAGACACAAATCTCACCCTGCTACTGTATAATTTATAAGTAATTTTAAACAGCATTCCTCAGGACCAATATGGGTGTCTCCTCAAAAGAGCAAGAACAATGTAAGATGGTTGAAAGAGATATTTGCAATACTTATTGAGAGGCTGTTTTGTGATAAAAACAAATCATATCCATTATTAATTTAAGTTCCATAAAGTGGACACGATATTCTGTTTATTTGTTTGACATAGTTTTTGAAAGTTAAGTGTGTGACAGCCTGTTACACGTTTAACCAAGAACAAGTATAGCAACATTCTTACTAAATATAATTTCCTTAAATAGTATTTGACATTTACTCAGTAAATTGTTACTACTTGGTAAACGGTTACTATCTTAGATATTATTTCCATTGAAAGTATAAATGTATAACCTTATCCTGTTTCAATGCCTATTCTCATTCAAATGATTGGAGTTTAGGTCACCTTCATTAAGTTTTTTGTGAACATGTTATACAAAATTACTATGCTAGACAGTGAATGAAATATTAATCACTGTTCAGCAGTACAACCTTTATACCCCACTCTTCCATATATGGCACATGACCTTTCTATGGACTATCAACTGACCATCTACTCACTAACCTGAGAATTTGTTGTCCACCTCTTCTACCAATAGTCTTTCCAGTTCAGATGGCCTTGTATCTTCCAGTGCCCAGTAGTCCAATGATATATTTTGTATATTCTTGAAGCTTAAAACGAAAGTCTCGCTCATCAAGTGGCAGAATTTTGGTGTTACAGATCCGCCGTCGTAGGTCCTGCTGTATATGAGCTTGAAGTGAGCCCACCAGTAGGTGTACATAATTTGGTTGATCCCTTCCGCCAATGAGAACAGATTGGTTGTACCAGCTCTTGTTAGCAATGGATAGATCACATCATGCCTGTCTTTGAAGTCAAATGCAATAGCTCCCACTGTGACCATAGGAATGTTCCAGAATGTCACTTGTCTGGCGACTGGCGCTGCAGCAAAGTCACAGACTGGGCCAAAAAGCACCTGGACTTTGTCTTCTATGACAAAGTTGATGGCCTAAAGAAACAGGTACTGAGATAAACAACTGGCAAAAGCCTGGTGAGTTTTTATATCACTTGTCTTTTACTTGCATACAAGTAAAATAGTCTTTCATTCAAAAGTTTGATTGAAGATGGGGACATTAAGGAAAACAAGACAAAGAATGAACTCTTTTCATGAAAGGTCAAAATAGCTTGGGATTTAGTTCAACAGCCCAAATGAACTTTTTGATGTATATATAGTTTATCTAATCCATGATTTGCTATACCTTATTATACATTATTTGCAGCTCAGGTATGTGGTTTTAAGTGATGTGTTTACAATATCACTGTTTCACATTTTATCAAAGTTACATTACACAAGAACAGTATACTTTTGCAATATAATAACGCATTACTGTGACAATACATATCATATCAAAATGTACAAACCTTCTTAGGGCACACTGCAATAAGCAGTGATTGGTATATATTCTGCATTATAAGCCATTGGACATTGCCAAGAAAATACCAAATTTCTCACTAAATACCAAAGTTCAGATTCAAACCCAAAACCTCAAAGGTGGTAAGGTTAGCATAATACCCATCCTTTACCACCAAATCCCACCAATATATTTCTAATGGTTATTCTGAATGATAAGCAGCCTAGACACTTGATAGATCATACCTGATTCATGCCATTCACTTCAGAACAGTTAGAATCTCTGTGTTTAATACTCAGATCTAGCTGCAGGTTCCTCGTGGTTCTGACCTCCCTTATGGCAATCTCTGCTGCCTGAAGCATAATGTTCTTGGAAAAAGGCCATCGAGTGTCATTTGGTAGAAGGGCGCCAATCTGAACAGACTGGTAAGTTGGATAGAACATCAGAAACAGATGACATGAGAAAGCCAGGAAGTAATGAAGTTGGCAAGACATGGTTTTTAACAACGATAAGAGGTGTATACAGACTTCTGATGGAATCCAAATAATCTACTGCAACACCGAATCTAGCTCTTTCATTGGCGAATATATCACCTTTGTTGATAGACATAAAACATGCAGATAGACAACTTATCCAAGATTATACATTTGTTTTGTTATTTAAGTAATATCCTACAACTGTGATCATGCAATACATTATAACTACAATATCAGCCTTTTTGAGATGTACAAGCAAGTGTGTCTCCAAACTTATATGAATGCTACCACACTATCAGAATTCCATCCATCTGGCAAACTATGAATATCCAAGTATATCCAACTTCTGTGACAACATGTGTGCAGTTATACATACAGCTTTGATCTTATGAACACTAGTTATCCAACAAGACCGGCAATGTAAGACCACTTCTCCATGTCAAATATTCTTTCACTGATATCATTCTATTCCAACACAAAACACACACCTTCTATTAAAGGATACAGTCAACAACTGTGTGCAGTTAGCTATTTTATATCACGAATCCCATTCCTTAGTAATGTCCATTTAAATTGGGCTCATCTACTCTCTGTTTTTGTCATTAAACATCAATTTATTGCTTTTTAACATTCATTGTGTGGCTTTTTTATTTTCCGTTTAGATTTTATTTCTTACAACATAAAATGCCAATGCTGTAAACATCATAAAAAAAGTCAGCATTGTGTACTTAATCACCACTACTGCAATTTATCACTTAATAAAAAAGATAGTGAATATTAATTGGAAATTTGTAGGAGGTGGTTTGGTCCCATACACCAATAACATAGCCACAGTAGTAGCAAGAACAACAAGCTGTCAATTGGAAATCAAAACAGGCTTAATAAATGTGTTTTATTAAACAAAATCTCGGTCACAATAGCTGCCTGTACTTGGCCGTTTGTCGGTAAAAATATCATCCCAATCAACCCAAGTACCACAAGATAAATGTGACAATCATATTACAGCTGTAACAGAAATAGTAAGGATATTTCCAGGAGCTGTAAGTCTCCAAACATGCTCTGTGTCTGTCTATAATTTATTATTGGTATCAATAGAAATGCATTATGTGACTAGTTGCTCCACTGTTGAAAACATTAACATAGCAACATGTAAATAGTAAAATAGTATATATAATTATATCCAGTTCAAACAGCTGACTGATGAATATAACTCGAAGTACGTATCAGAAAATTGAGTCACCACAGCTAACTTAGTGAAAAAAAACACAATTGCAAATGACACTCTATAATTACTGATGTAAACTTTTATCATTCAATCATATCCAATGAACACCAATCTAGTACTGCTGTTAAACTATTCCAGTTGTATGTTTTATCACTCTATGTTTTGAAAGCAAGCGGGTTGACGTCATTCAGCCCGACAATCACCTGTCATTTATTAACAGGATTTTTTGGTAGGAAAAAAACACACCAAATTCTGGTGATACTCCAGTGTCAATTAACGAGAAATCTTGTGTGCCCACCCCATAAACGGAGCAGTTGTTTAATTACAAGAGTGACATCCAATTACCACAGTGATAATGTACCAAATGAATGTCATGAAAACATATCCCAGGTATCTGCAACATATATCTTTATGATAATGTCTTTTCCGGCCAATGTAGCTTTATATTCCCCAACAAATTGCATAAAATTTGGACTGAAAAAACTGACAGTGGCAAATTTAGTCCATCCACAAGTATATACTCTGTGCTACATTATATATTTTATTTATGAAAATGTGGGTGCATCTCAATCCGTTTTATTCCTTTAATGACACATGAATGCACACTGATGTACTGAAGTCACATCACATACTTTCAAAGTAAATACAGTCTTGCGGTTCTCTTCAGAGAACAACCCTATCTAGAAAGGCAATAAATGCCTTTGCAAAGAAAAGGAATGGGTATTTTATTGCAATAATTATTATAAGCCCAAGTAAGGCAAACACTTCTCTAAGTCTAAACAGTTCCTTGTTGTTCAAACTACCAGTTTTATGGGCCTAGACAAGGTCCTGATATTTGACTGAAACATCTCACGGATTTCATCAAATGGCTCTTAAAGCTATCTACATCAGACCAGTGTTTGTGCTGCAAACCACAAGGAAATGTGTTCTCTAAGTGTAATGGGCGGAAAGCCACTTTATACCAAGCATCCACATTGCTAGTTAGTGGGTAATGTTAACTGGGTGTTCCTCTAGGGTTCAAGGTCACGGGAAGATTTTGTGTGATGTAATTTAGCATAAAATTAGTAAAGCAATATTTGTGGACAATAGCCAATAAAATATTACTTTATTATGTTACCTTATTATTCCGATAACGGGAATAAGTTGTATGAATTATATCTGTTTCAAAAATATCAGTATCAATATGTCACTTCGTTAAACCTATTTGTTTTTCATTCACAACAAAACACAACTGCAAGGAATTCTGGGTATTTACCAAGACATTGGATGCACAATTGTCATATAGTTATATATCGATTGGACATATATGTATGTCAATAGATATAAACGCTATACATAATATATATTGTTATATGTATATTTTAAGTATATTTGTTGTGAAATCTATACAAGTAGAAGTAGTAGGCAGAGCTGGGCTGTAGATACTATGGTTTGCGACAGAGATGGTTTTATTGGGGGACGAATATTGGGGACTGCCCTCAAGAAAATGCTAATGCACTGTTCACATTTTTCCGACCAACAAGCCCTAATGACTATACATTTAGAACTGTATCTGTGCAATGTGAAACTGTGTGACATTTTTGGTCAGAAAAATAAGATTAATCAGGAGTTTTAAACTGTTGACAACTAAAAAAAGTGTTGTGATGCAAATCTGGCACCTGGCTTATTTTTACCCCATTTGGACATGCATTGTGATGGTCCCTTTTTATACACTTTACCAATATTTTCCGGGTTGTTTACTATTGTAGTGTCAACGTTTAACCAACATAAGTGACTGACTCCAGCATGTTAGAAGATAATATCAGTTTTCGATGTGGTAAGATAAAACTACTGACAAGTTTATCCACAACGATTATTTCATGTATTTACCGATTTTAGCCTCTTAATCTCATCTGCCTCAATACACTGTGTCAGAACTACGTTGTACGCAATAGCCAATAGAAGTGTGGACCTAGCTTAAGTAATGTATCAACTCCTGTTTTGATCAACTGAGAAATTCACCCTTACAATTTTAAAGATGTGAATATTTCCCCTGGAGAGAATTCTCCAATTTTCCTTCACTGAAGCATATGTACCTTTTAAATGTAAAGTTAACCCCAATAATATAAATATGAGCTAAGCAACGGATTTTTGTGTCCATTTTTTACGTTCCTGTATAAACTGATATCCATTGTTTAAAAACCTCTTAAGTATTCATGAGAATTAAATTTTATCATCTAAACTGTGCAATATGAATGTGATGAACACCGATGAATATAGACTATTGTATCAGTTTCCCATATAGCCGCACAACCGTTTATCCTCTGTTCAAAACACCCAAGCATTATTATTAAGTATTATAGTATCTAATCCATTGTGTCCATCTAATTAATCACATTCTTGATAGCTTTGGCATCTGAAAACTTAATCCCGCCAATTTTACTCACAAAGAAGCTTTTTGTTAGAAAAAAATGAACATATTTTCTCATAATAAGTCACGCAGATAGGCGTCAAAAACATGGACCTCCAAGAAAACGTAGTCATGTTTTGCGTTTCAAGTAAATGCTCTAATTCTGTACTTCTTATCTCAAACTAAGTACTTCCCTGAAGACAGACACAAATACATCGTCTGAGTAAAGAGCTTTACACTTGATAGCTAAAATCAGATTCCAAGTGTGTAGATATCTTCACCAGAAATCATTAATGCAATATAAAGGCAAATCAAGAAAAGCACAATAAGATGCTATAGGTTTTCTTTTGGGGGAAGTTTTATCCCAATACAATATCATATCCTCTGAAAAGTATGTCCAAATGCCTTTATTATAAAGCAGTGGTGTCGAATCAATATTCAGAGCTTTTATCCTTCACCATAAATATAAAAAATATAAACAAATCTATTAGATATACCAAGTGCATTTCATTTCTTCAAAATTCCCATTTCCCCTGCCATCATTTCACATGAGGCCCAATGCCCATTAGAGTGTCAACAGAGTGCACAGTTTGAAACAGGTGACCACTAGTGGTGTTTTGATGTGTACAACCCAAATCTAACACATCAATATACACTTAACAAGAGAATCTGAGAACTAAGCACGTCACTTGACCTAGTTAAAACACAAGTAAAAATGTCGTCTGCTACTCTCTCCAGTCAAGCTAACACTCCAAACCAAACCCCCTCCCCCAACAGTGCTTATGCATCATTAAGGTCGTCCGATAATTAAGTAGACCGCCAACTGAGGCTTTGTGGCCAGTGGTGGGTTACAGAGACTGAGACATGGGAGATCATGCCCACCCAGCAAGCATCATCCACTTAGGCAGGGACACTCTAACCCTAGCATCATTAGGGCAAGGGTGGATAGGGAGACAAAAAGAAGCTATCTGAGATAATATTTGATCAACAAGTGCAAACGTAAACAAGTATTAGTGGGTAGTTACAGACACATTTTCTGCATTGTCCAAAGTCATCTACAAGTGTGGTCTATAGAGCTACTATTGTGAAGATGTATTATATACTGTGATCATTAAATGGACGTAATTATGTCTATCAATTCAAATCATGAAGTACATGCAATGTACATGAATAATAATAGTCTTTATTTGAAATGTATATCTTGTTCTTCTAAGTTTTCACCTTTGATGTTTATTATGGTAGATCACTTTCAAAAATCACCCCCACAGGGGGATTGAATGCTCTGCATTTTGATAAAAAAGGTCAAAATAGTCTCCTTTTGTGCATTAAGTTCTGGCGTAAAGAAGCATTAGCACAGATACTGACTAAGATTACTTAATTGTGAATCAATTGACTTTTCCTTCCTATCTTTTATATTTTTATTTATAAATTTACAGTTCAATTTAAGTAAATAATATGTGTCAAATAAATATAAGGGATACTAATGATCCCAATTTACTGTCATGTCAACTTGTAAAAAGTCTGTCGTAGAAGTCACTCCACTCTTGAAAACAAAAATTATTGTCTACCTTAGCACATTAGTTTTTTTCCCTTATTTGTTTATTTGGGGTTTTACGTCGCTTTCAACACTGTACAGGTCATATCACGACGGGTAGTTGGAAGGGCAGAGGAAACCAGTACATATAGTTCGCTAGGGTTCTGTACTGTAAACTGCCGACCAACGGCAAGCAACTACCAGCTTTCCCACTTACGGCCATGACGGGGATCGAACCCCGGCCGCAGAGGTGGGAGGCGAGAGTGTTACCACTCTGCCACCGTGGCCCCCTTTTTTCCCTTATATATCTCATTGCAGTGTATAGTAACCTTGCTTGTGTATACTGTAAATTCCCAATCAATTGCAAATGATGAGGTGTGTGGTATTTTACAAAACTGACGGGTTTTAGTGTTGTAAATTACGATTAGTTGGCCCTAAACATGGTGTAAATGAGTGGTAAAATAATCACTTTGCAGAGCTCTCTACCCATTCATCCAAATGTGTCAATGATTCCATTATTAATAACAATAGCCTGTCTGAAGGCGCCCGGAAATAAGAAACTTGTCAACTTTGTTTTTAACGACGCCAGGTTGCTCTGGGCAAGGTTACACATACCGATTTTGTGCAGTTAATATAAATGCAACTTCCTTTTCAAAGAAAGATACAGGTTGCTCACTACATATTTAGCTCCTGTTGATTTAATTTATGACGTCATGAAAAATACCAGAAAGGTGACTGTTAAGGGCATTAACATTAAGAGAAAAAAGCTTGGTATGCAAATCTTGGTTCATTTAAGAGATAATTTTCTTGTTGTTGTTTTTTAAAATTGTCTGTTCACAACATAAATTTGGAATATTGGTATTTTCTTTCTCATACATCTTAACTTTCTTATTTTATGGCTACTGGATATTTCATACAATTCGATTCTTTATACATATATATCTTGATTCTTTATGCACAAGCACAACGATGACTGAATCAAGCCTTAATCATTTACTTTAGCAGGAGTAAAAAGTAAGGCTATTACAGGTCACATGACCACTGCTGTACCCTATCTGCACTGTCCTGAGTTTGCTTCCCATCCATCTTGGATGTGGGGTCAGGGGCCAACTGGTGAAAACAATACAACCTACATTTACACTCATGAAGGTAGGGATGCCCACTCTGGGTGATCAGGTCAACTCTTCATTTTTAACCATGTTTAAAAACCTTCACAAGCATGCACCAGAGTATCCTGAGTGGTAAAAATGTTATAAACAAGTCCAAAATTTGTTTTATCAATATGGGCGAGCTGCACAGCAATCACAAAATGCAGGTAGTGTACTAGAGTAGTGTAGAATCCATGAAAGTGCAGAGACAACAAAAGTGATATCAAGAAGCAGGAGCCTCAGCGAGAACTCACGCTTAAAATGGGACAGAGCTCCACAGCTGATGGGATTATGCTCTTAACTTTGATGATTTTTGTTTATTTATTTGGGGTTTTACGTCGCTTTCAACACTGTACAGGTCATATCACGACGGGTAGTTGGAAGGGCAGAGGAAACCAGTACATAGAGTTCGCTAGGGTTGTGTACTGTAAACTGCCGACCAACGGCAAGCAACTACCAGCTTTCCCACTTAAGGCCGTCACGGGGATCGAGCCCCCGACCTCAGAGGTGGGAGGCGAGAGTGTTACCACTCTGCCACCGTGGCCCCCTCTTAACTTTGATGAAAGCTGAGACATACCACACCATGGACTTCTGTCAGTTTAAGTAATTTCCAGGTCATCTCTAACGTGGTTAGTTCGAATACAGCTTAAAACTACAGCTAGGAAATATTGATAGCATATCTTAGGACCTTTTTGCTGTATAAAATGGACTTATAAACCCAGATCTGACTGTAAACCCTCTGAACTCCTTGCTGAAAACTTTGTTGTCCAATTACAATGCCACCTCAAGGTAATAGATATTCTGTCATAACACTGCCATTGCCTCCAGTCTGACAATAATTAGAGCACATGTTTTTGCATTGCCAAGAAATCAATAATTCACCCGTATACGCCTGGTAGGAGCCTGGAGAAAGGATGATCAAAACTAAAGCAGCGTTCACACATGGGTATTCCAAGTTGGAACAAAGCTTCGTCTGTGTCATCATTAAGGTATTTTTGACTGTAGGAATATGAGCTGTACATTCAAACAGCCTTTTACATTTCAATAAATATAAAGTTAATAATCAAGTGATAGTCAGTGAGTGGCCTGATACAAATTATATTAGTGGTATAATTATATTTCGACCATAATCAGTATAGGTCTCATCAGAGGCAATGTCCCATTTAATGGAATAAGGGCCCTAAAATACTTTTTGTGTTAAACCACCGAACCGGCAGAAAATCGGTTATTTGCCGGTTTTTGGCCGGTTTTGCCGGTTTATTAGCAGTTTAGGGTGGTAAGTGTAAGATTACCAATTATTTGGTAATATAAATGGGTATATGACCTCGTGTACTTCAGGATACTTTATGTATTGCTGATAAATAGTGGCAAACTAATCCTATGCAATTGGAATATTATTTCTAATAGCACAGATTTTAGTAACCTATTTCCTAAGCCACCAATCCTAGGATATCGACGATTACCCAACCTTAGAGATTTAATCACTAATGCTGAAATTAATTACCCTGAAGAAACTAGTCAAGACACTAGTCACAAACCCAAAAATTGTATGAGATTGGGCAAATGCACCTATTGCCCAGTAATTAAGAAACTATCTGAAGCCACATGCACCTTCACCAATACTACTTGCCGATGCATTAATCTCCCAAAGAGAATTACATGTGAAATAAATAACATTATTTATTTAATAACATGTTCAAAATGCAATATGGTCTATGTAGGGGAAATGTGCAGAGAGTTTAGAAAAAGGATATATGAACACAGAAATTCAGTCCTTAAACCTAAACCCAGTAGAAGCACACCAGTTTCTAGACATTTCACCTCAGACTATCACAGAGTCTCCCACATGGAGTTTTCTGTGCTAGAATGGTGCACACCTAAGTTTGGACCCAATGAGACAGGATTGAGAAGACATGAGCTGTCCTGGATCTTTAAACTGCACTCACTAGCACCACTAGGCATCAACCAACATGTGTGAGCTATGGGTATCTTTTATAGCCTATACACTCAAGACTAATTTCTTATTATTATAGCCTTTTACATTTCAACAGAAACTAAACAATCTTGAAACCACTTAACATGTTCTAACTTTGCACTTTTCCATGGCCTATCATACAAACTGTTTCACCTTTTAATCACTTCACTGTATCTCAAATGCCCTTATGGTTATAATTACCTGTTTCTACCTGATCAACTTTATAAGTGATGTATTAAGGTATAGAGAGGGTTATGAGATGGTTGTGAGGGGCTTGGTGATGTAGAGTGCTCACCTTCAATCTCCGAGGTCACCTGTTCGAATCTGGGCCTAGGCGCTTCATGTTGAACAGTTGGTAGTTACTTGGGGATGTCCAGTGGTTTACAGTTTACAGAATCTTGACCAACTAGCATGCACTAGTTCCTCCAAACTACCCATCAAAAGATTATCCTGGCTGTTGAATGCGACATAAAGCAAAAAATAAATCTAAATCTATTAGCCTAATTTTCCAATCTCCTCCTGCTTTCTCCGCGGTGCTGACCCCTGCAATGTCTCTGGTTTATGAATATTGAACAATTTTTTTTGTGTGATGTGCCTTAGAGTCTGTCTTTATGACAGAGATTAAGCGCTATAAAAGTCCAATTAGAATTAGAATTAGCCTTTTGTCATTAACTATGGCAAAATACATACTTGACTTCACCTCCGTAGTAACATAATATATACATGTGTATTAATGTGAATATCTTATTAAATTGAAATATATAACCTTAATATATTAATACTTTACCTTAAAATTCATTGACATATCTTGAGCTTGACCTTGCTGTGTGACCCTGCATTACTATGTTGAATACCTACATCGCTGCTGCTTCAACCTGAGCCACCTTTACAATGACACTTTCTCTTCCTTGAGAGTAATACTCTTTACTTCTATTTGAACTTTATGTGTGACATTACCATATGCACATCACCCAGATATGTTATTTAAACTTGAACAATCTTTTAAGTGACACTTTTTGTTCCTTGATATTACCTCATATTAACATTATCCAATTAAACTTGGCATATAATGTTGCTATGCAGTATTACATCCAATACTGTGGTTTACCTTTACATGCTTATGCCTAGGTTACAGCATCTGCAAGTATTAACAGAGACCTCATTGGTTTGGTAGTACATGTTGAAGAACAAGCCCCCCTGTATATATATATCCTTCCCCCAGCACATATATTTTAATACAGTTCATGAGAGGTTGTGATGGCTATTTTAGTCATTTTGGCTGTCTGAAGGCATCCAACCCAAATAAGGATACCACCGAATGTGTCCTACCAAAATACGAAGCAGATCAAATGTGGTCTAACCACAAGCAAAGGTAGACCAACCAGTTTAGTTGTTGCTCCAAACCAAAACATGGAGAAAGTGTGAACACCCTGTCTGTGGTTTGATATTGGGGATAATGACACACCATAAGAAGCTGGAGAGGAGAGATGGAACAGTTGAAGAGAGCGGAAATATCATTTAATGAAGGGTTCTTGATGACAGGACAATCAAATCATCAGGAACTCTGAGCCAGAGGATTATTAATGACAGAAACTGCCTATGTTGATTGGTCATGCAAATTACAATACTATGGCTTGGACTGTAGTTGTGGGTTCGCAGTGGTCATATGATAAACATGTATGGCATTTAATCATTATGGTCCAATCCCTGTAGTTGTGAGTTTGACCCCAATTTATGCCATAATGTGGAATCTACTGAGTGACTGTGCTGATATTAACCTTACCTGTTGAAAGCTTTTATTTTGACCTTGAACTACATTTGTGATATTGATTTTTGTCCAGTAGAGGCTTGTTCTTATCATACCACAAACTAATTTCCTTTTTTTTTGCACAATGTTTTTGTTCCTTTTTGATCAAAGACCACACACTTTGACGAGTTGAACATGTTAGCTAGGGGGGGCTCGGTGGTTTAGCAGTTAGACTGCTCTTGCCTTCAACCTCTGAGGTCACCAGTTCGACCCGAGCACTTCATGTTGGAAAGTTGGTAGTGGCTTGCCGATGCCTTTGGTTTACAGTCCAGAATCTTGACCAACTAGTATGCACATGTTCCTCCACCCATAAACTACCCATTGCAACATGACCCTCATTGTTGAAAGTATCGTAAAAGAAAAAAAAATCTCAATCATGTTAGCTGGAATAGGAATTTGCTATTTGGTAAAACTGTGACTAATAAACTGAGACATTATACCAAGTGCCCCTCCATTGACCCTGTATGGCCTCAAGGCAATTATTCGTGATATACTTGATGTCTCTACCCTTTAATCAGTGGCATATAATCACTGGAATAGTCTGATGTCTCCCCTGTTATAGAATTTACTCCCAACACTTAGAAACTGCTGATATGACAATATTTCTGGTTTTGGACTAAGTTTAGTGCAGTTAGTTATATTAGCTGTGTACCTAAGATGCAGTTATGTACAGCATATCTGAAGAATTTTAGACTCTTTGGAGGCCTCGGAAATAACTTAAGATTTCAAACTGCATTATATGGTTGTAGTTTATGATTTAAGCTTCTCCTTTTGTTACAGTAGTTATATAAAAATCTCAACTATCTACTTTTGGTTTCAAGTCTCACCATTGCAATTTAAGAAAAAAACCCCAGCTGAAAACAACAAATTTGAGACAAAACTCGGTTAAGATATGTCTTAAGACCTGACACTTCTTTGTTTCTTGATATGTTAACCCCAGGCTACCGTGTACAAACATACATACTTTGGGCTGGTTTAATAAAGAAATTCAAGACTTCTGTTACAGCTGGTTGAACTTAATATGGAGTTCACAAAATATATTAAGACCAAACTCAGTTGAGACTTTAGTGTTAGCTAAATACAACACACCAATGCTTTGATTCAAAGCAATACAGTCCAAACAACCAACTGAAGTTTATATTTCTGCAGAAGGTTTAAAATGTGGACTTAAGTCTGAGCCAAAACCTCTGGTCAAAAAGGGTTAAACATTTTTGTCAATTGAGGGCGGTTTCGTGTATATGTGAATTTTAGTTAATCTATTCTTCTCACTTATTTTGCAAAGAACAAATTTATATATTTTAGCTCAGAATCAAACAAGAGCATAACAGTATATAAAAGTAATAATCCAAATACTGACAGTATATTGTTTTATAGAAAGCATTTAACTCAATGACACATTTTACTACAGTCTAAGCATTTTAAGTGTATCAGGTATACTTAAGATTGTGGAGATACCTGGTGATAAAATGATTTTTAGGTCAGTTTAACTATCTGTTCAATCTGGTGAAATTGTTTTTTCCCCTGTAAATCAATCAATGGTAAAGAGATGACAACTCAGTTATTTTGATTAAATTGGAAACCTTTCAGTCAGCCTTTTATTGAAACAAGCTTTCAATCCATTTTGCTCTTAATAAAACAGTCACAAAATGTGTCGTGGGTATTGAACCAATACAACTACTGAACACATTTCATTGTCTGTCCATTTAAGTAAAAATCCTTGACTAGTCCCTGTTTTTATCAAAACATGTAAAATGCTGTACAATTGAACTGTGTAGCTGAAATAAAACGTTCAGCAATTGTCACATTTTAAAGAATCCATTTTCACCGGTAGGCCAGTTTTTCTTTCTCAGTCATACAGATTTCAAACTTCAATAACCAGGGTGATAGTTGGGCAAGATATGGTCTGTTTCTACCTGTCTGGTTCTATCTGCTTCCAGATCCCCAGGCGAGGGTTTGTGTTCTCTCAGGTACTGTTTGTTTACATATATAATAAGCTAAAATAGTTGTGAATATAATAGCCAACTAAACTAGTCAGCGTCGAACATTTGGGTCAACATGACAGCTATAACAATAACCTTATCTTAAACTAAATTCTTTTGACCATTGCCAAGATTCAAATCCAACTGATGAGGTACATAGAATGGCAGACTTGAATATTATATAACAAGAGGAGATGTATTGTGTTGTGTATTTTTAATAATTTTTTATTAACCATTATTACTTGTCACTGAATTATACACAATTGTGTTTATCGTCTCTCTATCACCCATTTTAAACTTTTATTGCTTAATCATAGAAGAACTAGATTTTTTGAATCATCCCCATATTGATTAGACCATAATTGATGACTTTTTGCCACCATAGGACTCATGTTAATCGAGGGATCCCTGTCATCATATTTCTATGCTTTATAGAGAAAAAAAAGAACAAATGGTTAAAATAACAACAACCAGAGTAAAACAGCGATCATATTTTCTACAAAGAAGTAACTTCCTATTTTTAAATATTTGAAAGGGAAATAATTAACCATCAAGCTAGAGGAAATTAGATTCTCATTTATATATTTCCCCCACTATTATCATGCTTCGATTGTAAACATTTCAAAACAGACAGCAAAACAAAAAACTGATGTGCGTTATTACAAGCTTGGCATTAAAGTCCCTCTCGCTCGGGTCAGGGGTTCCTATTATGACCTTAACTGTTGACCTTTGATACATAATATGTAATCTATTACTGAACAGTGCCATGATTAAATGCTGTAGATCCTTTAGCTTAAGGAGTTCAACTTGGTAGCTATTCACTACCATAAAACACTGGGATATTCCAGTCAGTGTGATTGACATAGTGTTATGAGAGGGATCTTACTAAAACTAACCGCTAAAAGGTTACATAGACAATTCAGCTGATTTTGCTTACAAAAAAGAGAAAGCTAACAATCTTACAGTGAACTTATTTCATTTGTTTTGTACGTGCGCTTCAAACCACAGATAGTAGACACAAGCAATTACTACCTTTATAAAATCTGAATATTTTCCAAATGGATCCTATAAGGTAAAATACTGGTGTCTATATTTTAAATGAGGTTTAAGTGCTCTATGTGCTTCTGTGCAAAGTACCAAGCTGTTGCTGCCATAAAAACTGCTAAGGGCTTTCCAACACCCTTTCAGTCTACATAAACCAATTCCCCCCCCCCCCCCCTTCAATATGACAAGTATAGATTGTCTACTGCCGGGCAGAAAATTTCAGATTTGATTTATACTTTATAAGTCGGCTACATATGACATTACTGATCATTCTATACCAAAGGTTTGGACAATGTTGGGATTTAATTGGCTCTGCTGAAAGCTGAATCAAAACGCAGATAGTTGCTCTGACCTTTTTAGTTAAATGTTTTTATTTAAATTCATACATTTTAGCTCTATTTTTGTCAACAGAGAGGGGTGTTATACATTTTTAACACACATAATCCTTCCGTATTTCTACCTTTTTATTTTTGGATCCTTCAACTAATGTTGGATGAATGCGTGGCATAAAATATATTATATGTTTTTTATGTACCATCCAATTCAAAGGGCCCCTTTCTCTACCTAGCTTATTGGCGTGTTGCCAACATTAGAACAACATCATTAATTTATTTCTATACAGTTACAGACTACACAACTTCTAATTAATGCTTAGATGATTATCTTTCAAAAAGGTATACAAAAAGACCCCTATTATGTATCAAATTATATATCTACTGCTAAATTTTGTATCAGTAGTGAATAAATAACATTGATATTATTTGTACCTCATTACATATATTGTAATTTCACTCTTTGCAGTCTAATTACCACCACAGTATCATATGTAACTAGAACTGTGTATGGATGAGCACAAATGGATCAGTCCTATTTGTAGATGTGATGATTTTACAGTAATGTTAACGATTATCAGTTGGGCGATAATCAGGATAAACATTGAAAGTGTTGTTTCATTTGTGAGATGTCGTTGGTGAGATATCATGCACATGCTTTCACTAGGATATGAAAGGAAGTGTTCACCATCATTGCTTGCTTCTTAGCCGAAGAGAGAACAACCGGCGTATATCTCTAGTCAGATTATCATTCAGCTTTAACCATGGACAAAGACAGGAGGTAAGAGTCTTCATACAGATGCCACAATGCTCATAAGCATAACACCAGTGTAATGTTAAGAAAAACTAACATAATTCTTAGGTTACTAAATTAACAGACTACTTGTCCCATTTTAGGAATAGTAATTATAGTGAATCTTTAGAATTAGTAAACACAGAAAGTAGTCCTCTGGGGCCGATTTCACAAAGGGACTTAAGTCCAGATTTAGGCTTAAATCTAAGACTTTGGTCTTAAATTTTGTCAAAAAACTGCTAAGTCTGTGGTCTTAGACTTAGCGGATTTCACAAAGCAGCTAAGTCCATGAAATTGCTAAGTCAGTGGACTTAACTTTTAAGTCTGGGAGGTAGTGGGCTTAAATTTTGTAAAGAGGACTTAAATATGGCCGCCATAAACTTTTCTCCACTTCAAAATTTGAAATGGCTGTAAATAAATTATAATTATGCAGAACACCTCACTAAAGTAGTGTTTGGGAAGTTTATATGTGCTAACAAGGTTTTCAATTTCAAAACAGCACTTATCCTTAGATAAAATACATTAAATGAAGAATATGTGGCATCAATATTATGTTTTGAATAGATACAAAAGGTCACATGACACAGAAAACCACTGTGGTTATATGATAAGCCTAGACTTAGCTAAGTCACCTTTGTGAAATCATTTTTCTAGCTAAGACCAAAGTCTTAGATTTAAGTCCAAAAAAGGACTTAGTTTAAGTCCTTTAGTGAAATCGGCCCCTGTTCTTCCCTTATTTGGTTGTGTTTAGAATAGTTACACCTTTCTCTCTTCATTGGGAGCCAACTTTGTATATTAGCATGTAAATAATTTAGTTGTGGTTTGTTTTGTATAAACTTGTGGCTTTGGCTTGTACATGTTGCATATCCCTTGGCTTCTAGTTGGCTTGTGTTGCTTATTTTATTGTAGAAGTTCACTTTGACTATATTTTAGCACTTTGGTATAAATTTGTTAACAATCATCAACCACTGCATTTCGCCTCAGTGCACTCACTACTGTTGGTATGCTACACAACTTCGCAAGCACAACTTGGTCTAGTAACCAAAAATGACATTGCTAAATGAGCTTTGCTGAGCATATATAAATGACACCCATTTTTGAATATTCTTGTCAACAGGCAAATACACTAACAAAAACATGTTAAAACAAAGAAATGATGTCAATATATACTTCACATTAAAATGCCGGAAGTACACTTCTAATAAAATAAGTAGTGATAAATAGCTGGTAATATTCTTGAGAGGTGAGTTATATCACCTCACTTCTATGAGCATCTGGTTCTTCTGAAAATCAATCACGAGATGAAAGCTGACACTGATAGTTTCATTAAGCTAGACGCCTTTAGTTATGGATATTTTCTCCATTTCTATATTTATTTCCAGTCATATATCAAAAACAAATGTACATACTAATTCATAATCAATGTAAAATATATAATAGCTCCAATTTAAAATTACATTGTTAGTTCACCTTTAATATACCCATATCCACATATACAACACTGAAGCACACATTTTGTGTTCAGAAGGTTGATTTGTTGTGGTATAACTGGTTTTAAGCATTTACGTAAAATCGAATTTTTCATTTATATCATTACCGGATTTAGATTTCAATTTGATATTAATGCACGTTTTACCAAGTATGAAATATTTGATATATTTTTAATTTTACAGGAGACCTGAAAGTTTTGAGTTCAAAGAAGCAAGAAAAACTGGGCACGATTATTGGAATTGAACAATGACAGTGATGTATTGGGGACAGTAATAGCCAGGATGTTAGACAACTTGTTTTACAGGGCAGACAGGAGTTAAATATATGGTATAGGCTTCACTCTGTATTAAATGAAATATTTCACTTTGTGTTGTGATCACATTTAAGTCAATAAGTAGTTTTAGATAGTACTTTAACTTGAAATACCATATGTTACTACATGCATTAAATAAAAGTGTTCCCTGATTTTTAGAACAAATATGTATATATACATCTTAAAGGGTTGTTATATAGATTGTAAACTATCTGGGGAATGAACTGTAAAAGATGACAATAATGAAGTATCACAAATATACTTAAGATGTTTGTGTAGATGAAATGCCTAGCAGGACCTCTGAATGGCATTCCATTTGTTTTGAAATTGGTTTTCTGAAAATCTATCACAAATAGAAAAAAGTTGACTTTGTTGAAGGGTTGATTAAGTTGGAACCATCTCATATATTTTGAGGATTTTTCTCTACTGGGCTGTATATTTTAATCAAAAGGCAATGATAGTACTTTGGTGCTACATTTTTGTAAGAGGGTGAGAGGGTTTACTTCAACGAATCGTTATTACTCCATCCAGTCAGTTTTGATGTTGAAGGAATTTTATGTATTATGATAATTTTTATTTGCTTATGATTATAAGCAATAACTTTATTAATAAAACAGTCAATAAATGGAGAGTTTCATGTAATTAGTTCCACCCTTCTTCAAACTTGCAATTTTAGTATAAGACCAAACTGTTGAAATATAAAAGAATCACCAATATGTAAAGTATCTAAACATATTGACACTTTGAAAGATTTTATTTCTGTCTTGACAGTAGATTCTGGACAGGAATAAAGGAGTGCAAGTGCCCAATCACACTTCTAGCTGTTTATTTTCGGAGATCATTCACAAAAATTATCACATCATTGTTATGTTGTCCACTCAGTAATTTTGACAGGAAAGTTTTAAATTACAAATTACTAACATCAGCAGTTTTTCATGATCTTTAAAAACCCCCAAAATGGAGGCTGGGTCTAGAAAAGGGTAATAACATTAATGAAGACAGAACTACTATCTTAAAAATAGATTTGGTCTTTTGAGAAAAAAATCCTTTAAGTCCTTTGATATTTCTTTCTATTTCGTGCTGTTTCTTTGCTTTAAGACTGCTATTTTTATTGTAATGACTCGTGTAGATTTGTTAATTTTATACATACAGGATGCATGTTTAAAACACATAAAATTCAACTTTTCAAAGTATCAAACTAATCTTTATCAACATAAAGCACAACACAGTGTATAAAAGTAAGTCAAATTCATTTTTAACATTTGACCCACAGTCCCTCTTATTCAGGACATCTCAAATTACAGCACATCCAGACATCTGTGTATAGATTGCTCTGCTTTCTGCTTTAGATAAACACACAAAAAATCACAATACAAGTCAGCAGTGATATGTTCAATTGCTCTAGAGATTGGATCAATGATTCCATGTTCAATCTGAACTGAAAGCGCAACGTGACTGCGAAAGATTCAAAGGATGAAACCACGAAGAAATTCTAAGAAGAAATTTAACATCTGAAGTTTGCACAGGTTTTCATATGAACACACTCTGGGGACAGTTTCACAAAGGGTCTTTGATAGTCAGTCTTTTGGGGGCTGAGTCAGAGACTTAAATCCGAGCCTTTTGTCTTGCCCAAATCTTGGTCTCAAATGGGTTTCAGAAATGGCTACTTACCTAAGATCAAGATTTGACTGATTCATCAAATAGCCTCAGTGGTTTTCTGTGTCATGTGATCATTTTATTTCTAGTCACAATTTACTACTGGTGAGATATATCCTTTATTTGACATTTTTTATCTCAGGAAAATGCTATTTTGCAATGCAAAAACTTTGTAACCACATAAAAAATTCCATATATTATTCTAGGAATATGTTCTATGTGATTATACTTTATTTTCAGCTATTCCAAATTTAAAGCTGAGAAAAGTTTATGGCAGCCATGTTTAATTCTTTGTCTACAAAAGTAAGCCCACTCCCAGATTGAATTAATTTTAGCCTAATAAGACTCAGTCAAAGCTACGACTTAGCTATTTTGTGAAATCCAGGCTTGTGTAAAATTCAGGCTTGTGTAAAACCACAGCCTTGGCAGTCTGTGGTTAAACCACAGTTAACATAAAGAAGCTACACTCTTTATCAACGACTGAAAATAATGATTGTTTATCAAGGTACTATGAATATCAAGACTCAGTTTAAATGATTTAATAAGTTTTAAATGTGGATACTTTTATCGTTAAAATGTTTCCTTGGATGTATGATGTTCAATATAATACAATACAAGGTGAAGACCTTCCCACGACCTAAGCCTATTTCAAGCATTTGTCCCACCATCTAATGGCAAGCATTGCATCAGCCCAGCCACAGATTATCCAATAAAAGATGCTTCAAATATAACTTATCCCCTTGGGAATCAAGTCAATTTGTCTTATTGAATTTAAACAACCTCATTTCAGCTCATTTGTCGGAACTGTTAACTCTTAATTTGTTCATCATTTCTGTATTTTCCTGCTGACACAGACATAACTACTTAAAAATAATAAAAAATATATCTTTCAAAACATGAAGGTAACAGTCTTTTTTCTTGTTATTCCGTAGAGAACTATTCTCTTAAAATTGGACTGTTTTATGGTAGTGTTACTCTCGCTCCATGAATATTGATGTATCCTGATATGTATACGTACCAACCATGTTCTCGACAACTTTGTTGTAAATTTTTTCCACCACTCGTAATAGTGTTGCTAGGGAGTCAAATAAAATGTTCTTGCCTTGTTTATTAATATTATAGTTGTGTTGACACCTTACAGCTGCAATTCAGCTCTTCAGGGTGAATATATTTCAGTGTTGTATACTGTCAAAATGTGAATAACTAAATGGAAATATTAAAGGGGTTTTCGCATATACCCCCAAAAATCAGACCTATTCTTAAAATATCTCCGACATTTTTAAGTTATAATGTCAATTAACGTTCAAAACATTTAGCTTGATTCATATATTTCTTAATTCAAGTTTACCAAAGTATTTCATGCATAAAATTACTCTGTATAAAAGTGAATTTAATGTCAAATGTAGTAAACTCTACAAGACTTTCTTAACCATTGTTGCTTTCGAGTCTTCACTTCATAAATGTAAAATCATTTTAACAGCAGTTTTTCAATGATGCTCCTAGCCATGGAGGATTTTAGCTATGTAGATCATATAGTTGGATGAATGGGTCTGTCTGTTTGCGGGGGCCATGGTGGCAGAGTGGTAACACTCTCGCCTCCCAACTCTGAGGCCGGGGTTTGGTTTCCGGCACGGCCTCCAGTGGGAAAGCTGGTAGTTGCTTGCCGTTGGTCAGTAGTTTACAGTACAGAACCCTGACGAACTGTATGTACTGGTTTCCTCTGCTATTCCAACTACCCGTCATGATATGACCTGTACAATGTTGAAAGCGACGTAAAACCCCAAATAAATAAATAAAAAATAAGTCTGTTTGTTTGCAAAATACCTCGAAAAGTTATAGGTGGATTTTGATGAAAATTTCAGAAAATGTCCACATAGCACAAGGAACAGATGCTTAGATTTGGTGATCTGGATCACTGTCTGGATCCAGCTCTCTGACTGCCTTTGTTTCTGCAATGAATAGCCACTTTAAAATTTACTTATTCTATATGTTTTGCATCACCTTATATGGTCAATTAAGGTAAATATTTAAAAATAATACCTCAAAACCAATTATTTTTAACTGTACCCTAATTTTGATAGAGGGGCCTGAAAGTGGGATCCCTTAGTTTGAAAGTTTTACTATTCAGGGGAAATAATGATTGACCCTATTAAAAATGAACAAAACAGGGTTTTGAACAAAAAAAAATTCTGAACATAATAATTAGTTGTTTGCATTATATTACGACATTTAAGTATCATAGAAAAAATTGTTTGATTGCAGTTTATGTCAGTATTTCTGCCATTTGACAACTGGATGCCATCCTATGTTTCTTGGTTCCAGGCATCTCAGGGGCCATGTTCAAAAAGGTCTTAGACAAGTCTTAGGTTCAACTTTTGTATACAAATACAGGCAAAGTAAGTCTGAGATTTGGTGAATTTAGTGTAAAACAAACATGTCCTATGCCTTAATAAAGTTTTAACTAGGATGATTATTTCTGTACTTTAGACTCTGTTGGTACAAAAAATAGGCGCTAGGAAGAGATGGTTAGATAATATAAGTTCTATATAGTTTCTACATAGGAATTGCCAATATATAGTTAAATTGTGTATAAGGTAGAAATCAGTTAGCTACAAGAAAAGTGAATTTATTTATTTATTTGGGGTTTTACGTCGCTTTCAACACTGTACAAGTCATATCACGACGGGTAGTTGGAAGGGCAGAGGAAACCAGTACATACAGTTTGTCAGGGTTCTGTACTGTTAACTGCCGACCAACGGCAAGCAACTACCAGCTTTCCCACTTGAGGCCGTGCCGGGAATCAAACCCCGGCCTCAGAGGTGGGAGGCGAGAGTGTTACCAGTCAGCCACCATGGCCCCGAAAAGTAATGAAAACATGACTCTTGCTCTAGATCAGTCTCTTCCATTCACAGTAGTTTTGTACATTTGAAAACCGTTTACTGGCCCTGAAAACAGATCTACATGTATCGCAAACTTTATGTTACAATTAGTGGCAGACTCGTGTTTTCTAATTACAATGAAAAAATTAGAAAGAACTCATAGAATGCAGAAACAAATGAACATACCCCAAAACATAAGCTTCTGATGGGGCAGCAAAGGGTTCACATGATCTCCAACTAAAGAAAAGAGACCGGGAGCTTCATAATATAATAGTAAGTAATATGATAATCACATGCATTCACTTCTTTATTGTCCAAAGTACAAATCTCTTGTTTCACACTTAAGCAGGTTTACAAATTAACCCTAAATAATGTTTTGGGATAATTGATTATATGCACGATTGTGTGCAAAATTCACCCCACCCACCCACAGCATATTTCATGAAATAATCACATCTGAGGTTGTTTACTATCACTGGTATACGTAGTTGAACAACAAGGTTCAGAGCCTTTAAAAATAGCTGTACAGGAACAAAGCTAATGAATTTTGCCTGACAAAATATGATCTATTTGCCTTTTATCTTCTTGCCCACCAATAGCTTGAAGGTCACTGTAACATGTGCAATTTTAGTCCGTTATTAATTGCATGTGCTCCTCAAGTGTTTGGCCTTACAAATTTTCCTATAAAACAGATTTAATGAAGGAAAGGTTTTAATGGGCATCAAATTGAAGAAATTTTAAAATAACATCAAGAAACACCATATCTTATATTTTAAAGGTTTCGGAGAAAACATTCATTTGGAAATATGTTGCCTGCATTTTGTGAAGAAGAAAGACAAAGTAAGGCTGACAAACATAATATGAACAAATGATTTAATGCTGACAGAGTTTAATTCATCTTAATAAACAATAGCTATCTGGCACTGTCCAACATTTGGATTACCAAGTGTTACTGCTATGGCTAAAACTGGGACATGTTGATTGCATAAACTCTCAGAAACAGTGCATGTTGCACATTAATCAATGGGAGTAGTACTATGTACTAAAATATAAAAAGAGAAAGAATTGCAAATATCCTTGTTGTCAGATGGTGACAGATTATTGCAAATAGGGGTGATTGAAATGATTACAGTACAATTTTTACTGTTCTCTTCCACTAATTTGTGAATTACTATAAACACTGTCATGTTCAGGTCGAAGAAACTGTGGTGGCGAATCACACTACTCGCTGTTTATTTTTGGAAATCATTCACAAAAATTATCATAGCATTGTTATGTTGTCGACTTTGTAATTTTTAACGGGAAAGTTTTAAATCTGAGAAACAATTACAAATTACTAAGATGAGTTTTTTCATGATCTTTAAAAACCCTAAATGGAGACTGAACGGATGAAGAAACGGATGCCAACATTAATGTAGACAGAAATACTCCCTTAAAAATAGATTTGGTTTCTTGAGAAAAAAGCTTTTTAATTCCTTTGATATTTCTTTCTATTCCATGCTGTTTGTTTGCTTTAAGACTGCTGTTTTTATTGTAATGACTTGTGTAGATTTGTTAATTTTATACATGTAGGATGCATGTTTAAACACAAAAATTCAATTTTTAAAAGTATCAAACTAATGGTTAACAATATGAGTCCCCATACAGTGTATAAAAGTAAGTCAAATTCATTTTTAACATTTGACCCACAGTCCCTCTTATTCAGGACATCTCAAATTACAGCACATCATGACATCTGCGTATAGATTGTTCTGCTTTCTGCTTTAGATAAACACACAAAAAATTCTAATTCTAATTGGACTTTTATAGCGCTTAATCTCCCCAAACAAGAGGACTCTAAGGCGCAACAAAACAAAAAGCAGTCAACAAAATTCTGTGTCCAGGGACATAACAGGGGTCGAACACCACGGAGAACGCCAGGAGGATGATTCAGGCTAGGGTGGATATGCTTTGGTGTACAGGTAGGTTTTAAGCTGTTTTCTGAAGGAGGCCAGGGATGGAGAGGCACGAATCACATCAGGGAGAGTATTCCACACAGTAGGAGCATCAAACGCAAAACTATTACCAAACTGTTTGACAGATTTATGAACAGAGGGGCAGAACTTTGGAATAACTAGGAAATTACCACCACTTTCACTGCGCCTGGTACTATAAGAACTGCTGTAGGAAGAAAGATGTGGTGAAAAATACCTGGGAAAACCTGTGTGAAGATACTTATAAACAAGTACACTTACAACAAAAATCCCAATACAAGTCAGCAGTGATATGTTCAATTGCTCTAGAGATTGGATCAATGATTCTGTGTTCAATCTGAACTGAAAGCGCAACGTGACTGAGTGATTCACAGAATAAAACCAAGAAGAAGTTCCAAGAAATAAATTTAACATCTGAAGTTTGCACAGGTTTTCATATGAACACACTCTGGTGATAGTTTCACAAAGGTTCTTAGATTGTCGATCTTTTTGGGGGAGTCAGAGACTTAAATCTGAGCCTTTTGTCTTGCCCAAGTCTTAGGCTTCAGTGGAATTCAGAAATAGCGTCTTACCTAAGATCAAGATTTGACTGATTTATCCAATGACCACAGTGTTTTTTGTGTCATGTGATCATTTATTTCTACTCAAAATATATTACTGGTGAGATATATCTTTTGTTTGACATTTTTTTCAATCTCAGGAAAAGTGATATTTTGCAATGCGAAACCTTTGTAACCACATAAAAATTTCCATACACTATTCTAGGAAGATGTTCTATATTTTTAAGCTTTATTTTCAGCTATTCCAAATTTAAAGCCGAGAAAAGTTGATGGTGGCCATATTTGAGTCTTTTTCAACAAAAGTTAAGCCCACTCCCAGGTGGAATTAACTTTAAGCCTAAGACTCAGTCTAAGCTAAGACTTAGCTACTTTGTGAAATCCAAGGTAGAGTAAAAATCCAGGCTTGTGTAAACCCGGAGGGTTGGCCTAAGTTAGCAAAAAGAAGTTACACTCTTTGTCAACTGACTTAAAATAAGTATTGTCCAGCAAAATACTATGAAAGTCAAGATGTCAGTTTAAATGATTTGATAAGTCTTAAATATGGATACATTTATTGTTGTTATGTTTCCTTGGATACATGATATACAATATAATACAAGGTGAAGACCTTCCCATTACCTAAGCCTATTTCAAGCATTTGTCCCACCATCTAATGGCAAGCGTTGTATCTGACCAGCCACAGATTATCCAATAAAAAGATGCTTCAAATATAACTTATCCCCATGTGAATGAACTCAATTTGTCTTATTGAATTTAGACAACCTCATTTCAGCTCATTTGTCAGAACTGTTAACTCTTAATTTGCTCTGCATTTCTGTAGGTTCTCACTGACACAGACATAACTATTTAAAAAGAATAAAAATATCTTTCAAAACATGAAAGTAACAGTCTTTTTACTTTTTATGCTTTATAGTACTATTCTCTTAAAATTGGACTGTTTTATGGTAGTGTTACTCTCACTCCATGAATATTGATTTATCCTGATATGTATACGTACCAAACCATGTTCTTGCCAACTTTGTTGAAAATTTTTGTCATCACTCATAATAGTGTTGCTAGGGAGTCAAATTGAATTTTCGGGCCTTGTTTATTAATATAATAGTTGCGTTGACACCTTACAGCCGCAATTCAGCTCTTCAGGGTGAATATACTTCATTGTTGTGTACTGTCAAAATGTATAGAACTAAATGGAGATATTAAAGGGGCTTTCGCACATGCGCCAAAAAAATCACACCTATTCTTAAAATATCTCCAACATTTAAGTTGTAATTTCACAATTCAACATTCAAAACAGTTAGCTTGATTCAGGCTTACCAAAGTATTCTGTGCATAACTATACACTGTATATAAGTGAATTTAACACCAGATGTAGTAAACTCTACAAGGCCTTTTCTTAACCATTGTTCTTTTTGAACCTTCACTTCATACATATAAAAACATTAACAGCAGTTTTTCAGTGATGCTCCTAGTTACTTCAGCCATGGAGGTTATGTAATTGGATGCAACGGGTTTGTGTGTTTTGTTTGCAAAATACCCCAAAAAGGTATGGATGGATTTTGATGAAATTTTCAGAATATGTCCACAGTGGCACAAGGAACAGATGATAAGATTTAGTGGTGATCTGGATAACTATCTGGATCCAGCTCTCCTAGTTCCCTTGTTTCTGCAATGAATTGCCACTTGATATAAGTTGTGCTTCTTCTCTAACATGTTTCAGCAAAGGGTTTAAAACTTACTTATTATATATGTTTTGCTTCAGCTTATATGGTCAATTAAGGTAAATATTTAACAAGAGGGTCAAAGATGCCCCAAAAGGCGGGTTGCACAGGCAGCTATAAGGTTAGTGATTGCTGTAATTAAATTTAGAAACAATGAAAGAAATTTTAGGTCACCCAGTTAAGGTAAATGTGTGAGAGATGCTAAGAAATGTAAAACTTGTAATCTAGGTTACATAATAGGTTACATAATTGTATCTATCCTATAAACGGACAAACAAAAAAATGGAATTACACGAATTTCGAAAGCAACTTAGTTATGATGGTGATCTATCTCCCTGTCAAGTTTGAGTTCGATTGGACAAAATGTTTTCGAGTTAGAGTCTGAAAATTGCAAATTTAATAAGTAAATTAAATTTTTATAAGTTAATACCCTATCCAATGGACAATTGCTAAACCGGTCGGCGCAGACCGGCCCGCCAAACGCCAGAAAAAGATGTCCTGTGTTTCCACCGGCTGGCCGGTCCCAGTACTGTGCATTCGCCAGGTGGCGCATGGTATTTACTTCCTGTCTAGACAACATGACGTCATAGCATCTTTTTCGTTGTCTAAAACTATTAGACCCCTAGTAAGCTGATAGCGGGGTCGGTGGGAGGGTCTTGTGTGTCCATTGGATAGGGTATTAACTTATAAAAATTTAATTTACTTATTAAATTTGCAATTTTATTGCGTTAATACATCCTATCCAATGGACAATTGCTGAATAACTACCGCTTGGTTGGCGGGTAAGTTACTAGGGACTTATGTGAACTCACAAGTAATAGCAAATTTTAACCTACGGTCTAGGCTGACTTCGTCAGGAAACCTATAGGTCCAGGCCTGGGTTGAGTTTAAGGTCAGGAAACCCTGCAAGGCCATGGTCGGTTGCCAGCAGCCGGTTACCCGGGGCTATACCGCCGTCACCCCCCCTTTTTTGCAGACCTGCTCTGAGGTAGGGGAAGAGAGGGATGAGTTCAGTCCCAGAATGCAAATAAACCTCCCAAAGGAAGTACGCCACACTTAATTCTTATGTACATGAAGAAACTGTTTATACATATATACAAATCTCCTCAATCTAAGGGCCACTTGTGGATCTGCTGAGCAGCCACTACCGAGCCCAATTGGTAAAGCTCTGAATCAGCCCAAGCACCGCCCTTCATATAGAACTGTGTGAAGGTATTGTGACTTCAGTGGCAGGCTGACAAGATTGGATCTAAGGAGACTCCCGACTGGGAGGCCTTAGAAGGAGCAAAGGCCCTGACATCATGGGCTTTAACCTGATGTTAAATGTGGGCCCCCTGGTCAGAGAGCTCATAACATAGGATCACAGTCTGCTTGATCCAAGAGGAGATAGTGGCAGGTGAGATGTCTTTGTTGAAACCTTTCTTAAAGGAGACAAAAACCACCTCCTTATTCTGCCTGATGTCTGAGGTCCTGTCCAAATAGTAGCACAACGCTCTGACCGGACAGAGGGACCTGTCAGACTTGAGGGATCTATCCAGAGTCGGGGCCAGGGCTGTTATAACCCCAGGGGCCACACTGGACACTCTATGGCCAGCTGATTCTAGGATAGAAAGCTGGGTGATGGATACAGGGACCCCTTTGACCAATCGGATTGGTGTCCAATATATCAGTTTTGCCAGGCATGAATCTCACTTTTGCACTTGCCCGACCCAAAGGCCAAGAGGAATACCGTCTTGAAGGTCAAATGCTTCAAGGGGGGCCTCCTTGATTGGATCAAAAGGAGTCTTAGCTGGTGCACGGCCAGTGAGAAGTTCCAGAAGGGTATGCCACTCCTGCCTCTGGGTCTGTCTCTGAGGAAACTATCCAGGAGACGAGCGAGATTTTCGTCCTTACTGATGTTGAAGGGTGAATTTCCAGTTTATCAACAATGGGTGACCTATAACCATCAATGGTGCTGGGCTGTTTGCGAACCCAGGGCCCAGAGGGAAACTGCCTTGAAGGTCAAATGCTTCAAGGAGGCCTTTAATTGGTTCAAAATGAACCTTGTCAGCTGGTGCAAAAACCAGGGAGAGGTTCCAGGAAGGGGTTACCCTCCGGCCTTTGGGTCTGTCTCAGTGGAAGCTATCCAGGAGACGAGTGAGATTTTCATCCTTACTAACATTGATGGGCAAATTTCTAGACTATCAGCAATGGCTGACCTGTAACCATCAATGGTACTGGGCTGCAACTTCCTGTCCTGAAACAGGTACCTAAGGAAGTAAACTGACTTTACAGGTGGTGCCCGAAGTCCACCTGATGAATGATACATCACTTGGTAAAAATGACCCATTTGCCTCATAGACTGATCTGATTGACCCCCCTTTGAGGAGCCTCAATTCTTGCTGCCACTGCCTCAGACAAGTCCTGCTCCTCGATTGCTGAGGCTCTAGGAGCCCTGCATGGAGATTAAGATTTGTCAGATTTCTGTGAGGGATCTGATCGAATGGTTGTGAACAGGCTGGACAGATTGGGCAGGCTCAGCGGGATGTGGCTGGACATGGCCACTAGATCCCAAAACGGAGCAATCAGAATGATTCTCTTACATGGGGAGTCTTGCAACTTCTCCACCACTTTGCCCAATATGGCTGATGGTGAGAAGGTGTATGCTTTTAGATCCTACCATGGCCGACTGAGCACATCCACTGCTGTGGCCAGGGGATCCGGTACCAGTGACACAAAACAGAGGCGACTTGTTGTTGAACCTCGTGGCAAATAAGTTATTTTGGGCCGGTGCCACCTACTGCATAGAGTGGAAGACATGTGGGAGGAGAAACCACTGTTGGGATGGTCTGGCCTAGTCTGGACAGCCTGTCTGCTACCACATTAGGCCGGCCTGGAATGTGTCGTGCTTAGAGTCACTTGTTTCCTGGTACACCAGGTCAAGATTCTCCATACTAGGGCACAAGGTGGGCCCGACCTCATTCCTCCTTCCTTTATGCATGACACTATTGTGGTGTTGTCAGTAGCTACAAGTACTATCTTGTTGAGCAAAGGTCTTGGAACTCTTTTAAAGCCAGAAAGGCTGCTTTAAGTTCTAGATAGTTTATATACAACTTGCTTCCCAGAGGGGACCAGGTTGCTCTTGCCAAGTGCTCATCTAAGTGAGCGCCCCACCCTTCTATTGATGCGTCTGTAAATATTTGCAGAGCATGTTTTATTGGGTGTAGTGGTTGGCCTGTAAGTGCATTGTCTTCCTTCAGCCACCATTGTAAATGGGGGTGCAGGGACCTGGGGACTTGGATCACCTTTTGCAGTGATTCTGGATACCCTCCAGTTGTTTTTGAGATACCACTGTATGGGTCTCATATGAAGTCTGCCTAGATTAACATGCTTTTCTGTAGATGTTAGTAACCTATCAAGGACATGAATTCCCGGACCGGGCAAGCCGGTAGGGATAGCAGTTTTAACAGTCTCTTGAAGGTTCTGTCACCAGTCCAGAGTCGGTCGGAACCAATCAGACCTGAAGTTGAACTGGTAGCCTACAAAATCGAAGTCTTGTTTGGGCTCCAGCTCTGATTTCTCTAAGTTCATCAGCCACCCAGTTGCTGACACATTATTTACTAGTTCCTTTGTATGTTGGAGACAAGCCTGGTGGGATCTGGCTCTCACCAACCAGTCATCTAGGTACAGGTGGCTTCTTAAATCCTTGTGTATGGCTATCCATTTCACCTGCTTTGGTATCACGGTGAACTCCAAAGGTGCTGTGGACCAACTGAATGGCAGGGCCTTGAACTGGTATGCCCGACCTTGGATGTGAAATCTCAGGCATTTCCTGGATTGTTCTTGTATAGGTATATGGACATAGGTATCCCTCCTTCAACAGTTATACTACCTAGGGTCCAGCCCCCAAGGCTTCCTACGTTCCCAAAAAGGGCTTAGTCTGGAACCTATAGGCAGACTGTGTGCCACATTTGGTATTCTGACCAACATTTTCTGTCCCTCCGGACACTGGTCCGGTCTGGAGACAATGATCCAGGTTAACAGTCTCTCTGTTCTTATTGTGGTCCGGTGGGGCTGACACAACTTTTCACATTAATAGACTCTTCGCCCCGGGCCAGCAGCCTGCAAGGTGCAGTATTTACAGAGCAATTGTCATTTGTGAGATGTCTGACCCCTGGCCGGAGATGATGACAAAATTTATTATCTCTCCAGTCAAGTCCAGCACCGATAACAGGTTGTTGAGAGGTGTGATAAGGGACACTGTCATATACCTGTCATATCACCAAAACCACTGACTGGTCTAAGAATTCTCTGTAACCAAATAAACCTTAGGTATTTCTGTCCGGTACCCGGGCTCCATACTCGGTACTTTACTGTAACTAGTAATTCTCTGTAACAAAAAACTGGCAGGCTGGGGTCATCCATGAATTTTGACAGCTACTGGTCTATATTTAGCCAGCCTTTTTTTTTTTTATTTAACCAGTTGGGTTGAAGCACTGTACAGTAAGGACTGTGTAGCCAACACCCTGTTAGTAGACTTTGTAACCAGTAGGTTGAAGCAAGTGTACAAGACTGTGTAGCCAGTACCAGTCGGTACACTCTGTAACCCGTTGTTAAAGCAAGTGTACAAGGCTGTGTAACCAGTACCAGTCGGTACACTCTGTAACCAGTTGTTGAAGCAAGTGTACAAGGCTGTGCAGTCAGTACCAGCCGGTACACTCTGTAACCAGTTGTTGAAGCAAGTGTACAAGGCTGTGTAGCCAGTACCAGTCGGTACACTCTGTAACCAGTTATTGAAGCAACTGTACAAGGCTGTGTAGCCGGTCGGTACACTTTGTAACCAGTTGTTGAAGCAAGTGTACAAGGCTGTGTAGCCAGCACCAGTCAGTACACTCTGTAAATAGTTGCTAAAGCAATTTTACAACTATCTTTTGTGTTGAATTCAGCTTGCTGTAGGTTTCCTCCATTAAGTAAAGCATTTCTTTAATCCCACGTCTTACTTGTAGATTTGACAGTTGCTGGGAAAGCCCTTGTGAGCTATATTAGAAACACTTGGTGTTCGGTGCGTCACGTGACCAGCTTGCTGGTCGGAAAGACACGCGATTGGCTGATTGGAGCTCGTCAGTTGTGACGTTCTTTTGTGATACTTAAACATGCAAATGCGCAGTATTCTGCTCATCCACAAACCCCACTACCGACAACGAAGCCGGGTCTGCAAGGCAGGGACTGCAATCACAGTAGACGTGAGTTCTGAAGAACGCACTTCCGACCTTCCTGGTCGGTGAAAACACGTGACCTGTTTCGTGATTGGTCGGAAGGACACGCGATTGGCTGACTGGAGATGACGTCAGTATTCGCGTTCTTTGTGTGAAGCTTTACCGGCAACTTTACAGTCCACAAAACCCCACTACCGACAACCAGGCCGGGTCTGCAAAGCAGGGACTGTAGTCACAGTACATGTGAGTTCTGAAGAACGCACTTCCGACCTTGCTGGTCGGTGAAAACACATGACCTGCTTCGTGATTGGTCGGAGGGACACGCGATTGGCTGACTGGATATGACGTCAGAGGTCGCGTTCTTTGAACTGGCCGGTCGGCTAATGCTTTAAAAACAGAGAAGCCTGGACCAGTGCATTCTGTAGATGTGTAGATGAAAATCATTCTTCTTTCGTGATAAAACCAGCAAACTGGCCATCCACAACCCCCACTACCGACAACAAAGCCGGGTCTGCAAGGGAGGGACTGATATCACCTTCTATTGTGAAGTCGGTTGAACTGGAGCTTGCCGGTCAACTAATGCTAATGACAGTTCTTCTCAGCCGGCTGTGCACTCAAACCAGTGTCCTGGCCATCCACTGCCCTTACTACCGACACACGTGCCGGGTCCATAAGGGTGGGACTGAGAGTGAAATTCCTTCTATGTCGTAGATATGAAGTTCTGATGAAAAACACTAAATAATCGAGCTAGGCTGGTGTGATTGATGCTATACAGCAGAGAAGTCGGTACCAGTGCGCTCTGAAGATGAAGAATGCATCTTGCTTGGGGAATTCCTTCTTTACAGTGTTCAAAACTACGTAGATTGAAGTTTCCCGTGATTTCTATTTGTAGTGTACTAGAAAAGACGTTTCTATGGTGATTGTAGCTGGAAGGTTACAGCAGGTACATTCAAACAAAAAACACGGATAGAAATACCTTGTAAGTAGTACATTCCATTATATTTCTAAATATTGCCGATCTGCCCCTAACAACACAATTGTTGAATGGGAGGAAACTAGAAAAATGGCTGCCTTCATATTTCTCGTAGATTACTGCCCTATCATCAACACTAAATTGAGTCAACTAGGGAGCGTTTCCAGCAGATTTCTTGATGTATATCCGTGCTTGATATGTAGGTAACACTTTTACAATAAATTATTTGCAATTAAGGTGTAAAATCCGTCATAATGCACACTTTTCCTTAAAATATCTGGAGATTGTTGAAAACACGTTCGCACAGTACACACGCCAAACGAAAAAGATGCTATGACGTCATGTTGTCTAGACAGGAAGTAAATACCATGCGCCACCTGGCGAATGCACAGTACTGGGACCGGCCAGCCGGTGGAAACACAGGACGTCTTTTTCTGGCGTTTGGCGGGCCGGTCTGCGCCGACCGGTTTAGCAATTGTCCATTGGATAGGATCTATTAACACAATAAAATGAAAATGTTGACAAACAGACAAACCAACAGACGAAATCACACCAATTTTGAAAGCAACTTAGCTATGATGGTGATCTATCTCCCTGTCAAGTTTGAATTTGATCGGACAAAGCGTTTTTGAGTTAGAGCCCGGAAACGGAAATGTTAATGGACATACAAACAGACAGAAAACGGACAAACGAACAAATGTAATTACACTTATTTGAAAAGGAACCTAGCTTTGATGGTGATCTATTTCCCTGCCAAGTTTAAATTTGATTGGACAAAGCCTTTTTGACTTAGAGTTCAAAAATGAAAATGTTGACGAACAGACGGACAGACAGACAGACGTCGGACACATCAATCTAATAGGTGGGTTGGTTACACACAACCCCCCTAAATATAACTGCAAAACCAATTATTTTTAACTGTACCTTGATTTTGATAGGGGGCCTGAAAGTGGGACCCCTTGGCTTGGAAATTTTACTGTTCAGGGGAAATAATGATTGACCCCATTAAAAATGAACAAAACAGGGTTTTGAGCAAACAAAAACAACATTCTGACTGTAACAATTTCACGGCTGACTCCTAGAGTATATTTCTTGGTTCCAGGCTTCTCAGGGGCCATGTTCAAAAAGGTCTTAGCCAAGTCTTATGCTCAACTTTTACATACAAATATATCCAAGGTAAGTCTGAGATTTGGTGAATTTAGTGTAAAACACACATGTCCTATACCTTAATGAAGTTTTAACTATGATGAATATTTCTGTACTTTAGACTCTATTGGTACAAAAATTAGGAGCTGGAATGGGATGGTTAGATTAGATTAGTTCTTTATAGTTTTTACATAGGAATTGTCAACATATAGTTAACTTGTGTATAAGGTAGAAATCAGTTAGCTACAAGAAAAGTGATGAAAACATGACTCTTGCTCTAGAAAAATCTTGTCCATTCACAGAAGTTTTGTACATTTGAAAACCATTTACTGGCCCTGAAAACAGATCTACTTGTATCACGAACTTTATGTTACAATCAGTGGCAGACTCCATTACAATGGAAAAATTAGAAAGCACTCATAGAACGCAGAAACAAATGAACACACCCCAAGACATAAGCTTCCGGTGGGGACAGCAAAGGGTTCACATGATATCCAACTAAAGAAAAGAGACCGGGAGCTTCACAAGTAATATAATACTCACTCACTTCTACATTGCCCAACAGTACACCTCTTCTGTTTCACATTTAGGGTGGTTTTACAAACCTTAACGTTTTGGGGATAATTGATCAGATGCATGATTGTATGCAGGATTCTCCCCACCCAGCACAGCATATTTCATGCAATAATCACATATGAGGTTGTTTACTATCACTGGTACAAGTAGCTGAACAACAAGGTTAAAAGCCTTTAAAAATAACTATGCAGGAACAAAGTGAATTAATTTTGCCTGACAAAATGTAATCTAGTTGCCTTTTTTACACCCACCAAGACCTTGAAGGTCACTGTTGCATTTTTGTAATTTCAGTCTGCCTTTTTGTTTTTAACTTTCTTTGTTCCTGAAGTATTTGGCCTTAAAGATTTTTCTATAAAACAGATTTAATAAAGGTTTCAATGTAAATCAAATTGGAAAAAAAATTAAAATACCCTCAACAAATACAATATCTCATATTTTAAAGGTTTTGGAGAAAATGTTCATTTTGAAATATGTTGCCTGCATTTTGTGAAGAACAAACACAAAGTATAAAGCTTGCAAACACAGGATGAACAAATCGTTTTTGCTGACAAAGTCTAATCCATCTTTATAAACAATGGTTAAATGACTCTGTCCTACGCATGGATTACCAAGTGTTGACGCTATGGATAAAACTGGGACATGTTGATGGCATAAACTCTCCGAAACAGTGTATGTTGCACATTAATCAATGGGAGTATTACTACGTACTAAAATATAAAAAAGATAACTGCAAATATCCTTGTTGGGAAATGATGACAGATTATTGCAAATAGGGGTGATTGACATGATTACAGTACAATGTTTACTGTTCTGTTCCACCAATTTGTGAATAACTATGCTGTAATGCTCACAATAAAAGATAAACTTTCACGAATTAAACTCACACTATTACACATGGTGAGTGCTTTGGTTAAGGTGACCCCAAGATAATTTAAAATTTAGTTTAGTTTTTAAATATTTTTGACTACATATTAATTAAAATTGCAAAATGCAATTTATAACCTGGTAACACAGCATCAAATCAATGTCTTTATGTTGATCCCTAGCTTAAAAGGTTGACAAGTTGATGACATTAAAGAAACATAAAAGTAATGAAACGTGTCCTGCGCAAGCCCAAAAACTTATGTGTCCAGGTTGAAGAAACCGAAGTGGCTTATAGAATGAACAAAGTTGAAAATTTTCATCAGTTTCAACACCTAAGATCTTATCATGAAAGGTCTTTAGTGACCTTGTGGTTGGCAAGTTTGGCATCTAATCCCAGGCTGTCATCTCTGTGTGGGTTCAACTCCCACTAGTGGCAATGCTGAGGGTCAGTCCCAATGTTACCCTTTCTGGTAAACGGGCTCAAGACACTTAAGCACTTTGTACATACAAAAACAGACTGGAACATTCAAGCTGCATTTTCAACAGGTTGGTGTCTACCAGGTCAACTAAGCAAATAAGTAAAACATAGGTTGTAACAATATCAAATCCCGCCTCTTCAGTCAGGATTTGAAGATAAGACCAGGTATAATGATTGAATTATTGCATGAATAGACATTCTTATTTTTGCAAATAAGACTTAAGCAACAACGACAAAATTCATATTAAGCTACGCAAAAGAGTAAAAGCTCAATCAAAACAACCATTTATTGATACTAAAGAGAGGAAATTCCTCACTCGTGTGATGCTGTCCAGAAATAGACCACACTCATTAATATTGACATTTTATCTCTCTTTCTCCGAGACCTTGATAAAATGACTGTATCTAAGAACTAAAATAAAACAATAATTCCAGGAACAGAGACAGATGTATATACTTTACTTTATCTGTGGAACACTTTGTACAACGCCCATAAAGAACTGTAAAACGCAACAGATTGACACATACACCAAGACCAGTTTAGATCAATTTCGTTCATCAGACAAATTAGGTTTTAGGGGAAGGTTACTTGGTTAAAGAATACTGACCCATAACATGGAAATAGATATCTTTCTTCCCTGCAACTTCATTTTCCTGTGTAAATATGCTATAATATCACCTTATCAGTGTTTTTATGTGTCAGGCTTCTGCAAGACGGCCAAACCAATAACAATAAATCTCATGGAATATGGCCAAATTCGCATTTACTAGACTATGAGAGAAATGAACACACAAACTAATAAAAAGTGGCTGTTGTAAACACTCTTTGTAAACTTTATGTGGAGGTAGATTATTATGGTGTATTCAAAGTTAATTCAATACAAATTGAGAGAAATGATAAATGGATTCAGGTTTTGTTTGAGCCAATTTTAAAAGCCACCTACTGCTATTGGCTCATTGGTAGAGAGTTAACAATACATTGTACCTGAACTTGTGTACTAGAGTTATAAAATCTCTAAAACTCTCTATATCTTTCACTTTTTGCAAACACTTATCTACATGTAATGTTTTCCAGAGTTGTTCTAACACACCGTGTTTATCCATTTGACATTGTTTCTTTCTCTGCAGGAATATTTGAAAAAATATTCTACAAATCTGGGGCCATATTCACAAAATTTTTATCTAGTTTAACTTATATTTATTTTACAGAATAATCCTTGGTAAAAAATATGTCTTTATTATTAAACGTTTTTTCTTGATTTTAAATTTTATAAAAGGTTAAAGAAAATTCATTGTCATCTTCATTGTGATCTTGTACTTGATTTCTGTATTATATTTAGTTAGGTAGGATGAATAAGAGTTCTGTGCCGCTGTGGTCTACTGGGCAACAGGTTCATGCAGATACCTAGTGGCTCAGATGACCACTACAAAAAGCAGCCCTCTGTCATTGGGTCCTATTCCCAGTGTCAGGCTAAAGAACCTCAGGGACGTTTATAAATGGTCACTCCCGAGACCCTGTCTTTCAGTTGGGGAAATGTCAGTCACTAGAGAGCTTGGTGTTGCCAATTTCCTTAATGTACCAAAATTTCAACCTACAATTCACAAGTCCACTAAGCAGTTTGGTTTCAGTTTTGCCTTTGATGCTCCCACTGTTTGGAATTCACTTCCTGAAGACATTTGTGTATCACCCCCTATTGCCTCTTTTAGAAAGAAGCTCAAAACCTATCTCTACGCAAAGGCTTATCCTTCTTAGCTCTTTTTCTCTTTTGGCTTCTCCGTGGTGCGGACCTATTTCTGTCCCAGGACTTTGAATTTACATATTGCTATTGTCTTGTTGTGCCTTAGAGTCCACTACTCAGTGGAGATTAAGCGCTATAAAAGTCGAATTAGAATTAGAATAGGCCTATACTTGTATGGTAGGGATGGAACAAATAACACTGCGAGTCCTACAGTGAAACTGACATTACACTAGAAATAAATATACTGTTAAACAACAAAAGTATATACAATACAATAAATTGTAACAATAAATACAATACAATAAATAACTTTGTACTTTGTTTACAATACAATCTCGATCTGAAATCTTAGTGACAAGTTCCTTAATTGCCAGATGGCTTAATATAATTTGTTTTGGATTTTGTCTTATTGCATTTATAAAAAAATGTTTATTTTATTAAAGTTCTTCAATATTTGCAAGCTACGTTATTCATAGAACCACGGCATTGGAAGGTAGGCACTCTTTGAGTACTCGTATTAGCCCAAGTCATAAACACAAAAAAGAAAGTGAAAATGGGGATATGGCCACCTTATGGCCATAACCTTCAGTTCTGGTACCAGTCTAGAATAATGCATTGTGGTTCTTAATGCTTCATTGCCTGTGACTATAAAAGCCACCTTTCATTTGAATTTCACGCCACACTCTTGGATTCGGACAAAACACATCAAAAATTTTACAGGACTGAGCTGAATTGTATTGTTCATGTATTTTACACTATTTTATCGTATTTTGTTTTATCGATTTTAGTCTTTTAGTTCATTTTATATTATATTCTGCTCAGTTCTTAAAAATGCCGAAAGTGTTTTATTGTTCAAAATGTACCTTGCAGCATGCGAGACCGGTTGGGAAGAAGTGTCAACAGGAGGGTGAGTCCTTGGCCAGTGATGCGGAGGACGCTGCACCCCCCTCTACGGATCCTGTCGGTGTGGCTACGGTTTCCGACCAAATCTTGCTCCAACTTCAAAAGCTTGGCGAGAAGATGGATTCCATGGATAGGAGGGTGCAGCGTACCGAGGCAGCACTTGGACAAGGATCTCAACAGGCAAGTGCAACTGTTACTACTGCCTGTAAACCTCCAACTCAAAATAATGAGAGCCACGGTATTGATACGGAAGACACCGTTGAGAGTGTGGTCCCTTCGTTGAATTACTTGTGGAATAACACTTCAATTCAGGCTGAAGTTGACAAAAGATTAGCAGAACTGGCCCAAATTAACGAATCAGCCACTAGAGGTAGATTAAAGTCTCACAGGGGTGGTCCTGGGGAGGTTCCGGTTAAAAGGGTGGTGGACTGGCCCCAACATTTCATATTGACCGGAAATAGGAAGTCCAGGCCCTCTTATGATGATCTAACGATTACCCAATGGGTGTCTGGTTTTGTACGCTGTATTCAAGAAGAGAAATCAGGGGAAGCCAGGGCATCCATGTTGGATTACCTGGGAAATCTTATGGAAGATGCCTCTGATTTCTCTTGGGAGTCAGCTAAAGCTTCTCATGCGGTCGTTTTAACAAACATGGAGGCCGATAGGTTACAGTGGTCTGACACTGAAAAACTGGATCGTATCCGTAGGGCTCATGCCCAGAGGCACTCAACCACAGGCCAGTTCACAGCTTCTAAAGGTGCTGGATTTAAGAAAACCAAAAATATTGTGTCAAAAAATGGGGTTATTTGCAAATTTTTCCAGGAGGGCACCTGTAGGTTTGTCTCCCATCACAGAACTGCAGGTCAGTTTTACAGACATGCATGTGAGCACTGTGATGGTCCCCATATTAGTCGCACGTGTACCCAAAAAAGTGGTTAAAAAAACTGAGTAGCCACTGCAGTAGTGCAGTGGCTTTTGACAAGGTACCTAAGGTTAAAAGCTTTACTGACAGGTACTGTTATAACAGTAACTTTGTAAATAGTCACTTGTTAAATAGGGATTACATTGAAAAGTTAAAATCATTATGTAGATTTGTCAAACCTAATGTTTCTTATTCTGAGGTTGCAAAAAGAGGTCAGCCTCGTGGTGTGAGTAGCCAGAGTAGCCAACCAAATGTAAAATGTCTGAATTTAACTCCACAGCACGTGAAAATGGCCAAGGGCAAAACTGCCAAGCCTTACAGCTCTAATATTGAAAGTCCAAAAAAGTCTGTCGTACGACGTGCAATGTGGGAAAGTCAATGTGGGTCACACATGTGTCGTGTTACAGACAGTAGTGTTCATAGTAAATGTCAACACAAGTTTGAAAATAAATTTGTACATAGTAATCCATATGCAGTTCTAGCTGATATTGATTTCAGTAGTGTCAATAAGTGTCAACCTGGCAATGTAAACAATGTTGTGCGTCAAACTGAGGGTCAAACGTGTCATGAAGCGTCTGTACTCATGAAAAATGGTAGAAACCTCAACAAAGGTAAGAAAAACCAAATTATTGCTTCGAAACCGTGTCATCCTTCCACTGGGGCGACCAAAGAGGGCTCTGGTTCCGGAGAAACTGAGGTTTCTGTCCAAGGTAGCAAACAACAAACAAATACTGACTGTCAGGGGGTGGTGTCACTGTTGATACTCTTATCAGTAATACAACTGCAGAATTGCAGGACGATGACAAATATGAACTGGAAATTCAAACCAATCTTAAAAAATCCAAAATCCAGGTAGCCAGGAGGGCCCCTGAAAATGAATTGTGCATACAACAGAATAGACCATTATTTGGCTTCATACCCATTTATGGGCTGAAAAGTCAGGTCTATGATACTGGAGATAATTCCGTATGCAAAAATATTTTAGAACTTCACAAAAAATTGAGACAAGATGGCAGACATAACTATGCTGGTTTACAAATACCACTTATGTCTAATTTAAATCATGAAAAATGGGCCCAGTACTTAACGACTTATTGGGACTGGCAGTTGCCTCTCCTCATCAAATATGGTTTTCCTTTGGATTTTGATCGAAATTTTGACACAAATTCTGATAAAATTAATCATAAAAGTGCCACTGAGTATCCTGATCATGTCACAACTTATTTGCAGGAGGAACTTAATCACGGGGCCATGTTGGGCCCATTTCCCAACCCCCCTATCGAAAATTTGCATGTTAGCCCTTTCATGACTCGGGACAAAAGTACCTCAGCTAATAGGCGAGTCATAATTGACTTGAGTTGGCCTCATGGCCATTCTGTGAACTCAGGGGTGGACAATGATCGATATCTAGGCACTGATTTTGTCCTTACCTACCCTTCCATTGACAACATAACCGGTGAAGTACTGAAATTGGGTAAAGGGTGTCAAATTTTCAAAATTGATATAAGTAGGGCCTTTCGCCATGTCCCAATTGACCCTGGGGACCTGGATCTGCTGGGTCTTCACTGGAAAGGTTATTTTATCGATCGATCGCTTCCCTTCGGGTTCAAACATGGGTCTTCCATCCTTCAGAGATTGTCAGACGCAGTACGCTTCATTATGAGGCAGGAGGGCCACAGTATATGGAATTATATTGATGATTTTTTGTGTGTGTCCCTCCCCTCGAAAATAGGTCAAACCTTCACCAGATTACAGGGTTTATTGAATGAATTGGGCCTCACAGTTAGTGCCAAGAAACTAGTACCTCCTGGTACCAAAGTTACCTGCCTGGGCATCCAGGTTGACACAGAAAATTTGTCAGTTTCAATACCAAATGAAAAATTAGAAACAATAAAGTGTATGTGTCAAAATTGGGTTAAAAAATCATTTTGTACAAAGAGGGAGTTGCAATCCCTTCTAGGTTCCCTCTTGTATGTAGCCAAGTGTATCAAATATGCTAGGTACTTTCTCAATAGAATGTTAACTTTATTGCGAGAGAATATTGGTGAGAAACGAATTAGGGTCACTGAAGAATTTAAAAATGACCTGAATTGGTTTAATACTTTTCTATCAGTCTATAATGGTGTGTCTTTCTTTAACTATGCCCCTAGTCAGTCTGTCCATCTTGATGCATGTCCGTCCGGCCTTGGGGCCATTTTTGGCACACAGGTGTATGCACTTCCTCTGCCTCAGAGTTGGCAGGATGTTAACATAGCATATACTGAGATGATTAATATTTTGGTGGCCCTGAAAGTTTGGCATCTCCAATGGGCTGGTTTGAAGGTAAAAATCCTGTGTGATAACCAGGCAGTTGTTTCAGTGTTAAATACTGGTAAAACTCGTGATAGGGTCATGGCTATGTATGCGAGAAATGTGTTTCTTTGGCTTAGTGCCTTCAATATTGATATTCAAGTAGTTCATATTCCAGGCAAGATGAATCCAGTTGCTGATCTATTGTCTAGGTGGCATGAAACTGTCAATGATGTTTCTAAGTTGCAGGCACTGATTCATCCTGTCACCTGGATGCATACTACTGATGAGTTATTGTATTGTAACCAAAGTATTTGAAGCACTGTTCTTGTTCATTATGTTGTAGGTGCATTACCACTGGAACGTCATTTATCTCAGCTTGCAACATCCAGGCTTTCACATGCCTTCTCAGAATCCACAAAGAAGGCCTATGCATCACTCTTCAGGACCTTCCTTGCTTTTGTGGCCTTCATGTCTTGGAATGTTCACCAGGTGACCACCTTAAGATTGCTTTGTTTTCTAGAATGTTTGCAATTTAATGGGGTCAAACAGCCACAAATGGCCAATTATCTGTCTGCTATTAAAACCAAGTTTCTAATTTTAGGCCTGGATGTTGCTTGTTTCTCTGATTTTCGTCTTAAGTACTATCAAAAAGCTGTGCAGATGCATGCTCCACTTAATGCTAAGTTAAAACGTATTATTGACATACCTGTATTAAAGGCAATTGCCTGTCAATGTGATTTCACTTACATGGGCCAGGTTTTTAAGGCCTTGTATTTGCTTAGTTTTTTCTCTTTCTTGCGTTTATCTAACCTGGTACCCCATACTGTAGCCCAGTTTTCACCTTTAAAACATTTAGCAAGGGGTGATGTTATATTGAGGTCTGACAAATTGGTCCTGATATTGAAGTGGTCTAAGACCATGCAGACTAACAATCAGATCAAGTTGATAACTGTTCCTAGAATCCCTAATTCTAGTATCTGTCCTGTTGTTGCTATTAAGAACTTGCTGGATCTCACCCCCAAAGGGGCCAATCTCCCTCTGTTCCAGTGTAAAGTAGCCACTGAATGGGTCCCTCTAACTGACAACAAAGTTAGGCGCCATCTGGCCATGATCACAGAAAAACTGCACCTGCACCAGGCTGGTCTTACCTTTCACACATTCCGACGTTCAGGTGCCACTTTTGCCTTCAATAATGATGTTACTTTGCAAAATATTCAAAAACATGGCACCTGGACCTCGGACTGTGTGTGGAGGTATATCACTGACACTGCTGATGCTGGTGAGCAGGTTGCGAATATGTTCAGATCTAAGTTGTCTGCCTCTTAACTACTTATACTTTGGGGCTTGGGTGAAATGTACTCCTTCATAACTTTTAACTTATATGCCCTCATGTAGGGCTTCAGTACACTTCAATTTATATCAGTTAGGGTCACCTTTCCGTAAGGCACTCTATTATCTTCCAAATTGTCCTTAAGTTAACCTTAACTCTCCTCCTTTCCTTTTGTTAAGGTAGTCTAAACTGTGCCTCAGTTAAGGTGACCCTATGTGTAACTATTGAACTGTTGGGTTTGTAAATACAGCTAGTGTAGACATGTGTTATTAATGATTAATAAAATTTTATAAATGCAATGCTGTTTTGACCTTTGTCCCCATCCTCAAGGTCATATGGGGTCAACGAGCTGGTTGACTTTCCATTAATTCACTTGGCCACTGGTACTCGAGGAACTGTGGGGATATGGCCACCTTATGGCCATAACCTTCAGTTCTGGTACCAGTCTAGAATAATGCATTGTGGTTCTTAATGCTTCATTGCCTGTGACTATAAAAGCCAGCTTTCATTTGAATTTCGCGCCACACTCTTGGATTCGGACAAAACACATCAAAAATTTTACCCACCCTATGTAGTATCCCATCCCCATGTCTATACACGAATTTATGTGGTACCAATTGTATGTCATGTGTTGCATGTGTTGGAAGACACTGTATTATTGAATCTGGTACTCAGTTGTATTTACTGTATTTGCAGGTACCAGGATACACTTTAAACAGAACAGCTTGGTTGGAGCAAGGCCATGCTGCTGCTACCAGAGCAAGCTTGCTGTTAGGTCGTGATTCCATCTGTGTGCTTGGGCTTATTAAGCCCAAATGTAAACAGTGCTTGGCTCATGTCCACCATTTTTATGGTCAGTTGATTAGCTCCACCGTTACTGGCTCTGAGTCTAAGGTTCAGATGGACTAGGGGCTGTACTGCTCAGTTCCTTTAGGGCGGCTCTGAGTCTTTGAGAAGGAGCTCCTTGGGTAGCAGGAGCAGTTGGGTATAACCCTGGTGTAAGCTATTTCAATTTCTCAAATGGACTTGACTAAAATTCCCACAGTACAGTGGCTCGAATTCATTGATTCATAAAAGTTAGTGTAATTGGTCTTGCTCAGCCAAGATTAGGTATTATTTTATGTAGAATTGTGATGGTGTGGCTTACATTGTGTTTTAGTCAATCATGTTTTAGTCAATCATGTCACTAGTTGATCACATTACCTGGCACAGTGACTGTTACTGCCACTCCACTGTTGTAATGTACCACTCAGCATTGAGTGTATGTCTTAGGTAACTGAGGTAATTGCTTTGAATTAGTGTGTTACAGTGAGTTGAAGTGTACTCTATTACTGAGGTGTTGCATAAATGAGGGTAGTTTGTGTTGGGCCCAGGCTGTCCGCCAGCCGCCTAGGACCCGTCGTTGTGTACATGTAAGCTTAAAATTTTTATTGTCACCTCATTATGCGCCCCAATGAAGCAGTGCTCGCTCGGGGCTGGTGTGACACGGTTCAACTAGTTAGCTATTGCTGTATCCATTACATTGTGAAAACTACTTCTGTGTCGTCTTTAGTACGAATTGAATGCCCATTCACTGTAAATGGTGTGGTTGTTGTAGATTTCTTTCATTACTTGTATTTCAGAGGGATTAAAAAGCAAAATTGTTTTTTTTTTATGTTGAGATTCTTGTAACTACTCTGAAATCAGTGTATATTAACTGAATTAGTACATACTAATTACTTGTAATTATCTTAGTCTATATTGTTGTTTTAGTCAGTAACTATTTTATATTTCTTGTACAGGGTTACTGCAGTACTATCATAACCATTCTTGCATATTCGCCTTCAGTTCTGTCCTTGTTTCAAGTTGAGTATAATGTTGAATTTAAGTTTGACAAGATAGTTAACATTGCTCATGAATTCGCATTACTTGTACTGCAAGAGGATTAAAGGTTTATGTTAAGACTTCTTGTGATTTACTCTGAAATAGTTTGTATGTAACTGTAATTATCGTTGCTTGTTACTAAGTAATTATTTTAGTCCATACTGTTGTTCTAGTTAGTAACTATTTACCTTCTTGTACAGGGTTTACTTCAGTACTGGCATAACTATTACTATTCGCCTTTAACTATGTTTTCGAGTTCACCATAATCTATAACACTCCTTTTAAAACATTATGTGTTCTAGTCAGATTTTACAGCATTTTCAGTGATGTTAAACAATTTATAGTTTGTAATGTTCACATGGGTGAAATGTACTCCTTCATAACTTTTAACTTATATGCCCTCATGTAAGGCTTCAGTACACTTCAATTTATATCAGTTAGGGTCACCTTTCCGTAAGGCACTCTATTATCTTCCAAATTGTCCTTAAGTTAACCTTAACTCTCCTCCTTTCCTTTTGTTAAGGTAGTCTAAACTGTGCCTCAGTTAAGGTGACCCTATGTGTAACTATTGAACTGTTGGGTTTGTAAATACAGCTAGTGTAGACATGTGTTATTAATGATTAATAAAATTTTATAACCGCAATGCTGTTTTGACCTTTGTCCCCATCCTCAAGGTCATATGGGGTCAACGAGCCGGTTGACTTTCCATTAATTCACTTGGCCACTGGTACTCGAGGAACTGTTGGGGTATTGTCACCACCCCATCCTTTGCAATTGCTGAGGTCATGTTAGTACAGTCTGTTTGTGAAACACACACAAGTTGTTCCGAGGTGGGTTTTAACATCTCCGGGGGCAGAGCCAAGTGGTTATATGCCATAAAATTCCAGTTGTGAACTCAGCCCATTGAGGTTCAAACACATCGAATGTATTACAGCAAAATGTAATTTGCTAAATCCAAGTAATGAAATTTTAAGTCTACATAGCGGCCTTGACTCACATAAAAAACTTTCCTATTCTCAATTTTCCTTAGCATTCATAAACAATTACATGGGCGATATTTGCCATAACCTTGGTTTCCAATTTGTCAAAAAGAGCACAATTTTATTACAGGAAACTAATTTGCAATTTTGTGGAAATTCTCATTTGGAGACTCACATCTGCAAAGAGGTTGGGTAGCCATAATTAGGTAAATCAGTATAATGCAGACTAATGGTGTGGCGACCTGTTTGTCCCCATTAAATCTGATCTTTGCGGAACAAAATAGTTTTAACACTTCCACTGAGTTTGAAGATATGTGGAATTCATGAAAAAATTACTGGTGTAAATTCAATTACCTTTCCATGATTTTTATTCTTTTCTAAAGATAAGCTGTCAAATGTCTGAATATTACATTATTACAAGGCATCAGAACTTTTGTCTATGACATTGATTAAGCATTAATTAAACCAGAAAATAAAACTACCTTAAACATTGGATCCCTCTAGGCATACACAGTTGCAAATCTTTTGAAACAAGCTGTAAATTGAATATAAGTTGAGTCTTATTATTTTTACGCCTTTCTCTGGTTCAGAAAATTATTATGAAAAATCATTTCTCCACAACTTATTAGAAAACACACACACACATTAGCACTTGTAAATATATAGACACCCTAATATGGATTCTGTGCAAGACTTTTACATTCAAATTTGGTTTGGTAGGTTTTAAAATATACTGGGCTATGATTATTACTGCAATTATTACCCCCACCAGGTTATTATTGTTTGAGTATATTTGTCTGCCTGTGTGTATTCGTGATAACTCCAAAAGTGTTGAACCAATCTTTCTGAAATTTTGTCTTTCTTCTTCTGAAAATTTATCTTTCCCGAGTTTAAAAGAAAATGTTTAAAAGAAAAGGAAGAAGTGATTAAATTTTGGAAAACAGAAAAAACTATGTATACTGAAGTGTAAAATAAGTCACTAAGTAATGTTTACAATGGTTAATGTGATGGTATGTCTTACACAATGATAATTTCTGATATATTGTGTTTCTAAAGTGATTGGCCGAACTTTATCTTCAGAGGCTAGAGATTACTTGGGTAACCCCTCCCTGAAGCACTAATTGGGGAGCTATACTAATAGTGACTCATTGTGCACTTCAGTATATATTTAAATATTTTTTTGTCTGTTTTAACCATGTGGCTCCTGAAGGTGCAAGTAACTCTACTACTCTGTTACCAGCCACCTCCATACTGGATCTATTGTTTGAGGGTCTGGAGTTGAGATCAGCACATATTCCAATGCCTAGAGAGATAACCTCGCTATTATACTCAATCAGTGCACCATATTCGGCCCATGGGTAAATGCACCTATTACACACTGATCCAGGTGACAGTTCAGAACTTGAATCTAGAACATATATTCTTTGTCATAAAGCCAATGGATAACAGAGTCACCATAGTCTCCAAACATTTCACTGGAAAGGGTCACTCTGCCAATGATATGCATTTCTCAATTATGCAATGGTGTTCTCAAAAATACAACACTCTCAGACTGGCTTACAAAAGTAAGCGTGAGGAGTGGTTGTTGTGTTATATTGGAGTAATACATCATACAGGCATTAAGTAATTTATGTAATTGTGTGTGCATTTTGGTCTTAACTCACACTCGTAAGACTCCCCTCTTCCCTTTTGTATAAATTTTGGAAAACACCCGATTTTCTGTATACAACAAAAAACCCTAAATTTTCTAAGTTCCCATTTTCAATGTATTTTCTCTGGTTGATATTACTCCAAAAGTAATGACCAGATGTTCATGTTTTTTTATGTTGGCAGGGTCAGACCAAAGCGAGAAGTTATCACATTTTTAGGCAGATTTGGATCATATTTTGATATAAAAAAATCCTGGTTTTAAAATGTGCCATGGTGGACGTTTGCGCCATACCCAAATAGTGTTTTCTAGAGTGTTTAGAGTATATTATAGTAATTGCTATTAAATTTTCAATTGCCATAATTTCTTGCAAGAGAATGACTGTGTCCCTATCAGGTTTGCAAGCCAAGGTACTTAGATATAAACTGTGTCATTCGCCTGTATCTATTGCAACATATATTGCCTCTGATGTATACAATGATATGACCACCACTATTTTATGATTATGAAAGAAATTTCATTAATCAGCTCTGTTTTCAAGGTTATTTGAATATGAAACCTATTTCATTAATCAACTATCATTTTGCTAAAATGATCCCTGTAGCCTGCATTTGGTCAGTGATGTTATTCTGGTGTTTTTATTGCAAGGCTATTGTCAATATACATTTAATGCCAGGATGGTGGATAATTATGGTTGACTGTAATCTGTAGATTTCCTTTCCCATTATATGGGTCATTGTTATTCATAGACCCAAATGGCATAAATTTCTCAGTTATTTCTCATTGAAAACAGTCATTGCAAGTCAAATAAAATGGGGGGAAATTAGGAGCTTAACAAGGAGGTAACTGTAGCATTATTCTATTGTATGCGCAGATATTGGTGTGCTGGACAATGATTACAACTTTTGATACATTTGGCACTAATCCCCATATCATTTACACACAAGCTTGATCATTGCTTTGATAAAGTATGGACTGTTCAAGCTTTGTGACTTTAGCTATGGGATTACTGCGAGAATTATTGCTTTGTCATTTTCATATACATTTATACAGTCAATTATATAGTCAATGTGACGTTTGCAGATAGTTGTTGACATGACCTACATACTTGGCATTTGACCCTCTTAATGGATACTCTTAGATTGCACATAAATAAATGAATGCAATGATGTACGTTATTTATCCATCTGGTACACTCAGTTTTATACCATCAATTCATATATCAAGAAAACAATAAGCAATTGTTTGTGGCATGATGACATTGAGCCTTATGAATAAATGACTGCTCCATATTTGTTCAGTCACCCCACTTGTTTCAATTATTTATTTATTTGGGGTTTTACATAGCTTTCAACACTGTACAGGTCACATCACGATGGGTAGTTGGAAGGGCAGAAGAAACCAGCACATACAGTTCGTCAGGGTTCTGTACTGTAAAACTGCTGACCAATGGCAAAAAACTACCAGCTTTCCCACTTGAGGCCTTTCTGGGAACCTAACCCCGGCCTCAGAGGTGGGAGGCGAGAGTGTTGCCACTCTGCCACCATGGCCCCTCACTTGTTTGAGACAAAAGCTTAAAACCCTTAAAAACCCTATATGAATCAGGAGTTTTCCACCTGAAAGCTGATATGTCAGGAATTGATGAATAACTACTATCGATTGTTTTTTTTTCAATAATCAATATTTCAGCAAATATATTTCAATTAGCTTGTTATTCAATGCTGGTAGAGTGCCTGTTACTTTTAAAACTTGGTGCTATTTTCTCAAAGTATTCAGAACAATGCATCTTTGTACTTTAACATTTATTTGTCTTGTCACTGATGTTACACCAGCTCCTCCATTACATTTTTATAGTACACTTGCAACAGATATACAGTCAGCCAGACAAACACTACTGACAGCATAACCATACGCACTTTGTATGCACATCAATAATATGTAAACCCAAACTTACATGGTTGCGTTTTCAAAGAAAACAAACCTATAGAAACTATGAAGAATAGTGGAAGTATTGGAATGAGCAATGTCTGTCTTAATCTGTTTTTTTTTTTTTTGAAGGGCTACCTGTAAACTCTGGAAAACTAATGTTACAGAAAAAATAAATCTCAATAATAATCATCATAATAATAATAAATAATAATAGAAACATTTGTATATGGAATTGTAAAATGAGACACTCCAAAATCTGAACAACTGTACTTGAGAAAGCGCCTGTCAGTTGAGGATGACTATTTCGGTGGGTTAGCGAGTCTCAAACAGGTAAGTGTTGCATTGGGTCCTAAAACTTGATATGGTCTACTGGGAGCTGACATTTAGTGGGAGCCTGTTCCATTCCACTGGTGCAGCCATGGCAAAACCACGCCTGATCAAGAATTTCTGGAACAAACTGAGGAACTTGACAATCTATTTCCACGAGTCAGATCACAAAAGAGAGAGAAACCAAGTTGTGTCATACAAATGTTCATGTTCATTGCTTTGGGTGGAGCTGTTCACATGTAAATTCTGTTATTTGTGCCAAGTACTGCTTTAAAGTAGAACTTATGTTATCGCCCATTAAAAGCACCATGAAAAGATCAATTTATTTGCTTTCTGTGGGTGAAGAAGCTTTATAACCTGTGCTTGCATCCATGCATATTTTAATGGAAATAGACTCAATTTCTTAAATTTAAAAAAAAATCAGCTCAATTAAGGATTTAATGTCCAAAATGTGTTAAGTTATGATGGAGAGCACAGATTTAATAGCTTATCAGAGTAATTATTTTCTTTTTGGAACTAGTTCTCATGAGAGAATGGTATATAATAAATCATGAAACATATCTGGGATGTCCCACCTTAAATATCTTGTCTCTGAAATTCATAAACCAAAATATTTTGGTGCAGTAGTGTTTAAACTGCAAACAAAAAAAATATATCTGTGCCTTGATGATAAAGAGCAGCAGATGGAACATGACAGAAGGAACAGAGGCAGAAGAAAATCATGGCATAAACCATCAGAGTACTTCCCACTGGGAGTAAAACAGACACTTGCCAAAGAATGGAATGGCAAATAAACCATTTCACACCCAACAAAATGTTTAGGATTTGCGCTAAAATTGCAACACTCTTTCATGAGATGTGGTGTTACAAAGAATGTTACCTATATGGGCAATCTAAATAAATATAGTTGTACTTATATTTCTTCTGTTATATATTGATCTACCTTTATGACTTGCAGTCTGTTAGTGATCAGCTAATGAATTTCACAGTCTTTCACCTAAAGGTCAAATTACTTACAGGTCACACTATGATAAGTATTTATCACAATTGTCAAACAACATGACTGTACTTAATTCAAGGCCTCATGACGGTTGCCAAACACGATGAATTCAAAAAGGCTTTCCCAACTTAGCATACACTCTATCTCACGTCTCCATGGTATTGGACTTGGCAACGGCTATTGAATGATTATTTTTTTATTGGACTCTGGTGTTGCGCCTTAGAATCTGCCTCGCAGAGATTAAGGGATATAAAAGTGCAGGTTAGAATAAATTATAATCAAATGCCATTAGATAATAGCTTACTTTGTAACTAATTCTCACAAGCAAACTTACCAAATAATCTGTACTATTTGTCTGTGATGATAATGTAAGTTATGAGGCACATTAGCATCTTATACCAAAGGCCATTACCTTAGACACATGTTCTACTTTCCAAAATTAATAGTGCTTATTTTACTGAAGAGTGAACATGGTAGGTTTTAACAGTCTAAAATGTAAAACGATAAAGTTCACAATTTAAAGCATCTTAAAAATTAGTTGCCCCCCCCCCCCTCCTCCTTTCCTCCTTACGACTAAAAAGATTGGTTATAAGTATTCAGGACAGAAATGCTTACTTACAAGGGTTATGAAAATCAGTGATTTAATGAAGATTGAAACATATTACATATTATTCCATGATAAAACTAGAGAGAAAAAAAATAAATGAAATTATACTTCAACATAATATGTATATTCTGATTTTGCGGTTTGATTTAGCAAATTAATGAGGCTAAAATATTGTAACCTGCATTACAATATTTACAAAATCGGTTTGGAGTTTCCAGTAAAGCAACCCCATTGACATGAAATATACACTTGTAATCTAGTTACACCAAACAGACCAGACTTACAAGACTCTGGCATGCAAGTTATGTAATGTGAAACCCACCACAAAATTCCCCTTGTCATGTCAAGCATCAAAAAAAAGTTTTTCACCTTGGAGGAAGACTTAATGTCTTCCACCCATCATGATGTCACATTGCATGCCAGGGCTTGCCACTATTAGAGTAGGTTGTGGGTGTTGGTGAACTGTTCTGATTTCCCTGTGGGGCCCAAAATCTGACAACGTCCACATTCTTCATGTGGATGCTTCAGCATCTCAAGGGATTCTAGAGTGGTAGAGGATGACACCAGAACATGGTAGATATATGGGGCAGGGATAAAGTATCTGGACTAAAGCTCAACGAAAACTGAAACCAGAAATATTGAAATCGTGGAAAACCTCCAACGGTCTATCTAAATAACTGTATGTAATGGACAGAAACAAGAACCAAATAGATTTCTGATTATGATTAATACATTTTTTGAAGAGAATATGTGGGAAATTTCTTTATTCTAGAATTTAAGCTAACATAGAAGCCTAGAGAATATATTAGATTCATCTTAATTTAGCTTGTAATGGAAAGGGAAACAAGAGACATATACTTAAAGTAGGTTTCTCATAATTCTTAATACAGTTTAGCACAAAATATGTGGTACGTTTCATTATCCGAGAATTTAAGCAAAAACACAAAACAATGAATGACAGAATGATTTTAAACCAAAAACTGTGCCAAGAGTAACATAATGAAAAACCCAATGGCATAAGAGCCTTTATTTTACATATAATTAACAACATCTTATCAGTTTCCAGACAGAAATACATTAGACATAACAGTAATGACTAAATGTTAACCACCCAAATAGCATGTAAGACATAAAAAGGCCCTAAACATAGACTCTGTTATACACTTGTGCATAATAATAAAAGTTAAAACAGGATTTCACATGACTAGATAGGCAGTGTAGTGATATATAGTGCCTAACCTGTACAAAGATTTGGGTTGCTGAAGAGGAAGGTGGGTGGGGATGTTTTTCACCCATGAATCAACTGTAGAATGATGTTGGGAACCCCCAGGCAGGGCAGAGGAAAACACACTTTGGCGGGAAAGTGATCATATTTCACTCACTGCCAACCGGGGTTTTGACACTTATGATATCATATATTCATGACACCAAAACCCAGGAGCCCACTCCACCTTGGCCTCAACTGAGAAGTCATGTCCTGAAAAAACAAACATTCACATTCGATGTTATTTGTAAACTCCTGTGTTCCAAAGTGTACTCCCCGTTTCATTATGCCAGCTGCCATGCAAAACACGCTTGTAAACAAATATTTTCCAAAAGTAACATCAGAAACTCATAGCAAAAATGTATCCATGTATGCCAATGCAATGTATGTATCATGTATGCTAATGTTATGATTCTGCATGAGGAGTGATGGTTGAGGGTTGACATAATCAATCAATCAATCAATCAATCAATCAATCAATCAATCAAATGTTTTTTGATAATGTATATTAATTATAATAATGTAAATCTAAGGTGAAATACGAATTACTTCTATGACTTCTGAATGCTAACTATTTATTTTAATGTGATTTTTCGAGATTTTAATTAATGTTATGACTTCTTGCTACTAACTATTGATTTATAATGTGATTATCAGAGGGTTTAAATTAATACTATGACTTCTCATTACTACCTACAGATGTATTATGTAAATACCGTCGCAAGCTTAAATCAGTGTCATGGCTTCTCAGTACTACCTATATTATGCATTATGTAGAGATCACCTGAAGCTTAAATTAATGTTATACTTCTCAGTGCTTACTACCTCCATGTATTTTATGTAAATTGCAATAACATTTCTTTTTTAAGCTTCATCAAATGTTAAGGCATTTTATATGTGGTGGTACAAGGATTTTCTGCTTGTGGTAAAATCAAAACCCACTACAATAAGAATCCTTTGTTGTTGAAAGCATAAAATTTTAAAAGGTATTCTCGAAACATAAAAATGTCTACAATAACCAGTGCATTACCAACTTACATTTAAAAAAAAAATCATTTATTATGTAATAATGTTTGTCAGAATGTAACCCATTACAAATGTATGTATCAGTAATTATACTTAAAATTTTTTTGTTTTACTTACTGTCACCTGAGTGCTGTTTCTATCATTGCAAGTGAACATGTAACATGACAAGTGTTAATTAACTTTCATCTGTGAACAGGCTGAAACCAACAGAAATCCACATTCTGAAACTTGAGACAGCATATCTTCTTTAATTATGAATTGTCATGAAAAATGTCCTTGTCAAAGATACCTCGTTTAATGAATCTGTTTCACTGGAAGATCTATAAACTATTTTTGTCGCAAATGGGATACAACAGGAAATTTAAAAACAAACATTTTCATATCAAAGACTCTCTCATAATCAAAATATTATTGATTCGGTGACTCCCATTTTTCTTACCTGAAAATATATTTAACCCTTTTTAATAACTGACAAAAGTGCAACACAGTTCCTTTTTATTGTTACTTGTTTAAAGATATATATTTAAGGGTACTCATCCATAATGACAGAGACCCTAATTCTTAGTGTCACCCATGCTTAAACAACAGAACAGCAATAAATTGTAGTTGTAACAGCCATACCAACATAACTGAGATTATTTTATACCTTTTTTTACTGTCAAGCAGATAATATTATAATACTTTGAACAGAACTATATAAACATTGGAACCTGGAGAGTGCAACCTAACAAAACCTAAAATTTTATATATGTATATAAACAATACCACTTGGAGAACGAAGACATCAAGCAAATATAACGGTTTTAATATTGCGTATTAGTACAATGATAAAAAATCTGTTAAAATCTCCTAGATCATTGATTTATAATAAAAACCTCCTTTTCACCCAGTTTATATGCGAACCGAATGTACGAGTTACACCCAATTCTTTAATGTACATCCAATTTCCAATTAAAAGAAACAGAAGACTTTTTTGCGGGCTTACACCTACAGTGGAAAAGGACCACTGATCAGTTTTCATCATTTACCCAAAACGACTAAAAAAAATATGAAAAAAAAAATTTAAAAAAAATCTTTAATTGACTTAAATTTAACTTAAATTTTTATCAAAGTTAAAAAAAATAGAGGCACTACATCATTGCTGAGATTAAATAACCCAGAAAATGCAGAAGGAGAAGACTAACTGATAACTTTTTGTCTCTCTGATGTTCAGTTTGATGATTAATGACTTTATGAACAGACACAATGTAAGTCATATTTGGGTAAAATTGGAACCATCTTGGGGCCCTAACATGATTAGAGAAAGGTATATTTTTGTAAATATATCGAGACTTTAGCCGTAACTAGAACCAAACCCTGCAAATTGTGGAAGTTCTAGATACACAGGGTCTGCTGAATAGGGATGATCAAAGCCTTATATTAAGGGGATATAAATGCAATTCTTAGCTTGTAACCCAACCCTTCTCTGGCCATGACCCAAACTAATCTAATCTACTGCTTTGCAGGTGCAATATCTTCCCCACAAAGGGGAACTCAGTGCGCTAGCTTAACAAAAATCATTTATCATAAGGAGAGTTGAGGGACTTCAAGGTCAGTCATTCGGATGTTGTGGGTGTGACCAAGAGGGAAGGAGACTAAGTTGGGAAACTGGAGTTGAAGAGGTGGGTTTTGAGATGTTTCCTGAAAGATGCGACAGAGGGACTATTTCTTATTTGGAAGGGGAAGGAGTTCCAAAGAACTGGGGTGTAGTGATTGAAAGAATTAGAAAAGATTGTTTGATTGATTTATGAACTCTACAGTGGAAAGTGGAGATATGAAGAAATTGAATTTGGGGGTGCTTTGCCCTGTATTTCTGGTAGAGGTATAGGGGTGAATTAATTCTCTTAGGTAAGCTGGTTGACTTGGTTGAGAATTTTGTGTGTAATAAGGTCTATTTTAAATTGTATCCTGTATTTGACTGATAAAGATCAAGGTTACAGTTTTATGTGTATTTTATCTGCGAATGTCATGTTGAGACAACGACCCACTAAGCATATTGGATTCAAACCAAGTATATCGAGTGACTAAATGCCTAACTTGTTACCTACTCAGCTATAGAGAAGCACCATGGATGAGAAGATTTCCTTTTAACCAATTAGCATCGCATCCCTTGATATTGGTTTACAAAACCCCTCATTTCCTTTTTGCTGAAAAAACTGTAACACGTTTCAAGTTGAGACATTTTGTCAAGTTTTTTCCTCACAAATGTCTCTTCCTGACATGTCCTCGACAATTCAATAGTGGAGTTTGATTCAGTTCTTATTTCATTGTGGTGAGGAGGAAGCTGGGAGGTTGAAAGGAGTTTTAACCTTCACCTTCATAGGATAATCAAAAGGAAATGCTTTTGAATAGCTTTATCCTACCCTAATTTTACTCTTGAAACAAACTATTTGTTTGAAGAGGTGACCAGCTTTGCCAGTCGTCTATTTGCTAAAGCACAGCCATTTTAACATAGCATTTTGGATGAGTCTTGTTCTGCTTTGGCCTGGCCAATGAGCTGTTTAAGCTCACATACTCTTCCCCAAAAAACGTATATAAATTAGTTTGATTAGAAAGGCAAACCAGATGGCAACTATTTTTCTCATTGTTCCTTTTTTACAGAATAGTCACAAATACAATGTCAAAATCAGTGTGATTTCATTGTGAATAAAGAGCTGAAGGAATGTTCTTTTGCAAAATCTCAAAGAAGCCTCCCTGGCAAGCCATTAACAAGTTTTGCATTTTATTACTTGGGTCTCACATCTCTGGCTGTGGGTTCCAATTCAGCTTATAGCAGCATGTTGAATGTGCTCAGACACTGACCTAATATGATATAGACTATTGAAAAGGATTAACACCCTGACCTTGGTGTTCATTACCTTGACAAGGAGGTATTTAAGTAAAGATTGTTTATTTGTCTGTTTATTTGAAAAAAAATGAGGAGATGGAATTTGGTCCCACTTAAATCCTAATTAATTTTAAGAGTGATCCGGATGACCACCTGGATAGAAACATTATCAAAGATCCAGATTTTCGCAGTTATTATTGATTCCCTTATTATAGAGCCATTTTGTTAAAAAAAACCTCATGTATGCCTTGACAGAGGTTAGATCTTTCCGAGTGCTCTTATTGAAAATTAAATTTACATTGTATCTTCACTTACTTGCTGTCAAGGAAAGTTGAAAACTATTAAACTATTTTAATTGGCAACACCGAACCTCAAAATTAGTGTTTTAAATACTGACTGATTCTTGCTCATAACTTGTTTCACTGAGAAATTCTTTTTTATGTAGATATTGTAATTGCTAATTTCAGAAACTGATGGGCTGTAACTTGGTTGCTTAAATGGGTGATAAATCAGATATCATTTTTGAAAAGGGAAACAAGTAAAAGGCATTAAAATTGTATGAGCTCTTCCAATGAATCCCCACAAGAGAAAGTAACTCATTATTTCTTCATCATACTTTTTGCTGAATATCAGAACATATTTCTCAGACAATTGCATGGAGTGTCATTGCCTGAGGATTTTTCTAATTGATTGAACACAAACTCCAGACAGATTAATTGGTGGCATTGTCATTTTGCCCACAGTATAGCTTGGGTTCGCACTTCTCCGAATAAACAGCTTTGACTTAAAACATGGTGGAGCAGACGCAGCCAGATATTGGGTGTGTCGGTCCAAATTGTTTTTTATCTTCATTGCTGATGTCATAAATAGCAACAGAGATGGGCATCGTTCTAACATAACAGCGTGTATCTTGGACATAAGTCAAATGTGGCCAATGCAGTGGTAGTAGATCCCTAAAATACGAAAAAAGTTATCAACTATCATTGTCAGTAAACTAAGAACAACAATATTTATCATTTAAAAAATGTTCACTATTCTTGGTTCTTTCTTGTTTAGTGGAAATGTCATCCTGGTTTTGCCTAAGGCCGTAGATGCAAATGATCAGTTCTCTTGGCTATTTATGAGAGTGTTAAAATGTTTAATATTGGGACTCTAAACTTATAAGGCATCAAGTGTTCTATTACAAAAAGCATTGAGGACTCTGAGACTCTTTCAAATTTTGAATTCTTTATTACACAAAAAGAAAAGAACCTTCCTGCCCAGTGGTTGTAAGACTCTCCTGACTGGAAAATTCAACAATTTTTTCCTCCACAAGCTATAAAATTCAATCTGATCTGGAAACAGGTGTAGATCCAAATAGGTTTGATTTTCTAGCACATTTCAGAATGGAGACATTTCCACTTGTAAGTGAAAAGGAAATTGAGCGGTTAGTCCTCACATGTCCCAACAAGCAGTGTAACCTTGACCCAGTCCCCACATCCTTGGTAAAAGACTGTTGCCAAACATTCACTCCCATCTTCACAAGGATAATAAATATATCACTGCAAACAGGGATTGTGCCATCCAGCTTCAAAAAATCCATTGTCACCCTACTTTTGAAACAAGAATACTCTTGATGCAGAAATTCTACAAAATTATCGGGCTGTTTCAAATCTATCTTTCATTTCAAAACTTTTATAATGGCTAGTTGCATGCAGACTAAGCAATTACAAAGATGCTAATAACTTAAGAGAAAATATACAGTCTGCATACAGATGCAATCACAGCACTGAAACTGCAATTCTAAAATTCCACAATGATCTAATGATGGCTACTGACAGAGGTGAATGTAGCATCCTAATTCTACTGGATCTGTCAGCTGCTTTCGATACTGTCAACCATTGCATTCTGCTACATACACTGCATAACCAGTTTGGAATAAAGGGACGAGCACATGAATGGATAATATCCTATCTCCACACAGGTGTCAGCAGGTCATGATAAAACTTTTTTCTTGAATGAGGTTGTCCTTACACTGAATGTTCCATGGGGGTCCATGAATGGACCCAGTAGGGGTCATGGTGGCAGAGTGGTAACACTCTCACCTACCACCTCTGAGGCCGGGGTTTAGTTCATGGCCCTACCTCAAGTGGGAAAGCTGGTGGTTGCTTGCCACTGGTCAGCATTTTACAGTACCTCCAAAACCCAAATCAATAAATCATGGACCCAGTGAATATAGATCAAAATCTGTTACACCAAACTTTTATGCAGATGATTCACAATTGTAATTTCACTATAATCCTAATAACCCAGATGCAGTTCAGGTTGCAGTACTCAAAATTGACCAATGCAGCAAAGAGGTAAAACATGGATGACTTCAAACTAGTTAAAATTGAATGATGACAAGACTGAGGTTATAATTGTTGGTATGAAAGGCCAATTATGGAAATCAACTATTAACACAATAGATGTTTCCAACTCAAAAATTGCAGTCAAAAACAGTGTGAAAAACATTGGTATCTACTTTGATTCTGAACTCACAATGAAACATCATGCCAATCACATTTCATCAGTGGCTTGGTGTCATCTCAGAAATCTTTTCAGAATTAGAAAATACCTCACCACAAGTGCATGTATTACCCTTGTACATGTCTTTGCTACCTCTCTCCTTGACCTCTACAACTGTTTGCTCTATAAATGCCCAAACACTATGAAGCTCCAGTGAGTCCTCGACTATTTAGCAAAACTCATTTTTCATGGGAAAAAATATGATTTCTGCAATAATAAAAGGTATTGCCCTCAAATAAAGTTTTCTGATTGGCTGATAGGCACTTTAGGTATAATGATATGCTTTATAAGATCAGTGATAAAGTGCCAGACTTTAAAGACCAATTCCTATACGAAGTTACATTGAGGCATCTTATTGGGTATGTGTGAATGGGGTTTAACAAATATTGCTGACATGTGATAAAGTCAGCAAACACTAGTTCATTTGACTTTGTGGATATTTATCAGTCTGCTAACAGAATGATTCCAGTTATCTGTCTCTGGAACTCTCTATCAATGTACAGTCCTTTTGTAAATAATAATCCCTTAACCAAATACTGCAACTATATCGAAGCAAAAAGTTGAAGCAAGTTTTATATATGCTTGAAATGGTGTGACTAAGTCTAATCTGCATGCAAGTACAAATAATCCAGGCATAAAAGCTAAAAATGTGTCTTACGAAAAAAGTTGTATTCTTGAACTATCCTGTATATGTTACAATTGCAAAAAAAGGCAAATAATATTCTTATAATTAATTGCCAAATCTGTGAATTAGAATGGCTGAAAATGTCACATGACATTTTATAAATAAATATTTTGATCACAGAAGAGGACTAGAACAGCTGAGACGGGCATATTATATACATAAGCCTCCAGTACAATGAGAATATGGCATTACAATTATTAGTACTTTAAAACTTTCTGGCTATGGTCTTGTAGCCACACTAAGATCTGATCTTTTGGTCATAAATCCTGATGTGACAGTCTCAAGTGTGTTAAAAGTATAGGCTGTGAACAGTAACATTTTAAGTATAGACAATTTCTTTCTCCAATTTCTGGAAATTCTTTAAAATACTTCATAAAACTTTGGTTAAAACTGATATCTTGAAATGGTGAGCATTATTATTGTAACATTGTCGCAAATTCTATTATTCTCAGTTGACATATTACATGACACAAGTGTTAATTACTTTCCGCCGTGGACATGCCAAAATAGTGATGAGATCAACATTCTAAAACTTGATACTGAGTTTAATTAAGATTCCTCATGGAAGCGACAACTCTCTTTCAAGATACAAAATTCAATGAGACTCCTTTCATCACAAACCTTTTGATATTTTTGTCCGTAAATCTGAAGCAATTTGTCAAACATTTTCAGTCAAAGAATATTTTTTGGTCTTTGATGATCATCTTATGATTCATTCTGTTGCCTTTGCTAGACAAATTCAAAATCCAGGACTGGTTAGCTTAATTTTTGAAATAGTTTTGATACTGTTGTTGTATATTAGAGAAATGAGTTAACTTTACTTGCATCTACATCAAAAGGAGGCGTTTAAGAGCAAGGTGACATTGCTTATTTATTGTATTCTTTTTCAGTTTTTTAACAGGGGGGAATCTATAACACAAAGTACTGCTAATAAGACATCTGATGTAAAAAGATCCATATACCTTAACTGACATACTAATTTATTTGAACATCTCTGATTGAAAGAAACGTGCATAAATAGTGTAAAACTGATTTAACTATTTCAAGTAGTAACTATTACTAGTTCAAGTAGTGAAGCTCATGTAACTCCCCCCCCCCCCCCCCCCCCCCCCCCCCCAGTGAAGCCAAAACTACATAGTTTGGTTTGGATCCTAACAAGTTTGTCTCAGTTTGAAGATACAGCTGTCAAATGGGTTATGTTAACCCATTTTGGGTTACGCTTAGGAGCAGTTTAAAGCCCACATGTGTACTATCAGGGTTCCTGAATGGAACACTAAGAAAGGAGTTTTATCCGTCAGTTACCATAACAGCAGTCAAAACTGATTGAAATAGGTTATGTTAACCAACTTTGGGCTATGCTTAGGAACAGTCTGAAACACACATGATTACCATCGTGGTACCTGAACGGAACAGTGAGAATGGTGTCTATGACACTGAAAGCCTCCCCATTTCATTTAGTCAGCCAAAGAAACACACAATAATTTAGAACAGGGTGTGTCTGTAATTTGGTATGAATTTGAGGGGTTTTGTTTTCGCTGGAGAAATTAATCAACCTTCACTCATCAACTGTCCACCAAAAACAAGCAATCTATTCACAGAAAAAAGCACAAAATTAATCAACATTTGAACTTTGGTTTTTTTTGTGGATTCAGGTCCACAGATTTCTTTATCTAAAGCATAAAAAAGGCATGTCATTGGGGTTAAATTACAGATACAAATTTTGAAATTAACTGCAATGAGGCTTGGTTACAGAGCATGTCTTCCGTACTTGTTTTGTGCTTTTTCAGTTATCACAATAACAAATGAAAAAGTTTATCTGTCCGTCCACCTGAATCCCCCCCCCCCCTCGACAATCAAATCTTCATATTTGTGGTGTGTCCTCCACATGGGCTAGCTTAACACACCAACCTTCATGCTTAAATGTTTACACTTTCAAGCTTGTCTTGTGTAGAAGTAAGTGCTTATTTCCATGTACACGGTTTGCTATGCAATACACAATGGAGAAAGTTCATGTATGTAAATGTACCACTTATTTTGCAAAATATTAAATTAAACATCTCCAATTTATCAACAAATATTCTATACAATCCCTCATAGTTTAAGTTAACACTGAATTTATGCTAATTTTGTTAAGTAAAATTGTACAATATTGAGCCGGTGCATATAAAACTTAAATTTTGATGGATTAAAATTATAGGTTGTATAATTTTAAAAATATTTACGAAAAATTGGCATTAGTTTATGTGAATTCAGCCAGATATATCCATCAAGATGTGTGGAATGTAATTATTGGATGCCTGCTGGCAAACTGGAATCTTTTTAATAAGAGGAAAATATTTCATTTGAAAATCTAAACATTAGGTTTTTGTCCAGTTTAACACTATGCCATTGTAGACTATATTATTCCATCCCATTAATTCTGCTCTTTGAAACTTAACTTTTTATCATGCAATCCCGAAATTAATCCAGGTTAAGGTATACACCAACACAGTGTGAAAACTAGGTCTCCATCAGAAATCTAAATTGTACATTAATAGTAAAGCATGTCCCCCCAAAAAACATTATCCCCCAATACAAGTGGCATGGTATGAGAAAATCAAACTCTTAGACTTTTATCTGATGCACTGATGTGTTTTGTTAATATATAGCAGTCATTGGCAGCACCACAGGTTAGGTTATATCAGATTAAGAGCTTTTGTTTTAATTAAAACAGGATCTAATGCTTTAATACTATAATACTTACATTGCATTAAATATACTTTTATATATATTGTGGAAATATTAGGGTAAAATGGGGAAAAAAAGAACCACGGGAGGTTTATCACAATTTTGACTACTGCCAGATTCCAATTTTGGGAAGTCAAGAATTTAAATAATGGAAGCATCCAACACGGAAGACATTTAAGGCTGCATGGAACCTAATGGTTTAAGAAAAGGCATATGGATTGGCTATCACATAAATTAAGAATTTATATGAGTTAATTTCTGATATAGAGGTTTTATTGCTTTGTTTTGAATTTTAATTGGCACAACATTGACAAAATACTGTTTTCACGGTTCTCAGAACTTCACTGATACTATTGCTACCAATGGGGTTAAGGAAAAAGACATGGATTAGCCATCATATAAATGAATTTAAATGAGTTATTCTCTAATCTATGGGGTTCATTGGTTTGTTTTGACATTAATAGGCACAATATTGACAAAGTACTAATTTGTTGCTCTCAGATAAAACTCTACTTATTTAGTTGCTGACAACCGATTAAGCATAAAGATTGAAATGTAAAGTATGATTTTTAATGAGATTAGTTAATTCAATTTTTATTCTCTTTCATATTTATATATAAAATGCAAAATACTTTATCACTGGATGTACTGTTTTATCAAGAATCTTGGAAATGTTTGGGTGTCTTTCTGAATAAAAACATCACATTCCCTGTTTCTGAAAAAAACCCAGACTTGTTACATTGCTTGGAAATCCAAGCGTTCTCCATTTATACAAAACTAAAGCCTCCACCTCAAATGATTTAACCCTGGCTAATGTAGTTTGGGACTGATATAGAGCTGTGGAGATGAGGGCTGAAGGGTTGGGGAGATCTTCCAAAAGTATTCACCTTTTCAAGTGTGTTATAAAGGTGACTCTACCATCTAATTTGACTCCTAAACTAAAGCAATAGTTCTTGGTGTCAAAGTAACGTATATTGAACTGGTAAAGAAACTAACAAGCTGGTAAAATTAGATGAGTAGAAAAACAATAGAAACTGGGAGTTTTAGGTTATAAAACAGAGGCTACAGTAAATAGCATACTACATTAGTCTGGACATATATATTCTCACTTCTCACTAAACTCTTATAATAACTTCTTATCTTATGTGAATCTACCTCACAGTAAACATTTTTGGGTTTTGTTTTTGAAAGGAAATGTTTTGCGAATGTTAAAGATTGATGGCTACAAAAGACCATTTATAATAGAATGTTTTTAAAAATGTTTTATGTATACAAATTATAAAACATTGTATGTGTACTGTTTATAAAATGTTTTATGTATACCGTTCATAAAAAGTTTAATGTATGTAGTTTAGTAAACTTTAATGATAAATGATAGAAAAACATAATATATAAATGATAGGTAGAATATCATAATGCCTGAATAATAAAGGGTTCAGAGGCCAAATTCAATATCTTTTTAAGGTTTACCACTAATGAAAATATTATTTTTATGTCTAAAATTGTAAAATAATGGCTAGGAAATTGTGCCCCCATTCAGTTCTTACTTTTCGGGGCAATTGTGGGGCAATTTTTGACAAAGTTCTCTAAAATCCCATATTATTGCTCATCATCATCTTACTTTGGACATGTTTGAAGGTGGAGGTTTAATAAGCATTCTGAAAATATGGGTTTAAAAACGTTTTTGATAAAATTTTTTTAAACCATCTGATCAACAATGTTGTTTAAACATTTTATGTGTACTCTTTATCAAACATTTCATGATAAATGTTTGAAAAACATTTCTAGCATAACCTTCATTTCTTCTGTTTGGAGTACTGATGGTTACTGTATTTATTCATATAAACGCCCTGATGGCGGTGCATTTTCCAAAGCGGGGGGCGACTATTACAGATAAAACAATCAACTCAAGAGTCCAGTGGCAATGGGCGATAAAGGACACTTACAGCCTTGATCTCACTTGCCAGCATGTATAATGGCGAGAGAGCTTAAATTATTGGAAACAAACCTTAAATCTCAAGAAATTATAAAATTTTATCTCGTATTTTTGCAGACTGTAATGTGTCTGTGATCAAAACTGCCTTGTTTTGTTCTGATTTTCAAAATCCCAGAATCGCAAAGCTGTTGAGAGGGATGTAAAACCCCTAAGGGAAGGGGCGTTTGTAAAACCCCGAAGGGAGGCGGCATTTGTTTTAAGAGGTGACAGCCTGTGATTAGATGCTAAAATTTGCTAACCACTAAGCCACTAAGGACCTTGACAGGTGTCTGTATTTATTAATTTAGATGGTACCAAAGCATAGTACGCATGAAAATATAGGAAACTATGAAATCATTAAATTTACACTTAAAACATATATACACCTTAATTATTCTAATAAAAATGTCTTTATTGACATTCTGTACAAGTACAGAAACGGGTTTGGATAAGAGTGACATATTAGGTTTATTAAGTAATTTTATCTCATTATGTTTTTGCAATATATTTAGATGAAAGAGAAATAATTCCCACTACTGGAAGTCAATAACCTGGACCACTTACAAATAATGGTTTGATGACAATATATGTCCCCACAAAAAGTCCAGTCACTGTAGTTTTATCTGCAATATTTCTGTTACATTGCAATCAATGTCACATAACCAAATCACGAAGTAGCAATACAAAGATGTTGTTAGTCTGCAGCTGAGTGCTGTCAGCTATTTCCACTTGTAGATTCTGTTCTTGTCACCACTATGTTCTTAAATACTGATACTGTGTTGTTTATTAAATATATAACCGCACATATTAAACTTGTGGAAATTTACATAAATATGTCTAACTGCCTTTTAATATCTTGCTGTTTTTATAGTTTGCTCAATATAGATCTATTGCATAAAAATAATGTTATTTTATCACTTTTGTCTATAAACACAATTCAATCGTGAATATTTCATGAATGTTACTGTCCCAGTAAACATTAGAAACGTTGTTAAATGGTTTAAACGTTTACAAAACGTTTTAAAAACTTATTTAAACACTATCATAAGGTTTTCTAAATGTTTCCAAGCAAACATTTACGCTGTAATGTTTAAAAAATGTTTTATAAGCATTCTTTATACAAACGTTTTTACTGAAAATGTTTATTACACGTTTATACAATAACTCAAGAAGCTAGGTTTGACTGGAAATGTTTTTTAAACATTTTTAAATTAGCTAAAGAAATGAAGGTTATGCTGGAAATGTTTTTCAAACAATCATCATGAACATATAAAAATACATAAAAGTACATATATAGTGTATAAAAGTACATATAAAATGTTTAAAAACATTGTTAATCAAATGTTTTAAAACATTCTGTCAAAAACGTTTTTTAAACCCATATTTTCAGAATGCTTATTAAATCTTCACCTTCAAACATGTCCAAACAAAGATAAGTGTTGAGCAATAATAGGGGATTTTAGAGGACTTTATCAAAACTTGCCCCACATGTAAACCCTAAAAGTAAGAATTGAATGGGGGCACACTTTTTAAGCCAGTATTTTACAATTTTAGCCATAAAAATAATATTTTCATTAGTGAGCAACCTTAAAAAGATATTGATTTTGACTTCTGACCCAATTATTATTCACACATTAATATGTTCATTTGTAACGTTTTTCTAACATTCATCATTAAATATTTAATAAACGGTATGATAAAATATTTTAAAAACATTCTATTATAAATGGTTTTCGCACCCTTCATTTTTTAACCTTTGTCAAACATTTCCTATCCAATGTTTGCAAAACCCAAAAATGTTTACTGGGTGTATTGGAGCCAATTTCATGGAAAGATGAGTCTTGTCATGAAAAGAGTTGACAAAATAAGTCATACTAACCAAAAAAATAGATTGTATGGTCAAAGAGATAACTTATAATGCAGTCATGACTGACACAACTGGACGCAAAAAGTCAGGAAGGGGGGGGGGGTGTGGAAGTCAACAATTGCCATGATTAAACTCTTGAACTTCCCAGCTTATTAGATAAGTCACACGATTGATTACACCTCAGACTGCTTCATCAGGGTTGTTGAAATGGATAAAAAAACAGTTGTTCTACTGGAGATTATAAATGTTATGATCTAGGACATAAACAAAGATAGAACGTCTCACAAAGACCTTAGGCCTTTTCCTTTTTCTGATCAGTAAATTGAATGAATTATGTCATCTGCTGTGACAGACTTCTTAGGTAGTACTAGCAAAGTCTCTGGGTCTCCTAATCAGCTTATTTCTTGCTACTTTCGCCCAAAACTGTGGTAATTTAATAGGTTTATAGGTTTATGTGGGATCTGCAGCCAGCTTATGGACTAACAAGTAATCAGTGGAGCACCTACTAGGTTTTGTGAGTCATGTGACTAGTTTTATTTACGCTGACATAAAATTGAAATTATTTATTCTTTGGTTCAAACATGAAAATAAGGCATCAAAATATAAAACTAAACAGAACATATGCATTGAAATGCAGAAAAATTATTTACTGTCTACTTTTCTATTAATTGATTGGTTTGATTTGATTTGATTGATTCATTCATTTTGCACTTTTTGCCTATATCTGCATGCATAACTCACAAACTACTCATTAGAGCGGGGTTATACTTTTAAAACAAGGTGAAGTTAAGAAGATACTTTGAGCTGTGAGGCAATTTGCAGTCTTCTCAATTTGATAGTGGATATGTTCACTTACACAAATAATTAGTACATTATACAAGAAACCCCTAGATCTCATTTTTATTAATTTTATTTTAAAATAACGGTCTTGCTTAAATTGTTGCTTACTTACATGTGGCAGACCCCAAGAATAGATCAAATGATTGCCACTACTACAAATCTGAGTTTTGTCCTCAGTTGCAATTCACTAAAGGTTTCGCGCTGAGTTTTTGTTGATATTTTCAGAGATCAGAGTGAGTAAGGTTTCCCACTTTGGATCTGTGGCTATGCTAAAACCTCGAGAGAGTTGGTTAGGAAAAAATCCCTGTGCATTAGTTTTTCTCTCAGGTAAGTTTTGTTTTGTTAATGTCATTGCAATTTGAGCAAAAACACACACACAAGGAAAAAAGTCTCAGCTTTAGGCTGAGTTTTGATAAAGATTTGAGACCAATTGTGAATCTGGCATGTGGTAGAGTGTGGCCTCCAGAGTGGGGGGTTCTTGGTTTGAGTATAAGATAAGCCTTGTACTTTACCATTAGCATCCAATGGGACACTGGTGTGGTTTGATTAGACACACACTAGTGAGCCAGTGGTGATGATTACTATGATCTATTTGGAACCCTAGAACAAGTTTCATGTGTGGAGTGGGGATTCAGAAAAACCCCTAGAAGTGATAAAATCATTTCTACTGGCTCAGCTAGTAGAGATTTCTCTTACAGCTTTACTAGTAGAGTGTAAGTATAGAAGAGATGATACTCGAGTTACCTGGATACCTTGTTCTGTGACATACATGTAATCAGTGTAGACACAGAATAACACAATATCTCTAATACAAAGGTTTTTAATAGAACATCTTTGACAGAAAACATATTTATTTTCTGGTGCACTTACGTGAAGAAAACACTTGTCTGTTAGTTCCTGTTTCCTGAGAGAAAACTAGCATTACCTGTGGTATTTGGACAGCTGTTATTTATGCCCACAGAAGCCTCTTGGTCACATGATTTAAGACTTGGTGTAATTCAGTAGGCAGTTGAGAGAGAAATAAGAGCGTGGTTGTGGGATGTTTTAAGGCTTAAAAAGCCCTCAAATGGTTACCTTCTCCAGGGTACCAAAAAGCTGAAGTGTCTATCTAATTTGGCTCTCAAAACGATCCAATGGTTTGAGTGGGACCATGACAGAACATAGTCTAATAAAAGCAAATAACACCACACAATTTGACAGGGGCTAATATGGTGCCGCCTGGTATGGCTTAATGGTTAGAGGAAATTAGATACATTTTTGAAGATTGTTGCATAGTTATAGGTCGCTGACTTAGTTTTGTCCAAAAATATACATATCTAAAACATACTGCCTGCTATTAATTCTATATCTGGTTGATCTGATATTTGTTCAAACTTGTCTAAATATATATTTTCTTGTGATGCCTTTAAATATGTTTCATAATTTGAACTCTATTCATGATCAAAATTTTAAGAATCTTAATTTAAGAATAAAGAAAAACATAGATTTTGTCTTCTTAAAACTGTAAGGTTAAAGATATAATAAAGAGAGAGGAACCCAGGTAAAAGACTCCTTTCTGCTGTGCCCCATCTGTCACCCCAAATTAGGCCTGATTGAAGTCAACACATAGCTTTTATCCCTGCCTTGAACAGCAAGGAAAAATTAGACCGGATACCAGTCCACTTTAACAAACAGGGATCAGTATTGCCGCAGGTGACCTTCACCCAGCCCGTCTGAATTGCAATGCATTGTGGTGGTGAATCAGAACTTCAGCTAATTTTTAAATTATTAAATAATTTATATTGATTTTATATAGGTTTAATTTACCGTTATCACGAACAACAGGATTAATGACATCGACAATTGTTAATAAAATGAGAATAGTTGGTTTGGCATTTTGTTTTAAAAGGAAAATCTTATTTTAGGGGCAATAAAGAGAAACTGATGTTCGAAAAACTTATTTTGTGCACAATATAGATAAGTTGAGCAAAAATACATTATATTAACTTTTTTGTAATGCTGCTAAATATAAATACCCATGCTAATTATAGTCAAAATGGCAGCCGATACAAGGCCCCCTTTCTGAAGAGAAAAGTGGTATTGGAACCAGACAATGAAAAAAAAAACATGTATAGTTTGTCAGAAAATTTAAACATACACATACATATACACCCCCATATGTATACATTCAATGTAAACAGTAGGCGTATTTCACAACCGAGAATCTGCATAATCCGTCGAATCTAGATTCAGATTTGGATTCGTTGGATTGGCTAGATTTGTGAAATACAATTTTCTGTAGATCTGAATCCAAATTTAAAACATAACATAAACAAACATAAATATCATATATTAATATAAATTAAGATGCAGTATTGTAATATTATAATATCACAGTAAAAATAAAATTTGCCAAATATTAAAATATCCTGTCACATGTTGCTGCAATTATTTTTCAAAGAATTATGGGTAATCCAAGGACACTGAATCTGTTGATCTACCTCGAGAGGTAGATCAACGGATTCATAATCTGGATTCAGATTCAAGTCACAAAACAAGCGAATCCGTTGATCTGAGGAATCTAGATTCGACGGATTATGGTTGTGAAATACGCCTACTAATACAAGAAGTACCCCAGAACACACAACTCCTCCCCTGAGGGTGGTACAAAAAAACACAAAATCAGTTCTGGATTCATGTACAGATCCGGACCATCTCCAAGGAGAACCGTGCCATGAATAGACGACACTTTGTAATAAAATATATCACCCTGATTGTACATATATCTTTAAGTTACGCGCAGTAACAAACAGACAGACAGAAAAAACAAAGAGAATCTGATTACAATAGTCTTACTCCTCCCTTCTGGGGGGTAGGGTAATATTAATAACATCATAGTTGTACATCATACCTTGTATGATGTACACGGATACACAAGAGCTATGACACCATCTGTGCTAGAGTAAATAATATGAGGTACTATGTATGAGTACACTGTACAATGTTTGTGGCTACGGGTGTACATGGCATTGCGTTATAAATACTTCCATTTCAAGATAAACACAATGCTTTGTACGATTATGAATTAATCACTGGACTAATGAAAAATAAAAAATTACTACACAGCACATAGGACCTGTAGAGAAAGAGCAGATTTAATATGATTCATTAAATACCAATAATAACCTACAAATATATGACACTTTGTAAGATAATCACCAGTATACGTGGAACTCTGGTCTAAACATTATTTTGGAAGATATAATTACAATCGTATTTGTAAATAGTAAACTGATTACATGAAAATATACAAATGGATGTCAAAAACACTGTATCATAGATATGTATTCCATTGTAAGAAAGGAAAGCATTTCTATGTGACTAGATGCCATTCCAGAAAAACCAAACAAATATGAGCTGAAAACTACCAGAACAGATCCAGTGTAAGTCATCTTGCATTTGTCTTTTTACTTATTGCTCCACTTTTCTAACAAGAAAAAAACTCTGCTGTTGATTTTCCCTGATTTTCATTACTTTGATATTTCGGGCCAAATTCCTCAGTAGATGTCAACGCAATAAAAACCTGGCTTTTGGGCCTTGATATCTCCACTATATTTCTAGACTTGCTGTAGTCTTTGTATTTCTCATTACAGAAAAAGTGACATATATGAAGTCATTGTGGATCCACTGGATGAGAGAAAAAGCTTCTCTTTGCTGAAATACAGTCCCACATTCTGGTAAAAAAAGTCATTCAGTCCTTATATAATGATCTTCCACATGATATAACGCGGTGCTCCAAATCTCTCATGTTTCAAAAGTCAACTCAAAGCCTACTTAGGTATTTCAGAAATCGTTTTCACCTTAGTTTCTAACTACCGAACACCAGATTGCCTCCCTGGGTGCAACTTGGAATATGTTTAACGTCTTGATTATTTATGTCTAACGAATTGGATGGTGTGCCTTAGAATTTGATCATGCTCTTATGAACTGGGTATAAAACTGCCACGACTACAGAGGTAACACACTGGCAGCCCCCCCCCCCCCCCCCCCAAAAAAAAAACAAAAAAAAAAAACACCATTGTAGTAGGACCTCTACAGTGTGTTGAAGGGAATAATAAGCATAAATGAGTAAAATTAATCCAACACAGAAACGGCCTCTTGTATTGTGTGCCCCATGCAATATATGGATGACAGTTATAAAGGACGCCATTGTAGCAAACTGAGCTGAGTAGTGTATGTTGCCAGGATTGAAAATAGATATCCCATGTTCTTTTACAAACCAAATCTATTCAAACTTTTTTGCTTGTAGATTTTGAAAGCTAAAATTATTGTAGTTTCAATTTGGATTTTAATGTGGATTTTTAAATTCCGATATTTCAGATGGACTACTGTTTTCTGGTCACATGGTCATCTTTGGAATAGAACCTGGGGGATTTTAGATGGATTTTTTTCCCAATTATAGGCTATGTATCTATGGGCCTAAATCTGGATATAACATTTGCAGAGGAACTGAGCAATTTTAATATAAGATATTCTATCAACTAATTAGAAATAGTATTTTGATTACAGAGGTCTCTTTTCATAGTGTGTTGTTTGTCAGCCCATTTCAAAAGACTTACATCTATGAACCTACTGTATCATATTCAGAATGAAACATTGCATATATCTGATGAGAGCATTATTAAGCAGTTATCTTTCATTTAGAACAGCCTTTGTTCTGTCAGTGAAATATATATCTATGATATAGTTTTTTTTTATAATCTGTATGATTTCATAGTGAGGCAGTGCTGTTGTGGACTGCCCTTCAGATACCACTGGTCCATATCCATTTATTAATGCAATGACCGAGCTGATTTTAAAGTCAGGGTGTCGTTACGACTGAATCTAATGAAATAGGATGGGTACAAACTACATATGATTTGTTTCAAGTAAAAAATAAGTCATATGACTAAAATGATTGGCACTCTTATACCCAAGGGACTACTATGGTTAATTTTCTCTTCAGAAATAATCACTGGACTCCATTTTACCAGAACAGTAAACTCGAATGGTTGTGTCAGCCAAAAATAGGTCACAATACCACAAAGATAAGTCCAAACACCCTAAAGAATAGTTGTAACTTCCTTATGACCACACAGTTGATCATGAGTTCCAAAGAGTGAAATGTAGAAATAAACTATGTATGTGGGGACTTCATCGGCAATTCTATCACAAAAAAATAGCCTCAAATAAAGGACAAAGGCTACTTTTGTGGTTGAATCGCCGATAAAGTCAAAGTATAAGTAGTTTGTTTCTATTGTAAAACATTGATTATGTTTTTAACAAAGTTTTCTGTTTATTGGTTACTTTAAACTTTTCTAAAATTTATTGTCAATATTACATCCTACAGCCATGTCTCTCATTTGTTTCTCTATTGAATGCGCCCACGAAATGCGCAGAGATGCATATTCGTAGACTGCGCAAGTCTCTGTTTTATAATGCTCACTAGTAGATGTTTTTGAACATGTTGAATATTTTCAGTGAGTGTTTAAAATCGCAGCAATTATACTCTCAACCTTAAGTTGCAGTAAGATTACACTCAATATTGCATAATCACATGGGGGTCTAATGCAAACTGCCAACAATGTGAAAAGGGTATAAAACAAAACGTGACTTGCATTTTCAATATTTTAATAGTTATCATCAAACATTTGATTGAAGAATAACCTAGAAAGGTATTTTATTATCTAAAATATCACATGAATAACTGAGAAAAGGTACTTTATCAACTGAAACATCACATGGGACATTAAAAATGTGTTTTGCAAAAACTATTCATGGAAAGGACCGCAAATTATGATACAAACTACAAGAGTACTTTATGAACAGACAGTGGTCATTATGAATTGGAACATAATCTCATTTCAGCAGGAGCATGACAGGTCCAGAAGAATTCAAATATTAAGTGATAATCAGAGGTGCCTTATTTTAATAATAGATCTTCGAGTTCAATTATTTGTCAGTTTAATAATATAAGAAAAAAAATTATCACACAATTATCATACAATAACTTTTTGTAACAGGTTTTTAAATATAATAAACCTTGACTGATCCATTCATTGTCTTTTAAATAGTTGAAGGCAGGATAGAAATACAAGACATACAAAGTGAAATTTTCTTTTAAGAGGTCAAATATGGGGTTTTGTGTTACTTCCTTGAGATGAGACAATTTTTCTCCAAGCTCAATTTTCTGTTTATACAATACTTCTATAGATTTTTTCTTACCAATAAAAAGATTAAAAAAGACCGGAAATGTACATCAACTGCAAAACCTATCAGTATGCAATTCATCACAATCGATTATCAACCTAAATCTAATATGGACTTTTATAGCACTTAATCTCTGCCAGTTGACGGAATCTAAGGCACAACAATATAAAAATCTGTTCAGGAAGAATTACTCCATCAAAACATAGTTGGGTGATAATCACAAAGACGCCAGAGGTGAATTTGCTAAGGTGGATAGACTTACTAAACAAACTCAGTATAATGAGAAAAATAATTGAAAAAATAGCAAGTAACATTGATCAAGCAGTTCTTAGTAACTTGAAAAATATTTGAATGTATTCATTTAAATACCTTACAAGTAATGTTCCTCAAGGATGTATTGAATTGGTAAATTATTTGATTGTTTTATGAATTTTAATATTTTTAATGTGACTTTCCAAATAAGGTATAGGTAAAGGTGAGTGATTGAGTGGATGGACGACAGTAATGCAAACTAGTTGGTCAAAATGTATCTTCTAAAACCGTCAAGCAACAGTAAGCAACTACCAATTTCCACTTCAGGTCAGACCAGGAATCAAACCACGGTCTTGGTAGGTCAGAAGTCAGTGTGTTACCCACTGCCCTGCTGTGCCCCTAGTTGACAAATTAAAAGGTGACCATCTTGCATGCTGGATTCACTCCTAAGGGATTCTGTTATTCATTCTGCTGTGATGGAGTCCTTAATGCAACAGAAGTATTGCAAGTCAAAGTCGTCAATACCATAATGGACACGTAAAGACAACTAGTCTCCAATGTTAAGACCAAGTTATTTTAACGAATGTACTCTTATAATTTTCTTATAAACAACATACCATCCATTTTTACATTGCATTAATAGAAACAAACATTTGAAGGGAAAGCAAGGGTGATATCAGATGTAAAATCATGGGATTTATTTAATAATATAACAAAATATGTCTGATTTGTTTATCTTAAAGGAAATAGTTTGTGTCTTAAAACACGAACAATGACTGGACAGTATTCTCTGAGAGTCAGTCACATGTTGTTCTCATTTCTTCTGTAGAGGTTTTAACAAAAGACTTATTGGTGAATTAAAATGTTTTTATAAGTTTTTTCATACTGTAAAAATTTTAAAAAATGATACTGATTCTGATGAATGCTGTAGATGCTTGAAATTCCCGAACAAACGTAAATTACTTGACACTCCTTTCAAATAAAACAATGTAACTATATATAGGAATAATGTAATAGTTTTCAATTTTATTCTGAAATTTTATCTGAAATCTTGATGTATCTCTTCTGTCTTGTAATCATATGATGTACATACACACATGATTACTTTTAGTTCTTAGATATTCCTGTTAAATAATTATGTAAACTAACTTGTTTGTATCAATCACATTTGTTTTTCAAGATCATATTGAAGGTTATATAATGATCACATCTGGCTTAATCTTATCGCGATAACCCTCATGTTTTATAGCTTTTAAATGTCACTTTATGTCGACTCAGTATGAAACTGCTTTGACTGAACCAACTACATGTGCAAAGGTAAACCAGTTTTGCTTTACAAAAAACACAAAGTTTAATGCTTTGTATCCATCAAATTGTGAATGTGATTTGTTCTTACTCCCGAGTAAAAGTGTTAATTGCTCACATTTAGAGAACTCCTAGCATCTAGGATACCACAGCTTCCAGCGAGCAAAATTTGTTACTTCAAAACTCTCTCTGTTCTCTCTCAAACAGATCATAACAGGACAGGTCCACAGTTAATTCCATATATCCCACTGTGGTCCCTGGCTCTCTGTCAGAGAAGGTAATATTGTTCTTCCACGATCCCAGGTCTCTTCTATAAATAAGCTAGGCATGATGAAAAGATTCAAAATCTTTAATAGCCTTATTAAAGAAAGAAATATCAAAAACTTGAAGTAATACGAGCAATCTGTCAGTATTAACAAAGAGCTTTGACGTTTGCGATTTAAAAACACAATGTTCAGTTTTTGCTGGCTTTGAAAGTCTCCAAGTAATTGATCAAGAAATGTTTTGCCAGCTATTTTGATTAATTAACTTTATGCATCTATGATCAGCAATTAAGTTAACCTTAAATAAAACTTATTCTATTGTACGAAATACTGTACCATCATTTAGAATGGTATAATACTGAGACGAAATAAAATTTTAAAGTTAACTAAAATTACCTTTCACCGAGACCGAGAATTCTAATTATCAAATAATTAAATCAACATAATCTGCACGAAACTACATACTAAATATGCAAAGTTTCAGCACAGAGGTGTAGAGCATTGGACTTAAACTAAAGCACGGTTTAAATATCCTGGATTTCAGCAAAGAAGTATGAAGCAATGGGGTTCACTAAACTAGACCTTAGATATCCAAGGTTTCATCACAGAAATATGTAGCATTGGGCTTAGATCAACTAAATAAACGTAGACTATGGATTTTTAAGGGTCCGGAGCAGTGTTCACAGAGTTACTAATGATCGATTGTAGTTATCCGGCTTGTCACTGTGGCACACAGCCACATTTCACCTTCAGCCCAACCAAGCACTTCAAACCACCGTCAGTAGCCACTGTCACCGGCGAAGAAAGTGCAGACAACATCTCAGGACTCTCTAGCAGTTTTGGGAATATACAGTCAGTCATGAACTACCCACAGATGGATACAGCTCAACTATCAACACTAATTAACATGCATGAACAGCTCACCTCTCTTACAACCACCATGCAGCAAAAACAATCTGCAGCAGTCGGGCTAGCCCCAACCCTGACAGCAGTCATCCCAGCCCAAGCAGCAGCAGCAGCAGACCTACTGTACTTGCTTACTATTGGTCCCTTTCAGGAACGCTGCTGTAAAATGTCCTTTTCACAACAACTGCTGATTAATTGGTTCTTCTTAGAACCACCCAAATCTTCCAAAAACAATTATTCAGCTGAATCTTTAAAACAATCCTAAAACAAGAAGCATTACACAGCCCCACACCAAACACATAACCCCCGGACACAGACAAAAAGAGCACAATGAGTGAGTGAGTGAGTGAGTGAGTGAGTGATTGAAAATTTGAAGTTAAAAAGACTTCAACTAATTTGAAAGATTAACTAAAAAATTAGAAAATTTTAGAATAATAACTTGGAGAGAAAAATGAGACTTTGGCCAAACAAAACCAAATCAAATTCTGGCCAAAAAAAATAAAAGAAACGTTCCTTCACCTTGAAGTAATCTTCCAGTAGGTCTCGGTAATGTTTGGCCTCCCTTGAAGGATTCCTTTGGTTGTCATCTGATACATGCACCACCTGTTAATTTTGTAGGGCTGCTATATCATCTTCTGGGATGGGTGTCCTAGTCTTCTCTGCCATGTTGTGTCCTCAGCATGTTGTGCAACACCACACATGCTAAAACAATGCCTCTGACAACCCTGAACAGTTGCTCCTTTGTGCCCAGTAGTACTCTGAATAAACTCACTAATATTCCATTCTCCACTGCTCTCCTGCCTCTGCAGATCCTATAGTTTGCTATTCTCTCTTCCCTAGTGAGTTGTCTTCTGCTGTAGGGTTTCACAAGCCATGGCATTAAGGCAAAGACAAAGATTTCAGCACATAAGCGAGGCATTGGACTTCGCTAAACCATAACCTAAATATCACATTTTTAGAAGAGACTTAAATGTCCTAGGTTTTAGCACAGATGCATGAAGCATTGGGCTTGGCTAAACTACAGCTGAAGTATCCAAGGTCTCTGTAAAGAAGTACACTACAACTTAAATCCCCAAAGCTTCAAGCACAGCAGTATGGCTTTAGAACAGAAGTATAAAGCTTTTGGCTAAACCACAACTGAAAGATCCGAGGTTTTAGCACAGATGTTTGGAACATTGGTTTCAACTATTTCAGTACAGAAGTATGAAAATTATATTTTCATCTGTGCATGAAAAGTTTATTTATATACTGTAATCAACGTTTGTTCTGTGTGTGTATTATTATACAGTAGTATTAAAAAGTATGTTTCTAGAATCTAAACCTTGGTCAACTTCAGAATTTTATGTTTGCTAAAATGAAGACAATTTAATTTCACCAGTCTCCCAAATAATGTCATGTAAAATGAAAAAAAAAGAAACAGCAATTTTAGCTGAACCAGAGTAGGTACTGACCTGCTTTAATTACCTACAAGAATCTTCAAAAAGGAGGTCACGTGACTCTTTTCTTCTGAAAATAGGTTTCCTGACTGGCATTTTATTTCTCAAGCTTTTTTTTCAGACAAAAATTAAACATTTGACATGATTTTTTTTCAATTAATTTTGTAAAAATATAATAATGATCTTTTTTTTTATTTTCCTTTATCTTTTTCTTGCACATACTTGAATACCACGTTGAAGTATTTTCACTTCTTCTAATCTCCTAATTTTCCATTTAATGAATTGGTTTTGACATGTATCAAGAGTTACAAGCATGGGAAAAAATAACAAGCACTTTTGGATCTATCAGACACACCATTATATAATCACAGGAACAGAGGGAGTAATGAACCAAATTATTCTATATTTTTAATGGATGGTATTTTTAGGATCTATCACATTTTTACATAGTGCACAAAACTAACTTTCTCTGTTTTAATACCGATGAAAAATAATTATCAAAGTAACAGCTACAGTCCTACTTAATAAACTGCTTTAAAGTACACTTGGAATCTTGTATAAGTTATAAAATAAATACATTTCAGAAAAAAAACAATAAAATAAATTTTCCCTTGTTTGGCTTCAGTGAGCCATCCTTTGTAAAACCAATACAAGTCACAGGTTTATCAGAAAACAGTAAAACTGAAGGCACGGTCTCACTTTTCCCTTCTGGTTAACATATGAACTTTGGAACATGTCAACTTTTGGACCTTGTGTCAGAAGAGGATTACTTTTCTCAGTTGTACTAATTGTTTTCAAATTAAAAATTGTAGCTCAAAGCCAAACCAGAGTAGTTTTTGGTAGAGTAAAAATGTAATTACTTTATTGTCACATTTTGAGATGTTCCATTTAACCTGAGACATTGAAAGAACAGATTCATTCAAACTGAGCTGTATGAAAGCCCCCTTAAGTTAGCTTAAATACTGGAGTCTTAGTTTAGAAACGTGAGGATATTGTGAATGATTTCCTACCTATTCTTAACTTTAAATAAAGATTTTAATTTTTTTTCAAGAATTTTCCTTTGTAAAGACCGATTATTTATTGGAATGAATAATTCAAAGTGATGGATAATTCTTAAGTAAACAAGTCATCTTCCCTTCCTTTATGTTTTACGTTGGAATAATAAAAATATTTGTATATGGGGTTCTTTTTCTGACGTGAAGAACATAGAACCATTGTTCAAAATAAAGAATTTTCAATGAAAATCATTCATTTATTAAAACTAGGAACACGTGAAAATATCTTTTTGCATCATGTCCATAAATGATTTAGTAGTGTGGTCATTTGCAGGTATTTTTTCTCACTTTAATATGGTATAAATAAACAAGAAATCTATTTATTTTTAGCAACTGTATTAATAAATAAGCTACTGCAGCTCAAAGCTGGACTTAAAACCACTCCAAGTATTTATATAAAGAATTTGTATTCATGAAGCACTCATACATGCTGTGTAATACGAGCTCAACACATAGTATGCTCATGTAAAAGTCAGTGTATGTAACAGTGCATTATACAAACTGAAACTTTTTAGACAAACTGAAAGCTTTTCTTGCTTACAAAGAAACTAGAGTCTTAGGCAAGGTTACAATTATTTACATAACTTGAGGACATTGGAACAGAACTGTTAGTTTATGAGTAACAATGGAAGCTCTGGGGACTTCACACTCAGATGATTCTGTCTTTTTCATATTTCGGGAATAGTTAGAAGGTTTTGAAATCTCTTTTATGCAAATGCCAATCCGTTCCAAGATAATTTGAAGGATAATACCTATGGCCAGATATGATTAAGGTCCATAAGCTACACTGTGTTTTACGAAAAGATGATTTATTGATTTCTTTATACTATTTTCCAAAAGTGAATGTAGGATTTAGGTTTAGTTTAACTTTATCCCAAATGTATTAATTGAAATGATTAAGAAATTACATATTTAAGCATCATTTTTGTGTTTGCAGAAGACATTTAAAGTCACAAAAATAAGGTAAAGAAAAAGCTAATTCATTGTTTGACCCAAAGCCACACTCAAAATTGCAACATTTTTGCACTCTTAATAAAATATCTTAGGCTTTAGAAAATTATTTTAAAAACTTTATATATAAAAATATAAACATAGATAAATATAAACATACATGTAGATACTGTACAATAGAAAAGTTTTACTTGACAAGGTCAAAGGGTCAGCAAGGGTCATATTAGGACAGATCCTCAGTTTTGTCACTTGTAGAAGTTGAACCCACACCGAGGTGACAGCCTGTGATTAGATGCCAAACCTTCTAACCCAAAAGACGACTGAGGACCTTTACTTGACCAGGATTTTTGCTATTAAAGCTAATGCACTTGGTTAGTTAAACTAAATTTATAGTGATGTGTACTTAGTTATTCAAAGTTTATTCCAGTAAAAAAATCTTAAAATGCATGGGTTGGCTTCCTCAAATAAAAAGTGCCACTTAAAAAGGATGATGTTTGTAAATGATCAGAAAATAGCAATCATTTAAAGCCCGTGATACAGAACTTGTTTTGACAAAAATACACCATGATAAAACAGTCTTGTGATTTTGTAGATGGACTGTGACTTCAACACGAAATTGCTCACAATGTGGAAAATGCTCGGATGTCACAAAACCAATGTGTTTTTTATTGAGTCATATTACCTCTTGTTCCTCTGACTTAAAAGGATGGGTTTTTAAATTCAACTAATCATAAAACTGATGTAACTTTAGCAGTATAATTTATCACGTAGATATCCGAGAATAAAGAATTGCACCAAAAAGAAATAAGTAAGTGATTAGATTTAACGAATGTTTCCACATACAGGACTGGAAATATGACTTTAATATATAGATGTACTATGTCGTCATATTGCACTGTTGTAAGAATTCTAATTTTACATTAGACTTTTACAGTGCTTAATCTTACCTTTATTAAATGGAACTCTAAGGTGAAAAACAGACAACCAATCTCAATATCCATGAACACTAAAAGGGCCAAGCACCGTGGAGAACGCCAAGCATATATGGAGACTAAGGTAGGTATGCCTTGATGATGATGTAGTATTTAAGCTTCTGTCTGAAAGACGCAATAGAGGATGATGCTTGAATCTCACTAAGAAGAGCATTTCCAACAGTGGGAGAATCAAAAGCAAAGTTATAACCAAACTGGTCCTCAGTGGTCTTGTGGGTTAGCAGGTTTGAGTCGATGGATGGATATTGGGTACAATAAGGAAATTAACAACGCTCTGACTGAAATGCAGCTGGTTTTTTTTTTGCTTTACAGATAATACAATCTGTGACAAATATTTTGTAATACTGTACATTTTATAAAACGAATAAACCAATTATGGATTGCATAAACTTACTAATAATCATTAGACAATCTAGGCAGTCAATCCAAGGACAGGCGTTCAGGATTTTTCTGTCTTACTAATGTGTTATATTGCTGTTCCATTTTGGTGTTTCGTAGTAAGATCTAGCCATTTTAAACTTTCGAAGGCTGTTATGAGGGACAGGAAGACTGATAAAACATGCGATTGTTCCCAGTGAAAAGACAATAAGACTAATAAGATCAGCCTTAAGATTAAGCAATGCGATTAATCAGCCAACATATGTAATTATTTTTATGGGACAAGATTACTTAGTTCCAATAGGACAGACGAGTGGGTAAGACTAGTTGTAAAAGCCATAAAGATAGGTTTCATTTCTCCCTGACTGATGACCTAGTTGCATCTCAAATTGAACTTAGGACTTGACCTTGTTTAATGGCCTAGCTTCCCAGATTAACTTATCAAACTTGACCTTGGCTAATAGACTAGCTTTCCATGTGTTTATCTCAAGATGGTAGTAACAAGGTACTATTGTAGTATGGCTCTGTCTTTGTAGAGTTTTTTCTCATTTTAATTTGACCAATTGCTAAACAGTTCTTACTGTTTCTATTCTCAAGAGGTTACATGACTTTACATAAGAAGAGGCATATTTCCGACTCTGAATTATTGACCTTATGACCTTTGTTACATCACATGCTCTAAGGCTGTGCTAACAAACTAATGATAATATTATTATTAATGCAATATGATGAAGTGACATTTCCATTTATGACTTTTGTATCAATTTGCTATATGCAACTTTTATTAAAATTTACGTGTAACCTTGAATGGTAGATTTGACCTTTTATGGTACATTATGATATTTTATGCTGATTTTATTGAACCAAATGGGTACTTATGTGGTATTCTTGGAATTTCATATTTAATTTTAAACACTGTGTTTAAAAATCCCAAAAATATTTAAACTAACTACTTTACTAACATGTACAAAATAATGTTCTCAAACTGGCCTTTCACTCTTTAACTATTTAACTTTTGGCTTCTTAACTCTCACTATATTTTGGAATGTAGCCTTTGGGGTTAACCTGGAAATATATTTTATGGCGTATGGGTTCGCATCTCTAAACTGATTAAAACAGTGTAAAATTGTTGAAGCTTTAACCAGAAATACCAAAGTTCTGGCCATTTTAACCGAAATTATGGCGTGTATGCTGAAAAAAACTACCAATCAAATAAAACCTACGAACAAGTGTTCAAGAAAAGGAGTTTGATATCTGTATTGTTTTTGGTATGTAGAGACAAAGCATATTATATTAATAATAGTAATTGCTATTATACAATTTGCATCCTTTATTTGTTATTACCACAATTCTTTATCAAGGTCATCAAAGTGAAATTTTAACAAAAGACCTCAGCTCCTGTAAAGCTGAGCTTGTTTACAAGCTGTATTGGAGGCACTGTTAATCCACTCACATATTTCCGGCTGTCATATAAAGGAAGTCATTTGGGAATTATCTTGTCTTGTGGGTCGCAACTGCATTTTTTATAAGTCTGCTGTCGTTTACTGTGAATACAATAATGGTCCTTCTGAGTAGCTATGTCAGATGCCAAGGTCCCTGTTTTGGTACTGGAAATGTTTCAATAAGGCCTGAGGCACTGAATCTGATATAATTAATTGCAGTGTATGATAGAAAATAGAATTTGTCATTATTTTGACAAAATGTATTTTTTCATTTGTGATTTTGTCTTTTAATAACAAAGATAAACAAGAAATGAACTCTCACAGCAATAAACATTGATTACACATAGACAACCAATAATAGACTGCCTGATTCCATGCACTGAAACAAAATCTCATTATAAAATTGGCTCTTGCAAATCACAATTGGACATATGGAAAAGCCTTTCCGACATAGGATAACTCCATTACCGCAGAATCGCAGAGCACTGATTGTGTTTTGGAAACAGACACTAAGGTTACCTACATTCACAAAGTTCGTTTCCATCCCACTTAAACACACTGGAAAGACCTTGCTTGAAGGCATTCTGACACACACAGAAATTATTCTGCAAGCCCTGTTCTGTGCCGATAGGATTCAGAACAAGGTAGGGTGTGACTCACAAATGGCTTTGCAATGGAGATTAATGTCAGAATATTCTCAAATTAAAGGTCATTTCTATTCTATTCTGACTTTTGGGGATGGATTAATAGTGGTATAAATTTAATGGTGAAAGAAAATGTGTGTGACCATAAAGCAATGAGGAACCCTTTTAAGCAAGGCCGAATTTTGTTTCAGTCTACTTGCGTGAACGGCAAAGCAATCAGAAACAAGAGGGGGGCACTAAAGAGGTGCACAAGTCATGAAAGTCCGGAAACAAAATAAAATAATCTCTAGAAGTGAAAGGCTTGGAGACAGCATGCATTTAACAGCAGGTGGCAGATAGTTTTTTCCTTTCATATATCGTGTAGGTGTGGTTACAAATTTGCACTGCACTAAATTTTAATTTTGACAACATATTTACATTGGTTGCTATTCAAATTTGTAACATTTGGCCACACAGTTTAATTAGGACAGTTGTAATTTAAGTTTGCAAAACATTTTGACTACACATTTGCTACACAGGCACCATTCTTATAATCTAATATATTTGAATGTACATTTGCACTAGACGCTGTTCTTATTGTGTAAAACATTTGACTGCACCTTTTGCACTAGACGCTTTTGTTATTGTGTTAAAAATTTGAACACACCTTTGCACTAGACACTATTCTTATTATGCAAAATATTTGACTACATCTTTGCATTATAAACTATTCTTATTATGTAAACACTTGACAACACTTTAGCACTAAACACTATTCTTATTATGTAAAACATTTTACTACACATTTTCATTGGGCATTATTCTTATTGTTTTGTATATTCCTCCAAAACCATTTGCCCTGCAACCAGTCTTAATTTGTATCACATTTGACAATATATGTATTACATTCTAAGTTTTTTTTTTTTTTTTTTTTTTTTTTAAGGTTTATTCCCCCTTTTAGATGCGTTCAAGGAGAGCAGAGCAGAGGAAAGAGGTTGCAACCTCGCAATGCCCACCTTTACAATTCAGTGCACAGCACAGTGTGCCTTAGTGTACTAGTAATGTATGCTTTTGTAAAAATTATATTATTTTGGAATCTAAACTTGAATGAAAAAACTTTTTTTGAAATTCACATTATAAAATTTGGGAACAAACCAACTTTTTTTTTTCTGATGGACTCCCAGCTACCCTTATACAATAAAGCATATAACAACATAAAATACCTTTACTCTAACATACGTTCAAGTGGTTGCCATTTGTTCTTGAATATTTCAACACTCTTATTACACATATGTACTAAGTTATTTTCAATAATGTAATACTGTTTTATAATTCTCAGTAAGTATTCTAAGCACAATCGTTTTTCATTTCATTTTGTTGAATAAATATATTTTTTTACAATATTAAACAAGTGGTTTATACACCTTCTATTTTCAATGTCAAGGCAGCCCAGTAAAACCTTATGAGGTTCAAGATGAGAAGTTATGTCCAAATAGGGTTTCATTTTCTCAGCTAATTTATCCCAAAAGGCCTTTACTATAGGACAAAAATAAAATAAATGTTCTATGGTATCAATATCATTATCACAAAAGTAACAGTTGTCATTGTCAGTTATCTTACACAATTTTAAATATTTGTTGGTTGGGATAATTCTTAAGAGAATTTTGTACTGGAAAGCCCTCATTTTACTATCAAGAGTACATTGAAAATTCATAGAATAGTATTTATGCCAAGGGAACAGCACTGTATACGGTTGCAAGACCTGACACCATTTTGTTTCATGTGACCTATGCTTAAAGTTTTTACTCAACATGTATGAATATGATTCTTTACAAACTTTTCTCATTTTCAAAAGTGATTCTAAAACTTCCTGGTGTATACAGGTCTTATGGAGTCTTTCATTCAAACCCCCTTTCCATTTTCTGGGAATACTATGCATCAGACTGTAAAAATCAACAAAATTCATTTGCAAATTGAAAGTTCTAATAAATTCATCATAACCTAGGAGACCTCCGGTTGGACTTATTACGTCATTTAGATATTTGATACCAACATTTTGAAGCTCCCAAGATCTTTTTATCAAATTTGTATTTGTAATATAATAGGTGTCCCAAATTGGGAAGGTCCTTGGATCAATTTTCTCATGAAATTCCATCTTGTATTCCATCCAGGCCGCAATAACATCTTTCCAAAATATATTTGAACATTTCCCTTGTAATGATTTCAAAGATTCAATATCCAGTTCAAAGTAAAATTTTTTATTCATTGTATTAAAAATTTGCCTGAAAGATAGTTTGCCAGTTCCCATTTTTTTCAAGTATCCTCTTCACCCAAGTATCCTCTTCACCCAAGTTAATTTTACATTCTAAGTTTGTTACTGATAAGCATTTTGAAAAGTGACCCTCCCTAGATACAAATCTTTCCTATTTTGTGGTGGGTCGCATTGATGTTGTCCATATTAAATCAGCATTGAAACCACCCTGATAGCCTGCTATTTGGAAACATAGCATGGACATGTACCTGCATAGAGCATAAGGTCTGACAAAAACACATATCACTTTTGTGGTATTTCCAATTTAAGCAAAACCAACCTGGCACACACCTAAAATGTGTTTAGAGTACCATGTTTAATCCGGTTCCAATGGATTTAGACCAAATTATAACTATGTGTCAGTATATTCTATTACATTAGACTTTAGTAGCAGTATGTTGAGCTCCCTTTCCATCACCACACCAAAATTTAAAAATAAAAAAAAACTGTGAACACATTCACCCATGTCTAGCCAATTCTCTACCACATTTAGTGCCCCTGTCTAACCAGAATGACTCTTCAAAACCGGAGAAATGTGAAAGCTACATAATCATCTAGTTGTGGGACAAAAAACTACCCGTAGACAATGACATATCACATTTCCCAAAGACTTGGACAAAGCAATAAATTTCTTTGCACTTTGAATTTCTAATGACCAGTCCTTTACATGTGATGGTTTTATATATCATTTTTTTCTCTTTGCAAATAACTAATCAACCCTCATTTTGACTCTTTTTTACACACCCTGATGTTTCATCAAAGTGTCTTTGGAACTTTCTAAGTATCCTGCTGATAAAGATGCTAAATTTAAGCTACAATTAGGATTAGACAAGGTATTAATTCACTACCCCAAGTTGTTGTACATATTTCTTCTGATAAAAAATGTTCACATATAAAAGACCCAGTCTTTGGTTGCAACATCAAGGTACCCCAAAATTCAATATACCTTTGTCATTGCATGATAGACCACAGAATTAAAGACATTCAGTTGGGATTTTATTTAAATCATAGACACAGCTAAAAAGTAAAGGGAGCTCACAGGTAACTGTGGCTCTATAGTTCAATATGTATAACAACTGAGATCACCACTGTTAATGATGAGTTAAAATCTCCACATGCTGAGGTGGGTTATATCCCTGTCTCACATAATATTGCTTGTTTTTGTGTATCTTTCTATCTTTTGCATGGAGGAAACCAGTGCGGTAACATTAGAACCCATCCATCTCTGGTATGGGTCTGACAATTTCTTCCTGAACATGTTGAGCGGAAATTAGGCTTTGTCTCCATAAAACTGGGTAGAGTGATTTTAAATTCAAAGCCTTTTGACCACTCCCTTACTGGATCTGTCAGGATTGGTTAAAAGAAATTTCCCAATAGTATTTGGCAGTTGCAAAGCCATTGTTTACCTCTACCAAGGCACGTAATAATAATAAGTAATTTTTTTGTATATAGTGATCCATATGACTCTCAAAATTTAGTGGGATCTAAGTTGGACCAAGATCCATCTTCTGATTTTTTTCAGGATGATCCAACCAGTTGTATTTGATTAATCCTGAGTTGTTTTTGGAAGACGTATATGTGAAATGAGTAATTTTACACTGCTTAATATCTATCATATGAAAACCATAAAGGAAGAAGAAAAAAGTTAAAATCCAGAGGCCCATGCCAGAATGCCATTGAGATGTGAGAGCTATAAATAGTAGGCTTTCCCCTAGATTTGTGTCAGCTAAAGGATGACATAGAAACTACTTTTCAGCTGTCACCAGGAAGGTCATTCCACAACGTTGGAACATAAAGTGTCAAACTGCAGCTTAAATGTTTTTTTCGCATTGAAGACAAGAACTGTGGGACAGGTTTGTAATTTTCCTGTAATTTCTGACAGGTTTGCTGCACCTGGTGTTGTAAGTACATGATAACTGAGTAAGGTAGGAGCTGAAATTACTTTGAAAAGCCAGTGTGGAGGTACTTGTACACCAAAGTCAGAGTTTTGAAAGTATCACATTGTCTAACCAGTGCAGGCAACCAGTGTAGATCTTTAAAAACAGGTGTGACTGTAGAAAATTGACTGTATGAATTTGCACACCAATAATATCCTGTGATGGAAGAAAATGGTTATTTGGGGAGGTATGGGAAGAATTTATAACAGTGGAAGAACCCACATTAAACAACCTAGTTTCTGCAAGGAAATACCAGCATTCCAACGAAATATCAGTCTTGATATTCATATCAAAACTCGGAAGGAGGAAGGCACAAGTGGTGAATATTCCCTCATTCAAAACTCTGAAAACATGTTCTTGTGAAAGAGATTAAAATAATATGGTTAGCAAAAACATTACACATGAAATATATAGTGAGGTCCCCTTTTGAGACAAATTTACTTTACGTCCATTACAGGATACTGCAAAAAATATGATGACACTGGGTATTCCTTTCAACTTCTCACTTTTTAAGCTGTTGTGATAATTTTTCACCGAATTTTAAGAGTGGCAGCACTGTGGATAAAAATCTTGATTGAATTAAAGCAATCGCCTTTTTTATGCATGGTCTCATGAGGAACTAGTAATCAGAAGATAAAAGGGCAAAAACATCAAGTGAAATATTTTTCCAAAAGCTCAAGAATCATCAAACATGTCTTAAGAAGAGATAGGTCACTATAATTAAGTTAGTGGTCTTTGACAAGAAAGATTAGTCTAATATGGCTTTGTCTTTTCTCAGGTAAAAGAGGTTAAAAGTTTTGCTAAAATATTATGAAAAAAAAGAGATTTATCTTCTGAAATGAGTTGAACTGGAAAAGTGGAGCACCATAAGAATCCAGTAATCCTACACATTAAAAAGTTTTAAGCTTGTAAATAAAACATGGATACTAATCTTGTCATCTACTGGTGATATTCAAATTTTCCAACAGAACCAAGCAGTTAAAGTGTCATACAAGAAAGACGGTATGACATAACAGAGTTGAATTAGAAGTTGACTGGGAATTGCAAAGTAATTACTGGAAATATGGACTGACATCTAGGTGTCAGGAAATGTATTCCTTTGTGTCCCACCTTAGCGGCTAAGTTTAACTTTATAATATCCTAGCACATTGATTTTAATGAGGCGTTTGATTGGTTAAATGATTCACCAGCCTGTAACTGCTGGTTAAATTGTTCTTTATGATTTTGGAATTCAAAGGGGACAAATCTAATCTCAAATCCTATCAACAGGTGTCCAACTCAATTGTGAATACTGATAAAAACATATCAACACCAGAAATCACTGAAAAAAATTCACAACACAAAACTTTTCCACAGACTTGATACTATGATGTTGACAAAGTCATAATGAGGCTCTTTTGGAAATACAGTCCACGGAACAGAACAACTTAAATAAATGACCTCTTAGGTTAAAGTCAGCATTTCTAAATATGGTGACCTAGTACATATGTTCACATATAAAAAAGTTTATTCTTGTTTTGATAGTGCCTTGGATATGCGATTTCATATTAGTGCAGATCATTAGTGAATCTAACATGTCATCACGACCTGGGTTCAAACTCACAAACTCATCAGGGGTAATAACCAAATGTTTAAATACCAAATGTGCCAATCACTATGTCATTCAGCTACTGAGGACATATCAGTCCATAAACTACCTCACAGCTGCTTGTGTGTCACTAAAACAGATTTAGTGATGTGGGACATCAAGGTGTAGGTCAACGGTAGGATTTGGTCATCCCAGTTACTTTGGTTCTCTTTTGTCTTCTCATTGTGGAAGATATAGTAAAGATACAACCATCCAGATAAAATGTTGCTGGAGGTTCCTCAATTCTGTCCATCTATATATAAATAAAAAAATGCTTTGGCCACAGCTTTGCTTTTGATGCTCCCATGATTTGGAATGATTTGCCTGATGAGGTCCTTTCTGCCCCAACTCTTGCCTGTTTCAGAAAAAGGTTTAAATCATATCTCTTCAAATAGGCATCCCCAACTTAGCATACACTCTACCCAGCATCTCAGTGGTACTAGACTTGGCAACAGCTATGGATAGATGATTTTTTAATTGGATTTTGGTGTTGCGCCTTAGACTCTGCCTGGCACAGATTAAGTGCAATAAAAATGCAGAATAGAATAGAATTTGGGATTGCAATTCTGTGACATTTAAACATTCATGAACTTTATATTTATCTAGTGGATTATAAACCCTGGAACATATATTAATACTGCATGCAGATGTAATTTTGTGTCAGAATGCATAAAAACATGGCATCAAACTAACTAGGTCAGGACAATGGCCTATCAGATCAGCCATGCAATTTATTGTAGAATTGCATAGAAATCTCACTATCAAAAATGATTAAATAAACATCAGAGTGAATAAGTCCTCTTCAGTATACACGTGTAGTGCACTGAACTATGTTAAATACTGTATAGCATTTAAAAGACTAATTAGACTAAAACACACATATATATTGGATTGTAAACAAGATAATGATGATAGACTCAAGTATGAAGGTTTGATCAGTCACCTCGACATTAAAGAACTTCAAATAAGATTAACTGGCTTGGCTTTATGTCAGAAAACAAGTACTTATTTTCTTGACACTTGAATTCATCATTCCAAAGATCCAGTCATTTTGTATTTGACATATGAACAAATCTAGTTACAATAACAAACAAAACCTTCCAGTGCAGATTTCTTTCCTTGAAGATCTGTTCTATTGTATTCTAGACTTTCATAGGGTTCGCCACGGCAGAGTTGCAACACCACAAAATATTTAAATGATCATTATGTCATAGACACTGTCATGTGGATACCACAGATTTGCTGGGTGTTCTATACATTGTGTGTGATTGGTTTATAATCCTTGTTATACACACATATGCACTGGACACTATTTTTATTACATTTACAAAAAACATTTTTGCTAGATACCATTTAGTTTGTAATACATTTGACAACATATCTATCACATTCTAAGTTTGTTACTGATAAACATTTGAAAAAGTGACCTCCCAGATCCAAACCCACCCTATTTTGTGTTGGGTGACATAGATGTTGTCCATAAGAAATCAGCATTGAAAACAGACTGATATCATCCCATTTGGAAACTTAGCATGAACATGCATCTATTCATGTATGAGCTTCTGTGGTATTTCCGAATTAAGCAAAACCAACTGGTCTCAGACCTGAAATGGACCAGTTTTAGAGTCTCAAGTTTAATCCGTTTCTTACTGCTTTAGACCAAATTGTAACTATGTATTAATATGTTCTGTTACATTAGACTCAAGTAGAGGTATGTTGAGCTGACTTTCTATCATAACAATAAACCTTAAAATAAAATAACATGTGAACGCATTCACCTATGTCTAGCAATTTCCTACCACATTTAATGCTCCTATTCAACCAGAACCACTCCTAGAACCAGAGTAATGAAAAAACTGCATAATTGTCTGTCCAAAAACTAGCTATAGACAATGACATCTGGCATTTCTCAAAGACCTGGACAAATCGATACATCTCTTTTGACTTTCTGACTTAAATTTCTAATGACCATTTTGCTGACAATGATAATTTTAAGCTACAGTTAAGATTAAGCAAGGTATTAAGTCACTATTCCAATTTCGTGAACATATACTGATAAAACCTGTAAACATCCAACAAACCCAATCTTTGGTTGCAACATCAAGGTGTTTGAAAATTCAATTTACCTTTGTCATTGCATGATAAACCACAATATTAAAGGTATTCAGTTGGGATTTTATCTTTAATTATAGACGTTCAGAGCAAAACAGTAAAGGGACCTCACATGTAACTGTGGCTCTATAGTTTAATATGTATAGAAACTGACATCACACCACTGTTAATAATTATAATTAAATGTCAAACAATGGTATACATTTCACAAAACAAAATATTTGAAACTTGACACTAACTTTGAAACAATCAATCATATATGGGAAAAAATCATTTTTGACATTTATGAGTAATTGTACAATCCCAGGTGTATTTGGGGATGTGCCAGAAGTGTAAAATTATCATGTGACAAAATATCCAATGGTATGATGGAGAATTGCACAGCTTCATTGGTGAAGAAGCTTCTTGGGTATCATATCAATTTTTGTTTATCCAACAATCCAAAACATTTTGCAAACAAACATAATGCATGACCCACATTCATTTTAAATCCTTTTTGTATTGTAGGTGTAACTGAATTGAAATTATATCATGCAAATCCTCCATCCAAAGTGAAGCAGTGAATGAAATCAGTTTCCTTTAAAGCAATAACATCAGACTCCATACATAGACTTAAATTAAGATCCTGATCTTTCATCACTAACTGGTTAATTTGTATCCTCCAGTTCTCAGATAGCTTTGCTCCACAGTCCATCAAGACTGAAAACAATTTTAGACAGAAATACAATAAAATACTATTTGTTGCTAAAACCATTTTAGGGACAGTATTTGATGATGGTGTTATTCTAAGAAATTAGTACAGAATTATGTGTTGCCATTTTATACTACAGTCAATAATTTACATGTTAACAGTTACATTAAAATTTTTAACATTTAATTTAAGATTAATAAAATGTAAAGGACATCATAAAATGCAAAGAAAATCAGTAAAAATCCTAAAAAAATCCTTTGGCCTCGTATTTTCTGATTCACAAATCCACACTTTCTTATGATTTCTCCTACACTGAACGGCATTGCTGAACACCATAGGTTGCAGAAAAGAAAGGTTTGGGAACTCAATCTTGTATACCTCAATACAACCAGACATGCCCACCTAACTCCTGTACTTCATAGCTTACACTGGCTATTAGAGGCAAGGGGGTCTACATTCAATACACTGGCATTGGTTTTTATTGCCTTTCATGCAAACTTTGACCTCTGCAGAAATCCAAGTCCACTTCCAATTATTTTTGGACATTACAGGTTCACATCTAAGTGGTTACTGTGTCATGCCTACTATTGCAGATCAGTCGGAAACACATTCTTTAGTCACAGGAAACATTTTTGGTGTTTTTCAGGTTGTTAGAAGTTTTGTTTGAAGATGTATATGTGTAATGAGTACTTTTACACTGCTTAATCTCCATGATATGATTGACACTAAGCTTCTGAAGCCATAAAGGGAGAAAAGAAAAAAAAACAAAATCCAGAGGTATATCAGGCCAACACTTGAGATACCAATGTGAAAATGTGAGAGCTGTAGATGGTAGGCTGAGGTAGTATGGCAATTGACACCTAAAAGATCACAAAGAAACCACTGTTCAGATGTCATCAGGAAGGTCATTCCACAAAGTTGGTGCATAAAGTGCAAAACTGCAGCTAAAATGTTTTTTTTTTGTTTTTTTTTTTGCACTGAAGAGAACTGTGGAACATTAAGGTAATTTCTGACAGGTTTGCTGCATCTGATGTTGTTGGTATACGATGATTGATAGGAGCTGAAATACGTTTGAAAAACCAGAGTAGAGTTACTTGTACACCAGAGTCAGAGTTTTGAAAATGGTGCATTGTTCAACATGCAACCGGTGTAAATCTTTAACAATATGGATGAGTCTACAAAACTGGCTTCTGTTTCATATGATTCCTATGAATTAGCACCATAATGACCTGTGATAGAAGAAAATGGTTATTCAGGGAGGTCTGGGAAGATTTATAACACTGAAACGTCTTGTTGAACAACCTGGCTTCTGCCAGTAAATACTAGCTTTCCAATGAAATAGCATTTTTTGAAATTAGAATGCAAAACCCAGAAGGTAGAAGGCACCAATGGTGAATATTCCTTTATCCACAACTTTTAAACATGTTCTTGTGAAAGGTAGAAAAATAAAATGGTTAGCAAAAACATCACACAGCGAATATATAGTGAGGTCACCTTTGGGGTAAAATTATTTTTGGTTCTTGATATTATTGTGTAAAAATATAATGACATATGATGGATAGTCCTTTCAAATTGGCACTTTTTAAGCTATTATGTCAATTTTTCATCGAATTTTAAGAGTGGACAGCCTTATGGAAAAAAGTCTTAATTGAGTTAAAGCAACCACCTTTTTGTACATGGTCTCATGAGAAACAAGTAATCCGAAGATAAAAGGGCAAAAAAAATCACATGAAATATTTTCCCAAAGCTCCAGAATCATCAAACATGTCTCAAGGAGAGATAGGTCACTATAATTAAGCTGGTGGTCTTTGACAAGCAAAGATTAGTCTAATGGCTTTGTCTTTTCTAACATAAAAGAGGTTACAGTTTTTACTAAATTATTATGAAAAATAGATTTATCTTCTGAAAGGAGTTGAACTGGAAAAAATGGAGCATCATGAGAATCCAGTAATCCAACACATGAAAAAGTTGGTGCTAAACTTGTAAATAAAGCATGTAAGCTAATCTTGTCATCTGCCGGTGGTATTCAAATTTCCCAACAGTGCCAAGCAGTTAAAGTATCATTCAGGAAAGATGGTATAACAAAACAGATTTGGATCGGAAGTTGGCTGGGAATTGGACAGTAATCACTGGAAAAATATAATTCACGAACACAATCTTTTCCCACAGGCTCGATACTATGATGTTGACAAAGTGAAAAAAATGAGGCTGTTTTTTGGACATACAGTCCATGAAACAAAACTTGGTCAAAGGGCCTCTGAGGTTAACATTTCTAAATATGGTAAACTAGTACATTTCTTTCACACATAGAAAAGATTATTCTTGTTTTGGTAGTGTCTTGGACACATGATTATATACTAGTGCAGATCATTGGTGAACCTAACATGTCATCACGAGCTCGGTTCGAACTCACGAATTCATCGGGGTAATAACCAAATGATTAAATACAAAATGTGTCATTCACCATGTCATTCAGCTACTGAGTACTTTTCCGTCCATAAACTACCTCACAGCTACTTGTGTGTCACTAAAACTGATTCAGTGATGTGGGACATCAAGATGTAGGTCAACGGTAGGATTTGGGATTACAATTCTGTGACCTTGGGCATTTAAACATTCGTGAACTATATATTTATCTAGTGGATTATAGACCCTGGAACATATGGTAATACTCTGTGCAAATAATGCGATTCTGTGTCAGAATAAGAGCATAAACACATGGCATAAAACTAACTGTATCAGGACAAGGGCCTATTTTAGTGACGTCAGCCATGTAATTTATCGTAGAATTGCATATAAATCTCACTATGAAAAATGATGAAATAAACATTAGAGTGAATAAGTCCTCTCCAGTATACACATGTAGTGCACTGAACTATGTTAAATACTATATAGTATTTAAAGGCCTAATTAGACTAAAACACACATATATATTGGATTGTAAACAAGATAATGATGATAGACTCAAGTATGGAGGTTTGATCAGTCCCACTCGAGATTAAAGAACTTCAAATAGGATTAAGTGGCTTGGCTTTATGTCAGAATACAAGTACTTATTTTCTTGACACTTGAATTCATCATTCCAAAGATCCAGCCATTTTGTATTTGACATAAACAAATCTAGTTATAATAACAAACAAGGACGTGTCATGCTATATGTTCACATTTTTATTGTTGAAGTTCTAATCTATTCTGTTCTAGACGTTTATAGCTTGCGGAGAGTCGCAACACCTGACAGTTGCCAAGGTTCAAACCCAAGACCAAACAATTGAAGACAATGAAAGACATGTTGAGAATCTTTTATTATACCTGTTAGTATGCTTATATATATACAACACTTCAGAGCAGTTTTAAAATTGGAACCTCAACAGAGGTTAATACCCATACAGGCCCTAAAAATCAATAATCATTGTTTCATGGCCATTAGCCAGGTTGTTATGTACGGATATGCTGGGTGTTTTATGTATTGTGTGTGGTGGGAACACAGTTTTAGTTCTATGAAAGCCCCAAGGAAATGGTCAATATATAATCACACAATTACAGTATTTAATCACCAAAGCTTGCTAAACAATTGTATGGGCGCTCACCCGAAGATTTTTTTTGTATCAGTTTAAATTGTAAAGGCAAAATTTGAATGTGAAACTTTATTTCAACAGTTGTATGTATTGACCTTTCACAGTTAAATAAAAGCTACCTTTTGAAACTTAAAATACTATCCCCCGAATTCAGACATCAGCCAGACGAGTCCTTGCTTTATCTAGCTATCAGATGCTCAATTGCATTAAAATACTTAGAAAAAATTTTATTGTGAATATACAGGCAAAGGATTTAAAAAAAAAAAACAAGCCATGACTTTCAACAAATTGCATAGGTTATACCACAAGATGATGGGATGAAAAGACATTTTAACCTGGAGAAGATTCTTCATTGAATATTATGGGGCACCAGAAAGCAACTGAAACCTTGTGACTTCAAGTCAGCACCACAACCTGGTAGGTTGGACCCAAGTATGTTATCCACTACAAAACCTCCCGCCACTACATACGCACCCCACCCCGACCCCCACCCCCAACACACACCGCCACTCGTTAGATATATATATATATATATATATATATATATATATATATATATATATATATATATATATGATATACAGCAACAAACATTTCATAAACAGGCAGATATGCAGCACTTGTTATAATTCTGAAATAGCATCCAATCTGTTTCATCTCTCTTTGAAAAAAACACCCTACCGCTCATCCACCCACACATACACACAAAGTCAAAGTTGGGGTTTTACGTCCCGTTCAACAGCCAGGGTCATATTGGGACAGGTCCTCAGAATTGCCACTTGTGGGACTCGAACCCACAGAGGTGACAGCCTATGATTAGATGCCAAACCTGCTAACCACTAGGCCACTGACGACCTCCCACACATGCACACCCCAAAAGCAGTATTTATATGTATGATTGATAATAATCACTAAATGGTCTGCAGGGTGATAATTCCTTGGTGTTTCAGCAGTTAATTCATAAAATGATCATATCAGTCTACCTGTGAAAATACAGTGCCATAAGACTGATCCAAATGTATCAAAACTTACATTTCAGAAGATTTATGTAGTTATGACAGAACACAGCAATCCCATTTCTGGTCCCCTGGCGGTTTAACGGAACTTAAAAAGCCCACCTTTGACCTACTTCTGGTCAGGCAGGGTAATCAAAGTCACTGCTTAACAACTTCACGGATATCTTGTTTCAAGCAAACCCACTCTTTAACCTGTGGTTAAGGGGATAGCACATTTTTAAGCATGAGCCTTGAAAGAGCTTGCGCTTCTACAGACCACTTTTTTTTTGTTTTCCCGGCATTTTTATCAATTGTGGCACAGCGCGATGAGTATTTGTTTGCTCACTGAAGTTAAGTGGCAATGGGCTACGTTAGTACTTTGATGGGTGACCATCTGAGTTCTACACCAGCTGTGGGTTATGTCTGAGTTGGAATTTCTTTGTGTCCTCAGACTTTCGTAAATTCTAGTGCACTACTCGTGTATCTGATGGCTTTGCGCTCATGCTAGGGGACCAAAACACCTTTTGGCCTTGTTTTCATATGAAAAGCAGTGTCAACTATTCATGAAATGTTTTAATTGAATTGTGAACTAATAAATGTGTTACATTTAAATCCACAGATTATTTAATTGAACACCAAGTGCATCAGTTTTAGTGAATGAATGCATTGTCAAGGTGTTACTGTAAAAGGATAAATAAGTGGTTTTATCATTTGAAAAGCATATGTATCGCTTATCATTTAAAAGGATTACAAAGCCATTGAATGCATTGTATTAAAAAGCTTCATTTACAACATATATAATGCATTGCCTGAAACACAAACCAACTCACCCCAGTGTAGATAAAACATTCGCCTTATATGAAGCAACAGACAGTAAAAGATGTATATGTCATCTGTCTTAAAATCCCTTGACCATGTGGAAAACTATTGGGTAAAATTTATTATTTATAGAAAGTGTTTTCTACTAATTTTATCAAACAATTGCTTTACTCTTACTTAACATAGCAAGTTCACAATGAAAATTCTAATTCTAATAGTACTTTGATAGCGCTTAATCTCCATCTATTGACAGACTCCAAGGCGCCAAATGCCAGAAATCAGAGATCCTAATCATTAAATCAGAAAGATTTCACGGATCAGCACCACAGAGGAAACTGAGAAACTGGTATATGTGACTTTTTGTGCAAGTTATCTCTTTCCTGTTACACAATTAAATTACACCTGAGAGGTTTTCTTTTGTTAAAAGTGTCCAATATCTTTCACTATTGGCCACTTTGTGATTTTGACCATATACAGAAGTCTTTTTCCAAAGAAACTCTTTTACATTTATTTCAAAACTAAAATGATCATAAAACCGAAGAAATACACACCAGGAATATAGACATGAAAAGTCACGATGTTAAGCAACATCTTTAAAAATTATAACTTAATGACGAGGTGTACTTTAAATAGGTTAGTAGCCTCGTAAGTGTCCAATATTGAAAAGCCTTGACCTTGCCATAGTGACCTTGAAAACCCTTCGGGACCTCGTAAACAGTCCATTATTTTCCAATATTGGACACTTACTTGGCCATTAAGCCATCCATAAGGTCCTCGGTGGCCTAGTGGGTTAGCAAGTGTCGCATCTAATCACAGGCTGTCACCTCTGTGTGGGTTTAACTCCCACAAGTGGCAATCCTGAGGGTCTGTCCCAATATGGCCCTGGGTACTAAATAAACCCTATCATTGTTATTTTATTGTCTATCCAGTGTCATTGTTCAATTAATAACTGTATTTTGACCACTCACCCTTGTTTTTTTCTGTTTTAATATTTTCTCCTTTTTGGGATTCTTATTCTTGCCTATTGACACACGTGGAAAAATTATTCTTAAATTTTAAAACTGTATTCATATATGATATTAACATGTTAATAAAATTTCTCAAACTTGTCATCAATCCGCCTCAATTTTACACCTTCTCAGAAAGCTAGGTCCATTTCACTGAAAAACTTACCCCTTAGACAACTGTAGGTAAAACGTACTTGTAACTATTATTGTACGTGTTACTGGACAGAGTTGTCCTCATGTACTTACAAAATACAGAATGTGAATAAACTAAATAATAAGTATATAATAACAGTGTCAATTGCATAAAAAGTATCATGCCACTATTGGGTAGAATAGTCTTACTTAATTATGCCACTGTCACTGAAAGGGGATAATAAAAAAACTAGTTAACTTCCTTGGCTGAATGTATGCCCAAGCCTCACTTACTTTTAATAAATTAAGGAAAATTTACAACTTGTAGTCAAAGTTCTCTTTTATGCAACAGCAAAGAGAGCAATGTCATTATGGCAATAAGTGATTCAGGAATAAAAGCTTTGGTGACACAGCACACACACATAGGGCACACAATTATCCATAATATCGCCAAGATACTGGTGATATATTAGTTAGGACTGACAGTCTACAGATGATCCATCTACATGCGAGGCACTCGTTCACAAATGAAACCATTGAAAAGGCATCAGATCAGAAATCTCACAGCAATTATTTAACAATGCTAGAAGTAATATTCCTGGTATGTCGGGGGGGGGGGGGGGGGGTGGTCATTTGACTGTTAGAACACACCACAATTACACCACTACAGATGCAATATTTGGGTCGTAAGTCTTGGTTAAATGATTAGTTCTTATGACAAGCAATTCCCAAAATGGATTTGACCCCCTCTCAAACTTGTGTATTACTCTTGGTCCGTGTGAAAAACTACTAAATTATTTTCTTGTGCAATATAGAATTTTGCACTTTTTTCCTACGAAAGTGTGCAATAAACTATTTTAACCAGTTTGTGCGGTGCATGACATGGTTCACTTTCAAATCAACATCTGCAATGGAGAAAACAATACCTTTTCTAAGTGACCTTTGCAATGTACATCATAATAATTTTCCCAATCAACCAGGGGCCGATTTCACTAAAGGACTTAAACTAAGTCCCTTTATTGGCTAAGTCTTGGACTTAAATCTAAGACTTTGGTCTTAGCTAGGGCTGGGACTTAAAATGGATTTCACAAAGGTGACTTAGCTAAGTCCAAGCTTATCAAATAACCACAGTGGTTTTCTGTGTCATGTGACCTTTTGTATCTATTCAAAATATAATATTGGTGCCACATATTCTTCATTTTGATGTATTTTATCTAAGGATAAGTGCTGTTTTGTAATGGAAAACCTTGTTACCGCATATAGATTCCCAAACACTACTTTAGTGAGGTGTTCTGTACAATTATAATTTATTTACAGCAATTTCAAATTTTGAAGTGGAGAAAAGTTTATGGCGGCCATATTTAAGTCCTCTTCACAAAATTTAAGCCCACTACCTCCCAGACTTAAAGTTAAGTCAACTGACTTAGCAATTTCATGGACTTAGCTGCTTTGTGAAATCCGTTAAGTCTAAGACCACAGACTTAACAGTCTTTTGGCAAAATTTAAGACCAAAGTCTTAGATTTAAGTCTAAATCTGGACTTAAGTCCCTTTGTGAAATCAGCCCCTGTGAAATGTAGAATACAGGGCCCATATTCACTAACACGGATCAAGCTGAGTGAAAAATCTGCTCAAGATGGGGGTAATCCCCTTTGTGAGTATGACCCCTAACCTTTTGTAACCAATATGTGCAATACAGGTTATATTATCTTTACTAGCCAACTTGTGTAATATAGAACATACTGTACTTGTATCAACTTGTGCAATGTAGAACATCTTATGTTTTCTTACCAACTTGTGTCTAATATAGAAAATACTATGTTTCTACCCAACTTGTGTAATAGAGAATATACTGTGTTTCTACACAACTAGTTCAATATAAAACATATTATGATTCTACTCGACTTGTGTAATATTGGCCATACTATGTTTCAACCAAACTATTGTAATATTGACCATACTATGTTACTGCCCAACTTGCCCATTTAAATATTATATTTCACAGAAAGAAAACCTGCATTGTAGACTTTCCAGTAATTATATGTAGATATATAAACTTACTCTATTAGAATTCTTTCAGTGATAAACTTACATGTACAGAACAGTAAAGATATGTAAGGCATAATCGCTATTCAGCTGCCCAAATAGCTAAAAGGACGCACCATTATTGTTTTCACATTTATTACAAAGTAGGCGACAGTTGTAATTGTTTGTAAGCATCAAATTCCATTAACAGTTGCCATATAATTCTAGACAACTGCTCATTTACATTATTGGGAGTGTCAGGGCAGTTTGCTCTGACAAAGGCATTTAAACGTACTCTGCAAGAATGGGTGATAGGATGGGTTACACCTTAAAATCAATGATTTAGATTAATGTACATGAATTTATTGCAAACTAGTCCATTTTGTTCTTACCAAATTTCAGATGCATCATACGATCGAAAAAATAACTCTTAATACTCGAGACTTTATTTTCTCCCACGTGGAATTTAAATTGACCACCCTTTGATGTATAACCTCAGTACTCTGTATTCCTAATGGTACAAAAAACTTATCACTGGAAATAGCAAACATAACAAAGAATATGTCCTGTGATATTAGTGGATAAACTACTTGTGATTGCAGTATTGATTGTCATACTTTGATGTATAAATTTTAAACTTTATTGCTAATTAACTTTTGAATATATGAATCTATCCACATGAATCAGCTATTGTGTATTCATGCCTGCACACACTACTTGTTTATAATCTAAACTCATCTATTTAGGGTAGTTTACCATGTGCACATAATTCAACCATTATATATGTACAATATAAAACTCATTCACGGCTATACTCAAAAGCATCTCATTAATCTCCAGTTCTTCACACCAGATTCTCCGGTAATGAAAATATTATTCTGCGACCAAACCAAGGCAACACAAAAATTTCTACACAAAATCATCACTTACTTGCATACTCTCTGCCTAGTTCTACCTCTAGTTTGCCCACCACATCTTCATATTTGTTGATCTTGAAGTAGTCCTGTGCAAGTTCACCATGGGACAATATTGTGTTGTAGATTGTATCAGCTGCCAGATGGCAAAACTTTGCGATGACATTGTTATGTCCTTCATACTGGTAGATCTGTTTCACCTTCTTCCAACTGTACGTCTGGAACAGGTAGATGAGGAACCGTGCCAGAGAGTTGAAGTCTCCATTAATACGTGTAAGAAGAGGGTATTCAGAAGTCTTCAGAAGACCAAAGTCTCCTGACATGGCACCAGCTGTAATCATTGGTCTGTCCCAATATTTTACCTGCCTGGCAACTGGTGCAGCAGCATAGTCACAGACTGGACCGATGAACACCTTGATAGGATACTTCAGGTAGAAATTAATAGCCTGATTAATGGCTTCACCGATGTTGCATTGAGAATCACCATAGTGTACTGCAATCTTTCTCCCGTGCTTGATACCTGATGCGATGTCTTGCAGTTTCTCCAAAGCTATATCAATGGCCGGTGATACATGTGCAATGGAGAACCTTCGGCTACTATCCTCTGGTAGCAAGACACCAATATGAATGTCCCTCACATTCTCAAGATGGTTTCCATGCTGGTCATTAGTGTCAGTGGAGTTCATTCCTTTATGATGCTTCCCATGCACCATAGTCAGAATACAAGTCCAAAACACTGCTGGGAGGAGAACACCCATTGTGGAGATGTTACTTTTCTTTTAATCCAAGGATATTATTCTGTTTACCAGAAAACTATTCCAAATGTATATCCTGTGCTGTAGTGTTATAGATATACAGAACTTTTCAACTGTATATCCTGTGTCCCAGTGGTATATATGTGCAGAGTTGTCAACTATCCACTTTTCTTATTTTCATTTCGGATTAACAATGAATTGCTTAAAATGAGGTTTCCTATATAATCCTTTTGGTCCAGAATACATTCAATATCCAATGCAAATAGTGTAAATATCACCAAACAATTGTTATTCTTAACTCTTTTATTCCAGCAGTTAAATACAGAGACAGTGTTAGACTTGCATCAGTTTCAATGTGACTGTTCTATCTGCACCGATGGCTGCTTCTGCACCTTGCCTGAAAACACAATGTATCAGTTCAATGTTCAAGTAAAGTCCTTTTGCTGAAAAAAAATCAATCCTGACTGTTGGTTTAGAAAAGAAATATTAAGTTTTACCTAAATTTTACCCGAGTTACTTGGACTCTCTCACATTAAGCTGTTAAAACCAATTTTAATTTATAGATAACAATAACTAGGTATCACATAACCTTTGTGCACTTACCATATATCTACTCACCTTCACTTTTAAAATGCATATAATTTAAAAAAAACATTGATAATTCTGTTCATTAAAATATCATTTATTAACTTTATATTCCGCTTGTATCTGTCTTGTTATTCACAAATCAGATTTTCAATAACAAAGTTGATTGAATTTAGAGTATTAGAAGGCAACTAAGTGTCAGCTATTCAAATCAAATGGTGTCACTTAATGACATAAGTTAAAGTGGTAACAACAGCATAACCTTTTATGAAATTCCCAATAACACAGCAATGAATGCTCCTCAGTATAAAGGCAATATCTATGGCTCCCTATTATATTGTTTTTATTCTTAGACAGATGTTGATTGTAATGATTTACAGAATTTCTTGAAAGTAGTTCTGTCTTCTGCAGTTACCATTAACTGGATGAGATAGTGATTTTTGTTTTATTTTTGAAGAAGAGTTTGATAAAACCTGGAAAAAACATGTGAGGGAAAATATGGTCATTTGGAAAGTTAATTTGCATCTTTTACTTTTTGGGCCACAATGTGGGAGGAGAAAAATCTCTCCTGAAATTAAATATTTTTGTCCAGGAAAAAGCTTAAAATGAATGAAGAGAAAATAATGATCACTACTACAACTCTCTGAGTCAGTCTCTACATCTTGGACCGACTTTATGATATTATTTAAAGAAATATCTGAACTTTGACACTATGATTTGTTTGCCTTCTTCATAATAAAGTCTAGATTGCTCAGACCCAGATATCGTATATAAAATCAACCTCCCAGCAGGAAAAGGACACTTAACCTAAGCAGGGCCTCTCTTGTAGTATTTAACGTTTTTGCACATGGAAAATCTGCAAATAGTTCTCAAACTGAAGGTCACACAATTACAGTTATATAATCAGTAGTGTCTCTTAAAGTTACTTCCCGGACTACACTCAGCCAAGTTAGTGTAGCTTTATGTTTATGTTTAGGCAATAACAGCTATATTAATGTTATACATATATTAATTAACACACATGTGAAATACATAATATTGAAATCTTGCTGGTTTCAGATAAATATAAAGAACCTTATGTTGAATGATCCTTTCAAGGGAAAATCCCACTTTATTGCTGTCAATATATTTTCCTGTTGCCACTTGGAATGTTTCCCCAAGAATTAGGGCAAGCCACTGAGCAGATGAAGTTATATCCCAGATTTACCAAGCTATTGAAATAAAAATGCCTGCTTTTCCACAGGAAAATTGGATTCTTGTACATGGTATAGATCTAATGGACTTGGATATATTACACTTAGTGACAGCTGTAACTGATAAATTTGATGCTGTTGAGGTGATGCAAATAAGAATTAATTAATTGAGTTTAGAAAGCTTAGAAGTTAACGTTCTTTCATCTGATATTCATGGAAAATGTCTCTGAAATATTGAAGTAGCCTTATAGGATAAAAGGTATGTTCTTAGCAACACTTTCCAGTAAAGTTAAAGTCAGAATTACAGGCCCTTTAAGAGCTCATGTAATATTGGAGTAAAAGGTCATTCTCTTGCAAGAAACTGTTCCTGAAGAGAACTATTGGTCTCAGAAACAGTGGTATGTACGGTCTATTGTGTATCAACACACAAATTTACTCAGTAGAGCTTTAAACATATATTTTACCACATGGATACTTAATAAATATTCAGTGAAACTTGTGCATAAAGACAACCCTTGAGGAAAAAGAAAATGGTCCTATTCAGAGGTTAAAATTTAAAAGGAAATGAATCCCGGGCAATCAAAAAACGACCTTTATATATAGGTAGGTCTTTATACACAGGTAGCCTCTCAGAGAAGTTAGACTGTATATATCAAGGTATTAATTACCCTATGCAGGTCTTGGCACTTTCATAGAATTAATTTGTCGTTTCTGTGAGCTTTTGTTTTCCCTCCAAAACATATTCACAGAGGTAACAGTATTTCATACATGTTGCCATGACCTGGGTTTGAAACGATGACCACAAAAGTAAGAGGTAAGTGGTTGTTTGTTAAACTTGATCACCATTAGGCCACCCAGCCTCTGTTTAGCTCTAATTACATAACATGCAGCAAAGCCCCACATCAGTATGATACACATTTCACACCCTCCAGATATGATACTCAATGTACTCCAATTTGGAAATTGGCCTTTAAAGTCTTGGACTGTGTTTCATCATTTTATTGCCGCCAAAAAGGAAGTCATGTTTATGGGTGCTTGTGTGTCTGTGTTCTCTATTATTCCAAAACTAACAAAAGCATCTACATCTAGAAATCATTTACGTGGGTAGGACCTCACCAAACAAAGATGTGATTAAAGTATAGGAAAAATCTGGATTATATACTCTGGTTACAAAAAAAAACACAAATTTTTAATTTTCCTATTTACAATAATTTGGGGGTTTGTGGTTGAGATTACTCCAAAAATAAAGAACAGACCTTTTTAAATTCTTTATGTATCTGTGACCTAACCAAAGAAAAAAATCATTACATTTGGTAAAAAATTTGTATATAATCACGTTAATGATATCTGTTTATTTGAATATTTGGTTGAAATTGCAATATGGAAATACCAGGCTCCCTCTGTGGAGGTCTGCACTCTGTAAGTGCTTTCCACTTAAGTACATTGTCAGCCCATTTTGAAATCCATAACAAACATCCCTTGGGATGATTTAAACTCTATATAGCACAGACCCTAAATGTGGCTATTTTTGGCTGTTTCTTATTGGTTAAGGTCACTGGGCAAAAGCAACAGCAATTACCGGTTGCTTTTAAGTTGCAACAGGGAAAGCTAAAATGTTTCACTTAACAGATTTATTTAACAATAAAAAGAATGATTACAGTTAACTGAGATAGTCTTAATAATTCATACAATATGATATGACAATATTACAATAATGAAACCAATCTGACCTGACCACAGTCCTATCCATGTGATTAACAGTTACTTTGTCCACAGTCGGTCCTGTGATCTGTTCAGTGTTCACTAACACACCAATGTCTGTATCCTGTGATCCATTCAGCATCCACTAACACAAAAGATCTGTATCCAGATTTTTGGAGTGTCTGCTCAACAATGCTGTGTTTGCTCCAAAATGTGAATAATACCCAAAATACAGCCAATCCACTCTGTGGTAGATCCACAAACTGCATCCAGTTCATTCAAATAAGAGTTCACCACACAATGCATTTATCAAGCAGTCAGTATCCACAAATAACACGCAAATAACATGTAGCAGTTCATAGGCTAGTATGAGATAACATCTTTAAGGCATAATTAATTTTATTTATAGCAAGCAAATTCTATAATAATACTGTGGTCAGGCTTACATCGCTTATATACAGTCAGGGAAATACCCAGAAGGCTATTGAAATAACTTGATGGTAAATACTGTTACAAGAACTAATGAGGAGTTTATAGAAACGTAGGGGGTTTTCCCCAAATCTATAAATAGCAGTGTAAGAAACATCAGTACTAACTTGATCAGTTCTGTAGAATACAGAGAAAATCAATAACTCAATGACGTACATTGAACTCACAATCTCTGCACCCACAAAAATTGTCTTTGTTAAAAACCATATTGGCAGAGTAGCATAAAACTTAGCAACAGTACTCCAATTTTGTCATAAAAACTTTCTCGGGGTGGCAAGTTAGGTGCCACCCTATTCAGTGCTCAATCTTGAAGAAGGTTCCTGTTGCTCAATGCAAATAAAGGATTTATTAACATATCACATTTTAACTTGTGCTTAATTCTCACCAAACCCACCCTTATTCCTATGATTTATACCAGGCTCTGTAGTTTCAGATTACATTAGCTGGGACCACGATGGTGATGGTGCCAAATCCTTGACATGCTGAGATCCAGAATGTGAGCCTTGGATCTTGGTGTCTCCATTGGTTGGTTGGATTGTTTGTATGGCGGAATACTTGGAAATACTACTGGGGTCACTAACAGTCATGCCACACTGTTTTTCTATTCGTATATTACATATATCTGCCTCAGTGGCTGGCGTTTATATATAGTGTGTTGACATATACAAGCAGCTTCTTGGATTACTGGTTTTCAAGTGCAAGTTGAACTATTAACTTTTATACTGACATACATGTTTACACACTTTTATTTGGCATATATGTTTCATACATTTATTTTTACAACTTTTAGTCTTACAATTTGACCATTGCTAATAATTTAGTCCAACCTTTACTTTTAGACTTTCTATAGCTTTATCTAGTCCTACATGTGGTCAAAACTGGCTTCATTTAACATGAAATTGGTATATACTACGCTTAACCATCTAAGCATACTTATCTACCAGTTTTAACATTAAGGCTGACCTGAGGTTGCTTTTTTACAACCTCTTTTCATTGCCTACGTTAAGTTCACCTTCACTTCAGCTCCGAATTCTCACCCACCAAGCCACCTGAGTTGAGCTTGAATTGAGGCTTAAATTTTATTGATTGGATACATACAGATTGAGTCGGATATATTTCTTACTTTCCTGAACCATTTGTTATTGTTCAAGAATGCTCGCTGCCCCAAAGAAAGTTATTCCACATTTTTGCACTTTTGCATCAGAATAGAGAGGTTTCCAAATTACTCGATAATTACCAAGTTCCATATATCTGACTTATATTAAGACCAGGGCAAAATATAGCTTGGGAGGCTTCTACAACTAGTCCAATTAAAACAAATGATGGGGAAACTGGCAAACACATGATATGTCTCAATTGAAACGATAAGCCTGCACAACCGAAGAGATCACCCTTACGCCTCATTCCCGAGTGTTAGGATTCATACAAATAAGTCATAACCCCCAAGGTTCAATAACTCTTGTACATAAATCAGTTGACTTGAATATATAAAGTTTCCCTTTGGGCAATATTACTTGGCTCTATTTCAGGAAAAGGGCTACAAAGTCCAATAAGGTGGGTTTTACTTCCCATCCAACAGCCATGGTCATATTGGGACAGGTCTTCAGCATTGCCACTTGTGGGAGTTGAACCCACACATAGGTGACTGTCTGTGACTAGATGCCAAACTTACTAACCCACTAGGCTACCGAGAACTGGAGGAGTTTAGAAGATGTAGCAGTAGAAAGGTAAGTCATTAGTGAATTAAGACCGGAAAGATTGACCATGACTAGTCAGGATAGGAATGCTGTCACAGAAATTCAGGGACAAATCGTCTATGATTGTCATGGTTACCCCCTCCACCTTTATGACTGAAAAGTGACGTCATATAACCAATATGATTTTGCTCTATCGAATTTTATTGAGGTAGTTGGGACAAAAACTGACAAGAAAGGAACAGGGATATTAAGTGGAACTGTCCCTTAAGCATTGTTTTCAGCTTTTAAATTAATCCCTTTTTATTGTCTTCTGTGACTTCCGGTTCCGTCGTTACTTGTTGAAGGAGAAAACTTTGATGGCAGGTTTTCTCTTTTGGTGTTCCAACAAAAGTTAACTGGAATAATTTTTCTGTAAGAAATGTGAAATTCACCATACATGTTTCCTATTTTTCTATTCCCATGAAATTCGTTTTGTATTTTGCACTTTTTAATGTCACCATTTGGTCCCTGATCTCCCCTAATATAAACTTGGCACAAATAGTTTAGATTCGTTCTTCTCAGGTTTAAAAGTTTCCCCAGTGGCAAAAATTTTAAACAGACAGGGTATTTCCCATATTTACCCCCGTGTTGATTAATTGATTAATTTGATGATCTGTTTATTATTATTATAAACCCCACCAACCATTTGTAATAGAATGTTTTTTAAAATGTTTTATGTATACCGTTTATTTAACATTAAGGATAAATGTTAGAAAAATGTTACAAATCAACATACTAATGTTTGAATAATAATGGGGTCAGAGGTCAAATTAAATATTTTATAAGGTCGCTCACTAATGAAAATATTATTTTTATGTCTAAAATTGTAAGATAGCTGCTTAAAAATTGTGCCCAAATTCAATTCTTAATTTTAGGTTTTGCATGTGGGTCAAAGTCCTCCAAAATTCCCTATTATTATTTTGGGTTTAAAAAATTTTGATAGAATTTTTTTTAAAACATTTGATCAACAATTTTTTAAACATTTTATGTGTACTGTTTATAAACCATTTCATGATGAATGTCTGAAAAACATTATCAGAATAACCCTCATTTCTTTAGCTATTTTATAAATGTTTAAAAAATGTCAAAACTAGCTTCTCGAGTTATTTTATAAATGTTTAATACACATTTTTAGTAAAATGTTGTATATAGAATGTTTATAAAACGTTTTTAACATTACAGCGTAAATGTTTACGTTGAACGTTTAGAAAACCATAAGAGAGATTTCAAACTGGTTTTTAAAAACTTTTTGCAAACGTTTAAACCATTTTAAAACTATCAAATGTTTACTGGGATGTAGTGCTGAAATGCATTAGTACTGGATTTACATTTGATTTATATGTTAAATATTCTTTAATTGAAAACACGGATTTCATTTTACCTTATTACATTTTATGGACTTCCAACATGGTACATCATTTGTGGTAGAAATGAATTTTGTTTTTTAATTTTACGAATTTATTTTTAGGAGGCTTTTCAGGAATGTAAAGTCTGGAGTAGTGGTGGTGGACCAATTCACGCCTCTGTACCTATTCATGCCCACCCCTAAATTTATCCAAAACAATCACAGTTAAACAATAAATTACAAATGTATTTGATCGATTTGATGATTATCTATGATGTGGTAAACAACATGTCTATGAACAATTATAAATCTTCAAGAAAATTGAGGGTGGGCCTGAGTTGGTACCCGGGCATGAATTGGTCCACCACCACTATGGATTCTTTCTTTGTGGCTTTTTTCCAAGAGGCAATCTTCCCAGGAGGCATTTTTCCTTTATTCAAAATTTAGAGACAAAATTTAGAGACCAATATAAAACACAAGAAAGTAATACTTTGTAATGGTTTGTAATACTTTCAATGCATGAAACATAAAAATGATCACTTGCTGTCTTCAAACAAGCACAAATCAACATAGTAAAATGAAAAACTCACTACAAAAATTATCCACAACAGGAACATTGTCATATGAACAATCTAAAGTTTTTCTGGAAAGTGCTTTCCGTAATTCACAAATCCCTACACTATCCATTATCACTGTCCATGGTTTAATATTTATGGTTCAGATTATATTCACGATTTTCAAGCTTTATCCAAAATTAAATTTGTTTTTACAAAAAGTAAAGCCAGCGATAGACATGGTGAAACAATATTGATTGTGTATTGAAATTAAAAAGACCATAGAACTAATTTAGTGAAAGTCGCATATGATATAGACAGGGTACCAGTCGAATAAAGGGCCTAGTATCGCCTACAGTGACCTTCACTTACAAATGCTACATTCTTTGACAGGTCGCCTTTCCTTGTTACACACCCATGGCACAGTTCTTTTAGGTTTTGATGGCATTTTTTCGGGCTGTGTACTGGTATGTACCAGGTGTTAATAGCCGAAAGAATGAAGCATTAAGCTGTTGGTAATAGGAAGCCTCAATCGTGATTAATGTATTTTAAATAATTGTTTATATCAATTTTATATGTATTTAAACTATTTTAACTAAATATTATGGCACTTATAATATGAAATATTGCCAATTAAACATAATAATATTTGGTTTGACCACTTACACTTGAAATCAAAAATCGCATTTTTAGTGATAACAGATCTAAGATCTACAACACTTAAACATAAATTGTATTTAGTTATCATGCAATATCAGTACATAATAAAAGAGAGATACAATGTCAAAATGTGCACAAAATGAGTTGACTAGAAATACATTATATTACATTTTTCTTTGTTATTGGTGTAACTATGAACGCCAAGTGTCCAAAATGGTGGCCAGTACCTGCAGAGTTGCAGAGTAAAGAGGTCAAGATCACCAGACAACATATGGTATTCAGAAGATTGAATGGGTCGACCATTAAGTAAAAGGTGTTAAATTATTCAATTAATTAATTGGTTTCAATCCACAGGGTTTTACAAGAGATAATTGTCTCGTGACACTTCCATTATGTAACCTTACTTGTTATTTGGCCCCGAGGGCCTGATAGGCCATTAAATTTACACAGTGGAGGGGCCACTTGGCCATTTTCTATATAACACATTACTATTCTAAGTATTTCTTCCATTTGTTTAAAAAATAAATGGATGTCGAACTCCCTTGGCTGAGAAATGTGAATATATATGTGTGTTTTTAAACATACATGGCTTACTCTGCAGTTTATTCCTGGACATCAAGGTGTTCAGGGGTTCATTCCTTGGGTCCCACCTTAACACAATTTATATGCTATCATGCATTTCACATGTGGTTAATTAACCTCTGTGTAACGCCCCTCCTGATTGGTCATCAGTACATTGTCCTTGCACGTACATTGTCCTTCTGCCACTTTGACATTGTCAGGCCACGAGGACACAGTGAAACTTCAGTACTGGCAATGGTCTTTTATTTATGTATTTTTATTTGAGATTTTAGTTTTTATATTATGTGTTTTTAAATATGGAAGCCAGATACAATCTACATTCTACTAGTCATGAAGATACACACATTCCTGTTGAGTTGCAGCTTGCGGGTGATGGGGTATTCTTGTCACAGACATTGGGAGCCAGTCATCCGGAACCCGGGCAAGTAACCGCTTTTCAGTCTGAAAGTACCAGTGAAACAGATTCGGAAGGTAGCTTTGTTGAAGAGTCAAGTAGTAAAATCAGTTCCCCTGTTAAAAATTCCGGATCCGAAAACTTGGTGCATGCAGGACGGTCTGCTGGGCCCAGTTCTGGGGGTGGTAGTCACAGTGTTGGTCAGGAATACATCAATAATCAGATTTTAAAACAACTGTCCCAATTAAACGACAGGTTGGCTAGTATTGAACAAAGGGACAAAACATATAAAAAATCGGTTGATAAAAGCAAGATAAAAAATCACAAAAAATCCAAACCACAGAGTTCTGTCCCTGTACATGGCGGGCTGGTTCCCCCGGGTCTGGGTGGCGTCTCAGGCGTCACACATCCTACCATACCCCCTCAAGCTCAACTCAGACATGATAGTGAAATACAACAGCAAGTCCAGGAGAGACTTAGGCACTTAGCTGACAACCTGGCACAAGGTAATGAAAAAAATAAAATCTCAACGGGGTGGGGGCGTCGATGTATACGTCAAAAATAGAGTCAGATGGCCACATGAGTTGGTCCTTACTGGTACAAATAAAGAAAGGGTCACTTACGACCAATTATCCCCAGTTCAGTGGATGACAGGGTTTTGTAGGACAATGAGAGATCAAATGGATGTTCAAACTGGTGAATTCATGCTTGACTATCTTATCAATTTGTTAGAAGATGCCAATGATTTTTCTTGGGCAACAGCTAAGGCCAGTCATGCGGTTCTTCTTTGTCGTATGGAACAGGGTGAAATTAAAAATTGGTCAGAGGTGGACAAAATAGACCGTATTCGTAGGGCTCATGCACAAAGACATGTTGCGACTACCAATGTTCAAGGTCACAAGTTGCCAGATAAAGGTCAAAATGGGGGAAAAACTTTGCCCTGCGTGTATTATAACAAGAACACATGTTTGCATAAAAGTTCTCATGAAACAAAAGGAGTATTTTATAAGCATGTGTGTGCTTCATGTTTCACTAAAGAAGGCAAATCGTTTGTACATCCACAAATGGACTGTAGGAAGTCCAAGTCAAAAAACGAGTAGCATTGGGCATGCCACATAGATGTCATGCCCAAAAATCTCGTGTTTTTTACAATAAACACACTGATGCTAAGTACTTCAACAAATGCCAGGACTTTACTAAAAAGTACTGGAAAGAGGTCTTTCATAAGGCTCTGGCATTTCAATCCAAAGTTGATCATAGAACGTATGCTCAGGTACTCACACAAATACCCAGTTCAAATCCCAAGGGTAAGCACTACCAATCTGTTGGTTCTAATCCTCGATTGGGTTTGTCTGTACATAGCAACATGGTGAATTCTTCTAAACCCATGGATATTCAAGGTCACAGTAATGTTGTGAACCACGAGGTTGTGGATCATTCTTGTTTTAAAGAAAATGTATTCCATTCTAAGCAACGTTGCAAACCCACAGGTCATACTATTGACTCTAGTACTTTACAGAGTTCTAATCACAGGGGTTTGAATCAAGACACAGACCACTTTGGCATTCCCTTATATAACAGCTTTGCATTGCTTGCTGATGAAGCACACAACGAGAACAATTTACAGCTACAGTCGTGTCGTGAGGAGGTCATTAATCATGCTTGTGGTACGGAAGCGAACGCGTCTGAATGCATTCCTGAACGCAATGGCCAACGCACTCCGGCTTGTCATGTAGCTTATACTACTGATGAAGAGGGGCTTTGTCATGAATATCATCGTTGCAAGGAACAAAATGGGGTTGAGTTCGGTTGTGTACCATTGTCTCCAGTGCGTTTGTTTACAGGTGACCCTACATACTGGAATGACATACCTGATATCATCTCTGCTCATAAACTTATTAGGGATAGTGGCCTCCCAAATTTTTTGGGTTGTAGAATTCCAGTTAGATCTCAGCTTAATGTTAAAGCTTGGAGGTTTCATCTTGCTGATTACTGGGATCAGCAGTTAGTTGATCTCATTGAGTATGGCTTTCCTCTAGATTTTGACAGGTCTTCACAGCTGGGTCATACTTTGGACAACCATACTTCTGCACTTCAGTTTAGTGATCATGTTGACCAATATATTGAGGATGAATTGCAACATGGTGCATTATTGGGCCCTTTCGATCATAAACCATGTAGTCTGCATGTGTCCCCATTTATGACTCGAGAAAAGTCGAATTCACAACTTAGACGTACGATTATAGACTTGAGTTGGCCTAAAGGTCAAGCTGTTAATGATGGGGTTCACAAAGATTCATATCTTGGCACCAAATTTGAAATGCATTACCCTTCTGTTGATAGAATTGTAAATAAACTTAATGAAATTGGTCCAGCTGCAAAAATTTTTAAAGTGGACATCAGTCGGGCGTTTCGCCACATTAGAATAGATCCAGGGGACATTGACCTTCTGGGCTTACATCATAAGGGCCAATATTATATTGATTTGGCCCTCCCATTTGGATTTCGCTTGGGATCTTTTTTCTTTTCAAAATTGAGCGACGGAGTACGTTATATCATGAAAAAATATGGTCACAATGCCCTCCTAAATTATTTGGATGATCTAATATACTGTGGCCTTCCTTCCACCATAGACCAAGCTTATGACTGTCTGATTCGTCTCTTGGGAGACCTTGGCCTGGATATTAGTTGGAAAAAGCTTCATCCACCTAGTACTCAGGCGGTTTGTCTAGGTATACTGTTTGACACTATTAACAGAACTATATCTATCCCTCCTGATAAGTTACAAGAGATTATTGCTTTATGTAACAACTGGCAGAACAAAAGTACTTGTACTAAGGCCAATTTGCAGTCTTTGCTCGGTTCTTTACTCTATGTTAGTAAATGTGTTAAACCTGCTAGGTTTTTCTTGAATAGAATGCTACAGGTACTTAGAGATCAGGCTTCTAATACTATCATTCGGTTAACTTCTGAGTTTTTAAAGATCTGCATTGGTTCAGAACCCTTCTTAAACATTACAATGGGATTACCTTTTACGAGGTCAGATCGATTTCTGCTGATATTTACTTAGATGCCTCACTTACAGGACTGGGTGGAGCATTTGGGAATTTTGTATATGCTCTTCAGTTACCAAAGAATTTTCACAATTATAACATTGTTCACCTAGAAATTTTAAATATTGTGGTTGCTTTTAAAATTTGGGGACAAGTATGGCAAAATAAACGTATTCGCATCTATTGTGACAATCATGCTGTAGTGGACGCCTTGAATTCTGGTAGAGCTAGGGACACCATATTAGCCACTTGTGTCAGGAATATATGGCTACTTGCTGCCCTTTACAATGTTACTCTTGTTAACTCTCATGTACACGGTGTGCATAATACAGTGGCAGATCTGCTTTCCAGATGGCATACCACAACTAATAATGTTCAAAAACTCCATAATTTTATCACTGAACTTATATGGGTTAATGTACATTTGGATCTGACGTTGTTAAACTACAATATTTGATTTTATTTTCAGAGCCTGGGGCAGTAACAGCCTCCCTTGCCACTGAAGCTTCAGCCAGACTCTTCCAAGGTTATAGGCCTGCTACCATCTCAGCTTACTCTAGGTATTTTCGAGATTTTCTCGCCTTCCTGGTTGTGGCTGGCCTGTCACTGCCCCAGGTTGCTACATTAGACATATTGGCTTACATGGAATATTTACATAGAAATGGTATGTCTCCCTCAAATATCACTAATTATATCACTGGGATCAGGGCTTTTCACATTTTGTATGGCCTCAATACGGACCAATTTAGAGACCAGAGAATACCATTATTTGTCAAAGCCCTACAGATTAACAGACCTCTCAAGCCAACTATTGTTCTGGCATTAGATGTGAATTTATTAGAGCAGATATTGGGTGCTTGTCAGCAGCTTCAGTTCCCAGTAGTCTTCAAATCTTTGTATCTGTTTTTTTTTTCATTTCTCAGACTTTCCAATATTTTGCCTCACTCTGTCTCTGCTTTTGATAATTCCAGGCAGTTGTGTAGGGGTGATATAATTTTTGGTCAGTCAAAGGCAGTTATCATAGTAAAATGGTCAAAAACATTACAAGATAGGTGTAACACAGTGACTGTGTCACTTCCTGTATTGCCACACTCGCCATTGTGTCCAGTTGAGGCTTTGTTGACCATGTTTAGTGTCTTTTCAGCCTCCAGTGACTCACCTTTATTTCAGATTTTCAGGTCTGGTGCCTTGTTCCCTCTTACGGACTCCAGGGCCAGGAAACACCTCAAGCACATTTCTGCAGTCTTGGGCTTACAAAAACCTCTCCCCTTCCATGATTTCAGGAGGGCTGGAGCTTCCTGGGCCTTCCAGCATGGGGTTTCTTTGCAGGACATCCAAGCCCAAGGGACCTGGTCATCCCAGTGTGTATGGCGTTACATACATATTCCACTTGCAGGTCCTTCACGAGTGGCTGCTGCTTTTCGTGCCCATCTCTCTCCCTAGCTTTCTACTGGGTGCTTGGGTGTGCTGTATTAGTTTATAACGCCCTCTGGTAGACCTGTAAACCTGTTGTACTGCTTATCTAGTGCAAGTTATTAGGACATTTTAACTTCTCTATATATATCTCTCAACTGTTGTTTATGAGCTGGGGTACCAGCCTGCCATGTCAACTGTAACTCTAGTATTATTACATTATTATGGCTTAGGGCCATATGCAGTATTATATCTTCATGTGGACATTATGACTTCCAAATTGTCAAATACTTCAACATATTTTAGCATCATGGTTTCTCATTTATGAGCTTCATTAGGATATAACTGTGTGTTCATGATGCTAGTCTCTGCTTTTGCAGGGCCTTATTTTATTTATGGACTCATTAATATATGTAATCTCTTTATGATATTACAAACATGTATGGATTGATTATTAACATGTGTAATCTTGTTATGATATTACAAAGAATTTTAGATGTAATAAATTTTAATAACCCAATTTTTCTGTTGTTGGTTTTGGGGGGACTTGGGGAATGTCTATGTAGGGTTCGATCTCCAAAAGTGGCAATCCTGAGGACCTGTTCTAATACATCTCCGACTGTTGAACGGGACATATAACCCTAACTTTGCTATCTGATCTAGAACATGTAATGCTACATACCTTAAAAAAGCAACTCTGACAATAGAGTAGCTCTCAAATAGCTAAACCATACATTATACTTTCTGACACTGAAACAGCTAAGATATCATATTTCCAATATACCTCAACACACTCTAATCGTGTGACTTCTCATATATTTATGTCTGTCACCTTATGGTGTGTCAACTTCTGAATTCAGCAATATATTCGAATTTTGAATTATATTTCAATAATTATATAAATATCAAAGGTGGCTTTTTACATACTTTCTTCAGTATAGATAATGTCAGGACAGACCCGAAGTAAATCCGATTTTTTTTGTCATAACTTGAATTCAGTGTTATTTTATTTTTTATCTGAGCAAAAATATTGTCATAAACACTAACATTAATAAAACATACACACAGGTACACAGTTTTGTCTGATTAATTATTTGTTACAATTGATTTTCTAATTAATCGCCTTTCACGTACAAACACTGTATCCGGTGGTTAAATTTGATTCAATATCTGCCCCAACCAATGTTGTTTCAATTTCCAGTCACTGATCACAGAGTACACATGAATATTGCAGGGATGAATCCCATGGCACTTTGCTATCTTTATCCAGTATTTAAAATGACAATGTACTTTCAAATATCAATCACTGCTTTATCAATAAAACACTATCACTCTGGATTATAATCTTGCATTAATAAACCTGTTGTAAAATAAATCTCATTGCTCTTTACCATCTAAATCCAATATCTACCCACAACACTGTACTTTCCAAAATCATTCATTATGATTTCCCAAGAGTATATACTTAAGGTCTGTTCACATAGTTCCGTGCAGTTGTTACAACTCGTATTTGAATTTTGGTCCACGAGCTGCCCTGTAAATGTATCTCATACGTTGGTGGTGCACTTTTGAAAATTAGTTACCCATACTATTCTGTGTCAAACATATCATCCTACAAATGAGCCCGGGTCAATTAAATATTTACAGCTCATATGTAGCTCAAGAGGTCAACACGGAATAGTGTGACCTAGGTATTACTCTTCATCTTAATGTTCCAAAGATAAAACTGTATAGAGATGAATCCATAACACTTTACTATCTAGAGAAATATGCCTGCTTCTTAACGCAGTAGTATTGGGGCAGTGATGAACAGATATTTCCACAGGTAACACAGACATAGGAATTCACAGAGGAAAAAAAATGAGTTACCACTTGACTAAGGAGTCTCCCAAGAACTAACAAGTGGAAAAGTGCAATACATTTATACTCAATGACCCATCATGACAATTTCTCAAACTCCTTGTATTGATACATAGATTTATTTGACAACAAAGGCTCAGATGCCTTAGAGGCCCAGTTGCTGAAAAAATTGGTGTTTAATCGCCAGAATCTCAGCTCTATGGTTGTGTTTTTGAATCTAGCTCATAACAATATGTTGGATGCAATAAGGGCCAGTCACTATATTACCTTAGCCCAATACACCGAGGTCAAGCTATGAAACAATTAAGTCTACCTTAAATTCAACCTGAGGTTACCTAGAATTAATTTATTATTGAACAATTGATAAACCCAAGTTAGGTAAAAACCAAAGTGAAGGAAAGGTAACCTCAAAGTGTCCGACAATAACAATTGTTTGACCGTGTATATGTATTGTAGGCCAGCAATATATTTACAAGTCTGCTACTGCTAAGACAACAATGTGACTTTAAAACTACATTATATGATACAGCTAAATAATACAAACACTTGGTGTATATTACCTCGGTTAATGTAGTTTAAGTCATAACAATACACTCATTAATATAACAAGCTCTCGCATGTGTTCTTTCTGGCCTTTAAGACCCCCCCCCCCCCCCCATCATTGTCCATTAGCAAATGAAGCCAAATGTCTTCAGAAATTGCTTGCCTGATCCAATTAAGTAGTACAGTCCTTCAGGATAATTACTCTTTGGCTTACTCTTTCTTTGCTCACTAGCAAATTTGATAATTACCTTGTACTCTAAAGCCGTTGAGGGTTATTATCCCCAGCCCCCATCTCCCCCAACCCCAAGGGAGAGGGCGGGATTATTGTCACTGTCTGTCTGTGTGTCTGTCTGCCTGTCTGTGCAGTACTGGAAAACTATACATCGAATATGAGCCATATTTTCACACAAGGTGTTGTCCACCCGTAGATCTGGATTGAGAATCCAGATGTTTTGCCTGTTTTTGGTCAGCACTACATGTAGGGAAGGGTTTATGTATTCTCAGGCTTTACTTGCTTTTGTGTTTAGATGTCACGTACACATTTTCTCTGTCATGTACATATTGCATTATCTGAAATGTTACTTTTGCCTTGGTCAGGAGGACCCAATCTTGACAGAAATCTATGTTATATTCTTAGCCCACCACTAAAACAGGCATCCAATACATATTTTTTTACATTTATTAAATAAAATCTGAGCTTGATTCTATTATATGTTTTATGTTCATATTTTTCAGATACCCCTTGCATGAAATGCAGATTTCTACCCCCTGTGGGAAGACACTTGACCTAATGGACCCTCTCGTGTTGTCTTTAACGCCTCAAAAACTGCACAAAATTAGGAAGCTTTAAGAGTCTGAATCTCCCAATCACACTTTTTGCTAAAACAAAAAGTTATTTCTGCTCAAAGTCTATCGGCCTTTTCTGTAGTGCTGTTCTTTACAGTGTGTGTTTTGGAATTCTTTAAAGTTGGACTTTATATATAAAAAATACAATTATCGGTCTTTATAGAAATAATCTATATCTGTTTATTACATATACTTGGTATATTTTACACATTAGCAAACGATACACAAAATTACACAACCTAAAATTCTCACCACTCTCATTGCATTTATGAGCCAAATAGTTGACAGTATGAATCTCTAATTTACTGAAGGATTATACAAAGTAACATATTTGGTTTTTTTTCTCTCATACATTTCTTATATAACCTTTACCATATTATTTTTTTTAAATAAAAAAATAATTTGACCTCTTTTTACCTGACCCATTTAAAGGGAGGGGGGAATAAACTGTGAAAAAAGAATAATTTGATGTCTTTGGATGGTCATTTTTAATGAAATAAGACTCAATTTTGAAAAGACATCCTCAATGCTTAAGCTTTACATAAAATTTAAAAATAGATGTTAGAACATATATTTTGTGGAATTCTTGTGGTCAATGAAAATTTCTATGGCAGAAAGATGAGTTTAATCCTCCAGATATATTAATGGACTTTTCAATTTTATATACGTTTAACATTAAGATAAACTCGTTAGATTTCTATTTCTAAACTCATTGTCTCCCTATGGTATGGAAAGTGACACAAACATAAAGTAAGTAAAAAGGTTGTGCTTACAGTTGATTCCGTATTGCTCGATGGCTTTCTATCAAGGTATTGTACCCCTAACCTTTATGTCAATTGATAGTTTTTTAAGGGAAGGCGAAATTTATCAAAAAAAAAGGAATAAGGTAAGACAGTCAGCTGTATAATTGCAGAACTGCTACATATATGTGGACAAAGATGATTGTATCTTTAGGATGTTGCTGGTCTCAGAGGGTCATTGTAAAAGTGTTTCTATTCAAGAGGGTCTCAAGATAATCCCATCACATTTCTTTTAACATATTGTAGGAAAGCTACAGTCTACAATAGTCTATTATATCATTATATTACATGGAGAATAACTATGGAAATGTAACATTAAAGCCTGAGTCATGCGTGCGGCATTGCTAAGTATAGTATCTCAACTGTTTCCTTTTTGGATCACTGCGAAAAGTTACTCCAGATGTTCTCATCTGTGTTAGACTTCCAAGGTTCTTAAGCAAAGTCGTAATGGATACGCTTTTTTTGGATTTGCACTGTGTTAGTGATACCTTCCAACATGTACAATAATCACTGTGTTCATTGTAATCACATGGCTAGTATCCTTAAGTTATTAATATTGGCATGTTGCTGTGAATGGGTAGGTGGACAATGACATCTGAACATGTCGTCTGGAGGTGTGAGAAGTTCGAGCATCTACTTAAGCAAATGTACTCCTACACAGCATATGTTCTATCAGAGGTAGACATTTCTTCTTAATTGTAATATTTCATGCCGAGCCTTAAGGCACCCCACTGCCAGTAGAAGTGTACTTGTTAATTTAGTGCTGTGCAATAAGCAGCAATGAGGGGGGGGGGGTGATAGGGGGGGCTGCCCAGTAGATTTGTGTTGTTCATATGTAAGATTAATATGATCAATTAATCAATTAACTGTTGAACCACAATGCAAATATCACCTTGTAGACCACTTAGTGATAACTATCAAGTAGTCAAGAAAGGGAAAAAAAACACTCATAAAAGTACCAATGAACAGTCAATTTAGGGAACTTACTTGCAGTTAAATTAGTTGGTAGTTGCTTGCTGGTACTCGACTATTCGGTATACATAGCTTTCTATCATACCTTCCCCTACTTGTTAGCTTGAAACCAATCATGTGTTAACCCCAAATTAACTTATCAGTTTTATAAGCCCCCGAGGGTGACAGTGCAATATTTGTTAAAGTTTTGCAGATTTGTCTGATGTGAACAGTTTGGGGAGTAAACAAACCCAGTGAACAACAGTTTAACAATCTCTCTGTATTGTAAACCACGAATATATTAGCTTCTACCAACTTTGAGACATTATATAGATTCTACATGGGACAACATTGACCTGGAAAGTTGAAGGGCCCGTGCCAGCCAATACTAACACTACCTTTTATATCAGTTACTAAAGTATATAATCATCATTCCAGTATTTCGATAAAGGATCAAACTAAAACAGTATACAATATATACAAAAGAATTTGCCCTGCTGTAATATATTTGACTTAAAGAATCACTTCACTAGTTTTGCAGGACAGAACTCTAGCCCTAAGCAATCTAGACCTCTCAAAAAAAGATTGACAGAAAGCTGATGTTACAGCAAGCATTAATCAGTTTTCTCGATGAAATGATCAGTGGGGTTACATGGCAAATGATTCACTCTGTCTCTCAACAGTTGGCATAATAAAACCCAGGTTAAACAAAAAGAAGTAGTTTTTAAAATAGCAGAAATGTTTTATTTATAGCAAAAACGACAGTAAAGACTTAAGATGTCTGCTTGACTTTCTCCAGGAGCTCTGTCCACTGAGTTATTAACCTGACACTTTGCCTGGATAATTATAACTCTCCACATGGAGTCTATATCAGTCACTCGTATGTGTCACTGCAGAAATAGCAAATACATGATGCAAAGTAGCAGATATTACCTCAGTTAATTGTGAAATAATATTTAGTAAAATAGCAATTTTGGGGAAAGGGGCTTCAATATCTTCAATATGATGTTACATAGAAAGCAATGCTAAGTATTTCTCCTTTAAAAGTACAAAACTGTTTAATTGATGATAAAACAACAACTAGAAAACTATATGAATTTACATCACTTCTGATAACCTTGTTTGGCAATTCATTAAAAATATGTCCATTATAACTAAACTTGATTCAGTTGTTCAGCAAACACTATGGTCTATCTATATTATTTTATGTTAATAACTGTGCTGCTGTTGATTTATACCAAATCAGGTAACTTGTCGATTTGATTATTACACCTTGTAGCTTGAATGGCCAAGAGGTCAATGGTCTCATTAATGCCCTAATCATGTTACAGGGCGCACTGTTGACACAAAGTATTTACATTATTTAGCTGTATCATATAACATAATTTTAACTTAACTATCACATTATTGCCATGGTTGTAGCAGACTTGCCAACATATCACATACAGTTTAATCACTCTTCTCTTGTTGTCAGATAATTAGATTGGGTGTATGGTACCAATAATTCCAAAAACAATCTTGGTTCAGAACATTTGTATCAGTTTTCCGAAACATACCAAAATTCAACATGTCTACAGTCTTACAGATTTCACTGCTACATATTCCTCTTGGGATTTCCACCATGGATAAAAAAATGCATAAATGAAAAACGATCCTTGCTGAAGATAATTTCTCCCAGAACTAACTACATATAATTCAGTATTTTTTTCATTAATTTACTGTATAACCTAATATAATCTTATAAATGTAGTGCCCTAGATATCTTATTCAAATTCTCACTTATGCTTTATCATTTACTCTTAGCTTCCATTTTTTGTGATTACAGATTGAACTGTAGCAACATACAGAAAGTGTCAGAGTCTCCATCCCAACATGACAGTCACCTTAATATCGACTATGACTTGGTTTATCAGTTGGAGCTTTTGATGGTCTTCCAAAGAGATATGAAATACAGATGACAAGTTGGTGTCATTTGAATTGATATTTCCATCACCATGCATTATCTCTACCATAACTATCATATCACCCATAAAATCCAATATCTTATTTACCAGAACTGCTCTAATTACTTGGTGATATAAACGGAGCCGTGGCATAGTGAGTAACAGACTCACTTCTGAACTATAAAGTCCTGGGTTCAGTTCCTGGGTAGGCCTAAAATGATAAAGTTGATTGGTACGTAATGTTACCCAGTGATTTGCAGTGCCAGTACCAGGAGTCCGCTTACTTATACATGTGTTGAAAACGACTTCATATATAACTCATTCAGTCAGTAATTAGTAATTCAATGTCTTTACATCATTTGCATTCAATAGAGCTTTTAAGTTAATAATACTCTTCTAAGATGGTACAAAGTATTTGTCATATAATCCAAGTGATACAACTAGTTATCCTATTTGTAACAGCCATGAATACCAAGATCACACATTTCTGTACTGGGTTCACAAGGGGGCTCATCTGCCATCAGTTGTGGTTTGGCCTGTCTGCCTCAAATTTGGGAAAGACACATTTGATATGATTCACATTTGGGTGGGACACATTCGACAGGATTCACATTTGGGTAGGACACATTGGACAGGATGTACATTTGGCTAGGATGCATTTAACAGAATTCACATTTGGGTAGGGTGTGTTTGACAGGATTCACAGTTGGGTAGGACGCAATTTACAGGATTCACATTAGGGTAGGACACATTTGACAGGAGTTACATTTGGGTAGGACGTGTTTGGATCTATTTGACACAGGTCCAAAAGTATGTTGCATTTGGAGCCACTATTTAAAAATGTATGAAAAGTGTAAGTGTTTGTAACTACGTATATGCCAGACATTTATTGTACTTTTGTTAGATTTGGACATAATGCCAAGTATTCCTAAAAACCCAGTGACCAGCCATTTAACTATTGCACTCTCCTAAGATTGTGTGTATGGTAACAATCACCCCTAAAACAATCCGAGTGATATCAACCGGTAAATGCATCTGTACTAGCCATAGATTTATTGTACTTTTACTGTTTGGATGTGGTGGCAAGTATTCCTAAAATAACCCTACGGCCCAACCATTTATTTATTGCACTTTCATTAGATACGGGTATGCCACAAATTATTCACAAAACAGTCCAAGTACTATAAACTACTTTCAACAATTCTTATTTAGTCCCACGCAGATTTTTATTGTTCAGTCAGGTACAAAGCTATTTTTTCTTCTCATAATTTACAACCTCTAAGTGTTCTATCATTGATACTACACCTAAGCATGTGATAGGGATAGTATAGAATAAAACATTTATTTATTCTAGTAATATACAGATATCGACAAGTATAAAAATACAATAATTAAATTTAAAAAAAAACATTTTGCCAAGACCCAATGTCACTTTTGAAAACAATAATTAAATAGCCATAATTTCCAATATAAATGAATAATATTTTAAAATATATTGCCTTACTCCAAAAATATACAAATAACACTATAATTATGTACAGTTTAACAATATATAAGAAGTATTAGAAAAAAAGTAAGCACAATTTGAGTTCAACCTCATTGTATTCTATATTATAAATTGCACACGTTATTTCTTTCACGCCTAATTTGTTTAAATTACCATTTTTAGAATCTTTTTTCAGTTAATATATCCAATTACTTTAGGTAAAATTGAACCAAAAGAGATTTGTGTCTTTAAAATATCTGTGAAAATAGCCTGCAGTTTCATCATTAAAAAAATATATTGTAAATTCTCACTATAACTGTATTTGTATACTTATTACCATGGGGTTTCTTGAGCATCAAAGCAACAAAATATCAATAATTAGTACAGATGACATATTGAAAAGAGAAGATAATGAAGAGAAGACAAAGACAACTGAAATTAGATGAAACCTCAAAAGGAGTTGGATTTCCTTGTGTAAATTACACAGGTAAAGGTAATGGGGTGTTTGTGTTGTTCTGTGTATTGCCTTGCACCTGCACATGGCAAAAGAGCTATGTACAGGAGTTGTATACAAACTCACCACTTTACCTACAGAACATAACACAAGTCTCTTCCCTTATCCCCTCCACCTTTGCCCCTGTTATCTCCACACGTTTTTGATTGGGCTTGGTGATTTAAAAAAATTATTCTCGGATGTTTAAAAAACTCCTCTTTTTGGGGATTCTACCAAGTTATGTCAAACATGTAAATAAAATTCCTCAAACTGTGTTTTACTGTCTTTATATGCATGTATACCAAACTCTGGGTTTGAATCTTGGTGGCTGGGCTGAGCTCAGATATGACCTCTGAGCCATAAATGAGCTCAGGCAAACATATGACCCTCACCTTTGGGTTCAAATGTTGTCTCACCTTTGCCAGGGTCAAGTTGACACCAATGGCCATTCATAACTTCATCTTGGACAAACCGGTATACAAACTCACCACTTCACTTCAAACTCTAACTTGCATGACTTTCCTATAAATATGCTTAAATATATAGAACAGTGCACATTATATATTTTACACTTACTTACATAAATATATGACTAATATGCACATATTTATACAATATTTGTAAAAGATATTTCTCAGTAAATTCCCAGAATTCCTTGCAGTTTCTTCGAGGAGTTTTAATTCGGTGAAAAGCAAATCCATATACAGGTGTGCATTGTCTTTACATTTCCCTTTACAGTTTGCACAATAATGTAAGCTGTTTTATCTGATTTCAAAACCATTCTCACTCTTGAAAGGCAAATGTTATCATACCATCTATGTGGCAAATCTATAATAATCACTGCCAGCTATATAACTGGCCTGATACCTTGAAGCAGATATCAAAAGAAACAATAGTTTATTTGATTATTCTAATCACATTTACCAAATTAAATGTAGTTAATTATGAAGCTAAATAAAATTAAAACCAATAAAAATCACTTTACCCGATAACCAGATAACCTAATGATACAGATAATACTCTTTAACATATAAATATTTGTGACATCTTTAATGAGAGACTTAACAAATATGAAAACCATTCTTTGACAAGTTAAAAGAGTATTCCTTGCAAGCAATCCATATTTTCCATTCCAATCGATTAACTACTTTTGATTACTATACAGATGGAACAGATACATATAAAGTGACGGGTTTTTCATTCATTTAATTAACACAGTGGTGACTTGTTTCAATATTTAATCTTCCAGATATTTAGATTCATCAGAGCAGGGGGTGCCAAATGTTAACATGTTTACCCTGTCTGAAGTCCTCAAGATAATCTGATAGGTAACTATTACATTGACAAATTTGTGTTCATAATTAGGGTAATTTATTTGTTTCTTAAAAATACAAAGCTTGTGCATTGTGTCTGATTTTTATAAAGACAAAATGTATGAAAAAATACGGGTACTGTTTGTTGACCAATTTTATTGAAATAACACTTTTAGCGGTATTGGAAAGCAGTGAACAACACATAAGCAAGATTCTACAATTTAAGGAATGTAATATTGACAATTATAAACACTGGACTTATGCAGTGAACATAAAATCCTTTCTGGGCAGGCAATGAGAGCCCAGTAATAATCCGATAGATGCACTCCCAAGACTGGAAGTTTTGTTTTGAATGTTTTCAGATCAATTTTCCTATCGTATATTCAAAACAACTTAATATGGCCGTTTCTATAGCTTCCTACTATCAAGAAAAATTACACAAGTCAGTGAACACAAATAGGCAGGTATTTATCATCGGAATAAATAAGGTACACTTGTGAGCGCATATCGGCTGCTAATTCTTCCACTAAGTAGTAGGGTTCAAACTCATTACCTCAGAGTTGTGAGTCCAGTCTACTTAATGGTGGAGCACCAACTGCTGATATATTTAAAATGTACAGATAACAAAGAAACCACCCCAACTTCAAGTGCGACAGCTGGTAATTGCTTGAGACTGGTAGTCAGTTTGCAGTACAGAACCTTGACCAAACCTGTCCTTCTCACTACCCATCACAGTATAACTGATACGAAGGTACTTGGCATGACGTAAATACCAAATAATTAAGAAAAAAATAAGTGATCCCATAGATAAGTATATATAAATGGGCATGCCTGCACCTTAGCCCAAGAGTTAATGGCCAAATAGAGTCTCATCAATCAATATCGAATAATTGCATATGTATGTCTGTCATTGCAGAGGGCAATCCATCACACCACGTGTGCAGTCAATACAAATGTTATTTAACTTTGCGAAATTATGGTCTAAAATTGTTTAATGAAGGTTAAGATAGCCTTGCTCGGGGCTCAAATTTGTGCCGTATCTTTTTTGAACATGTACACAAATATTTGGTATTCATAAAGCACTTATAAATATAAGGAAATATAAGCTCATCAGACAGTCTTTGCAGTATGATGATGTTAAAAGTCAGTAAGAGCACATTATATAGTAAACACAATGTAAAATAGATTTTTTAATCATAAAAGAAATGCGAACCATAAGCAAAACTTACAGTTTCAGAGCATTATTCTGGTGGAGTTTGGTTTGGAAATGGTGATTTTGCCACATCACTTAGAACACCCGCAGTGTTAGGTTTTAGTGGCATAAGAAGAACACTAATATTAAAACTCCAAATATATGTTATATTAGGACAGCATTTAGAGACCACACAAATAAAGAAGAGTTGATTTTATACACATATCAAAGAAAATGGGGGGGAGTGGGCAGGGGTTTTTCTTAAAATTTGCTTTTTGTTGGTTTTTTTTTGGTATCCAGAATATATTCCAGATCCTTCCAAAATTGTAATCCCTTCTTCCTTGTGCCAGGCCCCTACCCACATAAACACTTTCATGAAAATTTGTAGTAATGTAAACCAGAAAGCCAAAGTCATTGAAAATACACTGGAAATGTGGAAATGGTAACTTTCAACCTTCTGGATTTTTTGGTATCCAGTTTAGGATCCATATCTTTCTCAAAACTTAATCCCTCCTTTATTTGCTAGGCCCTACACATAAAAATCATAAAGATCCATCTATAGCATGGGATTAATTGTGAACGCAGTCAAACTAACACACCTCAAAAACTACCTAGTTGAGGTTACGATGTAACAAGAAATTAAGGTTAGTACACATCCTTTGAACTTTAAAATGTGTTAAATATTGAGATTTTAAAATAAAATGTGAAAAATAACAAAACACTCAAGAGTATATCAAATATATTACCCTTCACAGTGTGTAGAATCTACATAACAAAAAGATAAAACATTTGTTTGGACATATCAATACACATACCATATTGTTAAACTCTAATACTGTTCAATTACATTTTTTGTAACACTACAAAATTGTCATCATATGAAAGTGACACAGCATACATGGGTTGTGACATGACTAGTCATAATATATCACCGGTAGTGACATGTGTCAATTATTCACTTGCCTCATCAGATACCACACCTTTCATGTTGACAGCTTTGATAACAATAGTAATATATGTTGTGATGTAAGTTGCTACATTATTAGAAATATTAATCTAATCCAGTCAAATATTTATAGCATTAAATTTCTATCAATCAGACTTTAAAGTGCATCGAACAAACGTCTTGCTTTCCAAGATCTCATAGCTTTTGAGAAGATATAGGTTCTTAACCAGAGATACAACCAATTGGAATTCAGGTGGAAAAGCTCTATTTAATTAGGAATTCTTAGGCTTTTGACAGAAATGTTGCAGTGTGATTATGAAGCCGTATATAAATCATATTAACCATACAAATACAGTTTACAAGTTTTGGTTGTGCACTGCTCTCAAGAAAGTTGGCTTTGTACATATTTGTACACGTGGCAACATGTGGTTTCAAAATCTTACAGCGGGGCTCTTTTTGAAGATTTTTTTAAAATTTATTTTGCAATACTTTGTATATATTTGCTAAACAATATATTTTTTACAATGTTTCTTCCACACATATTTGTTGTTCAAGATATCTTTGTAATGTTACTTCCACATTTACCTAATCAATGAATCGTAGCAATATTACATCCATATTATAATTTTAACAATATTTCTTTGTAATGTTACTTCCCACCAGGAAAACGTCTCACCCAAAAATCTCATACTTGGAAAACTTCCCACACCAAGTTGAGGATGTGCAAAAGCAAAGTTTTTCAAAGTTTCCACCACTTATATTTTCAAGTATTTATTTAGTTATTTTTTAGTTTTATATGTTTTCATATATCTCTTTACATATAGGTACACGATAAAGTAGACTTCAGTACTTTTAGTGTACATATACGGGTTATATAGCACAGCTGTCAAGGGATAACTGCATTTGTGCAATGTTAAGCTAGTTGCTGTTACTTCAATAAATTTATTATAGATAGGACTTCACAAAGATTGTTTTAGCATTTTGGATCAGATATTTCTAACAAAGCCACAAAATAGTTATATATATCTTTCAAATTATTTGGTTTGGAAATTATCCTTTGTAACTTATCCAGAATATAACAGTTACCCAATATTGCATGTTAAATTAACAACACAAACCTCCCAAAACAGAACTGTTTTTACATTTGATTGCTTACTTTTTCTCGCAAATAATATTCAGGGGCTAAGGTGGCGCAGATATAACACACTCGCCTCCCACTCTCTAAGATCGCAGTTCAAATCCCTGCCCGACCTCAAGTGGGGAAGCTGGTAGTTGCTTGTCATCACTTGGAGGTTTACAGTATAAACCTTCAAGAATTATATGTACTGGTTTCCCCTGTCCTTCCAGCTACCCGTCACAATACAACTGATACAGAGCTACTAAGACTGACGTAAAAAAACTAAAAATAAATAAATGCCAATATTATTCATTAAATGTAAGGAATTCCTCCCAACAAAACAAGGTTCAGTTCATCTGAAAAGAATGCAACGGATACAGAGATAACTGTTATTATCCATGCTTACATACTTACTGAATTCAGTGGTAATTCTCCAGTAATAATATCCAACTGAGGACGAGCAGGCTGTTGCTTTAAATTTATCAAAACCTTTACGTTAACATGCCTTTAAATTTGCCTTGTAATGTAAACTTTAATACAGAATTTATCCGAGAGATATAATATCTGTCTCTAAACAAAAAAGGATCCAGCTGTATCCCGGTGATGACTCAAACCACTAAAACACAGGCCTTTATCCTGAGTTGACAATTAGTCCAAAACAAGGTATTTACATGGTCATCAAGCAAATACAAACAATACACACTGGATCTTTGTGCAATGCAATCTATTTATCTCTCTTATCCTTAATAAAGTAGCAATATATGAAAATATCCGAGTGTTTTTATGTCCAGATAAGGATGCAAGATAGAAGAGAACTTGTGCATTGATTAGTTTTCAATTCAAGTGTGATTAATGGTGATAAACTAACTTGTTCTCACACTGTCTCCTGTTCCATTCAATCCAGTTCATCAGCAAAGTGGCCACTAGCCTTGCCGTTGGCTGTGTGTAACAATGTTTCCAAGTGCTGATGGGATTGTCATCTTTTCACCCCAATAACTTTAGTGGTAACCTTAATTAGTCAGGTTCAACCATGTAAATAGTGATTGCCATTGCCTAGAGCATTTCCTAATGTCATGTTTAGTGGTAACACATGATGTTCACTGGATCACAATTAGTCATTCTTCCAAGACAATCTTGATCCAACTATCCTTTTAATATTTGACAGCAAGCTGAGTGGACACAATACACAACACTGACTGCAAAATTAACATCTTTATGACCATGCAAACAGCTTTGCATTTTTGTTGCAGTGTCTGTGACAATGTTTTGATGGAGGTTATTAAAACCTATACAATACAATGTGTATAATTGGGTGTGTTATAACGAAACAGGTACGAACTGGTCAAATTAATATTCTCGGTAATGGAAATTCGCCTTGTAGTTAAAGACAGGTCTAATTCCCCATAGTACGTGAAATTTCCCACCTGGAGGCCTCCTTTAAAAGTAATAATCCAAATCTGTGCAAATTATGCACAAGGAGAGACTGGAGGGCTAATATGTAATCTAAAAAATCACAAATATGGTAAGGCTACAAGTCAAGGAAATAGAAGCGTTGGTTTTTTACTGACTGACGAATTTCACACACTATGGTGAATGTATCATTTTTCCCCCTTCTTTAAGTGTTAAAACACTATTCGTTGGTGTGTCTGTATCCCTGTTTCATACCCGAGTGAGAGATATTATCTGTCCTAATGACTTACAAATTAATAATGTATCCATATTTGCCCGCTTGGTCCAAATTGAGAGACATGCCAGCTTGGGCTTTCTTCATGCCTTTGTTAATAGTGAACAAAAGGCTGAAAAAGATTTTTGGGTCTAAATGCACGAGCTGATAAGAGTCAGAGATACGAGTAGTGTACTAGAAGTTATGAAAGTCTGGCAACAAAACCAAATTCCCAGTCACATCCCACACCTAGCCTAGAACTCAGATGGTAACCCATCCAAGTACTATCATAAGTCATTGCTGTTAAACTTTAGCGATGAGACATGCTATGCCACAATTCATGAAAAAAGTGATCCCTAAAAACCTGCGCCTTGCTAGAGCTTGTGCTTAAAAATACTATTTGGATTTGAATCTGTTTCTAGTAGCCATAACTATAGGCAATCATTTTAAACAGCTGAATTTTCAATGATAGAAATATTGGGTTTAAGTCTACTGGGAAATTAATCCTGTGACTTTCAGCCTAGCCAAATGGCTTTAACTGGAAAATAATTAGGTGAGCACCATATATAGTTACAATCACTTCCAGATAATAACAAAAGAATGTACAAACTGGTTACATGAGGATTGTCAGAAATCATTCGATACCTATGACTAAATTTGATAACATACTAGCAGTTTCTTGAAATATGTATTTAAAATTGCCATCTGTATTGGTTTTAGGTAGTATTAATCAATAAAATCTGATGTGGTAATGATTGTCTCTCCATGGACTGTCATTGGCCTCTCTTTGCAAACAAAGCTAATTCCAAGACACTGCAGACTGGTTTAAAAAATAAATGATGTTCATTTCATTCATGTCAGCTTGCAAAATGTTGAATTATCTAAAAAGTTATTTTCCAAATTATACTTTAGTTTTTTTTAACTATCTATCAGTGGCTATTTATTTATAGCTTTCACTCTATTTACCTCTGTCAAAGAGGTAATGTGATTCTCTAATTCTATTTGGTCAAATATAGAACTGATTTAATTTGGAGAATGATCAGTAACTAGTTCTAGATCTAGGGGTTTTAAAGGATTTTTTATCATTATTTACACAGTATACCTTGGCAGAGGTATGCACTCGCCGAGTTCTCTTGTTTATATCATATCTGAAGTTTAAGTATTGTCATATTCAGGTTTCAACATTCTGTCTGGTCTAATACTTTGGTCATGATGTTAGTGTAATGTTACATGATCCTTTGGAGAGAAAAAATTTTTTTAATCATAATAATGTCAAATCCTGTCTTTACTGAGCTAAATCATATACAATAATTCTCTAAGAAATTTGTTTTGCAATACTCTTAAAATTTTTATATTTTTATGGAGATTTAGAAATTGAAAATATGACATAGTGTGCTGTCTCCAACTTGTGACACTTGTGTCAATAGATATTTTGTCTGAGGAAAAAACAAAAATATTGCATTGGAGATGCCTTAAGCTTGGCACAATAAAATGTCCCTTCTTACTAAACCAGCCTGATGTTTTTTTTAATTTATGCATCTTGGAAAATTCTGAGCATAAGAAAAGTCGGTACCAGTGGGGGTAGTAAAACAAACCATGTCACCTGCTATCTTTATTGGGGATTTTACTTGCTACAGCTGTGGTTCTGACTTATTAGATTCACTAGCATAGAAACGACAAACAAAAAGAAGACTGTCATATGGTTCTTCTCTTTACTCAAAATATGCAACCTGAGTCGGTCAGAGGAAAACCAACTAACATTTCTGCTAAGTATCTATTTTGTTATGCCATTATAGCTTTATAAAGTACAAATCGAATACTCCCTCTAAAACTTAATAGCCAGGAAAGTTTTCTTTGTTAAATGTTTCAAACTCTGAAAAAGACAACATGAAACACCAAAATAATAAAACAATTGAATTTTCAAGGCTAAATGTTGAGTGCAGCATTGTAGTGATACTTGAAGAAGAAGGAAAAACTTAATGATAATACATTTTATCTTAACCTTATCTTTAATATGATCGAAATGTAATTATTTAATTCAACTGACAAGCAGTAAGTTATACGTTATGCAAAAATGAGGGTGTCGTACCAATCATATCATACAAAAAATGCCATATTGTATGTCTTATATTTAGGTTTAAGTATCACTTCGAGATTGACTGGTTTCTATTCATTTTAGTCGGTATAATTATAGTATGACAAACTATAAAATTGTGATACTCTGGTGTTATTACATCCGGGTCACTGCTAATTAGCACTGCATGTTTGTTTCTGTGGAAAACAGACACCATTTCATTATTTCACTGTGTCTCTATGACATAAAATGATAAAATTTAATTTACCCAGGGTGTCAATGTAAAACTGTACGAAACAATTCTAAAACAATTATCTGTGACACCAGATATATCATGGTGGAGACGGAATTCGCAATAAAATTGTTTTACAGAGAAAAAAAGTAAATCCTTAATTTGAAAGGCAGAAAAGGTCACTTAAAATATTTTATCTTTCTTTTATTCAATTGACTGATTTGTGATTGACTTGAGAATAATATAACTTTCAACACATTGTATAGGTCAGGTAGTTGATGCTATAGAGGACAAGAGTTCATATTAGTCAGATAAGATTCTGCACTGAAAATCATACAGTATTGGTCAAGCAACTTCCATCATCCCACTTTAGGTGAGACTGGGAATCCAGCGAAGGGCCTGAGAAATGGGAGGCAAGCAGGTTTCGTCTACACAGCCTTACCCTAAACATTATTTGGAGATGGACAACAGAATGACAAAACAGAGTAAGATCATTATTATGTCAATCAAACTTGAGGTTCCAGTTTATTATAAAACTTCCCCTATCTCTCTTTAAAAGAAAACTGTTTCAATTGTTTCACTTTCAGTACACTGTATGAGACATGTGCCGTTAAACAGTTATAAGCCAGTTCAAAGCAGCTGATCAAAGATGGGTTCTTACATCCTTTTTCACAGGTATGGCCATGTTATTACAGGTTCTCAGTATTACACTTATGTTATCAGTTGATTACACTCTTCAATAATGTTATGTGTTTTGAAAATCCCCAAAGAACATGGTAAATTGAAAGAATTATCTGATTCGACAAAAACAAGGTACTTTGCAAAGATGGCTGACTTTCTTGACTTCTCACCTCAAAACTGTAACATTGAGCTATGAATAATTTTTAAAAACCTGAAATCGGGCAAGAAGTATGTCAGATATCATAAAACAGTGCAATGAATGTTTTATAAAGAAAAAGAAAATAATACTTAACGTACATTAAATGACATTGATGCTTGTTGTGTTTTACAGACACCTGCTGAAATGTGGACAATAATTAGTGCCATATTGATAGAGTGAGAATGGAAATATAATTTCAAATGTTGGTATCTGATATGGTTTTGCTTTTAACAATGCATTCTTTTTGTCCAAATCACTAGGTCACATGACACAATATCTGATTTCAGATATCTTCTTAAGTTCTTTTAGCGAGGCTCCCCCGCTTCTCAAGATCACTCTTTTTTTTGTTTTGTTTTTTACCTCCGGACTTTCATGAATTGTGGGACAGTGTGAGGAGTATATGTCTGCTCACTGAAGTTAAGTGGCAATGGGCTACATTAGTACCGGGATGGGTGACCGCTTCAGTGCACTGTTTGTGTCTGATGGCTTTGCAGCGCACGCTAGTAGACTAAAACCCCTTTCAGCCTTGTTTTCTTTAGAAAGCCTTAGTGTCTATCTGGCGCTGGAGTTTTATTTTAGTTTGAAATATTTACTGTAGAAATAAAGTCCGAGGGTGAGTACTTTATGGCCTCTATAAAAGGACAGTACTTCCAGCGGATAATGGACGAGCGCGGAGCGTGAGTCCATCATGCCGGAAGTTCCGGCGGATATTAGCAGATGTTTATTAGCGGATGTTTCTCATGAATTTATCACATATCTCTATTGAAATATTATTCTTAGTAGAAGTAGAGACAGTAGCAGTAGAATCAGTGATATAAATAAAGACCATACAATTTAAATGCAATACTGACAATAATCATGAATTTCAAGCCAGATTACTCTAAACTATTATAAAATCATCGCACAGTGTCCTTCTCTTAGCTTTATTTGTGACTTTAAATGCAAGTGAATAATACTATCTTTTTCAAAATTACTTACTTTGGTAGATGCATGACATAAGCAACCTTGTATTTGTTTACAAACAAGTCTTGTGATACCTCCTCGCCACTTCAGGAGGAAAGATTCAATACTTTGTAACCAGTGCACAAAAGACATCTCCATAGCAAGATTAGCTAACTGTCTGGTATAACAGACGGTGACATTTATTATAGTACTTCATTCATCATATGTTTGTAACAATGATCACCAGTAATCACAAGAAGTCTGGTATAGTTAGGAGTGACATTAATTATGTTATACACATCTTCCTTGTGCTTAATAGTCATGTCATGATAATAGATGAAATCTGACTCTTTCGTTTTTGGATTCATTATGGCTTGTCTCTTATGATTTCCTCAGTAAAGGTACCCTTTTTAATAGCAATTAACTTGTTATTCCTCTAGGGAAGATGATATAAAAGTATGTGTAAACAGCATGACCACCACATAATACTTATTGATTTTGGAAAACAAAAATAATAAAACCATTACCCAGCCCTCTACTTGGAATACAGAAGACTTCTAATTGAATAACATCAAATAACGGAAGTGTTGAGAAATGAAAGGATTCTGTAAAATAAATGTGTATTAAAGTAATACATTCCACAGTCCCCACCACAAGGCAGTAAAACACAGAGTTGAGGGCACTTTGTTTAATACATAACAAATATATATAATATACATATCTATACTAAAAGTTATTTACAGGTCAGTAAAAATATACAGATTCTGAGTAATGTAAATGCAGTAAATAGTGACTAGTAAGTTAGAGTTCATAGTTCATAAGAAGTCACTAGAATCATGAATGAGTTACTAAATACACGAAGAAGTGACTGATAAGTTAAAGTTCATAGTTCATAAGAAGTCACTTCAGAAGTTTACCAGCTTGAAATATTTAAAATACTAAAATAAGAGAATACCAAGAAGTCTACCCGAATCCAGCAAGAGGGAATGACCTTGAAAGGTCACATGATGTCAAACCAAGGTGACCCCTGCTCAGGGTCGCCCAGCAAAGTACCAATGACCTCACAACTGGAGGTGATGATTTGAAAAGTGTTGAAGTTAAGGTCACCCTAAGGCTGGAGACCAGAAGACCTAAGGTTTACAAGATTGTGAAAAATACATGACATACAGCAATATAATAAGCCCTCTGGCCCCACCTAGAGAGTGGTTATTACATTCTCCAGGGAGGGTGGGAGGGAAATTCAAGTTCTTAGTTAACATGTCTTCCACTCAATGTCAAGTTTCAAAGTGACTTTGTTTCAGGGGGAGAAGCACAGTGAAACAGGGGCAACCAATGAGAATGTGTTGTTTACTGGGGTACCTAGCAACTGTCATTGGTTTACATAACCATTCACATTAGACTGGTACCTAAAGTGTTTATAAGGTACCAGGTAAGATACTGTCTGTGGGGCAGGACTGACATCTGGGGCGCCTGGACGCCCCAAGTGACAGTCCCCACCCCAAGGCAGTAAAACACAGAGTTGAGGGCACTTTGTTTAATACATAACAAATATATATAATATACATATCTATACTAAAAGTTATTTACAGGTCAGTAAAAATATACAGATTCTGAGTAATGTAAATGCAGTAAATAGTGACTAGTAAGTTAGAGTTCATAGTTCATAAGAAGTCACTAGAATCATGAATGAGTTACTAAATACACGAAGAAGTGACTGATAAGTTAAAGTTCATAGTTCATAAGAAGTCACTTCAGAAGTTTACCAGCTTGAAATATTTAAAATACTAAAATAAGAGAATACCAAGAAGTCTACCCGAATCCAGCAAGAGGGAATGACCTTGAAAGGTCACATGAAGTCAAACCAAGGTGACCCCTGCTCAGGGTCGCCCAGCAAAGTACCAATGACCTCACAACTGGAGGTGATGATTTGAAAAGTGTTGAAGTTAAGGTCACCCTAAGACTGGAGACCAGAAGACCTAAGGTTTACAAGATTACAAGAAAAATACATGACATACAGCAATATAATAAGCCCTCAACCCCAACAGTAGGAGCATTTATGCATTAATAACAGTAGCAAGTGATAAAGCAAGGCTTTCACCAGAAGAGTGGTCAGCCTGAATATAGCGCCAGATACAATCTGAGCTCCAGGTACCATGACGCTGTATTTGTTGAATGGGGATGTGTGCATTATACGCAAATGTCGCCCCTGACCTTCGAAATGAGTGAAACGTATAGAAGTGAGGGTTCAAACCCAAGGTCATATTGATGGATTTCAAACACTTTCTGATCTTACTATCAGTGATGGGCTGCCAGCCCGATTGTACATTAACTTGGAAGGCAGAGTGATCTGCAGACATGGGATATAAAACCTGGAGGGCCTTAAGGGCCCTGAAAGGACAAATTATTCTATTTTTTAACTTTGGTAGTGAAATGACTTGAGCAGTATCTCTAGTTTGGATGGTCTTAGACCATTTGATGAGGACTTTAACCATTTTTTAGTGAAAAATAGATCCTGTCCAGTAAGATGCCTGGAGGGGTCAAAACCTGACACAGAGTGAGGGGCCAAGTTCGAAAGTCTAAAAAATCCAAAAAAAACCCAGTCAGAAACACCGCTCGAAGGACTTGGCCACAGTTGAACTCTTGACAGGCTAAAGATATTTTTTCAAGGCCAGCTAGGTCAATGATGTTATGAGAGGTCAAGCTCAGAGGTCGATTGATTTTCAGAGATTTTTGGAAATATTTGATCTTTTGATGGTCCAGGATGTGGAAAGGCAAATCATACAAGACAAAGCAAGCCTTTATGGCTGACACATAATTTGATATCATAGCAACAGAACATTTGTTATGTACAAGACACTCCAGAAATGACAAGATTACTTCAACATTAACTCTGGCCACTGATACATCCATACAAATACAAAAGACCAGGAACACCTTGAACATTCTGAAGTAGGCCTGTCTCGTCTTAGGCCTGAAGGCAGCTTGAGTTCTAACAGCTGCTTTCTTAGACAAGGATTTCAACACCACATTGCCTGAAACAAAGCATAGTAACTGCATTTTAGTAACATGTATATTAGCAATGACGCCCCTGCCCAGGGGCTTACAAGGAAGAACACTTGTTACACAATTATTAATTAACATATTTATCTATACAGATGGCCCCTAGCAAGGAACACACACTGAAATGACATTATAATTCTGGATCAATTTCCAGAAATTCCATACTAACTGGGACCCATATGGGATCCTGAACATGACTCTGTAGTTCAATAACATCTTTGTAACAACCTGTCCAACGAGACAGTAAGTCAGCCACCCTGTTGTCCAGCCCCCTGATGTGGACATACTGAATGTCCATATCTGCCAGGGAACCGGCATACCATATGTTCCGGGCACATGCCCCAAGGAAGGGGTCTCTTGCTCTGCCTGACCTGAGAACTGTGACCACTGCTTCATTATCACACTTTATTAACACTTTTCTACCTGCCCATTGGGCCTAAAACAATCTAATTGACAGGAGTATGTTTATCATTTCGAGGTGGACGATGGACCAGTTCATATGGCCTTCAGGTATGGGAAGATGGTAAACATACCTACACCAACGCCCCCCGAGGCCCTTCAAGCAGGCATCCAGCTCAAGAGTATGATCAATGGGCCTGTGGTCATAAAGTGACACCCCATTGTAGAGTGGAAGGAACTTGTCAAACCATCTAAGGTCACGTTTGAACTCAGGGGTCAAAGTGATTTTTTGTGCAGCATGACCAGATCTCAGGAGGGCCAGCATTCTGTTTAAAAAAGCACGAGCTGGCTTCACACACTTATGGACATACAAAAGCATGCCAAGTATGGACTGCAGTTGCCTTTTAGTACATGATGTTTTGCCAAGCCATTGACGCACCGTGTCAGAAATCTGACGCAACTTTTCAGGGGGATGGAGACAGTGCCATTCTCAGTATTGATTAATATGCCCAGGCACACAACTTGAGTACTGGGGGGTACTAGCTTGCTGTCACTGATGGTAAGGCCCAGGTCCCCCATAAGCTGGAATAGCGCATTGAATGACGCATGCGCAACATCAGTGACGCCCATCCCGACGTAATCGTCTATGTAGTCGATGACGCAAAAACCTTTCTGACGCATGACGTGATGCACAGCGTCGCTGAGGCGTTGAAAAATCTGGCTCCCGTGACGCGTCCCGAACGGAAGGCACGTATCAACGTAAGCGTGACGCCACTGGAGCCCCAAGAGGTCAAAATCCCCAGGATCAACCCTCACATGTCGAAAAGCTCTGCTTACGTCAATCTTGTATAAGAGCGCGCCCCTACCTAAGCGTTTGAGCTGTGATGTAATATCATCTATGGTGGGGAAGGTCAAAGCAAAAGGACTATTCAAATATGTGTCCTTGTCAATGCCAGCATTAACAGAAGCCCCAATGGGCCAGCTCAAATCAATAATGACCCTACGCCTGTCAGAGTTTGGCTTGTTTCTGGTCATGAACGGTGACGTGTGGCAGTTTTGAATTGGATTTTCTTTGAATGGCCCTAATATGGCCCCATACCTGCTTTCCTCCTCAATATAGGCATCCACATCTTTGGGAAACTGTGTGGCTGAGCTATGGTTACCTTTTTCACTTTGTAATGGGCAATCCCTGTTAAAGTCAAGGGGGAATCCGAACTTAAGCAGCTGCAGCAGCTGCTGATCCCAGTAACCCTTCAGATGTTTCTCCCATGCTTCTACATTAAGCTGTGAGACCACAGGTATGCGAGCCCCCAAAAAATTGGGCTTACCAGACTGCCTGACTGTGTCATGAATCTCAAGTAAGGATTTTTTTGAGGTATTACAAGTTAGGTCGCCAGGCATTACTTGCTCACCCAATGGAATGAAGCCAAATTGAAAATCTGATTGTTCACTCCATTCTTTGAAAATTTGACTATTAGCCCCAATGGGGACCTGAGATTTGTTGAATTGTTGAAAATGCATGATACTATTGGCGAATTTTTCTTCCACACCAATTGAATTCACATCATACAGAGGTACAGGACCATCCAGACCCACCTTTTCATTTATGGTGGAGTTCACCCTGCTCTGATTTTTGAGATTTGAACCCGAGACCATCTTGTTACTGTGAGTTACAGGACACAAACCCATGGACCTAGCAATGACCGTTTTACAGGGGTTGTCATGCTTCTGGGAGTTCTCACTACCTTTGCAACCCATGTCTCCATTGCTGATGAAATTTGTATGATTGTTATTACTGACATTTTGCACTTCATTGGATTCAGAGTTAACCTGGCAATCCTGGTGAGGATTCAAACCCAAGGCCATGTTGGTTAACTGTTGAGTATTTTTTACGTCATTGGCATTCAAACCACGACCAATACAGTTACCAGGTTCAACTGTACTCTCTATGTGGGTACTCTTTGCATTATCAAGTTCGAGGGAGTCCGAACGCAGCCGAGGGTGGACAACAGGGTGGTAGTGCAGTTTATGCTGGCCAGTAGGTATTTTGTTTGTAACCTTCACACTGGGGCTGCTATGCTAGCTCGCTGAAAAATTCGAGTTTTAACCAGAATTTCTGAATTTTCAAAAATATTTTTTGACTTTTTTGCAAGCAAATTGTCAATGTCTCTGGGTCTAACAGCCGAGTTATAGAAAAACCTAGCCACATATTTGGTGTTTTTGGCACTGCCCTCAGTGGTATTTGAATTACAACTTGATTCATTGTCATCACCAGTGAGCTGATCAGTGTTAGTGATTTTTGGACTACCCGCGACAGATACATCTGCACAGCTGCTCCATCCTAATGATGGGCAGCTGCTTGATCGTTTTTTGCCTGTTTTTTGACATTACAATCCTTCTCGGGATGGTTAAGTTGCCTACCCCCCTTGAGGCAATGAGCACATATGTGCCTTTGCAACTTCCCATTATTTTCATGGTCACCTGTATATGAACAAACACCTGTCTGAAAACTTTTACAAAACCATGGCTTCCTACCTGAGAGATCTGATGGCTTAGCCCAACCACCCCTACTTGCAACATGCTTTTGAGCATGGGCCCTTCGGATCCGATCAATTCGGTCCATGTCTTCCCACTGGAGGGAACCCCGCTCCATTTCGCAAAGTAACACAGCATGTGCTGCCTTAGCACTCTGCCAAGAAAAGTCTGTGGCATCCTCCATCAGATCACTCAAGTAGGAAACCATGGTATACCTTCTATCATTACAACTTTCCTCCATGATGTTTTTACAAAAACCTTGCACCCACTGGGTGAGCGTCAACTGGTCGTATGTGACCCTTTGCCTACTGACGCCACCCAGTATGGCCTCGTGAGGCCATGACACTTTATTTTTTACATTAACCTCAAAACTGCCTCCTCGTTTTGATTTTAATTTGACAGAACTATCACTACCTGGGAGGTGTGAACTGTGGTTTAACTCCCTAAGCCTCCTGTCAACTTTTTTCTGAATAGCATTGGACTTTAATTGTTCCATGGAGGGGGTGTCACTTTCGTCTGAGGACAAATCACTGGTTACATAAGTGGGCCTACTTTTTTTACTTTTGCTACTTTTTTTGCTAGAACTTGACAAAACAGTATCTGTACTTAACTTTCCAGAAGTTGACGCCTGAGTTGTCTGCTGTGTTGTGGCTACCACTTGATCTTCAACCAGATCCAACCTGTGTGACATCCTCTTCAGCTGCTCCAGGATTTCCATCTGTATCCGCTGTCCGCCCAGATCCTGACTGTGATCTGTAGCAAGTGACTCACTTGCAACGGCAGCATCTCGTACAAGTCCCTGGGTAACATCATTCTGTTCACTCACAAATTTACACTTCTTCCCCGTGGGTGGGGCATGTCTGTTTTTACAGTTTTTACACCTTTGTTTGTTGTCAGGCATTTTTGAATCAAATATAAATCTCTGTCTCTGTTAAGAACATAGGCAAAAAGGATCAGCTACAATCTTGACAATGTCAGGCTTAATCAAAGGGTATAATTTGACAAATCACGACCAAATTGGCATAAACATGCAAAGATGATTGAAAATATAGGTTAGACCGTCCCTTTGTAACCAATATGCAAAGCCTGAGGTTGTCAAGACGACTCAATCAGTTCACAGAAGGCGTCAAAAAGTTGACGTGTCACAAACAGTTCATCCAGCCACTGCACTACTGGACTTCATAAATCACAAATGTAAAAGCACTTGTTGCTTGCTAAATGACCGTTCCATTTTATATACACTATTTACACTTTAAAACCTAAAACAGTATAAAAAACTAAAAAAGTAAAATCAGAAAATAAAAAGTTCAAGTTCCTCAGTAAAATTCAAGTTCTTAGTTAACATGTCTTCCACTCAATGTCAAGTTTCAAAGTGACTTTGTTTCAGGGGGAGAAGCACAGTGAAACAGGGGCAACCAATGAGAATGTGTTGTTTACTGGGGTACCTAGCAACTGTCATTGGTTTACATAACCATTCACATTAGACTGGTACCTAAAGTGTTTATAAGGTACCAGGTAAGATACTGTCTGTGGGGCAGGACTGACATCTGGGGCGCCTGGACGCCCCAAGTGAGTATATTCATTACAACATAAACCAACTGTTCTCTATACAATTTCTTTTTATAAAATAAATAAGTTTGGCAATACTTTTTCTTTTGTTGCAACATTTTTTAGTGTAAATTGCTGCTTTGGTGCTAACAAGGTGGAATTTAGAATAATATTTCATACTATTTCACGTTGTTAAAACATGGACATTGACACAGAAAATTATACTAATCCTCAAAATTGTTTCGGTCACAGAGCAAACACAACCTGTCTTTTATTAGTTTTCTAGAATACCTTCCAGCTTCATCATGCAATGCAAGAATAAGCATTTTTAGGTGGACTATCAGTCACCTTCAAAGTCAACTTATGTTAACAGTTTAATATACAAAACTTCTTTCGAGGATTCTGCTTCATCCTTCTTTTCTTTACAACATGCTTTCCAGAGACAGAGTGGGTCATCCACTCAGCTCCCGCCTCCCAGAATGGAATGTTTGTAAGAAAGCCTATTTTTTGGTGACTCAGTTGTTGGCCCACTGGGTCACCTCCACAATCCACCACTTAAAAAGTTCAGTCATTACAATGAAAATACCTGTTGCATGTCAATGCTGCCTGTCGTATACCCTATTGCAGCCAGTTGTTTGGTCTACAAGGTGGATCACCAACAATTTTTAAACATTGTAGGTACTTCTGGTATATATCCAGCATTTGTCCTCTTTTGAGCCATCATGTTTCTTAAAATACTGGTTTTAATAGTAACATGCAGTTTACCTCAGAAATTAGTTATAATGTGGAGATCAATATAATTGCATCACTTTTATTTTACACGATTCTTAGCAATAGGAGGGAAAGAATAAAAGAAAAAAAAATCTGTGGATTTTTTATATTCCTGTGTACTTTATTTGACCAAAATGACGGTCCAAAGCTCAGTTGTTTGTCTCTGCTTCCTGTGTGTGACCAGTCGCTATTGTGGACCACAAAGTTTGAATTGAGACTGGTCACAAGTCCTCTACAATTTAAATTTATTTATTTGGGGTTTTACGTCGCTTTCAACACTGTACAGGCCATATCACGACGGGTAGTTGGAAGGGCAAAGGAAACCAGTACATATAGTTCGTTAGGGTTCTGTATTGTAAATTGCCGACCAACGGCAAGCAACTATCAGCTTTCCCACTTGAGGCCATGACGGGGATCAAACCCTGGCCTCAGAGGTGGGAGGCGAGAGTATTACCACTCTGCCACCGTGGCCCCTCACAAGTCCTCTACAGTCTGTTGTGTACTTTAATTTCCTACATAAAATCAACATAAAAGTCTTGAGACAAAAGACAATAATTTCTCAGTGACTGGCCATGGAGGGGGGGGGGGGGTGATCGTTCAACTGGTAACAATGGGATATGGACATCGACTCACAAATTACCTTGGAAATACTAATTTATATTGGTGGGGTAAAATAGATTACAAGTTTTAAATTCGATTGATTCATGTATTTCCAAAGAAATTGTGCTTTTACTTTGCCACGCTTTACACAGAAAGTGGGAGCAGATCTTTAAATGTCAACCCTGAGTGTGAACATGAAGGATGTGAGAAGTTCTGTCTGTTTTTTTAACACTGGTAAAAATAAATAAGAGAGATTAAATCGGAAGTTGATCCCTTTTTTGTTAAAAAGAATAAAGGGGTCAAAATACATAAAAAGCTAACCTAAAAACGATAACAAGAAGAAAACGCGCAGAGAGAGTAATAAGATGAAAGTAGGACCATTGAAATTATCAATCTAACCTACTGCTCTGCAAGCTCAATATCTTCCCCACAAAGGGGAACTCAGTGTGGGTTGGTGACCAGCCTTTGGTCAACGGCTTCAGTTCTGACACCAGACCAGTGTTGCATTGTGGGTAGCCACGCTTCACTGCTCTCCACTATAAAAGCTTGCCTTTGTGGACAATTGGCGCCACACTCTTTGAAAATTTCGGATTGTTTACACGGATTTGAACTGAGATATTTTACACTTTATTTACTTTGTATTTATTTTAGTTATCGATTTTATTCATTTTATCTTATACCTATCTCAGTTCATCATTATGCCAAAAGTATTTCATTGTTCCAATTGTTCTTTACAGCATGAGCGTCCGGTTGGCAAGAAGTGTCAGTATGCAGACCAAGGTGAGTCCCTTCCTTCTGATGTGGAAGTCGCTGCACCCCCTTCATCCGACATCCGAGCATCCGAGCAGATCCTGCTGCAGTTGCAGCTGCTAGGGGAAAAAATGGATTCAATGGACAAGAGGGTGCAGTGGACGGAAGCAGCACTGGGCCAGGGCAACTCACAGGCAGGTCAGATCGCTACTAATGCTTCTGTTACACAAAGTAGTACTACGGTTGCTCACAGTAATGCTACGGAAGAGGTTAGTTCAGAGAGTGTGGTCCCTTCGGTTGAGTTTTTGAGGCAGAATGATAACTTACAGGCTGAGGTAGAAAAGCGTTTGGCTGAATTGAGGAATTTGAATGAGTCTGCCTCCCGAGGTAGAGTTAAATCTCAGAGGGGGGGTCCTGGTGAAATATCTGTAAAAAGGGTGGTGGATTGGCCCCAGAACTTTATCCTTACGGGTACAAATAAAACCAGGCCCACCTATGATGACCTTAGCATTACTCAATGGGTGGCAGGGTTCATTAGATGCATACAGGAAGAGAAATTAGAATGTAATAGGGCTTCCATGTTGGATTACTTGGGCAACCTCATGGAGGACGCCTCAGACTTTTCCTGGGAGGCAGCCAAGGCTTCCCATGCAATTTTGCTCACGAATATGGAAGGGGATAGGATTAAATGGGGAGATACTGATAAAATAGACCGCATTCGTAGGGCTCATGCACAGAGACATGTCACCCCTCAAAATTCAGCACCTCGCCCCTTTGGTAAGAAACCCAAGGCCATGAGTAATAAAAATGGACTTATTTGCAGATTTTTTCAGGAGGGTACCTGTAAATTTCCAAACAGCCATAAATCCGCTGGCCAATACTACAGACATGTGTGTGAAATTTGTGAAGGGCCCCACGTTACTAAGTCATGTAGTCAGAAACAAAATGCAAAAAACTAAGTAGCCACTGCAGGGATGCAGTGGAAAAGGGCAAAAATGACCTGGAGTTAACCTTCAGTACTAGATATGTCTATAACTCAAAGTTTGTAAATAAAAACTTGTTAGATAAACAGTATATTGATAGGTTGAAGTCTGTTTGTACATATATTTCTGATGATGTGTCATATTCGGCTGTGGCTAAAAGAAAAGTGTTGCATAATGTACCGAAAACTATTAATCACAATGTACAATGCACAAGCAGGATCCCTAGTATGACTGTTGGTAATCTAGTTTCACGTGTGGGTGAAATTGTTAGGGGCAAAATTGCAGGGCAGAATGGTAGTCCTGGCAATGCCAAAACAGGTTTCTGTCCCAATATGGAAAATGTCATGGGTCAATGTGCCCCACAGGTGAATACTATTCAGTCTTCTGCAGAAACTTGTAAACTATTTGATAATAGTATTGTACATAGTAATCGTTTTGCAATATTGGGTGAACACATTGAAAGTCATGTGTCTGACTCTGATGTTGAAAGTCAAATTGTCAATAGGTGTCACAAAAACAACCGGGTGAATGACAAAAATGGTACAAAAGTGTTTCACAAAGGTAAGAATGCTTTTACTGCTACTGTTTTGCGTGTTAATCCTGTGCAAAGGGGCCATAACAGTTGTTTTTCCCCGGGTGATAACTTGGATTCTGTAGTGACCCCGTCTGTCGATGTAAACTCAGTATGTGATTCTGTTACAGTCGAGACTGGTGACGTTTATCGGGATCATCACAGTAAGGACAGTCAATGGCAAACAATGCTTGTGACACTGACTCGAACGTGCACAATGACAAGTACGCTATAGAACGTAATACCTCCCTTAAAGACATAAAAATGAAAATTGCAAAGAAATCTGAGGGAAATGCGTTATGTATGCAACAGAATGCACCTGCATTCGGCTTCATTCCTATTTATGGGTTAGGTAGCCGAGTGATAGATAGAAAGCAGGGTTCTGTGTGCAGTGATATACTTCAACTGCATAATATACTCAGATCAGATGGGAGGCATAATTATGAAGGATTGCAAATTCCTGTCGCTTCTAAACTACATTATGATGCGTGGAGTGAATATCTCACTGAGTATTGGGACTGGCAGTTGCCATTGCTGATTAAATACGGTTTTCCTCTGGATTTCGACAGGGATGTTCATATTAGTTCGGAAAAAATCAACCACAAGAGTGCTACTACCTATCCTGAACATGTGGACGCATATTTAAAGGAAGAAATTGATAATAAAGCCATGTTGGGCCCTTTCAAAACACCTCCTATTGAAAATTTACATATCAGTCCCTTCATGACTCGTGAAAAATCGAATTCGGATCAAAGACGGGTCATAATTGATTTAAGTTGGCCTAGTGGGGAATCTGTAAATGCTGGGGTCACCCCTGATAAGTATTTAGGTGTTGACTTCATATTAAGCTATCCGTCTGTGGATAATATTGTCAGTGAAGTGTTAAAACTTGGAAAAGGCTGTCAAATTTTCAAAGTAGATATTAGTAGGGCATTTTGCCATGTTCCCATTGATCCAGGGGATCTAGATCTGTTGGGTCTCCACTGGGGGGACTACTTTCTTGACTTTTCGCTGCCTTTTGGATTTAAACACGGGTCTTCCATCTTCCAGCGCTTATCCGATGCCATACGCTTCATTATGGCCCAAGAAAAACATCCTATATGGAATTATATTGATGATTTTTTGTGTGTGGCCACACCATCCAAAATTCAAGCTTCTTATGTGCGATTGCAAGAGCTACTCACAGAACTAGGTCTCACAGTTAGTCCAAAGAAATTAGTTCCCCCTGATACTCGAGTCGTTTGCTTAGGTATAGTAGTGGACACAGTCCAGCAATCCATATCAATTCCATCCGAAAAGCTCGAAAGTATAAAGCTAACTTGTGCCCAGTGGTCGAATAAAGTTGTATGCTCCAAGAGGGAGCTCCAGTCCCTTCTGGGGTCCCTCTTGTATATAGCCAAATGTGTCAAATATGCCAGATATTTCTTGAATAGGATGTTAACTCTGTTACGTGTAAATTTTGATAGGAAAACCATTGTCATTACTGAAGAATTCAAGCAGGACCTGAAATGGTTCAGTACCTTTCTCCCAGTTTATAATGGAATCACCTTTTTCAAGTACGTTCCTAGTAAACTTGTTCACCTGGATGCTTGCCCAACAGGTTTGGGAGCTATTTATGACCAACAGGTGTATGCTATGGATTTGCCCCGGGAGTGGGGCAGTAAAAATATTGCTTACTTGGAAATGATTAACATTCTAGTGGCTATTAAAGTTTGGCATACCCAATGGGCCAATCAGAGTGTGTTGATTAAATGTGACAACCAGGCTGTAGTTTCAGTTCTAGCTACTGGTAGAACACGTGACCAGACCATGGCTACTTATGCAAGAAATATTTTAATGTGGCTTAGTACATTTAACATTGATATTAGAGTTGTTCATGTTGCAGGCAAGCTGAACCCAGTGGCTGACTTGCTGTCCAGATGGCAATTCACAGTAAATAACTATGAAAAATTGGCCCAGTTGGCCCCATCTGTCACTTGGATCCCAGTGTCCAAGGACCTTTTATATGTGGACCAGTTGATTTAGTTATCTGTATTTTCAGCTCTTAGGCCAGTGGATTCACACCTCACGTCGCTTGCCACCTCCAGACTCACAAATGCTTTCTGTCAGTCTACAAAGAGGGCCTATGCTACCTTGTTCAAGACCTTCCTAGCATTCACCATCTTCTTGGAATGGGACATATTCCAGGTGACTGTGTTTAACCTTTTGTGTTTCCTGGAATGTTTGAATTATAACAAGGTCAAGGCCTCTCTTATGGCTAATTATTTGTCTGCTATTAAGGCCAATTTTATCATTTTGGGTCTGGATGTGTCTATTTTTCAAGATGTACGAATTAAATATTACCAGAAAGCAGTACAGCTTTCTGCCCCTATGAATGTTAAGCTAAAGAAAGTTATTGATGTACCACTGTTATTACAAATTATTGACCAGTGTAATTACACCTATATGGGCCAAGTGTTCAAGCCCTTGTATCTTTTGGCATTCTATTCGTTTCTTAGAATGTCTAATTTGGTTCCCCACTCAATGGCTGCTTTCTCACCCTTGAGGCATCTGGCCCAAGGGGATGTTATGTACAGAAAAGATAAGATTGTATTGTTAATCAAATGGTCAAAGACTATGCAGTATGCCAAGGATGCTAAGTTGATTACAATTCCTAAGATCCCTGGATCTCCACTGTGTCCTGTGACAGCCATTTCGAATCTTCTCCTCCTCACCCCCAGGGCTCCAAATCTGCCCCTTTTTCAGTACAAAGTGGCTGACAGTTGGGTTCCTCTCACGGATGCCAGAGTCAGGAGGCACCTGAATCTGACACTTGACAGATTGGGCCTGGCTGATGCTGGCTTCACCTTCCACTCCTTCCGGCGTTCAGGTGCCACATTTGCTTTTAATAATGATGTGGCTCTGCAAAACATACAGAGGCATGGCACCTGGACGTCAGATTGTGTGTGGAGGTATATTACTGACTCAGTCGACTGTGGTGAGCAGGTAGCTAATATGTTTAGACATAAGATTTCCTCCATCTAGCACTACAGTTTGGGGTTTGGGTGTTTCTTTTTTAACCAATTATTCAGTCTTATAAGTAAAGTTTCTTAAATTTATCAGTTTAAGTATCCACTACGTTTAATTTACTCTGGCATAGGGTCACCTTATCTTCATCCACTTATGCTTTCTCTTCCAAACATGTGGTTATTCGACTTGGATAACATCTTTAAGTTAAGTCCATGTTCCATTGTCCTGTAACTAAGGTCACCCTATGCCAGTTTAAGTATTGACTTAAACTTGTACTCTGGATTGTAAATATTATTAGTGTCATGAAAATGTTAGAGAATAATAAATATTATTTTATCCGCAATGCTTTTCTCACTATGTCCTCTTGTAAGACAATTGGTTTGACATAGGTCCTCTTCAAGGTCAAGTTGTATGAAATCTCCTGGTGGGTGTTGGGAACTGTGGGTTGGTGACCAGCCTTTGGTCAACGGCTTCAGTTCTGACACCAGACCAGTGTTGCATTGTGGGTAGCCACGCTTCACTGCTCTCCACTATAAAAGCTTGCCTTTGTGGACAATTGGCGCCACACTCTTTGAAAATTTCGGATTGTTTACACGGATTTGAACCCACCCTACACAATTTATGCTGTTAAAATTTTGCTAATTGTTGTGTTAGTCCCTTCCCTTAGTATTAAGTTGGAGAGATGCTAAGCTTGTCTTTCTTGTATTTGCAGGTTATCAATGACCTTGTGTGCAGTTCTGTATGGTTGGAGCAAGGCCATGCTGCTGCTACCTGGAGCAAAGCTTGCTGCTTGTTGGTGCTTAACATCTGAGTGCTTAAATATTTGATATTTAAATGTAAGACAGTGCTTGGCTCGTGTCGTGTACCATATAATGGTTTTGTCTAGATAAATCATATTGAGTGGCTTCAAAGTTACTGGCTCGAGGTCCTAAGGTTGAGGACTTTGGGGCTGTATTGCTCAGCCCTGTAGGGTGACCTCAGAGCCTTTGAGAAGGGGCCTATGTACAGTACATAGGGTAGCAGAAGCTATTGGACTCTAAATTTAACCTTAATTTGACATGTAAATATTGTGGGCTTGCTCCACCATGTGTAGTAGTGGTCAATGATCACCTGTTGTTTTCTGAGTGTGGCTTGTTCGTAAATTCATTTTAATGCTATTAATTTCATGATTTTTAATGCAGGTTATGCAATCAATGTGATGTAATGCTCTATTTCATATTTATATGTATGTGAATGTCTCATCACTGTATTTTAGTGTAACTATTTTATGTGGATACTTATTTGTACATGTATGGGCCAGTATGTTTCTTAGCGCCCTTAGTCATTGTAGACGACCTTATGTTAATAGCATAATTTCTTGTACACCCCTGATTGGGCTGGCTTTCATGGTATAACTGCTGTTACATGTAGATCCTTAGTAGTTGCTTTAGTCTCGTATTTTATCTTAAACTTACCTGACTTTCGAGACTGTATTTTATATTGTGATATGTAATGCAGCGTGTGCAAGGGTAATCTGTGATAGCCAGTACTGTTATTAACTTGTAGTTGGGTGTTTCTTTTTTAACCAATTATTTAGTCTTATAAGTAAAGTTTCTTAAATTTATCAGTTTAAGTATCCACTACGTTTAATTTACTCTGGCATAGGGTCACCTCATCTTCATCCACTTATGCTTTCTCTTCCAAACATGTGGTTATTCGACTTGGATAACATCTTTAAGTTAAGTCCATGTTCCATTGTCCTGTAACTAAGGTCACCCTATGCCAGTTTAAGTATTGACTTAAACTTGTACTCTGGATTGTAAATATTATTAGTGTCATGAAAATGTTAGAGAATAATAAATATTATTTTATCCGCAATGCTTTTCTCACTATGTCCTCTTGTAAGACAATTGGTTTGACATAGGTCCTCTTCAAGGTCAAGTTGTATGAAATCTCCTGGTGGGTGTTGGGAACTGTGCTAATTAAACAAAATCATTATCATAGGGAAAGTCGAGGGGCTTTTAAGGTAAAAAATCCAGGATTGTGGGTGTGACTAGGAGGGAAGAAAACTAAGTTGGGAAACTAGAGGTGGGTTTTAAGGTGCTTCCTAAAAGATGCAAGTGAGGGACAGTTTCTTACATGAAAGGGGAAAGAGTTCCAAAAGACTAGGGCATAGTGACTGAAGGAATTAGAGAAGTGTTTGATTGATTTGTGAACTCTACGGTCGAAAGTGGGGGTTTGAAGGAACTTGAGTTTTGGGGGTACTTCGCCTGAATCATAGACAAATCGGTCCTTTGCCAAATCGGCCCCCGTCAAATCGGCCCCCAAAGTAAAATACCCTAATCAAATTGCCCTCCAAGAAAAAATACCTTAGTCAAATCGGCCCCCTGGAAATTAATGACAAAAATCACAATCTAATAAGAATACAACTTCATAAAAACTCTTATAGCACTAATACCTTTTAAGTTAATTGCCCTTTTAATAAAATTAACACAAATAGGTGAGTAAAGGGCAGGGCATAAAGGATATTGATTACAGCATCCTAAAGTCTTTGATATATGTTAATTGCACTTTTGCTAAATATCACTCATGTAGTTTTCACTCTTGATGTGCTTGTCTAATTGCACTATAATTATTCTAACATAAACAAGTGTCTAAAGGACATTAAGTTAAAAGAACTTAAATGTTAATTGCACTGAGCAAATATCACTTTAGAAGTTGTCACTCTGATGAAACAAAAATAATGTGATCACAAAGAATAATCTGCCGTTATTTGTATTAATAATCTAATACATGATCACCTGATGTACTGTTCATACTTAATATCTGTCAGCCTTAGTGTCTGTCATATGATGGAGATTAAGTGCTATAAAAGTACTCTTATTGCATTACAATTTAGTTTTATAACTTGGGGGCCAGGCCTGGGGTCAAGTACATGGAGCCAAGTACAAGTACAATTACTTTGCCAAGTTGCAAGTACAAGTACAAGTACTGATCTCAAGAGTCAAGTACAAGTACAAGTACTTTGAAAAATTGCAAGTACAAGTACTTTTATAGCGTACGACCCCAAAACTATAATAACTAGATAATCACTATTTATTTAAAATTAATTATTTATTGAGACATACAATTTAAAGCAATCATTCAATAAACACTGATGAGCTAAAATCTGCTCCATTACTTTTCTGGTTACACTTAATAAATACAGGTCTTTCAAAAATTTTGTCTGTGAGACTCACAGTGTGAGTAAACACCTGAATGCATGGAAATCCTGTCTTGCAATGCTAAAAAATCTGATTTCAAAAGATCCACTTGGACATCAGTATGATTGTGTTGACAGATAATGAATTATTTACTTGGGGCACATAAAACGTTTTTAAAGGGTTTGTACCAGTCCTTTATGTAAAACTGATATTACATATGGTTGGTGGTTGGAATACATTTATTAAATGAATGAATGAACAAGTGAAATAAAACTTTATATTTAAGGGCAATTGTATAGTGTAAAAAGCCAAAGCAGATATACTAAACATTGATATTTGTTTATAAAGGGGTGTATTGAAATGAATGAGTCAACAGTTTATTTGTGTAAGGGATTAGCTTGTTTGTCTTACATAAACAAGTAATTGGCCCTCCTGTCCACTAAGCTTGGCATCAACACTCAGGCTGAGTGGGTCTTTTGTGTGAAAATGAATAAGGGTAGGTATATGACAAAAGGAAAGCTATGCTGTGACTGAGTGGATCTTTTGTGTAAAAGTGAAAAAGGATGGATAGATTAAATGCAGCAGCTTTATGATTAAAACACAGCTATATTCTGAATGAGTGGGTATTTTGTTTAAAATGTAAAAAGGTGTTGATTAAATGCAGCCTTGTTATAATTAAAGAAAACCAAAGTTCTGGCTAACTAAACAGCTCTTTGTACTTTGACAAAACAACACAAACTATAATCTATCTACACTCTGCTGAAAGAAACAGTAAAAATTTACACCTAATAAGTCACTTAATTAAAGTTATAAAACTACAAAATCAATGTACTTGGAATGTACTTGAAAGTAATTGAAAAGTACTTGGATATTTTAGCCAAGTACAAGTACAAGTACTTTTAATTTTCAGCTGTCAAGTACAAGTACAAGTACTTGAAAAAGAGTAATTAAGTACAAGTACCAAGTACAAGTACTTGTACTCGCCCCAGGCCTGTTGGGGGCCGACTTGCCCAAGGCCGAGTTTTTAGGGGGCCAATTTGCAGAGGGCCGATTTGGCAAAGGGCCGAATTGTCCAGTTCCCCTTCGCCTTATATTTCTAGAAGAGGTGTAGGGGTGGATTAATTCTCTTAGGTAAACTGGTTGACCTTGGTTGAGAATTTTATATGTAATAAGTCCAATTTTAAATTGTACCCTGTATTGACTGGTAGCCAATAGAGTTTTTTTAGTTGAGGGGTAATGTGAGAGAATTTAGAGGAATGGGTGACAATCCTGCAGAGTGAGTTTTGGACTAGCTGCAATCTCCTTAACTCAAAATCAGTGAGGGATAAGAAGAGTGAATTGCAATAATCCAACCTGCTGCTCACCAAAGCATTCACTAACAGCACTGATGTATTAAGGTCTAGAAGGGGACGAATTCTATGGAGGTCTCTCGCAAGTACTCTAGTGGACTTTATGACCTGTGACACATGGTTTGAGAAATTCAAATTGGAGTCGAACACCACTCCGTGGTTTCTGACACTTTGTGCTGGCGAGACCTGATTTCCTAGAATATTGATAGGGAAATGAGGGAGGAGTTGTTTATGATTTTTGGGAGCCGATGAGAATAAACTCAGTTTTGTCTGGGTTAAGTTTTAATTTATCTGTAAGCATGAAATTTTGAATGTCGTTTGGGCAGTTCTTTAGATTTTAGATAGAGTGAGAGAAATTTGCTGGTGAAAGTGTTAGGTGGTGAAAGTGTTATTAAACCTTTTAAGTTGTAACTTTGCCAGAATATGTTGAAAAAAATATGTTTAAAATTTTATTAAGTACAGGTCAGTAGATGAACTGGTAAAATGAACACACAAAAAAATAAAATAAAATTTCAAAATAATAATGGGGGCACGGTACAGTGTCAGGGGAGTAGGACATATTCTATACTGACTACAGAGTAGTTAGATATTAGCGTTGTTTAGCTCTTTTCCTGATACATTCAAAATGTCTGCTGTTACTCCTCTTTTCAAGAAGGTCTCTCTAATTGGTTATGAACTCAATATTTATCATCCAGTGTTTTGTCTCTGCTTTCTGTCCAAGGTGGTTAAGCGGGGTGTTGCAAAATAATTAATAATTCATATCAATAGCAACAAGCTTGACAGTTTTCATCAGTCTCCTTATAAACCTAATCATTCAACGGAAATGGTTTTACTCTCAATACAAAAGGAGGTCCATTTCTCTCTGGCATGAGGTGTTTGACTTGTCATCAACATTTGATGCTATTGACCATCGTACTCTCCTCGGCTATTTCAAATCCTCGTTTGGTCTTAGTAGAACTGTCCTTAAGTGGTTTGTGTCATACCTGAGTAATCACTGTCAAGCCATTAGGATAGGCTTGCCACTATCTTAACTAAGCACGCTCATTTATGGAGTACCCCAGGACACTATGACATTGCATACCTACACCCCCTAACCAATGTTAGGAGTCCACGGCTGTTCTCACTTTGTATAACTCCACCAAGCAAAATCATTGGCTCTCATGCTGGGGTCGGCATGGCCAAGTAAGGGGCCTGCCATAGCAGTTGCTCTCAACCTTAACCATAACACTACTTCTATAGTTCATAGCCTCAATCCTAGACTTGACCTTAGGTCACCCAATCACAAACCAGGGCAAATTCCCCTTTTGGCGCCAGCTTGCCTTCTGTTCACTTTCAAATTGGACGCCATTGAGTACACATCTAAAAAAATTTTACCCACCCACCTCCCTTCCTACAAATTTCACTTAGGCTCTACCTAGCTTCGAGTTCAACAATGCATGGGTTATAAGTAATCCTAATCACTTATCCACGTTGCAGGGTTTATCCCTCCTTCACTTAGGCAGGACCCAGCTGACCCGGGCACCCCCCTACCAACTGTGACTGAAGATCAGCATAAAGTTCTTCATTTCGATTTCGAAGGTGAGCTTGACCCCTACAGGACTCACCCACCTGCAGGGAGGTCTCTGCGGATTGATGTGGCTCTACTGATTCTAGGGTTTTACTTTGCTCAGGCAGGACCCGGCTGACCCCCCCCCCCCCCCACCACCAAGTTTGGCTGAAGATCACTTTTCTTCTACTTTCGATTTCGAAGTCCAGCTGGACCCCCTTGGGACTTACCCACCTGAGGGGAGGTCTCTACGGATTGATCTGGCTCTACTGATCCAAGGGTTAAAACCTGAAATCTGCTGTATAACAGCTTAAGGCTGGACCCGGCTGACCCGGTTTTCCCCCTCCAGAATTGACATTCACATCTGCTCTGGTTGTTGAATCAAGCTTCGAACCCAGAACTACTGATATTACAGCCTGATGGCTCTACCGATACATTCAGACTACGGTCCTATCTCACTAACATAACTTCAACTGTGATAATTTCAAACCTAAGGGTATTATTGTAACCACATGGTATCTCTGTGTAACCACATGGTATTTTATTGTAACCACATGTAACCACATGGTATTATATTGTTACCACATGGTATTCTTTTTTACTGTGATATGTATTTAGTTTCCCCGTATGGGGTTCTTAAATTACACTGCCTGAGGACCTGATATAAGATTCCATTTTTATGTAGATGATAACCAGTTATATGTTCTTTTGTCCCATAAGAACGCTTCCAAGACTCTGACTCAGTTGAATGCCTGCTTTCAAGATGTACAATGATGAATGCCTATCAGTGAATTGAAACTGAACCCTGCTCAAACTGAATTTATTCTGTCTGGTTCTAAGGCTCAATGTTAAAAACTCCACTCATTTCCCTGTCAACATGCTCGGCAATCTTCTTAACCCTGCTGGCAATGTTAGAAGCTATGTGTGGTTCAGCGCAGACCTCTCTTTGTCAGAACAAATTCTGAAGAGTTGTAATTCATGCTTCCTCCAAATACGTGACACCCATAGAATTAGACAGTACCTTACTTATGAAGTGGCTGTCCTTGTTGCAAATGCCATGGTTAGTAGTCCTTTGTTTGTTGAAAGCGACGTAAAACCCCAACTAAATAAATAAAGTAGTCCTTTGTACTCATGTATGTCTTTGTTCAGAGGTTTGTCAAGCTTCAACCTTCATAAGCTTCAGAGCATTCAGAATGCTCTTGCACACAACGTCATAAATCATAGAAAGTATGCTCATGCTGCCCCCATCCTCAAGTGACTCCACTTTTTACCTGTTGATAACTGCGGCATGTACAAAACTGCAACATTTATCTACAATTTTCCCCATAGCAGTTAATCCTTGTCTCTGAGTAGTTGATCCTGTAGCACAAGGTGTAGTCACCTTGACCGTCAATACCTGGAGTGTCCTCTTCTTCATTCAACAAGTCAAACACTTTTGCAGTAGTTTTGCCTTTCAATGATTCTAAGATCTCAATGAAATTCCAGGCAATGTACACAATGTAACATCTATTCCCTCCTTCAAGAAAACCCTTAAAGCTTACTTGTTTCTTACCTGTTTGCAAAAGCCTATCCACCATAGCATTCTGTCATCCCTGTGACATGTCTGGTGTGACCTGGCTATTTCAATGGACTCATGGCTATCCAAATAGTTCATGTTTAGCTGTATTATAGTGTCTGCCAATTGATGGAGATTAACCACTATAAAAGTCCAACTAAGAATAAATAGATTGGATATAATAATTCCCCAAATAGCCACCCCCTCTCTTTTACCCCCTAAATCATATAGAGTTTAATAAAGCTCATGACGGGATGGGGCAGGGTTTTCATCCATTCAAAAAGTGGTCCCAAACACAAAATGCATCCAAATGTGATTCCCATTGAATTGTGCTGATTACTTCTCACCAAGACAAGAAGTGGACCATACCACAGCCAATCAACCAAAGAAGGTAGACAAGCCCTTCTGGTTGTAGCTAATGACCCCAGGTTGGAAAGCTGTGACCTGGCTGTAAGAAACATTAATTTATCAGAAAAAAATATTACAGTAGAAAATAATAAGCTTTAATCTAAGAAACTGGAAATAAGTATTTGCCTTTTATGTCATGATAAAGAAACTGCTTCCTAGATTTAGATTAATGTCTAGCTGAAGGAAAATACAGGAAATGGATGACTCCAATAAGTCCTGATATATAGCTGTACTTTGCTTACCCTCAACAACTTTGCTGCCTGCTGTTTTCAAAAGCAGCTGACATAAAGGTGGCGGGCCATTATGCCTGACATAATTTTTCCCTTTACTTTGATTTAACAGGTAATCTGTTTATATTTTATTTTTCTCCAAATATATAGCAAAGCTATATATGCTTTATCTTTGGTCACTGATACCATATAATTACATTTTTGTAGAGATGAATCAATTATGTCGTGTTCTGTTAAAAGTGACATCAGGGCCCGTATTCACTAACATTCTTATACTTAGAATAAGAATTTTCTTAGAAAATTCTAAGAATAAGTATTTTTGGTATTCACTAAATTTTTATTCTTAGAATTTTTTCTTATTCTTAGATTTTTTTCTAAGAATGATGTTCAAATCTAAGAATGATCAAGACCTTACTTAAGTTAAGAAAAAAGTGACATATTTCATATTTTTTTATCAATTGCATGCAAATAGACATTTTTTTCTATGACCAGACAAATCTAGTGTTTGTTTTTTCTGATCAGCATGATTTTTTACAAGAGCTTTATATTTACAGATAAAGACTGAAGTGAATGATTTATGTATCTTGTTGACTGGTTTTAAATATGGCCGCCATGTATATTTTCCCCACTTCAAAATTTCAAATGGCTAGAATTAAGTTAAAAATACTTACACACCCCTCTATATTAGGTTTTTGTATGTTTTTAAGAGGTTAGAAGGTTCTCAACTGCAAAACTTATCCCTTTCTGATCCAAGTGTCAACAGTAAGTGGACAAGTTTTACAGTGTACATCAACATATTCTGAGAAATATATATCCACAAGATTAGAGTATATATCAACAGCATTTAGCAGCACATATCCACTTGAATATATATATTTACATTGACCTTATGTGCATATCACACTGTGAAAGTTTTAGTTTCACTTTTCAAATTATTTTATCCCTTTGGTGCAACTATTTTATTGCATAATAACCCAAAATAAATATGAATAAGATTTACAATTATATATCCCACAAAAAATAGCAAGTGCACCACATCAAACTGATGTAAAATAATTATATTAAATACTTGAAGTTGTTTTTTCCCCAGAAATATGCTTTGTTTACTGACCTTGACATAACCATAAGCATCACAATTGACATGATTTGCTCAGTGCATGGGCACTTCCCATTTATTGATTTTTTTCAAAGTGGCACATGTAGGGTCAAATCAATAGCTCACTTGTGTTTACAGTCCCTGGCATAAACCAATCATATTAACCAAACTCAATCAAGGACAGCATGTCAATGTTTATGTTTTAGTGCAGAATACGTAATATTATTTGTAGCTACATATTTGTCTGTAAAGTAGTTGTTAAAACAATATGGATATCAATCTTTTTTCAATGCTTAGCATAAACATTCTGTAAAAACATTGTATATCTCTAAAATAGTTTGTGTAAACTATGTGGATATAAGCAATTTGTTTAAACATACAAGACAGGCTTCATACAGTTTTCAAACAAGATGCACTCAGAGAGAGCAAAACGCTCGACTCGATGTGACTAGTCTCACAAGTGTTATAAAGTATAACACACATCCACCGTGGTGGCATTTCCAGAAATTTTGGAGGCTTATTGGTATCGAGAATATTAACTGGATCTGTCCTAAAGTGTAATCACTCCTTCCCATGGCTAGCCCCTTCCTACTTAAAATTTAACATCAAAATTAATCATTACTTTTGAAGAAATATCAAGTAGAAAGCTAAAATCATTAAAATACATTGAAATGGGATCGATGAAAATTCATGATTTTTTTTGTATCCAAAATATGATCCAGGTGTTTCCCAAAAATTAGTAACTTCTTCTTTTGACCAGGTCCTACCCACAAATTTTTTTTATAAAGATCTGTTCATTAGTTCTGGAGTAATCTAAGCACCAAAAACAGACAAATAGACAAAAAAAGCACACAGAAACATAAACTCCTGGTAGAGGTAAAAATATTGGTTAAAAGCCACTTCTTGGTGAAAATCACTCAGGGTAAATTTTTTTTGATGGACTGTCAAGAAATTGAAACAAAAAGAAAACAGAAATAAATAAACATGACGAATACACCACCTCCCTCTTTACTATCTTTATGTCAATTTCAAGGCATAAATTTAATGAGAAGAACTATTATTACTTAAAGACAGCAAGTATCACAAGCTAGGGTTTGTGACCTCACAATGACAATTGCATTGTGACATCATTAAGTAATGACATCATCAGACAGAGAAATATTGATTTTTACTTATGTGATAAAGAAAATCAGATTTCTCTGTATATGCCCAATTGAAAATCATTATCTGTCAAGTTGGACACCTCATCTTGGTTAAAGTGTTTTTGAACAGCAAAATTTTAAATGCTGTGTTTTATTTTTTTTTTTATTTTCTTTTAAAAGACCTTTAAAAAAATTGCTAAAAAAAGCCTAAAAACAGAAATTTAAAAAAAAAAAAAAAAAAACTCTAGAATTGACTGGTATTGAACCCCAACCATGAGATTACAAGTTCTACACATTACACTCAGGGCCACAGAAGAAACTTGAATGACCACAAATTTATGAAAAAGAAATCCTGTCATGATATTGATTTTTGAAGACAAGCAGGTTTCACTGTATATGGCCAATTAAAAGTTTTAAAAAACTGTCTCCTGACTTTAATTTTCAAACAAATTACACCAAATTTGGAATAATCCGTCTGTACCCCATGAAATACCTGCCCACCAAATTTGAGCTTGATTGATGTTATAGTTTTTGAGTTATAAGGGCAAAACGGTGCACAGACAGACAGACAAACAGACAGACAAACAAACTGATCACAATAATCCTCTCCTATCGTCGAGTGTTAACAATGTGCAGAATTGTTTCTAATTACAGCAAAAAGACTTATAATTATTTGGCTCCAAAATCCTGTGGCGAATGTGGATACCTTCTTTTTCTATTGGATATTTATTGGATATCATAAACAAAATATGATTCATGAAATTGGGAAACCATGTTTCAGTGCTTATAATTACTGCAGCACTGTAATTTAGTTTTCCTTTTGAAGTGTAAATCTTATTTGAAATGTCTTATTCTGAAATTGTATGATTTTAAGAAGTATTTATATAAGAGTGATGGGAATGGATAGGTTAATGCACTCATGTTATGGCTGTCAGGATTTAGATGAGTTAACCAGTTAATATTGATAATTTTACCTGTGTGGGATATACTTATTTTATAGTTAATATGTACACTGCTTTCAGATTTATGTTCTCTAAATTTGGTTATATGAAAAAAATCAGTCTTGGTTTTAAGTTGATGACTTTTGTTCAAGCTGAAACCTGCTTTATGAATACCTATTTATGAAAATACCTAGCTGAAAAAAAAAATTGTATTTAAGACTGGGCTACACCTAAGAAAAGGCTAAGATTAAGACCTTTTGTGGATCCGGCACCTAATTCTGACTCCATTTCAAACAACAAAGGTGTAAATATATCACATGACTGATCATGTGACATCAAAAACTATATGCGTGCACATGTTTTTGTTTACTATTCTTAACTAAGAAAATTCTTATTCTTAGAAATAATTCTTAACTAAGAATTGCTTTGTGAATACAATTTTTTTCTAAGAATAAGAAAATTCTTAGATAAGAAAATTTTCTAATTCTAAGAAAAATTCTTTTTCTAAGAATAAGAATGTTAGTGAATACGGGCCCAGGTCTTGATTTGGAGTGTATTTACAAAACACACACCATACACAGAAATCTAATTACGCAGCACAATAGCATTTTCTGCGACTTCTTTTACGTTATGCTCACTGGAAAATGATCTTCATATTATCAAGCTGAATGGAATGGTTTTATATATGCATTGAAACCTAAGATTACTTTCACACAGCATTTGGTTAAAAAGGAAAGCAAGAACGGATTAAGATTATTAAGAATTTTCCTAGCAAATATCACAGACAACCTTCTGAAATGTTGAGAATATTTCTGCTTTGAATTCTAATAACATTGCAAAGTTAAAAGTGTTTGAAGAGTATTAAAATTCCACCAAGAAGTAGTGAAATTTTCTTGTCTGCATGAATCAAAGGATTGCCATAAATCTACCAATGTCTAGGAATAAAAGGAAAAAAATCTAGTCTAAGGGACAACAAAGTTTGATAAAAATTGTCAATTAAACAAATATGGCTCACAGGGCCGTATCAGGATGTAGGTCCCTATACCAGGTCAATATATATCCCAAGGGCCATATGATGAATCCTGTATTCTGTTCATTAAGCGAAAGTCCTTGTTGAAAAAAAACATTTGTTTCTCCCCCTTGTTGGCGGGGGCGGGGGTAAAAATCCTGACCTTTATTGACAAAAAATTTTGATGTCAAAAGTTGTATTGTCACAATAACCATAGAAACCAACTCTGATATAGAGTTATATGGAAGTTTATTACTGAATAAGATTCTTCAAATTTATATCTCTAAAATATAGTCACATTGTATATATCATACATATATTACTGACATTTGACTGAGGTTAATGTTTCAAGTAAAAAGAGCAATGGTAGATCTTTATTAGACTCGAGGGCCATCAAATGTCATATACCCCTTTCACCCATTACAGCCCCCATCCGGTGAATCCCTGTGTATTTAATGAGTCATGTGGCCTGATTTCAGCCAATTAAATGAACAAATTTGTCACTAAGATACATTAACATGTTTTAATACTGAAGACATATCTTTAAAATGTCTCCAAACTTAATTTACCAGCTGTTGTTTGATGTTACTGCTCGAAGATTGACAAATGTCAAATGACATTACCTCTTAATATTTGCAATAATATTTGATTCCTCATTTGTAGTTGTGTGGACATGGACATGGCAACTTTATGCCCTCTGATGATACCCCGCCCTCATGTGATCTTATTTTGAGACAAACCTAATAATAGCATTATAAATTAGTATCTGTGCTCAGATTTGATTCCTTAAGCCTCTCTTACATCCCGTAATACGTGAATGTATGCCCTGGTTACAGAGAAAAATCGTCGGATTTGCAAGGCACATTTAAGGTACTCATGCAATTTTATAACATAATTTCAAGGTCGCACAGAAAATTGCACATTTTCTCTGCGTGCACGCAGTATGGCCATAAATGCATCCATTTCTCAAGGGTAGCTTACAAGAGACTTGCCCACGTGCATTTCCCTTGCAAGTGTTGCAAGATCTCCCCATTCACTTGTAGGGTTTACACATCCCGTACAATACGCTCATGTGTACCTTGCATCCATATTAACCCACTGTGGGCCTGTATCTAGTTGCAGTCTATTCTTTGATGTTCAATTTGTGGCACTCTTGTTGGGAAAATATACCTTGTTTGCACGTGCAAATCTCTGCTACCCCACTACCAGGCTACGTTCACATTTTTCAACAATATTTGCAGCACACTTTTGTGTATATACATGTACGATGGGATGTAAGAGGAGCTTTAGAAGCAGTAGTGAGGACATTTTGTGTGTTGTGTTCTGTGTTGGAAGAATGACAAGGGGTAACAGGTGTTACAGTTAATTGAAGGTTAGATCAATCAAAGTAATCCTCTCTTTGAAGGAATGATTATGTGGACTTCAATAGTACTATCCCAACATAGTACATTCAATTTCAAATCACCTTGGATACCTGTTATGTCCACACCCAAACCTGTGTTATGTAATTCTGAGTAGGCAGATAGAGTACCACTGCAAAAAGAAATCCACAGAACCTCTGGTAAATAAAAAAATATCCTTATATCATTGTAAATATGATTATCACAGAATTACCCAACATTCAACTATTTTTTACTTGGATCCGAAAGTATGGATGTAAGTTTCTGGTTTCTCAATTGGTTGGGTTTGATGTAATAAAATACATAGTATGCATATTTTAGGTGCAGTCACATTAGCATGGTTTGCTACTTTTCGTATAAGTTCATATTTTAATGACTTTTCTGGCTTTGAACACAAAATAATGAAATATAAAATAAGCTTTCACGCTACCAAAAAAGCAAACCATTTTTGAAATGCCTTTCAAGCGGCCCAACATAAAATAAGTCAGCTTCTAACTAGCTTTTAAGCTGTTAATATGAAATAAGGCAAGTGTGCTTAAGTTTCAAGTTGTAAAAATACAATTAGCCAATTTGTAGTTAGGTTTCAAGTTTTCTACACAAAGAAGCCAGCTTTGATCTAGCTTTCACAGCTCTAATGTAAAGTGAGGTAGTTATTTAGCCAAGAACATCCATAACCTCTAGTAACTCTGTCCTTCTTATAACCCATCCACCTGGAGTTCACATAGAGTTGGTAAGGTTGCTAGTTGTATCATCTGGACTTTTTACCACAGGTTGACTTTTTAAGCTTGAGCTCTAGCCAGGCTTGCTCTTCTAGGAATCACTTTTTCTGTCTTTTTTTGTCTCCAAACTTTCATGGATTGTGGCATAGTGTGATGAGTATCTGTTTTTCCAATGAAGTTTAGCGGCAATTGGCTACATTAGTACTAGGATGGGTGACCGCTTCAGTGCACTACTGCTGTCTCTGATGACTTTGCGGCTCATGCCAATAGACCAAAACCCCCTTTCGGCCTTGTTTAAACAGTTCTTCAAGTAGCAGTTAGGTGAAATTCAAACACTTTGAGAGGAAACAAGGTCAAAGTGCAAGTTTGTTCAAATTCAAGTGACCTTGAGAGGACACCACAAAGGTATTTGTATTTTGTATTTGTATTTATACTGAGTGCAATATCCCCATGTACTACAATACTCAAAGCACTATATGACCCATCCAATTTTACAAGTGAAGTCCAACTCTTAATTTACTGACATTCCCCAATTGAAAGACAGAGGCTCAAGAATGACCATTTATCAACGTCCTTGAGGTTCTTTAACCTGCCACGGTTAGTAGGACCCAATGACAGAGGACCGTCATTTTAAGTGGTCATTCGAGCCACTTTGTATATGCCTGTACCTGGGATTGAACCGATGTCCTCTGTGTTCCCAGGCAAGTGTGTTACCCACTAGGCCACAGTGGCAGTATTGGTCAAGGCAGTATTGCGGTTACAATATTTTCTTAATACATTAGTAAATTTCAGCACTATCTGTATTTACAAATCCAGAAAGATTTTGGAAATAAACTAGGGTCACCTTAACTGAGACACAGATTTAGATTTACTTAACCAGACAGTAAGGATGGCAATTAAAGTTAAAAAGAAAGCAATAAACAGTGATAATTAAGAAGAAAATAAAATAGTGTCTTATGGAAAGGTTACCCTAAAATAGTGATAAAATTAAAGTGTACTCGGGCCCTAAATGTGGTCATATCAACTTCAAAAATTACAAAAGAGTAAATTTTCACCCGCTATTACCATATAACTATAACTGTAAACCATATAGCAGATAGCATAATATAAATAAATATTAAAAGAGTCAATAAATATAAGCATTAGTAGATCATTGCGACTAGACTCATGCTACATAATTGCTATACCATAAGCTAACCCCCAGCAGATAATGTTCATAAATGAAGTAAAAAAATCCAATCCAAATAATAATGTTACTTATTAAGAACTAAAATACTAAAAATATGATTGTAAATATCAGTGTTTGGACAAAAGTACAAGCTTAATGAATAATTAGCATGACAGCTAAATGTTGGTACAGAACCTGTAACGTTACTGATACAAGACTGATGTAAGAATAAAATTATACAAGGTTTAGATTTGCGGACTCTGATTGGCTACAGAGACTACCCATAACATATAAAATTGAATGCACAAGCACAGAGTCTTGATAGTTACACAGAATAAATTAAAGAAATGATAAAAAGTAAGAGATTTGCAAAACCTCTTGGTAGCCGCTTAACCACTCAGATGAAAACACAACCTTACAGTAAGTTTTGCTCTGGTAGCAACAGCATGGTCTTGCCCCAACCAAGCTGTTCCGCTTGTAAGTCAGTTCCGGCACTCAAAATACAGTGAATACAAATGCAAGCAGGGTTTTATAGTCAAAATCAATGAGGCATCAAGCACAACAATATAATATTCTAGACTGGTGCCAGAACTCAAGGTTATGGTCACTGGCTGGTCAGATCCCCATAATCACATGGACTCTCCCAAGTACGGTCATGTAGGGGCCTGCTGTGTCAGTTGTAGCCATACCTTATTTTATAAAGATTCTACTTACCTTAACATATTTTCTCTGTGTTCATTCACTTGGTTACAGAGACCTCACCCAATCAAAATCATTAGTTCTGCATCATTAGTTCCAATGTGCTGGGGCTTTTCACTTCTAAATCAGAAAGCAATGATTGCACATGAAAAATTTGAATCATGGATGATTCAAATCGACCCAATCTGGCCACTACACCCAGTCAACCGATCATTAACAACCAACCTGACGTGATGTTCCACATGTTGCATCAACTTACAGAGTCCAATCAATCTCTTCTCGAACGAATCGAAAAAATTGAGCAACAGGCAGCACACTCCCACCAAACCACTGTGGCAGGGGGGCTATCCACCAGGTCACTACCCCCGGGTTCCCAGGGGGCGTCGCTGGTACAAGAGAATCTGCCACATCACCTAACTTCACAGCATTTAGGCAACCTGTCTGTGCACACAGTGTCAAGTACTATGTCTACATCTAATAATTGTAATTGTAGTGCTTCACAGCAGAGCGCCACAGCATCGAACTTACATGGTACAAGTGCAGTCCTTCAACATGAAGGGGTGGTACCGAGCCGGGAAAATCTTAGAAGGCTGCCCAACATATCTCAAGCTGTAACCAACGCACTGGCTGCATAAGAGGATCAAGCTAAATCCACTTTACTAGGTAAGCAAAGACGTTCTGGTCATTATAACACCACAGACATAGCCCAAAATCCTCCTGAAATTCGTTGGCCCAATGAGGGCTATCACTCCTTGGCGGGGAAAAAAGGGGTACCGATGCCGAGCTGTCGATGGCCCAGTGGGTTACAGGTCAACTTAACAATGTTTATAGCATGAAGGATCCCATCACTGCCAAGCATGCCCTCATCCAGGTCATTCTGGCCGTTAAAGATGCAACATCCCTACCCTGGGGCACAGTCAGAAGCGCCTGGGCGACCTCCATGCATGACCTGGAGGAGGGCAACCTCCACTGGAACGATGCTACACAGTGGGCAATCAACCATCTCAGTGCTTTACAGATGTCAATGGCTAATTCTCAATTTACACAGCAGTACAATTCCAAGAAAATTTGTAAATTTTATAATGAGGGGACTTGCTCCTACGAAAACCATCATGGGGCCTACAGACACATCTGCAGTTATTGTGATAGAGTGGGGAGGGTACTCCAGCACCCAGAGGTCAAATGTAACATGAAAAATAAACCCAAAAAGAGACAGACAGTAAAAAGCTAGGATGACCTAAGGTCACTTGGGCAAGGGCCCATACCTGCTGTCACAGATTGTAATGGAACCGAGTCATCTGTGTTGGGGGGTAGGGCCTAGTGACAATAACTTTTTAATAAGCCAAATATGTGTTATAACAGTGCTGTTATGTGTGATAGTAATGTTATTACTTGTCCTAGAAAGCAAGCTGATGTAAATTTGATGCATGATTCAGATAGTGGGAAACATGCATTTAGAGACTTTAACAAAGTTTGTAGTAATATTGACTTTTCTAATAATAGTAACTATGATGGCAGTTTATGTTCTGCAGACGTGTTACATGGCCCTTTAGGCCAACATGTTAATGAAAACATTAACCTGTTCAAAAATATACCAGACGTTAACTATGTTGCGAGTCCTTTTCATACTAATCACATTGAGGATTGTTGCATTAATGATACCAAACTTGATGACTCCTATATTTGGCCACTTTATGGGGAGGTTGAAAACTATAGAGTGCACTGTACCAATACATATTGGTCAAATACTTGTGGTACTGGTACTTGTTTTGTGTATATACAGGGAATCCGGCAAAGGGGTGGTTTTTATGGAGTCAAGACATGTATTCTGAAAATTGTTTAGTCAAACAATGCAGCAGTCCTCCTGCAGGTTATCTACAATAACCAGTGTGCAAAACGTGAGTATTGCCTTTCATGAGCCAGTTAGTAAAAATCAGGCTTATTTATCTCATATGAATTTTGTGCAAGACACATTTTGCTACAAAACTTTTGGTTATTCTTATGAAGCTTATATAGGAAAAATTATAGATAAGCTTATAGATCATATCAGTTCTGATGGTGTTACAGGGGATCACCCTCAGCATGGTAATAAAATTCATGGTGCTGTGACACCCATTTCCCCTGATTCCAAATGTGCACATGCATCATTTTTTAATGCCTATTCGCATCTGGACGTCATCTCTGATCATGCTGTTTCCGACATCTTCGACTCAGAAAAAAAAACTTGGGTTTTTAGCCCTAGAGGGCTCCCATTTCAAACTCATTGGCCCAGATAGGGACAAACCCCCTTCTCTCTCCCTGGCTGACTACATTCATATGGCAACTGTCATTCGTTCTACTGGCCTCCACAATTATAAACAGGCCAGACTGCCAGTGAACTCCAATCTCAACATTCAAGCTTGGGAAAAATTACTGGCTAACTCTCCTAATACTAGGCTACTGGATTATCTCAAATTCGGGTTCCCACTCTCATAGATTACCCACGAATCTTTGAATAACACAGAAGTGGTTAACCACTTCTCTACTCTACAGAACCCCAAGGCTGTTAGTGATTAACTACATAAAGAGGTTGACCTCGGGGCTATCTTAGGCCCTTTTGATATTATCCCCTGCCATGAATTCCATTGCTCACCACTTCTTACAAGGCCTAAGGACTTGGATAAGAGAAGGGTCATTCTTAATCTTTCTTATCCACGAATCAACTCAGTTAATGATAAGGTCACCAGAAACCTATTTGATGGCCAACAGTTTCTTTTAAAATTTCCAACTGTGGATCACATCATTAATCAGATTAAGGCTACTGAGGGTATGGTATTGCTGGCCAAGATAGATATAGCCAGAGCCTTTAGAAATTTGCATGTGGACCCAGCCGATGCCTTCAAATTTGGTATAAAATCTCAGAATAAGTATTATCTTGATGTTTCAGCTGCGTTTGGCTGGACCCACGGCAGTTCGGCGTTCCAGCTTACTTCTGACGCAATTTCTGACGCAATGCGTCGCCAAGGGCGTCATGTCTTTGCCTATATAGATGATTATATCTTGGTAGCAACCGAGGACTTAGCACACTCTCATTTTAAGGACTTATCTGATCTTATCAGCAACCTAGGCCTTCCCATGAACCCAGATAAGAAAATTGCCCCCACCAGGAGACTCACATGCCTGGGTATCTCCATTGATCTGGATGCTAACACTCTTAGCATTGAAAAAAATAAACTGGACGATATATGCTGAATGTTTGCAAATCAGCACTAAAACTCACCTTACTAGGAAGAAATATCAATCTCTCCTGGGCAAACTCATGTACTTACATAAAATTATTAAGCCAGCTAGAATCTTTGTTAACCAGATACTTGCCACTTTCAGGAAGAACATCACTGTAAAAAATCAAGCTCTCAAGGGAATTTTTCCAGGATCTCTACTGGTTTCTCACCTTTCTTTCTTCTTTCAACGGCACTTCCAAGATTTTTAAGGATCCCATTCCTGCTAACAACCAACTATTTATTGATGCTTGTCTCACAGGTGTGGGAGGTATCTGGGGCCACAGGGTATATGCTGCCCCCATTCCACAATTTCAAGACTTTTACCCTTCCATTACCCATCTGGAAATGTTGAACCTTTTGGTTGCCCTTCGCCTATGGGCTAACCATTGGGCCAGATCTTCTGTTTACATTTTCTGTGACAACATGGCAGTTGTGCAAGTGGCCTCCTCGGGTAGGACCAGAGACCCCTTCCTAGGGGCCTGCATTCAAAACATTTGGCTCATTACTGCCATTCACGACATTGATTTGGAAGTTAGACATATTCAGGGCACAAAAAATGTGTTAGCTGATGCTTTACCAAGAATATACTCAGATAAGGGCATAAATCACAGTCTTCTTTACAAGCTCAAGAACTCTTATACCTGGCAAAACGTTCACCATTACCTGTTTCACCTGTCCTATCTTTTCTAATTTCAGGGTCAGTCCAGCATTCTTCCACCCTTCTGGCTTCAGCATGGGAAAAGGTCATTACAGCTCACAGACCTGCTACAGTGACGTCTCAGAAGACCCACTTCAAGACCTATCTTGCTTTTTTATTTTTTACTGCCTTCCCTAAGACTTAGCATGTTCTAATTTACTAGGGTTCTTGGAATTTTTGTACCAAAATAAACTTTCTCCCAAAGTTATCAGGAACTATGTATCATTCCTTTCCTCCTTGTGTTCTCTGTATCAAATTCCATGTGACTGTCACCACCCAACTGTGGGGAGGTTTATACGTAGCATATCAATCAACTCTCAGTTTAGACCTACCCCTAGGGGAGTTTTTGATGTCCCTACCCTTTATCACATTTCTAGAGCTTGTGACCTTTTAAGTGACCCAATTTTATTTCGAGCAATTTTCTTGACTGCCTTCTATGGCTTTCTCAGGATGTCGAACCTAGCACCACACTCAGCTAAAGCTTTCGACTCTTCCAAACATTTTTTGAGGCAGGACCTGTTCTTTGACCCCCCAGGTGCCCATCTGCTCCTAAAATGGACTAAGACACTGCAAGACCACAGGGCTCATATCATCCAACTTCCATCAATTGATAACCATTTCCTGTGCCCAGTTAGAGCCCTTAAGGCACTGTTGGCCTCCAGGCATTTGGCCCCCTCTTCCCCTTTATTTGCCAATATACACCCCCATTCACTCAAATCATTGATACTCATGTTAGGGAAGCACTCAAAACTGTCCTCCAATCTCTGTCCATTCCCCTGTCGGGGCATGGGTTCCATACCTTCCGTCGCTTGGGGGCTACCTTAGCCTTTGACAATAATGTTTCCCTCTAGAACATCATGGCCCATGGCCTTTGGCGTAGTTCTTTTCAGTAGTGGTGTCTGGGCAGCACGGGTGTCAGTCCCCTACCCTGGCAGGAATTCGGAGCAGTGTGACTGTGGGCTTATGTCCCTATTTACAGAGCACCAGGAAGTCTTTGATAGGTACCCCCTGTTGCTAAGGCCAAGTACTGAACTCTATACAGAACTGGCGGGCTTGGCAGTTTAAATTTGTCAATGATAGTGACTGGATGTCACTGGCCTTTTGAACTGGAAACTGTGGAACTGGAATTTATTATTTATATTTGTTACTGAATCTGTTTTAAAGTTTTTAGGCTCGCTTATAACAAATGGACGGTCATTTAGTGTTTTATTTTATTATATACATATGTGCTACATCATGGAACATTGCTACCAGTAACTGTATTGGAACCTTATGCTATCCTGTGGCTGTGATCTTGGTCTACTCTGACAACTCAAATGCTTGATTTGGCTTGTATAAGCCGGCCTTGAGGGACGGTCTAACCTATTTACTATTTAGTCATCCATTATACCAGCTTTTTCAAGCAAAAATTTGGTTTGTCAGAGTAGAACAGTGCCACCCAGCTCTCAGTTAATTTCAGATATATGTACAATGACAAAGCCAAAGGCAAAAAATAAAAACTTTTGTTCAAAGTGCCTTGAAAAGCACATCCCACCCACGGGAAAGAAATGTACTAGACAAATAGTTGAACATTCAAAACTTGTCAAACATTCCAACAAGAAAAGTGCTATAAAAACTGCTCCTGTGTTATCATTTAGTGACAGTGATTCTGTGTCTGGAAGTTCCAGCGAGGACGAGGTCACAAGGCAGTCGGACTGCTCTGTTAAGAGGGCCTTGGCCCCGGGCTCACAGGGCCCCAGTGACCATGCCAAGAAGAGGAGTCAAGACTCATCATCAGAGGAAGAGGACCACAAGACTGCTGACACACAAGTACTGATACTGAAGCAGCTCAAGAAAGTCAACAGCCGACTTGACGCTGTGGAGGAGAAGATGGCCACCACATCAACTAACAAGCGTCATAAAGGACTGAAGTTAAGTAAATGTTGTGATACCATTGATCATGTCAGTAAGAAAAGTAGTCAGAAAAGTAAAGTTGTCAGTAGCTCATCCTCTGAGGAGGAAGATTTACCATGTTTTTCCACACTAAGGTCATCACGTCAAATTCAAAGAAAAATTGATAAAAGAATTTCAGAAATGCAATTGGATTCAAAAATTGAAGGTAGGGACATAGATCTCAAAAATAAGTCGAAAAGGGGGGGGGGAACGTTGATGTTTTGGTAAAGCGTAGAGTGGCATGGCCACAAGATGCAATCCTTGGGGGTGTAACAAAACAAAGGATCAGTTATGATCAGCTCTCCCTGACACAATTTGTGCAGGGATTTACAAAAAATATTCTTGAAGAGTCAGATGAAAAAATTAGGCAAAAAATGTTATCCTACATGGCAGACCTCATGGAGGATGCCTCAGATTTTTGTTGGGCTAATGCAAAAGCGTCCCATGCTGTGCTCCTCTGTGAAATGGAGAGGGGCACAGTGTGGTGGACTGACACAGAACGAATAGATCGAATCAGGAGGACTCATGCCCAAAAGCATAATGTCAACAAGCAAAATTGGGCTAGGGCTTCTGACTCACAAAGAAAACCTTGGTTCTGTAAATTTTACCAGACTGGGGCGTGTTCACAGACCCAGGATCATGAGCAAGGGGGCAGGGTTCATAAGCACATCTGTGCATTCTGTGTCGGTCAGGGTAGGATTATGCACCATCCTGAAAAAGATTGCACATTTAGTAAGAGGTTTGCAAAAAACGAGCACATGGCTGCTCAGTGAATGTGTCAAACCTGAGCAGCTATACATATGTAAACAAAGGTAACAGTCATAGTACAATTGATAAAAGTATGTGTAATGACACTGTTGATGTAGCACAAAAATGTACTGTTTTTAAAGTTAATGATGAAGAAAAAACTGTTGTACAAAAAAGGGGTCATAAAGTACACCGGTTTGTCAACAAAACCCAAAGTCAAGGTTCTGAGGTCCAAACCCCAGTCAATTCAACCTCAAAAATCTGTCATGTAAACACCAGATGCTTCTACAACTCTAGTCTTAATAGCAAAACATGGGAGGGTTTGTTAGCACGTGGAAACAAAAGAAAACGATTAGCCAGTTCCCCTAACACCCGACCTGTGTACTCTAGATTGTATTCAAATACCACAATACAAAACAAGGTGGCAAATAATGAATTCCCCGTGAAACATGACATAAAACCCAGTGTTTCAAAAGGTGCCAAATCTATTGTAGAACAATGCCAGAATCAAAGCTTTGACACGTCTAGTGTTCTAAAGGTTGATGACAATAGTGTCACCTCTGATACCATTGACAGTTGTTCACACCCCCACTATGTTAACGACAACCCTAGCAACAATGAATGTGTAATCAACAAAGTGACAACACCAAATACCTCAGACCCTGTTCACACTGTCAAGGTATTCGACATTAAAAATCAAATTGTGGATGATAAGTTCATTACAGCAATGCTTAACAAGGATGGCTGGAGAAGCCAAATACCTTGGCTTACAAAGAACTGTGTAGCCTTCTGTAAGTGGCGTGAACAGACTGATTATGACTTCGGATTCGTTCCCCTTGCAGATTTACTTCTACCAAATGAAAAATTTGTTGATTTTTCGGGTCCCAAGTGTCCCATCCAGCAGCACATAGCAGTCAGGGCCCGGGATTGTCCGAATTTCATGGGGGCCAGAATCCCAGTACAGTCTGAACTAAACATTAGTGAATGGCACAAAGTTTTAGTAGAATATTGGGACAAGCAGTTAATTGAACTTTTACAATTTGGCTTTCCCCTTGATTTTAACAGGCAGTGTACCTTGACTAGCGATAAGAAAAATCATGCTTTAGCAGTTGACCATCCCAATGACGTCCTTGCTTATATAGAAGAAGAGGCCAATCACAAAGCCATTTTAGGCCCTTTTCACACTGATCCGATCTCAAAAATGCACTTTAGTCCTTTCATGACCAGAGAAAAACCTAATTCTGATACCAGGCGTGTTATTATCGATCTCTCCTGGCCAAAAGGCAGTTCAGTTAACTCTGGCATTGACAAAAATTCATATCTCGGATCCGAATTTGCTCTCACTTTCCCCACAGTTGACAATATTACTGAAGATTTGCGGAAGGTTGGTCCAGGGGCCCATATCTTCAAAATTGACATCAGTCGTGCCTTAAGGCACATCAAACTGGACCCAGCAGATTATGACCTCTTAGGCCTTCATTGGGACGCCACGTATCTGGACACGTGCCTGCCTTTCGGGACGACGCACGGAAGCCAGATTTTCCAGCGCGTCAGCGATGCGGTACGCTACGTCATGAGGCGGCAAGGCTACAGAATCATAAACTATATTGACGATTACGTCTGGGTTGCGACGCCCGACGTCGCGCGTGACGCGTACGCGTATCTGTACCAATTGCTACAAAAATTAGGTTTCAGTATCAGTGCCAAGAAGTTGACGCCACCCAGTACCCAGGCAACTTGCTTGGGTGTCATGTTTGACAGCACCAAAGGCACTATTTCAATTCCACCAGAAAAACTCCAGCAAATTTTGCGTAACGTCAAAGATTGGGTGGGGCGTAAGCGCTGTACCAAAAGACAGCTGCAGTCGCTGCTGGGGCAGCTCCTCTATATACACAAATGTGTTAAACCGGCGAGGGTCTTCTTGAATCGCATGCTTGACCTCCTGCGTCAGAATTATGACGCCACATGCATCAAGCTCACACCAGATTTCATGAGAGACCTTAGATGGTTCTCTAAGTTTCTGCAAACCTATAATGGCGTATCAATTTACAACCATAGGCCTGTGGATCATATCATAGAGTTAGACGCCTGTCTCACAGGCCTGGGTGGCAGGTGGAACAATTATGTGTACCACCTCCCCATCCCCAAGCACTACCAAAACCTCACCATTGTCCATCTGGAGATGGTCAACATACTAGTTGCCATTAGGATCTTTGCCGCCCACTGGTCAAGAAAAAAAATCCTAATTAAATGTGACAACCATGCTGTCATACAGGTCCTTACTAACAGCAGAACCAAAGACCCCTTCCTGGCAGCCTGTGCCCGTAATGTGTGGTATCACACTGCCCTCCATGATATTGAGGTGTCATATATTCACATAATGGGCAAGTGCAACGTCATAGCTGACACCCTATCCAGGTGGAGTAATTCTGAGGCTGACAAACAAATTCTTTTTTCACAGGTGCAGGACCCTCTATGGATGGCTGTATCCTTACAACTCCTGGACATTGACAATGACATATAACTTAAGCTTATCTGATAATGACATAAATGTATTGTATTGTATATTTCTTTGTTGTGATAAGTACTTATGGTGCTGCACTTTGTGTTGTAGGTTCTGGCACTAGACTGACCCTTCACAGAGGTGCAAGGCAAAGGCTCAGTGAGGCGTTCAGACCAAAAACACAGCAATGCTATCATATGCTCTTTAGAACTTTTGTGGGCTTCTGCCTATGTCTCAGTCTTAATATTAGTAAAATCACATCTGATGATGCTTTGTCGTACCTTGAGTATTTAGCTACTAACAATGTATCTGTCAATAGTCAAAGTCAAAGTTGGGGTTTTACGTCCCGTTCAACTATCTGTCAATATGATAGCAAACCACGTCTCTGCAGTCAGAGCCAATTTTGTTATTCTTGGCCTTAGCTATCATATCTGGGACCACCCAAGTATTAAGTACTTCCAAAAGTCCATAAAAATCAACAGACCTTTGGCCCCCACTGTTAGAAATATCATTGACATTCACACTCTCACGGATATGGTTAATCACTGTGAATCACTTTATCTAGGTCCCATTTTTAAGTCAGTCTTTTTGATTGCCTTTTTTGGCTTTCTTCGCCTATCTAACATTTCCCCTCATTCAATGGCTGCTTTTGACCCTTCCAGACACCTCACCACCTCTGATGTTATTTTCACCTCAAAATTCCTCAAGATCATCATCAAGTGGTCTAAAACCCTTCAAACTAGGGATAAAGTTCAAGTGATATCTCTTCCCAGATTAAAAGGTTCTCCCATCTGCCCTCATCGAGCCCTAAAGCAGGCACTGAAAATTTACAACCCCCTCCCTGCCTCCCCTTTGTTTCAGTACAAAACCGTCCAGGGGTGGCAACCCCTCACAGATTCAAAAATCAGAAAAGTCTTGACTCATGTCAACTCCCTTCTAGGCCTACCTCCCCACTTCTACACTTTCCACTCTTTCAGGCGCTCAGGAGCCACCCTGGCTTACAATGCCAACATCCCACTGCAGCAAATAAAGCATCATGGCTCCTGGGCGTCTGACTGTGTTTGGACATATATCCAAAAAGATCAATCACTAGGGGAGGAGATTGCTACCTCCTTTGCTACTGTATTGCAATAATGTATCTACCCCTACCTGTTGGGTTTGAGGGTCTCTCAGATGCTACTGTGTTTCTGTAATATTCAATAAAAACATTAATGCTACTTGGGGTCTCCTCGACTTCATTTCAGGCTTCAAAAACTTAGGCAAATCATGACCTATTGGTCCTTTCTGTACCTTACCATTACCCTGATTTACCTCAGTCTGCAGAGGTTCAGGTGACCCTGAAATGTAGCAATAATTTAAGTCAACCATTATTCCATGGGATCTTAAATCCTTTGGAGGTTTATTTTAATTCATCAATCTTGTAAAGTTATGGTGACCTTACATGTACTAAGTTCTTTAACTTTAAGTTCACCACCATTGTAAAGTTTAGGTGAACTTAAGTATTTAATTTATCTTCATAACTATATACAACTTTAACTTCTCTAACTTTAAGTTCACCGTCATTGTAAAGTTTAGGTGACCTTAAGTATTAAATTTATCTTTATAATTGTATACTAATTATCTATCATATACACAGTAGTAGTCTCATTTATCCTTATGTATACTCAAGTTAATGTACTGTTATTTGTGTAATAAACTCACTTGCTCCGCAGTACTTGTATTTCTTCCTGCCTGGGTAGGGGGGGGACTGTGTGTGGTCCTACCTCCAAAACGCTTCTGTTGCCCCTTCTATTATCCCTTCCACTTTTGCTTCCATCATTCCTTCCATCTTTTGACCTGGGCTTGGTGGTTTTAAAAAAATTTTATGCTATACACCAAAAAATTCTTAAATCCTATTTTATATGATTTTACTAACATGTATAATAAAAATGTCCAAACTCATTCTTTCACTGCTTTAATCGCTATTATTCTGTCCAACTACTTTGCTTCAAATTTGGCTTCAAACCTGCAGCACTTCTGGTTTACTTTCATGTATCACCTTGAGCCTCCACTTCTATAGCACTTATTCTCACATTAGTGGGGCTTGCAACTGACAATGTTTTCCTGCACTGTGCCGGTCCTTACACAATGGATAATTAAGGTAGTGGAAACAAAAAGGTAAATAGTTGGCATTTTATGACATTTTCTACTATGAGGGTTATATCAGGATCAGACCTCAATGCATCCTATATATTACAGGGGTGGACAGTGTTACGAACAGCACAGTACAACAGACAGACAGTAAAACTTATTGTCTGTCCGCTGTACGGTTCTGTCCTCATCTGTACCATCAACAAGTCCAGTCATATAATAATAATAATAATGATAACCTAGAGTTTGTCCTTTTTGAAAACTTACAATACAGAATGTTTCCTTGTGAGCTAATTAAATGCAAGGTTTCAGAGATATTTCCATTAATACATTTTCTGTATAAGAGTTTTATTTTGCGGTTTCATTTAAATTATAAGGGTAAAGTATGAAGTAGCTTTTACATCATATTTTTTTCTTTGGGGAAAGATGTATGTATTCTTTAGAAGTTTACTGTTTGGACAGTATATCAATGCTATGGCAAAGAACAGTTTTCTGACGCAGATTTTTTTATTTAACTTGGGGCAACCCGATATATATTTGTGTCACTGGGGTGGTTAAAAATTAAATCTGGAACAAGTAGTAGGAGGTTAAGTTACTCTTTGTGAAACGTCCTAGTAATACAATGTGATTATTCCCCCAACAATAGATAGTTTTTAATATTCTGAAATCTCTCCAATCATGATAAAAATGAAAGGTGTTGTTGTTACCCAGCACAGCTTTGGGTTTTTTACATTAACAGACCTCAGTGACATTGTGGTGAGATAGTTTAACATTGACTCACTGGATTCCCGCCTATGTTGATGTGGGTTCGAGTTAAGCCCATGACATTGTGTTTTCATACATCTTTGGCCTATATTTATATGATCTTAGCTGCCAAAAAGGGACATATCTGATCTCTAGGAATATATTGGACATGATAAAAGTCTGTCTGAATGCAATATTACATACTGCTCTAACAGTTTCCTAGGTCAGATGAAAGGTCAAGTGAAGGTCAGTTCTGCTTTGAGCAGCAAGCCATGCTGATCACAGCTTCCTAGGTCAAATGAAAGGTCAAGTGAAGGTCAGTTCTGGTTTGAGGAATTTATTTACATGTTAGTATAGTTAATGACAAAGTTTTAAAAGATTTCAATAAAATTGGAAGATTTTAAAAACACCAAGCCCAACTAAAGGTTATGTGGGATTATGCCCGCAAAAGTTGTGGGTATAATCGAAGGAGCTAAGGAGGCGTTCTGGAGATAGGTCCAAACTGCATCACTCCTCCATAAACCATGGGCCATTATGTGTTGGAGCTGAATGTTATTATCATAGGCTAAGGTCGCTCCAGAACGCCTAAAGGTATGAAAACTATGGCCCAAAAGTGGAACACCAATGTGTAATAGGACTTTCCTGAGACCAAGTCTTATTGTTGTATCAATGACGGGATGGTAGGGGGGGTCCTTGTGAACAAACAAAGGAAAAGCAGGGGGTAGGTGCCTTGATGCTAGTAGCTGTTGTATGGCCCTGACTGGACATAAGACCTTGTTCTGTAAAGCTGGTATTTGAACAAAGTGATGTGATTTATTGTCCTGAAGGGTTTTTGTCCATTTCATCAATATATGAGCCCCAGGCTGATGGAAAAGAACATCCTGTCTAAGGATGTGCTTATTAGGGTCAAACTTAAACCTGGAGTGAGGGGCCATGTTGGACATTCTGAAGAAGGCAAAGAAAGCTGTTAAGAATATGGCTCTGAATAAGAGGGGGTCGTCCAGGATTTCACAAGCTCGTGATATCGCAGCCATAGTTGACAAGTCAAAGACACCCCTGGAGGTAGGTGCGAACTGAGAATTGATAGATATGCTTCTCAAGTAGTCACGAACTAAATGATTGGTGAAAGGGGACAGGGGCCAATGAAACCTTGTTGCTGAGTGTTTCAAAGATGAGAGGTAGTTAAGAATGACTTTATGAGATAATGAATTCACATGAAGGAATTCTAGAAAAGCTAATAATGAATGAACAGACGGAGTTGGTGGAAGAGACATAAATATGGTAAATGACAAATAAGTTCTAAGATGTGTCTTATGAGCGTTCTTTGTAGAAGGCCTGTATGCATCTTGTGTCCTGTTCAAAGCAGATTTCACCAATGGTGTTGATGGTAGGTGAGGATCTGAAATTACAAAGGATCAAGGTCAAAGTAGTGTGGAGGTATTGTATCCCATATGTAGTTCTTTTCGAGGTCACATAAAGTATCTGAATTCACTGGCTTGTCTGAATATAACCTAGAAAGAGTATCTGCTATCTTGTTGCCTGTTCCTGGGATATGAGTAATTATAAGGTCTATGTCATACGTTGCTGTAAGAAACCATATATTCCTAATGCAAAGGGCCAGAAAGCTGTCTCTGGTTTTACCGGTCTTGACCACCTGAACCACTGCAAGGTTATCACATCTGATGGATATCGAGCCATGTTGCCAGAAGCTACCCCAAGTTCGTAAAGCTATCACTATGTTCAACATTTCATAGTGAACAATTGTGAGTTTAAGGTCAGGGAAATTATGTATGGGTGTGGCGTATACTCGGTCGCGCCATACTGCTCCCATACCTGTTAAACAAGCATCTAGGAAGAGTGATTGGTTATCATCCACCTTTGACTTCTTAATGTAAGAAATGCCGTTAAAAGATGGTAAAAAGGCTATAAACCATTGAAGATCTTTATGAAAATCAGGGGTCAACCGTATCTTCCTAAGATGAGCATTAGTACGGAAAAGGTCCAAGATTCTGTTAATGAAAACCCTAGAAGGTTTAACACATTTCTGTATATATATGAGTTTACCTAATAAGGATTGGAATGCTTGTTTAGTCAGAAAAGTCTTGTTACTGACCGCCAGACATTCTGTATGAATGTCCTTGACCTTGTCCTGAGCAATACTCATGGTGTTATTGTCCACATCAATATCAATACCCAAGCATGTGATACGTTTCGTGGGAGGGGTTAGCTTGTCCTTGTTTAAAGGCAAACCCAGTTCATCAAGTAGGTCGCACAAGAGTGTGAATTGCTTTTCAGCTTTAGACCTTGAGGTGACCACAATGTAATCATCAATGTAGCAATGTAACTTAAGTCCCCGCTTGGCCACAATGTGAGCTATAGCATCGGATAAAAGCTGGAACGATCCAGAACCGTGCGTCCATCCGAACGCGATCGCTAGATCAATATAGAATGCGTCACGCCAGTGAATTCCCAGCTTAAGAGCATCAGCCGGATCAACCCTAAGGTTGCGGAAAGCACGGGCTACATCTACTTTAAATAATACGACGTCACCTTTCGCATCTATGATGTCTTGTGTTATATTGTCAATATTGGGAAATTTTAATGAGAACGTGCTTGAATCGAATTTCTCTTTGTTTACATGGCTGTTAACTGACTGGCCATAAGGGTACGAGAGATTTAATATTACACGCCTCTTGTCTGCATCTTTTGGTCTAGTTAACAAAGGTGAACAATGATAGTGGTCGTGTTCTATATTGTTTACCGGGCCTAATAAAGCCCCTAATGCTTTCTCTTTGTCCAGGTATTCTTGCACCTGGCTAGGATATTGTGTTGCAGAATAATGGTTAATTACTGTTTTATTGGATAATTCATGTGCCTTCTCCAGCGACAATGGATAACCAAATTTTATATACTGGAGGACGCGTTTATCCGCATAATCTTGCAGGTAATGTTCCCACGCTTCTATATTGAGGCCTGATTCGATTGGTATTCTCGCCATCCTGTAATTTGGAACACCTGTATTTATGATGGTATCTGCAATGTTCAATAGCTTATCAATAGAATCGATTTTGGTAGGTTCCCTATCTAGGCCCACAAATGAAAAGTCAGTAGCTTCGAGATTTAAAAATCCGATTTTCTTGTTCTGATAATTGAAATCAGTTGCTGTTCTATCATCCGAACGCCACTCCCCATCCATTGTACGATGTACGTGATCGGTGAGTTTAGTCGAGGATATAGCCTGGTAAGGGTCGTCACTAGCTTGTGAAATTTTCATATCAATGCCTAATTGATTTGTATTACAACCCTCACCATCTATATCCGTATCTTGAATTAACATATCAATGATATCAGTGATATGATCTGTATAGCTGCAGCCATATTTTTTGTAAGCTGCATCATCTTGACAGTAATTATTATAGGCAATACTAGGACTACTGCAATTATTGGCCTGAGGACCACAGTTATTATTATTTACAGCTACCGTGTGAATGGTGACAGTCTTAATAACCTGTAGCATGCCATCTATATGCCCTATATAAGGAGTCAGAGTATGCCAACCACCATCATTAGATTGTGTATACAAATAATAACCTCTGATTCTGTCATCAGACTGGCTATGAATGTAAACCACCTTAGCCCATTGATCATTTACATAGTAACAATAGTTGGTGAAACTCATGATGCATTCTTTGCTGTCACATACATCGTAACTATCTGTGTGGTCATGATGCCTTGCTAATCCATCATGATCAATCTCATCATACATAACCGCAGTGTGGGTATGGTTACTCTGTTTATCATAAAGCAATATAGTGACATTGTTATCATGATGCATGGCATAGCCCTGGGGGTAATATTCGCACCCAGGGGCCATATAATAGTGATAATAAAACAAAGAGTTAGGTACATGTACACCACCAACACAATAGCCATTTTCATTGCTCATACTATTCACATTATTACTGTTCATGAAAGTTCTGTCCATAATGTTACAGTTCTCAAAGTTTAACACATTTATAATGTCATTAGTGTCCTTCTGATTTATAGTATTCAAAATTACATGCTGATTGTCTGTCTTTTCAGGAATCCCTGGGTTCGAACCTTGCGACATTGCCCGAGGGTGATTCAGGGGTCGACCAAAGCCCTATTTTGCTGTCACAGATCTCTGATCCTGGTAACCAGTAGAACTGCGGTGGAAACATTTAAGTTCTGTGTGTCCTAACGAACGTCCCTGTTTGTAACAATGGCTACAGTAATGCTTGTAGGCCCCATGATGCGTTTCACTGGTACACGTGCCCTCGTTGAAGTAGCGACAGATCCTGACCTTAGCTCCCGATGCTGCCACGGATTGTGTGTTATGCATAGCTAACTGCGAGTTGCTAATTCTGTTTATCGACCACTGCATGCTGTCAGCCCAGCTCAACCTTCCCTCCTCGATGTCGGTCATTGAGACAGCCCAAGCTGACCTCACGGCAGGCCACGGAAGGGACACGGCATCCTTCATTGATGCTGCCATCTGGGTTAACATATTCCTGGACAATGTGTGGTCCTCAATTAATAAAATGTTAGCTAGTTGACCAGATACCCATTGTGCTAGAGTTAAATCGTCATACGCGGGTTTTCTGAGGTGTGATGCAGAAACCAGCCCCTCATTGGGCCAGCGAAACTGGGGCCCTAAGGATGTCGTATCAGTTGTGTTGTACCTGCCAGATTTCTTTCTAATAACAGTGCTCTTACCTTGAAGAACCTCTCTGTCTGCTTGCTGCTCATAATTCGCTAACAGCTGTGAAACTGCAGTAGAGATACTGGGAACTGATCTCAACACATCCACATTGGGCACTACTGCATCTCTGGCCTGATTCACTGCCGCTGGAGGTCGTGTGTATACCGTACTAGAACCGTGGCCCTCGGTATTCGTCGTGGCGAGTCTAACGGAACTGGGTTGATGTAATGGTGGAGCAGTAGACACTGAATGCTGGGTGCTGGCCACCTGTGTATGACTTCTCGGAGGAATGGTGGGTGAAGTCAGGGGTGTGGAACTGACGCTACCGCGCTCAAACCTGTCCATTCTTCTTGTTAGCTCCTGGTTGGAAGCGTCAAGTTTGTTCAACATGTCAATAGTAACCTGGCCAGTCGACGCAGATATCTGTGAGTGAGCTGAGGAAGTGACAGTACTTACTGACGCCTGTTGATCTGGTAACTGTAAATAAGAACCGTCATTTAACGACGCTGCTTTAGATTTCTTCGTTTTCCTGGGTGAAGTTCTGGCTTTATCAGAAGCCCTTGTTTTCCTCTTCCCCTCAGTAGCAGGGGACTTCTTACGATGTGCTGGCATATCCAATGTTGTAAAACACTAAAACGTAGAAAATAAATAAATTTCTTCAGATCACTTGTTTACTCTTCAAAATCTTAATTCAAAATGGCCCCAAGTTTCTGGGGCTATGAATTAGAACCCCAATTGAATCTGATTGGTTGTTATGTAAACAACAGGTAAGGTGTTAATGAAATACCTAAGAATTTAAGGTAGACCATAAACTGACCCAGCAGGCCCCCCCTTTAGAGGCCGTGCTGATCAAGGTAGGGTCGTATTCATGAAAGGCCTTAGCCAAGCCTTAGGCTTAACTTTTACATAATAATATAGCCGGTTTAAGTCTAAGATTTTGAAGAGACCTTTCATATATATGACAAATTATTTGACACTGCTTACACTTGCAAAGAATGTCATATTATTGGTTTAACCATAAATCTGAAGGGAAACATATCCATGAAACTCCTCTATTCCATGGTTTATGCTGAGAAAGCAGAATATTTCTGACATACAATGAGTCACAGAGAGTATGTAAATCAAAATCTTCATATGTTGTTGAAATGCTACATTATCCCAAGAGAAGTTTCAGGTTTTGATTTATTCACTGGTTATGTGTTACAGAGGATTCATTTAATCAGGAACAAACACTTTAGAGGTCTTAGTATTTTGCAGTACATTTCCAAAGAAGGGTATAGTCATGTCAAGCAGTTTCGTCTCTATAAGTTCCAGCTGAAACACTGATACTTGAAAGACTGTCATTAATAACCTATGTGTTATCACACTAAAAATATACACTGCAATTATTTCCATGATGATTAATTGAAATTTGAAGATACCTTTTTCTACCCAAGTGTGTTCTTGCGATTTGTTTTCCTTTTGTTTCCTAACAAAGACTAAGCCACTGTGTTTCTAGAAACGTCAAAAATATAGTTTCAGAAGCATTTTAAAACTTAATCCCTTGTCATACATCTCTGGCTATTACTTTAACCGTGACTTGAAACATAGCATGAACATGTAGAGAAATCTTGCTTCCAAATCTTTGGAGCATCATAAGCAAATCTGCGGCTAAAATGCTTAGTAGACTAATACACTCAAGTGGCAAAGTGTGGGACCTCAAGGAACACACCATCAGCTTGGCTTTTATGTGTGTTATAAACACTATGTCTCTGTTTAAGGAAAGGTGCAAAGTATTTTGGATAACCACTGTGTAGGAACTTGTACACCAGTGTTACATATATAGGCACTGTGTCCGTCGATTGGAGTGTCCAGGCATCCCGGTGGTCAGTCCTACCCCCAAGAGGTGTATTTAGGGGTTAGGATACCAGGCTAGTTTGATCTATTATTGATATCACTGACCTTCAGTGGTTTCCAGGGATTCAAAGACTGGGGTTGGCTGAATGTGGGTTCAAAGTTCATGGTTAGGGTCAATGGTCATTGACCGTGAAATTACAAGAGATAGGAATTCCATTCACCATGGTGACTAGGGCTAGTAGCTTTCATATTGGTTAGAGGTTAACACCAAAAGGGGGGAGGTTCTGGTTGCTACTCTTACTTGCTAATGCACCTCTGGGCGTTGTTAGGGTGATGCTAATAACAACTAGAATTCATTGGTCAAAAGGCTAATAAATTGGGACTCGGGTGGTTAAAACACACAGTTTGAATTTAGAACTGTTGGGAGACATGACAGAGATTGATTTTGATTTTAATTTTTCAGCTTTTTACTTGTGATTTTAGGGGTTTTAAAGTGTATATATGTAAATAAATGGACGGTCATTTGGTTAACATGTCTTATTGCTGCTATTGAAGGATTCTGTGAAGTTACTGTGAACTGTCATCGAGAGCTACAGAGTGGTCATCTTTTCGACCTCAGGCTTTTTAATTTGGCGTTAAAGGGATGGTCTAACCTGTTATCGCTTGTGCAAAGCCATTACTGGCCAGAAATTGATATTAGTATTAAATTCTGGGATTTAAGAAGCCTGAATTCGCCAAAGAGTTCACTCTGTGTGAGTTCTTGTGTTATTCAGGAACTATTGAACACAATCAAATTAATTTTATGACAAGATAAAATGCCTCAACCAAAGAGGTTGAAACTGTGTGTAAAGAGGAATAGCCCACCTACTGGGAAGAAATGCAGATATATAAACCAAGAAAGTAGTGATATTGAAGGGTCGGGACTTTCTCGAGATGCTGCCGTTAAGATGAGTTCCCCCTCTACTGATTCCATGAACGGAGAGCTGATCCAGGAACAGATATTACAGCAGCTGCAGAAGGTCAACCAACGACTGGACAGAGTAGAGAACAGGATGGCTGAAGAGGAGAAGCATCACAAAAGGACTAAGGGAAAGTTAAGTACAGATACCTTTTCTCAAGTAGCTAGTAAGAGTACAAGTAGAATGCAGTCGTCTTCAGATTCATCATCAGATGAGAGTGAGACCCCAAGCTTACAATATTTGAGATCATAGAACTTACAACAGAAAATTGATAAGATGATTAGGGACTTAGAAGGAGCTACTAATAAGCAAGGTGATGAAAGTGTCAAAATTAAGTCAAAAAGGAGTGGGAATGTTGAGGTGCATGTAAAAAAAGTGTCATGGCCCCATGAGGCCATTCTGGGGGGTGTAAACAGGCAAAGGGTCAGTATGATCAACTCTCGCTCACACAGTGGGTTCAGGGTTTTTGTTGAAATATAAAATTCATCCAAAAAGAAAGACATCATGATCTCATATATGGCGGGTTTAATGGGAAGACGCCACTGATTTTTCGTGGCAAGGGGTGAAGGCTGCGCATGATTCAAATCCGTCCCACCAAATTAAAGCAAATCCTTGACACAGTACGTCACTGGAAAAATTAAGAATTATTGTGGCAACTACAACTACATTCCCTATTAGGATTGCTTTTATTTGTACACAAATGTTTCAAACCAGCGGGCATATTCCTGAATAGGATGTTGATGACGTTGCATCAAGCTCATGTGACGCAAAGAATCCAATTAAGTCAGGACTTTAAGAAGGATCTTAAATGGTTTGAAAAATTTCTGCCATTGTATAATTGTATCTCACTTTATCAGCACAAGAATGTGGACTCAGTACTGGATCTAGATGCATGTTTGACTGGTATAGGTGGGCGTTGGAACCACTGAGTATATGATCTTCCCCTGCAGTTGGGTTATGGCAACTACTCAATAGTCCACCTGGAGATGGTTAACATCTTTCTAGCCCTTAAAATTTTCAAGAATTTTTGGCAAAAAAGCAAAATACTCATCAGGTGTGATAATCAGGCAGTAGTTACAGTTCTCAACACAGGAAAAACTAGGGATCCATACCTAGCGGCATGGGCCAGAAATGTCTGGTACCTGGCTTCAATATATGACATAGATGTACAATATGTCCATATCAGAGGTGAAAACAACAAAATAGCAGATTGTCTGTCTAGATGGGCAGGATCCGAGCAGGACTGGTCCCTCCTCAGAGCTGCTGTCACTAATCCTGTGTGGTGTCCAGTTTCCATAGATATGTTGCAATTAGATCCTGAGTTGTAATGATATGAATTTACATACGCCATTCATGTTATAATGTTTAGGTGTGATTCAAGTTGTACATAAAATATGCTATACTTTGATTCAGACAGTCGTGTGATGTGACCTCTGGTGACAAAAGTCTCAACCAAGCTAAGCAAGGCGTTTAGGCTTAAAACCCAAGCAGTCTACACAGCAATGTTCAAGGTCTTCCTCGCCTTCTGCATCCATCCATGAAGGTGGAGCTGCACAAGTTGAATGTGAATGTAGTGCTTGCGTTCTTGGAGAGCTCGATTGCTAATAGGTGCTCATTTGCTATGGTGGCGAATTATGTATCAGCTTTCAAAGCAAAATATGTAGGATTTAATTTAAAATATGAGTTGTTTGAGAGTCTAAAAGTCAATTTTTTTTCTCAAATCTGTTAAACAAAACAGGCCATTGGATGTAGTTTCTCATAATATCATTGATATTCATATGCTGAAGAAAATCTGTAAAGAATGTGACAAGTTGTATATGGGTGTCGTGTTCAAAGCCATGTTTTTAGTGTGGTTTTTTTTGGTTTCAAGGCGGTCTTGAATATAGAACAGTGTTCAAAGCATACTGACACTGGCAAGAAACTTCTACTTTTCTCAATTCAGGTTGGCACCTGAATTCGAACCTGTGATGCTTAGAAGTGAGAGAAAATGAATAAACTATCACTGCATAAACATAAAGCGCACAGTATCTCATCCAGCAAGTTTCATGGTTTTCTGCTTTAAGCCTAAGTAAATGTTACAGTCAGCACCTTTCTATCTGGTTAAAAACTACATCAGAACCACTTTAGCTTGTGACCTCACAGATTAATGTAGAAAGGCATAATGATTTTATATACTACGTTTAATGTGCCCAGTTAATGGGAGATGTTTAAAGAAGAAACATTAAAAATGTGTATGAAAACCGCTTTAATGAATATGTTTGACTAGAATATTAAACAATAGCTTAATATTAGCCTTGCTGAATGCTCAAGTTTATTTGCAGTTAAGGAAAGTTTTTAGTTCAGATAATGGAGTTTCAGTTTCTATAATGTACTCATACATATACTGACCTTTACTGCAGCATACAGCTAAGAGAAAGTCTGATACAGTTCTATCTCTTAACATGTATGAGTGTTTTATGAATACCATATATCTGTGTGCATGTTTTGAAAATATATCATAGAGGTCCTCAGTGGCCTAGTGGTTAGCAAGTTTGGCATCTAATCATAGGCTGTCACCTCTGTGGGTTCGAGTCCCACAAGTGGCAATTCTGAGGACCTGTCCCAATATGACCCTGGCTGTTGAACGGGACGTAAAACCCCAACTTTGACTTTGACTTTGAAAATATATCATGCAAATTTGATCCTTAAGCAAGGCTAGCTTAACATACTGTGTCAACATATATTTCCTCACTTTCATGTGTTTACCCTGATGACACGGGGATTGTGAAGACAAATGTTTTTCAGCCACTTGGCAATGGTTTTCTCCACCCTAAAACTATATGTAATTTTATGACACACATATGTAATAGTATGTTCACATTTTTTTCGGGATGAATCATTTCTGGTGAACAATACCAAACAAGACCAGAAAAGTTATGAAAGCAAAATAACTGCCATGTTGTATTGTAGTTCATAGCAATTTTAACATGATAGGATACATCACTGACTACAGAGAATTTGTAGAGCGCCAACCTCCAATAGGACAAGTTTCCCAAAGTGATCACGCCTTCCTTTGGCAAAGCTCTACCCATATTAAAAATTTCATGCAGATTACTCATTAATTTTAGGGGCCATGGTGGCAGAGTGGTAACACTCTCGCCTCCCACCTCTGAGGCTGGGGTACGGTTCCCGCCATGGCCTCAAGTGGGAAAGCTGGTAGTTGCTTGCCATTGGTCGGCAGTTTACAGTACAGAACCCTGAAAAAAAATATACTGGTTTCCTCTGCCCTTCCAACTACCCGTCGTGATATGACCTGTACAGTGTTGAAAGCGACGTAAAACCCCAAATAAATAAATACTCATTAATTTTAGAGTTATGTCAACCAGGAAGCATAAGCTGATAAAAATACCGTGAAAATGGGAAGCTTGAAAATTCATTATTTATGGATCCAGAATAATATCCAGATATTTCCCAAAATTCAGTCACTTCAAGCCCTGACCGAATAAAATATTTCTTATGATACATGTCTTAGTTTTAGAGTTACAGTGAACATAGACAAATGAACACACTCACCAAAACATTTCTTGGTTGGGGTAACAAGTATGAATACTGTAGTGGATTTGATCCACAGAGTACCAGGAGAAACTGGAAATGTCGCCTTAACTCGACCAAAGACAGAAGCAAAAATATAATGGACATAGAGACAAGTATATCATAAAAAAATAATATTAGATAGTGTCTATTAAGGCAAGTATATAATTTCAAATATATTGATGCATATTGTCTGAAAAGTGTACATAGTTATAAAAATATAGGGTTTTATAAGAATGTCTATCTGAATCACATTTTGCTTGATAAGTTTTAACTAATCCTTTTTCATAATTAGAAATGCAGATCTTTGCAAGGCAGTTCATTTCTAGCTCCATATTTGTTTTACCATTTCTGCCCCATAGTATCCAGAAAATTCGCAAGGATCTGGATTAAACTTATAGGTATATTATAGACACTAATGGGGAAGTGTCTTGTACTTTTTGATAAGATGTAGTAACTAATTAAGGAAGTATATACACATATATTGAAGATGGTCCTATCCTTTATGTTAAAAGATCCTTTGAAAAACCAGATCCAGATGGTTATCTGGATAACCACCAAAATCTAAACATCTGTTCCGTATGTCATTGTTAATACGTCCTGAAAGTTTTATCAAATATCGTCCATAAATGTTTTAGCTATTCTGCAAACAGACACAAAACGTTGCCAAAACATATCCTCTGGCGTAGGTAAATATGTAGAACCTCCATGAAATGTGATGTCACAACTAAAGAGAATAAATATATGTTTGGTGCAGCCAATTCGCCTGATAACGTCCAATAAAAGTCTTGTTTGTCTGGACAAGTCTGAAGGCCCCTTATGAGACTAAATCACTTTTATTTGGGTAGCCAGTCGTCAGTGTCCATTTTCTGTGCATTCCAAAAGCCATAAAGGTCAGCATATTACCAATGTCATTATATCCTGGGTTTTTATGCAGACCATCTTCTGAAGTTCTACAAATCCAATAAAGAAGCCAACCAAATAATCACTTCAGTGCTGCCCATCAGGAAATTGGAGATGTTAGTGTCTAAGTTCTACGTGACTTTGCCAGCGAAATGTAAGCTATAGCTTATGGGAAGGTAATATTTTGCTTCAAAGAATTCTCTGATATTTTCAAACAAATCTTTATCTTTAAGATGAGTAACACACTAATCACAATACTGAAACCAAAACTACGAAAGCCTGAAATTGCCATCTAAATTAAAATTTAATACTTTCTAGCATATATTTCTGATGTGTATTTGCAATTTTGAAATTGGATGGCAGTTTCAAACTTTCATTTGAAAATGTACTAAAGAGTGAAAGTTCATGTGTAATGAAAAAGTTTATATAATAATCATTTATTTGCAGAAATACTATTAGGAATTTTTACTTTTAAATTAACTCCAAAAGTCCATATACAGATTCTAAAGATTACATTTTCAGGCTACAAAAAAGATTTTATTTTGCAGATAGTGCGGGCCAACATCTAGGTGTGGACAAGTTCACTCCTCCAAACCCCATCCAAGTTTTAGCAAGCCTTCTGTCCTACTTCTCTCTAAATTCATTGGTCACAGTTCAGTGCCCCTACAATCCTTCACCTAACTTTGTCATTCAAACTTCAGCTGCCAGTGGGGTCACATTGAAAACAGCAGACATCTTGCCTTCTTGTAAAAAAACTGGACTGTGGTTTTATAATTCATTTTATACTTTGTTTTTAATATGATATTTTATTAATATTTTAGTTTATATTGTGTATTTGATATACCGTTAACACACCTATGTTTGTATGATGAAAATTCTATATGTAATGATTGTCAGGTTTCTAATTGAGGACAGGTAAAAGTCACTTATCCGACTTTATATTATTTATTTCTTTAAGATTTATTTGTTTTATTTTAAGTACATATCAAAGATATATATAGTAATTCCGGAAAAATGAACACAACAACAAGTAATCACACATCAACTTTTATGGAACACGCAATTCTATCACTCCACACAACATACACTCATATAGAACATATGCAACCCATAGCAAGACATGTAACATACAATATAATATCACATATATGTTATACTGTATAATGAATTGTTTGTGTTTATATTCAAACAAATATAATGGCAAATGTTAGTTCATAAAATTATGTAAGTTTATCAGCAACAAAGTTCCAAAGCTGTTTTCAAATCAGTTCAGCAGAATATAAATCATCAAGATGTCCATCACAAGAGTGCATCCCTCGGCAGAGACATCCCATCAACACATGAACTCATCAAACCACAATCTCCCATCATAAGTGTCAACATCAGCGGATACAACAACAGTTGGCCACATTAAGATAAATCCAACACACAACATCAGAATGTTCTGACTCTAATTAAGACCAGCTGAAATAAAGATATGTCCACACAAACATAACTTAACATGAAATACTAGAAATATACTTGAAGTATCTGAAACAATATAAACACAAAATAATAATCTGTTTGTTCAATCAATGGGTGAGAAATGTATGACAGTTTATATTTATGTGTGTATTATACTTTATTTGTGCAACTACCTTTATGTATGTTCTTATGTATTATTGTAAATATCAATGTCATACAAAATTAACATTACCCTCCAAGCTGGAATAGAAAAAGTCCCATCACATGAAAAATGCAAGAGGTCCACCTCTAAAGACTTCTATTGCAACACTGCAGAAGTTACCAACACCTTTCTTCAACCCATATGGAACTGTGTGCATTGAAGCACATCTTGGAGAAAAACACACTGATTTGGAACACCTTGCACAATAGTAAACCCACGAGGCACACATGTAGTGTGTCATTTCAACATGATCAAAACATACAGAAAATCACAATGCCCTAAAACTACAGAAATATATAACTGTATTCCCTGAAGAAACTTAATTATAATAATAAAAATAATCACTTTGTGACATTTACTCCCCGTTTCAAGTGAAAACATTGTTTTCATCTAAACACAGTTGACTACAGTGATTTAACCTATAATTTCATAATATTTCTATCATTTTATTTCTACTCGGCTCATAAAGTCAGCATGGATATTATCCTTTCCTTTGATTGACTCAGTAGTAAATCTATATGGCTGAAGTTGCATAGCCCATCTCATAAGCCTTGCATTCGATACCTTATTTTTGTTCAAGTACAAAAGAGGTTGATGATCAACTTGTAGAATAAAGTCTTGACCATAGAGGTACAAGTGTAGCTTTTGAATAGCCCAGACAACAGCTAGACATTCTTTCTCAATGGTTGCATAATGCATCTCCCTTTGTTGTAACTTTCTACTTATATAGCATATTGGAAACTTCATGCCATCCTGTTCTTGTAGCAACGCAGCACCAATTGCCCTTTCTGATGCATCAGTCTGAAGAATGAATTGTTTTCTTTCATCTGGTAATCTTAAAATTGGTGGATTTATGAGAGCTAGTTTTAAATCCTCAAAAGTTTTCCTATGAAGACTTTCACAAGGCAAGATATTTGGACTGCCTTTTCGTGTTAAGTCACACAAGGGTGCTGATTTATCTGAAAAATTGGGGATAAATTTCCTATAATATCCTACCAACCCTAAAAAAGATCGCATTTGCTTCTTAGTTTGGGGATATTCAGCATCTTGTATCTTACTGACTTTATCTCGACATGGTGACATTCCATGCTGCCCTACTATATGACCTAAGAACTCTAAGTTGTTAAATCCTAACATGCACTTTGAAGGACGGATCGCTAAGTTGGCCTTCCTGAGTTTTTCAAATAAGGATTCTAGTGTTCTCATGTGACTCTGCCAATCACTGCTGTATGCCAAAATGTCATCAATGTAACTCTGTACATCCTGCATATCTTCCAGAAGAAGCTTCATCATTCTGTTGCAACTTGCACCAGATGTCACCAATCCAAAAGGTACTACTTTGAACCTGTACATACCATCATCAGGTGTGACAAAAGTTGTCATATCTCTATCTGATTCTTTGATGGGTATCTGCCAATAACCTTTACACAGGTCCAACTTTGAAAAATATGTTTTGGAGGACAACTGTGAGTAAAGAATCTCAGGAACTGGAGTTGGCATTGGGTCGAAGCAACAGACCCGATTAAGTTTACGGTAGTCAACACAAAATCGTATTGTACCAGCTTTCTTTTTCACCAACACGATGGGGGAAGCATAGCTTGCAGTTGATGGTTCAATAACACCTAGCTGTAGCATTTTCTTTATCTCATCTTTGATGATATGTCTCATGGACAGTGGTACTTGAAATGGTTTTGACCTTATGGGATCTGTTGTTGTCAAAGAAATGCTATGTTCCAACAAATTGGTAACTTTTGGAACATCGGTAAAAATGTCTGAATATTTCTTCAACATGTTTTGCAGCTGCTCACGGTGTAACTTTGGTAACTCTGGATTTAATGTGACATCCATATAAGTTTCCTTCTGCTGGCAGGTCGGAAATTCTACATTATGCTCAAATTCAGACTCTTCATCATTTTCTAAAACTCCCATAGCCCCTGTCTGTACTCCTTTGGATTCTGATTCCATGGTATAGTATCTCTTCAATAAGTTTGCATGAAATGTCTTTGACCCATTTGGCAACTTCACTTTGTAGTCGTTTATGCCAACTTTCTCAATAATGTCATATGGTCCTTTCCACTGCATGAGTAGCTTGTTGGCATTAGTTGGTAACAGAAGTAGTACCCTATCACCAATCTTGAACTTCCTGTCATGTGCCTTCTTGTCATAATGATGTTTATATGTTTCACTTGCTTGCTTGAGTTGTTGCAAGGCAAGTTCTGATGTTTTCTCCAACCTATCTCTAAGGTCCATAACATATTGATATGTCAGTTTAACTTCTTTTTCCATCTCTTTCTGAGTCCACAATTCTTTTAGGATTGTCAATGGACCACGGACAGATCTACCATACAGCAGCTCAAATGGGGAAAATCCTAAACTTCCTTGAGGAACCTCCCTGTAAGCAAAGAGCAAGGGCCCTAAATAACGATCCCAATCTTTTGGTCTATCTTCACACAATTTCCTCAACATGCTTTTCACCGTCCCATTAAATTTCTCTACTAACCCATTACAAATTGGATGGTAGGGTGTAGTTGTTATTTGTTTCAGAGACAGTAGTCTTCCTACTTCATGCATAAGATCAGATGTGAATTGACTACCACAATCACTAAGTATCTCTTGTGGAACACCAACCCTAGCAAAAATGTTGACCAATGCCTCAGCTACAACTTCTGTACTAATACTCTTAAGAGCAACAGCTTCAGGATAACGAGTAGCATAATCCACAACCGACAAAATGTATCTGTGACCCCTGTCTGACAATGGAAAGATAGGACCAACCAAATCTATTGCTATCTTCTGAAAAGGAGTACCAACAACCGGCATTTTCTGGAGAGGTACCTTACTGACTCTACCCTTAGGAATTGTCCTTTGGCACACATCACATGACTGACAAAACCTGTGAACATCGCCATGTAAACCAGGCCAATAGAAATTCATCAACACTCTGTCAAGAGTCTTCTTGATTCCCAAATGACCACCCAACAATCCAGAATGAGCAAGTTCTAAAACTTGTTTCTGCAACAACTTTGGAAGAACTATTTGAGTGATTTCTTCATCAAACTGAAAATGAGGAGACTGAAAATGTCTTTTCAAAATGCCATCAGTAATGTCAAACCAATGTACATTTTCACCTCTTGTACTACGACGTTTGAGCTTAGCCAGAGTGAAACACTTTTGAAGTGACTTATCATCTTGTTGCATGGAAATAAGTTTCTCTCTATCAACTGCAAGACCATCAGTAGACAGGACTTTCAAAGGTTTAACCTTCTGAGATGATTGTGCCTTACTTTGACTACGAGTGACCATGACATCAGCTGTTGAGACCAAAGGTTTCATTGAACTAGATGTGTCTACTTCTGGTAGTACGTTTTGGACCTTCAAACCACTATCATCAACTCCTGGGATGTTACCTATTATAACAGGGTAAAGAGGATCTTTGATGACAACTGCATGAACATGTCCCCTATAGAAAGGAGTGTCAAGATAAACTTGAGCTGTTGGAAAACTGTGAACAGTACCATCAATGAAAGCACAACGCTGGGTGTGACCATCATATTGCTTTTGGGTAACGTAAGACTCTTGCACTACAACACCAGAACACCCTGTGTCCCTAAGCACATCAACAACTTGATCTCCAATAAACCCTTTACAAACAGGCATATTTGTAGGTAAGTTATTGACACAAGAACTAAGTACTGGTAGTTTGTGTCCACACTCAAGTGTCATTTCTGTTGTAGTTGGCATTTGACAAACACAAAGACTAGTATCTGACTGTTTTGATCTAAGTACCCTACTACACTCCCTACAATCAAGTAAACCTTTTTCATGTATACATGTATAAGTCTTGTTATTGTGACTAGAGTGACTGTGAACTGAAGTTGCATCTACTTCACTGTCTGATGTGTCAGGACTGGATACTTCATCTGACTGATCAACGCATAATGCAGAGACAATTTTCTTCTTCACATGACAGTCACGGGCGAAGTGTCCACTTTTACCACACAGGAAACAATTCTTTGCTGATCTCTTATCATCTGGCTTTCCTTTCTGGAACTTGGGTTTTACTGTCCAATTTTTTGTCTTTTTTGACTTCCAGTGGTTGACTTTTCGCTGGTTTCATTGTAAGCATACAATGTGCATCCATGTATCTCTCTGCAGTCTTTGCTAATTCTGTGTTATCTGCTACTTCTTTTTCTCTGAGATACATTGCCATCTTAAGGTCACATGCAGTAAGAAACTGTTCTTTGATCAACAGATTTTTCAAACCATTCAGCGTCGGAGGTATTTTGGTGGCATCAATCCATCGGTCAAGCTCATTGGCAAGTCGTATCATGAACTGTGTTGCTGACTCTCCACTTTCAGGTGAGCTAGAATAAAATTTTTTCTTTAGACCATCTTCTGTGAGCTGATATCGTCGAAGCAAAGCTGTCTTCAGGACATCATAGTTGTTGGCATCTTCACTAGATAGTCTTGAATACACTTCAAGTGCTTTTCCTTTCAATAAGGCAGCAAGGTAGATAGCCCAATTTTCCTTCTGACTCTTAACTGCTTCATGATACTTCTCAAAACAACTGAGATATGCATCAATACTATCAACTTTCTCATCAAAGAGGGGCAATTTAGCTGTCTTTACTTGTGACTGTACACCTTGGTTATTACTGATTCCTGTTGTGTTAGTTTGACTTACAAAGCTAGTTTCTGCCTTTATCTTTGCTAATTCTAATTCATGTTGCCTTTCCCTCTCTCTTTCTCTTTCCTGCCTTTCTATTTCTCTTTCCCGTCTTTCAAACTCTCTTTCCTGCCTATCATATTCCCTCTGTTTTTCCTGCCTTTCTAGTTCCCTTTCCCTTCCCTGTCTTTCTTCATTCTTTCTTTCCCTATAAGTAGCCCTTTCCTCCCTTAAAAAATCTTGCAAATCTCTACCCTCTAAACCTATCTCTTTCGCAAGACTGTGTAATTTTTGTAACTCTTCCACATCCATGACTACTTAGCTACCAAATCTCAGAGAAACAAAAAATGTAATTGTAATGTAAGAAACTAACTTCTCAACTAAGAACCTTAAAGTGCAGCAGGAATAAAAATTGAAACATAGACAAGCATCAACTAATGTATATTCTATATTTACAGGTCCCAGTCAATGTTGTATGAAACTATATGTAAAGACAATTCAATCAGTAGTTGATTTTAAGAAACTATTTCACCAACTGGCAAGATAATCAAAACATTTATTTATCTGTGTACAAACAATGCAAGCAAAATTTAAAAAAAAAACTAAAAAAAACTGAAGAAGTGTCAACACAATTCCCTCGAACAAAGATAGCCAAGAACAACTGACCCAACCACACAAATCTATGAAGACCAACACAAATTTGATACTGCATGAACTATGTCTAACAACCTTGGGACATTCCTTCAACAAAGAAATAATCAAGCTGTGCAATCAACCCAAGAATATGCATGCAACAATAAATATGAGGGAAACAATCTTTATTCAAGTGTAAAAAAAAAAATAAACAAGCAGTAACCAATCTGCTAAGAAACACCAAAAAATAAAAAAAACCACTTCGCAATAATATACTTTGACAACCAACGAAATGGTTTTGTTGCACATTCATTGGCAGTATGAGGTTTGGCAATATCACACTTTCCAACTTTCCAAGGAGGTGCCAACTATTTCCACAAGTCCACAACTGTGTCCAAAATCCAAGTTAAAAAAATATATATATATACGTATATATATAATTGTATCAGTGACTTTTTTTAAAGACTTTTACCTTCCGGAAATCCTCAATCCTGGCAAGCTCGCCAATTGTCAGGTTTCTAATTGAGGACAGGTAAAAGTCACTTATCCGACTTTATATTATTTATTTCTTTAAGATTTATTTGTTTTATTTTAAGTACATATCAAAGATATATATAGTAATTCCGGAAAAATGAACACAACAACAAGTAATCACACATCAACTTTTATGGAACACGCAATTCTATCACTCCACACAACATACACTCATATAGAACATATGCAACCCATAGCAAGACATGTAACATACAATATAATATCACATATATGTTATACTGTATAATGAATTGTTTGTGTTTATATTCAAACAAATATAATGGCAAATGTTAGTTCATAAAATTATGTAAGTTTATCAGCAACAAAGTTCCAAAGCTGTTTTCAAATCAGTTCAGCAGAATATAAATCATCAAGATGTCCATCACAAGAGTGCATCCCTCGGCAGAGACATCCCATCAACACATGAACTCATCAAACCACAATCTCCCATCATAAGTGTCAACATCAGCGGATACAACAAAAGTTGGCCACATTAAGATAAATCCAACACACAACATCAGAATGTTCTGACTCTAATTAAGACCAGCTGAAATAAAGATATGTCCACACAAACATAACTTAACATGAAATACTAGAAATATACTTGAAGTATCTGAAACAATATAAACACAAAATAATAATCTGTTTGTTCAATCAATGGGTGAGAAATGTATGACAGTTTATATTTATGTGTGTATTATACTTTATTTGTGCAACTACCTTTATGTATGTTCTTATGTATTATTGTAAATATCAATGTCATACAAAATTAACATTACCCTCCAAGCTGGAATAGAAAAAGTCCCATCACATGAAAAATGCAAGAGGTCCACCTCTAAAGACTTCTATTGCAACACTGCAGAAGTTACCAACACCTTTCTTCAACCCATATGGAACTGTGTGCATTGAAGCACATCTTGGAGAAAAACACACTGATTTGGAACACCTTGCACAATAGTAAACCCACGAGGCACACATGTAGTGTGTCATTTCAACATGATCAAAACATACAGAAAATCACAATGCCCTAAAACTACAGAAATATATAACTGTATTCCCTGAAGAAACTTAATTATAATAATAAAAATAATCACTTTGTGACAATGATGTTCCGTTAGTGCACATAGAATATTTAGTGTTGCTTTTCTATATGTATTGATTTACCGTTTGCGCATATAGAAATATGATTTATTATATGTTATGAAGTACCGTTAATGCATATAGGTAATTCCCTTATTGCTTATATGTTGTTCCGTTAGTGCATATAGGAACTTGGTTTATATGCAAGGTGATCATAGTAAACACTGAGTAGTATATAGTGAGTTTGCTTGTAGCTGTTTGTCAGATACTTAACCCCCTTTTATCAGTATGTCTGAGAGCACTTCTTACAATTTGCGTTCCAAAGCAGACCCCATCGAAGTTCCCATTCAACTACAGTTGAACAATGATACCGAGTTCCTCTCCCAACTTCTTCAAACAAACAACCAAGCCCAACGATTAACTGCGGAGGAATCGGATAGTTCTGGCGAATCAGATTTGAACTGTAGTGACATTATTGAGAATTCCGATGGGGAAAAAACAGGGGAACAGGAAACTGTTAAATCTGATAATGCGGACGAAACTGCTCCGGATAGCGCAGCGGTTCAGCAACTGATAAACTCCCAGATACTCAGTCAATTGCAAACAATTAGCCACAGACTTGACAAGATCGAGCAAACTCGCGGCAAGAAAACAAACGACCCAAAGAAAGTTAAATCTAGTAAAAAAAAAGCAAACTGGCACTGACAAGTCTAAAACTACTAGCACAAAACAGAGCGAAATACCTGCTGCTTCAAAGCCAATCCAACAACAAATCTTGCCACAGAATGTAGAACAACTTCCACAGTTGCATACTATAAGACAAGATCTTTTGATTCAGGCTCAAGTAGAGAAAAGGCTAAAAGAATTAGCCGAAGCGGAAAAATCAGGTACACAAAAGCAAAAATCATTGCGAGGTGGTCCCGTTGAAGTCCTTGTACCCAACAAAGTGAAATGGCCTCATGAGTACATATTGTTCGGCTCACACAAAGAACGTGTGTCGTATGACCAGCTGTCCATCATTCTCAATTGGTTCCTAACCTTTCTAGACACATATAATGGCACCACATATTATAAGATCACGGAACAAGATGCCCAGGTCCACTTGGATGCCTCTCTTACAGGCCTTGGTGGCATATATGGCTCCCTAGTCTATGCACTGACCATACCAAGGGGTTACTGTGACTATAGTATCGTCCACCTAGAGATATTGAACATATTAGTGGTGTGCAAAATATGGGCGTCCCATTGGGAGAACAAAAAAATCCAAATATTTTGTGATAATCTTGCAGTTGTAGAAGTTCTAACATGGGGCAGAACCAGAGATGACACACTGGCTACCTGTGCAAGAAACATCTGGCTTCTCTCTGCATTGTATAACATTCATTTCACATTTTCACACATTGCAGGTGTCCAAAATACTATTGCTGACCTGCTTTCCAGATGGGGGAATAGCCATAATGACTGGAACAAGCTCCAACAACTCTGTCCTGACCATACTTGGGTTGATTCACATATTGACCTAACATTGCTGAATTATACTATTTAAATTTATTCTCTTTTCAGACTTACCTGCAGCGGCAGCCCAGCTGGCTTCTCTGGCCACTTGAAGCTTAAAGAATGGCTTCCGTCCTTCCACTTTCACACAGTATAGTAGATGTGGAACACATTCAGGCTCACGGCACATGGCAATCCAACACGGTCTGGTCATACCTCAGGGCGCTTCCCTCTTCTACCTCCCCTGTTGCTCAAACCTTTAGCAAACACCTTCATGTTTAACGTTTGGCCCTTGGGAGTCACAGATCATAGATTGTACCGCTTTTTCATTACTATTTACCCAAAAGTTGTGCTCTCTCGACATTTACCCCGTATCAAGGTCAGGTGGGCTCGTACAAGTGGTGCCTTTATTTTCCTTCAAAACTGGGGGACGTGTTCAGGGTCTCCCCCTTTTAGTCAGGTCATCTTTTACATTGTACCTGTGTTTCTCATCTGAGGGTTTGACCTTTTTGACCTGCTACCTCAGATTGCTCTCATTTCTTGTTCGAGCTCCCCTGCCGCAGAGGTCAAAGGTTGATAAAGTACTCCATGAATTGCATATCTGGCAATTATGCTGAAGTTTGAATCATTGTTTGTAATGAGGCTTTAGCCTGGGTAATTGTAATTACTGCTTCGAACCAGCTAGACTTTGTGATTTGAATTTATAGTGTGCAGCTTCCTTGTAGTTTAATTGTCTGTTAATTGCATACCTGGCAATCATGTTGAAGCTTGAATTATTGCTTATAATTAAAGCGTCACATTTACTAATTTTAATTACAGCTTCAAACCAGTTAGACTAAGTAGCCTGAATTTATAGTTTGAAGCTTGATTGTAGCGTAATTGTCACTATCTTGACGTATGTAGCTGAAGTTTGAATGCATATACTCTATCATAACATTTATGTAACCATTTAGTCTATCATACTTTTATCTTTTACCTCAGTTTTATAATTATGGTTGTAATTGTGCTTGCTCTATTATAAACATTAATAAATTTTTAAATCCCAATTGTCTATCTTTGGGTTTTGGGGGGAGTGCTCATGTATTTTTGACATTTTCCTGTTAACTTCCTCCCAGTGCCAAATGGGAACAACTGAATAAAACGATAAAAGCAAAATAGACATCAGACGCTGACTTCACAAAAGGTCTTAGTCCGGTCTTAGGCTAAAAGTTGAACATTTTTTGGAACATTTTGTCTGTCTCAGCTTTGGTTGAGCCACTGGTTCAAATTTTAAGACTGGTTGGTAGCGGGATTTAGTTTTGTAAAGAAAGGTTCAAATATGGCTGCTATGTTCTTCTCTAGTGCAAAATTTGAAATGACTGCGAATACATAAATACCCCTTAAAGTAGTATTTGGTCATTTTAAGTGGTTACAAGGTTTTCTATTGCAAAATAGCATTTTATCAGAGATAAAATGTGCCCAACAAAGGACTTACGCCATCATTAGATACTTTTGACTGGTAATAAATGGTCATATGACACAGGAAACCATTGTAGTTATGTGATAAGCTTGGTCTCACTGAGACTTTTTCTGTGAAAACCGTTTGAGAGCCAAAAGGATCAGACTCGAGTAGTGGCTCAGCCTGCGACTATAAGCTAAGTCTGAGATCTTTCGTGAAATCAGCCCCAAATCTGTTCCTCAAACTTAAGTAAAATTTCAAATGACAAGGAACATTGCCTGAATCTGTTACCTCTGTATCAAAAGAGACCTTTCAACGTAAGATATCACTCATTTCTACTCTGACCAGTAGAGTGACCAGATATTATGAAATGTTATCAATAGGACCTAAGTGTTTTTGTTGTGGTGATATGAAAGTTTGAAGGACTGTTTTAACCTTTGTGTTGCTCCATAATGTACTCCAGAAGAGAGTGTAGGTTAATTATCCACCACACAATGTATGTTACCTAAATATTGGACACATCGACAGGCCTGACATGGACATACTCTTTGTGTTACCTTGCCCCAATTACTATGCATAATTAGCTTTAAAATTCAACAAGTGCCATTTTGGTAACATTAATTAATGTGTAAGCTACAAACATGCCATATACATCAATAGAAAGGTATTTTACAGAGCTTCTACTCGTTTTTGTTGCATTAAGTACATGGAGTCATATGAAGTAATTGTTTGTATTATAGTGCTAGTATTTCATGACTCTTAGTATTTTACTACTTATGCTTAATCGCTGACAAAAGCCTCTAGTTAAGGCCAAGGTCAAGTTCAGTAACACAGAGAGAAAGTACAGGCTTTATGGCTACAACGTAGTTTCAGTTATATTACAGACTATCAACTCAGTAAACAAGGATGAGAATGAGGGCAAGAGACTGTATAATATAAAAATATACATTGTTTGGCATAATGACTATGACTGGCAAGAGCATCTTCTTTGTACATGGTTTTCCTGCAGTTCATAATGGCCTCTGGTATATTTAAATATTATGCACTCATACAGTCTGCAATATCCTGATTCCGGTTTCTTGTGCAATGAGTAATAGAAATTTATAAATATATCAATTGTTAGTATTAGGTTAGTTGTGATGCCTAATTTAGTGCAGCCACTGAAGATTAACAGGTGGACAGTATAATTTTAATTAAGTCATGTCAAAGGTTGTTCACACCTTTTCTTGTCTCAGTTAAGATCATTTTAGTTCATGGGATGTCACTTCAAACTTTTAAGGTAAGTTACTCATATTCTTATATGATATTACAATATTTTTTATATTTTAGTTTTCTCAAGTTTGCGGCAGTGGCCTTGTTCTGTATAAAGTGCTATAAATTTTTGATTTAAAAGAATATTCTCTTAGTAATGCAGGCTGAGCTAGTAATAATTTATGTTACAGCCTGCATTGATGACAATCTTTTTTAGCTCAAGACTCGCGCTTCTAGAGATCACTTTATTTTTGTCTTCGCACTTCTAGAGATCACTGTTTTGTCTATGGACTTTCATGAATTGTGGCATTCCCACAATGACTCTCTCTCTTCTACAGAAGTTGTGGGGTGGCGTGACAACCACTGCTTGTCTCAGGAGTTAAGCGGCAATGGGCTACATTATTACTGGGATGGATGACCTCTTCAGTGCACTACTCGTGTCTCTGATGGCTTTGCACCCTAATACACCGAAACTTCTTTCGGCCTTGTTTGATAATAAAGGTCCTCAGTGGCCTAGTGGTTAGCAAGTTTGGCATCTAATCATAGGCTGTCACCTCTGTGGGTTCGAGTCCCACAAGTGGCAATTCTGAGGACCTGTCCCAATATGACCCTGGCTGTTGAACGGGACGTAAAACCCCAACTTTGACCTTTGTTTGATAATAAAGCTTTAAGTGCTATGACATACCATGTCTGCATTCAGAATCATTGATGCAAGTATATTAAAGTATTAAGTATATCAAGTATATTAAAAGATTTAAGTTTAATCGGATTGACAGATATCGGCAGCATATACCACTGACCTTTAATGACAGTGAACAAAATTCCCTTGTTTTTATGCAACTTTGTTTTTTCCTACTTTTTTCAGTTTAAATAAAGGTACGTATCTTAGTGTATGGTGCTGGACAATATCGGATTGGACTCATATCTGAGTGTATGATACTGGACTGTATCAGGTCTGGCTAAAGTCTGATTGTAAGGTACTGGACTGCATTGGATTGGACTAATATATGAGCATATGGTACTGACTGTATAGGACAGGGGTAGTATCTGAGTATATGGTAGTAGAGTGTATAGAAACAGGGTAGTATCCAACCATATGGTTCTGGGCTGTATCTGGTCTTAAGTTATATTTCTTTACAAATGTAATTTGTTCAGGGTAATTTATTAAGCAAGATCAGAATTGGGACTTTACGTCCCTTTCAACAGGTAGGAGAAATTTATTGAGAGCAATGTTAATAATCCGGTATAACTCAAGAAACAGATGTTGCAAAAATAATAATAATAAATAAAAACAAAATACTAGTTGTCCACACAATCATTTAATTGGTAGACATCTGAATATGTTGCATAAACAATGCAATAAATAACAAGAAATATGAACAACAGAAAAATATTAACTAGACAGTGATGGTTTATATTATATTTCATAACAGTGACATTTAACATTCAGTACATACAACAGAAAAATACTAGTTACCTAGCTGTTTGTTGGGCGTATTTGTCACTTCGACTATAAACACATGAACAGGAGTTATAAGATTAACTGTTGATCAACACAATGCCCAGTTTAACCAAGTACATTCAATATACTTAAAACATTGCTTGCATAACTTTTGCAATAAGATTTGTAATTTATCATACTCCATCACATTATTTGGAATTGAATCAATCTCAGCAGCTTTTTTTCTATTTTCACACTGCGTTATTATAAACTTAAATGTCTACTGGTGAAAGTGGAGCATTCAAAGAATTACTATCATTTTTTTCTAGATCCAATTTTAAGTAGTTTACATGTTATGCTTAAAAATTACACTGAACTATATTCTGATCTATTAATGGTTCTCTATTTTGACTGTTTATTACTGACATCATTTGAGTTAGATGGTTTAGACGTTGAAGCATTCTGTTTGGAAAAAAACCCTGAAAAATCTATATTTTTCGGCCCCAGATTTCTTTTATAATTAATTTAATTATTTTATAATTCATTAGTATCCAATATTAGAAAATAAGGAATTGTTTAAGAGGTACAGAAGGGACCGAGTCAACAATCCATTATTTTTTAATATTGGACACTTTGGAGGTTATTAACCTATTTAAATTATACTCATTCCTTAATTTGTAATTTTAAAGATGTTTTAACATCCTCACTTTTCATTCCTATATTTCTGGTGCGTATTTTTTTTTTTGTGTGTGTGTGAAATTGGTAGAGGATTTTCATATGACATGTTTCAAAAGAAAATGCTATGGTAAGCTTTAACATGACAGGACAGTGTATTTTCAAAATGTAATAAAATGTTATTACTGACATATAATGCACTGCATGTTTTGCATAGATAACTGGCTGTTTTCCACTTAATACAAAACCTAATGGTCCATTCACACTGTTTTGGTTATAAAAACTTGTGTATGAATTTTGTCCTCAAAACTCTGAAAAGAGACCGTGTATTTTGGTACTGACTGTTTTAATGTGGGCAGCCCCTTACAGTAATCGCCCTAGCCTTGCTTAAGGCTCAAATTTTTACGATAACTTTTTATCTTTTTCAAACATCCACACAGAAATAAAGTATTCATAAAGAACCCACACATGTTAAGAGATATAAGTTTATCAGAGTTGTCTTAGCTGTATGCTAATGTAAAAGCAAGTACATGTATGAGTACATTATATAAACTGAAACTCCATTATCTGAACTGAAAATTTCCCCTAACTGCACTGAAACTTGAACCTTTAGCAAGGCTATAATCCCCTAACTTCGTTCATCCTGCCTTAATATATTAATACAGCTCATGAGAGCATGTAACAATTATTTCAAGCATTTCAAAATGCTTAAAGCCCTGTCCACAAAGCCATATCCATTCTGTGTTGAAATGTACCCTACCATAATACGAATCCCATATTATTAAACTTAATGGTCATTACTAAAACACGAAACGGATATTGAAAGAAATGAGCCTGAACAGTTAAATATTTTAAGTACGTAGCTCATCAGGCTAGCACAAATCAGTGTGATCTGGGTATTATTTTATCAAGTTATGATATTCAACTTTTGCCATTGCCAATGCACGGTGTTGTAACTTCTAACAAATCAAAAAAAACACCACATAACAACAACTTCTTCATTTGCATTTGTTTTGTGTTATTTATATCAATTTTGTTCAATAAAAATATGTATTAACACAAATGTACAAATATGTTTTACTCCAAAATATACCAAGTCATTAACCATTCTGAAGCCTTTTCTAAGGCACGATGCACAAATATCAAGTTGATTAACATACTTGATTTTGGAGATTCAGCTTTTAAACACCAGCTCCGAAATCACAACAATTGTCACTTTGGTGTAAGTAATGAGCATGGTAAATTTGAAATATTTCAACTTTGGTTTGAGTGTCCACGAATTAATTAGAAGTGCTGATTTTATGTCATTTTTAGCACAACCAAAAAAAGTTCTCATGAAATAGAAGATGGCGGTTATCAGTAAAACTGCCGTATTATGATACAAGAAGGTTATTAATAATTGCATTACTTTGTAAGTCTATTACCTATACTGGTAATCTACCTGTAAACATCCATCCTGTGGTAATATATTGATTTCAAACTATGATAACAACCTTTAAATTTAAATTTTGTTTATCAAATAAAAAAATGATATTTTCTATTATTGGTCCCTTTGTTTAAAGCTTTGTGATAATTTTTGTTTGATAAATATTCTATATTATCCAAAATGTTTGCTACAAACCGGAAATGCCACTGAACACCCATTTTGTAAAGCTATATTAGCATTTGCCCTTGACCTTATAATCAAATAAATTTAAGTTGGGTGTTCACTGGTAGCCTGGGTTTTACATATGGAATAGAATCAATACATCCCTGAATTTAGACCTAGTTTGTCACAAGTAAGAGGAAGTTCAAAGTATAAAAAACTAGTAAAGAGCCAACAACGTTTTCATCCCAAATTTAAAATCTGATAAAAAGACATAATTTGATCTTTCACAAACAAGTGATAAAATCACAAAATATGGCGTATTTTTGCAGAACAGTAAACTGGAACATCTGGATACAAGTACATTCTTTGACATAAAACAACACCATTGACCCAGATTTGGAATATACTGAAGGCATGAGAAGGCATGCTGAAGACAACAGAAACATGCCGGAGCCAGTTGTATTCGATGTGTAAATTTACTCCCACAAAGGCACTATATGAGGTGAATGTAGGTCACTGAAGTCACAGGTATTGGCAACATGCCAAGCATGCATACGTTGTGTAGCAAGGCATGAACTGGTATCACTGTCACCCCCAAGTGTACAGTTATCAAAGGCATGTGGTAAAGAAGAAGTCACTTCTATTTCAGCACCAATTTCTTTTTGAGGTAGTGTGTTTGACTTGTTCACAATGCCAACAGTTTTCAATGGTCCCTTCTGTCGGCTACTGATGGTCTTTGAATTAATTTGGAGTAAGGGACTCAATAAAGGAAGATACTGTCTGGGACTGTTGAGTTTACGGCTGTTTTTGTCTGCTGATAACGCCCTACCTTTGCCCACTGTTCCATGCTTTCCCTGGGTACCAGGAGGTGCAGATTTGACTGTCTTTATCCTATGTTGTGTTATCTCACTAGACTTACTCTGTGGTCCAGTCTTTGGTCTTCTCATCGGAAAACCATCCTTCAGGTGACACATATTAGTCAGAATTTTCTTTGGCTTTCTTTGAACTGTCCTTGACTTGGGTCTCTTGTCTGAAAAACTGTCATTATCCTGATTCCCCGGTCGTGGCGGGATTTCCCTCACTTGTTCCAGATCATCATCACATCTGAAGCTCACCTTTTTGAGTGACTGACAGCTGGATATAGGCCTAGATCCTTCAGAAGTCACTGAATGATTCCCATCATCTTCATTGTATCCTATCCTTTGATCATCTACAAGGTCATCAATACTAACACCAGGCAGATATGAGTCTCCATTTTGCCAACCCTGCAACCTCATTCGTTCAATTTCTTCCTGAACCCGTTGCCGTTCCACATGGTTACTTGGCAAAACCTCCGGTTTACTCGATCGTAAGATAGGTGGTGTGTACCTTCCTGGGGTAACTACCCTCTGTATTGAACTACTCATATTGAACATGAAATCACTGAAAACATCACCACATATTACTTGTATAACATTTAATGCAAGTGCATATCCATTTATTTTCCAAGGTCCAAAAACAATGAAGTTATGCCTTTGTTATACTATATTACTTTTAGTTTGACTTTTAATCCTCTGAATGCAAATATTGAGATTATGGTAAATGTTTGTTCGTGCTGAATAAATTTAACATAAAATTTGACATAATTCTATACTAAGAAATACATGTCAAAATTGTCATCTCACTCCAGGAAGACCATAAACACTACACAAGTTTGTGTATACATTCTCATTGACAGTGCAAGAACTCTGTGAGAAGAGGCAATCATTGCAAGAGTAGAAATAACATATTTATCTATGTTATCCACCAATAAGTGGATGTCAATGCTGGATATTGATAAAGCAAAGTGGCTGAATAAGCTTATTAGAAAGACTGGCATCGTAGATTTAAGTGCCATTGAAGAAGAATAGAGATTGATAACATAAGAAAATATACTAATCTTCTGTGACGTCCATACAGGAGTGCTTCTATGTAGGCTTTATGAAACTCAATATTCGCCTAGTATTCACAATGTTTTCTATATATAGACAGCATGGTGTTACTTCTGAACGATAAAGCCTCCTTGTTCCACTTTATAAATCATTTAATTTGTGAGATTCTCTATTAGCAACCCATACGTCTATTAACATAATTTTTAATTAACAAGATTGCATATGTGGAATCTTAAATATATCTAATATTTACTTCAACAAGTGCAAAAGAAACCATTCAGGATGGTGTATTAATTAAGTTTTTTTTCAAACCTTGTGGAATACTATTCTAAATGCCTCGACAAATGTGGTGAAATAATTCTCGTACACATTTGTTAAAGAGATCATTATTCTCATGGGTCTTGTGGATTACTTATTACACTCGACTGGAAACTGTATATTTACTGTATTGCTTCTATACAGGGAAACAAGTTCATTGATTCCCTGTTTACAACAGTCTTCTTAGTTGTTTGAACTGTAAGTATTGTATTCTATTGTTTTCTGCTTGCAAATAACAGATATATTGGACCAAAACAAAATTACCCATTGTAGGATTAGAGCACACAACAACCTTAACTGTTCCTTTTGCACTTGTTTTGAGTGAAGAAACATTGAAGATTCCACAGATAATCCTGTTATTGAAATAATGAATGATTACAAACCGTTGTGTGTTTAAACCATTAGCTCTCTCCTATTTACACATGCTGAAGGTTACAGATAAACCTATTTAAAGCATGATGTACTTCGTAAACATCGAGTGGGTAAATAAAACCTAGATGCTAGTGTGTCAACAACCAGTGAAGAATCACGTAAAAAATCTGTTTCAAATCTGAGTAAACTTAAATCTATCATTGACTTTAAGTAATTGATCACAGACATACTACATTTGAACTTTACATACGGACAAATGTTGGTTGGTACTGTACCAACGAATCATGCACAACTCAACTCAAATCAAATCAACCCCTAAAAAATAGCATCAGAGATGCCCATACCCCACACCCTGGGGAAATAGTTTTCAATAACATGAGATATAGAAATAGTGAACAGTACAAAGATCTGGATACTTTCAGAGCAGTTTCAGTTATACAAAGGCCCAAATAATGTTTAAGTAGAGAATAACATCTGAGAGAAAGAAAATGTAAGAAAATGTAAAGTTAAAATATTAAAACAAGATAATTCAATAGCAAGATGACAGAATTAAATAGTAAGCTAAAAATTGTGAAGCTGTAAAATTTATAAATTGGAGAATAGCTGTCAATGGAAATAGCACAATTATGTAAAAGTACATATAATAATCAGTTGCAGCAATCCATATATCTTTGTCATAATAGAAACATGTCTCCAATATGGCAGGTGAACATACTTTGGCAGAGCCAAAGTTAAACGTCACACCATGATGTACCCCTAACCAATATCCCTACCAAGTGACAACCTACTACACCTTATGAAATCCAAGAAATAGCTTGGACAAGATTTTAAAACTCATGGTCACTACAACAATGTAAGAGGTCAAATGAAGAACACCACTTGATGTTGCACACCTACAACCCCTAATCAATGTACCTACCAAATATCAACTTCCTATGCCTTGCAGTTTCAAAGATATTGACCAGACAAAATTTTAAAGGTCAAGGTCACTACAGCAAGGTCAAAGGTCAAATCAAGGTCATACTATGACGTTGCACATCTACACCCCATAACTAATGTCCCTACCAAGAATCAACTTCCTACACCTTATGGTTTCCGAGATACAGCCCAGACAAATTTTTCCCGCCGCCCACCCACCCATCTGGACACCATGGGTGAAAACAATATCCCTACAGTCCTTAAGGGCTGTGGGGTAAAAATTAGTGTGCTCTCAATGAGAGTATATGTTAAACAAAGGACAAAGGTCACAAAAGAGCTATGTGCTAGTGAATAGAACCCTCGGGTTTAACCTAATATATATTCTATTAAAAACTTTTATAGCACTTAATTAGCAAACCAATTACACTTTCAAAAGTACTTTCATTGCATTACATTTTATTGCTTGATTTCATCTGGGGGCCGAGTTAGCAGGTGGCCGATTTGCCGGGGGGCCAAGTTTTTAGAGGGCTAATTTGCCAAGGCCGATTTAGCAAAGGGCCAATTAGTACAGCTCTGCAAACAAACTCATGAAAAATATCTCTTTTTTCCATAGAAACACACTTAATTGTTTTAGGGGGCCCCAAGGCTGTCCCATCGCAGACAAGATGTTTAGATACAGGGACCATAGATAGAATTGGTTACCTAAACCTAAAAATTCATCTAAAGGAATTCATATCTTCCTTCATAAAGATTCATAAGTGAAGCAACATTTGCCATAAAAAGCTATGAACTATAGAAGGAAATATATTATTTCTGAAGCCGTAGTTTTTTATATCCGTTAGGAAATGAAAATGTCTAAAGATGTATCAATTCACATTCAAATATAAAAAAACATGACATGTTCAAAAATTAAAGGCAGATTGATGCATGAAATGGAGGATTGTAAATCACAAAACATGTTGGTGATGTCACATTTTTCTTCTGTCGCTTATATTTTTTACAAAGATAACTTGTGAAAAATAATTATTTCCTTTTGAGAGAGAGACATGAAATCTGAATTGAAAGACAGCATCAATCACAGAATGTGAGATTATACATCACAAAACTCTGTGCTGTGTACAAAATGTGAAAGCTGTTGGCTGCCTTCTTTCACTATTATTTTTTTAAAACTAAAAGTAACTCCTGCACTTTTGAAGAAGCATCAGCACCCAGTTGAAAGACAGCTTGAGAATAGAATACACTACAGTTCCTAGGTGACCAGTAAGTTGTGAATCTGACCTTTGACCCTAAGTGAATAACAGAGAAGCAATGCGGGATATATATGGTTTATTTTAATATGTATGTATAAATGTTCTACAATACTTGTTATTTACAAAACATGACAGTTTAAGTCACAACTTTAAGTTTTACTTTAAGGTTAACATTGATAAGGTCACCTTACCATTAGGCCCAATTTTGAAGTTTAAGGTGAACATAAAGTTAAAGGTAAGGATTAGTATTAACTGGAGGTTAAAGTTGGAAGAAAATATGAAAGGGGGCATTATGGTAAGGTGACCTTATGAATTTAGTTATTTACTAAAATTACTTTAGTAATTTACTGGGTATAAATTGAATTTAAAGTTTTTAAAACACACTTTTTCACCCCTAAAGGTTGTTAAAACACACTTTTGCACGCCAACGGCTATGCCATGTCAGACCCGCTGGACTAATCCAGCCATTATTTCACCTCACAGTGCAAACATCTAAAACATTTACTATCATGTTAATTACATGTTACAGAAATACTAAGAATATGTTAAATTAATACATATGCTTACATGTTACAGAAATACTAAGAATATGTTAAATTAATACATATACAATAAGTTGTGACCATAGAATGCTGTTACCAAGTGATTCCATTACCACTGCAAGTAAAGAAACATGGCTGTACTGCCATACACGTATACTGACTGTTATTCACCACAAAGATTACTACTCAAGCAGGCTTATCACCATCTACGCTACATTAGCTGCTGGACTTCTTGAACATAGCCACCCGGCTACAAATGTTAATATATACCTCAACCACCTATGTCCAGCTTTATAGGTTATATACTACCGTTAGTATACTATCTACCCTAATTCATACATGAGTGAACATCAGTAGCATGAGTAGCTACCATTAAGACACAGACACTTAGCTTGAGTATATAATTAAAATTACTAAAATTTACTAAAACCATATAAGGCACACTGATTGATTACTGCTCTCTGACTATCATCTCTGATGCACCAAGAACCTAACCATAACTACATACAATTACATTGCGTAATACAGTTAACTCTAACAACATACACATGGTCGAGCAAGACCTTCATAGCAATACAAATTTTTTCTTTCCAAGTTACTGCCAATCCGACCACAGACAAATTACTTTTTGAATCTCATGAATCATACACAGGGATTACCCCCATTGCTTCTGCTACCTATAAATTTGCAGCTTCTTCTCAAAGACCCCAAGCTGCCCTAAAGGGCTGAGCAATACAGCCCCAGTCTCTCTCATCCCTAAACTTGGGGCCAGTAACGTTGAAGCTGACTACTAACCATTATATGGTAAAGACAAGAGCCCATCACTGTCTACATTTAAGCATTTAATGCTCAAGCACACAGATATTGAACATTTCTAACAGCAAGCTTTGCTCCAGGTAGCAGCAGCATGGCCTTGCTCCAACCATGAAGATCTGCTAATTCGAGGCTCAACACCTGAAAACACAAAATAACACTGAGCAGTATGCAGTTATATAGGGAAGGGAGGGAGGGTAAATTTTTCGTTGTGTACTGTTCAAATCCAAAGAGTGTGGCGCCAAAATTTGAATGAAAACAAGTTTTTATACCAAAAATTACTGAACCATGACATCCCACAATGCACGGCTTCAGACTGGTACCAGAACTGAGAAGCATTGCCCCGTAATGGCCATGCCCCCAAAAACACTCATAGAGTGCAGACCTCTACCATGGCACGTTTTAGATCATTTTAAATTTTTGTATCCAGAATATGATCCAGATCTCCATTAAAATATAATTACTTTAGTTTTTTAGGTTAGACCGTATTCACATAAAAAATCATAAAGATTTTTTATTACTTTTGGTGTTTTCATGAATAGAGACATAGAAACAAACAGACAGACAAAGGAATGACATAACCTAAGGGTGGAGGTAATTCAAGGCACTGGATTTTTTAAACTGACCTGTGTACCAGATATGTAAGCTGTAAGTTTCTTGTTCTTCTGTTATTTTTGCAAAGAAAGAGACAATTCTGCCTTTTTTTAAAGAAACCTGAACATATAAATACATTGCATGTCATGTAATTAAAGGGGAAACTGTACTGTGCTCCTAATCCCCAACTTGTGAGAAAATAAAGAGTGATCAGGAGATTAATGAGTTGTGAACATGAGATATCAAGTTGTAAGTGTGACATAATATGTAATAAACACAGGATAATAACTAGTGAACACGCTTATATTGGTATAAAACAAGTTGGTAGTACAAGTATATATTTACAAAATTATAATACAAAATAGATCAGGGATACAAAACAGGTTGTATACAGAACTGCCTATTTTGTATTATCATTTGTAACACAATAAGTCAACTGCTGATATGAAACAAGTCAGTGATGCAAAATACTTTGATTTGATACAAAATGTGATACAAAACAGGTCGGGTGATACAAAGCAAGTCGTTGATACAAAACAAGTTGTTACAAGCCCGAACAAGATTTTAATGTTCAAGGTCACTAACTGGTCTCTTCAAAAACATGTGTCTTACACCACAAGCAATGTCCCCACCAATTATCAACTTTCTACACCCTATGGTTTTTCTGAGATACAGCCCAAGCAAGATTTTTCATACTGCCCAGCTGCCTTCCCACTCAACCGCATGTCTACCTGATCAACCATCCAGCTGGATGCCATGGATGAAACAATACCGTCCAGCTGGATGCCATGAATGAAAACAATACCCACATGGCCTGTGGGGTAAAAACTTAAAATTGACTTAACTTGTGTACAACACACATCACAATTGTTATTACAATGGACCCTTGGTTTACAAATTACTGACATATATTTTATCAGCTGGTCAAGATTCACTGAAAGCCAAGAAGCCTTCCCAAAATTAATGTAATATCATCCAAGTAAGTGCTCAATAAAATTATTGATGTGGTGACACATAGCAATACGAAAGGAAGTAAATCGATAACAGTCTACATCAACATAAAATGCACTAAATATATTCACTGAAATTTCTATAATAATTTTTTGTACTACTAAAACACACTGAGTTTATTTGCAGACGTCAATCATTTAGTTATGAATGGAGATTCCTGTCTCTTCCAGATGTGTTGCTATCAAAATGTGTACATTCAGTCCAATTCTTTCACCATTCAATTCAAACAGACAAAGTGAACTGACTCACTTCCTTCAAAGGAAGAGCATATCTTTGGTAACCTAATTTTTAAACTGATGTCTTGTCAACCTCCATGATTGAAATTGGAAAAGTTACATTTCATCTTTGGGAAGATATTGAATTTTTGAAAAGAAACACGTATACTGATACAGCCCTACATAACCACACAAGTAAGTCTCTTGACTGGGTTTCAGAACAGTCTGGAACCCGTCACTTACTGGGCATTGTGTTTGGAGAAGACATTTGGAAATAAAGTCTCCAAAGTTTTTTTAAGTATTCAGCAAAATGTATACAGACAGGTAAAGTATATATCAACTTTTGCCTATTTTATTGCAAAATGTCAGTATCTTCTTCCAGTAATTTTTTTAACATTTTAATATATATGTAATTTTATATTTTGATCATTTATTCTTTCCGTTAACCATTTAGTATCTCTAGTAAGCTAAGTCTGATTTCGTTTTAGGAGATTAATATAAATGGGATTAATTTATTACATCCAACATTACAAATTAACATTCAAAACCAAAAATGAATTTGGATGTTTGGATTTCCAATTTAATTTCATCTTGGTATTTGTTTTGCTTTGATTGAAAACTGATATTTCTGCCAAATGTTATTTTTATTTTATGAGAAACATTGGCTAAATAAATAAATAGGTAAATAAATAAATGGGTAAATAGGTAAATAAATAAATACATGTGATTGTGTAACACAGCTTTGTGTTGAGTGGGATTTAACCTAAAGTTCTGTTCTAAGCTGTCAATCAAACAAATTGTAATCTTTTCATTTCCTTTTCACCAGCATAGCAACAACCGGTAATGAAAACACTGTGTTTCTTCGGTCAGGGACAGCCTATTTGAATGTAAAATTTTTGAAAGATTCGCAAAGTGGATTTTTAGAATAATAAAGTATCATCTTAGAACGTGAATAGGATTTTACTAGTGGAAATTGGTCAGACAGGTCCCGCCTAATTTAGTTTGTGATGATACACGTAAGATTTTAAAATTCATATGAAATCCTAAAAGCCAAAGATAAGTAATATTTTTTATAGAATTTGATCACTTTGTAAGCCCTTCCTTAAGTCTATGGTAGCATACTTTATAACCTTCCTAATATAGGAGATTTAGCTTTTACCGTTTGCGCTAGGGGCCTGCTGCCTCAGTTTCCTCACTACCTTAAAATTACATTTCCCCTTATTGACCTACTATGGGGTCATGGGTTTACACCAGTTAGGATGCTTTGGGGTTCAATATTGTAGCCTCAGTTTGAATTTGTAGGGCCATTTTGAATTATCAGTTGAATCAGTAACAAGTAGTGAAGATTTCATTTATTTTCTTTTAGTATTATAGTGTTTTACTCAATATGCGTTCTTCTAAGAGGAAATCCCCAGCTACAGAGGGGTAAAGGAAGACCAGGGCGTCAGATAAGGCCTGCACATCTATGAAAAAGTCTGTAAACAAGAAGAAAACAGTTTCTGTTGAAATGACGGTTCATATCTGCAAGCACAGGCGTCATATTCAGTACATGTATGTACTACTCCCTCTTCAGAACACACTAGCATATCTGCGTCAACAGGGCAGGCCATCTTGACCATGTTGAGGCAGATTGACGCCTCCAATAAAGATCTATCTAAATGTATGGATCAGTTGGAGCGTAATGGTTGTATGAGTTCAACTCCCCTAACGTCACCTACTCTCCATCACCGTAGCTCTTCCGTGGCTGCTCCCCAGCCAGTGCTGCCTCATTCGGTTACACAGGACACGGTCCCAAGGGCTATTGTAAGCAGTCAAAGGGAGTCTACAGCACCAAGGGTGCCCACCCAACCTCTAGTTCAGAATGCTGCCGCTAGGGACACTGTTGTGCCTGGAATTGATGTCCTCAGATCCATCCCCAGTATCTCATCAGCAATTACACAGCTATTGGCGTCATATGATCAGCAGGCAGTCCAGGATGCATTGCCAGGTAAGTCATGAAGGTACAACACGACTGACACCACCCTTGTTGGTCCCCAGCTTAGGTGGCCCAATGAGGGCTTGGTTACTGCCTCTCATTCCAAAAAAGCCAGCTTATGAGGAGCTAACTTTACCCCAGTGGGTGACTGGAGAGTTGTTTAGTGCACTATTATATTGATGATTATAATCTCCCGAGAAACATTTTGACCCAAGAAGTTTTAGTCATCAAGGACGTGGTATCTCTACTTTGGCAGGCGGTTCAGTCATGATGGGCTGTCTCCATGATGGAGATTGAAGAGGGCTGATTCAATCCAATGGTCTCTTAATCGAATAAGTAACTCCCAACTTGTAGTCATGAACAGTCAAAATGTGTCTACCAGTGCCCAGATTATCAGAATTTGTAGATTTTTCAATGAGGATACCTGTAGAAGTGAGGGACATCACGGATCGTACAAGCATTTTTGTGCCCACTGTTTCAAGCAGGGACGTTCTTTGATGCACCCAGAATCCAGGTGCTTTTTGCACAGCCCAGGATCCAAAAAGGCACCAGTTACCAAATAGGGACTCGGTCAACCACTTCTCCACCCCTCTGTCACCATGGTGGGGGGAGGGATGAGCACTCCTGAAAAGACAGACAGTAAATTATCAGTTTGTGACAATATGAACAGGGACAGTAATAAACCTTTAATGTTTCATAGTCATCTGCTTGATGGCTGTATGTTGGACTATTATGACATCAGTAATGTGTTTAATTATTGTGGAAATGATAATCTAGAAACATTTAATGACATTAGTTTTCACACTGGTCCTGGGTTTGAATATGATCCTCAGGCCAGAGTTGGTAAACTTAATGGTAACCCAGAGACACACAGTAGGACTTATCATCATACTGGTCCTGGGTTTGAATATGATCCTCAGGCCATGATTGGTAGTTTAAATGGTAATCCAGAGACATGTAACAAGATTGATCATCACACTGATCCTGAGTTTGAAGATGCTCCTCAGGCCAGAGATGATAATTTAAGAGTAATACAGAGACACATGATAATGTCACACTGGTCTTGGGTTGGAATATGATCCTCAGGACAGAGTAGCTGGTAATTCGGTTAATATGGACATTAGCTATTCTTCTAATGGTGGGCCTTCGGGCCAGGCTTCGCACAGTGATGACAATGTGTATATTCAATTAGTGATGAAAATATTTGATGCAAATAACTCACACTTTTAAACAACCATAATGTGTGGTCAAGATGAATTTGGCGTTAGCCATGATTCTCATACTTTAAATTCAAGATGTAGCCAGGTGACAACTCATGCTAACTGCATACTAAATGTTACAAATTTTTCTTGCCTTCATGGTGGAAACGGGGCTCCCATTGTATATATACAAGGTGGGGACGAGATCCACCTGGCTGGCTTTCACCTCTGGTTCCATGATTCGGGGGGTGGGGACAGTAAACTAATTTCCCATGTTCATCCTGTTGAAGGCATGCTCACCATTTTTAGGTACCATCTCCTTACATGTAGTGTCAGTTGGCCTCCGTGAGCATGTCTCGCACTTGGGTTCGAATCCTGACCCTGGGCTGGTATATGACAATTATTGTAAAGATTACAGGAGCCTGCAGCATTATGGCTGCTCTTATGAAGACTACATGCATTCTATTATAGGTAGCTTGATAGCTTGTGCTGAAAATTCTGTCTCAGAGGCAGATGGTATGGTTACAGAGGCAGGTATAAGTTCTTCTGGTGATGAGCATTGTTATATGCTAGTGGATCCAGATGAGATCACTCCTAAATTACTTTCTACATGACTTTCTACTGGGACAGCAGACCAGTGGGCCAAATTGATGTATCCAGTTTCACTGACAGAGACATACAACGTCCAATCCAAGATTTCAATTATCCAAACAAGTGTACAGGATATTTGGCTCAGGATAGTATTGATTTCACATTCATTGGTCCGGATAGGCAACTGGTTGCAATTACCTCAATTGATCAGCTGATAGTTGTTGCTGATATTATCAGAAGTACTGGCCTCCCTAACTATAGGGTAGCCAGAGTACCTATTGAATCTGCATTAAAAGACCCAGCCTGGGAATTCCATCTGAGGAATTATTCGGATAAGAGAGTTTTGCAATATATTAAGTTTGGTTTTTCCCTTTCTCTTACTAATTCCAGTCAATTATGTAACAAAGAAGTCAATAATCATTATTCAGCATGTCAGTATCTCAAAGAAGTACAAAAGTACATTGACAAAGAAAAATCATTTGGTGCTTTGTTAGTTCTGTTGATCATATTACACATGCATAATACTATTGTTCTCTTTTAATGGCCCACCCAAAAGGACCGCAGTAGGCGAGTTATATTAGATCTTTCATATCCCCATGGCCACTCTGTGAATTCGCATGTGGACAAAAACAAGTTTGACCACTCTTCCTTTCTGTTGAAATTTGCCAGTATAGATCATATAACCAAGGACATAGTTCACTGCACGGGTGAGTGCGTTCTCTTCAAGATTGATATAGCCCATGCTTTTCACAACCTTAGAGTTGACGCCATGGATAGTTTGAAGTTTGGAATTAAATGGAATGAAAGTTATTATGCAGATCTAGGGGTCGCATTCAGCTGGACGCACGGATCCGTGGCATTCCAGATTTTGTCTGACTCAGTGGCGTATCTTGTAGCCAAGTTAGGAGTTAAACTTCATTGCTATATTGACGATTATACTGCGGTTGTACCTAAAGCTGAGGCTGAATTTAAGTTTTGCGTTATATGTGACCTTTTGAATGAATTAAGCCTTCTGCTCAATTATGACATGCTAACTCCCCCCACCAAACACCTCACATGTCTGGGTAATGATATTAACATTGACAACAATACTATGAGTATATCAGAGAACAAACTCCAGTCCATTCACGCTGAGTGCAGGGATGTTAACACCCGAAGGTGGCTGTCTGAAAGGGCTTTTCAAACTCTCCTCGGTAAACTCCTTTTTACATCCAAAAATGTGTAAAGCCCTCTCGTTTTTTGTCAATAGAATTTTGGCTTTATTTCGCTATAATTCTCACCTTAAAAGATTTACCTCACACCTGATTTCCACAAAGATATTCAATGGTTTTTGCCTTATTTGCCCTCATTTAATGGTGCCTCTTTTATAAAAAAAGAACGCAGTTGACCCTATTCAGTCTCTATACCTGGGTGCGTACCTTACTGGGTGTGGGAGTTATTTGGAGAGACTGTGTCTATGCTACCGCCACCCAGAACCTTGGGTGTTTCAGTCTAAAGATTGTGCACCTTGAGATGCTTAACATAGTAATAGCATTGAGGACCTGGGGTCTATTTTGGTGTCATTCTACCATTTGCGTGTACTGTGATAACCTAGGGGTGGTCTTTGTGGTCAAGACTGGTAACACTAAAGACCCTTTCCTGGCTTTGTGTATTAGGAATATTTGACTGTTGACAGCCTCTCATGATATTGACTTACAGATAGATCATGTACCAGGGTGTCATAATAATCTAGCTGATGCATTCACTAGAATATATTCCAATAGTACAGTTGATAATAACATCTTGGACAAGCTAAGGCACCAATACATAGGGGAACACATACCCAGTTCATATTTTGACCTGGATCTTCATCTGTAATTTCAGGTTTGAACCTTCCTTCATCTCACCTTGTCACTGCTGCTCTCCAGAGGACCAGAACGGCATACAGACCTTCCACTAGGAGAGCCCACCTTACTCATATCAGAACTTACTTGTCATTTTTAGTGTTCATGTCACTTCCTATGGACCTAACAGTGGACTCTCTGCTGGCTTTTCTGGAGTACGTCCATCGTAATTTCATATCTCACAAAGTCATTCTTAGCTACTTATCTTCCATCAAATCTGCAGCAAGGCAGTACAACTGGAGCTCACATATATTCTCACATCATTTGGTTCAGTCTTATCTTAGAAGTATCTCTATCAATTCATCTTTCAACCCTACCCCCCAGGGGCATTTTTGATATCAAAACAGTGGCATTTATCTCAAGCACCTGTGAAATTCTTGATGACCCCCCCCCCCCCCCCCTTTTTTTATAGGGCTGCCTTTCTGCTTGCATTCTTTGCATTGTTTAGGATGTCAAATGTGGCTCCATTCTAGATTCAAGTTGACAATACCAAACACTTCTTAAGACAGGACATCATCATCAACATCCAGGAGCTCATGTACTCCTTAAATAGACAAAAACTCTACAGGATGCCTCTGCACACACAGATTTTGTCCAAATCCCTAGGCTCTCTAACCGGATTCTATGTCCAATTAGAGCTCTTCATCACCTTTTGAAAAGAACACCAACACAGATGGTATTTTCGCCAACACAGATAAAAACACAGGCAACACAGATGATATTTTCGGCGAGATGTTTAGCATTGTTGGTGAAGTATATTAAAGTAGAAACTTAGCCAAAAATAATATGAAGTTTTACAACACTACAATATGGCAGCAACGCTTTTGTACATCAGAGATCTTTGAGACACTTTAATGCATGAGGAAGTTAACAATTCAACAAAGACAAGAGAGATGCAACACATCTTTGTTGCCTGTTTTAACAGTATGGAGTCAGGCGGATCTTTCTCCATGAGTGGGTTATATATGACAACATATTCATGTTTCTGTCACTTAAGATCAAACATGACAGAATTCAGTTGAGCCAGTTTACTGACACGTTTAAACATAGCTATTGGCATTGTTTATATCGTGGAGATGAATACAGTGAAATTTCTTTGATGAGACAACCAGATGTTTTAGGCCTGAGTACAGAAATCTAGGTGAGATCTTAAAGTTCTTATATTGAGTATCTAGTCAGGTTTTTACAGATGATAGCTTTTCAAATCCTGTTCAGAATAAAATTCTGAATGTGCTTTATAATCCCAATTATTGACTCACCTTTAAAGGCACGTCAATTGAAACCTCTGGTAACTGACCTGAATGTCACCGTATCTTGTCCTTTGCAATCAACACATAGGTTTATATCTCAGGTTCTATGACTAAAAGAGTTAGATGATAGAAACTCCACCTATACTAGATGTACTCATTTTATTAGAACTGGTTAGATAACACTAAAATAAGTGGGTATTCGAATTTAAATTTTTAAATGTTATTGGTTAGTGTGCAATCTGTCTTGGGGTACCTGTTTCTTAACCAAAAACTGAAACAAATTACGTCTTATGAACTTTCCCCATTAACTCGATGGTTGCCAGTGAAACTACTGCTTCCAGGATGGGAGTTTTCACAAACTGGGCCCTCTTCTTTTATATCTTTACTTACTGATAGTAGTCACCAACATACAGTACCCAAGCACACATTGGAAAGGTTTTTAAATGATTTAAACATTTGAAAAAACGTTTTTAAAACCTATTTAAACCCAATCTTATAGTTTTCTAACTGTTTCAAATTAAACGTTTATGCTGTAATGTTTAAAACCCGTTTTAAGTCAAACCTAGCTTCTTGAGTAATTTTATAAACGTTTAATAAACATTTTCAGTAAAAACGTTTGCATATAGAATGTTTATAAAACGTTTTCTAAATATAACAGCATAAACGTTTGCTTGGAAATGTTTTAAAAACTATAAGATATGGTTTAAATAGGCTTTAAAGCGTTTTTTAAACGTTTAAACCATTTTAAATTGTTTCTAATGTTTAATGGGATATAACACCCACATTTTGGAAAAAAGTATAGTCTATAAAACAATAAAAAAACTGCCATTTTGCTTCCATTTTTCTCAAAATGTCAGGTAAAAAATGTGGATGGCACCCCTGGTATTGTCTCTTTTATGTCGAAAACCCACAATTATCTGTATCATTTTGATTGTCAGGTTTAGTTCATTAACAAGTCTTTGTATCATTGCAAATATCATGTGATATGAGGATAGTTGAACAGCCAAAAAAACACAAAATACATGCGTGGACTTATTAATACTATATAGAGGCCAGTTACACATCCAAGAATCCCCAGGTATATAGACCACAGTTCCATATATGGTAACTGACAGGGATACACAAGGGATGAGGGTGGGTCATGTAAAAGATTTACAGAACTGCCACGGATCTGCTACGGACTACCACGGACAGGTTTGTGGATGAAAAGACTGCACAAAGGATTGGTCTTATGACTGTTTATTATCCATAGCAGATCCGGTTAGATCCGGTAATGTTTTTACAGATATTTATTGCTGCAGAAGCATCAAGGATGAAAGAGATGCCACAATAAGGACACTCATGGATGAGCTACAGATGAGATACAGAAGAGCTATGGATGCTAAGGTCTGTACGGACTTTAATTAAAAATCAAACAGTTTTGATTTTTTTATAATGTCCTGGGGATCTTGTCTGATCATTGGCATGTCACTACAAATTGCAACATGCCACTACGGATCTCACAAGGACATTACGGATGTTACGGATGACCGTACAGACAGAAAAAAATGATCCGTAAATCACTTAACATTTTCCATATTAGGAAACCTGGCACGATCCGACAGGCCCTCCTTGGATGTGTAACAGGGGTCTTATGTAAAAGTATTTATTTGAACATATGGTAAGGTTTGGGGAAATAAAATATTATGAATATGTTGTTTATGCAAAGTACTATCATTATGAGTGAGCGTTGACATTTCACTAGACTTCTGTGTATACACCTTTAAATAGTCGTTTGGTTTATTTATTTTTAACAGTTTATAATACATCAACCATGTAAATGTGAAATCTAACCCAAATCCTTCCACGTTTTTTTAGGTTAAACTTTCACAAATATGTTGTCTGTTTTAGCATGAAGCAACGGCTACTGTTGATTGTCTTGATGTGTACATTGTTTGGGTGTGCAGCATCTATAGATAAGCTGAAAGAGAAACATATCAAGTAAGATCAGCTATTTTGAAAGACTGTCATTTCTAATATCTCATTGATTCTGTCAGTCTTTCTAATTATCGTAGTGATTCAAAATACATTGTCAGTCTTTCTATCTAAATCATGTTGATTTTGAACCATCTAGCCAGTGTTTTTGTCTGATTATAGTTTTTACATTGTACACCAGGGTGAAGTAAACTGGGTAGTTACATTCCTGATATAGTAGTGCCAGATACATAAATTTGAAGGGTGGCAACTTTATATATGTATAAATCAATAATTGTGTACACATCCAAAATTTGACAATATGTTGTCTTCTGTTGGAACCTTTTAAGGGTTAGCCAGTGATACGACATCTCAGGCTGATGCATGGCTGATGGTCGCTATTTTCTAGTGATTTTTTTGTCAATTATTATGTGTGTTCTTGCTAAACTGTGATCATATTGTATGATGTGATGAACCAATACTTAATTATGCTGTCGATGATTTAAAAGTAAATTAACTACTGGAGTTTAAAAGTGAAGCAAATACATTTGATTAGTGTTACGTGCCAGTCCCTTAGTTATTGGTGGGGATCTCGGAGAAAAGCCCTACAAAGAAAAGCCCTACAGAAGAAAATTCCTACAGTTTTTGACACCCAATATTATGTAGAAAAGCTGTACGCCATTTTTGGAGATCATAGAGAAAGACCAAAACATCACGTGTAGTTTATTATGAAATGGTTGATCATTACTTAAAGGGGTACGATTGCTATTCAAACTACTCTATGTTGTAATTTTCAATTCTAATTACCCTTGTACTTTGAGAAACAATAAAGAAGATTATGTTATAAAAAGGTAAAACCTACTCTGGGTTGCTGTTACTCAACGTTTAGATGATAACTAGTCAAAAAGAATATGACTACCTAGGGTTAAACATTGCAACGAAATCTTCAACTAGAAATGGAGGTGCCACCAAACATATTCTCCGGAATTTTCAAGCAATTGAACTTTATTTTTTTTTCTGGGAACTGGGATTTGTTAACTTTCATGGCATTTAAAATGCAATGACTGTGTTCTTTCATGTGCTATTTGTTCTTTGTTATATTTGTTCATAGCAATATAAATGTGTAATTTATATTGTTAATACTAAATGAGGGCTTTACGTCCAATTCAACAACCATGGTCATATTGGGAGCACATCATTTCTCATTTGTGGCAGTCAAACACACACAGAGGTGACAGCCTGTAATTAGATGCCAAACTTGCTAACCCCCTGGGCTACTGTGGACCCCTGGTAAATGTTAAAAATCAATAACAAGTATGAAATATTATAAAAGATATATAACTTTGAAACAGTACATCTGAAAAGGGGTTTTATACACGATCTCAAAAATGGCATATCACTTTTCTCCACAGGTGTCAAAAGTTCTTTGACTTTTCCCTGTATGGATTTTCCCCTCAGGGCTTTTCTGGAACAGACCAGTTAAAAGTGAAAAGCATATATTGAGTGAAATTAAAAGACGTGAAAGGTGAAAATTTAACTCTGATAAAACACCAGTTTGGGATAGTTTGAAAAAGGAAACAGTGAGTTATTGTTTTTTCTGAAACTTGATAAATCTTACACAGCAGTGAAATATGTATTATCCTTGAACTTCAGGAGCCAATTATTTTAGGCTCTGTGAAAGGAATTCTGGTAGACATGTGAAAATGATGTTTTCCAAAACTTCACAATGGCACAAATGATATTTTAAAAGACTGACCCAAACAATGGTGTATCAAATTATCAGTGCAATGTACCAATACATTTAGCCTTGTCCATGGGCTGTACTGGAACCCCTTGCTCAATGCATAAAATACTTTATATTTGTTCAAATATTATGCTGGCTTTTGAATGAGATAGAAAACTAGATCTTTGATCTTGAACCTTAGCTTATAAGATTTGGTTAGAATTAAGTAAAATGTAACTATGCTTAAACTATTGGATTTTGGAATCAAATGGTACCCTAGTGCCCGCTGAGCACTAACAGTGCTGATCCCTGATTGCAATTGAAATACCCCTTTAAGTTATGATCAACCCCTTCAATGGGAAACTACCCATAATGGACAGGGCTTTCTACATGATCTGGAAAAATTGGTTTGGCTTTTCTACATGGGTATCAAAAAGTGTAGGCTTTTCTCCTGTAGGACTTTCCTTTGTAGGGTTTTTCTCCCAAGTTCTAATCACTAACTAAGGGGATTTTATATTACACTAATAAATGTGATTGCTTCACTTTCAAACTCCAGTAGTTAATTTACCTAATTGTTACAATAAATGCACTAACTCTCAAATAAGAGCTATATTTTCCATCATCAACAAAATAATTAGGTGTTACTTCACTAGAAAACAGGCACCATACACCTTTGATAACCAGTAATGCCCCTGTTCCACCAAAGGATTAAGCCCCGATCCTGTCTGGGACCCTTAATCGTGGGTAGTCTTGGAAAAAATGGAAAAAAAATTGACCAATGGGGTGGAAGACAGAATCGGTATGAAGGTCTGGGATTAACTACAGATGGGCCTCAGGACGCCCCAGGAGGCCCCAGACTGTCCCCAACTGGTCTGGGACTAAGAACCGATTAAGCCATTTTTATAGTCATAGACAAACCGACTGGGTCCCAGGACGCCTCAGGCCTCCTGGGACTAAGCCCCGACTAACCCAGGATTAAGTCCCGACCCCACAAGGTGTCCTGAGGCGTCCCCAGGCGTCCCCAGACCAGGATCGCCGATTTTTGTTTGGCAATGGGACTAAGGGTCTCAGGAAGCCTGGGACTAAGTGATAGAGGTCTGGGACTAAGGGTCGGGGACTAAGGGTCGCAGGCGGCCTGGGACAGCATAGGACTGTGTAATTTGGGTCTGAGGAGGCCTGAGGAAGCCTGGGACTGTACATTTTGTTTATGGCGGGAAAAAATAATCGGTTGGGGTCGGGAGAAATATCAAACATGTTTGATATTTCACACGGCCCCAACCAACCACAACCGACCCTTACAGGACGCCTGGGACTAAGCATATTTCTGAAACCGACCCTCAAAAACCCTTAATCGGGAGCCTTAGTCGTGTGGTGGAACACCCACATAACCTGAGATGTCAAAACACTGGAAACCCCCAAAAAGGTTCCAACAGACAACACCATATTTTGTCCAGTTTTGGATATGTACACAAATATTGATTTACACGTATATTAAGTTGGCACCCCTCAAACTTTGTGTAAATCAGGCACCGGCATATTAGACATGTAACTACCCAGCTTACTTTATACTGGTGTACACTGTGAACACTTTAATGGCATCAATTGTGAAACACCAAAATCTTATTGATTCTAAAACAACTTACCAGTCTTTCTATATAGATTGTATTGATTCTAAGCACCTTGTCAGTCTTTCTATCCAAATCGTATTGATTCAGAACCACATTGCAAATCTTTGTATCTAAATCACATTGCTTCTAACAAAAACCTTGCCAGCCTTTGTATCTAAATCAAATTGCTTCTGAAAACACCTTGCCAGCCTTTGTATCTAACTCATATTGCTTCTGAAAACACCTTGCCAGTCTTTGTATCTAAATCATATTGCTTGTGAAAACACCTTGCCAGTCTTTGTATCTAAATCATATTGCTTCTGAAAACACCTTACCAGTCTTTGTGTCTAAATCATTTTGATTCCGAAACACCTAGTTAGTATTCTACCTAACTCACATTGATTTTGAACACCTTGTCAGTGTTTCCCTTTTGATTGAATATTTTGTCTAAGGATATGAAGATGTTGTTGTCAGGGAAAATTGAAACTACTTTCTTAAGCATTCTATCAAACAATGACTTACATATGCCAAGGTATATTTATAGATTTTAAAAAATTGAGATCACCCAGATTGTTAAAAACATAATATCTAGATTCGACTATTTTTTTTCAGAATGCTAGCTCTGAATGTTACGTTTCAAGGAGAATTACAGATTATGAAGAAGTTTTTTAAGCTTGTTGAAAAAATTGGCGTGAGTAGTTTCATTTTGATATCAGCAAACATAACATAATCTGTTAAAAAATAAAAGTCACAATGTCAAAGATACTAGCAGACTGAGATTTTCTTCTAGTCCATTTGTCTTAAATATAACCACTTTTTAATTTTTTTTTTACAATTCATGCCCCATGGAAACAATAGGACAAACTAAAACTTGTATATTTCCCAGTAAACATTAGAAACGTTTTTAAATGGCTTAAACGTTTATAAAACGTTTTTAAAACCTAATTAAACCCTATCTTATGGTTTTCTAAATGTTTCCAAGTAAACGTTTACATTGTAATGTTTAAAAAACGTTTTCTAAACATTCTCTAGACAAACATTTTTACTGAAAATGTTTAGAAAATAATTCAAGAAGCCAGGTTTGACTTGAAACGTTTTTACAACATTTATAAAATAGCTGAAGAAATGAAGGTTTTGCTGGAAATGTTTTTCAAACATTCATCATGAAATGCTTGATAAACAGTATACATAAAATGTTGAAACAACATTGCTTGTCAAATGTTTTAAAAACATTCTATTAAAAATGTTTTTAAACCTATATTTTTAAATCTTCAAACATATCCAAACAAAGATGGCGGTGAGCAATAATAGGGGATTTTAGAGGACTTTGTCAAAAATTGCCCCACATGCAATTCCTAAAAGTAAGAATTGAATGGGGGCACAATTTCTAAGTCACTGTCTTCAATTTTAGACATAAAAATAACATTTTCAATAGTGAGCAACCATAAAAAGATATTGAATTTGACCTCTGGCCCATTATTATTCAGACATTATTATGTTCGTTTATAACATTTTTCTAACATTTATCATTAAACATTTAATAAACGGTATATTTAAAACATTTTAGAAACATTCTATTACAAATGGTTTTCGTACCCATCATTTTTTTAACCTTTGCCAAACGTTTCCTAACAAACATTTCCAAAACCCCAAAATGTTTACTAGGTTTAAGTTAAAATATATACTCACAAGTGGCATTACACGGAGCCCTTCTGGGCTATTCTACCAAATATATGTGTTTATCCAGTATATAAAATGGGTTACATCATTTCATTTCTCACTGAAATATGGGATGTTATATTTGTGGCTAAATATTTGTGGGTAGCGTTAACACATTACACATAACAGCACAATTTCCGTTTTCCAGGCAGTAACTTTACAACTGAGTTTCTGTTCTTTAGCTTGATGTATGGAAATATCCAATAGATCAATATGACTATGCCTTGCTAATGGTACAACGTGAGGACAAAAAGAAAATTAAAAAGAAATTTGAAAGGTTTGGTATTACTGGAGCTGCAGCTGAACAGTTTGATGATGAAGTGAAGAAGTAAGTGGATTTTAATAACACAGAAACACAAAGGATGGTTGCCATCCAGACTTAAGATATGTGGTCAAAATTGTGTGTAGACAAGCCAAACCATGTCAGTTTACAACAAACTTCAGACACATTAATTATTTTATTGTTACAGCAAGCGGGATGAAGTAAAACACAAACTTTTTTGTCCGAATTCATGAACGAGATAAAAATGCTTTATTTCTGAATCTCATAATTACAATATTTTACTTAACTTTTTTTCTGTTTATAGTTATACATTTTTGTGGTTTGTGCTACTGTTTTGATGACTTGATTAAAATTCACCATTTAAAGCTGTTACAGAATTTTAGTTGTGAGAGATTAGGGAAAACAAAGCAGTTTTATTATTTAATTGTTAGACTACCGCAAAGCAGTATAAAGAATTTAAGAATAATATGGTTACATTTATATATTACTTACTTTATATATATTAACAAGTATAGCATGGTGAATACTTTATATTTCTTACAAAAAGTAAAACACATCAGATGACATGTAACAGGTTGTACAGGTTCTGGTAAAGAGGTATTTTTTGGCCATCCCCTTTACTCAACACTGGTGTCTATTACCACTTGTCTTTAAATGGGGGCAATAAATTGCTTGGAACAATGGCGTTACAATTATCAAATATTATGTCTTCTTGCTCCAGCTGATGACAATTTGTGGTATGGGCTGAGTGGAGATCCTGATATGACCTTTAGAAGGAAGATAATAACCTCTACTTTGCTGACTACATTTCTTCTGTTATTGTTTATCCTTTAGATCCATGGTGGATGAATTTGACAGAATAAAAGACAGAACTAAAAATGGCAAGGTACCGTTTGACATTGATGATGCCAATACATTTGAAGAGGTTTGGATTCTTTTTGTCACGTAACGTCAAAAATAATATACACATTTTATAACTACCTTCCAAAACCTAAATCCTCTGTCACCAAGTGGTTTATGGTATAATACTTATGTTTAAATGGTTTGTAGATGGTTAAACAGTTAAAGAAATGGAAAAGAGAATGTCCAGAAGACTTAAAATGCAAAATACGTAAGCTTGGAACAACTCTCGAAGATAACACTATCTTCATGTTTTCTGTAAGTATGAATACTTGATGTTCCAGTTAAAAATCTAACTTTTTAAAGTAATATTGAAGCAATACGACACACACTGAATATTCAAATATTAATTTAACTGATTACACGGATACAAGAGAACCGCCAAATGTAACTGAAACATTGTCTGACTACCTTAATAATCATCTGTTCACACGTGTTGGCAAATTCTTGTTCTGTCATAACAACAAGATGTAAAACATGTGTAAAACTTAAAATACATATTAATTTAGAAACTTGTGTTGCACAGATTGGTCTCAATGAGGATAAAAATAGAAAGAAAAGGAGCATTGGTGAAACTGTTTCAATTGATCCTTCAAGTACTGATCAGCCTTCTTCATCGACTACTTCTACATCTACCCAATCTGCTACCACCTCATATGTCAGTCAGTCCCCACAGCCTTTCTCTTCCACTACACCTGGCACAACCTCTTCAACACCAACAGAGTCTTCTTCTACTAGTACATCTGATTCAACTACCACATTTCAGCAAACAACTAATACAACATCATTATATTCTACTACTACTTCTTCTTATACTTCAGCTAGTACTATATTTACTAGTACTACCACCCCTTATACCAGTACCACTCCGACCACTACCACAAGCGAGCAACCTGAACCTAAGACAGGAGTGTGGATTGACTGTCTGATCCATGCCAGAGAGTGGATAGCAGGGACCACTTGCATGTTGTTCATCAATAAAGTGAGTCTTGAATGGATTAAACATTAAGCCATATGGATATTACAAATAAATGTATTTCCCAAATGATGCCAGAGTTACCGGGTCATCCAGTCAGGAAAAGTTTATAGTGTTAGACAGGTTTATGTTCCAATATTAATATGAATGACACATAATTTTTAATATAAAAACAAATGATAAAATGTTTGATGTAGAACACTTAATATACAGTATTAGGTTAATCATACTTTTGGGCTTTTGTGTAGTGACTATGCTAAATGAAAAAAAAATCATTAAAAAGGTTAGATTTAAACATCCCATTCAACAGTCATGGTCGAATTAGATCAAGCCCACAAAACTGCTATTTATGGCAGTAGAACATAACTGAGGTAACAGTGATTCCATGTTAAACCTGCCAACCACTAGGTTTTGCTTAGTTGTTAATTGCTGTCACCTCCCAGTGTGTTCATTTTCCGCAAGTGGTAATATGCTAGAGGCTTGTCTAAATATGACTCTGAGGGGCCACGGTGGCAGGGTGGTAACACTCTTGCCTCCCACCTCTGAGGCCGGGGTTCGATCCCTGTGACGGCCTTAAGTGGGAAAGCTGGTAGTTGCTTGCCGTTGGTCGGCAGTTTACAGTACACAACCCTAGCGAACTCTATGTACTGATTTCCTCTGCCCTTCCAACTACCCATCGTGATATGACCTGTATAGTGTTGAAAGCGATGTAAAACCCCAAATAAATAAATAAATATGACTCTGGTTATTGAAGGAAACATAAAACCCTAAGTATGATTCTTTTATAATAAAATTTATCAACTAGAGCTAATACAATAAATATTGGTCATAATGTGCAGTTAATATGTTTGCATGAATATTGTATTCTGTTTGTTTAATTGACTTAATTTAAGAAAAAATACTGAAAATATTACTGAATTATGCAAACAATTAATTTATGTCCACAATTATATATAGCTTATTACTGAGCACAAGAAGGCAGGAGTGAAAGAGCTGCTGGAGAAATATGATTGGCATTTTGTCCCTGTGATGAACCCTGATGGTTACAAGTACAGCTGGGGTTTTGTACGTATATTGGAGTTTATTGTGCTAATTGAATGCGATTTTTATAAAATGTTTTGTGATTTCAACATCTAAACTAATAATTGGACAAGCTACCAGTGTAGCCAAGGAAGATTCAAACCAGAAATTAGAAAGGGAAAGAAAAGTTGTTTTACAAATGCTGTACACACCACACCTTTATAGCCTCTCAGTATAGGCTCCAAGAATCAAATGTGTATCTATATATAAGATTATAAAACAAAATTTTAATTAATTCCATTATAACAGTTTTATTAAAGAACAACGCAATTCTCTGATATAGTGTGTATCCCCTATCTTGCAAGTAAATTCTAAAGATAATTTGGAAAAGAAAACATGAAGCTGGCAATCAAAGAGTTTCACCCTTTCCCTTCACACAGGATGTCACAAAGCCTCAGGACTACCCAATGAGGCGTTTGGCGAGAAAAAACAGGGCGCAAACTTGTCCTAGAAATCCTTTACTGCATGGGGTGGATTTAAACAGAAATTATGATGATGGACACTGGTGTGGTAATGCAGGAATCATTTGCTCTTCTTCTACTAGAATTATGTGAACTGGTACACTTAGAACTCAGGTTCATTTACATTTGAGCATCCTGTTGGTTTTAACCAGGTTAATTGGTCTAAGTTATAAGATAAATAAGGTTATAGTTTCTCTTAAAGCATGCAGCTGCTACTTTTTGTCTCAATTATGGTATTGCAGTATTATGTGAGAAAGATATAAAATATGAACTTTGTATTTTCCCCAGTCAAATTTTGTTTGCCATACTGAGGGACGTGGTTTAAAGAAATATCACTTCTTTACTCTTGTCTATGACACTTCTTTTCTATTCTATTCTATTCTATTCTGTACTTTTATAGCGCTTAATCTCTGCAAGGCAGACTCTAAGGCGCAACACCAAAAATCAAGTTTAAGAAATCATCTGTCCATAGCCGTTGCCAAGTCCAGTACCACGGAGACACCGGATAGAGTGTATGCTAAGGAGGGAATGCCTTGTGGAAGAGATATGATTTTAACCTTTTCCTGAAACAGGTGAGAGTTGGGGCAGAACGTACCTCATTAGGCAAATGATTCCAGATTGTGGGGGCATCAAAAGCAAAGCTGTGGCCAAAGTGATTTTTGGATTTATGTACAGATGGACAGAATTGAGGAACCTCCAGGAACCTTTTATCTGGATGGTTGTATCTTGTACTATATCTTCCGCAACGAGTGGGCAGAAGAGGACCAAAGTAACTGGGATGACCACTGTGAAGAAACTTATAAACTAGAGTGGCAGTTTTGAAGATACAGCGAGATTCAACTGGGAGCCAATGGAGTCGTTTGAGAATAGGAGATGCCCGCGTGTATTTGTTACAGTTTGTGACAATCCTGGCAAGTGTATTTTGAATACACTGTAGTTTACGCATATTGAGACTGGACAGACTCCTGAAGAGAGAGTTGCAGTAATCAAGGCGACTGCTCACCAAGGCATTAACTGCCAGGATAGCAGCCTCATCAGTCAAGTGCTTTCTAACCCGCCTGAGATCACGAATTTGAATGAAGCATGTCTTACAAATATTGCGGACATGGTTAGCAAAGGAAAAATTAGCATCAAACCAGACACCAAGGTTCTTAACAACAACTGCAGGATGCATGAAATTACCAAATATCTTAACTGGGAGATAGGGATCTAATTTCTTGAGTTGTGCATGGGATCCAAAGATGATAAACTCTGTTTTGTCTGGATTTAGTTTGAGCATACTTGACGACATCCATTTTTGAACATCCAGAAGACAAGAATTCAGTTTGTTAAAAGCCAGGGCTGCATTTTTGTGAGAGATATGAATAAACAACTGCGTGTCGTCTGCATAAAAGTGGTATTTGATGTCAGGATGCGTTCCAATAACCTTACTCAAAGGAGTGGTGTATAAGGAGAACAGCAGAGGACCAAGGACGGAGCCTTCTGGTACTCCAAACAACAGCTCATGCAAATCAGAGAGGGTTGACCCAATTTTAATTGCCTGGAAACGGTGGCTGAGATAGGACGTGAACCACTTCAAGGCTGTGCCAGACACACCAAACCATGATTTAAGACAATTAAGAAGAGTCGGGTGGTCAATTGTGTCGAACGCAGCTGACAGATGCAGTAAGACCAATGCAGTAGGCTCGCCCCGTGATAGTGAGAGATGGATCTCATTTTTGATAAGCAGCAGGGCGGTTTCTGTGGAGTGACCACTTTTGTATGCAGATTGCCTAGGATTATCAAGATTGTTACTGTTGATATGTTGCATGAGCTGTTTAACAACTACACACTCCACCAATTTTGACATGAAACATAGTCCTCATACCGGTCGATAATTTTGCAAATCCTCATTTGGAAGTGATGCTTTCTTAATGAGAGGAGTGACAACTGCCTTCTTGAATTTTTGAGGAAATACACCCTCAGCCAATGACAGATTGACAAGTTTTGTAATTGACGGGAGTAAAATTTCCACACAATCTTTCAAAAGAAAAGTAGGGACTGGATCTAAAAGACATGATTTTGTAGGGGAATTTTTGATGATTTTTAGTACCTCGTCCTCCGAGACCTCATTGAAGGAAGGTAGGTTGGGAGGTGTACACATGGGTGATATGACAGTTGCCGAAGAGGCTGTGAACATATCACGAATCCTTTTGATTTTTTTATGAAAGAAGGAAGCAAATTTGTTTGCTAAGGATTTCTCAGACTGATGAGGAGGGAGAGTACTCTCTTGACCACTATTGAGGACTTGACGAAGTGTATGCCATAACTTCTTTGGGTCACGGCTGTTATCACTAATGATGGTGCTATAGTATTCAGCCTTGTCTCTATTTATGATTGCATTGCACCGGGCAATCTGTCTGCGCAATCTACTTCTGCTCAACTGTGACCTATCCCTACGCCACATGCGCTCAAATTGACGCCTAAGAGATTTGGCCCTACGGTAAGAATCTGACAGCCATCCAGCTGGTGTTTTCTTAGCTCTTCGACAAATAAATGGTGCATGCCTGTCCAACACACCACCAAGGTCACGAATATACTGGTCATACAGGTCTGCAGCCACTATAGCAGGAGATGTGACAAAGGATGTGTTTGCAAGATCCTCACAAAAGCTCTTCATATTGATTTTATGGTACCTGCGGTAAGAAATACTGTCAACCTTCGGTACTGCAGGGCATGCAAAATCCAAATGACATTTCACCAGTGCATGATCTGAGACCATTTCCCCAACTGTCACATTACTGACAAAGGAGGAATCGCTTGGGCTAAGTATCAGATCCAGTGTATGACCATGCAAGTGGGTAGCTTTATTAACATTTTGGGCAAGATTAGAGGTATCTAATAGATTGAGAAATTTTCTTTGGTCAATACAATCTGTGTCCACATGGACATTGAAGTCTCCACAGATGATGAAGGAGGAAGTGAGAGATGACAGAAAACCACAGAAATGCAGGAAATCATCAAGAAAGGCAGAGGAACATGAACCTGGGGTGCGATAGACACAAGCCATAACAAATTATTTTGAGTTAGTGACAATTGATATGACGATGTTTTCGAAAGTGGAATGTGTTGGTGCGTCAACAGTCTTAGCAGGTAAGTTTTTCTTGGAAAGGAAGCCCACTCCGCCACCGCGACCAATCGTCCGGGGCCTATGAGTGAGTTGAAATCCAGGCGGAGTTACTGACTTCAGTAGGCTGTCGGTATCAGAAATGTGAATGTGAGTTTCTGCAAGTGCCAAAATATCAAGATTATTCGAGACAATTGTGTCACAGATCAAGGGACCCTTATTCCTGATGGAACGGCAATTCACAAAGCCAAAGTTTATAGGACCTGGATTAAGGGCGATGTCTCCAGATAACAACAACAGAATCAAAAGACATTTGACCCTGGCATATGCAGGAAACTTATTTGAGAAAATTTTACAGGAGTAATCCCTGATTGGGGCAGGAACAAGTGCTGTAAATTTAATATTTAAATTATTAATAATTAATATTATTTGTGACTTCTTTCAAATTTGCACACTCACTTAGTCCTCTATGTCAAGCTTCTGTTAAGCAAAACTATTGCATTAACATTATTCATGTGAATTTTACCGCTATTCAGTTCTTGGTTATTGGTAGCTAAAAATCATTTTGGGCATCAACATTGACCATTTATCTTTGGGATTTCCGCACATCTGATTTTAACACAGAATCCACTGTTAAATTAACGAGAATCTGCCACCATAAAGAAAAATATGTTACTGGTGCTGGAGAAATTGTGAGATCACCAATAAAAAATAGTACTTTATAAATAAGACACAGAAGTAAATAATAGAGTGCAATTTTATACTGCCACAGTGTGTTTAGAGACATTTTAATTGTAAGTCACTCTACACACTATGGCCAAGGCATTAGTTGCATGGATTGATTACATACAACATGATGAATATCTGACATTTTCATCCCTGTTTTTTTCCTTTTTAGTATGCAAGAAAAATTCTTGCACCTGCAAATCATTCCATTATCTGGATTTGGCAAAAAAGTAATGTAATCCCTATTTGTGATTTCTACCTCGGTTCGAGAGGCTACTTAAGTCATATTTGTACAAAGTAAATTAATAATACATAATTAGATTGATGGATCAAAATCCTTAAGAAAAAACTTTTCAGGAATGAAGTGTTTTGATTTGTATCTTTTTTTTCTTCAGTTGCAAAGGACAAAAGGTACAAAGACCCCTGTGACTTCCAGCTATATTGTGGTGCAAATGCAGCTTCAGAAAAGGAAACACAAGCAATACAATCACAGCTCACAAAGAAGTTTAAGTGGTTACTTTGTTCAGATGAACAGCTCAGAGCCAAGGACCATTTGGATTTGTTACTTACTGTGCACAATTTTGCCAATGCATGGCTTTACCCAACAGCCAGGACAAATAAAGGAATGGGAAAGAAATGTGATAAAATCGAAGATAAAGAAACAGCAGACAGGGTATGTATACCTGCATGGTTTAATGCATACATGCAATGTATATTTTAAAACCCATCTATTTTCCCCAATCATATTACAGGTGGTATGCGTTTGTCAAAACAACTCTTTAGCTCCCATCCGAGGTTCACAGGTGAACTTGTGACGCAGTAGTGAAATGTCCATTTCATTGTGCGTATTTCTGCCTTCCATCTCACCATGAGCTTGCACAGAGGAATTTTTTTGCTCCAGTAACTGAAGGTGTATTCCACTGTGTTTTTAAGATTATGACTCAGTCGTCTTTCGGTGTAACAGGGTGATATAAGTTGACTGGAGGTAAATGGATGTTTCACAGCTGTGTAACAAGTTTGTATATGAACCTAAGGCGGTAGTTGAAGAACGGGGAGATTCACCTAATGCCTGTAACAGTGGGTTATACCACCTGTCATGTGATGGATACACCAAATGTCAGAAGATATGATGCATCCTGGGAGGCGGTTCCGCCACCGAGTAAAACCTATGACAGTGGGATATACCGCCTGTAATGTCATTGAGGTATTACCTAGGTTACACCTTTACATTCTCAGGTAATGAGTCATGAGTTGTGGATTATTGTAGTATGGTCCACTTAGTTGTTTTGGTAGAACTTGTTCAGAAAGATTCAATGGGATTCACATTTGGGTACTACATTTTTGACACAACACAAAACCTGATTTTGATTCGGGACAGCTTTTTCAAAATGTTTGATATGGTTATTATATCCTCTCATGAGCTGTACTAAAATGTACAAGATGGAGGGGTGAAGGGGGTTGTGACGAATATACGGGATAGATCATTCTTTAGGTTTCTTTTCAGAGCCATAAGGGCAATATGAAATAATGGACCTTTCCACGGTGTCAATCAAAATACCGCAAATCGGCAAACATCCTGTTTACTACAATAGCAACAACCAATCATTTCCTCCGGTTTTCATCGGCGCCATTTTGAATTATAAAAACGTGGCCATTTTTAGGGACATATTTGTAAATATTATTGCTTTCTGATAATGGAACAAAATGAAACCAAAGTGTAATTTAATAAAAAAAATTATATCATCAATCCTACCTACTTTAAAATGTCTGAAATGTATATATATGTCCCCAAGCTGCCATTGTTTACATTTTACTGCAATACACGAGGATTTGTTTTGATCAATAAATTGTTTATTTATTTATTTTTTAATTTTGTCACAATAAAACACATATACTTTATTGTATAATTGTTTATTATATGCTACATCCAATCATTTATAGTACGTGTTATTTATCTTATATCTTGAAATACTCAATGTTTACGTTTAATTTCCCGCCATTTTCGCCATTTGTTTGTCAGACACAGCCTGACATGGAGACAACTAAAATACCGTAAACCAGGAAGTGGGCGTGGCCTATGGAACGGTCCATACATATGAAAAAGGCTGCATGAAAAGGTGTCACCTAAGCATTATGTTTTGAAATGTTTTACATGTCTTGCAACCAATGGGAAAATATTTAACAATAACAACACATTCAAGACCTTTCATCTCTTAAAATGAAAGACTGAATTTTCTTTATGAAGCAATACATTTTACTTACAGCTTAAAAAAATAACAGAAGCAGCTGAAGAAGCTTCAGAGAAAGCTGGAGGTCAGGCTTGGAAATCTGGACCTGCTTGTGAAGTGCTCAAACGTAGGCTTCAGTGAATTAAACTTAATTGCTCTGACATGTGCTTTTGATAACGTGGACCACACATTACTTTTCACTTGCTGATTGAACTGGTTCTTTATAAATGATACCAGAGAATGTGGGTTAAAACCCAAATACAGGCAGATACATCGTGGCTCGAATGACAATTTAAAATGGTGGTCATCTGTCACTGGGTCATATTCCCAGTGGCAGGTTAAAAAACCCAAGGGCATTGATAAATGGTTATCTCTGAGTCTCTGTCGTTCTGTTAAGGGAATGCCAGGTACTAGAGGTCTTGGGCTTTTATTTGTACAGTCAGGATGGATCACTAGTGCTTTGAATCTTGTAGTACAAGAAGACATTGCACTGAGTATAAATAAGCAATACAGAAGTGATAATTTAAAAACCATATTTCAGTGCAAGAGAACGGAAAATCAGAGTACTACATCTGCAATAACGCAAGATACAATTAGACATTATTTAATTCAAATAATCCTTCCCCTGTTTCGGCACAAACAATCTACCACACGGGCACTACAGACACACATGTTTAAATAAAGTTCTTTGACATTAAAAATTTGTGTAAAACATATACTTTGCCATTTGCAAGATAATGCAAGATACATTGCTCCTTTAATTATGTTCATTTCACTCTTTCAGAGGGCGAGAAGTTTCTGAATGCTCCAGGCAATCTGATGGATTATGCATTTGAGAAAGCTAAAATTAAGAATCCAGTTGCTGTGGAGCTGAGAGGTCCGTTCTTTACCATTGGGGATGTGAAGGATATTCCTGCTGCTTTTGAAGAAGCTTGGGCAGGAGTTGTGGCAATGTTAAATGCACTCTAGACATACTGTGCATATTTAAGCTGTATGCATTTGTCTACTGTGCATATATATACTACCAGGATTATTGAAACTTTTAACTCAATCTTAAACACAAAGTATGTACTTGTTGTTAGAAGATCTCAGCCTCTAAGAATTATTTCATGAAGATTTTTCTTTTCTTTATTGCAATAAATATTGTTCTGTACAGGAAGTTATTTAAGATCATTTCTTAAATATTTATAATGATAGCAATTTGAAAGTATCAGCTGGAATTTGAAAAAATAACTTTGGTGTCAGTAAATTGAATTTGGCCTAACTTTTAGACACATTGCATGGACTTACCGACCCCGTGTGTTAGTGAAGGGTGAATGTACTGGATTACTGTAAATGAATAGTAATAAACCTTTTGATCATGTTTGGCACCTTCTTTACAAACGAGGAAATATCAGACACAACCGACACCCTTTTTGAATTACACCATTGACTATTAAATCCATATGAAAGAGTACTCAGTAACTGTCAAGTTGTGATTGATTTTCAGTCCCAGTTAACTTTATTTCTGATATATCACATATAATCTATTATATATAATACACCCCATATAATCAATTTAGTTGCACACAAGACACAAGGATCTTTGCACATGATAATTTTATATTAGAAAGAGAATCAAACCCAATGGTACATATTGTTAACCACAAGTATGTTGGGTTTGGAATATCCCACGAAATGAGATTATCGCTTGAAAACCAGTGTTAAGGTACTAATTCATACTGATAACAGTCCCCCCAGAGACCTCACCCTTTGTCAATCACATGACCCAGGCCCACACTTGTGACCAATTTGAATGTAAGACAACCACATTCAAGTACACATACGACCAATATAGTCACATGTTCAATAATCTATCATACATCTGGCCAATTCACCACTGACCATATAAACATCTGTTGTGTGAATGAAGTTTTTCCACAAATGCTAAAAGAAGACAGTTGTAATTAAAATGTACTATCATAACACATGTTAACACCAAAGGAGAAGTACCTTTGAACTTATATGTTACAAGTGACAAGAAATGTTTGGCATTTATGCATTACAGAGTGTCAAATAAGAATGAGATGAACTACGAAAGTGTCAAATTACCCAATTAAGCAATGTTTAGACAAGAGATAAACCAATTGGCAGAAGTGACTGCAGATCTTCTAAACAGTGGTACATATAAATAGAATGGTTAATATGTAGCCTTTTAAGAATTTGTGACAAATTTTATAAACATCGACTGAAACACTGTTTTACCACCAAAAGGCACACAAAATAAGGGTGAAAATGTGAGGACAAAGTGATTATATTTCTGAGGACCTGGACCGGGCAAAGAGGACTTAAATCCAGCACAGGTACTCTTTCCACAGTGAAGCCTTTCATTGACTGAATGCTCTTAGTTTGTGTTACAACAACAAAAGCACCCCTGTAAGTCTATGTTCACATATGCCAGACATAAAAAAACGAAATTTATCACATTGAGCCTTGATCAGTGACAAATACCTGATGTTGAAATTCCTTTAAATTTAGGGAGACGTCTGGTGTTGTTTTTATAGACCCAATTTCTGATTTAGGTTGGTAAGCAGACTTGACGTTAGCTAACACAGGCTTCATGAGGCACTGGAGAAAAACTTCATAGAGTCACAGAAGTCACAGGAAAGGAAATACGTCTATAAATATCTGTATACTTTCATCCAATATTAACACAGAAGGAGAAAAAGATGGCTGGTTTTTGCAGCACCATCAGGGAAGAAGTTGACCTTAGAACCAGGGATTTTATGCTTGATTATGTTATTAACCTCCTTGAAAATGCTACAAGCTTCTCCTGGGTTTCTGCAAAGGCCAGTCATGCTGTCTTATTATGCCGTATGGAACAGATGGAACAGGGTGAGATACAGAGTTGGTCTCAAACTGATAAGATAGATAGAGTACGTAGAGCTCATACTCAAAGGTAAAGGCAGCACTGCTAGAACCAAAGATAAAGGTCTTGCATCTAATGGCAAAGTACTCCCTTGTGTGTACTTTAACAGAGATGTCTGTATGCAAAAACACATCCGTGAAACAAGAGGAGTGCTGTATAAGCTTATTTGTTCATCATGTAGGCCAAAGGAAGGTGAGTCATTTCCACATGCTCAGGTAGAAGTCAAAAACTCAGGCAAAAAAATTCGGGCATAACTTCCTTTAACAGTCATGCCCACAAAGGTAGGTTTGTTTTCAATTCACAGGTCAATTCAGATCAAGTACTTCAGCCATGACTAATACCCTGGCTGGTACCAATCATTTTGGCGAAAGATCATATGGGCAAGTGGCTTCTGGCCAATGGGACAGTGGTAACTGTCGCCAACATTTCAACACATTGTTTAAGGCCAGTGCAAAGGGTTCAAATCAATCTTCTTCGATACTGAAAGGGATTACTGTCAAATGCACCAAACAACTGAGTAAACAGGAAAGTAAATTAAAAAGTGCTCTAAGGTAGTGACCACAACTTTAAGGTAACCAACCTAAGATTATGCAGTCCTCGGATCTCCCTATACTTAAACGTTTAGGTTACATGTTGGATCAGAGCAAGTACATACCTTTGGATAATAAGTATCAAATTTTAGATTGTACATAACCGTCATATTTATGACGATTGCCTCCCTTCAAATAAAAACCATACAGGTCTACAGTCACTGACTAAAACAAGCAATAACTCACGTTATGATCATTTAACTGCATGAGCCAAGAGTCAGGGTTATTAGATCTGGATATAATACATGAGAGAAAAAATGTAAGAAAATGATCCACTAAGTCCATTGTTTGGTAACACTTTGGGAGCACAACCTTGTCGAGAGTACCTTGCTTGTAAACAAAGATAGATACTAAGTTTGGCTGTATTCCCCTCACTCCAATCAAAATTTATCAAGGTTCTTCTGGAATATGAAACTGTCTCCCAGATCTTGCCACTGCACATTAAACCCAGTGGTCTTCCTAACTTTCCCGGCCTTATAATTCCTGTTGCTACAAATTTGAATAGTTTTAATTTGGAGGAAATATCTTTGTGGTTATTTTGATCAGCAATTAGTTGATCTAATAGAATTCAGTTTTCCCTCTGTATTTCGATAGAACTAGGCCTCTGGGAAGTTCTTTTGATAGTCATGCTTCTACTGTGAACTATCCTACTTATGTAGACAAGTATTTAGAGGAAGAGTCGTATCATTGGGCCATTATTGGCCCTTTGGACATCAAACCATTTGACCTGCATATAGTTCCATTGCTGACCAGGGACAAATCCAACTCTGACTATCTTTGACTTTTAAAAGGTTTTTCAATCAATGATGAAATCCTTAAAGATTTTTATCTGGGCACAAGATTTTATATGCACTATCCAACTGTCGATACCATCATACATACTTTGAATGACCTGGGTTCAGGGGCAAACATTTTTACGGTCAACATAAGCCATGCATTTAGGCATATCCAGAAAGATCCGGGTGATGTGGACCTACTGGGTCTTAGGCATAAAGATAAGCTGTACATTGGTCTATCTTTGCCCTTTGGATACAGATAAGTTGCTTTTTCCTTTAATAAGCTAAGCGACTCTGTAAGATATATTATGAATAGTTCATACTACACTCATGAATTACATTGACGACCTCATATACTGCGCCCTGCCCTCAAAAATTGATAAAGCTTATCAATTTTTGTTAACTCTTGTCGGATTTGGTTATCATTTGTTAGAAATGGTCGGATTAGAGGAAGGCCACCAAAATCGGATCTTTAATCCTCATTAGGTTCCTTACTCTATATTACTAAATGTATAAGACCTGCCAGGTTCTTCTTGAACCGTATGTTCCAACTTTTAAGAGATCGTGTTAATAATTATACTATTGTCCTTACTCAGGAGTTTTTCAGGGACTTAGCCTGGTTTAACACGTTTTTGACGTCATATAATGGGGTCACCATTTATCAGATCAAACCCATAATTACAGAGTTATCTTAGATGAATCTTTACAATGTCTGGGTGGTTGTTATAACAACTTTGATTATAGTTTACCTATTTCTTTAGGTTTATGAATTATAACATTGCTCACCTTGTAATAATTAATGTCATGGTGGCTTTGAAAGTCTGGGGTCACTGTTGGTCAAACAAATGTGTGGAAGTGCTCACTTTTGGCAGGGCTAGATATGCCACTTTGGCTACTTGTGCCCATAATATTTGGCCATAGGTGCCATAATTGTGGTCAAATGGTCAAAAACTATCCTGGATATGGTCTCCAATGCCACTGTGGTTATCCCATTTTGAGGTGGTTCATCTCTCTGTCCAGTCTCTGCCATTAAGGCTATGCTGAAAATAAGACACCTTTAACCAGATCAACCTTTATTTTAGGTTCACTGTGCTGGAGAATCGAATGTTCTTACTGACTTCACAGCTAGCAAACACCTAAACCAGGTTTCTTGCATTTTAAAACTTTCCAGGTCACTTACATGTCATGATTTCAGGAGAGGGGGCCACCTGGACGTTTCTGAAGGGCGTGCCTATACACCAGATCATGATATTTGGCTGTTTCTGTGCACCTGGACTTATTTTTGGAGATACATTAATTTACCTCATTCTGCTCGTTCCAGGACCTTTGAGGCTCACCTTACCTCTAGCTGCCCCTACTAGGTGTTTGGGCATTGCTTTCCCCTGTTCCTTGTAACTTTCCATGGATATGGTTATTTTATTATTATTATTGTTATTATATTATTATTATTATTTATTATTATTATTGACAATTCTACATCTTACTTTCTTAACTAGCTATGCATGGCTGGTCATATACTTTGTTTTATATTTGCTGGGTTAGTCTTAGTCTATGCCTTCCCCTCTGGGGTTACCTTCTTTACCTAGGTTTTAATGTATTGTTTTCAACTTTCCTGACCTTTATTTGACCTCTAATTGCCTCTATTACTGAAGCATTGCTGGTTGAGAGAATTGATGAAATTGAGGTTAAAGTTTTGACCTTTGTGTGACCTATCAAAGTAAATAAATTTTCATTGTCAATGATCCATACTTACATGTATGTGTGCTTTATGAATATGATGTGCTAATATATTGTAGTAGTCTCATTTAATCTTCTTATGCACAATAAAACTTTTAATCCCATTCTTTTACTTTGTTGCTGAGGCTGGGGAATGTTGAATATTACAACTTCAAAACAGAATCAAGAAAACTGCTCTTGGGAACGAATGTACTGACCAGACAGAAATGATAGATTGACAGTGGCAATCTGTATGGGATGCTCTCAATTGATATAGAACTATGTCAATTCCAGCACTAATAGAGATGAAGACCTGGATCTACAAGTGCTGCACTTCAGTTGTTTCTTCAGCATTATTAAGCATGTACAAGTACTATAAGTTGATTTTTTTTCACAATTTATGGCCATTTGATATTTATTCTTTGTGGATTTACTTATTCATTGGACTAAAAGAGCAGTAAATGTATTATCAGCATCTGCCAGCTGGTGAAGGGTGTTGTAAGTAAATAGTGCGTGATGATGGATTGGATTAGAAATCTTCAGAAACAAAAATACTAAGAACAGATAGATATTCGACCTTGAATCCCTAACCCATGGACATAGGATTGCATTGAAATACTTTAAATAAAGTGTACGTAGATTTATTTATTTATTTGGGGTTTTACGTCACTTTCAACACTGTACAGGTCATATCACGACGGGCAGTTGGAAGGGCAGAGGAAATAAAATAAAGTAATTAAACACTTTAAACATCTTGAGAAATATTGGGCTTCATACTTGTCCCATGATGTCCCAGGTAATGGTATTGGCTCCATTCAGATTTAAAGTTGTTAAGCAGAAAATAAGCATATCATATAATCTGAACATTAAAATTTTTCTGGGTCAATAATCGATTTCAATGATTAATCTCTGTTGTTAGCATTCAATAATAAATTACCAAATAAATCAGACACTAAAGGAAGCTATAGCTTTCTTCTTAACAAAGCGTTTTGTTCCAGTGTCATACCTTTATGACTGTGACTATAAATTGACCAGCACTGATACCTGGAAAAGACTGTGTTGTAGTGCTTACATCAGAAGAAAGTGTTTTTGAGACATAGGAAACTATCAGGTATTTTGGATAGTGCACATTTATGGAAAGCTTTTAATAAATTAAACTTGAGATTTCTCTGTTTAAATATTTTATTTCAAACTTTCTTTGAATTTTTGATTAGAAAATTTTAAAAAAGTAAATCACAATTTAAAAAGTAACTGATTTTACATTAAAAATATTTGTAGAATTTATGAAATATTTCTGAATACATGATTTCTCAAAAAAATGGAAAAGATTTGCATTTGAACAAATACCTTCAGTGTTATATTATTTTTGATCTTGTGCTAGAAGTGAATCTAGCTAATGGGTAAGATACATTATGTTGATGAGCAAAATTTTAAAAACAAGGCCACTGCCGCAGTAGTTATCTCCCGCCTTAGAATCAGTAACAATGGAGAACTAAAGGAGATATAAGGCCTTTGTAGTAAGATAACCCCACTTGACATTGAAGAAGGGGTCAAAGGTAAAAATCAGCAATTGGAAAAGAGTCTCAGGCCTTTACTTCCTTTAAGTTGTTTTCACATTTGGAACCCCTAGTAGCAATGATAAGGGAGATATAAGGCCTTTTTCATAGGATAATCCCATTTAATATGTGATAAGACGGCCATTTTGTTTTCGAAACTAGGCCAAATTACTATCAACCTAACTTTTCTAGCCATATATATTTTGTACATTTTTGATGAACCTAGCTGCAATATTTCGAGTTTTAGAGCATCTTAATGATTTTTAAATAGTTTTTTGGCCATGGCGGCCATTTTGTTTTTCAAAATAAGGCCAAAATTTTTTCTCAGGCAAAACATTTGAAGGCCAGGACTTTTGATTGTCTGTCTTGATATTCTGAAGCCATACACCAACAATAAGGGTGAAATAAGGACATTTTAGTGTGATGACCCCATTTAACCTTGAAGCAGGGGTCAAAGGACAAATTCGACACCTGGAAAAGATTCCCAGGCCATGACTTCCTACAAGTTGTTTTCACATTCTGAACCTCTAACCAAGAGCAATATTAGGGGAGATATAAGGCCTTTTTAGTAGAATAAGCCCGTTTGACATTAAACATGTGATATGGCAGCCATTTTCCTTTTAGAACTAGGTCAAAATTACTATCAGGCTAGCTTTTCTAGCCATCTATCTTTTGTGCAAATTTGCTTAAGTAGGCTGAGGACCTTAGATTTCTGCAGAATGGTACTTGTCATATTATTGACTAGACTATTGCTAAGCTTATGAATTAATAAGAGGCAGTGACAATCCTTACAAGACTGAATTCAACAAAACTTCATGTATTCACTAACTGTATTAACTATGAATATTAAAAACATAAATCCCAGATTATGTGTGACGAAATTGTTGTGGTGATTTGGCTTCTCCTCCATTAACTTCTGCGATATTTCTACAATAAAAAGGCCACTGATGACATCGATTCCATTCTACTTTTCATGCATTTATAAATAGATTGCCCTGATCTGAACTTTAAAGTTTGAGTTCCGTGGTATAGCATGTGAAAGTTGTAAAACTGTGACAAAAAGATTTGAGAGTTCCTTTTACATGTCAATAAAAACTTGGTATATTTCATACAGTACATGAAAAAGACAGTATTTTTATGTTAATACATTTAGCATGGTGCGCTGGTTTCTGGTGATTATCCTGATTACTGTATTCTTTGGATGTGCAGAATCTCTAGATAAACTCAAGCCGAGAAATATCAAGTAAGAACAAAGGCTTTTTTATCATGAATCATAAAATGTTCTATACTTTTCAATATTTTTGTCTCTAGATCTTACTTCAACCACAGCTGTGTAGACATTTACTTACTTTTGGAAATTATATGTTATGGATTGGAGGAGGGCGTGGACAGGGACAAAAAGCCTCATGACTAAAGTTTCAAACTCTGAAAGGGGTGCGTGCGCCCCCCCTCCCCCCCCAGATCTGCCACTGATGTTATCATTTGTCCAAGGTTTAGGATTGTTGATGAGTATTTGTTAAAGGTTTAGGATTGTTGATGAGTATAAAAGATAAGTTATGCAAATAGATATAAACAATTTTCAAAATATCTCTCTGGACAAAATTGCCAATATTTTACAGAATGGTTGCATTAAATGTTACATTCCAAGGAAGACAGAAGATTGTGAGGAGATTTTTCAAGCTGGTAGAAAACTTTGGTGTGAGTATTTTTTCTTTATTTATTGGAAAGATAAGAGAGTTAAACTAATGCAGAACTACCGTGGTAAATTCTAATAATTACCATTTTTTCCAAACGAAAGTTCATTTCGTGTTTGATATTTTCCAAAATAATAAAAAGCACCCTCAGGCATAGATAATGACATTACAGTTTAATATAAATTAAGATAAATACTTGACTGTCTCATCTCGGGATGTGTGGTCCAATCGAAATCATTCAAAACTTTACTTTAAAAAATATTGACTGATATATGTATCTCCAGTAAGTTATCAGTTTTTTTTTTTAAAAAAAGATAAAATTTTGTGTTAATGTAAAACAGTGTCTATGTCTTTTCATTAACGGTCTACTTCAAAATCTCATAACTCATGCGTTGATCATTTCATGCTCCAGACAGAACATCTTAAATTGAGGTACAAATTAAATTGTCCACTTATTTGTCGCAATATATCCAGAAATAGACATCAGACTTAATTTAACTTTATTTAATGCTTTAAACAGCACGTATCTTAATGTGATTTAGATAATGGTATATATCTAGTCTAAGCTACTACTGACAACTGTGTGTTACGTTATTTTAGGACATTAAGACAGGCGTTAGTAAACTTTCACTCCCTGGATCTGATAAGTCATTGATGGACTAGTTTGCTTCCTTTTTCAGATAAATTTGGGAAGGTTGGAAATACCTTTCTTACTTCTGGGACTGAAAATGATCATCCTTCTGATCTTCCACAAATTATTGGCATTTATCAGTATCTCTGCTGCCTTTGACAGCATTGATCATTCCACTCTTCACAGTTGTTTTCAGACTTAGTTGGAGTTGGGAGCTCTATTTTTAAATGGTTCACTTCCTATTTAATTGATGATTATTAGTTGATAAAATTGGTTCTGCTATATCTGATCTTTATAAACTCTTGTTTGGTGTTCTCCAAGGTTCTGTTTTGGCTCTTTGTTGTGTTCATGCACCATATTCCTCTTGTTTTGATGATTGGTAAACACAAATGTTTTAGGTTTCATTTTTCGCAGTTGATACCTAAGTGAATGTGCAGTTATAACAGAAGAAACATCTGCTGTATTTGTCCAGCTGGACAGGTGTCTTGATGTAAAACGTGGATGTCTAATAGCAAACGCAAATTGAATTCTAACAAGACTGATTTTATACTCTTAGGTTCAAAAGACAGAGGGATAAGTTGTAGGCATGTTTCCCAATTGGCATCTTAGGAAGTCCTCTCTGCCCAGCTGACTCAGTCAAGACCCAGGATGTGTGATTCGACTCTGGTCTTTCATTGTCTAAATATGTTCAATTCAAAGTGTCTGCAAAAGTTGTTTGTGCAGCTCAGGGACTTCAAACATATCAGTTTCTTACTCATGATGCTTCTATGCTTGTGACCAATGCTTTTGTCAGTAGTCTGTTGGATTACTGCAATTCACTTTTCAGCAGTCTCTCCCAGTTCAATCTTCATAAATTACAATGTATCCAAACTAGTGCAGCTGGAAACACCAGCAAATACAACATCATAACTCCTGTTTCAAAGAAATTGCATTGGCTTCCTGTTGATCATCTCTTATTGTTTAAAACAGTCACACTTGTTTACAAGTTTCTTTACACTGGTTTTTCCAAGTATTTTGCTCCATATCTGTTTCTTACATTAGTTTTTACAGTACCAGTCTCAGTCAGAGTGGGGGTAAATTTCTTGTTGTTCCTCATTTGTATCTTTCTACCCAAAATTTTGCTAGTTTAGTTATATCTTTGCTTTTGATACTCTAACTATATAATGTTCTTTCTGATGAGATTGGCGCATCCCCCCTCTAGCCTCTTTCCGGAAGCACCTGAAAACCTACCTATACACCTAGGCATACTAACCTTAGTCTTACCAACCTTATTCATTACCTGAAGTTCTCTGTGGTGCTTTACCTCCATTTTGTCCCAAGATGCTGAAATTGGTTTACTGCCTTGGAGCTGTTGCGCCTTTAGAGTCCCCTTCATAAAGGGAAGATTAAGCACTATAAAGTCTACTTAGAATTAAAATGATTAGAAATGGTAGGATTGAGCTGTTTTGATATGCATATGCTTGTGTGGCTGCAATTATTCCTAAAAGACATTGAAAACTTTTAGACTTCCTCCTCATACCACTCTGTTATACAATTCATACAATAAGTACCTGTTTTTGGTTTTTTAAAATATATCCACTCAAGCTCCCATTATTACACAGATGGCTGCCAGAATGAGTGTCATCTACTTCTATCTACTACTAATTATCATTCTTTCTGCAAACAGTTGTACCAACAACTCATGTATACTGTATGCCACACTTACATTTCTAGGAATATGTATTATGATGCTGAAGTTTAAGTGTTTTGTGTGGGTGTCTTGACTTAAGGGCTATGCCTTACAAAACTGATACCAAAAACGTGCAAAATCTACATTTCCATATTGCATATTGTCATGTATTTTATTTTAATGTATATGCGACTTTAACTATATTCCAGACAGGAGTTCAGCACTGGTCATCAATCTTAAAAATTTTACTTATAATTCTAATGGGACTTTTATAGTGCTTAATCTCCCCACACAAGAGGACTCTAAGTTGCAACAAACCGAAAAAGTAGTCAACAAAATTCCAGTATCCAGAGACTGGAGAGGGGTCAAGCACCACAGAGAATGCCAGGGGATGATCCAGGCTAAGGTGGGTATGCTTTAGTGCACAGGTAGATTTTAAGCTGCTTTCTGAAAGAGGCCAGGGGGTGGAGAGGCACGAATCTCATCTGGAAGAGTATTCCACACAGTGGAAGCCTCAAAAGCAAAACTATTGCCAAAGTGTTTGACAGATTTATGAACAGAAGGGTAGAACTTTGGAATGACAAGGAAATTGCCACCACTTTGACTGCGCCTGCTACTATATAATTTATCCAAGTAGCACATATTACCTTCTAGTGGTCTTTATTCTACAGCTTGATGTGTGGAAGTATCCAGCAGATAAGTATGACTTTGCCTTGTTAATGGTACAAAGTCAAGACAAAGAAGAAATAAAAAAGAAATTTGAAAAGTTTGGTATTACTGGAGCTGCAGCTGACCAGTTTGATGATGAAGTGAAGAGGTAAGAGTCACTGACATAGGAGCACTATTGCTGGCTTTTTTCAGGCGAACTATTTGTGGAAAACACTGAAGACTATCCTTGAGTAACTTTTAAAATTGATACTTAAATACATAAAAATTATCTAAAACAAGCAGCTAAAATTTAAAACAATTTACCTATAAAATGATACATTTCAGGATGAGTTATCTTTTCATTACAAGGTAACATTAGTATCTTATGTTTTGGACTACTTTATAACTATATACAGATGATAAGATTTGTTTTATTCTATAGATCCATGGTGGATGAATTTGATAGACTTAAGAAACGATCTAAGAATGGAAAGATACCATTTGACATCAATGATGCTAATACATTTGAGGAGGTTTGGATGGTTTTTTTTCCTTTGACTATAGTAAATAGTAAACAAGTGTTGCCTAGAATTTTCTGGAAAAAAATGAAGGTGAACAAATGTTTTTAGCTATGGTTCTTTTATAAATGGTTTATAGATGATGGACAAATTGCAAGAATGGAAGAAACAATGCCCAGAAGACTTAAAATGCAGAATAACAGCTCTTGGCACAACTCTTGAAAAAAACACCATCCAAATGTTTTCTGTAAGTATGGCCATTTTATCTTTAGTCCCAATACACCACAACTTTTATTCACAGTTTTACAGAGTATACAAGTGAATGTTTTATTTGATCCAGCATAGAAATAAACTATTATCAATTGTTCAGTGTTATGTTGGTTGATTATCTTAATAAATTTTTGAACTGGATATTGTCATAATTGTATATATTGATGTTAAATAGTTGACACATAGATGATTGTAGATACTCTACAACTGTATTGCATAGATTGGCCTTAAAGAGGATAAAAAGAGAAAGAAAAGGGCTATTTATTCAACTCTATTCATGCCATCGTCCAAATGGCCTCCAACTACACCTTTCTCTGCCCAAAATTCATCTTATGAACCTTCAAAATCAAATGCATCTTCCACAACTTCAAAGAATTCTACCACTACTACTTCTAATACAACTACTCCTTTTATTACTAAAACAACTATTCCTTATACAAGTAACACAACGGCCCCAAATTCTACAACTACTACTTTCAATACAACAACTACTTCAAACAATTCTACCACTACTACTTCTAATACAACTACTCCTGTTATTACTAATACAACTATCCCTTATACAAGTAACACAACGACCCCTTATTCTACAACTACTACTTTCAATACAACAACTACGTCTACTACAACTACTACAAGTACAACTACTACAAGTACCACTACAACACCGGAACCACCTAAACCAAAGAGGGGAATATGGATTGACTGTCTGATTCATGCCAGAGAGTGGATAGCAGGAACAACTTGTATGCTGTTCATCAATAAAGTGAGTCTTACATGTCATTTTCAGTGCATCATATGAATGCTCTCAGATAAATTTATTTGATCATAACTTGTTGAAGAATGGAAACAAATGGTGGAGTATCTAATAGGGAAGCTTTCCAAATGACATGTACAGAAACAAATATATCACAAATGTAGATAACAATATTACACGAGTGTGCAGCATTAGTGTTAAATTGTTAATCTTCATAATGTATATATTGTTCTGTGTATGTCGAACGAGGGATGGTTTACTTTTATTATCCAACATTTTGTATGATTAACCAGTGAAAAATAATCATGACTATATTTATTTAACCCTATCTACACTAATATAAACAAATCAAATAAATCCATTTTCAGTTAATTATGTATAGGTTAATAGCCAAGTAAGTGTCCAATATTGGAAAATAATGGACTGTTTACGAGGTCCCGAAGGGACCGAGTCAACAGTTCATTATTGGACACTTACGAAAAGTATTTTTTCGGTTTTATGATAATTTTAGTAGAAATAAATGTGAAAGGGTTTCTTTGGAAATGTGCTAAAAAGAGTTCTAAATATGGTCAAAATCACAAAGTGGCCAATAGTGAAAGATAATGGACACTTTTAACAAAAGAAAAACTCTTGGGTGTAATTTAATTTATTTTAATAAGTTAAAGAAATACATTTTAAGGGGTAGCTTGAGTTGTACATGTCGAGTGTTCGTCAGACATAAGGGACCAAGCTTGTATGTAGCAGCCAAGTTGCCCAGTGTCCATTTATTTTACATTGCCAATGTTTTCTTGATGGCAGAAATGGTGTTGATTTCCTATTATCAATATTGGGGGGTAATCGGAAACAATTACTGAAAAGAAATAACCAATTTTGAAACAAACTTAAATGTTAGTAATTGTCACATCAACTAATTATGATATGATGGAATGAATCACTAACTCAGGTAAAACAGGAACATCTTAGCAGTAATGGATAAGCTTAATTACCAGAAAATTATCAAGATGCATTCTTACTGGACAGTCAAGTTTCAGTGTTTTTGTACAAAGATATTTTTCATAGGTCACATACAGAAGGCAACTTGGTTTCTGATTATGTAGTTTACATAAACACTTGACATAATCTCTTTGTACATACATTCAAAATAATGTGTAAACTTATTCAGAGATGTGATGTTATTTATTATACCAATCTTAAATTTTCATATCTGTAATTATATGCTATAATAGTATTTAAAGTACATTTGCTTCATAGCAAACTAAAATTTATGAATTTTATAAGGTAAAATAAGAGGAAAAACGGATGGTATTATAATAACGATTTTTGGACCAAAAGCTTGATATGCATCTCAAATTTGTTTGTCATAATCAAACTTGATTAAAAATTCCCATGAAGCTCTCACAAAAGGAATAAATATCACTTACATCTTAACTTAGCATTGAGATGACAGCCAAAACCATGAATGTAATTTTGTATTTTTATTACAGCTAATTACCGAGCACAAGAAGGCAGGAGTAAAAGAACTCCTGGAGAAGTATGATTGGCATTTTGTCCCTGTGATGAATCCTGATGGTTACAAACACAGCTGGGGTTTTGTAAGTAAAATAGAGTCTACACATTTCATTAATTATGACATATGTTCAATGATTTTTCATAGTACAATGTTTGGGTTTTGCATTAATTAGCTGGTGACATAAGACCTTGGCGGGTTTTGTGTTTTCAACGATCAGTGACAATAATATCAAAAATCTTGCAACATGCCAGTTTTTAACAGCTTTTAATGCAGGATTCCGTCACATTTATATAATCCTACATAAAATAATTTTTATTTTTGTTACCATTTCCTCTACAGCCTTACAATCTTGAAATGTTTTTTACCCTGTGACACTAACGGTCTTCTTAATTCTCTCACACCACCCAACTACAACTTCATCCAAAATCCATAGAAATAGGTGGTGGTCTTAGTTTATTGTGTAGGAAAACCTTCTCTCCTAGTGTTGTTACAACACCAGATTTTAAATCACACGAAAGTATCATACTATCTTGCAAGTCTGACCACAATAATTTTGTAGCTGGGTGTCTGTACCGTCCACTAGATTCATATACTACTGGGTTCTTGGGGGATGTTCTGGTGCCCTCTGGTGACATAAATGTTCATCAGGATATCAAGTGTTGTGAAAGGACCAGATTTAATAACATTCTTCAGTGTTGCAACATGGTTCAGGTTGTTACTGGCCTAATACTATGGCACACTCTAGATGCACTCTTGTCCAGAATAATAGTGTAGATGACTATCCTGACCATGTTCTTATGGGATGCCAACTGAATTTCTCCCACCCAGCAGCCAGCATTGAACAACATGTCTCTATTATCTTTGGTATCACAAGATTGATACAAGTTCTGCAATTATCTCAACAATATGCCATGATCAATATGTCAATGGCTTCGCCATCAGTTTGACAAGGATGCACTTATCATCTCATGCATGGCAAAACAGCAGTCAGTTGAGTGGTTGTCTGATTCATACTACATGGCATACTCTGTAAGAAGGTAATTTGAATGGATGCACAAAAAACACACGATACAGTCAAACAGATCAAGGCTCAGGCCTGCCTGCTCCTAGCTCAGATAAAAGCCTGGCACACAAGTTCACTGTATTTTTCTGTGAGACAATAAGAAAATTAGGGACACATTCCCTACTTCAGGCTCTTCTACTGATTCATCTACTTTGGCGCCTTCTGTTTTAATACATTTGAGACCATAAGTGAAGATGAAGTCCTCAAGATTTGATTATCCCACTAAATCATTCTTACTGGACACTGTAATTACATTCTCGATATCCCCTTGCCATCCATAATGAATTTTTAAAATTATTCCCTAAGTGAAGGCTCTTTTCCTGATGCATTCAGAAATCTGGTTGTCACCCCTTTTATTAAGAAGGCTTCGCTTTCTAGAAATGAACTTTAGGATTACCATTCAGTGTCTGGTGTCTGCTTTCTGTTCAAGTTTGTTAAGTAGGCCGTTATCAAGTGGTTAATATCCCATATATATATAGAAAGAGAAATAAGCTGGAAAATCCTTATGAGTCCGATTTAAGTCCAGGTCATTCTACTGAAGCGGCTTTACTGGCAATAAAAATCAGGTCCACCTCTCCCTGGCACAAGGTGACCCACTGCTCTGGTGTTGCGTGACTTGTCAGTAGCTTTTGACACTATTGACCAGAATACTCTACACAGTACTGAAATGTCCAACTTTCACTGAATTTGACAGTTTCTTACTCATGAAGGGGCCGTCCTTGTTGCAAATGCCCCCGTTAGTAGTCATCTTTAGAATTTGTTATGTTTTAATCATTGTGCAGATAGTAAAATTTAACTTATTAAGTGGAAAACATAGAAAACAGTAAACCGGTTTAGGAAAATAACCACTAGTCAGAAAACCACTTTAGAAATGCTACAAAACTAGTCGTCAGGTTTAACTGCCAAAATTATTTTGGGAACAAAATATCTTTTACAATGAGGCCATGCTTATCTATTGGTCAAATTAATATTTCCACATTAAAGCAATAAGCAAGTAAATTATTCATCTTTATGTTTATGTAGGATCTTACAAAGCCTCTTACTCATGAAGGGGCCGTCCTTGTTGCAAATGCCCCCGTTAGTAGTCATCTTTAGAATTTGTTATGTTTTAATCATTGTGCAGATAGTAAAATTAATATTTCCACATTAAAGCAATAAGCAAGTAAATTATTCATCTTTATGTTTATGTAGGATCTTACAAAGCCAAGAGAATATCCTATGAGGCGTTTGGCAAGAAAAAATAGAGCAAAAACTTGTCCCAGAAATCCTTTACTGCATGGGGTCGATTTAAACAGAAACTATGATGATGGACACTGGTGTGGTAATGCAGAATTTCTTTTGTACTTTTGTAGTAATTTTATTGCATGGTGAGCCCATAATATAAACTAATACTTCAGAAGGCAAAAAGTTTGAAGCATACTGATTGGATTTAAGTTGTGAGATTTAATTGAATGTCTTTGGAGCAATGCGGCTGCTTTCTCTGCCTGTTGTTAGATACAGTTTTACATGAAGAAAACATTAGAAATGTTGACTGTCAGTTATACTTTACACCTATGACAAATTATATTAAATTGAGTGATATACTTTTGTGAAGGAATACTGGAAATCATATCACAACACAGTAAATTTTCACCCCACAGCCCTATTGTTTTCACCCATGGTGTCCGGATGGTCGGGCAGGTGGCGGGAAAAGTTTGCACTGTCTGCACTGTATCTCAGCAAATGTTAGGTGTAGGAAGCTGATACTTGGTAGAGATATTGGTTAGGGGTGTAGGTGTGCAACGTCATAGTCTGGCCTTGATTTGACCTTTGACTTGCCGTAGTAACCTTGACCTATAAAATCTTGTCTGGGCTATATCTCAGAAACTGTAAAGTATAGGTAATTGATACTTTGTAGGGACATTGGTTAGAGGGTGTAGGTATACAACCTTAAAATCTGACCTTGATTTGACCTTTGACTTGCCGTAGTGACCTTGACCTATAAAATCTTGTCTGGGCTATATCTCAGAAACTGTAAAGTATAGGTAATTGATACTTTGTAGGGACATTGGTTAGAGGGTGTAGGTATACAAACTTAAAATCTGACCTTGATTTGACCTTTGACCTTGCCGTAGTGACCTTGACCTATAAAATCTTGTCCAGGCTATATCTTGGAAACTGTAAGGTGTAGGAAGTTGATACTTGGTAGGGACATTGGTTAGGGGGTGCAGGTGTACAACCTCAAAATCTGACCTTGATTTGACCTTTGACCTTGCCATAGTGAACTTGACCTATAAAATCTTGTCCGGGCTATTTCTTGGAAACTGTAAGGTGTAGGAAGTTGATACTTGGTAGGGACATTGGTTAGGGGGTATAGGTGTGCAACATCATGGTGTGACCTTGATTTGACTTTTGACCTTGCCATAGTGACCTTGACCTATAAAATCTTGTCTGGGCCATATCTTAGAGACGGTAAGGTGTAGGAAGTTGATACTTGGTAAGGATATTGGTTAGGGGTTGTAGGTGTGCAACATCATGGTGTGACCTTGATTTGACCTTTGACCTTGCTGTTGTGACATTGACCTAAAAAATCTTGTCTGGGCTATATCTTGGAAATCGTAAGGTGTAGGAAGTTGATACATGGTAAGGATATTGGTTAGGGGTTGTAGGTGTGCAACATCATGGTGTGACCTTGATTTGACCTTTGACCTTGTCATATTGACCATGATTTTTAAAATCTTATCTGGGCTATTTCTTGGATTCAATAAGGTGTAAAGGTTGACACTTGATAGGAACATTGGTTAGGAGGTGTGGGTGTGCATCATAGTTTGACGTTTATGCTCTGCCAAAGTGTGATCACCTGCCATATTTGAGACATCTTTCTCTTATGACAAAGATATATGGATTGCTGCAACTGATTATTATATGTACTTTTACATAACTATGCTATTTCCATTGACAGCTATTCTCCAATTAATAAATTTTACAGCTTCATATTTTAGGTTACTGATTAAACCTGTCATATTGCTATTGAATTGTTTTGTTTAGTATTTTATCTTTACATACATTTTCTTTCTCTTAGATGTTATTTTCTCTACGTAAACATTATTTGGACATTTATATAGGTGACACTGCTCTGAAAATATCCCAGTCTTTGTACTGTTTCACTACTTCTATATGTCATGGTGTTGAAAACTATTTCCCCAGGCTGTGGGGTATGGGCATCTCTGATGATTTTTATTACAAAATAAATTATATTGTGAAACTTAACAGTTAATTAAGCTGGAACAAGGTATTTACAAAATAGTTTAGAGTATAGAAACATGAAATCAATAAAGACGTCCTCTCTCCATGGCATTGTACTGTGCTGAATTCATTGATGCTTCTCATCAAGTGTAGATTTTACAGGGAAATTTTATGAAATCACAAAGTCTTGAAAATTTACCAGTGCTATAAAACTACCATGATATTACATATCTAAATTCATCTTGTATAAAGACCGGCCATACATAAATACCAACACACCCCTTCTCTTTAGTTGCAAAGGACAAGAGGTACAAAGACCCCTGTGACTTCCAGCTATATTGTGGTGCAAAGGCAGCCTCAGAAAAGGAGACACAAGCAATACAATCACAGCTCACAAAGAAGTTTAAGTGGTTACTTTGTTCTGAGGAGAAACTCAGAGCCAAGGAGCATTTGGATTTGTTACTTACTGTGCACAGTTTTGCCAATGCATGGCTCATACCAACAGCCAGGACCGTTGATGGATTGGGAAAGAAATGTGACAAAATCAAGGATAAAGAAACAGCTGACAGGGTATGTTAACATGGTTTAACATATGACAAATGTATACAGTCAAAATGTGACCACTCTCAAATAGAGACCACTTGTACTTGTGTTAACATATTTCATTTTTCCTGGAAGACTATCATTTTTACTTTTTACCCATTCTTCTTTGTAAGATCTCATCATTTTAGTTCATGCTTATAACATAAGGAGAACTACATAGAGAATCATATTTGAAGGTTTTGTACTATGTTCTCAAAAAAGTTATAATTAACTAGTTTCAACTGTTTAACCAACGCCTTTATCTTACTATATTCTATTGTATAATATGCAGCTTTGACTCACAAAACTTACAATCTGTGATTGTTAAATAATGGCTTTGACTTATACATTTGACTGCATCATTGCTTAATAAAGACTGTCTGTGTAATTATTTAATTAAGGTCTTGACTTATAACTCTTACTATCTATAATTGTTTAATAAAGACTTTGACTTATAAATCTGACTTGTATAGTTGTTTGATTACGACCTTGACTTATAAACCTGTCTGTGTATAATTGTTTTACTTTATGTGTTACAGCTAAAGAAATTATCACAAGCAGCTGAAGCAGCATCTGAGAAAGCTGGAGGTCAAGAATGGAAGTCTGGCCCCGCTTGTGAAGTACTTAAACGTAGGCTTCAATATGTAAATCTTAATCAAGTAATTAAAAGATATCAGTAATTTTAACGTCTGTGTGTTACTGTAGAAAACCCAGTTTCTTGGTAAAATTGAATACTTTTTTCTTCGGACAAAAGTGAATGGCTACTATGTGAAGTAGAAACATAGGACTTTCATGAGATATCATTTTGAGAAATCTGTGTTGTATCAGTGGAGTAATGACAGGTTCTTGTATTTATACCTGCCATTCACCTTTTGCTGTAAAATCAGTAAATACAAATCTCTAGAACTGATGTTTTATTATTTTATGAGACTCATTTACTTTGCCATAGTTGGCTAGGTTCTATGTTAACCTTTATATAGAAAAGTAAAACAATTTGGGTTCATAAAAATATTGTGCTTTCCAGGTGGTAAAGAGTTCCTCAATGCTCCGGGTAATTTGATGGACTTCGCACTTGAGAAGGCAAAAATTAAGAACCCAATGGCTGTAGAATTGAGAGGTCCATTCTTTACCATTGGCAATGTGAAGGATGTTGCTGCTGCTTTTGAAGAAGCCTGGGCAGGTGTTGCAGCAATACTGAATGCTCTGTAGATCTGATGTGCATACATTGACATGTAGACAGGTCTGATGGTTGTTTGGACAAATTGTAGATTTCTCTATTTTCTGAGCATGACAAGCCAAAGGCAGTTAACTCAATAAGTCCTGGGACCCAGTCTTGACATAATGTTAAAACTGTTGTAAAGACAAGGATAAATCTAAGGTATCAGAAAATCCATTTTTCCAAACAGAATATTCAAAATAGAGAAACTTCACAAATACATTCATGTAATAAAATGATTTAAATTTTAGTCAGAAAAATTTTTGTTTGTGTGGTAGCTTTGACATTTTCTGTCGGTAAGATCAAACCTTCCCTATCCCAGCGAAATCTTGTGGAATGACTTCTGTATTGAACGGAAACTGCAAGCATCTGCATTTAATATATTATTAGTATGTATCAATGTATATCAATCTATTGGGAGAGTATATATCACATGTGGTGGTGGACAATAAAATGCATATTCAATAACATCGGGTTTTTCAATTAAAATTTTGGGAACTTTATTAAATTGTAGAACATGTAATATTCAGTATTTTCCTCATTTTTAGACTGCATTGTGTATATGAAAATACTAAGTAGACCACATACATAATCAGTACAGATGTTAATGCTCGATTGGATATCGGATTAATATCACTTGGTCTAATACACCAGGGCCGGTATTCACGAAAGGTCTTAGACTTAGCCAGGTCTTAGGCTCAAATGTGGTCTTAAAGTTGAGACTTTTGTCTCAGCTAAGTTTTGTCTTAAAACTGTATTCACAAAGGGTGACTTAGCTAAGTCCAAGATTATCAAATAACCACAGTGGTTTTCTGGGTCATGTGACCTTTCTTTTCTATTCAAACTATACTATTGGTGACATATATCCTTCATTTAATGCATTTTATCCAAGGAAAAATGCTGTTTTGAAATGGAAAACCTTGTTACCACATATAAACTTCCCAAAGACTGCTTTAGTGGGGTGTTCTGTATAACTATACTTTATTTAGAGCCATTTCAAATTTTGAAGTGGAGAAAAGTTTATGGCGGCCATATTTAAGTCCTCTTTACAAAATTTAAGCCCACTACCAACCAGTCTTAAAGTTGAGCCCTTGGCTAATCCTAAGACCGGTCTTAAATTCTTTGTGAATACCACTAAGCCTAAGACAAGGGTTTTAGCAGTTTTGGGGCAGAAACTTGAGACAAAAGTCTCAACTTTAAGCCTAAGCCCTGGCTAAGACCTTTCATGAATACGGGCCCTGTTGAAACACTTAAAAATCATAGAAAACAAACCATGAGAATTGCACGTAAATTAACTTAAAAAAGGAAAAAATAAAGGCTTTGTGTCCAAGTTTGATAAGTTATGGTGGTAAGGAAAGACTCAATGCAGGATAGACTCAATTTATGAACCTCCGAAAGGATTTAGAACAGTTATTCACCGTTGATAATACATCACATGATTAAAAACAGATAAAAAGCGTATTACATACACACAGTCAACCAAACTACTATGCTACTAACATTTACAAGTAATACACATGAATACATCTATTCATTACATTGGTCTAATAAACCAGATTGTCTTCCAAGTTCAAAGGCTATATGACGTTGCTGTCACCCCAATTATTTTAAATGAGTGTCTGTGTCACAATTTCTTGTTGGATAATTCAATATTAAAGAACTGTGATCCTTTACTTAGTAAGGATTGTTTCACAACAAGGCTATTATCAGAAAAAATATTATATGTGGACAATTTATATGGTTCAACAGATTCATAGTTTTAAGAAGCATATCTTATCCTAAAGTGAATGTCTCCATCATTCTGTATTTCACTCGGCAAGACTTCTTTGAGACAAACTTCACTCCCACAGTATGATAAGTAATGATCTGTAAGTAATAAAAACAAAAACTTTTATTTTATTACTTGTTTTGAGCGAATTTAGCACAATCAAGTTGAGCTTTTATAGTGTTTACAAAGACAGTAGCATTAGTGAAACACCAATAATGTTGTTAAAAAAGCAGTATTAGTGAAAAACGGTAGTGTTGGTGGAGAAGACCATACTGTTGACCATCACCATAACTGTTTCCTATTTGCCAAATATTGCTGTAGTTGTCGTTGCACATCCACAGTTTGAACATGTTGCTGAACAAGGGTATTTTGATATAGGAATATAGCAAGAAAAAACATCTAAACGCAGAATTACTGGTTGGTGTAGTCACAGCATGAAAGCGAAGTCTGAAAACGTGTATTAAACATTCATAAAATAACTCAAGAAACTAGGTTTTTTAAAAATTTATGAAATAGCTGCAGAAATAAAGGTTATGCTGGAAATGTTTTTTCAAAGACTCATCATGAGATGTTTAATAAACAGTACACACAAAATGTTTAAACAACATTGTTGGTCATTGTTTTAAGGATATTCTGTCAAAAACGTTTTTAAACCCATATTTTCAAAATTCTTATTAAACCTTCACCTTCAAACATGTCCAAACAAAGATGGCGGTGAGCAATAATAGGGGATTTTGGAGAACTTTGTCAAAAAGTGACCCACATGCAATCCCTAAAAGTAAGAATTGAATGGGGGCACAATTTTTAAGCCACTATTTTACAATTCTAAAAATAAAAATAACATTTTCAATAGTGAGCAACCATACAAAGATATTAAATTTGACCTCTGACACCATTATTACTCAGACATTATTATGTTCATTTGTGACATTTTTCTAACATTTATCATTAAACGTTTAATAAATGGTGTGCACAAAACTTTTTAAAAATATTCTCTTATAAATGGTTTTCCTACCCATCATCTTTTAACCTTTGCCAAACGTATCCTTTCAAACGTTTGAAAAACCCAAAAATGTTTGCTGGGTAGGTCACCCACACTGTTATGGCAAATGTTTTTGGGGAAGTCCAGCATTTTTTTCACACAAAGAGGCGTTTACATTATTCCATCTCATCATTTATATGATGGTTTAGGGTTTTATTTAAACACGTCAATAGATTGTACACTTTTAACTAGTCTCCAATTTTAATGATAAATGCACCTAAAAGGCATCACTTATATTATAAATGTTTGGACCTAATTACACATTTCTGCAATATAAAGACTTACCTGAAAAGGCAGTAGACCTAAAGACTGAGGTAGATGTGCCAGTCAGCTCCACATGAACAAACAGGCGTGGATCAGAAGCAGGTAAGGAGGTAATGTTTTCTTGAATGACTTTGTCATACTTCTGTATGTTACAAATGAAATAAAACCAAAGACTTACATCTGTAAAACATCATACTTTTAATTTAATGAATAAACAGGCGTGGACCAGAAGCAGATAAGGAATAAATGTTTTCTTTCTCATAGTCCTGTTTGTCACAAATGAGATGCACCCATATACCTTTTTCTGTAAAAGATCACACATTTACTTTGTCCACCATTCTCCTGTACATGACAGGATTGAACCCCACAAAAAACAAGACAATTTTAATGTTAACTTAATTTTTTAAAAGTTAATTTGTTACTTAATATAAAAATGACTTTTATATTTTAAGTAAGATATCTTAATGCAATAAAAACTAATATCTGTCCAAAACAAATACATAATATGCCTTGCTGACACTTCTGCGGACAAACAGGTACGTTTTAATTTCTGACACAATCATATGGGACACATTAAAGATGATGCAACAATTGTGGCATCAAAAAAAATGGTACTCCATGCATAAAATCAATCAGTTCAATCAATCAGTTGTCCAGGTGCTTAATCTCCGTATCAACGGATTCTAAGGCACACCATCCAATCCGTAAGGCATAAATCGTGAGACATTAGACATGTTCCGAGTCGTTGCCAGGGAGGCGGTCCGGTGTTCGGTAGTAAGAAGCTATGGTGGGAATGATTTCTGAAATAGTTAGGTTTTGAGTCGACTTTTGAAACTGGAGAGATTTGGAGCACTGCGTATATCATATGGAAGATCATTCCATAACTTAGGGGCATCATATGAGAAACTATTGTTAAAATGGACCTTTGATTTATAGATGGAAGGACAGTAAGAGGGAACCAGAAGGAACAAATTTTTGGGATTGGAACGTCTTGTATTCACGGCAGATTTGTACAAGGGGAGATATGGTGCAAAATACTTAGGCTGGCCAGTGGTGAGGTACTTATAGACCAAAACTAGGGTTTTGAAGATAATACGTTGTCTAACGGGTAGCCAATGGAGTGTCCTAAGGGTGGATGTCATGTGAGTGTACTTTGAAGCACCAGTGACAAACCGTGCAAGCGCATTTTGAACATATTGGAGCCTTGTAGCATTTCGGGATGACAAACTGCGAAAAAGAGAGTTGCAATAATCCAAACGACTACTGACCAGAGCATTTGCAATCACCACTGATGTATCCACAGAAAGAAACCTCCTGATACGATGAAGGTCCCTGAGGCTGATAAAGCAGGATTTGATAACAGAATTTACGTGATTGGTGAAACAAAACTTTGCATCAAACAGAACACCCAGATTGCGTACAACATCTGCGGGAAAGAGGCAATTACCCAGGATATTGACAGGTAGTGAGTCACTGAGCCATTTGTGTCTGTCTTTGGCACCGAAGACTATGAATTCTGTTTTATCAGGATTTAGCTTGAGTTTGTTTTCAGACATCCAGACCTGAATATCATTCAAACATGATTTAAGACGGTCAAAAGACTTGAGACTATCATCAGGGGATAAGTGAATGAACAACTGAGTGTCGTCCGCATAGAAGTGGTAACGGACTCCGGTATATTTTCTGATGACTTGACCAAGAGGTGTTGTGTAGAGGGAAAACAGAAGGGGACCTAAGACAGAACCTTGGGAGACTCCAAACTTCAATTTGAACAAATTCGAAAGACTGGAACCAATCTTGACTGACTGAAAATGATCCTGGAGATAGGATCTAAACCATTTTAATGCCGATCCAGCAAAACCAAATCTAGACGACAGACAGGATAGGAGTGTGTCATGATCGATAGTATCAAATGCCGCAGACAGGTCGAGTAGCACTAGTGCTGTAGGCATGCCCTTGGACAGAGATAAGTGAATCTCATTTTTGATACACAACAAGGCAGTTTCTGTCGAGTGCCCCACCTTGTAGGCTGACTGGAAAGTATTACCAAGATCATGAGAATCCATGTGAGATCTAATTTGGGCAGCCACAATTCGCTCGACCAATTTTGACAAGAAGCTAAGACCGGACACTGGTCGGTAGCTCTTCAAATCCTCTTTTGAAAGGGTGGACTTTTTGAGGAGGGGAGTGACAATAGCCTGTTTGAAAGGATTAGGGAAAATGCCGTTTTTGAGGGACAAGTTAACTAGTTTAGTCAATGAAGGGAGAAGAATGTCAATACATTGTTTCACAATGTGAGTGGGACATGGATCAAGGGAGCAAGTTTTAGAAGGGGATTCCTTGATAAACTTAAGGACTTCAGTCTCAGTGACAGCTTGAAAGGAACAGAAAGTCGGCGGCTCCTTCTCTGGATGAAGAACCTGAGATCGGGTGTATTTAAAGGTGTCTCAAATCTTTTTAATTTTATCAATGAAAAACGAACCAAATCTGTTTGCTAAGGATTTTTCATCATCAAAGGATGGGAGGACAGTAGAATTTGACCGACTCAATGTTCTGTTTAGTGCATGCCATAACCTCTTGCTATCGCCGCAATTTTCACTAACTAGATCACGATAGAAACACCCCTTGTTTCTATTTAGGATGTGGTTACATCTGTTTATCTGCCGTCGAAGACGGGAACGATTTTCAGGGGATTTGTCTCTTCTCCAGGCACGCTCAAACTGCCTTCTCATGCACTTGGCAGTTCTATACTCATCAGTTATCCAGCTTGGGGCTGGTTTGATGAGCTGTTTAGTCTTCACTGGTGCATGAATATCTAGAAGGCCAGACAAGCCAGACATGTACTGTTCATGCAATAAATCTATGTCATCAGATGGTGAGCTAACAAACGGAATAGTCAGGAGGTCACTTCTGAATTTATCAATATTCAATTTATGGTACTGACGGAAGGTAACAACTTTCTGAATTGGTGTATCCAAAGATGGAAAGTCAACCACACAAGAGATAATTTTGTGATCACTAATGAAGCCTGAACCTTTCACATCAGAAATTGCAGAGAACTCAGATGGAGCCATCAACAAAATCTAAGGTATGACCATGAAGGTGAGTTGGAAAATCAATGTATTGGGACAGACAGCAAGAATCCATGACTGATTTAAATTCAGAGACTGTTGGAGACATAATGTCGACATGAAGATTAAAATCACCACAAATGACAAAGGAGGGGGATAAGGAAGACAAAAAACCCACATATGACAGAAAATCTTCAAAAAATTTTACTACAGATGAGGCAGTAAATGACCCCAAGAAACAAGCGACGCCCATCAAGAGTGAGACAGACAGTGTGATTTTCAAAGGAGGAGAACTCAGGGGAATGAATGGTTTTAAAATCAAGAGCAGATTTAATAAAAAAGCCAACACCGCCACCACGTTTGTTTTCTCTATTGGTGTGAACAAGGGAAAAATCTTCAGGCGATAACTCATTTAAAAATGAGGGTGTGTCTAGAGCTTTAATATGGGTCTCGGTGAGACCAAAAACATCAAAATTTCCAGTTTGGATTTCATCACAGAGAATTGGACCTTTATTCCTAATGGACCGGCAGTTAGCAAACCCAAACTTCAATGGCCCAGGATTTAGAGCGACATCACCCGACAGTAGAACCAGAGCAAGCTGCCTGAAAGACGCCTTTTCACAAAAAGTGACTCTATGTGTCCTGACATAAATGAACAAAATGGATTTGGTAGTGGGTCCATCATATTTACGTCCATGCAGGCCGACATCGCACCTAGTCTGAATTCTGTTTTGACTCTTATGACTCTTAAAATGTGATTCCTACTAGAAAGGTTATGAAATATGACACTCGTTCAACCAAAAACTACCTTGTTCGGTTTCATCTCCATTGTCTTCAACAGTGAACAAGACCATAAAAGAGGTTCTCAAAACATTACATACATTATATGAAACAATGTGACAGAAGCTCAGATTATGAAGACTATGTCTCATTCAAATGAGATAGTAATAGGACACTGACATAAATGTATTACTATTGCTATTGTATTTGTTTCCTCTGGCTTGTTTTCCAATACCAATATGAGATAGTATACATAATTTTACTACTATATGTTTTAATCTTCAACCCATTCATAATGGCTCAGTTATGTATTTAGTTATCTTCTAACCAGAAACATGTATAGTGAGACAATCAAAATGTTGATGACAGAATAGAGTTACCTGTATTCCAACAGACTGCTGGCTGGTAGCTGATATGTAGCTTTTCCCATGTGGGACGTTTTCCCTGAATGTGAAGACCGACACTGCAGCTGGACCATTGCAATTACGATACCCGCAGAACATGGACCGGATCATGCTGGCTGTACACGAGCATAACATTTACATATATACTATAGTGAGAGTTCATACAAATGGAAACAAGCATTCTCACCCAGATCAACTTAGAAAGGACAAAGCCAGAGCAAAATCTTTTCGAAAATAATTCGGTCCGGCATGTGGGTGCCGGGCAGATCAGTCCTATGGGAGTCCTATTATCGATCAGCAAAATTTTAGTTTACACCAACAGGGGTTTGTGTCCTGTAATTTCATTGGTCAGGCTTCTTTCACGTGGAAGCCTGCCCTTTCCTTCTGCCATTTCAAATCTGGAGGGCAAGAGGGTGACATTGAGAAACAGAAATTTTATTTATTTTTACTACTTGTTTTTAACCTTTTAGTTTTTTACAATTATATCATCTGTCGATATGGCTGGCACTTCCACTCGACAGTACAACTTGAGGTCTGGCAACCAAGAAGCGTTACAGTTCCCTGTCCAGCTGCAGTTGGAAGATGGAAAATTTTTGACTGAACTACTGAAGCAACAGAATGGGCAAGTGTTAGATTCTGAGTCCTCCATTAGTGAGTCTGACTGTGAGGCCCTGATTGCATCCGACTCTGAGTCGGATGGTGAACGGCCGGAACCCAGTTCCCATAAAGACAAGGTTGTTAAAGAAAGTAGTTTCGTAACACAAGATGTCATTAATGAAAAAATTCTTGCACAGCTTGATAAACTTGGTAAACGGCTAGACAGTATTGAAAGCAATGTTAGTAAACAAGGTGTTTCATCAACCAAATGTAAAAAATTAAAGTCAAAAGCTGTTTCCTCGGTCACAGTGTCACCTCATGCTGAAGTTAACAAAATTCCAGATTTGAATGTACTTAGGCAAGACATGTCGGTGCAAGCATTGGTAGATCAGCGCCTTAGGCAGCTGGCGGATGCCGAAAAAACAGGTACAAAAATCAAATCTTTGCGTGGGGGTTCTGTAGAGGTTCTGGTTCCCAACCATGTCAGGTGGCCACATGAGTATGTGTTATCTGGCTCAAGTAAAGAACGTGTATCCTATGACCACTTGTCAACCACACAGTTGCATCATGAAAGAGGAACAAAATTTAAAAATTAGGGACAATATGTTAGACTACATGATTTCGTTGTTTGATGATGCTAATGACTTCTCTTGGGATGCGGCAAAGGCCAGCCACGCGGTCCTCCTCTGTATAATGGAACAGGGGGAAGTCAAGGACTACAGTCAAATTGAAAAAATTGATAGGATACCTCGTGCCAATGCACAGAGGCACAATGTCACAACTTTTGGCAACCAGAACCCCCAAAAATTCAATTCAAAGCACAGTAGGTCAATGCCATGCAACTACTACAATGCTGGCTCTTGCTCCCACACCAAAACACACGAAACTAGGGGCGTATTATATAAACATGTCTGTGCAGCCTGCCATGTGACAGGCAAGTCTTTTGGCCACCCTGAAGTTGAATGTAGATCCAAGAACAAAAAACTTCCAAAAAACGAATGAACTCGGGTGGCCACAGTTGTAGGACCACCCAAAGACAAAAAAACCAAAGTATACTACTCGTCTGTGGTACCAAAGGCCCGGGAACAGTCAAATATTGACAAAAATTCGGCCCTCACCTATTTTTACAAGCAAAAAGCATACCAAACTACAATTGCCAACAGATCATATGCAGATGCGTTGAGGTATGGCAGAAATACCTGTCTTAAGGCTGATCACACTGTAGTACCATTTAGTCGTATCAGAAGGCCAGATCTGGTTAAACAAGGTGTATCTACAGAAATTCCCAGACCTGCAGGTAATCGCCCTAATGTGACCACATGCTTTAACAAGAGTCATAATCAACACCCTGCAATGCATATCGCCTTGCATAATAGGTTTGATGTTTTCAATACGGTGGATACCACAGACGAGTCGCATGTGCCCTTGAATTGTCAAAAAAAATGCATTTGTTGTTGAAAATATGGACAATGCAAGTGTAGAAGCCGTACGGACTCAGCTTGGCGAAGATCACTCTCCAGTTTTGGAACGTAAGTCAAAAATTTCTTTGGTGGGAAAAAAAACGAAACTGGGTGTCCTGATGGGTTAAACAAACGTACCAAGCTGGGCCAGATGCTTAAAAATATTTACACTCCTCTGATGGACATATCCGTACCCGTAATGCTGATTTGAAAAAAGTATTTCACAGAAACTGTGTCCTCAATACTTGTGATAATGTTACTCACATTTCATGTACTAGGGGTGCTGAGAATGATAGCAAACAATTAAAATCTGTAGTTTACAAGCCACAGTTTGGTTTCCAGCCCTCAGATACCTTAAAACTCTATACGGGGGATCCTGTATATTGCGAAAAAATTCCAGATATTATAACAACACACTTAATGGTAAAACATAGTGGCTTACCTAATTTCCTTCAATGTCGGGTTCCAGTTGCATCTAATCTGAATGTTGATAGGTGGCGTTTCCACTTGCTCGATTACTGGGATCAGCAACTCCCAGACTTACTGCAGTACGGCTTTCCCATTGACTTTGATCGAAATTGTGCACTCACTTCCACATATGTCAATCATACATCGGCACTTCAAAATGTCGATCATGTGGCGAAATATCTTAGGGAGGAACTTCAACATGAAGCAATTATGGGGCCTTTTACCCAACTTCCTTTCCCTATCCATGTTTCTCCCTTAATGACCAGGGATAAGCAGGAGTCATTACAAAAAAGAACTATTATGGACCTTAGTTGGCCAAAAGGCTTATCAGTTAACAGTGGGATCGACAAAGAGAAGTATTTGGACACTCCGTATACCCTTACTTATCCATCTGTAGATGATATAACTGCCTCACTTTGCAAACTTGGTCCAGCAGCTCAAATTTTCAAAAAAGATATAAGCAGAGCCTTTAGACAGATCAAAGTCGATCCTGGGGATGTAGACCTTCTAGGTATCAGATTTCAGGATCAGTATTTCATCGATTTATCGGTTCCGTTCGGATACAGACATGGTTCAAAAATTTTTCATCGTTGCACCGACTCAATTCGCCATATTATGGCCAAACATGGATTCCCTGGTCTCCACAATTATATTGATGACCTTATCTTTACTGGATTGCTCTCAAAAATCCATTTGACGTATGAATTTCTTAAAAATCTCCTGTCAGAATTAGGTCTAGAAATCAGTGACAAAAAATTGGTACCTCCCAGTACGTCCGGAATTTGCTTGGGCATACTAATTGATACCCTTGATAGAACTATAGCTATTCCCCAGAAAAAACTGCAGAAAATAGTGCGTATGTATAAAAATTGGGAAACCAAGACATATTGTAGTAAAAACCAACTTCAGTCATTGCTAGGCAGTCTCCTGTATATAACAAAGTGTGTCAAGCCGGCTAGGATCTTTCTCAATAGAATACTCCAATTACTGAGAGATAACTTTGAAAACACAAAAATTCTTCTGACTACGGAATATTTCAAAGACCTGGCATGGTTTAATGTTTTCTTATCCCAATTCAACGGGATCACCTATTATGATCACAAATTTTCAAGAATTCCCGTTCACTTGGATGCATCCCTCACAGGACTGGGAGGCCACTTTGACTCAATGGTTTACTCACTCCCTATACCTCTAGGTTTCATGGTTTATAGTAATAGTACATCTAGAGATACTGAACATTATAGTAGCTGCCAAGATATGGGCAACTCACTGGTCAAACCAAAGAGTTCAAATTTTCTGCGACAATATGGCAGTGGTAGAAGTTTTGACCAGTGGTAAAACCAAGGACACAACCCTAGCCACATGTGCAAGAAATCTCTGGCTCATTGCAGCCATATTCAACATTGATTTCATTTTTTCTCATATCCCTGGTGTAAAAAATACTTTAGCTGACTTATTATCCCGTTGGCATGATGACCCACATCATATACAAAAATTGCACAACCTGGTAGATAAACCCATCTGGATAGATACACATATCGACCTCACTTGTCTCAATTATACCATATAATTCTCCATCAGTTATCTATTTTCAGATTTACCTCCCTCTGCAGCCCGGGTCGCCACCTCAGCAGCAGCCAGAATGGTCCATGGCTTCAGGCCCAACACTTTAAGGCAATATACCAGGATGTGGTCTGACTTTCAGGCTTTTAAGGTGGCAGCTGGGCTGCTCACCTCTCAGGTAAATACACACATTCTCCTTGCTTTTATGGAATATCTACATTCCAATGCTCAGTCAAAATCCAATATTTCCAACTATATGGCCGCCATTAGGGCCTGCCACATCATATATGGCCTTCCTACACAATGTTTCAGGGATGAACGTCTCTCAATTTTCCTTAAATCTATCCAGAATTCAGCTCCCCTTGCTCCCAAGAGGCGTACACTCATTGATATTCAAACCCTTCATAATATTATTCAACAATGTGCGAACCTGGAAAACCCTACTATATTTCAGCCCCTTTATTTGTTATGTTTCTTTTCCTTTCTCAGGTCGTCCAATATTTTACCTCATAGTACCTCTTCCTTTGATGTAACTAGACATCTAGCTCGAGGAGATTTTATAACACAGGACCAGGGAGGTTTGCTTCTGGTCAAATGGTCTAAGACTATGCAGAATCGTAGGGATACCGTGACACTGCCTCTCCCCTACCTGGCTTCCTCCCCTTTGTGCCCAATTGTTGCCTTGAAATCAATGATTCAGATTTTCCCAGCTGAACAAAATGACCCTTTGTTTTTAATTCCCCGTAAACGTGGGCTAGTACCACTTACAGATTCGGTTGCCAGGAAACACCTAAAGGCTGTTTCCCTGGCCCTGGGCATAGCCCCTCCCTTGACATTTCATGCCTTTCGCTGGGCGGGTGCTTCCTGGGCCTTTCACAATGGGGTTCCCCTTGAACATATCAAAAAACATGGCACCTGGAGCTCGGACGCCGTTCACACTTACCTCCTTTCTTCCCCCTCCTTGTCGTCCCCTGTTTCTAAAGCCTTTGCTTCCTCCCTTTCCTCCTAGCTCACTACTTCCTACTTGGCACTTGGGTGTTTTTCCATCTTCAAAGCTTTAACCACTTGCCAGCCATTTTTCATATCTGGTTTACCTACATGTGGCATGGCTTCACTCCACCCACCATAAACTAAACTATCTAACCAGTAGGTCAAAAATTTTAAAATTATTCACATATAACATGACCATACTATTTTCATGTTTTGGTCTACATCTCCTTAGTATGGTCTTCCTCCACCTTGAATTAAAATCTATTTAGCCTATCATACTTATAGCCATATTCAAATATTTCCTCCCAGGGGGTTTATCCATAATCATGTAATATATCCTCAGATACACTGTCTCCACTGGTTGCAGGTTCTCATTTTTACGTGGGCTTGAACCCATGTCCCATGGCCTTGCCATATTAGGGGGTCACCTATTATGTATTTCAAGGCCAACCAAATTGCTTGACCTTGTACCAAATTCCACCTTTCTGAATTTGGGTTCTGGTGACCTCCCATTTTTCCAAGGTCAAGTCCAATTGACTTGCCTTGACAAAATTTTTCATTCACTTTACACTTCTTGGTGACTTCCTCCAACCAGTGGCATTATAAAGCAAGATCAGTATATAAAAGTTATGAAATAATAAAGTTGTAATGTAAAATTGTATGTACATATTAAAATATTAGTAGATTGAATAGATATTTAAACCCATGCTTGTGTTTCCATGTCTTGGGGGACATACTGGGGACTGCTATATATATATTCAATACATGAGCCCAGTCTAACCAAATATTTTCTGTATTTGGATATTGCCAAAAAATAACCCCCAAAAAATCGGAATCTCGGTCATGTTTGAGGAGAAGCAATCCAGTGTTAGACCACACTTAATTGGTATCCTCCTTCTTTGACCGGAGGGTGTGGATGAGGCATGGGTAAAAAATAAAAATTAACTTCCCTTTCATTTTTTAAACAGTGACAAATTTATTTGTGTTTATAAGTTTGACAATATATATATGAGGGAAATGGATCATTCTATTTCAAAGTTAATAGAATTCATGGTTCTACACGCTGCTAATTTACAATAATTCTCACTGTATAGACATTTACTTACATATGTTGCTCAATGTACTGATAGGCTTCATCACAAGTCTCCCGTTTTCAACCTGCAGATACATCTGTGACTCTAGATGCTAAAGATACAATACTTCCAAATTATATTAATTAAAACATTGCTGAAAATATACTTGTCCTATCATAAGATGCCTTTCAATGTCGAAGATAGAATAGAATTCATGGTTCTACACGCTGCTAATTTACAATAATTCTCACTGTATAGACATTTACTTACATATGTTGCTCAATGTACTGATAGGCTTCATCACAAGTCTCCCGTTTTCAACCTGCAGATACATCTGTGACTCTAGATGCTAAAGATACAATACTTCCAAATTATATTAATTAAAACATTGCTGAAAATATACTTGTCCTATCATAAGATGCCTTTCAATGTCGAAGTTTTTTTAGCGCGAACCTCCCTAGAGCTCTAAAGAGCTTCTAAAGATCATTTCTTTTGATCATCAGACTTTCAGGAATTGTGGTGTAGCTTGCTGGATGCAATTTTTATTTAGTTCTAATTCAATTTAATTTTTTTTAATTCAGAGCCTTAAACGCTTGAATACTACTGATAATAATAATAATAATAATAAAGTACCTCTATGTGACACATAGTGACCTCTTTGGGATTTGTCACTCTGATATTTGGTGTACAAGTTTCCGACTCAAATTGAGGGAGAAAAGTAGTAATCCATTTCAAATCCTGTACATTGATATCTAAAAGAGAGTTGTATATTGATATAGACAATTTTGTATATTATTTCAATAATGTATGAAGATTAGTAATGTAAACAAGGAAAGATATGAAGAAATATTTTTAATAAATATTTTAACAAACATTGTCTTTTGAATTGATTAATTCAAATTGATAGGATCATTACCCGAATTTATCATCTTGTTACATACATAAATTCTGTATTTTATTCCAAACAAATTTACCTCGTATAATGTCAACATTCAAAGCAGCTTGATGGACGTTATGACTGTATACATTCCCCAACCTGTCTTCTGTTCACATGTAAATACAACAAAATTTATTCAGCCTTTGAAGCTCGTGAAAGTTTTTATGACTTTTTCGTGAAGTCTAAATTTTGATTGTCGGAGATATTTAAATAGACAACAGTTCATTGGTTTTTATGTTTTGTAAGATGATTACACATTCATTCAAACTCAGACATATTAAGATACCAGTTGTAAATTCAGGAATATAATCATTCCTGGACAGCAATGCAACAGTCAAGCATTTTAATCAACTTGAGTAAATTCTGAATAAAATAACTAATACATTTAGTTCAAAATATTCTTTCAATCCTCAACTAAGAGTTAAATGAACAACTACCAAATACAATTTTACTGTATAAAGGACACATACATCAATTATAATATCAATTTTAAAAACCTTAAAATTCCGCATGAGACATGTCTGGGTTTGTTGCCAGATATGGGTGCACAGTCCACAGATTTCAGATCCATGCTTGTTAACCTCTCGCTCACTGAGGTTTTAAATTTAAGACCATATCTTTACTGTGTATTCAGAAATTTGAATAAATCTTGGCACTATTATCACTGTTCTATAACATTATAGCATCCGGTGGATATTTTGGTTTAGTGTTCACTACACCGCCGCCAAGTGTAGATAGATTTTTTATATTAACGCTCTCAGATGAAAACTAGACCACCTAGCTTTACCAAATTTGCAGGATATCTTCACACAGAGGTAAGCTTCTCTGTTCTCTGGGACTCAAATTAGCCTCATTCTGAAAAACAATATGACCGCCCCGGCCATTTTCTTGGAAATTATCTACCTTTTTCAACTGGCTGGTTCTCACAACTAGATGGTTGAATCTCTTCATAGGTGATATATATATACAGATGTCCTCTACAAGCATGCAGACATTTGACCTTAAAGCTGTTGATTCAAGGTCACCCACAGAGTGTCAAAGTACCCCACATAGCGGACTTTTAAAGTGCCTATATCTCCCTTATTATTGGTCCTAGAGGTTTGGCATGTGAAGCCAACCTATAGGTAATCATGGGCTGGGAATCTTCTGATGTGGTGAGTTTTGCCCTTGGGCCCCTCTTTCAAGGTCAAATAAGGATAACCAAATTTAAAACTGCTTATAAGTCGCTTATTCTTGGTCCTAGATTTTTGCAATGTTAAACCAACCCGTAGGAAATCATGGGCTAGGAATGTTTTCATGTGTTCAGATTTGACATTGGTCCCTCCTTCAAGGTCGAACAAAGGTAGCCAAACTTAAAAGTGCTTATAATTCATTTATTATTGCTCCTAGAGGTTCGGGGTGTCTAAACCAACCTATACTTTTCCGAATTGCCGTCACCATCTTGAATTTTGGGGGAAATGGAAAATGTCGTTTATTTGGAAAACCATAAGAGATAGAGTGATTTCAGGCAAATATTGGACCTCCTTTAGTTTGTTTAGTGAACATCACTTGTGGTAAAATTTGGACCTCCTGGGTGCACTCCTTTAGTTTATTTAGTGAACACCACTTGTTGTCATAAGCAGTATTTGAACACACAGCCACAGAGGTGAGAACCAGGTGATTAACTTGTTAACCGCTATAGCACTGGTTACAACTCAGAATGAAATTAATTTTTAGTGATTCCTTGCTGTGAAAGGGTTTCTACTGAATCACAGCAATCTTACCATTAACATCAGTCAAGAGAGATGCATCCTCCATTGTGAGTTGGACTTCCATGACAGTTTCATCCTCAGCATGCACTATACTCTAGAAGGAAAAAATTAACTCTGTGGAACCCCAGCATATGGAAAATTATATGCTCATTATTTAAGTTTATCTTGGAATTTGTTTTGGAAGCAAGCTTATAACTTGTACAGAGATATTAAGCTAGTAATAACCAGTTAACATTTATTTTACTCAAACCAGTAACGACATGCCTTTATATTGTATTAATGGTAACATTCTTAAATTATTTAATAGATTAGACAACAAATTAATTTATTTTATACTTTGATCATTGTAAACTATCCTCTGGCAGAAATGATAAATATGAAACGATTGTAATAATTGTGTATGGAATTATAGTCTGTATTTTTTGCAGCTGTAATGCAGATTAGTATTCCACTGTTGGTTACGATCCACCAAGTAAACAACTGTCAACAAATTAATCATGTTTAAATAAGAAACAAGGTTTTGGTTTACCATTGTGAATTCTCTGTAGTCAATAGCCTTAAACTGAGCCACAGCACACTCGTGTTCTGTTCCAGCCAGTTTAATACCATTTAATTTCCACAGGACAGAATCCTCCCTGTAATGAAGTATATATTTTACCCCAATTCCACTGTCGTGAGTTTGTCTCCCCACAACCCCAATTATGTAGGTGGGAGTATAATCTTGTTGGTCATACAACCAGTCTCTACCTTTGTGAAGGTCCACAGAAAAATAATGGCAATCTTAAGTCCCGTAAAAATCTAACATGTTCAAAAACCTTTGTGTTTTCTGTCGCAAAAACTCTCAGCCATTTTGTTGTTCAGTTGTAACTGTCTTATTAATAATATTTTGGATATTACCTCCTGTCGTTTCAGTGCAATGACCTATTTTGTCTTCTCTGTACACAGAACGATCAACCTTTCTCTTAAATTAGAGTTGAGTAATTCTGTCCCAACAGAAGAACAGCCCTGCAAATTCAGAGGCAGATACAGGATTTTCTGAAAGGGGGGCGTGGGTTGTCACGGGAAAAATATTTCATTCTTGGACATTTCGTAGTGGGACGTATCATGTGGTGCACAGACACAATCCCAGTGGAAAAAAACGCCAGTCAAAATTGCAAGGGAGGACCAAAATGCTGGTTAATCAGCTGATTAATCTTTGGGACTTAGTGTTTTGGTAATTTTATTAATTGTGCAAGAACTATTTCGTGATTTTGTTTTGTTCTAAACAAAACAAAAATGAAAATGTCATGGAGAATGTCATTCATAATTTATAGAAACTTAGTTCTCTTTTCACAAAGATATGGTGTAATCTCTCAATACCTGAGTATGTAATAAAGTTCTAAATATACAAATCAATCATTGGTGCAACTTTTTTGTTTTTTACAGTTTTTTTTTCATATTATATTCCTGTACAAAACAAAAATGAAAATGTCATGGAGAATGTCATTCATAATTTATAGAAACTTAGTTCTCTTTTCACAAAGATATGGTGTAATCTCTCAATACCTGAGTATGTAATAAAGTTCTAAATATACAAATCAATCATTGGTGCAACTTTTTCGTTTTTTACAGTTTTTTTCATATTATATTCCTGCTCAAACTACAACCTGAAGCAATTAAATAATTAAAATTATTTTCAAAAAGTGCGTGTCTTTTTTCAGTTTTCTCATGTTGAGTTTAACGTTTTGTATATCACTATTCTATTCTCTCAAACTTTTTTTACCTGAACCAGTTAGGTTTTTCCTACAATTAAGGTTGCAATGTAATTATTTATTTTACTATTCAATTGAAGAGAATTTAAAATTATTATATTCAGGAATAAATACAATCTTCACTGGATCTGTATAAGAACAGAAGGAGAATCAGAACTCTCCACCCCTCCCATATTATACATCAGATCTCAAATTTGATAATTTGGTATCTTAGATTGGTACAAATGTGACATAAACAATAAAATCAAATCCTGACCAACCTGTATATCCAATATCAAATTAAGTAATGTAAGCTTTTCAATGATTAGTTTGCGACAATTTTGGGGGCCAATTTTATATCACCCAATTAAATATGGAGCTAAGTTGTTGTTACTGTGGGAATAATGACATGAAAGTTAAAAAAAATGGCTGAAATCAGATCTACCTACCTCAACTTATATTCTGTTCGTGTAGCTTCAATATCACAAATATAATGTCTCCTAAGCCCAACTTCCATGGAGTCTCTAGTTTCAATGCTGAATCCCAAATAGAAAATATCTCCGCTCTGCTGGTTTTTGACAAATACTTTCGACTTATTGATGGTTTTCTCTGAAATACAGTTTCTGGTTATTTTTAGTGAAATTAACAAATTAGAATACAAAATTTGAACTTTGCTACAGTATGGGAAATTTTCCGGGGGCATCTATTAAAGTTAGATTCAATATTCAGAATATTAATAATGCACAAATCGCCACTGCCCATGGAAAGTGCTGACAAAAGCCAAACAAACTTCTAGATTTTCAGTCCTGATCACGATCATCAATCAAGATCAACCTTTAGGATGATCAAGTCATGGGTATACACCACGTTGTGTCAAAATATAATCCCGATCCGATGAAATTTTTTTCAAACACACGTACAGTTGAAAAGATGTTGGTTTTAACTCTGAGACACTGGTGGCTTAGGAACTGACTCCTCTCACCTTTTAGGTCCAGAGCCTGCAATCCATCATCTGGTGTACTACTGCCACTGCATGATGTGATCAGTTTAGATTTTGTGACAGACAAGACCACTGATGCCAGCATGATTTCCTACACTGCTAAAATAAGAGATAAGTGTATATTTTGACAGTTGTAAATGTTTCTACCAGTCTATTAAGCTGTGGTTTCGAATCCAATCCGACAGAAATTTAGAGATTAGGCAGTTGTTAATTGTTTATGCTCAGTGGTTTACAATGTAGACCAACCAATCTCCAATGTGCCTGTTCATCCTGGCAGTTACCCACTATGATACGACTTAGGCAATTTGTTGAAAACCACGTTGACACACCTACATCAACCAAAACCCTGTAATACCAGATGGATTGAAGTCTTGGGAAAGCTATATACATGTAGTTTATTATGCAACCGACAGTCCTGTGTTAGTAGAAATTTTAGCTAGAAGCAAATTTTACTAATTCTTATTTTTTAAGAAATTCACTAAAATTGATTTTTACTAATGATTGGTATCTTGAAATATTTTTTGCAGATTTAAAAATTTTCTCCAGAAATTAATTTTCACTTGCCAAGCTCAATAGCTAAAATTAGTAAAATTAATGATTAGTGAAGATTCCAGCTGATATGTTGAAACTATACAACATGAATGAATACTATACCATATATACATACTAAAACTTATAACCTAATGAAACAGCAATAGATATGACAATGAAGTCACTCTGAAGCTCCCCCAATTTATATGGACATTTATATCATAAGCTATATACCTCCCACTCTTCAGGAAACTATGCTCCAGCAACCCACACCTGTTTTATTGCTGGGGGAAACCAAAGGATATGCAAGTGGTACATTCCAGTCATTCTTACTTCCTTTTTCCTACTGTCATTCTTCTAATTACTACTGTAGTAAAAGATCCTAATAAATAAATACGTGTGTGAGGGAAATCCCAATGAAATTTAGTTGATATCCTGGTGAAAATTTGACCAACTTGTGTAAAATGTCAAGGTAAGTGTTATGTATTGTTTTTACGAAAAACTTTCTGCAATAACAAGTGTCCCACTTGTAACAAAATTCGGTAATCACAATTATCAGCTTCCTAGTAAAGAACAGCCACACAGACTGTGGTATCATTGTATACATCCAAGAGAATCTCTTGGGTTGTTTGGGCGACCCGGGGGTCAGTCCTCCCCCCAAGGCAGTATGTTGATACAAAGTCTTGACCAATTCATTGGTGGGTTGGGTACCAGTCTGATCACTATCATCCTGGCTTCCTAGAAGTTTACTCAGTCGCCTAGTAACCTGTAAACAAGTCTCTTTCATTGGAGGACTTGGTGACCTCAAGTTTTCCTCTTGGCTTCAAATTCAGTTTGAATGTGACTTTCAAAAGAGAAACATGGAAAATTCTTTGGACTTTTACAATGATTATTTTATGTGTTTTTCTTCATCTTAGGCTTTTAAATTATACATATGTACATAGTGGACGGTTTTTATAATGTAACAAGTCTTTTACCAAAGTACGCTTTGGTTTGTGTGATATTGGAGCCACTGTGGACTGGATGTGTTTGCTGATTACATAAGATTTGCTAGTCTTCACGACAACCTCAAGCTTGTTGACCATCAGAGAGAGGGACGGTCTAACCTATATTTCCTTGTGCATTAAGTGCCATTAAAAGGCTGTTTGTGATTTCTGAAATTGGTCATTTCAAGCTTGGTATTGGCGTGGTGAATACCAAATCTTAGGGCTGTGTGCCTGTTATATTCTATCTCAGATACAGTGACTTTTGAACAATATAAAACCAAAATGCCTGATCATAAGCAACTGTGTAAGACATGTAAGACAAGGCATGTACCCCCCACGGGTAAGAAGTGCAAGCAACAGAAGAAGCAGATGTCAGTGGAAAGTGACAATGAACTGTTAAGTGATGCTGCCGTTGCAGGACAGGGGCCTGCTACTCAGAACAAACAGGAAGTTTCTGGAGACGGACCGCTGCTCCAGAGGCAGATACTTCAACAGCTGAAGAAAGTCACGGAACGTCTGGATCATGTGGAACAGCGGATGGATGCTGCACCTGGCAGATCGTCTTCATCTGAGTTAAGTAGTGACAGTTTTCTAGAAAGTATTACATGTAGTAAAAAAGACAAAAGAAAACATGTTGTAACTGATTCGTCCTCTGACGAAAGTGATTGTCCCTCCCTAGAAATGTTAAAATCCCACCTGTTGCAGAAAAAAGTCGACAAAAGGTTGCGAGATTTAAACCAGAGTTCATACGGCCAAGGTAAAGAGAAATTTAAATCTTTTTTTTTTTTTTTTTTTTTTTTATTGGTCACAATATAAATAATGTCACAATATAAATAATGTTACATAACACAAAAAACTTTTTAACAAAATTTTACTATTTGCACTGAATATGTTAACATTGTAAGGCTACATATCTGATGAATGGAATCTGACCTTATACTTGGTATGAATTATTAGGCTAATTCAAACAGATTGTTAAAAATACCCCAACTAGTATAGAGTTTTTCTCCAAAATCACATTCTGAATTAATATAAAATTGTTCCTCATATTTTTTCTTTAATTTATTTTTAAGCCCTGATATATTTGGAACACTTTTATTTAAAGCACTTTTGAAAATATAGTATTTAGTAGTAGCAATTAATATGTTGATTGGAATATACTGATTGTCCCTGTGTAAATATCCTAAGATTATATCCAGGGGTGAAAAATTTATTAATTTCCCCAAAGTGGAATGTATCCAGATTTCTAGATCTTTCCATAAGTCTACTACATAGCGACATTTCACAAAGAGATGGATAAATGTTTCAGAATCAGATTGACAAACTCTACATTTGTCTGATTTCTCAATGGACATTTTATACATTTGACTGTTTGTACCAAGTATTCTATGTATCAACTTATACTGAAACCAGATCAAGTTATTATCCTGTTCTACATTAAATATAAGATAAAAGACTCTTCTCCATGTTGTATTGTCTATCTGTATACCAAGATCTTTATTCCATTTGGCTCTATATCCGCATTCTACTTCTTTTGTCTTTACCTTATTGTAGATATTTCTACATCCTTGTTTACATTGGAAAAAAAGGGATATATGTTGTGGGACGAATGGTCTCTCTAGTTGATAAACTTGAATGAATAAATGTTTATTATCATTAATGTATCTTTGTACCATTGAACTGACTTGAAAGTATTCCAAGAAATTTCTTATGTGAAAGCCAAACTTTACCTCAATTTCTTTACTACTCATCATTTTAAGATTTTGATGAACAATATCCCCGATCACAGATATCCCTTTGTCAGACCATGTTTTCCAAAATATATTAGGATTTCCTATTTTACTATTATACCACAGACAGGTTGAAAGCACACTTTGTTCAGTTTTTGTTTGAACTGATTGATCTATTATGTTCCACGATACAAAGATCTCTTTCCAGAAGTCATTGGGTACTCTTTTGTTACTTTTTATCCCCCAAAAAGGACCCACTTTGAACAATGATTCAATAGGTCCATATGATCTTTCAAATAATTTAGCCCATGGGCTGGTCGGAGAGGTTATAAGTCTCCTTATCCAAGTGCATTTTAAGGATTTGATAAATTTCTCTACGTCTGGCATTTTTAGACCACCATCTATTTTGTTTTGGCAGATAGTTGTACGCTTTATTTTTTCTGGTTTCCCATCCCACAAAAATTTATAAAGTTTTTTATTCAAATCTGCACAAAAATTATTATTTGGAAGTGGAATAGCCATGAACAAATGATTCAGTTGGGATAATATTAATGATTTAATAACAGTAATTTTGCCTAGAGGTGTCAAGGCTCTTTTTTTCCAAGCAGAAATTATTTCCTCGACTCTGGTAAGTGCTTTGGAGTAGTTGTGAGCTGGTATATTTTGTAAATTAACATCAAAATCTATCCCCAGCAAGGTGAAAAAATTTGTACCCCAGTTTAAGGCGCTAGCACAGCAAAGTTTTTCCTTGGAGTATTTCCTTTGTCCAATCCATACCATTTTTGTTTTAGACATGTTCATTTTCAGACCTGATAGAGATCCAAAGACTTCTAAGATATTTAATATTTGTTGCAAGGAGCTCTCTGAACCATCCATAAAAATTGTAGTGTCATCAGCAAATTGTGAAATTTTGATTTCTTCTTGACCAATTTTTATACCTTTGACCATAGTGTTACCTTGGATCATTTCATACAGTACCTGGGCACATAACAGAAAGAGATATGGAGATATGGGGTCCCCTTGTTTACATCCTCTTTTAATTGGGAAAAATTCCGATAAAACACCAACTTGGAGTACTGAGGCTGTTATTTTATTATTAAAGAGAGTTATCCAATTGACAAATTCCTCACTAAAGTTGAAGTGACGTAGTACCTTGTACATAAATTTCCATGATACCGAATCAAAAGCTTTTTCAAAATCAATAAACATCAACAATCCTTTGATTTTTTTAACTTCAGTATAATTCATAACATCGTAGACAAGTCTGGTACTCTCCCCAATAAATCTCCCTTTAATGAAACCTGTTTGAGATTGCGAAATTAAATCTGGGAGGACTTTCTTAAGTCTAGAAGCAATCACATTTGTTGCCATTTTATACAGTACACTTGTTAGAGAAATTGGCCGCCAGTTTTTCATATTATCCCTCGGTTTGTTACCTTTAGGCAGACAGCATATAACAGTCTGTCTTAGACTAGGTGGTAAGATTCCACTTACATAACTTTCATTTAGTGCTCTCAGTATATATGTTTTAAAATCTTTCCAAAAAACTTTGAAAAAATCAGCAGGGAAACCATCTATGCCTGGTGTTTTATTATTTTTCATGCTTTTAACTATGCTGCCTAACTCTGTTATAGTAATTGGTCCATTTAGAGCTTCAGATTCAAGCATTGTAAGTTTTCTTTTGGTAGTAAACAAATTCTCCAAATTTTCTTCATCAATGCATTTTTCATCTTTACAGGAAAAAAGATTAGCATAGTACTGTCTGATTTGGGCCAATATTTCCTTTTGTGACTGAACTAATTTTCCATTAGGAAGTATAATCTTCTTTATTGTTTTATCAACATATTTAACTTTTTCTAAGTTACAAAAGAACTTAGTAGGTTTTTCATTCATTTGGATGTCTTGCACTCTAGACCTTATCATAAATCCCCTTGACTTAACCTCTCTTAGTTTTTGTAACTCATCCTTCTTAGAGCAGATTAGGTTTGCATCACTGTTATTTGATAGACTTTCAAGATATTCAATTTCTTTAATTAGTTTGTTTTCCTTTTGATTTGATTGTTTTTTAAGTTTACTGGAATATTTTATTGTATTGCCCCTTATATTTAGTAATAGCATCTCTAAAAACATAGCATCTGGAATTGTAAAGTGAATATCAGTGTCCTCCACTTTATGTATGCTATCTGGTTGGTAAATTGGTACGGCATATTGTACTTTAACTTCTTTGATCCACTCTTGAACATGTTGTAAGTATTCAAGATTTTTCAGCAGGCTACAATTGAAACGCCATATGCCTTTCCCTTTTTTAAAAGAGTCTAGCAATAATCCTATTTCTATTCGAGAATGATCACTTCTATAGCCAGGTAGTATATTACAAGAATGCACTATATCTAGCAAACTGTTAGTTCCAATTGCATAGTCAAGACGAGCTTGTTTCACTGGATTTTTCCTGCGCCAAGTGTAGCGCCTCACACCCGGATTTACCTGTCTAAAAATATCAGAAAGATTTAGTGCTTGCATCGATTCTATTAGTATAGATCGTGATTTAGGATTATTGAGGTGTAAATAATTCTGAGAATCCATCTTGGGGTCAAGCACCAGATTCAAATCACCACATAATAGGGTGTACATTTCTGTTGAATCTTCCATATATTCTCTAATTTTTATGAAGAAAGCAGGGTTATCGATGTTGGGAGCGTACACATTTAATAGCCTCAGAGATATTTCCCCCAACTGCAAATCTACTAAAATCAGGTTACCTTTTTGATCAATGCTCGAGTATTTAATTTTGTATTCAAAATTTTTTTTGATAAAAATTGCTACGCCTCTAGAATTAGTTTTAGAGCCACTTACTAGAATCTCATGATCCGGAAATTGTAACATTAGGCTGTTGACATCCGTAGGAGTAAGATGTGTATCTTGAAGGCATAGAATATTAGAGTCAACAAGAAGATATGATAAGACATCTATTTGTTTAAGTTTATCTCTTATTCCCTGCACATTTGCTGATGACACTTTAAGAATATTATGTAACTCCATATCTAAACAAATAGCAACGACCTCCTCGCACATTTGGAACCTTCAATGAACATACATAGCTATCTTTTGAAATTATGTTTCCCAAGAAGCCTCCATGACATACACTTTCGAGCAATTGTGCTTCATTTTGAATATGAGTTATATCTGACCAATTACAAACAGAAAAACAGAAAAACAAAACAGAAAAACAATCAACAACATTTGAAAACAGCAATTTTTTGTCCATATTATACTGGGTAGTTGGAGTTGTGGACAAGAAAAAAATTTTTTGTTACATTATCTTAATTGGCCCTACATGATAAGTTTCATTTTTTTTTTTTTTTTTTTTCATTCTTTCCCCTTTTTTGTCTTCTGCATTCACTATTTACATAGGGGTTAAAGACAGAAAGGTTTTCTGATACTGTAAAACCATTGCCAAAAGTACTGAATAAATTACTAAATAATATAAATCTATTGTCAAAAATACTAAGCACCCTATCCTTTCCCACTGGAGGATTTTCATCGTCAGTGCGGAAAAGGGGTTTCTTCACCTATAAGGCTATTTTTCATTAGTGGTTAGTTATACCCATCAAGTAATCGAATAACTTTTACAACTCTGGTATATACTAGCATTACTTGCCACCAATAATAAACCACGTATAATACATTAACATCAAAGCACAATTACATTCAGTTTTACACAAATAACATGTGTAAATGCACAACAACATATTGTTTCCATACTAGAATATTTTTACCGCATCCAGCAATAAACGACTTGAAGTACATTAGCCCTGAGTACAAGCACAATTAGTTTTACACAATTAACATGTGTAGATGCGGAATAACATACCGTTCCCATACCAGAATATTTTTACTGTCAGACCCATGGAATTATCTGAAAAGCATTTCTTGCTATTACATTTACTGTAAAACTGCTTTCAAAAATAATAAACAACCCACCTTTTCCCACTGGAGGATTTACATCGTCAGTGCAGGAAAAGGATCTTTACATGTTGGCCTATTAATTATGGTATGCATGAGTATTTGATTGTGAATGTCCATTAATACACGAGTATTTGATTGTGTCTGTGAAGTAATCCAGTGGAAATTTTTAGGAATTCGGTATGTACGAGCATTATTGGCACCAACCGTATGACCTGAATTACATTGGCCCTAGTTACAAATCTATTCTGTGTTGTACAAGTAACAAGTGTATGTTAGTTGTATTTACCGTTAACAAACTGAAATAGGTTATCATTGATTACAGATCAGTTCAGCATTACACAATTACATGCACAATACCATACCTTTCTTTACTAACTCTGGTGAGTACTAAGGAATATTAATACTGAATACAAATACATTTAGTTTTACACAAATAACATGTGTAGATAAATAACAACATACTGTTTCCATACTAGAATGTTTTACCGCCTCCTATTGTAAATGACTGAGGTAAATTATCCCTGAGTACAATTACAGTCAGTTTTACATGTGTAGATGCATAATCACACAGTGATCCCATCCCAGGATGTTTTAAAAGTCAGACCTAAACAGTTGTTTGAGAAACAATCAGTACATATAATGTAAATTTCTTTTAGAACAGCAAACACCCCCCTTTTCCCACTGGAGGATTTACATCGTCAGTGCAGGAAAAGGATCTTTACTTGTTGGCCTATTATTTATGGCCATGCTTAAGTATTTGACTGTTAATGTCAATTAATGCATGAGAATTTAATTGTAAATGTCAAGTATTCCAATGAACTTTTTAGGACTTCAGCATTATTGGCACCACCGTATGACCTGTAGTACATTTGCCCTGGTTACAAATCAATTCTGTGTAGTATAAGTATACATTATTGGCACTAACATTTAATGACCTGAAATGTGTTATCCTTGATTTGCTGTCAAGCAATCAAATGAACTGTTACTACTAATTTTTAATACTCTGGTAAATATGAGCTTTTATTTGCCGCCTACGGTAAATGACTTAAAATACATTAGGCCAAACTAATATATTAATCAAATTTAAATCAAAATTTAAATCTTTGAGGGGAGGCAATATTGACATTCAAGTGAAACACAAAGTACATTGGCCCCATGAGGCCATTTTTGGGGGGTCACACGACAACGGGTGACATATGATCAGTTGTCCCTAACCCAGTGGGTTCAGGGCTTCTGTCGAAATATATTGGAGGAAACTGATAGGGGGCGGAAAGACACGATGGTGGCATATATGGCAGATTTGATGGAGGATGCCACGGATTTTTCCTGGCAGGGGGCAAAGGCGGCTCATGCCGTGCTAATGTGCGAGATGGAAAGGGGTACGGTTCGATGGGAGAATGGGGACAGAATCGACAGAATACGCAGGGCTCATGCCCAAAAACATGTCTCGCAAAATAGGCAAAATTGGGGCAGGCAGGATAACAAAAAACCCTGGTTCTGCAAAAATTTCCAAAATAATGCTTGCAGTCATTCAAAAGACCATGAATCAAATGGCAGGTTGCAAAAACATATATGCGCTTTTTGTTTGACATTAGGGAAGCAACTAAACCATTCTGAAAAGAATTGTATAACCAAACAGCAGCAGTTAAAAATGAGCAGACAGCTGCCCATCATTAGGATGGAGCAGCTGGTCCACAAAAAGTACTGCACCAATAGCGCGACACTGTCACAGCACTGGAATCGCAAACCCTATGAACTGCATTGATAGAGTTGCCAGTAGGACTAATGTGAAGCCTAATGCTTCACATAACCTGACATGTGAATCCAGTGCGGGGGCGGCGGGAGCGGTAGGTGTTGTGAAGCACACTGCCTCTGGTGGTTTGCAGTGCAAATCTGAGTTGGTCACAGATAATGCAGCCCGTTCTATGGCTTCACATAGCCAGCATATAGCTGGTATGTCACAAATTGCTGGTGTAGCCAGTGCTTCACATACTTCTCAATGTGAAGGCATGGTAGCTGACAACCTTCACATAGCAGAAGACAGTAAGAGTTACAAGGTCAGATTCGTGTATAATTCTGGGGTTGTCCCTAGACAAGTAGATGCCTTGTTGGCTAGAAAGTCCAAAAGGACTAAGTACAGTATTGGTGAAGTGAAAAATAGAACTGTATGGCACAGTCGAAAGTCTGTTCCAGAAATGGTTCTTGAAAATGTATCAAAAAGTAATGATTGTAGTGTTACTGTAAAAAATGTGTCATGTTCAAAAACTCCCAGTGAGGGGGATTCGGATAAAAATCCGTGCCTAGCAGTTGCCACTGATCCTGGGCGTCGTTCCAGTGAAGCAGGAACAGCTAAGGTCATATCCTCATCCCAGAAATCAGAAACACTGGTACAACCTGATACAATTGCAAAAAACCCGATCAGTGTGAACACTGACACAACAAGTGTCACAAGTTCCCAAGTAATTCCAATTTACAATGTCAATTACAATCCCATTGAAGACAAATTTGCCAGTTCACATCAAGTCAATTCACACAAAGGGGTAGCCCCAGGTCTTCTTGACATTGATACTGAGATTTACAAAAAATGGCGTCAGCAATCACAATTTGACTTTGGGTACATTCCAATTGATGAGCAAAAAATGCCACCCAATTTACACATTAACAGACATGAGGGTGCCTCTCCATTGGATATTCATGACTTTGTTAAGGCTACTGGTGCCCCAAATTACATGAATGCTAGAATTCCAGTGAAATCACAATTGAATGTCCAGGCCTGGAAAGACAACCTCGCAGATTATTGGGATAAACAGTTGTGTCAATTGGTGGAATTTGGCTTTCCCCTAGATTTTAACAGAAACTGTGATCTCAAATGTGACAGGGGTAATCATAAATCTGCGTTGGAATTCCCTGCTGACGTTGACGCTTATATAGCAGAAGAACTCGAATATGGTGCCATTTTGGGCCCATTTGATGCCCCTCCCATCACAATGAGTCATTCATCGCCATTCATGACCCGAGCAAAACCCAATTCTGACAGGCGTCGAGTTAAAATCGACTTGAGCTGGCCCCTTGGGGCCTCTGTAAATGCTGGCATTGACAAAAATACGTATCTTGACAGCAATTTTTGCCTTACCTTCCCAACAGTAGATGATATTACTGCTGAGCTTAAAAAACTGGGTAGGGGGGCCCTGTTATACAAGGTTGACGTGTCACGTGCGTTCCGTCACGTCAAGGTGGACCCAGCTGATTATGACCTGTTAGGACTTGAGTGGGGTGGCCATTACGTGGACACTTGCGTTCCATTCGGGACGCGTCACGGGAGCCAAATTTTCCAGCGTTTAAGCGACGGCGTCAGATTCGCCATGCGTCAAAAAGGTTACATCATAGTTGACTATATAGACGATTACGTTGGCGTGGGCGTCCCGAGCGTCGCGAATGCGTCGTACCTTGCACTCATTGACCTCATGAAGGACCTTGGTCTGACTATTAGTCAGAAAAAGTTAGTTTCTCCCTCAACAAACGTCACATGCCTTGGGGTCCTCATAGACACGGTCAATGGCACCATTTCTATACCACCTGAAAAATTACGCGACGTCACACACACAGTGCGTCAATGGCTCTCGCGTAACGTTGCAACTAAGCGTGAACTCCAGTCAATCCTTGGTCTCTTGCTTTACATACACAAGTGCGTCAAGCCTGCACGTGTCTTCCTCAATAGAATGCTTGATCTGCTGAGATTTGCACATGGGCGTCAGAAAGTGACGCTCACCCCTGATTTCAAAAGGGATCTTCGCTGGTTCTCAAAGTTCTTGCCTGCATATAATGGGGTGTCACTTTATGACCACAGGCCCATTGACGTCACTCTTGAGCTTGACGCCTGCCTCACAGGTTTGGGAGGTAGATCTGGCAACTTCATTTACCATCTCCCTATTACCAAAGGCTTCAGAAACTGGAACATAGTCCACTTGGAGATGGTAAACATCTTGCTGGCAGTGAGAGCGTTCAGGCGTCACTGGGCGTCTAAGAAGGTTTTGATACATTGTGATAATGCAGCAGTCATCAGTGTGCTGAAATCTGGCAAAGCCAGAGATCCTTACCTAGGCGCATGCGCGCGTAATGTGTGGTACGTCGCCGCAACGTCGGATATAGACTTGCAATACACTCACATAAGGGGAATCAACAACAGAGTGGCTGATGCCTTGTCCAGATGGCAAGGTACTGTGGATCAGTGGCAGCTGCTGGATTTGCATGTAATAAGCGCAGTATGGCTGCAGGTGTCACATGACTTGCTGGAATTGGATCCAGATTTGTAATATTTTAGTTATGTACAGTTTTAATGTACCCATATGTATTGTATTGTGTGCCTGCAGGCTAGGCCTGCTATATATATAAAAATTTGATACTGAAAGATACTGCGCTTTGTGTTGTAGATACTGAGGCTTTGACTTCACTCTCTGCAAAGGCAGCCAGCAGATTACATCAAGCCTTTCGTCCAAGAACTCGTGGTGCCTATTTAACCATGTTTAGAACTTTTGTAGCCTTTTGTGTGCACACTAGATGTGTGCTGTCAGATGTTAATATTAAAGTAGTTCTGTCATTCTTAGAATGTCTTGTAATCAATGATTGCTCAGTATCAATGATTGAAAATTATGTTTCAGCCATAAAGGCTCATTTTGTGCTGCATGACTTGTCATTTACTGTCTTTGAACATCCAAAGCTGAAATATTTTCTCAAAGCTCTCAGGATCAATCGTCCTCTCACAGTAAAGTCACATAATATCATATCAATAGATAGGCTCATAGATATCTCGGTGGCTTGTGAAGATGTCATCTCAGGCCCAGTGTATAGGGCTGTTTTCTTGGTGGGGTTCTTTGGGTTTTGTCGATTATCAAACCTGGCTCCTCACTCCTTGGCTGCGTTCGATCCGTCTAGGCATCTAACAGGGGAAGACATATTTTTTACCAAAAAATTTGTCAAGGTGTTGCTAAAGTGGACCAAGACCATGCAAACCAGGGATAAGGTCCAGTGTATAACCCTTCCGAAGCTTAAAAACAAGCTCATTTGTCCACACTCTGCCTTAAAGGCATTGTTCAAAACTTACACCATGTCTTCCTCTTCTTCCCTTTTTCAAGTATCATCCCTCAGGGGTAATATAACCCTTACTGACTCTAGAGTTCGTAAAGTCTTAAAAAGCATCAACCAGTCTCTGGGTTTGAACCCAGCTTTTCATACGTTTCATGACTTTCGCAGGTCTGGTGCTACCTTGGCCTACAACTCACACATTCCAATTCAAGATATCAAACGTCATGGGACGTGGTCGTCAGACTGTGTCTGGCGTTATATCCAGTCAGATCACAGCTATGGTGAAACCCTGGCCACAACTATTGCTTCTACCTTAAATGCATAAATATCCTACCTCTGGCCTTGGGTTTGAGGGTCATTCTTATGTTATATTGTGTCACATTTTGCCAAGTTTTTACAAAGATTTACAAATTCTTTACAAATATTAGTTATTTTAATGTAAACTCTGGGGGTTCCTTCCTCCTCAGCAGTGTAGGGGGACTTCGGTTTGACCTTCGTTACCTTAGTCAAAATTGGCTATGCACCATTTTTGGATTAAATACTTCCTTGTCCAGTAAAATCCTAAGTCTCCCCTTCTGCTGGGGTTCAAGGTCAACCCAGAGGTCAGTAGGTCAATGTCAGTGTTTGGGTTTGCTTGTCAAACCTCATCATAGATCAATGTAAAGTCTCATTATATATGGGCTGCTTCATCACAGTAAACCCCTTGTGCAGCCTTATCAGTATTTAATCTTTTATTATTGCATCATACTTACAACAAGAACTTTTATATACATTATTTTAGTAGATTTGTAAATAGTATTAGTATTAGTATTGTATTTACTCATATATATATATAATAAAAATGGTACCCGCATGTGTTTGTCTGTCTTGGGGATTGGGGACTGTCTCTTGGGTTGTTTGGGCGACCCGGGGGTCAGTCCTCCCCCCAAGGCAGTATGTTGATACAAAGTCTTGACCAATTCATTGGTGGGTTGGGTACCAGTCTGATCACTATCATCCTGGCTTCCTAGAAGTTTACTCAGTCGCCTAGTAACCTGTAAACAAGTCTATTTCATTGTTGGACTTGGTGACCTCAAGTTTTCCTCTTGGCTTCAAATTCAGTTTGAATGTGACTTTCAAAAGAGAAACATGGAAAATTCTCCCACCCTCCCTCCCTGTAGGTTGACCTTTGCTGGGTCAAGGTCACGTTTGTATGAGAATAGGGTCATTCTTATGTTATATTGTGTCACATTTTGCCAAGTTTTTACAAAGATTTACAAATTCTTTACAAATATTAGTTATTTTAATGTAAACTCTGGGGGTTCCTTCCTCCTCAGCAGTGTAGGGGGACTTCGGTTTGACCTTCGTTACCTTAGTCAAAATTGGCTATGCACCATTTTTGGATTAAATACTTCCTTGTCCAGTAAAATCCTAAGTTTCCCCTTCTGCTGGGGTTCAAGGTCAACCCAGAGGTCAGTAGGTCAATGTCAGTGTTTGGGTTTGCTTGTCAAACCTCATCATAGATCAATGTAAAGTCTCATTATATATGGGCTGCTTCATCACAGTAAACCCCTTGTGCAGCCTTATCAGTATTTAATCTTTTATTATTGCATCATACTTACAACAAGAACTTTTATATACATTATTTTAGTAGATTTGTAAATAGTATTAGTATTAGTATTGTATTTACTCATATATATATATAATAAAAATGGTACCCGCATGTGTTTGTCTGTCTTAGGGATTGGGGACTGAAAGGTTATGTTTGTTATATGCTGAAGATTTCCTTTACAAAAAAATCCCGTTTTGATTCTTTTAATTTGCAATAGCATATTGTGATCTTTTTGTGTTGTTTTGAATTTTTTTAACTACTACTGATAGCTACCCATGCAGTTGCTGGTACCAAAAAGAAAGATGGAGGAAAACCAAGAGAATCATAAGTAAACCATAAGGTAAAGTGTACAAAGAAAACAAGCGACACCCATGTGATAATGTTTGTTGTAACCAAAGAGTATGTGACATACAAAGCTGCCGATGGCCTCCAATGTGAAGGGAAAGTGAGATACTTGTAAGTGAAAAATAATTGCGGAGAATTTATATGTTTATATCGATGGCAGTGACTTTGCTAGTGCACCCTTGGTGTGGGGATGATGCATATTGCACTGATATCTCTCTTCTAAGATATTGGGTTTGAAACCTTGCACTCACTTTGAGTGGAGAAAGTTGGTGGTTACTTCCTTCTTCTCGGTGGTGTAACATATAGATATTGACCAACTGATATGCACTGCATGTCTTGAAAGAAACAAGTAACCCAAATCAATAATCAGTCTCAGAAAACCAAAAAGAGCAGTATATCAACGAGGTGTTATCAATTGTCAAAAGCCAATGCATAAGTGGGCGTGTGTCAGAAAGGTTGTTATTTTAACAAGTTTTCAGAAACTTGGTAAAATGGCTTCTGTTTGTAACTGTAACCAAACTTCAACGAATATGTGTATTCCCTAAAACTAGGAATACGTGTATTCCCTGAAAAATTCAGAAAATATGTGTGTTCCCCAATTACACATATTCACTGTAACATAAATACTGTTTGAAATACTTTGTGAATTGTTTTGCGGAAGTCTGTAATGTTTCAGTTCTTTTTACATTCAAGATATAAAAGGTATTCACAGGTTTGCATAAATGTAAAATTCAAAGGGTGTTATAAATGTTACAGTCAATACGCTTACAGATTTCAGCTCAGAAGCTCGTGTTGTCCTCAAACAAAACTTTAAAAATAGCAATTCTGGTCAAAGTTTGAGCTTAAGGTCCCTAAAACACTAGCAATTTTTGTCAAAGTTTAGGTTTAAGGGCCTTGATAACACTATTAATTTTTGTCAAAGTTTGAGTTTAAGATCCCTGATAACATTTTAAGGTCATGTCAGTTCTTAAGTATAACCTACATGTTGATATAACTTTAATGTGAATGCACTACCACGGAAGACTTGCTCCAAGTCTATACCACGGAAGTGAGAGAGGAAATTTTGAAATGTCAAACATCCTAACAACCTACTGCCCTGCAATTATACTTTTTCATAAATTTGCACCAACTAAAAAATAATTAAAACGTACTGGTTTTTATGTAATCAGAATGACTGGTGTAGTTTTTTTTCACTTTGTAATCTGTACATTTTCTGTTATGTTGTAACATCTAGATAACACCTTTCCTTCCTGGAGTCATGAGCTGCAACCAAACTGGTTCATCTACCTTTGATAGTGGTTGGACCAGGTTCTATCTTCTTCATATTTGGGCAGGATGTCTTCAGTGGGATTCGCATTTCAGTTGGACTTCTTCGCTGGCATTCGACACAACATAGACCTCATTCTTTCATGTGTACTACTGGGATATGAGGGTCCCTTCCTGGAACTGTAGGAATACCATCATCGAGCATAAGTTAAATATGTACACACTGAAACCAATGAACACAATGGTGAGAATGAAGTGACAATTTTTGTCAAATTTCATAACTGCATGGTCATTGTGTGGTCCACAAAATTAGTTTTAAAAGGCCTTTTAGTATGCTCACACTCACACTCATGTCCGTATGTGTCTAAATTTAGGTTATATGTTGTCACAATGGAAAAGGAGATTAACATAGTTTCATGTCTCACTAATGTATGACATAAATGGACACCATAGTGCAAATGGTTAAACCTGTTAACAGGAGTGTGTACACTATAACAACACTTGCTGTACTCTGGAGATTTTGTTGCAGATCCAAAAATTAATTTCTGAAACAACAGTTAGCGAACAGGGCCTGTATTCACAAAGATTTTTCTAAGAAAAATGACAATTGTATTAACAGGTATAAATCCGCTACTTTATTGCCACTGCCCCTAAGATGCATATAATCAACATCAATGTCACAGATAGCTGAACAATGCCAAATATTCCGTGCACAAGCTAACAAAACCAGATCTCTGGACTTTCCCGTCCTTGGAACAGAAACAATCACCTTGTTGTCACATCTGGGCCTGTATTCACAAAGATTCTTATTCTTAGAATAACTCTTATTCTGATATTTTTCCTTAGAATTTTCGGGGGGGGGGGGGGGGTGTTATAAAAACTCTAAGAATAGGAATTTTCCTATTCACAATGATTCTTATTCTTAGATAAAACTTATTCTTAGAATTTTCTAAGAATGGTTTTATTGTTAGAATTTTTCTAAGAATAAGAATTTGCTATTCACAAAAAATCTTATTCTTAGAATATTCTTAAAATTGATTTAAATCTAAGACTGGAACATAGCATGCTTACCTTAAGAAAAATAGGTGCTTTAGTGATTATAGTACAGCAATTGATTTCAAATCGACATCTAGAACAGAGTGTCAGATATTAAGTTGTCTATTGTGTTTACTGTAATGAAAATGCAGCCTATTTCTAAGAACCTTTGTGAATACATACCCAGATTTCACAGGTGTGAGGTAAATTTGTTACAATTCCACGAAAGGTTTTATATTAAACAAGGGACCGTGTTGGCATAGTGGTGACACTTGCCTCCCATGTCTGAGGTCTGCAGTTCAAACCCCAGACCTTGTGTGGAAAAGCTGGTAGTTGTTTACTGATGGTCCGTAGTTTACAGTACAGAACCTTGACCAACTGTATGTACTGTTTCCTCTGCCCATAAAACTGCCTGAAAGCGACGTTAAAACCCAAATGAATAATAAATATACTAAACAAATACAGGTGTGTTCTACAGAGCCCAGGAAGGGACATAGAACTGTTTTCTTAGCAATTTTTATCTCGTTCCCACGAGATAAGAAGTTGTGGCCACGAGTTTGCAACTCATTACCACAAGTTAACAACTCATTACCACAAGTTGACATTACCACCAGTTAGAAAGTCGTTCCCACAAGTTACTAAGTTGCTCCCACAAGATAGCAAGTTGTCTCCACAAGTTAGAAAGTCATTCCCACAAGTTAAAAAGTCGTTTCCACAACCTAGCAAGTCGTTCCCACAAGTTAGAAAGTCGTTCCCACAAGATAGAAAGTTGTTTCCACAAGTTAAACAGTTGTTCCCACAAGTTACCAAGTCATTCCCACAAGTAACCAAGTCGTTCCCATAAGTTAGCAAGTTGTTCCCACAAATTACCAAGTCGTTCCCACAAAATAGCAAGATAGCAAAATGCCTGTTTTATGGCACTTTCCTTGGTTCTTCCAAGATATTTTAGTATGTTACATTGGACTGGGTGCTTTTTGGCACAGCATACCTTGCTGTATCTCCACTGGATTCTCATACAAGCTATGTACCTGGATGCAGCAAAACTCGTGTTTGCTGTGGTGCAAATTTTCCTAGACTTTTTATACAGTAAATTGCATAGTCTTGTTATTCTCAACCCCTTCTTTATATCCATTGCCTTGGTTCCTTCCCCCTTACGTGCCACATATAGACACTGTAACGCAATTAGTATTAAACCTCTAAAAGACAGTATTGCAGTATACCTGTAATAATAAGTAGATGACATGTGAAGGTCACTAATTAGGTAACTAAGAAGAATAACCATTAAAATTGATAAAATGATAACCATAATGGTATGAAAGTTTGACTTGTAAAGTAACAGGAAACATGCAAGCTCTGGAGGCCTACAGGGATATGTAATCTTGAATGGTATGCTAGTAGATGGGTGACCTCTATATAAGTTAGGTATCATAGACAAAGAAATTGCCTGTACATTGGCATAAAAGCATGACTTAGTAAAACTTGTGGGAATGACTTCATATTAGGAAAGTCCCCTGGACTTGATAAATTAACAACAGAGCATTTTAAATATAGCAGTAATAGAGTTAATGTCTGTTTAGCATTACTATTCACCTCACTGCTTAGCCACAAATTCGTTCCCTCTTCCATGATAAAAAGTGTGATTGCACCTATTGTGAAGGACAGATCTGGTGATATATCTGCCAAAAGTAACTACAGACCAATTGGACTCAACTCTACAGCATCAAAAATATTTGAAATTATCTTACTCAAAAACTCCAGGATAAACTTTATACTGCACCTAATCAATTCGGATTTAAACAAGGCCATTCGACAGAATTGTGTATTTTTCTTCTGAAGGAAATATTGAATTTTATGCATAAGCACGGATCTACATCTTTCGTTGCTTTTATGGATGCATCCAAAGCTTTTGACAGAGTGAACCATGGTACATTGATACACATTCTACACAAAAAGGGTATACCTCTCTACATCTTACGAATTCTGGTCCTCTGGTTCTCTCATAGTGAAGTGTGTGTTCAATGGGGCTCAGTTATGTCTGATTCTTTCATGACAATAAATTGTGTTAGACAGGGTGGAATACTTTCTCCCCTATTCTTCAATATTTATGTGAATGAAATAAGTGAAAAGTTAAACAGTAAAATTATAGGCTGCTCTTTCAAAGGAATGCGCATTAATCATCTTATGTATGCTGATGATATTGTTTTGTTCTGCCCTTCAGCTAAAGGCTTACAAGAACTGATAAATTGTTGTGTGTATGAGGGTAATAAGCTAGATCTTAGATTCAATGAAAATAAAACTGTATACATGACAGCCTTAAGTAAATTTGACTGTCGCTGTAAGAATCAACTTCCTGACATATACATTAATGATAAAGCATTATCTTTAGTTGACACATACAAATACTTAGGACATTACATTAGTAGCAATCTGGTAGATGACAAGGACATTTTAAGACAGGTTCAAGCTAACTATGCTAAAGGAAACATGTTATGCAATAAGTTTTCAGATAGCTCCTCAGAAGTTAAAGGTGTTCTTTTTAAAACTTACATGTATTCTATGTATACTATGTCACTTTGGAGTAACTACTCAAACACTACCTACAGAAAATTTGTTGTTTCTTACAATAACATATTTAGAATGTTGTTTAAGCAACCAATGTACTGCAGTGCTTCTAACATGTTTGTAAGTAAAAATATTTGCTCTTTGCCAGAAATTCGTCGAATATCCTGCTACAGTTTGCTACAAAGAATAAATACAAGTGATAATGCTCTTATGGTGTCATATTTAACAAGTTGTGCTGTAAAACTCTCTACTATCCTTAAAATATGGAACAAATATGTATATATGTAATGGACAACAGTGCCATGTGATCAACAGATAAATGTATCATTTTTTTCTCTATTAGTACATGTTTTTTTTTGTTTTTTTTTTTTTCATATTTATACTTATATTAACTAATTACACAAATCTTGTTCTTCTTTACTACCACTCTATGTTGTACACTTATGTTTCTATGGACTAATATACTGTAATATTATGTCTGAAATAAAGTTATTATTATTATTATATCTTGTGGTAGTGACTTGCTATCTTGTGGTAACCACTTGCTAACTTGTGGGAACGACTTGCTAACTTGTGGGAATGACTTAGTATCTTGTGGTAATGACTTGGTAACTTGTGGGAACAACTTGCTATCTTGGGGGGAATGACTTAGTATCTTGTGGTAATGACTTTGCTAAGATGTGGGAACGAGTTAGTATCTTGTGGTAATGACTTTGCTAAGTTGTGGGAATGAGTTAGTATCTTGTGGTAACGACTTTTCTAACTTGTGGGAACGAGTTAGTATCTTGTGGTAACGACTTTGCTAACTTGTAGGAACGAGTTAGTATCTTGTGGTAACGACTTTCTAACTTGTGGGAATGACTTAATATCTTGTGGTAACGACTTGTTAACTTGTGTAAACAACGTACTATCTTGCGGGAATGACTTGCTAACTTGTGGGAACGATTTTCTAACTTGTGGTAATGATATAAAAAAATGATAGGGAATTAAACAGTTCTATGTCCCTTCCTGGGGTCCGTAAAAGACACAATAACATACATATAATATAAAATGAGGCCAATGCAAAGCCACAGTCAACGAAACTTTACTTACCGGGAACATACCAGTAAATGACGTCATAATGCGTTTTGTAGGTTAGTGCGGGTGCTTGTGTGTGTGTGTGTGTGTGGAACTGGGGGGGGAGGGGGGGGGGGTATAAAATAAATTCACTTTTGGAAATTCTGAGCGTTCTGTCTCAGAGTCCTTCATGCATTACTTTAAGCAGATACATAAACATTTTATACTGATTGACTGCTATTTAGCCTTTTCGTTCAACTCTCACATTAAATATTTTAGTTTAGAAAATAATAAAGCACTTAATATTTTTATGTCTTCATGTTCTTTTATAAACAGTATTAGCTTGCAATAGCATAATAAATGCTAATGTATATACGTAAATGTGCTAAAAATATTTTTTCTTGTAATTATGAAATCTGTAACTTGTGCAACATATATTCTGATTTCCAGAAATACCTTTATGTTGAATTACAAGGTAATCCTCTCTTATAGTTACAAGTTAATTGTTATGATGCAGTGTCTTTCAATATTTAATATATTCTAAGATTAAGACAGTTTTAAAGGCTTCAGTAATTGGGAGACTACGGCAAGATTGGGTTTTCAAGGCACATAATTATGTACCTTCTCCCTATACCATGTATACGTGTACTTGAAGTTATATACTTTTGGTAGTTTACAGGAAGTGAAATATCCATCTTCACTCAAATAAACTCAGTAATTTTATTTGAATAATTCAACAGCAATAAAATTTAATAATAAAAGTTAATGCTGATGGATTGTATACAATAATTGTTGACCCTGCTCAAACGGGATTTTGTTAGATATATTTTACCGACAGGCATATGTTTTCTTGTAGACACAGGATTCAAATCAGTTGAATTTCATGACTGGTAACATTTGGTTAAGTTCTATAGACACAGGATTTGAACAGAGTGATTTCCAGATCCCCGATTTTCCTAGCAGGTTAGTTTTATTGTTTTGTTCTACAAACACAGAATTTGGTGAAAACTGACTCCCAACCCCACCCGCCCGACAGGTTTGTTTCTTGTTCCACAGGCCCATGCAGGATTTTGTGGAATTGATTTTTCCAATGTAAAGTTCTGAACTTGCTTACAAGTCTTTTACTTCGTGGGATTTATTTGGGAACAATTACTGAGTGCAATGTGGTTGTAACAGTCTGGATTTTACACTCTGACTTTCTTTGTGCAGGAGAGTGGTCTTAGGAATCATAGTGCACCCAGGAAGGACCTTGCACTTTGTGTAAGTTCATGCAGACCTTGTGCAGATCCATTTACTTCAAACAATACCATTGTTCCATTGTCACCGAGTTATTTCAGAACCTAGCCAATTTTAAACTTGGGAACTGGGTATTTATTGTATCCACCAGAGGTATCTGGTTTAGCGTTCGCTATGCAATTAACCACCACCACGCATAGAGATATTTTCAGTGTTAACTCTCTCAGAGGAAAACCACATCACAAAATTTGCAAAATCACAAAATTTGCAGGATATCTTCATTGGGAGGTAAGCTTCTCTGAGACTGAAATTAGCCTGATTCTGAAAAACAAGATGGCTGCCATGGGCATTTCCTTGAAAATTATCTACATTTATCTTCTGGCTGGTTCTCATAGGTAGAAGGTTGAATCCCTTCATAGCTGATATGTATAACAGATATACATGTCCTCTACACACTTGTAAATATTTGACCTTGAAGCTCTTAATTCAAGGTCATCCACGACGTGCAAAGGAACCCCATGTAGCAGACTTTACAGGTGTACATATTTCCCTTATTACTGATCCACGAGGCTTACCATGTGAAACCAACCTATAGGTCTGATGTGGTCAAATTTGACCTTGGACCCCTCCTTTTAGGTCAAACAAGGATAGCCAAACTTAAAAGTGCTTATAACTCGCTTATTATTGGTCCTGGAGCTTGGTAATGTCAAACCATCTTGTAGGACAACATGGGCTGGGAATCTTTTGATGTGGTGAGATTTAACCTTGGGCCCCTCCTTCGAGGCCAAATGAGGACAAACTTAAAAGTGGTAATAACTTGCTTATTATTAGTCCTAAAGGTTTGCAATGTGATACCAACCTATACGAAATCATTGGCTGTGAATCTTTTAATGTGATAAGATTTGACCTTGGGCTCCTCCTTCAAGGTCAAATGAGGATAGCCAAGCTTAAAAGTGCTTATAACTCGCTTATTATTATGGGTCCTAGAGGTTTGCAATGTGAAACCAACCAAATGGAAATCATAGGCTGGGAATCTTCTGATGTGGTCAGATTTGACCTTGGGCCCCTCCTTTAAGGGTCAAACGAGGATAGCCAAAGCAAAGAGTGCTTATAACTCGCTTATTCTTATTCTTAGAGGTTTGGTATGTGAAGCCAACCTATAGGAAATCATGGGCTGGGAATCTTCTGATGTGGTCAGATTTGACCTTGGGCCCCTCCTTAAAGCTCAAACAAGGATAGCCAAAATTGAAAGTGCTTATAACTCTCTTATTCTTGGTCCTAGAGGTTTGGTATGTGAAGCCAACCTACTGGAAATTTTGGGCTGGGAATCTTCTGATGTGATCAGATTTTACCTTGGACCCCTCCTACAAGGTCAAACGAGGATAGCAAAATATAAAAGTGCTTATAACTCGCTTATTATTGGTACTAGAGGTTTGCAATGTGAAACCAACCTATAGGAAATCATGGGCTAGAAATCTTTTGATGTGATCATATTTGACCTTGGATCCCCTTCTTCAAGATCAAATGAGGATAACCAAACTGAACAGTGCTTATAACTCATATATTCTTGGTCCTAGAGGTTTGGAATGTGACACCAACCTATAGGAAGTCATGTGCTAGGAATCTTTCGATGTGGTCAGATTTGACCTTGGTGAAAAATGGGGTTAAGTGTTGGCCAATCAATAAATCGAGAAAATTAAGTCAAAGACAGTCAAAATAACATTTTGGATCTTGTCGTGTGACCAAAACTACAGCATGGTTTACCCTTACATCCAGAATTGGGTTTTTCCTAGAGGCTAGGCTTTATTTGTTTTAAATCTGTAAGGAAATTGCTCAGAGGGACGAAATTTTGCAGTTGGCTTTCGAAGAAGTCTGAATTTGGAATATAAAAACCAGGAACATGCAAGAGGGTTGTCATTATCATGAGAGATATTCTTGGAAGCACATCCCACTCTGTATGTTTGAATAGGATGCAATACTGAAAATGGTGAGCCCTGGTTGTAATTGGGTTACTCTAGTTTTATGAGTGAACCAAACCAGTTAGTGTAGACAACAGAAAAAAGGATGCAATACTTGTTAAATGGAAATTTTATATCTAAAGTGGCTATTTCAAATAATTGTCATATAATTAGAATCAGAAAAATGTTGATGTCTTTTTTCTACAATTTTAAAGCTTAATCTGAAAACCATAATTTAAAAAAGAATGTCAGTATGGCAGTTTTGGTCATGTGATGGGATCCAAATATTAGATGTTGACCTAGTTTTCAATTTGTTGATTGGTCGACACTTAATCCTTCTTTTTCCCAGAAATTGCTTGTTGGTTTCAATCGCTGAGTAAAAATTATCTATGATGGGATCCAAATATTTTGTTGACTGTCCTTGATCTAATTTATTGATTTTTTGATTGATCAACACTTGAGTCCTTTTTAGCCAAAAATTGTTCTGTTGAAATAGGCATAGGATTTGATTATTGTGTGACTACCTGATAAAATTAGGTCAAGGACAGTCATCTTAATATTTGGATCCCATCACATGACTAGAAATACAAGTTTTTATTTTGAAGCTTTTGTGGACCTGTTGACCATAGATACCTCACTATTTATGTTATTTTGTCGACTTTGTCAACTTTGTTGACCTGTCTACCTGTTGATCATAGGTTTTTTATTGTTTGTACCTTTTTGTCTACCTTGTTGACTTGTCAACCTGTCTACTGTTGCTGATACAAACTTGCGACATTTTTTGTCAACTTTGTCAACTCATTGACCTTGTCAACCTGTCGATTTTAGCTTTGGCGTAACTTATAGACATATCTACGTAGTCTACCCATTAATAAAAAAAATTAGTATACTCATTCACATAATTTCATTTCACCTTCCTGATTACCATATTTCAATATCTGTCAGGGGGATTCTTTAGTTACACTGTTTTAAATATGGTCATTAAACATTTTTCAATACATACAAACTGTTATGAAAAATATGTACAGAGATCAGTCCCTTCTCATTTTATCTGCCACATAGCCACATATTTAAGTAAATTCTGAACCTAATTCAGTTGAGAATATTGAACCAGTTTTTACAGGAAATATCCATTTTAAGAAGGCTTAAAATTTAATTTTTTTTTGTTTCAGATGGGGATGTAGCAGTAATTGGATTAAATGTGACAGATCCTCAGTCATTTGGCAAACATGATCAAGTCATTTAAATTCATCAGTGATCCTGACAATGATGGGGCAATAACACTGAAACGTACTTATCTCAGTGAGACATCATTAACTGCTTCAAACAAATATGTCACAGAACTTGACTCAATAACTTTACCAACAACAATAAAAGAGGCACACTTTTCAGAAAATTTCATTGACAAGTTTCCAGACTTTCACTGCTGTGAATTCCTTACACATGTTGATCTTTCATGTAATGCAATTAAGACATTGAACGGTAGTGATCTGCCTCCTCACATACAAGTTTTGAACTTGAGTTATAATAACATAACAGAATTTCCATGCTTAACAACTGTTGAAACACTGAAAGAACTGAATCTGTCTAGTAACAGCATCACAACGTTTACGTGCCATGACTTGCCACCATGCACAGAGGTATTGAAGTTATCTTCGAATAAAGTCAAAAATTTTCCTTGCTTAACTACATGTGAGAACCTTAAGACACTAAATTTGTCTTGGAATTTTATCAAAGAGGTGCCAGAAGATGTATTTCCAGTGAGTACAGAAGAAGTGTATTTGAACCATAATCAAATAGAATATATTCATGCCTTGCCTCCAAATATCAGTAAGATTTCTCTTGAAAACAACCCAATACGGGCATTTGGTGGGAACAGCTTTCCAAGTGAAGCTGCCTTTGCGAGTGTCAGAAATGGCCTGTCCTTTCACCAGTTGTCTGCATTATTGCAGCCTTTACCAGATGACTTCATGAAGGGATATAACCATGTGATTTCCAACTGTCAATTCGACAAATACAGTATGTTTTTACAATCTGTTTCATTCGATTTAGTTTATTATCTCCCGCCGGGCTTTAGCCCGGGAGGGAGATTATGAAATGATGCCTGTGTGTGTGTGCGTGCGTGCGTGCGTGCGTGCGTGTGTGCGTGCGTTAGTTAGTCACGCAGATTCCTCCAAAACTACTACAGCTACAGATTTTTTGTAAATTAATTGTCCCAATGAATTTTCACGCCCTCGAAAATTTTTTTGGTTTTATGGACTTAGGCCTAAAGATAACTGAGTAATAGCTATCTTAGCTACTTGGAGTAAAGGGCTGATAACTCAAAAACTATTGCAGTTACAACTTTTTCTTCGAATATGTTGTTCAGCTACTTTGTCCTTAGCTATAAGATGGTACATAGTTTGGGGTCCCATTGCATGCCATAAGTGAGTAATAGCTATTTTCTCATTTGTAGCTAAATAACAAAAGGAGTAAATGTCAAATATCTTCAAAAGTATTAGAGTTACAGAAATCTTTTCAAATATGTTGTTCATCTACTTTTTGGTAAGCTATCACATAGTAAAGTTTCAGACCTGTTGCACCTTGGATAGCTGAGTAATAGCTACTTTGAAATTCTGACTGTTGAGTAAAGCCATTGTAACTCCAAAACTATTGCAGTTAGAGTGTTTTCCTAAAATATGTTGTTCAGCTACTTTGTCCTTAGCTATAAGATGGTACATAGTTTGGGGTTCTATTGCATGCCATAAGTGAGTAATAGCTATTTTCTCATTTGTAGCTAAATAACAAAAGAAGTAAATGCCAAGTATCTTCAAAAGTATTACAGTTACAGAAATCTTTTCAAATATGTTATTCATCTACTTTTGGGTAAGCTATCACATAATAAAGTTTCAGACCTGTTGCACCGTGGATAGCTGAGTAATAGCTACTTTCAAATTCCGACTGTTGAGTAAAGCCATTGTATCTCCAAAACTATTGCAGTTAGAGTGTTTTCCTAAAATATGTTGTTCAGCTACTTTGTCCTTAGCTATAAGATGGTATATAGTTTGGGGTTCTGTTGCATGCCATAAGTGAGTAATAGCTATTTTCTCATTTGTAGCTAAATAACAAACGAAGTAAATGCCAAATATCTTCAAAAGTATTAGAGTTACAGAAATCTTTTCAAATATGTTATTCATCTACTTTTGGGTAAGCTATCACATAGTTAAGTTTCAGACCTGTTGCACCATGGATAGCTGAGTAATAGCTACTTTCAAATTCCGACTGTTGAGTAAAGCCATTGTATCTCCAAAACTATTGCAGTTACAGTGTTTTCCTAAAATATGTTGTTCAGCTACTTTGTCCTTAGCTATAAGATGGTACATAGTTTGGGGTTCTATTGCATGCCATAAGTGAGTAATAGCTATTTTCTCATTTGTAGCTAAATAACAAAAGAAGTAAATGTCAAATATCTTCAAAAGTATTAAAGTTAGTGAAATCTTTTCAAATATGTTGTCCATCTACTTTTTCGTAAGCTATCACATAGTAAAGTTTCAGACCTGTTGAACCTTTGATAGCTGAGTAATAGCTACTTTCAAATTCCGACGGTTGAGTAAAGCCATTGTAACTCCAAAACTATTGCAGTTAGAGTGTTTTCCTAAAATATGTTGTTCAGCTACTTTGTCCTTAGCTATAAGATGGTACATAGTTTGGGGTTCTATTGCATGCCATAAGTGAGTAATAGCTATTTTCTCATTTGTAGCTAAATAACAAAAGAAGTAAATGTCAAATATCTTCAAAAGTATTAAAGTTAGGGAAATCTTTTCAAATATGTTGTCCATCTACTTTTTGGTAAGCTATTACATAGTAAAGTTTCAGACCTGTTGAACCTTTGATAACTGAGTCATAGCTACTTTCAAATTCCGACTGTTGAGTAAAGCCATTGTATCTCCAAAACTATTGCAGTTAGAGTGTTTTCCTAAAATATGTTGTTCAGCTACTTTGTCCTTAGCTATAAGATGGTACATAGTTTGGGGTTCTATTGCATGCCATAAGTGAGTAATAGCTATTTTCTCATTTGTAGCTAAATAACAAAAGAAGTAAATGTCAAATATCTTCAAAAGTATTAAAGTTAGGGAAATCTTTTCAAATATGTTGTCCATCTACTTTTTGGTAAGCTATCACATAGTAAAGTTTCAGACCTGTTGAATCTTTGATAGCTGAGTAATAGCTACTTTGAAATTCTGACTGTTGAGTAAAGCCATTGTAACTCCAAAACTATTGCAGTTAGAGTGTTTGCCTAAAATATGTTGTTCAGCTACTTTGTCCTTAGCTATAAGATGGTACATAGTTTGGGGTTCTATTGCATGCCATAAGTGAGTAATAGCTATTTTCTCATTTGTAGCTAATTGAGAGCTTTCACTTGGTGAAGTTTCAGACCCTTAGCTAATTACTCACCTACTCAAAATGAGTAAATGCGAATTATCTCTAAAAGTATTGCAGATAGCCAATTTTTCTCAACTCATTCACCTACTTTTGGAAGAGCTTTCACATGGTCAAGTTTCAGACCCGTAGCTAATTACTCAAAATGAGTAAATGCTAATTATCTCTAAAAGTATTGCAGATAGCCAATTTTTCTCAAATAACTCATTCACCTACTTTTGAGAGAGCTTTCACTTGGTGAAGTTTCAGACCTGTAGCTAATTATTCACCTACTCAAAATGAGTAAATGCAAATTATCTGTAAAAGTATTGCAGATAGCCAATTTTTCTCAAATAACTCATTCACCTACTTTTGAAAGAGCTTTCACTTCGTGAAGTTTCAGACCCGTAGCTAATTATTCACCTGCTGAAAATGAGTAAATGCTAATTATCTCTAAAAGTATTGCAGGTAGCCAATTTTTCTCAAATAACTCCTTCAGGTACTTTTGGAAGAGCTTTCACATGGTGAAGTTTCAGATCCGTAGCTAATTACTCACCTACTCAAAATGAGTAAATGCTAATTATCTCTAAAATTATTGCAGATAGACAATTTTTCTCAAATAACTCGTTCATCTACTTTTGGGAGAGCTTTCACTTGGTAAAGTTTCAGACCTGTAGCTAATTATTCACCTGCTGAAAATGAGTAAATGCTAATTATCTCTAAAAGTATTGCAGGTAGCCAATTTTTCTCAAATAACTCCTTCACATACTTTTGGAAGAGCTTTCACATGGTCAAGTTTCAGATCAGTAGCTAATTACTCACCTACTCAAAATGAGTAAATACGATTTATCTCTAAAAGTATTGCAGATAGCCAATTTTCTCAGATAACTCATTCACCTACTTTTGGGAGAGCTTTCACATGGTGAAATTTCAGACCCATAGCTAATTACTCACCTACTCAAAATGAGTAAATGCTAATTATCTCTAAAAGTATTGCAGATAGCCAATTTTTCTCAAATAACTCATTCACCTACTATTGGGAGAGCTTTCACTTGGTGAAGTTTCAGACCCGTAGCTAATTGTTCACCTACTCAAAATGAGTAAATGCTAATTATCTCTAAAAGTATTGCGGATAGCCAATTTTTCTCATATAACTCATTCACCTACTTTTGGGAGAGCTTTCACTTGGTGAAGTTTCAGACCTGTAGCTAATTACTCACCTACTCAAAATGAGTAAATGCTAATTATCTCTAAAAGGATTGCAGATAGCCATTTTTTGTCAAATAACTCATTCACCTACTTTTAGGAGAGCTTTCACTTGGTGAAGTTTCAGACCCATAGCTAATTACTCACCTGCTCAAAATGAGTAAATGCTAATTATCTCTAAAAGTATTGCAGATAGCCAATTTTTCTCAAATAACTCATTCACCTACTTTTGGGAGAGCTTTCACATGGTGAAGTTTCAGCCCCATAGCTAATTACTCACCTGCTCAAAATGAGTAAATGCTAATTATCTCTAAAAGTATTGCAGATAGCCAATTTTTCTCAAATAACTCATTCATCTACTATTGGGAGAGCCATCACTTGGTGAAGTTTCAGACCCGTAGCTAATTATTCACCTACTCAAAATGAGTAAATGCTAATTATCCCTAGAAGTATTGCTGATAGCCTTCACATGGTGAAGTTCCAGACCCATAGCTAATTACTCACCTGCTCAAAATTAGTAAATGCTAATTATCTCTAAAAGTATTGCAGATAGCCAATTTTTCTCAAATAACTCATTCACCTACTTTTGGGAGAGCTTTCACATGGTGAAGTTTCAGCCCCATAGCTAATTACTCACCTGCTCAAAATGAGTAAATGCTAATTATCTCTAAAAGTATTGCAGATAGCCAATTTTTCTCAAATAAGTCATTCACCTACTTTTGGGACAGCTTTCACTTGGTGAAGTTTCAGACCTGTAGCTAATTACTCACCTACTCAAAATAAGTAAATGCCTAAAATGACTAAAAGTATTGCAGATAGCCAGTATTTCTCAAATAACTCATTCACCTACATTTTGGAGAAGTTTCACATGCTTAAGTTTTTTTATGAATTTTTAAAATAAATTTTAATACATTAAAATTAATTAAATCATGCACTAAATCAATTATAACTTGCAAAGTACTGCATTTAGAGCACTTTGTGCAAATATGTTATGCATCTACTTTTGGGTCAGCTATAACATAGTAAAATTTCAGACCTGTAGCTCATGGTATAGCTGAATAATAACTACTTTTAGGTTATCACTGTTGGGTAAATCACTTATAACTTGAAAACTTTTGCATTTACATTATTTAGTTTCAGTATGTTATTCACCTATTTTGAGGCAGCTATAACATAGTAAAATTCCAGACCTGTGGCTCATTGCATAGCGGAGTAATAGCTACTTTGAAGTTCTTACTCAACACTAAATCATTTATAACTTGAAAAGTATTACATTTAGAGCATTTTGTTAAAATATGTCATTCACCTACTTTTTCCATAGCAACAACATGGTGAGTAACTTGGGTGTCTATCTGAATAGCTAAGTGAGTAATAGCTACTTTTGGGCTTTTCACTAACTTCCATCATGAGTAAAATCACTTGTAACTTGAAAACTATTGCATTTAGAGAATTTTGTGCAAATATGTTATTCACCTACTTTGGGGTCAGCTATAACATACTAAAATTTCAGACCTCTAGCTCGTGCCATAGCTGAGTAATAGCTACTTTTGGGCTTTTCACTAACTTCCATCATGAGTAAAATCACTTGTAACTTGAAAACTATTGCATTTAGAGAATTTTGTGCAAATATGTTATTCACCTACTTTTAGGTCAGCTATAACATACTAAAATTTCAGACCTCTAGCTCGTGCCATAGCTGAGTAATAGCTACTTTTGCCTTTGCCGGTGGATACATTTTGCATCTGGCCACAGATGCATCCTTGGTCTAGTCTCTAAAAGTATTACAGGTGGACAATTTCTTCTAAATAAATCATTCACCTACTTTTGGGTGATCTACCACATAGTGAAGTTGCAGAACTGTAGCTCTTTAGATGGCAGAGTAATAGCCACTAAAATAAGTAAATGTCTTGTATCTCTAAAAGTAGTACAGATAGGCTATTTCTTCTAAAGACGTGCTTCCCTACTTTGAGTTGATCTGCATAATGAAGTGGCACAACTGTAGCTCTTTGGATGGCAAAGTAATAGCTACTAAAATGAGTAAATGCCTTTTGTCTTTAAAAGTATTGCAATCAAACATTACACTTGTCACTTCTACATGTGCCTCCATCTCGCAGGAAAATTTATATTCCACTATCTTTAGGACATCTAATTTATACGGCGGGAGATAAATGCATGCGTCAGAATGCTTGTTTTTATATAAAGTAGTTTTTAACGCATTGTTTAGATAAAGGTGGTTGAAGGATGAAATAAAGCAATCATGTTAGTCACTACAAGGCAGTGAAAATATTCCACTACAAACCACTAGACACCAACAAGCAATAACCAACTTTGCAGTAAAAATTCTCTTATTTTTGGTTTGAATCTGCCATCAATTTCAATGCAGATTTTATCGGGGGATGATTTTTACCTCCACCAAGGAGGTATTAAATTCATGACTGTTTATTTGTCTGATTGTTTGTTAATGGGACATACACAAAAAGTAATGGGAGATATTCATGAAAAAATGAGAAGATGGGTCTTGGTCCAACTTAGATCCCATTAAATTTTGAAAATTATCTAGATCACCCCCTGGGTATAATAAATATCCAAGTTTAGGATTTTCCCATTTACTTTCCCATTATTGGGCCATTTTTAAAAACTATACATGCCTTGGCAGAGGTATGGGCTCTCCAAGTGCTCCTGTTAAGTATTTGATTTTGTTCTTAAAATTGATCAGCAGGTGGCATTCCCAGTGAGACTGATCTAAGGTACACAGAGAGTCAGTGGAAAGTGTTATATAATAGTGGTTCTATTGTCACAGTGTTCAGTTTGGGATTAATCTTCAAAACAAGGAATTCTAATAATAGCTATGGACAAGCCTGAGCAGAACTTCACTACACACTGATAAGGAGTTTCATTTTGGATGCCTTCTAACATCTGGATCTATCATCTTTTCTGGAATGCTACACAGATGCTATGCTAATTAAGTGTCCCTGAAAGGGCGCTTATTTGGTTTCACCTCAGTTTCCTCGCCGCCGCCGCTACCGCCACCGCATTATGGTCTCCCTTGAATATCTCCCTTATTATTGCAAGCTTTTTAACCATATTTGGCAGTTATATACCTTAGGCGTGGGAAAATTTTCCACATGCTTAAATTTGACCTTTCATCTTTCATCAAGGTCCAGGGTTAGCGAAGTACCTCTAAAATATGGAGTCCAACGGACTACATGTCCTCCGAAAAATGGAGTCCCAATCATTTTTTTCTGAGTCCAGTGTTTGCATTAGGGTTATGAAACATCAGGTACCTTGTACCTCATGGCTCATCAAAAAAGAGGTACCACTGTATGAAAAGGTGCAAGTAATAATTTTTCTCCGGTAATTCGGATACATTTAAATATATAGAAGCACTATATATCCAATTTCCTTTATACTGATAAATAATATGCATCTGTCAATAAATAAATTTTAAAAATATTTCTAAAAGCTGAACCCCAGTCAACAAACTTCATTTTAGTGCAATTAGATTGAAATTTATTTTGTATGATTATTTTATTTAAGCTACAAATATGGCATTGATACTGTTTGAAAGACAAAAATTTGTAGTTTTTCTTGCTTTTGTTTGACAAAAATTCATTGGGTAGTTCCAGAGATATAGTTTTTTTTTTACATCCCCTGTAAATATTTTCGAATGTTGCACCTTTTATTTTCCGGGCAACTTTCCGGGGTTAAATATCAAGAGTTTCCGAGATTTAGTAAAATAGTTTGTCTCCCACAAAATTCACCGATCTGGTTTGTTGTTTCGACTGTTTCCTTGCAGAGATCAGGCTTTCTTTCGATATGTAACGTTTTGAGTAGATTTGCTAGTGTACGAAATATATCTCGCTTTACAATGGTGGACGTAAACAACTTGCCAGGAAATCGCTCGAAACCATTTAATTTTAAAATATAAAGCTTATCTTCAGACTTCAGTGTTATATATATTGCTTGTACATCTACGCTTCCTGCCAACCGAAATTCACTTCTAAAGCAGAAATATTTTCTTCATAAAAATCGCGTCCCGATGGACGCACTGACAACCGAAATTTGCGTCCAAATCTGAAATACCGCGTGTTTAACATACTCGGACGGCGTAATCGCGAACCCTGAAGGTCACATGATCCAAAATTAGTCTAGATAGCCAGTCAGATTTACCCCCGCATCCCCCCTTATGGGTCAAACTGGGGTCATAAAATAGTCGATTTTGTGTTTTGGCCTTTTATCTGCTTTATTCTTGCTTTTGCAACTTTAGAATATATTAAGAGGTATTGGGTCACCATATGTGAAGAGTCTCGATAGCTGGTCAGATTTACTCCCGGACCCCCCCCTTATGGGTCAAACTTTGGGTCATAAAATAGCTGATTTTGTGTTTTTGCCTCTTATCTCCTTTATTCTTGCTTTTAGAGTTTTAGAATGTATTAAGAGGTATTGGGAAACCTTATGTGAAGAGTCTAGATAGCTGGTCAGATTTACCCCTGGATCCCTCCTTATGGGTCAAACTGGGGTCATAAAATAGCCGATTTTGTGTTTTATCTCTTTTATTCTTTTAGAGTTTTAGAATGTATTGAGAGGTATTGGGAAACCTTATGTGAAGAGTCTAGATAGCTGGTCAGATTTACCAGATAGATGTGTTCAAAGCATTGCGTTATAAATTTCTTGCCTTTCTAAAGGCTCACATTTTACTATGCCTTTTTCTAAAATGTAAATAGATATATGGCATTTATAAAGCACTGTTACTCTTTAATTAAGTAGTTTTATGGTGTAACTTTCGGCCTATTATAAGTATTGATGCTTTATGCATTCTTATTCAATTAACTTTTCGCAATTTATGACCATAGAAAACAAAATAAAGCTTAAATTTTTCTTTCATGTTAATGCATGAACTTCCACACTGTCTGCTTAACTTTCACTTCTTCTCTCAGCACTGCATGTTTTTATTTTCAAAAACCTTTTTCTACTGTATATTATATTGCAGTGAACCTTTTTGGGACACTTAGTTTTTGTTAGCAAAAACATTTTTCTAGTTACCTCTGGCTGCTCACCCATGTCCACTACCAACTCATGTTTGACTCTGATTTTCATTCTATTTATCTATATTATTTATGTTGACCTTATCTAATAGAGTAACTTAATTCATTGTTAATTGTATCCACCGGAAGCATCCGGTGGATACTTTGGTTTAGCGGTCACTACGCCACCGCCACCGCGCGTAGAGAGATTTTCGGCGTTAATGCTCTAAGAGAAAAACAACAGCAGCTAGGTTCACCAAATTTGCAGGATATCTTCATTGGGGGGTAAGCTTCTCTGGGAAGGAAAATAGCCTCATTCTGAAAAACAAGATGGCCACCACGGGCATTTCTTTGAAAATAATCTACATTTTTCTACTGGCTTTTCCTCATAGGTAGAAGGTTGAATCTCTTCATAGGTGATATGTATGACACATATACATGTCCTCTACAACCTTGCACACATTTGACCTTGAAGCTCCTAATTCAAGGTCATCCACGGAGTGCCGAAGTAACCCATATAGCGGACTTTAAAAGTGCCTATATCTCCCTTATTATTGGTCCTAGAGGTTTGCAATGTGAAGCCAACCTATAGGAAATCATGTGCTGCGAATCTTCTGATGTGGTCAGATTTGACCTTGGAGCCCTCCTTCAAGGTCAAACGAGGATAGCCAAACTAAAAAGTGCTTATAACTCGCTTATTATCGATCCTAGAGGTTTGGGATGGTAAACCAACATTTAGGAAATCATGGGCTGGGAATAGTCTGGTGTGGTCAGATTTGACCTTAGGCCCCTCCTTCAAGGTCAAATGAGGACAGCCGAACTTAAAAGTGCTTATAACTTGGTTATTATTGGTCCTAGAGGTTTGGGATGGTAAACCAACATATAGGAAATCATGGGCTGGGAATCTTATGGCGTGGTCGGATTTGACCTTGGGCCCCTCCTTCAAGGTCAAATGAGGACAGCCAAACTTAAAAGTGCTTATAACTCGCTTATTATTGGTCCTAGAGGTTTGGGATGGTAAACCAGCATATAGAAAATCGTGGGCTGGGAATCTTCTGGTGTGGTCGGATTTGACTTCGGGCCCCTCCTTCAAGGTCAAATGAGGATAGCCAAAGGTAAAAGTGCCTATAACTGGCTTATTATTGGTCGTAGAGGTTTGGGATGGTAAACCAACATATAGAAAATCATGGGCTGGGATCTTCTGGTGTGGTCAGATTTGACCTTGGGCCCCTTATTCAAGGTCAAACGAGGACAGCCAAACTTAAAAGTGCTTATAACTCGCTTATTATTGGTCATAGAGGTTTGGGATGGTAAACCAGCATATAGAAAATCATGGGCTGGGAATCTTCTGATGTGGTCGGATTTGACCTTGGGCCCCTCCTTCAAGGTCAAATGAGGATAGCCAAAGGTAAAAGTGCCTATAACTGGCTTATTATTGGTCGTAGAGGTTTGGGATGGTAAACCAACATATAGAAAATCATGGGCTGGGATCTTCTGGTGTGGTCAGATTTGACCTTGGGCCCCTTATTCAAGGTCAAACGAGGACAGCCAAACTTAAAAGTGCTTATAACTCACTTATTATTGGTCCTAGAGGTTTGGGATGGTAAACCAGCATATAGAAAATCATGGGCTGGGAATCTTCTGGTGTGGTCGGATTTGACCTTGGGCCCCTCCTTCAAGGTCAAATGAGGATAGCCAAAGGTAAAAGTGCTTATAACTCGCTTATTATTGGTCCTAGAGGTTTGGGATGGTAAACCAACATATAGAAAATCGTGGGCTGGGAATCTTCTGGTGTGGTCGGATTTGACCTTGGGCCCCTTATTCAAGGTCAAACGAGGACAGCCAAACTTAAGAGTGCTTATCACTCGCTTATTATTGGTCCTAGAGGTTTGGGATGGTAAACCAGCATATAGAAAATCATGGGCTGGGAATCTTCTGGTGTGGTCGGATTTGACCTTGGGCCCCTCCTTGAAGGTCAAATGAGGACAGCCAAACTTAAAAGTGCTTATACCTCGCTTATTATTGGTCCTAGACGTTTGGGATGGTAAACCAACCTATAGGAAATCATGGGCTGGGAATCTTCTTGTGTGGTCGGATTTGATCTTGGGCCCCTCGTTCAAGATCAAATGAGGACAGCCAAACTTAAAAGTGCTTATAACTCACTTATTATTGGTCCTAGAGGTTTGGGATGGTAAACCAACATATAGGAAATCATGCGCTAGGAATCTTCTGGTGTGGTCGGATTTGACCTTGGACCCCTCCGTCAAAGTCAAGTGAGAACAGCCAAACTTAAAAGTGCTTATAACTCGCTTTTTATTGGTCCTAGAGGTTTGGGATGGTAAACCAGTATATAGGAAATCATGGGCTGGGAATCTTCTGGTGTGGTCGGATTTGACCTTGGGCCCCTCCTTCAAGGTCAAACGAGGATGGCCAAAGGTAAAAGTGCCTATAACTCGCTTATTATTGGTCCTAGAGGTTTGGGATGGTAAACCAACATATAGAAAATCATGGGCTGGGAATCTTCTGGTGTGGTCGGATTTGACCTTGGGCCCCTCCTTGAAGGTCAAATGAGGACAGCCAAACTTAAAAGTGCTTATAACTCGCTTATTATTGGTCGTAGAGGTTTTCTGATGGTAAACCAACATATAGGAAATCATGCGCTGGGAATCTTCTGGCGTGGTCGGATTTGACCTTGGGCCCCTCCTTGAAGGTCAAATGAGGACAGCCAAACTTAAAAGTGCTTATAGCTCGCTTATTATTGGTCCTAGAGGTTTTGGTGCATTGTCTTTACGGTGGATACAATTTGCATCGGTTCTCTGATGTGCTAGGTCTAGTTTCTTACTGATTTTGACAAGTGACATGACCTAACCTTACATCTACCTTGTGATTTTGACTTATAGTATAATATGGGAATAAAAGACATATTCGAGTGCTTTATGATGGTTTTAAACTATCGAGCGGCTGAATATTAAAGCCACGAAGCCCGAAGGGCTGAGTGCTTTAATACAGCCGATCGATAGTTTAAAACCATCATAAAGCACGAGAATTTGTCTTTTATTCCTATTCTAAAATGGTTATATTAATAATTTGGTCAAAATAAGTGGTAAATCTTACGCAAAAATCAAAACAAATCCAACGCCATGTTGGCTGTTCCATTAACTAAACATGCATAGTGATGGATGTGTAAACAGCCTTTTGGTTTAAATATTGTTAGGAAATACCCACAGAATTCCGTGATCTCATAAATATTTATGAGCAGTCGATCTTTAAATGAAATATTGATAAAATCCCCTACAGAATTATTTGACTTAATATTTGCTGCATAATAATTTAAGTTTTATTTCACCGTGAGTTGTTTGTTTACGTTTGTACGCGAAGGGACGATGTACGAGATATCAACAGTGTGCTTTATTTACCGTTCTATATTCGCGGTTCAAGCATTGCGCAAAAGACGTGTCCACGTTCACTGCGCAGCCTACCATTTTAGAATTACAGATATTGAATGTTAATGACAATCTTTTAAACAACTTATCACCTTAACTCTTCTGTTTGAGCTCACCCTAACTTATCTGAACTCTGCCACCACCCAAACTACAGAAATATGGATAGCTACTCCTTTCATCTTGAGAAGGTATTTAGAAGCAAAGGAATCAACCTCTATACTCTGGACAATGAGAAGTTGACTAGCTCTTGATGGGATAACATCTCCTTCTCCCCATCTAACATGTAGAACTAGATTATATACAATGTATATGTTTATACTTTATACTGTGTTTTCAAGTTCGAAAATAAGAATTTAGAACTATATTTATTCATTTGTTCTTTTTCAATTTTCATCTGGTGATGATTTGAAGATGAAGACAAGCTTTTGTTGATACTACTCTTGTTTTTCATATGATCCATGCAAATGTGCATAATTCCCTGTTAAAAATGTACAATAAATAATCCACCTGTAGTTTTCATTTTACATTCAACCCATGAAATTAATTTTATTGATCAGCCGGTCAGCTTTAAACCCATTTGTGAAATTACCAAACAAATTTATTCATGGAAAACTGGATACTTGTGTTTAGAACATACAGGATTTAATTAAGGTGAAGTTACATTTTTTGAATGGAAAAAATGACAGGTTTTAAATAGTTTGTAATGGTTTAAAGATTGGCAAATCATTTCAAGTAATATTACTCCTTGTAAACAGTATGTCCAAATAGCATCACTAAAAGGGTCCTTAATTTGAATTCATTTATTGTTGACATTATTGATTGCATATTGTGTGATTGAAGTATTAACCACAGACATCCTCTTTTGTCAAGGATTGATGTTACTTATGATGTGTACCCAGTAAACCTTTTTGAGTTTTGGAAACATGTGAAAGGAAACGTTTCATGAAGGTTAAGAAATGATGGGTATGAAATCCATTTATAATAGAATGTTTTCCATATGTTTTATGCATACTGTTTATCAAATATTTAATGACAAATGTTAGAAAAATGTCACAAATGAACTTAAGCATTACTTAGTAATATTAACTTTAATTGGGTCAGAGGCAATGGCAGGGTTACTATAGAGATTAGTATATATGTTCTTTATTTATTGTAGACTTGTTGAAAGATGAAACAATCTTGAATTACACCTACAGAGGGGCAAGTGAGAAAGAGGTAATGAAACTCTTTGATTCAAATTCCAAATATGAAATAGTTGATGTGTCAGGCAATAAGCTGCAACATGCTGACAGTTTTCTACCATCCTTACAACTTAATCATCTGAAATATTTGCTTCTCTCAGATACCAAACTGGAGAACATTGATGGTACACTCATTCCAGATTCCACAGAAGTACTCTGGCTTGATCAAAATCACCTCAAGGGGGTGCCATTGCTATCTGAGAAAAAACAATTAGTAAATGTCAACTTGTCAGGGAACAGTCTGTGCTCAGTGGAAGTGCATAATTTTCCATCAACTGTAGAATGCATAAATCTATCATGTAACAATATCACAACAGCACCAGATGTGTCTTCACTGACCTCATTAAGAGAGCTGAATCTATCATACAATAAAATAAAGGATATACCAGATGCAGACCAAGTATTGAACTGTGCTGGTCTTGAGTACCTTTCTATAGACAACAATAAATTGGTCAGTGTTCCAGTTTTGATCCAAAACAACTCATTAAAAGTGATTGATTTGTCCAGTAATTTAATACAAGACATCCCATCCCTTTTGTTTCCAGTCGATGTTGAAACCATCATGTTGCAATACAACTTACTGGAAACTATACCAGACCTTTCTGCATGCAAGCATCTACACAAATTGATATTATCAAACAATCAAATTAAAGAAGCCAGTGTAGAATGTCTTCCTGTCAGCTTAACTGAGCTCTGCCTGAATAACAATAACCTAGATTATTTACCATATTTTGAAAAATTTGCCAGACTCCGTCTGCTAAATGTACAATGCAATAAAATCCATACAGTCAAAGGTTTACCCCCTCAAATATCTGAACTCTTTTTGTATGGTAATCCTGTCAGGGTTTTGTGCAGAGAGTGTTTCCCTGATGAACGAATGTATAACATAGTTGTTCTATCTCTGGTAAAGTACAAAAGCATCAATGCTGCTTTAGATGATGTTGTTCATGAATATAGACTTTTTACACCCCCAGATGATATTTTTGAACTTGGCTTTACTTCAGTGATTGCATATTACTCAACAAAGCACACATCAACTGTTCATAGTCAGAGCTATCTTGAGAACTCAAGAAACAGATTCATTGTGGTCGGAGACACAGAAGCAGGAAAAAGCAGCTTGGTGACATCTTTAATGAATAAGACTCCTACATTAACTGCTATAGCAAACAGAACACAAGTGGTTGATATAGTGATGTGGAACATTACAGAGAAGGACATCTACCAGGTCTTTGATCAAGGTGGACACCCTATATATGCAATTACAAATCCACTATTTATGTCCAAAGTAAGCAACATTCTCATTGCTCATGACTTAAGGAAAATAGATCAAAAGTCAGTTTGGAGCACCATTGGTTTCTTTCGAAACACCATGCAGCAGCAGCCAAACAGCAAAATCAACTTTGCCTTGACACACATTGACTGTGTTGATACATTAGAGTGCAAAGAAAGGTGTGCATCATTCGAGTCCTCCGTGAAAACATTTGTAAGAGATGAGATCAATTCTCTAACCATAATCTTAGAAACCATGAGGGACAGACAGAAGAACATTTCTTCATTAAATTTTGCTGACAAAAGTGTTGTTGAGCTTTTACTGAGTTACAAGAAAAAATTGTCAGGTTTGAAGTTTTACCCAGTTTCTAGTAGGACATTCAAGGGGATAGAAGAACTCTGGCAGTATCTTGCAGATGAAGCTAAAGGAAACCGTCGAATCATTCCACAAAAGTGGGTGAAACTGTATTCTTTGATGACTGAAAAGCCTAAATACTTCTTCCAGTATCAAGTTCTAGAGCAGATGTTCAAAGAACTGTACAGTGTGATGCAGAAGTTAAAAGGGAAGACCAAAATGGTTGCTGAGCTAAAGGACTGTCTCAACTACTTCAGCGACTCTGGGTTAGTAATTTGGGAAAAGGAAGATCCAGTGCTCTGTGAGTATGTCTTTCACAACCTTGTTTTCTTAGTGAGTGTACTGAAGTCATTGTTTCACCATGACCTTGAAGCAATGTTAGATTATGACACAGTTACACAGCTGCAACTAAAGTTTTCGAAAGATGAACTGGAGAGGGATGTATCTCTTTATCAGAATGAAGGTCTGTTGTCACATAAGCTCATGTCTCATCTCTTGGAACAATACAAAATCAACAGCCAGGAAATATCTGCCATACTTGGCCTACTAGAGACTTTTAAGCTATGCTTCAAAATTTCAAGCAGCCAAGAAAATATGTTGTACTTCTTCCCCTGGTTTGTTCAAAACAGTGATCCACCACAGGCTAGTGTGAGCAGGTATTCAAAGAATTCAGTATCACTTGGATTTGAGTGCTTTTTCTTGAACAAGATCCCAATCAATGTTTTTGAAAGGCTATGCGTGAAGCTGCAAGAGCTAGCTGTGAACAAGCACTACCTTGGAGAAAGATATGCCTGGAAAGATGGTTTCCGTGTCACATTAGACCGGTGTGAATGCCAAATAGAGCGCCAAGAGGATTCCTCAGCATTATTCTTTTCAGTCATCTGTCCAGTTGCAGACCTTCAAGAAGGTTGGCAAAATCTAACATTCCTACAAAAGCTAGTTGAAAGCACACTGCAAGTGTTCTTTGGTGTCATAAAGAGCTTCTATGTAGTCTGTACACACTGTACTATGAAGAGAATAAGTCCACCTCATAGAAGAAGTCAGTCTGAAGTTTGGCCTAAGATCAAACATAAAAGTGCTTTTGTGAGATGTCCTTTTGAGCCAGGAGAGAACATCCCATCTGCCCTCATTGTGGCTACACAAACAAGTAAATCAACATTTTTCTTACTTTTGAATTTTAAAATTTATTGGAATTTCAGTGTCAAATTATTATATGCCCAGAAAACATTTTCACTGTTAGTATTTTCTGAAAGTATTGACAGAACTCTCCAAACTGTCTAATTTACAGAGGTTTATATTACTTATTGTTTACTTATTGTACCTTCATGACAATTGTAGCATCAACTGCCTTCAAAAACTTGTTGATGGTTTATGAATAAGAGTTGTTCTGAAATATATGTTAATTATATGCTATATGTGAAGTAATACATGTAAACAATAACAAATCTTATATTTCTTTTGAAAAAGCTAAATAAATAATGAAATTGCAATTTTGAAACATATTGAACATTTCTAAATACTTGTAAAAATGTTTTGGGGTAGATATAAACATTTTTAATAGTCTTTACTTGTGCTTTTCAGAAAGCAATGCATCCATCACTGAGGCTATTCATTATGTAGAACAGAACTGGATAGGTAACCTTTTATCATATAGTTAATTTTGAGATGCAGTAACATGTTAAAATTTCTTCCACAATTTAACCCCCCCCCCCCTCCTCCCCCATTGAGTTATGCAACCTTCAGGAGGTCCTAATGTTTTGTTTTGTTGCTATGCAGTCCAACATCCGCTGACTACAGTTCCATAGATTTCAGTGAAAAGTTACAGCAATATTTTTTACATTTTAAAAGATGGTTTAATGAAGGACATACCTTGTATGTGATTGATTTGAACCCGTCCCAAAAATGAGATATTAGAGCATGTCAGCACTCATCAGATGCAGAGGAAATTATTTATATTATTTAAAGAAACACTGCTGCAGATAACCTTACCATATTTAATGCTTAGGTTTATTTCCCATTTACATTTCTTGATTTGGGACCTTTCTCAAAAACCAGATTCCTGTTGCATCATAAAAATGGCTATGGAACACATAAAGAATCTTTAACAGATATCTTCAGACAGATTTATTTATAATGGTTATTGTTTGAGGATGATTTTGAGACCCATTCCAAAAGTAATGGCTGCCATACCTTGGCTCTTATAATAAAATGGTGCTCTGTTCATTCCAATGGAAATGGCAATTAAAGGAATATTTTGCCAAGTTTAGCACATAGATTTAGTCATGGATTGAAATTAAACTGTTGAAGAAAATATTGATGGCTACTGTGGCTCAAAAAATAACACTTCTACTCATGTAAAGAAAAGGTTCAGCTTGAATATAGTTTGCATTGGCTTTATTTAGAAAAGGTGATAACTACTGCTGATATAATTATCAAATTAATTCCTAGGTTCCTTAAAGGTGATGTTTTACTTGGGACTGATTTTTAGTAAAAGTACTAGTAAACAAGATGGTTGTCACAGGTCTTTACAGAGAGTTTTGTTTCACTTGAAAGAAAACCGCGAAACTTATCTTCAGCATTGTTTTAAGAAATGACCGTATTGCATACTATATCCCTTATTCTAGATCAAACACAAGGCCCACAGCTCCCTGCTCAGGAGAGATCATTACTGCTGAAGCAGAAGGCCAAGCTGTGCCTAACCATGCATGTGGAACCTGTGATCGATATTCTCTTTAGCAAAGGAGAACTTTCTAATGCACAGAAGCTTGAGTTGGGAGGGTTTTTGAAACACCAGCAGATTGACTACTTAGTGAATAGTGTGATAGTCAAGGGAAGTACTGCACTGGATTCCCTCAAGTCAGCATTAGATGAGAGCTGCTTTTACATAAACCAAATGCTGTCCAAATTTATTTGCTGTGAAGGTAATAATATTTACTTTGATTTTTGAGTGAGACCCAAGTAGTTTAATGTCAAACTTATAATCCAATAGGCCACTTTGTCCTCTCAAAAGCGACTGTGAAAAAAACTGTATTCAAAGAAAGGAACTGAAACTAGTTCTTGTATGAAACATTGGGCATTTTGCATATGAGTAATATGTGTACAATATATAACTTACAAGAAAATTATACAGGTTCTCCTTAGGTTAATGTAGAGATAATTGTTGATACAAGTTAGGGGCTATTGGAAATTTTACAATGAATAGTGATATTTTGATCATGAAACTAAAGTTTTAGTGATTCTAAAGAGTAGTGAATTGTAATATTCCTTATACCCCCATAATGGATCAGTTATTTCTTTTCAAATATAGCATTTTGTAGAAATAACATATTACTTACATTCTTTCTACTGTTCATTCAATTGATGGAACAGTCAGTTTTTATATAAATGGTTTGTAATTTAACTGTAAAAGTTCTTCAGATTTTAGCAATAAAATATTTACTTGATTAGCCAATCAGATTCACTGATACAGCTGTGTTATGTTAGAATGCACTTTTGGGGACACTGTCAAAATATTGACTTCTCCTCTGAAGCTACAACACCTAGGCTGATGCTGATGTTCTTAAATGGAAGTATTTAAATATGACATAAAAAGTTGTTTGTAACATCAATGTCTGTTTGTTACAATGCTTTAAGTGAAGTACCTCTCAAATTTTTGTGAAAATTTTAACATTTTTTCTTGGTCACTTAGGACCTGGGTGAGCAATTGTTTGTTTTTTGAAACGTGGCAAGTGAGTTACAAAATATCCTGGATTAAAAAAAATTAATACTCCTTGAGTTCAGCAAAAATGCTCATTCAGTTAGCCACTCAGTCTAACTTTAACACCCACAAGGGATATACCCATTATTAATACAACAGACTCTAGTCACAATGGCGTCTGATGAGCCTGTCCGGCGAAACCGTGTTTTTTCACACTCGTATAGGACTATCACCACATGGGTCCTTTACCTCATACAAAAACACATACATAAGGTATTTGGGACTGTGATGTCATCATCACCTTATATAAATGATGTCACACCTTATGACATCACACATGACCATAACAACAACCCACATATCCAAGAAAACCTTCAAATCTTGGATTTTGGTACTTGTTCCTAGGTGACCTAAACATTTTAGTGGCTCAAACTCAGTTCACACATGGTCACGCAACAGGGCACACGTGTTTTGGGAATTGTAGTTCACTTTAGCCATGTTTACCATTGATTTCTTTTAAAGTGTTAGTATATAGATTGTACCCTGGTTATAGATTATTATTAAGTTACAGCTCTTGTTCATAAGATATGGTATCTGTTGTTTATCCGGTCAGATTTTGAAGACAACAATGCAGTATTTTTGATAGACACAGAAGTTGCAGAACTCCAAAGGAATTTTTATCAGGTAGAACAATGTTTGCTTTCATGGTAAATAATAAGCTCGGGAAAGTGTAAAATTGCATGTGAATTCGAGGATTTGAGGAGGGTTTACTATATTCAAACCAAGATTTATAAATGACCACAAACAGGTGAAGTTTTTTTCCCAATGTCGAAGTTATCATGTTTGACTTCTTATTCGCAAACTATGTTTTGTAAAATTAAAAGCTCAGTTAAAAATTTGATATTTTAATATATCATTTGAGTGTTATGTCCAAAAATATTATTCAATCACCTAATGATAAATGTCATGTTTTCTTGTAGACCCTGCCAGGATTTTCTATGAAGCAATTTAAATATAGATAAAATCCTATGATTATCTCCGCCAAGGAGGTTATGTTTTTGTGTGAGTTGGTTTGTGAGTTTGTTTTTTTTGTTTGTGCACAAGATAACTCAAAAACTTATGGGCGGATTTTGATGAAATTTTCAGGATATGTCTGAAAAGGTAAAAGGAAGAAATGATTCGATTTTGGAAGTGATCCAGATCATCTGGTTCTTCTGGATCCATGAAATGTAAGTTTTAAAGACAGATAACTCAAAAAGTTATGGACGGATTTTGATGAAATTTTCAGGATATGTCCTAAATGGGACAAGGAACAAGTGATTCGATTTTGGGAGTGATCTGGATCACCATCGGCAAAAATATGAAATAGAGGGGGGGGGAAAGCAATGGTAGGTTTTGAAAGTCCAGGAATTGAGCTCCCGTGGCGGAGGTCTGCGCTCTCCGAGTGTTCGTATTCAAGGAATACTATGGGATGGGATAATTGGCAATAGCTTCTGTAGCTGAATAAATGAATCTGTAACCTGAGTGTAACATTGTTAATTGTTGATACCTTGTAATATAACTGTAATGTCACTGCAACTGTAGCTTGTAATATTAAACTGTTATTTATCATGGATGATCATAACATTGATCACATAAGACAACTTTAGAAAGAAGCAAACCTTTTCACTGAATAAAGTCCAAATCAGCAGTAAAATATTAAGATAATTTTACAATATTACCTAACAAATAAATAAACTGACAAAATGCACCAAGTCTTTTCAGGATTTTAATTGTCTGATATTTCTCACTTGACTGTCAACTCTCTGGTTAAAGATTAAATCTGGCTCATGGCAAGTTACATGTGTTGGAAAATCTTAAGGCTGTTATAAACATGATGTTATTGCATTGGAAGAAATAAAGATCTTATTGATGTGTCTTCAGAACTTCATGGATTATGCCAATGTGGAAGAACTTATCCCTGTGATGCTTTCTGGGGGAACTATTGACAAATACCACAGTGATGAACTCTCCGCCAAAGTCACAGTGAGGCAGAAGGCTTCTTATTTACTGGACCATGTACTCTTCAGGGGAACCTTTGAAACTGTGCAGAGATTCAAAGATGTTCTACTGGAAACTCAGCAACTTCCTCTTGCTGAGGCTTTACCAATAAGGACATAATTCAGCTTTAGGTATGAGATAAAAATAAGTACAGTTATAATTGATTGTGGCATGTTATTGTATCAAAAACCCTTATCCACTTTGACACTCACAGATTTAACCATAGTCAGACCTCTGTTATGTAGATGTATAATTTAAGTAGAATGCCATCAAGTCCTGATAAAAGGAATTTTATGTGGGCTTTGTAAAATTATTGGCATGGTCCTTTAAGACTGCACAAACACATTTGAATTGTATAAAGATTTAAAAACAATGATAGGATTTTACACCAAGATTTTGAAGGATCTGTCAATGTAAAATCTTTATTTTCAAAAATTCTGTTAATTTATTGGAATACAAGCTAATGTATGTCAGTGTTGTAGGTGTTTTAGCCTCATCAGGCCTTCGTCACAGAAATATATTTGGAGATAAACCTTGTTTTTGGCCACATCCAATTTAGATATGATAAATGATTGATAAAAAAATCTATGGGCTAGCAAATGGAAAATATATTAAAACTACCAAGTCATTTATCATGTAATAATTAGTATTTGTCCTTGTAATAAAATTGGATATCAAAAAATTTTACATGTTGGCATAGGAAATCATTTAGCCAGATAGTATTGTTAAATTAATACCAGAAATGCCAAGAAAATCCCATTATTATATATATCTATTTATTATATTTTGCTTCAGATTTTTTTTCATTTTAAATACAGAGTAGTTTGGCAATGCAGCATTGTGGAAGAAACTCCATCTGTATGATCACGCCCTTCAAATTATCATGATGCACTCTCAGGAACCTAAAAGGATGACCCCCAGATGACAAATTTAGCAATAATATAACCCATTTTATTATGTTACAGTGTTTTAGTTGTAAACTCATTCCATCAAAACTGATGCTCTTATTATCATCTAAATTAGTGTTTTTAAACCACAGTCTTTAAGGGCTCTCCAGGTATTGTTTTCACCCAAGTGTCCAGATGGTTGGGTGGGCGTCGGGAAAAAGTTTGTCTGGGCTGTATCTCAGGAACCATAAGATGTAGAAAGTTGATACTTTGTAGGGATATTGGTTGGGCGTGTAGGTATGCAATGTCATGGTGTGACCTTGATTTGATCTATGACCTTGCCATAGTGACCTTGAATTTGCTAATCTTGTCTTGGCCTTACCTCAGAAACCATACATTGTAGGAACTTGATACTTGGTAGGAAGATTGGTTGGGGGTGTAGGTATGCAATGTCATGGTGTGACCTTGATTTGGACATTGACTTTACCATAGTGACCTTGACCGTTAAACTTGTCCAGGCTATATTCCAGAAACTGTGTGGTATAGCAAGTTGATACTTGATAGAGCCATTGCTTAGATGTTGTAGGTGTGCAACATCATGGGGTGACCTTGATTTGACCTTACCGTAGTGACCTTGGCCATTCAAATCTTGTCTGGGCTATTTCTCAGATTCCATAAGGTGAAGAAGGTTTACACATGGTAGGGATATTTGTTTCAGGCTGTAGGTATGCAATGTCTTGGTGTGACCTTGATTTGACCTTTTACCTTGCTGTAGTGACCCTGACCTTAAAATTTTGTCTGGGCTATATCTCGGAAACCATAAGTTGTAAGAATTTGATACTTGGTAGGGACATTGGTTGGGGTGTGGGTGTGCAACGTCGTGGAGTGACCATGACTTGACCTTTGGCCTTGCCATAGTGACCTTGACCTTTAAAATCTTGTCAGGGCCATAACTTGGAAACCATAAGGTGTAGGAAATAGATACTTAATAGGGACATTAGTTAGGGGTGTAAGTATGCAATGTGATGATGTGGCCTTGATTTGCCCTTTGACCTTGTCATCATGACTTTGATCTTTGAAATCTTGTCCAGGCCTTATCTTGGAAACTGTAAGTTGTAGGAAGTGGATGCTTGGTAGGGACAGTAGTTAGGTGGTGTAGTTATGCATCATCATGATGTGACCTTTATCCTTGGCTGTGTCAGAGGGTGTTCATCTGCCATATTTGAGACATATTTCTCTTATGACAAAGATATATGGATTGCTGCAGCTGGTTATTATTGTACTATTACTTAATTTTGCTTTTCCATTGACAGCTATACTTCAATTAATAAATTTTACAGCTTCATAATTTTTAGTTTGCAGATAAACTATTTCCTCTGGCTGTGGGGTACTTCCATCTCTGATGCAATTTTTTTCACATTCTGATTTTAATTTTTCTGTTATCTTTTATTTCTTTAAAAGTTGCAAAATGTGATGTGAAGTAAATGGAATGGGTAACTACTGAAAGGCTCCTAAATGGCTTGGAAAGTAACTTGAATATTTCTTTATTTCCTAAAAGACTGTTCTTAGTCCATCTTGTTTTAGGCCTGTTGGATCAAGATAAATTAATGATCATATGATACTTCAATTTTTGATGTATTTCTTAACTTAGTCTTCTGGCAGGCAGCAGTATGCCTGTTTGGGGTTATATAGTTTTAATAGTATTGCATGAAAATCATGCACAAGTCCTCTTTGACCTAGCGGCTACCAACTTTGGCATCTATTTCTCCTGGCTTCTTGGAACTTGTCCCAATATAACCCTGGCTGTTGAACGGCACATAAAAAGCTTTGACCTTGCTTTCAGTTTATTCTATAAATAGCAGTTTTGTTACATGTATTACACTGAAGTCAATTATTTGGACTACTGTAATGTTTATGTTTATTGCTTGAATGGTCAGTTTATTAGCATCACTATTTAGTAGTAAGTTGATAATATACTTTGTTATATGTTATTGCAATGTTACTGGAAACAGTATTCTTACAATATTAGCTGAAACTTACTGAATTGCTGAATTAGGCAATAAATATATAAATATTTCCATTTTGGTACGTTGTGTAAAACTCACCACGTATAATTCTGTGCTCACTACTAGTATCATGCATGCAATGAAATTTTGTGATCATCAAATGGTTTCATTATCATCAGAAATACTCAAGTGCATCACCTGAAGAAATGTTACACTATTGACTGTTACTGTCTACATATATTGTTAAGTAAATGTACAGTGTAACCTGGAATTTGATATATACCGGGTAGATTATTAAGTACCGGTATTTTAATAGCATTAACTGAAACTAGATATAACACTTTTTTGGAAAATCAAATATTTATCATAATCATGCTTACCCATGATTCATTGAAAAAAAAATTATAAAAAAAAGTTAGTGCTCACTTTAAAACTTGGGATTACTTCAAATTTTACAGTATCCAGTAAACCCCATACTTTATGGTCTTATTAAAATGAATGGCTCATTTCTCAGCATAATAGGATTATAGAAACCAGGGTCATTTATCTTCCAAAATATGAAACTTATTATCATAACAAATTCAACATAAACTGAAAAATAACCAGTTCATAATGCCCAAACTTGCATGTGTTTCAAATTTATATCACATATGTTTTCCGTTTACACATATTTTAGCTTAATAAATATCCCCATTTGTTTCATTAGGTTTCATTGTGTATTCATGAGGCAGTAGCAGATGCCTTGTATTGGTCACACATGGTGTCTGCTAGCTCAGGGAATGGACGAAAGCAGTGCACACTGGTTGGTTAGGCTTCTGTGCTGAAAATTAAATAATAAACTCATCAAGTTTATTATGCATATGCTTTAAATTAGACCCTTTCTAAAAATAAAAGTTGATGTAGAATTTAGTGATTTTTTTTACTCAGAGTAAGAAATATGATTTTCACCACAATATATTAAATTACCGTGAGAGAAAAATTGCTTAAAAGTAAGACAAAAATAATCAAAAGTTTTATATTAGGGAAGAACACCTCTAACTCGACATAAATGTCAGGTCCTTACAAGATCTATAGGTTTCAATGATATTTTATTAACATGCTAATTAGTAAAATATATTTATTCTCTGAATTTTATTAGAAAATAGAGCTTGTCTTTAAATTCTCAGAGTAAGAAAAATTTCTGAAAAATATGAACTTTTCAAATCATCATAATCTCTATATTTTTCCTAAAATACTAATGCTGCCTGCCTGCTTTCTACATTGCTTATAATTGAATCAAATTATCCCCTCTCAAGAACGTTGAAGGGGAATATAAGAGTTCATCTGTCTGTCCATCTGAAATCAATGTCCTCTCACATCCACTAAACTTGACCGATCCTTACCAAATTTTCACACAATATGTATCCCATTGAAACATTTTATCACAAATATTTATTCCAAGATTTGACAAAAATGTTGCCATGGCGACCATTTTGCTTTGACAATTTTAGATGTTTTCAGGATGCTTGTACATGCTCCTGACATTAAACCTGAAGCTTCATTGCTGCCAAACTTTCAGAAAATGTTCACCATGACTGAAGATCAGTCTCTTGCAGTTTTAGAGAAATTCTTGCAAAGATGGCTGCCATAGTAAAAACTGTTTTTTTTTCTCTTAATTCTTCACACTTTTGTTCATTTTGAGTTTTTACTTCACTACAAACCTTGCCAACTGTTACAACCTTCCTATATGGATAGAACAATCATTTCTGTTATTTTGTGTGCATGATATGTCTTGACAGGGATATCTCTACTTTCTAAGCCATCATCGTATTAATTCTGCAGGTGTATAAAAATTTCCAGGAATTAAGAAACTGTTTTATCTTAGAAATATTCTTAGAATATTTCTCATTCATTGGATTTTGATTAGAAAATAGCCTTTAAATAGGTGTGTGCATGATATGTCTTGACAGGGATATCTCTACTTTCTAAGCCATCATCGTATTAATTCTGCAGGTGTATAAAAATTTCCAGGAATTAAGAAACTGTTTTATCTTAGAAATATTCTTAGAATATTTCTCATTCATTGGATTTTGATTAGAAAATAGCCTTTAAATAGGTGTTTTCTTCAAAAATTGCAAGAAAAGCAGAAGTTTTAAAAAATAAGAATGTTAGTGGATATAGACCATGGCCTCGTGATATTTGACTTTATATGGTTAAACTGTAGTTGAACATACTGTTGTTACAAACTCTTTTCTTTAAAATATATTGGATCATTATACTCATTAAAATGCATGATGCTAGGTTTAACACATGCATGTGTATCTTGTCGGGATTTTGTTGTCATCTTCTTGAGGTTCGTACTTTTGAGTTATAGTTTCACTTTTGTCTTGTCCTATCAAAAATAATCATGATGATTATGTATTTGTTATTTTTAACATGCGTTTTCTGTGATGATACTTTCTGTCTGTGTTGGTTTTATCTATTATACATAAACAAATTAAATGTAATTGATTAAGCGAAAGAAAAAGATGAAATTTGTTAATAATTGTAAGATGTGTTTTTGTACTGTAAGTTTACAGGTATCTGTGACTGTATCTCTATAGTATGCAATGATAAATAAAAAGGTCAATGATTTATTCCTGTTTTGTCTGCAGTTGTTTGTACTGTATCTTGTAATGCCTGGTCCCTTAAATGATACAATTTGACACAATCTGACATGAAATAATGTGACCATCTGATTATGTGCACCATGCTTGAAACTACAACTGGTCTTTAAAATGTGAAAACAAAGAAAACAATACATTCAACCATTTTCAGTGACCAACGACCCCCAGCTACCATTTTGCTCAATCTTTTGGCCCTTGGTCACTAAAATTGTAATTAAAAATGTTGAGAGTGTCATAATTAAAGAGTGAGCATTTATTATGGAAATTAGAGTAACTTCCTTTGAGTGCAAGCACTGTACATGCTGTTTTAGCTTCCCAGTCAAAACAAGAAGGAATTTAGATTTTCAAAAGCACCATCACCCACCCTGTGACCAATCACCCTCTCCACCCCACCCCCAATTTGTAAACTAAGCATGAATACTAACCCCGAAAATAACTATGATAAAGCATGGAAACCTGATACATTTAGGCCTGTTTTGGAAGCTGCTATGGTAATGTCAACGTGAGGAAAACCAATCAAGATTAAAAAAATCCCCAAAACAGGAGGGATTTTTGATCCAGTGTTGTGTTCTACTGTATTACTAATACTTACCTTAGAAAATCACATTTTCACACCTTCCACCTGATCCATAAAACTTGGAAGAAGCTGCTTTGTTTGCACAGCAGTGTTCATTCTAGAGTTGGAGCTACTTGAGTCAAATGACTCCTTTACTAAATTTTGGTGAGACATTTACTAAATGCGAAGAGTCAAATAACCAAAATTAACCTTACAGTTGAGCAAATTGACTTAAATAGGAGAAAAAAAGTACTATTAGTCTATCTTCAAAGTGAATTTGCAATACTAAATCAAATTCAACTCTACTCACTGTGTAAAAAACTTTATTTCAATTCAAGACATATTTTTAGTCAGCATGATGTACAAGATTTCCTATGATGTACATGATTTGCAATAATTCAAGTATTTTTTACTGATTTTTTTTCATTTTTTTTGGTTTCAATAAATATGGTCCAACCCTGCACTATCTAAAACTAGAAAAAAAATTAACTCACCTTGACATAGGTTCACTCAGGGAGTTGTTTTTATTTCATACAAAAAAACTCAGGACATTTATTTATGTAAATGGATATAAATTTGCCACTTTTTGAAAAAAAAAACAAAAAAAAACTGGTTTTAAAGCAATAACATTGCATATAAAGTTTAAGTTAAATTATTATTTAACTTTTTTCCAGTCGAAAATTTGTTATTAACATAGATGCAATTTTTTAAAAGTTTGTCCCACAGTAGTTTAAAATGTTTGTTGCTACTTGTTAACAATGGTCTTTGAAGTCACTTGTAAGAGTGCATTACGTATGCAAAAATATACTTTAAAAAGTGAAAATATTAAAAACTGGATAATAAAATCTTGTTGTGCAATAGATATTTATTTCTATATATATTTAACAAAACTGTGAAAAAAGTTGAAATTTACAGCCACAGGTGAGTTTACATCACTTACTATAAACGTGTTTTCTATTGATAAATACTGAAGTTCTGTTAAACGAAGTATGATTGGACAATGCCTTTTCCGCTCGACCAATCAAATTAAGGCATTTAGAAGCAAGGAAACATGGAGGAATTGGGTCAAAAAGACAATATATGTGTCCTTTTCTTTGATTTTGAAACAAAATTCGTCTAACTTTCCCAATATTTACAGCGAAAAAGCGGGCGATAATGCAAGATTTATGCGTCACCGCGACTCGGAACCATAACGTGTACGCGTCTTTTCGCCCCAGTATAGCGACAAAAGACGCGGAAACGCGTAGTAAAATGAACACTGTGGCACAGTGTAAAAATCGTTGGGTCACAAGACACAGCATCCGGTTTCAGAAATCACTACTGATCAGAAAAGACTATGCATCTTCCTTGAAACTTAAATGCTATTTTGGTTATCACGTATTATTGTCAATAAAGACTGTTCCTCATTGGATAAAATATGTTTCTCATCAATTTAACACCTTAACTGTGTTTAACTCGGTTTTATTTAGACATCATATTGTGAAATTAAAAATATGGAAATAAACATGTTAGACCACTTTAGAGCACCATTCAGTCGTGGAAAATCTTTGTATGTATATATGTATAGGTTCATTATACGAATGGTGAAACCCCAAATATGCTGACATCTTTAAAAAATCGCAATCAGTAAAACTAACATAGGTTAAAGCTAGTGTTCAGTTCAAAATAAGAAAAATCTTCAGATTGTACACTGGGAATCAACCATGGTTCCTCAAGGAAACTAATTAAATATTCTTCAACACATGATGCCACAGAAATTTTTTATTACAAAAATAGCATCAGAGATGCCCGTACCCCACAGCCTAGGGAAATATTTTTAACACCATGAGATATAGAAGTACTGTATCAGTACAAAGTTCAGGATACTTTCAGAGCACTGTCAGTTATATAAAGGTCCAAACAATGTTTAAATAGAGGAAATTATGTCTGAGAGAAACATAATGCATGTAAAGATGAAGTATTAAAACAAGACAATTCAATAACAAGATGATAGCATTAATCAGTAAACTAAACATCACGACACTCTTTATCTACATCTGGCATGGCCGAATTATGGTTTGGATGTTTTGAATATTACCATGCACACAGAAGTGGTAACTCAATGAATGCTTATGTGTGGTGTTGGAGCAAAATCTGTGGCTCACGTGATGAAATTCCATCTGTTACAATGGGAAGTTGTAAAAGTAAAATTCTTAATGAATTCTAATATGACTTTAATAGTGCTTAATCTGCATCAAAAGACAGACCCAAAGGTGTAACAAGATTTTAAAGGTCACTACGACAAGGTCAAAGGTCAAATCAAGGTCACACCATGACGCTGCACAAATACAACCCCTAACCAATGTCCCTACCAAGCATCAGCTTCCTACACCTTACGGTTTCCGAGATATAGCCTGGACAAGATTTTATAGGTCAAGGTCACTATGGTAAGGTCAAAGGTCAAATCAAGGTCAGACCATGACGTTGCACACCTACACCCCCTAATCAATGTCCCTAGTAAGTATCAACTTCCTACACCTCACAGTTTCAGAGATATAGCCTGGACAAGATTTTATAGGTCAAGGTCACTACAGCAAGGTCAAAGGTCAAATCAAGGTCAGACCATGACGTTGCACACCTACACCCCCTAACCAATGTCCCTACCAAGTATCAACTTCCTACACCTTATGGTTTCCGAGATATAACCCGGACAAGATTGTCGAACTCAAGGTCACTACGGCAAGGTTAAAGGTCAGATCAAGGTCAGACCATGACGTTGCACACCTACACATCCTAACCAATGTCCCTACCAAGTATCAACTTCCTACACCTTATGGTTTCCGAGATATAGCCCGGACAAGATTTTCAAACTCAAGGTCACTACGGCAAGGTTAAAGTTCAGATCAAGGTCAGACCATGACGTTGCACACCTACACATCCTAACCAATGTCCCTACCAAGTATCAACTTCCTACACCTTACGGTTTCTGAGATACAGCCCGGACAAACTTTTTCCCGCCGCCCGCCCATCCGGACACCATGGGTGAAAACATGGGTGAAAATCAATCTTTGTTACAAAACGTGATCACTCCAAAACAACCACAGATTTCACTGCAATAGACGGGTCAACAACAGCATAACTGGTCTTAAAAAATAACAAATGACAATTTGTTTATGGGGGGAAAATATGTGTTAGTTAAATCACCACTAATGGAGTGACTTAACTGAAATAATCAGCTAGTTACTGTTTGAAATACAAGTGTTTTTATTACACAAATATTCACATTTCAGTAGCAACAGTTTCATAAATAAGACAAAAGGATAAACAAAGGATATTTACCATGCATGATAACTAAGCAAGATACATGTACATTCCCACACAATGTTATGCTTTACCTGATCAGACTATGATTTCTCAAGTTATTGTGATATTTCATCTGAACAATAATTAACTTAATAAAAGCATCTTGTTTGACATATGCATCCTTGTACTTTACATAATAGTGTAAAGTTAAATTGAAACCACAGATAAGAAACTGTGATTCCCAAACTGTGATTTTCCAGTTTCTGTCATGGCCCAGTTTGGTCACAACACCTTCAGTTAATATACAAGCAAGAATCTTTGCATATCATTGCACATTTAACCTTGAAAAGACAGTATCCAAGGTTAAGTATTATTGTTGAACAGAGTATCTTGCTTGATGTTCTATAAGTTTATTTTCACCTGCAAATTTCTTTACCATTAATAGAAATGATGTATCCCATTAAAATATTGATGCATCCATTCGATCTTCAAGGTGAGGGAGACAGGTGACACCTTGAATATATAAAATGTTATAATTACCCTGAAACCCCTGTCCGGTGTCTGGAGAGAACGTTTTACATAGAGGTTCTCAAGAATCACAATTTCAAGTCAATTGTTTCTTTGGTTTCACATTAAAACAAAATCTATTACAACTAGAAAACACCCAGGGTGCAAAATTCCACTGGTGGGGAGCACAGACCTCAGCTAGGTGTAACATACATTATACCCATCTAAAAACTCCCACAAGTGAAATCAAGTAGGAGCTAATAAACTTGCAGTACCAATAGAGGTTCTCAAGAATCACAATTTCAAGTCAATTGTTTCTTTGGTTTCACATTAAAACAAAATCTATTACAACTAGAAAACATACATTATACCCATCTAAAAACTCCCACAACTGAAATCAAGTAGGAGTTAATAAACTTGCAGTACCAATAAAAATTTACATAAAGTGTATAAATATATATATGTCTTTATATATAAACAAGTGTACAGCATACTAAATTCAGAAATCCAAAAATGTCCACAGAATTTGGTTATGGCTATACTCCACTTATACCCACAAAAACATACCATTTTCTGATGCTGGAAACTTAAAATCAGACCCATTTTAATTTTGACAAAGATTGGTTCCACTTAAAGAGTGTTTACTGTATATTTCAGCCTTTGATGACTTTACAATCAATATATTACTTAGATGATGCTTCACTTTTAAAATAATAATACCACCCATTGCCATTGCAAGAGCATATCTTACAAAAAAGCCTTTTTGCCCTGGCTCTGAATGATTTCCTCATTACATAATATGGCAAAAAACTGAAGCTTGAATTCAAAGATATTGTCATGTTGGCAATAACACTGAAAAACTTTTTGCGACATTTATTTCCATTTATATAGCTATTAAAACTTTCTGACAACATTTTGGTTCCATAAGCACAATGGACACTGTAGCTAATCAGAAATAAAGATGAGATGACGACCACAGCTTTCGTCACTTCAGTTGACACCTGTTTCCAGGAATCCTTCTGGTGTCTAACTATGTCACCATTTTTCTGTTGCCTCTTTCTCATAATTTCCCTTACCAGGAGACAATTGCAAACCATGAGTACCACAAATGGAACAAGAAAATTCAGAATTAAGTTCAGAAAGAACCCTTCATAGTATTTCATAAATTCTGTTTTCCCCCAATCTGTGGTTCGACTGGAATAGCATTGAAGTTTGCCATGCTCACTTCTTCTGTTACGCATCCTCATGCCTCTTTGAAACCAAAGTAAGGATTCTGTGAGTAGTGTCATCACCATCACCACGCTGATGCTCAACCAGCAAGAGCGACCATGAAGTCTCTTGGCTGCACTGAAAGGTTGGCACACAGCAATAGCACGGAACATCCCTAACAGTACCGTCAACCAAATACACATATTCTTGGCAAACATTCGCACAAAGCGGAGGATGAAATCTCGGATGAGTGATGCAGTAAATGTACTGCACTTCATTCTATTCTCCAAGAGGATTATCCGAATAATGGAAGACAGCAGAAACACCAGATCAGACAGACAAAGTACCTTCAATAAAGTCTTGGTTGGTGTTGGCTTACTTCGAAACTGAAGCATATAAAAGGCTGAGGCATTTCCCAGTATTCCAGTTACCATCATTATGATGCGAGTGACATTCATCATGAAGAGAATGTTTTCATGACACCACCTGAATTTTTCATTGACAAAAGCAGGAAATACTGTCGACAAATTAATCTCTGGATCAGATACATTTTCCATTTTACATCCATTACCAGAGTTGTTCTGAATGCAAGAACTGATTTCTTCCTCTAAATAATTCATACTGACATTTCAAAGTGTTTTGCAACTTTAAATAAATGTACTTGTTAAGCACATCTGTAGACACTGTCAAAAATAGACGATTTATTGCATTAACAAGTCAGCATAACAAACCACCAGAATTAATCTAGAGGAGTAATAAAATTGGTGAAACCAAATCTGCTGACTGCTGATAAATTGTGACTATTTTCTGTGAAAACTTAGAAAAAAGGTGTTGTCTGATGCTTGATAGTTGATCCATCTGCAAATTGCCTGATGGTCAGTGATTGTTCTGTTTATGACAAAATGTCACAAAGAGGAGTGTAATTTTAACCCACTGTAATTTGCAATAAATTGCTTTAGTTCACTGGATGTATTTGCCCTTATTGTCAGAAATGATGGTAACATACTGAAGATGATTAAATGACCCTGTGGAAAAATGTGGGTTGCAGAGGCAATAGTCAAATACTGGTGTGCACTTGATGGTCATCTCAGTTACAAATTAGTGGAAATTAGAGTAGTTTAACCAAAAAAGTGGCATTTATAGACTGTTGGAATCTTTTTTCAAGGTAATGCTTACTCCTCCCCTATTTTTATTTCCAAGCAACCACAAAACTTATAAGTGTTAGTTTAAAAGCTTTGTGTCTGAACTAAATATAAGACAATAATGATCTGAACTCAATTGAAAAGAATAGCCAAAGAACATTTAGGCCTCTATAGCATTCAATAACTTTCTTATTGATTTTGCAAATCTCACCCCAAATTCTTTGTGTCTTTGCATTGTTTATATTGTAATTTTCATATCTAACAGAATGCTTTATCTAAATACTTACAACCATCCTATAAATATATGAATTAATTTTTATGTTAATGTGTTTTAACTTAACAGCCACTCAAATGTACAGATCCTCAAATTCCCGAAACTATTCAATGAATGAGCTTCATCTAAATATTTACAAACATCTTGATAAAAACTAAGATTCATACTGAAAAACATCGCGTAAGGTTTGTTTTATAACAGATATAAAATAAACTGATTTGTTACATTAATGTGTATGTTTTATGAATCAGCTACCTAAATGTAGTTTTTCTTAAGCTCTTGTAAATTATTTATTTTAGAGGTACAAAAACAATAAAGAAATTTAAAACAAGTAAAATTCAATGTTTTTCTATCAAAGCATTGTCTGATATCCAATTTATCAAATTTTTACTTGGCTGAAGTTCTCCCTGCACTGGTTAAAGCCGTTCATATAAAACGATTTAACAATTATGATGTATATTTTAGTGTTCATATATCAGTGGTCTTAGAAGGAAGACAATTTACAATGAATGATGGAACTGTACAAAATCTAATTCACTCATTAATTCACTTTTAGTTCTATTCATTTTTTATAGTATGTACCTCAGTCTGCATTGTCACACATAACTTCACTTGTCAGTTTCATAAATCCTTCTATGTTTCTTATTTTTATACCAACACAAATACATGTATTATTGTTTCAATGAATCTTTAGAATGTATAATTATACATCTAGGATAAAGATACATACATGAGTAACATTATAGACCTCAGTTTGTGTGAGACAAAATAAAATATTTTGGAGAGCATCCTCTGTATTGCCCACAGCAATCAATGTAACAAATATCAAAGCTGTTGCAAGTGGATATTTATAATATGACATGGCCACTACTAGCTCCTAAATGAGGAGGATATAGTTAAAGATTGCTACATTAAAACATGCATATATTCATAATCAATTGACAAAAGGGTACAACCAATTTAAATCAAATTTCTAGTTTATTTTTACTTACAAGTTTGTCAGTGGATAAGACTTTAGCCAGTCTATTTAATGTCTAACAATTAGGTTATATGGTTATTATAATTTCAAGGGCGGAGTAATTAAATTTCTTGGTACAATTGAATTTGCTAAAGTATTACAATAGGAAAACGTCCCGAATGACGTATACAGAAAAAATATATCACGAATGAAGATAACAATATTATACGAGTGCGCAGCACGAGTATTATATTGTTAATCTTCATGAGTGATATATTTTTTCTGTATACGTCTGATGAGGGATGTTTTACTTTTATTATCCACCATTTTATGCGATTTATGGGTAAAATAATATGAATATTTAATGAGAGAACGTGAAAAAGTCTGTCAAAAAGCATGAGCAATACTGAATATAAAAACTTCATTCTTTACCTTGCAATATCTCAGTCATTTCTGCATGGATATTTATGCAACACACATGAGCAGAAGCGCTAGAATAACACCTTTCTAATGATATATTATACATATTTTTAAGTTACATACTTTCCGAGATATTGTTGAAAAAATAAAAGTTATCCACACTCAATATTCATAGTACCGGGGCGCCGGTGTATACAAAAAAAATACATCCCGGTCTGTATTTCCCCGTATTTAGGTCAAATACGTTGCGTGGTGGATAATAAAAAAATAGCATCAGAGATGCCCGTACCCCACAGCCTGGGGAAATAGTTTTCAACACCATGACATATAGAAGTAGTGAAACAGTACAAAGACGGGAATACTTTCAGCGCAGTGTCACTAATATAAAGGTCCAAATAATGTTTAAGTAGAGAAAATAACATCTAAGAGAAAGAAAATGTATGTAAAGATAAAGTACTAAAACAAGACAATTCAATAGCAAGATGACAGCATTAATCAGTAAACTAAAAAATATGAAGCTGTAAAATTTATTAATTGGAGAATAGCTGTCAATGGAAACAGCATAATTATGTAAAAGTGCATATAATAATCAGTTGCAGCAATCCATATAGCCTTGTCACAAGAGAAAGATGTCTCAAATATGGCAGCTGAACACACTTTGGCAGAGCAAAAAGGTCATGCCATGATGCACACATACATTTACATACACCCCCTAACCAATGTCCCAACCAAGTGTCAACCTTCTACACTTTATGGAATCCAAGAAATAGCCCAGACAAGATTTTATAAGTCAAGGTCACAGGTCAAATCAAGGTCACACTATGACGATGCACACCTACACCTCCTAACCAATGTCCCTGTGAAGTATTAACTTTCTGCACCTTACAGTTTCTGAGATCTCGATTGGACAAGATTTTATAGGTCAAAGTCACTACCGCAAGGTCAAAGGTCAAATCAAGGTCACACCATGATGGGGCACACCCACACCCCCTAACCAATGTCCCTGTGAAGTATCAACTTTCTGCACCTTACGGTTTCCGAGATATAGCCCAGACAAGATTTTATTGGCCAAGGTCACTACGCCAAGGTCAAATCAAGGTCAGACCATGACTGTGACACCTACACCCCCCATCCAATGTCCTTAACAAGTACCAACTTCCTACACCTTACGGTTTCCGAGATATAGCCCGGACAAGATTTTATAGGTCAAGGTCACTACGGCAAGGTCAAATCAAGGTCAGACCATGACGTTGCACACCTACACCCCCTAACTAATGTCCCTCCCAAGTATCAACTTCCTACACCTTACAGTTTCCGAGATATAGCCCGGACAAGATTTTATAGGTCAAGGTCACTACGACAAGGTCAAAAGTCAAATCAATGTCACACTATGATGCTGCTCACCGACACCCCCTAACCAATGTCCCTAACACATATCAACTTCCTACACTTTACGGTTTCTGTGATATAGCCTGGACAAGATTTTATAGGTCAAGGTCACTACAGCAAGGTCAAAGGTCAAATCAAGGTCAGACCATGACGTTGCACACCTACACCCCCAAACCAATGTCCCTACCAAGTATCAACTTCCTACACCTTACTGTTTCCGAGATATAGCCCGGACAAGATTTTCAAACTCAAGGTCACTACGACAAGGTCAAAGGTCAAATCAACGTCAGACCATGACGTTGCACACCTAAACATCCTAACCAATGTCCCTACCAAGTATCAACTTCCTACACCTTACGGTTTCTGAGATACAGCCCGGACAAACTTTTTCCCGCCGCCCGCCCATCCGGACACTATGGGTGAAAAATTATTCAAACATTTGTAATTATTAAGAAAGATCCAGGCCTGATACACAAGGAAATCTACTTGTGACCTAGTGCATATATGCAAGATAAGAGAGAAATCCCTGCAATAGTGAATGAGAAAATTGTGATAAAGTGTTGAAATTTTCACACTTTGTGTGGGGGTACCTCACTTGTAATGGCTCTGGGGAACAAATGAACAGATCTGCCCGCTTTCAACAATTTTTTATCCTCGATAGATAAGGTATCTTTTAAAAGAAACGGCATGTCTCTGCGCCTTGTACTTTTGGAGAAGTTGTTCATGTGGACGCGGACGTGTATGCACACACCTCAGAGTGATGTCATAATGTCAGCTGACTGGTAAGTCAGCAGACATAAAAAGCACACTCGTTCAAGAGCAGAATAACAGTAAATAAATATTAAAGTATAAAAATTGGATATTCCATTATGACCAAATAAGATAGTCATTAGCTCAAATTTGAAATATCAAACAACAATATGGTGTTCACACATTTTATTGGCCTGAGCCTGTGGCATTTCCATTCATGCACTGATAATAATAGACAGACACAGAATCACACTTTTTTACACATTTTCAAGCAATAATAAACTATATTTCAGACATAAAAGATTGTTTGTACACACAAAAAATATATCTACGTTATATGTGTTTATTACTGAAATAAATCAACTTTTGTTAAACAAAATAAGTTTTTTAACATAATAATGTGTAATTAAGGAAAATTACCTGAATATACAATTTTATCCCCTTTCAGACTAATGGTATTAATTTCTATAATTTTTGACAAAACACAAGATGTCCTTGCTTTCTTCTATTCTAATATTAATTGTTACAGACAACATACTTTTACCAATGAAAATCTTTGTGTGCAATTTTAACAATATAGTTTCATCATTGGTGGAATGTCTAAAAATCAACATTTCTTTGTTTAAAAAAAAAATGTTCTGTTATAAAGAAACAGTTTAGTTAAAAATTTCATCTTATGGTAACTACGTGAAAAAAGAGATCTGTCTAAAGAGATACTAATAATACTGTAAGAGAGTGTCACAGAAGACTATACAGGTAAATATCGGGACATCTTTCTCCTGCAACTGCACAACACAGGACGTTTGAAAACAGAAGACTAACTGCCACTCTGTTTTGGCAGTTATAAGATGTAAATATAGACATTACAAATCGAAACACAACTCAACTGCCATCCATTTATTTCCTCAAAAATAACATCTTTCAATGAAAAATATCTCCCTCAAAGATAAAATTTTGAAAAAATGAGAAAATACTGGTATGGGTAAAAACAGCATATATTTTAATCTTATTAAATCTTATCACAGTCTAATAAAATGAATTATTACAAAGTACTTTGATAAAGTAGTCAAAATAACAAAAATTATTTCTTTCAAGCATTATGTACAAATAAAATCCCATAATGGTTTTATAAATGACCACAGAACATAAACATTAACAATAGTCCTTCAACAATATGTCTGCAACAAGGATGTATGTAAATTCTGTAATGTACATCACCAATTTTTATCACAATATTTTAAAGAAGCAATTACACATACTTTTTAAAATACTTTTGCCTGAAAAAACTCACTACAAGGGATTTTTGTAGCAATGCCAAACTGCTACAATATTTCTTTATTTGGCATAAAATTAAAGGACAACTTCATTGTAATTACGATCTTATCTCCAGTTAACCAGATAAAAGCTTTGTTAAAAATATACTGTAGCGACAATTAGGAAATTTAATATCCTCGGTTTTCAAATTCAAATTTATACTGGCCAAACTGAACAACTCAAACTGAGAGGAGTTTATATCAGATATAATGGATCACATATTAACATGGTGAATACTTTAAGAACAAAAGTGAAAGTGATGCTAGGGGTGTAGAGTTCAGAGATGGAGAAGCTGCAGATGGCTGGCCTATGCCAAGACTGCAGACTTCTGCCTAGTGATGCCAGTCAGAGACATGTTCCTCTCGTTTGAGGTCATCGGTCGCACAGGGGCCAACTTGCTACGGGATTGCATACAGTCCTGGCAAAGAGAAGCAAGATAAGACAAAATGCACACAAAAGCCCTTCAACACTTCAATTGTTACAGATTTAATGAAACTTTACTCACTCACTTCAATGTTGCCAAAAATATAGCGAAAAGTTTGCTAGATTATGTGGAATCTTCCAAACAATTACTGACATGCAACTACCTTGCTCACATCAAAGGTGAAAGGAAATATTAAACTTATAATTCACCTCCCTGAAGATCAATCAAATTTCTGAATTTAATGTTATCGAATTTGTATTACCAAGGGCTTGTTTACATTCTTAAGATACATGGTGTTTACTTGAGGGGATAGTTTTGGTTTTCATCTTATTTCACATTTTCCAACTTTAACATCTGGATGAAGTGTTGATGTATATGAAATAGAGTTTCATATTTTTATCAGAATTTATCTTTTTGTGATGTTTTATGCCATTTAAGTGTCATAGTTTACGTTTGCTTGGCTTCTAGCAAGATGAGTCTGTAAAAAAACTAGGTGGGTGTTTAAAGAAGTTCTAACAAATAGTCTGGTAGTAAAAAATACATAATTGAATTTAAAGGCAATTAGAATGCAACTTTTAATAACATGACTAACCTAAAAACAGAAATCCCACAAGAGCAACATACCCCTTTTCCATTCAAACTTACAGGCAGGATCTATCATAAATTTCTTTAAATGGCTATGTGAATAGACATTTTTTCAAGTTTACCACAATTTCAGTAGATTTACTCACATTCTCCAGTTTGAGGGAGTTCATCTTACACTGAAGGTCTTTGTTGATGGTGTGGAGGTTTTGTTCCAAGCCATCTAAAGCATGCCTTGAAAAGACAACAGTAAATTGTTCACTAGTACAAAGTTGGACTTGTGGTTTAAATGACTGGTTTATTTTAAGAACAGACTCTCAGTGTTTACCAGAGGCTGTCAGAAGTAGGATTCTCGAAACGATTACAGATACGACAGATGTGAAAGCCACAGCAATTAATCACCAAACAGGAGAAACACTAGGCCACCACTGAGGTGCCATTCATAGGTGTTCATGCACCTCCAGAAGCAATGCTTATTTTGTAACAGAACCTTTCAGTTATATATGTCAAGTGAAGGAATAAATTTTGAATACATTAATATTTCACACATCTGTATAATATGGTCTTAACACGAACCTTATGAATAATTTTAATTTTTACTGCTTTGAAAAAAAAAGGTTTGCCAGTGTATTTTAATACAAACTGCTACATTGGCTGCCAAAACAGTTATTTTAATGGCTGTAGAACAGATTATATCTTACAATGTTGCCCTGCCAAATTATCCCCACAAGGAGAACGACTAATTTAAAACATTTAGATCTGTAAAGACTGTATTTTACATTGTGTGGGTTTGTGAGCTTGTCCAGGATGTATACGTACTGTGCTTGCTTGAGTTTCTCTTCCAGAGAACGCTTGGAGGCATCCAGCTGTTTCACCTCATCCGTCAAACCATACTGCACATTGTCACGGCACAGCTCCACATTGGGTCTAAACAAAAATCACATTTACAAACATATTTCTTTAAGATAATAGCTTCTAGAAAGTTCCTTAACATGACACAAGTAAACGTGACATGAAATTTGAAAAACAAAAAAAATAAATAAATAAAGATTTAGGAAGTACCTGTATAACTCAACATATATTTTTACAGCAATTTGGATTCTTCTTGTCACAAAAAATTTATCTGGGAAATATTGTTATGTCACTGACTGATTTATTTTAAATTAGTACAAGCAAATTAGTAAAAATTTACTAAAAAAAATTAGAGTGAGTAAAGAGTGGCAGATTTAACATACTGCAGTGGCAAATTTAACAAACTGTTTCTGACTTGTTACTAAATAGAATTTACAAACAAAAATTACACCTTTGTCCCCTTTGCAACTGTTCCCACCTAAAATGGTGAGGAGAATTTAAAATATGTAATGAATCTTATTACATTGTTACTCTTTTTTCAGATTTCTTTTTGCGTATTTTAAATTTTTTTGGTCAGTTTGATACACGTTTTATTTTCATTAACTCCACTTCATGTTGGTAGACTTAATGCTACTAGACAACAGCAGAACACCACTTGTTTGGTATCCCAGAATCAGAACAGTTTTGCACAGGTGGGACACCAACATGAAAAATATGTTACTATCTCATCCACACACAATACTGAAGGTAACTAAACTAACTACACAACAGCTGTCAGCAGACAGAGTTGAAAAGTTTATTACACAATGTAAATCTCTTTGTCAAACCTGTATGTTCTGTTCTCCAGGCGAGTCTGTGCTAGTTTGTTTGGGTTAATCTTTGCTCTGATTGCATGTCCAAGACGCCGGATTTCCTCTTCCAGTTCTGCAATTTCTTCTTCAGTCTTTAAAAATTCAACAGATATTCTATTTTTTTTTTTTTTTCAATAACAGTCAAACTTGTATGGTATAAACATGTTGGGTAAGTTATAAAGAGTTCTAAAGTTTTTCCCAAAAATATGTTTTCTTTCAAATTATGTCATGCCTTCTACAGTACATTGAAAATGGAGCTCTGGAATTGCAGAAGAAAGATATTTCATTAATTCATTCTATTTCATTAGTATGAATGGGATAAAAACTTTTTAATTGCAACCGAACTGTTATTACAGCTTGTTGCACTCTGCACTTACATTTTGTTTCTGCCACTTCAGTTCCTCAATAGCTCTCTCCATCTCATGCGTGCGCTTTCTGTAGGCATACTCAGATGCGGTCTTCTGGGCTTCCAGGTCATTGGCTGTCTGGTGTAAGGTGTGGTGGATGGCTTCCCTCAGACGTCGACTGGCATCCATCTCAGCATCAGCTCGTTCTTTGTTGTAGCGACTGAAATCCTCCCACTGCTGTGGAGTGGTGCTCCTAAAGCACAAACATATGTGCGGAGTTGCAAAAAATCACTCTCACCATAGCAAAATTGTTATGTCACCATTCTTGAGCAAATAGACAATACTATGTCAGGCATCTTTATCTTACGCAATATGCCTCAATGATATTAATGGCCTGACCTAAACAAACAGATCCACAATAATAGGACAGTGACTTGTATTGCAATAGTCTGAAAATATGAAAAATGGTTTTTGAAGGCCATAAACTAAATTAATTTTATTGATTTGTTCCTGCTACAGTAAAAACATTACATAATTAACAATAATTCAAATTAAGAAAGAGTATCCCAAGGTATTTTCAAGTTTGTAAACTCTATTTTTACTTCAAATAAATATATTTTGTGATATATATTTGACAATTTTTTTCACTGAAATTTACATATTTGCACAATGCATGGTGGTTTTCCCTTTTTGTATTAATCCAGTATCTATTTGACAAATAGAATTTCATGTATAAATCAATCAATGGCAATAATAATTCTCATTGGACTTTAACTAGCACTTAGAATTATGCACTTACCCCTTTGGTACTCTCAGTGGATCAGGCTTGTAGCTGATTCCTGGAGACTCTTCAGTTAGATTATACTGGTCAACATCTATTTCTAATGCTACATTTTTGTCCTGCAGATCTGCTAAAATCTGTTGACGTGCTTCTTGAAGTACACACAACTGCTCAAAAGACTCATCTATTTTGGTTTGAAGCTGTTTCTTGATTCCCTCAATAACCTCTTTTTCCTGAAATGTTAGATTTTACATGTATTGTTTGTAAGGATTAAGATGAAATAAAAACAAAGGAAATAGGTATTTAATTCATAACCAAAATCCAAACATGATATTTATAGAGGTAAAATTGTACCACAAAGCAGATGACCTCACCTGATGATAAAATTCAAAGATATTTATCTTCTCTTTCACATATATTATATTTTTAGCACTTGTTGATGTTTTAAGTGATTACTAATACATACCGCTACAATTAATTACAGTAACTATGAATCAATGATAGCATTTATATTTATTAAGTAATATCATATCTTAACTCACAAATCCCTCCTCCAAGAATTTCAGTGCATTACACAAAATAACCAACATTTTATTTGAAGACAAGAGTTATAAAGTATCAATTTTATAGCTTATCATTTATGAAGCCATACCTTGTGCAACTGATCTTCCACCTCATCTTCAACAACATCAATGTCTTGTCTGCCCTCTCTTGTGACCAGATTTTCTATGTTCACTTCTGTCGGAAGATTCATAGATTCTAGTTGTACCTCTGTTTGTTCTTTGGATTCAGACAAGTCTGCAATTTCCTTGTCTAGATCTGCGAGGGTCTTCTCTAAAATATCCTTCCATTTTCTTATGATATCAACTCTGTCAGATAATCTTGTATTATTATCTAATTGGTCCCATTTTGTTTTGTTGTCGGTCTCATTCCTGAGAAAACGACCCTCTTGTCTGGTGTCATGTGAAGCTGTTCTTTGCCTTTCTGCATTGGTTGAGATGGTGTAATTTGAAGTGAACCAATCACTGGTGGCATAGCGGGTAGCTGGCTTTACGTAAGTAGCCATTATGATTTCCAATACTGATCTCTACAAATAAAAGAATATGTGTGAGTGTCATCATGAATGTTTGAGACACATCATCATATAAAAAAATATAATAACATCCTACCGGTATAAATATATTACTCAGTGTTACAGGACATATTAATTTGTATATCACCTGGAATTACCTGACTTTTTTCAATTTGACTACAAAGAAAACTAAAAATATCAATTTCACTATAAGTAAAGTACAATAATGTGAAACATTATCAAATTTTTTGTTCTGGTATCAAGCCAAGGCCAAAAAGCAATACTGCTCCACTGAAATTAACAAAGTTTTAACATTTCAATTTTATGATGTATGTAGAACAATTGCCTTTTTCTCAAGTCAGGTATCCTAAACATCACATTGTTATTGATAAAATAGTTTTTCCTGGTGTTAGAGTTTTAATATTTAACAATCTATCCACCTTAATAAAAGGAAGTACAGACAGACAGGAAGTTTTACGCAAATGAAGTTTTTATTATGCATCTAAATTAGGTTCAAAGGTACTTTTACAGATTACAGACTTGAGAGAAAGACAATACACTTACATGCCGATTTGTTAATGAGCCAAGCAATGACTTAATACTCTTGGTAAAGTGTATGAAAGATTTGTTTTCCAAGGAAACAGTTATGATAGAAATGTGGTTGATGGTGTTTTTGATTTGAGATATCACTTCCATGGGCTGGCTTGGATGTTAACATACATAATGGAATATAATTCTCAAATATCTACCGTACAGTACAAGTTATCTATTTATATCATGAATTCTTAAAAATGTTTAAGTTTAGTTACTTTATTATTTGCTCCTGTTGTGTTTTAAGCAGTAGTTTTTACATCCAGCGCCACTGACATAGAATAACAACCACATACATGAATTATGTTTGATATGAAAATATTTTTGATGTGTCATAAAAAGAATAGCTGCACAAAAAAATTGTTTTCATGTATACAATTTCCACAGACACAATTTTGCCTTGATTTTACTGTTTACATTCAGTTCAAATGTGACTTGGGTGAAACTGTTCACATTCAACACTGTCAGGCAATGCCTAACTAACTGATCAAGATACTGTTGTACAATAGTTTCTCTGATTTATTCCTTTATTGGGAAATGGCTCAATAAAATCAGGTTCACATCCAATATTGCTGTCTAGAAACAGACCTATCCTTTAATCTGGTCTTTGTTTGTACTGGTCAACACCACAACTTGGCACAATTTGGACACAAAACATTATTTTTGATTGCTTTAAGCACACTTACATGGATTTCTTTTGCTTAAAATATGCACTGACACTAGCCCACGTTCTACATCTATTTTACTAACATAAATTCAAAACAATAAACCTTTCTGAACTGTTTTTCAGTGGCAATAATATTATTTTTTACCAGAAATCAGCACCCCAACTTTGCATATCACAAAATCTGCATGTAAATAATTTGATTGATTGATTGGTTAATTAGTTGCTATGCTAAATAATGAAATTGTCTGTCTGACTTAGTAAATTGCATTCTGATGTGATTGCTAAGAGAGATAAATTATCAATTCAGATTTTAATACATTCTGATGTGATTGTTGATTGCTAACAGGGGTAAAATATCAAATTCTAAAATGGTAGGCTGCACAGTGACCTTGGAGACATCTTTTGCGCAGTTCAGAAATCGCGAATATAGAACGGTAAATAAAGTAATGCTGTTGAATTCTACGTACATCATCCCTTCGCGTACAAATGTAAACAAACGACTTGCGGTAAAATAAGTGGTTAAAATATTCATAAAATTGTTATTTCTTGCTTGATTTTAATAAATAGCATATCGTTTTAAAGCTTACAACATATTTCACAACAAATTCTATGAAAATAGAGTGACAAAAATACTTACTTTTTTTACCCTAGATATCGCTATGTATGTTTCACTGATAGAACAGCCAACATGGCGTTGGATTTGTTTTAATTTTTGCGTAAAATTTACTGCTTATTTTTTACCAAAATATTAATGTAACCATTTTAGAATAGGAATAAAAGACAAATTCTCGTGCTTTATGATGGTTTTAAACTATCGATCGGCTTAAGTTTAATAGTTTAAAATCATCATAAAGCACTCGAATATGTCTTTTATTCCTATATTATTGTTAGGAAACCCCCATGGAATTTGAAGTATTTGGTCTTTAATTGAACATACGTTCTTACATAAAATACTTGCTCTTCAAGCAGCACTTCTGGCTCAATTTTATTTTACCAGTGCGGGATCCGACATATTTGATAATTGCAGGAAATTGTCAAGGAAATATGACATTAAATTAACAGAGTTATAACTAAATGGGGGCAAGGATGTAATAAAAACATTTTAAAAAATAAAATAAAAGGATGTAATCGTTAATTATATTATCGCCCAAATCCTGTACCGGTAAAGTAAAAATTAGCCGCATTTCTATTTATCAAATATAAAATATTGCTACAAACCCCCATGTGATATTATAATATTCTTATAAAATCTTTGTGTACGAGTTGTGGGTATGAGTTGTTGGTCAAGAGATGTGGTCACGATTTGCATGTAAATCTGTTACTTTACCTGTACAAGATTCAGGCTATAATGTAATTCCACATTATCAGCAATTCCATCCTTTTATTTGTATTGCAATATATAACAATATTATTTATGGGGGGTGGCTTAATTGCCCCATTTATAACTCTTGTATTTCCTTGACAATTTCCTGCAATTACCAATATGGCGGATCCCGTACCCGCAAAGTAATATTGCTCCTCAAAGTAGATTGGTAAAGACTTGCAACACGGAGCTATTTAAACTCAACGTCACACAGGCACTATTGAGTGGATGCCATAACAAACCTGATTCAGTGAGACACCATACACACATATGAAAACCATTCTACTTACTTTAAAGGGTAAACGTATATTCGCAGCGTACAACTATCGACTTCACCTTTATAGAAATAAAATGCTTGTAAAATTTATGTAAGGACAAACCTCGACAGTTACCACCAACTGATAATATTGCAGGCTTTTTATGGTGTCAATCTCTTAAAATCCTCAGGCAGTCTCCGTTGCTATACAAACATGACAACTAAGCCTACTTTGTCTCTCTTGAGCTGATTGGTAGATATTGACCAGTCATAATTATTGTAACAAGAAAAGGAACTAGTTACCAAAAGTAAACAAAACGGATACACGCTATTATAGGTGTTTTCTTCATTGCTGTGTGATGAAAGAAACAGCAATAGTTCTACAAGCGTCGTGTTTTCCATAAAAATGTTGTCAAACCCTGCTTCTACACATTTTTAAATCTGATACTTCTTAAAATTTATAACATAACTAAAACCCAATCATATTTACATAAATAATTTGAAAAATATGATAACTTTGATAGTTTGACTCAATAAGACACACTGGCACTTATATTCAGGTATGTCAGATAAGAAGCCTAATTACACAGGCACTATTGAGCGGATGCCATAACAAACCTGAATCAGTGGGACACTAGCTACATTTTATTTAGTTTGACATATTTAATAACATTGATAAAAACTATGGGGCCATCTTGGAAAGTTAATACCAATGAGATTTGATCTTAGTTATATATGTGTAACATTATTTACCCACGAGAACAGGTTTGTTGCAAATGACAAAATTGAAAAGGCAAACATTGGAAAATGATTGATTGTAAAAGACAAGGAAACCATATTTGTAAAATGGTTAGAAAGCCTCCAAATCCCCTTACTTTAAGAGGTTAAGAAGACTGGATAGTGCTGCATAAATTTCATTGTATTCAGTTGAGAACAGACTGAGAAGTTTCAAGTGTTAGATACTACAAAGAACTTTGACAAATCATAAATTTTTCAAGACTTTGTAAATAAAAAGAAAAAGATAGAGAAGCTGAGGTAAACTGGAAGCTCATAAACATATATAAAAATATATATCATACTGGGCAAGTGAGACACATTGTGACTACAATTATTCGTACTGTTTCTAGATGATACTTTAAGATGACCTTGAGAAAAATGTTGACCTTAACCATGCAGACACTATTCTTCAACAAGGTCAAAAGGGGTTGTGGTCCAGTAGCCCAAGCTGCAAAGCCATATCAGAGACACAAGTAGTGCACCGAAGCAGTCACCCATCTCAGTACTAACGTAACCCAGTCCAGCTTAACTTCAGTGAACAGACAAATACTCATCACACTGTGCCACAATTCGCAAAAGTCTGGAGAGACAAAAAAGTGATTCCTAGAAGCACGAGCCTCACTAGAGATCACACTTAAAAGATGAAAAAAAGTGATTCTTCGAAGCTCAAACTTTGCTACAGCTCACACTTTACAAAAAACAATGTGTACCAGACTAATATCTACTGCAAAGTAAAAAGTTCCTCATTAGTTTTAGTTTTTTTTTCATATCAAAATGTAATTTTGTGTGACAGACTTTGCTGTGAGCGCTTTTATAAGGCCATGATGGAGAGCTATCCACTGTCCTTCCCAGTAAAGAAATAAAGCACCAGTGCATCTACTGAAGCAATGTATTTTAAGGCTATACATACATATACCAATCTTCAACTATATTTCATTAAAACAATTTTTTACTTCCGCAAATAGTTGAAATAACCAATGCATTTTTTTGTTCATATATATCTTTTTTTTACCGGATGTGTATTCCAAACACATCTGGCAAATGATAAAGAGAACATAAACTTCAAATATGAATGTGTTAACCATTTTAAAAGGCTTATAAGAACTCTCCATATAGTAGGCTCATGCAAAGCTATAAGTCTGTACTTGTTTTTTTTTCTTTTTTTTTCCTGGACACACTTATAAAAGACCATTAAAATTTAAAATCTTTAAATTATGTTTTATATCTGAGGACAATATCTTTTGATTTCATTTTTTTTGTGTTTAACATCACTGTAAACACTGTATAGGTTATGTTATGACATGTAATTTCCAGGCCAGAGGAAACATTCACATACTAGGTGGTCAAGATTCTGCACTTTTAATTGTCTGGCATTAGTAAGCAACTACCAACCTTCTCACATAGGGCGAGTTCCAGGATTTAAACCAACGATCTCAGAAGTGTAAGGCAAGTATCTTACCCTCTAAACCACTGAGCGCCTAATATTATCTTATGTATTATCTCTTCTTCTGTACACATAGATATAGTTTGAGTTATGGGTTTAAATTTGCCTTCATCATATGCCAATGTGCACTCAAATGAACCCAATCTTCCTGTATTAAATAAAAATCATTTACCACAAATAAAATCTTACTTATTTTTAATGTTGGAAATATCAGTTTACATAGAGACACCAAATCTAAGGGTACTGAATACTAGTATTCAATTTGACTTTTACAATTTAGCTTTTAGCACTTGACACTTGGAAAATAATCTCCAAAATGTTCACAGTTTGACACCTTACACATAATGTGTTTTGAACATAAGACAACATATAAAAGTCATAAATATAAAGAAACACTGCAGTTTTATTCACAAGATTATAAAATGTCATAAAAAGTACTGTATATCTACTCATCTCTGGGACTGTATTCTTAGCTAAACCCCAGACTTAAGTTGGGTATATTAGTGCACAAAAGTTAGGCCAAATCAAAATCTTTAACAAAGGTGGCTCCTCGTTTTGACCTTTAATAGGAGGTGATATCTTGGATGCATTTGTCTGTCTGTCTCTGTGTACAACAGCTCAAAAAGTTATGATCTTTTTCAATTTCTTCATTTTGGCAGGTCCTGTCTAAAGGAAGACATAAATTTGGTAAAGAAGATAAGGATCATATTTTGGAAACAGAAAAAAAAATCAATATTTTTGAAAACGCAGTGTTTAGTGGAGGTCTGCGCTCTACGAGTGCTTTCGAGTTTTTTTTTGTTTTTTTTTCTTCTTTCTTTTTTTCGGGTTAGTGTAGGCGTCCATGTACGCGGGTGCGGTATGCGGCCTGCGTGTGCGGCTTGCGGTAAAAAATTCAATTGCTTAAGTGTAGGCGTCCATGTACACGGGTGCGGTATGCGGCTTGCGGGTGCGGCTTGCGGTAAAAAATTCAATTGCTATAGTGTAGGGGTCCATGTACGCGGGTGCGGTATGCGGCTTGCGGATGCGGCCTGTTTGTAAACTAGTTGTAAAATAAATTAACATAGATAATAAGACGTTCTTTAAAGGACCACAAAATCCTTATTTGTTGTCCGATTTCGAAAATTCTTTCACCATTGTGTTCAGTTTAATGAGACGCAAATTTTGACACCAAATAACCTTAAATATCTTATGGATATATGTCCTCTATGGCTTGCGGTAGCTTGCGGTTTGCGGGAAAATTCGATCCCTGACCGAAAACTACCGCAAGCCGCACCCACGAGCCGCATCCGCAAGCTGTGTACATGGAAGCACTCCCAATAAAACTATAGCAATTGAATTTTTTACCGCAAGCCGCACCCGCAAGCCGCATACCGCACCCGTGTACATGGACGCCTACACATAGTTTTATTGGGAGTGCTTCCATGTACACAGCTTGCGGATGCGGTTTGTGGGTGCGGGTTGCGGTAGTTTTCGATCAGGGATCGAATTTTGCCGCAAGCCGCAAGCTACCGCAAGCCATAGAGGACATATATCCATAAGATATTTAAGGTTATTTGGTGTCAAAATTTGCGTCTCATTAAACTGAATACAATGGTGAAAGAATTTTCGAAATCGGACAACAAATAAGGAAATTGTGGTCCTTTAAAGAACGTATTATTATCTATGTTAATTTATTTACAACTAGTTTACAAACAGGCCGCATCCGCAAGCCGCATACCGCACCCGTGTACATGGACCCCTACACTTATGGGGGGGGGGGGGTCTAAATATTTCAACAATCAATCGCTAGGTGTCGTATGAGTGTTTCACTCCAGAGCGCATGCTCGTGTTTTATCAGTCCATCAAAAAGTTGGCCAAAGTGGTTGTGTATTTTTTAAAGTTTGTACAATATTTCTAAGTAATTTCGGGACCATGGATCCAAAAGCATTTTTAGATATCGCTAACACAGTTACAAAGTTAAAAATGTATCCATATTTCGATGTTGCCAACTACATTTTGATGTCGCTCATTGTTCGAGATGATAACCATCCACAAGCAACCGGTGAGTTCTACTGTACTCAGTAAAGATTACCAGACGTTTCGACCCGCTTTTGCCCAGACGTTTCTACCTAGATCTACATTTGCCGGACGATTCGACACAATTTCTTCAAAGGTGGGGATGCATAAAATATCCTTGCGTTGCCAGTTTTCGACGGTCATACACATTTTAATTTATTTTCGTTTCTTACATCAGTCCTTGTGGTATTTTAAACTTAAAATTAAAAAATATATTGTTTATTTGACAAGTACAAATATTATAGGAAAATATTTTAAGTTATTTTACCTTAATTTATTTGATTCAGTTTCTGTGTTTATGGGGTTCTTATTTTAGAAATGGTTGTCTATTATCGACGGTAAAATAAAATCAATATAAATGTTATTCAAAATATATTCTAAACTTTTTATTTTTCACATTGTCCTCTGTAAATTGATAATTTTACAAATAAACGGAATAATTGTTGCCATTATATCATTAATAATGTAAAAATAACATTTTTTTGAAGGTGTGCTCAAGAATCAATTTTCCAGACAATTCTGGCATTAATTTTTAAAGTTGGTTTTGAAGACTGTTTCTTCTATTTTGTGTCCACACAAAGCACGTGTTTTTATGTTAATGATCATGTGCATGGTTAATTTATTTTATAACCTCCAAAAATAAAAATATTTTATGGCATATTTTCTTACATTTGATGCTGAACAAACGCATGCTGTCTTTGACAATGGATGAAAGCAAGGTCAATTTAATAAAAATGTACGTGTAGTGTTTTGTAAAATAAATATTATAAATCTATTTGTCATTAACAAAATATCTTATAACTTTATTTTATGAGGCTAAAATTTGCATTTTTCACGGATATTTGTGAGTGTTGCTATTGACAACCATATTTTATTTTTCTTTAAAAATTGATATAATATTTCACTTGCCAAAATCGGGATTTTACTGCGTCATCCATTAAGAAACATTATTTTATTAAATTTAAAACAGTATTTTCATTTAAAGCCATATATTTTAAATAAAGGTCAACTGTTATTTACTTGATTTTTCACCATGATGAAAAGCACGTGTACAGAACTACAATATATTAATGCGCAGCCGTCGATAATAGACGACCCTCGATAACAGACGACACAACGATATAGTGGTGGTGGACCAATTCAGGCCCACCCTCAATTTTCTTGACGATTTATTATTTTTCATTGAGAAGATGTTTACCACATCATAGATAATCATCAAATGGATCATTTACATCTGAAATTACAAATTTATTGTTTAACTGTGATTGTTTTGGATAAATTTTGGGGTGGGCGTGAATTGGTCCACCACCACTAGTACTAGAAGATGCAAGGTCACATAATACAGGGGGGACGGTCGTACGGACAGGACAGTCGTAACGGACACAACGTAGATCTGTACATATTTGTCACATGATTGTGACGTCACTCCCCGTAAGGTCCATCCAGGTCTGAATATTCATGAGAAGAAATCATAGTTTTTGATAATGTACACAATATTTGCAGTTACAGTCTGTTTCAAGGTTATTTTATTTCAAAAACACTAAAAATCCATGTATTCAAAGAAGAAGGTAAATATTGCGTACCATCAGTATATCAATAGCAATTGGCGACGGGACAGAAACTCGGTCTAAAATAGTGAATACCACTATCACTATTCCACAACATCTGTTCAGCTTTTATTGCCAGCACGTCATAGATCCCATAGATTGTCATATTTATATTGTAGAATTTAGTGTGCCTCATTCACTTGCACGCTGAGCCCATGGATCCTCACTGTGGAATTCAGTGGGCCTCTAACCATCATTCATTGACACATTGGGCACTATTGTCATATACAACACACACACAAAAAAAAACAGCTGGTCAGTCACACTTTTACCGTATGTACACAGTGGGCCAATGGTCATTAATTCAGAAATACACAAATACTTAGAGGTCAAAGCTAGGGTTTTATGTGCCTCTTAAGGTCCATCCAGGTCATGAATATTTATGAGAAGAAATCGCAGTTTTTTATATTGTACACCGTATTTGCAGTTACGGTCTGTATAAAGGTTATTTTATTTCAAAAACACTAAAAATCCATGTATTCAAAGAAGAAGGTAAATAAACAAAAGACATGATTTGTTTCTAAAGAAGGGGGTTCAGCACTAAAATGAGGAGGACAGAGTCAGTATGAATGAGCATACAGTTTTTCATAACATATATTTTTACTGTAAAACAATGAACAGCACTCTTGATACTTGTTCTGGTATCTTTTAACAATGTTACCTATACACTGAGCCCATAGCTCTCCATTATGGAATGCAGTGGGCCTCTACCCCCATTCACTTATAGAGAAACTGACCAGTCTAATTTAACCCCCATTTACCTACATAATGGGACCAGAGATAGTCCTTGTATCACACAGTGGGTTCTAGCTCAGTAAGTCAGAAATAAATATACATAAACACTTCCCTGTTTATTTTACTTGTTGTTCATTTCTGCGTAATGTACATTAAAGCTACTTGTACAACAATGTTTTCTTTCATTTTCATTCTGCTTTATGGTTTCTCCAGGCTTCCATAGTTTCCTTTGATTAAATCTAATCTAATCTAATGTGGACTTTCATAGCGTTTACTCTCCTGCACTGATGGACTCTAAGGTGCAATTGAACATAAAGCAAGGCAGTTAACATTAATCCAAGGACATAGCCAGGTCATACCAAGGAGACACAGGGTAACAGGAGAGGCTATGGGGGATATGCTTTTGCAAACAGGTAAGTTTTAAGCTTCTTTCTGAAGGAGGCAACTGATGCTGCACTGCACACATCATGAGGGAGTTCATTCCAGATCTTAGGAGCATCAAAGGCAAAGCTGTGATCAAAATGTTTGACTTGAAGACTGATGAACGGAAAAGAGGATTTCAATTGGGATCCCATGGCCCAACAGCTAGTGGGACATGAGCATGTACTTGCATTATTAGTCTGGTTGAGTGTGGAAACCAACAATATTTTTTTCTTCAAAGTGGTGAAAAAATCATATTCTGAGCTTATTAATAGCTTCAATACTTTTTAATTATCTCCCGCCGGCCGGGCGGGAGATTATAAAACGCATTCCGTGCGTGTGTTCGTGTGTTATTGAGTGTGTGTCACGCTTTTATAAAGGGCTGTACATCACACTGGTTGTTTCTCCTTGGCCTTTTCGATGTTTTTTATGACCTTATTGCTTATGTCCTTTCATTTGATGCTGTTATTTCACACCTAGGACCATAGCTAAGTGAGTAATAGCAATGTTGGCTACTTTGAGTAAAGTGCTCATAACTCCAAAACGACTGCATTTAGAGTGTTTCTGTAAAATACGTTGTTCAGCTACTTTCTCCATGCCTACAAGATGGTACCATTTTTAGGGTTCTATCTTCATAGCTAAGTGAGTAATAGCTATTTTCTGTTATTAACAATGAGCAAAATGAGTAAATTGATTTTGTCTTTGTAACTGTTACTTACAATATTGGCCTGAAATATGTTGTTCAACAACTCCTTCATGTACTATATCATGGTGAGGTGTCCAAGGTGTAGCACCATAGCTAACTGAGTAATAGCTATACTAAGTTTAACATTTGACCATTGAGCAAGTCACTTATAACTCAAAAGCTATTGAATATAGAGGATTTTTGTCGAATATGTTGTTCACCTATCTTTTGGATATACTGTATTGTGAATTTTCACAGCTGTAACTCCATAGCTAACTGAGTAATAGCTACTTTGATGATAACCATAATGAGTAAATGGCTTATATCTTCAAAAGTATTGCAGCTACACAATTTTGTTCTAATATGTTGTTCAGCTACTATCTCTACAGCTACAACATGGTCACTAGTTTGGAAGTGTATCTCCATAGCTAAGTGAGTAATAGCTACTTTGTCAATTTTTAATGATAACCATAATGAGTAAATGCCTTATATCTTCAAAAGTATTGCAGCTACACAATTTCTCTTAAATAAGTTGTTCATCTACTTTTTTGTGAACTGTAACATATTTAAGTTTCACAACTGTTGCTCAATGTACAAGTGACTAATGGCTACTTTATTGCTACTTTTGGTGAAAATGTGAAAAATGACAAATATCTCGCAAACCGTAATAGCTACTTTGTCAATTTTTAATGATAACCATAATGAGTAAATGGCTTATATCTTCAAAAGTATTGCAGCTACACAATTTTGTTCCAATATGTTGTTCAGCTACTATCTCCACAGCTACAACATGGTCACTAGTTTGGAAGTGTATCTCCATAGCTAAGTGAGTAATAGCTACTTTGTCAATTTTTAATAACCATAATGAGTAAACGCCTTATATCTTCAAAAGTATTGCAGCTACACAATTTCTCTCAAATAAGTTGTTCATCTACTTTTTTGTGAACTGTAACATATTTAAGTTTCACAACTGTTGCTCAATGTACAAGTGAGTAATAGCTACTTTATTGCTACTTTTGGTGAAAATGTGAAAAATGACAAATATCTCGCAAACCGTAATAGCTACTTTGTCAATTTTTAATGATAACCATAATGAGTAAATGCCTTATATCTTCAAAAGTATTGCAGCTACACAATTTCTCTCAAATAAGTTGTTCATCTACTTTTTTGTGAACTGTAACATATTTAAGTTTCACAACCGTTGCTCAATGTACAAGTGAGTAATGGCTACTTTATTGCTACTTTTGGTGAAAATGTGAAAAATGACAAATATCTTGCAAACCGTAATAGCTACTTTGTCAATTTTTAATGATAACCATAATGAGTAAATGCCTTATATCTTCAAAAGTATTGCAGCTACACAATTTCTCTCAAATAAGTTGTTAATCTACTTTTTAAGTCATTCATCTACTTTTGGGAGAGCTTTCACATGGTGAAGTTTCAGACTCGTAGCTAATTACTCACCTACTGAAAATGAGTAAATGCGAATTATCTCTAAAAGTATTGCAGATAGCCAATTTTTCTCAAATAACTCATTCACCTACTTTTGGGAGAGCTTTCACTTGGTGAAGTTTCAGACCCATAGCTAATTACTCACCTACTCAAAATGAGTAAATGCGAATTATCTCTAAAAGTATTGCAGATAGCCAATTTTTCTCAAATAACTCATTCACCTACTTTTGGGAGAGCTTTCACTTGGTGAAGTTTCAGACCCATAGCTAATTACTCACCTACTCAAAATGAGTAAATGCGAAGTATCGCTAAAACTATTGCAGATAGCCAATTTTTCTCAAATAACTCATTCACCTACTTTTGGGAGAGCTTTCACTTGATGAAGTTTCAGACCCATAGCTAATTACTCACCTACTCAAAATGAGTAAATGCGAATTATCTGTAAAAGTATTGCAGATAGCCAATTTTTCTCAAATAACTCCTTCATCTACTTTTGGGAGAGCTTTCACATGGTGAAGTTTCAGACCCATAGATAAGTACTCACCTACTGAAAATGAGTAAATGCGAATTATTGCTAAAAGTATTGCAGATAGCCAATTTTTCTCAAATAACTCGTTCACCTACTTTTGGAAGAGCTTTCACATGGTGAAGTTTCAGACCCATAGCTAATTACTCACCTACTCAAAATGAGTAAATGCGAATTATCTCTAAAAGTATTGCAGATGGCCAATTTTTCTCAAATAACTCATTCACCTACTTTTGGGAAAACTTTCACTTGGTGAAGTTTCACACCCATAGCTAATTACTCACCTACTGAAAATGAGTAAATGCGAATTATCGCTAAAAGTATTGCAGATTGCCAATTTTTCTCAAATAACTCATTCACCTACTTTTGGGAGAGCTTTCACTTGGTGAAGTTTCAGACCCGTAGATAATTACTCACCTACTCAAAATGAGTAAATGCGAATTATCTCTTAAAAGTATTGTACTTAGCCAATTTTTCTCAAATAACTCATTGCAAATTTTGAAAGCTGTAGGTCCATAGCTAACTCAGTAATAGCTACTTTAACTTTTTTGATTTACATAATTTATAACAGCAAAACTATTCAATTTAAAGGAGTTTTGTCAAATATGTTGTTCACCTACTTTTTGATGTAGTGCGGCGGGAGATCATACCACGGCAGTGGTCTTGTTATCCTTATAGTCCAAGAAATTTTAATAAAGACTTCAATAATTTGCTCTCAAAAAGTGTATTTCATTTTCATTGTTACTTATTCTGATCTTGTATTTGCCTTTTACTCTGGTTAAAAATCTGTCTGCAACTTGTATCTTACGACTGCCCACAAGACTACCCATTGTGATATGACCTGTAGCATTTAAATCAATGTTAAAACCTAAATAAATAAACTGAACTCTAATGTCAGAGGTGGGAGGCACGTGTGTTACCACTGTGCCACCATGGCCACACAGAAATGTTATAGTTAGTAAAATACATCATTAACTATCAATTGTACAAAACATGTTAACATTGCATATCACAACATGAATGTTTAACAAGTGATGACATGGATATATGATTAGACTTGGAATATTGCCGCATTATATACTACTGAGAAGGCTGAAAAGTCTTGTGCAACTACAAAAATCTTCTGTGTAATTTGCCTATGACACTTCTTTTGAATTCTATAATGTATATACCATGATAATGAGTGATCAGCAATAAAGTGTTTAATAGATGTTTCTACAAAAAGAAATAATTGTGATTTTAAAACTCACTAGACAGTGTAAAAATATCAGAGGTGCACACTGTTAAGTTTGATGAGGGACTGTGAAGTGAGTGGGGCAGGGTTTGGGAGATCGACTTTTCTGAAATATTGGTGTGCGGTTTGAGAGAGTTCATTTGAAGGGGTCAATAATATGGTGAATTTAGTAGATTAGAGTTCTTTGTGAGAGGGATCAAGAAGTTCCAGCACATAGCGTGAGTGGGTGTTGAGAGACACACAGAGGCTAAGTGGGGGATCAATGATGAATACCTAGGATTGTTTCCCTGGATATTTTAATAATTATTAAGCGTCCCTGAAAGGGCGTTTATTTGTTTTCGCCTCAGTTTCCTCGCCGCCGCCGCATTATGGTCTCCCTTGAATATCTCCCTTATTATTAAAAGGTTTCAAACCATATTTGGCACTTATATACCTTAGGCGTGGGAAAATTTTTCTGCATGCTGAAATTTGACCTTTGACCTTTATGAAGGTCACCTGATCAAAAACAATTTTTTAAGTACACCCCCACCTCCTTTATCGTTGCTTTTATAGCTTCAGAATATATTAAGAGGTATTGGGAAAGCATATGTGGAGAGTCTAAATAGCCGGTCAGTTTTACCCCCCGACCCCCCCTTATGGGTCAAACTGGGGTCATAAAATAGCTGATTTTGAGTTTTTGCCTTATATCTAAGGCTGCAATGATTCTTCGGTTACTCGGAAACGAAACGATTCAGTTCAATACTCGAGGCAAGAAAAGTAAACCGGGTCTTCGAAAACAACTAATCGTAGAAGTAAAATCTACTACAAAATTCAATTTTTTTCTTTAAATATATTAATATATTTATATATTTTACTAATATACGGCATTTCCATTTCAGTATTTTATATTTTAACTATTTGCAAAGTTTAGTTCTTTGTGTAACAACGTTTTATAAGACGGCATTTTATTCTAACGTATTTCGAAGACGCCTCAAATCTCGCAATATAAAGATGGTTAAAGTTTCTTATATTTTGCATTATAAATGGGTCTTTTCCCCAAAATTCAATAAATTATCAAAATTCTTTACTGTTGTGTGGTTTGTAACCATTTAATAAGGCATGGTATGTCAAAATATGAAGCAGTTTATTTCGTGGGCGATAATCAAGCGATTAACCGAGTCCGAGTCGATTCTTATAAAACGAGGAATCGAGGCGCATTTTCGGGCTCGCTTGCAGCCCTACTTATATCTCCTTTATTGTTGCTTTTATAGCTTCAGAATGTATTAAGAGGTATTGGGAAAGCATATGTGGAGAGTCTAAATAGCCAGTCAGTTTTACCCCCCCTTATAGGCTAAACTGGGGTCATAAATAGTTGCTTTGGAGTTTTTGCCTTACATCTCCTTTATCGTTGCTTTTATAGCTTCAGAATGTATTAAGAGGCATTAGGAAAGCATACGTGGAGAATCTAAATAGCTGGTCACTTTTATCCCCCCCCCCCATGGGTCAAACTGGGGTCATAAAATAGCTGATTTTGAGTTTTTATGTCAGCTGACATTATTTCGTCACTCTGCGGCGTGGATGAAAAATTGTTCAAGGCATGAAAATCTGTCTGTTCGTCTGTTTGCTAGAGCCGTTACAAGGGAGGTACCCCCACCAAAAGTGTGAAAATTTCAACACTTTATCACAATTTTCTCAGTGACTATTGCAGGGATTTCTCTCATATCTTGCATATATGTACTAGGCCAGAGGTAGATTCTCTTGTGTGAGTATGAGACCTGGATCTGTCTTAGTTTTTTTTTAATAAATCTTTTTAATAATTTTTATTGCATTAAAATTCATGAAATCATGCACTAAATCACTTATAACTTGAAAAGTGTTGCATTTAGAGCATTTTGTTAAAATATGTTATTGAGCTACTTTTTTCATTGCTACAACATGGTGAGTAACTTGGGTGTCTGTCTCAATAGCTAAGTGAGTAATAGCTACTTTTGGGCTTACCAGTAACTACCATCTTGAGTAAAATCACTTTTAACATGAAAACTATTGCATTTAGAAAATTTCTTATAAATATGTTACTCAGCTACTTTTGGGTCAGCTATAACATAGTAAAATTTCAGACCTGTAGCTCATGGCATAGCTGAGTAATAGCTACTTTTAGGTTATCACTGTTGAGTAAATCACTTATAACTTGAAAACTATTGCATTTAGAGTATGTTGTTTCAATAAGTTATTCACCTATTTTGGGGTCAGCTATAACATAGTAAAATTTCAGACCTGTAGCTCATGGAATAGCTGAGTAATAGCTACTTTGAGGTTATCACTGTTGAGTAAATCACTTATAACTTGAAAACTATTGCATTTACAGAAATTTGTGTAAATATGTTATTCAGCTACTTTTGGGTCAGCTATAACATAGTGCAATTACAGACCTGTAGCTCATGGTACAACTGAGCAATAGCTATTTTCAGGTACTGTATGTTGAGTAAATCAGTTGTAACTTGAAAAATATTGCATTTGGAGTATTTTGTTAAAATATGTTGTTCACCTACTTTTGGGTCAGCTATAACATAGTGAAATTACAGACCTATAGCTCATGGCATAGCTGAGCAATAGCTATTTTCAGGTTCTCACTACTGAGTAAATCAGTTGTAACTTGAAAACTATTGCATTTACAGTATTTTGCTTAAATCTGTTGTTCACCTACTTTTGGGTCAGCTATAACATAGTAAAATTTCAGACATGTAGCTCATGGCATAGCTGAGTAATAGCTACTTTGAGGTTATCACTGTTGAGTAAATCACTTATTACTTGAAAACTATTGCATTTAGAGTATTTTGTTTCAATAAGTTATTCACCTATTTTGGGGTCAGCTATAACATAGTAAAATTTCAGACCTGTAGCTCATGGCATAGCTGAGTAATAGCTACTTTGAGGTTATCACTGTTGAGTAAATCACTTATAACTTGAAAAGAATTGCATTTACAGAAATTTGTGTAGATACGTTATTCAGCTACTTTTGGGTCAGCTATAACATAGTGAAATTACAGACCTGTAGCTCATGGCACAAATGAGCAATAGCTATTTTCAGGTACTGTATGTTGAGTAAATCAGTTGTAACTTGAAAAATATTGCATTTGGAGTATTTTGTTAAAATATGTTGTTCATCTACTTTTGGGTCAGCTATAACATAGTGAAATTACAGACCTATAGCTCATGGCATAGCTGAGTAATAGCTACTTTTAGGTTATCACTGTTGAGTAAATCACTTATAACTTGAAAAGTATTGCATTTAGAGTATTTTGTTTCAATACGTTATTCAGCTACTTTTGGGTCAGCTATAACATAGTGAAATTACAGACCTGTAGCTCATGGCACAACTGAGCAATAGCTATTTTCAGGTACTGACTGTTGAGTGAATCAATTGTAGCTTGAAAAATATTGCATTTACAGTATTTTGCTTTAATATGTTGTTCACCTACTTTTGGGTCAGCTATAACATAGTAAAATTTCAGACATGTAGCTCATGGCATAGCTGAGTAATAGCTACTTTTAGGTTATCACTGTTGAGTAAATCACTTATAACTTGAAAACTATTGCATTTAGAGTATTTTGTTTCAATATGTTATTCACCTAATTTGGGGTCAGCTATAACATAGTAAAATTTCAGACCTGTAGCTCATGGCATAGCTGAGTAATAGCTACTTTGAGGTTATCACTGTTGAGTAAATCACTTATAACTTGAAAACTATTGCATTTACAGAAATTTGTGTAAATTCGTTATTCAACTACTTTTGGGTCAGCTATAACATAGTGAAATTACAGACCTGTAGCTCATGGCACAATAGAGCAATAGCTATATTCAGGTACTGTTTGTTGAGTAAATCAGTTGTAACTTGAAAAATATTGCATTTGGAGTATTTTGTTAAAATATGTTGTTCACCTACTTTTTTGTCAGCTATAACATAGTGTAATTACAGACATATAGCTCATGGCATAGCTGAGTAATAGCTACTTTTAGGTTATCACTGTTGAGTAAATCACTTATAACTTGAAAACTATTGCATTTGGAGTATTTTGTTTCAATATGTTATTCACCTATTTTGGGGTCAGCTATAACATAGTAAAATTTCAGACCTGAAGCTCATGGCATAGCTGAGTAATAGCTACTTTTAGGTTATCACTGTTGAGTAAATCACTTCTAACTTGAAAACTATTGCATTTGGAGTATTTTGTTTCAATATGTTATTCACCTATTTTGGGGTCAGCTATAACATAGTAAAATTTCAGACCTGTAGCTCATGGCATAGCTGAGTAATAGCTACTTTGAGGTTATCACTGTTGAGTAAATCATTTATAACTTGAAAACTATTGCATTTACAGAAATTTGTGTAAATATATTATTCAGCTACTTTTGGGTCAGCTATAACAGTGAAATTACAGACCTGTAGCTCATGGCACAACTGAGCAATAGCTATTTTCAGGTACTGACTGTTGAGTAAATCAATTGTAACTTGAAAAATATTGCATTTAGAGTATTTTGTTAAAATCAGTTGTAACTTGAAAACTATTACATTTAGAGTATTTTGTTTGAATATGTTATTCACATAATTTTTGGTCAGTTATATCATAGTGAAATTGCAGACCTCTATGTCATGCTATAGCTGAGCAATAGCTACTTTCAGGTTCTCACTATTGAGTAAATCATTGTATCCACTGGATAGCCGCAGTGTGTAGAGAGATTTCACCATTACCGCTCTAATGAAAAAAATATTATAGCTAGCCTTCTCAAGTTTGCAGAATATATTAATAACCATAAAATGTTGCCTGGGAATATTTTTGAAAAACAAGATGGCCGCCAGGGACATTTATTCGACTTTAAACAAGGACTTTTGTTGGCCCTCTAGAGGAAAGGGTATTATAGGTAGAGATCTCAAATTTGCAGGATATGTTCCTCATTATGAAATCTTGACTGGGAATATTTTTTGGCCTCATTTTGAAAAACAAGATGGCCGCCACAGGTGCTTCTTTGTCAGTCATGAAAAGTGCTTATATCTCCCTTATTATTGGTCCTAGAGGTTTGGGATGGTAAACCAACCTGTAGGAAATCATGGGCTGTGAATCTTTTGGTGTGGTCAGATTTGACCTTTGACCCCTCCTTCAAGGTCAAACGAGGATAGCCAAACTTAAAAGTGCTTATAACTCACTTATTATTGGTCCTAGAGGTTTGGGATGGTAAACAGACATATAGGAAATCATGGGCTGGGATTCTTTTGGTGTGGTCAGATTTGACCTTGGGCCCCTCCTTCAAGGTCAGTTGAGGATAGCCAAACTTAAAATTGCTTATAACTCGCTTGTTATTGGTCCTACAGGTTTGGGATGGTAAACCAACCTACAGGAAATCATGGGCTGGGAATCATTTGGTGTGGTCAGTTTTGACCTTGGACCCCTCCTTCAAGGTCAAACAAAGATAGCCAAACTTAAAAGTGCCTATAAATCGCTTGTCATTGGTTCTAGAGGTTTGGGATGGTAAACCATCCTATAGGAAATCATGGGCTGGGAATCTTTTGGTGTGGTCAGATTTGACCTTTGGACCCCTCCTACAAGGTCAAATAAGGACAGCCAAACTTAAAAGTGCTTATAACGCGCTTATTATTGGTTCTAGAGGTTTGGGATGGTAAACCAACCTATAGAAATCATGGGCTGGGAATGTTTTTGTGTGGTTGGATTTGACCTTGGACCTCTTCTTCAAGGTCATACGAGGATACTGCATTTGCAGTATTTCTTTAAATATGTTTTAACCTACTCTTTACACTTAAACAGTTACCTTGTTACTTTCCTTCATAATACCATTTGCAGGGCAAAACTTTTTTGTCCTTTGCTTCTGTCAGGTTCAGAATTTCTTTTTGAACATGCTGTTCAATTACCATTTACTGTACTTCTGTACAGCACTTTCCCTGATAATTATGCTTTCCTCTCATGATTACCTTCACAAATCAAAAACACTCGGTCAGCTGACACAGTGCCCGTTCACGGGCACTCTCCTCTTGTTTGTCTTATATCTCCTTTAATGTTGCTTTTATAGATTGAGAATGTATTAAGAAGTATTGGAAAGCATATGTGGAGAGTCTAAGTAGCCGGTCAGTTTTACCCCCCGACCCCCCCCCCCCCCCCCCCTATGGGTCAAACTGGCGTAAAAAATAGCTGTTTTGGAGTTTTTACCTGATATCTCCTTCATTGTTGCTATTATAGCTTCGGAATGTATTAAGAGGTATTGGGAAACCATATGTGGACAGTCTAAATAGCCGGTTAGTTTTATCTCCTGACCCCCATGTATGGGTCAAACTGGGGTCATGAAATAGCTTTTTCCTTTATTGTTGCTTTTATGCTTTCACAATGTATTAAAACCTATTGCAAAACCCTGTGGACAATCTAAATAGCAATACATACTTGCACACATGATTATATATGAAGTTATCAATACTCGTTACTGAAATGCTTTGTAGCATTTACACAAAATTTACTAAAGTTACATCCAATGTTGTACATCCAATGTACAACACTTTCTCCAGCTTGTCTATGTCTACAACGCTTGTTTATGTTAATTAAAGAAGACCTTTGTGGTATTTTCCCTGTCATGATATCACTTAGGGGGTTGGTTTATGTAATAGTACGGTACAGCTTTGTGCATTCTTAGCTTTACAGCATGCTTATTAAAACCACAAGGCATTTTAAACTCTTAGGGACGCTTCGCTTTTGTTAGCAAAAGCATTCATCTAGTTTGTATATAAATATATAGTTTAAAAATAGGATAATCACCAGACGACTACTGTAATTTGGACATGAGCAAAAATGAGGGATTATAGTAGTTTAAGCTCACCTCGCGTGTATATTGTCTTGATTATTGCAGTATTTCACCTATTTAAGCGCTTGTTTGTGTATGGGAGACCTTCAGGCTCCGGCAGCTCCGCCGTCTCCGCATTTTGTTTTCCTTATAACTCTGTAACCGTTAGGCGGATTCTTTTCAAATTTGGCAGGTTTAGGCAGTAGCCTTGGGGAATTTTTTTGAATATGCTGCAGTGACATTTCAACCAATCAGAGAGGTCACATGACCAAAAATGTCTTTTTTTCGATGGGGAAGCTTTTCCGGATGATAACTTCAAAGGAATTTTATCAATTCACGTGAAGCTTGGCAAATACATTCATTCTATTAAAATCTGGAAATCATAAGATTTTGGCATTGATTGGTTAAGAAATGGCCAAGTAATTAATAATTAATTAATCATTATGAATTTTCCAAATAAGGAAAACACAAAAATGCTTATATCTCGAAAACTGTGCTAGATAGAGCGATTTCGATGAAATTTTTGACCTTCTGTGTATCTCTGCAGAGTAGTTATCATGTCTCGCCAAAAATGGCGGCCATTTTGAATTTTCGAATTTTTCGCAAAAATTGCAAAACATAAAAATGCTTATATCTCGAAAACCCTGCTGGATAGAGCGATTTCGACGAAATTTTCGACCTGCTGGGTGTCTCTGCAGAGTAGTTATCATGTCTCGCCAAAATGGCGGCCATTTTGAATTTTTCGCAAAATTGCAAAACACAAAAATGCTTATATCTCGAAAACCGTGCTAGATAGAGCGATTTCGACGAAATTTTTAATCCACAGGGTATCTCTGCAGAGTGGCCATGCCAATTTTCAAAAATATTTTGTCTTGCCAAAAATGGCGGCCATTTTGAATTTTCGAATTTTTGCGCAAAAATTGCAAAACACAAAAATGCTACTATCTCGAAAACCGTGCTACATAGAACAATTTCGACGAAATTTTTGATCTTCAGGGTATCTCTGCAGAGCAGCTATCCCAAAGAGCTTTCACTCGGTGAAGTTTCAGACTCGTAGCTAATTATTCACCTACTCAAAATGAGTAAATGCTAATTATCTCTAAAACTATTGCAGATACCCAATTTTTCTCAAATAACTCATTCATCTACTTTTGGAAGAGCTTTCACATGGTGAAGTTTCAGACCCATAGCTAATTACACACCTACTCAAAATGAGTAAATGCGAATTATCTCTAAAAGTATTGCAGATAGCCAATTTTTCTCAAATAACTGATTCACCTACTTTTGGGAGAGCTTTCACTTGATGAAGTTTCAGACCCATAGCTAATTACTCACCTACTCAAAGTGAGTAAATGCGAATTATCTCTAAAAGTATTACAGATAGCCAATTTTTCTCAAATAACTCATTCACCTACTTTTGGGAGAGCTAAAAATTGTGAATATCTCGGAAAAGCTATTTCTTCTCCTTTAATGCTTGGCGGGAGATACACACCGCGACAGTGGTCTTGTCAAAAAATTTTGTGTCCGCAAAAATGGTGGCCATTTTGAATTTTCAAAGTTTTTGCAAAACACAAAAAATGCTTATATCTCAAAAACCGTGCTACATGGAGCGAACTCAACAAAATTTTTGACCTGCTGGGTATCTCTGCAGAGTAGCCATGCCAATTTTCAAAATATTTTTGTCTCGACAATTATAGCGGACATTTTGAATTTTCAAATTTTTTGCAAAACACAAAAATGCTTATATCTTGAAAACCATGCTAGATAGAGCAGACTGCGCTGACTTTGGTTGCCACAACAGTATAAGGCTACAAACGAAGCATTTTCTTAATACTTTAGCACTCACCTTTATATCCTTTTCGGGACGCTTTGTTTTTGCTATGCAAAACATTATCTTTTTTTTTTGCGAGCGATCCTCTAGTTTTAATTTGTACATTGCTTTTAAAACTGCTGTGATTCAGTTGTGGTGGTGATCCGGGTAACTATCTGGATCCAGGAATTAGTAAGAAAACTAGGGAGGAAACAAGCTGCTTGGCGAGGGTCTGTGCTCTTGGAGAGCTTTTCTATTGTGGATCAACCTTTGAGTGGCTTTAACGATTAAAATGTATTTCTGTTTTACTATCTGTGTACAAAAGTACTAAATATGAGTATTTCACTGTTTTAGTAGATATGTGGAAATTAACTGTTGTACTGTTTACCTAGTTGTCCTGTTTTTTTTTCGGTGTCTCTAGTACTTGCAACAGTGTAGAACAGTAATTTGCAAGTTTGTTTATATTATGGTCCATGCATCAGTGTGAAAGAAAGTCAGAAAGCCTTGTGCTGCATCTGCTAATTACACAGGATCTAGAATCTGTTATTCTTTAGTATTATGAGATAATCCATGAGCATTGAGTAAAGGGCCCCCACCTATTACAGGGAAGTAACTTTACAAGTGGTCCATACTTCACCATCATGATTTGGTTAATTATGCATCACATACTGTATTTTGAGGTAATCCATAAGTATTGAGTAAATTTGTCTGGCTACCATACATATGCTCATATTTCACCTGCATGATTTGGTTAGTTATGCATCCTTATGTTGTTATAAATACAGCCTTGTACTATATGTGCAACCATTAAATCAAGAGTTTTGTCACAAACTATTGATGTGTATTATGTAGACTATATTTACATTGAACATATGATTTTGTGATTAAAGCCCTATTATGCCAGATTCACTAATCCTGTATTGTATTAGATGTACAAATGTGCATGTATTGACATTTTAAGTTGAGAATTCACTGTATAAAACAGTCCCTTGTGCTGTTTATAATTTGACGGACACATTCATAAGTTGCTGGCTTGCTGCTTTATGTAACTGTGTCTGTCATATGTCTGTCACAATATATATGACCGTGTTCTATTTTTTATACAACAGGCCTTTAGAGATTGCCCACAGCCCTTACAGGCTGTCAGGGTATTGTTTTCACCCACGGTGTCTGGATGGGCGGGCATGCAGGCAGCGGGATAAAGTTTGTCTTGGCTGTATCTCGCCAACTGTAAGTGTAGGAAGTGGATACTTGGTAGGGACATCAGTTAGGGGGTGAAGGTGTGCAGCGTCGTGGTGTGACCTTGATTTGACCTTTGACCTTGCTGTAGTGACCTTGACCTATAATATCATGTCTGGGCTATATCTCGGAAACCGTAAGGTGTAGAAAGTTGAAACTTGGTAGGGACATTGGTTAGGGGGTGTAGGTGTGCAATGGCATGGTGTGACCATGATTTGACCTTTGACCAGTGGTAGTGACCTTGACTTATAAAATCTTGTGCGGGCTATATCTCGGAAACCGTAAGGTGTAGGAAGTTGATATTTGGTAGGGACATTGGTTAGGGGGTGTAGGTGTGCAATGGCATGGTGTGACCATGATTTGACCTTTGACCAGTGGTAGTGACCTTGACTTATAAAATCTTGTCCGGGCTTTATCTTGGCAATCGTAAGGTGTAGGAAGTTGATACCTGGTAGGCTGGTAGGGACATCAGTTAGAGTGTGTAGGTGTGCATCGTGGTATGACCTTTAACCTCTGCTCTGCCAAAGTGTGTTCACCTGCCATATTTGAGACATGTTTCTCTTATGACAAAGATATATGGATTGCTGCAGCTGATTATTATATGCACTTTTACATAATTGTGCTTTTTCCATTGACCGCTATTCTCCAATTAATAAATTTTACAGCTTCATAATTTTTAGTTTACTGATTAATGCTGTCATCTTGCTATCAAATTGTCTTGTTTTAATACTTTATCTTTACATGCATTTTCTTTCTCTTAGATGTTATTTTCTCTACTGAAACATTATGTGGAGTTTTGTATAACTGACAATGCTCTGAGACTGAAAGTATCCTGTTCTTTGACTTTATACTGTTTCACTACTTCTATATCTCATATTGTTGAAACTATTTCCCCAGGCTGTGGGGTACGGGCATCTCTGATGCTATATTTTTTTGATTGATTTCGAATTTTGGCTGAAATGACTCAGGTATACTGTACAGGTTCTATAAAAATTCTGTGTGATTTTAGTTGCAGAACTTGGAAAGCAAGGTTGAATATTCCAGAGTTAACTAAATATCAGTTTTGATGCTCACTCCGGACTGATTTGCATAGAGCATGAAGAACACAAGTACCCACTCCTAGCCTCCTATAATACCCACTTGAAAATTTTATCATGGAAAAGTTATAATATGTAACCTCATTTTGCCCAGTGATAACTTTTCCTTGGGGTATTTGATACCTGTTTTTATAACCCTTGAACACTTTCTATGCTTGCTAACAAAGATGCAACCTTTAAGTAATGGTGGTAAAAATGTGAAAGAAGTGTTACTGTATAAATATTATTTGTATGTTTCAGGCTCTCAGCTCTTCTCAAGAAAGCACCCCCTGTCATCATGGGTGGGGACAATGCTTCTTTGCTTTGCTGGTAGTATTCTCAGTAACCTACTGGTTGGAGAGCCAATGATCTTGGTATTCAAAGACCATCAGGCCCTGTTAACTGCATCCATTGTTTGGTGAGTAAATAACCCAGCAATGCCAGTTTGGACTTAAACCAACTTTAATCTCAAGTGAGGTCTTTAATTTTCAATTATTTGCATATAGCCAGAAGTCCTACATCCAAGAACTACTGTCAGTTTATTAAGCGGCCCTTTAGGGGCATTTATTTGTTTTCACATAAGTTTGACTGATCGCCGCCGCCACCGGATTATGATCTCCCTTGAATAACTTCTTGGCCTTTCAAATTTTTCTTTCGTTTCTTTCTTTCTTTCTTTAAAACTGTAGGGGTGGGAAAAACTTTTGGGATGCTTTGCGGAGACCTTAAGCTTTATTTAAGGTAACCTTAAGCATTTTTCAGAAACACCCCGTCATCACGTTTCGGAAAAAACCACACACACCTGTGCTACAAAATTTATCAGGTACATTCTACACCTAAATCCGCAGGTCGGAAAGGATTTTCTTATCAATCGGACCATAGATGCCTGAATGGGAGGCATTGATTTTCGTAACTTTTTAAAAAATGGGTACTTGGTCTGTATCTCAAAAACGGTCAGGATTTTGGCATTTTGTTGGATAACTTATTCAGCTACTTTTTGATAATCTTTCACATGCCAAAGTTTTAGCCCTGTATTTGCAATCTTAAGGTCACCTTAATGTCAAAAATGGGGGTTTTAGCCCTCCAGTGCACTTGGTGTTTCACTTTTTCAAACAAACTTAGCATATATATTAAGATTTACCAAAAGATTATCCTGACTTTATGGTGACCTTAAACTGTTAATATAATTGGAGCTATTGCCCCCCCCTAAAGTCATAAAATTTGGAATAAAGCTGTGTGGCCCCTTTCTTTTTCCATATCTGACGTATATTGATATTAAGTAGATCAAAAGAAGACTCTTACTACCTTATGATTTAAATATTAATGATGTTATGGCCATCTTAAACTTAAAATGTAGGGTTTTTCAGCCCTTAGCTCAGTTAATGTTTAAATTTTTAAAATAAAAGTTGGCACATTTATAAAGGTTGGCAGAAGGGACATTCTCATTTTATGGTCGCCTTAAAGTTGCAATATGCATGAAGTTATGGTCACCTTACAGTGAATAAAAGGAAATTTTCAGCGTCCAGCTATCTTATGGTTCAACTGATCTCAGCTAAAACTTTTTTGCACTTATAAAGGATGACAAAAGGGACATTTTTTAATCTCCAGCTATTGTATTGTTCAGCTCACCTCAGCACTTATTAAAGGTGACAGTAAGGACATTCTTATTTTCTTTCCATCTTGGAGTTCCAAGACAAGTACAGTCATGGCCATCTTGAAGTAAAAATGAGGGTTTTCAGCTCTAAACTGACTTACTGTTCATTGACAGATCAAATTGACACATTGATTAAGCTTAAAGGTGTACTCCCCAATTTTGAAGGTGCTATTTTTATTATTCTGTTTCACAAAGATAATCATAAAACCCCCATACAATCAATCCAAATGAAAAACTTTAGCTTATTAACAAAGAAACAGCACTTTAAACTTCAGCAAAGCGGCCCTCCTGGTTGGTTATGATAACAAGGTAAAGGTAATATCCAGTGGGAAATTCTGGAAAAGCTGATCTCATCCACACATTGAGTGAAGTCAGTGTTTTTATAACACAAGGATTGATAAAAAGATTGGGTTAAGTGTACACCCCAAACTTAAATCCAGATGAATGGATTGGGGAACACTTGAATAGTCTACGTTTAAATTTGACACATTTGACATTTACAAAAAATCTGGTTTTATTTACATAGACATATGATATATCTTGTACATGAAATCACAGGGGTAGGCATCAGTCAACATTGATCAGCATTAAGGACACACAGCTTAATTCCAGCAATATAGAAAGTAAGGCTGCAACGATTCTTCGGTTACTCGGAAGCGAAACGATTCAGTTCAATACTCGAGGCAAGAAAAGTGAACCGGATCTTCGAAAACAACTAAACATAGATGTAAAATCGACCACAAAATTCTATTTTTTCTTCAAATATATGAATATGTTTATATATTTTACTAATATAAGGCATTTCCATTTCAATATTTATATATTTTAAGTATTTGCAAGCTTTAATTCTTTGTGTAACATCGTTTTATAAGATGGCATTTTATTATAACGTATTTCGAAGACGCCTCAAATCTCGCAATATAAAGATGGTTAAAGTTTCTTATATTTTGCAATATAAATGCGTCTTTTCCCCCAAATTCAATAAATTATCAAAATTCCTTCCTGTTGTGTGGTTTGTAACCATTTTATAAGGCGTGATATGTCAAAATATGAAGCAGTTTATTTCGTGGGCGATAATCAAGCGATTAACCGAGTCCGAATCGATTCTTCTAAAACGAGGAATCGAGGCGCATTTTCGGGCTCGCTTGCAGCCCTAATAGAAAGATCATAATGGTGAATAACCACTGTGGTTGAAAGCCAGGGAGTGCTCTGCTCTGATTGGTCTGCTCAAAATTTTTCTGTGGTCATGTGACAGGTGGTTTCAAAACAAACCTTTGTATACAAACATATGCACATGTACTTTATCTTAATTTATTTCCTAATTAAAACAATGTATGGGTTCTTAAAATATATAGGTTTCATAAAGAATGTTATAAAGAACATATTTAGTGAATAAAAAAAGTTGTAAAAATATTGGGGAGTACACCTTTAAGGAAGATTTTTAATGACTTCTTTATTTAAAAGTCCTGTATTTTAGAGACTGGCCATCTTGACATAATAAATATATAGTTTTTGCTCCCACCTCATTTATTTGAAGACTTTTTAAAACCACACCTGCCACATGTATACTTAAAACAAATTTCTGTTATCTGGCAAAGCTAACCACCTAGTGTTTTTGAAGTTAGGCCTTTTCAAAGAAAAAAAGGAGGTATTTAGCATGCAGTCATGTGGTTATTAATATATTGCAGCTGATCAGTGTTCATATAATATAAATTCCCAATTATAGGCACATTAAAAAAATCCCACATTCTTCTGATTCCATTCTTGTGGAATTGTGTGGATATGACTTTTCCTGGTTGGGAAAAAAGGCTTTAATTAATTCAGCTTTTGTTTTCTAGCAGGAGTTATTGATGTAGCTACTTATTCACATACACTATGTAAATTGGTCAACTGTATAGACTTGACTACTTTCAGAAGATAATATGATTGAAAAAAAAACTTTCTGATAAACAGTTTTTCTTGTACAGTACTTTATGTATCTCCAGCTAATTGAAAATGAATAAATTCTCTTTTTTCTCCTCCAACTCAGTATTTGCTTTTGTGTGATATCTATCTGGAGGCAGATTCATGGCAAATCCCACTCTTTCACTGATTGGGCAGTGATGCCCCACTGTGCTTTGTGTGTTAACATCTGTGTCTTGCATAATGTGTGCACATTGAGTGAAAAGGTTGATGAGGGATATCAAGATGTATTAATTTCTTTTCATCAAGGGATATGCTTACAGTAAGTCTTTTTGGCAGTAAACAATTCAGACAAGGACATTTATCTTTAGGTTCATGGAAGTTGAGCCTTGTGGAAAGAATGTCTTGTCTGTTTTGAGAGAATGGAAAAAGCCTTAATAATATGTAAGCACCTTGGGTTTTCATGATATTCGGCTATAAAGTCATCTGTGAATTAAAAGTGTTAACAATAACATCTCACAATTTGACTTCGTGTATTTTTTTTCAGAGGCATAAAATGCCTCAAAGATATACAACATATGAATGTCCCTATCTATAGCCAATTATAGTTTACTACAGTGTATCTTTATCATTATAAATCTAGGATTAAATATCTCCTGGAAAAAATTTACGATCCCAAATTTACAGCAAAAATGATATATTCTTTTCATAAAATATACCACTCTACAAAACACAATAAAGCTCACTTTCTGCTTACAGTCTAATAGTGCAACTGATACAGTTTTTAGATAATCCACTTTTCCATCACATACAAAACAAAGTAAAGCTTACCTTCTTACAGTCTCATACCACAACTACCACAGCTTTATTAACTCAAGTATCCATCCGGGGGGCTCATTTTTGTTAGCAAAAATCCTTTTCTAGTTTCAATCTAAAATAAATGAGCAAGTCATCGACTAATAGTATTGCCTGTGTATCATGATACAACCTCTCCTACCGCAAAATATAGAAAATTATGCTTTTAGATAGGGTAGGGTCAGTAGAAGATTACACTCAATCATCGAAAATAAGAACATAGAATGTGCGAAGAATTTGATCGGATCGCCTCCCCGGGGCACGTTCTTATATTCCATACAGGCATTTTGCCCCCCCCCCCCCCCCAGTTTCCCATTGATTATGTATAGATATGGCTCAAACTTGACCTTTGTGATATCACTCCTCTAGTAGTGCCAAAACAAAAAGCTTCTGACAATGAAATTGAATGAACCCAGTATTCCTTTCATATAGTACATTTTCTCTTGTTCCACAAATTTTAAAATGTCTTTATATGTATTCGACGAGAATGTGTTTGCTTTTTCAGGTACTTTGTGAACTACTCTCCATTTGATATTGTCTACAGACTGTTTAAACTGATGCCTTTTAAACTTGTGATCTACACACTGAAGGAGTTTCAGAGAGCAAACAAGGTGAATCATGGAGTTGCTTGGGCTATGAAGCAATACCCTGGGTCTTACGTGGTCATTGCAATCATTGGTGTGCTCAAAGGTTTGTGTCTGAAGTAACTATATATGTTTACTCACCCTGTCTTTTGCCCTATAATTGAAGCGTTGTAGTTTGAATGTCAGGGGTACAAATCAGTAGGGCTGCAACTATTCGTCGGTTACTCGGGAACAAAACGATTCAGTTCAATACTCGAGGAAAGAAAAGTGAACCGGGTCTTCGAAAACAACTAAACATAGACGTAAAATCTACTACAAAATTCTATTTTTTTTCTTTAAATATATGAATATATTTATATATTTTACTAATATAAGGCGTTTCCGTTTCAGTATTTTATATTTTAAGTAGGGATGGGTCGGTACCAAAAATGTGTACATCGGGAGGTTGCCAATGCAAAACCGTACCGATTCCGGGACTCCGCGTTTTAGTACACCCCAATCAAACATGGACATTTCCTCTTAACGACATCGCAATTAAAGTCCCCAAATGCCCAAAATATGAGAGAAACCTATATAATTTCTTCAGATTTCTTGTTTGTTCCCAATATTTTAAGTTTTCCTTCTATTTTATGTGTTGTCAAGCGAGATTTAGGTTATAAAGTGTCGTAACCAAAACATGGCAGTTCTCAACGTTTCGCTATAAAAGGCTGCAAATGGACGAAAATATGGGGATAAAAGTTTATAATTTCTTCAGATTTTGGGTATGTTTCTAATATTTTAACTCTTCCTTCAATTATATATGTTGACAAACGAAGTGGCGGTTTTATAATCTCGTCACGGTATTTCAGTAAAATGGTCTCGATACCGAGATACCGGAACTACCGACCCATCCCTAATTTTAAGTAGGGCAGGGTCGGTAACACCGGTATCTCGGTATCGAGACCAATTCACTTCAACACCGTGGTGACACTTTACAGCTGGTATTTCGAAAGTCAGCATATAATATTGTGAGAAAACGTAAAGTATTAGAAACAAACCTCAAATCTGAAGAAATTACAAACTTTTATCCCTTATTTTTATATATTTCAGCACTTTTATAGTGATTTCTTTCAGAACTGCAATGTTTTCTTTTCGCGAAACTTACTTCCGGTTGGTGGGCCTATTCGATTGGGGATATGCTAGAACACAATTTCTTCTTTCGGTATCCCGGAATCGGTACGGATTTACACTGGCGGGATACCGAAATGAAAAATCTGCTACCGACCCTGCCCTAATTTTAAGTTTTTGCAAACTTTAATTCTTTGTGTAACAATGTTTTATAAGACAGCATTTTATTATAACTTATTTTGAAGACGCCTCAAATCTCGCAATATAAAGATGGTTAAAATTTCTTATATTTTGCATTATAAATGCGTCTTTTTACCAAAATTCAATAAATTATCAAACTTCTTTCCTGTTGTGTGCTTTGTAACCATTTTATAAGGCGTGATATGTCAAAATGTGAAGCAGTTTATAGTGGTCAGACCGGTTCTGAAAATTAAAACCGGTTTCCGGGGCTTTGAAACCAAATGAAATCCGGGATTTCGAATGTGTGCAGAGATATGGTAAAAAAATTTACGCGAGCATACATGAGCAATATTCCCAATAGGAAACATGGATTCGCGAGATATTTTGAAGTTTGTAAACTTCATTTACCATAATATAAAGTAAAAATGTAAGATGTTTCCTCAAATATATACGTTCTTTATTGTTTTGATGAAGTATTAACCAGCAGAAAGCCTAATATAATGACGTTTTCAATTACCGGTACTTAAATATTCTTTGCGGATTTCATCATTTCTACCTAAATGAAACGAATTGCGGTATACCGGTTTACCGTTCACACCACTAGCAGTTTATTTTGTGGGCGATAATCAAGCGATTAACCGAGTCCGAGTCGATTCTTCAAAAACGAGGAATCAAGGCGCATTTTCGGGCTCTCTTGCAGCCCTGCAAATCAGCAGATGCTCACGTGGATCATTTAGATGTTTCACGTGTACAAGTTACATGATATATATTAAATTTTAAAATATCTAATCAGTTTACACATCACTCTTACGTTTTTAACCCAGGAATATGAATATGTGTCATCACGTCACCTAGGGCAGGGTCGGTCTCACCGGTATCTAGGTATCAAGACCAATTTACTTCAACACTGTGGCAACACTTTACAGTCGGTATTTCGAATGTCGGTATATAAAATTGTGAGATAACGTAAAGTATTAGAAGTAAACCAGAAATCTGAGGAAATTACAATGCTAAAATTCAATTCTTTCTGAATCCTGGAATCGGTACTTTTTCACACTGGCTGGATACAGAAATGGAAAATCTGCTGCCCACCCTGCCCTAATGTCACCCATTAAAAAGATGAACCTGGAACCTGTGAGAGACTACCATCCTGTTCAGGGAATTTGAGTCACGCTATTCAAAGAAACTTGGGATAAATAGCCAGTATACTCAAAGAATTAGATTGTGCACTTTTTTTGTTGCATACTTTTTTGCACCCAACATTAGAATATGCTCATCAAATGTTGACAATCTAAACCCCCAACAAGTGAATGGAGTGAAAAACCTGAACTTTGCTACCCGAATACAAATTGTTGTCAGTAGAAAGAAAAAGTACTCAATATTTTCTAACTTGAATATACTTGGTACCTCTAGACTTTACCTTGTAAATTATGACAACAAATATGTGGCAAAACATAAGTGAAACCTGATGGACTTAAAATTTCAGATATTGATTAAGCAATCAATTTTTTTGTTCAGTAGATATACAAAAATATTTTATATATACGAGTGAATACTCATTTGGTTGGTAAAGATGCAGAATTCCTAATAATTTCAGTAAAATATGTCTAATGCTCATGAAGTTGAGAAGTATATACCAAGATTTACTTTATTCATAATATTTATATCCCCAGACGAAAGTCGGGGATATATTGGATTCAGGTCCGTCGCGCCGCCGCCGCCGTAGAAATTTCCTTGTGGACGCGATAACTCAAAAACAAATTAATTTTTTTTTTTCAAACTTGGTACACATGTTAAGGGTGCCCAAAGGAAGATCCCTATTTTAAGGTGACCTTAAACTCCCAGTAAAAAAGAACTTATGGCCACCTTAAGGTCAGAAATTGCACTTTTGGCCACTTAGAGCCCTGTAGGTCACAAACTATGATGCTCAGCTGGCTGAAATTTTACCTGACAACACATTAATATGTTCTTAGTACATGTGCCGAAAATCATGACTTTAAGTTGAGGAGAAAATTGTGTTTGAGGCCCATAAATACCCCCACTTAGGGATTTTTTGCTATACTTTACACATATTTTGCCCTATAATTTGGAAGTGATAATTCTGATGAGTCTCAAACTGCGCTAGGTATAACTTTGATATGTAATCCTTGTCTGTAGAAAATTTTAGGGCTGTAGGTTTACCCAAAGGGGTCGACTTAAGGTCTCAAAAGTGCCCACAGAGACCCAATTTATGCACTTTTTGCCACTTTCAAGCACTGTAGCTTTCAAACTATGTCTCTCATCTAAGTTAAATATCATCTGGGAATATATCTATGTGTTTTCTTATATGTGCCCCAACATTTAGGCCTTTAATAGACAGTTAACCTCTGTATCAGGACCATAAACACCCACCCGAGTGACCCTTATAAAACATTTTTCACATCTTTTTCCCTGTAACTTGGAAATGGTAAGTCTGAGAAGTTTCAAACTGTATTAGATATATATTCTGTGTGTAATCTTAGTATGTAACAGATTTTAAGTCTGAAGCTTTAATTTTGAAGGTCAAATTGAGGTCTCTAAAAGGCTCCCAAAGACCCAATATTTGAACTTTTTGCTACTTTTAAGCCCTGTGACTGTCAAACTATGTGACTGATAGAGCTCAAATCCTATCTGAGAAGATATTAGTATGTTATATTTATATGTGCCAAAAATTAAGGCTTTAAGAAGACATTTAACCTGTGTATGAGGACCATAAATCCCCACCCGAGTGACCATTTTTAGACATTTTTCACATATTTTTCCCTGTAACTTGGAAATGGTAAGTCTAAGAAGTTTCAAACTGTATTAGATGCATATTCTATGTGTAATCTTAGTATGTGACAAATTTTAAGTCTGAAGCTTTAATTTGAAGGCCACATTTAGGTCTCTAGAAGGCCCCATAAAGACCCAGTATTTGGACTTTTTGCCAATTTTAAGGCCTGTGACTGTTAAACTATGTGACTGATAGAGCTGAAATCTCATCTGGGAATACATTATTATGTTCTTTTTACATGTGCCAAAAATCAAGGCTTCAAGTAGACATTTAACTTGTGTATGAGGACCTTTAACACCCACCTGAGTGACCCTTTTAAGACATTTTTCACATATTTTGCTCTGTAACTTGCAAATGGTAAGTCTGAGAAGTTTCAAACTTTATTAGATACATATTCTATGTGTAATCTTAGTATGTAACAAATTTTAAGTCTGAAGCTTTAATTTGAAAGCCACATCGAGATCTCTAAAAGGCCCACAGAGACCCAATATTTGGACTTTTTACCACCTTTAAGCCCTGTAACTGTTAAACTATGTGATTGATGGAGCTGAAATCCCATCTGGGAATGCATTATTATGTCCTTTTTACATATGCCGAAAATCAAGGTTTTTAGTAGACATTTAACCTGTGTATGAGGGCCATAGACACTCGCCCAAGTGCCTTTTTTGACATTTTTTCCGTATTTTGCCCTGTTATTTGGAAATGCTTAGTGTGACAAGTCTTAAACTGTATTATATATGATTTTTGTTTGTTATGTATGTCCCCCCAAAAAGTTTCAGATCTGTAGTTTAATTGCTAAGGTCTCTTTAACAATTGTAAAATGCCCACAGAAACCCAATTTATGGATATTATGCCACTTTAAAGCCCAGTAACTGTCAAACTATGTGGGTTATAGAGCTGAAATCTTTGAATTTTTAAAAGGAAATGCCTGTCTATTTAAATTTTGAATATTAATAATGTTATGGCTATCTTAGTCTTTTAAGAACTTATTTTTGTGTCTTATACCTCTGCTTGCTGAGTTTTTCACTTTTTAAAATGAAACTGGTGAAACATATTGAAGTAGACAAAATGGACACTTTAAGTGAGCTTTAAGTCCCAATATTAATGAAATTATATCCTTATGTAGTAAAACTAGGGGATTTTTAACCCTCAACTAGCCCAGTTTTATTCAACTTGCCTCAGTTAATTTTGGCACAGCTCCTACAGTTATGAACTCATTTCAGTTGATAATCACATACTTAAAATTCTCAATTCTTTTTGTATTTGAGTACCCCTTTTATATAGATTGTTTGTTTACCATTTATGCTCAACCCACATCCCCCACCCGGATTCCCCCCACCCACCTCTGGGACCTCTAGCTATATTGAGTGACACTAAATAAACAAAGGTATTTAATGATATCAGATGAGAAACAAAGAACTCAATGGGGTTGCAGATCTTGTGTAATAGTGAGAGAGGTGTGGAGAAGGGGAGAGGGGTGGGGGTGGGAGGTGGTGGGCTTCATTACATATAACACAAAGGGGAGTCAGAACTGAGATTGTGTCACATATTTAGGTTGCATATATATGGACCACATATATAGGTATAGAGGAAATGAATAACTGAAAACAATTTGCAAATTCTAAAAATAATATAATAAAATAATAATATAAATAATTTTTTTTTAAATAATATTTTATTTGTGAACAAATATAGAAACAGATATGCGCTTTTGGGATTATGAATTTTAGAATGGACATTGAATCATCAATCATTTAAATACTTTGAAGGAAGATTGAAAAATATGATGAGTTGAGTTAAAAATAATATTTTATTTGTCAACAAATATAGAAACAGATATGCTCTTTTGGGATTATTATTTTAGAATGGACATTCAATCATCAATCATTTAAATACTTTGAAAATAGGTTTAGAGTTATCATTGCAGGAAGATTGAAAATATAATTTGAGTTATGTATTCGGCGTCTGGGGATACACCATCTTCCTTGGGGAGATATAAACAGAGTAGATTGATGTGCTGAAGTTCATATAATAATGGGTAATTATGTTTTAAAAAATTCCCGATCAAAACCTGTGGCGTGAGTGATGACCTGTCTGGGGATATGTTGGCGCCGAGTTGGCCCAATCTAGTTCCTTATGAAAGTGGTTTTCTCTGCTTTTAGAGGTAACTATTCTATAACATTAACCCTTTATCATGTCAAACAAAAAATTAAATAAATGACAACTAATATTTAGAAATCAACCAACAAAGTGGTAAAATCATGCAGTTAAGTTTTTATCCCACAGCCTTAAAGGGTTGTGCAGGTTGTTTTTTTTTTCACCCATGGCGTCCAGATGGGAGGATCGGCTGATGGAATTTTGGCTGGAAATAGTTTATCTAAGCTGTATCTCTGAAACTGTGATATGTAAGATGTTGAGACTGGGTAAATCGTTTGGCTGTGTGGGTATCGATATTGAATGTAAAAATATTCCAATATTAGCCATTATCAGGGGTGTAATATTGTTTGCCAGATAAACTGTATCCGGAATAATGAAAACATTCTTGTTCTAGCGTATCCCCAACCGCTAACAGGAATTGAAATTTACCAAAACAAAACATGCCAGTTTTCATCAGAAACACAGTGAAAACGACAAAAATATGATAAAAGTGTAATTCAATAAAAATTTTTATTGAAGCAAGAACATGATCCATAATTTTGCAGATTTAGTGTAATTCGCACAACTGAAGTAAGAAAGGAGTATACATAAAAATACGTAATTTTTATCCCACAGCCTTTAAGGACTGTTGGGGTATTGTTTTCACCCATGGCATGTGGGCGGGTGGCGGGAAAAAGCTTGTCCGTAAGGTATAGGAAGTTGAACCTTGGTAGGGACATTGGTTGGGTGGTGTAGGTGTGCAACATCATGGTGTGCAGAGTTGGGACAAATACAGAGAAGAGGTTGCAAATACAAATACATTTATTTTTACAACAGCAAATACAAATACAGCTGTGATTTCAAATTGCAAATACAAATACACACAGGTCAAATACACTTGTTGAAAAAGAAGTTTAATTGTCCTTGAGTCTCTCATTAGAGCCATATTACACTGAATTACAGCGCAAAAACATGAGATCTTCAAAACGTTCATCAGACAGCCTGCATCGGTCAGGGCGGAAAATCTTGCCAGCTGCACTAAATAGCCTTTCCACAGGTGCACTTGAGGCTGGGATCATGAGGTATTTGCAGCTCAGTCTGGCAAGTTCTGGATATTGATGTGCATTCTGACTCCAGTCGAGTAGTGGGTCAGAGTTCTCATCCAGGCAGCCTGTTGACACATACTTCTCTACCTGCTGAAGTGCTGTGCTTGGTGTTAATTCTGGCAGAGTGGTCAGGTATGTAATCCAGGAGATCACTGGGCTCTGTGGTTTCAGGTGTGTCTTCTTCATCATCAGAGTCAGAACTACCATGGTTAATCTGTAGGCCAGGCAGCACCACACAACTCAAAAGAGGTCAGGATGTCATCATACTTCTCAGAGATTGATTCTGCTGTGTGTCTTCCCCGAAATCGGCTACAGGCTAGCATGGCACTCTTCAGCTGGTTCTTTTCTATGTAATGACAGGTCATCCCAATGTAAGACCTCATATCCCTGTTGGTCCAGATGTCCAATGTTACACACACTTGTTGAGTATTCCCCAGGTTGGATATGATAGAGCTCTGCATGTCGGCTTTCTTCTTAGGAATAAGCTTGTTGCTGAAGATCTTTCTACATGGCATGTTGAAGCTTGGATTGAGCTTCTCGGTGAACAATCTGAAGGAGCGACTCTCCACCACTGACAGAGCCTGTAGATCTTCTGCCACAAAGTTGATGAGATGGTCTTCACACTCTTTTTGACATGGATCTGTTGAGCTCCACTTAGAAGGCCTGACAGCTATGAACTGTGAAACTGGAAGCTGTGCTGAACTCAGTTCTGGCTTGGAAATCAGGTTTTTGTGGATCCCAGGATGATGTCTCTGCAATAAGAAAATGTATGATCAGAAAATGGCAAATAATGAAAAGTAACATTTAAAACAGGGTTGCTGTTGAAAGCCAGAGGATCCTAAAAATTCCCTCATAAAAGCACCACTATTTAAAACCCCACCATTTTTGGCATACCCATTAAAAATGCCATCCTATATATAATCCCTTTTATATACTATATATAATGTTTTTAAGAACTCATTCAGTGTTACTTCATAACTGTCAATATTTCAAAATATATTGTGACATTATTTCCATTTTAAGTTTGGGCATTTAGAATTCAATATGACTATAAGGGAAAATTGGAAGCAATAGAGATGCCACTACAATCTTACTTAGAAACAGAGTAAACAGAGATTGGATTAAGAATGTGTAGTGCCTTAAAGTTGAAAATTCTCTGGCATGACATGTTTTTGGAGTGGTGTCTTTTCCTTTAGAAAACATTAAACTGTATAATAATGAACCCCAATCCAAACTCAACACTATTGTGTAAATTAATCCCCTAATATGACACCAACAGACAGTGGGGGCAGGGCATGGTTTATTATTATTCTTGTACCCATTTTCTTGACTTGACTATTGATGTAAACAATCCCTCAACCAGCACTGCCATTGTCTTTAAATACAATAGGGCATGCCTTTACTAATTAGGCCCAATGGTTGTGTCACTCATTTATTATCTCCCGCCGGCCGGGCGGGAGATTATAAAACTCATTCCGTGCGTGTGTTCGTGTGTTATTGAGTGTGTGTCACGCTTTTATAAAGGGCTGTACATCACACTGGTTGTTTCTCCTTGGCCTTTTCAATGTTTTTGATGACCTTATTGCTTATGTCCTTTCATTTGATGCTGTTATTTCACACCTAGGACCATAGCTAAGTGAGTAATAGCAATGTTGGCTACTTTGAGTAAAGTGCTCATAACTCCAAAACGACTGCATTTAGAGTGTTTCTGTAAAATACGTTGTTCAGCTACTTTCTCCATGCCTACAAGATGGTACCATTTTTAGGGTTCTATCTTCATAGCTAAGTGAGTAATAGCTATTTTCTGTTATTAACAATGAGCAAAATGAGTAAATTGATTTTGTCTTTGTAACTGTTACTTACAATATTGGCCTGAAATATGTTGTTCAACAACTCCTTCATGTACTATATCATGGTGAGGTGTCCAAGGTGTAGCACCATAGCTAACTGAGTAATAGCTATACTAAGTTTAACATTTGACCATTGAGCAAGTCACTTATAACTCAAAAACTATTGAATATAGAGGATTTTTGTTGAATATGTTGTTCACCTATCTTTTGGATATACTGTATTGTGAATTTTCACAGCTGTAACTCCATAGCTAACTGAGTAATAGCTACTTTGATGATAACCATAATGAGTAAATGGCTTATATCTTCAAAAGTATTGCAGCTACACAATTTTGTTCCAATATGTTGTTCAGCTACTATCTCTACAGCTACAACATGGTCACTAGTTTGGAAGTGTATCTCCATAGCTAAGTGAGTAATAGCTACTTTGTCAATTTTTAATGATAACCATAATGAGTAAACGCCTTATATCTTCAAAAGTATTGCAGCTAGACAATTTCTCTCAAATAAGTTGTTCATCTACTTTTTTGTGAACTGTAACATATTTAAGTTTCACAACTGTTGCTCAATGTACAAGTGAGTAATGGCTACTTTATTGCTACTTTTGGTGAAAATGTGAAAAATGACAAATATCTCGCAAACCGTAATAGCTACTTTGTCAATTTTTAATGATAACCATAATGAGTAAATGCCTTATATCTTCAAAAGTATTGCAGCTACACAATTTCTCTCAAACAAGTTGTTCATCTACTTTTTAAGTCATTCATCTACTTTTGGGAGAGCTTTCACATGGTGAAGTTTCAGACTCGTAGCTAATTACTCACCTACTGAAAATGAGTAAATGCAAATTATCTCTAAAAGTATTGCAGATAGCCAATTTTTCTGAAATAACTCCTTCATCTACTTTTGGGAGAGCTTTCACATGGTGAAGTTTCAGACCCATAGATAATTACTCACCTACTGAAAATGAGTAAATGCGAATTATCGCTAAAAGTATTGCAGATAGCCAATTTTTCTCAAATAACTCGTTCACCTACTTTTGGGAGAGCTTTCACATGATGAAGTTTCAGACCCATAGCTAATTACTCAGCTACTGAAAATGAGTAAATGCGAATTATCTCTAAAAGTATTGCAGATGGCCAATTTTTCTCAAATAACTCATTCAGCTACTTTTGGGAGAACTTTCACTTGGTGAAGTTTCAGACCCATAGCTAATTACTCACCTATTCAAAATGAGTAAATGCGAATTATCGCTAAAAGTATTGCAGATAGCCAATTTTTCTCAAATAACTCATTCACCTACTTTTGGGAGAACTTTCACTTGGTGAAGTTTCAGACCCATAGCTAATTACTCACCTACTCAAAATGAGTAAATGTGAATTATCGCTAAAAGTATTGCAGATAGCCAATTTTTCTCAAATAACTCATTCACCTACTTTTGGGAGAGCTTTCACTTGGTGAAGTTTCAGACCCATAGCTAATTACTCACCTACTCAAAATGAGTAAATGCGAATTATCTCTAAAAGTATTGCAGATAGCCAATTTTTTCTCAAATAACTCATTCATCTACTTTTGGGAGAGCTTTCACATGGTGAAGTTTCAGACCCGTAGATAATTACTCACCTACTCAAAATGAGTAAATGCGAATTATCTCTTAAAAGTATTGTACTTAGCCAATTTTTCTCAAATAACTCATTCACCTACTTTTGGGAGACCTTTCACATTGTGAAGTTTCAGACCCATAGCTAATTACTCACCTACTGAAAATGAGTAAATGCGAATTATCGCTAAAAGTATTGCAGATAGCCAATTTTTCTGAAATAACTCATTCACATACTTTTGGAAGAGCTTTCACATGGTGAAGTTTCACACCCATAGCTAATTACTCACCTACTCAAAATGAGTAAATGCGAATTATCTCTAAAAGTATTGCAGATAGCCAATTTTTCTCAAATAACTCATTCACCTACTTTTGGGAGAGCTTTCACTTGAAGTTTCACACCCATAGCTAATTACTCACCTACTCAAAATGAGTAAATGCGAATTATCTCTGAAAAGTATTGCAGATAGCCAATTTTTTCTCAAATAACTCATTCACCTACTTTTGCAAGGGCGTTCACATAGTGAAGTTTCAGACCCATAGCTAATTACTCGCCTACTGAAAATGAGTATATGCGAATTATCTCTAAAAATATTGCAGATGGCCAATTTTTCTCAAATAACTCATTCACGTACTTTTGGGAGAGCTTCAAACCAACCTGTGGAAAAGCACAGGGTAAGGGTAAGACCTTGGGCCCCTTCTTTGAGGTGGAATGAAGATATCCAAACCTTTTTAGTGCATATCTTACATGTACATAACTGCGGAATATGTACATTCAGTGGCTCTAACTCTGGAATGTGGCCATTCGATGGCCAAACTCAGTAATAGCTACTTTGACTTTTTTGATTTAAATAATTTACAACAGCAAAACTATTCAATTTAAAGGAGTTTTGTCAAATATGTTGTTGACCTACTTTTTGATGTAGTGCGGCGGGAGATCATACCACGGCAGTGGTCTTGTTCAAGTGTGTTTTACATGCAAAGAAAGTAAAATACCATCTATGATATAGTTTATTGAACTGATTAAATTCCCTTCAATTTTAATATATCAGATAAGTATAAATTTACCTTCATGTGCACCAAAAGGTTTGAAGTCCCCTTTGTTGATCCTATCACACTTTTATGACGATGTTTACATTCCACTTTGAAACTAGTATCACTCTCTGGTTGCTTTGGTCCAAAATGTTCAAAAACTTGAGATTTTCCATACATTGCCATTGTAACAAAGTAATGAAACTGAATAATTTGGTAGGTTGACAGCTCCATTTTATAGACAAACCAAGGAATGAATTGCATTTTAGATTTACTTTGAAGCACAAAGGTAACTGCATCACCAGATTAAAGATCATAAGATTATTTTCCACAGTTAAGTGGACAATTGAGTAGGTTCTGTCCTGAGTACAGACGAAAGACAGTTAGATCTGTCATCTGTGCTCTGGTAACTGTTAAACTAACTTGAAGGGAAGGGAAAAAGTGCAATTGGTTGCAAAGCAGAATCCTTTTATCTTAATAAATAGGTTATTACAAAGGGTAAACAAGAAACAAAGGGTCAAAATATATTCAATACATCAAAGGAGATAAAAGAGTATTTGAAAATATAACTGTGAAACATACAAGGGCTGACAGATTTTTAAAAATATAACCAGAATCACTAAATAAACCCTTTAGAGAAAAATTAATAGACAATTGTAAACCTGATTTCCTCCAAAAATTAGAAATTGTCCCTAAAGTGCAATAAAAACTCCCAAAATTTATTTATAAATAGAATCCTGTAGCTTCAATTCAGTTTTATTGGAATCCAATTCTATTTTATTGAGACAGAATAAGTACCAACTACCTTTGTCAAATTTAAGGTCTGAAAAAAAGAACATTTTTAGCACTGACCTGTATTTGATCAAATACAACCAAATACAGTGATCAAATACAAATATGTATATTTTTAAAACCTCAAATACAAATACAAATACAGGATTATTGGTGTATTTAAATACAAATACAAATACGTATTTGTTCCCAACCCTGATGGTGTGACCTTGATTTGACCTTTAACGTTGCTGTAGTGACCTTGACCTTAAAATATTGTCTGGGCTATATCTCGTAAAATATAAGGTGTAGGATGTTGATATTTGGTAGTGGCATTCTTAAAGAATTGGAATATCAGGCAAGACAGAATTTTTCCACTTGCAATTTCGCTACTACCTTTGCCAAGACTTCCTGTTTCTGTCATGTCACTTTGGAGAAGTGTCAATATAGCCTGAAACACTTTTCAAACAGGTCAAGTCTCAGATCAGGAGAGGTGCCGACCCTGATAAAGTAGCGAAACGTGGTTATGAGGAAGCCTGTGAGTCTCTGGATCTGTGGAATAAGACCATCCTGATCCAACACAGGGCCTTGACTTGCCTTAGTAGTCCTTGTCCCATATTCTCCAGAGAAAATTATACTCAATGGGCAATACTGGCTTGATTAGGCTCAAAGCCGAAATGACCCTATTACAACCACACTTAGGAGAAACCAGGCACCAAGAATTAGTTGGTGAAGGAAGACGAGGACTTCCTTATTAAAAAAGGCACCTCAAAAGGTTCTCAGGGTTTCGGATCCTACCAGAATAAGCCCTTTAAGAACTCCGGAAGGCGTCCTTCTGGCCGTCTTCCTTGTTTAAATCATAGTTGGTGAAGGAAGGCAAGGACTTCCTTCCTAAAAAAGCACCTGAAAGATTCTCAGGGTTTCGGACTCTACCAGAATAAGCCCTTTCGTGCTCCCCAGAAGAAAAGAGGCTCCTACAGGAAACGCCCCTATGGGGGCAATTCCTCACGCAGCAGTAACCTGTCGTTTTTCTTCCAACAGGGGAAAACAGAACTTCAGAGGCTCCAAGGGGTCATTTTTTCCACCCCACAATAGGGGAAGAGGGCTTGGATCCCTCTTCCCAATGACTCCTTTAAAGCCTCAAGCAATCCACCAGTAGGAGGTTGCCTCCGTTCTTTCAGCAGAGACTGGCAAACAAACAATTGTTCATCCAACATATTAAACCTTATCACCAATGGCTACGTACTGCCATTCCTCTCAAAGCCCAACTTGGTCAGTTTTTCTCTGATAATATCAGAATACAAGTTCCTCCCATAGGACCAAGCCTTGCCCCATTGCATCCAGTCTCTATTTTCAAAGAACATTATCGAAAGGGTGGAAAATGTAAACTCTCTCGGGTTTTACAATCGCCTGTTTCTAGTGCCCATGCCTCACCAAGGTGGAGGCCAGTTATAAACTTAAGCAGGTTCAACACTTTTCTACATGTACAAAAGTTCAAGATGAAAACTCTAGAGTCCATCAGAACTCCCTGATTCCAGGGGAATGGGTATCGTCGATAGGTCTATCGGACGCCTACCTTCACATCCCCATCCATCCCCACTCAAGGAAATACCTAAGATTTTGCCACAGGTCTCAGGTGTTCCAGTTCTCCTCCCTACCTTTCGGACCGTCCACAGCCCCCCAGGTCTTTACCATGATTGTAAAGGAGGTGAAGCTCACGACCCTCTCCAGAGGTCTCAGACTCCACCGATACCTGGACCACTGGCTGATTAGGTCTTAGTCGCGGGAGAAAGCCCTAGTGAACACTCAGGCAGTGGTAGATCTAACCCAGCCCTTGGGATGGATCATCAATCAGGAAAAATCAGAACTGAATCCCTCTTAGGTGTTTTCGTTCGTGGGTTACAAATACCACTGGGATTCAGCCCTTGTAAAACCCACTCAAGAGAGATGGCTCAAACCAGGATTTTATTCTATACCTCAAGTCAAAACATGTTTTTGACTGCAAGATGTTTGATGTCTCTAATTGGGTTGCTAGCCTCAACGGAGAAATTGGTCCCATAGGGACATCAAGGAGCACTGGAAATTTCCTCAACCACTGGACATCCTCCTTCCTTGGACAGAAGCCATCTCTGCACACCTGGATTGGTGGCAGAATCCTGCAAACGCGATGAAAGGCTCAGACCTTCATCCCAAAGACCACAGTATCCATCTCTTTCAGACGCCTCAAGCAAAGGGTGGGGCGATCATTTAGAACAAAATTCTACTCGAGGTCTGTGGTCACCCCAGGAAAAAGGGCTACACATAAACGTCCTTGAATTGAAAGCTGTCTTTCTGGCCCTGAGACACTTCAAAGACCAGTGTCAGGACCAAACAGTGCTAGTTGCGACGGACAACTCAACTGTGGTAGCTTACATAAACAAACAAGGAGGAACACACTCAGCGGAGATGTGCGCACTCCTGTGGAGAATCATGACCTGGTACCATCACTTTCACATAACATTGAAAGCCAGGCACATAAGAGGGTGCCTGAATGTGATGGCCGACCTGCTGTCCGGGTCGAATCAGGTCCAGTCGACGGAATGGTCACTTCATCCACAAGTGTTCAAACAGATATGCCAACAGTGGTTCACTCCCCACGTGGACCTGTTTACCACTCGTCTGAACCACAAGCTTCCACTGTACGTGTCTCCTATCCCAGACCCCAAGGCCTGGGACATAGATGCTCTAAACATAAACTGGACGGGTCTCACTCCCTATGCTTCCCCTCCAACGGCCCCCCTTCACAAGGTGATCTAAAAATCAGGCAATGCCATTGCCTAATCATAGTAATAGCCCCAGGCTGGCCAGGAATGCCCTGGTTTTGGGACCTAGTGCAGCTCTCAACCGAGATCCCACTGCAGCTCCAACACTCCTCAAGCAGTCCCACAACTACGCATGACATTCGGGCCTTCGCAGCCTCTAAGGCATTTTACGGTGGGGTATCGGTGGACCAGATCATGCAAGCCTGTCACTTGAAAGCTCACAACACTTTTACTCATTTTTATCTAAAAGACCTTCCTTGGTCGGACAATGACAACAACCTGTATCTGGGACCAGTAGTAGCGGCACAACAGGTCCTAGACCCTTCTCCTCAGTCCAGTCTTCCTCGGAAAGAAAAGAAGGGGGGGGGGGGGGGGGGGGGGGGGGGGGCACATCCGCTGCAACCAAGTCTTCAGGAGTCTAAGCCCAGGGTCTAGGTATATGTCTACCTCATCAGGGTGTATCCGGTAAGGTCTATCTAATCTTTAAATCATTATAATTATGTCCACCCCCCGGCTTTTTCTGCCGTCCGATGTCCGGCGTCACGCATGGTTTCCGCTCATTTAAAAGAAAAGTATTAGAGCTATTGTCACCAAATTTGGTATGCAGGCTTATTGGGCCAGTAGCTTGCTTGGGATTGCTTTTGGCTGTTGTACCTCTTTTGCTTACTGAGTAATACTTAAGTACAGCTATTTTCAGTACCCATTGGTTTCCGTGCATTTAAGCCAAAATAATTAAAGATATTTTACTACAATTTTGAATACAAGATTGTTATGTCCATAGCTCGCTTGGTATTGCATTTGGGACTGATAGCTTTGTCAGTACATGAGTAATAGCCATTTAGGTACTTCATTGTGTATTTTCAGTACTACTTTTGAATTTTTGACCCACAGGGTAGTAGGAAAGTGTTCTATACAAAATTTTAAAAAATTTCAATTTTTGCCACTTTTGGCGGCCATCTTAATTTTTGGCGAAAAATGAAAGAATCTTAATATCTCGGAAAGCGTAAGAGATAGAGCGATTTCGACACAATTTTTGACTCACAGGGTAGTAGAAGAGTATTCTGTACAAAATTGAAAATTTTCAATTTTCGCCACTTTTGGCGGCCATCTTGAATTTTTGCGAAAAGCGAAAAAATCTTAATATCTCAGAAACCGTAAGAGATAGAGCGATTTGGACAGAATTTTTGACTCGTAGGGTAGTAGGAAAGTATTCTATACAAAGTTGAAAAATTTCAATTTTCGCCACTTTTGGCAGCCATCTTGAATTTTTGCGAAAAGCGAAAAAATGTTAATATCTCGGAAACCGTAAGAGATAGAGCCATTTTGACAGAAATTTTGACTCGCATGGTAGTGGTAGAGTATTCTATGTGCAATTGAAAAATTTCAATTTTCGCCACTTTTGGCGGCCATCTTGAATTTTTGCGGAAAAACAAAAAATGTTAATATCTTGGAAACCATAAGAGATAGAGCGATTTCGACAGAATTTTTGACCCGTAGGGTTGTAGCAGAGTATTCTATGTGAAATTGAAAAAATTCAATTTTCGCCACTTTTGCCGGCCATCTTGAATTTTTGTGAAAAACAAAAAATATTAATATCTCAGAAACCGTAAGAGATAGAGCGATTTCGACAGAATTTTTGACCAATAGGGTTGTAGCAAAGTATTCTATCCAAATTGAAAAATTTCAATTTTCTCCACTTTTGGCGGCCATCTTGAATTTTTGCGAAAAACGAAAAAATCTTAATATCTCAGAAACCGTAAGAGATAGAGCGATTTGGACAGAATTTTTGATCCCGTAGGGTAGTAGGAAAGTGTTCTATACAAAATTGAAAAATTTCAATTTTCGCCACTTTTGGCGGCCATCTTGAATTTTTGCGGAAAAACAAAAAATGTTAATATCTCGGAAACCGTAAGAGATAGAGCCATTTCCACAGAAATTTTGACTCGCATGGTAGTGGTAGAGTATTCTATGTGCAATTGAAAAATTTCAATTTTCGCCACTTTTGGCGACCATCTTGAATTTTTGCGGAAAAACAAAAAATGTTAATATCTCGGAAACTGTAAGAGATAGAGCCATTTCCACAGAAATTTTGACTCGCATGGTAGTGGTAGAGTATTCTATGTGCAATTGAAAAATTTCAATTTTCGCCACTTTTGCGGCCATCTTGAATTTTTGCGGAAAAACAAAAAATGTTAATATCTCGGAAACCGTAAGAGATAGAGCGATTTCGACAGAATTTTTGACCCACAGGGTATGGAGAGAGTATTCTATGTGAAATTGAAAAATTTCAATTTCGCCACTTTTGGTGGCCATCTTGGATTTTTGCGGAAAACTGAAAATGTTAATATCTCGGAAACCGCAAGAGATAGAGTGATTTTTACAGAATTTTGACCCGTAGGGTGATAGCAAAGTATCCTATACAAAATTGAAAAATTTCAATTATTTTGCCACTTTTGGCGGCCATCTTGGATTTTTGCAGAAAACCCCAAAATGTTAATATCTCGGAAACTGTAAGAGATAGAGCGATTTCGACTGAATTTTTAACCCATATGGTAGTAGAGGAGTATTCTATGTGAATTTGAAAAATTTCAATTTTCGCCACTTTTGGCAGTCATCTTGGAGTTTTGCGGAAAATAAAAAAAGGTTAATATCTCGGAAACCGTAACGGATAGAGCGATTTCGACAGAATTTTTGATCCACAGGCTATTAACAGAGTATTATATGTGAATTTAAAAAATTTCAATTTTCGCCACTTTTGTAGACCATCTTGGATTTTTACGGAAAACCAAAAATGTTAATATCTCAGAAACCGTCAGAGCGTTTTCGACAGAATTTTTGACCCACAGGGTAGTAGATAAGTATTGTATGTGAAATTAAAAAATTTCAATTTTTGCAACTTTTGGCGGAAAACCCAAAATATTTGTATCTTAGAAACCGCAAGAGATAGAGCACTTTTGACAAAATTTTTGACCCACACGTTCATAGAAATGTATAATATGTCACATTGAAAAATTTCAACTTTTATCTCTTTCCTTTGTCGCCCGTCTTGCAGTTTGCAGAAAACGAAACTTGGTGGGTTTTTTTCCTGATGGGATTTTTTCACATGTGCGGAAAAAGCCCTTCAGGAAAGAATCCCATCACCCACAAAGCCCATCAGCCAAAGTCATGGGGTGTAAAAAAAGCCCATCAATGTTTAAAAAAATTGCTGTTTAACACAAATTTTAATGCTTTAAAACTTTAAGTCAGTTTAGTGTCCCAATTAAAAACACTTGAAATCATTAACTATTTTGGTCTTCTTTTGTATGATTTTGATCATTAATAATTCAGTATGTGTTGAATAGCAATTTTTTAAAAGATTGATGGCGTTTTTCCACCCCATCACTTCAGCTGATGGACTTTTTTCCTTATGAGCTTTTTTCCTGATGGGCTTTTTGGGTGATGGGCTTCTTTCCAAATGGGCTTTTATTCGGGAATTGGAGGTTTGTTATGCCTTGTAATATCTGTTTTCTTTTCATTTCAATACATGGGCATTTTTCCTTGTCCACAAATATTGGGAGGCCAATTTTATACCCCCGGAGTGTAGGACATAAGCCCCCCCCTGACAAAGGCCCCCCTGGTCTTCCTGGGGAGGGCAAAAGCCCCCCTGACCAAAGCCCCCCCTATGTAGGACAAAAGCCCCCCTTCCCATAAAATAAATATAAACTTTACATCTAAATTTATTTATATATTTAAAAGTATATATTTCAACAAAAAACCAACATTATATATTTTATAGACTTTTAGGGTCAACATTTTGATTGATTTTATTAAAATCCAACCTAAATCAGTTGGCCCTTTCAAATCTTCTTGTTAGTATACATATACCTTTGATCTCTTAGAACCCCACCACCATGTGTTGTTTATAATCCCTAAATATAATAGAAACAATAATCTGTTTATGCTAAAAGAAGCCATGATGTTTTTTTTTCTGAAACTGATTTAAGAGGGGTTTTCTCCTGAGGGGTTTTCTCCACAAGGCTCATTTTGTGAAGGGTTTTTTCCTGGGACAAATTTGAGGGCTTTTCTCCCAAAGGCTTTCCAAAGTCTCATGAGTGGACATTACACATGATAATGTGTTTTCTGTATGCAATTCGCCTATTCAATATTTTATTACTCTTTTTTATGTCGTCACTCTGCGGCGCGGGCGTCCGCGTGAACAACTTTTCTCCAAAACTACAAGGCCTAGAGACATGCTGTTTTTTTTAAAAAGATACCTTATCTATCGAGGATGAAAAATTGTTCAAGGCATGAAAATCTGTTTCTTCGTCTGTTTGCTAGAGACGTTACAAGGGAGGTACCCCCACCAAAAGTGTGAAAATTTCAACACTTTATCACAATTTTCTCAGTGACTATTGCAGGGATTTCTCTCATATCTTGCATATATGTACTAGGCCAGAGGTAGATTCTCTTGTGTGAGTGTGAGACCTGGATCTGTCTTACTTTTTTTTAAATAAATTTTTTTAATAATTTTTAATGCATTAAAATTCATGAAATCATGCACTAAATCACTTATAACTTGAAAAGTGTTGCATTTAGAGCATTTTGTTAAAATATGTTATTCAGCTACTTTTTTCATAGCTACAACATGGTGAGTAACTTGGGTGTCTGTTTCAATAGCTAAGTGAGTAATAGCTACTTTTGGGCTTTTCAGTAACTACCATCTTGAGTAAAAACACTTCTAACTTGAAAACTATTGCATTTAGAGAATTTCGTATAAATATGTTATTCAGCTACTTTTGGGTCAGCTATAACATAGTAAAATTTCAGACCTGTAGCTCATGGCATAGCTGAGTAATAGCTACTTTTAGGTTATCACTGTTGAGTAAATCACTTATAACTTGAAAACTATTGCATTTAGAGTATTTTGTTTCAATATGTTATTAACCTATTTTGGGGTCAGCTATAACATAGTAAAATTTCAGATCTGTAGCTCGTGGCATAGCTGAGTAATAGCTACTTTGAGGTTATCACTGTTGAGTAAATCACTTATAACTTGAAAACTATTGCATTTACAGAAATTTGTGAAAATATGTTATTCAGCTACTTTTGGGTCAGCTATAACATAGTGAAATTACAGACCTATAGCTCATGGCACAACTCAGCAATAGCTATTTTCAGGTACTGTATTTTGAGTAAGTCAGTTGTAACTTGAAAAATATTGCATTTGGAGTATTTTGGTAAAATATGTTGTTCACCTACTTTTGGGTCAGCTATAACATAGTGAAATTACAGACTTATAGCTCATGGCATAGCTGAGCAATAGCTATTTTGAGGTTCTTACTCTTGAGTAAATCAGTTGTAACTTGAAAACTATTGCATTTACAGTATTTTATTTAAATATGTTGTTCACCTAATTTTGGGTCAGCTGTAACATAGTAAAATTTCAGACCTGTAGCTCATGGCATAGCTGAGTAATAGCTACTTTGAGGTTATCACTGTTGAGTAAATCACTTATAACTTGAAAACTATTGCATTTACAGAAATTTGTGTAAATATATTATTCAGCTACTTTTGGGTCAGCTATAACATAGTGAAATTACAGACCTGTAGCTGATGGCACAACTGAGCAATAGCTATTTTCAGGTACTGACTGTTGAGTAAATCAGTTGTAACTTGAAAAATATTGCATTTGGAGTATTATGTTAAAATATGTTGTTCACCTACTTTTGGGTCAGCTATAACATAGTGAAATTACAGACCTATAGCTCATGGCATAGCTGAGCAATAGCTATTTTGAGGCTCTCACTGTTGAGTAAATCAGTTGTAACTTGAAAACTATTGCATTTACAGTATTTTGCTTAAATATGTTATTCACCTATTTTGGGGTCAGCTATAACATAGTAAAATTTCAGATGTGTAGCTCATGGCATAGCTGAGTAATAGCTACTTTGAGGTTATCACTGTTGAGTAAATCACTTATAACTTGAAAACTATTGCATTTACAGAAATTTGTGTAAATATGTTATTCAGTTACTTTTGGGTCAGCTATAACATAGTGAAATTACAGACCTGTAGCTCATGGCACAACTGAGCAATAGCTATTTTTAAGTACTGACTGTTGAGTAAATCAGTTGTAGCTTGAAAGCTATTGCATTTAGAGTATTTTGTTTCAATATGTTATTCACATATTATGGGGTTAGCCATAACATAGTAAAATTTCAGACCTGTAGCTCATGGCATAGCTGAGTAATAGCTACTTTGAGGTTATCACTGTTGAGTAAAGCATTTATAACTTGAAAACTATTGCATTAACAGAAATTTGTGTAAATACATTATTCAGCTACTTTTGGGTGAGCTATAACATAGTGAAATTACAGACCTGTAGCTCATGGCACAACTGAGCAATAGCTATTTTCAGGTACTGACTGTTGAGTAAATCAGTTGTAACTTGAAAAATATTGCATTTGGAGTATTTTGTTAAAATATGTTGTTCACCTACTTTTGGGTCAGCTATAACATAGTGAAATTACAGACTTATAGCTCATGGCATAGCTGAGCAATAGCTATTTTCAGGTTCTCACTATTGAGTAAATCAGTTGTAACTTGAAAACTATTGCATTTACAGTATTTTGCTTAAATATGTTGTTCACCTACTTTTGGGTCAGCTATAATATAATAAAAATTCAGACATGTAGCTCATTGCATAGCTGAGTAATAGCTACTTTGAGGTTATCACTGTTGAGTAAATCAGTTGTAACTTGAAAACTATTACATTTACAGTATTTTATTTAAATATGTTATTCACATAATTTTTGGTCAGTTATATCATAGTGAAATTGCAGACCTCTATGTCATGGCATAGCTGAGCAATAGCTACTTTCAGGTTCTCACTATTGAGTAAATCATTGTATCCACTGGATAGCCGCAGTGTGTAGAGAGATTTAACCATTACCGCTCTAATGAAAAAGATATTACAGCTAGCCTTCTCAAGTTTGCAGAATATATTAATAACCATAAAATGTTGTCTGGGAATATTTTTGGCCTCATTTTGAAAAACAAGATGGCCACCAGGGTCGTTTATTCGACTTTAAAAAGGACTTTTGTTGGCCCTCTAGAGCAAAGGGTATTATAAGTAGAGATCTCAAATTCCTCATTATAAAATCTTGACTGGGAATATTTTTGGGCTCATTTTGAAAAACAAGATGGCCGCCACTGGTGTTTCTTTGTCAGTCATGAAAAGAGCTTATATCTCCCTTATTATTGGTCCTAGAGGTTTGGGATGGTAAACCAACCTGTAGGAAATCATGGGCTGGGAATCTTTTGGTGTGGTCAGATTTGATCTTTGACCCCTCCTTCAAGGTCAAACGAGGATAGCCAAACTTAAAAGTGCTTATAACTCGCTTATTATTGGTCCTAGAGGTTTGGGATGGTAAACAGACATATAGGAAATCATGGGCTGGGAATCTGTTGATGTTGTCCGATTTGACCTTGAACCCCTTCTTCACGGTCAAACAAATATAGCGAAACTTAAAAGTGCCTATAACTCGCTTATTATTGGTTCTAGAGGTTTGGGATGGTAAACCATCCTATAGGAAATCATGGGCTGGGAATCTTTTGGTGTGGTCAGATTTGACCTTTGGACCCCTCCTTCAAGGTCAAATAAGGACAGCCAAACTTAAAAGTGCTTATAACTCGCTAATTATTGGTCCTACAGGTTTGGGATGGTAAATCAACCTATAGGAAATCATGGGCTGGGAATATTTTTGTGTGGTCAGATTTGACCTTGGACCCCTTCAAGGTCGTACGAGGATACTGCATTTGCAGTATTTCTTTAAATATGTTTTAACCTACTCTTTACACTTAAACAGTTACCTTGTTACTTTCTTCATAAAACCATTTGCAGGGCACAACTTTTTGCTCCTTTTCATCAGGTTCACAATTTCTTTGAACATGCTGTTCAATTACCATTTACTGTACTTCTGTACAGCACTTTCCCTGATAATTATGCTTTCCTCTCATTATTACCTTCACAAATCAAAAACACTCAGTCAGCTGACACAGTGCCCGTTCACGGGCACTCTCCTCTTGTATAGTGCTTCCTATTTCTAGTTGTACATTGTATTAAGGACCTTAAGGTTGTCATTTTAGTCAGTACCCGAGCCTTAAGCTCGGGTTCTTCCGTGATCGTCCTTGGGACTGACCCCGTCTGTGTATCTAGTTTACACATCTCCTTCTCGTCAAACACCCTGACAGTTTTTTAGCTTCTACTTCTATTCAGGTTTTTGGCTTCTACAGGCCCGGTCTTCGGGATTGGGGCCCTGTAGACGGGACTCAGACTGGTACTTTCGATCTTTCATTCTACTATTATTATCAAAACTCTAAGAAAAAGACAGACTTATCTGCCAGTCTCAGCTGTAATCCCTCCTCCGGACGGTTGGATTCAGCATTCAGTCCCACATGGTAAGCTATTGTAGCGCAATAAAATTGAAAATTTTAATTACTTAAATGTAGCTTTTATAAGCTACAAGCTTACCATGTGAGACTGAGGACAGTCCCACCCTGCCTCCCCGCTGTATTACAGCCGAGGTGTATGGATTTAAATCTCAACGAGAAAAGTTGTAACATAAGGGGCAGATCACGTGTGACGACAACCTGAGGCTACGGCCAAGTATAAATGTCTTTTTTTCTTAGACGTTGGTCGTGATGCCTCGCGGCAACCAGTAAAGCATTCAGTCCCACATGGTAAGCTTGTAGCTTATAAAAGCTAGATTTAAGTAATTAAAATTTTCAATTTCTTCTGATATTGTTGGATTGATGCAGTTATTTGTGTGAACATGGTAGCCAGTTTGTTATATCTAGTATATAATATATTAGTTGATATATTCTTGCTTTTTATGTGGTATTTTTGATTTAAAGATTTATGAAACTTTATTGAGGTTTTTTTCAGTGTTCAGGGGCCATATTTACAAAAGGGGCTAGTGATTGATCAGAGAAAAAAAATAATTTAAATTTGATATAAAAGGTTGTACAGGTACGCTGATACTATGATGAACTTTTGCTTATCCTTTTTGTGTTTACGGCCCTTGGACTTACTAATCAATGCATGTGACTGGCATCTCGAGCTGGCAGAGTCCCAAGTCAGTATTGAAAGTGGTCACAAAAACAGGCACACAGGCGTGCCTCATCTTACAAAGCTAAAATTATCATATATCGATTATAAAAATAGCTAAAGCTTCTTGAATTCAATATGTCTGTTGCAAGTGCGAGTTAGAATATGGTTCCTCAGTAATTTCCTAAGCAATTATTTCAAAATATGGTTAAAAGTGATAACCAATTTTTATATAAATCCTCAAATGTATACCTTGAAAGACTTCAGATAGTTTATAAAAGATATATTTTGGTTTAATTACATTTGTTGTGTTAAACTTAGCATCACTTTTAAATACCATTTATTTACATTGCCACATCCCTCTTTTGATCAATAAGCCATCAGATTCTGTCAAACAGTGTAATTTTTGGCATACAATGATAAAATAAATTTTAAATATCTGTCAGTGTACAGAGTCCAAATTGAGTTTTGATGCAGATGATGAAATTACATTTCAATCCCTACACTAATTATTTGCTATAAACAGGCTCAGCTTCCCGTCATATGAGAGTCTTGCAGAAGTTGTTATGTGGAGATTGGCAGCCAACCAAAAATGAATTCTTAAATCCTTCTTTGTAAGTATTAATTCCAAACAACAGGCAAAATAAAATCCCAATCTTCGCAAGTTTCTTTCCCACAATTTCAGGTTGCTTGAATATAACAAGGAGAAATGTACTGATTGTGTTTTTTATTTGGTTTGAGAAAGTGAAGTGACAAGTGCAGTGTATTTCTGGAGAAGTGTTTGTGTTCCCTTTTTGGTCACTGACTTTTGATTTTGTTATTTTACTTTCAGTCTGCTTACGGCAATGTTATGGATCATCTTATTGTTGGATTGGGTTTTTACAGAATACCTAAAATGATTCTCACTAATTCATGTGTCTTTTTTGTTTTGATAAAGCTATGGTTATCCTTCATTTATCTAGGATGTTTTGTTTGAGAATGCTGGAGCTCGTGTCATAGTTGTTTAGCCCTGGATAATGTTCTTTTAGTTTCAGCAAATGGTCTTGGACTAGGAATTTTTTATTTATTTTTTTTTCCTTAAGACTGGAAATGCTGATGGCATTAGAATCATACTCAAGAATACTGAGCTAATATGTTGCCTTTATGTAAAACCCATCTTACTTTAGGTGCTGGGTATTACTACATGCGCTGGTTTGAACGCCTTGTCCGTGGGGTGTGGGTCCCTTCTAATAATGAGTTTCTGCAACCAACGTTGTAAGTAAAGTGCAATGAATAGATGTACTGCATGTGTACTTCTTGTTGTTGTCATTATTCCCCTTCCATAGTGTTTCGTTTGTAACATCCTTTTGTTACAGTTTCAAAATTCAAATGCATGTCTGTAGTATGAATTGTATGGTGTTTACTTCTTTTATTTTGCGATAGTTGATTCCTTTGTAGATGTTCTACACCATTTTACAGATGACGGCTACAATTTCATCCAAAGGTTGTCTTGTTCATCAGCCTGTTATCTTGGTAGCTGTATCTTGGTTGTCAGCCTTTAATTTATTATCAAAATACATCAACAGAAGTTAAAGAAATTATTCTGTAGCTTCTGTAATAAATTGTTGAAGGCAATGCATTTTTTTTCAAATACAAAATATTTTTAACTATACAAATTACTGCTATACAATTTTTCACAAAAGGGAAACAACTGAAACCTCAAACTAAATATTCAATAAGCTCTCTCTACTATTTTTGTGCCTTCCTCCTGTTGATGTAATGGGTAACAAACACAACTGACAAAATTGTTAATGCATGCACAGCTACTATCAGAAGATGATCTGGGGTTTTCCGGCTTTGTTTGTGTTTTAATTGTATCCACCGAATCCAGTGGATACTTTGGTTTAGCGTTCGCTACGCCGCCACTGCGCGTAGAGATTTTCGGCGTTAATGCTCTCAGAGGAAAACTACACCACCTAGGTTCACCAAATTTGCAGGATATCTTCATTGGGCGTAAGCTTCTCTGGGACTGAAATTAGCCTCATTATGAGAAACAAGTTGGCCGCCGCGGGCATTTCTTTGAAAATTATTTACCTTTTTCTACTGGCTGTTTCTCATAGGTAGAAGGTTTAATCTCTTCATAGGTGATATGTATAACAGATATACATGTCTTCTACGACCTCGCAGACATTTGACCTTGAAGCTCTTAATTCAAGGTCATCCACGGAGTGCCAAAGTACCCCACATAGCAGACTTTAAAAGTGCCTATATCTCCCTTATTTTTGGTCCTAGAGGTTTGCAATGTGAAACCAACCTATAGAAACTCATGGGCTGGGAATCTTCTGATGCGGTCAGATTTGACCTTGGACCCCTCCTTCAAGGTCAAACGAGGATACCCAAACTTAAAAGTGCTTATAACTCGCTTATTATTGGTCCTTGAGGTTTGCAATGTGAAACCAACTTACAGAAAATCATGGGCTGGGAATCTTTTGATGTGGTCAGATTTGACCTTGGACCCCTCCTTGAAGGTCAAACGAGGATAGCCAAACTTAAAAGTGCTTATAACTTGCCTATTACTGGTCCTAGAGGTATGCAATGTGAAATCAACTTATAGGAAATCATGGGCTGGGAATCTTTTGATGTGTTCAGATTTGTCCTTGGACCCTATCTTCAAGGTTAAACGAGGATAGCAAAACTTAAAAGTGCTTATAAATCGATAATTATTGGTGTTAGAGGCTTGCAATGTGAAACCAACTTATAGGAAATCATGTACTGGGAATCTTCTGGTGTGGTCAGATTTGACCTTGAGCCCCTCCTTCAAGGTCAAACAAGGACAGCCAACTTAAAAGTGCTTGTAAGCCGTTTATTATTGATCCTAGAGGTTTGCAATCTGAAACCAACTTGTAGGATATCATGGGCTGGGAATCTTCTGATATCAGATTTGACCTTTGGCCCCTCCTTCAAAACCAAAGATGGTTCACTGGCTTTGGTGAGTTGTCTTTCCGGTTTATACAAATTTGCATCAGTTCTCTGATGGGTAGGTCTAGTTTTTGTTCCCAGGTCATTGACATTTTGCCTCCAGAAAACCAGAAGATGGGTTTTGGTCCAACTTAGATTCCATTAAAGTTGAGATTGAGTTGCATCACAGTCTGGATACAGAAACAAATGTATCAAAGCCTTATACTTATCAAAGCCTTATTCTTATTAAAATATAAGTTGGTTGTTTTCTGCCCCAGATCCTGAATAGACAATCACAATCTTGTATACCACAGGCATGTTGAGTTATTAAAGTATAAAAAAAGATTTTGTTTCCAAGCGAGGTCCTCCGTGACCTTGTGGATTGGCAGGTTTGGTTTCTCATCATAGGCTGTCACCTGTGTGTAGGTTTCGACGCCCGACAACTAACAATGCTGAGGACCTGTCCCAATATGACCCTGGCTTTTAAACAGGCTGTTAAAAAACACCAACTTTGACCTCCATTTCCAAGTATAAAAGTAACCTTGTGCAGATGTTATTTAAGGGTCTTACTGAGTTGAGTAAGATCTCCAAAAATTGATCTGATACGTGATAGACTGATAGTACATGTGGTAATAAATTTTATTTTACCTGTAATTTAGTAGTCCTATGATGTATTTCTATGTATTAATGACATGGCATTAACTTCATTAAGTAGCAATAACATGTGGGCACAAGAATATTAATAGAATTCCATTTAAATATTTCACAGTACTTTTGTCAATTTGCATGCACTTTTATTGTTTTCAGTCATATACAGATGTTAGTTTTAGATTTGTGTTGTCATACCAAAACCAAATGTTGTGAGCCACTATGAGAAAATATGTTTTCTAGTACCTACATAAATGTTATTTATTCAAAAAGCCTGATTTTTCATTCACTTGCAAATATGAATTGCACTTTTTCAGTTGTATTTGGCAGTGACAACTGACAAGTGAAAATTCCATAATGGCTAAATTAGATTGTTGCACCAATTTCTGTCCAGAATACAGCTCAGCTACTACCATTTAACTTCTTCCATGAATTTCTGTACTTGTCAACTTACAATGCTAGAAGAATTCACAAAAGTATATGTTGAACAGATGTGTAAGCTTTAACATCTTAGCTGCAGTGTATGTGAAAAATGTACATATGTTAAATATCAACAAAACATGTCCAGTCTTTTATCTTTCCATATTTTACTTTAAACAAGTAATATCACACTGTTAAAGTGGTCCTTCATTCTGGTTGATGACCTTGTGGCTCTTGCCTCTGTGCTCCTTGGTTCTAATCCCCTGCTCAGAGACAGTTCTAAGGTTCTGTTGCAGTGAACCTTTTTGGCCAATATATAACATGATGGTATTTCCCTCTTGTGTACTTTACAGTGTGAGCAAGGGTAGCTTGATTGCATCCATTGTGTTTATCTTGGAACGCAAGGGCCTGATCGATGCTCCTCATGCCATCGTCTACTTCTGTGTGGTCATCTTCTTTGTCCACTTCCGCCTGATGTCTTTGCTCATTGGGTTCAACGACCCCTTTGTGCCTGTGGAGAACCTGTTCTGTGCCGTGTTTATGGGTGGAATGTGGGATGCAATGAGGAGAGCCGTGACTAAGGAAAAGGCAGCACCAGATTCCAGTGGGACGGATCTCAGGAATGGAATCAAAAACAAGGAGGAGAAGAAGAATGACTGAGAGACTCTTGGAAGTATGCAAGAGGCTGGGTTGATATATCCACTGAAATACTGAGTTTTAAGTGTTTATCATTAAGCAATTTTCAAGTTATGTATGCAAAAGTTTAAATATTGTCATTTATGATAAATATCAATTTAAGACGGCATTTACAAACGGAGCACAGGAAATGTGGGATTATTGATTTGAAAAGAGATAGTATTGGTTGAGAATTTTGTTCCCAAGCTCTAAATGTCAGAAATACGAAGTCAAAAGTTTTTAAAGGCTTAAAAAAATTCAGTTGAGTTTACTGACAGGTTAACCAGAAAACTCAGTAGGTAGAAATGACCTGGTGGTGTAACCTCCAGACTGTAAAAATAATGTTTGGGCAATTTGATAGGAACATTCTTTAAGCAGCAGATAAATACTCTGACTAAAGAGCACAATGTTATGTTCAAATAAATCTCCCAAGAGATAGACATGGAATTAGGGACTAGATTTTCTTAGGCAAAGGATGCATGTGTCTTTTCCAGAGTGTTTTTTTTTTAATATAACCTTAAGAGAACTTAACTTAAAGCTCAGTATTTTTAGCGATTATGTTGATAGATGACCTTTGTGTAGAGGCATAAGTTTCTTCCTGGTCATATGGTAGATGAGTGGAAGGTTTTTATGGTTGTGTTTTCCCTCACCTGAGTTTGATACCTCGGCTAACTCAACATGAAGTAACAATGGTACATGTCCCTTTTTGGAGTGGTCAAACTTGTACTGTGAACTGATTGTGAAGTTGTAACGGAAATTGATGTTTCTCTGTTCTTTATATTGTTCTTGATCACTGATTGATCTGTTATTACCACTGAAGTGACCATCAGAATGGTTGTCTTTTATTGTACCAATACTGCAAGCTCTTAGCAAACATATTTGCAGTAAATGTATTGACTTTTCTAATGGTTGTTGAAGTAATGGTTGTTGCTGCTTCACCATGTCTACATTTGATGTTTGAATAGTGTGTGACTTGTATATCTGTAAGGCAGATCTTTATTTTAAAATTTTGATATTGTGACACATTTTAATCAAGATTGTCATCTTTTTATATAGAAAGTTGTTTTTGGATAAAGTACCGCAGGAAATAAGTTCTGAAGCAGAGTTGTGGGTTTTTAATATAAAGCCAGTTCTGTCTGGATGAAGCAATAATAAGTTTTTTGTGAACTCATTTTGAGATTTACAATTTTCTCAGGCATATTATGTTGAGACTAATGTGTAATTTCAGTGATGAAATTATTTCAGTGTTGTGTTTTTCTGGTGCTATTACAAATAATATGTATGAAAGTTATGAGAAATCAGTATGCCTTGATAATTTACTGTATGAGTGTGTAAATGTTTGCATTTGCTGTTTGCAGCTAAGTATTTATGTAAAGCTGTGTGTATCATGAAAAAAAAATATGTGCTGAACTTTAAAGATACACATGAAAATCATCTGCATACAGAAAGCTTACAGTTAGTTCAAGGATATGGTCTAGTCAAGTTTGAATGCACTAGTATATTTATAATTAACTCTTTACATTTATAAAGGTATATCTCTTAGAAAACATTATTTTATTTCCTGTTCAATCCATGAATGTATTATGGAAGTCTCTAGTCAACATAAGTATAATTCTGTCCTTCGATAGATCTTTTTTTTCATAGAACAACAATAAAGTATGTTCACTTTCTATGAACAGGTTTGAAAAAGAACTGTTAAGATAGTGATATTTGCAGTATTCATGGATTTTTATCGAAAAGCATAAGTCATACTAATGTCTAATGTTTGCATTTAAGATAAAAGTTAATCTGTGGACAGTGACTAGTTACAGTTAATGTTTTGTTTTGTATCATATGGTTTACTTATTTTTAAGTTCTTTGGTTACTATTTAGAAAAGGTGAAAAAAAATTACCATGTCTTCTCTTCTGCTCATTAACATTAGTGGTGTTCTGGAAAGAAATGACATGGGTTCTCGGATTTCTTGTGTTATGCTTAGCTTTCTTGCTTTTTAAGTTGGTTTATGTTTAAGAAACTTTTAAGTACAATTTAAAAATTTCTGAAAAAAAAGTGTAAATGTCTTGTCTCTTGATATGTGGTTGGTTATGTATTGTTTTGGAAATGTAATGTTATATTACTTTGTCTACCAAATTTTAGAATGTCCTTTGTTCAAGTGACATGCATTTTTGTCTCACTCTCACCTATGGCAGTTGTGTTTTTAATAACAGACCAAAGCTTGTTTGTAAGACATGTTAATACATAGTATTTTTACCAGAACCCACTATTTCCTGTAATTATTTCACAAGGCGGTGCTTCTTTTTCATGTTTTATGTTTCTAGTATGAGTTGCTCAGAAACCTATCTACATTTCATGTACACAAATACCCCACAAAAGTTGATTTCCTGGTCATTTGAAGAACCATGAAACCTTTTGCAATTATTAAGTATTAAATGTCTTGAAATAAGATAGCACATTTTACTTCATTCAATTTTTTAAGTGAAAATTACTAACAGTGTATAATTATGTTAGATATACAGTGTGATTTCAAAAATAATAGTGAACATGTGAAATCTTGTGCATGAAATTTAACATCTACAAGTTCAATACTTGTGTTGAGTTTGGTAGGTGTTGTATTCAATATTTTGTGTGTATCCCATTACTGGATCAGTGTATTTTTATTCAGATTAAATCTAATAAAGAACAGTGCCCCAAACCTGTCATTTGATTTTTATTTCATCAACTTGTTCTGAATCCTAGCAAGAGTTCCTTTTTATGTCGTCTCTCTGCGGCGTTGGCTTACGCATCCGCGTGAACAACTTCTCCAAAACTACAAGGCCTAGAGACATGCTGGTTTTTTTTAAAGATACCTTATCTATCGAGGATGAAAAAGTGTTCAAGGCATGCAAATCTGTCTGTTCGTCTGTTTGCTAGAGACATTATAAGGCAGGTACCCCCACCAAAAGTGAAAATTTCAACACTTTATCACAATTTTCTCAGTGACTATTGCAGGGATTTCTTTCATATCTTGCATATATGTACTAGGCCAGAGGTAGATTCTCTTGTGTGAGTGTGAGACCTGGATCTGTTTTATTTATTTTTAATAAATTTTTTTAATAATTATATCCGAGATTATGAAATGATGTCCGTGTGTGCGTGCGTGCGTTAGTTAGTCACGCAGATTTCTCCAGAACTACTACAGCTACAGATTTTTTGTAAATTAATTGTCCCAATGAATTTTCATGCCCTTGAAAAAATTTTTGGTTTTATTGACTTAGGCCTAAAGATAAGTGAGTAATAGCAATCTTAGCTACTTTGAGTAAAGGGCTCATAACTCAAAAACTATTGCAGTAACAACTTTTTCTTCAAATATGTTGTTCAGCTACTTTGTCCTTAGCTATAAGATGGTACATAGTTTGGGGTCCCATTGCATGCCATAAGTGAGTAATAGCTATTTTCTCATTTGTAGCTAAATAACAGAAGAAGTAAATGTCAAATATCTTCAAAAGTATTGAAGTTAGGGAAATCTTTTCAAATATGTTGTCCATCTTCTTTTTGGTAAGCTATCACATACTAAAGTTTCAGACCTGTTGCACCTTGGATAGCTGAGTAATAGCTACTTTGAAATTCTGACTGGTGAGTAAAGTGATTGTAACTCATAAAATATTGCAGTTGTATTTTCCTAAAATATGTTGTTCAGCTACTTTGTCCTTAGCTATAAGATGGTACATAGTTTGGGGTTCTATTGCATGTCATAAGTGAGTAATAGCTATTTTTTCATTTGTAGCTAAATAACAGAAGAAGTAAATGTCAAATATCTTCAAAAGTATTAAAGTTGGGGAAATCTTTTCAAATATGTTGTCCATCTACTTTTTGGTAAGCTATGACATAGTAAAGTTTCAGACCTCTTGCACCTTGCATAGCTGAGTAATAGCTACTTGGAAATTCTGACTGTTGAGTAAAGCTATTGTAACTAAAAAAGTATTGCAGTTAGAGTGTTTTCCTAAAATATGTTGTTCAGCTACTTTGTTCTTAGCTATAAGATGGTACATAGTTTGGGGTTCTATTGCTTGCCATAAGTGAGTAATAGCTATTTCCTCATTTGTAGCTAAATAACAGAAGAAGTAAATGTCAAATATCTTCAAAAGTATTAAAGTTAGGGAAATCTTTTCAAATATGTTGTCCATCTACTTTTTGGTAAGCTATGACATAGTAAAGTTTCAGACCTGTTGCACCTTGGATAGCCGACTAATAGCTACTTTGAAATTCTGACTGTTGAGTAAAGCCATTGTAACTCCAAAACTATTGCAGTTGGAGTATTTTCCTAAAATATGTTGTTCAGCTACTTTGTTCTTAGCTATAACATGGTACATAGTTTGGGGTTCTATTGCTTGCCATAAGTGAGTAATAGCTATTTTCTCATTTGTAGCTAAATAACAGAAGAAGTAAATGTCAAATATCTTCAAAAGTATTGAAGTTAGGGAAATCTTTTCAAATATGTTGTCCATCTACTTTTTGGTAAGCTATAACATAGTAAAGTTTCAGACCTGTTGCACTTTGGATAGCTGAATTATAGCTACTTTGAAATTCTGACTGTTGAGTAAAGCCATTGTAACTCCAAAACTATTGCAGTTAGAGTATTTTCCTAAAATATGTTGTTCACCTACTTTGTTCTTAGCTATAAGCTGGCATATAGTTTGGGGTTTTATTGCATGCCATAAGTGAGTAATAGCTATTTTCTTATTAGTAGCAAAATAATGACATAAGTAAATGTCAAATATCTTCAGAAGTATTAAAGTTACGGAATTCTTTTCAAATATGTCATTCATCTACTTTTTTGTAAGCTGTCACATAGTAAAGTTTCAGACCTGTTGCACATTGCATAGCTAAGTAAAAGCTACTTTGAAATTGTGACTGTTGAGTAAATCCATTGTAACTCCAAAACTATTGCAGTTACAGCTTTTTCTTCAAATATGTTGTTCAGCTACTTTGTCCTTAACTATAAGATGGTATATATTTTGGGGTTGTATTGCATGCCATAAGTGAGTAATAGCTATTTTCTTATTTGTAGCAAATAACATAAGTAAATGTCAAATATCTTCAAAAGTATTAAAGTTAGGGAAATATTTTCAAATATGTTATTCATCTAGTTTTTGATAACCTATCACATAGTAAAGTTTCAGACCTGTTGCACATTGGATAGCCGAGTAATACCTACTTTGAAATTGTGACTGTAGGGTAAATGCATAAAGTTTGGGGTTCTATTGCATGCCATAAGTGAGTAATAGCTATTTTCTTATTTGTGGCAAAATAATGACATAATTTTTCTCAAATAACTGCTTCATCTACTTTTGGGAGAGCTTTCACATGGTGAAGTTTCAGACCCGTAGCTAATTATTCACCTACTCAAAATGAGTAAATGATAATTATCTCTAAAAGTATTGCGGATATCCAATTTTTATCAAATAACTCATTCATCTACTTTTGGGAGAGCTTTCACATGGTGAAGTTCCAGACCCGTAGCTAATTACTCACCTACTCAAAATGAGTAAATGTGAATTATCCCTAAAAGTATTGGGGATATCCAATTTTTCTTAAATAACTCATTCACCTACTTTTGGAAGAGCTTTCACTTGGTGAAGTTTCAGACCCATAGCTAATTATTCACCTACTCAAAATGAGTAAATGCTAATTATCTCTAAAAGTATTGTGGATATCCAATTTTTATCAAATTACTCGTTCATCTACTTTTGGGAGAGCTTTCACATGGTGAAGTTCCAGACCCGTAGCTAATTACTCCCCTACTCAAAATGAGTAAATGTGAATTATCTGTAAAAGTATTGCAGATATCCAATTTTTCTCAAATAACTCATTCACCTACTTTTGGGAGAGCTTTTACTTGGTGAGGTTTCTGACCTGTAGCTAATTATTCACCTACTCAAAATGAGTAAATGTGAATTATCTCTAAAAGTATTGCGGATATCGAATTTTTATCAAATAACTCATTCATCTACTTTTGGGAGGACTTTCACATGGTGAAGTTCCAGACCCGTAGCTAATTACTCACCTACTCAAAATGAGTAAATGTGAATTATCCCTAAAAGTATTGGGGATATCCAATTTTTCTTAAATAACTCATTCACCTACTTTTGGAAGAGCTTTCACTTGGTGAAGTTTCAGACCCGTAGCTAATTATTCACCTACTCAAAATGAGTAAATGCTAATTATCTCTAAAAGTATTGTGGATATCCAATTTTTATCAATTTACTCGTTATCTACTTTTGGGAGAGCTTTCACATGGTGAAGTTCCAGACCCGTAGCTAATTACTCACCTACTCAAAATGAGTAAATGTGAATTATCTGTAAAAGTATTGCAGATATCCAATTTTTCTCAAATAACTCATTCACCTACTTTTGGGAGAGCTTTTACTTGGTGAGGTTTCAGACCCGTAGCTAATTATTCACCTCAAAATGAGTAAATGTGAATTATCTCTAAAAGTATTGCGGATATCCAATTTTTATCGAATAACTCATTCATCTACTTTTGGGAGGGCTTTCACATGGTGAAGTTCCAGACCCGTAGCTAATTACTCGCCTACTGAAAATGAGTAAATGTGAATTATCTCTAAAAGTATTGCAGATAGCCAATTTTTATCAAATAACTCATTCACCTACTTTTGGGAGAGCTTTACCTGGTGAATTTTCAGAGCCATAGCTAATTATTCACCTCAAAATGAGTAAATGCTAATTATCTCTAAAAGTATTGCGGGTATCCAATTTTTATCAAATTACTCGTTCATCTACTTTTGGGAGAGCTTTCACATGGTGAAGTTCCAGACCCGTAGCTAATTACTCACCTAATCAAAATGAGTAAATGTGAATTATCTGTAAAAGTATTGCACATAGCCAATTTTTCTCAAATAACTCATTCACCTACTTTTGGGAGAGCTTTCACTTGGTGAAGTTTCACACCCGTAGCTAATTATTCACCTACTCAAAATGAGTAAATGCGAATTATCTCTAAAAGTATTGCAGATAGCCAGTATTTCTGAAATAACTCATTCACATACATTTTGGAGAGCTTTCAATTAGTGAATTTTCAGATCCGTAGCTAATTACTCACCTACTTAAAATGAGTAACTGCCTATTATCACTAAAAGTATTGCAGATAGCCAATATTTCTCAAATAACTCATTCACCTACATTTTGGAGAGCTTTCACATGCTAAATTTTTTTAATGAATTTTTTAATGAATTTTTAATGCATTAAAATTCATGAAATCATGCACTAAATCAATTATAACTTGAAAAGTATTACATTTAGAGCACCTTGTTAAAATATGTTATCTTTAGTACATCTCATTTATATGGCGGGAGATAAATGCATGCGGCAGAATGCTTGTTTTTAATGCATTAAAATTCATAAAATCATGCACTAAATCACTTAAACTTGAAAAGTGTTGCATTTAGAGCATTTTGTTAAAATATGTTATTCAGCTACTTTTGGGTCAGCTATAACATAGTAAAATTTCAGACCTGTAGCTGATGGCACAACTGAGCAATAGCTATTTTCAGGTACTGACTGTTTAGTAAATCAGTTGTAACTTGAAAAATATTGCATTTGGAGTATTTTGTTAAAATATGTTGTTCACCTACTTTTGGGTCAGCTATAACATAGTAAAATTTCAGACATGTAACTCATGGTAGAGCTGAGTAATAGCTACTTTTAGGTTATTACTGTTGAGTAAATTACTTATAACTTCAAAAGTATTACATTTAGAGTATTTTGTTTCAATATGTTATTCACCTATTTTGGGGTCAGCTATAACATAGTGAAGTTCCAGACCTGTGGCTCATTGCATAGCTGAGTAATAGCTACTTTGAAGTTCTCACTGTTCAGTAAATCAGTTGTAAATGGAAAACTATTGCATTTACAGAAATTTGTGTAAATATGTTATTCAGCTACTTTTGGGTCAGCTATAACATAGTGAAATTACAGACCTGTAGCTCATGGCACAACTGAGCAATAGCTATTTTCAGGTACTGACTGTTGAGTAAATCAGTTGTAACTTGAAAAATATTGCATTTGGAGTATTTTGTTAAAATATGTTGTTCACCTACCTTTGGGTCAGCTATAACATAGTGAAATTACAGACCTATAACTCGTGGCATAGCTGAACAATAGCTATTTTCAGGTTCTCACTATTGAGTAAATCAGTTGTAACTTGAAAACTATTGCATTTACAGTATTTTGCTTAAATATGTTGTTCACCTACTTTTGGGTCAGCTATAACATAGTAAAAATTCAGACATGTAGCTCATTGCATAGCTGAGTAATAGCTACTTTGAGGTTATCACTATTGAGTAAATCAGTTGTAACTTGAAAACTATTGCATTTAGAGTGTTTTGTTTAAATATGTTATTCACATAATTTTTGGTCCGCTATAACATAGTGAAATTGCAGACCTGTATGTCATGGCATAGCTGAGCAATAGCTACTCTCAGGTTCTCACTGTTGAGTAAATCATTGTATCCACTGGATAGCCGCAGTGTGTAGAGAGATTTCACCATTACTGCTGTAACGAAAAAAATATAGCTAGCCGTCTCAAGTTTGCAGGATATATTAATAACCATAAAATGTTGCCTGGGAATATTTTTGGCCTCATTTTGAAAACAAGATGGCTGCCAGGGACGTTTATTCGACTTTAAACAAGGACTTCTAGAGCAAAGGGTATTATAGGTAGAGATGTCAAATTCGCAGGATATGTTCCTCATTATAAAATCTTGACTGGGAATATTTTTGGCCACAGGTGTTTCTTTGTCAGTCATGAAAAGTGCTTATATCTCCCTTATTATTTGTCCTAGAGGTTTGGGATGGTAAACCAACCTGTAGGAAATCATGGGCTGTGAATCTTTTGGTGTGGTCAGATTTGACCTTTGACCCCTCCTTCAAGGTCCAACAAGGATAGCCAAACTTAAAAGTGCCTATAACTCACTTATTATTGGTCCTAGAGGTTTGGGATGGTAAACCATGCTATAGGAAATCATGGGCTGGGAATCTTTTGGTGTGGTCGGATTTTACCATGGACCCTGCCTTCAAGATCAAATGAGGATAGCCAAACTTAAAAGTGCTTATAACTCGCTTATTAATGGTCCTAGAAGTTTGGGATGGTAAACCAACATATAGGAAATCATGGGCTGGGATTCTTTTGGTGTGGTCAGATTTGACCTTTGGACCCCTCCTTCTAGGTCAAATGAGGACAGCCAAACTTAAAAGTGCTTATAACTCCCTTATTATTGGTCCTAGAGGTTTGGGATGGTAAACCAACCTATAGGAAATCCTGGGCTGGGAATGTTTTTGTGTGGTTGGATTTGACCTTAGACCCCTTCTTCAAGGTGGAACGAGGATATTGCATTTGCAGTATTTCTTTAAATATGTTTTAACCTACTTTTTACACTTAAACAGTTACCTTGTCACTTTCCTTCATAATACCATTTGCAGGGCACAACCTTTTTGTCCTTTTCTTCTGTCAGCTTCGGAATTTCTTTCGAACATGCTGTTCAATTACCATTTACTGTACTTCTGTACAGCACTTTCCCTAATAATTATGCTTTCCTCTCATTATCACCTTCACAAATCAAAAACACTCAGTCAGCTGACACAGTGCCCGTTCACGGGCACTCTCCTCTTGTTTTTTGTGGTAGTGATAATATGTGTCAAAGAATTAACCTCAATTTGGGAATCTTTCAGGAAATTTCATCTGAGATATGTAAAGGAGTCAATAATCCACAGCATTTCTGTCTAGTCACAACTGCATTTGGTAATATCTTGATCTCTGTATCGAGATGCTTCTCCAAAAACATCTGCAATGATTTTGTTGCTGTTCAGTGTATTGTAAACTTCATCCTTTGTACCAAGTAGGCCATTGATGTTTCCAAGTAAATTCTCAAGACCAGTTTTTTTGTGCTAGAACAGAAGTAATGTGCGTGGCGTCTTCCATCAAACTGTTCTTGGTATTTGTGCCCCTTTTTGGCAGATTTACCTTTCATAATAGAGATGTTACTTTACGAAGAAGAAATCAGACTTTACGATGAAGAAGCCAGACTTAAATGTCTAAGATTGAGAAGCGAATAATAGATAATTGTTGTTCCCAAACCAGTAGAAATATTATATTTGACCTGTGTAAAATATTAATTTCCAATATGCTTAAAAATGTATGACACAGATATTGGTTCAGAAACATTTCCCTTTATTGCTTGATTGTTCTTTAGGTTTTTACCCCACAGCCCTTAAGGGCTGTCGGGGTATTGTTTTCACCCATGGTGTCCGGATGGGCGGGCGGGCGGCGGGAAATAGTTTGTCCGGGCTGTATCTCAGAAACCGTAAGGTGTAGGAAGTTCATACTTGGCAGGGACATTGGTTGGGGGGTGTAGGTGTGCGACGTCATGGTCTGACCTTGATTTGACCTTGCCGTAGTGACCTTGAGTTTGAAAATCTTGTCCGGGCTATATCTCGGCAACCATAAGGTGTAGGAAGTTGATACTTGGTAGGGACATTAGTTAGGGGTTGTAGGTGTGCAACGTCATGGTCTGACCTTGATTTGACCTCGCCGTAGTGAGCTTGACCTTTAAAATCTTGTCCGGGCTATATCTCAGAAACCGTAAGGTGTAGGAAGTTGATACTTGGTAGGGACATTGGTTGGGGGTAGTAGGTGTGCAACGTCATGGTCTGACCTTGCTTTGACCTTTGACCTTGCTGTAGTGACCTTGACCTATAAAATCTTGTCCGGGCTGTATCTCGGAAACCATAAGGTGTAGGAAGTTGATACTTGGAAGGAACATTGGTTAGGAGTTGTAGGTGTGCAACATCATGGTCTGACCTTGATTTGACCTTGCCGTAGTGACCTTGATCTATAAAACATTGTCCGGGCTATATCTCAGCAACTGTAAGGTGTAGGAAGTTGATACTTGGTAGGGACATTGGTTGGGGGTAGTAGGTGTGCAACGTCGTGGTCTGACCTTAATTTGACCTTTGACGTTGCTGTAGTGACCTTGACCTATAAAACCTTGTCCGGGCTATATCTCAGCAACTGTAAGGTGTAGGAAGTTGATACTTGGTGAGGACATTGATTAGGGGGTGTAGGTGTGCAACGTCATGTTGTGACCTTGATTTGACCTTGCTGTAGTGACCTTGACATATAAAATCTTGTCCTGGCTATATCTCAAAAACCGTAAGGTGTAGGAAGTTGAAACTTGGTAGGGACATTGGTTGGGGGTTGTAGGTGTGCAACGTCATGTGACCTTGATTTGACCTTGCCATAGTGACCTTGACCTTTAAAATCTTGTCTTGGCTATATCGTGGAAAGCGTAAGTCCTAGGAAGTTGATACTCGGTTGGGACATTAGTTAGGGGGTGTAAGTGTGCAACATCATGGTGTGACCTTGATTTGACCTTGCTGTAGTGACCTTGACCTATAAAATCTTGTCCTGGCAATATCTCGAAAACCATAAGGTGTAGGAAGTTGAAACTTGGTAGGGACATTGGTTGGGGGTTGTAGGTGTGCAACGTCATGTGACCTTGATTTGACCTTGCTGTAGTGACATTGACCTGTAAAATCATATCCTGGCTATAGCTGGGAAACTGTAAGGTGTTGGAAGTTGATACTTGGTAGGCACATTGGTTAGGGGGTGTAGGTCATGGTGTGACCTTGATTTGACCTTGCTGTAGTGACCTTGACCTATAAAAATCTTGTTTGGGCTATATCTCGGAAAGCGTAAAGTGTAGGAAAGTTGATACTTGGTAGGGACATTGGTTGGGGGTTGTAGGTGTGCAACATCATGGTGTGAACTTGAATTGAACTTGCTGTAGTTTCCTTGACCTTTAACATTTTTTCCAGGCAATATCTCGGAAGCTGTAAAGTGTAGAAAGTTGATAGTTGGTAGGGGCATTGCTTAGGGGTTGTAGATGTGCATCATAATTTTTAGTTTACTGATTAATGCTGTCATCTTGCTATTGAATTGTCTTAATACTTTATCTTTACATACATTTTCTTTCTCTTAGATGTTATTTTCCATACTTAGACATCATTTTGACCTTGATATAACTGACAATGCTCTGAAAGTATTCCGATCTTTGTACTGTTTCACTACTATATCTCATGGTGTTGAAAACTATTTCCCCAGGCTGTGGGGTATCTCTGATGCTATTTTGTATTTTTTTATGATCAACAATTTTTATTGCGTTAATACATCCTATCCAATGGACAATTGCTAATCCGGTCGGTGGAGACCGGTCCGCCAAAGGACAGAAAAAGTCATCTTTTTTATCTTTTGTTTATTTTTCTTTAACAATGTAACATATACAGGGTACAGGTTACAAAAAACAAATACAATATCAAAAATGTGATCTAGCAGAACAAGAATTTAAGAGAAGATTCATGTAACAACCTATTAAGGAAACCTTTACATATTCTCATTATTGTCATTATTGTTTCAATTGCAATGCGTGAAGCAGTATCACATACAAGAGGTGAGTTACAATTAATATAAATATATCGGTATGTTCTATACTTGTATTTGCGGGTTGATCTTACAAATGACTCATAAACTGCCATTTAATCATGCAGTGCATTATCTAAATACATAAATCTTGTATTAAATATGAGGTCTCTGCCTTTATTTTTGTATATCACCTTTTCTATTGCAATTTTCGATTTTAAAACTTTAAGAAAACCAACTAAGCAGGGTTCTGTTGCCTTTTGTTTACATTTACTTATAAAATATTTTGCAATTATTACAGCAAAATTTAACCAGTAGAACCAATCTGCTTGAACATTAGTAACACCAAGTAAAATCTCTAACACTCATACTTTTACAAACTTGTAGGGATGTATTTAACCAATCACTAAATTGAATCCAAAATAAATTAGACACTGGGCAATAGAAGAAAAATTGTTCTAGATTATCAGTACCTGAGCAAAAATCACACTGAGAAATGTCTTTAATTTTCCATATGTATAAGTTGTAATTACAATTGTAAATTCTATGCAAAATTTTAAATTGCAAAGTAATAAGATATGTATCAAGTGTGACTTTGGATGCTAATGAGTAAACATCAGACCAATCAAAATGCTCAAGAAACGGATAATATTCTATCCACTTATTCTGGCTGGTGGGGGTTTTATAATTCAACATAACATAGTAAGTGCTTACATCTGGAGATTTAACATCAGCTATATTATTGAGGCACTTTCTGGCAAATGATACCAAAGAGAATCTATCAATACATGGAAAATATGAAAGCGACTTCAATTTCGTATTGACACAGTTGGAGAGTCTGTTATAATTCATATCTTTTATGGAAATATTATATTTAATTTCCAGTGACACTTTATTTAAAACACATTTTTGTGCCTCATGAAATACATCACTAACTTTAGAAATACCAGCCTCCTTCCAGTTGTTGTACTCTTTGTAAATAAAGGATCTTCTGCCAGAAACTGATTAATAGTAGTTGGTTTTGTTAAAATTAAGTTAAACCATGTCGATAGTATAGATTTATAATATGAGGTTTTAACATTAGGTTGTAAGTTTAGTGCACTTTTTTTAGTAAATAGTTCAGATATTTTGAATCCCATCAAAAATTCAGTAAGTGCTTTCCATTTGGCATTTATATTATTACAGAGACGTTTAATGAACATAATATGGGCAGTACTGCAAACATATCTGGAGGAAATCATTTTAAGGCCACCTAATTCTAAAGGGAGAAGCAGTGAGGCTTTTGACACAAGGTGCTTCTTGTTGCTCCACAAAAAGTTGAACAAATTTGTATCAAGTTTTGATATATATGAATTGCTAAATGGAAGGACAGAGGCTAATTGTTGTATATGAGGTAAAATTAATGATTTAATTAGTTATTTTCCCTTTCAAAGTTAATTTCCTGGGAATCCAAGCAGTAATTATGGAGGTAATGATCTCCACTTTAGCATTTACATTTAGAGAAATCAATTTATCAAGGTCATTAGCGAACCAAATTCCAAGAGTTTTAAAAGGTTTAGATGTCCATTTTATACCCCACCTATCATCTTGCTTAACACAATCATTGTTAACGACAAAAGCTACGTTTTTTGACTTATTTAATTTCAACCCTGAGTATTTATAAAAAGTATCAAAAATGTCCAAAGCAGTTTTTACAGATAATGGATCGGACAGAAAGAGTGTTGTGTCATCTGCTAATTGACATAAATTGATTACCTGTTCATTCACATAAATACCATGTATACCTTTTGACTTGCGTATTAAAACAGCAGCTACTTCAGCAACCAAAATAAATAACAAAGCACTAATTGGACATCCCTGTCGTATACCTCTGCTTAGTTTGAAAAAAGAAGACAAGTGTCCATTATTAGTCACACAACTTTCACTTGCAGCGTACAATATTGAGATCCATCTACGAAAATTTTTACCAAAACCATAGTAATCTAATAATTTATAGAGGAATGACCACCTAACAGTATCAAAAGCCTTTTGAAAATCTATGAGGAGAATTATACAAGGGTGTTTATAGATTTTACAATATTCAATAACGTCCGCGATCAACCTGGTGTTTTCTCCGCAGAAACGGTTCTTCATGTATCCAATTTGGTCCAGATTGATTATATCTGATAGTGTATTTTGAAGTCTTTTATTTAAAACCTTTGCAATGATCTTGTAGTCAATATTTAAAAGAGAAAGAGGGCGCCAAGAGCTTAATGTTGTTAAATCTTTGTCCTTTTTTGGAATAAGGTGAATAACTCCTTGATTTTGTGTGCCAATAAGGGCGCCTTTTTGAAATGCATTCTTATATGTTTGATGAACTATTGTTCCAATATCATCCCAAAAAAATTTATAAAATTCCGCGGTAAAGCCATCTGGACCAGGTGAATTATTATTTTTAAGCTCTTTTACCACTGCTGTAATTTCATCAAACTCAATTTCATTATCACAGACAACCTGATTTTCAGGAGAAATTTTTGGAACGGACTTCTCTATATTTTCATAATATTTATCATTGGTGTTTGAGTTTACACTTTTTTCTGTGTATAAGTTGCGGTAGAATGTCTTTTGTTGGTTCAAAATATGATTTGGATCAAATGAAACTTCATTTCCAATTTTTAATGACCGAATGTGTGTTACATTTTGTGACGCTTTTTCAAGATTAAGAAAATACTTTGTTGGTTTCTCATGTTCTTCGATAAATTTACACCTAGATCTGATCATATGACCTCTGGCTACCTCTTCGTGAATGCGATCTATTTCTTTTTGAGTGTCCCAATATGCATTCTGAATATCAGTGGAAGTAGAAATATTCAAGAGATTTTCAAGTTCATCAAGTTTTTTTTCAAGAGAATCCAAATGTTTTTTACCTCTTTTTTGCTTTTGGATTGAATAAGATATTGTTTCAGTACGTATGCGACATTTTAAGAAATCCCATATTAATTCTTTACACTCTAAGTTTTGGCTGTCCTCTAAAGAATTCTTTATTGTATTTTTTATCAGATCTATGAAATTATTGTCACACAAAAGACCAGAGTTAAATTTCCAAAGTCCTTTGCCTCTATTGTGATCTTTGTTAGAAACAAGAGAGAGTTTTAATAAGCTGTGGTCTGACTTTATACTGGGAACAATATCGGTGAATTTGACTGAAAATTCTAGATGACAAGATAGCAAGAAGTAATCTATTCTTGATTGCTTAAACCCAAATCTAGTTTTTTCACGCCTAGTAAATCTGTTTGTATCTGGATGTTTAAGTCTCCATATATCAACCATATCAAAGTTATGCATTAGTTTGTGCAATGAGTCAAGGTAGGGTTTATTACAAGTAATCGTCGAATTATAATAATTGTCAAGGCAGATATTTAAGTCTCCACCCATAATAATGTTTTTCCCAAGGTATGATTCTAGTTTTGAATTAACAAATTCACCAAAAGATCTCTGATCTGATCTTTTATCACTGGAAAAGTCATCTTATGTGAGTGTATAATGCCCTCACAGGCCGGCCAGTCCCATTGTGCACTCGCCAGGTGGCGCATTGTACTTCCTTCCTGTCTAGACAGCGTGACGTCATAGCATCTTTTTCGTTTGGCGCATGCATTGTGTACACAGAGTTTTTTTGAATAGAATTGTTTTTGAAATATTTCAACTCTACCTTCAGTAATTATCTGGGAAGTTTTATAAACTTTATTGTGGGAGTTCATAGAACATTTTCATATACGGTTTTCATTGTTACCAGATCATTATGTCTTCTCCGGGCCAGAAACATGGGAGCTGTGGACACATCATGGCTAGCTTCGGCAGCCATAGTTTCTGCGTGCATTGCAGAGAAAAAGGTAAAGGGTCAGATCTTTGTATTTCACATAATGATTGTACTGCTTGTAATTCCCTCACAGAGGAACAACGTTTACAGTTGTCCACACCTTCTTATAGGCTCAAGAAGGAAAAATGGAAACTTAAGAAATCTTTAGATACTCCCACCAAAGACTCAGACAGTTCCTCTCATTCACCCATCCTCTATGATGGTAGTGGGAGCTGTGGACGCTCAGGGGGTAGTTCAATCCCCGGATTTGAGTTCGGACAAGAAGACGAAAAAGCCCAACCCTCCTGATAAGAAATCTTCTACCAAACACAACAAGTCCGGTGCAGAGAAGCCTTCTAAATCGCCTACCCCTCAGCCTCACAGATCCTCAGCAGACGCCAGGATCGACGAGTTAGACCTTAAATGGTCAGAGAGGTTTAACAGATTATAAGCCCTCTTGTTTGCTAAGACTTTAGACAAACCTTGCTCCAGTTAAGGTCCACCAACGCATTCCCCCCCCCCAGTTGGTGCAGTCAGATCTTCAGAGCCGTCCAGCTGATAAACCTCGGGTCTCAGATTTGTCCAGCAACGACCACTCTCCACAGAGACAGGCCACAGACAAATCGCTCACATCCACAGCAAAGAAGCATTCTACTGCAGATTTGCATGGTAACCTTCAGATTGGCCCCAAGAGTCAATCGACCAGCAAATTGCCTAAAGAAAAGCCATCCACCGACCGACACTCAGATTTAGCTGGCACCGGCTCACCTAGCCTTCAGCAGGTTTCCAGCAAATCGTCCTGACCACTGGCCGGACGGCAGAGTTCAGTTTCTATGGACACTGACTCCGACTCTGATTACTCGGACCAACCTCCAGTGGATATTTTTGTGGAGGAGGAATTGTCCGACCAGGACCCTGATGTTACTGCTGCCGACCCCGACCAGGCCCTCTCAGAGGACCAGAACTATAGAGAGACCATGAGAGGGATCAGGTCCTACATGGGGTGGACACATATCCCAGATATGGATACAGCAGCCTCCACATCAGACGACAACCCCTTTGCTGGCCCAAAGAATCAACCCACTGGCAAGATGTCGGTTAAGATGCCTACGGATGAATCGCTATGTAAGAAGATGGGAAAGCTTAACTTGACACTGGTAGAAGGCTACCCTTCACGTAGCTCAGAAGCTGGCGGCTTACTTAAAGACCAGTTTGTAAGGCCAGGCAGATCTCAACAGAAGTGGTATAGGTTTGTGTCCAACCCACAGAAGACTTCTACTGGTAAAACTGTGTCATCATGGAATACAGATGCTTTCAAGGTGAACAACACCTATAGTTGAATTGCCAGAGCAGCCGGCATCGCCTCAACTCCCCCAGCATCACATCAGATTTCACAGGACAATCTGAGGAGGTGGGAAAAGGCAGCTCGTGAAGCCTCCACTATTTGTAATCAATCAGCTGCGTTCAATAGGTGCTTGTACAAGGTTCAAGACAATATGCAGTCACAGTTGAAAGCTATGAAGTTGGAACTTAGCAAGGGCAAATCTTCAACCAAGGTCTCTGGTGCTGCTGAAGAATTACAGTTCCTAATGGACTTTAATTCGGGTTTTACTCAAGCCATGGCCAAGACCTTAGAACATCTCACTGATTTCGTCTTTGTTACAGTGGCCAATACTACACTAGCTCGAAGGGACTCATACTTGTCACACCTCAAGGCGGGTATCAAGCCAGATACCGTGGCTTCCCTCAGGACAGCTCCCTTCAACATTGCTACACTGTTTCCTGAAGAAGCAAGCAGAACAGGACATAGCTAACTTTGAATCAAAGGGGCAGCTCCAGACAGGAAAGAAGGGTCGTTTCCACCCTTATGAGCGTCCTGAGAAACGTTCAGACAGTAAGAAATCAGAACGACCAGCTTGGAAGAATGTGGGTTACAGAGGGCAGAGCAAGAAAGGCAGGGGCAAGGCCTCTTACTACTCTTCCCGACCAGCCTAGGGCCAGCAGTCGTACAAATGACAATCATTGTTTTACAAGTTCACAAGAATGACTGCTAGCCGGGAGCCAAGTTCCAGTACAGAGACAATTCACAGACACTTTTGTAAACTTAAATGTTGTACCTTCTGTTCATACTGCACCTGGGCTTTCGCAAAAGAAAGAAGTCCTGGGTCAGCAGCTTGTTATCCCTTTCAAAGCAAGTACAAAGTAAAATATGTGAAAGGTGTTTCTTGTGTCACTCAATTGTCTTGTGCAAATTGTGTAGCAAATGTCAAAAATGCTGTACAAAATCTGCCTGTAAGGGCGAGACTTCAAAACTTTTGGCAATTTTGGCTGGATCTGGGTACCGGTCCGAAAGTGCTTCAAATTCTGAGAGAGGGCTACTCCCTCCCCTTTCGGATCCGGCCAAAGCTGACAAGGTATCCCACAGCCGTAAGTTGTTATGTCAATCCCCACAGGAACAGCTACCTGTTGGAGGCATTACATCAGCTTCTAGACAAAAACGCAGTAGAACTGGTCCAAAATCAGACATCTCTAGGGTTCTTCAACCGACTATTCTTGGTCCCAAAGCCCAACAACAAATGGAGACCTATACTAGATCTGAGCAAATTAAATCTCTTCCTCAAGGTGGAGAAATTCAAAATGAAGACACCGGAAACCATCAGGACATCCCTCCAACAAGGGGAGTGGGTCACCTCAATAGATTTCAAAGATGCCTACTTCCATATACCAATACAGGAACAGTCCAGGAAATACTTGAGATTTCATGTCCAGGGTCAGACTTACCAATTCAAGGCACTGCCCTTTGGTCTGTCCACAGTGCCCTTGCAGTTCACTGTGGTAGCAAAAGAGGTGAAACTGATGGCCATACACAAGGGTATAAGGATCCACCAGTACTTAGACGACTGGTTGGTGAGAGCCAGGTCCCACCAAATTTGTCTCCAGCATACCCAAATACGAGTGAAAATGTGTCAAGATCTTGGTTGGCTGGTGAATGTAGAAAAATCAGAACTGAAACCCAAGCAGGTTTTCAACTTTGTAGGTTACCAGTTCGACCTCAAGTCTGGTCGGGTCTGACCTACACCGGACCGGTGGCAGAACCTTCAAGACAAAATACTGGAACTGCTCTCCCTAGTGACTTGTCCGGTCCGGGAGTTCATGTCCTTGATAGGTTTATTAACAGCCATGGAAAAACAGGTTCATCTGGGACGTCTCCACATGAGACCAATACAATGGCATTTGAAAAACAATTGGAGAGTACCGGAATCCCTAGAAAAGGTGATTCCAATTCCTTACACCCGCGTTTGCAATGGTGGCTGGAAGAAAAGAATGTACTCACAGGTCAACAATTACACCCAGTAAAACATGCTCTGTAAATTTTTACAGACGGATCAACAGAAGGGTGGGGCACTCACTTAAACGAACGCACTGCAAGAGGAACCTGGTCCCTGCCGGAAAGCAAACTACATATAAACTACCTAGAACTGATGGCAGTCTTTCTAGCTTTAAAAGAGTTCCAAGATTTCTGCTCAGACAAGATAGTACTGATAGCAACAGACAACACTACAGTAGTGGAAGGGGGCATGAGGTCAGGCACACTTTGTGCTCTACTGTGGAGAATCTTGACCTGGTGCACCAGAAATCCATCAAGAGTGTCCATCAAAGCCCGACACATTCCAGGCCGACTGACTGTGGTAGCAGACAAGCTATCCAGGTTAGGCCAGACCATCCAGAGTGGTCTCTCCTTCCAGTGGTCTTTCAAACAATATGCAGCAGGTGGCACTGGCCTCAGATAGACCTTTTTGCCACCAGGTTCAACTATAAGTTGCCTCAGTTCGTGTCACCAGTACCGGACCCCATGGCCACTGCAGTGGATGCACTCAGTCTGTCATGGGACGATCTGGATGCGTACGCATTCCCACCAGCAGCCATATTGGGCAAAGTGGTGGAGAAGTTGCAGGACACCCCATGCAGAAGGATAATCCTGATTGCCCCCGGGTGGCCAAACATGACTTGGTTTTGGGACCTAGTGGCCATGTTCAGTCAAATTCCTCTGAGCCTGCCAATTCTACCCAATCTGCCGACATAACCCTTCAACCAGATCCCTCACAGAAATTTGACAAACCCAAATCTCCATGCATGGCTCCTAGAGCCTCAGCAATCAAGGAGCAAGGTTTCTCTGAGGCAGTGGCAGCAAGAATTGACGCTCCTCAAAGGGGATCAACCAGATCAGTCTGAGGCAAAGTGGACCATTTTTACAAAGTGGTGCATCACTAATAAGGTGGACTTCAGGGCACCCCCTGTGAAGTCAGTAGCTGACTTCCTTATGTACCTGTTTCAGGACAGGAAATTGCAGCCCAGCAGCATTGATGGTTACAGGTCTGCCATTGCTGATAAATTGGGAAATTCATCCATTAACATCAGCAAAGATGAAAATCTCACTGGAACCTCTCCTTGGTTTTACACCAGCTAACAAAGGCTCCCTTTGAACCGATTAAAGAGGCCTCCTTGAAGCATTTGACTTTCAAGACAGTTTTCCTCTTGGCCCTTGGGTCGGGCAAACGCAGAAGTGAGATACATGCTTGGCAAAACAAAAACATCAGACACCAGTCTGACTGGTCCAAGGTGTCACTGTACCCATCACCCAGCTTTCTTTCTAAAAATCAGCTGGCTAAAGAGGGTCCAGATAGTGTGGCCCCAGTGGTTATTCCAGCCCTGGCCCCAACTCTGGATAGATCCCTCAAGTCTGACAGGTCCCTCTGTCCGGTCAGAACCTTGCGCTACTATTTGGACAGGACCTCAGGCAGAATAAGGAGCTGGTCTTTGTCTCCTTCAAGAAAGGTTTCGACAAAGATATCTCACCTGCCACGATTTCCTCATGGATCAAACAAACAGTGATCCTATGTTATGAGCTCTCTGATCAGGAGGCCCACTCTTTACACCAGGTCAAGGCACATGATGTGAGGGCCTTTGCTGCTTCCAAGGCCTTCCAGTCGGGAGTATCCTTAGAACAGATCTTATCAGCCTGCCACTGGAAGTCTCGTAACACTTTCACACAATTCTATGTGAAGGATGTGGCTTGGGCTGATTCAGAGCTCTACCATCTGGGGCCTGTAGTGGCTGCCCAGCAGATCCACAAATAACCCAGAAATAGAGGAGATTCTGTACATATGTAAATAGTTGTACATATGTGAATAGTTTGTACATGTATTTAAGAAGCAAAAAAAAGGGAGGTTTATTTTACTTCTTATGGGACTGAGCTCATCCCTCTGTTCCCCTACCTCATGAGCAGATCTGTTAAATAGGGGGGGGGGGAGTAAGTCGGTTTGGATCGGTTAACCGGTCTCTTATAACCGACTATGACGTTAAGGGTTTCCTGACCACAAGGTCAACCCAGGCCTGGAAGAAAAATTTGTTAGTTCAGTTTATGAGTTCATCTAAGTCCCTAGTAACTTACCCGCCAACCAAACGGTAGTTATTCAGCAATTGTACATTGGATAGGATGTATTAACGCAATAAAATTGCAAATTTAATAAGTAGATTAAATTTTTATAAGTTAATACCCTATCCAATGGACACACAAGACCCTCCCACCGACCCCGCTATCAGCTTACTATGGATCTAATAGGTTTAGAACGAAAAAGATGCTATGACGACATGCTGTCTAGACAGGAAGGAAGTACAATGCGCCACCTGGCGAGTGCACAATGCCAGCCTGTGAGGCCATATAAAATGACTTTCTGTCATTTGGCCGGTCTGCGCTGACCGGATTATCAATTGTCCATTGGATAGGGTATTAACTTATAAAAATTTAATTTACTTATTAAATTTGCAAGTTTAATGACAACACATTTTTCAACCAGCTGAATTACAAGAGACAACGTATGCCAAGTACAATGGCTAAATATTAAAAGTGATTTTGCCATTTCAGCCTTAGTTTTAAGCCGAAAAAATTCCTAACAAATGTAACGATATGAACAAATTTGATTTTTTTACAAAACAACAGGGTGGACAATCTCAAAAGCATTCAGCAATTAATGACTAGAACTACATTATTCTGAAGTATAAAGATAATATTCTTCATTTTTATGTCAGCTGATTTGTCAGCTGACATGGCATCACTCTGTGACGTACACATTGGCGTCCACTTGAACAACTTCTCTAAAAGTACAAGTCCCATGCCGTTTTTTTAAAAGATACCTTATCTATCGAGGGTGAAAAAGTGTTCAAGGCATGCAGATCTGTTCATTTGTTCCCCAGAGGCATTACAAGTAAGGTAACCCCACCCTAAGAGTGAAAATTTCAACACTTTATCACAATTTTTTCTTTGATTATTACAAGGATTTCTCTCTTATCTTGCATACATGTATTATCCCACTAGTAGATTCCCTTGTGTGAGTATCAGGCCAGGATCTCTCTTAATTTTGTTTATGAATTTTTAAAATAATTTTTGATACATTAAAATTACTGAAATCATGCACTAAATCACTTATAACTTGAAAAGTATTGCATTTAGAGCATTTTGTTAAAATATGTTGTTCAGCTACTTTTTTCATAGCTACAAGATGGCGAGTAACATGGGAGTCTATCCCTATAGCTAAGTGAGTAATAGCTATTTTTTTTACTTTTCAGTAACTTCCATAATGAGTACAATCACTTATAACTTGAAAACTATTGCATTTAGAGAATTTTGTAGAAATATGTTATTCAGCTACTTTTAGGTCAGCTATAACATAGTAATATTGCAGACCTGTATCTCATTGCATAGCTGAGTAATAGCTGCTTTGAGGTTATCATGGTTGAGTAAATCAGCTCTAACTTGAAAACTATTGCATTTAGAGAATTTTGTATAAATATGTTATTCAGCTGCTTTTGGGTTAGCTATAGCATAGTACAATTGCGGACTGTATATTTTTCACAGCTGAGCAGTAGCTACTTTGACGTTAGTAAATCAGTTAGAACTATTGCATTTATAGTACTCTCTTTAAATATGTTATTCAGCTACTTTTGGATCGGCTATGACATAGTGTAATTGCAGACCTGTAGCTTAATTCATAGGTGGGCAATAGCTACTTTGAGGTTGTCACTGTTGCGTAAATCAGTTATAACTTGAAAACTATTGCATTTAGAGTATTTTGTTTGAATATGTTATTCAGCTACTTTTGTGTCAGCTATAACATATTAAAATTGTAGACCTATAGCTCATTGCATAACCGTGCAATAGCTACTCTTACCTTTTTAATGTTATGTAAATCAATTGTAACTTGAAAACTATTTCTCTTAGAGAATTTTGTTTAAATTTGTTATTCACCTACTTTTGGATCAGGAAAAATTGAAGACCTGTAACTCATTCGATGGCTGAGCAAAAGCTAATTTGAGATTCTCACTGTTGAGTAAATTAGTTGTAAGTAAAAAAAAATGCAGTTGCAGTATTTCAGTACTTCTACTCTGAAACTCAAAGACACAATCAGCTGACACAGAGCCTGTTCACGGGCACTGATTGCATGTTATTAGTGGTTTTTAATTCATTTAAAAGAAAAAAACTTTGATATATATACAAATGGGTTCATAACAGCCCAAACATCCCTGGTATGAAACTTGTTTAAAAACCATTCTCCATTTCAAAGTTGATTACTACAGCTAGATATTTTGAAATTACAGGAATATACCAAATAATCTGGTTGGGTATTATCTAGCCTGACAAGCTCCTAAGAAACACCCCAAGTATTGTATATTTCTTCAGATAGAATTTAATCAATGTTATTTTCTTTTGTCGGTAATGATGCAATTCAATTAAGAGTGTTTTTGTTTGCATTGGAAACCAAAATAAGCGTATACATCATTTCATTAAACAGAATGCATAATGAACAAAATGGCTCAGATTTTTTTCAATAATACAAATATTGAGTAAGTAGTGTTAAGGATTTATAAATATGGCCACTGCCATTTTATTGTGTTAATACATCTTGACAGTAGTTGACAGATGCATATCTCACCTGTAATGCTGGCCCCACTAAACATTAAAAAAAATGTCCTGAGCTATGCTGTGGCCCATACTGGTATTGTACTGTTCACGCGCCAGGTGGCACTAGCGCTCTCACTAGATCGAACAATATATTCTTTTTGTTTGGCATGTGGCATGATTAAACACTTAGAATTGTTTTTTTATTAATATTATTATTATGTACAAACTGTTGGTTCATTTTGTGAGCATAACATATCTACAAAGTACAGGTTACAATACAAAATAAGTTGAATTATAGACTTCATTGTACCAAACAAACAAAAATAACCAAAAACAAACTGAAACTACTGCTCTGCATTATGCGGTTACTTTTTACATACTACAAATAACATGTATCTGACGAAACTTGACTTTCAGTGACAGATATGCATAATATAACCAGACCATTTTAACATAATACTGTATTTTATAGTTAAACAGTTACATTCACTTTGCTAGTAAGGCTGAAATATTGCATCTTTATAGTTAAATATTTTCCATAATACTTTTTTTACTAATACCGTATTTTTACTGTATAAACCTTTCATTGAATAGACTCTCTCTACCTCTTTTACTATATATCAATTTTTAGGGCAATTTTTTGAGACCTTTATAAAGCCAGTATAGCAAAGTTCTGTTGAGTTTTGCTTACATTTGCTGATAAAATATTTTCCAATTAAAATGGCAAAATTCAGCTAATAGTATTCACATTTATCAGAATTCATCACACCAAATAATTAAGACTTCTAAAACTGATAAATTTCTATTTACTTGCAGTGATGTACTCAACCAATTTACAATAATAGAAGAAATGGTCTAAATTATCAGTACCAGAACAAATGTCACACTCTGAGCTATCTTTAATGTTCCACAGGAATAAATTATAATTACAATTATAAATTCTATGCCGAATTTTAAATTGCAAAGTTATCAGGTATGTGTCAATAGTGACTTTGGATGGGAGTGAGTAAATGTCTGTCCAATTAATATTATGTAGAAATGGATAATACTCAATCCACTTTTCCTGACTAGTGTGGGTTTTAATGTTAGACAGGACATAAAACATATTCACTTCTGTAGATTTAACTTTGGTAATATCAGTCAAACATTTTCTTGAAAATTATGTGGAAGAGAATTTTTGGATAATGGGATGCTGTGGGAGATTCTTTAGCTTTTTAGAAACACAGTTAATAAGTCTATTGTATTCAATATCATTTATAGAAAAATTAAATTTTCTTTCTAATGCCACCTTGTTCAAGACTAATTTCTCCCCATCTTGAAAGATGTCAGAGACTTTTAAAATACCTCTTTTCAATTATTGTATTCTCTGTCTCGAAAGTCTGGTTACCTGTTGTAAATAAGGGGTTTGCAAGCAAATCCTCTGCTAAGACATCTTTAAACCTATCTGGTTTTGTTGTGATTAAATTAAACCAGGACAAGAATAAAGTTTTATATTATTCAGTTCTTATGCATGTATCAAAGGTTAGCAAACCCCCTTTTAATCAAAGATTTCAGGTACATTAAGTCCCATTAAAAATTTTGTAAGAACTTTCCATTTAGCTTTGATGCCATTACACCATCTTTGATAAACATGATGTGTGCTGTACTGCAAACATATTTTCTTGAAATCATTTTTAGACCACCTAATTCAATTGGAAGTAACATTGAAGCTTTGGACACAAGATGCTTATTGTTATTCCATACAAAATTACAGATTTTTTGGTCAAAAGTCATTATACATGACTTTGCTTAATGGTAGGACCGAGGCTAATTGCAGAATTTGGGGCAAAATTAGAGATTTAATTACAGTTACTTTTCCTTTTAAGGTTAATTTCATTGGAAGCCATGAATTGATTATGGATGAAATAGTGTCACTTTTGGCACTTGTGTTTAAAGAAACCATTTCAGTTAAATCATTAGCATACCAGATACCAAGTGTTTTAAAAGGCTTTGTTGTCCATTTAATACCCCATTTGTTATTTTCTAGATTAATACATTTATTCCGAACAATAAAGGCAACGGTTTTTAACTTGTTTAATGTCAAGCCAGAATATTTATAGAAATTCTCAAAAATATCTAAAGCAGCTTTTACAGAATGTTTGTCAGACAAGAAAAGTGTTGTGTCATCCACTAGTTGACAAAGTTTAATTACCCGTTCATTTACATATATACCATGTATCTCTTTTGATTCACGTATTAAAACAGCTGATACTTCTGCAACTAAAAGAAATAGTAGGGCACTAATTGGGCATCCTTGATGTATGCCTCTGTTCAATTTAAAAAAGAAGATAAATGCCCATTGTTGGTCACACAACTTTCACCCTCGGCATACAGTAAGGAGATCCATCTTTGAAAATTTGTGCTAAAACCATAAAACTTTAATAGCGTTTTTAATGAATGACCACCTGACTGTATCAATTGCTTTTTCAAAGTCTGTAAGAAGAATTATGCAAGGATGTTTATACATTTTGTAATGCTCCATTATATCAGAGACCAGTCTTGTATTTTCTTCACAAGAATGATATTTTTAAAATATCCAATTTGATCAGGATTATTTCAGAGAGTGTTATGTGTGGAATCTATTGCTGAGAACTTTTGCAATGATCTTATAATCTGTATTTAAAAGGGAGAGAGAATGCCATGAGCTCAATACAGTCAATTTTTTTGTCTTTTGGGGGGATAAGGTGTATTACTCCTTGGTTTTGACTACCAATAAGTGTGCCTTTTTTAAAAGCATCTTTATATGTTTGATAAACTATTCTTCCAATTTCATGCCAAAAAATTATAAAATTCAGCTGTGAAGCCATCAAGTCCTGGTGATATATTGTTAGGAAGGGATTGTACAACTTCTGAGATCTCCTCAAACTCAATTTCCCTGTCACATAGCTCCCAACTACTAATCAAAATTTTGAAATAGTGTTTTCAATATTTTGACAATATCTGTCATAATCAGAATTCAAATTATCATTTTTATCTGTATATTGGTTCCAATAATATGACCTTTGTTCATTTAGAATGTGTTTGAGATAAAATGTAACCTTGTTACCAATTTTTAAGGAGCGAATGTGCCTTATATTTTGAGAAGCTTTTTCTAGATTAAGGAAGTATTTTGATGAGTTCTTCCAGATTAGAAAGTTTTTTCTCAAGAATTTGTAGATTTTGTTTTAATTTTTTTTTCTTTTTAATTGAGAACAATACAGTTTCTGTATGTATGCCCAGGGGCGTAGGGAGCAATTTTTGGTTGGGGGGGGGGTGAGAAATTATATTGCACCAACTCAACATCTGTATCCCTAAACAGACCATTTTGTAGCACCCATTTTGTGTGATTCACAATAATTAATTATCACATTTCACTATAGTCTTTTGTTAGGATGTTATGATGTCTAACAATTTTGGTTAATTTTACAGAATGTATTGCATGTAGGTAATATAGAAATTCAAATGGTCCAATTAAAATATTTTTAAGTTCCTTTACAAAAGGAAATCTTTGTGACGACAATGTGACTGACATTAATCCTAAGTTTCCCCCACCTTGTCCGGGTATAGAAATATATATAGTCACCTCTGCATTTGAAAGGTATTTCTAATATATTGACTACATGTTTCCAGAATATGTGACCTTTCCTTCAAGTGCCGAGCTGATACAAGATATGTTTTTAGCAAGGTTAATCCCCAAATTGAAGGGGGTGTATAATCATTGGACTGGCTAGGTCCAATAAACACACAGTAAAGAAAGAAGAGTTTTCTGGGAAAAATCTTATCAGCTGACAAGTTGCAGTGCTAAACCGTTGCTCTGTGTGAATTTGAAACTACATGTCTAAGTTCTAAATAATTAGCAATATGGTAAATTAAATGTAGAAGATTACTATATGTATGATTTTGATCTGCATAAGTGAAACGTTTCACAGAATTTTACAAATTCCATGACAGGTTAACTGAAAATGTTCCTTTTACAAATCATTAAAAAATAAAAATTTTATAGTTTAAATGGTAGCTTACACAATCGTACATGTGAGCAGTGAATAGGGTAAAAGTGTAATTATTGAGTTACCTGTGAAAATTTACATAAACTTCAAAATTGGAATTTAGTTCTATTGCAAAAGTTGGGGGGCAAAAAAAGATATCTCCGACCCCGCTGCCCCCCCAGGTCCTACACCTATGCATGCGACATTTCAAGTAGTCCCATGTTAACTCTTTAGTGACTAAGTTTTAGTGTCCTCTAATGAATTATTTATAGTATCTTTTATAAGATCGATAAAATCGTTATCATGTAGGAGACTAGCATTAAATTTCCAAAGCCCTTTCCCTCTAATATGATCTTTTGTGGAAGTCCGCGACAGTTTTAATAAACTATGATCTGATTTTATACTGGGAAGAATTTCTGTAGTGACAACTATAAATTCAAGATGACAAGAGATTTAAAAAATAGTCTATTCTTGATTGTGTGAAACCAAACCTGGTTTTCTGATGCCTGGTATATCTCTTCGCATCTGGATGTTTGATCCTCTAAATGTCTACCATGTCAAAGTTGTGTATAATTTTTTGTAAAGAGTCTAAGTAAATCTTGTTGCAATTATTGAATCCCTTTGGAATATCATCAAGACAAATATTTAGGTCACCTACAATGACCATGGATTTTCCAATATGTGATTCTAATTTTGAATATACATATTCACCAAAAGCTCTCTGATCAAATCTTTTATCAATTATAGGGGCATACAAATTGATCAATATGTACTCTGAATCACTGACTAAACATTCAAGTAACAAGAATCGGCCAAAGTTGCCCTTTCAATATTTTTTCAATAGATATATCTTCAGTAATCATAACCCCTCTAGCATTCGTTGTACCATGTGCAAATTCTCTTTTAGCTTGCCATTCATCTCTCCATTGTGTTTCTGTGAGTGAAAGAGAGTGACTTTCTTGGATAAAAAATATTCCGGAACCTTTTGATTTCAGCCACAAAAATACAGCAACTCTTTTATTTTTATCAGACAAACCCTAGCATTTAAAGAGTATATATTCAAAGTATTGAATTTATATTTTTAAACACACAGTGGGAAACATGGCATCTTTAAAGATGCATACAAATGTGAAATCAATCTACTATGGTGACTTGACACAGAAAGGCAGCTGTTAATAATGCCTTTTAAAGAGTTGACTGTAAATATGTAATTAAACAAAGTAAACAAGTCTGCCAAAAATATCAGCATAGATATGAAAATATAAGCAACAGTACACAATACAAAAGTTGAAATATTAATTTGTCGTTTCTAAAGGTACCTATATTTACAAAAATAACCTGTAACAAAATGTACACTATCAAACAAACACATTCCAATGAGAGATACTGCAAGAGTATTAATACAGAGAAGTGTTTAGACCAATACACAGAAGAAAATGTGAGAAATAATATGCACAATGAATAATTAATACAAAAAGATATTTTGGCATTTTAAAAGCTATTAGCAAACTTTATTTTCGGTAAAGGTCATAAGAATAAGTGAGTTTCTGCCTGATTACTACAGATTGTTGCATTAATTCTGCCGCAGCCTGTCATTTTCTCACCAAACTTGGAATATTGACAATTGAAGTTTGTATTTTAATTAAATGAAATACTAAACAGTGTTCTTTCTAATTTCATGAATACACTTATACTTTCTCATGTTGTAAATAAAATGTGGACACTGTGACACAGCATCAACAAAACAAGAGAATAACATTTTGTTTTTCTGTAAAACAGCTGTAAGGTGTTGAAATAGATGACAAAATGAAAATATAATTAAGGATTGCTAAGAGCAATAATAATGTACAAACCAAAATGAGTATTTAAACTAAAATACTTGCATATATTACTAATAAGAATTATGTGTTTATAAAATTATATTTAACAGGGTATTTGTATTCTTGAAAAGTTTGAAATACACCAATAAACTGGGTTTCTACTGCATACTTTGTCTCACTTCTGCAAGAAGTTCCCTCCAAGTTTATTTATCTCTACCCCCCCCCCCCCCCCCCCCCCCCCCCCCGTATTTATCTCTAGGGTTTGCCTCCACTAAAACACATTCACCAGTGCTCTTCAGGAAGGAGCAAAGATCTTTATTCTGTGAAAATTTGGCTTTCAAAGCTATCAGCATGTGGGTATCACAAACTTTCATCCACTCTGCTTTATTGAAATTTTCTATTATGTGACTCAGTTGTTTCGCTGCCCCAGCACCCTCACATCCCAAAATTTGGTTGTCAGTTATCTCATTATTAAAATGTTTGGTCATCTTGAATGTGTTAGCTCATAATCTGGATTATGATCTATACGAAATATTATGCCATCTCCATTACAAGGTGTGAGTCATGTTGCCATTTTATGGCAGTGTTTGACTCTAATGATAAATCTGTGATGTGTAGAAACAAAGGTCTGAGAAAGGACCCTTGTGTGGTTGGGGGTGCTCTGTTTAATTTGTGATGGTTTCACAGAAACCCAGCAAGAACTGCTAGCAACTTTTAAGCATCAGGTTAGGAAGGACAAAAGTCTGGGGTCCTCGTCTCCCCAATAGAGGTTGAAGTTCTTGAGGTTGTTGATCCTGAAGAAGAAAGCATGGACCCTTCTGTGTATGCACAACCAGTTGCTATTTCTTCACATGAGCCCCAGTATGTCTCTGAAACACTGAGATGAAAGTTTTGGGAGATTTGAGGCTCTGCCGTCTTGAGGTTACCAAAATCCCCAGTTTCACCAAAAGCTAAAGTTTTTTTGTGTCAAAAGCTCCTTTCATTGACTCTGTATCCTCCTAACCCACTGTTTTGGTGAGGTATCAAGTGGGTGATTTTTTAACAAAAAGGTAATGACAAAAAAAGAGACAGACAGGAAAAAAAGTTGCATAAACCTGACAAATCTAAGCCAGTACCTGTGCAAGACAAAGTCAACAACTGTCCGGAGCCTGAAGATAACACTCAACAGGAACCAATAATGCTCTCCACCAGTTCAGCCTGGTGCTGCTGCTATAAGGCCTCTGCTCCGAAGGGTCTAGACAATGCTGCCAGTCAGACCAGCCCTTCTACCGCTCATGTTTACTCTACTCATCAGTCTTATGTTCAGGAAACTACCTTTACTGGTTCTGCTGATAATCAACCAGACACTTTCAGGAGTTCAGATTTTAGTTTTTCTCAGTCAGTTTTCTTGTTCCCATCCAGTAAAGAGGATGAACAATCAAAATAAGCTGGAACAGAATAAAGAGATAACTGACCGAGAAAGAGTCTGGTTGGTGAAAGAATTCATGGGCTGGTTGTTTCACATATTATTCTGTTCTGTACTTTAAAAGTGCTTAATCTCTGTCAAGGCAGACTCTAAGGTGCAGCACCAGGTCTAATTCAGTAATCATCATTTCATAGATATAGCCATGTTGATACCATGGAGATGCTGGATAGTTTATATGCTAAAGTGGGAAATGCCTTTTTAAAGAGATAAGATTTTAACTTTTTGCTAAAACGGGTAAGAGTATGGCCAGCACAAACAGCATCAGGTAAATTGTTCCATACTGTGGAGCATCAAAAGCAAAACTGTGACCAAAGTGGGTTTTTTTTTACTTGTGTACATATGGGTACTATTGAGGAACCCCCAGGAACCTTTTATCTGGATGGTTATATCTTGTGCCATATCTTCCACAACAAATAGACAAAAGAGGACTGAAATAGCTTGGATATCAACTTATAAACTAAATTGGCACTTTTGAAAAATCAGCGTGATTCAACTGGTTTTCTACCTATCTACTGCCTCAGTTTTAACTGGTTGCTAGAAAGGTAAGATGAATAATAATGGATATATTTTGTTTCTCACATGTAACTGGCTGTTGCATATTACTCAGTGTCAAATATGATATTCCAGCCATATTTTGAATAAGTCCAGCAGGATTAGTTACTACATTACCTTACATCATTTTTTACTAAGGTATTAAAATCGATTTATTATTATTTTTTAAAATTTTAAGTGACATATAAGCCCATGGGCGCTGGGTAATGCATTTTGTATTGTATTATTTTTTGTAATAAATAAAATCTTATCTGTCTATCTTATCTAACAAAATATATTTTTTATAAACTCTGAAGTATTTTCCTTATGAATTTATCATGATTGTTCCTTTTTAGTTTAAATGAGTATAACTCTGTCTCTAGTTTGCAGTGCACAGAAAATATAAAATATAAACCAAGATAGAGGATTTTCATTTTTTAGACATTTTGAAAGACACCAAAAGTTGTGTGACAAGTGCAGGCAAATCTTCAGAGTTTCTAGCTCTAGAAAGAGGAATAAGGACAAGTTATTGTCTACCCTACTACTACTACCCTTCTGTTAATTAATGTTGTTGAAATTTTAGCTATAAGGATCAGAAATGATAAGTATGTTAAAGGCATACTTCTATGCAAAATGTAGATTCTCAGTCAAAACAAACCCAGTAGCTTGGAGTCAGAAGAGTTAAATATCCAAGGGATAAGCAAGATGGAAACAACATAGAATAAAATAAACTAAGTTGGATAAGCCTTGCAGAAAAGGATTTTAATTTTAATCAATAGGATATAAGAGAAAGCATATTAGAAGTTATTAGGCAACTTGTTTCATATACAAAATGCATCATAATGACAATAATAGCTGACTTTTTCCCCTTTTTTGTAAATATGTGGAAAAAACATGGAATCTGTAAAACATTTAAGAAACAGGTGAGTTTGGTGGAAGTGTTCAATTTACTTCCAGTGTAGAGTTCTAAGTCAACGGCACCACTCCGATTTTTAGCAAGCAGTGTTAGGTACGTACAATTATTTCGGATATTAGTAGTACTTTGCAAGTCAGCTGTCAAAAGTCAAACATGAAACAGCACTACTGGTACAGTAGAAATAAACGTTGACACTAAAACAAACCGGCTCTCATTTAAAAGCAAAACGCTGGTACTTGTATAAACTAAAATTTCAATGTGCGAGTGAAGGTTCCGGATGGCTCAGCAGTGAGGATAGACCGAGTTTCTGTCCCGTCGCTATTGATATACTGCTGGACACAATGGCGAGGGACAGAGTTCCCATGTACGTACCTGTTTTCTGTGTGAATTTTGAAAAGCAGGCAATTTTTGCATTTACTTAATAATGTCCTTGCTATGACTATACACATATATCCAGTTTATAATACATATGTTGTTACAGTAAGCAGATTTTGAAAGCCAGAAATTTATTTTGTACGTACACGGGTGGGGATATGGATAGACGGTTTTTCAACAGTTTGTCAAATAAACCATTCAATAAGCATAGAAAGAATTTTTCCTTTAGTTTCTAAGTATAGGTAATGTTTATACCTTTTATGTACGGTACATGCAATAGATTTTTCAAAGTTCTTGCATTGTTATAGCAACGTTCCAATATGTATCATGTCAGCCATTTTCTTACTGGGGACATGGATAGACAGTTTAGGTAAAGTATCAATTAATGTGAATGCTTAAAAGTTAAAGATTATATTAAATTGAATTTAAAAATGTATTTGAAATTATTTTTGTGTGCATTTGGCAGACACACCATTGTTATGTCTTATGACATAATGATACCACAACACAAAATAAAACTCCATTTTTTTATGTTACTTATTTTTAAGTTATTTATACTTTATAAATGTAATAAAAAAAACGTCCCAGATGGCATATATGAATTTAGCTCACTTCAACATATTCATAATGCCCTCCTCCAGTAATTGAAACAATAAAGTTCTATTGAATGCATATTTTCAGATGCTGTGGACTCAATGGTTTTAGGTAATAAATTTAGTTAACAGGAAATTTTATCAACATAAGTATTAGTCAAGATGTTGTCTGTCTACCATAAACCATTGGCTTCAGAGGTGATTAGGCCTAGCCCTCTCCTTCGTGCTGTACACTAGGATTGTGGGTTCGATTCCCACTTAGGTCTGTGGTACATGTATTAAGTATGTTGCATATTAAAATAGTTAAGTAAATGCTTTGTTACCTTATTATTCCTTTTTTTCATTGGAATAAGTGATAAATATGTACAAGTTCATATAACTGATTATGTGTTATTAAATATTTTAAAGGCTTACCTTGTGATTTCTCAGTCTTCCATTGTAAAAGGGTGGAAGATTTTTGTGTGTTGTACAAATAATGGAAAATGTAACTTTAACAATTTGCTAATGTTGAAAGTAATACCCTTAGGAAAGAACTAGTGTTACAGTTTACCTGTCTTTAATTACAGAAATTTATAAACATTTGAAAGTAAACATTGGTACCAATTAACCCATCAATTACTTTCACTTTTACAGTCCTACACACAAGGTAGAAGTCCATAATACTTTGAAAAGTTTATAATTTTACACCACATCAAGATTCTGTTTCTATGTCAATCAGTATATAGTACATAAACTTTAACTGTCATAACAAACTTTATGTCTGTCACGCAGGTCTTTAAAACTGCAATATTATTATCAACAACTTTTAAAGAATTCCCTAATTTAGGAAATCTCCTCTTCTCTGTTTTTGTCATGTGCTGGAGAATAATACTCCCACCACTTTTCTGGATAAGTGTAAAGGCCTATTTCCATACATGCGGCATCCGGCATCCGGTTGGTGTGTTTCCATATGTACTGACATAAAATGCTACTTAGCTGAACATTTAACATTTTCTGCCAAATTCCAATATGAAGGAGGTCATCAGCATGAGATGTTAAACTTTTGCAAATATTTTAAAAATACTTTACCCACATACAAAAAATAGCAAAAGACAAATATCATAAGACAGGTATTTGAACAATGTTTATGTTGTTTTTATAGCATTAACATCTATCCAGAAATAAAAGAAAAAACATTCAAAGTCTGGACTTACTTTACTTTACTATCTATCCAGAAATAAAAGAAAAAACATTCAAAGTCTGGACTTACTTTACTTTACTATCTATCCAGAAATAAAAGAAAAAACATTCAAAGTCTGGACTTACTTTACTAACATCTTTACTTACATCAGGCATACACAACATCTTAACTAAAAATACAAGCAAACTTAAAGAAAAAAGGTGTACAACCTACAATAAAGTCCCTTTATATTGTAAGGAATATCATATTTTTACTAAATTATTTTTAAATAACAATATTTATATATTTTCATTGCCAAAAATCTGTTATATTTTACACTAAGCCAAGACTTGTTATAATAATTTGGCCATCACTGCACCCAGTTGATTCTAATAAAAACACAATGAACTACAATAATTTACCTTCAAATGCAACACATTTTAAAAACGTCAACAAAACTTCACAACAGTTGTGAAGTTTTGTTGACATTTTTAAAATGTGTTGAAATATACACATACCAATAAGATATGCATTAAATATGAGTGAACAGCACACATACATGCCTCAAAGAATGCAAATAACACTTTATATTAGTGGCAATATGTGTAGAAATATGGAAAAATAGTCTAAGCAACAAAATTGAATGAACTAAGTTACAGAATATTCTCAAGTTAAGCTTATCAAGACATTTGTTATTTATTTTGTGAAATTTAATCCACTAAGATAAGCCATGCAAACTCTCAAGACCGTTTATCTTCGTATCCATTTATCTTTGTGTACTGGGGTTCTTCACCTGTAATCAGCATTTCGATTCGCGCAAAGCATCCTGAGAAGGTATCGGGAAAAACAAAAACGTCTGTGACAGAAGAACCAGGAAGTAGCAAATATATAATTATGTGAATCCTATTTATATATGCATTTATCTTATTAAAATATAATGGAAATAGTGTTATAAATTATACAAATTAGTTCTGTGAAGAATTAGACCGAGTTTTCTGTCCCAAAATGTGCCTTTTTAAAACTGATGGATGGTAACTTTAAAATATCCACTTAAATGTATTAACAGTATAAAGCATTTAGATGTAGGAACACAATTTTCTTTGTTTGCAGTAATATAGACACTTTTTCTGCACTTCCTGTTTGTTTAAACAATGATGAAATTTTGTAAGTGAAATAAATTTTGGTAAACGTATCCATTAACTATGCAAAAGTTTAATGCGGGGCACATCCTTGATACTCAAGGTGGTAGCCTAGTACATGTGTAATGTCAGGATGTGTACCGTTTGTTGCCCTTCAGGACGTTTATGTTTTTTGCATACTTATGCCATCTGTTTCTCGCCAATACATCCATCTTTTAAAAATTGGCTGAGAGACAGATTAATCGGTCTAGTGAAGAATATGGAATTTGTTTGAGATATTTGTGACAGTTTTAATATGAATCCCCTATGTTCACCCAGTTGTAGCTTAACTGGTGTTACAAATTCATCAATAAGCTAGGCCTCATTTTTTTTTATATTTCCAAAAATATTTAACTAATAAGTATGTTATATACATCATTGGAAAGGTATCGTTGTGTCATCTATTATTGACGGTCGTCCATTATCGACGGCTGCGCATTAATACATTGTAGTTCTGTACACGTGCTTTTATTGTCAGTAAAAATGATATAAATAAATATAATGACCTTATTTTAAAATATACCGGTATTACGAGATATTAAATTCAAATATTGTTTTGAATTTTATAAAATAAAGTTTCTATTACATGGTGCAGTAAAATCCTGATTTTGTTAGGTGAAATATAATATGAATGTTCAAAGCAAAATAAAATATGGTTGTCATTGGTAACACTCATAAATTTCCGTGAAATATGCAAATTTCATCCCGTTAAAATCAGACTTGTAATCTATTACAGCCAATCTATTACTATTACTATTACATTTGAAAATATTCAATCTATTACTATTACATTGGCATCTATTACTTCTATTACTTTATTACATTCTATTACAATTTGGCGCAAACTTGAGAGGTAATTTTAACACAGAAATAAAACTGACAGGATACTTTATACATCTAATTTTATTGAAAATGCTTCAGATTATGCCATACAAGGATAAAATATCACAAATATATCACTTGGTATATTTACAATTAAATAAATAGATCCCGTATTTATTCTTTTTAAGAATGACTTGACTACTTGGAGAATTTATGAAAATTCTATACAAAGCCACTTAAGTGCTGTAAATTTTGCAATGAGAGGTATATTTCTGGCAAATTCCATGCAAAGCTTTTTAAATGCTGAAAAATATGTTATTATCAGTAAATATTATCTGGGGGAAAATACATTGTTGTAAAACAATTCTCATATTTATTCACTTTATGATGAGTTGTTAGATTTGAAAAACTCTTATTATTATGAGAAATACTTGAGAAAACACTGCATTCAAAGAACCCCTTTCTTTCAAATTCTTTGCATGCAGAGCCCACCTCAAAATGATTCAAGAGTGACATTTATGTTTGAAAATAATAACTCTGGTAATTTTATGTAAATCAGTGAAACAGCTAACATATGCCACAATGCTGCCCTTATTATACACAATAGTGACCTGTGTGATTGCCTTTCATGTGTCACAGTTTCTCCTTACTCAGGAACATTTAGTTAATCCTTCCAAAGGTTAAATTGGCCTCTTTAAGCCTTTAATAATACCACCTCAAAGACAGTTGTTTTAGAACATTCAATCAAAGAGGGACAATTAAAGGTCCCTTGATATTTCAAAGTTATTTATTTTAACATTTGTGTGTTATATTTAGTATTCTTTGATGACAAGTTGATTATTTGAAAAGTTTATGTATGAAAGTTTAAAATGAATTTGACTTATGAGTGCTACAAAATCAATTCATTATTGTTTTGAAGTTTATTTAAAGTGATGATTTTATGACAACTAATTCATTATTGTCCATTTAAAGTATTAATTTATATGAAAACTAATTCATTACAGAATTAAAGTCCATGTTAAGTGATCATTTTTCTACAACCTCCTTCTGAAAAATAGCAAAGGGTAAATTGTAATAGAAAAATAATAGAAAGTAATAGATGTAATAGATAGAATTTCAATCTATTACTATTACATTTGAAAAATTTCAATCTATTACTATTACTATTACATCGAAGTTGACTCCAATCTATTACTTTTCTATTACTTCTATTACTTTGTTTACAAGTCTGGTTAAAATACTGTTATAACATATTTTGTAAAAGACAAATAGATTTATAAGATTTTATTTTTAAAAATAAAATGCCATATTTTTTTAATTATTAACCTTTATCTCAAATATTTTCACTGACAGCATGCTTTAGTTCAGAAGCAAATATAAGAAAAAGGTGCAATAAAATATTTTGATTTTTGGATGCTATAATAAAATAAACCATGCCCATGCTCATTAACATAAAATCACGTGCTTTGTCTTGACACAAAATGGAAGAAACAGTCTTCAAAACCAACTTTAAAATTTAATGATGTAATAGTCAACAAAAATAATTTTATGTCCACACATTCAAGAAAGAATGTTATTTGAAATTTTTATGATATAATTGCAACAATTATTCCATTTATTTGCTAAATTATCATTTTACAGAGGACCATGTAGAAACTAAAAAGTTTAGAATATATTGTGAATACCATTAATATTGACTTTATTTTACCGTCGATAACGGACAACCATTTGTAAAATAAAAACACTATACACATAGAAATTGAATCAAATAAAAAAAAATTAATTAAAATATTTAATCCATTATATTTGTTCTCGCCACTTAAACAGCATATTTTTAAATTTTAAGTTTAAAATACCGTAGGGACTGATGAAAGAAACAAAAATGGATTAAAATGCGCAAGACCGTCGAAAACCGGCAACGCAAGGATATTTTAGACAGCTTCTGCTCGATTTATTACATTAAATTCATGGAAAAATGAAGAAGGAATCATAAGTTTATTTTTAAATTTCTTTTTAAATTTTTTTATTCGTAATTTGAACTAATTTCATCTCCCCATTTATTGCATTTTTTTATTATTCATTGACTTATTGACTTATTTTATTTATTTAAAGTTTGTGAAGGTTGCGCCCTAAAATATTTATAACAAATCCCAGCTCCATGCCCCCATGTAACAATTTGTTAGGCAATTTTAAGGTTCTTCCGCAACATATTGGTAATTTAAGTTTTTGTCCTGAGTTCATTGACCTGACTCCAAACGGAGGAAGATTGACCTTACTCTTCGCAAGAGAATAATACCAATAAAATCTTTAAATTTAATGAAACAACTTATTGTATCCCCGGACGAAAGTCGGGGATACTTAGGATTCAGTACGGTCACGCCGCCGCCGCCGCAGAGATTTCCTTTTGGACGCGATAACTTTAAAAATATTTTAGTTAGAACTTTCAAATTTGGTATGTGGGTATATATGGGCAATGCCACGAACGCTATTGTTTTGTGACCTTGACCTTCAATCTCAAGGTCACTGGTGGCCACTTAAAGGTCAGATTTTGGCCATTTTTGCACATTTTGGCCCAGTTCTCCAAGACAGAAAGTTAGATCATCCTATGGCTGGTATATATAATACATATATATGTCCTCTATAACCATGCAGAAATTTGACCTTGAAGCTCTTCATTGAAGGTCATCCACTGACCGCCAAAGTACTTGACCGAGGGGCATTTTTGGTCTTTTTGGAGATATTTTCACACTTAACGCTGACTATATTGCATGGAAACTATTGAAAATGGCTTTGGAGGTTGAGTACATGATGGACTTCTGCCATCCAGGTTTACTGGTTACAGATCTTCATTTAAGGTCATCCACTGACCGCCAAAGTACCTGACCAAGGGTCATTTTTTGGCATATTTGGAAATATTTTCACACTTAATGCTGACTACATTGCGTGGAAACTATTGAAAATGGCTTTTGAGGTTGAGTACATGATGGAGTACCAGCATCCAGGCTGACCGGTTACAGATCTTCGTTGAAGGTCATCCACTGACCGCCAAAGTACCTGACCGAGGGTCATTTTGGGCCCTCTATTTGTTTGTTTGTTTGTAAACAAGATAACTCAAAAACTGACAGACGGATTTTGATAAAATTTTCAGGATATGTCCAAATTGGTAAAAGGAAGATGTGATTAAATTTTGGGAGTGATCCGGATCACTGTCTGGATCTTCTGGATCCATGAAATTTAATTTTTAAACACAGATAGCTCAAAAAGTTATGGGTGCATTTTGATGAAATTTTCAGGAGATGTCCTTATTGGGACGAGGAACAAGTGATTAGATTTTGGGAGTGATCCGGATCACTGTCTGGATCATCTGGATCCAGACTGCCAGATGTGTTTGTGTACAATAAAGCTCAAAAACTTATGAACGGATTTTGATGAAATTTTCAGGATATGTCTGAAAAGGTAAAAAGATGAAATGGTTGAATTTTAGAAGTGATCTGGATCACTATATGGATCTTCTGGATCCATGAAATGTAATTTTTAAAGACAGATACCTCAAAAAGTTATGGATGGATTGTGATGACATTTTCAGCAAATGGCCTAAATGGTGCAAGGAACAAGTGATTAGATTTGGGGAGTGATCTGGATCACTGTCTGGATCATCTGGATCCAGGTTGCAGATGTGTTTGTGTACATTGTAGCTAAAAAACTTATGGACGGATTTTGATGAAATTTTCAGGATATGTCTGAAAAGGTAAAAGGATGAAATGGCTGAATTTTGGAAGTGATCCGGATCACTATATGGATCTTCTGGATCCATGAAATGTAATAAGACAGATACCTCAAAAAGTTATGGATGGATTGTGATGACATTTTCAGCAAATGACCTAAATGGTGCGAGGAACAAGTGATTAGATTTGGGGAGTGATCTGGATCACTGTCTGGATCATCTGGATCCAGGTTGCCAGATGTGTTTGTGTACATTGTAACAAAAAAACTTATGGACGGATTTTGATGAAATTTTCAGGATATGTCTGAAAAGGTAAAAGGATGAAATGGCTGAATTTTGGAAGTGATCCGGATCACTATATGGATCTTCTGGATCCATGAAATGTAATAAGACAGATACCTCAAAAAGTTATGGATGGATTGTGATGACATTTTCAGCAAATGACCTAAATGGTGCGAGGAACAAGTTATTAGATTTGGGGAGTGATCTGGATCACTGTCTGGATCATCTGGATCCAGGTTGCCAGATGTGTTTGTGTACATTGTAGCAAAAAAACTTATGGACGGATTTTGATGAAATTTTCAGGATATGTCTGAAAAGGTAAAAGGATGAAATAACTGAATTTTGGAAGTGATCCGGATCACTGTATGGATCTTCTGGATCCGTGAAATGTAATAAGACATACCTCAAAAAGTTATGGATGGATTGTGATGACATTTTCAGCAAATGACCTAAATGGTACAAGGAACAAGTGATTATACTTTTGGAATGATCTGGATCACCGTCTGGATCATCTAGATCGAACCTGCAACATGATTTTATGATGAATTTTGATGATATTTTTAGGCTATGTTACAAATAGTAAAAGGAAGAAGTGGTAAAAGGATGAAATGATTGAATTTTGGAAGTGATCCGGATCACTATATGGATCTTCTGGATCCATGAAATGTAATTTTTTAAGACAGATACCTCAAAAAATTATGGATGGATTGTTTCAGCAAATGGCCTAAATGGTACAAGGAACAAGTGATTACATTTTTGGAGTGATCTGGATCATCTGGATCCAGGCTTGCACATAATCTTGGAATGGATTTTACTATTTTCAGGATATGTTACAAATGGTAAAAAGGAAGAAGTGGTAAAAGGAAGAAATGGTTCAATTTTGCGAGTGATCTGGACCACTATCTGGATCTTCTGGATCCGTGAATGTAATTTTTAAAGACAAATAGCTCAGAAAGTCATGAATGGATTTTTATGAAATTTTCAGGAAATGTCTTAAATGGGACAAAGAACAAGTGATTAGATTTTGGGAGTAATCTGGATCACTGTCTGGATCATGTGGATCCAGGCTGCCAGATGTGTCTGTGTACAAGATAACTCAAAAACTTATGGATTTTGATGAAATTTTTAGAATATGTCTGAAAAGGTAAAAGGATGAAATGATTGAGTTTTGGAAGCGATCCGGATCACTATATGGATCTTCTGGATCCATGAAATGTAATTTTTAAAGACAGATATAAGTGAAACAACTAGTGATTAGCTTTTGGAAGTAATCTGGTACTATGGAGAATCCTGACCTGGTGCTCCAGGAAACAGGCTCAAGCCTGACACATTCACGCCTTAACTATGTCCCGTCCGGGGATACACTGCGTCGAGACGCAATCTCTAGTTTTTGTTAGCAAAAAACATTCTTCTAGTTTGTTTATGTTTGAAGTATGTAATTGCTTTATCAATAGAGTTATATCATAAATTGTAATTATATAATTATTAGGTCAACCTCCATGTCATCTGTCACTTACTAGAAGGGAATGTGTATTGTTTCACCATCTGGTTAGAGTATTGTTCTTATACCTATTGTCTATGTTGTATAAAACCATGTGGTTAGAGAATTGTTCTCACACCTATTTGTATAAGTATATTCTTTATTCTATTGAATTCCTGTGAAACCACATTGTAATAAGCAAGATATTTCAATTTAAATTTATACAAACAATCAGTGACTGAATGAATTGGTCCCATAAAGCTAGCACAGAACATGATGCATTAGAATATAAATCCGTTTATTACTGCCTTGCTACCAATTATTGCCAGGTGGCAATTAATCGCCAGGCAATTTCAAATAGACATAACTTGACCAAAAGTACATCCCATGTCTAGCAAATAAGGTTAAACTATTTCCAATGTGAATGGAACAAATATACAGCAAAAAGCTTTCATATTATTTGGCCATTACTGAAATATGAGGAACAGTTTATTTAATGCTGGTGATAATTGGTAACTGGTGATAACTGGTAGCAAGGCAGTACTTATTGGTAGTTGTGTGAATTGATTGGAAACTGATACAGCTGTATTCAAGAACAGCTTGGTATGCATTTTCACCCCTCTCAGTCCAGGTACCAGAAAACAAAAACCACACAAAAAACCTAATAGTGAAGAGTTTCAGAACTAATTTAGCCCATTCAAAAGTGCTGTAAAATGTTACCGTAGTGCTAACTGATTTGATTTTTGCTGCTACACTTGTGTCAAATTGACACTGTCAATATATATTTTAAGTTACTTATAGCAAAAGTAAAGTGATGTTCCTGTCAGTTTTTCCAGAATACAACTTCATAATTAAATGAGGTTTTGTCATACTGTATATGTGTTAAAGCTTCCACACCCAACCGAGTAACTTAATACTCATTGCAATCAATCAACATTGCAATCGTTACTAAATTATCAATCAAGTGATATTTTTCCCAATACACACTATACAGGGCTGAGTGCTTATGATATGCTTTTGTTTAATTGCGTCCTTAGGCTGTCCAACATATATTTGATGTCATAAATAAATATTTCATGTATGCATATATTTGGATATTTTTCTTTATTGTTATTTAATGATAAATAAAAAATAAATATAATGTTATTCAGTTTTCTTTGTAATATGTGTTAGCCTTATTAATATTGAGTAGTTTTTTGATAGGCTTTTAGACAATTTTTTCTAAATCATATTTTTGTAATCATATGTGCTCAATTAATAGATCTGAAATTGCTAAGTATAAGCAATTAAGCACCATACACAGTGTTGAATATAAACAATAGTTAGTGCCATTCAAGAGACAATTAAACAGTTGGTTCTTTCCCGCAGTCAGTAATTTGTCTTGACTAAAACACACACAAACACACCCCAGCACACAAACACACCCCCACACAAAAAACAGTTAACTTTAAGAAGCATTATTCTTACAAAAGCCAAGCTAGGCCTGATTATAGTTGGTTAAAATTGAATTGTTTACTAGTAAATTGAGATGCCTGCATGTGTAGTACCCAAAGCTCTTAAGTTAAGCCTGAAACTAAGCGAAACATGAAAGGCATTGTATAGGTTTCGAAGTTACTAAAACTATAGTAGTAATTTTATGATAAAATGTATCTGATCTAATCTACTGCTTTTCAGGTGCAATATCTTCCCCATAAAGGGAAACTCCGTGCACTGGTTAACAGAAATCGTTTATGGTAAGGAGAGTCGAGGGGTGGTCAAGGTCAGTGATCGGAGTTATTGGTGTGACCAAGAGGGAAGGAGACTAAGTTGGGAAACTGGAGTTGCATATACCCTGCCTATAGAACCATTTTAAATTATATTTGTAAAAATTGAATGTTGAAAAATAAATTACTCAGTTATAGAGGTAACTTAATACTATTGAAACACACAACTTCAAATTTACACCCTGAAGTTGTGAACACTACTTAACAAATCTATATACTGTATCTATTTTTTTGTTCAATTTATTAAAACTGAAATATCTAAGCCAGCATTCATAATATAATTATATCCCCAGACGAAAGTCGGGGATATATTGGATTCAGGTCCGTCGCGCCGCCGCCGCCGTAGAAATTTCCTTGTGGACGCGATAACTCAAAAACAAATTAATATTTTTTTTTCAAACTTGGTACACATGTTAAGGATGCCCAAAGGAAGATCCCTATTTTAAGGTGACCTTAAACTCCCAGTAAAAAAAGAACTTATGGCCACCGTAAGGTCAGAAATTGGACTTTTGGCCACTTAGAGCCCTGTAGGTCACAAACTATGATGCTCAGCTGGCTGAAATTTTACCTGACAACACATTAATATGTTCTTAGTACATGTGCCGACTTTAAGTTGAGGAGAAAATTGTGTTTGAGGCCCATAAATACCCCCACTTTGGGATTTTTTGCTATACTTTTCACATATTTTGCCCTATAATTTGGAAGTGGTAATTCTGATGAGTCTCAAACTGCGCTAGGTATAACTTTGATATGTAATCCTTGTCTGTAGAAAATTTTAGGGCTGTAGGTTTACCCAAAGGGTTCGACTTAAGGTCTCAAAAGTGCCCACAGAGACCCAATTTATGCACTTTTTGCCACTTTCAAGCACTGTAGCTTTCAAACAATGTCTCTCATCTAAGTTAAATATCATCTGGGAATATATCTATGTGTTTTCTTATATGTGCCCCAACATTTAGGCCTTTAATAGACAGTTAACCTGTGTATCAGGACCATAAACACCCACCCGAGTGACCCTTATAAGACATTTTTCACATCTTTTTCCCTGTAACTTGGAAATGGTAAGTCTGAGAAGTTTCAAACTGTATTAGATATATATTCTGTGTGTAATCTTAGTATGTAACAGATTTTAAGTCTGAAGCTTTAATTTTGAAGGTCAAATTGAGGTCTCTAAAGGGCTCCCAAAGACCCAATATTTGGACTTTTTGCTACTTTTAAGCCCTGTGACTGTCAAACTATGTGACTGATAGAGCTCAAATCCTATCTGGGAAGATATTAGTATGTTATTTATATATGTGCCAAAAATTAAGGCTTTAAGAAGACATTTAACCTGTGTACGAGGACCATAAATCCCCACCCGAGTGACCATTTTTAGACATTTTTCACATATTTTGCCCTGTAACTTGGAAATGGTAAGTCTAAGAAGTTTCAAACTGTATTAGATGCATATTCTATGTGTAATCTTAGTATGTGACAAATTTTAAGTCTGAAGCTTTAATTTGAAGGCCACATTTAGGTCTCTAGAAGGCCCCATAAAGACCCAGTATTTGGACTTTTTGCCAAGTTTAAGGCCTGTGACTGTTAAACTATGTGACTGATAGAGCTGAAATCTCATCTGGGAATACATTATTATGTTCTTTTTACATGTGCCAAAAATCAAGGCTTCAAGTAGACATTTAACCTGTGTATGAGGACCTTAAACACCCACCTGAGTGACCCTTTTAAGACATTTTTCACATATTTTGCTCTGTAACTTGGAAATGGTAAGTCTGAGAAGTTTCAAACTTTATTAGATACATATTCTATGTGTAATCTTAGTATGTAACAAATTTTAAGTCTGAAGCTTTAATTTGAAAGCCACATCGAGATCTCTAAAAGGCCCACAGAGACCCAATATTTGGACTTTTTGCCACCTTTAAGCCCTGTGACTGTTAAACTATGTGATTGATGGAGCTGAAATCCCATCTGGGAATGCATTATTATGTCCTTTTTACATATGCCGAAAATCAAGGTTTTTAGTAGACATTTAACCTGTGTATGAGGGCCATAGACACTCGCCCAAGTGCCTTTTTTGACATTTTTTCCGTATTTTGCCCTGTTATTTGGAAATGCTTAGTGTGACAAGTCTTAAACTGTATTATATATAATTTTTGTTTGTTATGTATGTCCCCAAAAAGTTTCAGATCTGTAGTTTAATTGCTAAGGTCTCTTTAACAATTGTAAAATGCCCACAGAAACCCAATTTATGGACATTATGCCACTTTAAAGCCCAGTAACTGTCAAACTATGTGGGTTATAGAGCTGAAATCTTTGAATTTTTAAAAGGAAATGCCTGTCTATTTAAATTTTGAATATTAATAATGTTATGGCTATCTTAGTCTTTTAAGAACTTATTTTTGTGTGTTATACCTCTGCTTGCTGAGTTTTTAACTTTTTAAAATGAAACTGGTTAAACGCCGGTTAAACATATTCAAGTAGACAAAATGGACACTTTAAGTGAGCTTTAAGTCCCAATATTAATGAAATTATATCCGTATGTAGTAAAACTAGGGGATTTTTAACCCTCAACTAGCCCAGTTTTATTCAACTTGCCTCAGTTCATTTTGACACAGCTCCTACAGTTATGAACTCATTTCAGTTGATAATCACATACTTAAAATTCTCAATTCTTTTTGTATTTGAGTACCCCTTTTATATAGATTGTTTGTTTACCATTTATGCTGTAGCACTCCATCTCTTTGAGAGAACATGTAAACTGTGTAAAAAAGATGTAGAAGATGAGATACATTTTGTTTGTGTTTGTCCAGCTTTAGAGCTGATTCGTATGAAATATTTCAAAATTTTAAATATAGATAAATCTGAATTATTAATAGATCAATTATCAAGGGTATTAACTCATATGAATGTCAATATGGTTATTAATTTTATTTTTGATTTGTGGCAAGAAAGAAAAAGTAAATTATATTGTTATTTTTTATGTATTGAATTGCTGTCTTTATTTACTGTATCTTACCTCAAAATATGTTTGCTCTGTTTGTTATTAAATCTCTATTTAAAGTGACTTATAAGCCCATATAGGGCTGGGTATTACTTCAATAGTTTTTGTATAATCCTTGTCAACATAATACATGTCACTATAATAAACTAATAAACTAAACTAAGTCCCAACCCACATCCCCCACCCGGATTCCCCCCACCCACCTCTGGGACCTCCAGCTATATTGAGTGACACTAAATAAACAAAGGTATTTAATGATATCAGATGAGAAACAAAGAACTCAATGGGGTTGCAGATCTTGTGTAATAGTGAGAGAGGTGTGGAGAAGGGGAGAGGGGTGGGGGTGGGAGGTGGTGGGCTTCATTACATATAACACAAAGGGGAGTCAGAACTGAGATTGTGTCACATATTTAGGTTGCATATATATGGACCACATATATAGGTATAGAGGAAATGAATAACTGAAAACAATTTGCAAATTCTAAAAATAATATAATAAAATAATAATATAAATAATTTTTTTTAAAATAATATTTTATTTGTGAACAAATATAGAAACAGATATGCGCTTTTGGGATTATGAATTTTAGAATGGACATTGAATCATCAATCATTTAAATACTTTGAAGGAAGATTGAAAAGTATGATGAGTTGAGTTAAAAATAATATTTTATTTGTCAACAAATATAGAAACAGATATGCTCTTTTGGGATTATTATTTTTGAATGGACATTCAATCATCAATCATTTAAATACTTTGAAAATAGGTTTAGAGTTATCATTGCAGGAAGATTGAAAATATAATTTGAGTTATGTATTCGGCGTCTGGGGATACACCATCTTCCTTGGGAAGATATAAACAGAGTAGATTGATGTGCTGAAGTTCATATAATAATGGGTAATTATGTTTTTAAAAATTCCCGATCAAAACCTGTGGCGTGAGTGATGACCTGTCTGGGGATATGTTGGCGCCGAGTTGGCCCAATCTAGTTTTTTTCTCTTTTTAGGTTCTTTACTTTTACTTTATCTCCTCAATACTTAACACAGATAATCACTAGCAAAAAAAAAAAAGTTTTATAAATGTGTCAAAGTACTTTCTGAGGATTTTCTTGTCATTTTCTTTATCATAAATAATCATCAGTTCCCAGCTTACCTCTATACAAAAAGTGTTTCAATTAAATTACTTCCATACATTTAAATGCACCTCAGCTTTTGGCTGACAGATTTGTGGAGTTCTTCATAGGTAAAATTGAAAAAAACAGCTCAACTTTCCCTGCTTCCCTGAGCTCTCAACACATCACCCCGAACTCCCCTCCCACCATGTTTCCCACTTTCTCCACTGTAACCGAGGATCAAGTTACCAAAGTCATTATGAAATCTCCAAGTAAATCATGCTCCCTTGGCCCACTTTTCTTGTCCTTGATTATCTGGACATCCTCATCACCCCCATCACTTCAATAATTAATGCCTCTCTTGAACAAAGTAAGTGTCCTAACTTCTTCAAACAGACCCATGTTTTACCCCAATCCTCAAAAAAATCATCCTTAGACAAAGAAGTTTTCAAAAATTGGACTCCAAGCAGATTTGAGCTACAAGCATGTCTCCAATCTTAACTTTATTTCAAAGATACTTGAAAGGGTAGTAGCAGTCCAGCTACAAATTCACCTTGATGAAGCCAGCCTCGTGACCACTTTTCAATCTGCTTATAGAAATATCACTACTGAAAGTCCCCTCCTTAATATTCAGAACGATCTTCTCAACATGTCCAAAGGGTCTGTCACAGCCCTTACCTTAGTGGATCTCTCCGCCGCCTTCGATACCTTTGACCACGCCATTCTCCTTGACAGACTTAATTTTTACTATGGAATCCGTGAACTAGCATTGGCTGGTTCAAATCATACCTGTTGGTAAGGACATACTCGTTCAAGGTAGGTAGCACACTCTCACATCCTGCTGCGCTCCAGTTTGGGGTGCCCCAGGGCTGCGTCCTTAGTCCAATTCTTTTTTCTCTCCATACAAACCCAATTAACTCAATCATTCAACCTCACAGCGATATCAGTTACCACCGATGATACCCAGTTATATATAACATTCTCAACAGCTAATTATATCCCCAGACGAAAGTCGGGGATATATTGGATTCAGGTCCGTCGCGCCGCCGCCGCCGCCGTAGAAATTTCCTTGTGGACGCGATAACTCAAAAACAAATTAATATTTTTTTTTCAAACTTGGTACACATGTTAAGGGTGCCCAAAGGAAGATCCCTATTTTAAGGTGACCTTAAACTCCCAGTAAAAAAGAACTTATGGCCACCTTAAGGTCAGAAATTGCACTTTTGGCCACTTAGAGCCCTGTAGGTCACAAACTATGATGCTCAGCTGGCTGAAATTTTACCTGACAACACATTAATATGTTCTTAGTACATGTGCCGAAAATCACGACTTTAAGTTGAGGAGAAAATTGTCTTTGAGGCCCATAAATACCCCCACTTAGGGATTTTTTGCTATACTTTTCACATATTTTGCCCTATAATTTGGAAGTGGTAATTCTGATGAGTCTCAAACTGTGCTAGGTATAACTTTGATATGTAATCCTTGTCTGTAGAAAATTTTAGGGCTGTAGGTTTACCCAAAGGGTTCGACTTAAGGTCTCAAAAGTGCCCACAGAGACCCAATTTATGCACTTTTTGCCACTTTCAAGCACTGTAGCTTTCAAACTATGTCTCTCATCTAAGTTAAATATCATCTGGGAATATATCTATGTGTTTTCTTATATGTGCCCCAACATTTAGGCCTTTAATAGACAGTTAACCTGTGTATCAGGACCATAAACACCCACCCGAGTGACCCTTATAAGACATTTTTCACATCTTTTTCCCTGTAACTTGGAAATGGTAAGTCTGAGAAGTTTCAAACTGTATTAGATATATATTCTGTGTGTAATCTTAGTATGTAACAGATTTTAAGTCTGAAGCTTTAATTTTGAAGGTCAAATTGAGGTCTCTAAAAGGCTACCAAAGACCCAATATTTGGACTTTTTGCTACTTTTAAGCCCTGTGACTGTCAAACTATGTGACTGATAGAGCTCAAATCCTATCTGGGAAGATATTAGTATGTTATTTATATATGTGCCAAAAATTAAGGCTTTAAGAAGACATTTAACCTGTGTATGAGGACCATAAATCCCCACCCGAGTGACCATTTTTAGACATTTTTCACATATTTTGCCCTGTAACTTGGAAATGGTAAGTCTAAGAAGTTTCAAACTGTATTAGATGCATATTCTATGTGTAATCTTAGTATGTGACAAATTTTAAGTCTGAAGCTTTAATTTGAAGGCCACATTTAGGTCTCTAGAAGGCCCCATAAAGACCCAGTATTTGGACTTTTTGCCAATTTTAAGGCCTGTGACTGTTAAACTATGTGACTGATAGAGCTGAAATCTCATCTGGGAATACATTATTATGTTCTTTTTACATGTGCCAAAAATCAAGGCTTCAAGTAGACATTTAACCTGTGTATGAGGACCTTAAACACCCACCTGAGTGACCCTTTTAAGACATTTTTCACATATTTTGCTCTGTAACTTGGAAATGGTAAGTCTGAGAAGTTTCAAACTTTATTAGATACATATTCTATGTGTAATCTTAGTATGTAACAAATTTTTAGTCTGAAGCTTTAATTTGAAAGCCACATCGAGATCTCTAAAAGGCCCACAGAGACCCAATATTTGGACTTTTTGCCACCTTTAAGCCCTGTGACTGTTAAACTATGTGATTGATGGAGCTGAAATCCCATCTGGGAATGCATTATTATGTCCTTTTTACATATGGCGAAAATCAAGGTTTTTAGTAGACATTTAACCTGTGTATGAGGGCCATAGACACTCGCCCAAGTGCCTTTTTGGACATTTTTTCCGTATTTTGCCCTGTTATTTGGAAATGCTTAGTGTGACAAGTCTTAAACTGTATTATATATAATTTTTGTTTGTTATGTATGTCCCCCAAAAAGTTTCAGATCTGTAGTTTAATTGCTAAGGTCTCTTTAACAATTGTAAAATGCCCACAGAAACCCAATTTATGGACATTATGCCACTTTAAAGCCCAGTAACTGTCAAACTATGTGGGTTATAGAGCTGAAATCTTTGAATTTTTAAAAGGAAATGCCTGTCTATTTAAATTTTGAATATTAATAATGTTATGGCTATCTTAGTCTTTTAAGAACTTATTTTTGTGTGTTATACCTCTGCTTGCTGAGTTTTTAACTTTTTAAAATGAAACTGGTTAAACGCCGGTTAAACATATTCAAGTTGACAAAATGGACACTTTAAGTGAGCTTTAAGTCCCAATATTAATGAAATTATATCCGTATGTAGTAAAACTAGGGGATTTTTAACCCTCAACTAGCCCAGTTTTATTCAACTTGCCTCAGTTCATTTTGACACAGCTCCTACAGTTATGAACTCATTTCAGTTGATAATCACATACTTAAAATTCTCAATTCTTTTTGTATTTGAGTACCCCTTTTATATAGATTGTTTGTTTACCATTTATGCTGTAGCACTCCATCTCTTTGAGAGAACATGTAAACTGTGTAAAAAAGATGTAGAAGATGAGATACATTTTGTTTGTGTTTGTCCAGCTTTAGAGCTGATTCGTATGAAATATTTCAAAATTTTAAATATAGATAAATCTGAATTATTAATAGATCAATTATCAAGGGTATTAACTCATATGAATGTCAATATGGTTATTAATTTTATTTTTGATTTGTGGCAAGAAAGAAAAAGTAAATTATATTGTTAATTTTTATGTATTGAATTGCTGTCTTTATTTACTGTATCTTACCTCAAAATATGTTTGCTCTGTTTGTTATTAACTCTCTATTTAAAGTGACTTATAAGCCCATATAGGGCTGGGTATTACTTCAATAGTTTTTGTATAATCCTTGTCAACATAATACATGTCACTATAATAAACTAATAAACTAAACTAAGTCCCAACCCACATCCCCCACCCGGATTCCCCCCACCCACCTCTGGGACCTCCAGCTATATTGAGTGACACTAAATAAACAAAGGTATTTAATGATATCAGATGAGAAACAAAGAACTCAATGGGGTTGCAGATCTTGTGTAATAGTGAGAGAGGTGTGGAGAAGGGGAGAGGGGTGGGGGTGGGAGGTGGTGGGCTTCATTACATATAACACAAAGGGGAGTCAGAACTGAGATTGTGTCACATATTTAGGGTGCATATATATGGACCACATATATAGAATGTAGGACAAAAAGAAACCAGACAAAAAGAAACCAGACAGAAAGAAACCAGATAAAAAGAAACCGGACAAAAAGTTTTACTACTAGGACAAAAAGTTTCACTATAAAATTAACTTTAAATTTCAATTAAATTTTCAAAAAATGCTAATTACTTTAAGGCTCCTATAAACACCTTGTGTCAAACTTGCATAATAGCAATTACTCTTGTAAAGAAAAGACTTCTCTATTTGCTGTCTCTTAGTCAAACATAAAGTGAAAAAGGGATGTGTGCCAATCAATAGCTTCTTCTGTTTGTCAATTAATAATCTTTATTTATTGTTAAATGAGCATTTTGTGTAACTATATTTACCAATAGACCCCCTCACCCTGTATTCTTTGGACAAAAAGGGATAAAAGGAAAGCCACTTCCAATCACACATAACTGTCAATTGATAACTGGCTTCCAATTCATACAATCTCAATTCAGGTAAGCAGCCTTTATTCTATTCAAATTAATCCATTGATTGATTGATTAAAGTAAATGTCTTACATTGCATTATTTTAATCATCCTATGATCTTTTATGTACCTGAGTTGAGTTGTGACTTTAATCTTCCCTTGAAGTAGGTTTACTGAGTAGAAATGAAAGGAATAGCTACCTACTCAGGACAATTTAAGTTGTATATAAAAGGCTTAAATTTTCTTCCTGATATCATTGACATCTTACCATTTAAACTATGGAGATAATAAAAAGCAATAAAGGTGGTTTGAAGATATGCATGGATGGATACATGTACACAAAGCTTTCTGTGAAGTCTTCTTCTATTTTCTGGAAGTGTTCACAAAAGGTTGCTTTATCATGTAAAGCAGTTCTCAGAACAGGTCTTGATGTAAGTTTTCTATTTTGATATAAATTGATTGATAATGATAATCCACTGCTCATCAGAGAATACAGAAATATCTTTGTTCTAGGTTCAGAGACTAAAGTCATCCATAAACAATAAGATTATTTTGATGACCTTTTTAAAACTATACTGTAGCTTACTTTTTTGCATTTTCTATTTTCAGAATAACAATCCAGAACTTGTCAAAGAACACAGCCATGAAAGCAGTTCAACAACAGTTGAGGTGGCTAAGTTAAAGGCTAGCTTGAAAGAGAAAGGTACTTCATCCAGAGACAGACCAGCCCAGATCTTAGCAACCACGCTGTCTGCAGTCAATGATGAAGTCCGAGCTGAATGTGGTAGAGTGGAAAGCATAAAGAGGTCCATTCGCAGATGTCAGAGGGGTACACTACCCAAGGAACCCAAGACCATCACAGAGTTCAAACTGGAAGATGAGTGGACCAAGACAACAGGATCCCAAAGATTTCTCATTCATGATAGTGGATCAGAGAGCCAGTCCCGCGTAGTGGTTTTTGCCAGTGATGAAGCTCTCAAACACCTGGCCAGGCAAGATGAGTGGTTCATTGATGGAACGTTCAGCCTTTCCCCAAAGATATTCCAGCAACTCTACATCATCCGGGCCAAACTAGGGAATTCTGCAGTCACTTGTGTTTATGCCCTACTGACTGGAAAATCCCAATCACACTATGAAGAGATCATGCAAGCAGTTTTTAAAAAGATGCGAAGAGCTTGGTTTCACTCCTGATCCTACAACAGTTCATCTGGATTTTGAGCAAGCAGCAATAAATGCAGTCAAAGCTACTTTTGGCCCCCATGTGTTGACCCTTGGCTGCTTCTATCACCTTACCCATGCAACCTGGAGGAAAGTACAAGAATTAGGGCTCAGTCAATATTACAAGGAAAATGGCAGCTTTAGACATTTTTGTGGAATGTTGGATGGGGAAGACCAACCAACCATCAGATTGAGGAAAATGCCTCCACTTTTTCCTCCACAGATGTGGAATGTGCACAATGCTACCCTGAGAGGTGAGAGCCCGTACAAATAACCTATGTGAAACCTGGAACAATAGTTTTTCACAGCTTGTTGGGCACAAACATCCATCAGTTTGGAGACTTCTCACGCATATTAAAGAAGATGAGTCCCTCTCAAGACTACAGATCTGCCAAGACTCAAGAGGGGAGCCACCAAGAAAATGGGTGAAAAAAGCAACTAAAGATCTCCAACAGCGCCTCAGCTACTTGTGTTCCGAGATAAAAAGTGGCAACAAATCACTAGAGGAGTTCCTGAAAGGTGTAGGACATTCCATAAGACTCATTAAAGTGTGACATGTTTCAATTGTATGTTTACAGACTTGCTTAAGTAATTACCAAATGGAGCTTTGTACTATTTCTGAGCTAATTTTTGTGCTATTGTTGTGAATATTCATGTTTAAATGTTGTATAGTGTTTTTATGTTGTTAAAAGAAACTTTTTTAAAATAAAAACTTTTTGTCCTACTAGTAAAACTTTTTGTCCGGTTTCTTTTTGTCTGGTTTCTTTTTGTACAGTTTCTTTTTGTCTGGTTTCTTTTTGTCTGTCCTCCCATATATAGGTATAGAGGAAATGAATAACTGAAAACAATTTGCAAATTCTAAAAATAATATAATAAAATAATAATATAAATAATTTTTTTTTAAATAATATTTTATTTGTGAACAAATATAGAAACAGATATGCGCTTTTGGGATTATGAATTTTAGAATGGACATTGAATCATCAATCATTTAAATACTTTGAAGGAAGATTGAAAAGTATGATGAGTTGAGTTAAAAATAATATTTTATTTGTCAACAAATATAGAAACAGATATGCTCTTTTGGGATTATTATTTTAGAATGGACATTCAATCATCAATCATTTAAATACTTTGAAAATAGGTTTAGAGTTATCATTGCAGGAAGATTGAAAATATAATTTGAGTTATGTATTCGGCGTCTGGGGATACACCATCTTCCTTGGAAGATATAAACAGAGTAGATTGATGTGCTGAAGTTCATATAATAATGGGTAATTATGTTTTTAAAAATTCCCGATCAAAACCTGTGGCGTGAGTGATGACCTGTCTGGGGATATGTTGGCGCCGAGTTGGCCCAATCTAGTTTCTCTCAGTCTATACAAACATTAAAGAACTGCCTAAATGATATTCAAAATTTCATTCTCACAAATAAATTAAAACTCAATCCTGACAAAACCGAGTTTATTTTGATAGGCTCAAAAAACAACCGTAAACAACTCCTTCCTCACTTCCCAATCAATATACTTGGTAATCAGGTCTCACCAGCACAAAGTGTCAAGAACCTCGGAGAGGTATTCGACTCGAACTGCTGAAACAGGACAGTCTATACTTAGTGTAATATAATTAAAATACACAACTAACTGTTCCTTTGTGTGAGGACAAATGATCTTATGAATTTCATTTCAGTTATAAGGGAATGAAAATTGATTCAGAAGGCCCAAGAAAAATACTTTGAGATGCAGTGGAGGAAGGATCTGGCGTTGAAGTAAAATGGAGTCGTATTTCAAGTTATCACTCGGCTTTATCTTCATCTTATTCAGCCTTCCTGTATACTGGATTGTACAAAGTGAGATTTCTGTAAAGTCATGTACAGATTTCATATTGTAATTTTTCATAAAACATTTTCTATTTATGTGCAACCTTAAGTCAATCTCTAATGTGGAGTATTTGTTAACATCAGGTTTCATGATTTTATTAAAGGTGTATTGCATGGAGTTAGTTATTATATGGGTAGTGTAATCATTTTTAGGCGGGTTGCGTGTAACCAACCCGCCTATTAGATTGATGTGTCCGACGTCCGTCTGTCCGTCTGTCTGTCTGTCCGTCCACATTTTTCGTTTCCGGACTCTAACTTTAAAACGGTTTGACCAATCAAATTCAAACTTCACAGGGAGATAGATCACCATCATAGCTAGGTTCCTTTCGAAATTGGTGAAATTCCGTGTGTTCGTTTGTCCGTTTTTCGTCCGTTTGTCTGTCCATCCATCTGTCCACATTTTCGTTTTCGGACTCTAACTTTAAAACGGTTTGACCAATCAAATTCAAACTTCACAGGGAGATAGATCACCATCATAGCTAGGTTCCTTTCAAAATTGGTGAAATTCCGTGTGTTCGTTTGTCCGTTTTTCGTCCGTTTGTGTGTCCATCCATCTGTTTGTCCACATTTTCGTTTCCGGACTCTAACTTTAAAACGGTTTGACCAATCAAATTCAAACTTCACAGGGAGATAGATCACCATCATAGCTAGGTTCCTTTCGAAATTGGTGAAATTCTGTCTGTTTGTTTGTCCGTTTTTCCGTCCGTTTCTTCGTTTTTGTCCGTTTTTCTGTCCATCCATCTGTCCGTCCACATTTTTGTTTCCGGACTCTAACTCGAAAACGGTTACTCCAATCTAATTCAAACTTCACAGGGACATACATCACCATCATAGCTAGGTTCCTTTCGAAATTGGTGTAAATCCGTCCGTTCATTTGTCTTGTTTCTGTCCATTTGTTCGTTTTTAGATTAGAAGTATTACATTTCTTAGCACGTCGAACACATTTACCTTAAGTGGGTAACCTAACATTTCTTTCCTTGTTCCTAAATTTAATGAGAGCAGTTGCTAACCTTGTTTCCTGCGTGCGCAACCCGCCTTTTGGGGCACCTCTGACCCTCTTGTTTGTATAATTTTTGATGAATTTATGAACTATTGAAAATAAGAAAAATCCAAGGTTATTTCTTTTTGTTTGCTTAACCTTTTTTTTTTGGTAATTTGTACTTCTGATATATGAAAAATCAGAATAATTTCTAAGCTATGAATTAAAATGATATTCCTGGTTTACATGTAGATGTCAGTGTGCAGCAGCAGATTATTCCAACATTGCAGAAGACAAAAACAGATTCAAGTCTTAGGTATGTTAACGTATTTCTGAAATGTTCTAAAATTCCACTGGTTTATATTTCTGACCATAGTCTACCTGCAGCCACTACATTGCCCATAGATTGTATAACATTACAGGGTTACATTTTATATTTTAGATAATGTTTTTCTCATTACTTTTTTTCTTAGGCACCATCAAAGTTTAATCATTAGTAACCAGCCTTGTGAAACACATACTTGATTATATACTGCAAACCAGTTACATATTTAAGATGTTGTTTTCTTTCTCCTTCACAGGACCAACAATCTTTTGAATAGTATTATGTTTCAACGGGTGTCAAGTAATGAAGAAACTCTAGCCCAGTGGTCACTGGTAAGTGTCATGCTCCACCCATATATAGTACAACCATGTACAAATAGAACCAGTGGATATTCAATATAGGTTCAAATATAATCGTTCTTGAGATCTAGAAATCAAACACTTTGTCATTGTTATTGTTGTTGTTATTATAATTATTATAAATTGGACTGGTGTTGGAAAGGTGTAGGAAGTTGATACTTGGTAGGGATGTTGGAGCCCAACTTAGGAGTCAGCCCATCTTAAGATGGGCTATAGCCCAACTTAGGATCCTAAGTTGGGTAGCCTATCTTAAGATGGGCTTAGCCCATCTTAAGATGGGCTATAACATATTAGCCCAACTTAGGATAATAAAATACAAGAAGGTTTTTAAATCTAAAATTTAATATTATCCTTTTAGATAGAATGTCCATAGCTTATTTTAAGATGAATTGACAGATATATATAGTCTGAATTCATTTGTCATTCCAAGGCAGTTAATATGTTAGCTGACAAGATGTCTATTGTTCAACCACTCCTTTGAGCTTAATTGTTTTACTTCTGGGGAGTGATTAGGCAACTGGATTACATTGTGATTTATCTATTGTTTCAAGATTCTTTTTATGTTGATTTGTTTGACTATGTGTGTGAACTGTTATCTGGATTAGTGTTAAGATTTACCTTTTGTCCCAGCATTACTTTTGAACTTGACTTGTTTCACTTGTGCTTGAGTGACTAGCTGACAGGATTAAATAGGTATTGTTCGAAGATTCTTTAAGGTATTTTTACCTGTTTCAGGAAAACAATTAACATAATCATAATTGTTAAAAGCAAAGCTAGGTTCTTAAGTAGACAATTACTGCTGTTTAACCGAATACATAAGATTCACTTGTTTGATTAAATTACATTTTAGCAATAATTAGTGTAATTTTAAAAATGTAATTTGCATTTTTTTTTGTGAAAATAAAGTGCTGTTTATAAAACTTCGCTAAATTTTATACTATGACTCACCCATAAAATCACATATGGGTTGTCCCCCATAAAGGTTTGATAGGATTAAGCCTCTTTGTGTTTTGATATTACTTTTATGATGATTTGTTTCACTTTATGATTGAGGTTTTCCTATTGTGCACTTTACCCACCCCAAGTGAAACAAATCAACATCAATAGAATGTTGAAACAATAGCCACAAATCCAATAAAGAAATCATCCCAATATAGACAAACAAATCAACATCAAAGGAATATTGTAATGCTTCTCAGGGCTCAGGAAACACAATTCATTTTAGTTTCTGTAATTAAAGACTGTTGAGCTTTGATAAAATTTAACATATTTTTTTCAAAATAAAAAAAGAATGTATAGGCAAAAGTCCTGTTCAAGGAACATTCAAGGAGACCAATGATAATGTCTTCTTTTTCATAATAATGTTTTATAATTTCCTTTCATTTGCACATGCAAAAAAACATTTCTTAGTATAGCAAGAGTAAAAATTGTTTCTGGAATTTTATTATCTTAAGTTGGGCTGATATGTTCTAGCCCATCTTAAGATGGGCTAGCCCATCTTAAGATAGGCTACCCAACTTAGGATCCTAAGTTGGGCTATAGCCCATCTTAAGATGGGCTGACTCCTAAGTTGGGCTCCAACAGGGACATTAGTTAGGGGTTGTAGGTGTGCAACGTCATGGTGTGATCTTGATTTGACCTTTGACCTTGCCGTAGTGACCTTGACCTATAAAATCTTGTCTGGGCTATATCTCGGAAACTGTAAGGTGTAGGAAGTTGATAATTGGTAGGGACATTGGTAAGGAGGTGTAGGTGTGCAACGTCATGGCGTGACCTTGATTTGACCTTGCCGTAGTGACCTTGACCTATAAAATCTTGTCCCGGCTATATCTCGGGAACCATAAGGTGTAGGAAGTTGATACTTGGTAGGGACATTAGTTAGGGGGTGTAGGTGTGCAACGTCATGGTGTGATCTTGATTTGACCTTGCCGTAGTGACCTTGACCTATAAAATCTTGTCTTGGCTATATCTCAGAAACCGTAAGGTGTAGGAAGTTGATACTTGCTAGGGACATTGGTAAGGGGGTGTAGGTGTGCAACGTCATGGCGTGACCTTGATTTGACCTTTGACCTTGCTGTAGTGACCTTGACCTATAAAATCTTGTCTTGGCTATATCTCAGAAACCGTAAGGTGTAGGAAGTTGCTACTTGAAAGGGACATTGGTTAAGGGTTGTTGGTCTGCAACGTCATGGTGTGACCTTGATTTGGCCTTTGACCTTGCTGTAGTGACCTTGACTATAAAATCTTGTCCGGGCTATATCTCAGCAACCATAAGGTGTAGGAAGTTGATACTTTGTAGGGACATTGGTTAGGGGGTGTAGGTGTGTAACGTCATGTAGTGACCGTGATTTGATACTGTATGTATGGGTTATATTCAAAACATTCAAACCATAATTCGACCATACATAATTGTGATATTTTCATTGACAGCTATTCTCCAGTTAAGAGTTTTTACAGCTGCATAACTTCTAGTTAACTGAATTGTCTTGTTTTAATACTTAATCTTTACATGCAGTGCTCTGAAAGTATCCCAATCTGTATACTGCCTCACTACTTCTATATCTCACAGTGTTGAAAAATATTTCCCCAGGCTGTGGGGTACGGGCATCTCTGGTGCCATTTTTCAATCATTTAAAAAAGCGGTTTCGAATAGAAAACATATTCTGAGTTGTGTCAAATTCCCCCAAAGGCCACCTGCCCAAATGTGAATCCAGTGAATCACATCGAAGATGTCCTACCCCAAAAGAAGAGACAAACTGAAAAAGAAACAAAAGTAGGCCATCCCGTTTGGTTGTAGCTCTTGACCGCGGCACAAACAGGTGTGACTAAGGTATATGCCATAACCGGAACAAAATACTGTGCATATTGAAGAAGAGTGAAGTTTGATGTCATACAGAGACTACTGTATCAGTGGATGCCAGAGACATTGTTCATAAAAGATTTATCTGAAAGTCTCATTGTTCATGAACAGTTAAAAAATGTGTACTATGACAAAGACTGAATATTGTTGAACGGTTGTCTCAAAGCAGATCTTTTGACTTTTCTTTCCTGAAAAATATTTGGTAAATATTGTGGTGTGCATGTTAACTTTAGTATATTTATGTCCACCCCACTGGGGGGTGGACATACTATTTTTGCTTTTTCCGCCGTCCGGCGTCCCACTTGGTTTCCAGACATTTTAGGCAACAGTTCTTATCCTATCTTTACCAAATTTGGCATGCAGGTTTATTGGGTTAATAGCTTGTATGGGATTGCTTTTGGTGATGATAGCTCTATAGCTAACTGAGTAATAGCTACTTTGCTACTTTTGAGTAGCTCTTTGGTTTCCAGACATTTTGAGGAATGCTATTAAGCCGAGCTTTCTGAAATTTGGTATGGAGGTTCATTGGGTAATAGCTTGTATGGGATTGCTTTTGGGGGGAATTGCTTCATAGATGAGTGAGTAATTAATTAAATAAATGAGTAATTAGCTATTTTGAATACTGAAAAAGGCAAATGTGCTCATATCTCCTAAACTGTGCGAGATAGAGCGATTTCGTCGAAATTTTCAACCCACAGGGTATCTAAGGAATGTACTCTTTGCAATTTTCAAAAAATTTTCCCCTCCCCAAAAATGGCGGCCATTTTGATTTTTCGAATTTTTGCCAAAAATAGAAAAACAGGAATTTGCTTCTATCTTCTTAACCGTGCAAGATAGAGTGATTTCGTCAAAATTTTCGACCCAACCAATTAGTGGTCCTACGATTAGACGGAAAATCGATTAATCGTCTATTTAAAACTTTCGATGTAGAAAATCGATTCTCATTTTAAGAATCGATTGTGAATCGAAAGTAAGACTTATAAACCACCTAATTTTCCCTTTTTCTACAGATGTTTAACATTTTATTTTCGTAACATTTGTTTACATTATCTGCCATGTTTCTTTCACTGGTATCTACTTCCTGTTGATTACAACTAAAACTCAAAATTTCTGTAGGTATTTAGAAGATCTTTTAATACAATAAACTAAGTTCAACCTAAATTAAATTTAACTTTCACTGCTTCACACACAACATGTATACTCCCTATAAATGGGGAATAATAACCTTGGCCATAAATCAAGTGGAGAGAGATCACACTGCTGTAATACTTCAGCAGTCTGCCATGAATATTTTTGACAAATTTTGTTGAACAAGAAAACTAAAATGTTTACTACATTGCCATACTTAGAATTTTACAGTATCTAAGAAATTATAACTATATGAAATGAATAGGTCATGAAGATCTGCTTAAAAAACGAAATTCATGGAATATTGTTTTCAGGATAAGAGTCAGATTTTCCAGACCCCATCCAATACACATAAACTTGAGTGACAATGCTGAAATACATGTTCACTTGTGCCAAACTGTTTCGTATAACCTAGTATATATTACAAAACATCAATATTGACCAGAAACAATAAAAGTCACTCTTCCATTTGATTAATGAAAGTAGCATGTCTTTGAAAAGTGTCCTGAGTTAAAAATGGAAGGAAATTTCCATGAACACATGTCTATGTATTGTTTAGTTCCCAAAGAAGCATTTTATTCAGGATAATTTTCAGAAGCTGCTTGGCAGTCACTGTTCTTGACATATGATAATGATAAGCAGATATTCTATTCTTCTTTGTTGCATGTATACAAAGTGTCCTGAGTTCACAACACAGGTGTACCACATGGTGATGTTGAACAAAAGGGGTTGAAATAGACTTGCACCAAGTCTTTGTATTTCTCATCCCACTAAATCTGACATAGATGAAAACATTATACATCCACTTAAGGAGGGAAAAATCCTTCTCTATGCTGAAACAGTACTGTTGTCAGCCCCACATTCTAGTATAAAGTCATACAGTCCTCATATAATACCTTAGAAAAAAGGACTTGAAGAAAGTCTAGGGTTGAAATATTGTTTATTTTAAGCATGATTGGTTGCTAATCTGCTGATGTTACATTCAAACACTGTAAATGATTTAGCTGATGAAAAGGGAGAATGAAAATAAATATTATTTTGTAACTGTTAAGGCCATCTTAATAGATTATTATATTATTGCTGATACACATACTTGTTGACTCTTCAACCTACTGGTTTCCTAACATACCCCCTTCCCTACCCCAAAATGTAAACAAATAACCTAGATTTTTTTCACCACTGACCTATCGGAAGACTACTGTTCTTATATTTGGTAAAAAAGAATATTCTGTCTTTCTTACAAAGCAAGCAGAAAAACGATTATAATCGATAATCGATTGCTCAGAGTTACCGATTAATCGATTCTGATTTTTTAGACCGATTCCTAACACTACAACCAATGCAAAAAGGCATGAAGCTGAAATAATTTACATCTACACTAATAAATATTTAAGCATCATTGATATATTTTACAAATGAAACAGGGTCTTGTAAGACTACTGTACAATTTTGGCAAAAGATTCATGGGGTGGAGTCATTACACATGATAATGTGTGTTCTTCTATGCTATCCTGTTTCTATTCGCGTCTACTATCAACAGGGCGTCCTATTTCTAGTTTAATTTACTAATTTACTTTCCTTTATAATCTTTATATAAATATTCTTTTTGATCTAAGGTAATGGATTCAATTGATTTTAATGTTGAATTCAACATACTTCAAAGATCTTTTCTCAACATGACGTGAGAAAATTGAGATAAACACTGTGGATGAACCTATGTATACTTGTTGATAAAGCTTCTAAACTGTGATCTATTGGTCATTGGCAAGCGATTGACAAGACAAGGGTGAGATTCAAAAAGCACAATCTCAAAGGGGCTAGAGAATGTATTACAGCTACTGCTCTAAGTCCCCTGAAAAAACTGTAGAAAGGTTACATAAACAGTCTAACAATCTATTAAAAGCATGTAGCTTACTTATAATGTAACACTTCATTCAAGAAACATCTGTTTTTAATTGTAACCGTTCTTCTTGTATCAGTTGACCCATAAGTTCCTAGGTTTGATTGTGATGCACAATTTAAGTGTTATTGTTAGCAGTTATATCATGTTTACCTATTTCTATATCATTGAACAAGATGATGCATAAATCACCACATTGTCTAATTCTGATTTGACCTTGGACCCCTTGTTCAAGGTTAATTGAGGTTAGACAAACTAAAAACTGTATACTCCCAGAATGCGTGCTGGTTAAAGTACTTGCTGCCCAGTGCTGGTATTCACAAAATGGATCAAGCTCAACTTGAGCCAAAAATCAGCTCAAGTTAACAGCTGTTTATACTAAACTTGAGCCAATATTTGGCTCAACTTGAGCTTTTGTGAATACGGCCCCAGGGTGTTTGTACGTATCATTTCCCCAGTGCACGAGGTCTGGTCAACATTACTTAAACACACATTATCTCTCAACTGATGATTTACTGGTACAGTTAATATGTCAATATTAGTCAATATATACAAGGCAAAGTTGATGTTTATTGTATCCACCGGAAGCATCCGGTGGATACTTTGGTTTAGCGTTCGCTACGCCGCCGCCGCCACCGCGCGTAGAGAGATTTTCGGCGTTAACGCTCTAAGAGGAAAACAACAGCAGCTAGGTTCACCAAATTTGCAGGATATCTTCATTGGGGGGTAAGCTTCTCTGGGAAGGAAAATAGCCTCATTCTGAAAAACAAGATGGTCGCCACGGGCATTTCTTTGAAAATAATCTACATTTTTCTACTGGCTGTTCCTCATAGGTAGAAGGTTGAATCTCTTCATAGGTGATATGTATGACACATATACATGTCCTCTACAACCTTGCACACATTTGACCTTGAAGCTCCTAACTCAAGGTCATCCACGGAGTGCCGAAGTTACCCACATAGAGGACTTTAAAAGTGCCTGTATCTCCCTTATTATTGGTCCTAGAGGTTTGCAATGTGAAGGCAACCTATAGGAAATCATGTGCTGCGAATCTTCTGATGTGGTCAGATTTGACCTTGGACCCCTCCTTCAAGGTCAAACGAGGATAGCCAAACTTAAAAGTGCTTATAACTCGCTTATTATTGATCCTAGAGGTTTGGGATGGTAAACCAACATATAGAAAATCATGGACTGCGAATCTTCTGATGTGGTCAGATTTGACCTTGGACCCCTCCTTCAAGGTCAAACGAGGATAGCCAAACTTAAAAGTGCTTATAACTCGCTTATTATCGATCCTAGAGGTTTGGGATGGTAAACCAACATATAGGAAATCATGGGCTGGGAATCTTCTGGTGTGGTCAGATTTGACCTTGGGCCCCTCCTTCAAGGTCAAATGAGGACAGCCAAACTTAAAAGTGCTTATAACTTGCTTATTATTGGTCCTAGAGGTTTGGGATGGTAAACCAACATGTAGGAAATCATGGGCTGGGAATCTTCTGACGTGGTTGGATTTGATCTTGGGCCCCTCGATCAAGGTCAAACGAGGACAGCCAAACTTAAAAGTGCTTATAACTCGCTTATTATTGGTCCTAGAGGTTTGGGATGGTAAACCAACATGTAGGAAATCATGGGCTGGGAATCTTCTGGCGTGGTTGGATTTGACCTTGGGCCCCTCCTTCAAGGTCAAACGAGGACAGCAAACTTAAAAGTGCTTATAACTCGCTTATTATTGGTCCTAGAGGTTTGGGATGGTAAACCAGCATATAGGAAATCATGGGCTGGGAATCTTCTGGTGTAGTCGGATTTGACCTTGGGCCCCTCGGTCAAGGTCAAATGACGACAGCCAAACTTAAAAGTGCTTATAACTCACTTATTATTGGTCCTAGCGGTTTGGGATGGTAAACCAACATATAGGAAATCATGGGCTGGGAATCTTCTGGCGTGGTCGGATTTGACCTTGGGCCCCTCCTTCGAGGTCAAACGAGGATAGCCAAACTTAAAAGTGCTTATAACTCGCTTATGATTGATCCCAGTGGTTTGGGATGGTAAACCAACATACAGGAAATCATGGGCAGGGAATCTTCTGGCATGGTCGGATTTGACCTTGGGCCCCTCCTTCAAGGTCAAGTGAGGACAGCCAAACTTAGAAGTGCTTATAACTCATTTATTATCGATCCTAGAGGTTTGGGATGGTAAACCAACATATAGGAAATCATGTGCTGCAAATCTTCTGATGTGGTCAGATTTGACCTTGGACCCCTCCTTCAAGGTCAAACGAGGATAGCCAAACTTAAAAGTGCTTATAACTCGCTTATTATCGATCCTAGAGGTTTGGGATGGTAAACCAACATATAGGAAATCATGGACTGGGAATCTTCTGGTGTGGTCAGATTTGACCTTGGGCCCCTCCTTCAAGGTCAAACGAGGACAGCCAAACTTAAAAGTGCTTATAACTCGCTTATTATTGGTCCTAGAGGTTTAGGATGGTAAACCAGCATATAGGAAATCATGGGCTGGGAATCTTCTGGTGTGGTCGGATTTTACCTTGTGCCCCTCGTTCAAGGTAAATTGACGACAGCCAATCTTAAAAGTGCTTATAACTCACTTATTATAGGTCCTACAGATTTGGGATGGTAAATCAACATATAGGAAATCATGCGCTGGACATCTTCTGGTGTGGTCGGATTTGACCTTGGGCCCCTGCTTCAAGGTCAAATGAGGACAGCCAAACTTAAAAGTGCTTATAACTCGCTTATTATTGGTCCTAGAGGTTTGGGATGGTAAACCAACATATAGGAAATCATGCGCTGGGAATCTTCTGGTGTGGTCGGATTTGACCTTGGGCCCCTCCTTGAAGGTCAAATGAGGACAGCCAAACTTAAAAGTGCTTATAACTCGCTTATTATTGGTTCTAGAGGTTTGGGATGGTAAACCAACATATAGGAAATCATGGGCTGGGAATCTTCTGGCGTGGTCGGATTTGACCTTGGGCCTCTCCTTCGAGGTCAAACGAGGATAGCCAAACTTAAAAGTGCTTATAACTCGCTTATTATTGATCCCAGTGGTTTGGGATGGTAAACCAACATACAGGAAATCATGGGCGGGGAATCTTCTGGCATGGTCGGATTTGACCCTGGGCCCCTCCTTCATGGTCAAGTGAGGACAGCCAAACTTAAAAGTGCTTATAACTTGCTTATTATTGCACTTAGAGGTTTGGGATGGTAAACCAGCATATAGGAAATCATGGGCTGGGAATCTTCTGGTGTGGTCGGATTTGACCTTGGGCACCTCCTTCAAGGTCAAATGAGGACAGCCAAACTTAAAAGTGCTTATAACTCGCTTATTATTGGTCCTAGATGTTTGGGATGGTAAACCAACATGTAGGAAATCATGGGCTGGGAATCTTCTGGCGTGGTCGGATTTGACCTTGGGCCCCTCCTTGAAGGTGAAATGAGGACAGCCAAACTTAAAAGTGCTTATAACTTATTATTGGTCCTAGAGGTTTTGGTGCATTGTCTTTACGGTGGATACAATTTGCATCGGTTTTCCGATGCGCTAGGTCTAGTTTTGATTTTCAATTTAAAAAATAAAATTTAATCATTGTAATAATAATAATATTTTGTTTATTCATGAAGTATATTATTCTCTTTAGAATGAGACAGCTGTGGATACTGGATCTGTGGATTACTGTCGTCCAGTAAAAAAAATTCTACAAGGAGTTGAAGGTAATAAATTAGACACTATTATCCATGTATACTATCCACATTATTGAGCTAATTGAAACACCGGAGAAATTTTTACATGAAGTGCACTATGAAGTAAATGGTTGTATTAATAATGTCAACAGTAATGAAGGTCTGGCATAATATGTATTTTTTTTTCAATTCCAAATTTAAACTGTTTTATTAAAACAAAGCAGATATATTTTCTTCTTAGTTTCAGCCTTCAGATAATCTAATACAGTAGAACCCCTATTATCCAACCGTCTATTATCCGAATTTTCAATTATCCGACCTCAAACCCACTCTCCCAACTCCATTTAAACCTATTATTTTAGGCTTTCTATTATCCAACCTAATTGTTACTCCCCCAAGAGGGTTGGATAATAGAGGTTCTACTGTATTTATTTCTACTTATGAAGAAATATAACTGATTCTATGTGAAGAATTGTGATTCCATTTAAATATAACTTATTGAAGTGCTTTCATTCAAGTTCCTGTTTAAATGTCTTGTAAATCATAACTTTTTATATTGCATAAGCTGTTGTTACATAATCCTTTCAAGTGGTGCCAGTATTCCCCAGTCAAAACAGACAAGTGAGACCAAAGGCAACCGATACATTGTACAATCCCATTGAGCACACAGTCCTACAGAGTGCACATATTCCCTCATTCTGTCTTTCATCAATTTGAAGGACATTAGTCTGTATAACACAATTCTGAAGGTTAAAATGGCTGAATGATTCAGCAAAAGATAAGAAATATAGAAAATATATGGCATGTGTTTTTGAGAAGCCTTTTTTAAAAAATTAGTGGTTGTGTTGTAATAAATGCAAAAGACATAAGGATGTAGTTGGCAGAAAGGCCCATAAGATTTGTGCTCAACTTCAAAAAGAACCAAGGAAAACGAAATGTGACAGTAGAGCTTCTATGTCTATTGCTTCTGATTCAGTATGAAACTCTGTAGAAGATTCACTGTTACATGAAGATGATTCTTCTTCATCTTCACAGAATAATTCCCTTTGAGGCACATTACAACTCCTAGTGTAAAGAATTGTAACAGGTCTTGTCTTCATTGTCCATAGTAAAACTTTGGAGAAGAAAGAGTCAAGTTGAGACAGCAGATCCACTATTGTGAGGGTTCTGCTTTCGGCACTCGGGTCCAGGACCCATCATCCATCTACCAGCCCTAAAAGAGCCACAGAGAGAGCTTGATCTGGAACTAGTGGCAATTTAAGACATTTCGGTTCAAGTACTTACAGAAATTCAACATCCCAGGATGTATTGGCAGAGATCTAGAGTTATTCCGATAGGGAGGTGGAGAAAGGCATTGAGAGGCGTTATCACTCCAAGCACTATTTCTGGAGAGGATATTATAGAAATAGACAATGATGAGCAAGGGGTTATGGGCGATTTTACAACGATTAGCGATATTAGGATCACGAAGGCGGAGCCTGAGTGATTCTAATGTGGTAATCGTTGTAAAATCGCCTATAACCCCGAGCTCGGAGTTGTCTATTTCTATTCTAACATGACATTTTGGGTGAAAAATCTGGGTGAAAAAGCCAGAGGTAGAGTCGACTAGCAACCTTCTGTCTGTAGTAGATGACTATCGAAGAAACTTTCCAAGAGGTGTTCAATGGCATTTCTTCCCATCTCTGTGTTTGAAGATATATGAAACTGTACACATAAGAAGGCAAGAGGGGAAAGAGGTGGAAGGACCTGCTTTCAAATCTGTTCTATTTTCTGATTAGATTTTGATGTTTGAAAGGCCTCAAAGGTTCTATTTAACAGCTCTCTCAATGGACACCCCTGAAAGCTCCCAAAGGATATGTCAACATTGTGACACTAGTCTTTTGTTCCTTCTATTGATGCACCTACAACTAATCAGACATAAAAATATATGCAGTGTTAACAACTTTAAGAGCTTTACTTTAAGATTGCTGTAGAATAGATCAACACTTGTGTCACTTCCTTAACAGATTCTTTTAAGAACCCGAGGAAGCCCTGTGATATTCTGAAGACAGCAGATCAGACTCTCAAGTCTCAACTTCTAGGATGTGTCACACTATGAAATAAAGCTTTAAACAGAATTTAATTTGGATTTTCATTCTGATATTACAATTTACACCTCTCATCATTGATATCTCTGTTGACTTGAGTTGAGAGAGGTTTTTCCTGCTATTATAAATACTCTGGAGAATAACTAAATCAAAAGGCCAATAGTGAAAAAGGATGATTTTTCTTCCCCCTACACAAAAGGCATGTAGGAAAGAGTATAAAGCTTTAGAGTTGCCAAAGCCCATCAGTACTAGTTGTGGAATGATTTACATAAAGCAAACTGTGTTTCCAGGACTTTGAGTGGAATGAAATCTGCTAATTTTCTAAAACTACAAATGTCTTTGTAAATTGTGAATATGTCTCAAAGTTATACGATTAAATGTTTTTGATGAAGATATCAGCTATTAACAAGACTAATTAAAAAATACTAACATTTTCAACAAGCAGTTCTTAGATATTCTCTTAGGATTTTGTAATTTCTGTCAAAACATAAGCTAGTTGGGTCCCATGGTGACTGCACAACACAGCTTAAGGTGGGATTTCATCCATATAAACTATAATGGTTCCCTGGTCTTGAGACAAACACTTGTGCAACACAATATCTTGACTCAATGTCTGTGCACTATATACAGCTATATACAGGTAGACTGTAAGACACAAAAACAATTTACAGATGAACTGTATGTAGCTGTTTATAGTATGTAGACTTGTGTTATTGCTTACTTATTTTGGGCCAAGTGATCTGGTTTTACACATATCCACCCTCTGCAAAGTCAAGACCCCACTACTTGCTGGTGGTGTTTGTATAGAGAATACATGTATTGCTCATGTGTTATATCATTTACCCTACTCTCCAGTAATGCTGTATTCACCTTTGTAAGAGTTATGTCAGAACAATTTATGCAATAAAATTGGTTAGGGTTATTGTAAATTTAATAAAAAATTCAATGGTCAATGAAAAGTAGAAACCAACCTCCTCTTACTTTCACATCTTATTGAGAGGATTCCTTATTGACAGGATGCCTTAATTTTAGAATAAGAGCCCACATGTGCACTCTATTTATGGTACTATGCTCTCAGTTGAATATACGCTGTATTGGTTTCCTTCCTTTTGGTCTTGCATTTCTATGTTTTGGCCGGGGCTTACTGGCAGTAGTTAACATAATCATTTACCAAAATGATATAAGTACAATGTATTTTATGTTCAAAAACTGCAACAGAATAATTAACCAAATTAAAAATGTGAGGATTACTAGAAGAATACTTTTGTTCAATAATATATTAATATAGAAAACATATTTTTAAGTTGTTCACAAACAGGCTTTGCTATAGGCCATATGTTTCAATATTTTAGGTGAAGTGAATAAATCCTACACTCTTCTTAATGTACATGTTGTCATCCGCCATGGAGAACGCACAACAATGTACAACCTTCCCAGTGTGAACAATCCCCACATATCCTGCCAGTTTGAGCAGTCTATTACAGGAGATTCTCTCTCTGCACAGTACTTGGAGTGGGTAAAGAACAATGAATTGGGTCCACACAGTAAATATCCCACCGGAGACACCTGCAAGACAGCCCAGCTCACACCCAGGGGCCTAGTCCAGCAAATATATAATGGAATGTATCTTGGTAAAGTCTATAGGATGCCATTATTTGATGAGACCAGTTGGTCAAAACAGGGTAATGATATGAAAAAAATACATAAAACAAAGGATAAGATATATGCTCGGACTACAGAGTATTCTAGAACATTCCAGAGTTCACTTGGGTTTCTGTATGGATTAACTAGCCAGTTGCCTAATACTCACACACCCTATAAACTAGTCAGAGGTTCACCATTTACAAATGTTTGTTCTGCCAAACTAGCTCAGGAGTCTTGTTCATGTAGGGCATTAGAGACTGGTAACATAGATGAGCTATTTCGTGATGATAATAAGACGGAAGATGACATTACAAATAAGGACAAAACACATAAGTTAAAGGAGGAATTGGGGAAGGTTTTAGGCATTTCAGCAGGTAAAATACAATGGCTAGGTATGAGTCTTGAAGTGTTCATGGGATATGCCTGTCAAGGCCACCTACTGCCTTGTATTAAAGACACAGGTAAATGTGTTACAAAGGAACTGTTGCGAAAACTCTGGAATGCTATTGAAAGTAAGTCTAATTCAACATATGTAAGTGATAAAGAGAGATTAAAAAGCATGTTACATGTGCATCCCTTATTACAAGAAATAGCCTACAGACTATTAAATATCACGCGCAAGATATCTAGTCCGAAGTTTGTCTTATATTCAGGACATGACAAGACACTGACACCTTTAGCTATTGCCTTGGGAGTCCATGATGGAAAATGGCCACCTTATGCCTCGAGACTGGTGATTGAATTATATGCAAAGGACTATCATTATTTTATCAGAGTGTTGTATAATGGCAGAGATCTTACAGCTAGCCTAGATTTCTGTGAAGAGTTACATGATGGTTTGTGCTCACTGGGGCATTTCTTAAAATTTGTCTTCTCTGGTTTTAATCATTATGGTTACAACTCTTATAGTAAGTTGTGTAATGCGAAGATTTAAAATTGTGATTATCATTAACTTTTGTGAAAAAAAACAAACTTTACAATCCTAACATTCCTGAAGGCAAATAGCTTCATAAAGGCCCATTCCCTAATCTTTTAAAATCTCTCCTGAATCATTAAGCATTGCTTGTTTGTATACAAGAGAAATTCACACGAAAGGGGCCGAAGGCTCCCACATTTTCTATCGCTTATAGCAACAACAACCAATGGGCAGATTTTCAAATTTGGTGCATATGTGCAGTGTCCCTGGGAAAAATGTCTGAATGTGGTGTCATGGCATTTCAGCCAATCAAAGAAGTCATATGACAAGGGGTGCCATGTGTCATGAAAGGGGTGTGCTTGTCTGGAATCATCTTCCACTTTTTGTCAAAAATTGTTTTCCTGCTGGTTTTGGCGGCTATCTTGAATTGCTGCATAAAACACAAAAGGCATGATATCCGAATGGTTGTGAGACAGCGATTTTTAAAAAAACTTTTTGGTCCCCAGGGTATAAGTAGCCATCTGTCAAGAATACTTTTCCTGCCATTGTTGTCAGCCATCTTGAATTTGTGCGTAAAACTCAAAACACATTTATCTCTGAAATGGTGTAAGAGTGAGTGATTTTGACAAAATTTTTGGCACACAGGGTATACACAGAGTCATCTGGTGCTCCTTCAAGAAAGCGTTTTCCTGCCATTTTTTAGCAGGTTGGTTGAAATTTTGCATAAATAAAAAAACATATTAAAAAGAGCAAAATTATAGTTATTTCAGTAAAATCATTAATGCTTATTGGGACACTTTATTACTGTGCAAAAAAAAATATCTTTTTCTCTTGCGAAGCGATACTTGGAACTCAGAGGACGTGGGTTCAATCCTAGGTACAGGCAGATACATAGTGGCTCGGATGACCACTTAAAATGGCGGTCTTCTGTCATTGGGTCCTATCCCCAGCTTAAAGAATCTCAAGGACGTTGATAAATGGTCATCCTCGAGCCTCTGTCTTTCGGTTAGGGGAGTGTCAGTAATTTAAAACTTGGACTGTACTTGTACAGTTGGATGGGCCATATAGCACTTTGAGTCCTGTGGTACATGGAGATATTGCGCTGAGTATAAATACAAATACTCTAGTTAATAAGTTATTTTGACGAAATTTTTTATTATTATTTTTTTAAACAGACTAAAATATGGTCAAATTTGATTTCTGTTATACTTGTTTTCAGCATAATTTTTCCCTATTTAAGTAGTAATTTCACATTATATTTTTAATAGATTTCTTTGCATCACTGTCATTGTGCTTCCAGATGCTTTACATGAAAAGAAAATTTAGGTAACTAGACTGGGGTCCTTTTTTCCGAAATACCCAGCACTGTTTTCATTCTGGTAACTGCCATCCCCAACTTTTGCAAATGTTTGCTCGTATCACACATGGTAACTTTCCTGATAAACCGTTAATTTAAGTCAGTACAACCTCCATGTAATGATAAAACATCAAATTAAAGATGTTTAATACATTTTTTTTTGTTATGTGTTGCGTCTTAGAGTCCCATTTGAAATTGGGAGATTAAGTGCTATAAAAGTCCTATTAGAATATAGAATTACATTTTTGTGTGATTTTTCAGGGATCAATATGTGTTTTTATTTCAAACCCAATGGCATCTCAATGTATATTTGTGTGTGTATGTTAGATTTCTCAGTTTATGAATTGTCTTGTTGCATTTTATTTACTGCACATATCAAAAAATAATTTATTGTTACCCTACATAATGGCTTGAGACATTTAGTATTACATATATAAAAGATTTTTTAAAGACTTGTTTGAGTGTTTAACTCAATTTTGGTTGAATATTTTGGGCTGTGCAATGAATTCATTATTTGTGTTTTTTAATTTTGCCACTTTAATAAGCCAAGTAAAATGTATGCAAGAAACTACATATTATAACAAAGAACAAATTTTCAAACACTTAAGGCCAAGTTTGTAGATATATTAATACATGTATAAACTTATTGAAAATACCTTGTTAAAATATGTAATTCATAGTGTATTTATTGTGCTAGACTTGTTAACTTCTCTCATTTTATTGCGCTACAATAGCTTACCATGTGGGACTGAATGCTTTACTGGTTGCCGCGAGGCACAGACGACCAACGCTCGAGAAAAACAAGCATGCAGTTGGTTCGGCCTCATAGGTTGTCGTGACGTCATCACTTCCTGTGTATCAGCCTCCTTTTCGTTGGTCGCCGCCATATTGGATGCTCTGCTAAGTTTTCAAAGCTGTTTTCTATTATATCTCTGGATATATTGTTTGTCATTCGTCCATAATTCGGCTTTTCCTTTATTTAGCAGTATAGAATCTTATACCCAATTTTCAGCACTTCCGGTGCTGTATTTTGTCAGTTTTTTAACGTCTTCTTATTTCGCGTGTTGTGTGCTCGCCACTACACTAGTACTGCTCGAATCTACGGTTCGGAGTATTTTCATATTTTATTGCATTAAAACATGGCCACCGCCCACCAGTCTTCTAAAGATAAACCCAGATCCAGCAAATGCAATCATTTCTGTCAGCCATTCAACAGTCATGGCTATTGCCCTTCCTGCAGAGATGCAGGGAAGGGCGATGATCTGTGTGTTACAAAAGCTGGTACTTGTCAAATCTGTGCGTCTTTCACAGACGAACAGTCCACTAAAATTGCTAATAGAAGACGATACAAGAAAAAACATCCCACTTCTCAGGCATCGGACAAAGATCGGGACGAGGTACTGGGCGATTCTTTTGAATCGTTTTCTGGATCGCAAGCCGAACTTGAAGCTGCGGCCGATCATTTGTTTACTTCACCTCCACGTCCCAGACCCTTATCTTTCGATCCTTTGCCTCTTACTACACCAGGGCGTACTGTTCCTCCCACTCCCAGTACAGCCTTACATCATAAAGTCCATTCTTCTGTAGAAAAGTCTTTGGACCACAAATTTGATCAGAAATTTGGTGTTTTTCAGGCCAACATCTATGATGCCCTTAAATCTATGCGTGAAGATTTCCTAAAATCTCAACAAGGGCTGGCTGATAAGATCACCTCTTCGGCTGTTCGCACCGAACCTCAGACCTCTGTCAGTGCTTCAGAACCCATGGATATTGAATATGGCCCTTCTCTTCCTCCTCGCCTTCAGGCCGAGCAAGGTTCGGACGTTCATCTTAGCTCTTCCGAACAGACACAGTCTGTTCGCCCCAAGACGTCCTCTCACAAGGTTAGCCATGCTCCAATCTCAGGTTCGGGATCTGATTCCGATCATGATCGCCCTTCATATTCTAGACCTAAAAAGCACTCTGACAAGTCTAAACATAAGTCAAGGTCCGCATATTTGCCCTCATCGTCTGGGGAGGATCAGTCCCCTAGACGTAAACACAGGTCTCCCAAGCCCCAGAGAATGGCCTCTGATGATCAGGAACATCCTCAAATTGACCTTGATCCGCCCTACTATAGGGATGTGGCTCTGGCTGACATCCCAAATCAATATGCGGAGGAGGTAGATACTTTTCGACGTATCCTCAAATTACCTGATCCGAGGGATTCAGTCCCCAGACCTGCTACTGCTATCATAGGTATCGATGACGAGGTGGCCGTCCAAGAGCTGAGACCTACGGGTCCATCAGCTATGTTGCCCCTCAACTCTGGTATAAGAGATGCCTTTGACAAATTCAACAATGACCTTATGGCTGCAAACCTGGCAGAGGGCAAATACCCAAAGCCCCCCCCCCCCTTCCACTTCTAAGTGGTACAAGGTTGGACAACCTTGTTTTTCGGAGAAACTCCAAGACTTAAATGCAGACTTTGCCAAGATCTGTATATCTCCTAAACCTTCGGGGGCCCCTTTAGGCAAGGTCCCACTCTCTGTCCTCAAGGACTTAGAACAACAGGCAAGGTACAATCTAACCACTTTGAATTTCACGACCACTTTTGCCAAGACATCCTCCTCCTGCAACTCTACCATGCGGAGGTGTCGTTATGGACTAAAAGAAACCTTCAAGAAGGTCAAGTCCCAGGTCAGGAAAGGTGCCGACCCTGAAAAAGCAGTAAAACGTGGTTATGATGAGGCCTATGACTACTTTGATCTCTGGGAGAAGACCCTCACTATTCAACATAAGGCCATAACCTGCCTGAGCAAATCCCTTGCCCATATTTTACAAAGGGAACTTTACACAATGGCAACTTCCGGCTTGCTTAGACGCGAAGCCGAAATGTCCCACCTGCAGCCACAATTAGGGGAAACCAGACGTCAAGAGCTCAGGAATTCCTCTCTCTGGACTCGTTCCCTGTTCAACTCCCAGTCAGTGAAGGAAGGCGAGGACTTCCTTCTCAAAAAAGGCACCTCAAAAGATGCTCAGGGTTTCGGACCCTACCAAAATAAGCCCTTTCGTGGTTCCCACCACAATAAGAGAAGAGGCTCCTACAGGAAACGCCCCTTTGGGGGCAATTCCTCCCAAAGCAGCAACTATTCGTTTCCCTCTTCTAGAGGAAAACCAAACTTCAGAGGCTCCAGGGGTCGTTTTCGACCCCACAACAAAGGAAAAGGGCGTGGAAACCCCTCTTCCCAATGACTCCTATCAAGCCTCAGTCAATCCACCAGTAGGAGGTCGCCTCCGTTCTTTCAGGAGAGACTGGCACGCAAACAATTGCTCAGCCAACGTGTTAAATATCATCACCAATGGCTACGTTCTGCCATTCCTCTCAAGGCCAAACTTGATAAGATTTCCTCTGATTGTGTCAGAGTACAAGGCCCCTCAAAAAGACCAAGCCTTGGCCGATTGCATCCAGTCTCTCCTGTTAAAGAACGCTATCGAAAGGGTGGAAAATGTAAAATCTCTCGGGTTTTACAGTCGCCTCTTTCTTGTACCCAAGCCTCACCAAAGGTGGAGGCCAGTAATAGACCTAAGCAGGCTCAACACTTTTGTACACGTAGAAAAGTTCAAAATGGAAACGCCAGAGTCCATCAGGACTTCTCTGATTCCGGGGGAATGGGTAGCGTCAATAGACCTGTCGGACGCTTACCTCCACATCCCCATCCATCCAAACTCAAGGAAGTATCTAAGATTTTGCCACAGGTCACAGGTGTTCCAGTTCACCTCGCTCCCATTCGGACTAGCCACAGCTCCCCAGGTATTCACCATGGTCATCAAAGAAGTGAAGCTCATGGCCCTCAGCAGAGGACTCAGACTTCATCAATACCTGGACGACTGGCTGATCAGGTCTCAGTCCCAGGAGGAAGCATTAGTGAACACTCGGACAGTGGTAGATCTCACCCAGTCCTTGGGATGGATCTTAAACCAAGAGAAATCAGAACTGAAACCAACTCAGGTGTTCTCGTTCGTGAGCTACGAATACCACCTAGATTCAGCCCTTGTAAAACCCACTCAAGAGAGATGGCTCAAACTTCAGGATTTGATCCTACGACTCAAGTCGAAACATGTTTTGACTGCAAGATGTTTGATGTCTCTAATTGGGTTGCTAGCCTCAACGGAGAAGATGGTCCCGGAGGGACGCCTTCACATGAGACCGTTTCAGTTTCACCTGAAAGAGCACTGGAAATTTCCTCAGTCGCTGGACAGCCTCCTTCCCTGGACAGAAGTCATTTCTGCTCATCTGGACTGGTGGCAGAATCCTGCAAAGGTGATGATAGGCGCCGACCTTTATCCCAAAGACCACAGTATCCAACTCTTTACAGACGCCTCAAACGAAGGCTGGGGCGCTCACTTAGAACAAAGTTCTACAAAAGGGCTGTGGTCACCTCAGGAAAAAGGACTTCACATAAACGTCCTAGAATTGAAAGCTGTCTTTCTGGCTTTGAGACACTTCAAAGACCAGTGTCAGGACCAAACAGTGCTAGTTGCCACGGACAACTCAACTGTGGTAGCTTACATAAACAAACAAGGGGGAACACACTCGGCGGAGATGTGCGCACTCCTGTGGAGACTCATGACCTGGTGCCACCACTATCACATAATCTTGAAAGCCAGACACATTCCAGGGTGCCTGAATGTGATGGCTGACCTACTTTCCAGGTCGAACCAGGTTCAGTCGACCGAATGGTCACTCCATCCACAGGTGTTCAAACAGATCTGCCGAAAGTGGTTCACTCCCCACGTGGACCTTTTTGCCACTCATCTGAACCACAAGCTCCCTCTGTACGTGTCTCCTATCCCAGACCCCCAGGGCTGGGACATAGATGCTCTAAACATAGACTGGACCGGTCTCACTGCTTATGCTTACCCTCCAACGGCTCTCCTTTACAGGGTGATCCAAAAAATCAGGCAATGCACCTGCCTGATCATTCTAATAGCCCCAGGCTGGCCAGGGATGCCCTGGTTCTGGGACCTAGTGCAGCTCTCAACAGAGATCCCTCTACAACTCCCGGTGTCGACAACACTCCTCAAGCAGTCCCACAACTTTGTGTTCCACAGCTCCCCGCAGCACCTCAACCTCCACGCCTGGTCTCTAGGAGTGGACAACTCCAAGAACAAGGCTTCTCTGTGGAAGTGGCAGAGAGAATTGCTGCACCTCAGCGGTCTTCAACAAGGAACATCTACAAATCAAAGTGGGCCCTATTTGAAAAATGGTGCAGAGATAATTCGGTGGATTTCTCCTCACCATCTGTGAAGCAAATCTCAGATTTCTTTATGTATCTGTACCAAGACCTAAACAGGCGCCCCTCTACCATTGATGGTTACAGGACAGCTATTGTTGACACTCTAGGCCCTACGGCCCAGCATATTGCCCATAATGAGGACCTTCACAGGTTGCTCTCCAGTTTTCACAGGGATCGCCCCAAGAGTTCCAGAAACCTTCCTCAGTGGAACCTATCTGTTGTCCTCAATGAGCTCACAAAAGCGCCCTTTGAGCCTATGAAAGACACAGACCTCAAACATCTCACTCTCAAGACTGCTTTCTTGCTAGCTCTGGCCTCCGGCAAACGCCGCAGTGAAATCCACGCCTGGGTCGCCAACAAAGTATCTAATCTAGGCCAATGGGAAAAGGTGGCCTTGTTCCCTTCATCAGATTTTATAGCCAAAAACCAGCTAGCAAGAGAAGGTTCTCAAAGTGTGTCTCCGGTGACTATTCCTGCCTTGACTACCATTGTAGATAGACAATTCAAAGAAGACAGGACCTTGTGTCCTGTACGGGCTTTGAGGTACTATCTGGACCGAACCAAGGACCTGAGAGGGTCCCGGTCCCTTCTTTTCATCTCCTTCAAGAAAGGACATACCTCAGATATCAGACCCGCTACTCTCTCTTCATGGTTGAAACAAACCATTCTACTTTGTTATAAGCAAGCAGACCAGCAAGCCTTGGACTTAGTCCAAGTTAAAGCGCATGACATTAGGGCCTTCGCAGCCTCTAAGGCTTTTTACGGTGGGGTATCGGTGGACCAGATCATGCAAGCGTGTCACTGGAAAGCTCACAACACGTTTACCAATTTTTACCTAAAAGACCTTACTTGGTCGGACAACGACAACAACATGTATCTGGGACCAGTAGTAGCGGCTCAACAGGTCCTAGACCCTTCTCCTCAGTGATGTCTTCTTCGGAAACTAAAGGGGGGGGGGGGGGGGCACGTCCGCTACAGCTAATCCTTCAGGAGTCTCCCCAGGTCTAGGTATAAGCTACCTCATCAGGGTGTTACAGGTAAGGTCACACATATTAAATTTACGTTAACTTTAACTTCTTGGGACCATAAGGTTGTCTTATAAATAAGGTTGCAAATAGCAATTCTCGAACCTTGACCTCATTTCTGACGTCATAGCCCTTAGGGGTTCTTCCTATCTGTGTACTCCGGGTACACAATCCTCCTTCCAAACACCCTACAGTGTACGACACTGTGTATTCTCATCAGGTTTTTGGCTCTTTACAAGTCCGACCTTCAGGATTGGGACTCTGTAAATGGGACTCAGACTGGAAATTTTTTGGAACTATTTTTTATTACTCTCAATTCGAGAAAAACAACATTCAGACCTTCCAGTCTCAGCTGTAATCCCGCCACCGGGCGGTTGAATTCAGCATTCAGTCCCACATGGTAAGCTATTGTAGCGCAATAAAATTGAAAATTTTAATTACTTAAATGTAGCTTTTATAAGCTACAAGCTTACCATGTGGGACTGAGAAGAGTCCCACCCTACCTCCCCGCTGTATTACAGCTGAGGGGACATGGGTTTAATCTCAACGAAAAGGAGGCTGATACACAGGAAGTGATGACGTCACGACAACCTATGAGGCCGAACCAACTGCATGCTTGTTTTTCTCGAGCGTTGGTCGTCTGTGCCTCGCGGCAACCAGTAAAGCATTCAGTCCCACATGGTAAGCTTGTAGCTTATAAAAGCTACATTTAAGTAATTAAAATTTTCAAATTTCTGGTGTAGGTATGTTTTTTTATAATTAAAAGCATATTTCTGTATTTATCTACTGTGTAAAGTTGTAAATACAATGAAGTGTGAAGAAAGAATTCAATTCATGCAGCATCATTTTACAAATTCCGTAAATCTTATCATTCTCAATTGCCCAGTACAGTATCAGTGTCCATAGTCACGGGATTTCTTTCAGCGTAGGCATTTTATAAAAAGGGAGCAACAAACAGACCAAGATATTATTTATTTGCGCTAAAATATCTTACCATGTGGGACTAAGTGTTATCTGGGGTGGCCACTTGCGGCTCTGCACAATGACCGAGTTGCCCATTCAGCAGCATCCGCTGCCTCAAGATGATGTAGATAGTGATAGAGTAAATAACTTCCTTCTTCTCATTGGCCACCATATTGCTAGAAGCTCATTTTTGTCATAGATAATTTTAATTTTTTGTTAGTGGATACACGTATTATTGGATGTTGATTTTTATCAGTTCTTTTATTTTATATCATAGTTTAACATATCAGTGCATTTTCATAGAGAGGATAAGTATTCTTTCCTTATTTTGACTTTTATTCTGCATGTCACCTCAGACATCTCACATCAACATTTTTCAACTTTGGCCTTCCTAACTACTGGCCTACCTGCAGAGAGGCAGGTAAAAGGGACGATTCCTGCTTTACTGGCAGCAGACCATGTCTGCTCAGTGAGTCGTTTTCTGACAAACAAAAGAACAAGATCTTTATCAGAAAACAGTATCAAAGGAAAAAGCATGAAATCTCTCAAGAGGAATTGAAATTACTGGGTGACCCTGAGGCGGGAGAGGTCTTGTTCTTGGGATCTCAGCAAGAGCTAGAGGATTTGGCACAGATGTTCTATCAGTTTCCTCCGAGCCCTCGAATGTCATTCAATCTTCCTCTCTTTGGCCTCAAAAATTGAGTTTTGAGGCCTTATCTGACAAGTCACCCCATTTTGTCCCTGAAACTCTGGGCACCATCTTACAAAAAAAAAGAATTGTAAAGTCTTTGGGTTCCCAAATGCATCTCCTCCAAATGCAGCAGCAAATGGGGCTTTTCCAGGCATACATTATGGATGCCTTCAACAAGATCTCAGAGCAACAAGAGTCTTTGCAAGAACAGATCAGGGGCCCTAGAGCTTCAGTCTCAAAACCCCCCTCAGGTCCCGTGGTAGACTAGGCTAACATTTTGGATCCTGGACCTAGTACTAGCAAAGAAGTCACAGATAATCAGCCGCCTGTTTAAAGTTCCAAAACCTCATCAGAAATAGAGGCCAGTCATAGACCTAAGCAGGCTAAATCCCTCTTTAAAAGTAGAAAAATTGAAAATGAAAACTCCAGAACCCTTAAGGACCTCTCTAATTCCAGGGAATGAGTCTCCTTGATAGACCTCTTAGACACTTACCTTCACATCCCCATCCACATAATCTCAAGGAAGTTCCTATGGTTCACCCAAAAGTGGCCCCTCCTCCCTTCAGACTGGTCATAGCCCTACAAGTCTTCACAATGATAGTAAACTGAAGTTTATGGCCCACACCAGGGGAATCAGACTTCATCAATACCTGTATGACTGTCTTATCAAGACTCAGTTCCCAAGTGTTGCACAACTGAATACAAAGACCATCGTGAACCTAACACAATCCTTGGGGTGGACAATCAACCAGGAAAATCAGAGTTGATTCCCACTCAGGAGTTTTCTTTTGTGGGCTACGAGTACCATCTAGATTCAGCGCTTGCAAAACCCACTCTAGACAGATGGCAAAAACTAGAGGCCCTGATCCTGAAATGAAAGTCAAAGTTTGCTTTGACTGCAAGATGTTTGATGTCGCTAATTTGGTTGCTTACCTCAACAGAAAATATGTTCTTAGAGGATTGCGTTCACATGAGACCTTTCAGTGGCACCTCAAGGAAAACTGGAGATATCCTTAGTCACTGGACAGCCTCCTTCCTTGGTCAGAGATGATATCAGCTCACCTGGACTGGTGGAAAAATCCCCACAATGTGCTGAAGCGTTCATCTCCAAGACCACAACATACAGATCGTTGCTGACACCTCAAATGTAGGTTGGGGTACTCATTTAGATCAAGACTCAGTAAAAGGTCTGTGGTCAGATGCCCAAAAAATGGCCACACATAAATGTACTAGAACTGAAGACAGTCTTATTGGTCCTGAAACTGTTCAGGGTTCAGTGCCAAAATCAGACTGTGTCGATAGCCACAAACAACTCAACAGTGGTAGCCTATATATACAAACAGGGAGTAACCCACGCAGCACAGATGTGTGTTCTCCTGTGGAGATTCATGAGTTGGTGTCATCATTGCAAAATAGGACTGCATGCCAAGCAAATTCCAGAGTAACTCAGATCCAATCATTAGAATGGTCACTACACCCTTAGGTGTTCAAGCGAATCCATCAAATTTGGTTCACTCCTCATATAGCCCTATTTGCCACTTGCCTGAACCACAAACTTTGTCTCTACGTATCGCCAGTTTCAGACCAACAAGCATGGAAAATACAACCGTTCAACATAGACTGGTCGGATCTCACAGCATACGCTTACTGTCCTATGGCTCTCCTTCACAGGGTGATCCAGAAAATATGTCAGTGCAATTGCCTCATAATACAAATAGCCCCAGGCTGGCCATGGATGCCTGGTTTTAGGACCTAGTGCAACTCTTAGTGGAGAGCCCACTCCCAACAACCAGTGTCAGCAATACTTCTGAAGGAGTCCCACAACAAAATGTTTCACAACAACCCACAACATCCTAACCTTTATGTCAGGGGTCTAGGAGCGGACAGCTCCTAGAACAAGCTTTCTCTGTGGAAGTGGCAGAAAGAAATGCTGTCCCTCAAATTGCTGCCCATCAACAAGGACCGTCTACAGTCAAAGTATACCCTATTTGAAAAATGGCGCAGACTCAGACATTTTTATGTACCTGTACCAGGACCTAAATAGACGCCCATCAACCATTGATGGCTACAGGACTGCTATAGTTGACTCCTTGGGCCCAGCGGGGCTCCATCTCTCAAAGCCCGGAGCTGAACAGGTTGCTATTCAGCTTTCACAGGGATAGATCCAAAAGTTCCAAAAACTACCTAAGTGGAACCTTTCCGTTGTATTAAATGAGCTCACAAAAGCACCCATTGAGCCTATGAAAGACACAAACCTCAAACATCTAACCTTTAAAACTGCCTTCTTACCAGCCTTGGCCTCTGGCAAGTGCCGCAGCAAAATCCACGCCTTTGTTGCAAACAAAGTGTCGAATTTAGGCAGTAGAAAAGGCAGCTCTCAGATTTCATAGCCAAAAACCAGCTAAGAAGAGAAGGTTCCCAAGTGTCTCACTAGTGATCATTCTTTACTTTTCATTTCCTTTAAGAAAGGTCATACCTCACACATCATACTGGCTACCCCGTCTTCTTGGTTAAAACAAACTATCATGTGCTATAGTCAAGCAGATCAACAAGCCCTGGACTTGGTCCAGGTAAAAGCTCATGACATCAGTGCCTTCGTGGCCTCTAAAGGCTTCTATGATGGGGTTTTGGGTGGGCGAAATCATCCAAGCTTGTCACTGGAAGGCGCACAACACCTTCACAATTTTTTTTTGTCAGATAATGACAATAGTATGTACCTGGGTCCACTAGTAGCATCTCAACAAGTTCTAGATGCTTCCCCTCAGAATAGTCATCCTCGGGGGGAGAAAAAAGAAGGGGGTGGGGGGGTAACACAGCCTCTGCAGTGAAGTCTCTCAGAGTATAACAACCTGGAAACATCAGGATACCATCACAGGATATCTGGTAATAGTGTCAATTTCCCTGTTTTTGTATCAAGCTTAGGCATCAACCACTTCCTTCATATGTCCAGACAGTAATTGTGCTGCCTTCTATTTGTGTCATTCTAGTTTTCGGCTTTTACAGTGCCTGTTTTTGACTTTAATGTGCACTGTAATAGGGACTCAGACTGGTTCTATAATTCTCATATACATAAAAATCACAATAAAAATGTGTAAAATACATCTGGTCTAAGCTGTAATCCCTCTGCCTAGCAGTTGGATTCAGCACTTGTGATGATAAAAAGCATTTCTTTTAAACTTTGTGTTAACAAAATATATTAAAAAAAACTTAATCTTACATACGGACATTTTGTGTGATTTATTATCAAAGAGTGATGATTTAATTCATTAATATCAAGAGGATATATGGAAGTTTTGGATTCAGCATTTGGTCCCACATTGTAAACTATTGTAGCATAATAAAATTAAAAATCCATGTGGGACTGAGGAGAGTACCACCCTACCTCCCTGCTGTATTACAGCTGAGGGGTATGGGCATAATTCCAATTTGAAGAAGGAAGTTGTGTACTATGTCACTCTCTACATCACCTCCAGGCTGCAGGTGCTGCCATGCAGTGGCCAACTGTCATTACATGTTCATTTTTCTAGAGTTGGCTGAGCTGCAAGTTACCACCCCAGATAGCACTTAATCCCACATTTTAGGCTTGTAGCTTATACATTCCATCCTTTGTGATGCTCAGATATATTTAAACCTTAGATCTATTTACAATATTGTTAATTAAGTTATTCACTGATTGATGTAGTCAGTATAAATAATGCATCAGTGATCTATATATTATAAGCTTTATTGTCATCTGTATTGCATTCATAATTTTAACCAAAGCATGGTTTATTTTAATCTAGTATTCCTTGTTCTGTTAATTGATTAGATATACATGGGTAATGTTGTGGTATACACCTTTATTTTTATCATACACATTGTATTAAAGGTTTTGTTCATGCTTACAGTTTAATACTGTAATAGATCAAATATAAAACATATATATTAATATTATATGATTATATTATAAAAACATAAAACAAGTATTAAAGTATAGAGAAATGTGTCTGTATGTGTCAGTGATTAATTTGATTTGAACCCACAACCACAGAGATGAGTGTCTTAAAAAGTTCTTAAAAGTTAAAGAGTAAACCTCTATGCAATTCAACTTCTTTGAGATTACAAGGTTAATCATGATTCACTTCTGGCTTGACTGACCTTGATCCCTTTTGTGAATATGGGCCCAGTATTTGGTAAGTGTTGATGAATTATTTAGTTGTGAGACACTTTGTATTTGGCTCAGTTAGTGCTGTGGGTCAACTGCAATTAAGCGGCCCGTCAAGGGCACTTTTTGTTTTCACATAAGTTTGACTGATCACCGTTGCCGCCGCTGTATTATGGTCTCCCTTGAATAACTTCTTGGGCTTTCAAATTTTTCTTTCCTTCTTATCTTTTTTAAAAACTATAGGAGTGGGAAAAATTTTGGGGATACTTTGCGGAGACCTTAAGCTTTACTTAAGGTAACCTTAAGCATTTTTCAAGAACACCCCGTCATCGCTTTTCGGAAAGAAACCACACACACCTGTGCTATAACATTTATCAGGTAAATTCTAGACCTATATCCGCAGGTCGGAAAGGATTTTCTGATCAATCAGACCATAGATCCCTGAATGGGAGGTGTTTTATTTTCGTATTTTTTTTAAAATGGGTACTTGGTCTGTAACTCAAAAATGCTCAGGATTTTGGCGTTTTGTTGGATAACTTATTAAGCTACTTCTTGATAATCTTTCACATGCCGAAGTTTTAGCCCTGTATCTCCAATCTTAAGGTCACCTTAATGTCAAAAAGGGAGTTTTTAGCCCTCCAGTTTACTTAGTTTTTCACTTTTTTCAACCAAACTTGGTGTATATATTAAGATTTACTGAAGAATTATCCTGACTTTATGGTGACCTTAAACTGTTAATATAATTGGAGCTATGCCCCCCCCCCTAAAGTCATAAAATTTGGAATAAAGCTGTCTGGCCCCTTTCTTTTTCCATATCTAATGTATATTGATATTGAAGTAAATAAAAAGTAGACTCTTACTACCTTATGATTTAAATATTAATGATGTTATGGCCATCTTAAACTTAAAATATAGGTTTTTTCAGCGCTAAGCTCAGTTAATGTTTAAATTTTTAAAATAAAACTTGGCACATTTATAAAGGTTGGCAGAAAGGGGCATTCTCATTTTATGGTCACCTTAAAGTCGCAATATAAATGAAGTTATGGTCACCTTACAGTGAAAGAAGGAAGTTTTCAGCTTCCAGGTATCTTATTGTTCAACTGACCTCAGCTACACTTTATGCACTTATAAAGGGTGACAAAAGGGACATTCTTATTTTATGGTCACCTTAAAATCCCAATATGAATGAAGTTATGGCCACCTTGCAGTGAAATTATGGAGTAATTACTCTCCAGCTATCGTATTGTTCAGCTGACCTCGGTTAAATTTTGCAAACTTATTAAAGATGAAAATAGGGACATTCTTATTTTCTTTCCACCTTGGAGTTCCAATACAAATAAAGTCATGGCCACCTTGAAGTAAAATGAGGGTTCTCAGCTCCCAACCGACTAAGTGTTCAATGACATCAGTTCAACTTGACACATTAAGTTTAAGGAAGACTTTTAATGACCTTTTTCCTTAAAATTCCTGTTTTTATGTCAGTTGACTTGACAGTCAGCTGACATTATGGCATCACTCTGAGACGTCTGCATGAACAACTTCTCCAAAACTACAAGACCCAGAGATATCCTGTATTTTTGAAATGATACCTTTTAAAAGATATCTATCGATGATGATAAATCATAAAATCCATGCAGATCTGTATGTTTGTTTGTTCCCCAGAGCCATTAAAAGAGAGGTACCCTGAAAATTTCAACAATTTATCACAATTTTCTCATTGACTATTACAGGGATTTCTCTCATATCTTGCATATATGTACTAGGCCACCAGTAGATTCCCTTGTAGGAGTATCAGACCTGGATCTTTCTTAATTATTTTTTATGAATTTTTTATGCATTAAAATTCATGTATTCATGCACTAAATCACTTATAACTTGAAAAGTATTACATTTAGAGTATTTTGTTAAATGTGTTTTTGATTTAGTTTGGTGTCAGTTATAACATACCATATTTATTGTAATAAACGCCCCGGGGCGATGCATTTTTCAACAAAATCATATCTCGAGTCCAGTGGCAATGGGCGATAATGGACACTTGCTGCCTTGATCTCACTTGCTAGCATGTATAATGGCGAGACAGCTTAAAATATTTAAACCAAACCTTAAATCTGAAGAAATTATGTAGTTTTATCTTGTATTTTTGCAGATTTCAATGCGTCTGTGACCAAAACTGCCATGTTTCGTTTTTATTTTCTTTATTTCTTGTAAGCGATATTCACTTGGGAAGTACTAAAACGCACCATTTTTCGGAATCCCGGAATCGCCAAGATGTTGGCTGTTGAGAGAGATGTAAAACCCCGAAATATGAACTTTGCAAAGGTAGAGAAGAAGGGGGGGGCGATTAATAGGGAGGGGGCGTTTATTACAATAAATACGGTAGTAAAATTTCAGAACTGTAGCTCCTTGCATAATTAAGTAATTGCTGTAAAACCTAAACATTCTACTACAGTAAATAATCTTTTTCTCACCTTTTCTTATTTCAGTGAGGGCAGTGAGGAAGAGCCCGTCTTTTTCTGCACAGATCTGCCCCCTCCCCACTCCCCTCACTCAAATAAAAATGCATGTGAGAAAAGAATTGCCTCTGTGTATGGGGGATGGGGGTGAAGTGTGATGGGGAAATAAGATTAGGTGTGTGTGTTGCAAGTCTCACTTCCCCCCATTCAAACAGAGGAGAATATGTGCGCAATGTGTATCTTTTCTGTCTTACAAAAAAAAAAAAAAAAAAAGAAATTGAAAGAAAAGGGAGAGGTTCACTCTCACTGAGCTTTATCAAGCCTAGCCTTGCTGTTATTCTGCTTACAGTCTAATACTGCAACTGATACAGTTTTTAGAAAATCTACTTTCCCATCAGATACAAAACACAGTAAAGCTTACCTTCTCCTTACAGTCTCATACCACAACTACTACAGCTTTATTAACTCAAGTCTCCATCCGGGCCGCTTGTTTTTGTTAGCAAAAACCTTTTTCTAGTTTCTGCTTCTCCTGATGTCTTGCCAATCCACTGGAAAACTTAACTGGTACATGTATGATCTTTAATCTGAGTTAATGATAAAATATGTGTATATTGGGAATTCTCTATCTGTGATACAAGTGAATGTTTATAAATTGTTTACAAGTAATATAAACACTTGGTTGAGTTTAAAGAATGTTTTTCAAGCTTGTTATGGTTAAGATGCATTTTTACCATACACAATGTGTTTTAAAAATTATTCCAGCAAGTTTTGTAAAAGACTTGTAAAATCAAAAGGTCATTGCGAAAATTCATTTGCTCAATTTGTCATGATCATTTATTTATATTGTCAATAACGTTTTGCCAAATCATAATCATACTACATATCTGTAGTAGCTCTAATAAATATTTATACTTTTTAATTTGTTTTCATTATGAGTATCCCTGGATAATAAAATGACTATGTTTCTATAAGGTCAAGGATAGAAGCCATTTTGAGTCAGACAAATGGTTGCAAAAAATGGTTGCAAAACTTATACAAAACAAGAATGTATTTAGGTAAACAAAATATGTACAGTGTTCAATATCCACTATTTCCAGCAATAAACACAGATTTATATTAAATTGATTTTTACCCCACAGCCCTTAAGGGCTTTTGGGGTATTGTTTTCACCCAGGGTACCGGATGGACGGAATTTGTAGGAAGTTGATACTTGGTAGGGACATTGTGGGTGGGGGTTGGGGGTGTAGATGTGCAACATCATGGTGTGACCTTGATTTGACATTTGACCTTGCCATAGTGATCTTGACCTATAAAAGCTTTTCCAGGCTATATCACGGAAACCGTAATGTGTAGGAAGTTGATATTTGGTAGAGACATTGGTTGTAGGTGTACGTCATTGTGTGACCCTGATTTGACCTTTAATCTTGCAGTAATGGCCTTGACCTATAAAATCTTGTCTGGGCTATATCTCGGAAACTGTTAGGCGTTGGAAGTTGATACTTGGTAGGGCCAATGGTTATAGGTTATAGGTGTGCAATGTCGTGGTTTGACCTTCATTTGACCTTTGTCCTTGATGTAGTGACCTTAACCTATAAAATCTTGTCCGGGCTATATCTTAGAAACCATAATGTGTAGCAAGTTGATACTTGGTAGGGACATTGGTTGGGAGTTGAAGGTGTGCAACATCATGGTGTGATCTTGATTTGACCTTAAAGTATTGACCATGAGTTTTCAAATCTTGTCCGGTCTCTTGAATTCTGTAAGGTGTAGAAGGTTGACACTTAATAGAGACATTAGTTAAGGGGTGTAGGTGTGCATCATGGTGTGACCTTAGCTTTGGCTCTGCCAAAGTGTGTTCACCTGCCATACTTGAGACATGTTTCTCTTATGACAAATATATATGGATTGCTGCAACTGATTATTATATGTACTTGTAAATAATTGTGCTATTTCTATTGACATCTATTCTCCAGTTAATAAATTTTACAGCGTCATTATTAAGCGTCCCTTGCGGGACGCTTGTTTGTGTATGGGAGAGCTTCCGGCTCCGCCGGCTCCGCCGGCTCCGCATTTTGTTTTCCTTATAACTCTGTAACCGTTAGGCGGATTCTTTTCAAATTTGGCAGGTTTAGGCAGTAGCCTTGGGGAATTTTTTTGAATATGCTGCAGTGACATTTCAACCAATCAGAGAGGTCACATGACCAAAAATGTCTTTTTTCGATGGGGAAGCTTGTCCGGATGATAACTTGAAAGGAATTTTATCAATTCACCTGAAACTTGGCAAATACATTCATTCTATTAAAATCTGGAAATCATTAGATTTTGGCATTGATTGGTCAAGAAATGGCCGAGTAATTAATGATTAATTAATCATTACGAATTTTCCAAATAAGGAAAACACAAAAATGCTTATATCTCGAAAACCGTGCTAGATAGAGCGATTTCGACGAAATTTTTGACCCGCAGGGTATCTCTGCGGAGTAGTTTTCCCAATTTTCAAAAAATTTTTGTCTCGCCCAAAATGGCGGCCATTTTGAATTTTCGAAATTTTCGCAAAAATTGCAAAACACAAAAATGCTTATATCTCAAAAACCGTGCTAGATAGAGCGATTTCGACGAAATTTTTGACCCGCAGGGTATCTCTGCAGAGTAGTTATCCCAATTTTGAAAAAAATTTTGTCTCGCCAAAAATGGCGGCCATTTTGAATTTTCGAATTTTTCGCAAAAATTGCAAAACATAAAAATGCTTATATCTCGAAAACCCTGCTAGATAGAGCGATTTCGACGAAATTTTTGACCCACAGGGTATATCTGCAGAGTAGCCATGCCAATTTTCAAAAAAATTTTGTCTCGCCAAAAATGGCGGCCATTTTGATCAGACCCATAGCTAATTACTCACCTACTCAAAATGAATAAATGCGAATTATCTCTAAAAGTATTGCAGATAGCCAATTTTTGTCAAATAACTCATTCACCTACTTTTGGGAGAGCTTTCACTTGGTGAAGTTTCAGACCCATAGCTAATTACTCACCTACTCAAAATGAGTAAATGCGAATTATCTCTAAAAGTATTGCAGATAGCCAATTTTTGTCAAATAAATCATTCACCTACTTTTGGGAGAGCTTTCACTCGGTGAAGTTTCAGACCCATAGCTAATTACTCACCTACTCAAAATGAGTAAATGCGAATTATCTCTAAAAGTATTGCAGATAGCCAATTTTTCTCAAATAACTTATTCACCTACTTTTGGGAGAGCTTTCCCTTGGTGAAGTTTTATACCCATAGCTAATTACTCACCTACTCAAAATGAGTAAATGCGAATTATCTCTAAAAGTATTGCAGATAGCCAATTTTTCTCAAATAACTTATTCACCTACTTTTGGGAGAGCTTTCACTTGGTGAAGTTTCAGACCCATAGCTAATTACTCACCTACTCAAAATGAGTAAATGCGAATTATCTCTAAAAGTATTGCAGATAGCCAATTTTTCTCAAATAACTTATTCACCTACTTTTGGGAGAGCTTTCACTTGGTGAAGTTTCAGACCCATAGCTAATTACTCACCTACTCAAAATGAGTAAATGCGAATTATCTCTAAAAGTATTGCAGATAGCCAATTTTTGTCAAATAACTCATTCACCTACTTTTGGGAGAGCTTTCACTTGGTGAAGTTTCAGACCCATAGCTAATTACTCACCTACTCAAAATGAGTAAATGCGAATTATCTCTAAAAGTATTGCAGATAGCCAGTTTTTCTCAAATAACTCATTCACCTACTTTTGGGAGAGCTTTCACTCTGTGAAGTTTCAGACCCATAGCTAATTACTCACCTACTCAAAATGAGTAAATGCGAATTATCTCTAAAAGTATTGCAGATAGCCAGTTTTTCTCAAATAACTCATTCACCTACTTTTGGGAGAGCTTTCACTCTGTGAAGTTTCAGACCCATAGCTAATTACTCACCTACTCAAAATGAGTAAATGCGAATTATCTCTAAAAGTATTGCAGATAGCCAATTTTTCTCAAATAACTCATTCACCTACTTTTGGGAGAGTTTTCACTTGGTGAAGTTTCAGACCCAAAGCTAATTACTCACCTACTCAAAATGAGTAAATGCGAATTATCTCTAAAAGTATTGCAGATAGCCAGTTTTTCTCAAATTAATCATTCACCTACTTTTGGGAGAGCTTTCACATGGTGAAGTTTCAGACCCATAGCTAATTACTCCCCTACTCAAAATGAGTAAATGCGAATTATCTCTAAAAGTATTGCAGATAGCCAATTTTTCTCAAATAACTCATTCACCTACTTTTGGGAGAGCTTTCACTTGGTGAAGTTTCAGACCCATAGATAATTATTCACCTACTCGAAATGAGTAAATGTGAATTATCTCTTAATAGTATTGCAGATAGCCAATTTTTCTCAAATAACTCATTCACCTACTTTTGGGAGAGCTTTCACTTGGTGAAGTTTCAGACCCATAGATAATTATTCACCTACTCGAAATGAGTAAATGTGAATTATCTCTTAATAGTATTGCAGATAGCCAATTTTTCTCAAATAACTCATTCACCTACTTTTGGAAGACCTTTCACACACGAAAATGAAAAATTGTGAATATCTCGGAAAAGCTATTTCTTCTGCTTTAATGCTCGGCGGGAGATACACACCACGGCAGTGGTCTTGACAAAAATTTTTGTCTCCCCAAAAATGGTGGCCATTTTGAATTTTCAAAGTTTTTGCAAAACACAAAAATGCTTATATCTCAAAAACCGTGCTATATGGAGTGAACTCAACAAAATTTTGGACCTGCTGGGTATCTCTGCAGAGTAGCCATGCCAATTTTCAAAATATTTTTGTCTCGCCAAATATAGCGGACATTTTTTATTTTTTTATTTTTTGCAAAACACAAAAATGCTTATATCTTGAAAACCGTGCTAGATAGAGCAGACTGCGCTGACTTTGGTTGCCACAACAGTATAAGGCTAGAAACGAAGCATTTTCTTAATACTTTAGCACTCACCTTTATATCCTTTTCGGGACGCTTTGTTTTTGCTATGCAAAAACATTATCTTTTTTTTTGCGAGCGATCCTCTAGTTTTTAGTTTACTGTTTTATTGTGTTAATACATCCTATCCAATGGACAATTGCTAATCCGGTCGGCGCAGACCGGCCCGCCAAACATCAGAAAAAACGTCCTGTGTTTCCACCGTTTAGGCCGGTCCAGTACTGTGCACTCGCCAGGTGGCGTGTCATATTTCCTTCCTGTCTAGACAGCGTGACGTCATAGCATCTTTTTCGTTTGGCAAAGGGGGGGGGGGGGGGAGTCGGTTTGGACCAGCTAATCAGTCTCTTATAACCGACTATAGCCTTAAGGGTTGTCTGACCTCAAGGTTGTACCCAGGCTTGGAGAAAAATTTTGTTCTGTTTATGAGTTCACCCAAGTCCCTAGTAACTTATTCAGTTATTCAGCAATTGTCCATTGGATAGGATGTATTAACACAATAAAAATGCAAATTTAATTTAAGACACACAAGACCGTCCCACCGACCCTGCTATCAGTTTACTAGAGGTCTAATAGGTTTAGACAACGAAAAAGATGCTATGACATCACGCTGTATAGACAGGAAGGAAGTACGACACGCCACTTGGTGAGTGCACAGTACTGGACCGGCCTAGCCAGTGGAAACACAGGACGTCTTTTTCTGACGTTTGGTGGGCCGGTCTACGCCGACCGGATTAGCAATTGTGCATTGGGTATTAACTTATAAAAATTTAATTTACTTATTAAATTGCAATTTAATGCTGTTATCTTGCTACTGAATTGTCTTGTTTTATTACTTTATCTTCGCATACATTTTCTATCTCTTAAACATTTTTACCCTACAGCCCTTAAGGGCTGTTGGGGTATTGTTTTCACCCATGGTGTCCGGATGGGCGGGCGGATGGCGGGAAGAAGTTTCTCTGGGCTGTATCACAGAACCGTAAGGTGTAGGCCTTGATTTGACCTTTGACCTCTCCTTAGTGACCTTGAGTTTAAAAATCTTGTCTGGGCTATATCTTGGAAACCGTAAGGTGTAGGAAGTTGATACTTGGTAGGGACATTGGTTAGGGGGTGTAGGTGTGCAATGTCATGGTCTGACCTTGATTTGACCTTTGCCTTAGTGACCTTGAGTTTGAAAATCTTGACTGGGCTATATCTTGGAAACCGTAAGGTGTAGGAAGTTGATACTTGGTAGGGACATTGGTTAGGAGGTGTGTGTAGGTGTGCAATGTCATGGTCTGACCTTGATTTGACCTTTGACCTTGCCTTAGTGACCTTGAGTTTGACAATCTTGTCTGGGCTATATCTTGGAAACCGTAAGGTGTAGGAAGTTGATACTTAGTAGGGACACTGGTTAGGATGTGTAGTTGTGCAACATCATGGTCTGACCTTGATTTATCCTTTGACCTTGCTGTAGTGACCTTGACCTATAAAATCTTGTCTGGGCTATATCTCAGAAACTGTAAGGTGTAGGAAGTTGATACTTGGTAAGGACATTGGTTAGGGGTGTATGTAAATCTATGTGTGCATCATGGTGTAATGCCTTTTTTCTCTGCCAAAGTGTGTTCAGCTGCCATATTTGAGACCTCTTTCTCTTATGACAAGGATATATGGATTGCTAAAACTGATTATTATATGCACTTTTACATCATTATGCTATTTCCATTGACATCTATTCTCCAAGTAATAAATTTTACAGCTTCATATTCTTGCTGTTGAATTGTCCTGTTTTAGTACTTTATCTTTACACACATTTTCTTTCTCTTAGATGTTATTTTCTCTACTTAAACATTATTTGAACCTTTATACAAGTGACACTGCACTGAAAGTATTCCGGTCTTTGTACTGTTTCACTACTTCTATAGGTCATGGTATTGAAAACTATTTTCCCAGGCTGTGAGGTACGGGCATCTCTGATGCTATTTTTCTCTGCTTTAACATTATTTGGACCTTTATATAACTGACACTCTCTGAAAGTATCCTGATCTTTGTACTGTTTCACTACTTTAATACCTCATGGTGTTGCAAACTATTTCCCTAGGCTGTGGGATATGTACATCTCTAATGCTATTTTCTATCACCTAACCTACCATTTGTCACAATTGTCGGTTGTTAATTATCTTGCATTTACCCATTATTGTATCCCCGGACGAAAGTCGGGGATACTTAGGATTCAGTATGGTCATGCCGCCGCCGCAGAGATTTCCTTTTGGACGCGATAACTTAAAAAATATTTTAGTTAGAACTTTCAAATTTGGTATGTGGGTATATATGGGCAATGCCACAAACACTATTGTTTTGTGACCTTGACCTTCTATCTCAAGGTCACTGGTGGCCACTTAAAGATCAGATTTTGGCCATTTTTATGTCAGCTGACTTGTCAGTCAGCTGACATTATGTCATCACTCTGCGGCGTGGGCGTACGCGTCCGCGTGAACAACTTCTTCTCCAAAACTACAAGGCCTAGAGACATGCTGTTTTTTTAAAAGATACCTTATCTATCGAGGATGAAAAATTGTTCAAGGCATGCAAATCTGTCTGTTCGTCTGTTTGCTAGAGACATTACAAGGGGGGTACCCCCACCAAAAGTGTGAAAATTTCAACTTTTTATCACAATTTTCTCAGTGACTATTGCAGGGATTTCTCTCATATCTTGCATATATGTACTAGGCCAGAGGTAGATTCTCTTGTGTGAGTATGAGACCTGGATCTGTCTTACTTTTTTTTTAATAAATTTTTTTAATAATTTTTAATGCATTAAAATTCATGAAATCATGCACTAAATCACTTATAACTTCAAAAGTGTTGCACTTACAGCATTTTGTGAAAATATGTTGTTCAGCTACTTTTTTCATAGCTACAATATGGTGAGTAAGTTGGGTGTCTGTCTCAATAGCTAAGTGAGTAATAGCTACTTTTGGGCTTTTCAGTAACTTCCATTATGAGTAAAATCACTTGTAACTTAAAAACTATTGCATTTAGAGAATTTCGTATAAATATGTTATTCAGCTACTTTTGGGCCAGCTATAACATAGTGAAATTTCAGACCTGTAGCTCATGGCATAGCTGAGTAATAGCTACTTTTAGGTTATCACTGTTGAGTAAATCGCTTATAACTTGAAAACTATTGCATTTAGAGAATTTCGTATAAATATGTTATTCAGCTACTTTTGGGCCAGCTATAACATAGTAAAATTTCAGTCCTGTAGCTCATGGCATAGCTGAGTAATAGCAACTTTTAGGTTATCACTGTTGAGTAAATCACTTATAACTTGAAAAGTGTTGCATTTAGAGCATTTTGTTAAAATATGTTATTCAGCTACTTTTTTCATAGCTACAATATGGTGAGTAAGTTGGGTGTCTGTCTCAATAGCTAAGTGAGTAATAGCTACTTTTGGGCTTTTCAGTAACTTCCATCATGAGTAAAATCACTTGTAACTTAAAAACTATTGCATTTAGAGAATTTCGTATAAATATGTTATTCAGCTACTTTTGGGCCAGCTATAACATAGTAAAATTTCAGACCTGTAGCTCATGGCATAGCTGAGTAATAGCTACTTTTAGGTTATCACTGTTGAGTAAATCACTTATAACTTGAAAACTATTGCATTTAGAGTATTTTGTTTCAATATGTTATTCACCTATTTTGGGGTCAGCTATAACATAGTGAAGTTTCAGACCTGTGGCTCATTTCATAGCGGAGTAATAGCTACTTTGAAGTTCTCACTGTTGAGTAAATCAGTTATAATTGGAAAACTATTGCATTTACAGAAATTTGTGCAAATATGTTATTCAGCTACTTTTGGGTCAGCTATAACATATTGAAATTATAGACCTATAGCTCATGGCACAACTGAGCAATAGCTATTCTCAGGTACTGACTGTTGAGTAAATCAGCTATAACTTGAAAAATATTGCATTTGGAGTATTTTGTTAAAATATATTGTTCACCTACTTTTGGGTCAGCTATAACATAGTGAAATTACAGACCTATAGCTCATGGCATAGCGGAGCAATAGCTATTTTCAGGTTCTCACTATTGAGTAAATCAGTTGTAGCTTGAAAACTATTGCATTTACAGTAGTTTGCTTAAATATGTTGTTCACCTACTTTTGGGTTAGCTATAACATAGTAAAATTTCAGACATGTAGCTCATTGCATAGCTGAGTAATAGTTCCTTTGAGGTTCTCACTGTTGAGTAAATCAGTTGTAACTTGAAAACTATTACATTTAGAGTAATTTGTTAAATATGTTATTCACAGAATTTTTGGTCAGCTATAACATAGTGAAATTGCAGACCTGTATGTCATGGCATAGCTGAGCAATAGCTACTTTCAGGTTCTCACTGTTGAGTAAATCATTGTATCCACTGGATAGCCGCAGTGTGTAGAGAGAGATTTCACCATTACTGCTCTGATGAAAAAAAATATTATAGCTAGCTTTCTTAAGTTTGCAGTATATATTAATAACCATAAAATGTTGTCTGGGAATATTTTTGGCCTCATTTTGAGAAACAAGATGGCCGCCACAGGTGTTTTTTGTCAGTCATGAAAAGTGCTTATATCTCCCTTATTATTGATCCTAGAGGTTTGGGATGATAAACCAACCTGTAGGAAATCATGGGGTGGGAATCTTTTGGTGTGGTCAGATTTGACCTTCAATGACCCCTCCTTCAAGGTCAAACAAGGATAGCCAAACTTAAAAGTGCTTATAACTCGCTTATTATTGGTCCCAGAGGTTTGGGATGGTAAACAGACAGGAAATCATGGGCTGTGAATCTGTTGATATGGTCCGATTTGACCTTGGAACCCTCCTTCAAGGTCAAATGAGGATAGCGAAAATTGAAAGTGCCTACAACTCGCTTATTATTGGTGACAGAGATTTGGGATGGTAAACCATCCCATAGGAAATCATTGGCTCGGAATCTTTTGGTATGGTCAGATTTGACCTTTGGACCCCTCCTTCAAGGTCAAATGAGGACAGCCAAGCTTAAAAGTGCTTATAACTCATTTATAATTGGTCCTAGAGGTTTGGAATGGTAAACCATAGGAAATCATGGGCTAGGAATGTATTTGTGTGGTTAGATTTGACCTTGGACCCCTTCTTCAAGGTCGAACGAGGATATTGCATTTGTAGTATTTCTTTAAATATGTTTTAACCTATTTTTTTACACTTAAACAATTACCTTGTTATTTTCCTTCATAATACCATTTACAGGGCACAACTTTTTTATCCTTTTCTTCTGTCAGCTTCGGAATTTCTTTCGAACTTGCTGTTCAGTTACCATTTACTGTATTTCTGTACAGCCCTTTTCCTGATAATTATTCTGTCCTCTAATCACCTTCACAAATCAAAAACACTCAGTCAGCTGACACAGTGCCCGTTCACGGGCACTCTCCTCTTGTTTCACATTTTGGCCCAGTTCTCAAATACAGAAAGTTAGATCATCCTATGGCTGGCATATATAATACATATATATGTCCTCTGTAAGCATGCAGAAATTTGACCTTGAAGCTCTTCATTGAAGGTCATCCACTGACCGCCAAAGTACCTGACCGAGGGTCAGTTTTTGCCTTTTTCCAGATATTTTCACACTTAACGCTGACTATACTGCATGGAAACTATTGAAAATGGCTTTGGAGGTTGAGTACATGATGGACTTCTACCATCCAGGCTTACTGGTTACAGATCTTCATTTAAGGTCATCCACTGACCGCCAAAGTACTGACCAAGGGTCATTTTTGGCATATTTGGAGATATTTTCACACTTAATGCTGACTACATTGCATGGAAACTATTGAAAATGGCTTTGGAGGTTGAGTACATGATGGAGTACCAGCATCCAGGCTTACCGGTTACAGATCGTCATTGAAGGTCATCCACTGACCGCCAAAGTACCTGACCGAGGGTCATTTTTGACAGACGGATTTTGATAAAATTTTCAGGATATGTCCAAAATGGTAAAAGGAAGATATGATTATATTTTGGGAGTGATCCGGATCACTGTCTGGATCCATGAAATTTAATTTTTAAAGACAGATAACTCAAAAACTTATGGGTGCATTTTGATGAAATTTTCAGGAAATGTCCTTATTGGGACAGGGAACAAGTGATTAGATTTTGGGAGTGATCTGGATCAATGCCTGGATCATCTGGATCCAGGCTGCCAGATGTGTTTGTGTACAATATAGCTCAAAAACTTATGGACAGATTTTGATGAAATTTTCAGGATATGTCTGAAAAGGTAAAAGGATGAAATTGTTGAATTTTGGAAGTAATCCGGATCACTATATGGATCTTCTGGATCCATGAAATGTAATTTTTAAAGACAGATACCTCAAAAAGTTCTGGATGGATTGTGATGACATTTTCAGCAAATGGCCTAAATGGTGCGAGGAACAAGTGATTAGATTTTGGGAGTGATCTGGATCATCTGGATCCAGGCTGCCAGATGTGTTTGTGTACAATGTAGCTCAAAAACTTATGGATGGATTTTGATGAAATTTTCAGGATATGTCTGAAAAGGTAAAAGGATGAAATGATTGAATTTTAGAAGTGATCCGGATCACTATATGGATCTTCTGAATCCATGAAATGTAATAAGACAAATACCTCAAAAAGTTATGGATGGATTGTGATGACATTTTCAGCAAATGACCTAAATTGTACAAGGAACAAGTGATTATATTTTTGGAGTGATCTGGATCCAGGCTGCAACATAATTTTAGGATGAATTTTGATGATATTTTTAGGATATGTTACAAATGGTAAAAGGAAGAAGTGGTAAAAGGAAGAAATGATTCAATTTTGCGAGTGATCTGGACCACTATCTGGATCTTCTGGATCCATGAAATATAATTTTAAAGACAAATAGCTCAAAAAGTCATGGGTGGAGTTTGATGAAATTTTCAGGAAATGTCCTAAATGGGACAAGGAACAAGTGATTAGATTTTGGGAGTGATCTGGATCATCTGGATCCAGGCTGCCAGAAGTTTTTGGGTACAAGATAAATCAAAAACTTATGGACGGATTTTGATGAAATTTTCAGGATATGTCTGAAAAGGTAGAAGGATAAAATGATTGAATTTTGGAAGTGATCCGGATCACTATATGGATCTTCTGGATCCATGAAATGTAATTTTTAAAGACAGATACCTCAAAAAGTTATGGATGGATTGTTTCAGCAAATGGCCTAAATGGTACAAGGAACAAGTGATTAGATTTTGGGAGTAATCTGGATCATCTAGATCCAGGCTGCCAGATGTGTTTGTGTACAAGATAAATCAAAAACTTATCGACGGATTTTGATAAAATTTTCAGGATATGTCTGAAAAGGTAAAAGGATAAAATGATTGAATTTTGGAAGTGATCTGGATCACTATATGGATCTTCTGGATCCATGAAATGTAATAAGACAGATACCTAAAAAGTTATGGATGGATTGTGGTGACATTTTCAGCAAATGACCTAAATTGTACAAGGAACAAGTGATTATATTTTTGGAGTGATCTGGATCACTGTCTGGTTCATCTGGATCCAGGCTGCAACATAATTTTAGGATGAATTTTGATGATATTTTTAGGATATGTTACAAATGGTAAAAGGAAGAAATGTTTCAATTTTGCGAGTGATCTGGACCACTATCTGGATCCTCTGAATCCATGAAATATAATTTTTGAAGACAAATAGCTCAAAAAGTCATGGGTGGATTTTGATGAAATTTTCAGGAGATGTCCTAAATGGGACAAGGAACAAGTGATTAGATTTTTGGAGTCATCTGGATCATCTGGATCCAGGCTGCCAGATGTGTTTGTGTACAAGATAAATCAAAAACTTATCGACCGATTTTGATAAAATTTTCAGGGTATGTTTGAAAAGGTAAAAGGATAAAATGATTGAATTTTGGAAGTGATCTGGATCACTATATGGATCTTTTGGATCGATGAAATGTAATAAGACAGATACCTCAAAAAGTTATGGATGGATTGTGGTGACATTTTCAGCAAATGACCTAAATTGTACAAGGAACAAGTGATTATATTTTTGGAGTGATCTGGATCACTGTCTGGATCATCTGGATCCAGGCTGCAACATAATTTTAGGATGAATTTTGATGATATTTTTAGGATATGTTACAAATGGTAAAAGGAAGAAGTTGTAAAAGGAAGAAATGTTTCAATTTTGCGAGTGATCTGGACCACTATCTGGATCCTCTGAATCCATGAAATATAATTTTTGAAGACAAATAGCTCAAAAAGTCATGGGTGGAGTTTGATGAAATTTTCAGGAAATTCCTAAATGGGACAAAGAACAAGTGATTAGATTTTTGGAGTGATCTGGATCACTCTCTGGATCATCTGGATCCAGGCTGCCACATAATCTTGGGATGGATTTAGATATTTTTAGGATATGTTAGAAATGGTAAAAGGAAGAAGTGGTATAAGGAAGAAATGATTCAATTTTGTGAGTGATCTGGACCACTATCTGGATCCTCTGGATCCATGAATGTTATTTTTAAAGACAAATAGCTCAAAAAGTCATGAATGGATTTTTATGAAATTTTCAGGAAATGTCTTAAATGGGACAAAGAACAAGTGATTAGTTTTTGGGAGTAATCTGGATCACTGTCTCGATCATCTGGATCCAGGCTGCCAGATGTGTTTGTGTACAATGTAGCTCAAAAACTTATGGATGGATTTTGATGAAATTTTCAGGATATGTCTGAAAAGGATGAAATGGCTGAATTCTGGAAGTGATCCGGATCACTATATAGATCTTCTGGATCCATGAAATGTAATTTTGAAAGACAGATATAAGTGAAACAACTAGTGATTAGCTTTTGGAAGTAATCTGACACTATGGAGAATCCTGACCTGGTGCTCCAGGAAACAGGCTCAAGCCCGACATATTCACACCTTAACTATGTCCCATCCGGGGATACACTGCGTCGAGACGCAATGTCTAGTTATCTATCATTTACTGCCATCTCAAGTGGGTTTGGCTTGTCATATATCATGGGATCTAAATTAATAGAATGGTCCATTCTCTTTCCTCCAAATGTCTCTCAAATCAAATCTCTGTCCTGTCCTTAAATAGCAAACTTTTCAGTCTCTGGCCAATGTCAGAATACAGTACAGAATGTTTACCCAAGTAAATACAATCCATAGCATCAAATGACTGGATATCTTCTCAGTAGTATGTCAGTCTGTGAGAGGTGTACAGAACCTTTTCAGTAATTTTTGGTACCAACTTTTATTTCTGGTAATGATTATCAGTCCTGGGCTGGAAAGACTAATAACTTTTGAACTCAAGTACTCCTTACCATTACTCTTGAAAACATGCCTTTTTTAGCATAAAATGGCCATAATTTGCATTATTTTCATACAAATGTTAAAGCATGACTAAATTTAGTCTGCTTTCATGAAAATAATTGGGAAATCTACTGATATGAAATGAATTCTCTTTCCCCCCAATTTTGTACTCTGATTAATCAATTATTCTACATTTTGTTACAAGGTAGTACTCCTTGTCGATACACGTATAATTTATCCAGGGGTGCCATCTGGGGACAGCTTCAAGAATAAATCGGTGAACATGAAAGATATTAAAACAAGAAGAGTATGGTGATATAAATATATTAAAATACACAATAGTCTGACACACTCTTCATTATAGTAATACAAGTTTAATTACTACTACCTGAAGGAGGCATGGCGGTACAGTGGATAACCCTCATGGTATACCCATAAGGTCATAATTCCAATATTGACCCTTGTCTCAAGTGGGAAAGTTGACTTTTATTGCATTAATACATCCTATCCAATGGACAATTGCTAATCCGGTCGGCGCACACCGGCCCACCAAACGACAGAAAAAGTCGCCCTGTATGTGTGCACACTGGCCCACCGGTCCCACTGTGCAGTCGCCTGGTGGCGCATCTTACTTCCTTCCAGTCTAGACAGCGTGACATCATAGCATCTTTTTTGTTTGGCGTGTGTACTGTGCAGACAGATTTTTGAGAAATTCTTTAAAGTGTGGATGAGTGTCTATAATTTGCTACTTATTTGTGGTCTAACTTGCTACTAATTGGAAAGATCATTATAGCTTCACCAGGACAGAAACGGGGTCTTTGTGGACACTAAATGGCGGTGTTTGATTCCCATACATACTGTGCTCGCTGTAGAGATAAAGGCAAAGGCGATGACCCCTGTGTGAAACATGAGTAAGACTGCGAGTTTTGTAACTCTCTGTCCTCTGATCAAAAGGCACGTTTAGCTACACTATCATATCAGGAAAAGAAGAAAAAACGTGACCAGAAAGCAATAATGGAGGAATCAGAATTTTAGCACCCTTGTTGAGCCCTCTTCTGTTACTATCATTGGGGTTGCTAAGGATGTTCAACAAGAGCAGTATTCCAGATATTAATAAAAGCAGAAAACATCAGAGTTCTGATGAGTCTAACAAGAGTACTAAGGAACAGAAAGCTAGCATGTCCACAAATAAGGGCTTTGAAGAAATCACCAGCTAAAACTACCAAGCTCACCACAGACAATCAACTTGAACAGCTTGACCAGAAATGGTCTGAGAGGTTTAACTGACTGAAGCCAATGCTGTTATGCAAGAGCGTATTTGGCAATGTATGTTGGCGCATGCGATGCACAAGGAATTGAAGAATGCCTCAGATTTAATCCTCAGAACGTGAAATTTATCCGCGCCGAGCAATCTCCACTTGTTGTGGGAGCACTCAGAATTTCAAGATGGTGACATAAACCAAGCGGGGTCAAACACCAGTAAATGCAGGTTATATTGTCACATTTAATCAATCTTACTAGCACTATGAAGGAAACTTCACCCATAATAATTATTATTATAATTATTACATGCTACTTATTGCACAAACAGAAACTGAGCATTTACAACCATTGCCATTTGTTTACTTTAATCTGAGAAGATGTTCCAAACTGTTTGTCTTATCATCTCGGAATAAGCCATTTGTGCATGCGCAAGATTTCTCCGAGGAGTAATCGACTTTTATTGCCGAATACAGACTTTTTACCGGCCAGAGCCATTTCTTCACTCTGTGGTCGGACCTACAGCTAAACCTCCACCAGCTGGTGCTGTAGACAACAACCAACCATTCTTCAAACATCAGACCAACCAGCCAACCACCAGTCAACAGGAACCGACCAATTCACCGGCCACTGTTCATCAGCAGCCTGCACACTGGCCTAAGACTGATAACCGGCCCAGATCTACCGACCAACATCTACAACCGACCAATCCACCGGGCATTCACTCTCAGCAGCCTGCTCACCGGCCTAAGTCTGACAACCGACCTACTATTGCCAGCTCTAACCAACCACCGACCATCCAACCGGCCACTCACCATCAGCAGCCTTCTCATAAGGTAACAGGCTTCTGATAACAGGCCTAGTGCTTCATTTACACACCAGCAATCGACCACTTAACCGGCCATTCTTTATCAGCAGCCGTCTGACTGGCCTTAGTCTCATAACTCTGGATTTGAACTCAGCACCTCACCTGTACCGGTCCAGCATTCACCAGAGACTGATTTGGATACCGACTCTGATTTGGATAGCCACTCTGGCACCCAGGAACTACCCACTGGTCACTATGAAGAAGGGGAAGTGTCAGATCCGGAACAAGACACCTCTGTAACTGACACAGGCCAGGCTTCTACAGAGGAACAGAACTATAGAGAAACAATGTGTGGTGTACATTCCTATATGTGCTGAATACATATCCCAGATATGGATACATATACTTCTAGTGCTGAGGACAACCCCTTTGCTGCACCCAAACAACAGTCAGCAGGAAAAGTCAGTGTTACACTACCAACAGATGACTGGCTGTGCAGGAAAATGGACAATTTGAACCTGACACACACAAGGATATCCGTCCAGAAGCTTTGAGACAGGGGGTATGCAAAGAGACCAGTTTGTGAAACACAGCAAATGTCATGCTAAGGTATGGATTCCATCTCAATCAGGACAAACTGGCTGGTTCTGTGTCATACCAGTTCCCAGGTCGCTCCACCCCCATCTAAAATGGTGGCTGGAGGAAAGCAATGTGCTTCAAGGTCAACCATTACACCTACTAAAACATGCTCTGCAATTGTTTACAGACGCATCAAAAGAAGGCTGGGGCGCTCACTTAAACAACCACACTGCAAGGGGAGCCTGGTCCCTTCCAGAAAGCAAGTTACACATAAATTGCCTGGAACTAAAGTTGGTCTTTTTGGTTCTAAAAGAGTTCCAAGACTGGCATTGTGTCTCAGCAAAGATCAACAGTGCATCCAGCCAGATAGCAAGATTAAGCAAGTCTTTGACTTTGTAGGTTACCAGAAAGAGGGCTGGGTCAGACCCACCCTGGACCGGTGGCAGATAATTACAACCAAATTCAGAGAATTATCAACCGGATCGACGTGTCTGATCTGGCAACTCATGTCCCTCATAGGCTTGTTGACAGCAACAGAAAAACAGGTTTACCTAGGTTGACTGCATACGAGGCCCATTCACTGGTACCTCAAACAAAACTGGAGCATTCCAGAATCACTAGAAAAGGTGATACCAGTTCCCAGGTCGCTCAACCCCTGTCTAAAATGGTGGCTGGAGGAAAGCAATGTGCTGTAAGGTCAACCATTACACCTACTAAAACATGCTCTGGAATTGTTTACAGACGCATCAAAAGAAGGCTGGGGCGCTCACTTAAATGACCACACTGGAAGGGGAACCTGGTCCCTTCCAGAAAGCAAGTTACACATAAATTGCCTGGAACTAAAGGCGGTCTTTTTGGTCCTAAAAGAGTACCAAGACCTCTGCCAGAACAACATAGTTGTAATTACCACATACAACACTACAGTGGTTGCCTATATAAACAAACACGGGGAGGGGGATGAAGTCTGGGTGCCTTTCTGTGGAGAATCCTGACCTGGTGTACCAGCAAACATGTTACGCTCAAAGCCTGACACATTCCAGGCCGACTGAATGTGGTAGCAGACAAGCTATTTAGGCTAGGCCAGGCAATGCAAACAGAATGGTCTTTCCTTCCAGAGGTCTTCCGGGCAATATGCAACAGGTGGCACCAACCTCAAATAGACCTACAACAAACTAGCCCAATTTGTGTTACTGGTACCGGACCACCAGGCCTGGGCAGTCAGTGTTCTCAGCCTGCCATGGGACGATCTGGATCCATAAGCTTTCCCACTAGCAACCATATTGGGCAAAGTGGTGGGGAAATTGCTGGACTGCCCGCGCAGCAGAATCATTCTGATTGCTCCGGGGTGGCCCAACATGCCCTGGTTCTGGGATCTGGTGGCCGTGTCCAGCCAAATTCCACTGAGCCTGCCCAGTCTGCCCACTCAGCCATTCAGACTCCTCACAGGAATCTGTCAAACCTAAATCTGCATGCATGGCTCCTAGAGCCTCACCAATCAAGGAGCAGGGCTTCTCTGAGGCAGTGGCAGTACAAATTGAGGCTCCTCAGAGAGGATCAACCAGATCATTCTATGAGGCAAAGTGGTGCATCAGTAATCACGTGGACTTCAGAGCACCACCTCTAAAAGCCAAAGCTGATTTCCCCCCGTACCTATTTCAGGACAGGAAGTTACAGCCCAGTATTATTGATGGGTACAGGTCAGCCATTGCTGATAAACTGAGAAATTCACCCATTAATGTCAGCAAAGATAAAAATCTCACTCGTCTCCTGGACAGTTTCCACAGAGACACACCCAAAGGATGGAGGAAATCTTCTGGATAAATTCCTCAAGTCTGACAGGTCCCTGTGCAGTCACAGCATTGCGCTACTATTTGGATAGGACCACAGACCTCAGGAGTTGGTCTTTGTCTCCTTTAAGAAAGGCTTTGACAAGGACATCTCGCCTGCCACTATCTCCTCATGGATGAAACAGACTGTGATGCAATGTTATGAGCTCTCTGATCAGGAGGCCCTCACTTTACATCAAGTTAAAAACCATGATGTCAGGGAGTTTGCTGCATCTAAGGTCTTCCAATCGGGAGTTTCCTCAGAACAGACAAAAAAAGTCACCAAAAAAATGTGACATGCTTCCTTCGGGAGGTTTATTTGCATTCTGGGATTGAACTCATCCCTCTCTTCCCCTACCTCAGAGTAGGTCTGTAAAAACGGGAAGAGAGCAATGTCGGTATAGCCCTGGGTAACCGGCTGCTGGTAACCAATCATGGCCTTACAGGGTTTCCTGACCTTGAGATTGACCCAGGCCTGGAGAAAATTTGTTAGTTTGTTTATGAGTTCACTTGAGTCCCTAGTAACTTACCGCCTACCAAGCGGTAGTTATTCAGCAATTGTCCATTGGACAGGATGTATTAACACAATAAAATTGCAAATTTAATAAGTAAATTAAATTTTTATAAGTTAATACCCTATCCAATGGACAGACAAGACCCTCCCAAACAGTCCCGCTATCAGCTTACTTGGGGTCTTAATAGGTTTAGACAACGAAAAAGATGCTATGACGTCACACTGTCTAGACAGGAAAGAAGTACGATGCACCACCTGGCGACTGCACAGTGGGACCGGCCGGCCAGTATACACACATACATGGTGACTTTTTCTATCGTTTGGCAGGCCGGTCTGTGCCGACCGGATTATCAATTGTCCATTGGATAGGGTATTAACTTAAAAAATTTAATTTACTTATTAAATTTGCAAATTCGCTTGCTTGCTAAAGCCTGGGGCCATATTCACCGGATTATTTGTGTATTCTTATAATATTCAAATATAGAATTTTTCTTTATTTTTAAAGACTTTTTTTACATCTCACATGAAAGTCAATTGACATATAGTCACTGTAAAAAGATACATGCCTGCAATAAACATAAAGAAAGAGAAATTGCTTATAAAAAGTTTTACAAACCTTTGAACAGCTCTTTGCTTAAAAATAATTGAACAACTTCATAGTTTGAGTATAATCCTTTAAAATAAAGAAAAATTCTTAGAATGATGAGAAATTCTTTATTCAAAAGCTAAGACCAATGAAAGATATTTGTTCAAAGGGCCCCTGGTAATTTACTGTGCAACATCAGGACCAAGTCCACCATTAACATTACGCAACCTCATCTAGCCTTTTCAATATCTTGAAAAATGACTCCAAACCCAAATAAATTCAAATTAAAACATTACAAGCTGGAATAAACATACTACATATTTTTCACACACTTGACCATGCATATATTTCTTGTGGTATATAAGTAGTATAATATGTAATGTTAAACTATTTCTGTACAAAATACATTCTTTAAATAGGTATAACCTGTTAATTTAATTGTAAGCTAATGAACTGAATAAGTGCCATCTTTCTTCTCTGAAATGTGCAGTGTTACCACATATTTGTGGAAGTTGGGGATTTGCAATTACAAGCATTAAAACTGGTTAGGTATTCCAAAAAGAGTCCTCTGAATCTAGTGGTCTGCATTTTAGTACACACTAACTGGAAGGAAAAGGTTTAATGTAAACAAATTCATTGTAAATTAAATGTGAAATAACTTAAAATAATTAGGTAAATTTTTATTTTTGAAAATTTATATAAGGTAACCATACATGACCTAAAATTGCATTTTAATTTTTGAGTTATTATGAAATAAATTACCTCAATGACACAAGAGTAATTTATGAGTGATAACACAAGATTGGGAGGGTTTTTTTGCAAAACTTATATGTTTAGAGAGCAGCAACATTGGTCATCTTTAAGCATGAGCTGTTGCCATAAAACTGTGTTGGTGATAATTTAATATTCACATAAAAACTACAATGCAATTTTAATGTGTTGACACAACACCCTGTTGTACCCAGTATGCCTGCCCGACTGGTCCAATGACATGCTGACAAAAGAAAATGCACTTCAGTGCCGAATCCTGCACCAGTCCCATCAAATAAGGTTTGTTATTATCTACTGCTCATTATCCTGGGGTTCATTGCTTGTTAGAACAAGACTTTAAGCAATAATAATATTACTTTCTCAAAAAGCATGTACAGATTCTACCACAACACCATTTGATACACAAAGACAAGCTCTACTCCCATTTCTTATAAAATAAATGAGTTTAAGCCAGCCACTACAAAAACATGACATACATTGTTCTCAGTTTTATCAAAAGTAAATATAAAAAGATACATAGTTCTGTTTATATTGCATCCTATAATAGGTACATTCATATGTTACTATATTTAGTTCCATTTATATTGCACCCTATAATAGTTACATTCCTATGTTACTATGTTTTAGCTCTAAATAGTCTCTAAATGTGGAGAGTTGCCTTGTAGAGCATAATAATTGTAAATCACTGTTTCAGCTTATGTGAATTTACAATCCCATTCAATTCTAATTGTAAATAGTAAGAGAACCATGATATTGTTAAAGATAATTGTACAACTTTCCATATTAGACCTTTTTGGTGATCGAGTAAGCGACAAGCACATGTTATTCAATTGATGTGTGATTTCAGCATGAAATGGGACTCCCATACAAAAGCATTATACAACAAATATTAATAAATGCAGATTACAAAAAATACTAGTATTACAGCTCATGCTATATGTAATAAAACAAAATATTTACACCTTGGCAGTTTTACAACCTTTTCATCATGTACCCATGAGAATATTAATATTAACACAGAATTTGTATTGGTAACCTAATGCCAAAAACATCACAAAGCCAGTTACATTTCATACTTTTTCCAGGGCAACTAATTTTCAACACACATGAGGGTAGAAGTCGAGGTATCTTTGTTCCGCGAGTTGTTCAGCTGCCACCTCAGAATATACTCCTGCCAGTTTAACACTAACACAAGAAAATTATTCAAACTATTTAATCTAACACCCTTTATGTTATAAACTTCTGTGAACAAACAAATCACGTTTAGTGACACTTTCTGATGTTTATTTCTTCTGTTGTTTCATACCTAAACTGTATCTGACATTAAAAGACATATTTTTTATGAAACATCACTCTGCTACCTCTTTAGAGGTTATTGTATTTATGTCCGATTTATAAAATTAGACCTTACCCTATGGTGGTCCACACTCTGCTGCGTGGAAACATTGGCTCAGGCATATTAAATTTACATTTGAAACTGCTTGTAACAATGTAACAGTATTACTAATAATACACAACATACTTATATTTTTACTAACAACACCCAAGCCTTGTTAACCAGCACTCCTTTAATATCAAATACCTTTAACCGAGTTTTGTAATTTGTGCTTAACTTGTCTCTGATAAACCTGGACTGTATTTTTGATCTTTTATTTCAATTTAGTTAAATATAAGGTAGAGAGATGAGCCATTCACAGCAGAACCTCTGTTATCCGACATTATATTATCCAAATATTCCATTTATGAACTGATTCCCAAAGTTGTATTCCACCACTTTTTATACTGAAAAAAATCACTTCTATTTTTTTAACCTTCTAGCTGCTAACCGATTCAATGTTTCTCTCCCATCATGATCAGATAATGGAGGCTGTGATATATTACAAATAGATGAGTAAGTTTGTGGTCAGATCTCCTTCCAGAAATGATATATGTTATGCCGATCTGGAGTAGTGTCATTTGTACACTGTTCAGTAAAGGTTAAACAATATTAACAAAGCCAAAAAATATTACATTTTCAGAATATATTTTATCATCCACCATGCGACGTATTTGCCCTAAATACAGGGAAACACAGACTGGGATGTCTTTTTTGTATACACTGGTGCCCTAGTACTATGGATAATGAGTGTGAATAACTTCCGGTTTTTCAATAATATCTCGGAAAGTATGTAACTTATAAGTATGTATTATATATCATTAGAAAGATATTCTTACAGCGCTGCTGCTCATGTGAATTACCTAAAAATCTAAGCAGAAATGATTGAGATATTGCAAGTTAAAGATTGAAGTTTTTATATTCACTGTTGCCACTGCTTTTTGATAGCTTTTTTCACGTTCTCTCATTAAATATTCATCTTATTATTCATCTTTTACCCATACAAAATGGTGGATAATAAAAGTAAAACATCCCTCATCAGTCATCATACATATACATAATAAATATATCAGTTATAAAGATTAACAATATAATACTGGTGCTATACACACTTGTATAATATTGTTATCTTCATTCGTGATATATTGTTTCTGTATATGTCATTCGGGAAGTTTTCCTATTGTAAGTGTTTACAGATAAACAAATACTTTTTACAAAATTAAATACAAATATAGTTTCTGGGTTCTATACTTTATATGTCTAGCATTAAAACAACAATTTACCAAAGCAGGGAAGTAACTAATAATATTTTTTGTTATTCTAACAAAAATGAAAATATTCTTTAACAATATGTACACCTGGTATAGCAGTTGATAACTTAATATCCATATTGCTGCTCAGCCAGGCAAGTTTGTCATCCAGTGGAGTTTGTCACTTGCATTTTGTGACAATAATAAAAATTCTTTGTCAAAAAGGTTCATTTCAGAATTATGTATTGCCTGTTGAGAGCACTTGTTCGATTTATTGAAATATGAATACTACTTGTCTTTTAACAGTTTTTTGGGCAGGTGACATACTTCACTGGATGATGAACTTCAAAGTCTGAGCAATAGTAATTCCATAACAACTAGTAACCCTAAAACAATAAGTTTTGTAGTCGATACATCTACTTAACTGCTGTCTGTAAAGCCCATGTTTTTGCAATTGCCAACCATCTCAACTTTTCATAATCGTCAATAAATTGGCAATATGTTGTCCCAAGGTAAATTAACTCCATTAAAACATAATAACGGGTAAACTTTGATAACTTTTAGGGGTGTTCCAGTGGCAAACTTTATTGGCGACCACCCTTTCGCGGCCAGTGATAAAGAATTTATCACCATGGTATTCTGTGTCATGCAACCATTTATTCCTAGTACAAATATTCTATTGGTGATATATATCCTTCACTTGATGTATTTCATCTTTGGGAAAAATGCTGTTTGGCAACAGAAAATGTTGCAACCAGGTAAAATCTCCCAAAGACTATTTTAGGGACATGTTCTATAAATATATATATACTTTATCATCAGACATTTCAAATTCTGAAGTGGAGAAAAATTTATGTCAGCCATATTTAAATCTTTGCTACTCTCTCGTGAACTTAACTTAAAGCCTTAAATGTAGCCAAAGCTTAGAATTATCTGCTTTCTGAAATCCATGGCCACAGACATGCTTTAGTTGAAGGTCACATAACATTACAAACTCATATATGGTAAATATAAGTGGAAATTAGCCACAAATTATGAAGTAACAAATTCTGTACATATTTGAGGTCCTGGTCACACAGGCCACTGTATATGTACTTCACAATTAAGCCACAGTATGATAAAGTTCATACACTTTATAAATTTACATGGATTTTTTTTACATAAATATCGCAGTGCAATTGGAGACCAGTGAAAATATTGCTCACATGAATAGTCCCACTGCAGTATATTTTTCATGCATATACATTAAAAATTCTCTCCTCAGTCCACAGATTCTGTGTTTTCAATACAACAGCAGTCAGGTTAGAGAAGATTGACAATTCACCACACAGAGCACTTGCTGCGTGGGTTCATAGGACTCCCAACAGGACAATTGTAGGCTTCAGCAAAGTCATAGGAGTTGGACAGAGAACCTATCACCCTAGATGTAAGAAACGACAAGGATAAAGTGTTTTTGGCAATGCTAAATTTGTGATGTTATGTCTCAAATTCCAGGTACTTTAACATCAACACAGTTGAGTGGCATGCCATTTAATGAATATTATAACCTCAAATTAAATACATCAATGGTATACCAAATCTTAGTGAATTTAACAAACAAGACATCATGTCTATGTTCACAAAATTCTACTAACGGTTATACCATTCCTTGTGTAATTTGTGCCATGGAGTGTTGCAATGGCTCGTATCAACTGTAACACTAATGTTCAACATTAAATTTATTTTGGGTTTTACGTCACTTTCAATACACTGCAGGTCATATCACAACGGATAGTTTTGTGGGAAGAGGAAACCAGTACATACAGTTGGTCAAGGTTCTGTACTGTAAACTGCCAACCATCGGTAAGCAACTACAAACTTTCCCACATCAGGTCTGGGGTTTAAACCGCCAACCTCAGATGTAGGAGGGGAGTGTGTTGCCACCACCCCACCATGGCCCCTATTTCAACATGAAAAGTATAATCCCTATTTTTGTATTATTTTTATTTATACAAAAGTCTCTTCATATTTTATTTTAAAAGTCTGTATTATAATAAAGTTAATTTTTCACATTTAAGGGAACATATTACCTAAATATTGTAGAAAGTTCGACAACACTTTATATGTGACAGCTCTGACATTTTTATTGACATGTTTACATACAGACTTGTTTTCAATATGAGGGACTATACCCTGAAGCTTTAAGCACTATATCTTTCAGTGTATCAGTTATTTATTCCACCTTGACTCTGTGGGTTTTTATAATCTTCTCAATTGTAAAACATATAAAACAGAGCACTTTCAGTAACATGAATACATGCTTAACATTTAAAAAAGACAGAAGTAAAACATTCAATGACCACAGAGACTTACCTAAATCTGCCAGGGCTGTGTCTCCCTGATCGGATGGCTTGGATGTAGCTCTCTGGTCTAGCTGAACCACACCAGATCTACAATATAGAATGGTGAGATGAATTGCTAAATTATGACACAGAAATGAGAGATAAATTTATCCTGTTGCTCGCTTGTGGTAGAAAAGTTGGGACAAGGAGGTAGGAGGTCCCTGGTTCCAGAGTCTACTTCACAGGTTTCAATAACTTTGGCCTTCCCTTGGCTGGGCATATCCGTATTACATGATACATCGAATTTAAAGTTGGTCTCCTTTATACACATTAAATTAATACTTTTACAATTTTGTTTCCTTTACTACCTCCTGTAGATCTTGTAGAGTTTAAATTGCCCAGTCAGTAAAAAATACTTAAAACTAAGAATCCAAAAATAGAATCAGTAACAGTAATGCCACCAGTATATTCATCAGTTTACTTCATATTTTAAATATCATCCATAGCCTCGCACTTATTTTAATCACTTACACTTTTGCCAAATAAATTTTACAAAATACAAAGAAAAACCCTTGGTTTTACCTGTGCAAAGTTGAGGAAAAATAACTGGTTGTGTGTGAGGTTAATACCAGGAAGAGCATCCTCTTCTTTACCTTGACTGTTGACCCATTTTCTGTATGCCTTTAAGAGAGTAAAAATAACATTTTCATTGTGCTAGTGATCTCTCCTAAACAGAAATAATTTTCAAAACCTAGACTGTGACTCCAGTTTATCAAGCATTGCAGTTATAAATACAGTGTACACTAATATAATATCACAAAATGCAGTGTTACCTAAGATGCATTTAAATATTAATCTTCATTTCAAAATAAACATATAGTCACCAAACCCTAGGCATATCCACTATAAAGCAGACTATAAAACCTTATTGAAAAAGTTAAGTTACATTTTACTGTAACTTGATAAAATTAATTAATATGGAAAAATAGCTGAATGATTACACTCTGAAGAACTTAATGTTGTAATTCCACCCTGCTTAAACCTGAGCTGCATTTCATGTCTCCGGGTAAAGATACCCCTGTTTCTAAACAGCCTACTCAATAGGTTTGCTTTAATAAGAGCATACTGTATTACTGTCAACAATACTCAAACACAGGCCTTACCCTGAATGACTGCTTCAGGCCACCATTATCAGCTATGTTTTCACCCTGTGTCTGCCTCCCATTGATCTAAAGATAAAATAAAAATTTTAATGACTGAATTTTAAAAAAGACAACGTAATAGAAATTATGTGTTGTCAAATAGACTATCACAGCTATATATGAATCACAGCTACATATGAAACTGATCATCTGCTTTTTGTACCCAAATCCACTGAAGACTCAAGGGTAGATTTTGAGGAGATATTGGGCTCACAGAATGAAAACGCATCTCAAAGGTTGAGGGCAGGGGGTTGTAATTTCAGAGTTTACATCTGGACCGAATATAGTAACACTCTGCTTGAAAATAATCATTAGATTGGTTAACAGTTTGCAGACCATTAAAAGCCATAGTTGGTTTTTCCACCATTATAAACTATTGTAAAAAAATGTGTTATTCAAGATGATGAATGTAAGGTAAAGCCAATTCTGAAGTCAAATTTATATTACTACCACAATTTTCCAGCACAATACCATAGCAATTGTTGAAAGCATCTTCAACTTAAACTTCAAAGTTTACTCCGTGATTACAAAATGTACATGTAGATTTAAGGAGTCCATGTAATCTTTTGTTTCTGGGCAAGCTTTCTTACAAATTTTATAGTGTTACTCCCAATGTTTTGTCAGTTTGGACTTTTTAACCATTCTTTAAATCATGAGCAACACATTGGGAGATGTCACTACACAGTATTTTCCACATGTTCAAACCCCAGACCTTATGTGGGAAAGTTGGTAGTTGCATACCAATGGTCGGCAGTTTACAGTACAGAACCTTGACTGGTTTCCTCTGCTCATAAAACTACCCATCAGGATATGATCAGTACAGTATTGAAAGCGATGTAAAACCCCAAATAAACAAATAAGCTCAAGACCACAGAAGTGAGACCCAAGTGACCATTTGCCAAAAGTATACAACAACTAGAGATACTCCTGACCTTGACTTTGCAATGTAATGAGGTCTCTATCATGATGGTTTACATTCTCTCAGCACAAAAATACAATGACTTAAGTTGAAACTGTACCATGATTTGTAGATAACAGAGTCTAATTTACAGTGGGAAAAGCCATCTTTGGATCCCGTATTACCATATATTCTACTTAAAGGGGATTTCTACTTTAACATAGTTCAACTTACAGGAGTTATGACACTGTATGTAAAAAGTGTGTCCACTTACATTGAGGTTGACTTCTTTCACAGTATAGTTACTGTACTGATCAACAATACACTGAGCTCTCTCCTTAAACTTGTCTATCACACTGTCAGACCACCACTGCTGCAGGTTACCATTTTTGTCAAACTGACGCCCTGGAAGAAAGCATTACATCCAAAGGTTAGCTTCATGAGTTTGATTAAACATAAATATTTTGCACTATGAAGTAGTCAAACCTTTTCAAGTATGACTGAGAAAACTATACATTAAAATATAAGAAATGATAATGTATTAGATGATAAGAATCTATCCATGATATAAACACTGACAAAAAATACAAAACTTTCAAAGATTTCTAGCTTTTTCATTGTACTCTAACTGCTGTACGCTCTTCAGTATGACACCTTTGAATCTTTATTAAGTTTAAACCTGACATGTAAACTGATATCTTATTAATTTTATGTATTTCTATCTGCACAACTTACTGTTTTAATATTAATGTCATAAATTCAAAAAGGTTATTGATCTCCCTTTTCACATAAGTCAAGTATACTACTGTCACAGATTACCATTTTACTGTCATTGAATGGAGATGAGGTCAAATTTATTTATTACAAAGATTCAGCAGAAAAATTCCACAAAATATAGTGTTCACACTCCAGAACTAAAAGTACTTTTGGAAAATAAAATAAACATTGAATCCCAGATAAATACACATCCAGCAAAATGACATTCAATGTAAGCTCTTCAGTTAATACTTTTAATATTAAAGTACAATAAAACAAATGTAAGTATTACTTGATAATATACATATATTGTATCTCATAAAAGAATAAATTATTGCCTAAAGTGCTTCAAAGGGATATTAAATATTCTACATATAGAAAACAAACACCAAACTATTAATTATTCAGGCCCTTTATTATGATGTCTTTCAAATAACCAGAAATGTGTGGTGTGATTTCTAAATGTAAGTGCCCATAAATATACATAGAAAAAAACTAGCATTAACCAGTAATTTAATAATAATAATAATAAAAATAATCAGCTGATAATTATGAAAACCCAATGCTTGGTAGCCACACCAACAGACAGAGAATGAATACATTGTACCATAAATCAAGAATCACAACATGTATCCTGTTACTTTTTATTTAAAAGATATCACTTTTATTTATACCAAATGCGGCATGTTTTAGGCTTTATACTAGCCACAAAACTACATCCATCCGATTACCTGTCAATGGCTCTAAAATATATTTATTTGGTGTTTTATGTCAAGCCTAGTATCATTACTGGTTACATTGTGATGGATAGTTGAAAGGGCAGAAGAAACCAGTACATACAGTTGGTCAAGTTTCTGTACTGTAAACTTTTGACCAATGGCAAGCAACTACCAGCTTTCCCACTTAAAGTTGGGACGGGATTTGAACTCCAATCTCATAGGTGGGAGGCGAGTGTGTTACCCCTGTGCCACCATGGCCCTCCAATGACTATAAAAACAAATCCAATATGTTACAGTATTAAACAACAATTTGACCTCTACTTGCAGGCAATGGGAATATTAACCACCAACACATGTTATCACTTGACATTGCAAGTTTTAGTATCTATAAGGCCCAGTATCATATAAATGACTGTTAAAATTGGGAAGTACTTGCTGGAAATGGAATTCATACACCATATAAATGAAAATGAATAGGCCTGTCAATTTTTAATTTATTCTGAAACATATTAATATGCATCACTTAACCATTAAACTGGAATTTTACCATTTAAGAAATGGCAAAAGAGATATGTTTTGCTTCATTGTCAAAAACCTTGTGAGTACAACAAAATGCAATTCAGCTTCCCCTCCTCCCTATGCCCATCTGATATTGAGTTTCTACCAACATTTCAGCAAGGTATCCTTGAATGAAAAGAGTACTCGGAGAGTGCATACTTCTGCAAAGGCCCAACACCTCCAACATAGCTTGTGAGTGCAATTATATAAAATTCTTCAAAACATTCCTAGATCCAGATGGTGATCTGGATCACCATCAAATTTAATGTAGTAATAAATACCGATTGTGAGGGCGTTTGTTACAGGATATACGCCCGGCAAAAATTTCAAATAATGCCAGAGCGCCGTCAGGCGCGAGGGCATTATTAAGGAATTTTTGCCGGGCGTATATCCTGTAACAAATGCCCGAGCATGAGGTATTTATTACTATTATAAAGACCGGCCTACCTGGTTGAAAGAAATATCCCTTTATTTTTACGAGGTGACACAAACAAGGGAGCTACCATTTTGTTTTGAATGCATGATCGCCCTCGAAAAAAAGTGGAGGAATTTCCAAACGAGAAATTCGGAACGACTCTTCCGTTTTTCAGCGGGCGGTTATTGGAGGTTTTACTCCCAGCTGATTCTATGCACACAGACGGGTTTTCGTTCACTGCGCACTTCCGGTCTTTATAATCATCTATTCCTTGTGCCATTGTCAATATTTCCTGAATGTTAAATTAAAATCTGCCTGTAACTTTTCAAACAAGAGCACTCAGAGAGCGCAGACCTCCGCCAAGGGAGCACATATCCTGAAAATTTCATCAAAATCCGTCCAGAACTTTTTGAGTTATCTGTCTTTAAAATTACATTTCATGGATCCAGAAGATCCAGATAGTGATCCGAATCACTCTCAAAATTGAATCATTTCTTCCTTTTACCTTTTCACACATATCCTGATAATTTCATCAAAATCCGTCCATAAGTTTTTGAGTGATTCTGTTCACGAACAAACTCACAAACAAACAAACCCAGGCAAAAACATAACCTCCTTGGCGGAGGTAATTATTTTGCAAACAAATAAACAAACACACACTGGCAATTACATAAACCTCCTTGGTGGGGGTAATAAGAAAATAAACTGATTGTGTCATGTGTGCTTTCATGCTACATGTGGTCTGTGATACTTGAGATGTTGACTATACCTTGATCATCAAAACCATGAGAAATTTCATGACCAATAACCATTCCAATTCCTCCATAAGTCAGTGATCTGAACAGAAATCACAGTAAATTGACATTTTATTGGCTCAAGATGAAATGTTGGGAGTCAAAAGTCCATGAAGAAAATGAAGAATGTCCAGCGCATAGTGTATGGTTGACTGGGGTTATAAAGCATGTAGGTTTTACTTCAAATTGTAACATGTTGGATTACGATATGACGCTATTTATGATTGTGACAAACTTTATATCCCAATTCCTTATATTTTCATCAAGTTCACAGTTATACCTCTGAAAAACTATTTTATGTACATGGCATGAAGTATCATTTCAATTTTTAAAAAGAATTATAGTTGCTTTTTTTTTGGAATTTATCCTTTTTGTGCATAGGGTCCCATTAGTTTATGATATGAAAAGCAAACATGCTCGAAACTCATTTGACTAATGAGCTTAAGGCCTGTCAAATTTGGTGGGTTTACTGCATACAACTTGAGTAGTATTTTACCTCATTCTACACGATAGTTAATGTCAGTAAACATTGAAAAAGCTTGTTATTGCTGAACTAAACTTTAACTTGTCCATTACCATTCAAATTTTCCTGTGAGAGGACATGTTAATTTCAATTTATTTTGTTGGTAGTATTAATTGGGCTCAATACATACAAATATGTTACTGTACAATATACATTGTCATGGATAAACATATAAACAATAGATCAATCCAAAACACAAAGCAAGAATAACAAAGAATTGTAGTTTCAAGAAGATATTACTGTGATGTTCAATTTTAAAACCAAACATTATTTGTTTGAGACAAGTTATACTTTGATTCAAAATAAAAAAGTGACATAGTCTGAGCATTATGATGATCACATTCATCAAAACCACCAATTATCCTCTACAAGACAGTAACATTTTAAACATGGACACAAATTGCACGCCAAGCCAAATAGGACACAGATATTGTGACTGAGAACCACTATTTGATTTTTTCAGCACTTACACAACAATTGAGTAATTCTCTGAAACCCCTGCAGAGCTTCAGTATTCAATTCAGCTAACAGAAATTCTGGGTTGTATAGGATACAGACCATGTAAGCTATCAAAAGGCAAATTTCAGGGGCTCCTTTATTCATTTTCATAAATGGATGTATAAACATCGAATCCCAGCACACTTTTTAATTTTAATTAATGATTGTTGGTAAAATGGCCATAGTGTAATTCTAAAGGGCTAAAGGCAAGTCCAATATCAATACTGGCACAGTGTCCACAAAGTAAACCAGAAAATAAGCAAAGATAACAAAAATCAGTTCAGGTATAAAGGAATTTTTGTGAAACTTGAGCTAATGTTTTGTTCTTCTTTCATTTCAAACTTCTGTTTGATATGGCTACAGTGCTAACGACTGCACGTTCACCAGATGTGCCAATTTTAAAAGACTGGCAGTCAATAAACATGGTTATCAAGGGGTTAAGTTTGACACTAGTGTAGATCAAATTTAGTGGACTTTATCCTGTTTTCTACGTTTATATTACATTAATTTTTCAGAATTTGACAGAAGTAATGACCTCTGGAAACATACAATTCCTTGCATTTTAACACACACCCCAATAAACACCACATCAATAAAATACCTCTGTCATCCAACCCATGGGAGAACTCATGGCCTATAGCCATCCCTACCCCACTGTACTGCAGGGCCCTGGGGGACAAGCACATGCAAGGACTTTATATACTGACAACTGATTTTCATAAGACCTTGTTCACACTTCTCATACAATCCTGTGTTTTTGTAGATGCTTTAATGGTGTTAAAATGATTGGAATTATTACAACATGAGCCCAAAACATTTTCATCAATTGAGATTCATGTTTTGTCTCTCTTCTAGAATTAAGCGCCACATAAGTAGCATTTTTGTAGTGATAATTATTTGATGAGATAGTTACATCTATATAAAACAACATTGTCATTGTAATGGTACAAATTAAAGCTACAATAAAAATATCCACACTTTTCTCATAGTTTAATGTATATGTTAAAATTTTAAATTCAGTTATAATTTTAGTTTTATTAAAACATAGCGAATAAGGTGACAATTTTTTTTCCACTTTAAAAGGTAGTTCTGCCTTTATCACTGAATGATTATATAAAGATATGGATGGATCTGTTCACTATCCTACGTACAACTGGCAGTATAAAAGAAATGTTATAATATTTCATACACTTTAGCTCTGTAACACAAAAACACGACAACACTAGACATACAATATTTACAAGATAATGAAGCTGTTTGGGAACATACAGATACATAAGAAGGGTAAATTTGTATTATCTGAAAAGAAAATTAAAATAACAGAGCTACATATGGCTGACTACTCGACTTTTTAACAATGAAACAAAGGAACTGGAAAAACAGATATAGAGATAAAACAGGAAACGTATAGGCATCTAGTCACTGTTATGGCCATCTTAAGGATATGCAAACAAAGTCAAACCACTTTAAATTGAATTTTTATTAAAGTAGACATAATTATAAAGCCCTTATATGGCACAGTCCATTGAAATTTATTTTTATACCCAAAAATCCTGGTTACATAGAAGTATTTGTCCTTTAATATTCAACTTTTCAGGGTTGAATTGTAAAATGTACATTTACTTTGATTTAGGTTATCTATATTATTCAAATTGTGCTTGAATTATAATATATTATGAATACAACAGCAATTTTAAAAATTTTTCCAAATGAGTTATAAATCAGTTTTCTTTTAGTTTACAATATACTTAAGATGACTCCAGATAAATTCTCAAGGTCATGCTGAATCGTTTGAAAAGTGTACACATCTACACAAAGAACTAAGTTATATGTACACCAGTACCATCTTCTCACATAGCATTCTTCAGGTTGATTCATCTTTATTAATTCTTTAGTTATTACCCTTTTTACTCAGTTGGTGAAATGTAATTTTATTTAGTCAACAATTACCATTGAAGAGAAACTTCTGGAGTACAAAATGTAACATGTGACACATGACATTTTGTGTAAAGGTGACCCATATTGGGCTTTGAATTATGGGATACTTGAGTAAAGATTTTTCATTTAGGCTAGAGACAACTCTGTGTAAGTGGAAGAAGTACAAGTGGAATTCAGGAATAAATGGAACCAGTTGTCTTGAGATCACCAAACCACCATACTATGGTGCTGGAAACAAGTAGAAGTTAAGCATAAATAAAACCAAATCCTGTAGATATTGGAGGGTCTAGTTACACTAAAGCTTCTCTATTTGCCAAACCTGTTTCTAGCGTTTAAGGAATTTTGTTTAATTTCAAGTTGCAGATTTCACTTGTTATGGAGAATTTCATCCTTTGTTCAGTGAGAAAATTATGCTGTTATCTTCATTTTCATCCCAGCTTTTGGCATGAATTAACACTAAAGAATGCTGGAGAAACTGGTACAGTTGTTAATTACAGCCTGATACCTCTGTCATCAAAACCGTGTGTTATCTCATGACCTATCACCATGGAGATGCCTCCAAAATTCAGTGACCTTGTGGTAAAAATAAATGTTTTTCAGTTGTCACACTTTACCAAATTTTAATATTCCATTCTACTTTGAAATGTTAATTATAGAAACACATTAAACATGTGATAAAAAGAACATTGCTTAGTGCTGACACAAATAAAATTTACTGCAGTGAAAGATCAAATATTAGGTTTATTACGTTACTAAAAATATACTAACAAACATTTTACCATGTCACAATTGTCTCTGAACTATTTCAACCTAAACTTTTCCAGGATAAATTTTATAACCTAAAACTAACAGTATTAACTTGATTTTAAAATAGTGCAAAAATCACAAGAACTTTATGTTGCTGTGTGATACATTACTTCATACATAACCTCCCAAAAACTTTTGGTCAAAGTTATTTCAACCACATAGTTATTTTTATATAAGACTTCAAAACTTCTAAATATCTGAATAGTATACACTGTCACTTACTTTGGATACAGTTCATCATAGAAAGGAGGCTGCAAAATACTGGCTGGAAACACTGAAAAATTTGGTGTAACATATTAATCGATATACACTATACTTCAAAGAAAAATTAGATCTACAATCCCTAAGTGCAGCAAAGTGTGTATGATGTCTTTGTAATTTCTTATGATAGATTTCAGTAGACTTTATTGATTTGATATGTTACATTATAATAACAATGAAAAAAATATGATTCATCGATTTTATATGATCCAATGAAAATTCAGATAGACTTTTTAAGTCACTGTATAGCCCATGGAATATACGATTTCACAATATTTTATTCCAAATTACATGTAACAAAATAAAACACTAAAACAGTGTAATTTATCAATTTTTAAAGGTCCTTCAAATTGAGAATGGCACTAATTTCTTCATGCTTCATCAATGCCCCTGATCTGCTGTAAAATTCATCAACAAATTTTACTGTATTTTATGAAGAAATAAGAAGAATGTGCAATGATATATATATACATGTACTAAAAAAATTGTTTTAAAAAGTCAAAAATAAAAATCTTTGACAATGTCAATTTGGATCATTTAAACCTCATAGCAGATACTTTATTATGGTAAAAATTACACTTCAACTTAGTCAATAGGACAGATCAATACACTGTTTAAATACAATTTATGCAAAAATGGAACTTACTGATTTGATTTTTGGTGGCACTGTAAAATGCATTCACAACTGTTGGTGTCGTAGACCATCTGTAACAAAGACATGTACGTAAACATTAACATTTATTTCTGTAGTAGTCTCTTTCATACTTCACAAATTAACTTCGGAATTCCACATTCAAACAGGGTCCAGAAAGACAACACAACCTGCATATTTGAAATGGACATGATGTTTTAAGATTTACATGACAAAGAAGTTAAGAACCTCTATGTTATGTTTGTATGGAGGACACTGAATATATTAACACAAGTATATCCATAGAACCACGTTTATTTACCGTCTTGTTTTTTCGCCCAGTCTACTAAAATACGGTAGCCTTGGTTAAGGCGGTGACGTATATTTATCGTAACATTTTCCTTTTTTTTTTTTTTGAAACATTTATAACTTTAATAAATGTAATATAAATCTATCAGTCCAAAGTGTAATACAAATAAATCAGTCCAAAGTCTTTAAGAACTGTCTTCTTACTGTTGTCATCCTTTGACTTTAAGTTTAATCTATCGTCCTGGATTTATTAGTATAGTCACTAAAATTAGCAAACAACAGGTAGTCACAGTTCTTCAATTAATCTTCTAGGTGGTTTTACTGCTCTAATTGATTTGCGGCTCAACTGAGGATCCGGGCTTTGAAGGTTTGTCACATCCTGTGCATTAGTTTCACTTTGGTTTATGTTCTCAGTTTGAATTTTGCTGTTATCCCATTGTCTCTCCTCTGTCCGGCACTGTGGCGCGACTGGTGTTGCGGGTCGACACGAATACATAGGCTTGATGTGTCGACTGGTACGGCGAACACAACTTCCACTGTCTGTCATTACAGCGTAAGATCTTGGTGCGGCTTCTTTAATTATGCGTGCAGGAGTGTCCCATCTACCGGTACACGAGTTTCTTATGCAAACTTGTGCACCTTGATTGAAAGGTGTACTGGATCTTGTGTGGCTGTCATATTTAGACTTTAACTTTTCTTTATCTTTCACTTTGACATCAACTATATCTTCTCCCTTTTCAGTCTTTAGTAGAGAATGATGGACTGGTAATGAAGTCGTTATTCGTCTTTGGAATAACAACTGTGCAGGTGATTTACCACAGTCCAGTGGTGTTGCACGATATGCCTGAAGAGACTTGTAAAAGTCATCACCCCTATCATGGCATTTTAACAGAATGTTTTTTACCACTTTCACAGAAACTTCTGCGAGTCCATTGGAACTTGGAAAATGTGGACTTGATGTAATGTGTTGAAAGTCCCAACTCTTTGAAAAGGTCTTAAACTCGGTAGCTGTGTACTGTGGACCATTGTCTGTCATGAGAACATCTGGTGTTCCATGTCTGGCAAACACAGTTTTATGACACTCTATTACACTTGAGGCACAAGTATTCGGCAGCTTTAAAACTTCTGGATAAAAGGAATAGTTGTCAGTAATAATCATGTAATCTTTGCCCTTACAGCTAAATAGGTCACTCGACACTTTTTGAAATGGTCTCAAGGGAATCTCCTGAGGTTTCAATGGTTCAGCCTGTTTTTGGGCACTAAACTTGAGACATGAACTACAATTTTTCACCATTTGTTCAATATCCGCATTAATTTGTGGCCAGTAAAGGACTTCACGGCCCCGTTTTCTACATTTCTCTATACCTTGATGTCCCTCATGTATTTTGGCAAGAATTGATTTACGCATACCTTTTGGAATGACTATTTTTGATCCTTTGAATATAATGTCACTAGCAACTGATAATTCATCCCTAACGTTCCAGAAGGGTACTATATCAGGATCACATTGAGCCTTGGAGTTTGGCCAACCATCTAAGATAACTTGCTTTAGGGTACATAATACGCGATCAGTCTTTGTCTGGTCTCTAACTTCACTGAGCCTACTGTCTGTGAATGGCATGGTGGATACTATGGAACTAACATATAGTTCTACATCAAGTGATTTGCTAAACTGGTCACTAGACCTATTTGGATCTGTTGCACGACTCAAGGTGTCGGCAGTTACTAACAGTTTACCTGGTACATATGTCAAAGTCATGTCATACCTCTGAAGCGTCAACAAGAGTCTTTGTATCCTTAACGGACAGTCATTTAAGGATTTCTTAAAGATACCAATCAACGGCTTGTGGTCCGTCTCGGCTATGAACGTTTAACCATAGATGTACTGATGGAACCGACTGCATGCAAAAGCGATGCTTAATAGTTCTTTCTCGATTTGTGCATATCGAGTTTCAGCCGGTATCAACGATCTAGAAGCATATGCAACCGGACGCCACTGGTCTTCATGAAGTTGCAACAGACATGCACCTAAACCATCTTTTGATGCATCACTTGAGATTTTGATTTTCTTATCCGGATCGTAATAAGCGATCACCGGTTGTCTCGTCAGTATTTCTTTTATACAACTAAATGCTTGGTCATGCCTATTTGTCCATTCCCACGTATTTTGTTTATGCAAAAGTTCTCGTAGTGGGGTTGTTTTTTGAGCTAACTCTGGAACCCATTTCCCTAAATACTGAACCATGCCTAGGAATCTTTGGACATCCCCTTTACATTTAGGACATGGCATGTTTACAATTGCGGACACCTTTGCTGGGTCTGGCTTTAACCCGTCTGATGTGAGTTTGTCCCCGAGGAATATCAGTTCCTTTACCCCTATTTTGCACTTATCTTTGTTGAGTTTTAGGTTATTTCTTTAACCCTATCTAGGACTGCGATCAATGACTTATCATGTTCTTCATGATTTTTTCCGTAAACGATTATATCATCCATCGATGTGTCAACACCCTCTAGCCCTTGGAACATTTCTCTTATCTTTTTGTGGTAAACTTCCGGAGCGGATTTTATTCCATAGGGCAGCCTTGAATATCGGTACCTACCGAGTGGCGTATTGAATGTTGTCAAGTAACTACTTGCCTTTGAAAGTTTCATTTGCCAAAATCCCTGACTAGCGTCTAACTTACTAAAAACGCGAGCATTGGAAAATTGTGCCATAATTTCATCTCTTGTTGGTAATTTGTAGTGATGCCGTTTAATTGCCCGGTTCAGATCTTTTGGATCTAAACAAACCCTTACCTTGCCGTTTGGTTTGTTGGCGAGAACTATCGACGACACCCATTCCGTTGGTTCATTGACCTTTACAACAACACCGATTTCCTCCATTCTGAGTAACTCATTTCTCAGAGCTTCATGTTGCTTAAATGGGATTTTGCGACAAGGATGGACAACTGGTGTGACCGATGGGTCAATCTCAATGTTATACTCCCCCGGTATACACCCTAGTCCCTCAAATACGTCTGGGTACTTTTCAAATACTGTACTGTCATCAAGTCTTTGGGTACTTGGTCTAACTGAACTAATAGTGTCAACCTTGCATGTCAGCTTAATCAAGCCTAGTTTTACACAAGTATCTTTCCCTAGCAAACTAGTATTGGAATTTTTGCTCACAAAGAACATAGCTTTTGTTTCCCTGTGGCCTGATCTAACTGATAGCACACATTTTCCTTCATGTCTTACTAGGTCACCTGTAAAGCTTCTGAGAGTTTCATTGGCTGAATGCAGTTTTACCCTGGTCATACCTTTGTAATCATCATAGGATAGAACATTGGCTTGGGCCCCTGTGTCTAACTTAAAGGGAATTATCTTGTTTTGTACTACCAGAGGGTGAATCCAATCTTTGGGAACAGATTTTGTTTCAGTTTGGTCAGTTTGATTGCTACTTATTTCTACTGAATCAAAATACAGTGATTCTGGGCCAACTGTTACACCTGTAGCCTGATCTGATTGCTCAATCGCATCGACTGTTTTTGACATGCAGTATTTTGCAAAGTGATTAAGGCGATGGCATTTGTTACACCGTTTACCATATGCTGGACAACGACCACTAGTATGCTCAGTACCACACCTATTGCATTTGTGTTTGGTACGCTTTTTTGGGAAGCTGGGAAATTTACTTTTATTTTGACCTTTGCTATCTTTGCTATTTTGACCTCTTTTGTCAACTTGATTGTTATTTGTATCTGACAACTGACCCCTACCCTTCCATTTTATAGAAGCTACCTCTCTAGTATCTTCATTGAGTGTCTTTAAATGTTGTTTTGCCAGTTCTGACGTTTGACACATTTCACTTGCTGTTGTTAGTGTCAAGTCTTTCTTCGCAAGAAGGCGCTCTCTGGTGTGATTATCCGAAATTCCTGCAACAATACGGTCTCGAATCATGCTGTCTTTAATGTCCTGGAACTCGCATGTTGCAGCCAAGTTTTTAATCCTGGTTAAGAAGTGGTCGAAATCTTCATCCGGTTCTTGATGAGCACGGTTAAAGTTGAACCTCTCCACAACAACATTTTGCTGAGGTACAAAATGCTGGTTAAATTTCTCTATAACAACATCATAGTTTTTTTTTTCATCATCATTTGCAAAAGTGAAACTATTAAAAATGTCCAGAGCATCTTCACCCATGACGTGAAGTAACAAGGAAACCTGTAAATCCTGTGCCTTTTCTGCAGCTCCAGATGCAAGCTTATATATTTCAAACCTTTGTTTGAACCTCTTCCACTGTTCACCTATGTTTTGTTTAGTAAATTCCATGGGCCGTGGTGCCTGTAAGGACTCCATGCTCAGTACTGTACACTTATATTTTTTACAGTAGTCACTACACAACTATCACACTGCACTGCAGCAAAGTGGCCTTCTTTCTTTTAGACACACAAAGCATGCTAGTAATATAAACGTCATTGGGGAATTACCCAGGCACATTATAGTTCTGTTTTTAGCCTTTTTTATCTGACACCATGTTATGTTTGTATGGAGGACACTGAATATATTAACACAAGTATATCCATAGAACCACGTTTATTTACCGTCTTGTTTTTTCGCCCAGTCTACTAAAATACGGTAGCCTTGGTTAAGGCGGTGACGTATATTTATCGTAACACTCTATATGTTGGCTTTATCTTGAAAGAAAGATTATCAGATGACCCAAGTAATTACTTATGGACTGAACTTACATTCAAGTGTAACATTTCTGCAAAATAGCTTCCAAGTTATATATGGATCATATCTTTATCTTGTTCATTGCCAAATCACAGAAAGATACATTTCTTTGTAGAAATATTATCAGAATATTATTCAGAAAAAACATCTGTTTATATCAATGGCTACTTCTAAAAAAATACACAACACCATGGCTTCAATTTCTGGCATTTTTTAACTGCCTCAGACCTTTGTCATTTGAACATGTGATGTGTAGTCATTTTCAAAATAATAAATGTCTGTGCCATATTTCTGAGAGGTAATATTGCAGGGCCCTTATTCACGAAAGGTCTTAAACTTAGCCAGGTCTTAGGCTTAAATCCAGTCTTAAAGTTAAGACTTTTGTCTCAGCTAAGTTTTGTCTAAGCTAAGTCCAAGATTATCAAATAACCACAGTGTTTTTCTGTGTCATGTGACCTTTCTTTTCTTTTCAAACTATACTATACTTCATTTAATGCATTTTATCTGAGGAAAAGTGCTGTTTTGAAATAAACTTCCCAAAGACTGCTTTAGTGAGGTGTTCTGTATAATTATACTTTATTTACAGCCATTTCAAATTTTGAAGTGGAGAAAAGTTTATGGCGGCCATATTTAAGTCCTCTTTACAAAAATTAAGCCCACTACCAACCAGTCTTAAAGTTAAGCCCTTATTTAAGCCTAAGATTTGTCTTAACAAAAGTCTTAGCAATTTTTCTGCGAGAGTTAAGACAAAAGTCTCAACTTTAAGCCCAAGCCCTGGCTAAGACCTTTCATGAATACGGGCCCAGAATATTTAACTGCACAGCACTCACTTCTCTTTGTCCACAGGTTTTCTGAGATTCTTCAGATTGTTTCTGGTCACCACATTCAGGTTATTTAGTACATTTTCAAAGTACAAGTTTGGGTCAATGACCACCTGCAAACAGAGAAATGCATAGATGGTGTGATTTCATTTCATTACTAATATACTTTTTCTAAAGGACCATCATTTTTTGCACATTTAGTGCTTTGAAGCATGCTTCATCAATTTTGTGAGTGGACACATTTTATGTGCTGTAATGTACCTGACTCTAACTTCACTATTTGTGGGTTCAAAATTTGTTGCAACCTTAAGTCGGAAAGTTGGTAGTTGCCTGATATAATGTCTGAAGGTTTCTCAAAGTTTCTGAAGGTACAGAATCTGGACCAACAAGTATTCAATACTTTTCTCAATCCCCTCACAGCTATCCATAGTACTATGCAGTAATTAATATGGCCAATCAAATGTATCGAAAGTGACAGTGATCAACTCATTAATTAATTTATGAGGAAACACTTGCCTAAATGTACTAATAGATTCTCCACAGCTTAGCACTTCATTGAAATCATTTAATGATGCACAGAGTTTGTCAGTTACCACAACAAATTAATGATGGCGATAAAACTGAGCAATATAGATTGATGAAATTATCTGAAATACTCCAGGTTGTAAGTTGAAATATTATCCCACTTGTAATCATTTTAACATGGAGATTACATGTGAACCTTATATATTATCTGAATATTTAATTTCAAGAATCACACCCAATCTCCTTAATGTGAATTTCCTTACCCCTTTTACTACAATACCTCTTATATTTTGTGACCCTGCTATTATCTGAAAATAATCTCACTCTCTCAGGATGATTAGATATCAGTGGTTTCAATGTACTTCAGCAAGAGCATGGTTTGGAACAAATAGATTAAACTTAAACACAAAATAAACATAGGTTTTACTGTAGTTATGCAGAAACATGTTTTTATGTAGAGATCAAAATTCAATGTACATAAGAAATTAAATGCATAAACATGTACCCCTTCATAATCTGCATTGAGAGCTGTATCATTCATGATGTAATCGGGATAACCAATCTTCTCTTGCATATAATTAGCCTAAAAAGAAATTTACAGAAACAGTAGAACATCCATTAACACAATGTATTCTAGGTACCAGAACTCATTTGGACAGTAATATGAGGTTTAAACATAAGCTATAACGTAAACTTAAGGTTTTACATCCTTTTAACAGTAAGCCATATTGGGACAGTTCTACTCATATAGTCATACACTAGAGTTGAACCAATGATCACAGACACAAAAGTTTTTTTTCTACTTGATTACCAACCAGATCACTGATTCACTTAAGTTAGAATGTTCTATAACCCAATCAGGCAGAGCCAAAAAAATTGAAGAAAGCCTTGAAAAATAATTACATGTATTTACCTTTTCCTCTTACACATGCCACAATATAGTCTTGACTGCCTTATTATATTATAATGGATGGAAGAGTTTACTGTCTCCTATGTCACAGGACAGCGGATATAATCTCTGCACATCCTTATCTGAGAAACTGCAGATTTGAGATTTACAGTGGGCCAGTAGTGTTTTTTTCTCTCAAATAATCACTAGTGAATTCAAATGCTATCTCAGTTGCAATAATTTTTCATATGGAAACATGATGTAATTGTACAAGTCTATCATTCTCCAGGTGATGAAATCACGTTTACTGATGCCTGAAACGTGAAGCTAAAGTTGAAAGTACATTCCAAATTTACATTCAAATTTAAGAAGTTTCAAGTCTGAATAACTGACAGTGATTTGGACATGAGCTGTAGCTTCTTATTTCACTTCGCCTTAGCGTAAGAAACATTGGACTTAACCACTGGAAACACCCCTTATAACTGAGCAACAAGAAGCTAACTTTTCTGAAATTTAGCAAGAGATTTGGTGAAATAAGAACTGTTAAATTCACCACAGTATGTGAATTCACTATGGTATGTGGAATTCACAAAACTATTTAAAATCCTCCAACATATGTGAATTCAACATAGCTTGTGACAGTCTTTAGTCTGTGAAACTCGCCACAGTGTGTGCATTCACTAAGGTATGTGGAATTCATCACAGTGTGTGAAATTCACCACAGTATATGAATTCACCATGGTATGTGAAATTACACATCAAGCCTGTAACCTGCACTGATGTGACATAGATACAAAATATGATTATTTTGTCTTACCTATCAATGGTACCCCCCTGGTGGCGAATTTGAAATAAATAATCTTTTAAATTTCACATTCTGTATTCTAAGTGGTCGGTAATTGTCACAGAAATCACCATGCATGTCTAAGAGTTCAATGTATAATAAAGGAGTTTAATCTGTGGTCTATTTCCCATTTTTACACCTCCTTACCTTTTCTCGTGCCTTCTCCCTTGTTGTATCATCCATCCAAACTACTTCCTTCAGCAAGTCACTGAAAGACTCCCGGATATTACCAATCATCTCCTCTGCCTAAAAATGTGGAAATTCATTCAGCTTATAATATACCAATTTGACATTCAATTTGCGATTGTTATTACATATGAAGAATCAACTAGAGGATCGCTCGCAAAAAAAAAAGATAATGTTTTTGCATAGCAAAAACAAAGCGTCCCGAAAAGGATATAAAGGTGAGTGCTAAAGTATTAAGAAAATGCTTCGTTTCTAGCCTTATCCTGTTGTGGCAACCAAAGTCAGCGCAGTCTGCTCTATCTAGCACGCTTTTCAAGATATAAGCATTTTTGTGTTTTGCAAAAACTTAAAAAATTCAAAATGTCCGCTATATTTGGCGAGACAAAAATATTTTGAAAATTGGCATGGCTGCAGAGATACCCAGCAGGTCCAAAATTTTGTTGAGTTCGCTCCATATAGCACGGTTTTCGAGATATAAGCATTTTTGTGTTTTGCAAAAACTTTGAAAATTCAAAATGGCCACCATTTTTGGGGAGACAAAAATTTTTGTCAAGACCACTGCCGTGGTGTGTATCTCCCGCTGAGCATTAAAGCAGAAGAAATAGCTTTTCCGAGATATTCACAATTTTTCATTTTCGTGTGTGAAAGGTCTTCCAAAAGTAGGTGAATGAGTTATTTGAGAAAAATTGGCTATCTGCAATACTATTAAGAGATAATTCACATTTACTCATTTTGAGTAGGTGAATAATTATCTATGGGTCTGAAACTTCACCAAGTGAAAGCTCTCCCAAAAGTAGGTGAATGAGTTATTTGAGAAAAATTGGCTATCTGCAATACTTTTAGAGATAATTCGCATTTACTCATTTTGAGTAGGTGAGTAATTAGCTATGGGTCTGAAACTTCACCATGTGAAAGCTCTCCCACAAGTAGATGAATGAGTATTTGATAAAAATTGGGTATCCGCAATACTTTTACAGATAATTAGCATTTACTCATTTTGAGTAGGTGAATAAATAGCTATGGGTCTGAAACTTCACCAAGTGAAAGCTCTGCCAAAAGTAGGTGAATGAGTTATTTGAGAAAAATTGGCTATCTGCAATACTTTTAGAGATAATTAGCATTTACTCATTTTGAGTAGGTGAGTAATTAGCTATGGGTCTGAAACTTCACCAAGTGAAAGCTCTCCCAAAAGTAGGTGAATGAGTTATTTGAGAAAAATTGGCTATCTGCAATACTTTTAGAGATAATTAGCATTTACTCATTTTGAGTAGACGAGTAATTAGCTATGGGTCTGAAACTTCACCAAGTGAAAGCTCTCCCAAAAGTAGGTGAAAGATTAATTTGAGAAAAATTGGCTATCTGCAATACTTTTAGAGATAATTCGCATTTACTCATTTTGAGTAGGTGAGTAATTAGCTATGGGTCTGAAACTTCACCAAGTGAAAGCTCTCCCAAAAGTAGGTGAATGAGTTATTTGAGAAAAATTGGCTATCTGCAATACTTTTAGAGATAATTCGCATTTACTCATTTTGAGTAGGTGAGTAATTAGCTATGGGTCTGAAACTTCACCAAGTGAAAGCTCTCCCAAAAGTAGGTGAAAGATTAATTTGAGAAAAATTGGCTATCTGCAATACTTTTAGAGATAATTCGCATTTACTCATTTTGAGTAGGTGAGTAATTAGCTATGGGTCTGAAACTTCACCATGTGAAAGCTCTCCCACAAGTAAATGAATGAGTTATTTGATAAAAATTGGGTATCCGCAATACTTTTAGAGATAATTCGCATTTACTCATTTTGAGTAGGTGAGTAATTAGCTATGGGTCTGAAACTTCACCAACTGAAAGCTCTCCCAAAAGTAGGTGAATGATTAATTTGAGAAAAATTGGCTATCTGCAATACTTTTAGAGATAATTCGCATTTACTCATTTTGAGTAGGTGAGTAATTAGCTATGGGTCTGAAACTTCACAGAGTGAAAGCTCTCCCAAAAGTAGGTGAATGAGTTATTTGAGAAAAATTGGCTATCTGCAATACTTTTAGAGATAATTCGCATTTACTCATTTTGAGTAGGTGAGTAATTAGCTATGGGTCTGAAACTTCACCAAGTGAAAGCTCTCCCAAAAGTAGGTGAATGAGTTATTTGAGAAAAATTGGCTATCTGCAATACCTTTAGAGATAATTCGCATTTACTCATTTTGAGTAGGTGAGTAATTAGCTATGGGTCTGAAACTTCACCAAGTGAAAGCTCTCCCAAAAGTAGATGAATGAGTTATTTGAGAAAAATTGGCTATCTGCAATACTTTTAGAGATAATTCGCATTTACTCATTTTGAGTAGGTGAGTAATTAGCTATGGGTCTGAAACTTCACCAAGTGAAAGCTCTCCCAAAAGTAGGTGAATGAGTTATTTGAGAAAAATTGGCTATCTGCAATACTTTTAGAGATAATTCGCATTTACTCATTTTGAGTAGGTGAGTAATTAGCTATGGGTCTGAAACTTCACCAAGTGAAAGCTCTCCCAAAAGTAGGTGAATGATTAATTTGACAAAAATTGGCTATCTGCAATACTTTTAGAGATAATTCGCATTTACTCATTTTGAGTAGGTGAGTAATTAGCTATGGGTCTGAAACTTCACCAAGTGAAAGCTCTCCCAAAAGTAGGTGAATGAGTTATTTGAGAAAAATTGGCTATCTGCAATACTTTTAGAGATAATTCGCATTTACTCATTTTGAGTAGGTGAGTAATTAGCTATGGGTCTGAAACTTCACCAAGTGAAAGCTCTCCCAAAAGGAGGTGAATGAGTTATTTGAGAAAAATTGGCTATCTGCAATACTTTTAGATATAATTCGCATTTACTCATTTTGAGTAGGTGAGTAATTAGCTATGGGTCTGAAATTTCACCATGTGAAAGCTCTCCCACAAGTAGATGAATGAGTTATTTGATAAAAATTGGGTATCCGCAATACTTTTACAGATAATTAGCATTTACTCATTCTGAGTAGGTAAATAATTAGCTATGGGTCTGAAACTTCACCATGTGAAAGCTCTCCCAAAAGTAGGTGAATGAGTTATTTGAGAAAAATTGGCTATCTGCAATACTTTTAGAGATAATTCGCATTTACTCATTTTGAGTAGGTGAGTAATTGGCTATGGGTCTGAAACTTCACCATGTGAAAGCTCTTCCAAAAGTAGGTGAATGAGTTATTTGAGAAAAATTGGCCATCTGCAATACTTTTAGAGGTAATTCGCATTTACTCTTTTTGAGTAGGTGAGCAATTAGCTATGGGTCTGAAACTTCACCAAGTGAAAGCTCTTTGGGATAGCTGCTCTGTAGAGATACCCTGAAGATAAAAAATTTCGTCGAAATCGCTCTATGTAGCACGGTTTTCGAAATATTAGCATTTTTGTGTTTTGCAATTTTTGCGCAAAAATTCGAAAATTCAAAATGGCCGCCATTTTTGGCAAGATAAAATTTTTTTGAAAATTGGCATGGCTACTCTGCAGAGATACCCTGTGGGTCAAAAATTTCGTCGAAATCGCTCTATCTAGCACGGTTTTCGAGATATAAGCATTTTTATGTTTTGCAATTTTTGCGAAAAATTCGAAAATTCAAAATGGCCGCCATTTTTGGCGAGACAAAAATTTTTTCAAAATTGGGATAACTACTCTGCAGAGATACCCTGCGGATCAAAAATTTCGTCGAAATCGCTCTATCTGGCACGGTTTTCGAGATATAAGCATTTTTGTGTTTTGCAATTTTGCGAAAATTTCGAAAATTCAAAATGGCCGCCATTTTGGGCGAGACAAAAATTTTTTGAAAATTGGGAAAACTACTCCGCACAGATACCCTGCGGGTCAAAAATTTTGTCGAAATCGCTCTATCTAGCACAGTTTTCGAGATATAAGCATTTTTATGTTTTGCAATTTTTGCGAAAAATTCGAAAATTCAAAATGGCCGCCATTTTTGGCGAGACAAAATTTTTTTGAAAATTGCCATGGCTACTCTGCAGATATACCCTGTGGGTCAAAAAGTTCGTCGAAATCACTCTATCTAGCACGGTTTTCGAGATATAAGCATTTTTGTTTTGCAATTTTTGCGAAAAATTCGAAAATTCAAAATGGCCGCCATTTTTGGCGAGACAAAAATTTTTTCAAAATTGGGATAACTACTCTGCAGAGATACCCTGCGGATCAAAAATTTCGTCGAAATCGCTCTATCTAGCACAGTTTTCGAGATATAAGCATTTTTGTGTTTTCCTTATTTGGAAAATTCGTAATGATTAATTAATCATTAATTACTCGGTCATTTCTTGACCAATCAATGCCAAAATTTAATGATTTCCAGATTTTAATAGAATGAATGTATTTGCCAAGTTTCAGGTGAATTGATAAAATTCCTTTCAAGTTATCATCCGGACAAGCTTCCCCATCGAAAAAAGACATTTTTGGTCATGTGACCTCTCTGATTGGTTGAAATGTCACTGCAGCATATTCAAAAAAATTCCCCAAGGCTACTGCCTAAACCTGCCAAATTTGAAAAGAATCCGCCTAACGGTTACAGAGTTATAAGGAAAACAAAATGCGGAGCCAGCGGAGCCGCCAGAGCCGGCGGAGCCGCCGGAGCCGGCGGAGCCAGATGCTCTCCCATACACAAACAAGCGTCCCTTGCGGGACGCTTAATTAATATATTGACTGTTGTGTTTGTAGAAAACAGAAAGGCTGAAAATGTATTAATCCCACAAGTAAAAAATAATTTTTTTTGCAGTCTAAATATCTATTGTTTCCAATAAATTATACTGAATCAGGCATTGACAATGAATAGACTTACGCTTTTATGGAGTTTTGGCTTTTGTGCTTGAAGTATGAATACTACACAATTTAATTGGTATCTAATTTACCCTTTGAATGTTGACTATATTAGTTCTTCAATCACTAACACAATTTAATTGGTATCTAATTTACCCTTTGAAAGTTGACTATATTAGTTCTTCAATCACTAACACAATTTAATTGGTATGTAATTTACCCTTTGAATGTTGACTATATTAGTTCTTCAATCACTAACACAATTTAATTGGTATCTAATTTACCCTTTGAATGTTGACTGTATTAGTTCTTCAATCACTAACACAATTTAATTGGTATCTAATTTACCCTTTGAATGTTGACTGTATTAGTTCTTCAATCAGTAACACAATTTAATTGGTATCTAATTTACCCTTTGAATGTTGACTATATTAGTTCTTCAATCACTAACACAATTTAATTGTTATCTAATTTACTCTTTGAATGTTGACTGTATTAGTTCTTCAATCACTACAGAATTCTATCTTTCTATAGAGACAGTGATGTACCTTTTTGGCTCTCAGTTTCATTTTACTGAGAATTACAACAACTTTACTGGCATTTCTCTAGTTTTCAGCAAGGATATGGGATGATAATGTGTTAATATGTTGGATTGCTAGGATACTAGATAACTGAATGGGTGAACTAGGTAGTTTCTATACGCTTATAAGTCAGATACTTTTGTTATTGCACTAGAAATGCAAATTCTTGAAAGTCTTCAGTTACTTCAGTACCAATATGCATGAAGAAAGCAAAAGTATATCAGAGATTTTTCATTCAGGTAAACAGATATTTCAATGTTCACTCAGTCTAGTAACTTACTGTGTGCTTTGCTGCTTCATCGAAGTTACGACTGACAAACATCCGGCCCAGTGCCATTCCAAAATTATCATTGGCATAAGTGACACAAGTCCTCCAGCGGGCACGCTCAGAGTCTGTTCCATAAAATACCTGGGGACAGTCATAAAGTTAGAAATCATAAATTATGTCAAAGTATGTGAAATTTATAACTGATTTTTCATAATCTACGGTTTATTTTCCACAAATTGGAGATTTTTTTTATTATTTAAGATATAGAAGAACTGCAATCAATCTGGATTTATGTCTTTTACTCTGAAATTTATTCAACACTTCAACAGGAGGGATTCATCAAATTCTCATTTACTTTTATCTCATGATAAAATTTACAAGGAACTCAGTATAATGTTAATCCAATCTAGTAACATTTATTTAAACAATAAATTACCCAGTAATGTAGAGGTAGTACTTGTCTCAAAATCAATGACATAAACAAATGGAAAATTTATTTCTTTTACACTTTGTAAATATAACATCATCAAAAGTTGGCATAGTTTAGCATAGTTTTGCATAATGGCTCAAATTTGTATCACATCTTTTCTGAACATGTTAGGAGATATGAGGTCATCAGAAGGTCTGTCTTTGCAGTATGCTGAAGTAAAAGCCAGTATATGCAAGAGTACTTTATATAAACTGCAACTTTATCATGTAAGATGAAAGTTTTCCCTTTTGACAAAGAACGGCTATTTTTAGCATTACTTTAGCATAGTTAGCACTGTTTGTTTGTTTTTTTGTGTGTTTGATATTATTTGCTTAATTTAAATGGAAAACATATTTTGCCGTACTTTAATAGCAAAATAAAATAAAAAAATATTTATTTAAAATTTTTAAAAGACAAAAACATGACAAATTAGAAATACAAGAACAAAACAAACAAAAAGAAATGTAGATGAAGAGATAAAATATTGAGGCAACATCAGAAAAATATTTACAAATTAAGTCAATGACATTAAATCATGTTATTACATTAATTATCCACAAATAAAGCAGATTGTTTTAGGAGAATTAGATGAAGCTTCCATTTAAATGAGTAACATGTAAAAATGTTAAGGGAACTATTGAACAATAACTTAAAGAAACAGAAGACACAACACATCCAAAAACACAGACATTTATAAGTCAGCTTGGTAACATTATATTACCTAATGGCACAGCACAGACAAACAATATTCCCTACAAAATGCCCCAGTATATCTAGTTACATTTTATCGGTTAAAGCCAAAAACTATCAATTTCGATTGGGTTTTCTGTTGGAGACAGAAATTGCTGAGTATATAATAGACACTTTGATAATGTTCTCAATCAATCTTCAATTAAATTGGCTGCATTTAAAATACTGCTGCCAATATTTAAAGTACTGAGGTAATACCTGGTCTGGTAACATAGAATCACTTAACTCTAAGGCCATATTTTGGATTTCACGAAATTTAATTAATTTTAGTTCAAGGTCGTATTTGCGCAGGTCACACCACAGTGGTTACCCGGTAGATTACATGAATGGAGGACATCAGTACACACTACTGATTTCTGTTTAAGCTTTTAGGCCTATGTCATATAACCTTTCAGATGGAAAGTGAAATTACTTTACCAACACATTTGAACCCAGAACCCCAGAGAAGGGAAGCAGGTGTGTTACTACTATGCCAGTGGGCCAACACACAGTGCAAATGGAATGAATAGCTCCAATACTCTAAAGCGACCATTGTTTTAAATATTTTTTCCAACAAAGTATTATGTTACATTGTTTGGAGAACCAATCCATACAGAGCATTACTCAGGTTGTACAGAAAAGCAGGGAGCTAGGTGATATTTTTGAAGAAATTATAATTTCTGATATCAACAACTGTTTCGCGGCAATATAGTAGAAACTCTATTATCCCAATATGTTGGGGGACTGAAATTTTGCTTAGATATTAGAAACTTCAATAAAACAAGAGGAGAGTGCCCGTGAACGGGCACTGTGTCAGCTGACTGAATGTTTTTGATTTGTGATGGTGATAATGAGAGGAAAGCATAATTATCAGGGAAAGGGCTGTACAGAAATACAGTAAATGGTAACTGAACAGCATGTTCGAAAGAAATTCCGAAGCTGACAGAAAAAAAGGACAAAAAAGTTGTGCCCTGCAAATGGTATTATGAAATAAAGTAACAAGGTAATTGTTTAAGTGTAAAAAGTAGGTTAAAAATATTTAAAGAAATACTATAAATGCAATATCCTCGTTCGACCGTGAAGAAGGGGTCCAAAGGTCAAATCTGACCATACCAAAAGATTCCCAGCCAAAGAATTTAGGATGGTTTACCATCCCAAACCTCTCGGACCAATAATAAGTGAGTCATAGGCACTTTTTAAGTTTGGCTATCCTTGTTTGACCTTGACGGAGGGGTCCAAGGTCAAATCCGACCACACAAAAAAATTCCCAGCCCATGATTTCCTGTAGCTTGTTTACCATCCCAAACCTGTAGGACCAATAATAAGCGAGTTCTAAGCAATTGTAAATTTGGCTATCCTCAATTGACCTTGAAGGAGGGGTCCCAGGTCAAATCTGACCACACCAAAAGAATCCCAGCCCATGATTTCCTATATGTTGGTTTACCATCCCAAACCTCCAAGACCAATAATACGCGAGTTATAAGCACTTTAAGTTTGGCTATCTTCGTTTGACCTGGAAGGAGGGGTCTAAGGTGAAATCTGACCACACCAAAAGATTCCCAGCCCATGATTTTCTATAGGTTGGTTTTCCATTCCAAACCTCTAGCACCAATAATAAGCGAGTTACAAGCACTTTTAAGTTTGGCTATCCTCATTTGACCTTGAAGGAGGGGTCCAAGGTGAAATCCGACCACACCAAAAAATTCCCAGCTCATGATTTTCTATAGGTTGGTTTTCATTCCAAACCTCTAGGACCAATAATAAGCGAGTTATAAGCACTTTTATGTTTGGCTATCCTCATTTGACCTTGAAGGAGGGTTCCAAGGTCAAATCGGACCATATTAACAGATTCCCAGCCCATGATTTCCTACAGGTTGGATACAATGATTTACTCAACAGTGAGAACCTGAAAGAAGCTATTGCTCAGCTATGCCATGACATAGAGGTCTGCAATTTCACTATGTTATAGCTGACCAAAACGTCTGTGAAAAACATATTTAACAAAATACTCTAAATGTAATAGTTTTCAAGTTACTACTGATTTACTCAACAGTGAGAACCTCAAAGTAACTATTACTCAGCTATGCAATGAGCTACATGTCTGAATTTTTGCTCTGTTATAGCTGACCTAAAAGTAGGTGAACAACATATTTAAGCAAAATACTGTAAATGCAATAGTTTTCAAGTTACAACTGATTTACTCAATAGTGAGAACCTGAAAATAGCTATTGCTCCGCTATGCCATGAGCTATAGGTCTGTAATTTCACTATGTTATAGCTAACCCAAAAGTAGGTGAACAATATATTTTAACAAAATACTCCAAATGCAATATTTTTCAAGTTATAGCCGATTTACTCAACAGTCAGTGCCTGAGAATAGCTATTGCTCAGTTGTGCCATGAGCTACAGGTCTGCAATTTCACTATGTTATAGCTGACCCAAAAGTAGCTGAATAACATATTTGCACAAATTTCTGTAAAGGCAATAGTTTTCCAATTACAACTGATTTACTCGACAGTGAGAACTTCAAAGTAGCTATTACTCAGCTATGCAATGAGCCACAGGTCTGGAACTTCACTATGTTATAGCTGACCCCAAAATAGGTGAATAACATATTGCAACAAAATACTCTAAATGCAATAGTTTCCAAGTTATAAGTGATTTACTCAACAGTGATAACCTAAAAGTAGCTATTACTCAGCTATGCCATGGGCTACAGGTCTGAAATTTTACTATGTTATAGCTGACCCAAAAGTAGCTGAATAACATATTTATACTAAATTCTCTAAATGCAATAGTTTTCAAATTATAAGTGATTTGCTCAACATTGAGAACTTCAAAGTAGCTATTACTCAGCTATGCAATGAGTCACAGGTCTGGAACTTCACTATGTTATAGCTGACCCCAAAATAGGTGAATAACATATTTAACAAAATATTCTAAATGCAATAATTTCCAAGTTATAAGCGATTTACTCAACAGTGATAACCTCAAAGTAGCTATTACTCAGCTATGCCATGAGCTACAGGTCTGAAATTTTACTATGTTATAGCTGACCCAAAAGTAGGTGAACAACATATTTAAGCAAAATACTGTACATGCAATAGTTTTGCAATTACAACTGATTTACTCAATAGTGATGACCTAAAAGTAGCTATTACTCAGTTATGCCATGAGCTACAGGTCTGAAATTTTACTATGTTATAGCTGACCCAAAAGTAGCTGAATAACATATTTATACTAAATTCTCTAAATGCAATAGTTTTGCAATTACAACTGATTTACTCAATAGTGAGAACCTCAAAGTAGTTATTACTCAGCTATGCCATGAGCTACAGGTCTGAAATTTTACTATGTTATAGCTGACCCAAAAGTAGGTGAACAACATATTTAAGCAAAATACTGTAAATGCAATAGTTTTGAAGTTACAACTGATTTACTCAATAGTGATGACCTAAAAGTAGCTATTACTCAGCTATGCCATGAGCTACAGGTCTGAAATTTTACTATGTTATAGCTGACCCAAAAGTAGCTGAATAACATATTTATACGAAATTCTGTAAATGCAATAGTTTTCCAATTACAACTGATTTACTCAATAGTGAGAACTTCAAAGTAGCTATTACTCAGCTGTGCCATGACCTACAGATCTGAAATTTCACTATGTTATAGCTGGCCCAAAAGTAGCTGAATAACATATTTATACGAAATACTCTAAATGCAATAGTTTTGCTATTACAACTGATTTACTCAATAGTGAGAACCTCAAAGTAGTTATTACTCAGCTATGCAATGAGCTACAGGTCTGAAATTTTACTATGTTATAGCTGACCCAAAAGTAGCTGAATAACATATTTATACGAAATACTCTAAATGCAATAGTTTTCCAATTACAACTGATTTACTCAATAGTGAGAACTTCAAAGTAGCTATTACTCAGCTATGCCATGACCTACAGATCCAAAATTTCACTATGTTATAGCTGGCCCAAAAGTAGCTGAATAACATATTTATACGAAATTCTCTAAATGCAATAGGTTTTAAGTTACAAGTGATTTACTCAATAGTGAGAACTTCAAAGTAGCTATTACTCAGCTATGCAATGAGCCACAGATCTGAAACTTCACTATGTTATAGCTGATCCCAAAATAGGTGAATAACATATTGAAACAAAATACTGTAAATGCAATAGTTTCCAAGTTATAAGCGATTTACTCAACAGTGATAACCTAAAAGTAGCTATTACTCAGCTATGCCATGAGCTACAGGTCTGAAATTTTACTATGTTATAGCTGACCCAAAAGTAGCTGAATAACATATTTATACGAAATTCTCTAAATGCAATAGTTTTGAAGTTATAAGCGATTTACTCAACAGTGATAACCTAAAAGTAGCTATTACTCAGCTATGCCATGAGCTACAGGTCTAAAATTTTACTATGTTATAGCTGACCCAAAAGTAGCTGAATAACATATTTATACGAAATTCTCTAAATGCAATAGTTCTTAAGTTACAAGTGATTTTACTCATGATGGAAGTTACTGAAAAGCCCAAAAGTACCTATTACTCACTTAGCTATTGAGACAGGCACCCAACTTACTCACCATATTGTAGCTATGAAAAAAGTAGCTGAATAACATATTTTAACAAAATGCTCTAAATGCAACACTTTTCAAGTTATAAATGATTTTGTGCATGATTTCATGAATTTTAATGCATTAAAAATTATTAAAAAAATTTATTAAAAAAAAAGTAAGACAGATCCAGGTCTCATACTCACACAAGAGAATCTACCTGTGGCCTAGTACATATATGCAAGATATGAGAGAAATCCCTGCAATAGTCACTGAGAAAATTGTGATTAAGTGTTGAAATTTTCACACTTTTGGTGGGGGTACCCCCCTTGTAATGTCTCTAGCAAACAGACGAACAGACAGATTTGCATGCCTTGAACAATTTTTCATCCTCGATAGATAAGGTATCTTTTAAAAAAAACAGCACGTCTCTAGGCCTTGTAGTTTTGGAGGAGAAGTTGTTCACGCGGACGCGGACGCGTACGCCCACGCCGCAGAGTGACGACATAATGTCAGCTGACTGACAAGTCAGCTGACATAAAAACTAAAAAAAAAAATTTTTAGGGTAAAACCACAAATTTTGAAAGGACACCTCAGTTCATAAAATCGAATATTCAGATTATATAGTCTGAATAATGGAGGTATTTGACATTACTTTATTGTAGATCTGTCTGGCAGCCAGGTACTGGCGAGGCATGTTGTTGACTCTGTTCATCACAATGCGCCACAGCAAGTAATTAGCGAGCACCCTGTATAGTATAGCACACATACAAAGTGGACAGTAGACTCTGTAGTAAGGTTGCTTTACCTGTACATGGTTTATTAAAACCCCGGTCTCACCTCTAGATTAAAGACCTTTTAGTCCATACATGATTTAAATAGGATTAAACTATTAGTAAAACAACCCCAGCTATATTATAAAATCTATATTTAAGTGTATGTAAGAAACTGAAATTTAGATATTTTGCTCGTGTTGTGCAGTGAAGGCCCAAACCTCCACTTTTTTGTGAACAAAAACTGTACATATAAAGGTAAAAATGATCCAATTTAAGCCAATTTCTCACTCAAAAATTTTGTGTTTCATCAAAGCACAAGAAGTAAGAATCAAAGCTATAAGTAGACATAGGACATTTGATTTATACAGAGCCTACTGTGATATACAAAAGCACAAACATCAAAACAAACAGCCTCAGTCAGAAGTGTGAACAGAGCTCACATTAACATATACATAAAAATATACACAAAGTAATTAGGTACAGTAAAATATGTGAATTTGCGACAAAGAGTAAAATTAGCTGAAATTAACCATGAAGAAGAAAAATTTGTAACAAGTTTCCATCAGTTTACACAAATCGGTTAAAACTGTCACAAGATTCAGAGATTTGGTGGGAATGTCCCACATTTTAAAGTAAGAAAATAGCATCAGAGATGCCCGTACCCCACAGCCTGGGGAAATATTTTTCAACACCATGAGATATAGAAGTAGTGTAACAGTACAAAGTTCAAGATACTTTCAGAGCAGTGTAAGTTATATTAAGGTCCAAATAATGCTTAAGTAGAGAAAATAATATCTAACGAAAAGAAATGTATATAAAGATGAAGTATTAAAACAAGACAATTCAATACTAAAATGACAGCATTTATCAGTAAACCAAAAATGGCCGAATTATGGTTTGGATATTTTGAATGAATGCTTATGTGTGGTGTTGGAGAAAAGCCTGTGGCTCACTTGATGAAATTCCATCTGTTACAATGGGAACTTGCAAAAGGAAATTCTTAATGAATTCTAATATGACTTTAACAGTGCTTAATCTGCATCAACAGACAGACCCAAAGGTGCAACAAGATTTTAAAGGTCAATACAGCAAGGTCAAAGGTCAATCAGTGTTACACCATGACGTGGCACACCTAAAACCCTCAACTAATGTCCCTACCAAGTATAAACTTCCTACACCTTACAGTCTCTGAGATATAACCTTGACAAGATTTTATAGGTCAAGGTCGCTACAGCAAGGTCAAAGGTCAAATCAAGGTCACATGATGTAGCACACCTACACCCCTAACCAATGTCCCTAACAAGTATCAACTTCCTACACCTCTTACGGTTTCCAAGATATAGCCCAGACCAGGTATTATAGGTCAAGTTCACTATGGCAAGTACAAAGGTCAAATCAAGGTCACACCATGACGTTGCACATCTACTACCCCCAACCAATGTCCTCACCAAGTATCAGCTTCCTACACCTTACAGTTTCCGAAATATAGCCCAGACAAGATTTTATAGGTCAAGGTCACTACGGCAAGGGTCAAAGGTCAAATCAAGGTCACACTATGACGTTACACATCTACACCCCCTGACCAATGTCCCTACCAAGTATCAACTCCTACACCTTACGGTTGCCGAGATATAGCCCGGACAGGATTTTATAGGTCAAGGTCACTACAGCAAGGTCAAAGGTCAAATCAAGGTCAGACCATCATGTTGCACACCTACAACTCCTAACCAATGTTCCTACCAAGTATCCACTTCCTACACCTTACGGTTTCCGAGATATAGCCCGGACAAGATTTTATAGGTCAAGGTCACTACAGCAAGGTCAAAGGTCAAATCAAGGTCAGACTATGACGTTGCACACCTACAACCCCTAACTAATGTCCCTGCCAAGTATCAACTTCCTACACCTTATGGTTGCCGAGATATAGCCCGGACACGATTTTCAAACTCAAGGTCACTACGCCAAGGTCAAAGGTCAAATCAAGGTCAGACCATGACATTGCACACCTACACCCCCCAACCAATGTCCCTGCCAAGTATGAACTTCCTACACCTTACGGTTTCTGAGATACAGCCCAGACAAACTATTTCCCTCCGCCCGCCCATCCGGACACCATGGGTGAAAACAATACCCCGACAGCCCTTAAGGGCTGTGGGGTAAAAAAGGGTTTCATCGGAAGTAAACTTCACACATTGTTGCATACTTCACATTTGTCATTAGAATATACAAGAAAGTAAGATATGATAAATTCTGCCATAAATCCCTGGGGACTGTGCATTTTTTAGTTTTTTCATATAAGTTGCACAACTACCTTAAAATGGTCGCTGAATTCTATTTGTATAGTATATTTTGGTGTTACATAATGATGGTGTAACAGATTACAAACATGACTGATAAAATTAATAATAAAGAAATGTATGTTACCACATACTATTTAATTTATGACCTCTGTTCACTGTAAATTGTTATTAAAATTTTGGAGATGGATCCATGATCAGAGAGGGTGTGTTATTATGGAAACAAGGCCACTGCAGTTATCTCCCGCCTTAGAATCAGTAATAATGGAGAACTAAAGGAGATATAAGGCTTTTGTAGTAAGATAACCCCACTTGACATTGAAGAAGGGGTCAAAGGTAAAAGTCAGCAATTGGAAAATAGTTTCAGGCAATGACTTCCTTTAAGCTGTTTTCACATTTGGAACCCCTAGTAGCAATGATAAGGGAGATATAAGGTCTTTTTAATAGGATAATCCCATTTAACATTAAACATATGATATGAAGGCCATTTTGTTTTTGAAACTAGGCCTAATCACTATTAGGCTAACTTTCCTAGCCATATATCTTTGGCGGAAATTTGTTGAAGCTAGCTGCAATATTTCAAGTTTTAGAGCATCTTAATGATTTTGAAATAACTGGCTATGGCGGCCATTTTGTTTTTTCAAAATGAGGCCAAAATTTTTCTCAGGCAAAACATTTGCAGGCCAGGACTTTTCGTGGTCTGTCCTTACATTCTGAAGCCATAGCACTAATAATAAGGGAGAAATAAGGACGTTTTAGTGTGATGAGACCATTTAACCTTGAAGCAGAGGTCAAAGGTCAAATTCAACACCTGGAAAAGATTCCCTGGTGATGACTTCCTACAAGTTGTTTTCACATTCCAAACCTCTAGGAGCAATATTAGGGGAGATATAAGGCATTTTTAATAGGATAACCCCATTTGACATTAAACATGTGATATGGTGGCCATTTTGTTTTTTGAACTTGGCCAAAATTACTATCAGGCTAGCTTTTTCTACCCATATAGTTTTTGTGCAAATTTGATGAAGCTAGCTGGAATATTTCAAGATTTAGAGCACCTTTATGATTTTCAAACAATTAGCTATGGCGGCCATTTTGTTTTTCAAAATGAGGCCAAAATTTTACACCGACAGGTTTTCATAGCCATAAATATTCCCTGAAACATTGGTGAGGATATCTTTACAAATGAATGAGATATTGAGGTAAATGTAAACATGTGACGAACGGACGCACAAACACACAGACGGAAGGCATTTTATAATCTCCCTTCTGCTGCAGGCGGGAGATACTTATGGTATGTTTGAAAATGATTTGAACATTTTAGTATCATCATTAATCTTGCCAGCAACCAGATAAATAGCTGGCGGTCTAAAAAAATACATTGGAGTGAAAAATTGTTGCTTTGGATATGACAACAACTGTGTTTGTCACATCTAAGCATTCATTCAAGCTTACTTTGTTGCTGTGACCTTTTGACAAGCAGATTTTATCAGGTATTTATTCCCTGTAAGGGGTATATAGTGACAACTATATTTCATTTCTGTGAAGTAAATTATTACCTACTTCAAGGAGGATATGTTTTTGACCATGTTGGTTTGTCTGTGTGCAAAACAACGCAAAAGTTTTAGGCAGATTTTGATGAATTTTTTTTTTTAAAATGTTGACAATGGCACCAATAAAAGATAGCTTGATCATATAGTGGTGATCCAGATCACTGTATGGATCCAGGAATTTTTTGAAGGATCTTTTATCATTACATGATAGGGCCGTTTTCAGTATATGTGTTTATACACCTGTAATAATACCTGTAATAAAATGTCAGATTACTTGGCCAAAAAATACAGGGCACCCCACCCTAGTGTTCAAACATAAAATATATCCAGATTTGATCCTGATCCCAGGAAAATTTTGGATACTATAAATCATAACAGAAAAAATAGGGGTGGAAATGAGTTGCATGATGAAGGTCTGCACTCTCAGGGTGCTTTCATAGTTACACTAATTTTGAAGATGATATTTCCATGACTTAAGCATGGTCTACAGAAGAACTGATTACATTAGTGAAAGAGAAATGATCTTTTTAAGTACAACAATAAAAAAGTAAAGTATTGCAACATATCTTAAATGTCAAATCACTACTTTAAAAACTATTTGTATAGTTTGGATTATATGATTATACAGTATTCCATATTGAGCCTGTAGCAATATGGAACAACTGTAGTGATTGTCAAAATTAGGGTCAAGAGTATGCAAAAGCAAAGATAGCAAAGAGAAAATGGAGAACTGGTGAATTTCACCCAACAGTAATTATGTATTACAGTAATTATAGTTAATACCACAGTGAAGTAATAATAATGCCTCAGGTTACATAAGATATCAGATAAAAACATACACAAATAGAGAGTCTGGCAAAAACAAGACAATGCTGAGACAAATATACACTGAAAGCAGTTGTAAGGCCCACACCGAAGATATACAATTAATATGTCAGCAACTAAAAAGAAATACAATAATCAAAAACAAGACTGAAGCCAGAAACAAACAAAAAAAAGACACCGCACAATGTACACATTATGGGTCAGCTACAAAATTGAAAGAAAGAACACAATGTACACATATAGACCTGCTAACCACAACCACTGTGATAATGGGAGTGTTCAATTATTGTGATCTGATCGTAAAACTACTTCCTGATAGGAAAAAAAATGAAAAATTCACAATCCATATTTTCCTGATAGCTTTCTGACTGATGTTATGATTGGTTCAAGAATTCTTCCGATTGGCTCCCGAAAAGTTTGTGATAGTTTCCTGATCCATCTAATTGGTTTACAAACCTAAAAGATCAATTTAAGATGGAACAGATTGCTTTGCAAATGTTAAGATGGATGGCTTTAAGAATGGCAAGATAGGTTTAATATGGGTTTAAGATGGATTCCCAATTGTAGGATCTAATGAGGATCAGGAGCAGTTTCAAAACAAATTCAAACAGTTTAATATTGTCATAAACAGGTCCCGACAGACTCCATGAACACATCCAATCAGGAAGCATTCGGGAAGTACCAGAGCTTCCATAAATGATTTTTCCAATCATGGTTTCTGATGGCTTAAGATCGCTCATTTGAAAGGATCGTATTCCAATCAGGGGCATGATCATAATAATGGAACAGCCCTCTCAGAAAAAACATACAAAATATAGACATTTTAGCATATGTGAGCGCCACTCGGGAGCTTACTTTATTGAAGTTTGTCTTGGCTGCCTGGAATTGGCTGGGAAATGGATCCGACTTAAAGGAGTAATAAATGGCAAACCAAACCAGATAATTTGCAAGTGTTCTGAAAAATAATTATAAATATAATATATGGATTATAAAGATATAGATCTATATGGATTATAAACATATATAAATGGATTATAAATGTAAATACTGGTATACAAGATAAAAGCAGCAATCAGTAAACAGATGAAATACTTCATTTACTCTCATTCCCAGAAGAGGATGGGCAACAGTATGTTAATCATGTCCATTTGTCTGTTTGTTTGTAGCTACACATAACTGGAAAAGTATTGACCTGATCTAGGAGATATTTTCACACAAGCAGGAGTCTACCTGTGGTTTGGTCATCTTCAAAGATAATCCAGGTTTGGATCACAAATCTATAAATTTTTGTTATTTTTCAGCAACATCCACATTCATAATTCAAAGCTATTCATCAGATCGAGGTAATTATTTCACATAAGGTTGGGTTCAGCCTTGGCTTGGTCCTCTTAAAAGTTGATCTGGGTCCAGGTTGATAATCCTCATCCGGATCTGGATCAATAAATCCAGAGTTTTGTTTGTTGTTTCAGCACCACTCATGCACATGAGTTTGTGTGTTCTGGGGCAGTACTTTCATTTCACTTGCAAGGAGTTTGTACCAAAGTATTGTAAACCGTCAACAATGATATTACTCACAAGCCTGAAAATGAATCCTTTATACTCACAGAATGACAAAGACAAACTAGGACTAGAATACTTACATTTACTTAAGACAATACCATAATTTCTGTGATAAAACGCCTCCTTTCAATAATGGCCTGCATAACTTCAATAACAATTATTAGTGACCAACATATGTGACATACAAATGTAGCAACATCTTAATGAAGCATAATTGATAAATATTACCACTGCACATATTTTTAAAGTAACTGTTCCCAATTGAGAATACACAGTAAAATACCCTGACAATAATAAGTTCTACAAGGTATTATGTGTTAGACCACAAGATAAAAGTACAAAAAATAAGCGAGAGTAGACATTAAAAGATTTTGAACTTTGAGGTTTTTCACGGGTTTTATGATACTTTATGTTAAAACATTTATGTAACATATTTCCAGTTATTTTGAAATTATGCAGAAATTATTACAATTGGGAAATACCACCTTTACCATTCAACCTATGTTCATTTAAAACCTAAGCCCAAACTACACATTTATAGGTCTTAAAAATATGGGTACCAGGTTAAGGTCAGACTCATTTCACACAAACCCATTAAACAAGCCTGAAATGTGCAAGTATCTGCTAAAATTAATGGAGACCACAATATAGGGAAAGTCCATATTATTACTGCTGCCCAGACGGGTATCTGATCACTGGATTTTGTTTGTTTATTAACAAAATAATAAATAAACTACTGCATGGATTTACATCAAATTTCACTGTAGGTAAGTCTTGATCTAACATAGAAATCAATTTGATTTGGGAATGATTTGAAACCAATTTTGAAACTGGGATTTTTTTAAAGAATTTCTCATCATTGCACTCATAAGCAACAGTGCAGTTGTCTGGAAATTTGACTCATTTCATTCGCTGAATATTTTTATTCCCTTTCACTTTGGTCCTTTGTATATTAAAAAAAATTTAATACTCCCTTTTCAGACTGTACACTGTGATGTACACTAGTTAAATATCTCAGGTCAGTAGTTTTACTCAACTGTATTTTTGGTGTGGTCTTTTTAAGCACGAGCTCTAGCAAGGTTCACACTTCTAGGAATCACATTTTAATTTTTTTTTTTTTGGTTTCCGGACTTTCATTAATTGCGGTGTAGTGTGATAAGTATCTGGCTCTTCACTGAAGTTAAGCGGCAATGGGCTTAGTACTGGGATGGGTGACCATCTGAGTTCTGGACCCTCTATGGGATGTGTCTTGAGTTAGATTTTCATTGTGTCACCAGACTTTTATAAATTCTAGTGCACTACTTGTGTCTTGGATGGCTGTTCTGCTCGTGCATGTAAACCGAAACACTTTTCAGCCTTGTTTACATTAACATCCCATTTTGTTACAGTATGCTGTATTTTAAACCCGAGAAAAAAATTCAGGTCAAGAAAAGATGGTTTACACAGTTACATTTGTGGTATCATCTATACCATATCAGAGCATCAAGCAATGGTTTTCACAGCCTGTAACTTACCTTTTTGGTGTGGTCTGCACCAATGAGGCTAGTGTCTTGAGGTAGTCAGGGGTGTAGACCACAATCTCTTCATCATAATCCACACTCATACTCACATTGGAGAAAATCAGGTTCAGGTAACGCCGCCAGTCTACATGCTGTAAATTATTAGAATTATCTAGAAATAATAGAATCAAATGTAAGTTCCTTTAAGTCTCCGCTTTCCAATATAAACTTCACAAATACCACAAATATTTTTCTAAATCTTTCTGGAAAAATTTTTACACTGATGAAGTACTGGAGATTTGTTATATTTGACCCAATTGCTAATACTCATGGATTATGCATGAGTACACCACCGCCGCAGTGTGTAGAGATTTTCTTGTTACCCCTCTAGAGGCCAGGGTATTATAGGTAGACTTCTCAAATTTTCAGGTTATATTCATAACCATAAAATCTTGCCTGGGAATATTTTTGGCCTCATTTTGAAAAACAAGATGGCCGCCACGGGCGTTTTTCTACTTTCAGCAAGGAGTTTTGTTGGCCCTCTAGAACAAAGAGAATTATAGGTAGAGATCTCAAATTCGCAGGATATGTTCATAATTACAAAGTCTTGACTGAAAAATTTTTGGCCTCATTTTGAAAAACAAGATGGCCGCCACAGGCGTTTCTTTTCAGTCATGAAAAGTGCTTATATCTCCCTTATCATTGGTCCTAGAGGTTTGGAATGTCAAACCAACCCATAGGAAATCATGGGCTGCGAATCTTCTGGTGTGGTCGGATTTGACCATGGGCTGCCCCTTCATGGTCAAACGAGGATAGCCAAACTTAAAAGTGTTTATAACTCGCTTATTATTGGACCTAGAGGTTTGGGATGGTAAACCAACATATAGAAAATCATGGGCTGGGAATTTTGTGGTGTGGTCGGATTTGACCTTGGGCCCCACCTTCAAGGTCAAACGAGGGTAGCCAAACTTAAAAGTGCTTATAACTCGCTTATTATGGGTCCTAGAGGTTTGCAATGTGAAAGCAACCTATAGGAAGTCATGGGCTGGAAATCTTCTGATGTGGTCAGATTTGACCTTGGGCCTCTCCTTCAAGGTCAAACGAGGATAGCCAAACTTAAAAGTGCTTATAACTCACTTATTATTGGTCCTAGAGGTTTACAATGTGAAAGCAACCTATAAGAAGTCATGGGCTGCGAATCTTCTGATGTGGTCAGATTTGACCTTGGGACCCTGCTTCAAGGTCACATGAGGGTAGCCAAACTTAAAAGTGCTTTCAACTTGCTTATTCTTGAAAAATGCTGTTTATCTTCTAAACTATGTTAGTTGGCCTTTTCCGGTGGATACATCTTGCATCTGGCCACAGATGCGTCCTTGGTCTAGTCATTAATGTCACACAAAGAAAAAGTGGTTGTATTTACATTGGATATGTCTGAGTAGAGGTCAGCCACTGTCATCTTGTGATAGATGGCTTCTGTGTCTCGTCTCAGCTCTCCTGGCATGGTCGCCTGGTAAACAAAATTAAACTGTGTTAAGCTGTGTGTTTTTTATGCAAAATCAAATACCCTTAAAGCCTATGAGCCAGAATCTGTAGAATCTCCTCCAACAGTTATAAACTAAAGTATTTAATGTCAGTACTTGTGGTAATCTTTATTAGTAGCCTGAACACAAATGTCAAAAAGTCACACATTTCATTGCATTGCAATAGGAAGGGTGTGATAGCTCTACTTGTCTGACTTGTCATGTCATTTGACCCAAGGATGAAACACTTCAACACATCTACTGATGTTAAACTTCAGGAAATACTAGGTTTACAAACATAAAAAACTACTGAACAAACTAACACCAATAATATACATTAAAACAGTTTTAACACAATGTCAGAAATATTACTAAACAATATGAATAAACTTATTAAAATATATGGCTACCCTGGCTTGATTTCTGTCTTTTAATGTCTTATCTAATCTAACCTGACCTGGACCATCTTTTACAAAGATTATATGTTTTCTGTAGACAAGGCCCCTGACCTAATGACACTTTACAGTGGATAATTTCAGCAACAGTCAATTTTAGAGCCAATTGAAAAATATCTGTACTACATTCATACAGCCAGCTGGCAAGCATGGAACATTGTCATGGAGATATCAAGCACTCAAGAAGATTGAGCTTGGAAAGCCATGTTGGATGGATATATATATATAACAGGGTTTGTTATTGATTATGTAAACTTAATCAACACTAATTTTGCATCAAGAGAATTTAAGCTTTCTGAATCATCCAATAATCTTTACATTTGCCAGTTGGATTTCAAAGTCCACAACATCTCTCATCTCTTCTTGAGCTCTATCCTTTGTTGCACCTAACAAAACTGCTACATCAACTGCAAACTGCTGGTATCCCATAAGAATGCTGTCATCACGGCCCTTCAGAAAGTAGTCCCTGCTGGGCATGCCCAGATGTGTCTGGTCCAACTGAAAAAAGGTAGATATATATTAAAATATCCACTACTCATGGAACATAACAAGACCAAAATTAAAGCAATTACTGAAACAAGCTCAGTTAGTGAAAGTGTGTGCTTGGTGCTGCAAATAGGTTATTTTATGTCTTAAATTGTGGTTGGATCTGTATTGAACTATACTTTATCAGAATAATTTCTTGCCACCTGCACTCACACATTAGTTGATTAATACTCCATTGTTCAGCACTCTAAGATTTGCCATAAGTTGCAGTCAATCATATGTGCCTTCACCTCAGGTAGGGTCAAAAATAGGTCATCCTTCCAAGCTTTAGTAAATCAAATGCAAACTGTTCATAGTGAAGCATATTAACCTGATATTCTTATCAGTAAAGCACAGTCAGAGAGTATGCATGCTTGCTGTTTCTCATCTTAATTTTGTTTCTCTAAATTCTGATCCCTTTGGATCAAACTCAAACTGACCTGAATGATATTGACCTCCGAATTCTTGTCATCAGCACTAACCCACTGGTTGATCAATACTCGGTTATTAAGCAGCCTGAGATCTGCCATAAGTTTCAGCCAATCAAATGCACTCTCATCCCAATTAGGGTCAAGGACAGGCCATCCTCCCAGCAGCTCGATGAGGTCACGCAGTGGTTGATCTCCCCTCTCTTCTATACGGGCTGAAATATATAAGCTACTTTGAGCACTGGTGTCATTGATCTATTTGAAATTTACATTATGAGGTGTGCTATCAGAATTGGTAGACAAATAACTTGAAATAATCACCAAACAGGAAAATTGTGTGTGTGTGCGGGGGGGGGGGGGGGCCGCCAGTAGCATCATACTCTCATATCTACTACAGGTTATGGGTTCAAATCTCTCAACCCTGGCAGTAAGCAGGAAAGTTGGTTGCCGTTTCCTGATGGCTGGTGGTATACACAGCAGAGTATTAATCAGTTATAGTGTGCACTGCTAACGTCACACTTACTAACACTACCTGTCAGGATATGACCTATACAAAATATTATAATCCATATTCAAACCCAAATAAGTAAATAAATAAAACATCTTTTTTAAAAAAATGGATTCAACTGAATACATTTCATTTATTATAAATTAATGAAACTCGAGGGTACTGACAAAAATAGTTCCAGACAACAAGGTACATTTTAACTGTATTTCTATTGAAAAGGGACTTCCTCTAAACAAAGATCTATTTAAGGGGGATTTGAATGTAAATGCACTTACTGAGATTCAGACAGGACTGGTACAAGTGCTTTGTGTTTGTAATTGCCTGTGGATCATTGGGGTTTACTTCTTCTTCAAGTAAGGCTGAAATAACATTTATGGATAGCGATTAACACTTCCAAAAATCTTAAATAGTCCGTGTTTTACATTTAGAAGTAAAAATAACATCTATAATTGACCATCTGTGTTAGCCACTGTCGGATTAAGAAAACATTTTCAATAAAACCAATAAAAGGAATGCAATCAATAACTGAGAATCAGCAAGATGTCGAAAGATTATTTATTATATTCTAAATAACACATTTTAGCCATCAGCATGTTACAGTGAAATTACTATGCTCTAGTCACGATTTTCAGCCCTGACTATATATCCTGATACACTCAACACAAATTGAGATTAATCTGGGTCAATCATTTTTATCCCTCAATCTTTGATTAAATTTTCCCCTATGTGCATACTATTTATATTGTATCCATTTTTAAGTTTTAACCTTTCAAAACATAACAAACCTTTATCAAATTAATTGTTTTATACAAACTGTTTATTTTCAAGCTACATTGCCAGGATACATGGTATTATCAGAACCAAAAGGTTGTGAAAAGTTTAATCTTTATTCCTGGTCAACGTAACTAGTGATATTCGATCTTATTCTTCATGTATAAAACTTTTTTCTTCCAATTATATTTTAATCACTTATACGTTTATATATTCATTTAATTTACTAAATCTTTAAGTCAGCCAAATGAAAAATTCATACAAGTCTTTCTGAATGTACACAAACATCCTTGCACTCAGATCACTTTTATTTCAATATAGAGCACAATCTGTATTATCCAAACATATCCAGGTGAGTATCATTTTCTTCAGGGTATACAGAGGCAGTAATCTTACATTCTGACAACATATTGTTCATAGCATAAAAGAGAAAGTTTAATACAAAGTCATGTAGAAATTTATATGTGAAGGAGTAGAACTGATTTCTGGCAATTAAATGAGTATTTTGATAGTAGGGTTGCTTTATGGAGGGTTCACTCTACACTTAATCTTCAATAAAAAAGGTTGGAAGTTGGAGATTTAGGCCCGTTTCCAATAGTGAAGGTTATACAAGGACAAGCCTTTAGTATATCAAACATGTTGTCATGTGGTGAATTGGAACCCACAACCACAGAGAGAACACAGACTCATAGAAAGGTAGTTGTGGTTTAAATAAAAGAACCTTTGTGGAAATATAAGTGAGTGATGCACTTACAGGCAACTTTTGTACTGGAGTATGAGTGAAGGCGAGAGCCTGGTGATCAAATGCCAAACTTGTTAACCCACTCAGTAACCGAGGTAACTGTCAAGACATAAACAAATCTGTCCATGGTTTCAGATAAAATAACTTTACTCATATTCCAGTACAAAAGCTGCCTGTAAGTGCATTCGTCACTTATATTTCCACAAACGTTCTTTTATTGAAGCCACAACTAACTTTCTATGAGTCTCTATGTGTTCAGATATCAGTCTTTTACTTACACTAAAGCAGTGTTCAAAACAAAGAACTTGTATGATTTATGGAACACTAATATGGACACATTGTCAATACATGTCAGCATTTGACAGACCATAAAATAACTTAGTTATTGGTAGTTTACTTAAAATCTTTGACAAATATAGCAAGTTTAAAGTTGGAATTTTGCATCCCTTGAAACAAATTGAGTTTTAGTATTACTGTCTGTATATTATAAATCTTACGATGGGCTGAATTCAAACCTATTAGGCAAAAGCATACTCATAACTTCACAAATTGATTAACCACTAAGACACTGAGGCTCCACAGCCTAAAACAGATCTTGTAATTGCAGACATGTGTAATTTGTGACATCTGAAACAAATAATGGAAAAAAAGTATCATCGATCACTATGATTATAAAGTCTCAAAAGTAAAGAAATTAATATTGAGAGTTTCATATCCTTTTTACCAGCCAAAGTCATCAGGACTGGCGCCTCAGAGAACCCGACATGTTGCCATAAACTAGATTCAAACCCACTTATTATTATTATTATTATATATTTATACTCAGCGCAATATCTCCATATACTACAGGATTCAAAGCGCTATTTAACCAATCCGACTGTACAGGTACAGCCCCAACTCACAAGTAACTGACATTCCCCTAACTGGAAGATAGAGGCTCAAGGATGACCATTTATAAACGTCCTTGAGGTTCTTTAACCTGCCACTGGGGATAGGACCCAATGACAGAGGACCGCCATTTTAAGTGGTCATCCGAGCCACTATGTATCTGCCTGTACCTGGGATTGAACCCACGTCCTCTGAGTTCCTAGACAAGTGTGTTACCCGCTAGGCCACAGTGGCAGATAACCCACAACCTCAAAAGGCAAAAAACGTCATTAAATGCCCAAACTGTTCAACCACTAAAACCCTAGACAGAAACATTTCCAGTCCAGGAAGAAATTTGCACAGTATTGGATTGGTAAACAGGCAGCTAATTCTTTCACTGTGCTCCAAAGTCTCCCTGTAATTACATCCTGGCAGTCACTTACATTTGAGCATGACCTGTAGGTCATCCCGTAATTTCCCAAAGGTGTTGTAATTGGCGTGGTCGTCTGGTATGAGGTTCTTCTTGTTCCAGGTGCCACATGCATATTCAAAAAAATCCTCACATGGGTCCACAGTGGGGTCAATGGCATCTAAGAGGCGTGCGGCTACAATACATGCGGGATGGATGCAAGCAACACAAGGATTGAACACAATGACATAAGTGCATGTTTCCATAGAGGTAATCTGCTATTTTGTGTGTTTGTGTTAGCCAATTTTCAATATTCTATTTTTAGAAATATAAATGGTAAATGAGTAAATATGAATAAAATGGCATGTTTTGCACACGTATGGCAACTTGCATTGACAAATTGCATTTGTACATACAAAGAATTATTTAACTTTCCTATAGAAGGAGAAAAGACTGCAGATAACATTCATAAAAATATACACTTAGGGGTAGTGGGGACGGAAAAATCAGGTAATATCCATTGACACAAGTGTAGCCTGATTTTTCTTGCACCCCTGAAATGACTTCTTGTGTACTGACATACAGGATAGCTTAGACTAACACACTGTAGTGAGTAATACTTGCCATCTGAGACATGTGGCTCCCTATTCACAAAGGCAATTTATCTATCTTTATCTTAAAGAGGTTTTCCTGTTTTTACAATTCACAGAAGCAAATTTATTACAATTTACTTTTGCTTAAAAGGACAAATGCCACCAGTATAAATAAAAACACAACAATTCCTTATTTGAATTAATTTTCCTTGCATTTGTACAGCTCAGCTAAATAAATTTAAGTATTCCATAATATACTACAGGATTCCACAAATCCTAATAATCTAGAATAAATCTTTAATAAAAGAATATTTCCTATAATCTAGAATAAATCTTTAAAAATAAATATATCCTTAAAAATAAAGACAGAATCTTTGTAAATGCTGCCCATGGTATGTTCTTTAAATAAAGCTTCACAAATAATACAGAGACAATCTCTGTACACATGAATATTCTTACTCTTGAATGAAATAAGCAATATAGTCTCAAACCCCTCTGTGGAAAACTATAATAAATATAATTGTTTGTGGCAAATATATATGTCAGCCCTTTTTCCATTGGCAAAGCTTCATTTTGAGAATCAGCTAAAACTTTTACGGGTATTAAGGTCTGTACACACAGACATTGATATGAGCCAACACAATCCAACAATAAAGCTTGAAGTGGTATGTCATACCTTGTCTGTATACTACAGAAATGATACAATCAAATGTGAAGCTATTTCTATTTTGAAGAACTTTTATTCTGTTGAAACTGTATCATATTTGAAGATTTTTTTTCACCTCTGGGTAAGTTTAACAGGGCTTGAATCTGGACCTATCATATATGTTTGGTACACACATTGAGCCTTCACTGCAAGGCTGGGAGATTGGATTTGAGAGCAGGTATAAAACTGACGCGACAAAGCAGAGAGACATAGGAACTACAAATTAAGATAATACCTACTAACAGGAAACAGAACTCCTATTTAAGTGTAGATTTTTACACATTAGCTAATATAATTCCATAGACTTTTAGATTCCAATTTGTATACCCATAACATGAGATTAAATAGAAAAGAAAATGAGGCAGTTGTATAGGAGTTCTGTTATAAAACTAAATTAAATTCTAAAATAACATTTTATCAAAATAAGGTTGTAATCATTTATACATGGAAAATTTTTTTAAATGATAATAACAGGTACAAAATCATGCTGTGGTACTGAAAATACAATGCTGAACCTGAAAATTAAATATTTATAAAATATTTTTAGAACTTCACACATTAAATCAATTCCAGTGAAGCAACAAGCAACAGGTTACTTCAGTCTTGCTTTTTAACAAGTCAGCTGTTACTATGATGACTTAAAGACAAAGATGTTCACTATTAGTTCACATAACCAAGTGAATGGATTGCAGAAAAGGCTTGCATAGATAAATTTTTCAAATTTTGCGATAAACAAATGAAAATAGGTATAGTATTTGTTTAAGTGACTAGAACTTCCTTATTTGTTGTTTCATTTTAATACATCTTACTTTTTTTATCATTATGTTCACTACAGTTGCACAGAAATACTGATACCAAATAACAAGGTAAAACTGGTCAACATTTGAAAATTCAATCAAGCTGCATACATTTGCAACCTAACCATAAGTAAACAGCTCTTCTGTTTGAAAGACTGATTTATTTTACTGCAAAACCATAGCCAAAACAAGTGCCCATTGTGAAGTAAATTGAGTTTCAGGTTTGGTTATGGTACAAAAATAGATTTACCAGGGAATCTAATCCTATCTTCCATACATTTCCCAATTGTCACCAGCATTCGGATTAAAGCCAAGGTCAAATAAACACCTAGCTCTACTTAGACAGGCCCTAAGTAGATCTTAGTTAAATTATCATGAGTGGTACGGAATCCGCAACCTCAGGGGTGAGACCTTAAATGACAAACTTGTTAGCCAGCAATGTCTCTACCTGATGAAATAAGGCATGAATTCGACGAAGAGCAAGAGTTATTTAATTTAAAGTTAAATTTAATATTTTCAAATCATACAGGACCTACTGAGGTCAAATCTTTAAACTTACAGTTACTCTAAAATATATTATGGAATTAACTAACTCAGGGTGTGGTAACAGAAGGGGTGAAACAGAAAATACCAAAAATTAAGAATGGATTTACATGCTATGAGACAAAAATGTAGTGTAAACCGTGACTTTAATATTTGCCTCAGTTTGAATGAAACCTTTCTATACACATTTTTCATCATTATAAAAGCCTCTGAACTGCATTACTAAGTTTTTGAAACTCTTTATCTCTAAACCATTTATACAAATGTATTCAACAAAATGAAATAACTGCAGTATCATGCTTGTAAATCTTGTCTTCCATCTCTTCAAACTAGGCAGTGATTTAGTTTTGTGCTTTGCTTTGTTTTAGTGAATACTAGAAATGAAAATAAATTATACATGCAAACTTTTTGAGAAAAGGACATTGTTGGTTAACTGGTTTAAATTTTCAACCTAGTTATATGACAGGAGTACCAATAATTTGCAACACCAAAAAGCATCCAAAGACATGGGTTTGAGAACTTGTTTCTGGGCCTGTATTCACAAAGATTCTTATTCTTAGAATTTTTCTTAGAATTGTCATTTTTCTTAGAAACATTCTAAGAATAAGAATCTTTGTGAATAGAAAAATTATTATTTTTTGACTTTTTCTAAGAAAAATGACAATTCTGAGAAAAATTCTAAGAATAAGACTAATTCTAAGAATACGAATCTTTGTGAATACAGGCTCTGGAGTATATTTAAAAATAATGGGTTTTTTAAGCCTTTAAACCAATTAATTATGGATATTCTTTTCTCCTGAACAAGAATCAACTGAACTTTGAAACCAAGGAACTTGGGGAAGAAACAGGGGTCCATACATTGCCAGGTTTTGGTCATATACCAGGTATCTACAGTTGAAAAAAAAAACCACAAGAGACCGCGTGTCCAACTCACACTTGAGGATGAGTTGCAAGTTGTCAGAAAGCAGGGACATGGTGTCAAGTTGTGACACATCATCTGTCAGGATGTGTTGCTTGTTCCATCCTCCGCAGGCATAGCTAAAGAAATCCTCACAGGGATCTACGGCCAGATCCATGGCAGTAAGAAGCCGGGAGGCTGAAATGGGTGGGCTTGTTGATATGTAGTGTGGTTTTGTAATATGCAATATAAAGTATTCAAATAGAGAGAAAGGTATAGTGTACTGAGAAATTGTGGGCCAGTTTACATGCAGAGTGGTTTTATAATTTACAAAATAGAGTAACTTAATGTTATATTGAATACAAAGACATGTAAATTGCACTGAAAAGAGAGGACTTCTTAACATGTGGTGTGGCTTTATAATTTATAATATAATATAACTATATGGACTAGACAGCAGAGAATTTTAAACTGCACTGAAAATTGAGGGCTTTTTATCATATAGTGTGGTTTATAACCTACAATAAAGCATAAATAGATTATATATGTCATACACAGAAAAGTGTATATTGCATTAAAAAGAGTGGACTTGTTTATATGAAATGTGATTTATAACTAACTTACAAAAAAAGTATCTTAATATTTTATCACATAAACAGCAAACTAATAATGCATTTGTGCTACATTGCATGAATTTGATTTAACTTGGTTGGATTCACATCACATGACAATTTATAAATACATGCATTGACCACACTGCCAAGAAAAATACGAAATAGGGGATATGACTTTTATGGCTCTCGTCTCTTTTAAAGATCCCTCAATTACATTTTTTAAAATAATATTTTAAATAGGTCTTATACAGAGTGTGTTAACTGTAAATTGCTAGGCTGTTTTGTTTTACACACTATTGTTACTGCCTGTTAATCAAATGCTATTTTAGACATTCAAGCAATTTTCTTAATAAGTGCATTTTATAATCCTGGAAACAGACAATAATGTTTATAACAATAAAATTAAGATATGGTAGATTATACTGTGGAGAACTATTTCCAGATAAAGCAGAAAACTATACAGAGTATGTTTGGATGATAACAATTCCTGTCCAAGTTCTCTAGATTAATATAAGCTAAAAATTCAGGCACCCAATTTGCAAATGTTCTTTGCTTACAGTGCTTGGTAATCTTTAGGCTTCTCCTGTACTGGATTAATAAAATTACCAGATGTATTTCAACCACCAATGTCCTTAATATGTTGAGGATTCTTCTGTATTCAACAATCACATTACTTTGTCTTTTTCAACCACAAGCAGAATATGAAATTAACACCTACACTCATGTCAAATACTGGTAACTATTCTAACAAACCTGTATGTTTATAGAGTTACAGGTTTGGATGTCCTGTAACTTAAGGAAACTCTTCATTAAAGTTTTATATAATTGTCAAAATTATTGAGACGTTTAATTTTTACATTTTTGCCATTATAGAAGCTAATATTAAACATTCATTCTTTAGTACATGCCACTTGGTCAGTTTTGAAAACTCAATGATGATATAACCTATATCGAAATATGGACCAGCAACTTTTGCTACAGACTTGTAATGTTTCTAAAATGCAGGGCCCGTATTCATGAAAGGTCTTAGCCAGGGCTTAGGCTTAAAGTTGAGACTTTTTTCTCAAGTTTCTGTCCAAAAACTGTTTAGACTTTTGTCTTAGGCTTAGCAGTATTCACAAAGAAGTTAAGACCAGTCTTAGGCATAAATAAGGGCTTAACTTTAAGACTGGTTGGTAGTGGGCTTAAATTTTGTAACAAGGACTTAAATATGGCCGCCATAAACTTTTCGCAACTTCAAAACTTGAAATGGCTGTAAATAAAGTATAATTATACAGAACACATCTCTAAAACAGTCTTTGAGAAGTTTGTATGTGGTAACAAGGTTTTCCATTTCAAAACAGCGTTTTTCCTTAGATAAAATACATTAAATGAAGGATATATGTCATCACTAGTATAGTTTGAATGGAAAAGAAAGGTCACATGACACAGAAAACCACTGTGGTTATTTGATAATCTTGGACTTAGCTAAGTCACCCTTTGTGAATACGGTTTTAAGACAAAACTTAGCTGAGACAAAAGTCATAACTTTAAGACTGGATTTAAGCCTAAGACCTGGCTAAGTCTAAGACCTTTCGTGAATACCGGCCCAGGTCTGGTAAAACTAGGAAGTTTTCCAGCAAACTTTGTACACTGACCACCAATGATGTTTGACCTACGAAGCAAATCTGCAGGAGTCTTGAAAATGATCAAATAAATTGATTCAGACAAGTAGTTTAATACTATTACATACCTAATACATACTATTCACTGATATTATTTATACAGATACCTACATAACTATCTTTGTGATTCCAAGAAACTCACTTTAACTCTTTTGTTTCTACACTATTTTAAAATACACCTGAGAGTTTTTTTGTTGTTATTAATGTCCAATATTTTTTATTTATGATACATGGAAACCCTTTTTAGATTCACAAATAACCTTAATGTCCAATATTTTTCATTTATGATACATGGAAACCCTTTTTAGATTCACAAGTAACCTTTTTACTTAGATTTTAACTGAATGATACAGAGTCCCAGTGAGGACATTGCAAAATATATATTATGTGCAGTCTTACACACGGAGAAGATCTTGTTTACACAAGGTCATCTCGTGCATACAATATATTCAAGTCACAATATTTTATACTTACAGGTCTTTACACAGCTGGCAGTGAGACAGACTGAAGGCTGCTTGGAACTGACTAGAGTATGAGTACTGGGCTCACCATTTGGCTCTGGAATATACAGGTATCTTGTACAAGTAGATGGCAGGTCCTCGGTGGCCTAGTGGTTAGCAAGTTTGGCATCTAATCATAGGCTGTCACCTCTGTGGGTTCGAGTCCCACAAGTGGCAATGCTGAGGACCTGTCCCAATATGACCCTGGCTGTTGAACGGGACGTTAAACCCCAACTTTGACTTTGTACAAGTAGATGGCAGGTCTTAACATGAGTGAATTCCATTTAAATTGACCCTTTTAACTAGCATTCCCAGTTATAAAGAAGTATTTTGTACGTCAGTTGATATTCAACTTATCAAGATTTAACTTTATATAATATACAAATATTGCTTTCCCACACAGAACTATGCTTCACCTAGCAGGCTGTCTTTCTTACAATTATAATCACAACAGACATTTAAGGGCATACCTGTTTCTGTATCACCAGTCTTTTAGGTTTAGATAAACAGCTGCCATTTGATAAAATGCAACTTCAGTATTAACAATTATTAAAATAAATTTTCATTTTGACATCAGAAATTTGTCTCTTACATTTACAGGTGAGCTTAAAAATGTCAAAAAACATGTGTTAGACCTCAGACTTTAACGTGGAGATCTTGACACTGAATCCAGCACAGGTTTTGCAAATTATTGAAAATTATAAACACATATGTTTTTCAAGGGATTCTGTTTATGGTCTATAAGGCCAAAGGGACAGACAGATTTATGTTGTCATCATTGTTTAATTTTCATTATGTGTCAGATTCAATGGCATACAATAGTCAAATCTAATCTACTGATTTGCAGGCACGATGTGTTCCCAACAAGGGGGAACACAGTGTGCTAAATTAACAAAAGAAATGACAAAAGGAATAGCACAGGGATGATACAGGTAAAGAATCTAGGGTTTTAGGTGTGAATTCAGGGAAGAATCCAGGGTTTTTGGGTGTGAATTCAGAGCAGAATCCGGGGTTTTGGGTGTGAATTCAGGGAATAATCCAGGGTTTTGGGTGTGAATTCAGGGGAAGAATCCAGGGTTTTGGGTGTGAATTCAGGGGAAGAATCCAGGGTTTTGGGTGTGAATTCAGGGAAGAATCCAGGGCTTTGGGTGTGAATTCAGGGAAGAATACTATGTCGGGACACTTGAAGTTGAAGAGGTGAGTTTTAAGTTGCTCCCTCCAGGATAGAAACTGAGGGACTGGTTCTTATGTAGAAAGGCACAAAGTTCAAGAAAGTTGGTACAGACTGGCTGAAGGAATTGGAAAAATTATTGTGTGATTTGTAAACTTTACAGTCACAAAAGTGAAACTTTGGAAATAATGGACAGCTGCATCTGGTATTTCTACACAAAAAGTACTGATGGGAGTTTTTCACTGAGACATACTGGTTCCTCATGCTTTAGGATTTTGTACCCGCCAGTTCTGAACAGTTTTTGTGGGGTAATATGGGAATATTACACCAATTATTTTTTTCTACAGTGTTCAAGGAATAAATTCCTACATCAAATCAGGGCACCAAATTAGAACATAACTAATCAACATACAGCTTATAAATACTTTTATATCAGAAATCCTGATCAGCTAGAGATTGTTTTTATTCATTGTTTTATTACCTCAGTTAAGGAGGTATTATATTCATGACTGTTTATGTTTGCTAGCAGGATTATGCAAATACTAATGGATACCAAAAATCATCCTGATTTTCCCATTTATTTATTATTATGTGCCGTTGTGGAGGACTATGCTCTCCAAGTGCTCTCGTTTGCTTTATTTTTATGCCAATTGAGGTGTGTAACAAATTACCCAAGATTATGAGGTAACACATGGCTTTTTGTCATGGTTAATGTAGCATGTTTTAATTTAAATTTCAATTCATTTCCATAAGGTTGTTAGTATGGTCACTGGACACAACAAGTTATCGCCTTGAATATGCCATTTATGAACCAATAACTTGTCTTCCAAAAACCAGATAAATCATATCAATACTGATTATTTCATTTACTGTAATACAATAATATTGACAGAAATAAATCATTTGTGTAATTTTTTGGAAAGTGTAAATTTACAAAAAAATGAAGAGCTGTTACTTACCTGGCGTGTGATCGAGACGTGGTTTTGTGGTCATAAAAATCAATAAAATGACGACGATTACACACATGAACGTTGACAAGACAAAGAGGCCCTTTTCTAGGAAGGTACGCCGGTGCCACCATGATGGATTGGTCCCACTGTAAAGACATACAAAACAACATCATTCACCATAGCAACTTTTGGTGCTTCAGAGAGCCAGTGGTTATCATACGTGGCCGGTAAATGATCAATTAGCTCTCCCTTCTTGGGCTGTGAATTTGAATGCACCCAGGTGCTGACACTATATGTTAAATACTAACAATGTATATTGAAACATTAGGGAGCATTTTTTTAAGCAGACTTTGAGTTTTATTTCAACATATACTAATATACTAAGTCTTCATCACAAGAAGGTCTCGTGATCTCTATAATACATAATTACTATAGTGTTACCATCAGAAGATCTTGTGGACATGACAACATCTCATGACTTATTATGGGCTTATCACCAGTAGATCTTGAGCATGACTTACTTTCTTGTTGATGATCATCGAAAAATCTTGTGGCGATGCCAATATTTCGTGAGCACAACTTATTATGCCAAACTCATGACTTTTTCTGTCTCACCACACTATTTTACTTGTGAGCAGCAGAAGATCTGAATCATCTGCTGTTCACAAGAAAATATGTTGTGATGACACCATCTGGGGCTACAAATTTACCAAAAAATTATTAATGTCCAGTTATTATATTGGACATGAGAAATAATTGTGCTTATTTCACCATGTATATAGCATATATATGTTACAGGCAAACTGTGTAATCAGGCATTTCGCAAAATACCTAAAGATTCCAGGCATTTTGCAAATCCTGATTCACTTAGGCATTTCGCAAAATGCCTGGAAGAAATACCTAAAATTTGACCATATTTATTACACAGCTTGTCTTATGGATTTTAGGCAAATTGTGAAATACAATATTGTAGGTCACAGACAGTTTTTTTGTCTGTTTTTTTCCAAAAGTGCTTATAACTCACTTATTATTGGTCCTATAAGGTTTGCAATGTGAAACCAACTTATGGGAAATCATGTGCTGGGAATCTTCTGATGTGGTCAGATTTCACCTTGGACCCCTCCTATAAGGTCAAACGAGGATAGCCAAGCTTAAAAGTGCTTGTAACTTGCTTATTATTGATCCTAGAGGTTTGCAATGTGAAACCAACTAAAAAAAATCATGGGCTGGGAATCTTCAGGTGTGTTCAGATTTGAACTTGAGCCCCAGAGTAGTAACACTCTCGCCTGCCACCTCTGAGATCGGAATTTGGTTCCCGGCCTGACCTCAACCTCGCGAAATGCCTGATGACACAGTTTGCCTGTAACATAGACACATTCAAAGAGCAGCCAAATGCAGTCAGAAATAATTCCCCTCTAATGTGGGTGTTCCACCACACGACTAAGGCTCCCGATTAAGGGTTTTTGAGGGTCGGTTTCAAAAATATGCTTAGTCCCAGGCTTCCTGTAAGGGTCGGTTGTGGTCGGTTGAGGCCGTGTGAGAAATCAAACATGTTTGATATTTCTCCCGACCCCAACCGATTATTTTTTCCCGCCATAAACAAAATGTCCAGTCCCAGGCTTCCTCAGGCCTCCTCAGATCAAATTTACACAGTCCTATGTTGTCCCAGGCCGCCTGCGACCCTTAGTCGCCGACCCTTAGTCCCAGACCCTCTATACCTTAGTCCCAGGCTTCCTGCGACCCTTAGTCCCATTGCAAAGCAAAAATCGGCTATCTCGGTCTGGGGACGCCTGGGGACGCCTCAGGACACCTTGTGGGGTCGGGACTTAATCCTGGGTTAGTCGGGGCTTAGTCAGGATCGTGGTTCAAACCGACCAGAAAAATGGCTTAGTCTGTTCTTAGTCCCAGACCAGTTAGGGACTGTCTCCTGGGGCGTCCTGAGGCCGATCTGTAGTTAATCCCAGACCTTCATACCGATTCTGTCTTCCACCCCATTGGTCAATTTTTTTTCCATTTTTTCCAAGACTACCCACGATTAAGGGTCGCCGACAGGATCGGGGCTTAATCCTTTGGTGGAACAAGGGCATTGGTGGAACAAGGGCATAAAAAGAAAAGAAAATCAAAAACGGGAACAAATTAAGTAACATAAACTTAAAATCGCTCATACTACACTTATTTTAGCGAGAATTTAATATAAGTAAGAATATGCTTCAACATAATTTAGCTAAAATAAACTTGCCACAAACAATCAATCAATAAATAAAATTTGAATGAGCATTTTATGAGTCGATTTTATGCAAATCAAATCGCGGCCGTAGATTTATACATTTTATACAGCAGTGATGCTGATTGGCTGAAGTTTACGATTTCAGGGTTGTAATTTATCCAAGAAGTTTAAACTAGGTTTCTTTTTATTTTCTCTTTTATAAATAAATATTTAAATATGTAAAATCACAGTGTTTAACATCCGTTTACCTAGTGTATAATGTTTGTTTGTTTGTTTGTTTCATGTGAGGTGTATCCAGGGTAATTTGGTCGTTCGTGAAAAAAATGCAGTGATGTTCAATGCAAACCTGTATGAGTGCATTATGATACATACAGTAATTGAAGATATTTTTGACAATTAAAATCTTTACTGATCCGCATATAATACTTGATATCCCGGATCAGTAAGCCATTTAATGATGGAGGTTATGTTTTGGATGTGCACGACTGTCTGTGTTCATGATAACTCTAAAAGTAATAAACAGAACTTAATGTGAGAAGCAACAAATAGCTACAAATTACACCAAATGCCTTTCCATGAATATGATTACTTCCACTGAGGAGGTAATGTTTTTACGTGCATTTATGTTAGTCTGCTTGTCTGTATGTGTGATTACTCAAAAAAATAATAAGGGGACCATGGTGGCAGAGTGGTAACACTCTCGCCTCTCACCTCTGAGGCCAGGGTTCGGTTTCCGGCACAGCCTCCAGTGGGAAAGCTGGTAGTTGCTTGCTGTTGGTCGGCAGTTTACAGTACAGAACCTTGACCAACTGTATGTACTGGTTTCCTCTGCCCTCCCAACTACCCATCGTGATATGGCCTGTCCAGTGTTGAAAGCGACGTAAAACCATAAATAAAATACTGAATGAATGATTGCAAACTTAGTTGTATGTGGGTATGTGTAATGATCAAAAGTCCTGTTTTCAATGTATTTTCGATGACCTCCAACGTGGCATTTTAGAAATATTCATGATTTTTCATTATATCCACAATCTGATTTGGATCTTTATTTTAAAAAAATGTAATTACTCCTTCTATTGGCCAGGCCCTTCCCAGATAAAACATTTTCATAAAGATCTGTTCATTACTTTTGGGATTATTGCAAAGACAGACAGATAGACAAATGCAGCCAAACACATAACCCAGCAGGCACAGGTCCAATTCTTGACATCATGTTTTGGTCATGTTAGTATATGACATCAAGTAACTATCACCTGGACATGATTTAAGGTGGTCACGTCATCTGACACAAATCTGACATCCAGTTTATGTGACATGACATGACTTTATGTCAATAACATACCTACAATATCAACTAGATGACAGAATGATAACCAGACCTAATGTGATTGTATTATCCTATTCAATGACATAAAATTGACACCATCCCAACATGACTTTTGTAGTCATGTCAAATGATGAAAATATGATGTTCGAATAATATGATGTGACCTGATATTCTACTCGGGCATTGTTTCTGACATCTTAATGATATTAATATGATGTCACTTTGTTAAAACATTTCAAGTGGAGTATCGTCATATTATTTGACATCAGATTAACATTAGTATTCTATAAAATTATATCATTTTTAGGAATATTACAAATGCATCGTATGGATGTCTAAATGATATTTAAGTCTGAATAATTTATCTAGTCTGTGTTAAATCAAAGTTGGATTTTACATCCTGCTACAACAACCACCCTTATGGCCCAGATGCTCTTTTGTGAATACTCTGCGATTATGTAGCGAACATGTTGCAAACAGTGATGTTTGCAGCAAAATATTTGCAACAATTGTGAATGTATGGCAAACATGTCGCGAACATCTTAAATTTAGTTAAATATGTATGTGGTGTTTGCAAGATATTCGCCAGAAGACTTTGTATATTTGTGTACCATATATGTGTTTGCCAGATATTTGCCAGAAGACTTGGTACATTTTATCATCCATGATAGTGTTTGCTGAATATTCGCCAGAAGACTTAGTAAATTTTATAAACTTTAACAGTCTTTACCAAATATTCACCAGAAATGTTTTTTGTAAACTTCTTTTTTTCAGTTTTTAGAATTTTCTTATGAAGACTTTAGCTTTCTAAAATCACTGTTACTGGCCTAACTAGTAGGAATTTCCCTAAAACCTCACCTGGTAAAGTCTGGGTTTTTAGAGTGAGGGGTTGTAGGTTCAAGTCCGATGAAAACTTTGTGCAAGTTTCATGTGTGGAGGGAGAATGTGACAGAAAACATAATTAAAAGTCTAAAATCACTACCAATGGCTTGAATAGAGTGGATTTCCTCATATATCACCTGGAAGAGTGTGGACCTCTAGAGTGAGGGGCTTGCGGGCTCAAGCACCATGAAATTAACCTATTGCTTTGACAATAGTATAAACAATAGTTTTTCCAAGTGTTCTTTTATACTCATTGTGTCACTGGTTTACAAGAGAATTCAATAAGCATTAATTAATCTGCCCACTTTCCTAGGCATTGCTATTGTAGTTCTCACACTCACTGTCTTGGTCTTGTTAGAAGAATTTGAAGTTTTATATTGCAAACAGAAACTCCAATCTGATAAATATCTGACTATACAAACAACTGTAAGGACAATGGGTAAGCAGCACACTGAATATTTGGTCTTCCCATGGCTCTAGTGGCATAATACATTTTTTTTTTTGGATTAAGAAAATTAAAATGCTAATATTTAACTCAAGTGACTGGCTTGATGTTTGATCAGTGCAATAAAACATTGTATTACTCATGAGATGGAAAGTTATCCCTTTTCCATGTGAATTAAATAATTGAATACACACATGCACTGAATATCTTTCATATTTATTTACAAAACAAGCAAGAAAACAAGGCTAATGTTATTCCAAGTGGATGCTGAAAAAGCTGAAGAAGAGATTGAACTTGTACTGTGATGATAACCTTTCTGTTCATATTTGTCAAATATATCATGGATTTAAAAAAAATCCACTGCTCAATACTATGTACACATCTTTTGTGTTTATTTAACTTCATTAATGTAATGTACTGTATTATAATAATTTAAATTTGTAAAATCTGTATAAATTACTAAAAGTCAACATTTAGTTAAAAATTGGTTGATACATAATTTATTTAAATCACATATAAATTTAGAACCATGCAAACGTCTTGGCAAGTCAGTTAAAACCGTTGGATTAACTTTCTCATACAAACAAGCAGAGTATTCATTTACAAACAATTTCAAACTAAATTCAAACTGCATTGCTCTGGGATATTTTATTGCTCATTCATTTTATTTCCAGTGACTTTTACATATATAAAGAGATCATTATGATGTCAGAAAGATAGCTTTTAACATATTTAAGACAGCTAGTTATATTTTTGGATGAACAACAAAAAAAACTGGCTTTCTATTGTATTTATGGTTATATGCATGACTATATATGTGGAATTGTTCTCATACAATTAAATTAAGGCCGCTATAGCTCTTATTCAAATGCCTAAAAAGAAAACAAGGATTTGAAATGGTTTAAATTGTTATTTACAATCATGTGAAAAACTTAATTCATTGACCAATGCATGGAATAACATTTCAAGGAAATGAATATTCAAGGGTCATTTGCTTTCAATTGGAACGGGCATGCAGGCAAGTACATCTGTACATATATATTTGTGAATAACTGATGTTGGTAGTAATTATAACAACGTGTACTTTAGCAGCCTATTGATTTTCATGTCTTCATCATCATCAAAAGAAAATAATATATATTAACTGCTTGGGTCATGTCTATATTAATTACCTCCTCCAAAGAGGTATTAATTCATGGATGGTTTATTTGTCCGTTTGTTCGTTAGTGGGATTATGCAAATGCTACTGATTGGATCTTCACAAAAGAAATGAGAAAATGGGTCTTAATTGGTCAAACTTAGATTCCATTAAATATTTGAGAGTGATCCGGATCACTGTATTGATAAAAAAAATATCAAAGATCCAGATTTCAAGCAACTTAAGATATTCATTATCTTTATCTTAATATTTAGTACATGTTTCTTACAATAACTATTTAGAACACATTTCTTACAATATATTTGTAATATATGTAGCATTTATATAGCACGCTGATGCATGTAACAGCTGATAATTCATGGTAACAAATTAATATTTCATGTTATGACTTTATATTTCATTGTACTGCATGAATTATTATTTTCAAGTTGTTTTATGAGGTCATGATGTCATGCTTAAAGTTATAGTTTATGTTTCATCTGGTAATGTCATTCTGTATTTATTATATTTTGTGGCTTTTGTACAGTTTGGCATTGGAAATATTCTAAATACAAATATATTTCCCATCATGTTTTTCTCGGTGTTTTTAAAACATTGGGTGCTATTGTTCACACAACTTAACAATTAATCAATAAACTTAACAATTAATCTATAAACTATGGATTAATTATGTACATTGATAAGAGCATAAAAATATACTGAAATGTTTGCATAAAATCTGTTTGAAGACTGTTTGCAACACATATTCGCTGTACGTTTGCGGCAAAATATTTAAAGTTGTATTGATGCATTAAAAGTGTGCAGGATGTTCGCGGCAACCATGTTTGCAGAATGTTTGCAGCAAGTGTTTGCAACATGTTCGCCACAAAATATTTTAAGGTGGATTTTTAGTTCCCACAAAAGTTTGCAGCATATTCGCAGCAACTATTTGCAGATTGTTTGCTGGAACAGTTCGCAGACTATTCACAGAAATTGTTTGCAACATGTTCACAGGAAAGTGTTTGCGGCAAAGCTCATTTGCATACCAATCGCGAACATTTTTTAAATGTTTGCGATGTGATCACAACAAATGTTTGCAGGATGTTCGCAGTATGTTCGTTTCATATTAGCAACAACTATTCGCAAGAAGGGCATTTTGTCCATAAGGGCAGGGTCATATTAAGACAGGCCCTCAGCTTTTTCACATGAGTAGGGGCAAACCTAGGCAGAGGTGACAACCTGTGATTAGATGCTGAACCTACTAACTAACTTGGCCTCTAGTCTGTGATGTTGCTTTGACAAAAATAATTAAGTTTTGGTACAGACAAAACAATTATGTTTAAAACTGTAACTAAAATGCTGTGAGACAGCAAAAATTTACAAGAAATATGTTGATTTGTAAACAAATGTATACTTTAGTGTTTGCAACCAAGCCAAAGATTGAATAAATAAAGATAAAAGTTCAGAAAAAGGGCTTCTAATATTCAAACTTTTGTACCCATAATTTGTATCTTTACAAATGGTATAAATTTTTGAACTGGTTCCCACAGAATATCAATTATTTTCTCCCATAGAATAATCTTTATAGTACATGGAAATCACTTAAAGCTGTGTCAGGTAAGTGTACATAAATGGTAGTTAAAGCAATGTAATGTGATATTAACTGTGAAAACAAAATGTTATTAACCAAAATTTTTATTACTGAAAATTGGTTTCAGCACTTGTGAAATGATGTCAGTCAGATTTTTAAATCAGTACATCAGATTGATGTCAGTTTCTGATGTCATATAGACACGAAGTCAATCCAAATTGGGTGATCATATTGATGTCTTATGCTGATATCAAATTTATATCGGCTACTAGATGTCATTTTTATGGCTTTTGGAGATGTCAAATAGACTAGGCTACTAAAGATCTATTTGACATTTAACATATGATGTCATTTCGAATTTCAAATAAGCATCAGTTTCTGATGTCTTGCCCAGTGCCTTTTTGATTTCTTTTTGATATCCTAGTGCCTGCTGGGAACCTCCTTGTTGCAGGTAATAAAGTCATATTCATGTTTACACCAAGTATTTTGCAGGGGTATGCAATGAAGGGAACTCTAAACACACTTTCAGAGAATCTGTAGTGCATCAAGGGGAAGAATGCTGCAATGGGAAAATGTTATCAGGATCGCAGGTGAGTCAATACGGATACCACACAATCCTCTGCAATTATAATGAGGCATCATTTTCAACCCCCTGCAGAGGTAACTGGCAAATACCCTCCAGTGCCAGTCGGTGACAAAGATCAATAAGTATCCTCGATTTTGCCCCCACCAAATAAATCCCCTCAGTGATATACACTACTGTGCAATGAATCCTTAATCTGGAACTATGTTAGGAAATGGAGATGTGATCCAGTTACAATCTGGAACTGTGTTTATGGATATCCTTCCGCATTCTTTTGAAATAGGATCTTTTTTCCATGATTAGCCTGGGGTTGATTCCATACACTAAATTTGTATTGTCTGGACTACCTGCATGCAAGATCCAGGCACCCATTGTGTTTCTTCTGAATGGTTTGTTTTCAGTTCAAGATCACCCATTGTAGTTTTACAGTTCAAATAACTTCATACTCTGCGACTTCCAGGTAGTAGTCATTGGCAAAGTTCCAGCACTATTTAAATTTCCAAGGTTCGCTTGTGTTGTTCTCTTATTATTTTGCCTTGCTCATCAGTTATGACATGAATTGCATCAATATATTATACATATTGGAAAAACAGTTTTTGACTGTATGGTAATGAACCACACAATGTAAATGAGGCAAGCATTATTAAGCCATCATCACAAACCATTTTAGAACATCCCAGATTTCAATGTTCTATTAATGATTACCTCTACTTTTACGCTTTATCGGTGGCATTTGATTCTAAAGATCCCCATGCCAAAACCAATGCAAGCCCTTCAGGAAGTTGGGTGCAATTTGAGAATGTAGTTGAAGCCAGTCATTTAAGCATGGTATAAGTAGAACATAACCATAGTGGGCAAAGAGGTTCACCTTGCTGCAACCTAAATGCGGGTATCTACACCTCACAAACTTGATCTATTTTGTAAAAGGGGTCAATTGGTAAGCACAAAGTGCAATTCTGTCACTACTTTGTAATGATCTCTTCTTCATGATATTAATGTAGCATTAATGTAGCGTATCATCATACTGGTTTTCTTCCCTGGGTGCAACTACACACTTATGCCAAATATAGTCCGACCCATAAAACTGAAAGTAGTAAACCATTTAATCCAAATTTCAACTGGGAAAACAATCATAAACCCGGTTACTTTAAGGACACAATGCGTGCAGAATATGATAAATATCATATACTTGCACAACAAGGTCATATGTACTCACGAGGGGTAATCAATTGGAAAGAATCCGGAAGACCCTATTGTTACACAAACCAGCTAATGACATCCTGTGAAAAGGACAGATCAACTGCTTGTGATGGTTCATTGTCTTTTAGTCATTCAAACAAAGTAAAACTGCACCAGCAGACACTGCTGTCCTCTGTGGCATGTTTGTAATTGTTGCAGGTGACTTACTCAGTAAAAAAAACTTCTCGCGAGACTTTACGAGTCACAAATTCACACTCATACATTGGTTACTGCGGTATGCTGGATATACACTTAGTGGAATATTTGCATATGGTAGTTTGTTTTGAATGCAATTGTTAATGATCTGGAAATCTTTCCACGAAACCTTAGTTTGCCAGAAACACAGCAATGGTGTCTTTGCATACAGCTAATGAATGATTAAGAGCTTGTCTGACGTCCTAATTTGGATCCGACACTCCGAAATGAACGTTTTTGTAGAAGTACATGTACATGTATTAGAATCCACCCTAACCCACCCACCAACATCAGACACACACGTGCACTCACAAAAAAATCACGATGTTTTCAACTGATTGTCACAGTAATAGTTTATTTATAATGATATTATTTTTGTTCTTCATATTTCAGACAAATTAATATATTTGGCTACACTCAAAACCATTACGATTTGTTGCACACCCTTTGTAAAGATTCCCCAGAGAGAAACTTGAATTCCAAATAATCCTAAATGGGAGAAAATAAAGTAACGGTCACTGGTACCCTTGTAACAAGTCAACTGCCTGTCATAAAGTTTTGGGTTTACTTTTGGCGTTTCTGTGTCTGTAAACTGATCTTAAGGTAGGTAACATTTGTTCACATTATATAATTTTGAAGCTTATAACTTGTTAATGAATATTTTATTTAAAGCAAAATGAAACCATATAGATAAACTGATAGCATTTGTAGATATCATTGAGCTAATAAAACAATCATTCTGGAGTAACAGAACATAACACATGATTTTTATATCATATCTTTTTTAACATTATAACTTAATGCCTCAAACGGTGCTACGTAAAAATTACATGTAAACTTGTTCACTAGAAATTAAGCTTTTATTAACCACCGTTATGTATATTTAATGTGCATTTGCCAAGCCGTGCACTCGGGATCACCTTGTGTGCATGAGATCATCTTGTGATCATGAGACCATTATGTGTGCATGACCTATTGACTCATGCACATGACTTACTTTCTTGTGATCATCAGATGATGAAATGCTCACAACTTATTTAGTTCTGATCACCAGATGATGTGATCACCAGATGACTTTGTGCTCATTAAAAATGTGGTGAGCACAAGATGATGTTATGATAATAAGATCATTTGGTGATCATAACAAAATAAGTCGTGCCCCAGTAAACATTTTAATAGGCTTTGCAAACGTTTGGAGGGAAACGCTTGGCGAAGGTTGAAACATGATTGGTATGAAACCCATTTATAATAGAAGGTTTTCAAATGTTTTATTAATACCATTTTTTTTAAACATTTAATAACAAATATCAGAAAACTTTTCAATCGAACATTACATCTCAAAAAATAGCAATATTAACCTTAATTATGGTCAGAGATCAAATTCAATGTGTTTTCGGTTGCTCACCAATGAAAATATCATTTTATGTCTAAAATTGTAAGATAGTGGCTTAAAAATTGTGCCCCATGCAATTCTTACTTTTAGGCATTGCATGTGGGTAATTTTAAAAAAAATTATTCAAAAAGCCCCTGTTGTTGCTCACCGGTTGCTCATTGTCATGTTTGTTTGCAAAAGTTTGAAAGTAAACATTTAATAAGCATTATGAAAATATGGGTACAAAACACGTTTGGGACAGAATGATTTGATTGAAAACATTTCAAAAGCGTTTTAAAATGTTGGGTACAAAAGCCGTTTTTATTAAATGTTTGTAAAATATTTTCAGAGCAAACATTTGCAAAACATTGTCAACAAATGATGTTTAAACATTTTATGTATACTGTTTATTACACATTTCATAATGGATGCTGGAAATCATTTTCAGCATGAAAATCTCTTTATTATTATTATTATTATTTTATAAATGTTTTAAAATCTAATCTACTGCTTTGCAGGCGCAATATCTTCCCCACAAAGGGTAACTCCATGTGCTAGTTAACAAAAATCAATTATCATAAGGAGATCTGAGGGACATTCAAGGTCAGCAGTCCGGAGTCAAAGAGGTTGGTTTTAAGGTGTTTCCTGAAAGATGCGACAGAAGGGCCATTTCTTATTTGGAAGGGAAAAGAGTTCCAAAGAACTTGGGCATAGTTACTGAAAGAATTAGAAAAGTGTTTGATTTATGAACTCTGCGGTCGAAAGTGGGGGTATGAAGGAACTGGAGTTTTGGGGTGCTTTGCCTTGTATTTCTGGAAGAGGTGTAGGGTGAATTAATCTTCTTAGATAAGCTGGTTGACCTTGGCTGAGAATTTTGTATGTAATAAAGCCTATTTTAAATTGTACCCTGTACCTGACTGGGAGCCAATAGATTTTTTTCCTTTTGAGGGGTAATATGAGAGAATTTAGAGGAACAGGTGACAACCCTGCAGAGTGAGTTTTGGTCTAACTGCAATCTTTTTAACTCAAAATCAGTAAGTGATACAAACAAGGAACTGCAATTGTCCAATGTGCTGCTCACCAAAGCATTTGCTAAAAGAACTGATGTTTTAAGGTCTAGAAGTGGACGAATTCTGTAGATGTCTCTCACATGAACTCTGGTGGACTTTATGACCTGTGACACATGATCTGAGAGAGCGAAGTTGGAAGCGAATACCACTCAGAGGTTCTGGACACTTTGTGCTGGCGAGACCTGATTACCAAGAAAATTGCTTAGAAAGTGAGGAAGGAGTTGTTTATGGTTATTTTTGGAGCCTATCAGAATAAACTCGGTTTTGTCAGGGTTCAGTTTTAATTTATATGTGAATATGAACTTTTGAATGCCATTTAGGCACTTTTTGTATAGAGTGAGAGAAATTTACTGGTGAGGGTGTTATGTATAACTGGGTATCATCGGCATAGAAGTGGTAGTTAATACTACTGTGAGAGTGAATGATTGAGCGGATTGGGTTTATGTAGAGAGAACAAGGCCAAAAAGTGTTTTGGTCCCCTAGCGCGAGCGCAAAGCCATCAGAGACATGAGTAGTGCACTAGAATTTACGAAAATCTTGTGACACAAAGAAATTCCAACTCAGACACATCCCACAGCTGGTGTAGAACTCAGATGGTCACCCATCAAAGTACTAACCTAGCCCATTGCCACTTAACTTCAGTGATCTCTAGAAGCACGAGCTCTATCGAGGATCGCACTTGAATTGGACCATGGACGGAGCCCTGGGGCACCCCATACTGGAGTGCAGCAGGATGTGAGAGTGTGCTACCGAGAGTGTGACCGAGTGTGTCCTTCCCAACAGGTATGACTTAAACCAGCCGAGCGCCAGTCCGCTGATTCATAGTAAACATTAAGTCTGTCTAGGAGAATGGTGTGGTCAATGGTATTGAAGATGGCGGAGAGATCCAAAAGGGTGAGGAACGTAACAGACCCCTTGGCCATATTATCGAATATATCGATAACATGGCCATAATATCATTCTAAATATTAAGGAGGGCACTTTCAGTAGAATGATGTTTTCTATAAGCAGATTGGAAAGGAGTCATGAGGCCGGCTTCATCAAGGTGAGTTTGTAGATGGACTGCTACTACTCTTTCAAGTATCTTTGAAATAAAGTTTAGATTAGAGACATGCCTATAATTTTGGAAAACTTCTTTGTCTAAGGATGATCTTTTGAGGATTTGGGAAACATGGGCAAGTATCTTCAAGTATCTTTGAAGTAAAGTTTAGATTAGAGACTGGCCTAAAACTTCTTAATCTAAGGATGATCTTTTGAGTATTGGGGTAACATGGGCCTAAAATGTTTCCAGTCAAGCCTCAATTTCTTGAGTTACTTTATAAAAGTTTAATAAATGTTTAGTTTTTTTAATAAATGTAAGAGAATGTTTATTAAACTTGTTTTTAAACATTAAAATGTAAACGTTTACTTGGAAACATTTAGTAATCTAAAAGATAGGGTTCGAATAATACCCCATTCACACTACAGGCGGTACGTCCCATGGTCAGAAGCTTTCTTAGTGGCAGAACTGCCCGCGGGTCTCCCCATTTCATCCGACTTGTTCATACTACTATCAATAACTATCAGTAACAGTAGGATGACAGTACTACAAACGTTGGTCACCGAGAAGCAACCTCCATTAACCTCAACTCACCTTCAGCAGCCATCGGATGAACATGTGGCAAAACGATCAATACAACGAAAGCCAACTGAATCACAACCTTATGTATGCCGTGGACCACACCTTCGGTTGCCGTAGTAAGAAATTCCTATGAGCATGCACAAAATCATCTGTACATGCTTACAGTACCGAAATCTGAGGCGGAAATTTGAAACTTTTCGAAATTTCGGTGGGACACGCAAGGCAATTGAACAGTTCACCACTGACTCGCCAGCTCCAATATGGATGTCAGACGGTGACCCAAGAACAGGGACATTTCACCAAACGTGGGTTACCGTGGGTGATACTGTCTGTAGAGGGTGTAATTTTAAAATGTTTTTAATGTTTATTTGGGTGAGCATCTGGTGATCACAAGAAAATAAGTGGTGATCACCATATCATCTGGTGATTACTGTTTGATAACTAAATCATAATGAAGATATCTTCTTGTGCTCCCGAAATCTTCTGGTGATCACCACATGATAAGTGCATGTACTCACGAGATGTTCTGGTGTCGTATTCATGAAAGGTCTTAACCAAATCTTAAGGCTTAAGTTGGCTATATTTGTGTACAAAGTTAAGAGCAAGACGTGGCTCAGACCTTTCTTGAATACGGCCCCTGGTGATCGAAAGTTAGTACATGGTAAAATAAAAAATAACAATGTCCTAATAAGGACCCCCTAACAGACAGACAGGGTAATTTTTATAGTCCCTGGCGTGACTTACTATGACATAATTAGCTTTACAAAATCCCCCAAAAGAAGCGGTTTTTCGTTAATATTGCATTAACATTAAGTAATCCTCAAGCAGTATTTTTACACAGCTTCTATTCAATTTTGTTGCACTGAAATGTTTGTAGAAAAGACTGAGAAAGTTCAAGTTGAAATTGAAGTTTTTACATTAATTATATCACAGTTGTTTTATTGGCATTTTTCATTAATTATGGACTTATGTTACTTATTATTCCTACATAATGGTGGATACTCAAAGTAAAACATCTCTCATTAAACACATAGAGAAAAAATATATGACTCGTGTAGATAAACTTCTAAATAGTCAGGCTATGCACTCGCATAATTTTTTGTACATGTCATTAGGGAAGTTTCTCTTTTGCATTGTGTACTACTTTCCGGTATGGAAGCAAAAATATGAATCATTTTTGTAATAACAAATAAGCCTATAAGGTGTAATCTTATAAACTAATTAATCTGATAAGTGACTGGGGCACACCCACACAGTGTTGTGTAATAATAAACTGGTAATCATATATAAAGCAATAAAGCATGTCTAAGAGGCGATGAAATATGGCTACCAGTATTTTATCATAGTGTTTCCATAGTAGCACTTAAAGTGTAACCATTAAAGAAAAGTGTTATAAAACCCAATTCATCAGGTTTTTCACATAAGTAAAATTGTGATGATATGTACAGATTTGGGTGATTGTGGGAGTGTATTACAATTAGACAGTTAAATTCTTTGATGTGCGGCTTCTACAAAGACACTAGATGTTATGTAGGAGGATTTACAACTCAGAATTAACACTTAAGTAGTGTTGTATTAGTTATAACGTGAACTAGCCAACTATTCAATAAAATAAGACCACAGTTCCCAAAGCCTTGTTTACATAAGAACATAGCAATATTAAAATGTTGACACCACAAGACAACATGAATTTCTGATAAGAATATCAAAATTATGTTATGTCACACATATGTTTAGTTATGATTTTTGTCATTACCAGCAATAACCCTTCCCCCTCCCCCCCCAAAAAAGTGGGATCCATGTACTATGAGACTTGTCTTAGTGCATGGATGTCCACCACAGCTGGGGCTGTTCCATTGGTGAAGACCCTACAACTGACTCTACGACTGTAGGGTCGGTGGGCAGAGTCACGGATCAGGGACAAAAATCCAGAAAGAAGCTTGTGAGAAATATGGGTCAGTTTCACCTCCTGGACAGGATTTAGTGCATCCCAGCTTGACTGGAGCAAGATCCTGACCCGGCTAACTGACAAGCCATATCAGGTCACGACAAGCCGTAATGCTAAAGTGATGAGACTGGAGGAGTGTCCCAATCCGACCTGACCACGCTGATTAATTTGTGAAGTCGGGATCATGAGTCAGGAACCAAGCAACAGTACTTGCTGCTGTTATACATCATTTATCACTGCAAAGATATCTGATACACATCAGAGATACTTTCTACAGAAGCTCAGGGCCCTGTTGTTTTTTATTGAGTTAAACAGTTTTACTCTGATTTGCAGACAAAAAGGAGACATTTGAATGCAGGAGTAGCCAACTGGACTTAGATCCCATAACAAACAAGCTGTGAGTTGGTGAAATGAAACAGACCTGTCCTATACACTTCACAGCTTGTATGTTGCTGTAACTGCCTTGTTAGTTTCCTCTTCATGTCTTATCCCGCTGTGTTCCTTGCTTGTCCTGCAGTGATGAAACAAACTCTGTGACCAAAGACTTGGAGACTTCCCGCCTTGACGGGAAACTACAACCGACCCTAACTGACTCAGTAAACCTTGCTCCAAAAATCCATAGTTACTAACAAGACGGAAACAGTGGAACACCCCCATTAAGCTGGAACCTGAAGGGTTAAACTGCATTCAGAATTACCCAGTCCTGTGTCAAATATTATACTAAATGTAGTAAACATTTTGGCATGTACCTGCAAGTATAACATAATTAAATAGAAAGCACTCTTAGAGTGTAAACCTCCACCAAGACAGCTGAGTATCCCCATATTGTAATACACCCAAAGTCTATCGTTTTTAAATTTAATCCGCATAATCAGAAAACATAATTACAAAGCATGGATATAAAAATACAGTCAACATGGGACTTATTGAAAATATACGATTTTTTGTATCCAGAATATGATCCAGATCATTCCAACTTACCTTAAAAGTTTCATTAAAGATCCATGATAACCTTTAGAGTAATATTGAACAAAAGCATAGATAAGTCAGTTAAAATGGGAGTTTTGTAAATTCGGTTATTTTTGCATCCAGAGTATGATCCGGATCCTTCCCAAAATTTGCTCACTTCTTTCTTTGGTCAGGCCCTTCCAACATAAAAAAACTTCATAAAGATGTGTTCAGTAGTGTCGATAAATGCAAACACAGACAAACACACAAACACATCCAAAAAAGTAACAATAAATATATCAAAGTAGAAATAATGCTTATTGTAGTACATGTGGTTTGTTTATTCTTATCGATTCTATTCTGTTCTGGAATTTATAAAACTTAATCCCTGCTCGGGCTGACTGTAAGGCACAATGTCGTTACCACAGAGACACCGACTGAGTCAGAAACTAGGGTGGAAAGGCCTTGGCAAACAAATATGATTTTAGTTTCTTCCTCAATGAGGCGCCAGAGGAAGCAGAATGAACATCATCAGGTAATTCATTCTACATATTTGCTCCGTAGATTTGTGTAAGGGTGGACAAAACTGAGGAACCCTTCAGGAACCTTCTATAAGGTTCTTCTTCATATTGTGTTTTATCTGCTGCTACAGGGGAGCAGGAATTGACAGAGGTAACTAGGATGACTACTTCTGAGATACGTGTGGAGAAGGGTAGTCAATTTAAACCTACAGCAGTATCTTACAGGCAACCAATGAAGACTATTTGGGAGTGGGTTAGCCCAAGTGCATTTATTATAGTTGGTGACAATGCATGCAAAGCGTTCTGGATGCATTAAAGTTTGCATTGGTTGAAATTAGACAAACTTCTGAAAAGGGATTCGCAGTAGTCCAAACAATTACTAACATGAGCATTCATAGCAAGGGCACCATCAGATATTGTATGCCTGAGATCACGAAACTGAATAAAAGAGTTCTTACAAATGATGGACATGTGATCTGCCACAGAGAATTCTGCATCAAACAAGACACCTAGATTATTCATAATCCCAGATGGATATAGAAGATTTCCAAGTATATTTACAGGGAAAAAGATTCCAACTTTTTCCTCTGAACTGGAAACCCAGGTACAATGAACTCGGTGTTATCTGGATTTAACTATATTTTGCTGGAAGATATCCATTCTTCATGGATAACACCTTTAAATGTACCAAAAAGTGAAAAATTAATGAGATTTTCGCCCCGGAATGAAGATTTCCCCCGTTAACTTAAGTATTTACTGTAAGGTTGGTGAAATGAGAGCAGAAATTCACGACTTTACTGTCAATCCAATCGCAGATCATCCATTGTCGATTCAACAACAAGCAGTTGCATTTGTTCTGGACTGCTAATCTTATCTATGGGTTGAGTGTTGTTAATTGACCTTTATCAGCTTTTTTGAAGCCTAAACCAGTGAACTGCATTTTACAGCAATTAATTGTGGCCTTAATCCATAAGCATTCACCTAGTCAGTAAAATAAGGCCTTGTTGAAGCTCAATAGTTTGTATGGTAATAAAAACAAAGGCTGGGTGTGGTGAGTGTGAATAAAAGAAACATAATTATCTAATTGTAAGACAAATTATGTAGTTACTTGAGTCCAACGTAGTATGTGTTTATAGTTTAGTCATTAGGACAACTCTGTAAGTGATTACAAAGCAAATCCCTTAAGGGTCGGTCTCATGTCTTCGAACACTGTCGATTTATTGGTACTTGTGGATTTAGCTTGAACATTGTATAGACAACATAACAATGAGGTAAGCAGGTCACACTAGCTTATCAAGTTTCTGATCTAAATGGAAAAAAAGAAGTAAGCTTTTAAATATTAGTCATTTTCGTTGTGGTGTCAAGTTATTTAAGTTGTGACGACACACTAAATATACCTATGTAGATTTTTGTAGTTCTTGCATTAAAGGAAACTAGTATTGCTTTGACAATGCAAGTTGGTTTCTAGTTTGTATCACGCTAGTTTAGATGGTCAAAGGTTTAAGTAGGAGTTTTTATGTCCCATTTAACAGCCAGGGTTATATTGGGACAGGCCCATATCTTTTGCAAGTTGTGACTCATAGAGAAGCGGCAGCTTACAATTAGATGACAAACTTGTCAAACATTAGGCCACTGAAAACCCTCAGAATGGTCTCAAACAGTTTGGACAATTAACTGCAGCTCCTAAATCTCAAAGTAGAGATGTTAAAGATCATTTAAAATCCCCAAACCTCTCTGGCAATTGCGATGCTTAAATAAACATATTAACATATTCATGGTAAGACAGGTTTCCCACCTCTTTCCCGCAGATGTTGTACGCAATCTGGGTGTTCTGTTTGATGCAAAGTTTTGTTTCACCAATCACGTAAATTCTGTTATCAAATCCTGCTTTATCAGCCTCAGGGACCGTCATCGTATCAGGAGGTTTCTTTCTGTGGATACATCAGTGGTGATTGCAAATGCTCTGGTCAGTAGTCGTTTGGATTATTGCAACTCTCTTTTTCGCAGTTTGTCATCCCGAAATGCTACAAGGCTCCAATATGTTCAAAATGCGCTTGCACGGTTTGTCACTGGTGCTTCAAAGTACACTCACATTACATCCACCCTTAGGACACTCCATTGGCTACCCGTTAGACAACGTATTATCTTCAAAACCCTAGTTTTGGTCTATAAGTACCTCACCACTGGCCAGCCTAAGTATTTTGCACCATATCTCCCCTTGTACAAATCTGCCATGAATACAAGACGTTCCAATCCCAAAAATTTGTTCCTTCTGGTTCCCTCTTACTGTCCTTCCATCCATAAATCAAAGGTCCATTTTAACAATAGTTTCTCATATGATGCCCCTAAGTTATGGAATGATCTTCCATATGATATACGCAGTGCTCCAAATCTCTCCAGTTTCAAAAGTCGACTCAAAACCTACCTATTTCAGAAATCATTCCCACCATAGCTTCTTACTACCAAACACTGGACCGCCTCTCTGGCAACGACTCGGAACATGTCTAATGTCTCATGATTTATGCCTTACGGATTGGATGGTGTGCCTTAGAATCCGTTGATACGGAGATTAAGCACCTGGACAACTGATTGATTGATTGATTGATTGAGGTTAGAAATGGCTGTACAATGACTTTACAAATGGTATGGTAGGTTTAAGATGGATTTGCAATTTGATTCCTGAATGCAAAATCTGATAAGGATCATGAACAGTTTATGATAACACCAAGCCATTGGAAATTATCAAAAAGGCATGTGATTGGTTTATGAAGCCTGCTCGAATAATCAATAAGATTGGGTTTATGAATGAAAATATCAAAAAGACTGTGTCCTCGAACAGATGATTTGCAGGATCACAAACCTATCGGGAGTATGATCGCTAAAGTGGAATAGCCCTATTAAAATTACACCCATCCCAAACATATGCAATTGCTGTATATAGAGGGGCCGGATGGCATTGGACAGACTGTTGACCAGAATGTATTAGTTAAGTGTATACATCAACAAAAAATCAATGGCCTTTTAAATCTGAAGAGAGAATACATCCACTCTGGTAAATGGATAATAAGTTACACCACAGCAAAAAGGGTGTTCTAGATAAAGTCTCTATAATGTACCAGCATTGTAATTCAGCAGACCTTTCGTCCCATAAACAAAAAAAAACAATGTTCTTTCACAGCGGAGCAGTGAGACCAGGGTTTAACAGATTAGGTTTTCCTCCCTGTTGTAAAAAAAACAACTAATACTAACATGTAGGCCAATGAACCAACGGGGAGAAAGTTTTTGTGTGCTCTATAGTTGTTACATAATTCAGATGTTTAAACAGGTGTCTCATAAGTAGCTTACCAGCACCAATGCTCTGCATGATGGATGTTACCCAAACTACTACAAAAACTGCCATATTGTGAGTTTTTTTTGTGTCTTCTATTGTCATAAGTTAAATTATTTATGTATGCTATATAGAAATTCCAGAACAGGAAATAATGCATTGCACTTATATATACTAGTTATAATTCATTGCTTGGAGGGACAACCCTAAAAAAATTATTATTGCAATCTGTTTATTTCAAACTCATTAAAAAAGAAGGACCCACTTTTAAAATAAGACAACAAATTTCTAGTAAGCTGTAGTTTCCATGTTGTATAGGTTCTACACCTATTTTTTCTACACATAAAATATATTTTATCTGTGGCACAGATATATACCACCAAGAGCAAGCCTAAAAAGCTGAGTAATTTTATCCTTATCATTTCTCACACAATATTTCTAGTTGCGTTCCAGGTACACCACAACCTATATATTTTCAAAGTGAAAATAAAAATAGGTATTTATACTTTATTTCTTTTGAAAAATTTGACAGTTTTGCCAGGGACTCGGCAGTAAAATAGCTTATAGTTTTACATATAAGTATAAACAAAATAGCTTTGTGGCAATGCCATTGTTAAATCAAATTTGTTTGACGGAAACGATAATTCTATCCTTTTTCTCATGGTGGAAATTGTGGGGTCATAAACTTGCAATTGCCCCTTGGACATGGTTAGTCTAATAAAAAATAATACAGTAATGGATTCTTTGGCGTGATGTTAGTCTAAGAAGTAAAAGCAAAAAAGTTAGATGATAAAATCAGAATTCCTGGATTTTCAGATATTTTACTGTTACCTATTCTTTAAATAATGCCCCTTGCTGTCAATTAACAGGAATTTCTTGCATCCTAATGTACTGTCCACAAATTGGCAATTTTTATCTACAATACAGCATAGAAGTATGGCTGTCAACGTTTGTAATCAGTTAAAACACAACCCAGGAAAGATATGTTCCATAATAGAAATAGAGGTTAATGGCCAAGTAAGTGTCCAATATTAGAGAATAATGTATTGTTTACGAGGTCCCATAAGTTTCTCATGTGCCAAGGTATTTAAATTACACCCATTCCTTAATTTAAAGATTTTTTTAACATCCGTACTTTTCATGCCTATATTTCTGGTGTGTATTTGGGGGGTTTTGTGAACATATTGGTTGAAATAAATGTAGAAGGTGTTTCTTTGGAAATGTGTAAAAAAAGACTTCTATACATGGCCAAAATCACAAAGAGGAACAACTGCCCGATAGTGAAAGATATTGGACACTTTTAACAAAAGAACGTCTCTCAGATGTAATTTTAACACAGAACAATCAGAATGGTGGTATTCTGTCACAATTGCTCCACCAATGAATGGATATAAATGTGTATGTTAATATGCACTTCCTACTTTTTTTCGTCAATCTCTATTGACTGAGTGTGAGTGACATTCGAATTGAAACCACATATTAATTATAACATAAGGATAAATCTGAGAGATTTATTTAATTTTAAAGTAATATATACTATTTCTTGTTTTAACACAATGGCTTATTGAATTGGGTATTTACAAAGCTAAATAAAAACTGTTTTAAAACCAACAAATTGCCTTAATTTCTCATGTGCCAAGGTATTAATATTCTCTTCCTTCATAATCTAGAATTAGAGAGCAACTTCTTCGTATTTATAAAAACTGAAGATGTCTCTAAGATTCTGATGCTAAGAAAATATAGAAATTACTGATGACAAAATGTATCTTGCAATTTTGCTATGAGTTGATAACATTCTTTAGTGAGATATTATTTTATTTGAAAACTCTCTCTTCGAGACCATATTGTCGATATTGTCCAGTTATATACTTATGTGCAACTTTACCTAATACTCTTCCTTGCATATATTTTACAACAAATATACTTAAATATCAATAGATGTTGTGTATATATTAATTTTCATAAAAAATATGACCAATAGATACGTATCAATATAACAATTGTGAATCGTAAGTCTTCCTTACGATCTCTGTGAGGGTTTGTTTTTGATGAAAAACATACCTACATGAGGGACAGTCCAAAATGGACAAAATTATTTTTGTTGTGTATTTAAAGAGGGAATGGAAACCAGGCGTAATAAAATATGCCTTAAAGTTGAATATTTGGGTAATCAATAAAAATTCCTGTAAGTATTAAAAGATTTTGAAGATTTGTTAAATGGTAACTTGATTACATCCTGGATTATAAAGACAAGAGGTAGTCCATATATAAAACCATTTCTGTCCTTTTTGGTTAAACTTAAAGTCACCCCTTTATCTTTTCTCTCATTTTAACAGAATGTATTTTTGTCAAAGCTTTAATTAAATATTATGCAATAGAAAAAAAAACTAAAAAAAAACTGGCTTGTACAACTATCAGGGGCTGAACAGTTTACATGAATATACAAATGTATATGTTCATTTTGCTTCATGAATTGCATGTCATAAACATAAGTGAATGAATTATCATAAACATATTGTGTTTTTTTTTGTAAAAATGGACTTTTCCCCCAACCTTACTATATCAGTGTGTTTAATTGTGTTCTGATTCTCATAATGTTGACTGTTACAACTAAAGGTTGCACTATAAAGGTTTTTGTGTAATGTACCTTTGTGTAAGTATACGAATACACTCATGTCATTGCAAGAACTCCCATTGCAAAGGCGTGTTATATCTTCATTAAACAGGGATTTTTAAGATATAGTATTTGGGGCCAATGGTATTCCCTGGAACTACTTCAAGTACATTTTTAAAACCATATCTTTATTTGCATTTTAAAGAGGTCGAGACTGTAAAAAAACACCAGTTGTTTACTGGTACTTCCAGTTTGCCTCTAACTTGAAAATTAGCTTTCTTAAATAGTTACTTGAACGTTTAATGGAGATCTAATAATCTGTACATAACTGTTGCGAATTTGTCCTCTTAAATAGAAGGTTTAGAATTGTTCTATTTCCCTTTAATAGCTAAATATTGACCATAGGTGCGCGGGTTCCAAACCATTACTGATTCATAAATTGCCAGTACACAGATATATTCTGAAAACACTTGAATGCATGTTATTCATACACGACCTATATATTTAATGTCAACACTGAAATACCTTATATACACAACCAAAAAAGAAGTGATTTAAAAGTGCAAGTAAGAAGGAGGTGGGAAGTAACCATGTATAAAAATCCTCTGTAATGTACACTGAAATAATGAGCTACTTGTAAAAATTGACAGCAAAATCAACAAAACCACCGCAGAATTACTACCAGACGTCCTTTATAAACGACTGAGGAGGTTAATTTGGCACAAAGGAATCGAAACTGTTCATATTTCTTCAAACAATTCTGTCATTAAAGACCTATGGATCGTTGTTGCAAGTAAACAGTTGCCAGGGGCAAGATAGCGAAAAAATTCCTTTAGAGGTCTACATTCTGTGTCTGCTTGTCTGTGGTTCCTTATTCGTATAATCATTGGTTTACCTTCAACAAAATCATGAAAGTCGAAGCTGATGATTTTCAAAAAGGACACTGTAATCATGAAGAGATCTAGAATCTAATGAGTTTTTTTTTCATCATGATGATGCTGATGATGATTACATTGATGCAATGCAATTATTATTATTTTAGTGTAAAAATAAAATGGGAAAATGTAACTATATGGATTTCGGAATTAAGATAAGAGAGCACGACAATACATTTCACCAGTAACTACATACCACATTTGATATGAGACTTTATTCGTAATTATTCATTTTGTACTAGTTGGAGGTATTGAGTTATTCAAGATTGACAGAATTCAATTCATCTTAAAATATGTGGATAAAAATATAACTATAAAATAGTTTTAATAATAATAATACTAAAGCACAGGTTGCTAAATGGTTTAGTAGATTTTAGTAACTTTTTATTTTTTATACAGTCTTGGCAGTGATACAGTCAGTACACTCCTTAAAAAGAAATCTATGGTTTCAATAAAACTAGTAAGTAAGATGCACTTATTCCAATAAAAACAATAAATGTAATAATATTCAGGTAATACATACCTGTTACAACTATTGTGAGCTATATGGTTGGCTTAGAAACATACAAATTTATATGATAGAGAATGGATAATAAATTTCATTATATAGCCCCAATTTTTGTTTCTTGTACAGCTAAGTTTTATCCTACCTTTTTAGATGAAAACTTAAAACAACAATTAATAATAATAATATTATTAATTAAATTATTTTATTTATTAACAACAAAATCTTAAACAATAATTACATCCTAGACTTAATGTAGTAACTCACCCTTTTATAAGTTCCACTTCCGGTACCTTGCCTATTGAAGGCCTACTGTTCCTCTCTCCATTGTCCATTAGATGTTGTTTCTCTTTTGGAGTACCCCCATTCTTGGCCAAACTTTTTTCTACATCCATTTTACAAATCCACTGAAGTAAAGAATTCACGGTCTGATAACACCAAAAAGCCAACCCCTCAAATATGCACTATTGCCACCGTATTGCACTATTGTCAGAGAAAATATGCACTGATTTACAACAGTTTCCTTTTCAAATTTCAACAATAGTTCTATATGATAACACAACCCCAGTCCCTATAAGGGTGAAAGTATAAATGATGCACATAAGCACATTGAAATAAGAAGCAGTTGAGGCATTTAAAAATCACCATATAAACTGGTTTGGTTTAAAAACCAAAACACGTGTTATTTGAATTTTGTAAATACTGTATGCTTAAGAATTTAAACACCCATGATCTTCCTTTAAAAGACTCCACTTTATAGTGTGTGTATCCAGCAGAGTTCCGATACTGATTTCTCTTCTTTTGTTTTTCTCTGATTAATAACTCATTAATAATCTAGCGCCCCATGCAGTAACACAGTAAAAACTGTAACTGGTCCATGCTTATTTAGTGTTACACACAGGAAACACAAACAATTACACAAATGTTTTTATTAATATATATTTCATGTAAAAATGTTTATGTATAAACATACTAGGCTTATGTCACTGTTCATTCACCGTATTTCCATTTGAGTGAAAAGAAGTACACAGATATAAGATATTAAGACGAGAGTACATTTTTACAACTACTAATTAAAGCAGACTTTTCATTTCTTTCCCATCAGAAATTAATTACCAATCATTTTATACTGTAACCTCACCGCAATTACCACAGTTAGATCCCCTTATTTTGAACACTGCAATGCCTTGTATTGGTTTCATAACAAAAACTCATGCTCCTGAATTAGTACACCACACACACACACCACATAAATCTTCTTGCCTTCTGAAAGCTATCTTCATCAAAGTTCAACAGCCAACATTAAGACCCTTCAAATCACTTGATTCATCAAGCATGTATTATTTTTCACATGTTGTTGCACTTATAGTGACAGACACTACTCTCCAAACCACTGAATGGCTGTAAATAATGCAAGCCTTTACCAACTACCATTTACTTATGAAACAAAGAATATGGTAGACACTTTAAAATTTCCTTCACACATTTCTGTGAGTCGGTCTTATCCCGGAGGAATTATCAATTGTCATTCACAATTTCTTTGCGGTATATCCAATGCGTAAATAAAACACTGTGTGCGCCATAAGTGCTCTGTTTCATCGGCCAGTCAGATCTTACATAAATTTTTAAAATATGTAAAAAATATAGTGTGTCCTTTATCACTTCTTATGCCTCTGCACAAGGGCTATCAATTTGCTACCTTCCTGTTACTCAATAACAACAAAAATGAATTTCTTCCCTGCAAGCATGTGCTCGTTCATTTAAGTATAAAATAAACTAGCAACACTGAGACATACCACAGGATCAAGGAATCTAAAGTTACAACTTAGTGTAAGTGGTGGTGGTGGTGGGGGGGGGGGGGGGGGGGGGTGTTGAAACCGATGATATAATCCGAATAAAACACTGGTATGGTGTCTCCCCCCAATATTAACATTTGCTCACACTATATGACATACATATTCTTATAACTAAGTAAATTCACCATAATCTCTTGTCAATATATGTAAGTTATCATAATACAACCACGCGGTATACAGCATATATTAATAGGGGGAAAAAGAAAACAATTACTACCAAATCTACAACACAGCACACGCTAGCCTTCTGAAAACTCGTACCATTACACATTTTTTTAAACAAAAAGAAGAATAGTTTTGTAAAATCCCATGATGGCAGTAAAATAGACTCATTTAAATTTAGCACAACTGATGCAAAGAAATGATGCCAAGCAAGATTTCAAAATCATTTACAACAATTCATTCCTGAATAAAAATACCACTGAGGCGGTGAATCAAGACTAGTTTTATTGGGAAAAATAGTAATATACTTTAAAGATGAAAAGTATGTCCCCACTTTGGCACTCTTTTAATATCTGCTATTTTGAAATACACAATTAATTTTGACAACTGTCACCCGACACATGCTAATTAATTGGTGCATTTTTTCATTTCCTGTTTGGTCCAAAATAAAATATGTAAAATTAAAACAGTGAGCCCGTGTCCTGTGAAATAAGTTCCAGATAATTAAATAACTGCATTATAACCCATTTCTATGCTTATGCACTTGCGTAGAAATGGATATACTACACGCCAAGAATAAAATAACTTTTCATAATGTTCAGTGTATATTAGTTTAGGATAGTTATCATTTATATTTTACACAATCATTGAACAATGGAAAAAGACAGCAATAATTTCTGTCCATGAATTGGAATGTGGAGGAACTTATTTCACAGAGAACTTACTTAACACTGCACCCTAAATCTTGGACACTCCAGAATTAAAATTGGCATATTACTTTTAAGTCTTCGGGAAAGGTTGTGAACCTGTATGAATCTCTATAGAATGAGGGGAAATCATGTTGAGTGTGCTACAATAACTTTGAAAACTAATATATAGCTTTTGAAGAGAATCTTTAAGATGTAGCTATTGCTTGTGGATGAATAGCTATATGTGGAGTGCTTTCTTTAATGAAAGGAATCACTTGTTGAAAAATGTGACATCTTGACCTGGTAAAAACATAAGGCCATTGTCATCCTGTAAGGAGTTCCCACTTCTCATACAGAAAACTGTCATATTTCATAGAAAAGTATTTCTTATAAATGTCTTCCAAGATGTACAAAGTCACAGAGAGCTGTGTTATATATCTACAGAAAATTCATAGTTATTTTGATAATGGGTTAAAAAACCTTTGAATTATGAATTTTGTTTCTAAACATATAACCAGGAAGTTTAGAGTCGGTCTGCTTCTGATGTTCTTTTTCTTGCCATCTCCTTTTAGTATTGTCCTTGGAATTAACTATTTGTGTAACTGAACTTGCAGCTAAATTGATACAAGTTTTGAGTCGATATGCTCAACTGTAACCCCAGAGATGGGGGCGGGGGAAGATGTTATTACATAATCTTACCATGGTCCAGCAACTAATAATAAGAACAACTAAAACCAAAAAAGGAAATAGTAAAATATAAAAGCCAAGTGGAAGGATTTTTTTGGTCACTAAAATCATTTAAAAATTACATTAACAAAATTTAAACTTGCAGTTAATTTTAAGTTGCAACTATAACAAACCAGTTGTCTGTTTTTTATGATTCAGAAAATGCACTGGTCACTGTGACAAGGCAAAAACTCCTCCAGTCTGTCTATCCGTATTGTGGGATGGGCCAGTTGCTTTTGATATTTTATTAAGTATTTTTGTACTTAACCTTCACTTCATAAATGTGCTATACATTAACTGAACTGGTATCAAAATCCTCTTATACAGTCGTGATATATAGTACTATGACAAATGATGCATTTCAGTAGTGAAATATTTATCAAGATAAATTGTCATCTACCTAATTTATTACCATAAGTAAAAACTTATAGAGAATCAATTAAGTATATTGCATCATAGATTTTAATAAACGGAAGTGAGTCATAATTTCAGATGTTAGGAGATAGAAAATTCATTTTAAGTTTTGAATTAGTGTCTGCATTTATGTTTTTTATACTGAATCAGGTAAAGGTCATAGGATTTTAAGGTCATAAAATATATCAATAAAACACTAGTTTTTGTAAGAATTTCAAACTGAAATTCAGAAAGACAGAGATCCCTTTCTGCTGAAGTGACAAGATATAAGAGATAGCACTTGACATAAGATAATCAGAGACTCCTCTCTGTCTACTTACAGTCTTATCTGTAAGCTGTTGTAATTCTTGTGTCCATTTGTTTTTGTTATTGTGTATCTTCTTTGCTTTTTATCTGGTTCATTCATCTTTTTCAACTGTACAAATCTTTAAAGATCATCTCTGTTTCTTTTTACATAGTAATTTTGAAAATACTAATAATTAATACCGATAATTGAAAAGAAAGTTAACAGTAAGTTAAAACTAAACATTCACAAATTGAAATCTGCAGCAGACGTACAAAGAAAAAAAAAACCACAGCTCCAGTGGGAATCCTGCCTCAGACACCCCGGGGTAGATTCTGGAGGTCCCCCAGAATCTACCCGGGTATAAAATGAAGGGGGGGGGGGGGTATACTTTCAGAGTTTACACCAAAGTTTTACCAAATTTAAAGTATATCTTATGAAAGAGATTAAATGCTATAAAAGTACTCATTACATAAGTCCAGTAAGGAAAGCTGTGAACAAGGTCTCAGCATCAGCAATGATACAAGCTGACAGGAAATTACTTTTAAATTTAAGATTTCTTGAGGATTTATCTGAATTGGGTGGTATTGTCCGCATACTGCCCTGTGTCTTAACTTGACACAAGCTCAACTTGGTACAAAATGGAAGACAGGTGGCAGTTGGTTGTCACTGACAATACTCCTGCAGGTCAGCATACCATATAAGGTGGCCGAACGGAAATACATACACAAATTCCTCGATTCCGGGATTTGCCGAATGCAAATTATGCCAATTTTGGGGCACTGATTTTAAGTAAAAATCATATTATCGCCCCTTACCAAGCCCTGTTAAAGGTTAATTGATATGCTATTTGTTCTTTTAAAGTCTGTAAATAGCTTGTGTCCATGCATATTTTAATTAATAGAAACCCACGATATTGCAAACAAAAAAAAAATGTTTTGTTTTGTTTTGTTTTTCCTTCTGTGGACAGATCGTGCAAAGTTACAGCGCAGAGAAGAATAATATACAATAAGGTTGAAATTGACCAGAACTTTTTTTTATTTCTGGACTGATATTGAATATTTTTCCACAATTTTCTTTTTCTTAAAGAGGGCTTGTATCGGCATTTATGTTGTCTTATCGGTTTGAGATTTACATAAGGAAATGATATATTTTTCCCCCTGTAATTATAAGTTCTACCTTTTTACAGTCATAATTAGTGTTCCCAGTATACCAATTTTCCTGGGACCAAGTTTTAACGGGTGGGGACCTGGGTACTCTTGCCGATGGGCAATAATAGATGATGCTACCAATATCTCCCCATTTACAAACATAAAACTCATATATTATGGGATCCAACCATCTCCTTTATGTCATATCTGCCACCTTTTTATTTAATGAATAACACTTGTAATCCTGTATGTTGGAATAATATTGTTTTTGCCTCAACCGTGGGTGCATTGAAAGCACTAGGACGAGACAGGACAAGACAAAACAGGATTGTTTGTGCATTGTTATCGTCAGTATATTGAAATATATATCGAGTCCCGAACATATACAATGCTGTATAATGGCTATATTATTGAACATACGCTTAAAAAATAAAAGCATAATTAATTTATTCAGTTTTTTATTATTTTACAATGGCATTTATATGAACTGTGATGTTGAAAATGTCGAAAAATATCAACAAAAGACCTCTGTTAAAATGAATTTTAAAACTGACATTAAAATTTGGTTGCTACAATTAGAAGTAAACAAAATTTTAACGTGTGGGTGTGGGATAACCATAATTAATGCATGTATACATAACTTCTGGCAAGAAGTACGACAGTCCAAAAAAAAAATCAAGTACACCTTTTGGTGAGTACATAACCTTAAATCAATACAATCATTAATTAAAGCATGTTTTGTAAGGGACGTTTTCATAACTGTTTTCACAACTCTGACTTGTTTTTTCAAAACAATGCTCGAAGAGAGTACGGTCGTATTGGATATGTACATTTCCATATAATTTAATAGGATTGATTGAGTGAGTGAGTGAGTGAGTGAGTGAGTGAGTGAGTGAGTGAGTGAGTGAGTGAGTGAGTGAGTGAGTGAGTGAGTGAGTGAGAGAGAGAGAGTGAGTGAGTGAGTGAGTGAGTGAGTGAGTGAGTGAGTGAGTGAGTGAGTGAGTGAGTGAGTGAGTGAGTGAGTGAGTGAGTGAGTGAGTGAGTGAGTGATTGGGTGATTGATTGATATGGCTTTCAATTCATTTTTAGGCTATATCAGAGCTGGTAGTTGAAGTTATTGAGAAATCAGTGCATACTAGATGGTCAAGATTCTGTACTGACAACCATTGAATATCGACAAGCAACTACCAAAAGTTTAATCACTTCCCCTTTTGGTCAGGCTCGACCCACAAAAAAAAATTCAGAAAAAAAATTGTGTTTCATTACTTTTGGGGGTATCACAAACACAAAGAAATTGAATGACAAACGGACAGACACAAAAACATAACCTCCTTAACAAGGTGACAATCTGTGCCGCAAGAATAAATAAGTTTCTCTTTCCAACCAACAGAAAAAATCCAACATAGCCACTGAGGTTACTGATTGAGTGGAGTTATTTAGAGCTACGTACCAGGGGTTGACAGGATTTACTGCTTATTTATCCCCTTATTTCATATCTTTCTGCTTCTCTCGCTCACTTCATATTGTAGGGATTTCTTTTGCCTAAGATGAAGAGGCAGTCATTTATATGTTTATGTCTGGCCATTAATGGCTGTAATAATAAGCTCATGTCTTTATTACCAATAAATATTTCTATTACAATTGAAAGCAGTTCCAATTTAGACAAAGTCACTAACATTTTTCAGGTTTCCTTTGAAAGTAAATAGGTGCATGAAATCTAAGGCAAAAAGACCTGGACTGTAAAACGTTTGTAACAATGGATAGAATTAAAGCAAAGAAGTATTTGAAATATGACACAAGAAATGGGACCCCCACCAGAGAAATAAAAGAAGTTTAATATTACCAAAACACACTGACAAGTGGACTCTTAAAAATAAGTCTTACAATCGTCACTAATGTTTTTTTTTCTTCTTTTCAAGTTAAGTGAGGAAATTACTTGACTTGTACAAATGGATAAATTCTTTGTTCTGTTTTACATGTCTGTCACCCAAGGGCTTGTTAATTATCACCTATTTGGTGAAGAAATGACAACCTGAAGTTGAATGAAGACATGTTTTGTATTTTGTTCATCTTTATGAGTATGGGGAATTTTTAGATCATAATTGATTACTTGTATTGTCACAAAGACCGTGTTACATTGTGATAATTTATAGTCTGACAACATACATGTAATTCAACATATTAAAAGACATACATCAATGTTAATGTTGTCGACGTATTTTAAGGGCCCTATAAGCTCTTTAATTAAGTTATCAGATTGCACACAAGTGAATTTAATGAAGTCATTTCTATAATAGTATTAATCAACATGGTAGTGCTATTTTGGCGAGTCTGATCCCACTCTGGATTTTTGTGTGTAGCATGTTTGCAGAATAGTGTACATTGTTGACTGTTGATACAAATACTCTGTGTTTGACGTATCATCCAACTTTTTCATCTTTAAATGTCCGATTTTTACCGAAAAGAAAATATCCCCCAAAATGCGAGGAATTATGGGAAATATTTGTAGTAATCACTATTACAAATGTTGATATAGAACAACTTTTATTATCCGTCATGAACCCTATTGATATACAGAGTCTAATATCTTTGTATCACAATTTTGTACAATTTACTATGGATAGTGCTATAAATGTGTAAATACGTGTTGATTTTTACATACAGATTTCAGAGATTATGTAAGCTACACATATATTAAATACACAAGTAGAAAGGTATGTTAAAAGAGCTGCTTCTGCTCGTTTTGGTGCATTAAAATCTGTACAAAAATGATGGGGAAATCTCAAGTTAACCATTTAAGTTTTTACATGTATATAAATAAACACCCTGTAAATAAACATGACATGTGTGTAATATTTATTGTTATGCATACTTTTTATTGAAAAAAACACATGCAAGTACAAGTATTAGGTAAAGTTATGTAGGTCTATAAGCAACTGTAGACATAACCGTTTCTGAGAAACAGTTTCCTTTGAGAATAATTTTTATCTTTTAAACTATAACCTCACAATTTCGTGTTGTTCTACAACTTTCAACAAGGTTATGACTTGATAGGTTGGGTCAGGAAATAGTTAACACGAACAGAATGTCTCAGTAAGGTGCCCAATAGTACTAGGGAAGTGGTGAAACATAACCTACACTTGACTAAATACTGCCCTTTTTGTTGCTTCTGCCATAAAAGTTATCTCAAAACAGTAGCAGGTATTTTGAAAATGAATCCGAATCAACTTTTGTTATACTTCATGTTACAATTGCAGATAGATTTGTATTTGGTTTCAACAAGGCCAAAAGGGGTTTCAGTCTACTAGCGTGAGCTGCAAAGCCATCAGAGATACTAGTAGTGCACTGAAGTGGTCACCCATTCCAGAACTAACATAGTCCATTGCTGCTTAACTTCAATGAGGAGGCAGGCACTCACCACCAATTTACCAAAGTCCAGAGACGAAAAAAATGAAAAAAAAAGTGATTTTTAGAAGCGCGGGCCTCCCTAGATCTTGCACTTAAAAAGATGAGGGCGCTAGGCTAACGCAGCACCAAAATGGAAAAGTAAGAGTGGGGATTAATGATTTTAGAGAATACATTTTAAATATTGATGATTATATTTGATTAGTTTATTATAGTGACATGTAGGGGGCCACGGTGGCAGGGTGGTAACACTCTCGCCTCCCACCTCTGAGGCCAGGGTTCAATCCCCGGCATGGCCTCAAGTGGGGAAGCTGGTAGTTGCTTGCCGTTGGTCGGCAGTTTACAGTACAGAACCCTAACGAACTCTATGTACTGGTTTCCTCTGCCCTTCCAACTACCCGTCGTGACATGACCTGTACAGTGTTGAAAGCGACGTAAAACCCCAAATAAATAAATATAGTGACATGTATTATATGTTGACAAGGATTGTACCAGAAGTATGAGAGTAATACCCAGTCCCTATATGGGCTTACAAGTCACTTTAAACAGGTTGTAAATAACAAACAGAGCAAACATGTTTCAAGGTTTTTAACAATGAATAAGTAAAATAATGCAATACATAAAGATTGACAGTATAATTTACTTTTTTTTTCTTGCCACAAATCAAATATAAAATTAATAATCATATTAACATTTACATGAGTTAATATCCTCGATAATTGGTCCATTAATACTTCAGATTTATTTATGTTTAGGATTTTGAAATATTTTATACAAATTGGTTCTAAAGCTGGACAAACACATACAAAATGTATCTCGTCTTCCACATCCTTTTTTTTACAAAGTTTACATATTCTCTCATTAATTTTTAGTCTAACATAACGACCCAATTCTATTTCTAGGCATAAGATTCCTATTCTAAGTTGACAAAGGATTGAGCGTTTAGCTTTGGAGTTAGTTTTGATATGTGCTTCAGTTTCCATGTCTTGCTTAAATAGTGAAAATGTACGTAAATGCCTAGATACTCATAAACATATTTTGTAGGATTTGTGTCTTTTACCAATTAATATCGTATGCACTACTCATTTCCCTCAAAAATATTGATGTAGGTATTTTGGTGTGGGGCTTTTGTCTCTTTTTTTCACCTGTTTCCACTGCTATGCACCAACTTTTCAGACACTACCTTAAAAAAGCAAATGGCTTTGTGTATTATTTTCCGGATATGTAAACGATAAAGATAATCGGATTATGGCCGTTTTCTTTTAAGTTCAGACCACAAAAACTGTGCTATCTAGATGTAGGTTAAATCCTTCACGAATGGAGTATTCTATTAGGGAGTGGTCATCCAAAACATAGGTACAATACAATGTACCAAGACTCTTTAATTAATAGCAACAACAGACATTTGCCTTCTGTAAACAGTTTATTTTCCTGTGTCCAGATTGGTATCATTAACAGCTCCAGTAAATGCCTGCTGTAGTCATTTTTGTAAACATAGAGTATTTATCAGTTGTGTTAACTAAGGAAACAGAAACACTGATTGTTACTGTGACTAACAAACTGATCCGGGTGAGTTTAAACGTAAACTGAAATTACAGCTTCATCAGTTATGTGATATCCCATCATCTGATTGATATCTCACCTTAAAAGGTAAGTAATAGATCTATCAAGTCTTTGACAAAAGGACAATGTAAAGTTAAAAGTGGCAATCAGTTTTAAATCCATGAATAATATGATGGTCAGTGATTTAAGTCAGACCTCATGTGGTTGGATTTTGAGTACAGATGTTTTTGTTATATGTATCCTTGGTAAATGTCCATAATTCCATTCATCTTTACACTAATGGTTCTTAAGTGTACCTGAAGAAAATCTGGAAATGCCACATGAAAAAGACCCCAAGTCGGCCCAGGAAGATACTAAGTGGCCAACTGTGAAAGGCAACATAATATTTTTGCTTTTACTTCTTGTAAGTCTGATAATTTTGTTTGTGTGGAAATGTTTTCCTACTTTATTACTCAAAATAATAAATATTGCAAAATCTCAGAGTCAGATACCTGAAGAATAAAGTTCTCAATGTATATTTGCTGTTTTAACTGGTCAACTTACTTTCTTGAAATATTATTTTTTTATTACATTTAATTGACTTATTATATTATTGTCTTTGGATTTATGGAAAGAATAAGATGTCATGACAGTCGAACGTAGCCTTGTTAAAGGCTCAAGTCACTTTATAATTATTGAAAACCTAAAGTTGACATAATTAAGTTTCACTTTATAAAATGTTTTCTCTTACATATGGCTTTTACAGCAGCATACCACCTTAGCAAAGATGTGTGATGAGCTTTTTACATCTTCTGACATGTACGATTTCTTTAAGGAAACCGAATATTTGTGTGCACTTTTGTAAAGACAAGGAACAAATTTGAGTCTTAAGCAAGGCTAAGATGAATGATGCGTCATTTGAATTGCATTTGTGATTTATGACTTATATTTAGGTTGGTAAATTTATTTATGTTGGGGTTTTACGTAGCTTTCAACACTCTAATGTCATATCACGACAGGTACTTGAAAGGGTAGAGGTAACCATTACATACAGTTGGTCAAGGTTCTGGTCAAGTTGATCAACTGCAAGCAACTACCGGTGTAGCGCCAGATTTTACACCCCACATAAAATGCATGGGGGTGTAATATATGGCAAGTTCACTTGCCATATTTTACACCCCTTGCCATATTCTACACCCCCTGCCATATTTTACACCCCTTGGTGGATTTCTTTACAGTTGCTGTATTATGAAATAAGTGAAGTTCAACATCTATAAACATCCACAAATTAAGCATTAAAACTGAAAGACAGTAATTCCTTTGCTTACAAATTGTTATATGTCTAAGAATAACAAACTGAATGAAATAAAATATATTAAGTGTTAATACAGTTGGACAAAATCCTTTCTATATATTTTCCTTTGAAGTGAGAGGCCAACCCATTGTTGTTGATTTGTATTCACTAGGCTAGTCCCTAATTGAAAATATTCCTATTGTTGTCTTAAGTCACCATAGCCCTTTGATTGAAATCTTGCTACTAGACCTGCAACTATGTGCAAGGCTTAACACTTCTGTGGCTTCTCACCTGGGAGTTCTTGTTTATGAACTGTTAGTGTTTTCATTTATTGACTTTAAAAAGACTTACAGTAATAGGTGATACATAATTAATTGTTCTATGATAAGTTAGTGATTAGTTAATTAGATAATCTATGCATTGTTTCTTTTGGTTGGATTTACATCACATAATGAACAATATGGGTCCATTGACCAACTTAGCTCAGGCCTCTTATCTAGAAACCATGAACAAGCAAAAATGACATATGTACATAAATTAAATGAATTGTAATATGTTATTGATATCCATGAATATTGAAATATATTTTATGATATCTGAACACATTGGATGTTATTTCATATCACAGTATTTTATTAACAATGGTATTTTACATTTTTTCTGTGTACTAATAATAATGTAATAATAATGTTCAAGAATGATTTTTACTCTGAATATAATATAAACCATACAAGCATATGTAAATGAAAGATATTTATGTTACATTATCAGGGAGGAGAAGTATCTCCCAAAAATACCTTAGAAAGAGTTTTTCAACAATATCAATTAATCCTGTTAGCTTAGCTAGTCACTTAACCACAAGTGAAACAAATCAAGTTTGAAAAGAATGCTAAAACAAAAGGCAAATCTAAAACTAATCCATTTACCAAGTCATATACATAGCCAAACAAATCAACTTAAAGAGTCCTGAAACAATAGACATGTCATAATCTAATCCAGTTTCTGTCACACCCCAGAAGTAAAACAAATCAAGTTCTAAGCAGTGGTTAGACAATAGACAATTACAAACTCAATTGCAATCTAACCAATAAAAGGTTTGCTTTTAATCCCCAATTGATTTGCTCTGTATGGCCCAGTAGGGGGTGTAACTTTTGATGGGGATGTAAAATATGGCAGCAATATTTTACACCCCCTAAATCCCCCATTGTTAGGGGTGTAAAATATGATTGCCATATAATGCACCCTCTAAAAGATCAAAGAGAGGGTGTAAAATATGGCAGGGGTGTAAAATATGGCGTTACACCGGCTTTCCCACTTGAGGTCAGGCTGGGATTCCAACTCTCATCTCAGAGCTGGGAGGATTTAGGTTGTTCAATTGAAATTGCCAGACTTGATGCAATATTATTTATAGTTACTTGATTTCTGGTTAATTTTGTAATTTAATTTACACCTGAGATTTTTTCTTTTGTTAAAAGTGTTCAGTATCTTTCATTCATTGGTAATTGTTCAGCTCTGTGATAATAGCCATGCATAGGAGCTCTTCTCACACTTTTCCAAAGAAACCCTTTCACTAAAGGACTTAACCTTGACAAACCATGATATACCCAGAATTTTACCATGCTTTGATTTTCGCCTTCGGGGTTTGTTGCCTCAGACCATAGTAAAATTCTACGCATACCATGGTTTGGAGGGGGTTATTCCTATTCTAACATGACAAGTTTAAATAAATATATAAATAATGTCATTATTCACATTTTCTTTGTACCCATCGTGAGCGATAATAGACAGTCACATGTTATGCTGATTTTACCAATGAAATATGTTCTCAATTAGCCAATCAGATTCACGGACACATCTGTCAAGATATTATCAGTCAATTTTAATAGACATGATCATTCAGCTTTATATTATTATTTTTATAAGAATATTAAGCATATCACAGAAAGAGTAGCAACATTAAATTATGCAACCTAAAATATATGACCATGTGAACGTGTGAACAAAGTGATGCATAGTAACCCAGTTTGGAGTGACAAGAAGAACTAGTAGTCAGCACAAAGTCATCATTTGCCAAGGCTTTTAAACTTGTTTGAAAAAAAAAATGGGATTGAGGTCCCTGATCAACGCAGTTGTACTTGTTCTCAACTCTCACATTATTGGACCACGAAAAGGGGTTGTATATAATTGTAACAGACGTCTGGGAGACTCTATCTGGGCGTTCAGACTAGTGATTCAACCCGGGTTGACACAGATTGTAGCAGATTGGGATTAGGTGTGAACGCTCACAATCCGGGTTGACAAGGATAAAACTCAACCCCACTCAAGAGGTGGATTGAAGCAGATTGAAGCAGATTGGCTCAACCCCCTTTGTAGTGTAACCCTCTCAATCGGAGTTGAAAAGGGTTAAGTGCACTGGTACTGTAAACAACTGACTTACTGCCTTGCAGCAATTCCTTAATTTATAATAATGTGTCAATGTATGTTCCCCAATACTTTGTTAGAAAGAAGTGCTAATTGGAACAAATGCCACCTAAATTAATTTTGTGTGATTTCTGCATGATTGTAATTTGGCATAAAATTTATAAATATAACATGATAGTTAAATAAGTAGGTAAATCCTTGTCAACCCGGATTGTAGTGTGAGCAGGGTATATGTTAATGTATGTCCAGTTCTGTATGTGCTTTGTAGTACGAAATTGTTTTAAACTGTTCTCAGAGTTCCTATTCCACTTTTGACTGTATAATCATAATACATGGGATTTCATTGGGTTATATGCAGCAGAGATCTTCACACTAGGGTCAAAGTCACAGCTGGGTTGTAAAATGATGCCATTAAATCCACTCTCATTGTTCTGAAGACGTGATAGACCCTCCTCACAACCATCTCTCTAACTGGCATCATAATCCCAAACTGTGTTGTTTTTTTTTAATCGCAAGTCCTAGCGAGGTTCACGCTTCTAGAGATCACTTTTTTAATGTTTTTTTTTTGTCTCCAGACTTTTATGAATTGTGGTGTAGCATGATGAGTATCTCTTCACTGAAGTTAAGCAGCAATGGGCTATGTTAGTACGGGGATGGGTGAAAGACTTCAGTGCACTACTTGTGTCTCTGATGGCTTTGCGGCTCACGCTTGTAGACCAAAACCCTTTCTGGCCTTGTTTCATATCTGTTTGAGAAGCTGCTTTGACGAAATTGACGATAAGCAGTAGGAAGCAAAGTCAACATGATTTGTTACTACATTTTCAATGTACTTTGGAGTGATGTTTCTACTGTGTCCCCATTTTACTAACATTGTGATACATTCTATCATGTTGAAGTTGTGCATAACTATGTTGAGATTTCTTTCCAAGTGTGTCCTCACAAATTGATAACTTCAGAAAGTATTGACATATTGACTCAATTTCTGTCACTTTCTTTTTTTTTTGGTGTAAACTCTTCAAGCAGAGACGTTCTAAGAATTAATTCACTTGCTTAGGGATATGTGAAAGCCCCTTTATGCAGCTATGCTTGACAGATAATACGTAAGAAACTTGTACTGAACTCTATGGCTAAGTTCTGTGTGTGGTAAACAACACAATAAACCATACAAAAGTTGGTGAAATCCTATCATATCTGCCCCACCTTGTGATGTGTTAACAACTACATACTCGGCTAATTGGTTTTGTCAAAAGAACACCAGATAAACTACAAACGACTTATTTTTGTACTGTCAACTATCCTTGCAATAGACATTAATCCTAACAACTACAGAGACATATTGTGATGTATTAGGCACTTTCCTAACTTTACATCAAAAGCCTTTGTTTTAAGTGAAAAAAAATAATAAGAAGGGGGGAAATCTTATGCTTATTGTAAGGTATTTTCTGACTTATTTCAGAACTGTCAACAATGCCTTATATTTTCCAGGTCTTATCAGACATTCATCAAATAGCCTTCCTTACTGTCATCACTATTGCCAAACGAAGGACAGGGTAGATTATTTAATCACTGTTGTGAAACTCTTTACACATTGCCAATCCAACAGCCCTAAATAGCTATTTCTTGAGCGAGGACTTAAAACTCAGTGGGTTTCAATACGACTGGTGCACTGAATGATTTGCTATCTTATTGCATTTGTTTTAACATTCTTACTTAATAAGGTATTTTTATGGGCTTGTTATATATGTTGGAGCCCAACTTAGGAGTCAGTCCATCTTAAGATGGGCTATACTCCAACTTAGGATCCTAAGTTGCGTAGCCCATCTTAAGATGGAAACAAATCAACATCAAAGTGATCTCTAAGTACGATGAGGCTTAATTCTATTAAATCTTTAAGAGAGAGAAAACACAAATACATAGAATGATGTTATAGATGAGCCTGATTATAAAATTTAACGAAGAATTAAAAAATTACCTTTAACTTACACAAATCGATTGGAAAATATAATTAAATCAAACGAGTTAATTCTGTCAAAGAACACACTGACATGCACACCCAAAGTGGACTTTTCTATTCGGTTATATGGGTAAATGCCTAAGAATTTAGCATTTAAACATTTGAACATTCTGATTAAATTAATCATTTTGTTTATAAAAAGGTAAAATATCACCCCCAAAACACCTTAAAGAATCTTACAACAATGCCTAATTAATAGCCAGTCACTCAGCCAGGGGTGACACAAATCAAGTTCAAAAGAATGCTGGAACAAAAGGCAAATTCTATTATATTCTGAACTTTTATAGCGCTTCATCTCTGCCAAGGCAGACTCTAACACCAGGTCCAATTCAATAATTATCATTCAATAGACATAGCCAGGTTGACACCACCAAAACGCCGGGAAGTTTTCATGCTAAGGTTGGAAAGCCTTATCAAAGAGATAGGACTTTAGCTTTTTCCTGACACAGTCAAGACTTGGAGCAGAATGGACATCATCAGGCAGATCATTACAAAGTATGGCAGCATCAAAAGCAAAACTGTGACTGAAAAGTGTTTTTTTTCATTTATGTACTGATGGGTATTATTGAGGAACCTCCAGGAACCTTTTATCTGGGCAGTAGTATCTTGTGCGATATCTTTCACAACGAATAGACAGATGGAGGCTGAAATAGCTTGGGTGACCACTGTGAAAAAACTTATAAATTAAATTGGCAGTTTTGAAAATACACCGAAATTCAACTGGCAACCAGTGGAGATTTTTGAGAATAGGAGTAGCCCTGAGTTGCAATTTGTGACAATCCTACCAAGTCTGTTTTGAATACACTGCAATTTTCACATGTTGAAACTGGACAGGCTTCTGAAAAGAGAGTTGCAGTAATCCAGACGACTGCTCACCAGGGCATTTGCTGCCAGGACAGCAGCCTCATCTGTCAGGTACTGTCTGACCTGCCTGAGATCACGCATTTGAATGAAACAAGTCTTCTATATATTGCAGACATTATCGTCAAACCAGACATCCGGGTTCTTTACAACAGTTGATGGATGCAAAAGTTTACCAAATATTCTAGCAGGCAGGTAAGAATCTAATTTCTTTAGCTGCGCATGAGATCCAATCATGATGAACTCTGATTTTTCAGGGTTTAATTTAAGTATACTCGACAACATCTATTCCTGAACATCCTGACGATAAGAATTCAATTTATTAAAGGCTGAGGTGGCATTTTTGTAGGACAAATGAACAAACAACTGAGTGTTGTCGGCATAAAAATGGAATTTGACATTGGAGTGCCTTGGAATAACCTTACTTAAAGGAGTGGTGTATAGAGAGAAGAGCAGAGGGCCAAGGATAGAGCCTCCAAACAGCAGCTCCTGCAATTCTGAGAGGGTTGACCCAATTTTAATTGCTTGGAATTGGTGGCTGGGATAGGAAGAGAACTACTGCAGGGCCACGCTACACACACCAGGAATTAAGATAGTTCAGAAGAGTAATCATAGGCAATTGTATCGAAGGCGGCCGACAGATCAAGTAAGACAAGTCCAGTAGGCTCTCCAAGTGACAGCAAGAGACAGATCTCATTTTTAATTTGCAGTAGGGCAGTTCTAGTGGAGTGAGCAGTTTTATATGCTGATTGATGAGGACTGTCCAGATTGTTACTATTGATGTGTTGCATAAGCTGTTTGACAACAACCCGCTCCTACAATTTTGACATAAAACATCATGAAAACCAAATGTTTTGTTTATTTTTACTTAAATCTACTTGGTAAGTTCCAGTGAAAGTACGTCCTTGTGAGCATTATAAAATATAAATTATGTACACAATGAGTAGAGTGGTGATTGACTCTGGGCTAGTAACAGACTGAAGCTGCAGTAAATAGGTATTTATTAGAAATCCTAGCATCAGTAAAACCCTGTTATTTAAGTCTCCAAACTGCTTTAAAAATCTGTCTTTTACAATTAAAACGAGTAACTCAGAACTCAAAGCTATAGTAAAACTATGTACTTAGAATTTAAAGCTACGGTAAATAAATGTGCTTGGAACTCAAATCTATAATGAACCATATTTGACCTACTTGAAGCTCATAGCTACAGTAAAACCATGTAACTTGGAGATTTAAACAATATGGCAAAGTTCTGCTTCTTAAACTCTGAACTGCAGTAAATGCTTGTAACTTAGAACTCCAGGCTACAGTAAAACTGTGTTTCCATAGAAATCCTGCCGTGACTAGTTGATCCAAGATCATAGTTAATTCAAAAACCGGAAGGTCAAAATCAAGGTCAAAGCACGAGACCTAAAGGAGAGTGTAATAAATTGGAAATATGACATGGAGAGGAAGAATAATCAGTGTGTTTATTAGAGACCCCGTGAAGTAGTCTTAGAACTTTAGGCTGCAATAAAATACTGTAATTATGATGTCAGAGCTATAGTTAAAAACATCTAAGTTACATTGAATCCCTTTTACTTAGAAGTTCCAAGAAACAACAAACATCCCCAGGATTTGTACCCACATCCCATATGTAAAGAGCAAGCGTATTACCATCTGCCTCTTGAAAATAATTAATCAATATAGTATAATTAAATAATCATTTCTCCCCCCCCCCCCCCTTTTTTTTTAAATTATAAAACTAGTATTCTCCCCCAGTAAGTTTGCTGTGAATTCTGGCAATCTTTCCAACAGTTAATGTAAGGTGTCATGACAACTTGGCAGAATTGAGAGCAATGAAGAAAAAAGTACAAAAAAATGACTTTCAAAGAAGCAGTTGTTTTGCTTCAGAGCTAATATTTCTCATAACTTTCTTTACCAAAGAACCTCCCACGTACGAAGTAGACGTTCTGCTTTTTGCTATTGTGTAGTTGTTTATGGGTTGTTTCTTTAAGTTTGCTAATTACTGTGTGTTCACCATTGTTCTGGCTTCTGCTTAGTCAGCTACTTAACTATATACACACTCTCCTATCATAGCAGAGGAGGTCTAATTTTTGGCCAAAGTTTTCACAGTTTTAGGTCCTCCCGTAACTCTATATACGGTAACCAAACAAATTATAACAAGATAATTAGTGGTATTAGGGTACATAGTGAAACACAATATGTATAATGTTTACACATAATGGCAATTAGGCCAGTAGCACAGTTCATATATGTTCTAATATGATGCTTCATTTGATGATAATGCATTTTCCATCAAGATCTTACCATAACTCACATCAGTGATGACCCAGTTAGCTCCTTCTTTAGGATTATCTCCGCATAAGCACTACATTGTTATGCTTTTAACATCCTCAGTGTTATCTGTCTAGCTGGTACCATTTGCTACTTGATTTTCTCTTATATTAGACTGAGGTTTTACTCCCACGCAGGCTACCAGGTTGTCAACTGCTATGAGGGAACAATTAATACTGCTGCATGGAAAAATTTGAAGTAGAAAAAGATCCGGAAAAACATATTAACTCTTTGATTTTTAAGGTGGAGGAAACAAGTGCAAAGTACTTGGTTGATATTTCTCAGTTGAACACACTTTCTCAGTACGTCTGATACAAACTCTCCAACATACAAAACCTAGTGTTTTCATTTATTTTATTTGTTTACTGACAATAACTCACGGACTTGGGGGCAAAATAAACTGTTGTCCACTTAACACTAATTGCAGTTTAACACAAATAAATATAGACCACAATAAGGTGCAGGAAAATAGACGTAGGGCTCATAATTAACAGGCAGTGAAGAAGCCACACCCTCTGAATAATATCACACACAGACTCCAGTAAAGAAGCCAAACTTTGATAACACGAGATAAGGCTCCTGATATGAAAATTATTATAAACCACACACATCAACATCGTTACTCGTGTGATCTGAAACGAGAACTACAAACAGTAATGTGTTCACAACAACACAGAATAACAAGGGGGGTTATACTACTAAGGGGGAGTTTTTCAGGTGTTGACCCATGTCCCTCCAACTTCAACATGGTAGAGTAAAGGGAACATCTGACTCTTGACCGCTGAGTGACCAAACAAGAGCAGCCACCTGTACAATAGGTGAGCACTAAATTTTTGGAAGGATTCCAGCCACTTCCGCAGAGCTGACCAGGCTCGACACCCACGTCAGTTCCCAGAAAGTCAAATCCAAAGAAGCAACAGAGAATATAAATGTAATTTTAATTTTAAACTACAAGCTTATTTAACCAAGCACCTAATAAAGTGACATTTATAAATTATTTTGTAAAAAAAAAAGTTTAGTATGAATCATTTATTGCCCAAACTATTTTCCAATGAGTCTAATAGAAGGTGAGGTCAAATCGGGACTAGTCGATCCAAGATCATAGTTAATTCAAAAGCCTGAATGTCAAAGTCAAGGTCAAAGCAGGAGACCTGAAGGACAGTGTAATAAATTGGAAAAAATGTCTTGGGGAGGAAGAATATTCAATGTGTTTATAAGAAGCCCCGTGAAGTAGTGGAATTTTTTCAACCCTATTAGGTGACTTTATAGCATTACTCAGTAATGTAGTGATATTTCCCAATTACCGTGAAGTGAAACAGATTAATAAGAGTTAAAACGAAAGATACCCAAATGCCAAGAAGTGGATAGGAGTGCAGGGCTTGTTGAATATAACATGCACCAGATCCATATATAACTAGAAAGCACCCACAGAGCGCAGACCTCTACCAGGGCGCATTTTGAAGCTATTCACCAAGATATTCACGTCTGGCACGATTTTTCAGTTCATTTCTAGCGGGAAACACCAAATTCATGAATGACTGTAGAGGTGGTCTTTTGACCAAGCAACTGATTTGCAAGATTGTACAACTTCGAGTAAGATCAATGTTACAGTTTAACTGGTTGTATGGGGCGAAATATAGGTTTTATTATATCCCTGGAAGGATTTCTGTAGTTGTCATCTGGCACATGCAACACCTGTTAATTTTTTAGGGCTGCTACATCATTTGCTGGGGTTTGTGCCCTGTCTGCTCCACCATGGTTTATCCTCAGCATGTTGTGCAACACCACACATGTAAAAACAACTCTCTGACAACCTTTGCTTCATGGTGCCCAGTAGTACCCTGAATCTGCTCACTAATATCCCAAATGCATTTTCCACCACTCTCCTGCCTCTGGAGATCCTGTAGTTGGATATTGCTTCATCCCTTGTGAGTTGTCTTTTGCTGTATGGTTTCACCGTCCATGGCATCACAGCAAATGCGACATCAACCAGGAAGAAATAGTGCAAATCCGGCCCAGTGGTTTAGCTTGTGGAAGCCCAAGGTGCCGTCCTCAATCTTCTCCCTCAAATCACTTATGTTGAATTTTGTGCATCTGATGAAGATCCACTTGATCCCACATTGAGCCAGAGAAATCTGTATTCTGCATCGGCCATGGCTAGCAGCACCAGAGAAAAGAAGCCCTTGTAGTTGCAATAGTCACTGCCTGATTTTTTGTCTTCTTCATGGCAATATGCTTCCCGTCTAGTGTCCCTACAGCATGGAAAAACATTTTACCTGCTTCTGTACTTCTCCTTCAATTTTTTCAGTCTTCAGGGTCAGTAGGACAGTGTGAATATTTGTCCTGGATTTCAGCAAGGATGACTCGTCGGCAGACCTGGGGCAAGAATTTACAGATAGTGGTGCAGCCAACCAGCAAGTGATACTGCAAGGTCTCTCCTGTTGCCAGGTATATCATTGCTATTGCCAGTTGCAATCCAACTTCTAAGGGCTTCCTGAAATTGGTGACTGACTTCTTGATGCAGTGGTGTATACATTCTTCGATTGGGTCAAAAAAGGCAGATGACATTCTGAAAAAATTCTGCTATCCCGGGATGTCAGTGTTTATTTTGGCGGCCAGGAGGTTGCTCTAGCATTCTTTTTCTTGTCTTTGAAGGATCCAGGGCATGACCCATGCTGTGGTGCTGGCTGTGGGTCAGGTGTTGTCCTGGGTTCAGATGTACCCTTCTCTGTCTGCAAATCATGATGGAAATCAAAATATTAAACTCAATAAATAACAAAAGTACCCTAAGCTTCTGTAGAAAGTCTCTTTGACATGTAGCTGGCATCTTTGCAGTGACAAATGATGTTTTTTGACAGCCAAAGGGGTTTTATATGGTGTGGATTCGATCCCGACTGTCGATCCAGACTCCAGGAATTAATCAGTCCAGTCGGGGTGGGTTAGGAAAATGCTTGCCGGGGCTTCATATGGCTTGTCTGTTAAGGGTTTATGGCTTGTCATGGTAGTTTCCCATCTTGTCATGTAGAACAGCATCCTGACCCCAAGTCAGGTCAGGAGGTAGATCCAGACAAGCCGGGATGTATTACGTCCTGTCAGGGAGAAGAAACTGACCCAACATTTTTGCACACCTTTTTTTCTGGATTTGGTCCTGACTCCCAACTTTTGCAACCGACCCTAGAGTCATACAGTTGGTTATAGGGTTGGCTCCAGTGGAACACCCACATAATGATTGCCAATAGAACATGGCTATTACAGATTTGTTGCGGTGATGATATTTGATCCATGTTCAGGGACATATTCCAACATATATTAAGAAGTATGCTACTCTCTGTTTTCATTGTGAAAAAAATACAAAAATGGATGCAAACTTCCATGATGGTGGGTTTTTATTTATTTATTTATTGCAGACTCTCGGTCCATATGTAAATGTACGACTGTGTAACAAAAGAAGTAAAAGCTAGTATACAATAATATAGGTATAAAATCTAAAATAGGGGCTACAAAAATGCCCAGTTACAAACAACAGAATCAAAGGATGCATCAGTGTCTAAACACCTAGAATGCTCACTTAAAACAATCTCTGACAAAATTCTCTATAAAAAGATGAACAGTACATTATATTTGCATTGTAAATAGCATACACTAATGAGTTATCACTAAGACGAAGACGATTCATAAATTTACACAAAGATTTCCTCCGTAAGACACTAAAATGATGTACCCTGTTATCCAAAAACATTCTACTGGCACTTGTACAAAACTTATATCCCATAAGTTTTCTAAAACAGTTATTGTATGCCACTTCAATTCTTTTGTATATTTTGTATATTTTTGTATATGTATGTTTGTGATCTGTCATAACATGGGATGTCAGAGAAAAATCGGAGAGGATAAACCCGAGATGTGTGAACCAAGCTTTTGTTTCTCTCATGACAAAATTGCTAGCTGTTGAATATCATAATATTGATACCACCAAAATAAGATGTTATTAATAATGATGGTATGAGATATTGAACACTGGAATGAATAGTTGAATTATGAATTAATATGGTAAGATATTCATGATATTGAAATGAATGAATACAAATTATTTATGTATTTAAACAAGAAACACGTTACCATTTATGGAAAACCCTTATGTTTTTTTCGTACTTTTCAAGTAATCTTAAATGATTACTTCAGAAAATAACTGAACAGTTTTTTTCCATCTTGTGATTGTGACAAAGGGTGTTACAAAGAATAAGAGAGAAAAATGTCTTGTATTCTGGAAATCCTATCAAAATTGAGTGATTATATTTAACCCTTGTGTGACTGCCCCATTGTGGTAATGTGATTACAATCATTCTAAAAAAAAACTTTAAAAATACGATACTGTTTCACCTTTCAGGAAACAATCCTTCGGCAATATAACAGTCAGATATTCAAAGACATTAACTATTGGCACATGGTCATTAATCTAAATCCTCATTCAATTAAGTCCAGAGGAGGAAAGATATGCTACAAGTGTAAAAACACTAGTTTCAATACTACTGTGACTTCTCATTTATCATTTAAAACCATTTAACCCTTTTGATTATGTCACTCAAAGCTTGTACTGCCTTAGATGATACACACGAAATCTTCTGAGTATTCTTAATTAAAAATTACTGTAACTTGTCGAGTTCCTGGTCATTTGATGTGAAAGCGGGGATTAGTGGTTTTGTTAGAAATAAGATAATGAGACTTTGTAAAGGGAAACCATTTGCTCAGTCACTTGCATTTATATTTTCACTGAATCAATTCAGTGTCTGTTTCCACACTATTATTGCTGGTAAATTATTTGCATTCTTGGTGGAAGACTTTACATCACTGATTGAAACACCTAGCCAATCAAATGTTGAATATTTATTTATGCCCTAGAGGTCATATATTGACCCTTTTATGTGTTTAAAAAAAGTCTCCTCTGCAAGGGTCAAATCACAATGCAACAAGACTTTCATGGTGATGCTGTATTTTATTTGGAAGTTATAAAATTCTTTGCGCATATTAACTCCAGTGTATAGAATTTCTCAACACAAATTGACCGAATAAATTCCATACTATGACCTATATAGTGGCATATAGTCAATCTCAAGAGTTTGCTTTTAAGAAAACCTGAAAAATGGGGAAAAGTGGTCATTAGTGCATTGCATGCAAATCTAAAATTAACAATGGCATGAGAATAGTCTGGCTGTTTTGCTTTAAGATTAGTCTTTACATTATTATAGATTATGATCTAATTGATTATGATATTGGTAATTGTTACGTAACAGATCATAACAAACACAAAACAAAGGGATATACTTACACGAGTGTATTCTAAAGCGGATCTTGAACAGAAATTTTTTTTGCAATAATAATGTTTTGCCTATTGTTGTCTAACTGAGTTTCTTCATCCCAATATGGTAACAAGTTTGCTAATTACAAACACTTGAGCTGTCTCTGGGTGATTTGTAACAATGATACATCTTATCACAAGCCATAGAGATCCATATTCTGTTGTCACAAAAGCTTAGTTTAAGTCCACATCAAAATACATCAAAAATTGCTAAACCTGTTTGCCCATTCTGGGCCCATTTTATCAGAAATGTATTGCAAAGTATGCTAATGATAATATTTTAAATTAAAATAGAGCTATTAAGTTGACTCCATATTACACTTAACACTTAAGATTTGGTTTTTAATGAGCAATACGTACAAATCTTTATAACAACATTTGACAGCAGTGGCTTACTTATTAGGACTTAAGGAAGTAGGAAGCCATGGTAACCCGAAAAGAATCAGGGAGATGAAAATGGCTAATTGATACTTGAACAGCTTATCAAGCATGTATTGGAACCCTCCTGGACTCTTGAGGAACGGGGGACCCTGGAGAGATTCCTTTTTATGGAATGCTTATTATATAATTCCTTATGTTGCAATTAGGTCCCTGGGAGATGAAGAATTCCAGGACAATGCAAATTGTGGGTCATAGTGAGAGGTTACTGTTTTAAAGACAAGTCAAATGGCAATAACTGTAGTTCGGTACTCTAGCTTGTACAGTGAAGATTTATTACATCCAAAATTGCAGATGTTTAAGTTGAATTAGTCACTTTTTGTCTGAAATAAAAAGTTGCTTAAATTCTAAAGCATTAAGGCAAATTTAGTCAGGATTTCATTGGTTATTTTTTTGGAAAGTTGGAAGTAACTAAATACAAATTCTCATTTTCTTCGTCCTGTATTACTCAATTCCTCAGTTTTCATGCAACAGTCACATATTACTCAATTGTCCAATTTAGAAATACTGACCAAGTGTTATTCAGTTGCTAAGTATGATACAACAGCCAGTGCCTAGCAATTGTTCAGTTGTGATACAATAGTTACATCTTACTCAATTTTGTTCAGTTTTTTCCCACTGACCTTGTATAACTCAATTACTCAGTTATGATACAAGAGCCATTTCCTAGCATATTGTTCAGTTGTGATACAATAGTTACATGTTACTCAATTGTTCAGTTTTTTTCACACGGACCATGTGTAACTCAATTTCTCAGTTATGATACAACAGTCAGTGCCTAGCAATTGTTCAGTTGTGATACAATAGTTACATCTTACTCAATTGTTCAGTTTTTTTTCACACGGACCATGTGTAACTCAATTTCTCAGTTATGATACAACAGTCAGTGCCTAGCAATTGTTCAGTTGTGATACAATAGTTACATACTCCTCAATTGTTCATTTTATACACACTGACAATATTTAACTCAATCACTCAGTTATGATACACTAGTCAGTTTCTACCAATTGTTAAGTTTTGATACAATAGTTACATGTTACTCAATTGTTCAGTTTAGTCACAATGCGTAACTCAATTACTCAGCAGCTGGCATCATTGGTTGATTGGTTAACAGGCTAGATACTTGATTTCTTGGCTATCACCCTGATGAGTGGGTTCGAACCTCAACAAATGAGTGCCTGGGGAATGCACCGAGGGCCTTGCTTATATGACTTTAAATGTTGAAAAGTACATAAAACCCCTACCCCGATATGGTAGCTAGTTCACCAAGGTTTTCTTATAACTAGGTTTGATGTATTTCAAAATTAGAATTACAGAACATAATTATATATTTGTACAACATATGTCTATTTAGATTTTTATATTGCATATTATATACTATCTAATTCTAGTGAATTTAAATTAAAGGAAATAATCTAAATCTTTGGTCGGAAATTATGTCACATGAAATCAATAAACCTGAGTGATGGACTTGTTGGTCGGAATATAATGTCATGTTAAACAAGTGAACGATATTTGTTAAATAGATGTTTTAAAAAACTAGACTCTCATTTGGTTTTTATTTATTTATTTGGGGTTTTACATTGCTTTCAACACTGTACAGGTCATATCACAACGGGTAGTTGGAAGGGCAGAGGAAACCACTACATACAGTTAGTCAAGGTTCTGTAATGTAAACTGTCGACCAACGGCAAGCAACTACCAGCTTTCCCACTTGAGGTAGAGCCATGAACCGAACCCCGGCCTCAGAGGTGGGAGACAAGAGTGTTACCACTCTGCCACCGTGGCCCCCAACTAAAATGTGACATTAGTCTCGCCCATGGAGTGTACGGGCTGGTAAGCATCAAGACTACACAATTTCACACTACCCAATCCGAAAAATTAGATGAACCTGGTTAAGACATTCCTTGTCAAAATTCATGAAAATGTACACAAGAAACAGTAAAATGCAAGCCAATACAAAATTATTTTTGTTGAAAAATTCTTTCAACTGTTATCAGAATTTGAATGTATTATCAGTATGTAAGTCATAGCCTTAGACTTAACAGAACCTCCTTGTTTCTTTAAAAATTGTTCACCATTTTAAGAAATTGAAGAGGTGGCATATCTGAGCTTATTGTGCTGATTTATTTATATTTTTGATGTGTACAGGTCTTAAGTATGAACATTTCTATTGTAAATCAACCATGTTAATAGCTTAAATGTGATTAACATTTCTATTATAGTGTATCAGTATATCAGCCATTTCAATAGCTTAAATTTGAACATTTCTATTATAGTGTATCAGTATATCAACTATTTTAATACCCTAAATTTCAACATTTCTATTGTAGTGTATCAGTATATCAACCGTTTTAATAGCTTAAATTTTAACATTTCTATTGTAGTTTAACATTTAGTACCCCGTTTATTTGCTTCAATTTGAACATTTCTATTGCAGTGTATCGTTTTAGCACCCTATTAAAAAAATTAAATTTGAACATTTCTATTGTACTGTATCATTTTATCAACCAATTTAACAGCTTAAATTTGAATATTTCTTTTGTAGTGTATCATTTTATCAACCTGTTTAATAGCTTAAATTTGAATATTTCTGTTGTAGTGTATCATTTTATCAACCTATTTAATTACTTAAATTTGCAGTGTAGAATTTTATGTTATGTCAAGATATTTTGACAGAATTTTAAAATCTGTCGCCAGAATTTTAAATCCTCCTTGTTTCTTTAAAATTGTTCACCATTTTAAGAAATTGAAGAGGTGGCATATCTGAGCTTATTGTGCTGATTTATTTATATTTTTGATGTGTACATGTTACGGTCACGGGCAAGCGCGGTAGCAATTACCGGTTGTCTTTAAGTTGTAACAGAAAAAGCTAAAAGTTGAACTTAACAAATTTATTTAATAGTCAACAATAATGATTACAGTCAACTGGTATGCTCTTAACCAAACACACAAATACAATAATAAGATCTAGCTGACCTGACTACTGAGATTAAGAGTAAAGTTTATCTGCCGTATCCAACAATCTGTTCTGTAATCCGTCCTGTGGTATATTCTGTGACTGGTCCAATGTCCTGTGATCTGTCCTGTGATCTGTCCAATGTCTAACACAAAATATCCTTGTCCTGCTATCCTTTGTATATCCAATCACACAAAATGTCTGCCTGGAGATAGTTAGGGAGTTAACACAACTGTACTGTCTGCTCCAAGATATGGACTATGTCCAAAATGCAGTAAATCCACTCTCTGTTATATGAAGGTACAATATCCAAAAATATCCAAAGTGCAATAAATCTGTCCAGACAATGTATCCAGTTCACTCCAGTAAAAGTTCACAGTGATATAAGCATATATTATACTCCAAAACACAATAGCTCTCCTTATAGTAAGCGAATACAAAGTTCACTTGTGGTCAGATCTACATTCCTTATATACATTCACAGATTCCTTCTGGAATTGTACAGAACCAACTCAAAAGAAGATTGAGCCATCTAGGCCAAATGAGGAAGTTCTAGAAACTACTGGCAATTGGGTTTCCCCAAATCTAACATAACCACTGAGGGGGGGATTTCCCCCAGTCTGTGAACAAATCAATAAACACTAAAACACAAAAATCAATAACTCCCTTACTTTAAATGTTAACACACAAAAAGAACCAACAACACAATTATCTTTTATGACAATGTATAAACATAAAGCTTAAATTAAACAATGCACTAATATAGTGCCTAATATATGTAATATACAATGTACTAATATAGTGTCCAATATATGTAACACCTCCCCCCTTAAAGAAAAATTTTGGAAGCCAAGGGGTTACAAAATTTTACAAGAGATTTTTACCATGTATACATACACAGGTAATAACTTTTTACAAAACATATTTATCTAAATACAAAAGTAAAATTGATACCATGTATAACTTTTACAAACTTACTAATTACAGGTATATAAATCACACATCAAATAGAGCTTCTGGACAGGGCGTCCGCACAGATATTATCCTTTCCTTTAACATGTTCTATTTGAAGATTGTGTTCTTGCAACATTAAACTCCAGTTCAATAATCTTCTGTTTTTGTTTTTCATTTTGTGCAAGAAGACTAAAGGATTGTGATCTGTGTATACAACGGTGGGTTTTGACGATGAAGATATGTATATGTCAAAATGCTGGATGGCCAAAATGAGTGCTAAACATTCTTTTTCTATTGTAGAGTAGTTCTTTTGATGAACATTAAATTTTTTTGAAAAGTAGCAGATGGGATGTTCAATATCTTCATTATCACATTGCAGTAAAACTGCACCTGCACCCACATCACTGGAGTCTACAGCCAGCCGGAAAGGTTTACTGAAGTCCGGAGCAGTTAGTACGGGCTCTAAACAGAGAAGGTTCTTTACTTTGTCAAATGATTTTTGACAAGTCTCTGACCAGTGATATTTTACATTCTTTTTCAGTAGTTCAGTCAGTGGAGCAGTGACCTCTGAAAAGTTTTTGCAAAATTTTCTATAATATCCCGCCATTCCAAGGAACCTCATTAAGCTTTTCTTATTTTCAGGAATGGGATAGTCAATGATGCTTTTCACTTTAGCTTTGATTGGTGTCACAACTCCATGACCTACTACATGCCCTAAGTACACAACCTTTGCTTTTACAAAGTCACTCTTTGACAAATTTACAGTGAGGTTTGCCTCTTTGAGCCGAAACAAGACTTGTTCAAGCCTTTTTAAATGTTCTTCCCAAGTATCACTAAAGATGACAATATCATCCACATACACTTCAACACCTTCTAAGTCTTTTAAACATATATTCATTAGTCTTTGAAATGTGGCTTGGGAGTTCTTCATGCCAAATGACATTACCTTGTACTGATATAGACCATCAGGGGTCACGAAGGCTGATATTTCTTTGGCACACTCAGTAAGAGGCACACACCAATATCCTTTCAGTAAATCACACTTTGTGATGTATTTGGCATTGCCAATCCGATCAATACAGTCTTCCATCCTTGGGATAGGGAAGGAATCCGTTTTACTCAAAACATTGACTTTTCTGTAGTCAGTGCAATATCTGATTGAACCGTCTGGTTTCGGGACCAAAACACAAGGAGATGCCCAACTACTTTGACTTGGTTCAATTATATCTTTTTCTAGCATGTATTGCACTTCCTGCCTTAATTTTTCGAGCTTCATAGGATTTACCCGATACAGATGCTGTTTGATCGGACGGGCATCGCCGACGTCGACATCATGCATGAGTATATTTGTCCTATTAGGGGCATTTGGGAACACTGATTTATACTTTAAGAGCAATTCAATAAGTGGAGCCCTCTTATCTGGTGGTACATGACTCAGTTTGGTTTCCAAATCATCAAGGATCTCAGAATTACTCAACCTAATTTTACATTCAACATCAAGATCAGGAGTGTCGTCCCATATTTCATGCTCCTGATTACTGTTACTTTCTATATTACAGTCAGTAACCATAACAGGTTTTTTCACACCCCTTTCAAAGTATGGTTTTACCATATTTACATGACATAGTTGGGTTGACTTTCTTCTGTCCGGGGTTTCAATGATATAGTCCAGGTCACCTACTCTCTTTAACACTTTGTATGGCCCGTGATATCTGGCCTGTAACGTATTTCCCTGGACAGGTAGTAACACTAAAACCTTGTCACCTGGTTTGAAAATACGGTTTTGTGACTTCCTATCATAAAGCATCTTCATTTTTGACTGAGAATTTTTCAAATTTTGTTGCGCCAGCTCACAAGCCTTCTTCAACTTATCTCTGAACTTTGAGACATAATCTAACAGAATTAGACTCTCGGTGGTCTCAGATAACCAATTTTCCTTCAACAGTTTGAGAGGACCACGGACTGAATGGCCAAAGACCAACTCAAAGGGACTAAAGCCTAAAGACTCTTGAACAGACTCTCTAACTGCAAACAATAATAAGCTGATGCCTTCATCCCAGTCTTTTTCATTGTCTAAACAATATGTCCTAATCATATTCTTCAAAGTGGAATGGAACCTTTCAAGTGCACCTTGGGATTCTGGGTGATACACACTAGATTTGATCTGTTTGGCACCCAACTGAAATACAACCTGTTGAAATAGTCCTGACATAAAATTTGACCCTTGATCTGACTGGATCTCTTTTGGTAAGCCAACTAAAGTAAAGAAATTAACCAGAGCTTTTGAGATTTTGGGAGCTGTTATGTTGGTCAATGGTATGGCTTCGGGAAATCTGGTTGAGGCGCACATAATGGTCAAAAGATATTGGTTTCTGGATTTAGTTTTTGGTAAGGGACCTACACAGTCAATTATCACTTTGCTAAATGGTTCCTCAAATGGTGGAATGGGTTTGAGAGGAGCTACAGGAATTTTTTGGTTTGGCTTTCCTACCATTTGACAAATGTGACAAGACTTGCAAAATTCTGCCACACAGTGCCGAATTTGAGGCCAATAAAAATGTTTGGTTATTTTGCTGTAAGTTTTGTTGATGCCTAAATGGACACCCATTGGAGATTCATGAGCCAATTTTAATATCTCACTTTGGTACACTTTTGGCACAACAATCTGGTGTACTACTGACCATTCTTCAGATGCAGGGATATTTGGTGGCCTCCACTTTCGCATAAGCACACCATTTCTGACATAATAGCCTACAGGGACCTTATCTAGCTCTACTGGTGGCAAGACCAACTTGAATAAAGGAGCTAATTCAGGATCATCTTCCTGCTCTGAAATCAATTTTGATTTTGAAAGTGATACATCTTGACAGTCAATTGAGTCTTGTTTTTCAGAATCTACCCTGGCCTTGGGATTTGTATCACTAGAATTCTGCACATCATGGTCATAGTTGTTTAAGAATGTATCTGACAAATCAACTAAGACATCTGTAGATTGTTTACAATCTTTTGGTTCTTCTTGGGCCTTTTTGGCCATAGCTCGAGTCACGGCACAGGAGGGAAAAATACCAGGAATAACCTCTTCTAATTTCTCAGTGCTAACCAAAGTGATCGGCTTAGAAGTAACCTTAGGATCAGCAACTACCTTTCCACCTGCAAGATCATTTCCCAATAACAAAGATACCCCTTTAATGGGTAAAGTGGGCCTGGTACCTACAACAACAGAACCAGTAACTAAGTCTGATACTAAGTTGACCTTATGCAAGGGAACGTTCACACAGCCTCCTTCAATACCTTGAGCAATGACACTCTCACCAGTAGATGTGCTTATACTCAATGGCAATACACCTTCTAAAAGTAAGGACTGAGTAGCTCCAGTGTCTCTTAATATCTTAATGGGGACCTGACTGGAACTACTTTCCAAGGATACAAAACCCTCAGACACAAAAGGTTTGAACTCTTCCCTAATAATCTCAGACTTGTCTAAACCAATACTAGACTCTGCTCTATTGGGATTTGAACGCCAGTTAGACTTGCTAGACACAAAGGCATTGGGCGTTGCCTCCTTTTCTCTTCTCTTCTTTAAGAGCCAACAGTCAGACATAACATGCCCAGGTTTCTTACAATAATGGCACACAGGAGCAAAGGATCTGGGTTTCCTATCCTTACTCATAGTCTGATTTGAGGTTTGACCCTTATCTGAACTCTTTTCTGGAGCTACATTTTCAGATTTCTTTCCTATTTCTGGATAAGACTTTTTAGCAGGACCAAAGGACTTATTCTTGTTGAAAGTGGACTTGTGAGTTAGCGCATAGTCATCAGCATAAGCTGCTGCTTTTGCCAAATTTTCAACTTTCTGTTCATCTAGATAGGTTTTAATGTCATCACGAACACACCTTTTGAACTCTTCAATCAAAATAACTTGCCTAAGTTTCTCAAAGTCGGTACCTACTTCCCTAGAATTACACCATCTGTCAAAGTACACTTCTTTCTCATGGGCAAATTCAACATGAGTTTGACTTTCTTGTTTACGATAATTTCTGAATTTTTGACGATATGCTTCTGGTACCAACTCATATGCTTTCAAAATAGCATTTTTGACAGAGTTATAGTCCACACATTCAGAAATTGGCAAAGCCGTGTATGCCTCCTGGGCCTTTCCCCTCAAAACACTTTGCAGCAATAAAGGCCACTGGTCTATAGGCCATTTCAAATTTTGAGCTACTCTTTCAAAGTGTTGAAAGTACTTATCGACCTCTGACTCATTAAAAGGTGGTACCAGTCACACATTTTTCCCCAGATCAAATTTAGTAGCAATGGACTCTTCATGGGCAATTCGACGAGCATTTAATTCTAAAGCTTTCATTTCTCTTTCATGTCTAAGCTCAAGTTCTTTTTCATATTTTTGAGCTTCAAGCTCTTCTTTTCGCTGTTGAGCTTCAAGCTCTTCTTTTCGTTGTTGAGCTTCAAGCTCTCTTTCTCTAGCCTCAAATTCTCTGAGTTTTAGCTCTCTCTCAATTTCTAATCGCCTGATCTCGTATTGCCTAGAAGGTTCCATTGGTAGAGGCTTATACACTTCTAAACAACTATCAGGTAAAACATCTTCATCAACTAACTGTTCAACAATAAGCCTTTTAAGTTCATGTTTACGTGTTGACCTTTTCACCTCTAACTGTAACTCTTGTGCTATCTGCATTAACATATCTTTCTTAAAAGTTTCTAGAACTTCCATAGATGGTGACTGTACAAACTCTTTAGCACTAGCCATTTTGAGCACTGTTGACTGTAACCAATTACTAAATCAAATGGATTTTCAAAATGTTAATTGAACGGTTGATCAAATAGTTGTAATCAAATGGTTGGATCCCGGACGAGCCCCCAATTTTCCTGTTACGGTCACGGGCAAGCGCGGTAGCAATTACCGGTTGTCTTTAAGTTGTAACAGAAAAAGCTAAAAGTTGAACTTAACAAATTTATTTAATAGTCAACAATAATGATTACAGTCAACTGGTATGCTCTTAACCAAACACACAAATACAATAATAAGATCTAGCTGACCTGACCACTGAGATTAAGAGTAAAGTTTATCTGCCGTATCCAACAATCTGTTCTGTAATCCGTCCTGTGGTATATTCTGTGACTGGTCCAATGTCCTGTGATCTGTCCTGTGATCTGTCCAATGTCTAACACAAAATATCCTTGTCCTGCTATCCTTTGTATATCCAATCACACAAAATGTCTGCCTGGAGATAGTTAGGGAGTTAACACAACTGTACTGTCTGCTCCAAGATATGGACTATGTCCAAAATGCAGTAAATCCACTCTCTGTTATATGAAGGTACAATATCCAAAAATATCCAAAGTGCAATAAATCTGTCCAGACAATGTATCCAGTTCACTCCAGTAAAAGTTCACAGTGATATAAGCATATATTATACTCCAAAACACAATAGCTCTCCTTATAGCAAGCGAATACAAAGTTCACTTGTGGTCAGATGTACATTCCTTATATACATTCACAGATTCCTTCTGGAATTGTACAGAACCAACTCAAAAGAAGATTGAGCCATCTAGGCCAAATGAGGAAGTTCTAGAAACTACTGGCAATTGGGTTTCCCCAAATCTAACATAACCACTGAGGGGGGATTTCCCCCAGTCTGTGAACAAATCAATAAACACTAAAACACAAAAATCAATAACTCCCTTACTTTAAATGTTAACACACAAAAAGAACCAACAACACAATTATCTTTTATGACAATGTATAAACATAAAGCTTAAATTAAGCAATGCACTAATATAGTGCCTAATATATGTAATATACAATGTACTAATATAGTGTCCAATATATGTAACAGTACAGGTCTTAAGAATTTCAAATTCTGTCGATAGAGCTTAGAATTTTAAGTAATGTCTACAGAATTTAAAATTCTGTCAAATTTTGTGTTCTGTCACGACATGTACAAAGAAGACTTCCTAAAAACAAATGTTACAATCAAACAATCAGTAAATAGATAATAGTAGAATAAAATTACAATGTCACTAAGTGCACTGTTGCATCTCTTTTGGAAAAAAGGAAAAAAAAACCACAAAAATAACAAAACACATGAATCAAACCTTGTTGCTCTGGAAAAATGCTATAAACACTATAAGCTATCACACAATGTTTTATATACTTTGTTAAATTTATTAATTTTCTTTTCATTACAGTATATTTTTCTAGAATTTCTAATTCGGATTTGATTATTTCCAAAAAAAAAATCATTTTTCAAAACTGGCTGAAGTAAACTTTTGTTTTTATTAATACCATTTTCCCCAGATAATTACTGTATTAATACAATGTGACTACGAGGAATTTTCTAAATTTAAACCTAACAATATGTCACATATTGAGATCTTTAATTCCCTGTCATATACGTCTTTAAGTTTCAATTCTAAATTTTCTCAGAAAGCCTGACTTACTTCACAATAGTGGAAGTGGTGTTCTATTGTATCAATAAGAGTACAGTAATTGCATTTTGGACTATCTGTTATATTCCATTTAAATAAATTATCTCCACAATTAACAATTCGATGAAGGATTTTATACTGAAAACTCTGAAAATAGGGTTATCTTAAAATTTTATATGGTAGTTCAAAAGAGACGGACCACTCATGCTTTTCCAACAGAAGAATCAGGTTTACCCATATTGCTGTTGATGTTGGTGGCTTTGATACTCTTGTAATGAGTTCTTGGTAGGTTTCAACAGTTTTCACTTTTACAATTGCTATATATATATATATTTTTTTTGTGTGTGTATAAACTTCATTTGGCATTTTTTTCCTATAGCTATAGGAAGTATTGATAAATTTTCAATTCATGGAATGGAAATAAAGCTTTTAATGTAGTGGAGAAAGTTTAGATTCCAGTTCATTTTCTGATACAAGGTTGCAACATTTAAAATCTTACCTGTGGATGTGTCTAACAAATCAATTAGTTTTATATCGTAGTTATTATTAGTATTAACTAGGCCAAATGAGATTGGTTTCAGTACTTTATTTTCACAGAGAAACAGATTTGACTTGAAAACATTTAAATTTAATACCTCTTCATCATTAATCGGAATGAAATGGATGAACTTTATCCAACTTTCAAATATCTGTTTATGAAAACTACTTTTACCTTTTTCAATAAAATTATAGTTTAATTTATGTTTCAACTCTATAGGATTCAGGTTAAGTAGACTCAGCATAAGACTTGCCCATTTACAATTTAAATTGTTTGATATTTTTTTAAAGCACAAAATTTTGTTTGTTCCATTTATTGAATGGATATCTGGCATTTTAAGCCACCATTTGGTATCTAATCACTTCTTTTAATTTTAGCTGGTTTATTGTTCTATTAAAAAAAAGAAAATATTATTTTATCTATTTTATGTATGATTTCCACTGGGGTATATATAGTACTAAATAATAAGGAAAACTGTGAGACTATTAAGGATTTTAAAATTGTAACTTTGTCTTTTATTGACAAATTAGGGAAAAATTCTGTTGTAGAATATCATTTGATCACATCATAATAATCTGGGACATTTGAAACAATGATTTGGTAAATGTGTTTTATAATGTTAATATTCTTATTTACTATATTCCAATAAGGAACGGGGTTATTTTTATCGCTGTTATTTTGTGCAAATATACTTATAGGCTGTGATTATATCATTACATATTTTAATAAAACAGAGTAGAGATACAGTGTCAAAGTACCAAACTTGGCAGTATATTTCAGCTGATCTTTGTTAATCCATTTTGGGGGCCACGGTGGCAGAGTGGTAACACTCTCGCCTCCCACCACTGGGATCGGTGTTCGGTTCCCGGACCAGCCTCAAGTGGGAAAGCTGGTAGTTGCTTGCCTTTGGTCAGCAGTTTACAGTACAGTACCTTGACGAACTGTATGTACTGGTTTCCTCTGCCCTCCCAACTACCCGTCATGACATGACCTGTACCGTGTTGAAAACGACGTAAAACCCCAAATAAATAAATAAGTTAATCCATTTTGTTACTGTAAGCCCTGAATGAGGACAAACTGATTATGAACATTTAATTAAACCCGTCCAAATCGCAACTAGAGACAAAATGTACTCGTATAATACACATTGCAAAGGCTCGGAAGCATATTTTATATTGGTCTAAGCGTTATAAACTATAAATACAATAAGATGCAAATAAGTTTATTTTCCTGGCAATCTTAATGACTGTCTCGGTCACTGTCATCAGTGACTGTCTGATTGTTTATCTGTATACATGTTAAAATGTTACATGTTAAATGTTTGTCAAGATACTGTACCTTCAGACACAGTATTCATTTTAAAACGTTCACAATTACACTACCGAGCAGAATAAATATATTTTTATTACCCATTTTTAAAAAGAAAAAAAAACAACACTTTTCTTTGGCTATATTGTGAAGAAAAATGTTTTAAACTCAACGCTCAAAAATTCTAACTTAGTTTCTACTTTAATTGTCAAAAAAAAACACACTAAAACTTCTGTTGATATGATCTTTGTTGTAGAAATGGTCATTAAATACCCAAGGTTTGACCCTTAAACAGTTTATTCAGTGGAGATTCACATGGTGAAACACGGTGCTTGCGAGACAATATGCATAATGTCCTCATATAAGTGTGTCTGTCACTCACACTAACAAGTAAATTTACCCGGTAACTTACCTAGCTAGGTACTTTCTGTTATCAAACACCACTGTATTACTGACATTGGGTGGAGCAAAAAAGAAATGTATGTGAAGTAATTAGAGATTAAGATACTTCCTTTGTTCCTTACAAACAATATCAAAACCCCTGTCACGTTGACAGCGATCAGCTTTCGTTATGTTCATCCAGACCCAAAACAAAGCTGTTTAGACAGACTTGAGCACGGAAGAGTATTAGGGCCAAGTAAAAAAAAAATTTTTCTCAATTTAGTGAGATAGTATCTCAATTTTTCGAGATATTAAGTCAATTTTTGAGATAGTTATCTCAATTTTTTTAGATATTATGTCAATTTTTTAAGATATTGAGTCAATTTTTCGAGATATTAAGTCAATTTTTTTAGATAGTTATCTCAATTTTTTGGAGATATTAAGTCAATTTTTCGAGATATTATGTCAATTTTTTTAGATATTAAGTCAATTTTTCGAGATACTAAGTAAAATTTTTTCAGATAGTTATCTCAATTTCTCGAGATATTATGTCAATTTTTTTGAGATATTAAGTCAATTTTTCAAGATATTAAGTCTATTTTTCGAGATACTAAGTCAATTTTTTGAGATAGTTATCTCAATTTCTTGAAATATTAAGTCAATTTTTCGAGATACTAAGTCAATTTCTTGAGATAGTTATCTCAATTTCTTGAGATGTTAAGTCAATTTTTGGAGATATTATGTCAATTTTTTGAGATATTAAGTCAATGTTTTAAGAAATTATGTCAATTTTTCGGGATAGTTATCTCAATTTCTTGAGATATTATGTCAATTTCTTGAGATATTAAGTCAATTTTTCGAGATACTAAGTCATTTTCTTGAGATAGTTATCTCAATTTTTTGAGATATTAAGTCAATTTTTCGAGATATTATGTCAATTTCTTGAGATATTAAGTCAATTTTTCGAGATATTATGTCAATTTTTCGAGATAGTTATCTCAATTTCTTGAGATATTAAGTCAATTTTGGGAGATATTATGTTAATTTTTTGGAGATAATAAGTCAATTTTTCGAGATACTAAGTCAATTTCTTAAGATAGTTATCTCAATTTTTCGAGATATTATGTCAATTTCTTGAGGTATTAAGTCAATTTTTCGAGAAATTATGTCAATTTTTCGGGATAGTTATCTCAATTTCTTGGGACATTATGTCAATTTCTTGAGATATTAAGTCAATTTTTCGAGATAGATTTTAAGTCAATTTTTTGAGATAGTTATTTCAGTTTTTTTAGATATTAAGTCAATTGTTTTAGAGTAAGTCAATTTTTTGAGATATTAAGTCAATTTGTTTAAGATATTAAGTCAATTTTTTGAGATAATTATTTCAATTTTTTGAGATACCAAGTCGATTTTTTGAGATAATTACTTTCCTTTCTGAAGTGTGGAAACGTCTCTCTTTCTTAAAATTGGTAAAAGCTGTAACATTATGCATTTAATTACCTCTAAAAGCAAAGGTTATGTAATCATTTGGGATTTGTCCATCCGTTTGTTTGTTAGTGAACAGCGTAGCTCAAAAAATTATTAATAGATTTTCTTCAAATTTTCAGAGATGGTCCATGTGTACTTAAGTAAGAAATGATTACATTTTGGAGGTATCAATGCCACTGACACCAATTTTAGGAAACCTTAAAGTCGAAAAATGAGGTTTTATCCCATAACTCGCACTTTACCTCGTTTTTGGTCTATCATACCTGGTGTATATGCCACAATATCAGAAATATGTAATATGACTTTATGGTGATCTTAAGTGTTCCATTTTTATCAGGTTATGGCCACCTTAAAGTCACATAATTTGTTGTTTTCATAATTTTCTCGGACTTGGAGGAGGTTTGTGCTCTTTAAGTTCTTTTTTACCTCCGCCAAGAAGGTTATGTTTTCGCCTGGGTTTGTTTGTGGGTTTGTGAGTTTCTTTGTTTGTAAACAAGATAACTTATTGACGGATTTTGATAAAATTTTCACGATATGTCTGAAAAGGTAAAAGGAAGAAATGATTCAATTTTGGGAGTGATCCGGGTTACTATCTGGATCTTCTGGATCCATGAAATGTAATTTTGAAGACAGATAACTCAAAAAGTTATAGACGGATTTTGGTGAAATTTTCAGGATATGTCCTAAATGGGACAAGGAACAAGTGATTAAATTTTGGGAGTGATCTGGATCACTGTCTGGATCCATAAAAAATAAATTGGGAGTGATCCGGAATTGAGCTCCCTTGGCGGAGGTCTGCGCTCTTCGAGTGTTCTTGTTTATTATTGCTTCTACAGCCTCAATTATGGGATGTTTAAGGGATACACTGCCAGCTGACAATAAAGCGAGTGACAAATTTGTAGTTTACAAATGTTACAGCAAAGCATGATTGCAGATTTGCTCATGTTATTACAGAAAGCATTAAATGTTGCAAGGTGATGCTTCATACTGCTATTGTTTCACCTCAGTCTGTCATCTTAGAAACTTTACCCAAAAGTGTCATCAACCCATGCCTCTCCCATTCTATGTCCCTAATTGTTTTAATGTTGCATTGCTAACTCACATTTCACAAGAAATGACACCCCAAAATATATTCTTTGGACACAACATAAGCAAATAACCTCCCGACCAGTCGTTTGAAACATTTGCTACATTTAATGCAGGGTTAAAAAGTTCAGTTGATCCACCTTACATTTAGCTTACGTTTATGACTCGTCAATCCCAACTATATTTTAAACAAACTTCACTGTATGCTTTCTGGTCGTGTTACATACCTTTTCATTGTTTTGTTTTCACAGTATTAGATGTAACCAAAATGTAAGACCAGTGTGCAAGGGCTTTTATGTGAATGTCTTGAACAATGTAACATTTTTACATCAACCAATCAATGATATTGGGAATTCCAAATAGCATGTTTCAAATTTTTGAATTTGGATGGCGGTTCCAGGGTTTCGTAGAATACAGTGAAACACTTATCAAACACTGTACTTGAGATCAGCCAGACTTTTTCTCCATTATATATACTTCTCTTCCATTTTTTTTCTAGCAAATAAAAATTTAGACTCAACTTACCCGACTTGGTACACTTCACTGTGAAGAGAAGTTTGAAGGGTTTTTGTTGATTCGGTTAGTGACATCTCCGAAATATTTGGATAAATTTACTCACTCCACAAAATTCTGTCCTGAATATCACACCTGAACTGAATCATCTGAATCCGAGTCTTACAGGTAAGCATAGCATGTAATAGTAAAAACAATCGGTCCATTAGTTATGTAAATTTATGCAAATTTTAACCATGTTCTACCAGTGTGAACTCATACTGAATAGAAAAGACAAATGAGGCGATGCAATTATTTGTCTTTGTAATGGACCAAGCTATATTGTATATCCAATGATTAATTCAGTGACAAAAGGAAATCTAGTAAATCTGTGTTCTCACACTATCATGTATTGTTACACAGTGGACAATGAATTAAACATAAGTGGGTTGCCACAATAAAGTCCAATATTGAAAAATCTAACACTTTTTTCCTTACACAAAAAATGAAAAACAATTTTATGACAAAATATGGCAGTGATTCTCTCATGCGATATCCTTTCAATATATCATCTAGGTCATATCATTCCTTACTGCAGTCAAGCGGTGCAACTGGAGGGGCTCATCTACTTTCAGGTGTGGTTCAAGCAGGTTTGATCCACTTTGTATTTGGGTGAGACGTTGCGCAGTGGTAACACACTCGCCTTCCACCTCTGAGATCAGAGTTCAAATCCCGGCCTGACCTCATGTGGGAAAGCTGGTAGTTGCTTGCTCTTGGTCAGTAGCTTTCAGTACAAGAATCTTGACCGACTGTATGCACTGGTTTCTCCTGCCCTTCCATCTACTCATCACAATATACCCGATAAGGTACCGGGCGTGACTTAAAACACTAGCTTAAATTGGGTTTACAATTGTGTAATACCCCTGTTCCACCAAAGGACTAGGCCCCGATCCTGTCTGCGACCCTTAATCATGAACAGTCGGTGAAAAAAAAGGTAAAATGGGCGGGAAAATTGAATCGGTATTAAAGCCTGGGATGAAGTTCAGATCGGCCTCAGGAAGCCTGAGGAGGCCCCAGGTGGCCCCACACAGTCCCCGACTGTTCTGGGACTAAGAACCGATTAAGCCATTTTTCTGGTCGGTTTGAACCACGTTCTTGTTGTAGACATACCGACTGGGTCCCAGGACGCCTCAGGCCTCCTGGGACTAAGCCCCGACTAACCCCCGATTAAGTCCCGGCTCCCTCAGGCATCTTGAGGCATCCTCAATGTTCCCCAGACCAAGATTGCCAATTCTTTAACACTAGGGATGGTGTCAGTGTTGGACTTTTTTTTGACAGATTTAAACCAGTCCCATGGATTTTAAGCTACAAATGGGCAGATTATTGGCCATATTTGGAGTTCATTTATCTAATTTTTTTCTATGTTTCCTTCTGTTGTTATGTGTATTACCATGTGTTATTTGTTTCATGTTTGGGGTGATGTGGGTGTTGGGCTTTTTTTGTGATAAGTATTTGTACTGAACTGTTATGTTTTGGGAGGGGAATTTTTTTTTTATATTTTTATTTCTTTTTTGAGTATATATATACAGTAGATATTCAGAAACGGCAGGTGATACACTAGCTGACATAATCTTGTATAATATTCTCTTCAGACAGTATTTTTACACACAAACTTTACACAAAATTGTTGATATTATCCATATTTAAGTAACTAAAATTAACACATTATAACAAGAAAATACACAGCATTAGTAATAACATTGGAATACATTATTGCTTTGACACATTTACACCTTGTAAGATGAGTTTACTAGTTTTAAACAATCAGGTAAGGATCATTGGAAATATTAGGACTAGATACCATGAAATAGTTTGTTCCATATATTTCATCTTCTGTCAAAAATTTGTTCCTTCGAACTGATCTTTTGTAGCATTTGCTGCTCGAAGTATTTCTTTTTAACCTGTAACTGGAGGGCAAAAATATTTAATGCACAATTTTTTCTAGAAGACTGAAAAATATAGCTTCTTGCTATTATAAGAACAAAGTTGAGGGGCCAGAAATGGACATCATGTACTGAGTATCCCAGAATTTTCATTGATTTACTTATGATGATGTTTATTCTCAGCTTATTTTTAATCCAATTCTGTAAATTATCCCACAGCTTTGACACAATTTCACATTCTGAAAAAAGATGTTCAATGGACTCCGAATATTGAGAGCAAAATGAACACATCAGATTTGGATGCAGTTTAAGTTTGTATAAATATTTTTTCGTGCCTAGTATATTGTAGAGGATGGGGAGTGTTGGTAGGGGAATTTGAACAACTCGCAGCTATTATAGTCCCAGCCCAGTCGCTTATATAGTCCCAGACCCTCCCTTGCCTCTTTTTGATTTAAAGCACGCGGAAAAGAGTCGGTACTTAATTGGTACTTAGTCCCAGGCCACCTGGGACGTCCTCAGACCGTCGCAGACTAAATTTGTGTGGTCCCAGGTGGCCTGAGGAGGCCGGCTTGGATCGGTTTGGATCGGCTTCTCTTAGTCGGGGCTTAGTCCCAGACCCATATTTCTTAGTCCCAGGACACCTGAGACGGTCTGAGGCTTCCTGGGATTAATGAAACCGATTCTTTTTCACACGCATGAAACTTTAAAGATCTGTTATGAGTCAGGGACTGACAACAGGCTTCCTGGGACTAAGCTAGAGACGCCTGGGACTAAGGGTCGCAGCAGGCCTAAGACAACATAGGACTGTGTAAATTTGGGTCTGAGGAGGCCTGAGGAAGCCTGAGACTGGACATTTTGTTGACGGCGGGAAATAAGAATCAGTTTGGGTCGTGACTAATATCAAACATGTTGGATTTTTCTCACGGCCCCAACCAACAACTACTGATCCATACAGAATGCCTGGCACGAAGCAAATTTTTGAAACCGACCACAAAAAACCCTTAATGGGGAAGCTTAGTCGTGTGGTGGAACACCCACATAAGGCATCTTTGTTAGCAATTGACACCCCTCAGGGCGTGTTTTGTGTTGGGGTTTCTTTTTAATTTTTGAGTCTTCACATGCTGTACATAAATACACACACCAGAGGGGGTGGAGGGGGTGTGGGATGAATATCCCAGGCAGCTTGTTCTTTAATGTATACTGCATAGATACAAGGGTATCTTTTTGGAGCCATTGGTACGAAATCAACAGGCAGAAATCAAACATAGAGAATCTACATAGAGAAATGACAGTAAGGAATGGTTTAAACCACACTTTTGGTATCAGACAATAGAAAAAGTGTGAATTCTTTTTCACGAATCCACACTTTTCAGCTTCAGAATCCACACTTTTCAGTTTCAGAATCCACACTTTGAAGCTTCAGAATTCACACTTTTTAAGTAAAGAATCTACACTTTTTAGATTAAAAATTCACACTTTTTAAATTGTTTAATTTATTGGCCCTGATGACAATGTAATTAGGTAAACATAGTCTGACAATTTGAATGTTGATTTTTTTAAGAATTTTGTTTTATGAGCCATCATTTTAACAATTTACACACATAAACCACAGTAGTAAAAATACATACAAATGAAGCACTCCACTTTGTATCAAAATAAAAAGCAATTTACAAAAGAAAATGTTTGAAACTTGACACTGACTTTGAAACAAGCAATCTTAATATTTGGATCAAAAATCGTTTTCAACATTTATGAGCAATTTTACAATCCCTGGTGTATTTGGTGATGTGCTGCAAGCGGCAGTTGTACAAGTCTCTTGTTGGAAAAATATCCAAATGTAAGATGGAGGATTATAAAGCTTCATTGGTGAACAAGCTTCTTAGGGTATCATATATAACTGAAGCATAATTTTTCTTTATCCAACAATGCAAAACATTTTGTAAAAAACACCATGTGTGACCCACATCCATTTAAATCATTTCCATATTGCTGTAGGTGTATCTGAATTGAGATGATATCATGCAAATCCTCAGCAGGAAAATCCTCCATCCATAGTGAAGCAGTGAATGAAATCCAGCAAGTCTGAAAACAAGTTTAGATAAAAATCCAATGAAATATTATTTGATGCTAAATCAATTTTGAGAACAGTATTTGATGATGGTGTTTGTCTGAGAAACTAGTACAGAATTTTCTTTTGTCGTTTGACAGGGCAGTCATTAGTTTCAATGTCAACATTTATATTGACATTTTTGACATTTAAGATTTAATAAAATGTAGAACACAATAAAATGTAATGAAATCTAGCAAAAGGTGAAATAGCTTACCTTTTGACATCACTGTGCATGGTCTATTTCCTTAATGTATTTTTCCCAAATCCTTTCAACCTGTAATCACTGACATTTTTATATATATTGTATAATAAATAGGCTTTGTCATGTACTTTCACTGGACATGGTCGCAAAAATGCAAATTTGACACCATAAATGCTAAAAAGAAATATCCCAGCAGAATACAAAAGATTTAATTAAATCAATTGAACATTTTCAGAATCTACACTTTTTATTGAATGTTCAGGTCACCACATTCAATGTAATTAGACATTTAGGCCAAATATATGCAAACTTTGATTTTACATGGCTTTTTCAGTGGTTTAAGCCAGAGAAACCACTCAAAAGTCTGGATTCCTGAATCAGAAAATTACTCGGCCTTCGGCCTCGTATTTTCTGATTCACGAATCCACACTTTCTCGTGATTTCTCCTACACGTATCCTATCCATAACAGGACAACTTACTATTGTTTGTAATATATTTCTTGTACAGAAATGAAATATTGTAATATATTTCTTGTACAGAAATGAAATAAACTATTTATTTATTTTATATGTGCCACAGTTTGCCACCATGATTTTGCAAAGAATTATGGGTAATCCAATGAAGCTGAATTCAACGGATTACGGTTGTGAAATACGCCTGAACATTTCAGTCATTTCACGAAATGCCTAAACAGTTTAGCCATTTTGTGAAATGGGAAGGTAGCATTTCGGGTGCTACCTTATTCAGTGGCACTTGAATGTTTGCTAAGGACCTTAATTTGTAATGTCATAATAACCTCTGACCTTTGTAATCAATTTTTCCCACTTTTTTCTGTAAATTTTCCCTCCTGCCTCACTTTAAATCCAGTTTTCAGTGAGGCAAGTCGCCATTTTATGTAACTTAAGAACTTTTTGGAAACTTTGGAACTGGATTGTCAGTGATATTATGTTACATGATGATTGGATTTTAGTGTTTTACAAGAGTTTTTACAGTATTTTAGTGACTTGATTGTAAATAAGTACCTGTGGACATTCTGACTCAGGGCGAATGCTGTGGAAGATTGGTTTATGACTCTGTTTTGAGTCGTGCTTGATTTTGCTCTGTGTTGAGCACTCATAGAGGGCTGTATTTATTATTATTACCTCAAAAATTTGGGACTGCATTGTCCTCAATATGTCATCCAAATCTGACCAAACTCAAGCACGATTCAAAGCAGCTTTCTCTGCTTATATGTTTCAGAATGGGTAAAACATTCGATTGCAATAAATGTGGGGGTCACCACATAAGACCCATTAATAGAAACTGTAAACTTGAAAAGAACAAGGACGAGCCAATGGACATGAACTCTCAGATATTGAAAGAACTGAAAAATTTAAGTGGTCGTATGACACAGATGGAGGACAGAATGGAAGCCTTGGGTTCCACCTCATCGTCACCTGTCAAGAGCCACACCTCAAGTTTGTCACCACAGAAGTCAACTCCAGCTAGCCAGAGAAGCCGCCCCCCATAGGATCACCAGACCAAGACTTGCTGTTGCCAACTCTAGCCACACTTTGACAGTCGAGGACCATCCAAGACCAAGTTGACACTCGCATCAGGGAACTGCAGGGCATAGAAAAAGGCAAGTTTAAGTCTCAAAGGGGGACTTCTGAAATAATCTGGGTCAAAAAAGAGGTAGCGTGGCCTCATAATCATGTTCTGGGGGGAAGTTCAAAAAATAGAATGACCTATGATAATCTCACAATTAGCCAATGGGTGTCAGGTTTTGCCACCATTATAAGAGATGAGAATGATCTGGCCACAAAAAATAAAATGTCAGAATATCTTTCAGAAATCATGGAGGATTCACATGACTTTGGGTGGTCAGCTGCAAAGGGCTCACACGCGGTCCTGCTTTGTAAAATGGAAGAGGGTAGAATTACTTGGGATGAAACCCACAAAATTGATAGAATACGAAGAGCTTATGCTCATAGGTCCACCTCATCATCCCAAGCCTCACATGCCAACAAAAAATTAGGTAACAAGGACCAGTCAATGCCTTGCAGATATTTTCAGAAAAATTTCTGTTCACATAAAGGGGATCACGAAACTGGTGGTCGTTTGTATCTGCATATATGTAGTTATTGTCATTTTCAAGGCAAAAGTGTCACAAATCTTTGAAAGATTGTCGAAAGACAAAAAACAAGTAGGGCACTGCAGTAATGCAGTGCCAAATACTGTAAAAAATTGTCAAAGTCGTGTGTACAGTGAAAGAATAATTAACAACACCAGTAAAGACTCATTGGGTAGTACGAACTGGAAGTCAGACTGGGCAAAATTTAAAAATAAATCTTATGCATCAGTTGTCAAACAAAATATTTCCAAAAAATTGGATGATGAAAATAAATCTGTGAAGATTCACAATATCAGCCATTTCTCTGAAAAATATTCACAGAATTACAAGGCTCAGTGGTCCAATGTTTCCAATGATCGGGCTAGTGTAGCCAGGAGTTTAAAACCATTGCCAAAGATCAATTATGTAAAAAATCAATCACAAAAGGTGTCAGAGGTCGATGTTATACCAACACATAATAGATTTCAGGTGTTGAATAATACTGATTTCAATACAAATTGTGCGTCACAATGTAATGACAATACTGTGTGTGATACTTTGACAGCTAAAATTGCAAAAAGTAAACAGAATGACGGTAGTTTTGTGAAAGGTAAACTTGTGCTTAATATGCTGAAAAATCAAGCAATAATGTTGTCAAACAGTGTCAGTTAGCAAATAAATTGAAAACAAAAACGTCTGTCAGTAATGGGAACGTGTCAAATGATACAAGATGCAATTATGCAGGTGAGTCAAAAGTTACAGATCATCTGTCAAAAAATTCTGTCCGACGCCGTTGTGAAGCCGTCAGTTGTGAAACAGACAAATATGAGTTAGATCTGAGATTCAAACCTCGTCATAGGGACATTATTGCTTCTGCTAGTGAGTGTAACACTTTCAAAAATTGGAATGATCAAAACCATGACAAATTTGGATTTATTCCTTTGGGAGATATGACACTCCCTCCAATTGAACTATAAAAAAAACAAAGAAAACATTTTTGACATTCATAAACGCATAAAAGCTTCAGGTGTTCATAACTATATGAAATGTCAAATTCAGATCCAATCCCAGTTGAAACCTGATGTGTGGCAGAAATATTTGACCAATTACTGGGATTCACAATTAGTACTGTTACTGAGATATGGATTTCCTCTTGACTTTGACCATAACTCCCCACTGGAAAGTGTTGAAGAAAATCATAGTTCTGCCAATCAGTATAAAAAAGATCTTCAAGCTTATTTAAATGAAGAGAAAGAGTTTGGAGCCATGTTAGGCCCTTTTAAAAATTCACCAATTGAAAATTTACATGTGTCACCATTCTTAACTCATGATAAACCTGGGGGTTCACATAGGAGAGTAATTGTAGATCTTAGTTTCCCTCATGGTTACTCAGTGAATGTAGGAGTCCAATCCGACACATACCTAGGCACTGCATTTCTTCTAACTTTACCTACTATCGATAATATCACAAAGTTAAGCAGTTAGGCAGAGGATGTCATTTATACAAAATTGACCTGAGCAGGGCCTTTAGACCCAAAGGACTATAATCTCTTAGGCTTAAGACTTGATGACCTATATATTGACAGTTGTCTGCCTTTCGGGTTTAGGCATGGTTCAGCCCTGTTCCAGCGCCTAAGCAATACTGTGCACTTTACTATGGCCCAGAAGGGCTTTTCTGTCACAAACTATATAGATGATATAATTGGGCACTCTGTAGTCAGTAAATCACATGATTCTTTCAAAACTTTAAGAGCCCTGTTGCTGGAACTAGGCTTTGACATCAGTGAGAACAAGATTGTGGAGCCTGCAACCAAAGTCACATGTCTAGGGGTTGATACAGATACAGTTCAGTTTACAGTCTCCATAACCCCTGAGAAAATTACAGAAATATTGGCAGAATGTCAATCATGGGCCAAAAAAACAAGTATGTACCAAAAGACAGCTACAATCTCTGTTAGGAAAATTGCTCTACATAACCAAGTGCGTTCATCTTTCAAGACCTTTTCTTAATCGAATGTTAGATGTACTAAGAAGTGCTGATAAAATGACCAAAATAGTACTAACCACTGACTTCAAAAGAGATTTGAACTGGTTCTTGAACTTTATTCCTAAATTTAATGGCATTGCCTTTATAGCCCATAACCCAATTACTGACAAAATTGAATTGGACGCCTCTCTGCAGGGATTGGGAGCTAAATGGGGCAGGCAAGTTTACAGTATGCAAATTCCATTGGCATATGAAAATATGTCAATTGTGCACCTGGAAATGTTGAACATATTGGTAGCCATACGTGTATGGGGCCCCAATGGTATGGAAAAGCCATTCAAATTGCCTGTGATAACCAGGCTGTGGTTATGGTCCTCAATTCTGGCAAAACACGTGACCTTACTTTGGCAGCTATTGCTCGAAATATTGTCATGGAAGCTGCCCAATTTGACATATTTTTGAAAACAGTTCATATAATGGGGGTAGTAAATGAAATAGCAGACAGCCTATCAAGATGGGCCATATCTGACCTATTCAAAAGAAAATTCTACATGTTAATGCCAGACCATTTGTGGGTTACTCCTTCTAGGGATGTACTTAGCATTAAGTGCTGTATTTAAACTCTTTAGGTCCATCATCTCGACTTTGACAGAGAGAGCCACCAGCAGACTTAAAATGGCGTTCGCAGATTCCACTTCCAAGTCATATGAACTGAAGTTTAAGATTTTTGTTGCATTCTGTTGCTTTGCTTCCTTCAATATATCCAATCTTTCTCCACTTGAAATTCTTACATTCTTAGAGTTTCTTAATTTCAACAATGTCATCTACTCTGGCCTTGCACATTATGTTTCTGCTGTTAAAACTTCTCTCTCGTTATATGGTATTGATACCTCAAGCTTCAGTGACCCTAGGATCAGATTATATAACAGACAGTAATGAGGCACCGACCTCTCCAACCCTCCATTAAACCTATTATTGATATTGCAACTCTTCAATTAGTTGCTCAGCAGTGCAACAGAATGCATATAGGTCACATATTCAAAGCTGCCATATTGCTAGCTTTTTTCAGTTTCTTAAGAATTTCTAATTTTGTTCCTCATTCAATTTCTGGCCATAACCCCTTAAAACATCTTGCACGTGGTGACCTTATCTTTGCACCACCTGGTATTAATATACTCATCAAGTGGTCCAAGACACAGAAAAATAAAGACAAAGTCAAAGTCATCAAAGTCCCATCCCTGGAAAAAATATAAAATTGTATTTAGAAAATATAACTTGTATTTAGAAAATCTAAGTTTTCACTAAAACTCATTTTAAAGTGACCCAGTCACCTCTTATTTGCTATCTCATTAAAGCCACCTCAGAGTATTTTAAATTGTATTTTTTGGTGACCTTAGGGTCAAGTAAAAGTTATCATCGTAAATCTTAAGTTACGGTGGCCTTAGGTATTTCACTTTGTGTTCAGTAATATTTAAAGGAATCCAGTATGTAAATATGATAGAGTGTGTATAACATTAGAATAAAATTATATTCCCCAGTTGTCTTGTTCATGTGTTAGAGTTCAAGGTCAGGACACTGTCCCTAGGTATTTCACGTGATGACTGAAATATAAGGTTCAGCTAGTGTTCCACAGATTGCCTAAACATGTATTTGAGATTTCAGGCAATCTGTGTAATCATATTTTCAAGTATCTTTTTGGAAGAATATGATAATTTCTTGCTGTGTGCAATTCAATATGCAGTTTTAATATATAATTTAATATTTTTATATATTTAATATATTTTAGCTTTAAATAACTTATATCATTTATTGACAAGACAGAATACTGATATATTACTTGGTAAAACTTTTGAAGAGAAATTTAAAACTGAGCTATTCAAGAAACATTAAACTGATAAGAAAGTTCTGATACCAAAGAACATTATGCAACAATGATTGAGAAGCTGAAATGAGTTGTCAGTTCGACAGGAGTATAAAGCGTGACAACAGATTCTTTGTTTTGATATATTAGCACATTCATGTAATGTTACACAGATTGCCTGTAACATATTGTGTACTTGCTTCACTTGGTGGACAGCCAATTATTGCAAATTATTTCCTTATCTTTGTTTTCTCTGTTTATTTACAAGCAATGCAAGGCTGCTCGGTGGGTAACACTTTCCTCCCACCCCTGAGGTCAGTGGTTTGAACCTTGAAACATATGTTGGCAGTTGTTTACTATGCCAGGCAGTTTACAGTGCAGAATCTTGACCAACTAGTATGTACTGATCTACTCTGCCCTTAAAACTACCCGCCATGATAAAATATGTGTTTAAACAAATAAATAAATGAAATACAGTCAAACCTGTACATGTGACCACTCTCAAATAGAGACTACTTGCTAGTTGAAACCGCTTTTGTTCCCCCAAGGAAATTCAGATCTAAGACAAACCCTGAATAGAGACCACTCCTTCGCTGTGACCAGAGACCACCAGCCAAAATCATTCCAAAGGACACAAAAATCCCTATACAAGAGACCACACAATGGAAATTGGTGGCTAACATGGGTAATGATAAATTAATAGATGGGTCATATATGGTGAATTGTCCCAATTTTATATTTCCACATAGATCTACATGTTCAATTAAGGCCTCCAACTAACAATAAACAAAGATTTAAAATAACTGTCTAGTTTTTTATCATTAAACACAAGGGATTTCTATAATCCTCTCAAAGAAAGTTTGACATATGAATAGCTGGAAAAAAAGGGGGTGTGTTAATCAGTACACTGTTGATAAACAGAAAACTTAACTGGCTGAACATTGCAACGGCTATTTACCAGAAGACATTTGTAATATAGTCTGTGTAACATAAGAAAAGAAAACAAACCAGCTTTAAATAGGTATTACACATGAAGGAGAGATTTAAGCAGAATAAGTAATGTCAACTTTTTAAAGCCAAAATGTCTGTCAGCTGTTACATGTATTTATGTACATTTTGTATATGGTATGGTTAAATAATCATTTTAAACCAATTGACATGATTCAACAAAGACAATAAGTTTTATCACTATTCTCTTATTTGCTTCATTCTGATGAATCTCTTACATGCTAATGTCAAACAGATTGTGGATTGCGGTGGATTACAGTGCTTAATGAATGGAGAGAGAAATCAGTGAAAGGAAAGGAATTCATGCAATGTTTTCATATAAGACCGACTCCTACCAAAGACCGTTTTTAACATTTCCCTTGGGCAGTCTTTATACACAAGTTTGACTGTACAAGCAATACAAAACATGGTGAATTGCAAAGAACGAACAAAGCTTCCCATTTGGTAGACACAAAATCGCGAGTGGTAAACAATAGACTTTCACCAGAGTCCTTTTGTCTTTAGTGTAATATATGAGTACTGTATGGCTTTTGGAGAAACAGCCAACCCTGTTTTGTTCGGTGACCATATGCTTTCAACACTGTACAGGTCATATCACAACGGGTAGTTGGAAGGGCAGAGGAAACCAGTACATACAGTTGGTCAAGGTTCTGTAATGTAAACTGCTGACCAAAGGCAAGCAACTACTAGCTTTCCCACTTCAGGCCGTGCCGGGAACCAAACCCCGGCCTCAGAGGTGGGAGGTGAGAGTGTTACCACTCTGCCACCGTGGCCCCTTCCCCCTTATTCCTGAATGCTTGTAGTATAATTAACTCCTGTAAGTTTCCAATTTAAATTTAACTGTTTAGGTTACTGGGGCCAGATTCACAAAAGGTCTCAAGTCTTAGCCAAATCTCAGCCTGAGATCTTTTGTGAATCCCAGAGGAGGAAAAGGTCTCAAATCTGAGAAAAATCTAAGAGATCTTAGATTTGAGACAAATATATCAGATTTAATACTTAAGACCTTTCGTGAATCCGGCCCCTGATCATACAAAGTCTTGGTAAACAACAGTTAGACTATTATACATGTAAGCGGAATTACCAAACATTTGGAAGGTTTGGAAGGTAATGCAGGTGTTCCACTGGAGCTGACCCTGTAACCGACCCTATGACCCTAGGGTCGGTTGCAAAAGTCATAGAGTCGTGAGAAAAAGCGCGTGAAAATGCTGAGTCGGTTATGAAATACCTGACAGGACGGTACACTTACAGACAGGACGTAATAGCCATCCTGACAAGACATAGGGTCGGGGACATTTTTTGCAAGGACAGTCGTAGAAGTACTATGACAAGCCCTAAACCCCTAACAGACAAGCCGTAAAGACAAACAGACAAGCCGGGAGCATGTTCCCGACCCTTCCCGACAGGACTGATTGTTTTTGTGGATCAGTCTCTATAGTCGTGATCCAGAATCCGGATCCATATCACACTATATAAACCCCCCTCTCCTGTGATGTGCCATTCATTTCACACTTCAAAGATGACAGGAACACATCAAGAGCAACTGATAGATCACTTGAGGGTCCTTTTGTTTTTATTGAGTTGAATTTATTTTTATATGTTGTGACTTCAACACACAGAAGACAGCAGAACCCAGCACCTGCCCAGTCAGAATCACCATCACCCCAACCACCCAGAAGGAGAAGGAAGACACAAAATCCATGAGTCCTGTCCTGGATACTGCAGAGAGAGGAGAGAGGTTGCTACATAACACTCTTGGATGAGCTAATCACTACTGACATACCAAGCTACAGAAATTTCGCCAGGATGGAGCCAGTATGTTTTTATTTGATTGAAGAAAGAATCACCCCCACCTCAGGAAGTCAATTACCAACTTCAGGAAGCCACTGGAAGTCGGGTTGAAACTGCCAGTTACTTTGAGACACTTATCCACAGGGGAAAGCTACACTTCACTTCAATACCACTGGAGGGTTGGAAGAACGACCATCTGCAAATTTGTCCCCAAGTCTGCAAAGCCATTTTGAAAGAATTTCAACAAGAGTATCTGGTATGCCCCACTGATCCTGAAGACTGGAAGAAAATTGAAGAGAGGTTTAGAAACAGATGGAATGTCCCCCATGCAGTCGGTGTATTAGGTGGTAAACACATTGCTATCAAGAAGCCCAAGAGGTCAGGCAGTGAATATTTCAACTAGTAGCCCCTGGTACTTTTGGCTTTAGTCGATGCAGATTACAAGTTCCTGTGGGTCAACACAGGGGCCAGTGGGTCATCATCTGATGCACAGATTTTCAACCGCAACAAACTGAAAAGAAGAATTGAAAATGGAACCTTGGGACTTCCACCACCTGAACCACTTGGACCTGAGGGGCCAGATCTACACTATTTCCTACTGGGGGATGATTGCCTTTGCCCTGATGCCTCGGCTGGTCAAGCCTTACAGTAGATGCCAACTGACCAGAGAAGAGAGAATAGCCAACTACAGGATATCCAGGGGGAGGAAGGTGGTCGAGAACTCATTTGGTATACCTGTCAAGCGATTCAGGGTGCTGTTGACCACCATGGAGCAGAGGCCAAAAGTTGTCAGAGACATTGTGTTAACATGTGTGGTATTACATAACATGTTGAGAAACTATCAGGGGGGATCAGACAGACCACCCACTCCAGCTGATGACATGCAACCACCACAGGGGGACCAGGGGGAACAGAGACGTAATGAGAACTTAAGAAACCCATCGAGGGAGGCCAAACATCAACGAGATCTACTGAAAGACTACTTCAATCACTTGGGGGCACTGGCTGGGCAGGAGGACAGAGTTTAAGAAGACTGAGGGGGAGAACATGCTGTCATCTATCAGTCTTTTTCAGGACTACCCAAATAATCCAAGAACTTTTATTTAGCAAAGTGTTGCCTCAAAAATAACCCCAATTTTCTAACTCTTTTGTATAAGTTCCATTTCACCAAAACCATTCCCCATCACAAACACAAATCCCTCCCAAACTCAGTTCACAAAAATAAATTTCATCACTTACAGATTAAAACCCAGGTCCCCAATTTAAAAAGTTGACATCCCACCCCAACATGACCTGGCTTTATTCTTAGAAAAAATAACTTAAAAAGTAATATAAAAAAAGTTTCCAAGTAAATACCTGAAAATATTTTATGCCAAGAATTAAAAAAAAGTGCTAGGAAATTGCAGGTTTGCAGTCCCAGTTTAATATTTTTTTATTCAGTTTGTTAGTCCATTGCCACTCATATGTTTGAATATTTTGTTAGGCCTCACATTTGTTTGTCTGTGAGTGTGGATGTGGCATTTTGTTTCAAGTTGGGTTTTGGGAGGGAGGGACGTGGGTTTGAGTCTGGATTTTGGTTTTGGGTGGGGGTAGTGTGTTTTTTTAAATGGAGTTTTGTTTGGGGGGTGGTTTTACTTTGTCATAGGGGATTATTTTTTATTATTTTTTTATTAAGGGGACTTTTTGTTTATTAAATTTTTTTCTCTGTTTTGTTTTGGAACTTTATTAATACTTGTTTAACATTCACTCATTCATTCACACAATTTTTTTCGTGTACTGTGGGGAGGTGTAAGTGTTGGACGGTGTGCTTTTTATGTTTTTGGGCAGACATGCAGCTTGTTTATTGTTTTGGAAGATTCAGGTGGCCCTGAGAAGGGCCGGTTTTGGTGTGACTTGTGCGGGCTAATCCGCTGATTTGGGCTGACTCTGACTCTGCTGGCTGGACTGGCTGGGAGGTCTTGACTGTTCATGACGAGTGGAAGATAGCACTGGTGATGGTGCTGGTTGAAGTTGAAGTTGAGAGGGTGAAAATGGCTGTGGTGTGTCCATCTACTGATACTGAAGCACACTGGGAATAGCTCCAAAGATTCTGGATAATCCAGAAGTGTTGTGCTGACTTTCCTCCTGTGGTGAAGGTGCAACTGAAGGTGGGTTGAAAATCATCTGTCTGGAAGTCCCAGGCTGTTGGTCATCCATAACTACGTAAGAAGTTGGCTGTGCTGACACTGATGAAGGCCTTGATGGTTGCTGTACTTTGGCAATGGAGACTGGTTGAGTTTCCGGTATGGTGAGTATGTATTCATGTCCTGCTGTGGCCTGTGATGCTTCTGGAAGTTGAAATGTGGTGACTTCTTGACTTTTGGTGGCCTGTCTCTTGCATTCTTCGGCCTTACTGTATTTCACTGAGAAGCTTCACTGTCTCATTCCTGAAGGTTAAAAAGTCCCTTTCTTCCAGGTTTTCAATCTCAGAGTGGAGATAGTTGCTTGGGACTGGTGCTCGAAGGCTTATGAGTAACATCTGATGCAATGCTGATTTCCATCTTTGATTCTGTGTCCCTGGATGTATCTGGAACTGAAGCTGAGGCTGCAGCTGCAGAAGGCCTCTGGGGTGACTTGAATGCAGAAGACTTGGAAACTCCATACCTTCTTATATGACCTCGTAGAAAACTGAAACTGTCCTTCAGCCAGGTCTGTCATTCTGTGCTCTTCTCAGCTGCTTGTCCTGACTTCGTCTGAGTGAGCTTGCCATATCTGGTACGTTGAGTCTCGAACCACTTCTTTACAGTCTTGAGAGGCAAGTTTCTGGTAGAAGCTATCTGATCCCAAAGTCTTTCTTTCTTCTGCTTGTCTTTGAAACTGTCGTTGGTCTTGTCATAAAGATCCTCGTGCTGTTTAACGAATTCCACGATGGCTTCTTCGTCTGAATCACTCAGGAAAATGGACTTCATCTGGCCCTTCTTCTGTTTGGATTGAGTTGATTCTACATCAGTATCTGTGTCAGTTCACGCTCTCTTCCCTCCTCTCTCTGTCCCTCTCTTCCTGCTCGCTCCTCTCTCTCTCATCCCTCTCCTCTCTCTCCCTCCTCCTTCTCTCTATATCCTAAGCTGTATCTCCTAACTGAAACTGTGGTTGAGTGTCAGTTGGTACTTCAATCTTTCTCCTTCTGCCCCTTCGCATGCTGATCAATCAATAAATTGTACAGCTTGTTTAAAAAAACAAAACTTAAAAATAAAAGTGAAACTTCACAGAACAGATTTCACTCCCAACCAGTCCAGCCTAGCTCAAAACTTAAGCTAATTTTACAAAAAATAAAAACCTAAAAGAAAAGCTGCACACCAGTTGTCTCTCGACAAGACAAAGCCAAAATATACGTAGATTGTCTACCGACTGGCCTTTTTATACCCACAGATTTTGAAACCAACAGGCTGTAAGATGCAAAAACATTGCCGGCCTGTCTGTTACAGTTCCCGGCTTGTCTGTTAGCGTTACAGGCCTGTCAGTTATTTTTTACGGCTTGTCTGTTTCAGTTTAAGGCCTGTCGGTTACAAATTTTCCCGACTCCAGGACCCAGTCTGTTAAAGTTACCGACCGGCCTATAAACTTTACAGGCCTGTCGGGAACACTTACAGACAGGCCGGCTAAAGTTACCAACTGTACTGTAACACTTCCCGCATGGTCGGTGAGTCATCACATACAGTTGGGAAGTCCATATTTGGGACAAGCCGGATACTTGTTACAGACAGGCCTGTTTCATTAACCGACAAAAAAAAAAAAAGCCGGGAAGTGTAACTGACAGGCCGTTAAGTTAACCGACAGACCTGTTGCTAGGGGGCTGAAATTAGGGTCAGATACAAGGGTCGGCAACGGTCATAGAAATATTAAACATGTTTGATATTTCACCCACTCTCCCCGACAGGCCGGTAACTTGCAACTGACCCTAACCGACCATGTAAACATTGGTCCTGACTCTCCAAAAATGCATAGTTACCGGCCTGTCGGCTCTAGTGGAACACCTGCATAAGAGGGAACAGTGCACAAAGGAAGGACCTTGCACGAGGTCTAGTTTCATAAGGTTCTCATGTAGACAGACACAGACAATTAAGTACCAGTCGTTTACATAATTAAATTGTGAACGGTTGGTTATATTCAGTACTAGATCTAGTGTCGATAATTTACAAAAAAAGCATTCCCGGTGTAATGCGATATAATGACTCCCCTATATTTGTCACTGGGGGTAAAATATTGCAATGGGGCTTGAAATATTTTTACCCCCCTTGCAAGATTTGGAATCCCTCCCCAATCAATCATTACTATTGTGTTGGGGATTAACTTGGAGTAGAACACTTGCATTCTATTTAATATTGATGTGGGGCCAAGCAAGGCACATGCATTCTATTTATTTATTATTTATTTATGTTCATTTTATATTCTTGTATGATTCATGAAATAATTATTGCATCAAGTCTAGATTGCATCAAGTCTAGATTCCTTTTGACATTAATAATATTCACATCATATAACATATAATTATATATAGTGTCTTAGGAAAATAGACCCAAATCATGAAATAAAACAATCAGCATCAAAGTAGTATATAAATATAATGAGACTTACTGAAATGAAACCTTTAACAGGGCAAACATCTTTGTCGCGATTCTATGGTTGAGCCTTATTATTTAATTAAGAAAGAATTATTAAGAAAACTATATTTTCACAAGTCAATGCAAATTAATATGAAAATCCCATTAAATCAAAGAAATCAATCTGATGAATTTGGTGATACAACACACTGATTTGCATATATAAAGTTGCATCTTTTGTATAGGTTATATGGGAAACTGTATATTTAAGAACTCAGCATGTAAACACTTAAAATTTTGTTTAAGTTAATCAAATTGCTTTTAAACATGTAAATATGTAAGTATCACCCCAAAACACATCAAAAGAGTCACATTGTTACTGATATGCATGTATTGACAACTGTCCAATTAACTAAATAAACACACTACTGTATTGTCCTGTTGTCTCTTTTAACAGATAGGGGAGTAAATATCTAGCAGGGGGTGATTATCTTGCAGTCCTGTTTGCTATATTTTGACCCCCACAATCCCTCTATGGTTTGGGGGTGCAAAATATTGCTTGCAAGATAATTACTCCCATGAAGATCAAAAATGGGGGTACAAAATATAGCAGGAGTCAAATTTTGCATTACACCGGTGTACATATCAAAGTACCCGGGTATTGGGCCATAGTCGCAAGAGGTGTTTACACAGGCTTAATTTGTGCGTTCAAATATACATATATGATATATCCAACTTAAGTCTTTTGTTAAAACGCCCCTAGGTGTGGCACAAATGTTTCAGTTACAAAGGTAATCTACAGTTTTAACCCAGAAGTTATACTGCAAGATTGAACGACATTGAAAGGAAAAGGGTACTTGTTTTCAGTATTAAGTACAGTAGAAGGTTCTATTTCGGTAAATTTCATTACATTTAAAATCATATGACTGTAGTGCAGACCCTAGTCATATATGTATTGTGCATTTCTGTTTAGAAACCTACTGCATCCACCAACAAATGAGAGGAATACAGTACTGTAAATATGTAATATTTTATTAAATTTGGTTGTCATTTATGACTATTTATGCTTCACTTGTTAACTTTCTGTTGCTTGAATTTATATTTTTCACAGTACAGTGGTGGATATGCAGTCTAATGCGGGTGTTCCACTGGTGCCGACCGGTCAGTCAGTTACAGTCAGTTGTAGTTTCCAGGCTTGTCGGCAAGAGTCGTTGAAATATCAAACATGCTGTGCAAACATGTTTGATATTTCTACGACCGTTTACGACCCTTGTAACAGACCCTAATTTCATCCACCTAGCAACAGGCCTGTCGGTTAACTTAACGGCCTTTCGGTTAATCTTAACACCTTGTCAGTTAAATGAAACAGGCCCGTCTGTATCAAGTATCTGGCTTGTCCCAAATAAGGAGTTCCAGACTATACTTGAAGGCAAACAGACTGTTCGGGAGAAATAACCGTACAGTCAGTAAGTTTAGCCGGCCTGTCAGTAAGTGTTCCAGACAGGCCTGTAACTTTTCCAGGCCAGTTGGGAATGTTTCACCTCTGGGTCCCAGAGTCGGGAATTTTCACAACTGAGTACATCTAATTGATCAGCATGCCAAGGGGCAGAAGGAGAAAAATCGAAGTACCTACAGATACTCAACCACAGTTTGAGTTGGGAGATACTGCTGAAGATATAGAGAGAAGAAGAAGGGAGAGAGGAGAGACAAGAGCAGGAGAGGGAGAGAGAGAGGTTGGAACGAGAGAGGCTTGAAGGGACTGAGCAAATGAGGGATACTGAGGGAAGAACAGAAAAGCGACCTCAAACAGACATAGATACTGATCCAGAATACACACAATCCAGGCAGAAGAAGGGGCAAATGAAGTCTATCTTTCTGAGTGATTCTGATGAGGTAGCCGTCGTGGATTTCATGAAACAGCACGAGGAACTGTATGACAAGACTCACACGAAGTTCAAAGACAAGGGGAGGAAAGAGGGACTCTGGGAAACAGTAGCAGCTTCCAGGAACTTATCTCTCAACACTGTCAAGAAGTGGTTTGAGACTTAACCAGTTCGAGACTTAACCAGATATCATGCGGGCAAGCTCACACAGACAAAGTCAGGAAAAGCTGCAGCCAAGAACATCAAAAGACAGACCTGGTTGAAGGACAGTTTCAGTTTTTTATGAGGTCACATCAGAAGGAAGGGAGTGTCTAAGTCTTCTGCATTCAAGTCACCACTGCGACCTTCAGCAGCCACAGCTTCAGTTCCGGATACTTCACGAGAGACTGAATCTGAGATGGCAATCAGCATGGCATCAGATGTTACTCATCAGCCATCAACCACAAGCCGTTCACAACGACCAGCTGCTGTCGCCAGCACCACTACTGAAGATCCAGGTTTAGATCAGTTCCAGTAGATGAAGTCGCTGATTTCCAGTTTTTTGGGTGCATATCAGGATTCTACTCCAAATCCATGACAGTCGTTCTGCAACTATCTCTACTCTTGAGATTGAACACCTGGAGGAGAGAGACTTTTTGACCTTTAGGAATGAGCCAATGAAACTTCTTAGTGGATTACAATACAAGGCCAAAAAAGCAAGAGACAGGTCACAAAAAGTCAACAGGTCACCACATTTCAACTTGCAGAAGCAACACAGGCCACAGCAGGACATCAATACATACTCATCGTACAGGATACTGAACCAGTCTCCGTACCAGTTGTGCAGTCTACTCAGATAGCGACAACACAGCCTGCTATAGTGATTGCCAAAGTACAGCAACCACTGAGACCAGTGTCAGCACAGCCAGTATCTTTCCGAGTTGTGGATGACCAGCAGCCTGGGCCTTCCAGACAACTGATGTTTACTTTGAGCCCAGCAAAGACAGTTAACCCACCTTCTGTTGCATCAGGACAACGTGAGGACAGTCAACACAACACTTCTGGATTGTCAAGTCTCTTTGGAGGGATTCCAAGCATACTACAGTACCAGCAGATCGACACACCACAACCATTTTCACCCTCTCAACTTCAACCAGCACTGTCACCAGTGCCATCTACCACTCAGCAAGAATGGTTAACAACTCCGGGCCAGTCCAGCCAGCAGAATCAGCCCATATAAGCAAATCAGACGCACCAATAGGCCCTTATAAGGGCCACCCAAATCTCTCCAAAACAATTATTCAGCTGCTTGTTCTTCCCCAAAACAAAATAAAGCACACTGTCCAACACTTACACTTCCCCCAAATACATATCAAAAATTGTGTGAATGAATGTTTAACACAAAACAATAAAATACAAACACACACACATGAATAGCCTTTCCTAAGTAAATTTTGTAATGTAAAATCTAACACACCAATTCCACACAATAAAACAGAGCCTACAGATCCTGGCTAGATTCTAATGCATGGAGTTCTGGCTTTTGGTTTCTACACTTCCATTTAAATAACCAAGTGTTGATTCTTCCTTAGGTTATCCATTTGAGCTACGCGCTCGTCTGTTATTCGCCAGAAATTTGTGAATTATCTGGGGTTATAAATCACAAAACTGAGGACTTTATTTCTACATTAAAGTTCATATTAGAATAGATTAGATTCGATGACTTGTCGGTGGAAACCTTCAGCCTTTTTCACAAACTGAAAACGTTAAAACCAAAAGGATCTAGAGCATATACTCCATCAGGTCATCAGCATATCCCAAGTGCTTTCAGAAACACCCTCCCCCAAAAAATAATTACAGCGGGGTTCAAACCATAATCCTCCTAAAACCCAGTGTGGGGGCAGGCTATGATCACAGCATGTTAACCATTCAAGAACAAGTGTTTCGCCATAGTAAGCATTGTAACTCAAGTGATGTTGTCACGTGGCAGTGCTGCCATTGTCTTATCTTTATGTGTGGGATAGTTTGGCCAGAGAATCTTGCATAGTGAGATTGAAGCAGCATTGTCAGTCCATTTTCCTTTATCTTTTTGAATTCCATTTCAGTCTTGCATTATTTTGCTGGAGTCAAAAATCTTTTTGCATGAGAGCATTAGTGATAAAATTCTGCATATTAATGTGTATGCTTCGCAAGAGTGACTGGGGTATGGTACTACAAATTATGAAACCATAGCAGACTGAAGAAGGTCGCAATGCTGATCTTATTGATTGTGTGCCCATAGTTTTCACTTTGGTCACTTTTTCACTTATAATTTTGTGTTTTGTCAGCTTTCTAGTCCCCTTTGACAGGATCAGTCATGGTAGCATCCCAAATTTAAAATTGGCTAAGTCTTAAATAAATTGTAAGAGTGGAATATAAGCTGTCCAGCCATCTGTTTAAACTTAAAATATTGGAGATGCAGAAATTGGGGTGTCTATTATTTTTGCCATGGCCACAAAAATTGGGAAGACATTTCACTTTCCCACCTTGAAAAGATCAATGAGCCAATGGGTTTTTGTCTTTCTTTTTTTTAGATGAATTGCCTTTTTACTTAATGTAATGTGTGACATTAGTTAGCTGAATCATAAGGCAACCGTAATTATATCATTTGAGCTTGAAACTCTTTAGTCAAGGTCATCCACAGAGTGCCAAAGTACCCCACATAGCAGACTATAAAAAATGCCTATATCTCCCTTATTATTGGTCCCAGAGCTTTGCAGTGTCAAACCAACTGATAGCATATCATGGACTTGAAATCTTCTGATGTGGTCAGACCTGACCCCAGGCCCCTCTTACAAATCAGTTAAATAAGGATAGCCAAACTTAAAATGCTTATAACTCACCTGTTATTGGTCCCAGAGGTTTGCAATGTTCCAAATCAGCCTATAGGATATCATGGGCTGGGAATTTTCTGATGTGTTCAGATTTGACCTTGGGTCCCTGTTAGATCACACAAGGGTAGACAAACTTAAAGTGCTTATAACTCACTATTATTGTTCATAGAGTTTGAGGATGTGAAACAAGCTATAGGAAATCATGGGTTTTGGCCCCTCATTTAAAGTTGAACAAGGGCCTGCAAACTTAAAAGTACCTATATCTGCCTTATTATTGGTCCTCAGGGTTTTGAATGTGAAATGAACCAAAATAAATATAATTTAGAAGAATAAAATCAATGCCAAATTTAGATGTACCCTAAACTCAAAAACCCAGGCAGTACAGCCCTTGAACATATGTAAAGGCATGTTATTTCGAGTTGATCCACAGTTCACCTTTAGTAGCTTATTTAAAACAGTATGTTTTGGCATTAGAATATTAATGTTCTTTTGATATTTATATTTTAACCAGTTTAATGTATTCTTATGTCTTTGAGAATTTAACAGTTTTATCACTGCACTTTAATAGTGCATTGCAAAATACCTGGGATAAAGATTTTACGAATTTATCATGTCTTCTATTTGCAGTTTGAACTTACATATTCAATTCCTGAAGCTTCACAGCCATGGACAGACCATCTGCAATAAAGTTTCTTGAGAATCGGCTTCAAATACAAAATGTCTCAAATAAGCTAGAAAAGGGGAGATTGGATTTGCTGAACAACATATCTGAACAATGGCTAAAAATACTTCCATTTCAAAACATCAGTCAGATGTGCAGAGACAGGCAGGATCGTGCTATCCAAAGTGTAGAGCAGTCTCTCCAAGATATTACCAGTGGTTTAGGAGGAATGTGTTGGGCCCATAATGTTGCTCTGTTTTACATTCTAAAATCCCTTGGTTTTGATACATATCTTGCCATCTCAGCTGTCATGAGTATTGATGAATTGAACCATGCTGCACCAGTTATAAAGAATGTTGAACAGCCAGGGGATGCCTACTTAATGGATGTGGGAACTGGTTATCCATGTTTCACAGCAGTTTCTCTTCATTTTCAGCATGAAAGCCCTGTATTCAAACAGTCGTTTACTGCATTTAAGTTTGAGAAAGTAGATGATTATATCAGGTGTTTCCATTTGACAACCAAAGGCAAGGATAAAACAGGGAGACCATTTCCGAAATTTGACAATGAAGGTTGGGCTGAGTATTACAGATTATGGCTGAAGGAATGTGATATTGACTATATTAAAGAGCAGTTGGACAAGAATGTTTACAGCAACTTAGACTTCAGATTCAACAATTGTCTGAGAGTGGTAAAATTTCCAAATTTGAAACTCAAGGCATTAAAGGATGATGTTCTTTTGATAGAAGATGAAGACGGTCAAATCAAGGAAAGAAAGTTGAGAAACATTGAAGAAATGAAAGCAGTAGTTGTGGAACATTTTCCTGAGATTCCAATGGAGCTTCTAACCAAAGCTCTTGGTCAATGGCACAAGAAATGTTGATAATGGCATAGACTCATCTTTCACAGAAACAGTGTGTTGTTCTTGTGTTGCTTTGTATATCATCTTTGACATACTTGTCATTTCTGAATAATAACTGAACAGACGTACAAGGTATCTACAGTATATTTTGCATGGATATGTTCCTTAACTCATAGTTATCAGGAAGTAACTGTTGTGATGCATTAAACACAGTGACACACACTGCATTTCAACTGAATCACATTGCTTTAGTTGTTAAAGTAAAAAGTTGTGTCTGCTCTGATGTTTAAACCAAAAATCCAAATTCTAGTATTGCCATAAACTATTGTGACCCTCTATTCAGATTTCATATAAATGTATCGGTAAAGATCTTTGTAAATATTAAACAGAGAATACAAGAGGTTAATGGCAGACTATCAAGTGTTGATGGCAAATAAATACCAAAGTTCAGCATCTGTATTTTATATTGTTATTTTGTGTATATTTTTTTCATGTTACCAGACTTTCATGCAGTGACCGCAACAAGAAAAAAGCTTAACTTGTTGTTTCATTCCTGTCCAACATTCACAATTTTTGCCTCCCTGTCATTCTGATTATGACTGATGGGGATGTATTTTTTTTATTATTTGTCACATATTTGCACTTGCATATTGGCAGGTACATGTAATGGACTTTATGCATACAAATTGTACAGTTAAATACAAAAAATAAGCTGCTCTGATTTTATATCACAGTATTACCTTTAATCAATATATCATAGAAATTCAGGGAAAAAGAAATTATGGAAGCCATTGTTTGTTAAACTTGCTGACCATGTTTATCTCATCGTCGAAAACGATTTTGTAAGGAAAAATTAAATATAAAATTTAAACTTGAATGGGGCAATACAGAATTTTCCATGCTAGGACTGCATTTTTCCACAAATCTAAAGGATATTCCACATATTAATTTTACAGAGACATTGCAAAAAATCAAAAAAGAAATGGGGAATTGGAAAAGTAGATTATTGACTCCCTTTGGTAGGATAACACTGATAAAGACTTTATTCTTACCTAAACTAATCCATTTGTTTATGTCATTACCAGTACCAAATGCTTTATTGAAAGAAATCAACAGTCTTATGTATGAATTTTTATGGGATTCCAAACCAGACAAGGTCAAAAGGAAAACCATTTGTGCTGAATACTCAAATGGAGGGTTGAAAATGACTGACATTTTTAACTTTAAGAAGGCCCTAAAATTAAGTTGGATACGTAAAATAGTTCAGCAAACAAATTCACATTGGAAGTCACTTCTAATAGACATTGGTTATAACATAAATAGCATACCCATAATGGGAGGAAGTTACCCTTTCTACTCAAGACTACAAGAAAACAAATTTTGGAACAAGGTGTTCGATTACTGGAAAAACTTTTGTGAAAAACAACAGCCAACCTCAAATATACACATATTAAACTCCTGTCTTTGGTACAATTTTCAACTATCAAGCTATCCCTTATTTCTACGTACCTGGAACAACAAAGGAATTCGATGTGTTGGAGATATAGTAAACTCAAATGGATCTATCATTACTCATACAGAAATGTGTAAAATGTATAATTTAGCAATAAGTGTATTTGATTATCATAGAGTAAAACTTATGATCAAGAGCTTTATCAATAAATATAAAACAAACAATATTTTTACAATGTCAAGGCCTTTCTTGCCATTTCATGTAAGAACTATATTTCAGTCACCAAGTGGAAGTAAAGATTTTTACAAAATATTCATGCAGTATGAAGCTGATGAGCCTATATGTAAAGAAATATGGTCAAAAAAAATTAATTTTTATATAAATGATGAAATTTGGCAAAACATCTTTAAAGCTTGTATAAAATCAGTCATTGATAATGACCTTGTCTGGTTTCAATACAAAATCCTGTTTAATATATTGGATACTAATGAGTATCTGTACAAAATTAAAATCTCTCATTCCAATCTATGTAGATTATGTGGGGAATGTCCAGAAACAATCTTACACTTATTTGCACAATGTAAAGAAGTACAAGATTTGTGGCAGAACTTAAATAGTTGGATCAGAAATAAATTGTCAATACATATTGATTTCCTTGATTCTAGAAAAATACTAGGTTATGAAGATTATGATGCACATTTCTGGCCACTAAATTTTATACTTACCAATGTTAGAAATTATATATTTTGGTGTTCCAAATATAATTTTAAAATAAATATATATTTTCTCCAAAAAAGGTTGGAAAGCAAATTTAAAGAACAAAAAACTTTAGCCATTATAAACCAGACTGAAATAAGATTTAACAAACGATGGGAAGTGTGGCAAAATTTATTTACATAGCAATATGTATCAGGAAACCATTAGGTTTTTTTTTTTTTTTTTTTTTTTTTAAACCCATAAAAACATGACCCTACAAGAACCAGTAGGTGAAACAGTGAAAATGTATAGATATGGAAGTAATATTATTAAAAAACAAACTAGAGTTCACGCAAATGTATAGAGAAATGTATAGAGAGTTGTATGTAATATATATGTAATATATAAAAACTTATGCTTTGAATACCGTGCGTGCCAATGTTTTTTTTAACCTTATTGTATATGTTTTTCTTAAAGAAATAAAAATATAAAAAAAAATATATCATAGAAATTCAGGGAAAAAGAAATTATGGAAGCCATTGTTTGTTAAACTTGCTGACCATGTTTATCTCAATATTAAGATAATACTGTTTCTGGAACTTATTTTCAGACCATTGATATTTGGGATACATTTCTGTACTACACTTGTGAAAATATAACTTTCTTTAACAGCTATGATAGTATTAATACCTAAAATGGTATTGTTTTTTGAAAAAAAAATTATTCATTTATCTATGCATGAAAGTTAAATGCATGAAAGTATCCATAATTTCAACGATTTCTGTAAGTTCATAACATGGGAACAATTAACAAAAAGATGCTTCAATGATTCTGGGGCCTGAAAATCGAAGCGTTCCTAAGATAGAAAACTAATACTTAATGACAATGGAATGACAGTTTTACAAAAGAATTCAGGGAGTCAGTAGAAGCATTCTTTGAGCAGTTGTTAAGGTACTTGTTACACTGTCACTAGAACTTCCCTCCAGATCATAAATGTGAATTGAAATCATTGTAAAATTTTGGTATATGACACGCTGTCTTACTGCACTACAATTCAGTGACTTTATTTGATACAATAATGATAATTTTGTAGGTAGTTGGTTGTAGAAAACTGAGAGTTTGCATAACTAATACTTAATGAGAGGGTCTGAGTAATCTTTAAATTTGAGGGTTTTTTACAAAAAGTTTAACCAACAGTAAAACTTACTGAGGTTTTGATTTGCACAAGATTTTGCTGGCTTAGAGTTAACTAAGAGCTAACGAATTCCTTAGTAGAATGAAGGCATTGACTTACAGGCCCCAGGTTCACATTGACATAGTCTGCAAGTATTTGAATTTTCTCCCGAAATTTTGCAGAGTATAATTTCTGTTCCCTGTACTCTTTTGGATCAGTCTGTGAAGTAGTTGTCTTAAACATTATTAAATATCTGCTTAAAAACACTTTTCTGTGTTAAACTGTCAAAATTTAATGTTATTTCTTACATTTTATTTTATATTTGCATTCTACCTCTTGTGTGATTATCATATTACAAATACCCTTTACAACCTTGTTTTTACAGTTAAACATGGTAGAAATGTGGTGAGGAATAAAAGGACTTGAAATGAAAGATTGCCTGGTTATCAGAAAAACTATTACTGCTGTATACTTTTTCACAGTTGAATGTATTTGGGAGTAGTCTAAAATCTTAATATGAAAATGATATCTGCTCTCAATTTCATCCTTTTTTAGAACCTGAAAATCTGATTTCACAATGTGTCCAGTATTTGAAATCCCTTATTTCCTTTAAATAAGCCTGTGATTGTATAGTTACAATTGGACCACAGTAGAGTATTGGAATGTCTGATTCAGTTTAAAATTGACAAGATTAATAAACATTGTTCCATAGAAAACAAATCTTATTTATATTCTGTCAAATCTTTTGTGGACCAGTTGGACAATTCAAAGAACCTAACCCATGGTCTGGTAGATGAACTAAAAGTTTTTTGTCTTTTTTTTTTGTTTGTTTTTTTTTTTTTTTGTTTTTTTTAAGGTAAGATAGCATGCTTACTTTTTACCCCACAGCCCTTAAGGGCTGCCGGGGTATTGTTATCACCCATGGTGTCCGGATGGGCGGCGGGAAATAGTTTGTCCGGGCTGTATTTCAGAAACCGTAAGGTGTAGGAAGTTCATATTTGGCAGGGACATTGGTTGGGGGGTGTAGGTGTGCAACGTCATGGTCTGACCTTGATTTGACCTTTGACCTTGCTGTAGTGACCTTGAGTTTGAAAATCTTGTCCGGGCTATATCTCGACAACCATAAGGTGTAGGAAGTTGATACTTGGCAGGGACATTAGTTAGGGGTTGTAGGTGTGCAGCGTCATGGTTTGACCTTGATTTGACCTTTGACCTTGCCATAGTGACCTTGACCTTTAAAATCTTGTCTGGACTATATTTCAGAAACCGTAAGGTGTAGGAAGTTGATACTTGGTAGGGACATTGGTTAGGGTGTGTAGGTGTGCAACGTCATGGTCTGATCTTGATTTGACCTTTCTGTAGTGACCTTGACTTATAAAATCTTGTCTGGGCTAAATCTCGGAAACCGTAAGGTGTAGGAATTTGATACTTGGTAGGAACATTGGTTAGGAGTTGTAGGTGTGCAACATCATGGTCTGACCTTGATTTGACCTTTGACCTTGCCGTAGTGACCTTGACCTATAAAACCTTGTCCGCGCTATATCTCGGCAACTGTAAGGTGTACAAAGTTGATACTTGGTAGGGACATTGGTTGGGGGTAGTAGGTGTGCAACGTCATGGTCTGACCTTTGATTTGACCTTTGACCTTGCTGTAGTGACCTTGACCCATAAAATCTTGTCCGGGCTATATCTCGGAAACCGTAAGGTGTAGGAAGTTGATACTTGGTAGGAACATTGGTTAGGAGTTGTAGGTGTGCAACATCATGGTCTGACTTTGATTTGACCTTGCCGTAGTGACCTTGACGTATAAAACCTTGTACGGGCTATATCTCAGCAACTGTAAGGTGTAGGAAGTTGATACTTGGTAGGGACATTGGTTAGGGTGTGTAGATGTGCAACGTCATAGTGTGACCTTGATTTGACCCTTGCCGTAGTGACCTTGACCTATAAAATCTTGTCTGGGCTATATTTCGGAAACTGTAAGGTGTAGGAAGCTGATACTTGGCGAGGACATTGGTTGGGGTAGTAGGTGTGCAACATCATGGTGTGACCTTGATTTGACCTTTGTACTTGCCGTAGTGAACTTGACCTATAATACCTGGTCTGGGCTATATATCTTGGAAACTGTAAGAGGTGTAGGAAGTTGATACTTGTTAGGGACATTGGTTAGGGGGTGTAGGTGTGCTATGTCATGTGACCTTGATTTGACCTTTGACCTTGCTGTAGCGACCTTGACCTATAAAATCTTGTCCAGGTTATATCTCAGAGACTGTAAGGTGTAGGAAGTTGATACTTGTTAGGGACATTGGTTAGGGGGTGTAGGTGTGCTATGTCATGTGACCTTGATTTGACCTTTGCCCTTGCTGTAGCGACCTTGACCTATAAAATCTTGTCCAGGTTATATCTCAGAGACTGTAAGGTGTAGGAAGTTTATACTTAGTAGGGACATTGGTTGAGGGTTTTAGGTGTGCCACGTCATGGTGTAACACTGATTGACCTTTGACCTTGCTGTATTAACCTTTAAAATCTTGTTGCACCTTTGGGTCTGTCTGTTGATGCAGATTAAGCACTGTTAAAGTCATATTAGAATTCATTAAGAATTTCCTTTTGCAAGTTCCCATTGTAACAGATGGAATTTCATCAAGTGAGCCACAGGCTTTTCTCCAACACCACACATAAGCATTCATTGAATGTATTGCCACTTCTGTATGCATGGGTAATATTCAAAACATCCAAACCATAATTCGGCCATTTTTGGTTTACTGATAAATGCTGTCATTTTGTTATTGAATTATCTTGTTTTAATACTTCATCTTTATATACATTTATTTTCCTTAGATGTTATTTTCTCTACTTTAACATTATTTGGACCTTAATATAACTTACACTGCTCTGAAAGTATCTTGAACTTTGTACTGTTACACTACTTCTATATCTCATGGTGTTGAAAAATATTTCCCCAGGCTGTGGGGTACGGGCTTCTCTAATGCTATTTTTCAGGTTTGTCATCCCAAACAGATATCTGTAGCTATTTTTGAGATTTTCACAGAATTCTTATCTGGTAATGGAATAGACATAAACAGATGATTCATCCAAGACAATATAAGGAACTTAATGACCATGATCTTACCTGATAGTGTCAAACATCATTTTTCCCATGCACCTATAGTATAATCAAGTTTTAGTATAGTTCATATTGGAAAACTTTAATCAAAGTTATTTCCTAGTAATGATAAATTACTGGTTTCCCAGATTAAAGATTCACCAAAAGCACTTTTCTCTTTACAATACTTTTTTCCCTATCAAAAACATTCTAGTTATTATCTCCCGCCGGGCTTTAGCCCAGGAGGGAGATTATGAAATGCATCCTGTGCATGTGTGCGTGTGTGCGTTAGTGTGTCACGCAGATTTCTCCAAAACTGCTACAGCTACAGATTTTTTGTAAATTAATTGTCCTAATGAATTTTCATGCCCTTGAAAATTTTTTTGGTTTTGTGGACTTAGGCCTAAAGATAAGTAAGTATTAGCAATTTTAGCTACTTTGAGTACAGGACTCATAACTCAAAAAGTATTGCAGTTAGAGTTTTTCTTGAAATATGTTGTTCAGCTACTTTGTCCTTAGCTATAAGATGGTACATAGTTTGGGGTTCTATTGCATGCCATAAGTGAGTAATGTCTATTTTCTCATTTGTAGCTAAATGACAAAAGAAGTAAATGTCAAATACAGTAAACTCTGTATAATTCGATTCAGCATTATTCGAATTTCGGTATTATTCGAACCGTCAGTCATGCACGGACAATTTTCTGTTTAAAATCAAGGGATATTTCGAAAATTACAATCCGAATTTCAGTTTATTTCGAACCTATTTATTGGCAATAAAGCCATAGTTATAATTATAGTTTTAAAGGGTAATTCGAACTACATACAAGACAGATAAATATTTGTTTAGTTAGGGGATTAATTTGACCACAGGACCGTATTCTGTTACTAGCGGTAAACATTAAACAGTAAACAAAGGGATTACATGGCATTCATAAGATGTCAGATCTACTTACCTGAGTACCTTTTGACACATCAAAGATAACATCTAGCTTTAGAAAAGGGAGTTTTATCCATTGTTTTCACGATTACATGGACGCCGCCATCTTTGATGTGCTTGGCGAGATCTAAACTGTAAACACAAATTCTCCCCGATTGCAATTAAGGTTCCCGAGAAAAACGTTTTATCTGGAGATGATAGGCCACTAAAGTTAAGAATAAAGCAGATCAATGACCTTTCAAGTGACTAATCACCGTAATCCTCAATTTCAATTAGACATGGCCTGTGTCTATATAAACAGGTCTAAATCTCCTTCACATCATTCAGTTTAATACATGTGATTATTCTGTGAACATTATGGCAACTAAAAGGAAACATTATTCAAAGCCAGTGCATGAAAAGTATCAAGCTCTGCTTGAGGTTGAGAGTGGTGGAAAAAAGAAGGACATAGCCGAAAAATATGGAGTCCCTCTCAATACCTTGAGCACATGGATTAAAAATGCAAACAAAATTAAGCAGACTTTTCAAAGTGGTGACCAGAACCTTGCTAGGAAAAGACTGAAAGTCAGTGGGCCACTGCTGATGGAGAAGGCCCAAAAATTTGCCACAGATATGGGCTATGATGACTTTAAGTGCTCCCAGGGCTGGCTGACCAGCTTCAAGGAAAGATATAACATCAAGCTGAGGTCCATCCAAGGAGAAGAGAGGGATGTGAAGACAGAAGATGTGGATGCCTGGCATCAGATAGTGTGGACAGATATCCTTCAGGAGTATGAGGCCAAGGACATCTACAACTGTGATGAGTCTGGCCTCTTCTATAGGATCCTGCCAAACAGGACTCTCGCCTTCAAGGGCCAGAAATGTGCAGGGGGGCAAGATGTCCAAGGAGAGGATATCCATCATGTTTTGTGCTAACATGGATGGGTCTGACAAGGTGCCACTCGTAAGCATTGGGAAGTCTCAGAAGCCAAGGTCTTTCCGAGGTCACCTGACTCTACCCACTGAATATAAGGCCAATTTCAAGGCCTGGATGACCAGTGAAATTTTCATGGAATGGCTAAGAAAGTTAGACAGTAAGATGTCCCTCCAGAGGAGAAAGATTGCCCTTCTCCTTGACAACTGCTCAGCCCACCCCAAGACTGTGAGTGGTCTTAAGTCTGTGAGGATGTTTTTTCTGCCCCCAAATTGTACCAGTGTTCTTCAGCCCATGGACCAGGGGATAATAAGATGCTTTAAAGATCACTACAAGACTGCCATCAACAAGAAGAACATAGAGGCCTTGGACAATGGCACAAAGTTTAGCTTGTCATTACTGGAAGCCCTAAGAGAGGCCCAGCGTGCTTGGGCCAAGTAACACCAGAGACCATTTCAAACTGTTGGCTACATATGGCTTTCAGGGAGAAGATACATAGAAGCATTGAAAAACACACAAGGGGAACTGGAGAGCCTTACCAATATAGAACTTCTGGTGAACAAGACCTCAGATGCATCCAAGAAACAAATCAAAATTTCGGACTTTATAAACTAAGAAAAAAATGTTTAGTACTAACCCTACTGTGTATCTACGTAATCCCAGTTTTGAAACGTTTCAGTTGTGAAAATGCCACTTAAATTGTTTTTATATAGAATTTATGAGTTCTTTTGTGTGTGTATGTTAGAAAAAGATAAAAAAACGACAAAAGGTAATAAATTTAATTTTCTTACGAGTTGATTTGAGTGTTTTGCAATGTATAGCCTATTATCGCCCACACATGAACGGAGTCAATACTGCAAGCTGCTAGCAGAAATTATTATTCGAACTTGGTGTAATTTGAACCATTTCAGCAGGATTTTACACATTCGAATTATACAGAGTCCACTGTATCTTCAAAAGTATTAAACTTAGGGAAATCTTTTCAAATATGTTGTCCATCTACTTTTTGGTAAGCTATCATCTAGTAAAGTTTCAGACCTGTTGTACCTTGGATAGCTGAGTAATAGCTACTTTGAAATTCTGACTGTTGAGTAACGCCATTGTAACTCTAAAACTATTGCAGTTAGAGTGTTTTCCTAAAATATGTTGTTCAGCTACCTTGTCCTTAACTATAAGATGACATAGAGTTTGGAGTTCCATAGCATGCCATAAGTGAGTAATAGCTATTTTGTTATTTGTAGCAAAATAATGACAGAGGTAAATGTGAAATATCTTAAGAAGTATTAAAGTTAGGCTAATCTTTTCAAATATGTTGTTCATCTAGTTTTGGGTAAGCTATCACATGGTAAAGTTTCAGAGCTGTCCCACATTGTACAGCTGAGAAATAGCTACTTTAAAATTCTTACCATTGAGTAAACCCTTTGTAACTCCAAAACTCTTGCAGTTACAGTATTTTCCTAAAATATGTTGTCCGGCTACTTTGTCCTTAACTATAAGATGACATATAGTTTGGAGTTTCATAGTATGCCATAAGTGAGTAATAGCTATTTTGTTAGTTGTAGCGAAATAATGACAGAGGTAAATGTGAAATATCTTAAAAAGTATTAAAGTTAGGCTAATCTTTTGAAATATGTTGTTCATATGTCTCAAAAGGTAAAAGGAAGAAATGATTCAATTTTTGGTGTGTTCCGGATCACTATCTGGATCTTCTGGATCAATGAAATGTAATATTTAAAGGCAGATAACTCAAAAACTTATGGACGGATTTCAATGAAATTTTCAGAATATGTCTGAAAAGGTAAAAGTAAGAAATTATACAATTTTGGGATTGATCTGGATCATGATCTGGATCTTCTGGATCAATGAAATGTAATTTTTAAAGACAGATAACTCAAAAACCTACAGACGGATTTCGATGAAATTTTCAGGATATGTATGAAATGGTAAAAGGAAGAAATTTTCAATTTTGGGAGTGATCCGGATCACTATCTGGATCTTCTGGATCCAAGGACCGATTTCAATGAAATTTTCAAGATATGTCTGAAAAGGTAAAAGGAAGAAATGATTCAATTTTTAGAGTGACCTGGATCACTATCTGGATCTTCTGGTTGCATGAAATGTAATTTTTAAAGACAGGTAACTCAAAAACTTATGGACGGATTTCGATGAAGTTTTCAGGCTATGTCTGGAAAGATAAAAGGAAGAAATGATTCAATTTTGGTAGTGATCGGGATCACTATCTGGATCCTCTGGATCAATGAAATGTATTTTTTAAAGACAGATAACTCAAAAACGTATGGATGGATTTCGATGAAATTTTCAGGATATGTCTGGAAAGGTAAAAGGAAGAAATTGTTCAATTTTTGGAGTGATCCTTATCACTATCTGGATCTTCTGGATCCATGAAATATAATTTTTAAACACAGATAACTTAAAAACTTATGGACGGATTTTGAGGAATTTTTTAGGATATGCAAGATTTAAGAGGCAATTTCAGTGATAATTAAGTCATTCACCTACTGTTGGGTGATGTACCACATGGCGAAGCAGATCTATAGCTTTTTGAATAGCTGAGAACTCACAAGAAAATTTATATTCCACTATCTTTAGTACATCTAATTAATACAGCGGGAGATAATTGCATGCGTCAGAATGCTTGTTTTTGATAGGTTCAATTTTAACCCTGATAATGATCCAACTATTTCTAAAATATTCAAGCTATGTCACAGGGAGCTCTCCGAACCATCCATAAAAATTTGCTGCGTCATGTAACCCAGTGATTAGATGTAGTCTTGTTGGCTATAAGACCTTTCTAATCACTTGTTTCTCCCATTCATCATACATGCTTAAAAACCTTTGCTAGTGACTATTTCTGTGGTGGCTACTTTTGTCCAATCTTGTCATAACTGCAGTACGGCCCATCTTTTAGCTAATATACCTTGTCTTTTCAGTCATACAGTATATTTTGTCCACTCTTATCACCATACAACTACACTTCCTGTTACAATTGACCCAAGTAATCTTGGCCTACCAGAAGATGGGTCTGAGTATGGGACACCTCATTGATACCATCTGCATTCCATGAGATATATGTTGGGCATGGGACTTCTCTTCTCAGTTGTAATTCAATAAGAAGTTAATTGGTTAACTCACATTTTGCCCACCAGTTTGACAGGATCAGTTATCTCTGTCTGGGCTCGACTCCCACAAGTAACAAAGCTGAAAACCCGTCCAAATATGACCCTGGCTGTTAAACAGGATATAAAATCTCAACTTTGACTTTTGTCTAAACTGAAGTAAAACTGTTAGTATGAGGTCCAGCCGTGATGATTTTTATTCTTCTACACTATATTTTCAAGTCATGTTGCATACGTCTGACCAAATAGGATTCAATCAGAAAACACTGAAAGTTTTTTATACATCTTGATAAGGCACAAGCTTTTTAATTTTCATGTTATTTTATACCTTTTATTATTACTCTTTTACTAAACACACAGAACAGAAAAAATGTGAGTAAGCTGGAAGTGTACACTCTGATAGTTTACATTTCAAACATGAAATCACAATTTGAATAAAACATACACTTTTACAGATCCATACTTCTGAATGCATAATATACAGAACAAAGTGACCTTATGAACAGTTATTAACATATACAAATGCTAAATGTTAACCATTTACACACATTCATTTTCAATGCTTTGAAACCTAAATCAAGTGTATACAGTGCAAGGTGATTGCTTTTCTCCTACCTCCAGGCCTGACCTTCTCTAATGCGACTAGCTTTCTACTAATCATCCACTAAAGCCTGTCGGTCACTTTATATGACTACATTAAATGGTATTCATGATCAATAATCATTTCTAGAAATAAAGATTAGTACTGCCAAAACGTTTTCAATTTGAATATACAGAAAAGGTTGCTGTCTTACAGTGTTTGGGCAGGACCAGGTTAGCTGGTGTAGATTTATTTATTTGTTTATTTGGGGTTTTACGTCGCTTTCAACACTGTACAGGTCATATCACGATGGATAGTGGGAAGGACAGAGGAAACCAGTACATACAGTTGGTCAAGGTTCTGTACTGTAAGCTGCCAACCAAAGGCAAGCAACTACCAGCTTTCCCACTTGAGGCTCGACCGGGAACCGAACCCCGGCCTCAGATGTGGGAGGCTAGAGTGTTACCACTCTGCCACCGGGGCCCCTGTTAGCTGGTGTAAAGGGTGAACTCTCGGGAGTGGGGGTGGGGGGGGACAGATGATGACAGGCCATTGGAGATTGTTGATTTAGAAGATGAACCCCCAACCCCCTTGCCAGAAGTGGTGGATTTCCATTTCTGGCCAATTTTGTGGCCTGTTGATGCATAAAAATTTACACAGGAGAAAAACATTTGGAGCTACTCCCTCATTTATTCAAGCACTAAAATGCCTGTTTGTGTTATTCTCTTTTCTTGAAATGGGTGGTGAAGCAAAATATATTAATGAAAATCCCCCCCCCCCCCCAGAACACTGGGATCAAAGTAGGGTGTGGTCTAAGATCTGGTATTCATTTTGCAATGAGTTCCCCAGATCTGTGTTCCGGTATTTTAATATGAACCATCTGGGGTAGCAGAAAACTACATGGCGGAGGATGTAAACAAAGTTATCAAAATATGTCGACTGGCTCGGAAAATACATTGGACTACCTGGTTGAAAGAGCAAATGTATGATTTTAGTGCTGATACCCTCATAATTCTGATGGTTGAAGATGTGACCCCCTGCAGATGTTGCTGTTTTAGGACAGTATTGCAGTGGTTTACAGGGTGAAAATCTGTTTCCCCAACACTCTCCACTGCCTTGACTGTTGTGCTATGACCACAAAACTTTGGATAGAAATGTTAACAAACCTATGTACCTTCAAAATCTACATCAAAATGATCCAGTGGACCTCATAACTATTGCACACCATCACAGTTTATCTAGACTTTTAAAATTTCAGGTACCAATATAAACAATACACTGATACTGTCTTTGCATATACTGATCTCATGAAAATTATACACTTTATTGTACTGAAAACAAAAAAACTTGAAAAAAAATAGTGCAGCACCTGAATCAGTGTTATGTGAAATAGAAACAAAGAGACATCAAATAGTACATGCCAGAAATTACTGTATGTCTTGCAACATATGTAAATGCATCCGAAGTGCTTTACAGCTATTTAAAAAGAGTTCACAGTAAACAGTTGAAGCAGCACACAGAAGCTTACTTAGACAGCTCAATTGTTAATCCTGCAAGAGATGCTTGAAATGTTGAAACTGCACCAGGATACTGTACAGCTGAATGAACTAATGCATCTTGTACTCAAATTGAGAGTATACATTGTGAACACATTCTAGACTAGAAATCACATTGCATACATGAATATAAATACTCCATTTTTATCACACTTCTATTGGCCTTAGCATGTTATCCTTTTCATTGGCTTCCTCGTCTGACACTGTTTCTAAGTCCTCCATGGAGTGCAGACATAGTATTGGAATGTGTCCTTCCAGTTCCCTTCGTACCTTTTCAGCTGGAGATTTCGTAGTTAAGTCCACTTTGATAGCAGGCATAGTCTGCATCCTCTCAAGCCTCTTCTGTCTCGCTGCCATGGTCCGAGTCATGGCATCGGGATAAGCTCTGTAAATAATACTGTCTGACGGACGCTGCACAATCTTGATGGAGTCTAGGTTCTTGGGTTTGTGCTGAAAGCGATATTCCCTGGGCTCGACTATACGCAAATGCTGCCACTTGTTGATGAAAAGACCAATGACAACGAACCAAGTAATGAGGATCATGGTTACTATGACAACGTCCACTGGAGAAACACTCAACCCACTTGATACATAGCTGGTCATATTTCTGGAAGCTGAAAAAATACAATACCATTCTTTTTTAACTTGGATGACACATTCAGAGGATGTTAACCCGTGTTTTAATAGATGGTAGCCATTGGCCCCAAGTATGCATTGCATAAGTATATAAGTAAAGGTATATATTGTGGTTGGTATCCCTAGTATATACATTTTATAATTATATAAGTAAAAGTATATGTAGTATCCTCAGTATATGCAGAGGTCCTCAGTGGCCAAGTGTCAGTAAGTTTGGCATTTCAATCCCATTGTATGTGGCTAGCTTACCCTGTCCCAATATGAACCTGGCTGTTAAATGGGATGTAAAACCCTAAATTTTACTTTTGGCCAGGTATATGCATGGTTTAAGTTGATTGCAGTTGGTTGCATTCCAAGCATACAAAATTAGCAGATGGATGAGAGTTTATTTAATGACGTTGTCAATGGCCAAACAGACTTTCTTGAAGTCCTTTAGTCAAAGGTATTATATGAGGACTGGATGACTTTTTTACCAGGATTTGGAGCTGACAAAAGTATCCATGTATGTCAGATTTAGTGGATTGAGAAATACAAAGACGTGGAGCAAGTCTATGACCTAGTGGTTAACAAGTTGGGCAGGTGGTCACCTCTGTGGGTTCAACTCCTACAAGTGACAATGCTGATGACATTTTAACTTTGATTATTGTTTAGGACTTAAAACTAAAGCATCATTGTTTTTCAAAAACTCTTGAAATAATAATCGAATCAAAACCCATGCTCAGTGTAGGTGGATACATTTTTATGGTTATAAACCATACTAGACGATATTTTTGTAAAAATTGCAAAATAAAATTCCAACATCTAATCATGACTTAATATTATGGTTTCTCACAAGAATAAAGGATAAGCTCTACATCAATACCAGGGTACTGTGTGAAAAGATGACGTTACATTCATTTGTATACACATTTTCTAAATAACAAAATAACATTCTACACACGGATATCACACCCCGGTTCCACTTTTATGACTAATTATAAGACCTCCCCAATTAATAACTTGGGAGGCTACTTTGTCTACTCCTGTTAAAAAAGGGTGGGAAAAGTGTTAAAGCAGGTGACCAACCTGATGACCTCAAAGATAAGTCCTACAATCTACTATCAAAGTACCGCAAATCATGATGATTAGTCCTAATATCTTAAATATAAGACTCAGAATATAAAGGTAAGTTGTAGCTAGGGAACTTGTGACCAAAAAGGTTTGTAAATGTGTTTAGAAAATTTTAAAGAATTGCCATCATTGCCTCAAGTGTGCTCCCCACCTTTAGGTCAAGGTCACGCTTTTCTGTGCATTCATTTCTACACTTATTTGATATCGGCTTGACAACCTCAACCTTATACCTCTGGACAGAGACCTCGTATCTGCCTAGTACATATAGAAGAAGGAACCACCCTGTATATCAATCTCATTGGCCCTTTTAGCATGGATATCTTAGCTATGACAGGACATAATGGCTATTTTAACCATTTCAAAAAGGGGTTCCAAATGCAAAATCGCTTTCTGAGATGTGTATAATTGCCCTGAATGTGTCATAGCCAAATGCCAGTCCCAACAAATCACACCAAATGCATCCTACCCCAAAACAAGGATGGCCAAACCACGGCGGAAAATAGACAAGCTGTTCATTTGTAGCTCATGAGCAAAGCACGGGCAGGTGTGACCTAGGTATTAGACGTGAAAAGGTCAGTGGTAGGACTTCCATGAGTTGATTCTTGAGCATAAGCTCAGAACTGGGGCACAGATGGTTTGGACCTAACTTTGCTTTCATGTTATTATATGGTGGATATTTGAGATGAAGTAGGAAATTTACTGTGTCAAAGTTGGAAAACCATCTGTACTCTTAAAGCACCAGAAACCAGTAAGCAGCAAACAACTTTCCAACTTAAGGCTTAGACTAGGGTTCAAACTCATAACATCAGAGGCAACAGACAAGTGTCTTGTTCATGTAATACATCCTGAACCCCATTTTATCTCTAGTCATTGCATTTGGTGGAGATGATAACATCTCGGTTAATGAACAAGTAACCAAATGCTATTTGTGAACTGTTTAACTGCCAAGATTGTTCATAAATATGGAGACAACAATGGTACACCCACCATCACCAGTTTGTTAATGGCATTTACCTTTCATCTTTGTCTGCTCCTCAAATACCCTCTGTAAATATGGTTTCACATATCAGTCCAAAAATAAGGATGTCTAATGTGTGGGATAAATGTATATCTCTACTAAAACTACCACCCATATTAGTGCATCCATGAAATCTTTCATTGAATATTTCCACTTCTGTGGTTATTGCTTGGCAAATAACTCTTTGAATATTAAGAGGGCTAATGATGCAATTCCTTTTTGTGTTACACAAAAGCATAAAACCCCAGTTCCACTTACATTACCTATTGTGACACTTCGCCAATTTTATAATCATGATACCTGCTAAAAGACAGGAAAAAGAAAGGACGGAATGCTAAAAGACAGAACAGAATTTTCCACTTACATGACATATTGTGATACTTAGCCAGTAATATAGTCATGGCACCTGCTTAAAGAGAGGAAAGATTGAGTTTCTTATGGCATTATCACCGAAAAACTAAGTCTTATGACATGCTCTGAGCAACAAGAATGCAAGAAGATGATTTGTAAATGAGATCCAGAGCAGGAAAGATTAATATGGAAAACATGTTGTACCTTTCTTTCTGTAGGACAAGAAACAAATCAGCTCGAATTCAGCTCGATGAAGATTAGTCGCATCATAAATAAAGTTGATGAGATAATTAAGGTGTACAACCATGAAGAGAAATGAACGAAAGTAATCTCGACAAAAATGTTCACTTGCAATTATTTTCAAATTTGTTTGAAAAATGACACAGTGATTGACCTTCATGAGTGCATAGCTTGGTCATGAAGCCAAAACGACTGCATCTTTGGGAGATCATGAGGCAAACACCGCAACAGTGGAACTACGGCATAACAAGGCTATTTGTACAAGGCTTAATGAGTACTGGCAGATATTTTAAGATGAAAAATTAGATCTAAAACCCCCCATTTAGTGTAATGCAAATGAAGTTATTGTATCTGTTTACATGGGATCGTGTAGCCATATTTGCTGTAATTAAATTACAAAGTTCACAATAGCCTACAGCAAACCTTGGAACTGAAGCAACTTCTGCATTAAGTGCTGGTATTTTCAACCATTATTGATCAAATTGGTGAATGAATATAGACGTACTGATGACTAGAAATTACATTATAATATGACAGAAAACATCAAACACAAGTTGGTGTAAAACCTGTATGTTTTCACAAAAACATGATGGACTGGAATGTCGCATTTATTTTTTATTTACACATTGACACAGGCCAGGTTGTCATTCAAATCTCCAGGTGTTCCCACATCATCCCCAAAATCCATTGGCCCCCACTTAAGCACATTTATTTTTACGGGGTTTTACATCGCTTTCAAAACTGTACAGGTTATAACACAACAGGGAGTTTTGTGGGCAGAGAAATCCAGTACATACAGTTGGTCAAGGTTCTGTACTGTAAACTGCCGACTAAAGGTAAGTAACTAGCAACTTTCCCACATAACATCCAGGGTTTGAACCACTGACCTCAGAGGTGTGAGACAGGTGTGTTACCACTGCACCGCCGGTGCCCCTCCAGGTAAGTACCGGGTAGAGTTCTAATTAGGATTTATCACATACAAATTTCAAAACATGACCAACCAGCATACCTCAGTGAAAAACCTTCGTTTGTTCACTTGAGGAGCGCCTATAATCCACTTGTTTAACTCAGACTTTTCCACTTTAGTATGTTCCCATAGTTCATACCCACAACCCTGTTTACTGACCTAGAACACCCCTTTGTATATTACTTTGGTCAGTCCTTTGGTTTGTTACGTTCACTGAGCTCCCCTATAATGAGAATATAGGGCATCTGCAAACCATTAGATCAGATCAGATCAGACTAGATTAGACATTGACTTATGCATTACAGAAGGCAAAGGTATTATAAATCATATAACAGTTTCATACAAAATTAACATGGCATGATATTCTCGATGTAGCCTTTCTGAAGGCCCAGAATTTCTTTGCAGTTAGGGAAAGCTTCCAGTTTAGATAATGGAGTTTCAATTTCTATAATGTACTCATACATATACTGACTTTTATAGCAGCATACAGCTAAGGGTCTGATTAGGTTCTATCTCTTAACATGTATGGGTGCTTTATGAATATCAAATATCTCTGTGCATGTGCATTCTCGATGTGATATATCAATGTGATTTGATTCATATGGTGTACTAACTAGTCAAATCATATTGTAAAACAAAAAAAAAGATGATAACAGTTCAATGTGAACTTAATCGAAGCCTAATTGGTTCTACGAAATTGTCAATCTACATATGTTGGGCTTTATTATTGCTTTATCTCTAAAAGTGGCACATTTTAAAGATTCTTTAGTTATTGATCATGGATTGATATGATGATAAGCTCCTTACATGCACTGAACAAAGTATCTGGTCCCAACCTTATGTTCTAGCGTTAGCAGGCAGATGATACCACGTGGCTCACAAAATTATTCAGAAAATCTCACAGAACACCCTGGATACCCCTAGTTCCATTATAGCTTTATCTTTTATTTCTAAATTTTACTGTTAAGTTTTTAAGTTGTTCCATTACTTATACCACGTGCCTGTGAGGAGCATTCATTAACTTAATGCATGTACCATAATACAACCCCTTCACTTATATGGTTTGTATTAAATGAATGCTTTACATAAAACACTTTCAGCATTGTGACGGCTACACAGGGTATTTGCAGGAGTCATATCACACACCAAACTCACCTATTGCCACTCACAACAGAAGTACTACAAAAGCTGAATTGAAATCCCATTACTTGATCACATTGCCCCCACCCTGCTGACTCGTACTCCTCTAACCTCAAGTTTTAAACTGTCAAATATCTTGGCATTGCCTGTGAAAATCATTCACCAAACGGACAATGATTCTTTAAAACAAGAATTAAGCTTGCATAAAGCACTAAAACCACATTAGTGTGCTGTGTTTATATGACTTAATGCATGCCCAATGTATCCTTAATTTGAGCTTATCATGCCATTCAGGTGTAAGTTGAAACATTACTACAAATATTACTGCAATGGGAAACTAGCAACTGTCAACCTCACGTCCGTCCCCCACAACTTAATTAAAAGGTTGTCATAAAGCAAGTGGATAAAAACCCACACACCCACATGCAGTGTTAATTGTGACAAATTTTGTCCTGAGTTGTCAAGGACGGAAAAAATAGAAATACAGTATGTTTACAAATTCTCCCTGCCTTGTAAAATGACATTTCCTGTGAAGTCATACAATGGATGTTGATAGGGATGTTTTGTGTTATATGAAACATAACGTTAAGTGCTGTGACAATAAAAACCAGTATGGCTCAGTTAGTATGCATACAATTCATCTGGAGCTGCCACATTGATTATACAAAAGATCCATTGATTATACAAGATATTGCAGTCAATTGGGTTCCTAACTATGAAATAACAAACTGACTGTAAAATAATGCAAATTTGTTCTGACCTTCCAGTTTTGTTGCAAAAATTCAGAAAGACGCAAAAACAACAGCTAGTGCTTGAATATTATGTCAAGACACGTATATTTTGACTTTTCCCCTGAATTTTAACCTTTTAGAAGTGATACCTTGCCTTCAAACTTTATTAATAAAAATGTAACCCTATGGGATTGATGCAGTTTCAAAACAACTTGTTTTTATACACGGACCTCGGTTGTATGTTAAAAGACTTTACTAAATAGAATGGACTGATGTGACCCCAAGCATTAATACATTAAGATGGATGTTTACTTCTTGTATTGCTTATCAATAGCCTTGATAAAGGCTCATGTTTCTTTGCAATAAGGGAAAGCTTTCAGTTTAAATAATAGAATGTTTCAGTTTATATATGTACTCTTACAAAAGCTGGCTTTTACATAAACATACAGTTAAGACAGATATCTGTCTGATGAGCTTGTATTTCCTAACATGTAGGAGTGCTAAACGAAAACCAAATATAGGTGTATATGTTTGAAGATGATATGGTACAAATTTGAGCAGGCTAGTAAGTTTGCACAAGATTTGTTTTGATAAAAACTTGCATTAAAAGCTGTAAACATATACTAGTATTTTCACACATAGAGTAGCTAGACATTTCATTAATTATAAATAAGTTATTGATCTGATCATATCAACAAGGGTTAAAACATTATCTCCTTTACGGCAGTAGTCATATAGACCACCAGCTATTACCCAAACACGTTAAGAGATGATTTATTTATTGATTTGCTGTTTTACATCACTTTCAACACTGTACATGCCATATCACGACGGGTAGGTTTGTAGGCAGAGGGAACCAGCACATACAGTTGGTCAAAATTCTGTACTCTAAACTGCTGACCATCGGTAAGCAACTAACAACTTCCCCACATAAAGATCGGGGTTTGAACAGCCAACCTCAGAGGTGGGAGGAGAGTGTGTTACCACTGTGCCACCCTGGCCCCCCATTAACAGATGAAGACTACAGCTCAGAAATCAAAAGGTTTGTAAAAGAAAATAGATCACTCAGTACAAAACAACTGACACATGTAAACAAATTTTAAAAATTGAATCTTTGAATAATAATAGTTTACTCATAGGTAAATTTCTTTCAATACTACCAGTTTATTATGTAGTTTTATTTACTTTGTTTGATGTGCCTTAATATCAGCGTGCCCAGAGATTAAGTACTATAAAAATGCTAATATTTTATCTACTGTGTATCAAAGATATAGAATACCTACCATCTGTAGCAGCCATGTACTGAGCTGTGGAAGGAATGAGCAAAGCTTTGGAACCAGTGACGTAGACCTGCGTACCATTGATGAGGGCATTAGTCCGAGTTTTATTGGACACTGCAGATGGAAACAATCCTGCATGCCGTAGAAGGTGTCTCTCTTGCCCTGTATCATTATATGAACTATCTTGTACCGGACTGTTTGTGGAACGGAATGTGATATCACTACTTAAATTGAAGAAGCTCTCTGTGGTATGTGACAGCATAGAGCCTCCTCTGTTATCAACCTGAGTTAATGTCTCTTCTCTGGTGGAGTGATTGCTATTCTGGTCAGACCCTCCTTTGGTTCTGGTCAATTTATCTGACAGTTCTTTTGCATTATGGTAACCACCCAGATATTGCATCTTGGTGGGACTTTCAGTCTCGTTGATACAGAAACACACATTAATTGGCTAACCCACACCATATAACAATTATTCTGCGCCTCTGTGTACTGTAAGCAGTAGAATAGTCTGTTACAGAGAGCCAAACACTTAAAAAAATCAATAATCACGTTGTTAAATGCTTACAATATCCAAATGTGAATACCTTCACATCACCACAAAAACTCTTACATACAAATGTGGGTGTATTCACCTCTGTTTATATTCCATCCCCACTTTGCTGGTGTTTCTGACTCTGTTGTTGTATCCAAAGCAATGTTTCTGCATGATGGCTAACTCCACAAAAACACACAAGGTAACTTACTTCTCTGTCTATCCTGTGACTATTCTTGGTCTATATTTGTGTGTAAATGTGTCAGGACAGATCTTTCAACTTCATTAGGTTCTGCACCCGCATGTCGGGGTAGCCACAAAAGCTTAACACTCACAGACTATTTAAGAATGGATGGTTCTGTTTCAGAAATCTTCGTGGAGGAACATTCTCCAGATATCACGTCAAATTTCCTGTCAGCTGTCACCTGCAATACCGTACAGCACATGTTTATAAGGTTGCATGCATTCTCTCTTTATCTATACTCTATGTAGATAAAAAATAGTAGATATAATGATTTTATGTACGTGAAATCGGAAATGGCGCCATCAGTATTGCACTAGAATTTATGCTAGAAGTCAGGCAACAAAAAAATTCTAAGCCAGATACATCCCGTACCTGGCCAAGAACTCAGATGGTCACCCATCTAAGTGCTGACGTAGCCCATTGCCACTTTTTACCTTATTGACGAGACAGGTACTAATTACACCAGGGCACATTTCACGAAAGTCTGGTGACTAAAAATGGAAAAAGGTGACACATGAAGTGCAAGCCTCGCTAGAACTCGTGCTAAGAAAGAAAATCGTACCAGAGAGATACTTTTGGCATCCTGACAGAAATCTAGATGCTGTTTTAAACAAGGCGACTTTTAATCTTCTAAAAGCAAGTTAATGTCATCAAAAAAGTATATTTTATTGTCCCTTATATCTTGCCAGTTGAATGTCCTCATATATTTAATGGCTTTTTGCAACTTGTTTGCAGGTCCTTACATAAAAGAGATTTTACAGTTGACCTTTGACAAAAACAGGTAGAACTAGTTCTAAGGTTAGTGAGAGAGAGAGCAGCAGTTTGTTAAATGTCATTTGGAATGATTAGTAAATCAGCCATACAATCACACAGAGTCAGGAAATCAAACAGATCAAACATAAAAAGGTTGCAATTTAATCATCTAACTACTGCGGAAAAAGCTGGGAGTAATTATGGATGTTGTTATTGTTGCTGTTGTTGAGTCCCTTCAATGTATTAACTTGTTGCTAAATACTTCCATTCTTTCAGGAAATTATCGTCTTTTAAATGCTTTTCAACAGACTATTTTGCTTTTAAATAGAATAGAATAGAAACTTTTATATAGCGCAAAATTGATGTAACATCCTCTAATGCTATCCCATTCTTTTAACAGACGATTATGTTTTCAAATGATATATTTTTCACCAAACTATCTCAGATGTTATCCCATTCTTTTCACGTATTATCTTATTTCCAAATGTCATCTCAGTGTTTCCACAGTCCCAGTTTTCCAAAAATTTACCATCCTTTTAACAGATTATTTTGGTTTCAAATGTGATACCACTCTTTCTCCAGATTACTTTTTAAAAAATTTTATCGTTTTTTTCGTTTAATTGCCATTTTATAGCTTCCTCACTCCATCAAGAGAGTTCGTATTTCTATGTACCCCCCCCCCCCCCCCCCCCCCCCCCACCACCACCACCACCACCACCACCACCACCACCACCACCATTCACCATGCAATGGATCCTGTGAAGAAATAAATCAGCATTTGTCAGGAATAAGGTAATACTTACAGGGGACAACATGCTATGGCAATGCGATATCTTGTAACATAAGACAAATACTTAATATATACATGTTATGAGTTACAAGCTTATATTAAGCAAAGAGCCTTTAGCAAGGCTACACTGTTTTGTGCTGGCCTCAATAGCTAAATACGAGTGAGAAATATTTCACTTGTGGGGACACATTTATCCTTTGACCCATGTCATGTTTGGTAGTATCCGTAATGACTAATATGTCAGGATTTGTATCTGGGTAGAATGCATTTAACGTTAACGGGGCAGCTCGTTTTTAAAAATTCATTCAGGAAATTTCAAATACTAGTTTTAGAACTCATGTAGCAGTGTGACATGACCATAACTCGTTTAAACCCCCTTCACACTCCCTCAGTGTTGTGTTTGACAGAGTGATGATATATATCCTGCTGAACAGCAGTTTGTATGCATATTTCTACACAATAACTCCTCACTTATACATTGTAAGTTGAGAGGAGATATTTTATTGTATATACTGACACTAGTCACATGTTGGAAAAAAATCTCTTTAAAGAATACCCGTACTTTGGAACAGATAACTTCATTCTTCTAACTGTGTATCTTTAGTGTAAGACCTATCTCTGCAATTTACAGCCTCCTTTTTAGATTTTAATTAATCTTTATCCGCACAAATAATCTTGCCGTGTTTTGCTTGTAAAGGATTACTGGAAATTAAACTTTTAAGTCTATTTAATCCTCCTTAGAACTACAATACGTATTCCGCCTGCTCTTCACATAGCTATTGTAACCAGTTTGGCATTATTGTCTCCACAATTCTAATAGGCCCGGATCAACTTCAACGTAAATGATCTGAACCACAAACATTATTGCATAAAATTACCTGTTGGCCTCCTCACGCAGTTGTTCAAAATCCAAACCTACAATTATCTCCAGCACTTGGGGTGCATTAGACAAACATGTTACCTTGTTTTTTTCAGGGCTGATAAGTTAATCCTCAAGGTGAATCAGTGTTAACAGATTTATCCACATTTTCATTAGTGCTACGTCGTCAAAGTTACTACACTTTTTATACCACAGGTGTTGAATGGCAGTATGCCTATGGTAATAATTATTTTATCAATATAAGAGGAGAAAACCTACGAAACATTCAATATCTAGATGTTAGTCTCTACATATCCCATTTTATCATATCAGTGTAGGATCCGCCCATCACGCAGTATATCTATGTCATTGCTACATTCATACAAACAATAAAAAGGCCGAGTTTGGTCACATGACACCCAGTAAATGTACACAGTAATTGACTCTACTCAGTGACATTTGATGAGCACTCGTCTTACCCTCATTTTTATATTTCAGCTTCCCCCCGAACAGAGATGGGCTCTGGATATACTCAGCACATATTTATTTAAGTGTGGGGGTCTCTGAGCAAAGACCTACAATAGCGCTGTGCACGTGTAGTTAACATTGCCTAGTTTTACTTTTGACAATACTGATAATCTAACTTGTACATAATTGCTGCTTTGTCAGCTTATGTTAACTGTAGTATAAATCTTGGAAATAATTTTGGTTACATACATGTATAACTGTAAAAAGTATTCTTCATGTTTTCTTTTGTCAAAAGACCTGTGATTGTTAACCTGCCAACTAATTGAACTAATTGTGCCTTTAAACAATATATCTTCAAACAGTTTTCACAAAAAAAGTGAACACAGTCTACTCTGCAGCCTAAGTTCTGATGCTTTTGTTCCGAACCTAGACCCTGGTGATTCTTTCAATTTTAAGTAAACATATAAATAATGTAAGTCTCACATAAAGCAGTAATATTGATATGAATAGAGGGAGTTACAGAGGATTCCACTGATGTGACATCTCTCACCAGCCAGTTATATTCCCATGTTAGATAGCACCCCTGAATACAACAAAACTGAAATTGATGTTTTTCAAACTTCCGCCTTTAAGCTACCGAGTTGATAGTTGCTTGTAGCTGCACTGATAGTCATAGTGTAGAAACTTGACTATAAGACCAGTGAAGTTCTGAAAAATTTGAGAATTTAAAAAAGAATGGTGTCATTTTCCAGCTAAATACAAATTCCCCATACACACAGTAATTGAAGGTTTATCAAACGTTGCAACTTATATACAGAAGCTATCACGGCTAAATGTTTTAGCTACAATTTATACAATCAAGTCACTACACATCTTTGTAATCCTACTTTGAACAAGCAGTTCATATAATTGCCATGTGACAAGATTCTAAACAGATTTTTTAAAAGAAAATAATGGCTAGGTGGTTAATTGAGCTTTTATGGTTAAAAGCAAACATAAATAATTGAGAAGTGGACTTTATAGAAATGGATATGTTTCAGAAAAAATGTTAAACTTTAATTAATTTACGAATGGGAGATTGTTGATAAGGTTTTTTATCATTTTAACTCACATAAGATTTGTTTTTAAAATCACTGTTCTGCTATGAACTTACACATTGGCTTTTTTTATCTCACTGAATAGTCAAGCGATTCTTTGCAATTTTGTTTTAAAATGGTTATAAACGATTTTTATTTTGTCGAGAAAAAATTTATATTATTTTCATATGAAATAAAATACATTAACTTGCTTCTCTTAAATCTTTTCATGCTTCATCTTGCTCACACACTGATGAGAAATGAATGTCCTTAATTACCTGTCATGTACCCATTAATTTGCTCTCCAATTCTTTGAAATACTGTTTCAAACAATCAAAAACTACAGAATATCAAGGGCATACTAATACAGTTGAACTCGACAGGGCTGAGACTTTCAATATTTTTTGTTATTGGCTACATTTGAGGAGTTTGGCTGTTGTAAACCCAACTCTATATCTTATTTGATGCCTGATCCCAAGATACTTTGTCCCAGATTTTTTAATTTCTCTTATTACAGGAATAAATTAATTTCTTCCCAAAATGGTCACAGAGAGAAAGTGCCCAGTACTGATTAGTACTGGACATATCAGTCAGTAATGAAATCCTACAAGTGGGGTTTACAGCATTCTGCCTCTCTTTCTGCCTCCCAAAACACCGCAAGTAGAGTGTAGTAAAAGTCACTTGCAGGTTTTCACTGTTGATTGATTTGTCCAATACTAATCAGTACTGGACACTTTCTCTACATGATCATTTTGGGGAGGGAAATCAATTTATGTCTGTAAAAAAGAGAAATTACAAAATCTGGAGACTAACATTATGAAAACTCTGTCATATTATTTCATTTTTTGGTCACCAATAGTATTCATTTGGAGATGTGACAAGTATGTGTGAATCCACCTCTAAGAATAGCATAACATCTGTAAAGATGGCATATTTCCATGTATTTTCAGAGCTGTTATAGTTACTTTGAAATGAACAAAACTAGCACGGTACAAACCCTAAACTCGACTGTTTTGGTCAACAATGGACCCGTTCTATGACTCTTCTCTTGCTCTACTGCTATGTGATATATCCCTCTGTTTATAATTTGTAACTTCTTTTATATTTACGTAATTACTGCCCTGTTTGGTGTGCCCAATCAAAGACAATCAAACTGAATTTCTGGAGTGTTTGTATGCCATTACATACACTGTATGTACAGTACAAAGTAGAAGACTTGCTTCTTCACCTTCCCATTGCATTCCAAACGTTTTGGACAGGTGTGTACATGGGTTGTAATTGCACCCACCTGTATATCTTACTGCAAAAACAAAAACAATGGTTCTCGTTAGAGCTGGGGAGTAAAAACAAATTACTCTTAAAATAAACTTACAACTGAGTAACCAAAGCAATTGTTGATGTATTGTATGGGTAGAGAGCCTCTCCCTGTGTTTATGATGGACAAAACTCACCGAAAAATGAGTAAGTCATGCTTGAAAAGCTGAATTTGAAATAGCAAAAGGAGAAATGTATTTTACAGTAGTGAAGTGGCAATTGCATTTCTTCAGAATACATTTTCATTGTCTCAATTTGTTTGTCTGCAGGCATAACTCAAAAGCTATACATTGTGTTGGGGTCATATTTCCACATCAGTTGGCATATCCCCATGACTCATCCTCTTCAACGAATATCTGGATTTGGATATGAGACTCCAGAATTTTTGTGGGGGGTTTGATATCTGGGACCGGTTTCACAAATTCCGGGGGGGGGGGGGGGGGGGGGGGTTGATATCTGGGACCGGTTTCAGAAAGCCTCCTTTGGAAAGGACATCCTTTATTAAAGGAAGGTCATTTGTTTTCCTTTTGGAAAGCCACATCAAAATTCAGTTTCACAAAGCCTCCTTTAACTCTCCCTGCAAAGGTCTTCCTTGAAACTTAAGGGAGTTTTCAAGGTCTCCATTAAGGAAGGAGGCTTTGTGAAACTGGGTTTTTTTAAAGGAGGGAGAAATTCAGGGAAATCCTTGAATTTAAGGTGACCTTTATCTTAAGGAGGGTTCTTGAAACCGGCCCCTGCACAATAACTCAAAACTGTCAATTACATTGGGATCTTATTTTCACACAAGGTGAGGTCTGCCCCTTACTCAGTCCTAAAATATGAACCAGATCCACATTGGTACCACAGAGTTTTTAACGATTTTTAACATATATTTTGTTCCGGATACTTGGGTTAGGGTTTGTGCTCCCTCAAGTACTTCTTGTTTCATTTAAGTTCTGTCAAATGATGGAAATATATCCTCTAACGCAATGTTGTGTTAACATGTCATCTAGCTTCTAAAAAAACCGTTCCCCTTGAAAAATTTATGTGGTCGGGGGATAGACACAGGAAATGGCTAGGCCATCAAAAATAGTTTCAGTGTAACCACCCAAATCAGACACAGTCTCATGGCCTGCCTACGATCAGGGAGTGGGCGATAGGTTTTGGGGAGGAGGGGGTTAATGTGTGTATATTTATTTATATATTTAACTTATAAATGGTTTCAAAACAGAAACTCAGAGTTATTTGGGGGTAGGCCCTGGGTATTACCACTTGTGGGGTAGACCCAACACAGAGGTGACAGTCATGAATATATGCCAAACTAATTGCTAACCCACAAGGCCACTGAAATCCTCTAATGAAATACTGATTAACTCAAGTCTCATATATGTTCTTCAGACATACTCCTCTGAATTGGATAAAGGTACAACTTGCAGGGGATACATAACATTTTATGCTTTCTTTGGAACCAATCCAGCATTTAACAATTTTATATTGCAATCCAGCTATAAGCAGATTACGTAATTATGTAAATTATGTGATTATTTAAATTATTCAAGAACAGCTTTGCTTTAAGAAAGGCTAAAAAGCAGGCCATATTTTTTTAAATCTGTATCTTCTAACTGGATCCTGAACTTGCAGAAAAATACCACTACCATATTCACAGGTGGATTTGCACTAACCAACAATCAAACAAATCTGTCTTCCTATATTTATCAAAAATTTTCTCTTCTTTTTTCTAGTTATTAACTTAGATTTTAAATGTGTTTATTACATTTGTATGAAAAGAGAAAATATAATTATTTCTAGATGAGTGTTTATGTTCCTTTGGTTTCTAAACTTAAAACTACAGCAATTCTTTCTCCTTTATCTGAAGGTTCAATTTGTAAATTGAAGTGACATTTCTGCACTTTAGGACCCTGTAATTTGATCTGAGTGGCAATTATAGACAGTACACCAGTAACTGAGTCCTGATTCTGTGTTCATATCCAGACAAGTGCTATCTCTATGACAACTCACAAGTCAGCTAATGCAAACAGCAAGTGTTGGCTTTAGTCACATGTGTGACCAGAGTAAACTGTCAAAGCCTTGTGTAAATAAAGCATTGTGATTGAAACCATTATGATTATTAAAACATCACAAAGCTGACTCTGTTTCCCATTGTACAGTATTTGTAGGTCATTGCTAGGGGTGTTCCATAGGCAGACTTTAGATTGATAACTACAAGATTAATGATGATAAATGTCAGGAGAGAAAAATGAATGAAAATTCGCCAAAAGAACACCCAAGATCCTAATACAGGTGTTCCACTGGAGCCGACCAGCCGGTAACTGTGCATTTTTGGAGAGTCGGGACCAATGTTTACATAGTCGGTTAGGGTCAGTTGTAGTTTCCCGGCCTGTCGGGAAGGTCAGTGAAATATCAAACATGTTTGATATTTCTACGACCATTACCGACCCTTGTATCCGACCCTAGTGTCATCTACCTAGCAACAGGCCTGTCGGTTAACTTAACGGCCTGTTGGTTACACTTCCCGGTTTGTCGGTTAATCAAACAGGCCTGTCTGTAACAAGTATCCGGCTTGTCCCAAATATGATCTTCCCGACTGTACGTGATGACAAACAGACTGTGCGGGAAGTGTTACAGTACAGTTGGTAACTTTAGCCGGCCTGTCTGTAAGTCGGTAACTTTAACAGACTGGGTCCTAGATACAGGAAAATTTGTAACCGACAGGCCTGAAAATGAAACAGACAAGCCGTAAACAATAACCGACAGGCCTGTAACACAAACAGACAAGCCAGGAACTGTAACCAACAGGCCGGCAATATTTTTGCCTCTTACGACCTGTCGGTTTCCAAATCTGTGGTATAAAAAGGCGAGTCGGTCGACTATCTGCATATATATGGGCTTTGACTTATCGAGAGACAACTGATGTCCAGCTTTTATTTTAAGTTTTTCATTTTTTGCAAATAGCTTAAGTTTGAGATAGGCTGGACTGGCTGGGAGTGAAATCTGTTTTATGAGGTTTCACTTTTATTTTTAAGTTTTGTTTTTTAAACAAGCTGTACAATTTATTGATTGATCAGCATGCCAAGGGCCAGAAGGAGAAAGATAGAAGTACCAACTGACACTCAACCAAAGTTTGAGTTAGGAGATACAGCTGAGGATATAGAGACAAGGAGGAGGGAGAGAGAGGAGAGGGATGAGAGAGAGAGGAGAGAACAGGAAGAGAGGGACAGAGAGAGGAGAGAGAGAGAGAGGAGGAAAGAGAGCGTGAACAGACATGGATATTGATGTAGAATCAACTCAATCCAGACAGAAGAAGGGCCAGATGAAGTCCATTTTCCTGAGTGATTCAGACGAAGAAGCCATTGTGGAGTTTGTTAAACAGCATGAGGAACTTTATGACAAGACCAACAACAGTTTCAAAGACAAACAGAAGACTTTGGGAGCAGCTAGCAGCTACCAGAAACTTGCCTGTCAAGACTGTGAAGAAGTGGTTCGAGACTCAACGTACCAGATATGGCAAGCTCACTCGGACAAAGTCAGGACAAGCAGCTGAGAAGAGCACAGAACGACAGACCTGGCTGAAGGACAGTTTCAGTTTTCTACGAGGTCACATCAGACAGAAGGGAGTTTCCAAGTCTTCTGCATTCAAGTCACCCCAGAGGCCTTCTGCAGCTGCAGCCTCAGTTCCAGATACATTGAGAGACACAGAATCTGAGATGGAAATCAGCATTGCATCAGATGTTACTCATCAGCTTTCAAGCACCAATCCTAAGCAACGACAGCCTCCAGTCGCGACTACCACCACTGCTGCAGATCCAGTCTCAGATCAGTTCCAGCAGATGAGGTCGATGATTTCCACATTTCTGGGTGCACATCAGGACGTCACTCCAAGTCCAAGACAGTTGTTCTGCAACTATCTGCACTCTGAGATTGAACACCTGGAGGAGAGAGACTTTTTGACCTTCAGGAATGAGACAGTGAAGCTTCTAAGTGAAATACAGTACAAGGCCAAAGAACGCAACAGACAGGTCACCACAAGTCATCAGGTCACCACATTTCAATGTCCAGAAGCAACACAGGCCACAGCAGGATGTGAATACATACTCACCATACCAGAAACTCAAGCAGTCTCCATTCCAGTTGTGCAGCCTTCACAGATAGCCACAACACAGCTTGCTACAGTGATTGCCAAACTACAGCATCCATCCAGGCCTTCATCAGTGTCAGCACAGCCAACTTCTTACGTAGTTGTGGATGACCAACAGCCTGGGACTTCCAGACAGATGAATTTCAACCCACCTTCAGTTGCAGCTTCCCATCAGGAGGAAAGTCAGCACAACACTTCTGGATTATCCAGTCTCTTTGGAGCTATTCCCAGTGTGCTACAGTACCAGCAGATCAACACACCACAGCCATTTTCACCCTCTCAACTTCAACCAGCACCGTCACCAGTGCAATCATCCACTCATCAAGAACAGTCAAGACCTCCCAGCCACTCCAGCCAGCAGAGTCAGCCCAAATCAGCGGATTAGCCCGCACAAGTTGCACCAAAACCGGCCCTTCTAAGGGCCACCCGAACCTTCCAAAAACAATTAATAACCTGAATGTCTATACCCAAAAACAAAAAAAGCACACCATCCAACACTTACACTTCCCAACAGTACACAAAAATTGTGTGAATGAATGAGTGAATGTTTAACAAATATTAATAAAGTTCCACCACAAAACAAAAAAATAATAAAAAATGGAAAAAAAGTTTAAAAATTATTTAGAAAGAAAGTAAAAAAAATGAATAAAATTTGTCCCCTAAGAATTCCAAAGCAAGCCACCCCAACCCCCCAACCCCCCCAAATAACCAATAACAAAGATCCAAACACCAATCCACGTCCCGCCCAACCAAAAAAAATTTGAATGAAACCCAACATCCATACAAGTAAGTTGTGTTTTCAATGTGTGGAGGGACTGACAGACAAACAAACGGCAAGCCCTAACAAAACATTCAAAAATTTTCTTTTGGAAATCTCATTTTAAATTTATTTTTTCTAGTTTCTGCACAAAATAGATCATTAAAATCGTTTCTGTTTGTGATATTTGGGGGCAAGAATTTATTTTAAAATGGGATCATTTCTGTTTTACTATTTTGCAGTTTGTTTTTTTTAACAATAAACCCAGGTTATGTTGGTGGTGGATGTGAACTTTGTAAATTAAGGAGTTGGGTTTAAATCTGTATAAGATGATATTTAAATTGGTGAACTGGGCATGGGAGGGATTTGTGTTTGTGATGGGGAATAATTTTGGTAAAATTGAATTTGCATTAAATTGTTGGAAATTTGGGGTTATTTTTGGTGCAACACTTTGCTGAATAAAAGTTCTTGGATTATTTGAGTAGTCCTGAAAAGGACTGATAGATGACAGCATGCTCTCCCCCTCAGTCTTCTCCCCCCAGTCTTCTTAAACTGTTCCCCCTGGTCCCCTTGTGTTGGCTGTATGTTGTTGGCTGGAGTGGGTGGTCTGTCTGCTCCCCCCTGATGGCTTCTCAGCATGTTATGTAGTACCACACATGTTAACACAATGTCTCTCACAACTTTTGGCCTCTGCTCCATGGTGGTCAACAGCACCCTGAATCTCTGGACAAGTATACCAAATGAGTTTTCGACCACCCTCCTGCCCCTGGATATCCTGTAGTTGGCTATTCTCTCTTCTCTGGTCAGTTGGCGTCTACTGTAAGGCTTGACCAGCCAAGGCATCAGGGCAAAGGCATCGTCCCCCAGCAGGAAGTAGTGTAGATTTGGCCCCCCCCCAGGTCCAAGTGGTTCAGGTGGTGGTAGTCCCAAGGTTCCGTTCTTAATTCTTCTTTTCAGTTTGCTGTGGTTGAATATCTGAGCATCAGATGATGACCCACTGGCCCCCATGTTGACCCCCAGGAAGTTATAATCTGCATTGACTAAAGCCAAAAGTACCAGGGAGAAGTAGCCCTTGTAGTTGAAATATTCACTGCCTGACTTCTTAGGCTTCTTTATAGCAATGTGTTTTCCATCTAGTGCACCAACTGCATTCGGGACATTCTATCTGTTTCTAAATCTTTCTTCAATTTTCTTCCAGTCTTCAGGCTCAGTGGGACACATCAAGTACTCATGTTGAAATTCTTTCAAAATGGCTTCGCAGACCTGGGGTACATATTTGCAGATGGTCGTTCTTCCAACCCTCCAGTTGTATTGCAGTGAGGTGTAGCTTTCCCCTGTGGATAAGTGTCTCAAAGTAACTGCCAGTTTCAACCCGACTTCCAGTGGCTTCCTGAAGTTGGTGATTGACTTCCTGATGTGGGGGGTGATTCTTTCTTCAATCAAATCAAAAAAGGCTGATTGCATCCTGGTGAAGTTTCTGTAGCCTGGTATGTCAGTAGTGATCAACTCTTCCAAAAGTGGTCTATAGCAACCTCTCTCTCTCTCTCTCTCTCTCCTATCTCTGCAGTATCCAGAGCATGACCCATGGATTCTGTGGCTTCCTTCTCATTGGGGGTGGTGGGGGTGATGGTGATGCTGGCTGGGCAGGTGCTGGGTTCTGCTGTCTTCTGTGTCTTGAAATTATCATGTACAATAAAATATTTAACTCAATAAAAAACAAAAGGACTCTCAAGTGATCTATCAGTTGCTCTTGAAGTGTGAAATGAATGGCACATCACAGGGGAGGGGGGTTTATATAGTGTGATATGGATCCCGATTCTGGATCCCGACTCTAGATACCGACCCACAAAAACAATCAGTCCTGTCATGAAGGGTCGGGAACATGTTCCCGGCTTGTATATTTGTCTTTATGGCTTGTCTGTTTGTGATCCGGCTTGTCTGTTAGGGGTTTAGGGGTTGTCGTAGTAGTTCTACGACTGGCTGTGCAAAACACGTCCCCGACCCTACATCTTGTCGGGATGCTCATCACATCCTGTCTGTAACTATACCGACCTGTCGTGGATTTCATAACCGACTCAGCATTTTGCGCACTTTTTCCCATGACCCTACTACTTTTGCAACCGACCCTAGAGTCGTAGAGTCAGTTACAGAGTCGGCTCCAGTGGAACACCCCCATTAAGAACTGCTGGCAACAAAACTAAAGAATTAAAGAAACTGGCCACAGATGGGAATATGACATGTGCATTGGAAGGCGACAGGACTTTTGAACTTTTAGCATTATGACCAAACTTTATAAAGTTTCGGACTTTAAAGGTGATCAAGTAGGTTGTTCACTGAGTTACCAAATAAGAAACCAAAATAACTGTTAAGTGATAAAATATGACCCACGATGGACTAAATAGGACCCACTTCTTGCAGCTCTGAAGTCGGATCCGAATGTAACAAGTATGTCGACTATATCCTATGTTTCCAAACATGTGGGGGTGGGTGGGGGCTATTGGAATAGGAAAATGTAACAATTTTTAGTTTTAACGAGTTTTAGTATATTAGTTAATTTTAGTAGTTTTAATTAACATGGATAGTAGTGTTATTAATATGGTGTATACACTCATACATATATGTTGGTACTGATAAATATATTTTCCCAGTCATCGCTTTTAGTGCGAGTTCCCTGGCTTGTGAAACAGGGCTTTAATTCAATTACAACAATTTTGCAGAAGATGTATGGTGTTCATGAAAAATAAGTCATGACTGTCATTCTAAATCCGGTATCAAAGGTTGTGTAATATTGTCAAGTTTAGATTGAACATGTACCTGTAAAGCAGTGAATTGTAGTCATTTAACAAAACTGGGCAAAAAAACATTCATGTTTTTCAAGTCTGAAATATTTTTCCACATATAGAGTGATTCTAGTTAAAGAAGCATTACGAAGAAAGGAAATTATTTGAGAGATTTCAGATGAAACTGCTCCCTAGATATATCAAGCTAATTTGTATATGTCTTATTTATCTCACACAAGGGACCATACTTTCTGGTTTTATTTTATAAATAAGATAAATTGAGATCCATCTTCTTGGAATTGTTTTATATACCCTGGGACATATTCAACAGCATCAGTGCCAAGAAGAAAATTTGCAATAAATTTACAAAATCTAGAGAGAATGTATGATACTGAAATCTTAAATGCGGAGTCATAAACAAGTGTGGTAGACATTTCGTACATCAGAAAATGGAGCCTGCTTTTATTTCTCTGAATACATATGTCTGATCACCAACTTTTGATGCATATTTTTATGGTTCTTTTACTGCCTTATTTCTTACTTCAGCCAAACATGCATATTTCTTATCTGTTGCTTAACTTACCAAAAGATCGGTAACTAAGAGATTCTTCATTTGTTTCTGTCTCAAGTCATTTTGCAACAGGAGGGCCATACTGAAGAAACTCACTTGAAGGTTTGTGTGCCAGCTTCAAAAACAGTTTGTATGATTGTCTAAAGTTTACTTGCCTTCCTTATGACTTGGCCAGACTGCAGGACAATCCTATCATGGGTGGGAAAACTAAAAAAATGAAATTTATTTCAACTGATTGCAAAATTCTTACCACGATGGACAATTCGTGTGATTTGCATGAATGTAATCAACTATAAACACGAGACTTCAGCAAAGTAATTATTAAATTCTCACTTAAGGTAGAGCCCAAGACTACAGACCCACTACCTCAGAAGTTCAATCCCCGAAGTGGAGGGGTTAAATAACATTTCCAGTCAACATATTCTTCTATCAATAATGAAAGCAAAAAATGCTAACATATATATGACAAGTGTCAGATAATTTATGTACATATCAATGCCGTGATGCTGCTGAGAATTCGGTTTTAAAAAGTTTCACTGTGAAACAGATTATATTTACAGTGTCAGTACCTATCTGGGCTTGTTTACTCTTGAAGACAACACATATAAACATGACAAAAGTGAGCTTTAATGGGGGTTTTACTACATAGTAACAATATCTCCCTTTAATTGTGTTACCACTATACTAATGTGTCTTTTGGATCATGTAGATATATCACAGTTCCGACCACTGTGTCCACAATACAAAACTACCCAATAAACAATTTTCAGATGCCAAAATAGCAACAAATATAGTACTCCACATATAGCCTGTCATACTATAAAATCGTGTGTTAAATTTTTTACCTTGTTCAAAGGGTAATTGCTACCAAGTGTTACATGTCATTAATCTACACTGAGGAGTTAGCTGTAAATGATTAGAATGTATTAATAGATTATTACTCACTTCACCAATGTCATAGAATATCGACACTTTAATGTAGTGTCATGTGTCGCCCAGATGTAATCATATGTAGGTGGCTGCCTAATTAAGGCAAGAAGAACAAAGAGTTCAAAACATGTATTCAATGCATACGTTTCTATGTAATACAAAGCAATTATTTGGTATCCATTTATTAAATAAACCAAATTTAAAGCACTGTTGTCAAGTGAGTTATTAATTTGTGGCGCTGTTTGATTAAAAATTCACTTTCAGCCTTTGTGTTTGGGCACCAAGTGGGCCAGCTCATCAGATCGACCTTAAGCCATAGAATGAGATTAACTTCATACGTTGTTTACCTGACGTGAGGTTTCCCCATGATGGCCATAGCCAAAGGTGACCTTTCAATGTTGAGGGTTCCCAATCAACCCTATGAATTCATAGTCTAATTCTAATTTGCCATTTTATTTTTCAAATGGTAACTATTGACTAAAGTTTATACCCTAGTATGCTGAGTGATCTTGCTAATGGTTAATTTGTATCAAGATGCCCTGGAAATACTGCTAGTGCCCTCTGAGCAATATACAACTGATTTAACTGATTTGCTTGATGAAAACACTCGGAAGGTGTCCCCTTGTTTCACCAAAGATGCAGCAGCTAAATAGTTTTCAGATTCTTATTTGATGGCAAAGACTGTCAGACATCAGTTTGAACGCACATGGCACCAGGATAAGTAACCACAAAATCGAGCTAAACCACAATAACAGACTGCCCCCGAACGAGTAGTTTGAGGTGGTCAAGAATATTTTGGTGTGTGGTTCGACACTGATTTATCTTTCTCCAGGCATATTCAGAACACATTGTTTTACTCAATCTGGGATATCAAGTCTCTCAGAGGGTATCTCACACGTGATGCAGATCTCATGACGGCAAATGCTTTGGTTGGTAGCAGATTTGACTATTGTAATTCCTTGTTTCGGAGTCTCTCTGCTCTTGATCTGTACAAGCTGTAATGTGTCCAGAACAGTCTTGCTAGAATTGTTACCAACACAACAAAGTACTCACACATCACTCATATCAGAAAGACTTTTCATTGGTTGTCTACTGACCACCGCTCTGTATTTGAGACAGCCTTACTGGTGTACACGTTCCAACAAAGTGGTTATCCTAAATATGTTAAACCTTTTCTTAAACCTAGATATAATGGGTACAAATTAAGACAATGGTTTGGTGCTTGAGGTCCCACACTTTGCCTCATCAGAATACAAGTCTAGCATTCTGGCCTCAGCTTTACATATGATGCTTCAAAGATTTGAAATGCCTGATAATGTACATTCAGCCACTGCTCTCTCCACCTTCAAAGAAAGTTGAAAACCTATCTCTTTGTAAAAATGTACCCATCCTAGTTATCCACCCAAATAAAATCAGAATGGCACAATAAGGATTCTGTGTTTTCTCACCACTGAATAGACAAGTCTATTTGCAACGGATGTAGCTTTTTTTCTTTTTTTTTTGCAATTACATTTGCTTAATATGTGTACATTTATTAGAGACGTTTTGTCATGTTACTATGGAAATAACTTATGAGTGATTTTATAGCTCGCTTAATTGTGAACCGTGTTTCTCTATAAACTACTACAACGAAATGAGCAGAGGCGCATTTTTCTCAATTGTGTGGCACTTCATTTTATAATGTATTATTTTTGTATTTCCATATGTCATCATTTAGTTACCTTAGTCTGGCTATATCTTTACTTTAACTTAGCTTTTTTTCAGAAAAAATCTGTCAATCTATATCTATCATTAGTATCAAATCAGTTGCTACTAATTTTTACCCAAACCATCTCCAGTGCTTAAAATATAAAAATAGTAAAAAAAAACAGTTAAAATCCCCACGTTAAAATTAATCTGGCAATATATGTGAAGTACTGAAATGTGCCACATCAAAATAAGAGAAAAATGATTTTTAAATAATTTGTGCATCTCACAAAATTGGTGCTACAAAAATGCCCAATGAATACCTGTGGCATGACAGATGGCCTGTCTGGGGAAATGTTGGGGTCGAGCCGGCGCAATCTAGTTTTAGCTACTTCAGCCACTGATCTTGGATAGCAAAAATTTATTCTTTGGAAAATATGAAGTCTGTATTTATATTTTCAGTTTTAACCATGACATTTTCAAAACTCTTAAAAATAGGGAATTATTATAGTATTATAATAATAATATTTATAATTATAAATAATATAATTTTAATATTATCTAAGATTGTTCACAGTGTAACCAAATGGTACCAAATGTTTAATGTTACTGAAATGGCACATTTCAGTACTTCACATAAATTGCCAGATTAATTGGCATATGTAAGGAGAATATAGTAATGTGTTCCAAGGTAAAATATGAATCGGATGAGTCGCATAGTTTGCGACCTAGAGAGCATTAAGTAGCCAAAGATCAAATTTCTGACCTTAAGGTGTCCATAACTTCTTTATTATTGGGAGTTTAAGTCAAATAGGATTCTTCTCCTGACCCAAATACATATGTGTGCCAAGTTTGAATGAAATCTGTGAAAGCATTTTTGAGTTATCATGCACACAAGTCAAAATGTACAGTGGTGGCAGGTGGCGCATGACAGAGGTGAAACCAGTATATCCCCGACTTTCGTCTGGTGATATTATTAATTCCTAGTGAAAAGTTGCATTTGTATGGTGTCTACAAATATATCTAGATTTCATCTTTAACAATGAAAACACCATTGCTAGTTTAGACTACCTCTGTACATTTACTTTGTATAAATTCCGCCAAGGTGGTTATATGATCACTGTTTGTATGTATTTGGCAATGATCGGCAATCAATTCTGCATCAAAGATGTTTAATTATTTCTTATCATTACATTCATGAGCAATAATATAGATGTTTGGTCTTGGCGGAGGTAACTGCTGTCCAAGTGCTCTTATTGCATACTGTAACGTTACAGAGATTAACAACTATATAGTTTGTTCCAAAACAAATTACCTAAAAGCGCCTGTTTTTGCATCACATTAAGTTAAAATAACTGAACTTTGCACAGTGCTTAGCAATATCATGGGGTTTAACAGAATTCTTACACTCTACTTCACGTCTGTATATTTCCTTCCTGTAGGCAATCAGGGTTTGATATTTACTTTGGTAAGTGTGTATAAGAAAAGCAACAGAAGTATTAACAGGAAAAACTAACTATAATTCTATCACTAACAAGAAACTGGAGCAGGCAAATTGTTAAAAATCAAATGATTGAGATAGATACTGACTGCCATTCTGCAGATCACTGTCCATATTCACAAATATTCTCACTTTTAGAATTTTTTTTAATAAAAGTAATAATACATTGAACACATTAGCTGTGTATAAAGCAGGTGGCATTAATATTCAATTGGTGATCAGCATTAGGTATAGTTAGGTATACGTTTTTTCATAAGTTACAATTAATTAAAGGAATAACAAATTAAAATAATAAAAAGTATTATTCTGTGTTTTTTTGTCCTCTGAGTTCGACCATACTTATGCAAACACATCAATATTAACATTCGTGTACATGGAACTGACATCTCTTAAACATTAGTGTAAACTTTGTTACTTGTTTTACGTCTGACATCAAACATTAGTGTAAACTTTGTTACTTGTTTTATGTCTGACATCAAACATTAGTGTAAACTTTTTAACTTATTTTATGTCTGACATCAAACATTAGTGTAAACTTTTTTACTTGTTTTATGTCTGACATCAGAAGACTGCAATAATTAGCAATTAGATTATGATTACTTTATATTGTTTTTCTAACATATTGTAAAGGTTACATCACTCGAATCATTTCTGGTGGTGAAGAAGAGACTAGAACTCCCACATGGTTTTGGGAGTCAATTATTTGTCAGAGATATTCTATAAAATCAGTAATGTAATTTTGCAGACTTAATTAGTTGCACCTTATTGATTACATTAAACCAAATAACCTGCAATTTTTCTGATGTTGATCTTAATTATCAGAATCAAATAACCCAAGAGGACAAACGATTTGCATTGCTCTAGCAAAAGTGAACTGGATCCACCAACTCTTCCCCTACAGAAAGCAAAACAATCAATTACAACTCTGTGTGTATTTATTCTAGTATTTTATCCAGACTGACAGAAAAATCTTTGTTTGGCTAAACTTAACGTTTTTATTTGCTTCAAGATGATAGACGTGTTTTATTCATGTTTACAACTAGTTCTACATTTTTCTATTACTTTTGGGAAAATCACCAAGAAAAATATTACACGATCAAAATTGCCAGCAAATCATTTGCAAGACGAGAAAGCATTTTTTGTAGAGTACAGATATCCGGAGGTGGGAGTGGGGACTTTTCCAAAAGTTCAGAATATGTTTTTGTATACAGAATATGATCCGAACCTTTCCCAAAAATGTAATCACTTCTTCCTTTGGGAAGGCCCTATCCACATAAGACATTTCATGAAGATCCAGTTGGTATTTTTGGAGTAGTATCGACCAGAAAGCCAAATTTACTAAAAATTGGAGCTTTTGGAATCTTTTTAAACAATTTGAGATATTTTTGCATCTAGAATATGATCTCCATCTTCCACAAACTTAATCACTTCTTCTTTTATCAGGTTTTATCCACATACAAAAAATCAGAAATATATGTTGATTATTTTGGAGTTATCGCAAAACACAGACAAATCTGGGCCCCAATACCTTAAATGGGAATCAAGCAGTTGATACTGATGGCTAGAGATTTACAGTGTGCAATCATGAGTGACTGACATACACTGATTTCTTTCAAACCATGATTCAATAAATGTTACATGCTTGGTCCTGCATCTCTTCAGCTTTGTTCACTGATCATTGATTTCCCTCTGGCTCAACATAATTCAGTACAAAACGTGGTTAGTTATACTATGTACATTAATGTAAATGGTTTGATTATTTAATGTAAATTAAGTCTAGTGTCACTAGCCATGCTATTTACAGCATTAAGTAATAATGTTAAGTTAATAGCAATAAGTTAATGTAAGAATTGGATTATTTTTGGTTTTATGTCAGGTAGTTTACGGGTGGAGGAACCAGTGCATACTAGTTGGTCAAGGTTCTGCACTGTAAACCACCGGGCATCGGCAAGTAACTACAAACTTTCCAACATAAAGTGCCCAGGCAGAGATTCGAACTGGCGACCTCAGAGGTTGAAAGCGAGCACCAAACAAGAGTGGTCAAGAGTTGATCAAGTTCTTAGCACCAGAAACATTTGATCTTGAGTATGTTCAGAGTAAGATCTAAACCCTGTCTGAAGAGTTTACAGGTGACAGAAATATCCCTCTGTACTAGAGAAGCTATCATCATATAGTTGGAAAGATGTAGTGTCTTTACCTCTGTTGTGGACTTGGACAAGAAGCCATCGCATTAACTTTAAATTCAAAAACTTCACAGTTGTGTTGTCATTATATCTGGTTTTAATATTTTATCTAAATATTCTTTTTAATACGCAGCATTTGAGGTTGTTTTGTGAAGCTATATGCCAGAAACGTCTAGGCAACATTTGTAAAAGTATACACAGATGCTGGGAAATCCAAGAAAAAAAGGTAACACAAAAATTTACAAGATATTAGAATCGAGGAGTCATGACGATATAATAGAAGATGTAAATTTAGATAAATAAGTTAGATAATATACTCACCATGTAATGAATGGAACAATTATCCTTTAAAGTAAACCAATGGGTTTAGAGAAGGTATGGTTATTTACTCCTGTCAAAACATTAAACATTTAGCAGCTGTATATAACAAACAACATACACCCAGCTTTAATTGCCTCCGCACTCCAAGTCTTGTTATTTGCTACTTTATTCCCGGAAAAATTTTATTGCTGCTAGAACATTTTTCTACGGTATCAATTTAAACATATATACTACTGACTGCACACAACTAAAACACAACAACAAAAGAAGAAAGAATTATTTCCTCAGCAAATCCATCTGTTCTTTTTATCACATAAAAATGCTTGATTTCATGGCCACATTTCAAATGGAAAAAATAAACTCCCGTATGCCAGTAGTTTGGAGTAAAGTAAACCAGCATCTATACTAACATTTCTCCTGCCACATAGTTTTTGTCATTAGCTCTGCAGGTTCTACCTTTAAACATGTTCTCTGCAGTAACCATCACTTTTCTAGGAAACCAGTTCAATCCTGTTAAATATGCAAGCTTATCACAGTCTGTGGTGGTGTATATCGACCATATATGGAGTGGAGAACATGGGGACCTACTACAGCATTTAATTGTTTACTTATTCCATGTCCGTTTTATGCATTTCTATTTGAAACCTAGCCAGCACTTAAACAGATAATAAATGAAAACTCAAATCTATGTATTGTTAAGAAATATATATGCAGCCACTTTGGCAGCATGAAAACATACTGAACACGTGTCGAGGTATTGTTAATGTGTTAGATGTTTAATCATATTCACTAAGTTAAGTTGCTTTAACCACATTAACATTCTCGGACGATAGTATTATGTAAAGTAAGCCAATACATATAGTTTTGGTATAAGTTAAGCTTTACATATTATTCCTACCTTTGATTTGTTGAGTTTCAAAGGCCTGCGATTTCTCGATTTCTTGAAAATTAAAGCCTATTCATTAGTAATCTGATATATATAATCTGATACGGTGACATGAATTTATTTTCTTTGTCAAAGAGTATTTGCTTAGTGTAATGATTTTTTTCTCTAATAATTCGATTTAAGTTAAACAATATAAACCACATCAAAACCCCACATTATCCAAACCTTTTCTGAATAGATCATCTTGTCTGGATAAGTAGAAAAGATTAATGGAAAAACAAGTTGGGATGACAGAGATTCTGCTATGTATGAGTACTATGTTACAGTTGTTTACCTGCATAAGATGAGTAGTTATTAGTATATTCTCTTTCTGGTTAGATGATTGTGAGTCTAATACGTTGTAATTGTGTTACGGAGCACTTGCAGTTCCCAGTTGTTAAGAAGGCATTTGCTGTTTGGTCAAATAAATTACCGAGACATTAGTACAACTGACAATGACGTTTATTCGATGTTTTACATACAGTTGAGATAGCATGGGGGAAATAATTGTAGAGATAAACTTGCTTCTACACAGTAATGCACTGGACATTTGCGGAGGACGTACTGATAAGAATTATGTATACGACCATTATGTAAGAACAATTACACAGATGATTTTACACAAAATTGGAATAATAATAAATTGGTAGTTAAACTGCATGGCAACAAATAAAACACATTAAAATATATATTGTTATAAGTCGTCAATGATATTAGAAAAGCATCTGACAGAAAAATATTAATTCCAAACTTAAGAACAGTATTTGAACTGGGGAGACATAAAGTGTTAATTCAAACTCTGATTAGACACATTCAAACAGGTTCAAGAACAAGTCATAATATTCAAATGCATGTAGGTTCTTATTGGAACAAGAGGTCAGATATTCTAGACCTCCGACAACACATTATTATATTTACCTATTTTGGTTAGTTTTGCAGTTTAAATCATATCGGCATGTAGCATCAACGCCCAAATTGGAGAATTTTGTCATATTTAACAACTGGGATCATATGTGGACAGCTATAAATGTTCTCCATTTGTTCTTACTTGCAGAATTCAAACCCACAAAGACACAAGCAAGGGTCACGTGACATATTCTTGATCTGGTGACAGACAAGTGAAATCCGGAAACTTGGGATTTTTATGTTTATAAAGAAAACCTCTACTATTAAACAGGTCCAAATAACCTTCATATACTCGTCTCTTTGTTTTTGTTTAACTGTAGTCTTTTCCGGAAATTTCAGTTATATATACATATACCTACAAACACGTTTTGCACATAAATAAAGACCATTTTTCTTTGCAAGTTTTCTAACTATACATGACTCAGAAGCAAAGTATGTACAAACACCTACATGGCATGAGCCTGTTTGCTACAGAAACAACACCTCGAAATTATCTGCCCTGCAGTTTGTAATGACATAGGTATCCATGCCATAAAAACCACTCATTTTACTGTGAGAGAAATCAGGTCATGATATGTTCACACATACCAACATGCAAACATACTTATGTCAGTAGATTTTGAGCTTAACACAAATAAACTGGGTTCAGCCCTGATAATGGAGCAACAAGTTACAATGTATGGAGAAGAGTTGACCCGTTTAAATCCATCCAATAGCCTCCAAGATTATAATGTGGTCTCGTAGGCTTAATGCGAGCCAAATTTTAAGCAAACATATATATATTTGCAAAAATGGAGTTCAAATGGGGAAAATAGAGAAATAATACTAGCAGGAAATTGTCTGTGGGATTAACTCAAGATTGGTTTTGCATTTAAGATAGTTTCAAATATATAAATGATATTTATTTACTTGGGTTTTAAAGTCACTTTTAACACTGTATAGGTCATATCACGGCGGGTAGTTTTGTGGGCAGAGGAAACCACTACATAAAGCTGGTCAACATTCTGTATTGTAAACTGCCGACCGTCGGTAAGAAACTACACGCATCTTTCCCACATAAGGTTCGGGGTTTGAACCGCCTCAGAGGTGGTAGGCAAGTTGGCCCCTATATAAATGATACCCACAGAGTATATCTATATGATCATGGATCTCAGGCTTTAAGGTAGAATTGTAACTGGCATACACACCCTCATGGCTATAGATTTGTGGAATGTGATACATGAACTGAGGCAGATTATTTATTTATTTATTTGGGGTTTTACATTGCTTTCAACACTGTACAGGTCATATCACGACGGGTAGTGGGAAGGGCAGAGGAAACCAGTACATACAGTTTGCCAAGGTTCTGTACTGTAAACCGCAGAACAGTGGCAAGCAACTACCAGCTTTCCCATTTGAGACCGTGCCGGGAACCGAACCCTGGCCTCAGAGGTGGGAGGCAAGTGTTGCCACTCTGCCACCGTGGCCCCCCTGAGGCAGATTATGGATGGTTATATGGTTAATGCATCCGTCACCCCTAAAACCCATGAAGCATTTTTTTCTGTAAAAAATTGACGGCATAGTGAGGATATGTCAGTGTTACCAGTAACAGTGCATCATTTTTTTCCAGTAAACTACTACAACTACATTTCATTCTTTCTCCCATTATAAAAACAAGAGAATCTGTAGGCTTCTTACATGTTCAGGTTGAAATGTAAGAAAGACATGAAATATTCTCTGATATGCACAAGTTCCGGACTGACATGCATGTGAGATAATGATGGGAAGTCTTTAAGTACAGCCAGTACACACCTGTGCCCAGGGGCGGGTTTCTGGGAAAGCCTTACAAATATAAAAAAAATATCCGATAATTCTTATACAAAATTCTTGGATCATGCGTTACAGATAAATAACTTCACAAAAAATGACACGACAATATTTCGTCATAAGGAAGGATCAATCAATCAATCAATCAGTTATCCAGGCTCTTAATCTCCGTATCTACAGATTCTAATTCACAACATTCAATTCGTTTGGAACAAGCATTCTGACGCATGCATTTATCTTCCGCCGTATAAATTAGATGTACCTGTTACTCAGCTATGCAAAGAGCTACAGTTGTGCAACTTCACTATGTGGTAGATCACCCAATAGTAGGTGAACAACTTATTTAGAAGAAATTGCCTATCTGCAATACTTTTAGAGATAAAAAACATTTACTCATTTTAGCAGGTATGTGACTCAGCTATGCAAAGAGCTATAGATGTAAAACTTCACTATGTGGTAGATCACCCAAAAGTAGGTGAATGACTTATTTAGAAGTAATTGCCTATCTTTAATACTTTTAGAGATAAAAGACATTTCATTTCATTTTAGTAGCTGTTACTCAGCTATGGAAAGAGCTACAGTTCTGCAACTTCACTATGTGGTAGATCACCAAAAAGTAGGTGAATGACTTCTTTAGAATAAATTGTGTATATTCAATACTTTTACAGATACAAGACATTTACTCATTTTAGTAGCTATGACTGAGCTATGCAAAGAGCTATAGATCTGAAACTTCAGAATTAGGTAGATTACCCAAAAGTAGGTGAATGACTTATTTAGAAGAAATTGCCTATCTGTAATACTTTTAGAGATAAAAGACATTTACTCATTTTAGTAGCTATTACTCAGCTATCCAAAGAGCTACAGTTCTGCAACTTCACTATGTGGTAGATCACCCAAAAGTAGGTAAATGACTTATTTAGAAGAAATTGTGTGTATGCAATACTTTTACAGATAAAAGGCATTTACTCATTTTAGTAGCTATGAGTGCGCTATGCAAAAAGCTATAGATCTGCAACTTTACTATGTCGTAGATCAGCCAAAAGTAGGCGAATGACTTATTTAGAAGAAATTGCCTACCTATAATAATTTTAGAGATAAAAGACATTTACTCCTTTTAGTAGCTATTACTCAGCTATCTACTCACTTAGCTATTGACCTAGATCTGCAAAAGCAACAAAAATATAAAGGACACAGGAAAGTAAGCTTATCAAAAACTAGATGAATAACAAATGAAAAGATTTGCCTAACTTTAATACTTGTGAAGGTATTTGACATTTATTTCCATCATTTCCATTTCTGCTACAACTAAGAAAATGGCTATTGCTCACTTATGACATGCAATGGAACCCCAAACGATATGCCATCTTATAGTTAAGGACAAAGTAGCTGAACAAATTATTTTGTGAAAATACTGTAACTGCAGTAGTTTTTGAGTTACAATGGATTTACTCAACAGTCAGAATTACAAAGTAGCTATTACTCAGCTATCTAATGTGCAACAGGTCTGTAACTTTACTATCTCTTAGCTTATCAAAAACTAGATGAATAACATATTTGAAAATATTTCCCTAACTTAAATACTTTTGAAGATATTTGAAATTTACTTGTGTAGTTATTTTGCTACAAATAAGAAAATAGCTATTACTCACTTATGGCATGCAATACAACCCCAAACTATATGCCATCTTATAGTTAAGGACAAAAGTAGCTGAACAACATATTTTAGGAAAATACTCTAACTGCAATAGTTTTGGAGTCACAATGGATTTACTCAACAGTTGCAATTTCAAAGTAGCTATTACTCAGCTATGCAATGTGCAACAGGTCTGAAACTTTACTATGTGATAGTTTACCAAATACTAGATGAATAACATGTTGAAAGATTTAACTGTAATACGTTTGAAGATATTTGACATTTACTTATGTCATTATTTTGCTACAAATAAGAAAATAGCTATTACTCACTTATAGCATGCAATACAACCCCAAACTATATGCCATCTTATAGTTAAGGACAAAGTAGCTGAACAACATATTTTAGGAAAATACTCTAACTGCAATAGTTTTGGAATTACAATGGATTTACTCAACTGTAGACTTTCAAAGTAGGTATTACTCAGCTATCCAATGTGCAACAGATCTGAAACTTTACTATGTGATAGCTTATCAAAAAGTAGATGAATAACATATCTGAAAAGAATTCCCTAACTATAATACTTTTGAAGATATTTGACATTTACTTATGTCATTATTTTGCTACAAATAAGAAAATAGCTATTACTCACTTATGGCATGCAATGGGATCCCAAACTATGTACCATCTTATAGCTAAGGACAAAGTAGCTTAACAACATATTTGAAGAAAAAGCTGTAATTGCAATAGTTTCTGAGTTATGAGCCCTTTACTCCAAGTAGCTAAGATTGCTATTACTCACTTATCTTTAGGCCTAAGTCCATAAAACCCAAAAAATTTTCAAGGGCGTGAAAATTCATTGGGACAATTAATTTACAAAAAAATTGTAGCTGTAGTAGTTTTGGAGAAATCTGTGTGACTAACTAACGCACACACGCACGCACGCACGCACACAGGCATCATTTCATAATCTCCCTCCCGGGCTATCAAGACGTTGGCATATTCCAAGTTGCACCCAGGGAGGCAATCCGATGTTCGGTAGTTAGAAACTATGGTGGAAATGATTTGTGAAATAAGTAGGTTTTTAGTTGACTTTTGAAACATGAGAGATTTGGACCACTGCATATATCATGTGGAAGATCATTCCATAACTTTGGGGCATCATATGAGAAACTGTTGTTCAAGTGGACCTTTGATTTATGGATAGAAGAACAATAATGAGGAACCTGGAGGAACATATTTTTTGGATTTGAGCGTCTTGTGTTCATGGCAGATTTGCACATAACAAGGAAAGATATGGTGCATAATACTTAGGGTGGCCAGTAGTGAGGTACTTGTACACAAGAACTAGGGTTTTAAACATAATTCGTTGTCTGATAGGTAGCCAATGAAGTGCCTTCAAGCTGGATGTGAGTGAACTTAGAAGCACAGGTGACAAACTGTGCAAGAGAGTTTTGAACATATTGGAGCCTGGTATTATTACAGGATCATAAACTACGAAATAGAGAATTGCAATAATCCAAATGACTGCTGACCAGAGCATTTGCAATGACCACTGATGTATCAACAGAAACAAACCTCTTGATACGATGAAGGTCCCTAATAATGAAGGCCAATAAAACAAGATTTGATGACAGAATTTATGTGATTAGTGAAACAAAACTCTGCATCAAAAAGAACACCCAGATCGCGAGCAACATCTGTGGGGGAGAGACAATTACCCAGGATACTGACAGAAAAAGAGTCACTGAGCCATTTGGCACCAAAAACTATGAATTCTGTTTTATCAGGGTTTAGCCTTAGTTTATTTTCAGACATCCAGACATGAATATTATATTCAAATAGGACTTAAAAGCATAAAAGTTGTATTTAACTCCAGTATATTTTCTGATGACTTGACTAAGGATTGTTGTGTAGAGGGAAAACAGACATAACCTTGTGGGGGGGCACCGAACTTCAATTTGAAGAAATCAGAAACAGCAGAGCCAATCTTGACTGACTGAAAACGATCCTGGAGGTAGGATCCAAACCATTTTAGAACTGCACCAGCAAAGCCAAACCCTACTGACAAACAGGAAAGGAGTGTATCATGGTCAGGATGTCACAATATATAAAGCAGGTTGTCTTGTATTAGCCGATAACTGAGGCAACACTGCTGACAACTTATAATTTATCTGACTAAACATAAATTAAGTTAAATTTAGTTTTGTTGCAGAGTTGTGACAAAATACGAAGTGTTATACCACAGTTTTATTCCCAGGAGTTATCTTAAGACTTACACAAGTTACAGTTTGGGACGTTACTGTTGCAAAAAGATCCTTTTACAAAACTGGAAGAAATCTGGCAAAACACGCGACATGTCCTGAGTCTTACAACTGAGGGGATGACTTTTACAATCTGTTTAACTTTTGTATAAAAATATGGCCAACTAAAGACCTTTTCGTGAATTGTTTGTTGGTGCTTGACATAACTTTTCAGTCCAGGGGGTGTCCTAGTTATTGGTGTCAAATAGTGTCAATCACAATTAGAAGTTATTGTGAAACCACCTTGTGTACTGGCTAATGAACTGTGTCACTAATTTCCCACCAAATTTCCCCTTCTTAAAGCCCCAGCTTGGCGTTTCTCTTCACTTTGTTACTGGTTTGTGTTGAAAAGCTTCTAACACTCCTCCCTATCATCTCCTTATCACTACATCTTGTCACAGGTTATGTGTTTCACGAGACCTTATTACAGGTCATGTGTTGTTCAGTAGCCTCTCACTGGATATCAAGATAGCTAATTACCACCACACTTGTCCAGTTATGCATCACTTGATCATATGATTAATACGACTTTCTCAGCCTTGCACAACAACATTCTTCAATTTCAAATTACAATTTATTCTATATTTACCTTTCAGTATTTTAGTGTATCAAGTTGTCCTATTGTAACTTCCTTTTATTCCATGTAGGGGACCTTCTTGTCATTAATGTTTAGCTTTAACCCACTAATGATTATGTAGATGTCATGTAATGTGTCTGTGTACATAAAAGGCTCTCCTTCAACCAATTCTTGTTCTCATTATCTGGGTTTACATACAGAGTAGGGAATTCTCTGGACTGACGACCCCACACCTCCACGGCTTAAAAACATATGACCAACAAGATTATCCCCGGAACTACATTTTTGAGGCGATTAGGAGGAAAAAATGGACCTCATATTTAAGAAAAATTTAATAAGTTTTATGAAAGGTATGAGAAACTTATTCCATGTATTATAATAAAGTCCAGAACTTTCAGCTGGTTGTCTTGAGGGAGTTGACAACTGAGCCAAAATATGAATTACATTGATTTATCTCAGTCTTCTGATCATTCGAGTGAGCTTTTTAAAAACTGTGTACAATTAACTCAAATTTACAATGCTGTGACAAAATATGACTATCATATTTAATAGGTTTGTCATCAATGTTTATGTGTTATAGTAAATGAATGAAAGAAGAGGCTATCACTAAAGACAATGAAGTGTCATTATGTGTAGTAGACATGCAAACCAGATATGAAAGTATATTCTTTTAGCCAAAATTAGTGACACGTTAAATTGTGAGAGATGCCTTTTGTTTCAGATATCTGCAAAAATGACTATTTTATTTCACAAAAAGACCCCTCATTAATTCAAGTAACAATATCGGCAACTCGATTTGTGTCATAGATCAATCCCTGTTTCAGTCTTGCGAAAATTATGAAACTATTCACATTTCAAATACAAAATGTGGTCCAACTAAAAATTGCTTTGGTGATTCCAGAAACAGAAAGTGAGCCTGAATAAAAAAACTGCTTTCTTCATATTTCGTCTGTCTTTGATTATTTTAATTCATAAAAAAGGGATACTGAGAAAGCTACTGAAGTTTAGCATACATTTTCTTGTAACCAATTACGTTTTCATAGTATTTTTGTTGTCTGTATAAAGGGAGTGATCAAATAAATTTGTATTCTAATAGGACAGATAAATAGCTTTATAATTGAAAAATATATTTAAGATCGATAGTTTTTGTACGTATACCCAATCACTGACGGGACTGAAACCTACAATATCAGAGCTGGACATGAGTGGTTTACCACTACCCAGTATGCACCAGTAACAACAGGCAAAAGCTAATTTACAAAAAAAATCATTACACTAATTGTATAGTCATCTATTCATTAATATCTATATGGATTTTTGGCTTGACTCTGGACACAGAACGTACAGTGGGAGACCCAGTCCATTATTACAGCACAAGGGCATGAAAATGCCTGTGGTCCATAAGATAAATTTACTCATAGTGTTATTTCTGTGAGATTACTCTGTGATTTTTTTATAATGTTATATTACTTTGTTTCAAGTAGGAGCTGTTATTTTTACTCCACTCTACCGCAAAAGGCCACACAGACAGATCTGTTGTGTTAAACCCCAATCAAAGAGATTAGAGGTCAAAGTGTCATATCTTTATGACTAATAGGATTGCACATCAACCAAGAATTATAATAATCGCAGTTAAAAGAAACTGTGCTGCTGTTATTATGGCTTATCTTTAAGCGTGTATATCACACAGTTAAGCTTTCCACAGAGAACACAGGGGCCACGGTGGCAGAGTGGTAACACTCTCGCCTCTCACCTCTGAGGTCGGGGGTTCAATCCCCGTGACGGCCTTAAGTGGGAAAGCTGGTAGTTGCTTGCCGTTGGTCGGCAGTTTACAGTACACAACCCTAGCGAACTCTATGTACTGGTTTCCTCTGCCCTTCCAACTACCCGTCGTGATATGACCTGTACAGTGTTGAAAGCGACGTAAAACCCCAAATAAACAAACAAATAAACAAATCCACAGAGAACACATGCATAAGTCTCCATTTGTACTTTATTATGCATGCAACATACCTCCAATCAACAACAGTTCATCAGTTAATAGAAATGTTAATAAAGCAGGGATCCCACATAAAACCAACACCCCATGGTCGCTACTGTCTCCCTCCTAAATGTCACCCCAGGATGGCTGTCTGAATAGATTGTTTCACCACATTTAGCCCATTCCATTCATCCCGCCAGAGAAGAGAGGGATCTGAAGAAACCTGTCTATTAATTTCCCACCTGCTGTATTTTATTGCACAATCAGCCATAATTGCTTTCACCACAGTTTATGCTGCAGTTAAGTTTCTATAGTTGTGTCCTCAAACTACATGGTTTATAAAGGATGTCTTCTGGGGAGTGATACAATTGGGAGCACAGCACTCCTATAATACTAAGATGACACTGCGTGCCACTTATAATTTGTAAATGCATATAAAAGAAACCTCATATTTAAATTACTCTCTGAACAAAAGATAAAAAACAACTTTTTATCTGACACTATTTCTTGTGCCACCTGGGTCAAATATATATATTTATTTGGGGTTTTACATCGCTTTCAACACTGTATAGGTCATATCACGACGGGTAGTTGGAAGGGCCGAGGAAACCAGTACATACAGTTCGTTAGGGTTCTGTACTGTAAACTGCCGACCAACAGCAAGCAACTACCAGCTTTCCCACTTGAGGCCGTGCCGGGAATCGAACCCTGGCCTCAGAGGTGGGAGGCGAGGGTGTTACCACCCTGCCACCGTGGCCCCTGGGTCAAATATAGAGCATGCTTCAGTTGGGCTTCTGTCTCAAGCTCAACAGCTTAGGTTAGTCTGCCATACTGAATGGTATGGAAAAGTAAATTACTAAGCGAGAAGAATATCAGACATATGATTTATTGACCACCAAGTATAGAACAATAAATTGGCATTCACACATTTTGGTCATTTCTCTGTTTTGCTTATTTTAAAGTCATGGAAATGACAGAGGATTTTGTGAAAGTGGTATTAACATACTTAACGAGTAAAGCACATTGAAAGTTGAACCTTTAGACATTAAAACATATGGGAACTTACCGTGACATACAATGGAGAACTAACATCATGATGAAGTACCACAGGCAGTTACAAATCAGCATGTCTCTGGGCCATAAAGGGGCCACGGTGGCAGAGTGGTAACACTCTCGCCTCCCACCTCTGAGGCCGGGGTTCGATCCCCGTCAAGGCCTTATGTGGGAAAGCTGGTAGTTGCTTGCCGTTGGTCGGCAGTTTACAGTACAGAACCCTAGCGAACTCTATGTACTGGTTTCCTCTGCCCTTCCAACTACCCGTCGTGATATGAGCTGTACAGTGTTGAAAGCGACGTAAAACCCCAAATAAATAAATAAGTCTCTGGGCCATAAGGTTTTCAAGGAAAATTGTTGATCCAAAGTCTGATGGAAGTTCACATGCCGAGACAAATAGGCGGTCACGGGTTTAATATTGTCTGTGAATGAAAATGTTGAAACTATAATGTATTGTTTATGGTATGTGATATGTGTGTTTGAAATCAGCTTCTGTCAATACCTGTATTGGACTTAGCCTCGACTACTGACAAGAGCATAATATGCTCAGCTTTGATCTCTTGGGTGTTATACTTTCCACATATTAAAGCAGTTAAGCTTTTCACCTTGTTAAAGTAGCTCCTTCAGATTTCTGAAAATACCCGGGGTTGCATGCATTATCCCCACAGGGGGTTAATCCATAATTCCCAAGGGCCACGTACCTTACACAATAAAGGGAAGGCATTACACTTATCACTCTCTCATCATGACATGAAATCCACCTGCTTATTATTGAGTAAATGTTCATGACAGTTTATACAATGATCAATGATTAAGTTCTCAACTTTGTTGTTTTAGATGGAATGGGTCTGCCTATATTTTCATTTTACACCAAAAACTTCTATCTTGTAATAACCTCCGTGAGTTTTATTTATAACTAAGATTAATTCATTAATATGGCGTTCTCCTAGTACAATTAGAATTCCTAAAATAACGGCCGATGCTTCAGAATGCAGTAACTGGGTTTGAATGTAGTCCATACATTCTGTAGAAGGGTTGGACGTTGCAGGCTGCTTGTTGCCTTCTGGTGGCTGAGTTTTCACTTCAGAATCTTCATTAACTATAATGCTATACTTTCCTCCACCCCCTCGACTATCTGCCATTATTTGACCAATATAATATGTTGGAGGCAATGTTAAACTAAAACAATTGCACCGGAGATGCCTGTACCCACAGCCTGGGGAAATAGCTTCTGACACCTTGAGATATAGAAGTAACACAGTACAAAAATCAGTTTTCAGAACAAACCGTACGACACCCCCTAACCAATGTTCTTACCAACTATCAACCTTTGACACTTTAAGAATTCCGAGAAATAGCCCAAACAAAATTTTAAAGGTCAAGGTCAGACCATGATGTTGCACACCTACACCCCAACCTATGTCCCTACCAAGTATCAATTTCTTACACCTCCAGGTTTCTCAGATGCAGCCAAGGCCAGTTTTGGCCCATCCGGACACCGTGGGTGAAAATAATACCCCCAGAGCCCTTAAAGGCTGTGGGGCAACAATCCATGAATGGGAACGACCTCCATTTAAGTCTTAGAGTAATTCAAGGATTCTTCAAATTTATATTGAAGGTGTGCTAAAAAGCAAAATACATTACCACAGGAAAAATGTTACTACGGGAAATAACGTTGTCCACTTTATCTTTGAGGTTTCATGGGCAGTCAGAACATAAGGTTATGCTAAAGCTACTGTTTACAGATGGAAATAAAAAGGGTACAATACCATGTGGCTCATTATTAGGATTGTTTTCAAAATAAGACATTCTGGTCATACAAATTTTGTGTCTGAGCAAAGTGTAGTCTCACCAAAACACCAGGACAGCCAGGAGCAAATGTCACTGACCATAGACAAGTTCACCCACCTCATTTAATCATGCATTTATCTGTTGTGTTTTATCATCTAACATTTCGGATGATTAAAAACAAGCTGATGCTTGACATTAACTGCAAATTTCCTGAGTTGGGATGACACAGCATTTCCTCTCTGTAACCTGGTAATGCATCACAGCTGCAAGTGGACCTCTCACTTCTTGAAGGCCATTAACAATCAAAGTTGGGTTTTTACGTCCTTGTTATTACCAAGGGTTATACTGGGATGGCTCTTTTGTATTTCTCTTTTGTATTGCCATAAGCTGGATTCAAATACACAACCATAGAGGTAAGAGGAAAGTGATCTTTTGCCAAAATTGGTAACTAAAAATCATGGTGGTCTTTATGGGGCTGTTCCACCTTGGGGAGCAGATCGTAAACCTAGTTCTTGATAGGAAATAAGGAAAACATTCACGATTCAGGGGTGTTAGGATAGGTTTAAGATCTTATCCCAATAGCTTTATGATTAATGCAGAGATTGCCACAAAAGAGGTTCCTAAAAAGTTTACAATAGGTTTACAATAGGTTTACGAAGCTTAAAGATCAACGTAAGATTAAAAAGATAGGTTTAAGATTGGTTTAAGGTTGTTTTAAGATAAAAAAGATTACTTTACATGTGAAATGATAAATTTAAGATTGTTTAAGGTGGGTTTAAGATTATCAAAATCTGATAGCGATCAAAACAATTTGTGATAATTTCAAACAGTGTAATATTGTTGTAAACTGTTTCCGATGGACTTATGAACTCATCCAATCGTAAACCCATTCGGAAGTACCGTATCTTCTGTACATGATGGATTTATGATGGCAATAAGACCACATTGCAACTGAAAAGATCTACTTCCCGAACTGGCATTTTACTGGGCTGTATACTTATCGTAAAGCTTATCGCCAAGGTGGCACAGCCCTATTATTGATAACTATTGACAAGATCACTGTGGTCTTTTAGTGTTCCTTTAAAACAGGGCCTCCTTATATTCCCTTCACCATGTTATAATTTGGGTGTGTTTGTGAATTTTTATGTGGAAAGGGCCTGGGAAAAGGAAGTAATTAAATATAGGGAGAGTTCCGGATCATTTAATGGATTAAAGAAATCCTGAATTCTCAAGGATCACAATGTATTTTTTACAACTTTGGGATACTTTCGACCTTACTCTAAAAGTAATGAGTGGATTTTCTACCAAGTATCAACTTTCTGCACCTTATGGTTTCCGAGATATATCCTGGACAAGATTTTTTAGGTCAAGGTCAAATGTCGATCAAGGTCACACCAGGACACTGCACACATGCAGCCCCAATAATGTCCCTATCAAGTATCAGCATCTTATACCTCACAGTTTCTGAGATACAGCCTGGACAAGGTTTGTCTCGCTAGCCATCTGCCTGCACATCCAGACGCCATGGGTGATGAAAAAACCCACACAGCCCTAAAAGGCTGTTGGGTAAAATGCAGTTCATATGCTAAATTAATATAGGTTTCTTGATAAATCTTAGTTAGGCTAAATTTTATTGCTTGAAGTGACAAATTAATGATCAACTTTGGTTAATCACAGTGTCCACAAATGAATAATTCTATTGAAACAAAGAGAGAGATATCAACTCAAATTGCAATTTCCTGGCAGGAGGTCTCAATTTAATGTGTAAATATAATTTGTGCAATTTGAAACTATGGATACCCTTGGATTAATAAGCCTTTTCTGTCTTTATAATGAAGACTCTTGGATTACATGTAAGGAAAGCATATTGCAAAGAAAATACAAAGAAAACTGAATAGCAGCAAAAATATTTGTGGAAGTGCCTGGACACAATAGCTTTTGCAATCGAAATTTCCACTCATATTTCTTTACATATTTGTAATCTGCAAGTGTGGCTAATCATTAAGCATCTTACTTTATTAATTCGTAATTCACTCCTTAATGTTTAAAGGTTAAATAATCAGAAGGAATTTTAAATTGGCCATGTTATGAATTTCTATGGAGAAGAGCTGCTTCTGAGATAGCAAGATACTTTTAGTCATCTGTGAAGTCCAACCTTTAGATTGCTGAATAGCAAGACAGCTAAAACAAATTGGTTATTTCTGAGTTTGGCAGGACAACTTTTGACATATACTTTATCTAGATATCATTCACTTATAAAATATTTTTCTTTTTCAAATAGTGTCACTTATTAAAGCAGTATTTTTAAGCGTGAGCCTCGACAGAGCCCGCGCTTCTAGAGATTACTTTTTTTTGTCTCAAAGACTTTCATGAATTGTGGTGCAGCGTGATGAGTATTTGTCTGCTCACTGAAGTTAAGCGGCAATGGGCTACGTTAGTACTTGGATGGATCATCGTCTGAGTTCTACACCAGCTGTGGGATCTGTCTGAGGTGGAATTTCTTTGTGTAACCAGGCTTTCATAAATTCTGGTGTACTACCTGTGTTTCCGATGGCTTTGCGCTCACACTAGGGGACCAAAACACCATTTGGCCTTGTTTCATCTATATCTTCAGCTGCCATTGTTCAGTTGCTTACTAGCCTACAAAAAGGGCCATTTTAACATTTCAATGAACATTTCAGTTCAAAATACAAACATCATTTGGTGACAATTATTCAGCATTATAAAACAGTAATACAAAAACAAACAGTATGTGAAATACATGGGTCATTTATTTATAAATAAACAAACAAATGTCTGACAATATTCACAATACAAGACAGTCATGTCAATGAACAATAAAAGAAACAACAAATGTGTCTTCAACATGATTTAAAGCTCCAAACATCATCCACTGCATATCTATTAGTGCTAATATTATCTATGGATATTTCCATTTAAATCGATGATGGTTTTGGCGCTTTGGGTTTCAATGTCATAACTGGAAGTGTCAAGTTTCAATATCACTTCCATGAAGTTAGTGAGTAATTTTCAAAACAAAGTTCTGTAATTTATAATTAATAAACATTAACATCTTAAATCAGATGATTACTTGATCGATTGTAAGTTATACTATGATGCATGAAACCTCTTTTATAAAGACATATTTAAAATTTCAAGCAAAAATATTATAATCATCAACATAATTATAACTGTTATAACAAATTGGGAATTTAAGCATTAGTTCTAATTTAAAAAGTGAGGTATTTTATAGTGGGAAACAATATTTCAACATTGTTTTTTTACATAAAAAGGAAAATTGCTATCCACAAATATATTATATATAGTCTTCAGAGATATAAAAGATGAAACTTGTTTTAAGTTAACATTGCCACCTAGGAAAAACTCTGACATTGTTTTCGATTGTACTCGGGTAAAACTCAAGCAGTTATAGTTCATGTAGAATTATTATTGACTATTTACTCACTAATACGTTTCTATTACACATACAGCTACGGACATAATCATAATATAAACACATATTTATCACAGTTGAAAAAAATTATGAAAAATTAATAACACATCTCATAAATACAAACTTGTATAAAAAGTCCAACATAATAGGGAAACTGAAATAATTTGTTACATTATCAGAATGTTCAATAAAATGTGGACAATAGGAATGCAATTGTTTTGCTTTTTTTTTGTATTATACTATATCATGTATTGATACTCAGCACAATAACTCAAACTAATAGACTCAAAGGGGCTAATTGAACAATCCCAACTGTACAAGTACAGCCCAAGATCTTCAAGAGACTGACATTCCCCTAACTGCAAGAAAGAGGCTCAAGGATGACTATTTATCAACGTCCCTGAGGTCTTTTGGTCTGCAACAGGGGATAGAGGTGTGTTACCCACTAGGCCACAGGGGCAGATCACTTCCCCACATACAACACACAATTATAGGTAAACAATAATCCTTTAAACATATTCATACATTAGCAAAAACACAACCCAAGTTGAACAAAAAACAATAGTACCCATCCACACAAGTAAGGTGCAGAAACTTACCTCAAGTTACAATTGTTTTATCACTAGAGACATATTGCATTTGGGGCGACACTTGTTAGACCTACAGTAGTTAGTATACTTTGCTCATGATAAAAAGATTACTGTGAATTTTAGATAATAAAAGGCCAATAAATAAGGAGAACCATTAAGACCATAGACCCCCCCACACATAGACACACAAAGACCAGGCGATACCTTCACTAATACCCTGAACTGATAGATAATGGCCGAAACATCTGCAAAAATATAGGATATACAACTGTAACTGCATGTGGTAGGACATACCTTCCTTTGTAAAATATTGGGCATGACCTGTAAATTGTTACAATTACTTTGAAAAACCAGGCAGGACACAATTGCATTGCTTTTGGCAAGTACTACTGAAATATTTCAGTAGAATCCCCTGATAATGATTTCTGGGTGACTAGACTATCACATCCGCAGTACTCCATATTCTGTGGACTGGGACTGTACTCTTGAAGTCTGCTTGACTATGTCCAAGCACTTACCAAGCACCTGTAATATAAACACAACAAATATACTGACTGAATTTTATGGTGCTTGCATCACTCTCAATCAAGATATTGTGATATCCTAAAATAAGGACATCATGGTTTCAATATCAAAATGGTGATATCATGCCTTATTTTCATATTTAGGTAAATATTAAACTCAATGTGTTTGAAGAAGCTTAAAATCTCTGATAAAATGAGACAAATCTTTGTACATATTTTTGGGAATAAGAATAAATTTCTTATCTATGGTTTATTCTTTAGTTAAAATGGCACTAAATAATAACAATTTTATACTGGTAAACACAGTACTAAAATGATAATATAGTTTTTTTCATTCTAATAAATGGATAATCTCATGATACCAGCACAAAAACTTTGGTAACAGCATGATCCTGCTTCAGTACGAGGACTTTTCTACATAATAGTCATTATTTTATTGTGAATCGTCATGTAATGATACGTCTTATTCTGAAGCAACCGCCAATTCCCAACTTACTAGTTTATGAAATTAAAGAGTGAGAGATAGATCCACTGACATTCCACATATAAAAATATAAAGTCACAAGAACAACTTGATTATTGTAATTGGAAATTTTAATTAGGAAAAGTGAACAGAAGAACTCAAAAGGATAGCTGAACCATTGAGAGAAACAAAGAGATCAGCACTGGAACCAAACTGTTTTGAAACCACATTTCACCAAATCTTTCTCCAGTTACCTGAACTTAGACATTTCAGACTTACATTAAAGATCTGCCCGTATACACACCACTGTAGGATCCCGAATTGTGTGGCGAGTATTTAAACTCACTAAATGTACAGTAAAACCTCTGCTATCTGACTAGACTCAAAGAGAAAGATTTTAACTGGATAAGGTTCATAAAACAAAAAGAGGTAAGACAAAATATGAACAAATAATTCAAAACTGATTGACATAATGGCATTGATACAACAAATGTGCTTATTCTGTTTTGGAATTTATTTTTCTCATACATTAGCCTCGGTTCAGGCTTTAATGTCTTTCTAATTGGGCAACATCTCATCCTTTGCATAATGTAGACAGTCTTGTGAACTATTTACTAATATCACTTGCATGCAATAGTGTTAATGAATCCCAATCCTATGTGTACTTGTTTGAAAGAGTGTGTGCCAAAAATTAAACCTTCTCATGGGGCAAATCTTGCACTTTCATAAAAACTACTCCCGCAAAACTACCAATCCTTCCCATGCACCACAGACACTGTAATTTGTCCTGGTCATCAAAACAATTGTTTCATGTAATGAGAATATCATCCTGCTTACTACGTATAAAAGAAGCAATGTAAGTGAAGGGGTCCACTGAATGACCCCAAATAAAATTTCATTGGTTTACAGCTCCCTTCACATTTTACAAGTGCTTATTCTTATTGTGATATTGGCCTTGCTTACCGCTCTAGTTTCTTTCTACTTCAGAAAAAATAGCATTGGAGATGCCCATACCACACAGGCCAGGGAAATAGTTTTCAACACCATGAGATACAGAAGAAGTGAAACAGTTAAAAAATCAGGATACTTTCAGAGTAAACAGTGTCAACAGTGTCAAGAGAAACAAAAATTATATTAAGATAAAGTATTAAAATGAGAATTCAACAGTAAGATGATGACATTAATCAGTAAACTCAAAATTTTAAATCTGTAAAATTTATTAATTGAAGGATAGTTGTCAATGGAAATAGCACAATTAAGTAAAAGTACATTTAATAATCAGCTGCAGCAATCTACATATCTTTGTGATAAGAGAAATATGTCTCAAACATGGCAGGTCAACACGCTTTGGCAGAGTCAAGGTTAAAGGTCACATCATGAGGATGCACACCTACACCCCCTAACCAATGTCCCTACCAAGTATCAGCTTCTATGGACAGTTTCGAAGATATAGCCCAGCCAAGATTTTAAGGATCAAAGTCACTACAGCAAGGTCAAAGGTCAACTCAAGGTCAAACCATGATGTTGCACACCTACAACCCCTAAGCAATGTCCCTACTGAGTATCAACTTCCTGCATTTTACAGCTCCTGAGATATAACCCAGACAATATTTTACAAGTCAATTCCACCACAACAAGGTCTAAGGCGAATCAAGGCCACACCTTGACATTTACAAATACACCCTAACCAATGTCCCTACTAAGTAACAACTTTCTAAACCTTGCAGTTTCTGAGATATAGCCCAGACAAGATTTTCCTGCCGTCTGCCTACCCGTCCATCCGGACACGATGGGTGAAAACAACACCTGACAGCCTTAAAAATTACAGTTTGCATAATGCACTCTTTCCTGCACAGTCTTTGGTCAGCTATACAAATCTCAGCCTTCAGTTAGGCTTATTGAGCAGGCATAAGAATTTGTATTTTGGAAGCAAAAGTAGGACAAATAACAACCGACGGCTGAGCACTCAACATGTCAAAAACTGCAAAAATCATTCTTCCTTATTCTCCTCCTCAGACCATCCCCCCACCCCCACAACCCCCGTCTCCTACCCTAACCACACTTTCTTCATTTAACAACATATATGATGAGACTAATGAGAAATGGTTCATTCCATATTTTACAGATTTACCTCCGCCAAGGAGGTTATGTTTTCGCCTGGGTTTGTTTGTGGGTTTGTTTGTTTGTGAACAAGATAACTCAAAAAGTTATGGACGGATTTTGATGAAATTTTCAGGATATGTCTAAAAACGTAAAAGGAAGAAATGATTCAATTTTGGCAGTGATCCGGATCACTATCTGGATCTTCTGGATCCATGAAATGTAATTTTTATAGACAGATAACTCAAAACGTTATGGATGGATTTTGATGAAATTTTCAGGATATGTCCTAAATGGGACAAGGAACAAGTGATTAGATTTGGGAGTGATCTGGATCACTGTCTGGATCCATAAAAAATAAATTGTGCGTTATCCGGATCACTATCAGCAAAAATATGAAATAGAGGGGGGAAAAAGCAGCATCAGTGCTAATGGTAGGTTTTGAAAGTCCAGGAATTGAGCTCTCATGGCGAAGGTCTGCGCTCTCCGAGTGCTCTTGTTTGTATACGAGTATTCCAATGCAATGTCAATCATGACAATGTCTCTGCTCTACCACACAAAAAAGCAAATAACAGTAGATTTCAAAGAATCCAAAACACCCTGTGTTACATTGTGTGACAAACTTGGTAAATTTAGCTATGTGACACCTTTCCTACACAAACTACACTGGCCCCACAGTAATGTATACTGTTTAAATACAACCTCATTACTATAAGGCAATAAATTGTAGTCAACCCCCATATCTGTCCTCTTTAATTAAATGTAGTGACCTTACATGGGGCAACCGCCTCTCAGTTTCCTCTACCAGACCTAACAGATGTAAGGGAATGCGTAGTTTTGCAGTTGATGCTTCCACAGAATGGAACAGACTCCATCAGGCCATAAGGGCTGAGGATAGTATAAATGGATTTAGGCAACAGTTGAAGACCTACCTATTTAGGTTAGCCTACCCACCACTATAGTTCTTCTCCCCTATATCGGAGGCTAAAATGGATGTGGACTATTTTTTTAAAACTGGACTATCCCTTCTTGGACATCAGTGCCTTAGAGGATGTTTTCATCAGTTTGGCTCTTTATAAATGTGAACCAAATATTTTATATTTCAGGCAAATATAACACTTTACGATTTTCTAAACAGCTTAAAATTTTGGCAAAATCTGCCAATCTTACAGAAAACCAGTGTACATTTATTCTAAAAAAAATTATAAATATCACTACCAGTCACAACAGTACATTCTCCAGTCAGAACATGAACTACATGAACATTTTTGTCACAACTATTTTACAAGACAAAAATATCAATGCGTTGTGACAATATTACAATTTTATCATGAAAACTTTGTGACACTGTGATTGCACTTTTGTGTTATGGTGAGTGTTCTAGTGTTGAACTAGTGAGTGTTCTAGTGCTGACAGTGACAATCAATGCTAGAGCTGACCACATGAATGATCAACAGTTGTTGTCTACTCAGAGTTAGGGACATATCATTTATATGATATTCACAACTCTGTCTCTTTAATAATTTGATCTTCACATATTGCATGCAAGTAATATATTATTCTGTTAATTAATACTTATAATATTTACAGAATGATGTACACAAAATACATGTGGCACTATAATGTTATAAAAGTATATAAAAGAAATGGATCTGAAATTTCACCTATTCTTTGTGAGGAAGTTTAAGTGTTCTTTACTTCAATGTTTCTACCTTTCACCTGTTTCAGTGTCATGTTTTAATATCAGCTAGTAAATTATACAAACACGAAATTTGGCAGCCAGACACTAGTGAACTATTTGATGCAAAGTAATGTAATAGTAAAAGATTTGAAAATTTGACATGTAATTGTAAGAGATGGCAATGAACAGTAATAGTACTAGACAGTGGGTAATAGACACCATCCCATGAATTTACTCACACAACCATTAAAACAATGCTACAGTAGATATATTTATTGTTGTTTAATTGATTTAATAAATAATACAGGGAGACTGTTATACTTCAAATAAAATGTGTAAACACTTTCACATTAAGACTATAAATATGGTTTTTAATTTCTATAAAATATAATCTATTTATTGTATGATATTTTAAGTAATATTACACAACTTACATTAAATAAAAACACAACAATAAAAATGGTTAAAACTATTTCAACATCTTCTGAAAAATCCAATTTGAGTGAACCAATATACAATTTTCCTATGCAGAGACATATCAAGCAAAAACAACAGTTTTTCACTGTAATGTATGTAACATAATAAAAAAAAAACAGATTTTTTATTACTTTGCAATCTGTTACTATTACATTTAAATTTAAGCAAATCGACTACTTTTGTATTACTTCTATTGTATCACCTAGGTTTGTTTGTATTTCCTTGATGTGGTTTGTGATTGAACATTCTTCAATTGAATTTAGCTGGTAATAACTTACACAAAATTATATTTGCAACAATAATATTTCTTTTTCAATGATCTCTAGGACCAGAAAGAGAGTAATGAATATTCTTGGTCAATTATGCAAACCATAAAACAGTATTATGACTTAATGCCTTTTTTCATGATTAATGTTAAATATTTGATGGATGTCCTAGGTATGCAATTACACTGGTGATGCTTTGAGTCTCATATGCTAAAATAAAATGTACACCCCAGAGGGGCGGAGGAGAGGTGGAATGGCTACATGGCGTGGCTTCTTTGTAAACATGCTCTACAAAGGTACAAGGATTCCTCCGTAATCATAGGGACAAAAGGTTATGAAGCAAAATTCAAAAACTAGTTGTTACGACCACATGGAACTGTGTGAACAAGCCATTAAGAACAGATATTTTTATAGAGGAGCTAAATCATATTTCCACACCAACCAGGCTAATACAGATAAGATGTAATGAATAAATGACAACTGGACTGTTTTGAAAATCATGCGATATTTTCAAGTGATACACTGTGGCTTGCAGCATCATTTTATGAACTCAAAGACCAATTAACGATGAAGTAAACATGATGACAACTATAGTTTTGCCAAATAATAGTTCTTTTGATTTTCACCCCAAATACCTCTTGGATATATATCCTAATATAAATGGCATTTACTCATCAACTTGCAAACAGCCCGCAATGAAACAGAAAACCAGTCTTATTTCATTAATTCCTACTGTTTTATTCAAGGCCACCAATTGTACTTGTCATATTTTCCATTACACACAATAACTGTCAAATAACACCTGGAATTATTAAACAGTAGACTGCCGTGCTTTGCTTTCATAAGTCCCACATTTCTAAAGGTTATCCGCCAGTTAAAAATATGCTATCAAAAATGAAAGCCACGAGTATTGAGCTGGATTAAGTAATTAGTTGGTAAAAGCAGAGAAGAACACAAAAATAAATGTTGATGTTTTTATGGCCAATTGGAGACACTGGTGTTTGCCATTAAACCATTGTAAAATAAGGTTTTACCTTCATCATTTCTATTTGATTTTATGGTAAAATTCACTAACAAAGCTAATATCTCAGTCAATCCCTGTAGATATCAAAACACACCCTGAATTTGTAAAAACCTCAATATTCCTTCAGAGTGTTACTCCACTGCTCTATGTAATAACGTAAATTGTTTTGTTCATATAAATTCCATCTGAGTTTTCATGGTTGCTTTTCACTTTTTTCACTTTTTCACCGCATAAATACCACTAAATCAAAAATAGCATCAGAGATGCCCGTACCCCACAGCCTAGGGAAATATTTTTAACACCATGAGATATAGAAGTCCTGTATCAGTACAAAGTTCAGGATACTTTCAGAGCACTGTCAGTTATATAAAGGTCCAAACAACGTTTAAATAGAGAAAATAATGTCTAAGGTAAAGATAATGCATGCACTCTTTATTTACAGCTGGCATGGCCTAATTATGGTTTAGATGTTTTGAATATTACCATGCATACAGAAGTGGTAATACATTCAATGAATGCTTATGTGTGGTGTTGGAGCAAAATCTGTGGCTCACTTGATGAAATTCCATCTGTTACAATGGGAAGTTGTAAAAGTAAAATTCTTAATGAATTCTAACATGACTTTAACAGTGCTTAATCTGCATCAAAAGACAGACCCAAAGGTGCAACAAGATTTTATAGGTCAAGGTCACTACGGCAAGGTCAAAGGTCAAATCAAGGTCAGACTATGATATTGCACAGCTACACCCCCTAACCAATGTCCCTAGTAAGTATCAACTTCCTACACCTCATGATTTCCGAAATATAGCCCAGACAAGATTTTATAGGCCAAGGTAACTACGGCAAGGTCAAAGGTTAAATCAAGGTCAGACCATGATGTTGCACACCTACACCGCCTAACCAATGTCCCTATCAATTATCAACTTCCTAAACCTTCCTGTTTCCGAGATATAGCCTGGACAAGATTTTATAGGTCAAGGTCACTACAGCAAGGTTAAAGGTCAAATCAAGGTCACATCATGATGCTACACACCTACACCCCCCTTACCGATATCCTTACCAAGTATCAACTTCCTACACTTTATGGCTACCGAGATATGGCCCGGACAAGATTTTATGGGTCAAGGTCACTACGGCAAGGTCAAAAATCAAATCAAGGTCACACCATGACGTTGCACACTTACACCCCTAACCAATGTCCCTACCAAGTATCACCTTCCTAAACCTTATGGTTTCCAAAATATAGCCCAGACAAGATTTTATAGGTCAAGGTCACTACCGCTAAGTCAAAGGTCACACCATAACGTTGCACACCTACACCCCCTCACCAATGTCCCTATCAAGTATCAACTTCCTACACCTTACAATTTCCGAGACACAGCCCAAACAAGATTTTATAGGTCGCTACGGCAAGGTCAAAGGTCAAATCAAGGTCAGACTATAACATTGCACACCTACACCCCCTAACCAATATCCTTACCAATTATCAACTTCCTACACTTTACGGTTACCGAGACATAGCCCTGACAAGATTTTATGGGTCAAGGTCACTACGGTAAGGTCAAAGGTCAAATCAAGGTCACACCATGATGATGCTCACCTACACCCCCTAATCAATATCCCTACCCACAAAGTGGCTTAATAAGGGTTTATTACCTATAAATACAAGCCCCTCGTTCTTGGATAAAATCTGATATCATTTTTTCAGCCACTCATGGTTAGACATAAAATATAACTTATTATTGATGTTAAATGTTTGGTTGGCTCGAGGAACAAATATATATATCAAATATAGACTAGTGACACAAAAGGAAGTGATATGACACTTTGACAGCTGAGCACACACACACACACACACACACACACACACCCCCACCCCCGATGACTATTTTGAGGGGAAAAGTCAAGGACTTATTGAGCTCTCACCACCAGACCCAGATACATATTGTGTTCATTATCTGACCATGTTAAGACTTTTAGATAAAAGTTTCTGAAGGTATAATGTGCCTTCCAGTGACAAGCTTGCATGTATTTTGTCTACCAAAACCCCATCATAAAAGGCTTCAGTGGCTTCAAAAGCTCTAATGTCATCAGCTTTGACCTGGACCAAGTCCAGGGGTTGTTGATGCACTTGTTTGTAACATATGAGGATAATTTGCTTTAACCATGAAGCCAGGGTAGCTGATCTGATATCTGAGGCATGACATTTCTTAAAGGATAAGAAAAGTAAGGATCTAGCACCCAGGAGATCCTGAGTGCGATCCCAAATGTGTCTCAGGGCAATACTGGGCAAGGGGGCCTGTCTTCTTTGAATTGTCTGTCTACTACAGATTTTGAAAGCCAGAATAATCACTTATGACACACTTTAGGAACTTTATCCTGCTAGCTGGTTTTTGGCTTTTGGAAGGGAATAAGGCTACCTTTTCCCACTGGCCTATATTGGACACACTATTTGTAACCCAGGCATGGATTTCGCTGTTACATTTGCCAGAGGCCAGAGCCACCAAAAAGGCTGTTTTTAGGGTTCATGTTTCAGGTCTGTGACTTTCATAGGCTCAGGGATTCAGATTTGCATCAGCCATCAAACACTGACTGAATTTTGCAATGAAAACCCAAATTTTAAATGGGATATCAGGACATATTGTCCGAATCGTATCCGTGGGTGATAATAGAAGATTGAGCCATCTTTTTATTTACAAATCATGTTACAACTCACGAGACCCTAAAATCTCGCAAGATCTGTGTGATTTTTATCATAGCAAGGTCTAGCTGTCTTTTTATTTGCAAAATATGAAGTCTCGTGACAAGCCACAAGACCTGCAAGGAAATGCCAGGGGAAATCCATGTCCTCATATCTTCTAATAAATTTTAATGACTTTGGTGCTATGGCCGTGAGTTCTCCGGTTTAAAGTATTTGATCTTCGTCTATGCTTCCATTTTATAAAATATTGCAAGGAAATCCCAGGGAAAATCTGTGTCCTCATATCTTGTCATGAATATTAATTACTTAGGTGCTATGGCTGTGAGTTTAAAGTATTTGATCTTTGTCAAGACGTCTAGTGGTGCGATGAAGAGGTGCACTGAAAGATGCAATCTGGGAAAAAATCCGCTTCCGAATCTGGTTGCGACTTTTACAATTTACCTTTTCAAAATGCCAATAATCTGATAACAATAAACTCTTGCTTTGTCAATTTGGTGTTGAATAAAAAAAACATTAAATTATTTCACTGTATTTTATTTTTAGTAATACATGATCATTGAACATCATAAAGACTTTTTGACATTTTAACTAAAATGAGATGTTTATTATGATTCAGTAAATTTTAATTTATTTCCTATTCTTATAGGGTCATTGACTTTAATGACTTAATTTTAGCACCTGTAGAATGACTGAGAATCACTGAGGCTCAAAGGGTGCTTTGGTGAGTTCAATAAGAACAACGAGAGGCTCCATTTGGGTAGATTCCTGGAACTCTTGGGTTCATCCAAACTGGTGAGTAACCTGTTAAACTCATCCAGAGATATGAGCCCTGCTGGATCCAAGGAGTCAACAAGAGCAGTCCTATAGGAATCAATGGTTGAGGGAGGTCTATTTAGGTCCTGATACAGGTACATAAACAAGTGAGACTTGTTTCACAAAAAGTGAGGATAAGTCCTCTGAAATCTTTCTGCAGCACTTTTCAAATAGGCCCACTTGGAGATGGTACTTGTTGATGACTGAGGGGCAACAATTCTCTCTGTCACTTCCACAAAAAAAAACTTGTTGTTGGAGTTGTTCACCCTAGAAGCCAGTAATGAAGGTTTATTGTGGATTATTGTGAAACACTTGGTGTGAGACTGCTAGGAGTGTTGTTTACACCGGTAAATGGACTGGGATTTCCATTAAGAGCTGCACTAGGTCCCAAATCCTGGGCATCCCTGGAGAGCCTGTGGCTATCAGGATTCTGAAACAATTACAGATGGGTTCTCCTAGATCACCTTGTGAAGGAGTGCCATTGAAGGGTAAGCGTATGCTATGAGACCTGACCAGTTTATGTTCAGAGCATCTATTATCCATGCTTGTTGTTCTGGAACTGGAGATATGCACAGTGGAAACTTGTTGTTCAGACGAGTGCCAAATAGGTCTGTGTGAGGAGTGAAACACCTTTGACATTTCTGCTTGAACACTTGAGGGTGCAGTGAGCATTCTGTTGACTGGGTTTGAGTAGATCTGGACTATCAGTAGGTCATCACATTTAGGCAACCTGGAATGTGGCCGGCATGTAACAATATGTTGCAATGATGGCACCAAGTCATGATTCTCCACAGGAGACTGCACATTCCCAAGTAAGTTCATCCCTGTTTATTTATACAGGCTACCAGTGTTGAGTTGTCCATGGCAATCAACACTGTCTGGTTTTGGCACTGAATTCTGATTTGTCTCAGAGATAAAAACAGCTCTAGAATATTTATGTGTAGCCTTTTTCCACCATCTGACCACAGACCTTTGGTAGAGTCTTGATCAAATGTGCACTTATGTGAACTTATGTTTGAGGCGCCGGTAAAGATCTGAATGCTGTGGTCCTTGGGATGAAGATCTGAACCCTTCAGTACATTGCAGGGTTTTTGACACTAATTCAGGTAAGCTGATATGGTCTCCGACCATGGAAGGAGGTTGTCCAGCGACTGAGGAAATTTCCAGTTCTCCTTGAGGTGCCATTGAAAAAGTCTCATGTGAAGACGACCCTCCAGAACCATTTTTTTCTGTTGATGCTAGCAACCCAATTAGCGATATCAAACATCTTACTTTATTTAAGGATCAAGACCTGTAGTTTTTGCCATCTTGAGTGGGTTATACAAGGGCTGAATCTAGGTGATATTCATAGCCCACAAAGGGTCAGTGTCAACTCTGACTTCTCCAGATAGATGATCCACCCCAAGGACTCTGTTAGGTTCATAATGGTGCCCTGATGAGCTGGTCATCCAGGTACTGGTACAGTCTGATTCCCCTGGAGAGGACCAAAAGCATTAACAGTATAATCAGTGCCCGGGATTATGAGCTAACATTCACTGTAACACTGAAAATTTCTAGGATGTCGGTGGTCAGAATACACCAGGTTGAATAATAAACTAGAAATAGGATGCCCTGTTGATAGTAGCTGCGACATATGAATAGAAACAGGATAGCATAGAAGAACACACATTATCATGTGTAATGTCCACCCCATGAACCTTTTGCAAAAATTGTACAGTAGCCTTACAAGACCCTGTTTCATTTGTAAAATATATCAATGATGCTTAAATATTTATTGGTATACATGTAAATTATTTCAGCTTCATGTCTTTTTGCATTAGTTGGGTCGAAAATTTTGACAAAATCGCTCTATCTTGCACGGTTAACGAGATGGAAGCCAATTTCAGTTTTTCAATTTTTGGCAAAAATTTGCAAATTTAATAAGTAAATTAAATTTTTATAAGTTAATACCCTATCCAATGGACAATTGCTAATCCGGTCGGCGCAGACCGGCCCGCCAAACGACAGAAAAAGCCGTTATATATGAGTGCATAATGCCCCCACAAGCTGGTCGGTCTGACTGCGTTCTTGCAGATGGCGTGTCGTACTTCCTTGTTTCCTAGACAACGTGACATTTTTCGTTGTCTAATCCTATGAAGGACCCCTTAGTAACTGATAGTGGGGCCGGAAGGGAGGGTCTTGTGTGTCCATTGGATAGGGTATTAACTTATAAAAATTTAATTTACTTATTAAATTTGCAATTTTATTGCGTTAATACATCCTATCCAATTGCTGAATAACTACCACTTGGTAGGTGGGTAAGTTACTAAGGACTAACAATTTTGAACTCATAACCTTTCCCTTTCAAGCCTGGGCAGACCTTGAGGTCAAAAAACCCCTAAGGCTATGGTCGAATATCATCATCCGGTTATCCGGAGATGAACCGTCAAAATCGACCTTGCTCCCCCCCCCCCCCCCCTTTTTTTTACAGACCTGCTCTGAGATAGGGGAAGAGAGGGATGAGTTCAGTCCCATAGAAATAAACCCCCCGAAGGAAGCACATTAGAGATTTTTTTTTTTTTTTTAAACTATATGTACAATATATACACATATGTACAGCTATTTACATATGTACAGATCTCCTCTAGGTACTGGCCTATTGGTGGATCTGCTGAGCAGCCACAACAGGACCACGGTGGTAGAGCTCTGAATCAGCCCAGGCCACATCCTTCAAATAAAATTGTGTGAAGGTATTATGTGATTTCCAGTGGCAGGCTGATAGGATCTGCTCTAGGGAGACTCCCGATTGGAAGGCCTTAGAAGCAGCAAAGGCCCTGACATCATGGGCTTTGACCTGATGTAAGGTATGGGCCTCTTGATCAGAGAGCTCATAACATAGGATCACAGTCTGTTTGATCCATGAGGAGATAGTGGCAGGTGAGATGTCTTTGTCGAAACCCTGCTTAAAGGAGACAAAAACTAACTCCTTATTCTGCCTAAGGTCTGAAGTCCTGTCCAGATAGTAGCCTAAGGCTCTGACTGGACAAAGGGACCTGTCGGATTTGAGTGACCTATCTAGGGTTGGAACCAGAGCTGGTATAACCACTGGGGCCACACTGTCCGGGCCCTCTTTACCAGTTGATTCTTTGAAAGAAAACTGGGAGATGGGTACAAGGATACCTTCGACCAGTCAGATTGGTGTCTAATATTTTTGTTTTGCCAAGCATGAATCTCACTCCTACGTTTGCCCGACCCAAGGGCTAAGAGGAAAACTGTTTTGAAGGTCAAGTGCTTCAGAGATGCCTCTCTAATAGGCTCAAATGGAGCCTTTGTTAGTTGGTGTAATACTAGGGACAGGTTCCAAGAGGGGATTCCCCTCCAACCTTTGGGTCTGTCTCTGTGGAAACTATCCAAGAGGCGAGTGAGATCTTCACTTTTGCTGATATTAATGGATGAATTTCCTAGTTTATCACCAATGGCTGAACTGTAACCATCAATGGTACTGGGTTGCAACTTCCTGTCCTGAAAAAGGTACATAAGGAAGTCCGCTACTGAGTTTAAAGGGGGTGCCCTGAAGTCCACCTTATGAGAGATACACCACTTTGTAAAAAAGGCCCACTTTGCCTCATAGACTGATCTGGTTGATCTCCTCTGAGGAGCCTCAATTCTTGCTGCCACTGTCTCAGAGAACCCTTGCTGCTTGATTGCTGAGGCTCTAGGAGCCATGCATGGAGATTTAGGTTGGTCAAATTCCTGTGGGGTGTCTGATTGAAGGGCTGTGTCAGCAGATTGGGTAGGTTGGGTAGGCTCAGTGGAATTTGGCTGGACATGGACACCAGGTCCCAGAACCAGGGCATGTTTGGCCACCCTGGGGCAATCAGTATGAGCCTCCTGCACGGTTCGTTCTGTAGCTTTTCCACCACTTTGCCCAAGATAGCCATCAGTGGGAAGGCATATGGGTCCAGATTCTCCCAGGACATGCTGAGTGCATCTATTGCCCAAGCCTGAGGATCTGGCACTGGAGATACAAACTGGGCTAGTTTGTTGTTGTACCTTGTTGCAAACAGATCTATCTGGGGTAGGTGCCACCTGTTGCAAATTGCTTGAAAAATTTGTGGGTGGAGAGACCATTCTGTTTGGAACGATCTGGCCCAACCTGGAGAGCTTGTCTGCTACCAAATTCAGGTGACCTGGAATGTGGCGAGCTCTGAGGGTGACCTGAATTTTGGTACACCAGGTCATAATCCTCCAAAGGAGGGCACATAGAGGTCCTGATCTCATGCCTCCTTCCTGGTTTATGTATGCCACCACTATAGTGTTGTCTGTGGCTATCAGGACAACATTGCTTTGACAAAGATTTTGGAACCTTCTCAGGGCTAAAAATATTGCCTTTAGCTCCAAAAAATTTATGTGCCTTTCTGCAAGCGACCAATCCCCTCTTGCAGTGTGCTCGTTTAAGTGAGCGCCCCAGCCTTCTTTTGAGGCGTCTGTAAACAACTGAAGAGCATGTTTTAATGGGTGTAATGGTTGACCTCTGAGCACATTGCTTTCCTCCAGCCACCATCTTAGATGAGGGTGGAGGGATTTGGGGATTGGAATGACTTTTTCCATTGACTCTGGAACCCTCCAGTTGTTCTTGAGATGCCACTGAATGGGCCGCATGTGTAGGCGGCCTAGGTGGACCTGTTTTTCTGTAGCTGTTAACAGACCAATAAGGGACATAAGCTTTCGGACCGGACAAGTCGGACCGGATAGTAATTCTGTGATTTTGCTTGTCAAGGTTTGCCACCTGTCCAAGGTGGGTCTGACCTTTCCCTCTATAAGATCGAACTGCTAACCTACAAAATCGAACACCTGTTTGGGTTCCAGCTCTGACTTTTCCATATTTACTATCCAGCCCAATTTTTGACATAAAACCACTAGGGCTTTGGTGTTGTGGAGGCAAAGCTGGTACGAGTTGGCCCAGACCAACCAGTCGTCTAGGTACTGGTGGATCCTTATACCCTGCTGTGGTGCCATGAGCTTGACCTCCTTGGTTACGACAGTGAACTCTAAGGGGGCTGTTGATAGACCGAAGGGTAGGGCTTTGAACTGGTAGGTTTGGCCCTGGACATGAAACCTCAAGTATTTCCTGGACTGATTGTGAATGGGTATGTGGAAGTAGGCGTCCTTGAAATCTATGGACGTAACCCACTCTCCTGCTTGTAGTGAGGTTCTTATTCTTTCCGGGGTTTCCATTTTGAATTTTTCTGCCTTGAGGAATAGATTGAGAGAGCTTAGGTCCAGTATAGGTCTCCATTTTTTGTTTGGTTTTGGGACTAAAAATAGTCTGTTGTAAAACCCCAGAGATGCCTGATTTTGGACTAGTTCTACTGCATTTTTCTTTGTAAGCTGATGCAATGCCTCCAACAGGTCGAGGTTCCTGTGGGGATGTGCATAACAGCTTACAACTGTTGGATACCTGGTCAAATTTGGTCTTGTTTGGAAAGGTAGGGTGTAGCCCTCTTTCAATATTTGGAGGACTTTGGGACCAGCTCCTAGATCTGCCCAAACCTGCCAAAATTGGGCCAGCCTGGCCCCTACAGGAAGAATTTGAACAACAGGTTGGACATTTGGCACAGAGATTACAGAACACAATTGATCTACACAAGAAGCATTGTTCACAGGCTTTAATGACTGAACTTTGTTTTGATTTACAATGACTGGACTTACGCCTTTCTTTTGTGACAGCCCTGTTGCAATAGGTACATGAAAAACTGCATTTAAATTTACAGAGTCTATCAGTCTTTGAGTACCATTTACAATCTGTCCGGATCTTGGTCCGGTTTGAAAAATTTGTCCACTATCCTGTCTCCTGACCAGATCCCTCGGAGACTGAGGAACTATGCATTGATTGTCATTTAAAGGAGGTTTGAACCCGGGCCTGTCGCGAGGAGTATTTGTTTGCTTGAAATCTGGTCTTTTTCTTCTGTAAACGCCCAATATTTTTCCAGGCAGGCCTAGCAGGCTTGTTTTCTTGGTAAGGCTTATCCGACCTCTTGTAAGGGTGGAAACGAGTATCCTTGTGGTTAGAGGAGTTAGTGTGTGAACGACCCCTATCCTCAAACTTTGAGATATCTTCTTCTGCCTTTCTTAATACAGTGTCTGGAAACAAGGTATCCAGATCCATGGGAGCCTGACGTAATGCAGCCAGAGTGTCCTGCTTAATGCCTGGTTTAACATGGGCAAGGTACGAGTCCCTTCTGATCAGAGTACAGTTATACATGCTTACAAAAGCAAAGTCTGACAAATGCTCCATCGTTTTCGCCATGCACTGACAGATGGAGGAATTGAAGTGTAAGAGGTCTTGTAACTCTTCTGTAGCACTACCGACCTTGTCCGCAGATTTTCCTTTGCTGTGTTCTGCTTGAATAATTTTGAGTTGAGAAGATAAGTCTTGCTGCACTTTACTCAGACATCTAAACCCTGCAGCCTGGTTACACATATAACTTGCTTCACGAGCACTTTTCTTCCACTTCCTGAGGTTATCCTGAGAGATATAACGAGAGGGTGGGGCTGGGGTCGTGAGACCTGAAGATCTAGCAATTCTACTAGAAGTACTGTTCAGTTTTGCAGTGTCACAATGCCAGAAAGATACGGAGCCGGTGGGTTTATTCTGGTTAGGGTGCAAACCGTACCACTTCCCTTGTGATTTGGATGCTTTTATAAACTGGTCACGTTGAAGTCCACCAGCATCCGACCCTTTAGAAGGGTATCCTTGGGTCAAGGTTAAATTCAATCTATCCATTTTACGACAAAGCCAGTCATCTGTAGGCAACTGAACACTAATCTTTCCTGCTGGCTGTTGTTTCGGTGCTGCAAAGGGGTTATCTTCTGAACTAGCTAGTGTTGAATCTATATCCGGTACATGCGACCACCCCATGTACGACCTGATGCCACGCATAGTCTCCCTATAATTTTGTTCCTCAGATAAAGCCTGGTCGGTTTCATTAAGGGATATATCCTGATCCAGGTCAGAGAGCTCACCCTCCTCACATTTGTCAGCTATATCCGGTAGTGAATCAGAGTCTGAGGCAACATCAGTATCCATTTCCGGATCCAACTGCTGAGTAATGAAAACTTCCGGAGGTACATGATCTGAGGCATTCTTTTGAGGTGGAGCAAAGAAGGGTTCAAGCCTTCTCAGTAGCACCGGCTGGTGGAGGTCTGGCTGGAATAACTTTAACCGGCTGGAAAGACGGTTCCGGTTGAGATAAAGTCTTGGAAAGTAACATAGCTGCCAGCCTGCTGAAACGTTCCGACCACTTGAGGTCTAAAGCCTCCAATTTACAGTCCGTAGTTCCTTTGGTAGATTTGGTCGGTGATGACTGACGTTTCTTAGGCTTTTCCTTGGCTACTGAGGAAGCAGGGGACTTGATCTTCTTAGTTTTCACATTCGAAACGTTACTCACTTCTTCCAAGCTCTCAGCATTCTTCTTGGCTTTCACTACCACAGGGGTGCTACTCGCCTCTTCTGAGCTTTTATCCACGTCCGTTGAAACACCAATCACAGACAGTAAAGAAGGGTCAACAAAGGTGCATTCTTCTGCAGCTTTAGATTCGCGCTTTTCCTTCTTATTTTGATAGACGGGAGTGGCCAAACGAAGTTTCTGTTCCTCAGTTAAAATATTGCAGGAAGGACAAACGTTTCCTTTAATACAGGGATCAGTTCCTTTCTTTTTATCCCGACAACGGGCACAATGAGCATGCTTATCAAACCCAGCCATAGCATGGCCACAAATCCAATCCAATAACAATAAAATCAGAGTTCTTTTCCAGATGGATATTCGCCACAAAAATCACTTGCGAGAATTACACAAAAGTATGTGTGCACAGTCACGCGCCAAACGAAAAAGATGATATGACGTCATGTTGTCTAGGAAACAAGGAAGTACGACACGCCATCTAGCGAGAACACAGTCAGACCGACCAGCTTGTGGGGGCATTATGCACTCATATATAACGGCTTTTTCTGTCGTTTGGCGGGCCAGTCTGCGCTGACCGGATTAGCAATTGTCCATTGGATAGGATGTATTAACGCAATAAAATAGAAAATTCAAAATGGCTGCCATTTTTGGGAAGAGGAAATTTTTTGTTGAAAATTGCCAAGAGTACATTGCTTAGATACCCTGTGGGTCGGAAATTTCGACGAAATCGCTCTATCTCGCACGGTTAAGGAGATAAACTTGTGTTTTTCCATTTTTGGCAAAAATCCGAAAATTCAAAATGGCCGCCATTTTTAGGGAGAGTAAAATTTTTTGAAAATTGCCAAGAGTACATTGCTTAGATACCCTGTGGGTCGAAAATTTCGACGAAATCGCTCTATCTCGCACGGTTAAGGAGATAGTAACAAATTTGTGCTTTTCCATTTTTTGGCAAAAATTCGAAAATACAAAATGGCCGCCATTTTTGGAGAGGCGAAATTTTTGAAAATTGCCAAGAGTACATTGCTTAGATATCCTGTGGGTCGAACATTTGGACGAAATCACTCTATCTCGCACAGTTAAGGAAATAGAAGCAAATTTGTGTTTTGCCATTTTTGGCAAAAATTCAAAATGGCCGCCATTTTTGGGGAGGGGAATTTTTTTTTGAAAATTGCCAAGAGTATATTGCTCAGATACCCTGTGGGTCGAAAATTTCGACGAAATCGTTCTATCTCGCACGGTTAAGGAGATAGAAGCAAATTTGTGTTTTTCCATTTTTGGCAAAGTAGCTAAGTAGCTATTACTGAGTCAGTTATATAGCTATTATCACTAAAAGCACTCCCAAGCAAGCTATCGACCTAACTATTGCTCATACCAAATTTGGTAAAGATATGTCAAATATTTTTCCTTAAAATGCCCGGAAACATAAGAAGTACACAAAAGTAGCTAAGTAGCTACTACTCAGTTAGCTATAGAGCTATCTTCACCAAAAGCAATACCATGCGTGCTATTAACCCGATAAACACCCATACCAAATTTGGTGAAGATAGGATAAATACTTTTCCTTCCAATGAGCGGAAACCAAGCGTCCGGACGGCGGACGGCGGAAAAAGCAAAAATAATATGTCCACCCCCCAGTGGGGTGGACATAACTAATATTTACTGAGTATGCATTATCTTTGTATTATGTATTCCCACGATAATTTTTACTGTGAGTACTTGTTGCTAAATGCCATTCATGCCTGTTATTTACATGTAACCAATATGGGTACCAGTTATACAACTTTTGTGTGCTTGTCTGTATGTACATAAGTTACTTCAAAAATAAACAAAAATAACTACCTTGCGTGTGTCCCTGGGAAGTATGACTCCGTCATCCCAAATATTAGCTGAGGAGTAGAATGCTGAGCTCTGAGTCTCTAGCTGTTGTGCCAGATCGTCTGTATTCACTGTTTGCCCTTCACACTGAAATATACAAATTTTGTGGTGTTGACATTGTCTCAGTTTCAAGAAATCACATGCAGACAAACTCTTTTAAGTATTCACAAATGCAATTAGTGAAAGGAAAGTGAATAATTAGCTTAAGTTAGACAAGAAATAAGATAAGGTTTAAGGTTAGTATTCACGGAAAGTTTCAACGAACTTTTGACTTAATTTACTGGTAGTTTATTCTTTAGCACTTATTCCAAAAACTAAAAAATAGCAGTGGTATCATTTTTGAGATATTGGCCATTTAAAAAAAAAAAAAAACAAAAAAAAAAACAAAAAAAAAATTTTTTGAGTCATGTGACCCCAACATCCCCAAATAAGGTAGAAGTTCTTGTTTCATATATGGTGTAAGGTAGACTTGGCAGAGCCATAGTTTGTCAAAAGATTCACTCAAATGTGCTCATCTCACTCCTTTTTCATGATATCAGTCATTTTTTAAACAACGATTTTTGGGACATGTGACCCTAGTGTGGCCAACTATGGAAAAAAGTTTATTTTTTTCACATATGACACACACTAGCCTTGGCAGACCCATACCGGTTCAAAATTATGCTCAAAATTGCTCTATCTCACTCCTTTTTAAAAATATTGACAATTACAAGAAAAGTACTTGCCCAAATAAAAGCAACTGGACCCTATATATGTACCTCAAGAACCAACCAAACAATTTTAAAAGACAGGCATTTTGTATTTTCTGAAAAAACAAAGTCAAAAGGTAAATATAATTTTGGGGTCATATGACCTTGAGAAAGATCAAAGGTCAGAGTAGATCATCTGGAAAAATTTTCCCAGGTCTAGTTTATATAAATGCCAAGTATGTGGCAAATTGGCCCAACTAGCAAGAAGTTATTACAGGAAAGTAAAGCCTGGACCTACTGGCCTACAGAGCTGATGAAGCCAGCGGAGCTGCTGGAGTTAAGGATGAAGAAAAAAACAGAACAGAAAACAAGATCCCCTGGCAGGGATGCTAAATTAGCTTAACTTTGTGAATAAAGAATTAAGGTAAATATTAGCTGAGCCATTTTTTTTTTTTTTTTTTTGAAAACTTTAATATGAATTTATCCTTCTATGTGAATACAGCCCAAGATCATTAATGGGTATTTTCCATTGCAATCTGCCATTATCTGGAGGTCCTTGAAAAAATATTTTTCTGCCATCTTCAGATTCAACTATGCAGTTGAACATCATTATATTTAATTACAAGGGACAAGGAACTCCTGATAAAGGTAAATTAAAGGCCTGGTTATTTATTTCCACACAAGCAGTTTAACTTCCCAAAAGAACTGATTATTTATTAGAATTACATTTATGAAAGCATTATTTTTTTATTTACATTTCTTGAATTTATTTTCTCAATAACTATAATCCACTGAATAATGCTCACCTTCCAAATAACCAAAAATGGACATTCAAGTCAGACATTTTATCTTGATCTTTGACAACCAGATATTAGATAGGCCAAAGGGAAACATCAAATATTGTGAACAAATTTGTATGGGACACATCTACATGAACTAAACACTGTCAATTGCAGGTCAGTAAACTGTAACAACAGTAAAAAGAAAATGTTGAAAAGATGAGCTTCTAGGAACTTGACTCAGATATAATTATAGGGTTATATTTGAAACATGTTATTTCAGCAAAAATAAACCTGTATGCTTCAAAAGTTTACTTAAAATAATTTTTATTGCTGTGACTAATTAATCCCACTTTATGTTTATATTCCAGTCCTTGTACCATTCAGAATGATTAAATCTAAATACAATTTACGTGATCAACAATATGGCAACCTATACCAAACTCATTAATTTTTTTATCAAATTGCTTCATTACACAAAGACCAACCTTTTATTATAGAAGTTAGATTTCTGAAAAAGTACAAAAAAGATAGACAAGATTATCTTTCATTCTTTCATTCTTACTGAGCTCAATGTCAGTTTTGGTCAAAGATACGAGTCCCGATAGGGTAATGAAGACATTCGGTGCTGATATAAATCTAGAAATGGAATACCAGCGTCTTGTTGCTTCAATGCTTTTGTGAATTCATTGTATCCTAAACACATTTGTTTTTTGTCAAAATGACAAAAAAAAAATTAAATGTAGAATCTTTTATAAAATGAGAGACTGTGGCCAGATATTTTATCGAAGCTTGTTACGTCAGTAAATATGCCATATCAGATTTCTTGTCATAAATCCTTTACAAATGACAAAAAATATATATTAAAGGACACAAACAACAAAAAGTAATTACAAACAATGTACCATTAATTTCCACTTGCTTCTGTTTCAATCAAATCCACAAACAATTATGATGAACTCTTTGTAAATGGAACCAGTGTAAGTCAAATGTTGGTACAAGCAGACACAACTTTGAGGTTGCAATATCAGAAAATGGAGCTTATTAGTAGGTTTAATTGTGCCATAATCTGAAGTAAATAGTATGGTTACTGGTGGTTCTGATTATACAGAGTACTGTAAATGGTAGAAGTTTAAGCCATTATCATTTGCAAATCAAATCCTGTGGTTACTGGTGATTCTGACTATAGTCTATTACATATGGTAGAAAACTGGTAACACTAAAACCAAATCTTGGTGGATATTGGTGGTTCTGGTTACACAGAGTCTACTGTTTAACTGAACATCAGTCATATTTAAGAACTAAATTCTGTGAGTGACCTGACCGTGGCTAACACTATTTCTACGTTTTACACAATTTTATTTAACAGTGCTTTTATAAAAGGATTTTAGATGCGTATCAGGAATTCTTTATGCCTATGATTTGTTATTAATCATTTCCTCCTGTTATTGTTAATACAGACGCTATAATAATACCTTACACACCATTAAAATGAGTTTCCTTGTTTCAGCTAAAATATCCACAGCAAAAAGAGTCTAACATTTTTAAAGGGGCCAGTTATAATTACTGAAGATCTGGATGTCTGCCATTCAGAGCTGTCACACCTACAAGCCTGGGAATTATAACACTGTTCCACTGTTGTGATACTAATCTAGACAATTGTAATCTCAGAACATCTGCAATAGATCCTGTCAAAAAGGGCAGGGAAACTAAGAAACCAAGTGACTTCATGAAAGTGAAAAGATCAGTCTTATGACTGGCTCCAGACTGCTACAATTCATGAAGATCACAAATAAGACTACCATGATGTTCTCTTGTGACAAGATCCCTCAGTTCCATTTTTACAGAAGAGTATACAAAATAGGTCTAAGCAACCCTCAAATAGGTCACAACAGCCTAAATGCTAGTGCTATTTAACTGAAAAATCAGTTGTGAGTACTTAGGACAGAAATACTCTCCAGTAACTTTTTTTTTAAATTTTTAAATAAATTCCCTACATGTCTATTATTACTCTGATCACATTCCCAACCTTTACAATTAAAGTCATACAATCAATAAGATTCAGCTCAGGACAATTAATTATCAGGGCAGTTATGAGGCAAACTTGTGACACTGGAACATGGGCATTAGCACGAGGAACCCACTGCAGGACTGCTGACACCTGACACAATCAATGAAGAGTAACCTTCTCACAGAACTTGCAGAGAATAGACAAACTTGATCTTGCCCTTGAAATGTAACATGGCAGAATAAAAAAAATGAACTCTATAAAGTTGAACATCTCACAGTTCTCATTCTTTATAATTAACAATTTCACCTTTCACAGTATCTTGTGTTTAAATAAACAGATTTGTTGGTATGACAAAATAACTGTTTCATTTTGAGAACATTTATTAATTTTTTCCACCCAAAACACATCAATAACTGAAATATTTCCATATAAATAGCCATCCTCGGCAGACAGGAACCCCAGCCCGCAGGTACAACTAAATGGTAACCGCATTGAGACCTGGAACAATCAAAACCCCAAAACCTAATTAGCTCTAGATCCTCTTGATTTAAATATATCCTTAAAATTTTGTGAAAATTCATGCATGGCTTTAGACTGTAGAACGCCACAAAAACTGAGAATGTTTACAGCGTTGCCATGGCAACAGGCATTGCCAGATACCCCTAAAAGCCAATCAGTTCTAGATCCTCTTGGAGTAAACATATCCTGAAAATATGATGAAAATCCAGGAATGGCTTTGGGCTGTGAAACACCCACAAACTTTATGCTCAACTCTGCTGCCCCAAAAACTACAACCCTATCCTTTAAGGGTTGGGTTTAAACTGTTTCCTTGGCCAATAATGAAGAGTTTCATTTTCCAGGACAAGTCTTTACATTCCTTCAATCAAAAGGAAGCAAACATCAATGAAATATTAAGGTTTAAATTTCTACTTTAAATGTTGAAACTGTGGCAGTGATGTAGTATTAAGTAACTAAAATGTGAGAAATGACTCATTTCCTCAAAATAGATAAATTTCTTCAAAAACATGTCCAAATCCAGGTTTGCTCACTTAAAAACATGTGCAAATCCAGAGGATTTACTCACTTTAATTGGACCATAATTAAATGTTTGGTATATATTTTTCTGAGATATTGACATTCTGTTTCTCCAACCAGATAATAGAAAACTGACAGACACTGCTTTGCTTTTTGTAGCACTCAGTGAATATAATATGATCCCCTAAAATAATAAGCTCACTGGATATAGTATCATTTTTCAAGAATCAACTTAAGGTCCATCTTTCTGGTCAAGTCTGGTCAAGTCGATGCTATATTGACTAGACCTATTTTTTGGAATAACTGTGGAACTCCATTTTTGTACATCAGTGTATCAGTGAAAGTTCTCATCAATTATGTGCTTTACAAACACTTCCATCATATATATTTGGGAATGGATTACCACTTTAATTTTACATTTCAAAATAAGGTTATGACTGATTACAGACCAATGTGACTAAGTTCTATAATTTAAACTGCTCTAACAATATAAGACTCTAATACAGAAATCTTTGACCCATGTCTTGACACAAGTCTGTACTCTCCACTTTTAAACTATCTTTACATACAAACAAGACTTTTACAGGGTTGGACAGCTCAGTAACATGATCCAATCCCATCATCACTTTTAGGTGGAGAACTCTCTGACTCTGTGAAACAGCTTTACAGGCTATATAGTAATGCTTTCAGACCAAATGGGAGCCTTTATGTATTAATGTTACAGAAGCAAATTTTATTATATGAAAGTGCATTAACTTTGGGGAGACCTGAAAACTGATCAGTTTTACTAGTAAATAAAATGGCAACAACCTCAACACTGAAGGAAGAGTAGTTGTAGATATAGTAAAAACAACCAAAATAATAATAACTAGCCCATAGAATTGGCTCTGCAAAAGCAAAGTGTCCATCAATAAAGCCAATAAACTATGTAAAAGGGCAGGACAGTACTGGATATGGCCAAAATGACACAGATCAGGTATGTCCATTTATAGCCTTGAAGGAGGATGAAACATCAAATATGCCATCTCCGCCACTAATTTCAGGGCACTGCTTTGTTTTCAGTTACACAAACTAAATGAGAAATTACATGAACGATAAAGGATTTAGTTGGGATAACTGACAACCCTGTTCGACCTTGTTAAAGGATTGAAAGATTAAATCTTACACTGTGAAAGTATTTACAAACTAGAAATTTGTGGCTCATTTTATTGCGAGGTATAGCGGTGTATCCCTGAAGAATAAGTTGGAAGAAGAACGACCTTCAGGCTTACAAATTTATTGTGTGCACATGTAATATTCACTGATTAGAGGCCTTAGTCACATAAGAACTTTAAACTTTGTGGGAGACCATATTAAGCGCAGCCTAGGTTTCCTCTAAGTTATATGAACATCCATAAAACCTCTAACAGTAAGAACGAATTGTTGTATCAACATTCCAAACCTATACGAGTAATAATAAGTGAGATATAGTCCTTTTTACAGTTCAGTTTCATCATTTGACCTTGACGGAGGGGTCACAGGTCAAATCTTACTGTATCAGATGATTCACATTACAGTCATGGTTTCATATAAGTCTTTTTTGTACATGCCAAACCTCTACAAGAAATAATAAGTGATATAAAGACCCTTCAAGATAACTTTCCATTATTTGACCTTGAAGAAGGGGTCAAAAGTCAAATCTGACCTCATGAAAAGATTCCAGCATATGTTGGTTGAACATAACAAACCTCTAGAATTGAAAATTTTAATTACTTAAATGTAGCTTTTATAAGCTGCAAGCTTACCATGTGGGACTGAATGCTGTTCTCGGATGGCCGCCAGGCCTGGCCAACGTCTAAGAAAAACAGACATTTATAGTTGGCCGTAGCTTCAGGTTGTCGTCACGTGGCCTATCCCATTTGTCTTCTCCTTTCTCGTTGAAATTTTAACCCATACCCCTTCAGCTGTAATACAGCGGGGAGGTCGGGTGGGACTCTTCTCAGTCCCACATGGTAAGCTTGTAGCTTATAAAAGCTACATTTAAGTAATTAAAATTTTCAATTTTATTACACTACAATAGCTTACCATGTGGGACTGAATGCTGAATGCAACCGCCCGGTGGCAGGATTACAGCTGAGACTGGAAGATGTGTTTGTTTTTCTTAGATTTTGATGGAATAAGTTGAATGAAGGTTGTTTTTCTTAGATTTTGATAGAATAAGTAGAATGAAGGTTAGAAAATACCAGTCTGAGTCCCATTTACAGTGCCCCAAACCCGAGGGTTGCGCCTGTAAGAAGCCAAAAAATCTAAAAATGATTGACAGTGATAATAAACTGTCTGGGTGTTTTCACAGGAGAAAGAGGTGTAGCCGAAGTACACGTAGGTGGTAGCGGATGTGCCCCCCCCTTCTTTTCTTTCCGAGGATGACAGTTCTGAGGGGAAGGGTCTAGGACCTGTTGTGCCACTACTACTGGCCCCAGATACATATTGTTGTCGTTGTCTGACCAAGTAAGGTCTTTTAGATAGAATCTTGTAAAAGTATTGTGAGCCTTCCAGTGACAGGCTTGCATGATCTGGTCCACCGATACCCCACCGTAAAAGCCTTAGAGGCTGCGAAGGCCCTAATGTCATGCACTTTTACTTGGATCAAGTCCAAGGCTTGCTGGTCTGCTTGTTTATAACAAAGTAGAATAGTCTGTTTCAACCAGGATGAGAGAGTAGCGGGTCTGATGTCTGACGTATGTCCTTTCTTGAAGGAGATGAAAAGGAGGGACCGAGACCCTCTCAGGTCTTTGGTCCGATCCAAATAGTATCTCAGGGCCTGCACCGGACACAGGGTCCTGTCTTCTTTGAATTGTCTATCTACAATGGTAGTCAAAGCAGGAATAGTCACCGGAGACACAGTTTGAGAACCTTCTGTTGCTAGTTAGTTTTTGGCTATGAAGTCAGAAGAAGGGAACAAGGCAACCTTTTCCCATTGATCTAGATTAGATACTTTCTTTGTGACAGAGGCATGGATTTCACTGCGGCGCTTGCCGGAGGCCAAAGCTAGCAAGAAAGCAGTTTTAAGGGTAAGATGTTTGAGGTCTGTGTCTTTCATAGGCTCAAAGGGTGCTTTTGTGAGCTCATTGAGAACAACAGAGAGGTTCCACTTAAGAAGATTTCTGAAAGTTTTGGGACGATCCTAGAGGGAAACTGGAGAGTAACCTACGAAGGTCTGCATATGTGCAATATGGTGGGCCGTTGGGCCCAAGGTGTCAATGATGGCAGTCCTGTAACCATCAATGGTCGAGGGGCGCCTGTTTAGGTCTTGGTACAGGTACATGAAAAAATCTGAGATTTGTTTCACAGATGGAGTGGAGAAATCCACCGAATTTTCTCTGCACCATTTTTCAAAAACGGTCCACTTTGACCTGTAGATGGTCCTTGTTGATGACCGCTGAGGCGCAGCAATTCTCTCTGCCACCTGTTCTTGGAGTTGTCCGCTCCTAAATACCAGGCGTGGAGGTTGAGCTGTTGCGGGTTGTGGAACACATACTTGTGGGACTGCTTGAGTAGAGTCGTTGACACCGGGAGCTGTAGTGGGATCTCTGTTGAGAGCTGCACAAGGTCCCAAAACCACGGCATCCCTGGCCAGCCTGGGGCTATTACGATGATCAGGCAATGGCATTGCCTGATTTTTTGGATCACCCTGTGAAGGAGAGCCGTCGGAGGGTAAGCATAAGCAGTGAGAACCAGTTTATGTGCAAAGCATCTATGTCCCAGGCCTTTGGGTCTGGGATAGGAGACACGTAGAGAGGGAGTTTGTGGTTCAGATGAGTGGCAAACAGGTCCACATGAGGAGTGAACCACTTCTGGCAGATCTGTTTGAACAGCTGTGGATGCAGTGACCATTCTGTTGACTGCGCTTGGTTGGACCTGGATCGGCCATCACATTCAGGCACCCTGGAATGTGTCTGGTCTTTAAAGTTATGTGATAGTGGTGGCACCAAGTCATGATCTTCCACAGGAAAGCGCACATCTTTACTGACTGAGTTCCTCCTTGTTTGTTTATGTAGGCTACCACTGTCAAGTTGTCCGTTGCAACTAGAACTGTTTGGTCCTAGCACTGGTCCATGAAATTTCGAAGGGCCAGTGAGACCGCCTTCAATTCTAGGAGGTTTATTTGTAGCCTTTTTTCTTGGTCTGACCACAGACCCTTGGTAGATCTTTGATCTAAGTGAGCGCCCCAACCTTCGTTTGGGGCGTCTGTAAAGAGTTGGATACTGTGGTCTTTGGGATGAAGGTCTGCGCCTTTCATCACGTTTGCAGGATTCTGCCACCAATCTAGGTGTGCAGAAATGGCATCTGTCCAAGGAAGGAGGTGGTCCAGTGACTGAGGATATCTCCAATGCTCCTTGAGATGAAACTGAAAGGGCCTCATGTGAAGGCATCCCTCCGGGACCATCTTCTCTGTTGAGGCAAGCAACCCAATTAGCGACATCAAACATCTTGCAGTCAAAACATGTTTTGACTTGAGTCGCAGGATCAAATCCTGAAGTTTGAGCCATCTCTCTTGAGTGGGTCTTACAAGGGCTGAATCTAGATGTATTCGTAGCCCACGATGGATTAAAACACCTGAGTAGGTTTCAGTTCGGATTTTTCCTGGTTTATTATCCACCCCAAAGACCGGTCTACCACTGCCTGAGTGTTCACTTGGGCTTCTTCCTGAGACTGGGACCTGATCAGCCAGTCGTCCAGGTATTGGTGAAGTCTGAGTCCTCTGGAGAGGGCCATGAGCTTCACTTCCTTTACGATCATTGTAAAGACCTGGGGGGCTGTGGGTAGTCCAAAAGGAAGGGAGGTGAACTGGAACACCTGTAACCTATGACAAAACCTTAGGTATTTCCTTGAGTTTGGGTGGATGGGGATGTGAAGGTAAGACATGTTCCGAGTCATTGCCAGGGAGGCGGTCCGGTATTCGGTAGTAAGAAGCTATGGTGGGAATGATTTCTGAAATAGGTAGGTTTTGAGTCGACTTTTGAAACTGGAGAGATTTGGAGTGCTGCGTATATCATATGGAAGATCATTCCATAACTTAGGGGCATCATATGAGAAACTATTGTTAAAATGGACCTTTGATTTATGGATGGAAGGACAGTAAGAGGGAACCAGAAGGAACAAATTTTTGGGATTGGAACGTCTTGTATTCATGGCAGATTTGTACAAGGGGAGATATGGTGCAAAATACTTAGGCTGGCCAGTGGTGAGGTACTTATAGACCAAAACTAGGGTTTTGAAGATAATACGTTGTCTAACGGGTAGCCAATGGAGTGTCCTAAGGGTGGATGTAATGTGAGTGTACTTTGAAGCACCAGTGACAAACCGTGCAAGCGCATTTTGAACATATTGGAGCCTTGTAGTGTTTCGGGATGACAAACTGCGAAAAAGAGAGTTGCAATAATCCAAACGACTACTGACCAGAGCATTTGCAATCACCACTGATGTATCCACAGAAAGAAACCTCCTGATACGATGAAGGTCCCTGAGGCTGATAAAGCAGGATTTGATAACAGAATTTACGTGATTGGTGAAACAAAACTTTGCATCAAACAGAACACCCAGATTGCGTACAACATCTGCGGGGGAGAGGCAATTACCCAGGATATTGACAGGTAGTGAGTCACTGAGCCATTTGTGTCTGTCTTTGGCACCGAAGACTATAAATTCTGTTTTATCAGGATTTAGCTTGAGTTTGTTTTCAGACATCCAGACCTGAATATCATTCAAACATGATTTAAGACGGTCAAAAGACTTGAGACTATCATCAGGGGATAAGTGAATGAACAACTGAGTGTCAGTAACGGAATGGCAGTACGTAGCCATTGGTGATAACGTTTAACACGTTTGATGAACATTTGTTTGTTTGCCAGTCTCTCCTGAAAGAACAGAGGCAAAAGACTTGAGACTATCATCAGGGGATAAGTGAATGAACAACTGAGTGTCAGTAACGGAATGGCAGTATGTAGCCATTGGTGATAACATTTAACACGTTTGATGAACATTTGTTTGTTTGCCAGTCTCTCCTGAAAGAACAGAGGCGACCTCCTACTGGTGGACTGAGTGAGACTTTGGAGGAGTCATTGGGAGGAGGGGTTTCCACGCCCTCTTCCCCTATTATGGGGTCGAAAACGACCCCTGGAGACTCTGAAGTTTGGTTTTCCCCTGCCAGAGGAAAACAATTGGTCACTGTTTTGAGAGTTGCCCCATAGAGACATTTCCTGTAGGAGCGTCTTTTCTTGTGGGGACCACGAAAGGGCTTATTCTGGTAGGGTCCGAAACCCTGAGAGTCTTTTGAGGTGCCTTTTTAAAGAAGGAAGTCTTCACCTTCCTTGACTAATTGAGACTTGAACAGGGAAGGCCGCCAAAAGGATGCATTCCTGAGTTCCTGACGTCTCGTCTCCCCTAAATGTGGTTGTAACATGGTCATTTCCTCGTAACAAGGTTGTCCCACCTTGTACCACTTTGGCAGTGGAAGGAGGAGCTCTAATGTATTTACCCTCAAGTAAATTTGCTGCTTGAAAGTCTTGGTCAAACTTATCAAAGGCGTCTTTGATAATGGAGTTCAGAGGCAGCATAGAGGAAGGGCCTCTTGGCCTGAGCTCCTGCCTGCCTTTCTCATCGTCAAGGCCCATGACCGCAGTTGAAGACCTGGGTAAGGATTCTCTAGGGTCTGGAAGTTTGAGGATACGCCTGAAGGTATCCACCTCCTCTGCGTATTGAGAGGGGATGTCAGACAGAGCTACTTTCCTGTAGTAAGGAGGATCTGGGTCATGTTGAGGATTTTCTTGATCATGGAAAGTTATGCAATACGTGCTTTGATAATTAATAAACAAAATGGCTGAAACTAGACATCCAACAATATAAATGAAGTGAGATATAAGTAGAAAACGACAGAAAAACTTCACAAAATATTCCAATATGGCGGCGGCCAACGAGAAAGGAGAAGACAAATGGGGTAGGTCACGTGACGACAACCTGAGGCTATGGCCAACTATAAATGTCTGTTTTTCCTAGACGTTGGCCGGGCCTGGCGGCCATCCGACAACAGCATTCAGTCCCATATGGTAAGCTATTGTAGCGTAATAAAAGCAACAGTTTTAAATTTATAAATGATTTACCCAACAAAATGAATGAGTAAGTCAAAGTAGCTATTACACAGCTATACAATGAGCTACAAGTCCAGGACGCGGATGATGATCATGCATAATCCATAGTATCCCCGATTTTCCTATAACTAGTTTTCACATGACAACCCTGTTGGAGAAATAATCATGATGTATCAGGGCCTTCAGCTGAGAACCCACCAGAAGAATCAGTGCCCATTAGTTGTGGGGTTACCTGTTACAACAATAATAAGCTGGATATCTTTGGTTTTAAACATGAAAATTGTATTTGAATTTCATGGAGGGGTGAAAGGTGGAGTCAAACCATGTAAAACTATATAAGCTCATGCTCTACACACAAAATTATTGTCCCACCAAAAGTGGCAAACCTAACCATCAGGGAGGATACCCTACCAATACCTTCTGATATGATGTCAAGTAAATGTTAAGTTAATGCTTCTGGCTCCTGAACAAGTGTAGTACTAACTTAAAGCTTTATAACAAAGGCTGCACCTGTAACAAAAATTCCATTAACCACAAAGAGTACATTTTTCCTCCTTCACATGCACAAGGGCCATTAAATCAGCAACAAGAGACTGTAATGTGATAACAAAGCCAGCAATTTGCAGTGTAATGACATGTGCTGGATTATTGAAACAAATGCACCAATAAATTCCTTTTACACTGTCTTCAAAGCAAAGCCTCTGAATGATTAATAATAAATTTGTTTGAATTCTACAGGATTTAACTGTGATCTAAATACAGTGCCTAGAACTAGATTGGGCCAACTCGGCGCCAACATATCCCCAGACAGGTCATCACTCACGCCACAGGTTTTGATCGGGAATTTTTTAAAACATAATTACCCATTATTATATGAACTTCAGCACATCAATCTACTCTGTTTATATCTCCCCAAGGAAGATGGTGTATCCCCAGACGCCGAATACATAACTCAAATTATATTTTCAATCTTCCTGCAATGATAACTCTAAACCTATTTTCAAAGTATTTAAATGATTGATGATTGAATGTCCATTCTAAAATAATAATCCCAAAAGAGCATATCTGTTTCTATATTTGTTGACAAATAAAATATTATTTTAACTCAACTCATCATATTTTTCAATCTTCCTTCAAAGTATTTAAATGATTGATGATTCAATGTCCATTCTAAAATTCATAATCCCAAAAGCGCATATCTGTTTCTATATTTGTTCACAAATAAAATATTATTTAAAAAAAAATTATTTATATTATTATTTTATTATATTATTTTTAGAATTTGCGAATTGTTTTCAGTTATTCATTTCCTCTATACCTATATATGTGGTCCATATATATGCAACCTAAATATGTGACACAATCTCAGTTCTGACTCCCCTTTGTGTTATATGTAATGAAGCCCACCACCTCCCACCCCCACCCCTCTCCCCTTCTCCACACCTCTCTCACTATTACACAAGATCTGCAACCCCATTGAGTTCTTTGTTTCTCATCTGATATCATTAAATACCTTTGTTTATTTAGTGTCACTCAATATAGCTAGAGGTCCCAGAGGTGGGTGGGGGGAATCCGGGTGGGGGATGTGGGTTGAGCATAAATGGTAAACAAACAATCTATATAAAAGGGGTACTCAAATACAAAAAGAATTGAGAATTTTAAGTATGTGATTATCAACTGAAATGAGTTCATAACTGTAGGAGCTGTGCCAAAATTAACTGAGGCAAGTTGAATAAAACTGGGCTAGTTGAGGGTTAAAAATCCCCTAGTTTTACTACATAAGGATATAATTTCATTAATATTGGGACTTAAAGCTCACTTAAAGTGTCCATTTTGTCTACTTCAATATGTTTCACCAGTTTCATTTTAAAAAGTGAAAAACTCAGCAAGCAGAGGTATAAGACACAAAAATAAGTTCTTAAAAGACTAAGATAGCCATAACATTATTAATATTCAAAATTTAAATAGACAGGCATTTCCTTTTAAAAATTCAAAGATTTCAGCTCTATAACCCACATAGTTTGACAGTTACTGGGCTTTAAAGTGGCATAATATCCATAAATTGGGTTTCTGTGGGCATTTTACAATTGTTAAAGAGACCTTAGCAATTAAACTACAGATCTGAAACTTTTTGGGGGGACATACATAACAAACAAAAATCATATATAATACAGTTTAAGACTTGTCACACTAAGCATTTCCAAATAACAGGGCAAAATACGGAAAAAATGTCAAAAAAGGCACTTGGGCGAGTGTCTATGGCCCTCATACACAGGTTAAATGTCTACTAAAAACCTTGATTTTCGGCATATGTAAAAAGGACATAATAATGCATTCCCAGATGGGATTTCAGCTCCATCAATCACATAGTTTAACAGTTACAGGGCTTAAAGGTGGTAAAAAGTCCAAATATTGGGTCATTGTGGGCCTTTTAGAGATCTCGATGTGGCTTTCAAATTAAAGCTTCAGACTTAAAATTTGTTACATACTAAGATTACACATAGAATATGTATCTAATAAAGTTTGAAACTTCTCAGACTTACCATTTGCAAGTTACAGAGCAAAATATGTGAAAAATGTCTTAAAAGGGTCACTCAGGTGGGTGTTAAAGGTCCTCATACACAGGTTAAATGTCTACTTGAAGCCTTGATTTTTGGCACATGTAAAAAGAACATAATAATGTATTCCCAGATGAGATTTCAGCTCTATCAGTCACATAGTTTAACAGTCACAGGCCTTAAAATTGGCAAAAAGTCCAAATACTGGGTCTTTATGGGGCCTTCTAGAGACCTAAATGTGGCCTTCAAATTAAAGCTTCAGACTTAAAATTTGTCACATACTAAGATTACACATAGAATATGCATCTAATACAGTTTGAAACTTCTTAGACTTACCATTTCCAAGTTACAGGGAAAAATATGTGAAAAATGTCTAAAAATGGTCACTCGGGTGGGGATTTATGGTCCTCATACACAGGTTAAATGTCTTCTTAAAGCCTTAATTTTTGGCACATATAAAAATAACATACTAATATCTTCTCAGATAGGATTTGAGCTCTATCAGTCACATAGTTTGACAGTCACAGGGCTTAAAAGTAGCAAAAAGTCCAAATATTGGGTCTTTGGGAGCCTTTTAGAGACCTCAATTTGACCTTCAAAATTAAAGCTTCAGACTTAAAATCTGTTACATACTAAGATTACACACAGAATATATATCTAATACAGTTTGAAACTTCTCAGACTTACCATTTCCAAGTTACAGGGAAAAAGATGTGAAAAATGTCTTATAAGGGTCACTCGGGTGGGTGTTTATGGTCCTGATACACAGGTTAACTGTCTATTAAAGGCCTAAATGTTGGGGCACATATAAGAAAACACATAGATATATTCCCAGATGATATTTAACTTAGATGAGAGACATAGTTTGAAAGCTACAGTGCTTGAAAGTGGCAAAAAGTGCATAAATTGGGTCTCTGTGGGCACTTTTGAGACCTTAAGTCGACCCCTTTGGGTAAACCTACAGCCCTAAAATTTTCTACAGACAAGGATTACATATCAAAGTTATACCTAGCGCAGTTTGAGACTCATCAGAATTATCACTTCCAAATTATAGGGCAAAATATGTGTAAAGTATAGCAAAAAATCCCTAAGTGGGGGTATTTATGGGCCTCAAACACAATTTTCTCCTCAACTTAAAGTCATGATTTTCGGCACATGTACTAAGAACATATTAATGTGTTGTCAGGTAAAATTTCAGCCAGCTGAGCATCATAGTTTGTGACCTACAGGGCTCTAAGTGGCCAAAAGTGCAATTTCTGACCTTAAGGTGGCCATAAGTTCTTTTTTACTGGGAGTTTAAGGTCACCTTAAAATAGGGATCTTCCTTTGGGCACCCTTAACATGTGTACCAAGTTTGAAAAAAAAATATTAATTTGTTTTTGAGTTATCGCGTCCACAAGGAAATTTCTACGGCGGCGGCGGCGCGACGGACCTGAATCCAATATATCCCCGACTTTCGTCTGGGGATATAATTAAGAGCATTTAATGTTAAGCAATACAAGTCTAAACTTTTTGGCCTGAACAGCAAGTGAGATGAACATTCTACTTTCATGCTATATATAAACTAGATTGGGCCAACTCGGCGCCAACATATCCCCAGACAGGTCATCACTCACGCCACAGGTTTTGATCGGGAATTTTTTAAAACATAATTACCCATTATTATATGAACTTCAGCACATCAATCTACTCTGTTTATATCTCCCCAAGGAAGATGGTGTATCCCCAGACGCCGAATACATACCTCAAATTATATTTTCAATCTTCCTGCAATGATAACTCTAAACCTATTTTCAAAGTATTTAAATGATTGATGATTGAATGTCCATTCTAAATTAATAATCCCAAAAGAGCATATCTGTTTCTATATTTGTTGACAAATAAAATATTATTTTTAACTCAACTCATCATATTTTTCAATCTTCCTTCAAAGTATTTAAATGATTGATGATTCAATGTCCATTCTAAAATTCATAATCCCAAAAGCGCATATCTGTTTCTATATTTGTTCAGAAATAAAATATTATTTAAAAAAAAATTATTTATATTATTATTTTATTATATTATTTTTAGAATTTGCAAATTGTTTTCAGTTATTCATTTCCTCTATACCTATATATGTGGTCCATATATATGCAACCTAAATATGTGACACAATCTCAGTTCTGACTCCCCTTTGTGTTATATGTAATGAAGCCCACCACCTCCCACCCCCACCCCTCTCCCCTTCTCCACACCTCTCTCACTATTACACAAGATCTGCAACCCCATTGAGTTCTTTGTTTCTCATCTGATATCACTAAATACCTTTGTTTATTTAGTGTCACTCAATATAGCTGGAGGTCCCAGAGGTGGGTGGGGGGAATCCGGGTGGGGGGTGTGGGTTGAGCATAAATGGTAAACAAACAATCTATATAAAAGGGGTACTCAAATACAAAAAGAATTGAGAATTTTAAGTATGTGATTATCAACTGAAATGAGTTCATAACTGTAGGAGCTGTGCCAAAATTAACTGAGGCAAGTTGAATAAAACTGGGCTAGTTGAGGGTTAAAAATCCCCTAGTTTTACTACATAAGGATATAATTTCATTAATATTGGGACTTAAAGCTCACTTAAAGTGTCCATTTTGTCTACTTGAATATGTTTAACCAGTTTCATTTTAAAAAGTGAAAAACTCAGCAAGCAGAGGTATAACACACAAAAATAAGTTCTTAAAAGACTAAGATAGCCATAACATTATTAATATTCAAAATTTAAATAGACAGGCATTTCCTTTTAAAAATTCAAAGATTTCAGCTCTATAACCCACATAGTTTGACAGTTACTGGGCTTTAAAGTGGCATAATATCCATAAATTGGGTTTCTGTGGGCATTTTACAATTGTTAAAGAGACCTTAGCAATTAAACTACAGATCTGAAACTTTTTGGGGGACATACATAACAAACAAAAATTATATATAATACAGTTTAAGACTTGTCACACTAAGCATTTCCAAATAACAGGGCAAAATACGGAAAAAATGTCAAAAAAGGCACTTGGGCGAGTGTCTATGGCCCTCATACACAGGTTAAATGTCTACTAAAAACCTTGATTTTCGGCATATGTAAAAAAGGACATAATAATGCATTCCCAGATGGGATTTCAGCTCCATCAATCACATAGTTTAACAGTTACAGGGCTTAAAGGTGGTAAAAAGTCCAAATATTGGGTCATTGTGGGCCTTTTAGAGATCTCGATGTGGCTTTCAAATTAAAGCTTCAGACTTAAAATTTGTTACATACTAAGATTACACATAGAATATGTATCTAATAAAGTTTGAAACTTGTCAGACTTACCATTTCCAAGTTACAGAGCAAAATATGTGAAAAATGTCTTAAAAGGGTCACTCAGGTGGGTGTTTAAGGTCCTCATACACAGGTTAAATGTCTACTTGAAGCCTTGATTTTTGGCACATGTAAAAAAAACATAATAATGTATTCCCAGATGAGATTTCAGCTCTATCAGTCACATAGTTTAACAGTCACAGGCCTTAAAATTGGCAAAAAGTCCAAATACTGGGTCTTTATGGGGCCTTCTAGAGACCTAAATGTGGCCTTCAAATTAAAGCTTCAGACTTAAAATTTGTCACATACTAAGATTACACATAGAATATGCATCTAATACAGTTTGAAACTTCTTAGACTTACCATTTCCAAGTTACAGGGAAAAATATGTGAAAAATGTCTAAAAATGCTCACTCGGGTGGGGATTTATGGTCCTCATACACAGGTTAAATGTCTTCTTAAAGCCTCAATTTTTGGCACATATAAAGATAACATACTAATATCTTCTCAGATAGGATTTGAGCTCTATCAGTCACATAGTTTGACAGTCACAGGGCTTAAAAGTAGCAAAAAGTCCAAATATTGGGTCTTTGGGAGCCTTTTAGAGACCTCAATTTGACCTTCAAAATTAAAGCTTCAGACTTAAAATCTGTTACATACTAAGATTACACACAGAATATATATCTAATACAGTTTGAAACTTCTCAGACTTACCATTTCCAAGTTACAGGGAAAAAGATGTGAAAAATGTCTTATAAGGGTCACTCGGGTGGGTGTTTATGGTCCTGATACACAGGTTAACTGTCTATTAAAGGCCTAAATGTTGGGGCACATATAAGAAAACACATAGATATATTCCCAGATGATATTTAACTTAGATGAGAGACATAGTTTGAAAGCTACAGTGCTTGAAAGTGGCAAAAAGTGCATAAATTGGGTCTCTGTGGGCACTTTTGAGACCTTAAGTCGACCCCTTTGGGTAAACCTACAGCCCTAAAATTTTCTACAGACAAGGATTACATATCAAAGTTATACCTAGCGCAGTTTGAGACTCATCAGAATTATCACTTCCAAATTATAGGGCAAAATATGTGTAAAGTATAGCAAAAAATCCCTAAGTGGGGGTATTTATGGGCCTCAAACACAATTTTCTCCTCAACTTAAAGTCATGATTTTCGGCACATGTACTAAGAACATATTAATGTGTTGTCAGGTAAAATTTCAGCCAGCTGAGCATCATAGTTACCTACAGGGCTCTAAGTGGCCAAAAGTGCAATTTCTGACCTTAAGGTGGCCATAAGTTCTTTTTTACTGGGAGTTTAAGGTCACCTTAAAATAGGGATCTTCCTTTGGGCACCCTTAACATGTGTACCAAGTTTGAAAAAAAAATATTAATTTGTTTTTGAGTTATCGCGTCCACAAGGAAATTTCTACGGCGGCGGCGGCGCGACGGACCTGAATCCAATATATCCCCGACTTTCGTCTGGGGATATAAATATACTCAACGTACTTTTATTTTTGGACAAATTCAATTGCATAGTGTAAAGGCATAGCTCAAACTGTTCGTGTTTTTGAGGAAATATCAACAATGTAATGAATATTCATCCCAGGGATAGTCATTAAGGCTTCAATATCTTAAATGCTTCATGTTTTGCATCTGGAATCTAAGTTAGCATGGTCATTGTTCACATCTATACTAATTATAGATAAGACTTTAAATGAAAATAGCATCAGTGATGCCCGTACCCCACAGCCTGCAGAAATAGTTTTCAACATCATGAGATACAGTAGTGAAACAGTACAAAGATCGGAAACTTTCAGAGCAGTGTCAGTTATATAAAGATCCAAACAATATTTAAATGGAGAAAATAATGTCCAAGAGAAAGAAACTGTATATAAAGATGAAGTATTAAAACAAGACAATTCAATACCAAGATGACAGGATTAACCAGTAAACTAAAAATTATGAAGCTGTAAAATTAATTAACTGGAGAATATATGTCAATGGAAAGAGCACAATTATGTAAAAGTACATATAATAATCAGTTGCAGCAATCCATATATCTTTGTCATAACAGAAACATGTCGCAAACATGGGAGGTGAACACACTTTGTCAGAGCCAAAGCTAAAGGTCACACCATGATGCACACCTTCACCCCCAACCAATGTCCCTACCAAGTGTCAACCTTCTACACCTTAAACAATTCAAGAGCCTGGACAAGATTTTAAAACTCATTGTCAATACAACAAGGTCAAAGGTCAAATCCAAGGTCACACCATGATGCTGCACACCTACACCCATCAACCAATGTCCCTAGCAAGTATCAACTTCCTACACCTTATGGTTTGTGAGATACAGCAGGAAAAAAATTTTTCCTGGCCACCACCCGCCCTTCCAGACACCATGGGTGAAAACGATACTCCGACAGCCCTTAAGGGCTGTGGGGTAAAAAGGAAATCTGGACTGGTATTCACAAACAATCTCAAACTCAGTCTCAGACTCAAAATCAAATATAATCCCTATAATTTAGGGTTTAAACTTTGAGTATATACTTATGTAGGACTGAGTTTGAGTTTGAGACTGTGACTGAGTTTGAGTTTGAAACTGAGTTTGAGGTTTTTTGTGAATACCAGCCCAGTCTTTCTGGCTACACTTTTTCACTGCTTTTTCATATAGATGATGGTCCATTTGTGCTTGATTGGACAGCTGTTCAATACCCAAGGGCCATCTAGGAAAATCTCCGGATCTCTGAACCAAGCAGAGCAACCATTGTGGCTGGGTAAACAATTGCTGTGATCCACAGATGAGGAAAGTGAGGAGATGAGGAAATGCCAGGTTTTTTAAAAATGTTTCCGGTGGTCCAGGGTGCACCGCAAGACTCCAGTGCATTGTGCTAAATCTTCTTGAATATCAACCCTCTGTCCGTAGGGGGGCCCTAGGGTCCTTGGCATTCTGGATTCTTCCATGAATGCCCACCCAAGTCTGAAGGTCACCCATAGTGAAGGTCACTTGGGATGATACACTGGTTGAGGAGTACACATCTTTATAGCCTGGCTGGGGATCAGGGATCAAGGCCTTTAAATTATATTTTAGGGGGTTTAGGGTTCAGTTTTTGTTTAAAAAATTTTGTGATAGGTTTGTAACCCCTTGGTTTTATAACTTAAATTCTACGAGGTCTAGACTTCCAAGACTCTGAGATTAAATTTCAACTTCTTGGGGTCAAGAGTGCTGCTGCTTCACCTGCTTTTGCTCTGATGTGAGTTTTTGTTGTGTGAATGTCTTTGTTCTGAACTGTGTCATGCCTGGCTCATCTAAATTTGCTGCCTGCTTCCGATGTACTTGATGAATGGTTCTTAATCTCGCTGTCATCAGAGGTGTGAGGGGGTTGTGGCAATCAGTCGGTTCACCATCCTCCATCCAGTCTAATGTGTCATGGACGGATTCTGTCTAAGAGGGGATGCAAAACCCACAGAGCATACTCTGCCAGTCTCTGATGTCAAAACCCAAGTGTTTTACACAGAAATTCAAGATGGCTGCAAAAAGTAGTGGGAAAACAATTTTTGGTAAAAAGTGGCAGATGACTCCTTGGTGGCAAAAGTGGCAGATGATATCCTCGGGGGTCAAAAATTTCTTTGAAATCGCTCTATCACGCACTGTTTCTGAGGTAAATGTGTTTTTGTGTTTTACATATAAAATGGCCACCAAAACTAGTGGAAAACTAGATTGGGCCAACTCGGCGCCAACATATCCCCAGACAGGTCATCACTCACGCCACAGGTTTTGATCGGGAATTTTTTAAAACATAATTACCCATTATTATATGAACTTCAGCATATCAATCTACTCTGTTTATATCTTCCCAAGAAAGATGGTGTATCCCCAGACGCCGAATACATAACTCAAATTATATTTTCAATCTTCCTGCAATGATAACTCTAAACCTATTTTCAAAGTATTTAAATGATTGATGATTGAATGTCCATTCTAAAATAATAATCCCAAAAGAGCATATCTATTTCTATATTTGTTGACAAATAAAATATTATTTTTAACTCAACTCATCATACTTTTCAATCTTCCTTCAAAGTATTTAAATGATTGATGTTTCAATGTCCATTCTAAAATTCATAATCCCAAAAGCGCATATCTGTTTCTATATATGTTCACAAATAAAATATTATTTAAAAAAAATTATTTATATTATTATTTTATTATATTATTTTTAGAATTTGCAAATTGTTTTCAGTTATTCATTTCCTCTATACCTATATATGTGGTCCATATATATGCAACCTAAATATGTGACACAATCTCAGTTCTGACTCCCCTTTGTGTTATATGTAATGAAGCCCACCACCTCCCACCCCCACCCCTCTCCCCTTCTCCACACCTCTCCCACTATTACACAAGATCTGCAACCCCATTGAGTTCTTTGTTTCTCATCTGATATCATTAAATACCTTTGTTTATTTAGTGTCACTCAATATAGCTGGAGGTCCCAGAGGTGGGTGGGGGGAATCCGGGTGGGGGATGCATAAATGGTAAACAATCTATATAAAAGGGGTACTCAAATACAAAAAGAATTGAGAATTTTAAGTATGTGATTATCAACTGAAATGAGTTCATAACTGTAGGAGCTGTGTCAAAATTAACTGAGGCAAGTTGAATAAAACTGGGCTAGTTGAGGGTTAAAAATCCCCTAGTTTTACTACATAAGGATATAATTTCATTAATATTGGGACTTAAAGCTCACTTAAAGTGTCCATTTTGTCTACTTGAATATGTTTAACCAGTTTCATTTTAAAAAGTTAAAAACTCAGCAAGCAGAGGTATAACACACAAAAATAAGTTCTTAAAAGACTAAGATAGCCATAACATTATTAATATTCAAAATTTAAATAGACAGGCATTTCCTTTTAAAAATTCAAAGATTTCAGCTCTATAACCCACATAGTTTGACAGTTACTGGGCTTTAAAGTGGCATAATGTCCATAAATAGGGTTTCTGTGGGCATTTTACAATTGTTAAAGAGACCTTAGCAATTAAACTACAGATCTGAAACTTTTTGGGGGACATACATAACAAACAAAAATTATATATAATACAGTTTAAGACTTGTCACACTAAGCATTTCCAAATAACAGGGCAAAATACGGAAAAAATGTCAAAAAAGGCACTTGGGCGAGTGTCTATGGCCCTCATACACAGGTTAAATGTCTACTAAAAACCTTGATTTTCGGCATATGTAAAAAGGACATAATAATGCATTCCCAGATGGGATTTCAGCTCCATCAATTACATAGTTTAACAGTCACAGGGCTTAAAGGTGGTAAAAAGTCCAAATATTGGGTCTCTGTGGGCCTTTTAGAGATCTCGATGTGGCTTTCAAATTAAAGCTTCAGACTTAAAATTTGTTACATACTAAGATTACACATAGAATATGTATCTAATAAAGTTTGAAACTTCTCAGACTTACCATTTCCAAGTTACAGAGCAAAATATGTGGAAAAATGTCTTAAAAGGGTCACTCAGATGGGTGTTTAAGGTCCTCATACACAGGTTAAATGTCTACTTGAAGCCTTGATTTTTGGCACATGTAAAAAGAACATAATAATGTATTCCCAGATGAGATTTCAGCTCTATCAGTCACATAGTTTAACAGTCACAGGCCTTAAAATTGGCAAAAAGTCCAAATACTGGGTCTTTATGGGGCCTTCTAGAGACCTAAATGTGGCCTTCAAATTAAAGCTTCAGACTTAAAATTTGTCACATACTAAGATTACACATAGAATATGCATCTAATACAGTTTGAAACTTCTTAGACTTACCATTTCCAAGTTACAGGGAAAAATATGTGAAAAATGTCTAAAAATGGTCACTCGGGTGGGGATTTATGGTCCTCATACACAGGTTAAATGTCTTCTTAAAGCCTTAATTTTTGGCACATATATAAATAACATACTAATATCTTCCCAGATAGGATTTGAGCTCTATCAGTCACATAGTTTGACAGTCACAGGGCTTAAAAGTAGCAAAAAGTCCAAATATTGGGTCTTTGGGAGCCTTTTAGAGACCTCAATTTGACCTTCAAAATTAAAGCTTCAGACTTAAAATCTGTTACATACTAAGATTACACACATAATATATATCTAATACAGTTTGAAACTTCTCAGACTTACCATTTCCAAGTTACAGGGAAAAAGATGTGAAAAATGTCTTATAAGGGTCACTCGGGTGGGTGTTTATGGTCCTGATACACAGGTTAACTGTCTGTTAAAGGCCTAAATGTTGGGGCACATATAAGAAAACACATAGATATATTCCCAGATGATATTTAACTTAGATGAGAGACATAGTTTGAAAGCTACAGTGCTTGAAAGTGGCAAAAAGTGCACAAATTGGGTCTCTGTGGGCACTTTTGAGACCTTAAGTCGACCCCTTTGGGTAAACCTACAGCCCTAAAATTTTCTACAGACAAGGATTACATATCAAAGTTATACCTAGCACAGTTTGAGACTCATCAGAATTACCACTTCCAAATTATAGGGCAAAATATGTGAAAAGTATAGCAAAAAATCCCTAAGTGGGGGTATTTATGGGCCTCAAACACAATTTTCTCCCCAACTTAAAGTCGTGATTTTCGGCACATGTACTAAGAACATATTAATGTGTTGTCAGGTAAAATTTCAGCCAGCTGAGCATCATAGTTTGTGACCTACAGGGCTCTAAGTGGCCAAAAGTGCAATTTCTGACCTTAAGGTGGCCATAAGTTCTTTTTTACTGGGAGTTTAAGGTCACCTTAAAATAGGGATCTTCCTTTGGGCACCCTTAACATGTGTACCAAGTTTGAAAAAAAAATATTAATTTGTTTTTGAGTTATCGCGTCCACAAGGAAATTTCTACGGCGGCGGCGGCGCGACGGACCTGAATCCAATATATCCCCGACTTTCGTCTGGGGATATAATAATTTTTGAAAGAACCCGGCAGGTTAATCTGCAAGTACCATACTAATCAAAAATTTTAGAGGGAAAACAATTTTTGGTAAAAAGTAGCAAATGACTCTCCATATACCGTGGGGATCAAAACTTTTGTCGAAACCACTCTATCTCCCACCATTTCCGAAATAAATGCGTGTTTGCGTTTTATGCATAAATCAAGATGACCACCAAAAATGGTGGGAAAATGATTTTTGAAAGAAATTGGTAAGATAATCTGCGTATACTGTGCTGGTCAAAACTTTTTGTCAAATTTGCTCTATCTCACACTGTTTCCAAGATAAATGCACTTTTGCATTTTACCCAAAAATTGAAGATGGCCGCCAGAAATGGCAGGAAAAGAATTTTTGGCAAAAACTGGCAGATGAATCTGGGTATACCATGTGGCTAAACTTTTTTGTAGACATCGTTCTGTTTGGCGCCATTTCCAACTGAAGATAAATGTCATTGTGCTTTTGTGTTTTGCGCAGAAATTCAAGATGGCTGCCAAAAATTGCAGGAAAACAACTTATGACAAAAAGTGCAAGATGACTCAGCATATACCCTGTGGGTCAAAAATCTTGCACCATTTCCAAGATAAATACATTTTTTATTTACATATAAATTCAAGATGGCCACCAAAAATGGCAGAAAAATGATTTTTGGCGAAAAGTGGAAGATAAGTTTGCAGAGAAAGAGAAACTGACAAAAATTGACAAAACTGTTTTATCTTGCAGCATTTCTGAGATAAATGCGTTTTTGTGGTTTACGCAGAATTTCAAGATAACCACCAAAAATGGCAGTAAAATTTTGGGCAAAAAGTGGCAGATCACTCTGGATATACCCTGAGGGTCAACAATTTTGTTGAAATCACTTTATTTCCCACTGTTTTTGAGATAAATGCGTTCCTATGTATACAGAAATTTAAGATAGCTGCAAAAGTAGTGGGAAAACTATTTTTGACAAACAGTGGCAGTTGACTCCGCGTATACCATGCGGTAAATAATTTTGTAAAAATCAATCGATATCGCACCAATTCTAAGATAAATGCGCTTGTTCTGTTTTACGCAGAAATTCAAGATGCACGGCCAGAATGGCAGGAAAACAATTTTGAGCAAAAGTGGCAGCTGACTCTACATATACCTTATGGGTAAAAAATTTCATTGAAATCGCTATATCATGTACCGTTTCCAAGATAAATGCGTTTTGGGATTTATGCAGAATTTTAGAATGGCCGCCAAAAAATGTGAGAATACTATTTTTGGGAAAAAGTGGCAGAAAACTCTACATACACCCTGGGGGTAAAAAATTACGTCGAATTGCTTTATCTCACACTGTTTCCAAGATAAATACATTTTTACGCAGAATTTCAAGATGGCCGCCAAAATTGGTGAGAAAATTAAAAAATAGCATCAGAGATGCTCGTACCCCACAGCCTGGGGAAATATTTTTCAACACCATGAGATATAGAAGTAGTATAATAGTACAAAGTTCAAGATACTTTCAGAGCAGTGTCAGTTATATTAAGGTCCAAATAATGCTTAAGTAGAGAAAATAATATCTAAGGAAAAGAAATGTATGTAAAGATGAAGTATTAACACAAAACAATTCAATAATAAAATGACAGCACTTATCAGTAAACCAAAAATGGCTGAATTATGGTTTGGATGTTTTGAATATTACCCATGCATACAGAAGTGGCAATACATTCAATGAATGCTTATGTGTGGTGTTGGAGAAAAGCTTGTGGCTCACTTGATGAAATTCCATCTGTTACAATGGGAACTTGCAAAAGCAAATTCTTAATGAATTCTAATATGATTTTAACAGTGCTTAATCTGCATCAACAGACAGACCCAAAGGTGCAACAAGATTTTAAAGGTCAATACAGCAAGGTCAAAGGTCAATCAGTGTCACACCATGACGTGGCACACCTAAAATCCTCAACCAATGTCCCTACCAAGTATAAACTTCCTACACCTTACAGTCTCTGAGATAGCCTGGACAAGATTTTATAGGTCAAGGTCACTACAGCAAGGTCAAAGGTCAAATTAAGGTCACACTATGACATAGCACACCTACACCCCCTAACCAATGTCTCTAGCAAGTATCAACTTCCTACACCTTACGGTTTCCAAGATATAGCCCGGACCAGGTTTTATAGGTCAAGTTCACTACAGCAAGGTCAAATCAAGGTCACACCATGATGTTGCACACCTACTACCCGAAACCAATGTCCTCAACAAGTATCAGCTTCCTACACCTTACAGTTTCTGAAATATAGCCCGGACAAGATTTTATAGGTCAAGGTCACTATGGCAAAGGTCAAATCAAGGTCACACTATGACGTTGCACATCTACACCCCTTAACCAATGTCCCTACCAAGTATCAACTTCCTACACCTTACAGTTGCTGAGATATAGCCCGGACAAGGTTTTATAGGTCAAGATCACTACGGCAAGGTCAAAGGTCAAATCAAGGTCAGACCATAATGTTGCACACCTACAACTCCTAACTAATGTTCCTACCAAGTATCAACTTCCTACACCTCACGGTTTGCAAGATATAGCCCGGACAAGATTTTATAGGTCAAGGTCACTACAGCAAGGTCAAAGGTCAAATCAAGGTCACACTATGACAAAGCACACCTACACCCCCTAACCAATGTCCCTACGAAGTATCAACTTCCTACACCTTAAGGTCAAATCAAGGTCACACCATGATGCTGCACACCTACAACCCCTAACCAATGTCCCTACCAAGCATCAACTTCCTACACCTTACGGTTTCCAAGATATAGCCCGGACCAGGTTTTATACGTCAAGTTCACTACAGCAAGGTCAAAGGTCAAATCAAGGTCACACCATGATGTTGCACACCTACTGCCCGAAACCAATGTCATCAACAAGTATCAGCTTCCTACACATTACAGTTTCTGAAATATAGCCCGGACAAGATTTTATAGGTCAAGGTTACTATGGCAAAGGTCAAATCAAGGTCACACTATGACGTTGCACATCTACACCCCCTAACCAATGTCCCTACCAAGTATCAACTTCCTACACCTTACATTTGCTGAGATATAGCCCGGACAAGGTTTTATAGGTTAAGGTCACTACGGCAAGGTCCAAGGTCAAATCAAGGTCACACCATGATGTTGCACACCTACAACTCCTAACTAATGTTCCCACCAAGTATCAACTCCCTACACCTCACGGTTTGCGAGATATAGCCCGGACAAGATTTTATAGGTCAAGGTCACTATGGCAAGGTCGAAGGTCAAATCAAGGTCAGACCATGACGTTGCACACCTACACCCCCTAACCAATGTCCCTACCAAGTATCAACTTCCTACACCTCACGGTTTGCGAGATATAGCCCGGACAAGATTTTATAGGTCAAGGTCACTACAGCAAGGTCAAAGGTCAAATCAAGGTCACACTATGACATAGCACACCTACACCCCCTAACCAATGTCCCTACGAAGTATCAACTTCCTACACCTTACGGTTTCCAAGATATAGCTCGGACCAGGTTTTATAGGTCAAGTTCACTACAGCAAGGTCAAAGGTCAAATCAAGGTCACACCATGATGTTGCACACCTACTACCCCCAACCATTGTCTTCACCAAGTATCAGCTTCCTACACCTTACAGTTTCTGAAATATAGCCCGGACAAGATTTTAGAGGTCAAGGTTACTATGGCAAAGGTCAAATCAAGGTCACACTATGACATTGCACATGTACACCCCCTAACCAATGTCCCTACCAAGTATCAACTTCCTACACCTTACATTTGCTGAGATATAGCCCGGACAAGGTTTTATAGGTTAAGGTCACTACGGCAAGGTCCAAGGTCAAATCAAGGTCACACCATGATGTTGCACACCTACAACTCCTAACTAATGTTCCCACCAAGTATCAACTCCCTACACCTCACGGTTTGCGAGATATAGCCCGGACAAGATTTTATAGGTCAAGGTCACTATGGCAAGGTCGAAGGTCAAATCAAGGTCAGACCATGACGTTGCACACCTACACCCCCTAACCAATGTCCCTACCAAGTATCAACTTCCTACACCTTACGGTTTCCAAGATATAGCCCGGACAAGATTTTCTAGGCCAAGGTCACTATGGCAAGATCAAAGGTCAAATCAAGGTCAGACCATGACGTTGCACACCTACACCCCCCAACCAATGTCCCTGCCAAGTATGAACTTCCTACACCTTACAGTTTCTGAGATACAGCCCGGACAAACTATTTCCCGCCGCCCGCCCGCCCGCCTGCCCACACGCCCGCCCGCCCATCCGGACACCATGGGTGAAAACAATACCCCACATGTGGGGTAAAAATTACTGGAAATCCTCTATCTCGCAATGTTTCTGATATATTAAAGATTTTTCATTTTTATTGTTACCAAAAATTGGGGCGTTTAGTTAATTATTAATAAGTCAGCCATTCTGTGGCGAACCTCTTACAAAACTTAATAATTCCTAGACATCTATACAAAAAGCAACTTGCCAAATTTCATGTAAATAGGTGAAGTGCTTTTTAAGTTATCATCAAGACAAGTACACCCACATGTTTTTGGTCATGTGACTTCTCTGACTGGTTGAAATGTCATGACAGCATATTCAGAAAATTTTCCCCGGGATACTGCAAATATGTGCCAAATTTGAAGAGAATACACCCAGTGGTTACCAAGCTATAGCCAATAGAAAATGTGGGAGTCAGCAAATCCGGGATTCCCTTCCACATGAATTTCTCTTGTATACAAACAAGCGTCCAGCAAAAAATGAAACGAAAGAGCTTACCCATAAAGCGAATAGTTCAAACTCCTATATTGACACCTCAAAACTTGTTGGCAAAAAAAACCCCATTATTTGAAACCAAACCATTACTGATTTTGTCCTTCAAGAATTTGAGGGGTGAAAATAACTAACAGGGCAGAAATGACTGTGTAACACTGATATAAACCCTTTTCCGCAAAATACTTTGTAAAACCAAAACACCCCATTTGACAAATTTGCTCAATTATTCACTGTATAGAAACATCAGTAGTTGTCCACAGCAGAGATCAGTAACAGGCATGTTAAAACCCACACAAACTGTACTTTCTGTGATGGAGCAATCACTGTAATGCCACTTCAGTATATATGTGCCCATACGTCATTGGCGAGTGCTAAATGGCCCTCTTTTTGCTGCTACCTTTATTGCTTAGCAGTGATTGCAACAATCCTCTTGACAAACAGGACAGCCAATGCCATGTATTTATTACCCTTGCACTAGCTTTCCAGGGGAAGTGACTTTTTATCTGTTTCCTGTATAAACATGAGTAGATATTTCTTTCTATATTTTTTAGGTTACCCACTATGCCATGTTGGGTTCTTTTTCTCCCATATATTCAAATGAAAGAGCAAAGAGACAACACAGACAACAATGCATCTACACATGTATCTAAATGTGTTATTTGTGATCTGTGACTTCCAATGTTTTACACAGTGTTTCATGTATCCAAATACAATTTGCAATTCACAATTTTATACCCCCAAGAGCAAAACAAAAATCGCTATTTGAATATTTATCTCACTATTTGATTTGAAGCTATTATCAGATAAAGGTGCATTCTTAACAAAACTTTTTATTTGGGTTAAAATGGTGTAATATACCATTGCTTGACTGGGTGATAAGCTATTAATTAAAGTGCTAACTATAAACAGTTCACTTCTGATATCATCGAGTATTGTTTCCAACTACTATAATTTTACTTGAAATTCGCAATTACTGTTGCTGTTGTTAAAAACCTATTTTGTTCTAGATTATCACAAAAATGTGGTTTAGAGAATATAAAATTGTAAATAGCGGATCACATGAATGAAGACATAACTCACTTGATACTCTCATGGTGTAAAAACTATTTCTCCCAATTATTACCTCCGCCAAGGAGGTTATGTTTTCGTGTCAGTTGGTTTGTGCATTTCTTTGTGCATTTGTGAACAAGATAACTCAAAAAATTATGGATGGATTTTCATGAAATTTTCAGGATATGTCTGAAAAGGTAAAAGGAAGAAATGATTCAATTTTGGGAGTGATCCAGATCACTATTTGGGTCTGGATCCATGAAATGTAATTTTTAAAGACAGATAACTCAAAAAGTTATGGATGGATTTTGATGAAATTTTCAGGATATGTCCTAAATGTGACAAGGAACGAGTGATTATATTTTGGGAGTGATCTGGATCCATGAAAAATATATTGGGAGTGATCCGGATTGAGCTCCCGTGGCGGAGGTCTGTGCTCTCCAAGTGCTCTTGTTTTTCTGTATTATTTATATCAAGACTTAATACCTTCTACGTCACCCTGCAATACCATTATCAATTTATCACAAGTAAATCAATTGTTAACTGAAAAAGAAATGTTTTCTTACATTATCACAAGAAAACAAAACAAAAATTTTTGAGCATAACTGTATATCACCCGTCCAAACTACTTATTAATACCTACACAAAGAATGTTGTTGCACATAATTTTACCTTTAATTCGAAAGCCACTCTTCTATGCTATGATGTATACTCGCGCTTGATATTAAAAACACTGAAATCGCAAGTTTGTGTGATACTTTCCAGTCTGAAAGAAATCAAAATTGCACCGAATGACTTTGGTATTCAACTGCTAGTGTGGTTTATTTACCAACAATCAGACCAAGATTTACAGTGGAAATATCCACACTTGAACTTTGAAGTAACTATCAAATTGAAGTTTATGTATTAGCAATGTAAATGTATGGAGCATGCAATGGTACTTTAGATAAAAGAGCATCAGAGATACCCGTACCCCATAGCCTAGGCAAATATTTTTACAACCATGAGGTACAGAAGTACTGTATCAGTATAAAATTCAGAATACTTTCAGAGCACTGTCAGTTATATAAAGGTCCAAACAATGTTTAAATAGAGAAAATAATGTCTAAGAGAAAGATAATGCATGTACTCTTTATCTACATCTGGCATCGTGAATTATGGTTTAGATGTTTTGAATATTACCATGCATACAGAAGTGGTAATACATTCAATGAATGCTTATGTGTGGTGTTGGGAGCAAAATCTGTGGCTCACTTGATGAAATTCCATGTGTTACAATGGGAAGTTGTAAAAGTAAAATTCTTGATGAATTCCAATATGATTTTAACAGTGCTTAATCTGCATCAAAAGACAGACCCAAAGGTGCAACAAGATTTTAAAGGTCAAGGTCACTACAACAAGGTCAAAGGTCAAATCAAGGTCACACCATGATGCTGCACACCTACAACCCCTAACCAATGTCCCTACCAAGCATCAACTTCCTACAACTTACGGTTTCCGAGATATAGCCTGGACAAGATTTTATAGATCAAGGTCACTATGGCAAGGTCAAAGGTCAAATCAAGGTCAGACCATGATGTTGCACATCTACACCCCCTAACCAATGTCCCTACCAAGTATCAACTTCCTATACCTTACAGTTTCCGAGATATAGCCCGGACAAGATTTTATAGGTCAAGATCACTACAGCAAAGTCAAAGGTCAAATCAAGGTCAGACCACGACGTTGCACACCTACATCCCCCAACCAATGTCTCTACCAAGTATCAACTTCCTACACCTTACGGTTTCTGGAATATAGCCTGGACCAGATTTTATAGGTCAAGGTCACTACGACAAATTCAAAGGTCAAATCAAGGTCAGACCATGACATTCCACACCTACAACCCCTACCCAATGTCCCTACCAAGTATCACCTTCCTACACCTTACAGTTTCCGAGATAAAGCCCGGACAAAATCTTATAGGTCCATGTCACTACAGCAAGGTCAAAGGTCAAATCAAGGTCACACCATGACATTGCACACCTAAACCCCCTAACCAATGTCCCTACCAAGTATCAACTTCCTACACCTTACAGTTTCCAAGATATAGCCCGGACAACATTTTACAGGTCAAGGTCACTATGGCGAGGTCAAAGGTCAAATCAAGGTCAGACCATAATATTGCACACCTACAGCCCCTAACCAATGTCCCTACCAAGTATCAACTTCCTACACCTTACAGTTGCCGAGATATAGTCCGGACAAGATTTTCAAACTCAAGGTCACTATGTCAAGGTCAAATCAAGGTCAGACCATGACGTTGCACACCTACACATCCTAACCAATGTCCCTACGAAGTATCAACTTCCTACACCTTACGGTTTATGAGATACAGCCCGGACAAACTTTTTCCCGACACCCGCCCACCCATCTGGACACCATGGGTGAAAGCAATACCCCGACAGACCTTAAGGGCTGTGGGGTAAAAATGGGCTCTGCTATATAATCTAGCAATTTGGTGTTTTTTGATGAACTACTGATTAGACTAAAACAGTTATCACTTTTGATACAACCAAATCCATTTAAGTCAGTACCAGAATAATTTATATGTATGTTGTATTGAATGAAGATAACCATTGAATGTATACATTCAATCATTTTAGCCAATGAATCTGCACATTCCACAGCTCTGCCATTGAATATACACATTCAATGATTTGCCCATTGAATGTACACATTCAATAGCTTGACCCACTGAATGTATACATTCAATGGTTATCCACATTCAATACAACATAAACACTTATAAATCTACTTTTAGTAGCAGCAGGAGACTCAAATGAAAGGCTTTTTATTCATTGATGTTTAATAAACAAGCATTAGCAGGTAATTTCAGACAATATTACATATACATTCCAGGGAGGCTGAAAGCAAGAGGACCTTATCATTGTAGTCTGCCATGTAAATATTCAACAAACACTTCAAACTGACAGGGTTCTGTGGTAGGATTTATAGCATTAACCCGGCTTGTCACAAGCAATATGTCCCAGGGCTCACCTCACATTTTAGTGAGTGTCTCCCCACCAGATTGAAACCTACAACACCATCAGACATAAGCACTTAGACATGAACTTTGTCCTTAAATGCGATCCACAGCTTTCTCTCCGATGACAAAAACCTGCTCTGTGTGACCTCATGAATATTATATTATTGGAACATCAGAGAAAACTGGACCTAAAGTCAATGGCACCATTTCCTGACTAACATAGGTTATACACAAATCCCTTGAATTAAAAACCATAAACTTAACTGTTTTCATTAGTTATTTATTTTTGCCATAAATAATGGACTCTGTACAACCAGAGCATCCTACACCCACAGAGTTTGGTTCTACTTATGACCAACTGCCACTGACATCCACAAAAATATAACATTTTCCAATCATGGGACTCAGAGATCCAGTTTCACTTAAACTAAAATTAGATTGACACTGGTTCTGTTTATACATAAAACTCTGAAGTATGTTCAAATGATATCACAAGTGCAGACACTTATGCAGGTGTTCCAGTGGAGCCAAACCTATAGCTGACCCTACGACTCTAGGGTCGGCTGCAAAAGTCGGGGGTCGGGGACAAAAATCCACCAAAAAGGGCGGGAAAATACTGGGTCGGTTGCACCTCCCTGACAGGACTTGAAACATCCAGGCTTGTCTGTATCTAGAAGCCGATCTGCCTTGGGTCTGGATGTTTTCTACAGGACTAGTCGGGAAACTACCAGGACAAGCCCTAAATCCCTAACAGACAAGCTGTACTGACAAACAGACAGGACTGGAGAAACATACAGAACCCCACGACCAGACATGCAGTCAGTATTGCTAGTACAGATTTTGATGCATTTCTGGGAAAAAAGATGATCAAGTGTCGACCAATAAACAAATCTTAAACTCGGTCACTAGTAAATAGTTGGATCCCATCACTAGTACTGCAACGATAGTTCGGTGGTTCGGTATATTCGGTCATTTTCGGTGAAACAGAGATCCGCGAACCACTTGGTGGCAAACGAAAGTTCGCGAATCTCATCCCGAGTCGCGGTAACGCATATATATTGCATTATCGCCCGCGTTTTCGCTGTAAATATTGGGAAAATTAGACGAATTTTGTTTAAAAATCAAATAAAAGGACACATATATTGTCTTTTTAACCCAAGTCCTCCATGTTTCCTTGCTTCTAAATGCCTTAATTTGATTGGTCGAGCAGAAACGGCACTGTCCAATCATACTTCGTTTAACAAAAATTCGGTATTTATCAATAGAAAACACGTTTATAGTAAGTGATGTAAACTCACCAGTGGATGTAAACTTGCCACTTTTTTCATAGTTTTGTTAAATATATATAGAAATAAATATCTATTGTACAACAAGATTTTATTATCCAGTTTTTAATATTTTCACTTTTTAAGGTATATTTTTGCATAATGCACTCTTACAAGTGACTTCAAAGACAATTGTTAACAAGTAATAGCAAACATGAACACTGCTCATTTGCGCTTATGTTTGCAAATGACCACTGCACAGGCAAGTTAAATTATGTCAAATCGATTCGTGAATCGATTTGGTTTGCAATGATTGATTCGCGGATCGATTCGGTTCGTAATATTTTGATTCGTTGCACCCCTACCCATCACGTGACCTAAACATCTAACTTTACTTTTTTGCTATTTTAGTGATAGTTTTCAGGTTTTTGTTTTAATATTTAATGAGAAATAAATCAATGTATGTCTGCTTCAGATTAATGAACGAAAAAGCCACTTAAAATATGAAATTTTCATTAAACATGTTATCTCCTGTTCAAACAAGCAGAGAGTGATGTGCTTCTAACAATATATCATGTGACAATGAAACCCTCTTGCTTGTTTGCTGCCTTTTATACTCTAATTCCGAGCTTCTTGGAAGGACCCCTTCAAAATTCCGTCCCTCTGAGCAGTTTCTCTACACATTCATACCAAATTATTTCAAGCCTCTGAGAAAGCATATTTTTCAGGATGTAAAGGTAAGCACCCTGTATTTCTGGTCATGTGATGGGATCCAAATACTTACTAGTGACCTAGTTTTAGATTTGTTGATTGGTCGAAACTTGATCCTCTTTTTGCCCCAAAATTTTTTTCTTGAAATAAGCTGGGATTTTATTTTTATTTAACCAAATAAAAACACTTTTTCAGGTATCTTAATTAATTACAGCATATATGTGGAACTTCACCTGAAAATTATGATCACTTACACTGTTTCTTTGTCATTCTTGACATAATTTTTGATCACATTTTTACCTCACATCATGCTGGAAAACAAAAATAAAAAATAAAAATATGATCAAAAATTATGTCAAGAATGAGAATAAACAGTGCAATTGATAATAATTTGGAAGTTAAGGTCCACATGTATGCTTTAAGTAATTAACAAACTGGAAAGAGTGTTTTATTTGGTCACATAATAATCAAATTCTCAGCCTATTTCAACAGAGCAATTTCTGGCCAAATAGAGGAATTTTCTATTTTAAGTGGCTTTTTCGTTCATTAATCTGAAGCAGATACACATTCATTTATTTTTTGTGCCCCTGTTCCACCAAAGGACTAAGCCCCGACCCTGTCCCCGACCCTTAATCGTGGACAGTCTGTGACAAAAAAGGTAAAATGGGCGGGACCACTGAAAGTCTGGGACTAAGTTCAGATCAGCCTGAGGAGGCCCCAGGCGGCCCCAGACAGACTGGTCTGGGACTAAGAACCGATTAAGCCATTTTTCTAGTCGTAGACAAACCGACTGGGTCCCAGGAAGCCTCATGCCTCCTGGGACTAAGCCCTGACTAACCCACGATTAAGTCCCAACCCTCCAAGGTGTCCTGAGGCGTCCCCAGGCTTCCCCAGACCGAGATGGCCGATTCTTGTTTTGCAATGGGACTAAGGGTCGCAGGAGGATTGGGACTAAGGCACTAAGGTTCTGGGACTAAGGGTCGGGGACTAAGGGTCGCAGGCGGCCTGGGACAACATAGGACTGTGTAAATTTGGTCTGAGGAGGCCTGAGGAAGCCTGAGACTGGACATCTTGTTTATGGCGGGAAAAAATAATCGGTTGGGGTCGGGAGAAATATCAAACATAATAAAACAAGCATTCTGACGCATGCATTTATCTCCCGCCGTATAAATTAGATGTCCTAAAGATAGTGGAATATAAATTTTCCTGCGAGATGGAGGCACATGTAGAAGTGACAAGTTTAATGTTTGATTGCAATACTTTTAAAGAAAAAAGGCATTTACTCATTTTAGTAGCTATTACTTTGCCATCCAAAGAGCTACAGTTCTGCCACTTCATTATGCAGATCAACTCAAAGTAGGGAAGCACGTCTTTAGAAGAAATAGCCTATCTGTACTACTTTTAGAGATACAAGACATTTACTTATTTTAGTGGCTATTACTCTGCCATCTAAAGAGCTACAGTTCTGCAACTTCACTATGTGGTAGATCACCCAAAAGTAGGTGAATGACTTATTTAGAAGAAATTGCCCACCTGTAATACTTTTAGAGACTAGACCAAGGATGCATCTGTGGCCAGATGCAAAATGTATCCACCGGCAAAGGCAAAAGTAGCTATTACTCAGCTATGGCACGAGCTAGAGGTCTGAAATTTTAGTATGTTATAGCTGACCCAAAAGTAGGTGAATAACATATTTGCACAAAATTCTCTAAATGCAATAGTTTTCAAGTTACAAGTGATTTTACTCATGATGGAAGTTAGTGAAAAGCCCAAAAGTAGCTATTACTCACTTAGCTATTCAGATAGACACCCAAGTTACTCACCATGTTGTTGCTATGGAAAAAGTAGGTGAATGACATATTTTAACAAAATGCTCTAAATGTAATACTTTTCAAGTTATAAATGATTTAGTGTTGAGTAAGAACTTCAAAGTAGCTATTACTCCGCTATGCAATGAGCCACAGGTCTGGAATTTTACTATGTTATAGCTGCCTCAAAATAGGTGAATAACATACTGAAACTAAATAATGTAAATACAAAAGTTTTCAAGTTATAAGTGATTTACCCAACAGTGATAACCTAAAAGTAGTTATTATTCAGCTATGCCATGAGCTACAGGTCTGAAATTTTACTATGTTATAGCTGACCCAAAAGTAGCTGCATAACATATTTGCACAAAGTGCTCTAAATGCAGTACTTTTCAAGTTATAATTGATTTAGTGCATGATTTAATTAATTTTAATGTATTAAAATTTATTTTAAAAATTCATAAAAAAACTTAAGCATGTGAAACTTCTCCAAAGTGTAGGTGAATGAGTTATTTGAGAAATACTGGCTATCTGCAATACTTTTAGTGATAATAGGCATTTACTTATTTTGAGTAGGTGAGTAATTAGCTACAGGTCTGAAACTTCACCAAGTGAAAGCTGTCCCAAAAGTAGGTGAATGACTTATTCGAGAAAAATTGGCTATCTGCAATACTTTTAGAGATAATTAGCATTTACTCATTTTGAGTAAGTGAGTAATTACCTACGGGTCTGGAACTTCACCATGTGAAGGCTATCCGCAATACTTCTAGGGATAATTAGCATTTACTCATTTTGAGTAGGTGAATAATTAGCTACAGGTCTGAAACTTCACCAAGTGATGGCTCTCCCAATAGTAGATGAATGAGTTATTTGAGAAAAATTGGCTATCTGCAATACTTTTAGAGATAATTAGCATTTACTCATTTTGAGCAGGTGAGTAATTAGCTATGGGGCTGAAACTTCACCATGTGAAAGCTCTCCCAAAAGTAGGTGAATGAGTTATTTGAGAAAAATTGGCTATCTGCAATACTTTTAGAGATAATTAGCATTTACTCATTTTGAGCAGGTGAGTAATTAGCTATGGGTCTGAAACTTCACCAAGTGAAAGCTCTCCTAAAAGTAGGTGAATGAGTTATTTGACAAAAAATGGCTATCTGCAATCCTTTTAGAGATAATTAGCATTTACTCATTTTGAGTAGGTGAGTAATTAGCTACAGGTCTGAAACTTCACAAGTGAAAGCTCTCCCAAAAGTAGGTGAATGAGTTATATGAGAAAAATTGGCTATCCGCAATACTTTTAGAGATAATTAGCATTTACTCATTTTGAGGAGGTGAACAATTAGCTACGGGTATGAAACTTCACCAAGTGAAAGCTCTCCCAATAGTAGGTGAATGAGTTATTTGAGAAAAATTGGCTATCTGCAATACTTTTAGAGATAATTAGCATTTACTCATTTTGAGTAGGTGAGTAATTAGCTATGGGTCTGAAATTTCACCATGTGAAAGCTCTCCCAAAAGTAGGTGAATGAGTTATCTGAGAAAATTGGCTATCTGCAATACTTTTAGAGATAATTCGTATTTACTCATTTTGAGTAGGTGAGTAATTAGCTACGGATCTGAAACTTGACCATGTGAAAGCTCTTCCAAAAGTATGTGAAGGAGTTATTTGAGAAAAATTGGCTACCTGCAATACTTTTAGAGATAATTAGCATTTACTCATTTTCAGCAGGTGAATAATTAGCTACGGGTCTGAAACTTTACCAAGTGAAAGCTCTCCCAAAAGTAGATGAACGAGTTATTTGAGAAAAATTGTCTATCTGCAATAATTTTAGAGATAATTAGCATTTACTCATTTTGAGTAGGTGAGTAATTAGCTACGGATCTGAAACTTCACCATGTGAAAGCTCTTCCAAAAGTACCTGAAGGAGTTATTTGAGAAAAATTGGCTACCTGCAATACTTTTAGAGATAATTAGCATTTACTCATTTTCAGCAGGTGAATAATTAGCTACGGGTCTGAAACTTCACCAAGTGAAAGCTCTTTCAAAAGTAGGTGAATGAGTTATTTGAGAAAAATTGGCTACCTGCAATACTTTTAGAGATAATTTGCATTTACTCATTTTGAGTAGGTGAATAATTAGCTACAGGTCGGAAACTTCACCAAGTGAAAGCTCTCTCAAAAGTAGGTGAATGAGTTATTTGAGAAAAATTGGCTATCTGCAATACTTTTAGAGATGATTCGCATTTACTCATTTTGAGCAGGTGAGTAATTAGCTACGGATCTGAAACTTCACCAAGTGAAAGCTCTTCCAAAAGTAGGTGAATGAGTTATTTGAGAAAAATTGGCTATCTGCAATACTTTTACAGATAATTTGCATTTACTCATTTTGAGTAGGTGAATAATTAGCTACAGGTCTGAAACTTCACCAAGTGAAAGCTCTCTCAAAAGTAGGTGAATGAGTTATTTGAGAAAAATTGGCTATCTGCAATACTTTTAGAGATAATTCGCATTTACTCATTTTGAGTAGATGAGTAATTAGCTACGGGTCTGAAACTTGACCAAGTGAAAGCTCTCCCAAAAGTAAGTGAATGAGTTATTTGAGAAAAATTGGCTATCTGCAATACTTTTAGAGATAATTCGCATTTACTCATTTTGAGTAGGTGAGTAATTAGCTAAGGGTCTGAAACTTCACCAAGTGAAAGCTCTCAATTAGCTACAAATGAGAAAATAGCTATTACTCACTTATGGCATGCAATAGAACCCCAAACTATGTACCATCTTATAGCTAAGGACAAAGTAGCTGAACAACATATTTTAGGCAAACACTCTATCTGCAATAGTTTTGGAGTTACAATGGCTTTACTCAACAGTCAGAATTTCAAAGTAGCTATTACTCAGCTATCAAAGATTCAACAGGTCTGAAACTTTACTATGTGATAGCTTACCAAAAAGTAGATGGACAACATATTTGAAAAGATTTCCCTAACTTTAATACTTTTGAAGATATTTGACATTTACTTCTTTTGTTATTTAGCTACAAATGAGAAAATAGCTATTACTCACTTATGGCATGCAATAGAACCCCAAACTATGTACCATCTTATAGCTAAGGACAAAGTAGCTGAACAACATATTTTAGGAAAACACTCTAACTGCAATAGTTTTGGAGATACAATGGCTTTACTCAACAGTCGGAATTTGAAAGTAGCTATGACTCAGCTATCAAAGGTTCAACAGGTCTGAAACTTAACTATGTGATAGCTTACCAAAAAGTAGATGAATAACATATTTGAAAAGATTTCTGTAACTCTAATACTTTTGAAGATATTTGGCATTTACTTCTTTTGTTATTTAGCTACAAATGAGAAAATAGCTATTACTCGATTATGGCATGCAATAGAACCCCAAAATATGTACCATCATATAGCTAAGGACAAAGTAGCTGAACAACATATTTTAGGAAAACACTCTAACTGCAATAGTTTTGGAGATACAATGGCTTTACTCAACAGTCGGAATTTGAAAGTAGCTATTACTCAGCTATCCACGGTGCAACAGGTCTGAAACTTTATTATGTGATAGCTTACCCAAAAGTAGATGAATAACATATTTGAAAAGATTTCTGTAACTGTAATACTTTTGAAGATACTTGGCATTTACTTCTTTTGTTATTTAGCTACAAATGAGAAAATAGCTATTACTCACTTATGGCATGCAATAGAACCCCAAACTATGTACCATCTTATAGCTAAGGACAAAGTAGCTGAACAACATATTTTAGGAAAACACTCTAACTGCAATAGTTTTGGAGTTACAATGGCTTTACTCAACAGTCAGAATTTCAAAGTAGCTATTACTCAGCTATCCAAGGTGCAACAGGTCTGAAACTTTACTATGTGATAGCTTACCAAAAAGTAGATGAACAACATATTTGAAAAGATTTCTGTAACTCTAATACTTTTGAAGATATTTGACATTTACTCCTTTTGTTATTTAGCTACAAATGAGAAAATAGCTATTACTCACTTATGGCATGCAATGGGACCCCAAACTATGTACCATCTTATAGCTAAGGACAAAGTAGCGGAACAACATATTTGAAGAAAAAGTTGTAACTGCAATAGTTTTTGAGTTATGAGCCCTTTACTCCAAGTAGCTAAGATAGCTATTACTCAGTTATCTTTAGGCCTAAGTCCATAAAACCAAAAAATTTTCGAGGGCGTGAAAATTCATTGGGACAATTAATTTACAAAAAATCTGTAGCTGTAGTAGTTTTGGAGGAATCTGCGTGACTAACTAACGCACGCACACACGCACGCACGCACGCACACACAGGCATCATTTCATAATCTCCCTCCCGGGCTAAAGCCCGGCGGGAGATAATAAAAGGGTAGGCTACTGAGTGCTAGGTAGCCTGGATAATGCCCTTAAAAATCAAACAAGTTGGTTGATGCCAATTGGTGTTAGAGAGTGCAATTTGAATATCCAAGATAGTTCAAGTCTGATGATAAAAATTCAGAGCTTGATTTTTCATAATAAATCACTGAAATATTGAATTTTTCAAAAAAACATAAAAAATTCATTTAAAAATTAATTATTAAAGCTACGAGATTATAATCACGTAACATAATAGCCAACTCCATAATGACGTAACAGACCAAATTACGTCATCACCGGACGACTCATTAACAACTCAATGACATCACAAAATGAGTCATTTCTATAGAGTTGCTAGTACCAGTGTACTAAACAACATGGAACCTTTAATATTTAAATGTGATGATTGTGACAAAACATATAAGAGTAAATCAAGTTTAAAAAGACACATTAATAGTGTCCACTTCCACAGGAGATTTGTGTGTGGAAATTGTAACAGGGAATATGTCAGGAACATTGATTCCCTTCATCATGGAATCAAATGTCATCAACCAATTATTATGTCCCAGAATCTGGAGAACATAAACCTGACCAACCCATCTAAACAACCCAGAATCTTGGATAGGATAATGACTAACAACCCATCAGTCAATAGCCCTTCCACTTCTACCACCTATACACTAGAAGCCACCACTGCACTATTAAAAGGGGAACCAAGTATAGAGGGAACTTCAACTATAACACACCCGAGCAGTGCACCCCACAATAAACCAACAGTACCAACCAAGGACAGTGATAACACTGATTGGTATGCACTATTGAAAAAGGATTTATCAGTTAGTGACAGTGAAGGGGGATCACCATTATTCTCAACCACAGCCATTAATACAGACATCCAGAAAAATCCGGACATAGCAACTGAGACAAATACATCTCCACTATGCATACTGAACATGGGGACAACAGAGGAAACCCTAATCACAACACATGGTGCTCCTGACAACATAAAAAGTTTCTTTAAAATACCTAAGAAAACCACCACTAGTCAGACTGAGAGAATCCGAGACTCAGACTGATAAACCAAGTGCAGAATGCAATGATTGCAAAAATGAAGAACATGCAATCCTACAGCGACAGGCCTACATAAGGGCAGACGCCTATAGGAACGTAGGTGGAGGTTACAAAGAACCTATAACTTCCAGGGAAGATAGAAGGAAGATGGACTTACCGAACAGCTCAAGTTACAATAAATGGCTGTTAAAATTCCAACATGAGACAAAGCCCAAGAGCCCCAGGGAATTCAGAAAAACCAAATCGCCGGTGATATTCAACAAATCAGAAATCCGGATTACTAGTGAGGACACCCACCCTCTTAATCCCAGGATCAAAAAGCCCAGAGCCTTAACCATAGACAATGAAGTTTATGAAGCGATTTGTAGTAGAACCCCGACCAGACCAGTCCTGGCCACCTCACCCAGGAAAATACTCCTTCCCCCACCAAAGGAAAGCAGCTGGAGCTACAGAACCACTAAATTCTGAGATAAATTGCTATAAAAGACAGTTCTCACAGAGACTATAAAATAGCAATATATACACTTTCAACTTTTATTTTTTATTCAAAAATAATAATAAAAATACAACTCGTTCACATTCCAAACCATTATTACCACTTTGTACATTTTACAAACATCAATAAAATTTATTATGATAAATAAATAGTTGATTCAAAAAAATCCTGTGTGTTACTGTGGAAATCATCATATCCATTTTTATATGACCTATGATATTCCATTTTACATAATAATAAAATCATAATAAATATGGACTATACAGATATACAGTGGATTACCTTTAAATATTGCTTTAACAAAAAGCAAGGAAATGAGTTACCCATACTCACCACTTTCAATATTTGTAACAATAATAGTCCACCACCGCCATAATTTCAATAATAATACCATTTTAATTATAGGCTAAAATTAGTATTAATAACAAAAATACTAAAATTTAACCTATCCCTGGACACTCCCTATGAATACCAATACATGTCAGGTTAATTCTAGTACAACAGGCTGAACCTGCAAATTACAGGTTCAGAACCGGATTTTACAGGTTCAGAGCCGGTTCAAATGGTGGTTCAACCCCAGAACCCCAAAAGTACCTTAAGGAGTCCAGATGATGATCAATCATGCCTCTGATGAGACTGAATCCTGAAAAATTAGCAGTCGAAATACAGTTAGCATAAAGTTAATTATATAAGGCCGTAAACATTCTTACTACACCTGTTCTGTGCATAAACAGGAAGTAGCTTGATCCGAAATATCAAATATGTTTGATTTTTCACACGGCCTCAACCGACCCTTACAGGATGCCTGGGACTAAGCAAATTTTTGTAACCGAGCCCCCAAAACCCTTAATCGGGAGCCTTAGTCGTGTGGTGGAACACCCACATTATATAATATCAAAGCAAAAACCTGGAAATTATAAGTAAAATAACAAAAAAGTGAAGTTGGACATTTAGGTCACGTGATGGGATCCAAATATTCAGCCTTGACTAGTTTCGGAATTGTTTACTGGTCGACACTTGATTCTCTTTTTTCCCAAAAATTCATCAAAAAGTGTAATGGTAATACCGACTGCAAGTCTGGTCATAGGGTTCTGTATGTTTCTCCAGGCCTGTCTGTTTGTCAGTACGGCTTGACGGGACCTGCTACAGCTTGTCTGTAAGGGGTTTAGGGCTTGTCTGTTAGGGTTTGTCCTGGTAGTGTGACGAGCACAACTTGGACAAAGATGCCCGCTAAAAGTGGTTCCAGAGCCAGCGCACACTCTTCGGCAAGATCACTCACATGAAGTCGGTCCTGGGGGGACCACAGCTGACAGCGGCAGAAATGGACCAGAGATAATTTCCACTTCCTGAGGGGCCATATCGTGCACCATTTTAAAGGAAAAAGTTAATTCGGCGCATCAAAGGGGTCAGCTTCCCAAGCCAGTGCAGCAGTGGGCTCAGCATCCAGAACGGAGATAGTGCACATGGAACCGTTCCAGGATACTTCTCGTCCAGAATCCACATATGACCGATCAGACATGTCGCACCTGACCACACATACGCCTACTCCTAGATCGCGTAGCGTCAGCATCACTTCGAGCTTTGCAGATTCCGACTTCCAATCAGCTCTCATGGAATCCCGGAGGGGGATAACGCAGTTGAAAGACATTGTGGCCAAGAAATTGACTGATCACACGGCTGATAGCCCATGAAGGGGTTTCTGTGGAGGTGGTACAACTAACCGATGACTCATATGACAAGTTTCAACAAGAAAGGTTTAACTTGTTGATGAGACTTATAAACAGAGTGACAAGCAGCAAAGGTACCACCATGGAATGGGCACGAGTACCGCCGCTTCTGGGTCTTCGCTGGCCTTGTTGTAGACCCCATCTCCTTCTCAGCCTGTCTATCATAGCTGTAATGATGACTAACTGCTTCTCTATTTGTAATATTAAGAGTTGAATTTGCATAAGATCTCTGTTCTGTCTGTCCATTCTGGCTTCTTAATTCTATCTGGCTAGTGGCCTTACCCTTGTCCATTTGGAATCAGGTATCCAGTGGTCAATATTTCCCACCAGGACATCTTAATGTTATCATAAAAATCCCTAACCGATAAGCTGACATCCGCGAGAGAAATAAAGATCTGTAAACCCCATCCGCTAATCTCCACGGAGACAAGGTCCGTATACCCATCCAGGGCAGCCTTGAAACATCCTGATGCATCCCTATGTTGTCCTGGGGTGTTTCTGCTGTACTGCGGGTGGTCATCCGGAGGTCATCCACAAGTAGCGGAAAGTGTCCGTAACGTCTTTCTGGCATCCGTATCATCTGTGGAGTTATCCGTGTCACATCCGTAAATCACTCACTTTTCAAGCATTCCCCCTCCCCAAACCCCGCCATCCGCAAGGGATCCTTGGCAGTTTCCATATATGGAACCATGGCCTATATCCGTGTGGGATCCGTGAAAATGTAACTGGCCCCTGGGTTTCAGAGTAGAAGTGAAACAGGCAATCAGTGACTGATATGAATCGGTCACATATTGAGTTGGTACAGACCCTGGTGAGTGACAAGATAAGTCAGGGGAAAAAAAACCTGGTCCGGGGTCACTGGATGCATATTGACCCATAAGTAGGTGAATAACATATTTCAACAAAATACTCTAAATGCAATAGTTTTCAAGTTATAACAGATTTACTCAACAGTGATAACCTCAAAGTAGCTATTACTCAGCTATGCTATGAGCTATAGACATCCAAGTCACTCACCATGTTGTAGGTATGGGAAAAGTAGCTGAATAATATATTTTAACTAGACCAAGGATGCATCTGTGGCCAGATTCTGGATGTATCCACCGACAAAGGCCAACTAACATAGTTTAGAAGATAAAAAGCATTTTTCGTTAATAAGCAAGCTGAAAGCATTTTTAAGTTTGGCTACCCTTATTTGACCCTGTAGCAGGGGCCCAAGGTGAAGTCTGACCACATCAAAAGATTCGCAGCCCATGATTTCCTATAAGTCGTTTTCACATTGCAAACCTCTAGGACCAATCATAAGCAGGAGGGGCCCAAGGTCAAATCTGACCACATGAAAAGATTTGCAGCCCATGACTTCCTATAAGTTGTTTTCATATTAATGAGTTATTTGAGAAATACTGGCTATCTGCAATACTTGTAGAGATAATTCGCATTTTCTCATTTTGAGTATGTGAATAATTAGCTACGGGTCAGAAACTTCACCAAGTGAAAGCTCTCTCAAAAGTAGGCGAATGAGTTATTTGAGAAAAAATTGGCTATCTACAATACTTTTAGAGATAATTCGAATTTACTCATTTTCAGTAGGCTAGTAATTACTTACGGGTCTGGAACTTCACCAAGTGAAAGCTCTCCCAAAAGTAGATGAATGAGTTATTTGATAAAAATTGGCTATCTGCAATACTCGTAGAGATAATTCGCATTTACTCATTTTGAGTAGGTGAATAATTAGCTACAGGTCTGAAACTTCACCAAGTGAAAGGTCTTCCAAAAGTAGGTGAAGGAGTTATTTGACAAAAATTGGCTATCTGCAATACTTTTAGAGATAATTTGCATTTACTCATTTTCAGTAGGTGAGTAATTACCTACGGGTCTGAAACTTCACCAAGTGAAAGGTCTTCCAAAAGTAGGTGAAGGAGTTATTTGACAAAAACTGGCTATCTGGAATACTCTCAGAGATAATTTGCATTTACTCATTTTCAGTAGGTGAGTAATTACCTACGGGTCTGAAACTTCACCAAATGAAAGCTCTCCCAAAAGTAGGTGAAGGAGTTATTTGCCAAAAATTGGCTATCTGCAATACTTTTAGAGATAATTTGCATTTACTCATTTTGAGTAGGTGAGTAATTACCTATGGGTCTGAAACTTCACCAAGTGAAAGCTCTCTCAAAAGTAGGTGAATGAGTTATTTGACAAAAATTGGCTATCTGCAATACTTTTAGAGATAATTTGCATTTACTCATTTTGAGTAGGTGAGTAATTACCTACGGGTCTGAAACTTCACCAAGTGAAAGCTCTCCCAAAAGTAGGTGAAGGAGTTATTTGAGAAAAATTGGCTATCTGCAATACTTTTAGAGATAATTCGCATTTACTCATTTTGAGTAGGTGAGTAATTACCTACAGGTCTGGAACTTCAGCATGTGAAAGCTCTCCCAAAAGTAGGTGAATGAGTTATTTAAGAAAAATTGGCTATCTGCAATACTTTTAGAGAAAATGCAGAATTACTCATTTTTAGTAGGCAAGTAATTTAGCCACAGGCCTAATTTAGACATAAAGCCTACCAATAGAATACTGTGGTGCACCCTGTAATATACCTTGCAAACTTGAGAAGGCTAGCTATAATATTTTTTTCATTAGAGCGGTAATGGTGAAATCTCTCTACACACTACGGCTATCCAGTGGATACAATGATTTACTCAACAGTGAGAACCTGAAAGTAGATATTGGTAAGCTATGCCATGACATAGAGGTCTGCAATTTCACTACGTTATAGCTGAACAAAACGTCGGTGAATAACATATTTAACAAAATACTCTAAATGTAATAATTTTCAAGTTACAACTGATTTACTCAACAGTGATAACCTCAAAGTAGCTATTACTCAGCTATGCAATGAGCTACATGTCTGAATTTTTTCTATGTTATAGCTGACCCAAAATTAGGTGAACAACATATTTAAGCAAAATACTGTAAATGCAATAGTTTTCAAGTTACAACTGATTTACTCAATAGTGAGAACCTGAAAATAGCTATTGCTCAGCTATGCCATGAGCTATAAGTCTGTAATTTCACGATGTTATAGCTGACCCAAGAGTAGGTGAACAACATATTTTAACAAAATACTCCAAATGCACTATTTTTCAAGTTATAGCTGATTTACTCAACAGTCAGTACCTAAAAGTAGCTATTACTCAGCTATGCCATGAGCTACAGGTCTGAAATTTTACTATGTTATAGCTGGCCCAAAAGTAGCTGAATAACATATTTATACGAAATTCTCTAAATGCAATAGTTTTTAAGTTACAAGTGATTTTACTCATGATGGAAGTTACTGAAAAGCCCAAAAGTAGCTATTACTCACTTAGCTATTGAGACAGACACCCAACTTACTCACCATATTGTAGCTATGAAAAAAGTAGCTGAATAACATATTTTAACAAAATGCTCTAAATGCAACACTTTTCAAGTTATAAGTGATTTACTCAACAGTGATAACCTAAAAGTAGCTATTACTCAGCTATGCCATGAGCTACAGGTCTGAAATTTTACTATGTTATAGCTGACCCAAAAGTAGCTGAATAACATATTTATACGAAATTCTCTAAATGCAATAGTTTTCAAGTTATAAGCGATTTACTCAATAGTGATAACCTAAAAGTAGCTATTACTCAGCTATGCCATGAGCTACAGGTCTGAAATTTCCCTATGTTATAGCTGGCCCAAAAGTAGCTGAATAACATATTTATACGAAATTCTCTAAATGCAATAGGTTTTAAGTTACAAGTGATTTTACTCATAATGGAAGTTACTGAAAAGCCCAAAAGTAGCTATTACTCACTTAGCTATTGAGACAGACACCCAACTTACTCACCATATTGTAGCTATGAAAAAAGTAGCTGAACAACATATTTTCACAAAATGCTGTAAATGCAACACTTTTGAAGTTATAAGTGATTTAGTGCATGATTTCATGAATTTTAATGCATTAAAAATTATTAAAAAAATTTATTTAAAAAAAAGTAAGACAGATCCAGGTCTCATACTCACACAAGAGAATCTACCTCTGGCCTAGTACATATATGCAAGATATGAGAGAAATCCCTGCAATAGTCACTGAGAAAATTGTGATAAAAAGTTGAAATTTTCACACTTTTGGTGGGGGTAGCCCCCTTGTAATGTCTCTAGCAAACAGATGAACATACAGATTTGCATGCCTTGAACAATTTTTCATCCTCGATAGATAAGGTATCTTTTAAAAAAAACAGCATGTCTCTAGGCCTTGTAGTTTTGGAGAAGAAGTTGTTCACGCGGACGCGGACGCCCACGCCGCAGAGTGATGACATAATGTCAGCTGACTGACAAGTCAGCTGATATAAAAAGACAGTTCTTGTTAGCCACCGGATATACTGGTAGTTGTCGTCACGTGATAACTTCTGACCAATCGTCCTACTTTCTCGTTGAAATTTTCTAGAACGTACCCCTCAGCTGTAAACAGCGAGGAGGCAGGGTGGGACTCTTCTAAGTCCCACATGGCAAGCTTGTAGCTTATAAAAGCTACATTTAAGTAATTAAAATTTTCAAATTTAGAGGATTTTTGTCAAATTGTTGTTCTGTATCGTGGCAAAGTTTCAGAGCTGTAAGTCCATAGCTAACTGAGTAATAGCTACTTTGATTGTTAATATATATACAGAATAGTGCCAGAAATACCAGTCTGAGTCCCATTTACAGTGACCCGATCCCGAAGACCGGGCCTGTAAAGCCAAAAACCTAAGTAAATGAGGGACAGTGCTGAACTGTCTAGATGTTTGACTGTAGGACGGAAGTGCAGCAGTGCTCACTTGGGGTCTAGGGTCCCTGAGGGCCCTTCACGAGTGACTGACCAACCCAATGGTTGGACATCTCATAAATTTTTGCCACCTGAATATGAGATTAATGACAACTTAATAAGTCCTTAATACAAATTACTTGATAACTAAAAAACAAAATGACCTTACCCATAACATCTTGAAGGTAAAGCAATACCTAGATCCTGGGAGAGACTCCTGAAGACTTGGTTGTAGTGGATGTGCCCCCCCCCCCTTTTTTTCTTTCCGAGGACAACTGGTCTGAGGGGAAGGATCTAGGACTTGTTGTGCCGCCACTACGGGTCCCAGATACATATTGTTGTCGGTGGCCGACCAAGTAAGGTCTGTTAGGTAAAAATTTGTAAATGTGTTGTGAGCTTTCCAGTGACAGGCTTGCATGATTTGGTCCACCGATACCCCACCGTAAAAGGCCTTAGAAGCCGCGAAGGCCCGGATGTCATGCGCTTTAAGTTGGATCAAGTCCAAGGCTTGTTGGTCTGCTTGTTTGTAACAAAGCAGGATGGTGTGTTTCAACCAGGAAGAGAGAGTAGCGGGTCTGATGTCTGAGGTATGTCCTTTCTTGAAGGAGATGAAAAGGAGGGAACGAGACCCTCTCAGGTCTTTGGTTCGGTCCAGATAATACCTCAGGGCCCGTACCGGACACAGGGTCCTGTCTTCTTTAAATTGTCTATCTACAATGGTAGTCAAAGCAGGAATAGTCACCGGAGACACACTTTGAGAACCTTCTCTTGCTAGTTGGTTTTTGGCTATGAAATCAGAAGAAGGGAACAAGGCCACCTTTTCCCATTGGCCTAGATTAGATACTTTGTTTGCGACCCAGGCATGGATTTCGCTGCGACGTTTGCCGGAGGCCAAAGCTAGCAAGAAAGCAGTTTTGAGAGTAAGATGTTTGAGGTCTGTGTCTTTCATGGGCTCAAATGGTGCTTTTGTGAGCTCATTGAGGACAACAGAAAGGTTCCACTTGGGTAAGTTTCTGGAACTTTTGGGACGATCCCTGTGAAAACTGGAGAGTAACCTATGAAGGTCTGCATTGTGTGCGATATGTTGGGCCGTTGGGCCCAAAGTGTCAACAATTGCAGTCCTGTAACCATCAATGGTCGAGGGGCGGCTGTTTAGGTCTTGGAACAGGTACATGAAAAAATCTGAGATTTGTTTCACAGATGGAGTGGAGAAATCCACCAAATTTTCTCTGCACCATTTTTCAAATAGGGCCCACTTTGACTTGTAGATGGTCCTTGTTGATGACCGCTGAGGGGCAGCAATTCTCTCAGCCACCTCCACAGAGAAGCCTTGTTCTTGGAGTTGTCCGCTCCTAGACACCAGGCGTGGAGGTTCAGGTACTGGGGGTTGTTGTGGAACACATACTTGTGGGACTGTTTGAGTAGGGTCGTTGACACTGGGAGTTGTAGTGGGATCTCTGTTGAGAGCTGCACTAGGTCCCAAAACCAGGGCATTCCTGGCCAGCCTGGGGCTATCATGATGATCGGGCAATGACACTGCCTGATCTTTTGGATCACCTTGTGAAGGAGAGCTGTAGGAGGGTACGCATAGGCCGTGAGGTTGGTCCAGTTTATGTTTAGAGCATCTATGTCCCAGGCCCTTGGGTTTGGGATAGGAGACACGTACAGTGGAAGCTTGTGGTTCAGGTGAGTGGCAAATAAGTCTACATGAGGTGTGAACCACTTCTGGCAGATCTGTTTGAACACCTGTGGGTGCAGAGACCATTCTGTTGACTGCACTTGGTTGGACCTGGACAGTAGGTCGGCCATCACATTCAGGCACCCTGGAATGTGCCTGGCTTTCAATGTTATGTGGTAGTGATGGCACCAGGTCATGATCCTCCACAGGAGAGCGCACATCTCTGCTGAGTGTGTTCCTCCTTGTTTGTTGATGTAGGCTACCACTGTTGAGTTGTCTGTAGCAACTAACACTGTTTGATTCTGGCACTGGTCCTTGAAGTCTCGAAGGGCCAGGGAGACCGCCTTCAATTCTAGGACATTTATGTGTAGCCTTTTTCCCCGATCTGACCACAGACCCTTTGTAGAATTTTGGTTTAAGTGAGTGCCCCAACCTTCATTTGAGGCGTCGGTAAAGAGTTGGATACTGTGGTCTTTGGGATTAAGGTCCGCACCTTCCATCACGTTTGAGGGATTTTGCCACCAATCTAGGTGGGCCGCAATGGCTTCTGTCCAAGGAAGGAGGTTGTCCAGCGACTGAGGATATCTCCAGTGCTCCTTGAGATGAAACTGAAGGGGCCTCATGTGAAGGCGTCCCTCCGGGACCATTTTCTCCATTGAGGCTAGCAACTCAATTAGAGACATCAAACATCTTGCAGTCAAAACACGTTTTGACTTGAGTCGTAGGATCAAATCCTGAAGTTTGAGCCATCTCTCTTGAGTGGGTTTTACAAGGGCTGAATCTAGGTGGTATTCATAGCCCACGAACGAAAACACCTGAGTAGATTTCAGTTCTGATTTTTCCTGATTTATTATCCACCCCAAGGACTGAGTTAGGTCTACCACTGCCTGTGTGTTCACTTGGGCTTCCTCCTGAGACTGGGATCTGATCAGCCAGTCATCCAGATATTGGTGAATTCTGAGTCCTCTTGAGAGGGCCATTAGTTTCACTTCCTTTAAGATCATTGTAAAGACCTGGGGGCCTGTGGCCAGTCCGAACGGGAGGGAAGTGAACTGGAACACCTGAGCCTTGTAGCAAAACCTTAGGTATTTCTTTGAGTTTGGGTGGATGGGGATCTGCAGGTAAGCGTCCGACAGATCTATCGACGATACCCACTCCCCTGGAATCAGGGAGGTCCTGATGGACTCTGGAGTTTCCATTTTGAACTTTTCTACGTGTAGAAAAGTCTTGAGCCTGCTTAAGTCTATGACTGGCCTCCACCTTTGGTGAGGCTTGGGTACTAGGAACAGGCGACTGTAAAACCCGAGAAATTTTACATTTTCCACCCTTTCGATAGCGTTCTTTGACAGGAGAGACTGGATACAAATGGCCAAGGCTTGGTCTTTTTGTCGGGCTTTGTACTCTGACATAATCAGAGGAAATCTGACCAAGTTTGGCTTTGAACGGAATGGCAGAACGTAGCCATTGGTGATAATGTTTAACACGTTTTGAGAACATTTGTTTGTTAGCCAGTCTCTCCTGAAAGAACAGAGGCGACCTCCTACTGGTGGATTGAGTGAGGCTTTGGAGGAGTCATTGGGAAGGGGGGTTTCCACGCCCCCTTCCCCTATTGTGGGGTCAAAAACAACCCCTGGAGCCTCTGAAGTTGGGTTTTCCTCTTCCCGAGGGAAAGGATTGGTTACTGCTTTGAGAGGAATTGCCCCCATAGGGGCGTTTCCTGTAGGAGCCTCTTTTCTTGTGGGGACCACGAAAGGGCTTATTCTGGTAGGGTGCGAAACCCTGAGAATCTTTTGAGGTGCCTTTTTTGAGAAGGAAGTCCTCACCTTCCTTTACGAGTTGAGACTCGAACAAGGACGAGTCCCAAAAGGACGAGTTCCTAAGTTCTTGACGTCTCGTTTCCCCTAGCTGTGGATGTAAGAGAGTCATTTCGGCTTCGTGCCTAAGCAAGCCGGTATTAGCCATAGAATATAACTCCCTCTGGAGAATATGGGCTAGAGATTTGCTGAGACAGGTGAGGGCCCTGTGTTGGATAAGAACTGTCTTATTCCAAAATTCCATGTACTCAGCTACTTCCTCATATCCGCGCTCTGCTGCTTTCTCAGGATTGGCACCTTTCTGAATTTGAGATTTAATCTTCTTGACAACTGACTTAATGCTATGTTGGCATTTTTCCAATGAAGCATTACAAGAAGAAGAAGTTTTGGCAAAGGCAGCGATGAAGTTGAGGGTAGAGATATTTTGTCTAGCCTGATGTTCCAGCTCCTTGAGAACTGGCAGGGGAACTTTGGCTACTGGGGCCCCAGGAGGTCTAGGAGTAATACAGATCTTGGCAAAGTCTGTATTCAACTCCTGAATTTTATCCTGAAAAGTGGGCTGTCCCACCTTGTACCACTTAGAAGTGGATGGAGGAGGCTTGACATATTTGCCCTCAGCTAAATTGGCAGCTTTAAAATCATGTTGAAATTTATCAAAGGCGTCCTTGATAACTGAGCTAAGGGGTAGAATAGAGGAAGGACCTCTAGGTCTGAGCTCTTGACGGCCTTTTTCGTCATCCAGACCCAACACTGAAGTTGAAGACCTAGGCATAGAGTCCCTGGGGTGAGGGAGAGACAGAATACGCCTGAAGGTGTCTACTTCTTCAGAGTATTGAGAGGGAATGTCAGACAGAGCTACTTCCCTATAATAAGGGGGGTCTGGATCATGTTGTGGAAGGTCTTGATCAGAAGCTGCACCTGAGGGCTGAGCCCTAGAGGGCTTAGAAGACCTGTGTCTGGCTACAGGGGACTGATCTTCCTCTGAAGATGACACATATCCGGACCTGGATTTATGCTTGCTCTTATCAGAGTGCTTTTTAGATCTAGATGAATGGATCCGAGGTTCGTCAAAATCCTCATTCAGTTGGTCCGAGGCAGAGCTCAGATCCACTGTTTGTCTATGGCTTTGTTTTTTGTGAGTGTACGAGACCTCCTTCGATATAACCTCAGAGGGAGCAACGTACTGATCCGAGGTATCTTGGTTAAGTACTAGACGAGGAGGGAGTGCTGGGCCGACGTCCACATCCATAGCCTCGGTCTGAATATTAGTACTGGATCTCGGAGGGGGTAGGTCCAGATGGGCAGCATTGTTACTGGATGTACCAGGTTTGGAAGCAGGAAACGAGGATTCAACCTCGGATTTCTTTTTTGTTGTCAACTCCTCTCGGAGTGACTGAAATGCTTCCAACATGGATGCCTGGAAGGAACCCATTTGCTGCTGCAAGTGTATATTTAAGGAATCACCCAGGGATTTTTCAATATTTTTCTGAATTTTATTTTGTAAAGCTGTACCTGGGGTGGGTGGGACAGACTTGGCTCGGGTCTTTAAAGACAAAGAGCTGAAGGCAAGAGGTTGAGGACGGGGGGGTGAGGTAAAAAGATTACCAGCAGCACTCTCTAGGTCTGCATTTGATCCAGTGAAGGAGTCCCCGTCGCCTTCACCCAGAAGATCTAGTTCATCTTTGGAACTAGTTTCCGCTTTTTGCTTTTTAAGATAACGTTTCCTGTTCTGTATTTTATGCAACTGATCATCTGTAAAAGACGTACATATTTGACAGGGAGTTTCGAAGGTGACACAGGGATCATCTCCCTTGCCAGCCTCCCTACAGGTAGGGCAGTAGTTATGATGGTCGAAACTGAAGCAAAAGTGGCGGCATTTCTGAGCTCTCGGTTTGTCTTTATTTGCTTGGTGGAGAGACATTTTTAACGCAATAAAAGACGTACAATATAATTGCCTCAACCGAGAAAGACTCAAAACACGCGAAAGCAAGAAAAATACTTATCCTGTGAAAATAGAAATTTTACAGAATGTCTATGATATATATTAAAGAAAATATCCAAAAATTAGTCTCCAACAATAAGTAAAGTCTGAGAAATAAATGAAAATGTCTGTATACATACAAACTGCTACCAGTCAATCGTGGCCAACGAGAAAGTAGGACGATTGGTCAGAAGTTATCACGTGACGACAACTACCAGTATATCCGGTGGCTAACAAGAACTGTCTTTTTTTCTAAGATGTTGGCCGCGGGTGTGGCAACCCGAGAACAGCATTAAGTCCCACATGGTAAGCTATTGTAGCGTAATAAAATTAATAGTTTTGCAATTATAAATGATTTACTCAAAGGAGAACCATCAAAGTAGCTATTACTTAGTTACCTATGGACCTACAGGTCTCAAAATTTGCCATTACACAGTACATCAAAAAGTAGGTGAACAACATATTTGATAAAAATCCTTTAAATTCAACAGTTTTGCTGTTCTAAGTGATTTACTCAATGATGAACCATTCAAAGTAGCTATTACTCAGTTAGCTATAGACTTACAGCTCTCAAAATTGCCATTACACAGTACATCAAAAGGTAGGTGAGCAACATACTTGACAAGAATCCTCTAAATTCAAAGTTTTGCTGTTAAAAGTGATTTAGATAGAATAGAATATCTTTTATTACAGTGTCCTGTTTGCATATGATACTATAGTGTACAACAAATAACAATGAAGTAAAATTGATCGTAGCAAACCCAGCCTGATGTAGGCTTATAAGACACTACAAATCAAAATAATTATTATATTAACAAGATGTGAAGATTTAAAACATTCAACAAGTTTATGCATTAGTAATTAAATCGTATCAAAAACACAATAATAATGAACTATATATTATAAATTAAACAGGTAGCATTTTCTCAAATGCCATGCTTTTTCTACATAATTCGCCAAAGAGTATATTTTTTCAGTTGACATGATTTTTATAAACAAGTCTTCAATTGAAAGTGATGTACTTAACAATGCTAAATCTGATAATAATTTACTTCTTAGAGTGGAGAAAAAGGGACACTGACATATAAAATGTTTTTCATCTTCCACTGAAGAATTGCATAATTCACACAGTCTATTTTCTAGTGGAATGCTACGGAATCGGCCAGTTTCAACTGCTAAACACAATGTACCTGATCTTATTTTAGCCATAAGTGACCTTTGAGTTCGACTTAAATTTGCTGTTACATACTTTTCAGTTTTGACATTGGATTTGTAGAGTTTAAAAGATCTTAGTTTTGGCTTATTTTGTATTTCATTCTGAAATTGTTCATTCATTTTTTCAAAAAATATTTCTGAAGCGTAACTGAGGTTTATTGTTTCATGATTTACGAGAGTATGCTCCTTATTCAAAGTGCGTAGAATTTCTTTAAGGTCACTACACCAGTTCCCATTATTTTCTAATAAGAGATCCATTTCAAAAGCTTGCCTTGTGAGCCTGTCTGTGGGCATAGTAACAAGGCGATTATATAGCCGCAGTACACTCATATAGTGTACATATTTCATGTCAAGCCATCCAGTATCTGCCAGTAAAGCTAGGGTAGGTGTTTTGTTATGCACACCAAGAAAGTATCTCATTGCTCGATATTGAAGCTTTTGATTAGGCAAGTGTTTATTAAAACCCCATATTCCAGATCCATATGTACAAACAGGGATGACTCCTGATTCAAAGAGCTTTGTGAAACATCTGTAACCAATTTGTTTATATTGTTTGAATTTCGCAATAACACACCCCAGTGCGCAGTTTCCCGCATCGACCAGTTCAGTAACAGCAGTTTTAAATGTCAAATTTTCATCAAAAGTAATGCCCAGGTATTTATATATTTTTGTATAATCTATCTCTGGAGAACCTATCTTAAATTTGTATGTGGATTGTTTAGTTCTGGTTTTCCTAAAATGCATGATCTTTGTTTTGGATTGGTTAATTGTTAACTGCCACTTTGTGCACCATGTTGCAACTTTATCTAGAAGTTCCTGTATAATTTGTTCACTTTCAGCAATAATAACAATATCATCAGCATACAATAGTGCATTAATTTTATATGTACCAACTTTTATACCATGGCCTGTACAGTTAAGCTCTCTCACCAGATCATTTATAAAGAGACCAAATAATGTTGGAGATAAATTATCTCCTTGTTTTACACCATTAAGTACCTGAAACCAATTTGTAAATGATTTGTTTAACTGAATGCAAGATTGTGTATTATGATACATAACTTTAATTGCCTGATATATTTTACCTGTTATATTATACAGAAGGAGCCTATAGAACAACAAGTTTCGATCCACCCAGTCAAATGCCTTTTGCATGTCAATGAAACAGGCAAAAGTATTTTTAGATAGATTTAGACGATTTTTAATAATTGTGGACAGGGTAAAAACGTGATCCTCACAACTTCTGCCTTTTCTGAAACCATTTTGTTCTTCTGCAATGATCCCAATTAAATCAGTATAGGTATTTATTCTATTGTTAAGTACACCTGAATACACCTTGCTCACACATGATGTCAAACTAATACCTCTGTAATTAAGAGGGACATTTGGATCTTTTCCTGCTGATTTAGGTATCGGGACTATGATAGACTTTAACCACATAGAAGGTATGTTACCATAATCGAAACATTTATTAAATAATATTTTCAAAAGTGAGTGACATTGACTAAACATTAAAAGTTCATTTTGTATTCTATCTAGACCTGATGCTTTTTTAGATTTTAGACCTTTAATAACAGTCCTAATTTCTGTTTCAGTAATTTCTTGATTTAAGATATCATTATTTTCATTATGCTCTTCATACATTTGCTGTGTTTCAAGTAAATGCTTATGGGCAAGCATATCAGAGTAATCAGATGTATGTTCAGAATCTAATTTTGTATATAATTTTTCAAATTCATTTTTCCATTTTTCTCTAACATACTCAATGTTATCTGTTAATTCATTCAATTCTGAGAGGTAAACGGTATCAGGTAGATTTTGTTTTCTTGGACCAAGAGATTTGATCTTATTCCAGAAATCTTTAGGGTTTTTCAAAGTCAGTGTTTCAAGGTCAGATATAAAATCTTTGTTATAGGAACGCTCAGTTCGTCTTAACAATTTATTGAATTTTTGACGTTTACCATAAAAGGTTTGTTTCAATGAATTTTTAAGAATTCTAGATCCATGACATTTGATAAATTCAGTTTCTGCCTGCTTCATATCCCTCCATAATAAGCTTAGCTCACTATTCCAATAGGGCTTAAGAAATTTCAACCTTTTCTTAGTTACTTTCTTTGAATTAAAACATGTAAAATGCCTATCTACTTCAGTAAGCAATGCTGTACATAGGGTATTGTACGTGACATCAATATCGGCTTGCATATTTTTCAACTCTTCCAGTTTTTGGATACTTTCAAGCAGGGACTGCTGCCTTTCTGGAGTATTCATAAATGATTCTGGTACATTGTCAAAAATATATTTCTTTTTTGATACAGGTTGATCATTGATTAAAGGATTATCTGATAATCCATTACCATAATCATTTACAGAGTTAATACATGTGATTTGAGAAATATCATTTTCTGAGTAACAGTTTGCATATTGATATTCCAGACTAACAATAGAATGGTCAGGTTGCTTACTAGAACTTGACAGAAGACTAGCGAGGTTATACTTTTCAATGATATCAGATATCAAGGTTACAGAAAGGAAAACAATCAAAGTAGCTATTACTCAGTTAGCTATGGACTTACAGCTGTGAAACTTTGCCACGATACAGAACATTAAAAAGTACGTGAACAACATATTTGACAAAAATCCTCTAAATGTAATAGTTTTGCAGTTATAAATGATTTACTCAATGGAGAACCATCAAAGTAGCTATTACTCAGTTAGCTATGGAGATACAGCTGTGAAAATATGCCATTACACAGTACATCAAAAAGTAGGTGAAGAACATATTTGACAAAAATCCTCTAAATTCAACAGTTTTGCTATTAAAAGTGATTTACTCAAAGGAAAACAATCAAAGTAGCTATTACCCAGTTAACTATGGAGTTACAGCTCTGAAACTTTGCCACAACACAGAACATTAAAAAGTAGGTGAACAACATATTTGACAAAAATCCTCTAAATTTAATACTTTTGCAGTTATAAATGATTTACTGAATGGAGAACCATAAAAGTAGCTATTACTCAGTTAGCTATGGACCTACAGCTCTCTAAATTTGCCATTACACAGTACATCAAAAAGTAGGTGAACAACATATTTGACAAAAATCCTTAAAATTCAACAGTTTTGCTGTTTTAAGTGATTTACTCAATGGAAAACCCTCAAAGTACCTATTACTCAGGTAGCTATGGAGATACAGCTGTAAAAATTTCCCATGACACAGAACATCAAAAAGTAAGTGGACAACATATTTCACAATAATTCTCTAAATTCAATAGTTTTGGAATTATAAGTGATTTACTCAATGCTGAAATTCAAAGTAGCCATTACTCAGTTAGCTATGGAGATACAGCTCGGAAACTGATTAACATATTTGACAATAATTCCCTAAATTCAATAGTTCTGGGGTTATAAGTGATTTACTCAATGTTGAAACTCAGAAATTTAAAAGTAGCTATGACTCAGTTAGCTATGGACTTACAGCTCTGAAAATTCACAACACAGTACATCAAAAGTAGGTGAACAACATATTTGACAAAAATCCTCTATTCAATAGTTTTTGAGTTATAAGTGTTTTGCTCAATGGTCAAATGTTAAACTTAGTGTAGCTATTACTCAGCTAGCTATGGTTAGTGTAGGGATTGAAATGCAATTTCAATATCAATATCAAACTCTATTTTGGCTTTGCATATCGATCGATATTGAAATATCGTTTCATGCCGTAAAATCCGTTATTTTGCATCTACTGATTCTTCAGTTATCAAAAATCATTTTGCTAACATATAAGAAATACAAAACTGATCACAAAGTTAATTAAAGCAGCCCATAAAAGCAATTAAATTTCATGAAAAATCTCACAATAAGTCTTTTGATGCATAAATATTGATGATCAAACTACAGGAAACTGAAAAACTGCAAAACTACTTTGAAAATTCTTCCTGGTGGGTGCTGGAAACAATATTGAAATTCCATCTTTCAGTATCGATATTGAAATTCAGAAAGACATATCGATCGATATTGAAATATCGATATATGATCCCAACACTAGCTATGGTGCTACACCTTGGAAACCTCACCATGATATAGTACATGAAGGAGTTGTTCAACAACATATTTGAGACCAATATTGTGAGTAACAGTTATAAAGATAAAAGCAACTTACTCATTTTGGTCATTGTTAAAAACAGAAAATAGCTATTACTCACTTAGCTATCAAGATAGACCCCTAAAAATGGTACCATCTTGTAGGCATGGAGAAAGTAGCTAACAATGTATTTTACAGAAATGCTCTAAATGCAGTCGTTTTGGAGTTATGAGCACTTTACTGGAAGTAGCCACCATTGCTATTACTCACTTAGCTATGGACCTAGGTCTGACAAAACAGCATCAAATGAAAAGACATAAGCAATAAGGTCATAAAACATTGAAAAGGCCAAGTAGAAACAACCAGTGTGATGTACAGCCCTTTTTAAAAACGTGACACACACATTCACGCACGGAATGCGTTTTATAATCTCCCGCCCGGCGGGCCGGCGGGAGATAATTAAAAGATGTAAAACCCAATACAACTGCATGACATAAAAGTTCAAGAACTCCAATTTATAAAATTTATCAAATACTGGTATTTGTCATGGTATCATTAAAAAACACTGAACATGAAATATTGTCATGATAATGTTTAGGTAAAAAGCAAGGACATCATGAGGCATTTTAAAATGTACCTTAGGGTGTCCCCAATTTAGAACAAACACACTGCATACAGGATAATAAAAATAATATCACACCTCAAAACAACGTCACACTTAAAAACTGTCCTCAAAAAGGACTTAAACATCTTCCTTAGTTGTTCAATATATTTGGTTACTGTTTTTCTGTGTCTATTAATTTTGTTTGGCAAAATGATGAACAGAGTGACGGAAGAGCTTTCTGAAAAGAAATCTTTCTTTACAACAAAAAAAACACCTAATTGGATGAGGCTTCATTTCATTACCTGCAGATATCAAATTTGTGAAAATGAAATGACTCCTTGACATTTCTACTAGCTTTGCTGGTTGAAATTAACTAAAACGTCAAAGCTATGATATTGTAAAACTCAACTATCAGAAATAATTTCCCAGTAAAAGTGCAAGCTTTCTTTTTACAAAACTGCTGAAAAATATAAATATAAGAAAATTCCATCTGACACCCACAACACGATGTATATTCAGTAGGACCCTATTGCCTCGATACTCATCTTACTAGAAAGATACTTCTACTTAAACAAGAAAGAAATTAGGAATTCTAGATGCAGAGGATTTGGTCTAAGTCAAAGTTACAAAATGTCTGGCATTACTATAACTCTATAGCAATAATTAACACTTGTGTGATGACTCTTCTGGGTAATCTATTTGTTGGTGTTTAGACTTAATACCACAATAATGAGAAATCTGGTATAGTGTAACTCAATAGTTATATTTTGTGACCTCTTTGGGAGATTCTGACACTTCTATATACACAAGAATAATAGGTTTTACCAATACCTTGTGACTCCCATTCAAAAGTAACAATCTGTGCATCAAATTTGGTTTTAGGTGTGGCCACTTTCAGAAAGTTGAACATCTAGTTATCCTTACATTTTGCATTTATAATTGCTGGGACTTGGAAATTACTTCTACTTATGGCAATATTCTACTTATGGCAGCTCTACTTGTATCAAATCTACTGTAACAGGATAAATTTCACTATGAATGAGAAGGTAATTCTGCTAATCAGAGCTCTACTGAAAACATCTAGCAAGAAGCAAACTCCAGTAGTATAATAATGTTACAAAGGCATTTTAAACTTATGGGGGAAAGTTTTCACTCCAAGACAAAAGTCTTAATAAACTAGATTGGGCCAACTCGGCGCCAACATATCCCCAGACAGGTCATCACTCACGCCACAGGTTTTGATCGGGAATTTTTAAAAACATAATTACCCATTATTATATGAACTTCAGCACATCAATCTACTCTGTTTATATCTTCCCAAGGAAGATGGTGTATCCCCAGACGCCGAATACATAACTCAAATTATATTTTCAATCTTCCTGCAATGATAACTCTAAACCTATTTTCAAAGTATTTAAATGATTGATGATTGAATGTCCATTCTAAAATTCATAATCCCAAAAGCGCATATCTGTTTCTATATTTGTTCACAAATAAAATATTATTTTAAAAAAATTATTTATATTACTATTTTATTATATTATTTTTAGAATTTGCAAATTGTTTTCAGTTATTCATTTCCTCTATACCTATATATGTGGTCCATATATATGCAACCTAAATATGTGACACAATCTCAGTTCTGACTCCCCTTTGTGTTATATGTAATGAAGCCCACCACCTCCCACCCCCACCCCTCTCCCCTTCTCCACACCTCTCTCACTATTACACAAGATCTGCAACCCCATTGAGTTCTTTGTTTCTCATCTGATATCATTAAATACCTTTGTTTATTTAGTGTCACTCAATATAGCTGGAGGTCCCAGAGGTGGGTGGGGGGAATCCGGGTGGGGGATGTGGGTTGGGACTTAGTTTAGTTTATTAGTTTATTATAGTGACATGTATTATGTTGACAAGGATTATACAAAAACTATTGAAGTAATACCCAGCCCTATATGGGCTTATAAGTCACTTTAAATAGAGAGTTAATAACAAACAGAGCAAACATATTTTGAGGTAAGATACAGTAAATAAAGACAGCAATTCAATACATAAAAATTAACAATATAATTTACTTTTTCTTTCTTGCCACAAATCAAAAATAAAATTAATAACCATATTGACATTCATATGAGTTAATACCCTTGATAATTGATCTATTAATAATTCAGATTTATCTATATTTAAAATTTTGAAATATTTCATACGAATCAGCTTTAAAGCTGGACAAACACAAACAAAATGTATCTCATCTTTTACATCTTTTTTACACAGTTTACATGTTCTCTCAAAGAGATGGAGTGCTACAGCATAAATGGTAAACAAACAATCTATATAAAAGGGGTACTCAAATACAAAAAGAATTGAGAATTTTAAGTATGTGATTATCAACTGAAATGAGTTCATAACTGTAGGAGCTGTGTCAAAATTAACTGAGGCAAGTTGAATAAAACTGGGCTAGTTGAGGGTTAAAAATCCCCTAGTTTTACTACATACGGATATAATTTCATTAATATTGGGACTTAAAGCTCACTTAAAGTGTCCATTTTGTCTACTTGAATATGTTTAACCGGCGTTTAACCAGTTTCATTTTAAAAAGTTAAAAACTCAGCAAGCAGAGGTATAACACACAAAAATAAGTTCTTAAAAGACTAAGAGAGCCATAACATTATTAATATTCAAAATTTAAATAGACAGGCATTTCCTTTTAAAAATTCAAAGATTTCAGCCCTATAACCCACATAGTTTGACAGTTACTGGGCTTTAAAGTGGCATAATGTCCATAAATTGGGTTTCTGTGGGCATTTTACAATTGTTAAAGAGACCTTAACAATTAAACTACAGATCTGAAACTTTTTGGGGGACATACATAACAAACAAAAATTATATATAATACAGTTTAAGACTTGTCATACTAAGCATTTCCAAATAACAGGGCAAAATACGGAAAAAATGTCCAAAAAGGCACTTGGGCGAGTGTCTATGGCCCTCATACACAGGTTAAATGTCTACTAAAAACCTTGATTTTCGGCATATGTAAAAAGGACATAATAATGCATTCCCAGATGGGATTTCAGCTCCATCAATCACATAGTTTAACAGTCACAGGGCTTAAAGGTGGCAAAAAGTCCAAATATTGGGTCTCTGTGGGCCTTTTAGAGATCTCGATGTGGCTTTCAAATTAAAGCTTCAGACTTAAAATTTGTTACATACTAAGATTACACATAGAATATGTATCTAATAAAGTTTGAAACTTCTCAGACTTACCATTTCCAAGTTACAGAGCAAAATATGTGAAAAATGTCTTAAACGGGTCAGTCAGGTGGGTGTTTAAGGTCCTCATACACAGGTTAAATGTCTACTTGAAGCCTTGATTTTGGCACATGTAAAAAGAACATAATAATGTATTCCCAGATGAGATTTCAGCTCTATCAGTCACATAGTTTAACAGTCACAGGCCTTAAAATTGGCAAAAAGTCCAAATACTGGGTCTTTATGGGGCCTTCTAGAGACCTAAATGTGGCCTTCAAATTAAAGCTTCAGACTTAAAATTTGTCACATACTAAGATTACACATAGAATATGCATCTAATACAGTTTGAAACTTCTTAGACTTACCATTTCCAAGTTACAGGGAAAAATATGTGAAAAATGTCTAAAAATGGTCACTCGGGTGGGGATTTATGGTCCTCATACACAGGTTAAATGTCTTCTTAAAGCCTTAATTTTTGGCACATATATAAATAACATACTAATATCTTCCCAGATAGGATTTGAGCTCTATCAGTCACATAGTTTGACAGTCACAGGGCTTAAAAGTAGCAAAAAGTCCAAATATTGGGTCTTTGGGAGCCTTTTAGAGACCTCAATTTGACCTTCAAAATTAAAGCTTCAGACTTAAAATCTGTTACATACTAAGATTACACACAGAATATATATCTAATACAGTTTGAAACTTCTCAGACTTACCATTTCCAAGTTACAGGGAAAAAGATGTGAAAAATGTCTTATAAGGGTCACTCGGGTGGGTGTTTATGGTCCTGATACACAGGTTAACTGTCTATTAAAGGCCTAAATGTTGGGGCACATATAAGAAAACACATACATATATTCCCAGATGATATTTAACTTAGATGAGAGACATAGTTTGAAAGCTACAGTGCTTGAAAGTGGCAAAAAGTGCATAAATTGGGTCTCTGTGGGCACTTTTGAGACGTTAAGTCGACCCCTTTGGGTAAACCTACAGCCCTAAAATTTTCTACAGACAAGGATTACATATCAAAGTTATACCTAGCGCAGTTCGAGACTCATCAGAATTACCACTTCCAAATTATAGGGCAAAATATGTGAAAAGTATAGCAAAAAATCCCTAAGTGGGGGTATTTATGGGCCTCAAACACAATTTTCTCCTCAACTTAAAGTCGTGATTTTCGGCACATGTACTAAGAACATATTAATGTGTTGTCAGGTAAAATTTCAGCCAGCTGAGCATCATAGTTTGTGACCTACAGGGCTCTAAGTGGCCAAAAGTCCAATTTCTGACCTTAAGGTGGCCATAAGTTCTTTTTTACTGGGAGTTTAAGGTCACCTTAAAATAGGGATCTTCCTTTGGGCACCCTTAACATGTGTACCAAGTTTGAAAAAAAAATATTAATTTGTTTTTGAGTTATCGCGTCCACAAGGAAATTTCTACGGCGGCGGCGGCGCGACGGACCTGAATCCAATATATCCCCGACTTTCGTCTGGGGATATAATTACAGTTCTTGATGCATTTAGAGCTCTTGTCTAGAAATACCAATACACACCACTGCTTGATTAAGTATAACTTACCACATATTTCCCAAAGCTGATGCACACTTTCTTCCTCTTTAAAGGACATCTTGAAGGCATTTTGTTACTGTATGCATTTATGTAACAGACCTTTCAGTACTTAAGTGTTCAATATTAAAGTTCAATGTGAGAAATCCAGGACAAAATGCCTGTGGACAAAATACCAGTCAAAATTGCAAGAGCGTACAAAATACTTGTGAATATGGAGGGATGTTGGAAAGTACTAAACACATTTGTAAGTATTCTTAATGATGTGATGAGACCAACATTTTGTCCATCCTCCCATAAAACTGACTGGCATTTTGTCGATCCTTGCAATTTGGCCACCATTTTGTCCAACGGTATTTTGTACACCCCAACATGAAATCCTCTGTACATAAAAGTTGGGGTTTGAAATGGATACTACCATGCTATCATAGCTGTATTCGTGTGTTTATTTTAGCATCACATTTGGCAGATTAATAAGTACTTGTAAATACTCTTTAACCTCTCAGTTTGGAGCTTTCAATGTAATGAAGAGTTAGTTCTCCACAAAGAAGAAGGGTTAATCAGTTTACACACCCAAGTTTAGTTAATTTTTCACAGTGAACCACAATAAGACAGCCAGAGTTGCATTTAATTTTCATGTTAATACCTCAAATTCCAGATGTATCATCCATTTACCATTGTATTCCATGTTATTCCGTCATATTTACACAAATATTAAAAATATTCCTTTTTCTCTTTCCATTGGGGAATACTACGGAAGAGTAGAAGGGCCAACATGACAAATTTTTTATCTTGATTTATCGACTTAGTAACTTGATAAATCGAGTTAGCTATCTTGATTTATCGACTTACTAACTCGATAAATCGACTTAACTATCTCGATTTATCGAGTTAGTAAGTTGATAAATTGACTTAGCTATCTCGATTTATCGAGATACTAAGTCGATAAATCGAGATAGCTACCTCGATTTATGGACTTACTAACTCAATAAATCGACTTAATTATCTCGATTTATCGAGTTAGTAAGTCAATAAATCGACTTAGCTATCTCGATTTATTGACTTAGTATCTCAGAAGGGCCAACATGACAAATTTTTTATCTTGATTTATTGACTTAGTAACTTGATAAATCGAGTTAGCTCTCTTGATTTATCGACTTACTAACTCGATAAATCGACTTAACTATCTCGATTTATCGAGTTAGTAAGTCGATAAATTGACTTAGCTATCTCGATTTATTGAGATACTAAGTCGATAAATCGAGATAGCTACCTCGATTTATGGACTTAATAACTCAATAAATCGACTTAGCTATCTCGATTTATCGACTTAGTATCTCGATAAATCGAGATAGTTATCTCGATTTATCGACTTACTAACTCGATAAATCAACTAGTATGAAGGACCACCTTAGGCCTTGAACGTAGGGTCCAAGGTCAAACCATACCCCACTAAAACATTCACACAATGTGGTTTAATATAAGCTGTTTTCACATCACAAACCTCTATTACCAATTTTAAGGAGCTACAGGCATTATAAGTATTATAAGTATCAAGGACCATAATAGGGCTTAAAGAAGGGAACCAAGGTAAAATGTGAACCCACCAAAAGATTCAGGCCACATGATTACCAATAAGTTTTCAGATCCCAAAGGAGATACAGGGCATTATAAGAATGCATAAACAGGGAGATGGACAAATTGGCCCTTTGTCAAATCAGTTCTCAGCAATATGGCTGACCTAAGACTCGGCCCCATGGAAACACTCCCCATAGTAAAAAAAAAACAAAAAAGTGATGCAATAAGAATACTTTTATGGTGCTTAATCTCCATTAGATGACAGACTCTAGGACCCGCATTTATTTATGAAAAGTACCTTGGGTATGCCTGTATCAGGTTAGCATCCCTTAATTGTAACCTTGTTACCCTGATAATGGTGAATGATTTCTATGTTCATGTTTTGTTTGTTTCAAAAGTGTGACAAAGTGTGACTGACACATATCAAAGAAATTTGGATGTTGTTATGAATTCCTTTAGCCTATGTCATTAAGACTCTTGTTTAGATACTTATTCATATTAGTTTAATTCTTAAGTGATAATTAGCAACAGGGTAAATTACATTTAAAGAGGCAAGTGCCTTGTTGGAGATTAGGTGCTATAAAGGTTTTATTAGATTACATTTCAGGTCAAAGTCGATGCTACTGTTAACAAGTGATTCAAGGTGAAACATCTATGTAACATTGACATAATACATAAGTCAATTTATCGAGTCGATAAATCGAGATAACTAACTCGATTTATCGACTTACTACCTCGATAAATCAAGATAGCTAAGTTGATTTATCGACTTACTAAGTCGATAAATCGAGATAAAAAAATTTGTTATGTTGGCCCTTCTACTCTTCCGTAAAAATGACCTGTTAAAAACAAACATTAATCTCAATAAAAATCACAGTTCCACAATGAAATATCCCATTAATATATTGTAAAGTTAGTTCTTTTAGCTTATAAACTCATCCTTTTGGTAAATTTTTTACAAAAGGACGAAAAGTTTCATAAAATATTAAGTAGTTTTCATAGAAAAGTGACTTTATGACCTGATATAAAAATGCGAACTTGTTTAAAAACCCGTAGATCTTGTAGCCTAGTGGAACATTTTATTTTGTTTGGCTACTGAAAGAAATAAGGCTGGGTTTGTCTGAGATGGGCGGAACTTAATAAAAGGATGCATTAGAACTACACACACTATTCAGAATTTTTATTTTATATTTACCTTGCAGCTAACTATGGCCAGAGTCAGCGAGCATTTTAAGAGTCTGAAGTCCTAACGTTAATAAAAACAAAACTACCTTGCTATATATCTGGATCATATTCAGTGCAGTATTTTAAGCCGGTTCCTGTGGAGGGTCTTTAACTTTTCTGGTATAAATGTTAGAATCTGACTGGAAGGAGATCTGTGTTTTTGTGTTGGTGTAAATGCAAGGATTTGATTGGTTAGCAGCTTAAAATGGACGGACAGACTTTACATTTATTGCTAAAGATATATTTAAGTTAACCATAAAAAGAAATAAACCTTATTTTGAATTTCCTTTTGGATCTACAAAGAATTTTTCATTTCAACTAGCAAGTTTACTTTGGTATTGTTGTGGTTGAGTGCTTTTTACATTTATTGCTAAAGATATATTTAAGTTAACCATAAAAAGAAATAAACCTTATTTTGAATTTCCTTTTGGATCTACAAAGAATTTTTCATTTCAACTAGCAAGTTTACTTTGGTATTGTTGTGGTTGAGTGCTTTTTACTGTATAATAGTCAATATAAGTAAAACCTAAACTACTGCTACCCAACATCAAATGAATATCTGGTATTTGCCTATTTGGCTTGCTTCCTTCATGAATTTGCATTTAAATAATTACCACTAAGGCTGTATTTAGGTAAACAATACCCTAGCAGCTGAAATCAGGCCTGTGAGTCAGTGATCAGGTCTGTGTCACTACTTCAAGTCTATCACATATTACTCTGCAGCACAAATGACTCTGTAAATATCAAGTGAGGGAAAGGCATATGCTACCCAGCTAAGACAAGTGGGTTGCTTGGCATAAACAAGTGGTGACCGGAGTTGCTGAGGACTAGAGACAAGGACGTTTACTCAATCAAACCACAGTACAACCTCCAGTATCCAAATGTACTGGTAACGTAGAATTTGTTTGAGTAATACAAAATTCATAAACTGGCACAGTCATTTTGGTATAAAAGAGTGGGAAAATACAAACGTAAGAGATGGTAAACAATTTCATAAAATCAAATATATCAGATAACTAAGGTTTTACTGTACCATATATTCTTTTCAAAAATAAAGCCATATGTATGGGTGTATAATTAAGTGTGAGTTATTGTTAGAAAATAAAGTAATACTAATATCAACAAATACAATGAAAAGTTTGTGAAAATAATTTCAACATGGGAAACTGTTGCTCTGCATGTACAAAATGTGCTGAATTGAAGAGACCATAAGAAAATTGAAAAATTTAATAGTAATTTAAATTTTTATTAGAAATACTTACCATTTCCTAACAGTAGCTATTTGTTGGAGCCATCCAACCCAATGGCCAACGCAGAGATGCGATTTTAAGGTTATATAACAAACTTAACCAAGCCATTGGGTTACAGTAGTCCGTCCTCCCGCCAATTAGGTCACATGACCACATTGTTTACTTCATTATTTTTGTTGCAAGTAAAAGAATGACTTGCGGGGAGGCGGGAGGGAAATTTGAGTGTTAGGAAATGGTAAGTATTTCTAATAAAAATTTAAATTACTATTAAATTTTTCAATTTTATAGCGAAATACCCTTACCATTTCCTAACAGTAGCTGAATTCAGCCTTGTAGGATGGAGGGAATTCTTTTTAAGAAAACCACTACCTAACCTACAACTAAACATCATGAGAACTTCATAATGGAATTACATGCATTAATGAACATATAACTTCCAAACATTCACAACATACAACTTCCAAAAAATGGCAGTATGTAGTTGTAGTTCTCACAACTGCTGACAATGTTGGTGTTGCAAAAAGATGTCATAAATAGATAGCCCATCTACATTGTAACATCCGACCCCAAAACAAGGTCAAACCAACCTGTAAGTGTCATCAGCATAATGCCAAATCCTTCCCAAGTCGGATTTAGGCAACACTGATATCTAACCACACAAACATCCAGCATTGCAGACATACCAGCCACAAACTGCAAATGTACCAATATAAGTATGAAACACATACTTATAAAGTAACAAAACTGTAACTGCAACTGTAGGACCCAATTTCAAATCTGACCCTATGACAACAGAGGTTTTTCAGACAGAAATTGGTATACATACAATGGAATTCCCAATAACATGTATCAAGAAACTATGTAATGAAATCACCTATAAAAACTAAAGATGTAATCAAAACATACATCAATAGTTTCCATGACTCAATCTTGACTCATTCAAGATGAAATAGGTGCCAAAAGATAAGTCTTATTAAGAAACTTTCTTGATGGCAGTAAAAACAAAAGATTTTGTTCTATCCCAAACCTTTTGATTACCAAAGCCCTAACAGGACAAACAGACCCACATTGAGTCAAACTGTTGTCCAAAGAGGCTAAGAGCTGGCATGACCACAGGCTTAATTGCAGTAGGCCCATCCAAAGCAAACTGGATCTGGCAATTGATGGGCCAGAGTTACTCGTGATCAATTCTCCTTATAACTAAAGGAAGAATATGTCCAAGCATTAATGTCACTCCTTTACCATGACTCTGTAGTCCACAGACAAAGACCACTGACTCAGTTGCAGTAAATGCAGTAGGCCCATCTGAAGCCAACTGGTTCATGGCCAAAAAGGCAGTCAATTGGCCAAAGTTACTTGTGACCCATTCTCCCTATAACTAAGGGAAGGGTCCAAACATGAATGTCACTACTTTACCTGAAGCCAAGACCAAAGACTGTCTTGAAAAGAAAATAACTTCAAGAAAACCTTCCTCACAAGATCAAAGGTTGTCTGATAAGAGCATGTAGGACCAATGACAAAATCCAACATTGGTTTGTCTCTTACTAAAAGTTGTTAGTGTCTTATTTATCTCAACTTTTAGATACTTCTTGACCCATTTGGCCCCAAACCATCCACAATTGCTGTTCTATAACCCACAATAATGGATGGTATTAGGATGTTTCCCTAAACTAGAATTTCAGGAAATTTGCTCCATGTGGAATGGTACCTGGCTCTCTTCACACCACTTCCCAAAAAGAACAATTGATTCTCAGATTCTCCTTGAGGAGTGCTCCTTCATTGTTTCACCACTTCCTCTGGGGATCTACCATAATCTTCATGCCTGACTTCCAGATGCCAAACATGAATATTCAAGTAAACTAGATTGTTGTGAAGTCTGTTGCTGAATGGTTGAGTCAACAGATTTACCCCCAAGGAAAGTCTTAGAAGAAGTTTTGTGGACAGATTCATCAGATCCCAAAACTAAACAATCCCTGGCCACCCAATCATGATGATTCTGCACCTGTAGGTGGCTATCTGTTGAATCACCTGAGGGATGAGGGCCACTGGACATAACTGACCAGACCCTCCCCAGAGATGTTCAATGCATCTGTTTCCCAAGACTGACTGTCTGGGACATGAGACATATACATGTTACAACACCTGCAGGACCAAGACCCTGTGCAAAAACACATGTCTGTCCAGACCTTCACAAGAGATGTTGAAGCACCTGTTTCCAGAGCCTGACAGCAGAGCTACATAGGAAACTTGTGATTCATCTTGTTGCAAACACATCAACCACTGATTGATGGCAGCAATGTCTAATTTGATTGAAAACCTGACGATTCATAGCCCCTTTGGTCTGAAATAACTTATCTTCCTAGACAAGGAATCTGCCAGAACATGTGGATTCCCTGGGATGTACTTCCCTGAATCTGAATCATTCTGACATTGGACTGAATCATGATTCTACAGATGAAGGTACCTATTCCGTGAGTGGAAGCCTCCCTGGCTGTTCACACAGGCAACCACTAAAGAATTGTCTGTGAAAATCAACTGATTTCAACTCAGAAGCTGACTTCTGAATCATTTTAAGGTAACAACATAGCTTCCAGCTGTATAATGTTATGTTATGAGAAGTCTTGAATCTTCCTGATTCCACAGACCAATGGCTGTGGATGACTCAAGAAAGCATCCCAACCCATTAGGGAAGCTTCAGCGAAAGGAAAGAAACTGTACTCCTGAAGGAGTGGTGAGTCCTATTTCAAAATTGAACTACTGGTCCACCACTGAAGATGATCCCTGAACCAAAGATATCCAGAGACTGAAGATATCAGCAGTGTTTCCAGATACCATTGGAATGAAACCATGCTTTCAAAGTGACATGAGCTTCCCTGGAGATAAGTGAGAACTTCCAACATGGTAACCGTCTTTCAATCAATTTTCTTTGAATTGAGAAGACTAGACCTACCCTGAGGTCGAATTGTAACAATAAATTGATTACTGGAGTTGGAAATACTCTGATCTTTTGAAATTGTGATCCAACCCAGGCTTCGACAAGATGCACCAACCAGAGGGTGATATCTTGGCATTGCTGCTTGAGTTCATTGTCATTAGCCAACCCTCTATATACTGGCGAATACTGATGCCTTCTGCACGAGCCATCAGCTTCACCTCTTTTGCTACCTTGGTGAACTGGAGAGGAACTGTAGCCATATTGCAGGTTAAGGCAATGAACTGGTAGAATCTGTAGCCTCCAATGAGGCGAAGATACTTTAGTTAGCCGAGTCTACCGGTGAAGAGTGTGTACCCATAAAGGTTGAGTGGCGTCATCCACTGTCGTTATATAGACGAATTCCAAATGAGTAAGGTACATGCAAAGCTTGTTTACCTGACCTTAAGTATACTGACAGTCATTTCTTCTTCACTAACCCCAAGAAATAGACTGTAACTGTAAGCTTCCAGCGATGTGACTGGTGATATCGCCCTTTTGTCGATCATTTCATAAACAGCTTTTATCAAAATTGCTGTTTCTCCCGTTTTTTTTTCGTTTTTTTTTTGTTTGTTTTTTTTTAACTTCTGCCAACCTCACCTCTAAAAAGTCTGGCTGAATATTTTCCTTTCCCAGGACTTGTATAGTACCAAACTGGAGAAAGGTTCCTTGAAACCACAGGAAGCCAGCTATCATCCCTGCTTCCATAGGCCTGTATAAGTAAGATCCACTCCCCTTTTAACTAGCTGAGGAGTAGGAGGCACTTGTAACTCTATTCCATGGCTTATTAGATCAGAAACTAGAAGCATGCTCACCTCTAGAGTTACTAATCCTTGTTATTTCCATGAAAACACTAGATGAAAATCCTCTGAACATCTAATATGTCCAGCAAGAGAACATCATTAGGAGTGAAAAATGCATTGTAGATTTGCTAAAGACATTCTAAATTACATCCCTCCTGTTGAGTCACATGTTCTTAGACATGGTGAAACTGCAAACAAGAAGATTTGGACACCAACTGGTTGACTGGACTAGAAATGCAAACATCATTGCACCCAGTCCAAAGCATATTGAAGTCTATAACATATCATAGTGATCCCTAGGATCCTCTAAATATGACCTGAACTGAAGGAGTGAGAATATACACGCTTCTTCTCTCTTACAATCCCCTACCAGGGACCTTGTTTGCAAAGTGTCTGAAAGGTCATGTTCCTCCTGCAGACCTGCTGTAACTAAGGAGCTGTCCAGGAAAGTAATGTATGTAAGGAAGTCCAAGCAAACTTCTTCCTGTGTAGCTGCTCTTTAAAACATCAGAGGCTTCAAACTCCTTGAAACCCAACATAAAAGCCACATTTAAATGCTTGCTGTTCACCCAAGAAATGTAAATGTGACCAAACAAGGGAGCATTCACAGAAACTGTGCCTGTTAAATCAATCCCTAGCCACTCAATAACAGTCAAGCAAAAGTAAAATAAGGAATAGATTCCTTGTAATGAGATGAATCATAATCACCATCTCCTGACAACCTGAATTCTAAACCTTTTGAGAGGTATAGAAACCCGATTGTACTAAAATTTCTTGTGCATAGATCAAAAACCTCTCCTTGTAGATATGAATGACACTCCCGGACATCTGACAACCCGAATTCTGACCTTCTGAGAGGTATAGAACACTCGATTGTGCATGGATGACTTCACACAGGTATTTCCTCTGGTGAATGTTTTGACTGGACCTCGACGGAAGAGTTTTCCGAAGAAGTAGTCTTTTCCTGCATTCAAAACTCCTCCACGGTGTCGTGTCCATGGTAACTTAATGGCTGCCCCCAAGGGAGATTCCTTCGTCTGTAGCATCGACAATCTATTCGACTGGGATGCATACTGTGATAAAATTGCTTTCAACGCCTGGCTATTAGAACCCGACGTGAATAGCAATAACGGCCACTCGAATTGTCATTCTCATCCAAGATGGCGCCGTCCAGATCGCTTCTGTTATTGAAGAGTACATTCTTTCTATATACGTATGCTGCAAAATTATAGCTTCCAACGTCCAGCAAACTGAACCAAACGACTGGTAAGCTGTATAATAATATTATTGTTGCAGTAGGACCTTCTTTATGAAGACTTATTTCCTCGAGGTTGAAGATGATAGAACTTTCGATGTCGCCATCCAAAAAGTCCTTTATTTGCATAAAATAATGCATACCTTCGAAGATTCAATAAATGAATTAGTTCTGTATCATATACATATAAAATATAAAGTGAGATTCACAGCAAAATCTCAAAAAATAAATGAAAACCTTGAGAAACTTCTACTAATTCCCAAAGACGTCCATACTGATGATGGCCAACAAAAATAATGAAGTAAACAATGTGGTCATGTGACCTAATTGGCGGGAGGACGGACTACTGTAACCCAATGGCTTGGTTAAGTTTGTTATATAACCTTAAAATCGCATCTCTGCGTTGGCCATTGGGTTGGATGGCTCCAACAAATAGCTACTGTTAGGAAATGGTAAGGGTATTTCGCTATAAAAATAAACTTTTCTTAATAATCTTCTGAACTAAGTCCAAACCAGAACTTTCAAGCCATTGAAACTAACCTTTATATAATTACCATTGCTCCCTCCTCACACACATACCTGCACGCCCGAGTCCGCACACTTAATATAACCTCAGCCTGATGTATAGGTTTCTAGTTGTAGAATTGTGCACACGGACAAACAAACAAATGGATGCAAATTTAATACCCACACCCTTCCCCGTTTGGGGTTGAGATAATTAACAATCCACTCAATGATCAGCATATCTAACACTCCCCCACTGAGGTAATACAATTATCAGTTGAACTTGATTCATATAACATACATAACACTAACATAAGTGGTAATATCAAAAGTGACATGAATGTATTTACACTGGTGAGGATGGTATTTCATTAATACATAGATTGGACGTCTTGCCAAGATGATCTCCATAATTTAATTAACACTGAACTTAATGACAAGTACATCAATGTTCCCCCATTGGGTAGTATGCCCTACATTATGATCAATTAAACTTATATTTCTGAATCTATTCATTTAATATTGCAGCGTCCTCAGTGAGGACTTCATCCATTCTCCAGTTTCAACTAACTTAAATCAAATCATCAACAAGCAAAATCGACACAAATCTATGAACAAAGTAACATAAAGAAACAAACACTTAAAAACAGGTTGAGTTTATATGCAGGCATTCCAGTTTTCTGTACTCACCTCTGCAATAACTTCTTGAGGATCTGACATGCAGATTTTGGCATTTGGCCAGGAGAACACAAAATGTGGATCAAATGAGCGACCACACTGAAAAAATACATGTATATATAATACACACACTATTACAATATATATAACAATATATGAAGTGGCTAACAAACGGGGACCCAGTCAATAGAAGACGTTGCTAAGGAACGGGTCCTATTTTTATTGTTTGTAAAGATCCATATGTAAGTATGCTTCAACTAGCCCTTTAATTTCATTGGTTCCTTATCTGATTGGTTAATTAGGTGTTTCCAATTGATGAAATTGTCAGTTTGGTTAGCCTGACTTTGTTATATTCTGTGTAAAGATCTGTATGTAATCATGCTTCAACTAGCTCTTAAATTTCATTGGTTCCTGATCTGATTGGTTAATTAGTTGGTATTTATTGATAAAACTAGAAGAATGTTTTTGCTGACAAAAACGAAGCGGCCCTGATGAAAAAGAAGTCACCCATAAAAGATGTCAACATATGCATCATAAGCAATAGAAACTGTGAACTTTATTGCATTGTGTATGTTACTTGTCCCTATTTTCATCTTTAATGAGTGCGCACAATTAAAGTGAGGTCAGCTGAACAATACAATAGCTGGAGATTAAAAACTTCATATCTTTGCTGCAAGATGGCCATAACTTCATTCATATGGGGACTTTAAGGTGACCATAAAATAAGAATGTCCCTTTTCTCATCCTTTATAAGTGCATAAAGTTTAGCTCAGGTCAGTTGAACAATAAGATAGCTGGAGGCTGAAACTTCCTTTTTTACTGTAAGGTGACCATAACTTCATTCATATTGCGACTTTAAGGTGACCATAATATGAGAATGTCCCTTCAATATCAATATATGTTAGATATGGAAAAAGAAAGGAGTCAGATGGCTTTATTCAAATGTTATGACTTTGGGGGGGGGGGGGGCGCAAAATTATATTAACAGTTTAAGGTCACCTTAAAGTCAGGATAACCCTTTGGTTTGCCATCCTTTATAAGTGTGCAAAGTTTAACTGAGGTCAGTCGAACAATAACATACTTGGAGGCTGAAAACCCCCTTATTTCACTTTAAGGTGGCTACAACTACATTCATACTGAGAGTTTAAGGTGACCATAAGTATTATTTTTATCTAGTTTAATACCAGTGATAATTTCGATATAAAAAAATGGAAAAATAAAGGAGCCAGAGCATTTTATTCCAATTTGATGACTTTAAGCAGGCCATATGTCCATTAAAATTTTGAGTTTAAGGTCACCATAAAGTCAGGATATTCCTTTGGCAAATCTTAATATATGTGGCAAGTTTGGTTGAAAAAAGTGAAAAACTAAGTGAACTGGAGGGCTAAACTCCCGTTTTTGACATTAAGGTGACCTTAAAATTGCAGATACAGGGCTAAAACTTCGGCATGTGAAAGATTATCAAAAAGTAGCTGAATAAGTTATTCCAACAAAACGCCGAAATCCTGACCGTTTTTGAGATACAGACCAAGTACCCATTTTTTTAAAATTTACGAAAATAAAATGCCTCCCATTCAGGCATCTATGGTCCGATTGATGAGAAAATCCTTTCTGACCTTGGAAATTTGGTCTAGAATGTACCTGATAAATGTTATAGCACAGGTGTGTGTGGTTTTTTCCGAAACACGATGACAAGGTGTTTTAGACTTATGCTTAAGGTTACCTTAAGTAAAGCTTAAGGTCTGCGCAAAGTATCTCAAAAATTTTTCCCACCCCTATAGTTTTAAAGAAAGATAAGAAGGAAAGAAAAATTTGAAAGGCTAAGAAGTTATTCAAGGGAGACCATAATCCGGCGGCGGCGGTGATCAGTCAAACTTCAGTGAAAACAAATAAGCGTCCCTGACGGGCCGCTTAATTATCAGTATGGCTAGTCTGAAATTGTAAATTGTAAGATATGCATGTAAGTATTCCTGAAATAACCTTTTAAACTGATAGGTTGATTATCTTGATTTGTTAATAGGTGCTATACTAAATGATTAAATTCTCTGGTCTGATTTAATAAACTGCATTCTGAGGTGATAGCTAAGAGGGGTAGTTTGTTTAATTTTTGTTATAATAAATGAACATATACATCTACTCACTTGTAAAATATGACAGGGGACCCACTCAATTGATAGCTAGCATTTCTAACAAATGGGGACCCGATCAATAGACTATTGCAACAATACATGTTATATCAATCGATGTAAAAGTTTTAAGTTAATGAATGGAAAGTCACTAACTTGTAAACTTTACTATTATCAATAAGACTTGCCAAAATTTCTTCTCAATTTTTACATATTACAACTGTTTATTTCACCTGAAACTAATTTTTTATACCATAGAACTACCATGAAAAAATATATTTAAAAAAAAGCTTTTTATAACTTTCTGAACAATAAATTATACAAACATTAATACTCTTATTAATTGTGCTATCTAACACAGCAGATACTCAACAGCCTACCATCATGAAGTTATCAGCACCGAAGCTGTTTCCCACAATGACTGTTAATTTTGGCACATTGGTGGCACATGCCACACTTGCCATCAGCTTCCCATGACCTCTGATCATGCTGCCTAAATTTGAACCAATGTCTGAAAGGTACAATACTATAGTGATGAACTTTAAGCCTCTATTGGCTTGGCAATTATGTAAAATAAATCATTTCCAATCACTGACAAACACTTAGAACAGTACATAAACATTGAACTATAAAAACGTCTGCCATTGTGGCCGAGTGGGTGACACACTCGCCTAGGAACACTGAGGACCTGGGTTCAATCCCAGGTACAAGCAGATATACAGGGGCTTGGATGACCACTTAAAATGGCAGTCCTCTGTCGTTGGGTCCTATCCCCAGTGACCTGCTAAATAACCCCAGGATTGTTGAGAAATGGTCATCCTTGATACTGTGTCTTTCACTTAGGGGAATGTCATTCAGTAGTGACCTTTGGCTGTAATTGTGCAGTCAAGATGGGTGACACAATGCATTGAATCTTGCAGTAAAGGAGACTTTACAGTGAGAATGAATATATAAATATATAATACACCAAATACACACACCAACTTCCAATACCCACATTGACTGTGTTTCAGTTTTGGATTTACTTTTACTTACATCTACCAAACACCTCTATGTACTGATACAGAACCTCAAAGCTGGTTCCTCTGTTTAATACCTAAGTATATTTATACTGGTTTTACTTTCACAAAATCCACTCTAATCTTGTGGAGATTTCATCGCTTATAAAAAATTCAACACACCAACTCTTTGGTGGTTGGAAAAATATCTCTTTTCATGTTTAAGCTATTTTTGGGCTCCAAAATCTTCCTGAAAACTCAGGGATGGCTCGGTATGGAGCTAAAACTTGAATAAAACCTTAAAATGACTTGTCAAATGTTTCCCCCAGGAAGTCGACAACTTGAAGGCTCTTCAATTAAATGTGCAAACTACCGTCTTCTAGAACAGGTTTACTTTATTCAAACTCTGCTCCACAAACCCACTCTTCCATGTAATTAAACTCCCAACAAATGTCATTTTATCAAGTTATGAATCTCCATTAAAGCAAGAGATAAAAGAAATTGTTTTAACAAACATTAAAAATTAATCTCTTGCAAAATGAGATTTTGTCAATAATAAGGCCTGAATGGAGATTTGAAGAAATGGGAAACCCTCTACAGATGCAAGCCAATTACAATTTTAGAAATAAATATTCTATTTAACATTTGAATATCCAATTGCCTGTTGGACTTTGATGATTTGTAAATAATGAAGAATGAACATTTATTAGCCCAGAAGTGTATTTAAGAAATATAGAGAAAAATACAATCAAAATTCGCTGAACAAGAGTAACCTCAAGGACGACTACCATTTACTAGTTTAGATGAAAAACTTTCATTTAACTAGATTGCGCCGACTCAATGCCAACATATCCCCAGATAGACCATCTCTCACACCACTACCATTCACTCGGTATTTTTTGCAGCACCCATTTTGTGTGATTCACAACTATTATAAACTATTTTTCATTTTTTTTTTCATTTTTGGGGGTCAATTAAAAAAAAGCGCTCTGAGTGGATTATTCATGGGCCTCACACACATGTTAAATGTCTACTTATAAGTCTTGGTTTTTGGCACATGCAAAAGAAGAACATATTATATTCCCAGATGAGAATTCAGCTGTATCAAGCACATATTATGACAGTTATAGGGCTTAAAAGTGGTAAAAAGTCAATAAATTGGGTGTCTGTGGGCATTTTAGAGACCTTAAGGTGACCTTAAAATTAAACTTACAGACTTAAAATTTTTGACAGAAAAACATTACATGTAGAAGTTATATCTACTACAGTTACAGACTTGTCAGATTTACCATTTCCAGGTTACATTAGAGGCCAATTACACATAGCCGGATGCACCACGGATATAGCCCGCGGTTCCATATATGGTAACTGATAGGGATGCATAAGGGATGGGGGTGGTCATGTAAAAGATTTACAGAACTGCCACGGATCTTCCACGGATCTGCTACGGACCGCTATAGACAGGTTTGCGGATGAAAAGATTGCACCATGGATTGGTCTTATGGCTGTTTTTTAATCCGCAAACCCTGTCCGTGTCAGTCGTAGCAGATCCGGTTAGATCCAGCAATGTTTTTATGGATATTTTTTGCCGCGGAAGCGTCAAGAATGTAAGGGATGCCACAAGGACATCCAGGATGGGTATACGGACAATAAGGACACAATAAGGATGAGCTACGGATGAGATACGGAAGCGCTATGGATATCAATTACAGATAAGATCCGCAAAGCCTTTACGGAAAAATCAAGCAGTTTGATTGTTCCGTGGTGTCCCCACAGACACATGGCATCCGTGGCGGAAGCCACAAGGACATTATGGACATTACGGATGACGTAAAAGATGATCCGTAAATCATTCAACATTTTTCATATAAGGAATCCTGCCGCGATCCGGCGGTACATCTGGCTATGTGTAACTGGGGTCTTACCAAATATGTTGAAAATGTCTTAAACGGGTCACTCTGGTGGATATTTATGGTCCTTATGCACAGGTTAAACGTCTATTTAAAGCCTTGATTTTTCTCACATGTAAACAAAATATAATCATGTATTCCCAGATGAGATTTCAGCTGTGTCAGTTCCATCGTTTGACAGCTATATGACTTCAAAGTGGCAAAAGTCTGTAAATTGGGTCTCTATGGGCATTTTAGAGACTTTAAGGTGACCTTAAAATTAAAGTTACAGACTTAAAATTTTTCACAGACTTAGAGTACATGTAGAAGTTATATCTACTACAGTTACAGACTTGTCAGACTTACCACTTTTAAGATATAGGGGAAATATAGGAAAAACGTTGAAAAAAATGTCTAAGTATGGTCTTTATGGCCCTCAAAAACAATTTTAACCTTAACATAAAGTCTTGATTTTTGGTATATATAAGGAGAATATAGTAATGTATTCCCAGATAAAATTTGAGCCAGATAAGCCACATAGTTTGTGACCTAGAGGGCATTAAGTGTCAAAAAGTCAAATTTCTGACCTTAAGGTGGCTCTAAGTTCTTTATTATTGGGAGTTTAAGGTCACCTTAACATACGGTTCCTCTAATGACCCAAATACATGTGTGTGCCAAGTTTGAACGAAATCAGTGAATGTGTTTTTGAGTAATCGCGCACACAAGTCAAAATGTACAGCGGCGGCGTGACAGACCTGAAACCAATATATCCCCGACTTTCGTCTGACATTTTAGCAAATTTTTTTTTCAGAACAGAAATTGGTGGTCCATTACCCACTGGATTTTTTTCCCAAAAATAAGGCCTGTACTCTGTAGGGTCTACACTATATTTAACAAATTCAGATGAAAATGCAATGGTTTCTTGTAATGCATACGCCTCTAATTACACACATTAGGGACTCTAACCTTTCACTTAAAGCTAATCACAAAGAGAAAAGTTTAGTTCTAAACCTGAACAAATTGGACTCCTTTAAAATGGGGTTTATACCAGTAGTAGTCCAAGTTCCTGTTTGGCTATCCTAAGATTGTTACTAAAGACTCTGTGGTCTGCTTATTGACAGGCTGTCACTCAGTGTTTCTTCACATGTCACAGTAACTCCACTGAGGAGGAGGAAGCTAGCGGAACTCTATTGTTTTTGTTCTGATTTGCATCCCGTGCACAGGAAACTGTCATTCAGCAAGCAAAATTAAATACAGACCAACTCTTCTTTAATACAGAAACTTTTCCAATCTGACTTTATCATACTTTTACAGAACTTAAATATCTGTACTAATATTCTCTTAAGGCACATAAAACGCAATCATTGTTTGAAAACTATGGAGCCATTAGTCACCTGAAAGCGGAATTAAGCTGGAAGAGTCCTGTTTCAGAATTAAGTTTAAAGACTTTCTTTAAAACTGGTAAAAGAGGTGGCACTATGGATATCATGTGGCAAGCCATTCCAAACAACCCACCATTCAGCACTGTTACTCTTGGACATGGAGTGACATGTGTAAGGAACTGGCAAGAACCCAAATACTGAGGCTATCATAAGTCAGGAAATTTATGAGCTAAACCAACTGTTAAACACTGATTTGTATTCAATGGGGGTAAAGTGAAAGTTTTTTCAAATAGGAACACTACAGGTGTACTTCACTGCAAATTAATTTATCTTATACAAGGTCATTAGCTAAATAGTTTTAATTATGGCCTCATGAAAATTGAACTTGTACATTATCTGTACCTTGTGCTGTTATTTCCTGTAGACTTGTCAGTTGTGGAGTGGAGTTTTGGAGAAAGACTAGTGGTATATTTCTCTGAGAACACATCTGTACAAAGTGTGATCCTTTCAGTGCTGCCTCTTCTGTCATTGGGCCATTGTTTCCCAGTATGCCCACTAGATGGCTTCAAAGTATGGATACAAATTTTGCCAGTATAATTCTATGTACACTTCAATACTACAAACATATTAACAGACTATAGCTGAGCCTGTGTTATCTGTCTTTCTATCATCCACATATTTCATATCATGAGCCTCATCTGTACTTGTATTTCCATTGTTTTATTCTAAAAATGACGGAAACCAGTCAATATTGGTCAAGATTCTGTGCTGTAAACTGTTGGCCATCTTTCCCACTTATGGTCAGGTCTGTAATTAGAGCCGACAACCTTAGCGGTGGGAGACAAGTATGTTAACCATTACACCACCTAGGCCCCTCTGACTTCTATTGCTCATGGGCTTTGTATTAGAAGACTCCGGCATGAACTTATCAAAAGGTATCTTATAACATGAAATTGCCAAAATGCCAATAAGATCCACAAACTATATCTTTTGGAAAAATGAAAAAACTGCTCTTTGAAAATGGTTTTAACAACTATTTTCTTAAGAGTTTCAATTAATTCTGAGTTCTGACGGAATATTTGATTTCACACACAGTAATAGGAAAGTTCTTAACCATAATATTTGCAATACATGTAAATAGGTTTGCTATCATAAGGCATGATCTAGGGTTTTAATTCTTTTCTAGACCATATTACATTTCACTGTAACAATAAAGAAAGACATAATTAGACATTGCTGTCTGCAAAGCTTTGTTGATAGAATTACTGAGTGCGTAATACAAATCCTCCAAGCATAACCTAGCCAATTCCACTTGGATTTGAAGCCTTGAAGCCAGCAGGCAAAAAAATCTAACTCATTTGAAGTCACTTCATAAGGCTCAGAGGTAATGAAAGTTTATAGCAAGAGATAACACTTAAAAAGGTTTAGATTTATTGAAAGGATGTCAGGCAAAAGATATAGAGTCAATCTGTGGAAGAATAATAAAATTACTGTATTCTCAACTCTGTTGAATTTCACCATATTTAAGTTAAACTTTGTTAAATAGTAATAATTGTTTGTAAATGCAGTAACTCAAAAATCTTGTTAACTTAAGTCTATTTATTTGACTTCAAAAGTTACAGACCCAGTATTCAAAGGTTTAAAATTGCTTTTGTGAAAAGATATGCTAACTTTTTCCTGGTTTTTAATTTTTTTTTTTCCTGAGCTTATTTCCGTTTTTGAGAGCCAAAGTGATTTTCAGAATTCATGTACAGATGGTAAAAGAAACTAGCAACGATATTATTATCATCAAAGAAGAAACAACAGCTCTGTAAAATACTAAAATTACTTGTCACTTTGGTGTGTGTGGAACTGCCATGTAATTTTATGCATCAAAAATTGGAATTCAGAACATTCATTCAGACAAAACATTACCAACTTTTTCGATTGTAACAAAATTCCTGACCAAATATAAAACATAAAATTTCCTGCCATTTTGCTTACAGTTCTGATTCCTGAGTAAATTAGATATTGATATTTTCTCACTGTAATTTTAGAAACTTGTAGTTTTAATGTCTTTTCTCACTATAAGATCTGTTTAGAAAATCACACCATGGAGGGTCGGTAATATTCTCCAACAAAAAGGACTTTCACTCGTCAACACAATATACCTAAAATTGATTAGGGTTTTAGTTTTTGGTTGTATTTGTATTTTCATAAGAAGTGGTTAGAATATTTTCAATGATGGTAAATATATCTTTCTCTGCTATCATTAAACATATTTCACAGAATTAGACAGACCTAATCCCAGTCACATGAAAACTACTACAAAAGAGCTTATATGAATATGACACAGTTTTCACTTCAGCTACATCTGCTCAAATAAGTGTCACTTACGTAGCACTTGGTATATGGAAGTATTCACTTACCCCTGCAAAAAGGCAAAGCCAGTGACAAGAGTTTTGCCATAGAGTTTTTTAAACTCATGAAACCTGCTGCCATCAACGATTCTGGCTATCACCTACAATGGAACCAAGAAGGCAACTTTGATGAAACACATCTTAACCTTACCAAAATCATCCGCACTAGCAGCCCCCTGGCAAAACACCTAAAAATTATAAAGTTGGCAGGAGGCATTTACTTGATACATAGTACATACATACTAAATGTATAGTACCTACCACATTCATCTTCAGCCAATAAAAGTGAGACAAGGCTAAGTCCACACACATGGCTCCATTAGACAAATGTGATGAATCATTCAGACTGAGAATTGTCGGCAAATACTACTCTGATCAATACAGGAGCATGGTATCTAATCACAGGCTGTCACCTCTCTGTGAGTTCAACTCCTACAAGTGGCAATGCTGAGGACCTGCCCTAAAATGACCCTGGCTGTTGGACGGGGACATTACTTAAATGTAGCTTTTATAAGCTACAAGCTTACCATGTGGGACTGAATGCTATCTCGGATGGCCGCAAGGCATCAGGCCAACGTCTAAGAAAAATAGACATTTATAGTTGGCCGTAGCCTCAAGTTGTCCTCTCGTGGTACATTATGAGATCTCTTCCTACTTTCTCGTTGTAATTTTTAAACCTTACCCCTCAGCTGTAATACAGCGGGGAGGCAGGGTGGGACTCTTCTCAGTCCCACATGGTAAGCTTGTAGCTTATAAAAGCTACATTTAAGTAATTAAAATTTTCAATTTTATTGCGCTATAATAGCTTACCATGTGGGACTGAATGCTGAGACTGGAAGATATGTCAATTTTTCTTAGATTTTGAAGTAATAGATTAGAATGAATGTTTTGAAAGTACCAGTCTGATTCCCGTTTACAGTGCCCCAATCCTGAAGACCGGGCCTGTAAAGAGCCCAAAACCTGAATATACTGAATGACAGTGCTAAAACTGTCAAGATGTTTTGATTGTAGGAGAGAAGTGCAGCCATGCTCACTTAAGTAGTGTAAGGGCCCTTAGGGGCCATCCACGAGTGAAAAACCAGCCCTATGGTTGGAATTCTCATAAATTTTTTAGCCACCTAACATGAGATTAATGACAACTTTGATAAGTCCTTAATACATATTATGCTTGATAAACTAACAATACAAAAGGACCTTACCCGTAACATCTTGAGAGGTAAACCGATACCTAGACCCTGGGATTAGACTCCTGAAGACTTGGTTGTAGCGGATGTGCCCCCCCCCCCCCCTTTTCTTTCCGAGGATACCTGGTCTGAGGGGAAGGATCTAGGACTTGTTGTGCTGCCACCACTGGTCCCAGATACATATTGTTGTCGTAAAGGCCCTAATGTCATGCGCTTTAACTTGGACCAAGTCCAAGGCTTGTTGGTCTGCTTGTTTATAACAAAGTAAAATGGTTTGTTTCAACCAAGAAAGAGAGTAGCGGGTCTGATGTCTGAGGTATGTCCTTTCCTGAAGGAGATGAAAAGGAGGGATCGAGACCCTTTCAGGTCTTTGGTTCGATCCAAATAGTACCTCAGGGCCCGCACCGGACACAAGGTCCTGTCCTCTTTGAAATGTCTATCTACAATGGTAGTCAAAGCAGGAATAGTCACCGGAGACACACTTTGAGAACCTTCTCTTGCTAGTTGGTTTTTGGCTATGAAGTCAGAAGAAGGGAACAAGGCAACCTTTTCCCATTGGCCTAGATTAGATACTTTGTTTGCAACCCAGGCATACATTACGCTGTAGCGCTTGCCGGAGACCAAAACTAGCAAGAAAGCAGTTTTGAGAGTAAGATGTTTGAGGTCTGTGTCTTTCATAGGCTCAAAGGGCGCTTTTGTGAGCTCATTGAGAACAACAGAAAGGTTCCATTTTGGAAGATTCCTGGAACTTTTTGGACTATCCCTGTGAAAACTGGAAAGTAACCTGTGAAGGTATGAACTTTGTGCAATATGGTGCCCCGCTGGGCCCAAAGTGTCAACAATGGCCATCCTGTAACCATCAATGGTCGAGGGGCGCCTGTTTAGATCTTGGTACAGGTACATGAAAAAATCTGAGATATGTTTCACAGATGGAGTGGAGAAATCCACCGAATTTTCTCTGCACCATTTCTCAAATAGGGCCCACTTTGACTTGTAGATGGTCCTTGTTGATGACCTCTGAGGGGCAGCAATTCTCTCTGCCACCTCCACAGAGAAGCCTTGTTCTTGGAGCTGTCTACCAGGCGTGGAGGTTGAGATGTTGTGGATTGCTGTGGAACACATAATTGTGGGACTGTTTGAGAAGAGTTGTTGACACTGGAAGTTGTAGTGGGATCTCTGTTGAGAGCTGCACTAGGTCCCAAAACCAGGGCATCCCTGGCCAGCCTGGGGCTATTACGATGATCAGGCATTGGCATTGCCTGAATTTTTGAATCACCCTGTGAAGGAGAGCCATCGGAGGGTAAGCATAGGCAGTGAGACCTGTCCAGTTTAAGTTCAGAGCATCTATGTCCCAAGCATTTGGGTCTGGGACTCGAGACACGTACAGTGGAAGTTTGTGGTTCAGATTGGCAAATAAATCTACATGAGGAGTGAACCACTTTTGGCAGATCTGTTTGAACACCTGCGGATGCAGTGACCATTCTGTTGACTGCACTTGGTTCGACCTGGACAGGTCGACCATCACACTGGAATGTGTCTGGCTTTCAATGTTATGTGATAGTGATGACACCATGTCATGATCTTCCACAGGGGAGCGCACATCTCCGCTGAGTGAGTTCCTCCTTGTTTGTTTATGTAGGCTACCACTGTTGAGTTGTCCATTGCAACTAGCATTGTTTGGTTCTGGCACTGGTCCTTGAAGTTTCGAAGGGCCAGGGAAACCACCTTCAACTCTAGAACATTTATGTGTAGCCCTTCTTCCTGGTCTGACCACAGACCCTTTGTAGAAGTTTGATCTAAGTGAGCGCCCCAACCTTTGTTTCAGGCATCTGTAAAGAGTTGGATACTGTGGTCTTTGGGATGAAGGTCTGCACCTCTCATTACGTTTGAGGGATTTTGCCACCAGTCTAGGTGTGCTGAAATGGCTTCTGTCCACGGAAGGAGGCTGTCCAGCGACTGAGGATATCTCCAGTGCTCCTTGTGGTGAAACTGAAAGGGCCTCATATGAAGGCATCCCTCCGGGACCATTTTCTCCGTTGAGGCAAGCAACCCAATTAGAGACATCAAACATCTTGCAGTCAAAACATGTTTTGACTTGAGTCGTAGGATCAAATCCTGAACTTTGAGCCATCTCTCTTGAGTGGGTTTTACAAGGGCTGAATCTAGATGGTATTCGTAGCCCATGAATGAAAACACCTGAGTAGGTTTTAGTTCTGATTTTTCCTGATTTATTATCCACCCCAAGGACTGGGTTAGGTCTACCACTGCCTGAGTGTTCACTTGGGCTTCCTCCTGGGACTGGGACCTGATCAGCCAGTCGTCCAGGTATTGGTGAAGTCTGAATCCTCTGGAGAGGGCCATTAGCTTCACTTCCTTTACAATCATTGTAAAGACCTGGGGGGCTGTGGCTAGTCCGAAAGGGAGGGAGGTGAACTGGAACACCTGCGACCTGTGGCAAAACCTTAGGTATTTCCTTGAGTTTGGGTGGATGGGGATGTGAAGGTAAGCGTCTGATAGGTCTATCAACGATACCCATTCCCCTGGAATCAGGGAGGTCCTGATGGACTCTGGAGTTTCCATTTTGAACTTTTCTACGTGTGGAAAAGTGTTGAGCCTGCTTTAGTCTATGACTGGCCTCCACCTTCGGTGAGGCTTGGGGACTAGAAACAGACAACTGTAAAACCCGAGAGATTTTACATTTTCCACCCTTTCGATTGCATTCTTTGACAGAAGAGACTAGATACAAGTGGCCAGAGCTTGGTCTTTTTGACGGGCCTTGTATTCTGACTGAATCAGAGGGAATCTGACCAGACTTGGTTTTGAAAGGAATAGCAGTACGTAGCCATTGGTGATAATGTTTAACACGTTGGATGAACATTTGTTTGTTTGCCAGTCTCTTCTGAAAGAACGGAGGCGACGTCCTACTGGTGGACTGAGGGAGGCTTTTAAGGAGTCATTGGGGGGAGGGGTTTCCATGCCCTCATCCGCTGTTGTGGGGTTGAAAACGACCCCTGGAGCCTCTGAAGCTCGGTTTCCCCCTACCTGAGGAAAACAATTCGTTACTGCTTTGTGAGGAGTTGCCCCCATAGGGGTGTTTCCTGTAGGAGCCTCTTTTCTTGTTGTGGGGACCACGAAAGGGCTTATTTTGATAGGGTCCAAAACCCTGAGAGTCTTTTTTGAGGAGGAAGTCTTCCCCCTCCTTCACAAGTTGGAAATTGAACAAGGAGGAATGTCAAAAGGGCAAGTACCTGAGTTTTTGGCATCTCGTTTCCCCTAAATGTGGTTGCAAAAGGGTCATTTCGGCTACGCGCCTAAGCCCAGCTGGTGTTACCCATAGAATATAGTTCCCTCTGGAGTATATAGGCTAAGGATTTGCTGAGGCATGTGACAGCTCTGTGCTGAATAAGAACAGTCTTATTCCATAAGTCTAAGTACTCACAGGCTTGCTCATATCCACGTTTGGCTGCTTTCTCAGGATTGGCACCTTTTTGGATCTGAGACTTAACCCTCTTAAAGGTTGACTTCAGGCTATGTTGGCACTTCTCAAGAGTGGCATTGCAGGAAGAAGAAGTCTTGGCACAGGCAGCAGTAAAATTGAGCGTGGAAATGTTTTGCCTACCTTGGTGTTCCAATTCCTTAAGAATTGGTAGGGGAACCTTGCCCATAGGAGCCCCAGCGGGCTTAGGAGTAATACAGATTTTGGCAAAATCTGTATTCAACGCTTGTATTTTCTCCTCGTAACAGGGCTGTCCCACTTTGTACCACTTTGCAGTGGAAGGAGGAGGTTTGATGTATTTACCCTCAGGTAAATTAGCGGCCTGGAAATCATGTTCAAACTTATCAAAAGCATCTTTGATAACTGAGCTGAGTGGTAGCATAGAGGAAGGACATCTAGGTCTGAGCTCTTGACGGCCTTTTTCATCATCCAGACCCATAACTGAAGTTGAGGACCTAGGCATAGACTCCCTGGGGTCAGGGAGGGAAAGAATGCGCCTGAAAGTGTCCACCTCTTCAGCGTATTGGGAGGGAACATCAGACAGAGCTACTTCCCTATAATAAGGGGGTCTGGATCATGTTGAGGTTGGTCTTGGTCTGAGAGAGCCCCAGAGGGCTTTGAAGACCTGTGTCTGGTTGCAGAGGACTGATCCTCCTCTGAGGAAGATGACACGTATCTGGACCTGACCTCATGTCTACTCTTGTCAGCATGTTTTTTGGGTTTAGAAGATGAAATCCGAGGTTCATCGGATTCATCATAGTATTGATCCGAGGCAGACCTCGGTTCAACCTCATGCCCTTTGTGAGAGTGACAGTGTTTTTTAGGTCTATCCGAGGCCTTCTTAGAAGGCTCCTCGGATGCATTAGAATTCTGATCCGATGCGTTATGAAGATCAGAACCGAGACGTGGAGGAAGTGCTGGACCATAGTCCACATCCATTTCCTCGACATGTGAGGCAGTTCTAGGTCTCGGAGGAGGTAGGTCCAGGTTAACAGCACTAGTGAAGGGTCCAGGCTTAGAAGCTGAAGCCGAGGTCTGATCAACCTCTGCTTGTTTTTTAGTTGTCAATTTGTCTCAGAGAGACTGGAAAGCTTCTAACATAGATGCCTGGAAAGACTCCATTTGCTGCTGTAAATGGATGTTTAGTGTGTTACCCAGGGATTTTTCTAAATTTGATTCAATCTTCTGCTGTAGGGCAGTACCTGGGGTGGGTGGGTCAGTCTTTGCTGGTGTTTTGATAGACAATGAACTGAAGTGTAGGGGCTGAGGATGCGGGGGTGAGGTAAATAAGTTATCTGGAGCACTCTCAAGGTCTGCATGGGAACCAGTAAATGAATCCACGTCATCCCCTAAAAGATCTAGTTCATCGTCTTTTGAACTAGCAGTGTCCCTCTTTTGCTTCTTAATAAAGCGTTTTCTTTGTGAAATTTTTAACAGTTGTTCTTCTGTAAAAGAAGTGCATATTTCACATGGATTTTCAAAAGTGACACAGGGGTCATCACCCTTGCCAGATTCCCTACAGGTAGGGCAATAATTATGTGTGTCAAACGCGAAGCAAAAGTGACAACACTTACTAGATCTAGGCTTATCTCTATTCATTTGGTGGGCAGACATCTTGAAACGCAATAAAAAGACGTAGATGAAAGCCTGAACCGAGGAAAACTCAAAACACACAAAAATAAGAAAAAATACTTATCCTGTCAAAACGGAACTTTCACAGAATAAACTATAAGATATATGACATAAAATAAGCAAAAATCAACATCCAACAACACGTATGTGCTGAGAAATAGATGAAAATATCTGTGTAAGTTACAGACGCTACCAATTCACGCGGCCAATGAGAAAGTAGGAAGAGATCTCGTAGTGTACCACGAGAGAACAACTTGAGGCTACGGCCAACTATAAATGTCTATTTTTCTTAGACGTCGGCCTGATGCCTTGCGGCCATCCGAGATAGCATTCAGTCCCACATGGTAAGCTACTGTAGCGCAATAAAACTGAAAACTTTTAACATTTAAAATTGTATTAGCAAGATATTTTGTAGTTGATAAGCTTCATTTACAACCAATACAAAACATAAATATAAGATATTTCCTGAAATTTATGGTTTTTAAAAAATTTTTTCAAACCCCTTGCATTAGGTAGGAAAGTTGGTAGTTGCTTATGCAGGTGTTCCACTGGAGCCAGCTGGTCAGTAATTAAGCATTGTAAGTTGTAAGTTCCCGGCCTGTCGGGGAGAGAAATGAACTGAAGGGTAGGGGCTGAGGACGCGGGGGTGATATGTTTGATATTTCCCCAACCCTCCCTGACTCTTGTTCCCAACCCTAATTTCATCCACCTAGCAACAGGCCTGTCGGTTAACTTAAGGGCCTGTCGGTTGCACTTCCAGGCTTGTCTGTAACCCTTCCAGGCTTGTCCTTATCACTTGCAGGCCTGTCGTAATATGAAGCTGGCTTGTCTTTTGTAACTTAGGTACTACTCATTTGCAGTCCATTTCCAGCATGATGCGAGGTAAAAATATGATCAAAAATTATGTCAAGAATGACAAAGAAACAGTGCAAGTGATCATAATTTCAAAGTTAAAGAGATAGAAAAGATCCACATGTATGCTGTAAATACCGGTAATTGAGAAACCTGAACACGTGTTTTATTTGGTGACATAATAATCAAATTCTCAGCCTATTTCACCAGAGCAATTTAAATAAAAGTTAACAAACTATTTGGATTCAATCACAAGATATTTCCATTAATGCTAACCCATTAGCAATTTTTGGGAAAAAGGAGGATCAAGTGTCGACCAATCAACAAATCGTAAACTAGGTCACTAGTAAATATATTTGGATTCCATCATGTGACCAGAACTACAGCAAGTTTATTACCTTCACGAGAATAGGGTCCTTCCCAGAAGCTCGAAATTGGAGTATAAAAGGCAGCAACAAGCAGAAGGTTTTCATTGTCACGTGAGAGATTGTTAGAAGCATATCTCTCTGCTTCTTTCCACAGGATAGAACATTTTTAATGAAAATTTTATATTTTACATGACTTTTTCATTCAAAAACTGAAGCAGACATACACTGATTTTATTTTTATGTATATTAAAGCAAAAACATGGAAACTGTAATTAAAGTAACAAAAAAAAAAATAAATTTGAACATTTTGGTCACATGTTGGGATCCAAATATTCAGCCTTGGCCTAGTATAAGAATTGTTTATTGGTCGACACTTGATCTTCTTTTTTCCCAAAAATTCATCAAAAACTGTTATTACAATACCGACTTCAAGTCTGGTAGTGGGTTTCTGTATGTTTCTCCAGTCCTGTCTGTTTGTCAGTACGGCTTGTCAGGACCTGCTATGGCTTGTCTGTTAGGGGTTTAGGGCTTGTCCTGGTAGTTTCCCGACCAGTCTTGTAGAAAACATCCCGACCCCAAGGCAGGTTGGCCTCTAGATCCAGACAAGCCTGGATGTATCACGTCCTGTCGGGGAGGTGCAACCAACCCAGTATTTTCCCGCCCTTTTTTGTGAATTTTTGTCCCCGACCCCCGACTTTTGTAGCCGACCCTAGAGTCATAGGGTCGGCTCCAGTGGAACACCTGCATTACTGGTGCTCGGCAGTTTACAGTGCAGAATCCTGACCAACTAGTATTTATTGGTTTCCTCTGCCCTTAAAACTACCCATTGTGATAAAACCTTTGCAATGTGCTGAAGTGACGTTAAACCCAAATAGATAAATCAATCACATAATCTTTGACCATTACCCTACTCTTCAATGAGTATTTTTTTAAGCGATAATAACAACAAAAGAAGCTATTTTTAGTGAAAAGAAATAATGATGAATTTCATTTAAATATTCAGAAAACTGCCAATGTTTAAGTGAAAAGAGTACTCTTTTCTCAATTCTCTGCTCCAAATAATCCAGTGCTCTATTCTTTAACCAGTATTCAAGTATACCACCCAGCTTAACACAAATTGACAAACACGACTTCAAGATTAAACACTGACACACAAATAATCCCTGATGAAGTTGTACTAAGAAAGTGTAAGAAATAATAAAACTATCTCAAGAAGATCTCAACATTGAGTTATATATTTAAACTTGAGATTGTGAGACTCACATGTGGAAGTTAATTCAGGGCACGAACGGTGATATTTGAACAAACAAGGAACTCATTTTTTTTTACTTTGCAGTGTTTGTGTATTGCAGCTATTTATAAACACTGCAAAGTCAAAACAAGATAAAACCTGTGAGCATCAAAACATGGTAGGTATATTTAGAGAACCCCTTTCAATAATGGTGATAGAGCTAAAGAAGCAATGCTTTCAGGTTACATAAATAAAAACAGATGACACATTGGGCTCTCTTTGGTTTCAACGGGGGAACAATTACTTTTATTCTTCTACTCCTAAAAATTCCCTCCATCAAATTCTCCAATACACAGTCAAATCACCAGACCCATGAATAGTTAAGAAATCTCTTCAGCAATCTCCATAAAAAACGCCATTTGTCCCCATATCACTGATAAACAACCCAGTCACAAAATCCCTTACTTTTAGTCCTTCTATAGTATTCTTCTTTGTTCAGATAGAGTTGTTAACTTGTGCAGATTTAATCACACACAAAACACAACTTATATCAGTGTAATTTCAATTGAGATAGAAAAAGGGCACAAAAAGAATTTGAAAGTGATTGAATTCAAACACAAACACTGTGAGATTTCACAGAAGAGAGAATCAAAATGTACAAAAATAGCATCAGAGATGCCCATACCCTATAGCCTGGGGAAATAGTTTTATACACCATGAGATATGGAAGTGGTGAAACAGCACAAAGATCGGGATACTTTCAGAGCACTGTCAGTTATATAAAGGTCCGGGGAAATAGTTTTATACACCATGAGATATTGAAGTAATGAAACAGCACAAAGATCGGGATACTTTCAGAGCAGTGTCAGTTAATTAAAGGTCCAAATATTGTTTAAGTAGAGAAAATAACATCTGAGAGAAGGAAAATGTATGTAAGATCAAGTATTGAAACAAGACAATTCAATAGTAAGATTACAGCATTAATCAGTAAACTAAAAATTATGAAGCTGTAAATTTATTAACTGGAGAATAGTTGTCAATGGAAATAGCACAATTATGTAAAAGTATATATAACAAGCATTCTGACGCATGCATTTATCTCCCGCCATATAAATTAGATGTACTAAAGATAGTGGAATATAAATTTTCTTGTGAGATGGAGGCACATGTAGAAGTGACACCAAGTTTAATGTTTGATTGCAATACTTTTAAAGACAAAAGGCATTTACCGGGTACTCACTTAAGTAGCTATTACTCTGCCATCCAAAGAGCTACAGTTCTGCAACTTTATTATGCAGTAGATCAACCCAAAGTAGGTAAGGATGTATTTAGTAGAAACTGCCTATCTGTAACACTTTTAGAGATAAAAGATATTTACTTATGTTAGTGGCTATTACTCTGCCATCCAAAGAGCTACAGTTCTGCAACTTCACTATGTGGTAGATCACCCAAAAGTACGTGAATGACCTATTTAGAAGACATTGCCTACCTGTAATACTTTTAGAGATAAAAGACATTTACTCATTTTAGTAGCTACTACTCAGCTATCCAAAGAGCTACAGTTCTGCAACTTCACTATGTGGTAGATCACCCAAACGTAGGTGAATGACTTATTTAGAAGAAATTGCCTACCTGTAATACTTTTAGTGATAAAAGACATTTACTCATTTTAGTAGCTATTACTCAGCTATCCAAAGAGCTACAGTTCTGCAACCTCACTATGTGGTAGATCACCCAAAAGTCTGTGAATGACTTATTTAGAAGAAAATTAATTGCCTACCTGTAATACTTTTAGAGATAAAAGACATTTACTCATTTTAGTAGCTATTAGTCAGCTATCCAAAGAGCTACAGTTCTGCAACTTCACTATGTGGTAGATCACCCAAAAGTACGTGAATGACCTATTTAGAAGACATTGCCTACCTGTAATACTGTTAGAGATAAAATACATTTGCTCATTTTAGTAGCTATTACTCAGTTATCCAAAGAGCTACAGTTCTGCAACTTCACTATGTGGTAGATCACCCAAAAGTAGGTGAATGACTTATTTAGAAGAAATTGCCTACATGTAATACTTTTAGAGATAAAAGACATTTACTCATTTTAGTAGCTATTACTCAGCTATCCAAAGAGCTACAGTTCTGCAACTTCACTATGTGGTACATCACACAAAAGTAGGTTAATGAGTTATTTAGAAGAAATTGCCTATGTGTAATATTTTTAGAGATAAAAGACAATTACTCATTTTGGTAGCTATTACTCAGCTATCCAAAGAGCTACAGTTCTGCAACTTCACTATGTGGTAGATCACCCAAAAGTAGGTGAATGACTTATTTAGAAGAAATTGCCTACCTGTAATACTTTTAGAGATAAAAGACATTTACTCATTTTAGTAGCTATTACTCAGCTATCCAAAGAGCTACAGTTCTGCAACTTCTCTATGTGGTAGATCACCCAAAAGTAGGTGAATGAGTTATTTAGAAGAAATTGCCTATCTGTAAAACTTTTAGAGATAAAAGACATTTACTCATTTTAGTAGCTATTACTCACCTATCCAAAGAGCTACAGTTCTGCAACTTCACTATGTGGTAGATCACCCAAAAGTAGGTGAATGACTTATTTAGAAGAAATTGCCTACCTATAATACTTTTAGAGATAAAAGACATTTACTCATTTTAGTAGCTCTTGCTCAGCTATCTACTCACGTAGCTATTGACCTACATCTGCAAAAGCAACAAAAATATAAAGGACACAGGAAAGTAAGCTTTTGAAAAACTAGATGAATAACAAATGAAAAGATTTGCCTAACTTTGGTACTTGTGAAGGTATTTGACATTTATTTCCACCGTAATTTTGCTACAAATAAGAAAATAGCTATTGCTCACTTATGACATGCAATGGAACCCCAAACGATATGCCATCTTATAGTTAAGGAAAAAGTAGCTGAACAAATTATTTTAGGAAAATCCTGTAACTGCAGTAGTTTTTGAGTTACAATGGATTTACTCAACAGTCACAATTTCAAAGTAGCTATTACTCAGCTCTCCAGTGTGCAACAGGTTTGCAGCTTTACTATCTGATAGCTCATCAAAAACTAGATGAATAACATACTTGAAAACATTTCCCTAACTTGAATACTTTTGAAGATATTTGAAGTTTACTTATGTTGTTATTTTGCTACAAATGAGAAAATAGCTATTACTCACTTATGGCATGCAACAGAACCCCAAACTATATGCCATCTTATCGTTAAGGAAAAAGTACCTGAATAACATATTTTAGGAAAATACTCTAACTGCAATAGTTTTGGAGTTACAATGGATTTACTCAACAGTCACAATTTCAAAGTAGCTATTACTCAGCTATCCAATGTGCAACAGGTCTGAAAAATTACTATGTGATAGCTTACCAAAAACTAGATGAATAACATATTTGAAAAGAATTCCCTAATTTTAATACCTTTGAAGATATTTGAAATTTACTCATGTCGTTATTTTGCTTCAAATAAGGAAATAGCTATTACTCACTTATGGCATGCAATAGAATCCCAAACTGTATGCCATCTTATATTTAAGGACAAAGTAGCTGAATAACATATTTTAGGAAAATATTCTAACTGCACTAGTTTTTGAGTTACAATGGATTTACTCAACTGTAGAATTTCAAAGTAGCTATTACTCAGCTATCCAATGTGCAACAGATCTGAAACTTTACTATGTGATAGCTTATCAAAAGTAGATGAACAACATATTTGAAAAGAATTCCTTAACTTTAATACTTTTGAAGATATTTGACATTTACTTATGTCATTATTTTGCTACAAATAAGAAAATAGCTATTACTCACTTATGGCATGCAATGGGACCCCAAACTATATACCATCTTATAGCTAAGGACAAAGTAGCTGAACAACATATTTGAAGAAAAAGTTGTAACTGCAATAGTTATTGAGTTATGAGCCCTTTACTCCAAGTAGCTAAGATTGCTATTACTCACTTATCTTTAGGCCTAAGTCCATAAAACCAAAAAAAAATTTGAGGGCGTGAAAATTCATTGGGACAATTAATTTACAAAAAATCTGTAGCTGTAGTAGTTTTTGAGAAATCTGCGTGACTAACTAACGCACGCACGTACACACTAATGCATGCACGCACACACAGGCATCATTTCATAATCTCCCTCCCGGGCTAAAGCCCGGCGGGAGATAATAATCAGTTGCAGCAATCCATATAGTTTTGTCACAAGAGAAACATGTCTCAAATATGGCAGGTGTCAAAGTTAAAGGTCACACAATGATGCACACCTACATCCCTTAATCAATGTCCCTACCAAGTATCAACCTTTGACACCTTACGGAATCCAAAAAATAGTGCAGATAATATTTTAAAACTCATGGTCACTATGACAAGGTCAAAGGTCACACAATGACGTTGCACACCTACACCCCCAACCAATGTCCCTACCAAGTATCAACTTCCTATACCTTACAGTTGCCAAGATATAGCCCAGGCAAGATATTATAAGTTAAGATCACTACGGCAAGGTCAAAGGTCAAATCAGGGTTAAACAATGATGTTCCACACCTACAACCCCCAACCAATGGCAATACCAAGTATCACCTTCTTCACCTTACAGTTTCCAAGATATAGCCCAGACAAGATTTTATAGGTCAAGATCACTACAGCAAGGTTAAAAGCCAAATCAAGGTCACACCATGACGTTGCACACCTACAACCCCCAAACAATATCCCTACCAAGTAACAACTTCCTATATGTTATGGTTTCCGATATATAGCCCAGATAAGATTTTATTCGTCAAGGTCACTCGGCAGGGCTAAAAACAATAAAGTCACACCAAGGTCCCACCATGCCGTTGCACACCTACACCCCCTAAACAATGTCCCTACCAAGTATCAACTTCCTACAACTTACGGTTTCCAAGATATAGCAAGGACAAGATTTTATTATAGGTCAAGGTCACTACGGCAAGGTCTAAGGTCAAATCAAGATCACACCATGCCATTGCAAATCTACAACCTCCAACCAGTGGCAATACCAAGTATAAAATTCCTGCACCTTACGGTTTCCAAGATATAGTCCGGACAAGATTTTTTAGGTCAAGATCACTACAGAGGTCAAAAGTCAAATCAAGGTCACACCATGACGTTGCACACCTACAACCCCCAACCAATGTCTCTACCAAGTATCAACTTCCTACACCTTACAGTTTCTGAGGTACAGCCTGGACAAACTTTTTCCAGCAGCCTGCCCACCCACCCAAAGGCCCATCCAGACACCATGGGTGAAAACAATACCCCGACACCCCTTAAGGGCTGTGGGGTAAAAATGAAGAATCAGCATGAATTACACTAATTTTGTAGCTCTTATGCAGACAAGGGCTTATACTCATTGAATACCATAAAATATTGAAATATATTAAAAACAAAATAAAGTTTTCTATTTAATTTTCTTCATACAAATTGGCAGCACCATAATGAATAACAATATGAGTTTTCCAATATGATCTACAAGTTTATACTATATATTTTTTTTCGTAAGACAAATGCCACTAAAATTCAGGTTTTAAATTGCCAGTGCCAATGGTTTTAGCTGAAGTATCTTGACCATTGAGTGAGCACTGTATTCCTGCATGCTCTTAAGTACCCACTGTGATTTTGACCTGCACAATGTGTTGAAAGTGACATCAACCCCAAATTAATCAATCTGCTGAGTAATACACTACTTGCACAGCTGTTTGTTTCTCACAATCACTTACCAGAAATGGCATTGTGTAAGTATATGGACACGGTATAATTATCGTTATGTTACGGTTATTTTACGGCATATTTTTGACGTTTTTGGTATGTTGTTCCACCTAAATGTGGCTGCACTGTATATTATATATAGGGAATGCAGCCACATTTAAGTAAATAAATTTCATGTTAATTTGCAATACAATAAACATTTGGTATTGTTACATAATACTTACGTTTTTAACAGTAGGGTTATCACAAATTAAATGACTTTTCCACCAGTATTCTGGCTGCATTGGTAAAGCAGCCAGATATCATAATAAAATAAATGTTTCAATGTCTGGAACATGCTGTAGTTTTCATCATCTTAGGCACATATTTCTGTTCTCATGAAAATACTGCCATTTTGACGACTTTTCACACAGCAGTAATAATACCTGAAGAGATATAGTTCCATTGTAAACAATAATCTGATTGGCTGTGAATGACCCATTCGACCCAAACCCCTTAACAACGGTACATTCTAATGTGCGTTTGAATGGATGATTTTTTGTCTTGAAAGTAATTGCAATTTAATTGTAAATTAGTTAGTTATTATGTGTAAATAAATATTAAAAATGAACAAATGAATAAATCCAGGAATCGGGATATATATGACACATGGATTTTAATGCAAGATCTTATTGGTGAAGCTAAATTGTGGCCAAAAAATATTAGGAAATTGTTTTGGAAAAAAAATGTGAAGTACTTTGAAAGATTTATGTTGTGTTTATTTGTGTATATCAATGGATTGCAACAGGATATTTTCATTGGATGGTGTGAATTGATGGGACTGCTGAGGGACCATGCAGCTAAGTCACATATAATTTCATTATTTTCAGACTTTGATAGAAAAATAATGGACCAACATCAGAAATATTATTCTTTCAATGTAACAACTCGAAAGTATGAATATTTGAATGGTGCTATGGTTAGATTTGAAAAAAAATGAGTGACTGTCTGATAGGAATAGGACAAACTGGTTACAGTAAATTAATACCTGCAAATGTAACTAAATTTTCTGAAATATGCATGTGTGGAAATTCACCTAGTTCACTCTATTTTTCAAAGGTAATATTAATATAATACATTATAATTTTATCTGTGGTAAATGAAAAATCAATTTTATTAAATGTATGTATTCATGGGTATAATTCATATCAGTTATTTTGAAACCTCTTTAAAAATTAATATGTATTAACCATCAAAGTTTTCACTCTTAATCAATTGTATTTCATTTTCTACTTTTATATTATTTACATTGAAGGCACATACATAATTAGAGAATGTATGTACAATCTTGATATTTATTATGAATAATATACAAATAATTATTCTTTATCAGGTTTTATGCCAATGTTGTGTAACTGGTGAGTGCAAGAACTCATTCATAAATTTACCACAAAGAATTTGCAATGCAAAAGAATATAGACTGATACATTCCCGAGATAAATTTTGCCGTTCATGTGGACTACCATCTAAAAGTGAAAAAGATCAGGAAGTGCTTTGTGACTTAGTTGAAGACTACTTTAACTTATACGATTTGCGAGAATATTGTGATGGCCCAATTCAGACTGTTAATGGCATTTTTTGCTATGTCAAAAATTATGATAGAGTACAAAGAAGGTACGAACATGTCAATTACAGAAGAAACATTTTGAACATCATTGTGTTTTTACCAATGCTAAATTCATATTTGTTCCTTCATCAGACTTACAGATACAAACCCAGGGGAACAACAGTATCATTTATCATGAAAAGAATTGTAAATGAAGCTGTGAATGAATTGAAACATTCCATGAGATTTGACATAACTTTGTTTAAAGACTTTACTTGTAAATGTGGCTAATTGTATTTAAGTTTTGTGTATATTATAAAATGACATTGTGATTAGAAATGGCCAATATTCTTCAAATAACAAATATTTTACAAGACAATGTAAGGACATTGCAGTTTTTGAGACAAAACAAATTGTTTTCTTCGGGGTCATTCTGTGAAAATTGTCATATTTTCAGGAGACAGGTGCCAATGCATACATACCCGGATAAATTTGTTTGGCGTTGTGCTAAGTGCCATAACCGTGAAAGTGTCAGGGCACATAGTTTTTGGGCAGGGAAACAAAAATTGTCTATTCAAAATTACATCCTGCTGCTGTATTTCTTTTCAATACAGATTTGCCCATTGAAGGCTCACTATATGGTCCCTGATGTTTCAATCCATACTATATATGATTGGTACAATTTTTACAGGGACTTGATGTCCAAAGAATTGTTAGAAAATACATCTCAGATTGGTGGGGCAGATGATATTGTAGAAATTGATGAAAGTAAGTGGGGAAGGAAAAGGAAATATAACAGGGGTAGGGTGTGTGGGGAAAAACCTTGGATATTTGGCATGATATCAAGGAAAAGTGGCAAAGTAATCTTGGAACAAGTTCCAAGAAGAGATAAAGAAACACTTATTCCAATCATAATCAGACATGTACATCCCCAAAGTACAATATTTCATGATGACTGGGCTGCATATAGAGAACTTCATGTACATGGTTATAACCATGATGTTGTCAACCATTCCGAAAATTTTGTGAACCCAAACACTGGTGCCCATACCCAAACAATTGAAGGGTTCTGGCAAAAGGCCAAAAATCCATTCAAAAACATGCATGGGCAAACAAATGACAAAATACCAATATACCTTGATGAAGTTGTTTTCCGTTGGAACAACAAAGGAAAAGACATGTTTAAATTGATGATTTCATTGATTTCAAAACATTACAATCCCAACTCACATCTCCCAGCTGAGGGTATTCCAAATGATATAGTATATTAATTTTTCAGTTTTATAAATATGTGTATTATATTTACAGAATTTTCTTTCACTACTTTTTCCTGTATTAAAATTGATTTTGTACAAAGTACAAAGATAATTAGTCACATTTAATGAAATGTGGCTGCATTTCATACATTATCAATGTATGTATTTGAAAAAAATATCACTATATCTCAACTTATTATTTATGTCACTCATTTATGTTGTATTAGTCAAGCTTCACTACATTTATGCACTTTTCATGAATAATACGGCATACTGCTTCATTAATATATTTCAAGTGAAATGATCCAGCAATAAATTAACATTTGCTAGATTTACAGAATTTTCACTTAGAAAACAAGAAAATTCATTGCATTTGTACCAAATATGTCTGCATTCATAAATTATTAATGTATTTATATATATATATATGTAAATCATAAATATTGTTTCATGTACATGTGGCTACACTTAATTGTATATGTTTATGTTGAAATAAATTGTTTTTGTTGTTATATTACTATCTTCATTTTTCGGGATAAATGTTACAATACTGATTGAATGCCTTAAAATATGTTTTAGTATGCACCATTTTCGCGTAGTGATATTTTCAAAGTTACAATGGAGATGTTACAAGTAACAATGTAAGTATTTCTTTTTATATATTATGTGTTAAACGTGCCTTAAAAGTGGCTGCATTCCCTATATACATATAAATATACAGTGCAGCCACATTTAAGTGGAATACAAGAAAATAATACACGGTAATGATACCGGAAACTTATCGTGTCCATATACTTCAGTTATGCCCCAGAAATATATATCACACACCAACATGGTTTCCAGCCATCGGTCAAGTAATAATTTCAAACTTTTGACTTCAAGCTTCACAAAATAATGAAAATGAAATGTTGGTTGTTGATAAGCTTTCTTAAAACAATATTTCAATTACAATGAAAACTTTAAAGTCAAAGGAAGAGTTTCACATTAATGTTCAACAGACCTTCAATGAATCCTACATGTCACCATGAGCTGGAGTCAAACCCAAAAGCACAGAGATAAGACTCAAGTTACTATCACACAAGTTGGTAATCATATTACCAGGAGACATTATTTTCAGAATGTACCCACCTGATACATGTCCAGTGTCTCCTGCGCTTTTTGAGGTATAATGCCCTCCATTTCACTGGGGTCATACATGGGTGCCTCATGGTCACCTGATGCTGGTAAGGGATAAATATTAAAAGTGGCCACCACATCACGGCTAGTCTCAAAAGCTTCTTCCTCTGTGCCTGAGAAGTAATCTGTGCAGCCACTAACACTGGGAGAAACAGAGGTCATCTGTTATTAAAACGGGCAAAACTTATATATTATTCCAAAATATGAACCAGGCATTAATAAGTATCAACAATCAAAAGACTTAGCACTACTGAGAAGTAGATGTCCATTCGGGGTACAAATAAAAGGCGAAAAGTGCTATGAAACTGCATTTTATAAAATTCTTATTTTAATTAATAATTTAATTTAAACTTGGGACATGTACATTATTATGGTAAGTTAAATCACAATTAAATATTATTAGTTGGTAAAGCTGAAAGGAATATATACCCAATCCTGTAGCACTATTCAAATATGATTTTGACAACAGGAAGTACATGTATTCGGTAAATTTTATTTATCTTGTTAAATTAAGGGAGCTTTTCTTTAAATTCTTACATTAAACTGAAAACCATGTGTTTGTTAAATACCTATCAGCTAAATTGCATAAACATTATAGCAGTCACCAACTACTCATATATTCGCCAATATCATTACCAAATATATCTGAATAGCAATTTTGATTTTTCTTTCATCCAGACTAGTTGGTCAGGAGTCTACACTGTATACCATCAATATCACCATGTACCTACTAAGTTTTCCAGACACTGAGAGCCAAGATTCAAACCCACAAGTTCAGAACGGAGAGTGTATTAATACAAGTATTACCATTATTCATTACACAACCATTAATTAATCTCCCTCTATAGCTATACAAGCCTGTGCATAGTGTACCTGGAATGTAATGTGGCACCACCCAAGTCCTCTGGGGACACAATCTCCCCCAGGGCAGCATACACCAGTGGCGGTCCTCCCAGAAAAATGGTGCCGATCTTGTGCACAATCAGAGCTTCCTGGCACATAGTGGGCACATAGGCAGCACCAGCAGTACAGCTACCACAGACAACAGCCAGCTACAAGCAATGATAGAGCATAGGATTAAAACAACAGCATTTTTAGGTATACAAAGTTAAAGGTTAAGCATCCCATTCAACGACCAGGGTCATATTGGGCAGGCCCTCTGCATTGCCACTTGGCAGAGTTTCTAAAGGTACAGTACACAGTAATGGCCTTGTGCTAAATTTGCAGAACTGAAAGGTACTACTGTCACAATAATACAGGCAGCTGCAAGCAATGACAGGGAGTTGGATGATATAGTGAAACAAAGCATAATATTTAAAAGCAAAACAAGATGTTCCTAAAACAACTTACAGACAACTGCAAATATAGATAAGAAATGGTAAACAGAGTGAAACGAGAAAAAAGCTGAAGCCAAATAATAGAATACAACTTCAGGATACACATTTGTATTTTAAACAAACAAGTACCATTTCACAAAGCTACAATGGTCAAAATTTAAAGCTTGAAATAGTGGAAACTACTGTGGAAATAAACTACAAATGTGTGGAGTGGCTCAAAGCTATTATAAAATGGTATTCAATGTTTTCAATTTATTGTTTGTTTCAATTTTTTGTTTATTTTTTTTTCATATTTTCACAAACTGCACGGGTCTTAGTTTGAATAATTTATAGTTCTCAGGACTGTGTATGTAATGCCACAGCCCTCACATTTCAATTTTTTACATAAAACTAGAACAAGGATGCATCTGTGGTCAGATGCAAGAAGTATCCACTGGAAAAGTACAAGAAATATAACACCTTATTATGACGATTCAATTTTATGATTAAGTCGGGTCAAAAGTAAAATAAAACTCCCTAAGAAATAGAGTCCTTATTACCTAAAGGGTTTGAAACTGCTGCACCTGTTACAGTTTTCCAGATCAAAGACATTTTATATTTTTGCAAAAAAAATCAAGATTGTGGCCAAAATTTAGATAATTCAAACTGCAATAGGTTTTCCTAAAGAGGGGTAACAAGAAAATCTCTACACACACTGTGGCAGCGTAATTATGCATAACCCATCCTATGCAGTGGATACAATTAGCAGACTACTATAGTGTAATCAGCCCATGTATCAAGGAATATCCTAATTAATGGAAATTCAAATATCAATATAACAGGAAGCATAACAGCTTAGAATCTTTGGTACAAGCGCCTTACAACTACATTTACAAAACACAAATAGGCAACATTCCGCTTGATCAACATTTTGCCATTTCTCTGTTAATGTAACTCTGGTTGAATTGAATTTCCACAATGAATTAAAAATGACTGAAAATGGCCAAAGTTTTACAAAGGATAAAAAGAACAAAAATAAGTGAGTTTAGGCCCTTTAAAGATGGTTAACCCTCGTTTGACCTTGAACAAGGGGTCAAAGGTCAAATCTGACAGCATCAAAAGGTGTGTAGCACAACATTTCCTGTAGGTTTGTTCAACACCCCAAACCTCTAGGACCAATAATAAGTGAGTTTAAGGCCCTTTAAAGCTGATTGACCCTGTTTGACCTTGAAGGAGTCATCATCTGACCTAATAAAAAGATCGACAGCACATTATTTTCTATAGGTTGGTTTAACATCCCAAATATCTAGGAGCAATAATAAGTGAGTTTTTGGCCCTTTAAAGATGGCTGATCCCCATTTTATCTTATAGGAGGGGTCAAAGGTCAAATCTGACCTCATGAATAGATCTGCAGCATATGATTCCATATGGGTTGGTTTAACATCCCAAACCTCTGGGAGTAAATAATAAGTGAGATTTAGGCCCTTCAATGGTGGCTGATCACTGTTTGACCTTGAAAGAGGAGTCAAAAGTCAAATCCAACAGCATCAAAAGATTCACAGCAGATTTCATAAGGGTTGGTTTGACATCCCAAACCTCTAGGACCAATAATAAGGAAGATAAAAATCCTAAGGTTGGCGGGATAGCTGATGTGGGCACTTGTATGCTCCATGAATGACCTTGAATAAGGTGATTCACAGCAGATTTCATAAGGGTTGGTTTGACATCCCAAACCTCTAGGACCAATAATAAGGAAGATAAAAATCCTAAGGTTGGCGGGATAGCTGATGTGGGTACTTGTATGCTCCATGAATGACCTTGAATAAAGTGCCTCAAGGTTCACATACATAAATGGGACATATATATATCTGTGTAACATATCTACCATAACAAGATTGAACCTTCTACAGAGGATAACAAGCCACAGATTATGTAAAAAGGACATTTTTCAACAAAGAAATGGCTATAGTGGCCATCTTGTTTTTCGAAATGAGTGCAAAAATATTCTCATGGAAGCTTTTCTGATGATGAATATATCCTGCAAATTTGAGAAGTCTAGCTATAATATTTTTTTTGTTAGAACGGTAATGGTGAAATCTCTCTACACACTGCGGCACCAACATCGGCGGCGTAGGCGTAACAAAGCGAATTCCATAGTATCCACCAGATGCCCAGCGGATACAAAAAGATGAAAACTATGAATAGTAATCCATCCTTGTTAAAGCAATATTAAAATGACAAATAACGAGATCACACTTTCAACTTACTTGAGGTACTCCCATTGAATTTAATATAGCTTCATTGTAAAAAGTTCTGCCTCCTTGAGTAAATATATCTGCCTGTGAAAACAAACAAAAATCATTTTAACATAATATGTATTATGGTACATCCATAGATTCATATTAATGTTTCTTTGCAAGGTATTAATATTTTTAAAATATATTACAGAACATTGCCCGTAAAATAGCAATAATATTATAACAGTTTAACAAAATGTCTGCCAATATGCATTAACAAAATTAACACAAGTCATATACCCATGTACTGCTGAAATACATGCCTAATTTCCACACTGAAGCTTTTGCCAAAGTCAATTCTTATTACAAAAATTTGAAATCCATCCATAAATAAGAAAGTTACATCTTCTAAAGTTACTATGCCCTGCAGTAACAAGCAATCAGTGACCAAATGAATAGGCTGCATTTAGAGTTTCCCATAGACCTAGATGACTGGCAAGGTAAGCCACATAACTAAACATTTGGTCCAGACTGTGTAATGTCAATAGTATTAGCAAGTGTACAAGCAAAGGAAATATGAACATCGCCTTGTGTATAAAGCCAGATCGCGTTCTAGTTCTTATGAGGTTCCAACTACAGTGGCAAAGTGGCAATCAGTGATTATAATGTGAGTGTTACACTGATTTGGAATGATTACTGTGGTACAATAAAACCCAGTTTATTTGACCACCTCAGGAGACCTAAGCCCAGTTCCTATACACGAGAGGTTCAGATACTCAAATTACAAGGCAGTATAAAATGTTTTAGTGGGCAAAAAGAGAAGATTGGTAACAAATTTACTATCAGGTATGTCCAAACAAAATGGAAATATGTGTATATGGCTAATTTTCATTGAAGAAACTCTTTTAACCTTTTGTAATGTCCTCTGTATAAGAAGTTAAATGGACTGCTCCAGGGGGTACTCTGGTTGATTAATAACCACAAAGAACATGACAATAGCAATTACCAATCAAATGCGGTTCATGCAGGGTGCTACAAAGAGTTGATGAAAAGAATTAATCCCCTGCTGACCTAACACCCTCCACACAGATAACAAAACATGGTAGATCTAAGAAGCGGCAGTTTTAAAGCTAGGTTGTTGTTGGGAGGCATTCTGTGTAGTATATGGGGGGCATGTCTTAAGGTCACAGTTAATCCGGAGATTCAGAACACCACTCAGCTTTTTTTTTCATAGTCTTTTTCCATAATATGTTTCCAGACAACATAGATCTCTATCAGCAAGATCCTGTTATAAGTAGAGTGTACATGTATATATCAACATTAGAAACTTGTTCAAAAATATTTTTAAAAAAACAAGAAAAAACGGTAAAGCCGCTGACAGATTGTCCTGTTTGAATTACTCAATGACTTCAGAAACTAGTGATCAATGACCACTCAAAACTGCCGAATTTCTGCCAGAGAGAGGTAACAAAAAAGCCCACAGCTCTAGAGTTTGAGCAAAAGTGGCAACTCCAGAGAAAAAGCCACCCTAGGAACGTGTGCACATGCCAGTAGGTGTTGGTAAGGATTTATTCATGTGAACACAGCTTAAAAGCAGTGCTTTCTGTATAACGTATCACCTGCAAAGGTAGGAAGGCCCCTCCACTGTCCACAACATGTATTGTAGGTATGCGGTTGAGTTGGGCAATCTCTTGAGCCCTCAACTGTTTCTTCACAGTGATTGGATATACAGTTCCTGCTTTGACAGTAGCATCATTGGCAACCACTAAACAGTAAACTCCTTGAATTTTCCCTATTGCTACAAAAAGAACAAATATTACAACATGGAAAACTAATATCTGTAATGAAGTTCAACTGAAACTAGGGGCGAGTCAGTAGTGGCATTGAGACAATTATACTGAAACACTGTGACCACTTTCAGAACCGGAATCTTGAGTGTTAGCTAATATAATTATTGGGAAATGTAAAATAGTAAATACCAAACCTGAATCTGAAGAAAATATAAACTATTATCTCATTTTTCACTAGATTTTAATGCAGTTATTGCGATTTCTTTGAGAAAAACTGCCATGTTTTGGTTTACAGGAAATCACTTCCTGTTTGTGGGTCTATTCGACTGGGAAAATGCTGAAACATAAACTTTTTTCGGTATCCCAGAATCGGGATGGTTTTGCATTGGCGGAATCCCGAACTAGAAAATCTGGTACCGTCGCAAACCTGATAAAATCCTACTGGACTTGATAAAGCAGATACAGTAAACCTAACAGAAAAACAGTTGGTCTTGTCAAATTGGTTATGCTGCTCATTTCAATTTCCAACAAGCAGTCCGTGTGATCAATACCGAATTGGTCAAATATCTCGAGTTGACATGGACCTCAATGACATGTATTTCTCAAATTTTGCAAATGCACAGTATGCAACACTCCATTGAACATACTAAAGTATGGAAACCTAAAACATTTTCTATGGCTGAATTTCTGAGAACGACAAATAACTAGAAATACTTGAAAAAAAAAGACTCTCCACCCTATTTATTTTGTGGATTTTATATGACAGCCCAAATCAAGAAAAACTAGAGGATCGCTCGCAAAAAAAAAAGATAATGTTTTTGCATAGCAAAAACAAAGCGTCCCGAAAAGGATATAAATGTGAGTGCTAAAGTATTAAGAAAATGCTCCATTTCTAGCCTTATACTGTTGTGGCAACCAAAGTCAGCGCACTCTGCTCTATCTAGCACAGTTTTCAAGATATAAGCATTTTTGTGTTTTGCAATTTTTGCAAAAAATCCAAAAATCAAAATGGCCACTATATTTGGCGAGACAAAAATATTTTGAAAATTGGCATGGCTACTCTGCAGAGATATCCAGCAGGTCAAAAATTTTGTTGAATTCGCTCCATCTAGCACGGTTTCTGAGATTTAAGCATTTTTGTGTTTTGCAAAAACTTCGAAAATTCAAAATCGCCACCATTTTTGATGAGACAAAAATTTTTGAAAACAAGACCACTGCCACGGTGTGTATCTCCCGAAGAGCATTAAAGGAGAAGAAATAGCTTTTCCGAGATATTCACAGTTTTTCATTTTCATGTGTGAAAGCTCTTCCAAACGTAGGTGAATGAGGTATTTGAGAAAAATTGGCTATCTGCAATACTTTTAGAGATAATTCGCATTTACTCATTTTGAGTAAGTGAATAATTAGCTATGGGTCTGAAACTTCACCAAGTGAAAGCTCTGCCAAAAGTAGGTGAATGAGTTATTTGAGAAAAATTGGCTATCTGCAATACTTTTAGAGATAATTCGCATTTACTCATTTTGAGTAGGTGAGTTATTAGCTATGGGTCTGAAACTTCACCAAGTGAAAGCTCTCCCAAAAGTAGGTGAATGATTTATTTGAGAAAAATTGGCTATCTGCAATACTTTTAGAGATAATTCGCATTTACTCATTTTGAGTAGGTGAGTAATTAGCTATGGGTCTGAAACTTCACAGAGTGAAAGCTCTCCCAAAAGTAGGTGAATGAGTTATTTGAGAAAAATTGGCTATCTGCAATACTTTTAGAGATAATTCGCATTTACTCATTTTGAGTAGGTGAGTAATTAGCTATGGGTCTGAAACTTCACCAAGTGAAAGCTCTCCCAAAAGTAGGTGAATGAGTTATTTGAGAAAAATTGGCTATCTGCAATACTTTGAGAGATAATTCGCATTTACTCATTTTGAGTAGGTGAGTAATTAGCTATGGGTCTGAAACTTCACCATGTGAAAGCTCTCCTACAAGTAGATGAATGAGTTATTTGAGAAAAATTGGGTATCCGCAATACTTTTACAGATAATTAGCATTTACTCATTTTGAGTAGGTAAATAATTAGCTATGGGTCTGAAACTTCACAGAGTAAAAGCTCTCCCAAAAGTAGGTGAATGAGTTATTTGAGAAAAATTGGCTATCTGCAATACTTTTAGAGATAATTCGCATTTACTCATTTTGCGTAGGTGAGTAATTAGCTATGGGTCTGAAACTTCACCATGTGAAATCTCTCCTACAAGTAGATGAATGAGTTATTTGAGAAAAATTGGGTATCTGCAATACTTTTAGAGATAATTCGCATTTACTCATTTTGAGTAGGTGAGTAATTAGCTATGGGTCTGAAACTTCACCATGTGAAAGCTCTTCCAAAAGTAGGTGAATGAGTTATTTGAGAAAAATTGGCTATCTGCAATACTTTTAAGAGATAATTTGCATTTACTCATTTTGAGTAGGTGAGTAATCATCTACGGGTCTGAAACTTCACCATGTGAAAGCTCTCCCAAAAGTACATGAATGAGTTATTTGATAAAAATTGGGTATCCGCAATAGTTTTTAAGATAATTAGCATTTACTCATTTTGAGTAGGTGAGTAATTAGCTATGGGTCTGAAACTTCACCATGTGAAAGCTCTTCCAAAAGTAGGTGAATGAGTTATTTGAGAAAAATTGGCTATCTGCAATACTTTTAAGAGATAATTTGCATTTACTCATTTTGAGTAGGTGAGTAATCATCTACGGGTCTGAAACTTCACCATGTGAAAGCTCTCCCAAAAGTACATGAATGAGTTATTTGATAAAAATTGGGTATCCGCAATAGTTTTTAAGATAACTAGATTGGGCCAACTCGGCGCCAACATATCCCCAGACAGGTCATCACTCACGCCACAGGTTTTGATCGGGAATTTTTTAAAACATAATTACCCATTATTATATGAACTTCAGCACATCAATCTACTCTGTTTATATCTTCCCAAGGAAGATGGTGTATCCCCAGACACCGAATACATAACTCAAATTATATTTTCAATCTTCCTGCAATGATAACTCTAAACCTATTTTCAAAGTATTTAAATGATTGATGATTGAATGTCCATTCTAAAATAATAATCCCAAAAGAGCATATCTGTTTCTATATTTGTTGACAAATAAAATATTATTTTAACTCAACTCATCATACTTTTCAATCTTCCTTCAAAGTATTTAAATGATTGATGATTCAATGTCCATTCTAAAATTCATAATCCCAAAAGCGCATATCTGTTTCTATATTTGTTCACAAATAAAATATGATTTAAAAAAAAATTATTTATATTATTATTTTATTATATTATTTTTAGAATTTGCAAATTGTTTTCAGTTATTCATTTCCTCTATACCTATATATGTGGTCCATATATATGCAACCTAAATATGTGACACAATCTCAGTTCTGACTCCCCTTTGTGTTATATGTAATGAAGCCCACTACCTCCCACCCCCACCCCTCTCCCCTTCTCCACACCTCTCTCACTATTACACAAGATCTGCAACCCCATTGAGTTCTTTGTTTCTCATCTGATATCATTAAATACCTTTGTTTATTTAGTGTCACTCAATATAGCTGGAGGTCCCAGAGGTGGGGATAAATGGTAAACAAACAATCTATATAAAAGGGGTACTCAAATACAAAAAGAATTGAGAATTTTAAGTATGTGATTATCAACTGAAATGAGTTCATAACTGTAGGAGCTGTGTCAAAATTAACTGAGGCAAGTTGAATAAAACTGGGCTAGTTGAGGGTTAAAAATCCCCTAGTTTTACTACATAAGGATATAATTTCATTAATATTGGGACTTAAAGCTCACTTAAAGTGTCCATTTTGTCTACTTGAATATGTTTAACCAGTTTCATTTTAAAAAGTTAAAAACTCAGCAAGCAGAGGTATAACACACAAAAATAAGTTCTTAAAAGACTAAGATAGCCATAACATTATTAATAATCAAAATTTAAATAGACAGGCATTTCCTTTGAAAAATTCAAAGATTTCAGCTCTATAACCCACATAGTTTGACAGTTACTGGGCTTTAAAGTGGCATAATGTCCATAAATTGGGTTTCTGTGGGCATTTTACAATTGTTAAAGAGACCTTAGCAATTAAACTACAGATCTGAAACTTTTTGGGGGACATACATAACAAACAAAAATTATATATAATACAGTTTAAGACTTGTCACACTAAGCATTTCCAAATAACAGGGCAAAATACGGAAAAAATGTCAAAAAAGGCACTTGGGCGAGTGTCTATGGCCCTCATACACAGGTTAAATGTCTACTAAAAACCTTGATTTTCGGCACATGTAAAAAGGACATAATAATGTATTCCCAGATGGGATTTCAGCTCCATCAATCACATAGTTTAACAGTCACAGGGCTTAAAGGTGGTAAAAAGTCCAAAGTCGATGTGGCTTTCAAATTAAAGCTTCAGACTTAAAATTTGTTACATACTAAGATTACACATAGAATATGTATCTAATAAAGTTTGAAACTTCTCAGACTTACCATTTCCAAGTTACAGAGCAAAATATGTGAAAAATGTCTTAAAAGTGTCACTCAGGTGGGTGTTTAAGGTCCTCATACACAGGTTAAATGTCTACTTGAAGCCTTGATTTTTGGCACATGTAAAAAGAACATAATAATGTATTCCAAGATGAGATTTCAGCTCTATCAGTTACATAGTTTAACAGTCACAGGCCTTAAAATTGGCAAAAAGTCCAAATACTGGGTCTTTATGGGGCCTTCTAGAGACCTAAATGTGGCCTTTAAATTAAAGCTTCAGACTTAAAATTTGTCACATACTAAGATTACACATAGAATATACATCTAATACAGTTTGAAACTTCTTAGACTTACCATTTCCAAGTTACAGGGAAAAATATGTGAAAAATGTCTAAAAATGGTCACTCGGGTGGGGATTTATGGTCTCATACACAGGTTAAATGTCTTCTTAAAGCCTTAATTTTTGGCACATATAAAAATAACATACTAATATCTTCCCAGATAGGATTTGAGCTCTATCAGTCACATAGTTTGACAGTCACAGGGCTTAAAAGTAGCAAAAAGTCCAAATATTGGGTCTTTGGGAGCCTTTTAGAGACCTCAATTTGACCTTCAAAATTAAAGCTTCAGACTTAAAATCTGTTACATACTAAGATTACACACAGAATATATATCTAATACAGTTTGAAACTTGTCAGACTTACCATTTCCAAGTTACAGGGAAAAAGATGTGAAAAATGTCTTATAAGGGTCACTCGGGTGGGTGTTTATGGTCCTGATACACAGGTTAACTGTCTATTAAAGGCCTAAATGTTGGGGCACATATAAGAAAACACATAGATATATTCCCAGATTATATTTAACTTAGATGAGAGACATAGTTTGAAAGCTACAGTGCTTGAAAGTGGCAAAAAGTGCATAAATTGGGTCTCTGTGGGCACTTTTGAGACCTTAAGTCGACCCCTTTGGGTAAACCTACAGCCCTAAAATTTTCTACAGACAAGGATTACATATCAAAGTTATACCTAGCGCAGTTTGAGACTCATCAGAATTACCACTTCCAAATTATAGGGCAAAATATATGAAAAGTATAGCAAAAAATCCCTAAGTGGGGGTATTTATGGGCCTCAAACACAATTTTCTCCTCAACTTAAAGTCGTGATTTTCGGCACATGTACTAAGAACATATTAATGTGTTGTCAGGTAAAATTTCAGCCAGCTGAGCATCATAGTTTGTGACCTACAAGGCTCTAAGTGGCCAAAAGTCCAATTTCTGACCTTAAGGTGGCCATAAGTTCTTTTTTACTGGGAGTTTAAGGTCACCTTAAAATAGGGATCTTCCTTTGGGCACCCTTAACATGTGTACCAAGTTTGAAAAAAAAATATTAATTTGTTTTTGAGTTATCGCGTCCACAAGGAAATTTCTACGGCGGCGGCGGCGGCGGCGGCGGCGGCGGCGCGACGGACCTGAATCCAATATATCCCCGACTTTCGTCTGGGGATATAATTAGCATTTACTCATTTTGAGTAGGTGAGTAATTAGCTATGGGTCTGAAACTTCACCATGTGAAAGCTCTTCCAAAAGTAGGTGAATGAGTTATTTGAGAAAAATTGGCTATCTGCAATACTTTTAAGAGATAATTTGCATTTACTCATTTTGAGTAGGTGAGTAATCATCTACGGGTCTGAAACTTCACCATGTGAAAGCTCTCCCAAAAGTACATGAATGAGTTATTTGATAAAAATTGGGTATCCGCAATAGTTTTTAAGATAATTAGCATTTACTCATTTTGAGTAGGTGAGTAATTAGCTACGGGTCTGAAACTTCACCAAGTGAAAGCTCTTCCAAAAGTAGGTGAATGAGTTATTTGAGAAAAATTGGCTATCTGCAATACTTTTAGAGGTAATTCGCATTTACTCATTTTGAGTAGGTGAGCAATTAGCTATTAGTGCTCTCGTGATAACTCACCAACTCGAGTTTCATATCATTTTTGTTCAACTCATGAACGTGAGTTTGTGTTATTGCAAACTCGAGTTCCATTAAAATACCCAAAGATTATATAAATAAACCACTTGCCAGTGTACAAAGATGCAATAAAAGCATATTTTGACTTGTTTACTTAATATTTTTCCTTCATGTATGGGTATATCTATTACGACGTAAAGCCAATGATATCTCTCCATATATCTTAACTGGAAAAAACAACCAATCAAAACGTCCGTTTTATTTCTCAACATGGCGAGAATGTTGATCTTTATTTTGCAGGTAAAATATGATAAATTTTGTTGGAATAGGGTTAAAAATAGATTTCATTATGAAAGGAATAATATTAGTTCATATATATTTAAGGTTTGGGTGTTTTGAAATATTATTATTGACTCGAGTTCAAATCGAGTTGACTCGTCGGTGATTCATGAAACTCGAGTTGGTATTTTGACGGCTCGCGGAAGCACTATTAGCTATGAGTCTGAAACTTCACCAACTGAAAGCTCTTTGGAATAGCTGCTCTGCAGAGATACCCTGAAGAACAAAAATTTCGTCGAAATCGCTCTATGTAGCACGGTTTTCGAAATATTAGCATTTTTGTGCTTTGCAATTTTTGCGCAAAAATTCGAAAATTCAAAATGGCCGCCATTTTTGGCAAGACAAAATTTTTTTGAAAATTGGCATGGCTACTCTGCAGAGATACCCTGTGGGTCAAAAATTTCGTCGAAATCACTCTATCTAGCACGGTTTTCGAGATATAAGCATTTTTATGTTTTGCAATTTTGCGAAAAATTCGAAAATTCAAAATGGCCGCCATTTTTTGCGAGAAATTTTTTTTTTGAAAATTGGCATGGCTACTCTGCAGAGATACCCTGCGGGTCAAAACTTTCGTCGAAATCGCTCTATCTAGCAGGGTTTTCGAGATATAAGCATTTTTATGTTTTGCAATTTTTGCGAAAAATTCGAAAATTCAAAATGGCCGCCATTTTTGGCGAGACAAAATTTTTTTGAAAATTGGCATGGCTACTCTAAAGATATACCCTGTGGGTCAAAAATTTCGTCGAAATCGCTCTATCTAGCAGGGCTTTCGAGATATAAGCATTTTTATGTTTTGCAATTTTTGCGAAAAATTCGAAAATTCAAAATGGCCGCCATTTTTGGCGAGACAAATTTTTTTTTTTTAAATAGGCATGGCTTCTCTGCAGAGATACCCTATGGGTCAAAAATTTCGTCGAAATCGCTCTATCTAGTACAGTTTTCGAGATATAAGCATTTTTATGTTTTGCAATTTTTGCGAAAAATTCGAAAATTCAAAATGGCCACCATTTTTGGCGAGACAAAATTTTTTTGAAAATTGGGAAAACTACTCCGCAGAGATATCCTGCGAGTCAAAAATTTCGTCGAAATTGCTCTATCTAGCACGGTTTTTGAGATATAAGCATTTTTGTGTTTTGCAATTTTTGCGAAAATTTCGAAAATTCAAAATGGCCGCCATTTGGGGCGAGACAATTTTTTTTTGAAAATTGGGAAAACTACTCCACAGAGATATCCTGCGGGTCAAAAATTTTGTCGAAATCGCTCTATCTAGCACGGTTTTCGAGATATAAGCATTTTTGTGTTTTCCTTATTTGGAAAATTCGTAATGATTAATTAATCATTAATTACTCGGCCATTTCTTGACCAATCAATGCCAAAATCTAATGATTTCCAGATTTTAATAGAATGAATGTATTTGCCAAGTTTCAGGTGAATTGAGAAAATTCCTTTCAAGTTATCATCCGGACAAGCTTCCCCATCGAAAAAAGACATTTTTGGTCATGTGACCTCTCTGATTGGTTGAAATGTCACTGCAGCATATTCAAAAAAATTCCCCAAGGCTACTGCCTAAACCTGCCAAATTTGAAAAGAATCCGCCTAACGGTTACAGAGTTATAAGGAAAACAGAATGCGGAGCCGGCGGAGCCTGAAGGTCTCCCATACACAAACAAGCGTCCCTTGCGGGACGCTTAATAAGTAAATTAAATTTTTATAAGTTAATACCCTATCCAATGGACAATTTGCTAAACCGGTCGGCGCAGACCGGCCCGCCAAACGTCAGAAAAAGACGTCCTGTGTTTCCACCAGCTGGCCGGTCCATAGTACTGTGCACTCCCCAGATGGCGCCTCGTACTTCCTTCCTGTCTAGACAACCTGACGTCATAGCATCTTTTTCGTTGTCTAAACCTCTTAGACCCCTAGTAAGCTGATAGCGGGGTCGGTGGGAGGGTCTTGTAAGTCCATTGGATAGGGTATTAACTTATAAAAATTTAATTTACTTATTAAATTTGCAATTTCATTGCATTAATACATCCTATCCAATGGACAACTTGCTGAATAACTACCGCTTGGTCGGCGGGTAAGTTACTAGGGACAATTGTGAACTCATAATAGCAAATTTTAACCCACGGTCTAGGCTGACTTTGTCAGGAGACCAATAAGCCCAGGCCTGGATTGACCTTAATGTCAGGAAACCCTGTAAGGTCATGGTCGGTTGCCAGCAGCCGGTTACCCGTGGCTATACCGACGTGGCCCCCCCCCCTTTTAACAGACCTGCTCTGAGGTAGGGGGAAGAGAGGGATGAGTTCAGTCCCAGAATGTCAATAAACCTCCCAAAGGAAGCACATCACATTTTTACTATGTACATGTAGAAAATGTTTATACTATGTACATATATACAAATCTCCTCAATCTAAGGGCCACCTGTGGATCTGCTGAGCAGCCACTACCGAGCCCAATTGGTAAAGCTCCGAGTCAGCCCAAGCCACACCCTTCAGATAGAACTGTGTGAGGGTATTATGTGACTTCAGTGGCAGGCTGACAAGATTGGATCTAAGGAGACTCCCGACTAGAAGACCTTAGGAGCAGCAAAGGCCCTGACATCATGGGTTTTAACCTGATGTAAAGAGTGGGCCTCCTGGTCAGAGAGCTCATAACATAGGATCACAGTCTGCTTGATCTAAGAGGAGATAGAGGCAGATGTCTTTGTCAGAACCTTTCTTAAAGGAGACAAAACAACCACCTCCTTATTCTACTTGAGGTCTGAGGTCCTGTCCAAATAGTAGCGCAATGCTCTAACTGGAAAAAAAGGGACCAGTTAGACTTGAGGGATCTATCCAGAGAAGGGGGCCAGGGTTGTTATAACCACTGGGGCCACACTGTCTGGACCCTCCTAACCAGCTGATTCTTGGATAGAAAGCTGGGTAATGGATACAGGGACACCGTAGACCAATTGGATTCATGGATTGGTGTCTAATATTTTTGTTTTGCCAAGCATGAATCTCACTCCTGCGTTTGCCCTACCCAAGGGCAAAGAAGAATACCGTCTTGAAGGTCAAATGCTTCAAGGAGGCCTCCTTGATTGGTCCAAACGGAGCCTTATTCAGTTGGTGCAAAACCAGTGAGAGGTTCCAGGAGGGTATGCCCCTCCTGCCTTTGGGTCTGTCTCTGTGGAAACTATCCAGGAGACGAGCGAGATTTTTGTCCTTGCTGATGTTAAAGGGTGAATTTCCCAGTTTATCAGCAATGGCTGAACTGTAACCATCAATGGTGCTGGGCTGTATCTTCCTGTCCTCATAAGGTACATAAGGAAGTCAGCAACTGACTTTACAGGGGTACCCTGAGGTCCACCTGATTAGTGACGCACCACTTGTAACAATGGTCCACTTTGCCTCATAGACTGATCTGGTTGATCCCTTTTGAGGAGCCTCAATTCTTGCTGCCACCGCCTCAGCGAAGCCCTGCTCCTCGAATGCTGAGGCTCCAGGAGCCGAGCATCGAGATTAAGATTTGTCAGATTTCTGTGAGGGATCTGATTGAATGGTTGTGTCAACAGGTTGGGCAGATTGGGCAGGCTCAGTGGGATTTGCTGGACATGGCCACTGGATCCCAAAACCAAGGCATGATGGGCCACCCCAGAGGAATCAGAATGATTCTCTTGTATGGGGAGTCCTGCAACATCACCGCTTTGCCCAATATGGCTGACAGTGGGAAGGTGTATGCTTCCTGATCCTACCATGGCAAACTGAGCGCATTCACTGCTGTAGCCAGGGGATCCGGTACCGGTGACACAAACAAGGGCAACTTGTTGTTGAACCTCGTGGCAAATAGGTCTAGTTGAGGCCGGTGCCACCTGTTGCATATTGCTTGGAAGACCTCCTGAAGGAGAGACCACTCTGTTTGGGTGGTCTGATCTAGCCTGGATAGCTTGTCTGCGACCACACTCAGCCAGCCTGTGTCGGGCTTTTAGAGTTACTTGATTTCTGGCGCACCAGGTCAAGATTCTCCATAGTAAAGCACAAAGTGGGCTCGACCTCATGCCTCCTTCCCTGTTTATGTATGACACCACTGTGGTGTTGTCTGTCTCTACAAGTACTATCTTGTGTATACAGAGGTCTTGGAACTCTTGTAAGGCTAGAAAGACTGCCTTGAGTTCTAGGTAATTGATATGCAAGTTGCTTTCCAGGAGGGACTAGGTGCCTCCTGCAGTGTGTTCATTTAAGTGAGCACCCCACCCTGCTTTTGATGAATCTGTAAAATTTGCAGATCATGTTTTATTTGGGTGTAATGGTTGGCCTGTAAGGACATTGTCCTCTTGCAACCACCCTTGTAAATGTGGGTGCAACACCTTGGTATTGGAATCACCTTTTCTAGTGACTCTGGTACCCTCCAGTTGTTTTTTGAGATGCCACTGTATGGGTCTCCTATGAAGTCGGCCTAGGTGAAATTGCTTTCCTGTGGCTGTTAGTAAACCTATCAGACATGAACTGCTGGACCGGACAAACCGGTAGTGACAATATTTCTAGTATTTGTCCTGAAGGTTCTGCCAATGGTCCGGTATAGGTCGGACCCAAGCGGCCATGAGGTCGAACTGGTAACCTAAACTTTGGCATATTTTCACTAGATCTAGTGTATGCCGGAGACAACCCCGGTGGGATGTGGCTTTCACCAACCAGTCTTGTAAGTACTGGTGGATTATTATACCCTTGTGTATGGCCATCAGTTTCAACTCCTTTGCTACTACAGTGAGCTCCATGGGTGCAGTGGACAGACCGAAAGACAGTGCTTTGAACTGGTATGTCCGACCCTGGACATGACATTTGATATGTCCTGGACTGTTCCTGTATAGGTATATGGAAGTAGGCGTCCCGACTCCCATTGTTGGAGGGTGGTCCTGATGGTCTCCGAAAGGTTTGGTATGCTCAGACCTAGAATAGGTCTCCAAAGGTTGTGTGGTTTTGGAACCAAGCAAGGTTGAAGAAGCCCAGAGATTTTGAACTGGCTCGACTGCACCATTCCTTGTCCATAATCTGATGTAATGCTTCTAACCAATATAGGTTCCTGTGAAGATGTGCATAGCATTTGATAATTTGGGTGACCTTGTCAAGCTTGGTCTTGACTGGAAAGGGAGAGTGTAGCCCTCTTCAACATTTGTACTACCTAGGGACCAGCCCGCCAAGGCTTCCTAAGTCCCGAAACGGGGTTAGTCTGGACCCTACAGGCAGATGTGTGCCACATTCGGGACATTTGCTAGTCTGACAAACATTTCTGTCCCTCCGGTCTCCGGACACTGGTCCGGTCTGGTGACAATGATCCGAGAAAACAGTCTCTCTGTTCTTGCTGTGGTCCGGTCCGGTGGGGCTGACACAACTTTTCACATTTAAAAGACTCTTGCCCCAGGCCAGCATCCTGCAAGGTGCAGCATTTACAAGAAATTGAGATGGCTGACCCTTGGCCGGACATGATGAAGAACTTGTCTGACTATCGACCACTTTTTTTTTTTTTTTAAATTAAGACCTATTTCCTTTCATGCTGGTTATTCAGGTCTGTGTTTGTCAAGGTGAAATCTATTATCTCTCCAGTCAAGTCCAGCACCGATAACAGGCTGTTGAGAGGTGTGATAAGGGAAGGTTGCCTGGCAGTAGCTGGGGACACTGTCATATCACTAAGGCCACTGATTGGTCTAAGAATTTTCTGTAACCAAATCTACCTTAGGCGATTCTGTCCAGTACCAAGACTCCATAACCGGTAATTCACTGTGAACAGCTAAGTCTCTGTAACCGGCACAAAAAACTGGCAGGCTGGGGTCACCAATGAATTTAGACAGCTACTGGTCTATATTTAGCCAGCTTTTTCTATGTAACCAGTGGGGGTGAGGCCCTGTACAGTAAGGACTGTGTAGCCAGCACCCTGTTAGTAGACTTGTAACCAGTAGGTTGAAGCAAGTGTACAAGGCTGTGTAGCCAGTACCAGCCGGTACACTCTGTAACTAGTTGTTGAAGCAAGTGTACAAGGCTGTGTAGCCAGTACCAGCCGGTACACTCTGCAAACCAGTTGTTGAAGCAAGTGTACAAGGCTGTGGAGCCAGTACTAAACAGTTGCTAAAGCAATGTTACAACTATCTTGTGTGTTGAATTCAGCTTGCTGTAGGTCTCCTCCATTAATTAAGGTATCTCTTTAATCGCACGTCTTATTTGTAGATTTGACAGTTGCTGGGAAAGCCCTTGTGATCTATTTTTAGAAACACTTGGTGTTCAGTGTGTCATGTGACCAGCTTGCTGGTCGGAAAGACACGCGACTGGCTGATTGGAGCTCGTCAGTTGTGGCGTTCTTTTGTGATACTTAAACATGCAAATGCACAGTATTCTGCTCAACCACAAACCCCACTACCGACAACGAAGCCGGGTCTGCAAGGCAGGGACTGGAATCACAGTAGACGTGAGTTCTGAAGAACGCACTTCCGACCTTCCTAGTTCGGTGAATCACGTGATTAACTTCGTGACCTAGTCGGTGAATCACGTGACCAGCTTCCTGAATTGGTAGGAAGGACACGCGATTGGCTGACTGGATATGACATCAGAGGTCGCGTTCTTTTTAGCTGGCCGGTCGGCTGATGCTTTAAATGCAGAGAAGCCTGGACCAGTGCGCTCTGCTGATGAAAGTCCTGGCCGGTCTGAAGTCGGTTCTTCTTCTCAGCCGGCTGTACACTCAAACCAGTTTCTCGGCCATCCAATGCCCTTATTACCGACACAAGGGCCGGGTCCACAAGGGTGGGACTGAGAGTGATTAAAGATGAAGTTCCTTCTATGAAAGCTCTGAAGAAATCTGAAGAATTCATCTCATGCTTCTGATGAAAAAACACTACCAGTGTGCTCTGGAGAAGAATACGCCTTTCCTGGGGAATTCCTTCTATTTACAGTGATCAAAAACTACGTAGACTGAAGTTCCGCGTGAATTCTATTTGTAGTACTAGAAAGACGTTACTATGGTGATTGTAGCTGAAGGTACATTCAAAGAAAAAAGACACGGATAAAATACCTATAAGTAGTATATCCACAATTCCTCAATATTGACGATCTGCCCCTAACAACACAATGGTTGAATGGGAGGAAACTAGCAAATGGCTGCCTTCATAATTCATGTTTCTCGTCTTACTGCCCTATCATCAACACTAAACTGAGTCAGCTAGGGAGCGTTTCCAGCAGATTTATACATGTATATCCACGCTTGATATGTAGGTAACACTTCTACAATAAATTATTTGCAAATAAGGTAGAAAATCCGTCATAATGCACACTTTTCCTTAAAATATCTGGAGATGTTGAAAACATGTCTGCACAGTACACGCGCCAAACGAAAAAGATGCTATGACGTCAGGTTGTCTAGACAGGAAGGAAGTACGAGGCGCCATCTGGTGAGTGCACAGTACTACGGACCGGCCAGCTGGTGGAAACACAGGACGTCTTTTTCTGACGTTTGGCGGGCCGGTCTGCGCCGACCGGTTTAGCAAATTGTCCATTGGATAGGATGTATTAACGCAATAAATTTTTTTTTCAAAATTGGGATAGCTAGTCTGCAGAGATACCCTGTGGGTCAAAAATTTTGTCGAAAACGCTCTATCTAGCACGGTTTTCGAGATATAACCATTTTTATGTTTTGCAATTTTTGCAAAAAAATTCAAAATGGCCGCCATTTTTGGCGAGACAACAATTTTTTGCAAATTGGCATGGCTACTCTGCAGAGATACCCTGTGGGTCAAAAATTTCGTCAAAATCACTCTATCTAGTACGGTTTTCGAGATATAAGCATTTTTATGTTTTGCAATTTTTGCGAAAAATTCCAAAATTCAAAATGGCCGCCATTTTTGGCGAGAATTTTTTTTTCAAAATTGGGATAGCTACTCTTCAGAGATACCCTGCGGGTCAAAAATTTTGTCGAAATCGCTCTATCTAGCACGGTTTTCGATATATAAGCATTTTTGTGTTTTCCTTATTTGGAAAATTCATAATGATTAATTAATCATAAATTACTCGGCCATTTCTTGACCAATCAATGCCAAAATCTAATGATTTCCAGATTTTAATAGAATGAATGTATTTGCCAAGTTTCAGGTGAATTGATAAAATCCCTTTCAAGTTACCATCCGGACAAGCTTCCCCATCGAAAAAAGACATTTTTGGTCATGTGACCTCTCTGACTGGTTGAAATGTCACTGCAGCATATTCAAAAAAATTCCCCAAGGCTACTGCATAAACCTGCCAAATTTGAAAAGAATCCGCCTAACGGTTACAGAGTTATAAGGAAAACAAAATGCGGAGCCGGCGGAGCCGACGGAGCCGGCGGAGCCTGAAGGTCTCCCATACACAAACAAGAGTCCCTTGCGGGACGCTTAAAAAAGAACCTAATATCAAAAGGGTAAAACAGAAAATTAAGCAGATGTAATAACAGCTCAATTCACTATAGGCTATGGTGTATAATTGCCTTATACTGTTTAGATATTATATATCTAACTGTATTTCGAAATTATCTTTGGAATTTCTCATCAGAGGCTGAAGTCTTATGGCAACCCTCCCCCTGAAGTACTTTTTGAGAAGTGCAAATGCGCCTGTGCATTGCACCGGTGCACTGCACCTCTTTTTGCACCTGGTGCTGAAAGTGCAGTGTAAATAGTGTAAAAAGTATTTCGGGTATTTTAAGGGATTATTTAGTCCAATAAAAGGGGGAAAATCCTTGTATATGATTCATATAACATTCAGACCCATTGCCTCCTAATGACTTAGGACGGTTAGGTATCACAGGGATTTATGTTCACTTCCTGTTGCCTTTAATGATCAACTTATTTATGTCCCAATTGTGAAGTGGGTGACCCTAGTGTTATTTACACTCTTTGTAGGTCTGGTAGTTGGGTGTTGATTAATAGTATAACTTCATAACTTAAGGTAATATTTATGGCTTTAAGAGAAAATATTACTCCATGTGCCCATACGGTTGGTGGGGAGATGGTAAAGTTATCAGGTGTCTATTTATGGATGTGCTTTATAATAGTCACATTTTCTGAATACTGGACTTTATTATTGTAATGTCCTGTAGTATATTCAGAAAGATGTAACATAACCTTTTAAAATAAGGTATACTTTTAGATTAAAGCTCTATAAAAGATTATTAGCTTTATAACACATTAAAACACAATATATATATATTTTAATTGTATTTATTTATTTATATCATAGGGAATAGTTATTTCCCCCTATGATTTTCATGTAATTTGTTGAATATACGGTATATATTTTGTTTAAAAATGTGTATATATATTTTTATATATATAAATGTATTTTTATAAATAAAATAATATGTAAAAACTTATTTGAGTTTCTTTCATTCTTGGTAATTAAATCTGCTGTTTAATTTGTTTTAGTAATTGACTTTATTTGAAATGTCATTACTTGGTAGAGGTGCTTGGGTTAGCTGTTAGTCTCAATTTAGCCTTCCTGCATTCAGGGACAAATAGTGTTGGCCCAGTTGGCTTCTGTGCCATTTAAGATATGCATTTCTGGTGAATGCCTAATTACAGAAGGCGCAGATATAATTACACTTATTCATGATGATAATCTTGTAAATAACTAGTTACAAGAGTACTCAAAATTACAACAATGTGTTAAGTTGCTGTGTCAGCTGACTGAGTGTTTTTGATTTGTGAAGGTGATAATGAGAGGAAAGCATAATTATCAGGGAAAGTGCTGTACAGAAGTACAGTAAATGGTAATTGAACAGCATGTTCAAAAGAAATTCCGAAGCTGACAGAAGGACAAAAAAGTTGTGCCCTGCAAATGGTATTATGAAGGAAAGTAACAAGGTAACTGTTTAAGTGTAAAAAGTAGGTTAAAACATATTTAAAGAAATACTGCAAATGCAATATCCTCATTCGACCTTGAACAAGGGGTCCAAGGTCAAATCCAACCACACAAAAACATTCCCAGCCCATGATTTCCTATAGGTTGGTTTACCATCTCAAACCTCTTGGACCAATAATAAGCGAGTTATAGGCACTTTTAAGTTTCACAATCCCTGTTTGACCTTGAAGGAGGGGTCCAAGGTCAAATCCGACAACACCAAAAGATTCCCAGCCCACGATTTCCTGTAGGTTGGTTACCATCCCAAACCTGTAGGACCAATAATAAGCGAGTTATAAGCAATTTTAAGTTTGGCTATCTTCGTTTGACCTTGAAGGAGGGGTCCAAGGTCAAATCTGACCACACCAATAGATTCCCAGCCAATGATTTCCTATAGGTTGGTTTACCATCCCAAACTTGTAGGACCATTAATAAGCGAGTTATAAGCACTTTTAAGTTTGGCTATCTTCGTTTGACCTTGAAGGCAGGGTCCAAGGTCAAATCCGACCACACCAAAAGATTTCCAACCAATGATTTTCTATAGGTTGGTTTCCATTCCAAACCTCTAGGACCAATAATAAGCGAGTTATAAGCACTTTTAAGTTTGGCTATCCTCATTTGACCTTGAAGGAGGGGTCCAAGGTCAAATCGGACCACATCAACAGATTCCCAGCCCATGATTTCCTATATGTCTGTTTACCATCCCAAACCTCTAGGACCAATAATAAGCAGGTTATAATCACTTTTAAGTTTGGCTATCCTCATTTGACCTTGAAGGAGGGGTCCAAGGTCAAATCGGACCACATTAACAGATTCCCAGCCCATGATTTCCTATATGTCTGTTTACCATCCCAAACCTCTAGGACCAATAATAAGTAGGTTATATGCACTTTTAAGTTTGGCTATCCTTGTTTGACCTTGAAGGAGGGGTCAAAGGTCAAATCGGACCACACCAAAAGATTCCCAGCCCATGATTTCCTACAGGTTGGTTTACCATCCCAAACCTCTAGGACCAATAATAAGGGAGACATAAGCACATTTCATGACTGACAAAGAAACACCTGTGGCGGCCATCTTGTTTTTCAAAATGAGGCCAAAAATATTCATAGTCAAGATTTTATAATGAGGAACATATCCTGCGAATTTGAGATCTCCACCTATAATACCCTTTGCTCTAGGGGACCAACAAAAGTCCTTGTTTAAAGTCGAATAAACGTCCCTGGCGGCCATCTTGTTTTTCAAAATGAGGCCAAAAATATTCCCAATCAACATTTCATGGTTATTAAGAAACTTAAGAAGGCTAGCTATAATATTTTTTTCGTTAGAGCGGTAATGGTGAAATCTCTCAAAACACTGCAGCTATCCAGTGGATACAATGATTTACTCAACAGTGAGAACCTGAAAGTAGCTATTGCTCAGCTATGCCATGATATAGAGGTCTGCAATTTCACTATGTTATAGCTGACCAAAAATTATGTGAATAACATATTTAAACAAAATACTCTAAATGTAATAGTTTTCAAGTTACAACAGATTTACTCAAAAGTGATAACCTCAAAGTAGCTATCTCTCAGCTATGCAATGAGCTACATGTCTGAATTTTTACTATGTTATAGCTGACCCAAAAGTAGGTGAACAACATATTTAAGCAAATTACTGTAAATGCAATAGTTTTTAAGTTACAACTGATTTACTCAATAGTGAGAACCTGAAAGTAGCTATTGCTCAGCTATGCCATGAGCTATAGGTCTGTAATTTCACTATGTTATAGCTGACCCAAAAGTAGGTGAACAACATATTTTAACAAAATACTCCAAATGCAATATTTTTCAAGTTACAGCTGATTTACTCAAAAGTCAGCGCCTGAAAATAGCTATTGCTCAGTTGTGCCATGAGCTACAGGTCTGTAATTTTACTATGTTATAGCTGACCCAAAAGTAGCTGAATAACATATTTACACAAATTTCTGTAAATGCAATAGTTTTCCAATTACAACTGATTTACTCAATAGTGAGAACTTCAAAGTAGCTATTACCCAGGTATGCAAGGAGCCACAGGTCTGGAACTTCACTATGTTATAGCTGACCCCAAAATAGGTGAATAACATATTGAAGCAAATACACTAAATGCAATAGTTTTCAAGTTATAAGTGATTTACTCAACAGTGATAACCTAAAAGTAGCTATTACTCAGCTATGCCATGACCTACAGGTCTGAAATTTTACTATGTTATAGCTGACCCAAAAGTAGCTGAATAACATATTTATACTAAATTCTCTAAATGCAATACTTTTCAAGTTATAAGTGATTTAGTGCATGATTTCATGAATTTTAATGCATTAAAAATTATTAAAAAAATTTATTAAAAAAAAATTAAGACAGATCCAGGTCTCATACTCACACAAGAGAATCTACCTCTGGCCTAGTACATATATGCAAGATATGAGAGAAATCCCTGCAATAGTCACTGAGAAAATTGTGATAAAGTGTTGAAATTTTCACACTTTTGGTGGGGGTACCCCCCCTTGTAATGTCTCTAGCAAACAGACGAACAGACAGATTTGCATGCCTTGAACAATTTTTTCATCCTCGATAGATAAGGTATCTTTTAAAAAAAACAGCATGTCTCTAGGCCTTGTAGTTTTGGAGGAGAAGTTGTTCGCGCGGACGCGTAGACGCGTACGCCCACGCCGCAGAGTGACGACATAATGTCAGCTGACTGACAAGTCAGCTGACATAAAAAACAGCATGTCTCTAGGCCTTGTAGTTTTGGAGAAGAAGTTGTTCATGCGGACGTGGACGCCCACGCCGCAGAGTGATGACATAATGTCAGCTGACTGACAAGTCAGTTGACATAAAAAGTTTCCCCTCATTCTGAATTCATACTCGATTACAGCCAGGTTAAAGAGAAGGGGGTTTATTACCAGGTTTTTATTGAACAAAATACTTCAAATTATGATACTTTTACTTTAACTTAACAGAAAACTGTCAACTACTCTGATGTCAAAACTTTTTGTTACACTTGAAATATGATATACTTTACTCAATCACATCAACTTATCAAAAAGACAAAAAAAAAAAAGATTTGCAATTGTTATAAACCAACAGCAAAAAGGTTGTATGTAACCAACATACACCTTTTCTGTCCATTTGCCCCCCCAAAAAAACTTGAAATAATTTGAAAAAATACTCAAAGGTCCTTTTTCAAAGAGCGAGGATAACTTTTAATTTGAAACATACACTGGATCACAATCAAGATATGGTTTTTGGTTTCCAATTTGAAACAAACACATGACACACTGTATATCTAACATCTGTCAGTGCAATACTAATAGCAGAAATTTATTGCTTAACAAAGTCTGGCTGTGTGTGTTGTGTACATTAATTTAGGAAAGTTTAATTCACTTACAAAAATTATTTTACAAACTGGAAAGTCTTTTTCGTTAACGAGGGTAAGAACTCAAGGAGCCATGTTAGAAAAAAATATTAAGGTATTAGATATTATCAGCCATTATGTAGGATACAGATATTGTAAAACTCCCCATTATAATTTCTGAGCCTAAAACATGATCTTGTTTATTGGTTATAGGACTAATATAGAATACTTTTTAAAGGGTAGAGCAGTGGATCATTTGGAATACAAAACTGATAAAAAGTACTCTTTAGTCTTTTCCACTTAAGTGTCTGCAGTTTTTTTTAAATATTAAGTAATTACATTTAAATTTTGCTTCACATAATCAATGTCCAGTGCTCTTCAGAAAAACAATATATTGCATATGGCATGTCATATGGCATGCATCACTAAAACAAGTACTCACTTTAAGAGTAGAGTTATGGTAATAGAATACCTCAAAACCTACTGCTGCCCTTAAGTTGTTGCTTCAAAACAAATCCCTGTTTACAATTTCATATTTTAAGAATGTCCATCTCTCTGGACCAAATTTTCACTTAAGGTCACTCTAGGAATCACAAACCAAGGCCAGGGAGGTGGGAGAAGGTGTGCCGCCCATTATGTCACTGTGAACAGATTAACATCTACATCTCTGTCCCCAACTGTTAACTAATATTCTCACAGACCTGTATCTACCAAGAATTACAGGTCCACATGTCCTTTAATTTAAGAAAACTGTTCATATGCAATATTTACATATAATTTCTAATTGCCAAAATAAATGAGATATTCTACTTTTTAAAATACTGTATTATAGAAATTAAAATTAAACCAATTATTCTTTATATTTGAAACTCAATACTACTTCAACCTACACTGAAATACGGGCTGGCAACTTTTGTTATGGGTCTGTAACATTGTTGGGTTCTAGGTCTTGTAGACCTGAAAAGTTTTTCGGTAAACTTCACACACTAGGCGGGAGGAGATTGTACTAACCATTACACCACTGTGTCTCCATCTTTTTTTTTTTTTGTAGAATCAACTACCAATTAATATATGGAGATGTACTATTACCATTCTTACCAGCTACCAAATTCATAAAAACAAATCATTACTTGCAGACATACCTACTAAAACACTTGCCCTGGAGATATTCCCATAAGGCATTCCCAAACCAGCCAGCTTTGATAGCTCCAACATGTCATCAGCATCATCAAACAGCATCTTCAGCCTCTCTGTCACTAGAACTTTCTTATTTTTCTGAAATATGTTACAATTAAACAAAAAGTTGAAATATTTTAAACATTTACCTCAAACATAAAAATAACTTAATGATAAATTTTAGATAAAAAAAATTACAATTTTTTTTTTTTTTTTTTTTGGGGGGGGGTGCAACTCGTTGGGTTTAAACCTGGATTGGCAGATAGCCTGTGATTGTAGGTCCCCTCCACTATCTGTCATGCTGGATATCTCATCCTGGGTTAACTTTTCTGAGAAAAATTTAAAATGCTGTAATTTAAATTTAAATTTTTGTTCCAAATTTTTTATACAAAATATATCAGCTCTGTGTCAGCTGTGTGTTTTGAGTTTCAGAGTAGAAGTGAAAGAAGAATATGACATAAAAATTGTGCCCTGCAAATGGTATTCAGAAGTAAAGTATACAATGAACTACAGGTCTACAATTTTACTATGTTATAGCTGACTAAAAAGTAGTTGAACAACATATTTAAACAAAATACTCTAAACGTAATAGTTTTCAAGTTACAACTGATTTACTCAACAGTGATAACCTCAAAGTAGCTATTACTCAGCTATGCAATGAGCTACATGTCTGAATTTTTACTATGTTATAGCTGACCCAAAAGTAGGTGAACAACATATTTTAACAAAATACTCCAAATGCAATATTTTTCAAGTTACAGCTGATTTATTCAACAGTCACTACCTGAAAATAGCTATTGCTCAGCAATGCCATGAGACACAGATCTGCAATCTTCCTATGTTATAGCTGACCAAAAAGTAAGTCAACAACATCTTTCAATAAAAAATAGCATCAGAGATGCCCGTACCCCACAGCCTAGGGAAATATTTTCAACACCATGAGATATAGAAGTACTGTACCAGTACAAACTTCAGGATACTTTCAGAGCACTGTCAGTTATATAAAGGTCCAAACAATGTTTAAATGGAGAAATAATGCGTATAAACATGAAGTATTAAAACAAGATAATTCAATGACAAGATGACAGCATTAATCAGTAAACTAAAATTCAACACTCTTTATATACATCTGCATTTCCGAATTATGGTTTAGATGGTTTGAATATTACCATGCATACAGAAGTGGTAATACATTTAATGAATGCTTATGTGTGGTGTTGGGGTAAAATCTGCGGCTCATTTAATGAAATTCTATCTCTTACAATGGGAAGTTATGAAAGTAAAATTCTTAATAAATTCTAATATGACTTTTGCTTAATCTGTATCAAAAGACAGACCCAAAGGTGCAACAAGATTTTAAAGGTCAAGGTCACTACGGCAAGGTAAAAGGTCAAATTAAGGTCACACCATGATAATACACACCTATAGCCCCTAACCAATATCCCTACAAAGTATCAACTTCCTACACCTTATGGTTTCCAAGATATAGCCCTGACAAGATTTTATAGGTCAAGGTCACTATGGCAAGGTCAAAGGTCAAATCAAGGTCACACCATGACGTTGCACACCTACACCCCCTAACCAATGTCCTTACCAAATATCAACTTCCTACACCTTACGGTTTCTGAGATATAGCCCGGACAAGATTTTATAGGTCAAGGTCACTACGGCAAGGTCAAATCAAGGTCACACCATGACGATGCACACCTACACCCCCTAACCAATGTCCCTACCAAATATCAACTTCCCACACCTTACAGTTTCCGAGATATAGCCCAGACAAGATTTTATAGGTCAAGGTCACTACGGCAAGGTCAAAGGTCAAATCAAGGTCAGACCATGACGTTGCACAACTACACCCCCTAACCAATATCCCCACCAAGTATCAACTTCCTACACCTTACGGTTTCCGAGATATAGCCCGACAAGATTTTATAGGTCAAGGTCACTACGGCAAGGTCAAAGGTCAAATCAAGGTCAGACTATGACGTTGCACAACTACACCCCCTAACCAATGTCCCTACCAAGTATCAACTTCCTACACCTTACGGTTTCTGAGATACAGCCGGGACAAACTATTTCCCGCCTCCCACCCACCCAACCGCCCGCCCGCCCAGACGCCCGCCCATTCGGACACCATGGGTGAAAACAATACCCCGACAGCCCTTAAGAGCTGTGGGGTAAAAAAACTGAAGTAGTTATTTTCAAGACACCACAGTTTAAGGGGAAACTTTCACCAGACAGGATTTCACTGGGTGATGCTTCTGTTAAGACATCACAAAGTGCCAGGAATATTGGAGTTACCTTTGATGAAACCATGTCCATGGCTGACCACATATCTGCAGTTTGCAAATCTGCAAACTTTTATCTCAGAAACATAGGCAAAACTAGATTGGGCCAACTCGGCGCCAACAAATCCCCAGACAGGTCATCACTCACGCCACAGGTTTTGATCGGGAATTTTTTATTTAATCCATTTGTTGTATGCCATAAATATTGGGAAAAGTTATATGAACTTCAGCACATCAATCTACTAAGTTTATATCTTCCCAAGGAAGATGGTGTATCCCCAGACGTTGAATACATAACTCAACAGATCATATTTTCAATCTTCCTGCAATGATAACTCTGAACCTATTTTCAAAGTATTTAAATGATTGATGATTGAATGTCCATTCTAAATTAATAATCTCAAAAGAGCATATCTGTTTCTATATTTGTTGACAAATAAAATATTATTTTTAACTCAACTCATCATACTTTTCAATCTTCCTGCAAAGGGTAACTCTGAACCTATTTTCAAAGTATTTAAATGATTGATGATTGAATGTCCATTCTAAATTCATAATTCCAAAAGCGTATCTCTGTTTCTATATTTGTTCACAAATAAAATATTATTTAAAAATCATATATTATTTATATTATTATTTTATTATATTATTTTTAGAATTTGCATTGTTTTTCAGTTATTCATTTCCTCAATTCCTATATATGTGGTCCATATATATGCAACCTAAATATGTGACACAATCTCAGTTCTGACTCCCTTTGTCTTAGATAATTAGATAATGAAGCAAACACCACCTCCCACCCCACCTCTCTCCCCTTCTCCACACCTCTCTCACTATTACAGAAGATCTGTATACCTTTGTTTATTTAGTGTCACTCAATAGCTGGAGGTCCCAGAGGGGGGTGGGGGATGGGGGGTGGGACTACAAAGAGATGGAGTGCTGCAGCACAAATGGTAAACAAACACTTATAATATAAAAGGGGTAATCAAATACAAAAAGCTCAGTTAATCTTATCACTAAAATAAAATCAAATATATAAATAAGGAATGTCCAACAGGAAGATTATATACCTCCAGAATTAAATATAAATTATCAAACGACAAGAACAGATTTATAATAATAATTCAGAATTGAGAATTTTAAGTATGTGATTATCAATTGAAATGAGTTCGTAACTGTAGGAGCTGTGTCAAAATTAAGGCAAGTTGAATAAAACTGGGCTAGTTGAGGGTTAAAAATCCCCTATTTTTACTACATAAGGCTATAATTTCACTAATATTTGGGACTTAAAGCTCACCAGAAAATAACAGTGTCCATTTTGCCTACTTGAATAGGTTTAACCAGTTTCATATTAAAAAGTTAAAAACTCAGCAAGCAGAGAGATAACACACAAAAATAAGTTCTTAAAAGCCTAAGATAGCCATAACATTATTAATATTCAAAATTTAAATAGACAGGCACTTCCTTTGAAAAATTCAAAGATTTCAGCTCTATGAGCCACATAGTTTGACAGTTACAGGGCTTTAAAGTGGCATAATATCCATAAATTGGGTCTCTGTGGGCATTTTACAATTGTTTAAGAGACCTTAGCAATTAAACTACAGAACTGAAACTTTTTGGGGGACATACACAACAAACAAAAATTATATATAATACAGTTTAAGACTTGTCACACTAAGCATTTCCAAAGAACAGGGCAAAATACAGAAAAAAATGTCAAAAAAGGTCACTTGGGCAAGTGTCTATGGCCCTCATACACAGGTTAAATGTCTACTAAAAGCCTTGATTTTCGGCACATGTGAAAAGGACATAATAATGCATTCCCAGATGGGATTTCAGCTCAATCAATCACATAGTTTAACAGTCACAGGGCTTAAAGGTGGCAAAAAGTCCAAATATTGGGTCTCTGTGGGCCTTTTAGAGATCTCGATGTGGCCTTCAAATTAAAGCATCAGACTTAAAATCTGCTACATACTAAGACTACACATAGAATATGTATCTAATAATAAAGTTTGAAACTTCTCAGACTCACCATTTCCAAGTTACAGAGCAAAATATGTGAAAAATGTCTTAAAACGGTCACTCGGGTGGGTGTTAATGGTCCTCATACACAGTTTAAATGTCTACTTGAAGCCTTGATTTTTGGCACATGTAAAAAGAACTTAATAATGTATTCCCAGATGAGATTTCAGCTCTATCAGTCACATAGTTTAACAGTCATGGGCCTTAAAACTGGCAAAAAGTCCAAATAGTGGGTCTCTATGGGGCCTTTTAGACCTCAATGTGGCCTTCAAATTAAAGCTTCAGACTTAAAATTTGTCACATACTAAGATTACACATAGAATATGTATCTAATACAGTTTGAAACTTCTCAGACTTACCATTTCCAAGTTACAGGGCAAAATATGTGAAAAATGTCTAAAAAGGGTCACTCGGGTGGGGATTTATGGTCCTCAAACACAGGTTAAATGTCTACTTAAAGCCTTGATTTTTGGCACATGTAAAAAGGACATAATAATGCATTCCCAGATGGGATTTCAGCTCCATCAATAACATAGTTTAACAGTCACAGGGCTTAAAGGTGGCAAAAAGTCCATATATTGGGTCTTTGGGAGCCCGTCAGAGACCTCAATTTGACCTTCAAATTAAAGCTTCAGACTTAAATCTGTTACATACTAACATTACACATAGAATATATATTTAATACAGTTTGAAACTTCTCAGACTTACCATTTCCAAGTTACAGAGCAAAATATGTAAAAAATGTCTTAAAAGGGTCACTCGGGTGGGTGTTTATGGTCCTCATACATGGGTTAAATGTCTATTAAAGGCCTAAATTTTGGAGTACATACAAGAAAAACATATTGATATATTCTCAGATGATATTTCACTTAGATGAGAGACATAGTTTGAAAGCTACAGTGCTTGAAGATGGCAAAAAGTCCATAAATTGGGTCTCTGTGGGCAATTTTGAGATCTTAAGTCGGCCTAACAGGTAAACCTACAGCCTTTAAATTTTTCACAGACAAGGATTACATATAAGAGTTACATCTAGTGCAGTTTGAGATTCATCAGAATTACCACTTCCAAATTATAGGGCAAAATAAGTTAAAAATATAGGAAAAAAGTCCTAAGTGGGGTCTTTATGGGCCTCAAAGACAATTTTCTCCTCAACTTAAAGTCTTGATTTTCGGCACATGTACTAAGAATATATTAATGTGTTCTCAAGTAAAATTTGAGGCAGATAAGCCTCATAGTTTGTGACTAGAGGGCTCTAAGTGGCCAAAAGTGCAATTTCTGACCTTAAGGTGGCCATACGTTCTTTATTATTGGGAGTTTAAGGTCACCTTAAAATAGGGATCTTCCTTTGGGCATCCTTAACATGTGTACCAAGTTTGAAAAACAAATATTAATCCGTTTTTGAGTTATCGCGTCCACATGGAAATTTCTACGGCGGCGGCGGCGCGACGGACCTGAATCCAATATATCCCCGACTTTCGTCTGGGGATATAATTAGGAAATACATCACCAAACATTCTTGTAGTATACTAGTGCATTCACTCATTACTTCCAGACTGGATTATGCAAATGCTACACTCTTTGGGCTCCCCAGTTGCCAGTTGAACAGACTACAAAGGATTTTAAACAATGCTGCTAGGCTAGTCACACTTAGCTCTAGAGATTGTCATATTTCTGAGATTACCTATAACCTTCACTGGTTACCTATCAAACAAAGAATCAATTTCAAAATTTTACTACTAACTTTCAAAGCTCTGAATGACAGTGCTCCTAGTTACATAAAGGAGCTCCTGAAACAGTATAACCCTTCAAGAACACTAAGATCCTCTGATGGCTTGCTTCTCACAGTTCCCAAGTCAGTCCACAGAACCACAGGCGACAGATCCTTTTCTTACAGTGCACCTAAACTTTGGAACAATCTGCCAATTGAAACTAGACCTATCGCAACGGAGAACCGATGCAAATTGTATCCACCAGAAGAAAACTCACCAAAGCCATTCTAACATCGCTTAACCTTGAAGGAGAAGCCCAAGGTGAAATCTGACCATATCAAAACATTCTTAGCCCATGATTTCCTATAGGTTGGTGTGACACTGCAAACCTCTAGGAATACGAATAAGCAAGATATAAACAATAATTTTGGCAATCCTCATTTGACCTTGAAAGAGGGGCCAAAGGTCAAATCCGATCACACCAAAAGATTCCCAGCCCATGATTTCCTAGATTTTGGTTTACCATTCCAAAGCTCTAGGACCAATAATAAGTGAGTTATAAGCACTTTTAAGTTTGGCTATCCTCGTTTGACCTTGATGGAAGGTCCAAGGTCAAATCCGAACACAGCAATAGATTCCCAGCACATGATTTTGTGTACTATCCTCGTTTGACCTTGAAGGAGGGGTCCAAGGTCAAATCCGACCACACCAAAAGACTCCCAGCCCATGATTTCCTATAGGTTGGTTTACCATCCCAAACCTCTAGGACCAATAATTAACGAGTTATAAGCACTTTTAAGTTTGGCTATCCTCATTTGACCTTGAAGGAGGGGCCCCAGGTCAAATCCGACAACACCAAAAGATTCCCAGCTCATGATTTCCTATAGGTTGGTTTCCCATCCCAAACCTCTAGGACTAATAATAAGCGAGTTATAAGCACTTTTAAGTTTGGCTATCCTCTTTTGACCTTGAAAAAGGGGCCCAAGGTCAAATCTGACCACACAAAAAGATTCCCTGTTAATGATTTCCTATAGGTTGGTTTACCAGCCCAAACCTCTCTGACCAATAATAAGTGAGTTATAAGCACTTTTAACTTTGGCTATCCTTATTTGACCCTGAAGGAGGGGCCCAAGGTCAAATCCATCCACACCAGAAGATTCCCAGCCAATGATTTTCTATATGTTGCTTTACCATCCCAAACCTCTAGGACCAATAATAAGAGAGCTATAAGCACTTTTAAGTTTGGCTTTCTTCGTTTGACCTTGAACGAGGGGTCTAAGGTCAAACCCGACCATACCAGAAGATTCCCAGCTCATGATTTCCTATAGGTTGGTTTACCATCCCAAACCACTAGGACCAATAATAAGCAAGTTATCAGCAATTTTAAGTTTGGCTATCCTCGTTTAACCTGGAACAAGGAGCCCAAGGTCAAATCTGACCACACAAAAAGATTCCCAGCCCACGACTTTCTATAGGTTGGTTTACCATCCCATACCTCTTGGACCAATAATAAGCGAGTTATAAGCACTTTTAAGTTTGGCTATCCTCGTTTGACCTTGAAGGAGGGGGACAAGGTAAAATCCGGCCACACCAGAAGATTCCCAGCCCATGATTTCCTATAGGTTGGTTTACCAGCCCAAACCTCTAAGAGCAATAATAAGCGAGTTATAAGCAATTTTAAGTTTGGCTATCCTCATTTGACCTTGAAGGAGGGGCCCAAGGTCAAATCCGACCACACCAGAAGATTCCCAGCCCATGAGTTTCTATAGGTTGGTTTACCATCCCAAACCTCTAGGACCAATAATAAGGGAGATATAAGCACTTTTAAAGTCCGCTATGTGGGTTACTTCGGCACTCCATGGATGACCTTGAATTAAAAGCTTCAAGGTCAAATGTCTGCAAGGTTGTAGAGGACATATATATCTGTTATACATATCACCTATGAAGACATTCAACCTTCTACCTATGAGAAACAGCCAGTAGAAAAATGTAGATAATTTTCAAAGAAATGCCCGCGGCAGCCATCTTGTTTTTCAGAATGAGGCTAATTTCCTTTCCAGGGAAGCTTACCCCCAATGAAGATATCCTGCAAATTTGGTGAACCCAGCTGTTCCTCTTAGCGCGTTAACACCGAAAATCTCTCTACGCAAGGCGGCGATGGCGTAGCGAAAGCTAAACCAAAGTATCCACTGGATGCTTCCGGTGGATATAATTATGATAAAAGAAGCTACCACAACAAAAGACCTACTATGTTTTCTTGTTTTTCACGGATAAAAATACAAAAGCCACAGTCTCCAAGTGTTGTGATAAACTAGATTGCATAGACTTGTTTCTCCGAACAGTTTCCAACAGACAAAAAAGAATATTTCAAACCTGTGTGTGTCTCTCTACTGCTTTATCTCCTCCCCCTGCCTCGGCAACCGCAACAAGCTCATTGTACTTCTGTTCAAATTTCCTAGACTGAATGACATTTTGTTTGTAACCTTCACTCTCAATATCTACTTTGTTCGGTATTACTTGAAACAGTGTTTTCTTTACTGTGGTATGACCGCTATGCCTGTACAATTGTCTTCTGAGGCCACCATCTATTGTCTGTTTCATGACGATAGCTCTCAGATGTTGAATAATAGCCAGTGGATGACCTTTTATTAAGAATGCCATGATGTCAGCCTGTAAAGATACACAAATATATGGTGACTGATTTCACCACTCACCTATGATAGATACTGATAAAGTGACAAAAAAATATGTGTATGAGTTTCCAAGGAGCAAGAAAAACAGAGATTAAAATGACAAAATTCAAATGTATGTAGCTGTAACATGTAACATCTGCCAGTATACTCTGATATTTGTGACATACATGTGATGCAAGGGTTTTTATATCTAGGTATTTTTTGACACTTTCATATCCAAAAATGTCTCAATATTAATAAACAAATGACACTTTAACTCCAAACTATTAACCGAACCATTGAGTCACACTTTGTCAAGATGTTCAAGCATAACAATGTCACTGAGCATTTTAGTGATAGAAAGCAATAGAAATAAAACTAGAGGATCGCTCGCAAAAAAAAGATAATGTTTTTGCATAGCAAAAACAAAGCGTCCCGAAAAGGATATAAAGGTGAGTGCTAAAGTATTAAGAAAATGCTTCGTTTCTAGCCTTATACTGTTGTGGCAACCAAAGTCAGCGCAGTCTGCTCTATCTAGCACGGTTTTCGAGATATAAGCATTTTTGTGCTTTGCAAAAAATTCAAAAATTCAAAATGTCCGCTATATTTGGCGAGACAAAAATATTTTGAAAATTGGCATGGCTACTGCAGATACCCAGCAGGTCAAAAATTTTATTGAGTTCGCTCCATATAGCACAGTTTTCGAGATATAAGGATTTTTGTGTTTTGCAAAAACTTTGAAAATTCAAAATGGCCACCATTTTTGGGGAGACAAAAAATTTTGTCAAGACCACTGCCGCGGTGTGTATCTCCCGCCGAGCATTAAAGGAGAAGAAATAGCTTTTCCGAGATATTCACAATTTTTCATTTTCGTGTGTGAAAGCTCTTCCAAAAGTAGGTGAATGAGTTATTTGAGAAAAATTCGCTATCTGCAATACTATTAAGAGATAATTCACATTTACTCATTTTGAGTAGGTGAATAATTAGCTATGGGTCTGAAACTTCACCATGTGAAAGCTCTCCCAAAAGTAGGTGAATGAGTTATTTGAGAAAAATTGGCTATCAGCAACACTTTTAGAGATAATTCGCATTTACTCATTTTGAGTAGGGGAGTAATTAGCTATGGGTCTGAAACTTCACCATGTGAAAGCTCTCCCACAAGTAGATGAATGAGTTATTTGAGAAAAATTGGGTATCCGCAATACTTTTACAGATAATTAGCATTTACTCATTTTGAGTAGGTGAGTAATTAGCTATGGGTCTGAAACTTCAGCATGTGAAAGCTCTTCCAAAAGTAAGTGAATGAGTTATTTGAGAAAAATTGGCTATCTGCAATACTTTTAGAGATAATTCGCATTTACTCATTTTGAGTAGATGAGCAATTAGCTATGGGTCTGAAACTTCACCATGTAAAAGCTCTCCCAAAAGTAGATGAATGAGTTATTTGATAAAAATTGGGTATCAACAATAGACAATAGTTTTAGAGATAATTAGCATTTACTCATTTTGAGTAGGTGAGTAATTAGCTACGGGTCTGAAACTTCACAGAGTGAAAGCTCTTTTGGGATAGCTGCTCTGCAGAGATACCCTTAAGATCAAAAATTTCGTCGAAATCGCTCTATGTAGCACGGTTTTCGAGATATTAGCACTTTTGTGTTTTGCAATTTTTGCGCAAAAATTCGAAAATTCAAAATGGCCGCCATTTTTGGCAAGAGAAAATTTTTTTGAAAATTGGCATGGCTACTCTGCAGACATACCCTGTGGGTCAAAAATTTCGTCGAAATCGCTCTATCTAGCACGGTTTTCGAGATATAAGCATTTTTATGTTTTGCAATTTTGTGAAAAATTAAAAAATTAAAAATGGCCGCCATTTTTTGCGAGAAAATTTTTTTTTGAAAATTGGCATGCCTACTCTGCAGAGATACCCTGAAGATCAAAAATTTCGTCAAAATCGCTCTATCTAGCAGGGTTTTCGAGATATAAGCATTTTTATGTTTTGCAATTTTTGCGAAAAATTCGAAAATTCAAAATGGCCGCCATTTTTGGCGAGATAAAATTTTTTTGAAAATTGGCATGGCTACTCTGCACAGATACCCTGTGGGTCAAAAATTTCGTCGAAATCGCTCTATCTAGCAAGGTTTTCGAGATATAAGCATTTTTATGTTTTGCAATTTTTGCGAAAAATTCGAAAATTCAAAATGGCCGCCATTTTGGGCGAGACAAAATTTTTTGTTTGAAAATTGGCATTGCTACTCCGCAGAGATACCCTGTGGGTCAAAAATTTCGTCGAAATCGCTCTATCTAGTACGGTTTTCGAGATATAAGCATTTTTATGTTTTGCAATTTTTGTGAAAAATTTGAAAATTCAAAATCGCCGCCATTTTTGGCGAGACAAATTTTTTTTCAAAATTGGGATAACTACTCTGCAAAGATACCCAGCGGATCAAAAATTTCGTCGAAATCGCTCTATCTAGCACGGTTTTCGAGATATAAGCATTTTTGTGTTTTCCTTATTTGGAAAATTCGTAATGATCAATTAATCATTAATTACTCGGCCATTTCTTAACTAATCAATGCCAAAATCTAATGATTTCCAGATTTTAATAGAATGAATGTATTTGCCAAGTTTCAGGTGAATTGATAAAATTCCTTTCAAGTTATCATCCGGACAAGCTTCCCCATCGAAAAAAGACATTTTTCGTCATGTGATTCGTCTCTCTGATTGGTTGAAATATCACTGCAACATATTCAAAAAAATTCCCCAAGGCTACTGCATAAACCTGCCAAATTTGAAAAGAATCCGCCTAACGGTTACAGAGTTATAAGGAAAACAAAATGCGGAGCCGGCGGAGCCGGCGGAGCCGCCGGAGCCTGAAGGTCTCCCATACACAAACAAGCGTCCCTTGCAGGACGCTTAATAAACACAAAGTTCTCAGTCCTATGGACTGCTGTGACAGTTTGTTTTCAAATGCTGTCAAACAGTCTTTTTTATTCAGTGCTTCAGTGTCACAATTTTTCAGGGCGATTCTCTATTTTATAAGGAATGTATACACAATACAAAATTTTGTATTCCAAAACTTTTACTTCATCATTGGAAAAATAAATCAAACACATTTGTATTGGATTTGATAATTTGAATTCATTATGACATATCAATTTGATTTCACATAAATCTGAATGCATTTCATATTTTGTATTCTAAATAAATGGTCTTAAAAAATAAACAAATCAGTCTATAAGGCTAGAAAACTATTTGTGTTTAAGGCGAAAGGAAAGTACGAGTATAAATTTTACTGAGTTCTTCTCTTCAGATAGTTTTATAAGATTGTAGAGAATGTAGAACAGACTGTTACAAAGGGCCTTTTTTCTAGGTGAAAAATTATTCAGGAAGAAACTATACAGCAAAATCAGTACTTGAATATTTGATCTTAGTATCTGACAAATATTTTGAATATTTGGTGTTTGCATTAATGTTTTATAACATGGCCAGTTTCTTTTACAAAAATAGCATCAAAGATGCCCATATCTCAAAGTTCAGAGAAATATTTTTCAACACCATCAGACATAGAAGAAGTAAAACAGTACAAATACCAGGAGACTTTCACAGAAAACGATGTCAGTTATGTGAAGGTCCAAATAATGTTAGCTGAGAAATTAACATTTAAGACAGAAAACGTCTGTGAATTATGAAGCTGTAAAACATAATAATTAAAGTATAGCACCAATAGAACTAAGGCTGCGATAGGTTACCCGGTTACCCGAAAACGGTTCGAAGTCTGTAAGAAACCGAGTACAAAGTGGAGAAGCGGGTGACCGAAAAAGTATTTAATATACTGTAAAACAACGAAAAACGTGGGTAAACCTCAATATTCTGCCAGATTTCTCTAACTACTTATAGTTTTTCGCATAATTTTCCTTATTTATACAGATATTTAACATTATTTTTCGCAACGTTTTGTTTACATCATCCGCCATGTTGCTTCTCTGCTACTTCCACTGGGTGTAAACTAAAACACGGTTACCCGAATTTGGATCGGTTCTTGCGAAATGAATTCCCGGTGTCGTTTTTCTAACGAAGTCACAGTCTTAAATAGAACTAGCACAATTTAGTTAAAGTACATATAATAAATAGATTTTAGGTTGAAGGTTACTACAACAAGGTTAAATGATGGTCACTGTTCACCCACACCCTCTAATCAATGTTCCTAACAAATATAAAGTTCCTACACCTTACGGTTTCAGAGATATAGCCTGGATAAGGTTTTATAGGTCAAGGTCACTACGGCAAGGTAAAAGGTCAAATCAAGGTCAGACCATGACGTTGCACACCTACACCCCTTACCAATGTCTCTGCCACACCTTCTAATCAATGTTCCTAACAAATATAAAGTTCCTACACCTTTCGGTTTCAGAGATATAGCCTGGATAAGGTTTTATAGGTCAAGGTCACAATGGGAAGGTCAAAGGTCAAATCAAGGTCAGACCATGATGTTGCACACCTACACCCCCTTACCAATGTCCCTGCCAAGTATCAAGTTCAAGGTCACTACGGCAAAGGTCAAATGAAGGTAACACCATGACATTGCATAGCCAAATCTCTAACTAATATCCATAAAAATCAACCTATTATACTTTACAGATTGGGAGATATAGTCTTTACAAGTTTTTAATGGTCAAGGTCATTCCATCAAAGTTTGAATCAAGGTCACACCAGGAAGTTGCACACCTACACTTCCCACACCTTTCGGTTTCTGAGATATAGCCCAGAAAAGATTTTCAAACTCAAGGTCACTACAGCATGGTCAAAGGTCATATCAAGGTCACACCATGATGTCACACACTTTCACACACACACACACTCCCAACACCTTATGGTTTACGAAATATAGGATGGACAAGATTTTATAGGTCAAGGTCACCATAAGGTCAAACGTCAAATCAAGGTCACACCATGACATTACATACCTAAACCCCTAACCAATGTCCCTAAAAAGTATCAACTACCTACACATTATAGTTTTTGAGATATAGCCCAAGCAAGATTTTAAAGGTCAAGGTCACTACAGCAAGCTCAAATCAAGATCAAACCATGACAAAACAAACCTTCACCCCCTAACCAATGTCCCTACCATGTTTCAACTTCCTAAAGCTTACGGTTTACGAGACATAGCCCAGAGATAATTTTATAGATCAAGGTCACTATGGCAAGGTCAAAGGTAAAATCAAGATCACACCATGATGTTGCACAATTAAACCCCCAACCAATGTCCCTACAAGGTATTAACTTCCTATACCTCACAGTTTATGAGATATAGCCCCGACAAACTCAATATCATTATAGCAAGGCCATAGGTCAAATCAAGGCCACACCATGATGTTGCACACCTACAGCCCCATCCAAAGTTCCTATGAAGTATCAACTAATCAGCTTCCTACACCTTACATTTATGAGATATAGCCAGCACAAGATTTTTACATTCGGCACTACGGCAAGGTCAAAGGTCAAGATACCCCTAAGTTAAGGTGGTCATAGCTTCTCAAATACTGGTACTCCTAGAAATCTTCCTTTCGGTAAGCGGAATCAATGTATAAAGTTTAGCATATGTTAATTAAGAAGTAAGTTGCAGGATGAAAACTCAACTTTTTAATGTAATATGGCCACAGCTTCATTGATACTGGGGCTTTAAGGTAACCAGAAAATAAGAATGTCTCTGACAAATTTTGCAAGTGTGCTAAGTTTTATGTTAAAAAGGTAATACTGACTGTGCTGAGGGTTAAAAACCTTGTATTGTAAGTTTAAGATTACCATAACATCACTAGTATTTAAATTATATGGTAGCCAAGGCTTTTGATAACTTCAATATCAGTGGCAAGTTAATGTACTAGTATTCTATTTCCAACAATTTCAAGATGTTCTATAGAATTTATGTTCTTAATAGCCTTCATTAACAAAGTCAGTACACTCTGCTGTATTATTCAAGGTAGTCATTCAATCTAAAGTAAATAAGTAACCGTAAAAGCAAAAAATTTTTTGAGATTTTTATCCATCTTAATTTTAAGATATCTTCTCTTTCATATATAACATATAAAATATTAAACAAATTACACCCACACATCACTTGTGCTATTGCAGTAATTCAGTTTCATATTCCCCCTTTTGGATTTTATTACTAATTTCCTTAAAGCTTTTGTATTTATTGTGTTATCTAATGGCATTACCAATGAAGTTCCTTAGTGTTGTGAAGCCTAGAGACGATGGCTAACCTGACTACTTTTTATCTGCAAACATTTTCTGCTGAATGTTGCTAACCAATGAAAACAGCTATTAGTAAAACCTTTATTTGAGACAATGTTCTGCAGTGTGGCAGTCAGTACTGTAGCATATTTTCTACAGAACAGTTTACCACACTACAGCTAAGCCCTGTTACTTTCGCAATGGTTAACTAGATTGGGCCAACTCGGCGCCAACATATCCCCAGACATGTCATCACTCACGCCACAGGTTTTGATCGGGAATTTTTTAAAACATAATTACCCATTATTATATGAACTTCAGCACATCAATCTACTCTGTTTATATCTTCCCAAGGAAGATGGTGTATCCCCAGATGCCGAATACATAACTCAAATTATATTTTCAATCTTCCTGCAATGATAACTCTAAACCTATTTTCAAAGTATTTAAATGATTGATGATTGAATGTCCATTCTAAAATAATAATCCCAAAAGAGCATATCTGTTTCTATATTTGTTGACAAATAAAATATTATTTTTAACTCAACTCATCATACTTTTCAATCTTCCTTCAAAGTATTTAAATGATTGATGATTCAATGTCCATTCTAAAATTCATAATCCCAAAAGCGCATATCTGTTTCTATATTTGTTCACAAATAAAATATTATTTAAAAAAAAATTGTTTATATTATTATTTTATTATATTATTTTTAGAATTTGCAAATTGTTTTCAGTTATTCATTTCCTCTATACCTATATATGTGGTCCATATATATGCAACCTAAATATGTGACACAATCTCAGTTCTGACTCCCCTTTGTGTTATATGTAATGAAGCCCACCACCTCCCACCCCCACCCCTCTCCCCTTCTCCACACCTCTCTCACTATTACACAAGATCTGCAACCCCATTGAGTTCTTTGTTTCTCATCTGATATCATTAAATACCTTTGTTTATTTAGTGTCACTCAATATAGCTGCAAGTTACAGGGAAAAAGATGTGAAAAATGTCTTATAAGGGTCACTCGGGTGGGTGTTTATGGTCCTGATACACAGGTTAACTGTCTATTAAAGGCCTAAATGTTGGGGCACATATAAGAAAACACATAGATATATTCCCAGATGATATTTAACTTAGATGAGAGACATAGTTTGAAAGCTACAGTGCTTGAAAGTGGCAAAAAGTGCATAAATTGGGTCTCTGTGGGCACTTTTGAGACCTTAAGTCGACCCCTTTGGGTAAACCTACAGCCCTAAAATTTTCTACAGACAAGGATTACATATCAAAGTTATACCTAGCGCAGTTTGAGACTCATCAGAATTACCACTTCCAAATTATAGGGCAAAATATGTGAAAAGTATAGCAAAAAATCCCCAAGTGGGGGTATTTATGGGCCTCAAACACAATTTTCTCCTCAACTTAAAGTCGTGATTTTCGGCACATGTACTAAGAACATATTAATGTGTTGTCAGGTAAAATTTCAGCCAGCTGAGCATCATAGTTTGTGACCTACAGGGCTCTAAGTGGCCAAAAGTCCAATTTCTGACCTTAAGGTGGCCATAAGTTCTTTTTTACTGGAAGTTTAAGGTCACCTTAAAATAGGGATCTTCCTTTGGGCACCCTTAACATGTGTACCAAGTTTGAAAAAAAAATATTAATTTGTTTTTGAGTTATCGCGTCCACAAGGAAATTTCTACGGCGGCGGCGGCGCGACGGACCTGAATCCAATATATCCCCGACTTTCGTCTGGGGATATAATTATCAGGATGTCCCAATATCTAAACTATCAGCTACATGTGGGGAAATGGAAAAATACCATAATTTCATTTTGTCATATACTAGTACTAGCCTTTTGGCATTTCTGTCGAGTTTGGTAAAAAGCGTAGAATTAATAAATGAATATCTGAAGAATCTATGGTTATTTATTGTTCAAGACATAACACATTGGGTTCAACTTTTCATTGGAGTCATTATTATTCATATATGTGTAGATAAAGTGAGGTCAAAGAATACTATTGGGGTTTCTTCAGAATATTAAAAATACTGCTTAAAAATCAAGTATTTTACATGAAAATATGAGGTCACGGATAGTTGGTAAATTATGTGGCTGTGTGGATATCGATATTGAATGTAAAAATATTTCAATATAATCCAATATCGAGGACTGATACTGTCTACCAAACAGTCCGAATCCAGGATACCAAAAATGTTTTGTTCTGGCATATCCCCAACCAATAACAGGAAGCAAAATTTTTCAAAACAAAATATTGCAGTTTTGATCAAAAATACATTGACAACTACAAAGATGTGAGATAAAAAACAAAAGTGCACAAGCACAATAATTTCTGCACTGGAAATTTGTGGAATTACTGTTATACTGATAAAGTTGTGGAAGCACCACAAATTCATTACATATTTCACTATTAAAGCAGTCATCTGCATTAACCTGATAATTTCACATCATCACTAATTTAACATTAGTTAAATCAATGTATACATTCAATGGGTTAGTCATTGAAAGTGTAGTTTCAATGGCTAGGCCATTGAATGTACACATTCAATAGCAAACAGCCAGTGAATGTGTACATTCCATGGTTTAACTGTAGAATGTGTATATTCAACAGTCAAAGTCACTGAATGTGTATATGAACTTAATAAAAGGAAATAAGTACTTAATACTGCATAATTTTTTTTAACATCACATCTGTTGATATCAATTTAAAATAAACATTTGCAGTAAGTTTATTACTGGTAGGCAGTCACACAGTCATGTCCTTTTTTCTAAAAAAAAGTTTATCTTAATCTGTTTTCTAATTATGTTCCAAAGAGCTCTATAATACTATAGGGGCTAATTAGAACTAGATTGGGCCAACTCGGCGCCAACATATCCCCAGACAGGTCATCACTCACGCCACAGGTTTTGATCGGGAATTTTTTAAAACATAATTACCCATTATTATATGAACTTCAGCACATCAATCTACTCTGTTTATATCTCCCCAAGGAAGATGGTGTATCCCCAGACGCCGAATACATAACTCAAATTATATTTTCAATCTTCCTGCAATGATAACTCTAAACCTATTTTCAAAGTATTTAAATGATTGATGATTGAATGTCCATTCTAAAATAATAATCCCAAAAGAGCATATCTGTTTCTATATTTGTTGACAAATAAAATATTATTTTTAACTCAACTCATCATATTTTTCAATCTTCCTTCAAAGTATTTAAATGATTGATGATTCAATGTCCATTCTAAAATTCATAATCCCAAAAGCGCATATCTGTTTCTATATTTGTTCACAAATAAAATATTATTTAAAAAAAAATTATTTATATTATTATTTTATTATATTATTTTTAGAATTTGCAAATTGTTTTCAGTTATTCATTTCCTCTATACCTATATATGTGGTCCATATATATGCAACCTAAATATGTGACACAATCTCAGTTCTGACTCCCCTTTGTGTTATATGTAATGAAGCCCACCACCTCCCACCCCCACCCCTCTCCCCTTCTCCACACCTCTCTCACTATTACACAAGATCTGCAACCCCATTGAGTTCTTTGTTTCTCATCTGATATCATTAAATACCTTTGTTTATTTAGTGTCACTCAATATAGCTGGAGGTCCCAGAGGTGGGTGGGGGGAATCCGGGTGGGGGATGTGGGTTGAGCATAAATGGTAAACAAACAATCTATATAAAAGGGGTACTCAAATACAAAAAGAATTGAGAATTTTAAGTATGTGATTATCAACTGAAATGAGTTCATAACTGTAGGAGCTGTGCCAAAATTAACTGAGGCAAGTTGAATAAAACTGGGCTAGTTGAGGGTTAAAAATCCCCTAGTTTTACTACATAAGGATATAATTTCATTAATATTGGGACTTAAAGCTCACTTAAAGTGTCCATTTTGTCTACTTGAATATGTTTAACCAGTTTCATTTTAAAAAGTGAAAAACTCAGCAAGCAGAGGTATAACACACAAAAATAAGTTCTTAAAAGACTAAGATAGCCATAACATTATTAATATTCAAAATTTAAATAGACAGGCATTTCCTTTTAAAAATTCAAAGATTTCAGCTCTATAACCCACATAGTTTGACAGTTACTGGGCTTTAAAGTGGCATAATATCCATAAATTGGGTTTCTGTGGGCATTTTACAATTGTTAAAGAGACCTTAGCAATTAAACTACAGATCTGAAACTTTTTGGGGGACATACATAACAAACAAAAATTATATATAATACAGTTTAAGACTTGTCACACTAAGCATTTCCAAATAACAGGGCAAAATACGGAAAAAATGTCCAAAAAGGCACTTGGGCGAGTGTCTATGGCCCTCATACACAGGTTAAATGTCTACTAAAAACCTTGATTTTCGGCATATGTAAAAAGGACATAATAATGCATTCCCAGATGGGATTTCAGCTCCATCAATCACATAGTTTAACAGTTACAGGGCTTAAAGGTGGTAAAAAGTCCAAATATTGGGTCATTGTGGGCCTTTTAGAGATCTCGATGTGGCTTTCAAATTAAAGCTTCAGACTTAAAATTTGTTACATACTAAGATTACACATAGAATATGTATCTAATAAAGTTTGAAACTTCTCAGACTTACCATTTCCAAGTTACAGAGCAAAATATGTGAAAAATGTCTTAAAAGGGTCACTCAGGTGGGTGTTTAAGGTCCTCATACACAGGTTAAATGTCTACTTGAAGCCTTGATTTTTGGCACATGTAAAAAGAACATAATAATGTATTCCCAGATGAGATTTCAGCTCTATCAGTCACATAGTTTAACAGTCACAGGCCTTAAAATTGGCAAAAAGTCCAAATACTGGGTCTTTATGGGGCCTTCTAGAGACCTAAATGTGGCCTTCAAATTAAAGCTTCAGACTTAAAATTTGTCACATACTAAGATTACACATAGAATATGCATCTAATACAGTTTGAAACTTCTTAGACTTACCATTTCCAAGTTACAGGGAAAAATATGTGAAAAATGTCTAAAAATGGTCACTCGGGTGGGGATTTATGGTCCTCATACACAGGTTAAATGTCTTCTTAAAGCCTTAATTTTTGGCACATATAAAAATAACATACTAATATCTTCTCAGATAAGATTTGAGCTCTATCAGTCACATAGTTTGACAGTCACAGGGCTTAAAAGTAGCAAAAAGTCCAAATATTGGGTCTTTGGGAGCCTTTTAGAGACCTCAATTTGACCTTCAAAATTAAAGCTTCAGACTTAAAATCTGTTACATACTAAGATTACACACAGAATATATATCTAATACAGTTTGAAACTTCTCAGACTTACCATTTCCAAGTTACAGGGAAAAAGATGTGAAAAATGTCTTATAAGGGTCACTCGGGTGGGTGTTTATGGTCCTGATACACAGGTTAACTGTCTATTAAAGGCCTAAATGTTGGGGCACATATAAGAAAACACATAGATATATTCCCAGATGATATTTAACTTAGATGAGAGACATAGTTTGAAAGCTACAGTGCTTGAAAGTGGCAAAAAGTGCATAAATTGGGTCTCTGTGGGCACTTTTGAGACCTTAAGTCGACCCCTTTGGGTAAACCTACAGCCCTAAAATTTTCTACAGACAAGGATTACATATCAAAGTTATACCTAGCGCAGTTTGAGACTCATCAGAATTATCACTTCCAAATTATAGGGCAAAATATGTGAAAAGTATAGCAAAAAATCCCTAAGTGGGGGTATTTATGGGCCTCAAACACAATTTTCTCCTCAACTTAAAGTCATGATTTTTGGCACATGTACTAAGAACATATTAATGTGTTGTCAGGTAAAATTTCAGCCAGCTGAGCATCATAGTTTGTGACCTACAGGGCTCTAAGTGGCCAAAAGTCCAATTTCTGACCTTAAGGTGGCCATAAGTTCTTTTTTACTGGGAGTTTAAGGTCACCTTAAAATAGGGATCTTCCTTTGGGCACCCTTAACATGTGTACCAAGTTTGAAAAAAAAATATTAATTTGTTTTTGAGTTATCGCGTCCACAAGGAAATTTCTACGGCGGCGGCGGCGGCGGCGCGACGGACCTGAATCCAATATATCCCCGACTTTCGTCTGGGGATATAATTAAATCCCTAAATTTTAAACATAAAATTAAATGAATTAATTGTTGTCACATTTTAGAATCATACAATGAAAGACCATAAAATTATTACTCGGCCTTGAACTGTTTAAAAAATAATGTGATGAAATATATAAAATTTAGGTCATGACTTATATGTTTATTAAGTTTAATGTTGTATACTGATCCTTCTTTCTGTCACTTTATGAAATGTGCCACCTTTATTCCATTTAATTTAATTGCTTATTATTATCCTAGAAAATATCCAATCTAGGTTATAAATTAAGTCTTGGCAATCTATATCAGCATTTCATGTTTAAACATTTATACATTCCATGCTTTGGGTCACTGAATATACACATTCAATGATTTTAGCCATTGAATCTACACATTCCACAGCTCAGGCATTGAATGTACACATTCAATGATTTGTCCATTGAATGTACACATTCAACAGCTTGACCCATTGAATCCCAGTAAACATTACAAACATTTATAAACGTTTATAAACCTAACTATCAACGGTTTAGATTTGGTTTAAAATGATGGGTCCCTAAACATTCGCCTATAAACATTTATAAATGTTTAAGCATAAACGTTTATAAATGTTTATACATAAACGTTCAAGTATCCAGCATGATTCATGGAAGAATGTAAACAAACTTCATTTTATGAACTAGAAATAGGACGCATCTGTGGCCAGATGCTGGATGTATCCACCGACAAAGGCCAACTAACATAGTTTAGAAGATAAAAAGCATTTTTCGTTAATAAGCAAGGTGAAAGCACTTTTAAGTTTGGCTACCCTTATTTGACCCTGTAGCAGGGGCCCAAGGTGAAGTCTGACCACATCAAAAGATTCGCAGTCCATGATTTCGTATAAGTCATTTTCACATTGCAAACCTCTAGGACCAATAATAAGCAGGAGGGGCCCAAGGTGAAATCTGACCACATGAAAAGATTTGCAGCCCATGACTTCCTCTAAGTTGTTTTCATAATAATGAGTTATTTGTGAAATACTGGCTATCTGCAATACTTGTAGAGATAATTCGCATTTACTCATTTTGAGTAGGTGAATAATTAGCTACGGGTCTGAAACTTCACCAAGTGAAAGCTCTCTCAAAAGTAGGCAAATGAGTTATTTGAGAAAAATTGGCTATCTACAATACTTTTAGAGATAATTCGAATTTACTCATTTTCAGTAGGCGAGTAATTACCTACGGGTCTGGAACTTCACCATGTGAAAGCTCTCCCAAAAGTAGATGAATGAGTTATTTGATAAAAAATTGGATATCTGCAATACTTTTATAGATAATTAGCATTTACTCATTTTGGGTAGGTGAATAATTAGCTACAGGTCTGAAACTTCACCAAGTGAAAGGTCTCCCAAAAGTAGGTGAAGGAGTTATTTGACAAAAATTGGCTATCTGGAATACTTTTAGAGATAATTTGCATTAACTCATTTTCAGCAGGTGAGTAATTACCTACGGGTCTGAAACTTCACCAAGTGAAAGCTCTCCCAAAAGTAGGTGAAGGAGTTATTTGACAAAAATTGGCTATCTGCAATACTTTTAGAGATAATTTGCATTTACTCATTTTGAGTAGGTGAGTAATTACCTACAGGTCTGAAACTTCACCAAGTGAAAGCTCTCCCAAAAGTAGGTGAAGGAGTTATTTGACAAAAATTGGCTATCTGCAATACTTTTAGAGATAATTTGCATTTACTCATTTTGAGTAGGTGAGTAATTACCTACAGGTCTGAAACTTCACCAAGTGAAAGCTCTCCCAAAAGTAGGTGAAGGAGTTATTTGACAAAAATTCGCTATCTGCAATACTTTTAGAGATAATTTGCATTTACTCATTTTGAGTAGGTGAGTAATTACCTACGGGTGTGAAACTTCACCAAGTGAAAGCTCTCCCAAAAGTAGGTGAAGGAGTTATTTGACAAAAATTGGCTATCTGCAATACTTTTAGAGATAATTCGCATTTACTCATTTTGAGTAGGTGAGTAATTACCTACAGGTCTGGAACTTCAGCATGTGAAAGCTCTCCCAAAAGTAGGTGAATGAGTTATTTAAGAAAAATTTGCTATCTGCAATACTTTTAGACAAAATGCAGAATTACTCATTTTTAGTAGGTAAGTAATTTAGCCACAGGCCTAATTTAGATATAAAGCCTACCAATAGAGTACTGTGGTGCACCCTGTAATATACTTTGCAAACTCGAGAAGGCTAGCTATAATATTTTTTTTTGTTAGAGCGGTAATGGTGAAATCTCTCTACACACTACGGCTATCCAGTGGATACAATGATTTACTCAACAGTGAGAACCTGAAAGTAGATATTGGTAAGCTATGCCATGACATAGAGGTCTGCAATTTCACTCTGTTATAGCTGACCAAAAATTATGTGAATAACATATTTAAACAAAATACTGTAAATGTAATAGTTTTCACGTTATAACTGATTTACTCAACAGTGATAACGTCAAAGTAGCTATTACTCAGCTATGCAATGAGCTACATGTCTGAATTTTTTCTATGTTATAGCTGACCCAAAATTAGGTGAACAACATATTTAAGCAAAATACTGTAAATGCAATAGTTTTCAAGTTACAAGTGATTTACTCAATAGTGACAACCTGAAAATAGCTATTGCTCAGCTATGCCATGAGCTATAAGTCTGTAATTTCACGACGTTATAGCTGACCCAAAAGTAGGCGAACAACATATTTTAACAAAATACTCCAAATGCACTATTTTTCAAGTTACAAGTCATTTACTCAACAGTCAGTACCTGAAAATAGCTATTGCTCAGTTGTGCCATGAGCTACAGGTCTGTAATTTCACTATGTTATAGCTGACCCAAAAGTAGCTGAATAACATATTTACACAAATTTCTGTAAATGCAATACTTTTCCAATTACAACTGATTTACTCAACAGTGTGAACTTCAAAGTAGCTATTACTCAGCTATGCAATGAGCCACAGGTCTGGAACTTCACTATGTTATAGCTGACTCCGAAATAGGTGAATAACATATTGAAACAAAATACTCTAAATGTAATACTTTTGAAGTTATAAGTAATTTACTCAACAGTGATAACCTAAAAGTAGCTATTACTCAGCTATGCTATGAGCTACAGGTCTGAAATTTTACTATGTTATAGCTGACATAAAAGTAGCTGAATAACATATTTATACAAAATTCTGTAAATGCAATAGTTTTCAAGTTACAATTGATTTTACTCATGATGGAAGTTACTGAAAAGCCCAAAAGTAGCTATTACTCACTTAGCTATTGAGACAGACACCCAAGTTACTCACCATGTTGTAGCTATGAAAAAAGTATCTGAATAACATATTTTAACAAAATGCTCTAAATGCAACACTTTTTAAGTTATAAGTGATTTAGTGCATGATTTCATGACTTTTAATGCATTTTAGACATTTTTGTCTACCACAGGCCTAATTTAGACATAAAGCCTACCAAAAAGATAGGGTGGCGAGTCCTCTAGCATACCAAGCCACCTGCCAAATATGAAAGAAATCTGGAAAGAAATGTGGACTGTAGGTCGCTAACAAGCAATATTCCACATTTTAGACATTTTTGTCTACCACAGGCCTAATTTAGACATAAAGCCTACCAAAAAGATAGGGTGGCGAGTCCTCTACCATATCAAGTCACCTGCCAAATATGAAAGAAATCCGGAAAGAAATGTGGACTGTAGGTCGCTAACAAGAAATCTCTGCCGACGCGGACGAGGGCGCGGACGCGGACGACGACGATGATGAATCCATAGTATCCCCGCTTCGCGTCGGGGATACAATAATTTCCCTATTTAGATTAATTTATCCTTGTACAGTGTATTCTATGATATAATATACTTTTATATCTCCACTTATAATGATGGCTTCAAACAACAGTGATACAGCAAGATATAGTAACGGAAATATTTCTCCAGTTTCTCTCAAAATGGCTGTGCTGATGTCATCATCCCAAATGAAAGTGAGGTTAAGATATTTTTAACTCTTTGTAAATGTTTAAAAACATTTATAAACCAAACTAATGTTGCTGAAACGTTTATAAACCCATAATATTGAATAATTGTCAATATTTAGGTTTATATTTGTTTTAAAAAATGTTTATAGGTTTACTAAACATTTATAAACGTTTGCTATGTTTACTGGGATGTACACATTCAATGGTTATTCACATTCAATACATATATATATATTTTTATAGTGATAATAAAATAAAGATATTAATTACTTTTGAAATTGTAGATGCACAAGTGGGCAGGTAGGCAGGTGGAAAAATGGAATTATGGCTGTTAACCATTTTATTCCGAAAATTGAAATGAAGGAATATTTTCTATCCTCAGTGCTTTTATAGTCCTTGTGCAGCTTACAAGTTATGGTTACATGATTATATAACGATTGTCCTTGAACTATTTAAATCACATGACCTATAAACTCAAAATTTGAGTATAAAAGGCAAGAAGGAAGAAGTTTACCCCTGTAACGTGAGATTTGTTTTTGAAAGCACATCTCCTTCCGCTTGTTTACACAGGATGTAACATTTTTTAGTAAAATTTTATATTTTATATTTTAATTGCCTTTTTTCATTAATATGAAGCATGCACACAATGATTTATTTCTCATATATTAAATTACAAATCCCTTTAAATGTGTTTTCTATATAATTGCAATTTTGGGGGGAAAAGAGGGATCAAGTGTCAACCAATCAAAAAATTAAAAACTGGGTCACCAGTAAATATTTGGATCCCATCACATGACCAGAAATTGGGGTATAAAAGGCAGCAAGAAGCACAAGGATTTTCATTGTCACATAGACCGAGTTTTCTGTCCCAAAATATGCCTTTTCAAAACTGATGGATGGCACTTTGGGAGAGAGTTCCTCGCCACACAAAAAACTCCAATATCTGAAAATTACTGTCGCTTTAAACTTTAAAATATCCACTTAAATGTATTAACAGTATAAAGCATTTAGACGCAGAAACACAATTTTCTGTGTTTGCAGTAATATAGACACTTTTTCTGCACTTCCTGTTTGTATAAACAAAGATGAAATTTTGCAAGTGAAAGAAATTTTGGCAAATATATCCATGACACGCTTGTGTCCGTGATTCTGATGGCATAATTGGCATAACCTCACGGCCAGTTTTTCATGTGTGGGCGATAATCCCGCTTCACTTTTTAAAAGTCAAATTACAAAGAATATACACTACAAATCTTTATCAAAACAGTAAGAAGACAAGAAATAAATGTGAAAAATGAAGTGTCATGTTAGAATAGCAATAACACACTCCTAGCGTGGGGTTATGCAGGGTTTTACAACTCATAGCGCTTCGCCTTTGTGTTACTAATATCGCTATTCGTTGTAAAACCCTGCATAACCCCACGCTAGTCGTGTGTTATTTCTACATTAACTATGCAAAAAGTTTATTCCTTTTAATGCGGGGCACAACCTTGATACTCAAGGTGGTAGCCTAATAGACTGGCTGTAATAGATTACAGCTTGTCCTAGGCTAGTACATGTTTAATGTCAGGATGTGTGCCATTTGTTGCCTTCAGGACGTTTATGTTTTTTGCATACTTATGCCACCTGTCTCTCATCAATACATCCATTTTTTAAATATTGACTGAGAGAATCGGTCTATTGTCACATGAGATATTGCTAGAAGCAAATCTCCCTGTATGTGCTGGTTTGCACAATTTATAACATTGTTAATTTTTTTTTTTTAATTGGCTTTTTCATTGCTAATCAGAAGCAGACACATATTGATTTATTTCTCATATGATATTACAAATCCCTTCAAACGCATTTTCTACATAATTGTGATTTCTGGGGTGAAAAAAGAGGATCAAGTGTTGACCAATCACAAAAATTACAAACTAGGTCAATAGTAGACGTGGTTACCTCGGCTCTACTTTACTTGCGTGTAGAGCCGTGGCACGACCCCACATAGAACTGGAGATTTGCATAAAACACAAATATCATACAAATGTGAACATATAACTGTTCCCACAACTATTTTGTTTCATTTTCTTCAACAATCAGTCAACATGCAAACATGTTTGACAAAACATAAATGACATTTACTGATTTTCCAGGGTTTTTGGACCATTTCTCCAAAAATTTGAAAATGGTCTTTTATTATAAAAGCTGTGTAAAATAGCATATTGACCCTTTGCATCTTACGTCACAATGTTACGTATCATCATTTGGACGGCAAAACATCACGCTTGAACGAACATGTCTGTGTAAAACAGACAGGATATATTGGAAGAGATACCTTATTTTAAAAATGAAATATAAAATAAATATGCATCTTATTGACTTTAAAATTGCACACATAAAAGTACAAGCAGTAGTCTATCTGGTACTGTTTCAAAAATAACATTAGGATGCGGAATTGCCGAGATATAGAGTACTAAACTTGTAGTAAAATGCAAAATATCCGTTTTTCTGTGATGCATGTCCTAAGTACAGGCAAATATAAAAATGTTAGGATATAAAAGAATTCCTTATTTTCATTTTACCAAATTGTTGATTTCCTTCCCATCAATATACTTTTTACAGAACAGAAAAGGACAAATTATTCAAATAGAAATAAGAATTTAAAAGTTGTGTATTTTTGATGAAAATGTTCAGTGTAAGTGTTTCTCGTTCGCAAGGAAAAACTGACAAAAGTTCCTATAAAATATCAAAATAATAATTAAAGACACAATAATATATTTTTAAAAGCTGTGCCTTCATTAAGGAAATATGTTTAGAATTATTTCCCTTTTTACTGAACTCAAATATATGATTTTAAAAGGCGTAAATTTAATTTTTTGTCAAAGTACAGCACCAATAATCCGTGTTTTGCCGTCCAAAATGGACGTTGTTCACTGAAAACGTCATCCTGACGTCATATAGTGACGTTGATGCAAAAGGTCAATATTTTGTACACATGTTGTATTTGTTGTGTCTTTGGCATAGTATCAACTGTTTCTAATCATATTAAACCATTTTCAGTCATTTTATCAAGTTTTATTTAACAGAAAAAAAGATTTTATGCAAATCTCCAGTTCTATGTGGGGTCGTGCCACGGCTCTACACGCAAGTAAAGTAGAGCCGAGGTAACCACGTCTAGGTCAATAGTAAATATTTGGATGCCATTATGTGACCAGAAATTGGAGTATGAAAGCAACAAGCCTGGAAAAAGGTTGTAAATTGTATGTAGTTGTAAATTATATTAACTTATGATTAAACCCGCCGACCTGTCTAGTGGTGGTGGACCAGTTCACGCCCGGGTACCAATTCCCACCGCCCACCCCTAAATTTATCCAAAACAATTACAGTTAAACAATAAATAACAAATGTATATGATCAATTTGATGATTATCTATGATGTGGTAAACATCTTCTCTATGAAAAATTATTACTCTTCAAGAAAATTGAGGGTGGGCGTGAATTGGTACCCGGGCGTGAACTGGTCCACCACCACTACCTGCCGACCCGCCTGCCTATCTGTCTATTATTCTATTATATATATACATAACATAATACATATATAATTTCTTATATATATATTCCTGTTGCCGGAACTACTTTCACCTATTTTCGGGAGGGGAATTCTGCAATTTAGCCTATTAAAGGTTATATTATCGCCCACTATACCAATTTCTATCTATTCCTTATTTTTATAATGAATTTAAAACCGAAAAGTTAAAAGTTATTGTACAAGCAATAAGTTTTCATAAAATATAGAACATGACATCCATTGACAAACCTGAAAGACGAGCGACAAAAAAAGAAATTGTCTCCAAACACAACGGTTGGTACTAAATCTAAAATGGTTACGTACTGTAGAAATGCAATTTCCGGATTATTCTTGATTATGGTTTAATTTCACTGTCAACGCATTTAATAGGATGTATATTTGGGTGGGTGGAGGTCCATACTAATTGGTCAATACAAGACATCCGGTACCTGCAGCAACTGCTAGATTTTCAACTTCAGGGCAGGCTAGGAATTTAACTTGAGAACTGAGAGGTGGGAGACAAACTTCTTTCCCAATACACCGCACTGCTCCTAAAATTTATGATGCAAACTACCAAATTCATATGTGTCAGACTGATGAGAAACAAATTTTTACCCAAGAAATACTTGAAGCAAACTCAGTACACTTTTTTACAAAGATGAAGAGAATGTGTGTTTATCTTTACCATATGTAAAGAGCCTTGCTGTCATGTATTCACTGAAAATTATCCTGTATAAAATGCCTATTTGTGAACTGAATATTAACAAACATTCATTTATGGGATTTCTTGCATTTTTAATGCAGGACACAGTTAAAAGATATGAAAATAAAATTTCTTAAATAAATTAAGGTAAAAATGATTTTTGTTATGTAATGTTTATAATATATACTTGTTTTATTAAACAGACATAACATAAAATAATTAAGATATAAGTGTGCACAAGGGAAGATATATTTCAATATTGTCATTTTGTATCGGTAATAGGCTACTAGCTGACATCTTGAAAGTGTGACTGTTACTTCAGAAATAATGGTAAAATTCGTGAAATGTAAAGTTGTTTTTGGCATGTTTTGGTTGTTTTACAGTGAATGTGTGTGTTTAGGGAATACGAATATTACCTAACAACTTCAGTAAATAAACATATCCACTGAACTAGTCAGGGAATAGGTGTATTTCCTACAATTTTCTGTTAATATGCATATTCCCTGCATGATTTTGATGATCAGTAAATACACGTATATTTCTCTAACTAGAACTTGTCAAGAATGCAACTTTGTATTTTTATAAATAACTTTACCGTGTCTATATACTAGAATAATTATAATGTCCCAACATGATTGGGTAACATAACTGTTACTGCACCATAATAAAAACATAACAATACAATCTTTTGCAAAAGGGGAGTATTCATATCAGTTAAGACTTGGGCTCTTCAATTAACTCATAAAACTTATCCTTTGGAATAAAAATCTCGTTGGTTTTTTTATTTTTTGGCATTTTCTCTAGTTCTCTTTCATATCTATTTTCAGCTTGTGTAACTATTATATTACACTACTCTAATGAGTAACAAAAACCACACTGGAAATGACTTAGAGCAATTTTTATATGCTTGTGACAGCAAGACAAGTTGCAACTGATTTTAAAACAAAGCTAAAGTAGGGTTTCCAGTTAGAATGTATTTTTCCAAATATTAATTGATGTTTTAAACAAGTTAGAAAATGACACATCTCTACAATTGTTCCAACGGGCTTCTTACTCCTTTGAATTAAGTGTAAAAATGCCAAATACACAGGTCAGTACTAACCAAACTGATGAGTGTGTTGAGAATTAAGGGAAGCCATATATATATCTACAGGCTGTCACTGAAATATATTTTTATGTGTGAAAAAAACGTCTTTGGCAAAAAGGTGTATTAGTTACTTCCTAAATTTATGCATACCTTGAAATTGTAGCTTGTCCTATAAGTAGTCTTTTAGTACAGTTTTTAGTTAACTTAGAAAAAGAAGAATTCCTCCTCATTTTCTGAATTTTTCTTTTACTGATCATGCCTGTAGCATTTGTAGGATTTGTTTGTTCAACTGCTTGATCTCAGGTATATTAGGCTGTACTAGAGGTCCTTGGTAGCCTAGTGGTTAGCAAGTTTCCCAGTAAACATTTTTGGGTTTTGCAAACATTTGATAGGAAACGTTTGGTAAAGGTTAAAAAATGATGGGTACGAAAAATATTTATAAAAGAATATTTTTAAAATGTTTGATGTATACTGTTTATTAAGAGTTTAATTATAAATGCTAGATAAACGTTACAATTTATTTATTTATTTATTTGGGGTTTTACGTTGCTTTCAACACTGTACAGGTCATATCATGACGGGTAGTTGGAAGGGCAGAGGAAACCAGTACATACAGTTCATCAGGGTTGTGTACTGTAAACTGCCGACCAACGGCAAGCAACTACCAGCTTTCCCACTTGAGGCCGTGCCGGGAACCGAACCCCGGCCTCAGAGGTGGGAGGCAAGAGTGTTACCACTCTGCCACCGTGGCCACAATAAACGTTACAAATGAACAAAATAATGTCTGAATGATAATGGGATCAGATCAAATTCAATATCTTTTTAAGGTTGCTCACTAATGAAAATATTATTTTTATATCTACAATTGTAAGATAGTGGCTTAAAAATTTGCCCCCATTCATTTCTTATTTTTAGGGATTGCATGTGGGGAAATTTTAACAAAGTCCTTTAAAATCCCTATTATTGCCCACCACCATCTTTGTTTGGACATGTTTAAATCTGAAGGACATTCTGAAAATATGTGTTTAAAAAACGTTTTTGATAGATTTTTTTCAAACATTTGGTTGTAATATTGTTGTTTAAACATTTTATGTGCAGTGTTTATCAACCATTTCATGATGGATGTTTGAAAAACATTTCCAGCATAACCTCCAATTCTTCAGCTATTTTATTAATGTTTATTTTATAAACATTTTCAGTTAAAATGTTTGTATATAGAATGTTTGGAAATGTACTTGGAAATGTTTACGATAATAATAAGATAGCATTTAAATAGGTTTCAAAAATGTTTAAACCATTTTAAAATGTTCCTAATGTTTACTGGGTTGGCATAATATAAGTCATATATAGTCTGTCACCTCTGTGGGTTCAAGTCTGACAAGTGGCAATGCTTAGGACCTCTCCCAATATTACCCTGGCTGTTAAATGGAACATAAAAAAGCAACTTTGACTTTGTTAGACTGTACCTGACTTGTAAGATTACCATTGTGGCAAACAACTGCATTGGTAATTAGTCATTTTTACCATTATAATCGCTCTTCAGAAGTCTGTCTAGCATTAACATGTACAAACTCTACTCTATTCAAAACACACTTGCAAGGATTGTCACAAACTGTAATAGAAGTACATAAATAACTCCTAAAAACTCCATCAATTGCCAGTCAAATATTGCTCCTTCTTTAATATGTCAATATTATTTTGTAAATGTGTCTACCAAGGTTATCCCAGTGGTAAATATGGCACAAAATGTAGCTGACCAGATTAGATGTTCTTGGAGGTCCCTCAATTTTATCCATCTGTACATACTTCTAAAAACACCTTGGTCACAGTTTTGCCTAGTTTGGAGTGTAAATTGTCTGATTGTGTAAATTCAGATTCCTCTCTTGCCTGTTTTGAAAAAATGCAAAAATTATATTCCTTTGGAAAGGCTTTTCCACATAGTCTAATATTTATATAGAATTTTTGTAGTAGTAACCCTGCTATGTCTGAGGATATTAATGATTGCTAAAGTAGTCACTGATGTTGTACCTTACAGTTTGCTTTGGGCAGAAATTAAACGATATCATCGTTTACAGAAGCATCAGATGGAGATGTGTAATGGTATATAAACATTAGGGTTATTCGACTCACGATCACTTGGTAATATGGATCATGATCTCAGTGATCAATAGGCTTCGATTGGGGCCTCTCGTGCAACTAAAATCATCACACCAAGTGATCCTAAGTCATTACTTAAATTGTCGTGAATCGAATAAGCCTATTGTCAAACATATCAGTCGATTATGTAAAGACATATTTTACATAAAAATATATGTAATTTATATAAATATTGCGAAAACAATTATTCGGGACGTCGACCAGCATTCAAATAGTTGCGTAGCCTAATATGCCAGATTTAGTATAAGCCGCTTTTTGTGCCTCTGTTTTTATGTAAATCAGCATACTTTTAAATACTGTAGTACTAATTCTTTCACTTTCAGGATCCCCACTTTCACTATACCCTATGTTGTATCACACGTATTATGGCGATTGCATATTTCAGATTAAGACGCTAAAGGACGGAAATCTCATATTATCGCTCACTTGCTTTTGCTGCTTCCCGTCGGACACAAACATAAAGTATAACAGATATAATTTTATTGAATATTATTGGTGAAATAAAGACATGCAACAAGGCCCGTGATAAAACGCAGAGCTGGAGTTGGAGCTTTACTCGGAGCTGCACCTCCACTGCACCTTTTTACCGCACCCCCATCTGATTGGCGTGTGTCTTGTGTAGGGGTGTTGCGGTAGCGATTTTTTCCTCCTGGTTTCACATCTGGTACTTCCCGGTCGGTTACCGGTTAACCGTCTCCTATTTAACAAAACATGAGAACCAAATAGTTTCTGTACTTTAATCAGGAATTCTGCTAACATGACACAGATGTGTCCTCGATTCTGATTGGCTAATCGACAAACTATATGGTTTGCTTTGAATTATCGTTCATTATGGTTATTGTTTTACAGTAAAAAGCAAAGAAAAGTGGATTATGACATTTATTTTGTATGTAAGGTTAGTAAAGTTACTTTACATTGAACTTTAAGCGAAAAACCGGTAGCTGAACTTATGACGGTTTGCAATAATTTATTTACCGTACCGACGATGCCGGTACTACCGCAACACCCCTAGTCTTGTGAAATATTTTACTGTCACTACAGTACACCTCGCAATATTTAAAACCAACAAATTTAAAACTGTGCGGGAAACGTGAGGCTACAATGGGGTATCTAAGAATATTTTACAAGTATATAATCCAGCAATATTTTACTGTCACCTGACCTACTACTGCCTTCACGAAATATTTAAAGCAAATAAAATATCAAATGCTGGTAGTTGTACACCCACAGAGTGCTGAAAACGTGAGGCTATGATGGGGTTTCTAACAATATTTTACAAATATATAATCCAGCAATACTTTACTGTCTCTGCACCCACCCAGTAAACATGAGAAACGTTTTTAAATGGTTTAAATATTTACAAAACATTGTTAAAACCTGTTCAAACAGTATCTTATGGTTTTCTAAATGTTTCCAAGTAAACGTTTATGCTGTAATGTTTAAAAATGTTTTATAAACATTCTCTATACAAACATTTTTACTGAAAACATTTATTAAACGTTTATAAAATAACTCACAAAGCTAGGTTTGACTGGAAATGTTTTTAAAACATTTATAAAATATCTGAAGAAATGAAGTTTTTGCCTGAAATGTTTTTCAAACATTCATCATAAAATGTTTGATAAACAGTACACATAAAATGTTTAAACAACATTGCTTGTCAAATGTTTTAAAAACATTCTATCAAAAACGTTTTTTAAACCTTCACCTTCAAACATGTCCAAACAAAGATGGCGGTGAGCAATAACAGGGGATTTTAGAGGACTTTGTCAAAATTTGCCCCACATGCAATCCCTAAAAGTTAGATTTGAATGGGGGCACAATTTCTAAGCCATTATCTTACAATTTTAGACATAAAAATAATATTTTCATCAGTGAGTAACCTTAAAAAGATATTGAATTTGACCTCTGACGCCATTATTATTCAGACATTATTATGTTCATTTGTAACATTTTTCTAACATTTGGTAGTTGTACATCCACAGAGTGCTGAAAACGTGAGGCTACGAAGGGGTTTCTATTTCTAACAATATTTTACAAATATATAATCCAGCAATTCTTTACTGCCACCGCACCTAATACTGCCTTCACAAAATATTTACAAAATATCAAATGCTGGCACTTGTACACCCACAGAGTGCTGAAAACGTGAGGCTACGATGGGGTTTCTAACAATATTTTACAAATATATAATCCAGCAATATTTTACTGTCACCGCACCTAATACTGCCTTCACAAAATATTTAAAACAAATAAAATATCAAATGCTGGTAGTTGTACACCCACAGAGTGCTGAAAACGTGAGGCTACAATGGGGTTTCTAACAATATTTTACAAATATATAATCTAGCAATACTTTACTGTCACTGCACCTAATACTGCCTTCTCGCAATATTTAAAACAAATAAAATATAAAATGCTGGTACTTGTACACCCACAGAGTGCTGCAAACGTGAGGCTACGATGGGGTTTCTAACAATATTTTACAAATATATAATCCAGCAGTATTTTACTGCCTTCACGAAATATTTAAAACAAATAAAATATAAAATGCTGGTACTTCTACAAATATTGTACAAATATTTTTACCTCACCCCACCGCACCCCTCCGACCGCACCTCCGGAGCTCTGAGTTTTATAAGGCACCATGCAACAACAATATAAAACACAAGAAGGGTGTATGGGTTCACATGTTCTTATGATATTAAACTTGATATAAAGTAGGGCTTTTTAGCAAAATTTAAAAATGGCGTTCGACTTGACTGTCCTGTCCAATTTACCATCCATGTTCATAGGTACGCTCCCTGCACACCGCATGGGAGTTTTTATGTACCAGTGGGAAGCTTTGACTGTCCTGAAGTTATTCACGGCCTGCACATGTGTTTAAATTTGGATGTAAACTAGTCCTTACCTTAAGTACCCAACTACGCTCCACTACAGAGATGTAAACAAACAAATGACAATGTTAGAGACATAATAGTGACCACAATATTTCGCTCTCCACCATTTAAAAAGATGTACTGCTCAACCAGTGAAGTTTGTCACCTGCATTTTATGACAAAATTAAAGAGTTTTTACTGTGAACTTTCAGCGTACATGTATACCTTGATCCTGAAAGCAATAATTATACCGTTTATTTAAGTTTTAATATTGCCTATCCTTGAGTATTTTTACAGAAGGTGATGAACTTTACTGGCATGACAAAATTCACTGGGTGACCAGTACTTTTCTGAGGTTATTTTCAAAATCCGCACTTAATTTACCTACACTGCCCAAGACTTCCAGCAGACCTACTTCCACTGGGTCAACACAACCCTCCTAAGCTGCATTCCCTGCCTTCTACTCCAGATATCCTTATACTGAGTTAAACAATATCTACCTTTTTGCTTAAGCTGGTGTTTATTAGTGTAGAGATTGAAATGCAATTTGAATATCGATATCAAACTCTATTTTGGCTTTGCATATCGATCGATATTGAAATATCGTTTCACACTGTAAAATCCATTATTTTGCACCTACTCATTCTTCAGTTATCAAAAATTGTTTTGCTGACATATAAAATATACAAAACTGACCATGAATTTAATACAATCTGCCTATAAAAGCAACTAAATTTCATAAAAAATCACACAAGTCTGTTAATGCATAAATATTGAAGATCAAACTACAGGAAACGTAAAAACTACAAAACTAGTTTGAAAATTCTTCATGGTGGGTGCTGGAAACGATATTGAAATTCCCACTTTTAGTATCAATATTGAAATTCAGAAAGACATATCGATTGATATTGAAATATCGATATATGATCCCGTCACTAGTGTTTATACAAAAAATCCCCTCACAACAATACACTTACTGGCCCCACCAAATAATCACACAATAAAAGGAATTCATATCACTTCCCAAATACAGTAAATAATAATAAAAAAACAAGTAACATAAAGTATTTTTTTAAAGTTTGAGATCTTGAACCCTAAGCTCCCAAGATTTTAAATTTAAAGGTACAAGGCTTGAACCTTAAACCCCTATGGTTTTAAAATTAAAGTTACAGGACTTGAACTCTAAACCCAACAATTTTAAAATTAAGGATTGAGCCCTGAACCCCCACAAGAGTGTATTGAGGTCTGTTTATGTGGAGACAGTTTGTACATGGTGATCATGATTTTTTATGTCAGATGACGGACAAGTCAGCTGATATTATGTTGTCACTCTGCAGCGTTGGCATACTCGTCCGCATCCGCGTAAACAACTTCTCCTAAACTACAAGACCCAGAGACATACTGTTTTATTTAAAAGATGCCTTAACTATCGAGGATGAAAAATTGTTGAAGGCATGCAGATCTGTTCGTTCGCCTGTTCCCCAGAGAAATTACAAGTCAGGTACCCCCACCCAAAATGTGAAAATGTCAACATTTTAACACAACTTTCCCATTGACTATTGCAGGAATTTTTCTCATATCTTGCATATATGTACTAGGCCACTAGTAGATTACCTTGTGTGAGTATTAGGCCAGGATCTGTCTTAATTTTTTTTAAATTAATTTTTTAAATAATTTTTAATGCACTAAAATTCATGAAACCATGCACTAAATCACTTATTTTCTCATTGACTGTTGCAGGGATTTTGCTCTTATTTTGCATAGCTGTACTAGATCACTAGTAGATTACCTTGTCTGAGTATCAGGTATGGTGTGGATCTTTATTTTATGAATTTTTAAAATAATTTTTACCCCACAGCCCTTTAAGGGCTGTCGGGGTATTGTTTTCACCCATGGTGTCTGGCTTGGTAGGGACATTGGTTAGGGGGTGTAGGTGTGCAACATCATGGTGTGACCTTGATTTGACCTTTGACCTTGCTGTAGTGACCTTGACCTACAAAATCTTGTCCGGGCTATATCTCCGAAACCGTAAAGTGTAGGAAGTTGATACGTGGTAGGGACATTGGTTAGGGGGTGTAGGTGTGCGACATCATGGTCTGACCTTGATTTGACTTTTGACCTTGCTGTAGTGACCTTGACCTATAAAAACTTGTCCAGGCTATATCTCGGAAACCGTACAGTGTAGGAAGTTGGTACTTGGTAGAGACATTGGTTAGGGGTTGTAGGTGTGCAGCGTCATGACGTGACCTTGATTTGACCTTTGACCTAGCTGTAGTAGCCTTGACCTATAAAATCTTGTCCGGGCTATATCTCGGCAACCATAAGGTGTATGAAGTTGATACTTGGTAGGGACATTGGTTAGGTGGTGTAGGTGTGCAACGTCATGGCCAGACCTTGATTTGACCTTTGACCTTGCTTTAGTGACCTTGACCTATAAAATCTTGTCTGGGGTATATCTTGGAAACCATAAGGTGTAGGAAGTTGATACTGGGTAGGGACATTGGCTGGGTGTGTAGATGTAAAATGTCATGGTGTGACCTTGATTTGATCTTTGACCTTGCCGTAGTGACCTTGACCTATGATGCCTTGTCTGGGCTATGTTTCAGAAACCATAACGTGTAGGAAGTTGATATTTGGTAGGGACATTGGGCAGAGGTTATATGTATGCAACGTCATGGTGTGACCTGGATTTGACCTTTGATCTTGCATATCTGATGCTATTTTATCTCTCTACAGGGATAACTAATACTATTTTATCTCTTATATCTTTTGATTTGAATCTTGGTTGTTGCACCTTTGGGTGTCTTTTAATGTAGATTAAGCACTGCTAAAGTCATATCAGAATTCATTAACGGTTTTACTTTTGCAACTTCCCATTGTAATAGATGGTATTGCATCAAGTGAGTCACAGGTTTTGCCCCAACTCCACATAAAAGCATTTTTTGCCACATCTGTATGTATGGGTAATATTCAAAACATTCAAACCATAATTCGACCATACAAATGAATATCAAAATGGGAGAAGTCTTAAAGCTTCATAATTTTTAGTTTACTGAATTGTCTTATTTTAATACTTATTCTTTACATGCAATTTCTTTCTCTTAGATGTTATTTTCTCTACTTAAACATTATTTGGACACTAACACTGCTCCGAAAGTATCCCAATCTGTGTACTGTTTCACTGCTTCTGTATCTCCTGGTGTTGAAAACTATTTCCCCAGGCTGTGGGGTACAGGCATCTCTGATGCTATTTTTATTGCATTAAAATTCATGAAATCATGCACTAAATCACTTATAACTTGAAAAGTATTGCATTTAGAGCATTTATTAAAATATGTTATTCAGCTACTTTTTCTATAGCTACAACGTGGTTAGTAACTTGAGTGTCTATCCCAGTGGCTAAGTGAGTAATAGCTACTTTCTGACTTTTCAGTACCTCCCGTAATGAGTAAAATCACCTATAACTTGAAAATTATTGCATATGCAGAATTTTGTATAAATATGTTATTCAGCTAATTTTGGGTCAGCTACAACATAGTAAAATTTCAGACCTGTAGGTCATTGCATAGCTGAGTAATAGCTACTTTTAGGTTATCACTGTTGAGTAAATCAGTTTTAACTCGAAAACTATTGCATTTACAGTATTTTGTTCAAATATGTTGTTCACCTACTTTTGGGTCAGCTATGACATAGTGAAATTACAGACCTGTAGCTCATGGCATAGCTGAGCAATAGCTATTTTCAGGTTCTCATTGTTGAATAAATCAGTTGTAACTTGAAAACTATTCCATTTACAGTATTTTGTTAAAATATGTTGTTCACCTACTTTTGGGTCAGCTATAAGGTAGTGAAATGCCTGTAGAAAGCTATTGCAATTAGAGTATTTTGTTTAAATATGTTGTTCACCTACTTTTGGATCAGCTATGACACAGTAAAATTGCAGACCTGTAGCTCTTTGCAAATTGGAGCAATAGCTACTTCGAGGTTCTCAATGTTGAGTAAATCAGTTGTAACTCAAAAACTGTGGCATTTAGAGAGTTTTGTCAAAATATGTTATTCATCTACTTTTTGGTCAGTTATAACAGAGTAAAATTGTAGACCTGTAGTTCGTGGCATAGCTCAGCAAAAGCTACTTTTAGCTTCTCTTTGCTGAGTAAATCAGTTGTAACTTGAAAACTATTGCATTTAGAGTATTTTCTTTAAATATATTATTCACCCACTTTTTAGTCACCTATAACATATTGAAATTACAGACCTGTGTCTCATTGCATAGCAGTGCAATAACTACATTCAGGTTCTCACAGTTGACTAAATCAGTTGTAACTTGATAACTATTGCATTTATAGTATTTTCCTCTAAATGTGTTATTAACCTACTTTTGAGTCAGCTATAGCACAGTAAAATTGCAGCCCTTTAACTCATTGCATAGCTGAGCAAAAGCTACTTTGAGATTCTCTCTGTTGAGTAAATCAGTTGTAACTTGAAAAAAACAGTCAGCTGACACAGAGCCCGTTCACGGGCACTGATTTCTTGTTTTTCATTTTTCTGTGTACTAGTAGCTAAACTAGCTGTAAATTGTTTTTGGTTAATGGGGTGGCCCAGGACTTTCCATCAAACTCTACTCTACTGCCACGGCACTGGCCCCTCATTGTTTAAGTACCTCATCATCTCCATGTAGTTGTTGCTCTCTCATGAATTCATCAACCGCCAAGTGTTGATATTTGGTCCTCAAACTGTTCTGCAAGACATGGCTTGCCATGGTAATGATGGCTCCTCTCTCTGGCTCTTGCTGGATGGTTGACAGGAGCACATGCCACTAGATGCTCAGAATCCCAAAGATATTCTCTGTAAATCTTCTTTTTGGGAGATATGCTTCAGTGAGAAAAAGGTTTGATAGACCAGCTTCGGTGGAAATGCATCATCTGCAAAGAGGAAAGGGGTTCAGACTGCTTGGTTGTGGCCAGGGATGCGAACAACTAGTCAAGGCTCACTAAATGAGGCAAATTTCATCAAAAGTCGATCCTCATGTTAAGTGTTGAATGCTCACATATATATAAATACAATATTGAACGTCTTACATTGTTTGTATTAAAACATTAATGACACATCATACCTGCATTAAATTGCATAATGCTCCATTTTAAACATAGTATTCACTATTTTATCTGTTGACATCAGCTAATTTCAGTGATTCAAGGCCTTTATCTTAATATTTTCTTCATTTATGGGAGCCGCCTTATTGAATGTTGTTTCCTATGAAGGTGCATAATAAAAATCACAAGGGCTTGATGTCGAGCTGAATTTTCATCAACAGGGAGTTGACCCCAAATATTTGTACTCGTCAAACCCCTAGTTGTGGCACTGGTAAACCAGTAGACCCATCATCTATCGTATCCCTCAGCATAATCTGATTGAAGATCTGTCATCTAGACAGAGATTTGCTGCTGCCTACTTCCACCAAGAGGAAGCAATACTTGGCATCTTCAAGGGCCAGCAATGCTACGAGTGGAAGGCCTTGTAGTTGACATACTGACTTCCTCTTGGACATCTGATGGCCATGTGCTTGCCTGCAAGTGCACCCAATGTATTAGGCACTTTTCACTTTTTGCAGAAGAAACCTATCTTTTTCAAGGTATCTGGTGTTGTGGGGCACATCAACCACTTGGTATTCCTCTATAATGGCCTGGCACACTTCATTGATCATCTTTGTGACAATGGACTGCACCACACTAAATATGTTTTGGGTTTACTTTTTAACAATCCACGATCATTTCATTAATTTATATTGTTATGTCTCTAGTATCTGTGAAAAGTATACAGAATTCGAACTTTGCATTTTCTGCTTTCTCAGTAACATCAACCTTAGGCTTTTTGGGATGGTTCGTTATGTAAGCAAAAACATCTCATTTAAACATGCTTTACATTGCTATTTCTTACTTCAGCAAAATAAAGTAACAAGAAAAATTCAGGAATTCTGTTTTCCATTGAAGGAAAAAGGTCATCATGTCTTAAAGTGATAATCTTAGTTTGATACATTGGTTTGTTAACCTTACTTTGCAATTTCCATAATTCTATATCAACAAGGCCGAAAGGTCTATTTGTGCGAACCGCAAAGCCATCAGAAACACAAGTAGTGCACCGAAATGGTCACCCATCCCAGTACTAATGTAGCCTATTGCCGCTTTACTTCATTGAACAGACAGATACTCATCACATTGCACCACAATTCATGAAAGTCTGGAGAGCTCACTAGAGCCCACGCTTAAAAACTGTTATTTTCTAAAGGTAGACCAGAGCACCTTGTGACCACCCATCAGTGTCAGCATGGCGGGAAGTGATGTGAGAGACATTTTAGAACTGGAAGACAATCACACCGTCATAACAAAAGATGTGTTGTTCAGTGACTCCAAGAAGGTAGGATTGCAAGCTTTGCTTTAGTAATCAATCAGTCAGCTTTTTAATGTGCACACTGCAGAAAGCAATAAAGAAAGTGCAGATAATTGTCATTTTGTTGTTCATAAGCTTTCATCTATTTACACCATAAAAAATATTTCTTAAAATATTTGAGAACTTCAATGTTCTGTTATACATTTTCATGTGTCAAGTATACTAACTACTTGAAGTTGTAAAATGCAGCTAATATATGTATTTGTATACTGTTCCTTCTCTGTAGAAAAAGCCAAGGAAATCTGATGTGACTTTCAAAAGACCAGAGGGAATGCACAGAGAGCTCTGGGGTCTACTGTACACTGACAATAAGTAAGTGTTTGTGTATGGGAGAGCTTCAGGCTCCGGCGGCTCCGCATTTTGTTGTCCTTATAACTCTGTAACCGTTAGGCGGATTCTTTTCAAATTTGGCAGGTTTAGGCAGTAGCCTTGGGGAATTTTTTTTAATATGCTGCAGTGACATTTCAACCAATCAGAGAGGTCACATGACCAAAAATGTCTTTTTTCGATGGGCAAGCTTGTCCGGATGATAACTTGAAAGGAATTTTATCAATTCACCTGAAACTTGGCAAATACATTCATTATATCCCCAGACGAAAGTCGGGGATATATTGGATTCAGGTCCGTCGCGCCGCCGCCGCCGCCGCCGCCGCCGCCGCCGCCGTAGAAATTTCCTTGTGGACGCGATAACTCAAAAACAAATTAATATTTTTTTTTCAAACTTGGTACACATGTTAAGGGTGCCCAAAGGAAGATCCCTATTTTAAGGTGACCTTAAACTCCCAGTAAAAAAGAACTTATGGCCACCTTAAGGTCAGAAATTGGACTTTTGGCCACTTAGAGCCTTGTAGGTCACAAACTATGATGCTCAGCTGGCTGAAATTTTACCTGACAACACATTAATATGTTCTTAGTACATGTGCCGAAAATCACGACTTTAAGTTGAGGAGAAAATTGTGTTTGAGGCCCATAAATACCCCCACTTAGGGATTTTTTGCTATACTTTTCATATATTTTGTCCTATAATTTGGAAGTGGTAATTCTGATGAGTCTCAAACTGCGCTAGGTATAACTTTGATATGTAATCCTTGTCTGTAGAAAATTTTAGGGCTGTAGGTTTACCCAAAGGGGTCGACTTAAGGTCTCAAAAGTGCCCACAGAGACCCAATTTATGCACTTTTTGCCACTTTCAAGCACTGTAGCTTTCAAACTATGTCTCTCATCTAAGTTAAATATAATCTGGGAATATATCTATGTGTTTTCTTATATGTGCCCCAACATTTAGGCCTTTAATAGACAGTTAACCTGTGTATCAGGACCATAAACACCCACCCGAGTGACCCTTATAAGACATTTTTCACATCTTTTTCCCTGTAACTTGGAAATGGTAAGTCTGACAAGTTTCAAACTGTGTTAGATATATATTCTGTGTGTAATCTTAGTATGTAACAGATTTTAAGTCTGAAGCTTTAATTTTGAAGGTCAAATTGAGGTCTCTAAAAGGCTCCCAAAGACCCAATATTTGGACTTTTTGCTACTTTTAAGCCCTGTGACTGTCAAACTATGTGACTGATAGAGCTCAAATCCTATCTGGGAAGATATTAGTATGTTATTTTTATATGTGCCAAAAATTAAGGCTTTAAGAAGACATTTAACCTGTGTATGAGACCATAAATCCCCACCCGAGTGACCATTTTTAGACATTTTTCACATATTTTTCCCTGTAACTTGGAAATGGTAAGTCTAAGAAGTTTCAAACTGTATTAGATGTATATTCTATGTGTAATCTTAGTATGTGACAAATTTTAAGTCTGAAGCTTTAATTTAAAGGCCACATTTAGGTCTCTAGAAGGCCCCATAAAGACCCAGTATTTGGACTTTTTGCCAATTTTAAGGCCTGTGACTGTTAAACTATGTGACTGATAGAGCTGAAATCTCATCTGGGAATACATTATTATGTTCTTTTTACATGTGCCAAAAATCAAGGCTTCAAGTAGACATTTAACCTGTGTATGAGGGCCATAGACACTCGCCCAAGTGCCTTTTTTGACATTTTTTCCGTATTTTGCCCTGTTATTTGGAAATGCTTAGTGTGACAAGTCTTAAACTGTATTATATATAATTTTTGTTTGTTATGTATGTCCCCCAAAAAGTTTCAGATCTGTAGTTTAATTGCTAAGGTCTCTTTAACAATTGTAAAATGCCCACAGAAACCCAATTTATGGACATTATGCCACTTTAAAGCCCAGTAACTGTCAAACTATGTGGGTTATAGAGCTGAAATCTTTGAATTTTTCAAAGGAAATGCCTGTCTATTTAAATTTTGATTATTAATAATGTTATGGCTATCTTAGTCTTTTAAGAACTTATTTTTGTGTGTTATACCTCTGCTTGCTGAGTTTTTAACTTTTTAAAATGAAACTGGTTAAACATATTCAAGTAGACAAAATGGACACTTTAAGTGAGCTTTAAGTCCCAATATTAATGAAATTATATCCTTATGTAGTAAAACTAGGGGATTTTTAACCCTCAACTAGCCCAGTTTTATTCAACTTGCCTCAGTTAATTTTGACACAGCTCCTACAGTTATGAACTCATTTCAGTTGATAATCACATACTTAAAATTCTCAATTCTTTTTGTATTTGAGTACCCCTTTTATATAGATTGTTTGTTTACCATTTATCCCCACCTCTGGGACCTCCAGCTATATTGAGTGACACTAAATAAACAAAGGTATTTAATGATATCAGATGAGAAACAAAGAACTCAATGGGGTTGCAGATCTTGTGTAATAGTGAGAGAGGTGTGGAGAAGGGGAGAGGGGTGGGGGTGGGAGGTAGTGGGCTTCATTACATATAACACAAAGGGGAGTCAGAACTGAGATTGTGTCACATATTTAGGTTGCATATATATGGACCACATATATAGGTATAGAGGAAATGAATAACTGAAAACAATTTGCAAATTCTAAAAATAATATAATAAAATAATAATATAAATAATTTTTTTTTAAATAATATTTTATTTGTGAACAAATATAGAAACAGATATGCGCTTTTGGGATTATGAATTTTAGAATGGACATTGAATCATCAATCATTTAAATACTTTGAAGGAAGATTGAAAAGTATGATGAGTTGAGTTAAAATAATATTTTATTTGTCAACAAATATAGAAACAGATATGCTCTTTTGGGATTATTATTTTAGAATGGACATTCAATCATCAATCATTTAAATACTTTGAAAATAGGTTTAGAGTTATCATTGCAGGAAGATTGAAAATATAATTTGAGTTATGTATTCGGTGTCTGGGGATACACCATCTTCCTTGGGAAGATATAAACAGAGTAGATTGATGTGCTGAAGTTCATATAATAATGGGTAATTATGTTTTAAAAAATTCCCGATCAAAACCTGTGGCGTGAGTGATGACCTGTCTGGGGATATGTTGGCGCCGAGTTGGCCCAATCTAGTTCTATTAAAATCTGGAAAACATTAGATTTTGGCATTGATTGGTCAAGAAATGGCCGAGTAATTAATGATTAATTAATCATTACGAATTTTCCAAATAAGGAAAACACAAAAATGCTTATATCTCGAAAACCGTGCTAGATAGAGCGATTTCGACGAAATTTTTGACCCGCATTCTGCGAGTAGTTTTCCCAATTTTCAAAAAGTTTTTGTCTCGCCCAAAATGGCGGCCATTTTGAATTTTCGAAATTTTCGCAAAAATTGCAAAACACAAAAATGCTTATATCTAAAAAACCGTGCTAGATAGAGCAATTTCGACAAAATTTTTGACCCACAGGGTATATCTCCGGAGTAGTTTTCCCAATTTTCAAAAAATTTTTGTCTCGCCCAAAATGGCGGCCATTTTGAATTTTCGAAATTTTCGCAAAAATTGAAAAACACAAAAATGCTTATATCTCAAAAACCGTGCTAGATAGAGCAATTTCGACGAAATTTTTGACCCGCAGGGTATCTCTACAGGGATAATTTTGAAAAAATTTTTGTCTCGCCAAAAATGGCGGCCATTTTGAATTTTCGAATTTTTCGCAAAAATTGCAAAACATAAAAATGCTTATATCTCGAAAACCCTGCTAGATAGAGCGATTTCTACGAAATTTTTGACCCACAGGGTATATCTGCAGAGTAGCCATGCCAATTTTCAAAAAAAATTTGTCTCGCCAAAAATGGCGGCCATTTTGAATTTTCGAATTTTTCGCAAAAATTGCAAAACATAAAAATGCTTATATCTCAAAAACCCTGCTAGATAGAGCGATTTCGACGAAATTTTTGACCCGCAGGGTATCTCTGCAGAGTAGCCATGCCAATTTTCAAACAAAAAATTTCTCGCAAAAAATGGCGGCCATTTTGAATTTTCGAATTTTTCGCAAAATTGCAAAACACAAAAATGATTATATCTCGAAAACCGTGCTAGATAGAGCGATTTCGACGAAATTTTTGGCCCGCAGGGTATCTCTGCAGAGTAGCCATGCCAATTTTCAAAAAAATTTTCTCTTGCCAAAAATGGCGGCCATTTTGAATTTTCGAATTTTTGCGCAAAAATTGCAAAACACAAAAATGCTAATATTTCGAAAACCGTGCTACATAGAGCGATTTCGACGAAATTTTGGATCTTAAGGGTATCTCTGCAGAGCAGCTATCCCAAAGAGCTTTCACTTGGTGAAGTTTCAGACCCATAGCTAATTGGTCACCTACTCAAAAAGAGTAAATGCGAATTACCTCTAAAAGTATTGCAGATGGCCAATTTTTCTCAAATAACTCATTCACCTACTTTTTGAAGAGCTTTCACTTGGTGAAGTTTCAGACCCGTAGCTAATTACTCACCTACTCAAAATGAGTAAATGCTAATTATCTCAAAAACTATTGCGGATACCCAATTTTTATCAAATAACTCATTCATGTACTTTTGGGAGAGCTTTCACGTGGTGAAGTTTCAGACCCGTAGATGATTACTCACCTACTCAAAATGAGTAAATGCGAATTATCTCTTAAAAGTATTGCAGATAGCCAATTTTTCTCAAATAACTCATTCACCTACTTTTGGAAGAGCTTTCACATGATGAAGTTTCAGACCCATAGCCAATTACTCACCTACTCAAAATGAGTAAATGCGAATTATCTCTAAAAGTATTGCAGATAGCCAATTTTTCTCAAATAACTCATTCACCTACTTTTGGGAGAGCTTTCACATGGTGAAGTTTCAGACCCATAGCTAATTATTTACCTACTCAAAATGAGTAAATGCTAATTATCTGTAAAAGTATTGCGGATACCCAATTTTTATCAAATAACTCATTCATCTACTTTTGGGAGAGCTTTCACATGGTGAAGTTTCAGACCCATAGCTAATTACTCACCTACTCAAAATGAGTAAATGCGAATTATCTCTAAAAATATTGCAGATAGCCAATTTTTCTCAAATAAATCATTCACCTACTTTTGGGAGAGCTTTCACTTGGTGAAGTTTCAGACCCATAGATAATTATTCACCTACTCAAAATGAGTAAATGTGAATTATCTCTTAATAGTATTGCAGATAGCCAATTTTTCTCAAATAACTCATTCACCTACTTTTGGAAGACCTTTCACACACGAAAATGAAAAATTGTGAATATCTCGGAAAAGCTATTTATTCTGCTTTAATGCTCGGCGGGAGATACACACCACGGCAGTGGTCTTGACAAAAATTTTTGTCTCCCCAAAAATGGTGGCCATTTTGAATTTTCAAAGTTTTTGCAAAACACAAAAATGCGTATATCTCGAAAACCGTGCTATATGGAGCGAACTCAACAAAATTTTGTACCTGCTGGGTATCTCTGCAGAGTAGCCATGCCAATTTTCAAAATATTTTTGTCTCGCCAAATATAGCGGACATTTTGAATTTTTTAATTTTTTGCAAAACACAAAAATGCTTATATCTTGAAAATAGTGCTAGATAGAGCAGACTGCGCTGACTTTGGTTGCCACAACAGTATAAGGCTAGAAACGAAGCATTTTCTTAATACTTTAGCACTCACCTTTATATCCTTTTCGGGACGCTTTGTTTTTGCTATGCAAAAACATTATCTTTTTTTTTTGCGAGCGATCCTCTAGTTACTTTTGTTTGCCAAAGGAAACTGTATGGATTAAATTTTTGAATGTTCTTATGAGTATATTTGCTAGTGCATATCACACCGTACCATTAGAACAAACTTAATTCTTTAATAGACTTAATGCTGCTATGGCCTCAGCGTACCATAATGTTTTTATTTTTTAATATTAACTTTAAAAGACTTATTATTAAATTTTGAAATAAAGAAAAATTAATAACATGTTAATCATTAAAACAGAGATGCCCCACCAATCATCCCAACAGACACCCATCAAGGCTACAAACAGATGAAAGCCAAGATAGGACAAAGTAGAGTGAGACCATGGAAATGGATGCCTTTTACCAATCCTGCACGAAAGGTCAGACAAATTTAAATTGTATAAGACTGTTTTAAGTAGAAATTTGTGCAGTGAAGTTAAAATCAAAGTTTTGTATTCAACATAATATTGATACAGGTGTTAACAGTTTTGCCATCATCTGAATTGGAACCCTTGACCACATGGTTTTGTCATTCAAAAATTTACATTCACTTTTCCAACTCAGAGAAATTCAACCTACAGTTAAAATATTGCTAATTTCTAGCAAAGGATAAGATGGTGCAGCTAAGTCAAGTTAATTAACTTTGATAATTAAAAATTAACTTAATGCATTGAAAGTTGAAATACAAGGTAGATTTTACTTTTGTGTCTCTACCTTCCAGAAAACATGATTAACAGGTAGCATAGGACTGCCTGATGTTTGCATGGAACTTAAATATTATTTTCAAGTAGCAGAGAATGGAATAGTAAATGATGATTTATTTATTCATTTAGTGATTTATGTCTAGTACCTTTGTATTGGTAATATTGTAACAGATAGTTAGAAGGGCAAAGGAAGCCAGCATATACGGTTGTCAGGGTTCTGTATTGTAAACTGCCGACCAACAGAAAACAACCATCAGCTTTCCCACTGAAGGTCTGGTTGGGATTCGAACTCTGGTCTCTGAGGGCGGAGGCGGGTGTGTTACCACTGCGCCACCGTGGCCCCTTAGTAAATGATGAGCAAACCCCTTTAGCTTTTAAATCTGAAAAAAAAATTGTGATAATGGATCAAGAATTTTGCAAACCATTTGATGTCCACTCTTATATGTTTCTTATGACAGGACGGTGCAGTGTTTTATCACTGGAGAAGACTGGCTGATGAAGGAAAAGAATATCCATTTGCAAGGTTCAACAAGGTGTGAATGCCAAAAAAAAAATCACTTGAAGTATAAATATTCTTTTGATTTATTTTTATCACCTATGCTACATTATTGATAGTATAATGGATTTCCTGACTCTGAATAACTAGAACCTAATGTCTACAGGATTGCTTCTAATTATCTCTTAGCTTTGGTTATACCTACAAAGGACTAACTGTTTTTCTAACAATCAGCACCTCAAACTGGTTCTTTCAATTGTAACTTAGTCTTGTATTGGTTCTACTCCCACTACAGTCTATGCTGTGTTTCTTTCCCAGCAAGTGGATATTCCAGTGTACACAGACGTGGAGTACCAGCAACATCTGCATGCAGAGAACTGGACGAAAGCAGAAACGGACTACCTCTTTGACATGTGCAACAAGTTTGACCTGAGATTTGTCATCATGCATGACAGGTATATAGTGCATGTGTTGTCTCTGTGTTCACAGTCATTGTCACTGTTCTACTCAGATTAGTGTTTTGTTTTCTATACTTTATGCACTGTCTGTGCATTTGTGTGTAAAACGTTTTTTACTCAGTTGCCATGGACACAATGTTTGGAATCACCCCAAAGTTTCTAAGTTGAATAATTGCCCCATTGCCAACCAGTGATTGAACTAAAATTGATTTTTCTCCTAATTTGCATAATCAACCATTTGAAACTGTAAATGACCAACTCTGGTTGTGCATTGGTGATTAATCAACTCCATGTCTTGTGGCCCTACTACTATTTAGATATATTTTAACATCACAAATCTTCCTTGTAGTTTTAGTAAATTTATGTTTCCATGATACTCATTAGTTTTTGAGGTTATCAGGTAATGTTATTTAATTAGAAGTATTTTTCTCTGGTTCCTTTGATTTAGCTGAATAGATTTAGGCTGTACATGTTCTTATGAACACTGTGTTCTCTTAAAACGTAAAGCACATTATTTCAGAAGAGTATATAAGTGGCCATATGTACAAGGCATTATTTATAGCAGATGAACTTGGATAGTGAAAATATATCTCTGGCAAAATTTTAAATCTGTATTAATCTATAGCAGAAAATGACTAATGATTAAAACTAATTCCATTAAATTTCTTATAATTTGAAAATTGCTGATTATATCTTTTTGCTGTAATTGCACTTCTATCATATTTTACACATTCAATAGGGTGGTTTTACAGTGTCGATAAGATTCAGTCTGTTGATTCGTTTTGATTTTTTTTTTCTCAGGTGGGACAAGGAAAGATATGGCTGTAGGAGCATCGAGGACTTGAAAGAAAGATACTACGGAATCAGTAACATACTAACAAAGGTAAATCTTTGGAGGTGACCTTTGTTGAGGCACATACATGTTCTTTTGAAAAAAAATGAATTGTTACTTATCACCCATCAAGTCCTAATACTGGTAGGCATGATGGGCGATGAGACATGTTATAGTTACCTCCACCATGCAGGTATTATTTTCAGGACTGTTTGTTTAGTTATTAGCAGGATTACATAATACCACTGGTTGGATCTTCCTGAAGAAAAATCAGAAGATGGGCCTTGGTCAAACTTAGATCCCACCAAATTTTGAAAAAAAATAACCTGGATTTTTCCATTTATGTATTATTACGTGCCTTGGCAGAGAAGTCTATTGTGAAGACTATTAAGTATACATTTATGTGTATTAAAAGAATACAAATACATTGGCACTAGAATGTTGTAATGGCAACATTTTGTTTTAAAAAGAAAAAGGATTGTAAGAGCAACTCTTGAAGAAGCCTTCAAACTTTTTACAATTAAAGGTATTGTTTCTGGTGAATTTGGCAAATTTTTGGAAAAAAAGCATTGATGTTTTTGGTCAAGCCATGACTAAGACAAATACGTTGCCACTACCACAAACTTGGCCCCACAAAAATTTTGTACATAGAAGTCAGTCATAAGTAGAACCAAATCCTGTGGTTATTTGGGTTTATACAGAGCATATTAGTCCTTGTTGTGGCAGTCTTCATCTTAGTCTGTGTTTTTTAATCTGTATTTTATTTATGGCACAGTGCCTGACATGTAGTATTTTTGTGTCTATTTTGTAGAAAATATGATCATTTGAGACAATAGAGAATTAAAACGATGCAGGTTATCTCTTTACAGCTTATTGTATTCAATGTACTTTAGCTCCGTGTCCCAGGAGGAAGCTCCCCTAAAGTCAAAGCCTATGATGCAGACCATGAAAGGCGGCGAAAAGACCAGCTCAACAAACTGTTCACTAGGACACAAGAACAGGTATGATAAACAAGTTGATTTTCCCTCGACTGGTAACCCAGAGTCAGATTTTTGTGTAGACTACATGGAATTTACCCAGGTACAAAAGGACGAACACAAAAGGAAGAGAGTTGTGAGGCTGGGAGTGTGAAAACATGTATACTTTGCTTTGTATGTTTTGAAATCTCAATGGAAAACCATGATTTGTGTGTGATTTGGTCTGCAGTTTCACTTGTTATTTTTCAGCATTTTAAAGATCACTGACATGGACATTAATATGAATATAACACTTACCTATTGAAATAATATATGATAGAAATAATTTTATTTACAATATAATAAAAGAGCAAATTTTTGGGTTTTTGGACAGCACCCATAATAACTCCAGTTGGTTTTAGGCACTTCTGGTAGGAAGATGTATCTCCTAACCCACTGAAAGAAGGTCACACAGATGTAAAAAGTCCAGTGAAAACATTTACTGTTTTATTGGTGTAGATCTTGATAGAGACTTATCAGAGCTTGTGAGAGTACAAGTTGTTGATGTCCGTTATCATTATAATAAAATTGTTTTAAATAAAAATTCTGTAATGTTTGTTAAATTTTTGAAAATGCATTTTAAGAGCTTGTGCCTCACCTTTTATTCATTTACTTAAGTCAGTTGTCCTTCTCAAAGTAATATTGTTACAATTTTTATTTAATTTCACTTTTTCTGACATAAATTTTAATTCTAAATTTTTAGATTGAAGAAGAGGAGAATCTGATCCAAGAGCTGAAAAAGATAGAACAAAGAAAAAAAGAACGGGAGAAGAAGACACAAGACTTACAGAAACTCATCACAGCAGCAGACAGCAACATCGACAGCAGGCACAGGGGTAATATCAAGAGCCAGAAAAAGAAGATACAGCCACAGAAACAGCTAGAGAGAAATGTGAGTAAACCAGTGAATGTAAAATAGATACAGAAGTAACACGTAAAGTCATAGCATAACATGTATAATCACAGAAACAGCTAGAGATGAGTGAATAAAACAGTGAGTGTCAAAACCGAGATTGTGTGTAATAGAATAGCATTTGCAGGTAATATGTAGTGTGAGAAACTAGAGAAAAGTAGGTAGAGTAAGAAATCTAAAATTTGCCATATATCTGAAATTCGCCAGATGTGAATATATTAATAATATACATGAACCGAGGTGAGATTTACTGAATGTATAGTAAATTAAGTTTTTTTTTTTGTGAACTGAAAAATACCAAGTGTAGGACAAACAATCAGTTTTTCATAGAACTAAGTGAGGTTTTAGAGGTGGCAAATGTTGCAGTGCTGGCCAACTTTTAGATTCCTTACTCCACAGTTTAAAATAAAATTGAGAAATGAGAGTAAACTCGGCATAATATGAGTAAAATTAGTAAGGAAGAGTAACAAAAGACATCTGAACAGGGGTAGTTTTAGTATTTGCAAAAAAGCATAATCTGTGATAAATTTGTAAAGAAACACCAGTGGATCATTTAATTTAGTGGAAAATTACACTCAATATTTACTGCTTGTTTGTGCATTCACTTGTAAGCAGACAGTTGTAAGCTGTAAGCTATAGCTCCAGTAAAGATTTAACATTCCTTACTTGTGTCATACAAATCAATGTATAAATCATATCACAGATTCTAACCACTAAATGTTAATAAAATGAAATATGAAATTTATTGATTTGAAGTTATAGTTTTCTATATATACAGTATATAGAAAGCAGAGACAGAAGTTTCAGAGGCCTATAAATGCAAATTTTTGTATCCCCGGACGAAAGTCGGGTATACTTGGGATTCAGCACGGTCACACTGCCGCTGCCGCAGAGATTTCCTTTCGGACGCGATAACTTACAAAATATTTTAGTTAGACCTTTCAAATTTGGTATGTGGGTATATATGGGCAGTGCCACGAACGCTATTGTTTTGTGACCTTGACCTTCAATTTTAAGGTCACTGATGGCCTCTTAAAGGTCAGATTTTGGCTATTTTTTCACATTTTGGCCCAGCTCTCATATCCAGAAAGTTAGACCATCCTGTAGGTGGTATATATAATACATATATATGTCCTCTGTAAGCATACAGAAATTTGACCTTGAAGCTCTTCATTGAAGGTCATTCACAGACCACCAAAGTACCCCACCGAGGCCATTTTTGCCTTTTTGGAGATATTTTCACACTTAATGCTGACTATATTACATGAAAACTATTGAAAATGGTTTTGGAGGTTTAGTACATGATGGAGTTTACCCCAAGAGGATCTACAGCTGATTAGGTTTTGGGGGTATCCAGCAGCAACTGTTGCCATGGCAACACTTAAAATTTTTCTTAAAGTTTGTTCTAAAATATTTAATGTTTTCTGTAACCTAAAGTATTACAGCTTGCTTCATCAGATTTGCACAAAATGCAAATGGATAGGAAAGCTTGCCTTAGAGCAATTGTGTCCTTGTTTTGGAAAAAAATGGCCGCCATATCATATCTTTAATGGCAAATAGGAAGATCATCACATCAAAAAGGCCTTATATCTCCCTTATAATTGTTTCTTTGGCTTCAAAATATGAAATCTACTTGTAAGAAATCATGGCCTATGAATCTTTTGTACATCTTGTGGGTTCTCTATACTTCTTACAACAGAAGTTGTTTCTAAGATTTTCCCAAATCTCAATGTTGTTGGCCATTTAGCTGTACCTGCGGGCTGGGGTTCTTGCCTGCCGAGGGTGGCTATATTTAACCATGACCAAAATGAGTAAATGATATTTTTCTTCATAACTGTTAGAGTTACAATAATTTTGTCAAATATGTTGTTCAGCTACTTTTTGATGCACAGTGTCATGGCAAATTTTCAGAGCTGTAGGTCCATAGCTAACTGAGTAATAGCTACCTTGACAGTTCACCATTGGGTAAATCACTTATATCTGCAAACCTATTAAATTTAGAGGTTTTTTTTGTCAAATATGTTGTTCATGTTCTTTTAAATGTACTCTATCATGGCAAAGTTTCAGAGCTGTAGGTCCATAGCTAACTGAGTAATAGCTACTTTGACAGTTCACCATTGAGTAAATCACTTATAGCTGGAAATCTGTTGCACTTATCCTTACCAAGGTTTCAAGATATCTTCTCTGCTATGAAATCTTGCCTGGCTAACATTTGGTCCAGTTTGTTCAATTTGGTTGGTTGCTATGGCAACGAATTTGAAAATCTGAGGTGACCAAACTTAAAGGAGCCTATATCTCCCTTATTATTGGTCGTAGAGGTTTTGGATGTGAAGACAACTTATAGGAAATCATGTGCCCCAAATCTTTTGCTGGTTTCAGATTTGACCTTGGACCCCTCCTTCAAGGTCAAATGTAGTACTTGATACCTATGATGGACTATATCTCCCCTATTATTGGTTGTAGAGGTTTTGGATGTGAAGACAAGTTATAGGAAATCATGTGCCCCGAATCTTTTGGTGGGGTCAGATTTGACCGTCCGATCCCTCCTTCAAAGTTGAATGTGGGCATTGATACTTATAATGGCCTATATCTCCCTTATTATTGGTCGTCGAGGTTTTGGCAGTAACGACGACTTATGGGAAATCATCTGCCCTGAATCTTATGGTGGGGTCACATTTGACCTTGGGTCCCTCCTTCAAGGTCGAATGTGGTCCTTGATACCTATAATGGCCTATATCTCCCTTACTATTACTCGTGGGGGTTTTGGATGTGAAGACAACTTATAGGAAATCATGTGCCCCCAATCTTTTGGTGATGTCAGATTTGACCTTGGAGCCCTCCTTAAAGGTCAAATGTGGTCCTTGATACCTATAATGGTGTATATCTCCCTTATTATTGGTCGTAGAGGTTTGGATGTGAAGACGACTTACGGGAAATCATGTGCCCCAAATTTTTGGGTTGGTTCAGATTTGACCTTCGACCCCTCCTTTAAGGTCGAACGTAGTCCTTGATACTTATAATGACCTATATCTCCCTTATTATTGGTCGCACCTTATAATTTGGCAATACTCTGTATGTCACACTTCAATCATGTCCCGTCCGGGGATACACTGCATTGAGACACAATATCTAGTTATGTATTAATCCTCAGGTGAATCCAGAGAGCACAGGTATCAAGTTCCCAGACTTCAAGGGTCCAGGGGTAACAGTGCGAAGCCAGAGGATTAAACTGCCCAGTTCTGTTGGCCAGAAGAAGGCAAAGGCCATAGAGCAAGTCCTGGATGAACTAGGAATAGGTAAGGACAGGTGCAAGGCTCTGAGAATCCCCCCCCCCATATGATGTCTCACTGTATAAAGTCAGTGCGGTAGGGGGCAAAATTCTAATGAAATTTTGCATGAAATTTACAAAAAGTAATATTCTAGATGTTACAGGAAGTAGACCTTAACAAATTTCATCACACTGTCACTTGGGTAATTGCGTATGTTTCTTTGTTGTTTTCTGTAAATGCAATCTGGGGCATGTACATTTGAATAAAATCTCTTTGGTGTGTTATAAATTATTCATTTCTTTTCTTTGTAGAATTGAATCCAACCCCAACAGAAGAAATCTCAAATAACTTCAATGAACTGCGACAGGACATTGTTTTGTTGTATGAACTGAAACTTGCCTTAATGAACTGTGAATATGAACTACAGACACTTCGTCACAGATACAAGACACTGGCTCCCCCTGGGCAGGTCAGATAGCTCATATATTCAAACCCATCTAGTTGAGTAAAATAACCTTTTCAAGTATAAATAGAAATCCAATAAAATCATTTTGAATTTTCAGTTCGATATTTAATCTCTATGTGGACTAGTGAACTTCAGTGTAATTCAATTATCTGACTATAAAATTTCTTAAAAATGAATAAAACTATCGAAACCTACCATAAAGTATTCTAATTTTTAACAAGATGGAAACATATTATCCGTTGATATTTTGGGATAAATTCGCCATACTCTCAAACGCTCCATAGTTGGGCAAAAAATAGCATTTTTTGTGCTATATTGGTGATTTTCTAAACATTTTGCAGAGTCCGAATTTTAAACGTTGAACCAAACTTTGTGTAAGTCTATTTAATACAACATCAACTTCACCGATATCAAGTAAACTACTGAACTTCTACAAGTATCGTCTCAACACTTTGGGGCTTTTCTATTGAAATTGACCCTGTTACCCAGAGTTATTTGGAAGTATTTTGTGACCTCTTGAGATAAGAGTTAGGAGGATTCAATTATAATAGAAAAAAATTGGTTGCTTTGACAGAAAAAGTCCTGTGTTTCACAGGAAAAAGAAGAATAGACAGACTCATATTTTGCATAAAAAATCTTAGGTTTAACAGAAAAAAATGTCTTGTAAAATTTGAAAAAAGAAAGGTTTTGACAGCCTAAGATTTAAAAAAAATGTTACACCAAACATCTTCCTTCACTTCTGTTTTGTGTAAATGAGTTATAGCCAAATGTTCAACCATGCATTTATTGTACTGAATCCATTTCCAATGTGTAAGTCTGTTTAATAGAACATCAACTTTTACCTCAGTTTACAGAGAATTTTCCACTGAATCAGATGATTTGTAATGAGGAATTTGAGTGTCTGTGTTCTGATAGACAGCATTTCTAAAATTTACAAAATGGAACCGCTTACAAATTTTTGTCCTGGAGAAAAAAATTTATGACCTTGAATCTAACAATGTCGTAAGTCTAGAACTTACTTTGTTATTAATTACAGAATATATCTGGAGAATTATAAAGCTATTGTAATCCATATGAAAATGTGCCAGATATAAATGTTTAACTTGTTTGCGTGTATTTAGAGTTTAGATATTGAAGACTTCAAGCCGACCATAGACACACCACTTGCTGCCTCCACACAAGAGAAAGAAGACTCTCCTTCTAAAATCAAAAAGATTGCCGAATCTATAGACGTGGTGGGAAGCCAGACTACACCTGTGGTATGTACACATTTCCAGGGAATTAGAGCTCACTAAATAATAAAAGTAAAAATAAACTTCTCCATGGCCTCATTCTTTCTCGTAGATAAACCATATTAAATCAAGTAAATGAGTTAAATCTACCCTGAGTCTTTTAAATTTTAATTTTACCTTTTGACAAATCCTCTATCATATTGAGATGGTTGATAATGAGTACACATAATGCAGGTAATAAAACCATAAAGACAATGAAGGTGCATTGAATTCCCACACTTAAGGTCATGGAACTGGAATTTTATTTATTTCTCCCAGAGGTAAATTGCTGATGTTTATGAAGTGAAAAAAAATTATTACATCTAACACACTTGCTAAATGGAGAATATCTTGATTTCTACGGTGCATTTGTGAGTAAAACCCTCACTTCCTGCCTTTGAGGTCTGTGGCTTGAACTCTGTGCCCAACCATATGTGGGAAAGATGGTAGTTGCTTACCAATGCCTGGCAGTTTACAGTGCAGAATCTTGACCAACTAGTATATTCGGGTTTCCTCTGCCCTTAAAACTACTGGTTGTGATGTAACCTATACCATGTGTTGAAAGCAACATTAAACCCCCCAAAATTTACAATGTGTTGTGGTGCCCAATTTTTCAAGACAAAGTGACACTTATGTTCTTTTACATTCATCAACTAAAAAAAGAAACTGTTGAACTTACTAAAAGTTTAAAATTAGAATTTAAAATAACACCTGTGGATATGTGAAAAAAAATCTTGTCTTTGTTATGTTGGTACTGTGTCAGTTATTATTGCTATTGCTTTTATAAAATTTATTTTTACCAGTGATTAACAGGAATTCTGAACAATATATGGATTGTAATGTGTCATCCAAAAAGGCTTAACATACATCCCCACTGGCATATCTATCTTGTTTTTTTTTCAGCCTTAAGAATGTGGTTAAATAATGCCCATTAATTGCCAAATATTTTGTATCGTTTTGTTAATTCCTTTTATATTATGTTTCAGAGGAAAAGAAAAGCTGCTTTAGAGCAAGGGAACATATTGAAAAAACTGAAGCAAAAAGTATAAACAATGCAGTTTTGCAAAAGCATCTGCTGGTTCTAAACATCACTTTTAAATATTTGGATTGCATTTATCTGAAGGCATGTTGAGAATTTCTTTATTGTACAGCTGCTTAAAGCTGTAGCCGTCTATTGCCTTGGATTTGTGGTAAACAGAGAAGGTTCTGTTACATCTGTTACACGTGTGTCTCATACTTGAAGTAAGGTATGAAAACTGTTGATGTATTTCCTTCATTATGTATTTCTGCTTTATGTACCTCAATTCTCTGAATCTGACTTAATTTGTTTAAGTAAGAAGACCCAATAACTTGGAACATGTAAAAGGTATTCACAGTTTTCAGATATCTCAAGCATTCCTTTTGAGCCCAAATCAGGCTGTTGATTTTGATTTCCTAGTTTTAGGAGCCAACTCAAGACTTAACTATTTAGATTAGCATACCTACCACCATAGTTTTCCTGCCCAGGCAGGCACGTGCAACTTTTGCAAGTTTTTTAGACTTTCACTTTTTGGATTTCAATGCATTTGGGGATCCTCCTCAATTATTTTGCACTATAAAAATGTTTCTATTATTATAACAGTTGCATCTGTTGAAAATAATCCATTCAGTTTCAACTCATTACACTCAAACCTGCACTTATACTCCAAATTTTATCTACATTCATGTTAAAAAAGTAATAACCCTATTTTTCTGTTGTTTAAACTGCTTTCCACATATAAACACAGAACAGACCAGCATCTTATTTCCCATCTCTGAGATGTACCAGCAAGTGTAAATTAATAGACTAAATGATAAGTTATAGATATGTTGCTATATTGGTGATAACATTCTGCAGTGTGATTAGGGTTCACATTTTGTAAAATATTCAGGCTGTGAATTGTGTAAACTACTAGGGGCCGTATTCTTCAACAATACTATGCTAAGGTCACCTTAGATCCAAGTTAGGAATGGTTTTCTACTTACCAAAGTATTACGTAGATTTCGTATTCATCAACCTCTCTGCTTTGTTAAGTATTACTTAGATTCTAAGTTAGGAAAACTACATATACTTTGTACAGTAACTGTGAACTTGGAAACCAGTATATCTATCTATCTTGGGAAGAATATTATTCCACAGCAATTCTTACGTAATGTGTACTTTGTTTTTTACTGAATCATCTGCTTTGTTAAAAAATGGTGAAAAAGCTCATTTTCTGGAGGGAAAATGCTTTTTTAATATTGTGTCACAGTTTAATATCAGTAAAACGCAAGATTGTTTGCAATAATTATATATTTTAAAAACATTGTATCATCTAAGGTACCTCAACACATAACTTGAAATCTAAGTAGAGGTCTAAGGTGACCGTAGAGTTAGGAATGTTGGTGAATACCATTTTTATCTAAGTTAGTAAAAGTTTAAGAAAAACTGAGAATCCAAGTTAGGAACAGTCTTAGTATTGTTTAAGAGTACGGCCCCAGGCCTATTTGCACTGTTTACCAGAAAACATTTCTCTGTATAATTTCAGACTGAATAATATGAGTAATGAATTGAAAATATAATTCATTAATAAAAAACTACTTCTGTACTTATGTGTTTATTTCCATGCCATGAAACAATACATATTCCTGTTCTCTTTCTCTTTGAAGGCTTTAATTGAATCATAATTTGCCCTGCTTGAATTGGATGTAGTAATTTCTGTATGTCCCTATGGTCAAGTCACTGTTCAGGTATGATGATCTCTCAGGCCAGTGTGCCAGACAATTCTTTATTTCTGTTCTTCATGAAATTAAGTATTTTCTTCAGTTTTTCTACTAAAGAGGTTACCTGCCAAAGTAGCTTGTCTAAGAACAGATTCTGAGAAAGAATTTGTTTTTACTGCAAAGATAAACTGTGATGTTTCATCACACAGATTAACATCTCTTTCTTTGTTGCTGTGCAGCATGTAATACTGTGATATTTTCTAGAAAATTAAAATATATTAACCCAGATTTTTATTGTTGGAATTTGAATAAAACACTTTTTGCCGTGATAACTGTAGACCAACTTGATGAATGTTGAAATGACATGGATACAAAAAAAAAAAAAATTTGGTATCACTTAAATATTATAAGTTATATCTTGAAGACTGAATCGGGTTTGTGATTATAATTGTCTATTCTTTACACTTAACTTATTTACAAGATCCACTAACACCAATCATATTTTAATTGAATTCTAAAGTAAAAACAGGGCTGAGAATTTAGTTCCATTACTCTTTCCATAACTTCTGATACAATAATATATATCACTAATAAAATTAACTGAAAAAAAATGAAAATTATAAGTTTGCCATGATTCTAACAAGCAATATAAGACCGTGAATTGGATATCATAATGAAACATGTACAGAGCTCATTGATACAAATCTTGGGATGTAGAGCTACTAACCTCAAGGTGACATATACACACCACAATTGACCACATTATTAAAGTTAAAGCCCATCTAAACTTCGTACTGTAATGATATACTGTAAATTTATTTAGTGTATTTTGTTCTGAATTAATTGTGAGATAAGCTCTTCAGCTTTCTTTTGAATACAGCATCAGGTACTGTACTTGTTCTTAGCATTACATTAATTATGTCCACCCCCCTGGGGGGTGGATATATTATTTTTGCTTTTTTCGCCGTCCGATGTCCGTTGTCCGATGTCCGGCGTCCGATGTCCGGCGTCACGCATGGTTTCCGCTCATTTAAAGGAAAAGTATTAGAGCTATTGTCACCAAATTTGGTATGCAGGCTTATTGGGTCAGTAGCTTGCTTGGGATTGCTTTTGGCTGTTGTACCTCTTTTGCTTACTGAGTAATACTTAAGTACAGCTATTTTCAGTACCCATTGGTTTCCGTGCATTTAAGCCAAAATAATTAAAGATATTTTACTACAATTTTGAATACAAGATTGTTATGTCCATAGCTCGCTTGGTATTGCATTTGGGACTGATAGCTTTGTCAGTACATGAGTAATAGCCATTTAGGTACTTCATTGTGTATTTTCAGTACTACTTTTGAGTAATTTGCTTCTATCTCCTTAACCGTGCGAGATAGAGCGATTTCGGCAAAATTTTCGACCCACAGGGTATCTAAAGAGTGTTCATTTTCCAATTTTCAAAAAATTTTCCCCTCCCCAAAAATGGCGGCCATTTTGAATTTTCGAATTTTTGCCAAAAATGGCAAAACACTAATTTGCTTCTATCTCCTTAACCGTGCGAGATAGAGCGATTTCGGCAAAATTTTCGACCCACAGGGTATCTGAGGAGTGTACTCTTTGCAATTTTCAAAAAATTTTCCCCTCCCCAAAAATGGCGGCCATTTTGAATTTTCGAATTTTTGCCAAAAATGGCAAAACACAAATTTCCTTCTATCTCCTTAACTGTGCGAGATAGAGTGATTTCGTCGAAATTTTCGACCCACAGGGTATCTGAGGAGTGTAATATTTGCAATTTTCAAAAAATTTTCCCCTCCCCAAAAATGGCGGCCATTTTAAATTTTCGAATTTTTGCCAAAAATGGCAAAACACAAATTTGCTTCTATCTCCTTAACCGTGCGAGATAGAGCGATTTCGTCGAAATTTTCGACCCACAGGGTATCTAAGGAATGTAATATTTGCAATTTTCAAAAAATTTTCCCCTCCCCAAAAATGGCGGCCATTTTGAATTTTCGAATTTTTGCCAAAAATGGCAAAACACAAATTTGCTTCTATCTCCTTAACCGTGCGAGATAGAGCGATTTCGTCGAAATTTTCGACCCACAGGGTATCTAAGGAATGCAATCTTTGCAATTTTCTAAAAATTTTCCCCTCCCCAAAAATGGCGGCCATTTTGAATTTTCGAATTTTTGCCAAAAATGGCAAAACACAAATTTGCTTCTATCTCCTTAACCGTGCGAGATAGAGCGATTTCGTCAAAATTTTCGACCCACAGGGTATCTGAGCATTGTACTCTTGGTAATTTAAAAAAAATTTTCCCCTCCCCAAAAATGGCGGCCATTTTGAATTTTCGAATTTTTGCCAAAAATGGCAGAACACTAATTTGCTTCTATCTCCTTAACCGTGCGAGATAGAGCGATTTCGTCAAAATTTTCGACGCATCAGGGTATCTAAGCAATGCAATCTTTGCAATTTTCAAAAAATTTTCCCCTCCCCAAAAATGGCGGCCATTTTGAATTTTCGAAGTTTTGCCAAAAATGGCAAAACACAAATTTCCTTCTATCTCCTTAACCATGCGAGATAGAGCGATTTCGTCAAAATTTTCGACCCACAGGTATTTGAGCATTGTATTCTTGGCAATTTAAAAAAAAATTTCCCCTCCCCTAAAATGGCGGCCATTTTGAATTTTCAAATTTTTGCCAAAAATGGCAAAACACAAATTTGCTTCTATCTCCTTAACCATGCGAGATAGAGCGATTTCGTCGAAATTTTTCAACCCACAGGGTATCTAAGGAATGTAATCTTTGCAATTTTCAAAAAATTTTCCCCTCCCCAAAAATGGCAGCCATTTTGAATTTTCGAATTTTTGCCCAAAATGGAAAAACACAAACTGGCCTTAACCGTGCAAAATAGAGTTATTTTGTTGAAATTTTCGACCCATAGGGTATCTAAGAAATGTACTCTTGGCAATTTTCAAAAAAATTTCCTTTTCCCAAAAATGGCGGCCATTTTGAATTTTCAAATTTTTGCCAAAAATAGAAAAACAGGAATTTGCTTCTATCTTCTTAACCGTGCAAGATAGAGTGATTTCGTCAAAATTTTCAACCCAACCAATGCAAAAAGGCATGAAGCTGAAATAATTTACATCTACACTAACAAATATTTAAGCATCATTGATATATTTTACAAATGAAACAGGGTCTTGTAAGACTACTGTACAATTTGGGCAAAAGGTTCATGGGTGGACATTACACATGATAATGTGTGTTCTTCTATACTATCCTGTTTCTATTCGCATCTACTATCAACAGGGCGGCCTATTTCTAGTTTCTAAGGAATTCAACCTATATAAAATTGCACTTTGCCTCTTCTCAATCCGTAATCTGAATAGCTAAAACCAAATGCCCTTTCTTGTCATTGTTTTCAACCTAAAGAAATGTCCATATGTGTTGGTTTGCCTTGTAAGTTTTTAGTGTTTGATTTCTTTCAACAATAATTATTCCTGTCATTTTCTTGCAATATCAAGAGACTTGCAATGGAAATAATGAAACTTGGAGCACCACTTCCAGGCTTAAATTAAACTAAATCTGGGGATAGTATCTTCCTTCCACAAGTTTCACCATAACTCTGCATATATTTTTATAATTTGGAGAGACGGTAATGTAAAAGTTTTTGCATATCTTCCTTAACACTTCTATTTTATGTTATTCAATTACCAGTGACTTATAACCCCAATAGAGGTCTTGGTATAACTTTGCAACATTTGTTTTTCTTTTCTGTCTTATAATATATGTATGTCACTATAATAGTAAGTTGAATAAAATAAAATTAATGAATTAGACATTATGGCAATTAATTGAGTGTTCTGGATTTTTTACTCAATTAGGTGACAAAGTCAAAGTGCAATTATATTTTGAGGAGCAACAAGTAACCTTTACTCAAGAGGATTAAGATCACCAATCACTTGAGTAACAGAATTACAATTAAGATGAACAGGGAAATAAAAGCAATTGATGAGACATCAGATGAGTTACACTATGTATATCTGGCATCTTTGTTTACTCACTGTCACATCTTACTTGTCAAGTGAGTAGGGTATATAAGCGCCTGAGCAAAATCACACTTCATCACAAATTGTGGAGATCAAACAAAACTGTATTCATATACTCAAAAAGCTGCTCAGATTTGTGAAGTAATTGTCATAGATAAAATAAAGTGAGTTAAGATGGATGACATTTTAAAATTAGCAACTGAAGTGGCTGGAATTCCACAGACAAGGGATAAAAGCATCACAGGTATGTAATGTTATAAAACCTGAATTCATAGATTAAATATAAAAAAACTGCAGAAAGTTTTAATTTTTAAAATAAGCCATAAATTTGAACATTTAAAAACAATTCAGTTATTAAATTACAAGTAAATTACAAGAAATTGTGATATTTTGTTGCTACAAATACTTGTCAAAACATACCCTCTGTGGCTTGCATAACAAAAAACTGCAATATAATTATTTTTGTGTGTATAGCCTTTGTGGATTACCGTGATTTTAGATGAAAATTTTATTTGGAAAAACTACTTTGGAACTCAGTTTATTTCAAGATGATTGTTTGTGAAGTGATACCCCTTTTTCCACTTGGCAAGCACTACCATCACACTGGTATTGTTACTATTCAATGACTTTCAATTTTATTTTTGTTTTTCAGACATTCAAGCCTATTGTGCACCTGACTTGCAGTGCTTGACTTCCTTTCCCCTACATGGTTCTCCAATCTCCCCAGTTTACAGAAGGGATTTCTGTCCAGCCAACCATTTACACACCCCACCCATACAGAGCCACACAACCAGCAACACAACAGACCTGTCTGCCAGTAAAACTGAGGATTACAGTAGTGTCTCATTGACAGATGATTCTGCTTGTTCTGATACCATCCTGACAACACAGCAAGCGATCACACGTCATGAAGCAGATCAACCAGGGCCTTCTGACAGAATTACCACTGCTCCAAATGTCTCGCCCAGTCCCCAAATAGATGTGTTTAGTCATATTGCAGATGAATCTGGATACTCTGACAATGCCACTGTCACTGCAAGTGTATCTCCTAGAGCTGGACTTGGTCTGTTTGAAGAACAGTTGAGTGATTCAGGGATCGGCTCACCACTAAGTGTCTCATCTGATGTTGCTCAATTTCTGCAAGACATTTCCTCAGAATCTTCTCCAAACCATTCAACCAGAGAACTGTCAAAGCTGAAGCAGTCAGATATAAGTGTACTGTCCACAGAAAGGACCATTGGTTGTACCACATCAACCAAAACTAATGTTACAAAAGAAGATATCCAGAGGAATCGTGAAACATCAGCAAGACCTGAGGTGTCCTATGTAGAAATGATAGCCAAGTGTATTGTGGCCTCTCCAAAAGAAAAGGTCACCCTAAGTGAGATCTATGACTATATCTTACAAGTGTATCCTTACTTTGAGACGGCCCCTGCTTGCTGGAGAATCAGTGTGCGCCATCACTTATCTACATGTGACGGGTTCATCAAAGTGGGAAGAGTTCCACTGAGCAGAGGCTTCTACTGGGCAGCTCACCCTAAGTGTAAACAGGATTTCATAGATGGACTCATTGAGAAGAAGTTGATGAGAAAAAGAATTGGGAGTGTGTCTACGAAGAGGAAGAGAAAACCTGTGGAAAAGAAGCCAGCTATGATCTGTGAACAAGTAACTGACAGCAACAGTAATGAATGTGTGATAAACAGAGTTTATAGTGACTGCTCCAGGGTGTCAAATGTCTTCAGTACCTCTGCAGATGATGTTAATGCGTCTAGAACTTCACCCATTCCAGAGAGTGAGATAAATTATAACACAGTTTGCAGGAGGCTGGAAGCATCTTGTAATGAAATTCCTTTGTCATCAACACCTGTACAAACTCAATACTACTATCAATCCTGGAATCCTTCACAAGTGACATCACCAGGCACCTGCAGTGGACAGATTACAGGACTATATAGCCAGGATAAATACTCACAATTTGGACAACAGGCTTGGTCAGACTATTCACAAGATTGTAAAAGTATGTTAAATAATGGCTATTTCTCAGCATGGGGTTATCCCAGTGCATATAGCGAGTCAGATTCATCTGTTCAGAGACTTGCGTCTTGTAGAAGTAACTATGGATGGCAGTTGGGTAACAGTGGTAGTACACAGTCATACCATGGCTACACAGGCAATACATCCTGGTATGGACACAGTTCTCTGAAGACAAAGTCAACAGGTTACAATGCATCTAGATACACACCATACTGATCAATTAACAGTGCTTAGTATTGTTTTGTTAAATATGATGTTACTTTATACAATGGTTTTAAATAAAAGTGAAAATATATTTCAAATGCTCTTAATACATTATCTCCTGTTTGCATCTTGTGTGCATATTCTTCTAATATGGACAATTACTCCTGAATTGTGCCAAGAATCTTAAACTCCAAAATTAACCTTGCAAGTGATGTTAAGGTGTTAAGGTTTCCACTTTAAATGTCAGTCAATTGTAAATTTAACATATTATAATGCAATTTCAATAACATCAAGGTCAGTTATTTCTTATTTTACCGATGTTGTTCTTTATCTTTAAACTTAAGATATTTAACTCCAGTACTTATCGAGTACCTAGTACATAAATCAGTATGTGGCTTTTAACTTAGACACTAAGGTAAATCTACACTTCTTTCACCATATAAGTAGTTCACCTAATTTTGTTAGATTATAAATACAAAAATACAAAATTGATATGGAGATTCTTTTGAGCGCAAATCTCCATCACTGAACGTCTTATTGTACTATTTGTGATGTTTTATACTTCAATCTGGAATCAGGGTATGTAGTGATCATTTCACAGGTAATAGAGGTATACTATAACTTGTACAGATAAAAACATTATTTACTTTTTTATTGTCAAAGTATAATTGTAGTCAATAGCTATGGAGAATAGCTATAGCCATTGCTGATTAACTTAGTGATGAGACAGGTACTCATGATGCTATGCCACAATTCATCAAAGGCAAAAAAAAAAAACGTAAAAAAGTGATCTCAAGAAGCACGAGTCTTGCTAGATTCAGACGGCATAAATGTGATATTAACACTTTTAGAAGAGAGTTTGTGGGGCTTGCAGCAACTGGTAGATGAAAAATTTGCTAAAATAGTTTTCTCCCAGTAATGGCTTCACTCGTGTTATATTTGCAAAGTTGGAATCGCTTTTCTCACCATGTGACATGATATATAGTAAAGTTTATTCTGTTGTCATATTCAAACAGCTTATGAATGATAAAAACTTCAGATTTACCCGGTAATTGAGGCACGTGTGTGTTGTAGACATGTCCATTCTGTAATAATTTATGAGAATTAATATAGCATTCCAACAATTAGATATGACCTTTACTAGCAGAATTTAGAGCACTGGATGATATGGTTTGATATATTTTTCAAAAGGAATAAAAAAGATTGAAGTTTTATTTCGTGATCACCACTTATTAACTGGTGCTCACTTGAGAATATGGTGTTACTGGAGTTTAGAAGTAGTATTTTCCTTTCACATGTTATTTTGGTGAAGGATATTTTGTTGAATGCATTAAATGTTATGAACTACCAATTCTCACTGTAATGAATCATTATGTATTGTATTTATTTCTGATCCTCATTGTCCATGGAGTTACAAAAGACACAAGCAAATTAGCCCTCATTTGTTTTCAACATATTGTGATTGTTTCATAATGTACCCGGATTTCTGTGGCTCTGCAGTCACTGATCTATCTACTTCCCAGTTATACAAAGGACCTTAGACTTACCCAGGCTTAGGCTAAACCATGAACTTAAATCTGAGCTTTTTGTCTTAGCTAAGACTTAAGTGGACTTCCAGGAGGACTTCACTTTAAACCCAAGATGGTACCAAAGCTTAGACTTTTCTGCTTTGTGAAATCTGCTAAGTCCACAGATTTAGCCTTAAACTAGGACAAAAGTCTTAAATTTAAGTTCAGGGGCCAATTTCACAAAGGGACTTAAGCCCACACTGAGACTTAAATTGAAGACTTTGGTCTCAAATTTTGTCAACAGAATGGTAAGTCTGTCGTCTTAGACTTAACGGATTTCACAAAGCAGCTAATTCCATGAAATTGCTAAGTCAGTGGACTTAACTTTAAGTCTGGTAGATAGTGGGCTAAATTTTGTAAAGAAGACTTAATATGACCACCATAATCTTTTCTCCATTTCAAAAGGTAACAAGGTTTTCCATATCAAAATAGCATTTATCCTTAAATCAAATGCATCAAATAAGTGATATGTGTCACCAATAGTATATTTTGAATAGATATAAAGGTCACATAACACAGAAACCACTGTGGTTATTTGATAAGCTTGGACTTAGCTAAGTCACCCTTTGTGAAATCAATTTAAGTCCCAGACCTAGCTAAGACCAAAGTCTTAGATTTAAGCCCCTGACTTAGCCAAAAACTTGGCTAAGTCGGAGTCCCTTTGTGAAATCAGCCCCAGACTAAGTACTTTTTTGTGAAACTGGCCTCAGGTCTCAAGCAGTCTCCCCACTTAATTCTTTCCTGTTAATGCAAAGTGTAAAAACAATTTTTTGAATTGTATTTGTCCTTTTAATAAAAATATAATAATTTGTATTCGTGGAAAGTGAAATTAGATGTCGAATACATATTGATAGTTCAAACATAGAGTTGGGCTTGTTAATTTGGGACATACCCCAATCTGGCACAAAAATAAACATTGTAATGTACCCTAGCCTAGCAGAATCATTGATGCAAAAATAACTATTTGAAAGCTGGATTTTGATTTGTAATGTACCACTTTGGGGAGCTAATTCAAAATAAGAATCATATTATCACCCACTAAAGGGTAAGGGGACTAGCTGTTTTTTTTTTTTTTTTTGTTTTTTATTTTTCGCGGGGAGAAGATGGGGTGATGTACATTAATACCTTGTGTTTGTGTCAATGAAAATCTAAATTCTAATCGCAACAAATTCATGCTGATTGCTACAAACAAGCATAAGTAACATAAGCCTAAAGCCAACATAAAACTGCATTTTTCAGGCAGCAAATTCTCATTTGATTTTAAATTTTAAGCCATCACATTTCTTAATCAGTGAATAATGCTCTGTCAAAGTTGTCAAACTACAAAGTGAAATAATTGGTATTTGTTGGATGATGCCTGGTGGTTTATAGTGCAGAACCTTGACCAATAGGTAATCATTTCCTTACCCGCTTTGCTACTTATAAGAATAAAGACCCAAAACAAAATAAATCCCAAAAGACCCAATTTGAAACTTATTTAAAGCACAAAAACAGAAACACCTTTTACCATCGTAAGTAGAATAAAAAAGTGTAACTTGCTATTTTCTATTCAAATACACAACTGCCAAAAATCTTTTACAGCATACAGACTGTAAAATGTTTGTCTAAATTTTTGGTTAAACTTTCTCTGGCAATAATTAAAAAGTATCTTCACTCTGTAAAATGTAACTGAACTTACATTACTGCCTCTTTCTGGAGAAATTTCTGTCTTAATACCTGTACAATATTGAGCCACTTTCAAACACCAGTATACTGTACACTACTATTTTTTACATCACAACACCATGAACTTAGCATGTATATCAAAATAGCATCAACTATTGCACTCAATGTGTCCAGTATCTGGTGAGGCTCGTGTTTCTAGAAATCCATTTTTTTTTTGTCTCTGGACTTCATGGATCATGGCACAGTGTGATGAGTATCTGTCTCTCCACTGAAGTTAAGTGGCAATGGGCTATGTAAGTACTGGGATTGGTGACTGCTTCAGTGCACTACTGCTGTCTCTGATGGCTTTGTGGCTCGAGCTAGTAGATGGAAACCCCTTTTGGCCTTGCTTTTTGTCTCCAGACTTTCATGAATTGTGGCCTAGTGTGAAGAGTGTCTGTTCACTGAAGTTAAGCGGCAATGGGGTACATTAGTACTGGGATGGGTGACTGCCTCAGTGCACTACTGCTGTCTCTGATGGCTTTGTGGCTCGAGCTAGTAGATGGAAACCCCTTTTGGCCTTGTTTTTGTGGTCTCCAGATTTTCATGAATTGTGGCCTAGCGTGACGAGTGTCCGTTTACTGAAGTTAAGCTGCAATGGGGTACGTTAGTACTGAGATGGGTGACTGCTTCGGTCCACTACTGCTGTCTCTGATGGCTTTGCCACTTGCACTAGTACACTGAACCTCTTTCAGCCGCGTGAGCACTGGGTGTTAATTTAACCACAAATATCTGAACAAATTCTATGTTCTGCCACAAAATCAGCATAAAATGTACTTTGCAGCAGGTGTTGTTTAAACCATACATAAATTTGCCATGATGCAAAAAAGAGATAGCATTGGAGATGACCGTACTCCACATTCCGGGAAATTAGTTTTCAACACCATGAAATACAGAAGAAATGAAAATTTCAAAGCTTAGGTAACTTTCAGAGCAAACAGATTCACCTTTGTAAAGGTCAAATAAATGTTTAAGTGGAGAAAATAATGTTTACGAGAGAGAAAATGTACCATGACAGTATACTACTGTCCCTACACTTTATGGTTTCTGAGATATGGTCTGCACAAGATTTTAAAGCTCATGGTCACTATGGCAAGGTCAAAAGTCAAATCAAGGTCACATCATGACTTTGCTCACATACATCCCCTAACCAATATCCCTACCAAGTATCAACTACCTATGCTTAAGAGTTTCAGAGATATAACCCAGATAATCTTTTAAAGGTCAAGGTTAATACAGCAAGGTCAAAGATCAATTCAAGGTCACAGCATAATGTTGCACACCTACACCCCCTAATCAATGGCCATACCAAGTATCAATTTCCTACACCTTATGGTTCCTGAGACATAGCCCAGATAAGATATTAAAGGTTATGTAAGGTCACTACAGTAGGGTTAAAGGTCAAATCATAGTCACAACATAATGCTGGATACCTACACCCTGCAGCCAATGTCCCCACCAAATATCAACTTCCTACACTTTACAGATGCCATGATATAGCCCAGACAAGATTTTAATGGTCAAAGTCACTACAGCAAGGTCATACAATGACGTTGCACACATACAACTCCCATCCAATGTCCCTACCAAGTATCAACTTCCTACACCTTATAGATGCCAAGATATAGCCCAGACAAGATTTTAAAGGTCAAGGTCACTTAAGCAAGGTCAAAGGTCAAGTCAGGGTAATAGACTGATATTGCAAACTTAAACCCCCAAACCAATGACTCTACTAAGTCTCAATTTCCTGCACCTTATGGTTTCTGAGATATAGGGCAGGTAAGATTTTTAAGGTCAAGGTCACTACAGCAAGGTCAAATCATGATCACATGACGTTGCACACCTACACCCCCACCCAATGTCCCTACCAAGTTTCAACATCCTACACCTTACAGATTCTGAGATATAGCCCAGACAAGATTTTCTGAATGCTTCTTACTTACTTCAATCTCAAGGTCAAATCAAGGCCATACCATGACACTGCACTTCACCCCCAACCAATGTCCCTACCAAGAATCAACTTCCTACACCTTAACATTTCTGAGATATAGCCCAGACCAATTTTCAAACTCAAGGTCACTACAGGAAGGCCAGAGGTCAAACCAATGTCATGCCAAGATATTGCACAACTACACCCCCCAACTAATGTCCTTATTAGGTATCAACTGCCTACACCTTACGGTTTCTGATATACAGCCCTGAAAAACTCTTCCCGCTGCCCGCCCATACATGGGTAAAAACAATACCCCGACAGCCCTTAAGGGGTGTGGGGTAAAACTGCAATAAAAGAATTCTGCATCCGTTTCACTTGAACCAAAAAATCTTTTGGGGCTGAAGCTTTATACCAAGTAACCTTGTGATATGAAATTTCAAATCACTTTTGTGTTCCACTACAAGAAATTATGGCAATAGACGCCATAAATATTATGAAACAGTTTTCTTTGGTGGGAAATATGAAAGCTGTTTTCCAGATGGTTATCCTGGCATCTAAATAAGTTGTTTGTGTAGACCAAGAAAAATATTTTAAGAATTCAGGATATAAGGAACAATGTACAGCACAACAAAACACGTGTAATTAGTGTACTGTGGACAATTTTCTGTATGAACACCTTAAGATCACTTGCAAATTTAATTTTTGGAGTTTATGTGCTGAGTAATTGTCCACATTAAAAGAATATGCACACACAAGATCCAAACTGGAGATAATGTATTCAGAGCATTTGAAATATATTTTCACTTTTATTTAAAACCATTGTATAAAGTAACATAATTTTTAACAAAACAACAAACAATACTAAGCACTGTTAATTGATCAGTATGGTGTGTATCTAGATGCACTGTAACCTGTTGACTTTGTCTTCAGAGAACTGTGTCCATACCAGGATGTATTGCCTGTGTAGCCATGGTATGACTGTGTACTACCACTGTTACCAAACTGCCATCCATAGTTACTGCTACAAGACGCAAGTCTCTGAACAGATGAATCTGACTCACTATATGCACTGGGATAACCCCATACTGAGAAATAGCCATTATTTAACATACTTTTACAATCTTGTGAATAGCCTGACCAGGCCTGTTGTCCAACTTGTGAGTATTTATCCTGGCTATATAGTCCTGTAATCTGTCCACTGCAGGTGCCTGGTGATGTCACTGGTGAAGGATTCCAGGGTTGATAGTAGTATTGAGTTTGTACAGGTGTTGATGACAAAGGAATTTCGTTACAAGAAGCTTCCAGCCTCCTGCAAACTGTGTTATAATTTATCTCACTCTCTGGAATGGGTGAAGTTCTAGACGCATTAACATCATCTGCAGAGGTACTGAAGACATTTGACACCCTGGAGCAGTCACTATAAACTCTGTTTATCACACATTCATTACTGTTGCTGTCAGTTACTTGTTCACAGGTCATAGCTGGCTTCTTTTCCACAGGTTTTCTCTTCCTCTTCATAGTCACACTCCCAATTCTTTTTCTCATCAACTTCTTATCAATGAGTCCATCTATGAAATCCTGTTTACACGTGGGGTGAGCTGCCCAGTAGAAGCCTCTGCTCAGTGGAACTCTTCCCACTTTGATGAACCCGTCACATGTAGATAAGTGATGGCGCACACTGATTCTCCAGCAAGCAGGGGCCGTCTCAAAGTAAGGATACACTTGTAAGATATAGTCATAGATCTCACTTAGGGTGACCTTTTCTTTTGGAGAGGCCACAATACACTTGGCTATCATTTCTACATAAGACACCTCAGGTCTTGCTGATGTTTCATGATTCCTCTGGATATCTGCTTTTGTAACATTAGTTTTGGCTGATGTGGTGCAACCAATGGTCCTTTCTGTGGACATTACACTTGTATTTGCCTGCTTCAGCTTTGACAGTTCTCTAGTTGAATGGTTTGGAGAAGATTCTGAGGAAATGTCTTGTAGAAATTGAGCAACATCAGATGAGACACTTAGTGGTGAGCCGATCCCTGAATCACTCAACTGTTCTTCAAACAGACCAAGTCCAGCTCTAGGAGATACACTTGCAGTGACAGTGGCATTGTCAGAGTATCCAGATTCATCTGCAATATGACTAAACACATCTACATGGGCACTAGGAGAGACATTTGGAGTGGTGGTAATTCTGTCAGAATGCCCTGGTTGATTTGTCTCACAACCCGTGGCCACTTGCTGTGTTAGGATGGTATCAGAATATCCAGAATCATCTCTCAGTGAGGCACTACTGTAGTCACTGGCATTACTGGTGGAGAGAACTGGTGAGTAGCTGGTTGTGTGGTTGGTCTGACTGAAGTCCCCTCTGTAGATTGCTTTTTCATCTAAGGGAGGACTTAAGCAATGCAAGTCCGGAAAACCTGTAAAACAACACAAACACATTATTTAATAAATTTCACACCTTACCTCATTTAATGCTGTAGTTTACTGGGGAAAACATGAAAATAGTTTGTGCATAAAGTCAAAACTGGTATAAAATTACATTGCATCTGATTGTCTTATATGAAGGAATTTAAATAGAACGAGACTTATATAGCTTTTCTGGTACCTGTAGGTAAAATAATTTATGAAAAATGCATCACAAATTTTAAATTACAGTGCCACTGTGTATGATCTTGTAAAAGGCAGTTTTAAGTTATAGTTAAAACACTGAATAATCTTTACAGAATTATTTCAAATTTAGGATATATTGATAATTTTTTTCAATCATTACCAGTTATAACTGTATTCTTGGTCTGTTTGATACCGGCCACCTCAGTAGCTAATTTCAGAATATTCTCCATCTTGACTTGATTGGATTTTTACACACCAATTAGCACACTTCAGAATAGACGATATTTTGTCTGAGTAAATATAAAGAGGCTTTATTAGTTAATTCAAAGCCTGAGATGAAGATCCTACCCTACTCGGGGGTTTAAATATCCAACTCACGTGACAAGTAGGATCTGACACTGAGTGAATGTATTTGTCAGTTTGTACCAATTGCTATTCATTTGATTAAGCACCAACTGTTCTTATGTAATTTAATATGAAATGTGAATTGCAATTTCCCTTTGGAATCTGGGCAGACTGAAAACCCCAGAAGAAGTTGAGTAAAATAGAATTGCAATTAGTGTGTCAAATCATTTGACAGAAGTAATTGTAAAAGTTCAACCACTCAACTGATTTGGAGTGTCTCTTGTAAGGTAACATCTAAATTACATGTTCTTTAGACCAATTCTCCTTAACTGCCTCAATCTAGAAGGAAAGAAGATGATTTTCTTACTCACAAAACATATTGTAATTACACCAAATGTCTTTTATTTTTGGAACGTTAACAATTATGAAGCTTAATTTTGCACAACTGATTCTATGACTTTTATTTCCCAAAACTTCAAAATATTGACCTTAAGCCATTATAATAACATTGTGTGACTAAGACATATTGGATAATGCTAAACTGGCACTGGCTTGATCTAAATTGTTGAAGCAATACACTTGCATACACTTGGTGTATTTCATGGATCCACAACTCATATGCCAATTTTCCATGATTAATAACCCTGGGGGCACCTGTTTAATTGCCTTGTATTACCATTCAAACCTAAAGGATAAAAAACATAGGTTCATAAAATCTGAAGTATTTCCATCTAGGGCAAGAATAATCTATAAAGTAGGATAAAAAGCCTCCATAACACAATTCTCCCAAAGGGTTGCTGTGGCAGTTTTCTTAAGACTTTCAAAAACATTTCCCCTACAGTAGATGTTAACTGGGGATATTTTAACAGAATTATTGTCCTTCTGTTGAGTTTGTGATTTTAAGAAAATTTGTGGTCTAAAGCAGAACTTTTAAGATTTTAAAAATCTTACAATTAAGTTTTAGTAAGGGTTTCCTCTTCATTACAAGACAAGAATGAACCAGATCCAGTGCATCAGAGAACAGACACATATTTGTATCCACCAGAAAGACGATGGAACTTAGTTTGCAAGCACTTTACTTAGTACACAGGCCATAGGAAGTCACCTTCGTTTGGCCTCGATGGATGGGCACCTGGGTCAAATCGGACCACATCAAATGAATCCCAGCCAAGAATTTACTGTTTTATTGCGTTAATACATCCTATCCAATGGACAATTGCTTTACCGGTCGGCGCGACCGGTCCCGCCAAACGCCAGAAAAAGACGTCCTGTATATACTACCGGCAGGACCGGTCACAGAGTGTGCATTCGCCAGGTGGCGCATCGTACTTCATTTCCTGTTTACCTATTGACGTCATAGCATCTTTTTCGTTTGGCGCGAAAGAGTGTGCAGAAGATTTTCTTCAGAGATACGTTTTTGAAGTTTTACAACAAACTCTTCCAAGTTTCTTGTTTTTTATTAGTACGGAGTATTTATACAACGCTACTGATCATTATGTCGTCTCCTGGACAGAAACGAGGTTCTTGCGGGCACGTTATGGCCCTTTTCGACAACCACCAGAAATGCGCGTGTTGTCGTGACAAGGGGGTGGGAGACGACCCCTGTGTTAAAAAGCTGGATTGCCAGATCTGTAAGTCTTTTACACCTGCGCAGATCCACCAGTTAGCAACTCCGACCTACAAGGAAAGGAAGGAACGTTCTGAGCAGAAGAGGGCTGAAGGTAATGCAAGCACGACCCCCACTCTAGTGGACCCTTCAGAAGTTACACTGTTGGGACGGGTTAGCTGTGACAAGTCCTCCCCTGTTGATTCTACCCCAAAGAAGAAGAAGCGTTCTGATGGCTCTCCAAGGTCGAGTAAACGGAAGCATAGCAGCAAACCTACTTCAGACGACCTCAAGTCCCTTGATGACAAGTGGAGTGAGAGATTTTCCCGTCTAGAAGCTATGCTGATTAACCAATCCTTTGCTGTTCCGGTGAGACCGGTGACCTCTGCCTCTGTGGTGCCAAGAGAACACCCTTTCTTTGATCCGGGTGCTTCTACAAGTGTTTTGTCTTCTGAGGGCACTGGTGACGTTGCTACGCAGTTGACGGCTACCCAACCTCCGCTGGGGGTTCCCGGTACTGAGGCTGAGAGAGATGGTGTTGAGAGTGCTACCCACCCTGTTCAGGGCCCCGGTACCTCTTCAGTGTTAGCCACCCAACCTTTACTGGTTCCCAGTGCAGGGACGGCCACCCAGCCTCCACAGGCTCCTGGTGCGGGTCCTGAGATTCTACCTGCCGGTGTTGAAACTACGCTGCATAACCAGTTGCCTCCCATTGGCCAGGAATCTGACGTTGCTAGGCAATATGATAGTGAGGCTGAGTTGGATGGGGAACCGTCATCTCCGGCTAGTATTCACTGCCAGGGTGATTTACCGGACACAGCTACAGATCAGGACCTCTCTGAAGACGCCAATTACAGGGAAACTATTAGAGGGGTTAGAAGTTTCATGAACTGGCATCACATCCCGGATTATGACAACTCAGCTGCCTCTATGGATGATAATCCTTTTGCCGGCTCCAGAGTGAAGACTACCGGTAAAGTGTCAGTTAAATTGCCGGTTGATGAATGGCTTTGCAAAAAACTGGAGAAACTGAATGTAACTATTGCTGAAGGTTATCCAGCTAGAAATTCTGAAACCAGTGGACTGCTACGTGACCAGTTTGTAAAGACTCCACGTTCTTCCAAGTGGTACGACATGCAAGCAGTTAAGAAGGGGGACACGTCTACCCAGGCTGTATTCCACTGGTCTCCGGAACCAGCAAAGCTGAACAGCATGTTCTCTAGGGTCGCAAGAAGAAGTTTACCTTCTGCTCCAGCTTCCCGTACTTTCAGCCAAGATACCCTTAGAAGGTGGGAGAAGGCATTCAGCGAGCAATCCGTGATGTGTAATCATGCTGCTGGGCTATCTAGATGCCTTACTAAAGTTCAGGACTCAATGGTTAACCAGCTGAAGTCTCTCCGGTCAGATTCATCAAAGGGCAAGAGTGCTGAGAGAACACAGCAAGCTATTGAAGAACTTGAATATCTGGTGACCTTTAACCGGTCAATCTCCCAAGCTATGCAGCGCACCATGCAGGATCTCTCAGAGGGAGTTTTCATCAGCATGGCCAACCTCACTCTGGCACGTCGGGATAGCTATCTGGAGTTTATCCGTGGTGGAGTCAAACCTGACACCTTAACTGCCTTACGTACATCTCCAGTCCACTTACTCTCACTGTTCCCGGACAGCTTACTGGTCAAGGCAGAAGATGAGATTTCCCGTAGTGAGGAGAGGCGTTCTATGGGTAACACACAGAGGAAACCCGGACGTTTTCATCCGTACGTTCCCTCCAGTACTAAACCTTCACACCAGCCGGACTGGAAACCCACTACACCGGCTTGGAAACAAATCAGAGACCGGCAAACTGGTCAGAAAGGTGGTGGTAAAGCCTCAAACTTCAACCAGAAGCCGGCCAAAGGGTTTAAGAAGCATAAATGACAATTATTGTGTTTCAAATGTGGTCGGATTGAAGGACTCTGTAATTGTATCCGACAAGATGGAGGGTTTGAACCCACCACCAGTGACAGATCAGAAGAACAGCAAATTGACTTTAAATGTAGACTCTCATGTTGCAAATGCTCATATTGTCACCGGGTTGCCACAAAGGAAAGGTGTAAATCCCAATATATGTCAATTGTACACAGAAATAAAATATGTGAAAGATGTTTCTTGTGTAGGTCACTTACCTTCTGTAAAGCTTGTCACCAATGCCCAACATGCTGTTTTAGATCCCCCTGTAGGGGCGAGGTTAAACCAGTGTTGGCAGAAATGGGAAACCCTGGGTTCAAGTCCAAAAGTGGTAAACATACTGAGGGAGGGTTACACTCTCCCCTTCCAGTTCAGACCCCACTTGACAAGGTCAGCGACTGTAATAAGCAACTACCACAATCCAACCAAACAGTCCTTCCTTATAGAGGCACTGTATCAGCTGATAAACAAAAATGGAGTCGAACCGGTGGACAATCCAAATTCATTGGGGTTTTACAACCGGCTATTTTTGGTACCCAAACCCAACAACCGGTGGAGACCCATCCTAGACCTGAGCACCTTGAACACCTTTTTAAACACAGGGTCGTTCAAGATGGAGACCCCAGAGACCATAAGGACCTCCCTCCAAGTAGGGGAGTGGGTCACATCCATAGATTTCAAAGATGCATACTTCCATATACCCATTCACAGTCAGTCCAGGAAGTACATGCGTTTTCACCTCCAGGGTCGGTCCTATCAGTTCAAAGCCCTTCCCTTTGGCCTTTCCACGGCTCCCATGGAGTTCACAGGGGTGGCCAAAGAGGTCAAACTCATGGCCCTTCAGAAGGGTATAAGGATCCACCAGTACCTAGACGACTGGCTGGTGAGAGCCTCTACCCTCCATACCTGTCTCCAGCATACTCAAACCCTGGTCACACTTTGTCAGGAACTAGGGTGGCTGGTGAACAAGGAAAAGTCAGAACTGGCACCCAAACAGGTCTTCAACTTCGTAGGTTACCAGTTCGACCTGAAAGAGGGCAAGGTCAGACCAACAGAAGAACGTTGGCAGGCCTTGACAGACAAGATCAGATCAATGATGTCGGATCCGGTATGTCCAGTCCGGAAATTCATGTCCCTCATAGGTCTCCTCACAGCACAGAAAAGCAAGTCCACTTAGGGCGACTCCACATGAGACCCATACAGTGGCACTTGAAAAACAATTGGAGGGTCCCAGAGTCACTGGAAAAGGTGATCCCGGTCCCCAAGTCCCTCCACCCCCATCTAAGGTGGTGGCTGGAGGAAAGCAATGTGCTTCTAGGTCAACCATTACACCCTCTAAGACATGCTCTGCAGATCTTTACAGACGCATCAAACGAAGGGTGGGGCGCTCACTTGGACGACCACACTGCAAGGGGAACTTGGTCCCTTCCAGAGAGCAAGTTTCACATAAACCACTTAGAGCTAAAAGCAGTTTTTCTAGCTCTAAAGGAGTTTCGAACCCTGGTCTGCAACAAGACAGTGTTGATAGCTACAGACAACACAACAGTGGTTGCCTATATCAACAAAGAAGGGGGGATGAAGTCGGGGTCACTGTGTGCCCTACTGTGGAGAATCCTGTCCTGGTGCACCAGACAGCAGGTAACCCTCAGGGCACGTCACATCCCTGGCCGGCTGAACGTGATAGCAGACAAGCTATCCAGACTTGGCCAGACCATTCAAACAGAGTGGTCACTTCATCCAGCAGTATTCCAAGCTGTATGCGCAAGGTGGCACCAGCCACAAGTGGACCTGTTTGCCACCAGGTTCAACAACAAACTGCCACAGTTTGTGTCACCGGTGCCAGACCCCCAGGCTTGGGCAGTGGATGCACTCAGTCTCTCCTGGGAGGACCTGGACCCATACGCCTTCCCACCGGCAGCCATCTTGGGCAAAGTGGTGGAGAAGCTCCAGAACTACCCCTGCAACAGAATAATTCTGATTGCCCCAGGGTGGCCCAACATGCCCTGGTTTTGGGACCTGGTAGCAATGTCAAGCCAGATCCCATTGTGTCTGCCCAACCTACCCAACCTAGTGTCTCAGCCATTCAACCAGGTCCTTCACAGGAACCTGTCAAATCTGAACCTACATGCCTGGCTCCTAGAGCCTCAGCAATCAAGGAGCAAGGCTTCTCTGAGGCAGTGGCAGCACGAATTGAGGCTCCTCAAAGAAGATCAATCAGATCTGTCTATGAGGCAAAGTGGACCATTTTTACAAAGTGGTGCCTCAGTAATCAGGTGGACTTCAGGGCTCCACCTCTGAAAGCCATTGCTGACTTCCTCCTGCACTTGTTTCAGGACAAGAAGTTACAACCAGGCACTATTGATGGCTACAGATCCGCCATTGCTGACAAACTGGGCAATTCCACCATTAATGTCAGCAAAGATGAGAATCTCACTCGTCTCCTGGATAGTTTCCATAGAGACAGACCTAAGGGCAGGAGGGGCATCCCCTCCTGGAACCTTTCACTGGTTTTACATCAGCTCACAAAGGCTCCTTTTGAACCCCTGAAAGAGTCCTCCTTGAAACATTTAACTTTCAAAACTGTTTTCTTGCTGGCTTTGGGTTCAGGTAAACGCAGGAGTGAGATCCATGCTTGGTTACATAAGAACATCAGACACCAGTCAGACTGGTCTAAGGTGTCTTTGTACCCCTCACCCAGTTTCCTATCCAAGAACCAGCTGGCTAAGGAAGGTCCAGATAGTGTGGCGCCAGTGGTCATCCCAGCCCTGGCCCCATCTCTGGATAGGTCACTCAAGGGTGACAGGTCCCTATGTCCAGTTAGAGCCCTGCGCTACTACTTGGACAGGACTGCAGACCTCAGGCAGAATAAGGAGTTAGTCTTTGTCTCCTTCAAGAAGGGTTTTGATAAAGACATCTCACCTGCCACCATCTCCTCATGGATCAAACAGACTGTGGTTCTGTGCTATGAGCTCTCTGACCAGGAGGCCCTCACCTTACATCAGGTCAAAGCCCATGATGTTAGGGCCTTTGCTGCTTCTAAGGCTTTCCAATCAGGGATCTCCTTAGATCAGATCTTGTCAGCCTGCCACTGGAAATCTCACAACACCTTCACCCAATTCTATTTGAAGGATGTTGCCTGGGCTGACTCAGAGCTTTTCCACCTGGGACCTGTAGTGGCTGCCCAGCAGGTGCACCACCAGGCCCAGAAGTGAGGGGATGTTGTATATATGTAAATATGTACATATTGTAAATATGTTAGATATGTACATAATGTAAATATGTTGAGTGTACATATATTTTCAAAAAAAAACAAAAAAAAAAAAACTGTGACTTGCTTCCTTTGGGAAGTTTATTTCTTCTGGGACTGAACTCAGCCCCTCTCTCTCTCTATCTTTCCCTTCTCAGACCATCTCTGGAAGGAAAGAAAAAGGGGGGGGCAACGTCGGTAGGCTCCCGGTTAACCGGTGAGTTAGTGGCCGACCCTGACCTTTCAGGGTTCTCTGACCCTAGGTCAAATGGGCCTGTTCAAATTTTGTTATGAGTTCACATAAGTCCCTAGCTGCTTACCCGCCTACCAAGCGGTAGTTATTCAGCAATTGTCCATTGGATAGGATGTATTAACGCAATAAAATTGCAAATTTAATAAGTAAATTAAATTTTTATAAGTTAATACCCTATCCAATGGACAGGCAAGGCCCACCCAACCGGCCCCGCTATCAGCTTACTAGGGGTCTTACTAGGATTAGACACAAAAAAGATGCTATGACGTCAATAGGTAAACAGGAAATGAAGTACGATGCGCCACCTGGCGAATGCACACTCTGTGACCGGTCCTGCCGGTAGTATATACAGGACGTCTTTTTCTGGCGTTTGGCGGGACCGGTCGCGCCGACCGGTAAAGCAATTGTCCATTGGATAGGGTATTAACTTATAAAAATTTAATTTACTTATTAAATTTGCAATTTGGTTTCTCATCACCACTTCTTGGATCAATCATAAGATACAAACACTATTTAAGTTTGACTACCCTTGTTTGACCTTGAAAGAGTGACCCCAAGTCAAATGTCACCATAAAGGCCGATTACCTACATTTTAAATCAAGAACAGCCCAAGGTTAAATCTGACATCAAAATAATCCCTGTCTCTGATGTCACCTAGTGAGCTGACATTCCAACAATCTCAGACCAATAACTAGAAATAGGACGCCCTGTTGCTTGTAGCTGCGACATATGAATAGAAACAGGATAGCATAGAAGAACACACATTATCATGTGTAATGTCCACCCTATCAACCTTTTGTTAAGATAGAAGCAAATTCCTGTTTATCTATTTTTGGCAAAAATTCGAAAATTCAAAATGGCCGCCATTTTTGGGAAAAGGAAAATTTTTTGAAAATTGCCAAGAGTACATTTCTTAGATAGCCTATGGGTCGAAAATTTCAACGAAATAACTCTATTTTGCACGGTTAAGGCCAGTTTGTGTTTTTCCATTTTTGGCAAAAATTCGAAAATTCAAAATGGCCGCCATATGTGGGGAGGGGAAAATTTTTGGAAAATTGCAAAGAGTACATTTCTTAGATACCCCTTGGGTCGAAAATTTCGCCGAAATCGCTCTATCTCGCACGGTTAAGGAGATAGAAGCAAATTTGTGTTTTGCCATTGTTGGTAAAAATTCGAAATTCAAAATGGCCGCCATTTTTGGGGAGGGGAAAATTTTTTGAAAATTGCAAAGATTACATTCCTTAGATACCCTGTGGGTCGAAAATTTTGACGAAATCGCTCTATCTCGCATGGTTAAGGAGATAGAAGCAAATTTGTGTTTTGCCATTTTTGGCAAAAATTCGAAAATTCAAAATGGCCACCATTTTTGGGGAGGGGAAAATTTTTTTGAAAATTGTAAAGATTACATTCCTTAAATACCCTGTGGGTCGAAAATTTCGACGAAATCGCTCTATCTCGCACGGTTAAGGAGATAGAAGGAAATTTGTGTTTTGCCATTTTTGGCAAAAATTCAAAATGGCCGCCATTTTTGGGGAGGGGAAAATTTTTGGAAAATTGCAAAGAGTACACTGCTTAGATACCCTGTGGGTTGAAAATTTTGCCGAAATCGCTCTATCTCGCACGGTTAAGGAGATAGAAGCAAATTAGTGTTTTGCCATTTTTGGCAAAAATTCTAAAATTCAAAATGGCCGCCATTTTTGGGGAGGGGCAAATTTTTTAAAAATTACCAAGAGTACAATGCTCAGATACCCTGTGGGTCGAAATCTTTGACGAAATCGCTCTATCTCACACAGTTAAGGAGATAGAAGCAAATTTGTGTTTTGCCATTTTTGGCAAAAATTCGAAAATTCAAAATGGCCGCCATTTTTGGGGAGGGGAAAATTTTTTGAAAATTGCAAAGATTACATTCCTTAGATACCCTGTGGGTCGAAAATTTCGACGAAATCGCTCTATCTCGCACGGTTAAGGAGATAGAAGCAAATTTGTGTTTTGCCATTTTTGGCAAAAATTCAAAATGGCCGCCATTTTTGGGGAGGGGAAAATTTTTGGAAAATTGCAAAGAGTACACTCCTTAGATACCCTGTGGGTTGAAAATTTCGACGAAATCGCTCTATCTGACACAGTTAAGGAGATAGAAGCAAATTTGTGTTTTGCCATTTTTGGCAAAAATTCGAAAATTCAAAATGGCCGCCCTTTTTGGGGAGGGGCAAATTTTTAAAAAATTACCAAGAGTACAATGCTCAGACACCCTGTGGGTCGAAAATTTTGCCGAAATCGCTCTATCTCGCACGGTTAAGGAGATAGAAGCAAATTTGTGTTTTGCCATTTTTGGCAAAAATTCGAAAATTCAAAATGGCCTCCATTTTTGGGGAGGGGAAAATTTTTGGAAAATTGCAAAGATTACATTCCTTAGATACCCTGTGGGTCGAAAATTTCGACAAAATCGCTCTATCTCGCACGGTTAAGGAGATAGAAGCAAATTTGTGTTTTGCCATTTTTGGCAAAAATTCGAAAATTCAAAATGGCCGCCACTTTTGGGGAGGGGAAAATTTTTTGAAAATTGCAAAGAGTACACTCCTTAGATACCCTGTGGGTCGAAAATTTCGACGAAATCGCTCTATCTCGCACGGTTAAGGAGATAGAAGCAAATTTGTGTTTTGCCATTTTTGGCAAAAATTCGAAAATTCAAAATGGCCGCCATTTTCGGGAAGGGGAAAATTTTTGGAAAATTGCAATGAGTACACTCCTTAGATACCCTGTGGGTTGAAAATTTCGACGAAATCGCTCTATCTCGCCTGGTTAAGGAGATAGAAGCAAATTTGTGTTTTGCCATTTTTGGCAAAAATTCGAAAATTCAAAATGGCCGCCATTTTTGGGGAGGGGAAAATTTTTTGAAAATTGCAGAGTACAGTCCTTAGATACCCTGTGGGTCGAAAATTTTGCCGAAATCGCTCTATCTCGCATGGTTAAGGAGATAGAAGCAAATTTGTGTTTTACCATTTTTGGCAAAAATTCGAAAATTCAAAATGGCCGCCATTTTTGGGGAGGGGCAAATTTTTTAAAAATTACCAAGAGTACAATGCTCAGATACCCTGTGGGTCGAAAATTTTGACGAAATCGCTCTATCTCGCACGGTTAAGGAGATAGAAGCAAATTTGTGTTTTGCCATTTTTGGCAAAAATTCGAAAATTCAAAATGGCCGCCATTTTCGGGAAGGGGAAAATTTTTGGAAAATTGCAATGAGTACACTCCTTAGATACCCTGTGGGTTGAAAATTTAGACGAAATCGCTCTATCTCACACAGTTAAGGAGATAGAAGCAAATTTGTGTTTTGCCATTTTTGGCAAAAATTCTAAAATTCAAAGTGGCCGCCATCTTTGGGGAGGGGAAAATTTTTTGAAAATTGCAAAGATTACATTCCTTAGATACCCTGTGGGTCGAAAATTTTGACGAAATCGCTCTATCTCGCATGGTTAAGGAGATAGAAGCAAATTTGTGTTTTGCCATTTTTGGCAAAAATTCGAAAATTCAAAATGGCCGCCATTTTTGGGGAGGGGAAAATTTTTGGAAAATTGCAAAGAGTACACTCCTTAGATACCCTGTGGGTCGAAAATTTCAACGAAATCGCTCTATCTCACACAGTTAAGGAGATAGAAGCAAATTTGTGTTTTGCCATTATTGGCAAAAATTCTAAAATTCAAAGTGGCCGCCATCTTTGGGGAGGGGAAAATTTTTTGAAAATTGCAAAGATTACATTCCTTAGATACCCTGTGGGTCGAAAATTTTGACGAAATCGCTCTATCTCGCATGGTTAAGGAGATAGAAGCAAATTTGTGTTTTGCCATTTTTGGCAAAAATTCGAAAATTCAAAATGGCCGCCATTTTTGGGGAGGGGAAAATTTTTTTGAAAATTGTAACGATTACATTCCTTAAATACCCTGTGGGTCGAAAATTTCGACGAAATCGCTCTATCTCGCACGGTTAAGGAGATAGAAGGAAATTTGTGTTTTGCCATTTTTGGCAAAAATTCGAAAATTCAAAATGGCCGCCATTTTTGGGGAGGGGCAAATTTTTTAAAAATTACCAAGAGTACAATCCTTAGATACCCTGTGGGTCAAAATTTTTGACGAAATCGCTCTATCTCGCACGGTTAAGGAGATAGAAGCAAATTTGTGTTTTGCCATTTTTGGCAAAAATTCGAAAATTCAAAATGGCCGCCATTTTTGGGGAGGGGCAAATTTTTTAAAAATTACCAAGAGTACAATCCTTAGATACCCTGTGGGTCAAAATTTTTGACGAAATCGCTCTATCTCGCACGGTTAAGGAGATAGAAGCAAATTTGTGTTTTGCCATTTTTGGCAAAAATTCGAAAATTCAAAATGGCCGCCATTTTTGGGGAGGGGAAAATTTTTGGAAAATTGCAAAGAGTACACTCCTTAGATACCCTGTGGGTCGAAAATTTTGCCGAAATCGCTCTATCTCGCACGGTTAAGGAGATAGAAGCAAATTTGTGTTTTGCCATTTTTGGCAAAAATTCGAAAATTCAAAATGGCCGCCATTTTTGGGGAGGGGCAAATTTTTTAAAAATTACCAAGAGTACAATGCTCAGATACCCTGTGGGTCGAAAATTTCGACGAAATCGCTCTATCTCACACAGTTAAGGAGATAGAAGCAAATTTGTGTTTTGCCATTTTTGGCAAAAATTCTAAAATTCAAAGTGGCCGCCATCTTTGGGGAGGGGAAAATTTTTTGAAAATTGCAAAGATTACATTCCTTAGATACCCTGTGGGTCGAAAATTTTGACGAAATCGCTCTATCTTGCATGGTTAAGGAGATAGAAGCAAATTTGTGTTTTGCCATTTTTGGCAAAAATTCAAAATGGCCGCCATTTTTGGGGAGGGGAAAATTTTTGGAAAATTGCAAAGAGTACACTCCTTAGATACCCTGTGGGTTGAAAATTTCGACGAAATCGCTCTATCTGACACAGTTAAGGAGATAGAAGCAAATTTGTGTTTTGCCATTTTTGGCAAAAATTCGAAAATTCAAAATGGCCGCCATTTTTGGGGAGGGGAAAATTTTTGGAAAATTGCAAAGAGTACACTCCTTAGATACCCTGTGGGTCGAAAATTTCAACGAAATCGCTCTATCTCACACAGTTAAGGAGATAGAAGCAAATTTGTGTTTTGCCATTATTGGCAAAAATTCTAAAATTCAAAGTGGCCGCCATCTTTGGGGAGGGGAAAATTTTTTGAAAATTGCAAAGATTACATTCCTTAGATACCCTGTGGGTCGAAAATTTTGACGAAATCGCTCTATCTCGCATGGTTAAGGAGATAGAAGCAAATTTGTGTTTTGCCATTTTTGGCAAAAATTCGAAAATTCAAAATGGCCGCCATTTTTGGGGAGGGGAAAATTTTTTTGAAAATTGTAACGATTACATTCCTTAAATACCCTGTGGGTCGAAAATTTCGACGAAATCGCTCTATCTCGCACGGTTAAGGAGATAGAAGGAAATTTGTGTTTTGCCATTTTTGGCAAAAATTCTAAAATTGAAAATGGCCGCCATTTTTGGGGAGGGGCAAATTTTTTAAAAATTACCAAGAGTACAATCCTTAGATACCCTGTGGGTCAAAATTTTTGACGAAATCGCTCTATCTCGCACGGTTAAGGAGATAGAAGCAAATTTGTGTTTTGCCATTTTTGGCAAAAATTCGAAAATTCAAAATGGCCGCCATTTTTGGGGAGGGGAAAATTTTTGGAAAATTGCAAAGAGTACACTCCTTAGATACCCTGTGGGTCGAAAATTTTGCCGAAATCGCTCTATCTCGCACGGTTAAGGAGATAGAAGCAAATTTGTGTTTTGCCATTTTTGGCAAAAATTCGAAAATTGAAAATGGCCGCCATTTTCGGGAAGGGGAAAATTTTTGGAAAATTGCAATGAGTACACTCCTTAGATACCCTGTGGGTTGAAAATTTCGACGAAATCGCTCTATCTCACACAGTTAAGGAGATAGAAGCAAATTTGTGTTTTGCCATTTTTGGCAAAAATTCTAAAATTCAAAGTGGCCGCCATCTTTGGGGAGGGGAAAATTTTTTGAAAATTGCAAAGATTACATTCCTTAGATACCCTGTGGGTCGAAAATTTTGACGAAATCGCTCTATCTTGCATGGTTAAGGAGATAGAAGCAAATTTGTGTTTTGCCATTTTTGGCAAAAATTCAAAATGGCCGCCATTTTTGGGGAGGGGAAAATTTTTGGAAAATTGCAAAGAGTACACTCCTTAGATACCCTGTGGGTTGAAAATTTCGACGAAATCGCTCTATCTGACACAGTTAAGGAGATAGAAGCAAATTTGTGTTTTGCCATTTTTGGCAAAAATTCGAAAATTCAAAATGGCCGCCCTTTTTGGGGAGGGGCAAATTTTAAAAAAATTACCAAGAGTACAATGCTCAGACACCCTGTGGGTCGAAAATTTTGCCGAAATCGCTCTATCTCGCACGGTTAAGGAGATAGAAGCAAATTTGTGTTTTGCCATTTTTGGCAAAAATTCGAAAATTCAAAATGGCCTCCATTTTTGGGGAGGGGAAAATTTTTGGAAAATTGCAAAGATTACATTCCTTAGATACCCTGTGGGTCGAAAATTTCGACAAAATCGCTCTATCTCGCACGGTTAAGGAGATAGAAGCAAATTTGTGTTTTGCCATTTTTGGCAAAAATTCGAAAATTCAAAATGGCCGCCACTTTTGGGGAGGGGAAAATTTTTTGAAAATTGCAAAGAGTACACTCCTTAGATACCCTGTGGGTCGAAAATTTTGACGAAATCGCTCTATCTCGCACGGTTAAGGAGATAGAAGCAAATTTGTGTTTTGCCATTTTTGGCAAAAATTCGAAAATTCAAAATGGCCGCCATTTTCGGGAAGGGGAAAATTTTTGGAAAATTGCAATGAGTACACTCCTTAGATACCCTGTGGGTTGAAAATTTCGACGAAATCGCTCTATCTCGCATGGTTAAGGAGATAGAAGCAAATTTGTGTTTTGCCATTTTTGGCAAAAATTCGAAAATTCAAAATGGCCGCCATTTTTGGGGAGGGGAAAATTTTTGGAAAATTGCAAAGAGTACAGTCGTTAGATACCCTGTGGGTCGAAAATTTTGCCGAAATCGCTCTATCTCGCATGGTTAAGGAGATAGAAGCAAATTTGTGTTTTACCATTTTTGGCAAAAATTCGAAAATTCAAAATGGCCGCCATTTTTGGGGAGGGGCAACTTTTTTAAAAATTACCAAGAGTACAATGCTCAGATACCCTGTGGGTCGAAAAATTTTGACGAAATCGCTCTATCTCACACAGTTAAGGAGATAGAAGCAAATTTGTGTTTTGCCATTTTTGGCAAAAATTCTAAAATTCAAAGTGGCCGCCATCTTTGGGGAGGGGAAAATTTTTTGAAAATTGCAAAGATTACATTCCTTAGATACCCTGTGGGTCGAAAATTTTGACGAAATCGCTCTATCTCGCATGGTTAAGGAGATAGAAGCAAATTTGTGTTTTGCCATTTTTGGCAAAAATTCGAAAATTCAAAATGGCCGCCATTTTTGGGGAGGGGAAAATTTTTGGAAAATTGCAAAGAGTACACTCCTTAGATACCCTGTGGGTCGAAAATTTCAACGAAATCGCTCTATCTCACACAGTTAAGGAGATAGAAGCAAATTTGTGTTTTGCCATTATTGGCAAAAATTCTAAAATTCAAAGTGGCCGCCATCTTTGGGGAGGGGAAAATTTTTTGAAAATTGCAAAGATTACATTCCTTAGATACCCTGTGGGTCGAAAATTTTGACGAAATCGCTCTATCTCGCATGGTTAAGGAGATAGAAGCAAATTTGTGTTTTGCCATTTTTGGCAAAAATTCTAAAATTCAAAGTGGCCGCCATCTTTGGGGAGGGGAAAATTTTTTGAAAATTGCAAAGATTACATTCCTTAGATACCCTGTGGGTCGAAAATTTTGACGAAATCGCTCTATCTTGCATGGTTAAGGAGATAGAAGCAAATTTGTGTTTTGCCATTTTTGGCAAAAATTCAAAATGGCCGCCATTTTTGGGGAGGGGAAAATTTTTGGAAAATTGCAAAGAGTACACTCCTTAGATACCCTGTGGGTTGAAAATTTCGACGAAATCGCTCTATCTGACACAGTTAAGGAGATAGAAGCAAATTTGTGTTTTGCCATTTTTGGCAAAAATTCGAAAATTCAAAATGGCCGCCCTTTTTGGGGAGGGGCAAATTTTTAAAAAATTACCAAGAGTACAATGCTCAGACACCCTGTGGGTCGAAAATTTTGCCGAAATCGCTCTATCTCGCACGGTTAAGGAGATAGAAGCAAATTTGTGTTTTGCCATTTTTGGCAAAAATTCGAAAATTCAAAATGGCCTCCATTTTTGGGGAGGGGAAAATTTTTGGAAAATTGCAAAGATTACATTCCTTAGATACCCTGTGGGTCGAAAATTTCGACAAAATCGCTCTATCTCGCACGGTTAAGGAGATAGAAGCAAATTTGTGTTTTGCCATTTTTGGCAAAAATTCGAAAATTCAAAATGGCCGCCACTTTTGGGGAGGGGAAAATTTTTTGAAAATTGCAAAGAGTACACTCCTTAGATACCCTGTGGGTCGAAAATTTTGACGAAATCGCTCTATCTCGCACGGTTAAGGAGATAGAAGCAAATTTGTGTTTTGCCATTTTTGGCAAAAATTCGAAAATTCAAAATGGCCGCCATTTTCGGGAAGGGGAAAATTTTTGGAAAATTGCAATGAGTACACTCCTTAGATACCCTGTGGGTTGAAAATTTCGACGAAATCGCTCTATCTCGCATGGTTAAGGAGATAGAAGCAAATTTGTGTTTTGCCATTTTTGGCAAAAATTCGAAAATTCAAAATGGCCGCCATTTTTGGGGAGGGGAAAATTTTTGGAAAATTGCAAAGAGTACAGTCCTTAGATACCCTGTGGGTCGAAAATTTTGCCGAAATCGCTCTATCTCGCATGGTTAAGGAGATAGAAGCAAATTTGTGTTTTACCATTTTTGGCAAAAATTCGAAAATTCAAAATGGCCGCCATTTTTGGGGAGGGGCAACTTTTTTAAAAATTACCAAGAGTACAATGCTCAGATACCCTGTGGGTCGAAAAATTTTGACGAAATCGCTCTATCTCGCACGGTTAAGGAGATAGAAGCAAATTTGTGTTTTGCCATTTTTGGCAAAAATTCGAAAATTCAAAATGGCCGCCATTTTTGGGGAGGGGAAAATTTTTTGAAAATTGCAAAGATTACATTCCTTAGATACCCTGTGGGTCGAAAATTTCGACGAAATCGCTCTATCTCGCACGGTTAAGGAGATAGAAGCAAATTTGTGTTTTGCCATTTTTGGCAAAAATTCGAAAATTCAAAATGGCCGCCATTTTTGGGGAGGGGAAAATTTTTGGAAAATTGCAAAGAGTACACTCCTTAGATACCCTGTGGGTCGAAAATTTTGCCGAAATCGCTCTATCTCGCACGGTTAAGGAGATAGAAGCAAATTTGTGTTTTGCCATTTTTGGCAAAAATTCGAAAATTCAAAATGGCCGCCATTTTCGGGAAGGGGAAAATTTTTGGAAAATTGCAATGAGTACACTCCTTAGATACCCTGTGGGTTGAAAATTTCGACGAAATCGCTCTATCTCACACAGTTAAGGAGATAGAAGCAAATTTGTGTTTTGCCATTTTTGGCAAAAATTCTAAAATTCAAAGTGGCCGCCATCTTTGGGGAGGGGAAAATTTTTTGAAAATTGCAAAGATTACATTCCTTAGATACCCTGTGGGTCGAAAATTTTGACGAAATCGCTCTATCTCGCATGGTTAAGGAGATAGAAGCAAATTTGTGTTTTGCCATTTTTGGCAAAAATTCGAAAATTCAAAATGGCCGCCATTTTTGGGGAGGGGAAAATTTTTGGAAAATTGCAAAGAGTACACTCCTTAGATACCCTGTGGGTCGAAAATTTCGACGAAATCGCTCTATCTCACACAGTTAAGGAGATAGAAGCAAATTTGTGTTTTGCCATTTTTGGCAAAAATTCTAAAATTCAAAGTGGCCGCCATCTTTGGGGAGGGGAAAATTTTTTGAAAATTGCAAAGATTACATTCCTTAGATACCCTGTGGGTCGAAAATTTTGACGAAATCGCTCTATCTCGCATGGTTAAGGAGATAGAAGCAAATTTGTGTTTTGCCATTTTTGGCAAAAATTCGAAAATTCAAAATGGCCGCCATTTTTGGGGAGGGGAAAATTTTTGGAAAATTGCAAAGAGTACACTCCTTAGATACCCTGTGGGTCGAAAATTTCAACGAAATCGCTCTATCTCACACAGTTAAGGAGATAGAAGCAAATTTGTGTTTTGCCATTATTGGCAAAAATTCTAAAATTCAAAGTGGCCGCCATCTTTGGGGAGGGGAAAATTTTTTGAAAATTGCAAAGATTACATTCCTTAGATACCCTGTGGGTCGAAAATTTTGACGAAATCGCTCTATCTCGCATGGTTAAGGAGATAGAAGCAAATTTGTGTTTTGCCATTTTTGGCAAAAATTCGAAAATTCAAAATGGCCGCCATTTTTGGGGAGGGGAAAATTTTTGGAAAATTGCAAAGAGTACACTCCTTAGATACCCTGTGGGTCGAAAATTTCAACGAAATCGCTCTATCTCACACAGTTAAGGAGATAGAAGCAAATTTGTGTTTTGCCATTATTGGCAAAAATTCTAAAATTCAAAGTGGCCGCCATCTTTGGGGAGGGGAAATTTTTTGAAAATTGCAAAGATTACATTCCTTAGATACCCTGTGGGTCGAAAATTTTGACGAAATCGCTCTATCTCGCATGGTTAAGGAGATAGAAGGAAATTTGTGTTTTGCCATTTTTGGCAAAAATTCGAAAATTCAAAATGGCCGCCATTTTTGGGGAGGGGAAAATTTTTTTGAAAATTGTAACGATTACATTCCTTAAATACCCTGTGGGTCGAAAATTTCGACGAAATCGCTCTATCTCGCACGGTTAAGGAGATAGAAGGAAATTTGTGTTTTGCCATTTTTGGCAAAAATTCTAAAATTGAAAATGGCCGCCATTTTTGGGGAGGGGCAAATTTTTTAAAAATTACCAAGAGTACAATCCTTAGATACCCTGTGGGTCAAAATTTTTGACGAAATCGCTCTATCTCGCACGGTTAAGGAGATAGAAGCAAATTTGTGTTTTGCCATTTTTGGCAAAAATTCGAAAATTCAAAATGGCCGCCATTTTCGGGAAGGGGAAAATTTTTGGAAAATTGCAATGAGTACACTCCTTAGATACCCTGTGGGTTGAAAATTTCGACGAAATCGCTCTATCTCACACAGTTAAGGAGATAGAAGCAAATTTGTGTTTTGCCATTTTTGGCAAAAATTCTAAAATTCAAAGTGGCCGCCATCTTTGGGGAGGGGAAAATTTTTTGAAAATTGCAAAGATTACATTCCTTAGATACCCTGTGGGTCGAAAATTTTGACGAAATCGCTCTATCTTGCATGGTTAAGGAGATAGAAGCAAATTTGTGTTTTGCCATTTTTGGCAAAAATTCGAAAATTCAAAATGGCCGCCATTTTTGGGGAGGGGAAAATTTTTTTGAAAATTGTAACGATTACATTCCTTAAATACCCTGTGGGTCGAAAATTTCGACGAAATCGCTCTATCTCGCACGGTTAAGGAGATAGAAGGAAATTTGTGTTTTGCCATTTTTGGCAAAAATTCTAAAATTCAAAATGGCCGCCATTTTTGGGGAGGGGAAAATTTTTTTTAAATTACCAAGAGTACAATGCTCAGATACCCCGTGGGTCGAAATTTTTGACGAAATCGCTCTATCTCGCACGGTTAAGGAGATAGAAGCAAATTTGTGTTTTGCCATTTTTGGCAAAAATTCGAAAATTCAAAATGGCCGCCATTTTTGGGGAGGGGAAAATTTTTGGAAAATTGCAAAGAGTACACTCCTTAGATACCCTGTGGGTCGAAAATTTTTCCGAAATCGCTCTATCTCGCACGGTTAAGGAGATAGAAGCAAATTTGTGTTTTGCCATTTTTGGCAAAAATTCGAAAATCGCTCTATCTCGCACGGTTAAGGAGATAGAAGCAAATTTGTGTTTTGCCATTTTTGGCAAAAATTCGAAAATTCAAAATGGCCGCCATTTTTGGGGAGGGGAAAATTTTTGGAAAATTGCAAAGAGTACACTCCTGAGATACCCTGTGGGTCGAAAATTTTGCCGAAATCGCTCTATCTCGCACGGTTAAGGAGATAGAAGCAAATTTGTGTTTTGCCATTTTTGGCGAAAATTCAAAATGGCCGCCATTTTTGGGGAGGGGCAAATTTTTTAAAAATTACCAAGAGTACAATGCTCAGATACCCTGTGGGTCGAAAATTTTGCCGAAATCGCTCTATCTCGCACGGTTAAGGAGATAGAAGCAAATTTGTGTTTTACCATTTCTGGCAAAAATTCGAAAATTCAAAATGGCCGCCATTTTTGGGGAGGGGCAAATTTTTTAAAAATTACCAAGAGTACAATGCTCAGATACCCTGTGGGTCGAAAATTTTGACGAAATCGCTCTATCTCGCACGGTTAAGGAGATAGAAGCAAATTTGTGTTTTGCCATTTTTGGCAAAAATTCGAAAATTCAAAATGGCCGCCATTTTTGGGGAGGGGAAAATTTTTTGAAAATTGCAAAGATTACATTCCTTAGATACCCTGTGGGTCGAAAATTTCGACGAAATCGCTCTATCTCGCACGGTTAAGGAGATAGAAGCAAATTTGTGTTTTGCCATTTTTGGCAAAAATTCGAAAATTCAAAATGGCCGCCATTTTTGGGGAGGGGAAAATTTTTTGAAAATTGCAAAGATTACATTTCTTAGATACCCTGTGGGTCGAAAATTTCGATGAAATCGCTCTATCTCGCACGGTTAAGGAGATAGAAGCAAATTTGTGTTTTGCCATTTTTGGCAAAAATTCGAAAATTCAAAATGGCCGCCATTTTTGGGGAGGGGAAAATTTTTTGAAAATTGCAAAGATTACATTTCTTAGATACCCTGTGGGTCGAAAATTTCGACGAAATCGCTCTATCTCGCACGGTTAAGGAGATAGAAGCAAATTTGTGTTTTGCCATTTTTGGCAAAAATTCGAAAATTCAAAATGGCCGCCATTTTTGGGGAGGGGAAAATTTTTGGAAAATTGCAAAGAGTACATTCCTTAGATACCCTGTGAGTCAAAAATTCTGTCCAAATCGCTCTATCTCTTACGGTTTCTGAGATATTAAGATTTTTTCGTTTTTCGCAAAAATTCAAGATGGCCGCCAAAAGTGGAGAAAATTGAAAATTTTCAATTTTGTACAGAATACTCTTCTACTACCCTGTGAGTCAAAAATTCTGTCGAAATCGCTCTATCTCTTACGGTTTCTGAGATATTAGCAAATTACTCAAAAGTAGTACTGAAAATACACAATGAAGTACCTAAATGGCTATTACTCATGTACTGACAAAGCTATCAGTCCCAAATGCAATACCAAGCGAGCTATGGACATAACAATCTTGTATTCAAAATTGTAGTAAAATATCTTTAATTATCTTGGCTTAAATGCACGGAAACCAATGGGTACTGAAAATAGCTGTACTTAAGTATTACTCAGTAAGCAAAAGAGGTACCACAGCCAAAAGCAATCCCAAGCAAGCTACTGACCCAATAAGCCTGCATACCAAATTTGGTGACAATAGCTCTAATACTTTTCCTTTAAATGAGCGGAAACCATGCGTGACGCCGGACATCGGACGCCGGACGCCGGACATCGGACATCGGACGGCGAAAAAAGCAAAAATAATATATCCACCCCCCAGGGGGGTGGACATAATAAGCAAGGTATACTCACTTAACTTGGCCAAAGGTGACTATGCAGGGTACTTTGATATTGGTTGAATAACATTCAATAGAGGTTCAAGATCAAATGTCTATGGTTGTAAAGAACATCTATATCTGTTATACATATTCTTCATGAAGAAATTCAACTTCCACTTGTGAGAATCAGCCAGCAGGAAAAGCTAGATAAATTTCAAAGAAATACCTGTGCTTTCGTATTGATTTCTAAAATGAGTTTAATTTTAAACACTGAATAAAGATGCCCTGAAATTTTATGAGGCTAGGTGGTCTAATTTATTTTTGAGCACATCAGCAGTGAAAACTCTCTTCATGCATAGTGGCTTCATAACCAAAGTAAACCCATATTATCCATCCGATATCTCTGGTAGATTCAATAAGAGAACAAAATGACTGCACACATCCATACGCTGATATCTTATTTTGAGACCAGCTAGAAATACAGGAAGTTGACTATGTTAATGTTCAAAAGTAGCATCAGAGATGCCTATACCTAACATTTTGTCCAGGGTATATCTCAGAAACTGGATGAAGTATGCAATTGATACTTGGCAGGGATATTGGTTGAGTTTTGGTGTGCAGTGTCATAGTGACTTACATATGACCTCAGACCTTGCTGTAGTAATCTTGACCTTTAAATTATTGTCTGGGTTATACATGTATCGGAAACCCAAAGGTGTAGGAAGTTTTGTGGTAGATATATTGGTTCTTGGTTGTAGGTTTGCACTGTAATGGTGTGACCTTGACTGCCAGAATGTTCTCTGTCATATTTAAGACATTTTCTTCTCTAACAAAGATGTATCGATTGCTTGCAACTGATTATTATGTGTATTTTTACCTTATTGTGCAATCTCCATTTATGGATATACTTCAATTAATAAATAGATCAGTTAAAATTTTTTTACAGCTTCATAACTTTAAGCTTACACATTAATGGTGCAATCTTGCTATTAAATTGTCATGTTTTGATACTTTGTCTCTAAATCATTTATTTTCTGTAGCTTTATTTTTCCTGCACCTTTTACATAACTTACACCGTACTGAAAGACCTTATCTTTACACTTTATTACCTCTTCTACTTCCTATGGTGTCCAATGATATTTCCCCCAGTTGTTAGTGGTCAGGGTCACTACAGCAAATTCAAAGGTCAAATCAAGGTCACCCACCATGAGATTGCACACCTATCTCTCAAAACCAATATCCCCGCCATATATCAACTTCCTACAACTTATCGCTTCCAAGACATAGTGCAGTTAATATTTTAAAAGTTAATCTATGTCAAAATCAAAGGTAAAATCAAGGTAAACCATGACATTGCACACCTACATCCCTAACAATATCCCTGCTAAGTATGAACTTCCTATACCTGAAAATTTCTCGCATACAGCCCGGAAAAGATGACATGGGTAAAAACAATACCCACACAAATTTCGGGAAAAACATCTTCAAAATTGACTGTCTAGGTGTGAAATTACAAAACTTCGGGTTGTACATACCATTGCAGTAAATCTAGCAGAATATAATATTTGGAGTCACCTTAACTGTTGAAATGATTACTTTCATCGCTGCAACTGGGCCAAACTGAATCCATTAATTTATCAGGTAAACCATTACTGTGAGAAACTTTTTTAAATCTTAAGTTATTTCCAAGTAGTCATAAGATTCTTTATTAAATCTTATTAATATATCCACAATAGCACTTTAGCATTCTGTAGACATTGCTCCACTAAGTAATATTAAACCAAGGATATAAAATGGTGCATGGTTACAGAATTCCCCAAAACCAGAATTTTACTGAAAATGAAGAGAAAATCCAGCATATATTCATAAAATTATTAGTCTAATCTACTGCTTTGAAGGCGCAATATCTTCCCCACTAAGGGGAACTCAGTGCGCTAGTTAACAAAAATCATTTCTTATAAGGAGTCGAGGGGCGTTCAAGGTCAGTGTACCAGGTTTGTGGGTGGGACCGAGAGGGAAGGAGACTAAGTTGGGAAGCTAGAGTTGAAAAGGTGCGTTTTGAGGTGTTTCCTGAAAGATGCGACAGAGGGACTGTTTCTTATTTGGAAGGGGAGAGAGTTCCAAAGAACTGGGGCATAGTGACTAAAAGAATTTGAGAAGTGTTTAATTGATTTATGAACTCTGCGGTCAAAAGTGGGGGTATGAAGGAACTTGAGTTTAGGGGTACTTCGTCTAATATTTCTAAAGGAAGTGTAGGGGTGGATTAGTTCTGTTAGGTAAACAGGCTGACCTTGGTTGAGGATTTTGTATGTAATGAGGCCTATTTTGAATTGTACCCTATACCTAACTGGAAGGCAATGGAGTTTTTTTCAGTTGAGGGGTGATGTGAGAAAATTTTGAGGAATGGGGGACAACCCTGCAGAGTGAATTTTGAACTAGTTGCAATCTTCTTAGCTCAAAGTCTGTGAGTGATAGAAACAGGGAATTGCAGTAGTCCAATCTGCTGCTGACCAAGGTATTGGCTAAAAGAACTGTTGTTTTAAGGTTTAGAAGGTTGCGTATTCTGTAGAGGTCTCTTGCATGAGCTCTAGTGGACTTTATGACCTGTGACACATGGTCGGAGAAAGTGAAATTGGAGTCAAACACCACTCTGAGGTTCTTGACACTTTGTGCTGGTGAGACCTGATTACCAAGAATATTGATTGGAAAGTGAGGAAGGAGTTGTTTACGGTTGTTTTTCGAACCTATCAAAATGAACTCGGTTTTGTCAGGGTTGAGTTTTAATTTATTTGTGAACATGAAGTTTTGGATGTCGTTTAGGCAATTTTTTAGTTTTTGTACAGAGTAAGAAAAATTTGCTGGAGAGAGTGAAATGTATAGCTGAGTGTCATCGGTGTAGAAATGGTAATTGATGTTGCTGTGAGATTGAATGATGGAGCTGATTGGGTTGGTGTAAAGGGAAAAAAGAATTGGACCAAGGACGGAGCCCTGGGGGACCCCATGCTGAAGGGCAGCAGGATTTGAGAGTGTGCTGCCTACCTTGACCGACTGTGTCCTTCCCGACAGGCATGATTTGAACCAGCCAAGTGCCAGTTCACTGATTCCATAGTAACCATTAAGTCTGTCCAGGAGTATAGTGTGATCAATGGTGTCGAAAGCGGCGGAGTGATCTAGAAGGGTGAGGGCTGTAACAGACCCTTTGGCCATATTGAGAAGAATATCATTGTGAATGTTGAGGGCACTTTCAGTAGAATGGTGTTTTCTATACGCAGACTGGAAGGCAGTCATCAGGCCGGCTTCATCAAGGTGAGTATGTAGCTGGGCTGCTACTACCCTTTCAAGTATCTTTGAAATAAAGTTTAGATTGGAAACGGGCCTGTAATTTTTGAAAACTTCCTTGTCTAGGGATGATTTTTTGAGAATTGGGCTTACATGGGCCTGCTTAAAGAAATTAGGACACGTACCTTGTGCTAGAGAGGCGTTGATTATTGAGGTGATGGGGGTAATAAGGATATCCAGGAATTCAAGAACAAGAAAAGTGGGCGAAGGATCAAGGGAACATGATTTAGTGGGAGTCTTGAATGATCTTGGTGACCTGCTCTTCAGTTACAGCAGAGAAAGAGGCGAATGTGGGTGGAGGAGAGTCTGGGGTGATGTGTTGGAAATTGAGTGAGGTAGAGAAAATTGAGTGAATTTTATCAATTTTTTCTGTAAAGAACTCGACAAATCTGTCAGCCAAAAGCTTTGGGGGGTTTATAGATGGGAGAATCTTTGCTGGGATTCTGTGTAACACATCACCCAGGACTCGCCATAGTTTTTGTGGGTTGTGGGGATTGTCCCGAGGAATTCAGATTTGACCTGCATGCAGATTTTATTGTACTGGTGGACTTTCTGCATGTATTGGGATCTATTGAAGGTAGATTTATTTCGGCGCCAAATACGTTCAAACAAACGCTTGGTCTCCTTTGCCGCAATTACCGTTTCATTAACCCATCCTGGGATGTACTTCGCCTTGGTATTTTTGGTGTGTGGTGGTGCATATTTGTCAATAAGGGTGGACAAAGTAGTATGATATTGTTCATAAACAGTGTCGGCTTCCTTGGAAGGATTATTAAGTAGTTCAGAAGCAAGGAGATCTGTTTTCAATTTGTCTTTATCAATTTTATGGTATTTACGAAAGGTGACTGTAGCCTTGGTTTGGGTTGTAGGGGTTGAGAGATTAAGAGTAAAACTAATTGAAAAGTGGTCGGAAAAGGCATCAGTGGTATGGACATTGGAAATATAGTCATTGCTAGATTTGGTTAATACCTGGTCTACCTGGATACCTGGTTTAATTAGCAATTAAATGATGCATTCTTTAGGCTATTCATGACTTGTGTATACAAGTTCTTGATCAGTAAAAAAAACAAGAGGAGAGTGCCCGTGAACGGGCACTGTGTCAGCTGACTGAATGTTTTTGATTTGTGATGGTGATAATGAGAGGAAAGCATAATTATCAGGGAAAGGGCTGTACAGAAATACAGTTGTTCGAAAGATATTCCGAAGCTGACAGAAGAAAAGGACAAAAAAGCTGTACCCTGCAAATGGTATTATGAAATAAAGTAACAAGGTAATTGTTTAAGTGTAAAAAGTAGGTTAAAAATATTTAAAGAAATACTATAAATGCAATATCCTCATTCGACCATGAAGAAGGGATCCAAAGGTCAAATCTGACCATACCAAAAGATTCCCAGCCAAAGAATTTAGGATGGTTTACCATCCCAAACCTCTCGGACCAATAATAAGTGAGTCATAGGCACTTTTTAAGTTTGGCTATCCTTGTTTGACCTTGACGGACGGGTCTAAGGTCAAATCCGACCACACAAAAAATTCCCAGCCCATGATTTCCTGTAGCTTGTTTACCATCCCAAACCTGTAGGACCAATAATAAGCGAGTTATAAGCAATTGTAAGTTTGGCTATCCTCAATTGACCTTGAAGGAGGGGTCCCAGGTCAAATCTGACCACACCAAAAGAATCCCAGCCCATGATTTCCTATATGTTGGTTTACCATCCCAAACCTCCAAGACCAATAATACGCGAGTTATAAGCACTTTAAGTTTGACTATCTTCGTTTGACCTGGAAGGAGGGGTCTAAGGTGAAATCCGACCACACCAAAAGATTCCCAGCCCATGATTTTCTATAGGTTGGTTTTCCATTCCAAACCTCTAGCACCAATAATAAGCGAGTTATAAGCACTTTTAAGTTTGGCTATCCTCATTTGACCTTGAAGGAGGGGTCCAAGGTGAAATCCGACCACACCAAAAAATTCCCAGCTCATGATTTTCTATAGGTTGGTTTTCATTCCAAACCTCTAGGACCAATAATAAGCGAGTTATAAGCACTTTTATGTTTGGCTATCCTCATTTGACCTTGAAGGAGGGTTCCAAGGTCAAATCGGACCATATTAACAGATTCCCAGCCCATGATTTCCTACAGGTTGGATACAATGATTTACTCAACAGTGAGAACCTGAAAGAAGCTATTGCTCAGCTATGCCATGACATAGAGGTCTGCAATTTCACTATGTTATAGCTGACCAAAACGTCTGTGAATAACATATTTAACAAAATACTCTAAATGTAATAGTTTTAAAGTTACAACTGATTTACTCAAGAGTGAGAACCTCAAAGTAACTATTACTCAGCTATGCAATGAGCTACATGTCTGAATTTTTGCTCTGTTATAGCTGACCTAAAAGTAGGTGAACAACATATTTAAGCAAAATACTGTAAATGCAATAGTTTTCAAGTTACAACTGATTTACTCAATAGTGAGAACCTGAAAATAGCTATTGCTCCGCTATGCCATGAGCTATAGGTCTGTAATATTATAGCTAACCCAAAAGCTAACCCAAAAGTAGGTGAACAATATATTTTAACAAAATACTCCAAATGCAATATTTTTCAAGTTACAGCCGATTTACTCAACAGTCAGTGCCTGAGAATAGCTATTGCTCAGTTGTGCCATGACCTACAGGTCTGTAATTTCACTATGTTATAGCTGACCCAAAAGTAGCTGAATAACATATTTGCACAAATTTCTGTAAAGGCAATAGTTTTCCAATTACAACTGATTTACTCAACAGTGAGAACTTCAAAGTAGCTATTACTCAGCTATGCAATGAGCCACAGGTCTGGAACTTCACTATGTTATAGCTGACCCCAAAATAGGTGAATAACATATTGCAACAAAATACTCTAAATGCAATAGTTTCCAAGTTATAAGTGATTTACTCAACAGTGATAACCTCAAAGTAGCTATTACTCAGCTATGCCATGAGCTACAGGTCTGAAATTTTACTATGTTATAGCTGACACAAAAGTAGCTGAATAACATATTTATACTAAATTCTCTAAATGCAATAGTTTTCAAATTATAAGTGATTTACTCAACATTGAGAACTTCAAAGTAGCTATTACTCAGCTATGCAATGAGTCACAGGTCTGGAACTTCACTATGTTATAGCTGACCCCAAAATAGGTGAATAACATATTGAAACAAAATACTCTAAATGCAATAATTTCCAAGTTATAAGCGATTTACTCAACAGTGATAACCTCAAAGTAGCTATTACTCAGCTATGCCATGAGCTACAGGTCTGAAATTTTACTATGTTATAGCTGACCCAAAAGTAGGTGAACAACATATTTAAGCAAAATACTGTACATGCAATAGTTTTCAAGTAACAACTGATTTACTCAATAGTGATGACCTAAAAGTAGCTGTTACTCAGCTATGCCATGAGCTACAGGTCTGAAATTTTACTATGTTATAGCTGACCCAAAAGTAGCTGAATAACATATTTAGATTAAATTCTCTAAATGCAATAGTTTTGCAATTACAACTGATTTACTCAATAGTGAGAACCTCAAAGTAGTTATTACTCAGCTATGCAATGAGCTACAGGTCTGAAATTTTACTATGTTATAGCTGACCCAAAGTAGGTGAACAACATATTTAAGCAAAATACTGTAAATGCAATAGTTTTGAGGTTACAACTGATTTACTCAATAGTGATGACCTAAAAGTAGCTATTACTCAGCTATGCCATGAGCTACAGGTCTGAAATTTTACTATGTTATAGCTGGCCCAAAAGTAGCTGAATAACATATTTATACGAAATTCTCTAAATGCAATAGGTTTTAAGTTACAAGTGATTTACTCAATAGTGAGAACTTCAAAGTAGCTATTACTCAGCTATGCAATGAGCCACAGATCTGAAACTTCACTATGTTATAGCTGATCCCAAAATAGGTGAATAACATATTGAAACAAAATACTGTAAATGCAATAGTTTCCAAGTTATAAGCGATTTACTCAACAGTGATAACCTAAAAGTAGCTATTACTCAGCTATGCCATGAGCTACAGGTCTGAAATTTTACTATGTTATAGCTGACCCAAAAGTAGCTGAATAACATATTTATACGAAATTCTCTAAATGCAATAGTTTTGAAGTTATAAGCGATTTACTCAACAGTGATAACCTAAAAGTAGCTATTACTCAGCTATGCCATGAGCTACAGGTCTAAAATTTTACTATGTTATAGCTGACCCAAAAGTAGCTGAATAACATATTTATACGAAATTCTGTAAATGCAATAGTTTTTAAGTTACAAGTGATTTTACTCATGATGGAAGTTACTGAAAAGCCCAAAAGTAGCTATTACTCACTTAGCTATTGAGACAGGCACCCAACTTACTCACCATATTGTAGCTATGAAAAAAGTAGCTGAATAACATATTTTAACAAAATGCTCTAAATGCAACACTTTTGAAGTTATAAATGATTTTGTGCATGATTTCATGAATTTTAATGCATTAAAAATTATTAAAAAAATTTATTAAAAAAAAAGTAAGACAGATCCAGGTCTCATACTCACACAAGAGAATCTACCTCTGGCCTAGTACATATATGCAAGATATGAGAGAAATCCCTGCAATAGTCACTGAGAAAATTGTGATTAAGTGTTGAAATTTTCACACTTTTGGTGGGGGTACCCCCCTTGTAATGTCTCTAGCAAACAGACGAACAGACAGATTTGCATGCCTTGAACAATTTTTCATCCTCGATAGATAAGGTATCTTTTAAAAAAAACAGCACGTCTCTAGGCCTTGTAGTTTTGGAGAAGAAGTTGTTCACGCGGACGCGTACGCCCACGCCGCAGAGTGACGACATAATGTCAGCTGACTGACAAGTCAGCTGACATAAAAAAACAAAGTACAGTGTCACAGGTCCTATTTACTGCTCATGACAATAGCATCTCCCAAAGCTTTCCAATTTGTGACGTTTACGTATGATGACAACAGGTGCATTAGGGGTGAAAAACATGTAAAATAAAGTGCTTTTAAATTAATACATTAAAAATTGATACAAAACTTTAGAAAACATAGAATGAGATATATATGTTTTATATGGAGGACAACAAGATATTATTATTGTTTTCATTTTCTTGTCTTTGTTCTTTCTGTCTGTTTACATACACATGTAAACATACAGGCCAAGACCAGCATGAAGAAAGTAGAAAGCTTCCCATTGGTAGATACCAACTCACGAGCGGTAAACATCAATTCATGATGTACTAAAGAATGCAGCAAAAGAACTAATATGGCCAGAAATGGAGAACCAGTATAAACCCCTCACTGGTTAAGGGATTTATCAGTACAAATCCGGGTTATTTTGGGACACACCAAAACAATATTTCTACCAGCCTTTTTGTTTATTAAATACAAAGGAACCAAAACTTGTACAAATTACAAAAGTAATTAAATACAAAGAAACAAAAACTTGTACAAATTACAAAAGTGAAAAAATTCGGAATAAATGTCTTATTAAACTTGCAAATTTACATCATTTGTACATAAAATTAATACTGTACCTCATGCTTACACAAAACCAGACAGAAAATTCTAAGGTATATTCACAACTATCAGGCCGAGTTAGTTTCTTTGGATAATCTTATGAGCAACTTCACTCTTGTATGGTAATAATAAGACAACAGTACTGCAGCTTGGATATACAAACTTAAACTAGTTTATAACAATGTACAGGTATAGAAGTTCTGCTGAGATCTACACTGATAAATATCTAATAAAAGTAGGAAGAAACAGATCTAATATTTTTCAATACAAAAATAACCACACATAATTTCTAAATCTTTAATACCTACTCAAAGTACTAAACGTCAACATATGCAAACAATGCACATGTTGCATGCAATAATGTTCTGAAGACACACAGATTACAACATGAAGTATGAACATCTGAAAGACTTTAAAACCTTTTTGTTCATTGAAATATGAAGACATGGGTCATAATAAGGAATTTTTACTAATCCCCTTGATTGGTGCTTTTGTGATGCTTCCAAATCTAACTTTTTGGACGATCTGAATAAACTAACAACACTTCCCCCTTCAATACTGAATGTTACAAGAGATGTTTGAGTTAGTCCATATATAAATCTATACAAACCATCAAGTTTCTTTCACATTTTCCATATTCTTTGCTAACTTAAGTACTTAGTCTTGATCAACTGCAGTACTCATTCTCTAACCAATGATGTACTTATTATTTGACTGACTTGAGTACTTTTTTTACAGTTAAATTACTTACCTAATTACAATTACTTATTTTAATCAACTGCAGCATTTATCCTTTAATTTAAAGTACTCATTCTTTTATGAAATGCAATACATATCATTCATTTTACTGAAGCACTGACACTTTTACCAACTACAGTTTTCATTCTTTAACTAACTTAAGTACCCATTCTTGGATAAACTGCATACTTAATCTTTAACAGAAGTACTTATTTCTTACCTGAGTGGACTATCTATTCTTGGACTAACTGCAGTATTTATTCTATAAATCCCCAAACTTATGCTTACCATATATCTGACCTCACATTTTGACAAACTGATGAATTTATTATTTGACTAGCTGAAATACGTGTTCTTTGTTTACCTGAATAAATTGAAAAACATTTCTGCTGTCAAGCATTCTTTTGTTCACTGCAAGTTATTGACTTTGTATTAATCCCTGTGGTTGGTGATTCATTCAAGTTTAAACATATTCTTGAACTGCCTGCTGTAGTCAATTCTAGAACCCTCCGACTAATGATTCCATCACATTTTAAACAATTGATTAACTATCTATAGTAATTGTTCTGCAGACCACTCTGTGTAGAGTATTCCCGCTATCCCCCCACCCCCACTACTTTTCTAGAATAGAGTGCTTTAATTATTCTATCACTGCAAACTCTATTGACTAGTATTTTTGTCTCATTTCCACATTTTCTCACTGCAGCACACAATATTCTTGTAACAAAATGCTATAAATGTTCCACAAATCCTGACGACTAGCTTTCTGTTCACGTTCCCTCCTCCTCCTCATCCTCTTCTCTCATGTCTGTGAATGTGAGCGTGCTCTGTCCTCGCTCCGGTGGCCTCAGTTCAAAGATGCGAATGTTACTCTTCCGCCTTACATAACTGCATGGTTAAAAAATAAAACAACAGAATGCTCACAAGACATAAATATTTTTTTTTTTTACAAAAACAATTATTGATTTGAGAAAACAAAAAACTTTTATGCTAACTTTACAGATATGTTGGAATCGGTATAAACATATCACAGAACTTTCAGTCTCATAAGAAACACAGAAACTGGACAAGAATATACTAACCTCAAACAATACTATGGTGTACTGCTTTGTTTATGTGGTTTATATTAATTATATTTTGTTTATTACTTTCAACACATTATGTATATCATTTCACAAGTAGGGAATAGAGGAGAACCGTGCAACTTAAAACCACCAGGCACTGACACAGGAGTCAGGTTAAAATTGTGAACCCACATTGTGAGACACGACAAGTGTTACATGTTTCACAACGGTGCCCCATTTATCTTGTTAGAAGTATGCACTGTAAACAAAACCTAATCCACAACCTGTTTAATAAAACTGTCATCAAAGGTGCTAATATTGTAAACAAGACAACAACTAAATATTGTGCATAAAAAAGTATTTCTCACCTCATGTTGAGAGGGGTGAGGAAGATGAACTGATGGTGATATTGGTTTGTGGCCATGTCCATCATCATTTTCATGGAGATTTCTCTATTTACCATGTCCTGTTAAAAAGATACACAATCTCAGTAAATCTGTCACATATACACATAAATACGCTGTCTGAATAAACAAAAGAACATAAAACCTTTTATTTAACTTATTTTTCTCTGGTGCCACAATAAACTGCACATGTTAAATCACAAGGGGTAGTTACAAGAGTGTAAACAGGACTGTGAAGCAAGTACTGCCTACCAGTTGGTCAAAATTTTCATTGTAAAACACCAATAACCAGGAATCCCACCATCTAAGTAATTTTATAACATGACTGAAACTCAACCCAACCAAGATATAAGAGTGCAATGACCATTTTACCAAAGTTGATAAGCATCTGTTTATTACAGCTCCTGATGCCTTATGGTTCCTCAGATACAGTATGTGAGATTATGTAAATTTACATAAGTTCATGGTCACTATGAAGGTTAAACTGCGGACAGGGCATAGTGCCTCACAAGTACATGTGCACCACCTCACTATGTATGAAATTCTTATGTCACTGTCTTTCCGGGATAGACTACACAAAGTCAAAACACCTACACCACCTTGCATATTTTACCAATTCTGAAATGCATTCAACACAGAGTTGAGCTTTCACGTAACACACCAATGTATCGCCATACATTCACAAGCGGTGAATCTACAAATGATAACTTACTTTTTTTCTCTAAATAATAAAATTCTATTTTAAATCTTAATATTATTCTGCAATTACATTATGCAAATACTGACCATGAAGACATCAAACTCGTCCAGCATTCTAAAAGGACTCTCCATAGCATCCCACAGAGCCAGGATAAAGCAGACAGTGGAGAAAGACCTCTCCCCTCCACTCAGTGAACGCACATCATGTTTCCCTTCATCCACCTTAGTGGGCTGAATCTATGAAACAAACACAAAAAATATAGAAGACACCACTTGTGTATTTAAATCTGCTCCAACAATGTAACAAAACGGAGAATGGATATAAATGCCTTCCCCCACCTCTTTTTTTGAGGACCAAAGTTCCCCTTCAACTTCATCCCCCCACTTCAACCTGTTTAACCAATTAACATCATGCAGAAAAGAAACTAATGAACAAGTGTTTTACAGTTTGTTTTTATGCTGTGACTATTGTCAATTACACTTTAAACACAATTTTAAAATTAAATTTTCAATAAAGACATATTTCTCAAAGGAACTGTTACTGAAGGGAGTCTATAAATATTTACATATATAATTTCTGAATGAGTATTATAATTGACACAAGTTAATTACCACAGGTGGTAAACAAAACACATTCTTAAATAACACCTTAAATTATTTCCCAAAAAAACTAGACAAAAGTTTTTGTACACAAAAACAAAGCGTCCCTACAGCTTTTAAGCTTTATATAAAATGCTAAAGGACTAATGTGAAGAGGTAAATGTTATTGGTGAAGAGAAATGTTCGTGAAAAGGACCATGTTAGGATCACAAGAGTGACCTTAAAACGAAAAAAACACTCAGTGCCTATGAACGGGTTCTGTATCAGCTCACTGTGTGTTTTCAGCTGCAAAGAAGAAGCACTTTAAAGTTTGGCTATGCTTGTTTGACCTTGAAGGAGAGGCCCAAGGTCAAATCTGACCACATCAAAAGATTTCAAGCCCATCATTTTCTATATGTAGGTATACCATCCCAAACCTCTAGGACCAATAATAAATGAGTTATAAGCACTTTAAAGTTCCTATCCTCGTTGGATCTTGAAGGAGAGGCCTAAGATCAAATCTGACCACACCAGAAGATTCCCAGCACATGATTTCCTACATGTTGGTTTACCATCCTAAACCTGTAGGACCAATAATAAGTGAGTTATAAGCACTTTTAAGTTTGGCTATGCTCATTTGACCTTGAAGGAGAGGGCCAAGGTCAAATTCGATCACAGCAAAAGATTACCAGCCCTTAATTTCTACATGTTGGTTTACCATCCCAAACCTCTAGGACCAATCATAAGCGAGTTAAAAGCACTTTAAAGTTTGGTTATGCTCATTTGACCTTGAAGGAGAGGCCCAAAGGTCAAATCTGACTACACCAGAAGATTCCCAGCACATGATTTCCTACAGGTTGGTTTACCATCCCAAAGCTCTAGGACCAATAATAAGCCACTTATAAGCACTTTTATGTTTGGCTATCCTTGTTTCACCTTGAAGAAGAGGCCCAAGGTCAAATCTGACAACACCAAAAGATTCCCAGCCTATGATTTTCTATATGTTAGTATACCATCACAAACCTCTAGGACCAATAATAAGCGAGTTATAAGCACTTTTATGTTTGCCTATACTCATTTGACCTTGAAGAGGAAGCCCAAGGTCAAATCTGACCACACCAAGAGATTCCCTGTCCATGGTTTCCTATATGTTGGTTTACCATCCCAAAGCTCTAGGACCAATAATAAGTGAGTTATAAGCACATTTATGTTTGGCTATCTTTGTTTGACCTTAAACGAGGGGCCCAAGGTCAAATCTGACCACACCAGATGATTCCCAGCACATGATTTCCTATATGTTGGTATACCATTCTAAACCTCTAGGACCAATAATAAGCGAGTTATAAGCACTTAAAACTTTGCCTATCCTCTTCTGATCTTTAACGAGGGGCCCCAGGTCAAATCTAACCACACCAGAAGATTTCCAGCACATAATTTCCTATATGTTGGTACACCATCCCAAACCTCTAGGACCAATAATAAGCGAGTTCAAGGCTTAATCGTAGTAAATTTTTTATGAACTTATAATCAATCGCCCGTCAATCGCTCAATTATGGCCCGATTGATCCCAATATCGACTGGCGCCTAGATTCCTCTGTCAGGAATGTGCCTGATTGGCTCCTTAAGATACAGAGATTCAACAAGCAACACATACAATGCATTCAAATGTTTAAAGTTACGGGATATAATAAAATTCAAAACATGTACTCATATTTTCAAAGCTGATAGGAATTTGATACCACCTAAACTAATGGAACGATATAGATATGTCAAGCATGTTCATAACTATAATACAAGGAACTGTGGAAACATTTATCAAAATATCCCCAAAACTTTCCAGAAAAGTAGATGTCCTAGTATTATAGGGGTTAAACTGTACAATCAAATTCCATCACATGTAAGATTGTTGCCATCTATAATAAGCTTCAAAAAGAGATTAAAAGAAGAATTCCTCACTAAATATAAACAAGAGGAGAGTGCCCGTGAACGGGCACTGTGTCAGCTGACTGAATGTTTTTGATTTGTGATGGTGATAATGAGAGGAAAGCATAATTATCAGGGAAAGGGCTGTACAGAAATACAGTAAATGGTAACTGAACACATGTTCGAAAGATATTCCGAAGCTGACAGAAGAAAACGACAAAAAAGTTGTGCCCTGCAAATGGTATTATGAAATAAAGTAACAAGGTAATTGTTTAAGGGTAAAAAGTAGGTTAAAAATATTTAAAGAAATACTATAAATGCAATATCCTCGTTCCACCATGAAGAAGGGGTCCAAAGGTCAAATCTCACCATACCAAAAGATTCCCAGCCAAAGAATTTAGGATGGTTTACCATCCCAAACCTCTCGGACCAATAATAAGTGAGTTATAGGCACTTTTTAAGTTTGGCTCTCCTTGTTTGACCTTGAAGGAGGGGGTCCAAGGTCAAATCCGACCACACAAAAAAATTCCCAGCCCATGATTTCCTGTAGCTTGTTTACCATCCCAAACCTGTAGGACCAATAATAAGCGAGTTCTAAGCAATTGTAAGTTTGGCTATCCTCAACTGCCCTTGAAGGAGGGGTCCCAGGTCAAATCTGACCACACCAAAAGAATCCCAGCCCATGATTTCCTATATGTTGGTTTACCATCCCAAACCTCCAAGACCAATAATACGCGAGTTATAAGCACTTTAAGTTTGGCTATCTTCGTTTGACCTGGAAGGAGGGGGTCCAAGGTCAAATCCGACCACACAAAAAAATTCCCAGCCCATGATTTCCTGTAGCTTGTTTATCATCCCAAACTTGTAGGACCAATAATAAGCGAGTTCTAAGCAATTGTAAGTTTGGCTATCCTCAACTGCCCTTGAAGGAGGGGTCCCAGGTCAAATCCGACCACACCAAAAGATTCCCAGCCCATGATTTTCTATAGGTTGGTTTTCCATTCGAAACCTCTAGGACCAATAATAAGTGAGTTATAAGCACTTTTAAGTTTGGCTATCCTCATTTGACCTTGAAGGAGGGGTCCAAGGTGAAATCCGACCACACCAAAAAATTCCCAGCTCATGATTTTCTATAGGTTGGTTTTCATTCCAACCTCTGGGACCAATAATAAGCGAGTTATAAGCACTTTTATGTTTGGCTATCCTCATTTGACCTTGAAGGAGGGTTCCAAGGTCAAATCGGACCATATTAACAGATTCCCAGCCCATGATTTCCTACAGGTTGGATACAATGATTTACTCAACAGTGAGAACCTGAAAGAAGCTATTGCTCAGCTATCCCATGACATAGAGGTCTGCAATTTCACTATGTTATAGCTGACCAAAACGTCTGTGAATAACATATTTAACAAAATACTCTAAATGTAATAATTTTCAAGTTACAACTGATTTACTCAAGAGTGAGAACCTCAAACTAACTATTACTCAGCTATGCAATGAGCTACATGTCTGAATTTTTGCTCTGTTATAGCTGACCTAAAAGTAGCTGAACAACATATTTAAGCAAAATACTGTAAATGCAATAGTTTTCAATTACAACTGATTTACTCAATAGTGAGAACCAGAAAATAGCTATTGCTCCGCTATGCCATGAGCTATAGGTCTGTAATTTCACTATGTTATAGCTAACCCAAAAGTAGGTGAACAATATATTTTAACAAAATACTCCAAATGCAATATTTTTCAAGTTATAGCTGATTTACTCAACAGTCAGTGCCTGAGAACAGCTATTGCTCAGTTGTGCCATGAGCTACAGGTCTGTAATTTCACTATGTTATAGCTGACCCAAAAGTAGCTGAATAACATATTTGCACAAATTTCTGTAAAGGCAATAGTTTTCCAATTACAACTGATTTACTCAACAGTGAGAACTTTAAAGTAGCTATTACTCAGCTATGCAATGAGCCACAGGTCTGGAACTTCACTATGTTATAGCTGACCCCAAAATAGGTGAATAACATATTGAAACAAAATACTCTGAATGCAATAGTTTTCAAGTTATAAGTGATTTACTCAACAGTGATAGCCTAAAAGTAGCTATTACTCAGCTATGCCATGAGCTACAGGTCTGAAATTTTACTATGTTATAGCTGACCCAAAAGTAGCTGAATAACATATTTATACTAAATTCTCTAAATGCAATAGTTTTCAAATTACAAGTGATTTACTCAACATTGAGAACTTCAAAGTAGCTATTACTCAGCTATGCAATGAGTCACGGGTCTGGAACTTCACTATGTTATAGCTGACCCCAAAATAGGTGAATAACATATTGAAACAAAATACTCTAAATGCAATAATTTCCAAGTTATAAGCGATTTACTCAACAGTGATAACCTAAAAGTAGCTATTACTCAGCTATGCCATGAGCTACAGGTCTGAAATTTTACTATGTTATAGTTGACCCAAAAGTAGCTGAATAACATATTTATACTAAATTCTCTAAATGCAATAGTTTTCCAATTACAACTGATTTACTCAATAGTGAGAACCTCAAAGTAGTTATTACTCAGCTATGCAATGAGCTACAGGTCTGAAATTTCACTATGTTATAGCTGACCCAAAAGTAGGTGAACAACATATTAAAGCAAAATACTGTAAATGCAATAGTTTTCAAGTTACAACTGATTTACTCAATAGTGATGACCTAAAAGTAGCTATTACTCAGCTATGCCATGAGCTACAGGTCTGAAATTTTACTATGTTATAGCTGACCCAAAAGTAGGTGAACAACATATTTAAGCAAAATACTGTAAATGCAATAGTTTTCAAGTTACAACTGATTTACTCAATAGTGATGACCTAAAAGTAGCTATTACTCAGCTATGCCATGAGCTACAGGTCTGTAATTTCACTATGTTATAGCTGACCCAAAAGTAGCTGAATAACATATTTATACGAAATTCTCTAAATGCAATAGTTTTCCAATTACAACTGATTTACTCAATAGTGAGAACTTCAAAGTAGCTATTACTCAGCTATGCAAGGAGCCACAGATCTGAAACTTCACTATGTTATAGCTGATCCCAAAATAGGTGAATAACATATTGAAACAAAATACTCTAAATGCAATAGTTTCCAAGTTATAAGCGATTTACTCAACAGTGATAACCTAAAAGTAGCTATTACTCAGCTATGCAATGAGTCACGGGTCTGGAACTTCACTATGTTATAGCTGACCCCAAAATAGGTGAATAACATATTGAAACAAAATACTCTAAATGCAATAATTTCCAAGTTATAAGCGATTTACTCAACAGTGATAACCTAAAAGTAGCTATTACTCAGCTATGCCATGAGCTACACGTCTGAAATTTTACTATGTTATAGCTGACCCAAAAGTAGGTGAACAACATATTTAAGCAAAATACTGTAAATGCAATAGTTTTCAAGTTACAACTGATTTACTCAATAGTGATGACCTAAAAGTAGCTATTACTCAGCTATGCCATGAGCTACAGGTCTGAAATTTTACTATGTTATAGCTGACCCAAAAGTAGGTGAACAACATATTTAAGCAAAATACTGTAAATGCAATAGTTTTCAAGTTACAACTGATTTACTCAATAGTGATGATCTAAAAGTAGCTATTACTCAGCTATGCCATGAGCTACAGGTCTGAAATTTTACTATGTTATAGTTGACCCAAAAGTAGCTGAATAACATATTTATACTAAATTCTCTAAATGCAATAGTTTTCCAACTACAACTGATTTACTCAACAGTGATAACCTAAAAGTAGCTATTACTCAGCTATGCCATGAGCTACAGGTCTGAAATTTTACTATGTTATAGCTGACCCAAAAGTAGGTGAACAACATATTTAAGCAAAATACTGTAAATGCAATAGTTTTCAAGTTACAACTGATTTACTCAATAGTGATGACCTAAAAGTAGCTATTACTCAGCTATGCCATGAGCTACAGGTCTGAAATTTTACTATGTTATAGCTGACCCAAAAGTAGGTGAACAACATATTTAAGCAAAATACTGTAAATGCAATAGTTTTCAAGTTACAACTGATTTACTCAATAATGATGACCTAAAAGTAGCTATTACTCAGCTATGCCATGAGCTACAGGTCTGAAATTTTGCTATGTTATAGTTGACCCAAAAGTAGCTGAATAACATATTGATACTAAATTCTCTAAATGCAATAATTTTCCAATTACAACTGATTTACTCAATAGTGAGAACCTCAAAGTAGTTATTACTCAGCTATGCAATGAGCTACAGGTCTGAAATTTTACTATGTTATAGCTGACCCAAAAGTAGGTGAACAACATATTAAAGCAAAATACTGTAAATGCAATAGTTTTCAAGTTACAACTGATTTACTCAATAGTGATGACCTAAAAGTAGCTATTACTCAGCTATGCCATGAGCTACAGGTCTGAAATTTTACTATGTTATAGCTGACCCAAAAGTAGGTGAACAACATATTTAAGCAAAATACTGTAAATGCAATAGTTTTCAAGTTACAACTGATTTACTCAATAGTGATGACCTAAAAGTAGCTATTACTCAGCTATGCCATGAGCTACAGGTCTGAAATTTTACTATGTTATAGCTGACCCAAAAGTAGCTGAATAACATATTTATACGAAATTCTCTAAATGCAATACTTTTCCAATTACAACTGATTTACTCAATAGTGAGAACTTCAAAGTAGCTATTACTCAGCTATGCAATGAGCCACAGATCTGAAACTTCACTATGTTATAGCTGATCCCAAAATAGGTGAATAACATATTGAAACAAAATACTCTAAATGCAATAGTTTCCAAGTTATAAGCGATTTACTCAACAGTGATAACCTAAAAGTAGCTATTACTCAGCTATGCCATGAGCTACAGGTCTGAAATTTTACTATGTTATAGCAGACCCAAAAGTAGCTGAATAACATATTTATACAAAATTCTCTAAATGCAATAGTTTTGAAGTTATAAGCAATTTACTCAACAGTGATAACCTAAAAGTAGCTATTACTCAGCTATGCCATGAGCTACAGGTCTAAAATTTTACTATGTTATAGCTGACCCAAAAGTAGCTGAATAACATATTTATACGAAATTCTCTAAATGCAATAGTTTTTAAGTTACAAGTGATTCTACTCATGATGGAAGTTACTGAAAAGCCCAAAAGTAGCTATTACTCACTTAGCTATTGAGACAGACACCCAACTTACTCACCATATTGTAGCTATGAAAAAAGTAGCTGAATAACATATTTTAACAAAATGCTCTAGATGCAACAGTTTTCAAGTTATAAATGATTTTGTGCATGATTTCATGAATGTTAATGCATTAAAAATTATTAAAAAAATTTATTAAAAAAAAAGTAAGAGAGATCCAGGTCTCATACTCACACAAGAGAATCTACCTCTGGCCTAGTACATATATGCAAGATATGAGAGAAATCCCTGCAATAGTCACTGAGAAAATTGTGATAAAAAGTTGAAATTTTCACACTTTTGGTGGGGGTACCCCCCTTGTAATGTCTCTAGCAAACAGACGAACAGACAGATTTGCATGCCTTGAACAATTTTTCATCCTCGATAGATAAGGTATCTTTTAAAAAAAACAGCACGTCTCTAGGCCTTGTAGTTTTGGAGGAGAAGTTGTTCACGCGGACGCGTACGCGTACGCGTACGCCCACGCCGCAGAGTGACGACATAATGCCAGCTGACTGACAAGTCAGCTGACATAAAAACCATTGCCTATCCAACAAATTATGGTATGACAAATGGAAGTTATGGATCTGTGTACTAAATCTGTGTGTATCTTAATCTATATTTTTACCATTAAGTACTTTGTCAAGTATGTTAAAATTTAATTAACAGACAAACAGTTCAAATTAGCATATTCATTGCTAAATAGCTTCTTTGTGTCATAAATCGAAATCTATTTTATTTGCTGTATTTCTTTCTTGACTTTCTGTTGTCAGTTATGTCCAAGTTAAGTAATATTTACTAATAAGTTCATTTGAACTTCAGGCATTTCTGTTTAGTATTTATTGTATGTTCTTAACTTTATGTTGTCAGTTCTCTCCAAATTTAGGGATGTCTAGTTATAAGTTCATTTGAACTTCTGACATTTACTTTCAGCATTTATTTTAAATTGTTGTATGATTACATTGTAATGTAATGCTGAATAAAGATCTATCTATCTATGTATTCCTCCATAATAGTAAAACACCCGAGACCATGTTTATACATAGTTCTGCACAATGTGTGTGGTTTTATTGCTGTTTACCTTTATAAAAGGATCTTAGAGTTCAAGAGGAGATCATTCCCATAAACTGATACATTTGTTGTGTTTTTAACATCTGTATTTTACAACTATCTTAGTCTTTCCCAAAGTCTCTATTTATAACTATATACCTCGAAACAGGACCCAAGTCCAGCTTATGGTTTCCCTTAGGTTGGTTTCACATTGCAAACCTTAGGACCAATAATACGTGAGTTATAACCACTTTAAAATTTGTCATTACAGGTTAGGATGTTTGGTCAAGGTTACTGTAAATATAAACCACCAGCAATTAACCTTACTTATTTCAAAAACAGTTCTACAGCTTTAAAAATGAAACAATTATAATATTGTAGGTCATTGTTTTCCTTAACAAAAATATGTGTCCGGTGTATAAAAAAATAAATTATCTGAAAGCTATGTTATATGTAGATAATGTCAGTAGCACACGATATTATTTCTACAATGTTCTGTGACATACTACAGGAAATAAAATGAGTATGATGCAATGTATATTATTATAGGGACTTGTTAAATATGATGCCCATCTTGGGCACATCGATCACCAATATTCCATCAGACAATGCCACAAAGTGATGTGATATTAAAAAGGTGATAAAAATGGTGATTTCAACAGAAACAATCTGTGCACCTGAACAAGGCTACATGATTGTTTTCATCCTTGAAGTATACAACAGTGTCTTTTTCTCCAAATTCTCATTGAGTGAGTTAGCCTTGCTTAAGGCTCAAATTTGTAACATATGTTTTCATACTTGTACACAGATATTTGGTATTCATAAAGCACTCATGCATGTTTTGAGATATAAACTGAGCAGACATATCATGTGTAAAATCCAGTACATGTTAATTGTAAGAGTACATTATGCAAAATGACCATGTTTTCTGTATCTTTTCTCTTAATTACAAGGGTACTTGAGCCTTAAGCAAGGCTCTGAGTGAGTGTAAAGAAAAGGTTGAATCTACTATTAAGGTGGCATGGATCTGTATACTTTTTGAATATATGCAGTACATCAGACATTTACAAATGTAACAACTTACTATCCTAATATATATCATTAGAACATAATTCAGTGGTAATTCACTTCAAAATATGGTAAACTGAGTGAAGTTTCTGTTTGTTGGATTAATGAAGGGGAAAGATTATAAATTCCTTTTTACAAATATAAAAGAAAGAGAACAAAGTATTATATAGAGTTGTTGTACTCTACAGGAAAAAATATATGTAACTTTAGTCAAAAGCAAGAGGTTGCAAAGTAAATACACTTGTCACAGATATGAAGGCCAACTGCAAAACATTTCAAAATCACAAATGAAAAAAAAATTGCAAACCATGAACTCCTATAGGTTGGTTTAATATCCAAAACTTGTAGGACCAATAATAAGCGACTCATAAGCAAGTTATAAGCACTTTTAAGTTTGCCTATCCTCATTTGACCTTGAAGGAGGGTCCCAAGGTCAAATCCGATCCCAAGAAAAGATTCCAAGTCCATGATTTCCTACATCTTGGTTTACCATCCCAAACCTCTAGGACCAATAATAAGTGAGTTATAAGCACTTCTAAGTTTGCCTATCCTCATTTGACCTTGAAGGAGAGGCCCAAGGTCAAATACGACCACACTAAAATATTACCAGCCCATGATTTCCTGCATGTTGCTTTACCGTCCCATACCTCTAGGACCAATAATAAGCGAGTTATCAGCACTTTTAACTTTGACTACCCTCGCTTGACCTTGAAGGGGACCCCAAGGTCAAATCCGACCACAGCATAAGATTCCCTGCCCATGATTTCCTATATGTTGGTATACCATCCCAAAGCTCTAGGACCAATAATAAGCGAGTTATAAGCATTTTTATGTTTGGCTATCCTTATTTGACCTTGAAGGAGGGGCCCAAGGTCAAATCAGACCACACCAGAAGATTCCTGGCACATGATTTCCTACATGTCAGTTTACCATCCTAAAGCTCTAGGACCAATAATAAGCAAGTTATAAGCATTTTTATGTTTGGCTATCCTCTTTTGACCTTGAAGGAGAGGCCCAAGGTTAAATCCGACCACACCAAAAGATTCCCAGGCCATGATTTCCTACATGTTAGTATACCATCCCAAACAGCTAGGACTAATAATAAGCAAGTTATAAGCACTTTTCAGTTTGGCTATCCTCGTTTGACCTTGAAGGAGAGGCCCAAGGTCAAATCTAACCACACCAAAAGATTACCAGCCCATGATTTCCTATATGTTGGTATGCCATCCAAAACCTCTAGGGCCAATAATAAGCGAGTTATAAGCACTTTAAACTTTGCCTATCCTCGTTTGACCTTGAAGGAGAGGCCCAAGGTCAAATCTGACCACACCAGAAGATTCCCTGCACATGATTTCCTATATGTTGGTATACCATCCCAAACCTCTAGCACCAATAATAAGCGAGCTATAAGCACTTTTAAGTTTGCCTATCCTCATTTGACCTTGAAGGAGGGGCCCAAGGTCAAATTCGACCACACCAGATGGTTCCCAGCCCATGATTTTCTATATGTTGGTATACCATCCCAAACCTCTAGGACCAATAATAAGGGAGTTATAAGCACTTTTAAGTTTGGCTATGCTCGTTGTACCTTGAAGGAGGGGCCAAAGGTCAAATCCGACCACACCAGAAGATTCCTAGCCCATGATTTCCTACATGTCAGTTTACCATCCCAAAGCTCTAGGACCAATAAAAAGCGAGTTATAAGCATTTTTATGTTTGGCTATCCTCGTTTGACCTTGAAGGAGAGGCCCAAGGTTAAATCCGACCACACCAAAAGATTCCCAGGCCATGATTTCCTATATGTTGGTATACCATCCCAAACCACTAGGACTAATAATAAGCAAGTTATAAGCACTTTTCAGTTTGGCTATCCTCGTTTGACCTTGAAGGAGAGGCCCAAGGTTAAATCCGACCACACCAAAAGATTCCCAGGCCATGATTTCCTATATGTTGGTATACCGTCCCAAACCTCTAGGACTAATAATAAGCAAGTTATAAGCACTTTTCAGTTTGGCTATCCTCGTTTGACCTTGAAGGAGAGGCCCAAGGTCAAATCTAACCATACCAAAAGATTCCCAGGCCATGATTTCCTATATGTTGGTATACCATCCAAAACCTCTAGGACCAATAATAAGCGAGTTATAAACATTTTTATGTTTGGCTATCCTCGTTTGACCTTGAAGGAGAGGCCCAAGGTCAAATCTGACCACACCAGAAGATTCCCTGCACATGACTTCCTATATGTTGGTATACCATCCCAAACCTCTAGGACTAATAATAAGCGAGTTATAAGCACTTTTCAGTTTGGCTATCCTCGTTTGACCTTGAAGGAGAGGCCCAAGGTCAAATCTAACCACACCAAAAGATTCCCAGCCCATGATTTCCTATATGTTGGTTTACCATCCAAAACCTCTAGGACCAATAATAAGCGAGTTATAAACATTTTTGTTTGGCTATCCTCGTTTGACCTTGAAGGAGAGGCCCAAGGTCAAATCTGACCACACCAGAAGATTCCCAGCACATGATTTCCTATATGTTGGTATACCATCCCAAACCTCTAGGACTAATAATAAGCGAGTTATAAGCACTTTGCAGTTTGGCTATCCCCGTTTAACCTTGAAGGAGACGTCCAAGGTCAAATCTGACCACACCAAAAGATTCCCAGCCCATGATTTCCTATATGTTGGTATACCATCCCAAACCTCTAGGACCAATAATAAGCGAGTTATAAGCACTTTAAACTTTGCCTATCCTTGCTTGACCTTGAACGAGGGGCCCAAGGTCAAATCTGACCACACCAGAAGATTCCCAGCACATGATTTCCTATATGTTGGTATACCATCCCAAACCTCTACGATCAATAATAAGCGAGTTCAAGGCTTAATCTTAGCAAAATTTTTATGAACTTATAATCAATCACCCGTCAATCGGTCAATTATGGCCCGATTGATCCCAATATCGACTGGCGCCTAGATTCTTCCCTCAGGAATGTGCATACCAAATTTGGTTGACCCACACGCAGTACTTTCTGAGGAAATCTAGTGAAAAGGAAGTAAATTTTTTTTTGAATTTTTGATAATGTGACCTTGATAAAGGTCAAAGGTTAAATTTATGCCCGTCAAAAAATTTCCCCATGCCTATAGAAGAACACTGCCACATATCATTTGGATAGGCCTAATAACAAGGGAGATATTCAAGGGAGACGATAATGCGGCGGCGGCGGCTGACTGAAAACCAGGGGTGAAACCAATAAGCGTCCCCTTTTCAAGGGACGCTTAATTATGGCAGTTGTATGATCTCTCTCCGGGAAGTAAATACTAAATGATTTTAAAATATGCTGGTCAAAGTGAAACCCACTCAGTGGACAAAATCCCATTGCAGAATTTTATTATATGCAATGATATTCCATTCCAGGAAATACTTTGTGAAATATACTGCTCACTGTTCAGTTCACTATCGATTCAAAGCTCTGAAATATGTCATAACACAGATCATCAAGAAGTAAGTGAACAACATAATTGATAAAAATCCTGTAAATTCAACTGTGAGAAGTTACATGTGATTCAGTCAATGGCAAAATATCACTCATAGCTAACTCAGTTAGCTATGACGATACAGTTTTAAACTTCTCCATGATACAGTTCATAAACAAGTAGCAAACTATATTGTAACTTTAAACAGTTATAAAGAAGCAAACTCCTTGTAATTTTTCTCACTATCAAATGAGAATATAGATATTATTTACTCATATATTGAGATAGATCTTGAAAACAAAGAAAGTCACCGAACAGCATACCATAGTTACATGCCTTAAAAGTAGTTATTTTGGAGTTCTTAGTAATTTACTCAAAGTAGCTGTTAGTACTTATATGGACCAAGGTCTGAAAAAAAACCAGTGAAAATATGAAGGATATAACAAACTTAGCCCTTCACGTTAGAGAAAACTGTGCAACACATGCACACACAAGAGGCATTTCATAATCTCCCACCAGCAGGCCAGAAGCATAAATAGAAATAAAAAAACACCCATGCTACAGGACAAAAACAAGGCACCAAGGAACATGGTAAACAAGTTATACAGTGACCTTAAGAGAATGCAAACACACACACACACACCCAAAAAAAAAATTTTTTTTCTTCTATTTCTAAACAAACTTAATTCTTGAAAGTTAACTAATGCTTTTCACAAGCATGAGACATTTTTACAAATAAAATGTGCAGTCCAACATTTTACTCTATATTCATTTAGTACTATTGAGACTGACTATACTGTTGTTACAAAATAAAGTAAAAGCTGTGCAACTTGCAACACATAGGAAAAACCCTTAATCTGGTTTAATTGCTATAAACCAGATAAGATTTATGTTCTATATTTCTTACTCCTTCCGTAAATACTCTTTGCTGCCAAACAAACTCTGTGATAAGAGTGCAGTGAACAGGTACTCAAAAATACACCAAATGTGTTTAAAAAACCTACTGGGTATTTGTTGAACTATTGAAGTATTGTTTATACCCACAAAGAAGTGAGGGAGTATATCTGTGAAAGTACCGGTAGATATTCTTTAACTGGACTTTCCAAGCTAATACGGAATTTTATAGTGCTTAGTCTCCATTAATTGACAGACTTTATGGCGCACCCAAAACACACAATTTGAATAGTCAAAGGCCAGTGAAAGTGAAGAAAGCCACCTTTTGATGGATGGGTGATGGTAGAATCTGGTAGCGGAGAGTAATAAAATGCATTTTGTTATTCATGTCCCATATATGACCTACATAGGGGGATATACAGAGTGGGATATATATTTCATGTCTACAACGGTGCCTCCATACCATGGATAATTAGTGTCAACCAGTGCAGTTATTCGGTGTTTTACGTCGCTTTCAACACTGTACAGGTAATATCACGACGGGTAGTTAGAAGGGCAGAGGAAACCAGTACATACAGTTGGGCAAGTTCTGTACTGTAAACTGCCAACCAACGGCAAGCAACTACCTGCTTTCCCACTTAAGGTAGGGCCGGGAACCGAACCCTGACCTCAAGTGGTAGAGGCGAGAGTCTTACCACTCTGCCACCGTGATCCCTGCTTTTTCATTAATATCTCAGACACAATGTAATCTACAAACATTTATTACATATCACTCAAGCGTCTTTTCACAGTGCTCCTGCTAGTTTTTCTCGCTTTTCTTTTTTTTTTCTGCATAAAAATCCATGGCTGAAAAATCTTAAAAAGTTTTATATTTACTGGTGCCTCTGTATATACGATAGCCTTTTTCATATTCTCTCTTTAAATGTGGATTTATATAATACTTTTACTACAAACTCGTATAATATTATTCATTCTTCATTCATCATATACTTTTTCTGCACATGTCATGTGAAAAGTTTTCCTATTATATAACACAGAATTTCTTTTATTAATACATTTAACCAAGATGAATATGTTGCTATTGGAGACTGTGATGGCAATGGGCAAAACAACCTGAACCCGAGTTTTCATCTTTCAATGTTTACCACTTTAAAATGCCAGTAAAGCAAATAAGTTTGATGATGTTAACAAATTTACCAAAAATATATACTGAAATGTCTGCGATCATAAGGAAAATTATATGCTTCACTAGAACAATTTACTCTGACTTCTACTTTTTCCAGTTGAAATCTACCCAGTGATTAATGAAATGTAAGCTCTTGTTCGTTTCTTTTTCATGCTAATACTTTTTATATCACCTGAAAGGTATCTTTTAAGTTCTTCTAGTTTTGTTCATTTGAATAATGTGCAGTACCCTACAACTTTACGGAAGAAATCAAATTATAAATGTGAAACTGTTAAAAAATAAATAAAAAACCCAGCCATTTATGAGTGTAACAAATACTGTGCAAAACTAATCACCATTAACTTTGATGTAATTAAACTACAAGATTGCAACAAAATACAAATTGAAAGTAACAATAATGCAAGTGCAAATGACAAAATAACGCTTCCACATACCGTAACTACACAGATAACTCTTCGTGTTACAAAGTGTTCATAATACTAGCTATTGACATAAAACTGACCAGTTCATTTTTGTAATTTTTAAGCTTTCATAAACAAACGGAATGGAAGAAGTGAAAGAGAACAACTTTCTGTCAAACATATTCTAACACACATTCAACATGGTAAAGTTAAACACAGTAACAAAAAATGGTTTATTTGATATAAAGTTGAAAGAGACAATTTATCTTCCTGTAAAGGATAGTTATGAGACAATGCAGAGAAACATAAGATGGAAATATTTGTAACTTAACAATTATTAAAACCTAACGCAACTGTTAAGTATAAATATGCCCATCTTGGACATCACTACTTGATACTTGGGATGGGTCGGTATAAAAAATTTGTACTTCAGGAGGTCACCAGTGCAAAACCGTACTGATTCCAGGACTCTACATTTTAGTATACCCAAACCAGACATGGAAGTTTCCTCTTAATGACATTGCAAGAAAAGTCCCCAAATGCACAAAATATGAGATAAATATGTATAATTTCTTCAGATTTCTGGTTTGTTCCAATATATCAAGTTTTCCTCCATTTATTTGTAATGACAAGTGAGACTGAGGTTATAAAGTGTCCTAATCAAAACATGGCAGTTCTGCTCACAATAATCATTATAAAAGTCTGAAAATACATAAAAATATGGGATAAAAGCTAATAATTTTTTTCAGATTTTGGGTATATTTCTAATATTTTAAAACTTGCTTCCACTATATATGCTGACAAGTGAAGTGGCAGTTGTAAAATTTTGTCACAATATTTCATTAAAATGCTCTCGATACAGAGACACCGACCCAGTCCCCCTTGATATTGTTGATAATGTCAAGGACATCACTAGCTGATACTGTCAATAATGTCTACCCTCAAAAAATGGGGTGTGATATTGAATTTGTACTGGATGAAAGCTGTTTCTCAAATCAAATATACAGAAAGTGCCAATGTGAATTTTTGCTGGCAGAAAATGAACACTAATAGCTGGTAAGAAAACACAACATTGGACAAATACAACCATCAATTCTCCCATATTGTGCATATACTTACAGAGAGATTTAACATCTCTTTTTTGTGATCGAACGTCATTTTACCATTATACTGGCGATTATTCAGCATCATTATAAAGAAATACTTGGCTCTCACGGCAATCATTTGGCGGAACACACCGAATTGGGCCTGTCTCTGCTCCATCACATGGTCGAGGTTCTAGAATGCACAAAAAACAAGAAAAATGCATGCCTGAGGCAGAGGATACAGACTGAAGATACTCACTATTAATATACACTCTTCAGCCTTTGGACGCCACTTGATCCTGCCTATGCAATTCATTTTGGTGAGCAGCATGATAAAGATTGTCCCGACTCTGCCGGATAAGAGCTTTCTAAACTCTGTGTAGCGAACATCCCTGTCATGGAGAGCGACTGTAAGGGCCTGAAATGGTGTAACAATTTGCGTGTTTTTTCTCATTGTGCTTTCCACTTGTCTGTGACTACTTCTTTCAGGCCTGTTAACTTGATGTATTACATTCGGAGAGTTGAGTTTTCAAGAATGTGTTGAAGATTACTGCAAATTTTCAAGCAGAATATAGAGAAAAGGTAACACTTTCTTCTCATACAAATGCTTTGAGAATTATTTAAAAAAAATTGACACAAACAAAGTTCATAATTATTGAGAAATCCCGCAAATTTTGTCTATTTTATGAGTAGACAAGTCCCTCTAAGGATCTGCTTGTTTGTTATTCTCAAAAGAGAGCTTTATTCAAAATATTTCTATGAAAATGCTGCAGTTGTATATCTGTCTTTTCCTGAAGACTCACAAGCCATAAAACAAATATGTTATACAATGTACTCTATATAAGCCAAACCACTATAAACACATGAAACTTTGTCCAACTAAAGCCAATTTTTATGACAAGTGGAAAAATTATGGCATTAATCTGAACTATTATGTTTCACCTTAGCTTGGCCCAGGCATTGACAATTTTCAAACATAATTGGAAAGGGATCTAATTTAATGAAATATCTACTAAAAATATAAAAATATTCTAAACTAGAACAAGCACATAGAACTGATGCACAGTTTTATCTACCAGAAAGACAAGGCATCCTAGTTAGCAAGCACTTCATCTAAAACCTTTGGTAAGAGCAATAACAAACGCTATATAGGCACTTTAATAAGTTTGGACACCCCCTTTTGACTTACAAAGAGGGACCCAAAGTCAAATCTGACTACATCAAAAGACTCCCAGCCCATATGTTCCCTTGGATTTCACATCCCAGTCCTGTAAGACCAATAATAAACAGGTTATAAGAACTTGCTACTTTTGTCTGACCTTAATAGAGGGACACAAGGTCAAATCAGACCACATAAAAAATTCTTGTCACTGATTCCTTATAGTTTGATTTCATATTCAAACCTGTAGGGCCAATAATAAGTGGGTTATAAGATAAGCAATCTTAAGTTTGGCTACCATCATTTGACCTTGAAGGAGGGATACAAGGTCAAACCTGATCACATCAAAAGAATCCCAGCACATAAATTCCCATAGGTTGGTTAAACATCCCAAACTCAAAGACCAATAAGAAGTGATTTATCAGGAGTTTTGGATGCATTTGTTTGACTTTGGAGAAGGGATAAAAGGTCACATGTGACTACATCTAAAGCTTCACAGCACATTATTTCCAATAAGTTCGTTTCACATCCGAAACCTCTAAGACCAATAATAAGTGATTTAAAAGTTTAAAAAAATTTTAAGCTTGAAAAAAAAAAATCAACCAAGTAAGGTATTTCCATGGGTGACCTCAAATGAATAGCCTTAAGGCCAAATATTTACATGCCCATTGAGAACATATATATGGATTTACCTTCACCCATAAAGGGGTTCAACTTTCTAAAACTGAGAACTAGCCACACTTTGTCAGTACAAAAAGCTTGATTATTTTCAAAAGAGACAGCTGCTGCAGCCATCTTACCAAACGAGGCCAAAAGTAGTCGCAGGCAAGCTTTTATAAATAAGAACATACACGTTAAATTTAAGAAGCGTAGGTGTAAAACTTTGTGCAGCAGAGCAGTAACAAGAAAATCTTTCTACACATGATGCAAGAAAAGAAAACATAATCCAATTTATCAACTGGTTGCCTTTGCTGGACACAAAATTACAAATTTAATAAGTAAATTAAATTTTTATAAGTTAATACCCTATCCAATGGACAAATGCTATTCCGGTCGGCGCGACCAGCTCACCAAACGTCAGAAAAAGACGTCCTGTGTTTCCACTGGCCAGGCGGTCCTAGTACTAGTGCACTCGCCAGATGGCGTGTCGAACCCCCTTCCTGTATAGACAGCGTGACGTCATAGCATCTTTTTCGTTGTCTAAACCTATTAGACCCCTAGTAAGCTGATAGCGGGATCAGTGGGAGGGTCTTGTGTGTCCATTGGATAGGGTATTAACTTATAAAAATTGAATTTACTTATTAAATTTGCAATTTTATTGCGTTAATACATCCTATCCAATGGACAAATGCTGAATAACTACCGCCTGGTCGGCGGGTAAGCTACTAGGGACTTAGATGAACTCATAACAGAACAAAATTTCCTTTCAGGCCTGGGTTGACCTTGAGGTCAGACCCTTAAGGCTACAGTAGGTTACCGGAAGCCGGTCAACCAATTTACCCCCCCCTTTTACAGACCTGCTCTGAGGTAGGGGAAGAGAGGGCTGAGTTCAGTCCCATAAGAAGAAGAAATAAACTTCCCGAAGGAAGCAAAGCACAGTTTTTTTGTTTTTTTTTTGTTTTTTTTTTTATATATATGTACACTATTTACATATTTACAAAATCTCCTCCCTCCCTGGGTTATTTGTGGATCTGCTGAGCAGCCACTACAGGTCCCAGGTGATAGAGCTTAGAGTCAGCCCAAGCCACATCCTTCAGATAAAATTGTGTGAAGGTATTATGTGACTTCCAATGACATGCTGACAAGATCTGTTCCAAGGAAATTCCAGCTTGGAATGCCTTAGAAGCAGCAAAGGCCCTGACATCATGGGCTTTGACCTGATGTAATGTGTGGGCCTCCTGGTCTGAAAGCTCATAGCATAGGATCACAGTCTGTTTGATCCATGAGGAGATAGTGGCAGGTGAGATATCCTTGTCGAAACCTTTCTTGAAGGAGACAAAGACCAACTCCTTATGCTGCCTGATATCTGAGGTCCTGTCCAAATAGTAACGCAAGGCTCTGACTTGACAGAGTGACCTATCAGACTTGAGGGATCTATCCAGAGTTGGGGCCAGGGCTGGTATCACCACTGGGGCCACACACTCTGGACCCTCCTTAGCCAGCTGGTTCTTGGAAAGAAAGCTGGGAGATGGGTACAGGGACACCTTTGACCAGTCAGACTGGTGCCTGATATTTTTGTGTTGCCAGGCATGAATCTCACTTCTGCGTTTGCCTGAACCCAGGGCTAATAGGAAAACAGTCTTGAAGGTCAAACACTTCAAGGAAGCTTCCTTGATTGGTTGAAAGGGAGCCTTGGTCAGTTGGTGTAAGACCAAAGACAGGTTCCAGGAAGGGATACCCCTTCTACCCTTAGGTCTGTCTCTATGGAAACTATCCAAGAGGCGAGTGAGATTTTCATCTTTGCTGATGTTGAGGGTTAAATTTCCCAGTTTATCAGCAATGGCGGACCTGTATCCATCAATGGTGCTGGGCTGTAACTTCCTGTCCTCAAACAGATACATAAGGAAGTCAGCCACTGACTTTACAGGGGGTGACCTGAAGTCCACCTGATTAGTGATGCACCACTTTGTAAAAATGGTCCACTTTGCCTCATAGACTGATCTGGTTGATCATCTTTGAGGAGCCTCAATCCTTGTTGCCACTGCTTCAGAGAAGCCCTGCTCCTTGATTGCTGTGGCTCTAGGAGCCATGCATGGAGATTTAGGTTTGTCAGATTTCTGTGAGGGATCTGATTGAAGGGCTGTGTCAACAGGTTGGGCAGGCTCAGTGGGATCTGACTGGACATGGTCACTAGATCCCAAAACCAAGGCATGTTGGGCCACCCCGGAGCAATCAGAATGATTCTCTTGCAAGGGGAGTCCTGCAACCTCTCCACCACTTTGCCCAAGATGGCCGCTGGTGGGAAGGCGTATGCGTCCAGATTCTCCCATGGCAGACTGAGTGCATCCACTGCTACTGCCAAGGAGTCCGGTACTGGCGACACAAACTGAGGTAACTTGTTGTTGAACCTTGTGACAACTAGATCTATCAGGTTGGTGCCACCTGCTGCATATAGCTTGGAAAACCTCGGGAAGGAGGGACCATTCTGTTTGAATGGTCTGGCCCAGTCTGGATAGCTTGTCTGCTACCACATTTAGCCGCCTGGGGATATGTCGGGCTTTTAGAGTTACTTGATGTCTGGTACACCAGGTCAAGATTTTTTTCTCCATAGTAGGGTACAGAGTGTGCCCGACCTCATGCCTCCTTCCTTGTTGATATACGACATCACTGTAGTGTTGTCGGTTGCCACAAGTACTATCTTGTTTGCACAGAGGTTTTGAAACTCTTTCAAGGCAAGAAACACTGCCTTGAGTTCCAAATAATTTATATGCAACTTGCTTTCTGGCTGTGACCAAGTCCCTCTGGCAGTGAATTCGTTTAAGTGAGCGCTCCACCCTTCTTTTGATGCGTCTGTAAAGATTTGCAGAGCATGCTTTATTGGGTGTAATGGTTGACCTGTGAGGACATTGTCTTCCTGTAGCCACCATTGTAGATGAGGGTGCAGGGAGCTGGGAATTGGAATCACTTTTTCTAGTGACTCTGGTATTCTCCAGTGCTGCTTGAGGTGCCACTTTATGGGCCTCATATGTAGCCAGCCTAGGTGAACTTGTTTTTCTGTGGCTGTTAGCAACCCTGTCAGGGACATGAACTGTCAAACTGGACAGTGTGGCAGTGACATTATTTCTAATATTTTGTCCTGAAGGTTTTGCCACCTGTCTGGGGTTGGTCGGACCCGACCTGCCCGGAGGTCGAACTGGTAACCTACAAAATCGAAGATCTGCTTTGGAACCAGCTCTGACTTTTCCAAATTCACCAGCCAGCCTAATCTTTGATATATTCTCACGAGACTCTGAGTATATTGAAGACAAACCTGACGGGATGTGGCTCTCACCAACCAGTCGTCTAGGTACTGGTGGATCCTTATACCCTTGTGACTGGCCATCAGTTTCACCTCCTTTGCTATCACAGTAAACTCCAAGGGTGCTGTGGACAGACCAAAGGGCAGGGCCTTGAACTGGTATGTCTGACCCTGGACATGAAATCTCAGATATTTCCTGGACTGTTCCTGTATTGGTATATGGAAGTAGGCGTCCTTGAAATCTATTGAGGTGACCCACTCCCCTTGTTGGAGGGACGTCCTGATGGTTTCCGGTGTTTCCATCTTGAATTTCTCCGCCTTGAGGAAAAGATTCAGTTTGCTCAGATCCAGGATAGGTCGCCACTTGTTGTTGGGTTTTGGGACTAGAAATAGTCTGTTGAAAAATCCCAGAGAAGTTTGGTTTCTTACTAGTTCTACAACATTTTTGGCTATGAGCTGATGTAATGCCTCCAACAGGTAGCTGTTCCTGTGGGGATTGACATAGCAGCTGATAACCTTGGGTGACCTTGTGAGTCTTGGCCGGATCAGAAAGGGAAGGGTGTAACCCTCTTTTAGGATCTGAACTACTTTTGGACCTGCTCCCAGATCCAGCCAAGTTTGCCAAAAGTTCTGAAGTCTTGCCCCTACAGGCAGATTTGGTGCAGCATTTTTGACAGTTGTTACAGGTTGAACACAAGACAATTGAGTGACACAAGAAACACTTTTCACAGACTTTAATTTACAACTTTTGTAATGACAACCTGCTGACCCGGGACTTAATTCTCTCTTTTGGGAATGCCCGGGTGCAGAATGAACATGTGAGGCAACAGGAAGCTTTACATTTAAATTTAAAACAGTGTTTATTGTCTGTGGTATGCTCCCAGCCAGCAGTCGTGTCTGTAACTTGGTTACACAATAATTGTCATTTATACGACTGCTGGCCCTTGGCTGGTCGTGATGAGAAAGTGGTGGTACGTCCTCTGCCTCTCTTGAACTGTTTCCTGCCAATGTTTTTCCAGGTGGGTTTCTCAGATCTGGAGTCCCGGTTAACCGACCTCTTGTCTTGCCTTTCATAAGGGTGGAACCGACCTTTGTTATGTGACCCACCAGCATGTCCCTTGGACTCAAGTTGGGCTATATCCTCCTCTGCCCGCTTAATAACTGAGTCGGGAAACAAAGTTGAGATATGAAGGGGGGCTGACCTCAATGCTGTGAGAGTATCTGGCTTGATACCGGTTCTAAGGTGGCTCAAGTATGCATCTCGGCGTAGTAGGGTTAAGTTACCCATAGTGATGAAAATGAACTCTGACAAGTGTTCCATTGACTTTGCAGCCGCTTGTGTAATGCTCGAGTTAAAGTCCATCAAATAGGTCAGTTCCTCGGCTGCTGCAGATGCTTTGGACGAGCCCTTCCCTTTGTTTTCCGCCTTCAAAACCTTCAGCTGGTCCTTCATGTTCTGTTGTACCTTGAACAGACAATGGTTAAAACTGGCAGCTTGATTACATATAACTGAAGTCTCCCTAGCAGATCTCTCCCATCTGCGCAGTGTTTCCTGTGAAATTCTGCGAGATGCTGGGGGAGTAGATGACAGCCTAGTGTATTTAGCTATTCGACTATAGCTGCTGTTGAGCTTTGAAGCATCAGTATTCCAAGATGACACGTGGGAAGTTTCAGCTTTGGGGTCGGTGTGGAGCCCGTACCATTTTGACTGTGTTTTGGCTGGTCTCAGAAAGACATCTTTAGCCAGACCACCAGCTTCTGATCCACGGGAGGGATAGCCCTCAACCAAAGTTAAGTTCAGCTTGGCCAGTTTCCTGCATAGCCAGTCTTCAGTAGGCATTTTCACTGACACCTTTCCAGGAGTTACAGTCTTGGGCCCTGCGAAAGGGTTATCATCGGAGGTCGAAGCTGTACTGTCCATTTCCGGGATGTGACACCAGCCCATGAACGAGCGGATACCCTGCATAGTATCCCTATAATTCTGCTCTTCTGACAATGGATGGTCCAGGTCGGTTACAGGGTGATCCTGATCCTCAGATAACTCCCCTTCTTCAGTGTATAAATCCAATGGTGGGTTATCCGACAACATGCTACCGGCCTCAGAAGAAAGACTGGAAGTGCTATCTCGTCTTGATCTGTGAAGAGCAGGAGAGCCGGTGTCAGCCGGTTCAGATGACAGTGGCCGGTCGGTAACAGCAGGTCGATCAGAGGACTGTCGTACAGTCTGTGCTTTACTGGTCGGTTGATGCTTTGCAGCAGAGGAGCCGGTCCCAGGAAGCTGTGTATATAAAGTTGGCTGGCTGGATTTCGCTTTACTGGTCGGCTGATGCTTTACAGCAGAGAAGCCTGTACCAGGAAGCATGGAAGTAGTGGTCGGTCGGTTGATCTCAGTTTGACTGGCCGGCTGATGCTTGGTAGCAGAGAAGCCAGTACCAGTAAACTCTGTAGTCGGTTGAACCGGTCTGATGAAAGGTTCAGTGGTGTGACTTGTAGAAGCTGGTGGAGAATGAGTCGGAGTCACCTTCACAGCAGATGAAAATGTCGGTTCAATAAACCTGGCCAATAAAAGGGCTTCCAACCTGTTGAAGCGGTCGGACCATTTTCCATCCAGTTGAGCAAGCTTAGAATCCACAGTAGAACTACTGGTAGTAGATTTCACCGACTTAGACGTGGAAGTCTTATCCTTCTTAACTTTCTTTTCAGGGGGGGGGCGACAGAAGGTGAAGATTTAGCAGCACCCTGTTTATCAACAGCCCCTAATACAGTAACAGCAGACGATTCGACAAGCGATTCCGTGTCTTTAGGTGGGGAGTATTCAAGCTTCTTAGCTTCTCGTTTGTCCTTCTTTATCTTATATGAAGGCGTAGCTAGTTGTAAACGTTGTTCAGGGGAAAAACTACTGCAGATAGTACATTCAATATCAGGTTTTGCTACACAGGGGTCCTTACCCTTTCCTTTATCCCTGCAACGCGCGCATGCCAAGTGACTATCAAAGCTGGCCATAGCATGGCCACACGTTCCCCTTCTCTGGCCAGGAGACGACATAATGGTCTATAAAGTCTATAATCCTTGATGATACAATAATGTTCACAAAAGATGAAATATCCAAAGATAAATAACACTTTTTACAGCTTAATTTATATTCCGTGTGCACTAGTTTGCGCCAAACGAAAAAGATGCTATGACGTCATGCTGTCTATACAGGAAGGGGGTTCGACACGCAATCTGGCGAGTGCACTAGTACTAGGACCGGCTGGCCGGTGGAAACAGAGGACATCTTTTTCTGACGTTTGGCGAGCCGGTCGCGCCGACCGGAATAGCATTTGTCCATTGGATAGGATGTATTAACGCAATAAAAACTACATTTAATGTGTTTAGCCCTAAGTGTTTATTAAAAATAGCATCAGAGATGCCTGTACCCCACAACCCAGGGAAATAGTTTTCAACACCATGAGATATAGAACTAGTAAAACAGTACAAAAGTTTGAATACTTTCAGAGTAGTGTCATTTATATACAGCTCTAAATAATGTTTAAGTAGAGAAAATGACATCTAAGAGAAAGAAAATGTATGTAAAGATAAAGCATTAAAACAAGACAATTCAATAGCAAGCTGACAGCATTAATCAGTAGTGCTGTGAAATTGCTTCGAACATCGGGTTTGATGTTTGGTATCTGTACAAGCTAGCGAACTTTGGTCTAGTTCAATCTTCGAAACAACGTTTTCAAAACCAGTTAAAACGCAGAAATCTCACATAATATCTTGTTACTTTATTGAAAATATAGCAAAAATATAAAATCCATATATTTTTAAAATAAATTCCGCCATATTTTCAATAAAAGAAACAAGTTTTATAGATGGGTGAAAATAGGATCAGTTGGGATGTGGTGTGATGTTCGGGATTTCTAAATGTTTTGCAAAGTCCGAATTTCAGACATTTTGAACCGAACTCCGAAATCAGGGCAGTAAACGAGTGAACTATCGAACTTCTTCAAACATCGTCGCAGCACTATTAATCAGTCAACTAAAAATTCTGAAGCTGTAAAATTAATTAACTGGGGAATAGCTGTCAATGGAAAAAGCACAATTATGTAAAAGTGCATATAATAATCAGTTGCAGCAATCCATATATCTTTGTCACAAGAGAAAAATGTCTCAAATATAGCAGGTGAACACACTTTGGCAGAGCCAAAGTTAAAGGTCACACCATGATGCACACCTACACCCCCTAATCAATGTCTCTACCAAGTGTCAACCTTCTACAACTTATGGAATGCAAGAAATAACCCAGACAAGATTTTAAAACTCATGGTCACTATGACAAGGTCAAATCAAAGTCACACCATGACGATGCACACTTACAACCGCCAACCAATGTCCCTACCAAGTATCAACTTCCTACACCTCACAGCTGCCAAGATATAGCCCGGACAAGATTTTTAAACTCAAGGTAACTGCGGCAAGGTCAAAGGTCAAATCAAGGTCACACCACGACGTTGCATACCTACACCCCCTAACCAATGTCCCTACGAAGTATCAACTTCCTACACCTTATGGTTTCTGAGATACAGCCCGGACAAACTTTTCCTGCCGCCGGCCCGTCCATCCGGACACCATGGGTGAAAACAATACCCCAACAGCACTTAAGGGCTGTGGGGTTCAAATTGCAATAATTTGAAGCTGAGCAATATTACAGAAATTTTAAGGCATTGTTTGTAAATATTAGTCATTTGACTTATACAGAGTAAGTTGTACTCAAGTGCTGTAAAACAAAAATGTAAGAAAGTGTGTGGTATAATTCACATATAGTACCACCCGAATTTAAGGGTTGATATACATGTAAAAGAGAAGATATCATATTAAATAAATAATCTTGAATACATAAAAATAGGGGGTTAATTTCTAACTAGAAAAGTGCAAATACAATACATGCACATTATACCCCAGTCCCACTATTGCACGATTGCCACCCAACTACCCCTATAATGAAGTCCATAGTGCAATCTAATTGGTCCACAACTCCTCTGTTCAGGCGTAAAGGTCAGGAGTGTAATGAGGAGTCCCATTTTCCAATTATGTCTATAAACCTTTATGAGTGAAGAGACATTCTGAGTTATCAATATTATCAGTCATAAGTAACTATGATTTATCTTTGAACAGCTATAACTTATCTTCATGCTGTTATGACTAATCCTGCACACTCTTGTATGACAATGGAGCCCAGTAATCCTGTCGTATGAGAAGAGTGATTATTAGAATGAGTGTGCCAATTAAAGCATAAGAGTTATCAGGGTTTGGTATTTCAAGTTATCTTCATGAATCGTAACAGTAGACAGATTTTCATTCGGGGCAAATAGCATGTGGCAAGTTTTCCACACTCTTTTGATTGGGACTAGTCATAGCAGGATCCCAAGATATACATTGGAGAGGTCTTACGGTAAGTCTTGCAAAAGGAACTGGGGTATAACACACCAATTTACCAAGTTGAGGTATTTCTATGATAGTTTAATATACCCACATCAAGAATAAACATTATATATATAAAATGGACCAAGTACTTATACCAATGCATTTACAATCAACAAATTTTAGCTTTTAATTTAAAAGAACTTATAAGGATTTATAAAGGACTTTATTTTATAGCTCCTGGATTTAAGAAAAGGGATAAAGAAAACTGCTTTAAAAGTATCTTAATTTCCGAGTTCTGACATTAACTAAGTAAAGTAGCTGTAATAGCACAACAGCAAGTTTAAGGACTCAAGGGAATAGTTTAACTAAAGAAGTATAACCTTAAAGAGAAGATGTACAAACAAAAGTATGTTGCGAGAGCTTTTGCTATTCTTTAAATTGAAAACAGTTAAAAGTCAAATCCTTGAAAACTTAAAAAAAACTTTCTTACTTTTTCAAATTGTATTTCACTTTTAAAAATGTATCATATTACAGTGGAAATCTGAATGAAATTATGGAGTTATAATTAGCTGCATGTTTTAAAGTGAAAAAGAAATATAATTTGTGAAAACTTAGGCACACACTATTCTCATTTCATACGTTTTAGTAGAATATTAACTTTAGTCATACCTTGAGAAAGGTCTTCATTTGTTTCACCTTTTTCTTAATTTGTTTCAGACCTTCCAACTTCTCCAGGTATGTTTTGGTTATCTCTTCATGATTTCCACGACTGACACACACAAAAATCAAAATGTCAAAGTTAGTTTTTCAACTATGGTTAAAAATAGCCAGCCTCATCAGGCAAAACCCCAGCCCGCATATACAACAAATGTGAAACAACATTGAGACTTGGGAAAATCTTAGGAATAACATCAGCCGTAAGAAGTATACAGAACCAATGAGATGTTGTCAGATGTAAGTACTTTCAAATAGTTGAAGAAGGGGGAAAACTAACATATTTTATTCATTCATAATGTGAGTTACAAGCCCAATGATCAATATATGAGATATATGGCCATTTTAGTATGATGTCACCACTCAGCCTTGAAGCAGGGGTCAAAGGTCAATTCTGAACAGATTCACAGGCCATGATTTCTTACAAGTTTTGTGGGCAGAGGAAGCCAGTATATACAGTTGGTCAAGGTTCTATACTGTAAACTACCGACCGTGGCCCCTCGATATTACTATAAGCAAGAAAATATATCATGTCACAATAAAATGCTCTTGATACCAGTGCCACTGACCCATCCATAATACACAGAAACAAAATATGTATGAAATAATCATCTTAGTGAGATAGCTGTTACCCTCTGGGCATTCACAACAGTATACTCCATTACTTTATTTACTGCAGTAGCTTAAGACTGACACTGTTACACACACTCTAGTGATGACAAAACACACCTTTTCTCTTCCACCATGATACGTTTCTGAATCTGCAATATCTCGGACTGGATGTTTTTTGAAGTTCTCTTTGTAGCAATTCGATCGCAAATCTGTGTCGCTTTCGCTATATCCTCCTGTTAAATTTATAACATTGATGGTAATAAAACACATGGCTTCAATTTTTCCAGTTAATTAAAAAATAATAATTTATTTAAAATCTGCATGCAATCACTAGTTTTATTATGATCTTGCAATTCTTTTCACTTGCTTTTACCTCAAGAAAATCCTTACGCTGTAACATATTGTAATTTCAAGTAAAGCATTTTATTGTTTAATTCAACCACCCTTTCAGTTGTACAGATAGATTCGGTTGTACTGACACACTCTTCAAAAAGGTGCACACTAGTTGCACAGAAACTATTACAGATCATTTCCTTACTGATTGTGTATTATACACTTCAAATGGCATTTTAAATGGACAGTGGTGTGATGCCCATATTGCAATGGTAAATTATCAAACAAATATATCAACAAGACCTCCACATCTTTTTCTTTCAACTCCAGCCTTTTCCGCAACTCATTAATTTTCTCTTCATGTTCTTTCTTTTTCTTTTCATAATGCTTCTTGTCAGACTTTGCCTTTTCAATCTGGCCTTCTATTTTTGCAACTTCTTCCTAAAAAGCAAAATACAATTTCACTCATATAAAACATCTTAACAAGCCTTACTATACCAGAAAAAAACACCAGAAGGCGTCTGTCAGATGTAACCACAACCCTGGATGGCCAAGTCCAGGGCATGACCAAATATAATCATGATTACGATCTGTGAAATACTGCATCTGATTTATCTTTGTATTTATTTATTTGGGTTTTAACATCGCTTTCAACACATTGTATAGGTCATATCACGACAGGTAGTTTTATGGGCCGAGGACACCAGTACATACAGTTGGTCAAGGTTCTGTACCGTAAACTGCCAACCTACAGCAAGCAACTATCAGCTTTCCCACTTGAGGTGGGGCCAGGATTCAAAGTCCAATCTCAGAGGTAGGAGATAGTGTTACCACTCTGCCACCATGGCCCCTGTTCTGTTGATCATGAAACAAGATATCAATCAGCTTAATTTGGAGCAAGAGCAATGTCTCGTTAGTACACTTGAGGACAAAAATTTGCAAATTCAGTAGTATTGTTAACGGTTTTCCGGTATGCAGAATATCGTTTCGTTTTAGTACAAAAAACGAAATCCGCAAAGAATATTTGGAAACCGGTTATTGTAAATGTTATTATTTTAGGCCTTCTAATGGCTGGTACTTCATAGAAACGACAAAAAATATACATATTTTGTAAAATATGTCACTTTTTACTTTATATTGAGCAAAAATCACTTTTACGTACTTGATAATATCTCGCGAAAGCCACTTCCATTTGCAAGTTATTGCTCATGTATGACTGCGAATAATATTCAATGCACAGAATAAGCATACAAAATACCGGATTTCGTTTCGTCTCAAAGCCCCGGTAACCGGTTTTGATTTCTGTAAATGATGCCACCACTAAAATTCAGTAAGTAAACTCAATTTTGATAAGTTAAGATACAGTATACATGACCGGTATAGCTAAGAGTCCATTAAGAAAGATGTATTAATGCAATAAGAACTCTAAGATCTTTAAGGCAATAAGAATTAGTGTTTCCCATTTTGCAAAGATCTCATGACAATTAAACTTCTGAACAAAACTGAAGTGAGGTTAAAAGTCACATTGTTTCAGTTTAATTATGGTAGCAATGCCTTACTTGGGTGTGCTATGTCTTATAACTGACACAGAAAGTACTTACATATTGGCTATGAAAACAAAATAAACTAGAGGATCGCTCGCAAAAAAAAAGATAATGTTTTTGCATAGCAAAAACAAAGCGTCCCGAAAAGGATATAAAGGTGAGTGCTAAAGTATTAAGAAAATGCTTCGTTTCTAGCCTTATACTGTTGTGGCAACCAAAGTCAGGGCAGTCTGCTCTATCTAGCACGGTTTTCAAGATATAAGCATTTTTGTGTTTTGCAAAAAATAAAAAAATTAAAAATGTCCGCTATATTTGGCGAGACAAAAACATTTTGAAAATTGGCATGGCTACTCTGCAGAGATACCCAGCAGGTCCAAAATTTTGTTGAGTTCGCTCCATATAGCATGGTTTTCGAGATATAAGCATTTTAATGTTTTACAAAAACTTTGAAAATTCAAAATGGCCACCATTTTTGGGGAGACAAAAATTTTTGTCAAGACCACTGCCGCGGTGTGTATCTCCCGCCGAGCATTAAAGCAAAAGAAATAGCTTTTCCGAGATATTCACAATTTTTCATTTTCGTGTGTGAAAGCTCTGCCAAAAGTAGGTGAATGAGTTATTTGAGAAAATTGGCTATCTGCAATACTATTAAGAGATAATTCACATTTACTCATTTTGAGTAGGTGAATAATTATCTATGGGTCTGAAACTTCACCAAGTGAAAGCTCTCCCAAAAGTAGGTGAATGAGTTATTTGAGAAAAATTGGCTATCTGCAATACTTTTAGAGATAATTCGCATTTACTCATTTTGAGTAGGTGAGTAATTAGCTATGGGTCTGAAACTTCACAGAGTGAAAGCTCTCCCAAAAGTAGGTGAATGAGTTATTTGAGAAAAATTGGCTATCTGCAATACTTTTAGAGATAATTCGCATTTACTCATTTTGAGTAGGTGAGTAATTAGCTATGGGTCTGAAACTTCACCAAGTGAAAGCTCTCCCAAAAGTAGGTGAATGATTAATTTGACAAAAATTGGCTATCTGCAATACTTTTAGAGATAATTCGCATTTACTCATTTTGAGTAGTTGAGTAATTAGCTATGGGTCTGAAACTTCACCAAGTGAAAGCTCTCCCAAAAGTAGGTGAATGATTTATTTGAGAAAAATTGGCTATCTGCAATACTTTTAGAGATAATTCGCATTTACTCATTTTGAGTAGGTGAGTAATTAGCTATGGGTCTGAAACTTCACCAAGTGAAAGCTCTCCCAAAAGTAGGTGAATGATTTATTTGAGAAAAATTGGCTATCTGCAATACTTTTAGAGATAATTCGCATTTACTCATTTTGAGTAGGTGAGTAATTAGCTATGGGTCTGAAACTTCACCATGTGAAAGCTCTCCCACAAGTAGATGAATGAGTTATTTGATAAAAATTGGGTATCCGCAATAGTTTTTGAGATAATTTGCATTTACTCATTTTGAGTAGGTGAGTAATTAGCTACGGGTCTAAAACTTTACCAAGTGAAAGCTCTCCCAAAAGTAGGTGAATGAGTTATTTGAGAAAAATTGGCCATCTGCAATACTTTTAGAGGTAATTCGCATTTACTCTGTTTGAGTAGGTGAGCAATTAGCTATGGGTCTGAAACTTCACCAAGTGAAAGCTCTTTGGGATAGCTGCTCTGCAGAGATACCCTGAAGATAAAAAATTTCGTCGAAATCGCTCTATGTAGCACGGTTTTCGAAATATTAGCATTTTTGTGTTTTGCAATTTTTGCGCAAAAATTCGAAAATTCAAAATGGCCGCCATTTTTGGCAAGACAAAATTTTTTTGAAAATTGGCATGGCTACTCTGCAGAGATACCCTGTGGGTCAAAAATTTCGTCGAAATCGCTCTATCTAGCACGGTTTTCGAGATATAAGCATTTTTGTGTTTTGCAATTTTTGCGAAAAATTCGAAAATTCAAAATGGCCGCCATTTTTGGCAAGACAAAATTTTTTTGAAAATTGGCATGGCTACCCTGCAGAGATACCCTGTGGGTCAAAAATTTCGTCGAAATCGCTCTATCTTGCAGGGTTTTCGAGATATAAGCATTTTTATGTTTTGCAATTTTTGCGAAAAATTCGAAAATTCAAAATGGCCGCCGTTTTTGGCGAGACAAAATTTTTTTCAAAATTGGGATAACTACTCTGCAGAGATACCCTGCGGGTCAAAAATTTCGTCGAAATCGCTCTATCTTGCAGGGTTTTCGAGATATAAGCATTTTTGTGTTTTGCAATTTTTGCGAAAAATTCGAAAATTCAAAATGGCCGCCGTTTTTGGCGAGACAAAATTTTTTTCAAAATTGGGATAACTACTCTGCAGAGATACCCTGCGGGTCAAAAATTTCGTCGAAATCGCTCTATCTAGCACGGTTTTCGAGATATAAGCATTTTTGTGTTTTGCAATTTTTGCGAAAATTTCGAAAATTCAAAATGGCCGCCATTTTGGGCGAGACAAAATTTTTTTGAAAATTGGGAAAACTACTCCGCAGAGATACCCTGCGGGTCAAAAATTTCGTCGAAATCGCTCTATCTAGCACGGTTTTCGAGATATAAGCATTTTTGTGTTTTCCTTATTTGGAAAATTCGTAATGATTAATTAATCATTAATTACTCGGCCATTTCTTGACCAATCAATGCCAAAATCTAATGATTTCCAGATTTTAATAGAATGAATGTATTTGCCAAGTTTCAGGTGAATTGATAAAATTCCTTTCAAGTTATCATCCGGACAAGCTTCCCCATCGAAAAAAGACATTTTTGGTCATGTGACCTCTCTGATTGGTTGAAATGTCACTGCAGCATATTCAAAAAAAATTCCCCAAGGCTACTGCCTAAACCTGCCAAATTTGAAAGGAATCCGCCTAACGGTTACAGAGTTATAAGGAAAACAAAATGCGGAGCCGCCGGAGCCTGAAGCTCTCCCATACACAAACAAGCGTCCCGCAAGGGACGCTTAATTCCAAATCACAGTAATAGCTGATGCTGTGACAGGCTGGTTATATATTATATTGTCACCCGCAAGATGACATTTTCAGTGCGACAAAACATGACCACAAAACATCTTAATACTTTGTACATTGGGGAGTTTCATATAATATTTATCATTTTATAACAATATTATTAGGATACCTTTCACAACTATTTTAATGAAAAGGAATTGTTTCCAGAACCACAATTATGTTTATGAAGAAAAATGTGGATATGAGCTTAAGTTAGTGAAAACTAAATTGAAAGACGAAATTGGGTAGCTAGGCCTCCGCAGTGGATTTTTACCAGTCATCACAGCCTCAGAAATAGCATAACATGGAAATCTGGCAACTGTAATCTTCCAAATTTCTTGCTGTAGCTTGTAGTCATCAACTTTAAAATGTCAAAAATGCATTTTTAACATGGTGTTATAATAACAAACGAAATGGCTATTTAGTTTCCAAATCTTTTACTTTTGAATGATATATATTTATACAATTTAAAAGAATAAATGAATCCCCTTGCCTTCACTTTGCATTCTGTTGCGTGGCCAATTACTTGTAGATTTAACTTGTAGAATGGTGAAATTACCCTTGAAATAATCGACAGACTTCACTTCTGTATTATATAGATTTAATATAATTTTATAGTTGTGTGATTCTCAAATAAACATAAGTCATATGTCATTAACAGACAATCAACTGGGGTCAGAGTGAGTAGCAATTTTAGTATCGGAGTTTGTTTTACCAGTAATATATCCCTTAAACAGTTCACTTTTAACTGTAAAAACAGCGAGTTTTGTCTTTTATGAAAATCTTTGCAAAAATGTCTGTATTAAGCATGAGAAAGGATACTCTTTCCTCTAATTTCGTGCTCTGAACAATTTGTTACTATATTCTTCTGCTGGTCCCCAAGTACTCTTTACAGTCCTGAGAGTAAACCAGTATTTATACTAGAGACTTAATGCACTGACCTTAGCTGAGTCTGAAGTGTTTAATGATTTATTGAATACCTCTCTATTGAGTGAATATTGGTACTTAGTTTTATACCCTATTAAAATTTTCATAAAGACTGGCACTGTTTAATTTAGCTAGCATAAAAAAGGTCTTTTTAATTAAATTTTCACTGCACAAACAGGTATTAACTTACCTGTGCAGGGTCTGAGCTGTGGGCAATACTGCGCATCTTCTTGTCAATCTCTTCATATGCCTTCTCTGCAGTTCTAAACTCAGCTATTTGACATGTTACAGCAAAAAGTATTAAACATACACACATCTACCATACTTACACATTAGCATGTGAGGTTGTTATTCTTGTAATAGAATTGGACAGCAGAATTTAGTATTAGGTTAACATTACAGCAAAACCAGAATACTTGACTTGTATTAACTATATATTATCTTTTTCTTAACCATTTCCTTCTGAATCAGTCAGAAAATGCTATGTTCGTCTCTTACTTTCTACTTCTTTCCTTTGCCTTAATCTATAAATCCCCCGCTGATTTTCTGAGTTTTAAACTTAAATTTCATAATCTTTTTACTTCCAGACATTTCCAAAAAGCTGTGTTAAATATATGACATTTCACTTCCTGTACCACATGTTTTTATGAATTTTTCATTGGAGTTTTAGTTTAGTTTTAAAATTACTCTAAATTTACCACAAAACCAGAATTCTCAATAGTTAGCACTATTTTTTAAAGTTCTACAAAAGCTGTTATGACCTCTATTTTAGTCAATTTTCCACAACAGTTACAGAGTTATATAGTAAAATTCTGTGTAACTCTGTAAAGTATTACCAAAAAAATAGTTATCTGTTCTTTTAACATCTTTATAAAATTGTGCTTATGACTCACATTGTGCTTCCTCGGCTCTCTGTCTTACTCGCCCAATTTTTCGCTGCAGTTCGTCAATTGTGTCCTGATAACGCTCAACTTCCTCTTCCTGTTGTCACACAAATTTAACATCACTTTTAAAAGAACATACATTGTGCAGACACTTGAAACAGGGAAATGAAAAGCAAAATATACTAGTTAGTAAGATTGTTCATTCTAAACCAGCAAATGAAATATTCCTACGTAATGTCAGGGCTAAGACTTGAACCCACAGCCTCTGAGGTTGGAGCAGAGTTGCAGAAACAATGATAATTTGGAGGCATGGTTATAAATATGGTTTCTAAGGTGTTCTACTTGTTGTGGGGTTAATTTGTTTACAAAATTTTGGTCCTTTAGAAGTGTGAGCTTTGCTAAAATATGTCAGTCACAACAGATTAGAGTTGGATAGGGGGGGGGGGGGGGGGGAACACTGTAAGTGCAAGAGAAAATGACTGAAATTTGTACCAATTTTGCATTTGGGGAGAAAAGAGGCTTACTATGGTGTCATAAATCACAAATGTATGAAGAATTAACCAGAAGTCAAGGAATCAGAAGCGGGTTTCCTTTGTAGCAAATGTTACATTCTCTAGTGAATTTCACATCTCTTTCTCTAAATAAACTGAATATCTTATGTGTATTTAATTATTTTTTAATAATAATAGTAAAGGCTTTTGACATAATTGAGTATACTATGCACTTGTATTTAATGGAAACCTATCTACTCACTAGAGTGGTAACGTCTGGTGGACTGGGCTCTTCATAACTTTTCAACTCTTGGAGCTCCTGCAATCAAAATCATTGTCATACACGTCATACATTAAAACACTATACCTAAAGCAGTAACAGCAAATGACAAATATTTAAAGAAGATTAAAAAAAGTTTCAAATATTGTGGTTCACACAATGGCTTAAAATACTGTTTTGAAGAAACTTCATAGCTTATACATGTATTATATTGTCTAGATGGGGTGGAGGAAAACTGTGCCTTTTCATCAGTTAAGAGTTTGTACTTAAACCCAATAGGGGACATATTCACAAAGGGGATTAACAAATGTTGAGACAAAAATCAACACAAGTTGTTAAAGAGATTGCATTTGAATCAAATCTATATTCACAAACAAGTTGAGCTGATTTGAGCCAAAGATTAGCCGAGTCATTTTCTGTAACTTTTGCTTGACTCTGGCTCCGTTTGATCCTTCTATGGCAACATGACCCCCAGATATTAGTAAGGAATTACACACTTCCAACAGTAGATCAGGGTGGAGATTTGGACCCATGACTTCAGAGGTGGGATTCTAGGATATTACCAATCACACCAATCAGCCCCACAAATGAAAAGAGTGCTTCACATCAAACATCTTCTCCTGAACAAAACTCCCTCTCACACAAAATCAAAACCTGAGGCACCTTAGAAAAATAAAAGACTTGAGTGATTGAAACATATGACCTTTTAAACTCAAGTATGGAGCAAATTGTAACAAATTTTATTGTAATTTAACTTTTTGTAAGTTAAATACTTACCTTATCCTCACAAATGCTTACTTGGTTTTGTGGAGGCAAAACGCGGCGACCAACAAGAATATTTAAAAATTATTCTTGTTCGAGAGGTGAACCCCGTAGTTAGTGATAGGTGCGCATGCGCACAACACATTGTCGGTTGGACTTTGTCGAGAGATCCTCATTTAATTTTTGGTCCCCTATGAAAACAAACTTCTGAGGGGAGGAAGGGTGGGTCTGTCCTTGTGAGGATAAGGTAAGTATTTAACTTACAAAAAGTTAAATTACAATAAAATTTGTTACATTTTATTGCGTAAAATAGCCTTACCTTATCCTCACAAATGCTTGATTCCAACCATAACAGGAGGAGGGGTTTGTTTTGCAACCTCCCTGTTAATAGATTATGGGGTTCACCATGGAAGCATTTGATAGAGAGGATAAGATAAGCTTAAGTATGCTACAACAGAAATTTCCATTACTGTAAAATATCTGTAAAGATAAGTAATGATAGGTAATCTCATGAATATTCATGATGTAGTTGACACTTGTCCCATGTAGCATAAAGTTGTCCTATATCTAAACCATCACCCATAACTGTGTGGTGGGGAATGGCTTCCTGGGTCCCTCGAGCTGGGAGCTGCCATCCAGCAAGAAGGCACCCCAAGCTGGCTTCTGTGATTTACAAAATACAGACATGAGGCCATCTGCCACAGAAGAAGACATATGTCCATACCAGATACTGGTATGGAAGGAAGAGTAAAGTATGTAAGCCATATGAAATACTCAAGAACATACTCAAAGCAATCACATGCTGAGCAGAAACCCCTGGGCCTAACTGTAATCTGTTTGGTCTGTGGACTGCCAAGACACAGCTTAAAAGGTAGAAAATGTGTTGTGGCTCTTCCAATGGCAGGAGCCTAAAATCTGCTCTAGGGACACCCAACCTTGAATACTAAAGAAGCAGACATGGACCTAACATTATGGGCCTTAACCTGTAGGTCCTGTGTATCAAAATTGGATGACTGATAGCCAATAAGACAGTCTCTCTGATCCAAGAAGAGGTAGCATCTCATGAAATCTCTGTCAAAGCCTTCCTTAAAGGATATAAACAAGAGATTCTTTCCCTTCCTTAAAGCACTAGTTCTGTCTAGATAGTATCTAAGTGCTCTGACAGGGAATGAAGTCATATCCTCAGTCAAGTCTGAGCGCAAAAAAGGTTTAAGAGCTAGAATGACCACTGGTTAGAGCAAATCTGGGCAGTCAGAAGCCAACTGATCCTTTGCTAAGAAGGCAGGAGAAGGAGAAATAGTGATCTCCTTCCAGTGAGGTTTTGTGTCTGAGGGAAGAATATGTCCAAGCATGCACCTCCCCCCTCCTTTTGCAAGATGCCAAAGTCATCAGGAAAACAGTCTTGAAAGCCAAAATCTTACGACTGGCAACCTTCAAAGGTCAAAAGTCAAAGACCAAAGAACCAAAGATAGGTCTCAAAACGGAATACCCCTATTTGCAATGGGTTTGTCCCTGTGAAAGCTTACAAGAAGTCTATTCAAATGTAAACTCTTGCTCCCTTCCTGGCCAACATATCCCAAAGATAAGCTATTGCAGTTCTATAGCCAGCAATTGTGGCAGGATTCATCCTTTAGAGGCTCAAAAGGGGCCTTAGTCAAAGCCATGAGGACTAAAGACAGATCCCAGGCTTATCCCAATAAAAGCTCGCAAAAAGTCTGTTCAGATTCAAACATTTGCTAACCTCCTGGCCAAAATGATCAGCTATGGCAGCCCTATAGCCAGCAGTAGTGGCAGGCTTCAGATTTTAATAGCAAATAAGTGATTCAAAATTCTGCTGAGATAGTAGGCTTTGAGCTGACCACCTATTGTGTTGGCACCAGAGTTCAAAAAATGGACCACCTTAACTCAGATTCTTCTAGATGAGGGTCTTTGAGGTGCCATAATTCTATCTGCCACCTGCTCAGAGAATGAATCAAGTGATTCTGAGGTATCTAGATGCCAAAACATGCAGAATTAGATACATGAGATTCTGATGGAACTTCTCACTGAATGGTTGCTTTAACTGATGAGGCCAGTGAGATAGAAGTAATGGAGGTTTGGTTGACAGATTCACTAGATCCCAAAACCAAAGCATTCTGGGCTACCCTGGTGCAACTACTATCATCTTGCACCTGTAGGTGTTCATTCCCTGTATCACTTTTGGTATGAGTGCTACAGGACAAAAGGAATAGCCGTCCAGACCCTCCCAGGAGATGTTCAATGCATCTATGTTCATAGCATTTGCATCCGGGACTGGTGAGACATAGATTGGTAGTTTGTGATCCAATTTGGTGGCAAACATGTCCACCATTGGTGTGTACTAGACTAAGCCAAATTAGACTGAATATTTGAGAATGAAGAGACCATTCTGTCTGAATTATTTTGTCTTTCCTGGAGAGACTGTCGACTATGACATTGAGGCAACCCTGAATGTGTGTGGCTCTAACGAGTATGTTTCGAGGATTGCAGTAGGCCAAGATGCGCCAAACCAGGAGACACCTGTCCCAAGAGTGTGTTCCCTCTTGTTTGCTCAAATAACTGACTACAGTAGCATAGTGAGTTGCTATCAGAACCCTTTTGTCTAGAACTTGTTTTGAAAGCCCTTTTAAGGCCAGAAACACTGCCTTTAACTCAAGGACATTGATATGAAGCAATTTTCTTGATCTGTCCAATTGCCACTGACTGACATGTTTTCTAAATGACCTCGGCAACCTTGATTTGATGCATTTGTGAAAATAAGGGTATTGTGTTCCTGTGGATGAAAAGGATAACCCATTTTTTAGATTTTTTGGATCTTTCCACCACTGAAGATGACTTTTCAGAAAGTTTGAAACAGGAATCTTCAGGTCTAGTGACTGGGGATACTGCCAGTTTGTTTTTAGGTACCACTGCAAAGGGCGCATACGTAACCGACCCATTGGTATTGTCCTTTCTAGGGATGCTAGTACACCTATCAGGGACATAAGCAACCTTGGGGTTGTTTGTGATGAGATCTCCATGTCTTGAACAGATTTTCCTAGAATTTTCAACTTATTTTCGGTTGAAAAGACTTTTCCTGTATCAAATCGAAATGGTAGCCCAGAAAGTCGATTTTTTGTGTAGGTTCGAGCTCTGATTTTTCTAAATTATCACAAAGCCGAGATCTTGAATCGTATGGAGGAGTTCTTTTGTCCGGAGCTGGCACTGGTGTCTGGTATTTGCTCTTAACAACCAGTCGTCCAGATATTGGTGAACTCAAATTCCGCGAGACTGAAGAATGAGCTTTGCTTCTTTCACAATCCGCATGAACTATAGGGGTGCAGACGCCAACCCCAATGGCCGTGGTTTGAACTGATACATTTGTTTGTCTACATGGAAACATAGCCAATGTTGAGAATCTGGGTGTATGGGCACGTGAAAGAACGCATCTTTCAGGTCTATCGAAACTAGCCATTCGCATTTTATGACCGAGTTTCTGATTATCTCTGCTATCTCCATTTTAAAAGTTGGAACTAGCAGGCATTTCCCCAGGACACTGAAATCTATCACAGGGCGCCATTTATTGTCGGGTTTTGGTACAAGAAATAATCTACTGTCAAACCTGGAGTTGTGCAATCCTTGAGATGGTAAATTGCGCTTTTTGAAGCATAAGCAGCACGCAATCTTCTAGGTAGCCATGTTTTTCCTGTCTGTAACCGCTTTAAATTATGGGATGTACAGACATGGACGGATTCGACTGGAATATTATTCGATAAACCTTCTCAAGATTTGCACAACCCTTGTATTTGGTACGGAGATCTGTTGAAACTAGTCATTAACCTTTTGTGACCGAGTTTCTTTATAAAATTTGTCAACTCCATTTCACAGCTTGGAGGGACAAACGCATGTTGAGGACACAGAGATCCCTACTGGCCAATGATATTGTGGGATTAATGCAAAGAAAATGCCAGGAATGGTCATCATCCAAGGACTAACCTTGCCCAATGCAGTTTAACTTCCTTGAATAGAGAAGAACTCCTGGTGCAGCCTATCCGTACTGTACACTTATAAAGCACATAGCACATCAACGATCTATGTCTTGATAAACAAAACAATATATTCATCCATAAAAAGCACCATTGTGTCAGATATGATAGAAGTAACAGTTTACTGAGAAAATCCAGCGACTTGTAGTCATTTACAGAATAAATAGTGTGTAAATGAACAAAGAAAATGTAACACAATATTTTCAGCAACATGGCGGATTATTTCCTGTCTGTAGCACCTGCAGTAGAGCTACATGAAAGGAGAGTTTCGATTGGAGGGCTACATAGTACCCATTCAAAAAACTGCACAACTCTGAGATGGCAATAATATTTCCACTTAAACCAGCAATTTATAGTTATTTCTTCTACTACACCAGAATCCCCTATTTCATTGAGAATATTGGTGGGGAAGCATATGTATTATCTTCTCTATAATGAAGTAATAAATGGTCCACCAGCCAGTTGTAGAATAAAGACAAGGCAATGGAGGAAATTAACCATCTTGATGCCTGGTTTGTAGGTTGAAAGCAACGTTGATAAACTTCTGAAGAAGATCTTGTAGGACTGACTGTTTTTCAGGCTACAGGAAATCAGCTAACTGCTGGTATGGTAGAGTACTATTGAATGGTTACTGCTGCATTAATTCATAAAAATCCACCAGGACTTCATGATAGGGATTTGCTATTGGATGATCTGAAGAATATTTTGGATTCGAGATGAAGGGTCATCTTCTGTGTGTCTACCAAGTAGAGAGGCTACTAGCTTTCTGGAGGTTTAATTACTAACCCCAGAAAACGAGTTTAATCTGCCCAGCTATCAAATCTCAACATCATCTGGTGTTGCAAAAGCAAACTCTAGTAGATCTTCTACTGCTAGCTGTTTTTCAGTCGCAGGAGATCTCTTAACGCCATCTTCAGGAAAATGTGGCTAGTTCCAAGACTTCTGATGAACATTCCTCATAAATGAAGAGGTAGGCAGCTTGAACCAAAAACTGAAGAATCTCCAGTAACAGATCCTCTACCAAAAGCTGTTTTACAGCCAAGGGGGATCTAAGAATGCTGTCATGGATTACTCAACCTTCAGCATGAAATATTGTACTTCAGATCTGTAGAATAGGAAGTTTAAAACTCCTTTCTTCTTAGCACGAACTCTATGAATTCTAAAAGAACGCATCTGCCGACTTGGAAACGGGCAGAGTAGAAAAAGCTTCACGTGTTGCCTCCTCGACGACCAAAAATTGAATGAGGATCTCTCGACAAAGTCCAACCGACAATGTGTTGTGCGCATGCGCACCTATCACTAACTACGGGGTTCACCTCTCGAACAAGAATAATTTTTAAATATTCTTGTTGGTCGCCGCGTTTTGCCTCCACAAAACCAAGTAAGCATTTGTGAGGATAAGGTAAGGCTATTTTACGCAATAAAACCTAGCTAGTTATGTCAGTTGTGATTATTTCATGAAAATCTTTACACATTTGTGACTTTTGCAACTATATTAGGCTCCTGATCCCGGCTGATTCAAAATAGACACATAGTGTGATGATTCTGCCTCCCTTTTAAAGGGTGCACAGCAGTGGCAAATTTCAACAACTGTGATAAATTCACATTTCTCAGTCTAGATTTTTTTTAAAAGGATTACTTTTTACAAAAAAAAAAAAAATAAATAAATAATAAAATAAATAATAGTAATAATTTTTAAGTTACAGAATAATTCCTTAAACCAAAGAATTTTTTTCCCATCCTCAATCAATAAAATTTGTCTCTATAATTACAACCATAGGCTGATAAAACTATCCCAAACTGCATGTCACTAAACTAACCACAATCCAACACAGAAAGGCTTCAGGAGACCATATAAAGTATACTCACAAAATCAAACCTTGCAATCTGGTTGGTGATCTTGTTGATCTGAGTATTGGTTTTCTTCTCTTCTGTGAGGTTAGACCGTACGTCTGTGGTCGCTTGGTTCAGCTGCTGCTGCACCGATGATAGATCTTGCTCATGCCTTTGTTGCTGTGCTTTCAATGATCTGAACAAATTTAGTGCAAGACAATCTTAAATATACATGATATGACTAGTTGCTGCATTCTGAACAACCTAAATAATTTCAAGGTTTTGTAAATTATCAATGATTATTCATTTGACATGATGGTCAAATTTTTAACTTTTCAAATTTTGGTTTTGTGGGTACTACTTCAGTCCATAATTTTTCATGTAGTGATTATAATACTTAACAATTTATATAATTTATATAACAAGCAATGAACTGAATATTGTCAATTTTTTTATCCATTCTGTCTCTTCTTTTCATCAAATTTAATGTATGTTAATTTCATGACAAAGATGACATATAATCTACACCAGTATTTACACTACACTTTTACTAACATAATACATACACCAGTATCTCAAATATTTTGACATCTTTCAACAAAATGTATTACTTGTGTACAGAAAATGATACACAATCACTCTTACTCCATTAGAACCTTGAAGCTGGCATTGTATTAATGACAGTGTACCTGATGTGGCCTTCTAAGTTAGAAGTGAGAAGATTTGAGGGTTTCTTGGTGTTGGAGTAGTATCTGAAGACAGGATGACAGTACAGTTGGTCTCCTGTCAAAGTAAAGGCCTGAAAAAAAGTAAAACTTCTATTATCCAATTTTCTAGCATTCAAAAATTCACTCTGATACAATTTTAACCGATGCTTTCAACAGAGTTCTACAATTTCTGAATAATAATTCTGTTGTATTTGCCCACAAATATGCTAGTGCACATATGAATTGCAATGAAAGTCTGATTAGCTTGGATTCCACACTCCAAAAATCTTTAATTTCAAACTCCACGCAGTTAAAAACAAAACTTATTATTTACAGTAATAATCCTTTTGTAAATAATACATTCAAAACCTTTCTTCAATTGACACAAGCTTCAACTCGAATCCTAACTTTTAAGCTGAAAGTTGAGAGGTCAAACAGTGTCTCAAATCACCCATTCCTGTGTTAAATTTGATGGCTAAGTACTTTTTGTGACATATACATAGCAGGTGCCACACACCTAGGGTGCATATTAAAGCAGTAATACTGCTCTGAATTATAAAGGCCTTCTAGAGGAATTCACTGTCAAATACATGGTATACAACAACTCATGCCTGCTTTGGGCTTGTTTCTCCTTATAGGAAACATCTTAAAACATAACAAAAGCATAATTTGAAAGCATGTACATTCCGCAATAAAAACTCTCTCTACAAGCATAAAATATAAGGTTTTGCTATTATATTCTATTATATTACTAATTTTATCACTTGAGCCAGCACAAGATTACCTCCTTTGTGTTCTTGGGAGGGTTGTACATCACCTTCCTGGCTTCTTTAGATTCTTCTATCAACAATATAGTCTCAATGTTTCTCTGAAACATTTGAAAAGCCCTTTAAAAAGAGGTTAAGTTTCGCTGAAACATTAAAAAGCCCTTTAAAAACAAGTAGAAATGTCAACAGCAATCACTTTAAGCTATTTATCATATTATTTCAATTGACATGAAAGAGTATGATATTTTAAGGACAAAATACAGATGTCATAACACAAATTTATAGAAATTTCTGCAATAAAGTCACCCATATTTTCATATATGGAAAAACAAGGGAAGTGTACTCATTGAACAGTAGAGCAATGCTGAAAGGGTACTCAAGTACAAAAACTACTATTAATGGCAGCCCAGCTTTTATACAGAAATAAGAATGCTAATTCCATTTAAATTTACAGTTTTTAAAATTATTTTTGCCCAAACCTGGTTTTCTCATTTATCATTCCAAAGTCAACATATATGAATTTCTAGTTTTAATTTTATTATTATTTAATAACATTTTTTTTTTCAAACTGAAAAGCCTTTTTGAAATATGTGTACCAAAATCGTCAGCAGTAGTAACCTCCTGGGCAATAAATCCACCAAAATATAATTCAGGGGGTGGGCATTTGCAGAAGCATGGACAATACAAACAAGAGGGTATGGGTGATACCGTCAGTATGGGCCATACTGTGAGACACATAGAAAACATTAAACTAGATATTGCGTCTCGACGCAGTGTATCCCCGGATGGGACATGGTTGAAGTGTGAATGTGTCGGGCTTGAGGCACCTGTTTCCTGGAGCACCTGTGTACTGTGAAAACAGACCAAACGGGAGTGCTTGAATTGGCAGAGAAGGCCCTTTTATGAGAAAACTCTGGTACTTGCTTATTGGTTGAATGGGGTGAGGGAGTAGGCACCTTTGAGGTTATCCACTCGTGTGGCTGAGGCAATGTTAATGTGGTTCCCTATATTCCATCTGAATTATTCAGGGGACTGAGCCACTTTTCCTTCCTAGTCATTTTCGACCAGCTAGCAGGTCCTGACAGTAGGCTGGCTGACTGGTGTGGTAGGTTGAGACAGTTATCTCAGCGGGACCAATGAATGGTACAAGAATTTCTCTGTAACCAATTTCCTCGGGCAGTAACTGGTTGATCTAAGACAGCCACTTGGACCCTTAAACTGCTTCTGCTGGTCTGTTAGCCAGTCCTGTGGACCTGCCCAGTACCAGGGCCTAACCGGTTATAGGTGAAGCAATGCTCTGTAACCGGTTCCTGGTGGCTCCACAGTTCTACGAATTGGACTACATCTCAGCAGGGGTAGGCTTATATGAAACAACTGCCTTCTTCCTGTCCATAACTGTGGAATCAGCAGATTTTCTCTGTAACCAACAGTCCTCTGTAACCATTAAGTCTGGATACTGGTACTCCATCATGTACTCAACCTCCAAAGCCATTTTCAATAGTTTCCATGCAATATAGTCAGCAATAAGTGTGAAAATATCTCCAAAAAGGCCAAAAATGGCCTCGGTCAGGTACTTTGGATGACCTGTGGATGACCTTCAATGAAGAGCTTCAAGGTCAAATTTCTGCATGCTTACAGAGGACATATATATGTGTTATATATACCAACCATAGGATGAGGTAACTTTCTGTATATGAGAACTGGGCCAAAATGTGAAAAAATGGCCAAAATCTGACCTTTAAGAGGCCACCAGTGACCTTGAAATTGAAGGTCAAGGTCACAGAACAATAGCGTTTGTGGCATTGCCCATATGTACCCACATACCAAATTTGAAAGGTCTATCTAAAAGACTTTTGAAGTTATCGCGTCCGAAAGGTAATCTCTGCGGTGGCGGCGGAATGACCATACTGAATCCTAAGTATCGCCGACTTTTGTCTGGGGATACAAAAATGCACTTCACAATGTGACACAATAATGTATTTAACTTAACAATCCATGTTTATAATACTTATATTTTTCTTTATAAAATAAAAACATGACCTCATGAACCGACAACTAATCAAATTAATTGTAGCAATCAAAATCCTGAAAACTTCTGAAATGTGGGGAAAATCAAACTTTTTATTACATGATTATATACGTTTTTGCAACACAGCTAAAATTATGCACTTTTGCTTAAGTAAACCGGTGTATATTTAGTAAGATATATATGAAAATTCTTTTTACAATCAGGGCCTCTGCATTTTGTTGGAAAAAGTGGCAGTTTACACACATTTTAAGTGTTTTAGGGGGTGTGGACAAAAGTATGAACATGGACGCTACCATGAACAACTTCAGTAATTATTCCCTTGTTTTAAGTTTGTGCAACTATGTGTAAACTAGAACCATCAAGTTAATATATTTAGCAGTAGAACATAAGACTGGGTTTTACCTGGTCAATGAGGCAGTTTCCAATCACAGGGTCCAAGCTTTTCTTCTCCAACATGTCTAACACAGTGGGATACTGTCTGGTTTGGGCTTGCTGTGCGACAGCAACAGAACATTCAGTATTTTGCAAAGAGAATATATCAAAGGGATAACCCTGTACACTGTATAACATACTTATCAGTTTTAGACAGAAAAACAATAAGGGGATAATGCCGAACAGGTTTTACTTCTAGAGATCACTTTTTTTTTCTTTTTTGTCACCGGACTTTCATGAATTGTGGCGCAGCATAAATGAGCATTTGTCTGCTCACTGAAGTTACGCATCAATGGGCTATGTTAGTACTTGGATGGGCGACCGTCTGAGTTCTAGATCAGCTGTGGGATGTGTGAGTTGGAATTTCTTTGTGTTACCAGACTTTTGTAAATTCTAGTGCACTACTCATGTCTCTGATGGCTATGCGCTAGGAGGCCGAAACACGTTTTGGCATTGTTAATATTGAAAGATGAGACAGCTTTGTCACACAAAGTTAACTGGACACAACTCTCTAGATTTAATTTACAGAAGTACATTGATTGAAAATTTGACTTACATGCTGCTGGACATCATGCAAATGATGCTGAAAGATAAAAAGACAGGAAAAAATGATAACATTCCAATTAAATATGAGAGCAAGTATGACTTCAAAACTTCAAAGGAAATAAAGATAATTAATTGTATTGGACAAAATTTTAAAATCTATAGTATGAACCAAAACTTTAAGAACAAAATTAAAAATAACAGTATTCAAGGATGAGAATTTGAAAAATAACATTCAACAGAGTAGATTCAGTGTGAACATGGTAATTATGGTTCAGCAATACAGGTGTATGAACTTAATTAACATCACCTGAACTTTAGTGACTCAATATTTGACTATACATTACTGGTTCCAATACGATACACAGTATGAAATATGAACATCTGAACACAGTTTGTGAAATTTGCCAGGAACCCCATTGTATTTCCTTGACATGTAGAAATTCTTCGTAATTTTATGACACCATTAGGCCTGTGATCTTTTCGGGCATGAATTTTGATAATTTGGTCTTAATTTAAAGGGTGCCCCTCGGTCCGATAGCAATTTTCATATTCATTACTCTACCCATTCAAACATTCTTTATTTCATATTTTCTTGATTCTTCTCCACACATACCTCAAAACGGGATGTAATAATGGCAGGTTTCCGACTATTTGACGGAATGACCCCTCTCATGATTTTTTCAAGTTCCCTCTCATCATGATGGTCAGTGACGCAGAAAGCATGAAGGAGACCTCCAAGACACACTTCCATCCCTTGTGTCCACTTGGGGTCTACAACATTTAACCCCGCACCTGCAGGAATATACAAGAGAACACCTACATTTGATAATAGTCTACACATTTTATCAAACCTTTACAACAGACATCCATCTCCTATTCCCATTTGTGTAATGAAAAGACAGTAAACCAGAAATTTATTTACCGACTGAAAGACACAGATTTGACTGCATTTGCATGTAACCATAACCTGTTTCCTCACACATTCACCATTTTAAGGGAAGTCTATCAAAATATTTAACTACAAATTTATTTCACAGTATTTTAATATATTCTTCAAGCTATGAGCCATTTTGTTTTAAAAACTCTTCTAGAAGTACATCACGGTTGATACTGTATGCGATTTGTATGCCAAATACGCATTTTGATAAACGTACCCAGCCTTTTGTAAAATTCCACTTTTGAGAACTGGTTCTAAAATATGTTTAACCACATTACATTTGAGGTCCATTACGTTTTAGCCTAAATCCACACGAATATACAAGGTAACATGTACACCTAAAAACACACACTTTATCAGACCTTAAAAAATTTTCCACCACCTTTTGTTGTTACGTGCCCGCTAGGTTTAACCTGCACCTGCAGATACATCCGTTATGTCCACAGATTGGTCTACAATTGATGACATCATCTGTAATCAGTCTTATCATATACTTAAAACTTATTGTTTAATGCCAACAGCCTGATACTACAAAGCATATATAACCACTACGTTAGAGACGCGATCACGATACCAAAGTGACATTACAATAATAACTAAAACTTTTCACAAGAGTACCAAAAAGAGCATCAAATGTTACTTTGTTGTGATAAAATATTTGTGACATAAGGACTATTAACTACAATTCTGACATAAGAATAAATCGTTTGTAAAGAAAATAAAATATATTCAAATAAACACAGATTTCAACAAGATCTGGTACATTTTATCAAACTTTAGAGTGTCTATGCACTCATTGGTTGCAATATTTGCCTCGGTATATGGAATATTTTGTTTATCTATGATGCCACAATTACAGAATTTCTAACAATATTTTAGTTTTATGTTCTCAAGATGATATCACAATACTCAATGACATCACAACCCAAGAAAACAATGGCACTGTGATGTTGAAAGAGTGATAATGTCATTTTAATAGTGTGATGACATCATCGCCTACCAATTGGGCCCCTGGGTCTCTCATGGAATCTACCATTTGTGCAGGCCTGCTGAATTCTGTTCATCAGATCAGGCATGTGGGCACCAAACCTAAAAATAGTAAAGTGAAAACTGAGGAAAGTGGAAGACAACATTCAGCGAAATAAAATAATATATTGAGACTTTCACAACCTCCTTTGCAAGTAGTTGTAAATTCAAAAGTACCAATTCTTATTTCAAAGTTCAAAAGACAATGGACAAGCATGTATACTTAACCATGGAGATATCCTAGACCATTGTGATAAAAAGCAGTCAAAAACATAATGTTAGAAAGTAGACTACTCTCTCATACTTAGCTAGATACAGTAGACTTTATGAACAGGCCACTGACTGGAAGTGAAACTTGAGAAACGAAAAATGGCAGTTTTATCTAAACCAAATCACAATAAATGTCCTCAAATGTTCAAAAATATGGGAAAAAGTGTGCAATTTCTTTAGTTTCCATTAATATTTTAAGTTTTCCTCCAATTATATGTGTTGACAATTGAGATGGTGGGTGCAAAGTATTGTCATGACATAATTTCAGTAAAATTCTCTCGATATCAAGAAATTGGGACACTGATCCATCACTAGGTTTAAGTATTAGGGTAACAAAAGGTTAATATCATTAATACAAGGTGCATATACTACGTTTTAGGAACAAAAATTGGGAGATAAAGTTCAATTGAAATGGCATTAACAAGACCTTTAGCTTGACTCACAGCACAACTTAATATATTTGTATTATCCATGTGCAAATTTAAACATCATGGACTGAAGATTACACCAACTTTTTTCAAACTATAGCAGGTGCCCTCTTCCAATATTATTTTGCCTAACACGGAGAAAAAGTTCTCTACTTACCTGTTTGACAATGGCTTATAACCATTACTGCGCCCTTACAGATTTTACTGAATGACACTGGTACAAGGAAAAGGAATATACACTTGGCTTACCTCTTAATTTTGTTACTTCTTGCACTTTCAAGGTTTCTTATCTCCTGTCTCAAGTTGTCACAGGTCCTTCTTAAGTCCTGTTCATCACTCCTACAACAGACACCATTCACACTCATATTAAAAACTCTGGGATTTCAATATCTTACGTATACTTACAGCATAACAACTGATCCCACTTACAAGTAAAACATCTGGTGATAACCCCTTTAATTCTGTGTAATATATATTATCCTATGGTCTTAATACATGTTGAAAAATAAACACAGAACCCTTCTAAGCCAGGTTTTCAAAGAACAACCAATCACAAGAGGGTCACCACAAATCTTACATAACACTCTTATGCAGAAATACAGTAACTTTCATGAATACTACTTCCATGATGCAAGATATCATCATTATTTTACTGTATGTCTGATAAATCTTTTCCAAACAAACTTACTTGAGTTTATACTCAGACTCCTTGGCCAGCCTTACTGCAGACCTGAACTGTTCCAGGGAATGCTCTGTGGTTCTCTGTTGGGCTTTGAGTTTGTCCAGCTGATCGGACAGCTGTTGGATCCTTTCTTCTGTGGCCCTCTTCTGGGATTCATAATCCTGTTGTCTATGGCTGAAAAGACACATCTTTCTATTTCAATAATTGTGATAGTTTCACAATAATATTTAGTTGTAAAGATAAAGCTAGGAGTGTGCTGTATTCAATGTGTGTATTCTGTGGATATAACATTTTATCCATTTTATCTGTATTTTATCATTTACCATGAAGTTTCTGAAGACCTTTGAAGAACTGTAAACAAGATGTACACAAGCAACTCTGTGCCAAAGTAATACTGACAAAGTTCTAATTTTACCTTTTTTTATAAAAGCAAGATACCTTCGTTTTTCCTGTTCTATTCTGTCCATGAGTGCCTTTTTATCTTTCTCTATAGAACGAGATTCTCTCATTAAGTGATCCAGCTCCGTCTGTGCAAATATATAAATCAAATGTAAACGCTTTGTATCATAATTAAAACAATAAAAATAGCATCAGAGATGCCCGTACCCCACAGCCTAGGGAAATATTTTTAACACCATGAGATATAGAAGTACTGTATCAGTACAAAGTTCAGGATACTTTCAGAGCACTGTCAGTTATATAAAGGTCCAAACAATGTTTAAATAGAGAAAATAATGTCTAAAAGAAAGATCATGCATGTAAAGATGAAGTATTAAAACAAGATAATTCAATAACAAGATGACAGCATTAATCAGTAAACTAAAATTACAACACTCTTTATCTACATCTGCATGGCCGAATTATGGTTTAGATGTTTTGAATATTACCATGCATACAGAAAAGGTAATACATTCAATGAATGATTAATTGATTATGTGTGGTGTTGGACCAAAATCTGTGGCTCACTTGATGAAATTCCATCTGTTACAATGGGAAGTTGTAAAAGTAGAAATTCTTAATGAATTCTAATATGACTTTAACAGTGCTTAATCTGCATCAAAAGACAGACTCAAAGGTGCAACAAGATTTTAAAGGTCAAGGTCACTAGACAAGGTCAAAGGTCAAATTAAGGTCACACCATGATAATGCACACCTATAACCCCGAACCAATGTCCCTACCAAGTATAAACTTCCTACACCTTACGGTTTCCGAGATATAGCCCAGACAAGATTTTATAGGTCAAGGTCACTACGGCAAGGTCAAAGGTCAAATCAAGGTCACACCATGATGTTGCACACCTACACCCCCTAACCAATGTCCCTACCAAGTATCAACTTCCTACACCTAACGGTTTCCGAGATATAGCCCGGACAAGATTTTATAAGTCAAGGTCACTACGGCAAGGTCAAATCAAGGTCACACTATGACGTTGCACAACTACCCCCCCTAACCAATGTCCCTACCAAGTATCAACTTCCTACACCTTACGGTTTCTGAGATACAGCCCGGATAAACTTTTTCCTGCCGCCCGCCCACCCACTCACCCATCCGGAGACCATGGGTGAAAACAAAAAAAGGCTGCTGAACCAACACTGTTTCAGAAACCTTTCAAGTTATTCAGACAGGAAAGGAAGCTTTTCTATGAACACATTTGACAACATTCATTAGAAATCCCCTATGAATTGGAAAAAAAACAAACCAATTTACCTGCACCAATTTTTTGGCTTTCTTTCGGTCATCTCGAGCAGCTTTCAATTCATTGTGCTTTGGCTCTAGCGTCTTCATTTCACCAAACATAGACTTCAGATTGCTCTGCACATCTTGAAATTTCTTTAACAAGGCCTGCACTTTGTTCTAAAATCAACAATTCATAAAAGTTTTAATAACTGGGCTAGCATTTCTCAAACAACCAACCATATACTGACTAAATGGTTAAAAGAAAATCTAGGAAACAATCATTGGTATGCTGCATCTAAGCATTCACCTCCATCTTCTCAGGCTGTGAGTATGAACCCTGACATAGACATGAAGTGAGAAAGTTGGCATACTGCATCTCAGCATTCACCTCCATCTTCTCAGGCTGTGAGTATGAACCCTGACATGGACATAAAATGAGAAAGTTGGTAGTTGTTTGTTGGTGCTCCAAGGTTTTTCATGTAGAAATAAAGTCTTAGGGCGAGTACTTCTAGACCTTTTATAAAAGGATGGTACTTCCGGTTCATTATCGCGGAAGTTCCGTCCTTTTATAGAGATCATAAAGTACAAACCTGAGAACTTATTTGTATTATAAAGACCGGTTTCTATTATTAATCCATAAATATTATTGTAAATATGACTTTTTTACACACCTATTTGTCACACTATATTTTGTCTGTATCATTTGCTTCTCTACCATCGGCAATCGTCTATTTATTGCTTCAGATAAATGTACATAAAAATATGCGCACTGCATTGTTTTGTGCAGTCTGCGCACTTCCGGTCTTTATACTAAAGAATCTTTACAAACTAGTGTGCAGTACATTCCGCTATATTCTAAACTTCTTCTGTGACTTTGTCCATTCTTTTGTTAGTTTAGCTCAACGAGTTGCCTCTCATTGGAAAGACATTGTGGCTACCAAGTAGAGGTTTAGATTAGAACTTAATGCCATATAACCTAACCATTTACTAGCATCATTGTGGGAGTGGTTTCACATTCTCTCCAGGCCATTGGTATGAGGCTCCACTATTTCTCTCTATTTTTCCCACAAAAAAATCAGGTTATCACAACACAGTTCCATTAAGTCCATTTAATTTAAAAAGTTTAACACAATTGATTCTTGGTGAGCCATAATTTGAATGCTGGAAACAAATTTCTCATTTTCCTAATTCTAGATTACACTTTATCCTGATGACACCAAAGAGTCTCCTCTTGCAGCAAGAGATATACAAATACAGTAGACCCTGAATAACTAAATGTAGTGTACGTCAAATTTTACTTACAAGAAGAATCAGCAAGAGAATCTCATATATTTGTCTGTACAAATAGGATGCTGTCGTCACTAGAACCAAATTCTGTAGATATACAGTATATGAAAGTAAACTTGAGTATACAGTCTATTAAAATATATTACCTCCGACTCGTCAACATATTTGATGAACTTCGGTGTTCGATCTTCCTCTCCTTTCAGTTCCTTCTTCAGTGGTAACAAGCCCTGAATGTAAAACAGTCACTTTATACCGTCCAATAGCAAAAATTGTTCAAGCCAGAGGAAAAATATTATTTCATTTAATAATTCATTTGCAATATTTATCACCAATAAGCAGAAATCATTTGAATTTAACAAAAAAATAAAAATTTCACACACCAGTATGACATACACAATCCTGAAACTACAGATGAAATATGATGAATGCAATTCTAACATGGAGGTGGTGTCAAAAATCAGGAATCCCTTTTCTGTTAAATAGTTGGTTAAGCCAAACTACAAAGTATTTAACTGGGAAAGACATTTAAAAAGTGATTATTAGTGCCGTTATTTATTGTTTTGGGACAGCACTGCTAATATTGATGTCTAAAGACATATATCAATATCGCCATTACAAGTAAAACTGTAAACTTACACTGTAAATGTTTGAAATAAAGCATAAATCTGAAGAAATTTTACACTTCTATCTCACGTTTTGCCGTTTTTGATGGAAAGTGCCATGTTTTGATTTGGTAAAGTTCACTTCCTGTTAGCGATTGGAGATATGCTAGAACAACAACGTTTTCAGTATCCCTGATTCGAACTATTTAGGGGACATTCTCAGTCCCCCGATATTGAAATATTTTTACGTTCCATATCTGTATCCACAATGCCCAATGATTTACCCACCAGTGATTATCTCACAAATGCACCCAAGGTCATACAGAGACAAGGCTGCTAAACTGTCTGCTTACTTTTTCTTTCTCAGAAACTATAGCCCAGGCAACCTCATTCTTTAAAGTGGCTACTTTTACTTTCAGATCTTCAATTGCTTCCAGGGCCTTGTACTTCTGAGCCCATTCAGAAACTTCTTTATCCAGCTTTGGCAAGTGCTAGACAAGTAAAACAAATATGCATGAAAAGCCTAAGTTTATATAAACTGCCAATGTGGTAGGATAAGAAGTAGTAAATTTGCCACAACACTTCTGAACCATCCCTCAGCAGGAACACCTCTTATTTTCATTCCAATTGTGGTAGGTTTGAATCACATTTATCTTTTTTGGACTAGTTTATATCAGTCATTTCAACATTTGGAAATTTAGTTAAATTTTTAAAAATGAAACAGTTTTTGCAATTAACAATAATTTAACATCATTGTTAAAACCTTCAGTATACAAAATATAGTCATTTAGTAGACTAAGGCCTGACTGTTAAAGGTTCTCTACCAACTAGATTTAATTATGATCAAATTTTCATGATTGAAACTACCTCTTGCTTTTGTTCCAGACATCCCAGAGCAATTTCTTTAGCTTCATTTGCACTTATGTAGTCATCTTTCATCTGTTGTAACTGTGTGGCCTTCAGAAAAAACTACAAATACCAAAATATAAATAACATGAAAAGAAATGAAAAGGGACAGCATTATGGCACCTTCTTCAGAAGAGTTTTGTATCACCAGTGTTCTGATTCTGGATGGAAACAAGAGGAGAGTGCCCGTGAACGGGCACTGTGTCAGCTGACTGAGTGTTTTTGATTTGTGAAGGTGATTAGAGGACAGAATAATTATCAGGAAAAGGGCTGTACAGAAATACAGTAAGTGGTAACTGAACAGCAAGTTCGAAAGAAATTCCGAAGCTGACAGAAGAAAAGGATAAAAAAGTTGTGCCCTGTAAATGGTATTATAAAGGAAAATAACAAGGTAATTGTTTAAGTGTAAAAAATAGGTTAAAACATATTTAAAGAAATACTACAAATGCAATATCCTCGTTCGACCTTGAAGAAGGGGTCCAAGGTCAAATCTAACCACACAAATACATTCCCAGCCCATGATTTCCTATGGTTTACCATTCCAAACCTCTAGGACCAATTATAAATGAGTTATAAGCACTTTTAAGCTTGGCTGTCCTCATTTGACCTTGAAGGAGGGGTCCAAAGGTCAAATCTGACCATACCAAAAGATTCCGAGCCAATGATTTCCTATGGGATGGTTTACCATCCCAAATCTCTGTCACCAATAATAAGCGAGTTGTAGGCACTTTCAATTTTCGCTATCCTCATTTGACCTTGAAGGAGGGTTCCAAGGTCAAATCGGACCATATCAACAGATTCACAGCCCATGATTTCCTGTCTGTTTACCATCCCAAACCTCTGGGACCAATAATAAGCGAGTTATAAGCACTTTTAAGTTTGGCTATCCTTGTTTGACCTTGAAGGAGGGGTCATTGAAGGTCAAATCTGACCACACCAAAAGATTCCCACCCCATGATTTCCTACAGGTTGGTTTATCATCCCAAACCTCTAGGATCAATAATAAGGGAGATATAAGCACTTTTCATGACTGACAAAAAACACCTGTGGCGGCCATCTTGTTTCTCAAAATGAGGCCAAAAATATTCCCAGACGACATTTTATGGTTATTAATATATACTGCAAACTTAAGAAAGCTAGCTATAATATTTTTTTTCATCAGAGCAGTAATGGTGAAATCTCTCTCTACACACTGCGGCTATCCAGTGGATACAATGATTTACTCAACAGTGAGAACCTGAAAGTAGCTATTGCTCAGCTATGCCATGACATAGAGGTCTGCAATTTCACTATGTTATAGCTGACCAAAAATTCTGTGAATAACATATTTAACAAATTACTCTAAATGTAATAGTTTTCAAGTTACAACTGATTTACTCAACAGTGAGAACCTCAAAGGAACTATTACTCAGCTATGCAATGAGCTACATGTCTGAAATTTTACTATGTTATAGCTAACCCAAAAGTAGGTGAACAACATATTTAAGCAAACTACTGTAAATGCAATAGTTTTCAAGCTACAACTGATTTACTCAATAGTGAGAACCTGAAAATAGCTATTGCTCCGCTATGCCATGAGCTATAGGTCTGTAATTTCACTATGTTATAGCTGACCCAAAAGTAGGTGAACAATATATTTTAACAAAATACTCCAAATGCAATATTTTTCAAGTTATAGCTGATTTACTCAACAGTCAGTACCTGAGAATAGCTATTGCTCAGTTGTGCCATGAGCTATAGGTCTATACTTTCACTATGTTATAGCTGACCCAAAAGTAGCTGAATAACATATTTGCACAAATTTCTGTAAATGCAATAGTTTTCCAATTATAACTGATTTACTCAACAGTGAGAACTTCAAAGTAGCTATTACTCAGCTATGAAATGAGCCACAGGTCTGAAACTTCACTATGTTATAGCTGACCCCAAAATAGGTGAATAACATATTGAAACAAAATACTCTAAATGCAATAGTTTTCAAGTTATAAGTGATTTACTCAACAGTGATAACCTAAAAGTAGCTATTACTCAGCTATGCCATGAGCTACAGGTCTGAAATTTTACTATGTTATAGCTGGCCCAAAAGTAGCTGAATAACATATTTATACGAAATTCTCTAAATGCAATAGTTTTTAAGTTACAAGTGATTTTATTCATGATGGAAGTTACTGAAAAGCGCAAAAGTAGCTATTACTCACTTAGCTATTGAGACAGACACCCAACTTACTCACCATATTGTAGCTATGAAAAAAGTAGCTGAATAACATATTTTAACAAAATGCTCTAAATGCAACACTTTTCAAGTTATAAGTGATTTACTCAACAGTGATAACCCAAAAGTAGCTATTACTCAGCTATGCCATGAGCTACAGGTCTGAAATTTTACTATGTTATAGCTGACCCAAAAGTAGCTGAATAACATATTTATACGAAATTCTCTAAATGCAATAGTTTTCAAGTTATAAGCGATTTACTCAACAGTGATAACCTAAAAGTAGCTATTACTCAGCTATGCCATGAGCTACAGGTCTGAAATTTCACTATGTTATAGCTGGCCCAAAAGTAGCTGAATAACATATTTATACGAAATTATCTAAATGCAATAGTTTTTAAGTTACAAGTGATTTTACTCATAATGGAAGTTACTGAAAAGCCCAAAAGTAGCTATTACTCACTTAGCTATTGAGACAGACACCCAACTTACTCACCATATTGTAGCTATGAAAAAAGTAGCTGAACAACATATTTTCACAAAATGCTGTAAATGCAACACTTTTGAAGTTATAAGTGATTTAGTGCATGATTTCATGAATTTTAATGCATTAAAAATTATTAAAAAAATTTATTTAAAAAAAAGTAAGACAGATCCAGGTCTCATACTCACACAAGAGAATCTACCTCTGGCCTAGTACATATATGCACGATATGAGAGAAATCCCTGCAATAGTCACTGAGAAAATTGTGATAAAAAGTTGAAATTTTCACACTTTTGGTGGGGGTACCCCCCTTGTAATGTCTCTAGCAAACAGCCGAACAGACAGATTTGCATGCCTTGAACAATTTTTCATCCTCGATAGATAAGGTATCTTTTAAAAAAAAACAGCATGTCTCTAGGCCTTGTAGTTTTGGAGAAGAAGTTGTTCACGCGGACGCGAACGCGTACGCCCACGCCGCAGAGAGATGACATAAAAAAGCAGAATATAATGCCTTCAATATAATGCAGTTTTTAAGGTTTACATATAGAGTAGCACTAATTGTTAAAAAAAAAAGAAAAAAAAAAGAAAGACGAGAAAAATCTTTGATTTGTTTATTTCAAGACAAAACAACTGAAATACCATTTCACTTGAATTCAACAACCAATGATACTAAATAGTGTTGGGAATCCCCTACAACTTTCATGGTTGATTATTCGTCCATTTTTCCAACCGATGATCGATCCCTAACCAATTACTTTACTCCATTGTTGGTCATTATTTAAGAAACACCTTCCGGGTTTAATGTATAGGTCACTCTGATCAGAATAACGGTGTTTTGACATTTAGAATTTACAAAAAGTACCCATTTCCTGTAAATATGGTGGTAGATATAAACAAAGTCCAAATTCATGACAAATCTTTCAGTTCATCAAGTAATAATGCCTAAAATATTTTTTATAATATGTGGATATTGAGGTACATTAGGAAAGGTAAGATGTAAGATGAAAATTTGATTATTAGAAAACGACAATAACCAACCGTGATTGTACACTGTTACCGATGATTAATCATCCCAACACTAATACTATAGTGATTTACTGAAAGCTGAACTCACTTTGTACTTGTCGTTAGGGCTTTTTGAGTGCAGGAAGTTTCTACTGGTTTCCTGGTTAAGGATGGACACTGGGTTGTCCACCTGGATGTTGAACTGATCTAGAACATGGACCAACTCATCACGCTTAGAACTAATCACCTTCCCTGCAAAGTCAACAAGTTAATATTAACACAACATAACTGTGAAAACAGCACAAGAGTACCCATTTAATTACAGGGGAATTAATGTTTAAGAACTTCTGCAAATTCAAGAGAAGCTGTTGAAACTGGTGCTGTCAACTGCACAGAAATATTGATTATATAGTGGAGTAATGAACCGGCAACAGCTCAACCAGTTTTGCACTAATCACCTTTCCTGCAATGATAATAGTTAATCTTCAAAAAGGCATTAAAACAACATTCAGGAACTGGTTAAATAATAGAGGAAAGAACTAGATATTGCGTCTTGACACATTGTATCCCCGGACAGGACATGGTTGAAGCATGACAGAGTATTATCGTTGACACAAATATACCCCTGTCGGGAGGGGGCCTAAGTGTTTGTGGGAGCAACTTGTACTAACACTAAGTAAACAAAATGTTTGCTTAATGAAAGATACAAATGTAACTAGATGTAGCACATCGGAGAACCAATGACATTGCAAACCTCTAGGAACACGAATAAGCAAGTTATAAGTACTTTTAATTTTGGCTACCCTCATTTGACCTTGAAAGAAGGGCCCAAAATCAAATCTGACCACATCAAAAGATCCTCAGCCCATGATTTCCTATAGGTGGGTTTCACATTGCAAACCTCTAGGAGCAATAAGAAGCGACTTATAAGCGCTTTTAAGTTTGGGTATCCTTGTTTGACCTTCAAGGAGGGGTCCAAGGTCAAATCTGACTACATAAAAAGATTCCCAGCCCATAATTTCCTATAAGTTGGTTTCATATTGCAAACCTCTAGGACCAATGATAAGCGAGTTATAAGCACTTTTAGGTTTGGCTATCCTCATTTGACCTTGAAGGAGGGATCCAAGGTCAAATCTGACCACACCAGAAGATTCCTAGCCCATGATTTTACATAAGTTGGTTTACCATCTGAAACCTATACGACCATTAATAAGCGAGTTATGAGCATTTTTAAGTTTGGCTATCCTCGTTTGACCTTGAAGGAGCGGTCCAAGGTCAAATCTGACCACACCAAAAAAATTCCCAGCCCATGATTTCCTATAGGTTGGTTTACCATCCCAAAACTCTAGGACCAATAATAAGGGAGATATAAGCACTTTTCATGACTCACAAAAAAACACACGTGGCGGCCATCTTGTTTTTCAAAATGAGGCCAAAAATATTTCAGTCAAGAATTTGTAATGCAGAACATATTCTGCAAATTTGAGATCTCTACCTGTTAGTGTTGGTATCAAATAATAATATGCATATCGATATCAAACCATATTTTTGCCTTCCGTATCGATCGATGTTGAAATATCGGAGCATGAGATCCTTTCCTTTGGGAGACCTTCCAAACTCTTTCGCGAGGTTTAGTATTTCCCGAAACATAAACAAATATGGCGTTTCCACTTTAGCAGTAAGTGAAAGTTGACAAAAATAATATGAAAACCAATGTATTCTTCAAATATTATCCTTTATTTGAATGAAAAACCCCATATTTGTACCTGTTAAGTAGTATATTTCGATATTGATATAGCACTCTACATTATTGATATCGGCAAACTTAGCGTGAATCGATAAATATTTCAATATCAATAAACAATACCAGCACTACTACCTGTAATACCCCTTGCTCTAGAGGGTCAACCAAAGTCCTTGCTTTAAGTTGAACTAGAAATAGGACGCCCTGTTGATAGTAGCTGCGACATATGAATAGAAACAGGATAGCATAGAAGAACGCACATTATCATGTGTAATGTCCACCCCATGAACCTTTTGCAAAAATTGTACAGTAGTCTTTCAAGACCCTGTTTCATTTGTAAAATATACGAATGATGCTTAAATATTTATTAGTATACATGTAAATTATTTCAGCTTCATGGATTTTTGCATTGGTTGGGTCAAAAATTTCGACAAAATCTCTCTATTTTGCACGGTTAAGGAGATAGAAGCAAATTTGTGTTCTTCAATTTTTAGCAAAAATTCGAAAATTCAAAATGGCCGTCATTTTGGGGAAAAGGAAAAATTTTTTTTAATTGCCAAGAGGACATTGCTTAGATACCCTGTGGGTCAAAAATTTCAACAAAATCGTTCTATCTCGCACGGTTAAGGAGATAGAAGCAAATTTGTTTTTTTCCCATTTTTGACAAAAATTCAAATGGCCGCCATATCTGGGAAGAGGAAAATTTTTTGAAAATTGCCAAGAGTACATTTCTCAGATACCCTGTGGATCGAAAATTTTGACGAAATTGCTCTATCTTGCACGGTTAAGGAGATAGTAGCAAATTGGTGTTTTGCCATTTTTGGCAAAAATTCGAAAATTCAAAATGGCCGCCATTTTTGGGAAGAGGAATTTTTTTTCGAAAATTGCCAAGGGTACATTGCTTAGATACCCTGTGGGTCGAAAATTTCGACGAAATCGCTCTACCTCGCACGGTTAAGGAGATAGAAGTAAATTTGAAAATTTTAATTACTTAAATGTAGCTTTTATAAGCTACAAGCTTACCATGTGGGACTTAATGCTGATCTCGGGTTGCCACACCCGGGGCCAACGTCTTAGAAAAAAAGACAGTTCTTGTTAGCCACCGGATATACTGGTAGTTGTCGTCACGTGATAACTTCTGACCAATCGTCCTACTTTCTCGTTGAAATTTTTTAAACCTACCCCTCAGCTGTAAACAGCGGGGAGGCAGGGTGGGACTCTTCTAAGTCCCACATGGTAAGCTTGTAGCTTATAAAAGCTACATTTAAGTAATTAAAATTTTCAATTTTATTACGCTACAATAGCTTACCATGTGGGACTTAATGCTGAATTCAACCGCCCGGTGGCGGGATTACAGCTGAGACTGGAAGGAATGTCATTTTTTCTAAGATTTTGAGTTAATATGTATAGAATAGTGCCAGAAATACCAGTCTGAGTCCCATTTACAGTGCCCCGATCCCGAAGGCCGGGCCTGTAATGAGCCAAAAACCTAAGTAAATGAGAGACAGTGCTAAAAACTGTCTAGATGTTTTATTGAAGGACGGGAGTGCAGCAGTGCTCACTCCGAGGTCTAAGGGTCCAAAAGGGGCCCTTCACGTGTGACTAACCAACCCAGAGGTTGGGAATCTCATAAAATTTTTACAACCTGAATATGAGATTAATGACAACTAAATAAGTCCTTAATAGAAAATACTTGATAATTAAAGGATAAAATGACCTTACCCGTAACATCTTGAAGGTAGAGGAATACCTAGATCCTGGGAAAGACTCCTGAAGACTTGGTTGTAGCGGATGTGCCCCCCCCCCCCCTTTTTTCTTTCCGAGGACAACTGGTCTGAGGGGAAGGATCTAGGACTTGTTGTGCAGCCACTACGGGTCCCAGGTACAAATTGTTGTCGGTGTCCGACCAAGTAAGGTCTTTTAGGTAAAAATTTGTAAATGTGGTGTGAGCTTTCCAGTGACAGGCTTGCATGATTTGGTCCACCGATACCCCACCGTAAAAGGCCTTAGAGGCCGCGAAGGCCCGGATGTCATGCGCTTTGACTTGGACCAAGTCCAAGGCTTGTTGATCTGCTTGTTTGTAACAAAGTAAAATGGTTTGTTTCAACCATGAAGAGAGTGTAGCGGGTCTGATGTCTGAGGTATGTCCTTTCTTAAAGGAGATGAAAAGGAGAGAACGAGACCCTCTCAGGTCTTTAGTTCGATCCAAATAAAACCTCAGGGCCCGTACGGGACACAGGGTCCTGTCTTCTTTAAACTGTCTATCCACAATGGTAGTCAGAGCAGGGATAGTCACCGGAGACACACTTTGAGAACCTTCTCTTGCTAGTTGGTTTTTGGCTATGAAATCAGAAGAAGGGAACAAGGCAACCTTTTCCCATTGGTCTAAATTAGCTACTTTGTTAGCGACCCAGGCATGGATTTCGCTGCGGCGCTTGCCGGAGGCCAAGGCTAGCAAGAAAGCAGTTTTTAAAGTGAGATGTTTGAGGTCTGAATCTTTCATGGGCTCAAAAGGTGCTTTGGTGAGCTCGTTAAGGACAACAGAAAGGTTCCACTTGGGTAAATTTCTGGAACTTTTAGGACGATCCCTGTGAAAACTGGAGAGTAACCTATGAAGGTCTGCATTGTGTGCAATATGTTGGGCCGTTGGGCCCAAAGTGTCAACGATTGCAGTCCTGTAACCATCAATGGTCGAGGGGCGCCTGTTTAGGTCTTGGTACAGGTACATGAAGAAATCTGAGATTTGTTTCACAGATGGAGTGGAGAAATCCACCGAATTTTCTCTGCACCATTTTTCAAAAAGGGCCCACTTTGACTTGTAGATGGTCCTTGTTGATGACCGCTGAGGGGCAGCAATTCTCTCTGCCACCTCCACAGAGAAGCCTTGTTCTTGGAGTTGTCCGCTCCTAGACACCAGGCGTGGAGGTTCAGGTGCTGGGGGTTGTTGTGAAACACCAGCTTGTGGGACTGTTTGAGTAGGGTTGTTGACACTGGGAGTTGCAGTGGGATCTCTGTTGAGAGCTGCACTAGGTCCCAAAACCAGGGCATCCCTGACCAGCCTGGGGCTATTACGATGATCAGGCACTGGCATTGCCTGATCTTTTGGATCACCTTGTGAAGGAGAGCCGTAGGAGGGTACGCATATGCTGTGAGGTTGGTCCAGTTTATGTTCAGCGCATCTATGTCCCAGGCCCTTGGGTCTGGGATAGGAGACACGTATAGAGGGAGCTTGTGGTTCAGGTGAGTGGCAAACAAGTCTACATGAGGGGTGAACCACTTCTGGCAGATCTGTTTGAAGACCTGTGGGTGCAGAGACCATTCGGTTGACTGCACTTGGTTGGACCTGGATAGCAGGTCGGCCATCACATTCAGGCACCTTGGAATGTGCCTGGCTTTCAATGTTATGTGATAGTGATGGCACCAGGTCATGATCTTCCACAGGAGAGCACACATCTCTGCCGAGTGTGTTCCTCCTTGTTTGTTGATGTAGGCTACCACTGTTGAGTTGTCCGTCGCGACCAACACTGTTTGATTCTGGCACTGGTCCTTGAAGTCTCGAAGGGCCAGGGAGACCGCCTTCAATTCTAGGACATTTATGTGAAGCCTTTTTTCCCGATCTGACCACAGACCCTTGGTAAAGTTTTGGTCTAAGTGAGCGCCCCAACCTTCGTTTGAGGCGTCGGTAAAGAGTTGGATACTGTGGTCTTTGGGATGAAGGTCTGCACCTTTCATCACCTTGGAGGGATTTTGCCACCAATCTAGATGGGCTGCAATGGCTTCTGTCCAGGGAAGGAGGTTGTCCAGCGACTGAGGATATCTCCAGTGCTCCTTGAGATGAAACTGAAAGGGCCTCATGTGAAGGCGTCCCTCCGGGACCATTTTCTCCGTTGAGGCTAGCAACCCAATTAGAGACATCAAACATCTTGCAGTCAAAACACGTTTTGACTTGAGTCGTAGGATCAAATCCTGAAGTTTGAGCCATCTCTCTTGAGTGGGTTTTACAAGGGCTGAATCGAGGTGGTATTCGTAGCCCACGAACGAAAACACCTGTGTAGGTTTCAGTTCTGATTTTTCCTGATTTATTATCCATCCCAAGGACTGAGTCAGGTCTACTACTGCCTGAGTGTTGACTTGTGCTTCCTCCTGAGACTGGGACCTGATCAGCCAGTCGTCCAGGTATTGGTGAATTCTGAGTCCTCTTGAGAGGGCCATTAGTTTCACTTCCTTTACGATCATTGTAAAGACCTGGGGGGCTGTAGCTAGTCCGAACGGGAGGGAGGTGAATTGGAACACCTGAGCCTTGTAGCAAAACCTTAGGTATTTCCTTGAGCTTGGGTGGATGGGGATATGCAGGTAGGCGTCCGACAGATCTATCGACGATACCCACTCCTGATGGACTCTGGAGTTTCCATTTTGAACTTTTCTACGTGTAGAAAAGTCTTGAGCCTGCTTAAGTCTATGACTGGCCTCCACCTTTGGTGAGGCTTGGGTACTAGGAACAGGCGACTGTAAAACCCGAGAGATTTTACATTGTCTACCCTTTCGATAGCGTTCTTTGACAGGAGAGACTGGATACAAGTAGCCAAGGCTTGGTCTTTTGGTTGGGCCTTGTACTCTGACAGAATCAGAGGAAATCTGATCAAGTTTGGCTTTGAACGGAATGGCAGAACGTAGCCATTGGTGATAATGTTTAACACGTTTTGAGAACATTTGTTTGTGAGCCAGTCTCTCCTGAAAGAACGGAGGCGACCTCCTACTGGTGGACTGAGTGAGGCTTTGGAGGAGTCATTGGGGAGGGGGGTTTCCACGCCCCCTTCCTCTATTGTGGGGTCGAAAACGACCCCTGGAGCCTCTGAAGTTGGATTTTCCTCTTCCCGAAGGAAAGGACTGGTTACTGCTTTGAGAGGTATTGCCCCCATAGGGGCGTTTCCTGTAGGAGCCTCTTTTCCTGTGGGGACCACGAAAGGGCTTATTCTGGTAGGGTGCAAAACCCTGAGAATCTTTTGAGGTGCCTTTTTTGAGAAGGAAGTCCTCACCTTCCTTCACTAATTGAGACTCGAACAAGGAAGAGTCCCAAAAGGACGAGTTCCTGAGTTCTTGACGTCTCGTTTCTCCTAATTGTGGATGTAATAGAGTCATCTCGGCTTCTCGCCTGAGCAAGCCGGTATTAGCCATAGAGTATAATTCCCTCTGCAAAATATGGGCTAGAGATTTGCTGAGACAAGTGAGGGCCCTGTGTTGAACAAGTACTGTCTTGTTCCAAAAATCTAAGTAGTCAGCTACTTCCTCATATCCGCGCTTTGCCGCTTTCTCAGGATTGGCACCTTTCTGAATCTGAGATTTAATCTTCTTGACGGTAGACTTAATGCTATGTTGGCATTTTTCCAATGAAGCATTGCAAGAAGATGAGGTTTTGGCAAATGCAGCGGTGAAGTTGAGGGTAGAGATGTTTTGTCTAGCCTGAAGTTCTAGCTCCTTGAGAACTGGCAGGGGAACTCTGGCTACTGGGGGCCCAGAAGGTCTAGGAGTAATACAGATATTAGCAAAGTCTGTATTCAACTCCTGAATTTTGTCCTGAAAAGTTGGTTGTCCCACCTTGTACCACTTGGAAGTTGAGGGAGGAGGCTTGACATATTTTCCCTCAGATAAGTTGGCAGCCTTAAAGTCATGTTGGAATTTATCAAAGGCGTCCTTGATAACTGAGCTAAGTGGAAGAATAGAGGAGGGACCTCTAGGTCTGAGCTCTTGACGGCCTTTTTCATCATCCAGACCCAACACTGAGGTGGAAGACCTGGGCATAGATTCCCTGGGGTCAGGGAGAGACAAAATACGCCTGAAGGTATCCACTTCCTCAGAGTATTGTGAGGGCATGTCAGACAAAGCTACTGCTCTATAATAAGGGGGGTCTGGATCATGTTGTGGGAGGTCTTGATCAGAAGCTACTCCTGAGGGCTGAGCCCTAGAGGGCTTAGAAGACCTGTGTCTAGCTACAGGGGAGTGATCCTCCTCTGAGGAAAATGACACATATCTAGATCTTGATTTATGTTTGCTCTTGTCAGAGTGCTTTTTGGATCTAGAAGAAGGGATCCGAGGTTCATCGGAATCCTCATTTAGTTGGTCCGAGGCAGAGCTCGGGTCAACTGGCTGCTTATGGCTTTGCTTTTTGTGAGAGTACGAAACCTCTTCGGGATGACCTTCAGAGGGGGCAACGTACTGATCCGAGGAAGGTTGAGTAGATACTAGACGAGGAGGAAGAGCTGGACCGTAGTCAACATCCATATCCTCGCTTGGAATGTTAGTACCAGATCTCGGAGGGGGCAAATCCAGAGGGGCAGCAGAAGTACTGGACAAGCCAGGTTTTGAAGCAAGAGTCGAGGACTGTGTCTCGACTTTCTGTTTTACAGCCAACTCCTCTCGGAGTGACTGAAAAGCTTCCAACATGGATGCCTGGAAGGAACCCATTTGCTGCTGTAAGTGTATATTTAAGGAATCACCGAGTGATTTCTCTAAATTTTTCTGGATTTTATTTTGCAAAGCTGTACCAGGGGTGGGTGGGACGGTTTTTGCTGGCGTTTTCAAAGACAGGGAACTGAAGGCAAGAGGTTGTGGACGGGGGGGTGAGGTAAAAAGGCTATCAGCAGCACACTCGAGGTCTACATTGGACCCAGTGAAAGAGTCCCCGTCGCCTTCACCCAAAAGATCTAGTTCATCTTTGGAACTAGTTGTCGCTTTCTGCTTTTTCAAATACCGTTTCCGGTTTTGGATTTTCTGTAGTTGCTCATCTGTAAAAGACGTGCAAATTTCGCAAGGGGTTTCAAAGGTGACACAGGGGTCATCTCCCTTGCCAGCCTCCCTACAGGTAGGGCAGAAATTATGTGTATCAAAACTAAAGCAGAAATGGCGGCATTTCTGCGCTCTCGGTTTGTCTTTATTTGCTTGATGTGTAGACATTTTGTACGCAATAAAAGACGTAGAATGTATTAGCCTGAACCGAGGAAAACTCAAAACACGCGACTGCAATAAAAATACTTATCCTGTGAAAATGAAACTTTTACAGAATGATCTATAATATATATTACAAGAAATATGCAAATATTAGCCTCCAACAATAAGTAAAGTCTGAGAAATAAATGAAAATGTCTGTATATTTACAAACTGCTACCAGTCAATCGTGGCCAACGAGAAAGTAGGACGATTGGTCAGAAGTTATCACGTGACGACAACTACCAGTATATCCGGTGGCTAACAAGAACTGTCTTTTTTTCTAAGACGTTGGCCCCGGGTGTGGCAACCCGAGATCAGCATTAAGTCCCACATGGTAAGCTATTGTAGCGTAATAAAATTGTTCTTTTTCCCATTTTTGACAAAAATACGAAAATTCAAAATGGCTGCCATATGTGGGAAGAGGAAAATTTTTTTGAAAATTGCCAAGGACATTTCTCAGATACCCTGGGGGCCAAAAATTTCGACGAAATCGCTCTATCTCACACGGTTAAGAAGATATAAGCAAATTTGTGTTTTGCCATTTTTGGCAAAAATTCGAAAATTCAAAATGGCCGCCATTTTTGGGGAGGGGAAAATTTTTGAAAATTGCCAAAAGTACATTGCTCAGTTACCCTGTGGGTCAAAAATTTCGACGAAATCGCTCTATCTCGCACGGTTAATTTGTGTTTTGCCATTTTTGGCAAAAATTCAAAAATTCAAAATGGCCGCCATTTTTGGGGAGGGGGAAATTTTTTGAAAATTGCAAAGAGTACATGGCTTGAATACCCTGTGGGTCGAAAATTTCGACGAAATCGCTTTATCTCGCACGGTTAAGGATATAGAAGCAAATTTGTGTTTTCCCTTTTTGGCAAAGTAGCTAAGTAGATATTACTCATTCAGTTATATAGCTATTATGACTAAAACCAATCCCCAGCAAGCTATCGACCTAAGTAATGCTCATACTAAATTTGGTAAAGATATGTCAAATATTTTTCCTTAAAATGCACGGAAACAAAAGAAGTACACAAAAGTAGCTAAGTAGCTATTACTCAGTTAGCTATAGACCTATCTTCACCAAAAGCAATCCCATGCAAGCTATTAACCCAATAAACAACCATGCCAAATTTGGTAAAGATAGGATAAATACTTTTCCTTCAAATGAGCGGAAACCAAGCGTCTGGACACCGGACGGCGGAAAAAGCAAAAATAATATGTCCACCCCCCACTGGGGTGGACATAATAAACGTCCCTGGTGGCCATCTTGTTTTTCAAATGAGGCCAAAAATATTCCCAGGCAAGATCTTATGGTTATGAATATATCCTACAAATTTGAGAAGGCTAGCTATAATATTTTTTTGTTAGAGCGGTAACAGCTAATAATACAGGATATGGCCTCACAGTCTAAGGTACCATTTTGAGTCATTTTAGCTGGCCTAAGGTGACCTTGAAAGCAATAGTCAAGGTCAACAAACTGGATGCTGGTACTCCATCATATACTCAACCTCCTAAGCCATTTTCAATAATTTCCATGCAATATAGTCAGCATTAAGTGTAAAAATATCTCCAAAAAGGTCAAAAATGGCCTCGGTCAGGTACTTTGGCGGTCTGTGGATGACCTTCAGTGAAGAGCTTCAAGGGCAAATTTCTGCATGCTTACAGAGGACATATATATGTATTATATATACCACCCATACGATGATCTAACTTTCTGTATATGAGAACTGGGCCAAAATGTGAAAAAATGACCAAAATCTGAACTTTAAGAGGCCACCAATGACCTTGAAATTGAAGGTCAAGGTCACAAAACAATAGCATTCGTGGCATTGCCCATATACCAAATTTGAAAGGTCTAACTAAAATATTTTTAAGTTATTGCGTCCGAAAGGAAATCTCTGCGGCAGCGGCATGACCGTACTGAATCCTAAGTATACCCGACTTTTGTCCGGGGATACAATTATCAATTCATACTCCATACAAATCATTTTCCCTGTAAGGTAATAAACTTAAATCTATGGTCGTCAAATCAGAAGTACAAAATCAGAGATGCCCATACTCCACAGTCTGGACAATAGCATTGCATATGACAAGATATTTCTTTAAAAATAGCATCAGAGATGCCCGTACCCCACAGCCTATAGAAATATTTTTAATATCATGAGATATAGAAGTACTGTATCAGTACAAAGTTCAGGATACTTTTGGAGCACTGTCAGTTATATAAAGGTCCAAACAATGTTTAAATAGAGAAAATAATGTCTAAGAAAAAGATAATGCATGTGAAGATGAAGTATTAAAACAAGACAATTCAATAACAAGATGACAGCATTAATCAATAAACTAAACATTACAACATCTACATTTGGCATGGCCGAATTATGGTTTGGATCTGATGTATTGCATATTACCATGCACACAGAAGTGGTAATACATTCAATGAATGCTTATGTGTGGTGTTGGACCAAAATCTGTGGCTCACTTGATGAAATTCCATCTGTTACAATGGGAAGTTGTAAAAGAAAATTCTTAATGAATTCTAATATGACTTTAACAGTGCTTAATCTGCATCAAAAGACAGACTCAAAGGTGTAACAAGATTTTAAAGGTCAAGGTCACTACAACAAGGTCAAAGGTCAAATCAAGGTCACACCATGATGCTGCCACCTACAACCCCTAACCAATTTCCCTACCAAGCATCAACATCCTACACCTTATGGTTTCCGAGATATAGCCCGGACAAGATTTTATAGGGCAAGGTCAAAGGTCAAATCAAGGTCAGACTATGACGTTGCACACCTACATCACCTAACCAATGTCCCTAGTAAGTATCAACTTCCTACACCTCATGGTTTCCGAGATATAGCCCGGACAAGATTTTAGAGGTCAAGGTCACTATGGCAAGGTCAAATCAAGGTCACACCATGATGTTGCACACATTCACCCCCTAACCAATGTCCCTACCAAGTATCAACTTCCTACACCTTACAGTTTCTGAGATATAGCCCGGACAAGATTTCATAGGTCAAAGTCACTACAGCAAGATCAAAGGTCAAATCAAGGTCAGACCATGATGTTGCACACCTACACCCCCTAACCAATGTCCCTACCAAGTATAAACTTCCTAGACCTTACGGTTTCCGAGATATAGCCCGGACAAGATTTTAGAGGTCAAGGTCACTATGGCAAGGTCAAAGGTCAAATCAAGGTCACACCATGATGTTGCACACATTCACCCCCTAACCAATGTCCCTACCAAGTATCAACTTCCTACACCTTACAGTTTCTGAGATATAGCCCGGACAAGATTTCATAGGTCAAAGTCACTACAGCAAGATCAAATCAAGGTCAGACCATGATGTTGCACACCTACACCCCCTAACCAATGTCCCTACCAAGTATAAACTTCCTAGACCTTACGGTTTCCGAGATATAGCCCGGACAAGATTTTATAGGTCAAGGTCACTATGGCAAGGTCAAAGGTCTAATCAAGGTCACACCATGACGTTGCACACCTACACCCCCTAACCAATGTCTCTACCAAGTATCAACTTCCTACACCTTACGGTTTCCAAGATATAGACAAGATTTTCAAACTCAGGGTCACTACAGCAAGGTCAAAGGTCAAATCAAGGTCAGACTATGATGTTGCACACCTACATATCCTAACCAATCTTCTTACCAAGTATCAACTTCCTAACACCTTACGGTTTCTGAGATATAGCCCATACAAACTTTTTCCCACCGCCCGCTCGACCGACCACCCACCCACCCATCCAGACACCACGGGTGAAAACAATACCCTGACAACCCTTAAGGGCTGTGGGGTAACTAGAAAAGCACTGAAATACCCTATTTAAAGATAGCCTTAATATAATAACAATTACAATGCGATGATTTTGCAAATGTAAATTAACTAGAGATTGCGACTCGACGCAGTGTATCCCCGGACGGGACATAGTTAAGGCGTGAATATGTCGGTCTTGAGCCTGTTTCCTGGAGCACCAGGTCAGGATTCTCCATAGTACCAGATTACTCCCAAAAGCTAATCACTAGTTCTTTCACTTATATCTGTCTTTAAAAATTACATTTCATGGATCCAGAAGATCCATATAGTGATCCGGATCACTTCCAAAATTCAATCATTTCATCCTTTTACCTTTTCAGACATATTCTAAAAATTTCATCAAAATCCGTCCATAAGTTTTTTAGTTATCTTGTACACAAACACATCTGGCAGCCTGGATCCACATGATCCAGACAGTTATCCAGATTACTCCCAAAAACTAATCACTTGTTCTTTGTCCCATTTAAGACATTTCCTGAAAATTTCATAAAAATCCATCTATGACTTTTTGAGGTATTTGTCTTTAAAAATTACATTTCTTGGATCCAGAAGATCCAGATAGTGGTCCAGATCCCTCGCAAAATTGAATCATTTCTTCCTTTTACCACTTCTTCCTTTTACCATTTGTAACATATCCTAAAAATATGAAAGTCCATCCCAAGATTATGTGGCAGCCTGGATCCAGATGATCCAGATCACTCCAAAAATTTAATCACTTGTTCCTTGTACCATTTAGGCCATTTGCTGAAACAATCCATCTATAACTTTTTGCGGTATCTGTCTTTAAAAATTACATTTCATGGATCCAGAAGATCCATATAGTGATCCTGATCACTTCCAAAATTCAATCATTTCATCCTTTTACCTTTTCAGACATATCCTGAAAATTTTATCAAAATCCATCCATAAGTTTTGATTTATCTTGTACACAAACACATCTGGCAGCCTGGATCCAGATGATCCAGATCACTCCCAAAATCTAATCACTTGTTCCTTGTCCCATTTAGGACATTTCCTGAAAATTTCATGACTTTTTGAGCTATTTTTCTTTAAAAATTATATTGCATGGATCCAGAAGATCCAGATAGTGGTCCAGATCACTCGCAAAATTGAACCATTTCTTCCTTTTACCACTTCTTCCTTATACCATTTGTAACATATCCTAAAATATCATCAAAATTCATCCTAAAATTATGTTGCAGCCTGGATCCAGATGATCCAGACAGTGATCCAGATCACTCCAAAAATGTAATCACTTGTTCCTTGTACCATTTAGGTCATTTGCTGAAAATGTCATCACAATCCATGCATAACTGTTTGAGGTATCTGTCTTTAAAAATTACATTTCATGGATCCAGAAGATCTATATAGTGATCCGGATAACTTCTAAAATTCAACCATTTCATCCTTTTACCTTTTCAGACATATCCTGAAAATTTCATCAAAATCCATCCATAAGTTTTTGAGCTATATTGTACACAAACACATCTGGCAGCCTGGATCCGGATGATCCAGACAGTGATCCAGATCACTCCCAAAATCTAATCACTTGTTCCTCGTCCCATTAAGGACATTTCCTGAAAATTTCATCAAAATGCACCCATAAGTTTTTGAGTTATCTGTCTTTAAACATTAAATTTCATGGATCCAGAAGATCCAGACAGTGATCCGGATCACTCCCAAAATTTAATCATATCTTCCTTTTACCATTTTGGGCATATCCTTAAAATTTTATCAAAATCCATCTCTCAGTTTTTTAGTTATCTTGTTCACAAACAAACCAACAAAGAGAGGGCCAAAAAATGACCCTCGGTCAGGTACTTTGGCGGTCAGTGGATGACCTTAAATGAAGATCTGTAACCAGTAAGCCTGGATGGTAGAAGTCCATCATGTACTCAACCTCCAAACCCATTTTCAATAGTTTCCATGCAATATAGTCAGCATTAAGTGTGAAAATATCTCCAAAAAGGCCAAAAATGACCCTCGGTCAGGTACTTTGGCGGTCAGTGGATGACCTTCAATGAAGAGCTTCAAGGTCAAATTTGTGCATGCTTACAGAGGACATATATATGTATTATATATACCAGCCATAGGATGATATGACTTTCTGTATAGGAGAACTGGGCCAAAAAGTGAAAAAATGGCCAAAAACTGACCTTTAAGAGGCCACCAGTGACCTTGAGATTGAAGGTCAAGGTCACAAAACAATAGCATTCGTGGCATTGCCCATATATACCCACATACCAAATTTGAAAGTTCTAACTAAAATATTTTTTAAGTTATCGCGTCCAAAAGGAAATCTCTGCGGCGGCGGCGGCGTGACCGTACTGAATCCTAAGTATGCCCGACTTTCGTCCGGGGATACAATAATCAATTCTGCTTTGATCTTAAGGCAAGAAGACAGGGAAGCCACAAACAGGAAGCCACATCCCATGAAGTTTTTAGATTACTTTACTTAATCTCAAAGCCTAACACAGGATTTTTTTTTAACATGTCATATTTTTTTATCATTTTATTTTATTATAGTGACATGTATCATACATTTTTATAACTACATAAATATTTAATCATAAGATACAGGATACCCAGCCCTCTAAATGGGCATATAAGTCACAATAGACATAATATCACAAGTGACAGATAATCAAAAAAAAAATCAGAGATGCCCGTACCCCACAGCCTGGAGAAATATTTTTCAACACCATGAGATATAGAAGTAGTGAAACAGTATAAAATCGGGATACTTTCAGAGCACTGACAGTTATATAAAGGTCCAAATAATGTTCAAATAGAGAAAAATGATGTCTAAGAGAAAGAAAATGTATCTAAAGATGAAGTACTAAATAAGACAATTCAATAGCAAGATGACAGCATTAATCAGTAAACTAAAATTATGACACTGTAAAATTTATTAAATGGAGAATAGCTATCAATGGAAATAGCACAATTATGTAAAAGTACATGTAATAATCAGTTGCAGCAACCCATATATGTTTGTCAAAAGAGAAACATGTCTCAAGTATGGCAGGTGAACACACTTTGGCAGAGCCAAAGTTAAAGGTTACACCATGATACACACCTATATCCCCTAACCAATGTCCCTAACAAGTGTCAGCCCTCTACACCTTACAGAATTCTAGAGCCCGGACAAGATTTTCAATTTCATGGTCAATACCACAAGGTCAAAGGTCAAATCAAGATCACATCATGAAGTTGCATATCTACACCCACTAAGTTGGCACTAACCAATGTCCCTACCAAGTATCAACTTCCTACACCTTACGGTTTCCGAGATATAGCCCGGACAAGATTTTATAGGTCAAGGTCACCAAGGCAAGATCAAAGGTCAAATCAAGGTCACACGACATCAAGCCCAGACAAGATTTTCAATTTCATGGTCAATACCACAAGGTCAAAGGTCAAATCAAGATCACACCATGAAGTTGCACATCTACACACACTAACCAATATCCCTACCAAGTATCAACTTCCTACACCTTATGGTTTCCGTGATATAACAAGGACAAGATTTCCAAACTCAAGGTAACTACAACAAGGTCAAAGGTCAAATCAAGGTCACACCATGACGTGAAAACAATACCCCAACAGCCCTCAAGGTCTGTGGGGTAAAAACATTAACAAGTCAAGTTAAGAGTATAAACAGAATCTTCCCAACATAATATTACTTTCTACTGGGATAATGATTCAAGGATCAACTTCCGCTTAGTCAAGATGGTTTCTACAAAGATTGACAGTTCCTTACAGTTAAGTTGCATTATATACACAAATTGTTTTTTTTTTTTGTTTTTTTTTTATTAATACCAATACAAGTGATATAATACAATTTTTTATATTCACAAATTTTTCATTATCTGACATTTCAAGTAGATTGTTTCCCTTTTTAGATAATTTTGTGAAAAATAATAACATTTGTGGTCAAAATGTTTACAACAGCACAGAAAGTGGATTTTATCCTCAATATTTTCATTTTGACATATTTTGCAAAATCTGTTTTCAATTGGTATTCAGTAGTATCGACCAGTTTCTACAGCAAGAGGGAATATACCTAACCTTAGTTGAGCCATTAGTGATCTTTGAAATCTAGATAAAGATATTTTAAGGTACCCTATGTTTCAATATCTTGATTAAATTGAACATGACTTCTGAACTTTGATTTTGTTGAAATATTTTTAGACCATTCATAATGCATTTCATCATAAAGCTTATCATTTGATGACTGAAGATTGAATTGTTCACCTTGTAAAATATTCTCTTCACATTTCAAAATTTTTGCTATTCTATACACATGTCCAAACAAATTTTCAACGTTGAAGTTGTACTAATCATACTCTAAACATTTTCTCATTAAACGTGAAAAATCCATCATCATATGGCAAATCCAATATTGTAGGGTAGATAGAGATCATAGAAAAATGACATATAAGAAACCCATTTTAGACTGCAATCCCAAAATCGGGGCATTTTTATGAACCCTAGAAAATATCTAATAGCTCTGTTTTGAATTTTTTACATGTTATTTATTCTTAAAAAAACATGCAGATGGAACAATGGAATTGATACAGAAAGGATGCAGATTCAGCCTAAAGAAGAATCCATGAAGGCTGTGGATTCGATCCCATGGATTCAGCATGTTAGTTTTATACTGAGAGCTTTGGATTCTTACTGTGGACAGTGTTGTATTGTACATTAATACAGAATTTGAAATAAACTGTTTAAGGAAGAAAAGAATTTTACTCTACTGACACACAAAGAATTTGAGCCATCACATCCTTGCATAATGACTATAAGGTTGATAAACAAATGGTGCAACAACAGTTTTATGATACCTGAAATATACAAATTTATCCATTGTTATTTAATTTTCCAAATTCTGGACTTAATTGTGTATGTAATTACTCAAATAACAAACTACAAAGGGTTAGAAACTCTATCTGATTTATCTTTAGAAACAAGACATTGTCCTTAGAAATTAACCATATATGGGTCAAATATAAACACATTTATAAAGAAAAATAAAGAATTACTTGCTAATACATTCCATACACACAATAGAAAGACCTTAAAGTGTGTTTTTAAGTCCAATGCATTATTTCAAACTGAAATAAACATGCTGTGGTTTGTTTGGGGATCTATTTATTGTTATTCATCCATCTTCAATGGAAGCTTTTCACAAGTGAATACAATTAAAGAATTAACTTGTCTGAAGGTACATAAATGTGTAATTTAATTATCACAAAGTGTCATCAAAGATCATAGGTTGTCACTTGCCTAATGAAGAGCTTATTATTTGAATGGATACACTGGGGGATAATACAAAGACATATTGAAAAGGGGTTATTCTTTGGCATTTCAATAAAGTTATACTTTTAACCAGTGGGGGAGAGTTTTAACTGTGTATAAAAAGGGTCAGTATTAGAGAGAAGGATATCAGTTTGAAGAACTATCAGGAATAATTTGAATTAACTCACTTGCAAAAAAGGGGAGAATTCAGACAAACTAGAAAGACTACATAAAAAGCCAAACAAGAAACATCAGTGATTCTTCCCAAAAGACACCAGAATTCAGGTAACTATTATTAATTATATTAATAATTAATAAATAGAGCATTATTAATATTTTAAATGGTATGATAAGGTACAAAATGTGAATAGAAAAATACTTTCTGATAAGACTGAAAAAGAGAAGGCTGCATAGAAAGAAGAGGTCCTCAGTGGCCTAGTGGTTAGCAAGTTTGGCATCTAATCATAGGCTGTCACCTCTGTGGGTTCGAGTCCCACAAGTGGCAATTCTGAGGACCTGTCCCAATATGACCCTGGCTGTTGAACGGGACGTAAAACCCCAACTTTGACCTTTGCATAGAAAGAAAACTTCAGTATGAAGAGATGTACATAAATATTGTCATAAAATATATGTCATAAAATTCAATACATGACCTTCACAGACTGAGCAGTAAACATTTAAATGAATAGTGCGTATTAGTGGTGCTGCATTAAATAGAGGTTGCACATACGGAATATCAGCTGGTTTTGTTTGATAAGTTTTTGTTCAAAAAGGATGCAAAGCCTTAACTTTGACCATTGATCAAATTCTTCTTACATGTGAAAGACCCATTTAATGCTTTCCAGTAATAATGAATTCATCAATTAAATACCATTACAACTCCTGCATTAGCAACTTTAGCTTTTGTACAAAATATTGCCATCTTAAATTTAACATCAATAAAATAAACTGTTTCATTGAGGATTAAAATAGATTATTTCAGTTCCCTAAAATGTTTTAATCGACATTTGTTTTTGTCCTCCTTTTGGATTTTTTTTTTTTTATATATATAATATCCAGTGCATGTTTAAGAATTTTTGAAATTCAACTAATTAAAATTGCACCAAGAAAGTGAGATTTATAAAGAAAATTTTACTTATTAATTCTAAATATCATTTTGTATCTTTTGGTGCTCACATTTAGAACTTATTACTTATTTAAGTAATTAGTCACCAAATGAATCCGTATTATTTAGGATAATCGCCAGAGGCTTGTAGAGCGAAAATTAATAGATTTTTCTTTGATTTCAGACATTTCATTCATCATGCTGGGCCAAGAATCAACAGAAATACTTCAGTGCAAGATAGGCTTGGTTAACCATGCTGGTAAATACCTCACTGCGGAGACCTTTGGCTTCAAGGTGAATGCCTCTGGAGCAAGCTTCAGGAAGAAACAACTGTGGAGTTTGGAACAAGAGGAGGCAGGTGTGGTGTACCTGAAAAGCCATCTGGGAAGATACCTGACAACAGACAAGCAGGGGGTCCTTAGCTGTGACTCAGAGGACAGATGTGAGGGGGGACAATTTGAACTGGTATACCATAAAGATGGACGGTGGGCCTTTCAGAGTAAGCTCAACAAGTGTTTTTTCAGTGCCACAGAAGACAATGTCAGATGTGGCGAGATGGTAGCCACCGATGTAGAACATTGGCATATCAGGCTTGATCTGCATCCACAACTGAATCTGTACAATGTAAATAGAAAGAGATTCGCCCATCTTCATGAAGGGAATGGCAAACTGCAATGCGATGAGGTTATTCCTTGGGGTGCTGATGCTTTGATAACACTTGAGTATATCAAGGGGAAATATGCCTTCAAAAGCTCTGACAACAGATACCTAACCAAGAATGGTTCACTGGTGGAAACCGACAAACCAGGTGAGAATGTCAATGCTTTGTTTACTCTGGAGATCCATTCTGGAGGCATGGCTTTTAAGGACAATGATGGCAAATATCTCACAGCTGTGGCTAAGGAGGCTACACTGCAGACCAAGAACACCAAAGTGAGCAAAGACGAGATGTTCATACTTCGTGATAGTCACCCTCAGGTGTGTCTAACTGCTAAAAATGGAAAGAAGATCTCTTCCAAGCAAGGTGTAGATCTCTCTGCTAAGCAAGATGAAGTCACAGACTGTGAAATTTTCCAACTCGAATTCCAAAAGAAGTCATCCCAGTGGCGTTTTAGAAGTTCTTCAGACATTCTCTGGAGTGTGGCTCCATCTGGTGGTGTGCAAGTGAACAAGACCTCTGAGTCTCCAGATTCCCTCTTTTCTATTGAATGGTATGAAAATGGTCAGATGGCACTGAAGTCAACCAATGGCAAGTACGTGACAGCTCGCCCAAACGGAAGTTTATATGCCACTGCAGACAGTGTGAGTGAGAATGAGAAGTATCACATGACCATAGTAAATCGACCAACACTTGTGCTGCGATGTGACTATGGTTTTGTTGGATTCAAGTGCCCAAATAATCCCAGAATTGAATGCAACAAAGCTAACCATGACACTATTACACTGGAACATGATAATGGAAAGAATGGTGAATATTACCTCAAGGGCCACAATGGTAAATATTGGGACTTGAACACAGAGGGCACGTTGGATGCAGTGAGTGAAGAGCCTAAAGCATTTAGACTCCAGTTTGAAGGACAGTCCAGGTTTGCCATAAAGGCTCCTAATGGAAGTTTTATCAAGGCTGAACAAAATGGAATTATGTGTGCTAAAGTTATTAATGTCACTGAAGCTACTCTGTGGGAATATTAATTTGTTACAGACACATATGAAGTGGAGAAAATGTAATTAATTTAAGTCTAATATTTTTAAGTGATGGGCTTACAAATAAATGTTGATCAGGTAAATTTTGAGTTTGTAAGACTATTAGTGATTTAGCATTATTGGCTGTGCCAATATAGTTTTCATTATGTGTATAGTCTCTGAAAAACTAGAACTGTGTTAATGAAGATGACAAAGCAGTTTGTGTCACAGTTTTAGTTTTTTATTTCTTTTAAAAAATAATTGTATATAATCAGTTGGAATAAATTGTGTACATTTTTTTATTTTATGTGTTTAATAAAATGTTATATTCAGAATAGTTCATCACTGCTATAACAATATTTCTAATTGCTTGGTCATCCTAAAATTATTGGGGAAAAGTCCACTGCTTTTCACTAAATGAATCAGAGGCCTCTAGGATCGATTGGTTAACAAATTAAAAATTTAATCATTTGGCTCTCAGCTCTTTGGTTGTGGAGGAGCTAGAATCCAGCCAATGATCAACTGTAAGATTAACTGTGGATGTATACTGACATGACCTTAGCTGTTAAAAATGTAATGTTACAAACTTTGAACCTTGTCATGTATACCACTTGTAACACACCGCCATACTGTGGCTTCAGGGACTGATCTGTTTTAGGATTCATTGTAAACTCTTTTTTCACAGAGTGAAACTCTGACTGAACCCTTATACCAACTTTTTTTCCTCAAAGTAAAAATGAGTGATACTACATTGACATTGTGGGACACTGAAGAGATCTACAATTGTTCTCTTCAATGGCTTAACCATCAACTTTAACAGAGAATTCCTTCTCCTTCAAATGAATTCCAGATTTTACTCTGTAGAGTTCCCGAGATTTTGATCTTTACTTGAGCCCGAAATTCAGTTTGTTACCTGCTAATACATTCCAAAACATTCAAATGCAATAATAAAGCAACCCATTTAGGGCCATGGAATTTAAATTGAAAGGCAGTAGCAGGGATATCAAGACTCCAAATATTTCATGCCAGCTTATGGCCGAGTACCTTTTGTGTGGGTACTGAATAACCAATGAATTTATTGAAATACCAAAAATCTTGTGTGTCATAGTTCCAAAAAGAAATGAAAATCTTAAATATATAAAATAAAATAAAAACATACATCTATAATCTGTAAAACTTATTAAATTTGCTATTTTCCAGTGACTAATGGCACATTTCTTTCAAACAGGAAGTGGGTGATATAAGAGGTATATGACACTTCAGTTTTTTTGTGGATGCATAAACAATACAAAACAGGTGAATAGTCTCTGTGTCAGCTGACTTGGTGTTTTGAGCTTCAGAGTACAAGTGAAATTAAACGAAAGGGATTAAAAGTAGCAAGAACCTTGAAAGGAGAGCCAATGGTCAAATATGAACCCACAAAAAGATTCAGGGGACCTAGAAGTTGTCTTCACATCCCAAACCTCTAAGACCAATAATAAAGGAGATACAGGGTATTAACAGTATCAATAACCCCATTTTACCTTAAAAGAAATGTTAAGGGCCATAGCAGACCCACCAAAAATTCAGTGAACATAATTTCCTACAAGATGTCTTGCATCCCAAACCTCTAAGATCAACAATAAAGGAGATACAGGGCATTGAAAGTATTAACCCCATTTGACCTTGGAGGGTCAAAGGTCAAATCAAGATCACACCATGACACTGCACACCTGCACCCCCTAACCAATGTCCCTACCAAGTATCAACTTTCCAACACATTACAGTTTCTGAGATATAGCCCGGGCAAATTTTTTCCAGCCTCCTGCCCACCCATCCGGACACCATGGGAGAAAACAATACCCCAACAGCTCTTAGACCCCAGTTACATATAGCTGGATGTACCGCCGGATCGCGAAAGGATTCCTTATATGGAAAATGTTGAATGATTTACGGATCATCTTTTCCATCTACGGCCATCCGTAACCTCTGTAATGTCCTTGTGGGCTTCCGCCACGGATGCCATGTGTTTGTGGGGACGCCACAGAAAAATCAAACTGCTTGATTTTTCCGAAAAGGCTTCGCGGATCATATCTGTAATTGATATCCGCAGCTCTTCCGTATCTCATCTGTAGCTCATCCGTGTGTCCTTATTGTCCGTATACCCATCCTGGATGTCCTTGTGGCATCCCTTACATCCTTGACACTTCCGCGGCAAAAAATATCCATAAAAACATTGCCGGATCTAACCGGATCTGCTACAGATCTGCTACGGACTGACACGGACAGGGTTTGCGGATTAAAAACAGTCATAAGAACAATCCTTGGTGCAATCTTTTCATCCGCAAACCTGTCCGTAGCGGTCCGTAGCAGATCCGTAGAAGATCTGTGGCAGTTCTGTAAATCTTTTACATTACCACCCCCATCCCTATCAGATACCATATATGGAACCGCGGACTATATCCGTGGTGCATCCGGCTATGTGTAACTGTCCCCTTAAGGGCTGTGGGTAAAAAGAAAGAAGACATTCATCTTTGAAGTTTCAAACAATGACTGTGCATCAATAGAAAATATATTTACTTGTGGCACTTGTAGTATTGTGTATTCTGAAAACGTTTGCCTACGACACATTTGATATAGCATATAATAAAACAACATACATTTACCTAGGGTCCTTTTAATAGTGCTGGGAGATCGCTTGGATTTTCCCTGTCGATGTTCGTATCGGACATTTGTGACCAAACTTCGAACATTTCCGATTATGGAGTCGAAAGTGTAAACCAGACAGAAAAATCAAATATTAAATGATATCAAGTAAAATACACACAAATTACCACAAATGTGACAAAAATATAATCTAAAAGCCATTCACAGACGTCTCCCTCACTAACAGACCATGCTTGATGTATCCTCACTTGTGACTGGCCGATTTTATGATTACCTTGACAACAGTTGGAAAACCCCAAGGTATTTCTATTTACATTATTTTTATTGCATTCACGGCTAGTTTTGTGATTTTAACTGATGGATATTTCAGATTTTTACAAAATATTATTAAGGTTAGCATTTTATTGTGACCAAAAGGCTGCAAAGAAATGGATTTAGCAAATATCGGTTTTACTTAAATTTTACCGATCATTGATTGGCAATGAGCCAGCGAGCGATAATACCGAAGTTTGCAAACATCGTCCCAGCACTACCTTTTAATATTGTGCTTCCAACAATATACTCACCAGAAGCAGTTTTAATATGCTTACTGTCAAATATACACCTGTGGCACTTTTGATATTGTATTTACTGATTCATATTTACCCGGGCACCTTAAAGATCATGCTTGCTGAAATATATTTACCTGAGGCACTTTTAAGCTTGTATCCACCCCCACCTTCCGCTGTAATTCTCCTTTCTACAATAATACTCTCTCCATATTCATTGCTTCTGAAAGCATCCGGACCACGGTTCCTCAACTTTACAATCACATCTGACCAACTTAAAACAGAAATGTAAAAACAGAATGTCATAAACATCTGCTGTAGTGGGTTCATTGTTTGTCGATATTGGCTATATTTATTATTTTTGGAGAGGTTGCCAATATAGATGTACTATAAGCATATACCAAATACAAGCATTTTATCTATAACTTAAAATTTACACTAAGTCCTAAAGTATTTGAAATAAACCTTAAACTTAAAGAACTTTTATTTTTTGTAGATTTTTATAGTTTTCAGTGTTTTTGATCAAAACTGCCATGTTTGGTTTTGATAAACTTCACTTCCTGTCTACAGGTCTACTAAACATTATATTGTTCATTTTCATGAGGTCTTTAATCTTTATATGAACCAAGTTGTAAAATCTGACAAATGCAAATTAAAGACATATAAAACAAGAAACCATTTCCTTTCATAAAAACAATATAGTTTGTATGCAAAAACCTTTGAGAACATTGTGATATATATGTTATATGAATTTAATGTTTTACAGTATTTTCTGATGTATTTGTGTTTCACTTTCTCACACACACTGTTTGTTTTAAGATACTCAGAATTTCACTGATTACTCTCAGATATATAGGTACCTCTTTCCATTTTTGATGAAGCTTTTGATGCTTGTCCCCCTGTTTGTAGCTGTAGCTTTTCCACCAAGTCCCACCACAATAGCTGTCATCACTGAGCTTTTACCACCTGAGAAGAAAGTAACCCTTTAGTTATACTCACTACTGCTTTTACAAATTGTCTACCTTACAAATAACAAAATTTTCACATATATAACGGCATAGTTTGTAAATGATGTTGCATGATGTAATCATATAATGATAAAATAATAAGCCAACTAATCATCACAACTTACATTAATTTTTCAAAGGTACGAGACATAAATTAAACCACATCGTAATTATGCTCCATAAAATAGTCACATTAAACAGTTTTCAACAACATGAAAAACAATTTTAAGAACCATAATTTAGAAGGAAAACATCGGGACAAATAATATTTTACAAAACTGCACTATTGATAGAACAGCAACTTTGGTAATGATTTACTGATGTAATGATTAATTTTTGATTGCGGGAACCATATGGCAAATTAAAATCGAAACACTTACTTCCATTTCGCCCAATTAAGTAGTTAACATTAGGGCCAAAAGATATATCCAGTTTATCATGACACATGAAGTTACGGAGACTGACACGCTCTATGATTCCAACCTCAGCTCCCTGAAAAAAAAAATTATTTTATGTCCAACAATATGTCTTATGGCTTCAATTGTTATGAATACGTATGGTAAAATGTCCTGAAATAACTATACATGTTCATTTTATTGTTACCCAGTGCTGAAACAGACCACCTCTGGCATACAGCGAATCTGGCTCTATACATGAACAAGTTACATAGTGGTTAATAATAGTACTAAACATCAAACTCAAACTATGCAGGTTCTCTTGTGGAACTGAAAGTTGTCAACAGTCTTTTGATCAATACTAAGTTTGTGTATCGGAAAAAAAACACTTTAAGCCATACACCATGGCAGGCCCTCACTGAAATGCATACTGAAATCTAACTTGTGACCACAAAGTAACAACACAGTGATTCAATGCGAACCATGTTAACAGAGCAGCCATTAAAGCTTCAACTAAAAGCCATGTCATGCTGGTAACTCTATGTTATGTTTCAAAAAGCTTCAGAGTCCTAGGTCATAAATGACTGACAGAAGAACATCCCTACAAATATTTAGTCAAGTCTTGCACCCCATTAAAATGGAGATAAAATAACCTGAGCATTAAATGTGTCGTAAATACGCTTTTTCACTGAGAAAAATGAACATACTCCCTTTCTGGGATTACAGTTGAAGTCTGGACGCTGGGAACAGTCCATATCTTCTTCTTCATCCTCTTTCTTTTTCTTAGCTCCCACTGGTATATCATCAGAACCTTCTCGTGCCCGCTTACTCATTTGTGACAAGTTAAAGCTATCTCTGAAAAGGAAAATAATAATATTTAATCATCCATCTATAAATTTGAGTTTTCTTAAAGTTATTTACTTGCAGAAATCAATAATTCTTTCGGAAATTCATAAACATGGTAAGATATGAATACTAAATAAAAACATCCACCAAATGTCATAGCATACGCTTAACCCTTTTATGACAGAAACAAGGCCACTGTCGCAGCGGTTATCTCCCACCTTAGAATCAGTAATAATGGAAAACTAAAGGAGACATAAGGCCTTTGCAGTAAGATAACCCCACTTGACATTGAAGAAGGGGTCAAAGGTAAAAGTCAGCAATTGGAAAATAGTCTCAGGCCTTGATTTTGTATAAGTTGTTTTCACATTTGGAACCCCTAGCAGCAATGATAAGGGATATTAAGGCCTTTTTAATAGGATAATCCCATTTAACATGTGATAGGACAGCCATTTTGTTTTTGAAATTAGGCTAAATTACTATCAGGCTAACTTCCCTAGCCATATATATGTTGCGCATATTTGACGAACCTAGCTGCAATATTTCAAGTTTTAGAGCATCTTAATGATTTTTAAATAATTGGCAATGGCAGCCATTTTGTTTTTCAAAATAAGGCCAAAATTTTTCTCAGGCAAAACATTTGAAGGCCAGGACTTTTGATGGTCTGTGTTTATATTCTGAAAACATAGCACCAATAATAAGCGAGAAATAAGGATGCTTTAGTGTGATGACCTCATTTAACCTTGAACAGGGGTCAAAGGTCAAATTCAATACCTGGAAAAGAATCCCAGGCCATGACTTCCTACAAGTTGTTTTCACATTCCGAACCTCTAGGAGCAATATTTGGAGATATAAGGCCTTTTTAATAGGATAACCCTGTTTGACATTAAACATGTGATATGGCAGCCACTTTGTTTTTTGAATCAGGCCAAAACTAGAGGATCGCTCGCAAAAAAAAAAGATAATGTTTTTGCATAGCAAAAACAAAGCGTCCCGAAAAGGATATAAAGGTGAGTGCTAAAGTATTAAGAAAATGCTTCGTTTCTAGCCTTATACTGTTGTGGCAACCAAAGTCAGCGCAGTCTGCTCTATCTAGCACGGTTTTCAAGATATAAGCATTTTTGTGTTTTGCAAAAAATAAAAAAATTAAAAATGTCCGCTATATTTGGCGAGACAAAAATATTTTGAAAATTGGCATGGCTACTCTGCAGAGATACCCAGCAGGTCCAAAATTTTGTTGAGTTCGCTCCATATAGCACGGTTTTCGAGATATAAGCATTTTTGTGTTTTGCAAAAACTTTGAAAATTCAAAATGGCCACCATTTTTGGGGAGACAAAAATTTTTGTCAAGACCACTGCCGTGGTGTGTATCTCCCGCCGAGCATTAAAGCAGAAGAAATAGCTTTTCCGAGATATTCACAATTTTTCATTTTCGTGTGTGAAAGGTCTTCCAAAAGTAGGTGAATGAGTTATTTGAGAAAAATTGGCTATCTGCAATACTATTAAGAGATAATTCACATTTACTCATTTTGAGTAGGTGAATAATTATCTATGGGTCTGAAACTTCACCAACTGAAAGCTCTCCCAAAAGTAGGTGAATGAGTTATTTGAGAAAAATTGGCTATCTGCAATACTTTTAGAGATAATTCGCATTTACTCATTTTGAGTAGGTGAGTAATTAGCTATGGGTCTGAAACTTCACCATGTGAAAGCTCTCCCACAAGTAGCTGAATGAGTATTTGATAAAAATTGGGTATCCGCAATACTTTTACAGATAATTAGCATTTACTCATTTTGAGTAGGTGAATAAATAGCTATGGGTCTGAAACTTCACAGAGTGAAAGCTCTCCCAAAAGTAGGTGAATGAGTTATTTGAGAAAAATTGGCTATCTGCAATACTTTTACAGATAATTCACATTTACTCATTTTGAGTAGGTGAATAATTAGCTATGGGTCTGAAACTTCACCAAGTGAAAGCTCTGCCAAAAGTAGGTGAATGAGTTATTTGAGAAAAATTGGCTATCTGCAATACTTTTAGAGATAATTCGCATTTACTCATTTTGAGTAGGTGAGTAATTAGCTATGGCTCTGAAACTTCACCAAGTGAAAGCTCTCCCAAAAGTAGGTGAATGAGTTATTTGAGAAAAATTGGCTATCTGCAATACTTTTAGAGATAATTCGCATTTACTCATTTTGAGTAGACGAGTAATTAGCTATGGGTCTGAAACTTCACCAAGTGAAAGCTCTCCCAAAAGTAGGTGAATGATTAATTTGAGAAAAATTGGCTATCTGCAATACTTTTAGAGATAATTCGCATTTACTCATTTTGAGTAGGTGAGTAATTAGCTATGGGTCTGAAACTTCACCAAGTGAAAGCTCTCCCAAAAGTAGGTGAATGAGTTATTTGAGAAAAATTGGCTATCTGCAATACTTTTAGAGATAATTCGCATTTACTCATTTTGAGTAGGTGAGTAATTAGCTATGGGTCTGAAACTTCACCAAGTGAAAGCTCTCCCAAAAGTAGGTGAATGAGTTATTTGAGAAAAATTGGCTATCTGCAATACTTTTAGAGATAATTCGCATTTACTCATTTTGAGTAGGTGAGTAATTAGCTATGGGTCTGAAACTTCACCATGTGAAAGCTCTCCCACAAGTAGATGAATGAGTTATTTGATAAAAATTGGGTATCCGCAATACTTTTACAGATAATTAGCATTTACTCATTTTGAGTAGGTAAATAATTAGCTATGGGTCTGAAACTTCACCATGTGAAAGCTCTCCCAAAAGTAGGTGAATGATTTATTTGAGAAAAATTGGCTATCTGCAATACTTTTAGAGATAATTCGCATTTACTCATTTTGAGTAGGTGAGTAATTGGCTATGGGTCTGAAACTTCACCATGTGAAAGCTCTTCCAAAAGTAGGTGAATGAGTTATTTGAGAAAAATTGGCCATCTGCAATACTTTTAGAGGTAATTCACATTTACTCTTTTTGAGTAGGTGAGCAATTAGCTATGGGTCTGAAACTTCACCAAGTGAAAGCTCTTTGGGATAGCTGCTCTGCAGAGATACCCTGAAGATAAAAAATTTCGTCGAAATCGCTCTATGTAGCACGGTTTTCGAAATATTAGCATTTTTGTGTTTTGCAATTTTTGCGCAAAAATTCGAAAATTCAAAATGGCCGCCATTTTTGGCAAGACAAATTTTTTTTGAAAATTGGCATGACTACTCTGCAGAGATACCCTGTGGGTCAAAAATTTCGTCGAAATCACTCTATCTAGCACGGTTTTCGAGATATAAGCATTTTTGTATTTTGCGAAAAATTCGAAAATTCAAAATGGCCACCATTTTTTGCGAGAAATTTTTTGTTTGAAAATTGGCATGGCTACTCTGCAGAGATACCCTGCGGGTCAAAAATTTCGTCGAAATCGCTCTATCTAGCAGGGTTTTTGAGATATAAGCATTTTTATGTTTTGCAATTTTTGCGAAAAATTCGAAAATTCAAAATGGCCGCCATTTTTGGCGAGACAAAATTTTTTTGAAAATTGGCATGGCTACTCTGCAGATATACCCTGTGGGTCAAAAATTTCGTCGAAATCGCTCTATCTAGCAGGGTTTTCGAGATATAAGCATTTTTATGTTTTGCAATTTTTGCGAAAAATTCGAAAATTCAAAATGGCCGCCGTTTTTGGCGAGACAAAAATTTTTTCAAAATTGGGATAACTACTCTGCAGAGATACCCTGCGGGTCAAAAATTTCGTCGAAATCGCTCTATCTAGCACGGTTTTCGAGGTATAAGCATTTTTGCGAAAATTTCGAAAATTCAAAATGGCCGCCATTTTTGGCGAGACAAAAATTTTTTGAAAATTGGGAGAAGTACTCCGCAGAGATATCCTGCGGGTCAAAAATTTTGTCGAAATTGCTCTATCTAGCACGGTTTTTGAGATATAAGCATTTTTGTGTTTTGCAATTTTTGCGAAAATTTCGAAAATTCAAAATGGCCGCCATTTTTGGCGAGACAAAAATTTTTTCAAAATTGGGATAACTACTCTGCAGAGATACCCTGCGGGTCAAAAATTTCGTCGAAATCGCTCTATCTAGCACGGTTTTCGAGATATAAGCATTTTTGCGAAAATTTCGAAAATTCAAAATGGCCGTCATTTTTGGCGAGACAAAAATTTTTTGAAAATTGGGAGAAGTACTCCGCAGAGATATCCTGCGGGTCAAAAATTTTGTCGAAATTGCTCTATCTAGCACGGTTTTTGAGATATAAGCATTTTTGTGTTTTGCAATTTTTGCGAAAATTTCGAAAATTCAAAATGGCCGCCATTTTGGGCAAGACAAAATTTTTTTGAAAATTGGGAAAACTACTCCGCAGAGATACCCTGCGGGTCAAAAATTTCGTCGAAATCGCTCTATCTAGCACGGTTTTCGAGATATAAGCATTTTTGTGTTTTCCTTATTTGGAAAATTCGTAATGATTAATTAATCATTAATTACTCGGCCATTTCTTGACCAATCAATGCCAAAATCTAATGATTTCCAGATTTTAATAGAATGAATGTATTTGCCAAGTTTCAGGTGAATTGATAAAATTCCTTTCAAGTTATCATCCGGACAAGCTTCCCCATCGAAAAAAGACATTTTTGGTCATGTGACCTCTCTGATTGGTTGAAATGTCGCTGCAGCATATTCAAAAAATTTCCCCAAGGCTACTGCCTAAACCTGCCAAATTTGAAAAGAATCCGCCTAACGGTTACAGAGTTATAAGGAAAACAAAATGCGGAGCCGGCGGAGCCGCCGGAGCCTGAAGCTCTCCCATACACAAACAAGCGTCCCTTGCGGGACGCTTAATTACTATCAGGCTAGCTTTTCTAGCAATATAGCTTTTGTGCAAATTTGATGAAGCTAGCTGGAATATTTCAAGATTTAAGGCACCTTTTAGATTTTCAAACAATTAGCTATGGCGGCCATTTTGTTTTTCAAAATGAGGCTTAAATTTTGCAGAGACAGGTGTTCATAGCCATAAACATTCCCTGCAAATTAATATCTTTATAAATGAACACGATATTAAGGTTTATGCAAATACGTGACAAGCGGACAGACGGACACACGCACGTACGGAAGGCGTTTTATAATCTCCTGACCACGGCCTTCGGCCGCTGGGGGGAGATAAAAAATGTAGTTTGTTAATTCATTACACAAAACAAAAGCTATGTAAATCTAACCATTTCTGTGATTAATTTAATGAAAACTGCAAAATTAACAAGACCCTTGAACCAGTGACACTTGATTTTATTTTATTAACATTATCATTGTTGTTTTATTACCATAAAACACACTTACTAGACCTACGCATCGGAGAACCGATGCAAATTTGTATCCACTGGAAAGATCAAGGTCAAATCTAACAACATCAGAAGATTCCCAGCCCATGATTTTCTATAAGTTGGTTTCACATTGCAAACCTCTAGGACCAATAATAAGCGAGTTATAAGCACTTTTAAGTTTGGCTATCCTCGTTTGACCTTGAACGAGGGGCCCAAGGTCAAATCCGATTACACCACAAGATTCCTAGCCCATGATTTCCTATATGTTGGTTTATCATCCCAAACCTCTAGTGCCAATAATAAGCGAGTTATAAGCACTTTTAAGTTTGCCTAACCTCGTTTGACCTTGAAGGAGGGGCCCAAGGTCAAATCTAACCACACCAAAAGATTCCCAGCCCAGGTTGGTTTATCATCCCAAACCTCTACAACCAATAATATGTGAGTTATAAGCAATTTTAAGTTTGGCTATCCTTGTTTGACCTCGAAGGAGGGGCTCAAGGTTAAATCTGTCCACACTAGAAGATTCCCAGCCCATGATTTCCCATAAATTCGTTTACCATCTGAAACCTCTAGGACCAATAATAAGTGAGTTATAAGTACTTTTAAGTTTGGCTATCCTCATTTGACCTTGAAGGAGGGGCTCAAAGTCAAATCCAACCACACCACAAGATTCCCAGCCCATGATTTCCTATAGGTTGGTTTACTAGTGGTGTGAACGGTAAACTGGTACACCACATTTTGTTTTGTTTAGGTAGAAATGACAAAATACGGAAAGAATATTTAAGTGCTGGTTATTGAAAACGTCATTAAGTTAGGCTTTCTACTAGTTAATACTTCATCATAATAATAAAGAACGTATATATTTGAGGAAAGAACTTACATTTTCACTTTATATTCAAGGTAAATGAAGTTTATAAAATTCAAAATATCTCGTGAATGCATATTTCCTCTTGACAATACAGCTCATGTATGCTTGTGTAAATTTTTTTACCATATCTCTGCACACTTTCGAAATCCCGGATTTTGTTCGGTTTCAAAGGCCCGAAAACCGGTTTTTAATTTCAGAACCGGTCCGACCACTATGGTTTACCATCCCAAACCTCTAGGACCAATAATAACCGAGAGTTATAAGCACTTTTAAGTGCGGCTATTCTCATTTGACCTAGAAGGGGGAGGGGGGGATCATCCATGATTCCCATGGGTTGGTTGAACTTGGTTCACCATCCCAAACCTCTACGACCAATAATAAGCAAGTTATAAGCACTTTTAAGTTTGGCTATCCTCATTTGATCTTGAAGGAGGGTTCCAAGGTCAAATCTGACCACATCCAAAACACTGCTCTGTGGATTTGAGGGATCAAAGGATGACCAAACGTCACCTGTGAAAGTCTATAGATACAACTAAGGCAAATGCAGTCATCATCATAAGTAAACTTGTACACTGAAATTCCCTGTATTGTGTATTGTTCTAGTGAAACCTCCATAAACTGCACATGATTTCCCATAGGTTGGTTTCACATTGCAAACTTCTAGTCACTCCGTGGATGACCTTGAATTTAGAGCTTTAAGGTCAAATGTCTGCAAGGTTGTAGAGGACATGTATATCTATTATACATATCACCTATGAAGACATTCAACCTTCGACCTATGAGAAACAGCCAGTAGAAAAATGTAGATAATTTTCAAAGAAATGCCCATGGCGGCCATCTTGTTTTTCAGAATGACGTTAATTTCAGTCCCAGAGAAGCTTACCCCCCAACGAAGATATATTTGGTAAACCTAGCTAGTGTAGTTTTCCTCTGAGAGCATTAACACCGAAAATCTCTCTACGCACGGGAAAATTTTTTTTTGAATATTTAATTGCTTGTAAATCTGTCAATACATAACCAATTTTTACAAATAAAATATACTGGTCAGCCAGTAAAGTTCGCCACCCCAGTGAAGTCCGTCCCCTGGCGTAAAAATGTTTAAGCAAAAACAATATTCACATTTAGATAGCTGCCTTTGACAGTGAGCTCTAATTGTATAATGAAAGGTTATGGTAAAGAACTTTTAACTAGAGGATCGCTCGCAAAAAAAAAAGATAATGTTTTTGCATAGCAAAAACAAAGCGTCCCGAAAAGGATATAAAGGTGAGTGCTAAAGTATTAAGAAAATGCTTCGTTTCTAGCCTTATACTGTTCTGGCAACCAAAGTCAGCGCAGTCTGCTCCATCTAGCACGGTTTTCACGATATAAGCATTTTTGTGTTTTGCAAAAAAAAAAAAAAATTAAAAATGTCCGCTATATTTGGCGAGACAAAAATATTTTGAAAATTGGCATGGCTACTCTGCAGAGATACCCAGCAGGTCCAAAATTTTGTTGAGTTCGCTCCATATAGCACAGTTTTCGAGATATAAGCATTTTTGTGTTTTGCAAGAACTTTGAAAATTCAAAATGGCCACCATTTTTGGGGAGACAAAAATTTTTGTCAAGACAACTGCCGTGCTGTGTATCTCCCGCCGAGCATTAAAGCAGAAGAAATAGCTTTTCCGAGATATTCACAATTTTTCATTTTCGTGTGTGAAAGGTCTTCCAAAAGTAGGTGAATGAGTTATTTGAGAAAAATTGGCTATCTGCAATACTATTAAGAGATAATTCACATTTACTCATTTTGAGTAGGTGAATAATTATCTATGGGTCTGAAACTTCACCAAGTGAAAGCTCTCCCAAAAGTAGGTGAATGAGTTATTTGAGAAAAATTGGCTATCTGCAATACTTTTAGAGATAATTCGCATTTACTCATTTTGAGTAGGTGAGTAATTAGCTATGGGTCTGAAACTTCACAATGTGAAAGCTCTCCCACAAGTAGATGAATGAGTATTTGATAAAAATTGGGTATCCGCAATACTTTTACAGATAATTAGCATTTACTCATTTTGAGTAGGTGAATAAATAGCTATGGGTCTGAAACTTCACAGAGTGAAAGCTCTCCCAAAAGTAGGTGAATGAGTTATTTGAGAAAAATTGGCTATCTGCAATACTTTTAGAGATAATTCACATTTACTCATTTTGAGTAGGTGAATAATTAGCTATGGGTCTGAAACTTCACCAAGTGAAAGCTGTGCCAAAAGTAGGTGAATGAGTTATTTGAGAAAAATTGGCTATCTGCAATACTTTTAGAGATAATTCGCATTTACTCATTTTGAGTAGACGAGTAATTAGCTATGGGTCTGAAACTTCACCAAGTGAAAGCTCTCCCAAAAGTAGGTGAATGATTAATTTGAGAAAAATTGGCTATCTGCAATACTTTGAGATAATTCGCATTTACTCATTTTGAGTAGGTGAGTAATTAGCTATGGGTCTGAAACTTCACGAAGTGAAAGCTCTCCCAAAAGTAGGTGAATGAGTTATTTGAGAAAAATTGGCTATCTGCAATACTTTTACAGATAATTTGCATTTACTCATTTTGAGTAGGTGAGTAATTAGCTATGGGTCTGAAACTTCACAGAGTGAAAGCTCTCCCAAAAGTAGGTGAATGAGTTATTTGAGAAAAATTGGCTATCTGCAATACTTTTAGAGATAATTCACATTTACTCATTTTGAGTAGGTGAGTAATTAGCTATGGGTCTGAAACTTCACCAAGTGAAAGCTCTCCCAAAAGTAGGTGAATGAGTTATTTGAGAAAAATTGGCTATCTGCAATACTTTATGAGATAATTCGCATTTACTCATTTTGAGTAGGTGAGTAATTAGCTATGGATCTGAAACTTCACCAAGTGAAAGCTGTGCCAAAAGTAGGTGAATGAGTTATTTGAGAAAAATTGGCTATCTGCAATACTTTTAGAGATAATTCACATTTACTCATTTTGAGTAGGTGAATAATTAGCTATGGGTCTGAAACTTCACCAAGTGAAAGCTCTCCCAAAAGTAGGTGAATGAGTTATTTGAGAAAAATTGGCTATCTGCAATACTTTTAGAGATAATTCGCATTTACTCATTTTGAGTAGACGAGTAATTAGCTATGGGTCTGAAACTTCACCAAGTGAAAGCTCTCCCAAAAGTAGGTGAATGATTAATTTGAGAAAAATTGGCTATCTGCAATACTTTTAGAGATAATTCGCATTTACTCATTTTGAGTAGACGAGTAATTAGCTATGGGTCTGAAACTTCACCAAGTGAAAGCTCTCCCAAAAGTAGGTGAATGATTAATTTGAGAAAAATTGGCTATCTGCAATACTTTTAGAGATAATTCGCATTTACTCATTTTGAGTAGGTGAGTAATTAGCTATGGGTCTGAAACTTCACCAAGTGAAAGCTCTCCCAAAAGTAGGTGAATGATTAATTTGACAAAAATTGGCTATCTGCAATACTTTATGAGATAATTCGCATTTACTCATTTTGAGTAGGTGAGTAATTAGCTATGGGTCTGAAACTTCACCAAGTGAAAGCTCTCCCAAAAGTAGGTGAATGAGTTATTTGAGAAAAATTGGCTATCTGCAATACTTTTAGAGATAATTCGCATTTACTCATTTTGAGTAGGTGAGTAATTAGCTATGGGTCTGAAACTTCACCAAGTGAAAGCTCTCCCAAAAGTAGGTGAATGAGTTATTTGACAAAAATTGGCTATCTGCAATACTTTTAGAGATAATTCGCATTTACTCATTTTGAGTAGGTAAATAATTAGCTATGGGTCTGAAACTTCACCATGTGAAAGCTCTCCCAAAAGTAGGTGAATGAGTTATTTGAGAAAAATTGGCTATCTGCAATACTTTTAGAAATAATTCGCATTTACTCATTTTGAGTAGGTGAATAATTGGCTATGGGTCTGAAACTTCACCATGTGAAAGCTCTTCCAAAAGTAGGTGAATGAGTTATTTGAGAAAAATTGGCCATCTGCAATACTTTTAGAGGTAATTCGCATTTACTCTTTTTGAGTAGGTGAGCAATTAGCTATGGGTCTGAAACTTCACCAAGTGAAAGCTCTTTGGGATAGCTGCTCTGCAGAGATACCCTGAAGATAAAAAATTTCGTCAAAATCGCTCTATGTAGCATGGTTTTCGAAATATAAGCATTTTTGTGTTTTGCAATTTTTGCGCAAAAATTCGAAAATTCAAAATGGCCGCCATTTTTGGCAAGACAAAATTTTTTTGAAAATTGGCATGGCTACTCTGCAGAGATACCCTGTGGATCAAAAATTTCGTCGAAATCGCTCTATCTAGCACGGTTTTCGAGATATAAGCACTTTTGTGTTTTGCAATTTTGCGAAAAATTTGAAAATTCAAAATGGCCGCCATTTTTTGCGAGAAATTTTTTGTTTGAAAATTGGCATGGCTACTCTGCAGAGATACCCTGTGGGTCAAAAATTTCGTCGAAATCGCTCTATCTAGCAGGGTTTTTGAGATATAAGCAATTTTATGTTTTGCAATTTTTGCGAAAAATTCGAAAATTCAAAATGGCCGCCATTTTTGGCGAGACAAAATTTTTTTGAAAATTGGCATGGCTACTCTGCATATATACCCTGTGGGTCAAAAATTTCGTCGAAATCGCTCTATCTAGCAGGGTTTTCGAGATATAACCATTTTTATGTTTTGCAATTTTTGCGAAAAATTCGAAAATTCAAAATGGCCGCCATTTTTGGCAAGACAAATTTTTTTTGAAAATTGGCATGGCTACTCTCCAGAGATACCCTGTGGGTCAAAAATTTCGTCGAAATCGCTCTATCTAGCACGGTTTTCGAGATATAAGCATTTTTGTGTTTTGCAATTTTGCGAAAAATTCGAAAATTCAAAATGGCCGCCATTTCTTGCGAGAAATTTTTTGTTTGAAAATTGGCATGGCTACTCTGCAGAGATACCCTGCGGGTCAAAAATTTCGTCGAAATCGCTCTATCTAGCAGGGTTTTTGAGATATAAGCATTTTTATGTTTTGCAATTTTTGCGAAAAATTCGAAAATTCAAAATGGCCGCCATTTTTGGCGAGACAAAATTTTTTTGAAAATTGGCATGGCTACTCTGCAGATATACCATGTGGGTCAAAAATTTCGTCGAAATCGCTCTATCTAGCAGGGTTTTTGAGATATAAGCATTTTTATGTTTTGCAATTTTTGCGAAAAATTCGAAAATTCAAAATGGCCGCCATTTTTGGCGAGACAAAATTTTTTTCAAAATTGGCATGGCTACTCTGCAGATATACCATGTGGGTCAAAAATTTCGTCGAAATCGCTCTATCTAGCAGGGTTTTCGAGATATAACCATTTTTATGTTTTGCAATTTTTGCGAAAAATTCGAAAATTCAAAATGGCTGCCATTTTTGGCGAGACAAAATTTTTTTCAAAATTGGGATAACTACTCTGCAGAGATACCCTGTGGATCAAAAATTTCGTCGAAATCGCTCTATCTAGCACGGTTTTCGAGATATAAGCACTTTTGTGTTTTGCAATTTTGCGAAAAATTTGAAAATTCAAAATGGCCGCCATTTTTTGCGAGAAATTTTTTGTTTGAAAATTGGCATGGCTACTCTGCAGAGATACCCTGTGGGTCAAAAATTTCGTCGAAATCGCTCTATCTAGCAGGGTTTTTGAGATATAAGCAATTTTATGTTTTGCAATTTTTGCGAAAAATTCGAAAATTCAAAATGGCCGCCATTTTTGGCGAGACAAAATTTTTTTGAAAATTGGCATGGCTACTCTGCATATATACCCTGTGGGTCAAAAATTTCGTCGAAATCGCTCTATCTAGCAGGGTTTTCGAGATATAACCATTTTTATGTTTTGCAATTTTTGCGAAAAATTCGAAAATTCAAAATGGCCGCCATTTTTGGCAAGACAAATTTTTTTTGAAAATTGGCATGGCTACTCTCCAGAGATACCCTGTGGGTCAAAAATTTCGTCGAAATCGCTCTATCTAGCACGGTTTTCGAGATATAAGCATTTTTGTGTTTTGCAATTTTGCGAAAAATTCGAAAATTCAAAATGGCCGCCATTTCTTGCGAGAAATTTTTTGTTTGAAAATTGGCATGGCTACTCTGCAGAGATACCCTGCGGGTCAAAAATTTCGTCGAAATCGCTCTATCTAGCAGGGTTTTTGAGATATAAGCATTTTTATGTTTTGCAATTTTTGCGAAAAATTCGAAAATTCAAAATGGCCGCCATTTTTGGCGAGACAAAATTTTTTTGAAAATTGGCATGGCTACTCTGCAGATATACCATGTGGGTCAAAAATTTCGTCGAAATCGCTCTATCTAGCAGGGTTTTCGAGATATAACCATTTTTATGTTTTGCAATTTTTGCGAAAAATTCGAAAATTCAAAATGGCTGCCATTTTTGGCGAGACAAAATTTTTTTCAAAATTGGGATAACTACTCTGCAGAGATACCCTGAGGGTCAAAAATTTCGTTGAAATCGCTCTATCTAGCATGGTTTTCGAGATATAAGCATTTTTGTGTTTTGCAATTTTTGCGAAAATTTCGAGAATTCAAAATGGCCGCCATTTTTGGCGAGACAAAAATTTTTTGAAAATTGGGAAAAGTACTCCGCAGAGATATCCTGCGGGTCAAAAATTTTGTCGAAATTGCTCTATCTAGCACGGTTTTTGAGATATAAGCATTTTTGTGTTTTGCAATTTTTGCGAAAATTTCGAAATTCAAAATGGCCGCCATTTTTGGCGAGACAAAAATTTTTTGAAAATTGGGAAAAGTACTCCGCAGAGATATCCTGCGGGTCAAAAATTTTGTCGAAATTGCTCTATCTAGCACGGTTTTTGAGATATAAGCATTTTTGTGTTTTGCAATTTTTGCGAAAATTTCGAAATTCAAAATGGCCGCCATTTTGGGCGAGACAAAAATTTTTTGAAAATTGGGAAAACTACTCCGCAGAGATACCCTGCGGGTCAAAAATTTTGTCGAAATCGCTCTATCTAGCACGGTTTTCGAGATATAAGCATTTTTGTGTTTTCCTTATTTGGAAAATTCGTAATGATTAATTAATCATTAACTAGAGGATCGCTCGCAAAAAAAAAAGATAATGTTTTTGCATAGCAAAAACAAAGTGTCCCGAAAAGGATATAAAGGTGAGTGCTAAAGTATTAAGAAAATGCTTCGTTTCTAGCCTTATACTGTTGTGGCAACCAAAGTCAGCGCAGTCTGCTCTATCTAGCACGGTTTTCAAGATATAAGCATTTTTGTGTTTTGCAAAAAATAAAAAATGTCCGCTATATTTGGCGAGACAAAAATATTTTGAAAATTGGCATGGCTACTCTGCAGAGATACCCAGCAGGTCCAAAATTTTTTTGAGTTCACTCCATATAGCACGGTTTTCGAGATATAAGCATTTTTGTGTTTTGCAAAAACTTTGAAAATTCAAAATGGCCACCATTTTTGGGGAGACAAAAATTTTTGTCAAGACCACTGCCGTGGTGTGTATCTCCCGCCGAGCATTAAAACAGAAGAAATAGCTTTTCCGAGATATTCACAATTTTTCATTTTCGTGTGTGAAAGGTCTTCCAAAAGTAGGTGAACGAGTTATTTGAGAAAAATTGGCTATCTGCAATACTATTAAGAGATAATTCACATTTACTCATTTTGAGTAGGTGAATAATTATCTATGGGTCTGAAACTTCACCAAGTGAAAGCTCTCCCAAAAGTAGGTGAATGAGTTATTTGAGAAAAATTGGCTATCTGCAATACTTTTAGAGATAATTCGCATTTACTCATTTTGAGTAGGTGAGTAATTAGCTATGGGTCTGAAACTTCACCATGTGAAAGCTCTCCCACAAGTAGATGAATGAGTATTTGATAACAAGAGGAGAGTGCCCGTGAACGGGCACTGTGTCAGCTGACTGAATGTTTTGGATTTGTGATGGTGATAATGAGAGGAAAGCATAATTATCAGGGAAAGGGCTGTACAGAAATACAGTAAATGGTAACTGAACAGCATGTTCGAAAGATATTTCGAAGCTGACAGAAGAAAAGGACAAAAAAGTTGTGCCGTGCAAATGGTATTATGAAATAAAGTAACAAGGTAATTGTTTAAGGGTAAAAAGTAGGTTAAAAATATTTAAAGAAATACTATAAATGCAATATCCTCGTTCGACCATGAAGAAGGGGTCCAAAGGTCAAATCTGACCATACCAAAAGATTCCCAGCCAAAGAATTTAGGATGGTTTACCATCCCAAACCTCTCGGACCAATAATAAGTGAGTCATAGGCACTTTTTAAGTTTGGCTATCCTTGTTTGACCTTGAAGGAGGGGATCCAAGGTCAAATCCGACCACACAAAAAAATTCCCAGCCCATGATTTCCTGTAGCTTGTTTACCATCCCAAACTTGTAGGACCAATAATAAGAGAGTTCTAAGCAATTGTAAGTTTGGCTATCCTCAACTGCCCTTGAAGGAGGGGTCCCAGGTCAAATCTGACCACACCAAAAGAATCCCAGCCCATGATATCCTATATGTTGGTTTACCATCCCAAACCTCCAAGACCAATAATACGCGAGTAAAAAGCACTTTAAGTTTGGCTATCTTCGTTTGACCTGGAAGGAGGGGTCTAAGGTCAAATCCGACCACACCAAAAGATTCCCAGCCCATGATTTTCTATAGGTTGGTTTTCCATTCGAAACCTCTAGGACCAATAATAAGTGAGTTATAAGCACTTTTAAGTTTGGCTATCCTCATTTGACCTTGAAGGAGGGGTCCAAGGTGAAATCCGACCACACCAAAAAATTCTCAGCTCATGATTTTCTATAGGTTGGTTTTCATTCCAACCTCTGGGACCAATAATAAGCAAGTTATAAGCACTTTTATGTTTGGCTATCCTCATTTGACCTTGAAGGAGGGTACCAAGGTCAAATCGGACCATATTAACAGATTCCCAGCCCATGATTTCCTACAGGTTGGATACAATGATTTACTCAACAGTGAGAACCTGAAAGAAGCTATTGCTCAGCTATCCCATGACATAGAGGTCTGCAATTTCATTATGTTATAGCTGACCAAAACGTCTGTGAATAACATATTTAACAAAATACTCTAAATGTAATAATTTTCAAGTTACAACTGATTTACTCAAGAGTGAGAACCTCAAAGTAACTATTACTCAGCTATGCAATGAGCTACATGTCTGAATTTTTGCTCTGTTATAGCTGACCTAAAAGTAGCTGAACAACATATTTAAGCAAAATACTGTAAATGCAATAGTTTTCAAGTTACAACTGATTTACTCAATAGTGAGAACCAGAAAATAGCTATTGCTCCGCTATGCCATGAGCTATAGGTCTGTAATTTCACTATGTTATAGCTAACCCAAAAGTAGGTGAACAATATATTTTAACAAAATACTCCAAATGCAATATTTTTCAAGTTATAGCTGATTTACTCAACAGTCAGTGCCTGAGAATAGCTATTGCTCAGTTGTGCCATGAGCTACAGGTCTGTAATTTCACTATGTTATAGCTGACCCAAAAGTAGCTGAATAACATATTTGCACAAATTTCTGTAAAGGCAATAGTTTTCCAATTACAACTGATTTACTCAACAGTGAGAACTTCAAAGTAGCTATTACTCAGCTATGCAATGAGCCACAGGTCTGGAACTTCACTATGTTATAGCTGACCCCAAAATAGGTGAATAACATATTGCAACAAAATACTCTAAATGCAATAGTTTTCAAGTTATAAGTGATTTACTCAACAGTGATAACCTAAAAGTAGCTATTACTCAGCTATGCCATGAGCTACAGGTCTGAAATTTTACTATGTTATAGCTGACCCAAAAGTAGCTGAATAACATATTTATACTAAATTCTCTAAATGCAATAGTTTTCAAATTACAAGTGATTTACTCAACATTGAGAACTTCAAAGTAGCTATTACACAGCTATGCAATGAGTCACAGGTCTGGAACTTCACTATGTTATAGCTGACCCCAAAATAGGTGAATAACATATTGAAACAAAATACTCTAAATGCAATAATTTCCAAGTTATAAGTGATTTACTCAACAGTGATAACCTAAAAGTAGCTATTACTCAGCTATGCCATGAGCTACAGGTCTGAAATTTTACTATGTTATAGCTGACCCAAAAGTAGGTGAACAACATATTTAAGCAAAATACTGTAAATGCAATAGTTTTCAAGTTACAACTGATATACTCAATAGTGATGACCTCAAAGTAGCTACTACTCAGCTATGCCATGAGCTACAGGTCTGAAATTTTACTATGTTATAGCTGACCCAAAAGTAGGTGAACAACATATTTAAGCAAAATACTGTAAATGCAATAGTTTTCAAGTTACAACTGATTTACTCAATAGTGATGACCTAAAAGTAGCTATTACTCAGCTATGCCATGAGCTACAGGTCTGAAATTTTACTATGTTATAGCTGACCCAAAAGTAGCTGAATAACATATTTATACGAAATTCTCTAAATGCAATAGTTTTCCAATTACAACTGATTTACTCAATAGTGAGAACTTCAAAGTAGCTATTACTCAGCTATGCAATGAGCCACAGATCTGAAACTTCACTATGTTATAGCTGATCCCAAAATAGGTGAATAACATATGAAACAAAATACTCTAAATGCAATAATTTCCAAGTTATAAGTGATTTACTCAACAGTGATAACCTAAAAGTAGCTATTACTCAGCTATGCCATGAGCTACAGGTCTGAAATTTTACTATGTTATAGCTGACCCAAAAGTAGGTGAACAACATATTTAAGCAAAATACTCTAAATGCAATAGTTTTCAAGTTACAACTGATTTACTCAATAGTGATGACCTAAAAGTAGCTATTACTCAGCTATGCCATGAGCTACAGGTCTGAAATTTTACTATGTTATAGTTGACCCAAATGTAGCTGAATAACATATTTATACTAAATTCTCTAAATGCAATAGTTTTGCAATTACAACTGATTTACTCAATAGTGAGAACCTCAAAGTAGTTATTACTCAGCTATGCAATGAGCTACAGGTCTGAAATTTCACTATGTTATGGCTGACCCAAAAGTAGGTGAACAACATATTTAAGCAAAATACTGTAAATGCAATAGTTTTCAAGTTACAACTGATTTACTCAATAGTGATGACCTAAAAGTAGGTATTACTCAGCTATGCCATGAGCTACAGGTCTGAAATTTTACTATGTTATAGCTGACCCAAAAGTAGCTGAATAACATATTTATACTAAATTCTCTAAATGCAATAGTTTTCAAATTACAAGTGATTTACTCAACATTGAGAACTTCAAAGTAGCTATTACTCAGCTATGCAATGAGTCACAGGTCTGGAACTTCACTATGTTATAGCTGACCCCAAAATAGGTGAATAACATATTGAAACAAAATACTCTAAATGCAATAATTTCCAAGTTATAAGTGATTTACTCAACAGTGATAACCTAAAAGTAGCTATTACTCAGCTATGCCATGAGCTACAGGTCTGAAATTTTACTATGTTATAGCTGACCCAAAAGTAGGTGAACAACATATTTAAGCAAAATACTCTAAATGCAATAGTTTTCAAGTTACAACTGATTTACTCAATAGTGATGACCTAAAAGTAGCTATTACTCAGCTATGCCATGAGCTACAGGTCTGAAATTTTACTATGTTATAGTTGACCCAAATGTAGCTGAATAACATATTTATACTAAATTCTCTAAATGCAATAGTTTTGCAATTACAACTGATTTACTCAATAGTGAGAACCTCAAAGTAGTTATTACTCAGCTATGCAATGAGCTACAGGTCTGAAATTTCACTATGTTATAGCTGACCCAAAAGTAGGTGAACAACATATTTAAGCAAAATACTGTAAATGCAATAGTTTTCAAGTTACAACTGATTTACTCAATAGTGATGACCTAAAAGTAGCTATTACTCAGCTATGCCATGAGCTACAGGTCTGAAATTTTACTATGTTATAGCTGACCCAAAAGTAGGTGAACAACATATTTAAGCAAAATACTGTAAATGCAATAGTTTTCAAGTTACAACTGATTTACTCAATAGTGATGACCTAAAAGTAGCTATTACTCAGCTATGCCATGAGCTACAGGTCTGAAATTTTACTATGTTATAGCTGACCCAAAAGTAGCTGAATAACATATTTATACGAAATTCTCTAAATGCAATAGTTTTCCAATTACAACTGATTTACTCAATAGTGAGAACTTCAAAGTAGCTATTACTCAGCTATGCAATGAGCCACAGATCTGAAACTTCACTATGTTATAGCTGATCCCAAAATAGGTGAATAACATATTGAAACAAAATACTCTAAATGCAATAATATCCAAGTTATAAGTGATTTACTCAACAGTGATAACCTAAAAGTAGCTATTACTCAGCTATGCCATGAGCTACAGGTCTGAAATTTTACTATGTTATAGCTGACCCAAAAGTAGGTGAACAACATATTTAAGCAAAATACTCTAAATGCAATAGTTTTCAAGTTACAACTGATTTACTCAATAGTGATGACCTAAAAGTAGCTATTACTCAGCTATGCCATGAGCTACAGGTCTGAAATTTTACTATGTTATAGTTGACCCAAATGTAGCTGAATAACATATTTATACTAAATTCTCTAAATGCAATAGTTTTGCAATTACAACTGATTTACTCAATAGTGAGAACCTCAAAGTAGTTATTACTCAGCTATGCAATGAGCTACAGGTCTGAAATTTCACTATGTTATAGCTGACCCAAAAGTAGGTGAACAACATATTTAAGCAAAATACTGTAAATGCAATAGTTTTCAAGTTACAACTGATATACTCAATAGTGATGACCTAAAAGTAGCTATTACTCAGCTATGCCATGAGCTACAGGTCTGAAATTTTACTATGTTATAGCTGACCCAAAAATAGGTGAACAACATATTTAAGCAAAATATTGTAAATGCAATAGTTTTCAAGTTACAACTGATTTACTCAATAGTGATGACCTAAAAGTAGCTATTACTCAGCTATGCCATGAGCTACAGGTCTGAAATTTTACTATGTTATAGCTGACCCAAAAGTAGCTGAATAACATATTTATACGAAATTCTCTAAATGCAATAGTTTTCCAATTACAACTGATATACTCAATAGTGAGAACTTCAAAGTAGCTATTACTCAGCTATGCAATGAGCCACAGATCTGAAACTTCACTATGTTTTAGCTGATCCCAAAATAGGTGAATAACATATTGAAACAAAATACTCTAAATGCAATAGTTTCCAAGTTATAAGCCATTTACTCAACAGTGATAACCTAAAAGTAGCTATTACTCAGCTATGCCATGAGCTACAGGTCTGAAATTTTACTATGTTATAGCTGACCCAAAAGTAGCTGAATAACATATTTATACGAAATTCTCTAAATGCAATAGTTTTGAAGTTATAAGCGATTTACTCAACAGTGATAACCTAAAAGTAGCTATTACTCAGCTATGCCATGGGCTACAGGTCTAAAATTTTACTATGTTATAGCTGACCCAAAAGTAGCTGAATAACATATTTATACGAAATTCTCTAAATGCAATACTTTTTAAGTTACAAGTGATTCTATTCATGATGGAAGTTACTGAAAAGCCCAAAAGTAGCTATTACTCACTTAGCTATTGAGACAGGCACCCAACTTACTCACCATATTGTAGCTATGAAAAAAGTAGCTGAATAACATATTTTAACAAAATGCTCTAGATGCAACAGTTTTCAAGTTATAAATGATTTTGTGCATGATTTCATGAATGTTAATGCATTAAAAATTATTAAAAAAATTTATTAAAAAAAAAGTAAGACAGATCCAGGTCTCATACTCACACAAGAGAATCTACCTGTGGCCTAGTACATATATGCAAGATATGAGAGAAATCCCTGCAATAGTCACTGAGAAAATTGTGATTAAGTGTTGAAATTTTCACACTTTTGGTGGGGGTACCCCCCTTGTAATGTCTCTAGCAAACAGACGAACAGACAGATTTGCATGCCTTGAACAATTTTTCATCCTCGATAGATAAGGTATCTTTTAAAAAAAACAGCACGTCTCTAGGCCTTGTAGTTTTGGAGGAGAAGTTGTTCACGCGGACGCGTACGCGTACGCCCACGCCGCAGAGTGACGACATAATGCCAGCTGACTGACAAGTCAGCTGACATAAAAATTGGGTATCCGCAATACTTTTACAGATAATTAGCATTTACTCATTTTGAGTAGGTGAATAAATAGCTATGGGTCTGAAACTTCACAGAGTGAAAGCTCTCCCAAAAGTAGGTGAATGAGTTATTTGAGAAAAATTGGCTATCTGCAATACTTTTAGACATAATTCACATTTACTCATTTTGAGTAGGTGAATAATTAGCTATGGGTCTGAAACTTCACCAAGTGAAAGCTCTGCCAAAAGTAGGTGAATGTAAAAATTGGCTATCTGCAATACTTTTAGAGATAATTCGCATTTACTCATTTTGAGTAGGTAAGTAATTTGCTATGGGTCTGAAACTTCACCAAGTGAAAGCTCTCCCAAAAGTAGGTGAATGAGTTATTTGAGAAAAATTGGCTATCTGCACTACTTTTAGAGATAATTCGCATTTACTCATTTTGAGTAGACGAGTAATTAGCTATGGGTCTGAAACTTCACCAAGTGAAAGCTCTCCCAAAAGTAGGTGAATGATTAATTTGAGAAAAATTGGCTATCTGCAATACTTTTAGAGATAATTCGCATTTACTCATTTTGAGTAGGTGAGTAATTAGCTATGGGTCTGAAACTTCACCAAGTGAAAGCTCTCCCAAAAGTAGGTGAATGAGTTATTTGAGAAAAATTGGCTATCTGCAATACTTTTACAGATAATTCGCATTTACTCATTTTGAGTAGGTGAGTAATTAGCTATGGGTCTGAAACTTCACCAAGTGAAAGCTCTCCCAAAAGTAGGTGAATGATTAATTTGAGAAAAACTGGCTATCTGCAATACTTTTAGAGATAATTCACATTTACTCATTTTGAGTAGGTGAGTAATTAGCTATGGGTCTGAAACTTCACGAAGTGAAAGCTCTCCCAAAAGTAGGTGAATGAGTTATTTGAGAAAAATTGGCTATCTGCAATACTTTTAGAGATAATTCGCATTTACTCATTTTGAGTAGGTGAGTAATTAGCTATGGGTCTGAAACTTCACCAAGTGAAAGCTCTCCCAAAAGTAGGTGAATGAGTTATTTGAGAAAAATTGGCTATCTGCAATACTTTTAGAGATAATTCGCATTTACTCATTTTGAGTAGACGAGTAATTAGCTATGGGTCTGAAACTTCACCAAGTGAAAGCTCTCCCAAAAGTAGGTGAATGAGTTATTTGAGAAAAATTGGCTATCTGCAATACTTTTAGAGATAATTCACATTTACTCATTTTGAGTAGGTGAGTAATTAGCTATGGGTCTGAAACTTCACCAAGTGAAAGCTCTCCCAAAAGTAGGTGAATAAGTTATTTGAGAAAAATTGGCTATCTGCAATACTTTTAGAGATAATTCGCATTTACTCATTTTGAGTAGGTGAGTAATTAGCTATGGGTCTGAAACTTCACAGAATGAAAGCTCTCCCAAAAGTAGGTGAATGAGTTATTTGAGAAAAATTGGCTATCTGCAATACTTTTACAGATAATTCGCATTTACTCATTTTGAGTAGGTGAGTAATTAGCTATGGGTCTGAAACTTCACCAAGTGAAAGCTCTCCCAAAAGTAGGTGAATGAGTTATTTGAGAAAAATTGGCTATCTGCAATACTTTTACAGATAATTCGCATTTACTCATTTTGAGTAGGTGAGTAATTAGCTATGGGTCTGAAACTTCACCAAGTGAAAGCTCTCCCAAAAGTAGGTGAATGAGTTATTTGAGAAAAATTGGCTATCTGCAATACTTTTAGACATAATTCGCATTTACTCATTTTGAGTAGGTGAGTAATTAGCTATGGGTCTGAAACTTCACCATGTGAAAGCTCTCCCACAAGTAGATGAATGAGTTATTTGATAAAAATTGGGTATCCGCAATACTTTGACAGATAATTAGCATTTACTCATTTTGAGTAGGTAAATAATTAGCTATGGGTCTGAAACTTCACCATGTGAAAGCTCTCCCAAAAGTAGGTGAATGAGTTATTTGAGAAAAATTGGCTATCTGCAATACTTTTAGAGATAATTCGCATTTACTCATTTTGAGTAGGTGAGTAATTGGCTATGGGTCTGAAACTTCACCATGTGAAAGCCCTTCCAAAAGTAGGTGAATGAGTTATTTGAGAAAAATTGGCCATCTGCAATACTTTTAGAGGTAATTCGCATTTACTCTTTTTGAGTAGGTGAGCAATTAGCTATGGGTCTGAAACTTCACCAAGTGAAAGCTCTTTGGGATAGCTGCTCTGCAGAGATACCCTGAAGATAAAAAATTTCGTCGAAATCGCTCTATGTAGCACGGTTTTCGAAATATTAGCTTTTTTGTGTTTTGCAATTTTTGCGCAAAAATTCGAAAATTCAAAATGGCCGCCATTTTCGGCAAGACAAAATTTTTTTGAAAATTGGCATGGCTACTCTGCAGAGATACCCAGTGGGTCAAAAATTTCGTCGAAATCGCTCTATCTAGCACGTTTTTCGAGATATAAGCATTTTTGTGTTTTGCAATTTTGCGAAAAATTCGAAAATTCAAAATGGCCGCCATTTTTTGCGAGAAATTTTTTGTTTGAAAATTGGCATGGCTACTCTGCAGAGATACCCTGTGGGTCAAAAATTTCGTCGAAATCGCTCTATCTAGCAGGGTTTTTGAGATATAAGCATTTTTATGTTTTGCAATTTTTGCGAAAAATTCGAAAATTCAAAATGGCCGCCATTTTTGGCGAGACAAAATTTTTTTTGAAAATTGGCATGGCTACTCTGCAGATATACCCTGTGGGTCAAAAATTTCGTCGAAATCGCTCTATCTAGCAGGGTTTTCGAGATATAAGCATTTTTATGTTTTGCAATTTTTGCGAAAAATTCGAAAATTCAAAATGGCCGCCATTTTTGGCGAGAAAAATTTTTTTTCAAAATTGGGATAACTACTCTGCAGAGATACCCTGTGGGTCAAAAATTTCGTCGAAATCGCTCTATCTAGCACGGTTTTCGAGATATAAGCATTTTTGTGTTTTGCAATTTTTGCGAAAATTTCGAAAATTCAAAATGGCCGCCATTTTTGGCGAGACAAAAATTTTTTGAAAATTGGGAAAACTACTCCGCAGAGATACCCTGTGGGTCAAAAATTTCGTCGAAATCGCTCTATCTAGCACGGTTTTCGAGATATAAGCATTTTTGTGTTTTCCTTATTTGGAAAATTCGTAATGATTAATTAATCATTAATTACTCGGCCATTTCTTGACCAATCAATGCCAAAATCTAATGATTTCCAGATTTTAATAGAATGAATGTATTTGCCAAGTTTCAGGTGAATTGATAAAATTCCTTTCAAGTTATCATCCGGACAAGCTTCCCCATCGAAAAAAGACATTTTTGGTCATGTGACCTCTCTGATTGGTTGAAATGTCACTGCAGCATATTCAAAAAAATTCCCCAAGGCTACTGCCTAAACCTGCCAAATTTGAAAAGAATCCGCCTAACGGTTACAGAGTTATAAGGAAAACAAAATGCGGAGCCGGCGGAGCCGCCGGAGCCGGCGGAGCCAGAAGCTCTCCCATACACAAACAAGCGTCCCTTGCGGGACGCTTAATAATGCCATAAAATGTACGGGTGTGACAAGTACAAACTAGAAATAGGACGCCCTGTTGATAGTAGATGCGAATAGAAACAGGATAGCATAGAAGAACACACATTATCATGTGTAATGTCCACCGAATGAACCTTTTGCCAAAATTGTACAGTAGTCTTACAAGACCCTGTTTCATTTGTAAAATATATCAATGATGCTTAAATATTTCTTAGTGTAGATGTAAATTATTTCAGCTTCATGCCTTTTTGCATTGGTTGGGTCGAAAATTTTGACGAAATCACTCTATCTTGCACGGTTAAGAAGATAGAAGCAAATTCCTGTTTTTCTATTTTTGGCAAAAATTTGAAAATTCAAAATGGCCGCCATTTTTGGGGAGGGGAAAATTTTTTGAAAATTGCAAAGATTACATTCCTTAGATACCCTGTGGGTCGAAAATTTCGACGAAATCGCTCTATCTCGCACGGTTAAGGAGATAGAAGCAATTTTGTGTTTTGCCATTTTTGGCAAAAATTCGAAAAATCAAAATGGCCGCCATTTTTGGGGAGGGGAAAATTTTTTGAAAATTGCAAAGAGTACATTCCTTAGATACCCTGTGGGTCGAAAATTTCGACGAAGGCAAAAATTCGAAAAATCAAAATGGCCGCCATTTTTGGGGAGGGGAAAATTTTTTTGAAAATTGCAAAGAGTACATTCCTCAGATACCCTGTGGGTCGAAAATTTCGATGAAATCGCTCTATCTCGCACGGTTAAGGAGATAGAAGCAAATTTGTGTTTTGCCATTTTTGGCAAAAATTCGAAAATTCAAAATGGCCGCCATTTTTGGGGAGGGGAAAATTTTTTGAAAATTGCACAGAGTACATTGGTCAGATACCCTGTGGGTCGAAAATTTCGATGAAATCGCTCTATCTCGCACGGTTAAGGAGATAGAAGCAAATTTGTGTTTTGCCATTTTGGGCAAAAATTCGAAAATTCAAAATGGCCGCCACTTTTGGGGAGGGGAAAATTTTTTGGAAATTGCCTAGACTACAATGCTCAGATACCCTGTGGGCGAAAATTTTGACGAAATCGCTCTATCTCGCACGGTTAAGGAGATAGAAGCAAATTTGTGTTTTGCCATTTTTGGCAAAAATTCGAAAATTCAAAATGGCCGCCATTTTTGGGGAGGGGAAAATTTTTTGAAAATTGCACAGAGTACATTGCTCAGATACCCTGTGGGTCGAAAATTTCGATGAAATCGCTCTATCTCGCACGGTTAAGGAGATAGAAGCAAATTTGTGTTTTGCCATTTTGGGCAAAAATTCGAAAATTCAAAATGGCCGCCACTTTTGGGGAGGGGAAAATTTTTTGGAAATTGCCTAGACTACAATGCTCAGATACCCTGTGGGCGAAAATTTTGACGAAATCGCTCTATCTCGCACGGTTAAGGAGATAGAAGCAAATTTGTGTTTTGCCATTTTTGGCAAAAATTCGAAAAATCAAAATGGCCGCCATTTTTGGGGAGGGGAAAATTTTTTGAAAATTGCAAAGAGTACATTCCTTAGATACCCTGTGGGTCGAAAATTTCGACAAAGGCAAAAATTCGAAAAATCAAAATGGCCGCCATTTTTGGGGAGGGGAAAATTTTTTTGAAAATTGCAAAGATTACATTCCTTAGATACCCTGTGGGTCGAAAATTTCGACGAAATCGCTCTATCTCGCACGGTTAAGGAGATAGAAGCAAATTTGTGTTTTGCCATTTTTGGCAAAAATTCGAAAATTCAAAATGGCCGCCATTTTTGGGGAGGGGAAAATTTTTTGAAAATTGCACAGAGTACATTCCTTAGATACCCTGTGGGTCGAAAATTTCGACGAAATCGCTCTATCTCGCACGGTTTAGGAGATATGAGCACATTTGCCTTTTTCAGTATTCAAAATAGCTAATTACTCATTTATTTAATTAATTACTCACTCATCTATGAAGCAATTCCCCCCAAAAGCAATCCCATACAAGCTATTAACCCAATGAACCTCCATACCAAATTTCAGAAAGCTAGGCTTAATAGCATTCCTTAAAATGTCTGGAAACCAAAGAGCTACTCAAAAGTAGCAAAGTAGCTATTACTCAGTTAGCTATACAGCTATCATCACCAAAAGCAATCCCATACAAGCTATTAACCCAATAAACCTGCATGCCAAATTTGGTAAAGATAGGATAAGAACTGTTGCCTAAAATGTCTGGAAACCAAGTGGGACGCCGGACGCCGGAAAAAGCAAAAATAATATGTCCACCCCCCAGTGGGGTGGACGTAATAATTTGGGTTGAATGCTCGCAGATAAAAACTCGACTTGACATCAAGCCCTCACAAAGTTTAGTATCCACCTCAACAGGAAACGACATCCAATATGGCGGCTCCCGTAAATGAAAAAAATATAAAGATAAAAGCTTTGAATTGTTTGAATTAGTTATTGTCAGCACATAATATCAATAATATTATGTTAAAAATGGTGGATTATGAGATTTTATGTAAGTAAGGTGTGATATTTATGTTTTATTAACTAAAACACATAACCGGTTCTATAGGTTATTATGTATACACAAGCAATTGACCCTGAGAATTGGGATCGAATTTTCGTGAAATTTACCTCGCTCGGCGAGTGTCGACTGCTCAGTCGCACCCCTAATAAAATGCAAGTGATGAACTTCACTGGCTGAGCAGCAAAACTGTTAATATAATTTAAATACAAAATATTAATGTCAGCATGGGCATTTACTGATTGAATGCCACTAGTGGACGCTTGCCCACCAGAAAATGCCCGTCTTGTATTTGTTAGAGGTCAAGGGCAAATGCTTCTATAAGTCTGCAAAATGGGTAGTTACTGGTATTTCCCATTTATGGTAAAAAGGGCTAATAGTGAATAATATATAAAAATATAAAGCTTTAGTTGCATCATATTGTGACGGCGAGAGCCGATGTAATGCAAAGTATGGGCTAGCAGTTTGGTTTGGAATCGTGGACCACGGCTAACTTAGCGGTAATTCAGCCATTTAAGCTGAGAAAAGTGGTTTTTCACATGAGATTCCAACAAAAAGACTAAGAAATGGCCGAAAATCTATTACACACTCACCTTTCACACTAACAAACCACGGATTATCCTCATATTTTGTTTATATTTTAAAGAATTGTAGCTTTTGAAGTATTTCAACTGTCAAACTAGCCGCCATTGTTGTACAAGTATATCACGTCTGAAAGACTTTAAAGTAGGCGACAAACCATCGTTTTAAAATATTTGCAGTGTTATAATTTATTTAATTTGCATATTTTATACATTTTTAGGTGATATTATGTTGAATTTGAGTTGAAACTAACAGATTTGCGTTGGTACTATTTGCGGTAGGCTGACGTAGGGATACACGAAAACAGCCCAGAAATCTATATAAGGAGCTGATGTCAGTAGCTTTTTGGCTTTCGTTTGACAAAGCCGCATTTGCGTTACGCGAAAGCCCAAAATCAATAAACAACCACAAAATGATTGTGTAATCACCGCAACCGCATAGTAATTGCAGAACTCATATACACTTACTGTGTAATCACCGCAACCGCATAGTAATTCTAGCCACAACCGCAAATCATTAGAAATCTCTAAATTTACCCCTTTTAAGCTGGTACCTGGACCTGTATTAAATTATCTTGCATGTTTGTTAGGTTTGATGTTACAATATAGCCAGAACTTAGCTGTAGTAGAGGGAAACAATAGTTATACAGCGAATTACATAGATTTTCACAGAATAATCTATGCTGACTGAATAGAACCAGTTTCTTGAACTTTACTATTTTCAGTGATAGTTCTGAAGTAATCCTTGTAAGTAACATGTAAAAGTTACTCATAGAAGTTATACTTTGTGGGTTAAGAATTCTTCTTAGTCTTACTAAACTGTACATGATATCACATGTAAATAAATTAAGTTCAGTTATGTAAAATCTATTTGTCTTTCTCTTTGCCAAGTTGATTATTACTTCAATTTAGTACATACTTTCAATCTTTGGACGACAGCTATTTTCAAGTTTAGACTTTATAGCAAGATTGAATAACTTGCATATACTCACATACAGTTGAATATTACACATTGTGTGACACAACAAGAGTATAAAGTAACATGATTAACCTTGCTGATTGAACCTTTGGACTTTGTGCGACTTTGTCATATTGAATTGCCCACTTGTTGTCTGATATGTTTGAGAGTTTATTTTGATATTCATATGGAATCTGAGACTTGGGCTGAAACATTTGGACTGAAGGTACTTCAGGGTTTCTGCATGGTAATGCAAGGCAAATGAGCTACTTCAGGTAGAGAAGTAGTAGGGACATATAAATTATTTGGACTAATTTACAAACTGGTTTCGGGCTCTTCAGTAATTTTAGTCTCAGGCCACACGCTACCAACCTCTTTCCTTGAGTGAAATACTGAGGCCCGCTACAATATTTCGATATATCACGCCTTATAAAATGGTTAAAAGGCACACAACAGGAATGAATTTTGATAATTTATTGAATTTTGGGGAAAAGACACATTTATAATGCAAAATATAGGAAATTTGATCCATTTTTATATTGCGAGATTTGAGGCGTCTTCGAAATATGTTATATTAAAATGCCGTCTATTAAAAACATTGTTACACAAACTATTAAAGTTTGCAAATGCTTAAAATATAAAAAACAGAAACGGAAACACCTTATATTAGTAAAATATACAAGTATATTCATATATTCAAAGAAAAAATTTAATTTTGTAGTAGATTTTACGTCTATGTTTAGTTGTTTTCGAATAGCCGGTTCACTTTTCTTGCTTCGAGTATTGAACTGAATCGTTTTATTTCCGAGTAACCGAAGAATCGTTGCAGCCCTAATCAAAATGTACCTAAGTTATAAATTGTAGTGCATATCATTTGACAATTGTGTCCTAGAAAATAAAATGAAAAGTTGTTAATACAACTTAAATTCAAAATATTAACTTGAGCATGAGCGTATACTGGTAGAATGCCACTAGATTTTTTGGCACAAACTAAAAAAAAAATAATCAGGTTGACTGACTCTGATAAAAAAAGTTGCAGAATACTTGCATTGGTAATTCCGATTGTTAGTGTGTACTCAAGAGATTTTGTACTTTAGAAGTAAAGCATGTACTATGCTGTCTTGAATATAGCCAATGTACTGGTTTTCGATATATTCAGGTTTTCGATCATTTAAACTTAAAGCTCACACTGTCGTTTTTGGATGACGTTTTTTGTAATATTTTTGAATGACGATGCAGTCACATTGAAACAGAGACATCAGCGATTTAATTTTGTTACTATGTAAATGTCTGAAAATTTTGTTTGCATTTGTTTTAATACTCCTCATATGTCCGTTTACATTGTCATATCGATTACCAGAGGTTTCGACCCTCCGGACGTTTCGACCCGTTTTTCCCAGACGTTTCGACCTACTTTTGCCCAATTGGATTCGACCCAATTTTAAAGTGGTTTGAAGTATAGTATGAGAAGGTATAAGGTTATGGATATTTATTTTAGTATATTTTTATTTCAACTCACGGCCATAGCACCCAAGTCATTAATATAAAGACACAGATTTCCCATGGGATTTACTTGCAATATTTTATAAAATAGAAGCATAGACGAAGATCAAATACTTTAAACTACAGAACTCATGGCCATAGCACCCAAGTCATTAATATTCATGAGAATATATCAGGACACAGATTTTCCCTGTATATGTAGTTTCCTTGCAATCTTTTATAAAATAGAAGCATAGATGAAGATCAAAAACTTTAATCTACAGAACTCACGGCCCTCGGTACCTTAATAACATTGGTTGAACTGTCTGATAAAAGTAGGTCGAAATGTCTGGTGGGTCGAAACATCTAAATACTGTCATATTGAACCCCCCCCCCCCATCGAGGATACATCAACGATGTTCATACGCCCGGTATTCCTGTGGGAAAGAGAGGCAGAACTAATATACTAGAAGCCAACCAACAAACATGTGACAATATTTCTTGAATGATATTATTCTACAATATGTGAAACAATGATGAGACTGGTGCATGACAATAGGAAGCGCACAATAATAGGAAGTGCGGATTTACGTGCAACTCGCTGTCATAGGAAGTCGCTAACGGAAACTCGCTGACACAACTCGCTGACAAGAAATATGTACGTGCGCATATATAAGTTATATTATTTGCATATGGCCGTGAGTTCTGTACTAATTTAAAGTATTTGATCTTCGTCGAGACGTCCATTTTATAAAATATTGTTAGGAAATACCAGGGGAAATCCGTGACCTCATATCTTCTCATGAATATTAATGACTTGGGTGCTATGGCTATAGTTTAAAAGTATTTAATCTTCGTCGAGACGTCCATTTTATAAAATATTGTTAGGAAATGCCTGGTAAAATCTGTGACCTCATATCTTCTCATGAATATTAATGACTTGGGTGTTATGGCCGTGAGTTCTGTACTTTAAAGTCTTTGTCTATGCTTCCATTTTATAAAATATTGTTAGGAAACTACAGGGAAAATACGTGACCTCATACCTTCTCATGAATATTAATGACCTAGGTTCTATGCCTGTGAGTTCTCCAGTTTAACCGTCTGTATAACCTGCCATATAAAATTTGCATATTGTCAGCGAGTTAGTAGGCGTATTTCACAACCGTAATCAGTCGAATCTAGATTCGTCAGATCAACAGATTCCCTTGTGTTGTGACTTGAATCTGAATCTGGATTATGAATCCGTTGATCTACCTCTTGAGGTAGATCAACAGATTTAGATTGCTTGGATTACCCATAATTCTTTGAAAAATAATGGCGGCAATATGTGGCAGGAAATTTTAACATTTGGCAAATTTTTATTCTACTGTGATATTATAATATTATATTACTGCATCATAGTTTATAATAATATATGATATTTATGTTTGTTTATGTTATATTTTAAATTTGGATTCAGGTCTACAGAAAATTGTATTTCACAAATCTACCTAATCCAAAGAATCCAAATCTGAATATAGGAATAACCCCTGACCAAACCACGGTATACGCTGAATTTTACCATATTTATTGCCTGAAACCATGGTAAAATTCTGCGTATACCGTGGTTTGGGAGGGGGTTATTCCTATTCTAACATGACAAATTATTTTAAGATGCATAATTATTGCAAGTTTTACTGTAAAATATTCATTGTTACGACAGCCATAATGAGCGATAATAGGGAGGTACCTGGTTATGCTGTATTTTACCAGGGAAGGATTTCGTCGTTTAGTCAATCAGAATCGAGGACACATCCGTGTCATGTTAGAATATAGGAATAATGCCTGACAAACCATGGTATATGCAGAATTTTACCATGGTTTGAGATTATAAACCCCGAAGGCGAAGGCCAACAGATTATAAACCCCGAAGGCGAAGCCTGAGGGGTTTATTGCTCAAACCATGGTAAAATTCTGCATATACCATGGTTTGGAGGACGTTATTCCTATTCTAACATGACAAAAAAATTAAAATACTTGTAATTTCCTTATATTTTGCAAAAAATCATGCCAATTTCACAAACGTTCGAAACTAATCAGGCTGTTCTACCAATTGTACATTGTGGCAGTAGCATTTTCTCACTAAATACGCCGAAAATAAAGAGTTTTCTTTTTAATTTTTTAGGTTCTATATATTTTCTTTTCATTATCAGAATTAGCATGTTCCGATGTAACTTCGACGCAATAACGATAAATGTTATTACATGTTTGAACCGCATTTTCGTGAGTTTTCTTAGAAAAGTTGTCAAAAATTACATAAAAAATATACAATTATCGTCCAAAATATATCTGCAGTCAATTTAAAAACCCTTGGAAACATTTCAAAAAGGACGATATGCATATTACGTCGAAGTTATAAATGCGTCAAAGTTACATCAGATGACAATATATCAATTAAAAGTGCTTTTATGAATAACAAGCAATCAGTGACCGAATGAATCGGTCACATATCTAGGGTTTGGCAGAGTGGAATGGCTTAATGTGTGTTTCATGTGTGAAAGGTTTACAGAGAGCGGTTGTGTATAAAACCAATATCCCTACAAAGCAGCAACTTCCTACATGCTACGGTTTCCGAGATATAGCCTGGACAAGATTTTATAGGTCAACATCACTACAGCAAGGTCGAAGGTCAAATCAAGGTCAGACCATGACGTTGCACACCTACACCCCCGAACCAATGTCCCTACCAAGCATCAACTTCCTACACCTTACAGTTTCTGAGATATAGCCTGGACAAGATTTTATAGGTAAAGGTCACTACAGCAAGGTCAAAGGTCAAATCAAGGTCAGACCATGACGTTGCATACCTACACCACCGAACCAATGTCCCTACCAAGTATGAACTTCCTACACCTTACAGTTTCTGAGATACAGTCCGGACAAGATTTTATAGGTCAAGGTCACTACAGTAAGGTCAAATTAAGATCACACCATGACGTTGCACACCTACACCCCCTAACCAATGTCCCTACCAAGTATCAACTTGCTACACTGTACGCTTTCCAAGATATAGCCCAGACAAGATTTCCAAACTCAAGGCCACTACGGCAAGGTCAAAGGTCAAATCAAGGTCAGGCCATGATGTTGCACACCTACATATCCAATGTCCCTACCAAGTATCAACTTCCTACACCTTGCGGTTTCTGAGATACAGCCCGGACAAGATTTATGAAATACTGCTGGATTATGATAAACAAAACTCTTGGTTTGAACTTACAGTACAGTAGTAAACCCCCATCCAAGAAATTTGATTAGGCCATATTTCCTCATTAATATTAATGAGGCAGGTCCGTGCACTGGTATTTAATCATAAACCAGCCTTTTTTTCTATCTATTCGAGAAATTCTGGACCTCATACTTCGTCATTAATATTAATGAGGCAAGTCAGTGGACAGGAAGTTCACTGATATTTAATCTTAAACCAGTTTTTCTTTGAAATTTATAATATATTGGTACTGGGTATCTGGAATATACGCGGTCAGGAAGATACGTAGTCAATATTGGAAGATTCGCAGTAGATATTTGGAAGACTCGCAGTAAATATATTATAGATTCGTGGTTAATAATATTTTATAAATTAATATGCTGCTTTAAGATGACAACTACCAGTACCTGCCTAATTAACATTAATGAGCAAATACCCATATAGCATGCCGTCGTCGGACCGACATTGGCCCAACGTCAGCACATCCAACAGCTTTTTGACCATTGGGCCAACGTTGGCCCCACGTCGGCAAGCCACCGGTAAAAATTATGTTCTATGTATAGCATCAGCCAATCAGATAATGTTCATAATGAGAATATTAATTTTATGTGTAAAATTGTTAAACGGTCAGATAAAATTTGTGGGCTCACTGAAATATGATTTTCATACATACCATAATAAATAATTTTTTTCTAAGATTCCCCAAATCCCCTATTATTGCTCGCCACCATTTTGAATAAGAATCGCCGTTGGCCCAACGTTGGCAAAATAGAGAATCTAACCCGAGTAGTGGTTGGCAAGCCAACGTTGGCAAAATATGCCGACCATATGCAAGCAACAGCCAACGTCGGACCGGCGGCGGAATGCTATCTGGGTATAAGGTCACGGCAGTTCTTTAAGGGGGTTTCCTGACATATATTTTACAAATAGAAAGGCTGGTTTAAGATGAAACGGCGAGGTTATGTCCCGGGACGTCCCGATATGTAACATACTTTTTTTTTTTTTTTTTTTTTTTTTTTTTATTAATACCCATACAAGTTATATAGTACAATTTTTAGTTTAGAATTAACTGCTCTTATAATAACTCATAAAGTTACATCTGGACACGTATTGGTATATGTTCTTAAAATCAGGGAAAAAAAAAAAAAAATTATACAAATAATTTTCTGTATGGGAGCCATTGACAGTTGAATTTATCAGTCCTATTCATCTCCATATTTACATGAAGCTGATCTCTAAATTGTTTCTGAAGTTTGTGCTTCAAAGCATTGATGTTTGGGATGGCCCCATGGACTGCACTTGAGAAAATATAACTCTTTGTGACAGCTATGATGGTATTTACAGGATAGTAGTTATTATCATTGTATAGGTAGCCTAAGATAATATCTTCTTGTGAAAATACTAATCTTTTACATGTAGAAGAGTATATCAATGACTCCAAGGATGACCATAGGTTAACAACATGTGAACAATGAACAAACAGATGCATCAAGGATTCTGTTTCACACTGACATATTCTGCAGATGTTTGAATCTTCTAACTGCATTTTATGCAGTAAATCTTTAGTGCCAAGTATTCTATGGATCAGTCTATATTGAAACCATATCAAGGAATTGTCTTGGATATTATAAAAAATCTGTTTAAATATACTTTTCCATGTTGAATTATCGATATTCAATTTTAGATCTTTATTCCATTTTATCTTATATTTATTTTCCACCTCTTGTACATTAATCATATTATAGATACCTTTACAACCATGCTTACAGTTGAGCAAGATGGAAATATGATGGGGAATGAACGGTTGTGAAAAGAAAGACCTTTCGGTTACTAATGCAGAATTTTGTGATATGAATTTTTTCACTGTTGAATGCAATTGGAAGTAGTCTAAAAAGTTATTAATCCGAAAATTATATTTGCTTTCAATATCTTCTTTTTTTAATATCTGAAGGTTTGAATCAACAATGTGTCCAATAACAGAAATTCCTTGATTGTTCCAATTGTTTTTTACTAAGTTGCTATTCGATAGTTTACTATTGAACCATAGAGGAGTATTGAAAATATCTGACTCAGTTTTCAATTGACAGGTTTTATAAACATTATTCCATGTCACAAATATTTCTTTCCAAAAATCGTTCTGAATATTATCCTTAACTTTGATCCCCCAACGGGGACCGTAATTAATCAAATCGTTTAAAGAACAATATGATGATTCAAACAACCTGACCCAAGGTCTGTTAGGTGAAACAAGAATTCTTCTTATCCAAGTACACTTTAAAGCATCTATAAAATTAACAATGTTTGGCATTTTGAGCCCTCCGTTTACCTTATTTTGAGATAGGATCACACGCTTAATTTTCTCGGGTTTGTCATCCCAAACAAAGTTGTATAATTTTTTATTCAGATTTTCACAGAATCCTTTTCCAGGTAGCGGAATTGACATAAAAAGGTGATTCAACCGAGACAATATTAGAGACTTAATAACTGTGATTTTACCTAAGGGTGTTAAAGATCTTTTTTTCCATGAAGCTATGGTGTTTTCTATTTTAATTATGGCATTGTTATAGTTGATCAGTGGTATATTTGATAGATTTAGATCAAAGGTAATTCCTAATAAACTGAAATTATTACTATCCCAGTTTAAAAGTCTACCACAGTTAATTTTTTCTTTACAACCTTTTTTTTTACCTATCCAAAGCATCCTAGTTTTTGATAAATTCATTTTTAACCCTGATAGTGATCCAAAAATTTCTAACACATTCAATGTATACTGCAAGTAACATACTGGCTATATGTCGGGAAGTGCTAAATTGTGATAACTGGGAAGTGTTTCATCTAGGGAAGTGCTTTAAATAATTGTATCACGGGACGTCTTGTTTTCGGATTGTTACAATATTTTACAAAATGAAAGCCTCAAAAAAGATCAAGTACTTTAAACTCAGAACTCGGTGCAGTAGCACCAACTCATTAATATTTATGAGGAGATATGAGGTCACGGATGTCACGGTTTTTCTAAAATATTTTATAAAATGGCAGCTTCAATGAAGATCAAATACCTTAAACTTGGGAATTCACGGCTGTAGCATTAACTCATTAATATTCATGCATGAGAAGGTATGAGGTCACAGATTTCCCGGAAACCTAACGATAACAAGAGGAGAGTGCCCGTGAACGGGCACTGTGTCAGCTGACTGAATGTTTTTGATTTGTGATGGTGATAATGAGAGGAAAGCATAATTATCAGGGAAAGGGCTGTACAGAAATACAGTAAATGGTAACTGAACAGCATGTTCGAAAGATATTCCGAAGCTGACAGAAAAAAAGGACAAAAAAGTTGTGCCCTGCAAATGGGATTATGAAATAAAGTAACAAGGTAATTGTTTAAGTGTAAAAAGTAGGTTAAAAATATTTAAAGAAATACTATAAATGCAATATCCTCGTTCGACCATGAAGAAGGGGTCCAAAGGTCAAATCTGACCATACCAAAAGATTCCCAGCCAAAGAATTTAGGATGGTTTACCATCCCAAACCTCTCGGACCAATAATAAGTGAGTCATAGGCACTTTTTAAGTTTGGCTATCCTTGTTTGACCTTGACGGAGAGGTCCAAGGTCAAATCCGACCACACAAAAAAATTCCCAGCCCATGATTTCCTGTAGCTTGTTTACCATCCCAAACCTGTAGGACCAATAATAAGCGAGTTCTAAGCAATTGTAAGTTTGGCTATCCTCAATTGACCTTGAAGGAGGGGTCCCAGGTCAAATCTGACCACACCAAAAGAATCCCAGCCCATGATTTCCTATATGTTGGTTTACCATCCCAAACCTCCAAGACCAATAATACGCGAGTTATAAGCACTTTAAGTTTGCCTATCTTCGTTTGACCTGGAAGGAGGGGTCTAAGGTGAAATCTGACCACACCAAAAGATTCCCAGCCCATGATTTTCTATAGGTTGGTTTTCCATTCCAAACCTCTAGGACCAATAATAAGCGAGTTATAAGCACTTTTAAGTTTGGCTATCCTCATTTGACCTTGAAGGAGGGGTCCAAGGTGAAATCCGACCACCAAAAAATTCCCAGCTCATGATTTTCTATAGGTTGGTTTTCATTCCAAACCTCTAGGACCAATAATAAGTGAGTTATAAGCACTTTTATGTTTGGCTATCCTCATTTGACCTTGAAGGAGGGTTCCAAGGTCAAATCGGACCATATTAACAGATTCCCAGCCCATGATTTCCTACAGGTTGGATACAATGATTTACTCAACAGTGAGAACCTGAAAGAAGCTATTGCTCAGCTATGCCATGACATAGAGGTCTGCAATTTCACTATGTTATAGCTGACCAAAACGTCTGTGAATAACATATTTAACAAAATACTCTAAATGTAATAGTTTTCAAGTTACTACTGATTTACTCAAGAGTGAGAACCTCAAAGTAACTATTACTCAGCTATGCAATGAGCTACATGTCTGAATTTTTGCTCTGTTATAGCTGACCTAAAAGTAGGTGAACAACATATTTAAGCAAAATACTGTAAATGCAATAGTTTTCAAGTTACAACTGATTTACTCAATAGTGAGAACCTGAAAATAGCTATTGCTCCGCTATGCCATGAGCTATAGGTCTGTAATTTCACTATGTTATAGCTAACCCAAAAGTAGGTGAACAATATATTTTAACAAAATACTCCAAATGCAATATTTTTCAAGTTATAGCCGATTTACTCAACAGTCAGTGCCTGAGAATAGCTATTGCTCAGTTGTGCCATGAGCTACAGGTCTGTAATTTCACTGTGTTATAGCTGACCCAAAAGTAGCTGAATAACATATTTGCACAAATTTCTGTAAAGGCAATAGTTTTCCAATTACAACTGATTTACTCAACAGTGAGAACTTCAAAGTAGCTATTACTCAGCTATGCAATGAGCCACAGGTCTGGAACTTCACTATGTTATAGCTGACCCCAAAATAGGTGAATAACATATTGCAACAAAGTACTCTAAATGCAATAGTTTCCAAGTTATAAGTGATTTACTCAACAGTGATAACCTAAAAGTAGCTATTACTCAGCTATGCCATGAGCTACAGGTCTGAAATTTTACTATGTTATAGCTGACCCAAAAGTAGCTGAATAACATATTTATACTAAATTCTCTAAATGCAATAGTTTTCAAATTATAAGTGATTTGCTCAACATTGAGAACTTCAAAGTAGCTATTACTCAGCTATGCAATGAGTCACAGGTCTGGAACTTCACTATGTTATAGCTGACCCCAAAATAGGTGAATAACATATTGAAACAAAATACTCTAAATGCAATAATTTCCACGTTATAAGCGATTTACTCAACAGTGATAACCTCAAAGTAGCTATTACTCAGCTATGCCATGAGCTACAGGTCTGAAATTTTACTATGTTATAGCTGACCCAAAAGTAGGTGAACAACATATTTAAGCAAAATACTGTACATGCAATAGTTTTCAAGTTACAACTGATTTACTCAATAGTGATGACCTAAAAGTAGCTATTACTCAGCTATGCCATGAGCTACAGGTCTGAAATTTTACTATGTTATAGCTGACCCAAAAGTAGTTGAATAACATATTTATACTAAATTCTCTAAATGCAATAGTTTTGCAATTACAACTGATTTACTCAATAGTGAGAACCTCAAAGTAGTTATTACTCAGCTATGCAATGAGCTACAGGTCTGAAATTTTACTATGTTATAGCTGACCCAAAAGTAGGTGAACAACATATTTAAGCAAAATACTGTAAATGCAATAGTTTTGAAGTTACAACTGATTTACTCAATAGTGATGACCTAAAAGTAGCTATTACTCAGCTATGCCATGAGCTACAGGTCTGAAATTTTACTATGTTATAGCTGACCCAAAAGTAGCTGAATAACATATTTATACGAAATTCTGTAAATGCAATAGTTTTCCAATTACAACTGATTTACTCAATAGTGAGAACTTCAAAGTAGCTATTACTCAGCTGTGCCATGACCTACAGATCTGAAATTTCACTATGTTATAGCTGGCCCAAAAGTAGCTGAATAACATATTTTTACGAAATTCTCTAAATGCAATAGTTTTGCAATTACAACTGATTTACTCAATAGTGAGAACCTCAAAGTAGTTATTACTCAGCTATGCAATGAGCTACAGGTCTGAAATTTTACTATGTTATAGCTGACCCAAAAGTAGGTGAACAACATATTTAAGCAAAATACTGTAAATGCAATAGTTTTGAAGTTACAACTGATTTACTCAATAGTGATGACCTAAAAGTAGCTATTACTCAGCTATGTCATGAGCTACAGGTCTGAAATTTTATTATGTTATAGCTGACCCAAAAGTAGCTGAATAACATATTTATACGAAATACTCTAAATGCAATAGTTTCCAAGTTATAAGTGATTTACTCAACAGTGATAACCTAAAAGTAGCTATTACTCAGCTATGCCATGAGCTACAGGTGTGAAATTTTACTATGTTATAGCTGGCCCAAAAGTAGCTGAATAACATATTTATACGAAATTCTCTAAATGCAATAGGTTTTAAGTTACAAGTGATTTACTCAATAGTGAGAACTTCAAAGTAGCTATTACTCAGCTATGCAATGAGCCACAGATCTGAAACTTCACTATGTTATAGCTGATCCCAAAATAGGTGAATAACATACTGAAACAAAATACTGTAAATGCAATAGTTTCCAAGTTATAAGCGATTTACTCAACAGTGATAACCTAAAAGTAGCTATTACTCAGCTATGCCATGAGCTACAGGTCTGAAATTTTACTATGTTATAGCTGACCCAAAAGTAGCTGAATAACATATCTATACGAAATTCTCTAAATGCAATAGTTTTGAAGTTATAAGCGATTTACTCAACAGTGATAACCTAAAAGTAGCTATTACTCAGCTATGCCATGAGCTACAGGTCTAAAATTTTACTATGTTATAGCTGACCCAAAAGTAGCTGAATAACATATTTATACGAAATTCTCTAAATGCAATAGTTTTTAAGTTACAAGTGATTTTACTCATGATGGAAGTTACTGAAAAGCCCTAAAGTAGCTATTACTCACTTAGCTATTGAGACAGGCACCCAACTTACCCACCATATTGTAGCTATGAAAAAAGTAGCTGAATAACATATTTTCACAAAATGCTCTAAATGCAACACTTTTCAAGTTATAAATGAATAAAATGATTTTGTGCATGATTTCATGAATTTTAATGCATTAAAAATTATTAAAAAAATTTATTAAAAAAAAAGTAAGACAGATCCAGGTCTCATACTCACACAAGAGAATCTACCTGTGGCCTAGTACATATATGCAAGATATGAAAGAAATCCCTGCAATAGTCACTGAGAAAATTGTGATTAAGTGTTGAAATTTTCACACTTTTGGTGGGGGTACCCCCCTTGTAATGTCTCTAGCAAACAGACGAACAGACAGATTTGCATGCCTTGAACAATTTTTCATCCTCGATAGATAAGGTATCTTTTAAAAAAAACAGCACGTCTCTAGGCCTTGTAGTTTTGGAGGAGAAGTTGTTCACGCGTACGCGGACGCCCACGCCGCAGAGTGACGACATAATGTCAGCTGACTGACAAGTCAGCTGACATAAAAAATCAACCAATGAAATTATTTCCTGACATTTACTGCCTGGCGCCATATAATGGCACACGCCTCAAATTGGCACAAAAGGGAAGTTAAAATATTTAATAACAATGGTTCTTTATCGGCCACACTCGTGCATTTCCGCTTAACAAATAAGGAAGTGGAAGTAACGACAGAAATAATTTAAATATCACCGGCAATTTCCGTATGCAAATTGTGCCAATTTGAGGCGCTGATTTCATGTAGAAATTATATTATCGCTCATCAAAAACGAGAATAAAACGTTTATTTTGTTAATTTTATGTCAGTAAAAAGCTGTTATAACTTGCGCTTGTGTCAATACATATTTCAATAAAAAGAAATTCACGAAAGTACAGTCAAAACTATCAAAATTAAGCTTTTTGTGCCTAAGGTGTGCCAATTTATGGCGCAAGGCAGTAGCCAGTAATTTACATATCAGGATGTCCTGTGATTTAACCACTGCGAAGATGAAAACTACCAGCATATTTCCTGTACACGGACCTGCCTCATTAATATTAATGAGCAAATATGCGCCGACACGGCAGTTCTTTGAGGGGGTTTCTTAACAATTTTTTACAAATTGGAAAGGCTGGTTTCAGATGAAAACTACCAGCATATTTCCTGTACACGGACCAGCATATTTCCTGTACACGGACCTGCCTCATTAATATTAATGAGCAAATATGTGCGGACACGGCAGTTCTTTGAGGGAGTTTCCTCACAATATTTTACAAATAGAAAGGCTGGTTTAAGATGAAAATTACCAGCATATTTCTTGTTCATCGCTTCAGCCATGGGCGATAATAGAAGATTTTAACTAAATATGCAGATTTCGACATTTTTCGTAAATATTTCTTCTTACATATCAATAACAGACATATTTTATACGGCTCTACACGCAAGTAAAGTAGAGCCGAGGTAACCACGTCTAGTTTAAGATGAAAACTACCAGCATATTTCCTGTTCACAGACCTGCCTCATTAATATTAATGAGCAAATATGTGCGGTCACGGCAGTTCTTTAAGGGGGTTTCCTGACAATATATTACAAATAGAAAGGCTGGTTTAAGATGAAAACTACCAGCATATTTCCTGTACACGGACCTGCCTCATTAATATTAATGAGCAAATATGCGCGGACATGGCAGTTCTTTGAGGGAGTTTCCTCACAATATTGTACAAATAGAAAGGCTGGTTTAAGATGAAAACTACCACCATATTTCTTGTTCATCGCTTCAGCCGTGGGCGATAATAGAAGATTTTAACTAAATATGCAGATTTCGACATTTTTCGTAAATATTTCTTCTTACATATCAATAGCAGACATATTTTATATTTACTTATTATTTTCTTTCATATTTAACTCTTTTCTTACGTTTTCTGGCAATATTTGAAGTTTTGAAGTGACAGATCTCGAAAATAGAGGAATGCGCATGCGTGGATCGTGGGCTTGAACAAGCTTTTCAGACTGGTACCCTGAATAATATTTGGTTTTCAACGAAAACGATTCCCCGAGAAGTGGGTATGCAACCTGGTCATAAAAATCAAAATAAAATTGAAATTTTAACAAGCATTTTACACTTGTACCCTAAGTTAAATTCCCTTTATTTGAAAAAGTTTGGCAATATATTGGCCAAGAAACTATTTTTAAAAGTTAGTATGCACAGCAATGAACAGGAAATGCAAAATATAATGTTCAATTAAAACAATTTTCCTCTGTGCATTGTGTATGGATTTTTATGAAAAAAAAAAAGATATATGACACTATATGTGTGATTAACGGAGAAGAAAAGGAGGCTTTATCACTCGTGTTACCTTTAGTGGGGAATATCAGAAGGCACTTCTGGATTGACCTGCACAGTTCTTCAGCTTTGTCACAATTCTGTGGTGGAATCACTTGTTTTCATATCAAACATAGCGAACTTAGACCACAGTGCATCAGATATGATTTCTTATGCTTGATAAAATAGAATGACCTTGTAGGTTAGCAGGTTTGACATCCAATGATAGGCTGTCACCTCTGTGTAGGTATGACTCCCCCAAATGGCAATGCAGAGTACCTGTCATAATATGACCCTGGCTGTTGCTGTTGCGATGAGACATAAAATCAAAACTTTGACCTTTGACAAAATTAAATCCACATAAGAAAGAAGTCCATATTTAAATATCTCTAACTCTATATCATTTTATTGTTACAGTATATTAATCATATCATATTTATTACAATAACAAGTTTGACTTTTTTAAATATCTGAAGAACATGACCACCACCTGTTGAGATCCACAATCTTGCATGAACTCTAAAATATGTTTTTATTGTTTTATTGAAACCAGCAATAGAATATCTATACCAGTTTAAGAGCAAAATCAATAGGTTATGTTGCTTTTGATTTGAGGAAGACTGGTGTAATATTATCCAAGATATTAGTTTCAAAAATTACTGTGCACAGCAAATAATAATAAATAATATTCTTCTCTGTGACTTGTGTATGGAATTTAATGCAATAAAAATGACATCAAACAATTAATATGTGTGATTAACTGAGAGGAAAGGCAGGCTTTATCACTCATGCTACCTTTAGTGGGCAATATCAGAAGGCACTTCTCGATTGAACTGACCAGTTATTCAGCTTTGTCACAAATCTGTGGCAGAATCAGTTCTTTTCATATCACACATACAGAACTTAGACCACAGTGCTTCAGATATGATTTCTTATGCTTGATGAAATGGAATGGATTTGTGGGTTAGCAGGTTTGACATCTAATGATAGGCTGTCACCTCGATGTAGGTATGACTCCCCAAATGACAATGCAGAGTACCTGTCTTAATATGCCCTGGCTGTTGCTGTTACACGAGACATAAAATCTCAACTTTGAGAACATGAAATAAATAAATCTACATATTTAACTATCCCTAACTCTATATTATTTAATTGTGTTACAGTATATTAGTTAAATTATATTTATAACAAGAATTGGTTTAGCTTTTTTAAACATTTGAATAACATGAACACCTGTTGAGATCCACAATCTTGCTGGAATTCTGTTTATAAAATTATTTTTGAGATTGTTTCATTGAAGCTAGCAATATGATATCTATACAAATTTAAAGGCAAATTTCTAGAGGTTATGTTCCTTTTGATTTGAGGAAAATTGGTCCAATATTGTCCAAGATACTTGTTTTAAAAATTACTATGCACACCAAATGATAATAAATAATATTCTTCTCTGTGAGTTGTGTATGGAATTTAATGCAATAAAAATGACATACAACACTATATATGTGTGATTAACTGAGAGGAAAGGCAGGCTTTATCACTCGTGTAACCTTTAATGGGGAATATCAGAAAGCACTTCTGGATTGACCTGCACAGTTGTTCAGCTTTGTCACAATTCTGTGGTGGAATCACTTGTTTTCATATCAAACATAGAGAAGTTAGACCACAGTGCATCAGATATGATTTCTTATGCTTGATAAAATAGAATGACCTTGTAGGTTAGCAGGTTTGACATCCAATGATAGGCTGTCACCTCTGTGTAGGTATGACTCCCCCAAATGACAATGCAGAGTACCTGTCATAATATGACCCTGGCTGTTGCGATGAGACATAAAATCAAAACTTTGACCTTTGACAAAATTAAATCCACATAAGAAAGAAGTCCATATTTAAATATCTCTAACTCTATATCATTTTATTGTTACAGTATATTAATCATATCATATTTATTACAATAACAAGTTTGACTTTTTTAAATATCTGAAGAACATGACCACCACCTGTTGAGATCCACAATCTTGCATGAACTCTAAAATATGTTTTTATTGTTTTATTGAAACCAGCAATAGAATATCTATACCAGTTTAAGAGCAAAATCAATAGGTTATGTTGCTTTTGATTTGAGGAAGACTGGTGTAATATTATCCAAGATATTAGTTTCAAAAATTACTGTACACAGCAAATAATAATAAATAAGATTCTTCTCGGTGACTTGTGTATGGAATTTAATGCAATAAAAATGACATCAATTAATATGTGTGATTAACTGAGAGGAAAGGCAGGCTTTATCACTCATGCTACCTTTAGTGGGCAATATCAGAAGGCACTTCTCGATTGAACTGACCAGTTATTCAGCTATGTCACAAATCTGTGGCAGAATCACTTCTTTTCATATCACACATACAGAACTTAGACCACAGTGCTTCAGATATGATTTCTTATGCTTGATAAAATGGAATGGATTTGTGGGTTAGCAGGTTTCACATCTAATGATAGGCTGTCACCTCGATGTAGGTATGACTCCCCAAATGACAATGCAGAGTACCTGTCTTAATATGCCCTGGCTGTTGCTGTTACATGAGACATAAAATCTGAACTTTCAGAACATGAAATAAATGAATTTGGAAAATTTAATAGTAATTTAAATTTTTATTAGAAATACTTACCATTTCCTAACAGTAGCTATTTGTTGGAGCCATCCAACCCAATGGCCAACGCAGAGATGCGATTTTAAGGTTATATAACCACCTTAATAAGGCCATTGGGTTACAGTAGTCCGTCCTCCCGCCAAATAAGTCACATGACCTCCTTTGTTTACCTCATTATTTTTGTTGCAAGTAAAAGAATGACTTGCGGGGAGGCGGGAGGGAAATCCATTTGTTAGGAAATGGTAAGTATTTCTAATAAAAATTTAAATTACTATTAAATTTTCCAATTTTATAGCGAAATACCCTTACCATTTCCTAACAGTAGCTGAATTCAGCCTTGTAGGAAGGAGGGAAATTCTTTTATTAAAACTTCCACCTACCCACAACAACAAGAAACACTGTGAGAACCAACAATAAACATAACAAACGTGAAATCTACATGCAAACCATAACACATAAATTCCAACATACAACATTCAACACAACAACATACCTTTAACAAGAAGGTAGTATGCAGTTGAACACTCTCACAATGCTCTGGATCCAATAAATGCAGTTGTTGAACACACATGAACTTTACAAACTGTAACTAACAACATCATCAGGTTGAACCCCACTTGGTACTAGTATCAGCTGACGCGTCATAAACACCAAATACGGTCCAAGCTAGACAAACTGTACAATATATACAGGTCGACGCCGTCTATCCTGTAAAATACAGACAGATTAATAAATAATTGTACCCATCACAAAGTAACAACTATAACATACTGAAAAAACATGGAATATTAAAACATTATAAAACCTACTCATAAGTTTATAACATGCTGAGCAGATACTATTGGACCCAATTTCAAGATCTGACCATTATGCCAACAGAGGTCCTTCAGATAGAAATTGGTAAAAGTATTGTGGGACTTCCAAAAGCATGCTTCAAGAATCTCACTCAAGGAAACTCCTCCTTTAAAAGCCAAAGATGCCGCCATAGAACGAACATCATGAGCTTTGACCTGACACAACTGCTGCGTTTCAGAATCTGACTCCTCATAAGCCAAAAGTATAGTCTGTTTTAGCCAAGAAGAGATTGTTGCCCTTGAAATATCTCTGGTAAAACCCTCCTTAATAGCTACAAACAAAAGATTCTTATTCTTCCTTAACTCCTTTGTTCTATCCAAATAGTATTTCAAGGCCCTCACCGGACAAAGAGATCTATCTTGAGTCAAACTGCTGTCCAAATGGGGTTTGAGAGCTGGAATGACTACAGGTTTAATGACAGTAGGCCCATCTGACGCCAACTGGTTCTTTGCCAAAAAGGCAGTTGATGGAGCAATAGTTACTTGTGACCAATTTTCTTTGTAACTAAGAGAAGAGAAAGTCCAAGCTTGAATTTCACCTCTTCTTTTGCCTGATGCCAAAGTCAAAAGGAAAACTGTCTTGAAGGTAAGCAACTTCAATGAAGCCTTCCCTAAAGGTTCAAAAGGTCGTTTAGTAAGAGCCTGCAAAACCAAGGCCAAATCCCAAGAAGGTATGGATCTATTAACCACTGGTTTGTCTCTGTAAAAACTTGACAATAACCTATTCAACTCAAGACTTTTTGACACATCTTCACCTTTCAAACCCAATCCATCAGCAATTGCTGTCCTGTAACCAGCAATAGTAGATGGCTTGAGAGCCTTCTCCTTAAACAAATAATTAAGGAAGTTTGCTATGTTTGGAATAGTGGGATCTGAGATATCCACCTGACACCACTTCCCAAATATGGACCACCTTGCTTCATAGATTCCCCTCGAGGAGTGTCGCTGAGGCTCCTTAATTCGCTTCGCCACCTCCTCTGAGAATCCTCTTGAACCTTCAGGACTGACTCCAGATGCCAAGCATGAAGGTTCAAATAGCCAGATTGCTGTGAAGTCTGTTGCGGAACGGTTGAGTCAACAGATTCACCCACAAAGGAAGCCTTAGAGGGAGTTTCGTGGACAGATCCACCAGATCCCAAAACCAAGACATCCCTGGCCACCCTGGGGCAATCATGATTATCTTGCACCTGTAGGTGGTCATCTTTTGAATCACCTGCGGTATGAGAGCCACTGGACAAAACACATAGGCGTCCAGACCCTCCCAAGAGATGTTCAATGCATCTGTTTCCCAAGCCCGACCGTCGGGGACAGGAGACACATACATTGGTAGCTTGTGATTCAACTTTGTTGCAAACAAATCTACCATTGGTTGATGCCAGCAATGGCAAATTTGATTGAACACTCGATGATCCAAAGCCCATTCGGTCTGAATCACCTTGTCTTTTCTTGACAGAGAATCTGCCAAGACATTGAGATTCCCTGGAATGTGTTTTGCCCGAATCTGGATCCCCCTGGCATTTGTCCAAGCCATGATTCTCCAGATTAAGGCACACATTTCTTGAGAGTGGGTGCCTCCCTGTTTGTTCAGATAGGCAACCACTGAAGAGTTGTCTGTGGAAATCAGCAGATTTTGATTCAGAAGCTGATTTTCGAATGATTTTAAAGCTAGAAATACTGCTTTTAGCTCTAGAATGTTTATGTGAAGTCTTGACTCCACCTGATTCCACAGACCACTGGCTGTGTGATGCTCTAAATGAGCCCCCCAGCCTTTTAGGGAAGCATCTGTGAATAGAAGGAGATTGCACTCCTTCTGATGAAGTGGGGAACCCCTCATCAGGTTCGAGAGATTGGTCCACCACTGAAGATGCTGTTTTAGAACCTGAGACACTGGTACTGGGATATCCAGAGACTGAGGATACCTCCAGTGTGTCTTGAGGTACCATTGTAGAGGCCTCATATGCAGACGACCCAATGGTACAGTCTTCTGCATTGAAGCCATGCTCCCAATCAGTGACATGAGCTCCCTTGGAGATGTTTGAGTAGCTTTCAACATGGAAACTATCTTTTCTAGAAGGCGATCGATTTTCTTTTGAGTTGGAAACACAAGACCCACCCTGAGGTCGAATTTGTAACCCAAAAACTCGATTTCCTGAGTTGGAATTAAATCTGATTTTTCGAAATTTATTATCCAACCCAAGCTTTGAACAAGACGAATCAACCTGTGGGTATTCTCTTGGCATTGTTGCTTTGTTTTCACTCTCATTAACCAATCGTCTATGTACTGATGAATCCTGATGCCTTCTGCAAGAGCCATCAGTTTCACCTCTTTTGCTACCATGGTGAACTCGAGTGGAGCTGTAGCGATTCCAAAGGGTAAGGCTGTGAATTGGTATGATCTGTCGCCTACATTGAAGCGAAGATACTTCTGAAACCGTGGGTGTATTGGTATGTGAAAGTATGCATCTGTAAGGTCGAGTGAGGTTACCCACTCGCCTTCTTGCAGCGAATCTCGAATATTTTCGGCAGTTTCCATTTTGAAAGTGGGTACATGTAAAAAAATGTTTACCACACTTAAATCTATTACTGGACGCCACCTTTTTCCTGGTTTTGGTACAAGAAACAAGCGACTGTAAAATCCCAGGGAAGTGACCTTTTGAACTGGAGTTATCGCTCTTTTCTCGATCATTTGATAAACAGCCTTTATCAAAAACTGTTGTTTCTCCCGGTTCAAATATTTGCTCTTTAAAGGAATTTTTGTCAATGGAGGTTTTAGTCTGAAATTTAGACAATAATCTTCCTTCAAAATGGTCACTACCCTTGGATGTGCCTTCCTGGCTTCCCATACCTGCCAAAATGTGGACAAACGGCCTCCTGGTACCAAGCAGTCATTTCCTTCTCCCACCCCTGCCTCTGAAGGGCCTGGATGAGAAGGAACCTCTACCCCTGTTACTGGCTGTGGAGGTCGTTGCTGAGGAGCTAGTGGCAGAACTTTCATGATAGGGACGAAAAGACCTGTTCTGTGGTTTACTATCCCTCCTATCATCATGCCTAGTGGAGTGCTCCTTCCTGGGTTTATAAGACTCCCTATTAACATGAGCCCACTGAATGAAATTCCTCTGGACTTCTGATAAGGTGTCCACTGGGAAAACCTCATTAGGAGTGAAAGATGCATTCCTCAATTTAGTTACATCATCTTCTGTAACATCCTTAGAACAAAACTTCAAGTAGTTATCCCTCCTATTCAACAACAAATTGGAAGACATAGTCATGGAACTACCCAACAAAGATTCCAAAGACTTCCCCAAAGACTGGTTTATGGTAGTTTGGAGCTGCAAACACTCCTGGACATACTCCATGGCCTTGTTGAAATCACCCTCACACTCTGCCGACTTAATGATGCTGAACTGCTTTTCCATTTCCTCAGTAGCCTTCAAATTTGCAGAATTGAACCAGAAAATATGATTCAACACGTTGATATTTTCCCTGTTGACTGATTCCCATAAAGTATATTGCTTCAAGGGAGTTGACACAGTAGAGGGAGTCTGAAACTGAGGTGAAGTAATATTCCTAAAAGCATCCTGTAGCTCAGGAGCTCCCAGAGCATGAGGCTGAGGAGTCATGTTGTACCATTTCATATTTGGTCTGTCAAAACTCAAAAATTGACCCCTGGCTAGAGGATTCTTCCTGGAAGATTTATTCTCGATACTATCTTGACCCTTGGAGATTCCAGAAGCCTCGTACTCCTTGAAATCCCAAAGGTTCACCATGTTCTCTGCTGGAGGTAAAGCAAGTGAAACCTGTGCAGATTTTTTAATTTTATGAGCTTGGGAGAACACAGATGGAGCAATAATGGCATCAGTATCAGTGATATCTATCTATGTCCAACCATTTTTTTCACTGTCAATAAGGTATCTGAATAGGAAGGACCTGGCTGCTTTTCCTCTTGGGATGAATCATATTCCCCATCTGAAATCTCGATTCTGCACCTTTTTGTAGGTACAGAAACTCGATTGTCACAACTGGGGTTTTCCTCCGCTGAACATTTCGACTGGACCTCGACGGAAGTGTTTTCCGAAGAGATAGTCTTTTCTCTACAATCGGAACTTCCCCTTGGAGACGCTTCCACAATGTCTGCCTGCATAGGGGAATCCTTCTTCTCTACGGCTGAAAGCCTATTCGATATTGAAGTAAGCTGGGACAAAATTGCTGCTAATGCCTGGTTGTTAGAGGTTGAAGACTGAGCAACATTTGTGACAGACGAATTGTCATCTTCATCCAAGATGGAATCGTCTATTTTTGGTTTTTCAACGGTAGTTTCTTTTACAGATTTTTTCCCTTTTGAATGTTTACTAGCAAGCTTACGCTTCTGATCTTCCGAGAAAGATGCGCAAAGCAAACAATCTTTCTTCAAAGCACATAAATCGTCTCCCTTACCAGCTTCTCTGCATTTAAAGCAATATCTATGGTTGTCAAAACCAGGCATAAGATGACCACAAGATGAAGATTTCTTCGCCTTATTGTCAGAAGAATCATTGTTATTAGCCATATTGAAGCATAAACCTCAATAAAAAAGCAAAAGTCCCTGAAAACTTTACCAATATAAAAAACACGTCCTACTGCTGATGGCCAACAAAAATAATGAGGTAAACAAAGGAGGTCATGTGACTTATTTGGCGGGAGGGCGGACTACTGTAACCCAATGGCCTTATTAAGGTGGTTATATAACCTTAAAATCGCATCTCTGCGTTGGCCATTGGGTTGGATGGCTCCAACAAATAGCTACTGTTAGGAAATGGTAAGGGTATTTCGCTATAAAACTACATATTTAACTATCCCTAACTCTATATTATTTAATTGTGTTACAGTATATTAGTTAAATTATATTTATAACAAGAATTGGTTTAGCTTTTTTAAACATTTGAATAACACGAACACATGTTGAGATCCACAATCTTGCTGGAATTCTGTTTATAAAATTATTTTTGAGATTGTTTCATTGAAGCTAGCAATATCTATACAAATTTAAAGGCAAATTTCTAGAGGTTATGTTCCTTTTGATTTGAGGAAAATTGGTCCAATATTATCCAAGATATTAGTTTCAAAAATTACTGTGCACAGCAAATAATAATAAATAATATTCTTCTCTGTGAGTTGTGTATGGAATTTAATGCAATAAAAATGACATACAACACTATATATCTGTGATTAACTGAGAGGAAAGGCAGGCTTTATCACTCGTGTAACCTTTAGTGGGCAATATCAGAAGGCACTTCTCGATTGAGCTGACCAGTTATTCAGCTTTGTCACAAATCTGTGGCAGAATCAGTTCTTTTCATATCACACATACAGAACTTAGACCACAATGCTTCAGATATGATTTCTTATGCTTGATAAAATGGAATGGATTTGTGGGTTAGCAGGTTTGACATCTAATGATAGGCTGTCACCTCTGTGTAGGTATGACTCCCCAAATGACAATGCAGAGTACCTGTCTTAATATGCCCTGGCTGTTGCTGTTACATAAGACGTAAAATCTCAACTTTGAGAACATGAAATAAATAAATCTACATATTTAACTATCCCTAACTCTATATTATTTAATTGTGTTACAGTATATTAGTTAAATTATATTTGCAACAAGAATTGGTTTAGCTTTTTAAATATTTGAAGAACACGAACACCAGTTGAGATCCACAATCTTACTGGAATTCTGTTTATAAAATTATTTTTGAGATTGTTTCATTGCAGCTAGCAATATAATATCTATACAAATTTAAAGGCAAATTTCTAGAGGTTATGTTCCTTTTGGTTTGAGGAAAATTGGTCTAATATTGTCCAAGATACTTGTTTTAAAAATTACTATGCACAGCAAATGATAATGAATAATATTCTTCTCTGTGAGTTGTGTATGGAATTTAATGCAATAAAAATGACATACAACACTATATATGTGTGATTAACTGAGAGGAAAGGCAGGCTTTATCACTCGTGTAACCTTTAGTGGGGAATATCAGAATTAAGGCACTTCTGGATTGACCTGAACAGTTCTTTTGCTTTGTCACAATTCTGTGGTGGAATCACCTTTTTCATATCAAACATAGAGAACTTAGACCACAGTGCATCAGATATGATTTCTTATGCTTGATAAAATAGAATGACCTTGTAGGTTAGCTGGTTTGACATCCAATGATAGGCTGTCACTTCTGTGTAGGTATGACTCCCCCAAATGGCAATGCAGAGTACCTGTCATAATATGACCCAGGCTGTTGCTGTTGCGATGAGACATAAAATCACAACTTAGACCTTTGACAAAATTAAATCCACATAAGAAAGAAGTCCATATTTAAATATCTCTAACTCTATATCATTTTATTGTTACAGTATATTAATCATATCATATTTATTACAATAACAAGTTTGACTTTTTCAAATATCTGAAGAACATGAACACCTGTTGAGATCCACAATCTTGCACAAACTCTAAAATATGTTTTTATTGTTTTATTGAAACCAGCAATATAATATCTATGCCAATTTAACAGCAAAATCAATAGGTTATGTTGCTTTTGATTTGAGGAAGATTGGTGCAAATATTATCCAAGATATTAGTTTCAAAAATTACTGTGCACAGCAAGTAATATTAAACTAGATTGGGCCAACTCGGCGCCAACATATCCCCAGACAGGTAATCACTCACGCCACAGGTTTTGATCGGAAATTTTTTAAAACATAATTACCCATTATTATATGAACTTCAGCACATCAATCTACTCTGTTTATATCTCCCCAAGGAAGATGGTGTATCCCCAGACGCCGAATACATAACTCAAATTATATTTTCAATCTTCCTGCAATGATAACTCTAAACCTATTTTCAAAGTATTTAAATGATTGATGATTGAATGTCCATTCTAAAATAATAATCCCAAAAGAGCATATCTGTTTCTATATTTGTTGACAAATAAAATATTATTTTTAACTCAACTCATCATATTTTTCAATCTTCCTTCAAAGTATTTAAATGATTGATGATTCAATGTCCATTCTAAAATTCATAATCCCAAAAGCGCATATCTGTTTCTATATTTGTTCACAAATAAAATATTATTTAAAAAAAAATTGTTTATATTATTATTTTATTATATTATTTTTAGAATTTGCAAATTGTTTTCAGTTATTCATTTCCTCTATACCTATATATGTGGTCCATATATATGCAACCTAAATATGTGACACAATCTCAGTTCTGACTCCCCTTTGTGTTATATGTAATGAAGCCCACCACCTCCCACCCCCACCCCTCTCCCCTTCTCCACACCTCTCTCACTATTACACAAGATCTGCAACCCCATTGAGTTCTTTGTTTCTCATCTGATATCATTAAATACCATTGTTTATTTAGTGTCACTCAATATAGCTGGAGGTCCCAGAGGTGGGTGGGGGGAATCCGGGTGGGGGATGTGGGTTGAGCATAAATGGTAAACAAACAATCTATATAAAAGGGGTACTCAAATACAAAAAGAATTGAGAATTTTAAGTATGTGATTATCAACTGAAATGAGTTCATAACTGTAGGAGCTGTGCCAAAATTAACTGAGGCAAGTTGAATAAAACTGGGCTAGTTGAGGGTTAAAAATCCCATAGTTTTACTACATAAGGATATAATTTCATTAATATTGGGACTTAAAGCTCACTTAAAGTGTCCATTTTGTCTACTTGAATATGTTTAACCAGTTTCATTTTAAAAAGTGAAAAACTCAGCAAGCAGAGGTATAACACACAAAAATAAGTTCTTAAAAGACTAAGATAGCCATAACATTATTAATATTCAAAATTTAAATAGACAGGCATTTCCTTTTAAAAATTCAAAGATTTCAGCTCTATACCCCACATCGTTTGACAGTTACTGGGCTTTAAAGTGGCATAATATCCATAAATTGGGTTTCTGTGGGCATTTTACAATTGTTAAAGAGACCTTAGCAATTAAACTACAGATCTGAAACTTTTTGGGGGACATACATAACAAACAAAAATTATATATAATACAGTTTAAGACTTGTCACACTAAGCATTTCCAAATAACAGGGCAAAATACGGAAAAAATGTCAAAAAAGGCACTTGGGCGAGTGTCTATGGCCCTCATACACAGGTTAAATGTCTACTAAAAACCTTGATTTTCGGCATATGTAAAAAGGACATAATAATGCATTCCCAGATGGGATTTCAGCTCCATCAATCACATAGTTTAACAGTTACAGGGCTTAAAGGTGGTAAAAAGTCCAAATATTGGGTCATTGTGGGCCTTTTAGAGATCTCGATGTGGCTTTCAAATTAAAGCTTCAGACTTAAAATTTGTTACATACTAAGATTACACATAGAATATGTATCTAATAAAGTTTGAAACTTCTCAGACTTACCATTTCCAAGTTACAGAGCAAAATATGTGAAAAATGTCTTAAAAGGGTCACTCAGGTGGGTGTTTAAGGTCCTCATACACAGGTTAAATGTCTACTTGAAGCCTTGATTTTTGGCACATGTAAAAAGAACATAATAATGTATTCCCAGATGAGATTTCAGCTCTATCAGTCACATAGTTTAACAGTCACAGGCCTTAAAATTGGCAAAAAGTCCAAATACTGGGTCTTTATGGGGCCTTCTAGAGACCTAAATGTAGCCTTCAAATTAAAGCTTCAGGCTTAAAATTTGTCACATACTAAGATTACACATAGAATATGCATCTAATACAGTTTGAAACTTCTTAGACTTACCATTTCCAAGTTACAGGGAAAAATATGTGAAAAATGTCTAAAAATGGTCACTCGGTGGGGATTTATGGTCCTCATACACAGGTTAAATGTCTTCTTAAAGCCTTAATTTTTGGCACATATAAAAATAACATACTAATATCTTCTCAGATAGGATTTGAGCTCTATCAGTCACATAGTTTGACAGTCACAGGGCTTAAAAGTAGCAAAAAGTCCAAATATTGGGTCTTTGGGAGCCTTTTAGAGACCTCAATTTGACCTTCAAAATTAAAGCTTCAGACTTAAAATCTGTTACATACTAAGATTACACACAGAATATATATCTAATACAGTTTGAAACTTCTCAGACTTACCATTTCCAAGTTACAGGGAAAAAGATGTGAAAAATGTCTTATAAGGGTCACTCGGGTGGGTGTTTATGGTCCTGATACACAGGTTAACTGTCTATTAAAGGCCTAAATGTTGGGGCACATATAAGAAAACACATAGATATATTCCCAGATGATATTTAACTTAGATGAGAGACATAGTTTGAAAGCTACAGTGCTTGAAAGTGGCAAAAAGTGCATAAATTGGGTCTCTGTGGGCACTTTTGAGACCTTAAGTCGACCCCTTTGGGTAAACCTACAGCCCTAAAATTTTCTACAGACAAGGATTACATATCAAAGTTATACCTAGCGCAGTTTGAGACTCATCAGAATTATCACTTCCAAATTATAGGGCAAAATATGTGTAAAGTATAGCAAAAAATCCCTAAGTGGGGGTATTTATGGGCCTCAAACACAATTTTCTCCTCAACTTAAAGTCATGATTTTCGGCACATGTACTAAGAACATATTAATGTGTTGTCAGGTAAAATTTCAGCCAGCTGAGCATCATAGTTTGTGACCTACAGGGCTCTAAGTGGCCAAAAGTGCAATTTCTGACCTTAAGGTGGCCATAAGTTCTTTTTTACTGGGAGTTTAAGGTCACCTTAAAATAGGGATCTTCCTTTGGGCACCCTTAACATGTGTACCAAGTTTGAAAAAAAAATATTAATTTGTTTTTGAGTTATCGCGTCCACAAGGAAATTTCTACGGCGGCGGCGGCGGCGGCGGCGGCGGCGGCGGCGGCGGCGGCGCGACGGACCTGAATCCAATATATCCCCGACTTTCGTCTGGGGATATAATAATATTTTTCTCTGTGACTTGCATATGGAATTTAATGCAATAAAAATGACATCAAACAATTAATATGTGTGATTAACTGAGAAGAAAGGCAGGCTTTATCACTCATGCTACCTTTAGTGGGCAATATCAGAAGGCACTTCTCAATTGACCTGAACAGTTATTCAGCTTTGTCACAAATCTGTGGCAGAATCAGTTCTTTTCATATCACACACACAGAACTTAAGACCACAGCGCTTCAGATGTGATTTCTTATGCTTGATAAAATGGAATGGATTTGCGGGTTAGCAGGTTTGACATCTAATGATAGGCTGTCACCTCGATGTAGGTATGACTCCCCAAATGACAATGCAGAGTACCTGTCTTAATATGCCCTGGCTGTTGCTGTTACATGAGACATAAAATCTGAACTTTCAGAACATGAAATAAATGAATTTGGAAAATTTAATTGTCTCCTGAAAATATTTTCGGTTCACACAACTTACAATTTCCCGGGGGTCTCAGAAGAAAAATGGACAGGGTACCAGACTAATCAAAATACGTTTTTCAGAGACAAAAGATTCACGTCATATGTTTTCAAGAGAAACCGGTCCAGATAGATCTTATCAGCACAGTTTAATTAGGTCGCTGAGGTCAATAATAAAAATCCCTCCACAAATCTTCAAAACAAAAGATCAAAAACTGTAATATTTATAGAACGTTTACTAGTTGAAATTATTCAAAACGATCCGAAAACGGCTATTGGTTCCCACTCGAAACGCCCGAAATTCATGAAAAAAGACGCGAAAAATCCCATAACAGTATCTAGGGTTGGCCATCTCGGGCCAACCCTAGATAATAATAAGTTCTGATCCTTAACTGTCAAAAACCGGAAGCATGTACACGGGTGGCACTGATTTGGGACGGTCATCAATTTGGGACACTTTTTACTTTTACCGATAACAAACTGTTTGCTTGACTTGACAGCACAAACAATGAATTTAAGAAGTATTACCTCATTTATAAATGTGATTTTATCCCACTAGTATTGTACATTTAGCATTTATATGTGACATTTTATAGAAAAGAAAATTCCACACATTCCCAATTTCCACCACATGGAAAATGTCCTTGTGTTATCATCAAAGTATGAGGTTGGTCCAAATTAATAACCACTAAACATTGTTATCATATCTTCTATCTGGACACATCAAATTAATTTTGAGTGCTGAATAGTTATTGTAAATAAGGCTGTTGCTGCTCTAGTTGACTATACCAATAGTTGACTTTTCCAATATGACTGCCAAAATTCTTGTCTCCCATAAAGTAGTTTTATAATAACTGTCTGTTCTGGCTTATTTTATACAACTCCTGTGGCTCATACATGACAAGAGTCAAGTCGCATGTTTGTTTTCTATTGATAAAAATTTGGGGGCCAATGAAAGTGCCTGTCTCAATTCAGGGGATTGTAATTTGGAGGTGTCCCAGAAGTGTCCCAAATCAATGGCCCTTTGTTTTGGGTACAACATTCAGTTTTTATCTAATTTTGGCTTGTACAAACATAGAAAAAGAAAAAATGATTGGCACAAAATGAAATGTTGGTGCTTTTCTGTTTATTATCGTTGTGTCGTCTATTATCGACGGTCGTCCATTATCGACGGCTGCGCATTAATACATTGTAGTTCTGTACACGTGCTTTTATTGTCAATAAAAAATGAAATAAATATAATAACCTTATTTTAAAATATATTACAAGATATTAAATTCAAATTTTTTTTGAATTTTATAAAATAAAGTTTCTATTTCATGGTGCAGTAAAATCCCGATTTTGTTAGGTGAAATATAATATGAATGTTCAAAGCAAAATAAAATATGGTTGCCATTGGTAACACTCATAAATTTCCGTGAAATATGCAAATTTTATCCTGTTAAAATACTGTTCTTACATATTTTGTAAAAGCCAAATATATTTATAAGATTTTATTTTTAAAAATAAAAAGTCATCTTTTTCTAATTATTAACCTTTATCTCAATTTTTTTCACTGACCGCATGCTTTAGTTTAGCAGCAAATATATGAAAAATGTGGAATAAAATATTTTGATTTTTGGATGTTATAATAAAATAAACTGTGCCCTAGACGTGGTTACCTCGGCTCTACTTTACTTGCATGTAGAGCCGTGGCACGACCCCACATAGAACTGGAAATTTGCATAAAATCCCTTTCTGTTGAATAAAACTTAATGAAATGACTGGAAATGGTATAATGTAGTTTAAAACAATTGATATTAAGCCTAGGCCACAGTAAATACAGAATGTGTATAAAATATATGCCATTTTACACAGTTTTTACAACAAAAGAACATTTTCAAATTTTTGGAGAAATAGTCCAAAAAACATTGAAAATGAGTAATATTATTTAATTTTAGTTAACTATACTTGCATGTTAACTAATTGTTGAAGGAAATGTAACAAAATAGTTGTGGGAACAGTTGCATGTAACTGTTTGTATGAAATATGGGTTTTATGCAAATCTCCAGTTCTATGTGAGATCGTGCCACGGCTCTACACGCAAGTAAAGTAGAGCCGAGGTAACCACGTCTAACTGTGCCCATGCTCATTAACATAAAATCACGTGCTTTGTCTTGACACAAAATGGAAGAAACAGTCTTCAAAACAAACTTTAAAAATGATGATGTAATAGTCTATGAAAATAATTTTATGTCCACACCTTCAAGAAAGATTGTTATATGAATTTTTTATGATATAATTGCAACAATTATTCCGTTTATTTGCTAAATTATCATTTTACAGAGGACAATGTAGAAAATAAAAAGTTTAGAATATATTGTGAATACCATTAATATTGATTTTATTTTACCGTCGATAACAGACAACCATTTGTAAAATAAACACACTGTACACACAGAAATTGAATCAAATAAAAAAAAATAAAAGAAGTTAAAATATTTAACCCATTATATTTGTTCTTGCCACTTAAACGGTATATTTTTAAATTTTAAGTTTAAAATACTGTATAGGGACTGATGAAAGAAATGAAAATGGATTAAAATGCGTAAGACCGTCGAAAACCGGCAACGCAAGGATAATATATATCAAACTGTACTTTTATGTTGAAAAGTGGCAAAAAACGGTGAAAATATAATAAAACTGTCCCAAATTGATGTCACCCGTGTACTTGGTTGTTGTTACGTACTTGCGATGGGATGACAATGGAACAGCCAAGATGTATATTGAGGTTTTACCATAGCTCTCGACCAATCAGAATCGCGGACACAGCCGTGTCATGTTAGAATCTAGATTCGACGGATTACGGTTGTGAAATACCGTACGCCTAGTGTCAGCGACTTCCCGTGTCAGCGAGTTGCACGTACACCGAAATGCGACACTGTCATTCAAAGTGCTGACAATTGCAGATATCACCAGTAATTGTTTATTTTGATGTTACCAAAACACAATTATTTGTAATATTAATTGTAAATTTGAATTTAATAGGTACACACACTTTGGAAACTTTCGGTTTGCGCCACCCACACCTTAGGTTGTTTCTAAAGTTCTTAAATCCCACGAAACCAAAGTCGGTTAACATAGATAGATAGTTTATGTTGTAGAAGTGTAGGGCCAGTGTTCATTAAAAATATCAGCCAGTGAGGTTGGAGAAGTTCAAAACATCTCCTAGGCTGGTATTCACAGAACGGATCAAGCTCAAGTTGAGCCAAACATCGTCTCAAGTTAAGTATGAACAACTGTAAACTTGAGAGGATTTTTGGCTCAACTTAAGCTTGATCCGTTCTGTGAATACCAGCCTAGGAGAAGTTTTGAACTTCTCCAACCTCACTGGCTGATATTTTTAATCTACTGCATGCAGTACTGACCTTATAGTAAATTAGAAATAAACTAGAGGGTGGGTTGGCAACATTTTTACACACTGGGCAATCATTTCAATCTCTTGTGATGCTGACATACTGTCATCCAAACATTACAAAACTTGTAGCAATGGTCATACACCTTTGTCTTCTTTGTTAGTTTTAATATCCTTTGGGATATTTATGGTTTACACACATAAATATAATTAAGAATGATTGGCACAAATTGTTTCATTTAATTTTATTAGAACAAAAACCTTAGAAGATAAGAGAGTCAAGATTTAAATCCTCTCTTAAAACTTACATGAGAAGACTTGAAAAAGTGTGTCAACTGTGTTGAGCTTTAATTGCAAAATAATAATGGGTTCTCTGCTTACACTTAGGTTTCAAATAAAGAAACAGCTCTAAGAATTATAAAAAAATAAATAAATATTTTTGTATATGTGTTTATTCTTTCAAAACAAGGTTTGAGACTCTCTATAGGCTCACACATGACAACCTATGTAGAAGGCTTAAAGTTAAGCTGATGATTCAAATAAATTTCAAGTTGAGTCCCTTTGTAAAATTCCTTTGCTCTGAGTGTGTGTCCAGGGGCCATTTTCATAAACAATACTTAGAACATTTCTAATTTAAATTTTAAGTACGAACTGTATGTACTGGTTTCCTCTGCCCTTCCAACTACCTGTCGTGATATGACCTGTATAGTGTTGAAAGTGACGTAAAACCCCAAATAAATAAATCCTTTGCAAGTAAGAAATTATGAAACCATCTTGACAAACATTTCTAGCTGTTACATGACCTCATACCCAGTGCTTCGATTTTAAGTTTACCAATTTCAAGGAAAAGCTACCTAAATGAAAAACCTTCCATCGATTTGATCGAAAGTCAACATACATAAGTATATATTGTTCCTGAATATGGTCCCATTCTTAAGCCCTTTAATTGATGGAATCAGCCCCATTTTTTCAAGAATTTACACATGAATGCTAAGCTAGAATGTTTATTTGTTGACGTCTGTACCAAAATGATCAATTATTTTATTTTCTCTATTTTTGTTGGCACATCGGGGTTCAGATCTTTAGGATGCTTTGTCATTTAATCGGTTAATGGTACGTAAACGTGTTTACAGTGAACGATAATATGGCAACTAACAAGAGAATCGTCTATGTTGGTAAGTTTTGTGTCATAAACATTTTATTCATATCTTTTAACTTTACCCGGGGGTTTGTCCACTTTATCCGCACAAACAGCCAATTAGCCGTTGTGTGACTTTTGCACACAGGTGCCTGTGTAACAGGATAACTCAGACCTTCGCCACCTCGGCCCCGCCAAGTCCGACGCACTTTGATGAAAACTCGGCCTCAATCTTCAAAATACTTTATGTATTTATCACATGTCAATGATGTGTTATGTGTTATTTGAGATTAATCTGCATTTCTACTGCACGTCATATAAGTTCTAATAACGAATACCAGATCATTCTCCACATTTCCCGTTCGCCACATATTACACGGGTGGTCACGAAGATAAACGGTCACGAAGATAAACGGTCTTCAAAGTTTTCAAATTTAAATAGTGTAAATAGCAAAATCGCAGAAACTAAAGAACAAAATAGACTTAAACAATGCTTTTCATGATTTTGGTTTGTGTTATATTGTTGTTTAAACCTTTTAACTGTTTTTATGTGAGCATTTCTGAGGACCGTTTATCTCCGTGACCGTTTATCTTAGTGACCACCCGTGTACTGTATTGCTCAGCCAGTGAAGTTCGTCACCCCAGTGAAGTTCATCACCTGAATTTTATGACAATATTAAAGAGTTTCTACTGTCCAGTTACGGCATATATGTATACCTTGCCGTCGAAAGAAGCTATTCCATTTATTTAAATGTGAATATTGACTGTCCTTGGGCGTTTTTATGGCATGTGACGAACTTCACTGGGGTGACGAAATTCACTGGCCGACCAGTAGACGTTTCGCCACAAGAAATATTGCAGCAGCCACAAAACAGGGATGAGGAACAGGGGATATAAAGAATAAACAGAAAATGTTTATCAACAGTTTAAAATATTCCGTGGGATTTCTTAGAAATATCATAAAATTTCGTCTGCAAACGTGATTAATTTGAGCCGGGTATGTTTGATTTATCAAACGCAAAGAAATAAGTTTTCAAACGCGTACATGAGACGTAACTCGTATATAAATAAGAACAACGATGGGCTTTTTGAAGACTTTCGAGGACAAAATGGGTGATATATTGATAGAATATTATAAAAAAAATACTGTGAAATATTTGTTGTAGTTTAATATTTTAGTAAAGATAGTTAAAATAATGACTACATGTGGCGAAACCGGTTTTGGTTACAAGAAAACGAAACGTAACCGGATCAGTGTCTTTCGGTCAGCAAATAGGTTTGTAGTTTACCGTCTTCAACACTATGAGCAAATCAAAACTACGTGGTGGGAGACAACACTATTACTGGCCATTTCTATTTGGAGTAAATGTCCCTGTAAAATATTTCATTTCACGGGCTAACCCCTCAATATATGGTACTTCAAGGAAGTTAGGGTTAATTGTGTAGGTAGCGCCCTCCATCTACAAACATGGCAACCTTCAAAGAAGTTAGGGTTTCTTTGATAATTCCAATTATGTAACTATGTGGCGAAACATCTGAAGTAATTATCTGGCGAACAGGTTTTGTGGCGAATGATCTGGTTACCCTAATAACAATGGTAAAGGTTTTCAGAAAGGTGTGTATTTGACAAATGATGGTTATATACGTACATTATTAAATGTGTTACTAAAGGATTCCTTTGGTAAAACAATGTTGTAAATATTATAATAGTTTTCAGTTTACACTACAGTAGTGTTGGGACTCGCCTGTTACTTTCATGGTCGATTATTCCTCCATTTTTCGACCAGTGATAGACCCCTAATCGATTATTTTACCCCATTGTCAGTCATTATTTAAAAAACACTTTCCAGGATGAAGTATAGGTCAGTCCAGTAGGAATAACAGTGTTCTGACATTTAGAATCTACCAAAAGTAGTAACTTACTAACTTCATGTAAACATGGTGGTACATATAAACAATGTCGAATTTCATGACAAATCTGTCAATTTATTAATTAATAATCCCTAAAATATTTTCAAAAATACGTGGAAATTGAGATACATCGGGAAAGGTAAGATTTAAACTGAAAATTTGATCATTAGAAAAGGACAAAAGTTTTTGTACACTATCACAGACATTAATTGAGCACACGTCTAATTGTCCCAACACTAGTTTACACATTTCTAATTGACACAAGATGAATACATCTTACAATTAGTGTTGAGATCTAGATATGAAGTGATAACAGCGCAGGAACCTGCAGAGACCAGCAGTCATCTTGAATCACTCACTGTGCAGGGCCAGGATTCACGAAAGGTCTCAAGTCTTAGCCAAATCTTAGCTGAGATTTTGCTCAAATCTCAGATTTTAGTCTCAGCAGAGATTCTGCTGAAGTTGAGATTCACAAAAGGGATCTTAGCTGAGACCAAAATTTCAGACATGTTTTGAGTCTGGACCAATCAAAATTGATGTAACATTCTGTTGAGATCAGTGTAAAGCATACACATTTATATTTACAGCTGTACCACATGTACTCACATTTTATAATATATTCTATCAAGTAAACTGTTTTCTTTTTACAATAATTTGTATTGGCATACAAAATAACTGATTAAAACTGCAAAACAAACCATTCATGTAAATTACTAATGTAAAATGTTTTACTGTTGTTTTCATACAAAGTCTTAGTATATATTCATGTTTTTGTGTTAAAAGTTATAAATATGTCATACTTGGCACTTTTCATTTTGTTTTGAGACTTGTAACTACACATACTCTATTTTATGAAAACTTAAGTCACCCCCTAGGCAGTCTTAGATTTGAGACCAAATCTGAGCCAAATCTCAGCCTGAGATCTTTTGTGAATCCCAGCTGAGCAAAAGGAGGTCTCAAATCTGAGAAAAGGCTAAGATCAAACTTAGATTTGAGACAAAAATCTCAGATTTGATGCTTAAGGCCTTTCGTGAATCAGGCCCCAGTTATAGGGTACAGTTATACTTCCCTGATCTTTAAACTGTGGTAGCACTTCCCCAATTTGCACGAGTCCCCTCAATATGTTGAGTCACTGCTCATGACACCATACACCACTTTGTTTTTGTAGAAATTGGCCCTTTACCTGGATGGTAATGTGGGTGCTTCCTTTGCTGATCTGAAGTTGTGTTTCTTTGAAATATCCACTAAAATAGTAAAAACACCAAGCTTTAATTTTTTTACCACCAATGTCAATTTTAACCTGATGCAGTTCACACTAAATTCACGTTTAGGAGTCGACGTCAAATGTTTATTGTCTCTAACAGAGACTAGTTCATTAAGCTCAAAAAAAATCTTCTCTTGAAAGTCTTAATACATGTAGAATTAAATCTCCCTGACAGAGACTAGTGACAATCTCTTATAACACAGTTCGAACTCTACATTCCAGTGTTAACTAAAACTGAAATAAAATCTGCTCTCAGTCACTTTCTTTTCATTTCATCCGCTACCTCCCTTATGTTGGTAACCCAATGCATTTTTTTTCTTTGTGTGTGTGCGTGTGATAACTTAGTTCCGTGTTTATTGGTATTTTTATTCTTTCTAATTGTATCCACCAGAAGCATCCAGTGGATACTTTGGTTTAGCATTCGCTACACTGCCATCACATGTAGAGAGATTTTCGATGTTAACACTCAGCGGAAAACTAGGCCAGCTAGCTTCACCAAATTTGCAGGATATCTTCATTGGGAGGTAAGCTTCTCTGGGACTGAAATTAGCTTCATCCTTAAGAACAAGATTACTGCCCTTAAAATTTCTTTGCAAATTATCTACCTTTTTCTACTTGCTAGTTCTCATAACTAGAAGGTTGTATCTCTGCATAGGTGATATGTATAACAGATAATCAGATATATATATGTCCTCTACAAGCATGCCCATTTTTTTACCTTGAAGCACTTCATTCAAGGTCATCCACAGAGTGCCAAAGTACCCCATATGGCAGATTTTAAAAATGCGTACAAGCAGCCACATAAAATCTAATTTATTTCAGTAAAAGTTCTCAATGAAAATCTATTTTAGGAGCAAATGTAGGTTTTGTTTGTGAAACAATGACACCACGATATCACTCACAGTATTATTCATGGTATCAAGACCTCATATACCCAGATTATGACACCACTAGCTAGGAATTTTGTGATGTGTTCGTATTTGACCTTCAGCCCCTCCTTCAAGGTCAAACAAGGATATTCAAAATTAAAGTGCTTATAACTTGTTAAGCATCCCTGAAAGGGCGCTTATTTGTTTTCGCGTCAGTTTCTTCGCCTCCGCCGCATTATGGTCTCTCCTCAATATCTCCCTTATTATTGGAATCTTTTAAACCATATTTGGCAGTTATATACCTTAGGCGTGGGAAAATTGTCCACATGCTTAAATTTTACCTTTGATCTTTATCAAGGTCACATGATCAAAAAATAGTTTTTTGGAGTACACCCGCTCGTCATCGCCACTCAGCAAAATTTACTGACCACAGAAGCTTGTAATTATACACACATGTTCATACTATCAAAAACGCGAGCTGATTATATTTTGGGAGCAACCCAATGAAAAATGACTGATTTATGAGCGATTTTCTCACACCTACCAACCAGAAAGCTTAAAATTCATGTGAACCCCCTATTATCTTCTTAAGTATTGCATTTAGAGCCATAAAATGTATTAGGAGGTAGTAGGAAACCATATATGGAGAGTCTACAAACAAGTCAAATTTCACCCCCGAACCCCCTGTAGGGGTCAAACTGGGGTCATAAAATAGCCAATTTTGACATTTTTCCTTATATCTCCTTTATTATTGTTTTTAGAGCTTTAGAATGTGTTAAGAGGTATTGGGAAACCATATGTGAAGAATCTAGATAGCCAGTCAGATTTACCCCCCCCCCCCCATGGGTCTAACTGGGGTCATAAAATAGCTGATTTTGTGTTTTTGCCTTTTATCTCCTTTATTCTTGCTTTTAGAGCTTTAGAATGTATTAAGAGATATTGGGAAACCTTATGTGGAGAGTCTAGATAGCTGGTCACATTTTTATGTTTTTATATGTATTTTGAAGTGTTTTCTTTTTATAATGCTTATTACAAATTAATTAGTCAATAAATGTTGTGTATATGTTCATATTATGATATTTCTCTCTTCCATCCACATCCCTAATTAAGCGGCCCTTCAGGGACGCTTATTTGTTTTCACTTAAGTTCGACTGATCACCGCTGCCGCCTTGAATAACTTCTTGGCCTTTCAAATTTTTCTTTCCTTCTTATCTTTCTTTAAAACTATAGGGGCGGGAAAAATTTTTGAGATACTTTGTGGAGACCTTAAGCTTTACTTAGGTAATCTTAAGTATTTTTAAAAAACACCCCGTCATCGTGTTTCGAAAAAAAACACCCTCACCTGTGCTATAAAATTTATCAGGTACATTCTAGACCAAATTTCCAAGGTCAGAAAGGATTTTCTGATCAGTCGGACCATAGATGCCTGGGAGGCATTTTATTAAGCGTCCCTTGCGGGACGCTTGTTTGTGTATGGGAGACCTTCAGGCTCCGCCGGCTCCATATTTTGTTTTCCTTATAACTCTGTAACCGTTAGGTGGATTCTTTTCAAATTTGGCAGGTTTAGGCAGTAGCCTTGGGGAATTTTTTTGAATATGCTGCAGTGACATTTCAACCAATCAGAGAGGTCACATGACCAAAAATGTCTTTTTTTCGATGGGGAAGCTTGTCCGGATGATAACGTGAAAGGAATTTTATCAATTCACCTGAAACTTGGCAAATACATTCATTCTATTAAAATCTGGAAATCATTAGATTTTGGCATTGATTGGTTTAGAAATGGCCGAGTAATTAATGATTAATTAATCATTATGAATTTTCCGAATAAGGAAAACACAAAAATGCTTATATCTCGAAAACTGTGCTAGATAGAGCGATTTAAACGAAATTTTTGACCCAGAGGGTATCTCTGCAGAGTAGTTATACCAATTTTCAAAAAAATTTTATCTCGCCAAAAATGACGGCCATTTTGAATTTTCGAATTTTTCGCAAAAATTACAAAACATAAAAATGCTTATATCTCGAAAACCGTACTAGATAGAGCGATTTCGACGAAATTTTTGACCCACAGGGTATCTCTTCAGAGTAGCCATGCCTATTTTCAAAAAAATTTTATCTTGCAAAAAATGGCGGCCATTTTGAATTTTTGAAATTTTTGCAAAACATAAAAATGCTTATATCTCGAAAACCGTGCTAGATAGAGCGATTTCGACGAAATTTTTGACCCACAGGGTATCTCTGGACAGTAGCCATGCCAATTTTCAAAAAAAAAAATTTCTTGCCAAAAATGGCGGCCATTTTGAATTTTCGAAATTTTTGCGCAAAAATTGCAAAACACAAAAATGCTGATATCTTGAAAATCGTGCTACATAGAGCGATTTCGACGAAATTTTTGATCTTCAGGGTATCTCTGCAGAGAGTAGCTACCCCAAATAGCTTTCATTCGGTGAAGTTTCAGACCCGTAGCTAATTATTCACCTACTCAAAATGAGTAAATGCTAATTATCTCTAAAACTATTGCGGATACCCAATTTTTATGAAATAACTCATTCATCTACTTTTGGGAGAGCTTTCACATGGTGAAGTTTCAGACCTGTAGATAATTACTCACCTACTCAAAATGAGTAAATGCGAATTACCTCTAAAAGTATTGCAGATAGCCAATTTTTCTCAAATAACTCATTCACCTACTTTTGGGAGAGCTTTCACTCGGTGAAGTTTCAGACCCGTAGCTAATCACTCACCTACTCAAAATGAGTAAATGCTAATTATCTCAAAAACTATTGCGGATACCAAAATTTTATCAAATAACTCATTCATGTACTTTTGGGAGAGCTTTCACATGGTGAAATTTCAGACCCGTAGATAATGACTCACCCACTCAAAATGAGTAAATGCGAATTATTTCTTAAAAGTATTGCAGATAGCCAATTTTTCTCAAATAACTCATTAACCTACTTTTGGAAAGCTTTCACATGGTGAAGTTTCAGACCCATAGCTAATTACTCACCTACTCAAAATGAGTAAATGCGAATTATCTCTAAAAGTATTGCAGATAGCCAATTTTTCTCAAATAACTCATTCACCTACTTTTGGGAGAGCTTTCACTTGGTGAAGTTTCAGACCCATAGCTAATTACTCACCTACTCAAAATGAGTAAATGCGAATTATCTCTAAAAGTATTGCAGATAGCCAATTTTTCTCAAATAACTCATTCACCTACTTTTGGGAGAGCTTTCACTCAGTGAAGTTTCAGACCCATAGCTAATTATTCATCTACTCAAAAGGAGTAAATGCAAATTATCTCTAAAAGTATTGCAGATAGCCAATTTTTCTCAAATAACTCATTCACCTACTTTTGGGAGAGCTTTCACTTGGTGAAGTTTCAGACCCATAGCTAATTACTCACCTACTCAAAATGAGTAAATGCGAATTACCTCTAAAAGTATTGCAGATAGCCAATTTTTCTCAAATAACTCATTCACCTACTTTTGGGAGAGCTTTCACTCGGTGAAGTTTCAGACCCGTAGCTAATCACTCACCTACTCAAAATGAGTAAATGCTAATTATCTCAAAAACTATTGCGGATACCAAAATTTTATCAAATAACTCATTCATGTACTTTTGGGAGAGCTTTCACATGGTGAAATTTCAGACCCGTAGATAATGACTCACCCACTCAAAATGAGTAAATGCGAATTATTTCTTAAAAGTATTGCAGATAGCCAATTTTTCTCAAATAACTCATTAACCTACTTTTGGAAAGCTTTCACATGGTGAAGTTTCAGACCCATAGCTAATTACTCACCTACTCAAAATGAGTAAATGCGAATTATCTCTAAAAGTATTGCAGATAGCCAATTTTTCTCAAATAACTCATTCACCTACTTTTGGGAGAGCTTTCACTTGGTGAAGTTTCAGACCCATAGCTAATTACTCACCTACTCAAAATGAGTAAATGCGAATTATCTCTAAAAGTATTGCAGATAGCCAATTTTTCTCAAATAACTCATTCACCTACTTTTGGGAGAGCTTTCACTCAGTGAAGTTTCAGACCCATAGCTAATTATTCATCTACTCAAAAGGAGTAAATGCAAATTATCTCTAAAAGTATTGCAGATAGCCAATTTTTCTCAAATAACTCATTCACCTACTTTTGGGAGAGCTTTCACTTGGTGAAGTTTCAGACCCATAGCTAATTACTCACCTACTCAAAATGAGTAAATGCGAATTACCTCTAAAAGTATTGCAGATAGCCAATTTTTCTCAAATAACTCATTCACCTACTTTTGGGAGAGCTTTCACTCGGTGAAGTTTCAGACCCATAGCTAATTACTCACCTACTCAAAATGAGTAAATGCTAATTATCTCTAAAAGTATTGCGGATAGCCAATTTTTCTCAAATAACTCATTCACCTACTTTTGGGAGAGCTTTCACTTGGTGAAGTTTCAGACCCATAGCTAATTACTCACCTACTCAAAATGAGTAAATGCGAATTACCTCTAAAAGTATTGCAGATAGCCAATTTTTCTCAAATAACTCATTCACCTACTTTTGGGAGAGCTTTCACTTGGTGAAGTTTCAGACCCATAGCTAATTACTCACCTACTCAAAATGAGTAAATGCGAATTATCTCTTAAAAGTATTGCAGATAGCCAATTTTTCTCAAATAACTCATTCACCTACTTTTGGGAGAGCTTTCACTCCGTGAAGTTTCAGACCCATAGCTAATTATTCACCTACTCAAAATGAGTAAACGCTTTTCATTCATCTACTTTTGGGAGAACTTTCACTTGGTGAAGTTCCAGACCCGTAGGTAATTACTCACCTACTCAAAAGGAGTAAATGTGAATTATCTCTTAATAGTATTGCCGATAGCCAATTTTTCTCAAATAACTCATTCACCTACTTTTGGGAGAGCTTTCACTCGGTGAAGTTTCAGACCCGTAGCTAATCACTCACCTACTCAAAATGAGTAAATGCTAATTATCTCAAAAACTATTGCGGATACCCAATTTTTATCAAATAACTCATTCATGTACTTTTGGGAGAGCTTTCACTCTGTGAAATTTCAGACCCGTAGATAATGACTCACCCACTCAAAATGAGTAAATGCGAATTATTTCTTAAAAGTATTGCAGATAACCAATTTTTCTCAAATAACTCATTAACCTACTTTTGGAAGAGCTTTCACATGGTGAAGTTTCAGACCCATAGCTAATTATTCACCTACTCAAAATGAGTAAATGCGAATTACCTCTAAAAGTATTGCAGATAGCCAATTTTTATCAAAAAACTCATTCACCTACTTTTGGGAGAGCATTCACTCCGTGACGTTTCAGACCCATAGCTAATTATTCACCTACTCAAAATGAGTAAATGCTAATTATCTGTAAAAGTATTGCGGATACCCAATTTTTATCAAATAACTCATTCATCTACTTGTGGGAGAGCTTTCACATGGTGAAGTTTCAGACCCATAGCTAATTACTCACCTACTCAAAATGAGTAAATGCGAATTATCTCTAAAAGTATTGCAGATAGCCAATTTTTCTCAAATAACTCATTCACCTACTTTTGGGAGAGCTTTCACTTGGTGAAGTTTCAGACCCATAGCTAATTACTCACCTACTCAAAATGAGTAAATGCGAATTATCTCTAAAAGTATTGCAGATAGCCAATTTTTCTCAAATAACTCATTCACCTACTTTTGGGAGAGCTTTCACTCAGTGAAGTTTCAGACCCATAGCTAATTATTCATCTACTCAAAAGGAGTAAATGCAAATTATCTCTAAAAGTATTGCAGATAGCCAATTTTTCTCAAATAACTCATTCATCTACTTGTGGGAGAGCTTTCACATGGTGAAGTTTCAAACCCATAGCTAATTACTCACCTACTCAAAATGAGTAAATGCAAATAATCTCTAAAAGTATTGCAGATAGCCAATTTTTCTCAAATAACTCATTCACCTACTTTTGGGAGAGCTTTCACTTGGTGAAGTTTCAGACCCATAGCTAATTACTCACCTACTCAAAATGAGTAAATGCGAATTACCTCTAAAAGTATTGCAGATAGCCAATTTTTCTCAAATAACTCATTCACCTACTTTTGGGAGAGCTTTCACTTGGTGAAGTTTCAGACCCATAGCTAATTACTCACCTACTCAAAATGAGTAAATGCGAATTACCTCTAAAAGTATTGCGGATAGCCAATTTTTCTCAAATAACTCATTCACCTACTTTTGGGAGAGCTTTCACTTGGTGAAGTTTCAGACCCATAGCTAATTACTCACCTACTCAAAATGAGTAAATGCGAATTATCTCTTAAAAGTATTGCAGATAGCCAATTTTTCTCAAATAACTCATTCACCTACTTTTGGGAGAGCTTTCACTCCGTGAAGTTTCAGACCCATAGCTAATTATTCACCTACTCAAAATGAGTAAACGCTTTTCATTCATCTACTTTTGGGAGAACTTTCACTTTGTGAAGTTCCAGACCCGTAGGTAATTACTCACCTACCCAAAAGGAGTAAATGTGAATTATCTCTTAATAGTATTGCCGATAGCCAATTTTTCTCAAATAACTCATTCACCTACTTTTGGAAGAGCTTTCACATGGTGAAGTTTCAGACACATAGCTAATTACTCACCTACTCAAAATGAGTAAATGCGAATTATCTCTAAAAGTATTGCAGATAGCCAATTTTTCTCAAATAACTCATTCACCTACTTTTGGGAGAGCTTTCACTCTGTGAAGTTTCAGACCCATAGCTAATTATTCACCTACTCAAAATGAGTAAATGCTAATTATCTGTAAAAGTATTGCAGATACCCAATTTTTATCGAATAACTCATTCATCTACTTGTGGGAGAGTTTTCACATGGTGAAGTTTCAGACCCATAGCTAATTACTTACCTACTCAAAATGAGTAAATGCGAATTATCTCTAAAAGTATTACAGATAGCCAATTTTTCTCAAATAACTCATTCACCTACTTCTGGGAGAGCTTTCACTTGGTGAAGTTTCAGACCCATAGCTAATTACTCACCTACTCAAAATGAGTAAATGCGAATTATCTCTAAAAGTATTGTAGATTGCCAATTTTTCTCAAATAACTCATTCATCTACTTGTGGGAGAGCTTTCATATGGTGAAGTTTCAGACCCATAGCTAATTACTCACCTACTCAAAATGAGTAAATGCGAATTATCTCTAAAAGTATTTCAGATAGCCAATTTTTCTCAAATAACTCATTCACCTACTTTTGGGAGAGCTTTCACTTGGTGAAGTTTCAGACCCATAGCTAATTACTCACCTACTCAAAATGAGTAAATGCGAATTATCTCTAAAAGTATTGCAGATAGCCAATTTTTCTCAAATAACTCATTCACCTACTTTTGGGAGAGCTTTCACTCAGTGAAGTTTCAGACCCATAGCTAATTATTCATCTACTCAAAAGGAGTAAATGCAAATTATCTCTAAAAGTATTGCAGATAGCCAATTTTTCTCAAACAACTCATTCATCTACTTGTGGGAGAGCTTTCACATGATGAAGTTTCAAACCCATAGCTAATTACTCACCTACTCAAAATGAGTAAATGCAAATTATCTCTAAAAGTATTGCAGATAGCCAATTTTTCTCAAATAACTCATTCACCTACTTTTGGGAGAGCTTTCACTTGGTGAAGTTTCAGACCCATAGCTAATTACTCACCTACTCAAAATGAGTAAATGCGAATTACCTCTAAAAGTATTGCAGATAGCCAATTTTTCTCAAATAACTCATTCACCTACTTTTGGGAGAGCTTTCACTCGGTGAAGTTTCAGACCCATAGCTAATTACTCACCTACTCAAAATGAGTAAATGCTAATTATCTCTAAAAGTATTGCGGATAGCCAATTTTTCTCAAATAACTCATTCACCTACTTTTGGGAGAGCTTTCACTTGGTGAAGTTTCAGACCCATAGCTAATTACTCACCTACTCAAAATGAGTAAATGCGAATTACCTCTAAAAGTATTGCAGATAGCCAATTTTTCTCAAATAACTCATTCACCTACTTTTGGGAGAGCTTTCACTTGGTGAAGTTTCAGACCCATAGCTAATTACTCACCTACTCAAAATGAGTAAATGCGAATTATCTCTTAAAAGTATTGCAGATAGCCAATTTTTCTCAAATAACTCATTCACCTACTTTTGGGAGAGCTTTCACTCCGTGAAGTTTCAGACCCATAGCTAATTATTCACCTACTCAAAATGAGTAAACGCTTTTCATTCATCTACTTTTGGGAGAACTTTCACTTGGTGAAGTTCCAGACCCGTAGGTAATTACTCACCTACTCAAAAGGAGTAAATGTGAATTATCTCTTAATAGTATTGCCGATAGCCAATTTTTCTCAAATAACTCATTCACCTACTTTTGGGAGAGCTTTCACTCGGTGAAGTTTCAGACCCGTAGCTAATCACTCACCTACTCAAAATGAGTAAATGCTAATTATCTCAAAAACTATTGCGGATACCCAATTTTTATCAAATAACTCATTCATGTACTTTTGGGAGAGCTTTCACTCTGTGAAATTTCAGACCCGTAGATAATGACTCACCCACTCAAAATGAGTAAATGCGAATTATTTCTTAAAAGTATTGCAGATAGCCAATTTTTCTCAAATAACTCATTAACCTACTTTTGGAAGAGCTTTCACATGGTGAAGTTTCAGACCCATAGCTAATTATTCACCTACTCAAAATGAGTAAATGCGAATTACCTCTAAAAGTATTGCAGATAGCCAATTTTTATCAAAAAACTCATTCACCTACTTTTGGGAGAGCATTCACTCCGTGACGTTTCAGACCCATAGCTAATTATTCACCTACTCAAAATGAGTAAATGCTAATTATCTGTAAAAGTATTGCGGATACCCAATTTTTATCAAATAACTCATTCATCTACTTGTGGGAGAGCTTTCACATGGTGAAGTTTCAGACCCATAGCTAATTACTCACCTACTCAAAATGAGTAAATGCGAATTATCTCTAAAAGTATTGCAGATAGCCAATTTTTCTCAAATAACTCATTCACCTACTTTTGGGAGAGCTTTCACTTGGTGAAGTTTCAGACCCATAGCTAATTACTCACCTACTCAAAATGAGTAAATGCGAATTATCTCTAAAAGTATTGCAGATAGCCAATTTTTCTCAAATAACTCATTCACCTACTTTTGGGAGAGCTTTCACTCAGTGAAGTTTCAGACCCATAGCTAATTATTCATCTACTCAAAAGGAGTAAATGCAAATTATCTCTAAAAGTATTGCAGATAGCCAATTTTTCTCAAATAACTCATTCATCTACTTGTGGGAGAGCTTTCACATGGTGAAGTTTCAAACCCATAGCTAATTACTCACCTACTCAAAATGAGTAAATGCAAATAATCTCTAAAAGTATTGCAGATAGCCAATTTTTCTCAAATAACTCATTCACCTACTTTTGGGAGAGCTTTCACTTGGTGAAGTTTCAGACCCATAGCTAATTACTCACCTACTCAAAATGAGTAAATGCGAATTACCTCTAAAAGTATTGCAGATAGCCAATTTTTCTCAAATAACTCATTCACCTACTTTTGGGAGAGCTTTCACTTGGTGAAGTTTCAGACCCATAGCTAATTACTCACCTACTCAAAATGAGTAAATGCGAATTACCTCTAAAAGTATTGCGGATAGCCAATTTTTCTCAAATAACTCATTCACCTACTTTTGGGAGAGCTTTCACTTGGTGAAGTTTCAGACCCATAGCTAATTACTCACCTACTCAAAATGAGTAAATGCGAATTATCTCTTAAAAGTATTGCAGATAGCCAATTTTTCTCAAATAACTCATTCACCTACTTTTGGGAGAGCTTTCACTCCGTGAAGTTTCAGACCCATAGCTAATTATTCACCTACTCAAAATGAGTAAACGCTTTTCATTCATCTACTTTTGGGAGAACTTTCACTTTGTGAAGTTCCAGACCCGTAGGTAATTACTCACCTACCCAAAAGGAGTAAATGTGAATTATCTCTTAATAGTATTGCCGATAGCCAATTTTTCTCAAATAACTCATTCACCTACTTTTGGAAGAGCTTTCACATGGTGAAGTTTCAGACACATAGCTAATTACTCACCTACTCAAAATGAGTAAATGCGAATTATCTCTAAAAGTATTGCAGATAGCCAATTTTTCTCAAATAACTCATTCACCTACTTTTGGGAGAGCTTTCACTCTGTGAAGTTTCAGACCCATAGCTAATTATTCACCTACTCAAAATGAGTAAATGCTAATTATCTGTAAAAGTATTGCAGATACCCAATTTTTATCGAATAACTCATTCATCTACTTGTGGGAGAGTTTTCACATGGTGAAGTTTCAGACCCATAGCTAATTACTTACCTACTCAAAATGAGTAAATGCGAATTATCTCTAAAAGTATTACAGATAGCCAATTTTTCTCAAATAACTCATTCACCTACTTCTGGGAGAGCTTTCACTTGGTGAAGTTTCAGACCCATAGCTAATTACTCACCTACTCAAAATGAGTAAATGCGAATTATCTCTAAAAGTATTGTAGATTGCCAATTTTTCTCAAATAACTCATTCATCTACTTGTGGGAGAGCTTTCATATGGTGAAGTTTCAGACCCATAGCTAATTACTCACCTACTCAAAATGAGTAAATGCGAATTATCTCTAAAAGTATTTCAGATAGCCAATTTTTCTCAAATAACTCATTCACCTACTTTTGGGAGAGCTTTCACTTGGTGAAGTTTCAGACCCATAGCTAATTACTCACCTACTCAAAATGAGTAAATGCGAATTATCTCTAAAAGTATTGCAGATAGCCAATTTTTCTCAAATAACTCATTCACCTACTTTTGGGAGAGCTTTCACTCAGTGAAGTTTCAGACCCATAGCTAATTATTCATCTACTCAAAAGGAGTAAATGCAAATTATCTCTAAAAGTATTGCAGATAGCCAATTTTTCTCAAACAACTCATTCATCTACTTGTGGGAGAGCTTTCACATGATGAAGTTTCAAACCCATAGCTAATTACTCACCTACTCAAAATGAGTAAATGCAAATTATCTCTAAAAGTATTGCAGATAGCCAATTTTTCTCAAATAACTCATTCACCTACTTTTGGGAGAGCTTTCACTTGGTGAAGTTTCAGACCCATAGCTAATTACTCACCTACTCAAAATGAGTAAATGCGAATTACCTCTAAAAGTATTGCAGATAGCCAATTTTTCTCAAATAACTCATTCACCTACTTTTGGGAGAACTTTCACTCGGTGAAGTTTCAGACCCATAGCTAATTATTCACCTACTCAAAATGAGTAAATGCTAATTATCTGTAAAAGTATTGCGGATACCCAATTTTTCTCAAATAACTCATTCACCTACTTTTGGGAGAGCTTTCACTCCGTGAAGTTTCAGACCCATAGCTAATTATTCACCTACTCAAAATGAGTAAATGCTAATTATCTGTAAAATTATTGCAGATACCCAATTTTTATCAAATACTCATTCATCTACTTGTGGGAGAGCTTTCACATGGTGAAGTTTCAGACCCATAGCTAATTACTCACCTACTACTCAAAATGAGTAAATGCAAATTATCTCTAAAAGTATTGCAGATAGCCAATTTTTATCAAATAACTCATTCACCTACTTTTGGGAGAGCTTTCACTTGGTGAAGTTTCAGACCCATAGCTAATTATTCACCTCAAAATGACTAAATGCGAATTATCTCTAAAAGTATTGCAGATAGCCAATTTTTATCAAATAACTCATTCATCTACTTTTGGGAGAACTTTCACTTGGTGAAGTTCCAGACCCGTAGGTAATTACTCACCTACTCAAAAGGAGTAAATGTGAATTATCTCTTAATAGTATTGCAGATAGCCAATTTTTCTCAAATAACTCATTCATCTACTTTTGGAAGAGCTTTCACACGCGAAAATGAAAAATTGTGAATATCTCGGAAAAGCTATTTCTTCTCCTTTAATGCTCGGTGGGAGATACACACCGCAGCAGTGGTCTTGTCAAAAATTTTTGTCTCCCCAAAAATGGTGGCCAGTTTGAATTTTCAAAGTTTTTGCAAAACACAAAAATGCTTATATCTCGAAAACCGTGCTAGATGGAGCGAACTCAACAAAATTTTGGACCTGCTGGGTATCTCTGCAGAGTAGCCATGCCAATTTTCAAAATATTTTTGTCTTGCCAAATATAGCGGACATTTTGAAATTTCGAATTTTTTGCAAAACACAAAAATGCTTATATCTTGAAAACCATGCTAGATAGAGCAGACTGCGCTGACTTTGGTTGCCACAACAGTATAAGGCTAGAAACGAAGCATTTTCTTAATACTTTAGCACTCACCTTTATATCCTTTTCGGGACGCTTTGTTTTTGCTATACATTATCTTTTTTTTTGCGAGCGATCCTCTAGTTTTCGTAAATTTTTTAAAAATGGGTACTCCGAAAATGGTCAGTTTTGTTGGAATAACTGATTCATCTACTTTTTCATAATCTTTCACATGCCGAAGTTTTAGCCCTGTATCTGCAATCTTAAGGTCACCGTAATGTCAAAAAAGGGGGTTTTAGCCCTCCAGTTCACTTAGTTTTTCACTTTTTTCAACCAAACTTGGCACATATATTAAGATTTGCCAAAGGAATATCCTGATGTTATGGTGACCTTAAACTCAAAATGTTAATGGACCTATGGCCTGCTTAAAGTCATCAAATTGGAATAAAATCCTCTGGCTCCTTTTTTTTTTTCCATTTTTACCCCACAGCCCTTAATGGCTGTCGGGGTATTGTTTTCACCCATGGTGTCCGGATGGGCAAGCGGGTGGGTGGGCGGCGGGAAAAAGTTTGTCCGGGCTGTATCTCAGAAACTGTAAGGTGTAGGAAGTTGATACTTGGTGGGGACATTGGTTAGGGAGTGTAGGTGTGCAACGTCATGGTCTGACCTTGATTTGACCTTTGACCTTGCCATAGTGACCTTGAGTTTGAAAATCTTGTCCGGGCTATATTTCGGAAACTGTAAGGTGTAGGAAGTTGATACTTGCTAGGGACATTGGTTAAGGGGTATAGTTGTGCAACGTCATGGTGTGACCTTGATTTGACCTTGTCATAGTGGCCTTGACCTATAAAGTCTTGTCCGGGCTATATCTCGGAAACTGTAAGGTGTAAGAAGTTGATACTTGGTAGGGACATTGGTTAGGGGGTGTAGGTGTGCAGCTTCATGGTATGACCTTGATTTGACCTTGTCATATTGACCTTGAGCTATAAAATCTTATCCTGTCTATATCTCGGAATCTGTGAGGTGTAGGAAGTTGATACCTGGTAGGGATATTGGTTAGGGGTTGTAGGTGTGGAACGTCATGGTGTGACCTTGATTTGACCTTGCCTTAGTGACCTTAATCTATAAAATCTTGTCCAGGTTATATCTTGGATAAGATTTCATTGGAAATTCTCCCCCTGCTTGGAAATTTTTCCCCCACCGGGTGAATAATTTTCTAGGAAATTTACCCACCCACTGAAGTTTTTTTTTTTATTTTAATGGAATATTACAATTATTTCTAATTGAAGGTTAAGCCAATAATAGAACATATATGTGTCTAGATTGAAACACTTCTGGGAATTATCCCATACCCCTGATTAAGTTTTAGCTTGAAGTCAGTTGAAAGTTAAGAAAAAATTAGCTCACATAATCATTTATACTGTAAAACATTACTAGGTGTTTTGCAAATTTTAAATTGAAAATTAACCAAAATAAAATTTATAAAAACTTTGCCTTAAACATCGTGGGATGTGATGAGGTATGTTGGCCCCAAAAAACATTTGACTTGTAAAAAGCTGCCACTGTAAAAAAACACACAGAAAACATGAAATGCTGTAAAACTTGTGGCATTCAGTGTCACCTCTCTTGTCTGTGGCAAGATATGAAATGTGGCTCTTGCAATCACAGCAACTGTAGCATAGTGTTCAGCAGATATATATGTATATATATCTGCATCATGTTTTATATTCAGGTTTAGGTAGTACTTATATAAACTTAGTTATCACATGTGTCTTCTAAGTGTATGTATCATACTTTACATGTTTCTACACATAATGGTGTTTCGTAATAGCTTTTGTTTTGTTTCTTTTGTTATTGTTTGAATGTAATAGAAGTTTGCAGAATATTTTTTCACTGTTGTAAATTAGACTGAAAAAAAAAAGAATAGGGGGAAGAATTTCCTAGCGGGCTGGGGAACAAAATCCTAGGAAATTGTTCCCTAGGGTGGGGAGGATTTCCTGCTACACCGGACTATATCTCAGAAACCGTAAAGTGTAGGAAGTTGATACTTGGTTGGCACATTGGTTAGGAGGTGTAGGTGACTAGGTGTGCAACGTCATGGTATGACCTTGATTTTACCTTTGACCTTGTCCAGGCTATATCTCAGAAACCATAAGGTGTAGGAAGTTGATATTTGGTAGGGACATCGATTAGGGATGTAGGTGTGCAACATCATGGTGTGACCTTGATATGACCTTTGACCTTGTCGTAGTGACCTTGACCTATAAAATCTTGTCTGGGCTATATCTCGGAAACCGTAAGGTGTAGGAAGTTGAAACCTGGTAGGGACATTGGTTAGGGGTGTAGGTGTGCAATGCCATGGTGTGACCTTGATTTGACCTTTGACCTTGTTGTAGTGACCCTGACTAATAAAATATTGTCCAGGTTTTATCTCGGAAACTTTAAGGTGTAGGAAGTTGATACTTGATAGGAACATTGGGGGGGGGGGGGGTTGTAGGTGTGCAACGTCATGGTATATCCTTGATTTGACCTTTGACATCACCGTAGTGACTTTGACCTTTAAAATTCTGTCTGGGCAATATCTCTGAAATCATTAGGTGCAGGAAGTTGATGCTTGATAGGGACATTGCTAAGATGTTGTAGGTGTGATACATCATGCTGCAATCTTGATTTGAGCTTTGATGTTGTCGTAGTGACCATGAGTTTTAAAATCTTGTCCGGGCTATTTCTTGGATTCCGTAAGATGTAGAACGTTGACACTTGGTAGGGACATTGGTTAGGTTCTATATCTCATGGTGTTGAAACTATTTCCCCAAGCTGTGGGGTACGGGCATCTCTGATGCTATTTTTCAGATACTTTATCTTAGCTTTTGCCTTTTGGGATACCAGTTATAATAGGTAAGTGAGATATAATTACTTTCTCATTACCCCACAGCCCTTAAGGGCTGTCAGGGTATTGTTTTCACCCATGGTGTCCAGATGGGTTAAAATCTTGTCTGGGCTATATCTTGGAAACTGTAAGGTGTAGGAAGTTGATACTTGGTAGGGAAATTGGTTAGGGAGTGTAGGTGTGCAACGTCATGGTCTGACCTTGATTTAATCTTTCACCTTGCTGTAGTGACCTTGACCTATAAAATCTTGTCTGGGCTATATCTCAGAAACCGTAAGGTGCAGGAAGTTGACACTTGGTATAGACATTGGTTAGGAGGTGTAGGTATGCAACATCATGGTCTGACCAGGATTTGACCTTTGACCTTGCCATAGTCACCTTGACCTATAAAATCTTGTCTGGGCTATATCTCGGAAACTGTGAGGTATAGGAAGTTCATACTTACTAGGGACATTGGTTAGGGGGTGTAGGCGTGCAACATCATGACCTTGATTTGACCTTTGAATTTGTCATAGTGACCTTGACCTTTAAAATCTTGTTGCACCTTTGGGTCTGTCTTTTGATGCAGATTAAGCACTGTTAAAGTCATATTAGAATTCATTAAGAATTTTACTTTTACAACTTCTCATTGTAACAGATGGAATTTCATCAAGTGAGCCAGAGATCTTGCTCCAACACCACACATAAGCATTCATCGAATGTATTACCACTTTTGTATGCATGGTAATATTCAAAACTTCTAAACCATAATTCGGCCATGCCAGATGTAGACAAAGAGTACATGCATTATCTTTCTCTTAGACATTATTTTCCCTATGTAAACATTGTTTGGACCTTTATATAACTGACAGTGCTCTGAAAGTATCCTGAACTTTGTACTGATACAGTTACTGTACTTCTATATCTCGTGGTATTAAAAATATTTCCCTAGGCTGTGGGGTACGGGCATTTCTGATGCTATTTTTAGTTTACTGATTAATGCTGTCATCTTGCTATTGAATTGTCTTGTTTTAATACTTTATCTTTGCATATATTTTGTTTCTCTTAGATGTTATTTTCTCTACTTAAACATCATTTAGACCTTGATATAACTGACACTGCTCTGAAAGTATCCCAATCTTTGTACTGTTTCACTACGTCTATATCTCATGGTATTGAAAACTATTTCCCCAGGCTGAGGGGTACAGGCATCTCTGATGCTATTTTTTTGCATTTGTTAGCATAACCAGTACATTGCCTCTCTTTGTTTGGGATACCAATCATAATAGCTAATTGAGATATAACCACTTTCTCACTTAGCAGTACTTAGCATAACCAGCAAAAATAACTGTTAGACACATAGAGTAGTTTTTAGTGAATTTTGGATGTTTTTGGAAGTAAGTAAACACTTATTTGTTTTCACCGAAGTTCGACTGATCACCACCACCGCCGCCGGATTATGGTCTCCCTGGAATAACTTCTTAGCCTTTCAAATTTTTCTTTCCTTCTTATCTTTCTTTAAAACTATAGGGCCGGGAAAAATTTTTGAGATACTTTGCGCAGACCTTAAGCTTTACTTAAGGTAACCTTAAGCATAAGTCCAAAACACCTCGTCATCGCATTTCGGAAAAAACCACACACACCTGTGCTATAAAATTTATCAGGTACATTCTAGATCAAATTTCCAAGGTCGGAAAGGATTTTCTCATCAATCGGACCATACATGCCTGAATGGGAGGCGTTTTATTTTCGTAATTTTTTTTTAAATGGGTACTTGGTCTGTATCTCAAAAACAATCAGGATTTCGGCGTTTTGTTGGAATAACTTATTCAGCTACTTTTTGATAATCTTTCACATGCCGAAGTTTTAGCCCTGTATCTGCAATTTTAAGGTCACCGGGTTTAGGGGGTTTAGCCCTCTAGTTCACTTAGTTTTTCACTTAGTTTTTCACTTTTTTCAACCAAACTTGGCACATATATTAAGATTTACCAAAGGAATATCCTGACTTTATGGTGACCTTAAACTCAAAATGTTAATGGACATATGGCCTGCTTAAAGTCATCAAATTGGAATAAAATGCTCTGGCTCCTTTCTGTTTCCATTTTTTTATATCGAAATTATCACTGGTATTAAACGAGATAAAAATAATACTTATGGTCACCTTAAACTCTCAGTATGAATGGAGTTGTAGCCACCTTAAAGTGAAATTAGGGGGTTTTCAGCCTCCAAGTATCTTATTGTTCGACTGACCTCAGTTAAACTTTGCACACTTATAAAGGATGGCAAACCAAAGGGTTATCCTGACTTTATGGTGACCTTAAACTGTTAAAATAATTTTGGCCCCCCTAAAGTCATAACATTTGAATAAAGCCATCTGGCTCCTTTCTTTTTCCATATCTAACATATATTGATATTGAAGGGACATTCTCATATTATGGTCACCTTAAAGTCGCAATATGAATGAAGTTATGGTCACGTTACAGTGAAAAAGGAAGTTTTAGCCTCCAGCTATCTTATTGTTCAACTGACCTGAGCTAAACTTTATGCACTTATAAAGGATGAGAAAAGGGACATTCTTATTTTATGGTCAACTTAAAGTCCCAATATGAATGAAGTTATGGCCATCTTGCAGTGAAATTATGGAGTTTTTAATCTCCAGCTATTGTATTGTTCAGCTGACCTCACTTTAATTGTGCGCACTCATTAAAGATGAAAATAGGGACAAGTAACATACACAATGCAATAAAGTTCACAGTTTCTATTGCGTATGATGCATATGTTGACATCTTTTATGGGTAACTTCTTTTTCATCAGGGCCGCTTCGTTTTTGTCAGCAAAAACATTCTTCTAGTTTTAGTGGAAATTCAAAATGTTATAAATGTCAAAAACCATTAGGGATAGAGTGATTTCGAGCAAATTTTGGACTTTGGACATTTCACTAAAGTCCCATTCAGTATGGACTCTTTATTTAAGTCTCCCAAAAATCATAAAAAAGAAATTTTTCGAATTCTGACGTAGGGCTGAATTTTCGTGGAAATCAAAAACCGAGATAAACAATTTTGAGTAAATTTTGCCCCCTTTGGGTTGCAAGTAATCATTAAGCGTTTACACTTGTTTGTATAGGGTAGAAGTGACTCCGCCGGATCCACATTTTCTTTTCACAGTAGCTTCACAGCCATAAGACGGATTTTTTTTTCATATTTGACAGGTGTATGCAGTAGCCCTGGGAAATTTTCCTGAATATGCTGCGATGACATTTTTACCAATCAGAGAGGTCACATGACCAGAAATGCGTTTTTTTGGAAGGGCGTCCTTGTCCGGATGATAACTTACAAAGCATTTTATCTATTAACCTGAAATTTAGCAAATGCCTTCCTTATATAAAGATCTGGGTGACATTAAATTTTGGCAGGGATAGGTTAAGAAATGAGTGAGTTATTGATGATTAATTCAGAATTAACACTTTATCTAATGAGTAAAACACAGAACTGCTTGTATCTCCTTAACCATGTGAGATAGAGCGATTTCGTCAAAATTTTCGACCCACAGGGTATTTAACTGAACTACTCTCTTCAATTTTACATAAAAATTTCTCCTCCCCAAAAATGGGGGTCATATTCAATTTTTGAATTTTGACAAAAAATGCAAAACACAAAATTGGAAATATAGGCTCATATGGTACACATATGGAACAATACTAATTGATATATGAGTACTTTTTGAAACCATTTTCTTTATAAAATAAATTACTAGTGGGATTTCGGCACAATTTTTGACCCACAGGGTATCTCTGAAGACTAGCCTTTCCAAGTTTCAAGAAATATTTCACTCGCCAAAAATGGCGGCCATTTTGAATTTTCGAATTTTTTTCAAAAATGCTTGTATTTCAAAAACTGTGCTAGATAGAATGATTTCGACAAACTTTTTGAACCACAGGATACCTCTGCTGAGTACCTGACCCAGTTTTTTTAATTTTCGAATTTTTCGCAAAAAAAAAATCGCAAACCACAAAAATGCTTGTATCTTGAAAACCATGTGAGATAGAGCGAATTCGGCAAAATTTTTCACTTGCCAAAAATGACGCCATTTTGAATTTTCGAATTTTTTTTCAAAAATGCAAAATACAAAAATGCTTGTATCTCAAAAACCATGCTAGAGAGAGTGATTTCGGCAAAATTTTGGACCCATATGGTAACTCTGCTGAGTAGCTGACCCAATTTTCAAAAAAAAAAATTGTCCTGTCAAAAATGGCAGCCATTTTGAATTTTCGAATTTTTCGCAAAAATTGCAAAACACAAAAAATGCTTGTATCTCAAAAACAGCACGACATAGAGCGATTTCTCCAAAATGTTTGACCCACAGACATGATTAAGCTGCCATTATTTCTCCTTTTCAGGATGCTTTGTTTTTGCCATGCAAAAACAATCACCCTTTGTTTTGCAAGAGATCCTCTAGTTATTTTTAGGATGTTTGATTTGACCTTTGAACCCCAGTTTCTGTCCAAATGAAAATGCTAAAATAAAGATCATATGAGATTGTTTTAAAAAAAGGTCCCATATTCGTTATACCTTTACAGTTGATACATCTTATATCTGACTAGATGCATCCTTAGTTTATTTGAATGTATTTCACTCCATATGCATTTGCAGTAAATTCAAGATAATCAGAAATAAATATCTTGCTCATTGAAGTTCAAAATGGTCTAATTATAGGATTTTAGGTAGTTAAAGAAAATTTGTTTATGTTATGAAAAACCAAGATAAGATGCTTGATAGCTTTATCGTGGAATTGTGGGATTACAGAAAAGTGCTGTTGCTTAAATATCAGTGGTTGCTATTGATGATTCTACATTGAAAATGATGTTTGTGTTGTATATACAAGAAAGATTTTAAGTGACAAAAGTTCTTAGAGGCTGGGTGTTAACTTTATTACTTGCCTGTGTGAGGTGTTTATATATAACACATTGTTATAATAAAGAAGTTAGCTAGTGTGACAGTGTTGGCGGTTTTTTTTTAGGAGGAATAGCTGAAGAAGTTGATGAGAAAATACTGCATTCTGCTTTTATTCCATTTGGAGATATACTTGACATTCAAATCCCACTTGATTATGAAACAGGTATATCTGTTAACTGTTACATATAGACATTTGAAAGGATTCATTGTCCCTTGAAAAGGGGATTTATTTGTTTTCATGACAAGTTTTCCCATCTCTGCTGCTGCATTATCGTCCCCCTTGAATATCTCCCTTATTAGTTGGCAGATTCTAACCATTTTTGTTATATTTTAGGCAAGGGAAAATTTTTCCACAAACTAATTTTTTGACCTTTGACATTTTTTAAGGTCACATGAACAAAAATAATTTTTTCCAGGTACACCCACTCATCGTCAGCGCTCAGCAAAAACTACTTATTGTAGGAAGGTATTATTGAAAAATAAATGCCAATGCTATCAAATTCTCAAGCTTATTAGATTTTGGAGGAGATTGGACCATAACTGAGCGATTTATGAGCGTTTTTATACAAGGTAGTAATCAGAAAGTTTAAATTCTTCAGGACTCCCCCCCCCCCCCCCCCCCCCTTACCGGTTGCATTTATGGCCATAAAATGTATCGGGCAGTTGTAGGAAACCATATGCAGGGAGCTAAAAAAAACACTCAAATAATCAACACCCACCCACCCTTTTTAGCTCTTTTATTATTGCTTTTACAGGTGAGTTGTAAAATTTATTTACTCCGACCCCACCCACCCCCACCCCCCAATATAACGAGTCATCAAATCACAGATTTTGTGTTTTGGCTTCTTCATTATTGCTTTTAGAGTTTGAATTTATTGGAAAGCAATAGGAAACCATGTGCAGGGATTCTAGAAAGGCGGTCAGATTTACCAGATGGCTCCCCCTTATGGGTCGAACTGGGGTTGCTTTTAGAGGTTTTGAATGTATTGGGAGGTCATAGGAAACTATATGTAGGGAGTCTAGAAAGACTGTCAGATTTATCCCCTGGCCTCTCCTCATGGGTCAAACTGGGGTCATAAAATTACAATTTTTGTTTTTGAGTTTTATCTCCTTTATTACTGCTCTTACAGCTTTTGTATGTATTGGGAGGTGATAGGAAATCGTATGCAGGGAGTCTAGAAAGCTTGTCATATTTACCCACGGCTCTCCATTGTGGGTCAAACCAGGGTCATAAAAATCACAGATTTTGTGGTTTTTGGTTATATATCATTTATCACTGCTTTATGTAATGTCTATTCACTGTCACTTTGTGTGTAAATGGTATATTTTACAAATGGATATGATGTTTTCCCTAGCCTTGCTTTAGGTTCCAATTTTACCTTGTCTTTTTCAAACATGTATGCATGTATTTTATATTCATAGAACACTTGTCCATGTTTGGAAATAGCTTATGTAAATTCCAGTATGTGAATATGTAATAGTACATGATGGCAAGTGAAAACTTTTTATGCATAAGTTTTGCCTGACACTTGAGCAAGGATGTTATTCCCGCTCATGATAAATACCTTGGGAGGAAAAAATTGCATCAAAAACAGATCATTCTGCAATATGTGTTCCACACGGTTTAATATTTAACAGTAACTTTACAATGTACTTCAGTGGCAATTAATTCTGAATGAGGAAATTTTCAACAACATACTATTTGCCTTTCTTTAAACTTTAAACACTGTTTATTTTATGCCTTTTCCAGTAGCAAAAAAAAACTTTTTCTATTTGAAAGAGTGGTACTACATGTAGATAAGTTAAAATAACATCTGTGCCTGTTTTAAAATTGGGTTATGAAGGCACATGTGCATGTATGGTACAGCACATGTAAACCGTGTAAATAAATAATTAGGATCTGCAACATTGGTAAGGAAACTGCACATGCAGGCTAGTCTGGCTAGACAATTAGTCAGTTGTGCAGACAGGCTGTGGGAAGAATCTTGTACAGACTGTATCTCGGAAAATATGGGGAATAGGAAGCGTATACTTAGGGTGAACTTTGGTTGGGGGATATAGGTGTCCAACGTCAAGGTGTAATTTTGATTTGACCTTTCACGTTGCTATGTGAACCTTACCTTTATAATCGTAGGTGTGCTATACTATTTCTCCAAGCTGTGAGGTACAGTAATGCAGCCATTTCACCTATGGCAAATAAGTTGTCCTAAACTATTGTATACATAACTGATATATATTTTTGAAAATGTAATATTCTGTTGTGGACATCGTGCAGACATATGTAAACTTGTGAGTCATATACATAGTGAGAAATACATATTTGCTGTTAGTGTGATTACAAAAACAGGTTTCTCCGATAATTAGTTTGAAGTTGGTATGCATGGTGGTGTTAAATTATTTTTATGCTGATAACACGCAGTGTTTTGTTCCGTTATCTCACAACAGTGCATCTGCTATATTTGAAAAGTTGAATAACTACCTTAGTAATGTCAAAAACAGGATGTCCAGTAGCAAACTTTACTTAAGTCCAGACAAATCTGAGTTTACACTATTTGGCCCCAAATCACAAATATAGAGGCAAAAGAAAAGCATATTTTCCAGTTGAAATTTTGGGTAGTTCTCAAAAGCTGTCTGAATCGGTCAACAATCTGGGAGTCTGGTACCAGGCTGAAGAATACTAGGCAACATGTTTAGTGAAGGTAAACTTAAAAAAGTAAGTTGGTCACAGTTTTGCTTTTCATGTAACAAGGGTGTAGGATGGATTGCCAGATGAGGTTCATGCTTTCTCCTCTGTTGATACCTTCAGGAATAAATCTGAGTTTATTTTCTTTGTTAAGGCATATGTGCCATAGCCAGTGAAATGAAGCTCTTATTACTGTGAAGTCACAAAACATTATAATCTAGATCTTCAGCATATGACTTGTGAATCTGTGTTAGACCTCATGAACTGTGGTGCAAACTGCAAAGTAAATATAATGTAGTGTTTAATGTGTCCAGTAAGAATATAAACATTTGACACATTATTCTTAGTCATTAAGGTGTTCATCTCTTTTCAGAAAAGCACAGAGGCTTTGCCTTTGTTGAGTTTGAATTAGCTGAGGTAAGTTATTTGTATTTATGATGTGACTTATCCTGGCAGAAAATTTCATTCTACAGTCATTCATAATATGTGCCCCTATCAAAATTTGGACAATCATATTATAATTGGTGTATTTTTATGTAGGTTGTAAATTAATTCTGACCTTCAGCTAAGAATGTTGACCTATTGGTCTTATGTATTACTTGATTGGCTAAAGAAATTAAGAGAATAGTTAGTGACAACGCTTTTTTGAACACATTTTAAAAAGCTTATCCACCTTAGTGTCCTTTTGTCCTGAGCATGTATTTACAAAGATTCTTAAAGTCATCTTTTATCCCAGACGTTTTATCTCAATTTTTGTTACCCCACAGCCCTTGTTTTCACCCATGGTGTCCGGATGGGCGGGAGGGTGGGTGGGCGGGAAAATGTTTGTCCGGGCTGCATCTCAGAAATCATAATGTGTAGGAAGTTGATACTTGGTAGGGACATTAGTTAGGAGGTGCCAGTGTGCAACGTCATGGTCTGACCTTGATTTGACCTTGCCATAATGACCTTGAGTTTGAAAATCTTGTCTTGGCTATATCTCGGAAACTGTAAGGTGTAGGTAGTTGATACTTGGTAGGGACATTGGTTAGGGGGTGGAGGTGTGCAAACATCATGGTCTGACCTTGATTTGACCTTGCTGTAGTGACCTTAACCTATAAAATCTTGTCCGGGCTATATCTCGGAAACCTTAAGGTGTAGGAAGTTGATACTCGGTAGGGACATTGGTTAGGGGTTGTAGGTGTGCAACGTCACGGTGTTATCTTGATTTGACCTTTGACCTTACCATAGTGACCTTGACCTATAAAATCTTGTCCAGGCTATATCTCGGAATCTGTAAGGTGTAGGAAGTTGATACTTGGTAGGGACATTGGTTAGGGGGTGTAGATGTGCAACGTCATGGTGTGTCTTTGATTTGACCTTTGACCTTACAGTAGTCACCTTGACCTATAAAATCTTGTCCGGGCTATATCTCGGAATCTGTAAGGTGTAAGAAGTTGACATTAGTTAGGGGGTGTAGGTGTGCATCGTCATGGTGTGACCTTGATTTGACCTTTGACCTTGCCATAGTGAACTTGATCTATAAAGTCTTGTCTGGGCTGTATCTCGGAAACGGTAAGGTGTAGGAAGTTGATGCTTGGTAGGGACATTGGTTAGGAGGTGTAGGTGTGCCTCGTCATGGTGTGACCTTGTTTTGACCTTTGACCTTGCTGTAGTGACCTTGACCTATAAAATATTGTCCTGGCGATATCACAGAAACTGTAAGGTGCAGAAAGTTGATACTTGACAGGGACATTGGTTAGGGATTGTAGGTGTGCAACGTCATGGTGTAGCCTTGATTTGACCTTTGACCTCGCCGTACTGACCTTGATGTTTAAAATCTTGTCCAGGCTATATCTTGGAAACGGTAAGGTGTAGCAAGTTGATACTTGGTAGGGACATTGGTTAGGGGTGTAGGTGTGCATCGTCATGGTGTGATCTTGATTTGACCTTTGACCTTGCCGTAGTGACCTTGACCTATAAAATCTTGTCTGGGCTATTTCTTGGATTCCATAAGGTGTAGAAGGTTGACACTTGGTAGGGACATTGGTTAGGGGGTGTATGTAAATGTATGTGTGCATCATGGTGTGACCTTTTTGCTCTGCCAAAGTATGTTCAGCTGCCATATTTGAGACATCTTTCTCTTATGACAAGAATATATGAATTGCTGCAATTGATTATTATATGAACTTTTACATAATTATGCTATTTCCATTGACAGCTATTCTCCAATTAATAAATTTTACAGCTTCATATTTTATTTCTTGCTATAGAATTGTCTTGTTTTAGTACTTTATCTTTACATATATTTTCTTTCTCTTAGATGTTATTTTCACTACTTAAACATTATTTGGACCTTTATATAAGTGACACAGCGCTGAAAGTATTCCGGTCTTTGTACTGTTTCACTACTTCTGTATGTCATGGTGTTGAAAACTATTTCCCCAGGCTGTAGGGTACGGGCATCTCTGATGTAATATACATACATAGAAAACTAAGACAAAGGAAAGAAGGCAGCCAAAGGTTCTGGTTGAGTTTAAGTATCAATTCAGAAAATGAGTTATGTATGAGTTTTAAGATGTATAAGTTTAAGATTTTTTCTAAATTAAGAATTAGTAAATTATATATTTTTTCTTCTTTTAGTGAAAGTTTTTTTTTTATTGTCACATCAAAATTTTGTGTAAAACAATGAATGTTTACTATTTTCAAATGAAAAGATGACACATTTTGGCTTGTCTTATTACTGAAAAGAGATTCCTTAGTCAAGAGTAGAGTTATGGTGAAAAAAAATGTAACACAAAAGTTATTACCCATGGCAGCCCGACTCCAAAATTCCTTTTGCAATTATTTTTGAAGATGTTTGGTGGAGAAATTTGTGTGTAAATTTGTTTTTTTCTTTTTTTTTAATTTCAGGATGCTGCAGCAGCAATTGATAATATGGTATGCATCATTTGATTTAACTGATATATCTACTGCAATTAAAATCTTTCTGTTAGTGAAGTCTAAATACTAATACATGTTTCACTATATCTAAAAGATTATATTAAAAAAAATTTCAGTATTCAGATGTTTTAGTGTATAGTCAGTTCCACAGGTTTCCTTGGAATAACAGTTCTGCTAATGCCTTCTGGCTCTAGAATCCAGTGAAATAACATTTTAAAAAAAATAACCATATCTTAGTTGGTAGCAGTCAGTTGTCTCATGTATTAGAAACATAAAAGCACTATCAGTATGACCATGTTTTATATACTTTACCAAATTTATCCTGAGTAGCAGAATCGTGAAAGAAAATACTTTGCAAAAAAAAAAAAAAAAAAAAAAAAATGAAAATAATTTAACTGTATTTAGTTATAGTGTCAGTTCGTTATTTCTTTAGGTATATTATTCTCTCCTCAAAGTTAATGTGATAACTTGGTATTGTAATATTTCTCAGAATGAGTCTGAACTGTTTGGAAGAACAATAAGGGTAAATCTCGCAAAGCCAATGAAACTGAAGGAAGGTGTTGGTTCCCGTGCAGGTAGGAAAAAGTTGATTTAACTTAATACATAGTGTTTTATTTTCAAAGTCAAAGTTACATTTGATTATTTCAATGGCTCTAGTATATAAGAGTTTGATATTAAACAACAGGTTAAGTCATAGGCGTAGGAACTGGGGGGGCAGCGGGGACGGCCGCCCCCCCCAACCATCAGGTTGTGTGTGGGGGGGGTGTATGTTTTCGCCCCCCCAACTTTTTGCAAAAGAACTAAACTCCAAATTTGAAGTTTATGTAAATTTTACCTAAAGCTCAATAATATGTGGACAAATTACACTTTTACCCTATTCACAGCTCACATGTACCATTGTGTAACCTACCATTTGAACTATAAAATATTTATTTTTGATTTGTAAAAGGAACATTTTCAGTTAACCTGTCATGGGATTTGTAAAATTCTGTGAAACGTCTCACTTATGCATACCAAAATCATACATATAGTAATCTTCCACATTTAATTTACCATATTGCTAATTATTTAGAACTTAGACATGTAGTTTCAAATTCACACAGAGCAACGGTTTAGCACAGCAATTTGTCAGATTATAAGATTTTTCCCAGAAAACTCTTCTTTCTTTGCTGTGTGTTTATTTGACCTAGCCAGTCCAGTGACTCCAGTCAATACATCCCCCTCAGTTTGGGGATTAACCTTGCTAAAAATAGATCTTGTATCAGCTCAGCACTTGAAGGAAAGGTCACAAGTTCTGGAAACATGTAGTCAAGACATAAGAAATACCTTTCAAAAGCAGAGGGAACTATATGCATTTCTATACCCGGACAAGGTCGGGGAAACTTAGGATTAATGTCAGTCACACTGTCGTCACAAAGATTTCCTTTGGTAAAGGAACTTAAAAATATTTTAATTGGACCATTTGAATTTGCACATTGCCTACATGCAATACATTCTGTAAAATTAACCAAAATTGTTAGACATCATAACATAACATCCTAACAAAAGACTTTAGTTAATTGGGATAATTAATAATTGTGAATCACACAAAATGGGTGCTACAAAATTACCCAGTGAATGCCTTTGGCCTGAGGGATGGCCTGTCTGGAGATACGGATGTTGAGTCGGTGCAATATAGTTCTCGCCCCCCCCAACCAAAAATTGCTTCCTATGCCCCTGTAAGTGGTCCATTCCCTATTTGGATATGCCATCACAGCTCACGTTATAATTTTTAGCATTTATCTCCACTTTCTCTAACTTTGAATTTGTTTTTATTTGCTGTGCTGCTAGGGGATGTTGACAAAATTTAACATTAACAAGCAGAGTCTGTTTGTGAAGGATTTATAGATTAAAGCAATATCTCAAGCAATAACTTGCGTATGTAGCTTTTAGAAAATTCTTTAATGAATAGGTGAAGTGCTAATGCTCAATAATATCAGTATCCCAGACTCAGCATTTTCTTAAACAGCCACGTAGTTTGACATCTTTCCCCACCCACCAACCCTATCCTCACCCACCCCCCACACCTATGGATTTTTCTCACACTGAGCCTTTAAACCATATGATTGAAAAAGACAAAAAATAGGATAACTTCCAAACCCTTCAATTGTTCTATCCCCAAACATTAGACACCCCCTGATATTGTTTGATTATTATTTATTTTGATAGTTTGGACGGAAGACACGTGGTTAAAGGAACATGCAGGAGAAACTCTGAACAACAAGTCTGGGGATGAGGCAGATTCAGGGGAAGGGGAAGGAGGAGGTGATGACAGTGATGATGGAACCACTGGAACAAAGAGAACAGCTGAAGACACTGACACAGTAAGGCAGTTACAGTTTAACCCTCTATTAGATAAAGTCTGTTAATTAATAACAGTTGAAGAAATACTTGAACAAGGGAAAACAGCTGAAGACACCCACAGTAAGCTAGTTACTGTTAGTTACTAAGTGGCATCGGTTGTTATTGCCAGTATCTCAGTATTGAGACTGTTTTACTGAAATACAAAATTTTACAACTGCCATCTTGCTTGTCAATGCATATAATGGAAGAAAACTTAAATTACTGGAAAAGAACCCAAATCTGAAGATATTGCCAACTTTTCTTCCATATTTATGTACATTTGGGGATTTTTATTGCAAATTTGTTGAGAGGACACTGCCATGTTTTGGTTTCATGAGGATCACTTTCTGTCAGTGACCTTTTTAATTTTAAACTCAAAGACAAAAAGAGACACAAAGGATTCTGTAATGGTGTGGTAAATTACAGTAAAACTAAAATTGAGTGGGCAGGCTTGTTCCGTTAATTTTGACTATGAAAACTTGTCAAAACTTCCTCAAAAGGTAGTGAACATTTCAGCAAGACAAAAAAGGGAGCCTGAGAATTATAGTGTTGTTTTAGGCTGCAGTGCCAACAAAGAAACAGAAGAGTAACCTGCATGTCTACATGGACATAAAGGTTGGAGGCAAACCATGTGGTAGGATCACTATCATGTTGAGAACAGATGTTGTACCCAAGACTGCAGGTTTGAAAAATTACATAGAACATCATTTATAACCTTTCATTACTGTTTTAACTAGAATCCATTCTTTTTTATGAACTATCTGTTATTCCAAGAACAGATTGCTTTCCTAAAATGTTCAATTAATAGAGTTTCTGGTGTGTTGCAAGCTACATTCTGTGATCTGTGTAATGGCACCAACTTTTTAACCAGTTTATTTCTGATGAGTAATCACTCTTACATCTAATCACCCCAGCTCTAGTGCATAGTTGTGAGAATTGTTTAAGTGTGAGTCATTTGGTCGCAATTTGCATTGATGAATTGCTGATCTTGTAATATATTAAAGACTATGGTTATTGTCCAACAGTTTGTTCAATTAAATTATTTAATGCACAATTTTCCCACATATTATTTGTATCTGTAAAGTATGTCTGTTCCATGGCCTTACCTGTTATGAATATTGGTAAAAGACTGTGTATTTATTTGTCTCCTTGAAGAAGAAGAATTTGGAATCATTTTCAAGGAATCTGGTGGTTTCATTTCAACTTTTTTTTCATATAAACAGTGGAATAGTGTAGTCTGTCTGTCTAGTTTACTCATTTTTGTCTTTTGCATTTAGAAAATCAGAATCTTTTTGCATATTTTAGAAAATTTCCGATGTCTGTGTACACATGAAAAAGGTTTTGGCTTCAAAGGCAGTGCATTTCACAGAATTATACCAGAATTTGTATCCTTTTGTATCCAGCTGTTGTTAGTATGAGGTCAAAGTCTGGGTTTTATATTCCTTTAAAGAGTTAAGTTATGAGTGTAATGACACTCAGTGAGTGTATAATATTTCAATAATATTTGTTATGAAAGAGATTGACTTTATCATCAATGAATAGATTAAATTTTAACTTGATACCTATTGATTTATATTGAATTTTGTGGATAATCAGCAAAACAACCTTCATAAGATTTAGCCAGTTTTTGCAAAATAACACATTTAAGTAACTGAAGATGTACATGTATTATTGTATTGAACATATATACACTGTTGTACTTTAAAATACATGTATTTATAACATCACCCCATATCTGTAAATCACCAGAATTGACACTGTATAAGCCTAATACAGTGTCTAATAAAATGCCTAATAAAAATCTTAATTTTTCTGATTAACTTCTTTGCTTTGTGATAAACTCAACAGTTTAGGTACTTTTCTAAAATGATTCATTTGTATCTGTATGTACTAGAGATTTTTGTACAGAAAGTTTTATTGTAGGCTTATATACTTAACAAGCATTCAGATGTGTCAGGGAGGAGATTTCACCAATCATAATGGTACTGGAGGAAAGTCAATCTATGGCAAGAAGTTTGAGGATGAAAACTTCATCTTAAAACATACAGGGCCAGGTGGGACACTTCGCTGTACTGAGAAAGTGTATAGTCTTGTTAATAAGAAGCTTTAGAATGGTATAATTATAATACAGAAACACCTGTATTTACTGACCTATTGCCTGAATATTCATTTTTAAAAAGTCACATCAAGTTTCCCAATTTTGTACTTGCTATTGTTTTATACCCAAATGCCACATCTGTTTTACAACCCTTTATTATCTGAACAAACTCAGAGGGGAACAATAGAGGGGATACTGGTACTACTATAATGGAAAACTGTGTGAATGTTGGTGCAAGCTTAATTTACGCTAAACATTCATTTTGGCAAATGCTTTTATTGTCTGAATGATGATTGCTGGTTAAATTATCCACTTCTTTTGATGGTAAACTAAACCAAGTTACAGCCAGGCTTTTTATGATGAAGTTGTGTATTCAATAGGGATGTGTTTGTAACATATTTTCCATATCACTATCCTATCAATAAAACTGGTTTCTATTCTGGGATACCAAATAAAACAGTTGTTCTGTTATTCTAATCAAATAGACTTGCAAGCATTACATGAGCTTAATAAAAAATAAACATGAATATGTTAATAAAAGTTGTGTTTTCCCAGGTGCATTGTTTGTTTCTAGTGTTTTAAGTGATCCCCCATTTGATCAGCTGACAGTCCATGTGTTGGTTGTAATATCTTATTGCAGTATTTCAATAAAACCATCTTCGTAACAGGATGGCACTGTCTACTCATTCCTAAGATTTGGGGACATGAGGTATTTGTTGTGAACTACTTTGAAAACAGGAAGAAACTATTTAAACGTTCACAAAATTTTTTGTGCATTTGACTTTTTCTTGTTTAATTTAATCGTCCCCTAGGCCTTCCCCCTAGTTTTCACATTTGTTACTCTGATGATTCTATGTCCAATTGTCCATTACAATTTGTGTGGATATTTATTGGATCTCTAAGTTATATGGTTTCTTCTTGTAGGGATTGTTTCCATGGCAAACTCAGGACCCAACACCAATGGCTCACAGTTCTTTCTTTGTACAGAGAAAACAGACTGGTAAGATCACGTAATACAAGCAATCTCACTAAATGTTTCTCATAGCATATATGTGTATGGTTGCTTTGTACAAAGCATTTGAGAGGTGTCTTCCTGTTTCCTGTTAAATAAAATAAAGGATTTGTGTGACTTCTCTTCAATTTCACGAATTTATGTTTTCATATTCACCCCGCTGGGGGGTGGACATATTTTTGCTTTTTTCTAGTGTCCGTCGTCCACTGTCCGCCGTCACACTTCATTTCTGCCTATTTTAAGGAAAAGCATTTTAACTATCTTTACCAAATTTGGTATGCAGGATTATGGGATCAGTAGCGTGCTTGATATTGCTTTTGGTTGTTATAGCTGTAAAGCTAACTGAGTAATAGCTAATTAGCTATTTTGAGTAGCTCTTTTTTTTCTGTGTATTTAAAGGAAAAGGAATCAAGATATTCAAACCTAATTTGGTATGGAAGATTATTGGGTTAATAGCTTACTTGGTATTACTAGCGATTTTGAGCAAATCTGGGACCCTTTGGGTACTAGAAATCTTAGATATGGTGCCTCCCAAATTTCGGCCACTATCTTGAATTTTGGCAGAAATAGAAAATGTCGTTTATTTCGAAACTACTTAGAGATAGAGTGATTTCGAGCAAATTTTGGAGCCTTTTGTACTATAAACCCTGGATATAATGCCACGGGAAAACTTTTAATGTTTCAAATTCTGGTAGCCATTTTGAATTTTGCCGGAAATTGAAAATGTAAATTATCTCAAAAACTATTGGAGATACAGTGATTTTGAGCAAATTTTGAACCAATGCAAAAAAGCTTGAAGCTGAAATAATTAACATGTAATACTAATCCAATCATCCTTGATATATTTTACAAACAAAACAGCCTTTAAAGGCTACTGTACAATTGTTGCAAAACATTCATGTGGTGGACATTACACATGATTTTTTTTTTTTTTTTTTTTTGATTTTTTCAATACATTACAAAAACAATTACAAAATACAAAAACAATTAAATACATACACACAACATACAAAAGCTATGCTTATAAAAATCAAAGAAACACCTAACCAAAACACCTGAATGATTTATCTTTGTATTTTAATACTTTTTAAAAGCCTGCACTCATAATTTTGTTTAAAGTAAATTGAATTAATTTTTGCATTTCGTTATCAACTCTTTCAAGGCTTTCAGTTGAGCCAAAGGTTTCTCGATATATTTCAAGTTTTCTTTTTAACAAGTTAATAAATTCACTAATTATAAAGGGTTTGCTTTCTACCTTTAACCTATTTAAAAACCATTTTGCAAGCAAAATAATAATGTTTTCTAGAGTTACTGGTGCACTCATATTCCTGTCTTGTATTCCAATGCCAAATAAAATTTCACACACAGTGTAATCACATGAAGTTGTAACAGTTAAATTTTTTTGCATCCAGATCTGAATTTCTTTCCAGAATATTTTACTATAACTACAATAGAATAAATGGTGTTCAATTGTGTCAATTTGTCCACAGTGGTTACAGCTGGGGCTATCCTTTATTTTCCAGGTATACAAGTTATAGTTACAATTGAGTAATCGGTTTATTAATTTATATTGAAAACTATGAAAATATGGTTCTAATCTAATTGTACTTGTAAGTGTAAAAATTTTATGCCACGGAGCAGCCTCCATGAATGGATAAGTTTCAATCCAATGATACAGTGAGGTAGGCTCATGAATCTTATGTTGCAGCACTGCCCAATATAGTACTTTATTATTTACTCTGGTTATATCAGTAAATTTCTTTCTGACTAAAACTTTTGGATTTGACGATTTAATAAGATCTGAAGATGGCATGTTCTTAATTTTTTCTTTCCAATCTTTAGGTACAGAACTAGACATTACACATGATAATGTGTTTTCTTCTATGCTATCATGTTTCTTTTCTTATGTTGCAGCTACTCTTAACAGGGCATCCTATTTCTAGTTTGATATTGTGGTTTCCTTTAACTTTACGCAACAATTTTCAGAAAGTTAAAATGGTATGAAAATATATTGAAAAAGAAATTTAAGAAAAGGACAGTTTATCTGTTATTTATACAATGTTGTTTCATAAAATCTTTTTTGTGTATGTGATTTTAAAGTTGGTAATTTGTTACAGGTTAGATGGCAAACATGTAGTGTTTGGTCAAGTTGTTGAAGGATTAAGCATTCTTAGGAAAATGGAGGTAGGCTTCTTGCATTTGCTCTTGTTTTGAAGTAGCACTACAAGCTGGAACATTAGTCAGCTGGGAAGTTTTGCATATTAATACAAAAAAATGTCACTTTGTATAAAACTAACAAAAAATTAAATTTGAATGTTGAAAATTGCTGGTGTATTTTTTTTTTAAATTTGCTGTTCTTTTCCTTATGTAGTAGTACTAAATCATGAAACAAAGAAATGTTTTTATTGGTTCTTAAAATATTTTGAGTTTGTGTAAGTAAATTATCCTTTTGAATGTTTCAGAGTTGTGGAACTAAGTCAGGTAAACCCAGCCAGAAGGTGGTGATAGCGGACTGTGGGGAGTTAGTGTGATAGGAAATTCAGTCAGAACCGTTGGAGATGTTGTTATGAGATAGCAGAGGGCATCATGATTAAGTCTTCGTCCTTGAGGAATGCAAGACCAACAAATAAAGAGGAAGTAGCTTCATCTGATCTACTGTGAATTATAAGTGAACTTTTGTACAAAGACACTGATATCTATTCAATTTACAATAACTGGAATGAAGAACACATGATCCTACCCTCTATAATCCATATAATCCATTTCGTCCACTCTTCTTCCTCCCCAAAATCCATTTCCCTACGGCTTTGTACTCTGATGCCTCTTCAATTTTATGAATTTTCTGTTATCCAAACAGAATATTGGTAGCTCTCTGTCCCTTTCTGTTGCTCCACTTTTTTGGATAATAGAAGTTCTGTTATGTCACTTTTCTTATAAACACATATTTTATCCATGAAACAGACATTGAGAAGTAGTGACATCATATCAATCATGATCTCATTAGGGCTGCAAGCGAGCCTGAAAATGCTCCTCGATTCCTCGTTTTAGAAGAATTGACTTGGACTCGGTTAATCGCTTGATTATCGCCCATGAATAAACTTCATAATATTTTGACATATTAGACCTTATATAAATGATTAAAATGCACACAACAGGAATGAATGTTAATATTTCATGGGATTATGGAATAAGAAAGCATTTATAATGCAAAACACAGGAAACTTTAACCATTTTTATATTGCGAGATTTGAGGCATCTTCCTGCTATGTTATATTAAAATGCCTTCTTGTAAAAGCATTGATACACATACATTTAATGTTTGCAAATGCTTAGAAATAAAAACTGAAAACGAAAACACCGTATATTGGAAAAATATATTCATATATTTTAAAGAAAAATCAAGTTTATAGTAGTGTTTTATGTCTATTTAAGCGGCCCGTTAGGGACGCTTATTTGTTTTCACCGAAGTTCGACTGATCACCGCCGCCGCCGGATTATGGTCTCCCTTGAATAACTTCTTAGCCTTTCAAATTTTTCTTTCCTTCTTATCTTTCTTTAAAACTATAGGGGCGGAAAAATTTTTGGGATACTTTGCGCAGACCTTAAGCTTTACTTAAGGTAACCTTAAGTATAACTCCAAAACACCCCGTCATCGCGTTTCGGAAAAAACCACACACACCTGTGCTATAAAATGTATCTGGTACATTCTAGACCAAATTTCCAAGGTCGGAAAGGATTTTCTCATCAATCGCACCATAGATACCTGAATGGGAGGCATTTTATTTTTGTAAATTTTTTAAAAATGGGTACTTGGTCTGTATCTCAAAAACGGTTAGGATTTCGGCGTTTTGTTGGAATAACTTATTCAGCTACTTTTTGATAATCTTTCACATGCCGAAGTTTTAGCTCTGTATCTGCAAACTTAAGGTCACCTTAATGACCAAAACGTGGGTTTTAACCCTCCAGTTCACTTAGTTTTCCACACTTTTCAACCAAACTTGGCATATATATTAAGATTCACCAAAGGATTATCCTGACTTTATGGTGACCCTAAACTGTTAATATTATTAGGGCTATGGCCCCCCTAAAGTCATCAAATTGGAATAAAATTGTCTGGCCTGTTATTTTTCCATCTTTTTTAAAATCTAACATATATTGATATTGAGGTACATCAAAAGAACACTCTTACTACCTTATGATTCAAATATTAATAATGTTAGGGCCATCTTAAACTTAAAATGTAGAGTTTTTCAGCCCTAAGCTTAGTTAATGTGTACATTTTTCAGATAAAACTTGCGACATTTATAAAGGTTGGGAGAAAGGACATTCTGCTTTTATGGTCACCTTAAAGTCCCAATATGAATGGAGTTATGGTCATTTTTCAGTGAAAAAAGGAAGTTTTCGGCCTCCAGCTATCTTATTGTTCAACTGACCTCAGCTAAACTTTGTACACTTATAAAGGATGACAAAAGGGACATTCTCATTTTATGGTCACCTTAAAGTCACAATATGGATGAAGTTATGGTCACCTTGCAGTGAAATTATGGAGTTTTTAATCTCCAGCTATCGTATTGTTTAGCAGAGCTCAGTTAAATTTTGTACACTTTTAAAGATGAATTAGGGACATTCTTATTTTCTTTCCACCTTGGAGTTGCAATACAAGTACAGTCATGGCCATCTTGACGTGAAAATGAGGATTTTCAGCCCCTAACTGATTTACTGTTCAGTAACATCAGTTTAACTTGACATTGATTATACTAAAGTAAGATTTTGTATAACATTTCACTTAAAATGCCTGTATTTAAGAGGCTTTGGCCATCTTAACATGATAAATATATACTTCTTGCTCCCTCCTCATTTATTTTAACACTTTTTAAAACCACACCTGGCATATGTATACTTAAAAATATTTATGCTGTCTGGCAAACCTAATCTCTTAGTGTTTATGAAGTTATGACATCTTCAAAGAAAAAAATGAGCTATTTATGATGCACTGATGTGGTTATTAACATATTGCAACTGATCAGTGTTCACATAATATAAATTCCCAATTTTAGGCAGATTAAAAAACCACATTCTTCTGATTCCATTCTTTTGGAATTGTGGGGATCTAACTTTTCCTTTTTGGAAAAAAAGCTTCAATTGATTCAACTTTTGTTTTGTAGAAGGAGTTGATGATCTAGCTACTTGTTCACATAGACTATATAAATTGGTCAAATGTATACACCTGACTTCTTTCACAATATAAGATGCTTGAAAAAAAAAACACTTTCTCATAAACAGTTTTTCTTGTACAGCATTTTATGTATCTCCAGCTGAGTGGAAATGAATGACTTGTCCTCTTCTTCTTCCTCCCCTCCAACTCTGTATTTGCTTTTGTGTGATATCTATCAAATTCATGGAAAGTCTTTCTATGCAGAAAGAACCCCCCCCCCCCCCCCCCCAACTCCCCTTTAGTGCACATAAAAAGCAAGTGAAAAAAAGAATGGCCTCAGTGGGGGTAGGAAGGGTGGATGGAGGGAGAGAGTGTTTTTCTGTGGCATAGATGACAGATAGAGATATATATATGTGTGTGAAATAAAAGTGGAACAAAAAAAAAGTGGAATATTTATGCTGTTCTTTCGAATGTACATTGTTTTCTTTTACTTTCTTCCATTTCACTTAGACTTCTACATTTAATTAATTTTAGCTCAAGTGGGAAATGAATTTTTGAAACTTTAATGCATTCAAATTCCTGAAGTGATGCACTAAATCACTTATAACTTGAAAAGTATTGCGTTCACAGCATTTTGATAAAATATGTTATTAGGCTACTTTTTCCACAGCTACAACAAGTCCAGTAACTTGTTTGGTCTTAATTTTGTGCATTATTGAAGTGTGGAATGGATCATGATCTCCTACTCTTATTCCTAAGCCTAGATTTTTAATTTCAATTGCTAAGTCATTCATAAATATTGCAGTATATAAACTCATACTTTTCTTTCCCAATAAATCCAGTAACATTTTTCTAGCGCTATAGCTTGACTTGTTTGTAACTTGATTTTTCTTGTAAGCAATAACTCTGAAGCAAAATCAGTAACTTTTGAACAAAAAGTCTAACGCACTTTGGTTCACTGGATTTTATTAGTGGTTTTGTTAAGTTTTTAGTTGAAGCACAATCAGTAATTTTAAACAATAGTTCTTAAGCATCTTAGTCCACTGCATTCAATTAGTGTTTTATACTTAAGTCTGATACTAATGACATTTTGAACAGAAATGTCTGTGGTCAGTGTACCCTTTCACGTGAGACCTCCTCTCCGAGAACATTACCAAAGAATGTAGGACATACAGCATCCGGGAAAAAAAATGCCTCCTGGACAAAATGCCTCACAGAAAAAAATGCCTCCTGGAAAGAATGCCTGCTAGAAAGAATGCCTCCTGGATATTTTGTGACTAGGAAAAAATGCCTCCTGAGAAAAAAAAGTTATTTCAACTTGTAAACATGTTACATATGAAACCTATAACATATAATATCAAAAACATGTTAATTTCAGATATGTACAGTCAAAACCAGAACGTACAATATCATGAAGTACAAATTACAAATATCTTCTTGAAAGGGTATCTCTTCAGCTGTACTCTGGACCAGTTTAAAAGCAGGATTTATGGCTGTGAGGTTTCTTGATGAAATAGTTGTGGCCTTTATGGATTACAATATGCATTCTTATCAAATTACAACATAGGTTATCCCCTCTGTAAGGAGTTGATCGCAGTTAGATGCACTAGGAGGGGCAGAAATGTAATTACAAGAAAAACACGACACCTGTCCTAATGGAAACCAGGGATGAGCAGCCAGCCAAAAGAGTGAGAAGCACCAGCAAAACCTTACAAGAGAAACTTACATATCTTTGTACAGCTAAGCAAAATGGGTAAAAGACTGTGAATTTTTGACAGGCATTGGCGACTATAAGACTCAAGTGGAAAAAAATGAAGATGCCTCTGAAGTTGTAATGTGAACCTGTAGTGTTATAATACTTGAAAGAACTTTTTTTCTTAGGAGGTATTTTTCCTGGTCACAAAATATTCAGGAGGCATTCATTCTAGGAGGTATATTTCCTAGGAGGCATATTTTCTAGGAGGCATTTTTTCCCGGAGGCATTTTTTCCGCGCATCGGACATACATTCTTTTGAGAAGTAAATTTCACACCTACAATTTCTCTTCTGCCAAGCTGTGGTCGTTCTTTCATTTGTTAAATATGCTAACATACACAATGCAAAAAACTTTACATTTTCTATTCCTTGTGATGCATATCTTCACATCTTTTATGGCTTACTTCGCACTTTTTCATCAGGGCCGCTTCGTTTTTGTCAGCAAAAACATTTTTCTAGTTTTAGTTGTTTTCGAAGACCCGGTTCACTTTTCTTGACTCGAGTTTTCAACTGAATCGTTTCATTGCCGAGTAACCGAAGAATCGTTGCAGTCCTAGATCTCATGAGTCACTTCACATTGTTGTGATAGTGATTTCAAAATCATGGTATCATAGGTACACAAAATCTTGTACTTTTGAGACACATATTGTACCCAATAAGTACATAGACACTCGAGACTTATATTGAACAAATCTTATTGAAATCTGTGTACTTATTTTGTCAAGACATTTCACAGTTCCTTACAACTGGTTGATTTTATTGTTGAAATGACAGTAAATAAACATTGCATGTGATGTTTTATGACACAAAAATAACATCAGTGTTTTTAACTGTCGTGATATTGTAATGACATGATGAAAATTTGGTGACATCGTGACGTCACTTATTCATATCATGATGGCACACCAGGTTATTCCATGTTTCTGTGCATTTCAACACTCTGTTCAAGTTATGTTATTAATAATATCGCATTAATCTTACTGAACTCTAGTGCTTTTGGTGAATTGTGTTAGTAGAAAATGACAGATACAAATTTAAATTTTGTGTTATTTCTGTCACATTGCCCAGAAATCAAGTTGAAATATAGTTTCTTTACTTGAAGGAATTTTGCAGTGCAGTGTTTTAAACACCTAAATAAATTCTAGAAGTAACCCTTCAGATCTCCACTGTGAAATCAGCACAGTATCTATAATGCAGTGTTCACTGTGGAGATAAGATCTGTGATGGATCTAGAGCTGTACAGTGATTAGAAGTTGGCTGTACTAAAAAAACAGAAGTCAGATAACATATTGTGCATTTGTGTGAATCCAAGTCTTTGTATAGAATTATGGAAATAAACACAATTTTTGTACATCTGTGTTCAGTCTGCTTTACCATTGGTGATGTTTTGTGATGGTTTTATATCTGTGTTTTCTCCAAGGTTGGAAGTCCTCTGTGACCTACTGGTTAGTAAGTCGGATATCTGATCACAGGCAGTCACCTCTGTGTGGGTTCGACTCCCACAAGTGGCAAAGCTGAGGAACTGCCTCAATATGACCCTGGCTGTTGAACGGGATGTAAAAACCCAACTTTGAACTTTCTCCAAGGCTGTGGCAACAACACTCCCAAGTTTAATGTCATATTACATGTGTGTGTGTAGGTGGGTGGGGGTGCATTTTTTGTTCACTTGAAATGAATCACTTACACTTGGTGCCTGTATTCTGATAAAGAAATGTTTAGTGTGCTCAGTGCAGTTCCTAATCTAATCTAATGTGGATTTTTATAGCGCTTAATCTCCATTGCAGATGAACTCTAAGGCGCAACTGAACATAAAGCAAGGCAGTTAACATTAATCCAAGGACATAGCCAGGTCATACCAAGGAGACACAGGGCGACAGGAGAGGCTATGGGGGATATGCTTTTCCAAACAGGTAAGTTTTAAGCTTCTTTCTGACGGAGGCAACAGATGCTGCACTGCGCACATCATGAGGGAGTTCATTCCAGATCTTGGGAGCATCAAAGGCAAAGCTGTGAATTTAGTCAGTTTCAAGTCCTTCTATTTATTGCACTAATTGACACTAAATTTTCTGAATTCCCCCCCCCCCCCATTGAATTAGTAGTTGTTTTTAATTATTATTATTGTTGTTGTTTCCCATAACAGCAGTATATGTACAAAAAAAGGTTATTTTTACAGAAGTATTTTAACTTATACATTAAGTACATGAAAAAAATTAACACAATTCATCAGTGGTATACAATGAAGATCTGCCATTGACTCACATCAGTCAGTGTGGGTTTGTGGTACAACAGTGATTGGCCACCTGTCTACAAATTAGCATTATTCTGCACACCAGTAGGTTTCATGGATACCAGTTAATTTTTACCCCACAGCCCTCAAGGGCTGTCGGGGTATTGTTTTCACCCATGGTGTCCAGATGGGCAGGTGGGTGGGCGACGGGAAAAAGTTTGTCTGGGCTGTATCTCAGAAACTGTAAGGTGTAGGAAGTTCATACTTGCTAGGGACATTGGTTAGGGGGTGTAGATGTGCAACGTCATGGTGTGACCTTGATTTGACCTTTGACCTTGCCGTAGTGACCTTGAGTTTGAAAATCTTGTCCGGGCCATATCTCAGAAACCGTAAGGTGTAGGAAGTTGATACGTGGTAGGGACATTAGTTAGGAGTGTAGGTGTGCAACATCATGGTGTGACCTTGATTTGACCTTGCCGTATTGACCTTGAACTATAAAATCTTGTCCAGGCTATATCTCAGAAACCGTAAATTGCAGGAAGTTAATACTTGGTATCGACATTTGCTAGGGTGTGTGGATGTAAAACGTCATGGTATGACCTTGATTTGACCTTTGACCTTGCTGTAGTGACCTTGACCTATAATGCCTTGTCCGGGCTATATTTCAGAAACCATAAGGTGTAGGAAGTTGATATTTGGTAGGGACACTGGTCGGGGTTATAGGTGTGCAACGTCATGGTGTGACCTGGATTTGACCTTTGATCTTTCATATCTGATGCTATTTTATCTCTCTACAGGGATATGTGATACTATTTATCTATCTTATATCTCTCATATTTTTAAGCGTCCCAGAAGGGACGCTTGTTTGTGTATGGGAGAGCTTCCGGCTCCGCCGGCTCCGCATTTTGTTTTCCTTATAACTCTGTAACCGTTAGGCGGATTCTTTTCAAATTTGGCAGGTTTAGGCAGTAGCCTTGGGGAATTTTTTTGAATATGCTGCAGTGACATTTCAACCAATCAGAGAGGTCACATGACCAAAAATGTCTTTTTTCGATGGGGAAGCTTGTCCGGATGATAACTTGAAAGGAATTTTATCAATTCACCTGAAACTTGGCAAATACATTCATTCTATTAAAATCTGGAAATCATTAGATTTTGGCATTGATTGGTCAAGAAATGGCCGAGTAATTAATGATTAATTAATCATTACGAATTTTCCAAATAAGGAAAACACAAAAATGCTTATATCTCGAAAACCGTGCTAGATAGAGCGATTTCGACGAAATTTTTGACCCACAGGGTATCTCTGCGGAGTAGTTTTCCCAATTTTCAAAAAATTTTTGTCTCGCCCAAACTGGCGGCCATTTTGAATTTTCGAAATTTTCGCAAAAATTGCAAAACACAAAAATGCTTATATCTCAAAAACCGTGCTAGATAGAGCAATTTCGACAAAATTTTTGACCCGCAGGATATCTCTGCAGAGTACTTTTCCCAATTTTCAAAAAATTTTTGTCTCGCCAAAAATGGCGGCCATTTTGAATTTTCGAAATTTTCGCAAAAATTGCAAAACACAAAAATGCTTATATCTCGAAAACCGTGCTAGATAGAGCGATTTCGACGAAATTTTTGACCCGCAGGGTATCTCTGCAGAGTAGTTATCCCAATTTTGAAAAAAATTTTGTCTCGCCAAAAATGGCGGCCATTTTGAATTTTCGAATTTTTCGCAAAAATTGCAAAACATAAAAATGCTTATATCTCGAAAACCCTGCTAGATAGAGCGATTTTGACGAAATGTTTGACCCACAGGGTATATCTGCAAAGTAGCCATGCCAATTTTCAAAAAAATTTTGTCTCGCCAAAAATGGCGGCCATTTTGAATTTTCGAATTTTTCGCAAAAATTGCAAAACATAAAAATGCTTATATCTCAAAAACCCTGCTAGATAGAGCGATTTCGACGAAATTTTTGACCCGCAGGGTATCTCTGAAGAGTAGCCATGCCAATTTTCAAACAAAAAATTTCTCGCCAAAAATGGCGGCCATTTTGAATTTTCGAATTTTTCGCAAAATTGCAAAACACAAAAATGCTTATATCTCGAAAACCGTGCTAGATAGAGCGATTTCGACGAAATTTTTGACCCACTGGGTATCTCTGCAAAGTAGCCATGCCAATTTTCAAAAAAATTTTATCTTGCCAAAAATGGCGGCCATTTTGAATTTTCGAATTTTTGCGCAAAAATTGCAAAACACAAAAATGCTAATATTTCGAAAACCGTGCTACATAGAGCGATTTCGACGAAATTTTTTATCTTCAGGGTATCTCTGCAGAGCAGCTATCCCAAAGAGCTTTCACTTGGTGAAGTTTCAGACCCATAGCTAATTGCTCACCTACTCAAAAGAGTAAATGCGAATTACCTGTAAAAGTATTGCAGATGGCCAATTTTTCTCGAATAACTCATTCACCTACTTTTGGAAGAGCTTTCACATGGTGAAGTTTCAGACCCATAGCCAATTACTCACCTACTCAAAATGAGTAAATGCGAATTATCTCTAAAAGTATTGCAGATAGCCAATTTTTCTCAAATAACTCATTCACCTACTTTTGGGAGAGCTTTCACATGGTGAAGTTTCAGACCCATAGCTAATTATTTACCTACTCAAAATGAGTAAATGCTAATTATCTGTAAAAGTATTGCGGATACCCAATTTTTATCAAATAACTCATTCATCTACTTGTGGGAGAGCTTTCACTTGGTGAAGTTTCAGACCCATAGCTAATTACTCACCTACTCAAAATGAGTAAATGCGAATTATCTCTAAAAGTATTGCAGATAGCCAATTTTTCTCAAATAACTCATTCACCTACTTTTGGCAGAGCTTTCACTTGGTGAAGTTTCAGACCCATAGCTAATTACTCACCTACTCAAAATGAGTAAATGCGAATTATCTCTAAAAGTATTGTAGATAGCCAATTTTTCTCAAATAACTCATTCACCTACTTTTGGGAGAGCTTTCACTTGGTGAAGTTTCAGACCCATAGCTAATTACTCACCTACTCAAAATGAATAAATGCGAATTATCTCTAAAAGTATTGCAGATAGCCAATTTTTGTCAAATTAATCATTCACCTACTTTTGGGAGAGCTTTCACTTGGTGAAGTTTCAGACCCATAGCTAATTACTCACCTACTGAAAATGAGTAAATGCGAATTATCTCTAAAAGTATTGCAGATAGCCAATTTTTCTCAAATAACTCATTCACCTACTTTTGGGAGAGCTTTCACTCTGTGAAGTTTCAGACCCATAGCTAATTACTCACCTACTCAAAATGAGTAAATGCGAATTATCTCTAAAAGTATTGCAGATAGCCAATTTTTCTCAAATAACTCATTCACCTACTTTTGGCAGAGCTTTCACTTGGTGAAGTTTCAGACCCATAGCTAATTACTCACCTACTGAAAATGAGTAAATGTGAATTATCTCTAAAAGTATTGCAGATAGCCAATTTTTCTCAAATAACTCATTCACCTACTTTTGGGAGAGCTTTCACTTGGTGAAGTTTCAGACCTATAGCTAATTACTCACCTACTCAAAATGAGTAAATGCGAATTATCTCTAAAAGTATTGCAGATAGCCAGTTTTTCTCAAATTAATCATTCACCTACTTTTGGGAGAGCTTTCACTTGGTGAAGTTTCAGACCCATAGCTAATTACTCACCTACTCAAAATGAGTAAATGCGAATTATCAGTAAAGTATTGCAGATAGCCAATTTTTCTCAAATAACTTTTGGGAGAGCTTTCACTTGGTGAAGTTTCAGACCCATAGCTAATTACTCACCTACTCAAAATGAGTGAATGCGAATTATCTCTAAAAGTATTGCAGATAGCCAATTTTTCTCAAATTAATCATTCACCTACTTTTGGGAGAGCTTTCACTTGGTGAAGTTTCAGACCCATAGCTAATTACTCGTCTACTCAAAATGAGTAAATGCAAATTATCTCTAAAAGTATTGCAGATAGCCAATTTTTCTCAAATAACTCATTCACCTACTTTTAGGAGAGCTTTCACTTGGTGAAGTTTCAGACCTATAGCTAATTACTCACCTACTCAAAATGAGTAAATGCGAATTATCTCTAAAAGTATTGCAGATAGCCAGTTTTTCTCAAATTAATCATTCACCTACTTTTGGGAGAGCTTTCACTTGGTGAAGTTTCAGACCCATAGCTAATTACTCACCTACTCAAAATGAGTAAATGCGAATTATCAGTAAAGTATTGCAGATAGCCAATTTTTCTCAAATAACTTTTGGGAGAGCTTTCACTTGGTGAAGTTTCAGACCCATAGCTAATTACTCACCTACTCAAAATGAGTGAATGCGAATTATCTCTAAAAGTATTGCAGATAGCCAATTTTTCTCAAATTAATCATTCACCTACTTTTGGGAGAGCTTTCACTTGGTGAAGTTTCAGACCCATAGCTAATTACTCGTCTACTCAAAATGAGTAAATGCAAATTATCTCTAAAAGTATTGCAGATAGCCAATTTTTCTCAAATAACTCATTCACCTACTTTTAGGAGAGCTTTCACTTGGTGAAGTTTCAGACCCATAGCTAATTATTCACCTACTGAAAATGAGTAAATGTGAATTATCTCTAAAAGTATTACAGATAGCCAATTTTTCTCAAATAACTCATTCACCTACTTTTGGGAGAGCTTTCACTCTGTGAAGTTTCAGACCCATAGCTATTTATTCACCTACTGAAAATGAGTAAATGATAATTATCTGTAAAAGTATTGCGGATACCCAATTTTTATCAAATACTCATTCATCTACTTGTGGGAGAGCTTTCACATGGTGAAGTTTCAGACCCATAGCTAATTACTCACCTACTCAAAATGAGTAAATGCGAATTATCTCTAAAAGTATTGCAGATAGCCAATTTTTCTCAAATAACTCATTCACCTACTTTTGGGAGAGCTTTCACTTGGTGAAGTTTCAGACCCATAGATAATTATTCACCTACTCAAAATGAGTAAATGTGAATTATCTCTTAATAGTATTGCAGATAGCCAATTTTTCTCAAATAACTCATTCACCTACTTTTGGAAGACCTTTCACACACGAAAATGAAAAATTGTGAATATCTCGGAAAAGCTATTTCTTCTGCTTTAATCTCGGCGGGAGATACACACCGCGGCAGTGGTCTTGACAAAAATTTTTTGTCTCCCCAAAAATGGTGGCCGTGCTATATGGAGTGAACTCAACAAAATTTTGGACCTGCTGGGTATCTCTGCAGAGTAGCCATGCCAATTTTCAAAATATTTTTGTCTCGCCAAATATAGCGGACATTTTTAATTTTTTTATTTTTTGCAAAACACAAAAATGCTTATATCTTGAAAACCGTGCTAGATAGAGCAGACTGCGCTGACTTTGGTTGCCACAACAGTATAAGGCTAGAAACGAAGCATTTTCTTAATACTTTAGCACTCACCTTTATATCCTTTTCGGGACGCTTTGTTTTTGCTATGCAAAAACATTATCTTTTTTTTTGGCGAGCGATCCTCTAGTTTTACTTGGATCTTGGTTGTTGCACCTTTGGGTGTCTTTTGATATAGATTAAGCACTGTTAATCTATAATTCGACCATACATAATTGGGATATTTTCATTGACAGCTATTCTTCAGTTAAGAAATTTAACATCTTCATAACTTTTAGTTTACTGAATTGTCTTGTTTTAATACTTAATCTTTACATGCAGTGCTCTGAAAGTATCTGAATCTGTGTACTGTTTCACTACTTCTGTATCTCATGGTGTTGAAAAATATTTCCCCAGGCTGTGGTGTACGGGCATCTCTAATGCTATTTTAATATAGTTTGTGTGTAACTGTTCACTTTTCAAATTCAAATGCATGAATTAGGGATTTCCTCATGGATTGCTCTTTGGAGTCTGATGTATCATGTCCAATTTTAATCAAATCAAAACTTACAATTTAGCAGTAAAACTCTGACATTCAGTGGGTTTTTTGGTATTTTACACCAGACATAAGCAAATCAATTTCTTTTTTTATTTTATGCACTGTTAAACATGTTACAGTAAATAAACCATTTGAATATTAGCAGTTGTGTACACATAGGTAATCATAAAAAAAAAACAAAAATGAAAAAAAGTTATAAGGGGTAACATCAATAATATTTCAACACTATTTTTTTACTTTCTATTGATTGGCAACAGTGAGAGTAATAATAACTATTGTGGCAAAACTTACATTCAGGTAACTGACAAATTTAGTCCGAGAACATTTTTTACAATTTTTTTTCCATATGAAGACTCATCTAAACATTTTGGTGGTTTCTTTTCACCATTTGTATTTTAAGAATTCGTTCTGAAAGATGTGGAAAGGATAACTGCAGCTGTGTAACAAAAATCTTCCATCTGCAAAGAATTAAAATCAGTGTGTGAAATATAATGGATAAATAGAATATGATTAGTAATGATGTTACACACACTTTTTAAAATGGGACTGATAAAAAATAAATACATCTGTGGATGAGGAACAGTTCATACTAAAGCTCAAAAGTCTCCAGCTCTGGGCAAACACCAGTTATTTAGGCCACCTTCTTGGCCTGGGTCTCAGCAGCTTTCTTCTGATTCTTTGCTTTGCCCCTCTTCCTCTTAGCAGACCTCTTGGGGTAGATCTTTTTGAACACTTTGTCGTCCACCTCAGCCCTCATTCTGTCCTCTCTCTTCATAACAGCAATCATGATGCCAACTTCAGAGGTACCCAGAACGATGACAAAGGGGATTAGGATGTACCAAGGCAATTCTGTGTTGGTCACAGCAGCACTTGTTCTGCGGCCCTTGCGACTGTCATCTGCATTTGCTTCTGCGGGAGTATCTTTGATGGTAGCATGTGGGTTGGATCCATCAAGAACTGGCTTGTTCTGGTGCAAACCATAATCCTTGGACTTGTCCTAAATAAATAAATATAAGTAACAAGATTAAGTTTATGAACAGGAAACATTATTGATTCTTGACATCAGATACTGTCTATCTATCTCCATGGCCATTAAAAACTGATCGGATAAAGGCTTCCTAATGCCATGCACCTTAATCTGGTAACAGGAAAGCTAATCCTAAATGAAGTACAATATTCCCGAAAAATATAAATTACATAAAAAAATCACCCACTTTTAAAGTCATATTTACAAACAATGCCTAATTGGATTCTTGTATGATATGTCAACAACATTTTCAGAATTGTCATAATGGAATTAAGTAGAAAATCCAAAGTAGGGAAAAAATAATAACCTCCAGGGGCACAGTCCACAATTTGATTCCATGACTGGAGATCAAGGCTTCCTCAAAGAAGACAGGTTCAAAGTTATGAACACTGCAATTGATCAGGCTATAGCCATACATCATCAGCACTAACGTGCCAACAATACTGGGCAAGAAACTTGCCATCACTTGAGAATATATTACAATTTTATTCAACAATTTTGCAACTCAATCCGCTCTCGTTGAACACTCACTATAAGATAGTGATCTCTTGGTGACCGCAACGTTGTGTTTGTGACGTTTACCCTACCAGTGTGACGTGAGAATGGGACAGTATTACGTCACAAAGAGATTAAAGATTGATACGTTTCTTAACTTTTGATGTGTGTAAAACATTATTTGTGGGATAAGCTAAATAGTGATTGGAATAATATTTAACTATAAAAATTGGTTAATATCTGTGATGAACAGTCTATATTTTCATTTGCTATAAATGACATAAACGCATGACGTCACTACTGTCTATGATTAAACGTCACAAATATAGATAATGTCAGTTGATCCGGTTGCTTGTACGACTCCAAATGGTCCCTTGTTTTGTCTACAATTTGACATGGGTAAGTGTGTACTTAATTTTGCCAACATTTAAAAATATTCTTACTTAATATTAAAATCTGAAAGAACAAAGTGAAATAAATTGAAAATCAAGCTGTACATAAAATTCTGGCATGATGGCAATCTTATTACACACACTACATTGAATATATTCTAAGTATTTTGAACAACAACAACAAAAAAGAAAACAGTTTTCGTTAGACTTTTAGCAACTAATTACCCAAACGAAATTAATGGCATTTCGGAATGGAATAATCTAGCACACATCAAACAGGTTAAGTCTGAAATTAATGTTGTTAAAACACGTGTTCGTATATTTCCTTACAAGTACAGGACTTGATCAAGTATTTATGGTTCTTGAATAAATAATGACAAGTCATCACCTGTTATATCAGTTGCATCAAATATCATCGATTTATGTCACATCTTTGTGAACTCAGTAACAAGAGTGATCCTCATTTCAACGCTGGTAAAGAAATGTGATTTCCAAACGGTCAGTGTTCCAAGCATGGGCATTGTGATCAAGTTCTCATAAACCTCTTCTGGAGAATTGGTCGTCTCATAATGTTACCTTTATGATTGGATAGGGGGTAACAATCGGAGGGTCAGGTGGAAAGTCAAAACAGACTTATGGAAGACAAAATACAAAATAAAATCAGAAAAGAAATCTACAGATTAAATAACTACAGACATCTTGATTGCCATACAAGGAAAACACCACAGGATTTTTGCAAGACTGTATTTGGAAGAGTGTCTCTGATTAATTCTTTACCAATACAGGTTGGATTCAAAATGCTCCTTGATGACGAGAAGAGGATAATTTGTTGATTATAACAGTAGCCATATCCATGCCAGCACTCAAAGCACCCACATATTACAACCTTGAATGAAATAGATAAAGGTGTTGAAGCAGATCCAGGCAACAGAAACTCTATCAACACTGTTTTTGATTCAGATGGTCTCAAGAATGAAGACAGTACAGATCTCAATGAAAGTGATACACAAGACACAACATGTGACAGAATGAATATGGTCGATAGTAATATATTGAGATAGGTCAGAACATCATTGGTCAGACTTTTCAGCTAGTTCTGTCCAGTTCTACATTTAAATGAAAATCATTGAGTTACAACATCAAACTTTGAAGAAAAGAAGGGATTGTGAATCGCTATTATTCAGTGCAGTTGAAACAAAGCAAGAACTCCCCGAGCCGAATAAGTCCAGTGTGGAGAGACCATGTGGGTGATCAGCCCTCTGAAAAATTATGATAACTGGGGATATTATATCTTATAAAGGTATTAATTTGAACTAGTTAATGAATGAGATTGAATGCAATGAGATTGAATCTGAAAATACAATACCAGTAAAAGTTTAAATCTAATTCCATCTCTGATGTAGAAACTAGCCATTACTGCTAAGCCAGTGAAGTTCATCACTCACAGAAGTTCCTCATTTGCAATTTATGATAATATTAAAACATCTTCACAATGAACGTTTACTCCAGACTTGCGCATCACTTTGTAAGGCACTTTTGGCGTGATTAAATACAAATATCACTTGTCCTTAGCAGTTTGTATGGCAGGCAGGAACTTCGTTGGATGACGAACTTCACAAGTTACTTTGTCCTTGGGACCTTGAGCCACCGAGAAATAAGCAACTTTATAATGTGCCACCTATTTTACTGGTTAAAGTGACAGTGCATTGATTGGGGTTGTAATTATAAATATCCAGGTACACACAATCTTGCCCTGAAAGAGTTTATATTGTGGAGGGGAATGCATATATCGATAGAAAAGATGTACTTTCATCTCTCTTAGTGCCCTGTCTTTATGTGGAATATGACAACAAATATATATATTCTTCTGATGTTGAATTGTCAACCACTTACTTGATTGGTTTGGGCCCGTTATGTAGTCAGAGCAGAGACCTTGGATTAGAAATAAGGACAATCTAGGTTGATCCGTTAAGGGCACAAATTGAAATTATACTCTTCCCTCATTATTTTGTGACCTAAATATCAAAGCATATAACTGTAATAACCATAAACTAGGACATAATTTAACAAGAGCACTTGGAGTGTGCATAGCTCCACCACTACAGACATTGGGGGGGGGGGGGGGGGGTGGGTGATGTCGGGGATATCGTACCAGGACTGCTTTTGTTTTTCTTAGTAAACAGACCTCGTCTTGAGACTTCTCTTCAGCTAATTACGAGACTTTGAAATTGGCATCGTGACAGACTTTAAGTGAACTTCTAACCGGTCTTTAGATTCTTCAGCTACAACATCAAAAAATGTCAAAAAACATTTCATTTTTTATTTCACCAATATTTCTAGTTGACATGCGCCATTCTAGATCGTGAAATCCTGCATGAAATCGAAAACCAATACACTGGTCACAAGTACGAGCTTCATCCCTCTACATTAGGTCATAAACATTTCATTTTCCCATATAAAATTAATATAAAAGTCATGGCACATAAGAATTCACAGTCCTTAGCTGCAGACGGGTGGTCGTGCGGTCAGTCATCAGTAAAGTCTGCCAATGGAACACCCCCATACGCTTTATCCTATGATTGTTCTTAAGAAGAACCCTACTCCCAGAAATGCCCTTCCACAACATTTAATTAACGCTCGACGATAGGAGAGGGTTATTGTAATCAGTTTGTTTCTGTCTGTCCATCTGTCTGTCTGTCTGTCTGTGCACCGTTTCACTCTTATAACTCAAAAACTATAACACCAATCAAGCTCAAATTTGGTGGGCAGGTATTTTATGGGGTACAGACGGATTCTTCCAAATTTGGTGTAATTTGTGTGAAAATTAAAGCCAGGAGAGACTTTTTTATTTTTAATTGGGCTTTTACAATGAAAATTCTGCTTCTCTGTCTGTGCACCGTTTTGCCCTTATAACTCAAAAACTATAACATCAATCAATCTCAAATTTGGTGGGAAGGTATTTTATGGGGAACAGACGGATTCTTCCAAATGTGGTGTAATTTGTGTGAAAATTAAAGCCAGGACAGAGTTTTTCTTATTTTTAATTGGGAATACACAGTGAAACTGCTTCTCTTCATCACATAGGTAAAAAAATCAATATTTTGCTTTCTGATGATGTCATTACTCCGTGATGTCACAATGCAACTGTCATTGTGAGGTCACAAACCTAGCTTGTGATACTTGCTGTCTTTAAGTAAAAATATTTCTTCTCATTTTAATAAACATAATAAAGAGGGAGGTGGTATATTCATCATTTTTATTAATTATTATTTCTGTTTTATTTTCTCTTTTTTTATTTCAATTCCTTGACAGTCCATCAAAAAAAATTACCATGTGTGATTTTCACCAAGTGACCTTTAAGCAATATTTTTACCTCCACCAGCAGTTTAATGTTTTTGTGTGCTTATTGTTTATTTTTTTTATTTTATTTTATTTATTATTTTGTGTGTGTGTGTGGGGGGGGGGGGGGGGGATGTAGTTACTAAAAGAAAGATCAGGATCTTAATTTGGATACAAAAAATTCATGATTTTTCAGAGGTCCCATTTCAATGTATTTTAAATGACTAGCTTTCTACTTGATATTTCTATGAAGATTAATTTACATGTTTGGTTCTATTTTATTGTCTTCCTTACAATACTTTATATCACTTGATGAACTGGTCACATGGAGTCGAGCGTTTTGCTCTCTCTGAGTGCATCTTGTTTTGGTTTGAGTGATCCCTGACATTCAGGTGTTTGGGTTCTCAGTAATATTGGGACTTTAATCAATAGGCGTATTTCATAGACAAAAATCTGCATAATCTGTGCAATCCAGATTCAGATTTGGATTCTATGGATTAGCCAGATCCATAAAATGCAATTTTCTCAAAATCAGAATCCAAACTGAAAAAATAAATTAGATGAACCACGAAAAATACCATAAAAATTACTTAATTTTTAAAATTTGCTGCTACAATTTGTCGCCATTACTTTTAAAAAAATTATGGGTAATCCAGTGAATCTGAATCTATTAATCTACCTCTTAAAGTAGATCAACGGATTCATAATCCGGATTAGGATTCTGGTCACATCACAAGCAAATACATTAATCTGACGAATCTAGATTCCATGGGTTATGGTTGTGAGATATGCCTACTAAGTCAGGGGTCTTAAGTGCAGCTAGACTCTCCTTGGTCTAGTTATGTACATGAGGGAAAATTCATCATAGCCTATCAAATGCTTCACTGAAAACACTGTCCTTTTCCCTCTAAGGTTATCATTACACTAGAAGTCTGCCATTGTGCATTTGGGTTGTTGAAGGATGCACATATGTCTGTATGATTTTATGAAACTTTCTAATTCCCACCCTCCCTAACCCTTAATAGTGATAGTTTTTAAAATTTTTCAAGTTACATACACATATATGTGCAAAATGTTTTGCAAAATGTCCTAGATACGGGGTATATCATCTAGTATTATGGGGTCATTCAGGCCCAGTGCCAGACTCAGATTGGGTGTTAACAGATAAAAGCAGAGTAGATATTAATGGTGATGGTTAACTAGGTGTACAGAACAGTGATGGTAAATGCATGTGTATATGTGACTGTTTAAATGTAATTACAATGAACATTTTAATATAAATTTCTAAAGCTAGTCATCATTTCAAGCAAACAGCTTCCTTAAAAGCACTCCAGAGTCTGTTGGCTGCAGTCTGTGGTGTACTGTATTATGTCAATTGTGTGTACTTTTGTTGCAAATAAAGTTTTAGTGTATGTACTTAGTTACTGACTCCTCATCTAGGCAGCTGATTATCTGTGAGTATTTACTTTTAGCGGTTGTATGCTTTCCAATTATTTGCAATTCTGTAAAAATCAATAAAAAAATGACACATGCATTATGAATTTAATTGTTATCCATTTAAAAACATGGGACCGGGTGCATGTGATTTCGACCACAATACAAGTCTATTTGTACAAGAAAAATATCGACTCCCACTCCTGTAAAACTATCCACTAAAATGTAATATTTTAATAAATCGATCATGTCTTGAGTGAACGTATAATGAGGAATAATCTGACACAATTGATCAGATAACCCTTGTGAAATAAAAAATGAATATATATTATTAAGAACTGAATACAGCAATGACTCAAAAACTGCACCCATGAAAATAATAATGAAAAAATCTGAAAAAAATAGATGACATATGCTACATTAAAAATTTATTATGGAATAACTGAATAACAATGACTGCAAAAGTATACTCATAAAAGAAACAACAATTTAAATCATTAATTCGTACATTTTTATTTCATTTTTTTAGTAATTATGTATTTGTTGATTTTGTATATATATATTGTAACATTTTTTCAAAATAAAAATATACTCAGGTAAAATGTTTCCGAAATACATATTAACTATTTCTTTTTCATTTTTTTTCTTCAAATTTCCGTAAATTTGAATAAAATTCACGATTAACAAGAAGTAGCAAAATACATCTTTTCATTTGTAAGATAATTTTGCCTTCTTTCACAAAATGATATACCGGGTACATATAAATAACTGTTGCCTTTTTCCTTCCACAAGCATATATGACGTCGCTTTTATTCAGGTCAACAATTGGGACGTTAAAATTCTATGAGGCGTGGAAAGATAGGACAACAAACAGAAAATGTCATCATTTTGTGTGTTGTGAGTCATTGTGTGAAACTAAGCAAACTTGTCTCACACGTATTTCTTTTTTAAATGATAGAGTTTTTATTTCTGTCCGTTATTGTTTCCCATTAATCCTTTGTCAGGAATCTTCAGCAAATACTCAGAACTGGTTTCTTTCTATTGGACATACTGTCTACTGTGATATCTGTGTTCAAAGCTTAAAGCGATGATACAGAGCCCCTAATAGGACATGGTAAAATAAAAATTGTACCATGTATTTAAGTCGTGCGCACAAGATGATCTCGTGATGAGAAAATAAGTCGTGATAATGAGATCATCTCATTAGCACCACTTGTTTTATTGATATCACAAGATCATCTGGTGCTCACCAGATGATCTTGTGCTCACTAGATAAAGTGGTGATCTCCAGATAAAGTAGTTAGCACGACATAATAAGTAGTGAGCACTAGTTTATGTGGTGATCACCACTTATTATGTTGTTATCACCAGATGAAGTAGTGAGCACTACATTATCTGGTGCTAACCAAATCATTCTTATATCACTAGTTCATCTCGTCCTCACCACTTCATCTAGTCATCACCAGAGTGCTCACTACTTATTTTCTTGTTATCACCAGATGATGTGGTGAGCATGAGATGATCTGGTTATAACTAAATGATGTGGTAATCACTGCTTCATCTTGTGATAACATATAAAGAAGTAATGAGCACCACATCAACTAGTGCTCACCACTTATTAAGTCGTTATCACCACTTCATCTGGTGATCACCACTTTATCTAGTGAGCACCAGATCATCTGGTGAACATCAGATCATCTTGTGATATCAAGAAAACAAGTGGTGCTAATGAGATGATCTCATTCTCACAAGAAAATAACTTGTGATAACGAGATGATCTTGTTAACACAAGATGATCTTGATATCACAAGATGATCTCATTATCACCAGATCATCTTGATATCATGAGATGATCTTGTTATCACGACTTATTATCTCATTATAATGAGATCATCTCATTATCACGACTTATTTTCTCGTTATCACGAGATCATCTTGTGCGCACGACTTAATACATGGTGCAATTTTTTATTTTACCATGTCCTATTAGGGGCTCCATACGATGATGTAACACTGGTAATAATAACTTGGTGTACACAGAGATATATGTTAATATTTTATTTGTCTTAGAGTATTCATCCCAAAAAGATGGCATCACTGAGTGAGGACTAATTAGTCTACCAGGTGTAACATCACTGTTAAATTCCTAGATGTAAAACATGTTATTGTATTAGTATACTTTATTGTTGAATACTGAGAAATGAGCTTACCCCCCTCTGAATTCGTACTATTCAAGTCCGTCCACACACACACCCCCACCCACACACACACACACCCCCCACCCCCGCTTTTATGACATTGTAAAATTCCAAGTGAATTCAGACACATACCTGTAATTACCTTTGATTGGGAGGGTCGCATAAATCGGTAGTAATTAATGACTTTCTGATACAGTAGTACGTTGATTTGCATTTGTTTTAGCATGCAACACAGGTACAAATTAATCAGAGTGTCTTGTTCGTGGCATGCTTGTGATAGAATTCTGATAATGCCCATGTTCTACAAACAAGATGGGTGGCACGGTGGTGCAGTGGTAACAAACTTGCCTCCCACCTCTGAGGTCAGTGGTCCGAGTCCTATGAAAGAAAGATGGTAGATTCTTAGCGATGGTTGGCAGTTTACAGTGTAGAACTTTGACCACGCATGGTCTGCCCTGAAGATCTGACACCACACTGTTATGCTGACTACATGATAGAAACAGGAAGATTCATGAAAGGAAAATGATACAAAGATCTACCAAAGTTGTAAGACAGTCGGCGACTGAGGAGGATAGTGTTAAGACAATTGAAAACCTGTGAAGATCAATCTGTGGTTATGCTGCCTGTCATACAGACTTCTGTACTCGTTGTCACTAGCAGGTGTCACGTGAAGGTCTTTATAATTTTCCTATGAATTATGATGACTGTTACGAAGACAGATGACAACAGGCTTGGCACTTTTACTATGGAAATGGCTACAACACAATGGCTGAAAACAGAGGATCAAACAACGAAAATTTTGCATAAATTCGCCATGATAGGAAGAAAGACAGCATACAATGGGGATGAAACTAGGACTTATGAAGACTTAAGTGGATTAAAATGGCTGTCCCATCTTGGCGATAATGCTTTGTGATAGGTTTGCAATCCTGTAAATTGTCAGATTGGGAGGTAGATCTTTCCATCGCGATGGTCTTAAGGCCATCATAAACCCAGAGTGTACGAAAGTTACGGAATTTTGCGATATGTTCCCAATTGGAAGGGATAATAAGTCCATCAACAAGAGTTTATGACAACATTAAATTGTTTGAAATTATCACAAACTGTTAGCAATCCTTACCAGATGTTTATTATCTTAAATCTTTCGCAAAGCTATCCTTTCACTTGCAAAGTTTTTTTTTTTGTTTGTTTGTTTGGTTTTTTTTTTGTTGTTGCTGTTGTTCTTACAGGGATTTTAAACCTATCTTCACACCTGCAAAACAATCTTTTCCACCTTCAGTGATCTTAAACCTATCTTTTCCATCTTAAGTTGATCTTTAGGGCTTGTAAACCTATTGTAGAATAATTGTAAACTTTCCGGGAACCTTTGTGTGACATCTCTGCATTATTGGGATGATATCGTAAACCTATCTTAAACCTATCTCAAACTACACTGATAGATCATGAAATATTTTATTTTCCAATTCTAAAGTAGGTTTACGATCAGCTCGCCAAGATGGAACAGCCCCATATAGTACAGGTGATGAAGACTTCAAAGTCGCCCCTCTTTGTAAGTACAACTCACCAAGATGGAACATGGGCATAATTGTGTAGCCATAATGTACGACTGTAAATGAAGAGACCCAATTGCTTTTACAGATTTGGAAATACAATTATATATACAGACTTCTGTTGCACCTATTCTGGCTTATGGCATTCACCCCAAATTCCCATTTATTTTAGTGTATAATCGCTTATTTCTATAAGGCTTTATGCGATGAAGTGATATCTGCATTTTACAACAAACTTAATTTTTCCGCTGCTACTACTTCACATTAGCCTATGTAGCACATATTTTTTTTCCATACACAGTAATTGAATCACGTACATTACATAACACTGTTTTAGGGATCTTCTCTTAAATGTCACCGAGTCTTTCTGTCCATAACTCCCCCTTGCCCCCCTCCCCATGGGTAAATGAAAGGAACAATGCAGGGAGTTCCTGCAGTAGCAAGCACACAGTTCATTTGCTGTGTCCAAATGATGTTACAGTAAAATCAATAGCACACGTTGTGAGAGTGGAGGTTATCATAGCACCGATAGCTATGATGAATATTCATCGTTACACAACACTTGGGCAGGGGAACAACACAGCATATCTGGCAGTTTGGAGATGATAATTTACCTTGAAGGCTAGGCAAGGATTATGTTCATAGGTTTTGATAGTCTGCAATAAGCCAAGTAGATTGTGTGGAGCATTGTTGCTGAACCTTATATTTTTCTTCGGGAAAAGAAAGTTGGAAACTACACACAGAAAGAGATGTGGGTAAAGAACTGTTTTTAACAGACGTACATCACTTTATCAGGTAAACTCAGTGTTATGAGGAATAGCTACATATACTTATACATTTTCCAATATTTTGCCTTTAAGTAATATAGAGACTTTGTTACGTTGGAATTCTGTGCAGTCTTTTATGGATTACTGATAGAGTCAGGGAACTGGATTCAACAGAACTGGAAGCCTATGATATGTAAGTTATTTAAGCTGTTTAAATATGAGTGCATGTGTAAAAGAACAAAATCAGCTCATCACTTATTTACTGACTACACTGCCTGAAACAGCAGACGTAAAATTTCCTGTTCCCTCTTGTTAATAATTGCATTAATTTTCAGCCTGTCTTGTAGCAATCTAAAGAGCTATGCAATTTGATAAATGTCTGTTGAACAGGTGTCTTTTTAATGGGGCATAGTATTGATTGGTTTTTGGAGTCCACAATGAAAAAGCACTGCTTAAGCTTACTTCTTCAATATTTTAAAGTTTAGATGATGTTAAAACTACAACATTTATCAAATAAAAATAAACAAAATATAGATACATGGATATATCTTTCCCTTAGGACTGTATAGATTTATCTGAAATATTGCAAACTTTAAGTTTTCGTTTTATCAAACTTTTCTTTTAATAATAAAAATATTAATAGCGATTCTATATTTCTAGAAACTTTGTGTTTCTCAGAATCTGTGAACAGATGACCTATTTATCATGGTTATAGTACATTTTTCTTGAATTATCATTGAGATCTAGTAGGCAGATGATCTGCAGGGATATTCCAACATTTTGTTCAGACTTCTTCAATATTTTAAAGTTTAGATGATGTTAAAACTACAACATTTATCAAATAAAAATGAGCAAAATATAGATACATGGATATATCTTTCCCTTAGGACTGTATACATTTATCTGGAATATTGCAAACTTTAAGTTTTCGTTTTATCAAACTTTTCTTTTAATAATAAAAATATTAATAGCGATTCTATATTTCTAGAAACTTTGTGTTTCTCAGAATCTGTGAACAGATGACCTATTTATCATGGTTATAGTACATTTTTCTTGAATTATCATTGAGATCTAGTAGGCAGATGATCTGCAGGGATATTCCAACATTTTGTTCAGACTTGAGAGACATTTTTTTACAGATAAGTTGATAAATTATCCATCTGCACCCTTCACAACAAAAGCATCTTATATTCATTTATTTTTGTCTTAACTTACTAGGATTAATTAAATATTTAACAGCAGCTAACTCAATACAAAATCACTACAATCACAACCTACTGGATTATTGCTTCAGATTAGGTGATATGGTGATTTGGGCATAAATTACATTATTAACATAAAAATTTGCATATACGGACCACACTAAATTAGAATATAAATTAATTTCACATTAAAATACACAAGAAAAAGATTTAACACAAATAACATCTCAGAAAGTTATGGCTTTTCATTTTGTGTATTTACAGAATTTTAGGTATTTCTCATAATACTGTAGTTTTTTTATCCATCATAAAAATTCCTGCTTTGTTTCTGACATTAACACAACATATTCATATTACAACGCAGAGTAACACAGCACAAAGTATCACCAAAAAGATAAATAGCACAGCCATAATTTTAGTGTGAAAAAAGGACCAGTAATGTCCACAAACATTTTGGTCAGAAAAACACATGCATTATAAAACTCCAGCCTGTGATGCGGGTTGGTGACACACAGCAGTGAAACAAATTAGCCTTTGTTTCCTTAGCCTTTATTTGTCCTCTTGCCAACAGACAATCCATTCCTTCTTTTATTGATCCTTTGAAAATGGCATCTGTTAGAACAGGGAATGTTGAAGTTCTGGAGTCTCTGTTGATACTACATTTGAAAATACAAAATTACAGAAGCCTATCGAGATCATGCATAAAAATTATGTTGAAATAAGGAGATAACCCTGTCTTGAAACAAGAATCATTTCCTCTCTCTTTATTTCCAAGAAGATAAAACCAGTTAAGTAGTACTTGCATAATCTAGCTAGCAAACAGACAAATAAACGCTCATGAAATAAATACCTCATTGGCTGAGGTTACAACCAGATAGACTTCCAACGCATGGAAGGCCCATTTTTGTGGATGTGCAGAAAGAAGCCTCGTGGAACAAATGTCTTGTGGACAGAATGCCTTGTCTGGAGAGAAATGCACACTAATTCTCTTTTTTCAGATTTTGCAGGATTGTTAATACTTTGAAAAGGATACAAAGGGGTTTTAATACTTATATGAAATAGTACCGAGGATTTCCTCAAATCTAATTATAGCCTATATATTCACAATGAAATCAATGGCATCCTGTATATTTATAATTTCAAAGTAAGTAAACATCATACTTGTCATAACATATTTGACACTGGTACAAATATAAATTCTATCTCATCCACACACTATGGCACAAAACAATTACCTGAGATGCAGGCCTGCTTATCACCCAGTGCCAGAAATACTGTTGCTCAGTGTAGACGTCTTGTTTTATTATACATGTACAATAAATTATATTATCATTATAAATATATAATGTATACTTTATACAGCTCACAAAACGGAATTATAAAAGGGTGTGCAAAATACTTTCAAATGGCTGTTTCCTTATTACGCACAGCTAAATCACTTGTATGTATTAGAATTTTAGTCCGGACAAAATGAAAATCATTGGTGCATGGTACTTGACATTTAAATGATCTATGTTATCTTGCCCTGGCAATGCTGGCCACTATAAAGGCTAGCTAGTCATTATAACTGCATTGATTTGGCGGGGAACTTGACTATTGGGAAATGGATGACTTGGTAATGATCCATGTCATTGTTCTACTCGAAAGCTGGGGGGAGGGGGGGGTTAGATTGCAATGGCACTAAGGAATAAATCTATACCGACAATGGTTAGGAATTTTTGTGGCTGTAGTTAAGTCAGACCTTTCCACAAGTCATTTGTTAAAAAAAAACATTGTATTCGTCATGTGGGTCTCTTGCAACAGAAAAAATTCATTTTTTAAAGTCGTGTCAGAAATTAGACTGTTAAAACCGCCCTCTCATGGTAGAAATCATGAGAAACACAAATTCAAGATAGAGTTTGCTAAAAAGGTTGTAATGTGTGGGAATCATTAAGCCCACAAACAGTTTATATTGCTGAAACATACACTGATTAGAATTTTTACCTGGTAGACTAAAAAGCATGCTTGTATGATCATACATTTAGTGTGTGACATTTTTTTATTGGTTTTAACACATTTTTTACCATGTATACTAGCCTGTAGTGATTGATATTTTCTAAATAAATGGCCGGGATTAATTTAACTGTGAAGTGTCTACATACATGGAAATGACCTTCAAATGTCACTTGAATTTTAATCCAGGGTATTTCCCTTACTTTGCAGTTAACAAGAAAATGGATGTCAAGCACCGGATCACTCAACACAGCACCAATGGAACCACAGAACAAATCCATCCCAACCAGAATGGCTCAAATGCAATGTCAGTGACAAACTGTACCTCACCTAGAGAAACTCCAAAGGATGGTCTCATAAAGAACCTTTTCATAAGAATTTTTATGCCATTGTTTCTGATGGTATTCTCACCAAATTTAGTCATACTTCTATGGTACACTAGTGTAAAATGTGACGGTAGCTTTCTGATACTTCTTCAAAAATTCAAAGCAATTGGGTGTATAGAATTACTGAGTGATATATGGTTGAATGTGAATGTTGGTAGTGTCATTGTTTCCTGCATCTTGCTTGGATACATAACATTTGCAGCTATATTACAAACACTGCTGCCAGGACCAAAGGTTACAGGTCCTATAACCCCTAAGGGTAACATCCCAGTCTATAAAGATAATGGCTTTTATTGCTTTCTGGTCACACTCCTCGCATTTGCTATTTTGACATTTGGTCTGAAATTGAAAGGATTGACTCCAACTGTGGTGTATGATAGATTTGATGAAATTCTTGTTACACTAACGGTCTATTGTTTCTTTCTTTGTTGTGTCCTGTACATCAAAGGACTCCTGGCACCATCTACCAGTGACTGTGGATCCACTGGAAATCCTATTGTTGACTTTTTCTGGGGTACTGAACTTTATCCAAGGATATTTGGTTTCGACATCAAAGTCTTCACAAATTGTCGCTTTGGGATGACTGTTTGGCCTTTGCTCTGCTTAATCTTTGCAATAAAAAGCTATGAGTTGAATGGATTTGTAGACAGTATGTGGGTTTCATGTATCCTTCAGATGGTCTACTTTATCAAATTCTTTTGGTGGGAATCTGGGTACATGCGTACCATTGACATTATGCTGGACAGAGCAGGCTATTACATTTGTTGGGGGTGTATGGTTTACATCCCAGGTCTGTATGCTTCGGTTTCTCTTTACCTTGTTAATCACCCCGTACACTTGGGGCCACTTTTAAGCTCTGTCATACTTGCAATGGGTATTGCTTCAATTTTGATCAATTTCTGGGCAGATCAACAGAAACAAGAAGTAAGAAATACAGATGGTCTGTGTGCAATTTGGGGGAAAAGACCAGATGTTATTAGAGCTAAATATCAACTGGAAAATGGTGAAGTCAAGGAAAGTATCCTGTTAGTTTCTGGCTTCTGGGGGATAGCAAGGCATTTTCATTATATTCCAGAAATAATGTTGACATTTTGCTGGTCTGTTCCAGGTTTGTTTGAAAATGCAATGGTTTATATATATTTTATCTGGATAATCTGCCTTCTGACTCACAGGACATTCAGAGATGACACAAAATGTGCTCAAAAGTATGGTCAATATTGGGTCGAATATTGTAAACGAGTACCATACAAAATGATACCTGGTGTATTTTAATTGACCTATTTGGCACATTAAATCAAGCTAGAATTTCCCTCAATGTAATGTAAAATAACAAATTTCAAATTGCTGGTATTGATATTAAAGTATGTTGGTGTTATTTTGTGTATTTGCTTTTTTTCAACGAGCTCAACTGTACAGTGTAGTAAAACACTTAGTATAATAGTACAAGTGTATGTTAATATTTGTATGGTGTGTCAGTGTTTGTTTAAATGTAAGTTGTCAGAGTAACTTGTTTTAACATTTATCTTTCATTAAACGGACAGAAAGTTTCTGATATTGCATAACAAATAGGTGACAGCATGATTTGAGACAGTGGAATAGTTTTATTTTTATCATTCACAGTTTTAAAGATGTCAAATTCTTTTGAAGTCACCACTTTTAACGTTTTATTTATTATATATTTATGCTTTTTCAATATAACTTTGTGGTTTTTGTCAGTTTGTTTCCACATTATTAAAAAAGTAATTTGCATTCAATATTCCATTTGAATATGATGTTTTGATATGTTTGCATTATAATTTATAATCGATATAATGAATGTTGATTTGTGTTTTTGGGTCAAAGAGATTGTTGATAATAATGTGAAATTTGTGATGAAAGGTGAGACATGGCTTATAAATAGATATTACTTTGTCATAATTTATGCTTCAAGTTACGTTATATCATGCTCAGGAAAAATTCCCTCCAACAAACATACAAGCTGACACTATATAAAAAAACATGCATACCCATACTATAGTAGAGCATTCATACTATTAATAATCTTACTTGTATCTCCCACTTGTCCACTTTCTAGCAATTAAACCCCATACTTACGCATACTTAAGTAGAGTATTCATGCTATTATTGTCTTATTTCGATATCTTCCTTTTTATTGCCCACTTTCTTACATTTTTGGAACTTAAATACCTTAGGCACAGAAAAACTTGTTCCATGTGTTTAAATTTACCTTTGACATTTGCCCAGGTCATGAGATTAAACAGAAGACTGTTACTTTGGGGGTTTATTGAAACTATAATTCGCAAAATATAACAAAAAAAAATTAGGATTTACAAAATCCCAAAAGTTTTTCTGACATCTTTGTTCAGTTTTCCATTAACGTATATTCCATCCTTGACGCGTAATGCTGCATATACTCTTTCCAAATATTGGAAAGGTTTATAACAACCAAAAATTTATTCAAATATTATGTATTGCAAAAGTAGAACAGTAGAACGTGGGAAAATATAGAACAAAACACCAAGAGGGCTTAACTGTGCTCCAATAATTACTTTCTTTATCCAGTTTGAAAGACATACTATCGACCATCTCAGCTGAACTGGTTGTGTTGATAGAACTGCCTAACAGAATTGTCATAAACTGCAAAGATATCAAGAGGTCATTCTGAAATATTAGATAAGGTGATTTCCAATTGATACTGATTCTGGGGAAGAAAAATATTTTTCATTTTTCCCCCAAATTTTAATACTATTTAAAACTAATTACTGAGGCGCATAGTGACTAAAATATCATCTACCATTTCAGAAATGATAGTTCTATAAGTTTCATCACACGATCCTGTTCAATTACATATTATTAGTTGCAATTAGACTTTTCATCTGATATTTTTTCCCTCCCAGGGCGAGAACATGTATACATAGACTAAAGGGGGTGTTTTGATTAAAACATGGCTACAGAGTACATTTAAAATAGTGATACAATGGAACTAAATGCAATATGTTACTGTGTACTGTCGACCCAATTTAAAAGACAATAAAGAACCAAATCTCTGAAAACAAAACTTGCTACTATACATTTATTTTAGTAATGCTTTACTAAAACTTGTGAAAACTTTACAACATTTACTTGCTGTAGTAACCAACCAATTCACCTTAATATTTTCTTACCAAAGGTTACCAAAAACTTTAAAATATTTATGTGGTCTATTGGCCAACAAATTTTGCCTACTACTTTATAAACAAAGAATATCTCAAAAATAAAACTACATATACTTAGTGTAGTTTCCACCAAATTGTAATGCTGCATAATACCAAAATCTAAGACAAAATATGAGACTATTAATGGTTGGCTTATCACAAAACTTAAACAAGACACATTTGGTGTAATGTCAACCCAATTTTGCTGTAAATGTGATGAGAAGATATGAAAAAAGCCCTGTCATAGTGCAAGCCCAGTTCAGGTGGACTATCACCATGAGCTGCCTACTGTGCAACCAGAATATGAAGGGGAATATATTTCAAGAACAAGAAATACAACAAGCAATCAGTGTCCCTGAACGGGCTCTGTGTCAGCTGACTGTGTCTTTTTAGTTTCAGAGTGACAGAAGAAAAGTGCGCTGCAAATGGTATTCAGAAGGAAAGTTACAAGGTAACTGTTGAGGTGTAAAAAGTAGGGTAAAAACATATTTAAACAAAATATTGCAAATGCAATAGTTTTTGAGTTCCAACTGATTTACTCAACAGGGAGAACCTGAAAGTAGCTATTACTCAGCTATCCAAGGAGCTACAGGTCCACGATTTTTTACTATTTTAAAGCTGACCCAAAAGTAGGTTAATAACTTATTTAAACAAAATAATGTAAATGCAATAGTTTTCAAGTACAACCGATTAACTGAACAGTGAAAATCTAAAAGTAGCTATTGCTCAGCTATGCCATGAGCTACAGGTTAACAATTTCACTATGTTATAGCTGACCCGTAAGTATGTGAACAAGATATTTAAACAGAATACTCTAAATGCAATGGTTTTCCAGTTACATCTGATTTACTCAACAGTGAGAATCTGAAAGTAGCTATTACTCAGCTATGCCATGACATACAGGTCTGCAATTTTACTATGTTATAACTGAGCCAAAAGAAAGTGAGCAACATATTTATAGAAAATATTTTAAATGCAATAGTTTTCAAGTTACAACTGATTTATCCAACAGTGAGAACCTGAGAATAGCTATTACATAGCCATGTCATGAGCGACACAACGGCAAATTTACAATGTTATAGCTAATTCAAAAGTAGATGAATGACATATTTAAACAAAATTCTCTGAATGCAATGGTTTTCAAGTTACAACTGATTTACTCAACAGAGAAAACCTCAAAGTAGCTATTGCTCAGCTATGCAATGAGCTACTGGTCTGCACCTTTACTATGTTATAGCTGACCCAAAAGTAGGTGAATAACATATTTAAAGAAAACACACTAAATGCAATAGTTTTCAAGTTACAACTGATTTACTCAACAGTGAGAACCTGAAAATAGCTATTGCTCAGTTATGCCATGACATACAGGTCTGCAAATTCACTATGTTATAGCTGACCCAAAAGTAGGTGAGCAACATATTTAAAGAAAATACTCTAACTGCAATAGTTTTCTTCAAGTAACAGCTGATTTACTCAACAGTAAGAACCTGAGAATAGTTATTACACAGCTATGCCATGAGCTACACGTCCCCAATTTTACAATGTCATAGCTAATTCAAATGTAGGTGAATAACACATTTGAAGAAAATACTCTAAATGCAATACTTTTCATGTTATAAACAATTCACTCAACCTTGAGAACCTCAAAGAAGCTATTGCTCAGCTATCCAATGAGCTACTGGTCTGCACCTTTACTATGTTATAGCTGACCCAAAAGTAGGTGAATAACATATTTAAAGAAAATACTCTAAATGCAATAGTTTTCAAGTTACAACTGATTTACTCAACAGTGAGAACCTGAAAGTAGCTATTGCTCAGTTTTCCCATGACATACCGGTGTGCAAATTCACTATGTTATAGCTGACCCAAAAGTAACTGAATAACATATTTACACAAAATTCTGTAAATGCAATAGTTTTTTTTGAGTTACAAGTGATTTTACTCAATATGAAAGGTACAGAAAAATCAGAAAGTAGCTATTTCTCACTTAGCTATTGGAATAGACACCCAAGTTACTCATCATAATGTAGCTATGGAAAAGGTGAATGAATATGATGAATAACATATTTTAACAAAATGCTCTAAATGCAATACTTTTCAAGTTATAGGTGATTTAGTGCATGATTTCACGAATACTAATCCATTAAAAATTATAGGCATGTTCAGAATGCCTGTAAGTCTTACATGGTTCAGATCTGGGATCTCAAGTGTTTCAGAGGGAATCTGACATGTGATGCTACTCTTATGGCTGCAAATGCTATGGTTGGTAGTCAACTACTATAATTGTTACCAATATCACCAAATACTCACATATCACTCCTGTTAGAAAGACAGACTCACCATTGGATGCCTATTGAACATTGCTCTGTATTTAAGACTTTCTTACTGGGGTACAAGTTCCTATAAAGTGAGTATTGTGAACCTTTTCTTAAACCTAGACATATTGTCACAATACTCGTATAGAAGTCAAGTGACATGGTGGTGCTTGAGGTCCACCAATATGCTTCATTAGCATATAAGTCTACCAAGTATTTTAGCCTTTTGTATCCTATCTCTTTGCAAAAGCATAGCCACCCTAGTTTGTAATTTTTCCCAGTCTTTCTCCATGGTGCCGATCCCTGCTATGTCTCTGGTTATATGGATTTCTAGAGTCTGTTTTTTAAGATAGAGACCTATGAATGTACCATTAGAAATAGAATAATTCAATGTCATTTGTCATAATATTGCTATGCAATGGACTGGATGTTCTATATTGCCAAAAACCACTTGTCCTGAAGCCAGAGTAGAAATCTTCCCTACTCCCATTTAAACGGAATTATAATTGAAAACTGAAAGAAAAACTTTTTAAAATGTTGTGAAGGCTTAAATACACATCCTAAATATTTCCCAAATAAAGGAGGCATGTACAAGGATTCACCCCCCCCCCCCCCCACAAGAGATTCAAATCCAGCCCCTGACATCAGGAAAAAAAATAGAAAATCATGGGCCCCCATATGTATATATAATACAAAAGCAAAAGGAAGCAACCATTGCCTTTCAAAACCACAGTACAAAGATAGTGCACACATGTGAAAAAAAAATAAAAAATTGTAACTGAAACCTTTACAAATGCAAACAGCAATGCCAAAGGTCTAAGTACACATGCAACAAATTACCCATAGAAATTGAAACATTGTAAGACTCAGTCTTCTCCACAAGAGATTCAAAGCACACAAGACATGCAAGATAAGACCACAGACTAATATGTAATAAAAAATCTAAAATAATTAACTATTGATTTTGTAACAATGCAATTTCCAACTGAAGTAGGGCACACAACTTAAAGAAAAACTGTAATTTAGGAGTAAAGTGTGAAGTAATATAGGTTCAAACCCGTAAAAGCTGCCCGTGTGTCCAAACACAGAAGTAAACATTGAGGTTAAAATCTCGAAAAGGTTTAATACTGTTAGACAAAAATCTTTAGCTGACCCCTTTACCCTGTTCCAGTATCTATACAGAGCAGCAAATTTTGACTTACCTAAAGTTGAGAAGGTGAAAAAGACAAATAAGGGAATACAGTGAAAAGCCAGGATTTCAGCTCCACAGTATTTAACATTCTTTGACTTTCAACACAAGTATGTATTTCAGTGTTACAGCATTGCAATGTTTCCGAATTAACCTATGTAGTTTAACCACCTCAAGTTCTCCAGGTTGAAAGAAGAACCTAGAATAGCCTGAGCTAACAAATTTAAGCCCAGGACTACCTGCATGGTCAGGTATGTTTACAGTTCACTGGAGTATTAAACACAGTGAAGCTTTTGTAAACTGATCACTTTAAAGAACATTAAATACTGAACAACATAAAATGCTGCAAATAATAACCACCTGAAGGACTCCGTACAAACATCAATTGCTTAAAGTAATTTTGACAACGTTTAATTAGTCGAAAGTGTCCGGTATGATTGTGAACATTTCTCAGAGCAACTGGAGCCTCCATCATCCTGTTCATCATCCTAAGACTTGAGGTAATCCTGAGATTCCATGATGATGGTCAATGGAAGTGATGGAAACTGACAGATCCTGCAGATCTGGTTCCATACAAGTGCTTGTGGTAACTGGTGCTTCTGGTATAACTGGTTCAAAGGCAGCTGCCGTTTGTAATGCTGCTGTGGATGAGGCACAACTGCTGTCCATTCTCATTCCCTAGTTGTGATGTGAAGTGGTGATTGGGTGAAAGCACTTGATCGATGAGATATGTGGCTTTTATAACTGACAAACAGAAAAGAACATAGAACAGCCTTGTCCTGAGCTTGGTACTAGTTCCAAAACCATTGACCCCTGTTGCTACCATCAGGTACTAAATATAAAAAAAGTTTAAGTTATGGGAAGGCGCACACTGAAGTTCAACAAAGGTGAAATTTGTATGTTGTTAGGATTTTTTGTTAGCTAGTAATGTTTTATTGTTCCATTTGTCAAAAATTTTTCACACAGAAATCTAACTATTAAGTCATACCAGTGGGCAACTATACAGAACATATTTCACCAATAATTACCAAAGTTGAGTCACCATCACTCTCCAAGTACAGAGTGAATATAAATTGTAATTCGAACCATTGCATTTTATTCACTTTAACATTTCCAATAATAATAGTAGGATTTATATAGCGCAAAATTGATGCAAATCCTCTAATGCGCTTGAGTCCAAGAAGGGAGAGTCCAGGGACAGGCATGGGTCGACATCTAAAAAGCACCCGCCAGGGTATAACTAAGGTGGGGGGTATGCCAGCCTAAACAAGTAGGTCTTTAGATGGCTCCTGAAACCATCTATTGTTTGTTGAGATCTGACAGTCTGTGGCAGCTTGTTCCATTCGGCTGGTGCAGCTACTACAAAGCCACGCCTTCCTATGTGCTTATTAGGGCGGGTTGAGGAGATAGATAGCCTGTTGCCACGAGTGAGACTGCTCGATCTTATTAAAGCTGAAAGATACGGGGGCTGTGAAAGATTAATAGCCTTGAATACCAAAAGGTTGTACTTAAACAGGATGCGATGTTGAATTGGGAGCCAGTGGAGTTTTTTCAAAAAGGGTGTAACATGACTCATTTTGTCAAGTCTGAAGATGATGCGACAAAGAGCATTCTGGACTCTCTGTAGTTTGGCTATGTTGGACTTGCTTACCCCATAGAGTAAAGAGTTACAGTAGTCTAGATGACTACTGACCATAGCGTTTGCCAGAAGTATTGCTGTCTCAACTCCAAGGAATTTGCGAATTCGTCGCAAATCACGAAGATGATAGTAACATGCTCTGCAAACCTTGGAAACATGATTGTCAAAGGAGTTGTCTGAGTCGAAAATAACACCCAGGTTTTTTACTTCCACTGACGGAGAGATATTGTTTTGGAGGAGTGGAACAGGAAAATTTGTTGCAAGTGACTCTCTGATGGCTTTTTGACCTATAATGATAAATTCGTTTTTTTTCTGGGTTTAGTTTTAGTTTGACACCGTCCATCCATTCCTGTACAGACTTGAGACACTCGGTCAGCTCTTCCATGCTAGAGTCAAAATTCCTGGAGTCAACTGCCAGGTAGATCTGGGTATCATCGGCATATAGGTGATGAGTAACATTGAATTTTGAAATAACTTGACTGAGGGGACTAGTGTAGAGGGTGAAAAGGAGAGGACCCAGTACAGAGCCTTGGGGGACTCCGAAAGGGAGAATTACCACCTCAGAGAAACTATCACCTATTTTAATTTTTTGTTTACAGTTTGAAAGATACGATTTGATCCATGACAAAACAGTACCATCTAGACCAAACCAGTCATGCAAGCAGTCATATAAAAGAGAGTGATCAATCGTATCAAACGCTGCTGATAGGTCTAATAACGTCAGGGCCACTGCCTTTCCTGAGTCCACTGAGAGAGCTATATCATTTTGAATCTTCAACAATGCGGTTTCAGTGGAGTGAGAACTCTTATAAGCAGACTGGTTGACATTTAAGAGCCCCTCGTGTGAAATAAATTCATTTAGCTGCTTTGCCACCACCTTCTCAATAAGTTTAGATATAAAGCTGAGGTTTGACACCGGCCTGTAGTTTTTGAGGATATTTCTATCGAGGCTCGGCTTCTTTTGAAGGGGGGTGACATGTGCCATCTTAAAACAGTTGGGGAAACTACCTTCTATGATTGAATAGTTTACAATTTTAGTGATGGGGGTGATGAGAATATCAGCACACTCCTTGACCAGTGACGTCGGAATCGGGTCAAGGTCACATGATTTGGACGGTGAGGACTTTAGAATTTTGAGTAGTTCTTCCTCGGACACAGGTGTGAAAGAGGACAGAGTATTTTTAGTGGGGTTGGGTCTAGTAACTGAAGATGGTATTGATGACTGCAGTGTGGATCTTATCTTGAGGATTTTGTCATAGAAGAACTTGCAGAAAGTATTTGCAAGGTCAGTTTTATTTGTGTAGTCTGGTAGAACAGCAGCAGAGGACCTGTGTAAGATCTTTTTGAAACAGTTCCACAGAGCCTTGGGATTTCCTTGGTTTTCAGCCACAATGTTGGAATAATGATTGCATTTGGACTTCTTTAGCAGGAAATTATAGTGGTATCGGCTACGATTACTGGCTGAGTTTTCATGACGCCATGCCCGCTCATATTTCCTCTTGAGTCGTTTTGCTTTGAGGATGTCACAGTTCATGAAACCAGTCTCGGCATGTCTCGGTATATTTTTCTTCATGATTGGGGCATGCTTGTCAAAAAGGCTTCTCAAAGTATTAAAGTATTGATGACTAAGAAGACTGGCAGTTTTGTACGGGCATCTAATGAGGTCGGATTTCAGGATATCCATTCTAAAATCTGTAATATTTATCTTGTGAATTTTACGGATGGGAACACATTGAAGCTTACAGGATTCCCTGACAGGGAAGATGAAACTGAATATGATTGCCTGGTGGCCTGATAGTCCCCCAATAACTTTGGGACTAATGGCCCAGGAGAAGGAATCCCTCACACAAAGAGCATCCAAAATATGACCCTGAATATGTGTGGGTGTATTGACAAGTTGTGTAAAACTGAATTGCTCAAGGATATCATAAAATTTCAATGTCCAGGTGTCAGGTTTATCCAAATGAAAATTAAGATCACCAAGGAGAATATTTTCATAGCCTGATAAAGCAGCACCTTCGAGGAACATGCCAAATTCGTCTAGGAACTGGGACTTTGAGAGATTTGGGGGCCTATAGACTACATGAAATATAACATCTTTAGCACCCTCAGTGATATAGAACCTTGTGCTTCAAGCCTTTAACCTTGTACTTAGTGGAATGCTTTAGTGAAATGGATGTGCACAAACAAGTACAATTTGGTGGTATCAATTATTTTGGCACTAAAGTAGATGGTTTAGATAACAGGTTTTGCTGGTACAATAAAATGCACACCCACACAGCAAATCTGCTGTACAACAATTTCTTAACACTGCTCTATTAATTCACAACCTTCTCTCAACATTTCACACAAAAATACATGACACAGTACGTTCAAGTGGAACAATGAAATAGTGTGCTAACTAAATATTTCATTCATTTAATCCTTTGCAGTTACAGGGGATTTGTAGCATCATTATGTTTTCTGCTTAAATATTAAAGTAAAATCTATTCAGGAGTGTTTAGAAAAAACAAGTTCTGGTATTACTTCTAAAGATTCGGATATCTACAGTTCCATCGTAGAAATAAAGATCTTTACATTGACACAGAACATTTACATCATCAGTGAATAGGAGATGTAATTACAGTATCAATTATGTACTGGGGAGTGTACTTCTATTCTATATTTGAGGTCACAATCTAATTATTCAGTAATATTCTAATTCTGTTATTTCTTTCCTTTGTTTGGTAATACAGGTTTTTACAGCCAATTTAAAGCCCAGCAACTGGACTATTGATTTAAAATTACTAATAATTTATTTTAAAATCAGAAAAGGTAATGCACTGACTTCGATGCCCAGCTCCTCTGTTTTCTTTTGTAACAGATTCTCCTATTTCTTTACATTCTTGTAATCAGACAACCGTCTATTATATAATATTTGGTTATCCTTGACCCACTCCAACACTGCTGCCTCAGCTCTGTTCAGATCCACTTGATTTACTGATTCTACAGAATTAGTACTCCCTTTTCGCTCCTCTTTACCTCCAGGGGACATCTCTCAGTTTTTGATTGGGAACTGGCCGAGTTTCAAGCTGTGTCTTTGGATCTGGAGCCATTGTATTGAAAGCTTTGGCTGTCCGTTTTATATAGTACCTCATGCATGTCATTTCAAATCTAAAACAAACTAGTCCAAGTTGTATCTGTATAAATCAACATGAGTTTTGCATACAATAAACACAGTTAAAAGAATTCTAAAGACCCATAAACAAAAATTTTAAATTCAAATATCCTTCCCCCCCACCCCCACCATTCATTTGCACTGCAATTTTCAAAATAACAACATATCAAGTAAATGGGGCTCGGACTGGCTCACTTGTTTTTCTTGAAATACTATAATTAGTTTCTGCTTGTATCTACCTGTATGTTGCTTAATGTTACTGCTCATTTCTTGGCCACTCTTCGTCCTTTGTAAGTATGTGGCTTATGGTTTGAGGCTGTTGTAGGCAGAGAAAAATCTGATCTCAAAGTAATTTTATGTGGAAATCCACAGGTTCCTTTTGCCTAATTGATTGTTCCCCAGATATAAATGTCATAAGAAACATTGTTGGGAAGTAGAAACCCCAAATAACTCATGCACTGGTCACGTGAGTGATACACAGAACCAGCAGACAAGCAAGTCCTTAATGAAGATTTACAACCACTTTTAAATTCGAACCAGCAGTGAGAACCAAATACCATAGAGCAATAAACGAAAGTCCACTAGCCAGAAATACTTAAAAATTAAAATGTCACCCCTTCCCAAATATACACTTTGCCTCTCATTGGCCTTCCAGCACGTATCTGCTGGCTAGGTCTTGGCAGTTTTTCAAACAAGCTAAAAATGGTGGGTGTGCTGTACCATGTTCTCATAAGTAGGAAACAAGCCCAAATGAGGGACAAATTGTGCTCTTGTTTGTTTAACCTATGAGACCAGCACGTAACGGTGTGAAGAAATAAAGGTTCCATTCCTCGTCACTTATTTTGTGGCTGAGTCCAGTCTCTTGTTAAATCTATTTAGACTGGTTTACGAAAATAGTGCGATAACCAATAAATGCAGGGCACCAGTCTATCGCGGGAAATACAAAAACTTGACGAGTCAATATTTAGATGTTTATTTAATCAGTGAATTTGTTTTCGTGTGTATCAATGTAAAGTTAACACATATCAATGAATAATTACTCTTGGTCCTCTTCCCAGTGAAATAGTTTGTTCAGCAGTGACGTAAACATGCCACAACACACTTTTCTCAAACCTGACACTCAAACACCTGTGTTGATTTTGGTTCGAAACGAACAGTTTTGGTATCTGGATGTTTACTCATTAATGATATAAGCGGATATGGTTGTCAGGTTTGTATGTGATATATAAATGCTCAGAATATTTATAACGTTTATCTTTGATTGTTGACCGCTAAAAAGTAAATCGGATTATGTCAAAAACTTCCCCTGTCCTTACCCGTGATCTTAGACGTGGTTACCTCGGCTCTACTTTACTTGCGTGTAGAGCCGTGGCACGACCCCACATAAAACTGGAGATTTGCATAAAACATATATTCCATACAAATATGTACACACAACTGTTCCCACAACTATTTTGTTACATTTTCTTCAACAAACAGTCAATATGCAAACATAGTTAACTAAAAATAAATGACATTTCCTCATTTTCAATGATTTTTTGACCATTTCTCTAAAAATTTAAAAATCTTCTTTTATTGTAAAAGTTGTGTAAAATGGCATGTATTTTGTACACATGCTGTATATACTGTGTCCTTGGCCTAATATTAATTATTTTTAACAACATTATATAATTTCTGGTCATTTCATCAAGTTTTATTCAACAGAAAAGGATTTTATGCAAATCTCCAGTTTTATGTGGGGTCGTGCCACGGCTCTACACGCAAGTAAAGTAGAGCCGAGGTAACCACGTCTACCGTGATCTGTGTCAGTGACCACATGTCCTTATTTGTATTAGAGCTGAAACGATTAGCAAAATTTGGTAGCCAGGTAGTTGCTTGCATTAACTGTCGACTAACCGAATAATTGTTTCTGAGGTTTAGCATGTATGATGTGAAATGACGGCATTTTGACGAGATTCGCGGCGAATTTCGGGAGTTCCGTTTTCGGTTACGGAGTTTGAGATTTAGCAGTAACCATTTACGTACACATCCTGTGATGATGACGTGATTCTAACGGTAATTTTGAGTCTTAAAAAGGGTAGGATTTTGTACTTTATAATGGGTTTTATGTGTATTCATTTAGTTTAATGTATTAGATGTGTCATTCTTAATGTTACTGTTTGGTATCAGGCACCAGTTATGTGGATTAAGGCACTTTTATAAGTTGTATTGTTTAAAATCTGTGATGTCATAATACAGTTTATCAGTTGTCAAGTTGTTGTTAGCTGTAGGCTTAACAACCATGATTAGGTCATAGGGTGATTTGATTTTAAAATAGGTCTGGGTTTGAATCTTGAGGTGATCAGATGTATTTGTAGCATGCTAATGCTGGGTTTGAATCATAAGTGTTATTTTGAGTGATATTTTTAACAGGCTCAGTTTGGGTTCGAATGTTAAGGTTACAAGAAGTGTTTTACCGGGTTGTTAATATTTATATTAGGAGTTGTTATTATTTGTGTGATACCAGTTGTGTTTTACCAGAAGGTGTTTTGCTGATTGAAGTGCATGCGCCAGATTTAGGTTAGTAATTTTACATCCGGAATTGTTATTTATTCTTAGTGATAATATATTGTGTATTATTCAGAAACCGTAAAGTCGGATACTGTTTAATAGGGTTTTAATCAGTATATTGGTGTTTATAGACAGAGACCGTAAAGTCGGAGACTGGCTATATGTTCGGTATCAGAGACCGTAAAGTCGGAGACTGTGCCGGTGGTATACGTGATTAATTATTGGTTTGATAACCATTGGTTTCAGTATATTTATCACTATAGGTTGTAATACATTCCGTGTTGTATTGGTGGTACTTTATCTGGTAACTATCACATTTCGGTTGAAGACCAAGCATTTGGTTTAACTTGTAATATTTGTGTAAAGAATTTACAAAGGTTTCTTGGGTCAAGAACACAGGTATTGTGTTCGTTTTTAATTACAACAGATTGTTGTAATAACGGTAACAGGTTGTAATAACGGTAATATATTGCGGTAACGGTAATATATATATTCGGGTATTTATAGGTTATTACTATTATCAGTAGCAGTAGTAACTTTGTAGTTTAAAACTTAGTTTCTAGTAATATTTATATTTCGTATCTGTAATACAGTAATACGATTTAATTTAGATTTGCTGTGTATTCTTGTATTTGTATTGCTGGATATTTTACATTAGATTTAATAAATGTCAAATTTATATTAATACGGTGTTATTAATAAGTTGTTACATTAAATCTAAAGATCTTAGTGGTATTATTCTCTTGCGAAGATTAAGGTCAATCTTCCTCCGTTAGGAGTCAGGTCAATGAACTCAGGCAATTTTAAGGTTGTTGCGTAACATATTGGTGATTAAAGTTTTTGTCCTAACAAATTGTTAGGTGGGGGCTCGGAGCTGGGATTTGTTATAAATCTTTATTGGGGCGCAACCTTCACATTTTTGGGGGCTCGTCCGGGATTTGTAAATTAATTGGGGCGCAACCTTCACATTTTTTGGGGGCTCGTCCGGGATTTATACATCTGTTAGGGCGCCACCTTCACATTTTTGGGGGCTCGTCTGGGATTTATACATCTGTTAGGGCGCAACCTTCACATTTTTGGGGGCTCGTCCGGGATTTGTAAATTCATTGGGGCGCAACCTTCACATTTTGGGGGGCTCGTCCGGGATTTATACATCTGTTAGGGCGCAACCTTCACAATGAGAAATACCGAACATGTGTGTTCCGGATGTAAACAAACAAACTGGAGGATCGCGAGATGCTGAAAAGCAAAGAATTCACCAGATTATTGGGTAAATTGTGTCAGTGATTATTGCGTAAATTGGCCAATAATGTAATATTTTGATATTTTAAAAATAAAATGCTTTAAAATGATACGTTTTAACTTTTAAGGCTAGCTTTAACTCGAGATACTCATAGTTCCAACGATCGCGTAAAATCCACTATGTGGTGATATACACAAGAAAACAATTAACCGATTTCATAATATTGGCGTCGACTAGTGCTTTGATAACCTACTAATCGATTAGTACGAATATGACTTTCAGCTCTAATTAAGCGTCCCGCAAGGGACGCTTGTTTGTGTATGGGAGAGCTTCCGGCTCCGCCGGCTCCTGCGGCTCCGCATTTTGTTTTCCTTATAACTCTGTAACCGTTAGGCGGATTCTTTTCAAATTTGGCAGGTTTAGGCAGTAGCCCTGGGGAATTTTTTTGAATATGCTGCAGTGACATTTCAACCAATCAGAGAGGTCACATGACCAAAAATGTCTTTTTTCGATGGGGAAGCTTGTCCGGATGATAACTTGAAAGGAATTTTATCAATTCACCTGAAACTTGGCAAATACATTCATTCTATTAAAATCTGGAAATCATTAGATTTTGGCATTGATTGGTCAAGAAATGGCCGAGTAATTAATGATTAATTAATCATTACGAATTTTCCAAATAAGGAAAACACAAAAATGCTTATATCTCGAAAACCGTGCTAGATAGAGCGATTTCGACGAAATTTTTGACCCACAGGGTATCTCTGCGGAGTAGTTTTCCCAATTTTCAAAAAAATTTTGTCTCGCCCAAAATGCCGGCCATTTTGAATTTTCGAAATTTTCGCAAAAATTGCAAAACACAAAAATGCTTATATCTCAAAAACCGTGCTAGATAGAGCAATTTCGACAAAATTTTTGACCCGCAGGATATCTCTGCGGAGTACTTTTCCCAATTTTCAAAAAATTTTTGTCTCGCCAAAAATGGCGGCCATTTTGAATTTTCGAAATTTTCGCAAAAATTGCAAAACACAAAAATGCTTATATCTCGAAAACCGTGCTAGATAGAGCGATTTCGACGAAATTTTTGACCCTCAGGGTATCTCTGCAGAGTAGTTATCCCAATTTTGAAAATAAATTTGTCTCGCCAAAAATGGCGGCCATTTAGAATTTTCGAATTTTTCGCAAAAATTGCAAAACATAAAAAAAATGGTTATATCTCGAAAACCCTGCTAGATAGAGCGATTTCGACGAAATTTTTGACCCACAGGGTATATCTGCAGAGTAGCCATGCCAATTTTCAAAAAAATTTTGTCTCGCCAAAAATGGCGGCCATTTTGAATTTTCGAATTTTTCGCAAAAATTCCAAAACACAAAAATGCTTATATCTCAAAAACCCTGCTAGATAGAGCGATTTCGACGAAATTTTTGACCCACAGGGTATCTCTGCAGAGTAGCCATGCCAATTTTCAAAAAAATTTTGTCTTGCCAAAAATGGCGGCCATTTTGAATTTTCGAATTTTTGCGCAAAAATTGCAAAACACAAAAATGCTTATATTTCAAAAACCGTGCTACATAGAGCGATTTCGACGAAATTTTTTATCTTCAGGGTATCTCTGCAGAGCAGCTATCCCAAAGAGCTTTCACTTGGTGAAGTTTCAGACCCATAGCTAATTGCTCACCTACTCAAAAAGAGTAAATGCGAATTACCTCTAAAAGTATTGCAGATGGCCAATTTTTCTCAAATAACTCATTCACCTACTTTTGGAAGAGCTTTCACATGGTGAAGTTTCAGACCCATAGCCAATTATTCACCTACTCAAAATGAGTAAATGCGAATTATTTCTAAAAGTATTGCAGATAGCCAATTTTTCTCAAATAACTCATTCACCTACTTTTGGGAGAGCTTTCACATGGTGAAGTTTCAGACCCATAGCTAATTATTTACCTACTCAAAATGAGTAAATGCTAATTATCTGTAAAAGTATTGCGGATACCCAATTTTTATCAAATAACTCATTCATCTACTTGTGGGAGAGCTTTCACATGGTGAAGTTTCAGACCCATAGCTAATTACTCACCTACTCAAAATGAGTAAATGCGAATTATCTCTAAAAGTATTGCAGATAGCCAATTTTTCTCAAATAACTCATTCACCTACTTTTGGGAGAGCTTTCACTTGGTGAAGTTTCAGACCCATAGCTAATTACTCACCTACTCAAAATGAGTAAATGCGAATTATCTCTAAAGGTATTGCAGATAGCCAATTTTTCTTCAAATAACTCATTCACCTACTTTTGGGAGAGCTTTCACTTGGTGAAGTTTCAGACCCATAGCTAATTACTCACCTACTCAAAATGAGTAAATGCGAATTATCTCATAAAGTATTGCAGATAGCCAATTTTTGTCAAATTAATCATTCACCTACTTTTGGGAGAGCTTTCACTTGGTGAAGTTTCAGACCCATAGCTAATTACTCACCTACTCAAAATGAGTAAATGCGAATTATCTCTAAAAGTATTGCAGATAGCCAATTTTTCTCAAATAACTCATTCACCTACTTTTGGGAGAGCTTTCACTCTGTGAAGTTTCAGACCCATAGCTAATTACTCACCTACTCAAAATGAGTAAATGCGAATTATCTCTAACAGTATTGCAGATAGCCAATTTTTCTCAAATAACTCATTCACCTACTTTTGGGAGAGCTTTCACTTGGTGAAGTTTCAGACCCATAGCTAATTACTCACCTACTCAAAATGAGTAAATGCGAATTATCTGTAAAAGTATTGCAGATAGCCAATTTTTCTCAAATTAATCATTCACCTACTTTTGGGAGAGCTTTCACTTGGTGAAGTTTCAGACCCATAGCTAATTACTCGTCTACTCAAAATGAGTAAATGCGAATTATCTCTAAAAGTATTGCAGATAGCCAATTTTTCTCAAATAACTCATTCACTTACTTTTGGGAGAGCTTTCGCTTGGTGAAGTTTCAGACCCATAGCTAATTACTCACCTACTCAAAATGAGTAAATGCGAATTATCTCTAAAAGTATTGCAGATAGCCAATTTTTCTCAAATAACTCATTCACCTACTTTTGGGAGAGCTTTCACTTGGTGAAGTTTCAGACCCATAGCTAATTACTCACCTACTCAAAATGAGTAAATGCGAATTATCTCATAAAGTATTGCAGATAGCCAATTTTTGTCAAATTAATCATTCACCTACTTTTGGGAGAGCTTTCACTTGGTGAAGTTTCAGACCCATAGCTAATTACTCACCTACTCAAAATGAGTAAATGCGAATTATCTCTAAAAGTATTGCAGATAGCCAATTTTTCTCAAATAACTCATTCACCTACTTTTGGGAGAGCTTTCACTCTGTGAAGTTTCAGACCCATAGCTAATTACTCACCTACTCAAAATGAGTAAATGCGAATTATCTCTAAAAGTATTGCAGATAGCCAATTTTTCTCAAATAACTCATTCACCTACTTTTGGGAGAGCTTTCACTTCGTGAAGTTTCAGACCCATAGCTAATTACTCACCTACTCAAAATGAGTAAATGCGAATTATCTCTAAAAGTATTGCAGATAGCCAATTTTTCTCAAATTAATTATTCACCTACTTTTGGGAGAGCTTTCACTTCGTGAAGTTTCAGACCCATAGCTAATTACTCGTCTACTCAAAATGAGTAAATGCGAATTATCTCTAAAAGTATTGCAGATAGCCAATTTTTCTCAAATAACTCATTCACCTACTTTTGGGAGAGCTTTCACTTGGTGAAGTTTCAGACCCATAGCTAATTACTCACCTACTCAAAATGAGTAAATGCGAATTATCTCTAAAAGTATTGCAGATAGCCAATTTTTCTCAAGTAACTCATTCACCTACTTTTGGCAGAGCTTTCACTTGGTGAAGTTTCAGACCCATAGCTAATTATTCACCTACTCAAAATGAGTAAATGCTAATTATCTCTAAAAGTATTGCAGATAGCCAATTTTTCTCAAATAACTCATTCACCTACTTTTGGGAGAGCTTTCACTCTGTGAAGTTTCAGACCCATAGCTATTTATTCACCTACTCAAAATGAGTAAATGCTAATTATCTGTAAAAGTATTGCGGATACCCAATTTTTATCAAATACTCATTCATCTACTTGTGGGAGAGCTTTCACATGGTGAAGTTTCAGACCCATAGCTAATTACTCACCTACTCAAAATGAGTAAATGCGAATTATCTCTAAAAGTATTGCAGATAGCCAATTTTTCTCAAATAACTCATTCACCTACTTTTGGGAGAGCTTTCACTTGGTGAAGTTTCAGACCCATAGATAATTATTCACCTACTCAAAATGAGTAAATGTGAATTATCTCTTAATAGTATTGCAGATAGCCAATTTTTCTCAAATAACTCATTCACCTACTTTTGGAAGACCTTTCACACACGAAAATGAAAAATTGTGAATATCTCGGAAAAGCTATTTCTTCTGCTTTAATGCTCGGCGGGAGATACACACCACGGCAGTGGTCTTGACAAAAATTTTTGTCTCCCCAAAAATGGTGGCCATTTTTAATTTTCAAACTTTTTGCAAAACACAAAAATGCTTATATCTCGAAAACTGTGCTATATGGAGCGAACTCAACAAAATTTTGGACCTGCTGGGTATCTCTGCAGAGTAGCCATGCCAATTTTCAAAATATTTTTGTCTCGTCAAATATAGCGGACATTTTTAATTTTTTTATTTTTTGCAAAACACAAAAATGCTTATATCTTGAAAACCGTGCTAGATAGAGCAGACTGCGCTGACTTTGGTTGCCACAACAGTATAAGGCTAGAAACGAAGCATTTTCGTATTACTTTAGCACTCACCTTTATATCCTTTTCGGGACGCTTTGTTTTTGCTATGCAAAAACATTATCTTTTTTTTTTGCGAGCGATCCTCTAGTTTGTATCTGTTTTTGTGTCAGTGATTTCACAGGATAATTCTATGAGCTTCTCCACGTCGGCCATGCTTCCTAGTTATGACGTCAATATTACGTTACTGCCTTGCTAACAATTATCGCCAACTACCAATTATCGCCACCAAAAAATTAAACGTTCAAATTTCAGTAAAGATCATATATTTTGAAAGCTTTTTGTTGTATATTTGTCCCATTCACTTTGGTAAAAAGTTTTACCTCATGTTTCCTAGACTTGGGATGCTAGTCATGCTACTTTGCTGAAATTATATCTATTTGAATTCTGTCTGGTGATAATTGGTACCCGGCAATAATTGGTAGCAAGGCAGTATACTGTGTCTGTGAAATAAAGGGTCGAGGACCTTCTCCTTGCACGGACATGGAAGACAACAAATACGGACAAGGACAGGTGTAGGCAGCCTTGGCTATTTGTTACAGTTGCTTCTTTGCACAGATACACATATATGGGTGAAAAAGATAGGTGTAGTTCTTATGCCAGTTGCACCAGCAGTCATACTGCTTAAGTAAAACTATTAATAAAATATGCAATAAAACAAATATTTTCCACAGGTATAAAATATTTCAGGCATTATTTAGGCCGAATTATGAAGAAAATATCCATTAAAATGATGAAATATATTTGTATTCTTTCAACATGAATGTCAAAGGTTGTATGTCAGATGATTATTGACCTAGTTTTCATGCTATATGTCGGTTGTTTCAGAAAATTTATAATTGAAATAATCTTCATGCAATCATATGCAAAAAAGACACCACTGTTAAACACTGCAAATAACAACCTTTCCAGTGGTGTTTTAATTGTAAATCCGTCCAAAAAATTAATTGTTTGCAAACAGTTGAAATTGAACAAAAATTTCACTTCACATTGGTAAAAATATTGGTGAGCTAAGTTTTGTTTGCAATCAAAATAGACACCTTAGAGTTTGACAAGTGATATCTAGGTAAATGATTTAGCTACTAAAATGACAAATATTGTCATTTTAAAGACATATAGTAGTAGATTTTGACAGTTTTTATTTGCAGGAATTTCATTTTATTTTGGCTGAGATGTGGTTAAATATATTGCTAACACACATTAACTGGTAATAGCATGAAACTAGATCATCGACCATAAGTTAAACATCTTTAAGTTATGATTTATGTGCATCTCGTGATCTTGTGACCATTAACTTATACACCCCAGTTTGTACACAAATGGAATTAATCTTTTTTTTTTTTTCAATGAAATTAAGCATTTATATCAAGGAGTTGACAGTCGATTTGCATGTAACTAGTGACCAATGACCATGGCAGCTCGTGACCAACAGCTCATACAGAATTATGCTGCCAAGTACTTGTACACCCATTCCATTAATATTTAAAAATATGAGGGCACAGAATTCTGTGGGGGTATCTAACAACATAATAGAAATGCTTTGGTTAATGTGAATTGAAATTCATTTGTGTAACAGAATCCTATGGAACTTCTAACAATAATATTAATAGAAAATGGTTTGGAAAATGGTAGGTATATTACGTGGAAGGTAAAAACAATATCTTGGGTATGAGTTGTTGATCATGAGCTGCCATTGTCACAAGATGCTCATATACTGGACAGACTTTAAGGACAGGTACAGTAGAACAGAGTGACAAGTAGTCTGTTGTACTGTCCTGTCCATAATACTATCGATCCCTGTAAAAGAATATGATAATAGCTAATAATATTATGACAATTTATTATATTTGTATCATTTTGGAGACAGGTATATAATGAATAGTAATTTGTATATAGATAAAACCAACAGAGCTGAAAACTTTTCCTTTTCACATTTAATTCATATTTCTAAGCTGAAAAGATTTTAAAGAAGGGGGAAATGAAAACAGACAGAATAAAAATGGACATAACTTTATAAAAAATATCTTCCAAATATTGCAAATAAGGTATAGTTGTTTTGAAGCTGAATGAAACAAATACACACCAAACGGCTTTTAAAGATATTTGGGCATTATTGCCAAATAAACGTTTCATTTTTGGGTGGTTTTTATTGGTAGCAACTTAGAAAGACAGTAATAAACAAATTTGAGGTGCTCTGGAGTCTGGATTAAAAAAAACAACCAGACAAACCATGGCCAGAGTGGTAGTCCAGCATGAGAAATTCCTCCAGGATAGACCAGCACCAGATCTGCCCCAGCAGGAGGACATTGCACATGATCTGGCCCAGGAAGGACCAACCACAGATCTGCATGATGACAAATTCCGGGATTATCCCATACCTGTGGAATTGAAGCAGCAGGCCAAGAATAATGATTTTAGGTCAGCAGGGACTCTGGTCCAAGAGATCGTGATCAGCAAGAGAGGAACCATTTTTACCAAAGCTGGTCAATATAGTTGCCAACCTCTACAGGCAGACCTGATCTTTGATCTGGATGAAGATCATATTGCTCAGAACTTCCTACATGGTGATGCCAATGAGAACAATCAGAAGAGCCAGCCAGCGAAGACATCTGCTGTGTGTCACAGACAGACAGCTATTCATCCTGAGAAAACCAAAAGATGGTGCATAGGTGAAAACTTTAAAGTGGTGAAACATTTACAAAAGATGGAACACCTTTTGACACCCTCCATTTTGTTGGAATTTTGCACGAGATGTGGGTGATGACTTGAGGATTTATTGTTGCGAGATGCATGTATCCCCAAGTTACTACTTATAACATTAATTGTATTTGTTTTCTCGATTAATGACCTACAAGTCATGCTGTTAATAATCAGTATTTAAGGCTTTAAGGGCTATGCAGGTATTGATGGGTGGGCAGCAAGAAAAAGCTTGTCTGTGCTTATCTCGGAAACCGTGAGGTGTAAGATGTTGATATTTGGTAGGGACATTGGTTAGAGGTCTAGGTGTGCAACGTCATGGTGTGACCTTGATTTTATCTTTGGCCTTGCCGTAGTGACCTTGAGTTTGAAAATATTATCTGGGCTATATCTTAGTAACCGAAAGGTGTATGAAGGTGATACTTAGTAGGGACATTGATTGGGGGTTGTAGAAGTGCAACGTCATGTTGTAACCTTGATTTGACCTTTCCTTTTACAATCTTGTTCAGCCTATATTTAGAAAATCATAAGGTGTAGGATGTTCATTCTTGGTTTGGACATTGGTTTGAGCTTGTACTGGCGCAAGGTCATAATGTGCCCTTGATTTGACCTTGCTGTTGTGACCTTAACCCTTCTTTTCTGGGCTTATATCTCAAAAACTGTGAGATGTATGAAGTTGATGCTTGGTGGGAACATTGGTTAGGGGGTGTAGGTGTCAATGTCATGATGTGGCCTTGATTTGACCGTTAACCTTGCTAAAGTGACAGACCGTGAAATCTTGTCTGGGCTGTCTCTAAGAAACCGTAAGGTGTAGAAAGTTGACACTTGTAAGGGAAATTGGTTGGGGGTGTAGGTGTGCCACACAATAGTATGATTTGATTTGACCTTTAACCTTGCTATAGTGACCTTGACGTTTAAAATCTTGTCTGGGTTATATCTCGGAAACCGTAAGAAGTAAAAAATTTATACTTAGTAAGTTGTTAGTAGGGACATCATTCAGGGTGTAGCTGTGCAATGTAATGGTGTCACTATGATTGATCTTTGACCTTGCTTTAGTGACATTCACCTTTAAAGTCTTATCCTGGCTATACCGTGGAAACCGGAAGATGTAGAAAGTTGACAGTTGGTAGGGACATTCACTGTAGGTGTGCAGTGGCATGGTGTGACCTTGGTTTAGCCTTTTACTTTGCCATATTGGCCATGACTTTAAAATTACTTCCGGGCCATATCTCAGAACCCTAAGGTCTAGAAAGTTGAAAGTTGGTAGGGACATTGGTTGGGGAGTTGAGGCTTGCAATGTTATGGTGTGACCTTGATTTTACTTTTGACCTTGTGACCTTACCTTTAAAACCTTGCCCTGGCTATATCTCTCAAACTGAGGAGCTGGCTGTTGCAACTTATTATGACTTAACTTTTTATCCTAATTGTACTGTCTCCTTTGACAATTATACTTCAATTAAGAAGTTTAACAGCTTCATACTTATTGATGCTATCATAGTGCTGTTGAATCACCTTGTTTTGATACTTTGTCTTTACATAGATATTTGCCTTCTTACATGTTCTTTTCTCCTGCACCATTACAGAATTTACACTGTCTATTCTTAAAGTCTCCTGAGCTTTTATACTATTTCATCTCTTCTATTTCTTATGGTGTTCAATGTTATTTCCCCAAGCTGTGGGGTACGAGCACTTCTGATGCTGTTTTCATCTTTGGGCTGCTTGGATTATGTAGTCATACCAATAAAAGTTGTTTCAAATTACACCATGATAACGCTGCAGAAATAGCTTGACTATGTTGATATTCTGATGTATTTGTTGTAGTCATTTTATTTTTGTATTATTTACAGATGTTCTCCTTTGAAATCACAGCAGAATGGTCAATACAGAAAACCAAGACAGATTAGTGAAGGTGCCAGTCCATTTTCACCAAAACGTAGACTCATGTTTGTGGATTCACTGTTCAAGGGGGAGATATTCTATCTCGACCCAAAAGCTTTTAGTAACTCAGCTACTGTTGCTGAAATTGAGAAAAATGTTCAGTTGCTGGGAGGTAAAATAGAAAAGTTTATGTGTAAAGATGTCACGTGTGTTGTGTCGGATCGTAAAGAGCCATCTAAGAATGTGCAGACTGGGGTGAAGGATGGATTGTCCCCCCATTCCACGGCTTCTCCCATGTCAAGAGGTCAGGCCTTGTTGCTGAAGGCTCAAAATAGTGGAAGCAAAAACTGTACAGACATCTTAATGACTGCAAAGCAACTTGGTATCAAGGTGTTGGATGCAAAATATTTAGTGACTAAGATTCAGGAACAACTGGAAAAATGTAATCCTAATGGTAGATGGGAGCATGCCAGACTCTCTAAGAAAAAAACACAATGTACAAAGAAGATACGTGCCATTTCAGGGAACTATGTAAAATTTGAACATGAATCTTTGAGTTTTCGACCTGTGTATGGTCGATTCAACAAATTTCCCACACTGTTTTTTCATGATGATTATGAAGGATCACCATTTGATGCTGAACCAAAGAAGCCTGTACCATCAAAACATGGGACTCCTGCAGCTCAGCAAGATATAAAAGTGAGTTCCAAGTATTCAAATTCTCCCAGACCACATTCTTCAAAACAAAAACCAAAGAGGAATTTGATTCCAAAACCAAAGAGTGGATATTGTGAGAGTTGTGAGTTGCATTTCAATGACTTGAACCATCATGTAAAATCCAAGCCTCATCTTGACTTTATAGCGGATAAAGAAAACTTTGCAAGTTTGGATAAGTATTTGAGTGATTTGCCTTCTGTATCTGATCTTGTTGGAAATGTTAGTGGTGATTACCAGGATATAACCTTGGAAAAGTCATTAACTCATAGTTATATCCCTGATGAAGGCAATATACCATCAGTGGATGTGGAAAATTCTGGTGTTGGTTACAAGCAAATTGATGCACAGCAAATGTTTGGCAAGCACAGTTTGTCTAATCCGCCTACTGAGGTTTCACCCTGCCACAGCAATAAACATATATTTGGAGAGGCATTCAGTAACAAAACCCCATCTTTCAGTACTCCCACACTGTTTCTCAATGAAGATTCTGCAAAAATTCACTCAAGTTTAACTCAGGATACTGAAACACATAATGAAGGTCTTGAGATTTTAACCACAGAGCAGAGTGAGAACGGCAAGTTATACAGGCGATTGTTTGATACAGGCGGAACATGTTTGGAGCAAAGTGAATCTCAAGATGAAAAGAAAGATTTACATACAACAGTAAGTAGCAGGCTTGACATTGATCCTGACCACAAAATTCTAGACCGACTGAGTCAGTCGCAAGAAGCTGCACTGACGGGAACAGGAACAATTACCAATGAAGTTGGACTTGTCCATGGTGCTGAGGTAAACAAACATGTAAATCAAGACATAGGAAATAGCCAACAAATAAATAGCATGCAAAATTTGCTTGACATTCAGGATACCCATAATGAAAGTTGTCACGATCAGCTAAAAACTGACAAGGCTGAAAGTGAATTTAAAGGACAGTGTAGTGAGGGACTTTCTGAGAAAGGTTTAACTGGTTACAATATATCATACAGTGACATATCTCACCCTGATATGTATCAGCAAGGCAATGTCTCACACTATAACATATCTTCATTTTTGGACAACTGGCAGCCATTGAGTTCAAAGTTGGACACCATTATTGAAAATGTAATTTCTGACTGTCGTGTGAAAGAACAAAATGGTAAAGATGTTAAGGGTAGTGAGCTTGACCCTGGAAAGGAACTGGAGTTCCAACACGAGGGTCTGTTTGTGAGTGAACATGATAGCTTAGTAAATTTTAACAACTGTGTCTTACAGCCAGAATTACTTCAGCAGAATTTGCCTTCTGAAATGAGTGGTTTAGTGACTTCACATACTGCCTGCACTACATCATACACCGCTGAAAGTGGGGTGGCAACAGACAGGGTTTTTAGTGATATCTCAGAATGTAATATAAGTCAGGGAAACAACCATCATATTGTACTATCCAACTCAGACATAGCCAATGTTACAACAATGAAACATAGCACATCTTTAACAGAGAACAAGTCAAGTGCTTTGAGTGCTCTGACCTCAAATCACTTAGAATCCTCTCAAGTTATTTCAAGCTCAAAAAGCTGTAGCCTTGGCCCTCCAGAACTCTCTATACAGGAACCAGTCCCCAATAATATAGTTGAGTATAGCGAACCTCCCCAGCTCAGTGTTTGTGTGCCCATTCTGAGTGAACATAGTGTGTCTGGATCCACGCAGTTCTATGATGAGCTTGAGAGTATCCCAGAAATGCCTGTCTTAGATGCTGTAGTTGTAAACCATACAGACTCCAGCAGTGATGATAGTTCCAGTACTCTTTGTTCTTTGAGTACTCATTCATCCAGTGAGTCTCAGTCTTCTGATTCTTCAATGTCATCTATAAAGAGTGGTAAGCTCTTTGGACCACCACGACAGGTGATGTTTAAAAAGTGTAGCAGTGACATGAAAACTCGGTTGATGGAGATGTGCAGTGAATCATTTAGAAGAATTCTAACACCAAAGAGAGGAAGACAAAGTTCTAAGTTAGGCACAAGTGATATTGGAAGAACTTGTACAGAAGAACAGTCTTATCTGTGTACAAAAATGAGTAATTGTTCTCTCACAAGAGAGACTGATACTGCACTTGATATATTGAAACAGCTCTGTGATAATTTTATGTTACCAGAATCTCAAGAACATGAAGTGAAATGTGATGAGACCAGACAGCCACTAGAATATTATGATATTAACAGGCCACAGCCAAGTGATACAATGCAAGAATCTGAAAAATCAGAACAAATTGCTTCACCAAAACCGTCTGTTAGCAATTCATTCCAGGAAACAGATATTAATGCACAAGGGAGTACATTAAATGATAACTCCTCAAAGTCTGAAGAATTAGATAAAAATACTGCTGTGGATACAGTGATTAATAGTGCCAGTTCGTTGGAAGAATGTGAGGAAAAACAAAATGTTCATGTCTGTGTCGTTACTGATGTAAAAAATGTAAATAAAGAGGCAACAGATTATTTTACTCGAATCAGTGACCGACAAGAGAAGGACATTGAGTCACAAGTCTTAGCCAGTGGTAATATATCTTGTGAAAATCAATCGCTTGATGATGTTCATAACAAGCATGAGTATTCCTTTATCAGTGAGTCTGACACTGACAGTAGGTGGAATACTAATCTGAAACTAACCTGTGATAATATTTTAAACAAACTCGACACTGATTTAAAAGTAACTGATACTGACAGTACCACGGGAAAGAGTTCTGAACTTAGTGTGAAACCATCATTAGCAAGCTATGTTGAGCATAATGAACGTTTGTGCATATCGCACACAGAGTTGGCAAATCAAGAATCTCATGCTTTGTCTGCAACATGCAGTCCTAATGTCCATGCCACTGATGTTGGCATTGAAAATAATTATACCGACTTCAGCAGCCTTCAAACATCCATTGCAACAGTATTGAAAGAATCCATGCAGCTTGTTGATGGAGCAGAACCAATTGCAGAGGATTGTTTTGAAGTACCAAACTCGACAGATGAGCTACCTGAATTCAGTCATCAGGAACATTTACCAGATATGTATGTTAGTCCAAATATTACAATGCAGGACTTTGATCCTTTTCAAAACCTTCAAAATGCCGGCAGCAGCAATAAATCTTTGCCTTTCAAAAAAAGGCATCTGATGTTTGATTTGCCACAAGAAAATAGTGAAATAAGTTCAAAGAAAAAGAAGATTCCAGCTGCTAAAGGGCGAAAGAGAACCAATAAAACTTCAGAGAAGAGTAAAGCAAACAAGAAAGTTTACAGTTCCAAAGTGCCTTTCTCTATGAAAAAAGCATCCCTTGAGTCGGACTTCTCCAACAACACTAATGTGCTTCCTATGATAGACGAGAGTAGCTGTGATTCTGCTGTTATTGATGTGTGTGGTATTTCTGATGAGGACGATTCCACTTTAGATAGAACACTAGTTGCCGTTGCTACAGATTCCCAAAATAATGACAGTAAAAGACATTTCCCAATTTCTGATGTCACAAATATAAAGAGGGATGGTCAAATATTTCCCAGAATGGATTCTTTTGAATCTTCCTGTTCAATGAAAAGCGCCTCATCTGGGTATGTGTCTGAAATTCATTCATCCAATGAGATCAACCAAAATGTGCCAAAGAAGAAAGGAAACCCAAAGAAGACTAAAAATAAAGAAAACCAGCCTGAATTGACAATACAGCAGGGGAAAAAGCGAGGCAGAGGTGATACAGAAAGTGATGGAAGTTTTGTAAAGAAATGGAAAGTTTCAGTCAGTAGGGGGGCAAGCCTGGAGGATAAAATGTCTTCAGCGGAGGCTACAGATACAGAGTGGGCTATAAAACCATTAGGAGGTTTAAAGCTCAAACTCTCCAGAATGTCTTCATATGAAACCTCAGGCTCTGAACAAGCTGATGAAGAGGTGGAAATTGTGAAGAGAAGGTCAGTGAGTTCACTGAAAGTGAGCTTTAAGAAAACAGAGAATCAGGATTATTCTACAGAAGTACAGACTCAGGGTACACGCAAGCATGCTAAAGCAAAGCGAAGAAAATCAGCCATATGAGTACCCACTGTATTATGTATGTTGGTTATAAAAAAAGAACCTTTATTATTTTTTACTGAATGTAATATACTTTCTGAGGTTACCATAATGTGCATCAAATTTTCTGTGCAATATTGGATGAATATTGATAGTAAAAGTTAAGAAAGAACACAACATATTTTTGAATCAATGTCATTTTTGAGAACTGTACCAATATGGTTCACGATACATAAATACTGTGAATATAGAAAAAAATGTGTAAAACCAATGGTTAATATTTAAAAGTAAGTTTTAATTCTTGAAGCAGTAAAGGCTTAAATATTTAAAGTATAGCTTAATGTCTAGATGAGTGAACAATAAGGAACATAAACACAAAGTGTGAAATATTTCACTTAGACTTTAATCAGATAAAAACAGTTCATTAGCAATCACTTCTTATGTTATCTGTTGAGACCGAAGCAAAAGTGTTGTTTTCATGATTAAAATAATGTTTTATATCATTTTTGTGAACATAAATGTTATCCAGTTTTTGTAAGTAAATACATGAAATGCATCTTTAATATATTGATCAAGATCATTGATCATTTGCTATATATTGGTTTTAAAACTGTAGAATTTGAGAAAATAGTCTGTAAATGTGTTAGTTCAGTCATACATGAAATCTTTACAATTATATGTGTTCTGTGTAGGTGACATTTTTATTTATTGATTATATAACTTATTATATGCAGTATGATTTTTGAAAGAATATTTATTGAATAGCGTTTTAATTTGAATTGAGATATAGCCAATTTGCTATATATGCCTGATAAACTTTATCCAATTGTACATAACATTTATACATTATGAGATAAATTATATTATTTATGATATTAGTTGTGGGAATTTTTAAAGTGATCTCATTATAATCTGTTTTTCATTCTTATTCCAAAGTGGACCTTGTGAAAAAGCATTTGACCTGCATTTCCTTTTGTGTGCCTTTGTTGATGTTTACACAATTTAGTGTTACAATGTTTATAATTATGCAAGACTATATGTTCATATTATGAAAAATATATGGCTCGTACTGCTAATATTACAAAATGGATGAATTCCAGATAACCTTATTGACATTGACAGACATATAAAATGCATTATTTCTTATAGCAAGTAAAAATCTGGCAAGTTTCAGTTTCAAGCCCAATAAGTATTAAATAAAACTCACAGAGGGGTATATTTTTGATAACGTTTAGTTTGGGAACCAATTTCACAGGACTGTCTGAGAAAGTAAGTACTCTTGAAATAAAATGAAAAATACAGTTCCCTTCCATAAATTGGCACATGTCTCAACTTGGCACTAAAGAGATTACAGAAAATTAATCAACAGTTGGTTGTCATTGGCAACACTAGTGTAATTCTGGAAGTGTATTTTCTATATCGGATGAACTGATGGTAGCCGAAGTGGCCAAACAAAAATTGTTTCGGAATTTCCATGTGGAGCTTTGAAGTTCTGTGCCAATTGGGGGCTCTTAATTACAAGTAGAAATGATATTTTCACTGCTGAAACCATAAAAGGTTAATTGATTGTATTTTTTTCTTGGTAGAGTACATTTTTAATTTGTATCCATATTTTTATCAAACGACATTCATATGATAAACTTAAAACAGTCCCAAATAAGTCCTTGTGACGGGGTAATGCCACGTCATGGTGGGGTGCTGTAAAGAAACAAAGATGAAATGATTACAATTATTTGAGGAAAAAAAGTCCACAAGTTTGAATTAAAAATGTTTTTACACTTCTGCTTAGAATGTTTCTACTACTGTGTATGTAGAATTCCATATTTTCATTATTTTGGGTTACTGATGTGGGTAGATATTTTGCTATTGCAATCAGTTTTTACACGTTGGTACCTTAAATTATTCTTCTTATACTTGTTTTTGAGGCCAATATAACCAAGAGGGAATCTATTTTCTACAGATTTTAGATTAACAGAGTAAAAGATTTAATTGTGAAAAGTAAAACATGAATTTAGGTAATGCAGTTGTTCGTTTATGTGAAGCCAATAGCTTTTGATTAATTTTTGGGCCAAAAAGAAACTCGCTTACTTCCATGCAGCTGGCTTATTTATTGCTTTAGTTTTAGCCATATTTTAAAGTCTTTGTTTTAGCTGTGTTGATCAAATCATTAAATCAATAAATGCAATTTGTTTCTTAATATTGTCTCATTATTTGCTTGCCCCTAATTTACCTGATTCATCTGATGAAGATTGGTCTTGACATTTATTTCTCTGGTAAGTAATTTGATCTGCTTAACTACTGGGCTTCTGTAGAACCAACATACTGTTGTATTATATACATAATCGCCCATTCTGTGGTTTGAAGACTAGAATCCTTCAGAGAAATAAACTACTTCATGCAAATTTTCTCTCACCAATTATCCAGTTTCAAAATGCCACTGAATCAAATGTATAAGTTAGAAGGCTGAAAAACACATGAACCATCATTTCAAAGTAGCGTCATATTTTTGTGCATGTGTCAATCCTGTTAGAGTTGTAGCCTCTATGACTGAGTGGTTGACAAGTTTGGCCTTTAATTAATCCGATATCTCTTACCTCTGCACGTCCAGTTCATGACCTGCGGAATGCATAGATGGCCTGTCATTATACGACCAAACTATTGAAAGGGGTTTGCACCCCAACTTTGACCTCTGAACCATTATAGTAGTAAAGTTAAAAAACTGAAGTTACAAAAACAGGACCTTTTATCATTTGGATTCTAGCCTTGCTTTTGGCTCAAATTTGCAACATATCTTTTTTTCAGACATGTTCACAACTGCTATTTGTATTCATAAAGTACTTGTACATGGTAGAAGATGTAAGCTTGTCAAAGTCTTAGCCATGTGCTAATGTAAAAGTCTGTGTATGTAAGTGTAGATTAAAAATTTTCTCTAATTTCAAAGAAAATCGACTGGATTTGAAAACATATTTTCAAAATGTTGGTTGCATAAGAAATGGCCTATGCGCACTTAAGTGATTTTCCACAAACAGCTTAATCTAAAGTATAACCACAAAACAACCATTTTTTTTGTCCAAAATTGGGTGCCGTTTATACTTTAGAGTCAACTTGGTTTTAAATGAATGACGTGTAAATTGAGCACCCAGAGAGCACAGACCTCTGCCAAGGCACTTAATAAGTAAATTGGAAAATAGGGATTTATTTTGTATCCAGAACTAGGGTGACCCAGGGGTAATATTCACAAAAGGAATCAAGCTCAAGATGAGCCAAAAATCAGCTTAAGTTTACAGCCATTTATACTAAACTATAGCAGATTTTTTGTTCAACTTGATTACTTTTGTTAATACAGCCCAAGATCAGACTCAAATTTTAATGGGAATTCAGTTAAATTGGCAAAGACCCATCTCATTTTTTCATTCCAATCAGTAGTATGCTAGTATTTGCTTATTACTGTTTACATTAATTTTCCAGTTACGTTTGCAGTTTCGTGTATTTCATAAATATAAATTTAAAAAAAAACATCTCCCGCGAGGCGGAGTCGAACCACCGACCTAAGGATCACTGCTGTTCACTAACTACAGTCCTCCGCTCTACCAACTGAGCTATCACGGGTTGGCTGAAACTATCAAAAATCTATATATGAACCAACCTTTCATCAAGGGTGCGCACAATCGCTAAATTGATTCTATGCGCATGTTTTATCCCAATGCAAAGTGTAACCAAGGTAAAGATCCGCAAACTCTACGACAATAAAGATGACCTTAACATAAGAATACACAGTATTAGTATATGGTATATCATACGACATGTCATATCACCGATGTGTACACTATTAACTTGTAATTTGTTTGTTTTGCACTTCCCATTTTTTCAAGATATCAGTTGAAATTAAACACACGTTAAAAGTTGCGCAGTTACAAGTTTTCGTTTCATCACGCATTTCCGGAAATATTTCGAGAGCATCCTCAGCGCTGAAGTGAGTGCGTGCAATGGGGGATGGTATGTACGTAGTGGGGGACATCCCCAATTACGTTATCTCCGTAATGAGAGATGCTTCAAAGAGTAATCATTATTTGGAGAGAGAGAAAAAAAACCAACTAAAATACAACACAAACTAATGATTCAGCAATGAAAATAACAGCTATTTATTAAACAATACAAGTACAGCATTACTGAACACAAACAAAGCATTCAGCAATGAAAATAACAGTTTAGGACCCCTCTCCTCCCCCATCCCTGAATAAGGAGATATATGAGTGAGTGTCTCCCACTGCGCACATGACAGAGATCCTCTGCTCCTCCCCCATCCCCCACTGGGGACATGTATCAGTAAGTGTCCCCTACTGTGTACATGGCATAGATCCTCCTCTCCTCACCCATCCCCCACTGGGGACATGTGTGACCGAGTGTCTCCCACTGCGTACATGGGAAAAATCCTCCACTCCTTCCCCATTCCCCACTGGAGACATCTATCAGTGAGCGTCCCCCACTGAGTACATGGTGCAGATTCCCTGCATCTCCCCAATCCCCCACTGGGGACATGTGTGACTGAGTGTTCCCCACTGATTACATGGCAGAGATCCTCCTCCTCCCCCCTCACCCACTGGGGACATGTATCAGTGAGTGTCCCCCCACTGAGTACACAGCAGAGATCCTCTTTTTCTCCCCATCCCCCACTAAGGACATGATGTGAGCATCTTCCACTGCCCACATTACTGGAATCCTCCTAAGGTTTTTCGTTTCTGCACAGTATCTTAAAAATAGCATCAGAGATGCCCATAAGGGCAAAGTCCCTACAGGAAGGTAGGTCACATCATGAGGTTGCACACCTACACCCTCTAACCAGTGTCCATAGCAAGTATCAACTTTCTACACATTGTGGTTCCTCAGATATAGCCCAGACAAGATGTTAAAGGTCAAGGTCACTACAGGAAGGTCAAAGGTCAAATCAAGGTCACATCATGACGTTGCACACTTATACCTCCCAATCACTGTCCATACCAAATATCAACCTTCCATACCTTACAGATGCCAAGATATAGTCTGGACAAGATTTTAAAAATTAAAGTCACTACAGCCAAGTCAAAGTCAAATCAAGGTCACACCCTGACGTTGTACACCTACACCCCCTAATTATACCCCCTTACAGTTCCCAAGATATAGAACAGACCAGATTTTTGAAAGTTAAGGTCACTACAGCAAGGCTAAAGGCCATATCAAGGTCAAACCACGTCATTGCTAACCAATGTCCCTGTCAAGTATGAATTTCCCACACCAATTTCTGAGATATAGCCCAGAAAATATTTTAAAGGTCAAACTTCATTACAGTAAGGCCCAAGGTCAAATCAAGGTCACATCATGACACTGCACACATACATCCCCTAGCCAATGTCCCTACAAAACTTCTTACTTATTATGGTTTCTGAGATACAGCTCAGACAAATGTTTTCCCCTCATCCGTCCTCCCGCCAGACCGCCTGCCCATGGGTGAAAAGTTTTCACTGAAAACACCTTGACAAATTCATTTAAAATTTGGCAAGTGATCGTAACTAGTTCCCAAGGTGTGCCCTATTGTGAGGTGATCTTGAACTCCCATATATGAAAGAATTATATTGAGATTAATGTTTATCCCACCGCCCTTAAGGGCTGTCAGGGTATTGTTTTTACTCATGGCCTCCCGAGGGGTGGGTGGGCAGACTCTGGGAAAAGTTTGGCTGGGCTGTATCTCACAAACCGTAATATGTAGAAAGTTGATACTTGGTAAGGACATTGGTTCTGGGGCTGTAGGTGTGCAACATCATGGTGAGACCTTGATTTGACCTTTGACCTTGCCGTAGTGACCTTGACCAATAAAATCTTGTCTGGGCTATATCTCAGAAACCGTAAGGTGTAGGAAGTTGATACTTGGTAGGGACCTTGGTTGGGGGTGTAGGTGTGCAAATTCTTGGAGTGACCTTGATTTGACCTTTGACCTTGCTGTAGTGACCTTGAGTTAGAAAATCTTTTCCAGGCTATATCTCAGAAACTGTTAGGCGTAGGAAGTTCATACTTGGTATGGATATTAGTTAGGGGATGTTAACTAACTGGAATAGACGAATTAGTAAGTGGAATATACGAGGCACCAACTTGAATATACCAGTTGGCTAACTAGAAAACACAAGTTAACTAACTGGAATATGCAAGTTAGCTATCTTGAATATACATGTAAGCTAACTTGATTACACCAGTTAACTAACATAAATATACAAATTAGCAAACTTGAATGTACAAGTTAGCTAACTGGAATGTATGAGTCAGTAACTAGAATATACAAGTGAGTAACCGATTTATTCAAGTTATATGTAAATCGTTGGATGTTTGCTAGTGAAGATAAGGTAAGGATATCTTACGCAATAAAAATACCAGTTAACTAACTTGAATTTGTGAGTTAGCTAAATTGAATATAGGAGTTAGTTAACTTGGACAGATGAGTTAACTAACTTGAATATAAGAGTTGTAATAAATGAGTTCAAGCTAGGTAACTGTGGAATATTCTAGTTAGTTAACTGGAATATTCCACTTACTAAGTCATATATTCCATTTACTAACTGGTATATTCCAGTTATTAACTGGTATATTTAAGTTAGTAATTTGTATATTCTAGTTACTAACTCGAATATTCCAGTTACTAAATTGTATATTCAAGTTAGCCAAATAAAAAAAACTTTGGCAATCCAGAGCTTTCATAAAATTTTACCCAAAAAACCCCCAAAATGTCCTAACCTTAAACTCAATATTAGTTGACAATGACAAGAGACTTTAAGGCAATCTTTGTTGGTATATTCGGCTCAAGTTTTGTTACTTAACCTTAATGTAAGGCACTTATCTAATTCAAATAACATATGCATGCAAAATTTTAATAAAATCTGTCAATTTACACTTGACTTTACAGGAAAATCAAACCTTAAGCTCAAAATATTTCTTTTATACATGGAAGTTTAAGGTCACCTCATAATAGTCCATAAGATAAGATCAAGTTACATCCACTTGCCAAATTTGATGGGAATCAGTCAAGCAAATTTAGAGATATTGTGCGGAAATGAAAAAAAGTACAATGATGTTATTAGGAGTATAAGGGCACCTTAACAAATGTCCCCAATTGCTGATGGATGAGGAGAAGAGGATCTCAGCCATGTACACATTGGGGGTTGCTCACTGATGCATGTCCCCAGTGGGGGATGGGGAGGAGAGGAGGATCTCTGCCATGTATGCAGACGCGTACGGGACGCCCGGTGACACATGTCCCCAGTGGGGATGGGGGGGAGGAGAGGAGGATCTCAGACATTACAGAGTCGGAGACATTCGGTGACACATGTCCTTAGTGGGGGATGGTGGAGGAGAGGAGGATCTCTGCCATGTACTCAGTGGGGCCGCATGGTGACACATGTCCCACATGGGGAGGGGGGAGAGGAGTATGTCAGCCATGTATTGAGTGGGGGACACTCAGTGGCATATGTCCTTAGTGGTGGATGGGGGAGGAGAGGAGGATCTCTGCCATGTACGCAGTGGGGGACACTCGGTGACACATGTCCCTAGTGGGGGATGGTGGAGGAGAGGAGGATCTCTGCCATGTACTCAGTGGGGCCGCATGGTGACACATGTCCCACATGGGGAGGGGGGAGAGGAGTATGTCAGCCATGTATTGAGTGGGGGACACTCAGTGGCATATGTCCTTAGTGGTGGATGGGGGAGGAGAGGAGGATCTCTGCCATGTACGCAGTGGGGGACACTCGGTGACAGATATTCCCACCGGGGGATGGGGAGGACAGGAGGATCTCTGCTATGTAGGCAGTGGGGAATACTCACTGAACCAGGTCACCAGTGGGGGATAGGGAAGGAGGAGGATCTCTGCCATGTGCTCAGTGGGGGCCACTCAGTAACACATATGTCAATAGTGGTGGATAGTGGAGGAGAGGAGGATCTCAGCCATGTATGCAGTGGGGGATACATGTAATACATGTCCTTAGTGGGGATGGGGGAAGAGGATCATGTACACAGTGCGCTATGCTCAGTAACACGTCTCTACTGTAGGATTGGGGAGGAGAGGAGGATCTCAGCCATGTACGCAGTTGGGGATGCTCAGTGACACATGTCTCCAGTGGGGGATGAAGGAGGAGAGGAAGATCTCGCCCATGTACTCAGTGGGGGATGTTCGGTGACACGTGTCCCCAGTGGGGGAAGGAGGAGAACAGGGGGATCTCTTCCAGGTACTCAGTGGGGGGCACTCAATGACATATGTTTTTTGGGGGGGATGGGGGGAAAAGAGGGGGATCTGTGCCATGTACACAATGGAGGATGCTCGGTGACACATGTCCCTAATGTGGAATGGGGGAGGAGAGGAGATCTCAGCCATATACGCAGTGGAGATTGCTCAGTGAAACATGTCCCCAGTGGTGGTGGATATATAGGAGAGGAGGATCTAGCCATGTATGCAGTGGGGGATACATGTCCTTAGTGCAGTGTGCTATGCTCAGTAACACATGTCTCTACTGTGGGATTGGGGAGGAGAGGAGGATCTCAACCATGTACACATAAAGTGCAAGCTGGTTATCAGTCTAGTTATTTGGAACTGGATGGTCTGCACACTGATGATTTCCTCTGTGTAACCAAGTCTCAGGCAAGATGTGAAGTATTAGGGGGGAATGCTTCCAACCAAGTCTCAGGTCACCATGCGAAGTATTGGGTAAGAAACTTAAAAACTTTAATAATTTTTCCACTAGAGTGGCAAAACAAGTGGGACCCAGACCCATTCTACTAACGTGTGGGCTGTTACCAGAGGAAAATTGAAAAATGTTTCCACGAATACTCGTATATCTGCAATCAAACAGCAGGTTTTAACAAATGTGTAAGAGTACAAGAGTGAAAGAGTACTTTCATGACAATGTAAGAATCCTCCAACAAGAGCTGGAAATTTTCCAAATAGACAAAGAAGGCCATCAATGAGACTTGCGATTCCACTGCATTTAATAGAAATTTGCCCTATTTTGGGGTAAATCTGTTCAAAATTTAGATGATGTCATGTTTGTGCAGATGACAAATTTTACCTTTCAGATCTTCTGAAAATTGGGGTGAAGCTCAACAATTGGTCTGCCTTGATGAATGGACTGGTTAAGTTGTCTGCCCTTTTCCCTCATACACCCCTAAGACAGGCTCAGGATGATATAGCCAAGTATGAGCAATCTGTTTGCTGTACTCCCCAGCCTACATCGGGTTCTGGGGATTCAGTCAAAAGAAGGGCAATCATTTGCAACCCTATCATACTTTAGGCAACAGGGCCAGTAACCCAACTAAAGCCAGGCAAGCCAACAGTCTGAATCTCCTGCTTGGATGTCTTTCAGGATTACCCAGCAGACATTTTGGAGTTTTTCAAATGTTTAAAAATAGCCAGCCTCGGCAGGCAAGAACCCCAGCCCGCAGGTACAGCTAAATGGCAAACAACATTGAGATGTAGAAAAATCTTAGGAACAACTTCTGTTGTAAGAAGTACAGAGAACCGAGATGTTGTACAAAAGATTCACAGGCCATGATTTCAGCAGTTTTCATATTTTGTAGCCATAGAAGCAATTATGTGTGTCAATGTTGTGTGATGCGTCTAGTGTGTTGGTATGCGTCTGTGTGCTTAACCACTCTCGCTTTCAGCCACCACCGCTGGCTAGCAGCAATGTGAAAAAGAGAGCCGAGTGCGTAAGACTCTCTCTGCCAGTACATAGCCTCTCCACAACAAGTCCTATGTAGTGCCTCCCCGCAGCGACACATGGTAACTGGACACCCTACGGCTCCAGGCTGAACTACAAGGACAACGGGTAGACGGGACTCGGTAGCCTTGGCTGGCGGCTCGTCTAGGAGAAGGAAAACTCTGACTCTAACACCCGGTTTGGGGGTTAACTGTTAGTCACTCAAGACGAACCTCACTGGTCTTCCAGGTTTGGGGGTTTGGCGTAGGGCTAACAACTCTGCCCAGGAAAATATAAACTGTTAAAGAAACTACAAAAGCAACCTCAAGAAAGAAAAAGGGAAAAGGGAATCTCCCTGGACAGCCTAGTGCTTCTAATATGACAACTAGTAACCAAACCCACCTGGGAGTTTCTAGTTTGATGAGGAGTGAACTTGGACCCAAAAACCAAATGAAAATAGGAACATGGAATGTCAGAACCATGTATGAATCTTCAAGATTAGCACAGATTACCAAAGAAATGAACTGCTACAGCCTTGGAATACTTGGTATCAGTGAATGTCGATGGACAGGACAAGGAAGAGTTAAAACTTCAGATGGATATACAGTGCTCTACTGGAAACAACAAAAATCACATACATGGTGTGGCAATTATCATCAGAAAAGAAGAGGAAAAATCTCTAATTGAATGGGAGCCTATATCAGAAAGGATTATCAGAGCAAGATTTAACTCAAGATATACCAAAATGACAATACTACAGTGCTATGCACCCACAAATGAAAAAGAGCAAGAAGAAAAAGATGAATTTTATGATGCACTACAAGCAGAGATCTCAAAAACACCCCAACATGACCTGTTGCTACTTATGGGAGACTTGAATGCCAAAGTTGGAAAACGTAGAGAAGGAAATGAACCAGCCATGGGCTGTGAAGGCACAGGAGAAAGAAATGAAAATGGAGAATTGTTGATAAACTGTTGCCTGAGTAATGGACTTGTGATCGGAGGAACTCTATTTCCTCACAAGGAAATTCACAAACTGACATGGACCTCCCCCGATGGAAGAACTAAGAATATGATTGACCACATCCTAATTAACCGTAAATGGGTCAAGAAATGTAAGGGTACACAGAGGAGCAGATGTAGGAAGTGACCACCATCTTCTGGTCACAAACTGAAACTTCGTCGAACAAAGAAGTCCAATAAAGATACACTTAGTAGAAGATTTGATACTGGAAAAATCCAGCATGTGGTAAAAAAGAATGAATTCATACTTAAATTGAAAAACAAATTTGATTGCCTTGAGAACCTTGGAGAAGATGTCACAGATACATGGAACAATATTGAAACAATCTACTGCAGTGTTGCTAAAGAAGTTATGGGATACAAAAACTACAAAAAGAAAGACTGGATAACTGAAGAAACATGGAATAAAATAGAAGAAAGAAAAAAAAATAAAAGGAAAATTAAATAATACACAGTCTGAAAGACAAAAGGATAAATTAAGGAAAGAATATTCTAACAAAAAGAAAGAAGTAAAAAGCAGTGCACGGAAGGACAAACAAGAATACATAGAAGACTTGGCAGAAGAAGCACAGAAGGCAGCCAATAAAGGAAACATGAGTGCAGTGTACAGGATAACCAAAAAACTATGTGGAAAAAGTACCCCAAAGCAAATGACACCCATTAGGGAAAATAAAAGCAAGGTCTTAACTACTGAAAGGGAAGTCACAAAAAATGGAAAACTCACTTTGAAAAAGTCCTTAATAGACCAGAACCTAAAAATCCAGCAAGTCCTGATCCAGAAAATGAAGCGGAAGACATAAATATTGATCCACCATTACCAGCAGAAGTGAGAACGGCAATCAAAGCTTTGAAAAACAATAAGGCACCAGGCTTGGATAACATTACAGCTGAAATGCTGAAAGCAGACCTAGATCTATCCACCAAAGTCCTTACAGATCTGTTCCAAAAAATTTGGAGACAAGAAGCTATCCCAGACGATTGGCAGAAAGGCATCATCATCAAACTACCTAAAAAAGGAGATCTGTCATACTGTGACAACTGGAGAGGGATCACACTGCTGTCAGTCCCAAGCAAGGTCTTATGCAGAGTACTACTAAGAAGGATTGATGATGCTATAAACCAAAAACTACGGGAAGAACAGGCAGGCTTCAGAGCAGGCAGAGGGTGCATAGACCAAATCTTTACCCTCCATACCATCATTGAACAATGCACAGAATGGAGTACCCCTGTCCACATCAACTTCATTGACTTCCAAAAAGCTTTTGATTCCATCCATAGAGATAGCTTGTGGAAAATCTTAACAAGTTATGGAATACCAAGAAAACTAATATCAATTATAAGCAAATTTTATAATAACTATCAAGCATGTGTAGCAGTGAATAACAAGCAAACAACAGAATTTTTCAAGATAGCTACTGGAGTGCGACAGGGATGCATACTATCTCCCATACTATTTCTTATAGTCATCGATTGGGTGATGAAAAACACAGTTAAAGACCGCAAACGAGGAATACAGTGGGGAGTAAGAGGACAACTGGAAGACTTGGACTTTGCTGACGATCTTGCTATCATGTCCCACAGCCATAAACAGCTTCAGGATAAAACCAATAGGCTCATTCTTTTTGCCAAACAAGTAGGCCTCATAATAAATGCCAGCAAAACTGAAGAAATGAATATTATTATTAAAGCAAGTTAAGAAATTCACATACCTTGGAAGTGTCATTCACTCTGAAGAAGGTGCAAAAGCAGACATCACAAACAGAATCAACAAAGCAAGAAACGCCTTCATGAGCCTCATAAACATTTGGAAATCAAAACAATACTCCCTGAAAACCAAGATAAAACTATACAATAGTAATGTAAAATCTGTCCTACTATATGGATCAGAATGTTGGAGGGTTGTCAAAAATGAAATGCCTTTGTTAAACTCCTTCCACAACACCTGCCTGCGAAGAATTTCAAAAATTTTCTGGCCAAACAAAATCTCCAATAACGACCTGTACAGGAAAACTGGGTGCCAAAATATAGAAACCGAAATACAAATCAAAAGATTAAACTGGGTTGGACACGTCCTCAGAATGGAAACATCACGAAGTGCGAAAAAATGTCTTAGATGGAATCCGCCAGGGAAAAGGAAAAGGGGAAGACCAAAGACCACATGGAGAAGGAGTGTGGAGGCAGAGTTAAAAGACATGGGGTTGACCTGGGGTGAAGCAGAGAGTCTGGCCAAGGACAGACCAGCTTGGAGGTTGCGGGTGGCAAGCTTTCATATCCATTTACAAATCTGATGAAGCTAGCTTCAATATTTTAGTTACAGAAAATATCAAAGATTTTAGAAGAAACTTTAAGACCCCGAAATTTAAAAGTGTTGCCATGGAAACAGTTGCCACCGGATAACCCCAAAACATAGTCAGCTCAAGATCCTCTTGGGACAAACATATCCTGAAAATTTGGTGAAAATCTGTGCAGGGGTTTAGGCTGTGGAACACCCACAAACTTTAAGACCCGAAAATGTTAAAAGTGTTGCCATGGCAACAGTGGTACCTGGATACCCCCAAAACCTAATCAGCTCTAGATCCTCTTGGGACAAACATTCCCTGAAAATTTGGTGAAAATCCGTGCAGAGGTTTAGGCTGTTGGAACACCCACAAGCTTTATGCCTGCCGCCACTGCCATCGCCGGCTGGATGGCGCAGGGGACAACTATAACCCCAGCCTTTATGGGCTGGGGTTAAAACGAAATGCTTTGACGGGAACAAAACCCATTTATAATAGAATGTTGTTTTCACCCATGGTGTCTGGATGGGCCGGCATTTGGGCAGGCGAAAGGTGGGAAAAAGTTTGTCCGGGCTGTATCTCAGAAACCATAACGTGTAGGAAGTTGATACTTAGTAGGGACATTGGTTAGGGGGTGTAGGTGTGCAACACCATGGTGTGACCTTGATTTGACTTTTGACCTTGCCGCAGTGACCTTGAGTTTGAAAATCTTGTCAGGGCTATATCTCAGCAACCGTAAGGTGTAGGAAGTTGATACCTGGTAGGGACATTCGTTAGGGGGCGTAGGTGTGCAATGTTATAGTGTGACCTTGATTTGACCTTTGATCTTGCTGTAGTAACCTTGAGTTTGAAAATCTTGGCCGGGCTATATCTCGGCAACCATAAGATGTAGGAAGTTGATACTTGGTAGGGACATTGGGTAGGGGGTGTAAGTGTGCAACGTCATGGTGCGACCTTGATTTGATCTTGACCTTGCTGTAGTGACCTTGAGCTATAAAATCTTGTCCGGGCTATATCTCGGAAACCGTAAGGTGTAGGAAATTGATACTTGGTTGGGACATTGGGTAGGGGGTGTTGGTGTGGAATGTCATGGTGTGATCTTGATTTGACCTTTGCCTTGTCATAGTGACCATGCGTTTTAAAATCTTATCTGGGCTATTTCTTTGATTCTATAAGGTGTAGAAGGTTGATAGTTGGTAGGAACATTGGTTAGGGGGTGTAGGTGTGCATCATGGTGTGAGCTTTAACTTTGGTTCTGCCAAAGTGTGTTCACCTGGCATATTTGAGACATCTTTCTCTTATGATAAAGATATATGATTGCTGCAACTGATTATTATATGCACCTTTACACAATTGTCCTTTTCCATTGACAGCTATTCTCTAATAAATAAATTTTACAGCTTCATAATTTTTAGTTACTGACTAATGCTGTCATCTTGCTATTGAATTGTCTTACTTTGATACTTTATCTTTACATACATTTTCTTTCTCTTAGATGTTATTTTCTCTACTTGAACAGTATTTGGAGCTTTATATAACTGACACTGCTCTGAAAGTATCCAGAGCTTTGTACTGTTTCACTACTTTTATATCTCATGGTTTCCCCCGGCTGTGGGGTAAAGGCATCTCTGATGCTATCTTATGTATACTGTTTACTAAACCTTTAATGACAAACAGTAGCAAAATGTCACTTACTTAATTAATTTTGCAATACTTAGCAATATTAAACTTAATTTGGGTTAGAGGTCAAATTTAATATCTTTTTAGGTTGCTCATAAATAAAAAATATAATTTTTATGTCTAAAATTGTAAGATAGTGGGTTAATTATAAATAGTGCTCCCATTCAATTCCTACTTTTAGGGATTACATGTGGGGCAATTTTTGATAAACTCCTCTAGAATCACCTATTTTTGCAATCTTTGTTTAGAAATGCTTGAAGTAAACATTTAATAAGCATTCTGAAAATATGGGTATGAAAAGTGTTTGTGACAGAACGTTTTTAAAACATTTCAAAAACATTTTAAAATTATGGGTATGGAAACCAGTTGCTATTAATCGTTTGTAAACATTTCCAGAGCAAACATTTACAAAACATTGTCAACGGATGTTGTTGAAACATTTTGTGTACTGTTTATCAAACATTTTATGATGAATGTTTGAAAAACATTACCAGCCAAACCTTCATTTTTTTCAGCTATTTTATAAATGTTTAATAAAGTTTCCAGTCAAACCTAATTTCATGAGTTATTTTATTGTATTGTAAATGTTTACTTGGAAATGTTTGGTAACAAAAAGTTAGGGCTTAAATAGGTTTTAAAAATGCACAAACCATTTGAGAACGGTTTTAATGTTTACTGGGTAGAGGTGTGAATCAACCTCCCCTTTGAGATCTGCATGGGATGTGCAGTCCTTTGAATGACAATTACTTTTTGTTCTAGATGGGACTCTCAAACCAAATGATCAGTTTGTAAATCTTGTAAATCATGTTACAGTATCTTTACTCTGGCACGCACAAAAGAAAAGCCGAAGACCTGTAGAATTAGTACAAAGCAAAGTGATGCATGTGAACAGTGTTTCTTCTGTAAATCTGCCATAATAGCCCCAAGTAAGTATTGGGCCAACATGTCCTGGTTTTGGGATCTGGTGATGCTATCATCACAGATGATACTCCTCTGCCTATCCATTCTGCCCAGTCTGTTAAACCAAACCCATCAATGGGAACTCGCACAAGGACCTCCCTATCTGAACCTGGATGCTTGCCTTTGTAACCACGAGACACCCAAATGAACAAAGAGGTCTCTTTACCCTTCGCCTATTTTCTTAGGTAAGAATCAACTAGGGATGGTCCTGATAGTGGTTATTCAGCCCTGGCCCCACTATTGACAAATCTATCAAGCAGGACAGGTCACTCGGCCCAGTGGGTGTTCTCCGTCACCACTTGACAAAATGAAAAACCCTGGATAAAACAAGGAGCTTTACTTTCATAATTATGAATATGTTATATTACATACCTCTGCCGATTGAGAAACACAAACTAACTTCATCTGTGACAAATGACATTATTTACCTCGTCATAGCTTGGTCACTTTTGCTAGGCATGTATTAAAGTCTCAACAAATAACAATGTAGTCAAAATTAGTGCTGTTGCAGACAAGTGAAAGTGAATGAAGTATACCTTAAACTATCTCACTAGCTACTGATCCACTCAGCTGACAAGGCATGTAAACCATACACATCGGAAATTGATTTTATATTGACTGTCACTTGGTAAAGGGGTAACCTTAGATGTAATGTCACTTTTCCAAAGAATACCACAGCCACCATATGGATGACCAGAAACTAGTCTAGTATTATCCATACCAGAAATATAGTGCGATGAACATTAATTTAATTATCAAAAAGTGAAGTTGACTTTCCATCAACCAGTGTTCTTGTATCATCACAAAGTCATTGGAAGCTGAGTTATCTAATATATTCTATCCTTCCTGTTCCATGCCCATGGCTATTATAGCTGCAAACTGAAAGTGGGTTTGTTTGTACTGCTCATTTTTTTATTCTTTGGGATGTAAAATTTTCTAATCCTGATGCCTTCTGGCCATATGTCAGCATTAAATGCTGCTTTGCTGTCACATTGCGACACAGTTAATTTATTTATAAGATTTAAACTTTGAGTCTGGATTGGAACACAGGTCACTGTCACGTGTAATGGTACAATACCCTTACTGGAAACGTATTCTCTCAAGTTTTTGTCAGAAGTATCCTTGTGAACAAACAGATCTCTGCGAGGTTCAGGTGATCCTCTCATAGTGCCAGTATTCTTTGCTTTTCATACAAAAATTTTCCTCTTTCTAATATGCCACTAGACCTCAGTTTGTTAAGTGCTTTTATGCTATCGTGCATGTTGTATTACTATGGTTTTTGATATAATTTTAAGGATTTATTCAGTTTAATTATTCATTATTTGAAATTCATGACTTAATTAAAATATTCATTATTTGAAATTCAGAACACTGAGATAATCCAGTGGTGATACTATTTGGAAATAAAGGTGCTTTTTCTCCATCTGATGACCTCATCCTAAAAATTTATAAAATATGTAGTCTTCATGAGAAACAAAGATAATCTCTAAAACCTAGTTGTGCGTCATCTGAACTGATGCCTGTATATTATCTGATCAATAACATAACAGTATCATCCTTTAATATTTCATTTTGTATTGATAGTATGGAATATAATATGTGGCTTCTTGACTGTGGAAAAAAGCTTAACTACATTACGTGACCTTACCAAGTTAACTGTTAAGGAGTAAATTGTAGGCGGAAAACATATTTAAACAAAATAGTATAAATGCAATAGTCTTCAAGTTACAACTGATTTACTCAACAGTGAAAACCTCAAAGTAGCCATTACTCAGCTTTGCAATGAGCTAAAGTTCTGCAATTTTACCATGTTATAGCTGGCCCAAAAATTGGTGAACAACATATTTAGACAAAATACTTTAAATGCAATAGTTTTCAAGTTACAACTGATTTGCTCAACAGTGAGAACCTCAAAGCTGCTACTGCTGAACTAAGGAATTAGGTACAGGTCTGCAATTTTACTATGTTATAGCTGACCCAAAAGTAGGGGAAGAACCTATTTAAACAAAACTAGAGTATTGCTTCGCAAGAGAAAAAGAAATTGTTTTTGAATAACATAGTGTTTAATATGTTTTCCATTTGTGCCAAAATGTAAGGTTTCACAGATGAATTTTTTTTTTTTTTTTGCTCTTAATGCAGAAATTCAATATGGCGACCAAAAATGGTGAGACAACCATTTATCAGAAAAGTCGCCAATAGACTCTACAGATACCCTGTGGGTCAAAAATTCCATCGAAATCGCTCTATCTCATACCGTTTCTGAGATAGATGTGTTTTTGCATTTTACGGAGAAACTCAAGATGGCCACCAAAAATGGCTGGAAAATTATTTTTTTTGAAAAGTTGCCAGTAGACTGTGCAGATACCCTGTGGGTCAAAAATTTTGTTGAAATCATTCTATCTCGCACCGTTTCCGAGATAAATGTGTTTTTGCCTTTTACACAGAAATTCAAGATGGCCTCCAAAAATGGCGGGAAAACGAATTTTGGTAAATCTTGCCACTTCTGACACCCTGCAGATCAAAAACTTTCGCTGAAATCACTCTATCTTGCACCGTTTCCAAGATAAATGCGTCTTTTAATTTTACGCAGAAATTCAAGATGGGCGCCAAAAATGGCAGGAAATGATTTCTGGTAAAAGTCACCAATATACACTGCAGATACCCTGTGGGTCAAAAATCGATCTCTCTTGCACCGTTTCCGAAATAAATGTGTTTTTGCGCTTTACGCAGAAATTCAAGATGGCCGCCAAAATGGTGGAAAACGATTTTTGGTTGAAGTCACCAGTAGACTCTGCAGATACCCTGTGAGTCAAAAATTTTGTCGAAATCGCTCTATCTTGCACCGTTTCTGCGATATTATAGGCTTTCATTCTCAGCGTTAAGAAAAATTGTGGCCTTCAGTTAATCATTAATAAGTCAGCCATTTTCTAATGAACCACTTACAAAAGTTATTGATTTCTATATATATATCTATATATCGAACCTACTTGCCAAATTTCATGTGAATAGGTGAAGTGCTTTTCAAGTTATCATTCGGACAAGCACACCCCTTTGAAAACATGTTTTTGGTCATGTGACTTCTCTGATTGGTTAAAATGTCATGACACCAAATTCAAAAAAATTACCCAGGGCTATTGCATACATGTGGTAAATTTGAAGAGAATCCGTCCACTGGTTGCTGAGCTATAAGCAATAGAAAATGCGGGAGCTGACGGACCCACTCCCTCTCCCCTAAATAGAAACAAGCATCCCACAAGAGAAGCTTAATAACGTAAATGCAATAGTTTTTAAGTTACAACTTATTTACTCAACAGCGAGAACTTGAAAGTAGCTATTGCTCAGCTATGCCATGAGCTATAGGTATACAATTTCACTAGCTTATAGCTGAATCATAAGTAGGTGAACAACAGATTTAAACATAATTCTCTTAATGTAATTGTTTTCAAGTTACAACTGATTTACTCAACAGTGAGAACCTCAAAGTAGCTATTTCTCCACTTTGCAATGAGCTACAGGTCTGCAATTGTACTATGTTATAGATGACCCAAAAGTAGGTGAACAACATATGAAAACAAAATGCTGTAAAAGCAATAATGTTAAAGTTACAACTGATTTACTCAACAGTGAGAACCTCAAAGTAGCTATTACTCAGCTATGCAATGGGCTACAGGTCTGCAATTTTACTATGCTATGGCACACCCAAAGGTAGGTGAATAACATTTTTAAACAAAATACTCTAAATGCAATAGTTTTCAAGTTACAAATGATTTACTCAACAGTGAGAACCTCAAAGTAGCTATTGCTCAGCTAGGGAATGAGGTACAGGTCTGCAATTTTACTATGTTGTAGCTGACCCAAAAGTAGGTGAACAACCTATTTAAACAAACTACTCTAAATGCAGTAGTTTTCAAGTTACAAATGATTTACTCATCAGTGAGAACCTGAAAACAGCTATTGCTTAGCTATGCTATGAGCTACAGGTCTGCAATTTTACTGTTATAGCTGATTCAAAAGTACATGAATAACATATTTAAACAAAATTCTATAAATGCAATAGTTTTCAAGTTACAACTGATTTACTCAACAATGAAAACCTCAAAGTAGCTATTACTCAGCTATGCCATGAGCTACAGGTCTGCAATTTTACTATGTTATAGCTGATTCATAAATACGTGAATAAAACATGAAACAAAGTACCCTAAATGCAATAGTTTTCAAGTTACAAGCAATTTACTTAACAGTGATAACCTAAAAGTAGCTATTACTCAGCTATGCAATGAGCTACAGGTCTGCAATATTACTATGTAATAGCTGACCCAAAAGTAGCTGAATAACATGTTTATACAAAATTCCCTAATGCAATAGTTTTAAATGATTTTACTCATTATGGAAGGTACTGAAAAGTCAGAATGTAGCTATTACTCACTTAACTACTGGAATAGACACCTAAGTTACTCACTATGTTTTAGCTATGGAAAAAGTAGCTGAATAACATATTTTAACAAAATGCTCTAAATGCAATACTTTCAAGTTATAAGTGATTTAGTCCATGATTTCATGAATTTTAATGCATTAAAAATTATTATTTGATACACAAGGGAATCTACTTGTGGCCTAGTGCATATATGCAAGATAAGAGAGAAATCCCTGCAACAGTCAATGAGAAAATTGGGATAAAGTGTTGAATTTTCACACTTTGGGTGGGGGGTACCTCACTTGTAATGGCTCTGGGGAACAGACGAACAAACAGATCTGCATGCCTTGAACAATTTTTCATCCTAGCCTTATAGTTTTGGTGAAGAAGTTATTAACACGGACACGTACACAGACGTTGCAGAGTGATGCCATAATGTCAGCTGACATAATTAAAATCAGGGACAGGTTCCAAGGTGATTTTCCCCTTCTGCCTTTGGGTCTATCTCTGAAAACTGTCCAAGTGTCTTTTCCAAGATTTCATCCTTACTGACGTTAATGGAAGCATTGCCCATTTTATCTGCCACTGCAGTCCCATCGTGTCCCCATCAATGGTGCTTTGTTGCAAGCTTATCCTTTGGAACAAGTTCATCAAGAAATTAGCAATTTGCTTAAGTAGTGCGGTCCCTGAAGTTCACATTGCTGGGCTCACACCAATGGACAAAATATACTTTATGGCCCATTCACACCAATACGTGCACCATGGCTGAAACATACAGTTCCATGACAATCAATTTACATTGTCATCAGGATGGTACTACTTTGTCAGAAAGATGGTACATGTACTACTTTATCAGAAGGATGATACTACTTTGCGTCAGTTTTAGATCTGTTTGGCACTTAAATGTTTATCAGGTTTCCATCAAATACCACCAAATCAGACCTACAGTCTGTGAGTCTGTTTTGGACTAAATATATGTGAATTTTTGTGATAGATTTCACTACACTGGCATACATTCTGCAAAGTACTGCTCTGTATAGCTACAAACAACTACAAACTAGTATTACCTAGTAGGACAATGCACATCTGTTGCCATTTTAGGGGTGCCTCCACCACGATTATTTCAAACATTTCAAAACAAATCTGGTGACTGCATTAAGTAATTCCACTTTTACTTACTTACAGACACTTTAGGCCACTTCTTAACTTGTGGAAGATTTGTACTAGTGAAACGGAGAAGTGTGACCTATGTATTACTCCCTGGACACATCTGGTGACTGTCTGTGAAGAGCCTTATTTTTTGCTGCTACCTGTTTAGAGAAAAGATCTACGATGACGTGACTCTAGAAGCCATGCATGCAAATTTAGACCAGGCAGAAGCCTAGGTATGTCTGTTGGATGGCTGTGTCAACAGGTCTAATATTAGGGATAATTAGAGAGGTTCCTGGGCTGAAAGTGCAGGCAGCTCCTAAAACCAAGACATTTTAGACCCTGCTTTTATCACAATTGCTTTGTAATAGTATATGAAGACTTTGATCACCACTTCCAGTTGGGAGTTTTTCGTGGACTTGTTGGGGGTCGGGGTCATAAAAATCCATCCTCTTCCAGGGTAAGCTTAAGACAATGGCTCCTATGGCTACCTCATCCAGGACAGGTAAGACAGTTGGGAAACTTGTAGTTATACCAGAAGTATGTGTACAACTTGTCTTGAGTTGCACTATGGAAGAATCCTCCAAAGGACACAATGGGATCGTGATTTGATCCCGTTGCCGACCCCTGTGGTATTGTCTGTAGCAAGTGAGACCAAAACTCACTTTAAGAGATTACATAGACACCTAAAACCAGGGCCAGTATTCATAAAACTTGCAGAGACCAAATTTTGTCTCAAGTCTCAAGTTTTGGTCTCAAATCTGAGACTGTTTTTGGTCTAAAACTTGTTAGCTATTCACAAAATAGTTGAGACCAAATTTAGTCTCAAACTTAAGACTGGTATATAGTTGTCTCAAATATTTTGGTAAAAATCTCAAGCATTATTTCACCTTAACTGAGATTCATGTTTTTATGGTTTAATGTAAAGTAGAAATAATTTACAACATATATAATACTTAGCCTAAACTTTTGTAACAATGGATACCCTAAACTTTGGTTTTAAAAGTACCTTACTTTGAGACACTTTCAACAGTATTTTCTGACTGCATAGCAACGAAGAAGTAGATCATGTGCAAAAAAAAACAAAAACATTTGACACAATTTTCTATTTATTTTTTATTTTAATAGTCAGTATAATTTTTGTTAAGAATTAAAACACACAAAAACTATTGATCTTTAAAAAATGTTGGATATATTTGCAAGTTTATGGTTTGTTTACATTGAAAAGACTTGTCTCAGGTTGGTCTCAGCTGAAAACCTATTTGTGAATACAAAGTTGAGACTTGGTCTCAGATGAGACCAAATCTCAAAGCTGAGACTATTTTTTGTCTCAGACTTAAGATCTCTATGATCTTATAAAATCTTTTAGAATATTTATCCTCTGTTTCTCCCTCTTTCCTAATTTGTGGGGATTTCAATATTCATGTGGATACTTCTTCAAATGATAGTATCAAATTCCAGAACTGTTTAGAATCATGCAATATAACACAAAATGTTCTAACGGCTACCCATCTACATGGTCATATCCTAGACCTTGTTCTCACTCCTACTGATGCCAGTGTCATCTCTAATGTACGAGTTGCTGAATTTATTTCTGATCATGCTCTTGTCCTTGCTCAGCTTGACTCAGTTAATCCTCCTTCACATAAGGCAAAAGTTGTCACCTTCAGGAGGTATCATAAAATTGACATGGACAGTTTCCGTAAGGATTTGGGAAATAGCGCATTCGTAAAATGCCCTGGTGATACAGTCAGTGGTTTGTATGAACAATACTTAGATGATTTGAGCAAATTGCTCGACAAGCATGCACCATTGGTTACTCGCACTTTTACTAAGCAAGCTACTGGTTGGCTATCTGACACCTACAGGCTGGCAAAAACCATCAGGCGACAGCTGGAACGAATCTGGCGTAAAGATAAATCTGCCTATAATCGAGCTAGACTTCGAAGACAGATTGGTCGCTGCAATTCACTGGTCAACAAAGATAAGGCAAATCACTTCAGAAACCTAGTCAGAGAAAATACCAATGACTCCAAGAAGCTATGGCAGGTCTTGCGTTCCGCACTGCACTCTAGTCCTGAAGCAGTACTCCCTTCTCATGAATCTAAGAAAGGTCTTGCTGACCGGTTTGTCACTTTCTTCAGTGACAAAATAGATAAAATCAGAAACTCATTTTCCTCTAGTGACTCATTCACTCTGCCTCCTCCACCTGATGTACCCAATTTCAGCTGCTTTAAACAAGTTTCTCAAGAGGAAATTAGAAAAATTATCATGAAGTCACCCACTAAATCTTGTTTGTTAGACCCATGGCCTACATTTCTTGTTAAGGAATGTATTGATATTTTACTGCCCTCTATCACCAGGCTTGTTAACTGCTCGTTGTCAGAAGGTGTTGTACCTGATGAGTTCAAGAAGGCTATTGTAACCCCATTGATTAAAAAGTCATCACTACCACCCAATGACTTAAAAAACTACAGACCTGTTTCTGGGTTGGGTTTCATATCCAAACTGGTTGAACGTGTTGTTGCTTCTCAGTTGAATGCCCATGTTAGTTTGAACGGACTTGAGAATGTCAGGCAATCTGCCTACAAACTAGGTCACTCAACTGAATCTGCATTGCTTTCAATTAAGAATGATGTTCATTTGGCTTTTGCTAAAGGTGAGGCTACTGCTGTCGTTCTCTTGGATCAATCAGCAGCGTTTGATACTATTGATCATGATACGCTACTTAATTCTCTTAGCTCCTGGTTTGGTGTGAGCGGGGTTGTCCTCGATTGGTTTAAGTCTTATCTCTCAGACCGTGTTCAGTGCATTAAGATTGGGTCAATTTTATCTGATGCCAAAAAAGTTATTGTATGGTGTGCCTCAAGGCTCTGTCCTGGGGCCAATCCTTTTTTCACTCTATACTACTCCACTGAGTAAAGTCATACAGAATCATCCTGGTATTAGTTTCCAGTTCTACGCTGATGACACACAATTGTATGTACACCTCACACATAAAAATGTTACCTCGGCCCTTGATAAGCTGTCACACTGCCTTGAAGACGTAAAGAGATGGCTCTCTACAAATAAGCTCAAGCTAAATCCAGATAAGACCGAATTCACTGTGTTTGGCTCAAAGTCTCAGCGCGAAAAACTTAATCAGTCCTTCCCGGTCACCGGTCAACATACTTGGTAATCTCATATCACCAACAGATGCAGTTAGGAACCTTGGTGTCTGGTTTGATTCTGATTTCTCATTCTCTTGCCATGTTAGGAAGGTCTGCAAGGCTTGTTTTGCTCATGTCCGGGATCTTAAGCGACTCCGAGGACATCTGACACATGAAGCTACTCTTATGGCTGCCAATGCTCTGGTCGGAAGTCGACTAGATTACTGTAACTCTCTGTTCAGAGGTCTCTCAGCTCTAGATCTGCGCAAACTTCAATGTGTTCAGAATAGCCTGGCCAGAATTGTTGCCAACACCACCAAGTACTCACACATCACTCCAGTTAGAAAAGCACTACATTGGTTGCCAATTAAGTACCGTTCTATCTTTAAGACTGCCATGCTGGTATATAAGTTCCTACACAGTGGTAACCCCAAATACTTTGAACCCTTCCTCATTCCCAGACATAGTGCATATAACACTCGTCGAAGTCAATCTGATGGCATATTTCTTGAGGTTCCCCACTTTGGTTCAATTTTCAAGTCTCGAAAACATTTTGGACTCAGTTTTGCGTATGACGCACCTATGATTTGGAATGGCCTTCCTGATGAGGTCCGCTCTGCAAACTCACTTGCCTCTTTCAGGTCAAAGTTGGAGTAATACCTCTTTGGAAAAGCATACCCACCCTAAATTTCCAATCTCCTTTCTGCTTTCTCCACGGTGCTGACCCCTGCAATGTCTCTGGTTTTTGAATATTGAACAATGTTTTTGTGTGATGCGCCTTAGAGTCTGTCTTTTGACGGAGATTAAGCGCTATAAAAGTGCTATTAGAATTAGAATTTATGATATTTTACTTGTTTTCCAAAAGGGTATGAAGGGATTCGGCTGGAGCAGAATATCAGAAATGAACAGTCAAATATGCCGGATATATATCGTTTGCTCTGCTAATCAAGCTAATCCCACTCTTTCCTCTGGCTGCTAGAAATAGATTGAATTTTCATAAGAACAGTCTAATATTTTGGACCACCATGGGAGAGTCCTTTAGACATTTGTTTTCCTTTCATTTTTTGTATGTACCAAGCACTCTGGGTGAGAAAATCACACAAATAGCACAAAGATTAGAAGTCAGTGAATAAGGATCAGATCGATTGCTCTTGTCATGAAACCTGGTACATTTGTAACCTCAGAAGCCTCAGCATGGCTACTCAAACCACTCCTTTGCCTAGATTACGACATAACAATCCAGAATCAACAAGACTTATTTCTTAAAATAGAAAAATTTGATTCACACTAGACTACTGCTGTGAAAAAGGGAAGTTTGTTTTTGGAATAGAACAACCTCTCACAACAAGCTACATAGTAAGAGAAGTATACATACACAGGCCCAAATCCACACAGTGAATGAACCCTATCACTGGTCCAGTCTAACAGGTAGCTAAAAAATCACAGAGACACTTTTTTCTTGTATTTTGCAGACAGGCAGTCTGCTGCACATCGGCAAATGAAATTGCTGCTTTTATGTATCCAGGTACTGTGACATTGTCATGAAACAACTGGGCAGTAAGTTTTGCAAAATTATTCAACATTAAAGATTAACTTTCAGGATAAGATTATTAAGGTGGTGAGAATAGCAGTGTCTTTTTATCTTGTGAACCAGACATGAAATTGCTGGTCTTATGGGATATTTTTGACTTCCTTATACCTTACTTTAAAAGAAATATTTTGGAATTTTTCATAGTTGATATGGACAAAGATCAACACTTTATGAACGAAAGGTTTTACTTGACATAAATTTTTTACTTGACCTTATAATGATTTAGTTACATAGTATTGATAAAGGCCAAAACAGATCTCTTTTGCAATGGTTTAAGATCAAACTTTTGCTACTTTCAGTGCATATGGACAGTAAGTTTACACCACATCAGAGACAAAAACAATCATATTCTTGAGATAAAATTTTACTGATTTGACAAAATTATTTGGGACATACTGACCAAATTTGATTCCAATCACATTTTGCTCACAATAACTATTTTTATTACATTTATGCTAATTTGATCAACAACATGTTGCACCTTATGGTACTGTTTCAAATTTCCAATCGATTGCTAAACCACGACAATTTTAAACCCATGGCTATGCAGCAAGTGCTCTTTGCAAACAAGGCAAGAAAAATGTGACCTTAAAAATTAACATGTAACAACTTATGACCAAAAAGACAAGTCTTATGACCGAGATCTTCTGACTACCATGACAGAAGAAGATAACTCCCAACACCAAATCACAATCAGTACTAGGAGATGAGAAGATTAAGCAGGAGACTTATTAAGATATATCTCCTCATGGGACAAGATCACTCAGCTTTATTTTCACAGGAATATTAGTTATGTCATAAAGAGAGCTCATTGAATAGGTTACACTGCTGAAAAAATGATCTCTATAGCCAAAAATAAACATCTTAATGCTGTTATGACTAACAAGATGGGACACAAGTAGTTGGGTTTTTACTGATATTTTATCTCAGTTTTACTTGTAGAAGTTTTGAACATGTTTAAAATTGGGATAGAGGTCAATGATTGCCACAATCATGCTCTCGAACCCCCTGACTCATAAGTATCATGGCTGACAAGATTGCAGGGTGCAGTCAGGGTGTTCAATCGTACTAGTGGACAAGGGGTATAACAAACAAGCAGATCAATAAACATACACAAAGTTGTGACAACTGTCTATAAACTGCAAAGCTTTGTCTGGGGTATTTACTGTGGAAATAATTATATAGTCACCCTTTCTTTAATGAGTTACATATTTAACCTTAACATGCCAAAGATGGTACAAGGTTAACAGATTTTCCAGTTCATACTTGTTCATAAAGCCCAATGCATAAAATAATACATGTCAAACATCAAAATGTTACAAGGGATCCCAGTCAGACTTACATACTATTAGCAATTGAGTACAGTATGGGTCTGACCTGAAAATAACAAAGACACATTTTTCTTCAAACAACATTAATTTGTAATATAAGCAGACTGTCAAATATTAATAATGAAAATACACTTATGAGATATGATGTATATTTGTACATTTTATCCTTCAGGGTAAGCTTAAGACAATGGCTCCTATGGCTACCTCATCCAGGACAGGTAAGACAGTTGGGAAACTTGTAGTTATACCAGAAGTATGTGTACAACTTGTCTTGAGTTGCACTATGGAAGAATCCTCCAAAGGACACAATGGGATCGTGATTTGATCCCGTTGCCGACCCCTGTGGTATTGTCTGTAGCAAGTGAGACCAAAACTCACTTTAAGAGATTACATAGACACCTAAAACCAGGGCCAGTATTCATAAAACTTGCAGAGACTGTCAAATATTAATAATGAAAATACACTTATGAGATATGATGTATATTTGTACATTTTATCCTTCAGGGTAAGCTTAAGACAATGGCTCCTATGGCTACCTCATCCAGGACAGGTAAGACAGTTGGGAAACTTGTAGTTATACCAGAAGTATGTGTACAACTTGCCTTGAGTTGCACTATGGAAGAATCCTCCAAAGGACACAATGGGATCGTGATTTGATCCCGTTGCCGACCCCTGTGGTATTGTCTGTAGCAAGTGAGACCAAAACTCACTTTAAGAGATTACATAGACACCTAAAACCAGGGCCAGTATTCATAAAACTTGCAGAGACCAAATTTTGTCTCAAGTCTCAAGTTTTGGTCTCAAATCTGAGACTGTTTTTGGTCTAAAACTTGTTAGCTATTCACAAAATAGTTGAGACCAAATTTAGTCTCAAACTTAAGACTGGTATATAGTTGTCTCAAATATTTTGGTAAAAATCTCAAGCATTATTTCACCTTAACTGAGATTCATGTTTTTATGGTTTAATGTAAAGTAGAAATAATTTACAACATATATAATACTTAGCCTAAACTTTTGTAACAATGGATACCCTAAACTTTGGTTTTAAAAGTACCTTACTTTGAGACACTTTCAACAGTATTTTCTGACTGCATAGCAACGAAGAAGTAGATCATGTGCAAAAAAAAACAAAAACATTTGACACAATTTTCTATTTATTTTTTATTTTAATAGTCAGTATAATTTTTGTTAAGAATTAAAACACACAAAAACTATTGATCTTTAAAAAATGTTGGATATATTTGCAAGTTTATGGTTTGTTTACATTGGAAAGACTTGTCTCAGGTTGGTCTCAGCTGAAAACCTATTTGTGAATACAAAGTTGAGACTTGGTCTCAGATGAGACCAAATCTCAAAGCTGAGACTATTTTTTGTCTCAGACTTAAGATCTCTTAAGATGCACCATTGGTTACTCGCACTTTTACTAAGCAAGCTACTGGTTGGCTATCTGACACCTACAGGCTGGCAAAAACCATCAGGCGACAGCTGGAACGAATCTGGCGTAAAGATAAATCTGCCTATAATCGAGCTAGACTTCGAAGACAGATTGGTCGCTGCAATTCACTGGTCAACAAAGATAAGGCAAATCACTTCAGAAACCTGGTCAGAGAAAATACCAATGACTCCAAGAAGCTATGGCAGGTCTTGCATTCCGCACTGCACTCTAGTCCTGAAGCAGTACTCCCTTCTCATGAATCTAAGAAAGGTCTTGCTGACCGGTTTGTCACTTTCTTCAGTGACAAAATAGATAAAATCAGAAACTCATTTTCCTCTAGTGACTCATTCACTCTGCCTCCTCCACCTGATGTACCCAATTTCAGCTGCTTTAAACAAGTTTCTCAAGAGGAAATTAGAAAAATTATCATGAAGTCACCCACTAAATCTTGTTTGTTAGACCCATGGCCTACATTTCTTGTTAAGGAATGTATTGATATTTTACTGCCCTCTATCATCAGGCTAGTTAACTGCTCGTTGTCAGAAGGTGTTGTACCTGATGAGTTCAAGAAGGCTATTGTAACCCCATTGATTAAAAAGTCATCACTACCACCCAATGACTTAAAAAACTACAGACCTGTTTCTGGGTTGGGTTTCATATCCAAACTGGTTGAACGTGTTGTTGCTTCTCAGTTGAATGACCATGTTAGTTTGAACGGACTTGAGAATGTCAGGCAATCTGCCTACAAACTAGGTCACTCAACTGAATCTGCATTGCTTTCAATTAAGAATGATGTTCATTTGGCTTTTGCTAAAGGTGAGGCTACTGCTGTCGTTCTCTTGGATCAATCAGCAGCGTTTGATACTATTGATCATGATACGCTACTTAATTCTCTTAGCTCCTGGTTTGGTGTGAGCGGGGTTGTCCTCGATTGGTTTAAGTCTTATCTCTCAGACCGTGTTCAGTGCATTAAGATTGGGTCAATTTTATCTGATGCCAAAAAAGTTATTGTATGGTGTGCCTCAAGGCTCTGTCCTGGGGCCAATCCTTTTTTCACTCTATACTACTCCACTGAGTAAAGTCATACAGAATCATCCTGGTATTAGTTTCCAGTTCTACGCTGATGACACACAATTGTATGTACACCTCACACATAAAAATGTTACCTCGGCCCTTGATAAGCTGTCACACTGCCTTGAAGACGTAAAGAGATGGCTCTCTACAAATAAGCTCAAGCTAAATCCAGATAAGACCGAATTCACTGTGTTTGGCTCAAAGTCTCAGCGCGAAAAACTTAATCAGTCCTTCCCGGTCACCGGTCAACATACTTGGTAATCTCATATCACCAACAGATGCAGTTAGGAACCTTGGTGTCTGGTTTGATTCTGATTTCTCATTCTCTTGCCATGTTAGGAAGGTCTGCAAGGCTTGTTTTGCTCATGTCCGGGATCTTAAGCGACTCCGAGGACATCTGACACATGAAGCTACTCTTATGGCTGCCAATGCTCTGGTCGGAAGTCGACTAGATTACTGTAACTCTCTGTTCAGAGGTCTCTCAGCTCTAGATCTGCGCAAACTTCAATGTGTTCAGAATAGCCTGGCCAGAATTGTTGCCAACACCACCAAGTACTCACACATCACTCCAGTTAGAAAAGCACTACATTGGTTGCCAATTAAGTACCGTTCTATCTTTAAGACTGCCATGCTGGTATATAAGTTCCTACACAGTGGTAACCCCAAATACTTTGAACCCTTCCTCATTCCCAGACATAGTGCATATAACACTCGTCGAAGTCAATCTGATGGCATATTTCTTGAGGTTCCCCACTTTGGTTCAATTTTCAAGTCTCGAAAACATTTTGGACTCAGTTTTGCGTATGACGCACCTATGATTTGGAATGGCCTTCCTGATGAGGTCCGCTCTGCAAACTCACTTGCCTCTTTCAGGTCAAAGTTGGAGTAATACCTCTTTGGAAAAGCATACCCACCCTAAATTTCCAATCTCCTTTCTGCTTTCTCCACGGTGCTGACCCCTGCAATGTCTCTGGTTTTTGAATATTGAACAATGTTTTTGTGTGATGCGCCTTAGAGTCTGTCTTTTGACGGAGATTAAGCGCTATAAAAGTGCTATTAGAATTAGAATTTATGATATTTTACTTGTTTTCCAAAAGGGTATGAAGGGATTCGGCTGGAGCAGAATATCAGAAATGAACAGTCAAATATGCCGGATATATATCGTTTGCTCTGCTAATCAAGCTAATCCCACTCTTTCCTCTGGCTGCTAGAAATAGATTGAATTTTCATAAGAACAGTCTAATATTTTGGACCACCATGGGAGAGTCCTTTAGACATTTGTTTTCCTTTCATTTTTTGTATGTACCAAGCACTCTGGGTGAGAAAATCACACAAATAGCACAAAGATTAGAAGTCAGTGAATAAGGATCAGATCGATTGCTCTTGTCATGAAACCTGGTACATTTGTAACCTCAGAAGCCTCAGCATGGCTACTCAAACCACTCCTTTGCCTAGATTACGACATAACAATCCAGAATCAACAAGACTTATTTCTTAAAATAGAAAAATTTGATTCACACTAGACTACTGCTGTGAAAAAGGGAAGTTTGTTTTTGGAATAGAACAACCTCTCACAACAAGCTACATAGTAAGAGAAGTATACATACACAGGCCCAAATCCACACAGTGAATGAACCCTATCACTGGTCCAGTCTAACAGGTAGCTAAAAAATCACAGAGACACTTTTTTCTTGTATTTTGCAGACAGGCAGTCTGCTGCACATCGGCAAATGAAATTGCTGCTTTTATGTATCCAGGTACTGTGACATTGTCATGAAACAACTGGGCAGTAAGTTTTGCAAAATTATTCAACATTAAAGATTAACTTTCAGGATAAGATTATTAAGGTGGTGAGAATAGCAGTGTCTTTTTATCTTGTGAACCAGACATGAAATTGCTGGTCTTATGGGATATTTTTGACTTCCTTATACCTTACTTTAAAAGAAATATTTTGGAATTTTTCATAGTTGATATGGACAAAGATCAACACTTTATGAACGAAAGGTTTTACTTGACATAAATTTTTTACTTGACCTTATAATGATTTAGTTACATAGTATTGATAAAGGCCAAAACAGATCTCTTTTGCAATGGTTTAAGATCAAACTTTTGCTACTTTCAGTGCATATGGACAGTAAGTTTACACCACATCAGAGACAAAAACAATCATATTCTTGAGATAAAATTTTACTGATTTGACAAAATTATTTGGGACATACTGACCAAATTTGATTCCAATCACATTTTGCTCACAATAACTATTTTTATTACATTTATGCTAATTTGATCAACAACATGTTGCACCTTATGGTACTGTTTCAAATTTCCAATCGATTGCTAAACCACGACAATTTTAAACCCATGGCTATGCAGCAAGTGCTCTTTGCAAACAAGGCAAGAAAAATGTGACCTTAAAAATTAACATGTAACAACTTATGACCAAAAAGACAAGTCTTATGACCGAGATCTTCTGACTACCATGACAGAAGAAGATAACTCCCAACACCAAATCACAATCAGTACTAGGAGATGAGAAGATTAAGCAGGAGACTTATTAAGATATATCTCCTCATGGGACAAGATCACTCAGCTTTATTTTCACAGGAATATTAGTTATGTCATAAAGAGAGCTCATTGAATAGGTTACACTGCTGAAAAAATGATCTCTATAGCCAAAAATAAACATCTTAATGCTGTTATGACTAACAAGATGGGACACAAGTAGTTGGGTTTTTACTGATATTTTATCTCAGTTTTACTTGTAGAAGTTTTGAACATGTTTAAAATTGGGATAGAGGTCAATGATTGCCACAATCATGCTCTCGAACCCCCTGACTCATAAGTATCATGGCTGACAAGATTGCAGGGTGCAGTCAGGGTGTTCAATCGTACTAGTGGACAAGGGGTATAACAAACAAGCAGATCAATAAACATACACAAAGTTGTGACAACTGTCTATAAACTGCAAAGCTTTGTCTGGGGTATTTACTGTGGAAATAATTATATAGTCACCCTTTCTTTAATGAGTTACATATTTAACCTTAACATGCCAAAGATGGTACAAGGTTAACAGATTTTCCAGTTCATACTTGTTCATAAAGCCCAATGCATAAAATAATACATGTCAAACATCAAAATGTTACAAGGGATCCCAGTCAGACTTACATACTATTAGCAATTGAGTACAGTATGGGTCTGACCTGAAAATAACAAAGACACATTTTTCTTCAAACAACATTAATTTGTAATATAAGCAGACTGTCAAATATTAATAATGAAAATACACTTATGAGATATGATGTATATTTGTACATTTTATCCTTCAGGGTAAGCTTAAGACAATGGCTCCTATGGCTACCTCATCCAGGACAGGTAAGACAGTTGGGAAACTTGTAGTTATACCAGAAGTATGTGTACAACTTGTCTTGAGTTGCACTATGGAAGAATCCTCCAAAGGACACAATGGGATCGTGATTTGATCCCGTTGCCGACCCCTGTGGTATTGTCTGTAGCAAGTGAGACCAAAACTCACTTTAAGAGATTACATAGACACCTAAAACCAGGGCCAGTATTCATAAAACTTGCAGAGACTGTCAAATATTAATAATGAAAATACACTTATGAGATATGATGTATATTTGTACATTTTATCCTTCAGGGTAAGCTTAAGACAATGGCTCCTATGGCTACCTCATCCAGGACAGGTAAGACAGTTGGGAAACTTGTAGTTATACCAGAAGTATGTGTACAACTTGCCTTGAGTTGCACTATGGAAGAATCCTCCAAAGGACACAATGGGATCGTGATTTGATCCCGTTGCCGACCCCTGTGGTATTGTCTGTAGCAAGTGAGACCAAAACTCACTTTAAGAGATTACATAGACACCTAAAACCAGGGCCAGTATTCATAAAACTTGCAGAGACCAAATTTTGTCTCAAGTCTCAAGTTTTGGTCTCAAATCTGAGACTGTTTTTGGTCTAAAACTTGTTAGCTATTCACAAAATAGTTGAGACCAAATTTAGTCTCAAACTTAAGACTGGTATATAGTTGTCTCAAATATTTTGGTAAAAATCTCAAGCATTATTTCACCTTAACTGAGATTCATGTTTTTATGGTTTAATGTAAAGTAGAAATAATTTACAACATATATAATACTTAGCCTAAACTTTTGTAACAATGGATACCCTAAACTTTGGTTTTAAAAGTACCTTACTTTGAGACACTTTCAACAGTATTTTCTGACTGCATAGCAACGAAGAAGTAGATCATGTGCAAAAAAAAAACAAAAACATTTGACACAATTTTCTATTTATTTTTTATTTTAATAGTCAGTATAATTTTTGTTAAGAATTAAAACACACAAAAACTATTGATCTTTAAAAAATGTTGGATATATTTGCAAGTTTATGGTTTGTTTACATTGGAAAGACTTGTCTCAGGTTGGTCTCAGCTGAAAACCTATTTGTGAATACAAAGTTGAGACTTGGTCTCAGATGAGACCAAATCTCAAAGCTGAGACTATTTTTTGTCTCAGACTTAAGATCTCTTAAGATGCACCATTGGTTACTCGCACTTTTACTAAGCAAGCTACTGGTTGGCTATCTGACACCTACAGGCTGGCAAAAACCATCAGGCGACAGCTGGAACGAATCTGGCGTAAAGATAAATCTGCCTATAATCGAGCTAGACTTCGAAGACAGATTGGTCGCTGCAATTCACTGGTCAACAAAGATAAGGCAAATCACTTCAGAAACCTGGTCAGAGAAAATACCAATGACTCCAAGAAGCTATGGCAGGTCTTGCATTCCGCACTGCACTCTAGTCCTGAAGCAGTACTCCCTTCTCATGAATCTAAGAAAGGTCTTGCTGACCGGTTTGTCACTTTCTTCAGTGACAAAATAGATAAAATCAGAAACTCATTTTCCTCTAGTGACTCATTCACTCTGCCTCCTCCACCTGATGTACCCAATTTCAGCTGCTTTAAACAAGTTTCTCAAGAGGAAATTAGAAAAATTATCATGAAGTCACCCACTAAATCTTGTTTGTTAGACCCATGGCCTACATTTCTTGTTAAGGAATGTATTGATATTTTACTGCCCTCTATCATCAGGCTAGTTAACTGCTCGTTGTCAGAAGGTGTTGTACCTGATGAGTTCAAGAAGGCTATTGTAACCCCATTGATTAAAAAGTCATCACTACCACCCAATGACTTAAAAAACTACAGACCTGTTTCTGGGTTGGGTTTCATATCCAAACTGGTTGAACGTGTTGTTGCTTCTCAGTTGAATGACCATGTTAGTTTGAACGGACTTGAGAATGTCAGGCAATCTGCCTACAAACTAGGTCACTCAACTGAATCTGCATTGCTTTCAATTAAGAATGATGTTCATTTGGCTTTTGCTAAAGGTGAGGCTACTGCTGTCGTTCTCTTGGATCAATCAGCAGCGTTTGATACTATTGATCATGATACGCTACTTAATTCTCTTAGCTCCTGGTTTGGTGTGAGCGGGGTTGTCCTCGATTGGTTTAAGTCTTATCTCTCAGACCGTGTTCAGTGCATTAAGATTGGGTCAATTTTATCTGATGCCAAAAAAGTTATTGTATGGTGTGCCTCAAGGCTCTGTCCTGGGGCCAATCCTTTTTTCACTCTATACTACTCCACTGAGTAAAGTCATACAGAATCATCCTGGTATTAGTTTCCAGTTCTACGCTGATGACACACAATTGTATGTACACCTCACACATAAAAATGTTGCCTCGGCCCTTGATAAGCTGTCACACTGCCTTGAAGACGTAAAGAGATGGCTCTCTACAAATAAGCTCAAGCTAAATCCAGATAAGACCGAATTCACTGTGTTTGGCTCAAAGTCTCAGCGCGAAAAACTTAATCAGTCCTTCCCGGTCACCGGTCAACATACTTGGTAATCTCATATCACCAACAGATGCAGTTAGGAACCTTGGTGTCTGGTTTGATTCTGATTTCTCATTCTCTTGCCATGTTAGGAAGGTCTGCAAGGCTTGTTTTCCTCATGTCCGGGATCTTAAGCGACTCCGAGGACATCTGACACATGAAGCTACTCTTATGGCTGCCAATGCTCTGGTCGGAAGTCGACTAGATTACTGTAACTCTCTGTTCAGAGGTCTCTCAGCTCTAGATCTGCGCAAACTTCAATGTGTTCAGAATAGCCTGGCCAGAATTGTTGCCAACACCACCAAGTACTCACACATCACTCCAGTTAGAAAAGCACTACATTTGTTGCCAATTAAGTACCGTTCTATCTTTAAGACTGCCATGCTGGTATATAAGTTCCTACACAGTGGTAACCCCAAATACTTTGAACCCTTCCTCATTCCCAGACATAGTGCATATAACACTTGTCGAAGTCAATCTGATGGCATATTTCTTGAGGTTCCCCACTTTGGTTCAATTTTCAAGTCTCGAAAACATTTTGGACTCAGTTTTGCGTATGACGCACCTATGATTTGGAATGGCCTTCCTGATGAGGTCCGCTCTGCAAACTCACTTGCCTCTTTCAGGTCAAAGTTGGAGTAATACCTCTTTGGAAAAGCATACCCACCCTAAATTTCCAATCTCCTTTCTGCTTTCTCCGCGGTGCTGACCCCTGCAATGTCTCTGGTTTTTGAATATTGAACAATGTTTTTGTGTGATGCGCCTTAGAGTCTGTCTTTTGACGGAGATTAAGCACTATAAAAGTGCTATTAGAATTAGAATTTATGATATTTTACTTGTTTTCCAAAAGGGTATGAAGGGATTCGGCTGGAGCAGAATATCAGAAATGAACAGTCAAATATGCCGGATATATATCGTTTGCTCTGCTAATCAAGCTAATCCCACTCTTTCCTCTGGTTGCTAGAAATAGATTGAATTTTCATAAGAACAGTCTAATATTTTGGACCACCATGGGAGAGTCCTTTAGACATTTGTTTTCCTTTCATTTTTTGTATGTACCAAGCACTCTGGGTGAGAAAATCACACAAATAGCACAAAGATTAGAAGTCAGTGAATAAGGATCAGATCGATTGCTCTTGTCATGAAACCTGGTACATTTGTAACCTCAGAAGCCTCAGCATGGCTACTCAAACCACTCCTTTGCCTAGATTACGACATAACAATCCAGAATCAACAAGACTTATTTCTTAAAATAGAAAAATTTGATTCACAGTAGACTACTGCTGTGAAAAAGGGAAGTTTGTTTTTGGAATAGAACAACCTCTCACAACAAGCTACATAGTAAGAGAAGTATACATACACAGGCCCAAATCCACACAGTGAATGAACCCTATCACTGGTCCAGTCTAACAGGTAGCTAAAAAATCACAGAGACACTTTTTTTCTTGTATTTTGCAGACAGGCAGTCTGCTGCACATCGGCAAATGAAATTGCTGCTTTTATGTATCCAGGTACTGTGACATTGTCATGAAACAACTGGGCAGTAAGTTTTGCAAAATTATTCAACATTAAAGATTAACTTTCAGGATAAGATTATTAAGGTGGTGAGAATAGCAGTGTCTTTTTATCTTGTGAACCAGACATGAAATTGCTGGTCTTATGGGATATTTTTGACTTCCTTATACCTTACTTTAAAAGAAATATTTTGGAATTTTTCATAGTTGATATGGACAAAGATCAACACTTTATGAACGAAAGGTTTTACTTGACATAAATTTTTTACTTGACCTTATAATGATTTAGTTACATAGTATTGATAAAGGCCAAAACAGATCTCTTTTGCAATGGTTTAAGATCAAACTTTTGCTACTTTCAGTGCATATGGACAGTAAGTTTACACCACATCAGAGACAAAAACAATCATATTCTTGAGATAAAATTTTACTGATTTGACAAAATTATTTGGGACATACTGACCAAATTTGATTCCAATCACATTTTGCTCACAATAACTATTTTTATTACATTTATGCTAATTTGATCAACAACATGTTGCACCTTATGGTACTGTTTCAAATTTCCAATCGATTGCTAAACCACGACAATTTTAAACCCATGGCTATGCAGCAAGTGCTCTTTGCAAACAAGGCAAGAAAAATGTGACCTTAAAAATTAACATGTAACAACTTATGACCAAAAAGACAAGTCTTATGACCGAGATCTTCTGACTACCATGACAGAAGAAGATAACTCCCAACACCAAATCACAATCAGTACTAGGAGATGAGAAGATTAAGCAGGAGACTTATTAAGATATATCTCCTCATGGGACAAGATCACTCAGCTTTATTTTCACAGGAATATTAGTTATGTCATAAAGAGAGCTCATTGAATAGGTTACACTGCTGAAAAAATGATCTCTATAGCCAAAAATAAACATCTTAATGCTGTTATGACTAACAAGATGGGACACAAGTAGTTGGGTTTTTACTGATATTTTATCTCAGTTTTACTTGTAGAAGTTTTGAACATGTTTAAAATTGGGATAGAGGTCAATGATTGCCACAATCATGCTCTCGAACCCCCTGACTCATAAGTATCATGGCTGACAAGATTGCAGGGTGCAGTCAGGGTGTTCAATCGTACTAGTGGACAAGGGGTATAACAAACAAGCAGATCAATAAACATACACAAAGTTGTGACAACTGTCTATAAACTGCAAAGCTTTGTCTGGGGTATTTACTGTGGAAATAATTATATAGTCACCCTTTCTTTAATGAGTTACATATTTAACCTTAACATGCCAAAGATGGTACAAGGTTAACAGATTTTCCAGTTCATACTTGTTCATAAAGCCCAATGCATAAAATAATACATGTCAAACATCAAAATGTTACAAGGGATCCCAGTCAGACTTACATACTATTAGCAATTGAGTACAGTATGGGTCTGACCTGAAAATAACAAAGACACATTTTTCTTCAAACAACATTAATTTGTAATATAAGCAGACTGTCAAATATTAATAATGAAAATACACTTATGAGATATGATGTATATTTGTACATTTTATCCTTCAGGGTAAGCTTAAGACAATGGCTCCTATGGCTACCTCATCCAGGACAGGTAAGACAGTTGGGAAACTTGTAGTTATACCAGAAGTATGTGTACAACTTGTCTTGAGTTGCACTATGGAAGAATCCTCCAAAGGACACAATGGGATCGTGATTTGATCCCGTTGCCGACCCCTGTGGTATTGTCTGTAGCAAGTGAGACCAAAACTCACTTTAAGAGATTACATAGACACCTAAAACCAGGGCCAGTATTCATAAAACTTGCAGAGACTGTCAAATATTAATAATGAAAATACACTTATGAGATATGATGTATATTTGTACATTTTATCCTTCAGGGTAAGCTTAAGACAATGGCTCCTATGGCTACCTCATCCAGGACAGGTAAGACAGTTGGGAAACTTGTAGTTATACCAGAAGTATGTGTACAACTTGTCTTGAGTTGCACTATGGAAGAATCCTCCAAAGGACACAATGGGATCGTGATTTGATCCCGTTGCCGACCCCTGTGGTATTGTCTGTAGCAAGTGAGACCAAAACTCACTTTAAGAGATTACATAGACACCTAAAACCAGGGCCAGTATTCATAAAACTTGCAGAGACCAAATTTTGTCTCAAGTCTCAAGTTTTGGTCTCAAATCTGAGACTGTTTTTGGTCTAAAACTTGTTAGCTATTCACAAAATAGTTGAGACCAAATTTAGTCTCAAACTTAAGACTGGTATATAGTTGTCTCAAATATTTTGGTAAAAATCTCAAGCATTATTTCACCTTAACTGAGATTCATGTTTTTATGGTTTAATGTAAAGTAGAAATAATTTACAACATATATAATACTTAGCCTAAACTTTTGTAACAATGGATACCCTAAACTTTGGTTTTAAAAGTACCTTACTTTGAGACACTTTCAACAGTATTTTCTGACTGCATAGCAATGAAGAAGTAGATCATGTGCAAAAAAAAAAAAAAACATTTGACACAATTTTCTATTTATTTTTTATTTTAATAGTCAGTATAATTTTTGTTAAGAATTAAAACACACAAAAACTATTGATCTTTAAAAAATGTTGGATATATTTGCAAGTTTATGGTTTGTTTACATTGGAAAGACTTGTCTCAGGTTGGTCTCAGCTGAAAACCTATTTGTGAATACAAAGTTGAGACTTGGTCTCAGATGAGACCAAATCTCAAAGCTGAGACTATTTTTTGTCTCAGACTTAAGATCTCTATGATCTTATAAAATCTTTTAGAATATTTATCCTCTGTTTCTCCCTCTTTCCTAATTTGTGGGGATTTCAATATTCATGTGGATACTTCTTCAAATGATAGTATCAAATTCCAGAACTGTTTAGAATCATGCAATATAACACAAAATGTTCTAACGGCTACCCATCTACATGGTCATATCCTAGACCTTGTTCTCACTCCTACTGATGCCAGTGTCATCTCTAATGTACGAGTTGCTGAATTTATTTCTGATCATGCTCTTGTCCTTGCTCAGCTTGACTCAGTTAATCCTCCTTCACATACGGCAAAAGTTGTCACCTTCAGGAGGTATCATAAAATTGACATGGACAGTTTCCGTAAGGATTTGGGAAATAGCGCATTCGTAAAATGCCCTGGTGATACAGTCAGTGGTTTGTGTGAACAATACTTAGATGATTTGAGCAAATTGCTCGACAAGCATGCACCATTGGTTACTCGCACTTTTACTAAGCAAGCTACTGGTTGGCTATCTGACACCTACAGGCTGGCAAAAACCATCAGGCGACAGCTGGAACGAATCTGGCGTAAAGATAAATCTGCCTATAATCGAGCTAGACTTCGAAGACAGATTGGTCGCTGCAATTCACTGGTCAACAAAGATAAGGCAAATCACTTCAGAAACCTGGTCAGAGAAAATACCAATGACTCCAAGAAGCTATGGCAGGTCTTGCGTTCCGCACTGCACTCTAGTCCTGAAGCAGTACTCCCTTCTCATGAATCTAAGAAAGGTCTTGCTGACCGGTTTGTCACTTTCTTCAGTGACAAAATAGATAAAATCAGAAACTCATTTTCCTCTAGTGACTCATTCACTCTGCCTCCTCCACCTGATGTACCCAATTTCAGCTGCTTTAAACAAGTTTCTCAAGAGGAAATTAGAAAAATTATCATGAAGTCACCCACTAAATCTTGTTTGTTAGACCCATGGCCTACATTTCTTGTTAAGGAATGTATTGATATTTTACTGCCCTCTATCACCAGGCTTGTTAACTGCTCGTTGTCAGAAGGTGTTGTACCTGATGAGTTCAAGAAGGCTATTGTAACCCCATTGATTAAAAAGTCATCACTACCACCCAATGACTTAAAAAACTACAGACCTGTTTCTGGGTTGGGTTTCATATCCAAACTGGTTGAACGTGTTGTTGCTTCTCAGTTGAATGACCATGTTAGTTTGAACGGACTTGAGAATGTCAGGCAATCTGCCTACAAACTAGGTCACTCAACTGAATCTGCATTGCTTTCAATTAAGAATGATGTTCATTTGGCTTTTGCTAAAGGTGAGGCTACTGCTGTCGTTCTCTTGGATCAATCAGCAGCGTTTGATACTATTGATCATGATACGCTACTTAATTCTCTTAGCTCCTGGTTTGGTGTGAGCGGGGTTGTCCTCGATTGGTTTAAGTCTTATCTCTCAGACCGTGTTCAGTGCATTAAGATTGGGTCAATTTTATCTGATGCCAAAAAAGTTATTGTATGGTGTGCCTCAAGGCTCTGTCCTGGGGCCAATCCTTTTTTCACTCTATACTACTCCACTGAGTAAAGTCATACAGAATCATCCTGGTATTAGTTTCCAGTTCTACGCTGATGACACACAATTGTATGTACACCTCACACATAAAAATGTTGCCTCGGCCCTTGATAAGCTGTCACACTGCCTTGAAGACGTAAAGAGATGGCTCTCTACAAATAAGCTCAAGCTAAATCCAGATAAGACCGAATTCACTGTGTTTGGCTCAAAGTCTCAGCGCGAAAAACTTAATCAGTCCTTCCCGGTCACCGGTCAACATACTTGGTAATCTCATATCACCAACAGATGCAGTTAGGAACCTTGGTGTCTGGTTTGATTCTGATTTCTCATTCTCTTGCCATGTTAGGAAGGTCTGCAAGGCTTGTTTTCCTCATGTCCGGGATCTTAAGCGACTCCGAGGACATCTGACACATGAAGCTACTCTTATGGCTGCCAATGCTCTGGTCGGAAGTCGACTAGATTACTGTAACTCTCTGTTCAGAGGTCTCTCAGCTCTAGATCTGCGCAAACTTCAATGTGTTCAGAATAGCCTGGCCAGAATTGTTGCCAACACCACCAAGTACTCACACATCACTCCAGTTAGAAAAGCACTACATTTGTTGCCAATTAAGTACCGTTCTATCTTTAAGACTGCCATGCTGGTATATAAGTTCCTACACAGTGGTAACCCCAAATACTTTGAACCCTTCCTCATTCCCAGACATAGTGCATATAACACTTGTCGAAGTCAATCTGATGGCATATTTCTTGAGGTTCCCCACTTTGGTTCAATTTTCAAGTCTCGAAAACATTTTGGACTCAGTTTTGCGTATGACGCACCTATGATTTGGAATGGCCTTCCTGATGAGGTCCGCTCTGCAAACTCACTTGCCTCTTTCAGGTCAAAGTTGGAGTAATACCTCTTTGGAAAAGCATACCCACCCTAAATTTCCAATCTCCTTTCTGCTTTCTCCGCGGTGCTGACCCCTGCAATGTCTCTGGTTTTTGAATATTGAACAATGTTTTTGTGTGATGCGCCTTAGAGTCTGTCTTTTGACGGAGATTAAGCACTATAAAAGTGCTATTAGAATTAGAATTTATGATATTTTACTTGTTTTCCAAAAGGGTATGAAGGGATTCGGCTGGAGCAGAATATCAGAAATGAACAGTCAAATATGCCGGATATATATCGTTTGCTCTGCTAATCAAGCTAATCCCACTCTTTCCTCTGGTTGCTAGAAATAGATTGAATTTTCATAAGAACAGTCTAATATTTTGGACCACCATGGGAGAGTCCTTTAGACATTTGTTTTCCTTTCATTTTTTGTATGTACCAAGCACTCTGGGTGAGAAAATCACACAAATAGCACAAAGATTAGAAGTCAGTGAATAAGGATCAGATCGATTGCTCTTGTCATGAAACCTGGTACATTTGTAACCTCAGAAGCCTCAGCATGGCTACTCAAACCACTCCTTTGCCTAGATTACGACATAACAATCCAGAATCAACAAGACTTATTTCTTAAAATAGAAAAATTTGATTCACAGTAGACTACTGCTGTGAAAAAGGGAAGTTTGTTTTTGGAATAGAACAACCTCTCACAACAAGCTACATAGTAAGAGAAGTATACATACACAGGCCCAAATCCACACAGTGAATGAACCCTATCACTGGTCCAGTCTAACAGGTAGCTAAAAAATCACAGAGACACTTTTTTTCTTGTATTTTGCAGACAGGCAGTCTGCTGCACATCGGCAAATGAAATTGCTGCTTTTATGTATCCAGGTACTGTGACATTGTCATGAAACAACTGGGCAGTAAGTTTTGCAAAATTATTCAACATTAAAGATTAACTTTCAGGATAAGATTATTAAGGTGGTGAGAATAGCAGTGTCTTTTTATCTTGTGAACCAGACATGAAATTGCTGGTCTTATGGGATATTTTTGACTTCCTTATACCTTACTTTAAAAGAAATATTTTGGAATTTTTCATAGTTGATATGGACAAAGATCAACACTTTATGAACGAAAGGTTTTACTTGACATAAATTTTTTACTTGACCTTATAATGATTTAGTTACATAGTATTGATAAAGGCCAAAACAGATCTCTTTTGCAATGGTTTAAGATCAAACTTTTGCTACTTTCAGTGCATATGGACAGTAAGTTTACACCACATCAGAGACAAAAACAATCATATTCTTGAGATAAAATTTTACTGATTTGACAAAATTATTTGGGACATACTGACCAAATTTGATTCCAATCACATTTTGCTCACAATAACTATTTTTATTACATTTATGCTAATTTGATCAACAACATGTTGCACCTTATGGTACTGTTTCAAATTTCCAATCGATTGCTAAACCACGACAATTTTAAACCCATGGCTATGCAGCAAGTGCTCTTTGCAAACAAGGCAAGAAAAATGTGACCTTAAAAATTAACATGTAACAACTTATGACCAAAAAGACAAGTCTTATGACCGAGATCTTCTGACTACCATGACAGAAGAAGATAACTCCCAACACCAAATCACAATCAGTACTAGGAGATGAGAAGATTAAGCAGGAGACTTATTAAGATATATCTCCTCATGGGACAAGATCACTCAGCTTTATTTTCACAGGAATATTAGTTATGTCATAAAGAGAGCTCATTGAATAGGTTACACTGCTGAAAAAATGATCTCTATAGCCAAAAATAAACATCTTAATGCTGTTATGACTAACAAGATGGGACACAAGTAGTTGGGTTTTTACTGATATTTTATCTCAGTTTTACTTGTAGAAGTTTTGAACATGTTTAAAATTGGGATAGAGGTCAATGATTGCCACAATCATGCTCTCGAACCCCCTGACTCATAAGTATCATGGCTGACAAGATTGCAGGGTGCAGTCAGGGTGTTCAATCGTACTAGTGGACAAGGGGTATAACAAACAAGCAGATCAATAAACATACACAAAGTTGTGACAACTGTCTATAAACTGCAAAGCTTTGTCTGGGGTATTTACTGTGGAAATAATTATATAGTCACCCTTTCTTTAATGAGTTACATATTTAACCTTAACATGCCAAAGATGGTACAAGGTTAACAGATTTTCCAGTTCATACTTGTTCATAAAGCCCAATGCATAAAATAATACATGTCAAACATCAAAATGTTACAAGGGATCCCAGTCAGACTTACATACTATTAGCAATTGAGTACAGTATGGGTCTGACCTGAAAATAACAAAGACACATTTTTCTTCAAACAACATTAATTTGTAATATAAGCAGACTGTCAAATATTAATAATGAAAATACACTTATGAGATATGATGTATATTTGTACATTTTATCCTTCAGGGTAAGCTTAAGACAATGGCTCCTATGGCTACCTCATCCAGGACAGGTAAGACAGTTGGGAAACTTGTAGTTATACCAGAAGTATGTGTACAACTTGTCTTGAGTTGCACTATGGAAGAATCCTCCAAAGGACACAATGGGATCGTGATTTGATCCCGTTGCCGACCCCTGTGGTATTGTCTGTAGCAAGTGAGACCAAAACTCACTTTAAGAGATTACATAGACACCTAAAACCAGGGCCAGTATTCATAAAACTTGCAGAGACTGTCAAATATTAATAATGAAAATACACTTATGAGATATGATGTATATTTGTACATTTTATCCTTCAGGGTAAGCTTAAGACAATGGCTCCTATGGCTACCTCATCCAGGACAGGTAAGACAGTTGGGAAACTTGTAGTTATACCAGAAGTATGTGTACAACTTGTCTTGAGTTGCACTATGGAAGAATCCTCCAAAGGACACAATGGGATCGTGATTTGATCCCGTTGCCGACCCCTGTGGTATTGTCTGTAGCAAGTGAGACCAAAACTCACTTTAAGAGATTACATAGACACCTAAAACCAGGGCCAGTATTCATAAAACTTGCAGAGACCAAATTTTGTCTCAAGTCTCAAGTTTTGGTCTCAAATCTGAGACTGTTTTTGGTCTAAAACTTGTTAGCTATTCACAAAATAGTTGAGACCAAATTTAGTCTCAAACTTAAGACTGGTATATAGTTGTCTCAAATATTTTGGTAAAAATCTCAAGCATTATTTCACCTTAACTGAGATTCATGTTTTTATGGTTTAATGTAAAGTAGAAATAATTTACAACATATATAATACTTAGCCTAAACTTTTGTAACAATGGATACCCTAAACTTTGGTTTTAAAAGTACCTTACTTTGAGACACTTTCAACAGTATTTTCTGACTGCATAGCAATGAAGAAGTAGATCATGTGCAAAAAAAAAAAAAACATTTGACACAATTTTCTATTTATTTTTTATTTTAATAGTCAGTATAATTTTTGTTAAGAATTAAAACACACAAAAACTATTGATCTTTAAAAAATGTTGGATATATTTGCAAGTTTATGGTTTGTTTACATTGGAAAGACTTGTCTCAGGTTGGTCTCAGCTGAAAACCTATTTGTGAATACAAAGTTGAGACTTGGTCTCAGATGAGACCAAATCTCAAAGCTGAGACTATTTTTTGTCTCAGACTTAAGATCTCTATGATCTTATAAAATCTTTTAGAATATTTATCCTCTGTTTCTCCCTCTTTCCTAATTTGTGGGGATTTCAATATTCATGTGGATACTTCTTCAAATGATAGTATCAAATTCCAGAACTGTTTAGAATCATGCAATATAACACAAAATGTTCTAACGGCTACCCATCTACATGGTCATATCCTAGACCTTGTTCTCACTCCTACTGATGCCAGTGTCATCTCTAATGTACGAGTTGCTGAATTTATTTCTGATCATGCTCTTGTCCTTGCTCAGCTTGACTCAGTTAATCCTCCTTCACATACGGCAAAAGTTGTCACCTTCAGGAGGTATCATAAAATTGACATGGACAGTTTCCGTAAGGATTTGGGAAATAGCGCATTCGTAAAATGCCCTGGTGATACAGTCAGTGGTTTGTGTGAACAATACTTAGATGATTTGAGCAAATTGCTCGACAAGCATGCACCATTGGTTACTCGCACTTTTACTAAGCAAGCTACTGGTTGGCTATCTGACACCTACAGGCTGGCAAAAACCATCAGGCGACAGCTGGAACGAATCTGGCGTAAAGATAAATCTGCCTATAATCGAGCTAGACTTCGAAGACAGATTGGTCGCTGCAATTCACTGGTCAACAAAGATAAGGCAAATCACTTCAGAAACCTGGTCAGAGAAAATACCAATGACTCCAAGAAGCTATGGCAGGTCTTGCGTTCCGCACTGCACTCTAGTCCTGAAGCAGTACTCCCTTCTCATGAATCTAAGAAAGGTCTTGCTGACCGGTTTGTCACTTTCTTCAGTGACAAAATAGATAAAATCAGAAACTCATTTTCCTCTAGTGACTCATTCACTCTGCCTCCTCCACCTGATGTACCCAATTTCAGCTGCTTTAAACAAGTTTCTCAAGAGGAAATTAGAAAAATTATCATGAAGTCACCCACTAAATCTTGTTTGTTAGACCCATGGCCTACATTTCTTGTTAAGGAATGTATTGATATTTTACTGCCCTCTATCACCAGGCTTGTTAACTGCTCGTTGTCAGAAGGTGTTGTACCTGATGAGTTCAAGAAGGCTATTGTAACCCCATTGATTAAAAAGTCATCACTACCACCCAATGACTTAAAAAACTACAGACCTGTTTCTGGGTTGGGTTTCATATCCAAACTGGTTGAACGTGTTGTTGCTTCTCAGTTGAATGACCATGTTAGTTTGAACGGACTTGAGAATGTCAGGCAATCTGCCTACAAACTAGGTCACTCAACTGAATCTGCATTGCTTTCAATTAAGAATGATGTTCATTTGGCTTTTGCTAAAGGTGAGGCTACTGCTGTCGTTCTCTTGGATCAATCAGCAGCGTTTGATACTATTGATCATGATACGCTACTTAATTCTCTTAGCTCCTGGTTTGGTGTGAGCGGGGTTGTCCTCGATTGGTTTAAGTCTTATCTCTCAGACCGTGTTCAGTGCATTAAGATTGGGTCAATTTTATCTGATGCCAAAAAAGTTATTGTATGGTGTGCCTCAAGGCTCTGTCCTGGGGCCAATCCTTTTTTCACTCTATACTACTCCACTGAGTAAAGTCATACAGAATCATCCTGGTATTAGTTTCCAGTTCTACGCTGATGACACACAATTGTATGTACACCTCACACATAAAAATGTTGCCTCGGCCCTTGATAAGCTGTCACACTGCCTTGAAGACGTAAAGAGATGGCTCTCTACAAATAAGCTCAAGCTAAATCCAGATAAGACCGAATTCACTGTGTTTGGCTCAAAGTCTCAGCGCGAAAAACTTAATCAGTCCTTCCCGGTCACCGGTCAACATACTTGGTAATCTCATATCACCAACAGATGCAGTTAGGAACCTTGGTGTCTGGTTTGATTCTGATTTCTCATTCTCTTGCCATGTTAGGAAGGTCTGCAAGGCTTGTTTTGCTCATGTCCGGGATCTTAAGCGACTCCGAGGACATCTGACACATGAAGCTACTCTTATGGCTGCCAATGCTCTGGTCGGAAGTCGACTAGATTACTGTAACTCTCTGTTCAGAGGTCTCTCAGCTCTAGATCTGCGCAAACTTCAATGTGTTCAGAATAGCCTGGCCAGAATTGTTGCCAACACCACCAAGTACTCACACATCACTCCAGTTAGAAAAGCACTACATTTGTTGCCAATTAAGTACCGTTCTATCTTTAAGACTGCCATGCTGGTATATAAGTTCCTACACAGTGGTAACCCCAAATACTTTGAACCCTTCCTCATTCCCAGACATAGTGCATATAACACTCGTCGAAGTCAATCTGATGGCATATTTCTTGAGGTTCCCCACTTTGGTTCAATTTTCAAGTCTCGAAAACATTTTGGACTCAGTTTTGCGTATGACGCACCTATGATTTGGAATGGCCTTCCTGATGAGGTCCGCTCTGCAAACTCACTTGCCTCTTTCAGGTCAAAGTTGGAGTAATACCTCTTTGGAAAAGCATACCCACCCTAAATTTCCAATCTCCTTTCTGCTTTCTCCGCGGTGCTGACCCCTGCAATGTCTCTGGTTTTTGAATATTGAACAATGTTTTTGTGTGATGCGCCTTAGAGTCTGTCTTTTGACGGAGATTAAGCACTATAAAAGTGCTATTAGAATTAGAATTTATGATATTTTACTTGTTTTCCAAAAGGGTATGAAGGGATTCGGCTGGAGCAGAATATCAGAAATGAACAGTCAAATATGCCGGATATATATCGTTTGCTCTGCTAATCAAGCTAATCCCACTCTTTCCTCTGGTTGCTAGAAATAGATTGAATTTTCATAAGAACAGTCTAATATTTTGGACCACCATGGGAGAGTCCTTTAGACATTTGTTTTCCTTTCATTTTTTGTATGTACCAAGCACTCTGGGTGAGAAAATCACACAAATAGCACAAAGATTAGAAGTCAGTGAATAAGGATCAGATCGATTGCTCTTGTCATGAAACCTGGTACATTTGTAACCTCAGAAGCCTCAGCATGGCTACTCAAACCACTCCTTTGCCTAGATTACGACATAACAATCCAGAATCAACAAGACTTATTTCTTAAAATAGAAAAATTTGATTCACAGTAGACTACTGCTGTGAAAAAGGGAAGTTTGTTTTTGGAATAGAACAACCTCTCACAACAAGCTACATAGTAAGAGAAGTATACATACACAGGCCCAAATCCACACAGTGAATGAACCCTATCACTGGTCCAGTCTAACAGGTAGCTAAAAAATCACAGAGACACTTTTTTTCTTGTATTTTGCAGACAGGCAGTCTGCTGCACATCGGCAAATGAAATTGCTGCTTTTATGTATCCAGGTACTGTGACATTGTCATGAAACAACTGGGCAGTAAGTTTTGCAAAATTATTCAACATTAAAGATTAACTTTCAGGATAAGATTATTAAGGTGGTGAGAATAGCAGTGTCTTTTTATCTTGTGAACCAGACATGAAATTGCTGGTCTTATGGGATATTTTTGACTTCCTTATACCTTACTTTAAAAGAAATATTTTGGAATTTTTCATAGTTGATATGGACAAAGATCAACACTTTATGAACGAAAGGTTTTACTTGACATAAATTTTTTACTTGACCTTATAATGATTTAGTTACATAGTATTGATAAAGGCCAAAACAGATCTCTTTTGCAATGGTTTAAGATCAAACTTTTGCTACTTTCAGTGCATATGGACAGTAAGTTTACACCACATCAGAGACAAAAACAATCATATTCTTGAGATAAAATTTTACTGATTTGACAAAATTATTTGGGACATACTGACCAAATTTGATTCCAATCACATTTTGCTCACAATAACTATTTTTATTACATTTATGCTAATTTGATCAACAACATGTTGCACCTTATGGTACTGTTTCAAATTTCCAATCGATTGCTAAACCACGACAATTTTAAACCCATGGCTATGCAGCAAGTGCTCTTTGCAAACAAGGCAAGAAAAATGTGACCTTAAAAATTAACATGTAACAACTTATGACCAAAAAGACAAGTCTTATGACCGAGATCTTCTGACTACCATGACAGAAGAAGATAACTCCCAACACCAAATCACAATCAGTACTAGGAGATGAGAAGATTAAGCAGGAGACTTATTAAGATATATCTCCTCATGGGACAAGATCACTCAGCTTTATTTTCACAGGAATATTAGTTATGTCATAAAGAGAGCTCATTGAATAGGTTACACTGCTGAAAAAATGATCTCTATAGCCAAAAATAAACATCTTAATGCTGTTATGACTAACAAGATGGGACACAAGTAGTTGGGTTTTTACTGATATTTTATCTCAGTTTTACTTGTAGAAGTTTTGAACATGTTTAAAATTGGGATAGAGGTCAATGATTGCCACAATCATGCTCTCGAACCCCCTGACTCATAAGTATCATGGCTGACAAGATTGCAGGGTGCAGTCAGGGTGTTCAATCGTACTAGTGGACAAGGGGTATAACAAACAAGCAGATCAATAAACATACACAAAGTTGTGACAACTGTCTATAAACTGCAAAGCTTTGTCTGGGGTATTTACTGTGGAAATAATTATATAGTCACCCTTTCTTTAATGAGTTACATATTTAACCTTAACATGCCAAAGATGGTACAAGGTTAACAGATTTTCCAGTTCATACTTGTTCATAAAGCCCAATGCATAAAATAATACATGTCAAACATCAAAATGTTACAAGGGATCCCAGTCAGACTTACATACTATTAGCAATTGAGTACAGTATGGGTCTGACCTGAAAATAACAAAGACACATTTTTCTTCAAACAACATTAATTTGTAATATAAGCAGACTGTCAAATATTAATAATGAAAATACACTTATGAGATATGATGTATATTTGTACATTTTATCCTTCAGGGTAAGCTTAAGACAATGGCTCCTATGGCTACCTCATCCAGGACAGGTAAGACAGTTGGGAAACTTGTAGTTATACCAGAAGTATGTGTACAACTTGTCTTGAGTTGCACTATGGAAGAATCCTCCAAAGGACACAATGGGATCGTGATTTGATCCCGTTGCCGACCCCTGTGGTATTGTCTGTAGCAAGTGAGACCAAAACTCACTTTAAGAGATTACATAGACACCTAAAACCAGGGCCAGTATTCATAAAACTTGCAGAGACTGTCAAATATTAATAATGAAAATACACTTATGAGATATGATGTATATTTGTACATTTTATCCTTCAGGGTAAGCTTAAGACAATGGCTCCTATGGCTACCTCATCCAGGACAGGTAAGACAGTTGGGAAACTTGTAGTTATACCAGAAATATGTGTACAACTTGTCTTGAGTTGCACTATGGAAGAATCCTCCAAAGGACACAATGGGATCGTGATTTGATCCCGTTGCCGACCCCTGTGGTATTGTCTGTAGCAAGTGAGACCAAAACTCACTTTAAGAGATTACATAGACACCTAAAACCAGGGCCAGTATTCATAAAACTTGCAGAGACCAAATTTTGTCTCAAGTCTCAAGTTTTGGTCTCAAATCTGAGACTGTTTTTGGTCTAAAACTTGTTAGCTATTCACAAAATAGTTGAGACCAAATTTAGTCTCAAACTTAAGACTGGTATATAGTTGTCTCAAATATTTTGGTAAAAATCTCAAGCATTATTTCACCTTAACTGAGATTCATGTTTTTATGGTTTAATGTAAAGTAGAAATAATTTACAACATATATAATACTTAGCCTAAACTTTTGTAACAATGGATACCCTAAACTTTGGTTTTAAAAGTACCTTACTTTGAGACACTTTCAACAGTATTTTCTGACTGCATAGCAATGAAGAAGTAGATCATGTGCAAAAAAAAAAAAAAACATTTGACACAATTTTCTATTTATTTTTTATTTTAATAGTCAGTATAATTTTTGTTAAGAATTAAAACACACAAAAACTATTGATCTTTAAAAAATGTTGGATATATTTGCAAGTTTATGGTTTGTTTACATTGGAAAGACTTGTCTCAGGTTGGTCTCAGCTGAAAACCTATTTGTGAATACAAAGTTGAGACTTGGTCTCAGATGAGACCAAATCTCAAAGCTGAGACTATTTTTTGTCTCAGACTTAAGATCTCTATGATCTTATAAAATCTTTTAGAATATTTATCCTCTGTTTCTCCCTCTTTCCTAATTTGTGGGGATTTCAATATTCATGTGGATACTTCTTCAAATGATAGTATCAAATTCCAGAACTGTTTAGAATCATGCAATATAACACAAAATGTTCTAACGGCTACCCATCTACATGGTCATATCCTAGACCTTGTTCTCACTCCTACTGATGCCAGTGTCATCTCTAATGTACGAGTTGCTGAATTTATTTCTGATCATGCTCTTGTCCTTGCTCAGCTTGACTCAGTTAATCCTCCTTCACATACGGCAAAAGTTGTCACCTTCAGGAGGTATCATAAAATTGACATGGACAGTTTCCGTAAGGATTTGGGAAATAGCGCATTCGTAAAATGCCCTGGTGATACAGTCAGTGGTTTGTGTGAACAATACTTAGATGATTTGAGCAAATTGCTCGACAAGCATGCACCATTGGTTACTCGCACTTTTACTAAGCAAGCTACTGGTTGGCTATCTGACACCTACAGGCTGGCAAAAACCATCAGGCGACAGCTGGAACGAATCTGGCGTAAAGATAAATCTGCCTATAATCGAGCTAGACTTCGAAGACAGATTGGTCGCTGCAATTCACTGGTCAACAAAGATAAGGCAAATCACTTCAGAAACCTGGTCAGAGAAAATACCAGTGACTCCAAGAAGCTATGGCAGGTCTTGCGTTCCGCACTGCACTCTAGTCCTGAAGCAGTACTCCCTTCTCATGAATCTAAGAAAGGTCTTGCTGACCGGTTTGTCACTTTCTTCAGTGACAAAATAGATAAAATCAGAAACTCATTTTCCTCTAGTGACTCATTCACTCTGCCTCCTCCACCTGATGTACCCAATTTCAGCTGCTTTAAACAAGTTTCTCAAGAGGAAATTAGAAAAATTATCATGAAGTCACCCACTAAATCTTGTTTGTTAGACCCATGGCCTACATTTCTTGTTAAGGAATGTATTGATATTTTACTGCCCTCTATCACCAGGCTTGTTAACTGCTCGTTGTCAGAAGGTGTTGTACCTGATGAGTTCAAGAAGGCTATTGTAACCCCATTGATTAAAAAGTCATCACTACCACCCAATGACTTAAAAAACTACAGACCTGTTTCTGGGTTGGGTTTCATATCCAAACTGGTTGAACGTGTTGTTGCTTCTCAGTTGAATGACCATGTTAGTTTGAACGGACTTGAGAATGTCAGGCAATCTGCCTACAAACTAGGTCACTCAACTGAATCTGCATTGCTTTCAATTAAGAATGATATTCATTTGGCTTTTGCTGAAGGTGAGGCTACTGCTGTCGTTCTCTTGGATCAATCAGCAGCGTTTGATACTATTGATCATGATACGCTACTTAATTCTCTTAGCTCCTGGTTTGGTGTGAGCGGGGTTGTCCTCGATTGGTTTAAGTCTTATCTCTCAGACCGTGTTCAGTGCATTAAGATTGGGTCAATTTTATCTGATGCCAAAAAAGTTATTGTATGGTGTGCCTCAAGGCTCTGTCCTGGGGCCAATCCTTTTTTCACTCTATACTACTCCACTGAGTAAAGTCATACAGAATCATCCTGGTATTAGTTTCCAGTTCTACGCTGATGACACACAATTGTATGTACACCTCACACATAAAAATGTTGCCTCGGCCCTTGATAAGCTGTCACACTGCCTTGAAGACGTAAAGAGATGGCTCTCTACAAATAAGCTCAAGCTAAATCCAGATAAGACCGAATTCACTGTGTTTGGCTCAAAGTCTCAGCGCGAAAAACTTAATCAGTCCTTCCCGGTCACCGGTCAACATACTTGGTAATCTCATATCACCAACAGATGCAGTTAGGAACCTTGGTGTCTGGTTTGATTCTGATTTCTCATTCTCTTGCCATGTTAGGAAGGTCTGCAAGGCTTGTTTTGCTCATGTCCGGGATCTTAAGCGACTCCGAGGACATCTGACACATGAAGCTACTCTTATGGCTGCCAATGCTCTGGTCGGAAGTCGACTAGATTACTGTAACTCTCTGTTCAGAGGTCTCTCAGCTCTAGATCTGCGCAAACTTCAATGTGTTCAGAATAGCCTGGCCAGAATTGTTGCCAACACCACCAAGTACTCACACATCACTCCAGTTAGAAAAGCACTACATTTGTTGCCAATTAAGTACCGTTCTATCTTTAAGACTGCCATGCTGGTATATAAGTTCCTACACAGTGGTAACCCCAAATACTTTGAACCCTTCCTCATTCCCAGACATAGTGCATATAACACTTGTCGAAGTCAATCTGATGGCATATTTCTTGAGGTTCCCCACTTTGGTTCAATTTTCAAGTCTCGAAAACATTTTGGACTCAGTTTTGCGTATGACGCACCTATGATTTGGAATGGCCTTCCTGATGAGGTCCGCTCTGCAAACTCACTTGCCTCTTTCAGGTCAAAGTTGGAGTAATACCTCTTTGGAAAAGCATACCCACCCTAAATTTCCAATCTCCTTTCTGCTTTCTCCGCGGTGCTGACCCCTGCAATGTCTCTGGTTTTTGAATATTGAACAATGTTTTTGTGTGATGCGCCTTAGAGTCTGTCTTTTGACGGAGATTAAGCACTATAAAAGTGCTATTAGAATTAGAATTTATGATATTTTACTTGTTTTCCAAAAGGGTATGAAGGGATTCGGCTGGAGCAGAATATCAGAAATGAACAGTCAAATATGCCGGATATATATCGTTTGCTCTGCTAATCAAGCTAATCCCACTCTTTCCTCTGGCTGCTAGAAATAGATTGAATTTTCATAAGAACAGTCTAATATTTTGGACCACCATGGGAGAGTCCTTTAGACATTTGTTTTCCTTTCATTTTTTGTATGTACCAAGCACTCTGGGTGAGAAAATCACACAAATAGCACAAAGATTAGAAGTCAGTGAATAAGGATCAGATCGATTGCTCTTGTCATGAAACCTGGTACATTTGTAACCTCAGAAGCCTCAGCATGGCTACTCAAACCACTCCTTTGCCTAGATTACGACATAACAATCCAGAATCAACAAGACTTATTTCTTAAAATAGAAAAATTTGATTCACAGTAGACTACTGCTGTGAAAAAGGGAAGTTTGTTTTTGGAATAGAACAACCTCTCACAACAAGCTACATAGTAAGAGAAGTATACATACACAGGCCCAAATCCACACAGTGAATGAACCCTATCACTGGTCCAGTCTAACAGGTAGCTAAAAAATCACAGAGACACTTTTTTTCTTGTATTTTGCAGACAGGCAGTCTGCTGCACATCGGCAAATGAAATTGCTGCTTTTATGTATCCAGGTACTGTGACATTGTCATGAAACAACTGGGCAGTAAGTTTTGCAAAATTATTCAACATTAAAGATTAACTTTCAGGATAAGATTATTAAGGTGGTGAGAATAGCAGTGTCTTTTTATCTTGTGAACCAGACATGAAATTGCTGGTCTTATGGGATATTTTTGACTTCCTTATACCTTACTTTAAAAGAAATATTTTGGAATTTTTCATAGTTGATATGGACAAAGATCAACACTTTATGAACGAAAGGTTTTACTTGACATAAATTTTTTACTTGACCTTATAATGATTTAGTTACATAGTATTGATAAAGGCCAAAACAGATCTCTTTTGCAATGGTTTAAGATCAAACTTTTGCTACTTTCAGTGCATATGGACAGTAAGTTTACACCACATCAGAGACAAAAACAATCATATTCTTGAGATAAAATTTTACTGATTTGACAAAATTATTTGGGACATACTGACCAAATTTGATTCCAATCACATTTTGCTCACAATAACTATTTTTATTACATTTATGCTAATTTGATCAACAACATGTTGCACCTTATGGTACTGTTTCAAATTTCCAATCGATTGCTAAACCACGACAATTTTAAACCCATGGCTATGCAGCAAGTGCTCTTTGCAAACAAGGCAAGAAAAATGTGACCTTAAAAATTAACATGTAACAACTTATGACCAAAAAGACAAGTCTTATGACCGAGATCTTCTGACTACCATGACAGAAGAAGATAACTCCCAACACCAAATCACAATCAGTACTAGGAGATGAGAAGATTAAGCAGGAGACTTATTAAGATATATCTCCTCATGGGACAAGATCACTCAGCTTTATTTTCACAGGAATATTAGTTATGTCATAAAGAGAGCTCATTGAATAGGTTACACTGCTGAAAAAATGATCTCTATAGCCAAAAATAAACATCTTAATGCTGTTATGACTAACAAGATGGGACACAAGTAGTTGGGTTTTTACTGATATTTTATCTCAGTTTTACTTGTAGAAGTTTTGAACATGTTTAAAATTGGGATAGAGGTCAATGATTGCCACAATCATGCTCTCGAACCCCCTGACTCATAAGTATCATGGCTGACAAGATTGCAGGGTGCAGTCAGGGTGTTCAATCGTACTAGTGGACAAGGGGTATAACAAACAAGCAGATCAATAAACATACACAAAGTTGTGACAACTGTCTATAAACTGCAAAGCTTTGTCTGGGGTATTTACTGTGGAAATAATTATATAGTCACCCTTTCTTTAATGAGTTACATATTTAACCTTAACATGCCAAAGATGGTACAAGGTTAACAGATTTTCCAGTTCATACTTGTTCATAAAGCCCAATGCATAAAATAATACATGTCAAACATCAAAATGTTACAAGGGATCCCAGTCAGACTTACATACTATTAGCAATTGAGTACAGTATGGGTCTGACCTGAAAATAACAAAGACACATTTTTCTTCAAACAACATTAATTTGTAATATAAGCAGACTGTCAAATATTAATAATGAAAATACACTTATGAGATATGATGTATATTTGTACATTTTATCCTTCAGGGTAAGCTTAAGACAATGGCTCCTATGGCTACCTCATCCAGGACAGGTAAGACAGTTGGGAAACTTGTAGTTATACCAGAAGTATGTGTACAACTTGTCTTGAGTTGCACTATGGAAGAATCCTCCAAAGGACACAATGGGATCGTGATTTGATCCCGTTGCCGACCCCTGTGGTATTGTCTGTAGCAAGTGAGACCAAAACTCACTTTAAGAGATTACATAGACACCTAAAACCAGGGCCAGTATTCATAAAACTTGCAGAGACTGTCAAATATTAATAATGAAAATACACTTATGAGATATGATGTATATTTGTACATTTTATCCTTCAGGGTAAGCTTAAGACAATGGCTCCTATGGCTACCTCATCCAGGACAGGTAAGACAGTTGGGAAACTTGTAGTTATACCAGAAGTATGTGTACAACTTGTCTTGAGTTGCACTATGGAAGAATCCTCCAAAGGACACAATGGGATCGTGATTTGATCCCGTTGCCGACCCCTGTGGTATTGTCTGTAGCAAGTGAGACCAAAACTCACTTTAAGAGATTACATAGACACCTAAAACCAGGGCCAGTATTCATAAAACTTGCAGAGACCAAATTTTGTCTCAAGTCTCAAGTTTTGGTCTCAAATCTGAGACTGTTTTTGGTCTAAAACTTGTTAGCTATTCACAAAATAGTTGAGACCAAATTTAGTCTCAAACTTAAGACTGGTATATAGTTGTCTCAAATATTTTGGTAAAAATCTCAAGCATTATTTCACCTTAACTGAGATTCATGTTTTTATGGTTTAATGTAAAGTAGAAATAATTTACAACATATATAATACTTAGCCTAAACTTTTGTAACAATGGATACCCTAAACTTTGGTTTTAAAAGTACCTTACTTTGAGACACTTTCAACAGTATTTTCTGACTGCACAGCAACGAAGAAGTAGATCATGTGCAAAAAAAAACAAAAACATTTGACACAATTTTCTATTTATTTTTTATTTTAATAGTCAGTATAATTTTTGTTAAGAATTAAAACACACAAAAACTATTGATCTTTAAAAAATGTTGGATATATTTGCAAGTTTATGGTTTGTTTACATTGGAAAGACTTGTCTCAGGTTGGTCTCAGCTGAAAACCTATTTGTGAATACAAAGTTGAGACTTGGTCTCAGATGAGACCAAATCTCAAAGCTGAGACTATTTTTTGTCTCAGACTTAAGATCTCTATGATCTTATAAAATCTTTTAGAATATTTATCCTCTGTTTCTCCCTCTTTCCTAATTTGTGGGGATTTCAATATTCATGTGGATACTTCTTCAAATGATAGTATCAAATTCCAGAACTGTTTAGAATCATGCAATATAACACAAAATGTTCTAACGGCTACCCATCTACATGGTCATATCCTAGACCTTGTTCTCACTCCTACTGATGCCAGTGTCATCTCTAATGTACGAGTTGCTGAATTTATTTCTGATCATGCTCTTGTCCTTGCTCAGCTTGACTCAGTTAATCCTCCTTCACATACGGCAAAAGTTGTCACCTTCAGGAGGTATCATAAAATTGACATGGACAGTTTCCGTAAGGATTTGGGAAATAGCGCATTCGTAAAATGCCCTGGTGATACAGTCAGTGGTTTGTGTGAACAATACTTAGATGATTTGAGCAAATTGCTCGACAAGCATGCACCATTGGTTACTCGCACTTTTACTAAGCAAGCTACTGGTTGGCTATCTGACACCTACAGGCTGGCAAAAACCATCAGGCGACAGCTGGAACGAATCTGGCGTAAAGATAAATCTGCCTATAATCGAGCTAGACTTCGAAGACAGATTGGTCGCTGCAATTCACTGGTCAACAAAGATAAGGCAAATCACTTCAGAAACCTGGTCAGAGAAAATACCAATGACTCCAAGAAGCTATGGCAGGTCTTGCGTTCCGCATTGCACTCTAGTCCTGAAGCAGTACTCCCTTCTCATGAATCTAAGAAAGGTCTTGCTGACCGGTTTGTCACTTTCTTCAGTGACAAAATAGATAAAATCAGAAACTCATTTTCCTCTAGTGACTCATTCACTCTGCCTCCTCCACCTGATGTACCCAATTTCAGCTGCTTTAAACAAGTTTCTCAAGAGGAAATTAGAAAAATTATCATGAAGTCACCCACTAAATCTTGTTTGTTAGACCCATGGCCTACATTTCTTGTTAAGGAATGTATTGATATTTTACTGCCCTCTATCACCAGGCTTGTTAACTGCTCGTTGTCAGAAGGTGTTGTACCTGATGAGTTCAAGAAGGCTATTGTAACCCCATTGATTAAAAAGTCATCACTACCACCCAATGACTTAAAAAACTACAGACCTGTTTCTGGGTTGGGTTTCATATCCAAACTGGTTGAACGTGTTGTTGCTTCTCAGTTGAATGACCATGTTAGTTTGAACGGACTTGAGAATGTCAGGCAATCTGCCTACAAACTAGGTCACTCAACTGAATCTGCATTGCTTTCAATTAAGAATGATGTTCATTTGGCTTTTGCTAAAGGTGAGGCTACTGCTGTCGTTCTCTTGGATCAATCAGCAGCGTTTGATACTATTGATCATGATACGCTACTTAATTCTCTTAGCTCCTGGTTTGGTGTGAGCGGGGTTGTCCTCGATTGGTTTAAGTCTTATCTCTCAGACCATGTTCAGTGCATTAAGATTGGGTCAATTTTATCTGATGCCAAAAAAGTTATTGTATGGTGTGCCTCAAGGCTCTGTCCTGGGGCCAATCCTTTTTTCACTCTATACTACTCCACTGAGTAAAATCATACAGAATCATCCTGGTATTAGTTTCCAGTTCTACGCTGATGACACACAATTGTATGTACACCTCACACATAAAAATGTTGCCTCGGCCCTTGATAAGCTGTCACACTGCCTTGAAGACGTAAAGAGATGGCTCTCTACAAATAAGCTCAAGCTAAATCCAGATAAGACCGAATTCACTGTGTTTGGCTCAAAGTCTCAGCGCGAAAAACTTAATCAGTCCTTCCCGGTCACCGGTCAACATACTTGGTAATCTCATATCACCAACAGATGCAGTTAGGAACCTTGGTGTCTGGTTTGATTCTGATTTCTCATTCTCTTGCCATGTTAGGAAGGTCTGCAAGGCTTGTTTTGCTCATGTCCGGGATCTTAAGCGACTCCGAGGACATCTGACACATGAAGCTACTCTTATGGCTGCCAATGCTCTGGTCGGAAGTCGACTAGATTACTGTAACTCTCTGTTCAGAGGTCTCTCAGCTCTAGATCTGCGCAAACTTCAATGTGTTCAGAATAGCCTGGCCAGAATTGTTGCCAACACCACCAAGTACTCACACATCACTCCAGTTAGAAAAGCACTACATTGGTTGCCAATTAAGTACCGTTCTATCTTTAAGACTGCCATGCTGGTATATAAGTTCCTACACAGTGGTAACCCCAAATACTTTGAACCCTTCCTCATTCCCAGACATAGTGCATATAACACTCGTCGAAGTCAATCTGATGGCATATTTCTTGAGGTTCCCCACTTTGGTTCAATTTTCAAGTCTCAAAAACATTTTGGACTCAGTTTTGCGTATGACGCACCTATGATTTGGAATGGCCTTCCTGATGAGGTCCGCTCTGCAAACTCACTTGCCTCTTTCAGGTCAAAGTTGGAGTAATACCTCTTTGGAAAAGCATACCCACCCTAAATTTCCAATCTCCTTTCTGCTTTCTCCGCGGTGCTGACCCCTGCAATGTCTCTGGTTTTTGAATATTGAACAATGTTTTTGTGTGATGCGCCTTAGAGTCTGTCTTTTGACGGAGATTAAGCGCTATAAAAGTGCTATTAGAATTAGAATTTATGATATTTTACTTGTTTTCCAAAAGGGTATGAAGGGATTCGGCTGGAGCAGAATATCAGAAATGAACAGTCAAATATGCCGGATATATATCGTTTGCTCTGCTAATCAAGCTAATCCCACTCTTTCCTCTGGTTGCTAGAAATAGATTGAATTTTCATAAGAACAGTCTAATATTTTGGACCACCATGGGAGAGTCCTTTAGACATTTGTTTTCCTTTCATTTTTTGTATGTACCAAGCACTCTGGGTGAGAAAATCACACAAATAGCACAAAGATTAGAAGTCAGTGAATAAGGATCAGATCGATTGCTCTTGTCATGAAACCTGGTACATTTGTAACCTCAGAAGCCTCAGCATGGCTACTCAAACCACTCCTTTGCCTAGATTACGACATAACAATCCAGAATCAACAAGACTTATTTCTTAAAATAGAAAAATTTGATTCACAGTAGACTACTGCTGTGAAAAAGGGAAGTTTGTTTTTGGAATAGAACAACCTCTCACAACAAGCTACATAGTAAGAGAAGTATACATACACAGGCCCAAATCCACACAGTGAATGAACCCTATCACTGGTCCAGTCTAACAGGTAGCTAAAAAATCACAGAGACACTTTTTTTCTTGTATTTTGCAGACAGGCAGTCTGCTGCACATCGGCAAATGAAATTGCTGCTTTTATGTATCCAGGTACTGTGACATTGTCATGAAACAACTGGGCAGTAAGTTTTGCAAAATTATTCAACATTAAAGATTAACTTTCAGGATAAGATTATTAAGGTGGTGAGAATAGCAGTGTCTTTTTATCTTGTGAACCAGACATGAAATTGCTGGTCTTATGGGATATTTTTGACTTCCTTATACCTTACTTTAAAAGAAATATTTTGGAATTTTTCATAGTTGATATGGACAAAGATCAACACTTTATGAACGAAAGGTTTTACTTGACACTTTTGCTACTTTCAGTGCATATGGACAGTAAGTTTACACCACATCAGAGACAAAAACAATCATATTCTTGAGATAAAATTTTACTGATTTGACAAAATTATTTGGGACATACTGACCAAATTTGATTCCAATCACATTTTGCTCACAATAACTATTTTTATTACATTTATGCTAATTTGATCAACAACATGTTGCACCTTATGGTACTGTTTCAAATTTCCAATCGATTGCTAAACCACGACAATTTTAAACCCATGGCTATGCAGCAAGTGCTCTTTGCAAACAAGGCAAGAAAAATGTGACCTTAAAAATTAACATGTAACAACTTATGACCAAAAAAAACAAGTCTTATGACCGAGATCTTCTGACTACCATGACAGAAGAAGATAACTCCCAACACCAAATCACAATCAGTACTAGGAGATGAGAAGATTAAGCAGGAGACTTATTAAGATATATCTCCTCATGGGACAAGATCACTCAGCTTTATTTTCACAGGAATATTAGTTATGTCATAAAGAGAGCTCATTGAATAGGTTACACTGCTGAAAAAATGATCTCTATAGCCAAAAATAAACATCTTAATGCTGTTATGACTAACAAGATGGGACACAAGTAGTTGGGTTTTTACTGATATTTTATCTCAGTTTTACTTGTAGAAGTTTTGAACATGTTTAAAATTGGGATAGAGGTCAATGATTGCCACAATCATGCTCTCGAACCCCCTGACTCATAAGTATCATGGCTGACAAGATTGCAGGGTGCAGTCAGGGTGTTCAATCGTACTAGTGGACAAGGGGTATAACAAACAAGCAGATCAATAAACATACACAAAGTTGTGACAACTGTCTATAAACTGCAAAGCTTTGTCTGGGGTATTTACTGTGGAAATAATTATATAGTCACCCTTTCTTTAATGAGTTACATATTTAACCTTAACATGCCAAAGATGGTACAAGGTTAACAGATTTTCCAGTTCATACTTGTTCATAAAGCCCAATGCAATAAATAATACATGTCAAACATCAAAATGTTACAAGGGATCCCAGTCAGACTTACATACTATTAGCAATTGAGTACAGTATGGGTCTGACCTGAAAATAACAAAGACACATTTTTCTTCAAACAACATTAATTTGTAATATAAGCAGACTGTCAAATATTAATAATGAAAATACACTTATGAGATATGATGTATATTTGTACATTTTATCCTTCAGGGTAAGCTTAAGACAATGGCTCCTATGGCTACCTCATCCAGGACAGGTAAGACAGTTGGGAAACTTGTAGTTATACCAGAAGTATGTGTACAACTTGTCTTGAGTTGCACTATGGAAGAATCCTCCAAAGGACACAATGGGATCGTGATTTGATCCCGTTGCCGACCCCTGTGGTATTGTCTGTAGCAAGTGAGACCAAAACTCACTTTAAGAGATTACATAGACACCTAAAACCAGGGCCAGTATTCATAAAACTTGCAGAGACTGTCAAATATTAATAATGAAAATACACTTATGAGATATGATGTATATTTGTACATTTTATCCTTCAGGGTAAGCTTAAGACAATGGCTCCTATGGCTACCTCATCCAGGACAGGTAAGACAGTTGGGAAACTTGTAGTTATACCAGAAGTATGTGTACAACTTGTCTTGAGTTGCACTATGGAAGAATCCTCCAAAGGACACAATGGGATCGTGATTTGATCCCGTTGCCGACCCCTGTGGTATTGTCTGTAGCAAGTGAGACCAAAACTCACTTTAAGAGATTACATAGACACCTAAAACCAGGGCCAGTATTCATAAAACTTGCAGAGACCAAATTTTGTCTCAAGTCTCAAGTTTTGGTCTCAAATCTGAGACTGTTTTTGGTCTAAAACTTGTTAGCTATTCACAAAATAGTTGAGACCAAATTTAGTCTCAAACTTAAGACTGGTATATAGTTGTCTCAAATATTTTGGTAAAAATCTCAAGCATTATTTCACCTTAACTGAGATTCATGTTTTTATGGTTTAATGTAAAGTAGAAATAATTTACAACATATATAATACTTAGCCTAAACTTTTGTAACAATGGATACCCTAAACTTTGGTTTTAAAAGTACCTTACTTTGAGACACTTTCAACAGTATTTTCTGACTGCATAGCAATGAAGAAGTAGATCATGTGCAAAAAAAAAAAAAAAACATTTGACACAATTTTCTATTTATTTTTTATTTTAATAGTCAGTATAATTTTTGTTAAGAATTAAAACACACAAAAACTATTGATCTTTAAAAAATGTTGGATATATTTGCAAGTTTATGGTTTGTTTACATTGGAAAGACTTGTCTCAGGTTGGTCTCAGCTGAAAACCTATTTGTGAATACAAAGTTGAGACTTGGTCTCAGATGAGACCAAATCTCAAAGCTGAGACTATTTTTTGTCTCAGACTTAAGATCTCTATGATCTTATAAAATCTTTTAGAATATTTATCCTCTGTTTCTCCCTCTTTCCTAATTTGTGGGGATTTCAATATTCATGTGGATACTTCTTCAAATGATAGTATCAAATTCCAGAACTGTTTAGAATCATGCAATATAACACAAAATGTTCTAACGGCTACCCATCTACATGGTCATATCCTAGACCTTGTTCTCACTCCTACTGATGCCAGTGTCATCTCTAATGTACGAGTTGCTGAATTTATTTCTGATCATGCTCTTGTCCTTGCTCAGCTTGACTCAGTTAATCCTCCTTCACATACGGCAAAAGTTGTCACCTTCAGGAGGTATCATAAAATTGACATGGACAGTTTCCGTAAGGATTTGGGAAATAGCGCATTCGTAAAATGCCCTGGTGATACAGTCAGTGGTTTGTGTGAACAATACTTAGATGATTTGAGCAAATTGCTCGACAAGCATGCACCATTGGTTACTCGCACTTTTACTAAGCAAGCTACTGGTTGGCTATCTGACACCTACAGGCTGGCAAAAACCATCAGGCGACAGCTGGAACGAATCTGGCGTAAAGATAAATCTGCCTATAATCGAGCTAGACTTCGAAGACAGATTGGTCGCTGCAATTCACTGGTCAACAAAGATAAGGCAAATCACTTCAGAAACCTGGTCAGAGAAAATACCAATGACTCCAAGAAGCTATGGCAGGTCTTGCGTTCCGCACTGCACTCTAGTCCTGAAGCAGTACTCCCTTCTCATGAATCTAAGAAAGGTTTTGCTGACCGGTTTGTCACTTTCTTCAGTGACAAAATAGATAAAATCAGAAACTCATTTTCCTCTAGTGACTCATTCACTCTGCCTCCTCCACCTGATGTACCCAATTTCAGCTGCTTTAAACAAGTTTCTCAAGAGGAAATTAGAAAAATTATCATGAAGTCACCCACTAAATCTTGTTTGTTAGACCCATGGCCTACATTTCTTGTTAAGGAATGTATTGATATTTTACTGCCCTCTATCACCAGGCTTGTTAACTGCTCGTTGTCAGAAGGTGTTGTACCTGATGAGTTCAAGAAGGCTATTGTAACCCCATTGATTAAAAAGTCATCACTACCACCCAATGACTTAAAAAACTACAGACCTGTTTCTGGGTTGGGTTTCATATCCAAACTGGTTGAACGTGTTGTTGCTTCTCAGTTGAATGACCATGTTAGTTTGAACGGACTTGAGAATGTCAGGCAATCTGCCTACAAACTAGGTCACTCAACTGAATCTGCATTGCTTTCAATTAAGAATGATGTTCATTTGGCTTTTGCTAAAGGTGAGGCTACTGCTGTCGTTCTCTTGGATCAATCAGCAGCGTTTGATACTATTGATCATGATACGCTACTTAATTCTCTTAGCTCCTGGTTTGGTATGAGCGGGGTTGTCCTCGATTGGTTTAAGTCTTATCTCTCAGACCGTGTTCAGTGCATTAAGATTGGGTCAATTTTATCTGATGCCAAAAAAGTTATTGTATGGTGTGCCTCAAGGCTCTGTCCTGGGGCCAATCCTTTTTTCACTCTATACTACTCCACTGAGTAAAGTCATACAGAATCATCCTGGTATTAGTTTCCAGTTCTACGCTGATGACACACAATTGTATGTACACCTCACACATAAAAATGTTGCCTCGGCCCTTGATAAGCTGTCACACTGCCTTGAAGACGTAAAGAGATGGCTCTCTACAAATAAGCTCAAGCTAAATCCAGATAAGACCGAATTCACTGTGTTTGGCTCAAAGTCTCAGCGCGAAAAACTTAATCAGTCCTTCCCGGTCACCGGTCAACATACTTGGTAATCTCATATCACCAACAGATGCAGTTAGGAACCTTGGTGTCTGGTTTGATTCTGATTTCTCATTCTCTTGCCATGTTAGGAAGGTCTGCAAGGCTTGTTTTGCTCATGTCCGGGATCTTAAGCGACTCCGAGGACATCTGACACATGAAGCTACTCTTATGGCTGCCAATGCTCTGGTCGGAAGTCGACTAGATTACTGTAACTCTCTGTTCAGAGGTCTCTCAGCTCTAGATCTGCGCAAACTTCAATGTGTTCAGAATAGCCTGGCCAGAATTGTTGCCAACACCACCAAGTACTCACACATCACTCCAGTTAGAAAAGCACTACATTGGTTGCCAATTAAGTACCGTTCTATCTTTAAGACTGCCATGCTGGTATATAAGTTCCTACACAGTGGTAACCCCAAATACTTTGAACCCTTCCTCATTCCCAGACATAGTGCATATAACACTCGTCGAAGTCAATCTGATGGCATATTTCTTGAGGTTCCCCACTTTGGTTCAATTTTCAAGTCTCGAAAACATTTTGGACTCAGTTTTGCATATGACGCACCTATGATTTGGAATGGCCTTCCTGATGAGGTCCGCTCTGCAAACTCACTTGCCTCTTTCAGGTCAAAGTTGGAGTAATACCTCTTTGGAAAAGCATACCCACCCTAAATTTCCAATCTCCTTTCTGCTTTCTCCGCGGTGCTGACCCCTGCAATGTCTCTGGTTTTTGAATATTGAACAATGTTTTTGTGTGATGCGCCTTAGAGTCTGTCTTTTGACGGAGATTAAGCGCTATAAAAGTGCTATTAGAATTAGAATTTATGATATTTTACTTGTTTTCCAAAAGGGTATGAAGGGATTCGGCTGGAGCAGAATATCAGAAATGAACAGTCAAATATGCCGGATATATATCGTTTGCTCTGCTAATCAAGCTAATCCCACTCTTTCCTCTGGTTGCTAGAAATAGATTGAATTTTCATAAGAACAGTCTAATATTTTGGACCACCATGGGAGAGTCCTTTAGACATTTGTTTTCCTTTCATTTTTTGTATGTACCAAGCACTCTGGGTGAGAAAATCACACAAATAGCACAAAGATTAGAAGTCAGTGAATAAGGATCAGATCGATTGCTCTTGTCATGAAACCTGGTACATTTGTAACCTCAGAAGCCTCAGCATGGCTACTCAAACCACTCCTTTGCCTAGATTACGACATAACAATCCAGAATCAACAAGACTTATTTCTTAAAATAGAAAAATTTGATTCACAGTAGACTACTGCTGTGAAAAAGGGAAGTTTGTTTTTGGAATAGAACAACCTCTCACAACAAGCTACATAGTAAGAGAAGTATACATACACAGGCCCAAATCCACACAGTGAATGAACCCTATCACTGGTCCAGTCTAACAGGTAGCTAAAAAATCACAGAGACACTTTTTTTCTTGTATTTTGCAGACAGGCAGTCTGCTGCACATCGGCAAATGAAATTGCTGCTTTTATGTATCCAGGTACTGTGACATTGTCATGAAACAACTGGGCAGTAAGTTTTGCAAAATTATTCAACATTAAAGATTAACTTTCAGGATAAGATTATTAAGGTGGTGAGAATAGCAGTGTCTTTTTATCTTGTGAACCAGACATGAAATTGCTGGTCTTATGGGATATTTTTGACTTCCTTATACCTTACTTTAAAAGAAATATTTTGGAATTTTTCATAGTTGATATGGACAAAGATCAACACTTTATGAACGAAAGGTTTTACTTGACATAAATTTTTTACTTGACCTTATAATGATTTAGTTACATAGTATTGATAAAGGCCAAAACAGATCTCTTTTGCAATGGTTTAAGATCAAACTTTTGCTACTTTCAGTGCATATGGACAGTAAGTTTACACCACATCAGAGACAAAAACAATCATATTCTTGAGATAAAATTTTACTGATTTGACAAAATTATTTGGGACATACTGACCAAATTTGATTCCAATCACATTTTGCTCACAATAACTATTTTTATTACATTTATGCTAATTTGATCAACAACATGTTGCACCTTATGGTACTGTTTCAAATTTCCAATCGATTGCTAAACCACGACAATTTTAAACCCATGGCTATGCAGCAAGTGCTCTTTGCAAACAAGGCAAGAAAAATGTGACCTTAAAAATTAACATGTAACAACTTATGACCAAAAAGACAAGTCTTATGACCGAGATCTTCTGACTACCATGACAGAAGAAGATAACTCCCAACACCAAATCACAATCAGTACTAGGAGATGAGAAGATTAAGCAGGAGACTTATTAAGATATATCTCCTCATGGGACAAGATCACTCAGCTTTATTTTCACAGGAATATTAGTTATGTCATAAAGAGAGCTCATTGAATAGGTTACACTGCTGAAAAAATGATCTCTATAGCCAAAAATAAACATCTTAATGCTGTTATGACTAACAAGATGGGACACAAGTAGTTGGGTTTTTACTGATATTTTATCTCAGTTTTACTTGTAGAAGTTTTGAACATGTTTAAAATTGGGATAGAGGTCAATGATTGCCACAATCATGCTCTCGAACCCCCTGACTCATAAGTATCATGGCTGACAAGATTGCAGGGTGCAGTCAGGGTGTTCAATCGTACTAGTGGACAAGGGGTATAACAAACAAGCAGATCAATAAACATACACAAAGTTGTGACAACTGTCTATAAACTGCAAAGCTTTGTCTGGGGTATTTACTGTGGAAATAATTATATAGTCACCCTTTCTTTAATGAGTTACATATTTAACCTTAACATGCCAAAGATGGTACAAGGTTAACAGATTTTCCAGTTCATACTTGTTCATAAAGCCCAATGCATAAAATAATACATGTCAAACATCAAAATGTTACAAGGGATCCCAGTCAGACTTACATACTATTAGCAATTGAGTACAGTATGGGTCTGACCTGAAAATAACAAAGACACATTTTTCTTCAAACAACATTAATTTGTAATATAAGCAGACTGTCAAATATTAATAATGAAAATACACTTATGAGATATGATGTATATTTGTACATTTTATCCTTCAGGGTAAGCTTAAGACAATGGCTCCTATGGCTACCTCATCCAGGACAGGTAAGACAGTTGGGAAACTTGTAGTTATACCAGAAGTATGTGTACAACTTGTCTTGAGTTGCACTATGGAAGAATCCTCCAAAGGACACAATGGGATCATGATTTGATCCCGTTGCCGACCCCTGTGGTATTGTCTGTAGCAAGTGAGACCAAAACTCACTTTAAGAGATTACATAGACACCTAAAACCAGGGCCAGTATTCATAAAACTTGCAGAGACTGTCAAATATTAATAATGAAAATACACTTATGAGATATGATGTATATTTGTACATTTTATCCTTCAGGGTAAGCTTAAGACAATGGCTCCTATGGCTACCTCATCCAGGACAGGTAAGACAGTTGGGAAACTTGTAGTTATACCAGAAGTATGTGTACAACTTGTCTTGAGTTGCACTATGGAAGAATCCTCCAAAGGACACAATGGGATCGTGATTTGATCCCGTTGCCGACCCCTGTGGTATTGTCTGTAGCAAGTGAGACCAAAACTCACTTTAAGAGATTACATAGACACCTAAAACCAGGGCCAGTATTCATAAAACTTGCAGAGACCAAATTTTGTCTCAAGTCTCAAGTTTTGGTCTCAAATCTGAGACTGTTTTTGGTCTAAAACTTGTTAGCTATTCACAAAATAGTTGAGACCAAATTTAGTCTCAAACTTAAGACTGGTATATAGTTGTCTCAAATATTTTGGTAAAAATCTCAAGCATTATTTCACCTTAACTGAGATTCATGTTTTTATGGTTTAATGTAAAGTAGAAATAATTTACAACATATATAATACTTAGCCTAAACTTTTGTAACAATGGATACCCTAAACTTTGGTTTTAAAAGTACCTTACTTTGAGACACTTTCAACAGTATTTTCTGACTGCATAGCAACGAAGAAGTAGATCATGTGCAAAAAAACAAAAACATTTGACACAATTTTCTATTTATTTTTTATTTTAATAGTCAGTATAATTTTTGTTAAGAATTAAAACACACAAAAACTATTGATCTTTAAAAAATGTTGGATATATTTGCAAGTTTATGGTTTGTTTACATTGGAAAGACTTGTCTCAGGTTGGTCTCAGCTGAAAACCTATTTGTGAATACAAAGTTGAGACTTGGTCTCAGATGAGACCAAATCTCAAAGCTGAGACTATTTTTTGTCTCAGACTTAAGATCTCTATGATCTTATAAAATCTTTTAGAATATTTATCCTCTGTTTCTCCCTCTTTCCTAATTTGTGGGGATTTCAATATTCATGTGGATACTTCTTCAAATGATAGTATCAAATTCCAGAACTGTTTAGAATCATGCAATATAACACAAAATGTTCTAACGGCTACCCATCTACATGGTCATATCCTAGACCTTGTTCTCACTCCTACTGATGCCAGTGTCATCTCTAATGTACGAGTTGCTGAATTTATTTCTGATCATGCTCTTGTCCTTGCTCAGCTTGACTCAGTTAATCCTCCTTCACATACGGCAAAAGTTGTCACCTTCAGGAGGTATCATAAAATTGACATGGACAGTTTCCGTAAGGATTTGGGAAATAGCGCATTCGTAAAATGCCCTGGTGATACAGTCAGTGGTTTGTGTGAACAATACTTAGATGATTTGAGCAAATTGCTCGACAAGCATGCACCATTGGTTACTCGCACTTTTACTAAGCAAGCTACTGGTTGGCTATCTGACACCTACAGGCTGGCAAAAACCATCAGGCGACAGCTGGAACGAATCTGGCGTAAAGATAAATCTGCCTATAATCGAGCTAGACTTCGAAGACAGATTGGTCGCTGCAATTCACTGGTCAACAAAGATAAGGCAAATCACTTCAGAAACCTGGTCAGAGAAAATACCAATGACTCCAAGAAGCTATGGCAGGTCTTGCGTTCCGCACTGCACTCTAGTCCTGAAGCAGTACTCCCTTCTCATGAATCTAAGAAAGGTCTTGCTGACCGGTTTGTCACTTTCTTCAGTGACAAAATAGATAAAATCAGAAACTCATTTTCCTCTAGTGACTCATTCACTCTGCCTCCTCCACCTGATGTACCCAATTTCAGCTGCTTTAAACAAGTTTCTCAAGAGGAAATTAGAAAAATTATCATGAAGTCACCCACTAAATCTTGTTTGTTAGACCCATGGCCTACATTTCTTGTTAAGGAATGTATTGATATTTTACTGCCCTCTATCACCAGGCTTGTTAACTGCTCGTTGTCAGAAGGTGTTGTACCTGATGAGTTCAAGAAGGCTATTGTAACCCCATTGATTAAAAAGTCATCACTACCACCCAATGACTTAAAAAACTACAGACCTGTTTCTGGGTTGGGTTTCATATCCAAACTGGTTGAACGTGTTGTTGCTTCTCAGTTGAATGACCATGTTAGTTTGAACGGACTTGAGAATGTCAGGCAATCTGCCTACAAACTAGGTCACTCAACTGAATCTGCATTGCTTTCAATTAAGAATGATGTTCATTTGGCTTTTGCTAAAGGTGAGGCTACTGCTGTCGTTCTCTTGGATCAATCAGCAGCGTTTGATACTATTGATCATGATACGCTACTTAATTCTCTTAGCTCCTGGTTTGGTGTGAGCGGGGTTGTCCTCGATTGGTTTAAGTCTTATCTCTCAGACCGTGTTCAGTGCATTAAGATTGGGTCAATTTTATCTGATGCCAAAAAAGTTATTGTATGGTGTGCCTCAAGGCTCTGTCCTGGGGCCAATCCTTTTTTCACTCTATACTACTCCACTGAGTAAAGTCATACAGAATCATCCTGGTATTAGTTTCCAGTTCTACGCTGATGACACACAATTGTATGTACACCTCACACATAAAAATGTTGCCTCGGCCCTTGATAAGCTGTCACACTGCCTTGAAGACGTAAAGAGATGGCTCTCTACAAATAAGCTCAAGCTAAATCCAGATAAGACCGAATTCACTGTGTTTGGCTCAAAGTCTCAGCGCGAAAAACTTAATCAGTCCTTCCCGGTCACCGGTCAACATACTTGGTAATCTCATATCACCAACAGATGCAGTTAGGAACCTTGGTGTCTGGTTTGATTCTGATTTCTCATTCTCTTGCCATGTTAGGAAGGTCTGCAAGGCTTGTTTTGCTCATGTCCGGGATCTTAAGCGACTCCGAGGACATCTGACACATGAAGCTACTCTTATGGCTGCCAATGCTCTGGTCGGAAGTCGACTAGATTACTGTAACTCTCTGTTCAGAGGTCTCTCAGCTCTAGATCTGCGCAAACTTCAATGTGTTCAGAATAGCCTGGCCAGAATTGTTGCCAACACCACCAAGTACTCACACATCACTCCAGTTAGAAAAGCACTACATTGGTTGCCAATTAAGTACCGTTCTATCTTTAAGACTGCCATGCTGGTATATAAGTTCCTACACAGTGGTAACCCCAAATACTTTGAACCCTTCCTCATTCCCAGACATAGTGCATATAACACTCGTCGAAGTCAATCTGATGGCATATTTCTTGAGGTTCCCCACTTTGGTTCAATTTTCAAGTCTCGAAAACATTTTGGACTCAGTTTTGCATATGACGCACCTATGATTTGGAATGGCCTTCCTGATGAGGTCCGCTCTGCAAACTCACTTGCCTCTTTCAGGTCAAAGTTGGAGTAATACCTCTTTGGAAAAGCATACCCACCCTAAATTTCCAATCTCCTTTCTGCTTTCTCCGCGGTGCTGACCCCTGCAATGTCTCTGGTTTTTGAATATTGAACAATGTTTTTGTGTGATGCGCCTTAGAGTCTGTCTTTTGACGGAGATTAAGCGCTATAAAAGTGCTATTAGAATTAGAATTTATGATATTTTACTTGTTTTCCAAAAGGGTATGAAGGGATTCGGCTGGAGCAGAATATCAGAAATGAACAGTCAAATATGCCGGATATATATCATTTGCTCTGCTAATCAAGCTAATCCCACTCTTTCCTCTGGTTGCTAGAAATAGATTGAATTTTCATAAGAACAGTCTAATATTTTGGACCACCATGGGAGAGTCCTTTAGACATTTGTTTTCCTTTCATTTTTTGTATGTACCAAGCACTCTGGGTGAGAAAATCACACAAATAGCACAAAGATTAGAAGTCAGTGAATAAGGATCAGATCGATTGCTCTTGTCATGAAACCTGGTACATTTGTAACCTCAGAAGCCTCAGCATGGCTACTCAAACCACTCCTTTGCCTAGATTACGACATAACAATCCAGAATCAACAAGACTTATTTCTTAAAATAGAAAAATTTGATTCACAGTAGACTACTGCTGTGAAAAAGGGAAGTTTGTTTTTGGAATAGAACAACCTCTCACAACAAGCTACATAGTAAGAGAAGTATACATACACAGGCCCAAATCCACACAGTGAATGAACCCTATCACTGGTCCAGTCTAACAGGTAGCTAAAAAATCACAGAGACACTTTTTTTCTTGTATTTTGCAGACAGGCAGTCTGCTGCACATCGGCAAATGAAATTGCTGCTTTTATGTATCCAGGTACTGTGACATTGTCATGAAACAACTGGGCAGTAAGTTTTGCAAAATTATTCAACATTAAAGATTAACTTTCAGGATAAGATTATTAAGGTGGTGAGAATAGCAGTGTCTTTTTATCTTGTGAACCAGACATGAAATTGCTGGTCTTATGGGATATTTTTGACTTCCTTATACCTTACTTTAAAAGAAATATTTTGGAATTTTTCATAGTTGATATGGACAAAGATCAACACTTTATGAACGAAAGGTTTTACTTGACATAAATTTTTTACTTGACCTTATAATGATTTAGTTACATAGTATTGATAAAGGCCAAAACAGATCTCTTTTGCAATGGTTTAAGATCAAACTTTTGCTACTTTCAGTGCATATGGACAGTAAGTTTACACCACATCAGAGACAAAAACAATCATATTCTTGAGATAAAATTTTACTGATTTGACAAAATTATTTGGGACATACTGACCAAATTTGATTCCAATCACATTTTGCTCACAATAACTATTTTTATTACATTTATGCTAATTTGATCAACAACATGTTGCACCTTATGGTACTGTTTCAAATTTCCAATCGATTGCTAAACCACGACAATTTTAAACCCATGGCTATGCAGCAAGTGCTCTTTGCAAACAAGGCAAGAAAAATGTGACCTTAAAAATTAACATGTAACAACTTATGACCAAAAAGACAAGTCTTATGACCGAGATCGTCTGACTACCATGACAGAAGAAGATAACTCCCAACACCAAATCACAATCAGTACTAGGAGATGAGAAGATTAAGCAGGAGACTTATTAAGATATATCTCCTCATGGGACAAGATCACTCAGCTTTATTTTCACAGGAATATTAGTTATGTCATAAAGAGAGCTCATTGAATAGGTTACACTGCTGAAAAAATGATCTCTATAGCCAAAAATAAACATCTTAATGCTGTTATGACTAACAAGATGGGACACAAGTAGTTGGGTTTTTACTGATATTTTATCTCAGTTTTACTTGTAGAAGTTTTGAACATGTTTAAAATTGGGATAGAGGTCAATGATTGCCACAATCATGCTCTCGAACCCCCTGACTCATAAGCATCATGGCTGACAAGATTGCAGGGTGCAGTCAGGGTGTTCAATCGTACTAGTGGACAAGGGGTATAACAAACAAGCAGATCAATAAACATACACAAAGTTGTGACAACTGTCTATAAACTGCAAAGCTTTGTCTGGGGTATTTACTGTGGAAATAATTATATAGTCACCCTTTCTTTAATGAGTTACATATTTAACCTTAACATGCCAAAGATGGTACAAGGTTAACAGATTTTCCAGTTCATACTTGTTCATAAAGCCCAATGCATAAAATAATACATGTCAAACATCAAAATGTTACAAGGGATCCCAGTCAGACTTACATACTATTAGCAATTGAGTACAGTATGGGTCTGACCTGAAAATAACAAAGACACATTTTTCTTCAAACAACATTAATTTGTAATATAAGCAGACTGTCAAATATTAATAATGAAAATACACTTATGAGATATGATGTATATTTGTACATTTTATCCTTCTCATTGAAACAAATTATAACTCAAACAAGAAAGTTTTGTTTTGCTACTCAACTTATACATATACAGTAGAACCTCGATTATCCGGCCTTCTATTATCCGAATCTCCGGATTAACCGAACCGAAACTGTGTCTCCCTACTGGCAGTACATATAATGCACCGTGTAGCGTGAGCGATAATACAGGATTTTACACAGTTTCGTAAACGATTAATTCTAGTGCCTTATAAAACATACCAGCCACAGAAACGCCTAACTTCTTTGATCTTTATCACCATTGCTACAATAGGGGAGGGATTAATTCACCCCACTACACAACTTCTTTGATAATGCGCCAATCAATGAAAGCGCGTTCGATTGGGTTTCGCAATTTATAATCTCCCGGAGTATGTCCATTCACAGACTGACAACGTGCATAAAAGAAAAAACGTCAACAATGCAAGTACCGACCGAACACAGCCAGTTAAAATCCACGTAATATTTTAAATAGAAATAATAATATGGATAGATATGGAGCAAATAAGCGACAATTAGAGGGTCTGTTACAATATATTACACAAATATATGAAATATATCATCAATGAATACCGACGTTTACATTAAGTGGATAAAACAAAGTTTTCTTCAATTATCGCCCACTCGGTAACCCACAGACAGTAAATTTCGGTTTCCTTCATCTATCCGAACCCCTCGATTATCCGACCGGATTGTATTCTCCCATGGTGTTCGGATAATTGAGGTTCTACTGTAGTTTTTTTCTTTAATTGTTAAGGCATACAGTTTTTAACTACCATACACATTTATCGATATATCTGAATTGTATGGAAAATTGTCCATTTTGGAGATATCTTTGTCATAGATCCGGATTTGATCAGTGTAAATCTACCAGAAGAGTACATATCAAAGAATGCATCCCAAGTTTATTTTATCCAAACTTTCACATGTAGAGCTTATAATAATCATGTATGCATTCACAGGTGTTTCATACTGGTGCTGGACGAAGTGTAACTTATTATAGGTGTTTCTCACTATCTAGTCTGCACTATATTGTACAAACAACTTTTATGTTTCAATATGATAGTTTTCTATATGTTTTTGGGCTTTGGTTTTTTTTTTTTTTTTTTTTTGTATTTCTTAATACTTTCTCGGTGCTTAGATAATTACTATTTTAATTCCCAAGTTGTTTAAAGCATTTTAATATCACATACAAATCTTCCACCAACCCCAAATTCACCCCTCATGTTTTGCTGTGTAGTAAAACAATATTTACCAGTATTTCCTGGGTTAGTGAAATCATATTGAAACATCATCATTTAATGGGAACATGAATGTCAAAACAAATTGAATACAATCAGATTTTTGTACTGCATATCTGTATGCTTAAACAATTCCTCTAAATTTAAACAAATGCTTGAGTTTATGGATCAATGTAGAAGTTTCCAAAATCCTCTTCAATCTAACAAGATAACAGGATTTGGTCAAAATCTGGATTTATTTACATCTGCAAGTTTGATCAATTTCTGCATAACTTTAAGCAGTTTTTATCAATGTCTAAAGGCCCGTACCCAATGATGATCTGAACTGAAAATGGTATAACATGCCTTGTTTATATGTACTGAACAAAAAAACTTTTTTTTATTTTAAAGGATTTGCACCTTCCGTTGGATTTGTATATGTAGTCAGCATATAGCAAACACCTCCAGTTAAACTAACCATAACTTCCTTATTTTTGGCTTGATTTTGAAAATTTTTATCACCATGTTGTTCAGTTTAAAAATTGGATTAAATATGAGCCAACATTATTGGATCATTTCTGTTTGGGGCATAAGGACTCTAAGTCTTCGCTTTTTTCATGTAGTAGTTCTGTCAGTTCATGTGCCTACATCTCCTATATCAACATCTATGCCAGGAGTTTGACAAGTGTCTGTGCTCTGTCACCAAGTCCTGGCTCACTGTCAGTCGTTCTCTCTTTTAGGGCAGTAACTAACAACTCTACCTGATCCAGTGACTGAAGGATGGAAAGTTGCTCACACTCTGAAAACATAGCAATTAACAAACCAGGTAATCAATCACTCAATCAGAGCTATTATTGATCAATAGATTATTAACATTAAAAAACATCTAGGCAATTTTCTTAATAAAAGTGACTATCTTGGTCAAAAACAAACAAAACAGAAGGGATACAAATAACATTGCAGGAAGTTGCAAGATTGACTTCAGTATATTGTATTATTTTATCTAAAGACAATTTATTTAGCAATGCGTCAGTATATTCTGACAACGCAATAAGGTGGGACATGAACTTTCAGCAACTTTAAATAGTGTTGTGGTTGAATGCGAATTTTAGAACCGGTTTCCGAAAGCGAAAATTCGGCGAAAAACCGGGTACGTTTGATTTATAAAACGCGAAGAAATAAGTTTTCAACCGCGTAAATGAGCTTTAACTCATATATAAATAATAAGAACCACAAGGGAGTTTTTGAAGACTTTCGAGGACAAAATGTGTGATATATCAATAGAATATTATAAAATACTGTGAAATATTTCTTGCAGTTCAATATTTTGGTGAACTTAAGGTAAAGGAATGAAATGTGTGATGAAACCGGTTTGGGTTTGAAGAAAACGAAACGTAACCGGATCACTGTCTTTCGGTCGGCAAATAGGTTTCCGGTTTACCGTCTTCAACACTAACTTTAAACATGGTAAACTACCAACAGGGTCCCTACAGTTAGGTCAAAGGTCTTTTAATGACTGTGTGTTAAAAATGGTAGAAATGATATAAATGAGAATTATATTAAAGTGAAACATGTACATTAATTTAAAATAAGACTTATTTAACACAATACAACATCACCACCAAAATGGCCACAGGTTAGCTTCAATAATTATCTATATACAAACTAATGTACAACTGAGTTTACACGGATATAAATGACACCACACTGATATGAGAATGTTACTTCAGAGTTAAATATGTTTATTACCTAATAGTGGCAATATGAAGGAGTACTTTCCATATGAGAAGCAACTTACCTTTGAGCTTCGTACACAAAGTCTCCACAACTGTCAAGGCTTCAGATCTTATGGATGTATATTTGGCATTACCTGTAAATATGTATCAACATACAGGACTGATCAGCTTCAAAATGGTATCTCTATGACAACTGGCTTGCTATAATGACTTGGCTTTATTTGATAGAACTGGAATGGTGCCCTGGGTGCCTTGGACCTATCCAGATTTTTGCAATGATGAATTTACACACCTATAATACAAATTAAATGGTCAAGCAATACAGTCCTCAAACCACATTACCTGTTTACTCTTCGATGAATAAGTTATAATTTCAAGCAGGATATATACATCTGATCAATTTCCCATTAAAGTGTTGATAACACTTGAGTCACCAAGAATTACATCTTAATTTGCCAATCAACTGATAGTCACTGGATTGACTTCTTTCAGGAGAACCATAGAAAGTGCTGGCAATAGAAACAACATTAAGTGCTTACTTGCATCAGACAATTCCAAATATTTGGCACATCATATAAATTCTGATACGAGTATGTAACTCAATACAGAGCTATACAAATGAAGCCACATGTAAGATGGAAAGTCATTTATTTTGTCCAATATGATCAACACAAACATGTCATTCAATATTTGATGATATTTGGTATTTGTTTGTTTTTATTTGAATTAAAAGGTAAAATACAAGCATATATGCTCTTAATTGTAGCTGCATTTCATATGTACAATAAGGCAGCCACATTTAGGTTTGTTAATTGACAGCTTTAACTCATAGTGATTGTTTATATATTATTTGGGGTTTTACGTCGCATTTAACACTATGCAGGTCATATCACAACAGGTAGTTTTGTGGGCAGAGGAAACCAGTACATACAGTTGGTCAAGCTTCTGTACCCTAAACTTTCGACCATCGGTAAGCAACCACCAACTTACCCACATAAGGTTCAGGGTTTAAACCCCCGACCTTAGAGGTGGGAGGCCAGTGGGTTACCACTGCACCACCGTGGCCCCCATTTAGAGATTGTTAAGAAACATTGCTACATTAAGTGTATACTTCTTGTGATAAAATTAAGCTTATTATAACAGCAGTGAGATATGTGGTACTCACCCAGTGCTGTACACAGACATGGGACTAGATCAGATATCACAGCGTGGACTGCCTCTCTGTCATCTGCCAATGTGGAACAGTCCTTCAGATACCACAGTCTGAAGCAAACACAAACATGCATCAGACATTATGAATGTACATGCTTTAACTAGTATAATGTAAGTCTCACTGAAATAAGTAGGGACACAATACAGGATTCTCTTGTGTCATACATGAGGACATTGTTCTTCTGTAAAAGTTGTGTGATGTGCTGTCTTGATAAGGTTGTGTCATGTATGTTATGTGTACATGAGTGCATTGTTTAACTGTGAAGAGTGGGCATACAGCTGCTTCAAAGGTTGAGGGCACTGCCTATCTGTAATACCTCTTTTCCACTGAACTAAGTTTGAGATTCAACTGGTCTGATTATGTAGTTGGAGGTGTAGTCTTGTCCGTCATTCCATTTACCGTACGAGTACAAAATGTCAGGAGAGTATTCACAGCAATTTTAGGCATTCTCAAGTTTTAAAACCATGTTTATAAAAATTTGCGAGGGATTCTGTTACTCCTGACTACTGGTCTCTAATCTTTTCAGCTGTACCTGCCTTTCAACCCATGTTTCTTGTGATACAAGTTATCTTTTTGAAATGTGGTGATCAGAAAGAGTTTTTAAACCCACCTTTTCAGTCATAACACAGGTTTACTTGGTAACTCATTTTCTCACCTGTTCTTACTACCTTTGCTTGTAGCAGGAACCGACATTTAAAACTGCCTCGATCTTACAATCTTACTTGAAAATGGATCAACGGGTCAAGAAACCTGGTACATACTAATAAACTAGGTAGTCATAAACTATTATAAATTAGTGTTTATTTTTATAAATACTAAGGGCAAACCTTAACCACAAGTCACCTTATAGTCACTTTCTGACAATATCTGGCATTTTATTTTGTGTCCATTGTTAATTTTGGCTTTTCCTGACATACATTACCACTAAACTTAGAAAATTTTAGTATCTATCAGGCCCAGCTCAAGCATTTGGCTTCACAAGAGGCCACACCCAGTAGACATTAAACCAGTAAGCTAAAAAGGGGGTATGTGTATGCTAAATTTTTTACAACTTTTTTACTTGCCACTTTTTAAAATCTTTTGCACCATTTGATATAAATAATCAATTACATAAGTTCATCTGTTAAGAACTAGTAACAGACAGTGTCTATGTAATAGTGGAAACTAAATTGTCATGAGTCACTCAGTTTTAGGAAATTGTGTACATTTTCTGTGGTCATATAGTTTTGTCCTTGACAGAATGTGAACAACATTCAAGTGCAAACATAGACCCAGTTTCAAGAAAACTAAATGATTAATGTTCTCTACAAATTTTAAATTATGCAATTGTCTGGAATGACTCAGTTTGGAGAAATCATGAGAACAAAAAGCTGACGTTTTTTCCCTGATCATGCAGTTTTGTCCTCCATAAAAAAGAAAACAATATTCAAGTGCAAACACGGAGCCAGTTACATTAGAAAATGAAATAATTAATATTCTCTACATATTTTAAATTACATATTGCCCTGGAAAGATAATTCATAAGCTTTATACTGGTATGGATAGTGATATGATTACTGCAGGAGCAACTGACACTGACTAGATTCTTACTTGTTCAAATACAGATGATAAGTCTTTAAAACAGCCACTTCCACCCTCCAGACACTACAGCCCAAGCTAGACACCAGGAGTTTATGCAGCTCTGTCTGATACTTCACTGCGAAAAGTTAAGACAAACATTTGAACATTAATTTCTTCACAACCAACTGATCAGGCATCAATTCTTATTTCCTCTCAGTAACCTATTGGGAAGTGTTTGATTATACTGAACTTTTATCATTGCAGATGGTATATAGGCTTCACATTTCCTAGTTATCTCTTCATGTGTGTTTTGGGAGAAAAATACCTTCAGTTGTAACAAGCATTCTGACGCATGCATTTATTTCCTGCCGTATAAATTAGATGTACTAAAGATAGTGGAATATAAATTTTCTTGTGAGATGGAGGCACATGTAGAAGTGACAACAAGTTTAATGTTAGATTGCAATACTTTTAAAGACAAAAGGCATTTACTCACTTTAGTAGCTATTACTCTGCCATCCAAAGAGCTACAGTTCTGCAACTTTATTATGCAGTAGATCAACCCAAAGTAGGTAAGGACATATTTAGAAGAAATTGCCTATCTGTAACACTTTTAGAGATAAAAGATATTTACTTACTTTAGTGGCTATTACTCTGCCATCCAAAGAGCTACAGTTTGGAAAATTTAATAAGTAAATTAAATTTTTGTAAGTTAATACCTTACCTAGTGGACAGATGCATTTGTCCGGCGCCTTGCCGGTCATGCCAAACATTAGAAAAAAACGTCCTGAGCTGGGCTCTGGCCGGGACCGGTAGCGTCCTGTTCACTCGCCAGGTGGCTGTATAGTCTCTCTGCCAGTGTACTGCGCACGCGCAGCGCATGCGCTCTTCCTCTTTTTGTTGCCTACCGTAGGAAATCCCCTAGGGCTAAAAATAGCGGGGACAGTAGGGAGGGACTCCCCCTGTCCACTAGGTAAGGTATTAACTTATAAAAATTTAATTTACTTATTAAATTTTCCATTTTATTGCGTTAATACATCTTACCTAGTGGACAGATGCAGAATAACTACCCAGTGGAAGGAGGGTAGCCAATAGGGGAATTCCTCAGAACTCCAAACTATGCATAAGAAAAGGTGGATCCGGAATGATTAGAAGCCAGATACCTCGGATCACACCTACTGCCCCCCCCCCCTTTCTTTTCTCAAAGTCCAGTACTGACTCGCTAGCAGCACAATAGGACTGAGGAGGGTAAAAGTTCTGACTAACGAGGAAGAACAGGACCTATAGGACTATCTCATCAAGCCCTTAGCCCCACTTTGGATCGCGGCAGACTAACAACCCAGGATAGTGGAAGAAAGTTTTTTTTATTTTTTTTTTTTATATAATACACAGTATATACATATGTACAAGCTCGAGGATAAAGGAACTATTGTGTATCCTGAATCTGTTGGGCTGCCACCACCGGGCCCAAATGATACAACTCAGAATCCGCCCAGGCCAAGTCTTTCAGGTAAAACTGGGTAAATGTATTTTGAGCCTTCCAGTGACAAGCGGAAAGGATCTGATCTAGAGAAATTCCACCCTGAAAAGCCCTAGAGGCTGCGAAAGCATGGACATCGTGGGCTCTGACTTGATGTAAATCCTGAGCTTTCTGGTCGGAAAGTTGATAACACAACAGTACCGTCTGTTTAACCCAGGAGGAAATGGTGGCAGGGACAATGTCCTTCTGAAAACCTGTCTTGAAAGACACAAAGACCAGTTCCTTTCCCTGACAGGAATCCTTGGTCCGGTCCAGGTAGTAACGTAAAGCCTGTACTGGGCACAGAGACCTGTCCCCAGACAAGGACTTATCCAACGTTGGAGCTAGAGCTGGGATGACTACTGGAGCCACAGAAGTTGGTCCATCTCGAGCCAGTTGGTTTTTGGAGAGGAAACTGGGAGATGGATACAAGGAAACTTTACTCCAGTCCTCTTGGTGCCTGATATTCTTAGCTAACCAGGCATGGATTTCGCTTCTTCTTTTGCCTGACCCCAGGGCCAAAAGGAAAACCGTCTTAAAGGTCAGGTGCTTCAGCGAAGCCTTCCGTAGAGGCTCGAAGGGAGTCTTGGTAAGCTGATGGAGCACTAGCGAAAGGTTCCAGGAAGGGACCCCTCTTCGACCTTTCGGTTTGTCCCTATGAAAACAGGCGGGTAAGATTTTCATCTGAGCTTATATTGAGTTTGTCATTACCCACCATATCTGCGATGGCTGTCCTATAACCATCAATGGTGCTGGGTTGCAGATTCCTCTCCTTGAAGAGGTAAAGGAGAAAATCCGCAATCAGATTCACAGAGGGTGACCTGAAGTCCACCTTGTTCGATTTACACCACTTGACAAATATGGTCCACTTTGACTTGTACACGGCTCTGGTTGAACCCCTCTGAGGAGCCTCAATTCGTGCTGCCACCTCTTCAGAGAAGCCGTGTTTCCCGATGGTAGAGCTTCAAGGAGCCAAGCATGAAGATTCAGATTCTGAAGGCTCCGGTGAACTAGCCCGTTGAAAGGCTGAGTCACTAGGTCCCTTGTTAGAGGAAGGGTGAAGGGGATCTGAACGGATAGGTCCACCAGGTCCCAAAACCAAGGCATGTTTGGCCAACCTGGGGCAATCAGAATCATCCTGTGACAACCCTGATCCCTTATCTTTGAAACTACCTGAGGGAGCAGGGAGACTGGAGGGAATGCATAAGCGTTCAGATGCTCCCAGGACAAGCTCAGGGCATCTACTGCCCAGGCTGCCTGATCCGGGACCGGTGACACAAACCGGGGCAATTTGTGATTGAACCTGGTCGCAAACAAGTCCACTAGCGGTGGGGGCCACCTGGAACACAACTGACTGAAAACCTGAGGGGAGAGAGACCATTCGGTCTGAATCACTTGATTGTGCCGAGAAAGCTTGTCGGCTATCACATTTAAGCGACCCGGAATGTGCCTTGCCCTTAACGTTATGCCTCTGTGATGGCACCAGGACAGGAGTCTCCAAAGGAGGGCACAGAGAGAGCCTGACCTCATACCCCCCTGTTTGTTTATGTAAGAGACCACTGTGGTATTGTCTGTTGCCACAAGAACAATCTGATCCTTGCACAGATGCTCTAACTGTCGTAAGGCCAGAAGGACTGCTTTCATCTCGAGAAAATTTATATGAAGGCAGCCTTCGAGAGGGGACCAAACGCCTCTTGCAGTGAAGTCTCCTAAGTGTGCGCCCCAACCTTCGTTTGAGGCGTCTGTAAATAGTTGAACGGCGTGCTGAAGAGGGTGCAGGGGTTGACCTTTCAGCACATTGGCTTCGTCCAACCACCAGTCCAAATGAGGATGGAGCGACTGGGGGACCGGAATAACTTTCTCTAGGACTTCCGGGACATGCCAGTGTTTCTTCAGATGCCACTGAATGGGCCTCATATGAAGGCGACCTGCACACACTTGTTTCTCGGTGGCCGTCAGGAGGCCTATCAAGGCCATGAATTGTCGAACCGTACACTGGTGATGGTCTTTCATGAACCTCAACTTCTCCTGAAGGGTTTCCCACCGGTCCTGAGTGGGTAGAACCCGGCCGGTGATCAGGTCGAACCGGTAACCTACAAAATTGAAGACCTGTTTGGGAACTAACTCTGACTTGGTCATATTTACTACCCAACCTAACTGCCGACATAGGGCCAAGAGGGTCTGGGTATGTTGTAGGCAGATTTCCGGGGAAGGGGCTCTCAGTAACCAGTCGTCTAGGTACTGGTGGATCCTGATACCCCTCGCTTGAGCCATGAGTTTCACTTCTTTGACCACCTTGGTAAACTCCAGGGGAGCTGTGGCCAGTCCGAATGGCAGGGCTGTGAACTGGAAAGTTTGATGAAACAGGAAGAACCTGAGATACTTTCTTGATCTTGGGGCTATGGGGATGTGGAAGTAAGCGTCGCTGAAGTCCAGCGAAGTGACCCACTCCCCCGTCTTCAAGGATAAGCGGATTGTTTCCGGAGTTTCCATCTTGAATGTGCCAGTGCTGAGAAAGAGATTCAAACGACTTAAGTCTAAGATTGGTCTCCATTTGCCATTTGGTTTGGGAACCAGGAACAGGCGGTTGTAAAAGGCCAGGGACGACTTGACCACTACCTTTTCTACTACCAACTTTCGCATGAGGCTTACAAGAGCCTCTTTGAGATGCATGTTTTTGGATGGGTTTGCATAACCACTTTGAACCACTGGGAACCTGGTTAGAACCGGTCTTTGTTTGAAGGGCAAAGTGTAACCCTTTTTAGGATAGAGACTACCCGAGGATTTGAACCCATGGTTTGCCAAACTTGCCAAAATTCCTGAAGTCTGCCCCCTACATTGTGTTCGGAGACAGCACTGGGGACACTGGGAACAATAGGGGCAAAAACACAAGGATCTACACAAAAAACACTTTTGACAGACTTTATTTTGTTCAGACAATTGCCGGGGCTTACTCCTTTCTTTTGCGGATGCCCGTGTGAAAGAACAGAACGAACAGGACTGACAACAGGACAATACACAGCCCGACGACTCTCGGGTTTGAACAATGGAACCTTGTTTACTGTCTGAAATTTGTCCAAGCTTATGTTTGAAGACACACTTTTGTCCTGACACTGAGGGTCCAACTGAATCTGATGTACTAATTTTACTGTTGGACCACCTAGATAATTGTCATTTATAGGGCTTAAAGGACTGCCCTTTAGAAAAACGGGGGTTAGAACCCCGGCCACGTCCCCTTCCTCTGGATCTATTTCGGCCAAACTGTCTCCATGGCTGACTTTGCTGTTGAGAGGATTGGTCAGTGGAAGATGTTTGTTTCCTATCCTTACGGTCGTAAGGCTTATATCTTTGCGTACCCTTCCAATTTGCGTGCTGAGTAGCACCCGGTCCGGGCCTCTGAGCAATGCTACCAGATTCAAATTTTTGGATATCCTGCTCTGCAGACATGATGGCTGCATCAGGGAAGAGACCGTATCCAAACAAGGGGGCGTTCCTCAGCAAGTTCATGGTATCCTGTTTGACGCCTTGTTTCACAAAATCAAGATATGAGTCTCTCCTTAAGAGAATCAGGTTGGCCATATTCACAAACAAACTGTCCGCCAAATGCTGAAGAGACGTGCTCATGGCCACCGACACCTTTTGATGAAAGGCCATGAGGTCACGCAGGTCATTCAAAGCATTGGCCACGTCCTGCGAACACTTTCCCTTGCCAAGACGAGAGGACAACAGAGAGATGTTCTGTGACATCTTCTCCTGAAGTTCGGTGGAACAGCGACTGAAGCCTGCCGCATGATTGATGATATAACTGTCTTCACGTGCGGCACGTTCCCACCTGCGTAGGGATTCTTGGGCAATAGGCCTGGGGGGAGGGCCTGTGGACGGGTAAGCAGAGGCACGAGTTATCCTTGGGAAATGAGAATTAACCTTGCCCTCAGTGTTTCTCCAGTTGAAAACAGAACGACCAGGACGATGTGGTCCGTCAGTCTTAATCAGGTGCATCTTGTACCATTTCTCCTGCGACTTTGGCACCTTGATGAACTGGTCACGTCGCAAACCTGTGGAATCTTGTGAGCGAGAGGGGTAACCCTCTGCGACAGTGAGATTCAACCTTTCCAACTTCTGGCACAACCAGTCGTCTGGGGGCATGGCCACTGAGATGCGTGTGGGTTTTCTTGGGTTCTTCCCTTTCCAAGGGTTATTTGACTTGTCTGGTTCTGAAAAGTCTGTTTCAAAGGCCGGAATGTGGTGCCAACCCATAAACGCTCTCACAGAACGTACCGTCTCCCTGTAAGACATATCTTCAGTCTGCACCGGTGGGTCTGCAACATCAGAAAAATGACCGTCCTCAGAACCGGAACCGGAAGCAGACCGGTCTAATTCATCGTCAGAAACTTGTTCATACTGTTCTTGAGGAAATGTATAGGCACCGGCACCGGTGATATCAAGACTGGTATCCTGTTCCGGTGGAGCCCGTGGAGTGGAAGATGCAGACTGGAAGAGTGAACCGGATGACTGCTTCACATCTTGACTCTGGTTAGACCTGTCCCCTTTTGAAACACCCGACTGATGAGCAGACTCCGGTCCGGAGCTGGCACCAGGCAAAGGGGAAGAAGAGGGAGCTTTAGTTTTAGACTTTGACACCGGTGTAGGTGACCGGTCACGTCTCTTCTCCAGTTTGGAAACATCTTTGCTGCTCTTAGATTTAGATGAAGATTTGGCATCACTTTTATCAGAATGTTTGTCTTTTCTGGATTTGTGAGATTTCTTCTTATCCTTGGCATCTACCGGGGTAGCAGCAAGTGGAGCCTCAACAGCTACCGGTACCTTCACCGGACCGGTGGGACGGGTAGCTGGAGCTAAGAAGGGGTTATCAGAAATGAGATTCTGAGTGTCGACCGGCTTGACTGAAGATACAGGAGTGGAAAACACGTTACCTCTAGAAAGAAGTGCCTCCATCCTAGCAAACTGCTCTGACCATTTATCCGCAATGGCTGCCAACTGGTCTGAGGTAACAAAACTAGCCGGCTGTTGAGATGAAGAAGGTGGAGTAGCAGGGGGATTAACAGAAGACTGAGCCTGCTGGCCAGAAGGAGATTGAAAAGTTGGTTCACTATCCATACCTTCAACCGGCTGTAAAACAGTAACTTCTTTCGGGGAAACTAACAACCCTGCTTTTTTGTCTCTTCTAATTTTATAAATTGGAGTGGACAACATTTCCCTCTGAGCCGGAGTAAAACCATCACAAATCTTACACAGCTTGTCCTTCACACAATTGTCTTCCCCTATAAGCTTTTCGCGGCACCGCGCACATTTTTCATGCAACTCGAAAAGAGCCATAACATGGCCACAGGAACCCCTTCTTTGTCCCTTCTTATCTCCCGGAGATGCCATGACACTTGTTACACACAACTAACACAAATATTTGAAGCAATAAGCTTGAGAAGAAGTATATAAATTAATATTTTAAAGTTTCTCTTAAATCCCAAGCGTTCTTCATGCGCCAAACAAAAAGAGGAAGAGCGCATGCGCTGCGCGTGCGCAGTACACCGGCAGGGAGACTATACAGCCACCTGGCGAGTGAACAGGACGCTACCGGTCCCGGCCAGAGCCCAGCTCAGGACGTTTTTTTCTAACGTTTGGCGTGACCGGCAAGGCGCCGGACAAATGCATCTGTCCACTAGGTAAGATGTATTAACGCAATAAAACTGCAACTTCACTATGTGGTAGATCACCCAAAAGTAGGTGAATGACTTATTTAGAAGAAATTGCCTACCTGTAATACTTTTAGAGATAAAATACATTTACCCATTTTAGTAGCTATTACTCAGCTATCCAAAGAGCTACAGTTCTGCAACTTCACTATGTGGTAGATCACCCAAAAGTAGGTGAATGATTTATTTAGAAGAAATTGCCTACCTGTAATACTTTTAGAGATAAAAGACATTTACTCATTTTAGTAGCTATTACTCAGCTATCCAAAGAGCTACAGTTCTGCAACTTCAATATGTGGTAGATCACACAAAAGTAGGTGAATGACTTATTTAGAAGAAATTGCCTACCTGTAATACTTTTAGAGATAAAATACATTTACCCATTTTAGTAGCTATTACTCAGCTATCCAAAGAGCTACAGTTCTGCAACTTCACTATGTGGTAGATCACCCAAAAGTAGGTGAATGATTTATTTAGAAGAAATTGCCTACCTGTAATACTTTTAGAGATAAAAGACATTTACTCATTTTAGTAGCTATTACTCAGCTATCCAAAGAGCTACAGTTCTGCAACTTCAATATGTGGTAGATCACACAAAAGTAGGTGAATGACTTATTTAGAAGAAATTGCCTGTGTGTAATATTTTTAGAGATAAAAGACAATTACTCATTTTGGTAGCTATTACTCACCTATCCAAAGAGCTACAGTTCTGCAACTTCACTATGTGGTAGATCACCCAAAAGTAGGTGAATGACTTATTTAGAAGAAATTGCCTACCTGTAATACTTTTAGAGATAAAAGACATTTACTCATTTTAATAGCTATTACTCAGCTATCCAAAGAGCTACAGTTCTGCAACTTCACTATGTGGTAGATCACCCAAAAGTAGGTGAATGACTTATTTAGAAGAAATTGCCTACCTTTAATACTTTTAGAGATAAAAGACATTTACTGATTTTAGTAGCTATTACTCAGCTATCCAAAGAGCTACAGTTCTGTAACTTCACTATGTGGTAGATCACACAAAAGTAGGCGAATGACTTATTTAGAAGAGATTGCCTATGTGTAATATTTTTAGAGATAAAAGACAATTATTCATTTTGGTAGCTATTTATCACCTATCCAAAGAGCTAGAGTTCTGCAACTTCCCTATGTGGTAGATCACCCAAAAGTAGGTGAATGACTTATTTAGAGGAAATTGCCTACCTGTAATACTTTTAGAGATAAAAGACATTTACTCATTTTAATAGCTATTACTCAGCTATCCAAAGAGCTAGAGTTCTGCAACTTCACTATGTGGTAGATCACCCAAAAGTAGGTGATTGACTTATTTAGAAGAAATTGCCTACCTGTAATACTTTTAGAGATAAAAGACATTTACTCATTTTAGTAGCTATTACTGAGCTATCCAAAGAGCTACAGTTCTGCAACTTCACTATGTGGTAGATCACCCAAAAGTAGGTGAATGACTTATTTAGAAGAAATTGCCTACCTGTAATACTTTTAGAGATAAAAGACATTTGCTCATTTTAGTAGCTATTACTCAGTTATCCAAAGAGCTACAGTTCTGCAACTTCACTATGTGGTAGATCACCCAAAAGTAGGTGAATGATTTATTTAGAAGAAATTGCCTATCTGTAACACTTTTAGAGATAAAAGATATTTACTTACTTTAGTGGCTATTACTCTGCCATCCAAAGAGCTACAGTTCTGCAACTTCACTATGTGGTAGATCACCCAAAAGTAGGTGAATGACTTATTTAGAAGAAATTGCCTACCTGTAATACTTTAGAGATAAAAGACATTTACTCATTTTAGTAGATATTACTCAGCTATCCAAAGAGCTACAGTTCTGCAACTTCACTATGTGGTAGATCACACAAAAGTAGGTGAATGACTTATTTAGAAGAAATTGCCTGTGTGTAATATTTTTAGAGATAAAAGACAATTACTCATTTTGGTAGCTATTACTCACCTATCTAAAGAGCTACAGTTCTGCAACTTCACTATGTGGTAGATCACCCAAAAGTAGGTGAATGACTTATTTAGAAGAAATTGCCTACCTGTAATACTTTTAGAGATAAAAGACATTTACTCATTTTAATAGCTATTACTCAGCTATCCAAAGAGCTACAGTTCTGCAACTTCACTATGTGGTAGATCACCCAAAAGTAGGTGAATGACTTATTTAGAAGAAATTGCCTACCTGTAATACTTTTAGAGATAAAAGACATTTGCTCATTTTAGTAGCTATTACTCAGTTATCCAAAGAGCTACAGTTCTGTAACTTCACTATGTGGTAGATCACACAAAAGTAGGCGAATGACTTATTTAGAAGAGATTGCCTATGTGTAATATTTTTAGAGATAAAAGACAATTATTCATTTTGGTAGCTATTACTCACCTATCCAAAGAGCTACAGTTCTGCAACTTCCCTATGTGGTAGATCACCCAAAAGTAGGTGAATGACTTATTTAGAAGAAATTGCCTACCTGTAATACTTTTAGAGATAAAAGACATTTGCTCATTTTAGTAGCTATTACTCACCTATCCAAAGAGCTAGAGTTCTGCAACTTCACTATGTGGTAGATCACACAAAAGTAGGTGAATGACTTATTTAGAAGAAATTGCCTATGTGTAATATTTTTAGAGATAAAAGACAATTACTCATTTTGGTAGCTATTACTCAGCTATCCAAAGAGCTACAGTTCTGCAACTTCACTATGTGGTAGATCACCCCAAAGTAGGTGAATGACTTATTTAGAAGAAATTGCCTACCTATAATACTTTTAGAGATAAAAGACATTTACTCATTTTCATAGCTATTACTCAGCTATCCAAAGAGCTAGAGTTCTGCAACTTCACTATGTGGTAGATCACCCAAAAGTAGGTGATTGACTTATTTAGAAGAAATTGCCTACCTGTAATACTTTTGGAGATAAAAGACATTTACTCATTTTAGTAGCTATTACTGAGCTATCCAAAGAGCTACAGTTCTGCAACTTCACTATGTCGTAGATCACACAAAAGTAGGTGAATGATTTATTTAGAAGAAATTGCCTACCTGTAATACTTTTAGAGATAAAAGACATTTACTCATTTTAGTAGCTATTACTCAGCTATCCAAAGAGCTACAGTTCTGCAACTTCACTATGTGGTAGATCACACAAAAGTAGGTGAATGACTTATTTAGAAGAAATTACCTATGTGTGATATTTTTAGAGATAAAAGACAATTACTCATTTTGGTAGCTATTACTCAGCTATCCAAAGAGCTACAGTTCTGCAACTTCACTATGTGGTAGATCACCCAAAAGTAGGTGAATGACTTATTTAGAAGAAATTGCCTACCTGTAATACTTTTAGAGATAAAAGACATTTACTCATTTTAGTAGCTATTACTCACCTATCCAAAGAGCTAGAGTTCTGTAACTTCACTATGTGGTAGATCACACAAAAGTAGGTGAATGACTTATTTAGAAGAAATTGCCTATGTGTAATATTTTTAGAGATAAAAGACAATTACTCATTTTGGTAGCTATTACTCAGCTATCCAAAGAGCTACAGTTCTGCAACTTCACTATGTGGTAGATCACCCAAAAGTAGGTGAATGACTTATTTAGAAGAAATTGCCTACCTATAATACTTTTAGAGATAAAAGACATTTACTCATTTTAGTAGCTCTTGCTCAGCTATCTACTCACTTAGCTATTGACCTACATCTGCAAAAGCAACAAAAATACAAAGGACACAGGAAAGTAAGCTTTTGAAAAACTAGATGAATAACAAATGAAAAGATTTGCCTAACTTTGGTACTTGTGAAGGTATTTGACATTTATTTCCATCATAATTTTGCTACAAATAAGAAAATAGCTATTGCTCACTTATGACATGCAATGGAACCCCAAACGATATGCCATCTTATAGTTAAGGAAAAAGTAGCTGAACAAATTATTTTAGGAAAATCCTGTAACTGCAGTAGTTTTTGAGTTACAATGGATTTACTCAACAGTCACAATTTCAAAGTAGCTATTACTCAGCTGTCCAGTGTGCAACAGGTTTGCAGCTTTACTATCTGATAGCTCATCAAAAACTAGATGAATAACATATTTGAAAATATTTCCCTAACTTGAATACTTTTGAAGATATTTGAAATTTACTTATGTTGTTATTTTGCTACAAATAAGAAAATAGCTATTACTCACTTATGGCATGCAACAGAACCCCAAACTATATGCCATCTTATAGATAAGGAAAAAGCAGCTGAATAACATATTTTTGGAAAATACTCTAACTGCAATAGTTTTGGAGTTACAATGGATTTACTCAACAGTCACAATTTCAAAGTAGCTATTACTCAGCTATCCAATGTGCAACAGGTGTGAAACTTTAGTATGTGATACCTTACCAAAAACTAGATGAATAACATATTTGAAAAGAATTCCCTAATTTTAATACTTTTGAAGATATTTGACATTTACTCATGTTGTTATTTTGCTTCAAATAAGGAAATAGCTATTACTCACTTATGGCATGCAATAGAACCCCAAACTATATGGCATCTTATAATTAAGGACAAAGTAGCTGAACAACATATTTTAGGAAAATACTCTAACTGCACTAGTTTTGGAGTTACAATGGATTTACTCAACTGAAGAATTTCAAAGTAGCTATTACTCAGCTATCCAATGTGCAACAGATCTGAAACTTTACTATGTGATAGCTTATCAAAAAGTAGATGAACAACATATTTGAAAAGAATTCCCTAACTTTAATACTTTTGAAGATATTTGACATTTACTTATGTCATTATTTTGCTACAAATAAGAAAATAGCTATTACTCACTTATGGCATGCAATGGGACCCCAAACTATGTACCATCTTATAGCTAAGGACAAAGTAGCTGAACAACATATTTGAAGAAAAAGTTGTAACTGCAATAGTTTTTGAGTTATGAGCCCTTTACTGCAAGTAGCTAAGATTGCTATTACTCACTTATCTTTAGGCCTAACTCCATAAAACCAAAAAAATTTTCGAGGGCATGAAAATTCATTGGGACAATTAATTTACAAAAATTCTGTAGCTGTAGTAGTTTTGGAGAAATCTGCGTGACTAACTAACGCACGCACTCACACACGCACGCACACACAGGCATCATTTCATAATCTCCCTCCCGGGCTAAAGCCCAGCGGGAGATAAAAATATCATCAGAGATGCTCCTACCCCACAGCCTGGGGAAATAGTTTTCAATACTGTGAGATGTAGAAGTAGTGAAACAGTACAAAGATTGGGATACTTTCAGGGCAGTGTCAGTTATATAAAGGTCCAAATAATGTTTAAGTTGAGAAAATACCAACTAAGAGAAAGAAAATGCATGTAGTGATAAAGCATTAAAACAAGACAATTCATCAGCAAGATGACAGCATTAATCGGTAAACTAAACATTACGAATCTGTAAAATTTATTAATTGGAGTATAGCTGCCAATGGAAATAGCACAATTATGTAAAGCACATATAATAATCAGTTGCAGGCTTGCAGCAATCCATATATCTTTGTCATAAGAGAAACATGTCTCATATATGGCAGGTGAACACATTTTCACAGAGCCAAAGTGAAAGGTCACACCATGATGCACACCTACACCCCCTAACCAATGTCCTTACCAAGTGTCAACCTTCTACACCTTATGGAATCCAAGAAATAGGACAGGATTTTCAAACTCATGGTTACAAGGACAAGATCAAAGGTCAAATCAAGATCACACATTGATGTTGCAACACCTACAACCCCTAAGCCACGACGTTACGGTTTTCGTGATATAGCCCGGATAAGATTTTATAGGTCAAGGTTACTATAGCAAGGTCAAAGGTCAAATCAAGGTCACACAATGATGTTGCAAACCTACAACCCCCAACCAATGACCCTACCAAGTATCAACTTCCTACACCTTATGGTTTCCGAGATATAGCCTAAACAAGATTTTATAGGTCAAGGTCACAAGAGCAAGGTCAAATCAAGGTCACACCATGACATTGCATACCTACACCCTCCTAACCAATATCCCTACCAAGTATCAACTTCCTACACCTTACGGTTTCTGAGATACACGGCGGACAAACTTTTCCCACCCCCACCCACCCATCCAGACACCTTATTTGAAAACAATACCCTGACAGCCCTTAAGGGCTGTGGGGTAAAAACAAAGCGGTTATTAATCCGTATTTATCGGGCTAATAGTCCCCCACCCACTTTAACCTTGAAAAGAAACAAAACAGAGAAATTTACACCTGCCAAATTCAGTTTGAGAGTAGGCCACACTCTAGTGATTGGCTGTATGTGTGGGTGAATGTTTGTATCTGTATGTTTTTTGTGTAGTGGAGAGACTCCACTAGACTTGCTCTACCACTTGGTCTGTGACTGTTTGCGTGCGTACACCCACAATAGAGTGTGTGCTAAGTGTATGTGCATGTGTGTATATTGCTGCAGTGGTGAGAAAGTCACATACTTTTCATTTATAACTAAATGTATGTGTTGTCTTCAAAAACAGTGTAATTACTCCATGTGCTATGCAACTTTGCCTCCTTGGATTCACTTAAAACAAACGCCTTTCACTGGAAATACGTAATTAGACTGCTTTATTGCAAATTGGTTGGTGTTTGAACTGGAAATGTGTCAAAGTGTCAATAGTCTGGTTTTCTCACGATACATGAAATAAGGATTAATAATCACGCTCTAAAGAAAATGGTAAGATATAAGACCGTGTATTTTTTGCATTAACTTTTCACCTTATCACCCCGAGAAGATGGCAATCACAAAAATATCTTAGGAAATGTCATACCTGGACATTTCATACTGGGACATTTCGTACCAGGACAATTCGTACCCGGACATTTCGTACCTTATATTGGGCCTTGTAGTTTTGGAGGAGAAGTCGTTTATGCATACATCCACACTGCAGACTGATGACATAATGTCAGCTTACACTTACCGGTATTTAGTCAGATATTCGACTTACTGTCTTGTATATACAAGTTGTTATAACATAGAACAATCCACTGGAACAATCAATCTATATGGTGTTGTGGGTTTTATTTGTTGTAAGGAAATAATTTAAACACCCAAACAATTAAGATATATATACAGTAAGTCAAATGGAAAAAATGAAAAATTCAAGTCATGCTGGTTAACATTTCCAATATATAATGATATTTTGGCAGTGGTGTAAAAGTCTACACAATTTCAAATTGCGGTGAAATTTACTTTGCCTTCCTGGAAGAACTTTTGAAGGAAAGACATCAATGCTACACATTTAGCCAGACTTGGGGTTATTATTTATTTGATTTATCTTACAAATTATCTAACAAATATTAGGACTCCCCCAAATTGAAAGGTGAGCTAGAAGTGAACTTTACCATATAGTGGTGGTGGACCAATTCACGCCCGGGTACCAATTCAGGCCCACCCCCAATTTTCTTGAAGATTTATCATTTTTCATAGAGAAGATGTTTACCACATCATAGATAATCATCAAATTGATCATATACATTTGTAATATATTGTTTAACTGTGATTGTTTTGGATAAATTCAGGGGTGGGCGTGAATTGGTACCCGGGCGTGAATTGGTCCACCACCACTAGATGTACAACAACTACTAAACAAAGACTGATGGAAAGCTTTGATATTCCTTAAATTTATGCCAATGGTAACTTGATAAAATTTAAGGTCAATTCAAAGATAACCTCTGACCTTGTGTAAGTTTACTGTCTGGCCAGGCCTGACCGAGTAATTGATAGGACACTTCCTCAAACTGAAGCCAAGTGTCTTTGTCTCTTTCTTGATTTTCTTTCTGGAAAAAAAGAAGCTTTCTGAAAACTCCATACCAGGATATTGAGGTTATCAACATTTGAAGAAATTACAGGACTACAAAAATATAATTTTATTGCGTTAATACATCCTATCCAATGGACAATTGCTTTACCGGTCGGTGCGACGGAGTGTACATTCGTTAGGTGTCGCCTCATGCATACTTCCTATTTAGTCAGAATCCCGTCTTTTTCGTTTGGTGCGTGGAGTGTACAGACGTGTTTTCTACTGTGTTGTGAAACGCGAAGATTTTCAAAGACTACCCTGTTATTTGAACTTTTATATTCTTTCTACAACATTACCTTACTTCTGGAGTATTATGGCATCCCCTGGCCAGAGAAGAGGTACATGCGGCCACGCTATGGCTATCTTTGACAGTCACTTAAAGTGTGCACTTTGCCGTGAGAAGGGAGTGTTCTCAGATGCTTGTGTGGAGAAGAAACCCTGCTCAATTTGTGATGGTTTTTCAGAAGAACAGAAGCTACAGTTGTCCACCCCTAAGTACAGGGTACATAAAGAACTGCAGAAGAAAACTGACTCTCCCTCCCATGTTAATCCATCTGAAGTGACTGTATATTGGGAAGGTTGAGAGTAGGGGCGAGACTTCTAGTAATCAAGGCGAAACACCTAGTAAAAAGAGTAAAAAGACCTCTCACAAGTCCCCCATGAAGAAAAAGCCTAGCAAGTCTACTGATTTCCAGGCAGAACTTCACACCTTAGATGAAAAATGATCTGAAAGATTTTCACGACTGGAAGCCCTGTTTTTATCCAAGACTTTAAAGTTCCTGTTGAACTGGTACAGAGCAGTGATGTGGTGGTGACTGATAGACCATTCATCCCACCAAGTGGCCAAGCAGCTCCCGGTTCTTCCAGTCAACAATCTACCGGTCAGATGAAGGGAAAGAAAGCCACTCAGCCTGTTGAGGCTCCCAGTGCTTTTCCTGGCAGCCAGCAGATGGAGGTTCCTGGTAATGTGTCAGCCACCCGGCCTGTTGAGGCTCCCGGTGCCAACACAGAAAACTTCTCTACTGACCAGGATGCTCCCCTGTCTGCTAGTATACACCGAACTGGTAGTAGATCAGATCTTCAATTCCAACCAAGAAACACAGTGTCACTTCCACTGGTCCCACAGTCCCTGTTGAGGAACCGACACCGGAGACAGGAAATGTTAGTGACAATTTATCTAGTGTTGCTGATGAAGGCGAGGTGTCTGACTTAGATTCCGCTGGCCAAGATCAGGAAGAATTGTTAGAAGGTGACCAGGAACTGTCAGCTGAGCAGAGTTACAGGGAAACTCTACGGGGTGTTAGATTTTTTATGGCCTGGAATGACATTCCTGAATTTGATTCTGCTTCATCGTCCCAGGATGATAACCCTTTTACCGGCAGCAGGTCTTCTCAAACCGGTAAAGTATCAGTCAAAGTCCCTGTAGACGAATGGCTCTGCAAGAAGTTTGAGAAACTCAACATCACCTTGCAGGAAGGTTATCCTACACGCAATTCAGAGACTGCTGGGCTCAGTAAAGATCAATTCATCAAGCCACCCAAAACCCTGAAGTGGTATAGTATGCACAGTGACAAGAAAGACTTTTCCCGGTCTTAAGTGTACACCTGGACAAGTGAACCAGCAAGATTGAACAGTAGTTTTCCAAGAATAGCTAGTCGTTCTCTGCCCTCTGCCCCAGCTTCCCGTCCAGTGTCACAGGATACCCCGAGGAAATGGGAACCGGCAGCCAGGGACCAGACCTATATGTGCAACCAAGCAGCAGCTTTCAGTCGTTTTTTCACCAAAGTCCAGGAAAACATGTCCACTCAGTTGAAGATCATTCAAGGTGTCACTGCTAAGGGAAAGTCTTCCGGTAAACTACAACAGGCAACAGATGAACTTGATTTTCTGGTCACTTTTAACAGGTCCATCACCCAGGCTATGGCTCACACCATGCAGGACCTCTCAGAGGGTGTTTTTATAAACATTGCCAACCTAACTCTAGCCAGACGAGACAGTTACCTAGACTTTGCACGAACTGGAATCAAACAGGACACCCTTATGTCACTCAGGTCTGCTCCACTACACATGAGTGCACTTTTTCCTGACCATATTATTTCCAAGGCGGAAGAGGAGACACGTCATTTTGAGGATAAATGTACTTCTGGACCCTCACAAAGAAAGCCTCAACATTTCTACCCGTATGCTCAGCCTTCCAGGCAACAGCAGGAACCAGACCGGAAACAGGGTCTCCCAGCTTGGAAACAACTAGGCAGCAGAAGACGTGTTCAGAGATCGCACAGGGGCAAAGCTGCCTCCTCATTTTCTCAATGTCCTGCCAAGACACAGAAGCAGTACAAATGACAATTACTGTGCCCAGTTTGTAACAGGAAAGGTGTCTCCTGTAACTGTGGCCGGTCAGATGAACTTTTGTGTACAAAGTGTTGTAAAGGATTCAAACTGTGTACCTGTGACCGGACAGGACTGTTTTGTGATCGGAAATGTCGAGACAAGAACTAAGTTACCTGTATATTATCCTGTTGTAACTCATGTTCCTTTTGCAGGATGGTTGCCGCAAAAGAAAGGCGTAATTCCCGAACATCAAATGCCAATAAAATCTGTGAAAGGTGTTTCCTGTGTAAATCAGTTGAGTTCTGTACAAAATGTCATAAATGTCCCACTTGTTGTACCAAATCTTCCTGTAGGGGCCAGACTACACCAGTTTTGGGAAAAATGGGCAGTCCTAGGTGTCAGCCCCAAAGTTTTAGCAGTCCTCAGAGAAGGTTACATACTTCCCTTCCAGTCCCGGCCAAATCTGACAAGAAGCCCCATAATAACAAGCTGCTATATAAATCCCCAGAGGAACAGCTACCTGTTGGAGGCACTGCATCAGCTGTTGAACAAGAATGCCATAGAACTAGTTCAAAACCCACAGTCTCTTGGTTTTTACAACCAGTTATTTCTAGTTCCAAAACCCAACAACCAGTGGCATCCTATCTTGGATCTGAGCAATCTAAACAAGTTTTTGAAAACACAGTCATTCAAAATGGAGACCCCAGAGACTATAAGAACCTTTGAAGACAATTTGGGCAATGTGCCTATTAATGTCAACAAAGATGAGAATCTCACCCGTCTCCTGGATAGTTTCTATAGAGACAGACCCAAGGGCAGGAGGGGCATTCCCTCCTGGAACCTGTCCCTGGTTTTACACCAGCTGACCAAGGCACCCTTTGAACCTCTTAAAGAGGCTTCACTGAAAGACTGTTTTCCTACTAGCCCTGGGTTCGGATAAACGCAGAAGTGAGATTCATGCTTGGTTACACAAAAACATCAGATACCAAGCAGACTGGTCGAAGGTGTCCTTCTACCCCTCACCCAACTTTCTGTCCCAAGAATCAGCTGGCCAAAGAGGGTCCATATTGTGTGGCCCCGGTGGTCATTCCAGTCCTGGCCCCCACTCTGGATAAGTCACTCAAAGGTGACAGGTCACTATGTCCAGTTAGAGCCCTGTGCTACTATTTGGACAGGACCTCAGACCTCAGGCAGAACAAAGAGTTGGTTTTGTCACCTTCAAGAAAGGTTTTGACAAGGACATCTCTCCTGCCACTGTCTCATCTTGGATCAAACAGACTGTGATCCTATGCTATGAGCTCTCTGATCAGCAGGCCCTGACCTTACATCAAGTTAAAGCTCATGATGTAAGGGCCTTTGCTGCTTCTAAGGCCTTCCAGTCTGGCATTTCCTTAGACCAGATATTGTCAGCTTGCCACTGGAAATCTCACAACACCTTCACACAATTCTATCTGAAGGATGTGGCCTGGGCTGATTCAGAGCTTTTCCATTTAGGGCCAGTAGTGGCTGCTCAGCAGGTCCACCAACAAGCCCAATAATGAGGAGACATTCTTTGTAAATATGTACATAGTGTGTATACTGATACTTAGGGGTAAGTATAAATCAATCAAAAAAAAAACAAAAAAAACAAAAAAAACCCTCTGACATGCTTCCTATGGGAGGTTTATTTCTTGGGACTGAACTCATTCCTCTCTTCCCTAACTCAGAGCAGTAATGCCTAGAAGAAAGGGGGGGAGCAGTGTCGGTCGAACCCCCAGTTAACCGGACTCTGGGTACCGACCTTAGGCCTTATTGGGTTCCCTGGCTCAGGGCTACCTAGGCCTAGAATTTTGTTAGATTTGAGTTAATTTAAGTCCCTAATAACTTACCCGCCAACCAAGCCTTAGTTATTCAGCAAATGTCCATTGGATAGGATGTATTAACGCAATAAAATTGCAAATTTAATAAGTAAATTAAATTTTTATAAGTTAATACCCTATCCAATGGACAGGCAAGGCCCTCCCAACCGGCCCCGCTATCAGCTTACTAGGGGTCTAATAGGTTTAGACAACGAAAAAGACGTGATGACGTCATTCTGACTAGACAGAAAGTATGCACGAGGTGACACCTAGCAAATGTACACTCCGTGACCGGTCCTGACGGCATTTTATACAGAATGACTTTTTCTGTCGTTTGGCGGGACCGGTCGTGCCAACCGGTAAAGCAATTGTCCATTGGATAGGGTATTAACTTATAAAAATTTAATTTACTTATTAAATTTGCAAAATAGCCAGCCTTGGCAGGTAAGAACCCCAGCCTGCAAGTACAACTAAATGGGCAACAACATTGAGATTTGGGAAAATCTTAGGAACAACTTCAGTTGTAAAAATAGCATCAGAGATGCCTGTACCCCACAACCTGGGGAAATAGTTTTCAACATCATGAGATACAGAAGTAGTGAAACAGAACAAAGATCTGGATACTTTCAGACCAGTGTCAGTTATATGAAGGTCCAAATAATGTTTTAATAGAGAAAATAATGTCTATGAGGAAATGTATGTAAAAATAAAGTATTAAAACAAGATAATTCAATAGCAAGATGACAGCATTAATCAGTAAACTAAAAGTTATGAAGCTGTAAACTTTATTAATTGGAGAATAGCTGTCAATGGAAATAGCACAATTATGGATCCTCTTGGGGTACACATATCCTGAAAATTTGGTAAAAATATGTGCATGGATTTAGGCTGTGGTACACCCACAAAAATTTTAAGACCCCAAAATTTTAAAAGTGTTGTCATGGCAACAGTTATTGCCAGATACTCCCAAAATCTAATCCGTTCTAGATCCTCTTGGGGAAAACATACCCTGAAAATTTGGGGAAAATCAGTGCATTGGTTTAGACTGTGGAACACCCACAAGCTTTACAGTGTTGATTCTGGGAATTTCAAAAAGTGGGGGCTATTCCCCAACACTGCAAAAAATGTGGGGGAGGGGTTAAAAATTCTGGGGGATGACTTTATGATAAAGTTGAAACTAATGAAAAATACTTTTTCAGTTAATTTAGACATTTTTAACAGTGGACTTATATTAATTAGTGATCAAGGCCACTTGGCTACCCAATAAGTAGTGGTTATCTACCATTTAACACCCACCTTTTAGCTAATACTTTCAAATTAATTAAATAAATAATATTTTAAATTCTATTAATAGGCTTTGATTATAATGTAACTGTACCAGAATACTAACTGACAGATATGGTATAATTAGCAGTTGTACGTCTGATAATATTTGCCTTAAAGCTATGTACATGTATTATGATAAATTACAACGATTATCGTTCATTTTATGCCAGTGAACAGTCATTCAGTTTACATACAGAAGCATTTGTGATTGTCTTGCCAAATAAAAATAAACTTCAAGCCTAGTGATAGAATTTAAAAAAAAAAAAAAAAGATTGAAAATGGTTATTTTGATCAAAGTGACTCCTGTCACGGCATTGTGGTTTTAAGTTTTTGTCTAAAGTCACGGCATCACAAATTCAGTCATTATACCATCAATTCGTACGAATATGTTAGAAAACCCCACAGAATACCATGACCTCATCAATATTAATGAGTAGTCCACAAATGAGTAGTAAAATATTGTTAAAAAATCCCTTGAAATTGGCAATATTTTCTACGCAGAGTGGTGGTGGACCAATTCACGCCCACCCCTGAATTTATCCAAAACAATCAGTTAAACAATATATTACAAACGTATATGATCAATTTGATGATTATCTATGATGTGGTAAACATCTTCTCTATGAAAAATTATAAATCTTCAAGAAAATTGGGGGTGGGCCTGAACTGGTACCTGGGCGTGAATTGGTCCACCACCACTAAATGAATATCCATGAGCTCTGTGGTCCATCTAGTATTTGATCTTAAAGCAGAAAATATTGTTAAGAAACCACTATGAAAATCTGTGACCTCATTAATATTAATGAATTGTCCATGAATTTTGATCTTCAAGTAAAATATTTTCTACATATACATTGATGGGAAACCCCACAGATACGTAGGGTCAGCACCGGCTTGACTGGCCTGTTGTGGTAACAATCCAGTCTACTGTCAGTTTCGTTTTTCTTGCCGCCATTTTTCATAACCATCCACGTTAAACTTAATTTCATGTTTTGGGGTATAATATGTCTAAATACTGTCTGTAGCACATAATATATTTGAGTTCTTTTACATATGTGAACAATCACGAAACCACATGTCAACATGCATTATTCGAAGAACATTTCGGCGGAAAAATCAAAACCTCAACAAACTCTCGATCCCTGCAGTGTTTCGATTTTCTAGATCTCTTGTCTTTTCGTTTCATATATTTCCCGCATCGCCTTGTGTACTACGCGTTCTCATATAATTTGGTCATTGCAGACTCAAAAAAAATCCGTGTTTGTAGGCAAATTTATGCGCGATCCCACGGAAAACGCGCCCTAGAAGCAACTCTGTTTATGCCTGAAACCGCCATAACTGCCACCCTGATGGTGCAGGGGACTACTATAACCACAGCCTTTATGGGCTGGGGTTAAAAATACTTCATAACTTGCAACCTATTTACTTATATAATTAATTAATAGTCTATGTGATCAACTGATATATAAATTTGTTATAATTAAATATCAGATACAACTGTATGCATTTACAAAGATTTAGTAAGTTATCAAAGTTTCACCAAAATAATTGAAAGACAGATCATGTGGAATGCTATTATGACTTATACAAGTTTTAATTTATGAGTCAGTCCTAAACCATGTTACACTTATTTCTAGTGCACATATACTTGGCACCAATACAGATTTAGCTCTATATCCTCTTCAACATGTAGAATATGGCTTACTGTCACCACATTCTTATCATGGGCAAAGACCATGATAACAAGAAGGTCCTTAACAAGATGTCTTACTATGTACTTTTATATTTCATTTACACTTGCAAAGTATATTGGGTACCACATATTAGCAAACCCCTTTCAGTGGATCTCTGCTGAGTACCGGGTAAATGGTAATATCCTCAGTATCTGAAGTTCCTGTTTTAGTGGAAGTACTGGTTCCTTCAGAATGCCCTACTGTACTCCCTGTATACTTAGCTTCTTTCCGTGTAGTCACTCAAGATATGAATGGTGACTCAGAGCTATAGTACTTTCAAACCTTTGAAGCCTCTTTTATATTTCTCCTGTGTGGATACTTTGAAGAAACACATTGCAACTCTGTTACATATATTTCAAACACACAGGCATGAATTTTATACACCAGCTGTAAGATCTGTATATACAACCTCTGTATATACACCTGTAAGATCTGTATATACAGAGGTAATATGTTGGATAATATATTATACTAAAGGAGCACACAGAGATCCTATATCTTTGCCCAGGCCCAACACCTATATTAATGCATATGAATGCAATGATAAAAAATCCTTTAAAAATCCTAGATCCAGTAATGGTAACAGACCATCCCCAAAATTAAATCAGTTTTATGTTAGACTTACTGTGAAAATCTGATACAAATCTGTGCAGATCTGGACAGACTGAGTTTAATGATTTGACAAATATGTTTGAAAAGCTGTTTTTGAATGAGTGAATGAATAATTGTAGGACAATATGCTATTGTTGGGTACTTTCAGAACAAATTTTTGATGATATAGGCTAGAAAAGGAAATTTATGTATGTATATACCAATTGCCATTTATTAAAAACATTTGTCAATAAAAGTGTATCACAAGGACATGACACTGTTATTTTGCTGTTGTACTTTTTTTGACTCAACAAATATGTCCAAAAGCTGGGAACAAGTGAATGGATAATTTTAAGTCAATGTACTTTTATGGGGGTACCGTATTTATCCGTATAAATACCCCCTCCCTATTAATCCCCCCCCCCTCTCTGTAACTTTGCAAAATTCATATTTCAGGGTCTTACATTCCTCTCAACAGCCAACACTTTTGCGATTCCGGGAGTCCGAAAAATGATGCGTTTTAGTACTTCCCCAATCGAATACTGCTTACAAGAAATATAGAAAATCAGAACAAAAGTTTTGATGACAGATGCTTTGAAATCTGCAAAAATACAAGATAAGACTTAATAATTTCTTCAGATTTAGGTTTGTTTCCAATATTTTAAGCACTCTCGCTATTATACATGCTGCCCCCGGGGCATTTATACGAATAAATTTGAAAATTTTAATTACTTAAATGTAGCTTTTATAAGCTACAAGCTTACCATGTGGGACTGAATGCTTTACTGGTTGCCGCGAGGCACAGACGACCAACGCTCGAGAAAAACAAGCATGTAGTTGGTTCGGCCTCATAGGTTGTCGTGACGTCATCACTTCCTGTGTATCAGCCTCCTTTTCGTTGAGATTAAACCCATGTCCCCTCAGCTGTAATACAGCGGGGAGGTAGGGTGGGACTCTTCTCAGTCCCACATGGTAAGCTTGTAGCTTATAAAAGCTACATTTAAGTAATTAAAATTTTCAATTTTATTGCGCTACAATAGCTTACCATGTGGGACTGAATGCTGAATTCAACCGCCCGGTGGGATTACAGCTGAGACTGGAAGGTCTGAATGTTGTTTTTCTCGAATTGAGAGTAATAAAAAATAGTTCCAAAAAATTTCCAGTCTGAGTCCCATTTACAGAGTCCCAATCCTGAAGGTCGGACTTGTAAAGAGCCAAAAACCTGATGAAAATACACAGTGTTGTACACTGTAGGGTGTTTGGAAGGAGGATTGTGTACCCGGAGTACACAGATAGGAAGAACCCCTAAGGGCTATGACGTCAGAAATGAGGTCAAGGTTCGAGAACTGCTATTTGCAACCTTATTTATAAGACAACCTTATGGTCCCAAGAATTTAAAGTTAATGTAAATTTAATATGTGAGACCTTACCTGTAACACCCTGATGAGGTAGCTTATACCTAGACCTGGGGAGACTCCTGAAGGCTTAGCTGTAGCGGACGTGCCCCCCCCCTTTTCTTCCGAAGAAGACATCACTGAGGAGAAGGGTCTAGGACCTGTTGAGCCGCTACTACTGGTCCCAGATACATGTTGTTGTCGTTGTCCGACCAAGTAAGGTCTTTTAGATAAAAATTGGTAAACGTGTTGTGAGCTTTCCAGTGACACGCTTGCATGATCTGGTCCACCGATACCCCACCGTAAAAAGCCTTAGAGGCTGCGAAGGCCCTAATGTCATGCGCTTTAACTTGGACTAAGTCCAAGGCTTGCTGGTCTGCTTGCTTATAACAAAGTAGAATGGTTTGTTTCAACCATGAAGAGAGAGTAGCGGGTCTGATATCTGAGGTATGTCCTTTCTTGAAGGAGATGAAAAGAAGAGACCGGGACCCTCTCAGGTCCTTGGTTCGGTCCAGATAGTACCTCAAAGCCCGTACAGGACACAAGGTCCTGTCTTCTTTGAATTGTCTATCTACAATGGTAGTCAAGGCAGGAATAGTCACCGGAGACACACTTTGAGAACCTTCTCTTGCTAGCTGGTTTTTGGCTATAAAATCTGATGAAGGGAACAAGGCTACCTTTTCCCAATGGCCTAGATTAGATACTTTGTTTGCGACCCAGGCGTGGATTTCACTGCGGCGCTTGCCGGAGGCCAGAGCTAGCAAGAAAGCAGTCTTGAGAGTGAGATGTTTGAGGTCTGTGTCTTTCATAGGCTCAAAGGGCGCTTTTGTGAGCTCATTGAGGACAACAGATAGGTTCCACTGAGGAAGGTTTCTGGAACTCTTGGGGCGATCCCTGTGAAAACTGGAGAGCAACCTGTGAAGGTCCTCATTATGGGCAATATGCTGGGCCGTAGGGCCCAGAGTGTCAACAATAGCTGTCCTGTAACCATCAATGGTAGAGGGGCGCCTGTTTAGGTCTTGGTACAGATACATAAAGAAATCTGAGATTTGCTTCACAGATGGTGAGGAGAAATCCACCGAATTATCTCTGCACCATTTTTCAAATAGGGCCCACTTTGATTTGTAGATGTTCCTTGTTGAAGACCGCTGAGGTGCAGCAATTCTCTCTGCCACTTCCACAGAGAAGCCTTGTTCTTGGAGTTGTCCACTCCTAGAGACCAGGCGTGGAGGTTGAGGTGCTGCGGGGAGCTGTGGAACACGAAGTTGTGGGACTGCTTGAGGAGTGTTGTTGACACCGGGAGTTGTAGAGGGATCTCTGTTGAGAGCTGCACTAGGTCCCAGAACCAGGGCATCCCTGGCCAGCCTGGGGCTATTAGTATGATCAGGCAGGTGCATTGCCTGATTTTTTGGATCACCCTGTAAAGGAGAGCCGTTGGAGGGTAAGCATAAGCAGTGAGACCCGTCCAGTCTATGTTTAGAGCATCTATGTCCCAGGCCTGGGGGTCTGGGATAGGAGACACGTACAGAGGGAGCTTGTGGTTCAGATGAGTGGCAAAAAGGTCCACGTGGGGAGTGAACCACTTTCGGCAGATCTGTTTGAACACCTGTGGATGGAGTGACCATTCGGAAAGTAGGTTGGCCATCACATTCAGGCACCCTGGAATGTGTCTGGCTTTCAAGATTATGTGATAGTGGTGGCACCAGGTCATGAGTCTCCACAGGAGTGCGCACTTCTCGCCTTCCTTCACTGACTGGGAGTTGAACAGGGAACGAGTCCAGAGAGAGGAATTCCTGAGCTCTTGACGTCTGGTTTCCCCTAATTGTGGCTGCAGATGGGACATTTCGGCTTCGCGTCTAAGCAAGCCGGAAGTTGCCATTGTGTAAAGTTCCCTTTGTAAAATATGGGCAAGGGATTTGCTCAGGCAGGTTATGGCCTTATGTTGAATAGTGAGGGTCTTCTCCCAGAGATCAAAGTAGTCATAGGCCTCATCATAACCACGTTTTACTGCTTTTTCAGGGTCGGCACCTTTCCTGACCTGGGACTTGACCTTCTTGAAGGTTTCTTTTAGTCCATAACGACACCTCCTCATGGTAGAGTTGCAGGAGGAGGATGTCTTGGCAAAAGTGGTCGTGAAATTCAATGTGGTTAGATTGTACCTTGCCTGTTGTTCTAAGTCCTTGAGGACAGAGAGTGGGACCTTGCCTAAAGGGGCCCCCGAAGGTTTAGGAGATATACAGATCTTGGCAAAGTCTGCATTTAAATCTTGGAGTTTCTCCGAAAAACAAGGTTGTCCAACCTTGTACCACTTAGAAGTGGAAGGGGGGGGGGGGGCTTTGGGTATTTGCCCTCTGCCAGGTTTGCAGCCATAAGGTCATTGTTGAATTTGTCAAAGGCATCTCTTATACCAGAGTTGAGGGGCAACATAGCTGATGGACCCGTAGGTCTCAGCTCTTGGACGGCCACCTCGTCATCGATACCTATGATAGCAGTAGCAGGTCTGGGGACTGAGTCCCTCGGATCAGGTAATTTGAGGATACGTCGAAAAGTATCTACCTCCTCCGCATATTGATTTGGGATGTCAGCCAGAGCCACATCCCTATAGTAGGGCGGATCAAGGTCAATTTGAGGATGTTCCTGATCATCAGAGGCCATTCTCTGGGGCTTGGGAGACCTGTGTCTACGTCTAGGGGACTGATCCTCCCCTGACGATGAGGGCAAATATGCGGACCTTGACTTATGTTTAGACTTGTCAGAGTGCTTTTTAGGTTTAGAATATGAAGGGCGATCATGATCGGAATCAGATCCCGAACCTGAGATTGGAGCATGGCTAACCTTGTGAGAGGACGTCTTGGGGCGAACAGACTGTGTATGTTCGGAAGAGCTAAGACGAACGTCCGAACCTTGCTCGGCCTGAAGGCGAGGAGGAAGAGAAGGGCCATATTCAATATCCATGGGTTCTGAAGCACTGACAGAGGTCTGAGGTTCGGTGCGAACAGCCGAAGAGGCGATCTTATCAGCCAGCCCTTGTTGAGATTTTAGGAAATCTTCACGCATAGATTTAAGGGCATCATAGATGTTGGCTTGAAAAACACCAAATTTCTGATCAAATTTGTGGTCCAAAGACTTCTCTACAGAAGAATGGACTTTATGATGTAAGGCTGTACTGGGAGTGGGAGGAACAGTACGCCCTGGTGTAGTAAGAGGCAAAGGATCGAAAGATAAGGGTCTGGGACGTGGAGGTGAAGTAAACAAATGATCGGCCGCAGCCTCAAGTTCGGCTTGCGATCCAGAAAACGATTCAAAAGAATCGCCAAGTACCTCGTCCCGATCTTTGTCCGAAGCCTGTGAAGTGGGATGTTTTTTCTTGTATCGTCTTCTGTTAGCAATTTTAGTGGACTGTTCGTCTGTGAAAGACGCACAGATTTGACAAGTACCAGCTTTTGTAACACACAGATCATCGCCCTTCCCTGCATCTCTGCAGGAGGGGCAATAGCCATGACTGTCGAATGGCTGACAGAAATGATTGCATTTGCTGGATCTGGGTTTATCTTTAGAAGACTGGTGGGCGGTGGCCATGTTTTAATGCAATAAAATATGAAATACTCCGAACCATAGATTCGAGCAGTACTAGTGTAGTGGCGAGCACACAACACGTGAATTAAGAAGACGTTAAAAAACTGACAAAATACAGCACCGGAAGTGCTGAAAATTGGGTATAAGATTCTATACTGCTAAATAAAGGAAAAGCCGAATTATGGACGAATGACAAACAATATATCCAGAGATATAATAGAAAACAGCTTTGAAAACTTAGCAGAGCATCCAATATGGCGGCGACCAACGAAAAGGAGGCTGATACACAGGAAGTGATGACGTCACGACAACCTATGAGGCCGAACCAACTACATGCTTGTTTTTCTCGAGCGTTGGTCGTCTGTGCCTCGCGGCAACCAGTAAAGCATTCAGTCCCACATGGTAAGCTATTGTAGCGCAATAAAAATGGTATGTTTGTCTAGACAGCAGATTATGTAGTCACATTTGTTGATCAAGATAAACCAACAGCTGGTTCAGATACACTGAGAACACCACTAAAAACAAGAAAACAGTTCTTCATAGAGTGTTATTCAAATAGATCGATTATTACATGTCAGGTAAAATCTATGAAGCTAAGTTTTTCCCAAACCAAGTCCAACTAGAGGATCACTTGCAAAGCAAAGTGATTGTTTTTGCATGGCAAAAACAAAGTGTCCCGAAAAGGAGAAATAATGGCAGCTTAATCATGTGAGAAAGTTCTACTTATAGCTCAACAAAGCCAGAATATAGGAAAAGTGCTTCATGGGCAGGGTAGTTATCTTGGATACAGTGAGTTTCAAAAATTTTGATGAAATTGCTCTATCTTGCACGGTTAAGGAGACCGAGGCAATTGGGTGTTTTGCACTTTTTGTCACAAATTTGAAAATTGACAATTACCCCCATTTTTGGGAAGTGTAAATTTTTTTGGAAAAATTGGGTAGAGTAGTTTGCTTACAAAGAAATTGCTCTATCTTGCATGGTTAAGGAAACAGGAGCAATATTGTGTTGTGCATTTTTGTTGGGAATTAAGGATTGGTAATACATGTGAAATGGCAATTAGTGAGATAGACTGCACAAATATTGAAGAAATTTTTTACTTAAAAACGGTCTAGTCTTCACAGATACCTTGTGGATAATAAATTTTGCCGAATTCACTTTATCTTGCATGTCTTTCGAGATACAAGCATTTTTGTGTTTTGCGATTTTTGAGAAAAATTCAAACAAGAGGGTCAAAGATGCCCCAAAAGGCGAGTTGCACAGGCAGCAATAAGGTTAGCAACTGCTGTAATTACATTTAGAAACAAGGAAAGAAATGTTAGGTTACCCAGTTAAGGTGAATGTGTTAGACATGCTAAGAAACATAAAACTTGTAATCTAGGTTACATAATTGTATCTATGCTATAAACGGACAAACGAAAGGATGGTATTACACCAATTTCCAAAGTAACTTAGCTATGATGGTGATGTATCTCCCTGTCAAGTTTGAATTCAATTGGACAAACCATTTTCGAGTTAGAGTCTGGAAACGAAAATGTGGATGGACAGACGGATGAACAGACAAACAACGGACAAACGAGCGGACGGAATTACACGAATTTCAAAAGAAACCTAATGGTGATCTATGTCCCTGTCAAGTTTGAATTCGATTGGACAAACTGTTTTTGAGTTAGAGTCCGGAAACGAAAATGTGGACAAACAGACGGATGGATAGACAAACAGACAAAAAACGGACAAATGGACAGACAAACGAACAGACGGAATTTCACCAATTTCAAAAGGAACCTAGCTATGATGGTGATCTATGTCCCTGTCAAGTATGAATTCAATTGGACAAACCTTTTTTCGAGTTAGAGTCTGGAAACAAAAATGTGGACGGACATACAGATGGACAGACAGATGGATGTCGGACACATCAATCTAATAGGTTACACACAACCCACCTAAAAAATTTGAAAACTAGATTTGAAAACTTTGCTATTCAGGAGAGTTACCCAGCGGGTCAAAAATATTTTCGAAATCGCTCTATCTAGCACGGTTTTCGAGAATACCTTACAAAGACAGTGTGTGTGTGTTAGAGTTAGGAAACGTGGGGTACCATGTACCCATGGTGCATTGAAAATGGGGTACAAGTAATATTCTGCCACATTTTCCTCAATAAACAATGTTTAGATACACCCAGTTACTAAAAAGCAATAAATTAGATTTAAATTTATTTATCACTTTGGCAGTAAATTATAGTACATTGTACATGGTTGTACATTCATAAAAATATCTGAAGTACACCGGTGTACATCAGGGTAAAGAAAACAGTCAAAAAATATACCTGTCTTTTTTCCTCTTATTTTTGGATGATTTTTAAGGTAACAAAAATGAACAGAAGCACTACTGAATTTTCAATGATATATATGTAGTATATGTTGATAGTTTCTAAAAAAAATTATTTTATTTACACTACAAATATGATATCTATACTGTTTGAGAGACAAATTATTGTAGTTTATGTTGCTTTTTATTTGACAAAAATCCATTGAGTGGTTCCAAAGTTACAGTGTTTTTGCTACAACCCCCTGTAAATATTTTCGAATTTCAGAAGTAATATTTTCTGGGGAGATTTCCGGGGTTAAAAATTCAAGAATTTCCGAGATTTAGTAGAACGTGTCTCCCACTGCACAAGGTATTTGTCATCGTTCGGAGACGTTGTTTCCAATTGTGTCCTTGCAAAGATCACCTTTTCTTTCAATATGTGAATAAGATAATGCGAATAAGATTTGCAAGGGTTCATTATAACACTGGCTGTTTAAGATGGATCTGCGTAGCTCTCATCTCATATGAAATTTTAAAATATACAGCTTATCTTCAGTGCTATTTTTATTGCATGTGCATCTCTCTTTCATTAAAAAAATCTCGAGTCCTTTGTTACTGAATAACACGAATGCACATGCGTGACCTCGTGAACTCTTCACCTCTCAACCTTTTGACCCCACGCATGCGCATTGACAGGTAAACAAACACGAAATCGGCCATTTTTGTTTTGAAATGGGAATAAATAAAGAAAAATTTCCCAGGGCTACTGCATATATCTGCCAAATATGAAACGAATCTGCCTTATGGTGACAAAGCTATTGCGAAAAGAAAATGCGGATCTGGCGGAGTAGCTTCTCCCATATACAAACAAGTGTCCCTCACATTCAATTTGTGAACAAGATGCATTGGTACAACCATAAAATATAATCAATAAGGGAATTCCAAATATTTAGCCACGGTAGTAATGGTCAGTTCAAACTTATCTCAATAAATGTAATTTTAGATGTTCAACAGAGCACACCAACAGAGGCAAAAAAATGGGTGAAATTGTTTATATTTTTAAAAATGTTATAGTTTAAAACAACAATTGGAAAGATCAACACAATTCAAACATGATATAATGTGTCACTAAGGTAGGTCAAACATGGACACTATAAGTATTACTCGAGTAGAACAGGAACTGTAATACAAAACGAACAGGAAGTTCCAGAAACATCACCTTCACTTGAATGAAAATAAAAAATTTGAAAAATTTTGTTGTAATTTTAATTTTTATTGGATAAATACTTACCATTTCCTGACCATAGCTATATGTTGGTGCCATCCAACTCACTGGCCAACGTTGAGAAATGTCTTAAGGTACCTTAAGAGGCCAGTGAGTGAGTGTGAACTAGCATGTGACCACGCCAGTAAACAATCTTCATTATTTTTGTTGCAGAAAATACTCCCCTAGTACTGAATCTGCAGGGAGGTTGGGGGGACTATCCTGGTCAGGAAATGGTAAGTATTTATCTAATAAAAATTAAAATTACAACAAAATTTTTCAATTTTATTGCGAAAAATACACTTACCATTTCCTGACCATAGCTGAATGCAGCCTTCATGGAAGGAGGGCAGTACTAGAATTTAAAGACCCAGTACACCACCCTGCACAGTTATCATACACAACAGACAGGCCTTCAGAACCAAAATTCATCTCCCAGATGAGACAATGGAACTGATAAGCACTGCAAAACAACACAGCCCTGCTGATGTTGTTGTGTTGTTGTAGGAGGGAAGGAATCATTACAAAGACCCACTATCTAGCCTACAACTTAAACATTATGAGAAATTTACCTTGAAATTTACATGCTTACAACAACATATAAACTTCCAACATTCACCACATAACATACAAATCTGCTAACTCATAGTATGTAGTTGTAGTTCTCACAAAACTGACACTTATTGTGCCACTGTTGAATGTTGCATATAGACAAACATCCAACACCCACACAGGTGACCAAATACTTGGAAGTGTCATCAGCATATTGTGTAATTCATTCCAAGCCTGAATGAAGTCCACAATGCTGCCTAATACAAATACAGCAAGTATGACAGACATACATATCATGCAAATGCATACAGAAGTATCAATATAAGTATCACACATATACTTATAAGATCAGAAACTGTAAGAACCAATATCAAAGTCTGACCACAAGCAAACCAAGCACTTAAGACAGAAAATTGGTAAAAATGTTATGGTTTCCAGTAATATGCATCTAAAAATTCATATACAGAAACACTATCCTAAAAGCTAAAGGTGCACTCATTGTTGCTTTGACTCGCTGCTGTTGAGAGTCAGAATTTGACTTCTCCTCAGTCAAAAGGATAGTCTGTCTTAAGCAAGATGAGATAGTTGCCCTGAAAATATCTGCTGTAAAGCCTTCCTAAATAGCTACAGGCAAAAAAAAAAGTAATTCCTCATTGAATCCTTTGTCCTATGTAAAAAAGTATGTCACAAACCTCACCAGACAAAGAGATCTATCTAGAGTAAACTGCTGTCCCAATGACTGATAGCTGGCATGACCACCAGCTTAACTGAAGTAGGCCCATCCGAAGCCAACTGTTCTTGGCTAAAAAGGGCAGAGCTACTTGTGACCAATACTCCTCTTAAGTAAGTGAAGAAAAAAGCCAACATGAATTTCACTTCTTCCTTTGACTGATGCCAAAGTCAAAAGAAAGACTGTCTTGAAAGTTAATAACTTCCAAGAAACCTTCCCCAAAGGCTCAAAAGGCTGTTTGGTGAGTGTCAGGCTATGGGATTTTTATGGAAACACTACGATACAAAACAGGTGTTATCTCAAGTACGACCGCTGTTTATTTTTTTTATCCATTCTCCAGTACACCGATACATTTTTATATCCCGACATCTTCCCCCCAGATATAACTTTTCTCATTATTGTACAAGAATTAAAGTCTTTGTTAGTCTAGACCATTTTGTAGTTATTCTTTATATTTTTTTTTAAACACTTTTAACTAGTACATGTCAAATATAAAATAAAATGTAAACAAACGTCTATCAATGTCCATGTCTGTGAAATAAAATGTCTTTTAATGCAGATGTACTGCCAAATGATGACTACAATAAAATTACTATTAATTAGTACCATGTCATTCATAAACACATACAGAATGTTTAGACAGTAAACCACTTTCATAAATTTACAGATCAAGTTTTCTCAAAGGTTTGAGAACCCTTCCAAACCGAGAAACCCTTTCGGATAGTTGGGACCCTGTTACACTTTCTGGGGTTACGCAGTGGGTTGGTTGATTCGCTACTGGTGAATCAGGGATGTTGGTTTGACTATTGTCTTGAGTTTCATCGGGACTGGTTTGGGGAACTTTTTGCAGATGTTTTCTGTTCCGACATAGCTCAGACCCACTACAATTGACAATATATGACCTTTCTCCCTGCTTTTGGCTAACTGATTGTTTTTCCCCTCAGCGCTTTTCACCCGGAAGCTTCACCCTTACCGTGTCACCTTTGTTTAGTGGAGTTAGCAATTTGGCCCCATGGCGGTTGTCATAATATTGCTTCATCTTCATTTTCTTTGAAGCATCATTTGCTTTAACCAGATTAGGGTCTATGGTTTTGGGAACTAAGTTTTCACTAAGTACTGGTAGGGTTGTCCTTAGTTTTCTACCTAGACATAATTCTGAAGGAGAGAATCCAGTAATAGAATGTGGTGAGGACCTGTATGCCAGGAGGGCTAGATAGGGATCAGGGGTAGCTAGTATCCTTTTAGCTGTCTGAACAGCCCTTTCTGCTTCACCATTGCTAATGGGATAAAATGGTGAGCTAAATCTATGTGTAAAATCGTAACTCTTTGCAAAATCAGCAAATTCTTGACTATTGAAAGGGGGACCATTGTCAGATACCAACTCAGAGCAAATCCCAAACCTGGCCATAACACCTTTTAATTTGCCAATGACTAACGGGGAAGTTGTCCTGGACAACTCACAAATCTCTATGTACCTGGAATAGTAGTCAACAATAACTAAATACTTCTTTCCATTGTATTCAAACAAGTCAGTCCCTAATTTTTCAAATGGACCGCTAGGTAATTCAGTTGGTTTCAGAGGTTCACAATGTTGATTTGGCCTCAAGGTTTGACATAGCTCACACAAAGCAACCATGGATTTTATATCAGAAATTATCTTGGGCCACCATACTGAATCCTGAGCTCTTTGCAGGCACTTGTTTACACCTTGATGTCCATCATGTACTTTTCTCAAAATTTCACCTTGCAAAGCAGTTGGAATGACAATTCTAGAACCATACAACAATAAACCCCTACTGTATGACAGACAATTCCTTGCATGAAAGAAACACTTTACAGACTCTGAGCAATTTCGCTCATGAGTGGGCCAACCTTGTAAAACGTAATTTATAACTGAGGGTAATTGACAATCTTTCTTAGTGTGTTCTACAATATCATTTAATCTCTGTTCAGAAGCAGGCAAGGTTTGAAGAACACAGTCTGCATGAGCTTGAATTTCTTCCACTAGCTCATCATATGATGTTGTTGCGGGCAGAGGATTCCTGGATAAAGCATCAGCGACAGCGAGGTACTTGCCCGGTGTGTACTCAGCAATAGCATTGTATTTCATCATGCGTATCAGGAGTCTTTGGATACGCAGTGGAGCACTGTCCAACGGCTTGTTGTTCAGCAATGGGACCAGAGGTTTATGATCAGTTTGTAGTTTGAAACTTTCAAGCCCAACGAGATATCTGGAGAACTTCTCACATGCAAATACAGCGGCATAACACTCTTTTTCGATTTGGGCATAGTTCCTCTCGCTTCCACTGAGAGTTTTTGAGCAGAAGGCTATTGGACGGCCCTCTTGTAGTAGTACACCACCCAGACCATAGCTAGAAGCATCGGCTGACACCACAGTCTCTTTCTTTGGATCAAAGTATTGTAACGTTGGGGCTGTCGAAATCAGCTCTTTAACCTTTTGAAATGCCGCTTTCTGAGGGCTATCCCAGCTCCATGATTTGTTACCTTGAAGTAATTCAGTAATTGGGTGCATGACGTCCTGAAGCTTCTCTATGTACCGTCCAAGGTAATTCACCATACCAGTGAATTGACGAACTTCTGTGACATTTCCTGGTGGAGGCAATCCCTTGATGGCTTCAACCTTTTCTTGTGCAGCAGACATACCCTTGGAGCTAAATTCATGCCCCAGATAGGTTACTTTGGACTGTCGAAACTTGCACTTAGATTTGTTTAGTTTCAGGCCAGCATCGTTGATTTGGTGCAGGACTGCCTTCAAAGTCTGGTCGTGCTGACTTTTGTCTTTACCAAAGACAAGGACATCATCGACATCCACGAAGCAATTTGGAATGTCTTTCAGTAGATCTTCCAGTTTCTTTTGGAAAATCTCTGTCGCAGAGGACAGACCATACGGCATGCGTTTGAAGAAGTACCTCCCGAACGGGGTAATAAATGTGGTTAGTTTTGCAGAGGCACTGTCTAATGGTAACTGCCAGAAAGAACTGGAGCAATCCAGAGTGGAAAAGATGATCGCTCCTTTGAGACGATGTCCAATGTCGTCAACTGTTGGCAAAATATGGACCTCCCTCTGCACTGATTGGTTCAGCTGTTTCAGGTCAACACACAAACGGATTTTGTTTGTCTTTTTGATAACTGGAACCATTGGCGCACACCACTCAGTTGGTTCTTCTATCTTTTGGATCACGTCTAATTTCTCCATCCTCAAGATCTCGGCTTTGACCTTGTCCAAGAGGGGAATTGCTATCCTCCTCGGCGCATTTATACTATATGGAACAGCGCCATCCTTCAGGCAAATTTTTACTGGATCAGTTTTCATGATTCCCAAATCTCCAAACACTTGTGAGTCACTGACGTCATTTATGAGTTTCACCAGACCCATAGTTGTAGCCACTGATCGCGAGAGAAGATTGTTGCAATTGGCATCTACCACAAAGATTCGAAAGTAGTATCTCTGACTTTTAAAGACAGTGTCTGTATTGAATTGTCCAATAATCTTCAGCTTACCGCCTGGACTGTGCAATTGGACCTTTTGTGCAGTATGGAGTGCAGGTTTCTCTTTAAGGCTGAGGAATGTGTTCTTAGAAATAATTGATGCATCAGCACCAGGGTCTATTTTGAACCTTACATCACGTCCGTGAATAGGCAAACATACAGACCACGTCAGGCTATGGGATTTTTATGGAAACACTACGATACAAAACAGGTGTTATCTCAAGTACGACCGCTGTTTATTTTTTTTATCCATTCTCCAGTACATCGATACATTTTTATATCCCGACAGTGAGATCAAGCAAAACCAACGACAAAAGGTTAAACCTATTGCAATTGTTATTCTGAAGCAGCAATAGTAGATGGCTCGATATACTTTTCCTTAAAGAAGTAATTAAGGAAAATAGCTACATCTAGAAAAGTATGATCTGAGATGTTCCCCACAAGGAAGCCTCAGAAGGAGGTATGTGAATAGATCTACCAAGTCTCAAAAACAAGACATTCACCATGACCGTCATGATGCATTCATGATGAAACTGCACCTGAAGGTGGTCATCTTCTAAATCACCTGAAAAATCCTTGGCTATCCTGGTGCAATCATGATGATTCTGCACCTGTAGGTGATCATTTTGAATCACCTGAGGAATGAGAGCCACTGGAGCAAACACAAAGCTGTCCAGATCCTCCCAAGAAATGTGTAATGCATCTGTTCCCCAAGCCCCACAGTCTAGGAAAGGAGACACATACACAGGAAGCTTAAGATTCAGGTTGTTGGATACCAATGGCAGAATGATTGAACTCACCTACAAGGGAAGCCTTAAAAGGAACTTTTGTGGAACAGATCCACCAGATCCCAAAATTAAGACATCCCTAACAACTCTGATGCATTCAAGATGATTGTGCACCTAAATCTTGGAGTAGCCCTTCTTAATAGCTACAAAAAGAATTTTCTTGCCTTTCCTGAGATATTTTGTCTTATCAAGATAACCTCTCAAGGCTCTCACTGGACAAAGAAACTTATCTAGCACCAAAGCAGGATCTACAGAAGGTTTCAAAGCAGGAATGACTACAGGTTGAAAAAGCCAAAGGACCATCAGAAGCCAAATGATTCACCTGCATCACCTGAAGAATCAAGGTCACAGGACCAAACAAACTGTCCAGTCCATCCCAAGAAAAGTTGAAAAAGACAAGCTTGTGGTCCAAACTAGCTGCAAAACAAATCCATCATTGGTGAATGTTATCAAAGACAGATTTGATTGAACACCTGAATCAGAACAGAAGATTCAAAACTCATTCAAAACTCATTCAATCTGAATCATCCTGTCTCTTATGAACAAGGAATTTGTTAGAACATTTGGAGACCCTGTAAAGTGATATGCCTGAATCTGAAACCCCTGGCATTCGTCCAAGGAATGATTCTTCAGATAAGGGAACACATTCCTGAAAGTGGGTACCTCCCTACTTATTCAGATAGGAAACCACTGAAGAACTGTCTGTGGAAATCAACAGATTTAGAATCCGAATCAGACTTCTAAATGATTCTAAAGCTAGTAACCCTGTTAATGTGGAGTCTTGACTCCTCATGATACAACAGACCACTGGCTGTTTGATGCCATAATTGTGCATCCCAACCCTTAAAGAAAACATCTAATAACAGAAGGAGAATGTGCTCCTGATGATGAAGTAGTGGGCTCTCCTTCAAACTTGAAAAGCCGGTCCACCACTGAAGATGATCCCTGAGAACAGAAAACTGGGATATCACAAGACTGAGGATATCCTAGGTACATTATCAGAAAGCCTTGGGGTCACCTGATAAACAAATGACCCAATGGCACTGTCTTTTCCTGTGAAGCCATGCTGCCAACCAAAGACATGGCTTCCTTAGAAACCATTAACTCGAGAAATTGCTTTGCTTGAGTAAAAGATCTACCCTAAGGTCGAATCTGCAATCCAAAATAAAAACCCTGGAGCTGGAACTTAATCTGATCTAATAAATCATGATCCAACCCTGGCTTTAGTCAAGATGCTGCTTTTTTATGTTCCAAATGTATATAACCTGGTGACACACAATGCCTTCTACTGCAGTCATCAGGTTCACTATCCGTTGATATAATAGTAAAGTCGAAAATAAACCATTTCCAAGAGCAAGGCAATGAAATGGTCTATATACTGGTAAATCATGATGCGTTCTTATAGATAACACAATCTCACCATGTACTAACATAGCAAACAGGCAGTGAACCAGTGTGAACTGTCATTAACACTGAAGTGAAGATAAAAATTCGTGTGAATCCGGCTACGAAAGAATGCAACTGTAAGGAAACGTGTAAATCCCTCCATTCACTTACTAGAAACAAAAGCGAATATCCCAATATTGTGAAATTAAGGCCCATGTAAAGGCCTGTTTAACTAACCTCAACTATTTGTGGTAGCCATCTCTTCCCAGCTTATCACAACCTATAAACTGTAAAATTGCAGCGATATCACCCTCTTACTGGTGTTATCGCCCTTTTGTCAATCATTCCATAAACAGCTTTATCAAACTGTTGTCTCTCGCACTCTTTTTTTAAAATTTTTAAACCATATCCACAACTGTTTTATGAACATGGATAGGCACTCCTTCCTGCTACTGTCACATCTGTGAAAAATTAAGGCATGGTTGAAAATTATCCTCTTACTATCTTAAGATGTAAGGAATAGTATGTTTGGCAATACTGGACAAACATTCTTCCTAAAAAAACTAGAAATAGGACGCCCTGTTAATAGTAGGTGCGAATAGAAACAGGATAGCATAGAAGAACACACATTATCATGTGTAAATGTCCACCCCATGAACCTTTTGCCAAAATTTTACAGTAATCTTACAAGACCCTGTTTCATTTGTAAAATATATCAATGATGCTTAAATATTTATTAGTGTAGATGTAAATTATTTCAGCTTCATGCCCTTTTGCATTGGTTGGGTCGAAAATTTTGACGAAATCACTCTATCTTGCACGGTTAAGAAGATAGAAGGAAATTCCTGTTTTTCTAATTTTGGCAAAAATTTTGAAAATTCAAAATGGCCGCCATTTTTGGGAAAAGGAAAATTTTTTGAAAATTGCCAAGAGTACATTTCTTAGATACCCTATGGGTCGAAAATTTCAACGAAATAACTATTTTGCACGGTTAAGGCCAATTTGTGTTTTTCCATTTTGGGCAAAAATTCGAAAATTCAAAATGGCCGCCATATGTGGGGAGGGGAAATTTTTTTGAAAATTGCAAAGAGTACATTCCTTAGATACCCTGTGGGTTGAAAATTTCGACGAAATCGCTCTATCTCGCACGGTTAAGGAGATAGAAGCAAATTCGTATTTTGCCATTTTTGGCAAAAATGCGAAAATTCAAAATGGCCGCCATTTTTGGGGAGGGGAAAATTTTTTGAAAATTGCAAAGAGTACATTCCTTAGATACCCTGTGGGTTGAAAATTTCAACGAAATCGCTCTATCTCGCACAGTTAAGGAGATAGAAGCAAATTCGTGTTTTGCCATTTTGGGCAAAAATTCGAAAATGGCCGCCATTTTTGGGGAGGGGAAAATTTTTGGAAAAATGCAAAGAGTACATTCCTTAGATACCCTGTGGGTCGAAAATTTCGACGAAATCGCTCTATCTCGCACGGTTTAGGAGATATGAGCACATTTGCCTTTTTCAGTATTCAAAATAGCCAATTACTCATTTATTTAATTAATTACTCACTCATCTATGAAGCAATTCCCCCCAAAAGCAATCCCATACAAGCTATTAACCCAATGAACCTCCACACCAAGAAAGCTAGGCTTAATAGCATTCCTTAAAATGTCTGGAAACCAAAGAGCTACTCAAAAGTGGCAAAGTAGCTATTACTCAGTTAGCTATAGAGCTATCATCACAAAAAGCAATCCCATACAAGCTATTAACCCAATAAACCTGCATGCCAAATTTGGTAAAGATAGGATAAGAACTGTTGCCTAAAATGTCTGGAAACCAAGTGGGACGCCGGACACCGGAAAAAGCAAAAATAATATGTCCACCCCCCAGTGGGGTGGACATAATAATCACAGGCGTTATCATAACCACATCTGGCAGCTCTTTCAGTAGTGGTGTCATCACGAGCGGCGATATCGCAGATTCACCGGTGATGAAAAAAATGGACGATAATCGAGGATTAATGATCATCCGCGATGCATCTATAAACATATTCAACCATTAACTTCAGCTTATTTTCAAAGGGATTTAATAAAAATATGGTGAATATTCATCTAATTTCTACTTTTATGCAGTTTTGTTTTGATTTGTGATGTAACTATGGTGATGACCCCACAGGAAGTGAAAAAACGTAAGTTTTGTTTACTTTTTATTGCTTCAAATATCCACCGTTTTGACAATTGACAGCACAAATGAACCATAAAATTTATTTTATTTCAGTATTAGTGGTCAATGCCCATTATTTAAAGAGAAAATATAGGTTTAATTTGTGAAACGATGGCACCGCGATATCGCTCACTGTTCTGTTCACGGTATCGAGACCTCATATATCCAGACGATGACACCACTATCTTTTGGGATCAGCACCCTTTTGAATTTGGCTCTTGACCCTTTTGAAGGTAGCCTTGATACTGTGCTGACACTTTTCCATAACAGTGTTACAGGAAGAGGCAGGCCTAGCGAAAGTAGCTGTAAAACTGATGGTAGATAGATTCTGCCTAGCTTGATGTTCAAATTCCTTAAGAAATTGTAGGGGAACCTTGCCCACAGGGGCCCCAGAGGGCTTAGGGGAAAGTTGACAGATTTTAGCAAAATCTGTATGGAGTTCTTGAAGCTTATCTTCAAAACAAGGTTGTTTTATGTATTTACCCTCAGGTAAATTAGAGGCCAAGAAATCTTGTTCAAACTTCTCAAAAGCAACTTTGAGAATGGGGTTTAAAGGGAGCATAGCCGAAGGGCCTCTTGGCCTAAGCTCCTGTTGGCTTTTCTTGTCGTCCAGGCCTAGCACAGTGGTAGAGGACCTAGGCAAGGTCTCCCTGGGATCAGGGAGATCCAGAATTTGCCTAAAAGTTTCCACTTCCTCAGCATATTGTGAAGGGAGGTCAGACATGTCTACCTCCCCGTAGAAGACTGGATATGTGATATCCTGATGTTCAGGCTCGGGAGGAGCCTTTTGTTGAGGTCTTGTAGACTTTTTAATTGGGACAGAGGACTCATCTTCCTCTGAAGAAGACGACTGAGAATGATACTTTGCCCTTACCTTATGCTTCCTTTTGTCAGAATGTTTTTTGGCTTTTGAACACACCCTTTTAGGTTGTTCCGACTCGGAATGATGATCCGAGTGGTCGGATTCAAGATCCGAGCGCCTCGAAGCATGCTCGGACTGGACACTTTGAGTGGACTTTGGAGGAAGTGGAGGTTCATAATGGTCCGTGTCCATTGGTTCAGCATCCGAGTGGTCGGATGCCCGAGTCGTGGAAATTGAAGTCCGAGTGATAATCGGGTCAAAAGTAGCTATTGCTCAGCTATGCCATGAGCTACATGTCTGTAATTTCACTATGTTATAACTGAAAAAAAAATTGGTGAAGAACATATTCAAACAAAATACTGTCACTGCAATAATTTTCAAGTTACAACTGATTTACTGAATAGTGAGAACCTGAAAATAGCTATTGCTCAGATATGTAATGAGCTACAGGTCTGCGATTTTACTATGTCATAGCTGATGAAAAGATAGGTGAACTAGACCTACGGAGAACCGATGCAAATTTGTATCCACCGAAAAGACAACTCACCAAAGCCAGTGAACCATCGTTTGACCTTGAAAGAGGGGCCCAAGATCAAACCTGAAAACATCAGAAGATTCCCAGCCCATGACCTCCTATATGTTGGTTCATATTGCAAACCTCTAGGACCAATAATAAGCACGTTATCAGCACTTTTAAGTTTGGCTATCCTCGTTTGACCTTGAAGGAGGGGCCCAAGGTCAAATCTGAGCACATCAAAAGATTCCTAGCCCATGATTTCCTATAGGTTCGTTTCACTTTGCAAACCTTTAGGACCAATAATAAGCTAGTTATAAGCACTTTTAGGTTTGGATATCCTCGTTTGACCTTGAAGGAGGCTCCCAAGGTCAAATCCGACCACACTAAAATATTCCAAGCCCATGATTTCCTATAGGTTGGTTTATCATCCCAAACCTCTAGGACCAATAATAAGCGAGTTATAAATCACTTTTAGGTTTGGCTATCCTTGTTTGACCTTGAAGGAAGGGTCAAAGGTCAAATCTGACCACACCAAAAGATTCCCAGGACATGATTTCCTATAGGTTGGTTTACCATCCCAAACCTGTACGACCAATAATAAGCGAGTTATAAGCACTTTTAGGTTTGGCTATCCTCGTTTGACTTTGAAGGAAGAGTCCAAGGTCAAATATGACCACACCAAAAGATTCCCAGGACATGATTTCCTATAGGTTGGTTTACCATCCCAAATCTGTACAGCCAATAATAAGCGAGTTATAAAGCACTTTTAGGTTTGGCTATCCTCATTTGACCTTGAAGGAGGGGTCCAAGGTCAAATCTGACCACACCATAAGATTCCCAGCCCATGATTTCCTATAGGTTGGTTTACCATCCCAAACCTCTAGAACCAATAACTAGACCTACGCATCGGAAAACAGATGCAAATTTATATACACCGGAAAGACAACTCACCAAAGCCAGTGAACCATCGTTTGACCTTGAAGGAAGGGCAAAAGGTCAAATCTAACATCACAAGATTACTAGCCCAAGATTTTGTATGAGTTGGTTTTGCATTGTAAACCTCTAGGATCAATAATAAACGAGTTATAAGCACTTTTAAGTTTGGCTATCCTCATTTGACCTTGAAGGAGGGGTCCAATTTCAAATCTGACCACACCAAAAGATTCCCAGCCCATGATTTCCTATAGGTTGGTTTACCATCCCAAAACTCTAGGACCTTTTTATGACTGACAAAGAAATGACCGTGGCAGCCAACTTGTTTTTCAAAATAAGGCGAAAAATATTCCCAGTCAAGATTTTGTAATGAGGAACATACCTTGTGAATTCGAGATCTTTACCTATAATTCCCTTTGTTCTAGAGGGCCACCAAAAGTCCTTGCTGAAAGTCGAAAAAACACCTGTGGCGGCAATCTTGTTTTTCGAAATGAGGCCAAAAATAATCCAAGGCAAGACTTTATGGTTATGAATATATCCTGCAAATTTGAGAAGGCTAGCTATAATATTTTTTTCCGTTCGAGCGGTAACAGTGAAATCTCTCTACACACTGCGGTGGCGTAACAATGTGAAATCCATAGTATCCACCAGATGCTATCGGGTGGATACAATAACATATTTAAACAAAATAGTGTACATGCAATAGTTTTCAAGTTACAACTGATTTACTCAAAAGTGATAACTTCAAAGTAGCTATTACTTGGCTATGCAATGAGCTACAGATCTAAAATTTTACTATGTTATAGCTGACCCAAAAGTAGCTGAATAATATATTTCTACGAAATTCTGTATATGCAATAGTTTTTAAGTTACAAGTGATTTTACTCATTATGGAAGATACTGAAAAGTCAAAAAGTAGCTATTACTCACTTAGCTATTGGGATAGACACGTACCCAAGTTACTCACCATATTGTAGCTATGAAAAAAGTAGCTGAATAACATATTTTAACAAAATATTCTAAATGCAATACTTTTCAAGTTATAAGTGATTTAGTGCATGATTTCATGAATTTTAATGAATTGAAAATTATTTAAAAAATTCATAAAAAAAATAATTATATAAGAAAGATCCAGGCCTGATACTCACACAAGGGAATCCACTAGTGGCCTAGTACATATATGCAAGATAAGAGAAAAATCCCTTTGATAGTGAATGAGAAAATTGTGATCAAGTGTTGAAATTTTCACACTTTGCATGGATTTTACCATTTATCATCCTTGATAATTTAAGGTATCTTTTAAGACAAACAGCATGTCTCTGGGTCTTGTAGTTTATGAGGAGAAGTTGTTCATGCGGATGCCACAGAGTGATGCCATAATGTCAGCTGACTAACAAGTCAGCTGACATAAAAACCACATTCAGAACACTTGACTTCCTGATCCAAATTTGACAATTAAACAAGTAAAAGTTGTGTTCTGCATTTCTTGTACTTTTACACATGCCATTTTCCCATTTTTTTTTCTCTGTAATCAAAAAAGCCACAACCCCCCCACCCCCCACTGTAGATTTATCCTACAAAAAAAATCAAACAAGCCAGACAGATATTCCACAGTATAGCAAGATATTGATTTTCATCTAGGAGTGAGCAACAAACCTACTGCTTAGTACATAGCTATGATAGCAGATCTGAGTGAAATACCTCTGCTTCATGTAAACAGACTATCATTGTAGTACTAAGTACCTACAATATGTTTGAATAACATATACCAAAAAAGTGCATTCTCTGTATATCAATTAATTATCAACTTCTGGATATACAAAGCCTTCAATAATTTGCAGAAGGAGTGATTTCTACTGAAACACATTAGGTTTTCCCACTGCAGGGAGAAGTGAAAACTTTACTCAGTGGGATATAAACAAAGATCTGAGTAGTGTGTTTCTCATCCACACTGAATACTATGCACATTATCATTATCATGCCTTATACAGATGGGTCTCTCCCTAACACAGTCACAAAAGAATCTGAACAAGGACATTTTAGGGGAGTGCTCGTTGTCTCTCTAAGAGGTTCATATCTCCTGTACAAATAGAAAAGCCAATAAACTTAACCAGAAAAAAGAAGAAAAAAAAAAAGAAATATCTGCGTATCAAGTGGGACTGGTATCAAGTGGGACTGAGGTTTCGTTCATATGAAATGTACAATACTCAATACTGCATACTGCACAGAACTGTTACCACTAAAGAATAAGTGAAGGATAGATTACTTTTACCTGAAACTTACAGGTGAGTGTGTGATATTTTATTAAGTTATTACATTATCACTCAGTAAGATAACTGTTTTTATTTTATAAATTGTAATGAAAAGTACAAGATTCTATAGACTGGAGGACTATTGACAGATAATTTTAGGCACAATTTTATATTCACTTTTCACAAAGTGCTGAATAATTTTAAACTTACTAACAAGACTATCTTTAAATTTTCCAAATTTCTTTTTCATTTTGGGGAGAGCCTATGAGTCAGGTCCCAGACATATAAAATTCTCTTTATATATCTGGCTCCAGAGATATCTAAAAGAAACAGTATGTGTCGGGTCAGATGTAAATTTATTCGCATTTGTCACAAAAGATATGGCCACTGTTATTGTGACAGATGATTTTAAAGCAGCATATTACTACTAATAGGACATTATTTGGAAAACAACTACAACTCAATCACCTCATATATTTTCTGTGCATGCATGAATATTCATGAGTAAGTTTTAGTTGGGAAAAATGAAATTCAGTGTTGGAATATGAATTTGATTTAATAATTTGATGCAACTCTCAACTAATGAGTATGATTTAATTTATGATAAAGAGCAAGGGCACGCTACAATATGAATGTAAATGAGTTGCACAAGTCAATGTAAAATATGGAGGACCTGATGCATAGTGATTTACTTATGTGTCAGGGACCTGGTACATAGTCATTCATTGAATTGAAAGGGATAGTCACTTCATTGAATTTAATTCTGGATGCACCATATTAATTAAAACAACAGTGTATATGACAAGTCAAAATCCAGTGCCATGTTTTGTACATATATATATATTTTACACTACCTTACTTATATTTTATGAATCCGTGAAAATTGCCCTCCCAGAAAACTGCCCTCCTAGAAAACTGCCCTCCTTCAATTTTGTAGAGGTGGAAAACAGCCCTCCATGGTAAAATCCACTACATGATGATGTGCTTGAAGTATGCTTGGTTTAATTCTTCTTCTCCTTTAGGCTTTTAAAATCAAAGGTACAGTCCCTTTATGTAGCTCCTCACATGTTATTGCAGTTAAATGTACGATTGTGTGTTTGGCGTGTACTACAGGTTAATTCTTTTTGTTACTCAGGCTTTAATAATCAAAGGTAGAAGTGATCTTCTCAAAATACCCATAAAAATACATAAAAAACACCCAGTCAATATATCTTCACAGTAAAAACTTCAATCCAAATCTATCTTTTAAATGTAGTTTCTTAAGTTTTAATAAATGCTATAAAAATAAAACATTTACCTTCACTGATTATAGAAAAGTAGATATTAAAGGCATTATTATAAAGAGATGGTTTGCCCCTGTCTATTTTAAGGGTGGTGTTTTTGAGTTGCCAAAAATAGTTTTTTTTACGGTGTGGATTTTTATAGTGGGGTTTTGTAGGTTCCCCAGTATAGTTGCAATCCACAGTTCATCTGGTTTTGTCAATCAATGTATATGTTACAGGCAATCTGTGTAATCTGTTCAAGTTGCAGTTTTAACTGTATGATTTTTAATTAAGGTTCATTTTGATATCTCTAATACTTTTTTTGCATAACTGAATAAATGAATGAGCACTTTTGCAATGTTATCAATAGTAGTCACATTCACACCTCTTTCATTCAGTTGTAAGGGCATCCAATTATTTTCATTTTTTTTCAAAAGAGTGTTTTTTCTGGCATTATTATGCAATTTTTATTCTTTTTTAAACTTACTTCAAGGTCTTTCAACAACAAAAAATATACAGTTATATTTTTGTTTCTTCTTATCAAGGCTGATTAAAAGAATGTGTAGTGTAAGCATGTTTATAAGGAACTACCTGGATTAGTTTATAATTGGATAATTAAACTGGATAAAACACCCACTTTATGCACTATGTACTATCTGAGATGATTCTAATTCTATCTCTTACAAGAATGCTGTTGCAGTGGTTATCCCCGACCCTACAACTTATAATAATGGAAAGCTAAAGACCCTTAGTGTGATAACCCAACTTGACCTTGAAGCAGGGGTTGAAGGTCAAATTCACTTTTAAAAGATTTTTAAAGATTTTCAGGCCATAATTTCCTCTTAATTGTTTGACAGATTTTTAAAAGATTTTCAGGCCATAATTTCCTCTTAATTGTTTGACATTGTATTCCTCTAGGACTAATGGTAACTTAAAGGGAGACATAAGGCCCTTCTGTTTTCAAAATGGGCCTAAAATTACTCTCAGGCAATTTCACATTCCAAACCCTAGGAGGCTAGGTCCAATGATAAGGGAGATATAAGGCCTTTTAAAGGTGATAACCCCATGTGACCTTAAAGATGTGATATAACAACCTCTTTGTTTTCAAAACAGGGCCAAAACTATACTCAGACAAGCTCTCCTAGCCCTATGCATTTTCGCAAGTGTGTTGAAGCTAGATGCAATATTTTAAGTTTTAGAACACCTTAATGAGTTTCAAACAATTTGTTATGGCAGTTATTTTTTTTTCTAAATTAGGCAAAAATTTTACAGATAGATTTTCATAGCGATAAACATTCTCTACAATTCTGGTAAAATATCATTAATGAATGAGATGTAAAGGTTAATGTAAAAAGGACACATGCACATAGGTATGCTTGGAAGGCTTGGTAGTCTATAATTTACCAACTATGGCACGAATGCACAGCATGATGTCACATTGGCAGCGCTTGCACGGTTTGTCACTGGTGCTTCAAAGTACACTCACATTACATCCACCCTTAGGACACTTCATTGGCTACCCATTAGACTATGTATTATGTTCAAAGCCCTAGTTTTGGTTTATAAGTACCTCACCACTGGCCAGCCTAAGTACTTTGCACCATATCTCCCCTTGTACAAATCTGCCATGAATACAAGACGTTCCAATCCCAAAGATTTGTTCCTTCAGGTTCCCTCTTACTGTGCTTCCATCCATAAATCAAAGGTCCATTTTAACAATAGTTTCTCATATGATGCCCCTAAGTTATGGAATGATCTTCCATATGATATACGCAGTGCTCCAAATCTTTCAAGTTCAAAAGTCGACTCAAAACCTACCTATTTCAGAAATCATTCCCACCATAGCTTCTTACTACCGAACACCGGACCACCTCTCTGGGAACGACTCGGAACATGTCTAATGTCTTATGACTTATGCATTATGAATTGGATGGTGTGCCTTAGAATCAGTTGATACGAAGATTAAGCACGTGGACAACTGATTGATTGATTGATATAGGTTTACTTTACTTATGCCTCACTTCAATTAAACTCTCAGAACTTATTTTACAAAATTATGTTTGCTTAAAAATATTCTTTGACAAAAATATCTCTTTTACAAAAAGAACAATTCTTATTAAAAAAAAGAGTATAGTCTTTACATTTGGCAAAGACTTGAATAGGCCTCTGTTAGCATTCGCTATTTTACTAACTCTGCAACAAACAAGTACATTTTCCACATTTCTTTCCTTCTAAAACTCCTGAACTGTGTATTCCAGTTCATGAGAGCAAGTAACTATTTTTTCATTCAGCAAATTAGGACATGAATATTAAACTAGAAATCGGCCGCCCTGTTGATAGTTGCAGATGCGAATAGAAACAGGATAGCATGGAAGAACACTAGTGCTGTAAGGAGTTGACCGAAACTCGAGTCGTAACTCGGTGGGCGATATTTGGGACCACATCGATTTACGTAATTTAAACTCAAGTTTTTAAGAAATAAATTATGATATACCAGTCTTGTTATAAAACCAGCACTTTTACAATTTATCTAACCATAAAGACAATAAATTCAATGAGCAATGGCCGTTTTTTTATTTCCTTATCTACGTGGATGTTCCATAATGTGCTCATACATACCTGTACAATTTAACCGGCAACAGAATATATTTCCTTGCAATAGAATGGTACTAAATACGTCAATGGCGGATCCCTTGATGATAATATTTGGACATTATTATTTTATTTATATTTGTGTCATTTACTCGAGTTCAACTCGAGTTCAACTTGCATCTAACAAGCGAGCGTCGATCTACAGAAATCACTGTTGATTACAGCTCTAAAGAACACACATTATCATGTGTAATGTCCACCCATGAACCTTTTGCCCAAATTGTACAGTAGTCTTACAAGACCCTGTTTCATTTGTAAAATATATCAATGATGCTTAAATATTTGTTAGTGTAGATGTAAATTATTTCAGCTTCATGCCTTTTTGCATTGGTTGGGTTGAAAATTTTGACGAAATCACTCTATCTGGCACGGTTAAGAAGATAGAAGCAAATTCCTGTTTTTCTATTTTTGGCAAAAATTTGAAAATTCAAAATGGCCGCCATTTTTGGGAAAAGGAAATTTTTTTGAAAATTGCCAAGAGTACATTTTTTAGATACCCTATGGGTCGAAAATTTCAACGAAATAACTCTATTTTGCACGGTTAAGGCCAGTTTGTGTTTTTCCATTTTGGGCAAAAATTCGAAAATTCAAAATGGCTGCCATTTTTGGGGAGGGGAAAATTTTTTGAAAATTGCAAAGATTACATTCCTTAGATACCCTGTGGGTTGAAAATTTTGACGAAATCGCTCTATCTCGCACGGTTAAGGAGATAGAAGCAAATTTGTGTTTTGCCATTTTTGGCAAAAATTCGAAAATTCAAAATGGCCGCCATTTTTGGGGAGGGGAAAATTTTTTGGAAAATTGCAAAGATTGCATTCCTTAGATACCCTGTGGGTCGAAAATTTCGACGAAATCGCTCTATCTCGCACGGTTAAGGAGATAGAAGCAAATTTGTGTTTTGCCATTTTTGGCAAAAATTCGAAAATTCAAAATGGCCGCCATTTTTGGGGAGGGGAAAATTTTTTTTAAATTACCAAGAGTACAATGCTCAGATACCCTGTGGGTCGAAAATTTTGACGAAATCGCTCTATCTGGCACGGTTAAGGAGATAGAAGCAAATTTGTGTTTTGCCATTTTTGGCAAAAATTCGAAAATTCAAAATGGCCGCCATTTTTGGGGAGGGGAAAATTTTTGGAAAATTGCAAAGATTGCATTCCTTAGATACCCTGTGGGTCGAAAATTTCGACGAAATCACTATATCTCGCACGGTTAAGGAAATAGAAGAAAATTAGTGTTTTGCCATTTTGGGCGAAAATTCAAAATGGCCGCCATTTTTGGGGAGGGGAAAATTTTTTAAAAATTACCAAGAGTACAATGCTCAGATACCCTGTGGGTCGAAAATTTTGACGAAATCGCTCTATCTGGCACGGTTAAGGAGATAGAAGCAAATTTGTGTTTTGCCATTTTTGGCAAAAATTCGAAAATTCAAAATGGCCGCCATTTTTGGGGAGGGGAAAATTTTTTGAAAATTGCAAAGATTGCATTCCTTAGATACCCTGTGGGTCGAAAATTTCGACGAAATCACTCTATCTCGCACGGTTAAGGAGATAGAAGCAAATTAGTGTTTTGCCATTTTTGGTAAAAATTCGAAAATTCAAAATGGCCGCCATTTTTGGGGAGGGGAAAATTTTTTAAAAATTACCAAGAGTACAATGCTCAGATACCCTGTGGGTCGAAAATTTTGACGAAATCGCTCTATCTCGCACGGTTAAGGAGATAGAAGGAAATTTGTGTTTTGCCATTTTTGGCAAAAATTCGAAAATTCAAAATGGCCGCCATTTTTGGGGAGGGGAAAATTTTTGGAAAATTGCAAAGATTGCATTCCTTAGATACCCTGTGGGTCGAAAATTTCGACGAAATCGCTCATCTCGCACGGTTAAGGAGATAGAAGCAAATTTGTGTTTTGCCATTTTTGGCAAAAATTCGAAAATTCAAAATGGCTGCCATTTTTGGGGAGGGGAAAATTTTTGGAAAATTGCCAAGAGCACAATGCTCAGATACCCTGTGGGTCGAAAATTTCGACGAAATCGCTCTATCTCGCACGGTTAAGGAGATAGAAGCAAATTAGTGTTTTGCCATTTTTGGTAAAAATTCGAAAATTCAAAATGGCCGCCATTTTTGGGGAGGGGAAAATTTTTTAAAAATTACCAAGAGCACAATGCTCAGATACCCTGTGGGTCGAAAATTTTGACGAAATCGCTCTATCTGGCACGGTTAAGGAGATAGAAGGAAATTTGTGTTTTGCCATTTTTGGCAAAAATTCGAAAATTCAAAATGGCCGCCATTTTTGGGGAGGGGAAAATTTTTTGAAAATTGCAAAGATTGCATTCCTTAGATACCCTGTGGGTCGAAAATTTCAACGAAATCGCTCTATCTCGCATGGTTAAGGAGATAGAAGGAAATTTGTGTTTTGCCATTTTTGGCAAAAATTCGAAAATTCAAAATGGCCGCCATTTTTGGGGAGGGGAAAATTTTTTGAAAATTGCAAAGATTGCATTCATTAGATACCCTGTGGGTCGAAAATTTCGACGAAATCACTCTATCTCGCACGGTTAAGGAGATAGAAGCAAATTAGTGTTTTGCCATTTTTGGCAAAAATTCGAAAATTCAAAATGGCCGCCATTTTTGGGGAGGGGAAAATTTTTGGAAAATTGCAAAGATTGCATTCCTTAGATACCCTGTGGGTCGAAAATTTCGACGAAATCGCTCTATCTCGCACGGTTAAGGAGATAGAAGCAAATTTGGAAATTTTAATTACTTAAATGTAGCTTTTATAAGCTACAAGCTTACCATGTGGGACTTAATGCTGTTCTCGGGTTGCCACACCCGGGGCCAACGTCTTAGAAAACAAGAGGAGAGTGCCCGTGAACGGGCACTGTGTCAGCTGACTGAGTGTTTTTGATTTGTGAAGGTGATTAGAGGACAGAATAATTATCAGGAAAAGGGCTGTACAGATATACAGTAAATGGTAACTGAACAGCAAGTTCGAAAGAAATTCCGAAGCTGACAGAAGAAAAGGATAAAAATGTTGTGCCCTGTAAATGGTATTATGAAGGAAAATAACAAGGTAATTGTTTAAGTGTAAAAAATAGGTTAAAACATATTTAAAGAAATACTACAAATGCAATATCCTCGTTCGACCTTGAAGAAGGGGTCCAAGGTCAAATCTAACCACACAAATACATTCCCAGCCCATGATTTCCTATGGTTTACCATTCCAAACCTCTAGGACCAATTATAAATGAGTTATAAGCACTTTTAAGCTTGGCTGTCCTCATTTGACCTTGAAGGAGGGGTCCAAAGGTCAAATCTGTCACCAATAATAAGCGAGTTGTAGGCACTTTCAATTTTCGCTATCCTCATTTGACCTTGAAGGAGGGTTCCAAGGTCAAATCGGACCATATCAACAGATTCACAGCCCATGATTTCCTGTCTGTTTACCATCCCAAACCTCTGGGATCAATAATAAGCGAGTTATAAGCACTTTTAAGTTTGGCTATCCTTGTTTGACCTTGAAGGAGGGGTCATTGAAGGTGAAATCTGACCACACCAAAAGATTCCCACCCCATGATTTCCTACAGGTTGGTTTATCATCCCAAACCTCTAGGATCAATAATAAGGGAGATATAAGCACTTTTCATGACTGACAAAAAACACCTGTGGCGGCCATCTTGCTTCTCAGAATGAGGCCAAAAATATTCCCAGACAACATTTTATGGTTATTAATATATACTGCAAACTTAAGAAAGCTAGCTATAATATTTTTTTTCATCAGAGCAGTAATGGTGAAATCTCTCTCTACACACTGCGGCTATCCAGTGGATACATTGATTTACTCAACAGTGAGAACCTGAAAGTAGCTATTGCTCAGCTATGCCATGACATAGAGGTCTGCAATTTCACTATGTTATAGCTGACCAAAAATTCTGTGAATAACATATTTAACAAATTACTCTAAATGTAATAGTTTTCAAGTTACAACTGATTTACTTAACAGTGAGAACCTCAAAGGAACTATTACTCAGCTATGCAATGAGCTACATGTCTGAAATTTTACTATGTTATAGGTAACCCAAAAGTAGGTGAACAACATATTTAAGCAAACTACTGTAAATGCAATAGTTTTCAAGCTACAACTGATTTACTCAATAGTGAGAACCTGAAAATAGCTATTGCTCCGCTATGCCATGAGCTATAGGTCTGTAATTTCACTGTTATAGCTGACCTAAAAGTAGGTGAACAATACATTTTAACAAAATACTCCAAATACAATATTTTTCAAGTTATAGCTGATTTACTCAACAGTCAGTACCTGAGAATAGCTATTGCTCAGTTGTGCCATGAGCTATAGGTCTATAATTTCACTATGTTATAGCTGACCCAAAAGTAGCTGAATAACATATTTGCACAAATTTCTGTAAATGCAATAGTTTTCCAATTATAACTGATTTACTCAACAGTGAGAACTTCAAAGTAGCTATTACTCAGCTATGAAATGAGCCACAGGTCTGAAACTTCACTATGTTATAGCTGACCCCAAAATAGGTGAATAACATATTGAAACAAAATACTCTAAATGCAATAGTTTTCAAGTTATAAGTGATTTACTCAACAGTGATAACCTAAAAGTAGCTATTACTCAGCTATGCCATGAGCTACAGGTCTGAAATTTTACTATGTTATAGCTGGCCCAAAAGTAGCTGAATAACATATTTATACGAAATTCTCTAAATGCAATAGTTTTTAAGTTACAAGAGATTTTACTCATGATGGAAGTTACTGAAAAGCCCAAAAGTAGCTATTACTCACTTAGCTATTGAGACAGACACCCAACTTACTCACCATATTGTAGCTATGAAAAAAGTAGCTGAATAACATATTTTAACAAAATGCTCTAAATGCAACACTTTTCAAGTTATAAGTGATTTACTCAACAGTGATAACCTAAAAGTAGCTATTACTCAGCTATGCCATGAGCTACAGGTCTGAAATTTTACTATGTTATAGCTGACCCAAAAGTAGCTGAATAACATATTTATACGAAATTCTCTAAATGCAATAGTTTTCAGGTTATAAGCGATTTACTCAACAGTGATAACCTAAAAGTAGCTATTACTCAGCTATGCCATGAGCTACAGGTCTGAAATTTCACTATGTTATAGCTGGCCCAAAAGTAGCTGAATAACATATTTATACGAAATTCTCTAAATGCAATAGTTTTTAAGCTACAAGTGATTTTACTCATAATGGAAGTTACTGAAAAGCCCAAAAGTAGCTATTACTCACTTAGCTATTGAGACAGACACCCAACTTACTCACCATATTGTAGCTATGAAAAAAGTAGCTGAACAACATATTTTCACAAAATGCTGTAAATGCAACACTTTTGAAGTTATAAGTGATTTAGTGCATGATTTCATGAATTTTAATGCATTAAAAATTATTAAAAAAATTTATTAAAAAAAAAGTAAGACAGATCCAGGTCTCATACTCACACAAGAGAATCTACCTCTGGCCTAGTACATATATGCAAGATATGAGAGAAATCCCTGAAATAGTCACTGAGAAAATTGTGATAAAAAGTTGAAATTTTCACACTTTTGGTGGGGGTACCCCCCTTGTAATGTCTCTAGCAAACAGACGAACAGACAGATTTGCATGCCTTGAACAATTTTTCATCCTCGATAGATAAGGTATCTTTTAAAAAAAACAGCATGTCTCTAGGCCTTGTAGTTTTGGAGAATAAGTTGTTCACGCGGACGCGTACGCGTACGCCCACGCCGCAGAGTGATGACATAATGTCAGCTGACTGACAAGTCAGCTGACATAAAAAGACAGTTCTTGTTAGCCACCGGATATACTGGTAGTTGTCGTCACGTGATAACTTCTGACCAATCGTCCTACTTTCTCGTTGAAATTTTTTAAACCTACCCCTCAGCTGTAAACAGCGGGGAGGCAGGGTGGGACTCTTCTAAGTCCCACATGGTAAGCTTGTAGCTTATAAAAGCTACATTTAAGTAATTAAAATTTCCAATTTTATTACGCTACAATAGCTTACCATGTGGGACTTAATGCTGAATTCAACCGCCCGGTGGCGGGATTACAACTGAGACTGGAAGGTATGTCATTTTTTCTAAGATTTTGAATTAATATGTATAGAATAGTGCCAGAAATACCAGTCTGAGTCCCATTTACAGTGCCCCGATCCCAAAGGCCGGGCCTGTAACGAGCCAAAAACCTAAGTAAATGAGAGACAGTGCTAAAACTGTCTAGATGTTTTATTGTAGGACGGAAGTGCAGCAGTGCTCACTCCGAGGTCTAAGGGTCCAAAAAGGGCCCTTCACGTATGACTGACCAACCCAGTGGTTGGGCATCTCATAAAATTTTTACAACCTGAATATGAGATTAATGACAACTAAATAAGTCCTTAATAGAAATTACTTGATAATTAAAGGATAAAATGACCTTACCCGTAACATCTTGAAGGTAAAGGAATACCTAGATCCTGGGAAAGACTCCTGAAGACTTGGTTGTAGCGGATGTGCCCCCCCCCCCCCTTTTTTCTTTCCGAGGACAACTGGTCTGAGGGGAAGGATCTAGGACTTGTTGTGCAGCCACTACGGGTCCCAGGTACAAATTGTTGTCGGTGTCCGACCAAGTAAGGTCTTTTAGGTAAAAATTTGTAAATGTGTTGTGAGCTTTCCAGTGACAGGCTTGCATGATTTGGTCCACCGATACCCCACCGTAAAAGGCCTTAGAGGCCGCGAAGGCCCGGATGTCATGCGCTTTGACTTGGACCAAGTCCAAGGCTTGTTGATCTGCTTGTTTGTAACAAAGTAAAATGGTTTGTTTCAACCATGAAGAGAGTGTAGCGGGTCTGATGTCTGAGGTATGTCCTTTCTTAAAGGAGATGAAAAGGAGAGAACGAGACCCTCTGAGGTCTTTAGTTCGGTCCAAATAAAACCTCAGGGCCCGCACGGGACACAGGGTCCTGTCTTCTTTAAACTGTCTATCTACAATGGTAGTCAGAGCAGGGATAGTCACCGGAGACACACTTTGAGAACCTTCTCTTGCTAGTTGGTTTTTGGCTATGAAATCAGAAGAAGGGAACAAGGCAACCTTTTCCCATTGGCCTAAATTAGATACTTTGTTAGCAACCCAGGCATGGATTTCACTGCGGCGCTTGCCGGAGGCCAAGGCTAGCAAGAAAGCAGTTTTTAAAGTGAGATGTTTGAGGTCTGAGTCTTTCATGGGCTCAAAAGGTGCTTTGGTGAGCTCGTTAAGGACAACAGAAAGGTTCCACTTGGGTAAGTTTCTGGAACTTTTAGGACGATCCCTGTGAAAACTGGAGAGTAACCTATGAAGGTCTGCATTGTGTGCAATATGTTGGGCCGTTGGGCCCAAAGTGTCAACGATTGCAGTCCTGTAACCATCAATGGTCGAGGGGCGCCTGTTTAGGTCTTGGTACAGGTACATGAAGAAATCTGAGATTTGTTTCACAGATGGAGTGGAGAAATCCACCGAATTTTCTCTGCACCATTTTTCAAATAGGGCCCACTTTGACTTGTAGATGGTCCTTGTTGATGACCGCTGAGGGGCAGCAATTCTCTCTGCCACCTCCACAGAGAAGCCTTGTTCTTGGAGTTGTCCGCTCCTAGACACCAGGCGTGGAGGTTCAGGTGCTGGGGGTTGTTGTGGAACACCAGCTTGTGGGACTGTTTGAGTAGGGTTGTTGACACTGGGAGTTGGAGTGGGATCTCTGTTGAGAGCTGCACTAGGTCCCAAAACCAGGGCATCCCTGGCCAGCCTGGGGCTATTACGATGATCAGGCACTGGCATTGCCTGATCTTTTGGATCACCTTGTGAAGGAGAGCCGTAGGAGGATACGCATATGCCGTGAGGTTGGTCCAGTTTATGTTCAGAGCATCTATGTCCCAGGCCTTTGGGTCTGGGATAGGAGACACGTATAGAGGGAGTTTGTGGTTCAGGTGAGTGGCAAATAGGTCTACATGAGGTGTGAACCACTTCTGGCAGATCTGTTTGAAGACCTGTGGGTGCAGGGACCATTCGGTTGACTGCACTTGGTTGGACCTGGATAGCAGGTCGGCCATCACATTCAGGCACCCTGGAATGTGCCTGGCTTTCAATGTTATGTGATAGTGATGGCACCAGGTCATGATCTTCCACAGGAGAGCACACATATCTGCCGAGTGTGTTCCTCCTTGTTTGTTGATGTAGGCTACCACTGTTGAGTTGTCCGTCGCAACCAACACTGTTTTTCATTCTGGCACTGGTCCTTGAAGTCTCGAAGGGCCAGGGAGACCGCCTTCAATTCTAGGACATTTATGTGAAGCCTTTTTTCCCGATCTGACCACAGACCCTTGGTAAAATTTTGGTCTAAGTGAGCGCCCCAACCTTCGTTTGAGGCGTCGGTAAAGAGTTGGATACTGTGGTCTTTGGGATGAAGGTCTGCACCTTTCATCACCTTGGAGGGATTTTGCCACCAATCTAGGTGGGCTGCAATGGCTTCTGTCCAGGGAAGGAGGTTGTCCAGCGACTGAGGATATCTCCAGTGCTCCTTGAGATGAAACTGAAAGGGCCTCATGTGAAGGCGTCCCTCCGGGACCATTTTCTCCGTTGAGGCTAGCAACCCAATTAGAGACATCAAACATCTTGCAGTCAAAACACGTTTTGACTTGAGTCGTAGGATCAAATCCTGAAGTTTGAGCCATCTCTCTTGAGTGGGTTTTACAAGGGCTGAATCTAGGTGGTATTCGTAGCCCACGAACGAAAACACCTGTGTAGGTTTCAGTTCTGATTTTTCCTGATTTATTATCCATCCCAAGGACTGAGTCAGTTCTACTACTGCCTGAGTGTTCACTTGGGCTTCCTCCTGAGACTGGGACCTGATCAGCCAGTCGTCCAGGTATTGGTGAATTCTGAGTCCTCTTGAGAGGGCCATTAGTTTCACTTCCTTTACGATCATTGTAAAGACCTGGGGGGCTGTGGCTAGTCCGAACGGGAGGGAGGTGAATTGGAACACCTGAGCCTTGTAGCAAAACCTTAGGTATTTCCTTGAGCTTGGGTGGATGGGGATGTGCAGGTAGGCGTCCGACAGGTCTATTGACGATACCCACTCCCCTGGAATCAGGGAGGTCCTGATGGACTCTGGAGTTTCCATTTTGAACTTTTCTACGTGTAGAAAAGTATTGAGCCTGCTTAAGTCTATGACTGGCCTCCACCTTTGGTGAGGCTTGGGTACTAGGAACAGGCGACTGTAAAACCCGAGAGATTTTACATTGTCTACCCTTTCGATAGCGTTCTTTGACAGGAGAGACTGGATACAAGTAGCCAAGGCTTGGTCTTTTTGTTGGGCCTTGTACTCTGACAGAATCAGAGGAAATCTGATCAAGTTTGGCTTTGAACGGAATGGCAGAACGTAGCCATTGGTGATAATGTTTAACACGTTTTGAGAACATTTGTTTGTGAGCCAGTCTCTCCTGAAAGAACGGAGGCGACCTCCTACTGGTGGACTGATTGAGGCTTTGGAGGAGTCATTGGGGAGGGGGGTTTCCACGCCCCCTTCCTCTATTGTGGGGTCGAAAACGACCCCTGGAGCCTCTGAAGTTGGATTTTCCTCTTCCCGAAGGAAAGGACTGGTTACTGCTTTGAGAGGTATTGCCCCCATAGGGGCGTTTCCTGTAGGAGCCTCTTTTCTTGTGGGGACCACGAAAGGGCTTATTCTGGTAGGGTGCAAAACCCTGAGAATCTTTTGAGGTGCCTTTTTTGAGAAGGAAGTCCTCACCTTCCTTCACTAATTGAGACTCGAACAAGGAAGGGTCCCAAAAGGACGAGTTCCTGAGTTCTTGACGTCTCGTTTCTCCTAATTGTGGATGTAATAGAGTCATCTCGGCTTCGCGCCTGAGCAAGCCGGTATTAGCCATAGAGTATAATTCCCTCTGCAAAACATGGGCTAGAGATTTGCTGAGACAAGTGAGGGCCCTGTGTTGAACAAGTACTGTCTTGTTCCAAAAATCTAAGTAGTCAGCTACTTCCTCATATCCGCGCTTTGCCGCTTTCTCAGGATTGGCACCTTTTTGAATCTGAGATTTTATCTTCTTGACCGTAGACTTGATGCTATGTTGGCATTTTTCCAATGAAGCATTGCAAGAAGAGGAGGTTTTGGCAAAAGCAGCGGTGAAGTTGAGGGTAGAGATGTTTTGTCTAGCCTGAAGTTCCAGCTCCTTGAGAACTGGCAGGGGAACTCTGGCTACTGGAGACCCAGAAGGTCTAGGAGTAATACAGATCTTAGCAAAGTCCGTATTCAACTCCTGAATTTTGTCCTGAAAAGTTGGTTGTCCCACCTTGTACCACTTTGAAGTTGAGGGAGGAGGCTTGACATATTTTCCCTCAGATAAGTTGGCAGCCTTAAAGTCATGTTGGAATTTATCAAAGGCGTCCTTGATAACTGAGCTAAGTGGAAGAATAGAGGAGGGACCTCTAGGTCTGAGCTCTTGACGGCCTTTTTCATCATCCAGACCCAACACTGAGGTGGAAGACCTGGGCATAGATTCCCTGGGGTCAGGGAGAGACAAAATACGCCTGAAGGTATCCACTTCTTCAGAGTATTGTGAGGGCATGTCAGACAAAGCTACTGCCCTATAATAAGGGGGGTCTGGATCATGTTGTGGGAGGTCTTGATCAGAAGCTACTCCTGAGGGCTGAGCCCTAGAGGGCTTAGAAGACCTGTGTCTGGCTACAGGGGAGTGATCCTCCTCTGAGGTAAATGACACGTATCTAGATCTTGATTTATGTTTGCTCTTGTCAGAGTGTTTTTTGGATCTAGAAGAAGGGATCCGAGGTTCATCGGAATCCTCATTTAGTTGGTCCGAGGCAGAGCCCGGGTCAACTGGCTGCTTATGGCTTTGCTTTTTGTGAGAGTACGAAACCTCTTCGGGATGACCTTCAGAGGGGGCAACGTACTGATCCGAGGAAGGTTGAGTAGATACTAGACGAGGAGGAAGAGCTGGACCGTAGTCCACATCCATATCCTCGCTTGGAATGTTAGTACCAGATCTCGGAGGGGGCAAATCCAGAGGGGCAGCAGAATTACTGGACAAGCCAGGTTTTGAAGCAAGAATCGAGGACTGTGCCTCGACTTTCTGTTTTACAGCCAACTCCTCTCGGAGTGACTGAAAAGCTTCCAACATGGATGCCTGGAAGGAACCCATTTGCTGCTGTAAATGTATATTTAAGGAATCACCGAGTGATTTCTCTATATTTTTCTGGATTTTATTTTGCAAAGCTGTACCAGGGGTGGGTGGAATGGTTTTTGCTGGCGTTTTCAAGGACAGGGAACTGAAGGCAAGAGGTTGTGGACGGGGGGGTGAGGTAAAAAGGCTATCAGCAGCACACTCGAGATCTGCATTGGATCCAGTGAAGGAATCCCTGTCGCCTTCACCCAAAAGATCTAGTTCATCTTTGGAACTAGTTGTAGCTTTTTGCTTTTTCAGATACCGCTTCCGGTTTTGAATTTTCTGTAATTGCTCATCTGTGAAAGACGTGCAAATTTCACAAGGGGTTTCAAAGGTGACACAGGGGTCATCTCCCTTGCCAGCCTCCCTACAGGTAGGGCAAAAATTATGTGTATCAAAACTAAAGCAGAAATGGCGGCATTTCTGCGCTCTCGGTTTGTCTTTATTTGCTTGATGTGTCGACATTTTATACGCAATAAAAGACGTACAATGTACTAGCCTGAACCGAGGAAAACTCAAAACACGCGACAGCAATAAAAATACTTATCCTGTGAAAATTAAACTTTTACAGAATGATCTATGATATATATTACAAGAAATATGCAAATATTAGCCTCCAACAATAAGTAAAGTCTGAGAAATAAATGAAAATGTCTGTATATTTACAAACTGCTACCAGTCAATCGTGGCCAACGAAAAAGTAGGACGATTGGTCAGAAGTTATCACGTGACGACAACTACCAGTATATCCGGTGGCTAACAAGAACTGTCTTTTTTTCTAAGACGTTGGCCCCGGGTGTGGCAACCCGAGAACAGCATTAAGTCCCACATGGTAAGCTATTGTAGCATAATAAAATAGTGTTTTGCCATTTTTGGCAAAAATTCGAAAATTCAAAATGGCCGCCATTTTTGGGGAGGGGAAAATTTTGTAAAAATTACCAAGAGCACAATGCTCAGATACCCTGTGGGTCGAAAATTTTGACGAAATCGCTCTATCTGGCACGGTTAAGGAGATAGAAGGAAATTTGTGTTTTGCCATTTTTGGCAAATGGCCGCCATTTTTGGGGAGGGGAAAATTTTTTGAAAATTGCAAAGATTGCATTCCTTAGATACCCTGTGGGTCGAAAATTTTGACGAAATCGCTCTATCTCGCACGGTTAAGGGGATAGAAGCAAATTAGTGTTTTGCCATTTTTGGCAAAAATTCGAAAATTCAAAATGGCCGCCATTTTTGGGGAGGGGAAAATTTTTTAAAAATTACCAAGAGTACAATGCTCAGATACCCTGTGGGTCGAAAATTTTGATGAAATCGCTCTATCTGGCACGGTTAAGGAGATAGAAGGAAATTTGTGTTTTGCCATTTTTGGCAAAAATTCGAAAATTCAAAATGGCCGCCATTTTTGGGGAGGGGAAAATTTTTGGAAAATTGCAAAGATTGCATTCCTTAGATACCCTGTGGGTTGAAAATTTCGACGAAATCACTCTATCTCGCACGGTTAAGGAGATAGAAGCAAATTTGTGTTTTGCCATTTTTGGCAAAAATTCGAAAATTCAAAATGGCCGCCATTTTTGGGGAGGGGAAAATTTTTGGAAAATTGCAAAGATTACATTCCTTAGATACCCTGTGGGTCGAAAATTTCGACGAAATCGTTCTATCTCGCACGGTTAAGGAGATAGAAGCAAATTAGTGTTTTGCCATTTTTGGCAAAAATTCGAAAATTCAAAATGGCCGCCATTTTTGGGGAGGGGAAAATTTTTGGAAAATTACCAAGAGTACAATGCTCAGATACCCTGTGGGTCGAAAATTTCGACGAAATCGCTCTATCTCGCACGGTTAAGGAGATAGAAGCAAATTTGTGTTTTGCCATTTTTGGCAAAAATTCGAAAATTGAAAATGGCCGCCATTTTTGGGGAGGGGAAAATTTTGTAAAAATTACCAAGAGCACAATGCTCAGATACCCTGTGGGTCGAAAATTTTGACGAAATCGCTCTATCTGGCACGGTTAAGGAGATAGAAGGAAATTTGTGTTTTGCCATTTTTGGCAAAAATTCGAAAATTCAAAATGGCCGCCATTTTTGGGGAGGGGAAAATTTTTTAAAAATTACCAAGAGTACAATGCTCAGATACCCTGTGGGTCGAAAATTTTGACGAAATCGCTCTATCTCGCACGGTTAAGGAGATAGAAGCAGATTGGTGTTTTGCCATTTTTGGCAAAAATTCGAAAATTCAAAATGGCCGCCATTTTTGGGGAGGGGAAAATTTTTTGAAAATTGCAAAAATTTTGACGAAATCGCTCTATCTCGCACGGTTAAGGAGATAGAAGCAAATTTGTGTTTTGCCATTTTTGGCAAAAATTCGAAAATTCAAAATGGCCGCCATTTTTGGGGAGGGGAAAATTTTTTGAAAATTGCAAATATTACATTCCTTAGATACCCTGTGGGTCGAAAATTTCGACGAAATCGCTCTATCTCGCACGGTTAAGGAGATAGAAGCAAATTAGTGTTTTGCCATTTTTGGCAAAAATTCGAAAATTCAAAATGGCCGCCATTTTTGGGGAGGGGAAAATTTTTTAAAAATTACCAAGAGTACAATGCTCAGATACCCTGTGGGTCGAAAATTTTGACGAAATCGCTCTATCTCGCACGGTTAAGGAGATAGAAGCAGATTGGTGTTTTGCCATTTTTGGCAAAAATTCGAAAATTCAAAATGGCCGCCATTTTTGGGGAGGGGAAAATTTTTGGAAAATTGCAAAAATTTTGACGAAATCGCTCTATCTCGCACGGTTAAGGAGATAGAAGCAAATTTGTGTTTTGCCATTTTTGGCAAAAATTCGAAAATTCAAAATGGCCGCCATTTTTGGGGAGGGGAAAATTTTTTGAAAATTGCAAATATTACATTCCTTAGATACCCTGTGGGTCGAAAATTTCGACGAAATCGCTCTATCTCGCACGGTTAAGGAGATAGAAGCAAATTAGTGTTTTGCCATTTTTGGCAAAAATTCGAAAATTCAAAATGGCCGCCATTTTTGGGGAGGGGAAAATTTTTTAAAAATTACCAAGAGTACAATGCTCAGATACCCTGTGGGTCGAAAATTTTGACGAAATCGCTCTATCTCGCACGGTTAAGGAGATAGAAGCAGATTGGTGTTTTGCCATTTTTGGCAAAAATTCGAAAATTCAAAATGGCCGCCATTTTTGGGGAGGGGAAAATTTTTGGAAAATTGCAAAGATTGCATTCCTTAGATACCCTGTGGGTCGAAAATTTCGACGAAATCACTCTATCTCGCACGGTTAAGGAGATAGAAGCAAATTTGTGTTTTGCCATTTTTGGCAAAAATTCGAAAATTCAAAATGGCCGCCATTTTTGGGGAGGGGAAAATTTTTGGAAAATTGCAGATTGCATTCCTTAAATACCCTGTGGGTCGAAAATTTCGACGAAATCGCTCTATCTCACACGGTTAAGGAGATAGAAGCAAATTAGTGTTTTGCCATTTTTGGCAAAAATTCGAAAATTCAAAATGGCCGCCATTTTTGGGGAGGGGAAAATTTTTTGAAAATTGCAAATATTACATTCCTTAGATACCCTGTGGCTCGAAAATTTCGACGAAATCGCTCTATCTCTTACGGTTTCTGAGATATTAGCAAATTACTCAAAAGTAGTACTGAAAATACACAATGAAGTACCTAAATGGCTATTACTCATGTACTGACAAAGCTATCAGTCCCAAATGCAATACCAAGCGAGCTATGGACATAACAATCTTGTATTCAAAATTGTAGTAAAATATCTTTAATTATTTTGGCTTAAATGCACGGAAACCAATGGGTACTGAAAATAGCTGTTACAGTACTTAAGTATTACTCAGTAAGCAAAAGAGGTACAACAGCCAAAAGCAATCCCAAGCAAGCTACTGACCCAATAAGCCTGCATACCAAATTTGGTGACAATAGCTCTAATACTTTTCCTTTAAATGAGCGGAAACCATGCGTGACGCCGGACATCGGACGCCGGACATCGGACGGCGAAAAAAGCAAAAATAATATATCCACCCCCCAGGGGGGTGGACATAATTACTCCTAGCACCTGTCAGTCTTACTGAGGAGGAGATTCAGTATAAGAGGATTAATTGTCATAATAGGGACAAAACTAGAGATTGCGTCTTGACGCAGTGTATCCCCGGACGGGACATAGTTAAGGCGTGAATACGTCGGTCTTGAGCCTGTTTCCTGGAGCACCAGGTCAGGATTCTCCATAGTACCAGATTACTCCCAAAAGCTATCACTAGTTCTTTCACTTATATCTGCCTCTAAAAATTACATTTCATGGATCCAGAAGATCCATATAGTGATCCAGATCACTTCCAAAATTCAATCATTGCATCCTTTCACCTTTTCAGACATATTCTAAAAATTTCATCAAAATCCATCCATAAGTTTTTTAGTTATCTTGTACACAAACACATCTGGCAGCCTGGATCCACATGATCCAGACAGTGATCCAGATTACTCCCAAAAACTAATCACTTGTTCTTTGTCCCATTTAAGACATTTCCTGAAAATTTCATCAAAATCCATCCATGACTTTTTGAGCTATTTGTCTTTAAAAATTACTTTTCTTGGATCCAGAAGATCCAGATAGTGGTCCAGATCACTCGCAAAATTGAATCATTTCTTCCTTTTACCACTTCTTCCTTTTACCATTTGTAACATATCCTAAAAATATGAAAGTCCATCCCAAGATTATGTGGCAGCCTGGATCCAGATGATCCAGACAGTGATCCAGATCACTCCAAAAATTTAATCACTTGTTCCTTGTACCATTTAGGCCATTTGCTGAAACAATCCATCCATAACTTTTTGCGGTATCTGTCTTTAAAAATTACATTTCATGGATCCAGAAGATCCATATAGTGATCCGGATCACTCCCAAAATCTAATCACTTGTTCCTTGTCCCATTTAGGACATTTCCTGAAAATTTCATCAAAATCCACCCATGATTTTTTGAGCTATTTGTCTTTAAAATTATATTTCATGGATCCAGAAGATCCAGATAGTGGTCCAGATCACTCGCAAAATTGAATCATTTCTTCCTTTTACCACTTCTTCCTTTTACCATTTCTAACATATCCTAAAAATATCATCAAAATTAATCCTAAAATTCTGTTGCAGCCTGGATCCAGATGATCCAGATCACTCCAAAAATGTAATCACTTGTTCCTTGTACCATTTAGGTCATTTGTTGAAAATGTCATCACAATCCATCCATAACTTTTTGAGGTATTTGTCTTTAAAAATTACATTTCATGGATCCAGAAGATCCATATAGTGATCCGGATCACTTCCAAAATTCAGCATTTCATCCTTTTACCTTTTCAGACATATCCTGAAAATTTCATCAAAATCCGTCCATAAGTTTTTCAGCTACATTGTACACAAACACATCTGGCAGCCTGGATCCACATAATCCAGACAGTGATCCAGATCACTCCAACAAGAGGAGAGTGCCCGTGAACGGGCACTGTGTCAGCTGACTGAGTGTTTTTGATTTGTGAAGGTGATAATGAGAGGACAGAATAATTATCAGGAAAAGGGCTGTACAGAAATACAGTAAATGGTAACTGAACAGCAAGTTCGAAAGAAATTCCGAAGCTGACAGAAGAAAAGGATAAAAAAGTTGTGCCCTGTAAATGGTATTATGAAGGAAAATAACAAGGTAATTGTTTAAGTGTAAAAAATAGGTTAAAACATATTTAAAGAAATACTACAAATGCAATATCCTCGTTCGACCTTGAAGAAGGGGTCCAAGGTCAAATCCAACCACACAAATACATTGCCAGCCCATGATTTCCTATAGGTTGGTTTACCATTCCAAACCTCTAGGACCAATTATAAGTGAGTTATAAGCACTTTTAACCTTGGCTGTCCTCATTTGACCTTGAAGGAGGGGTCCAAAGGTCAAATCTGACCATACCAAAAGATTCCGAGCCAATGATTTCCTATGGGATGGTTTACCATCCCAAATCTCTGTCACCAATAATAAGCGAGTTGTAGGCACTTTCAATTTTCGCTATCCTCATTTGACCTTGAAGGAGGATTCCAAAGTCAAATCGGACCATATCAACAGATTCACAGCCCATGATTTCCTGTCTGTTTACCATCCCAAACCTCTGGGACCAATAATAAGCGAGTTATAAGCACTTTTAAGTTTGGCTTGTTTGACCTTGAAGGAGGGGTCATTGAAGGTCAAATCTGACCACACCAAAAGATTCCCAGCCCATGATTTCCTACAGGTTGGTTTATCATCCCAAACCTCTAGGATCAATAATAAGGGAGATATAAGCACTTTTCATGACAAAAAAACACCTGTGGTGGCCATCTTGTTTCTCAAAATGAGGCCAAAAATATTCCCAGACAACATTTTATGGTTATTAATATATACTGCAAACTTAAGAAAGGTAGCTATAATATTTTTTTCATGAGAGCAGTAATGGTGAAATCTCTCTCTACACACTGCGGCTATCCAGTGGATACAATGATTTACTCAACAGTGAGAACCTGAAAGTAGCTATTGCTCAGCTATGCCATGATATAGAGGTCTGCAATTTCACTATGTTATAGCTGACCAAAAATTCTGTGAATAACATATTTAACAAATTACTCTAAATGTAATAGTTTTCAAGTTACAACTGATTTACTCAACAGTGAGAACCTCAAAGGAACTATTACTCAGCCATGCAATGAGCTACATGTCTGAAATTTTACTATGTTATAGCTAACCCAAAAGTAGGTGAACAACATATTTAAGCAAAATACTGTAAATGCAATAGTTTTCAAGCTACAACTGATTTACTCAACAGTGAGAACCTGAAAATAGCTATTGCTCCGCTATGCCATGAGCTATAGGTCTGTAATTTCACTATGTTATAGCTGACCCAAAAGTAGGTGAACAATATATTTTAACAAAATACTCCAAATGCAATATTTTTCAAGATATAGCTGATTTACTCAACAGTCAGTACCTGAGAATAGCTATTGCTCAGTTGTGCCATGAGCTATAGGTCTATAATTTCACTATGTTATAGCTGACCCAAAAGTAGCTGAATAACATATTTACACAAATTTCTGTAAATGCAATAGTTTTCCAATTACAACTGATTTACTCAACAGTGAGAACTTCAAAGTAGCTATTACTCAGCTATGCAATGAGCTACAGGTCTGGAACTTCACTATGTTATAGCTGACCCCAAAATAGGTGAATAACATATTTAAACAAAATACTCTAAATGCAATAGTTTTCAAGTTATAAGTGATTTACTCAACAGTGATAACCTAAAAGTAGCTATTACTCAGCTATGCCATGAGCTACAGGTCTGAAATTTTACTATGTTATAGCTGGCCTAAAAGAGTCTGAATAACATATTTATACGAAATTCTCTAAATGCAATAGTTTTTAAGTTACAAGTGATTTTACTCATGATGGAAGTTACTGAAAAGCCCAAAAGTAGCTATTACTCACTTAGCTATTGAGACAGACACCCAACTTACTCACCATATTCTAGCTATGAAAAAAGTAGCTGAATAACATATTTTAACAAAATGCTCTAAATGCAACACTTTTCAAGTTATAAGTGATTTACTCAACAGTGATAACCTAAAAGTAGCTATTACTCAGCTATGCCATGAGCTACAGGTCTGAAATTTTATTATGTTATAGCTGGCCCAAAAGTAGCTGAATAACATATTTATACGAAATTCTCTAAATGCAATAGTTTTTAAGTTACAAGTGATTTTACTCATGATGGAAGTTACTGAAAAGCCCAAAAGTAGCTATTACTCACTTAGCTATTGAGACAGACACCCAACTTACTCACCATATTCTAGCTATGAAAAAAGTAGCTGAATAACATATTTTAACAAAATGCTCTAAATGCAACACTTTTCAAGTTATAAGTGATTTACTCAACAGTGATAACCTAAAAGTAGCTATTACTCAGCTATGCCATGAGCTACAGGTCTGAAATTTTAGTATGTTATAGCTGACCCAAAAGTAGCTGAATAACATATTTGCACAAATTTCTGTAAATGCAATAGTTTTCCAATTATAACTGATTTACTCAACAGTGAGAACTTCAAAGTAGCTATTACTCAGCTATGAAATGAGCCACAGGTCTGAAACTTCACTATGTTATAGCTGACCCCAAAATAGGTGAATAACATATGAAACAAAATACTCTAAATGCAATAGTTTTCAAGTTATAAGTGATTTACTCAACAGTGATAACCTAAAAGTAGCTATTACTCAGCTATGCCATGAGCTACAGGTCTGAAATTTTACTATGTTATAGCTGGCCCAAAAGTAGCTGAATAACATATTTATACGAAATTCTCTAAATGCAATAGTTTTTAAGTTACAAGTGATTTTACTCATGATGGAAGTTACTGAAAAGCCCAAAAGTAGCTATTACTCACTTAGCTATTGAGACAGACACCCAACTTACTCACCATATTCTAGCTATGAAAAAAGTAGCTGAATAACATATTTTAACAAAATGCTCTAAATGCAAAACTTTTCAAGTTATAAGTGATTTACTCAACAGTGATAACCTAAAAGTAGCTATTACTCAGCTATGCTATGAGCTACAGGTCTAAAATTTTACTATGTTATAGCTGACCCAAAAGTAGCTGAATAACATATTTATACGAAATTCTCTAAATGCAATAGTTTTCAAGTTATAAGCGATTTACTCAACAGTGATAACCTAAAAGTAGCTATTACTCAGCTATGCCATGAGCTACAGGTCTGAAATTTCACTATGTTATCGCTGGCCCAAAAGTAGCTGAATAACATATTTATACGAAATTCTCTAAATGCAATAGTTTTTAAGTTACAAGTGATTTTACTCATAATGGAAGTTACTGAAAAGCCCAAAAGTAGCTATTACTCACTTAGCTATTGAGACAGACACCCAACTTACTCACCATATTGTAGCTATGAAAAAAGTAGCTGAACAACATATTTTCACAAAATGCTGTAAATGCAACACTTTTGAAGTTATAAGTGATTTAGTGCATGATTTCATGCATTTTAATGCATTAAAAATTATTAAAAAAATTTATTAAAAAAAAAGTAAGACAGATCCAGGTCTCATACTCACACAAGAGAATCTACCTCTGGCCTAGTACATATATGCAAGATATGAGAGAAATCCCTGCAATAGTCACTGAGAAAATTGTGATAAAAAGTTGAAATTTTCACACTTTTGGTGGGGGTACCCCCCTTGTAATGTCTCTAGCAAACAGACGAACAGACAGATTTGCATGCCTTGAACAATTTTTCATCCTCGATAGATAAGGTATCTTTTAAAAAAAACAGCATGTCTCTAGGCCTTGTAGTTTTGGAGAAGAAGTTGTTCACGCGGACGCGTACGCCCACGCGTACGCCCACGCCGCAGAGTGATGACATAATGTCAGCTGACTGACAAGTCAGCTGACATAAAAATGTAATCACTTGTTCCTTGTACCATTCAGGTCATTTGCTGAAAATGTCATCACAATCCATCCATAACTTTTTGAGGTATCTGTCTCTAAAAATTACATTTCATGGATCCAGAAGATCTATATAGTGATCCGGATCACTTCCAAAATTCAATCATTTCATCCTTTTACCTTTTCAGACATATCCTGAAAATTTCATCAAAATCCGTCCATAAGTTTTTGATTTATCTTGTACACAAACACATCTGGAAGCCTGGATCCACATGATCCAGATTACTCCCAAAATCTAATCACTTGTTCCTTGTCCCATTTAGGACATTTCCTGAAAATTTCATCAAAATCCACCCATGACTTTTCGAGCTATTTGTCTTTAAAAATTATATTTCATGGATCCAGAAGATCCAGATAGTGGTCCAGATCACTCGCAAAATTGAACCATTTCTTCCTTTTACCACTTCTTCCTTTTACCATTTGTAACATATCCTAAAAATATCATCAAAATTCATCCTAAAATTATGTGGCAGCCTGGATCCAGATGATCCAGACAGTGATCCAGATCACTCCAAAAATGTAATCACTTGTTCCTTGTACCATTTAGGTCATTTGCTGAAAATGTCATCACAATCCATCCATAACTTTTTGAGGTATCTGTCTTTAAAAATTACATTTTATGGATCCAGAAGATCCATATAGTGATCCAGATCACTTCCAAAATTCAACCATTTCATCCTTTTACCTTTTCAGACATATCCTGAAAATTTCATCAAAATCCATCCATACGTTTTTGAGCTATATTGTATACAAACACATCTGGCAGCCTGGATCCGGATGATCCAGACAGTGATCCAGATCACTCCCAAAATCTAATCACTTGTTCCTCGTCCTATTAAGGACATTTCCTGAAAATTTCATCAAAATGCACCCATAAGTTTTTGAGTTATCTGTCTTTAAACATTAAATTTCATGGATCCAGAAGATCCAGACAGTGATCCGGATCACTCCCAAAATTTAATCATATCTTCCTTTTACCATTTTGGACATATCCTGAAAATTTTATCAAAATCCATCTGTCAGTTTTTGAGTTATCTTGTTCACAAACAAACAAATAGAGGGCCAAAAATGAACCTCGGTCAGGTACTTTGGCGGTCAGTGGATGACCTTAAATGAAGATCTGTAACCGGTAAGCCTGGATGCTGGTACTCCATCATGTACTCAACCTCCAAAGCCATTTTCCATAGTTTCCATGCAATGTAGTTAGCATTAAGTGTGAAAATATCTCCAAATTTGCCAAAAATGACCCTTGGTCAGGTATTTTGGCGGTCAGTGGATGACCTTAAATGAAGATCTGTAACCAGTAAGCCTGGATGGTAGAAGTCCATCATGTACTCAACCTCCAAAGCCATTTTCAATAGTTTCCATGCAATATAGTCAGCATTAAGTGTGAAAATATCTCCAAAAAGGCCAAAAATGACCCTCGGTCAGGTACTTTGGCGGTCAGTGGATGACCTTCAATGAAGAGCTTCAAGGTCAAATTTCTGCATGCTTACAGAGGACATATATATGTATTATATATACCAGCCATAGGATGATCTGACTCTCTGTATAAGAGAACTGGGCCAAAAAGTGAAAAAATGGCCAAAAACTGACCTTTAAGAGGCCACCAGTGACCTTGAGATTGAAGGTCAAGGTCACAAAACAATAGCGTTCGTGGTATTGCCCATATATACCCACATACCAAATTTGAAAGTTCTAACTAAAATATTTTTTAAGTTATCGCGTCCAAAAGGAAATCTCTGCGGCGGCGTGACCGTACTGAATCCTAAGTATCCCCGACTTTCGTCCGGGGATACAATAACTGCCCTGAGGCACTTTATCCCATCTCTAGCCATGTGTAGGAGGTTGCTCCATTCTAGCCATAAGAATCACTATACACCCGAGATCACAAAATAAAGTTTTCCTGGACATCTGACCATGTGTCCACCAGGAAAATACCTCATTAAGAGTGAAAAATGCACTTCTTATTGTAGTAAAATCATCTTAAGAGATAATTTAGAGAAAAATCAGATATGTAACACTCCTGTTGAGTAACAAGCTTGAAGAACTGATTCGAGCACTGCCCAACAAAAAATCTCTGATCATTGAGGACTGTAATTACAAAAACTCTGCATACAGCCCAAGGCATAATGGAAACTCTGTGAGATCCTGTTAATCCTTAGCTCCTTGAAGACGTCCTGCCAGAGGTCCTGCTAGACCACTTCAAAAAATTATTATCCAAGATTTGACATGCTTTCTGCTGCAGAAAACCAGAGAACCTGAACTCCTGAATAATAAATTTGACAATGGGTACTACTTCATATGTACCAGTGCCGGTTTCCAGCAGAAAAACCAGTAAAAATCCACAGAATGAAATACCAATTGCTGAGATGAATCACAACCCCGGTCATCTGTCAACCTGATTCCAGATCTTTGGGGAGGTATGGAAACTTGATTGTCTTCAGATGACGTCATGCAGGTATTTTCCTCCGTGAAAAGTTCCGACTGAACCTGACCGGAAGAATTAAACACTGTGGAAGATCATTTCTGCATCCGGAACTTGTCCACGATGCAGCAATGTCCAAGGAAAGACTGTGATGTCTGCCCCCATTGGGGATTCCATCCGGTCACCCATTCGAATGAGATTGACGTAGTGAGATATTTGCTACCAAACGCCTGCCTATAAGAACCCGACGTGTGATAAGCTTTTGTGACAACCGAATTGTCTCCGTTGTACAGGGTGCTTTCCTTTGTCGCCTAGCAACATGTAAACTGTCCCCGTCGGAGCTAGTAAGACTGCCGACAGTTTCAGTGTTTTTATTCTCCCAAAACCTCCATGTTGTGAACAAATTGTACATGAATAAGGCACTTGTCAATTTTAAGAAGAACAAACCTCTTTGAAGAAAAACAAACTAGAGGAATGCTTTTGCTAACAAAAGCGAAGCGTCCCTTAAAGTTTAAAATGCTTTGTGGTTTTAATAAGCATGCTGTAAAGCTAAGAATGCACAAAGCTGCACCGTATGCTTTCCCAATACCTCTCAATACATTCTGAAGCTATAAAAGCAACAATAAAGGAGATATAAGGCAAAAACTCCAAAGCAGCTATTTATGACCCCAGTTTGGCCCATAAGGGAGGGTCGGGGGGTAAAACTGACCGGCTATTTAGACTCTCCACATATGCTTTCCCAATACCTCTTAATACATTTTGAAGGTATAAAAGCAACAATAAAGGAGATAGAAGGCAAAACTCCAAAGCAGCTATTTTATGACCCCAGTTTGGCCCATAAGGGGGGGTTGGGGGATAAAACTGACTGGCTATTTAGATTCTCCACATAATGCTTTCCCAATACCTCTTAATACATTTTGAAGGTATAAAAGCAACAATAAAGGAGATAGAAGGCAAAACTCCAAAGCAGCTATTTTATGACCCCAGTTTGGCCCATAAGGGGGGGTTGGGGGATAAAACTGACTGGCTATTTAGATTCTCCACATAATGCTTTCCCAATACCTCTTAATACATTCTGAAGCTATAAAAGCAACAATAAAGGAGATATAAGGCAAAAACTCCAAATCGGCTATTTTATGACCCCAGTATGGCCCATAAGGGGGGGTCGGGGGGCAAAACTGACCGGCTATTTAGACTGTCCATATATGCTTTCCCAATACCTCTTAATACATTCTGAAGTTATAAAAGCAACAATAAAGGAGATATAAGGCAAAAACTCAAAATCAGCTATTTTATGACCCCAGTTTGACCCATAAGGGGGGGCCTGGGGTAAAACTGACCGGCTATTTAGACTCTCCACATATGGTTTCCTATTACATCCCAGTACATTTTATAGCTCTAAATGCAATACTTAAGAAGATAATAGCTCGCGTTTTCGATAGTTTGAACAGGTGTGTCAAACTAGATGAATGCTTTTGCTAACAAAAGAGAAGCGTCCCTGAGAGTTTAAAATGCCTTGTGGTTTTAATAAGCATGCAGTAAAGCTAAGAATGCACAAAGCTGTACCGTACTCTTACATAAACCAACCCCCTTAGTGATATCATGACAGGGAAAATCCTACAAAGGTCTTCTTTAATTAACATAAACAAGCGTTGTAGACATAGACAAGCTGGAGAAAGTGTTGTACATTGGATGTACAACATTGGCTGTAACTTTAGTAAATTTTGTGTAAATGCTACAAAGCATTTCAGTAACGAGTATTGATAACTTCATATATAATCATGTGTGCAAGTATGTATTGCTATTTAGATTGTCCACAGGGTTTTGCAATAGGTTTTAATACATTGTGAAAGCATAAAAGCAACAATAAAGGCAAAAGCTATTTCATGACCCCAGTTTGACCCATACATGGGGTCAGGAGGTAAAACTAACTGGCTATTTAGACTGTCCACATATGGTTTCCCAATACCTCTTAATACATTCTGAAGCTATAAAAGCAACAATAAAGGAGATATAAGGCAAAAACTCCAAAGCAGCTATTTATGACCCCAGTTTGGCCCATAAGGGAGGGTCGGGGGGTAAAACTGACCGGCTATTTAGACTCTCCACATATGCTTTCCCAATACCTCTTAATACATTTTGAAGGTATAAAAGCAACAATAAAGGAGATAGAAGGCAAAACTCCAAAGCAGCTATTTTATGACCCCAGTTTGGCCCATAAGGGGGGGTTGGGGGATAAAACTGACTGGCTATTTAGATTCTCCACATATGCTTTCCCAATACCTCTTAATACATTTTGAAGCTATAAAAGCAACGATAAATGAGATATAAGACAAAAACTCCAAAGCAGCTATTTATGACCCCAGTTTGGCCCATAAGGGGGGGGGGGTCGGGGGGTAAAACTGACCGGCTATTTAGACTCTCCACATATGCTATCCCAATACCTCTTAATACATTCTGAAGCTATAAAAGCAACAATAAAGGAGATATAAGGCAAAAACTCAAAATCAGCTATTTTATGACCCCAGTTTGACCCATAAGGGGGGGTCGGGGGGTAAAACTGACCGGCTATTTAGACTCTCCACATCTGCTTTCCCAATACCTCTTAATACATTCTGAAGCTATAAAAGCAACAATAAAGGAGATATAAGGCAAAAACTCAAAATCAGCTATTTTATGACCCCAGTTTGACCCATAGGGGGGGGGGGGGGGCCGTGGGGTAAAACTGACTGGCTATTTAGACTCTCCACATATGCTTTCCCAATACCTCTTAATACATTCTGAATCTATAAAAGCAACAATAAAGGAGATATAAAGCAAAAACTCAAAATCAGCTATTTTATGACCCCAGTTTGACCCATAAGGCCCAAAGGGTAAAACTGACCGGCTATTTAGACTCTCCACATATGGTTTCCTATTACCTCCCAATACATTTTATGGCTCTAAATGCAATACTTAAGAAGATAATAGGGGGGTTGACCTAAATTTAAGGCTCTCAGATTGGAAGGTGTGAGGAAAAGGTCAAAGGTCAAATTTAAGCACGCAGAAAAATTTTCCCACGCCTAAGGTATATAACTGCCAAATATGGTTTGAAACCTTCTAATAATAAGGGAGATATTCAAGGGAGACCATAATGCAGCGGCAGCGGCGAGGAAACTGACGCAAAAACATCTTCATCCAACAACGAAACATCAATGCCGCCATCTTTACAAAAAGTAATCATAATCCGCCATAACCTAGGTAGAAAATCACCTTAAATTCCTCTGTAGTTCTCTAATTTTGTCCTGAGGAGACATTGTCAACACAGATGTCCCACCACAGAACTCAAAAACCTATAAGAACTCCAAAAGCTTTAATAAAATCCAAAAAGAAAATACACATCCACACTCAAGGATGGCCAACAAAAATAATGAAGATTGTTTACTGGCGTGGTCACATGACCACTAGGGGGACATGCTAGTTCATACTCACTCACTGGCATCTGAAGGTACCTTAAAACGTTTCTCAACGTTGGCCAGTGAGTTGGATGGCATCAACATATAGCTATGGTCAGGAAATGGTAAGTGTATTTTTCGCAATAAAATGCTATGTTAAGGGTCTATGCCAGGAGAGTTTTGAACAGTTTAAAATGTGCAGGGACAACTTTTGTCACAGATTCAAAAGTATTTACTTTATACAACAATATGACATGGTTCCAAGTTCCAACCTTTATCGACCAATTTTCAAACAGGGGCACATTGGGACACATCATCCTTAAATGGGACACATGTCAGGTAGTAATTCAAGGAAGTAATTCATGTAGTAATTCAATTTTGAAATGAGTTCATAAAGTCAAATATACAGACAATAGAAGGTTTGACAAGAGGTTCCGTACTTGAAGTTGCCTTTACCTGTTTTAGCAGAGGAGATATTAGATCTGCTAAGTCTGCAAACATATCCACCTCTGGGTGAGCCTCTAGTAACAGTCCCATACTCTTGAAAGCCTCTGTTCTGTACTTGACATTTTCTTTCTTGCATTCCTTCAATATGGCGAGTGTAATGGTTGACAGGGGTGGCTGGTCAATATGATCAGGATGAGACACCTTCTCTCTGTAATAGCACAACTCTTGGTCAATTAACCCAATGCACTGACTCCAAAATCAAAAATACATAATTAATGTGACATGTAACAGCACTGAGAAAAAATATTATAAAATACTTCTGGGAATTTTAAGCTCTGCAGTCTTTGTAGAAATAATGTCTGAGCCAGTGAACTTACTTTGCAAACTACAAAAATGATTTTGCTAACAAAAACTAAGCATCCCAAAAAGGTTCACTGCAATATAATATACAGTAGAAAAAGGTTTTTGAAAATAAAAACATGCAGTATTGAGAGAAGAAGTGAAAGTTAAGCAGACAGTGTGGGCACTGGGTAAATCTGACCAGCCATCTAGACTCTTCACATAAGGTTTCCCAATACCTCTCAATACATGCTAAAACTCTAAAAGAATAAAAGAGATAAAAGGCAAAAACACAAAATCGACTATTTTATGACCCCAGTTATCTAGACTCTTCACATAAGGTTTCCCAATACCTCTTAATACATTCTAAAGCTGTAAAAGCAAGAATAAAGGAGATAAGAGGCAAAAACACAAAATCAGCTATTTTATGACCCCCAGTTTGACCCATAAGGAGGGATCCGGGGGTAAATCTGACCAGCTATCTAGACTCTTCACATATGGTTTCCCAATACCTCTTAATACATTCTAAAGCTGTAAAAGCAAAAATAAAGGAGATAAAAGGCCAAAACACAAAATCGACTATTTTATGACTCCAATTTGACCCATAAGGGGGGATCCGGGGGGTAAATCTGACCGGCTATCTAGACTCTTCACATAAGGTTTCCCAATACCTCTTAATACATTCTAAAATTGTAAAAGCAAGAATAAAGGAGATGTAAGGCAAAAACACAAAATTGGCTATTTTATGACCCCAGTTTGACCCATAAGGGGGGTCTGGGGGTAAATTTGGCTGGCTAACTAGACTCCTCACATACAGTTTCCCAATACCTCTTAATACATTCTAAAGCTCTAAAAGCAAGAATAAAGAAGATAAAGGACAAAAACACGAAATCGGCTATTTTATGACCTCAGTTTGACCCATAAGGGGGGTCCGAGGGTAAATCTGACTGGCTTTCTAGACTCTTCTCATATGGCTTCCCAATACCTCTTAATACATTGTAAAGCTCTAAAAGCAAGAATAAAGGAGAAAAAAGGCCAAAACACAAAAGCGGCTATTTTATGACCCCAGTTTGACCCATAAGGAGGGGGGGGGGGGGGGGGGGCTCAGGAGGTAAATCTGACCGGCTATCTAGACTCTACACATACGGTTTCCCAATACCTCTTAATACATTCTAAAACTCTAAAAGCAAGAATAAAGGAGATATACCGGTAAGGCAAAAACACAAAGTCAGCTATTTCATGACCCCAGTTTGACCCATAAGGGAGGGTCTGGGGGTAAATATGGCCAGCTATCTAGACTCTTCACATATGGTTTCCCAATACCTCTTAATACATTCTCAAGCTCTAGAAGCAAGAATAAAGGAGATATAAGGGGAAAAGATGAAATATGAAAATTTTAATTACGTAAATGTAGCTTTTATAAGCTACAAGCTTACCATGTGGGACTGAGTGCTTTATTCGGAGGCCGCGACTCCAGCCAACGATTAAGAAAAATAACCGTTTGGAACTGGCCCAGTCCGCGTTTTAGTATGTACCCTAGCAGTGCATTGTGGAAATTCTTCCTTCTTCTCTCGTGGTAAATTTAGCCCATACCCCCTCAGCTGGAATACAGCGGGGAGGTACATGGTAAGCTTTGTAGCTTATAAAAGCTACATTTACGTAATTAAAATTTTCAATTTTATTGCGCTACAATAGCTTGCCATGTGGGACTGAGTGCTGAATTCAACCGCCTGGTGGCGGGATTACAACTGAGACTGAAAAGGTGTTATTTTTCTTAGAATTTAGAATTAGCAGATACCAAATTGGTCGAAAAAGTCAGTCTGAGTCCCAATTACAGAACCCCAGTTCTAATGGTCGGGTCTGTAAATAGCCAAAAACCGGTAGAAGTGATGACGGTACGAATACCGTCTAGATGTTCTGAGAGAAGAGAGTGCAGCCGAGCTCACTCGGGAATAGCCCGTAAGGGCATCACTGCTAAAGTACAGACCCTAGGTCTGTATCTCATAACATTTGCCACCTAAAATGAGATTAGGGTACATTGGATAAGGGATACATTATACAGATAAAAATTAAAGGATAAAAAGACCTTACCGTGAACATCTGGAAAGGTAACCAATACCAAGACCCTGGGAAAGACTCCTGATGACTTGGTTGCAGCTGGTGTGCCCCCCCCCCCCCCTTTTCTTCCCGAAGATGACGATGCTGAGGGGAAGGGTCTAGGACTTGTGCCACTACTACTGGTCCCAGATACATGTTGTTGTCGTTGTCTGACCAAGTAAGGTCTTTTAAGTAAAAATTGGTAAATGTGTTGTGAGCTTTCCAGTGACACGCTTGCATGATCTGGTCCACCGATACCCCACCGTAAAAGGCCTTAGAGGCCGCGAAGGCCCGAATGTCATGCGCTTTGACTTGGACCAGGTCCAAGGCTTGTTGGTCTGCTTGTTTGTAACAAAGAAGAATGGTTTGTTTCAACCAGGAAGAGAGTGTAGTGAGTCTGATGTCTGTCCTTTCTTAAAGGAGATGAAGAGAAGGGATCGGGAACCTCTTAGGTCCTTGGTTCAATCCAAATAGTACCTCAGGGCCCGAACAGGACACAGGGTCCTATCTTCTTTGAATTGTCTATCTACAATGGTAGTTAGAGCAGGAATAGTCACCGGAGACACACTTTGAGAACCTTCTCTTGCTAGTTGGTTTTTGGCTATAAAATCAGAAGAAGGGGACAAGGCAACCTTTTCCCATTGGCCTAGATTAGATACTTTGTTTGCAACCCAGGCGTGGATTTCGCTGCGGCGCTTGCCGGAGGCCAAAGCTAGCAAGAAAGCAGTTTTGAGAGTAAGATGTTTGAGGTCTGTGTCTTTCATAGGCTCAAAGGGCACTTTTGTGAGCTCATTGAGAACAGAAAGGTCCCACTTAGGAAGATTCCTGGAACTTTTTGGGACAATCCCTGTGGAAACTGGAGAGTAACCTATGAAGGTCTGCCTCATGTGCTATATGTTGGGCCGTTGGGCCCAAAGTGTCAACAATGGCAGTCCTGTAACCATCAATGGTAGAGGGGCGCCTGTTTAAGTCTTGGTACAGGTACATGAAAAAATCTGAGATTATTTCACAGATGGAGTGGAGAAATCCACCGAATTTTCTCTGCACCATTTTTCAAATAGGGCCCACTTTGATTTGTAGACTTGTTGATGACCGCTGAGGGGCAGCAATTCTCTGTGCCATCTCCACAGAGAAGCCTTGTTCTTGGAGTTGTCCACTCCTAGACACCAGGCGTGGAGGTTGAGATGTTGCGGATTGCTGTGGAATACGTAACTGTGGGACTGTTTGAGTAGTGTTGTTGACACTGGGAGTTGTAGTGGGATCTCTGTTAAAGCTGTACTAGGTCCGAGAACCAGGGCATCCCTGGCCAGCCTGGGGCTATTAGTATGATCAGGCAATGGCATTGCCTGATTTTTCGGATCACCCTGTGAAGGAGAGCCATTGGAGGGTAAGCATAGGCAGTGAGACCCGTCCAGTTTATGTTTAGAGCATCTATATCCCAGGCCTTTTGGTCTGGGATAGGAGACACGTATAGAGGGATCTGCTTGAAGACCTGTGGATGTAGTGACCATTCTCTCGACTGAACTTGGTTGGACCTGGACAGAAGGTCGGCCATCACATTGAGATAGCCTGGAATGTGTCTGGCTTTCAATGTTATGTGAAAATGATGGCACCATGTCATGATCTTCCACAGGAGAGCACACATCTCCGCTGAGTGAGTTCCTTCTTGTTTGTTTATGTAGGCTACCACTGTTGAGTTGTCCGTTGCAACTAGAACTGTTTTGTTGTGACACTGGTCCTTGAACTGACGCAGGGCCAGTGAGACCGCCTTCAATTCTAGAACATTTATGTGTAGCCTTTTCTCCTGTTTTGACCCAGACCTTTGGTAGAACTTTGGTCTAAGTGAGCGCCCCAACCGTCGTTTGAGGCGTCTGTAAAGAGTTGGATACTGTGGTCTTTGGGATGAAAGTCTGAGCCTTTCATCATGTTTACAGGATTATGCCACCAGACTAGGTGTGCAGAAATCGTTTCTGTCCAAGGAAGGAGGCAGTCCAGGGACTGAGGATATCTCCAGTGCTCTTTGAGATGAAACTGAAAGGGCCTCATTTGAAGGCATCCCTCCAGGACCATCTTCTCCGTTGAGGCAAGCAACCCAATTAGCGACATCAAACATCTTGCAGTCAAAACATGTTTTGACTTTATACGTAGGATCAAATCCTGGAGTTGAGCCATCTCTCTTGAGAGGGTTTTACAAGGGCTGAATCTAGAAGGTATTCGTAACCCACGAAGGAGAACACCTGAGTTGGTCTTAGTTCGGACTTCTCCTGATATTATCCACCCCAAGATATGTGTTAGATCTACCACTGTCTGAGCTTTCACTTGTGTTTCTTCCTGAGACTGGGACCTGATCAGCCAGTCGTCCAGGTGTTGGTGAAGTCTGATTCCCCTTAACAGGGCCATAGCTTCAACCCTTTTACAATCATTGTAAAGACCTGAGGGGCCATGGTTAGTCCGAAGGGAAGTGAACTGGAATACCTGTCACCTGTGGCAAAATCTTAGGTACTTCCTTGAGTTTGGATGGATGGGGTGTGAAGGTAGGTGTCTGCTAGGTCTATCGACGACACCCACTACCCTGTTATGAGAGAAGCCCTAATAGATTCTGGGGTTTCCGTTTGAACCTTTCCACAAGCAGGAAGGCGTTTAGACTGCTTAGGTCTATAAGAGGCTTCCACCTAGGTGAGGCTTGGGTACTGGGGATAGGCGACTGTAAAACCCGAGAGATCTTACATTTTCCACCCTTTCTATGCGTTCTTGACCGAAGAGACTGGATACAAGTGGTCAGAGCTAGTTCTTTGAGGGGCTTTTAACCTGAATGAATCAGAGGGGCTCTAACCAAATTTGGTTTGAGATGAATGGAAGAACGTAACCATTGGTGATAATGTTTAACACGTTGTCTGAGCAATTGTTTGTGAGCCAGTCTCTTCTGAAAGAACGGAGGCAACCTACTGGTGGACTAAGGGAGGCTTGAAGGAGTCATAGGAGGGGTCCTGAGGAGAACCCTGGAGCCTCTTAAGTTAATTTTCCCCTACCTGCGGAAACAACTGGTTACTGCTCGAGAGGAATTGGCTCCCATAGGGGCGGTTCCTGTAGGAGCCTCATTGTACTGAGGTGGGGAAAACGAAAGGGGAGTTTGATAAGGTCTAAAACCCTGTGAGACTTGGGGGTGCCTTAAGGAGGAAGTCTTCTACTCCCTTGACTGAGACTTGAACAGAGGAGAAGGCCAAAAAAGGGCGAATTCCTGAGTTCCTGATATCTAGAATCCCCTAGATGAGATCAGGGTCATGTTGGTCCATTTATACAATTCCCTCTGGAGGATATAGGCTACGAATTGTCTAGGCAGGATGAGGATTAGGCACCCTTCAGAATTTGGCTTTAACCCCTTAAGGATGGCCTTAAGAGTGTGACACATACCCAAGGAGGGTCACAGGAGGAAGTAGTCTGTGAGGTAGTTGTGGAATGGAGAGGAGAGGTTCTGCCTAGTTGGTGGTCAAGTTCCAAGAACTTGCAGGGGAACTTGCCCAGGGGTCCAGAGGGTTTTGAAGTTCATGTGCTTTGAAGAATATTAAGGTATTTAAAAAAATAAAAAAGAATATAAATGTAAAGAACTTGTGAAATAACAACACAAATGGAGTGTGAATATGAATAAATAAAGTATATAAAATAACAAGACCACTGCCGTGGTATGATCTCCCACTGCACTACATCAAAAAGTAGGTGAACAACATATTTGACAAAACTCCTTTAAATTGAATAGTTTTGCTGTTAAAGTGAAAAAATGTCCAAAAAGGCACTTGGGCGAGTGTCTATGGCCCACATACACAGGTTAAATGTCTACTAAAAACCTTGATTTTCGGCATATGTAAAAAGGACATAATAATGCATTCCCAGATGGGATTTCAGCTCCATCAATGACATAGTTTAACAGTCACAGGGCTTAAAGGTGGTAAAAAGTCCAAATATTGGGTCTCTGTGGGCCTTTTAGAGATCTCGATGTGGTTTTCAAATTAAAGCTTCAGACTTAAAATTTGTTACATACTAAGATTACACATAGAATATGTATCTAATAAAGTTTGAAACTTCTCAGACTTACCATTTCCAAGTTACAGAGCAAAATATGTGAAAAATGTCTTAAAAGGGTCACTCAGGTGGGTGTTTAAGGTCCTCATACACAGGTTAAATGTCTACTTGAAGCCTTGATTTTTGGCACATGTAAAAAGAACATAATAATGTATTCCCAGATGAGATTTCAGCTCTATCAGTCACATAGTTTAACAGTCACAGGCCTTAAAATTGGCAAAAAGTCCAAATACTGGGTCTTTATGGGACCTTCTAGAGACCTAAATGTGGCCTTCAAATTAAAGCTTCAGACTAAAAATTTGTCACATACTAAGATTACACATAGAATATGCATCTAATACAGTTTGAAACTTCTTAGACTTACCATTTCCAAGTTACAGGGCAAAATATGTGAAAAATGTCTAAAAATGGTCACTCGGGTGGAGATTTATGGTCCTCATAAACAGGTTAAATGTCTTCTTAAAGCCTTAATTTTTGGCACATATATAAATAACATACTAATATCTTCCCAGATAGGATTTGAGCTCTATCAGTCACATAGTTTGACAGTCACAGGGCTTAAAAGTAGCAAAAAGTCCAAATATTGGGTCTTTGGGAGCCTTTTAGAGACCTCAATTTGACCTTCAAAATTAAAGCTTCAGACTTAAAATCTGTTACATACTAAGATTACACACAGAATATATATCTAATACAGTTTGAAACTTCTCAGACTTACCATTTCCAAGTTACAGGGAAAAAGATGTGAAAAATGTCTTATAAGGGTCACTCGGGTGGGTGTCTATGGTCCTGATACACAGGTTAACTGTCTATTAAAGGCCTAAATGTTGGGGCACATATAAGAAAACACATAGATATATTCCCAGATGATATTTAACTTAGATGAGAGACATAGTTTGAAAGCTACAGTGCTTGAAAGTGGCAAAAAGTGCATAAATTGGGTCTCTGTAGGCACTTTTGAGACCTTAAGTCGACCCCTTTGGGTAAACCTACAGCCCTAAAATTTTCTACAGACAAGGATTACATATCAAAGTTATATCTAGCGCAGTTTGAGACTCATCAGAATTACCATTTCCAAATTATAGGGCAAAATATGTGAAAAGTATAGCAAAAAATCCCTAAGTGGGGGTATTTATGGGCCTCAAACACAATTTTCTCCTCAACTGAAAGTCGTGATTTTCGGCACATGTACTAAGAACATATTAATGTGTTGTCAGGTAAAATTTCAGCCAGCTGAGCATCATAGTTTGTGACCTACAGGGCTCTAAGTGGCCAAAAGTCCAATTTCTGACCTTAAGGTGGCCATAAGTTCTTTTTTACTGGGAGATTAAGGTCACCTTAAAATAGGGATCTTCCTTTGGGCACCCTTAACATGTGTACCAAGTTTGAAAAAAAAAATTAATTTGTTTTTGAGTTATCGCGTCCACAAGAAAATTTCTAGGCCGGCGGCGGCGGCGCGACGGACCTGAATCCAATATATCCCCGACTTTCGTCTGGGGATATAATGACAATAATCTTTAGATGCAAAAACATGTTTTGGGTGATAATAGAAGATCGACAGCACTTAAACTGGTGCACGTTTTTTAGTTAGGTAACTACGGAAGCGTAGTACCCAAGATGGTGGGCGATACCCGACCCTATATTGCAGAGTGGGGTCGGCGGAAACCAGACTACTGTGAACTCGCTTATGCACTGCTAGGGTACATACTAAAACGCGGATTCGGCCAGTTCCAAACGGTTATTTTTCTTAATCGTTGGCTGGCGTCGCAGCCTCCGAATGAAGCACTCAGTCGCACATGGTAAGCTATTGCAGCGCAATAAAATGGCTATTTTAATATGACCCCACTTTGACCCCTAACTTAAGAAGATAATAGGGGGGTTCACATGAATTTTAAGCTTTCTGATTGGTACCTGTGAGAAAATCACTCATAAATCGGTCAATTTTCATCGGTTTGCTCCCAAAATCTAATCAGCTTGCCTTTTTGATAGTATAAACATGTGTATGAAGTTACAAGCCTCTGCGGTCAGTATATTTTCCTGAACTGCGATGACGGGCGGGTGTACCCGAAAATTGCAAATTTAATAAGTAAATTAAATTTTTATAAGTTAATACCCTATCCAATCGACAATTGCTTTACCGGTCGGCGCGACCGGTCCCGCCAAACGTCAGAAAAAGACGTCCTGTATATACTACCGGCAGGACCGGTCACAGAGTGTGCATTCGCCAGGTGGCGCATCGTACTTCATTTCCTGTTTACCTCTTGACGTCATAGCATCTTTTTCATGTCTAATCCTAGTAAGACCCCTAGTAAGCTGATAGCGGGGCCGGTTGGGTAGGGCTTGCCTGTCCATTGGATAGGGTATTAACTTATAAAAATTTAATTGCGTTAATACATCCTATCCAATGGACAATTGCTGAATAACTACCGCTTGGTAGGCGGGTAAGCAGCTAGGGACTTCTGTGAACTCATAACAAAACAAAATAGTACAGGCCCATTTGACCTAGGGTCAGAGAACCCTGACAGGTCAAGGTCGGCCACCAACTCACCGGTTAACCGGGAGTCTACCGACGTTGCCCCCCCCCCCCCCTTTTTCTTCCCTTCCAGAGTCGGTTTGAGATCGGAAAGAGAGAGAGAGAGAGAGGGGCTGAGTTCAGTCCCAGAAGAAAGAAACTTCCCAAGGGAAGCAAGTCACAGTTTTTTTTTTTGTTTTTTTTTTTTGAAAATATATGTACATTCAACATATTTACACTATGTACATATCTAACATATTTACAATATGTACATATTTACATATATACAACATCCCCTCAATTCTGGGCCTGGTGGTGCACCTGCTGGGCAGCCACTACAGGTCCCAGGGGGAAAAGCTCGGAGTCAGCCCAGGCAACATCCTTCAAATAGAATTGGGTGAAGGTGTTGTGAGATTTCCAGTGGCAGGCTGACAAGATCTGATCTAAGGAAATCCCTGATTGGAAAGCCTTAGAGGCAGCAAAGGCCCTAACATCATGGGCTTTAACCTGATGTAAGGTGAGGGCCTCCTGGTCAGAGAGCTCATAGCACAGAACCACAGTCTGTTTGATCCATGAGGAGATGGTGGCAGGTGAGATGTCTTTATCAAAACCCTTCTTGAAGGAGACAAAGACTAACTCCTTATTCTGCCTGAGGTCTGCAGTCCTGTCCAAGTAGTAGCGCAGGGCTCTAACTGGAGATAGGGACCTGTCACCCTTGAGTGACCTATCCAGAGAAGGTGCCAGGGCTGGGATGACCACTGGAGCCACACTATATGGACCTTCCTTAGCCAGCTGGTTCTTGGATAGGAAGCTGGGTGAGGGGTACAAAGACACCTTAGACCAGTCTGACTGGTGTCTGATGTTCTTATGTAACCAAGCATGGATCTCACTCCTGCGTTTACCTGAACCCAAAGCCAGCAAGAAAACAGTCTTGAAAGTTAAATGTTTCAAGGAGGCCTCTTTCAGGGGTTCAAAGGGAGCCTTTGTGAGCTGATGTAAAACCAGTGAAAGGTTCCAGGAGGGGATGCCCCTCCTGCCCTTAGGTCTGTCTCTATGGAAACTATCCAGGAGACGAGTGAGATTCTCATCTTTGCTGACATTAATGGTGGAATTGCCCAGTTTGTCAGCAATGGCGGATCTGTAGCCATCAATAGTGCCTGGTTGTAACTTCTTCTCCTGAAACAAGTGCAGGAGGAAGTCAGCAATGGCTTTCAGAGGTGGTGCCCTGAAGTCCACCTGATTACTGAGGCACCACTTTGTAAAAATGGTCCACTTTGCCTCATAGACAGATCTGATTGATCTTCTTTGAGGAGCCTCAATTCGTGCTGCCACTGCCTCAGAGAAGCCTTGCTCCTTGATTGCTGAGGCTCCAGGAGCCAGGCATGTAGGTTCAGATTCGACAGGTTCCTGTGAAGGACCTGGTTGAATGGCTGAGACACTAGGTTGGGTATGCTGGGCAGACACAGTGGGATCTGGCTTGACATTGCTACCAGGTCCCAAAACCAGGGCTTGTTGGGCCACCCTGGAGCAATCAGAATTATTCTGTTGCAGGGGTAGTCCTGGAGCTTCTCCACCACTTTGCCCAAGATGGCTGCCGGTGGGAAGGCGTATGGGTCCAGGTCCTCCCAGGAGAGGCTGAGTGCATCCACTGCCCAAGCCTGGGGGTCTGGAACCGGTGACACAAACTGTGGCAGTTTGTTGTTGAACCTGGTGGCAAACAGGTCCACTTGTGGCTGGTGCCACCTTGAGCATACAGCTTGGAACACTGCTGGATGAAGAGACCACTCTGTTTGAATGGTCTGGCCAAGTCTGGATAGCTTGTCTGCTATCATGTTCAGCCGGCCGGGGATGTGACGTGCCCTGAGGGTTACCTGCTGTCTGGTGCACCAGGACAGGATTCTCCACAGTAGGGCACACAGTGACCCCGACTTCATCCCCCCTCTTTGTTGATATAGGCAACCACTGTTGTGTTGTCTGTAGCTATCAACACTGTCTTGTTGCAGACCAGGGTTCAAAACTCCTTTAGAGCTAGAAATACCGCTTTTAGTTCTAAGTGGTTTATGTGTAACTTGCTCTCTGGAAGGGACCAAGTTCCTCTTGCAGTGTGGTCGTCCAAGTGAGCGCCCCACCCTTCGTTTGATGCGTCTGTAAAGATTTGCAGAGTATGTTTTAGAGGGTGTAATGGTTGACCTAGTAGCACATTGCTTTCCTCCTGCCACCACCTTAGATGGGGGTGGAGGGACTTGGGGACCGGGATCACCTTTTCCAGTGACTCTGGGACCATCCAGTTGTTTTTCAAGTTCCACTGTATGGGTCTCATGTGTAGTCGCCCTAAGTGGACTTGTTTTTCTGTTGCTGTGAGAAGACCTATGAGGGACATGAATTTCCGGACCGGGCATACCGGATCCGACATTACTGATCTGATCTTGTCTGTCAAGGCCTGCCAATGTTCTTCTGTTGGTCTGACCTTGTCCTCTTTCAGGTCGAACTGGTAACCTACGATGTTGAAGACCTGTTTGGGAACCAGCTCTGACTTTTCCTTGTTCACCAGCCACCCTAATTCCTGACAAAGTGTGGCTAGGGTTTGAGTATGCTGGAGACAGGTGTGGTGGGTAGAGGCTCTCACCAGCCAGTCGTCTAGGTACTGGTGGATCCTTATACCCTTCTGAAGTGCCATGAGTTTGACCTCTTTGGCCACCACTGTGAACTCCATGGGAGTTGTGGAAAGGCCAAAGAGAAGGGCTTTGAACTGGTAGGACCGACCCCGGAGGTGAAAGCGCATGTACTTCCTGGACTGACTGTGAATGGGTATATGGAAGTATGCATCTTTGAAATCTATGGATGTGACCCACTCCCCTACTTGGACGGAGGTTCATATGATCTGTGGGGTCTCCATCTTGAACGACCCTGTGTTTAAAAAGGTGTTCAAGGTGCTCAGGTCTAGGATGGGTCTCCACCGGTTGTTGGGTTTGGGTACCAAAAATAGCCGGTTGTAAAACCCCAGTGAATTTGGATTGTCCACCGGTTCGACTGCATTTTTGTTTATCAGCTGATACAGTGCCTCTAAAAGGAAGGACTGTTTGGTTGGATTGTGGTAGTTGCTTATTACAGTCGGTGACCTTGTCAAGTGGGGTCTGAACCGGAAGGGGAGTGTGTAACCCTCCCTCAGAATGTTTACCACTTTTGGACTTGAACCCAGGGTTTCCCATTTCTCCCAAAACTGGTTTAACCTCGCCCCTACAGGAGGATCTAAAACAGCATGTTGGGCATTGGTGACAAGATTTACAGAAGGCAAATGACCTACACAAAAAACATCTTTCACATATTTTATTTTTGTGTACAATTGACATGCATTGGGATTTACGCCTTTCCTTTGCGGCAACCCGGTGACAATATGAGCATCTGCAACATGAGAGTCTACATTTAAAGTCACTTTGCTGTTCTTCTGGTCTGTCACTGGTGGTGGGTTCAAACCCTCCATCTTGTCGGATACAATTACAGAGTCCTTCAATCCGACCACATTTGAAACACAATAATTGTCATTTATGCTTCTTAAACCCTTTGGCCGGCTTTTGGTTGAAGTTTGAGGCTTTACCTCCACCTTTCTGACCAGTTTGCCGGTCTCTGATTTGTTTCCAAGCCGGTGTAGTGGGCTTCCGGTCCGGCTGGTGTGAAGGTCTAGTACTGGAGGGAACGTACGGATGAAAACGTCCGGGTTTCCTCTGTGTGTTACCCATAGAACGCCTCTCCTCACTACGTGAAACCTCATCTTCTGCCTTGACCAGTAAGCTGTCGGGGAATAATGAGAGTAGATGTACTGGAGAAGTGCGTAATGCAGATAAGGTATCAGGTTTAACTCCACCACGTATAAACTCCAGATAGCTATCCCGACGTGCCAGAGTGAGGTTGGCAATAGTGCTGGGACGAGTTGACGGTAACTCGAGTCGTAACTCGGTGGGCGATATTTGGGGATGACATCGAGTTACGCAATATAAACTCGAGTTTTCACAAAATAAATAATTATATACTTACCTTGTCTCAAAGGGACATTTTTGGAACTGATCAAGCCATCAAAACTCAATAAATAATGGCCGTTTTAATATTAACCTTAGCTGCGTGGCTGTTCCATGACGTGCACATACATATCTGTACACTTTAAATGGCAAAAAAATATTTTTTCTTGCAATGAAAAGGTACTTAACACAACTGGTAATAATATTTGGATTTTTCTTATTTTATTTTTATTTTTGTGTATTTACTCGAGTCCAACTCGAGTTCAACTCGTTTCTAACAAATGATCCTCGATCTGCAAAAATCGCCGACGATCCCAGCACTAGTTGGCAATGCTGATGAACACTCCCTCTGACAGATCATGCATGGTGCGCTGCATAGCTTGAGAAATTGAACTGTTAAAGGTCACCATATATTCAAGCTCTTCAACAGCCTGCTGTGTTCTTTCAGCACTCTTGCCCTTTGATGAATCTGACCGGAGAGACTTCAGCTGGGTAACCATTGAATCCTGTACTTTAGTAAGGCATCTAGATAGACCAGCAGTGTGATTACACATCACGGATTGCTCCCTGAACGCCTTCTCCCACCTTCTAAGGGTATCCTGGCTGAACATACGGGAAGCTGGAGCAGAAGGTAAACTTCTTCTTGCGACCCTAGAGAACATGCTGTTCAGCTTTGCCGGTTCCGGAGACCAGTGGGATACAGCCTGGGTAGACCCGTCTCCCTTCTTAACTGCTTGCATATCGTACCACTTGGAAGAGCGTGGAGTCTTTACAAACTGGTCACGTAGCAGTCCACTGGTTTCAGAATTTTTAGCAGGATAACCTTCAGCAATAGTTACATTAAGTTTCTCCAGTTTTTTGCAGAGCCATTCATCGACCGGCAATTTAACTGACACTTTACCGGTAGTCTTCACTCTTGAACCGGCAAAAGGATTATCATCCATAGAGGCAGCTGAGTTGTCATAATCCGGGATGTGATGCCAGTTCATGAAACTTCTCACCCCTCTAATAGTTTCCCTGTAATTGGCGTCTTCAGAGAGGTCCTGATCTGTAGCCGTGTCCGGTAAATCACCCTGGCAGTGAACACTAGCCGGTGATGCCGGTTCCGCATCCAACTCAGCCTCACTATCAGATTCCCTAGCAACCTCAGAGTTCTGGCCAATGGCAGGCGACTGGTTATGCAGCGTAGTTTTAACACCAGCAGGCAGAACCTCAGGACCCGCACCAGGAGCCTGTGTAGGCTGGGTGGCCGTCCCTGCACCGGGAACCAGTAAAGGTTGGGTGGCTAACACTGCAGAGGTACCGGGGCCCTGAACAGGGTGGGTAGCACTCTCAACTCCATCTCTCCCAGAATCAGTACCGGGAACCCCCAGCGGAGGTTGGGTAGCCGTCAACTGCGTAGCAACGTCACCAGTGCCCTCAGAAGACATAACACTTGTAGAAGCACCCGGATCAAAGAAAGGGTGTTCTCTGGGCACCACAGAGGCAGAGTTCACTGGAACAGCAAAGGATTGGTTTACCAGCATAGCTTCCAGGCGTGAGAATCTCTCACTCCACTTGTCATCAAGGGACTTGAGGTCGTCTGAAGTAGGTTTGCTGCTGTGTTTCCGTTTACTAGACCTTGGGGAACCATCAGAACGCTTCTTCTTGTGCTTTGGAGTAGAATCAACAGAGGGCGACTTGTCACAGCTAACCCGTCCCAACAGTGTAACTTCTGAAGGGTCCACTAGAGTGGGGGTCGTGCTTGCATTACCTTCAGTCTTCTTCTGCTCAGAGCGTTCCTTCCTTGCCTTGTAAGTCGGAGTTGCTAACTGATGGATCTGCGCAGGCGTAAAAGACTTACAGATCTGGCAATCCAACTTCTTGACACAGGGGTCGTCTCCCACCCCCTTGTCACGACAACGCGCGCATTTCTGATGGTTGTCGAAAAGGGCCATAACATGCCCGCAAGAACCTTGTTTCTGTCCAGGAGACGACATAATGATCAGTAAGGTTGTATAAATACTCTGTACTAATAAAAAACACGAAACTTGGAGGAGTTCGTTGTAAAAACTTCAAAAACATATCTCTGAAGAAATTCTTCTGCACACTCTTTCGCGCCAAACAAAAAAGATGCTATGACGTCAAGAGGTAAACAGGAAATGAAGTACGATGCGTCACCTGGCGAATGCACACTCTGTGACCGGTCCTGCCGGTAGTATATACAGGACGTCTTTTTCTGACGTTTGGCGGTACCGGTCGCGCCGACCGGTAAAGCAATTGTCCATTGGATAGGATGTCTTAACGCAATAAAAAACTATTTTTGGATCACGTGATCTTGATAAAAATTAAAGGTCAAATATAAGAATGTGGAAAAATTTTCCCACGCCTATATAACTGCCAAATATGGTTAGAAAGCTTGCAATAATAAGGAGATATTCAAGGGAGACCATAATGCAGCGGCGGTGGCGAGGAAACTGATGCGAAACCAAATAAGAGCCCTTACAAGGGACGCTTAATTAATAATAGCCTTATGAAAATACCTATTAATATAATTCCAGATCATACCAGTCATATAGTTTGACCGCTATAGGGCCTATAAGTGGTAAAAAGTCCATAGATTGGGTCTCTGGGCATTTTAGAGACCTTAAAGTGACCTTGAAATTAAGCTATAGACTTCAAATTTACACAGCCAAAGATTACGCATAGAAGTTATATTTACTATACAGTTTGAGACTTTTCAGACTTACCATTTCCAAGTTACAGGGGAAAATATGTAAAAATGTCGAAAAAGAATCACTCGGGTGGGTGTATATGATCTTTGTACACAGGTTAAATATCTATTTAAAGCCTTTGTTTTTGACACATGTAAAAAGAACATATTAATATATTTCCATATGAGATTTCAGCTGTATTAGCCACACAGTATGACAGATATAGGGCTTAAAAGTGGTAAAAAGTACATAAATTGGGTCCTGTGGGCATTTTAGAGACCTTAAGGTGGAGTTAAAATTAAAGCTACAGATTTTAAATTTTGCACAGATAAAGATTGCATATTAAAGTTCTACTACAGTTTGACACTTATCATGTGACCTCCAATCCTGCAATTCAGTCAACTCTTTCAAGAAAAAGCTAAAGACACATCTCTTCAAAAAAGCTTATAGAATATAACTGCATGTTATTTGAATACCTTATTTGCACAAATCCATTTAATACTTGATTTTAAATATTGCCAAAGTGCTAATGAACAGGACAATTCTGAAATCACCGCTATAGAAATGTATTTGTCTATCAGACTCACCATTTTTAAGTCACAGGGCAAAATATATGAAAAATGTTGAAAAAAAGGTCCAAGTTGGGTCTTTTTGGGCCTCAAACACAATTTTAACCCTAACATAAAGTCTAGATTTTTTTAGCATATGTAAGAAAAATATATTAATATATTCCCCTGTAAAATTTGAGCCAGATAAACCACATAGTTTTTGGCCTAGAGGGCATTAGGTGGTCAAAAATCATATTTCTGACCTTAAGGTGGCCATAAATTCTTTACTACTAAGGAGTTTAAGGTCACCTAACAATAGGGTTCCTCTCTTGTCCTAAATACATGTATGTGTGTCAAGTTTGAATGAAATATGTGAAAGCATTTTTTAGTTATCGAGCACAAAAGTAAAAAAAGGCGGCGACGGCGCAACAAAGGTGAAACCAGTGAATCTCTGGCTTTCGTCTGGGGATATTAATACTTCCCAGAACCTTCAGTTCTACAGTCTTTGTAGAAATAACATCTGAGCCTGTGAACTCACTGTACAAATTAACAACAATCTTATAACGGAGTAATGGACAAGAATCATAAGGTCTGAGACTATTATGCAGGATGGACATCCTTAAATTACTAACGCAGGACAATCCTAAGGACTTTATTTGTATTATAAAGACTACTTTAATTGAATAATTTAAGGAAAGCTGTCAGACATTTTTGATTTTGTGTCAAGTATTTCATCCTCATAACAGTGGATTTGGTAGAGCTGAAAGAGAAGACAAAAATCGTGGTCGAATATCCGCATCCCGGAATTCGGAAATTTTAGAATATTCATTTGGTGTGTTTTAGCACTGTCCATTTATTTTGCCGAAATACCCAAATGCGGTTGTTGGTAAGTTAAATAAATAAATAAATATTATAGGAATATAGCGTGAAAAAGCCGTCTAAACGCAGAATTTTAGACGGGTTGACGTGGTATGAGCACGAAGGCGAAGCCTGAGTGCTTAGATCATGTCAACCCGTCTAAAATTCTGCGTTTAGACGGCTTTTGAATGCTATATTCCTATTCTAACATGACTGTTGAAAATAAAATACTTGAAACACTTGTAACATTACAAAATTATCCAATTATCGCCGCCATGTTAACAGCCGTACTGTTGATCCTGAATTTTAGACGGTTTAGAAATTGCTCTCGACCAATCAGAATGACGGACACATCCGTGTCATGTTAGAATTTGCGTTTTGATGCCCAATTATTATACATATACCGAATATTTGTTTGCTCATGATGAAAGTCGTAGTTCCAGAAACCGCGATGCATTGTGGGATTGAGGTGGATAAACAAAACTATTGACGCGAACCAGGAAGTGTTTTTGCTATAAAATTAATTGCTTAATGTCACATATTTTGTACGTTAATGTAAGTTTTAAACATCCCTCTTATTGAAATACCCGGTAGTCATTTTATATTACAGGGGGGGACAGCGATTCGCCCATAAAAACAGCAAAATGAAGTTTCTTGAGAACAAATATGCAGTGTAGTTTTATAAAAGTTATCAGAATGAAAAGAGCTTCCTCAAACTGTAAAATGATACTAGCATCATAAAATATATTTTGTGATAAGTACTAATACAACCATAGAACTTGTACCATGGTAATAAGGTTACAGCTGTTGGGAAGTGGACAGCATTTCGCAGATTATTTTATACTGTTCCCCAAAAAGTTACAAAGACTGTTAAACACTTTGCAAACAATAGTTAAAGCTAAAGATCAATTCTTCTCATTGTATTCTAGCACTTAATGAAGTTATAAATAGTATTTATATTGACCCTAGACATGGTTACCTCGGCTCTACTTTACTTGCGTGTAGAGCCGTGGCACGGCCACACATAAAACTAGAGATTTGCATAAAACACAAATACCATAAAAATTATACACACAACTGTTCCCACAACTATTTTGTTACATTAACCACAACAGTCAGTCAACATGCAAACATATTTGACAAAAAGATAAATTAGATTTCCTCATTTTCAATACTTTTTGGACCATTTCTCAAAAAATTTTAAAAAGCTCTTTTGTTATAAAAGCTGTATAAAATAGCATATATATTATACACATATTGTATTTGTTGTGTCCTTGGCTTAATATCAACTGCTTTTAAATATATCAAACCATTTTGAGTCATTTTATCAAGTTTTATTCAACAGAAAATAATTTTTTTGCAAATCTCTAGTTTTATGTGGGGTAGTGCCACGGCTCTACACGCAAGTAAAGTAGAGCCGAGGTAACCACGTCTATATTGACCCCAGACACAGTTTAGAGAACATACAGCTCTTTGCATCAGTCAGATACAGTTTGTTAGGCATATTTCTCACTGACATATAAACTTTTTTATTCATCTTTATAATCCTGCATCCTGTCAGTTCTAAAATCTTAGAAAAGTATCAAGACATGGTGCACACTTTTCTATGCCATAAGGCTCCTTCAGTATCAACACAGATAATAGTTTTAAATGAGGTACAATAGAAACTGCCGAATCACTGTCCCCCGCGAATCGCTGTCCCCCCCCTGTATATCTAATGAATCTTTTTACAATATTTTTATATCCTACTTGTGTTTTGAAAGAAATATGCTATTATTGCCCACTCTCTGCTGTTATTGTAGTACATAGACTGTCAGATTCTAAAAATATTTTTACCAAAAATTTTTGAACACCTGCACAACTGACGACTTCCAGCTTTATTTTGGGGGAATAAAGTTTATGTTTTGTCAGCATAACGACAATATGTCATTGCACAATTACTATTTTGGATAAGAAACAAATAAATAAATAATTTTAATAAGGATATTTCAGCAAAATAAATAGATGAAAATTAAAATTATCATAAAATGTAAAGTCTTTGGACATAAAAATAATTCATTTTAGGCATCAAATATGCCTGAAATTTGACTTAAAAGTTAAAATATATTTAATAGTAGGGTTTATGTCTCCTTTTTTAATATATAAAATTAAATATATCATATATATAATGGAGTTATCACAACAGCCATATGTATATACACAGAATTTTGATAGGTTTTTGGTTAAGCAAATTGACTTATTGTTATTATATTTTTAAAAATAATTTTTAAAAAATTTAAATAATTTTAAAATTACATTTAGAATATATTTAAAAAAAAAAATTTAAATAATTTTTAAAATTGTATCTTGAGGGAATTTTAGTTATAGTGATATCTGATAGTATCCTTTCTTTTGAGTCAGGAACTGCATATGCCCCTTTATCTTTTGTTGTTGTTGGTTCTCTAGATAGAAAATAAAAAAGATACTTAAACTTTTCAAGGTTCTTTATTAAAATATTCCTAAAATTTGAAAAAAATGTTAGACTGAGTGTTTTTGATTTGTGAAGGTGATTAGAGGACAGAATAATTATCAGGAAAAGGGCTGTACAGAAATACAGTAAATGGTAACTGAACAGCAAGTTCGAAAGAAATTCCGAAGCTGACAGAAGAAAAGGATAAAAAAGTTGTGCCCTGTAAATGGTATTATGAAGGAAAATAACAAGGTAATTGTTTAAGTGTAAAAAATAGGTTAAAACATATTTAAAGAAATACTACAAATGCAATATCCTCGTTCGACCTTGAAGAAGGGGTCCAAGGTCAAATCTAACCACACAAATACATTCCCAGCCCATGATTTCCTATGGTTTACCATTCCAAACCTCTAGATCCAATTATAAATGAGTTATAAGCACTTTTAAGCTTGGCTGTCCTCATTTGACCTTGAAGGAGGGGTCCAAAGGTCAAATCTGACCATACCAAAAGATTCCGAGCCAATGATTTCCTATGGGATGGTTTACAATCCCAAATCTCTGTCACCAATAATAAGCGAGTTGTAGGCACTTTCAATTTTCGCTATCCTCATTTGACCTTGAAGGAGGGTTCCAAGGTCAAATCGGACCATATCAACAGATTCACAGCCCATGATTTCCTGTCTGTTTACCATCCCAAACCTCTGGGACCAATAATAAGCGAGTTATAAGCACTTTTAAGTTTGGCTATCCTTGTTTGACCTTGAAGGAGGGGTCATTGAAGGTCAAATCTGACCACACCAAAAGATCCCCACCCCATGATTTCCTACAGGTTGGTTTATCATCCCAAACCTCTAGGATCAATAATAAGGGAGATATAAGCACTTTTCATGACTGACAAAAAACACCTGTGGCGGCCATCTTGTTTCTCAAAATGAGGCCAAAAATATTCCCAGACAACATTTTATGGTTATTAATATATACTGCAAACTTAAGAAAGCTTGCTATAATATTTTTTTTCATCAGAGCAGTAATGGTGAAATCTCTCTCTACACACTGCGGCTATCCAGTGGATACAATGATTTACTCAACAGTGAGAACCTGAAAGTAGCTATTGCTCAGCTATGCCATGACATAGAGGTCTGCAATTTCACTATGTTATAGCTGACCAAAAATTCTGTGAATAACATATTTAACAAATTACTCTAAATGTAATAGTTTTCAAGTTACAACTGATTTACTCAACAGTGAGAACCTCAAAGGAACTATTACCCAGCTATGCAATGAGCTACATGTCTGAAATTTTACTATGTTATAGCTAACCCAAAAGTAGGTGAACAACATATTTAAGCAAACTACTGTAAATGCAATAGTTTTCAAGCTACAACTGATTTACTCAATAGTGAGAACCTGAAAATAGCTATTGCTCCGCTATGCCATGAGCTATAGGTCTGTAATTTCACTATGTTATAGCTGACCCAAAAGTAGGTGAACAATATATTTTAACAAAATACTCCAAATGCAATATTTTTCAAGTTATAGCTGATTTACTCAACAGTCAGTACCTGAGAATAGCTATTGCTCAGTTGTGCCATGAGCTATAGGTCTATAATTTCACTATGTTATAGCTGACCCAAAAGTAGCTGAATAACATATTTGCACAAATTTCTGTAAATGCAATAGTTTTCCAATTATAACTGATTTACTCAACAGTGAGAACTTCAAAGTAGCTATTACTCAGCTATGAAATGAGCCACAGGTCTGAAACTTCACTATGTTATAGCTGACCCCAAAATAGGTGAATAACATATTGAAACAAAATACTCTAAATGCAATAGTTTTCAAGTTATAAGTGATTTACTCAACAGTGATAACCTAAAAGTAGCTATTACTCAGCTATGCCATGAGCTACAGGTCTGAAATTTTACTATGTTATAGCTGGCCCAAAAGTAGCTCAATAACATATTATATGAAATTCTCTAAATGCAATAGTTTTTAAGTTACAAGTGATTTTACTCATGATGGAAGTTACTGAAAAGCCCAAAAGTAGCTATTACTCACTTAGCTATTGAGACAGACACCCAACTTACTCACCATATTGTAGCTATGAAAAAAGTAGCTGAATAACATATTTTAACAAAATGCTCTAAATGCAACACTTTTCAAGTTATAAGTGATTTACTCAACAGTGATAACCTAAAAGTAGCTATTACTCAGCTATGCCATGAGCTACAGGTCTGAAATTTTACTATGTTATAGCTGACCCAAAAGTAGCTGAATAACATATTTATACGAAATTCTCTAAATACAATAGTTTTCAAGTTATAAGCGATTTACTCAACAGTGATAACCTAAAAGTAGCTATTACTCAGCTATGCCATGAGCTACAGGTCTGAAATTTCACTATGTTATAGCTGGCCCAAAAGTAGCTGAATAACATATTTATACGAAATTCTCTAAATGCAATAGTTTTTAAGTTACAAGTGATTTTACTCATGATGGAAGTTACTGAAAAGCCCAAAAGTAGCTATTACTCACTTAGCTATTAAGACAGACACCCAACTTACTCACCATATTGTAGCTATGAAAAAAGTAGCTGAACAACATATTTTCACAAAATGCTGTAAATGCAACACTTTTGAAGTTATAAGTGATTTAGTGTATGATTTCATGAATTTTAATGCATTAAAAATTATTTAAAAAATTTATTAAAAAAAAAGTAAGACAGATCCAGGTCTCATACTCACACAAGAGAATCTACCTCTGGCCTAGTACATATATGCAAGATATGAGAGAAATCCCTGCAATAGTCACTGAGGAAATTGTGATAAAAAGTTGAAATTTTCACACTTTTGGTGGGGGTACCCCCCTTGTAATGTCTCTAGCAAACAGACGAACAGACAGATTTGCATGCCTTGAACAATTTTTCATCCTCGATAGATAAGGTATCTTTTAAAAAAAACAGCATGTCTCTAGGCCTTGTAGTTTTGGAAAAGAAGTTGTTCACGCGGACGCGGACGCCCACGCCGCAGAGTGATGACATAATGTCAGCTGACTGACAAGTCAGCTGACATAAAAAGGTTTTTAAGGGTCAGGGACACACTGTCAAGGTCAAATGAAGATCACATCACAAAGTTGCACAGCTACACCCCCTCCGACACCTTTCGGGATTTGAAATACAGCCTGGAGGTTATTTTTCCACTACCCGACTGCCCTCCCACCTGCCAAGCTGGATGCCATGTGTGAAAACAATACCCACACATCCTTTAAAGGGTGTGGGGGTAAACAGGGCTGGAAATTTTTTTTAAAAAAAAAACATGATTTTAATTTTTCCATGTGAGAAGGTTGGTCCTAGGACCAATGAGAAAAGGCTTACAACTTTGCACTGACAGTGCGATACAAACATGGGTATAAGAACTCTCAAAAAAATGTGCAAACATTCACCAAGATCAAATGCCTCCAATATTGCTTATGAGTGCAGTAATAAAAATATTGTTTAGAAATTTATTGTCACCCTTAATATTAATGAATGTGTACAGTTAAAACAATGAGCAAAGTGTAAAGAAAGTAGAGATTATTTATTTATTTGTTTGGGGTTTTACTTCACTTTCAACACTGCAAGGTCTTATCATTGTGTACATATCATTGGTCAAGGTTCTGTACTGTACATGTAAACTGCCCGCCATCAGAAAGCAACAACCAACTTTCCCACATAAGGTCCAGGGTTTGAACCGCCGACCTCAGAGTTGGGAGGCGATTGTATTACCACCATGGCCCCAAGTAGAGATTAACTGCTATAAAAGTTTATGAATTAAATTTTGAAATCTGCTTATGTGGTGTAGTGTGATGAGTACCTGTCTCATCACTGAAGTTAAGCAGCACCGGACTTGGTTAGTACTTGTATAGGTGAGTTCTTGGACAGGTAATAATGAATATAATAAAATATATAATGTGATAATAATACAATAAATTTATATATATTTGTATTCTACATAATATTTTTTTCTTTCATTTTAATTCATATTTTAAAGCCCCAAAAATGTGAAAACAAAGGACATATAAAATCAGTCACTGTGGAGTTTTCAGGTGAATTAGCAGGTGTTTTGGATTAAAATTTTTCAAAATATTTGTCATCAAAATATAATTAACTTTGTATATGCTTATATATATATCAAAAGGCTGTATTGTGTCATGGTACAACAAAAAAAATATATATATAATGAACATAATATTCAGAAATATTGAAGAAAAATAGGCAATTGTCGGCGAATTTGTAATGCTAATTGAACCAACTGACAGTGGGCGAAAATAGGAGATCAAAGGTTGAAACTGCTGCAAATAATTCACATAAATTTTATACAGTAAAAAGAACTAATCTACAAAATATATTTCTCTGTTTCCATTAATAATTCTCATAATATTTGTAGGTTAATATACAATACTCATGTAAATTGATTTTCGCTACTTCCTGGTTATCTGTCCCATACGTAGTTTGTTTATCCACTATCAGCTGACGGAAGTTTCCTCGCAGACATGCGCACTCGGTACTACGACAAGGCTTATATGGAAAATGCAGAGCGGAGAATGAATAATGCGAATATCCCTTTCAGCTCTAGGATTTGGTCTAAGTCAAAGTTGCAAAATTGAAAATTTTAATTACTTAAATGTAGCTTTTATAAGCTACAAGCTTACCATGTGGGACTTAATGCTGTTCTCGGGTTGCCACACCCGGGGCCAACGTCTTAGAAAAAAAGATCGTTCTTGTTAGCCACCGGATATACTGGTAGTTGTCGTCACGTGATAACTTCTGACCAATCGCCCTACTTTCTCGTTGAAATTTTTTATTAAACCTACCCCTCAGCTGTAAACAGCGGGGAGGCAGGGTGGGACTCTCCTAAGTCCCACATGGTAAGCTTGTAGCTTATAAAAGCTACATTTAAGTAATTAAAATTTTCAATTTTATTACGCTACAATAGCTTACCATGTGGGACTTAATGCTGAATTCAACCGCCCGGTGGCGGGATTACAGCTGAGACTGGAAGATATGTCATTTTTTCTAAGATTTGAATTAATATATACAGAATAGTGCCAGAAATGCCAGTCTGAGTCCCTTTTACAGAGCCCCGATCCCGAAGATCGGGCCTGTAACGAGCCAAAAAACCTAAGTAAAAAAGGGACAGTGCTAAAACTGTCCAGATGTTTGGTAGTAGGACGGAAGTGCAGCGGTGCTCACTTCGAAGTCTAAGGGTCCCTAGTAGACCTTCACGTGTGACTGACCAACCCAGTGGTTGGGCATCTCATGAAATTTTAACCTGAAATATGAGATTAACGACAACTGAATAAGTCCTTAATAGAAATTACCTGATAATTAAGCGTCCCTTGAAAAGGGGACGCTTATTGGTTTCACCCCTGGTTTTCAGTCAGCCGCCGCCGCCGCATTATCGTCTCCCTTGAATATCTCCCTTGTTATTAGGCCTATCCAAATGATATGTGGCAGTGTTCTTCTATAGGCGTGGGGAAATTTTTTGACAGGCATAAATTTGACCTTTGACCTTTATCAAGGTCACATTATAAAAAATTCAAAAAAAAATTTACTTCCTTTTCACTAGATTTCCTCAGAAAGTACTGGGTGTGGGTCAACCAAATTTGGTATGCACATTCCTGGGGGAAGAATCTAGGCGCCAGTCGATATTGGGATCAATCGGGCCATAATTGACTGATTGACGGGCGATTGATTATAAGTTCATAAAAATTTTGCTAAGATTAAGCCTTGAACTCACTTATTATTGGTCGTAGAGGTTTGGGATGGTATACCAACATAGAGGAAATCATGTGCTGGGAATCTTCTGGTGTGATCAGATTTGACCTTGGGCCCCTCGTTCAAGGTCAAGCGAGGATAGGCAAAGTTTAAAGTGCTTATAACTCGCTTATTATTGGTCCTAGAGGTTTGGGATGGTATACCAACATATAGGAAAGCATGGGCTGGGAATCTTTTGGTGTGGTCAGATTTGACCTTGGACGTCTCCTTCAAGGTCAAACGGGGATAGCCAAACTGGAAAGTGCTTATAACTCGCTTATTATTAGTCCTAGAGGTTTGGGATGGTATACTAACATACAGGAAATCATGTGCTGGGAATCTTCTGGTGTGGTCGCATTTGACCTTGGGCCCCCCCTTCAAGGTCAAACAAGCATAGCCAAACTTAAAAGTGCTTATAACTCGCTTATTATTGGTCCTAGAGGTTTGGGATGGTATACCAACATATAGGAAATCATGGGCTGGGAATCTTCTGGTGTGGTCGGATTTGACCTTGGGCCCCTCGTTCAAGGTCAAAAGAGCATAGCCAAACTTAAAAGTGCTTATAACTCGCTTATTATTGGTCCTAGAGGTTTGTGATGGCATACCAACATATAGGAAATCATGTGCTGGGAATCTTCTGGTGTGGTCGCATTTGACCTTGGGCCCCCCCTTCAAGGTCAAACGAGGATAGCCAAACTGAAAAGTGCTTATAACTCGCTTATTATTGGTCCTAGAGGTTTGGGATGGTATACCAACATATAGGAAATCATGGGCTGGGAATCTTCTGGTGTGGTCAGATTTGACCTTGGGCCTCTCCTTCAAGGTCAAACGAGGATAGCCAAACAACAATGTTTATAACTCGCTTATTATTGGTCCTAGAGGTTTTGGATGGTAAACCAACATATAGGAAATCATGGGCTGGGAATCTTTTGGTGTGGTTAGATTTGACCTTGGGCCTCTCCTTCAAGGTCAAACGAGGATAGCCAAACTGAAAAGTGCTTATAACTCGCTTATTATTAGTCCTAGAGCTTTGGGATGGTATACCAACATATAGGAAATCATGTGCAGGGAATCTTCTGGTGTGGTCAGATTTGACCTTGGGCCTCTCCTTCAAGGTCAAACGAGGATAGTCAAACATAAAAATGTTTATAACTCGCTTACTATTGGTCCTAGAGGTTTTGGATGGTATACCAACATATAGGAAATCATGGCCTGGGAATCTTTTGGTATGGTTAGATTTGACCTTGGGCCTCTCCTTCAAGGTCAAACGAGGATAGCCAAACTGAAAAGTGCTTATAACTTGCTTATTATTAGTCCTAGCGGTTTGGGATGGTATACCAACATATAGGAAATCATGGCCTGGGAATCTTTTGGTGTGGTCGGATTTGACCTTTGGCCCCTCCTTCAAGGTACAACGAGTATAGCCAAACTTAAAAGTGCTTATAACTCGCTTATTATTGGTCCTAGAGGTTTGGGATGGTATACCAACATACAGAAAATCATGGGCTGGGAACCATCTGGTGTGGTCGAATTTGACCTTGGGCCCCTCCTTCAAGGTCAAATGAGGATAGGCAAACTTAAAAGTGCTTATAACTCGCTTATTATTGGTCCTAGAGGTTTGGGATGGTATACCAACATATAGGAAATCATGTGCAGGGAATCTTCTGGTGTGGTCAGATTTGACCTTGGGCCTCTCATTCAAGGTCAACCGAGGATAGGCAAAGTTTAAAGTGCTTATAACTCGCTTATTATTGGCCCTAGAGGTTTTGGATGGCATACCAACATATAGGAAATCATGGGCTGGTAATCTTTTGGTGTGGTTAGATTTGACCTTGGGCCTCTCCTTCAAGGTCAAACGAGGATAGCCAAACTGAAAAGTGCTTATAACTTGCTTATTATTAGTCCTAGCGGTTTGGGATGGTATACCAACATGTAGGAAATCATGGCCTGGGAATCTTTTGGTGTGGTCGGATTTAACCTTGGGCCTCTCCTTCAAGGTCAAAAGAGGATAGCCAAACATAAAAATGCTTATAACTCGCTTATTATTGGTCCTAGAGCTTTGGGATGGTAAACTGACATGTAGGAAATCATGTGCCAGGAATCTTCTGGTGTGGTCTGATTTGACCTTGGGCCCCTCCTTCAAGGTCAAACGAGCATAGCCAAACTTAAAAGTGCTTATAACTCGCTTATTATTGGTCCTACAGGTTTGTGATGGTATACCAACCTATAGGAAATCATGGGCTGGGAACCTTCTGGTGTGGTCGGATTTGACCTTGGCCCTCTCCTTCAAGGTCAAATAAGGATAGCCAAACATAAAAATGCTTATAACTCGCTTATTATTGGTCCTAGAGCTTTGGGATGGTATACCAACATATAGGAAATCATGGGCAGGGAATCTTATGCTGTGGTCGGATTTGACCTTGGGGCCCCCTTCAAGGTCAAGCGAGGGTAGTCAAAGTTAAAAGTGCTGATAACTCGCTTATTATTGGTCCTAGAGGTATGGGACGGTACAGCAACATGCAGGAAATCATGGGCTGGTAATATTTTAGTGTGGTCGTATTTGACCTTGGGCCTCCCCTTCAAGGTCAAATGAGGATAGGCAAACTTAGAAGTGCTTATAACTCACTTATTATTGGTCCTAGAGGTTTGGGATGGTAAACCAAGATGTAGGAAATCATGGACTTGGAATCTTTTCTTGGGATCGGATTTGACCTTGGGACCCTCCTTCAAGGTCAAATGAGGATAGGCAAACTTAAAAGTGCTTATAACTTGCTTATGAGTCGCTTATTATTGGTCCTACAAGTTTTGGATATTAAACCAACCTATAGGAGTTCATGGTTTGCAATTTTTTTTCATTTGTGATTTTGAAATGTTTTGCAGTTGGCCTTCATATCTGTGACAAGTGTATTTACTTTGCAACCTCTTGCTTTTGACTAAAGTTACATATATTTTTTCCTGTAGAGTACAACAACTCTATATATTACTTTGTTCTCTTTCTTTTATATTTGTAAAAAGGAATTTATAATCTTTCCCCTTCACTAATCCAACAAATAGAAACTTCACTCAGTTTACCATATTTTGAAGTGAATTACCACTGAATTATGTTCTAGTGATATATATTAGGATAGTAAGTTGTTACAGTTGTAAATGTCTGATGTACTGCATATATTCAAAAAGTATACAGATCCATGCCACCTTAATAGTAGATTCAACCTTTTCTTTACACTCACTCAGAGCCTTGCTTAAGGCTCAAGTACCCTAGTAATTAAGAGAAAAGATACAGAAAACATGGTCATTTTGCATAATGTACTCTTACAATTAACATGTACTGGATTTTACACATGATATGTCTGCTCAGTTTATATCTCAAAACATGCATGAGTGCTTTATGAATACCAAATATCTGTGTACAAGTATGAAAACATATGGTACAAATTTGAGCCTTAAGCAAGGCTAACTCACTCAATGAGAATTTGGAGAAAAGACACTGTTGTATACTTCAAGGATGAAAACAATCATGTAGCCTTGTTCAGGTGCACAGATTGTTTCTGTTGAAATCACCATTTTTATCACCTTTTTAATATCACATCACTTTGTGGCATTGTCTGATGTAATATTGGTGATCGATGTGCCCAAGATGGGCATCATATTTAACAAGTCCCTATAATAATATACATTGCATCATACTCATTTTATTTCCTGTAGTATGTCACAGAACATTGTAGAAATAATATCGTGTGCTACTGACATTATCTACATATAACATAGCTTTCAGATAATTTGTTTTTTTATACACCGGACACATATTTTTGTTAAGGAAAACAATGACCTAAAATATTATAATTGTTTCATTTTTAAAGCTGTAGAACTGTTTTTGAAATAAGTAAGGTTAATTGCTGGTGGTTTATATTGACAGTAACCTTGACCAAACATCCTAACCTGTAATGACAAATTTTAAAGTGGTTATAACTCACGTATTATTGGTCCTAAGGTTTGCAATATGAAACCAACCTAAGGGGAACCATAAGCTGGACTTGGGTCCTGTTTCGAGGTATATAGTTATAAATAGAGACTTTGGGAAAGACAAAGATAGTTGTAAAATACAGATGTTAAAAACACAACAAATGTATCAGTTTATGGGAATGATCTCCTCTTGAACTCTAAGATCCTTTTATAAAGGTAAACAGCAATAAAACCACACACATTGTGCAGAACTATGTATAAACATGGTCTCGGGTGTTTTACTATTATGGAGGAATACATAGATAGATAGATCTTTATTCAGCATTACATTACAATGTAATAATACAACAATTTAAAATAAATGCTGAAAGTAAATGTCAGAAGTTCAAATGAACTTATAACTAGACATCCCTAAATTTGGAGAGAACTGACAACATAAAGTTAAGAACATACAATAAATACTAAACAGAAATGCCTGAAGTTCAAATGAACTTATTAGTAAATATTACTTAACTTGGACATAACTGACAACAGAAAGTCAAGAAAGAAATACGGCAGATAAAATAGATTTCGATTTGTGACACAAAGAAGCTATTTAGCAATGAATATGCTAATTTGAACTGTTTGTCTGTTAATTAAATTTTAACATACTTGACAAAGTACTTAATGGTAAAAATATAGATTAAGATACACACAGATTTAGTACACAGATCCGTAACTTCCATTTGTCATACCATAATTTGTTGGATAGGCAATGGTTTTTTATATTTAGTGAGGAATTCTTCTTTTAATCTCTTTTTGAAGCTTATTATAGATGGCAACAATCTTTCATGTGATGGAATTTGATTGTACAGTTTAACCCCTATAATACTAGGACATCTACTTTTCTGGAAAGTTTTGGGGATATTTTGATAAATGTTTCCACAGTTCCTTGTATTATTAGTTATGAACATGCTTGACATATCTATATCGTTCCATTAGTTTAGGTGGTATCAAATTCCTATCAGCTTTGAAAATATGAGTATGTTTTGAATTTTATTATATCCTTATTAACTTTAAACATTTGAATGCATTGTATGTGTTGCTTGTTGAATCTCTGTATCTTAAGGAGCCAATCAGGCACATTCCTGACAGAGGAATCTAAGCGCCAGTCGATATTGGGATCAATCGGGCCATAATTGAGCGATTGACGGGCGATTGATTATAAGTTCATAAAAAATTTACTACGATTAAGCCTTGAACTCGCTTATTATTGGTCCTAGAGGTTTGGGATGGTGTACCAACATATAGGAAATCATGTGCTGGAAATCTTCTGGTGTGGTCAGATTTGACCTGGGGCCCCTCGTTAAAGATCAAAAGAGGATAGGCAAAGTTTTAAGTGCTTATAACTCGTTAAAAAATAAAATGACCTTACCCGTAACATCTTAAAGGTAAAGGAATACCTAGATCCTTTGTGAATTCAGACATCCTCTCAGCAAAGTGTCTGAAGCGCAAGTGTGAGCGAGTATGGCGCAGTAACAACTCTGCAATCAACCGGAGAAGATATCGAGCTGCTGTCAATCGCTACAATTTCCTACTGGAACAATCAAGACGCAGGCACTATTCCACTGTCATTGCTGAAAATAATGGTAACCCCAAGGCTCTGTGGAACACTTTCAAGAAAATCTTGCACAAAACCTCAACTATCATCCTACCCGATCATATTAGTCCTACTGATTTAGCTAACACTTTCGGTCATTTTTTCAGTGACAAAATTGTGAAAATCAGAGTTGCTTTAGAGTCATCAGTGCCTGTTTCCCTCACAATACCGAAGAGTAATAGCAGTGCCCTGACCTCTTTTGAGCCTGTATCTGAGGATGACATCCTCAAAATCCTAAGGTCATCCAACACCAAATCATCCGACCTGGACCCAATACCTACCGCACTAGTCAAAGAGTGTGCGGACTTTTTGGTCACTCCAATCACCAATATTATAAACTATTCACTCAAAGAAGGGAGTTTCCCAAACTGTTTCAAAACAGCATATGTCACCCCTCTTCTCAAGAAACCAAACTTAGACAGAAATCTCCTAAAAAACTATAGACCGGTATCCAACCTTAGTTTCTTATCCAAACTGATCGAAAAAGTAGTTGCCAAACAGTTAAATAATTATATCGATAGCGAGGGGCTCTCCAATGTCAACCAATCCGCTTACAGGAGACTCCATTCCACAGAAACAGCGCTGTTGAAAATCCAGAATGACATTGCTGCTTCGTTGGACTCTGGTAAGGCTGTCGCACTCACACTGCTGGACCTCTCAGCGGCATTCGACACTATCGACCATGACATTCTTTTTAATTCCCTAAGAGATTGGTTTGGGGTTGATGGCACTGTGTTGAGGTGGATCAGATCCTATCTCTCAAACCGGAAACAGAAGGTTAAATTAGGAAATAGCTTTTCAGATGTGTTCTCACTTCCGTATGGTGTGCCTCAGGGCTCTGTCCTGGGCCCCCTCCTTTTTACCCTTTACACAACCCCTCTCAGTAATATCGTTTCCAATTTCAATGTCACCCACCATCTATATGCTGATGACACCCAAATATATCTAGCATTGGACAATAGGAATTTTGATTCCAGTTTCGCTGAGCTTACAGAGTGTCTCACATGTATCCAAAACTGGATGGCTGGCGTGAAATTGAAACTCAATCCCGAGAAAACTGAATTTATTATAATAGGTGATAGACAAGCCAGAGAGTCCCTCATAAATAAATTCCCTACTCAACTTCTTGGAAATTCTATTTCCCCTACTGATACAGTCAAGAACCTGGGTGTAATTTTTGACTCTGGAAACACCTTTTCCAACCACATAACTAATATGTGTCGAGCCTGCTACTACCACCTTAAGGACCTAAGACGTATCCGTAAATTCCTCAGTGTGGAAACTGCAGCCTTGCTTGCAAACTCAATGATCAGTAGTCGACTTGACTACTGCAATTCCCTACTTTATGGCATCAGTAAGTACAATGTTGCTAAACTCCAAAAGATACAAAATGCCCTTTGTAGAATTGTTTTTAGACTTGATAGAACTAGCCATGTCACTCCTTTTCTTCAAAAACTACACTGGCTTCCTATCACTTACCGTATATTGTTTAAGTACAATCTAATTACTTTCAAGGCTATAAATTTCTCTCAACCCATATACCTATCATCCTTGATCAAAACCAGTTGTCTAACACGTGGAAATCGTCTTTCTCTTTCCTCAGCCTCTCACAAAAAGGCCATCGGTAGGAGAGGTTTTGCAGTGGCTTCCCCTATAGAATGGAACAGACTCCCACAATCAGTACGATCACAACAAACAATAACAGGTTTCCGTAGCCAGCTAAAGACCTACTTGTTTAGATTAGCATATCCTCCACCATAGTACATCTCCCTGGCGGGCGCTAACCTTGGATCATGACCTCGAACGTCCCTCGACTTTCCCTTTTTGATTTCAAGCGCATTAGAGGATGTTGCATCAATTTTGCGCTATATAAATGTTTCTATTCTATTCTATTCTATTCTATCCTGGGAGAGACTCCTGAAGACTTGGTTGTAGCGGATGTGCCCCCCCCCCCCCTTTTTTTCTTTCCGAGGACAACTGGTCTGAGGGGAAGGATCTAGGACTTGTTGTGCCGCCACCACGGGTCCCAGATACATATTGTTGTCGGTGTCCGACCAAGTAAGGTCTTTTAGGTAAAAATTTGTGAATGTGTTGTGAGCTTTCCAGTGACAGGCTTGCATGATTTGGTCCACCGATACTCCACCGTAAAAGGCCTTAGAGGCCGCGAAGGCCCGGATGTCATGCGCTTTGACTTGGACCAAGTCCAAGGCTTGTTGATCTGCTTGTTTGTAACAAAGTAGAATGGTTTGTTTCAACCATGAGGAGAGTGTAGCGGGTCTGATGTCTGAGGTATGTCCTTTCTTAAAGGAGATGAAAAGGAAAGAACGAGACCCTCTCAGGTCTTTAGTTCGGTCCAAATAAAACCTCAGGGCCCGCACGGGACACAGGGTCCTGTCTTCCTTAAACTGTCTATCTACAATGGTAGTCAAAGCAGGGATAGTCACTGGTGACACACTTTGAGAACCTTCTCTTGCTAGTTGGTTTTTGGCTATGAAATCAGAAGAAGGGAACAAGGCCACCTTTTCCCATTGGCCTAAATTAGCTACTTTGTTCGCGACCCAGGCATGCATTTCGCTGCGGCGCTTGCCGGAGGCCAAGGCTAGCAAGAAAGCAGTTTTGAGAGTAAGATGTTTGAGGTCTGAGTCTTTCATTTGCTCAAATGGTGCTTTGGTGAGCTCGTTAAGGACAACAGAAAGGTTCCACTTGGGTAAATTTCTGGAACTTTTAGGACGATCCCTGTGAAAACTGGAGAGTAACCTATGAAGGTCTGCATTGTGTGCAATGTGTTGGGCCGTTGGGCCCAAAGTGTCAACGATTGCAGTCCTGTAACCATCAATGGTCGAGGGGCGCCTGTTTAAGTCTTGGTACAGGTACATGAAAAAATTGCAAATTTAATAAGTAAATTAAATTTTTATAAGTTAATACCCTATCCAATGGACAATATGCTAAACCGGTCGGCGCAGACCGGCCCGCCAAACGTCAGAAAAAGACGTCCTGTGTTGCCACCGGCTGGCCGGTCCGTAGTACTGTGCACTCCCCAGATGGCGCCTCATACTTCCTTCCTGTCTAGACAACCTGACGTCATAGCATCTTTTTCGTTGTCTAAACCTCTTAGACCCCTAGTAAGCTGATAGCGGGGTTGGTGGACAATATGCTAAACCGGTCGGCGCAGACCGGCCCGCCAAACGTTAGAAAAAGACGTCCTGTGTTGCCACCGGCTGGCCGGTCCGTAGTACTGTGCACTCCCCAGATGGCGCCTCATACTTCCTTCCTGTCTAGACAACCTGACGTCATAGCATCTTTTTCGTTGTCTAAACCTCTTAGACCCCTAGTAAGCTGATAGCGGGGTTGGTGGGAGGGTCTTGTGTGTCCATTGGATAGGGTATTAACTTATAAAAATTTAATTTACTTATTAAATTTGCAATTTTATTGCGTTAATACATCCTATCCAATGGACAATATGCTGAATAACTACCGCTTGGTCGGCGGGTAAGTTACTAGGGAACTATGTGAACTCACAAATGATAATAAATTTTAACCTACGGTCTAGGCTGACTTTGTCAGGAGACCTATAGGCCCAGGCCTGGATTGACCTTAAGGTCAGGAAACCCTATAAGGCCTTGGTCGGTTGCCAACAGCCGGTTACCCGGGGCTATACCGACGTCGCCCCCCCCCCCCCTTTTTTAACAGACCTGCTCTGAGGTAGGGGGAAGAGAGGGATGAGTTCAGTCCCAGAATGTCAATAAACCTCCCAAAGGAAGTACATCACATTTTTACTATGTACAGTTAGAAAATGTTTATACTCTGTACATATATACAAATCTCCTCAATCTAAGGGCCACCTGTGGATCTGCGGAGCAGCCACTACCGAGCCCAATTGGTAAAGCTCTGAGTCAGCCCAAGCCACACCCCTCAGATAGAACTGTGTGAGAGTATTATGTGACTTCAGTGGCAGGCTGACAAGATTGGATCTAAGGAGACTCCCGACTGGAAGACCTTAGGAGCAGCAAAGGCCCTGACATCATGGGTTTTAGCCTGATGTGAAGAGTGGGCCTCTTGGTCAGAGAGCTCATAACATAGGATCACAGTCTGCTTGATCTAAGAGGAGATAGAGGCAGATGTCTTGTCGAACCTTTCTTAAAGGAGACAAAACAACCACCTCCTTATTCTACTTGAGGTCTGAGGTCCTGTCCAAATAGTAGCGCAATGCTCTAACTGGAAAACAAGGGGACCAGTCAGACTAGAGGGATCTATCCAGAGAAGGGGGCCAGGGTTGTTGTAACCACTGGGGGCACACTGTCTGGACCCTCCTGACAAGCTGATTCTTGGATAGAAAGCTGGGTAATGGATACAGGGACACCGTTGACCAATTGGATTCATGGATTGGTGTCTAATATTTTTGCTTTGCCAAGCATGAATCTCACTTCTGCGTTTACCCGACCCAAGGGCCAAGAAGAATGCCGTCTTGAAGGTCAAATACTTCAAGGAGGCCTCCTTGATTGGTTCAAACGGAGCCTTATTCAGTTGGTGCAAAACCAGTGAGAGGTTCCAGGAGGGGATGCCCCTCCTGCCTTTGGGTCTGTCTCTGTGGAAACTATCCAGGAGACGAGCGAGATTTTTGTCCTTGCTGATGTTGAAGGGGGGATTTCCCAGTTTATCAGCAATGGCTGAACTGTAACCATCAATGGTGCTGGGCTGAATCTTCCTGTCCTTATAAGGTACATAAGGAAGTCAGCAACTGACTTTACAGGGGTACCCTGAGTTCCACCTGATTAGTGACGCACCACTTGTAACAATGGTCCACTTTGCCTCATAGCCTGATCTGGTTGATCCCTTTTTAGGAGCCTCAATTCTTGCTGCCACCGCCTCAGCGAAGCCCTGCTCCTCAAATGCTGAAGCTCCAGGAGCCGAGCATCGAGATTAAGATTTGTCAGATTTCTGTGAGGGATCTGATTGAATGGTTGTGTCAACAGGTTGGGCAGATTGGGCAGGCTCAGTGGGATTTGGCTGGACATGGCCACTGGATCCCAAACCAAGGCATGATGGGCCACCCCGGAGCAATCAGAATGATTCTCTTGTATGGGGAGCCCTGCAACATCACCGTTTTGCCCAATATGGCTGACAGTGGGAAGGTGTATGCTTCCTGATCCTACCATGACAAAACGAGCGCATTCACTGCTGTAACCAGGGGATCCGGTACCGGTGACACAAACAAGGGCAACTTGTTGTTGAACCTTGTGGCAAATAGATCTAGTTGAGGCCGGCGCCACCTGTTGCATATGGCTTGGAAGAGCTCCTGAAGGAGAGACCACTCTGTTCGGGTGGTCTGGCCTAGTCTGGATAGCTTGTCTGCCACCACACTCAGCCAGCCTGTGTCGGGCTTTTAGAGTTACTTGATTTCTGGCGCACCAGGTCAAGATTCTCCATAGTAAAGCACAAGGTGGGCCCGACCTCATGCCTCCTTCCCTGTTTATGTATGACATCACTGTGGTGTTGTTTGTCTCTACAAGTACTATCTTGTGCATACAGGGGTCTTGGAACTGCCTGGAGTTCTAGGTAATTGATATGCAACTTGCTTTCCAGGAGGGACTAGGTGCCACCTGCAGTGTGTTCGTTTAAGTGAGCACCCCACCCTGCGTTTGATGAATCTGTAAAATTTGCAGATCATGTTTTATTTGGGTGTAATGGTTGGCCTGTAAGGACATTGTCCTCTTGCAACCACCCTTGTAAATGTGGGTGCAATACCTTGGTATGTAAGGACATTGTCCTCTTGCAACCACCCTTGTAAATGTGGGTGCAATACCTTGGTATTGGAATCACCTTTTCTAGTGACTGGTTCCCTCCAGTTGTTTTTGAGATGCCACTGTATGGGTCTCCTATAAAGTCGGCCCAGGTGAAATTGCTTTCCTGTGGCTGTTAGTAAACCTATCAGACATGAACTGCTGGACCAGACAAACCGGTAGTGACAGTATTTCTAGTATTTGTCTGAAGGTTCTGCCAATGGTCCGGTATAGGTCGGACCCGACCGACCATGAGGTCGAACTGGTAACCTGAACTTGGGCATATTTTCACTAGATCTAGTGTATGCCGGAGACAAACCCCAGTGGGGTGTGGCTTTCACCAATCAGTCGTCTAAGTACTGGTGGATTATTATACCCTTGTGTCTGGCCATCAGTTTCACCTCCTTTGCTGCTACAGTGAGCTCCATGGGTGCGGTGGACAGACCGAAAGACAGTGCTTTGAACTGGTATGTCCGACCCTGGACATGACATTTGATATGTCCTGGACTGTTCCTGTATAGGTATATGGAAGTAGGCGTCCTTGAAATCTATTGAGGTAACACACTCCCATTGTTGGAGGGTGGTCCTGATGGTCTCCGAAAGGTTTGGTTTGCTCAGACCTACAATAGGTCTCCAATGGTTGTGTGGTTTTGGAACCAAGCAAGGTTGAAGAAGCTCAGACATTTTGAACTGGCTCGACTGCACCATTCCTTGTCCCTAAGCTGATGTAATGCTTCTAACCAATATAGGTTCCTGTGAAGATGTGTGTAGCATTTGATAATTTGGGTGACCTTGTCAAACTTGGTCTTGACTGGAAAGGGAGTGCAGCCCTCCTTCAACATTGTACTACCTAGGGTCCAGCTCCCCCAAGGCTTCCTAAGTCCCGAACCGGGGTTAGTCTGGACCCTACAGGCAAATGTGTGCCACATTCGGGACATTTGCTAGTCTGACAAACATTTCTATCCCTCCGGCTTCCGGATACTGGTCCGGTCTGGTGACAATGATCCGAGAAAACAGACTCTCTGTTGTGGTTGTGGTCCGGTCCAGTGGGGCTGACACAACTTTTCACATTTAAAAGACTCTTGCCCCAGGCCAGCATCCTGCAAGGTGCAGCATTTACAAGAGATTGAGATGGCTGACCCATGATGAAGAACTTGTCTGACTATCTATTTGTCAAGGTGAAATCTATCATCTGTCCAGTCAAGTCAGCACCGATAACACGCTATTGAGAGGTGTGATAAGGGAAGGTTGCCTGGCAGTAGCTGGGGACACTGTCATATCACCAAGGCCACTGATTGGTCTAAGAATTTTCTGTAACCAAATCTACCAAGGCAATTCTGTCCGGTACCAAGATTCCATAACCGGTAATTCACTGTAAACAGTTAAGTCTCTGTAACTGGCACAAAAAAACTGGCAGGATGGGGTCACCAATGAATTTAGACAGCTACCGGTCTTTTTTTTTTTTTTTTTTTTTTTTTTTTTTTTTTTGGAACCAGTTGGGGTGAAGTCCTGTACAGTAAGGACTGTGTAGCCAGCACCCTGTTTGTAGACTTGTAACCGGTAGGTTGAAGCAAGTGTACAAGGCTGTGTAGCCAGCACCAGCCGGTACACTCTAACCAGTTGTTGAAGCAAGTGTAAAAGGCTGTGTAGCCAGTACCAGCCGGTACACTCTGTAACCAGTTGTTGAAACAAGTGTACAAGGCTGTGTAGCAAGTACCAGTCGGTACACTCTGTAACCAGTTGTTGAAGCAAGTGTACAAGGCTGTGTAGCCAGTACAAAACATTTGCTAAAGCAATGTTACAACTATCTTATGTGTTGAATTCAGCTTGCTGTAGGTTTCCTCCATTAATTAAGCTATCCCTTTAATCGCACGTCTAATTTGTAGATTTGACAGTTGCTGGGAAAGCCCCTGTGATCTATTTTTAGAAACACTTGGTGTTCGGTGTGTCACGTGACCAGCTTGCTGGTCGGAAAGACACGCGATTGGCTGATTGGAGCTCGTCAGTTGTGGCGTTCTTTTGTGATACTTAAACATGCAAAAGCGCAGTATTCTGCTAATCCACAAACCCCACTACCGACAACGAAGCCGGGCCTGCAAGGCAGGGACTGGAATCACAGTAGACGTGAGTTCTGAAGAACGCACTTCCGACCTTCCTGGTCGGTGAAAACACGTGACCTGCTTCGTGATTGTTCGGAAGGACACGCGATTGGCTGACTGGAGATGACGTCAGTAGTCGCGTTCTTTGTGTGATGCTTTACCGGCAACTTTACAGTCCACAAAACCCCACTACCGACAACCAGGCCGGGTCTGCAAAGCAGGGACTGTAGTCACAGTAGACGCGAGTTCTGAAAGAACGCACTTCCGACCTCCGAGGTCGGTGAAAACACGTGACCTGCTTCGTGATGGGTCGGAAGGTCACGCGATTGGCTGACTGGATATGATGTCAGAGGTCGCGTTCTTTTGAGATGGTCGGTCGGCTGATGCTTTTAAAGCAGAGAAGCCTGGACCAGTGCACTCTGTAGATGAAATTCCTGGCCGGTCTGAAGTCGGTTCTTCTTCTCAGCCGGCTGTACACTCAAACCAGTTTCCTGGCCATCCACTGCCCTTACTACCGACACAAGTGCCGGGTCCACAAGGGTGGGACTGAGAGTGATGAAGATGAAGTTCCTTCTATGTAAATACTAGGTGAGGTCGGCTGAATACGAGCTTGCCGGTCGACTAATGCATTAAAGCAAAGATGTCTGGACCAGTGCACTCTGAAGAAATCTGAAGAATTCATCTCTTGCTGCTGATGTACATATATATAAGCTTACCGGTCGACTAATGCTTTAAAGCAAAGATGTCTGGACCAGTGCGCTCTGAAGAAATCTGAAGAATTCACCTCTTGCTTCTGATGAAAAACACTAAATACTCGAGCTAGGCTGGTGTGACTGATGCTATACAGCAGAGAAGTCGGTACCAGTGCGCTCTGAAGATGAAGAATGCATCTTGCTGGGAATTCCTTTTTACAGTGTTCAAAACTACGTAGATTGAAGTTTCCCGTGATTTCTATTGTAGTACTAGAAGGGACGTTTCTATGGTGATATTAGCTGGAAGGTTACAGCAGGTACATTCAAACAAAAACACAGATAAAAATACCTTGTAAGTATATCCATTATATTTCTAAATATGTCGATCTGCCCCTAACAACACAATTGTTGAATGGGAGGAAACTAGAAAATGGCTGCCTTCATATTTCTCGTAGATTACTGCCCTATCGTCAACACTAAATTGAGTCAGCTAGGGAGCGTTTCCAGCAGATTTCTCAATGTATATCCGTGCTTGATATGTAGATAACACTTCTACACTAAAATATTCGCAAATAAGGTTGAAAATCCGCCATACACCCGGTAACAGTCATCGGAACGGGACAGTAAAAGGGAACGCAGATATAAATATTAAACAAATGACATTGAAAGCCACAGATAATTACGTTTATACCTGCTTATTGTGTTTTATGTCATCATTGTATGTATTTTACTCCATTTCTGCAATAATGGACAATAAAAAGTCTTTAATTTGAATTCTGCTTTGGGTTTTCCCCAGACGTGCCTAGTGTCAATGAAATGGGGGTTCAGCACTGAAATGAAGAGGGCAGAGCCAGTACCTAGTGCACTGCATAGTTTTAATGAGCATACTGTTATTCATTAGGTAAATTTTACATTAAAATTGTGAACAGTACTCTACATATGTGTTCTACAGAATCTAATCAGCTTTTATTACCTGTAAAAGGAATCCATAGTTCCTCAATGTGGAATTCAATGGGCCTGTACCCCTCATTCACTTATATAGTGTGCACTACCCTTGTTATCTATGTTCCAACGTGTTTTCTGAGTGGGTTATAACTGGGATTTATAATTAATTATGAAGTATAAGTATAATAGTATAAACATTTACCTTGTTGCTTTATTTTACCCATTTTTGCACCTATGTGCAATAAAAACTGAATGTATTTCACTGTTGTGTTTCTATGTTGCTTTATGGTTTTCTGACTTTTTTCAGACCTTCAGACTTTCCTAATATCTTTCAATCCAACTTTTGATGGAAATTATAGTCAGTAGTTAAATCACTGATTCTAATTGGGATCCAATGGCCCCCAGCTAGTGGGACATCGAAGAGTACTTGGGATTATTAGATTTTGAGTATCAGAACCAACAATATTTTTCATCAAAATGGTGAAAGTATCATATTATACCCTTATTAATAGCCTCAAAACTTTGATAAAATTGAGTTTCTGCAAATTCATTACCTCTAAAGGTATAGTCAAAAGTTTGTTCTCTCATCAAATATATGCACTATGTTTTACAGTGATTTTAATTGATAATAAAACTTCAATAAGGTATTCTATATAGCTATCTTCTGTTGTCACTTGATACTTATTTTGATCCTCAATTTGTCTGACTCGTGTAAAAAAAAAAGCGACATGTATCTTGGGATTGCTTAAAGTTTTTATTGCTCTTAGGAATTGCTAGGTAAATTATTTTCAGAAATTGAAATTCACGATAAATACAAGAAGTCAGTCAGAATCATTAAGCAGATCATATCACTTGTATCAAACTGGGTAGGGTGTTTCAGGGAAAACAGTGCAAAACATTGCTTAGGTCATATAAGTTGCAGCATTTTGGGTTGGGTGTTGTGGGAAAGCACTGCAACACAGTTGACAGGTCATACCAATAGATAATGCATAAATCACCAGGTCATACTGGATAATGCATAAATCACCATGCCCGTTTGGTGAGGTCATGATGATGTCATACAAGGGGTCATTATGTTTGGTGATGTTACAAACATGTAGTTCATACCAGGGGGTTGCATATTTATGAGTGTAGGACCCTTCACGGTTTTGTCAAGGAGACTCATCAGACGCATATAGGTCTATTTTGTGGTTTGATGAAACAGGGAAATGTAATGTTTTAGGATGAAATACATGTAGTGGATTTAGGATGAATACATGTAGTGGATTTTTATGTTGGTTGCCTATAAAAAAAAACAAGGTAGCTATATGGTTAGCCTTTGTAGAGAAGGCTGAAAAGTCTGGCAGCTACAAAAATTTATAAATAAAATTTCTTCAAGATCTTCGATTTGCCTATGATAATTCTTAATAATTGTATAATGTATATGAAACTACATTTAGTAATCATAAATAAAGTTTTTAAATACATTTTCATATAACAGGAAATAATTGTGTTTCTAAAAATCACTATGCAAATAGTGTCAAAAATATCAGAGTTCCACACAAATAGCTTCGATGAGGGACTGTGAAGTGAGTGCAGGCTGGGGTTGGGGATCAACTATTCTCAAAATATTAGTGTGCGGATTGAGAGAGTCCACTGCGAGGGGTCAACAATATGGTGATTTTAGTAGATCCTGATGGAGTTCTTTGGGGGAAGGGATCAAGAAAATTTAGTGCATAGTGTGAATGAGTGTTCAGAGACACACACAGAGCCTGAGTGGGGGATCAATGGTGAATGTCCTGAGGATTGTTTTACCAAATGGTATTTTAATAATTATTTATCTTTAATGAATTTCAACACAAGAAAAAGCAAATTTTGACATATTCGAACGTCAACATGTATCTTAGCTTCATTTTTTATTTGTCGCTGTTCACTTCATTTTCTTATTTGCTTATTTCATGGATGGTATATTTGACAGATAACTGAACATAAGGGTTCTTAACCCTATCCAATATCTTTGCAAATACCCAAGAAACTTTGTTAAAGTTAAATGTTTCACAAAGTACATTGAAATGATGTGAAAGATTAATAGCAACTATCATAACTGTAGCATCTGTAACAAGATGTCATACATGCAGTGCCTCTTTTGAAGTGTATTGGCTCGAATTCATATGATTTGTGTACACCTGTAATATCATTGTTTCTATTGCTGCTGTTGTCACTGTTATTTTTATGTTCAAAATGATGCTGACATCCATCATAATTGAATAAACTGACTTGAATTGTAAATGCTTAGTTACTGTTTGATCATTTGTCACCAGACACTTGACAGATAATGCTTTTCTTGTTAATAAGCCAACATTTGAAAAAAGCTAGAAATATGATTATTATAATTTGACTTTAGTGGTACAAATAACTCTAATTATAATCAATTATTTGTTACCTCTGCAGACTAACACACTCGACTCCCAACTCTAAGGTCGGCGGTCCAAACCCTGCACCTTATGTGGGAAAGTTGGTAGTTTCTTGCCATTGGTCAGTAGTTTACAGTACAAAACCCTGACCAACTGTATGTACTGGTTTCTTCTGCCCACAAAACTACCCATTGTGATATGACCTGTACAGTGTTGAAAGTGACATGAAACCACAAGTAAATACATACTTCTGCAGACAGTTGTATCAAATGGACTGGTTTCCGAATAAATATACCAAACAGTAAATAAATAGAAATCATTGAGTTTTTTTACAATCACTGGTCCCCAGTTTACATGGAATTAAAGTACCTAACCAATCCCACTTGATTTATATGACCAAAGGTCAAAGTCAAAGTTGGTGTTTTACGACCCGTTCAACAGCCAGGGTCACATTGGGACAGGTCCTCAACCTTGCCCATTTGTGTGACTTGAACCCACAGAATTGACAGCCTATTATAACATGCCAAACATGCTAACCAGTAGGCCACCTAGGACCTCATTGATTTATATGAAAACCCAGTATGTACTAACTACTCCAGTGAAGAGACCCAACCAGCCCCTCTCCATTCAATTTTTTGGTCCTGTTTCTTGGGTGCTGTGCCTTAGAATCTGTCTTTTGATTGAGATTAAGTGCTTTAAAAGTAATATTAGAAATTAGAAATTCATACAGTAACCAAACAAGAAAGTAATTTACTTCAAGTACTTGCATCAATCAATATATTCAAGTACACTAATGATGGAGCAAATTAATCAGGAAACATAATATTTTGATTATACTAAAATGTATTTCTATATTATATTACAATGGCCAAGCAATAGTATGACTTTAATACTGCCACATATATACCCCAAATACCGCAACTGCCCACTTATTTTATTTTATGAAATAATGAATGATCATTCAGCAACCGGGAAACCCTGTCCAAGCTGTCCATAGTTAGGTCATTTCTTTTTAGACTGCCGTTCTGTTTCACTGTCCCATTTACTGACGTGAACCACTGAGTAGGTACTTGTGTTTATCAATACTTAAGTACACAAATGATTGGCCAAATAAAACTGAAATATTATATATATTACGGCAAAATATGTATCTCCATTTTACTACACAAAGGTTAAATAACAGCCTGAGTTTTGTACTGACGTGACGAAAAAAATCAATAAAACGTTCCGATCCACTGTTACCGGGTGTAATGCACACTTTTTATATATAACTCTGGAGGTGTTGAAAACACGTCTGCACAGTACACGCGCCAAACGAAAAAGATGCTATGACGTCAGGTTGTCTAGACAGGAAGGAAGTATGAGGCGCCATCTGGGGAGTGCACAGTACTACGGACCGGCCAGCCGGTGGCAACACAGGACGTCTTTTTCTGACGTTTGGCGGGCCGGTCTGCGCCGACCGGTTTAGCATATTGTCCATTGGATAGGATGTATTAACGCAATAAAATCTGAGATTTGTTTCACAGATGGAGTGGAGAAATCCACCAAATTTTCTCTGCACCATTTTTCAAATAGGGCCCACTTTGACCTGTAGATGGTCCTTGTTGATGACCGCTGAGGGGCAGCAATTCTCTCTGCCACCTCCACAGAGAAGCCTTGTTCTTGGAGTTGTCCGCTCCTAGACACCAGGCGTGGAGGTTCAGCTGTTGTGGATTGTTGTGGAACACATAGTTGTGGGACTGTTTGAGTAGGGTCGTTGACACTGGGAGTTGTAGTGGGATCTCTGTTGAGAGCTGCACTAGGTCCCAAAACCAGGGCATCCCTGGCCAGCCTGGGGCTATCACGATGATCAGGCAATGGCATTGCTTGATCTGTTGGATCACCTTGTGAAGGAGAGCCGTAGGAGGGTAGGCGTAGGCCGTGAGGTTGGTCCAGTTTATGTTCAGAGCATCTATGTTCCAGGCCCTTGGGTCTGGGATAGGAGACACATATAGAGGGAGTTTGTGATTCAGGTGAGTGGCGAATAAGTCTACATGAGGGGTGAACCACTTCCGGCAGATTTGCTTGAAGACCTGAGGGTGCAGAGACCATTCTGTTGACTGCACTTGGTTGGACCTGGATAGGAGGTCGGCCATCACATTCAGACACCCTGGAATGTGCCTGGCTTTCAATGTTATATGGTAGTGATGGCACCAGGTCATGATTTTCCACAGGAGAGCGCACATCTCTGCTGAGTGAGTTCCCCCCTGCTTGTTGATGTAGGCTACCACTGTTGAGTTGTCCGTCGCAACTAACACTGTTTGATTCTGGCACTGGTCCTTGAAGTCTCGAAGGGCCAGGGAGACCGCCTTCAATTCCAGGACATTTATGTGAAGCCTTTTTTCCCGCTCTGACCACAGCCCTTTTGTAGAATTTTGATCTAAGTGAGCGCCCCAACCTTCGTTTGAGGCGTCGGTAAAGAGTTGGATACTGTGGTCCTTGGGATGAGGGTCTGCGCCTTTCATCACGTTTGAGGGGTTTTGCCACCAATCTAGGTGGGCTACAATGGCTTATGTCCAAGGAAGGAGGTTGTCCAGCGACTGAGGATATCTCCAGTGCTCCTTGAGATGAAACTGAAAGGGCCTCATGTGAAGGCGTCCCTCCGGGACCATTTTCTCCGTTGAGGCTAGCAACCCAATTAGAGACATCAAACATCTTGCAGTCAAAACACGTTTTGACTTGAGTCGTAGGATCAAATCCTGAAGTTTGAGCCATCTCTCGTGAGTGGGTCTTACAAGGGCTGAATCTAGGTGGTATTCGTAGCCCACGAACAAAAACACCTGAGTAGGTTTCAGTTCTGATTTTTCCTGGTTGATTATCCAACCCAAGGATTGGGTTAGGTCTACCACTGCCTGTGTGTCCCTTTGCGATTCCTCCTGAGACTGGGACCTGATCAGCCAGTCGTCCAGGTATTGGTGAATTCTGAGTCCTCTTGAGAGGGCCATTAGTTTCACTTCCTTTACGATCATCGTAAAGACCTGGGGGGCTGTGGCCAGTCCGAAAGGTAGGGAGGTGAACTGGAACACCTGGGCCTTGTAGCAAAACCTTAGGTACTTCCTTGAGTTTGGATGGATGGGGATGTGAAGGTATGCGTCTGACAGGTCTATCGACGATACCCACTCCCCTGGGACCAGGGAAGTCCTGATGGACTCCGGGGTTTCCATTTTGAACTTTTCTACATGTAGAAAAGTGTTGAGCCTGCTTAAGTCTATGACTGGCCTCCACCTTTGGTGAGGCTTGGGTACTAGGAACAGGCGACTGTAAAACCCGAGAGATTTTACGTTTTCCACCCTTTCGATAGCGTTTTTTGACAAGAGAGACTGGATACAAGTGGCCAAGGCTTGGTCTTTTTGTTGGGCCTTGTACTCTGATAGAATCAGAGGAAATCTGATCAAGTTTGGCTTTGAACGGAATGGCAGAACGTAGCCATTGGTGATAATGTTTAACACGTTTTGAGAACATTTGTTTATTAGCCAGTCTCTCTTGAAAGAACGGAGGCGACTTCCTACTGGTGGACTGAGTGAGGCTTTGGAGGAGTCATTGAGAAGGGGGGTTTCCACGCCCCCTTCCCCTATTGTGGGGTCGAAAACGACCCCTGGAGCCTCTGAAGTTGGATTTTCCTCTTCCCGAGGGAAAGGATTGGTTACTGCTTTGAGAGGTATTGCCCCCATAGGGGCGTTCCCTGTAGGAGCCTCTTTTCTTGTGGGGGCCACGAAAGGGCTTATTCTGGTAGGGTGCAAAACCCTGAGAATCTTTTGAGGTGCCTTTTTTGAGAAGGAAGTCCTCACCTTCCTTTACAAGTTGAGACTCGAACAAGGAGGAGTCCCAGAAGGACGAGTTCCTAAGTTCTTGGCGTCTCGTTTCCCCTAGCTGGGGATGCAATAGAGTCATTTCGGCTTCGCGCCTAAGCAAGCCGGTATTAGCCATGGAATATAATTCCCTCTGGAGAATATGGGCTAGTGATTTGCTGAGACAGGTAAGAGCTCTATGTTGAACAAGAACCGTCTTGTTCCAAAAATCCAAGTACTCAGCAACTTCCTCATATCCGCGCTTTGCTGCTTTCTCAGGATTGGCACCTTTCTGGATCTGAGACTTTATCTTCTTGACAGTTGACTTGATGCTATGTTGGCACTTTTCCAAGGAAGCATTGCAAGAAGAAGAGGTTTTGGCAAAGGCAGCGGTGAAATTGAGGGTTGAAATATTTTGTCTAGCCTGATGTTCCAGCTCCTTAAGAACTGGCAGAGGGACTTTGGCTACTGGTGCCCCAGGAGGTCTAGGAGTAATACAGATCTTAGCAAAGTCTGTATTCAACTCCTGGATTTTGTCTTGAAAAGTGGGCTGCCCAACCGTATACCACTTAGAAGTGGATGGAGGAGGCTTGACATATTTGCCCTCAGCTAAATTGGCAGCTTTGAAATCATGTTGAAATTTATCAAAGGCGTCCTTGATAACTGAGCTAAGTGGTAGAATAGAGGAAGGACCTCTAGGTCTGAGCTCTTGACGGCCTTTTTCGTCATCCAGACCCAACACTGAAGTTGAAGACCTAAGCATAGAGTCCCTGGGGTCAGGGAGAGAAAGAATGCGCCTGAAGGTGTCTACCTCTTCAGAGTATTGGGAGGGAATGGCAGACAGGGCTACTTCCCTATAATAAGGGGGGTCTGGATCATGTTGTGGGAGGTCTTGATCAGAAGCTGCGCCTGAGGGCTGAGCCCTAGAGGGCTTAGAAGACCTGTGTCTGGCAACAGGGGAGTGATCTTCCTCTGAAGATGACACATATCTGGACCTAGATTTATGCTTGCTCTTGTCAGAGTGTTTCTTAGGTCTAGGATGGATCCGAGGTTCGTCGGAATCCTCATCCAGTTGATCCGAGGCAGAGCTCGGTGCTACTGTTTGCCTGTGGCTTTGTTTTTTGTGTGAGTACGAGGAATCCTTCGGTATAGCCTCAGAAGGGGCAACGTACTGATCCGAGGTAGATTGGTTAAGTACTAGTCGAGGAGGGAGTGCTGGACCAACGTCCACATCCATTGCCTCGGACTGAGCATTAGTACTAGACCTCAGAGGGGGTAGGTCCAGATGAGCAGCAATGTTGCTGGATGGACCAGCTTTTGAAGCATGAGGCGAGGGATCAACCTCGGCAGGCTTTTTAATTGCCAACTCCTCTCGGAGTGATTGAAATGCTTCTAACATGGATGCCTGGAAGAAACCCATTTGCTGCTGAATATGTATATTTAAGGAATCACCCAGGGATTTCTCTAGATTTCTTTGAATTTTGTTTTGCAAAACAGTACCTGGGGTGGGTGGGACAGCTTTAGCTGGGGTTTTTAATGATAAAGAACTGAAGGCGAGAGGTTGAGGACGGGGGGGTGAGGTAAAGAGGTTATCGGCAGCACTCTCAAGGTGTGCATTAGAACCAGTAAAAGAGTCCCCATCGCCTTCACCCAAGAGATCTAGTTCATCTTTAGAACTAGTTTCCGCTTTTTGCCTTTTTAAGTACCGCTTCCTGTTTTGATTTTTTTGCAATTGTTCATCAGTGAGAGACGTGCAAATATGGCAGGGTGCTTCAAAAGTGACACAGGGGTCATCTCCCTTGCCAGCCTCCCTACAGGTAGGGCAGTAATTATGATTATCAAAACTGAAGCAAAAATGGCGGCATTTCTGAGCTCTCGGTTTGTCTTTGTTTGCTTGATGGAGAGACATTTTAACGCAATAAAAAGACGTAAAATTGGAATTGCCTGAACCGAGAAAACTCAAAACACGCGGATTGTAAGGAAAATACTTAAGTTGTGAAATTAATAATTTTACAGGATAATCTATGAAATATATGAAAAGAAATATCCAAATATTAGCCTCCAACAATACGTAAAGACTGAGAAATAAATGAAAATGTCTGTATATTTACAAACTGCTACCAGTCAATCGTCGCCAGCGAGAAAGTAGGGCGATTGGTCAGAAGTTATCACGTGACGACAACTACCAGTATATCCGGTGGCTAACAAGAACGATCTTTTTTTCTAAGACGTTGGCCCCGGGTGTGGCAACCCGAGAACAGCATTAAGTCCCACATGGTAAGCTATTGTAGCGTAATAAAATGTCAGCTTTTTACTTCTACTTATTGCAACTTCTAGTTATTCATGAAACCACTTCAATAATATATGAAAGTACTAGAGATATTATGCTATTAACTTTGCTGCAACAATCAACACTTGTGTGATCACTCTAGTGTGTAATCTATTTGTTTGATGTTCAGTCCTAATAATACAATAGTGAGGAGTCAGCTACAGACTACAGTGTAACACAATGGTACTATTTTGTGATCTCTTTCAAGCACTTTTACACTTCTGAAAACACAAGAATTGTAGGTTCTACTTACACCTTGTTATTGAACAGTTATTCCCACTGAAAAATAACACCTTGTGCATCCAATTAGGTTCTAGTTATGGCCACTTTATACAAGTCAAACTTCTAGTTACCCTTGTATTTTCCAATAAATGTCAGGACTTAAAAACTACTTTTACTTGTGGCAACATTCCACTTATGGCGGTTCTACTTATACATAATTTACTGTAACCTCCTTTGAGGTACTTTTCATAATTATCTCCCGCCGGGCTTTAGCCCGGGAGGGAGATTATGAAATGATGCCTATGCGTGCGTGTGTTAGTTAGTCACGCAGATTTCTCCAAAACTACTACAGCTACAGATTTTTTGTAAATTAATTGTCCCAATGAATTTTCATGCCCGTGAAAATTTTTTTGGTTTTATTGACTTAGGCCTAAAGATAAGTGAGTAATAGCAATCTTAGCTACTTTGAGTAAAGGGCTCATAACTCAAAAACTATTGCAGTAACAATTTTTTCTTCAAATATGTTGTTTAGCTACTTTGTCCTTAGCTATAAGATGGTACATAGTTTGGGGTCCCATTGCATGCCATAAGTGAGTAATAGCTATTTTCTCATTTGTAGCTAAATAACAGAAGAAGTAAATGTCAAATATCTTCAAAAGTATTGAAGTTAGGGAAATCTTTTCAAATATGTTGTCCATCTTCTTTTTGGTAAGCTATCACACACTAAAGTTTCAGACCTGTTGCACCTTGGATAGCTGAGTAAGAGCTACTTTGAAATTCTGACTGGTGAGTAAAGCGATTGTAACTCCAAAACTATTGCAGTTAGAGTATTTTCCTAAAATATGTTGTTCAGCTACTTTGTCCTTAGCTATAAGATGGTACATAGTTTGGGGTTCTATTGCATGCCATAAGTGAGTAATAGCTATTTTCTCATTTGTAGCTAAATAACAGAAGAAGTAAATGTCAAATATCTTCAAAAGTATTAAAGTTGGGGAAATCTTTTCAAATATGTTGTCCATCTACTTTTTGGTAAGCTATGACATAGTAAAGTTTCAGACCTGTTGCACCTTGGATAGCTGAGTAATAGCTACTTTGAAATTCTGACTGTTGAGTAAAGCCATTGTAACTAAAAAAGTATTGCAGTTACAGTGTTTTCCTAAAATATGTTGTTCAGCTACTTTGTTCTTAGCTATAAGATGGTACATAGTTTGGGGTTCTATTGCATGCCATAAGTGAGTAATAGCTATTTTGTTATTTGTAGCAAAATCATGACATAAGTAAATGTCAAACATCTTCAAAAGTATTAAAGTTAGGGAATTCTTTTCAAATATGTTATCCCTCTACTTTTTCATAAGCTATCACATAGTAAAATTTCAGATCTGTTGCACATTGGATAGCTGAGTAATAGCTACTTTGAAATTCTACAGTTGAGTAAATCCATTGTAACTCCAAAACTATTGCAGTTACAGCTTTTTCTTCAAATATGTTGTTCAGCTACTTTGTCCATAGCTATAAGCTGGCATGTAGTTTGGGGTTCTATTGCATGCCATAAGTGAGTAATAGCTATTTTCTTATTAGTAGCAAAATAATGACATAAGTAAATGTCAAATATCTTCAGAAGTATTAAAGTTACGGAATTCTTTTCAAATATGTCATTCATCTACTTTTTTGTAAGCTATCACATAGTAAAATTTCAGATCTGTTGCACATTGGATAGCTGAGTAATAGCTACTTTGAAATTCTACAGTTGAGTAAATCCATTGTAACTCCAAAACTATTGCAGTTACAGCTTTTTCTTCAAATATGTTGTTCAGCTACTTTGTCCATAGCTATAAGCTGGCATGTAGTTTGGGGTTCTATTGCATGCCATAAGTGAGTAATAGCTATTTTCTTATTAGTAGCAAGATAATGACATAAGTAAATGTCAAATATCTTCAGAAGTATTAAAGTTACGGAATTCTTTTCAAATATGTCATTCATCTACTTTTTTGTAAGCTATCACATAGTAAAGTTTCAGACCTGTTGCACATTGCATAGCTAAGTAATAGCTACTTTGAAATTGTGACTGTTGAGTAAATCCATTGTAACTCCAAAACTATTGCAGTTACAGCTTTTTCTTCAAATATGTTGTTCAGCTACTTTGTCCTTAACTATAAGATGGTATATATTTTGGGGTTGTATTGGATGCCATAAGTGAGTAATAGCTATTTTCTTATTTGTAGCAAAATAACAACATAAGTAAATGTCAAATACCTTCAAAAGTATTAAAGTTAGGGAAATATTTTCAAATATGTTATTCATCTAGTTTTTGATAACCTATCACATAGTAAAGTTTCAGACCTATTGCACATTGGATAGCCGAGTAATACCTACTTTGAAATTGTGACTGTAGGGTAAATGCATATAGTTTGGGGTTCTATTGCATGCCATAAGTGAGTAATAGCTATTTTCTTATTTGTGGCAAAATAATGACATAATTTTTCTCAAATAACTGCTTCATCTACTTTTGGGAGAGCTTTCACATGGTGAAGTTTCAGACTCGTACCTAATTATTCACCTACTCAAAATGAGTAAATGATAATTATCTCTAAAAGTATTGCGGATATCCAATTTTTATCAAATAACTCATTCATCTACTTTTGGGAGAGCTTTCACATGGTGAAGTTCCAGACCCATAGCTAATTACTCACCTACTCAAAATGAGTAAATGTGAATTATCCCTAAAAGTATTGGGGATATCCAATTTTTCTTAAATAACTCATTCACCTACTTTTGGAAGAGCTTTCACTTGGTGAAGTTTCAGACCCGTAGCTAATTATTCACCTACTCAAAATGAGTAAATGTGAATTATCTCTAAATATACTGCGGATATCCAATTTTTATCAAATAACTCATTCATCTACTTTTGGGAGGGCTTTCACCTGGTGAAGTTCCAGACCCGTAGCTAATTACTCACCTACTGAAAATGAGTAAATGTGAATTATCTCTAAAAGTATTGCAGACAGCCAATTTTTATCAAATAACTCATTCACCTACTTTTGGGAGAGCTTTCACTTGGTGAATTTTCAGAGCCATAGCTAATTATTCACCTCCTCAAAATGAGTAAATGCTAATTATCTCTAAAAGTATTGCGGGTATCCAATTTTTATCAAATTACTCGTTCATCTACTTTTGGGACAGCTTTCACATGGTGAATTTCCCGACCCGTAGCTAATTACTCACCTACTCGAAATGAGTAAATGTGAATTATCTGTAAAAGTATTGCAGATAGCCAATTTTTCTCAAATAACTCATTCACCTACTTTTGGGAGAGCTTTTACTTGGTCAGGTTCCAGACCCGTAGCTAATTATTCACCTACTCAAAATGAGTAAATGTGAATTATCTCTAAAAGTATTGCGGATATCCAATTTTTATCAAATAACTCATTCATCTACTTTTGGGAGGGCTTTCTCATGGTGAAGTTCCAGACCTGTAGCTAATTACTCACCTACTGAAAATGAGTAAATGTGAATTATCTCTAAAAGTATTGCAGATAGCCAATTTTTCTCAAATAACTCATTCACCTACTTTTGGGAGAGCTTTCACTTGGTGAAGTTTCACACCCGTAGTTAATTATTCACCTACTCAAAATGAGTAAATGCGAATTATCTCTAGAAGTATTGCAGATAGCCAGTATTTCTGAAATAACTCATTCACATACATTTTGGAGAGCTTTCAATTAGTGAATTTTCAGATCCGTAGCTAATTACTCACCTACTCAAAATGAGTAACTGCCTATTATCACTAAAAGTATTGCAGATAGCCAATATTTCTCGAATAACTCATTTACCTACATTTTGGAGAGCTTTCACATGCTAAATTTTTTTAATGAATTTTTAAAATAATTTTTAATGCATTAAAATTCATGAAATCATGCAATAAATCAATTATAACTTGAAAAGTATTACATTTAGAGCACCTTGTTAAAATATGTTATCTTTAGTACATCTAATTTATATGGCGGGAGATAAATGCATGCGTCAGAATGCTTGTTGTCCATGGTTTGCGAATATGGGACAAGTATGAATTGCACACTGATTGCGTTTGTGTTTATTTTGCATATCCAGACTTTAAATTCTTATTACTGTTATGTTACAGTTCAATAAATTCTAGAGTAAGAGATCTAAAATTCATCAGGAATCTAAAATTCGCCACCTCTAAAACCGTAGTTAATTTTTTAAACAAAATGTTTTGTCTTAAAATTGGTATTTTTCAGTTCAAAAAACCTGAATTTACTGTACATTCAACAAATCTCACCTCGATTCATTTATTTTACTAGTATTTTCACATATGGCAAATTTCAGATATGTGGCGAATTTTAGATTTCTTACTCTACATGTTTTAAATGTGCTAAATCCAGGAGTTCTAGTTCTAATAATGGCAAACTAATAGTGATTCCAAAGTAAACATCCCGATGTACATATGAATATATGCTGTGAATGTAAAACTTTAGAGAAGATTTAGGATTTCACTGTCAAATACACATACTTAAGTTTGAGACAAATAGCAACACATTTGAGTTGATTTTTCACTCTTCACCTAATAGAATGACGATATTCTTTGATTTACCTGGAGATATACATGAGAACTTTATCAGTCAAAAATATTACTTTTTTCAATACCTCTATAGTCTATATATAAGGACACTATGAACCACATGGACTTTAGCATATATAAATCGATCATTACTTTCGAGGTGTGTCTTTAAGGGAATGATTTCATTGGCTATGTGAACAGTTGTGTGTAGAGTGTAAAAGAGTGTTGTGTGTGGTGCAAGTACAGAGCGCATTCCTCAAACAGAGAAGAAGAGACATGCCTAATGTCACTGTAATAAAATAGTAAACAACATAGAGATACAGTGACCAGATAACAAATTTGGATTATTTACATTCCTAAACAGTGGACTCTGATTTTGTGTATATTTGTATGCAGGCATACTTTTGGCAGTGACTATTAAAACAACGGCCATAGCAGACTACAGTGCAATGAATGCAGCTCCAGGGCGAACACAGATAACAGAAATACAACAGCCTGAATGTCTGTACCCTGAAACCTGCATTCCAGACATAAATGCAAAATTATCTGAAGACAATGCGCTAAAGTTTTCCATCCAAGAAGACACAGATATGTATCACACACAGTCTGCCAATGCTAGGCAGCCTCAGGCTCAGGCTCACAATCCCAGACCACCCAGAGTTGGATACTTTGCAATGAGGGTGAGTGGTACTCTATTTCTTCTTGTACGAAATTTTGGTATAGTCCAACAAAGACTTTCTATGAACATGTGGCTTCATACATTGTACAGTAATTATTTACATGTATATGTACTTCAGACTGTGAAAGAGATTTGTGTCTACATGTTTTGAATATACATGTATTTTGGCGCTTTCTACTGCACGGGCCAAGCAATGTACGCAAACATAGTCTACTTATAGTAACATATTTGCTAATTACAGAAAGTTAGTTTCACTAGGGAAATTTTTGAATGTTAAATGCTGTGACTTTAGGTGTGAGTCTGAGTCAAAATCCCAGGAAATTGTACCACCTTCAACCATTCCACTTTAATTTACTTACAGATATTAACTACCAGAAGTTACAAACACAACTCCCTGATACCTTAACAGAAATTCCTTATTTGCTAAACCTGCTGTTTTGTTTGTCCTATAGGAATAAAATTAAAGTACATTTTGTGAGTCAATTGTCACACATGAGATCATGTAATTTACCTTCACCAAGTTTTGGGTGCGTTTGATACTTCGAAATCTTGCAATTTTCGAAGTATGTTGGTCAGTAGGTTTGTTTATTTGTTTGTTAGCACATTCTAGGCCACAGTTTTTCAGCTATGATTCTCATTTTTCCCTATAACATTACCATTGGCCAGAATAAAGCACGGCCAAATTTGGGCCCAATTAGTTTGATTTTGACTTCGTAATGACATTTATTAATATATGCTGCTAGATTACGGAAAGATTTTGAAGTTACCACTCAGATGAGTGCTCATTTGTATCTTTCCTGGCATTCAGACTAGTGATTCAACTCAGGTTGACACAGACTGAAGCAGAGAACAGCTTAGCTGTGAATGCTCCCAATCAGGGTTGACAAGGCTGATCTCAACTCTGATCAAGAGGTGGACTGAAGCAGATTGATCCAACCCTCTTTATAGTGTGAACACTTCCATATCTGGGTTGATAAGGGTTTAGTGCACTGGTACTGTAAAAAATTGACTTAATTCCCAGAAGAAATTGCTTGAAAAATGCTAATGTATTAATACACCTACTTTAATTCTTTGTTAGCAAGAGGAATTAAGAGAACAAATCACAGCAAAATTAATTATGGTCTGATTTCTGCATGATTGTAATTTAGTATAAAATGTAAATTTATAAATATGACATGAATAAACAGATATATTCCAAGGCACTGTAATTAATCAGCTGCTTAAAAGTTAACCTATATTAAACAAAACCTATATTTATTAGAATTCTTTAATAAAATAATTTTCTTATAAATGACAGAAAATTGGAATCTTTCAAACATTTGTGAATATTAGAAAAAATAATTGTCATTGAAGAATTTTTACATGCATAACATAAAGTTACTATCTGAGAGGTTTTAATGTACTCAGACTTTGGAAACTTCTCAACCCAGATTAAACTCTGTAGTGTGAACACTCAACACGGATTGAGATAAATATGCTTCAATCTGCTTCAATCCTCAATCCTTGTCAACACAGATCGTAGTGTGAACAGGTTACTGTGTAGTGTGTGCATCAATTCTGGGAAAGATTGGAAGCATTTTCCGCCCCCTCCACCCAACTGGCGGATGTATAGAGTCTATAGTGCTTTCTACTTAGAAGATAAAATGCATCTGACAATACTGTGGTATAACAGCCTAGGTTTAAGGAATATGTTTAAAGTTGATTATAACTTTTTTATTAGTTTCAGCCATCACCTGACACAGGACAAAGCATGTACAATAGGACACAAGATGGAAATTTGGTACAACAGGAGTCTGCAGACACTTCAACCAGTCCACTAGTTCCACTGACCCAGCCATCATCACACAATCAAGTGAGTACAGAACTATATATACAGTACTCAATCAAACTGCTTTGTGACTTTACCCAATGCCCCATGTTAATAACATATACTTGAGACCAAATTTGACGCAAGTTCGTGTTCTACAGAGTCATGCCAGCCAAAATAATGCACAAAAGACAGAGAGTTTTTACATAGATGTATATTATCCAAATATTAAGTGAATAGTGGCTATCCATAAAACAGTGTAAAGAGAACTGTGCCACTGAAAGCTGAATGTTATTATAAGTAATGCTGCAAAAGAGGTTATCTATGTTGATAAATGAAAACAACTTGTGCAAAAAAAGCAAGTAAGTTTTCTGATTTATACTAAATTCAAGTAAGAATTTTTGCCATTTTTCTGACAAAGGAAACTCTGTAATTTACCAGATGTAAACCAAGTAACTACTTATATTCTTGGGTGTACAGTCTGAACATATGGTTTTTGTGTATATTAAATAGAATGTGAATCAGGAGACATATTCATCAAAGGCCTAGGTTCTTATGCCGCATTTTTTATGCCTCTTGCAGTTGGTTTACAAGAAGCTCACTGCCAGTAAAATTGTGGGGAAAAAAAACTAGATTGGGCCAACTCGGCGCCAACATATCCCCAGACAGGTCATCACTCACGCCACAGGTTTTGATCGGGAATTTTTAAAAACATAATTACCCATTATTATATGAACTCCAGCACATCAATCTACTCTGTTTATATCTTCCAAGGAAGATGGTGTATCCCCAGACGCCGAATACATAACTTCCTGCAATGATAACTCTAAACCTATTTTCAAAGTATTTAAATGATTGATGATTGAATGTCCATTCTAAAATAATAATCCCAAAAGAGCATATCTGTTTCTATATTTGTTGACAAATAAAATATTATTTTTAACTCAACTCATCATACTTTTCAATCTTCCTTCAAAGTATTTAAATGATTGATGATTCAATGTCCATTCTAAAATTCATAATCCCAAAAGCGCATATCTGTTTCTATATTTGTTCACAAATAAAATATTATTTAAAAAAAAATTATTTATATTATTATTTTATTATACTATTTTTAGAATTTGCAAATTGTTTTCAGTTATTCATTTCCTCTATACCTATATATGTGGTCCATATATATGCAACCTAAATATGTGACACAATCTCAGTTCTGACTCCCCTTTGTGTTATATGTAATGAAGCCCACCACCTCCCACCCCCACCCCTCTCCCCTTCTCCACACCTCTCTCACTATTACACAAGATCTGCAACCCCATTGAGGTCTTTGTTTCTCATCTGATATCATTAAATACCTTTGTTTATTTAGTGTCACTCAATATAGCTGGAGGTCCCAGAGGTGGGTGGGGGGAATCCGGGTGGGGGATGTGAGTTGGGACTTAGTTTAGTTTATTAGTTTATTATAGTGACATGTATTATGTTGACAAGGATTATACAAAAACTATTGAAGTAATACCCAGCCCTATATGGGCTTATAAGTCACTTTAAATAGAGAGTTAATAACAAACAGAGCAAACATATTTTGAGGTAAGATACAGTAAATAAAGACAGTGATTCTGCTACATGAAAAGTCCGGTCGGACATTCTGTCCTAAGACTAGGAAAACGTTTAGGACATTTTCGGAGAATTTAGGACAGAATTCTTGTCAATCAAATTTTTATTCTACAGGTTGCTAAAATTAAGTCATTAAAGTCAATGACCCTATATGAATGGCATATAAAGTAAAATTTACTGAATCATAATAAAAATCTCATTTTAGTTAAAATGTCAAAAAGTCTTTATGATGTTCAATGATCATGTATTACTAAAACGAGAACTCACGGCCACAGAACCTAAGTATGGTGAATCGGTGATCCATGAGATTTTCATGCTATTAAAATGTCCACTGGCAGTAAACATTACAGCTAGCAAATAAACTTTCAATCTGATTTTTTTTCAGTGCAATTATTAATAAAAAGAAATATTAATCAAAGCAAAAATTCAGAATATTACAGTAAAATTTATGTGGAACCCTACAGAAAACAAAATCTACAATTACATGAAAATACCAGACGACCATAATTAATATTCATGAGAAGATATGAGGACACAGATTTTCCCTGGGATTTCCTTGCAATATTTTATAAAATGGAAGCATAGACGAAAATCAAATAATTTAAACTTGAGAACTCACGGCCATAGCACCCAAGTCATTAATATTCATGAGAAGATATGAGGACACAGATTTCCCCTGGGATTTCCTTGCAATATTTTATAAAATGGAAGCATAGGCGAAGATCAAATACTTTAAACTCGAGAACTCACGGCCACAGCACCCAAGTCATTAATATTTATGAGAAGATACGAGGACACGGATTTCCCCTGGGATTTCCTTGCAGATCACGTGGCTTGTCACGAGATTTCATAAAAGACGTCTAGACCTTGCTACAATAAAAAAATTTAAAATCACGTAGATCTCGCGAGATTTTAGGGTTGTAACGTGACTTCATATTTTGTAAATAAAAAGACGTCTAGATCTTCTATTATCGCCCACGGATACGACTCGGACAATATGTCCTAATATTCTACTTAAAATTCGGGGTTTTGTTGCAAAATTCGGTCAATGACCGATGGCCGACGCGAATCTGAAACCCTGAAAGACAGCAATTCAATACATAAAAATTAACATAATTTACTTTTTCTTTCTTGCCACAAATCAAAAATGAAATTAATAACCATACTGACATTCATATGAGTTAATACCCTTGATAATTGATCTATTAATAATTCAGATTTATCTATATTTAAAATTTTGAAATATTTCATACGAATCAGCTCTAAAGCTGGACAAACACAAACCAAATGTATCTCATCTTCTACATCTTTTTTACACAGTTTACATGTTCTCTCAAAGAGATGGAGTGCTACAGCATAAATGGTAAACAAACAATCTATATAAAAGGGGTACTCAAATACAAAAAGAATTGAGAATTTTAAGTATGTGATTATCAACTGAAATGAGTTCTGTATTATGCCACTGTTTCCAATATTAAATAAATTGATTCACTCGCTTGGCTTTGCTAAGAGGGTGGCATTTCGTTGCCGTATCTGACATATTGCAGACATTGGACAACAGGATCTTAAAAATAAAGTCATTGATAATTTAAATAATAAGTCAGATAAATTCTCTTCACATATTTTATTCTATCATCAATTCATATTTCAAGTTCTTTACCATTAGTTTCTCAAATCACATTATTAACTGATGATTTATACTCTGACATTTTCATATTTCATTTGTCTAAAGTAACATAATTTTGTGAAATTAGTCTTCATGCCAAAAGGTAGAAATTTTGCCTAGCCTAAAGTTTTGATCTCCACTCTTTTAGATGTTAACTCCTTTTTCTAGCAATAGCATCCGTGTAAGAAATACAGCTGAACATTTTGCATGAAACACAGTGATTGGTCAAGACTACTGTGTGTATTTCTATTGGATATAAGTGGGGAGGTTTGTGTTAATTACTCTGGGCAATATATACCGCAATCTATAAAATTATTGCCTCAGCATTTACATTTTAAATTCACCTTAGTAATAAAATATAAGTACGTTAGTACATACCCGCTTTGCATGGTATAGTCGATTGTAAATGCGACTATATAAATCGAAAGCAAGAGAAAACGATTTTTGTTTTGTTTCTATCAATCTATAAAAACAACACGAATACTACAAGGTGTATGTGTGACGAAAGTAAAAGTAATACTACAAGGTGTATGTGTGACGAAAGTAAAAGTAAAAAAAAGAAAAAAAAAACGGACTGTCTAAATCATTAGGAATTAGACAATATGAAAATATCATTGTAAATTGACAATAGGAAAGACCAGGCCAAACTGGTTGCATGAACCTGTGTGACTGGGTCACCGTAGTTCATAAGCAAGTATAGACCATTGAATGTTATGATTTAGTCTCTTTAACATTAAATACAATGACATCAAACTGAATTACTTGATAACTTTCAAATGCAATAACACCTTTTAGTGTTTCATAAAATAACTTTATCACCTAATTAAAGAATGACGATATTAATATTAGAAATGTAACATCAATTAATGACTGAGTGAATGAGTATAATAAGTTATAGTAATTTAAGATGTGTATGCAAACTATTAGCAAATAAAATGGGTTGATCAAGTCCATATACCGCCAATAAATAGGAATACTATTCTTAAATTTCTGGATAGATAATACATTTCATAAAAATCGAAAGTACCTGGTTTTTTTTTTAATATTATAGAAAGGTATTTAGCAGATGAGCTAAATGAAGTTCAAGTGCGATGACACTTGATTGCATCGAAACTTAGGAATCATGTATTGAAAGGCTGCAGACTCTTTCAAACAAATAGAATACACCTGAATAAATACATAACTATATAATACAGTAATAAAACACATGTAACTCTGTATAGTTAAGTATTATTACACTATGAGAAATAAGGTAAGTTAACCTGTCTCGTTACACTGTGAGAAATAAGGCGAGCTAGCCTGTCTCGTTCATAGTTTTCTGAGAAATGAATTGTTAACTATCAATAAATAGCACTCGTATATTAAATGATAATAAATAGATTTAATAGTGTTTCGTGTTTAACATACAATCCAATAAATACAAATATAATATACATAATTATCTTAATTAGTCAGAATAACGATACAGCAAACATAAATGGAACCTTTTAAGAAGAACATTAATTTAAAGTTAGCATCTGTTGTAAACTGTTTTTACAATATACACCTGAATAAAAGTGTGCATCAAGGTATGAGTTGTACTGTTTAAAGTATAAAAGTTGCAATTAACATACTGTACCTAATGGTTTCTAAATTTGTGTGTTTCTCATACACTCTTTAAACAGTAAGAACAAAATGATATCTCTGAGGAAGAGTTTAAGATTTAGCAATAAGATATACTTTTGAATTAGAGTGGTATAATCAAGTTCACAACTTTTGTTCTGTAAAGTGGTAAACATAATATTACATATTAATCTAAAAATCATCATGGTTCCTTGTGAACGCTATACTTACAACATATATGTGAACATTATAAAATAAATACAGAGAAACTTTTTACTACATTACTGTTTCTGTGTATAATGCACATCTCATTCGACATGATAAACATAACTGTGTTACTAATGTGTATTGAGAGAGTAAAACATACGAAATGAACTAATATGTCTCAGAGTAATGATATTCATCTATTTACAAGAATGTGAAAGGATCCTTTTCTATACATATCTATATTTATGTTTATTAAGATACACATTTAAGTAGCATGCATTTCATCTTTAGCTTCAGATGCATAGTACAGTAGAACCTCGATTATCCGACCTTCTATTATCCGAATCTCCGGATTAACCGAACCGAAATCATGTCTCCCTACACATGTACAATGCACCGTCTACCGTGAGCGATAATACAGCATTTTACACAGTCTCGGAAACTATTAATTCTAGTGCTTTATAAAATGTACCATTCACACAAACGCCTAACTTCTTTGATCTTTATCACCACTGTTACAAAAGGGGAGGGATTAATTCAATTACACGACCCTGCTACACAACTTCTTTGATAATACGCCAATCAATGAAAGCATGTTCGATTGCGTTTCGCAATTTATAATCTCCCGGAGTAGGTTCACAGACTGACAGCATGTATCAAAAGAAAAGACATCCTCAATGCATTACCAACCAAACACACCTATCACTGAAGGCGTGTTCGCTTTGGGTTTTACAATAAATAAATCTCCCGGAGCTTTCCAAATGACAAAATGCATAACACTGTTTATCATAAATTAAAACGTCCACATTCATGTACCAACCGAACGCAATCATTTTAAATCCGCGTAATATTTAAATAATAATACATGTAATATCCATAGATATGGAGCAAATAAACGACAATTGAAGGGTCACTTATATTATATGACACAAATATATTAAATTATTTTATCAATGACCACCAACGTATATATTTATTGCATAAAAACGACATTTATTCAATTATCGCCCACTCGGTAACCCATAGACCATGAATTTCGGCTTCCTTCATCTATCCGAACCCCTCGATTATCCGGCCGGATTGTATGTCTCCCATAGGGTTCGGATAATCGAGGTTCAACTGATATCTGTGATTACAGTTACATATAGTGGTGTAAAATATATTATCATAACTTTCATTCACAACATTGTGGTGGAAACCGAGACTAAAGTGTGAATTGCTGTCAATCCATTATTTTAATACAAATCCACATATGACTGAAATAACAATAGCAGTACAATAATAAGCATAATAGTTTGTCTGCATATTGATATCTCTGAGGAAGAGTTTAAGATTTAGCAATAAGATATACTTTTGAATTAGAGTGGTATAATCAAGTTCACAACTTTTGTTCTGTAAAGTGGTAAACATAATATTACATATTAATCTAAAAATCATCATGGTTCCTTGTGAACGCTATACTTACAACATATATGTGAACATTATAAAATAAATACAGAGAAACTTTTTACTACATTACTGTTTCTGTGTATAATGCACATCTCATTCGACATGATAAACATAACTGTGTTACTAATGTGTATTGAGAGAGTAAAACATACGAAATGAACTAATATGTCTCAGAGTAATGATATTCATCTATTTACAAGAATGTGAAAGGATCCTTTTCTATACATATCTATATTTATGTTTATTAAGATACACATTTAAGTAGCATGCATTTCATCTTTAGCTTCAGATGCATAGTATATCTGTGATTACAGTTACATATAGTGGTGTAAAATATATTATCATAACTTTCATTCACAACATTGTGGTGGAAACCGAGACTAAAGTGTGAATTGCTGTCAATCCATTATTTTAATACAAATCCACATATGACTGAAATAACAATAGCAGTACAATAATGTGAAAATGATCCACATATTCTCGTCCAAACATAAGAAAATATGGACTGAAATTTGTAGCAAGATTTTGATATGTATTATGAGCATGGGCTATTGATGGTAACAATGTATGCCATGTAGAAGGATTCTCAGTACACAATTTACCTAGTTGTGATGAAACTGTCCGAATCATTGTTTCACAACGACCATTGCTATGATGAATGTAAGAATAAGCATATTTAAGGTCACACCCTAGCAATTTTGCAACTGCTTTCATAGTATCTGATGTAAAATAGCTTGCTCTGTCTAATTCAATTGAAGATGGTTTTCCAAACCTCAGTATAATGTTATCATAGAAAGCTTTCATAATTGTGTTTGTTGTACAATCTATAAGTGGACAAAGTTCCATATACCTAGATACATGTTCAATAGCTACAAGTATATATCTGAAGTTTGAACCTGAAGTTATTGGCCCTTTGAGGTCAATACTCCACCTTTCTAACATTCTGGGAAGATTTGTCGGTGTTATGTACTGTCTGTCTGCTTGTTTTGGGTTTTTATACTGTTGGCATTCTGGACACTGGGTCACGTATGTCTCAATCGATTTTCTCATTTTTGGAAAATAATATTTATCCCTTAAGTGATGGAACATTTTCAAATTTGAATAATGTCCTGATTTGTGGTGTAATTCTAAGACTGTTTTCACATATTGTTTTGGTAAAGCGACACAATATTGAAGTCTTGAATTATTCTTTGCATATTGAGTCAGTGAAAGTCGGTACAGAATACCGTTCTTAATTTCATAGAACTCTGATTCTATTGCCACAAATCTAGCTTTTTGGTCATTATTTGGCAATTTTCCTGTATCTAGGTATTCATATATGGGGGCAAAGTAAGTGTCCTTTTGTTGGTCTTTTATCAGCATGGCTTGGGTTGGACTTACTTCTGTTTCCCATGAATTATCAAATTGTTTATCAATTTGAGATGTTGCTTCTACTGGGTTTTCACTTTGAGTATGTTCTGTTTCATGAATTTGACTGTCTGTTTCATTGGTCTGTTTTTGTTTTGTGGTTGGTTTTGATTGAGGTATATTTTTGTTGTGGTGATAAAATTCTGCATCTTCAGTTTCTGTTATTTGTGTGTTGACAGGGTCTTGTTGCCAAAATTTGCTTTTTAATCCCTCACTTTCTAATACTTTTGGTAAATGTAACCTTGTTAATTGCCCTGATTTTTGTTCGTGTTTTTCTGAAGTTGGCATTGGAAAGCTCATGTCATCAGCATAGTGTTCTAGTTTTTCCAAACTTAATTCTTTAAATGCAACTGTTTGGGCACGGGATAGATAGTCTGCTACTACATTAGAGCGTCCTGGAGTGAATTGTATATCTAAATCATACCTTTCAAACACTGTGAGCATTCTTGAAATTTGGCTATCAGTGTAAGCATTTTTGAACAAGTATACAATAGGTCTGTGATCTGTTTTCAAAATCACTTTACTGTAAGCTATGTACTTGTGAAAATACTTCAATGCCATTACACATCCTAGTAATTCTTGAAAAGTGATTGATTGTTTTTGTTCTCTCTGGCTAAATCTAAATGAGGCAAAATGTATAGGGTGTACTTTGCCATTATCACCTTTCTGTAATAAACAACTACCTGTGCCATTTATTGATGAATCCGTCTCTATGATAAAAGGTTTAGAGTAATCAGGTAACTGTATGGTGTCCGCTGATTTTATGGCCTCATTCAATCCTCTAAATTTGAAAATTTTAATTACTTAAATGTAGCTTTTATAAGCTACAAGCTTACCATGTGGGACTTAATGCTGTTCTCGGGTTGCCACACCCGGGGCCAACGTCTTAGAAAAAAAGACAGTTCTTGTTAGCCACCGGATATACTGGTAGTTGTCGTCACGTGATAACTTCTGACCAATCGTCCTACTTTCTCGTTGAAATTTTTTAAACCTACCCCTCAGCTGTAAACAGCGGGGAGGCAGGGTGGGACTCTTCTAAGTCCCACATGGTAAGCTTGTAGCTTATAAAAGCTACATTTAAGTAATTAAAATTTTCAATTTTATTACGCTACAATAGCTTACCATGTGGGACTTAATGCTGAATTCAACCGCCCGGTGGCGGGATTACAGCTGAGACTGGAAGGTATGTCATTTTTTCTAAGATTTTGAATTAATATGTATAGAATAGTGCCAGAAATACCAGTCTGAGTCCCATTTACAGTGCCCCGATCCCGAAGGCCGGGCCTGTAACGAGCCAAAAACCTAAGTAAATGATAGACAGTGCTAAAACTGTCTAGATGTTTTATTGTAGGACGGAAGTGCAGCAGTGCTCACTCCGAGGTCTGAGGGTCCAGAAGGGCCCTTCACGTATGACTGACCAACCCAGTGGTTGGGCATCTCATAAAATTTTTACAACCTGAATATGAGATTAATGACAACTAAATAAGTCCTTAATAGAAATTACTTGATAATTAAAGAATAAAATGACCTTACCCGTAACATCTTGAAGGTAAAGGAATACCTAGATCCTGGGAAAGACTCCTGAAGACTTGGTTGTAGCGGATGTGCCCCCCCCCTTTTTTTCTTTCCGAGGACAACTGGTCTGAGGGGAAGGATCTAGGACTTGTTGTGCAGCCACTACGGGTCCCAGGTACAAATTGTTGTCGGTGTCCGACCAAGTAAGGTCCTTTAGGTAAAAATTTGTAAATGTGTTGTGAGCTTTCCAGTGACAGGCTTGCATGATTTGGTCCACCGATACCCCACCGTAAAAGGCCTTAGAGGCCGCGAAGGCCCGGATGTCATGCGCTTTGACTTGGACCAAGTCCAAGGCTTGTTGATCTGCTTGTTTGTAACAAAGTAAAATGGTTTGTTTCAACCATGAAGAGAGCGTAGCGGGTCTGATGTCTGAGGTATGTCCTTTCTTAAAGGAGATGAAAAGGAGAGAACGAGACCCTCTCAGGTCTTTAGTTCGGTCCAAATAAAACCTCAGGGCCCGTACGGGACACAGGGTCCTGTCTTCTTTAAACTGTCTATCCACAATGGTAGTCAGAGCAGGGATAGTCACCGGAGACACACTTTGAGAACCTTCTCTTGCTAGTTGGTTTTTGGCTATGAAATCAGAAGAAGGGAACAAGGCAACCTTTTCCCATTGGCCTAAATTAGATACTTTGTTCGCGACCCAGGCATGGATTTCGCTGCGGCGCTTGCCGGAGGCCAAGGCTAGCAAGAAAGCAGTTTTTAAAGTGAGATGTTTGAGGTCTGAGTCTTTCATGGGCTCAAAAGGTGCTTTGGTGAGCTCGTTAAGGACAACAGAAAGGTTCCACTTGGGTAAGTTTCTGGAACTTTTAGGACGATCCCTGTGAAAACTGGAGAGTAACCTATGAAGGTCTGCATTGTGTGCAATATGTTGGGCCGTTGGGCCCAAAGTGTCAACGATTGCAGTCCTGTAACCATCAATGGTCGAGGGGCGCCTGTTTAAGTCTTGGTACAGGTACATGAAAAAATCTGAGATTTGTTTCACAGATGGAGTGGAGAAATCCACCGAATTTTCTCTGCACCATTTTTCAAATAGGGCCCACTTTGACTTGTAGATGGTCCTTGTTGATGACCGCTGAGGGGCAGCAATTCTCTCTGCCACCTCCACAGAGAAGCCTTGTTCTTGGAGTTGTCCGCTCCTAGACACCAGGCGTGGAGGTTCAGGTGCTGGGGGTTGTTGTGGAACACCAGCTTGTGGGACTGTTTGAGTAGGGTTGTTGACACTGGGAGTTGTAGTGGGATCTCTGTTGAGAGCTGCACTAGGTCCCAAAACCAGGGCATCCCTGGCCAGCCTGGGGCTATTACGATGATCAGGCACTGGCATTGCCTGATCTTTTGGATCACCTTGTGAAGGAGAGCCGTAGGAGGGTACGCATATGCTGTGAGGTTGGTCCAGTTTATGTTCAGAGCATCTATGTCCCAGGCCCTTGGGTCTGGGATAGGAGACACGTATAGAGGGAGTTTGTGGTTCAGGTGAGTGGCAAATAAGTCTACATGAGGTGTGAACCACTTCTGGCAGATCTGTTTGAAGACCTGTGGGTGCAGAGACCATTCGGTTGACTGCACTTGGTTGGACCTGGATAGCAGGTCGGCCATCACATTCAGGCACCCTGGAATGTGCCTGGCTTTCAATGTTATGTGATAGTGATGGCACCAGGTCATGATCTTCCACAGGAGAGCACACATCTCTGCCGAGTGTGTTCCTCCTTGTTTGTTGATGTAGGCTACCACTGTTGAGTTGTCCGTCGCAACCAACACTGTTTGATTCTGGCACTGGTCCTTGAAGTCTCGAAGGGCCAGGGAGACCGCCTTCAATTCCAGGACATTTATGTGAAGCCTTTTTTCCCGATCTGACCACAGACCTTTGGTAAAATTTTGGTCTAAGTGAGCGCCCCAACCTTCGTTTGAGGCGTCGGTAAAGAGTTGGATACTGTGGTCTTTGGGATGAAGGTCTGCACCTTTCATCACCTTGGAGGGATTTTGCCACCAGTCTAGGTGGGCTGCAATGGCTTCTGTCCAGGGAAGGAGGTTGTCCAGCGACTGAGGATATCTCCAGTGCTCCTTGAGATGAAACTGAAAGGGCCTCATGTGAAGGCGTCCCTCCGGGACCATTTTCTCCGTTGAGGCTAGCAACCCAATTAGAGACATCAAACATCTTGCAGTCAAAACACGTTTTGACTTGAGTCGTAGGATCAAATCCTGAAGTTTGAGCCATCTCTCTAGAGTGGGTTTTACAAGGGCTGAATCGAGGTGGTATTCGTAGCCCACGAACGAAAACACCTGTGTAGGTTTCAGTTCTGATTTTTCCTGATTTATTATCCATCCCAAGGACTGAGTCAGTTCTACTACTGCCTGAGTGTTCACTTGTGCTTCCTCCTGAGACTGGGACCTGATCAGCCAGTCGTCCAGGTATTGGTGAATTCTGAGTCCTCTTGAGAGGGCCATTAGTTTCACTTCCTTTACAATCATTGTAAAGACCTGGGGGGCTGTGGCTAGTCCGAACGGGAGGGAGGTGAATTGGAACACCTGAGCCTTGTAGCAAAACCTTAGGTATTTCCTTGAGCTTGGGTGGATGGGGATATGCAGGTAGGCGTCCGACAGATCTATCGACGATACCCACTCCCCTGGAATCAGGGAGGTCCTGATGGACTCTGGAGTTTCCATTTTGAACTTTTCTACGTGTAGAAAAGTATTGAGCCTGCTTAAGTCTATGACTGGCCTCCACCTTTGGTGAGGCTTGGGTACTAGGAACAGGCGACTGTAAAACCCGAGAGATTTTACATTGTCTACCCTTTCGATAGCGTTCTTTGACAGGAGAGACTGGATACAAGTAGCCAAGGCTTGGTCTTTTTGTTGGGCCTTGTACTCTGACAGAATCAGAGGAAATCTGATCAAGTTTGGCTTTGAACGGAATGGCAGAACGTAGCCATTGGTGATAATGTTTAACACGTTTTGAGAACATTTGTTTGTGAGCCAGTCTCTCCTGAAAGAACGGAGGCGACCTCCTACTGGTGGACTGAGTGAGGCTTTGGAGGAGTCATTGGGGAGGGGGGTTTCCACGCCCCCTTCCTCTATTGTGGGGTCGAAAACGACCCCTGAAGCCTCTGAAGTTGGATTTTCCTCTTCCCGAAGGAAAGGACTGGTTACTGCTTTGAGAGGTATTGCCCCCATAGGGGCGTTTCCTGTAGGAGCCTCTTTTCTTGTGGGGACCACGAAAGGGCTTATTCTGGTAGGGTGGAAAACCCTGAGAATCTTTTGAGGTGCCTTTTTTGAGAAGGAAGTCCTCACCTTCCTTCACTAATTGAGACTCGAACAAGGAGGCGTCCCAAAAGGACGAGTTCCTGAGTTCTTGACGTCTCGTTTCTCCTAATTGAGGATGTAATAGAGTCATCTCGGCTTCGCGCCTAAGCAAGCCGGTATTAGCCATAGAGTATAATTCCCTCTGCAAAATATGGGCTAGAGATTTGCTGAGACAAGTGAGGGCCCTGTGTTGGACAAGTACTGTCTTGTTCCAAAAATCTAAGTAGTCAGCTACTTCCTCATATCCGCGCTTTGCTGCTCTCTCAGGATCGGCACCTTTTTGAATCTGAGATTTAATCTTCTTGACCGTAGACTTGATGCTATGTTGGCATTTTTCCAATGAAGCATTGCAAGAAGAGGAGGTTTTGGCAAATGCAGCGGTGAAGTTGAGGGTAGAGATGTTTTGTCTAGCCTGAAGTTCCAGCTCCTTGAGAACTGGCAGGGGAACTCTGGCTACTGGGGGCCCAGAAGGTCTAGGAGTAATACAGATCTTAGCAAAGTCTGTATTCAACTCCTGGATTTTGTCTTGAAAAGTTGGTTGTCCCACCTTGTACCACTTTGAGGTTGAGGGAGGAGGCTTGACATATTTTCCCTCAGATAAGTTGGCAGCCTTAAAGTCATGTTGGAATTTATCAAAGGCGTCCTTGATAACTGAGCTAAGTGGAAGAATAGAGGAAGGACCTCTAGGTCTGAGCTCTTGACGGCCTTTTTCATCATCCAGACCCAACACCGAGGTGGAAGACCTGGGCATAGATTCCCTGGGGTCAGGGAGAGACAAAATACGCCTGAAGGTATCAACTTCCTCAGAGTATTGTGAGGGCATGTCAGACAAAGCTACTGCCCTATAATAAGGGGGGTCTGGATCATGTTGTGGGAGGTCTTGATCAGAAGCAACTCCTGAGGGCTGAGCCCTAGAGGGCTTAGAAGACCTGTGTCTGGCTACAGGGGAGTGATCCTCCTCTGAGGTAAAAGACACGTATCTAGATCTTGATTTATGTTTGCTCTTGTCAGAGTGCTTTTTGGATCTAGAAGAAGGGATCCGAGGTTCATCGGAATCCTCATTTAGTTGGTCCGAGGCAGAGCTCGGGTCAACTGGCTGCCTATGGCTTTGCTTTTTGTGAGAGTACGAAACCTCTTCGGGATGACCTTCAGAGGGGGCAACGTACTGTTCCGAGGAAGGTTGAGTAGATACTAAACGAGGAGGAAGAGCTGGACCGTAGTCCACATCCATATCCTCGCTTGGAATGTTAGTATCAGATCTCGGAGGGGGCAAATCCAGAGGGGCAGCAGAAGTACTGGACAAGCCAGGTTTTGAAGCAAGAGTCGAGGGCTGTGCCTCGGCTTTCTGTTTTACAGTCAACTCCTCTCGGAGTGACTTAAAAGCTTCCAACATGGATGCCTGAAAGGAACCCATTTGCTGCTGTAAATGTATATTTAAGGAATCACCGAGTGATTTCTCTAAATTTGACTGGATTTTATTTTGCAAAGCTGTACCAGGGGTGGGTGGGACGGTTTTTGCTGGCGTTTTCAAAGACAGGGAACTGAAGGCAAGAGGTTGTGGACGGGGGGGTGAGGTAAAAAGGCTATCAGCCGCACACTCGAGGTCTGCATTAGACCCAGTGAAGGAGTCCCCGTCGCCTTCACCCAAAAGATCTAGTTCATCTTTGGAACTAGTTGTCGCTTTCTGCTTTTTCAAATACCGTTTCCGGTTTTGGATTTTCTGAAGTTGCTCATCTGTAAAAGACGTGCAAACTTCGCAAGGGGTTTCAAAGGTGACACAGGGGTCATCTCCCTTGCCAGCCTCCCTACAGGTAGGGCAGAAATTATGTGTATCAAAGCTAAAGCAGAAATGGCGGCATTTCTGCGCTCTCGGTTTGTCTTTATTTGCTTGATGTGTAGACATTTTGTACGCAATAAAAGACGTAGAAGAATTAGCCTGAACCGAGGAAAACTCAAAACACGCGACTGCAATAAAAATACTTATCCTGTGGAAATGAAACTTTTACAGAATAATCTATGATATATATTACAAGAAATATGCAAATATTAGCCTCCAACAATAAGTAAAGTCTGAGAAATAAATGAAAATGTCTGTATATTTACAAACTGCTACCAGTCAATCGTGGCCAACGAGAAAGTAGGACGATTGGTCAGAAGTTATCACGTGACGACAACTACCAGTATATCCGGTGGCTAACAAGAACTGTCTTTTTTTCTAAGACGTTGGCCCCGGGTGTGGCAACCCGAGAACAGCATTAAGTCCCACATGGTAAGCTATTGTAGCGTAATAAAAGCACGTTCACACTCATCTGTCCATTCAAATGTTGCATTTTTTCTCAATAATTTGTACAATGGACCGGCTATCAAGGTAAATGATTTTACTGCTCTCTTAAGAAAGTTTGCAAATCCTAAATATTGCTTTAACTCTTTCTTGTTTGTTGGCTTTTTGTAATTTTCTAAAGCATGCAGTTTGGTTGGATCTAAGCTTAACCCTTTCTCACTGATCTTGTACCCTAAGAATGGAATCTCTTTGACTGCAAACTCTGATTTCTCTGCATTTAATTTAAGTCTATGTTGTCTGAACCTTTGTAGTACAGTTTCTAACAACTCAAGGTGTTCATCAGCTGTTTGTGACACTAAAAGCAGGTCATCTAAGTAGCTAAATAGATTTCTCCATAAAAGTCCTTTTAATACTTTTGATAGCATACGACAAAGTGACTGCGCTGAGTTCCTATGTCCCATGGGGCATCTCTTTAACTGCCAGATTTCATCCCTAGATCTGAAAGCTAAGTATTTTCTGTGTTCTGGAACTACTTCTATTTGGTAGAAGGATTGTTTCATGTCCAAGCTAGTGATGTATTTAGGGGCCTTTGGTAAAGCATTAATTACATCATGTAGCGAAACTGGTGTAAGTGGGTCTTTAATTACATGTTTGTTACTTGCTCTGAGATCTAAGACAAATCTGGGTGATTGTGAATTCTTTCTTTGTACTAGTATAATTGGGCTGAGGTACTCTGATTGTGATTTTTCAATAATATCTGCTGCTTCCATCTCAGCGATTTTCTTTGAAATAGCTTCTTGCTGTACAGGATTATATCTGAATTGAATTTGTTTCCAAGGTTTTGTGTCTGGGCTCATATTCATTCTATGTTGATAGCTTGTACATGCTGGTAATTTTTCACCTTCATGATAAAATACATCTTCATACCTTTCTAACAATGTTTTGAGTCTAAGTTTGTCTCTATTATTAAATGCACAATCTTTCAATTTGTGTTGGATAGGTGGAAACTCCGTTTTATCTGAAAAGTTTGGTACTGCATTCTTATACAGATTTTTGTTTTGTTTGTATTGTGTGTTTGGAGTCTCATTAGCAACTGCCTTATTACCATATTGCTCTGAGTTTTCACCCTTGGTGTTAATTGTTTTTATTTTGTTTTGCATGCCATTTGTGTGATTTTTATGTTTGTTTTTCATTTGACCTTGTACCCGCTTTTGCATGAAACTTTTGCTCATGTTCTGTTGTGATTTCTGTGTTGGTATTGTAATAATGTCATTTTCCTCCACTGTAAGTACATGACCTATAATGAGATTTTTAGTCAATGTCACTGGTGTGTTTTTGGTATTTGCTAACAACACTGGAAATGTACTTTGTTGAGGTTTTGTTTGTACCAAGGTCCGTCCACCAACAACAGAAGTTGTAAATCTGTTCAGCATATTACCACACACTAATACATTTTGAACACTTTTCACACTGTTTTTCAAAACACCATTCACAATACTTTCTGACAAAGGAGGTATAGTTAGTGATTTTTCTAATCTCAATGTGCTATTGAATGTGACATACATAGCATCTTTGTCATAACCAATTTGAACCTCTGCTTGTTGAAAAAAAGGAATACCAAGTATGAGATCATTTTGCAACTCTGGGACCACATAAAAAGTAACCTGGAAATTCCTTTGCAGAATTTCTACATTCACTGTTACAACTGTATTCAACTCTATTTTCTCTTTACTACAAGCTGTAGTAGCTGTTTGAGTGACAACTTGTTTCTGACATTTATATTTTCTAAGCTTGGGATAATTTTTCAATAATTCAGGACTTATTGCATTCACTGTAGCACCTGTGTCTAACAATGCCTTAAATGACAGACCTTCTACTTTCACTGGGATTTCACTATCAGAGACTTCGTGGTTATATGGTTGCAAATCACCATATTTCTTTTGCCATAATTGTTTCAATTTTTGTTTTCCTTTGTACGTTCTTACAGTATTTTGACCTTTTCTATCTTTGATCATGTAGTTTTCTACTCTTTGACTAATTTCACACCTTCTATTTCTATAATTTTGACCTTCATACCTCTCATAGTTTTGGTCTCTTTGTTTAAAGGTGTTCATTACATACTTTTGTCCTTGGGGTCTACTTGAATGTTGGCAATCATATCTGTTATTCAATAAGCTGGACACATGAGATACCGGTTCCCTAGCACGTCTGCTACTATTATATCTCTGGGGCCAGCCTACTGAAAAAACTGTTTGTCTTTTTGTTGGTTTGTTTGTCTACTTTGGTTAAATCTTTGGGGGTACCTTTCTTGGTTAAAATCTGAGTTTGACCTTTGACTATACTCTCTAGCTCTGGAATAGTCATTTTGTGACCTAGGGTTCTGATAACCCTGACCTCTATGCATAGTTTGAGGTGTATTTGGAGACATTTGGCTTAACCTTGTTCTACAATCTGTTGCATAATGGCCCTTTTTGCCACAATAAAGACATACAACACTTTCAAAACTACTACTCATCTTACTAGCCTCTCTGTTCTGACTTAACCATAATCTACACTCATTTTGAACATGACCTTTTTTATTACAGAAATTACATGTAACTTTCTGCTCACCAGTCTTGTTGAACTGTTGTTGAGTCACTCTCGGTGGTCTTGTTTCTGTGGTGCTTGGTCTTTCTGTTGTATTCTTGACTGAAGACTGCAGTTGGTTTACTTGAGTGACTAATTCATTGAGAGTCCTTAGTGTCTTGTCATGTTGCTCGTCCTCTTGTGTCACCGTCTCTGCACTCTGTAGAAGTGTTGCAATCTTGCACGCCTCCTTGAAACTCATAGGTCCTCTGCTTAATACTGATCTCTTGTATGTGGGTAGGAGTCCTCTAATGAACGTTTGCATCATCCCAACATCAGACTTGTTCAATTTTGTTGCCAGTTGTTCTACCCGGAGTGCGTAACTGTGTACCGATTCAGCATATTGCTGTTTGAGAGTGTCGTAGCTGATCTCCTTCTCCCAATCTATACCTTGAGGGTAGAATTCCTCTTTGAACGCATTGAAGATAGTGGAGCATTCCACTCCATCAAACTCAGGAAAGTTTATTCGAAACCATCTTTTTGCTCTGTCTTTAAGTGACATCAGGAAAAGATGTTTTGTCTGTGCGTTATTTAAGTGGTACAGTTTGGCATATTCACAAAAGTCCTGAAGAAACTCACTTGGGTCTTCTTTCTGAGAAGCGCCGAAGGTTGGTACTTTGCACGTCGTAATTCCAGACGGGAGCGGTGTGTAGGTGGGTACAGTAGTCGTGTGGTGTGACTGAGTAACCATATTTCCTGAAGGTCCTGTAGTAAATATACCGTTTGATGATGTCCCTGGCATCTGTTCTGCAGCTGTAGTTATGGTTGCAGAATTTGAAGTACCTTCCCCACTGGGTGCTGATGTCCCTGCAGGTGGAGGTTGTACCTCCTCTGTGTCACTCATTGTCTCAGGTTGCTGCTCTATGGAATTTGGATCTTTTGTAACGGGGGCTTGGATGTTATCTTCTTTCCTTTGTGCTTTCTTTTTCTTCTGAAGTCTTGTAAAATATCTTAAATTGTCCATTAATATTAATATCCAGTTTGTGAAATTATGCCCGGCATCTATAACACCATGTATTATGCCACTGTTTCCAATATTAAATAAATTGATTCACTCGCTTGGCTTTGCTAAGAGGGTGGCATTTCGTTGCCGTATCTGACATATTGCAGACATTGGACAACAGGATCTTAAAAATAAAGTCATTGATAATTTAAATAATAAGTCAGATAAATTCTCTTCACATATTTTATTCTATCATCAATTCATATTTCAAGTTCTTTACCATTAGTTTCTCAAATCACATTATTAACTGATGATTTATACTCTGACATTTTCATATTTCATTTGTCTAAAGTAACATAATTTTGTGAAATTAGTCTTCATGCCAAAAGGTAGAAATTTTGCCTAGCCTAAAGTTTTGATCTTCACTCTTTTAGATGTTAACTCCTTTTTCTAGCAATAGCATCCGTGTAAGAAATACAGCTGAACATTTTGCATGAAACACAGTGATTGGTCAAGACTACTGTGTGTATTTCTATTGGATATAAGTGGGGAGGTTTGTGTTAATTACTCTGGGCAATATATACCGCAATCTATAAAATTATTGCCTCAGCATTTACATTTTAAATTCACCTTAGTAATAAAATATAATATGGGCTAGTTGAGGGTTAAAAATCCCCTAGTTTTACTACATACGGATATAATTTCATTAATATTGGGACTTAAAGCTCACTTAAAGTGTCCATTTTGTCTACTTGAATATGTTTAACTGGCGTTTAACCAGTTTCATTTTAAAAAGTTAAAAACTCAGCAAGCAGAGGTATAACACACAAAATAAGTTCTTAAAAGACTAAGATAGCCATAACATTATTAATATTCAAAATTTAAATAGACAGGCATTTCCTTTTAAAAATTCAAAGATTTCAGCTCTATAACCCACATAGTTTGACAGTTACTGGGCTTTAAAGTGGCATAATGTCCATAAATTGGGTTTCTGTGGGCATTTTACAATTGTTAAAGAGACCTTAGCAATTAAACTACAGATCTGAAACTTTTTGGGGGACATACATAACAAACAAAAATTATATATAATACAGTTTAAGACTTGTCACACTAAGCATTTCCAAATAACAGGGCAAAATACGGAAAAAATGTCCAAAAAGGCACTTGGGCGAGTGTCTATGGCCCTCATACACAGGTTAAATGTCTACTAAAAACCTTGATTTTCGCCATATGTAAAAAGGAAATAATAATGCATTCCCAGATGGGATTTCAGCTCCATCAATCACATAGTTTAACAGTCACAGGGCTTAAAGGTGGCAAAAAGTCCAAATATTGGGTCTCTGTGGGCCTTTTAGAGATCTCGATGTGGCTTTCAAATTAAAGCTTCAGACTTAAAATTTGTTACATACTAAGATTACACACAGAATATGTATCTAATAAAGTTTGAAACTTCTCAGACTTACCATTTCCAAGTTACAGAGCAAAATATGTGAAAAATGTCTTAAAAGGGTCACTCAGGTGGGTGTTTAAGGTCCTCATACACAGGTTAAATGTCTACTTGAAGCCTTGATTTTTGGCACATGTAAAAAGAACATAATAATGTATTCCCAGATGAGATTTCAGCTCTATCAGTCACATAGTTTAACAGTCACAGGCCTTAAAATTGGCAAAAAGTCCAAATACTGGGTCTTTATGGGACCTTCTAGAGACCTAAATGTGGCCTTCAAATTAAAGCTTGAGACTTAAAATTTGTCACATACTAAGATTACACATAGAATATGCATCTAATACAGTTTGAAACTTCTTAGACTTACCATTTCCAAGTTACAGGGAAAAATATGTGAAAAATGTCTAAAAATGGTCACTCGGGTGGGGATTTATGGTCCTCATACACAGGTTAAATGTCTTCTTAAAGCCTTAATTTTTGGCACATATATAAATAACATACTAATATCTTCCCAGATAGGATTTGAGCTCTATCAGTCACATAGTTTGACAGTCACAGGGCTTAAAAGTAGCAAAAAGTCCAAATATTGGGTCTTTGGGAGCCTTTTAGAGACCTCAATTTGACCTTCAAAATTAAAGCTTCAGACTTAAAATCTGTTACATACTAAGATTACACACAGAATATATATCTAATACAGTTTGAAACTTCTCAGACTTACCATTTCCAAGTTACAGGGAAAAAGATGTGAAAAATGTCTTATAAGGGTCACTCGGGTGGGTGTTTATGGTCCTGATACACAGGTTAACTGTCTATTAAAGGCCTAAATGTTGGGGCACATATAAGAAAACACATAGATATATTCCCAGATGATATTTAACTTAGATGAGAGACATAGTTTGAAAGCTACAGTGCTTGAAAGTGGCAAAAAGTGCATAAATTGGGTCTCTGTGGGCACTTTTGAGACCTTAAGTCGACCCCTTTGGGTAAACCTACAGCCCTAAAATTTTCTACAGACAAGGATTACATATCAAAGTTATACCTAGCACAGTTTGAGACTCATCAGAATTACCACTTCCAAATTATAGGGCAAAATATGTGAAAAGTATAGCAAAAAATCCCTAAGTGGGGGTATTTATGGGCCTCAAAGACAATTTTCTCCTCAACTTAAAGTCGGGATTTTCGGCACATGTACTAAGAACATATTAATGTGTTGTCAGGTAAAATTTCAGCCAGCTGAGCATCATAGTTTGTGACCTACAGGGCTCTAAGTGGCCAAAAGTCCAATTTCTGACCTTAAGGTGGCCATAAGTTCTTTTTTACTGGGAGTTTAAGGTTACCTTAAAATAGGGATCTTCCTTTGGGCACCCTTAACATGTGTACCAAGCTTGAAAAAAAAATATTAATTTGTTTTTGAGTTATCGCGTCCACATTTAGCAGAAGTTTTTTTCTGTGAATTCTACCAGAATGTTCTATAAACTGTCCTCACTGTGTTACATTATTATTGACAATTATGCATTGTTTTGAACAGGGAGCAGACTCTGGCTATAGCACGGAGATGTCTGGGACTGGAATGCAGTCTAGGAGACAGTAAAGCAGTGAGGAACACACTGTACAGGGTGGGCATTAGGAAAAAAACAATGGCTCTTGGTGTAAGTGCAAAATCACTGACTGACAAGTAAGAAAATATGCCACAAACACAAAAGTTTTCTGTGTGGTTTACTTTTGAGCCCAGCATTTGAAAATTTTTGTAAGTTCTTTTGTTAAACCATGTCTGTTGTTTCCTTGGGGGAAATAATCTAATAAAACACCAAATATTACACTCTAAAAAGGCTGCACTATGAATCTATATAAAGCATAAATGTGAGTAAGCAAATGGCACATATATAAGTATGTTGGTGAGGGCAGATATAAAGTGCGTGTGTGTGTGGGGGGGTGGGTGTCATTACCGGTATTTGCATTTATAGTTTGTCTCATTTACACAGAAAAAAATAGGAAAACTAGACCAAATATTTGTAAAAATATAAATATCTGGTGCTGTTCTGTTAGTGAGGCAGTAATTATTAATTTATACTACTTTACAGTTTTGTATATGCAAGTCAACTTGTTGATATACACAGGTAGCAAAGCTTGGTGCCTATCCCAGTAATACCTTAGCTGTTGAGCAAAATGTTAAATCTTACTTTTGACTTTGTCTTGTTTGTGTATTTGTAGGTTAAACACAAAGAAAAAATCAGCAACAACAGCCAACACTTACAATTTTTTTTAACAGAAATCGTCCAGTAAATAGTATTAATCATCAGACACATAGTAATAAAAAGATACTAAGGCATGTTTTTTTAAACAAAACAATAAACGTTGTAAGAAATTTTTAGAATTTAAATTAAAACACAGAAGGCCAGTCTGTGTCTTCACAAATGTAATGACATTGTCACATAAAAAATGTAAATCTGATCTTGTATCCAGTACAGTTATATGTAAAATCAACCATGAGTACATGGTGGTTGTAAGCTTAAAAAGTACTGTGCACTTGCAGGACAGTGTAGTATTGTGTAGCCAGTGATGGCATAAATCATAAAATTAACACATCATTTACATGGTTCTCACCTGTGTATTATTTTTATCTGAATTAAATCATGTGATAACACATGAATTTTACTAAACCTGCTTCCATTTATAGTTAATTAAGTAGAAACTCTTCATGCTTAGTGTTTGTGTAAATAATTTGATTAATTCATGGATTCATGTTTTCAATTGAAGTTTAAACTATCGTGCTTATTTGGTTAAAGCAATACCCTGCAATAGCACTGTGTAAATATTATTTCTCTTTGCATGGAAAATGGCTGATACACCTTCTGACTGCAAATACAATTCTTACTGTAAACCACAAGGAATTGTTTAACTTAGTTTATTATAGGTTGTAATTTCTTTAACTTAAAGTCTCAAGAAATAATCAAACTAATAATCACTCTGTTATGTGTGAAGCAGAAGAAGAATTTATAACACTTATTAAGCCTCACTTTCTTCTGTTTAAATTCTACTGTAAACTGTAGGCTAAGCAATATTTATTCAAGAGACATTGGTTAATGATGCATGTATGATAGGAACACAGAAGAGTAGGAAGGATATGGGTTCAAACCCAGGTACAGGCAGATACATAGTGGCTTGGATGACCACTTAAAATCGCGGTCCTCTGTCATTGGGTCATAACCCCAGTGGCAGGCTAAAGAACCTGAAGGATGTTGATAAATGGTCATCCTTGAGCCCCTGTCTTTCAGTTCGGAGAATGTCAGTTATTTGAGAGGTTGGATTGTACCTGTGGAGTAAGATGGGTGAAATAGCAGCTTTGAGTCCTGTAGTATTTGGAGATATGGTGCCGAGTATAAATATACAATAACAATATTAGTTTGTTTTCTTTTCTTTCATGTCACATTTTGTTGTACGAACCAGTGTTCAAATTCTGTTCATACTGGCAAAGCCAATGTCAACAGAAATTGCATCTGTATTTATCTGTATGAGACTTCAAGATGTACTATGTCAAGATTGTTATATCCTGCCTTCTTGCCAAAGGCTGGGGTTGGGAGATTATAAAACGTCTTCAGTGCATGCATGTGTGCGAATGTCTATTTGTCTCGTTTTTACATAAATCTTTACATCTTATTCATTTATGAACACATCTTCACCAAATCTGCATAAAATGTTAGTGGCTACGAAAACACATCTTTAAAAAATTTTGGCTTCATTTTTAATAACAAAATGGCCACTATAGTCAACTGTTCAAAAATTATTGATATATGTTTTAAAAGTTTAAATATTGAACTTAGTTTTACCAAATATGCACAAAATGTTTACAGCTAGGGAATTTTGATCTCATTTTGAAAACAAAATGGTCGCCATATCACATGTTTAAGGTCAACTCAAGGTTCATCTTATAAAAATTGTCTTATATCTCCTAGTGTGGGGCTATGCATAGTTCTACAACTCATAGCTCATTAGAAACACTTAGGCTTCGCCTTCGTGTTACTAATATTGCTATTCATTGTAAAACCCTGCATAACCCCACGCTAGTCGTGTATTATTCCTTAAGTATGACAAAGTATAGTGTGTTACAAGCAATGTTAAATCTTAATCAATCAATAAATTAATGAAAGAAATCAATGTGTTAATATATCCCGATATATGGGAAAATGCAAAGACAAAAATACACTGACTGTATTTTGCTGCTAAAATTATCAAAAGATAATGAACTAAAAAAATCCTCCTGGCTGATTTGCTACAGAAAATATTGTTATGGTTTTAAATTGCACATTTTCCTTCACACATGTACTGGGTATTCTTTAGGTTATTTTAAGTGGGCCAGCTAAACTATCCTGTATCTGGGATTTGTAGGTATTTGCGGGCTCCTCATAAATTTGCAGGCATTTGCGGGCCCCCGCAGTTTGTGGGCTATTTGCGGGCCCCCACAGTTTTGTGGGCTATTGCGGGCACCCGCAGTTTGTGGGTTTTATGTTGTGTCACAGTTTTGCGGGCTAATGAATGATGGGAGGTGGGCTTTGGTGCAGAAAACAGTATAAAAGGAGAGGCTCACAGCCAGTTGGGTAGGATGGTGATGTCAGGTTGTGTTAGGTAGTTATATCTGGAGTTGTTAGAGAGACTCTAGGGTTAGAGTCTTGTGTGAAGTGAGAGGCTTCAGTGTACATATTTGTTTTTATTGTGAAAAATTGTATATAATCTGTATATAAAGACAATATAAGTGTATTAGTATAAAGTTGGTGTTTTTATTGAAAATTGTTCTTTTAAACCTAAATTTGGCCACACACCACATAAAAGGACAAAACAGAAAAATAGAAACCCAACAATATATTAAAATTGGTTTATTTATCAATTTCCCTAGAGAAATGACATGACAGGGCTCCCCTATTCTTAGAAATTTTAATATACTTAAAGTGGAAAGTTTTCCTTCCTGTGACAAAAATCACAAAATGGCATTACACTTATGGTGCATGGTACACGTACATGTTTTTACAAGAATAGTTATCAACTGTGTCAAAATAAAAACCTCTATAAGTCTTTCCACACACAGCTGTCTGACCTCTTTGAATATGGAAATTAATTTTGTGATGCCTCCCAATTATTGTGGCTCAAAGGAATTAATTGCACCAGATACAGTTAGTAAGAGTTTTTCATAAAATCAATATCTCAAGTACTTACTGAACAAAGTGTATCATCTTCTGATAAACATGTACAAAGCAATTACATAATGCCACAGAGCCACCTATACATTAATTGATGGCAGGAAATGTGACTAAGGCTTTCAAAGTGTCTTAAATGTTCAAAATATCATGCCTTACACTGGAAGTGCATTTATCTCGTATCTTCATAAGCGTTTAATGGCAAAAACTCAGCAATAAGTTATTTTGTACTCAATTTTTTCACACTTTTGGATGTAGGTGGACTCTATATATTTGTTTATGAAAACCAACACTGTCAAGTTGTCAACTAATGTTAAAAAAAAAACAAAGTGGCAGTGCCGCCACCACTGCCAGATTTACAACTGTGTATCCTGGTTATCATGTAGTGATAACTGATGGTAATTCATAACGCAAAATGTATACTGAAAGACTGAACATCATCTATCAACAAAAGAAGGATATCATTGTCACTTAGTTTCTCTATTGAAGAGGCATTATCCCTGTTGCAAGCTAAATTGCAATCTGTTTAAGTGACACCAACTGAGTATTAAAAAAGTTGAAACTTTACTGATTCCAATTATATGGAGAGAAATAATCTCACTTGTATTCAAGATTATGCACTGACAACAGTTGTAAACAGGATTATGCTAATATGTCAACTGCTTAAGAGTTGTTGAGACTTAATAAAAGTATTTCAGTCAACAAATGCAATTTATACTGTAGACTTGTCAACTTGCTTGAACATTCTTTAGTGTGGGTAGTGAAATTATACAGGGCCACCTTTTTTTCAGGCGTTATGACTCTTCTGCCATAACTCCTCGAGTGTGTTTTGATACAGTTCACTTCCTGTAACTTAGTTGGGATCTGGCAGAACAAATTTTTTCTTTATCACAGATTCGGACTATTTTGTACACGATATTAAACTCCGACCACTCCCTCACCACTGCTGATATAAAAATATTCTTACATTCCATACTGATGTCCACACAGCCAAATGATTTACCCACTACTACTTTTCCTTTCTATGTTGGACAATTGACAGCCAACAAATAAAATTTATCAGTGACTGCTGATGTTGGGACGTTGAATTGCAAAATTTATCAGTATCCATTGATGGCAACGAAGCTTCAAGAAAAAAAACCCGACTCTACTGGAAAAAATACCATGAGGCCTATAACTAATATCTACCTCAGCAAATGTGTGCAATAATCATACCAACCCAATGTCATATTCACTACAGATAAATTAACACAGAAGTTACAAAATGGACCATCTCTGATTCAATAATGCAAACAATGGGCACCAAGCACAAGGGTAAATTTCTTCAAAAGAAAAGATTTGTTAGATTTTTGGAGATAAATAGTACTGACTTACTTGCAAGACACACAAATAGAAGAAAGTGCCTGGAGAAGACATTCCTGAAACATAAAAACATACAAAGAGTAAGATTATTATAGAATACATTATCAACTATAAGTTTCCCTGTGCATTATAAGCCTGTGGTCATGTGATAAGTGGTTTCAAAACAAATCTTGTAAACCTTGTACACAAACACATGCAGTGTGACATACTTTATCTTAATTTATTTCCCAATTAAAACAAAGTATTTGCTATTTTCCATTTGACTTATTTTTACTCAAGTGACCTCCTCCCTCATTAAGTGAAATAATGAAAAATTCTTTCACATCTGACCTGATTAGATATTAAATCAAACACTGAAAATAAATAGATTAAAAATGCTGAAGGTTGCCACAATATGCCATGATACAACACTCCTGCTAAATACATAATCAGTATTTTTTATTTATTTAGTATTATTACAATCCACTCAAGAGCAAGAAATTACAAAGTCATTAAGATCATCCTTAATATCTAAACAATGAGCACAAACACAAGTTGTGGAGAAAAGCTCAACCACATTGGGCAACAAGAAAACCAGAAACTGACTGGGTTATCAACACTCTTTATCTTGTATAACCTGAATCATGAATCCCTGTTACTGTAAACCAACCCGTGTAGCAAATATAGCAAATTAAGTCCGCTAATTTATTGAAAATAAATTTCAGATATCTGTGAAAAACGGAAAATTATATTACAAACAAAATTTGGCAGACAAAATCTGGTTGAAAAATCTAAATTTGAACATAATAACATTTCCTGTGTTGAGTGAGACTATCTTTGATGAAGACTGTGCAATAGTAAGATTAACCACCATGTATATTTAACTTCACTACCTGTACATGTTAGTTCAAAATCTTTTAGATCAGTTGATTGAGCCTGTCATTAAACATAATACTACTTATATCTGAACCTTAGATATTAGAAATATTTAATTTTATTACTTTATTTCCACTTTCCCAAATTCATTTACAGTTTTCCACTGTTTAAACTAACATCTCCTAAACATTCTACCATCCAAACAAAACTATCTTCTCCTAACAGATGATGGAGGCTCTAACGCAAGGTTATCTCCCGCTGGGTATTGAGCAATAGTGGAAGTAGTCTGACCTTGAAATGGGGTTAATAGCCCAAAAACCAGTAATGAGGGAGATCTATAAGGCCTTGTTAGTATGATCACCCCACTTCACAATGAATCAGGAGTCAAAGCTTAAATTCAACACTTGGGAATCCCCCTGTGGGCCCGGGGAAAGTAGAATAGGCCCAACATGTTCTCCTGCGTGTCGTAAGAGGTGACTAAATGAGAGGAGATATGACTATCACATACAATACTAAGCTACACTAAATTTTATTGATCTTTTGTTACTTTTACTTTATTTATAGTTTGTAACTGTTTTGTTGTTTCTGTACAGTTTTTTGTTGTATAGTCTTGTCAATTTTTAGGCTCTCTTATTTTGTTATTCTTTTTATGTATATACATGTATTCTATTTTACCACAGTTTAATATCTTTTTAAAAATTTAATCCGTTTATCTAGTCATGAGATTTTTTTGGTTTTCTTGTATATTTGATCATGTTGTACATATTATTTAGTTAAAGTATTTATTGACTTTATTGGTGCAGAATAACACTGAGGTGTTCTTGCACCTAAATTTTAAACTAACTATAGACCTTCAACACTTGGGAAAGAATCACATTCCATGATTTCTAAAGAGTCTTTTTTCATATTTTGAAGGCATAGAACCAATAATAAGGGAGCAATAAGGCTTTTTAGTATGACCCCACTTGGCCTTGAAACAACTGTCAAAGGCAAAAGTCAACACTTGAACAAGATTCATGGACCATGACTTCCTATAATTTGTCTTTACATTTTAAAGCCCTAGGGTCAATAATGGGAAAACAATAAGGCCTTTTCAGTATTATAATCCAACTTGACCTTAAAGCAGAGTTCAAAGGTAAAATTCGACACTTAGAAAATATGCCCAAGAGCCAATAATGATGGAGATATAAGGTCTTTAAAATACGATGACAAAACTCGATCTTGAAGCAGGGATCAAAGGTACAATTCAACACTTGGACAAGATCTACATACCATAATTTTCTGTAACTTGTTCTAATACAATAAATCCCTAGGACGAAGGATATGGATTTGGGATATAAGGACTTTTCACTATGATGAGCCGCATTTAACCTTAGATACGATGGCGAATTTGTTTTCAAAATTAGGCCATTTTGTTTTCATAATAAGATCAAAATTACTATCAAACAAACTTTCATACATTTTGTGAAAATCTGATTAAGTAGCTGCAATATTTTAAGTATTGGAACATATTAATGATTTTTCAACAATCAGTAAAGGCCATTTTGTTTTTCAAAATCAGGCCAAAATTTTTTACCGACACTTTTTTATTGCCATAAACATTGTTTGTAAATTTGGTAAAGACAACTTCATAGATGAATGAGATTTTATGTAAAAACATGACAAACAAACAAAAGGATGCATGGAAGCCTGGCAGACAATAAAATGTACAAAATTGCAAATTTTAATTAGTAAATTAAATTTTTATTAGTTAATACCTTACCTAACAGATGATAGCTATACTCCAGCGCTAGCCGGTCCCGCAAAACGCCAGAAAAAGACGTCCCGAGTTTCACCTCCGGCAGGACCAGTACACTACAATCCACTTGCCACGTGGCCTAGTTCCTGCTTCATTCGCCAGAGGGATGTGACGTCATAGCATTTTTTCGTCCCCTAGATTTGAAACTAAAGCTGAAGGCGGGGAAGGCCGGGAGGGATTCTCCCGTCTGTTAGGTAAGGTATTAACTAATAAAAATTAAATTTACTAATTAAAATTTGCAATTTTATTGCGTTAATACACCTTACCTAACAGACGATAGCTAGAATAACTACCCATTGGATGGAGGGCAGCTTCTCAGGATAAAAGGGAACTGAATGCCTGGGCTCAAAGATACTAGCCTGTTTGGTGAAAGGTCAAACCAAGGCTCTTAAGGCCCAAGGAGACCCCCCCCCCATTTTTCTGCTCTGAGGGGAGGAAGAAACTTCCATCCTAGAGAATTCAGATTCCAGATACACCCAAGTAGGAGCGGAGAAAGGTTTCATACCTCGTTTGTCAGGCACCCAGGTAAAAAACCTTATAATTAAGGAATAGGTCAAACAAGGGGAGACCTATACCAACAAAAACTCATAACTCTTATGTACACTATATACAAGATAGGAGCATAGGGGGTTCAGTGATGGATCTGCTGGGCAGCCACCACAGGACCTAAATGGAAGAGCTCCGAGTCTGCCGAAGCAACATCTTTTAGATAGAATTGAGTAAAGGTGTTGTGGGACTTCCAGTGGCAAGTTGACAGATTTTGGTCCAGTGAGATGCCACCTTGAAAGGCTTTAAAAGCCGCAAAGGCTGATGCAAAGTTAGAGCCTCTTGATCTGACAGCTCATAGCAAAGGATAACCGTTTGCTTTATCCAAAATGAGATTGTAGCAGGAGAGATATCCTCAGTAAAGCCCTTTTTGAAGGAGACAAAGACCAGCTCTTTGCCTTGTCGGAGATCTTGTGTTTTGTCCAGATAACAGCGTAAAGCTCTTACTGGACAGAGTGACCTGTCCTCCTTCAGGGACTTATCCAGAGTAGGAGCCAGAGCCGGGATGACCACTGAAGCCACGCACTCTGGACCCTCTTTTGCCAAGTGGTTCTTAGCCAAGAAACTTGGAGAACGGTAAAGGGACACTTTTGACCAGTCAGCCTAATTACTTTTGTTTAGCCATGCGTGTATCTCACTCCTACGCTTTCCAGAACCCAGAGCTAGGAGAAAAACCGTCTTAAAGGTCAGATGTTTTAATGAGGCCTTTCTGAGAGGTTTAAAGGGTGGTTTGGTGAGTTGATGTAATACCAAGGAGAGGTTCCAAGAAGGAATTCCTTGTCACCCCTTAGGCCTATCTCTATGAAAACTGTCCAAAAGGCGAATTAAGTTTTCATTTTTGCTGACATTCAAGGAGGAATTGCCCAATTTGTTCGCAATGGCTGATCTATAACCATCAATGGTACTGGGCTGGAGATTCTTCTCCTGGAAAAGATGCAGGAGAAAATCTGCTATCTGTTTTACAGATGGAGACCTGAAGTCCACCTGACTTGTCTCACACCATCTGACAAAAATGGCCCACTTTGCCTCATAGACTGTTCTGGTTGAACTTCTCTGAGGAGCCTCAATTCATGACGCCACTGGACTAGAGAAACCTTGCTCCTTGATTGTCTTGGCTCTAGGAGCCAGGCGTGAAGGTTTAGGTTGGACAGATCCCTGTGATGAGCCTTGTTGAATGGTTGAGTCACTAGGTCGGGCTGATTGGGTAGGCAAAGAGGGATCTCGGACGACAGTTCCACCAGATCCCAGAACCATGGCATGTTGGGCCAACCCGGAGCTATTAGGATCACTCTCTTCAGTCTCTTGTAAAGATGGTTCGATAGTTTGCTGACCACTTTGCCCAGTAACGACACTGGGGGAAAGGCATACATGTCCAGGTTCTCCCAAGAGACTGTTAGAGCATCCACCGCCCAAGCATTGGGGTCTGGGACTGGAGACACGTATATTGGGCTAGTTTGTAATTGTACTTTGTCGCAAACATGTCCACTTGTGCACGGTGCCAAGTCTGAACTAGGAGGTTGAAAACCTCCTGATGAAGGGACCACTCCGTCTGAATGATTTGGCCTTGACGAGACAATTTGTCTGCAATCACATTCAGATGGCCTGGGATGTGTCTGGCCTTTAGAACAACATGTCTCAGATTGCACCAGCAAAGGAGACGTCATAGAAGGGCACAAAGTGAGCCTGACCTCATACCTCCCTTCTTGTTGATGTATGCCACAACTGTAGTGTTGTCTGTTGCAACTAGAACGACTTTCCCCTGTACCAAGTGTTGGAATCTTTTTAGGGCTAGCAAGACAGCTTTTAGTTCCAAGATATTTACATGAAGACGGCTTTCTGGAACTGACCAGGTGCCGCTTGTTGTGAAGTCGCCTAAGTGAGCACCCCAACCTTCTTTTTAGGTGTCTGTAAAGATTTGAATGGGGTGAACGCAAAGGGTGCAGAGGCTGGCCTATTAAGACATTTGTCTACTTGGTCCACCATAGAAGGTGTGGGTGAAGCGACCTTGGAACTGGGATCTCCTTTTCTAGAGATTCTGGAACCCTCCAATGTCTTTTGAGGTGCCACTGAACGGGTCTCATATGAAGCCTCCCCAGTGGGACCTGTTTCTCTGTTGCTGTGAGAAGGCCTATCAGGGACATAAACTTCCTGACTCGGCATGATGGACTGGCCAGGATGGATTCCACCTTCTGTAGAATCGACTCCCAACGGTTCTGAGTCGGTTTGAGCAGACCGTGAGAGAGATTGTACTTGTAACCCATAAACTCGAACACCTGCTTGGGTTCCAACTCTGACTTTTGTAGGTTGACCACCCAACCCAACTCCTGACAAAGGGCGAGGAGGGATTGGGTCCCCTGGTGGAAGGATTCTTTGGTCGGGACTCGAATCAACCAGTCGTCTAGGTACTCGTGGATCCTTATACCCCTGGACTGAGCCATTAACTTGACCTCTTTGACCACACAAGTGAACTCCATCGGAGCTGTTGAGAGGCCAAAGGGAAGGGCTGGTAGGACTGGTTTTGGAAGTGGAACCTGAGATATTTTCGGGACCCGGTGTGAATAGGAATGTGGAAGTAGGCGTCGCTGAAATCCAGCAAAGTCACCCATTCCCTTTGTTGCAAGGAAATCCGAATTGTCTCTGGGGTTTCCATTTTGAATGTTTTTACGCTCAAAAATTTGTTTAGAGCACTGAGGTACATGACCGGTCGCCATTTCTGATTTGGTTTGGGAACTATGAATAGTCTGTTGAAGAAGGCTAGAGATGCTCGAACCCTTACCATCTCTAAGCAGACAATGCCTTTTTGCCCAATAGGTTTTGAATGGCTTCCTTTAGGAAGAGGTTTCTGTTGGGGTGGCATACCCACTGACTATCAGGGGGTGTCTCACTAGTGGGGGCTTGAGTTTGAACGGGAGCACATAACCTTCTTTCAAGATTGACACCACTCTTTGATTTGCCCCCAGGCGGGCCCAGGTCTGCCAAAACAGCTGCAGGCGACCGCCTACTAGTGGAGCATGAACAACACTGTGGGCATTGGGAAAAGTTGGGAAAGAAACACAATGATCGACAAAAGAAACACAGTTCACAGACTTTATTTCTACTTTGTGTTTTAATGGAGGACTTAGCCTTTCTTTTGCGGCTGCCTTACACTGTTTGTTGCAAAATGTACAAGACTGGCAACAGAGCAATTTACAGTTGTTGGAACATTGACTGTCTTTTGAGTTTCTGTTAACACAACATTCAAGGACCGGGTTGTCAGAACCGGGTCTATTATACCATAATTGTCATTTGTACTGATTATTGTCCTTGGAGCCTGGGATCCGCGGTTAGATGGACCTCCACGGCCTCTACCTCGGGGTCTGCCGCACCCTCCAAAAGTTGTCCAGGCTGGCATATCTTTACCAGAGTTGCCAGAGGTTTTAGAAGTATCTTGACTTTTCCATCCGGTGGAGTAGGGCTGATACCTAACTTTACCTTTCTTGTGCCCACCGGCAAACCCCCCATGGCCCGGACCAGGCTGGGAGGTACGCTTAGCAGATTTATGCTGGGCAATTTCATCCTCAGCCTTTCTTATGACGGTGTCAGGGAAAAGGACGTAACCATTCAGAGGGCAATTCCTCAGGGCGGAAAAGGTGTCTGGCTTTACACCCTGTTTCAAATGCTCTAAGTAGGAGTCCCTACGGAGTCGGAGAGATGTTGTAATGACTTCCCCATGGCAAAACTCACGTTCTGATTGAAACTGGTCAAATAGTGGAGCTCGTCTAAGGCTGACTGAGCCTTGGCAGAGGATTTTCCTTTTCCCAGTTCACTTTGTAAAATTCTAAGCTGTTCTGGACTCCTTGGCAGCTTTTTCCCACTTTCTGATAGTGTCTTGAAAGATCTGACGAGCAGAAGGTTGAGAATTGGCAATGTTCGGTTTGGCAATCCTAGAGAAGGCACTGTTGATTTTGGCCGCGTCATTAGGCCATGAATTAACGTATTTGCCTGGCCTTGTAGGATCCTTGGGTTCTGCTGGGTGTATCCCATACCGGCGGCTCTGGGACTTAGGGGGGCGCAAAAATTGGTCCGTGTGCAGACCCCCTGGTTCAGATGACTTGGAAGGATAACCTTCAATTAGCACCAAGTTCATGTTTTCTAATTTTTTACAAAGCCAGTCTTCTGGCAGGGGGCAAAATTGATACTTTGCCAACCGGCTGGGAACGATGTCCAATCCATGGGTTATCCGCTCTAGAGGTTGGCGAGTATTCCAGATCTGGAATATGGGTCCACCCCATAAAAGCTCTGACACCGCATACAGTCTCTCGATAATTTTGGTCCTCACTTAACACTTTGTCTTTCTCTCCGGAATCTGAGTCCTGGTGATCATCCGGTTCCAGCTCAGAAACTTCCCCTTCCTCAACTTGGTCCGGTGACATGATATCCCGGGCTGGGAAATGCAACGGGCCGGAAGAAGACACAGCAGAAGCTACCAGACCGTGCTGCTGAAACACCGGTTCCTGATCAGTTTCTGGATACAAGAGGTGAAGAAGTGTTCATAGGATTTGTAGTTGAAGTCTGGGTTCCATTCGGGCCGGAAGCCAAACCGGCGTGGCCGGAAGGAACAGAAGACTGAATAAAAGGGGTCTGAGATAAGGCTCCAGCAGGTGCTTGATGCACGAGCGGTACTTTGACCGGTGAAAAGGAAGGCTGCTGGGAAGGTGGACGCTGACCCATTGTAATCAAAGCTTCTAATCTGGCCATCCTGACAGACCATTTATCATCCAAGTCCTGTAATTCCTTGCGGAAAGATGGAGCTGGCAATAAAAAATCAACAGAACTATTAACAGAAGAAGGACGGTCCGTGCCTTCCTGCTCAGCTTGGGATACTACAGTTACTGTTGATGGTTCTACAAGAATCTCCTTACTTTTTTGTTTTTCTTTCCGAATTTTATAGGTAGGTGTAGAGAGCTGTAGCAACTGCTCAGGAGTTAGTAAGTCACAAAATTCACAAGAAAGATTTTTCACACAGGGATCTTCGCCATGTCCTTTATCCCGACATCTGGCACACCTGGAATGTTTGTCAAAGGAGGCCATAATATGTCCACATGACCCTTTTCTTTGTCCTGGTGAAGACATGATGAATACTCTAACAATATGAACTCACTCGGAAACAAAAAACACTAGGTATAAGAAGAAATATCCACAAATGACACAAATATAAACCAGAACTTTTCAAATCGCTCCAAACGAAAAAGATGCTATGACGTCACGTCCCTCTGCCGAATGAAGCAGGAACTAGGCCACCTGGGGAGTGGATTGTAGTGTACCGGTCCTGCCGGAGGTGAAACTCGGGACGTCTTTTTCTGGCGTTTGGCGGGACCGGCTGGCGCCGGAGTATAGCTATCGTCTGTTAGGTAAGGTGTATTAATGCAATAAAACTGTGTTTTTATCTCTGCATACACACCACTGCAACCCATATAGCGCTTATATATCTTGCGGCCCAACATTGGAGTCAGCCCACTTTAAGATAGGCTATAGTCCAATTTAGGATCAATTTAGAATTTAGGAGTTGCCTATCTGAAGATGGGCTAGAACATATCAGCCCTACTTAAGATAATAAAAATTTAAGAATGATTTTTACTCTGAATATAATAAATTTTAGCAAACCTCACCAAACAATGTTTAATTGCAGAAACTAAAATGAATTGTGTTTCAAAGATCCCTTATGGGTAAAAAATTTTGCCGAAATTGCTCTATCTCACATGGTTTTCGAGATACAAGCATTTTTGTCTTTTGCAATTTTGCGAAAAATTCGAAAATTCAAAATGGCCGCCATTTTTGGCGGGACAAAAATTTTTCTGAAACCTGGGTCAGCTACTCAGCAGCATCCCATGGGTCGAAAATTTCAACGAAATCACACCATCTCACACGGTTAAGGAGATACAAGCAGTTTTGTGTTTTACTTGTTAAGAAAATTGTTAGAGCTTAATTAATCATCAATAACTCAGTCATTTCTTAACCTATCCCTGCCAAAATTTAATGTCGCCCAGATTTTTATATGCGGAAGGTATTTGCTAAATTTCAGCTGAATAGATAAAATGCTTCAAAAAGTATCATCCGGACAAGGACGCCCTTCCAAAAACCGCATTTTTGGTCATGTGACCTCAGCGTTTGATAGTAATGCTGTCCACCTGGTCCATGGCCAGTAGAATTTTTTAAGGACTTGCATATTTCAAAAGTTACTGGCCCCTTTTGCCAGTAGATTTCATTCAACACTTTCACCTGAGATACTGAATAAAATAGTGTGCTTTTATTTCTCATGATTAATGACCACCACAAAATCTAAAGGACCAGTAGATATCGAGAGTTACTGGCCCTATGGTCCAGCATACATTTCTTGTTAGTGTCGAACACTGTGTGACCTCTCTGATTGGTGAAATGTCATCGCAGCATATTCAGAAAAAATTTCCCAGGGCTACTGCATACACCTGCTAAATATGAAAAGAATCCGCCTTGTGGTCGCTTCTCCCATATACAAATGAGGCTTAATCCTGTCAAACCTTTAAGGGGGGCAAACCATATGACATTTGTAATAGGTGATTTTATGGGTGACTCATATGATCAAATTAAACAAAACTTATAGAAAGCAAAGAAAAAACTTTCAAAATAAAATGCAAATTACCTTTTTTTTTAAATCACACTAATTGACACTAAACTGTAATTAAATCAAACAAGTTAATCTTATGAATTCAGTTTAATAGCAGTAATTGTTAAAAACCTAAACCTAAAAACCTATTTAAGAACCTATATTTTGAAACTATGATGATAGTCGTTTTGCTTTAAACATGTCAACATCTAAAAACACCTTAAAAGAATCTTACAATACCTATTTAAACCCAGTTTGACTCGTAACAAGGGGTCGGGGGTAAATCTGACCTTCAATATAGATTCCCAATATATGGGGTAGTGTGACCACAAAACTGGGTTGAAAGCCCAAGAAACAATAATGAGAGGGATAAAAGACCTTTTCCATATGATAAACTCAACTTTGAAGCAACTTTACTGAGCAGCAGATGTAAAATTTGCTAAAATCACTGTATGTTTTACAGTTAAATAAATAACATTTTCCATTTCCACAAAAATTCAAGACCACTGTCAGAGAATTTTGAAAATTCAATTTTTTTTTTCTAGAAGAAATAGTTCTTATTACTAGGGGCGAAAGGAATCATAAAATTGTGAACCGAATCGATTTGCAAATCAAATTTTGTGAACCAGACCAATTCATGAATCAATTTGGTATTAAAAAAACTTTTTCAATCTTGATGCTAAATAGTGTGTCAGTATGAATATCAATGCCTTACTTATTATCTCCCGCTGGCCCACCAGGCGGGAGATTATAAAATGCAGTCCGCGCGCGTGTGCCTGTGTGTGCGTGTGTGCATGAGTGTATGTGTCACGTTTTCAAAAAGGATTGTACATCACACTGGTTGTTTCTCCTTGGTCTTTTCAATGTTTTATGACCTTACTGCTTATGTCTTTTCATTTGATGCTGTTTTTTCAGACCTAGGTCCATAGCTAAGTGAGTAACAGCAATGGTGGCTACTTCGAGTAAGGTGCTCATAACTCCTAAACGACTGCATTTAGAGCATTTCTGTAAAATATGTTGTTCAGCTACTTTCTCCAGGCCTACAAGATGGTACTGTTTTTAGGGGTCTATCTTGATAGCTAAGTGAGTAATAGCTATTTTCTGTTTTTAACAATGAGCAAAATGAGTAAGTTGCTTTTATCTTTGTGACTGTTACTTACAATATTGGTCTCAAATATGTTGTTGAACAACTCCTTCATGTACTATTTCATGGTGAGGTTTCCAAGGTGTAGTACCATAGCTAGCTGACTAATAGCTACACTAAGTTTAACATTTAACCTTTGAGCAAGTCACTTATAACTCCAAAACTATTGAATATAGAGGATTTTTGTCAAATATGTTGTTCACCTACTTTTTGATGTACTGTGTCGTGGTGAATTTTCAGAGCTGTAAGTCCATAGCTAACTGAGTAATAGCTACTTTGAAATTTCTTAATTTCAACATTGAGTAAATCACTATTGAATTTAGGGAATTATTGTCAAATATGTTAATCAGTTACTTTTTATTGTTCTGTGTCATGGCTAAGTTTCAGACCTGTATCTCCATAGCTAACTGAGTAATGGCTACTTTGAATTTCAACACCGAGTAAATCACTTATAACTCCAAAACTATTGAATTTAGAGAATTATTGTCAAATATGTTGCTTAGCTACTTTTTTATGTACTGTGTAATGGCGAATTTTCACAGCTTTCTCCATAGCTACCTGAGCAATAGCTACTTTGAGGGTTTTCCATTGAGTAAATCACTTAGAACAGCAAAACTGTTGAATTTAAAGGATTTTTTTCAAATATGTTCTTCACCTACTTTTTGATGTACTGTGTAATGGCAAATTTTGAGAGTTGTAGGTCCATAGCTAACTGAGTAATAGCTGCTTTGATGGTTCTCCATTGAGTAAATCACTTAAAACTGCAAAACTACTAAATTTAGAGGATTTTTGTCAAATATGTTGTTCACATACTTTTTAATGTTCTGTGTCATGGCAAAGTTTCACAGCTGTAGATCCATAGCTAACTGAGTAATAGCTACTTTCACAGTTTTCCATTGAGTAAGTCACTTTTCGCAGCAAAACTGTTGAATTTAAAGGATTTTTGTCAAATATGTTGTTCACCTACTTTTTGATATACTGTGTAATGGCAAATTTTGAAACCTGCAGGTCCATAGCTAACTGAGTAATAGCTACATTGATGGTTCCTCTTTGAGTAAACCATTTATAACTGCAAAACTATTAAATTTAGAGGATTTTTGTTAAATATGTTGTTCATCTACTTTTTAATGTTCTGTATCGTGGCAAAGTTTCAGAGCTCTAAGTCAATAGCTAACTGAGTAACAGCTATTTTGATTGTTTTACTTTGAGTAAATCACTTTTAACAGCAAATCTTTTGCTCGGGAGATTATAAAACGCAGATATTTAACACATATATATGCCCTCTATAAGCATGCAGACATTTGACCTTGAAGCTCTTGGTTCAAGGTCATTCACAGACTGCCAAAGTACCCTACTTAGCTGATTTTGGCCAAACTTAACAGTACCTATATCTTGCTTATTATTGGTCCTAGAGGTTTGGGATGTGAAACCAACCTACAGGAAATCATGTTCTGCGAATCTTTGGATGTGATAAGATTTGACCTTAAGCCCCTTGTTCAAGGTCAAACGAGGACGGCCAAACTTAAAAGTGCCTATATCTTGCTTATTATTGGTCCTAGAGGTTTGGAATGTGTAAAAAACCTATAGTAATTCATGTGCTGGGAATATTGTGATGTGGTCAGATTTGACCTTGGACCATTCATTCAAGGTTTAAACTGCTGTGGCCAAACTTAAAAGTGCCCATATCTCACTTATTATTGGTCCTAGAAGTTTGGGATGTGAAAACAACCTACAGGAAAACATGTGCTGGGAATCTTTTGATGTGGTCAGATTTGACCTTGGGCCCCTCGTTCAAGGGCCTATATCTCGCTTATTATTGGTGTTACTATTGGTCAAACGAGGATGGGCAAGCTTAAAAGTGCCTATATCTAGCTTATTATTGCTTCCAGAGGTTTGGGATGTAAAACTCACTTTAAACAGCACATTTTTGCTCCCCGGTGGGAGATCATACCACTGCAGTGGTCTTGTTTATCAGGCATTTAAAGAAAAATTTGGTAAGGAGGAAGTGGCAACTCAATAAAAGCCTTTCTCAGATTCTAGCACCTTTTTCGATGTTTTTACATGAAACAGCTTGTCACTGCCATAAATCAAAGCTACTATGTGTAGTTCCTTTCATTTGGCAGGCCTTTGTGAAGAGTACCCACCTAGCTCAAACAGGCTGAGACTGAGAGACTGGACTGCAAACAAGGTTGGGAAGTGCTAATGGCAGTTAAATTTGTTTCCACAGACTTGATTAACACCAGAATTTGTCTTATATAATTAAACAAGCTCCCACAACATCAGAGAACATACTCTTAAAAAATAACAAGAGGAAAGTTCTGTCCTTCTCACATCTGAATAGAAACAGATATTAAAATAGATCACTGCCTGTACTCCAAAGACACTATGAAAATCCCCGGATAGAAAATCCATAGATTGAAAATCCCTGGAAATCTGCAGACCCATAGAAAATCCCCAGATAAAAAAAATTCCCAATACAATACCATTGACAAATGGTACCTTTACCCCTTCAAGCTACACCACACTGGCAGATACTTGCTCGAGGTGACAAATAAGCCCAACTGGGCTGGATACAAATGGTTTTCTCTCTCTCTCTCCACTAAATAGACCTTACCCGACACACCCTCATGAGGTAAACCTATACCTTAGACTCCTGAAGACTTAGTTGTAGTGGATGAGCCCCCCCCCCCCCCTTCTTTTCTTTCCGAATAAGACTGGACAATGGTCTAGAACCTGCAATACCGCTACTACTGGTCCCAGATACATATTGTTGTCGTTGTCCGACCAAGTAAGGTCTTTTACATAATAATTTGTAAAAGTGTTGTGACTTTTCCAGTGACAGGCTTGCATGATCTGATCCACCGATACCCCACCGTAAAACGCTTTAGAGGCTGCGAAGGCCTTAATGTCATGCGCTTTAACTTGGACCAAGTCCAAGGCTTGTTGGTCTGCTTGTTTGTAACAAAGTAGAATGGTTTGTTTCAACCACGAGGAGAGAGTAGTGGGTCTGAAGTCTGAGGTATATCCTTTCTTAAAGGAGACGAAAAGGAGAGACCGGGAACCTCTCAAGTCCTTGGTTCGGTCTAAATAGTACCTCAGGGCCCGCACGGAACACAGGGTCCTGTCTTCTTTGAATTGTCTATCTACAATGGTAGTCAAAGCAGGAATAGTCACCGGAGACACACTTTGAGAACCTTCTCTTGCTAGTTGGTTTTTGGCTATAAAGTCAGAAGAAGGGAACAAGGCAACCTTTTTCCATTGGCCTGCATTAGACACTTTGTTTGCAACCCACCCGTGGATTTTGCTGCGGCGCTTGCCGGAGGCCAAAGCTAGCAAGAAAGCAGTTTTGAGAGTGAGATGTTTGAGGTCTGTGTCTTTCATAGGCTCAAAGGGCGCTTTTGTGAGCTCATTGAGAACAACAGAAAGGTTCCACTTAGGAAGGTTTCTGGAAATTTTGGGACGATCCCTTTGGAAACTGGAGAGTAACCTGTGAAGGTCTTCATTATGTGCGATATGTTGGGCCGTTGGGCCCAAGGTGTCAACAATGGCAGTCCTGTAACCATCAATGGTCGAGGGGCGCCTGTTTAGGTCTTGGTACAGGTACATGAAAAAATTTGAGATTTGTTTCACAGATGGAGTGGAGAAATCTCTGCACCATTTTTTAAATAGGGCCTACTTTGAATTGTAGATGGTCCTTGTTGATGACCGCTGAGGGACAGCAATTCTCTCTGCCACCTCCACAGAGAAGCCTTGTTCTTGGAGTTGTCCACTCCTAGACACCAGGCGTGGAGGTTGAGATGTTGCGGATTGCTGCGGAACACGTAATTGTGGGACTGTTTGAGTAGTGTCGTTGACACCGGAAGTTGCAGTGGGATCTCTGTTGAGAGCTGCACTAGGTCCCAAAACCAGGGCATCCCTGGCCACCCTGGGGCTATTACTATGATCAGGCAATGGCATTGTCTGATTTTTTTGGATCACCCTGTGAAGGAGAGCCATTGGAGGATAAGCATAGGCAGTGAGACCCGTCCAGTTTATGTTCAGAGCATCTATGTCCCAGGCCTTTGGGTCTGGGATAGGAGACACGTACAGTGGTAGTTTGCGGTTCAGATGAGTGGCAAATAGGTCTACGTGGGGAGTGAACCACTTTTGGCAGATCTGTTTGAACAACTGTGGATGTAGTGACCATTCTGTTGACTGCACCTGATTGGATCTGGACAGAAGGTCCGCCATCACATTCAGACACTCTAGAATGTGTCTGGCTTTCAGAGCTATGTGGAAGTGATGGCACCGCGTCATGATTTTCCACAGCACACATTTCTGCTGAGTGTGTTCCTCCTTGTTTGTTTATGTAGGCTACCATAGTTGAGTTGTCCGTCACAACTAGCACTGTTTGGTCCTGACACTGGTCTTTGAAGTGTCTTAGGGCCAGAGAGACAGCCTTCAGCTCTAGAACGTTTATGTGTAGCCTTTTTTCCTGGTCTGACCACAGACCCTTGGTGGAACTTTGTTCTAAGTGAGCACCCCAACCTTCATTTGAGGCATCTGTAAAGAGTTGGATACTGTGGTCTTTGGGGTGAAGGTCTGATCCTTTCATCACGTTCGCAGGATCCTGCCACCAGTCTAGGTGTGCAGAGATGGCTTCTGTCCAAGGCAGGAGGCTGTCCAATGACTGAGGATATCTCCAGTGCTCCTTGAGATGGAACTGAAAGGGCCTCATGTGAAGGTGTCCCTCCGGGACCATTTTCTCTTTTGAGGCTAGCAACCCAATTAGAGACATCAAACATCTTGCAGTCAAAACATGTTTTGACTTGAGTTGTAGGATCAAATCCTGAAGTTTGAGCCATCTCTCTTGAGTGGGTTTTAGAAGGGCTGAATCTAGGTGGTACTCATAACCAACGAACGAAAACACCTGAGTAGGATTCAGTTCTGATTTTTCCTGATTTATGATCCATCCCAAGGACTGGATTAGATCTACCACTGCCTGAGTGTTCACTTGGGCTTCCTCCTGAGACTGGGACCTGATCAGCCAGTCGTCCAGGTATTGGTGAAGCTTGACTTCCTTTACGATCATTGTAAAGACCTGGGGGGCTGTGGCCAGTCCAAAAGGGAGGGAGGTGAACTGGACCTATGACCTATGCCTATGTGGGTGGTCCTGATCAGGGTGGGACTTCCTGGAGGGCTTAGGAGACCTATGCCTATGTTCAGGGGACTGATCCTCCTCCGAAGATGAGGGTACGAATCTGGACCTTGACTTGTGTTTGGATTTATCAGAGTGCTTCTCAGGTCTGCTCGAAGCAGGCTGAGGGTCATCCGAGGTGGATACATTTCAACCCAGGGAGGTCCTGATGGACTCTGGAGTTTCCATTTTGAACTTTTCTACATTGAGAAAAGTGTTGAGCCTGCTTAAGTCTATCACTGACCTCCACCTTTGGTGAGGCTTGGGGACTAGAAACAGGCGACTGTAAAACCAGAGAGATTTTACATTTTCCACCCTTTCGATAGTGTTCTTTGACAGAAGAGACTGGATGCAATCGGCCAGAGCTTGGTCTTTTTGAAGGGCCTTGTACTCTGATATTATCAGAGGAAATCTGACCAAGCTTGGTCTTGAGAGGAATGGCAGTACGTAGCATTGGTGATAATGTTTAACACGTTGGATGAACAATTGTTTGCTTGCCAGTCTCTTCTGAAAGAACGGAGGCGACCTCCTACTGGTGAACTGATGGAGGGTTTGAAGGAGTCATTGAGAAGAGGGGCTTCCACGCCCCCCTTCCCCTGTTGTGGGGTCGAAAGCGACCCCTGGAGCCTCTGAAGTTTTATTTTCCTCTATTTGAGGAAAACAATTGGTTACTGCTTTGGGAGGAATTGCCCCCATAGGGGCGTTTCCTGTAGGTGCCTCTTTTCTTGTGGGGACCACGAAAGGGCTTATTCTGGTAGGGTCCAAAACCCTGAGAATCTTTTGAGGTGCCTTTTTTGAGAAGAAAGTCCTCACCTTCCTTCACCAACTGGGATTTGAATAAGGAAGATGGCCAAAAGGAGGCATTCCTGAGCTCTTGGCGCCTGGTTTCTCCTAAGTGAGGCTGTAAGAGGGTCATTTTGGCTTTGCGCCTAAGCAAGCCAGTATTGCCCATTGAATATAACTCCCACTGGAGTATATGGGCAAGGGATTTACTGAGGCAGGTCAAGGCTCTGTGTTGGATCAAGATGATCTTGTTCCACAAATCCAGGTACTCACAGACTTCCTCATATCTACGTTTCGCTGCTTTATTAGGGTCGGCACCTTTAATGATTTGAGACTTGACCTGTTTGAAGGTCGACTTCAGACTATGCTGACGCTTTTCCAGAGTGGAATTGCAGGAACAAGAAGTCTTGGGAAACGTAGTAGCGAAGTTCAGCGTGGAAATGTTTTGCCTCGCTTGATGTTCCTATTCTTTGAGAATTGGAAGTGGAACCTTGCCCATAGGGGCCCCAGAGGGCTTAGGAGAAATACAGATCTTCGCAAAGTCTGCATTAAGTTCCTGTATTTTGTCCTCATAACAAGGCTGACCTACCTTGTACCACTTGGCAGTGGAAGGAGGGGCTTTGATGTACTTACCCTCTGGCAAATTAGCTGCTTGGAAGTCCTGATCAAACTTATCCAAGGCATCTTTGATAATGAAATTAAGAGGTAGCATTGAAGAAGGACCTCTTGGCCTGAGTTCTAGTCTGCCTTTCTCATCATCAAGGCCCATGACCGCAGTGGAAGACCTAGGCAAGGATTCCCTTGGATCAGGTAATTTAAGGATGCGTTGAAATGTATCCACCTCCTCAGCATATTGTGATGGGATGTCAGACAGAGCTACTTCCCTGTAATAAGGAGGGTCAGGGTCATGTTGTGAGTGGTCCTGATCAGGGTGGGACTTCCTGGAGGGCTTAGGAGACCTATGCCTATGTTCAGGGGACTGACCCTCCTCCGAAGATGAGGGTATGAATCTGGACCTTGACTTGTGTTTGGATTTATCAGAGTGCTTCTTAGGTCTGCTCGAAGCAGGCTGAGGGTCATCCGAGGGGTCAGAATAGTGGTCCGAGGCAGAGCTCGGCACCACATCATATTGCTTGTGAGAATAAGAAGACTTCTTCGGTCTCGAGGGTTCCTCGACTGAGCTAACTGGATGACCTGAGGCGTCATCGACGCGACTATCATAAGAGTCGAGGCGAGGAGGTAACTCTGGACCATACTCAACATCCACCGCCTCGATAGCACTAGTTTTCAAGGGAGCCAGATCTTTTGAATGAGATGGGTTTGTTTTAGAAGCTGAAGCAGAGGTCTGATCCACCTCCATTTGCTTTGATTTTTGTAAAGCCTTTTGAAAGTCTTCATGCAGTCTATTAAATGCTTCTAACATGCTTGCCTGAAAGGCCCCCATCTTCTGATCAATCTGTATATCAAATTGAGAGCCTAAAAACTTCTCGAGGTTGGAATGAACTTTAAGTTATAAAGCCGTACCTGGTGTGAGGAACAGTATGAGCTGGTGTGCGGAGAGATAACGCCTCGAAAGAAAGAGGTTGAGGATGAGGCGGAGAAGTGAAAAGGCGTTCAGCAGCAACTTCTAGCTCTGCACTGGAACCCGCGAATGATTCAATCGAATTGTCACCCAATAATTCAGCATCTATATCCTCACTTTTGTCAGTTTTCTTTTCGCCCCTCTTAATATAACCTTTTCCTGTGAGTAATCTTGTTTTGCTGCTATTCTGTGAAAGAAGCGCAGATCTCACAGAGAGACATAAGAGTGACACAGGGATCATCTCCCTTGCCCGCCTCTCTGCATGTAGGACAATAGTTGTGCATGTCAAAAGAATGACACAAGTGATTACATTTTGCTGCGTGGGGTTTATGTTTGTTGGACTGGTGAGAAGACATGTTTGAACGCAATAAAGAAAACGCGAGCAAGGTGTTACTCGAACATACAAAGCCTAGTCGAGGTGAAACTCACAACAGTTAAAAACAACCAAAATACCCAACCGACAAGGCTGAAAGTTTGGAAGAATGAGATATACAGATTAATAAATAAATTGACAAAAAAATGGACATTAAACAATCAAAATGCAAATATAAATAGAAAACGGCAGTAAAAACTTCCCAAAGATTCCAATATGGCGGCGACCAATGAGAAAGGAGATGACAAATGGGGCTGATCACGTGACGACAACCTGAGGCTACGGCCAACTATAAATGTCTTTTTTTCTTAGACATTGGTCGTGATGCCTCGCGCCCATCAGAGTAAGCATTCAGTCCCACATGGTAAGCTATTGTAGCGCAATAAAATTCTGTAAATACAACATTCTTCAAGTTATAACTAATTTACTCAACAATGATAACCTCAAAATAGCTATTGCTCAGCTATTAAATAAGCTACATATATGACTTACTTTCTAGACTCTCCACATATGGTTTTCTGCTACCTCGCAATACATTTTATGGCTCTAAGTCTGATACTTAAGAAGATAATAGGGGGGTTCGCATGATTTTTAAGCTTTCTGACTGGTACCTGTGAGAAATTGCTCATAAATTGGTCAATTTTCATTGAACTTCTCCCAAAACCTAATCAGCTTGTGTTTATGATAGTATAAACAAGTGTATGAAATTACAAACCTTTGAGGTAAGCAGATTTTGCCAAGCGGCGATGACGGGCGGGTGTGCCAAAAAAAAACATTATTTTTTGATCATGTGACCTTGATAAAGATCAACAGTCAAATTTAAGCATGCGGAAAAATTTTCCCACGCCTATGGTTAATAACTGCCAAATTATGGCAAGTTAGAAAGATTCCAATAATAAGGGAGACATTCAAGGGAGACCATAATGCGGCAGCAGCGGTGGCGGCGGCGGAGGCAGTGAGGAAACTGAAGCGAAAACAATAAAGCTCTCTTTCAGGGATGCTTAATTACAACCTAAGCCAGTTGCCTAATCATTCCCCAGAAGTAAAACAAATCAAGTTCTAAAGTGTGGTTGAACAATCGACACCTTGTCAGCTAATGACCCTCCCATTGTCAAGTTAACTGAAACAGAGTCTTGGAACAATAAAATGTAGGTGAACAGCAAGTAAATAATATTATTTCAATTTGAGAATAAAAACTACCTGTGCAAATTAAAAATTGGGCTAATATTTGTAAGCAAATACCCAAACAGGATTAGCAAAAAACCTTAAATAACAATCACAACTAGAGATTGCGTATTGATGCAGTGTTATCCCTGGACGGGACATGGTTGAAGCGTGACATACAGAGTATTATGTCAAATCTGACCCCACTAAAAGATTTGGGGCACATGATTTCCTATAAGTTGTCTTCACATCGAAAAGCTCTATACCAATAATAAGGGAGATATAATCCATCATAGGTGTCAAGTACCACATTTGACCTTGAAAGAGGGATCCAAGGTCAAATTTGACCCCACCAAAAGATTCAGGGCACATGATTTCCTACAAGTTGTCTTCACATTCAAAACCTCTACGAACAATAATAAGGGAGATATAGACCATTAGAGGTATCAAGGACCACATTCGACCTTGAAGGAGGGATCTAAGGTCAAATCTGACCCCACCAAAAGATTTGGGGCACGTGATTTCCTATAGGTTGTCTTAACATGCAAAACCACTATGACCAGTAACAAGGGAGATATAGGCCATTATAGGTATGAAGAACCACATTTGACCCTGAAGGAGGGTCCAAAGTCATTTCTGAAACCAGCAAAAGATTCGGGGCACATGATTTTCTATAGGTTGTCTTCACATCCAAAACCTCTTCAACCAATAATAAGGGAGATATAGGCTCTTTTAAGTTTGGTCACCTCAGGTTATTTGTTGCCATAGCAACCAACTCAATTGCAATTGAACAAACTGGACCAAAATGTTAGCCACGCAAGATTTCATAGCAGGGAAGATATCTTGAAACCTTGGTAAGGATAGGTGCAACAGATTTCCAGCTATATGTGATTTACTCAATGGTGAACTGTCAAATTAGCAATTACTCAGCTATATGGACCTACAGCTCTGAAAATTTGCCATGACAGAGTACATTTAAAAGTACATGAACAACATATTTGACAAATTATTGTAACTCTAACAGTTATGATGAAAAATATCATTTACTCATTTTGTTCATGGTTAAAAACTGAATTGGAAAATTTAATAGTAAATTAAATTTTTATAAGTTAATACCTTACCTAGAGGACATATTTTCCATTGTAAACTATTTTGTTTTGATAAAATAAAACCAATAAACAAAATTGCAAATTTAATAAGTAAATTAAATTTTTATAAGTTAATACCCTATCCAATGGACAATTGCTTTACCGGTCGGCGCGACCGGTCCCGCCAAACGCCAGAAAAAGACGTCCTGTATATAATACCGGCAGGACCGGTCAGTAGTGTGCATTCGCTAGGTGGCGCATCATACTTGCTTCCTGTCCAGACAGAGTGACGTCAGTTCATCTTTTTCGTTGTCTAAACAGATTTAGACCCCTAGTAAGCTGGTAGCGGGGTCGGTTGGGAGGGCCTTGCCTGTCCATTGGATAGGGTATTAACTTATAAAAATTTAATTTACTTATTAAATTTGCAATTTTATTGCGTTAATACATCCTATCCAATGGACAATTGCTGAATAACTACCGCTTGGTAGGCGGGTAAGCAGCTAGGGACTTCTGTGAACTCATAACAAAATAAAATAGTACAGGCCCATTTGACCTAGGGTCAGAGAACCCTGACAGGTCAAGGTCGGCCACCAACTCACCGGTTAACCGGGAGTCTACCGACGTTGCCCCCCCCCCCTTTTTTCTTTCCTTCCAGAGTCGGTTTGAGAAGGGAAAGATAGAGAGAGAGAGGGGCTGAGTTCAGTCCCAGAAGAAATAAACTTCCCAAGGGAAGCAAGTCACAGTTTTTTTTGTTTTTTTTTTTATAATATGTACATATTTACATATATACAACATCCCCTCACTTCTGGGCCTGGTGGTGCACCTGCTGGGAAGCCACTACAGGACCCATGTGGAAAAGCTCCGAGTCAGCCCAGGCAACATCCTTCAAATAGAATTGGGTGAAGGTGTTGTGAGATTTCCAGTGGCAGGCTGACAAGATCTGATCTAAGGAAATCCCTGATTGGAAGGCCTTAGAGGCAGCAAAGGCCCTAACATCATGGGCTTTAACCTGATGAAAGGTGAGGGCCTCCTGGTCAGAGAGCTCATAGCACAGAACCACAGTCTGTTTGATCCATGAGGAGATGGTGGCAGGTGAGATGTCTTTATCAAAACCCTTCTTGAAGGAGACAAAGACTAACTCCTTATTCTGCCTGAGGTCTGCAGTCCTGTCCAAGTAGTAGCGCTGGGCTCTAACTGGACATAGGGACCTGTCACCTTTGAGTGACCTATCCAGAGATGGTGCCAGGGCTGGGATGACCACTGGAGCCACACTATCTGGACCTTCCTTAGCCAGCTGGTTCTTGGATAGGAAGCTGGGTGAGGGGTACAAAGACACCTTAGACCAGTCTGACTGGTGTCTGATGTTCTTATGTAACCAAGCATGGATCGCACTCCTGCGTTTACCTGAACCCAAAGCCAGCAAGAAAACAGTCTTGAAAGTTAAATGTTTCAAGGAGGCCTCTTTCAGGGGTTCAAAGGGAGCCTTTGTGAGCTGATGTAAAACCAGTGAAAGGTTCCAGGAGGGGATGCCCCTCCTGCCCTTAGGTCTGTCTCTATGGAAACTATCCAGGAGACGAGAGAGATTCTCATCTTTGCTGACATTAATGGTGGAATTGCCCAGTTTGTCAGCAATGGCGGATCTGTAGCCATCAATAGTGCCTGGTTGTAACTTCTTCTCCTGAAACAAGTGCAGGAGGAAGTCAGCAATGGCCTTCAGAGGTGGTGCCCTGAAGTCCACCTGATTACTGAGGCACCACTTTGTAAAAATGGTCCACTTTGCCTCATAGACAGATCTGGTTGATCTTCTTTGAGGAGCCTCAATTCGTGCTGCCACTGCCTCAGAGAAGCCTTGCTCCTTGATTGCTGAGGCTCTAGGAGCCAGGCATGTAGGTTCAGATTCGACAGGTTCCTGTGAAGGACCTGGTTGAATGGCTGAGACACTAGGTTGGGTATGCTGGGCAGACACAGTGGGGTCTGGCTTGATATTGCTACCAGGTCCCAAAACCAGGGCATGTTGGGCCACCCTGGTGCAATCAGAATTATTCTGTTGCAGGGGTAGTCCTGGAGCTTCACCACTTGCCCAAGATGGCTGCCAGTGGGAAGGCGTATGGGTCCAGGTCCTCCCAGGATAGGCTGAGTGCCTCCACTGCCCAAGCCTGGGGGTCTGGGACCGGCGAGACAAACTGTGGGTTTTTGTTGTAGAATGTGGTGGCAAATAAGTCCACTTGATGATGATGCCACCGGTTGCATATAGTTTGGAACACTTCTGGATGAAGTGACCACTCTGTTTGAATGGTCTGGCCAAGTCTGGATAGCTTGTCTGCTACTACGTTCAGCCGGCCGGGGATGTGACGTGCCCTGAGGGTTACTAGCTGCCTGGTACACCAGGACAGTATTCTCCACAGTAGGGCACACAGGGAGCCCGACTTCATCCCCCCTCTTTGTTGATATAGGCAACCACTGTAGCGTTGTCTGTAGCTACCAGTACTGTTTTGCTACAGTAGAGGTTCGAAACTCTACTGGAGCTAGAAAGACTGCTTAGCACTACATGGTTTGTGTGCAAATTGCTTTCTGGAAGGGACCAAGTTTCCCTTGCAGTGTGCTCGTCTAAGTGGGATCCCCACCCTTCTTTTGATGCATCTGTAAAGATTTGCAGAGCCTGTTTTAGAGGGTGTAATGGTTGACCTAGCAGCACATTGCTTTCCTCCAGCCACCACCTTAGGTGGGGGTGGAGAGACTTGGGGACCGGTATAACCTTTTCCAGTGATTCTGGTCAGGTGAATTCCGGTACTTCCTTGGAGAGGGAGTAGGGAACCTTGAAGTAATCCACTCCCCTGCTGAAGAGGTTAATATAGTTCTCAAAGTTTCCCAAACTGAATTACTCAGGGTACTGGGCCACTTCTCCAGCCTAGAGATCTGGTCAAGCCGGTCATCTCTGGAAGGTGAGGGTGTAGCCTTCCTGGGAGATTTCTTTCGAACTTGGGCTAGCCCCTAGGACGGCCCAAGTTTGAGGAGGCATAGTTAGCCAAAAGTAGTGTCAACACTGGTGACAGACTAGACCTCACTCATCCCCATAGCCATTTATAACATCGGTGGCCCCTGGTCAGATGATATTTTACCCACTGCTTGAGTTTTGAAAACTGGCAAAACAGGTTATAATCTTGAGAGGAAGGCTGAGCTTACAAACTCAGGACCCCTTGAGGCAGCTGACACTGGTCCCAGGTTGGGTAAAAGACAAAATGGATGGCCAGTCTACAAGGTGTGAGGTCTGATAAGGGGAGGTAGACTGGTAGGGACAATGCCTGCTGGACAGTCTCCCTCTTATCTATAGCCACTGTCTGACCAGCTGGGTCCCGAAAGGGTAAGCTGGCTGACTGGTCAGGTAGATTGACAGGCATTTCACCGGGACCAGTGACTGGTCCAAGAATTCCTCTGCAACCAGTTCCTCAGGCTGCCACTGGTTGGCCTAAACAGCTGTTTGGGCCTTTAAGGAACCTCTGCTGGTCTGTTAGTCAGTCCTGGAGACCTGCCCAGTACCAGGCGTTAAACGGTTATACGCGAGGCAATGCTCTGTAACCGGTTCCTGGTGGCTCCATAGTTCTGCATAAACTCACCAGAGTTGGCAGAACTGGGTGACCTACTTCTTAGCAGGGAAAGGCTCATATGAGGTTGCCTTCTTCCTGTCCACAGTGATGGTTCAGCAGCTCTGTAACCGGTTCCTGGTGGCTCCATAGTTCTGCATAAACTCAACAGAGTTGGCAGAACTATTTTTTTTTTTTTTTTTTTTTTTTTTTTTTTCAGGGATAGGCTCATATGAGGTTGCCTTCTTCCTGCCCACAGTGGTGGTTCAGCAGCTCTGTAACCGGTTCCTGGTGGCTCCACAGTTCTGCATAAACTCACCAGAGTTGGCAGAACTGGGTGAACTACTTCTTAGCAGGGATAGGCTCATATGAGGTTGCCTTCTTCCTGTCCACAGTGGTGGTTCAGCAGCTCTGTAACCGGTTAAACCGGTAGGCTCTGGGAGAAGGTTCTGCAACCAAAGAATTGGGGCAGCACCGGGCAGAAACCTCTGTAACTGTTGAACCTGATGTCAGCACTGGATTTGAAGATGGTTCCTTGCCAGTAAGGATGGGAACAGCAGATTTCTTGTAACCAGCAGCACTCCGGTTCCGGAACCGGCAACACTCCGGAGCCGGCAACACTCCGGAACCGGCAAACCTGTTGTCAGCACTGGATTGGAAGCGGGTACAACAGATTCCTCTGTAACCAGCAATGCTCCGGGACCGGCAACACTCAGGAACCGGTTAACACTCCGGAACCGGCAACACTCAGGAGCCGGTAAACAGTAACCCTGCTGTATGTCACCAGCAACTCTGTGTAACCAGTAATCCTGTTTTAACCGGTAGCCCTTGCTGGATTTCTGACCACAACCAGCAGTCTGAGCAGAACTGGTGCCGGTATCCCTCCTCACTGGCTGGCTAGTGACCCTACCGGTAGCCTGACCTGGACTGGTACCGGTCCAAAATTCTGCACTGGGGAGATAAGGGTCAATGGTCACTGCGACTTCTGGTAGGTGAACCCTCTGAGCAGCCGCACCGGTGGTCTGAACAAGACTGGAACAGGTACCCCCACAGTCACACCAGTGGAAAGGCCTCTGGTGGGGGTTCCAGTATCAAACAGGGCTGATCACTGGAAACCACTGAGGAGGGGGTCCTTGACAGCTTCACAGGAACATGACTGGAACCAGTACCCCCCAACAGTCCCACCAGTGGAAAGGCCTCTGGTGGAGGTTCCAGGGTCAAGCAGGACTGATCACTGGCAGCCACTGAAGGGGTTTCTTTACAGGAACAGCACCCACCGGTAGTCTGTACAGACCGGAACCCCCAACAGTCACACCAGTGGAAAGGCCTCTGGTGGAGGTTCCAGGATCAAGCAGGACTGATCACTGGCAGCCACTGAAGGGGTTTCTTCACAGGACAGCACCCACCGGTAGTCTGTACAGACCGGAACCGGTACCCCCAACAGTCACACCAGTGGAAAGGCCTCTGGTGGAGGTTCCAGTATCAAAACAGGGTGATCACTGGTAACCACTGAAGGGGGGTTGTTGACAGCTTCCCAGGAACATGACTGGAACCAGTACCCCCAACAGTCCCACCAGTGGAAAGGCCTCTGGTGGAGGTTCCAGGATCAAGCAGGACTGATCACTGGCAACCAACTGAAGGGGTTTCTTCACAGGAACAGCACCCACCGGTAGTCTGTACAGACCGGAACCGGTATCCCCAACAGTCCCACCAGTGGAAAGGCCTCTGGTGGAGGTTCCAGGATCAAACAGGGCTGATCACTGGCAACCACTGAAGGGGTTTCTTCACAGGAACAGCACCCACCGGTAGTCTGTACAGACTGGAACCGGTAAAACTCATCACTAGTGCTCCCCACCGGTAGTCTGACCAGAACTGGTACCAGTAAAACTCATCACTTCTTGTCAGCTGAACCAGTCACGCCTGGGGATTTGCTTGCCGGTAGTTGTGTTGAGATCTGTGAAGTCACATGACCGGCACCGGCAAAAATTTGCAGAGTTCAATGACCACTTGTCATCTAATTCTTCAGGCCAACAGACGAGATGCTGGATTTCTTCTTGCCAGGTAAAAAGTGTGTGTACAGTAATAATTACTCGTCTTTTCTTCTAAAACTTCTGTTGAAAACACGATTCCTCCATTGTAAATGCGTATCACGTGACCTCCATTGTTGAATGCGTATCACGTGACCAGGTCCGTGTCACGTGATAAGCATAAGCTGGAAGTGATGACGTCAGACGATGCATTCTTCTTTCCTTCTAAATTCTTCTCGTCGACATACACTCAGTGTTTCTCGACAACGAAGAAATAAATGGAGGTTACGTCGTGGAGATACAACCTTCTGTGTAGAAGAAGGAATGCTGCAGGGACGACACACGAGCTCTCACCCACGACTTCGTCTCGACGACAAGTACACAGAAATTCTTCAAAACTGGTTATAAAGTGCTGGATAATGCCTCGTTTTAGTCCTGGAGAGGCACTGATATGTATGAACACAATAAATATATTTAAATTCGTAGAATAAGCCGCGTTTCCTTCAAAACTTGGAGATCACTTCAAAACACGTCTGCACACTACGCGCCAAACGAAAAAGATGAACTGACGTCACTCTGTCTGGACAGGAAGCAAGTATGATGCGCCACCTAGCGAATGCACACTACTGACCGGTCCTGCCGGTATTATATACAGGACGTCTTTTTCTGGCGTTTGGCGGGACCAGTCGCGCCGACCGGTAAAGCAATTGTCCATTGGATAGGATGTATTAACGCAATAAAACTATGAAATTTCCAAGCGTTTAATCCACTTCACGCCAAACAAAAAGAGGAAGAACGCATGTGCAACACGTGCAGTACAATGGCAGGGAGACTACACAGCCACCTGGAGAATGAACAGGACACTACCGGTCCCGGCCAGAGCCCAGCTCAGGATGTTTTTTTTTTTTTTTTTTTTTTTTTTATTATATTTTTATTTCTTTTTGGGTTTCCATAGAACATTTAAAGGAATATTGAACAATAGGTTAAGTTACACACTGGTATTATAACATAATTTTGCACTCCTATAAAATATACACAAAAAGAAACAATTAACAAGAGACATAACATAATTTCACTTTTATCAAAAAAAAACAAAACAAAAAGAAAAACCCATATCACTTCATTATTTTAAGTGTTTAGTAGCAGTAGACAAAAACGGCTTTTTTTTAAAAAAAAACAAAAACTGTAACACCATTATAACTCATGTAGAAAAGAACAAAAGGAAAAAAAAAAACACTAAATATTTCATGATTGCTTTGCACGCTGAATTACATCTATAAATCCGTGAATAAATATTGCCAGGAATGCCATCGTTTTTCAAATAATTTTGATGTGGAGTTTATTTTGGAAATGTATTTTTGTTCAAGGAATTTTTCTTTGATAATATTTTGCAGGCTAAATAGTCCATGAGCCAGGACCACAAATTTGAGCCATCGGTACCATTTGAGGGAATAACTGTCATAGTGGTTTTTGGTAAGGTATACACCTCTAGTTTCAGAATACATGTGATAGCATTGCATCGATGGTAGCTTTTTGTGTGTTATCACATGATATATAAACCTACTCCAAATCACATTTTCAAAAATTGGATATAGCACCAAATAATGTGTCTGACTTCAAAATGATGATTCTCACTTCATATGTTTTGGAATTAATACAATTTTTACTTATAATATGTTATTTGATATAGAAATGGGGGTGAATTGGGCAAAGGTGATATCTAACATCATTGTTAATAGGCCCTGTACAAATACATTGTGTGTAAATATCAGTTTTTATGAAAGAATGAAAGTGTAATTTCCATGATGGCTTTCCAAAAATTACACATATTAGAACTAATTTTGAAACTTTAAAAAACTAATGCCTATATTTGTGTAAACAACAGTAACACTATCAGTGATTTCTTCAGCATTAGATGCAATGGTCATAATACAATTATATTAAGAGATACCGCTGTATGATACCACAAATGTGGCAAAAATCATATCTTATTCCCGGTTGTATTTGAATTGTTATTGTTAAAATGTCATTTGTTGATATTTTGATTGTCCAGTAAGACAGTCAGATACTTTTGCTGTAATTTTCAGTCCAGCAGGGATTTTCAGTTCATTGCAACTGGCCTTAGCTATTAAATGCACTGTTCATATTTAAATAGGAATACAAACATAATTTCTCCTGTTTTATGTTTTTCAGTATAGGTATGCATAACAGGACTGGGTGAACAGTAGAGTAGATGCAGTATAACTTATATGTATGTAGACTGCCTTAGAATGGAAACTAATCAGCATTTGAAAAATATTGAGAAACTGTACTGTACACTATAAATCATCAAAAAATGAACATTTAGTTACCCTTCAAAATTATGAATCATAGAAAACAATGCTTGAAGCAGCCAAACTGAGAAATTTTAAGCCAATTTCAGATATTGCTAACAAACTTTCAGAAACCCAACAATCTACTACCATCACAACTGCTGAAGCCTCTTCACAGATATTTAAACAAAATCCTGTAAATACAACAGTTTTCAAGTTACAACTGATTTGCTCAATAGTGAGAACCTGAAAATAGCTATTGCTCAGCTCTGCCATGAGCTACATGTCTACAATTTTACTATGTTATAGCTGATTTAAAAGTAGATTAATGCAACATATTTAACAAAATTCTGTAATGCAACAGTTTTCAAGTTACAACTGATTTACTCAACAGTGAGAACCTCAAAGTAGCTTTTGCTCAGCTATGTAATGAGCTACAGGTCTGCAATTTTACTATGTTATAGCTGACCCCAAAGAGGTGAAAGGTCCTCGGTGGCCTAGTGGTTAGCAAGTTTGGCATCTAATCATAGGCTGTCACCTCTGTGGGTTCGAGTCCCACAAGTGGCAATTCTGAGGACCTGTCCCAATATGACCCTGGCTGTTGAACGGGACGTAAAACCCCAACTTTGACCTTTGACCCAAAGAGGTGAATAACATATTTAAACCAAATACTCTAAATAAAATAGTTTTCAAGTTACAACTGATTTACTCAAAGGTGAGAACCTGCAAGTAGCTATTTACTCAGCTATGGCATGACCTACAGGTCTGCAATTTCACTATGTTATGGCTGACCCAAAAGTAGATGAATAACATATTTAAACAAAATTCTCTAAATGCAATAGTTTTTAAGTTACAACTGATTTACTCAACATCAAGAACCTCAAAGTAGCTATTGCTCTGCTTTTCAATGAGCTACAGGTCTGCAATTTTACTATGTTATAGCTGACCCAAAAGTAGGTGAAAAACATATTTAAAAATATTCTGTAAATACAATAGTTTTCAGATTACAAGCTATTTACTCAACAGTAATAACCTCAAAGTCAGGTGACATAGATTGATGACGTGGATGAAACACTATAAATTATGCCAAAAGACATTTTTACTATTAAGGGGTAGGGATAACATTGAATACTGTAGTGATGTGAGTATAGACTTTATGGAATATATAATTAAGCGTCCCTGAAAGCGCCCCCGCCACATTATGGTCTCCCTTGAATTTCTCCCTTATTATTGGAAGCTTTCTAACCACATTTGGCAGTAATATACCTTAAGAATGGGTAAATTTTTCAACATGCTTAAATTTGACCTTTGGTCTTTATCAAGTCCATTCGGCAAAATCTACTTACTGCAGAGGCTTGTCATTTCATACACATGTTTATACTTTCAAAACCTATTTAGATTTTGGAAGTGGTCCGATGAAAATTAACTTCTTAATGAGCGATTTTCTCACAGGTACCAACCAGAAAGCTTAAAAAATCATGCGAACCTATTGTATTCTTAAGTATCGTATTAAGAGCCATAAAATATATTGAGAGGTAGTAAGACACCATATGTGGAGAGTCTAGAAAATAAGTTAACCCCCATCCAATATAGGGGGTCAAACTGGGGTCATAAAATAGCGGATGACATTTTGCTTTATATCTACTTTATTATTGCTTTTACAGCTTTAGAATGTATAAAGAGGTATTGGGAAACCATATATGGAGAGTCTAGATAACCAGTCAAATTTAAACCCTGGCACCCACTTATGGGTCAAACTGGTGTAATAAAATAGCAGATTTTGTGCTTTTGCCTTATATCTCCTTTATTATTGCTTTTAAAACTTTAGAATGTATGAAGAGATTTACCCCCCGATCCCCCTTTTGGGTCAAACTGGGGTGATAAAATAGCAGATTTTGGCTTTTTGTCTTCTATCTCTTTAGTATTGCTTTTACAGCTGTAGAATGTAATAATAGGTATTAAGAAACCATATATGGACAGTCTATATAGCCGGTCACATCTATCCCCTGACCCAACATGTGGGTCAAACTGGGGTCATAAAATAGATGATTTTGTGTTTTTACCTTATATCTCCTTTATCATTGCTTTTACAGCTTTAGAATGTATGGAGAGGTATAGGAAACCATATTCATAGAGTCTAGATAGTCTGTTAGATTTACCCCTGACCCCCTCCTATGGATCAAACTAGGGTAATAAAATAGTAGATTTTGTCTTTTGGCCTTATATCTCCTTCAGTATTGCTTTTACAGCTTTAGAATGTATTGACAGGTTATAGGAAACCATAGACAGGGATTCTAGATATCCGGTCATATTTACCCCCAAACTCCCCCTTATGGGTCAAAATGGGGACATAAAAATAGCTGATTTGGTCTTTTTGCCTTATATCTCTTTTACTATTGCTTTTACAGCTTTAGAATGTATTGTGAGGTTATAGGAAAGTATATACAGAAGCATATACATAGCCACTCAGATTTACCCCCTTACCCCCCTCCCCCAAATTATGGGTCAAACTGGGCTTATACTGGGCAATTTTTTTTGTTTTTGTCTTATATCTCCTTTATTATTGCTTTTACAGCTTTAGAATGGATTCCATATATTCCTATATAGCCGGTCAGATTGCTTTTACAGCTTTAGAATGTATTAATGACCATAGAAAACAAAATAAAACTTTACATTTTTTTCTTTCATGTAAATGCATAAATCTCCACACTGTCTGTTTAACTTTCACTTCTTCTCACAGCGCTGCTGGTTTTTTTTTTCAAAAACATTTTTCTACTTTTATACTATTTGCATCTAACCTTTGGGGACGCTTTGTTTTTGTGAGCACAAATATTCTTCTAGTTAGATATTTGAATTGTTAAATAAATTCTGAACAAATCCAATGTAGTTTCAGGTATCATAGGGTTGTCTAAGCATTTTCTAAAGTAATCAACCAATATTTTTGTCAAAAGTTAAAGAATTTGCTTCTACTCAAAATTACGCATGTACTTGGATTACCACCAATAACACTGTTTTCAACGTAAAATATAAAACACTATGGCATGAATAGGCCTTAAACTTTATTGTTATTTTAACAAATAATAATGTGGAGGTGTCAGTTAACCAAATTCACAAAAATCTGTATATATTCATTATACTTCATATTACCATACTTTACGAAATATTCATTATAGGGGGGTGTTATGAAAAGCATGATAGCATACATAAAGCTACCACTGATATACTGCTATCATATATTTTCTAACTCTACAGATGTATACCTTTCCAAAAATTACCATGAGCATTATTCCCTAATTTGGTACCGACCAACCATGCTGGCTCATGGACTAAAATATATTTAAGCATTTTCCTTTCTTTGAGTTTTGATATATATAATATTTGCTGAATAACAGAATGAAATTTAGTGGCCAATAGTACTCGTCAAAATTGTAATATCCTACTATTTTCATAATCGTGTCAAGTCTGATATTTATATTCAATTTTCTTCGGATCCAGTTTTCAACATTTGTCCACAAATCAACCACATATGGGCATTCAGATAAGAGATGCAGAGTGCTTTCCGGATACATTTTACAGAATGAACACATGTTATCTGTTATCAATTTTACTTTGTACAGGTACTGTTTGGTATCTAAAATACCATAAATAATTTTATATTGTAACCAAGCTAATTGATTATCTACAACTGATTTGAAACATGCCTTGAAAACTATAGACCAGAAACTTTTTGGCTCATCAATGTGAATACCTAGTTTTTCTGACCATTTTATTGTACAATTCGGCAATTGACTGCGTTCCCTTCTGAATATTTTATAAAAAATTTGACATCCTTTGCTTGATTTTAGTATGACCTGAAGGTGGAGTGGTAGGGAAGGCCTTGGGTAGGGGAGAAATTGTTCAGTTTTATTGGCTTCAACAAACGTTTTGACTATGGCTTTGATTCTGTAGTATTCTAGTATACTTGGACTAAATTTATACATTTCTTTCAGACTTTCAAAACTAATAAATTGACCTTTTGAATCGAGAAGGTCCCCGACTAGGTATATACCTTTTTTGAACCACTTAGGAAAATATAATAGTTCTTTTGTGATATGAAAGTTGTACCAAAGACATGTCTGTGTTATATCATAATTACTTGATATACTTAGGTTTCTATAAAAAAATTTCCAGTTTTCAAAGGTTTCTAGCCAGAATTGATTTTTGATTTTATTAGAGATAATACTATACCATTCACCCCCCATCATCAATAGGTTGTTCATATTTAAAATATTGACACACATGGTCAACAATAATTTACACCATTGTGAATCAGTTTCAAATAATATTCTTTTGACCCAAGTAAGCTTTAAAGATTTCACAAAGTCATATATATTGACCATTTTTAGGCCACCATCTAAATAGTTCATGCAAAGAGAATTTCGTTTAATTTTGTCTGGCTTCCTATTCCACAGGAATTGGAAAAATATTTCATTTATATTCTCCAAAAGGCTATGTGTAACCGGCAGTGTTGTAAAGAGATTTATAAGCTTTGAGAGCAACATACTTTTTATCACTGTTATTTTTCCCAATGGTGTTAATGGTCTAGTTTGCCACTTGCGAATATCAATTTTAATTTTTTCTAGTGCTTTAGAGTAATTGATTTCTGGCATAGCATCAATATCTGTTGAGAATTCAATACCCAGTAGCTTAAACTCTGATTTACCCCAGTCCAAACATTCTGTAACATTCAGCTTATCTTTTGACAATCTTTTCTTACCTATCCAAATAACCTTTGTCTTTTCTTTGTTCATTCTAAGTCCAGAAAGATTTCCAAAGATTTCAATGGTGTTCAAGGCTGACTGCAGGGAGTGCTGACTACCATCAAGAATAAGGGTGGTGTCATCTGCAAACTGTGTTAGTTTAAACTCGTACCCATTGACAATAAATCCAATAATATTAGGATTTGTTTTTATTAGCAAAGATAGAACTTCTGCTCCCAAAAGAAACAAATAAGGGGCTATGGGGTCACCTTGTCTACACCCACGCCCTATTATTATTGGATTTGATAATATACCACATTGAGTAACATAAGCTTTTATATCATTATTAAAAAGTTTTATCCAATCTAAGAAACTATCACTGTAACCAAAAAGGGTAAGTGTTTTATAGAGGAACTGCCATGAAATGGAATCAAAGGCCTTTTCAAAATCTATTAACATAAGAAGGCCTGAAGATTTATTATTATTGGCTATTTGTATAATGTCATATATAAATCTTGTGCTGTCACTTAAATGTCTACCTGGAATGAAACCGGTTTGTGTTTTTGATATGGTGCTGTCTAGTGTTTGTTTTAACCTTTCTGCAATTGCACCTGATGCAAGTTTGTAGACTACACACAAAAGAGAGATAGGCCGCCAGTTCTTTAATTGACTTCTGTCTTTATTACCCTTTGGTAATAAAGTTACAATACATTGACGTAAAGTAGTTGATAATTTCCCCTTTTGAAAACATGCGTTTAGTGCATTAGTAACTAAAAATTTTAATTTTCCCCAAAAAACTTTTAAAAATTCTGAGCTTATACCGTCCATCCCGGGAGATTTATTATTTTTCATTTTTTTTAATACTTTACCCAACTCACCAACTTCTAAAAGGGAACCCATATCACAGTGTTTCACTTTATTTATTGCTACCTTAGCTAGAAGTTTGTCTAATTGTGTATCCACAAGATCCTTGTCCTTATTTTGAAAAAGATTTGCATAAAATTTTTCAATCTGTTGCAAAATCTTTTGTTGAGCACAAATGCAATGGCCTTCATTGTCATACAACTTTTTTATAGTTTTTTCAACAAAATTTTTCCGCTCTAAATTACAGAAAAAAGATGAGGGTTTTTCTCCTTCAGTAAGCCATTGAGCTCGCGACCTTATTGCTTCACCTTTAATTCTGGTTTCTCTTAAATTTTGTAATTCAGATTTTTTATCTGCTAACAGGTTGGAATTTGTGCTTTGTAAGTTCTCATCTGCTTCTAGTGTTTCAATATTGGCAATTAACTGCTTCTCTCTGTTATTAATCCGTTTTTTCAGCACAGAGGCAAACTTAATTGATTCCCCTCTGATCCTTAAGAAAAGAAGTTCTAGAAAAAGATCATTGTCAATTTTGAAATGAATGTCTCCGTTGTTACTCTGCAAAAAGTTTATGTCATATACTGGCAAAGCATATCTCATAACTTCTTCCTGAATAACATTATTTATAGTATTGATGTAGTCGATATTTTGAAGTAAACTGTTGTTCATTTTCCAAACGCCTTTTCCTGTTGCAAATTTGTTAAGTTCAAATTCAAAAGTTATTACAGAGTGGTCTGATCGATACCCTGGTTTAATGTCACATTTTTTAAATATATCTGATAGAGCCTTTGATACCAAAAAGTAATCGAGTCTAGCCTGTTTTAGAGGATTACGTCTCCGCCATGAATAGCGCTTGACATTTGGATGAGTGTCCCTATAAATATCTGATAGATCTAAGTCAGTTATCAAGTCCAAAACGCATTGTCTAGCTCTAGGATTATTAACTCTTCTGTAATTATAAGTATCGATTATTGGATCTAAAACTAAATTAAAATCCCCACCAATAATTTGATAGTCCGCTTTTTCGGTCATCAAGGTTTCTTTAACTTTTGTGAAGAAGGTTGGATTGTCAGTATTCGGACCATAAAGTGATAAAATATTGAAGACACCCACAGATGTTTCAATATTTATACAAACAAAGTTACCTTCTTTGTCCCGAATAGAAGTATTGATTTTATATTCAAAATTGTTTTTTAACAATATTGCAACACCCCTTGAATTAGTTTTTACCCCACTGATAAAACATTCATGTCCCCATATTTCTTTAACTTTAATCATGTCCTTTTCTACCCAATGAGTGTCTTGCAGACAGACAATATTTGCATTTGTTTCTTTGAAATACATCAAAACATCACGTCGTTTTTGTAAATTTGTAAACCTTGGCAGTTTGCAGACAACACCACAATATTATTTCCTGATAGAGCCATCACTTGATAGAGCACACCCTACAAATTTATACAGCAAAGTCCAAAAACATAGTTTGTTAGCATTTAACTGACATTTAACATTTTGTAGTTGAAATTGGGATATAACTTCATAGGATTTCCTTATATAATTGTTTTCATGTACAATAATCAAAACGTAAAAGTAAAAAACAAAAACACATCAATCACCAAACAAAAGCTTATATACATTGACAAAGTATAAAACTGCATGTTTATAAACATTTAAGTTATGTCAGAGAGACAAGACACTTAAGGATTCAAGGTTAGAATAACAAATACTTTAGGACAAAAAATATTTACGATAAGACATGAGGATTCAAAGTTTGAATGACACATTCCATTATTATTTCCATAAGTGAGAGGATACTATTGTAAAAAGTCCAGATGTAATCATCAACTTAGAAAGTATTTAATTGAAAAAAGTCATCTACTACTTTCCTCAAAGAGGGAAAGAACTATAACATGCTGCCTATTCTTTACCTGGACTGATAATAAGGGTTTGATACAATATGTAATACTTCAACAGTGGTTGTACTGTATCTCACATTTATTATTGCCTAATAGTAAGTAAAGTAGTACTACAGCAAGTATTTAACTGGGAGTTGGTAGCTTTGAAGAGTTTATAAAAAAAAAAAAAAAAAGAGAGATTAACCACAAGGAATATTATCTCGTAATAACATAAAAAAGAGTAATATCTCATTTTAGACGGATGTCAACAGAGGTTACACCATATCTAGCGACAGTGCTTGTCTCAATATAGCAGACATATGACTGAGATGAAACAATATTTAGCAACAGTGCTTGTCACAGTGTTTCAGAAATACAACTTATTGAGTTTATGTATTATTAATGCTGTCTATATGAATTACTTTTAATGATTTTTACAGTGTATTTAAAAATTCAGTTTTTTAAATCTCTAGTTTTTACAAATTTATTTTAAATTTGCTTGAAATTATATAGCAGTTTATTCAATTTTATGGTCTGTAAATTTGTCCAAAGCATCTGCTGCCACCCTGCGTATTAAGTCAAATCTGGCTTTTCCTAAATTTGTCCCTCCATGTACACGTGTCACTATCAGGATAGCATTGTTCACATTACGTTGTCTCAGCACTTCACTAAGGATCTGACTTCCAGTCCACTCCCCATCATCATAATAGCCCGAGGCAAGTTGGCCATCACCATCCACATATTCATATGCGTACAGAATGTGATCACTCTTTGCAAAAACAGGATCTTGCATAATCGCCCTCAAGGCCTGGCTTCCCTGATCCAAAGAGTGAATTGGGTAAATGTGCCCTTGGAACAGACTTCCTTTTTCAGAGAGCACTGTCGAATGTGTTAAATTTGCTATGTCCACTGAATCTTGCACTGGGAGGGTGAAGTCAATAGGACTTTTATGGAAGGAGTCAGAATTAACCTTGGAATCAACTATCAACTTGTCTTTAATGAGTCTAATGTCACGTTTTTTCCCATCTGCTTTGGCTTCATTCCTTGGCTTGATCAGTGATGGTATTTGTGCAGTACGTCGCTCACGGACAGAAGGGGGAAGTTGTTCTGTAACAGCATATGGAGTGGACTTCAAATTTTTTGCTTGGGACAATATAATATCACGGCCCCTTCTTGTAACAAAAGATACAACCAGTGGTCTTGGTTTTGCTTTCCTTTGCCCAATGCGGTGTGCAATATCAACTCTGACTTCACCACTCAAATTATTTTTGGAGAAAAAAAGATGATCTGGGACTTTGAGCACATCAGTAAAAAAGCAATTAATTACAGTGTAGCAGTCCTCATCCTGTTTTTCTGGGATATTGTGAAATATCAAATTGTGCTTCATTTGGTGAATCTTCATATCTTCTACAGTTAATTCCAAAGAGCTCACCTTCTTTGACAATCTTGCCACAGTTCCTTCTGATTCTTGTAGGCACAACTTAAGCTTCCTGTTCTCATCTTGTAGTTGGTGGACATCTAGTCCAGTTTGGACAGTCTGTACTTTTAAAAGTGATAAAACTTCATCCACTTTGTCCTCCAAGTTTTTAAACCTTACTTCTGGATTATGAATAACATCCATAAGTGAATCATTTGGAGATGGTTGGTCTTCTATATTACTAGTGTTCATTCTTACAAGTTTAGTTGGTTGAAGCAGTGGACTTGAAGCGCTTATTTCTGATATATTACTATGGGTTCGTTTCTTTGTGTCTCCTTGTAAATCCATATGTATGTGAATTTGTTAGATAGCAATATAGTTCTGTAATCTTGAACAGCTAATTGATGTGTGTTAAAGCCACGTTATCAATTGCACAGAGACAAAGCACACATTAAAACAATAGGTTTTAGTGAATAGAAAAGCCCAGATTTGTTTTGGGTACAAATGTCCTCAGTGACAGATCATGTAAATACATGCAGTACATGTAAAATAGTCTAATTCTGAGACTCCAGTTTTAATGCTTTCCAAGTGATTGCACACTGGAAAAAGTATTGACATTTGTCCCTGGACATTCACTGGTCATTATCCTGCAAATATAGTGTTTACACTTGTTGACTTGCACCACTTTTCCAGTTAATTAGGTAATCTATTGTCCTTGCAGGGCAGAGACTTGGTTCAATTATCCTTAAATATTGTTTATATGAACCAGTATTGATTCCTGACTTTTCACCAACAAAATTATGGTTTACAAGCCCCATTTATCATAATTCTAAACAGTTATCCTTATCATAATTTATATCATGTTATTCTACATTACTTTATCTTTTCTATGATAGCAGTTATTCAGTCATCCAGTGTCTATATCTCTCAAAAAGTTTCTAAATTCTTACATTTTCAAAATGCATGTGTACTCCCATGTGTACTCCCATAATTCATGTTTTTTTTCTAACGCTTGGCGAGACTGGCATGACACCGGACAATCGCATCTGTGCACTAGGTAAGATGTATTAATGCAATAAAAATAGCTATTGCTCAAGTAGCTATTGAGACAGACCTCTGAAAAAGTTACCACCTTGTAGGCATGGAGAAGTAGTAGCTGAACAACATATTTTACCAAAAAGTTCTAAATGTAGTCATTTTTAAGTTATAAGCACTTTACTCAAAGCAGCTACCAGTGCTATTACTCACTTAGATATGGACCTATGCCACACATAATCTCCTGTCCAGCAGGCCATCTAGAGATAATCAACACGAGCCAGTAAGCTATACAGCCAATAACTAGATCTAGTGCATCGGAGAACCGAGGCAAATTGTATCTACCTGAAAGAAAACTCACCAAAGCCAATCAACCATCGCTTAACCTTGAAGGACGAGCCCAAGGTGAAATCTGACCACGTCAAAGATTCTTAGCCGATGATTTCCTATAGGTTGATGTGACCTCTGGGAACAGGAATAAGCAAGTTATAAGCACTTTTAATTTTGGCTATCCTCCTTTGACCTTGAAGGAGGGGCCAAAGGTCAAATCTGTTCACATCAAAAGATTCCCAGCCCCTGATTTCCTACACGACGGTTTCACATTACAAACCTGTAAGACCAAGAAAAAGCAATTTATAACCACTTTTAGATTTTGCTATCGTCATTTGACTTTGAAGGAGGGGCCCAAGGTCAAATCTGACCACACCAAAAGATTCCCAGCCATTGATTTCCTATTGGTTGGTTTACCATCCCAAACCTCTAGGACCAATAATAAACGAGTTATAAGCACTTTTAGGTTTGACTATCCTCGTTTGACCTTGAAGGAGGGGTCCAAGGTCAATCTGACCAAACCAAAAGATTCCCAGTCCATGATTTCCTACATGTTGGTTTACCATCCCAAATCTCTAGGACCAATAATAAACGAGTTATAAGCACTTTTAGGTTTGACTATTCTCATTTGACCTTGAAGGAGGGGTCCAAGGTCAAATCTGACCACACCAAAAGATTCTCAGTCCATGATTTCCTATACGTTGGTTTACCATTCAGAACCTCTAGGACCAATAATAAGCGAGTTATAAGCACTTTTAGGTTTGACTATCCTCGTTTGACCTTGAAGGAGGGATCTAAGATCAAATCTGACCACACCAAAAGATTCCCAGCTCATGATTTCTTATACGTTGGTTTACCATCCCATACCTCTGGGACCAATAATAAGTGAGTTACAAGCACTATTAAGTTTGGCTTTCCTCGTTTGACCTTGAAGGAGGGGTCAAAGATCAAATCTGACCACATCAAAAGATTCCAAGCCCATGATTTCCTATAGGTTGGCTTGACATAATAATAAGAAGATATAAGCACTTTTCATGACTGACAAAGAAACGCCTGTGGCGGCCATCTTGTTTTTCAAAATGAGGCCAAAAATATTCCCACTCAAGATTTTGTAATGGGGAACATATCCTGCGAATTTGAGATTTCTACCTATAATACCCTTTGCTCTAGAGGGCCGACAAAGTCCTTGCTGAAAGTCGAAAAAACGCCTGTGGCGGCCATATTGTTTTTCAAAAATGAGGCCAAAAATATTCCCAGGCAAGATTTTATGGTTATGAATATATCCTGTAAATTTGAGAAGGGTAGCTATAGTACTTTAAGTGTGAAAATATCTCCACAAACGTACTTCGGTGAGGTACTTTGGCGGTCTGTGGATTACCTTCAATGACTAGCTTCAGGGTCAAATTTCTGCATGCTTACAAAGGACATATATATGTGTTATATATACCAGCCATAGAAGCCGAAGGTCAAGGTCACACAACAATAGTGTTCCTGGCATTGCCCATATACCAAATTTCACAGGTCTAACTAAAATCTTATTTAAGTTATTGCGTCCGAAAGGAAATCTCTGCGGCGGCGTGACCATACTGAATCCTAAGTATCCCCAACTTTCGTCTGGGGATACAATTCACAATCAAAGGCTCTTTAATTAAAATTGAAGTATTTAAAGAACTTAAATATCCTAATATGTTCTAGCCCATCTTAAGATGGGCTTAGCCAACTTCTGATCCTATGTTAAGCTATAGTCCATCTTAAGATGGGCTGACTCCATAGTTGGGCTCCAACATGTACGCCACTTGACTGGTGAAAAGAGCCGAAGGAGACAGGCGTTAATTTGAAATTTATCTTTCATAATAAAAAGCTGGTTTGTGCAGTAAATAGGCTAGTTTTGGTACGGAAAATACCATGTACATGTATATGTGTTAAAAAACAAATAGTATCACATTCGGCATTTAATGCAGAAGAGAGAGAGAGAGAGAGATCACCATTTAAGTCATTTCTTTGCATGGGATACTTTGCACATGGTTTGTGAGAAAATAGACTGAATAGTCAACATTCAGTGCTATCGATCTTAAGAAGTTTTAATCTTCAAGTTTTACATTTGTTGTACCAGGTGAGAGTTGGTTACTTCTGAGGAGAAATATACTGTTGAGACTGTGTGTTTGTTCAAGGTGGTTAATATGTGAACCCGAGAAATGATACATATGCATGATATTGACTGGTTAATCATTTAATTTGGATACAAACACTAGTGTTCTACTAACTAGTACCTTACACTTTGGAAAATAAGCATAATTAATTGTCAAAAATTGCTCATGACCCCAAATTTGGATCACATAGAGAGTTACATATTGTATAGATAGTTACAATCTTTTTATTTACCTAGACTATCAGGATAGCCTCATATAGTGTACTGCATTTAGCAAAACAAGTAAGAAAATGACTGCAATTTTGGGTTATTTGCTACAGAGGTGCTGTCAGGCGATATATGATAGACAACAAGGAATCTTGCCCAATTACTGCATCAGAGAGCTAGGATTAATGGAAAGTATCCTTGAAGACCGACATAAGGATGAGGTCCTTATGGTAATGAGGGTCCTATTTTTGGAATCCAAAGTTATAGTGACAAAAGAAGCTGTCTCAGGTGGTGACGTGTCTCATAAACAAACACCCAATGCTTCGGATGAAGATTGTCGAGAAAGGTGGCAGGCGCTACTGGTCTGAAATGGGGGATTCCAAACCAGAGGTTAGAATGCAGGGAGGTGGTGACTGGCTTAGTTGTTTTGAACAAAATTCTGTGATGAAGTATGACACTGAGACAGGACCACTCTGGAGGGTAACTCTCGTGAGTGATGTTGAAGGTGATCTGATTGATCACATGAATTTCAAGTATCAGTATGCTTTTGTCTTTTGTTTTCACCATTCTATTTGTGATGGCAAAGCAAGTCTGATGATCTTGAATGACCTACAGGTGCTTCTGTACGAATATTTTGGAGCAGACTGGGATAATATAAGCCAATCATATCCTGTGGTTCCAGCCAGTCAGCTGGCAAAATCAGCTGACTTCTACTTCCCTCTGAAGCTCTCCTTTGGACAAATGTTGTTTGCATACATGTTCAAAATCCCGGTTGATCAGCTGGGTGATACGGAAAGTGTGTGAATTTAGACTGATGAAGATATACAAACAGAAACATGATTTCTTGGAACACGTAGACATTGCTGATTGGGACAAGAACAAACAAACCTCTGCAAAGCAGATTCCATTGAATAAGGAAGAAACCAGTTTGTTGTTTGCAGCTTGTAAAAGACATGGTGTTACAGTGCAAAGTGTTGTTCAGGCTGCATTTTGTTTGGCTTTGTACAGGAGTTTGAGAAATCCTACAATATCAAGGGACCTAGCCCAGCTGGATCCACAACAGAAAATACTTGTGAACTGTTCAATGAGCCTGAAAAATGTCCACCCAGATATACCTCAAGAAGCCGTCGGATGCTACATATCAATCCTCTGTTGTAACATAAATGTTAATGCAGAGTCTGAATTTTGGGCAATAGCTTGGGAATGCAAAAATCAGCTTCACCAAGATCGTTTGACTTCTGCAAACTGGTTCCTGACAGAGCTGTGCTTGAGTGAAATGATTATGACAAAGCATGTTCGAGCACAGCTCTGGTCTATAAACAGGGGCAGATTTCCATCACTACCAGTGACTTTCACTAATTTGGGGAATGGTTCATTCCTGAATCTGGATTCAAGCTCAAAGATCAGAATTAATGGACATGTGTCTGGTGCCAGTGAACATAAAATGGGTCCCATCTTTGCTAACAGTCTCATCACCATTCAGAATAGACTGTTTTGGAATGTTCTCTGGTTTACTAATGTTCACACCAAGCGTGTGGTGGACACCTTTGTGTCTGAAATAAAGGGAATCATTGTGGAAGCTTTGAGGAACTAGCTAATTTAATGATCAAAGGTTCCAGTTTATGATCTGCAATAATTTTGTGTTGAACGGAGACCTGACCTGCACTCAATATATACTGGTACTCACTACATCAAATATGTATGGAGTGTTGAAATTTTGCCCATGTTTTTGTAGACTACATCATTTGACTCCGTTGTAAGTGTCAGTTCAAATTCAGCTGAATACACTTTGGGAATCACTTCCAGTCATTGTATGACTTTAGCTATAGAAAAGGATGAAAAATAGCATCAGAGCTACCTGTAATCCACAGTCTGGGGAAATAGTTTTCAACACCATGAGATATAGAAGTAGTGAAACAGTACACAGATTGGGATACTTTTAGAGCAGTGTCAGTGTCCAAATTATGTTTAAGTAGAAAAAATAACATCTAAGAGAAAGAAACTGCATGTAAATATTAAGTATGAAAACAGGACAATTCAGTTAACTAAAATTTATGAAGCTTTGAGACTTCTCCCATTTTGATATTCATTTGTATGGTCGAATTATTGTTTGAATGTTTTGAATATTACCCATACATAGATGTGGCAATACATCCTTTATTGTGGAGTTGGGGCAAAACCTGTGAATCACTTGATGCATATACCATCTGTGACAATGGGAAGTTGCAAAAGAAAAACAGTTAATGAATTCTAATATGACTTTAACAGTGCTTTATCTAGATCAAAAGACACCCAAAGGTGCAACAACCAAGATTCAAGCAAAAAGATATAATAGAGATATAAGTGAGATAAAACAGTATCAGATATCCCAATAGAGAGAAAAAATAGCATCAGATATGCACAATCAAAGGTCAAATCCAGGTCACACTATGACGATGCACACATATAACCTCCGACCAATGTCCCTACCAAATATTAACTTCCTACACTTCATGGTTTCTGAAATATTGTCCACACAAGGTATTATAGGTCAAGGTCACTACGGCAAGGCCAAAGATCAAATCAAGGTCACACCATGACATTTTACATCTACACACCCTAGCCAATGTCCTTACTTCCTACACCTTACGGTTCCCAAGATATACCCGGGACGAGATTTTATAGGTCAAGGTCACTACAGCAAGGTTAAAAGTCAAATCAAGGTCACGCCATGACGTTGCACACCTACACCGCCTAACCAATGTCCCTACTACGTATCAACTTCCTACACCTTACGGTTCCCAAGATATTACCCAGACAAGATTCTATAAGTCAAGTTAACTACAGCAAGGTCAAAGGTCAAATCAAGGTCATGCCATGACGTTGCACACTAACCAATGTCCCTTCCAAGTATCAATTTCTCACACCGTACGGTTTCTGAGATATAGCCTGGACAAGTTTTTAAAGGTCAAGGTCACTACGGCAAGGTCAAATCAAGGTCAGACAATGATGTTACACACCTACACCCCCCTACCAATGTTCCTACCAAGTATCAACTTCCTACATCTTACACTTTCCGAGATATAGCCCGGACAAGATTTTATATGTCAAGGTCACTACGGCAAGGTTAAAGGTCAAATCAAGGTCACACCATGATGCTTCACACCTACACCCCCTAATCAATGTCCCTATCACGTATCAACTTCCTACACCTTACTGTTTCAGGGATATACCCTGGACAAGATTTACAAATTTTTAACCCTTAAGGGCTGTGGGGTAAAAACTTGAACTTTAAGTTTGCATACTCTGCGAACCCCCTTGACATTTGTTTCTGTTTTCTAAATGAAATTATTCAAGTAAAATGTAAAATGATATTATTTTGTTACATTTTATCCTGTTTATATGTGAATAAATTTTTAAATATGGACGTTCTGCATCTGCTTCTGTGAAAAATTGCAAATTTAATAAGTAAATTAAATTTTTATAAGTTAATACCCTATCCAATGGACAATTGCTTTACCGGTCAGCCAGGAGAGTGCATTCGCCAGGTGGCGCATCGTACTTCCTCTTCCTGTCTAGACAATGTGATGTAATCGCATCTTTTTTGTGTCTAGTCCTAGTAAGACCCCTAATAAGCTGATAGCGGGGCCGGTTGGGTGGGACTTGCCTGTCCATTTGATAGGGTATTAACTTATAAAAAATTTTATTGCGTTAATACATCCTATCCAATGGACAATTGCTGAATATCTACCGCTTGGTAGGCGGGTAAGCTGCTAGGGACATACATGAACTCATAAAATAACAAAACTGGAACAGGTCCATTTTGACCTTGGGTCGGATGACCTCAAGGGTCAAAGTCGGCTGAGACTAACCGGTTACCCGGAAGTCCAAGGTTGCCCCACCCCCTTTTTCTCAGACCTGCTCTGAGAATAGGAAGAGAGGGTTGAGTTCAGTCCTATAAGAAATAAACTTCCCAAAGGAAGCAAGACACAGTTTTTTTTGTTTTTTTTTTCACTTGTACAGGTTATGTACATATATATATATTTACATATCTACATATCTCCTCATTTTTGGGCTTGGTGGTGGACCTGTTGGGCAGCCACCACTGGCCCCAAATGAAAAAGCTTTGTATCAGCCCAAGCCACATCCTTCATATAGAATTGTGTGAAGGTGTTATGGGATTTCCAGTGACAGGCTGACAAAATCTGCTCTAAGGAGACCCCAGACTGGAAGGCCTTAGAAGCAGCAAAGCCCCTAACATCATGGGCTTTGACCTGATGCAATGTGAGGGCCTCCTGGTCAGAGAGCTCATAACAAAGGATCACAGTTTGTTTAATCCACAAGGAGATAGTGGCAGGTGAGATGTCTTTATCATAACCTTTCTTGAAGGAGACAAAGATCAACTCCTTGTTCTGCCTAATATCTGAGGTCCTGTCCAAGTAATACCGAAGGGCTCTGACTGGACACAAAGACCTGTCACCCTTAAGTGACTTATCCAGAGTTGGGGCCAGGGCTGCTATGACCACTAGAGCCACACTATCTGGACCCTCCTTAGCCAGCTGATTCTTGGATAGAAAGCTGGGTGAAGGGTACAAGAATACCTTAGACCAGTCTGTCTGGTGTCTGATGTTCTTGTGAAACCAAGCATGGATCTCACTCCTGCGTTTACCAGAACCCAGGGCCAGCAGAAAAACAGTCTTGAAGGTCAAGTGTTTTAGTGAGGCCTCTTTCAATGGTTCAAAGGGAGCCTTAGTCAGCTGGTGTAACACCACGGACACATTTCAGGTTGGTATACCTCTCCTGCCCTTGGGCCTGTCTCTATGGAAACTATCCAAGAGGCGGGTGAAATTCTCATCCCTGCTGACATTAATGGTGGAGTTGCCCAACTTGTCAGCAATGGCTGATCTGTATCCATCAATGGTACTTGGCTGTAACTTCCTGTCCTGATATAAGTGCAGCAGGAAGTCAGCTATGGCTTTTAGAGGTGGTGCCCTGAAGTCCACCTGATTACTGAGGCACCACTTTGTAAAAATAGTCCACTTTGCCTCATAGACGGATCTGGTTGATCCTCTTTGAGGAGCCTCAATCCCTGCTCCTTAATCGTTGTGGCTCTAGGAACCACGCATGTAGGTTCAGGTTTGACAAGTTCCTGTGCAGGGTCTGGCTGAATGGTTGAGACACCAGATTGGGCAGGTTGGGTAGACACAAGGGGATCTGACTGGACATTGACACTAGATCCCAAAACCAGGGCATGTTGGGCCATCCTGGGGCAATCAGCATGGTCCTGTTGCAAGGGTAGTCCTGTAACTTCCCCACCATTTTAACCAAGATGGCTGCTGGTGGGAAGGCATATGGGTCCAGATTTTCCCATGACAGGCTGAGTGCATCCACTGCCCATGCCTGGGGGTCCGGAACTGGTGATACAAACTATGGTAGTTTGTTGTTGAATCTGGTGGCAAGCAGGTCCACCTGTGGCTGGTGCCAACGGGAGCATATAGGCTTGAACACCTCTTGGTGAAGGGACCATTCTTTTTGAATGGTCTGGCCTAGTCTGGATAGCTTGTCTGCTTTCACGTTCAGCCGGCTGGGGATGCTACGTGCTCTGAGGTTTACCTGTTTCCTGGTGCACCAGGACAGGATTCTCCACAGTAGGGCACACAGGGAGCCCGACTTTATCCCCCCATCTTTGTTGATATAGGCAACCACTGTTGTGTTGTCTGTGGCTACCTGGACTATATTGTTTGAACAGAGGTCTTGGAACTCTTTTAAGGCCAGAAAGACCGCCTTTAGCTCCAAGTGATTTACGTGCAACTTGCTTTCTGGAACTGACCAGGTTCCCCTTGCAGTCCGTTCGTTTAAGTGAGCGCCCACCCTTCTTTTGATGCATCTGTAAATATCTGCAGAGCATGTTTTAGTGGATGTAATGGTTGACCTGGAAGATCATTGCTTTCCTCCAGCCACCACTTTAAGTGAGGGTGGAGCGACCTGGGAAAGGGTATCACCTTTTCTAGTGATTCTGGTACCCTCCAGTTGTTTTTCAAGTGCCACTGTATGGGTCTCATGTGAAGTCGATCTAGGTGGACTTGTTTTTCTGTGGCTGTCAGAAGTCCTATGAGGTACATGAATTGTCGGACTGGATACACCGGACTGGACAGAATTAACAATATCTTGTCTGTTAAGGTCTGCCAACACTCTGGTGTGGGTCTGACCTTGCCCTCCCTGAGGTCGAACTGGTAACCTATGAAGTTGAAGACCTGTTTTGCATCCAGTTCGGACTTTTCCTCGTTCACCAGCCACCCTAGTTCTCGACAGAGAGCTACCAAGGTCTGTGTATGCTGGAGACAAGTTTGGTGGGGCGTGGCTCTCACCAACCATTCGTCTAGGTACTGGTGGATTCTTATACCCCTCTGTAAGGCCATCAGTTTGACCTCTTTGGCCACCACTGTGAACTCCATAGGTGCTGTGGACAAACCAAAGGGTAGGGCTTTGAACTGGTAGGACTGACCCTGGATGTGAAAACGCGTGTACTTCCTGGACTGACTGTGAAATGGTATCTGGAAGTATGCGTCCTTGAAGTCTATGGATGTGACCTGTGTCTCTGGGGTCTCCATTTTGAACGACTCTGTGTTTAGGAAGGTGCTCAGGTCCAGGATAGGTCTCCACTGGTTGTTGGGTTTGGGTACCAAAAATAGCCGGTTTTAAAAACCCAGTGAGTTTTGGTTTGCCACCAGTTCGACTGCATTTTTGTTTGTCAGCTGATATAGTGCCTCCAGAAGGTGGGACTGTCTTTGTGGGTTTTGATAGTTGCTTATTACAGTTTGTGACCTGGTTAGATTGGGTCTGAAACGGAAGGGGAGAGTGTAACCCTCCCTCAGCATTGTGACTACTTTTGGACTCGAACCGTGAGCCTCCCACTTCTCCCAATATTGCTCGAGCCTTGCCCCTACAGGTGGATTTATGACAACAGTTGGGACATTTGTGACAGTATTTACAGAACTCAAGTGACCTACACAGGAAACGTCATTCACATGCTTTATTTCTGTTTGATTGCAACAATAACTGGGATTTACACTTTCTTTTGTGGCAACCCGGTGACACAATGAACATTTGCAATAAAAGAGTTTACACATAAAAATACAGTCTCGCTCTTGTTGGACAAAGCCCTGTGTTTCTCCATCACTGGTGAAGGGTTCAAATTGTTTTGACTGGCTACACAAGCAAAGTCTTTCAGCCCAGTTACACTCTGCACACAATAATTGTCATTTACGTTGCTTTGAACCCTTGGCTGGTTTCTTTGAGAAAGAGGTAGGCTTGCCACTACCTTTCTTTCCCTGCTGGTGTTCATGTATTTGCTTCCAAGCTGGAAAGGATGACTTCCAGTCCGGTTGTTGTGAAACTCTGTCATTGGAAGCACAAGGGTGAAAACGTCCCGGTTTCCGGTTGAAGTTTTCTAGTTTGAAGAGAAGTCGGTCCGGGAAAGACTGCAAGTGAATGGGAGCTGTAGGTAAAGCAGTGGCTGTGTCCTGTTTTACACCCACGTGTAAATACTAGTATTCCAAATAACTGTCACGACGTGCAAGAGTGAAGTTTGCGACACTAATTAACACACCTTCTGACAAATCCTGCATTGTCCTAGCCATAGCTTGTGTAATTGAACGGTTGAAAGTTGTTAAATACTCCAACTTGTCCACAGCTTGCTGCATTCGTTCTGATGACTTGCTCTTTGCAGTAACAAAGTGCAAGTTCTCGAGTTGTTTTAACACCTCGTCCTGTACCTTTGTCAGACAACGTGACAACCCTGCAGTCTGATTAGACATAATAGACTGTTCCCTGGCAGACCTCTCCGAACGTCTCAAAATTTTCTGGCTAAAGGCCCGGGAATGTGGAGCAGTAGGTAAACTTCTAACCACCCTACTGAACGCATTATTCAGCTTTACCGGTTCCGGAGACCAGTGATGTACAGCAGAACTATCAGAGTCTTTTTTATCAGCCTGCATGTCGTACCATCTAGACGACCTGGGTGTTTTAACAAACTGATCCTGGAGCAGTCCAGCAGTTTGGGTATTCTTAGAGAGATAACCTTCAGCAACAGTGCGGTTTAGCTTCTCCATCTTTCTACAGAGCCAGTCGTCCACCGGTAACTTGACAGAGACCTTCCCAGTGGGTTTTGCTCGGGAACCGCCAAAAGGGTTGTCATCTGTAGAAGACACAATGTCGAATTCAGGGATCTGATGCCAGCCCATGAACGACCTAACGCCTCTGATAGTCTCCCTGTAAGTAGTCTCTTCAGACAGTTCCTGGTCTGTAGATTCATCCCTGGTGAGGTCTGGGGAACCGTCCCGGATGTTTCCATCAATGGGAGATCCTGGTTCACTATGGGGCTCTTCCTCACTGTCTGAACCAGGAAAGTCTGCATACTGGTTGCATACCGGTACTGGTTGGCAGAACATCAGGACCAGCACCGGGAGCCTCAATAGGCTGGGTGGCCATCCCTGCACCGGGAGCCTCAACAGGCTGGGTGGCATTCTTCTGCTTCACATCAGTGTCGGGACCCTCAACAGGGTGGGTAGCACTCTTGTTGACAGCTTCCCTCACCACAGTAGCCTCACCAGCGGACTGACCAAGACTGGAACCGGTGCCCCCAACAGTCACACCAGAGGACAAGCCACTGGTGGAGGTTCCAGGATCAAAAAAGGGCTGATCACTGGTAACCACTGAAGGGGGGTTCTGTACAGGATTCTCAGGAACAGTAAACATCTTGGACACCAGCATAGCATCCAATCTAGAGAGCCATTCACTCCACTTCTCACCCAGGTCTTGATATCATCACACCATGCCTTGCTGCTGGATTTCTTCTTACTGCCAGCCTTGGGGGTAGGGGAATGATCAGCCCTCTTCTTCTTGCTGGCAGCAGGTGAACTACCATCAGATTCCTTGTGTACCCGTCCCAGCACACTGACGTCAACTGGGTCCACGAGAGTAGGGGTAACACTAGCAGGGGAATCCAAAGATGACTATGTGAGGGTGGATAACTGCTTCAACTGCGCAGGTGTGAAAGCTTGGCAGATCTTAATTCCTGCTTCTTAACACACGGATCGTCACCCACTCCCTTGTCTCTACAACGCGCACATTTCCTGTGGTTATCAAACACAGACATAACATGCCCACAAGTTCCTCTATTGTGTAGGAGAAGACATGTTGATCAGTAAACTACTAGCAATATGTCTGAATACTTAAAAGTATATAAATTCAATCAATAAATCAGTTGTCCAAGTGCTTAATCTCTGTATCTACGGATTCTAAGGCACACCATCAAATTCGTAAGCCATAAATCTTCTGGCCATTAAACATGTTCCAAGACATACCCAGGGAGGCAATCCGGTGTTCGGTAGTTAGAAGCTAAGGTGGAAAAGATTTCTGAAATAGGTAGTTTTTTAGTCAACTTTTAAAACATGAGAGATCTGGAGCACAGCGAATGTCATGTGGAAGATCATTCCATACCTTCGGTTCATCATATGAGAACCTGTTGTTGAAGTGGACCCTTGATTTATAGATGGAAGAATAACTAGAGGATCGCTCGCAAAAAAAAAAAGATAAGCGTCCCGAAAAGGATATAAAGGTGAGTGCTAAAGTATTAAGAAAATGCTTCGTTTCTAGCCTTATACTGTTGGGGCAACCAAAGTCAGCGCAGTCTGCTCTATCTAGCACGATTTTCAAGATATAAGCATTTTTGTGTTTTGCAAATTTCGAAAATTCAAAATGTCTGCTATATTTGGCGAGACAAAAAGATTTTGAAAATTGGCATGGCAACTCTGCAGAGATACCCAGCAGGTCAAAAATTTTGTTGAGTTCGCTCCATCTAGTACGGTTTTCGAGATATAAGCATTTTTGTGTTTTGCAAAAACTTTGAAAATTCAAAATGGCCACCATTTTTGGGGAGACAAAAATTTTTGACAAGACCACTGCCACGGTGTGTATCTCCCGCCGAGCATTGAAGGACAAGAAATAGGTTTTCCGAGATATTCACAATTTATCATTTTCGTGTGTGAAAGCTCTTCCAAAAGTAGGTGAATGAGTTATTTGAGAAAAATTGGCTATCTGCAATACTATTAAAAGATAATTCACATTTACTCCTTTTGAGTAGGTGAGTAATTATCTATGGGTCTGAAACTTCATCAAGTGAAAGTTCTCCCAAAAGTAGATGAATGAGTTATTTGATAAAAATTGGGTATCCGCAATACTTTTAGAGATAATTCACATTTACTCATTTTGAGTAGGTGAATAATTAGCTGTGGGTCTGAAACTTCACCAAGTGAAAGCTCTCCCAAAAGTAGGTGAATGAGTTATTTGAGAAAAATTGGCTATCTGCAATACTTTTAGAGATAATTCACATTTACTCATTTTGAGTAGGCGAGTAATTAGCTAGGGGTCTGAAACTTCACCATGTGAAAGCTCTCCCACAAGTAGATGAATGAGTATTTGATAAAAATTGGGTATCCGCAATACTTTTACAGATAATTAGCATTTACTCATTTTGAGTAGGTGAATAATTAGCTATGGGTCTGAAACTTCACCAAGTGAAAGCTCTCCCAAAAGTAGGTGAATGAGTTATTTGAGAAAAATTGGCTATCTGCAATACTTTTAGAGATAATTTGCATTTCCTCATTTTGAGTAGGTGAGTAATTAGCTATGGGTCTGAAACTTCACCATGTGAAAGCTCTTCCAAAAGTAGATGAATGAGTTATTTGAGAAAAATTGGCTATCTGCAATACTTTTAAGAGATAATTCGCATTTACTCATTTTGAGTAGGTGAGTAATTATCTACGGGTCTGAAACTTCAACATGTGAAAGCTCTTCCAAAAGTACATGAATGAGTTACTTGATAAAAATTGGGTATCCGCAATAGTTTTTGAGATAATTAGCATTTACTCATTTTGAGTAGGTGAGTAATTAGCTATGGGTCTGAAACTTCACTGAGTGAAAGCTCTCCCAAAAGTAGGTGAATGAGTTATTTGAGAAAAATTGGCTATCTGCAATACTTTTAGAGGTAATTCGCATTTACTCATTTTGAGTAGGTGAGTAATTATCTACGGGTCTGAAACTTCACCATGTGAAAGCTCTCCCAAAAGTAGATGAATGAGTTATTTGATAAAAATTGGGTATCCACAATAGTTTCAGAGATAATTAGCATTTACTCATTTTGAGTAGGTGAATAATTAGCTATGGGTCTGAAACTTCACTGAGTGAAAGCTCTTTGGGATAGCTGCTCTGCAGAGATACCCTGAAGATCAAAAATTTCGTCGAAATCGCTCTATGTAGTACGGTTTTCGAGATATTAGCATTTTTGTGTTTTGCAATTTTTGCGCAAAAATTCGAAAATTAAAAATGGCAGCCATTTTTGGCAAGACAAAATTTTTTTGAAAATCGGCATGGCTACTCTGCAGAGATACCCTATGGGTCAAAAATTTCGTTGAAATCGCTCTATCTAGCACGGTTTTCGAGATATAAGCATTTTTATGTTTTGCAATTTTTGCGAAAAATTCGCAAATTCAAAATGGCCGCCATTTTTGGCGAAACAAAATTTTTTTGAAAATAGGCATGGCTACTCTGGAGAGATACCGTGCGGGTCAAAAATTTCGTCGAAATCGCTCTATCTAGTACGGTTTTCGAGATACAAGCATTTTTATGTTTTGCAATTTTTGCGAAAAATTCGAAAATTCAAAATGGCCGCCATTTTTGGCGAGACAAAATTTTTTTGAAAATTGGGATAACTACTCTTCAAATATACCCTGTGGGTCAAATATTTCGTCGAAATCACTCTATCTAGCATGGTTTTCGAGATATAAGCATTTTTGTGTTTTCCTTATTTGGAAAATTCATAATGATTAATTAATCATTAATTACTCGGCCATTTCTTAACCAATCAATGCCAAAATCTAATTATTTTTAGATTTTAATAGAATGAATGTATTCGCCAAGTTTCAGGTGAATTGATAAAAGTCCTTTCAAGTTATCATCCGGACAAGCTTCCCCATCAAAAAAAGACATTTTTGGTCATGTGACCTCTCTGATTGGTTGAAATGTCACTGCAGCATATTCAAAAAAATTCCCCAAGGCTACTGCCTAAACCTGCCAAATTTGAAAAGAATCCGCCTAACAGTTACAGAGTTATAAGGAAAACAAAATGCGGAGCCGGCGGAGCCTGAAGGTCTCCCATACACAAACAAGCGTCCCTTGCGGGGACGCTTAATAATGAGGAACCTGGAGGAACAAATTTTTGGGGTCAGAGCGTCTTGTATTAACAGCTGATTTGTACAAGGAGAGATATCGTGCAAAATACTTAGGCTGACCAGTAGTGAGCACTAGGGTTTTAAAGATAATTCGCTGTCTGATCGGTAGCCAATGAAGTGTCTTCAAACTAGATGTGATATGGGTGAACTTAGAAGCACCAGGGACAAACCGAGGAAGAGCATTTTGAACATATTGGAGCCTAGTAGCATTACGGGATGACAAACTACGAAATAGAGAATTGCAATTATCCAAACAACTGCTGACCAGAGCATTTGCAATCACCACTGATGTATCAACGGAAAAAACCTCCTGATACGATGAAGGTCCCTGAGGCTAATAAAACAAGATTTGATGACAGAATTTACGTGATTGGTGAAACAAAACTTTGCATCAAACAGGACACCCAAATTGCGAGCAACATCTGTGGGAGAGAGACAATTTCCCAGGATATTGACAGGAAAAGAGTCACTGAGCCACTTGTATCTGTCTTTGGCACCAAAAACTATGAATTCAGTTTTATCAGGGTTTAGCTTGTTTTCAGACATTCAGACCTGAATATCGTTCAAACAGGATTTTAGACGGTCAAGAAACTTAAGATTATCATCAGGGGATAAGTGAATAAACAGCTGGGTGTCGTCGGCATAAAAGTGGTATTTAACTCCAGTATATTTCCTGATGACTTGACCAAGGGGTGTTGTGTAGAGGGAGAACAGTAGGACCTAAGACAGAGCCGTGGGGGACTCCGAAACTCAATTTGAACAAATTTGAAAGAGTAGAACCAATCTTGACTGACTGAAAACGATCCTGAAGATAGCATCAGAACCATTTTAGTGCAGTTCCTGCAAAGCCAAACCTAGCTGACAAACAGGAAAGGAGTGTGTCATGATAGAGTTTATTGTAAAACTTCAAAACCGTTTCTTTGTAGAACATACGTCTGCACACTCTTCGCGCCAAATGAAAAAGATCTACATATATGTACATGATGAATATCGATGAAAAAATCTCAGCACATCAAATATCTTCCAAACACCAAAACAATTGTCCCAACCTTAGAGTCAATGTTAGTTTAAGGTAAGGAGTTTAAGGTAACCTTTTCCTGAAGGATCTGTTCAAGGTTTGTTACATCCACAACTGAAACATGCATAGAATTGCACAGTATTTGAAATACTGTTTAAAAATTATTAAACTTAAAGTGAATATAATTCTGTTATTACTGGTAGTTTAAGGTCACCTTTTACTGTATGACACTTATCTATGGCCAGTTACATATACATGGCAAAATTTGGATGAAATTTCTTAATTTATTTTCACTGTACTCTATGGAAAAATAAAAAAATATAAACTTAACAAATAGTTTTTAATATGTGTGGGTTTAAGGTCACCTTAAAACAGGGCACACCTTGACACCCAGTTACAACAACATGGTAAATTTGAATTTGAATCCATCAACCCATTTTTGAGATACTGTCTGGAAATGAATAACCTTAATAAGTATGTTACTACTGGGAGTTTAAGGTTACCTTAAAATGGGGCACACCTTGAGATCCAGTTACATGCACATGCCAAATTGGAATTTAATCCATCATGCCATTTTTGAGATACTCTCTGCAAAGGATGTGTGACAACGACACTGACCATACTTGTCCTCAAACATAGCTGCTAGTGACACAAAAGAAATAAAAACCTTAAACTCATAAGTTTATAAAATATCAGGAATTTACTATAACCTTACAAAAGAACTTTTTTGGTGCAGACAGATATATATGATGAATATCAAAGAATAAAGTCTTAATTAGCACATCAAATATCTTTTAAAAACCAAAAAAATTGTCCCAACCTTAAACTCAAAGAGTTAGTTTGCAGAGTGAGGGAATCTTTTCCTGTAGGTTTTGTTCACGGTTTGTTACATCCACAACTTGAACGATGCTTAGAATTGCACAGTGTTTGACATACTGTTGAAGAGGTCCTTGGTGGCCTATTGGTTAGCAAGTTTGGCATCTAATCATAGGCTGTCACCTCTGTGGGTTCGAGTCCCACAAGTGACAATGCTGAGAACCTGTCCCAATATGACCCTGGCTGTTGAACGGGACGTTAAACCCCAACTTTGACTTTGACTTTGACATACTGTTGAAAAATTGCCAAACTTAAAGTGCATATAATTCTGTTATTACTGGGAATTTAAGGTCACCTTATTCTATGGCACTTACCTGTGGCCAGTTACATATACATGCAAAATTTGAATGAAACTCCCGTGGTATCTTCAGTATACTCTATGAAAAAATAAAAAACTTAAACTCAAAATAAATCTTTTATACATGGGAGTTTTATGTCACCTTAAAATAGGACACACCTTCAATACCAGTTAGAACCACATGCCAAATTTGAATTGAATCCATTAACCAATTTTTGAGATACTGTCTGGAAACTGAAAAACTTAAAATCAATATAAGTATGTTATTAGTGGGAGTTTAAAGTCACCTTAAAAGAGCATACCTTGAGGATGAGTTACATCCACATGCCAAATTTGAATTTCATCCATCATGCCTTTTTTGAGATACTGTCTGAAAAGGAAGTGACGACACTGACAATGTGTTATTACTGGGAGTTTAAGGTTACCTTAATATATGGCACTTATCTATGGCCAGTCACATATACATGCAAAATTTGAATGAAATTTCTTAAGTTACCTTTAGTATACTCTATTAAAAATAAAAAAAACTTAAACTCAGCATAATTCTTTTATACATGGGAGTTTATGGTCACCTTAAAATAGGACACACCTTGAATACCAGTTACAACCACATGCTAAATTTGAATTGAATCCATCAACCCACTTTTGAAATACTGTCTGGAAACAGAAAAACTTAAAATCAATATAAGTATGTTAGTAGTGGGAGTTTAAGATCACCTTAAAACAGGGCACACCTTGAGTAAGAGTTACATCCACATGCCATATATGAATTTAATCCATCATGCCATTTTTGAGATACTGTCTGGAAAGGAAGTGTGACGACACTGACAATGTGTTATTACTGGGAGTTTAAGGTCACCTTAATGTATGGCACTTATCTATGGCCAGTTATATATACATGCAAAATTTGAATGAAATTTCTTAAGTTACCTTTAGTATACTCTACTAAAAATTAAAAAACTTAAACTCAGCATAATTCTTTTATACATGGGAGTTTATGGTCACCTTAAAATAGGACACACCTTGAATACCAGTTACAACCACATGCTAAATTTGAATTGAATCCATCAACCCACTTTTGAAATACTGTCTGGAAACAGAAAAACTTAAAATCAATATAAGTATGTTACTAGTGGGAGTTTAAGATCACCTTAAAACAGGGCACACCTTGAGTAAGAGTTACATCCACATGCCATATATGAATTTAATCCATCATGCCATTTTTGAGATACTGTCTGGAAAGGAAGTGTGACGACACTGACAATGTGTTATTACTGGGAGTTTAAGGTCACCTTAATGTATGGCACTTATCTATGGCCAGTTATATATACAAGCAAAATTTGCATGCAGTTTCTTAAGTTATCTTCAATATACTCTACGGAAAGTAAAAAACTTAAACTCAAGATAATTCTTTTATACAGAGGAGTTTAAGGTCACCTTAAAATAGGGCATACCTTGAATACCAGTTACAACCACATGCCAAATTTGAATTTAATCCATCATGTCATTTTTGAGATACTGTCTGGAATGGAAGTGTGACAACATCACTGACAATGTGCTATTACTAGGAGTTTAAGGTCATCTTAATGTATGGCACTTATCTAAGGCCAGTTACATATACATGCAAAATTTGAATGAAATTTCGCAAGTTTTATACAGTATACTCTATGGAAAAATAAAAAAATTAAACTCAACATAATTCTTGGGAGTTTAAGGCCACCTTAAAATAGGACACACCATCAATAGAAGTTACAACCACATGCCAAATCTGAATCGAATCCATCAACCAATTTTCGAGATACTATCTAGAAACTGAAAAACTTAAAATCAATATAAGTATGTTACTAGTGGGAGTTTAAGGTAACCTTAAAATAGGGCACACCTTGAAAGCCAGTTACAACCAAATGCCAAATTTGAATTCAATTCATCAACCCCTTTTTGAGATACTGTCTGGAAATGAAAAACCTTAATCTTAATATAAATATGTTACTACTGGGAGTTTAAGATCACCTTAAAATAGGCACATCTTGAGGACCAATTACATGCACATGCCAAATCTGAACTTAATCTATCATGCCATTTTTGAGATACACTCTAAAAATGAAGTGTGGCAATGACGCTGACCATATTTGTCCTCCAACATAGCTGCTAGTGACACCAAGGTAATGCAACCTTAAACTCTTAAATTTATCAAATATCAGGAATTTACTATAACTTTACAGAAGAGATTTTTTCTTGTGTAGACAGATGTATGTGATGAATATCAAAGATTAAAGTCTTAATTAGCACATCAAATATCTTTCAAACACCAAAAATTGTCCCAACCTTAAACTCAAAATTAGTTTGCAGATGTGAGGGAGTTTAAGGGAATCTTTTCCTGTAGTTTTTCTTCACGGTTTGTTACATCCACAACTTGAAAGATGCTTAGAATGGCAGTGTTTGAAATACTGTTAAAAAATTGCCACACTTAAAGTGAATATAATTCTGTTATTACTGGGAGGTTAAGGTCACCTTATTGACATGCACTTACCTGTGGCCAGTTACGTATACATGCAAAATTTGAATGAAATTTCTCAAGTTATTTCCAGTATACTCTATTGAAAAATAATGTAAACTCAATATAACCTTTTAATACATGAGCGTTTAAGGTCACCTTAAAGTAAGGCACACCTTGAAAATCAGTTACAAGCACATGCCAAATTTGAATTGAATCCAACAAATTTTTGAGATACCGTCTGGAAACAAAAAACCTTCAAATCAATACAAGTATCTTACTACTGTGAGTTTAAGGTCACCTTAAATAGGGCACACCTTGAGGAAAAGCTTCATCAATATGCCAAATTGGAATTTAATTTTTTTAAATTCATTTTTGAGAAAATAAGTGTGAAGACTACTCTGACCATGTATGTCTTCCATCAAAGCTGTTAGTGACACAAATTAATGCAACCTTTAACTCATTAGTTTATAAAAGTATGTGCAACTTACTATAACCTTACAAAAGAGACCATTTTTGGTGGATATATATGTACATGATGAATATGGATGTAAAAAGTCCTAATTAGCATATAAAATATCTTCCAAACACCAAAAATACTGCCCCAACCTTAAACTCAAAGTTTGTTTGCACTGTTGTATGTTAGCGAGTTTAAGGTAATCTTTTCTTGAAAGTTCTGTTCAAGGTTTGTTACATCCACAACTGAAATGCATAGAACTGCACAATACTTGAAATATTGTTCAAAAGTTAGCAAACTTAAAGTGAAATAATTCTGTTATTAACGGGAGTTTAAGGTCACCTTATTGTGTGGCACTTACCTATGGCCAGTTATATATAATTCCAAAAGTTGAATGAAATTTCTGAAGTTACTTTCAGTATACTCCATGGAGAAAGAAAAAAAATGTAAACTGGACATAATTTTTTTATATAAGGGAGTTTAAGGTCACCTTAAAATAGGGCACACCTTCAAAAATAGTTACAACCACATGCCAAATTAGAATTGAATCCATCATGCCATTTTTGAGATATTGTCCGGAAACGAAAAAACTTAAATTGAGTTTAAATATTTTACTAGTGGGAGTTTAAGGTCACAAAACCATACAGCACACCCCCAGGACCAGTTACATCCACCTGCCAAATTTGAATTAAATCTGACAAGCCATTTTTGAGATACTGTCCAGAATACAAAGTGTGACGACGACAGACGACGCCATAAAATTGGATGACGAAGCAATCCCTATATGCCACTCAGCATAAATCCTGGTGACACAAAAATGGTTAATCTTTGCTGAAAATGACGCATGTTTCAAAGATTGTAACAAACACATGAAAATATACCTCGCAAATTGGTGAACAAAATCAGTTATTTTTAATCTTCAAGTTGTCTGTCTTCAGTATATTTAAGCATGAAGAATATTCTTTTCATTTTTTTTTTTTTTTGCCAATGCCTAATATTATAGAGTAATAAATTCTAACTACATTTATAGTATGCATGTGGTTTTCCGATTGTTTTCTGGTTTGTTTTTTTCTACCAAGGATGTATTACTTTCCTCCACCTTCTCATCTCCCCATCTTAATATGATCTATACAATCTGTTTTATGAAATGTTTAACCCAAAGAAATCCATCACACTCCAACTATCTATTTTGGTATGACATACCTCCACCAAGAAGATTAGGTTTTGGATGTGTAAATTTGTTTGTCAGAATATGCTGATAACTCTAATGAACGTGTCCTTCTGGAAAGTTTTTATTATGACAGGGACTGATCAAAGGAAGAGGTGATTAAATTTTGGGAAAGACCCAGATCATGCTTTTGACACAAAATCTTGAACATTGGGACACAAAAAAAACAAGGTTAGGATCCAGGTACAAACAAAAGAAGCTCAAATGTTAACTTAAAATTACAGTCCTTTGTCATTCTGTCATATCCCCAGTGGCAGGCTGAAGAACCTCACGGACATTAAATAAAAGGTGACATTATCAGGAGTGGTCAGTCCCTATGTCTTGGGATGTACTTGTGCAGTCTGGATAGCAATTTAAAACCTGTAGTAAGACAGCTGTTCCACATTCAAGGACTGTATTATTGTCACCGACAACTCGGGGCCAACAGATGTCACCCAGGGCTGGTATTCACAGAATGGATCAAACTCAAGTTGAGCCAAAAATACTCTCAAGTTTACAGCTGTTTATACTGAACTTGAGCCGATGTTTGGCTCAACTTGAGATTAATCCCTTTTGTGAATACGGGTCCAGGGTCATCCTGGACCACCAGTTGCAGCAGGTGGCCATGATAATCATCCAAGGAAGATTATTAACATGTTAAGAATCAATCCCCCCCTCCCCTCATTCTTGGTCAGAAAGTTTGGCATCTACTCAGGGGCTGCCACCTCTGTGTGGTTTGAGTCCCACAAGTGGCAGTACTGAGGACCCGTCCCAATATGAACTTGGCTGTTGAACGCGACGTAAAACCCCAACTTTGACTTCAACCACCAAACCATTGAGTACCATCCAATTTAATCTCAGCTGTTGTTTAGTCATTGAGGAAATGGGGTTTTTCCTATTACATCATGTTATTGCAGTTTTCTTGCATCCTTCTGCCTTTCAGCTATATCTCTGATAATTTTGCATATTTAATGATTTCATTTCTTACATGTGGACAAAGGTTATCTTGGAAAAACCAGGTCAACTAGAGGATCGCTCGCAAAAAAAAAAGATAATGTTTTTGCATAGCAAAAACAAAGTGTCCCGAAAAGGATATAAAGGTGAGTGCTAAAGTATTAAGAAAATGCTTCGTTTCTAGCCTTATACTGTTGTGGCAACCAAAGTCAGCGCAGTCTGCTCTATCTAGCACGGTTTTCAAGATATAAGCATTTTTGTGTTTTGCAAAAAATAAAAAAATTAAAAATGTCCGCTATATTTGGCGAGACAAAAATATTTTGAAAATTGGCATGGCTACTCTGCAGAGATACCCAGCAGGTCAAAATTTTGTTGAGTTCGCTCCATATAGCACGGTTTTCGAGATATAAGCATTTTTGTGTTTTGCAAAAACTTTGAAAATTCAAAATGGCCACCATTTTTGGGGAGACAAAAATTTTTGTCAAGACCACTGCCGTGGTGTGTATCTCCCGCCGAGCATTAAAGCAGAAGAAATAGCTTTTCCGAGATATTCACAATTTGTCATTTTCGTGTGTGAAAGGTCTTCCAAAAGTAGGTGAATGAGTTATTTGAGAAAAATTGGCTATCTGCAATACTATTAAGAGATAATTCACATTTACTCATTTTGAGTAGGTGAATAATTATCTATGGGTCTGAAACTTCACCAAGTGAAAGCTCTCCCAAAAGTAGGTGAATGAGTTATTTGAGAAAAATTGGCTATCTGCAATACTTTTAGAGATAATTCACATTTACTCATTTTGAGTAGGTGAGTAATTAGCTATGGGTCTGAAACTTCACCATGTGAAAGCTCTCCCACAAGTAGATGAATGAGTATTTTATAAAAATTGGGTATCCGCAATACTTTTACAGATAACTAGCATTTACTCATTTTGAGTAGGTGAGTAATTAGCTATGGGTCTGAAACTTCACCAAGTGAAAGCTCTCCCAAAAGTAGGTGAATGAGTTATTTGAGAAAAATTGGCTATCTGCAATACTTTTAGAGATAATTCGCATTTACTCATTTTGAGTAGACGAGTAATTAGCTATGGGTCTGAAACTTCACCAAGTGAAAGCTCTCCCAAAAGTAGGTGAATGATTAATTTGAGAAAAATTGGCTATCTGCAATACTTTTAGAGATAATTCGCATTTACTCATTTTGAGTAGGTGAGTAATTAGCTATGGGTCTGAAACTTCACCAAGTGAAAGCTCTCCCAAAAGTAGGTGAATGAGTTATTTGAGAAAAATTGGCTATCTGCAATACTTTTACAGATAATTCGCATTTACTCATTTTGAGTAGGTGAGTAATTAGCTATGGGTCTGAAACTTCACCAAGTGAAAGCTCTCCCAAAAGTAGGTGAATGATTAATTTGAGAAAAATTGGCTATCTGCAATACTTTTAGAGATAATTCGCATTTACTCATTTTCAGTAGGCGAGTAATTAGCTATGGGTCTGAAACTTCACAGAGTGAAAGCTCTCCCAAAAGTAGGTGAATGAGTTATTTGAGAAAAATTGGCTATCTGCAATACTTTTAGAGATAATTCGCATTTACTCATTTTGAGTAGGTGAGTAATTAGCTATGGGTCTGAAACTTCACCAAGTGAAAGCTCTCCCAAAAGTAGGTGAATGAGTTATTTGAGAAAAATTGGCTATCTGCAATACTTTTAGAGATAATTCACATTTACTCATTTTCAGTAGGTGAGTAATTAGCTATGGGTCTGAAACTTCACCAAGTGAAAGCTCTGCCAAAAGTAGGTGAATGAGTTATTTGAGAAAAATTGGCTATCTGCAATACTTTTAGAGATAATTCGCATTTACTCATTTTGAGTAGGTGAGTAATTAGCTATGGGTCTGAAACTTCACAGAGTGAAAGCTCTCCCAAAAGTAGGTGAATGAGTTATTTGAGAAAAATTGGCTATCTGCAATACTTTTAGAGATAATTCGCATTTACTCATTTTGAGTAGGTGAGTAATTAGCTATGGGTCTGAAACTTCACCAAGTGAAAGCTCTCCCAAAAGTAGGTGAATGATTAATTTGACAAAAATTGGCTATCTGCAATACTTTTAGAGATAATTCGCATTTACTCATTTTGAGTAGGTGAGTAATTAGCTATGGGTCTGAAACTTCACCAAGTGAAAGCTCTCCCAAAAGTAGGTGAATGAGTTATTTGAGAAAAATTGGCTATCTCCAATACTTTTAGAGATAATTCGCATTTACTCATTTTGAGTAGGTGAGTAATTAGCTATGGGTCTGAAATTTCACCAAGTGAAAGCTCTCCCAAAAGTAGGTGAATGAGTTATTTGAGAAAAATTGGCTATCTGCAATACTTTTAGAGATAATTCACATTTACTCATTTTGAGTAGGTGAGTAATTAGCTATGGGTCTGAAACTTCACCATGTGAAAGCTCTCCCACAAGTAGATGAATGAGTTATTTGATAAAAATTGGGTATCCGCAATACTTTTACAGATAATTAGCATTTACTCATTTTGAGTAGGTAAATAATTAGCTATGGGTCTGAAACTTCACCATGTGAAAGCTCTCCCAAAAGTAGGTGAATGAGTTATTTGAGAAAAATTGGCTATCTGCAATACTTTTAGAGATAATTCGCATTTACTCATTTTGAGTAGGTGAGTAATTGGCTATGGGTCTGAAACTTCACCATGTGAAAGCTCTTCCAAAAGTAGGTGAATGAGTTATTTGAGAAAAATTGGCCATCTGCAATACTTTTAGAGGTAATTCGCATTTACTCTTTTTGAGTAGGTGAGCAATTAGCTATGGGTCTGAAACTTCACCAAGTGAAAGCTCTTTGGGATAGCTGCTCTGCAGAGATACCCTGAAGATAAAAAATTTCGTTGAAATCGCTCTATGTAGCACGGTTTTCGAAATATTAGCATTTTTGTGTTTTGCAATTTTTGCGCAAAAATTCGAAAATTCAAAATGGCCGCCATTTTTGGCAAGCCAAATTTTTTTTGAAAATTGGGATGGCTACTCTGCATAGATACCCTGTGGGTCAAAAATTTTCGTCGAAATCGCTCTATCTAGCACAGTTTTCGAGATATAAGCATTTTTGTGTTTTGCAATTTTGCGAAAAATTCGAAAATTCAAAATGGCCGCCATTTTTTGCGAGAAATTTTTTGTTTGAAAATTGGCATGGCTACTCTGCAGGGATCCCCTGCGGGTCAAAAATTTCGTCGAAATCGCTCTATCTAGCAGGGTTTTCGAGATATAAGCATTTTTATGTTTTGCAATTTTTGCGAAAAATTCGAAAATTCAAAATGGCCGCCATTATTGGCAAGACAAAAATTTTTTCAAAATTGGGATAACTACTCTGCAGAGATACCCTGTGGGTCAAAAATTTTGTCGAAATCGCTCTATCTAGCACGGTTTTCGAGATATAAGCATTTTTGTGTTTTCCTTATTTGGAAAATTCGTAATGATTAATTAATCATTAATTACTCGGCCATTTCTTGACCAATCAATGCCAAAATCTAATGATTTCCAGATTTTAATAGAATGAATGTATTTGCCAAGTTTCAGGTGAATTGATAAAATTCCTTTCAAGTTATCATCCGGACAAGCTTCCCCATCGAAAAAAGATATTTTTGGTCATGTGACCTCTCTGATTGGTTGAAATGTCACTGCAGCATATTCAAAAAAATCCCCCAAGGCTACTGCCTAAACCTGCCAAATTTGAAAAGAATCCGCCTAACGGTTACAGAGTTATAAGGAAAACAAAATGCGGAGCCGCCGGAGCCGGCGGAGCCTGAAGCTCTCCCATACACAAACAAGCGTCCCTTGCGGGACGCTTAATAAAGGAGGTGCCGTACATTGGCCCAATTAACATATAAACAGTTAAGAGCAATACATAGAAACCCGGTTCAACCCAATTAATACACTAAGATACAGAACCTAATTAAACGAAAGATAATGGTGATTTTTTTAATTGGTCTTGAAATAAAGAAGTTATGCTCTGCGTAAATCAGACACAGTATTACACACTAATATTATCTACTTATCTGATAAAAGTTGGAAAATTCTTTAAAGTTAAAAATGTACTGCGTTGGCTTATATTGCATGGCATCTGTGCAAAAAGTAAATGTATAATATAAAACTTTAAAAAACTAGACATTGCTTCTCGACGCAGTGTATCCCCGGACGGGACATGGTTGAGGCGTGACATACAGAGTACTTCCAGCCATATAGGTGAGTTATAAGCACTTTAAAGTTTGGCTATCCTCGTTTGACCTTGAAGGAGGGGCCCAAGGTCAAATCTGACCACACCAGAAGATTCCCAGCCATTGATTTCCTGCTGTAAAGCTAAGAATGCACAAAGCTGTACCGTACTGTTACATAAACCAACCCCCTTAGTGATATCATGACAGGGAAAATCCTACAAAGGTCTTCTTTAATTAACATAAACAAGCGTTGTAGACATAGACAAGCTGGAGAAAGTGTTGTACATTGGATGTACAACATTGGATGTAACTTTAGTAAATTTTGTGTAAATGCTACAAAGCATTTCAGTAACGAGTATTGATAACTTCATATATAATCATGTGTGCAAGTATGTATTGCTATTTAGATTGTCCACAGGGTTTTGCAATAGGTTTTAATACATTGTGAAAGCATAAAAGCAACAATAAAGGCAAAAGCTATTTCATGACTCCAGTTTGACCCATACATGGGGGTCAGGAGGTAAAACTAACCGGCTATTTAGACTGTCCACATATGGTTTCCCAATACCTCTTAATACATTCCGAAGCTATAATAGCAACAATGAAGGAGCTATCAGGTAAAAACTCCAAAACAGCTATTTTTTACCCCAGCTTGACCCATAGGGGGGGTGGGTCGGGTGGTAAAACTGACCGGCTACTTAGACTCTCCACATATGCTTTCCCAATACTTTTTAATACATTCTCAATCTATAAAAGCAACATTAAAGGAGATATAAGACAAAAACTCGAAATCAGCTATTTTATGACCCCAGTTTGGCCCATGGGGGGGAGGGATCAGGGGATAAAAGTGACCAGCTATTTAGATTCTCCACATATGCTTTCCCAATACCTCTTAATACATTCTGAAGCTATAAAAGCAACAATAAAGGAGATATAAGGCAAAAACTCCAAAGCAGCTATTTATGACCCCAGTTTGGCCCATAAGGGGGTGGTCGGGGGGTTAAAGGGACGCTTAACAAGTTATAAGCACTTTCAAGTTTGGCTATCTTCGTTTAACCTTGAAGGAGGGGCCCAAGGTCAAATCTGACCACACCCAAAGATTCTCAGCCCATGATAACCCCAAATATCCCTCAAAAAAATGACCTCGGTAAGGTACTTTGGCGTTCTGTGGATGACCTTCAATGAAGAGCTTCAAGGTCAAATTTCTGCATGCTTACAGAGGACATATATATGTATTATATATACCAACCATAGGATGATCTAACTTTCTGTATATGAGAACTGGGCCAAAATGTGAAAAAATGGCCAAAATCTGACCTTTAAGAGGCCACCAGTGACTTTGAAATTGAAGGTCAAGGTCAAAAACAACAGCATTCGTGGCATTGCCCATATATACCCACATACCAAATTTGAAAGTTCTAACTAAAATTTTTTTAAGTTATCGCGTCCAAAAGGAAATCTCTGCGGCGGTGGTGGCGGCGTGACCGTACTGAATCCTAAGTATCCCTGACTTTCGTCCTGGGATACAAATATAATCTCATCATATCATCGCCATGTTGGTGTCCAAAGGCTTTACAGGCCTAAAAAGATATTTTACTGGTTTGACTTGTTTTGGAAATATGACCAAGGTTATTTTGGTTTGGTATTGTGCAGCAAAGATACTGGGTTTAACCAGTATAGTATGCTGGTTGATATAAACATTTAACTAGCACATGATTTCCTAGAGGTTGGCTTCACATTGCAAACCTCTAGGACCAATAATAAGTGAGTGATAAGCATTTTTCAGTTTGGCTATCCTCAGTTGCCCCTGAAGGAGGGGTCCAAGGCCAAATCTGACCACATGAGAAGATTCATAGCCCATTTTTTGCAATAGGTTGGTTCCACACTACAAACCTCTAGGACCAATAATAAGTGAGTTGACAGAACTTTTAAGTTTGGCTATCCTTGTTTGACCTTGCAGGAGGGGCCCAAGGTCAAATCTGACTACATAAGAAGATTCATAGCCCATGTTTTCCTATAGGTTGGTTTCACATTGCAGGACCAATAATAAGGGAGATATAAGGACTTTTCATGACTGAAAAGAAATGCCCATAGTGGCCATCTTGGTTTTCAAAATGAGGCCAAAATTATTTCCAGTCAAGATTTTGTAATGATGAACATATCCTTCGAATTTGAGATCTCTACCTTCAATAGCCTTTGCTCTAGAGGGCTAACAAAACTCCTTGCTGAAAGTCGAAAAACCACCTGTGGCGGCCATCTTGTTTTTTTTAAAATGAGGCCAAAAATATTCCCAGGCAAGATTTTATGGTTATAAATATATCCTGCAAATTTGAGAAGTCTACCTATAATACCTTAGCCTCTAGATTACATGCGTGATCCATGGTATCCACCAGATGCTATCCTTTGGATACAACAAAAATTTCCAATTTTATTAAGAATATTGTGACACTTTTCTAAAACCGTATTTTCAATTTACAATTTTATGGTAGTTTCTGTATTTTTACTGGATTTGTACAGTGTTGATTCACTGATCAAACAATGATGGAAGTTTGCTAGCTTGTATAAGATACCAAACATCAAACTCAAAATTATAAATGGATTCACAGCAGAAGCGAGTATGTGTATATATGAGATATATAACAGGCTGACCTTTCCAGTCCAGGTTCTTCCAGGTAGGCCAGCCAACAAAGCCTGCAGTAGAACTCCCAGGTGTGGAGGGCCTAATGAGCTGCCCAACTTATTGGCTATTGTTTGCATGGAGGCAGCGCCTTGACCCTTCATGGCCCAAGCCTGGGATTCAAGGGCAGTCTGACTTATGGCAACCAGCTCCTGAGAAAAATAAGGTTACAAGTACTTAGTGACCAGTGAAGTCCATTTAGAGATGTTAGATTGTACTAAAGGACTACGGAAATGTCAACTATGACTTCATGTAGTCTCTGACTACAGATTTACTTACTGAACTATTCCCTAGCAGCATCAAAATTGACAGAAAAAATGCAATATATTAAAACTAGAAAAAGGTTTTTGCTTACACAAACGAGTGGCCCGGATGAAAATGTGGGGTTTTTAAAGCTGTAGTAGTTGCGGTATCCGACTGTAAGCAGAATGTAAGCTTTACTGTGTTTTGTAAAGTAGTATATTTTACGAAAAGTATATGTCATTTTTACTATAAGTTCGCATAACAGAAATTGTAACTGTAAAATTTATCTGCTAGAAAGAAAATGCTTTTGCAGAAATTAACCCTAGAAAGTGTGCATCTAGCATATTTGTATTCTGCAGACCTAAATATATGCCCCTTAAATGCATCTTAAGAAATAACTAGGCTAGAAAAATGTTACTAGATCTATTGGGAAAGAAAAGTATGAGTTTACATGTTAGAATATTTATGAATGACTTAGTAATTGAAATTAAAAATTTAGGCTCAGGAATAACAGTAGATCGTGATCCATTTCACCTTTCAATAATGCAAACAATTAAGACCAAACAAGTTACTCAACTTGTTGTAGCTATGGAAAAAGTAGCCTAATAACATATTTTAACAAAATGCTCCAAATGCAATACTTTTCAAGTTATAAGTGATTTAGTGCATGATTTCAGGAATTTTCAGGATGATTTCATTTCCCACTTGAGCTAAAATTTATTAAATCTAGAAGTCTAACTGAAATGAGAGAAAGTGAAAGAAAACAACATACATTCGAAAGAACAGCATACACAGCTAGACTTGATAAAGCTCAGTGAAATTGAACCTTCACAGTTACTTTCATTTACAGAAGAGAGACACATTTTACATTAATGTTCTACTTTTTGTTTGACTGAAGTGCACACACACAAACACATGTATCTATGGATCATCTATACCACACACACACACTCTCCCTCCATCCACCCCCCTACCCCCACATATAGAGGCAATTCTTTTCTCACCTGCATTTTATGTGCAGTAAACAGGAGTGGGGGGGGGGGGTCTTTCTGCATACATAATATACTGTACAAGAAAAACTGTTTATGAGAAAGTTTTTTTTTCAGTCATTTTATATTCTGAAAGAAGTCAAGTCTATACATTTGACCAATTTACATAGTCTATGTGAACAAGTAGCTACATCATCAACTCCTTCTGCAAAACAAAAGTTGAATCAATTAAAGCTTTTTTTCCAAAAAGGAAAAGTTATATCCCCACAATTCAAAAAGAATGGAATCAGAAGAATGTGATTTTTCAATGTGCCAAAAATTGGGAATTTACATTATATGAACACTGATCAGCTGCAATATGTTATGAACCACATCAGTGCATGATAAATACCTCTTTTTTTTCTTTGAAGATGCCATAACTTCATAAACACTAGGAGGTTAGGTTTGCCAGACAGCAGAAATTTTGTTTTAAGTATACATATGCCAGGTGTGGTTTAAAAAAAGTCTTAAAATAAATGAGCTGGGAGCAAGAAGTATATATTTATTATGTTAAGATATCCAACGTCTCTTAAACACAGGAATTTTAAGTGAAATGTCATACAAAATCTTCCTTAATTATAATCAATATAATTAATAATTAATATAAAATAAGAATGTCCCTTTTGTCACCCTTTATAAGTGCATAAAGTGTAGCTGAGGTCAGTTAAACAATAAGATAGCTGGAGGCTGAAAACTTCCTTTTTTCACTGTAAGGTGACCATAACTTCACTCATATTGCGACTTTAAGGTGACCATAAAATGAGTATGTCCCTTTCTGCCAACCTTTATAAATGTGAAAGTTTTATTCTAAAAAATTAAACTTTAACTGAGTTTAGGACAGAAAAAGCCTACATTTTAAGATTGCCATAACAACATTAATATTTAAATCATAAGGTAGTAAGAATCTTCTTTTCATCTACTTCAATGTCAATATACAATAGATGTGGAAAAAGAAAGGGGCCAGATGGTTTTATTCCAAATTTTACGACTTTAGGGGGGGCCATAGCTGCAATTATATTAACAGTTTAACGTCACCATAAAGTCAGGATAATCCTTTGGTAAATCTTAATATATATGCCAAGTTTGGTTGAAAAAAGTGAAAAACTAAGAGAGAACTGGACGGCTAAAACCCCCTTTTTGACATTAAGGTGACCTTAAGATTGCAGATACAGGGCTAAAACTTCGGCATGTGAAAGATTATCAAAAAGTAGCTGAGTAAGTTATTCCAACAAAACACCGAAATCCTGACCATTTTTGAGATACAGACCTGAAGTACCCATTTAAAAAAAATTTACGAAAATGAAACGCCTCCCATCTAGGCATCTATGGTTTGATTAATTAGAAAATCCTTTCTGACCTGTGAAATTTGGTCTAGAATGTACCTGGTAAATTTTATAGCATGGTGTTTTTGAAAAATGCTTTAGGTTACCTTAAGTAGAGCTTAATGTGGGTGTTCCACCACACGACTAAGGCTCCCGATTAAGGGTTTTCGGGGGTCGGTTTGAAATATTTGCTTAGTCCCAGACCTCTGTAAGGGTCGGTTGTTGTCGGTTGGGGCCGTGTGAAAAATCAAACATGTTTGATATTTCTCACGACTATAACCGATTCATATTTCCCGCCGTCAACAAAATGTCCAGTCCCAGGCGTCCTCAGGCCTCCTCAGACCCAAATTTACACAGTCGTGTGTTGTCCCAGGCCGCCTGCGACCCTTATTCCCAGACCTCCGTAGCTTAGTCCCAGGAGGCCGGTTGTTAATCCCAGACTCAAAGGTAATGCGTATGAATTTCATGCGTGTGAAAGTGGGTCGGTTGCATTAGTCCCCAGAAGCCTCAAACCGTCTGCGGTGTCCTGGTACCCAAAAATCAAGGTCTGGGACTAAGCCCCGACTAAAGGTAACCGACCCTAACCGATCCAAACCGGCCTCCCCAGGACGCCTGGGACAGCACAAATTTAGTCTGCGACGGTCTGAGGACGCCCCAGGCGGCCTGGGACTAACAACCGATTAAGAACCGACTGTTTTCTGCATGTCGGAAATTAAAACAAGGCAATGAGCAGGTCTGGGACTATATAAGCGACCGCGCACACTTTGTCATTGTTCCTGACTGTTTGGCTACTGAGAGACGTGTGTCACTGATTTGTAGGGGTTTTCAATTTTTATTTTATATATATTACACTTGAGCTTAAGGCAAATTTCACAGTTAGGAGACACATTTTACTATTTTTTTATTATTTTATCGACTGGATCATGAGAAAAGAGAAAGGAGGGAAGAGAGGAAGGAAAAAGATGGATGAGAGGGAGAAGGAAAGTCAAGTAGAGGAGAGGAGTGAAGTTACTACAGAAGAAGGAACTGAGAGGAGAGAGGAGGAGATTGAGGAAGGTCCAGCTATTGGGGAAGCTATGGCAGAAGAAGAAGAGAGGTGTGAAGAAGATCCGGAGTGCCATTCTTCAGCCAAGAGAGCCAGGGTATGTGCCACTTTTACAGACAGTGAGGAAGTTTCCATTGTGGAATTTGTAAAGCTGCACCCAGAACTGTATGACAAGGAACATTCACGTTTCCACGACAGGACCAGAAGAGAGGCTCTCTGGGCAGAAATATCTGCAGAACTCAAGCTCCAGCCCTTTGATGTGAGACGTTGGTTCGAGTCTCAGCGAACCCGTTATGGAAAGCTGTCTAAGCTCCAATCTGGCCAAGCCCCGAGGGAGATGACCAAGAGACAGTCCTGGGTCTACCAACAGATGGGTTTTCTTAAAACCCACATCAGAAGAAAGGGGGCCAACAGAAGTTCAGGTTTTGAGGCCAGTCCAAATACCAGCAGGCAGGACGAATCACGTGGGTCAACTACTGACACAGAACACCTCGAGTCCAGTGTCCTGAGGGAGAGGAGTCAGTCCATCATTACATCAACACCCGTTTCAACTACAGACTCCAAGATTCTCGAACACTTTGAGCAGATGAGGACACTTATCTCAGGTTTTCTGCATCAGAAGTCAGACAGGCAGCCCTTCTTTGACTACGTGGCATCAGAGGCCGAAAAGATGACTCAAGAAGAATTTGAAGAATTAAAGGGCAAGATATTTAGAGACATCAAACGTATTAAGAGCAACCGTAGACATCAGCCATTGCCCAGAAGATCAGCCACTGTTACCACGGAGTCCCAGAGGGTCAGCCTACTGCCAACAACCACTCCACAGGCGTCTAGTTCCACTCAAGCAGCAGCTAGCAGTAGTTTTGTGTACTATACACCAAGCCCCATTGGCTTCAGCAACCCGACATCTGTCCTAACTGTACAGGACGAAGGGAGCAGACACAATCTGAGTGGAATCTTAAGCCAGATACCAGATCTGACATCAACACAGATCGTCGAGCAGCCTCAGCAGCAGCAGCAACAACCGCAGCAGCAGCTCTTTACTATCACCACTTCAGCACCGCCTCAACAGCAGCAGCAGCCTCCTCAGTAGCCATCCAGTCAGGGCGGGTCTTTGACCTACCAGGCCCTTTTCAGGGCCACCAAATCTTCCAAAAACAATTATTTAGCTGCAAGTTATTCCAATTCCCCTCCCAAAACAAAAAAGTTCAGTACAAATACTTATCACAAGAAAAAAACAAGAGCAGAGTGCCCATGAACGGGCACTGTGTCAGCTGACTGAGTGTTTTTGATTTATGAAGGTGATTAGAGGACAGAATAATTATCAGGAAAAGGGCTGTACAGAAATACAGTAAATGGTAACTGAACAGCAAGTTCGAAAGAAATTCCGAAGCTGACAGAAGAAAAGGATAAAAAAGTTGTGCCCTGTAAATGGTATTATGAAGGAAAATAACAAGGTAATTGTTTAAGTGTAAAAAATAGGTTAAAACATATTTAAAGAAATACTACAAATGCAATATCCTCGTTCGACCTTGAAGAAGGGGTCCAAGGTCAAATCTAACCACACAAATACATTCCCAGCCCATGATTTCCTATGGTTTACCATTCCAAACCTCTAGGACCAATTATAAATGAGTTATAAGCACTTTTAAGCTTGGCTGTCCTCATTTGACCTTGAAAGAGGGGTCCAAAGGTCAAATTTGACCATACCAAAAGATTCCGAGCCAATGATTTCCTGTGGGATGGTTTACCATCCCAAATCTCTGTCACCAATAATAAGCGAGTTGTAGGCACTTTCAATTTTCGCTATCCTCATTTGACCTTGAAGGAGGGTTCCAAGGTCAAATCGGACCATATCAACAGATTCACAGCCCATGATTTCCTGTCTGTTTACCATCCCAAACCTCTGGGACCAATAATAAGCGAGTTATAAGCACTTTTAAGTTTGGCTATCCTTGTTTGACCTTGAAGGAGGGGTCATTGAAGGTCAAATCTGACCACACCAAAAGATTCCCACCCCATGATTTCCTACATGTTGGTTTATCATCCCAAACCTCTAGGATCGATAATAAGGGAGATATAAGCACTTTTCATGACTGACAAAAAACACCTGTGGCGGCCATCTTGTTTCTCAAAATGAGGCCTAAAATATTCCCAGACAACATTTTATGGTTATTAATATATACTGCAAACTTAAGAAAGCTAGCTATAATATTTTTTTTCATCAGAGCAGTAATGGTGAAATCTCTTTCTACACACTGCGGCTATCCAGTGGATACAATGATTTACTCAACAGTGAGAACCTGAAAGTAGCTATTGCTCAGCTATGCCATGACATAGAGGTCTGCAATTTCACTATGTTATAGCTGACCAAAAATTCTGTGAATAACATATTTAACAAATTACTCTAAATGTAATAGTTTTCAAGTTACAACTGATTTACTCAACAGTGAGAACCTCACAGGAACTATTACTCAGCTATGCAATGAGCTACATGTCTGAAATTTTACTATGTTATAGCTAACCCAAAAGTAGGTGAACAACATATTTAAGCAAACTACTGTAAATGCAATAGTTTTCAAGCTACAACTGATTTACTCAATAGTGAGAACCTGAAAATAGCTATTGCTCCGCTATGCCATGAGCTATAGGTCTGTAATTTCACTATGTTATAGCTGACCCAAAAGTAGGTGAACAATATATTTTAACAAAATACTCCAAATGCAATATTTTTCAAGTTATAGCTGATTTACTCAACAGTCAGTACCTGAGAATAGCTATTGCTCAGTTGTGCCATGAGCTATAGGTCTATAATTTCACTATGTTATAGCTGGCCCAAAAGTAGCTCAATAACATATTTATACAAAATTCTCTAAATGCAATAGTTTTTAAGTTACAAGTGATTTTACTCATGATGGAAGTTACTGAAAAGCCCAAAAGTAGCTATTACTCACTTAGCTATTGAGACAGACACCCAACTTACTCACCATATTGTAGCTATGAAAAAAGTAGCTGAATAACATATTTTAACAAAATGCTCTAAATGCAACACTTTTCAAGTTATAAGTGATTTACTCAACAGTGATAACCTAAAAGTAGCTATTACTCAGCTATGCCATGAGCTACAGGTCTGAAATTTTACTATGTTATAGCTGACCCAAAAGTAGCTGAATAACATATTTATACAAAATTCTCTAAATGCAATAGTTTTCAAGTTATAAGTGATTTACTCAACAGTGATAACCTAAAAGTAGCTATTACTCAGCTATGCCATGAGCTACAGGTCTGAAATTTCACTATGTTATAGCTGGCCCAAAAGTAGCTGAATAACATATTTATACAAAATTCTCTAAATGCAATAGTTTTTAAGTTACAAGTGATTTTACTCATAATGGAAGTTACTGAAAAGCCCAAAAGTAGCTATTACTCACTTAGCTATTGAGACAGACACCCAAGTTACTCACCATATTGTAGCTATGAAAAAAGTAGCTGAACAACATATTTTCACAAAATGCTGTAAATGCAACACTTTTGAAGTTATAAGTGATTTAGTGCATGATTTCATGAATTTTAATGCATTAAAAATTATTAAAAAAATTTATTAAAAAAAAAGTAAGACAGATCCAGGTCTCATACTCACACAAGAGAATCTACCTCTGGCCTAGTACATATATGCAAGATATGAGAGAAATCCCTGCAATAGTCACTGAGAAAATTGTGATAAAAAGTTGAAATTTTCACACTTTTGGTGGGATTACCCCCCTTGTAATGTCTCTAGCAAACAGACGAACAGACAGATTTGCATGCCTTGAACAAGTTTTCATCCTCGATAGATAAGGTATCTTTTAAAAAAAACAGCATGTCTCTAGGCCTTGTAGTTTTGGAAAAGAAGTTGTTCACGCGTACGCATACGCCCACGCCGCAGAGTGATGACATAAAAATTAAAGTCCAACACCCACACCACCCCAAACATGAAATAAATAACCTATGGTACAACACATAACAAAAAAGGCCACATAAAAAAAAATTAAAAATAACTCCCAATATGGCCATTAATCAGCCCATTTTTAGATAAAAAATCCATGGGATAATTTAAAATCTGTATTTGAAAAGTCGAACACTTACATCTTCCCTAGAGTTAAAAGGCATTATTACATACTTACCAACCCACAAACAGACAAACCCAATACCAAACATAACCCCCAAATAACAAACCCAGTATCAAACCTAACACCCAACTACAAAAAACAAACCCAACCCCAGTAACCACCAACCAAGAAACACACAAATCCAAAAGTAAACAGAACCCATGTCAACGAACTGACAAACTATTTTGCAAACACAATCCCCCATTATTGAAAACAAAACTAGTTCCATGGTTATATTTTCCACATGTTTGTGATTAGAAGTGAAGATTTAAAATTGAAGATTTCCATAAAAACATTTCTGCTACAAATAAATTTCCAACCCATGAAAAACAAGCATTCTGATGCATGCATTTATCTCCCGCCATATAAATTAGATGTACTAAAGATAACATATTTTAACAAGGTGCTCTAAATGTAATACTTTTCAAGTTATAATTGATTTAGCGCATGATTTCATGAATTTTAATGCATTAAAAATTATTTAAAAAATTTAGCATGTGAAAGCTCTCCAAAATGTAGGTGAAAGAGTTATTTGAGAAATATTGGCTATCTGCAATACTTTTAGTGATAACAGGCAGTTATTCATTTTGAGTAGGTGAGTAATTAGCTACAGATCTGAAAATTCACTAATTGAAAGCTCTCCAAAATGTATGTGAAGGAGTTATTTCAGAAATACTGGCTATCTGCAATACTTGTAGAGATAATTCGCATTTACTCATTTTGAGTAGGTGAATAATTAACTACGGGTGTGAAACTTCACCAAGTGAAAGCTCTCCCAAAAGTAGGTGAATGAGTTATTTGAGAAAAATTGGCTATCTGCAATACTTTTACAGATAATTCACATTTACTCATTTTGATTAGGTGAGTAATTAGCTACGGGTCTGGAACTTCACCATGTGAAAGCTCTCCCAAAAGTAGATGAACGAGTAATTTGATAAAAATTGGATACCCGCAATACTTTTAGAGATAATTAGCATTTACTCATTTTGAGTAGGTGAATAATTAGCTACGGCTCTGAAAATTCACCAAGTGAAAGCTCTCCCAAAAGTAGGTGAATGAGTTATTTGATAAAAATTGGCTATCTGCAATACTTTTAGAGATAATTCACATTTACTCATTTTCAGTACGTGAGTAATTAGCTACGGGTCTGGAACTTCACCATGTGAAAGCCCTCCCAAAAGTAGATGAATGAGATATTTGATAAAAATTGGATATCCGCAATACTTTTAGAGATAATTCACATTTAGTCATTTTGAGTAGGTGAATAATTAGCTACGGATCTGAAACCTGACCAAGTAAAAGCTCTCCCAAAAGCAGGTGAATGAGTTATTTAAGAAAAATTGGATATCTGCAATACTTTTACAGATAATTCACATTTACTCACTTTGAGCAGGTGAGTAATTAGCTACGGGTCTGGAACTTCACCATGTGAAAGCTCTCCCAAAAGTAGATGAACGAGTAATTTGATAAAAATTGGATATCCACAATACTTTTAGAGATAATTAGCATTTACTCATTTTGAGTAGGTGAATAATTAGCTACGAGTCTGAAACTTCAAGTGAAAGCTCTTCCAAAAGTAGGTGAATGACTTATTTAAGAAAAATTGGATATCCCCAATACTTTTAGAGATAATTCACATTTACTCATTTTGAATAGGTGAATAATTAGCTACGGGTCTGAAACCTCACCAAGTAAAAGCTCTCCCAAAAGTAGGTGAATGAGTTATTTGAGAAAAATTGGATATCTGCAATACTTTTACAGATAATTCACATTTACTCATTTTGAGTAGGTGAGTAATTAGCTACGGGTCTGGAACTTCACCATGTGAAAGCTCTCCAAAAAGTAGATGAACGAGTAATTTGATAAAAATTGGATATCCACAATACTTTTAGAGATAATTAGCATTTACTCATTTTGAGTAGGTGAATAATTAGCTACGGATCTGAAACTTCACCAAGTGAAAGCTCTTCCAAAAGTAGGTGAATGAGTTATTTGAGAAAAATTGGATATCCCCAATACTTTTAGAGATAATTCACATTTACTCATTTTGAGTAAGTGAATAATTAGCTACGGGTCTGAAACCTCACCAAGTAAAAGCTCTCCCAAAAGTAGGTGAATGAGTTATTTGAGAAAAATTGGATATCTGCAATACTTTTACAGATAATTCACATTTACTCATTTTGAGTAGGTGAGTAATTAGCTACGGGTCTGGAACTTCACCATGTGAAAGCTCTCCCAAAAGTAGATGAACGAGTAATTTGATAAAAATTGGATATCCACAATACTTTTAGGGATAATTAGAATTTACTCATTTTGAGTAGGTGAATAATTAGCTACGGGTCTGAAACTTCACCAAGTTAAAGCTCTTCCAAAAGTAGGTGAATGAGTTATTTAAGAAAAATTGGATATCCCCAATACTTTTAGGGATAATTATCATTTACTCATTTTGAGTAGGTGAGTAATTAGCTACGGGTCTGGAACTTCACCATGTGAAAGCTCTCCCAAAAGTAGATGAATGAGTTATTTGATAAAAATTGGATATCCGCAATACTTTTAGAGATAATTATCATTTACTCATTTTGAGTAGGTGAATAATTAGCTACGGGTCTGAAACTTCACCATGTGAAAGCTCTCCCAAAAGTAGATGAAGCAGTTATTTGAGAAAAATTATGTCATCATTTTGCCACAAATAAGAAAATAGCTATTACTCACTTATGGCATGCAATAGAACCCCAAACTATATGCATTTACCCTGCAGTCACAATTTCAAAGTAGGTATTACTCGGCTATCCAATGTGCAACAGGTCTGAAACTTTACTATGTGATAGGTTATCAAAAACTAGATGAATAACATATTTGAAAATATTTCCCTAACTTTAATACTTTTGAAGATATTTGACATTTACTTATGTTGTTATTTTGCTACAAATAAGAAAATAGCTATTACTCACTTATGCCATCCAATACAACCCCAAGATATATACCATCTTATAGTTAAGGACAAAGTAGCTGAACAACATATTTGAAGAAAAAGCTGTAACTGCAATAGTTTTGGAGTTACAATGAATTTACTCAACAGTCACAATTTCAAAGTAGCTATTACTTAGCTATGCAATGTGCAACAGGTCTGAAACTTTACTATGTGATAGCTTACAAAAAAGTAGATGAATGACATATTTGAAAATAATTCCGTAACTTTAATACTTCTGAAGATATTTGACATTTACTTATGTCATTATTTTGCTACTAATAAGAAAATAGCTATTACTCACTTATGGCATGCAATAGAACCCCAAACTACATGCCAGCTTATAGCTAAGGACAAAGTAGGTGAACAACATATTTTACGAAAATATTGTAACTGCAATAGTTTTGGAGTTACAATGGATTTACTCAACTGTAGAATTTCAAAGTAGCTATTACTCAGCTATCCAATGTGCAACAGATCCGAAACTTTACTATGTGATAGCTTATGAAAAAGTAGATGGATAACATATTTGAAAAGAATTCCCTAACTTTAATACTTTTGAAGATATTTGACATCTACTTATGTCATGATTTTGCTACAAATAACAAAATAGCTATTACTCACTTATGGCATGCAATAGAACCCCAAACTATGTACCCTCTTATAGCTAAGGACAAAGTAGCTGAACAACATATTTTAGGAAAATACTCTAACTGCAATAGTTTTGGAGTTACAATGGCTTTACTCAACACTCAGAATTTCAAAGTAGCTATAACTCAGCTATCCAAGGTGCAACAGGTCTGAAACTTTACTATGTTATACCTTACCAAAAAGTAGATGGACAATATATTTGAAAAGATTTCCCTAACTTCAATACTTTTGAAGATATTTGACATTTACTTCTTCTGTTATTTAGCTACAAATGAGAAAATAGCTATTACTCACTAATGTCAAGCAATAGAACCCCAAACTATGTACAATCTTATAGCTAAGATCAAAGTAGCTGAACAACATATTTTAGGAAAATACTGCAACTGCAATAGTTTTGGAGTTACAATGGCTTTACTCAACAGTCAGAATTTCAAAGTAGCTATTACTCAGCTATCCAAGGTGCAACAGGTCTGAAACTTTACTATGTCATAGCTTACCAAAAAGTAGATGGACAACATATTTGAAAAGATTTCCCTAACTTTAATACTTTTGAAGATATTTGACATTTACTTCTTCTGTTATTTAGCTACAAATGAGAAAATAGCTATTACTCACTTATGGCATGCAATAGAACCCCAAACTATGTACCATCTTATAGCTAAGGACAAAGTAGCTGAACAACATATTTTAGGAAAATACTCTAACTGCAATAGTTTTGGAGTTACAATCGCTTTACTCACCAGTCAGAATTTCAAAGTAGCTATTACTCAGCTATCCAAGGTGCAACAGGTCTGAAACTTTACTATGTCATAGCTTACCAAAAAGAAGATGGACAACATATTTGAAAAGATTTCCCTAACTTCAATACTTTTGAAGATATTTGACATTTACTTCTTCCGTTATTTAGCTACAAATGAGAAAATAGCTATTACTCACTTATGGCATGCAATGGGACCCCAAACTATGTACCATCTTATAGCTAAGGACAAAGTAGCTGAACAACATATTTGAAGAAAAAGTTGTCACTGCAATAGTTTTTGAGTTATGAGCCCTTTACTCAAAGTAGCTAAGATTGCTATTACTCACTTATCTTTAGGCCTAAGTCAATAAAACCAAAAATTTTTTCAAGGGCATAAAAATTCATTGGGACAATTAATTTACAAAAAATCTGTAGTTGTAGCAGTTTTGGAGAAATCTGCGTGACTAACTAACGCACACTCGCACGCACGCACGCACACACAGACATCATTTCATAATCTCCCTCCCGGGCTAAAGCCCGGCGGGAGATAAAAAAATTGGTGAAATTAGGATGTGCATTTCAAAATATATAAAAATTTAATTGAGTAAGTTGTGGTTGTCTGTTTGTCTATCTGAAAAAGTTATGTTTGGCATGAGGTTTGTCTGTTTGTCCATCTGTACAAGTTATGTTTGGCATGGGGTTTGTCTGTTTGTCCGTCTGTACAAGTTATGTTTGGCATGGGGTTTGTCCGTCTGTAGCAAGCATAGCTGATTAATTGTTTTTGGAATATTTGGTAGTCCTGAAAAGGACTGTTTGTTAGTCCTGAAAAGGACTGTTATAGTTAGTCCTGAAAAGGACTGTTTACTGCAACAGGACTTATATTCTGCCATCTTGCCAGGCCACTGCTCCCTCATTATTGAAGTAGTCCTTCAGGTAATCCCTCTGTCTTTTGGCCTCTCTAGCAGGGTTTCTGTCTTGGCCACCACCAGCAGTACCACCAATCAATCCACAATCACCAGGCACATCATCATCATCCTCCTCAGGCTGCTGACCAGCAGGTTGACCTTGATACTGGCTTCTGAGTATGTTGTGCAGAACCACACAGGTCATGACCACTTCTCTAACTGTTTCTGGGGGTAGTTCAATGGTGGTCCTCATGACTCTAAATCTTGAAACCAGGATGCCAAAAGCGTTCTCAACAACTCTCCTGCCCCTTGATATTCTATAGTTGGCAATCCTTTCCTCTCTTGTTAACAGCCTTCTGCCATAGGGTTTCATGAGCCAGGTCTTCAGGGCAAAGGCATCATCTGCCAGGATGAAGTAGGGGACATCTCTACCACCCTGTGTTATAGGAGCTGGGTCAGGGAAGCCTATCCTGCCATCTTCAATCCTCCTCTTCAGCTGGGAGGCATTAAATATCTGGGCATCTGAGCAAGATCCAGCTGTACCCACATCCACCCATCTGAACTTGTACTGTCCATCTACCAGGGCCAACATGACAATGGAAAAGAACCCCTTGTAGTTGTGGTAGAGGGCTCAAGAGTTCTTGGGTTTCTTCAGGGCCACATGCTTGCCATCCAGGGCTCCCAGGGCATGTGGAACATTCCACCTGATCCTGAATTCCCTTTCCACTTCTTTCCACTCATCTGGAGTAGTGGGACATTTGAGGTACTCTCTGGTGAACTCATCCTGGATGGCCCTGCAGACCTCTGGTAGAAACTTGGAAATGGTGGATCTGCCAACCCTGAACTGACAGGATAATGATGTGTAGGACTCTCCAGTGGCCAGATATCTGATGGTGAGGGCTAACTTCTCCCCAACACTGACAGGAGCTCTGTAGTTGGTGGCCTGCCTGGCTAGACGTGGTTCCAGTCTGGTCTTCATCATTTCAAAGAATTCTGGGGTCATCCTCATGTAGTTGGTGAATCCTGGAATGTTTGTGGCATACAGATCAGCCATAATGTTGTGGTAGGCCCCCCTCTCCTCTCTCTGCAGTAGCCATGGCCTGACCCACATGTTGTGCCTTCTTCTAGGTCTCTGTATGGGTGCTGGTGGTGCTGGTGGTGGTGGTGGTGGTTGCTGTGCTTGACATAAAAAATGGAAATACATGATTATTTGTAACTGAATAAAAACCAAAAAAAAACCTAAGTTGTTGTTGAATCTGTCTTCCATTAAAAGGTGACATCCTGCTGTGTTCCTAGAAAAGCAATGGTGATTAGATCGCGAATTTTATATATATATATACCCAGAAAATCCAGCAAATTTGCAAAACAATAATCGGGGATCCTGGTCTGGGGAAGACTGAGGAGGCCTGAGGACGCCGGGACTTAATCGTGGGTTAGTCGGGGCTTAGTCCCAGGAGGCCTGAGGCGTCCTGGGACCCAGTCGGTTTGTGTGCGACAGGATCGTGGTTGAAACCGACCAGAAAACTGGCTTAGTCAGTTCTTAGTCCCAGACCAGTCGGGGACTGTCTGCGGCCGCCTGAGGCGTCCTGGGGACGATCTGTTCTTAATCCCAGACTTCAGTACCGACCTAGTATTCCCGCCCATTTTTGTTATTTTTCCACCGACTGTCCACGATTAAGGGTCGCCGACAGGATCGGGGCTTAATCTTTTGGTGGAACAGGGGCATACGGTTTCCGCAAAGTATGCCAAAAATTTTTTCTGCCCCTATAGTTTTAAAGAAAGATAAGAAGGAAAGAAAAATTTAAAAGTCCAAGAAGGGAGACCATAATCCTGCAGCGGCAGCGATCAGTCAAACTTACGTGAAAACAAATAAGTGCTCCTGATGGGCCGCTTAATTAGAAGACTCCCAGCCCATGTTTTCCTTTTGGTTAGTTTCACATTGCAAACCTCTAGGATCAATAATAAGCATGTTATCAGCACTTTTACGTATGGTATCCTCATTTGACCTTGAAGAAGGGGCCCAAGGTCAAATCTGACCACATGAGAAGATTCCCAGCCCATGATTTCCTATAGGCTGGCTTGAGATACCAAACTTCTACGACCAATAAGGGAGATATAGGAATGAAGAACTTCAAGGTCAAATCTCTGTATGCTTGTAGAGGACATATATATATATATCTATTATACATATCACCTACGAAGAGATACAACTGTCTAGTTATGAGAACCATCCAGTTGAAAAAAGTAAATAATTTTCAAAGAAATGCCCAGGGCAGCCTTCTTGATTTTCAGAATGATACTAATTTCAATTGCAGGGAAGCTCATCTCCCAATGAAGATGTTATGCAAATTTGGTGAAGCCTAGCTGCTCCAGTTTCCCCCTGAGAGTGCTAAAGTCGAAAATCTCTCTAACTGCAGCACCAGATCGGTGGATATAATTAATCCTTTGAAGTATTTATTTCAACTTTTTGTTCTGAAATGTCTTCTATTCTGTCTTCCTTTTTATGGTAATCAGACTTTCATGAATTGTAGCATAGCATAATGAGTATCCGTCTCATCACTGAAGTTGAGCAGCAATGGGCTACGTTAGTACTTGGATGGATGACAATCTGAGTTGTAGGCCAGGTGTGGGATGTATCTGACACAGAATTTCTTATTTTTACCAGACTTTCATAAATGCTAGTGCTCTACTAGTGCCTCTGATAGCTTTGCAGCTTGTGCATATAGATCAAAACAATTTTCAGCCTTGTTAATAGTTGTTACTCTTAATTTTGCAAATTTAATAAGTAAATTAAATTTTTGTAAGTTAATACCCTATCCAATGGACAATTGCTTTACCGGTCGGCGCGACCGGTCCCGCCAAACGCCAGAAAAAGACGTCCTGTATATAATACCGGCAGGATCGGTCAGGAGAGTGCATTCGCCAGGTGACGCATCATACTTCCTCTTCCTGTCTAGACAACATGACGTCATAGCATCTTTTTCGTGTCTAGTCCTAGTAAGACCCCTAGTAAGCTGATAGCGGGGCCGGTTGGGTGGGCCTTGCCTGTCCATTGGATAGGGTATTAACTTATAAAAATTTAATTTACTTATTAAATTTGCAATTTTATTGCGTTAATACATCCTATCCAATGGACAATTGCTGAATAACTACCGCTTGGTAGGCGGGTAAGCAGCTAGGGACTTATGTGAACTCATAACAAAACAAAATAGTACAGGTCCATTTGACCTAGGGTCAGAGAACCCTGACAGGTCAAGGTCGGCCACCAACTCACCGGTTAACCGGGAGTCTACCGACGTTGCCCCCCCCCCCCATTTTCTTTCCTTCCAGAGTTGGTTTGAGAAGGGAAAGATAGAGAGAGAGGGGCTGAGTTCAGTCCCAGAAGAAATAAACTTCCCAAGGGAAGCAAGTCACAGTTGTTTTTTTTGTGTTTTTTTTTAAAAATATATGTACATTCAACATATTTACATTATGTACATATCTAACATTTATAATATGTACATATTTACATATATACAATATCTCCTCACTTCTGAGCCTGGTGGTGCACCTGCTGGGCAGCCACTACAGGTCCCAGGTGGAAAAGCTCTGAGTCAGCCCAGGCAACATCCTTCAAATAGAATTGGGTGAAGGTGTTGTGAGATTTCCAGTGGCAGGCTGACAAGATCTGATCTAAGGAGATCCCTGATTGGAAAGCCTTAGAGGCAGCAAAGGCCCTAACATCATGGGCTTTAACCTGATGTAAGGTGAGGGCCTCCTGGTCAGAGAGCTCATAGCACAGAATCACAGTCTGTTTGATCCATGAGGAGATGGTGGCAGGTGAGATGTCTTTGTCAAAACCCTTCTTGAAGGAGACAAAGACTAACTCCTTATTCTGCCTGAGATCTGCAGTCCTGTCCAAGTATTAGCGGAGGGCTCTAACTGGACATAGGGACCTGTCACCCTTGAGTGACCTATCCAGAGATGGTGCCAGGGCTGGAATGACCACTGGAGCCACACTATCTGGACCTTCCTTAGCCAGCTGGTTCTTGGATAGGAAGCTGGGTGAGGGGTACAAAGACACCTTAGACCAGTCCGACTGGTGTCTGATGTTCTTATGTAACCAAGCATGGATCTCACTCCTGCGTTTACCTGAACCTAAGGCCAGCAAGAAAACAGTCTTGAAAGTTAGATGTTTCAAGGAGGCCTCTTTTAGGGGTTCAAAGGGAGCCTTTGTGAGCTGGTGTAGAACCAGGGAAAGGTTCCAGGAGGGGATGCCCCTCCTGCCCTTAGGTCTGTCTCTATGGAAACTATCCAGGAGACGAGTGAGATTCTCATCTTTGCTGACATTAATGGTGGAATTGCCCAGTTTGTCAGCAATGGCTGATCTGTAGCCATCAATAGTGCCTGGTTGTAACTTCTTGTCCTGAAACAAGTGCAGGAGGAAGTCAGCAATGGCTTTCAGAGGTGGTGCCCTGAAGTCCACCTGATTACTGAGGCACCACTTTGTAAAAATGGTCCACTTTGCCTCATAGACAGATCTGGTTGATCCTCTTTGAGGAGCCTCAATTCGTGCTGCCACTGCCTCAAAGAAGCCTTGCTCCTTGATTGCTGAGGCTCTAGGAGCCAGGCATGCAGGTTCAGATTCGACAGGTTCCTGTGAACGACCTGGTTGAATGGCTGAGACACTAGGTTGGGTATACTGGGCAGACACAGTGGAATCTGGCTTGACATTGCTACCAGGTCCCAAAACCAGGGCATGTTGGGCCACCCTGGAGCAATCAGAATTATTCTGTTGCAGGGGTAGTCCTGGAGCTTCTCCACCACTTTGCCCAAGATGGCTGCCGGTGGGAAGGCGTATGGGTCCAGGTCCTCCCAGGAGAGGCTGAGTGCATCCACTGCCCAAGCCTGGGGGTCTGGTACCGGTGATACAAACTGTGGCAGTTTGTTGTTGAACCTGGTGGCAAACAGGTCCACTTGTGGCTGGTGCCACCTGGAGCATACAGCTTGGAACACTTCTGGATGAAGTGACCACTCTGTTTGAATGGTCTGGCCAAGCCTGATTAGCTTGTCTGCTATCACGTTCAGCCGGCCGGGGATGTGACGTGCCCTGAGAGTTACTTGCTGCCTGGTACACCAGGACAGTATTCTCCACAGTAGGGCACACAGGGAGCCCGATTTCATCCCCCCCTCTTTGTTGATATAGGCCACCACTGTTGTGTTGTCTGTAGCTATCAACACTGTCTTGTTGAGGACGAGGGTTCGAAACTCCTTTAGAGCTAGAAATACTGCTTTCAGCTCCAAGTGGTTTATGTGCAACTTGCTCTCTGGTAGGGACCAAGTTCCCCTTGCAGTGTGCTCATCTAAGTGAGCGCCCCACCCTTCTTTTGATGCGTCTGTAAATATTTGCAGAGCATGTTTTAGAGGGTGTAATGGTTGACCTAGTAGCACATTGCCTTCCTCCAGCCACCACCTTAGATGAGGGTGGAGGGATTTGGGAACAGGGATCACCTTTTCTAGTGATTCTGGGACCCTCTTGTTTTTCAAGTGCCATTGTATGGGTCTCATGTGTAGTCGCCCTAAGTGGACTTGTTTTTCTGTTGCTGTGAGTAGACCTATGAGGGACATGAATTTTTGGACCGGGCACACTGGATCCGACAGTATTGATCTGATCTTGTCTGTCAAGGTCTGCCAACGTTCCTCTGTTGGTCTGACCCTGCCCTCCTTCAGGTCGAACTGGTAACCTACGAAGTTGAAGACCTGCTGTGGGACCAGTTCTGACTTTTCCCTGTTCACCAGCCACCCTAGTTCCTGGCACAGTGTGACTAGGGTTTGAGTATGCTGGAGACAGGTGTCGTGGGTAGAGGCTCTCACCAGCCAGTCGTCTAGGTACTGGTGGATCCTTATACCCTTCTGAAGTGCCATGAGTTTGACCTCTTTGGCCACCACTGTGAACTCCATGGGGGCTGTGGACAGTCCAAAGGGAAGGGCTTTGAACTGGTAGGACCGACCCTGGAGGTGAAAACGCATGTACTTCCTGGACTGACTGTGAATTGGTATGTGGAAGTATGTGTCTTTGAAATCTATGGATGTGACCCACTCCCCTGCCTGTAGGGAGGTTCTTATTGTCTCTGGGGTCTCCATCTTGAACGACCCTGTGTTTAAAAAGGTGTTCAAGGTGCTTAGGTCTAGGATCGGTCTCCACCGGTTGTTGGGTTTGGGTACCAAAAATAGCCGGTTGTAAAACCCCAGTGAGTTTTGATTTTCCACCGGTTCGACTGCATTCTTGTTTATCAGCTGATACAGTGCCTCTAAAAGAAAGGACTGTTTGGTTGGATTGTGGTAGTTGCTTTTTACAGCCGGTGACCTTGTCAAGTGGGGTCTGAACCGGAAGGGGAGCGTGTAACCCTCCCTCAGTATGTTTACCACTTTTGGACTTGAACCCAGGGTTTCCCATTTCTCCCAACACTGGTTTAACCTCGCCCCTACAGGAGGATCTAAAACAGCATGTTGGGCATTGGTGACAAGATTTACAGAACGCAAGTGACCTACACAAAAAACATCTTTCACATATTTTATTTTTGTGTATAATTGACATGCATTGGGATTTACGCCTTTCCTTTGCGGCAACCCGGTGACAATATGAGCATTTGCAACATGAGAGTCTACATTTAAAGTCACTTTGCTGTTCTCTGCTGCCACAGGTACTGAGTCCAAGTCTCCCTGACCGGTAACACATACAGAGTTCATCTGACCGGTCACAGAATTTACACAGTAATTGTCATTTATGAGACTTGGACCCCTTAGCCGGCTTCTGGGAGAATGTGGAGGCTTTGCCATGACCTCTCCTTGCTTGCTGCTTGTCTTTGATTTGTTTCCAAACAGGGACGTTCTTCTGGTCGGTGTGATGGCTAGTCGACTTGTCACTTGCTGCATATGGGTGAACGCGACCTTGTTGTCGGTGTGAAGTACCGGAAGAACGCCTCTCCTCACTCTTACCGACTTCCTCTTCAGTTTTTGCTATAAGCTGGTCTGGGAATAAAGCATTCAGATGAACTGGAGACGTTCTCAAGGCGTGCACAGTATCTTGCTTCACCCCAGCATGTAAATAGTCCAGGTAACTATCCCTGCGAGCAAGGGTGAAGTTGGCCATGTTGATAAAAACTGCTTCTGAAAGATCTTGCATAGTCCTGGCCATTGCTTGAGATACTGACCGGTTGAAAGTGGTCAAATACTCCAGTTCACTAACAGCTTGCTTCACCTTCTCAGATGACTTCCCCTTACTGTCCAGACGCAGGGTTTTTAACTGAGAGTTCATAGAGTTTTGAACCCTGGTCAAACACCTTGACAAACCAGCAGCCTGGTTGCACATTATTGTCTGTTCACGAGCTGCCCTCTCCAAGCGTCTGAGGAGATCCTGACTGAAGGCTCGTGGAGCAGAAGGCAAATTTCTTCTGGCAACCCTGCTGAAAGAGTGGTTGAGTTTAGCCCGATCCGGTGACCAGATACGAACTGCAGAACTCTAACTGTCTTTTTCAGCATGCATCCCATACCATCTAGAAGGTCTAGGGTTTTTGATGAACTGATCCCTGAGGAGGCCAGTGTTGTCAGTGTTTCTGGTGGGGTAGCCTTCTTTGATTGTGAGGTTAAGACTGGACATCTTCCTGCACAACCAGTCGTCCACAGGAAGTTTCACACTGACTTTACCGGTTGGCTGGACACATGTACTGGCAAAAGGGTTGTCATCTGCAGTAGAGAACACAGTTTTGAACTCAGGAACCCTGTGCCAGTTCATGAAACTTCTCACACCCCTCATGGTTTCCCTGTAGTTAGCCTCCTCAGTGGGTTCAGTCTCAGGGTCATCTCTGGAGGCATCCTGGTCTGCTGACCGGTCCCGGTGGATGTCACCATCCAGGGAACCGGTTTCGCTGCAATGGTCAGCTTCACTGTCAGAGGCTGCACTCAGATCTACTTCACCAGTGGGCTGAACCTCTGGGAACGAACCGGGGGCCTGAATAGGCTGGGTTGCTATCCCTGCACCGGGAGCCCCAAGGGGCTGGGTGGCAGTCTGCATCTCCTCTACAGCAATACCGGTAGCCTGGTCAAGGCAGGGACCGGATTTCTCTACTGGCAGACTGTTCTCCACAGGTAGACTGCTGGTGGAGGCACCAGGGTCAAAAATGGCTTCTGAGTGGGAGTCACATCTGAAGCTGGCTTCACAACCGGTTCAACCGGCACTGTGAAGGTCTTGGCCAATAACATCGCCTCAAGTCTGGAAAACCTCTCTGCCCACTTATCGTCCAGTTGTTTAAGATCTTCAGTTGATGGTCTACTGCTTGAAGATCTCTTCTTGCTGGCAGACGGCTTGGGAGACTCACTACGTTTCGTCTTCTTGGTAGGGGTCGACTGCACAGCCTTGACCTTTTCCACTTTACCCAGTACGCTAACGTGTGCTGGGTCCACGAGAGTGGGGGTGGATGAGGTCGTAGAATGGGTGGTCGTCTTCTTCTCTTTTCTGTCCCTGTAGGTTGGTGTAGCCAACTGAAGGGTCTGCTCAGGGGTAAACCCTTTACAGATTACGTATTCCTTCTTCAGGACGCAGGGGTCGTCGCCTAGCCCTTTGTCCCTACACCGTGCACACTTGGAGTGGGTGTCGAACCCAGCCATAGCGTGGCCGCATGAACCTCTTCTTTGTCCTGGTGATGACATAGTTGTAGATAATACTTCTAAACTACTTCAAAGATGACATAAAGCAGTTGAGTTCGGTATAAAACCAAAAATTCCTTGTCGTTGAAAACACGTCTTCACTCTCCACGCGCCAAACGAAAAAGATGCTATGACGTCATGTTGTCTAGACAGGAAGAGGAAGTACGATGCGCCACCTGGCGAATGCACTCTCCTGACCGGTCCTGCCGGTATTATATACAGGACGTCTTTTTCTGGCGTTTGGCGGGACCGGTCGTGCCGACCGGTAAAGCAATTGTCCATTGGATAGGATGTATTAACGCAATAAAATCTATTTATCATTAACTGCTTGCTTACAATTTTATCTAATATATGACAGCTTGGGTGGGGTTTACATTGAAAGCTTCTGACGTTTTTGTGTGAAATGCCAGATAATAGGATAAATTTTAACAGAAAAACCCTTGAAGATGTTTTTACCATGGTTTGAGATTATAAACCCTTCAAAATGATCCAAACAATTCTTAGGTTATATGGTATTAAAGTCAGTTATACTTACAGTAAGACATCCGCAGTGACCACATGCATTAAATGTTACATACAGTCTATCCCTCTTTTCCATCTACCACATGACCAGCCCTTCTACTCATACACAGTTAAACATTCTCAATAATCATGTGGCACTGACAAGAATCTGAGAATGCCCAGCAATTATAATACTCTCAAAAATAATCTGTATTTCCTTTTCGATGGTCTGATCCTGACTTTTTGTCTGTGTGGTTATTAGCCAGACACACTCATACACAACATCTAAAGTAATCCCTTGTGTACTGACCTTTAAATTTAACCTGAGCCAACCACCCGTACATGTAGTAACCATATTTCTAATGATAGAATTCTACAGTAACACCGACCCACACATGAATATGCCAACTAATCAGTAAACACTACATGACTCCTGCTTCTGTGTGCTGTACATTTAAACATAGTTCTGACAAAACCCACAGCAACTCATTTAAATAAGTATTCATAATAAACTGAAGGCAACTTGACTGTTCTGAGAATGAATGAAAATCAGTATTGCAGTATGGCGCTATCGTGGATACCCAAAGGAGAGAGGAAGGTAAGGTAACCAACCTGTAAATACAATCTGATCCCTGCTTCTGTTCCTGGAGTCATATCAAGCCACACATCTTGCCAAACCCCACTTGTCTTCTCAGATGATTCAGCTCCATCTAACAAACATAAGTGAACAAAGTAAATACTCAATATAGTCAGCTGTGTCATTTCTGTCTGGAAGAATTTTTTTCCAAAAGTAACTGACAGGTAATTCAGCTGTTGATATTACTGTTTACATGTATATATTTTACCAAAATATACCTGGTGTGTATGTTGTGTCAGTATTCATGAACCATAATCAAGTTTACATATCCTTTCCATCATTTACCAAATACTAAACCAGGTGTGTTGAATGCCATTATCCACATAGGAGTGTGCAGATATTTCATCAAAAATTAGTTCAAAGTAGATCACAGTACTGTTCTTAAAGACATAAATTTTAACTTTTTAAGCCTGCAAAGTCAAATTTCAAACACAACAACAAAAATCCTTTCCTCTGAACAGGGTAAACTGCTATATTGCATCAGCTGCACTGCATTCTCATATACCAGGGCTACTAAATTTTCTATACATTAAGACTGATTCACACAGATTCAAAGATTAAATACAAATATAACTGACTCGTAGTGTTGTGAACGATAAACCGTTATGCAGTTTTTTTATCGTTTCTGGCAAAAATAACAAAATTCGCAAAGAATATTTCGGAACCGGTAATTGAAAACATCATCATTTTGGACCACCTAATGGCTGATATTTCATCAAAACGGCAAAAATAGCATCAGAGATGCCCGTACCCCACAGCCCGGGGAAAAGTTTTCAACACCATGAGATATAGAAGTGGTGAAACAGTAAAAGATCTGGATGCTTTCAGAGCAGTGTCAGTTATAAAAAACTCCAAATAATGTTGAAGTAGAGAAAATAACATCTAAGAGAAAGAAAATGTATGTGAAGATAATGTACTAAAACAAGGCAATTCAATAGCAAGACGACAGCATTAATCAGCAAACTAAAAAATGTAAAGCTGTAAAATTTATTAATTGGAGAATAGCTGTCAATGGAAATAGCACAATAATGTAAAAGTGCATATAATAACTAGAAATAGGAAGCCCTGTAAAAAGAGAATGTGGAACAATAGGGAAATAGGTGGATTGCATACAGGAAAACACATTATCATGTGTAATGTCCACCCACGATGCTTGGAAAGGCTATAAGTCAATTTATGAAAAGATGAAAATGTAAATATACAATATTAATATTAATCTTAAACCAGAGTATTGCTTCACAAGAGAAAAAGATATTGTTTTTGCACAGCATCAACAAAGCGTCCCAATGTGCATTGATGACTTTGTCAAAATGACTATCTTCCTGTGTTTAATATGTTTTTCCATTTATCCAAAAATGCAAGGTTTCTGAGATAAGTACATTTTTGGATTTTACGCAGAAATTCAAGATAGCCTCCAAAAATGGAAGGAAAACAATTTTTGGGGAAGTCACCAGTTGACTCTGCTGATATCCGGGGGGTCAAAAATTTTGACGAAATTGCTCTATTTCGCACCGTTTCCGAGATAAATGCATTTTTGCGTTTTACGCAGAAATTCAAGATGGCCGCCAAATATGGCGGGGAAAACGATTTATGGGAAAAGTCGACAGTTGACTCTACTGATACCCTGGGGGTCAAAAATTTCGACGAAATCGCTCTATCTTGCATCGTTTCCGAGATGAATGTGTTTTTACATTTTACGCAGAAAGTCAAGATGGCCGCCAAAAATGGCGGGAAAACGATTTTTGGAAAAAGTCGCCAGTCAACTCTTAAGATACCCTAGCGATCAAAAATTTCAACGAAATACATTTTTGTATTTTACGCAGAAATTCAAGATGGCCACCAAAAATGGCGGTAAAATAAATTTTGGGGAAAGTCACCAGTTGACTCTTCTGATACCCTGGTGGTCAAAAATTCGACGAAATCGCTGTATCTCACACTGTTGCCGAGATAAATGCGTTTTTACGTTTTACGCAGAAATTAAAGATGGCTGCCAAAAATAGCAGGAAAACGATTTTTTGGGAAAACTCGCCAGTCAACTCGGGGGATATCCTGGCACTCAAAAATTTTGACCGTTTCCGAGATATTTACACTTTTTTATTTTCCGCTAAAATCCAAGATGGCCGCCATAAGTTGCGAAAATTTAAATTTTTCATTTTTACCCAGGATAATCTTCTATTACCCTTTGGGTCAAAAATTTGCTCAAGATTGCTCTATCTGTAACGGTTTCTGAGATATAAGCAAATTACTCAGAAGTAGTATTGAAAATAGCGAATAAAGTACCTAAATGGCTATTACTCGCTTACTTATAGAGCTATTAGTCCCAAATGCAATACCAAGCGAGCTATAGACATAACAATGGTCACTACGGCAAGGTCAAAGGTCAAATCAAGGTCACACCATGATGTTGCACACCTACAACCCCTAGCTAATGTCCCTACCAAGTATCAACTTCCTACACCTTATGGTTCCCGAGATATAGACAGGACAAACTTTTTCCCGCAGTCCGCCCACCCGGACACCATGGGTGAAAACAATACCCCGACAGCCCTTAAGGGCTGTGAGGTAAAAAGTATACACATTTTGTAAAATATATCACAATTTTACTTTATATTGGGCAAAAATCATGTTTACGTACTTAATAATTTCACGTGAAAGCCATTACCAGTTGCAAGTTCCGCCTCATGTACGTTGTGCGAAAAATTTTACTGCACATTAACAAGCATACAAAATACCGGATTTCGTTCGTTTCATAGCCCCAGTAACCGGTTTTGACGGTCCCACCATTACTGACTCAAAGAAAGGAATTGCTACAATGCTTTACACAGTAAGCTGACATATCAGTTCCTTTTAGGGACTATATTTTCTGTACTATTGTAGTAATAAATACTGAGTGTGAGGGCGTTTGTTACAGGATATACGCCCGGCAAAAATTCCAAATAATGCCAGAGCGCCGTTAGGCGCGAGGGCATTATTAAAGAATTTTTGCCGGGCGTATATCCTGTAACAAACGCCCGAGCATGAGGTATTTATTACTATTATAAAGATCGGCCTATCTGGTTTCAAGAAACATGCCTTTATTTTGATGAGGTGAAACGAACAAGGACGCCGCCATATTGTTTTGAATGCATGATCGCTCTCGTAAAAGCAGACAATCTTACTACCGACACACAATCGAGCAATTGAAACAACACTTCCGTTTCTGAGCGGGCCGTTATTGGAGGTTTTACTCCGTGCTAATTCTATGCGCACAGACGGATTTTCGTTCACTGCGCACTTCCGGTCTTTATAATTCCTGCTAATGTGAAAGCTGTATCAATCCTTGTGTTGGCCTGAAATGACATGAGCTGTTACAAGGGGTCATATAAAATTCTGTACTTCAACCTCTCATATACCAGGGCTTTCAGCAGTAACCTCCAGTCACTCACCTGCATCTTTCTGGTGCATAGCAAGAAAGGCCAGAGGTAGAGCAGTGGCGCCATGTCTCTTTAAGACATCTGGACTGCGTCTGGCAATAGCCTGCAAGGTAATACCACAGGCCTGCCGCACTGACTCGTCTACAAGTAAGACACATCTCTGTGACAACACTCACAACAAATTATTTACTTATATTCCATTAAAAGCAACTGCAACTATTTGTCAATTCTGACCTTCAAATAATGGACATAAACTTTTTAAGCCCAAGCTCTAGCAAGGGTTCTACTTCCAGAGATCACTATTTTCATTTTTTTTTTTTTTGTCACCAGACTTTCATGAATTGTGGTGTGGTATGATGAGTACCCGTCTCATCACTGAAGTTAAGCAGCAAGGCCTACGTTAGTACTTGAACAGGTGAACATCTGAGTTCTAGGCCAGGTATGGGATGTATCTGATTCAGAATTTGTTTTTGTTGCCAGACTTTCATAAACTCTAGTCCACTACTTGTATCTCTAATGACTTTGCAGCTCGCATATTAGACTAAAACACCTTTCGGCCTTGTTTTTTTCTAAATATAGCCTAAAGACTATATATGAAAAAATGACATACAATATATGTATTGATAATGTTATACAGTATATTATACTACTTTAAAGGATCTTTAAGATTTCTTTTTTGGCAAAAATCCGCAAATAATCAATATTTTATCATGCAGTTTTATAGCCTGCAAGCTGTCTTTCCTTAAAAGAAAAACCCATAGGTTAATACTAATTTTGTTATATTTCTAACCCATTCATCATTTCTGCTTTTATGAATGATGATCAGTTAACATGGAAAATGTCCGGAAATAGAATCCAATGAAGGTTAAAAAAGTTTATGTGTATGAGCTGCCAGTAACCCGTTTATCAAATTCATACATTTATTTGAACAAAAACTATTGCCAATAAAATAAAATTTGCTTGTGTGTAAAAAAAATATATATGTCTGTCCAAAAAATGCCATGCAACTATAACTCATTTGGGCTTCATTCTAATGAAATAAAACTTCCTGCATATAAATACTCAACACTAGTACATTATCTTACAAGATATGTCTGTCAAATAAAAACTTGTTCACTTTCACTTACCTTCTTTTTCAAAGTACCATTCCTTCAATCTCAAGATTAGCTTTTCAACACTACTGTCCTTGGCAACCTTGAATAGATAAACAAGCTGCTTTAGCACATTATGACAATGATAAACATTAAATCTATTACACGGGTGGTCGCAATAGTGTCCGGTTTATAATATTGTCCGATTTTTATTGGAGTTTATTTTAAACATTTTGCAACCAGAATTTTGAATATTTTTTTCAAATTGTTCCCTCTGAGATCAATTTTATTTCACAAAAATTTTAAAAACTGAACCAAACACCCAAACTGAGTACATTCACTTTCAGTAAAAAAATTAAAGGACACAATTATGACCCGGACACAATTGTGACCACCCGTGTAGTAACATTGGACCGTAAGTGTACATAAAACACTTTAATTGTAAAATAAATATAACAGACTCTGCATAACTAGAACCTTCAACATTCACGAGTTGGTTCCAGTTGCAGTTATTTCCCACTTCTACCTGTAAAAATACTGCATTTCTTGTTGGAATCTTAAAATGGTTTCCACTAAAACTTGCATAATGTTAAAATTGCATGGGTTAGCATAAAGTGGGTCAGTCTTTTTATTTTTTTTTCAGTCGTATGTAAAATGTTAATTACACAGAAACATGATCTTTGGCAGGTAAATAGAAGAAAGTAATAGTAGTAATTACACAACAGCAATTTACACCTAATCTTCTTCTTTCTACCGCAATTACACAAAACTTTTGACAAACATCTGCACAAAATGTCGATTTGGATGTAGAAAATATTTCTCCCATGTTCATAATATGACATTATCATTCCAATTTTTGAGACTAAATTATATATATATTTAAATTTAAAGTATTATATTTTAATATAACCAAAAATTTTCCATACAAATTGAAAGAACAAACATTGCTAAGTTTGAAATATGTGCTGACCATGTTACCTTGACTAGATTTCCAATTGTTGAACCAAAGGTCTTTTTAACAGTGCTGTTTCTGTCATTCAAGCCATTCAACAACACACCCAGCAGTTTTCCTGCAATAGTCCCCAAATATATCAAAAAAAAGAAAGCCAAGAAGCGCTTTGAAGAAAAAACAAACAACAAAGAACCTTCATGTAACTGATCACTCATGTTGTGTATGCAATTACCACACCCTAGGGGCATCTGGTGTCCCAATAACCTAATTTCTATTCACCACTATTTAAAAGCTGCATCCCGTTGAAAGAGCTTCAAATATATTCATAAAATTACGGCTAAAACCTGTAGTCAAATTGCAAGGGACCAGAAGATACTTCCACTTAACCAATAACTCCAGATCAGAGGGTAAATTGCAATGGAAAAATGCAATCTAGGGACCTGGCATTTGTTTCTACTAAAACTGGGATTCTACTCAAAAGAGCTGTACTGGGTCTCACTGTATATATATATATATATATAGAAAATATATAATTGTACAAAGATATAGCGATAAGGTACCAGGATAGAGTGCTGTCCGATAAAATATATCTGTAAATTTAGACATACTGCTTGATGCCTGTGTTTGCTGTGAGTTCATTCTGCATATCTAAACAGTTCTTGTCCATTAGAATTACCAATCATGGAAGGTTCAAACTTTGGGGTGCACCATTCTAGCACTGATAACTTCCATGTGGTCATTTGTTGTGCAGTAACGATGCGGCTCAACTTGATCATAGTCGTTCGTGAGTGTTGAAATTACGACGCGTTGGTTCATACATTATAAAGATTGATTTTTCATCAAAACTTTTATAATACACCAAAATATTACTTAACTAATAAAATCTTAGGATAATTAGCGTTTTTAAAGAAAACAATCAAAACCCCTCAATTTTTTAACCGCAAATATAAATTCTCACAAGATTAACTACTTTATCGGATAAGGATAAAGATCAAACTACAAATTTTTTTTTTTTTTTTGTATTTAAAACCGGCTAATTAATAAAATATATTTTTTCTGAAGTCCTTGACCAACACTAGTGCGACTGTCCTCGGTTCACCATCATCTATAAGTTCCGACGCGTCGACTCTAGTATTTCTTGACGACTTACACCAGTAGTCATTTGTGTGGTTATCAGTACTGAAATGTCTACAAATGGGTGTGATTCTAGAGGGACTTGGTTTCTTTGGCATTGAGCTACAGTGCTTTTTGGATTCCCACTCACCAGCATGAGGAGTGAGCAGTTGTGGACACTGGTGAGTCAATGACACAATGAAGTTTGCACAACCTGCCTTGGTTCCCAATCCTATACCCCCACGCAGTAGTTCTACAAGCCTGGGAACCAGTCCTGACATCACAGACTCATCTATGTATGGAATGCACTGAAACATTTACACAGTGTATGGAAAATACACATTGGATACTGGTTATAAGACTCAACCTGGGGAACCAGTCCCGTACATTGCACCATCAATGTATTGCACTGTATTAATACTCAGCATAATAGCTCCATTAACAGAATCAAAGCGCTTCTTGGCCAATCCCGAAAGCACAGGTACAGCCGAGAATGTTGGGACTGACATTACTAGAAGACAGAATCCCACAAATGACCACTTATGACTGTTCCTCAGGTTCTTTAGCCTGCCACTGTGGATAGGACCCATGGCAGAGGCCTGCTTTTTTTAAATAGTTATTTGAGCTACTATGTTTGCCTGTACACCTGTACACTCACAGAGTACATGTAAAATGAGTAGACTAATAGAGAACATACCCTGATGTACAGAATGCACTGAAAAGGTAAAAAGCATACACAATATACAATAATGGAGAACATACTCTGATGTACAGAATGCACTGAAAAGGTAAAAAGCATACACAATATACAAGAGAGAGGATACACTGGGCACTGGTTATGAGAATCAAGTTAGGGAACCAGCTTTGACATAACCACCTCCTCCATGCATGGAATGGTCTGAAATACAGCATAACTAGAAAAATTTAGCTTGAAGAAGATCTCACTAATTCTTCATTTTTAAGAAACAGGACAAAAAATTCACTAGAACTAAATTTCAGTCTAGCTAGTGTCTACTTAACAATATTAACAGAGACTTAAAATTTCACTGGAATTTAATGTCCACTATCCACGCTAATTAGCTAAAATTAATGCCTATTGAAATTTTTAACTTATACAGCATCTGTAAAAGGTGCCAAGAAACACATGGGAAACTTGTTTTATTACAATCAGGCCAAGAAACTGATTCTGATGTAACTGCCTCATAAGGCACAAAATGCACATAATACATACACAATGCACTGTTACATTAGTCTTTGTGACAGGACGCCTGTTCAAATTATAATGTACTCTTACAGAATGGAAATAACCTCTCCTGATGCATACATTATTCACCGAAACTCTGTCACTTTAGACTTTACTGAGTTTGTCATGAAGCATGAGATTCAAGGTCACAAGAAGATCAACTGATCATCATTAGTTATTGATAAATGATTTTGTAAATGACTTGAATATGACTATCAGATTCATTCTATGTTCTTGTATTGTAAAATTGTTCCTTTATTTTATTAGACTACAAGACTCAAGTTAATCAAACCCTTATATCGCTGCATAAATTTATTGGTGAAAATCAACAAACATATCTTCTGATGGATTACCACCTGTTCATAACATTTTACTCAGAAATACATGATCAGTGTTCACAGTGCTTCAAGTAGTCTACAATAAGAAATGTAAAATATGCCAAAGTACATGTATGTAAAAATCACCATTTGACAGAACCCTTCAAAAGTTGTGCCAATTTGGCATCGGATAAAACAGAAGAGTGTTTCCTCATTGGAAAACTCCACAAATTGTGATCAATTTTGTATTTTTTATTCTAACATATTCATATATTGCTGAGAAACAAGTTGATCACATGCATGTTCATATACTTACCAAGTTGGCCACTTCCATCATGGGGGAAGTCTTAGATGCAGCAACCCTTGCACTGTCCAACTGAAACACATAAACAATGGTGAGGTAATGCATTATTGTGTAGAAACTCCATTATATGAAGTAATATAGAACCGACACTGTCAGCCTCATTTATACTGATGGAGATATAGGTTACATCAGAATTAGATCAACTGATACAGATTTGGGTCAATTTATTATCCTCAATGACAGAAGTGTTATATAGCAGTGAACTATAGATAGAATTTATGTAATCCAATATTTACATCAGAAAACTTGGCCTAAATTCAGGCCCTTCTGATGTTTCATAAGAAGCAACTGGAAGGAGTGAAAGCAAATGGGTTAGTGCTGAAAAGACAATTACCAGACATTTACTCATTTTAGTAGCTATGAGTGAGCTATGCAAAAACTTATAGATCTGCAACTTCACTATGTGGTAGATCAGCCAACAGTAGGTGAATGACTTATTTAGAAGAAATTGCCTACCTGTAATACTTTTAGAGACAAAAGATATTTACTCATTTTAGTAGCTACTGAAACGGACAAAAACACATGAAGGAGGAAGCTATGTGAAAGATGTAGACCATTTCAAATACATTGACTTTCACTGGATTTCAAACCTTTACTTGTGAATATGGTTAATATTTTACCAATTTTTAATTTATTCCTGCACAAGATTATGATCCCCCATTTTTAGGCACATACAAGACCATTTGTTACCCCTGTCATGAAATATTATTACTATTTATTAATTCCTTAAAATGGCAACAAGATACCCTTCTTTATAGTTTAATTTAGTCTGTATTCTGTATAATTCCCACCAACACACTTGGTTAATGTTAATCACTTGCAATTATTACTAGCTGAGCGTGCGTTACTAGGGGATTATCAGTACAGAATCGAGTCTTTGAATACACAGTATTTTATTGCTAGCCGATCCGTGGTCCAATAATAGTACAATAATGTAATTTTATAGGGCAATATGCTGTAGAAATGGACCGCCATCAATGATTATCGGCCTGACATATCCATTAGTAATGGATATGAAAGGCCGATAATCATTGATGAAGGTCCATTTCTACAGCATATTGCCTATAAAAATTACATTATTACTATTATTATTAGCTGAATTTTATATATGGTTGTCTCTGATATTTTTGTGCCACTGGAGTTTTCGTGCAATAATGATTACATCAACTGTACTTAGGGTTAAGACTCTACATTACTCATATATTATCGTTTTGGTGAAAAATACATTTATAAGTAATTAATTATATTAATATATAAATGATAATTTCAAATAAGACTTGTCAAAAAATATATTGTTGTGACATCATATAAGTAGAGGCTAATAAATATACGTCATCATGACATTTTGTTTTGAAATGGTTCTGGGATGGGTTATTTTTTCCGTAAACAAGTGGCATTTTTTTCATAATAACCAGTTAACCTATGAAAATATTCTTATATCATTGAAAAGATATTTTTATACTACTTTTTCTCGTTTTTGTTTGATCAAAATCCTTGCAGTAATAAGTGAGATATTGTAAGTTAAAAATCTCAAGTGAGAGTACAATATTTGTAAACAAATACTTGGTGACGTCAGAACCCAGTCAATAATACTCATTATTGGACCGCGGACCAGCTAGCAATAAAATACTGTGTTTTCAAAGACTTGATTCTGCACTGATAATCTACAGGTAACGCACGCTCAGCTAGTAATAATGAGGATTATTGACTGCTTTCTGATATCACAAGTATTTGTTTACAAATATTGTATTCTCACTTGAAACTTTTAAATTGCAATATCTCACAGAATTTAACCAAACAAAAAGGAGAAAAAGCAGTGTAACAATATCTTTCCAATGATATATAGGATGTTTTAGTAGGTTCACTAATTATTGTGAAAAAATGGCACTTGTTTATAGAAAAGAAAAATTCCAATTCAAAACAAAATGTCATGATGACATATTTTATAAGTCTCTACTTATATAATGTCATAACATTATATTTGACTACCACAACATCCATTTATATAAAATTCAGCTAATAATAATAGTAATAATGTAATGTTCATGTGCAATACGCTGTAGCAATGGACCTTCATCAATGGTCCATTTCTACAGCATATTGCCCTATAAAATTACATTATTGTATTATTATTGTTATTTATTCATTTCTTCAAGTGACAGATATGATACCTGTATTTAACATAATTTACTTTTCTACAGTTCAATGTTAAGCATACTCTGTACCTTTTCTGCAGCCTGCTGACTCCCTGCCACATGCAGACTGACATAGTTGAGGTACTGGGGTTCCAGTGTACTCAGTGACTCCAGTAAGGCACTCACAAGTTGGGATATGTGGGGTTTCAGGAGAATACCAGCATGCTTACTGATCTTCAGGATGGTGGACAGACTAGTTAAAAAAAGAAACGTGAAATGCCTCACATTCTGTAAAATCCATAAAACTGAGAAAACCCAATAATACTTGCTTGAATTATGGAACAGTTTCATGCAACATGTATTTTATCTGACAACATTAGGCCATTTCTCTAATGTGCAGTAAGATTTCCAAAACAATTTCCTCTTGTTATTTAATTTTTAGGAGTATCCTCATTGGCAAAGTTTACACATTCTATTTAATAAGTATATTGAAAAGAGGATGGCAAAACTAATAACACATAATTAATAACAGAATAAACATGTCATCTGAATACAGGAATCTATGGTACACTAAGAATTAAACTACCCAAAACAGAACAGAAAACTTCAAGTACAGGTCACTTAAAATGTACTGTACAAAGGTTAAAGTTTGCTCTATAATAAACATCGTATCACCAACGGACATTTCAAAGAGTGGTGATTGCAATACATTGGCCACATTTCTGAAAGACACAGAATATGACTAACAGGCGACTCCATGGCCCCTGTTTGTCAATTAGCTAATGTATGTCAACTACTAATACAGAGACTAAGCTCTTACACTGTATGGATAATTTCATTATTTCTAATCTGCATACCTCAATGCTCTGACCTCTTGCAATGGGTTCCCCAGTCCCACATCCATCAGACATGGAAGCACTAGGCTAGTGGCTTGCTCACCTACTTTCCCATACTCAGGATCACAGATTTTAATGCACACCTGTATAGTAAATGTAGGACAGGTTACAGTAATGTACAATGCAAACTGTATTGTTGTTTTATTCAGTATTTTAGGGACACTTACAGTATCGGTGTCAAAAAATCGACATTAATAAATCATTAGATTTTGTATTGAATGGAACAATATTGGTGGATACATTGTTTATTGATACTGGCGATACTAAGTGACTAAGGGACAGGATTGCCAATATCAATGTGAAAAGATGTATAACAATATTGCCATTTTATGTATAACTTTAAACTTACACTGCATATAACTGAAATAGCCCAAAATCTCAAGAAATTGTACACTTTCATCTCACATTTTTGTAGTTTTTAATACGTTTTGATAAGGACTGCCATGTTTTGTTTTGATTCACTTCCTGTTAGCAGTTGGGGATATGCTAAAACAAAATTTATTCGGTATCCCAGATTCAGATTTTTAGTTGAAAATATTAGTACATGTGTACTAGTTCTGATAAACTTGGCCATAGTGTTCATATGTAAGATAGGCAGCAAATAATACTACAAACATTTATTACCAGGCACAAAAACCATAGTAGAAACCAACCAGTGAGATTAAAAAATTTAGATTAAGTGGGATGTCATGACAGCAAATATAAAGACAAAAATTATAAACATTAACATGAAATATATGTAAAGCATATATAAAGAACCTATTTACTAAAGTATATGAATCTAGTACACTCGACATAATTAGAACCTCCAAGATCTAGAGCATTTGGTTGCTAGGTATGACTAGGTTTCACTAGTACCAAAAAACACTACATCACATGGTGATGATGTCTGGATCTGAAAACTAGTTCTCTTAGTACATTTATTTGACTCTACTAGAGTTTTACTTATGCAGAGCCTACTGTATGTCTAAATCATACCCTGCTGAGAGATTTACATGCAGTGTCTGCAGCATTTCTCACAGATTCTTTGATATCATCTCGCACTCTAAACACAGTCTCCAACAACTGCGGCAAGCGGTCCACCACCTCATCTAGTGGACGTCCACGCAACAGGTCATTGAGTGCAACACAGCTGGACTCTCTGACTCGCCACTGAGTGGAAGTCAAATTCTGCAGAAGGTCATCTACAATCTCCCTCAAGTACTTATCCACCTGGCATATTATAAAAAATAAGTTTAACTCGGTAAAATTTGAAGGCAAAATTGTTCCAGGACAACAATTGTAGTCTTTTGGTACATTATATGCCTGTGCTGAGGTATTGGATATCAGCTCTTACATATCGTCCATCTGAGTGATGTCCTCAAAAATCTTTAACAGAATAATGATGTTTTCATGTGTACATAGATATGTAGCACTTGCCGTATATATGTAAGCAGGTTTACTTTTGCAAAACATTTCACATTTTGAGAAATGAGAGAGTCTAAATGCGCTTTAACCCTTTGGGCTTTAATTTACTATCTAATCTCTTAGACATTCATCCAAATTCTCATATCTGACTGGTGGTAAGATTAGATTTGTAGGAGTTCATGGTGGCTCAGTGGTGTAGTAGGCAGCTTTTCCAAGTGGGGAAGTTGGAAGTTGCCTGCTGGTGCCTGATGGTTTACAGTACAACATCATGACCGACTAACATGCAGTACTTTCCTCCAGTCCATCTATTATCTGTGTTAATATGAATTATGCAATATGTTGAAAGTGATATTAAACCAATGCAAATGAATTGTAACAAATTTTATTGTAATTTAACTTTTTGTAAGTTAAATACTTACCTTATCCTCATAAATGTTTACTTGGTTTTGTGGAGGCAAAACGCGGCGACCAACAAGAATATTAAAAAATTATTCTGGTTCGAGAGGTGAATCCCGTAGTTAGTGATAAGTGCGCATGCGCACAACACATTGTCGGTTGGACTTTGTCGAGAGATCTTCATTTAATTTTTGGTCCCCTATGAAAACAAACTGTGAGGGGAGGAAGGGTGGGTCTGTCCTTGTGAGGATAAGGTAAGTATTTAACTTACAAAAAGTTAATTACAATAAAATTTGTTACATTTTATTGCGTAAAATAGCCTTACCTTATCCTCACAAATGCTTGATTTCAACCATAACTGGAGGAGGGGTTGGTTTTAAAACCTCCCTGTTAATAGACTATGGGGTTCACCATGAAAGCATTTGATAGAGAGGATAAGATAAGCTTAAGAACGCTGCATTAAGATTACTCATTACTATGAAAAATCTGTGAAGATAAGTAATGAATGCTAACCTCATGAATATTCATGATGCACTGTTGTTGTTGACACTTGAAACAATTGGTATGTGTTGTCTTACAGCTACCCATCACCCATTAACTGCATGGTCGGGGATGGCTTCCTGGGTCCCTCGAGCAAGATGCTGTCATCCACCAGAAAGGCATCCCCAAGCTGACTTCTATGGCTCCTTAAATACACTCATGGGGCCATCTGAAAGAAGAAGACATAAGTCAGTACAAGTTACTGGTATGGCTGAAGACATGTAAGTATGAAGAACATAAGAAAACATGGAGAACATACTCAAAAATTCACCACATGCTGAGCAGAAACCACTGGGCCTAACTTAAAATCTGATTGGTCAGTGGACTGCCAAGCTACATCCTTCAAGTAAAAAGTGGTGAAAGTGTTGTGGCTTTTCCAATAACATGAGCCTAATACTTGCTCTAATGAGACCCCACCCTTAAAGGCCAAAGAGGCTGACATGGATCTTAGGTCATGAGCCTTAACATGGGCATGTTCGGACACAGAATCCGACGATTGATAGTCTAAAGCAACAGTCTGTTTGATCCAAGATGAAATAGTGGATCTTTGAATATCCTTGTCAAAACCCTCCTTAAAGGAGATGAACAAAAGATTCTTGCCCTTTCTCTGTGTAGAAGTCCTATCCAAATAATAACGAAGAGCTCTAATTGGACACAGAGTCATATCATCAGACAGATCGGAGCTCAGAAATGGTTTTAGAGCTGGAATAACTACAGGTCTGATCAAATCTGGACCCTCAGAGGCTAACTGGTTCTTAGCCAAGAAGGCAGGAGAAGGAGAGATAGTGACCTCCTTCCAGTGAGGCTTATGTCTGAGGGAAGAGAATGTCCAAGCGTGCACCTCCCCCCTCCTTTTGCCAGATGCCAAAGCCATCAAGAAAACAGTTTTGAAAGTCAAAATATTAAGACTTGCATCCTTCAAAGGTTCAAAAGGAGCCTTCGTCAAAGCCATAAGAACCAAAGATAGGTCCCAAGAGGGAATACCCCTATTTAGAATAGGTTTGTCCCTATAAAGGCTTGCAAGAAGTCTATTCAAGTGCATGCTCTTGCCTACTTCCAGACCAAAAGGTCCCAGATGGTCAGCAATTGCAGTTCTGTAGCCAGCAATTGTGGCAGGCTTCAAATTTTTGACAGTAAACAGATGGTTCAAAAATTCTGCTATGTCTGAGATAGAAGGCTCTGCACTGACCACCTTATTCTGTTGGCACCAGAGTTCAAAAATGGCCCACCTTGACTCACATAATCTTCTAGATGAGGGTCTTTGAGGTGCCTTAATTCTATCTGCCACCTCCTCAGAGAATGATGCAAGTGACTCTGAGTGGTGTCCAGGTGCCAAACATGAAGATTCAGATACATGAGATTCTGATGGAACTTCTGACTGAAAGGTTGTTTTAGCAGATGAGGCCAGTGAGGAAGTTGTAATGGGGGCTTGGTTGACAGATTGACTAGATCCCAAAACCAATGCATTCTGGGCCACCCTGGTGCTACTACTATCATTCTGCACCTGTAGGTGTTCATTTTCTGTATGACCTTTGGTATGAGAGCTACAGGACAAAAGGCATAGCCGTCCAGACCCTCCCAGGAGATGTTCAATGCATCTATGTTCATAGCATTTGCATCTGGGACTGGTGAGACATAGATTGGTAGCTTGTGATTCAATTTGGTGGCAAACATGTCCACCATTGGTGTGTGCCAAACTTTGCAAATTAGACTGAATATTTGAGGATGAAGAGACCATTCTGTCTGAATTATTTTGTCTTTCCTGGAGAGACTGTCGGCTATGATATTGAGGCAACCCTGAATGTGTCTGGCTCTTATGAGTATGTTCCGAGGATTGCAGTAGGCCAAGATGCGCCAAACCAGGAGACACATGTCCCATGAGTGTGTTCCCCCTTGTTTGTTCAGATAACTGACTACAGTGGCGTTGTCTGTTGCTATGAGAACCCTTTTGTCTAGAATTCTGTTTTGAAAGCTTTTTAAGGCCAGAAATACTGCCTTTAACTCTAGGACATTGATATGAAGCAATTTTTCCTGATCTGTCCAATTGCCACTGACTGTCATGTTTTCTCAATGAGCTCCCCAACCCTGGTTTGACGCATCTGTGAAAATAAGGGTATTGTGTTCCTGAGGATGTAAAGGACAACCCTTAAATTTTTTGGATCTTTCCACCACTGAAGATAACTTTTCAGAAGATTTGAAACCGGAATCTTCAGGTCTAGAGACTGGGCATATTGCCAATGTGTCTTCAGGTACCACTGAAACGGACGCATGTGGAGCCTGCCCATTGGTATTGTCTTTTCTAGGGATGCTAGTACACCTATCAGGGACATAAGCAACCTTGGGGTTGTTTGTGATACGACCTCCATGTCCTGAACAGCTTTTGCTAGAATTTTCAACTTCTTTTCGGTTGGAAAGACTTTTCCCTGAATCAAATCGAAATGGTAACCGAGAAAGTCGATTTTTTGTGTAGGTTCGAGCTCTGACTTTTCGAAGTTTATCACAAAGCCGAGATCTTGCACCACCTGAATGAGTTCTTATGTCTGTACATGACATTGGTGGCTGGTATTTGCTCTTAACAACCAGTCGTCTAGATACTGGTGCACAACTCTGGGATGACACTGAAGAAGCTGCCATACCTGCCAGTACGACTGCAAACGGCCTCCATGTAATAGACGTAGGTAGTCACTTGCGTCTGTTACCCCCACATCTTGAAGAAGACGACTGGTAGGGCTTCTTGTTATATTTGTCTTGCTGGCCACGAAAAAACTTGGAACCAGAAGTGTGAGATGCAGAAGAACGCCTATCATCAGAGCGATTCGAATGGAAAGACTGGCGACTGTCGCCCTTCAATCTCTTGGGAGATCTGTCCTGCTTCTTGTGAATTTGATCCAGAGTGGTGGGACAAAATAAATCTGAAGATTTGAACCCTGTCCTTCGTAACTTGTTGAAATCATGCTCTTGCAAGTGTGATGCACAGACTTTAAGGATGGAATCCCTCCTAGCAAGCTGTAAATTACAGGCCAAAGCAATGGAAAGGTCAGTAACAGATTCAAGGGCCTTATCCAGTGAGTTAATACAGGCCGACTGCATTTGAAGGTGGGACAACAACTTGTCCGAGTCCCTAAACATGTCTGAAGCTCCTTGCTGAAGTAAATTCTCCATTGAGGTTGATGTCTTGCCAATGGCTTTCATAAACCAATTCACATACGATAAAATCTGGACGCATTCCCTCATCACAGTCTCCATACCTGTATGCTGTCTGATAGGAATATGCACTGAAGAAGGAATTGCTTTAGGGAACAGTGACCTGAAGAGCATCCTGGCATTTGGGTGCAGAATTCGAAAATTCCACCGTAGAAGACCTGTAGAATTTCATGGGTGGCCTGTTATATGGCAAGAAGTTATCAGCATTAACAGGACTGCATTGAAGCCTCTCAGGTTCACCTTTCTTAGGGTTCCCAGATGCCTTGGCCTCGTAGAAATCCCAGCGTTGAACTATACCCTCCAATGGGGGCATGGCCATTGGAAGGACCTGTTTTTTTCTGGAGTCTTTATTCTTAGACCCAAAAATTTTGGATGGTAGATCAGAAGACTCTTCAGGAACCTCAACTTCCAATAAAGTCCTGATAGCAGCCAAAGTTTCCCTGTAGGTAGGATCTTCCTCCACTTCGTCATGAGGAGAAGGTGACCTCTGCCTCTTGCGAGAGGAAACACTGATAGATTCAAGTACGGAACTAAAATCAGACAAGGCATCTTCACCCGAATCCACAGCTCTGCAAGCACGAGGCTGGTGGGGAGTAGGTAAAGAGGAAGAGGCAGACGAACTCGCCTTCAAAGACGTTATCTGGGATTGCATGTCTTCTAACCTCTGCAATATCTTCAACAAGGATTCCTCTGCTACAGGCTGAGATTTCTCAGCTGTAGGGGAACGATGAGGGTCAGATTCCTGTCCTAACAGGGAGTCTTCTACTTCTTTAGAAACCACTGTGTCCTTGGGTTTCTTCTTCGACTTAGATCATAGCTTCTTCTTTTGCTCAGAGGTGAACTACAAGCAGTTAAAGCAATCCTCTTCCTTCGATGTAACACATACATCCTGGCCCTTGCCTTTGTCTCTACAAGGGTAGCAGTAAAGGTGGGAGTCCCAATCATACAGTGGGTGACCACAACCAGAAGCACGCTTCGTAGATTTCAACTGCGATTCAGCCATGATGAACTTCAAAGAAAAAATGCGCAGCCTCCACGACGACCAAAAATTGAATGAAGATCTCTCGACAAAGTCCAACCGACAATGTGTTGTGCGCATGCGCACTTATCACTAACTACAGGGTTCACCTCTCGAACAAGAATAATTTTTTAATATTCTTGTTGGTCGCCACGTTTTGCCTCCACAAAACCAAGTAAGCATTTGTGAGGATAAGGTAAGGCTATTTTACGCAATAAAACAATGTGGTGAATGTTTCACTAGACCACCTTGTCATCAGCCACATTAAAGTTTACTCTTCCCCTTCAAATTTACCTTGTTATCTGTAACTATTGCTTAAACATAAGTATTTTTCAGGTCCCTTGAATTTTTACTTAACAGGTTCCAATTTTACATATTAAATGATTATATAAATAAGCAACAAAACATACCGTTTTCTTTGTCTCAGTGACCAGTGCTGACCAGATGCTGGCCATGGCTTGCTGTATCTTGGGGTTTGGGTCATACTGGTAGCGGTAAAGCTTGGGTACAATCTTATGCAGGTAAGGGGCAAGCTGCTCCCCCGCCTGCACAGCAATACTGCCAAACCCAAAGGCTGCACCCTGGAGCAGAATACAGAACTGCATTTCTAATTCAGTAAATGGCTTGCTGTATCTTGGGGTTTGAGTCATACTGGTAGCAGTAAAGCTTGGGTACAATCTTATGCAGGTTAATATTTCAATACATGCAATTTGTCTAAACTATAGTGACAAAACAGATAAAATGGGCAAAATTTTCTTTTGTGAAGTGAAAGTGTAGAGATACAGTAGAAAAGAGTAGTCTTGTTTACTATATACTGTCTATTACTCAACTCCTTAACGATACTTTTTAACAGATCCATGACAAAGGTATATCTATTTCTGTATCCATTTTTCAACATCTGAAGACTGTTTTAAGTGAACGATACATGAATTTACCTGAAATTAAAACACTCTGGAACAAGATTTATTTAACTAAAGTGTACAACTGAAACCAGGTAAGATCTCAGAAAACCAACAGTGCAGAATTATTACAATTGCAATTTTTGTTTAAATTAAATTACTACCGCACATTTCAACTATTTCAAAATAAAACTTTCCACTTTTTTCTCCTGCATTATAAGGACCTGTTTAATTTTAACATCCATGAAAGTGCTGAGGTGCATTAATGTAACAGTTTGACTCCCCTTTTAGAGTTCCACGTATCATAAAGGATGCTTGATGTCATCTGATGTCCCAATGGCAAAAAGGTTGATTGTATCTACCATTTTATAGTTAAACATTTCTTAGGACTAGTTATTTTCTTATATTCCCCACATGGTATTGTGGTTGCTTTACAACACCCTTTTAGAGTTCCACATGATGTTACAGTAGTTTTATAACACCTTTCAAGAGTCCCGTATGATGTTTTGGTTGCTATTCCTCACCCTTTCAGAGTTCCACATGGTGTTATTGTCACTTTTCTTTACCTTATTAGAGATCCACATAGCAATATGGTTGCTTTTCCTCACCTTTTCAGAGTCCCACATGGTGTTATGGACACTTTCCTCACCCTTTCAGAATTCAGAATTCCACTAGGTGTTATAGTTTATGGTTGCTTTTCCCTACTTTTTTACAGTTCCATATAGCATTACTATTCTCTTTCCTTCATTAAAGTTCCACATGGTGTTATAGTTGCTTTTTCTCACCTTTTTAGAGTCCCACATGGCATTATAGTCATTTTCCTCACCTTTTCAAAATTCCACATGGTGTTATGGTTTATAGTTGCTTTTACTTACTTTTTCACAGTTCGTCATAGCATTACTATTCTCTTTCCTCACCTTGTTAAAGTTCCACATTACAGTTGCTTTTTCTCACCTTTCTAGAGTTCCACATAGCGTTATGGTTGGCCAGGTGCATGAATTTGTAGATGAGGTCAGGCTGGTTGAGGTCATTGGCAATGGAGCAGAGTTCTCTGTAGGTGGACATGTTCTTACCATCAGGGGTCTTACCCAGGGCTCCAGCCTCAAACACTTTTGTGTCCCCACTCACTGTCTGGGACCGCTTCTGTCCTGTGAATTAGTGCCAACATGCTTAAAAAGGTAAACTGTCTACCTGGGTAACTCTAATTTAAAGTCTGGGAAAAATAATTAAATTATTTAAATAAATAAAAATTTTAAATTGATAAAACATTTCCACATAGTATTTCCCAATTTTTCGAATATGGCTTCATTAACAACTGTAATGTTGGCCTTTAATAAGCTCAATACTTGCAATTTGTTCCCACCAAGATATAAATCAGTTTAATTTTCATTACTACAAAATTTTTCCAACTCCTCTCTCACAGAGTCAATTATTATTTTTATCTGATATCTAATGAAAATGCTAGATTATATTCATTGCTGTGGGTTCCAAAACTTTTTAATTTTAACAAAATTAACAACTTCATTTTGTGTTCATATTTATGAGAGCTTTCCTTGACAGTTACAGCGACATAACATACAGTTTGACTGCACAGTAATGTCTTACCTGTTGTGAGTGTATCTACAAGGATTGATACCAACTCTTTCTTCTGTTCAGGGCTGCAGTTTTCATACACCACACCCAATCCTTTGGAGGCGACATCCTGTGTCATTTCTGTGATAAATCATACACGTGAGAATATTTCAGAATTAATGAATCACTTAACGACACTTCTGAATAATTGAATGATAAACCTAAACAATCATGATACATTGTAATTTTTGCTGTACGTGGGACTTGGTCTAAATATCCATTTTCCAATAACCAATTCGAAATTGGCTACTATTTTAATGTGAACCAACTGGAAGTACAGGTAAACCAAATATGGCAGTTAATGTAAACAGTTTATTCAGGAAAAAAAATTCAAATATTGGTGAAAATTAAGTGAAAAACAAAAATTAGGAAAATAAATCTGACCGAATATCATGTTTTACACAGACATATTTATGAATATAAACAGCATTTTAATAGTTTTAGCAGTATCTGGTTTTCTAGTATCTACTTGGCTTTCTACACAAAACTTACCCGTTTTCAGGTACTCTGTTACATAGCCCTGTGATGTGGCTTTTTCAAGATGCAGCTCAATACCAGTATATTTAAATGATTCTTTCTTTACTAAGGTTTTAAAATACTGTAAAACGAGAAATGTTCGCAGCTATTAAAGTTCGTGGTTTTCCCTTTAAAATGATATTGGCACTATTAAAGTTCATCCGACAATTCCCGTTTTTTGAGCGATAATTCCCGTATATAGGTGTATACTAGTACTAAACTAAATTTCAGGCGATTTCTTTTCGTGCTTTTCCCGCGATCGCGAAATTCGCCAAATAAATTGTCGGCGAACATTTATCGTTTTACAGTATAATTGCTTAGGACTGCTTCTGATATTGTGTTTTTCTAATAATCTGTACAGCTTTGAATGTCACATATGGCAAAAAATGTACTTGGCATATGTATTACCACTTACCATCATTTTCAGACAGAAGCCCCATGAATGCAGATTGTACTTGTAGTAACTGTGACTGTATCACACCTACAGTACCACAGCTCTTCACGAGGGCGAGCAGCCATATACAGGCAGCCTACAGGAGATCAAATATGCATAATTTTAGTGGTGTAATCATTTCCTGAAATTAAAATTGCTATTCTTCACCTTGGATCAAATGTAATCTGGTATTTTGCTTGCTTGTCACTGGTACATAAGCCAGAATTCAACATTAAAGATACCATAAAATCAGTGTTCACGACTAGTACAAAATTGTTACTGGCCAACAGGGCCAGTAACTTGAAAAAGTTAATGGCCCACTTAAAAAGTTGCTAGCCAAATTTTAAACCTTAAAAATGAAGAAATTAACAAATGAAAATCTTTTTTTTTTTATTTAACATACTTTACAACTTACAAGCTACCATTTTTTGTAGGAAAAAAGAGGTATAAAACTACTGAAATTTATTTTTATACATTAACCACGTAAGTTTCTCCGTTGTTTCATCCGATAATTCATCCAAGAACTTCATAAGAAACTTATCAGACAAGGTGTTAAATTGTACTAATGGCATAGAAATTGCAGTCAAACAGCCTAAAACACACCAAAATGGATCAAAACGATGTATCAAAAAGATGGAACTGGAACCCTCACAGAATATCGTTTTCATTTGAACAGGTAATATATTAACAGCAAAACATTTTGAATGGTTGTCGCGATGAGCGATAACAGAAGCTAGCAACTTGAGATGAAATCTGGACAGAAATGGCTATTTTTTTGTTTTCTTTTCTTTAAATTACTGAAATCTATGTTTTGTCAATTATGTGATTTTACTAGCCAACCAGTTTAAGAAGTCCTCAAAGATGTAGGCCTGCCGGGAAACTTGGTGGTCTCAGACCATCTGGCCTTTCAAACACTACATGAAATATTCTTTAGGTTGGGAATACCATTTACACTCTGAATAAATAAATTCTATGATATTCGATTAAATTTAAAGGTTTCATTGTTTTTTAAAGAATTATTAGGCACATATATGTGTATAACATAAAACCTTTCAAACAAATTGGTTCACCACAATGCAAATTGATTTTACCTGTTTCTACCACAACAACATAAATATCTGTAAAAATAAGAAAATGACATAAAAAACTAACTAGAGGATCGCTCGCAAAAACAAAGATAATGTTTTTGCATAGCAAAAACAAAGCGTCCCGAAAAGGATATAAAGGCGAGTGCTAAAGTATTAAAAAAAATGCTTCGTTTCTAGCCTTATACTGTTGTGGCAACCAAAGTCAGCGCAGTCTGCTCTATCTAGCACGGTTTTCAAGATATAAGCATTTTTGTGTTTTGCAAAAAATTCGAAAATTCAAAATGTCCGCTATATTTGGCGAGACAAAAATATTTTGAAAATTGGCATGGCTACTCTGCAGAGATACCCAGCAGGTCAAAAATTTTGTTGAGTTCGCTCCATCTAGCACGGTTTTCGAGATATAAGCATTTTTGTGTTTTGCAAAAACTTTGCAAATTCAAAATGGCCACCATTTTTGGGGAGACAAAAATTTTTGACAAGACCACTGCCGCGGTGTGTATCTCCCGCCGAGCATTAAAGGAGAAGAAATAGCTTTTCCGAGATATTCACAATTTTTCATTTTCGTGTGTGAAAGTTCTTCCAAAAGTAGGTGAATGAGTTATTTGAGAAAAATTGGCTATCTGCGATACTTTTAGAGATAATTCGCATTTACTCATTTTGAGTAGGTGAGTAATTAGCTATGGGTCTGAAACTTCACCATGTGAAAGCTCTCCCACAAGTAGATGAATGAGTTATTTGAGAAAAATTGGGTATCCGCAATACTTTTACAGATAATTCGCATTTACTCATTTTGAGTAGGTGAGTAATTAGCAATGGGTCTGAAACTTCACCATGTGAAAGCTCTCTCACAAGTAGATGAATGAGTTATTTGATAAAAATTGGGTATCCGCAATACTTTTACAGATAATTAGCATTTACTCATTTTGAGTAGGTGAATAATTAGCTATGGGTCTGAAACTTCACGGAGTGAAAGCTCTTCCAAAAGTAGGTGAATGAGTTACTTGAGAAAAATTGGCTATCTGCAATACTTTTAGAGATAATTCGCATTTACTCATTTTGAGTAGGTGAGTAATTAGCTATGGGTCTGAAACTTCACCAAGTGAAAGCTCTCCCAAAAGTAGGTGAATGATTTATTTGAGAAAAATTGGCTATCTGCAATACTTTTACAGATAATTCGCATTTACTATTTTGAGTAGGTGAGTAATTAGCTATGGGTCTGAAACTTCACCAAGTGAAAGCTCTCCCACAAGTAGATGTATGAGTTATTTGATAAAAATTGGGTATCCGCAATACTTTTACAGATAATTAGCATTTACTCATTTTGAGTAGGTGAATAATTAGCTATGGGTCTGAAACTTCACGGAGTGAAAGCTCTCCCAAAAGTAGGTGAATGAGTTACTTGAGAAAAATTAGCTATCTGCAATACTTTTAGAGATAATTCGCATTTACTCATTTTGAGTAGGTGAGTAATTAGCTATGGGTCTGAAACTTCACCAAGTGAAAGCTCTCCCAAAAGTAGGTGAATGATTTATCTGAGAAAAATTGGCTATCTGCAATACTTTTACAGATAATTCGCATTTACTCATTTTGAGTAGGTGAGTAATTAGCAATGGGTCTGAAACTTCACCATGTGAAAGCTCTCTCATAAGTAGATGAATGAGTTATTTGATAAAAATTGGGTATCCGCAATACTTTTACAGATAATTAGCATTTACTCATTTTGAGTAGGTGAATAATTAGCTATGGGTCTGAAACTTCACCATGTGAAAGCTCTGTCAAAAGTACATGAATGAGTTATTTGATAAAAATTGGGTATCCGCAATAGTTTTTGAGATAATTAGCATTTACTCATTTTGAGTAGGTGAGTAATTAGCTATGGGTCTGAAACTTCAAGTGAAAGCTCTCCCAAAAGTAGGTGAATGAGTTATTTGAGAAAAATTGGCTATCTGCAATACTTTTAGAGGTATTCGCATTTACTCATTTTGAGTAGGTGAGTAATTAGCTATGGGTCTGAAACTTCACCATGTGAAAGCTCTTCCAAAAGTAGATGAATGAGTTATTTGAGAAAAATTGGCTATCTGCAATACTTTTAAGAGATAATTCGCATTTACTCATTTTGAGTAGGTGAGTAATTATCTACGGGTCTGAAACTTCACCATGTGAAAGCTCTCCCAAAAGTAGATGAATGAGTTATTTGATAAAAATTGGGTATCCGCAATAGTTTTAGAGATAATTAGCATTTACTCATTTTGAGTAGGTGAATAATTAGCTACGGGTCTGAAACTTCACAGAGTGAAAGCTCTTTGGGATAGCTGCTCTGCAGAGATACCCTGAAGATGTAGCACGGTTTTCAAGATATAAGCATTTTTATGTTTTGCAATTTTTGCGAAAAATTCGAAAATTCAAAATGGCCGCCATTTTTGGCAAGACAAAATTTTTTTTAAAATTGGCATGGCTACTCTGCAGAGATGCCCTGTGGGTCAAAAATTTCGTCAAAATCGCTGTATCTAGCACGGTTTTCGAGATATAAGCATTTTTATGTTTTGCAATTTTTGCGAAAAATTCGAAAATTCAAAATGGCCGCCATTTTTGGCCAAATAAAATTTTTTTAAAAATTGGCATGGCTACTCTGCAGAGATACCCTGTAGGTCAAAAATTTCGTCGAAATCGCTCTATCTAGCAGGGTTTTCGAGATATAAGCATTTTTATGTTTTGCAATTTTTGCGAAAAATTCAAAATGGCCGCCATTTTTGGCGAGACAAATTTTTTTTGAAAATAGGCATGGCTACTCTGCAGAGATACCCTGTGGGTCAAAAATTTCGTCGAAATCGCTCTATCTAGTACGGTTTTCGAGATATAAGCATTTTTATGTTTTGCAATTTTTGCGAAAAATTCAAAATGGCCGCCATTTTTGGCGAGATAAAATTTTTTTGAAAATTGGCATGGCTACTCTGCAGAGATACCCTGTAGGTCAAAATTTTCGTCGAAATCGCTCTATCTAGCAGGGTTTTCGAAATATAAGCATTTTTATGTTTTGCAATTTTTGCGAAAAATTCAAAATGGCCGCCATTTTTGGCGAGACAAAATTTTTTTGAAAATAGGCATGGCTACTCTCCAGAGATACCCTGTGGGTCAAAAATTTCGTCGAAATCGCTCTTCCTAGCACGGTTTTCGAGATATAAGCATTTTTGTGTTTTCCTTATTTGGAAAATTCATAATGATTAATTAATCATTAATTACTCGGCCATTTCTTAACCAATCAATGCCAAAATCTAATGATTTCCAGATTTTAATAGAATGAATGTATTTGCCAAGTTTCAGGTGAATTGATAAAATTCCTTTCAAGTTATCATCCGGACAAGCTTCCCCATCGAAAAAAGACATTTTTGGTCATGTGACCTCTCTGATTGGTTGAAATGTCACTGCAGCATATTCAAAAAAATTCCCCAAGGCTACTGCCTAAACCTGCCAAATTTGAAAAGAATCCGCCTAACGGTTACAGAGTTATAAGGAAAACAAAATGCGGAGCCGGCGGAGCCGCCGGAGCCTGAAGGTCTCCCATACACAAACAAGCGTCCCTTGCGGGACGCTTAAATGTCACGTTGAGAAATCTTACTGAATATTCAGGTTTTGCCCAAGTATTTTACTGATTTAAACTGCATTTTAATAATTTTTTGGTTATCCACTTTGCTCAGTTTCTAAAACAATTCAGACCAATTTTGGGTAACTGGGTAACCTATCAAAGCCTTAGCACATATAAACCAATAAAGCCCTGGAATTCAAAGAATACAACATGAAAAAGAGTTGGTATTAGAAGTTTCCTCATCAAAAAATAATTAGTTAATAAAAGCTGATGGCAGATCATCAATGCCTGGCCACTGAAGTACCTGTTTGATGTGTGGGTTGGGACTGATGACATATTTCTGCAACAAGAGATCCAACAGAGTGTGCACTTCAGTCTCAGCTTCAGTCACCCTCTGAAACAGTTTCACAAAATGACATTAAATGTTTCTGTAACAATCACTCTTGACTAGTTTAAGATTGTAATAATACCTAAAATATCAACTGCAACTTTGTACATTTTCTATGTAAAATAAATGGTATACTTTTATCTAAGATCTTATTTTGTTAATTTAAAAAAACACATATGAAACCTGGGTTTGTTAGAAATTACACTTATAAATGAAATTTTAAATTGAATGCAGTTTCTCAAAGTATATGCCACTAAAACCCAAAATATTCTGATTTAAACACAAAACCATTTTCCACTTTGTAGAAAATGGAAGTCTTTTTATGAGGCAAGATGTTTGTCCTGCTAGGCATCTCTTTACTTTTGAAGCATTTAATTTTGACAAGTGAGTTGTACATAGATGTGACAAAGTCCACTCAGGAGTTTTTCAAGGCCTTTCTCCTGAACAAGGTACCAGTGATATTTTGCTTATAGCATATATCACAAAAGTATATAACAATGTTGACAGATTACATGACTGCTAGATTGAGTGGGCTAATTGTTTAAGAATGAACTAGTGTAAAAAGTTACTTATTATTGCTATTCTGGCGATATTAAAAGAAAAAATAGCATCAGAGATGCCCGTACCCCACAGCCTTGGGAAATATTTTCAACACCATGAGATATAGAAGTACTGTACCAGTACAAACTTCAGGATACTTTCAGAGCACTGTCAGTTATTTAAAGGTCCAAACAATGTTTAAATGGAGAAATAATGTTTAAAAGAAAGATAATGCGTATAAAGATGAAGTATTAAAACAAGATAATTCAATGACAAGATGACAGCATTAATCAGTAAACTAAAATTCAACACTCTTTATATACATCTGCATTTCCGAATTATGGTTTAGATGGTTTGAATATTACCATGCATACAGAAGTGGTAATACATTTAATGAATGCTTATATGTGGTGTTGGAGTAAAATCTGCGGCTCACTTGATGAAATTCTATCTCTTACAATGGGAAGTTATGAAAGTAAAATTCTTAATAAATTCTAATATAACTTTTGCTTAATCTGCATCAAAAGACAGACCCAAAGGTGCAACAAGATTTTAAAGGTCAAGGTCACTACGGCAAGGTAAAAGGTCAAATTAAGGTCACACCATGATAATACACACCTATAGCCAATAACCAATGTCCCTACCAAGTATCAACTTCCTACACCTTACGGTTTCCGAGATACAGCCCTGACGATTTTATAGGTCAAGGTCACTATGGCAAGGTCAAAGGTCAAATCAAGGTCACACCATGATGCTGCACACCTACACCCCCTAGCCAATGTCTCTACCAAATATCAACTTCCTGCACCTAACAGTTTCCGAGATAAAGCCCGGACAATATTTTATAGGTCAAGGTCACTACAGCAAGGTTAAAGGTCAAATCAAGGTCAGACCATGACGTTGCACACCTACACCCCCTAATCAATATCCCTACCAAGTATCAACTTCCTACACCTTACGGTTTCTGAGATACAGCCCAGACAAAATTTTATAGGACAAGGTCACTACGGCAAGGTCAAAGGTCAAATCAAGGTCAGACCATGACGTTGCACACCTACACCCTCTAAGCAATATCCCTACCAAGTATCAACTTCCTACACCTTACAGTTTCTGAGATATAGCCTGGACAAGATTTTATAGGTCAAGGCCACTACGGCAAGGTCACAGGTCAAATCAAGGTCACACCATGACGTTGCACACCTACACCCCCTAACCAATATCCGTACCACGTATCAACTTCCTACACCTTACGGTTTCTGAGATATAGCCTGGACAACATTTTATAGGTCAAGGTCACTACGGCAAGGTCAAAGGTCAAATCAAGGTCACACCATGACGTTGCACACCTACACCCCCTAACCAATGTCCCTACCAAGTATCAACTTCCTACACCTTACAGTTTCCGAGATATAGCCCGAACAAGATTTTCAAACTCAAGGTCACTGCGGCAAGGTCAAATCAAGGTCAGACCATGACGTTGCACAGCTACACCCCCTAACCAATATCCCTACCAAGTATCAACTTCCTACACCTTACGGTTTCCGAGATATAGCCCGGACAAGATTTTATAGGTCAAGGTCACTACGGCAAGGTCAAAGGTCAAATCAAGGTCAGACTATGACGTTGCACAACTACACCCCCTAACCAATGTCCCTACCAAGTATCAACTTCCTACACCTTACAGTTTCCGAGATATAGCCCGGACAAGATTTTCAAACTCAAGGTCACTGCGGCAAGGTCAAAGGTCAAATCAAGATCAGACCATGACGTTGCACAGCTACACCCCCTAACCAATGTCCCTACCAAGTATCAACTTCCTACACCTTACGGTTTCTGAGATACAGCCCGGACAAACTATTTCCCGCCGCCCGCCCACCCGCCCGCCCGCCCGGACGCCCGCCCGCCCATCCGGACACCATGGGTGAAAACAATACCCCAACAGCCATTAAGGGCTGTGGGGTAAAAACTGCTTACAGATTTAAAGTTTTTGTGGGAGACTCTGGAGATACAGTGTATCAAATGAAACCTGCTTACAGATTTAAAGTTTTCCTGTGAGACCAACCAGTGATCTCTGGCTGCGGGCGAACTCACACCAAGTGCAGCACAAACTAACGCCTCCCCTACTGTCACATGCAGTTCAAACTGCTTCGGCTGAAACCAGGAAAATACATGTGTGACAAATCTTACTTATATCAAAACAACAAAAATTTTAATATTATCTCAAACACCTTACCTGCAGTCACATGCTGTTCAAACTACTTCAATTGAATCATGTTAATCAGATGAATCATAAGGAATCTTACACATGTCAAAACACCAAATTCAATGCTACTTCAATGCCCCCTAAACAATGTAAACTTAAATCTTGGAATTATTTTATACTTGCATTGTATTCAATAAGTAACAGAAGTAATGCTTTAGTGATATAATAATGAACATCACTATCATTTCACTATACAATGTACAAAGGCAGCCATAAGATGTCAAAAGTGATGACTCAGATATTCATATCTATATAGAAATTCCCGCTTACTGTAAATCACGGATGAGTTATATAAACACATAAAACAACATGGAAGGTGAAAAATTGTAAACTATGAAACAGGACCATTCCAAAATTGAAAAGCTAGGGCTAATTATGATGCATGTAAAGAGGAACCATCCATGATTCACAAGCTTGAATAATATACATCACAGTATGTAAAGTGAGATAGTCCATCATTTACAAGCTTGAGCTGAATGTTGTAAAGTGTGACACAAGATCAATTTACTACTGAAAAGCTAGGGTCAAACATAATGAATGATAGCAGTCACTATCCACTAGTTGTAAGCTTACATTATATACAGTTGAAGAGGGAGATGGTCCTCTATTGATAAGCTTACCCCTGCACACTTTAGCAGACCTTCTATGACTGCTTTCCTGTGAGGAAACTTGTTCTCTCCCAAACACAAATAACCCAATCCTATGGCAGCTTTCTCTCGCAACTGAAATGGAAATAATGTCTGATACATAGAATAAGATACTAGGTTTAAAAATACATTTAGTAAAGGTGTCCTCTTAACTAATTTTTTTTAATTATTATGAAATATCAATGGTTGTATTATTCCAAACTATTCAACCTTTTGAACAATTATATCACAAAAGAATACTAACAATGCCATGCAACCTTATGCAGTCGTGTAATGTTTTTGTTCAAAAAGTCCATCACCATCAATGGGCATCAGTCATTAATTAAATAACACAGAACCACATCACCATAATACAATCATTAATTCCTAAAAGTTATGTTTTCAAAGTCCAAAGTTCTTAAATTACTTCATTCTGCAATAAAAAGTTTTGGAATTCTATTAAGATCTACTTTTTGTAATAATTTTTTTTAAAAAAAAATAACAAGTCAACATTTAATGTTTTTATATTGTTAGTGGGATATCACTTTTCTGGTGATCTACTTCAATAAAAAGTGAGTATATCTAATAAAACCCTTTTGATTTCTTACCTTATTGTGTGTTTTATCAGAGTTGACTTTCGCCAGTAATTGTTCCACAAGGCTGAGCTTGCCAGGGCCTTGGTCTGCTGAATCACACAGAGGCAATTCACACTTTCTGCCAATCTCACCCAGTGCAGTACACGCAGCCAGACACATGGACAACTGAGTACTCTCCACCAGGCCAACTGTGGTTATGTGGAAACAAAAAAAATGTGGTTTTATACAGTTGTTTTTCCAAATATTCTGGCTATTTGGCTATTTGGAGTGTTTATTGACGGAATCTCTCATTTTTGAAATTATACTTTAAATTGTGAACCAAAAAAATGACTTCACACCCTTGACTTTAGAATAAATATACTAATAGCCTGTGAGCTCGAGTGAAGATTCTTAGTAATACATTATGCAATACTGACAGGACCATGAAAAGTACAATGATATATTCAGAATTTTATATTTGTAACCCTACTAGATAACACAAGTACCAGTATAAAAAAATAATTGCACATAATCATATAGATAATACAGATATCTGATCAAAACAGTATCTTTTAGCGAAAGACGTAATTCTACTAAGTAACCTTAACTTGTACCTAGAACCTAAATACAATCAAAACAATGAAACTCTGGTTATACACTTTGATATATTCTCTATTGTTACACACTGAAATATATTTCAACAATGATATTCTCTATGAACATGCACCCATAAAAGAAGTTTCTGTTTTGCCTGATACATTACATATGGTTTGTTTGCGTGATGCATAACATACGGTATGATAAGGAAAAGTAAGGAAATAACACATTAACCAAAAACGAAATAAAATAAAAATCTTCAGATTTCACATTAATTTCAACATAAATCAACAATTTTGTCTATGAATATGATAAACTCACCGATCTTGCACACAGCCTGTTTTATGGCATCCTCCATATCAATATCTGACCCGTTCTGATCGGTCTCCATATCTTCCACACACAGAGAGTCCTTAGACTTCAAGTAGCCAATCAGATGTCCCACACATAGGACAGAACCATGCTGGCCTTCATAGGCCTAGGTACAATAACACCAATACATGATGAGAATCACGTGCATTTACATTTAACTTATTAAGCATAGAGGATAAGGCGATATTCAACCAGATGTAGAGTATCCCTCAACATACAAAATTGTATGATTGTTGTACCTATTTCCAGTCTATTACAAAAATTGGACAGTATCATTTAGTCGTCGCTTTTGAAACATTTTAGTGCATTTTTCTAGCTCCACAAAATTGTGCCTATAACAAACAACATTCTTTTTATATTTTTCCACAAAAATATGCATACATATGGCTTTAAAAAAGTTTAGACCGGAATGAGGAATGGACAGGATTCTGGTTCAAGAAGGATATTATAATAGCACCTAATTTTTAGAATATCACAATATTATCAGAATTATAGACCTGACATTTTAGTGTTACAAAATATTTCTGACACAGAAATGTTTACTTTAACTGGACAAAGTATTATTTTAGTGTTACAAAGAATTTGTGACAAAAACAGTTTGTTTTGACTGGAGAATGAACCAGTACAAAAGAAATATCAAACATTTTAGAAAGATATGTACATAGATTTCAATAAAATTTGCAAAAATTTGTTTTTAAGTGTCTACATATTAACTGGAATTAACATGTGCCTAAAATATATAATATCCTGTATATCCAGGAAATGATGATTTTTGAAGTTATTTTTCAAAGCACATACCTGAGATGTAATACAGAGTGTGATTTCTTTGAGCACTTCTCTCTGTCTATCCCTTGATTCTCCATACACTACAGTCAGTGCATACATCTCTGCAGCAGACACTCTTATGTCCTCTCTGCTGCTAAACATCAGGCCCTATACACACAACACACATATTTCAGTGAATTACAGCAAAGGTTTAAAATGTTGACTTTGCAAATGTTGTGAAGTTTGACATATGGCAAACCTCCTAATGTGTTATTTTAGTTAACAAATTTGTGATAGTCCACGCTAAGATTTTTTAATCTGCTGCATATTTCAGTGAATATTGTTGATTTTGTAAAATAAAATTTAGCGGAGGTGCCAGATGGAAGCTTTATGAGATGTGACAATTATTTTTCATTTTATACATTGGCTTAACTTTAACCATGAACTCAAGAAAATGTTTGTATTTGTGTTGCTACTCTTGACATATATGTAAGCTCATTAGCAATCTTTACTAAATTATATAATTGAGGCTATTTCTGAGAAGTGTATGCAAGTACAAACTCTTGTATCACTTGTCTATCCTTTCATATGGAAGTTGTCAAAACTAAGACTTTGTCATATTATCTTACCCTAATCCAGTCCAGATGTTTCACAAACTTCTGTGCAAGGTGTTGCCTGGCAACAGCAGCAATTTCCAACAAGCAATACATACTGCTTTCATCTAAAACATACATACAGCTTTGTGATAATACTTTGTATATGACAGAATAATCCACTATAATAATGTGAAAGTGTACTCACAGAACTGTGGGTATTGAAGGTAGGTATATTTCTCACATTAATGGAAAGGTTTTGATTTGTTTCATTTAAGGTTATTGAGTGGATATAGGCCAGAGTGTGCACACTATTTACCATTTCTGGTCATAACCCAGCCATGTTATTTATGCCCCGGTGCCCAGGCATTATGAAAGAATTTTTGCCGGGCATAAATAGCATAACAAATGCCCGAGCACGAGGTATTTATTGTTATTATAAAGACCAGCCTACCTGCTTTAATGAAATATACCTTTGTTTTTATGAGGTGACACAAACAAGGAAGCCACCATATTGTTCTGAATGCATGATCACTCTCATAAAAGCAGATGATTTTACTACCAACATACAATCGAGCAATTCGAAACAGCACTTCCTGTTTTTAGCGGGCATTTGTTCTTTTATTTTGGCCCGCTGAATGCGCAGAGAATTGTTTTCGTTTACTGCGCACTTTTGGTCTTTATAATATTTAATTTGGACTAACTACAACAAATATGCTGCTATTCTTTCACCAGAAAGTCATGTCATACAATATGTAAGTCCCACTCGACATAAAAATCATCTCAAAGTACCAGCCACATAAATGTTTTTTCATTTCAACATATCGTTTTGATTTGCAATTATTTTAATGGAAACAGCCAATTGTAACAATGTATGGAATACTACAGATGACATGAAAACTTGTCCTATCTACATCATTGCATAACATCACTATGAAAACAGATCTGTCTGTGAAGACTGCCTTCAGACTATGCTTATGGCATAAGTAACAGCAAGTATATAAAATTATAGAATATTCAACATAAGACTGCCACAGTACAGGCAAAATAATTTGAGCAGATATACCACAAATAAAGCAGTCACCTTTTTAACCAATTATGTCAATCATACTATAAATATCAATAAATAATATAATACAATTATCAACCAAAAAAGAAAACATAACTTTGGGTGAAGGAAACTTATGTCATAAATAAATCATTCAAAAAAATGTCAGACTATAGAGTTTCTTCAACAAAGAACACCTGGGTCATACTATAGATAAAAACGTTGGTTCAAAACAACTTAACAGATCCCAGTGAAGCTGTCTGAGGTACTCACTTGCCACCACGTTGAGTAGTTTTCTTATCATGTCAATGTACTCTGCCAGTGGTCCTTCCTTCTCACTGTCCCCTGTACTCAGCATGTCTGCAATGTGTACTGCTAGCAATGGGGCCTGGCTTTGTAGATTGGACTCAATGCTATCTAGGTCTAAAGTCACCCCAGCATCGTAGCAAAGACACTGCCTTAAGTACAGCACCATCTGACAAAATAAAGCAAGAAAATTGTCAGTGTAAATGCCGGTAACATCTGACAAATATAAGAAAAAAAGAAGTCCTAAAATTTCCCATCATTGGGATACACTTCTATACCTACCTGGACCCAAAAATACCCAAGTCTACAGTCACTCCAGCATCATGACAAGGAGAGTTAAAGGCACTGGTAAAAAATGACACCTTCTGATAAATGAGTAAATAAATTGTATGAAACCAATGTCAGTGTTAGATTTCTGGTTCTTGAACTGGAACTGTTCAAACCTAGTCACTCAAGCATTATAGCAAAGACACTTAGATATGGCACCATATGACAAACAGGCAAATTTAATGCTGAAACAATGCCAGCACAGGGGTCTGGCTCTCAAAGCTGGACCCAATGCTTTCCATATCTACAGTTTCCCAAGGACACTGCTGCATACAAGACAGTTAACTTTGATTTTGTATTTTGTACAGTGATCTTAACACTTTCAATTGACAAATATGAAGGCAAAAATCCTCAATCAAACAAGTTAAACATGTGAAATTATCTCTTGGATGATGTACACACTGACCTCAGAATAGGCTGCAGGATTGAAGGGAAGGACGGAGTTGCCACTGGTGTATCTATTCACAGTCTTGATCCTCTGTGAACCCTACAAATAGAACAAAACATGACAGATTTCACTATGCAGAGAAAGGGATGATGAACAAGCTAATGATGGGGCTTGAAGGGAAATATAACTAAACTTAAAATGTATATATTACATTGGTATATCTGCCAACAGACAATCTTACATAGTTTGATAATTCTTTAAAATACCATTTAGTAATATCATGTTTAGGTCTAAATTAACAAAATTGAAAGTTATTCTTCAAATAATAATGCCAAATTAGCTTAATTTGTTACATTAAACTCCATTCACACTACAGGCAGTATCACCCACATTACCCTTGTTTGGGGAAATGTCCCTGTCCTTGAATCACCGTCTGGCGTCCGTTTGCAACCTTGCGAGTCAGTGGTGACCCACCCAATACCTTGCGCGACTTACCAAAGTCTTAAAATATTTGAATTTTCCGTCTTTGATTTTGGTAGAGTGAGCATGCGTAGACAGTATCGCACATGTGTGAATGAATTTGGTAACCGAACGTGTGGTCCATGGTGAACATAAGGTTGCGATTCGGTCTTTTCGGTGTAATACGGCGAGTTAAGGTATTACTCATTTTGCCACATGTTCGTCTGACAGGGGAGGTTAATGGAGGTTGCTTCTCAGTGACCAACGTTTGTAGTACTGTCATTCTACTGTTATTGACAGTTAAAAAACCATGTCCAATCAGTGGCCGTCTGCCTGTAGTGTGAACAACTCGGACAAAATGGGGCGACCTGGGGGAGGTTCTACTGCCAAGAAAAACTTCTAAACTGCAGGATGTATGGCCTGTAAGGTGAATGGGGCATTAGGAATCACTCTGTAGCTAATCAAATCTTAAAAGTCAATGACTGATTTATTAGGTTACCTGTACCATAGATGACCATTTTACAAAGATACCTACAATCAGTTACCAACCATAACTTATAGCTAGGGCTCGAATTGATAGGCCTCAGCTAATCAAAACTGGCTACATCCATGGACAGTGAATCAGACAGGACAGTACTGTCGGACATCAAAATAAAAGTGGCAGATACATTTTTATGGAATATTAGTATTGAAATGAATTAGAGACATACAACAGCAACATAAAACACAAGATTTATGTATGTGTTCACATATCAATTTATGCTTTTAAACAGAACTCTAGTACAATTTATGTTGGTGTCTGACACCTCAGTCCTTTCCGATTCACTGTCCATGGGTGTAATTAGAATTAAGTATGGCTAGTTAAGTATGACTAATGACAGTACTTATTGCTAATTACAGCATATGTGGAAATAATATAGTGTCAGAAACAGAGTGTATTTACTGTTATTTACAATTCCCCAATATACCATGAATAGATGACCCAGATGGTTACTGGGTTTGCAGAACACACCTTGAGCTGTATATACGCCACCATATCGGTAAATGTGGGCAGGAGTCTGGATTTAGCCTTCTTGGGTGATGGAGGCTGAGATCTTTGTGAGGGTTCAGACTGCAATCAATATAAGGGCATGAATGCAAAATTAAATATATTTGTTGAATACCCTACACACTGTAATCACTGATTGAATATGAGAAATGGGACAAAATATTGCAATTAAATTTGTAACATTATAAACAACATATGTTTTGACAGATTTAAAAACATGGCAAGCTGATAAAGTAATGGATAAAACAAAGTAATTAGATTATTAACATACATACATGGATGTATTAAGCTTACATTTCCACCAATAGCCAGAGATATAAAACTCTGATGACTTACAGATTACAAGCAAGTTTAACAAATGATTAAGTATACAGGGACCATATTTCACAAAACATATGTGCACTTTACTGAATTATTAGTTTATCATGCCACATTAATATGTTAAAATTAAAATCTGTAAGGTATTGATTCATTTTAACGAAAATAAATCCTTATCCATTAAATCAAATTTGTTGAAGTTTTTCACGTTATCTGGAAATCCTAATTTGGCAGTATGTTGTATTATTTTGTTATTTTTAAGTCAAAAGAAATGAAAGCTGTTACATGGTTCAAACATTTACTCAACATCTCAATAATCTGAGGAAACTGCACACTCTACCTGTGACTTTAACGGCTCTCTGAGAAACTTCATGGCTTCTATTTGTACATCATCTTTGCTGCAACACATTTAACAAGTATTAGTTTCCACAAAAACATCAACGGACTAGAATCAGTAACATTACTAAGACATATTCAATTTAAGCACAAACTACAGTTTAAAACATGGAGGTTAAGAGAGTAACTGTTCCATTATACTGAAGAAATTTACTTGGTTTGTGCTACATTAAGTTTGTGCATAATTCTGCAGAGTTTTCTTACTACACTCAGTACTGTTGACTGCGTAACAATCAGTCAACTGTATCAAACTATTCAAGTTTTCATCCTTTATTAGAAGGCTAAACTGCTCAATCATGCATGGGATAATTCTATAAATGTCAGGTCACTTAAACTTGAACTTGATAGAGACAGATTTATGAGTCACTCTACTTTCAGAGTCTAGACAAACACATTCTTCAGTTACCCTCACCCTTGGGACAATCCTTTTTCCACTACGTCTTATTTTTGATGGAAAAGACAGGTAATACTTGCCAAAAAAAAATTGGTTATTTGAGACATAATTTACATTCTCAGAAACTTTACAACAGAGTAAATAAATGGAATATAAAACTGTCAAAAAACTCAACTAGGGTGAAGTGGCTGGCCTTCTGCCAACCACAGAGTCGAATCTTAGGACAGCAGTGGGTGTTGAAATCTGTAAACTTGATATTATCGCCCGCATTTGCAAACCGCTTTATTTGTTTTATATATTGTGAGAAGACAGAGTGAGGTGCGGTGACAGTAAAATATTGCTGGATCATATATTTGTAAAATGTTGTTAGAAACCCCATTGTAGCCTCATGTTTTCATCACTCTGTGGATGTACAAGTACCAGTATTTGATATTTTATTTGTTTTATATATTGCGAGAAGACAGAGTGAGGTGCGGTGACAGTAAAATATTGCTGGATTTATATATTTGTAAAATGTTGTTAGAAACACCATTGTAGCCTCACGTTTTCATCACTCTGTGGGTGTACAACTACCAGCATTTGATATTTTATTTTAAATATTGTGAGAAGACAGAGTGAGGTGCGGTGACAGTAAAATATTGCTGGATTATATATACCCGGTATTTGTAAAATATTGTTAGAAACACCATTGTAGCCTCACGTTTTCATCACTCTGTGGGTGTACAACTACCAGTATTTGATATTTTATTTGTTTTAAATATTGCGAGAAGACAGAGTGATGTGCGGTGACAGTAAAATATTGCTGGATTTATATATTTGTAAAATGTTGTTAGAAACACCATTGTAGCCTCACGTTTTCATCACTCTGTGGGTGTACAACTACCAGCATTTGATATTTTATTTTAAATATTGCGAGAAGACAGAGTGAGGTGCGGTGACAGTAAAATATATTTGTAAAATATTGTTAGAAACCCCATTGTAGCCTCACATTTTCATCACTCACTTCTAGTACATACAAAAGCGCCTTCGAGTGGTTGAATGTAGAACTACGGAGTTTGAATATTTTCATTCTCTCTGCCAGAGGTGTTCTCGATTCTGATTGGCTGAATGACAAATGTGTAGTACTACCGTGATGTCACTTTATTCATTAATTTCTTTGCGGTTTATTTGACAAATAAACCAGCAGACAAATAAATTAATTGGGGTTTCACGTCTAGAAACCAGCAGACGAAACCGTTAAAAAAGACTCGTTCGAGTAGACCATTACAATAGCAAACACAATAGTTTCTAGGACATACGGGTCCTTAGAGAAAGCCAGACGTAGTGCCAGACATGCTTTTTACTTCATAAAATATAACTTAATAAAAGCATTAAAAATCATCAAAATGGCAGAGTGTATAATATACACCTTAATGTACAGATATGTGAAAAAATATTATGCAGAATTTGATATTTAAGGGTTTAAACGGCAAATTTAAAATCGCGGCCGCAACCCAGTACATAACTCGAATCAAAGATTCGACTAAAAAGTATTCTATAATTCAAAGTAAAACAGAGGAGTTACCCCAGGTACAAATGCCACAGTTCAGTCATATAACTTACTTGTCCCCACAAGCTAGAAGCAGGACATATCTGGAGGGGATGTGGTCAGATGGAAATACAGAGTGAGCATACTGCACAGCCATCAGACGTGCCTGACTCTCCTCCTGAAAATAAGGCTACTGATATGTACACTGAACATACCTAAAAGCTCTCTTGATACTGAATCATAGAAAAATAAGGTCACTTTTGTGTGTGTATTTTTTTTGACTGCTACATGTCTAAATTTTAAAATAATAACGTTGCTAAGCAGTCAATACTTGGCATGTCAACCACCTAAAACCAAACTTATAGCTCTTGTTGAGTTGTGGAGGTTTTTGACCACAGAATACGTATCATAATCTTAAATCTTTCCTTCATAAAGACATGTTTGTCATGTTAATATACAGATTTATTAAATTCCATCCAAATAGATAAAAAATTGAACAGAGTTCAGCAACCGTTGTATCAACAGACACAAGTATGAAAGTACAGCACAAAACAGTCAAATTGAAGAGAAATCAGACGGAAATTGTTCCGTGACTCAACACTTTCAGTACAACAGTCCATGGGGCAGAGAGTAAATGAGTTGTAAATGAGTTACTATCAGTTTATAATTACAACAGACCTTTAGTATTCATTTTGAACAAAAATAAGAGTAAACAGCCTCAAGACACCCTATAACAAACCAATTCCTGAGGAATCTGGGATTTTTGAAAGAATATTAAAAATCCAAGATGGCAACTAAATATGGAAAAAAATTTTAAAATGGGGTACATGAGACTAAAATCACTCTATCTCTTCTTACTGCTGCCATAGACATGATTTTTGTAAATCATTAATACGCAAAGATCATCACTGAAAGTTTGAAATTCGGAAACAGATACAGGTCAAATTGACAGCAAGCTCACAGTTTCTTTACACCTGAACACTTGATCCCATTTTACACACCAGCTCACCTTGTCAATGTTCTGCATTATGAGAGCCTCTACTTGTCTCAAGCCATTCTCATCCACGAAACCAAATGCCTCGGACATCATGGACAGAGACTCCTGAACTGCAAGCCGGTTCTCTGTGTCTTCCTAAAAGCAGACAATATTAATAACAAGGGTTTGCTGTAAATATTTCCTAGGTTTCCAGATTACATTAATTTAAAGTAGCATGATAGACTCAATATTTTTAAAATGCTTTATGAATTTTAATACATTCCACAATATATTAATGTCTAATTAATCAAAAGCAACATATATTAAGCAAAAAGGCACACGTCCAACAAGTAGATTCTCAGTAAAGAAGATTACAGGACAACAAAGGTATTTTTACATTGCAACATCATACCTTAATAAGACAGGTTAACTTCCTTGAAATAGATTTTTGGGTCATACAGGGAATTTTACAAAATTCCTTCCACAAAAAGCGGCGTGGCTGCATATCTGGTAACTAGTAACCCAGAAATTTATTTCTTAAGCCGTCAGCGGTAACCAAAGTGGTTTTAAATGGGCGACAATCGGGAACACATGCGATAGCAGTACTTTGTTTTTATGTTTAATGTATGTTTAAGTAGCCATAACTTCCTTATTTCTTGTTCAATTTTTATAATTTTCTCACCATTATGTTCAGTTTAATTGGCTTAATTCTGTCACACTAAGGATATTTTATGTTATTTCAACACATTTGTCACTATTTAGAAGTTTACATGTTAATTATCATCTACGAAACTTAACAGCAAGTTGTGAAACTCTTGACAATAAAGTGACAGAACTTACCTCCATTTTATTCCAGAAACTTCATAAAACAATAAAAGTCCATAAAATTTATAAAAACGATCGCTCATTGTAGCTAGTATTTCTATAATACAATAAAAGTCCATAAATTTACAAAAACGATCACACATTGTATCTAGCATTTCTATTATCGTCCATTCAAAATGTCTTCCATGGTTTTGTTGGGTTTTTTTCGTCGCCGACGTTTCTAATGGGATTGATGCAGATGCTGAAATACTGACTCGAGTTCGGAAATAGAGTTCTCGGCGAATTGTTACACCACTAAATGATACTCTGTCATCAAACGATTAATCAAACACACATCTAATCATCCATTTATTTCCAACTTCACACACCTTGCAGATGGCATCAAAAAAGCTCTGTAACAAGGCAACATCTTTTCCCACAATCTCAGGGGCTCGACGGCAGATCTTGCCAATGGCTACATACGCCAGACTGCGAAGCTTGGCATCTTCACTGCTCTCACCAATCAGTTTCCTCATGCCTCAAGGTTAAAGAGTACAGTAACAGATTATCTGGAGCATCAATTCAAGAAAGAGTACCCGTTTCCACTTAAACATTGAGAATTTTCAAAATATTCATGGAAAAGTTGAGATAAAATGTGTCAATTCAGCAGTGTTCAAGGAAAAAATGGCTGATTCTGTTGTTTTTACTGGTAAAACAGCATTCATTGAAGGATAAAGCTAAAAGCATGCTCAAATATAAAAATAGCCAGCTGTGGCAGGCAAGAACCTCAGCCCACGGGTACAACTAAATGGGCCACAACATTGAGATTTGAGAAAATTTAAGGAACAACTTTGATTATTAGAAATATACAGAACCAATGAGATGCTGTCAGATGTAAGAATTTTCTTGTAGTTGAAGAAAGGGGAAAAGTTACATATTTTATTCATTCATAATGTCAGGATTGCTTTTACCGATGTATTTAAGCCATATACTCTAAACATGCAGACAATTTTGTTGATACTTCAGTTTTTATTTACAATAATGCTTCTTTTTCAACTTTTTACCCAGATTGTCACCAACATAGAATTGAAAATTTTAATTACTTAAATGTAGCTTTTATAAGCTACAAGCTTACCATGTGGGACTTAATGCTGTTCTCGGGTTGCCACACCCGGGGCCAGCGTCTTAGAAAAAAAGATCGTTCTTGTTAGCCACCGGATATACTGGTAGTTGTCGTCACGTGATAACTTCTGACCAATCGGCCTACTTTCTCGTTGAAATTTTTTATTAAACCTACCCCTCAGCTGTAAACAGCGGGGAGGCAGGGTGGGACTCTCCTAAGTCCCACATGGTAAGCTTGTAGCTTATAAAAGCTACATTTAAGTAATTAAAATTTTCAATTTTATTACGCTACAATAGCTTACCATGTGGGACTTAATGCTGAATTCAACCGCCCGGTGGCGGGATTACAGCTGAGACTGGAAGATATGTCATTTTTTCTAAGATTTTGAATTAGTATATACAGAATAGTGCCAGAAATACCAGTCTGAGTCCCTTTTACAGTGCCCCGATCCCGAAGATCGGGCCTGTAACGAGCCAAAAAACCTAAGTAAAAGGGGACAGTGCTAAAACTGTCCAGATGTTTGGTAGTAGGACGGAAGTGCAGCGGTGCTCACTTCGAGGTCTAAGGGTCCCTAGTAGACCTTCACGTGTGACTGACCAACCCAGTGGTTGGGCATCTCATGAAATTTTTAACCTGAAATATGAGATTAACGACAACTGAATAAGTCCTTAATAGAAATTACCTGGTAATTAAAAAATAAAATGACCTTACCCGTAACATCTTGAAGGTAAAGGAATACCTAGATCCTGGGAGAGACTCCTGAAGACTTGGTTGTAGCGGATGTGCCCCCCCCCCCCCCCCCCCTTTTTTCTTTCCGAGGACAATTGGTCTGAGGGGAAGGATCTAGGACTTGTTGTGCCGCCACCACAGGTCCCAGATACATATTGTTGTCGGTGTCCGACCAAGTAAGGTCTTTTAGGTAAAAATTTGTGAATGTGTTGTGAGCTTTCCAGTGACAGGCTTGCATGATTTGGTCCACCGATACTCCACCGTAAAAGGCCTTAGAGGCCGCGAAGGCCCGGATGTCATGCGCTTTGACTTGGACCAAGTTCCAAAGCTTGTTGATCTGCTTGTTTGTAACAAAGTAGGATCATGGTTTGTTTCAACCATGAAGAGAGTGTAGCGGGTCTGATGTCTGAGGTATGTCCTTTCTTAAAGTAGATGAAAAGGAGAGAACGAGACCCTCTCAGGTCTTTAGTTCGGTCCAAATAAAACCTCAGGGCCCGCACGGGACACAGGGTCCTGTCTTCCTTAAACTGTCTATCTACAATGGTAGTCAAAGCAGGGATAGTCACTGGTGACACACTTTGAGAACCTTCTCTTGCTAGTTGGTTTTTGGCTATGAAATCAGAAGAAGGGAACAAGGCCACCTTTTCCCATTGGCCTAAATTAGATACTTTGTTCCCGACCCAGGCATGGATTTCGCTGCGGCGCTTGCCGGAGGCCAAGGCTAGCAAGAAACCAGTTTTGAGAGTAAGATGTTTGAGGTCTGAGTCTTTCATGGGCTCAAATGGTGCTTTGGTGAGCTCGTTAAGGACAACAGAAAGGTTCCACTTGGGTAAATTTCTGGAACTTTTAGGACGATCCCTGTGAAAACTGGAGAGTAACCTATGAAGGTCTGCATTGTGTGCAATGTGTTGGGCCGTTGGGCCCAAAGTGTCAACGATTGCAGTCCTGTAACCATCAATGGTCGAGGGGCGCCTGTTTAAGTCTTGGTACAGGTACATGAAAAAATCCGAGATTTGTTTCACAGATGGAGTGGAGAAATCCACCGAATTTTCTCTGCACCATTTTTCAAATAGGGCCCACTTTGACCTGTAGATGGTCCTTGTTGATGACCGCTGAGGGGCAGCAATTCTCTCTGCCACCTCCACAGAGAAGCCTTGTTCTTGGAGTTGTCCGCTCCTAGACACCAGGCGTGGAGGTTCAGCTGTTGTGGGTTGTTGTGGAACACATACTTGTGGGACTGTTTGAGTAGGGTCGTTGACACTGGGAGTTGTAGTGGGATCTCTGTTGAGAGCTGCACTAGGTCCCAAAACCAGGGCACCCCTGGCCAGCCTGGGGCTATCACGATGATCAGGCAATGGCATTGCTTGATCTTTTGGATCACCTTGTGAAGGAGAGCCGTAGGAGGGTAGGCGTAGGCCGTGAGGTTGGTCCAGTTTATGTTCAGAGCATCTATGTTCCAGGCCCTTGGGTCTGGGATAGGAGACACATATAGAGGGAGTTTGTGATTCAGGTGAGTGGCGAATAAGTCTACATGAGGGGTGAACCACTTCTGGCAGATTTGCTTGAAGACCTGTGGGTGCAGAGACCATTCTGTTGACTGCACTTGGTTGGACCTGGATAGCAGGTCGGCCATCACATTCAGACACCCTGGAATGTGCCTGGCTTTCAATGTTATATGGTAGTGATGGCACCAGGTCATGATTTTCCACAGGAGAGCACACATCTCTGCTGAGTGAGTTCCCCCCTGCTTGTTGATGTAGGCTACCACTGTTGAGTTGTCCGTCGCAACTAACACTGTTTGATTCTGGCACTGGTACTTGAAGTCTCGAAGGGCCAGGGAGACCGCCTTCAATTCCAGGACATTTATGTGTAGCCTTTTTTCCCGCTCTGACCACAGCCCTTTTGTAGAATTTTGATCTAAGTGAGCGCCCCAACCTTCGTTTGAGGCGTCGGTAAAGAGTTGGATACTGTGGTCCTTGGGATGAAGGTCTGCGCCTTTCATCACATTTGAGGGGTTTTGCCACCAAATCTAGGTGGGCTACAATGGCTTCTGTCCAAGGAAGGAGGTTGTCCAGCGACTGAGGATATCTCCAGTGCTCCTTGAGATGAAACTGAAAGGGCCTCATGTGAAGGCGCCCCTCCGAGACCATTTTCTCCGTTGAGGCTAGCAACCCAATTAGAGACATCAAACATCTTGCAGTCAAAACACGTTTTGATTTGAGTCGTAGGATCAAATCCTGAAGTTTGAGCCATCTCTCGTGAGTGGGTCTTACAAGGGCTGAATCTAGGTGGTATTCGTAGCCCACGAACGAAAACACCTGAGTAGGTTTCAGTTCTGATTTTTCTTGGTTGATTATCCAACCCAAGGATTGGGTTAGGTCTACCACTGCCTGTGAGGGCCATTAGTTTCACTTCCTTTACGATCATCGTAAAGACCTGGGGGGCTGTGGCCAGTCCGAAAGGTAGGGAGGTGAACTGGAACACCTGGGCCTTGTAGCAAAACCTTAGGTACTTCCTTGAGTTTGGATGGATGGGGATGTGAAGGTATGCGTCTGACAGGTCTATCGACGATACCCACTCCCCTGGGACCAGGGAAGTCCTGATGGACTCCGGGGTTTCCATTTTGAACTTTTCTACATGTAGAAAAGTGTTGAGCCTGCTTAAGTCTATGACTGGCCTCCACCTTTGGTGAGGCTTGGGTACTAGGAACAGGCAACTGTAAAACCCAAGAGATTTTACGTTTTCCACCCTTTCGATAGCGTTCTTTGACAAGAGAGACTGGATATAAGTGGCCAAGGCTTGGTCTTTTTGTTGGGCCTTGTACTCTGATAGAATCAGAGGAAATCTGATCAAGTTTGGCTTTGAACGGAATGGCAGAACGTAGCCATTGGTGATAATGTTTAACGCGTTTTGAGAAAATTTTTTATTAGCCAGTCTCTCTTGAAAGAACGGAGGTGACTTCCTACTGGTGGACTGAGTGAGGCTTTGGAGGAGTCATTGAGAAGGGGGGTTTCCACGCCCCCTTCCCCTATTGTGGGGTCGAAAACGACCCCTGGAGCCTCTGAAGTTGGATTTTCCTCTTCCCGAGGGAAAGGATTGGTTACTGCTTTGAGAGGTATTGCCCCCATAGGGGCGTTTCCTGTAGGAGCCTCTTTTCTTGTGGGGGCCACGAAAGGGCTTATTCTGGTAGGGTACGAAACCCTGAGAATCTTTTGAGGTGCCTTTTTTGAGAAGGAAGTCCTCACCTTCCTTAACGAGTTGAGACTCGAACAAGGAGGAGTCCCAGAAGGACGAGTTCCTAAGTTCTTGGCATCTTGTTTCCCCTAGCTGGGGATGTAATAGAGTCATTTCGGCTTCGCGCCTGAGCAAGCCGGTATTAGCCATGGAATATAATTCCCTCTGGAGAATACGGGCTAGAGATTTGCTGAGACAAGTAAGAGCTCTATGTTGGACAAGAACTGTCTTGTTCCAAAAATCCAAGTACTCAGCAACTTCCTCATATCCGCGCTTTGCCGCTTTCTCAGGATTGGCACCTTTCTGGATCTGAGATTTTATCTTCTTGACAGTTGACTTAATGCTATGTTGGCATTTTTCCAAGGAAGCATTGCAAGAAGAAGAGGTTTTGGCAAAGGCAGCGGTGAAATTGAGGGTTGAAATAATTTGTCTAGCCTGATGTTCCAGCTCCTTAAGAACTGGCAGAGGGACTTTGGCTACTGGTGCCCCAGGAGGTCTTGGAGTAATACAGATCTTAGCAAAGTCCGTATTCAACTCCTGAATTTTGTCTTGAAAAGTGGGCTGTCCAACCTTATACCACTTAGAAGTGGATGGAGGAGGCTTGACATATTTGCCCTTAGCTAAATTGGCAGCTTTGAAATCATGTTGGAATTTATCAAAGGCGTCCTTGATAACTGAGCTAAGTGGTAGAATAGAGGAAGGACCTCTAGGTCTGAGCTCTTGACGGCCTTTTTCGTCATCCAGACCCAACACTAAAGTTGAAGACCTAGGCATAGAGTCCCTGGGGTCAGGGAGAGAAAGAATGCGCCTGAAGGTGTCTACTTCTTCAGAGTATTGGGAGGGAATGTCAGACAGTGCTACTTCCCTATAATAAGGGGGGTCTGGATCATGTTGTGGGAGGTCTTGATCAGAAGCTGCGCCTGAGGGCTGAGCCCTAGAGGGCTTAGAAGACCTGTGTCTGGCAACAGGGGAGTGATCTTCCTCTGAAGATGACACATATCTGGACCTAGATTTATGCTTGCTCTTGTCAGAGTGTTTCTTAGGTCTAGTTGGATGGATCCGAGGTTCGTCGGAATCCTCATCCAGTTGATCCAAGGCAGAGCTCGGTGCTACTGTTTGTCTGTGGCTTTGTTTTTTGTGTGAGTACGAGGAATCCTTCGGTATAGCCTCAGAAGGGGCCGCGTACTGATCCGAGGTAGTTTGGTTAAGTACAAGTCGAGGAGGGAGTGCTGGACCAACATCCACATCCATTGCCTCGGACTGAGCATTAGTACTTGACCTCGGAGGGGGTAGGTCCAGATGAGCAGCAATGTTGCTGGATGGACCAGCTTTTGAAGCATGAGACGAGGGTTCAACCTCGGATGGCTTTTTAATTGATAACTCCTCTCGGAGTGATTGAAATGCTTCTAACATGGATGCCTGGAAGGAACCCATTTGCTGCTGTATATGTATATTTAAGGAATCACCCAGGGATTTTTCTAAATTTCTTTGAATTTTGTTTTGCAAAACAGTACCTGGGGTGGGTGGGACAGCTTTAGCTGGGGTTTTTAATGATAAAGAACTGAACGCGAGTGGTTGAGGACGGGGGGGGGGTGAGGTAAAGAGGTTATCGGCAGCACTCTCTAGGTCTGCATTGGAACCAGTAAAAGAGTCCCCATCGCCTTCACCCAAGAGATCTAGTTCATCTTTAGAACTAGTTTCCGCTTTTTGCTTCTTTAAATACCGCTTCCTGTTTTGAATTTTTTGCAATTGCTCATCAGTGAGAGACGTGCAAATATGGCAGGGTGCTTCAAAGGTGACACAGGGGTCATCTCCCTTGCCAGCCTCCCTACAGGTAGGGCAGTAATTATGATTATCAAAACTGAAGCAAAAATGGCGGCATTTCTGAGCTCTCGGTTTGTCTTTGTTTGCTTGATGGAGCGACGTTTTAACCCAATAAAAAGACGTACAATTAAAATTGCCTGAACCGAGAAAACTCAAAACACGCGGATTGTAAGGAAAATACTTAAGTTGTGAAATCAATAATTTCACAGAACAATCTATGAAATATATGAAATGAAATATTCAAATATTAGCCTCCAACAATACATAAAGACTGAGAAATAAATGAAAATGTCTGTATATTTACAAACTGCTACCAGTCAATTGTGGCCAACGAGAAAGTAGGGCGATTGGTCAGAAGTTATCACGTGACGACAACTATCAGTATATCCGGTGGCTAACAAGAACGATCTTTTTTTCTAAGACGTTGGCCCCGGGTGTGGCAACCCGAGAACAGTATTAAGTCCCACATGGTAAGCTATTGTAGCGTAATAAAACTATCTCTTTTTTGGCTCATTCTGTATTTTTCAAATGGTTTTTATCAACTTTAGTTAATACTTTTGAGTAATCACACAAAAGAAAAAGAGTAAAAACATAATGTTTGATAAATTAATATTTGTAAATAATCTGCATATCACAAGCCTTAAAATGGTTACATGACATATCTCTTATAAATTTAAAGTATATGGCTTAAATACATGCATAAAAAAATTATGGGTGTCATGAAAAGTAATTTTTAACCCCTGCCCATAAATGCTGGTGTTATTTTCATCCCCTGTCCCATCCATGTGGCAGGTGGCACAAAGTTTGTGGGTGCTCCACAGCCTAAACCCATGCATGGATTTTTTTACCAAATTGTAACAGAACAGAATTGTATATTTAAACTCACATTTTATGATAATACATACTTGTATTACTCATGTTTTAGTCCATGCTTACCATTTAAAAGCACGCTTGATATGGGTTTGAATTTGACATCAGGGCAGTTGAGACACAAGTGATGTACAAACTGTACAGCCATGTGCTTCAGTTTGCTGTTGGTGTTAGCTCCATATAGACAATCAAACACCACCTAGAATTTAAATAACACAGAATCCCAACATTTAAAAAGGTATTTGATGCGGACAAGCCAAAAATATGCTAAAGTCAACTGCTGATGTTAGCTTTATGCAGTCAGTCATATACCAGTGGAAAGTTTGGTGACACAGAACCTCAGTATGATGGAATGCTTTTGATGACACCAAAAACTTGACAACTTGTTCAATTGTAATTCTTTTGACTTTAAATAAATTTATAACTTTCAAGATGTTTACTATTACCAAGAAAAGCTGGAAGGACTTTGTGTTGAAAACTGAAAAAAAAAACCAAACATTTGGATAATGATTTAAATATGATATTAGTCGTGGCAATGAGGTTATTACAATATATCAATAATTACAATATATCAATTCCAATGCTGCTTAACAACTTTTATTCAGTGCTGGCTAAGCCCCACTACCCACAACACTTGAATGTACCACTGTTTAAACATATTCTTCTCAAGATTGAAACTAATTCCTCATTGCTGTACCACAACATAATTTGTTATTATCTTCTTTGAAGGTCTGTAACACCAGTAACTTATGCCAATCAAGGTGCTGCTGCAAAATTTAACATCCATATTATAAATATCCCATTATCACCACAAGGCTTGACAAAATGACAAAGCATTATCCAGTCAAGACTTCATCAAGACAACAATATCTTTTAATAGCCAATGGGTGATTTGTTTTTTTTTTTCTCAAGCTGGTTATGGTAATTTACGCAACAGCACTTTGGCCAGTATTGGTGCGGCGGATACTGAACATATACCTGTACACAGGCTGGGAACTGGTTACAAGCTTCTCTGGACTTCAGAAAATATGGGAAGATCTTCAGTCTCATCTGAACACTGGAGGGAGCCCGCTTGTCTTCAGCCTTGATCTTTGATGCTTGAGACTTGATTGAGAGATTAATAGTTGATGTGATATTATAAAACACAAATATTTCAATACACTTGCACGTATTACCTTTGAATCAGACAAATATGAAATGGTACTAATACTTACCGCTACCTTATGACACGATTTAAGTTATGATTCTCTATTAAACTCACAATAACCTTTACATTATGGTAGGGGAATTTAGCATCTGGTTACCTTGACAAGTACAGTTCCCTGAAAGAGGCTGTAGAGCCTAGTTATAGTTGCTGGGTCATTCCAATCCTGACTTCCTGTGATCCGTTTCATCTCTTTATCTGCGGCTGTTGATACACTGTGGTGTAATATAAAAATAATTGCCAGCAACTACAATAATACCTCTGTAATCTGAACCTTTAGGATCTGAATTTGAAAAATTTTGTTGTAATTTTAATTTTTATTAGATAAATACTTACCATTTCCTGACCATTGCTATATGTTGGTGCCATCCAACTCACTGGCCAACGTTGAGAAACGTTTTAAGAAACCTTAAGAGGCCAGTGAGTGAGTGTGAACTAGCATGTCCCCCTAGTGGTCATGTGACCACGCTAGTAAACAACCTTCATTATTTTTGTTGCAGAAAATACTCCCCTAGTACTGAATCTGCGGGGAGGTAGGGGGGGACTATCCTGGTCAGGAAATGGTAAGTATTTATCTAATAAAAATTAAAATTACAACAAAATTTTTCAATTTTATTGCGAAAAATACACTTACCATTTCCTGACCATTGCTGAATGCAGCCTTCATGGAAGGAGGGCAGTACTAGAATATAAAGACCCAGTACACCACTCTGCACAGCTATCATACACAGCACAATCCTATAGGCATTCAGATCCAAACTGACCTCCCAGATGAGGCAGAGGAACTGTTGAGCACTACAAAACAACACAGCCTTGTTGTTGTTGTTGTTGTAGGAAGGAAGTAATCATTACAGAGACTCACTACCTAGCCTACAACTAAAACATTATGAGAAGTTTACATTGAAATTTACATGCATACCACAACATATAAACTTCCAACAGTCACCACATACCATACAGATCCCCTAAATCATAGTATGTAGTTGAAGATCTCACAAATTGACAGTTATTGCCACAGTTGAATGCTGTATCTAGACAAACATCCAACAGCCACACAGGTGACACAAATATTGGAAGTGTCATCAGCATATTGTGTAATTCCAAGTCTGTATGAAGTCAACAAATCTGCATAATATAAAAACAGATAGTATGACAGACATACAGCTGCAAATGCATACTAAAGTATCAATATAAGTATCAGGCATATACTTATAAGATAACAAACTGTAGGACACAATATCAAAGTCTGACCACAAGCAAACCAAGCAGGTGAGACTGAAAAATGGTAAAAAAGTTATGGTTTCCAGTAACATGCATCTAAAATTCATATACAGAAACACTAACCTAAAACCTGAAGATTCTTGCTTTGACTCGCTGCTGTTGAGTCAGAATTTGAAAACTCCTCCTCAGTCAAAATGATAGTCTGCCTACAGCCAGATAAGATAGTTGACCTGAAAATATCTGCTGTAAAGCCTTCGTAACCAGGCACAGACAAGACATAATAAATCCTCATTGAATCCTTTGTCCCAAGTAAAAGTATTTCAAAACCTCACAAGACAAAGAGATCTATCTTGAGTCCCAGTGATTGAGAGCTGGCATATCGACCGGCTTAACTGAAGTAGGCCCATCCGAAGCCAACTGATTCTTGGCTAATAAATGGCCAGAGGCACTTGTGAGCAATACTCACTTAAAGTAAGGGAAGACAATGCTAACGAGAATTACCCTTCTTCCTTTGCCTAATGCCAAAGTCAAAAGAAAGACCGTCTTGAAAGTTAATAACCTCCAAGAAATCTTCCCCAAAGGCTCAAAAGACTGTCGGGTGAGACCAAACAAGACCAGAGACAAAAGGTAAAGAAGGCTTAACCTATTGGCTACTGGATTGTCTCTATAGAAATATGTCAACAATCTATACAGCTGAAGAGTTCTAGAGACTTATTCCCCTTCAAGGAAAGCAATCTACCATTGTTATTCTGTAACCAGCAATAGTAGATGGCTTAAGATTCTTTTCCTTAAAGAAATAATTAAGGAAATTTGCTACATCTACAAAAGTAGTATCTGAGAAGTTCACCACAAAGAAGCCTCAGATGGAGGTTTGTGCATAGATCTACCAGGTCCCACAACCAAGAACATCCACCATGACCATCATGATTCAATCATGATAAATCTGCACCTGCAGGTGGGCATCTTCTAAATTACATGAAGAATCCTTGGCTATCCTGGTGCAACCATGATGATTCTGCACCTGTAGGTGATCATCTTGAATCACCTGAGGAATGAGAGCCACTGGAACAAACACAAAGCTGTCCAGATCCTCCCAAGAAATAAGTAATGCATCTGTTCCCCAAGCCCCACAGTCTAAGAAAGGAAACACATACACTGGAAGCTTAAGATTCAGGCTGCTGGATACCAATGGCAGAATGATTGAACTCACCTACAAGGGAATCCATGAAAAGGAACCTTTGTGGAAAACAGATCCACCAGATCCCAAAAATAAGATATCCCTAGCCACTCTGATGCAATCCAGATGATTCTGCACCTAAATCTTGGAGTAGCCCTTCTTAATAGCTACAAAAAGAATTTTCTTGCCTTTCCTGAGATCTTTGACTTATCAAGATAACCTCTCAAGGATCTCACTGAACAAAGAAACTTATCTGGCAGCAAAGCATAATCTAAAGAAGGTTTCAAGCAGGAATGACTACAGGTTGAAAATCAAAGGAGCCTTAAAAGCCAAATGATTCACCTGCATCACCTGAAGAATCAAGGTCACAGGACCAAACAAACTGTCCAGTCCATCCCAAGAAAAGTTGAAAAGACAAGCTTGTGGTTCAAACTAGTTGCAAAACAAATCCATCATTGGTGATTGTAATCAAAGACAGATTTGATTGAACACCTGAATCAGAATAGAAGATTCAAAAGTCATCCAAAAACACATTCAATTTGAATCATCTTGACTCTCATGAACAAAGAATTTGTTGGAATATTTGTATACCCTGGGAAGTGATATGCCTGAATCTGAACCCATGGCATTCGTCCAAGGAATGATTCTTCAGATAAGGAAACACATTCCTGAAAGCGGGTACCTCCCTACCTGTTCAGATAGGAAACCACTGAAAAAATATCTGGGGAAATCAACAGATTCAGAATCCAAATCAGACCTCCAAATGATTCTAAAGGTAATAGCCCTGTTAATGTGGAGTCTTGACCCCTCATGATACAACAGACCACTGGCTGTTTGATGCCATAATTGTGCATCCCAACCCTTAAAGAAAGCATCTAATAACAGAAGGAGATTGTGCTCCTTCTGATGAAGTAATGGAAGCTCCTGCAAATTGAAAAGTCGTTCCACCACTGAAGATGGAACCTGAGAACAGAAAAACTGGTACATTATCTGTGTATTATGTGTGGTATCTGTGGTACATTAGCAGATAGCCTTGGGGTTACCTGATAAACAAATAACCCAATGGCACTGTTTTCTCCTATGAAGCCATACCGCCACCAAAGAAATGGCTTCCTTAGAAACCATTAGCCGGAGAAGATGCTTTGCTATGAGTAAAGAAGTACCCTAAGGTGTAATCTGCAATCCAAACTAAAAATCCTGGTGTATTAGCCAAGAAGTTTTTTTTTTTTTTTTTGTTATTTTTATTTTATAAGCTGGTGAAACCCAATGCCTTCTACTGCAGCCATCAGGTTCAGTATCCGTTGATGCCATAGTAAAGTCGAAAATAAACCATTTTCAAGCGCAAGCAATGAAATGGTCTGTACTGGTAAAGAATGATGCGTTCTTATAGATCCCACATTCTCACCATGGACTAACATAGCAAACAGGCAGTGAACCGATGTGAATTGTCATCAACAGGGAAGTGAAGATAAGAATTGCGTGAATCCGGCTACGAAAGAATGCAACTGTAAGGAAACGAGTAGGCACACCCATTTACTTACTAGTAACAATTAATTGCGAAAATCCCAACTATGCGAAATTAAGGTACATGTAAAGGTTTATTACCTGACCTCAATTATTAGTGGTAGCCATCTCTTCCCAGCTTATCACAACCAATAAAGTGTAAAATTGTAGCGATATCACCATCTCACTGGTGTTATCGCCCTTTTGTCGATCATTCCATACACAGCTTTATGCAAACTGATGTCTGCCGCATTTTATTCATTTATTCTTAAACCCATGTCCACAAACTGCTTTAGGAACATGAATAAGCAATCCCTCATGGTACTGTTGCCTCTGTGAAAGGTAAAGAATGGTTGAAGATTATCCTCTTACTATGTTGAGATGTAAGGTGTAGTATATCTGCACTAGTGGACAACCACTACTCCTAAAGATTACTCCTAACCCCTCTAAATCTTCAGAGGAGAGTTTTGTAACAGAGTTGGAGGATAAAGTATCATAATGGGCATAAAAGTGCCCTGGGCACTAATCCCCTTTCTAGCCATGTGTAGGAGTTTGCTCCTTCCCAAACAGAAGAAACACTATACACCTGAGATCACAAAATGAAGTTTTCCTGGACATCTGATCAAAAGTTCAGCAGGAGAAACCCTCATTAAGAGTGAAAAATGCACTTTTAATTCTACCAAACTCATCTAAGAGATAAGATAGAGAAAAGTACGACTTGTAACACTCCTGTTGAATAACAAGTTGGAGAACTGATCCCAGCACTGCCCAACAAAAAATTCCTGATCACTGAGGACTGTAATTGCAAAAAACTCTGCACACAGCCCAAGGCAAAAAAGAAACTCTGTGAGCTCCTGTTAATCCTTAGCTCCTTGAAGACGTCCTGCCAGAGGTCCTGCTAGACCACTTCAAAAAATTATCCAGCCCTTAACAAGCTCTCTGTAGCAGAAAACAGAGAACCTGTACTCCTGAATAATAAATTGACAATGGTTACAAGTTCATATGTACCGGTGACGGTTTCAGACCAGCTGAAAAACCGGTAAAAAATCACAGAACAAAAGCCAATTACTGAGATGAATCACAGCTCCGGGAAACTGACAAACCGATTTCTAACCTTTTGGGAGGTATGGAAACTCGATTGTCTTCGGATGACGTCATGCAGGTATTTTCCTCCGTGAAAAGTTCCGACTGAACCTCACCGGAGGAAATGCACGGTGAAAAAGATCAAATCTGCATCCGGAACTTGCCCACAATGTAGTAACCAAGAAAAACAATGATGTCTGCCACCACGGGGAATTCCAACCGGTGACCTATTCGGTAGAGTATGATGTGGTGAGATCTTTGCTACCAAACGCCTGGCTATACGAACCCGACGTGTGATAAGCTTTGTGACAATCGAATTGTCTCCATCGTTTCCTTTGTCGCCTAGCAACATGTAAACTGTCCCTGCCGGAGCTAGTATGACTGCCGACAGTTTCAGTGTTAATAAAAGAAGTAAATCTTCAAAAATTGCATAAAAAAAGAACTCCCATATGATGTAATACGAGAGTTATGAAGAAAAAACAGGCATTCTGAGCAGCAGAAGATCTTCATCCAGCGACAAACTTCCCTGTCGCCATTTTACAAAAAGTGGTAAACAATCAATGAAGAAATGTCTACAAAAGCACTTTTCCTCTGTGCTTTTCCTCTTAATTTGTCCTGAGAAGACATTGTCAATACAGACGTCTTATAACAGAACTCAAAAAGTCCAAATACTAAATAAAAATCCGAAAAGAAAATAAACATCCACACTCTAAGATGGCCAACAAAAATAATGAAGGTTGTTTACTAGCGTGGTCACATGACCACTAGGGGGACATGCTAGTTCACACTCACTCACTGGCCTCTTAAGGTTTCTTAAAACGTTTCTCAACGTTGGCCAGTGAGTTGGATGGCACCAACATATAGCAATGGTCAGGAAATGGTAAGTGTATTTTTCGCAATAAAAATATGATTTTATACATAAATTTCTACTTGCTCCTGCCTTTAGTATTTCCTACTGCTTTGCACTGGAATCCCTATTCTGTCTATAGGCTTTCTTGTATCCTAATAAAATCCCTTCTTCGGACAAAGTTTGGATAATAGAGGTTTCCTTTCCAAATAATGAAATTGTACACATTATTCAGCTGAAAACTTTGAAATGAACTGTAGTGCGAGCACAAAAATTCCTATTTAACCAGAAATTCCATGTAACAAACTAAATGGCTAAATGCATTAGAAAGAACCATCAAAGAACCATGATATTTACTTTTAATTAAAAAAGGATTCCTACTAATCAGGGTATACTAAAAGGTGTCTTGACTGTTTTTATATATTCATTTAAAGAGCTCTGAAAAATTTAAAAGCAACTTTTTTTCAAAATAATATGTTGCAATTAATTCATGTCCAAACCTATGTCGGGAGTCTGCTGAACCCGCTACAAGCTGGCAGAAAATGTCTTTTTCATTTAATGTCTCTGATGCAAGGACATCTATGATACCAATTTTAATCTGAAAGAAAAATATTAAAATAATATGGATCTCTAATCATATTAATACTAATCAACCATCTCTGTATCTTATATTTAAGTTCAATTACTTTTCATTTATTTAACAAAAATTCAAAACATCACTCCTTTTCATCTCACCATATCAAAACCACAGTTAGTTCATTATATTTGTTCAATATGGGGCAATAATTACAGAATAAAACACTTCTTTCTGGGCAATATCATGATTTATGAAGCCTGAGGGCAATATCACTTGGCCAAGGGCTTCATAAATCACAATATTGCCCAGAAAGAAGTGTTTTGTTCTGTTTATTATACCGAAAGTATTTCTTTTTCATCTTTATTTTCTTTAGCAGTATTTATATATAAAAGTGCAAGAGCCTGCCTTTGCAGAGATTAGGCACTATAAAAGTACAGCAAAAGAGAGTAGAACGTTTGAGAAAAGCATCTTTTAATGCAATGTGATGTCACAAACCAACTGCATTCACGTCATACACTGCCCAGTTCTACAAAGATACTGAAGAAAATCAATACCACTCCCCCCCTCACTTGTTTTCTAAAATCTGAATAACGTCATCATGTGACGTGAGAATGACGTATATTAAGTAAACACCATCTACGTAGTTTGTTTACATTCTGAGACGAAAAGGGCATCTGAGTGATATTTTTTGTCCAAAACGGGCAATATCACGTCATATTGCCCGCAAATACTGCAATCTGATTGGCTGAAACTCACTTGAGGTATAATAATTACAGAATAAAACACTTCTGTTTGGGCAATATCGTGATTTATGAAGCCCAAGGGCAAGTGATGTTGCCTGAGGGCTGATAAGGCTTCATAAATCGCGATATTGCCCAGAAAGAAGTGTTTTATTCTGTTTAATTTATTATACCAAAGTATTTATTTTTCATCTTTTGTAATTGCATGCACAAGTGCATGAGTCTGCCTTTGCATAGATTAGGCACTTTAAATGTATAGGAGAAGAGAGTAGAATGTTTGTGAAAAGTCTCTATAAATATGATGAAATATGTAATGTCACAAACCAACTCCATATACATCACTCACTATCCAGTTCTACTACTGAAGAAAATCAATATCATCCCCCCCTCCCCCCAACTTTTTGTTCTTAAATTACTGAATAACGTCATTATGTGACTGGACAATGACATATCAAGTAAACACCATCTATGTAGTTTGTTTACATTTCAAGATGAAAAGGGCAGCTGAGTCATATTTTTTGTCCAAAACGGGCAATATCACGTCATATTGTTCGCAAATGCTGCGATTTTAGATTGACTGATACTTACTTGAGGTATAATAATACCTATTAGAAAGACAGTATGCTGAATAGAGTGGATGTGAAACAGATGCAATATAATCTAAAAATCTTAAAATTTTATAAGCAATTATAAAGATCGGAAGTGCGCAGTAAATGAAAACGCTTCTGTGCGCATATAATCAGTGGGCAAAAATAGGAGAACAAATGCCCACTCTAAACCGGAAGTGCTTTTTCGAATTTCTCGTTTGGAAATTTGTCTGCTTTTACGAGAGCGATCATGCATTGAAAACAATATGGCAGCTCCCTTGTTCATGTCACCTCATAAAAATAAAGGGACATTTCTTTAAACCAGGTAGGCCGGTCTTTATAATAGTAATAAATACCTCATGTTCGGGCATTTGTTACGCTATTTATGCCCGGCAAACATTCTTTCATAATGGCCTCGTGCCTAACAGCGCTCCTGCATTATTTGAATTTTTGCCGTGCATAAATAGCGTAACCAATGGCCTCACACTCAGTATTTATTCCTACAGTAATGTCCAGGAATAACAAGCAATAACTCTAGTGGGGGATCTAAGAGTTAACGTGTGTTAAATGGTGCCTGTGAAACTGAGTGTACCGAATAGAAAAAAAAAATAAATGAAAACTGTTTTATTCAGGAACAAATTCAATTTTCGCCACAAGCCAAATTTTGCTTAAGACATAAGTTTTTACAAGTAAATTTCTAGAAATAATCAGTAAATGCTTATGGTGAATTTCAGACATTGACATTGTGTGTGAAGTAACTTGTAAAACTTGGGAAAAAATTCCTGAAATATGAATTGCTCACATAAGACTACGCAGCACAATTTACAGTGCAAACTGTGCGCAGATGATGTGACAGTTTAGTGTTAAGGACAAGGCAAGTTACAACTGGAAACAATACAATCTAACAGTTTTTAGACAACCTTTTCTAGTTGGTCTGGAGTGGGTGGAGTCTCGCCAGTGGCTCTTTTAAAGGCAGCTTCACTGAGACCCGGGGGCGGCCCAGTAAACTTGGACTCTGCAGCTCCCCCACTTGCAGAGCTTTGATCTGAAGGTACATCACTCTGTGCACTGGCTGCACGACTGGCTGCCTGCTTGTCTTGGTAAGTACCAAAGCTACAACAAAGCAAAAAATAATGTAATGAACATAATGAGGTTATTGGTGGGCATATTGAAGATACCCAAAATTAAATATGCTCCATAAGTTCTCAGAATGCCCACACACCAATTAAAAGGATGTCTTATAACTTTATAATCCATTAACCAAAAAAAGAGGTTAACTATAAGTTACCATAATACAGTGATAAAATGAAATTCCAATTTCCGGGTTATTGCTTTCAAAATAAATGTAGTGATATTGACAAATGGTGTAACTGGCATCACTTGTGCAACCAAGCAAATTAACCAATTGTAGTGCCAATTAATACATTCACAATATGTCATGCTACAGTTTCCATAAATAATACAATATTCAATGAGATAATATAATCTCAGTCCATACTTATAAGGCATTAATAAGACATCCATCATGAAGCCCAACATGACCTTGACCATGGCGGGGTCAGTTCCAACACCTAGTACATCCTTCTGGAGTCTGGATCCAGTGGGAGCCTTGATGTACTGGAAACATGGCATCACCAGTTGGAGCAAACTGACACATACAAGAGAAAAGCCTTGCATGGTTAAGCTTTACTTTGGTAATTATGCCAGTGACAATCCACACAGGTGTTCTAAGCATTACAATGGGAAGTATAACTGTGAGGTACTGAAAGCATGGTATTACTAGCTGTAGGAACCTAATTTAACAATAATATACAAATATAGTGCATACACTGCAGAATAACCTCTATCATCTCCCCTATTATTTGCAAAAGGTCAAACTTAGGGTTTTACATCCAGTTCAACAACCAGGATTTTATTGGGATAGGCCCATATGTTTGTCAGCTTGTGGGAAATGACCCCACACAGAGGTGACAGCCTGTGATAAGATACCAAACTTGCTAACCACAAGACCACTGACTGACCCATTATTTTATACTAAAAGTAGAGTTTTGGGTTAATATTTCTGCGCCATACACTATTAACCTTAAACAATACTACTGGAAACTTTCCCATCCCTTAGTTCAAGCAAAATCAAAACCTGACCAAAGAAGTTAACTAGAGTTTTTTCTTTCATTTCTGCTAAAGGCTTTGGGTCAATATCTGTCCAGCAGTAACAACATCCTTCTTACTGTACATCATATTAAATATTTCACTTATAGTTTGAGTTAAATCAGAATTCTTTATTTTTAAACTCTGACAACAGAAGTTGGATCAAAATGTGTTATCACTACAGAAGGTTTCAGTAAGCATATGCCCACTATTTACAGGTTTGATCCAACTGTATTTTAAAGAAACTCTGCACATTCTATACAAATTTAAAATAACCGGACGGTGTTTGTGTACCTTGACTGGTGAGGCAGAGGTCTCCCTGTGTAACAACTCAATAGACTTGGTACAAGTTCCAGTTGCCTAGAAGACTCTAATCTTGGAAACCCAAGTTTTATGTAGATAATTGTAAAATTCTGAAATGTCATAAAGTATATTTCATATTTCGATGACTTATATTTTCTCTGAACCATCATGAACACTGATAAAAACCTCATATTTCTGTGATTATTTTGCTAAAGTTACAATAAAAATATCAGAATAAGATGCATGCTATTCACCAAATACAATAGCTCAGATATAACAGCTATATTAAATATTAATTTAGTCTTGAAGTAGTGATAAAGCAAATTACAAATGCCAGATATAATCATATTCTGTACAATCATATTAACAAACTTAATAAAATCTTGTTTTTTCACCTGAACTAGAAATAGGACGCCCTGTTGATAGTAGCTGCGACATATGAATAAAAAGAGGATAGCATAGAAGAACACATATTATCAGGTGTAATGTCCACCCCATGAACCTTTTGCCAAACTTGTACAGTAGTCTTACAAGACCCTGTTTCATTTGTAAAATATATCAATGATGCTTAAATATTTATTAGTGTACATGTAAATTATTTCAGCTTCATGCCTTTTTGCATTGGTTGGGTCGAAAATTTTGACGAAATCACTCTATCTTGCACGGTTAAGAAGATAGAAGCAAATTTCTGTTTTTCTATTTTTGGCAAAAATTTGAAAATTCAAAATGGCCGCCATTTTTGGGAAGAGGAAAATTTTTTGAAAATTGCCAAGAGTACATTTCTTAGATACCCTATGGGTCGAAAATTTCAACGAAATAACTCTATTTTGCACGGTTACGGCAAATTTGTGTTTTTCCATTTTGGACAAAAATTTGAAAATTCAAAATGGCCGCCATATGTGGGGAGGGGAAAATTTTTTGAAAATTGCCAAGAGTACATTTCTTAGATACCCTGTGGGTTGAAAATTTCGACGAAATTGCTCTATCTTGCATGGTTAAGTAGATAGAAGCAAATTCGGCAAAAATTCGAAAATTCAAAATGGCCGCCATATGTGGGAAGAGGAAAATTTTTGAAAATTGCCAAGAGTACATTGCTCAGATACCCTGTGGGTCGAAAATTTCGACGAAATCGCTCTATGTGGGGAGGGGAAAATTTTTTGAAAATTCCCAAGAGTACATTTCTTAGATACCCTGTGGGTCGAAAATTTTGACAAAATCGCTCTATCTCGCACGGTTAAGGAGATAGAAGCAATTTTGTGTTTTGCCATTTTGGGCAAAAATTCGAAAATTCAAAATGCCCACCATATGTGGGAAGAGGAAAATTTTTGAAAATTGCCAAGAGTACATTGCTCAGATACCCTGTGGGTCGAAAATTTCGACGAAATCGCTCTGTCTCACACGGTTAGGTAGATAGAAGCAAATTCGTGTTTTGCCATTTTTAGTACATTGCTCAGATACCTTGTGGGTCGAAAATTTCGACAAAATCCCTCTATCTCACACGGTTAAGGAGATAGAAGCAATTTTGTGTTTTGCCATTTTGGGGAAAAATTAAAAAATTCAAAATGGCCGCCATTTTTGGGGAGGGGTAAATTTTTTGAAAATTGCAAAGAGTACATTCCTTAGATACCCTGTGGGTCGAAAATTTCGACGAAATCGCTCTATATCGCACGGTTAAGGAGATAGAAGCAAATTTGTGTTTTGCCATTTTTGGCAAAAATTCGAAAATTCAAAATGGCCGCCATTTTTGGGGAGGGGAAAATTTTTTGAAAATTGCAAAGATTACATTCCTTAGATACCCTGTGGGTCGAAAATTTCGACGAAATCGCTCTATCTCGCACGGTTTAGGAGATATGAGCACATTTGCCTTTTTCAGTACTCAAAATAGCCAATTACTCATTTATTTCATTAATTACTCACTCATCTATGAAGCAATTCCCCCCAAAAGCAATCCCATACAAGCTATTAACCCAATGAACCTCCATACCAAATTTCAGAAAGCTAGGCTTAATAGCATTCCTTAAAATGTCTGGAAACCAAAGAGATACTCAAAAGTAGCAAAGTAGCTATTACTCAGTTAGCTATAGAGCTATCATCACCAAAAGCAATCCCATACAAGCTATTAACCCAATAAACCTGCATGCCAAATTTGGTAAAGATAGGATAAGAACTGTTGCCTAAAATGTCTGGAAACCAAGTGTGACGCCGGACGGCGGAAAAAGCAAAAATAATATGTCCACCCCCCAGAGGGGTGGATGGACATAATGAATATCAGTCAAATACCTTAACAAAAGCAGAGGTTTCTGCACTTGCATACTGACTTAGCAGTGGCTCTACTGGCAACTGCACTTTTGGCCTACTTTTTACCCGTTTGTTAATATGGACCAGTAGTTCCATAACCTAGTGAGGAAAAAGAGAATATATTATTTAACTTTGCTTCATAGAAAGTTTTTACTGGACATATATGGATCACTGTAACAGAGACAAATTAAAACAAATACAATGTTAAATATGTATAAATATCTTATCAATTTCAAATATTCAGATATTTCTCATAAAGATGAACCATGTTCTAAGTGAAAAAGCTAAATACCCTACTCTCTCAGTATTTATACTCCTCAATAAAAATACTAAACTGAAGTAACATATCTGAAATTTGTTGACAGCTTACTACACATGAAAATGAAGATGAGTAACAATTTTAATGTGATGATCTTTGAGATATTGTTTTCATCTTGAAGAGATGACACTGAAGTCATTATGGTGCAGCCATTTCCTGAAGTAAATGTTGTATAAAAGCCTAAGTATTCTCATATACCTTATGTGAATTAAATTCAATATGTAGTTTTAGATTTATCCACAAGATGCATTGAAATTGCCCAGCATGCTAGAGGAGAAATAAAGAGTGAAATTTGATGACAGGCTGATAGCTAGTTTGTATTGACAACAGATACTGAAAATTTGATTACAGTCATTTAGTAAGAATGATTATTATACATAGGTGTTATTCTTGTGCCCTATTTAAGATACCTGAAAATACAACTAAGATTACCTTCTTCTGCACTCCATCACCACCACTGTCAAGTTTTAGCAGTACCGGACAAAGAAACTTTAACAAGACACTTTCCAGTTGTTCATCAGTCTCAGCAGATCCAACCCTCAAAAATACTCTCTCAAGCAAAGCTGTAAAAAATGTGTACATGAAATACATTTCAAGTCAGTTTTATTCACAAACGAGATATATGATTATATTCATCGACTTACTCCAAAGTCTGTCAAACTGTTTCGTTATAACTTTGCTTTTGATGTTCCCACTGGTTGGAATGCTTTTCCTAATGAGATTTATGTGCCCCCTCTATTGCCTCTTTTAGAAAGAAGCCTAAATACTACCTCTACACTGAAGCACATTCACCTTAGTCTCAATATCTGTCTGGTGTTCTCGATGGTGTTTGACCCTTTTTGCCATTCTTGGATATTAAAATTTGGTTGTCTGTTTTTATGCTGTTGTGCTTAGATTCCAGTTAATATAGGGGATATTTAGTACTATAAAAGTTTAATTTCCTACAAATCTATATTGTCTGGCAATTGTCTGATGTATTACAAAGCAAATACCCGACAAATATTGATTATACACTTCTCACATACATGTATAATACTGAGTGAGGTGAAGTTAGAGTGCTTTGAAACTATGTCGATTGTAACTATTTTCCAATATTCATCACGATTGGAAGATTAGAGAATAAGAAATCTTGTTTCTGATTGGTTATTAATAAGTTATATTGCTGAAATGTCAATTACCCGGTGTTTGACTCAATTTTAACTAGATGATCGCTCGCAAAAAAAAAATTATGTTTTTGCACAGCAAAAACAAAGCGTCCCGAAAAGGATATAAAGGTGAGTGCTGAAGTATTAAGAAAATGCTCTGCTTCTAGCCTTATACTGTTGTGGCAACCAAAGTCAGCGTAGTCTGCTGCATCTAGCACGGTTTTCAAGATATAAGCATTTCTGTGTTTTGCAATTTTTGCAAAAGATTCGAAAATTCAAAATGGCTGCCATTTTTGGCGAAACAAAAATTTGTTGAAAATTGGCATGGCTACTCTGCAGAGATACCCTGTGGTTAAAAAAATTCATCGAAATCACTCTATCTAGCACAGTTTTCGAGATATAAGCATTTTTGTGTTTTGCAATTTTTGCGAAAAATTCAAAAATTGAAAATTACTGCCATTTTTGGTGAGACAAAATTGTTTTAAAAAACTGGCATAGCGACTCTGCAGAGATACCCTGTGTGTCAAAAATTTTGTTGAAATTGCTCTATCTAGTACAGTTTTCGAGATATAAGCATTTTTGTGTTTTGCAATTTTTGCAAAAAATTCGAAAATTCAAAATGGTCGCCATTTTTTGAGAGACAAAAATTTTTTGAAAATTGGGATGGCTAGTCTGTAGAGATACCCTGTGGGTCAAAAATTTTGTCGAAATCCCTCTATCTAGCACGGTTTTCAAGATATAAGCACTTTTGTGTTTTGCAATTTTTGCAAAAAATTCGAAAATTCAAAATGGCCGCCATTTTTAGCAAGACATAAATTTTTTGAAAATTGGGATGGCTACTCTGCAGAAATATCCTGTGGGTCAAAAATTCCTTTAAAATTGCTCTATCTATCACGGTTTTCAAGATATAAGCATTTTTGTGTTTTGCAATTTTTGCGAAAAATTCAAAAATTTAAAATGACCTCCATACTTGGCGAAACAAAATATTTTTGAAAATTGGCATGGTTACTCTACAGAGATACCCTGCGGATCAAAAATTTCGTCGAAATCGCTCAATCTAGCACAGTTTTCGAGATATAAGCATTTTTGTGTTTTGCAAATTCAAAATGGCCACCATTTTGGCGTGACAAGAATTTTTTTGAAAATTGGTATAGCTACTCTGCAGACATAGCCTGCGGATCAAAAATTTCATCGAAATCCCTCTATCTAGCACGGTTTTCAAGATATAAGCAATTTTATGTTTTGCAATTTTTGCGAAAAAATTCGAAAATTCAAAATGGCCATCACTTTTGTCGAGACAAATATTTTTTGAAAATTGGGATGACTACTCTAAAGAGATACCCTGTAGGTCAAAAATTTCGTCGAAATCCCTCTATCTAGCACGGTTTTCGAGATATAAGCATTTTTGTGTTTTGTAATTTTTGCAATAGGAAAATTCAAATTGGCACCATATTTGGCGAAACAATTTTTTTTTGAAAATTGGCATGGTTACTCTGCAGGGATACCTGTGGGTCAAAAATTTCGTCAAAAATCGCTCTATCTAGCACGGTTTTCAAGATATAATCATTTTTGTGTTTTCCTTATTTGGAAAATTCGCAATGATTAATTAATCATTAATTACTCAGCCATTTCTTCCAAGCAATGCCAAAATCTAATGACTTCCAGATTTTAATAGAATCAATGTATTTGCCAAGTTTCAGGTGAATTGATAAAATCCCTTTCAAGTTATCATCCGGACAAGCTTACCCATCAAAAAAAGACATTTTTGGTCATGTGGCCTCTCTGATTGGTCGAAATGTCACTGCAGCATATTAAAAAAATCCACCCTAAAATTATCTGGCTATAACTTCCTTTAATAAAATCCTGGATCCAGTTGATCCAGACAGTGATCCCGATCACTCCCAAAATCTAATCACTTGTTCCTTGTCCCATTTAGGACATTTCCTGAAAATTTCATCAAAAGCCATCCATAACTTTTTGAGTTATCTGTCTTTAAAAATTACATTTCATGGATCCAGAAGATCCAGATGGTGACCTGGATCACTTACAAAATTGAATCTTTTTTTTTTCTTTTACCACTTCTTCCTTTTACCATTTCTAACATATCCTAAAAATATCATCAAAATCCATCCCAAAATTATCTGGCATCCTGGATCCAGATGATCTAGACAGTGATCCAGATCACTCCCAAAATCTAATCACTTGTTCCTTGTCCCATTTAGGACATTTCCTGAAAATTTCATCAAAATCCATCGATAACTTTTGAGGTATCTGTCTTTAAAAATTACATTTCATGGATCCAGAAGATCCATATAGTGATCTGAATCACTCCCATATGTAATCATTTCTTCCTTTTACCTTTTCAGACATATCCTGAAAATTTCATCAAAATCTGTTGACAAGTTTTTGAGTTATCTTGTTCACAAACGCGTCTGGCAGCCTGGATCCAGATGATCCAAACAATGATCCAGATCACTCCCAAAATCTAATCACTTGTTCCTTGTCCCAATTACGACATTTCCTGAAAATTTCATCAAAATCCATCCACAATTTTTTGAGTTATCTGTCTTTAAAAATTACATTTCATGGATCCAAATAGTGATCTGGATCACTCCCAAAATTTAATTATTTCTTCCTTTTACTTTTTCGGACATATCCTGAAAATTTCATCAAAATCCGTCCATAGGTTTTTGAGTTATCTTGTTCACAAACAAACAGACAGACAGGCGGTCCCAGGCGAAAACATAACCTCCTTGGCGGAGGTAAAAATTCCCCGAGGCTACTGCATACACCTGCCAAATTTGAAAAGAATCGGCCCACCGGTGACAGACTTATGAGGAAAAGAAAACGCGGAGCCGGCTCCGACAAAATTTTTTTGAAAATTGGGATGACTACTCTGCAGAGATACCCTGTGGACCAAAAATTTCATCTAAATCCCTCTATCTAGCACGGTTTTCGAGATATAAGCATGTTTGTGTTTTGGAATATTTGCGAAAAATTCGAAAATTCAAAATGGCCGCCATATTTGGCGAAACAAATTTTTTTTGAAAAATAGCATGGTTACTCTGCAGAGATACCCTGTGGGTCAAAAATTTCGTCGTAATTGCTCTATCTAGCACGGTTTTCAAGATATGAGCATTTTTGTGTTTTCCTTATTTGGAAAATTCGTAATGATTAATTAATCATTAATTACTCGGCCATTTCTTAACCAATCAATGCCAAAATCTAATGATTTCCAGATTTTAATAGAATGAATGTATTTGCCAAGTTTCAGGTGAATTGATAAAATCCCTCTCAAGTTATCAAGACTAGGTTGAATAGCTGTTGAAAGAAACATGGTCGAAACACTGAGTTTATAGTAAGAAGACAAGATAATGATATTTCTTCAATCTTTACTGCTTCACAAGCAATAATGGTTAGTATACCAATTACTATCACCCCCATAAGTATAATTCTACTCTATTCTAAGTTTATCTCTGGCAAGCATCCCGGGGGTTACACAGTAGGTCCCAGATGTTCATATTATTTAACAATTATACCAAAATATTTTGATTTGATTTGCTAATTTATGTTCATAAATTAAATTTTGAAGTCTGCAGAAGTACAGCACTAGATGCTCAATGGTCAAGCAAATATAATGGGTTACACATGGTTTCAATAAAGTAGTTAACTTTTGTTACATATTGATTGCTTAAATGCTACTTGCATGCCAGCATATTTAAAAATCTGTTTGGTTTTCTAGACTCCCTACATAAGGTTTCCTAATACTTACTGACACATATTAAAGCTCTAACAGCAATAATAAATGAGATAGAAGGTTCCTTTGTAAATAAGGGAAAATATACATAAAAAGCTTTCACTTGGCATCATGTACTATGACATATACATACACAGAATACAGTGTTCATGACTCGTACAAAATTGGTGCTGGCCAACTGGGCCAGTAACTTGAAAAAGTTAATGGTCCAACTGAAAAGTTGCTGCCCAAATTTTAAAACTTAAAAATGAAGCAATTTACAATTTTGTTTTGATTGAACATACTTTACAGTTTGCAATATACCATTACTTGTAGGAAAAAGAGAGGTGTAAAACTATTGAATTTTTATTTGCAAAATCATAAATGTCTATCTCTGAGTTAGAAGAGCCATAATCAGACTCATCATCTGACTCATAATTAGAGTAACAAGGGTCATTGGTTACTTCCGAATTTTTAATATCTTCATCAACTGGAAACAAAGAAGAAAAAGAAAAAAAAGCAGAAAATATCTTCATCAATGGCTGGGCCTTCAGTCAATCACATTGTCCCTTTATGTTTATACACTAACCAACCAAATTCCTCCGTTGCTACATCTAATAGCTTGCCCAAGAACTAAATCAAAAACTTATCAGAAAGGGTATTAAATTGTACTAATGGAGTAGAAAATCCAAACAGCCTAAAACACACGAAAATGGATCAAAATGATGAATTAAAAAGATGGGAAGAAAATAGCATCAGAGATGCCCGTACCCCACAGCCTGGGGAAATATTTTTAAACACCATGAGATATAGAAGTAGTGTAACAGTACAAAGTTCAAGATACTTTCAGAGCAGTGCAAGTTATATTAAGGTCCAAATAATGCTTAAGTAGAGAAAATAATATCTAAGGAAAAGAAATGTATATAAAGATGAAGTATTAAAACAAGACAATTCAATAATAAAATGACAGCATTTATCAGTAAACCAAAAATGGGCGAATTATGGTTTGGATGTTTTGAATATTACCCATGTATACAGAAGTGGCAATACATTCAATGAATGCTTATGTGTGGTGTTGGAGAAAAGCCTGTGGCTCACTTGATGAAATTCCATCTGTTACAATGGAAACTTGCAAAAGGAAATTCTTAATGAATTCTAATATGACTTTAACAGTGCTTAATCTGCATCAATACAGACCCAAAGGTGCAACAAGATTTTAAAGGTCAATACAGCATGGTCAAAGGTCAATCAGTGTCACACCATGATGTGGCACACCTAAAACCCTCAACCAATGTCCCTACCAAGTATAAACTTCATACACCTTACAGTCTCTGAGATATAGCCCGGACAAGATTTTATAGGTCAAGTTCACTACGGCAAGGTCAAAGGTCAAATCAATGTCACACCATGATGTTGCACACCTACTACCCCCAACCAATGTCCTCACCAAGTATCAGCTTCCTACACCTTACAGTTTCCAAAATATAGCCCGGACAAGATTTTACAGGTCAAGGTCACTACGGCATAGGTAAAAGGTCAAATCAAGGTCACACTATGACGCTGCACATCTATACCCCCTAACCAATGTCCCTACCAAGTATGAACTTGCTACACCTTACGGTTTCTGAGATACAGCCCGGACAAACTATTTCCCGCCGCCCGCCCGGACACCATGGGTGAAAACAATACCCCGACAGCCCTTAAGGGCTGTGGGGTAAAAATGAATCAGATGTATTTTCATAAGTTAGCTACTTAAAAGGTATTGAATTTGAATTCTGAACCCATTATTATTGAGACATTATGTTGATTATTTGTAATGTTTTCCTAATATTTGTCATTAAATGTTTAAAAATCAGTTTACATAAAACTTTGAGAAAACATTCCATTATAATGGTTTTTGTACGCATCATTTTTCAACTTTCGCAAAATGCTTCCTTTCAAATGTTTGAAAAACTCTAAAATGTTTACTGGGTAGTTGTGTCAGAAATGGTTCATAACATCACACATTTAAATAATAAATATATAAATAAACTAAGCCAGCAACACAAAATAATAGTATAATACAATTGATATAATCTGTAAAACATAGATTACTATATATGTTTGATTTATATGGCTGATTTTTATAACAGTTATGAGTATCTACATCTTACTTTTTTTGGTTTAGCTTATTTTTGAAAGGGAAGAGGCAGAAGCAAATATTGATCATACAAACGCCAATCCCCACTTCCAGTTAGGTACTTTTCACAAACTAGAAATAGGACGCCCTGTTGATAGTAGGTGCGAATAGAAACAGGATAGCATAGAAGAACACACATTATCATGTGTAATGTCCACCCATGAACCTTTTGCCAAAATTGTACAGTAGTCTTACAAGACCCTGTTTCATTTGTAAAATATATCAATGATGCTTAAATATTTGTTAGTGTAGATGTAAATTATTTCAGCTTCATGCCTTTTTGCATTGGTTGGGTCGAAAATTTTGACGAAATCACTCTATCTTGCACGGTTAAGAAGATAGAAGCAAATTCCTGTTTTTCTATTTTTGGCAAAAATTTGAAAATTCAAAATGGCCGCCATTTTTGGGAAAAGGAAAATTTTTTGAAAATTGCCAAGAGTACATTTCTTAGATACCCTATGGGTCGAAAATTTCACCGAAATAACTCTATTTTGCACGGTTAAGGCAAATTTGTGTTTTTCCATTTTGGGCAAAAATTCGAAAATTCAAAATGGCCGCCATATGTGGGGAGGGGAAAATTTTTTGAAAATTGCAAAGAGTACATTTCTTAGATACCCTGTGGGTCGAAAATTTCGATGAAATCGCTCTATCTCGCACAATTAAGGAGATAGAAGCAATTTTGTGTTTTACCATTTTTGGCAAAAATTCGAAAAATCAAAATGGCCGCCATTTTTGGGGAGGGGAAAATTTTTTCAAAATTGCAAAGAGTACATTCCTTAGATACCCTGTGGGTTGAAAATTTCGACGAAATCGCTCTATCTCGCACGGTTAAGGAGATAGAAGCAAATTTGTGTTTTGCCATTTTTGGCAAAAATTCGAAAATTCAAAATGGCCGCCATTTTTGGGGAGGGGAAAATTTTTTGAAAATTTCAAAGAGTACATTCCTTAGATACCCTGTGGGTCGAAAATTTCGACGAAATCGCTCTATCTCGCACGGTTTAGGAGATAGAAGCAATTTAGTGTTTTGCCATTTTTGGCAAAAATTCGAAAATTCAAAATGGCCGCCATTTTTGGGGAGGGGAAAATTTTTTGAAAATTGCAAAGAGTACATTCCTTAGATACACTGTGGGTCGAAAATTTCGACGAAATCGCTCTATCTCGCACGGTTTAGGAGATATGAGCACATTTGCCTTTTTCAGTATTCAAAATAGCCAATTACTCATTTATTTAATTAATTACTCACTCATCTATGAAGCAATTCCCCCCAAAAGCAATCCCATACAAGCTATTAACCCAATGAACCTCCATACCAAATTTCAGAAAGCTAGGCTTAATAGCATTCCTTAAAATGTCTGGAAACCAAAGAGCTACTCAAAAGTAGCAAAGTAGCTATTACTCAGTTAGCTATAGAGCTATCATCACCAAAAGCAATCCCATACAAGCTATTAACCCAATAAACCTGCATGCCAAATTTGGTAAAGATAGGTTAAGAACTGTTGCCTAAAATGTCTGGAAACCAAGTGGAACGCCGGACGCCGGACGGTGGACGGCGGACAGCGGAAAAAGCAAAAATAATATGTCCACCCCCCAGTGGGGTGGACATAATTACAATTTTAATTTAGTATTACTGTTCTTTACAGTTTAATAGTCTAATTAATTCATGACATTGTTCATATCAAAATTTTAAGACATATTTAATAAGCTTATAATATAGTATAATAATTCACGGTACTCCTCTAATCCCATAATATTCTTGTTTCTTTATTAACGAGGAATGATCAATAGTGTCAAATGGTAGCATTTCAATGAGATTCTCGGCGAATTTCGTGAGTGATGTTTTCCGTCATAAGAGTTTGAGATTCAGTAGTAACAATTTGCGTCAACATCCTGTTATGATGACATGATTTCAACGGTGAGTTTGAGTGTTAAAAAGGTAGGATTTTATGCTTTATGAAGGGTGTTAGATTGTTTCATTCAGTTTAATGTATAACCTATTTCATTCCTAATGTTGCTGTTTATTATCAGGCACCAGTTATGTGAATTACAGCACTTTTATTAGTTGTATGGTTTGAAATCAGTGATTTGATAATGCAGTTTATCAGTTGTCAAGTTGTTGTAAGCTGTAGGCATAGGCATCTTAACAACCAAGATTAAGTCATGGGTTAATATGATTTAAAAATCTATGTTTGAATCTTGAAGTGATAGGAAGTATTTTAACAGGCTGAGTTTGGGGTTCAAATCTTGAGGTGACAAGAAGTGTTTTACCAGGCTGTTTAAATTTGGAGTTTGATTTTATTTAAAGTGTTTTACCAGTTGTGAAGTATTTTATCAGAAGGTGTTTTACCGGAGGATTGGTTACATGTAACTTTTGTACAATATTTATACATACATAATTGTTAATTATTCTTAGTGATATTATATTGTGTATTATTCAGAAACCGTAAAGTCGGATACTGTTTAATAGGCTATTAATCAGTATATTGGTAATTATAGACAGAGACTGTACAGTCGGAGACTGGCTCTACATTCGGTATCAGAGACCATAAAGTCGGAGATTGTGCCGGTGGTATACGTGATTAATTATAGGTTTCAGTATATTTATCACTATAGTTTGTAATATATTCCGTGTTGTATTGGTTATATTTTATCCAGTAATTATCACAATTTCGGTTTAAGAGGGAGCATTTGGTTTGACTTACAACATTTGTTAAAGGAATTTACACAGGTCAAGAACACAGGTATTATGTTCATTTTGAATTACAACAGATTGTTGTAATGACAGTAATATATTGTGATAACAGTAATATATATATATTTGGCTATTATTATTCAACAGTAGTAGTCACATAATGTAATTTCACAGTTTAAAACTTTGTCTCTAGGAATATTTATATTTTGTATCTGTAATACAGTAATACAACTTAATTTAGGTTTGTTGTGTATTATTGTACTTGTATTGCTGGATATTTTATATTAGCTTTAATAAATGTCAAATTTGCATCAAATACAGTGTTATTAATAAGTTGTTACATTAAATCTAAAGATTTTATTGGTATTATTCTCTTGCGAAAATTAAGGTCAATCTTCCTCCATTGGGAGTCAGGTCAATGAACTCAGGCAATTTTAAGGTTGTTGCTTAACATATTCAAAATTAATGTTTTGTCCCAACCAATTGTTAGGTGGGGGCTCGGAGCTGGGATTTGTTATAAATCTGTTAGGGCGCAACCTTCACAATAATATCAAATGCCTTCTTTAAATCTATGAACACACCCACTGTAATTTTCTTATTGTCTAATTCATTTGTTAAGATTTCCATCAAATCAATTAATGCTAATGCAGTGGACATGTTTGATATAAAACCACACTGGCTATCACTTAAAATGTTACAACTTTCTATAAAATTATCTAACCTGTTATTAAAATTTTTTCTAGTTTTCTAGAATTTTTGAAAACTGTGGTAGTAGTGACGCTGGTCTATAATTGGTAAATTCACTGTCATCCCCAGTTTTTAAATAGTGGTATAACTTAAGCTATTTTCATGTTATCAGGAAATTTGGTTAATTTTATTGTAATTGGAAATTTTATAAATAAAAATACTTACATAATCCCAACAGATGCTATTGTGACCTACAGTTCGATCAAGGACACAGAGAATGCACACGTAAACCCCTGCGGGCACCTGCTGGAGGCTATAGATCCTCTGTAAGTTGTCATTCTAATTTTGACCCTACCCCTCAGTAGATGGTAGAGTTGAGGAGGGTGGGGACTCTCCCTGTTGGAATTATGTAAGTATTAACCAATTTTATTGCATAAATACTTACTTACATAATCCCAACAGATGCTTGAATGCAGCCCTGAGGTCCATGGTGGGTAGACTTCTGAGGGCCGTGAAGTGACATAGGAGATTTTTAGAGCTTGTATAGATACAAAAAATGCATTAAAACAATATGTTATAATACAAACAACTGTAATATTTACATATAATTAAAATTATGTTAATCTACAAGTACTGAAGAACACATAAAGTAGTTGTAGTAAAGTAACTGATAGGTACTCCCCCACTTATGAAAGCAGCATGCTGTACCATACAAAAACATCAAATATATATGAATCCTCAATCCCTTACCATGTTGTGCAGGGGTCAAAGGTCAGTTGCGCTCAGTTGAATACAACTCCAACAGTAAGATTGCAGCTGTCCCTCAAGCCATCCATATGTACTTTGAAATCATATCCATAATCATAGTCCTAATCCAGTCCAGTCCAACTCCACACATCCTAAAAATAAAGAGTTGAACAAATTATTAAGTCTCAACTGTTCGCTACATGTTGTGCAGATACAATGGGACCTAACTTAAAGATATTATCATTCTCCCAGCAAATATCCTTCAAATAAAAGTTTGTGAAGGTATGGTGGAAAGTTCAGTAACAGGAGCTCAAAACCTGCTCTAAGGAGACACTTCCTTTAAATGAAAGTGATGCATTTGATAAGTCATATTTGGAAACTGATAGCAAGTGTGAATAGTCTGTTTGATCCACTGGGAAATGGTTATTCTTGTGATATCCTTAGAATAACCCTCCCTAAGTGATACAAAGAGAAGGGCCTTGCCCTTTCTCATGGATTTGGTCTTGTCTAAGTAGACTTTGAGGGCCCTAACTGGACAAAGTGACTTAACCTCCACCAGTGAACTGACCAATTTCTCCTTGAAGAGACAGAAGAGTGAGTCCAAGCATGTATCTCATTCCTTCTTTTCCCTGAGGCTAAAGCCAACAGGAACACTGTCTTGTAAGTTAGCCACTTCAAAGGAGCCTAGATAAAGGCTCAAAGGAGGTTTTGTCAAACCTAGGAGGACCAAGAAAAGGTCCAATGTAGGTATGGACCTATTTGGTTTAGGCCTATCCCTGGTGAAGCTGGCAATAAGTCTATTCAGTTCTAGACTTTTTGAGATGAGTTCACCCTGTGAACCCAAAGCATCAGCAATTGCTGTTCTGTAACCAGTAATATTGTGGCTGGTTTGAGATTTTTGACTGTCCTACCTGGGAAACAGTTGCTGAGGTGATGTCCACCTTATTCTGTGAGCACCATTGCCCATAAATGGCCCACTTTGATTGATAGACTTTTCTCGAGGATTCCCTCTGAGGTGCCTTAATTCTTTCTGCCACCTCAGATGAGAATCTTCCAGAAATGGATTCCTGGAATCCAGAAGCCACACATGTAGATTCAGGTACTCCCTGTTGTTATGGAACCTGTTGGAATGTGGTTGTTTCAGTAGTGTCTTCCAGTGAGGGAGCTGTTGGGGTACCCTGGTTGAGAGATCCACCAGATCCCAAAACCATGGCATCCCTGGCCACCCTGGGGCCAGTACAATCACCCTGCATGGACAGAAGAAATAGCCGTCTAGGCCTTCCCAATGGATATTCAATGCACCTATTTTCCAAGCCTTTTTGTCTGGGACAGGAGATACGTAAATTGGAAGTTTTTGACTTAGATGAGTTGCAAACAGGTCTAACATTGGTGTGTGCCAAACTCCGCAAATTTGGTTGAATATCTGTTGGTGAAGGGACCACTCTGTCTGTATGACCTTGTCCCTTCGTGATAGAGAGTCTGCTATCACATTTAGGGATCCAGGTACATGTCTTGCTCTTATCTGGATCCTTCTGGAATTTGTGAATGCCAGAATTCTCCAGATAAGAGCACACATTTCTATGGAGTGTGTGCCTCCTTCTTTGTTCAGAGAAGATACTACAGTGCTATTGTCTGAACAGATGAGCACTCTTTGACCCTGTAAGTGCTCCTGAAGACCCTTTAGGGCCAGAAGAACAGCTTTTAGCTCCAGTACATTGATGTGAAGCTGAGATTCCTTGTTTGACCAGAGACCACTTAACACTACATCGTTTAAGTGAGCACCCCAGCCCTTTTGGGAGGCATCCGTGAATACCAGAGTATTGTGAACATGAGGATGGATAGGAACACCTGCCATGAGGTACTGTTGATCCTCCCACCATTTGAGATGTTTCAGAAAATTCCCTGTTACTAGGATACTTTTGTCCAGCGACTGGGGAAATTTCCAGTGTGACTTCAGGTACCACTGGAAAGGTCTCATGTGTAACCTTCCTAGTGCTACTGTTTTTTCTAAGGAAATGTCCCTATGAGCTACATGAGATTTCTTGGAGTCAACACTAAAGACTTTTTGATGGAAACAGTCTGATTTTTTAACTGATCGAGCTTCTTTTGGGCTAGAAAGACTAGACCCCTCTGAAGATCAAAGTGATAGCCCAGAAAATCCAGTTTTTGCAATTCCGACTTTTGAAAATTGATAAGCCAGCCTAGTTCTTGGACCAATTTTACCAAGTTTTGGGAATCTATGAGACATTCTTCTTTTGTGGGTGACCGAAGAAGCCAGTCATCCATATACTGATGAATTCTGAGGTTCCTGACTTGAGCTATGAGTTTTACCTCTTTCACAATCCAAGTAAACTCTAGGGGAGCCGTTGCTACACCAAAAGGAATGCCCGAAATTGGAAAATTCCTGTTTTGGTTTGAAATCTCAGATACTTTTGAGATTGAGGGTGAATTGGAACATGAAAATAAGCATCTGTGAGGTCTATTCAGGTGACTTGAAAGACTTGTTTCCTTTTTGACTGTGAACTTTTAGAGTGAAATGACCTCCCGAAATCAAAATTTCTGGCAGTATCCCTGTATGACTTGGTGTCAGATTCTTTGATAATTGAAAGTCTTTTTATCTTATTGTCCTCTACTTGAGACAAAATGTCTGAATTAAAGACCTCCTGCTGGTCAAAGTGGTCTGTACACGGATTAGCCAGATCTTTAGGTCCCAGAATCGAGCTACAATCTTTTAACAAGCTGTCCCTCCTTGCTAGGAGCATGTTGCAAGCAAGGGTCATATTTTGCTTCAATACAGTGTCCAAAGCAATCTCCAGAGAGGAAGTGACAGAAGCTTGGAGTTGAGAGTACTTCCCAATGAGATTTGCTGATTCCCTCACAGTATCCAGATCTCCTGAACTCCTGATTTCACTGGCTAGTTCCTGGATCCTGTTATCCAACGCTAAAATCTGCACATTCTCTCTACAGACTGTCTCCTGTACAATGTGCTGTTTTGATGGAACAGAGATGGAGGATAATAAAGTTTTCACTCTAGCAATGTTGAAATAAGAATCTGGCAACCTTGGAGCCTTCAAAAGAGTCTCTTGAGGAGAAGTTGTGTAGTAGATCATATCTGGCCTCTCAAAGGCACGAAAATGACCTTGAGACAATGATTCTGCGCTAGATTTGTCCTTCAATGTAGTTCCTGAAGCCTTTCTGAATCTATAATCCCACATGGTCTTAATGTCTTGCACAGGAGGTAAAGCCAGGTTTTGCTTCCTTACAACCTGTTTAGAAGGTTTCTTAGAGAAGGCAGAAGGGGCCACAAGGCACTCCACTTGTGGAACTTCAAGGTCAAGGAGACCCCTGATATTATTTGGATAACTCATACCAGTCAGCATATAAGCCAGGTCACTCAACAGAGACGGCTCTACTTTCCATCAAAAATGATATTCATTTGTCACTATCTCGGGGTGAAGCTACTGCCTTGGTACTTCTGGATCTCTCGGCTGCCTTCGATTGATCATTCCACTCTCCTTGGCTGTCTTCTGGATTGGTTCAGGGTTGGTGGCTCAGCTCTAAAATGGTTCTCTTCTTATTTGACAGAACGCTATCAGTCTGTAAAGATTGGTTCTACTTTGTCTAATTTACAAAAACTGCTGTTCGGCATACCTCAGGGTTCTGTTTTGGGTCCTCTGCTATTTTCTCTGTACACATCTCCCCTTAGTACACTGGTAAACACAAAGGTGTAAACTTCCAGTTTTATGCCGACAACACACAACTTTATGTCCATCTCTCACACAGGAATGCCTCAGCTGCCTTTGATAAGTTGAATAGATGCCTTCAAGATGTCAAAGAATGGATGTCGGCTAGCAAACTTAAACTCAATCCTGATAAAACTGAGTTCATACTTTTTGGCTCCAAGAAACAGAGAGAAAGGTTAAATGCATGTTTCCCAATTGATATCCTGGGCAACCCCCTTCCCCCACCGAGTCTGAGGAACCTGGGTGTGTGGTTCGACTCTGATTTTTCCTTCTCTAAATACGTCCAGAATGTTTGTAAAGGCTGCTTTAGTCAACTGAGGGATTTTAGAAATATTAGGCAGTTCTTGACTCAGGATGCAGCTGTGTCGGTTGCCAATGCTTTTGTGAGTAGTCGGTTGGACAACTGTAACTCACTTTTCAGGAGTCTTTCTAAAGTCAATCTTCATAGATTACAGTCTATCCAATATTCGTGTAAATACACTCGGATAACTCCGGTACTCAGCAAACTCCATTGGCTCCCTATTCAGTTTCGCTCAGAGTTCAAACTGGCTACCCTCGTGTACAAGTTTATTCATACTGGTTTCCCTAAATATTTCGCTCCACATCTATCCACATACCACACTACTTACAATACTAGACGCAGTCAGAGTGTTGCCAATTTCCTCAATGTACCAAAATTTCAACCTACAATTCACAAGTCCACTAAGCAGTTTGGCTACCGTTTTGCCTTTGATGCTCCTACTGTTTGGAATTCACTTCCTGAAGACATCCGTGCATCACCCACTATTGCCTCTTTTAGATAGAAGCTCAAAACCTATCTTTATGCAAAGGCATATCCTCCTTAGCTCATTTTCTCTTATGGCTTCTCCGTGGTGCCGACCTGTTTTTGTCCCTGGACTTTGAATTTGCATGTTGCTATTGTCTTGTTGCGCCTTAGAGTCCACTTCTCAGTGGAGATTAAGCGCTATAAAAGTCAAATTAGAATTAGAATTAGGATAATAATTTAACATCTCCACATATGAGGGATCCAATTCCTGCTGATGTGAATCTGCCTCACCCTGAGGAGACCTAGATCTGCAGCGTTTTCTGGAAGGCAAGTTGGAATCCTCATCATAAAGCTCATCTTCTGATGCATCAGGTCTTGTCTGGGAGGCAGGGGCACACTTACCCTGCTCCTGTGTAAAAGGAGGATCTCTCTGAGAAGTGGAAGGTTTGTCTTTACGTTTGAACTCCTCAAACTGAGAAGTCATAGACGCCAACTGACTGCTCATGATTTTAATCAAGTCCTGGAGAGAGGTGTCAGGAGTGGATTAAGATGATTTAGAAGATGTAGGTTCATCCAATAGTGAATCATCAAATTTTTCAGAAGACTTACTCTTTGAGGATTTCTTCTTGTGAGGAATTTTCAGAGAGCCGGCACATATAGACCAATCTGATTCCTTGCCAGTAACACATTTATCATTTCCTTTCCTATCATTTCTGCATTTAATGCATTCCTGGTGGTTATCCCAAGGCAGCATATCACAAGCACAAACTGCGCTTTTCCTTTGTTTGTCAGCCATGATGAAATATACTTTGAAGAGCCAAAAAGAACGTGTGTGCACTCGACGGCAGTTAAAATAAGAATGACAACTTACACAGGATCTATAACCTCCAGCAGGTGCCCGCTGGGGTTTACGTGTGCACTTTCAATAACAAAAAAATGGTGAGACACATTCTCTGTGTCCTTGACCGAACGGTATGTCACAAAAGCATCTGTTGGGATTATGTAAGTACATTTTTATGCAATAAAAATACCTATTCTTAATGATAAATTACAAATATGCTGAAATGGCTGACCGATGCAATGAAATAGTTTTTAATCTTACACATACTAATACCATTTACATCTGTAGAGGGCTTACTATGAAAATTATTTACAACTTTACACAGTTCATTCTGAGTCCCATCATTAACTAGAGATTGCATCTCGACGCAGTGTATCCCAGGACGGGACATAGTTAAGGCGTGAATATGTCGGTCTTGAGCCTGTTTCCTGGAGCACCAGGTCAGGATTTTCCATAGTACCAGATTACTCCCAAAAGCTAATCACTAGTTCTTTCACTTATATCTGTCTTTAAAAATTACATTTCATGGATCCAGGAGATCCATATAGTGATCCGGATCACTCCCAAAATTCAATCATTTCATCCTTTTACCTTTTCAGACATATTCTAAAAATTTCATCAAAATCCGTCCATAAGTTTTTTAGTTATCTTGTACACAAACACATCTGGCAGCCTGGATCCATATGATCCAGACAGTGATCCAGATTACTCCCAAAAACTAATCGCTTGTTCTTTGTCCCATTTAAGACATTTCCTGAAAATTTCATAAAAATCCATCCATGACTTTTTGAGCTATTTGTCTTTAAAAATTACATTTCTTGGATCCAGAAGATCCAGATAGTGGTCCAGATCACTCGCAAAATTGAACCATTTCTTCCTTTTACCACTTCTTCCTTTTACCATTTGTAACATATCCTAAAAATATCAAAGTCCATCCCAAGATTATGTGGCAGCCTGGATCCAGATGATCCAAACAGTGATCCAGATCACTCCAAAAATTTAATCACTTGTTCCTTGTACCATTTAGGCCATTTGCTGAAACATATCCATCCATAACTTTTTGCGGTATCTGTCTTTAAAAATTACATTTCATGGATCCAGAAGATCCATATAGTGATCCGGATCACTTCCAAAATTCAATCATTTCATCCTTTTACCTTTTCACACATATCCTGACAATTTCATCAAAATCCGTCCATAAGTTTTTGATTTATCTTGTACATAAACACATCTGGCAGCCTGGATCCAGATGATCCAGATCACTCCCAAAATCTAATCACTTGTTCCTTGTCCCATTTAGGACATTTCCTGAAAATTTCATCAAAATTCACCCATGACTTTTTGAGCTATTTGTCTTTAAAATTATATTTCATGGATCCAGAAGATCCAGATAGTGGTCCAGATCACTCGCAAAATTGAACCATTTCTTCCTTTTACCACTTCTTCCTTTTACCATTTCTAACATATCCTAAAAATATCATCAAAATTCATCCTAAATTTCCGGATCACTCCCAAAATTTAATCATATCTTCCTTTTACCATTTTGGACATATCCTGAAAATTTTATCAAAATCCATCTGTCAGTTTTTGAGTTATCTTGTTCACAAACAAACAAACAAATAGAGGGCCAAAAATGACCCTCGGTCAGGTACTTTGGCGGTCAGTGGATGACCTTAAATGAAGATCTGTAATCGGTAAGCCTGGATGCTGGTACTCCATCATGTACTCAACCTCCAAAGCCATTTTCAATAGTTTCCATGCAATGTAGTCAGCATTAAGTGTGAAAATATCTCCAAATTTGCCAAAAATGACCCTTGGTCAGGTACTTTGGCGGTCAGTGGATGACCTTAAATGAAGATCTGTAACCAGTAAGCCTGGATGGTAGAAGTCCATCATGTACTCAACCTCCAAAGCCATTTTCAATAGTTTCCATGCAATATAGTCAGCATTAAGTGTGAAAATATCTCCAAAAAGGCAAAAAATGACCCTCGGTCAGGTACTTTGGTGGTCAGTGGAATGAGTGGATGACCTTCAATGAAGAGCTTCAAGGTCAAATTTCTGCATGCTTACAGAGGACATATATATGTATTATATATACCAGCCATAGGATGATCTGACTTTCTGTATAGGAGAACTGGGCCAAAAAGTGAAAAAATGCCCAAAATCTTTAAGAGGCCACCTGTGACCTTGAGATTGAAGGTCAAGGTCACAAACCAATAGCGTTGGCCCATATATACCCACATACCAAATTTAAAAGTTCTAACTAAAATATTTTTTAAGTTATCGCGTCCAAAAGGAAATCTCTGCGGCGGCGTGACCATACTGAATCCTAAGTATCCCCGACTTTTGTCCAGGGATACAATAAGCATTGATTTGTCATTTCTGCTCTTCACATAATCAAAAATATGGGATTTACTTGATGGTGACTTAATTTTACTGGTCATGACTGGGTACCACATTAACAAAGAATTTATTGAAACCATTAGCTATGTCTAATTTATTAGTAAGTATTTTCCCACTTCTTTGGAACTGATCAGGGTACACATTACGAAAACTTGTTTTAATTAACCCATTTAGTGTAGCCTGCTTGCCTAAGTATACCTGTTAATTTATTTTTGTACCTTTTATATTTAAATTCAGTTACTCTATTTTTATGTTTCAAACAGTTTTTACACAATACATTCTTTTTTTACAAGCATTTCTAAGCCCACTTACCACTTGTAAACCAGGGCTTTGCGATGTTGTACTTTACCATACTTCTTTTAACAGGACAACATTTATTGTAAGCTTCATTCAATAATATCACAAATTCATTATACGCTACATTGACATCTCCTTCGGCATATATTATTTCCCAGTTAAGTTGATTCAGACACTGTTTAAACATTGCTACATTGTTACTATCGTTGTGTCCTCTATTATCGACGGTCATCCATTATCGACGTCCGCGCATTAATATATTGTAGTTCTGTGCACATGCTCTTCATCTCAGTAAAAATTAAATAAATATCAGTATTAAGCTTTATTTAAAATATATTACATGGCTTTTAATGCAAATATTGTTATGAGTTTGATAAAATAAAGTTTCTTAATGTATGATGCAGTAAAATCCTGATTTTGTTAAGTGAAATAATATATCAATTTTTAAAATGAAATAAAATATGGTTGTCATTGGCAACGCTAATGAATTTCCGTAAAATATGCAAAGTTTATCCTCAGAAAATACAGTTATAGGAAATTTTGTAAAAGGTAACTAGATTTATAATATTTATTGCACAATATAAAACACTACATATTTTATTAAATTGACCTTTATGTAATCTATTGTCATTGACAGCTTGCGTTAGTTCAGCAGCAAATATAAGAAAAACATCCCATAAACTATTTTTATTTTTGGAGGTTATAAAATAAATTAACCATGCCCATACTCATTATCATAAATTCACGTGCTTTGTGTCAACACAAAATGAAAAAAAAAATGGCCTTCAAAACTAACTTAAAAATTAATGATATAATAGTCTTTCAAAACAATTTTACATGCACACCTTTAAAAAAATGTTATTTGCAATGTTTATGGAAAGATCACAACAATTATTCATTTTATTTGTTAAATTATTAAGTTAAAGAGGGAAAAGTAAAAATAGAATGTGCAGAATATTTTGATTACCTTCGGTATTGATTTTATTTTACCGTCGATAACAGACAACCATTTGTAAAATAAAAAACTTTACACACACAAATTAAATCAAATAAAAAAAGTTAAATAATTTAAAATATTCATCTTATTAATATATTTCTTCTTATCAAATAAACAACATATTTTTTAATTTTAAGTTTAAAATACCATAGGGGCTAATGAAAGAAACAAAATTGGATTAAAATGCGTAAGACCATCGAAAACCGGCAACGCAAGGATACTGCATGATATCTTTCGTTCTATATCTTCAGTTTTTTCATTAAGTTTTTCACTTATTATGAATATAGGAAAGTGGTCTGCAAACATTTATGCCCATAACAACAAAGTAAAACACACTGCTACTGGATGGAGAAGGTCCAGTGACAATTCATACCTCTGTGTAAACTAGCTGTCACTATGACACATTACAAAATACTGTATTATCGCTCACTGTCGGCAAATCACAAGAAGACCAACACTTATATATTTACAGTACATTGTTTCAATTCAACCTAATTTAGAAGCTCTTGTAAAGTAATTATATCATCAATTTGTGGTTCAATATAAATTATATCCACGCCAAATTTATAAACTTACACAGTTCATCCATCTTTGGAATCCCGTTGAATCTCAAAACGCATTCCAACTATAATAAAATTTTCTGTTTGAATTTTGCCGGATATATTTTTAAAATATTTAGCTTTTGGTCTTGGATCTTTTCGTTACAAAATCTCTCGATCTCTCCCTCTCTGTCTCTTTCTCTCTCTCTCTCTCTCCGTCTCTCTCTCTCTCTCTCTCTCCCTCTCTCTCACTCTCTTTTGTCAAGGTTATTATGACAGCTTGCCAAATTTTACTTTTAACATTTAATTGCAATCATGCTTTGTTGCTTTGTTAAGGCTTCCTCTCATCAAAACCTAACCAAAGGCAACAAACGTGTTAGAAATCTGGACTTTTTAAATCAGGTTACAAATTTTGCACCTAGCAGTGTTAATCTCCCTGGTTCTCATTTATTTGCTAAAGTTATTGTAATACCAGGTCAAAGGTCAAAGTGGAGGTTTTATATCCTGTTCAACAGCCAGAGTCATATTGGAACAGATCCTCAGCACTGTCACTTGTGGGAGTCAAACCCACACAGAGGTGACAGCCTGCATAGGATTAGATGCCAAACCTGCTTATCCACTGAGGGGACTGAGGGGGCTTGGTGGTGTGGTGATTAGAGTGCTCACCTTCAATCTCTGAGGTTGCTGGTTCAAATCTCAGCCCGGGCACTTATGTTGAAAAGATGGTAGTTACTTGCCGATGTCTGGTGGTTTACACTACAGAATCTTGACCAACTAGTATATACTGGTTCCTCCACCCCTAAACTACCCACCACAATATGACCCTGGCTGATGAACTAGATGTAAAACAATAAATAAATCTAAATCTGGTTACCCACTGGACCTCTGTAGGTACGCCATGTGTAACATGGGCCTAACATACAAAACCCATGTTGTGAACTCAGAACACTTTTTTTACAAGTAGTGTAAATATATAACAATAGGAATAGAATATCTGCTTATCCTTATCACATGAAAAGAGCAGTGGCGGTCAAGCAGTCCTGAAAATGATCCTTAAAAATGCTCCCCTTATCAATTGAACAAAAATCATTATGTAAGTGTAAAATGCAGCAGAACCAACTACATTTTATCTAAAAGTTTTATTCTGTTTGGTGGATTAAAGTTAATCCCAAAATTATGTTAACTTCTCAACCAACTTTAATTCTCATCCAACTTTAACTTTTAGATTAACTTAAGCTAATTATTAGCTTATCTTTCCCTAATTTGCTTTGTGAAAACTGACCCTGATAATTATTATCTTCCTACCATGTTTCAATAATTTCATATTTTTTTCAACATTTAAGAACTTTGTCATGACTTCGAATTTATTTCACGATAATATGTGGGATTTAATTTTTGCTGTGGCTTCAGACCAGTCACTGACAGATCGGAAAAACAATCACTTTCAGAACCGCTAGTGGCAGCAGTTTACAAATTATTTGCTTTAAGACCTGTTATAAAGAAAAATGTCCTTCCCCTTGTTGTATTTATAAAAAATATATATATATATGCATGCATTTAAATGAAATAAGTTTAATGTAGGGTGCAGTAAAATCCGGATTTTGTGAAATAATTTATGAATTTTTAAAACAAAGTAAACAGGCCAGGGGTAATGGAAATGTGTAATGCCCTGTAATGCATTAGATTTTCCAAAGTAATGTAATATGTAATGCATATCAAAAAGGGCAAAGTAATGTGTAATGTAATGCATTACTTTTGAAAAGTAATGTGAATTCACATTACTTTTACATTACAATGTCATTTCTTCTTTTTATGAATATTTTAACTGGTACATTCCTTTTGTATGAAGCCAGAGTTGTCATTTATTGTCAGTTCCTGTTTGTTCTGCTACATCTATGATCATTTTTTGATATTAGTGCATATATAATTTATAAGTCATTCTAATGATACACAATCTGTATTGGTGGACCATTGGGTTGTAGGTGTCAATTGCACTTGGGATTTTGGTTGATGTACAAGAATCTATGGTCAGAAGAATGAAAGAACAATACAGCTATTTCTTTTGATGCAAGGTACAAACAAGTTAATAATCTCCTTGAGTAGACATATCTACTCAGGCTGCCATTTTGTATTAATCCCACTGAGAAACTGTCAGTACAAATTAAAAGCCATCTATCTGTTATAAAGGCTGCATTCAGCTGTCACTTGTCATTGTAATATCATCAGTTGTCCTAGTAATATTAATCATCAATACTTGTCTTTTGAAATGGCAAATGTTAAAACAAAGCAAAGTGTATTTGATAATTTTCACTTGCCAGGCTAAACTGATGGTAAATTTAAAGCTCAATGCATGCACTGCTGTTCAGAGATTTATGTTTCAGAGAAAATAAATTCAAACTTTCTTACACACTTAAATGTAAAAAAATACCTTTTTATTAGTATTTTCTAGTGAGTCTCTGAAGATTGCAAAATTTATGGAAGTTAAAAAGGCTAGAATTGTATACATATAGAGAAAATTTAGTAAATAATCTTAACACCTTGGTTCAAGATTGAGCGACTGATGTTTGTAAAATGCAACAAGATAGTCTGAACTGATTTTTAATATGATGTCATTATAAATAATGATGTTGTTTTCTATAAATGCTTCTTATTGTTGCTTTATTTTGTGCTGTAATAAATATTTCAATGCAGACTAATTTTGTTGGTGTGGAATTTTTGAAAAGTTTTCTTTTTATCTCTTGTTCTCTTTATTTGCCCTTTTTAAACATCAACCGTGGCCCTGGGGGTTTTGAATGCGGCAACCTCCCATCAGGATTTTACAAAGTTTCTTGTACACAGTACAAATTTAAAGGTTAATAGATAGTTTAGTTTTGTCTTTTACACATTAATTATTTATAATTCCTTATCTTTACTTATCATTCATTTCTTCATTTCAAGTTAGCAAAGTAAATGCCTAAAAATTTGTAAAAAGTAATGTGTAATGTAATGCATTACATTTGAAAAGTAATGTAATGTAATGCATTACTTTGCAAAATATAAAGTAATGGTAATGTAATGTAATGCATGCAAACTCAAATGTAATGTAATGGTAATGCATTACTTTGAATGTAATTGACCCCAGGCCTGAAAGTAAAATATGGTTTTCATTGGCAATGCTCATTAATTTCCGTAAAATACGAAACTTTTAACCCCTGTAAATATTTTGTAAAAGACAGAAAGATTTTTAACATTTATTTTAAATAGAAATAATAAAACACCAGGCTATATATTGTAATTATCGATCTTTGTTTAATCTATTTTCATCGACAGCATGCTTTAACTCAACAACCAATCACAAAATATTTTATAATATGCACGTCTTGAATTTGAAAAGAATTTTGTTATTTGTCGAATTTTTAATATTTTCTACGGCGTGAATTTGTTATAAGTAATATATATCGTTTAAGAAAGGATAAACATTTGGGAAATCCCAAGTCGCAAATACAAGTGAATGAGTTGAAAGAAGTTTGTCATTACTGCTAAGATACTTTACGTGGTCATAGAAAAGGTAACTTTATTCTTCAGATTCAGTTGTTCTAAAGCAATATCGTTTAAATGCCTCGATACATGAGTTAGGGCTCAATTTTTTTATTAATTTAATTAGTCCTAGTGTATCGATAGTGGTTGTTTCTAAAGTTCGGAATTTCCGTTGGGCGATACGGAAAATCGCCTAAATATCGCCTAAAAATCGCCTAAAATCGCCTAAAATATCGCCTAATTTACTTTAGAATGACATTCTGAATAGCAACATCAAAAATTAAATCCACAACTCTTTTAGATTACAGAATACAATTATCAAACAGTTATTTAATCAATTAAAGGGGGGATAATGTATCTCCACAACCTAGATCTAGGTAGATTAAAGAATAAAGACAAACATACCCTGATGGCAATTAACAGTTAGGGTGCAAACTTCAAATAACATATATGTATAGGTAGACTAAATAATAAAGATTGACATACCCTGATCACAACTAAAAGTTAGGGTGCACACTTCAAATAATACTGAAGTGTTTGAAGATTAAATGAATTGAAAACCACTTTCTTTGACAGATATTAACAGTTTTTGTGGAAGTATTAAAAAACAAAGTAAAAGAATAAAGTTGACCCTTCAAAAAAAGATAAAACAAGCAAGCCAAAAACCCAAATCAGTTCTATTAACATAAAATATCTTAAAAGTAAAATATTAATCACCAACATCCACGGAAAAAAATCGCCCAATTAAGAAACAATGGAAATTTAAGGGCTTTGTTAAAATACCTGTAAAATACTCAATATTTGCTTGATTTCAACAAGACAACCACCAAAATGTTTATTATAGTGTGAAGAATACTCGTAGGTAGTTAATTAAACTGGAAACTTAACATAAGGTATCTTAAACGTAATCTATTTGTGGACAAAATCCACGAAAAAAAATCGCCCATAATAAGCAACACTGGAAAATCAAAGGTTATGCTAAAATCCCTGTAAAATGCTTAACATTTGCTTAATTTTAACAAGACAACCACCAAATTAATCATTATTATGTGGAGTATGTTTGCTTATCAGTTGTGTATCTGGAAAGTTTGCACAAGATCTCTTAAAAGTAAGATATTCATGGAGCAAATCCATGGAAAAAATCGCCATATTAAGTAACACTGGGAAATCAAAGGCCATGCTAAAAATCCCTCTAAAATGCTTAATAGCGGAGCAATTTTCATAAAACGACCACCAAAGTATTACTGTTGAATACTCATAGATCTGTGTACTAATATGTATATTAGGCGATTTTTAGGTGATTTTCCGTTTCCGTCACGGAATTCCGTCACTTTTCCGTGGTTTAGAAACCACCATCGATAGTGGCACGGACACAAAGACCCACTGCAGAAATAGACGGACATGAAGATAAATGGTCTTCTTCAAGATTTTCAAATAAAAGTGGTATAGACAAAAGTGCACAAACTAACAAAGTACATTTAAACAAACATTTTCGTGACAAACTTGCAGTTGCAAAACCGGAAAATGCTTGTGTGCCTTCGCATTCCAATAAGGAAGTCAAAGTGATGACAGAAACAAATACCACAGGCAGGTCACATTAGTGAACATTAGCAATCTAAGTACTATGCCATTGAAAAAATGGAAAGTAGAAGCACATGATTTGCCAGTGGTTAGTTGATGATTCATTACACCCTTGGACGGTGAATCGGACAGTGTTGTAAAGTGTCTCAAAGTAAGGTACCAAAAAAGTACTTTTGAAACCAAAGTTTGGGCTATCCGTTGTTACAAAAGTTTAGGCCAAGTATTGTATATGTTGTAAATTATTTCTACTTTACATTAAGCCATAAAAAGTAAAAACAGGAATCTCAGTTAAGGTGAAATATAGACGTGGTTATCTCGGCTCTACTTTACTTGCGTGTAGAGCCGTGGCACTACCCCACATAAAACTAGAGATTTGCATAAAATCATTTTCTGTTGAATAAAACTTGATAAAATGACTCAAAATGGTTTGATATATTTAAAAGCAGTTGATATTAAGCCAAGGACACAACAAATACAATATGTGTATAATATATATGACATTTTATACAGCTTTTATAACAAAAGAGCATTTTCAAATTTTTGGAGAAATGGTTCAAAAAATATTGAAAATGAGGAAATGTAATTTATTCTTTTGTCAAATATGTTTGCATGTTGGCCGACACATAAGGTTAATGTGACAAAATAGTTGTGGGAACAGTTGTGTGTATAATTTTTATGGTATTTGTGTTTTATGCAAATCTCCAGTTTTATGTGGGGTCGTGCCACGGCTCTACACGCAAGTAAGTAGAGCCGAGGTAACCACGTCTAAGTACACAGGTGGTCACAGTTGTGTCTGGTTCATAATAATGTCCGATTTTTATTGGAGTTTATTTTTATGTTGTAACCAGAACTTTTTTTTCAAATTATTCCCATTGAGATTGATATTATTATATCCCCAGACGAAAGTCGGGGATATATTGGATTCAGGTCCGTCGCGCCGCCGCCGCCGCCGCCGCCGTAGAAATTTCCTTGTGGACGCGATAACTCAAAAACAAATTAATATTTTTTTTTCAAACTTGGTACACATGTTAAGGGTGCCCAAAGGAAGATCCCTATTTTAAGGTGACCTTAAACTCCCAGTAAAAAAGAACTTATGGCCACCTTAAGGTCAGAAATTGGACTTTTGGCCACTTAGAGCCCTGTAGGTCACAAACTATGATGCTCAGGTGGCTGAAATTTTACCTGACAACACATTAATATGTTCTTAGTACATGTGCCGAAAATCACGACTTTAAGTTGAGGAGAAAATTGTGTTTGAGGCCCATAAATACCCCCACTTGGGGATTTTTTGCTATACTTTTCACATATTTTGCCCTATAATTTGGAAGTGGTAATTCTGATGAGTCTCAAACTGCGCTAGGTATAACTTTGATATGTAATCCTTGTCTGTAGAAAATTTTAGGGCTGTAGGTTTACCCAAAGGGGTCGACTTAAGGTCTCAAAAGTGCCCACAGAGACCCAATTTATGCACTTTTTGCCACTTTCAAGCACTGTAGCTTTCAAACTATGTCTCTCATCTAAGTTAAATATCATCTGGGAATATATCTATGTGTTTTCTTATATGTGCCCCAACATTTAGGCCTTTAATAGACAGTTAACCTGTGTATCAGGACCATAAACACCCACCCGAGTGACCCTTATAAGACATTTTTCACATCTTTTTCCCTGTAACTTGGAAATGGTAAGTCTGAGAAGTTTCAAACTGTATTAGATATATATTCTGTGTGTAATCTTAGTATGTAACAGATTTTAAGTCTGAAGCTTTAATTTTGAAGGTCAAATTGAGGTCTCTAAAAGGCTCCCAAAGACCCAATATTTGGACTTTTTGCTACTTTTAAGCCCTGTGACTGTCAAACTATGTGACTGATAGAGCTCAAATCCTATCTGGGAAGATATTAGAATGTTATTTATATATGTGCCAAAAATTAAGGCTTTAAGAAGACATTTAACCTGTGTATGAGGACCATAAATCCCCACCCGAGTGACCATTTTTAGACATTTTTCACATATTTTGCCCTGTAACTTGGAAATGGTAAGTCTAAGAAGTTTCAAACTGTATTAGATGCATATTCTATGTGTAATCTTAGTATGTGACAAATTTTAAGTCTGAGGCTTTAATTTGAAGGCCACATTTAGGTCTCTAGAAGGCCCCATAAAGACCCAGTATTTGGACTTTTTGCCAATTTTAAGGCCTGTGACTGTTAAACTATGTGACTGATAGAGCTGAAATCTCATCTGGGAATACATTATTATGTTCTTTTTACATGTGCCAAAAATCAAGGCTTCAAGTAGACATTTAACCTGTGTATGAGGACCTTAAACACCCACCTGAGTGACCCTTTTAAGACATTTTTCACATATTTTGCTCTGTAACTTGGAAATGGTAAGTCTGAGAAGTTTCAAACTTTATTAGATACATATTCTATGTGTAATCTTAGTATGTAACAAATTTTAAGTCTGAAGCTTTAATTTGAAAGCCACATCGAGATCTCTAAAAGGCCCACAGAGACCCAATATTTGGACTTTTTAACCACCTTTAAGCCCTGTGACTGTTAAACTATGTGATTGATGGAGCTGAAATCCCATCTGGGAATGCATTATTATGTCCTTTTTACATATGCCGAAAATCAAGGTTTTTAGTAGACATTTAACCTGTGTATGAGGGCCATAGACACTCGCCCAAGTGCCTTTTTGGACATTTTTTCTGTATTTTGCCCTGTTATTTGGAAATGCTTAGTGTGACAAGTCTTAAACTGTATTATATATAATTTTTGTTTGTTATGTATGTCCCCCAAAAAGTTTCAGATCTGTTGTTTAATTGCTAAGGTCTCTTTAACAATTGTAAAATGCCCACAGAAACCCAATTTATGGACATTATGCCACTTTAAAGCCCAGTAACTGTCAAACTATGTGGGTTATAGAGCTGAAATCTTTGAATTTTTAAAAGGAAATGCCTGTCTATTTAAATTTTGAATATTAATAATGTTATGGCTATCTTAGTCTTTTAAGAACTTATTTTTGTGTGTTATACCTCTGCTTGCTGAGTTTTTAACTTTTTAAAATGAAACTGGTTAAACATATTCAAGTAGACAAAATGGACACTTTAAGTGAGCTTTAAGTCCCAATATTAATGAAATTATATCCTTATGTAGTAAAAGTAGGGGATTTTTAACCCTCAACTAGCCCAGTTTTATTCAACTTGCCTCAGTTAATTTTGACACAGCTCCTACAGTTATGAACTCATTTCAGTTGATAATCACATACTTAAAATTCTCAATTCTTTTTGTATTTGAGTACCCCTTTTATATAGATTGTTTGTTTACCATTTATGCATCCCCCACCCGGATTCCCCCCACCCACCTCTGGGACCTCCAGCTATATTGAGTGACACTAAATAAACAAAGGTATTTAATGATATCAGATGAGAAACAAAGAACTCAGTGGGGTTGCAGATCTTGTGTAATAGTGAGAGAGGTGTGGAGAAGGGGAGAGGGGTGGGGGTGGCTGGTGGTGGGCTTCATTACATATAACACAAAGGGGAGTCAGAACTGAGATTGTGTCACATATTTAGGTTGCATATATATGGACCACATATATAGGTATAGAGGAAATGAATAACTGAAAACAATTTGCAAATTCTAAAAATAATATAATAAAATAATAATATAAATAATTTTTTTTTAAATAATATTTTATTTGTGAACAAATATAAAAACAGATATGCGCTTTTGGGATTATGAATTTTAGAATGGACATTGAATCATCAATCATTTAAATACTTTGAAGGAAGATTGAAAAGCATGATGAGTTGAGTTAAAAATAATATTTTATTTGTCAACAAATATAGAAACAGATATGCTCTTTTGGGATTATTATTTTAGAATGGACATTCAATCATCAATCATTTAAATACTTTGAAAATAGGTTTAGAGTTATCATTGCAGGAAGATTGAAAATATAATTTGAGTTATGTATTCGGCGTCTGGGGATACATCATCTTCCTTGGAAGATATAAACAGAGTAGATTGATGTGCTGAAGTTCATATAATAATGGGTAATTATGTTTTAAAAAATTCCCGATCAAAACCTGTGGCGTGAGTGATGACCTGTCTGGGGATATGTTGGCGCCGAGTTGGCCCAATCTAGTTTCATGAAAATTTAAAAATTGAACTAAACCCCAAAACTGAGTACATTCACGTTCAACAAAAAATTAAAGGACACAATTATGAACCGGACATAATTGTGACCACCCGTGTACATAAAACCTGCATGAATATTAAACAAAATGAAGCTACATATATGATTGCTGAATGACCACATGGGTGGACACAAAGATAAATAGACATGGTTACCTGGCTCTACTTTACTTGCGTGTAGAGCTCGTGGCACGACCCCACATAAAACTGGAGATTTGCATCAAATACAGATACCTACAAATGTGTTCATCCAAGTATTTTCACAACTATTTTGTTTCATTTCCCATCATTATACAACATAGTTGGGTGAAAATAAATGGACTTTATCCATTTTCAATATTTTTTTGAAGATTTTTCTAAAAACTTGAAAATTTTCGTTTACTATAAAAATTGTGTCATATAGCTTAAATATCATTATCTCTGTGCCCCTTATATCAAAATCAATTGTTTTAAACTGCATGAAATAAAATTGAGTGATTCATCTACTTTAATTCAACAGGAAAGTCATTTGTGCGAATCTCCAGTTTTATGTAGGGTCGTGCCACGGCTCTACACGCAAGTAAAGTAGAGCCAGGGTAACCATGTCTAGGTGAAATAATGCTTGAGACTTTTACCAAAATATTTGAGACAACATTATACCAGTCTTAAGTTTGAGACCAAATCTGAGACAAAATTTGGTCTCAGCAAGTTTTATGAATACTGGCCCAGGAAAGTATCAATTACTATATGGTATAATCTAAGGCAGTTTCAAGATTTGAGCCAATCTGGGATGCTTATTTTAAGTAGAACTATAATGGGTATACGAGCATCTCGTGACCACGGCAGCTCGTGACCAACAACTCATTCCCAAGATTTCTTTTTAAATATTGCAGGAAACCCCACCGACTTCTGTCTGCTCACGTTTTTTTTTTTTTTTTCAATTTTGTACACTACGCATATTTTATTTTAAAATATTGCAGGAAAATCCACGGACTTCTGTTTCCTCATGTTTTTTATTTATTTTATAATACTTCTAGGAAGATCTCTGGGAAATCCATGACCTCACGTTTTCTAATTTGCATATTTTATCTCGTAATATTGCTAGGCAACCCCCACGGAAGTATGAGAATTTGAAGTATTTGATCTCTACAAACGGACATTATTATGAACCGGACACAATTGTGACCACCCGTACACTAACTGAACAGACGTTCTTACATAAAATACTCGCTCTTCAAGCAGCATTTCTATTTATTAAATATAAAATATTGTTAGAAAACCCCATGTTATTGGGTGATCTCATATTTCTTCATAAATATTATGAGCTGCATATACAAGTATTTATTCTTATAAAATGTTTGTGTACGAGTTGTGGGTACGAGTTGTTGGTCACGAGATGCCGTGGTCACGAGTTGCATGTAAATCCTATAATGGAGCCCCTTACAATAGTACTGTACTGTAGATTAATTGATTTTAATCTTGTGTCAATGCAAATTTTAATCAGTAGAAATCAATGCCATTACACATAAACAAGACCAATGCCATGGTATTTATCTCCTGCTGGGTATTAAGTCAAAATGGAGCTAGTCTGACCACAAATAATTAAGTGGATCAAAGCTCAAGGAGCAATAATAAGGGACATAAAGGCCTTTTCAATAAGATAACCCAACTGAACCTTGAAGCAGGGGTCAAATTTGACACTTAAAAAGAAATTGCAGGACATGATTTCCTACAGCTTGTTTTCACATTTCAAGTTTTGGAACCAACTAGAATTGAGTCAGTTCGGTGCAGTGTGTCCCCTGATGGAACATGGTATAATGTAACATGTAGAGAATTTAGCCATTCTGAAATCAGATATTTTCCATTGCCGTCATAATTTAAGATGGTGGCCAGAATTTGGAAGTAAAAATTTCTAAGAGGCGCTATGTCAAAGGTCTCTAGTACCCACAGGGTCAAAACTTTGCTCAAAATTGCTCTGTTTTCGAAACAATCGACATATTCGATTTTCACTAAAATTCAAGATGGCAGCCGAAACTTTTTCCAAGGCATTAGATCCAGGGTCAGAAGTGCCGAAAAGGTCCAAAATCTGCTTGAAATCACTCAGTCTCTAACAGTTTCCAAAGTATTCGACATTTTTGTTTTCCCGCCAAAATTCAAGATGGCGGCCCAAAGTCAAAAAAGTAAAAAATTTTAGACATTTTATCCAGAGTTAGTAGTGCCCAAAGGGTCCAAAATTCCAAATGTAAAGGTCTAAGTAAAATAAGGTCTAAGGGTAAGATATCACATGTGATGGGCCAAAAATGTGAAAAAATACTAGAAATCTTACCTTTAACAGCCCACCATTAGTCTTCTAGTGGAAGGCCAAGGCCACAAAACAATTGTATGCATATTGAGGACATATATGTATTTTATCTTTCAGCCATAGGATGATATGTCCTTCTGTATGTGAGCACTGGGGTAAAATGTTTAAAAATATCCCAAATTTGGCCTTTAGCATGTTGACCTTGCACTTGATCTTGAAGCAAGGGTCAAAAATCAAATTTGAAACTTGCTAAAGATTCATAGGCCATGATTTCCTGTAGGTTGTTTTCAAATGTCAAAGCTGTAGAACCGATAATATGGGAGATATATAAGGCCTTTTTAGTATGATGACCTTGAAGTAGGGGTCAAAAGTAGAATTTGACACTTGTGAAAGATTTGCAGTACATGATTTCCTATAGGTTATTTTCACATTTAAAAGCTCAAGAATCAGTGATAAGGAGATAAAAGGCCTCTTTAGTATGATGACCTCCTGACCTTGAAGCAGAGGTCAAAGGTCAAATTCAACACTTGCAAAAGATATGCAGGCCATAATTTCCTAGAGTTTGTTTTTACATTCTGAAGCCCTATGAGGCTATGACCAATAATAAAGGCGATATAAGTCCTTTTTATTATGATGACCCCATTTGAACTTAAACATGTGATATGGCAGTCGTTTTGTTTTCAAAATAGCTGATGGTTTGAAAATTATTTGAAAACACCGCTCAGTCTTTAGAACAGCCACCCTTGTTTATAAGTTTCTTCACACTGGTTTTCCCAAGTATTTTGCTCCATATATCTCTTTCTACAGCAGTTTTTATAGTACCAGGCGCAGTCAGAGTGTTGGTAATTTCCTTCTTGTTACAAAGTTCCAACCCTCTATTCATAATCTGTCAAGCAGTTTGGTTATAGTTTTGCTTTGATGCCTCCACAGTTTGGAATGCTCTTCCTGATGAAATTTGTGCGTCCTCCTCCTTAGCCTCTTTCAGAAAGCAGCACCAAGGCATACCCACTTTACTCTTACTCACCCCCTGGTGTTCTCTGTGGTGCTTGGCCTTTTTTCTGACCCAGGATACAGAAATTGATTGACTGCTTTGAGTCCCCTTTGAATAAGGGAGATTAAGCACTATAAATCAAAAGTCCAGGGTATTATATTGTTAATCTTATGAGTGATATATTTTTTCTGTATATGTCTAATGAGGAATGTTTTACTTTTATTATACACCATTTTGTGTCATTTATGACTAAAATAACTTCATATTTCTAGAGAGAATGTAAAAAAGATGTCATATATACATGGGCACCATTGAATATAAAAACTACAATCTTTAACTTGTGATTTCTTGGCCATTAGTGCATGGATTTTTATGCAACAGAACTGAGCAGAAATGCTGTACAAAGACCTTTCTAATGATATATAATACATGGTTGTAGGTTACATAGTTTCCGATACAAAACAAATATATATCCCCTCTGTATATCCCTCTATATGGGTGAAATAAGACGTGTGGTGGGTAATAAATACAAATGAAATATAATTACACTGTTGATACCATTTTATGCCAGTGTCTCATTATTAGTCAGTAATGATCATGTATTTATTGCAGTGTCAAACCCATATCATTTCATCATTTTTATTGCAGTCCAAATTAACACTGGGGAGGTATATGAACTTAAAAAACTCAAATTGCTGATTTTTTGAAAATCTTAAAAAAAATGGTTAGTATGTATTGTGATGTGTGTAAGTAAAAGGATCAAATTGTACTTCCAATGTGAATCACAATTAGCATTATCATAAATTTTGATTTTAAGTATGCAACTTAATAATAAATGTAATAATACTAATAAATAAAGACTCCTGAAAAGGTGTTAAACTGAGTTGAACCAGCCACCAAAAATGGGTAAAAATATACTACTTTTCAGTTGGTAATTATAGCTCTGATTATTATTCCATCATTTTTACCTTAAGGGCTGTCGGGGTATTGTTTTCACCCATGGTGTCCGGACGGGCGGTCAGGCGGACGGGCGGTCAGGCGGGCGGGCGGCGGGAAATAGTTTGTCCGGGCTGTATCTCAGAAACCATAAGGTGTAGGAAGTTCATACTTGGCAGGGACATTGGTTGGGGGGTGGGGGGGTGGGGTGTGTAGGTGTGCAACATCATGGTCTGACCTTGATTTGACCTTTGACCTTGCCGTAGTGACCTTGAGTTTGAAAATCTTGTCCGGGCTATATCTCGGCAACCATAAGGTCTAGGAAGTTGATACGTGACAGGGACATTAGTTAGGGGTTGTAGGTGTGCAACGTCATGGTCGGACCTTGATTTGACCTTTGACCTTGACGTAGTGACCTTGACCTTTAAAATCTTGTCCGGGCTATATCTCGGAAACCATAAGGTGTAGGAAGTTGATACTTCGTAGGGACATTGGTTAGGGAGTGTAGGTGTGCAACGTCATGGTCTGACCTTGATTTGACCTTTGACCTTGCTGTAGTGACCTTGACCTATAAAATCTTGTCCGGGCTATATCTCGGAAACCGTAAGGTGTAGGAAGTTGATACTTGGTAGGAACATTGGTTAGGAGTTGTAGGTGTGCAACATCATGGTCTGACCTTGATTTGACCTTTGACCTTGCCGTAGTGACCTTGACCTATAAAACCTTGTCCGGGCTATATCTCAGCAACTGTAAGGTGTAGGAAGTTGATACTTGGTAGGGACATTAGTTAGGGGGTGTAGATGTGCAACGTCATAGTGTGACCTTGATTTTACCTTTGACTCTTGCCATAGTGAACTTGACCTATAAAATCTTGTCTGGGCTATATTTCGGAAACTGTAAGGTGTAGGAAACTGATACTTGTTGAGGACATTGATTGGGGGTAGTAGGTGTGCAACGTCATGGTGTGACCTTGATTTGACCTTTGTACTTGCCGTAGTGAACTTGACGTATAATACCTGGTCTGGGCTATATCTTAGAAACCGTAAGAGGTGTAGGAATTTGATACTTGTTAGGGACATTGGTTAGGGGGTGTAGGTGTGCTACGTCATGTGACCTTGATTTGACCTTGCTGTAGCGACCTTGACCTATAAAATTTTGTCCAGGTTATATCTCAGAGACTGTAAGGTGTATGAAGTTTATACTTGGTAGGGACATTGGTTGGGGGTTTTAGGTGTGCCACGTCATGGTGTAACACTGATTGACCTTTGACCTTGCTGTATTGACCTTTAAAATCTTGTTGCACCTTTGGGTCTGTCCGTTGATGCAGATTAAGCACTGTTAAAGTCATATTAGAATTCATTAAGAATTTCCTTTTGCAAGTTCCCATTGTAACAGATGGAATTCCATCAAGTGAGCCACAGGCTTTTCTCCAACACCACACATAAGCATTCATTGAATGTATTGCCATTTCTGTATGCATGGGTAATATTCAAAACATCCAAACCATAATTCGGCCATTTTTGGTTTACTGATAAATGCTGTCATTTTATTATTGAATTGTCTTGTTTTAATACTTCATCTGTATATACATTTCTTTTCCTTAGATATTATTTTCTCTACTTAAGCATTATTTGGACCTTAATATAACTTACACTGCCCTGAAAGTATCTTGAACTTTGTACTGTTACACTACTTCTATATCTCATGGTGTTGAAAAATATTTCCCCAGGGTGTGGGGTACGGGCATCTCTGATGCTATTTTTTTTTCATTTGTTTAACCAGATTACATTAAATATCTGCTTTCTTGTTTCCCGGGTTGTATCTTAAAATGGTTCCCTTTGTGAATCATTTGATTTGAAGATGATACCTAACATTTGTTTTAATTGTAATGCCCAAAAGGTTCTGTCTAAGTATTGTATCAAAATCTCTGATAATATAATTTTATATGAGAACTATGTATATTTTAGTGTCAGCTATGAGCAGTCTTGCATCTGAGTCAGTACGCATGGATGTGCAGTTTCCCTCAGGAGAGAAACTGAGAAGGAAATTGAAATACTTTTTTATGAACCCATGTGACAAGTTTCGTGTCAAGAGAAGATTTCCATGGAAACTTCTGGCTCAAATAGTGAAAATTGTTCTCGTTACAATTCAGGTATTGTCATCTGTTTATACCAATGTCAACAACCAAGTATGTTGTTCTTGAAAATTATTGCGTGTTATGAACAGTCCTAAATATTCTATATTAAATATATCAGGTTCTGTTTTCTTCCATAAATTACATAATATTAAGTTGGATGGTTTTAGTAAGTCTCCATGATAAAATAAGTCTTATATAGATGTGTTAATACAGTTTAAAGTCAAGACAATTAGATTTGGACATCTCTTTTTATAAACACCAAGAAATATGTGTTGTTTCTGTGGTTGCTTCTACTCAGGATTGTTAATTCCAAAATAATTTTGTGAAAGTCTTTATGAATATTTGTTTTTGATGCATACTATTTTTCACTTATATTCACTTTTCAGCTGGCATTATTTGGATTTGAGAGATCTTCTCATGTGGATTTCCTGGAAAAAAGTAATGTTGCTTTTCGACATTTATACTTAAAATGCTGGGATCCAAGTTTTGAAACCATGCCTTACCCTCCTGCAACTGGTGCCTATGCCATTTACACCATTCCTGAGTTTTATAGTCATGTGGATTATGCATTGAAGCGGGTAAGCTCATTTGTTCTTAAAAGAAATTGGCTGATAAAGCCTGAATTTTTCAAGAAGTTTACGATAAAAGTGAATATAAAAGCTCAGAACTACACAACTGTCAGCCAACATCAGTTGTTGTCTAAGTCAGGCATGTAGAAATAGATTTAATAGGTATCTTTAGCTTCAATTGGATGCAGTGAAAACTGTACATACTATATAAATTTTATTACAGCATGTTTTCTGTCATTTGTTTACATTTAGTATGTAGTTACAGCATTATAAAATGGACAGGTGATCTCATTTTATATAAAATACATTGCTCTACAAGCTCAGAAACTTATTAAGTGTCCCTCAGGGGACGCTTGTTTGTATTTAGGGGAGATGGGAGAGAGAGAGGATCTGTTGGCTCCCGCATATTCTATTGCTTATAGTTCAGCAACCATTGGGCGGATTCTCTTCAAATTTAGCACATGTATTGAATGTTTATTGAATTTTCATCAAGTTGATAAACAAGACCACCCCCCTAAGTACAGTGTAATAATTATATCCCCAGACGAAAGTCGGGGATATATTGGATTCAGGTCCGTCGCGCCGCCGCCGCCGCCGCCGCCGCCGTAGAAATTTCCTTGTGGACGCGATAACTCAAAAACAAATTAATATTTTTTTTTCAAACTTGGTACACATGTTAAGGGTGCCCAAAGGAAGATCCCTATTTTAAGGTGACCTTAAACTCCCAGTAAAAAAGAACTTATGGCCACCTTAAGGTCAGAAATTGGACTTTTGGCCACTTAGAGCCCTGTAGGTCACAAACTATGATGCTCAGCTGGCTGAAATTTTACCTGACAACACATTAATATGTTCTTAGTACATGTGCCGAAAATCACGACTTTAAGTTGAGGAGAAAATTGTGTTTGAGGCCCATAAATACCCCCACTTGGGGATTTTTTGCTATACTTTTCACATATTTTGCCCTATAATTTGGAAGTGGTAATTCTGATGAGTCTCAAACTGCGCTAGGTATAACTTTGATATGTAATCCTTGTCTGTAGAAAATTTTAGGGCTGTAGGTTTACCCAAAGGGGTCGACTTAAGGTCTCAAAAGTGCCCACAGAGACCCAATTTATGCACTTTTTGCCACTTTCAAGCACTGTAGCTTTCAAACTATGTCTCTCATCTAAGTTAAATATCATCTGGGAATATATCTATGTGTTTTCTTATATGTGCCCCAACATTTAGGCCTTTAATAGACAGTTAACCTGTGTATCAGGACCATAAACACCCACCTGAGTGACCCTTATAAGACATTTTTCACATCTTTTTCCCTGTAACTTGGAAATGGTAAGTCTGAGAAGTTTCAAACTGTATTAGATATATATTCTGTGTGTAATCTTAGTATGTAACAGATTTTAAGTCTGAAGCTTTAATTTTGAAGGTCAAATTGAGGTCTCTAAAAGGCTCCCAAAGACCCAATATTTGGACTTTTTGCTACTTTTAAGCCCTGTGACTGTCAAACTATGTGACTGATAGAGCTCAAATCCTATCTGGGAACATATTAGTATGTTATTTATATATGTGCCAAAAATTAAGGCTTTAAGAAGACATTTAACCTGTGTATGAGGACCATAAATCCCCACCCGAGTGACCATTTTTAGACATTTTTCACATATTTTGCCCTGTAACTTGGAAATGGTAAGTCTAAGAAGTTTCAAACTCTATTAGATGCATATTCTATGTGTAATCTTAGTATGTGACAAATTTTAAGTCTGAGGCTTTAATTTGAAGGCCACATTTAGGTCTCTAGAAGGCCCCATAAAGACCCAGTATTTGGACTTTTTGCCAATTTTAAGGCCTGTGACTGTTAAACTATGTGACTGATAGAGCTGAAATCTCATCTGGGAATACATTATTATGTTCTTTTTACATGTGCCAAAAATCAAGGCTTCAAGTAGACATTTAACCTGTGTATGAGGACCTTAAACACCCACCTGAGTGACCCTTTTAAGACATTTTTCACATATTTTGCTCTGTAACTTGGAAATGGTAAGTCTGAGAAGTTTCAAACTTTATTAGATACATATTCTATGTGTAATCTTAGTATGTAACAAATTTTAAGTCTGAAGCTTTAATTTGAAAGCCACATCGAGATCTCTAAAAGGCCCACAGAGACCCAATATTTGGACTTTTTAACCACCTTTAAGCCCTGTGACTGTTAAACTATGTGATTGATGGAGCTGAAATCCCATCTGGGAATGCATTATTATGTCCTTTTTACATATGCCGAAAATCAAGGTTTTTAGTAGACATTTAACCTGTGTATGAGGGCCATAGACACTCGCCCAAGTGCCTTTTTGGACATTTTTTCTGTATTTTGCCCTGTTATTTGGAAATGCTTAGTGTGACAAGTCTTAAACTGTATTATATATAATTTTTGTTTGTTATGTATGTCCCCCAAAAAGTTTCAGATCTGTTGTTTAATTGCTAAGGTCTCTTTAACAATTGTAAAATGCCCACAGAAACCCAATTTATGGACATTATGCCACTTTAAAGCCCAGTAACTGTCAAACTATGTGGGTTATAGAGCTGAAATCTTTGAATTTTTAAAAGGAAATGCCTGTCTATTTAAATTTTGAATATTAATAATGTTATGGCTATCTTAGTCTTTTAAGAACTTATTTTTGTGTGTTATACCTCTGCTTGCTGAGTTTTTAACTTTTTAAAATGAAACTGGTTAAACATATTCAAGTAGACAAAATGGACACTTTAAGTGAGCTTTAAGTCCCAATATTAATGAAATTATATCCTTATGTAGTAAAAGTAGGGGATTTTTAACCCTCAACTAGCCCAGTTTTATTCAACTTGCCTCAGTTAATTTTGACACAGCTCCTACAGTTATGAACTCATTTCAGTTGATAATCACATACTTAAAATTCTCAATTCTTTTTGTATTTGAGTACCCCTTTTATATAGATTGTTTGTTTACCATTTATGCATCCCCCACCCGGATTCCCCCCACCCACCTCTGGGACCTCCAGCTATATTGAGTGACACTAAATAAACAAAGGTATTTAATGATATCAGATGAGAAACAAAGAACTCAATGGGGTTGCAGATCTTGTGTAATAGTGAGAGAGGTGTGGAGAAGGGGAGAGGGGTGGGGGTGGGAGGTGGTGGGCTTCATTACATATAACACAAAGGGGAGTCAGAACTGAGTTTGTGTCACATATTTAGGTTGCATATATATGGACCACATATATAGGTATAGAGGAAATGAATAACTGAAAACAATTTGCAAATTCTAAAAATAATATAATAAAATAATAATATAAATAATTTTTTTTAAATAATATTTTATTTGTGAACAAATATAGAAACAGATATGCGCTTTTGGGATTATGAATTTTAGAATGGACATTGAATCATCAATCATTTAAATACTTTGAAGGAAGATTGAAAAGTATGATGAGTTGAGTTAAAAATAATATTTTATTTGTCAACAAATATAGAAACAGATATGCTCTTTTGGGATTATTATTTTAGAATGGACATTCAATCATCAATCATTTAAATACTTTGAAAATAGGTTTAGAGTTATCATTGCAGGAAGATTGAAAATATAATTTGAGTTATGTATTCGGCGTCTGGGGATACACCATCTTCCTTGGAAGATATAAACAGAGTAGATTGATGTGCTGAAGTTCATATAATAATGGGTAATTATGTTTTAAAAAATTCCCGATCAAAACCTGTGGCGTGAGTGATGACCTGTCTGGGGATATGTTGGCGCCGAGTTGGCCCAATCTAGTTTATAATAACTTTAGAAACATGCTTCCATAATGATTGTATCTGTATGAGGAAATTTTAAACAGCATACTACATGTATTTTTCTTTTTCCCTTTGTAAACTTTAACACTTTCTATTTTTATGTCAGCTGACTTGTCAGTCAGCTGACATTATGTCGTCACTCTGCGGCGTGGGCGTGGGCGTCCGCGTGAACAACTTCTCCTCCAAAACTACAAGGCCTAGAGACGTGCTGTTTTTTTTTTAAAAGATACCTTATCTATCGAGGATGAAAAATTGTTCAAGGCATGCAAATCTGTCTGTTCGTCTGTTTGCTAGAGACATTACAAGGGGGGTACCCCCACCAAAAGTGTGAAAATTTCAACACTTAATCACAATTTTCTCAGTGACTATTGCAGGGATTTCTCTCATATCTTGCATATATGTACTAGGCCACAGGTAGATTCTTTTGTGTGAGTATGAGACCTGGATCTGTCTTACTTTTTTTAAAATAAATTTTTTTAATAATTTTTAATGCATTAAAATTCATGAATTCATGCACAAAATCATTTATAACTTGAAAAGTGTTGCATTTAGAGCATTTTGTTAAAATATGTTATTCAGCTACTTTTTTCATAGCTACAATATGGTGAGTAAGTTGGGTGCCTGTCTCAATAGCTAAGTGAGTAATAGCTACTTTTGGGCTTTTCAGTAACTTCCATCATGAGTAAAATCACTTGTAACTTAAAAACTATTGCATTTAGAGAATTTCGTATAAATATGTTATTCAGCTACTTTTGGGTCAGCTATAACATAGTAAAATTTTAGACCTGTAGCTCATGGCATAGCTGAGTAATAGCTACTTTTAGGGTATCACTGTTGAGTAAATCGCTTATAACTTCAAAACTATTGCATTTAGAGAATTTCGTATAAATATGTTATTCAGCTACTTTTGGGTCAGCTATAACATAGTAAAATTTCAGACCTGTAGCTCATGGCATAGCTGAGTAATAGCTACTTTTAGGTTATCACTGTTGAGTAAATCTCTTATAACTTGGAAACTATTACATTTACAGTATTTTGTTTCAATATGTTATTCACCTATTTTGGAATCAGCTATAACATAGTGAAGTTTCAGATCTGTGGCTCATTGCATAGCTCAGTAATAGCTACTTTGAAGTTCTCACTATTGAGTAAATCACTTGTAACTTAAAACCTATTGCATTTAGAGAATTTCGTATAAATATGTTATTCAGCTACTTTTGGGCCAGCTATAACATAGTGAAATTTCAGATCTGTAGCCCATGGCATAGCTGAGTAATAGCTACTTTAAAGTTCTCACTATTGACTTGAGTAAATCAGTTGTAATTGGAAAACTATTGCATTTAGGGAATTTCGTATAAATATGTTATTCAGCTACTTTTGGGTCAGCTATAACATAGTAAAATTTCAGACCTGTAGCTCATGGCATAGCTGAGTAATAGCTACTTTTAGGTTATCACTGTTGAGTAAATCGCTTATAACTTGGAAACTATTACATTTACAGTATTTTGTTTCAATATGTTATTCACCTATTTTGGAATCAGCTATAACATAGTGAAGTTTCAGATCTGTGGCTCATTGCATAGCTGAGTAATAGCTACTTTGAAGTTCTCACTATTGAGTAAATCACTTGTAACTTAAAACCTATTGCATTTAGAGAATTTCGTATAAATATGTTATTCAGCTACTTTTGGGCCAGCTATAACATAGTGAAATTTCAGATCTGTAGGTCATGGCATAGCTGAGTAATAGCTACTTTAAAGTTCTCACTATTGAGTATTGAGTAAATCAGTTGTAATTGGAAAACTATTGCATTTAGAGAATTTCGTATAAATATGTTATTCAGCTACTTTTGGGTCAGCTATAACATAGTAAAATTTCAGACCTGTAGCCCATGGCATAGCTGAGTAATAGCTACTTTTAGGTCATCACTATTGAGTAAATCAGTTGTAACTTCAAAACTATTGCATTTACAGTATTTTGCTTAAATATGTTGTTCACCTACTTTTGGGTCAGCTATAACATAGTGAAATTTCAGACCTGTAGCTCATTGCATAGCTGAGTAATAACTACTTTGAGGTTCTCACTATTGAGTAAATCAGTTGTAATTGCAAAACTATTGCATTTAGAGAATTTAGTATAAATATGTTATTCAGCTACTTTTGGGTCAGCTATAACATAGTAAAATTTCAGACCTGTAGCTCATGGCATAGCTGAGTAATAGCTACTTTTAGGTCATCACTATTGAGTAAATCAGTTGTAACTTTAAAACTATTGCATGTACAGTATTTTGCTTAAATATGTTGTTCACCTACTTTTGGGTCAGCTATAACATAGTAAAATTTCAGACCTGTAGCTCATGGCATAGCTGAGTAATAGCTACTTTTAGGTTATCACTGTTGAGTAAATCGCTTATAACTTGGAAATTATTGCATTTAGAGTATTTTGTTTCAATATGTTATTCACCTATTTTGGGGTCAGCTATAACATAGTGAAGTTCCAGACCTGTGACTCATTGCATAGCTGAGTAATAGCTACTTTGAAGTTCTCAATGTTGAGTAAATCACTTATAATTTGAAAACTATTGCATTTAGAGAATTTAGTATAAATATGTTATTCAGCTACTTTTGGGTCAGCTATAACATAGTAAAATTTCAGACCTGTAGCTCATGGCATAGCTGAGTAATAGCTACTTTTAGGTTATCACTGTTGAGTAAATCACTTATAACTTGGAAACTATTGCATTTACAGTATTTTGTTGCAATATGTTATTCACCTATTTTGGGGTCAGCTATAACATAGTGAAGTTCCAGACCTGTGGCTCATTGCATAGCTGAGTAATAGCTACTTTGAAGTTCTCACTGTTGAGTAAATCAGTTGTAATTGGAAAACTATTGCCTTTACAGAAATTTGTGCAAATATGTTATTCAGCTACTTTTGGGTCAGCTATAACATAGTGAAATTACAGACCTGTAGCTCATGGCACAACTGAGCAATAGCTATTCTCAGGCACTGACTGTTGAGTAAATCGGCTATAACTTTAAAAATATTGCATTTGGAGTATTTTGTTAAAATATATTGTTCACCTACTTTTGGGTTAGCTATAACATAGTGAAATTACAGACCTATAGCTCATGGCATAGCGGAGCAATAGCTATTTTCAGGTTCTCACTATTGAGTAAATCAGTTGTAGCTTGAAAACTATTGCATTTACAGTATTTTGCTTAAATATGTTGTTCACCTACTTTTAGGTCAGCTATAACAGAGCAAAAATTCAGACATGTAGCTCATTGCATAGCTGAGTAATAGTTACTTTGAGGTTCTCACTCTTGAGTAAATCAGTTGTAACTTGAAAACTATTACATTTATGTTAAATATGTTATTCACAGACGTTTTGGTCAGCTATAACATAGTGAAATTGCAGACCTCTATGTCATGGCATAGCTGAGCAATAGCTTCTTTCAGGTTCTCACTGTTGAGTAAATCATTGTATCCAACCTGTAGGAAATCATGGGCTGGGAATCTGTTAATATGGTCCGATTTGACCTTGGAACCCTCCTTCAAGGTCAAATGAGGATAGCCAAACATAAAAGTGCTTATAACTCGCTTATTATTGGTCCTAGAGGTTTGGAATGGTAAACAAGCTACAGGAAATCATGGGCTGGGAATTTTTTTGTGTGGTCGGATTTGACCTTAGACCCCTCCGTCAAGGTCAAACAAGGATAGGCAAACTTAAAAAGTGCCTATGACTCACTTATTATTGGTCCGAGAGGTTTGGGATGGTAAACCATCCTAAATTCTTTGGCTGAGAATCTTTTGGTATGGTCAGATTTGACCTTTGGATCCCTTCTTCATGGTCGAACGAGGATATTGCATTTATAGTATTTCTTTAAATATTTTTAACCTACTTTTTACACTTAAACAATTACCTTGTTACTTTATTTCATAATACCATTTGCAGGGCACAACTTTTTTGTCCTTTTCTTCTGTCAGCTTCAGAATATCTTTCGAACATGCTGTTCAGTTACCATTTACTGTATTTCTGTACAGCCCTTTGCCTGATAATTATGCTTTCCTCTCATTATCACCATCACAAATCAAAAACATTCAGTCAGCTGACACAGTGCCCGTTCACGGGCACTCTCCTCTTGTTTTATTTATTCGGACACTTTTTTTGTATACAAAAAAGGGTTTTCCAGGATTTTTTTCCCATATCATTTTATCCTAGCTCTTGTATATAATTTCAGTACAATGAAACAGAAAAGATTGCCATTGGTACCTACCATTTTAATCATCCAACTGATATGAAACCACCAATGAAAATGTGCAAAAAACATTACAAGAAAGGGAAAATTTTTGCATACAACCACACATACATTTTTGATGCATCAACAGTGCAAGGTGGGTATTGGCTCAAAACTATCAGTAACATATTTTGCATGCACAGTTGATTTTAACGTATGCATAGCATACAAAAATATTGTATATCGCTCAGTGTTCAAAACTGCCTCACTGGTCTGCAAGTTTTTTTTTCAAATTGGTCACCCCAAATTTGTGGTTCCAGTTTAAGTTTGATGCACCTACATTGGAATGAGTTGGCATATGAAATTTCTGCCTCCTTTATTAACTACTTTGTGAAGAAACTTATGTCTCGCCTCTTTCTAGAAGCATATTTACGATAGTGTCTTCATTAATCCCATGACTCAATGGTAGTGTTGAAGACGTTAAACCAGAAACCTATTTGCAGACCGAAAGACACTGATCCGGTTATGTTTTGTGTTATTTTAATCAAAACCGGTTTCCTCATATATTCATTATTTTAACATAAGTGTACCAAAACATACAGCTACAACAAATATTTCACAGTATTTTATAATATTATATCAATATATCCTATGTCTTGTCCTTAAAAATAACTTAAAAAATATTGTAGTTAGACCTTTTAAATTTGGTATGTGGGTATATATGGGAAATGCCACAAACGCTATTGTTTTGTGACCTTGACCTTCAATTTCAAGGTCCCTGGTGGCCTCTTAAACGTCAGATTTTGGCCATTTTTTTCACATTTTGGCCCAGTTCTCATATACAGAAAGTTCGATCATCCTATGGGTGGTATATATAATACATATATATGTCCTCTGTAAACATACAGAAATTTGACCTTGAAGCTCTTCATTGAAGGTCATCCACAGACCGCCAAAGTACCTCACCAAGGCCATTTTGGGAGAGATTTTTGGCGTTAACGCTCTCAGAGGAAAACTACACCAGCTAGGTAAACCAACCTATAGGAAATCATGGGCTGGGAATCTTTTGGATGTGGTCGGATTTTACCTTGGGCCAATCTTCAAGGTCAAACAAGGAAGCCAAACTTAAAAGTGCTTATAACTCTTATATTATTGGTCCTAGAGGTTTCGGATGGTAAACCAACCCATAGGAAATCATGGGCTGGGAATCTTCTGGTGTGGTCGGATTTGACCTTGGACCCCTCCTTCAATATCAAACGAATATAGCCAAAGTTAAAAGTGCTTATAACTTGCTTATTTTTGGTCCTAGAGGTTTGGGATGGTAATCTAACCCATAGGAAATCATGGGCTGGGAATCTTCTGGTGTGGTCGGATTTGACCTTGGACCCCTCCTTCAATATCAAATGAATATAGCCAAAGTTAAAAGTGCTTATAACTTGCTTATTTTTGGTCCTAGAGGTTTGGGATGGTAAACTAACCCATAGGAAATCATGGGCTGGGAATCTTCTGATGTGGACGGATTTGACCTTGGGCCTCTCCTTCAAGGTCAAATGAGGATAGCCAATCTTAAAAGTGCTTATAACTCACTTATTATTGGTTGTAGAGGTTTGGGATGTGAACCAATCTATAGGAAATCATGGGCTGGGAATCTTTTGGTATGGTTGAATTTGACCTTGGGCCCCTCCTTCAGGGTCAAACGAGGATAGCCAAACTTAAAAGGAAAAAGTTTGTCCGGCCTGTATCTCAGAAACCGTAATTGTGTAGGAAGTTGATACTTGGTAGGGACATTAGTTAGGGGGTGTAGGTGTGCAACATCATGGTGTGACCTTGATTTGACCTTTGACCTTGCCGTAGTGACCTTGACCTATAAAATCTTGTCAGGGCTATATCTCAGAAACTGTAAGGTGTAGGAAGTTGATACTTGGTAGGGACATTAGATAGGGGGTGTAGATGTGCATTGTCATGGTGTGACCTTGTTTTGACCTTTGACCTTACCGTAGTGACCTTGACCTTTAAAATTTTGTCCAGACAATATCTCTGAAACCGTTAAGTGTAGGAAGTTAATGGTAGGGGCATTGGTTAGGGGTTGTAGGTGTGTCATAATTTTTAGTTTACTGATTAATGCGGTCATCTTGCTATTGAATTTTCTTGTTTTAATGCTTTATCTTTACATACATTTGCCTTCTCTTAGATGTTATTTTCTCTACTTAAACATCATTTTGACCTTAATATAACTGACACTGCTCTGAAAGTATCCCGATCTTTGTACTGTTTCACTACTTCTATATCTCATGGTGTTGAAAACTATTTCCCCAGGCTGTAGGGTACGGGCATCTCTGATGCTATTTTTATCTCCCGCCGGGCTTTAGCCTGGGAGGAAGATTATGAAATGATGCCTGTGTGTGCGTGTGTGTGTGCGTGCGTGCATTAGTTAGTCACGCAGATTTCTCCAAAACCACTACAGCTACAGATTTTTTGTAAATTAATTGTCCCAATGAATTTTCACGCCCTTAAAATTTTTTTTGGTTTTATGGACTTAGGCCTAAAGATAAGTGAGTAATAGCAATCTTAGCTACTTGGAGTAAAGGGCTCGTAACTCAAAAACTATTGCAGTTACAGCTTTTTCTTCAAATATGTTGATCAGCTACTTTGTCCTTAGCTATAACATGGTACATAGTTTGGGGTCCCATTGCATGCCATAAGTGAGTAATAGCTATTTTCTTATTTGTAGCAAAATAATGACATAAGTAAATGTCAAATAACTTCAAAAGTATTAAAGTTAGGGAATTCTTTTCAAATATGTTGTTCATCTACTTTTTGATAAGCTATCACATAGTAAAGTTTTAGACCTGTTGCACATTGGATAGCTGAGTAATACCTACTTTGAAATTCTACAGTTAAGTAAATCCATTGTAACTCCAAAACTGTTGCAGTTAGAGTATTTTCCTAAATATGTTATTCAGCTACTTTGTCCTTAACAATAAGATGGCATATAGTTTGGGGTTCTATTGCATGCCATAAGTGAGTAATAGTTATTTTGTTATTTGTAGCAAAATAACAACATAAGTAAATGTCAAATATCTTCAAAAGTATTAAAATCAGGGAATTCTTTTCAAATATGTTATTCATCTAGTTTTTGATAAGCTATCACATAGTAAAGTTTCAGACCTGTTACACATTGGATAGCTGAGTAATAGCTACTTTGAAATTGTGACTTGAGTAAATCCATTTTAACTCCAAAACTATTGCAGTTAGAGTATTTTCCTAAAATATGTTGTTCAACTACTTTTTCCTTAACTATAAGATGGCATATAGTTTGGGGTTCTATTACATGCCTTAAGTGAGTAATAGCTATTTTCTTATTTGTAGCAAAATAATGACATAAGTAAATATCAAATATCTTCAAAAGTATTAAAGTAAGGGAAATATTTTCAAATATGTTATTCATCTAGTTTTTGATAAGCTATCAGATAGTAAAGTTGTAGACCTGTTGCACATTGGATAGCTGAGTAATAGCTACTTTGAAATTCTGACTGTTGTGTAAATCCATTGTAACTCAAAAACTAGTGCAGTTACAATATTTTCCTAAAATAATTTGTTCAGCTACTTTTTCCTTAACTATAACATGGCATATCATTTGGGGTTCCATTGCATGTCATAAGTGAGCAATGGCTATTTTCTTATTTGTAGCAAAATTATGATGGAAATAAATGTCAAATACCTTCACAAGTATTAAAGTTAGGCAAATCTTATCATGTGTTATTCATCTAGTTTTTGATAAGCTTACTTTCCTGTGTCCTTTATATTTTTGTTGCTTTTGCAGATCTAGGTCAATAGCTAAGTGAGTAGATAGCTGAGTAATAGCTACTAAAATGAGTAAATGTCTTTTATCTCTAAAATTATTACAAGTAGGCAATTTCTTCTAAATAAGTCATTCACCTACTTTTGGGTGATCTACCACATAGTGAAGTTGCAGATCTATAGCTCTTTGCATAGCACACTCATAGCTACTAAAATGAGTAAATGTCTTTCATCTCTAAAAGTATTGCAGATAGGCAATTTCTTCTAAATAAGTCATTCACCTACTTTTGGGTGATCTACCACATAGTGAAGTTTCAGATAATTAGCTCTTTGCATAGCTCAGTCATAGCTACGAAAATGAGTAAATGCCTTTTATCTGTAAAAGTATTGCATACACGCAATTTCTTCTAAAAAAAGTCATTCACCTACTTTTGGGTGATCTACCACATAGTGAAGTTGCAGAACTGTAGCTCTTTGGATAGCTGAGTAATAGCTGCTAAAATGAGGAAATGTCTTTTATCTCCACAAGTATTACAGGTATGCAATTTCTTCTAAATAAGTCATTCACCTACTTTTGGGTGATCTACGTAATAGTGAAGTTTCAGATCTATAGCTCTTTGCATAGCTCAGTCATAGCTACTAAAATGAGTAAATGTCTTTTATCTGTAAAGGTATTGCATACACACAATTTCTTCTAAATAAGTCATTCACCTGCTTTTGGGTGATCTACCACAGTGAAGTTGCACAACTGTAGCTCTTTGCATAACTGAGTAATAGCTACTAAAATGAGTCTATACCCTTTATCTTTAAAAGTATTACAGATAGGCAATTTCTTTTTAATAAGTTGTTCACCTACTTTTTGGTGATCTACCACATAGTGAAGTTGCAGAACTGTAGCTCTTTGGATAGCGGAGTAATAGCTACTAAAATGAGTAAATATCTTTTATCTCTAAAAGTATTACAGATAGGCAATTTCTTCTAAATAAGTCATTCACTTACTTTTGGCTGATCTACCACACAGTGAAGTTTCAGATCTATAGCTCTTTGCATAGCTCAGTCATAGCTACTAAAATGAGTAAATGTCTTTATCTGTAAAAGTATTGCATACATGCAATTTCTTCTAAATAAGTCATTCACCTACTTTTGGGTGATCTACGTAATAGTGAAGTTTCAGATCTATAGCTCTTTGCATAACTCAGTCATAGCTACTAAAATGAGTAAATGTCTTTGTATCTGTAAAAGTATTGAATATACACAATTTCTTCTAAATACCGTAAATGACCTATTTGGCGCACAGTGCGCTAAGCAAGTCTATTTTTATTCAATATTTGTTGGGAAAAAAATCCCCTTTTAGCGCACCCATCATGAAACACTTTCCGGGATGAAGTTTAGGTCAATCCGGTAGAAAAACGGTGTTTCGACATTCAGAAATACCCACTTCCTGTAAATATGGCGGTAGATGAAAACAAACTCGAAAGTCGTGACAAAAAATTCAATTTATTAAGTAAAAATACGTACAATATATAAAAAATATGTGGATATTGTGCACTGTCACCAACGATATTGCTGGGAAAAAGAGGTAGGGTGCGGTTAGAAGGGCGGATGCGCTAAATAGGTCATTTACGGTAAGTCATTCACCTACTTTTGGGTGATCTACCATATAGTGAGGTTGCAGAACTGTAGCTCTTTCCATAGCTGAGTAACAGCTACTAAAATGATTAAATGTCTTTTATCTCTAAAAGTATTGCAGATAGGCAATTTCTTCTAAATAAGTTGTTCACCTACTATTGGGTGATCTACCACATAGTGAAGTTGCACAACTGTAGCTCTTTGCATAGCTGAGTAACAGGTACTAAAATGAGTAAATGTCTTTTATCTTTAAAAGTATTGGACATAGACAATTTCTTCTAAAGTAAGTCCTTCACCTACTTTTGGGCGATCTACCACATAGTGAAGTTGCAGAACTGTAGCTCTTTGGATGGCAGAATAATATCCACTAAAATGAGTAAATGTCTTTTATCTCTAAAAGTATTACAGATAGGCAATTTCTTCTAAATAAGTCATTCACCTACTTTTGGCTGATCTACCACACAGTGAAGTTTCAGATCTATAGCTCTTTGCATAGCTCAGTCTTAGCTACTAAAATGAGTAAATGTCTTTTATCTGTAAAAGTATTGCATACACGCAATTTCTTCTAAATAAGTCATTCACCTACTTTTGGGTGATCTACATAATAGTGAAGTTTCAGATCTATAGCTCTTTGCATAGCTCAGTCATAGTTACTAAAATGAGTAAATGTCTTTGTATCTGTAAAAGTATTGAATATACACAATTTCTTCTAAATAAGTCATTCACCTACTTTTTGGTGATCTACCACATAGTGAGGTTGCAGAACTGTAGCTCTTTCCATAGCTGAGTAACAGCTACTAAAATGATTAAATGTCTTTTATCTCTAAAAGTATTGCAGACAGGCAATTTCTTCTGAATAAGTTGTTCACCTACTATTGGGTGATCTACCACATAGTGAAGTTGCACAACTGTAGCTCTTTGCATAGCTGAGTAACAGGTACTAAAATGAGTAAATGTCTTTTATCTTTAAAAGTATTGGACATAGACAATTTCTTCTAAAGTAAGTCCTTCACCTACTTTTGGGCGATCTACCACATAGTGAAGTTGCAGAACTGTAGCTCTTTGGATGGCAGAGTAATATCCACTAAAATGAGTAAATGTCTTTTATCTCTAAAAGTATTGCAGATAGGCAATTTCTTCTAAATAAGTTGTTCACCTACTATTGGGTGATCTACCACATAGTGAAGTTGCACAACTGTAGCTCTTTGCATAGCTGAGTAACAGGTACTAAAGTGAATAAATGTCTTTTATCTTTAAAAGTATTGGACATAGACAATTTCTTCTAAAGTAAGTCCTTCATTTACTTTTGGGCGATCTACCACATAGTGAGGTTGCAGAACTGTAGCTCTTTCCATAGCTGAGTAACAGTTACTAAAATGAGTAAATGTCTTTTATCTCTAAAAGTGTTATAGATAGACAATTTCTTCTAAATATGTCCTTCACCTACTTTGGGTTGATCTACTACATAATAAAATTGCAGAACTGTAGCTCTTTGGATGGCAGAGTAATAGCTACTAAAATGAGTAAATGCCTTTTGTCTTTATAAAAGTATTGCAATCAAACATTAAAGTGCCTCTTGCTTGTTGTCACTTCTACATTTGCCTCCATCTCACAAGAAAATTTATATTCCTCTATCTTTAGTACATCTAATTTATATGGCGGGAGATAAATGCATGCGTCACATTGCTTGTTATTATTTGTAATCAAACAAAATTAAAATATACATTAAAAATCCTGCAGATTATTTGAAAGTATTAAAAAAGTATTTCAAATATATTTCTAAAATATATTTAAAATGTACATCGTCATTTGTATTTGTAATTTAAAATTTTCAAAATATATTTAGAGAATCATGAACTTATCTTTCTGAAAAGTTTCAGTTTTGTTCATTGAGGTGCATAAACGGACACAAAAATGGCGTAGTACTTCGCTTACTTGTAGTTGCAGAGGTTTTGGATAAAATAAGTCATGACCTGTGAAACTGTTGAGCAGCTCTGATGTGACATTTAATATTTTTACCCCATTGCCCTTAAGGGTTGTCGGGGTATTGTTTTCACCCATGGTGTCCGGATGGGCAGGCGGGCAGTGGGAAAAAAGTTTGTTTGGCCTGTATCTCAGAAACCGTAAGGTGTAGGAAGTTGATACTTGGTAGGGACATTGGTTAGGGGGTGTAGGTGTGCAACGTCATGGTGTGACCTTGATTTGACCTTTGACCTTACCATAGTGACCTTGAGTTTGAAAATTTTGTCCAGGCCATATCTCAGAAACTGTAAGGTGTAGGAAGTTGATACTTGGTAGGGACATTAGTTAGGGGGTGTAGGTGTGCAACATCATGGTGTGACCTTGATTTGACCTTGCCGCAGTGACCTTGACCGCAGTGACCTCAGAAACTGTAAGGTGTAGGAAGTTGATACTTGGTAGGGACATTGGTTAGGGGGTGTTAGTGTGCAACGTCATGGTTTTTACCTTGATTTGACCTTTGACCTTGCTATAGTGACCTGAACTACAAAATCTTGTCCGGGCTATATCTTGGAAACCATAAGGTGTAGGAAGTTGATACTTGGTAGGGACCTTGGTTAGGGGGTGTAGGTGTGCAATGTCATGGTGTGACCTTGATTTGACCTTTCCGAAGTGACCTTGACCTATAAAATCTTGTCCGTGCTATATCTCGGCCACCGTAAGGTGTAGGAAGTCGAAGGGACATTGGTCAGGCGGTGTAGGTGTGCAACATCCTGGCTTGACCTTGATTTGACTTTTGACCTTACTGTAGTGACCTTGACCTATAAAATCTGGTCCGGCTATATCTCAGAAACCGCGAGGTGTTGAAAGTTGATACTTGGTAGGGACATTGGCTAGGGTGTGTAGATGTAAAACATCATGTTGTGACCTTGATTTGACCTTTGACCTTGCCATAGTGACCTTGACCTATAATGCCTATAGGCTATATTTTGGAAACCATAAGGTGCAGGAAGTTGATGTTTGGTAGGGACATTGGTCGGGGGTTATAGGTGTGCAACGTTATTGTGTGACCTGGATTTGACCTTTGATCTTGCATATCTGATGCTATTTTATCTCTACAGGGATATGTGATACTATTTTATCTCTCTTATATCTCTCATATCTTTTTACTTGAATCTTGGTTGTTGCACCTTTGGGTGTCTTTTGATGTAGATTAAGCACTGTTAAAGTCATATTATATTTATTAAGGGTTTTACTTTTGCAACTTCCCATTGTAATAGATGGTATTGCATCAAGTGAGTCACAGGTTTCCCCAACTGCACATATAAGCATGTGTTGCCACATCTGTATGTATGGGTAATATTCAAAACATTCTAACCATAATTTGATCACACATAATTGTGATATTTTCATTGACAGCTATTCTCCAGTTAAGAAATTTTACAGCTTCATAACTTTTAGTTTACTGAATTTTCTTGTTTTAATAGTTAATCTTTGCATGCAGTGCTCTGAAAGTGTCTCAATCTGTGTACTGTTTCACTACTTCTGTATCTCATTGTGTTCAAAACTGTTTCCCCAGGCTGTGGGGTACGGGCATCTCTGATGCTATTTTTAGAAAGATCATACTAATGTTTCAGTAAAAATGGGCTTCTTTGTTTGAGTATATAATAGCTTGGAATCCACAACACACTTTTCATTGAGTTTAAACAAATGTTATGCGCTGCCCAAGTGTCTGTTCAGGACTAATCAAGTATAATGATCTCTTGTGTTTTTTGTTTGCATAGAGTGTTTTAACTTGAGACCTATGGTGAATGAGACTGACAACAGTACCTATTATGACACAGAAGCATTTTTACGTGAAAAAAATAAGACAGTAGTCTTTGACAGGTATTTCTTTCTGATTTTTGCAGTGCACACTATTCTGAAGTTTGTGTATAATGAATTCCAATGGCCAATATTTGAGTGCAGAAAAAATTGTTAAAGCTGATTTCCTTGCAATTACTTAAAAAGAAATGCTATTCCAGCAATGATAATGTACCAAACTGATATGTTTAATATTCAATTTTGTTAAACACAAAAATTCTATATCACTAAATAAAATTTAACAAAATAATCAAACTATAAAACCGGAAATGAAGTACATATTTGTGACACTTTCAATTTATGCTATTTGTTTCATGAAAAAGTGGGCTAAACTGTTAAGATTGTAGGCTGTACAAGGATCCAGTGATTAAGGTGGTTTTGATTATATGATAGTTTCTTACTTGTAATAATTATCCTTCTTAATTTCAGAACTATTGAAGTCAAGTTGAAATTTAATGTCTCCACTGTTCACTTGAAGAAGCTGACGAATATAAACACTCCAGACTGTTTTATTTTTAGTGTAGAGGTGAGTAGAATAAGAAGCAAGGAGTTTGCCACAAGGTGTGACATGTACCACTGTATGGCATCCTTTCAATGTAAATATTTCTGCCAATTTTGTATCGGGAAATTAGAGGCCAAGTGTAGGTGTAAAAATCATGTGTGCAAAGAAAGTTCTCATAAGTCAAGGATATAGAAGGTATCTCCGTGGTACTGGACTTGGCAACAGCTATGGAATGATGATTTTTTTTCATTAGATTTTGGTGTTGCGCCTTAGAGTCTGCCCAACAGAGATTAAGCGCCATAAAAATACAGACTAGAATAGTTCTTTCCTCACTGGAAAATTTCACTGACTGCTGTGAAATTGTGAATCTCCAATTTCTTACTCTTTGTGTATCTGGTTCACATTTATTTGAGGTATAGTACTGTGCATTAATGTGTTGGATGATTATTGCTGGACTGGACTTGGTGCTGTACTTCTAACTTATCTGCAAGTCAGTGTGATGCTATAATTTTCATCTGTTATTAAATACAGTTGTAAAGTACTGCCTTTAACTGGCAACAAAAGAAAAGGAGTGCCTTTAAAGCTTCATAAAAATAAAAACTTTTCTTTGAATTGCAAAGGTACACAGATAAATAGAATTATAGAATTTTCACTTCACTTCCCTTAAAAGCATGCTTTTCTAAATATAGCTCTCTCGGGGAAAAGTATTATTAGCCTTCTCAAATTTACTGCATATTTCCCAGGCTAACTGGGAAGTCTTGACCATTTCTTTGAAAATAATTAAATCCTTTTGTACTGATAAAGGTTGACTTTCTTTATGGGTGATATTTTATATATATATATATACAGTGGATTTGGTCTAAGTCGAAGTTGCAAAATGTCAGCCATTTACTTCTACTTATGGCAACTTCCAGTTATACCGACTTTGAGAAATATATGAGGTACTAAAGATACTATGTAATTTCAAGTCACTTGCAATAATTAACACTTGTGTGATCACTCTACTTTGAAATTTATTTGTTTGCTGGTCAGACTTACTAACACAAAAGTGAGGAATCAGGTACAGAGTGTCACAATGATACTATTTTGTCACAACTTTTGTGGAGATTGACACTTCTATGCACACAATATTTATAGGTTCTACTTATACCTTGTTATTCCTATTGTAAAGTAACACTTTGTGCATCAAATTAGGTTCCAGTTATGGGAACTTTCTATAAGTCGAACTTCTACTTATCCTTATATTTTGCATTAATAATTGTTGGGACTTAGAAACTACTTCTACTTATGGCAATATTCTACTTATGGCAGTTCTACTTATACCAAATCTACTGTATATATATGTCCCCTACATGCATGGGTAATCAGATTTTAAAAGATCTTTGTTTTCAAACAATGCGTGTCTGTTAACTATTGCCTCCAGAATTGATCAACATCATCATTGATAGTATCCAAGGAACTTGGTTTACTCGGTGGTAAATTCATACACCAACATACACCAACCGAGGCAAAGATGTGTCCTATGTCATTTGCTAAATGCTTTACTTTTTGGTTTGTTATGAATGTGTCAACTTGCTAATAAACCTATAAATGCCTTTTCTACAAAATTTCTGTTTCTTTTTCTTTGGTTTCAGATTACATTTCATAATGAACAACACAATGGTCAGATGTTGGTAGATTTGCAGTCATACATTACTGTGGTGGATTGTAATGGAACAATCATATCAGACAGTGAGTTGACTACTGGAAATACTACTCATTCTACACCTTTGAAAAGCCAAAATTTGAGTAGAAAAGATTACTCTTTTCTCAATTTTTTTTCCTCCAGTATACTCAGTACTCCTCTCTTTAGCAAGTACTGAAGTTCTGTTTGTGACAGTCCAAAATTGTAGTGATCTATCTAGTGCCTTGACAACCTGACAGGTTGAGACAATTTAATATATGTATTGCCTTAGATTGTTTAAAACATTTGGTATTTAATAGCATTGGAGATAAAGCTGGCTTACACAGAACCAATGAGGAAGTGTATCTTTTCAGTAGTCTGTGTCACTTTGTTTTTGATAAATTTTCACATGGAAATACCCTTTATCATCCTATTATTTTATCTCTAAAGTGATATTTCACAATTCTTAATCATTTTTTTTGAAGTTTCGTGTATAAATCATGAATTAAAGGGTGTATTTAATGTTATCAACCTGTTCAGTTTCACCTTTGAATCATTGAGGTGATAATTATTTTGTGTTATTACATCCTGACTACATTGCTCCAGTGGTTGATTTGATTATACAACTGATCAACTTGATAATATTCAGTTATTTTTCCAACTTCTTCACAATTGAGCAGTATTGGTGTGAATGCAATAGCGTAGGTATTTTTTTTTAATTTAACAAATATTCTTATAAAAATTCTACCATAATTAAGATATGGTATAATACAGTAGAACCTCTATTATCTGACCCTCTATTTTCTGATTTTTCAATTAACTGACCTTGAATTCACTCTCCCAACTCTATTTAAGCCTGTTATTTTCGCCCTTCTGTTATCTGACCTATTATCCAAATTGTTACTCCCCAAGAGGGTCAGATAATAGAGCTGCTACTATATTATGTCCACCCCACTGGGGGGGTGGACATATTATTTTTGCTTTTTCCGGCGTCCGGCGTCCCACTTGGTTTCCAGACATTTTAGGCAACAGTTCTTATCCTATCTTTACCAAATTTGGCATGCAGGTTTATTGGGTTAATAGCTTGTATGGGATTGCTTTTGGTGATGATAGCTCTATAGCTAACTGAGTAATAGCTACTTTGCTACTTTTGAGTAGCTCTTTGGTTTCCAGACATTTTAAGGAATGCTATTAAGCCTAGCTTTCTGAAATTTGGTATGGAGGTTCATTGGGTTAATAGCTTGTATGGGATTGCTTTTGGGGGGAATTGCTTCATAGATGAGTGAGTAATTAATTAAATAAATGAGTAATTGGCTATTTTGAATACTGAAAAAGGCAAATGTGCTCATATCTCCTAAACCGTGCGAGATAGAGCGATTTCGTCGAAATTTTCGACCCATAGGGTATCTAAGGAATGTACTCTTTGCAATTTTCAAAAAATTTTCCCCTCCCCAAAAATGGCGGCCATTTTGAATTTTTGCCAAAAATGGCAAAACATAAATTTGCTTCTATCTCCTTAACCGTGCGAGATAGAGCTATTTCGTCAAAATTTTCGACCCACAGGGTATCTCAGGAATGTACTCTTTGCAATTTTCAAAAAATTTTCCCCTCCCCAAAAATGACGGCCATTTTGAATTTTCGAATTTTTGCCAAAAATGGCAAAACACAAATTTGCTTCTATCTCCTTAACCGTGCGAGATAGTGATTTTGTCGAAATTTTCGACCCACAGGGTATCTAAGGAATGTAATCTTTACAATTTTCAAAAAAATTTCCCCTCCCCAAAAATGGTGGCCATTTTGAATTTTCGAGTTTTTGCCAAAAATGGCAAAACACAAATTTCCTTCTATCTCCTTAACTGTGCGAGATTGAGCGATTTCGTCAAAATTTTCGACTCACTGGGTATTTGAGCATTGTACTCTTGGCAATTTTTAAAAAATTTTCCCCTCTCCAAAAATGGCGGCCATTTTGAATTTTCGAATTTTTGCCAGAAATGGCAAAACACGAATTTGCTTCTATCTCCTTAACCGTTCGAGATAGAGCGATTTCGTCGAAATTATCAAGCAACAGGGTATCTCAGGAATGTACTCTTTGCAATTTTCAAAAAAATTTTCCCCTCCCCAAAAATGCCGGCCATTTTGAATTTTTGCCAAAAATGGCAAAACACAAAGTTGCTTCTATCTCCTTAACCGTGCGAGATAGAGCGATTTCGTCGAAATTTTCGACCCACAGGGTATCTAAGGAATGTAATTTTTACAATTTTCAAAAAATTTTCCCCTCCCCAAAAATGGCGGCCATTTTGAATTTTTGCCAAAAATGGCAAAACACAAATTTCCTTCTATCTCCTTAACCGTGTGAGATAGAGCGATTTCGTCAAAATTTTCGACCCACAGGGTATCTGAGCATTGTACTCTTGGCCATTTTTAAAAAATTTTCCCCTCCCCAAAAATGGCGGCCATTTTGAATCTTCAAATTTTTTCCAGAAATGGCAAAACACGAATTTGCTTCTATCTCCTTAACCGTGCGAGATAGAGCGATTTCGTCGAAATTTTCAATCCACAGGGTATTTCAGGAATGTAATATTTGCAATTTTCAAAAAATTTTCCCCTCCCCAAAAATGCCGGCCATTTTGAATTTTCGAATTTTTGCCAAAAATGGCAAAACACAAAATTGCTTCTATCTCCTTAACCGTGCGAGATAGAGCGATTTCGTCGAAATTTTCGACCCACAGGGTATCGGAGGAATGTACTCTTTAAAATTTTCAAAAAAATTTTCCCCTCCCCACATAAGGCGGCCATTTTGAATTTTCGAATTTTTGCCCAAAATGGAAAAACACAAATTTGCCTTAACCGTGCAAAATAGAGTTATTTCATTGAAATTTTTGACCCATAGGGTATCTAAGAAATGTACTCTTGGCAATTTTCAAAAAATTTTCCCAAAAATGGCGGCCATTTTGAATTTCAAATTTTTGCCAAAAATAGAAAAACAGGAATTTGCTTCTATCTTCTTAACTGTACAAGATAGAGTGATTTCGTCAAAATTTTCGACCCAACCAATGCAAAAAGGCATGAAGCTGAAATAATTTACATCTACACTAACAAATATTTAAGCATCATTGATATATTTTACAAATGAAACAGGGTCTTGTAAGACTACTGTACAATTTTGGCAAAAGGTTCATGGGTGGACATTACACATGATAATGTGTGTTCTTCTATGCTATCCTGTTTCTATTCGCACCTACTATCAACAGGGCGTCCTATTTCTAGTTTCTTTAATTAACAAGCAGTTTTAGCCTTCTGTAAAATGTTAAAACAGTGAATTAAAGTATCTCAGTGAATCAAATTATTACCAATAATTTGAACAACAAGTCAGAAGCTTTGAAACTTCACTTTGTGTGACAGTTATTGCATATGTTATGGGAGGATAAAAATTCTGAATCAAATACAGAAGAACCCCGCTAATCCGACCTCCGTGTAACCGAATCTCCGGCTTATCCGACTTCAAAGCATGTCCCCCAACATTTTACACACTACGCAACCGAATCCGGTGGGCGATATACAGGGATGTTATAAAATTTTATAAAAGTCGCCATCAAAAATGCCTGCAAACACAGCACACGTCTTTCGGTTATCTTACCTTTGATGTTTTATTGTTTATTCAATGAAAAGACACAGATTAGTGCAGTATTTATTGAATGCTGCCATGTAGCATATTTCTGTTGATCAACACTTGAAAGGGCCTATTCGATTGGCTGATTGCAATTCTAGAAACCTAACAAGGTGTCACTTTATTGGCCGGAGTAGTCTATCAAAGACTTTTGTAACAATTAATCTGTTAAACAATAAAATCAGCACTGATGTATATCTTTATTGTTTATAGGCTTTATATTTTATATGTTTTTTTAACTTTGTATACGAATTATTTCGTCTGTCATTCTCTTTAAAACTGGTACAAAATTTATTTGATCTCTGAAAAGAACGCCCTCATCTCCCGTCGCTATCCCTTGTCAAAGTTGCATCAAAATAGTTGAATTTTAAAACTTAAACAGTAATATACTACAAAAACTAATTTGTGTAGGTTAGTAAACGTTTTTTTTGTTGAATCTTTACAGGAAACTGTGTTACTGTTACCGGAAACGCATATTTATTCAAAATATTGTATTATCGCCCAAATACAGGCCTCCCAGAAACTGTTTTTCGTCTATCCGAACCCCCCGCATATCCGAACTTAGTGAATGTCTCCGGAGGGGTTCGGATAAATGGAGTTCTTCTGTAATAGACTCCATCACCTCATTTGAGACTGGTCATGACAAGTTCTACCATTCACCCATGGCCAGGTACTCATCTTTGTCCAAGAAAGCCTATTGCATTTACAGAGGACAGTAGGGGATTATAGCGGTAAATATTCTACAAATAATAAATGAAAATAGGTGTGTATGCAGTTCAGACCAAACCTATCTTTTTCAAAGTTGAAATGGTTAATTATAGGTTTCCCCAATTTTTTCTGCATTAGGGATATCCTTATATTGCCTTAACCTTAGATTTAGGAAGTTCATTGTGTATTTATTATATTTTTGGAAAAAAAAGTTTTTCGGAACTCATGTCACATTTCCTCTTTCCCCTTCTTTAGGTTAAGGTCAGTTCTTACAATTGTTAAATCTTACACACTGTCACTTCTGTATATGTCAGTACCTTGTGAATGTTCTTTTCTCTGCATAAATCACTACAGTTGAACCCATTCAAGTAGTTATCAGTTCACCACAATTCCCATTTTAGTGCCTAAGTAGAAAATAGGAAAACTTCCTGAATAACATATACAGAAAAAATATGTCACGAATGAAGATAACAATATTATATGATTGTGTAGCATGAGTATTTTATTGTTAATATTCATGAGTGATATATATTTTCTGTATATGTCTGATGAGGGATGTTTTACTTTTATTACCCACCATTTTGTATGATTTATGGGTTAAATAAAACAGTTATTTAATGAGAGAACGTGAAAAAGGCGGTCAAAATGTATGGGCAACAGTGAAAATAAAAATGTCAATCTTTAACTTGCAATATCTTGGTCATTTCCGCAAGGATTTTAATGCTATAAATATGAGCAGAAGTGCTGTAAGAAGTCCTTTCTAATGATATATTATACATATATTGATAGGTTATGTACTTTCTGAGATATTGTTATAAAACCAGAAGTTATTCACACTCATCCATGGTAGAGATGTGCCGTTGTATACAAAAAAAAAATATCCCGCTCTATCCCCGTATAAGGATCAAATACCCTGCACAGTGGATAATAAATATATTTCTGACCCATTGAGATTTGATTTAACAGGATCTAGCTTACTTGATACTTGAATAAAATCTGTTTTCAGATGACAGTGAGGCAGTGAAGGCTTTCTATGTGATATTTGACATTGCTGTGTTGATAATCAGTTTGCTGTCACTTGTCTTGTGTGTGCGGTCAATGTTCAAAGCAAACAGGCTATGGCGGGTCAGTTCAGTTTTTATATCATTTTATTACACATAGTTTACAATGTTATAAATGTAATTGTCTCATCTAAATGTGGATATTTGGTCACCAACAGAGTTTTTGATAACCTGAAAAAGTTTAGGTCTGTTGTGACAAGAGTGCATACAAAACAAATAGGATATTGTGCAATTCCTTTGCATGTTAAAATGGTCAATTATCCTCTTTTGTAAACAAACAGGTAAATACAATGTTTAAAACCTGTACATCAGGTCTTTGGTGGATTCAAACAGTTGTGAGTTCATACGCAGAGCCAGAAGTGAAGTTAACTGTAAAGTCTGACTATCACTTAAAATTCTCTCTTGGATATTTGCCTCAAACATCTTTGCCACATTAACAAAGCCAGAACAAAGCGCATTCTAGAAACTTTTTCGCAACACCCAATATTTGCAAAGCAAAACCTAATGGTAAGCTATTTTCAAGCACGAATTTGTCAGCCCTTACTTTGTACCCAACCAAAACATATTGTTATGGCATTTAATCTTTACCAGCAGATTCTAAGTTGCAAGACAGAAACTTTGTTGAAAAGTGATTCTAGAACTGGATGTGTGTGGGTCATGAAATAGAGATGCTGGTGGTTCAAGCAAAAAGTAAGGTGAAAAAGCCCTGCTGTGTAAGTAGGCTTTGAGTCATTTCCTCAAGCATGTTTTAGTGGAAGGCACAGTTCATTCCAGAGGCTAGGACCATCACAGGTTAAACTGATGTGCAATTTTTTTTGGGGGGTGGGGGGGTGGGGTGGGGGTGCTATGAAGCAATGGTTTGAAAACTCAAACAATGAAGTAGGTGCAGTTAAGTTATAAATGTTAAAATAATGCATTTACTGGATTCAGGCATATTTGTCACAAGCTGTAACTTGCACCTGGAAAAAATTTAGCAAAAAAAAATGCAGTCTTGTTTAATGTTTCATTTCCTGTGTAGGTAACTGTTCAGTACTTCAGAGAGGTGTTGAACAAGAAGCTGACGTTGTCTGACCACATGGAGTTCATCAACTTATGGTACTTGATGATCATCATCAATGACCTTGCAATCATGATTGGTTCTATTCTGAAGATCCGCATCGAAACCAAGCTGTCACAGAGCTATGAACTCTGCGGTGTACTCCTTGGTACAGGCAACTTACTTGTATGGTTCGGATGTCTCCGATATCTCAAATTCTTTGACTCTTACAATGTAAGTTACTTTCTGAAATTGTTCATCAATTTTAACACACAAAACATAAATGGCAGTGTTTAATCAAGCAGCCTGTTGAGAGAATTTTTTGTTTGAGTAACAAGGCATGAAGTTGACCTTTAAACTGTGTTTGAGGCCCATAAAGACCCTACCGGTGAACTTTTTTCTATATTTACTCTGCATATTTTTCTTTGTAATTTGGAAGAAATTAGTCTGCATACATACTCTTTACATTTTATGCATAAAGCTCTACAGTTTGTCATAGCTTCAACTCACTTCTTCATCAGGATAGCTTTGTTTTTGTTTGCAAAATCATTTCCTAGTTGCTTTTCAAGGTAACACAAGTTGTAGCTTTTTGATTGTAACAAATTTGCTTTGATGGATCTTAACAGATATTAAACTACATTATTCAATAATATTGTTTATTTTATATTATTTTTCTTTGTATCTGACTGTAAAATGTCTCGTATATAATTTTAACGGTATGGTAACATTTATTTTCAGATTTATTGCTTTTATTGGTTTTTTTATGTAGTCTTTGAAAACAGGAAAGAGCCTCTGACAAAAAATATTGTCAAGCAAAGCTTTATTTGTACACCCATTGAGAGAAAACCCTGTATACTATTTCAATGTAGAAAAAACACCTGGTTATGTACACATCTAAGATATTGTACACAAGTGTATACAAACGGAAATATGTGTATTCCCTGAAATTTCAGGCAATACACATATTTCCATTTGTATATGTTTTCCGTGATGACACATATTCATTGTAACGTATACACATGTACAACATACTTGTCAGTTTAGCAGCTAGTAATTAAGAATCCTTTTAAAAGGGCGCTTATTGAGTAATTGGCTATTTTGAATACTGAAAAAGGCAAATGTGCTCATATCTCCTAAACTATGCGAGATGGAGCGATTTCGTCGAAAGTTTCAACCTGTTGGGTATCTGAGCATTGTACTCTTGGCAATTTTTCAAAAATTTTCCCCTCCCCAAAAATGGCGGCCATTTTGAATTTTTGAATTTTTCCCAAAAATGGCAAAACACAAATTTGCTTCTATCTCCTTAACTGTGCGAGATAGAGCGATTTCGTCGAAATTTTCGATCTACAGGGTATCTAAGGTATGTAATCTTTGCAATTTTCAAAAAAATTTCCCCTCCCCAAAAATGGCGACCATTTTGAATTTTCGAATTTTTGCCAAAAATGGCAAAACACGAATTTGCTTCTATCTCCTTTACCGTGCGAGATAGAGCGATTTCGTCGAAATTATCAAGCAACAGGGTATCTTACCAATGTACTTTTGGCAATTTTCAAAAAAATTTCCCCTCCCCAAAAATGGCGGCCTTTTGGAATTTTTCGAATTTTTCCCAAAAGTGGCAAAACACAAAATTGCTTCTATCTCCTTAACCGTGTGAGATAGAGGGATTTCGTCAAAATTTTCGACCCACAGGGTATCTGAGCAATGTACTCTTGGCATTTTTCAAAAAATTTCCCCTCCCCCAAAAATGGCGACCATTTTGAATTTTCGAATTTTTGCCAAAAATGGCAAAACACGAATTTGCTTCTATCTCCTTTACCATGCGAGATAGAGCGATTTCGGCGAAATTATCAAGCAACAGGGTATCTGACCAATGTGCTTTTGGCAATTTTCAAAAAAATTTCCCCTCCCCAAAAATGGCGGCCATTTTGAATTTTCGAATTTTTGCCAAAAATGGCAAAACACAAAATTGCTTCTATCTCCTTAACCGTGCGAGATAGAGCGATTTCGTCGAAATTTTCGACCCACTGGGTATCTAAGAAATGTATTCTTGGCAATTTTCAAAAAATTTTGAATTTTCGAATTTTTGCCCAAAATGGAAAAACACAAATTTGCCTTAACCGTGCAAAATAGAGTTATTTCGGTGAAATTTTCGACCCATAGGGTATCTAAGAAATGTACTCTTGGCAATTTTCAAAAAAATTTTCCTCTTCCCAAAAATGGCGGCCATTTTGAATTTTCAAATTTTTGCCAAAAATAGAAAAACAGAAATTTGCTTCTATCTTCTTAACTGTGCAAGATAGAGTGATTTCGTCAAAATTTTCGACCCAACCAATGCAAAAAGGCATGAAGCTGAAATAATTTACATGTACACTAATAAATATTTAACCATCATTGATATATTTCACAAATGAAACAGGGTCTTGTAAGACTACTGTACAATTTTGGCAAAAGGTTCATGGGGTGGACATTACACATGATAATGTGTGTTCTTCTATGCTATCCTGTTTCTATTCATATGTCGCAGCTGCTATCAACAGGGCGTCCTATTTGTAGTTAAGAATCCTTTTAAAAGGGCACTTATTTGTATTCATTCTGAGTTTCCCCACTGCTGCTGCTGTCACCACATTATCAACTCATTTGATTATCTCCCTTATTATTGGGTAGATTCTAACCATTTTTAGCACTTATATACCTTAGGTGTATGATAATTTTTCCGCATGTTAAAATTTGCAATTTGACCTTTATCAAGGTCACATGATCAAGAATAAGTTTTTTGGGGTACACCTAATCGTCATCACCACTCAGGGAGCATTTGGACCAAAATTGAGCAATTTATGAGCATTTTTATACCAGGTAGTTATCAGGAAGCTTAAAATTCATCAAAACCCTGTATTATCTTATTATATGTTGCATTTAGAGCCACAAAATGTATTGGGAGGTAATAGGAAATCATAAACAGGGAGTTTAGAGAACCTGAATTTGTGTTTTTCATTTTTATGTCCTTTATTTTAGCTATTAAAGCTTTTGTATGTATTGGGAGGTAATAGAAAATCGTATATAGGAAGTCTAGAGAGCTGGTCAGATTTACCCCTTCGCCACCCCCATGGGTCAATCTCTGGACATAAAATCACTGATTTTGTGTTTTTCATTTTTATCTCCTTTATTATTGCTTTTAGCTTCTGTGTGTATTTGAAGGTAATAGGAAACCATATACAGGAAGTCTAGATAGCCAGTCAGATTTACCCCTTCCCCTCTTATGGGTCAATCTATGGTCATAAAATCTGTTTTTGCCCACCATGGGTGAAACTGGGTCATAAAATCACAGATTTTGGGTTTTGGGCTTTTATCTGTATTATTATTGGAAACCATAGAAAGTTTGCCATATGATCTGACATTTTCAGAGCTGTAGTTAATATTCGTCTTTAGCAAGGCTATATTCCCCTCACAGTAAGTACCTCATAATAATAATATAATCAAATACATCCTTTTGCAATATCTGTTGTACTGTGTAGTATTTAACAATAAATTTATAATAATGTGTCTGTCAGGATTATTTCTGTTTGAGAATATTTTTGACAGCATTCTTTCACTTTTTCCTGTCCTTTAAACTTTAACATGTTTTCATTTTTCAGCTTATTGGGATGCTCTGCTTTTGTTTTCAAAAACTGTTTTCTAGTTGTTGTTTTTTTTTTGTTTTTTTTGTTTTTTTTTTTTTGAAGGTGCAAGTAGGACAAAAAATATAATTTTTCTCTTTTTTTTCACTGCTTTACAAATGATCAGCCAAAACAATGCTGCAATTACACACACAGATTAGTTTTCTAGTCATACACAGAGAAATTTTATGCCACCTAAATCCAAATTTTAGAAAAGGTACTGGCAATGAAGTATGTAAATTTTCTCCAGGTTTTGATTCTGACCATGAAGAAAGCTGCTCCCAATGTGTTCAGGTTCCTGGTTTGTGCTGGGATTTTTTACTTTGGTTTCACAGTGTGTGGCTGGGTGGTACTCGGGCCCTATCACATTAAGGTCAGTAAATTTAAATACAGAAGTATTACAAAGAAGTAATACAGAAGTATTACAAGAGTCAACCATTCATTTATTTTTTTTTCAGTAAGTCTAGTGATAGAATTCAATTTATGAAGTTGCTGCATAAATAAAACAGGATATCATACCACTGAGAGACAACTACCAAGTTTAATTAAAAAAGAAAAATTGTATCTTCATTTAGTTTTTGGAATGAGATTCAGTTTTATGTATAAGAATATCTACAGCATCAGTATTCAGTGATGAATTAAGTAAATATAATAAATGAGATACATAAAATTAAGTAAATAAGATAAATAATATCATTCATGGAGTTTTAAAAATGTTGTTGGTAAGATGCTCTGGAAATATTTAGTAATAGTCTGTACTTTTAACTGAAAAATTAAGTAATCAGTAAACTCGAGTAAGTGAAGATGAGTTCTTATCTTGTGATAGTTTAATTCTTCAAACCAGATACAGCCAGAATCACTTTAAGTCCTTTGAAAATAATTACCTATCTTTGACTGTCACCAACAATAAAAAAAATGCCAATCAGCATTTGTTAGAGTAGATATGAAAACCACAGATAGTAAAGCTTCTTAAATATTGTCAGTATTAGTCCTGCCTACCTCTGTATCTTTTAAATATATTTAAACATCAGTTAATCTGGTTAATTCAGCCATTTCTTCCAGTTCTGTGTCGACCTGCCAGTATTCACTGATGAATGGAAATCATTGTGCCCAGTACAATGTGAAGGGTTCACCATTTCACATATGCATGTATTTCAATTAATCTAGTTTAATTCGTCCATTCTTTCCAGTTCCGTTCTATCAGCACCGCGTCAGCCTGTCTGTTCTCACTGGTGAATGGTGACGACATGTTTGTGACATTCTCAGCCATCAAACAGGACAACCACGTGCCAGGCTATGTGTGGTTCTTCAGCCAGGCCTACCTTTATATCTTTGTATCCCTCTTCATATACGTGGTGCTCAACCTCTTCATTGCTGTCATCCTGGACACCTACGAAGTCATCAAGGTTTGCATGCTACTCTGTGTGTGTCCATGGTGGAGGGTTCTTTGGCTGTTCTTGTTTGCTTACGTTGCAGAATTCACCGGCTGAAAATCCATTGCAATGGAATTTGAAATATAACATCAAGTGAATTAGATGAATTTACGTCAGGGTTTAGATGGGGACAGGCATTCACTGTTAAAAACTCTAACAGTGATTGCCAGGGATTCAAAGGAAATAATTCTGGTTTAATACTTGGAAGTTTTCACAGAATTTCATTTACGTTAATCAAGATGAAAGTTAACCAATATTGTGGATTTTTGATATGTGGATTCCGTATCTGTTTGGCTTTTTCTGCATGTGTTGTTTGGTAGATCTTCTAACAGTCAAACCTGTATATTAAGACTAGGGCTGTGACCGGATAATCTGGGTTCTCGGGGAAAACAGACCAAGTGTGTTGAAAACAAGTACAAACTTGTGAACTGGATATTCCTAAATGTATGAAAATATGTTTATACCCGGTATCCATAAATAACATGAGATCTAATTTTCAGCCACCTTTGTATTCTAAATATTTTTGTTAACATCAGTTTATTCCATTTGATTGTTGATAAATTTATTTGCACAAACCAGAGTGTGGATACCAGGACCCATAACAGACTAGTCAAGGCTAGTTAGTTTTGAAAAGAGAGGATTTCTTTCTTGTACTGCTTTCAATGAAGCATGTTATTTTCACTCTAAAGTTTAGAACAAAAATTTTTTAAAGATTCTTCAAAATTTTATTTTGGAATCTAGCACAGAAATGATTTTGTACAGAAATGGTCTTTTCTTCAGGTTTGACTGTAACTAATTACAAGCTTTGCTGTTTATAAATGTTAGGAATAACTTACTTAATAATTGGTTTCAGTTTCACTTCAAGGCCAGGTGGATAGTGGCTTGTATCTTATAATTCTTAAGGTATAGGAATTTTGTACTTAGCAGGGATATTACTTTAGAGATGTAGGTCTGCAGTGTCATGGTGTGACCAAGATTTCATCTTTGACCTTTCCACAGTGACTTTAACCTTTATGATCTTGTCTGGGCCATATCTCAGAAACCATAAGGAAGTTTATACTTAATTGGGAAATTGATTCAGGGTGTGCAGCTGTGCAACAACATGGTGTTACCTTGATTTTACTTTTGATCTTGCAGTAGAGACCTTTTCCTGTATTAGTTTTGATTTTAGAATAAAAAGTAAAATTTAAGTAAGTTAAGTAAATTTAAGTAAAACAAGTAAAAGAAAAAAGCCTATTGGGACATATATCTTCTTTCACATAAATTATATTTCTTCTGAATAAGTTATAGTTAAAATGATTCAATGTCCGGATGGGCAGGTGGGCAGCGGGAAAAAGTTTGTCCGGGCTGTATCTCAGAAACCGTAAGGTGTAGGAAGTTGATACTTGTTAGTTGATACTTGTTAGTTGATACTTGTTAGATATTGGTTAGAGGGTGTAGGTGTACAAAGTCATGGTGTGACCTTGATGTGATCTTTGACCTTTCCGTGGTGACCTTGACCTATAAAATCTTGCCCGGGCTATATCTCAGAAACCATAAGGTGTAGGAAGTTGATACTTGGTAGGGACATCGGTTGGGGTAGTAGGTGTGACACATCATGCTAGAATCTTGATTTGACCATTGACCTTGTCATAGTGACCTTGAGTTTTGAAATCTTGTCCAGGCTGTTTCTTGGATGTAGATGTAGAATGTTGGCGCTTGGTAGGGACATTGGTTAGGGGGGTGGGGGGTGGGGGGGTGTAGGTATACATCATGGTGTGACCTTTAACTTTGGCTCTGCCAAAGCGCGTTCACCTGCCATATTTGAGACATATTTTTCTTATGACAAAGACGTATGGATTGCTGCAACTGATTAGTATACGAACTTCTTCATAATTGTGCTATTTCTATTGACAGCTGTTCTTCATTGAATAAAATTTTACAGCTTCATGGATTGCTGCAACTGATTATTATATGAACTTCATAATTGTGCTATTTCCATTAACAGCTGTTCTTCAGTGAATAAAATTTTACAGCTTCATAATTGTATCCCCGGCGCGAAGCGGGGATGCTATGGATTCATCGTCGCAGAGATTTCTTGTTAGCGACCTACAGTCCACATTTCTTTCCAGATTTCTTTCGTATTTGGCAGGTGGCTTGATATGGTGGAGGATTCACCACCCTATCCTTTTGGTAGGCTTTATGTTTAAATTAGGCCTGTGGTAGACAAAAATGTCTAAAATGTGGAATATTGCTTGTTAGCGACCTACAGTCCACATTTCATTCCAGATTTCTTTTATATTTGGCAGGTGGCTTGATATGGTGGACGACCCGCCACCCTATCTTTTTGGTAGGCTTTATGTCTAAATTAGGCCTTTGGTAGACAAAAATGTCTCAAATGTGGAATATTGCTTGTTAGCGACCTACTGTCCACATTTCTTTCCAGATTTCTTTCATATTTGGTAGGTGGCTTGGTATGCTAGAGGACTCACCACCCTATCTTTTTGGTTGAGTTTATGTCTAAATTAGGCCTGTGGTAGACAAAAATGTCTAAAATGTGGAATATTGTTAGTGACCTACAGTCCACATTTCTTTCCACATTTCTTTCATATTTGGCAGGTGGCTTATCGCTTAAAAGTATTGCAGATAGCCAATTTTTCTCAAATAACTCATCTACTTTTGAGAGAGCTTTCACATGGTGAAGTTTCAGACCCGTAGATAATTACTCACCTACTCAAAATGAGTAAATGTGAATTATCTCTAAAAGTATTGCAGATAGCCAATTTTTATCAAATAACTCATTCACCTACTTTTGGGAGAGCTTTCACATGGTGAAGTTTCAGACCCATAGCTAATTACTCACCTACTCAAAATGAGTAAATGCGAATTATCTCTAAAAGTATTGCAGATAGCCAATTTTTCTCAAATAACTCATTCACCTACTTTTGGGAGAGCTTTTACTTGGTGAAGTTTAAGACCCCTAACTAATTATTGACCTACTCAAAATGAGTAAATGCTAATTATCTCTAAAAGTATTGCGGATAGCCAATTTTTCTCAAATAACTCATTCATCTACATTTTGGAGAGCTTTCAATTAGTGAATTTTCAGATCCGTAGCTACTTACTTATAACTTGAAAAGTATTGCACTTAGAACACTTTGTTAAAATATGTTATTCAGCTACTTTTTCCATAACTACAACATGGTGAGTAACTTGGGCGTCTATCTCAATAGCTAAGTGAGTAATAGCTACTTTTGAATAACTCATTCACCTACTTTTGGGAGAGCTTTCCCTTGGTGAAGTTTCAGACCCGTACCTAATTACTCGCCTACTCAAAATGAGTAAATGCTATTTATCTCTAAAAGTATTGCAGATACCCAATTTTTATCAAATAACTCATTCATCTACTTTTGGAAGAGCTTTCACATGGTGAAGTTTCAGACCCATAGCTAATTACTCACCTACTCAAAATGAGTAAATGCGAATTATCTCTAAAATTATTACAGATAGCCAATTTTTCTCAAATAACTCCTTCACCTACTTTTGGGAGAACTTTCACTTGATGAAGTTTCAGACCCCTAGCTAATTACTCACCTACTCAAAATGATTAAATGCTAATTATCTCTAAAAGTATTGCGGATACCCAATTTTTATCAAATAACTCATTCATCTACTTTTGGGAGAGCTTTTACATGGTGAAGTTCCAGACCCGTAGGTAATTACTCGCCTACTCAAAATGAGTACATGCGAATTATCTCTAAAAGTATTACAGATAGCCAATTTTTCTCAAATAACTCACTCACCTACTTTTGGGAGAGCTTTCACTTGGTGAAGTTTCAGACCCGTAGCTAATTATTCACCTACTCAAAATGAGTAAATGCGAATTATCTCTAAAAGTATTGCAGATAGCCAGTATTTCCCAAATAACTCCTTCACCTACATTTTGGAGAGCTCTCAATTAGTGAATTTTCAGATCCGTAGCTAATTACTCACCCACTCAAAATGAGTAAATGCCTATTATCACTGAAAGTATTGCAGATAGCCAGTATTTCTCAAATAACTCATTCACCTACATTTTGGAGAGCTTTCACATGCTAAAGTTTTTTTATGAATTTTTAAAATAATTTTTAATGCATTAAAATTAATGAAATCATGCACTAAATCAATTATAACTTGAAAAGTATTGCATTTAGAGCACTTTGTTAAAATATGTTATTCAGCTACTTTTTCCATAGCTACAACATGGTGAGTAACTTGAGTGTCTATCTCAATAGCTAAGTGAGTAATAGCTATTTTTGGACTTTTCACTAACTTCCATCATGAGTAAAATCACTTGTAACTTGAAAACTATTCCATTTAGAGAATATTGTGCAAATCTGTTATTCACCTACTTTTGGGTCAGCTATAACATAGTAAAATTTCAGACCTGTAGCTTGTGGCATAGCTGAGTAATAGCTACTTTTGCCTTTGCCGGTGGATACATCTTGCATCTGGCCACAGATGCGTCCTTGGTCTAGTTTTTAGTATACTGATTAATGCTGTCATCTTGCTATTGAATTGTCTTGTTTTAATACTTTATCTTTACATACATTTTCTTTCTCTTAGAAGTTATTTTATCTACTTAAACATTATTTGGACACTGCTTAAGTGACACTACGCTGAAAGTATCCCGGTACTGTTTCACTACTTCTCTATCTCATGGTGTTGTTATTCCCCAGGCTGTGGTGTACGGGCATCTCTGATGCTATTTTTTAAGTATTCTGTAGTTTTGGAGATTGGAGATCTTTTTTTTTTCATGTGACATTCTCGTGTATTTAATTGCAGCAGTGTTAACAATTATGTACCTCTTTATTTCTGCAGTCTTAGTCATGACATTGTGCGTACACATTCTTCCATTGATTAAGGCGAGTGTCATATTGCATTGCCAATCAGTTTCACCAGTGTAGCACTATTAACCCCTTTAGTTCCGCAGTCTTAGTGAGACCTCAGAGTGCCTCTTCTCACTTCTCAATGGGGACGACATGTTTGTCACGTTTCAAGTGACACTGCCTAACCGCTACATCTGGTGGTACAGTCGAATCTACCTCTATAGCTTCATCAGTCTCTTCACTTACGTGGTGCTCAGTGTATGCATCGCCATCATCATGGGCACCTATGAAACCATCAAGGTGAGCCAACTGGCCACTCTAATGTCTTTGTTTATAGCGTAAGTCAGGTGATTTATGCCACAGTTTGTGGAATTTGCCAGTGGAGAAACCTCCCCTTTCCCTCTCATTGATTGTTGGAAGTTCTTTACACATTTGTGATTTTTGTCACTCCATGAAGCCTTTGATCTCCCCTGATGTTGGTCCATATTTTGACTCATCTTTTAAAAGGTGCTCTCCTAGAGGCCAATTGCACACACTGTGGTAAATTTCAGGTTTCTTACTCTATCAGTGTCGCCAATACTTGATCTACTGAGGATTTTTTATGTAGCTGAATTGGTTGAAGAGCCAGGCTTGTTTATTTTTCCCTATGTTAGAAGGGCCATGGATCATATTGATCATATCCTAGTGGAACCATGACAGTTTTTCTCAGAACTACTGACACACTGGACTGCACAGATGTGTCTGCACATCTGATTGGCTAGACCACATACCCACTCTAACTGCACAGATGGGTCAAGAGATATTATTGGATACTTTGATATTTTGAAAATAAAGTAGAAGTGCAGAAACAACAACTAAATACTTTGTCATGTGATAAACTTAATTTTAAGTTATCAGTAATCAAGCAATTTCAGGTACATTGATCTTTCACAAATTATAAAGCTTAAGCGTTAATCATCATTTTTATGGGCATTATTTATAAATATCTGCTAAATCCTTACAAGTTATAAAGAAGTGAGTAATATGTTATAACTTGTGTATTCTTAAGTGAAATCTTCAAAAGGTGTATATAGAACATGCATGTATATTGTATCAAGCATGTGATTCATGTGATTTGAATATTTACTGTAATATATATGCAGTATACCTGAATGTTAACTGTTTACACTTCTCATAAACTCCTATGTATATGATTTCTCATCATTTAGTGAATCGATCCCTTTGATAACTGTCTGATTTTTATTATCAAAACGAATAGTTTTATATTTATCAGTATATATCTGTGTAATTTGTTCAGAAACCACTTCTTCATGATTTTGTGTGATTATTTTATTGCTGCTTGGTCTTTTTGTACATAATGTGTTCAGATTTACATTCTCTGCCTCAATCTGTATAATTGATAAATGCATGACATAATTACTTACAAGTTACATAGGCATGTATACTAACCTTGTATTTAAGCCCATAAAATATTTTTTTATTGCGTAAAATACCCTTACCTTATCCTCACTAGTGCTTACGTGTTAGCGGGAGCAAACAAGTACGACCAAACGAGAATATTTTTAAAATAAATATTTTTGTCGGTACCAGTATGTATACGCATGACCGCGCATGCGCGTGCACCGGAAGATCCCCGTTAAGCCTCACTTTTATTTTGGTCGTAAGGGAGTAAACATCATTTGACACGATCTTCGTTTGCGAAGATTTCAACATGGCTGGCAAGAAAGGAGATGTTTTGAAAAGAATTCACGCTTTCATTAGAATTGGAAGGTTTTATTTCTTTCCTTTTGTTATTTGTCAGCCATTGTCATCAGGAAGTCTGCATTTCAGTGAATCTACGGCTGTTACAGACCTTTTACTTAGTTAGTGGTAGGGTTCTGTTAGCCATTTTAAAAGAAGATTTTCCTTGACATTGAGAAAGAATTCATCTTCTGACCCTCTGCATACAGCTTATACTAGCACGTCTAGAAGCTATACAGGGTCCATCATCTGTCTTATTAATGAACAGAAGAACCTCGTAAGTCTTCTGCTTCATTGTTTTTTATACAGAAGAAGATGGCAGGAACTGCAATTCTTAAAGATCTACCTCTTCACAGTTGAGTGGCCAGAATACGATCTTCATCTCATAAAGGGTAGTACCTCTGCCTCCTCTAGTGAGGTAAATATGGCAGAGGCAACCCCTACAACAGACACTGCAATTTTACAAGATCTACCTCGTCACAGTACTACCACAGATCTCTTCCTTGAGGCAGAAGAGTGTCCAGGATAAGATCTTCATCTCGTAAAAGAGTAATTCTTCTGTCTCCTCTAGTGAGGTAAATAGGGCTGAGGCAGTCCTGTAACATAAGAAGGGTTTAGGAATGAAGGTTCTTCTCATCACATGGTTTCACAACTACAACTTGCAGAGAATGCACTTGGTCAAGAAGATTTTCTTCAAACTTATCATAATGGAAACAAATTTAATTTCATTGGTCAGTTATTTACAACAACTAAAGAAGACGATCATGTTGTTCTAACTAGGAACTAGAAGGTCACTACAAGGCTGGTTTTCATCTCTTGTCTACCATATGGAAGGTCTCTATTGGGGTTTCTTATTGTAGAAACACATCAACAAATTTCTCAACAACAGCACAAATGCCAGGATTTTTCGGAAGTTTTTCTTCAATCTACCTTGTCTTCTACAACTTTATGGGCATATTTCACAGTTGACAACCATGCAGTTTAAAACCCAGCATATTTAAATGCTATGGTTGTCCATCTTCTGATCACAATTCTCGACAAGTAACTCTACAACTTTATGGGCATATTTCACAGTGTACAACCATGCAGTTTAAAACACAGCATATTTAAATGCTATGGTTGTCCATCTTCTGGTCACAATTCTCGTCAAGTAACTATCAAATTTGGGAAATGCTGTAATATTTGGGTTTGGTTTCAGTGGACCAACACTTCATTAACACATGGAAGTACTACTCAGCTACATTCAGACCTAATTTCTTTCTTTTATTGGGAAGTTTTTAGAAGCAACGCCTTAGTGTCACATATACACTAATTAATATGTCAAGTTATTTGTGGTAGTACAGACAAGAATTAACAGAATGCATCACAATCCATCAGAGGTATTGTTTTTGGAAGTGACAACCAAGGTTTGAGGAAATGATGGCTGGAGGTTGTTTTACTGCAATATTTAGTTTAAAATGAATGTCATCTCGAGGTTGGGCACATTCTGCAATGCGGTTTAACATTGGAACTACCTTATCAAATTGTCGAGAATTCCCACAATTCATAGAGGTTATATATTCTGACAGGAATCAACAACTTTAATGGTTGAAGTGTCCATCAAATGCTTCTATACGTTTTTAAGTTCAGAAAAATGTGTACAAGCTTACAGTTTTACAGTTTATTGGTGACCTGTGAGGTTAGTGTATGCATCAAACAGCACACGGTCTCAGCTTTGAGGATGCAAACCGCAAGGTAATTAGTACTTCATTTGCGAAGATGGATAGGTAGTCGCATTTCATCTATCAGACGCGTTCTTCCTCAATCCCAGGTACATCTAAAGATCATGCTTCATTGTTTGTTTGATGGTGAAAGAATGCACCTTGTCATAGGTCGTTCTTTTCATTTCACAACCCAACACTTCGTTACAGCAACGGATCCATTCGAATTTGTCCGTGTAGCATTACAGGGGGGGGACGGCCGTACGGACAGGACAGTCGTAACGGACACAACTGAGATCTGTATATATTTGTCACATGTTCGTGACGTCACTCCTCGTAAGGTCCATCCAGGTCATGAATATTCATGAGAAGAAATCATAGTTTTTGATAATGTACACAATATTTGCAGTTACAGTCTGTTTAAAGGTTATTTTATTTCAAAAACCCAGAAAATCCATGAATTCAAAGAAGAAGGTAAGTAAACAAAAGACGTGATTTGTTTCTAAAGAAGGGGGTTCAGCACTGAAATGAGGAGGACAGAGTCAGTGTGAATGAGCATACAGTTTTTCATAAAATTATATTTTTACTGTAAAACAATGAACAGCACTCTTGATACTTGTTCTTTAACCAATGTTATCTATACACTGAGCCCCTAGGGCTATCCCATCAAAAGCTTCCTAGCAATCCCATAATGAGGCTACTTTATGTTGAATTCACACTGCTTCGCAACACTCTGGGGTGAGGGACTCACAAGTGTGATGCCCAGACACCATTCATGAAAAGTTGAATCAAAGGAAACTATAGAAGCCTGGGGAAACCATAAAGCAGAATGAAAAGGAAAAAAAACCATTGTCATACAAGAAGTTTGAATGTACATTGGGCAGAAATGAAGAACAAGTAAAACAAATAGGTAAGTGTTTATGTATATTTATTTCTGCCTTACTGAGCTAGAACCCACTGTGTGACTCTCTATGGGCCCACTATGTAGGTAAATGGGGGTCAAGTTAGACTGGTCAGTTTCTGTATAAGTGAATGGGGGTAGAGGCCCACTGCATTCCATAATGGAGAGCTAGCGTGTTGGTAGGGCCAGTAATTAGGGAGTTGAAACTGGTGGGTTTTTGCAGTTTGTTGATAACAATGAGGAAGGACTTGTCCAACAATTTCACTACCCACCCTCCCAGCCCTAGTGGTGGTTTTTTTGTCTCTCGTATATTGTAATTATAAACACATTGATTCTCTTCACTAGAATAGTTAGTATATACTTGGTCTTCATATAAATTAATGAGGTCCTAGGTGGCCTTAAGTGGTCAGCAAGTTTGGCATCTTATAATAGGCTGTCACTTCTGTGGGTTCGAGTCCCACAAATGGCAAGGTTGAGGACCTGTCCCAATATGACCCTGGCTATGGAATGGGACATAAAACACCAACTTTGACTTTGACCTTTGGTCATATAAATCAAGCGGGGTTGGTTAGGTATTTTAATTCCATGTAAACTGGGGACCAATGGTGGTAGAAAAAACTCAATAATTTATCTTTATTTACTGTTTGGTATATTTATTTGGAAACCAGAACATTTAGGGTTTGGCCTGCCGACCTCAGAGGTGGGAGACGAGAGTGTTAGTCTGCAGAGGTAACAAATATTTGATTCTATTTGAGTTATTTGTACCACTAAAGTCAAATTATAATAATTATTTTTGTAGGTTTTTCAAATGTTGGCTTATTAATAAGAAAAGCATTATCTGTCAAGCATCCGGTGACAAATGATCAAACAACGACTAAGCATTTACAATTCAAGTCAGTTTATTAAATTGTGACGGATGTCAACATCATTTTGAACATCAAGAATAACAGTGCCAACAGCAGCAATAGAAGCAGTGACATTACAGGTGTATACAAATCATATCCATTAGAGCTAAGAAACTTCAAAAGAGGCATTGCATATATGACATCTTGTTACAGATGCTACAATTATGATAGTTGCTATTAATCTTTCACACCATTTTATTGTACTTTGTGAAACTTTTTACTTGAACAAAGTTTCTTGGGTATTTCCAAGGACATTGGATAGGGTTAAGAACCCACATGTTCAGTTATCTGTCAATTATATCATCCATGAAATAAGCAAATAAGAAAATGAAGTAAACAGCAAAGAAATAAAAATGAAGCTATATAGAGATACATGTTGACTTTTGAACATGTCAAAATTTGCTTTTTCCTGTGTTGAAATTCATTACAGATAAATAATTATTAAAATATCATCTGGTAAAACAATCCTCAATACATTCATCATTGATCCCCCACTCAAGTTCTGTGTGTGTCTCTCAACACTCATTCACACTATGTACTAAAACCTCTTGATCCCTTCCCCCAAAGAACTTCATCAGGATCTACTAAAATCACCATATTATTGACCCCTTGCAGTTGACTCTCTCAATCCACACACTAATATTTGAGAATAGTTGATGCCCAGCCCCAGCCTGCACTCAATTCACAGTCCCTCATCAAAGTTATTTGTGTGGAACTCTGATATTTTTGACACCATTTGTATAGTGATTTTTAGAATCACAATTATTTCCTATTATATGAACATCCATTTAAAAACTTTATTTATGATTTCTAAATGTACTTTCATATACATTATACAATTAATAAGAAGTGTCAAGGGCAAATTGAAGATCTTGAAGAAATTTCATTTGTAGATTTCTGTAGTTGTGAGACTTTCACATAATAAACAGTGAATGTATGCTGGTTAAACTGTTCATGATGTACCTTGGCTTCATTTTGTCATTGTGATATGACCTGTTCAATGTATTGCATTGCTATCTACCTCCTTTGGTGTGACCTGTACACTGTTTTGCAGTGCTTTCCCACAACACCCAACCCAAAATGCTGCACCTGATATGACCTACGCAATGTTTTGCAGTTTTCCCTGGAACATCCTACCCAGTTTGATACAAGTGATATGATCTACTTAATGATTCTGACTGACTTCTTGTATTTATAGTGAGATTCTAAAATATTTTTTACAGGAGTCAGACAATTTGACAATCAAAATAAGCAACAACTGATAACAAAAGATAGCTATACAGAATACCTTACTGAAGTTTTATTACCAATTAAAATCAATGTAGAACATAATACACATATTTGATGAGAGAACATACTTTTGACTATTTTTAGAGGTAATGAATTTGCAGAAACTCAATTTTATCAAAGTTTTGAGGCTATTAATAAGGGTACAATATGATAGATTTACCATTTTGATAAATAATGTTGGTTCTGGCACTCAAAATCTAATAACCCCAGTACCTTTTGATGTCCCACTAGCTAGTGGGCCATTGGATCCCAATTGTAATCAGTGATTTAACTACTGAACATAATTTCCATCAAAAGTTGAATTAAAATAATCAGTGATTTAACTACTGACTATAATTTCCATCAAAAGTTGAATTAAAATAAACTAGGAAACCATAAAGCAACATGGAAAGAAAATATATTATTTATGATAAAGATTTATTAAATCCCTCCAGAAATACAGATAGCAGCCTTTAGTTGTTTCTTTTATTGTTTTTTTTTCTTGGCATCCGACTCACACAGCAGGTAAAGATGGTTTCTACTTTACTGATATGAAATAATTCATGCTCTATTGTCTATATTTAGAGACAAATCATGTGACTTTGTTTATGTCCGTTGGACTGTCCCCTTTAGCAGAAAGCTACCGTTCATTGGTTGGTGTATATTCAGTGGGAAAAAATCAATTTAATAGTACTGTCTGTTATGCATATGTATATTTATCAACAAAGGAAGAACTCTTCTCCAAAATAAGACGTATACATGCGGCAGAAAAGACGTTTGTCTGCCGTTATTACCGTATATTTTAAATATTTTGTCCGTACGGCCGTCCCCCCCCTGTACATTCATCAGTATTGAAAACACTGGTTATATGCGGTCACCAACATCACATATTTGCTTGTAGAAATCGAAGCAATTAGTGGCCTGTGTACAGAACTCCAGTGGGTGATAAGCTTATGGGGTTAGAACTCATCCCAATAAAACACTTCTGCTTCGTTGGTGACAAATTCAACCTTTGCAAGGGTGAAGTGTCCTTATATAAAGAAGTTTGGTATTTGGATGTCAGAACTCATCCCATCACAATACTTACTAATTCATCCATGGCAAGGGTGAAGTGTCCCCATAGAAGGAAAGTGGGGTATTTGAGAAGCTTATGCATGGTGTACATACAAGTTTATTAGCCATTCCCATAATTCTCATGTCATTTATAGGAATCTATAACTTAGAACATTCAGTTTCAATGGACATTCTTCACATTAATGTTGCTTGGAAATTCCGTTGGAATATTCACAATCTCTTCACTTTCAGACATGTTCATAGTTTACAGAACTTGGAACTATAGAGGGTCAAAAACACATTTGGGAGACCCATTTGCTGTCTTATGGTCAGCCACAGAAACCAGGGCTACTGTCAGGGGCTTCTGAGGGCTGCATTTCTGATGTTAAGGGTTTTCAAATTCACCTTCAAAACATGAGGGTTTTACTTCAGATAACAGGATAGCACTGTGTTGTTTTATCTTACCCTTTCATTAGATATGTATCTGACATCTAATGTTCCTTTGTAAGCCCACAACAAATTGTGAGGGCTCACTACATTTAGGGCTGTCATAATGGGATATCAACATCCATACATACAGGGATAAGCCATTCAAACAGAATGTCCTTCATCCCATAGTTTCGCATTATTTTGCAATTCACGCTGCAATTCACTGGTCAACAAAGATAAGGCAAATTACTTCAGAAACCTGGTCAGAGAAACCTGGTCAGAGAAAATACCAATGACTCCAAGAAGCTATGGCAGGTCTTGCGTTCCGCACTGCACTCTAGTTCTGAAGCAGTACTCCCTTCTCATGAATCTAAGAAAGGTCTTGCTGACCGGTTTGTCACTTTCTTCAGTGACAAAATAGATAAAATCAGAAACTCATTTTCCTCTAGTGACTCATTCACTCTGCCTCCTCCACCTGATGTACCCAATTTCAGCTGCTTTAAACAAGTTTCTCAAGAGGAAATTAGAAAAATTATCATGAAGTCACCCACTAAATCTTGTTTGTTAGACCCATGGCCTACATTTCTTGTTAAGGAATGTATTGATATTTTACTGCCCTCTATCACCAGGCTTGTTAACTGCTCGTTGTCAGAAGGTGTTGTACCTGATGAGTTCAAGAAGGCTATTGTAACCCCATTGATTAAAAAGTCATCACTACCACCCAATGACTTAAAAAACTACAGACCTGTTTCTGGGTTGGGCTTCATATCCAAACTGGTTGAACGTGTTGTTGCTTCTCAGTTGAATGACCATGTTAGTTTGAACGGACTTGAGAATGTCAGGCAATCTGCCTACAAACTAGGTCACTCAACTGAATCTGCATTGCTTTCAATTAAGAATGATGTTCATTTGGCTTTTGCTAAAGGTGAGGCTACTGCTGTCGTTCTCTTGGATCAATCAGCAGCGTTTGATACTATTGATCATGATACGCTACTTAATTCTCTTAGCTCCTGGTTTGGTGTGACCGGGGTTGTCCTCGATTGGTTTAAGTCTTATCTCTCAGACCGTGTTCAGTGCATTAAGATTGGGTCAATTTTATCTGATGCCAAAAAGTTATTGTATGGTGTGCCTCAAGGGTCTGTCCTGGGGCCAATCCTTTTTTCACTCTATACTACTCCACTGAGTAAAGTCATACAGAATCATCCTGGTATTAGTTTCCAGTTCTACGCTGATGACACACAATTGTATGTACACCTCACACATAAAAATGTTGCCTCTGCCCTTGATAAGCTGTCACACTGCCTTGAAGACGTAAAGAGATGGCTCTCTACAAATAAGCTCAAGCTAAATCCAGATAAGACTGAATTCATTGTGTTTGGCTCAAAGTCTCAGCGCGAAAAACTTAATCAGTCCTTCCCGGTCAATATACTTGGTAATCTCATATCACCAACAGATGCAGTTAGGAACCTTGGTGTCTGGTTTGATTCTGATTTCTCATTCTCTTGCCATGTTAGGAAGGTCTGCAAGGCTTGTTTTGCTCATGTCCGGGATCTTAAGCGACTCCGAGGACATCTGACACATGAAGCTACTCTTATGGCTGCCAATGCTCTGGTCGGAAGTCGACTAGATTACTGTAACTCTCTGTTCAGAGGTCTCTCAGCTCTAGATCTGCGCAAACTTCAATGTGTTCAGAATAGCCTTGCCAGAATTGTTGCCAACACCACCAAGTACTCACACATCACTCCAGTTAGAAAAGCACTACATTGGTTGCCAATTAAGTACCGTACTATCTTTAAGACTGCCATGCTGGTATATAAGTTCCTACACAGTGGTAACCCCAAATACTTTGAACCCTTCCTCATTCCCAGACATAGTGCATATAACACTCGTCGAAGTCAATCTGATGGCATATTTCTTGAGGTTCCCCACTTTGGTTCAATTTTCAAGTCTCGAAAACATTTTGGACTCAGTTTTGCGTATGACGCACCTATGATTTGGAATGACCTTCCTGATGAGGTCCGCTCTGCAAACTCACTTGCCTCTTTCAGGTCAAAGTTTTCCTCTTTGGAAAAGCATACCCACCCTAAATTTCCAATCTCCTTTCTGCTTTCTCCGCGGTGCTGACCCCTGCAATGTCTCTGGTTTTTGAATATTGAACAATGTTTTTGTGTGATGCGCCTTAGAGTCTGTCTTTTGACGGAGATTAAGCGCTATAAAAGTGCTATTAGAATTAGAATTAGAATTAGAATTTTCCAAATTTGGCACACTGCAAGGTTAGATAGCTTTGTTTCAAAGATAAAGAACAAACTATCTGTGTTTATTTCACCAGTCCAATATCCTAATGCAATGCAATACAATGGCGGTAGATGTATTGAGTATCCTACTGTGGAGTATTTCTCATTTCAGAGGTGGTACAAAAAATTGGAATTATACTTCTTACATATTACCAGGAGCCCCAGGGTGACCAGGGATGTGTTGGTTTGGGGACCTAGTTGACTCAAAATCACTTTTGCCCTATGGAATAGAGGAATCTCTGTGAACAGCTATCAACTAGAGATTCATGAAAGGCTGCCATATTTCAAAAAAAAAAAAAAAAAAAGGCAAGGTGGTTCTTTTTGAATCTGATTCAAGGAGATTCAGTTGGACTTCCAATAGCCTCCTCTCTTCTTAATAGCAGATTTTTGACCCTTTGATTCACAGGCAAAATCTGATTTCTACCACACTGACTGATACAGGGATGTTGTTGCTAATCAGTTGGGTTTACTACTACAATCATTCATAGTTATGAACTCAATAGACTGATAAGGGGTTTTCATTTTGGTTCACTATTGAAGTAATTCATTGGTATGAATTCAATAGACTGATACATGTTTTTCATTTGAGTTCACTATTGAAGTAATTCATAGGTATGAATTCAATGGACTGATACATGGTTTTCCAGTTGGGTTCACTGTGGAAATCATTCATACTTATGAACTCAGTAGACTGATAGATGGGTTTCATTTGAGTTCATTTTGGAAATCATCCATAGTAATGGACTAAATGGATTGATAGTGGTTTTTCTGAGGATGGTTCAATGTAGGATGGTGCTATACCTTTCACTCTCTTTGGACTTGTCTTGATTATTCTTATTCTTGACAAAGTCTCTTTTGAATCATCTGAATCCATAACCTTAGCCTCGGGTAGATAGACATGTGAGGGTGTTTGGTCTTTCAGATCATTGAACACAGAACTGGAAGGAGTTCACAGTTTCTCCTTCATCAGTACTCCTAGCAGAGAACAGATGACCTCAGAGGGTCACGGTATTGTTCAAGCTGGTTTTCATTCCTGCTTTTATGCTAGTCTGGATCATTCTTTGACTGAATATATGACCTTTTGCCCCTTTTAGAGCTCTAAGATTTATCTTGATATTTTTCAGATCTTAGATAGGGGAAGTATGTGCTATACTGTGCATGTGTGTATATGTATGTACTTTTCAGGAGGCATTCAAGGAGCTACCATGTCAACAGGCAGACAGTTCTGCTAGCTGATCAAATATTTGACCTTGAAACTTAGAATGTTTCCTTGGCCAAGGCTCAAATTGCTCCTTTTATGGCTGCAAGTCACACTCCACAATTTATACTTTAACTTGTGACTTGAAAGTCTAATGAAGGTCAGATTAATCGTTGGAACGATAGTATCGCCATGTGGTACCTTCATAGGTTGTGTATTGTATGATACATTACAGTAATTGTATGTATATGTACAGTTCCAATGGCCAGATCACACTGTTTAGACCCATTGGAAATACCCAATCCTGTTCCTGTTTTTGGGTAAGCATCTGATCTGGTGTAAAGGCCCAAGGAATGGGTTAATAGGTGGTCTTATCCATATAAAGGAGCAGAATCTCCTTTTATTACCAATGCGCCTGTCCATGGTTGGGGAACACATTGGTATTTAGTGTTATAAAATTCCAAGGTGGGAATTTTTCAATGCATATTCTGGACAATTCCAGTTTACTTAATAACAGAATATAACTACATAGGTTATGTTGTTATGTTGTTAAGTATGCCTATCATACTCTTGTACTTATCGCCACAAGTGTGTTTTAAATTAGTACATTGGATATAAGATACATGCAGGGCCAAGGCACCTTTGGGAAGGTTGCCAGGTAGTGCTTACATATATAACTATTAAATGTTATTTTGTTAAGTTACTTTTATTGGATAATATAGTCTGGTACTCACAAGATTTCTTGAGATATGTACTTTGACTTTTCATTTAGTTATACCTGCTTTTGGTGGCAAAAATATTAAAAATCCCACCACCAGTATGGTTGTAATCAAGCACTAGTGAGGATAAGGTAAGGGTATTTTACGCAATAAAATGTAAAAATTTTATTGTAATTTAACTTTTTATAAGTTAAATACTTACCTTATCCTCACTAGATTCGGATTCCCGCCCTGCCAACCCCACATTTTCAAGATTTTTGGGTTTGCAATATATTATATTGACTCCCAAAGTTAAAGTGAGGCTTAACGGGGATCTTCCGGTGCACGCGCATGCGCGGTCATGCGTATACATACTGGTACCGACAAGAATATTTATTTTAAAAATATTCTCGTTTGGTCATACTTGTTTGCTCCCGCTAACACGTAAGCACTAGTGAGGATAAGGTAAGTATTTAACTTATAAAAAGTTAAATTACAATAAAATTTTTACAATTGTTTTTACTGCTGCACAATGTATACTTCTATGTCTGTTGTCTGTGTCAGTCCCCTTTTGAAATAACTTTTCACATACGAGAGAATAACTCTTTTAAACATCTGTACCTTAAATTGAATGAATTACTTTATATTTTATTATTTGATTACTATGATGCAAATACTTTGACATGGATTCATAAATTATAAAGCTATTTATAGTTTAATAAGTGGCTTTTATTGCACTACAATAGCTTACCATGTGGAACTGAATGATATCTCGGAAGGCTGCAGGCATCAGGCCAACATCCAAAAAAAATAGACGTCATAGTATTGACCAAATCCCCCTGTCCTGAGAGTGTACCATAGCAGTGTAATCCCACGCATCGTCCTTTTTTTCTCGTTGGCCGCATGACTAGCAAACGTTTAAAATAAGCTTACTATATTTCACTGTTTTCTCAGGATATACATATTGTTGGATGTTACTATTCAGCCATTTATGCAGGATAAGTATTTCTTAACTTTGTCAAGATAATAATTGTATTTATCAATGTATTTATGTTTTACTTTTATTTTTGGTTTGGTCAGCATATGCAGAGATGAAAGAAGATTCTGTTGTATTTCACATGGAAAAATAATTTGCTTATTAGACTGAATCAATAATTGCACGTAAAATGTTTCTTTCTTTTTGTTAATGTTGTTTTTTTTGTATAAAAGGTTAGAAATGTAAAATTATACTCATGCATAAAATGAACCAAGTAATCATGCAATTTATAATATTATTTATCTTTATTGTTATGAATATTGTTACCTCTTATTATTATATTTGTTCATATCTCCTGTGTATCATATCCTGTACTTAAGAGCTCGACATGAATTTATTCCCAAAGTATTGAAGTCTTTGTTGATATTCTTGTCTAGGACTACTATGATCATGGCTTCCCTAAGACTGATTTGCACACATTCGTTGATGAAAGCCCTGAGGGAATGGACAATTTATTTGACAGCATTAACACAAACAGTGGTTGTTGTGCTGTGACAAGCATCAGATGTCTGGCTTCTTGTACCTGTTGCTGTAAGAGGTAGGCATAGTGATAGAAGCGAAACTTAAAAGTGCTTATAACTCGCTTATTATTGATCCTAGAGGTTTGTAATGTGAAACCAATTTACAGGAAATCATGGGCTGGGAATCTTCTGATGTGGTCAGGTTTGACCTTGGGCCCCTCCTTCAAGGTCAAACGATGGTTTACTGGCTTTGGTGAGTTGTCTTTCCGGTGGACACAAATTTGAAGTGGTTCTCCAATTCGCTTGGTCTAGTTTCCTTGTATACATATGTCACTATAGTAAAGAAATGAACGATGTAACATGATAGTATGATATTAATATTTGATGGTATAAATATTTGATGTGATAATATAAAATGTACAATAGCACAAACAGCCAATATGGCTGCACTCTTTGGCTTCTCACTTGAAAAATAAAATTGTCAAAGGTATTCTTGCAATTTTAAACCAGTATGCTACAAAATCCTTGACCCTGAAATCTCCCTCAGATTTTCTAGGAATATCTGCTCCCTGGGGAAAACGATCTAGGAAATTCTTCCAGTGATTTATCACGTAACAGATAAGTTCTCGTGCACAGAATTTATTTCTACAATAATACATAGATCAGCATTGTCCATTATTAAGCGTCCCGCAAGGGACGCTTGTTTGTGTATGGGAGAGCTTCAGGCTCCGCCGGCTCCGCCGGCTCCGCCGGCTCCGCATTTTGTTTTCCTTATAACTCTGTAACAGTTAGGCGGATTCTTTTCAAATTTGGCAGGTTTTGGCAGTAGCCTTGGGGAATTTTTTTGAATATGCTGCAGTGACATTTCAACCAATCAGAGAGGTCACATGACCAAAAATGTCTTTTTTCGATGGGGAAGCTTGTCCGGATGATAACTTGAAAGCAATTTTATCAATTCACCTGAAACTTGGCAAATACATTCATTCTATTAAAATCTGGAAATCATTAGATTTTGGCATTGATTGGTCAAGAAATGGCCGAGTAATTAATGATTAATTAATCATTACGAATTTTCCAAATAAGGAAAACACAAAAATGCTTATATCTCGAAAACCGTGCTAGATAGAGCGATTTCGACGAAATTTTTGACCCTCAGGGTGTCTCTGCGGAGTAGTTTTCCCAATTTTCAAAAAATTTTTGTCTCGTCCAAAATGGCGGCCATTTTGAATTTTCGAAATTTTCGCAAAAATTGCAAAACACAAAAATGCTTATATCTCAAAAACCGTGCTAGATAGAGCAATTTCGACAAAATTTTTGACCCGCAAGGTATCTCTGCGCAGTACTTTTCCCAATTTTCAAAAAAATTTTGTCTCGCCAAAAATGGCGGCCATTTTGAATTTTCGAAATTTTCGTAAAAATTGCAAAACACAAAAATGCTTATATCTCGAAAACCGTGCTAGATAGAGCGATTTCGACGAAATTTTTGACCCACAGGGTATCTCTGCGGAGTAGTTTTCCCAATTTTCAAAAAATTTTTGTCTCGTCCAAAATGGCGGCCATTTTGAATTTTCGCAAAAATTGCAAAACACAAAAATGCTTATATCTCAAAAACTGTGCTAGATAGAGCAATTTCGACAAAATTTTTGACCCGCAGGGTATCTCTGCGGAGTACTTTTCCCAATTTTCAAAAAATTTTTGTCTCGCCAAAAATGGCGGCCATTTTGAATTTTCGAAATTTTCGTAAAAATTGCAAAACACAAAAATGCTTATATCTCAAAAACCGTGCTAGATAGAGCGATTTCGACGAAATTTTTGACCCACAGGGTATCTCTGCAGAGTAGTTATCCCAATTTTGAAAAAATTTTTGTCTCGCCAAAAATGGCGGCCATTTTGAATTTTCGAATTTTTCGCAAAAATTGCAAAACATAAAAATGCTTATATCTCGAAAACCCTGCAAGATAGAGCGATTTCGACGAAATTTTTGATCCACAGGGTATATCTGCAGAGTAGCCATGCCAATTTTCAAAAAAATTTTATCTTGCCAAAAATGGCGGCCATTTTACTCACCTACTCAAAATGAGTAAATGCGAATTATCTCTTAAAAGTATTGCAGATAGCCAATTTTTCTCAAATAACTCATTCACCTACTTTTGGAAGAGCTTTCACATGGTGAAGTTTCACACCCATAGCTAATTACTCACCTACTCAAAATGAGTAAATGCGAATTATCTCTAAAAGTATTGCAGATAGCCAATTTTTCTCAAATAACTCATTCACCTACTTTTGGGAGAGCTTTCACATGGTGAAGTTTCAGACCCATAGCTAATTATTTACCTACTCAAAATGAGTAAATGCTAATTATCTGTAAAAGTATTGCGGATACCCAATTTTTATCAAATAACTCATTCATCTACTTGTGGGAGAGCTTTCACATGGTGAAGTTTCAGACCCATAGCTAATTACTCACCTACTCAAAATGAGTAAATGCGAATTATCTCTAAAAGTATTGCAGATAGCCAATTTTTCTCAAATAAATCATTCACCTACTTTTGGGAGAGCTTTCACTTGGTGAAGTTTCAGACCCATAGCTAATTACTCACCTACTCAAAATGAGTAAATGCGAATTATCTCTAAAAGTATTGCAGATAGCCAATTTTTCTCAAATAACTCATTCACCTACTTTTGGGAGAGCTTTCACTTGGTGAAGTTTCACACCCATAGCTAATTACTCACCTACTCAAAATGAGTAAATGCGAATTATCTCTAAAAGTATTGCAGATAGCCAATTTTTCTCAAATAACTCATTCACCTACTTTTGGGAGAGCTTTCACTTGAAGTTTCAGACCCATAGCTAATTACTCACCTACTCAAAATGAGTAAATGCGAATTATCTCTAAAAGTATTGCAGATAGCCAATTTTTCTCAAATAACTCATTCACCTACTTTTGGGAGAGCTTTCACTCTGTGAAGTTTCAGACCCATAGCTAATTACTCACCTACTCAAAATGAGTAAATGCGAATTATCTCTAAAAGTATTGCAGATAGCCAATTTTTCTCAAATTAATCATTCACCTACTTTTGGGAGAGCTTTCATTTGGTGAAGTTTCAGACCCATAGCTAATTACTCACCTACTCAAAATGAGTAAATGCGAATTATCTCTAAAAGTATTGCAGATAGCCAATTTTTCTCAAATAACTCATTCACCTACTTTTGGGAGAGCTTTCACTTGGTGAAGTTTCACACCCATAGCTAATTACTCACCTACTCAAAATGAGTAAATGCGAATTATCTCTAAAAGTATTGCAGATAGCCAATTTTTCTCAAATAACTCATTCACCTACTTTTGGGAGAGCTTTCACTCTGTGAAGTTTCAGACCCATAGCTAATTACTCACCTACTCAAAATGAGTAAATGCGAATTATCTCTAAAAGTATTGCAGATAGCCAATTTTTCTCAAATAACTCATTCACCTACTTTTGGGAGAGCTTTCACTCTGTGAAGTTTCAGACCCATAGCTAATTACTCACCTACTCAAAATGAGTAAATGCGAATTATCTCTAAAAGTATTGCAGATAGCCAATTTTTCTCAAATAACTCATTCACCTACTTTTGGGAGAGCTTTCACTCTGTGAAGTTTCAGACCCATAGCTATTTATTCACCTACTCAAAATGAGTAAATGCTAATTATCTGTAAAAGTATTGCGGATACCCAATTTTTATCAAATACTCATTCATCTACTTGTGGGAGAGCTTTCACATGGTGAAGTTTCAGACCCATAGCTAATTACTCACCTACTCAAAATGAGTAAATGCGAATTATCTCTAAAAGTATTGCGGATAGCCAATTTTTCTCAAATAACTCATTCACCTACTTTTGGAAGAGCTTTCACACACGAAAATGAAAAATTGTGAATATCTCGGAAAAGCTATTTCTTCTGCTTTAATGCTCGGCGGGAGATACACACCGCGGCAGTGGTCTTGACAAAAATTTTTGTCTCCCCAAAAATGGTGGCCATTTTGAATTTTCAAAGTTTTTGCAAAACACAAAAATGCTTATATCTCGAAAACCGTGCTATATGGAGCGAAATCAACAAAATTTTGGACCTGCTGGGTATCTCTGCAGAGTAGCCATGCCAATTTTCAAAATATTTTTGTCTCACCAAATATAGCGGACATTTTTAATTTTTTTATTTTTTGCAAAACACAAAAATGCTTATATCTTGAAAACCGTGCCAGATAGAGCAGACTGCGCTGACTTTGGTTGCCACAACAGTATAAGGCTAGAAACGAAGCATTTTCTTAATACTTTAGCACTCACCTTTATAGCCTTTTCGGGACGCTTTGTTTTTGCTATGCAAAAACATTATCTTTTTTTTTTGCGAGCGATCCTCTAGTTATTATAGATATCTGGTAATGTAGGAAAAAGCCAGCCAAGTGTATTTATGGGTTTATCTAATACAGTAAATAAGTAACCAGAATTTGTTTATCCTTTCAGGAACACCGATGATGATGATGACGATGACCTGTTGAGAGATGGAACCAGTATAGACACTTAGCTCTTGATCTTCTGCTTTTCTTGCATTTCTACAGATTCTGTGCGATTTGTATGGTTATTACCGTATTTAAGAGAGTAAAAGGCATTTATTACATTTTCTGTTCTTTCGATGAAGAAACCATCATTCAGGAATTGGAAAATTTGATAATGGTGGGTGTATTAAGTTAAAAAATTGTTCAACTTGTTTTAGTTGTTTCAGGAAGCTGTGAAAGTTTAGTTATTCCTGTATTAAAATTTACTCCCCCAAAGTAACTTATATTAACTTACAATAAATCTTTTGAAAAAATTTGTCAACTGCAATTTGTTCAAGAAAGTAGTTGTCAAAGCTTAGTTATGCTTGTGTCAAAATTTACTTGTTTGTGTGTTCAAACAATTAAGACACCATACTTGTACCCTATATGGCCATTGTTTATCTTACAAATTTGGTGAAAACAAAGGTACCTTTCAGGAAATGATAAAATAACATAATATAGGTAAGATTTTGGGTAAATTGACCAATACTGAATCTTATGAAAATAATGATGAGTGTTACATGTTGTAGGAAGAGGGAAACAATCATGCACTTATGATGCATTTCAAATATTAAACATAAAGATTTGTTGTAATTTGTGCATGCTCTCATTTGTCTCTGTAACACATTTGTATGTGTATAAATCTCTTTTGTAGATAACACTTTAGATAGGGTACAGGGGAATGAATTGATGAAACACTTGGTATATTCTGTATGGTCTTTAAAGAAATAGTGAAAAATCAGAGTAATACACCAAGAAATTAGTGTGATGCTTAAAAATATTTACTTGTCTGAATAAAATTGCTAATCTATTATTGATCCAGTTAAAAAGACGACAAGTTTCTTTGTCTAAGCTTCCTTCAGATACTTTTAATGTAAAAGGTTTTTTCTTCTTAATATGTGTGAACTTACAAATGAGATTGTTACAGTTTGTACTGTGATTTTAATCAAGTTTCATAGGAAAATATTACACTTAGATAATAAATTTTCCAAAAATAAATTATTGAGCTATGTCACATTTTTTAGCTTTGCTTTTTGTTGGTTTTTTTATGTCATATACTGTTAATGTCAAAATGTATATTAAAAAACAAGTTGCAGGTTTTTGTACAAATTGATGGAAAGTTGTAAAACTAGCTGTATTACGTTAAAGTACAGAGAAGTATTTTTGCTGTGATGAAGCTGTAATATAGTTGCACCCTGTCTAGACTTAGCTCTCTTGACCTAAAAGGTATTTCTGCTTTACTATAAATCCCAGGGAACCTGGTAACTTTCACTGGAAATGTCTGATATATATTTCTACTATAAAGTAAGGCTGGGATGGGTTACCCAAAAACGGTCCGAATTCTTTAAGAAACCGAGTACCAACTGGCAAATAGGGTAACCGAAAAAATAGTAAATATAGCGTAAATCAATGAAATACTTGGACAAACCTTAGTATTCTGTCAGATTTCTTTAACTGACATTAGTTTTTCACATAATCTTCCTTATTTATACCGATATTTAAGATTATTTTTCGTAACGGTTTGTTTACATCATCCGCCATGTTTGCTTCTGTGCTACTTCCACTGGGGGACAACTAAAACACGGTTACCCGAAGTTGGATTAGTTTTCTTTTGAGGTGAATACCCGGTGTCGTTTTTCTAAAGAAGTCGCAGCCTTACTATAAAGTGAATTTTACTGAACAGTTTTGTAGTTCAGTGAGACTTGAGTGCATAGCGTGAATACTTCACCTGGATACCATGTCAACAGATTAATATGACACAAAATAAATGTCTGCTACTTGTTTACATGGGGGCCATGGTGGCAGATTGATAACACTCTCGCCTCCCACCTCTGAGATCGAGGTTCACTTCCTGGCCCAACCTCAAGTGGGAAAGCTGGTAGTTGCTTGCTGTTGGTCGGCAGTTTACAGTACAGAACCTTGACCAACTGTATGTGCTGGTTTTCTCTGCCCTCCCGGCTACCCTTCGTGATATGAACTGTACAGCGTTGAAAGCTATGTAAAACCCCAAATGATTAAATTACTTGTTCAAATATTGCTCTATCATTCTAGTCTTATTACTTTGCAGTTATATGGACCAGTCCAATGATAAATTTTAGTAAATCTACTCTTTATGCCACAAAATTTACTTTAAACTATAGGTTTTATCATTTTGTCACAACATAGTATCTTGTATGTGTTCCTTGAGTTACTTTGGACATTATACAATTGCTTAAGTAAGAAATATGTTTTTAAGTTGAGGGTTCTGATTAATAATACATATATTTGTCAAGTACAAGCCTTGTAGATATTTCATTTTATTGTTTTTAACAAAGTTATGGTTGTATCTTTAATGTAGTAAATGTTCTATACTTACTAGAAAGGGGAAAACATTGTACTTATAAATATTCTTAAAAATCCTCTAAGTTTAAGCAGACTCTGTCATTTATTTACTCTCATGAATATTTATGAGTAAATTTGGTAAAAGCTATGCATTAATAGAACAATCTTACATGTGAGCCTATTTTCCACTGCGTATTGAACAAATGTGTTAAAGTTATTCGTATTGAAGTGTTTTTGGTAGTTGTTTGTAATGGAATTGCATTTGTCTCCAAGCTACATGCCCTTGTCATGCATGTTTTTGGATACATCCATTTGTGTGTGTTCATAAGACCTTCAAAAGTAATAAATAGAACTTTTTAAAATTTTTTATGTGGGTAGGGCCTGACGAAGGGAAGAAGTGATTAAATTCAGTGAAAAATCTGGATCATATTCTGGATACAGAAATATTCTGAGATTTCAGAAACATGCTCTGGTGGAGATCTGCACTCTACGAATGCTCTTCAGTTTGTATTGTATTTTGTTGTACACTTTGAACACAAATAATTAATGCCGGGCATTCACATAGCAGAAAGACAAGAATACAGCCCAGAGAACAAAGCATGCCATTAAAGTATGTCATATATAGGATATGTTTATTAGACTTTTATGTTAATTAGAATCTATCACTAAAATTCCAGAAATTATTTTTTTCAACTAAATAGTGTTGCTTTACTTTCTTGTTTTGTGCAAAATTACAAGTGGTTTTTTTTACCAGATTCAAAACAAAAATTTTGTGTTTGTTTATTGTATCCACCGGAAGCATCCGGTGGATACTTTGGTTTAGCGTCCGCTACGCCGCCGCCGCGCGTAGAGAGATTTTCGGCGTTAACGCTCTAAGAGGAAAACAACAGCAGCTAGGTTCACCAAATTTGCAGGATATCTTCATTGGGGGGTAAGCTTCTCTGGGAAGGAAAATAGCCTCATTCTGAAAAACAAGATGGCCGCCACGGGCATTTCTTTGAAAATAATCGACATTTTTCTACTGGCTGTTCCTCATAGGTAGAAGGTTGAATCTCTTCATAGGTGATATGTATGACACATATACATGTCCTCTATAACCTTGCACACATTTGACCTTGAAGCTCCTAATTCAAGGTCATCCACAGAGTGCCGAAGTAACCCACATAGCGGACTTTAAAAGTGCCTATATCTCCCTTATTATTGGTCCTAGAGGTTTGCAATGTGAAGCCAACCTATAGGAAATCATGTGCTGCGAATCTTCTGATGTGGTGACATTTGACCTTGGGCCCCTCCTTCAAGGTAAAACGAGGATAGCCAAAGATAAAAGTGCCTATAACTCACTTATTATTGGTCGTAGAGGTTTGGGACAGTAAACCAACATATAGAAAATCATGGGCTGGGAATCTTGTGGTGAGGTCGGATTTGACCTTGGGCCCCTCCTTCAAGGTCAAACGATGATAGCCAAAGGTAAAAGTGCCTATAACTCGCTTATTATTGGTCCTAGAGGTTTGGGACGGTAAACCAACATATAGAAAATCATGGGCTGGGAATCTTCTGGTGTGGTCGGATTTCACCTTGGGCCCCTCATTCAAGGTCAAACGAGGACAGCCAAACTTAAAAGTGCTTATAACTCACTTATTATTGGTCCTAGAGGTTTGGGATGGTAAACCAGCATATAGAAAATCATGGGCTGGGAATCTTCTGGTGTGGTCGGATTTGACCTTGGGCCCCTCATTCAAGGTCAAACGAGGATAGCCAAAGGTAAAAGTGCCTATAACTCGCTTATTATTGGTCGTAGAGGTTTGGGATGGTAAACCAACATATAGAAAATCATGGGCTGGGAATCTTTTGGTGAGGTCAGATTTGACCTTGGGCCCCTCATTCAAGGTCAAACGAGGAAAGCCAAATTTAAAAGTGCTTATAACTCGCTTATTACTGGTCCTAGAGGTTTGGGATGGTAAACCAGCATATAGAAAATCATGGGCTGGGAATTTTCTGGTGTGGTCGGATTTCACCTTGGGCCCCTCATTCAAGGTCAAACGAGGACAGCCAAACTTAAAAGTGCTTATAACTCGCTTATTATTGGTCCTAGAGGTTTGGGATGGTAAACCAGCATATAGAAAATCATGGGCTGGGAATCTTCTGGTGTGGTCGGATTTGACCTTGGGCCCCTCCTTCAAGGTCAAACGAGGACAGCCAAAGGTAAAAGTGCCTATAACTCGCTTATTATTGGTCATAGAGGTTTGGGATGATAAACCAACATATAGAAAATCATGGGCTGAGAATCTTCTGGTGTGGTCGGATTTCACCTTGGGCCCCTCATTCAAGGTCAAACGAGGACAGCCAAACTTAAAAGTGCTTATAACTCGCTTATTATTGGTCCTGGAGGTTTGGGATGGTAAACCAGCATATAGAAAATCATGGCCTGGGAATCTTCTGGTGTGGTCGGATTTGACCTTGGGCCCCTCCTTCAAGGTCAGATGAGGACAGCCAAAGGTAAAAGTGCCTATAACTCGCTTATTATTGGTCATAGAGGTTTGGGATGGTAAACCAACATACATGTATAGAAAATCATGGGCTGGGAATCCTCTGGTGAGGTCGGATTTGACCTTGGGCCCCTCATTCAAGGTCAAACGAGGACAGCCAAACTTAAAAGTGCTTATAACTCACTTGTTATTGGTCCTAGAGGTTTGGGATGGTAAACCAGCATATAGAAAATCATGGGCTGGGAATCTTCTGGTGTGGTCGGATTTGACCTTAAACCCCTCCTTCAAGGTCAAATGAGGACAGCCAAACCTAAAAGTGCTTATAACTCGCTTATTATTGGTCCTAGAAGTTTGGGATGGTAAACCAACTTCTAGGAAATCATCTGCTGGGAATCTTCTGGTGTGGTCGGATTTGACCTTGGGCCCCACGGTCAAGGTCAAATGAGGACAGCCAAACTAAAAAGTGCTTATAACTCTCTTATTATTGGTCCTAGATGTTTGGGATGGTAAACCAACATATAGGAAATCATGCACTGGGAATCTTCTGGTGTGGTCGGATTTGACCTTGGGCCCCCCTTCAAGGTCAAATGAGGATAGCCAAACTTAAAAGTGCTTATAACTCGCTTGTTATTGGTACTAGAGGTTTTGGTGCATTGTCTTTACGGTGGATACAATTTGCATCGGTTCTCCGATGCGCTAGGTCTAGTTGCATTTAATTTGACCAAGCATGATTCTAAAGTTAAAACTTTGTTTTTCCAACACTTGATCTTGAATGAAGCTTAACTACTCAAGATGTATCAGTAGCTTCACTCTTTATAAGAGTAAATACTCTTTTGTGTAACAGCAACATATTGTTATGGATATCTGTACTTGTATTATTATCTGTAGCATTTTTCAATGCAGAAGGGCTTTGTTAGCTTATGACAGTTATTCACTATGTTCATTTTTTACATATATTTTTGTGTTGTTTATGGATGCATTACCTAGTTTTGTTTGTATGAAAAATGTTGTTTCCACCACAGCATGTGGAACACGCTGGTGAAGAAACCCACTTCTATTTTCCTCGACTTGTGAGAAATTCTAAAACATCTATGTTTTTGTGACAATAGAGGGTCTCTTATATCTCCTGGTGCAAGACTGGCACAAAGTTTTATATATTTTGTGGTACATTTAAAGAGTTCCACCTCGTGAATGTCACATAGTGAAGTAAATTGCATCTTTGTTACTCTTCAGGTGTATTTATCTTTAAAACGTGTATATGCTCATCATTGTTAAGGTAATATTCTACAACTGTTACCTTTAGTATACAAACATTCTGAAACAGTAAAATCTCTAATGTGTATCCCCTTTGAGTAATATTCCCCTTTTAAGTGAAAATAATTGTCTGAGATAGTATTGACAAATTTGATTAAGTTCAGATAAAAATTAGCTTAACTTTTATGGATAATTGGTTTAGCTTATCTTTGGATTAAGTAAGTATTCACAGAGATAATCTAATTCTTTTATTAAGTTTCGTAGATGCAGCTATGTTTAATCCAAAATTTAATACATTTTGATTGGTGGATTAAAGTTAATTCAAAAGTTAATCCATAAATTAGCTTAACTTCTCTATGAATAGTAACTTAAATATAATCCAATTTTTGTACTAACTTAAGGTAATCTTTCAGTGATCTTTTGCTTGCCCCTTTTGTGAATACAGCAACAGACCCTCAGATACCCTTTTCTATTCAAATTTGGCCAGGAACCTAGAATTCCAGGTTAGTGTTATCTGATATCATGTGACTCTAATTAACAGGGTCCAACCCTTATAATTTGGAGATATAAAAATAAATTCATAGATTGAATTCTGTGGATAATAGAAGGTTGGATAATAGAGGCTTATTTGTGTGTTACAAACTAACCTATAACCACATTTTTACAGTGTCATTGTCCATACTTTTTTTAAACTAAACATGGTGCTTGCTGTTTTTCAAATAATTATCGCATTTGTTTTATGGACATTTTATTATGTAATGTGCTATTTACCTTGTATGTGTTTGTTTGTTAAGCGTCCCTTGAAGATGGGACACTCACTAGTTTCTCCCCCTGTTTTCAGATAGCCTACACCACCTCTGCAGAATCTTCTAAGTTGAATATGTCCTCTAATAGAAGACCATTCAAAGGGATTTTTGGCATTTATCATCTATAGGTATGGAAAAAGTTTTCAACATTCAGGTACAAATTTGACTTTTGACGTTGGAAGTCATATCATCATTTTTCGAATACTTTCTTTTTACCAGATTTTCTCAAAAAATACAACATATAAATCCACAAAATTTGTCAAGTGCTTTCAAAATCTAGCTACCAGTCAAATTCCAGATCATTCGGGCCATAGTTGAACATTTGAGAGACGATTGATTATCATTTAGAAAAAAACATGCTGAAATTAACCCTTTTGGACACATTGTGTATGTCTACCCACACAGAAAACCTTACACAGGTTCAGTATGTTAATAAGGGGTGAAAAAATTGTGTTTATAGCTTCAAAAGTGACATCATTGTGCAGAAGGTACCTTTGACTCCAAAAAAATTTCCCCCTTGAGGATCAAGTTTATAAATTGGGGGGGGGGGGGGGGGGGGGGGGGGGGGGTGATGATGTACATTTATCCAGTGAACAAACGATTGTTTAAAGAAAAAAAAATACTTATTAAATTTCATTTTATCAGTATTTTTAATTTGAAATATTTAATATCAAGAACAAGGTATTGATTTTCTGATGATAACATACAAAGTGACAGAGTATTTTTACATACCTTATAATATAACTTGTTATGATATGTATTACTATGTACAACCCCATTAATGTATTTTACAAGCCTTTATCTTTGCCATTTGTTTAACCATTTGTCACTTTCTTTGCTGTGGAATGCTTGTTTTTACCTTATCAAAAACCATTTCTAGCTAATATGCCATTTCTTGTTTTCCCTTTACCTGAACCATTTTCCAGTTTCCATTTTTGGCTTATTATCTCCCGCTGGTCAGCAGGGTAGGAAAGTATAAATTATTGTGTGCATGCATGCATGTGTTATGTTTTATTATGGACAATTATTCCAAAAAATGCTGAATATATTCAGTTTGCTTAAGCGGGTGTACTAGGGTCCCAGGACATTTGGTTTTTGGTGGGTGAACTTTTAATCCCAACAATTAATTTATTAATATACCTTTAAGGTTATCCCTTAAATGGTTCAATATTAATAATTAAGCATCCCATGATACATTTTTCCAGTTGCTTCATTGATTTCATAATAAGGATTTATCTAGATTCTAAGAAATACCTATATTTTAAGGCGACAGTTCGTTTTACATATTGACTTTAAGATTGACACTTCAAGGATCTTATCAATCTAAGCTTACCTCATTTCTTATCTGAATAAGTTTTTCAGCTCCTATTTCATGAAGAGTATTGATCGCAACTTTGAGCCCTCTCATAACAGTACTTAGCCAGAACCTGGGTAAATAAATAAGTACCTCTCTTATAACTACAAAGAATAGAGCCTTTTCACTGAATCAGATGCTAAGCTACAAGATTGGTGATGAGATTCCTTCAAACAGGTCATCAAAGGTTTCTGTTTATATTGGTAATGTTGCATCCCCTCACTTTTTTGGCATACATGATGGGTATGATTAAAATATTACTTCTGATCATTTGTACCCCAGAGCCTTTAAAGGCTGTGTGGGTATTGTTATCACCCATGGTGTCCGTATGGACGTGCGGGTGGGCTATATATTGTAAACCATAAGGTGTAGGAAGTTGAAACTGGGTAGGGACATTGTGTGGGGACTGTAGGTTTACAGCGTCATGCTGTGACCTTGATTTGACTTTTGACCTTGCTGTAATGACCATAACCTTGAACTTTAAAATCTTGTCCAGACTATATCTTAGAAACCAGAAGGTGTAGGAGATTGATACTTGATAGGGACATTGGTAAGGGCATGTAGGTGTGCATGGTCAAGGTGTGACCTTGACCATTAAAATCTTGTCTGGACTATATCTCGGAATCTGTAAGGTATAGAAGGGTGATATTTAGTATGGAAATCAGTTAAGTACTGTAGGTGTGCAGGGTCATAGTGTGACCTGGATTTGACCTTACTGTAGCAGACTATATCTTGCAAACCATAAGGTGTAGGAAGTTGATATTTGGTAGGGACTTTGATTGGAGAGTGTAAGTGTGCAACATCAGTGTGACCTTGATTTGACCTTTAGTGACCTTGACCTTTAAAATCTAGTATGGGCCATATCTCAGAAACTGTAAGGTGTAAGAAGTTGATTCTTGGATGTGTGATTAGTTGGAGAGTGTAGATATGCTAAGTCATGGTGTGATCCTTGATGTAGGCTCTGCTAAAGTGTGTTTACCTGCCATAATTGAGACATCTTTCTCTTTTGACAAAGACAGATGGATTGCTGTTACTGATTATTAGATGTACCTTTACTTACTTGTGCTATTTCTATTGGTAGCTATACTTCAATCAAAAAATGTTACAGGTTCATTATTTTTAATGTAATTAATGCTGTCATCTTACAATTGAATTGTCTTGTTTTAAAACTTTATCTTTACATACATTTTCTCTCTCCTAAACATTATTTTCTCTACTTTATCATTGTTTGGTCCTTTACATAACTGACACTGTTTGCTCTGAAAGTCTTTGCACTGTTGCATGTCTTCTATATCTCATGCTGTCAAAAAAATTTTCTCCAGGCTATGGGGTATGGGCATCTCCAATGCTATTTTTCCTGTTTGTGAAGCCAAGTCAGTATTATTTGTAGACTATCTCAAATCTGTATAGTTAGAATATTCAAAGTACAATTGATATAATGATATAATCTATAATCTGATATATTTACTATTTTACTCTCTGGGATACATTAAACCATATCAAATTAAGCCTGATGCTAGTTCTGTAAAATTGCTAAAATTACTCTGTTAATATTGGATGTACAATTTTGAGTGTGACCAGTTTAGGTCATCTTAATTTTATTTACATTTGGAATTGATAATCTATAATGATTATAAAAGTAAGCTTTTTAATTTTATTATGATGCCCATCAAAAGAAAAATATCAGTACTTTTGAAGTCTAATTCTTTTCATAAGAATTTGTTTTGAGATTGTTCCTGTAATTTGGTCTAGTAGCACAATATTAACATTTTATTATTTTGTTTATTATAGCGACTTATTTGGGTTTAATGTTTATATCATGTGGGGTAGTCGTATTGGCAGGGGAAACCAGTATATACCAGCTGGTCAAGATTCTGGACTGAAAATTGCTGTGCAGTGGCAAGCAACTTTTATTATAGTGACATGTATAATAGAGCAGTGCATATTTCACTTGCAATATACATCAGGGTTTTATACCCAACCTCTTGATATTCTTGTGTTTCAGTTTAAATCATTTGAAGAAACAAACTTTTAGTGGAATGCTTTACTCTTGCTCAAATAATATTTTCTCTTATTCTAAATAAAATTCTTCAATAAAAACTATAATAATTTTTCTGAAGACAAACCTGAAATGTCCATGTTGTAATTGTTTTCAAAGTTATGTAAGAATGGTCATGAAGTGGGTTCACCACTATGTTGTCAATGTCATAAATTTTTTTTTGCATTTGAGTCCACTCTTTCTGAAAGAGAATTAATGTCCTGCTACAGACGCTTATTTGTATACAGGAGAAAATTCACACGGAGCGGGCTGCCAACTCCTGCATTTTCTACAGGCTATAGCTAAGCAAACGCTTGGCAGATTCTTTTCAAATTTTGCATGTGTATGCATTAGCCCTGGGATAAATTTCGGCGCTAAGTCACATGACAAAAAAAAAACTTTTTTTTTTAAAAGAGAGATGGACTTGACCAGATTATACTTTAAAAGTGCTCCACTTCTTTCCACTTGCAAGAAATTTGGCAAGTAACTTCGGTGTACAAATGTCTGGAAATCATTGTATCCACCGCAGGCACTGAAATTAGCCTCATTTTGAAAAACAAGATGGCCACCGTGGGCATTTCTTTGAAAATTATCTGCATTTTTCTACTGGCTGTTTCTACCTATATAGGTAGAAGGTTGAATCTCTTCAAAGGTGATATGTATAACAGACATTTGACCTTGAAGCTCTTAATTAAAGGTCATCCACAGAGTGCCAAAGTACCCAACATAGCGGACTTTAAAAGTGCCTATATCTCCCTTATTATTATTCATAGAGGTTTGCAATGTGAATGTCAATTTCAGATTTAAACTTGGACCCCTCCTTCAGGTTTGCAATGTGAAACCAACCTAAGAAAATCATGGGCTGGGAATCTTGTGATGTGGTCAGATTTGACCTTGGGCCCCTCCTTCAAGGTAAAACGAGGATAGCCAAACTTAAAAGTGCTTAGAACTCACTTATTATTGGTCCTAGAGGTTTGCAATGTGAAACCAACTTATAGGAAGTCATGGGCTGGGAATCTTCTGGTGTGGTCTGATTTGACCTTGGGCCTCTCTTTCAAGGCAAACCGAGGATAGCCAAACTTTAAAGTGCTTATAAGTCACTTATTATTGGTCCTAGAGGTTTGCAATGTGAAACCAACTTATAGGAAGTCATGGGCTGGGAATCTTTTGATGTGGTCCGATTTGACCTTGGACCCCTCCTTCAAGGTCAAAAGAGGACAGCCAAACTTAAAAGTGTTTATAACTTGCTTATTATTGGTCCTAGAGGTTTGCAATGTGAAACCCACTTTTGGAAATCATGGGCTGGGAATCTTCTGATGTGTTCAGATTTGACCTTGGGCCCCTCCTTAAGGTCAAACAAGGATAGAAAACTTAAAAGTGCTTATAACTCAATTATTATTGGTCCTAGAGGTTTGCAATGTGAAACCAACCTAAGAAAATCATGGGCTGGGAATCTTCTGATGTGGTCAGATTTGACCTTGGGCCCCTCCTTCAAGGTCAAACGATGGTTCACTGGCTTTGGTGAGTTTTCTTTCCGGTGGATACAGATTTGCATAGGTTCTCCGAAGCGTAAGTCTAATTTACTTTTGGAAGTGGGGTGATAAAACAACTTTCTGGTTTATTAACAATTAAATATTAAAATCTTTTCTTAATGATGAAAATGAAAAATCCTGAATATCTCAAACAGTGTGAGATAAAGTGATTTGGGCTGATTGTTTGGCCCATGGGGCTTCAGCAGAGTCACATGTAAACTTTTGGTAAAAATCTTTCTTCCACCATTTTTGGTGGTCATCTTGACAGTCTGGGTGTTGAGTAAATCACTGGTAATTCCCGACTTATTGCATATAGAGCATTTTCTTAAAATGTGTTCTTTATCTATTTTCAGCTAAGCCACAAGCCATTTGTTTTAGAATCTCTTGCTATAGCTAAGAAACTTTCAGCCATATTCTCATTTTGGCAGTTTTTGAACTGATTTAATGCATTTACTCATTGCAAAAAAAAAAAATGCAAAAGCCATCATATCCCAGAAATGGTGTGAGATAGAGTAATTTTGACCGAATTTTTGCTAAAAGGATATGTGCAACGTCATCTGCCCCATTTCTTAGAAAGCATTCTCTCACCCTTTTGGCAGCCAGTTTTAATTGCCACATAACACAAAAAAATGCATTTAACTTGGAAGCTTGGTGGGACGCTTTTTTTTTTTTTTGCTATGCAAAAACAATTGTTTCTTTTTCAAAGCAATACTCAGGACATGATAACGAAGGATTACCTACTCAACCATGCAAGAAACAATCCTCTTACAATAGATGTAAGCAAAATTAAAATTGGCATTTGTAGAAAACGGAGTTCTTGAAATTGAAAGTGTCTGATTTACTGGAGGTACTTTTGTTGAATTTACATTTTTCTGCCCTTAACATTTTTTGTAGTGGTTGAATATATTTTAGCATCAAGAAAAGAGAGCTCACTTGATTTCAAGTTTGGTTTCCTCACAGCTTCCCTAAAATCATAGTTTTCAATAATATGTCCTTTGATATTAATAATAAGCAAAAACAAGGTTCATTATATCCCCAGACAAAAGTCGGGGATATATTGGATTCAGGTCCGTCGCGCCGCCGCCGCCGCCGTAGAAATTTCCTTGTGGACGCGATAACTCAAAAACAAATTAATATTTTTTTTTCAAACTTGGTACACATGTTAAGGGTGCCCAAAGGAAGATCCCTATTTTAAGGTGACCTTAAACTCCCAGTAAAAAAGAACTTATGGCCACCTTAAGGTCAGAAATTGCACTTTTGGCCACTTAGAGCCCTGTAGGTCACAAACTATGATGCTCAGCTGGCTGAAATTTTACCTGACAACACATTAATATGTTCTTAGTACATGTGCCGAAAATCACGACTTTAGGTTGAGGAGAAAATTGTGTTTGAGGCCCATAAATACCCCCACTTGGGGATTTTTTGCTATACTTTTCACATATTTTGCCCTATAATTTGGAAGTGGTAATTCTGATGAGTCTCAAACTGCGCTAGGTATAACTTTGATATGTAATCCTTGTCTGTAGAAAATTTTAGGGCTGTAGGTTTACCCAAAGGGGTCGACTTAAGGTCTCAAAAGTGCCCACAGAGACCCAATTTATGCACTTTTTGCCACTTTCAAGCACTGTAGCTTTCAAACTATGTCTCTCATCTAAGTTAAATATCATCTGGGAATATATCTATGTGTTTTCTTATATGTGCCCCAACATTTAGGCCTTTAATAGACAGTTAACCTGTGTATCAGGACCATAAACACCCACCCGAGTGACCCTTATAAGACATTTTTCACATCTTTTTCCCTGTAACTTGGAAATGGTAAGTCTGAGAAGTTTCAAACTGTATTAGATATATATTCTGTGTGTAATCTTAGTATGTAACAGATTTTAAGTCTGAAGCTTTAATTTTGAAGGTCAAATTGAGGTCTCTAAAAGGCTCCCAAAGACCCAATATTTGGACTTTTTGCTACTTTTAAGCCCTGTGACTGTCAAACTATGTGACTGATAGAGCTCAAATCCTATCTGGGAAGATATTAGTATGTTATTTATATATGTGCCAAAAATTAAGGCTTTAAGAAGACATTTAACCTGTGTATGAGGACCATAAATCCCCACCCGAGTGACCATTTTTAGACATTTTTCACATATTTTGCCCTGTAACTTGGAAATGGTAAGTCTAAGAAGTTTCAAACTGTATTAGATGCATATTCTATGTGTAATCTTAGTATGTGACAAATTTTAAGTCTGAGGCTTTAATTTGAAGGCCACATTTAGGTCTCTAGAAGGCCCCATAAAGACCCAGTATTTGGACTTTTTGCCAATTTTAAGGCCTGTGACTGTTAAACTATGTGACTGATAGAGCTGAAATCTCATCTGGGAATACATTATTATGTTCTTTTTACATGTGCCAAAAATCAAGGCTTCAAGTAGACATTTAACCTGTGTATGAGGACCTTAAACACCCACCTGAGTGACCCTTTTAAGACATTTTTCACATATTTTGCTCTGTAACTTGGAAATGGTAAGTCTGAGAAGTTTCAAACTTTATTAGATACATATTCTATGTGTAATCTTAGTATGTAACAAATTTTAAGTCTGAAGCTTTAATTTGAAAGCCACATCGAGATCTCTAAAAGGCCCACAGAGACCCAATATTTGGACTTTTTAACCACCTTTAAGCCCTGTGACTGTTAAACTATGTGATTGATGGAGCTGAAATCCCATCTGGGAATGCATTATTATGTCCTTTTTACATATGCCGAAAATCAAGGTTTTTAGTAGACATTTAACCTGTGTATGAGGGCCATAGACACTCGCCCAAGTGCCTTTTTGGACATTTTTTCCGTATTTTGCCCTGTTATTTGGAAATGCTTAGTGTGACAAGTCTTAAACTGTATTATATATAATTTTTGTTTGTTATGTATGTCCCCCAAAAAGTTTCAGATCTGTTGTTTAATTGCTAAGGTCTCTTTAACAATTGTAAAATGCCCACAGAAACCCAATTTATGGACATTATGCCACTTTAAAGCCCAGTAACTGTCAAACTATGTGGGTTATAGAGCTGAAATCTTTGAATTTTTAAAAGGAAATGCCTGTCTATTTAAATTTTGAATATTAATAATGTTATGGCTATCTTAGTCTTTTAAGAACTTATTTTTGTGTGTTATACCTCTGCTTGCTGAGTTTTTAACTTTTTAAAATGAAACTGGTTAAACATATTCAAGTAGACAAAATGGACACTTTAAGTGAGCTTTAAGTCCCAATATTAATGAAATTATATCCTTATGTAGTAAAAGTAGGGGATTTTTAACCCTCAACTAGCCCAGTTTTATTCAACTTGCCTCAGTTAATTTTGACACAGCTCCTACAGTTATGAACTCATTTCAGTTGATAATCACATACTTAAAATTCTCAATTCTTTTTGTATTTGAGTACCCCTTTTATATAGATTGTTTGTTTACCATTTATGCATCCCCCACCCGGATTCCCCCCACCCACCTCTGGGACCTCCAGCTATATTGAGTGACACTAAATAAACAAAGGTATTTAATGATATCAGATGAGAAACAAAGAACTCAATGGGGTTGCAGATCTTGTGTAATAGTGAGAGAGGTGTGGAGAAGGGGAGAGGGGTGGGGGTGGGAGGTGGTGGGCTTCATTACATATAACACAAAGGGGAGTCAGAACTGAGATTGTGTCACATATTTAGGTTGCATATATATGGACCACATATATAGGTATAGAGGAAATGAATAACTGAAAACAATTTGCAAATTCTAAAAATAATATAATAAAATAATAATATAAATAATTTTTTTTTAAATAATATTTTATTTGTGAACAAATATAGAAACAGATATGCGCTTTTGGGATTATGAATTTTAGAATGGACATTGAATCATCAATCATTTAAATACTTTGAAGGAAGATTGAAAAGTATGATGAGTTGAGTTAAAAATAATATTTTATTTGTCAACAAATATAGAAACAGATATGCTCTTTTGGGATTATTATTTTAGAATGGACATTCAATCATCAATCATTTAAATACTTTGAAAATATGTTTAGAGTTATCATTGCAGGAAGATTGAAAATATAATTTGAGTTATGTATTCGGCGTCTGGGGATACACCATCTTCCTTGGAAGATATAAACAGAGTAGATTGATGTGCTGAAGTTCATATAATAATGGGTAATTATGTTTTAAAAAATTCCCGATCAAAACCTGTGGCGTGAGTGATGACCTGTCTGGGGATATGTTGGCGCCGAGTTGGCCCAATCTAGTTTTAGAATGGACATTCAATCATCAATCATTTAAATACTTTGAAAATAGGTTTAGAGTTATCATTGCAGGAAGATTGAAAATATAATTTGAGTTATGTATTCGGCGTCTGGGGATACACCATCTTCCTTGGGGAGATATAAACAGAGCAGATTGATGTGCTGAAGTTCATATAATAATGGGTAATTATGTTTTAAAAAATTCCCGATCAAAACCTGTGGCGTGAGTGATGACCTGTCTGGGGATATGTTGGCGCCGAGTTGGCCCAATCTAGTTGAATTAGTGGGTTGTTCAATATCTGTTTTACAAAAGCCGATTGTTCAAAATAACTACTTAAACAGTTTTGACAATAAAAGTTGTACACACCAGAGGCTGTCCCCCCTGCTAGTGGATGGGTCAACCTGCCTTCACTGTTACACACTTTATTGCATAATGTATATATTTTCATATTTCATACTGTGTATGAATGGCACTCTATATATCTCTGTGTACCCTCACCTCCCCTGGGAATCTTTATTTACTTTGTTCAAAAAAGGGTAAATTAACATTAAAAAATTGTATAAGCAATCAGAAGATTCAGTTGTTCTAAAATATCTCTTTTAACTGGATTGTAAAAAAATACCTTGGTTGCTAATGTATTCTTGAAAATTTAAAATTTGGCCCTAGTGTATTAGTTGTAAATAATCTGCAATGCACCATTTTCACAAAGCCTTTTGACAGTTTTCAGTTGTAAGTCCAGTACCACTGTGAGATTATATGTCAATTGTTAAACCATGTTGTATTTGTCATTTAAAAGTACATTCCCTTCTGATTTTGTGATGGAAAGAATTACACTGTGCATTGTCTTCCATAATAAAATGTATACACATTTGCAATTTCTGCACAATTTTTCCTTATTATCACGTTTTCCTAATCTTACATTTTGCTCATTATCTCCGAGTCATTGACAATTTTCAAAGCTATATAAAAATAACTTAGTTAAATAAGCATGAAGTTTTTTCAGTCAGAATTTTATTTTGTTGGAAAAAAATGTCAGCGTTAAAATTAACTTTTGGTATAATTTAGAGAAACAATGTGGTAATTGCTTGAGCCAAACATTCAGATTCTTCAAACTAGAAAAAACATCCTAGTCCTGCTTTGTAAATAATCATTTTATTGCGTTAATACATCCTATCCAATGGACAATTGCTAATCCGGTCGGCGCAGACCGGCCCGCCAAACGCCAGTAAAAGACGTCCTGTGTCTCTACTGGCTGGCCGGTCCCAGTACTGTGCACTCGCGAGGTGGCGCATCGTACTTCCTTCCTGTATAGACAGAGTGACATCATAGCATCTTTGTTGTTTGGCGCGTGTACTGTGCAGACATGTTTTCAACAATCTCCAGATATTTTAAGGAAAAGTGTGGATTATGACGGATTTTCAACCTTATATGTGAATAGTTTAGTGTAGAAATGTTATCTACATATCAAGCACATATATATACATTAAGAAATCTGCTGGAAACGCTCCCTAGTTGACTCAATTTAGTGTTGATGATAGGGCAGTAACCGACGAGAAATATGACGGCAGCCATTTTGCTAGTTTCCTTCCATTCAACACTTGTGTTGTTAGGGGCAGATTGTCTATATTTAGAAGGAAATGGATATACTACTTACAAGGTATTTTTATCTGTGTCTTTTGTTTGAATGTACCTTCTGTAAGCTTCCAGCTACAATCACGAAAGAAACCTCAGTATTTATAACTATAAATAGAAGGAATTCCCCAACAAACATGAGATGCATTCTTCAGATTTCTTCAGAGTGCACTGGTACCGACTTCTCTGCTGTATAGCATCAGTCACACCAGCCAGCTCGAGTATTCAGTGTTTCTCATCAGAAGCAAGAGATGCTTTCTTCAGATTTCTTCAGAGCGCACTGGTCCAGACATTTTTGTGTAAAGCATTAGTCGACCGGCAAGCTCCAGTTCAGCCGACCTCACAATAGATATTCACCTTCAGAGCCCACTGGTACAGGCTTCTCTGCTTTTAAAGCATCAGCCGACTGGCCAGCTAGAAAAAACGCGACCTCTGACGTCATCTTTTCCAGGAAGCTGGTCATGTGAATCACCGACCAGATCACAAAGCTGATCACGTGATTCACCAACCAGGAAAGTTGGAAGTACATTCTTCAGAACTCATGTCTCCTGTGATTCCAGTCCCTGCTTTGCAGACCCAGCCTTGTTGTCGGTAGTGGGGTTTTGTGGACAGTCAGAATACTGTAAAGTTGCCGGTTAAGTATCACACAAAGAATGCGACCACTGATGTCATCTCCAAGCAGCCAATCGCGTGTCCGTCCGACCAACAAGCTGGTCACGTGACATGCCAACCTACAATTGCTTCCAAAAATAGCAACTGTCAAATGTACAAATAAGACGTGCGCTTAAAAGAAATACTTTAATTAATGGAGGAAACGTGCAGTAAGCTGAATTCAACACAAAAGATAGTTGTAAACTTGCTTCAGCAACTGGTTACAGAGTGTACCGACCGGGTACCAGCTACACAACCTTGTACAGCTTACCCGACCCAACCAGTTACAGAGTCTTCCGACCTAGTCCATTCAACTCAGTGTTGATTTTGGGGCAGGCAGACAGTAAACATCTACAACATATGGCTTCTACCGACCAGGTGCCGACCACACAGCCTGCACTTAAGAGTTTGCTTCACCTTAGCCGGTTACAGAGCCTTCCTGCCTATTACCAACCAGCACCAAGAATCAAGCAATCCACAGGCCTTTCTACCAGCTGGTCACTCTTCATCAGCAGCCTATTCACCGGCCTAAGACCGATGACAGGCCTATTAATGGTGTAGTCTCTGACAGGAAGTTTTTCCTACACAGAAACTGCTTCAACCGGTTACAGAGTTCACCAACCAGTTACCGGCTATACAGTTTTCACTGAGCAGTTTTGCTTCACACCAGCTGGTTACAGAGACTACCGACCTTTTTCAGTACCAGTTACAGAGGACCAGAACCGACCAGCAGACCCACCTGGGGATCACCTAGTTAATAGACCAGTTACTAAATTCAATGGTCTGCCTAGCCTACCAGTTTTACTGGTTACAGTACTGGTTACAGAGTATCACAGAGTACAGAGATTTACTATAACCAAAAATTGCTGGTTACAGACAAAACAAATGGTTTTTTTGAACAGCAAGAGAAACGGTGGTCCACACTCAAACAAGCTTTCATCGTGTCTGGTCAGGGGTCAGCCTTCATACAAATGACAATATGTACATTCTCCACCTTACAGGCGACTGACCCAGGGCCAAGAGTCTATAAAATGTGAAGAGTTGTATCAGCGCCACCGGACTGGACCACAGCAATAACAGATGGACTTTTAACTGGTTTTCATTGTCACCAGGTCGGACCATTGTCCGGAGGGACAGAAAATGTTTGTCAGACTACCAAATGTCCCAAATGTGGCACACAATCTGCCTGTAGGGTCCAGACTAAATCCGTTTTGGGAACTTAGGAAGCCTTGGGGGCTGGACCCTAGGTAGTACAATGTTGAAGGAGGGCTACACTCTCCCTTTCTAGTCAAGACCAACTTGACAAGGTCACCAAAAATCATCTACTGCTATGTACATTCTCACAGGAACCTATATTGGTAAGAGGCATTACATCAGCTTATGGACAAAGATACAGTCGAGCCAGTTCAAAATCTCTGGGCTTCTTCAACCGACCTTTCTTGGTTCCAAAACCACACAGCCATTGGAGACCTATTCTAGATCTGAACAAACCAAACCTTTCGGAGACCATCAGGACCTCCCTCCAACAAGGGGAGTGGGTTACCTTAATAGATTTCAAGGACACCTACTTCCATATACCTATACAGGAACAATCCAGGAAATGACCAAGATTTCACATCCAAGGTCAGGCATACCAGTTCAAGGCCCTGCCATTCGGTTTGTCCACAGCACCCATGGAGTTCACTGTGATACCAAAGGAGGTGAAACTGATGGCCATACACAAGGATTTAAGAATCCACCAGTACCTAGACGACTAGTTGGTGAGAGCCAGATCCCACCAGGCTTGTCTGTAACATACACAGGAACTAGTAAAAATGTGTCAGCAACTGGGTTGGCTGGTGAACTTGGAGAAATCAGAGCTGTAGCCCAAACAAGACTTCGATTTTGTAGACTACCAGTTCGACCGCAGATCTGGCCGGGTCCGACTGACTCCGAACCGGTGGCAGAACCTTCAAGAGAAAATGCTGAATCTGCTATCCCTACCGGCTTGCCCGCTCTGGGAATTCATGTCCTTGATAGGTTTACTAATAGCTACAAAAAAGGAAGTTCATCTTGGCTGACTCCATATGAGACCCATTCAGTGGCATCTAAAAAAAACCCCAAAAAGCAAGCAATCAGTGCCAGTGAACAGGCTCTGTGTCAGCTGACTGTGTGTTTTGAGTTTCAGAATTGAATTGACAGAAGAAAAGGACACAAAGTTGTGCCCTGCAAATGGTATTCAGAAGGAAAGTAACAAGGTAACTGTTTAGGTGTAAAAAGTAGGTTGAAAACATATTTAAAGAAAATATTGCAAATGCAATAGTTTTGAAGTTACAACTCAACAGTGAGAATGTCAAAAGAAGCTTTTGCTCAGCTATGCAATCAGTTAAAGGGCTGCAATTTTAATATGGTATAGCTCAAGCAAAAGTAGGTAAATAACATATTTAAGGAAATACTGTAAATGAATAGTTTTCAAGTTACAACTGATTTACTCAGCAATGAGAACTTGACAGTAGCTATTACTCAGCTATGCAAGGAGCTACAGGTCTGCAATTTTACTATTTTATAGCTGACCCAAAAGTACATTAACCTATTTAAACAAAATACTCTAAATGCAATAGTTTTCAAGTTACAACCAACTCAACAGTGAAAATCTAAAAGTAGCTCTTGCTCAGCTATGCCATGAGCCACAGGTCTACAATTTCACTATGTTATAGCTGACCCAAAAGTAGGTGAACAACATATTTTAACAAAATACTCTAAATGCAATAGTTTCCCAGTTACATCTGATTTACTCAACAGTGAGAACCTGAGAATAGCTATAATACCTGGGAATAGAGAGAATAAAGAACCTGAGAATAGCTAGAATACCTATGCCATAAGGTACTCTGCAATTTTACAATGTTATAGCTAATTCAAAAGTGGATGAATAAGATATTTAAACAAAATTCTCTGAATGCAATGGTTTTCAAGTTAAAACTGATTTATTCAACAGAGTTTTCCTCAAAGTAGCTATTGCTCAGCTATGCAATTAGCTACAGGTCTGCAACTTTACTATGTTATAGCTGACCCAAAAGTAGGTGAAAAAACTATTTAAAGAAAATACTCTAAATGCAATAGTTTTTAAGTTACAACTGATTTACTCAACAGAGAAAACCTCAAAGTAGCTATTGCTCAGCTATGCCATGACCTTATTTATATAACAGGTCTGCAACTTTACTATGTTATAGCTGACCCAAAAGTAGGTGAACAATATATTTAAAGAAAATACTCTAAATCCAATAGCTTTCAAGTTAAATCTGTTTTACTCAACAGCGAGAACCTCAAAGTAGCTATTGCTCAGCTATGCACTGGAGCTACCGGTCTGCAATTTTACTATGTTAAAGCTGACCCAAAAGTAGGTGAACAACATTTTCAAACAAAATACTCTAAATGCAATAGTTTTCAAGTTACAACTGATTTACTCAACAGTGAGAACCTCAAAGTAGCTATTGCTCAGCTAGGGAATGAGGTACAGGTCTGCACATTTACTATGTTATTGCTCACCCAAAAGTAGGTGAATAGCATTTAAACAAAATACTGCAAATGCAATACTTTTCAGGTTACAACTGATTTACTCAACAGTGAAAACCTCAAAGTAGCTTTGTTCAGCTAGGGATTGAGGTACAGGTCTGCACTTTCACTATGGTGTAGCTCACCCAAAAATAGGTGAACAACACATTTAAACAAAATACTGTAAATGCAATAGTTTTCAAGTTTCAACTGATTTACTCAACAGCGAGAACCTAAAAATAGCTATTTCTCAGCTATGCCACGAGCTACAGGTCTGCAATTTTACTATGTTATAGCTGATTCAAAAGTACATGAATAACATATTTTAAACAAAATTCTCTGAATGCAGTAGTTTTCAAGTTACAACTGATTTACTCAACAATGAAAACCTCAAAGTAGCTATTACTCGGCTATGCCGTGAGCTACAGGTCTGCAATTTTACTATGTTCTAGCTGATTCATAAATACATGAATAATACATGAAACAAAGTACACTAAATGTAATAGTTTTCAAGTTACAAGCAATTTACTCAACAGTGATAACCTCAAAATTATAGCTATTACTCCGCTATGCAATGAGCTACAGGTCTGAAATTTTACTATGTTATAGCTGACCCAAAAGTAGCTGAATGACATTTATACAAAATTCTCGTAATCCAATAGTTTTCAAGTTACAAATGATTTTACTCATTATGAAAGGTACTGAAAAGTCACAGAGTAGCTATTACTCATTTAGCTATTGGGATAGACACCCAAGTTACTCACCATGTTGCAGCTATGGAAAAAGTAGCTGAATAACATATTTTAACAAAATGCTCTAAATGCAATACTTTTCAAGTTATACTGCCGCAGTCCACACATGCGCAGGGTACTAACAAGGATATTTCTTTTTAAAATATTCAAGTTGGTCGTGATGATTTCATGAATTTTAATGCATTAAAAATTATTTAAAAAATTCATAAAACAAGAATTCAGAAGAATTGTACTGTGTCACCAGCTTTGGTTAAAGACTGAAGCTGATGAAATTCAAAAGGACAAAAATTATGCTGGACATAAATAGTTGGCTGACTGGCAGTATTTTTGCAGATCCAGACAATCCTTGAGAAGTACTGAGCCATGGTGAGGCTCCAACTTGTTGAAAAAATATAACCTAGATCCAATGTACAGGATATGACAAATGGACACAGGCAGACAGAGAGGCAAACACATGAAGTTATCACTTCCCAAGTTTTTACTAGATGTCAGCACTAAGTAGGTAATTCAATAAAGTATCTTTGGGGTAACCTACTATAAAACTGATGGTCATATGCCCATATAAGTTAATGCACTGTGCAACATGGTTCCTGTTTTGTCTGCCTCCTCTGTTCATGGAGGAAAGAAGGAACTACTTATATTTGTCAGCTATTTTGTGGGACAGCAAACAAGCCAGATCATTGTCTAATCTTGTGGAGTGAAAGGTCACTTAACCCTACAGATCTTCTTCAGGACTGTTTATATCCACAACCTAAAACCAGAAAAGAAGTGTTGCAATGGCAATAGTTGCTAGGTACTGCTGAAAATGTAATCACTTCCAATCTGTGCAGGGGTTAGGAATGCATAGAACCCATAAAAATATTTGTAAGTCCAAGAAACAGAAAGAAAGTGATGCCGTGGCAACACTTGTTGCAAGTTATAGCCAAAAACTAATCAGCTCCAATCTGTACAGGGGTATGGAATGCAAAGAACCCATCAAATTATTTATAAGTTCATGGAACAAGAAAGGACGTGTTGCCATTGCAACACTTGTTGCCAGGTAGTGTCGAAAAACTAGTCAGCTCCAATCTGTGCTGGGGCTTGGAATGCCAAGAAACCTCAAAAATGTTTATATATAGGTAGAAGAAACAGAAAAAGTGTTGCAATGACATTTGTTGCCAGGTATTGCCCCAAAAACTAAGCAGTTCCAATCCGTGTAGGGGTATGGAATGCAAAGAACCCACAAAAATATTTATATATGGGTCCAAGAAACAGGAGTGTTGCCATGGCAACAATTGTTGCCAGGTATTGCCGAAAAACGAATCAGCTCCAATCTGTGCAGGGTTATGGAAGGCAAAGAACCCATAAAATTATGGCTTATGTTCCTTTTGATTTGAGGAAGATTAGTCAAATATTGGTCAAGCTACTAGTTTTAAAAATTACTATGCACAGCAAAGAACAGGAAATGCAAAATATTATGTTCAATTTAAATAAAATTCCTCTCTGTGAATTGTGTATGGATTTTAATGCAATAAAAATGACACATGACATTATATATGTGTGATTAACCGAGAGGAAAGGAAAACCTTATCACTCATGCTACCTTCACTGGAGAATATCAAAAGGCACTTCTGTATTGACCAGACCAGTTTTCCAGCTTTGTTAGAATTCTGACATGGAATCAGTTCTTTTCAGATCACACATAGAGAACTTAGACTACTGTGCTGCAGATATAATTTCTAATGGTTGACAAAATAGAATGGCCTTTTGGGTTAGCAGGTTTGACATCTAATCACAGGCAATCGCCTCTGTCTAGCTTTCGATATCTATACCTATTTAAAGGCAAAATACTGCAATTTATGTTGCTTTTGATTTGATATTTGGTTGGATTTTAATGCAACAAAAATTATGTGGCACTATATATGTGTGATAAACTGAGAGGAAAGGCCGACTTTATCACTTGTTCTACCTTGACTGGGAATATAAGAAGGTACTTCTGGATTTACCCGAACAATTATTCAGCTTTGTCACAATTCTGAAATGGAATCAGTTGTTTTCATATCACTCCCGGAGAACTTAGACCACTGTGCTTCAGATATAATTTCTTATGGTTAACAAAATAGAACGGCTTTGTAGGTTAGAAAGTTTGACATCTAATCACAGGCTGTCACCTCTGTGTAGGTTTGATTCCCACAAACGTCAATGCAAAGGACCAATCCTAATATGACCCTATCTGTTGCATGGGACATAAAACCACAACTTTGACAAAATTAAATCCACATAATCAACAGGTCCATATTTAACTATCCGTAACTCTGTCATTTTGTTGTGTTATATATAATATATTAATTACATCATATTTATGCATGACAACTGGTTTGGCTTTTTAAAATATTTGAAAAAAAACATGAAGACCTGTTGAGATGCACAATCTTGCTGGAATTTTGTTTAAAATATTTTTTGATTGTTTTATTGAAGCTAGCAATATAATATCTATACCAATTTAAAGACAAATACTACAGCTTATGTTCCTTTTAATTTGAGGAAGATTGGTCAAATATTGGTGAAGATGCTAGTGTTAAAAATTAGTATGCGAGGCAAAGAACAGGAAATGCAAAATATTATGTTCAATTTAAATAATATTCCTCTCTGTAAATTGTGTATGGATTTTAATGTAATAAAAATGACACATGACACTATATATGCATGATTAATCGAGAGAAAAGGCAGACTTTATCACTCATGCGACCTTCACTGGAGAATATCAAAAGGCAGCTCTGGAATGACCTGATTAGTTTTCCAGCTTTGTTAGAATTCTGACATGGAATCATTTCTTTTCTGGTCAACCTAGAGAACTTAGACCACTGTGCTTCACATATAATCTCTTCTTGCCCCTGTTCCACCAAAGGACTAAGTCCCGATCCTGTCCCCGACCCTTAATCGTGGACAGTCGGTGAAAAAAAGGTAAAATGGGCGGAAATACTGGATCAGTGTAAAAGTCTGGGATTAAGGCAAGATCGACCCCAGGGGGCCTGAGGAGGCCTCAGGCCGCCCTACAGAGTCCCCGACTGGTCTGGGACTAAGAACCGACTAAGCCATTTTTCTGGTCGGTTTGATCCAAGATCTGGTCGTAGACATACCGACTGGGTCCCTGGACGTCTCAGGCCTCCTGGGACTAAGCCCCGACTAACCCACGACTAAGTCCCGGCCTCCTCAGGCGTCCCCAGACCAATGTGGCCGATTCTTGTTTTGTAATGGGACTAAGCATCGCAGGAGGCCTGGGACTAAGGCACTAAGGTGTCTGGGACTAAGGGTCGCAGGCGGCCTGGGACAGCATAGGACTGTGTAAATTTGGTCTGAGGAGGCCTGAGGAAGCCTGGGACTGGACATTTTGTTTATGGCGGGAAAAAAGAGTCGGTTTGGGTCGGGAAAAATATCAAACATGTTTGATTTTTCTCACGGCCCCAACCGACAACTACCGACCCTTACAGGATGCCTGGGACTAAGCAAATTTTTCAAACCGACCCTCAAAAACCCTTAATCGGGAGCCTTAGTCGTGTGGTGGAACACCCACATATGGTTGACAAAATACAATGGCCTTATGGATTAGAATGTTTGACATCTAATCACAGGCTCTCACCACTGTGTAGGTTTGACTCCCACAAATGACAATGTGGAGGACCTGTCCTAATATGACCCTGGCTGTTGTTACATGGGACATAAACCACAACTTTGGCTTTTGACAAAATTAAATCCACATAATAAAGAAGTCCATATTTAACTCTCCCCGCCTCTTTTTGTATCATATATTAACAAATCAATAAATAAATATAGACAGCACATCAGGGGGTGTAGTCACAAAAGGGATCAAGCTGAAGTTGAGCCAAAAAGTGTCTAGTTGTTTATAGTAAGCTTGAGCAGATTTTTGGCTCAACCTGAGCCTGATCCCATTTGTGAATATAGCCCCAGAACCCAAAGTCATCTGGTTATCATGAATGTTTTGTCTCCTGTAAATATTTTCGGTTGACACAACTTGCAACTTCCTGGGGGGTCACAAAATAAATTGACTGGGTACCAGACAAATTGAAAGACACTTTGTCGAGGTTTAGTAGATTTGACGGAAAGAAAAGATTGACGTCATATGTTTTCAAGAAAAACACGGTCCAGATAGATCTTATCAGCACAGTTCATTTCCTCTTTTAATTAGGTTGCTGAGGTCAATAACAAAAATTCCTCCACAAATCTTAAAAACAAAAGATTGAAAACTGTGAAATTCATAGAATGTTTAGTAGTTAAAATTATTCAAAACGCTCTGAAAACGGCAATTAGTTCCCACTCGAAACACCCGAAATTCTTGAAGAAAGACCCGTAAAAACACATAACTGTATTAGGTTGGAAGGCGCATGCGCGCCTCCAACTCAATAAAAACTGGAGGGTACCAGAATCACTAGAAAAGGTGATCCCAATCCCCGGGTCCCTGCACCCCCATTTACAATGGTGGCTGAAGGAAGACAATATACATACACTCCAACCATTACACCCAATATAACATGCTGTGCAAATACTTACAGACACATCAATAGAAGGGTGGGGCGCTAACTTAGGCGAGCACACTGCAAGTGGAACCTGGTCCCTTCCGGGAAGCAAGCTGCATATAAACTATCTGGAACTAAAAGCAGTCTTTCTAGCTTTAAAAGAGTTCCAAGACCTTTGCTCAAACGAGACAGTACTTGTAGCAACCGACAACACCACAGTAGTGTCATACATAAACAAGGAAGGAGGTAGGAGGTCGAGCCAGGAGGTTGGGCCCTACTATGGAGAATCTTGACCTGGTGTACCAGGAAACAAGTGACTCTAAAGTCCGACACATTCCAGGCTGGCTGAACGTGGTAGCAGACAAGCTATCCAGGGTAGGCCAGACCATCCAAACAGAGTGGTTTCTCCTTCCAGAGGTCTTCCACTCAATATGCAGCAGGTGGCACCGGCCCAAAATAGACTTATTTGCCACAAGGTTCAACAACAAGTTGCCTCTGTTTATGTCACCGGTACTGGATCCCCTGGCCACAGCACTGAATGCGCTCAGTCTGCCATGGTCATGGTAGGATCTCTTCAAGAATCAGCTGGCCAAAGAGGGTCCAGTGTGGCCCCAGGGGTTAGAACAGCCCTGGCCCCAACTCTGGATAGATTCCTTAAGTCTGACAGGTCCCTCTGTCCGGTCAGACCATTGCGCTACTATTTGGACAGGACCTCAGACCTCAGGGCAGAATAAGGAGGTGGTTTTTGTATCCTTTAAGAAAGGTTTTGACAAAGACATCTCACCTGCCACTATCTCCTCTTGGATCAAGCAGACTGTGATCCTATGTTATGAGCTCTCTGACCAGGAGGCCCACACTTTACATCAGGTTAAAGCCCATGTCAGGGCCTTTGGTGCCTCTAAGATCTTCCAGTCGAGAGTCTCCTTAGATCCAATCTTGTCAGCCTGCTGCTGAAGTCACAAAATACCTTCACACAGTTCTATCTGAAGGGTGTGGCTTGGGCTGATTCAGAGCTTTACCAATTGGGCTTGGTAGTGGCTGCTCAGCAGATCCACAAGTGGCCCTTAGATTGAGAAGATTTGTATATATGTACATAGTGTAAACAGTTCTTCATGTACATAGTAAAAAAAAATTTAAAAAAATTAAGTGTAACATGCTTCCTTCGGGAGGTTTATTTGCATTCTGGGACTGAACTCATCCCCCTCTTCCCCTACCTCAGAGCAGGTCTGGAAAAAGGGGGGGGGGGGGGCGACGTTGGTATAGCCCCGGGTAACCGGCTGCTGGCAACTGACCATGGCCTTACACAGTTTCCTGACCTTAAGGTCAACACAGGCCTGGGCCTATAGGTCTCCTGACGAAGTCAGCCTAGACCGTAGGTTAAAATTTGCTACTTGTGAGTTCACATAAGTCCCCAGTAACTTACCCGCCAACCAAGCGGTAGTTATTCAGGAATTGTCCATTGGATAGGATGTATTAACACAATAAAATTGCAAGTTTAATAAGTAAATTAAATTTTTATATGTTAATACCCTATCCAACTGACCCTCCCACCGACCCCACTATCAGCTTACTAGGGGTCTAATAGGTTTAGACAATGAAAAAGATGCTATGACATCACTCTGTCTAGACAGGAAGGAAGTACGATGTGCCACCTTACGAGTGCACAGTACTGGGACTGGCCAGCAGGTGGAGACACAGGATGTCTTTTTCTGGCGTTTGGCGGGCTGGTCTGCGCCAACCGGATTAGCAATTGTCCATTGGATAGGATATTAACTTATAAAATTTTAATTTACTTATTAAATTTGCAATTTCATGATCATCACATCTGTTATTTGTACAATTCCAGTTCATTGCAACTCAACACCTGTCTTAATATGACAATAGATGTTCAAAAATTGTAACTTGGTCTTTGCTCAACAGCTCACAAGGTTAAGTAAAAATGATGTTCCATTAGCTCAAAAAGATAGTAAAACCAGCAATCAGTGCCCGTGAATGGGCTCTGTGTCCGCTGACTGTGTGTTTTGAGTTTCAGAGTAGAAGTGACAGAAGAAAAGGACACAAAAGTTGTGCCCAACTAATGGTATTCAGAAGGAAAGCAAAATGTAATAGTTTTCAAGTTACAACTGATTTACTCAACAGTGAGAACCTGAAAGTAGCTATTGCTCGGCCATGTAATGATGTTACAGGTCTGTAATTTCACTATGTTATAGAGGACTGAAAAGTAGGGGAATAACATATTTAAAAAAATTACTGTAAATGCAGTAGTTTTCAAGTTATAATCAATTTACTCAACAGTGAGAACCTCAAAATAGCTATTGCTCAGCTATGTATTGAACTACAAGTCTGCAATTTTACTATGTTATAGCTTAGCCAAGTAGCTGAATAACATATTTAAACAAAATTCTCTAAATGTAATAGTTTTCACGTTACAACTGATTTACTCAACGGTTAGAACCTCAAAGTAGCTATTACTCAGCTATGCAATGAGGTACAGGTCTGGAATTTCACTATGTTATAGCTGACCCCAAAATAGGTGAATAACGTATGAAACACTATACTATAAACGCAATAATTTTCAAGTTATAAGTGATTTACTCAACAGTGATAACGGTAAAGTAGCTATTACTCCGCTTTGCCATGAGCTACAAGTTTCCAACTTTACTATGTTATAGCTGACCCAAAAGTAGCTGAATAACATATGTATACAAAATTCCATATATGCTATAGTTTTTAAGTTTATAAGTGATTTTACTCCTTATGGAAGTGACATAACGTAGCTATTGCTCAGCTATGGGGATAGATGCCCAAGTTACTCACCATTTTATAGCTATGAAAAAAGTAGCTGAATAACATATTTCAGCAAAATGCTCTAAATGCAATACTTTTCAAGTTATAAGTGATTTAGTGCATAATTTTATGAATTTTAATGCATTAAAACTTATTTCAAAAATTCATAAAAAGTTAATGAAGAAAGCTCCAGGCCTTATACTGACACAAAGGAATCTACCCGTATCCTAGTACATATATGCAAAATAAGAGAGAAATCCCTTCAATAGTTAATGAGAAAATTGTAATAGAGTGTTGAAATTTTCACACTTTGGGTAGGGGTACCTCACTTCTAACAGCTCTGGGGAACAGACGAACAGACAGAGCTGCATAAATTTTACGATTTATCGTCCTCGATAGTTATGGTATCTTTTAAAAGTAACAGCATGTCTCTAGGCCTTGTACTTTTGGAGAAGAAGATGTTCTCGTGGACGCAGACACCGTAGAGTGATGCCATGATGTCAGCTTTGGCCTAGTGGTTCATACGACCAGTACTTATTTCCAATTTCTGTGTCATACAGTGACTGTATGTATACTTCTACTCCCCTGAACAGGATGTCATCCTGTCCCAGGTTTATCTCTCTTACTAGTTTCAACACCAATCTGTACTCCTGGTGTGAAGACAGACATATGTATAATGTACCTTGTCCAGGGGGTATAATCTCCCTAACCCAGCCAAGGAATAAAACCTTGGCCCTTCTGTTCTGGAGTCTAACACCCTTACCACATGGCCAGGAAGAACAGTTCATGAGGACAAAGACACAATTATAAATGTCCTAAAGTTTTACTCTAAATATTCAAATGTTAGTGTCACAGATAAACCCATTTCTTAATATAATACTTTATTTATTGTAATTTTAATATCTTGTACAATATCTTCTGATGAAAAAAATGACTAGCTATACAATTCTGTTCACCTATGACTAGCTATTACTACATAGTCATGCACGGAATATTAAGCGCTTCGGTGCCATGATTTAAAAATCTCTGTTAACTCACAATTACTCTGTTTTGTTTTTTTTGTAAAAAAAAACGGGATTTTTTTCTTTATTAATTGTCTCAGCCATTACTGTAAAGTTAACAGAATGAAACCGTGCATGATGCACAACAATTACAAACCAAAATGGAATTTTATCTTTATGTATGAGAACTGTTCTGTATGAAATATTTTAATTTTAATTTTGCTACATATGAAAATAAAGGAATATTTTCTTTCTCACATGAAGGTTCATTCTGTTCAAAATTTAACATCCCAGCAACAGTAAATGGTAAAATCCATCTGAATGTAACAAATATAATAATATAATTTATAATCTTCATGATTAGGTAAATATGATTTATCTGAAAAATCCAAATACTTTCATGTGGTGGATCAATAAATCTCGGCCCAAAACATACTTTACAAAAAAAGAAACATTTAAAACGAACAATTTTAAATGACTATAACATTTTTACAAATGAAAACAATTGAACAGAGGGATGTATATTTGATAACAGATCTACCTGACATAATACTGCACAGGATTAGTATGGACACTAGAAATACAAACACTGCTAAAATGACACCAAAACTAGACAAGAAATATGTCAGATCTCTGTGGAAACTTTACATCTAGAACTGTTTTATGAGCAGCACCCTTAATATTCCTTCATTCTTTAAAACACAATTATTGGAAACTTGTGCACAAACGATTCTTAATCAATGTTACAATTGTAGTGAAAAAACTAAATATTCTGGCTAGAACTGATACTGTAAATTGTAAAATATGACACCATAAGTTTTCTGCATTGATTTATTAATCCCTTATACAGCAATAATTCTGAATTTTCCAGAGGTAGAAGGTTCGTATTAGTAGCATTTTTCACTATTGGCGATCTGTTAGTCACATAATAAAATATACAAAAAAAAAACATATACACATAAATTTAAATAAATCATAAAAACACCTGTATGTTTCTTAAAATATACAATAATTCAGTTGGGTCATTCTGTATCGCTGTACTAGATGTTTAAAAATACATTAAGTTTTATTTACGAGCATATCAGTGTAATACCTCCCAGCTCCATGTAATTAATAGATCTCTACAATAAAACATATTTAGCCAAATTTTCCGGTTTGGTGCCAACTGATGAAATGAAATTACATCTAATTTACGATTTGTTACGAGTTTTTTATTTTTAATTAACAAAAAGTATTTTGACCAGTTGGTGTGTATGAAATAAATAGAACGATCAGACACAGAAAACACTACATGCTGAGCATTAATGTATAAACACTTCTTGCTGCATATCTCAATGGTGTTGTTGGCCCATAAACAACCACAGAAAATGACTTGCAGGGAATGGTTCAACTAAATTTTGTACAATGTTGGATAAATATATCTCATAATTTATTACTGAATAAATTTAGGTCTGAAGAAAGAATTTCTGGCTGATGTGAATAAAACTTTGTCAGTTAGTGATGACTGGACACAATTACTGATGTAATATAAAATATAGGCGGTATCTGTCTATGCGGGCATATGATCCACCTATGGTTAACAAGCCAAATTCACTGTATTTAATGTCTCTAGGCAAAATAATCTCAAAGCAGTTAGTTGGAAGTTATATCAATTAGTTTGTAACTCACACAAGGACAAGTCCTAGTTTTATAAAGAAAAAAAATATATATCTGCTGTACTTCAAAGAGCAAATCTGATGAAAATCTCAAAGGTACTAGGATCCAAAAGGGGATGTCTAAAATTTTGAAATTTGTCATCAAGAATCCAAAGAGACTGTGGAGAAATCAACGAGGGGAAACAAGTAGGTTTATAGTTAGCTCTACAGTTACTAGTAGTTCTAGCAGTTTGTTTATAACGGCTTTAGTTTGATGTTCTACATATTCCATAGTAGTATTAGGTATTTTTGGTTAAGTCCAAGGTTCAACTCAGTAGCTGTTTAATGACAGGCCAAGACTCTGGGGCATCCAACCAAAGAACGTAAGACCAGCTTCTACACTATAAGCCTTCAGAGGTCAACTCGGGACACCTTTTTGAGGATGCATTTTCTTCATAAATGCTACATATTGCTAACTCATGCCTGTCCATGGACTAATGAAGTATGATCATGTTGTCAGCACTTTTCATCTTAGAATCTTTGTTTTCATAGAAATAAGCACTGATAAAGTTTGTATATAATAATAATGTATGCTGTATATTAACCAGGGCAAGATATGGAACATCAATAATTATGGGTAAATTTTAAACTTTAACTTGATATAACAGCTCATAATACTGTAAATTAAAAAATATATTAAACATAATATGCTTATTTCTGAGAATTACAAAAACAGTTTGGCTGCAAAAATCTCCAGAAATATTGTTTAAATCATTCCAAACAGTAGGACTCAAAGAAATTGAATTGAAGATCACTTTTTCAAGAATCACGTTTGTCACTTAAAGCAAGCTCAATCTGCTATTTATAAGACAACACATTCAGGAATCACCATACCACAAAAATCTGAATTTCTATTTGTTTCTGACATGACACCATTTTTATTGATATGTAAACTGACATGCCAAAACGTATTCAAAATACAAAGAACAGTATTCTGTGACATCATTCTGGAATGCAAAAAAATGTTTCAAACAAAACACAGAACACATGTAATTATATATATACTCCAACATAATGTCTAGAACAGGTGACCCTGTTGGAAAATTACTGGGTAGTCTTGAAGAAACAAAATCACATTAATAACATACAGCAAATTCACATCTACAGTGCATTATTGCAGAAGAGCACCCGAACAAATTTCCAGGAAAAAAAACAAGTACAATCTCATATACACAACACTATTCAGCACAATATCTCACATTAAAGTACAGAGAAAGAATAACTTACATCTTCACAAGCATTTGATGCAGTTTGTCATGTAGAGCTTAAGTCTTGTTTTTCTTGTCTGCTTTCTCCAAAGTCTTACAAAACAATATATAAATAGTACAAGTATGGAAGACAGGGTCATCGGTGTTTATCGATTGTCCTTTAACATCTTACAAAACGCAGTCTTCTTGTACAATAAGCCAGGACATAAGCACATATAATACAAGCCCAATAGGGTCAGTTTGTAGTGTGATTGGTAATTTAGAGGAGTTTCTTCATTGCAAAGCAATACATGCAATTTATACGATATTGTGGAAGTAACTACTAGTGAGGAAGTGAAACATCAAAACAGTGTAGTAAAACAATAGCATTCTGCTAGCATTGACAAAATACTGTCTTATTACAAAAATGTACCAAGATCACATCATAAAATTTAACAACCTGATAACATGTTTTGATGAACTGTTACAAGTCCAAAGAACAGCTTTCATTAAACATTCCACTATGTTATGCATTACCTTGTCTAATACAACTACATGTGTGGTAATTGTTTTTACCTTTGAAGGGAAAGACTAAAATACCATTTTGTAATACTGTGACAAATCAGTCTGTGTCGCCCACAGTATTCCAAAAACAAGGATTGCAGGAAAAATTCAGACAATGAAAGTTCTTATTTGTCTTCTTTTCATTTAACACCATTTAGATTTACAACTTATCATCCAAAAATATACTGAACACTACATTTGGTAAATGTATCACAATTGAATCTCATTTTTTTCTGCTATTCAATTTTTTACATCCATATTATTGAGGTATTCACAGGACTAACTGTACTCCACATACATTCAATCTACCATATATCCTCAATACCCAAAACAACAACAATGGAATATGAAACACGGTAAAAGAACATACAACATTCACTCTTATATTCACAAAGACCCCAGACACTCAAGGTAACAACAAAATGTGCTGGGTGAACACAAAACTTCAGTCCGTGTATCTCATAACTTGCCATAGATTACATGCAGACTGCTCATTTTTTTTCCAAATGAAAATATATTTTTCCGAATGCAATAGGAGAAGCAGAAAAATTCTTTGCTGTGATAAAAAAGAATAAAATAGAATAGAAACATTTTATATAGTGCAAAGCTGATGAAATTATATTCTAATGCAGTAAAGTCCAAAACAAATCAGAGTCCACAACTAAGCTGAGGTCATTACCCAGCAAGCTCCTGTGGTCACCGTGGAGGTGGGTATGCCAGGTGGCCTTGACAGGTTGGCTCATCAAACCAAAGATAGTCAGCTGTGATTGAACATGATATGGCAACCTGTCCCATTTCACTGGTGCAGCCTTGGCAAAACCATACCTGCCTATCACCTTTTTGGGACTGATTAAGGAAAATGATAGCCTATTTCCATTAGTCAAACTGCTAGACTTGATTAAAGATGACAAATGGGGAGGTTGGGAAAAACTGATGGCCTTGAAAGTGAGGAGGTTATATTTAAATTGAACACCATATGAAATGGGAAGCCAGTGAATTTTTTTCAAGGAAGGGTGGGACATGACTCATTTCACCCAGTTTGTAAACAATGGGGCAGAGAGCAGTTTGAACTTCCTAAATCTTAGTAACACTGGCTTTGACCCCATTTAGTAAGGAATTACAGTAGTCTAGTCAGCTACTGATTATAGTATTTACCACCAGAACTGCAGTCTCAACATAGAGGAATTTACTAAAAATCCTAAAATATCTCTGCAATAGCATTCCTTTTCTGAACTTGGAAGCTTTATATATATTTTTTCATACATGTCTCTCATCTTAGCAAAAAAAAAAAAAAAAAAAAAAAAAACTATTGAAAAAAGTATACATATATTTCGACAAAATACTGAAATTTTAGAATTGGTGTTTATCTGCACAAAATTGGCTCTTTAATCCTACAGTTAAAAGTAGAACTCTACTAACAGCATGGTTTAAAGAAGACATTTTAAATTAGAAAGTTGACTCATGGGAGAACTGAATACACACACTTCAACTACTGGTCCCTTTTGATTCAACTTAGCTGGGTTTTTTTGTATATGTAAAACATGCAAAACTCTAGGGCTTTGTGAATATAACTCATGACAATAACTCATGACTGATACAACAGCAATTGCTGTATCTACTAGGGAAACATGACCTTAAACGACTTACACAGTGATACATTAGCCACAGAGTGTGTAGTTATATTGTACATTATTGCTCATATAACAGCTAGCCAATTATACTTGTGTGACTGTAAAATACACATTCCAACTACAATATATTAAGCTTAAGTATATGAAAAAGAAAAGACAAAACAACGGCTACACTGAAAACGAGTGTAAATTTCTATCACTACCAAAACACATACTTATGTCATAAACGGTCTACAACATATACTTTACATGCGTTTGGTTTACATCCAAATACAACATTGCCCAGCTCCCTCTCTTAATTAGAACTGTATACCATAAGTTGGTTGCATACAAATTCTGCTGGAAATCAAAAACAATATGTTACATTTCACTCTGAGGAAACCCAAGTATTTCTCATGAAAATATGAAATCTTCTTATTACATCTGTGTTTTGTGTGACAATTTTTACGGCATAATAGTCATTTATCTATGTGCTGCAGAATTATGTGAGTTTGGTTTCTTGTACTTATATATTACCTGTGGCTACTGTAATGTGCAACAATAAATTACCTTGTCATTTTTATTCAGGTGACAATTATTTCATGACAAAAAACAACATACTTTTATCTCTGACATTTTGTGGGAGAATTTGACATCAGTATTACCATAAATTAGAATGTTGGGGGAATAGCTATTACCAATACAGGGCCCATAAATACCCTTCAATCATGCAGTACTGAATATGATAAACATATATATTAAAACAATATTAGATCTACAATACTTTCAGATGAACTGACTACTTGCAGAGAACTGTAAAACCCATGTTTATATATTTGGAGGAAACACAAAAGTTTACAACAAATCCAAGAATTTGACACCAGATGGTTGCAACTAAGACAATCAATTTATTAATTTTTTTCACTCATGAATACACTTTCAAGCTGAAATGGTCGAGCTAAAAGTGTTAATCTACTGAGCATGATAACAGCGCTGTTGCGTATGCAGATGTTTATGGCAGCGGAGCTGTCTATATCTGGCCATGAAGAAAACAAACTAACATACTAAATATTAGATTTTCTTTTGAATTGAACGTCTGATGCATTTAACACAGAAGAATTGAATTGCAGCAATATCATATAAAATAACAATTAACCAGATCAGTAATGAGCGTCTTTTATAAATATTGTGAACATATAAATGCAAAAGCTTCAACAAATAATAGTTATGCAAACTACTGGAATACATATTATTAGCACGTACAGTTGATCTAAGCACTACATCTCTAGTTGTTTAACAAATAATAACATAATAAAAACTAAAAAGAAAATTCTCTTGAGATATCTGTCAATTTTGTCATGAAAATAATGAAAAAGGTGTTTTCTTGTCACAACAATTACAAATTCTTTGTCACTTCATATTTCAAAACACTTCTAAATACATTTTGTCAATACATCTGTTTGAAATTATTATTTGTATGAGTAATAACATGAAATATAGAGTTAGAGTTTACACAAGAGAAGTATCTTGCAGTTAGAAGTACACTCACATCTGTAGAATTGCACCGTCCAAGCAATAGCAGGTGTCAGTCTGACTGGAATAAGACTTCAGATCTCATTATAGGTTCATTTAATACTTGTTTTATGACTTGTGTGTTAAACCACCCTTGATCTAGGTTTATATAGCAAATGTGTAATAAATATACAAGAAACAGTTGTATGTGTTCTTTATATACACAAAAATATACGGATACCTATCTTCAACATCAACAACATAGTTTTACATAAATAACTGCTCATCGAAAGAAAACAATCTATGCATACATTAGTACACTGCTAAGCTACACTACATAAATATAAATAAATTTAAAATTAAACACTTGCACATTAACTCTGGTAGTTCACTTACAGAAACGACTCCATAATTTGATCACGAGACAACTCTGACAGTAATATATATAAAAGGAAAACAAAATCTCAGTTTTTTTTGGCTAGCCTCCTTGAGAATGAACAATGCCACGATATGTACCTTAATATTCTTATTGTCTTGTCTCTTACAAGTATATAACAAAAATATACTATATTGTACTGTCAAAAAATACATACTATGGTTTCTGTAGCAAAAACTGTATGCCTCTTGTACACAAAAGATATACAAAATTGCAACACTGAATTATACATACAGCTCCAGGAAGAAAAAATAAGGGGAAAACATTTTTCCGTTACAAGTGTATATCTTCAGACATTTGCATTATAGATGTTACTATATATCATTAACTGTTAACATAATTACCATCACATGTGACTCCTATTCATAAATATTTTAAAAGTGCAGTTAGTATATTAAACCGCATTGCTAAACCTTGCCAAAATAAATTTTACTGACAAAAGGTAGAAATTTCCGTAAGAATAGCCACAAATTACGTATTTTTGTGTATAAAATGGTAAAGTATAATCTCTTGTGACCAGCTAATCTGTATGTACATACATTTATAAATATAAATCTATATATCTCTCTAAAATAAAACACAACACAGTGTTAATATTAATCGTAATGTGTTGCCTAGGATACAACATTATATGCCAGTAACCAAAAGAGTGTTTTAAGAACAGAACTCAACCATTCAATATAGCTAAAACCACTTAAAAATATACAGGAATGAGTGTTTGGCTTCAGTTTATCAAATATTGCCTGTACAAATGCAAAGTTTATTCAATAATAATAATAATACCAAAGAGTACAGTATGCATAAATTATGCAAATCAGACCACTTCTTCCTTGAGATGTATTCCAATAGTTTTATGCTTTGTTTTTAATTTCAGATCGATTACAAGTAAACAATAACAAAACCAACTGATCTATCAGTTTAAACTTACAATAATTAAATAAAGTCAAATAGAACAGTGATTATCAAACTGATAACATAACACACCACTTTACCAAAGAAAAATAATAACAATGTCATGACATAGGAAAGGTATCTAAAAGAGCAAAATATTGTTTTATGACAATGTCTTTATTATTATTATTATTATTATGGTTTGCTTATTTTTGCTTCCCAAAAGTATTTTATTGACACACTCAATCCATTTTTGCTGTACATTAATACATAACTTCTTGTGATACACAGAAAACCAAAATATGGCCCAGACACAATTACTAAATTTCAGTACATAATGTTAACTTGAAATATCAGAAGACTGGTGACTGCTTCAGTAGACAGACAAAAGCCATCCTGTTGAAGAACCCCATGGAAATATTCTCTACCTTTGCATTTATGGGCAAAAGCCCTGTCCTATTTTGTCAGTCTGCTTGAATCCGGCAATATGTTTGAGTTTAATATACAAAGACTGTTACTAAATTTTGGCTCCAACCCTAAAACAGATCAAGACTCAGCCTTTTCTTCTTCCTGTGTCAATTCTGCAGCTTTCTCTTCCGGTTTGTCCATCTTAATGCTGATTGGTTGTTGGCCTGTGAGAGATAGTATAGCCTGATTGACAGCAGCCAGTTCTACATCCTGCAAAAGAAAGAAAACACAAACACAGTAGAATACCTTTCACTAGAATTCCTTAAATAGGACAGAAATCCTTTGATGTTTTCCCTGTCATCGAGAACTGCTAGGTAAGTAAAAATATTTTTCAAGTCACTTAAGATTTGATAGGTTTGAACTGTATACAATGTTTTCAAGCATAAAACAGCAATTCACTAAATATAGAGTTGTGAAGAATGTTACAAGAGTTAATTCTAGCCAAATTGGAATGTTTACAATATATTTAAATAAATTAAAAATTACAGTGATATTATCCACACATATTTTACCATCTATATAGTGGAAACTCTATTATCCAACCTTCTATTATCCAAATATTCAGTTTTATTACTGCAGTTCCATCGTCCTAAATTTGTATTCTCCTAGTGTTATATAACTAATACTGGTTTATACTAAGCCACCTCTTCTATTCTACAAACCTTCTTTCATATGAGCACAATTTCACTCTCTATGTCTTGTTTGGCAAAACACTTTGTACTGTATGTAAGGGATGGCCAGCCATCCAGTGTTCAACCTTAAACTCACCATCACAGGAACTACTTTCTCTTGATTTTAGAACATTAAACTTGTATAAATGCTTTTATAATAATAATAATAACAATTTGAGAAATTCTCTTTCTTTTTGTTTAAAACAAGCACACAAAAAGAGTATTCTTGCTTTCACTATTTCAATTAAACATCTACAATATCATTAATTTCATCTACTATTTTCTGACTTCACTCAATTTTTTCTTTATTAGACAGGCTTGTACCATATATTTAGCATTTGTATACAAGCATGCCACTTATGACATTTGACATCAGATTCATGATTTTTTTTTGTCATCCAATTTTCTGTAAATGACACTGTGACTTCATTTGTTATCTGATTGTTTTCTCTTCCAGAGTGAAAAAAAACTGCGGTCGCAAATCAGACGTCGGATGTCGCAAATTGGACTCAGGCTCAGGTAAACAATCAAACAGAAGCATGACAAAACTTGCTGTTGCAAATGGGATGCTGTAAGCTGCACACTAATCTAGATGTGGTAGACTTAAACTGTGATCAAATTGTAGGTTAAGGCCAAAACCTACTTCGTCACTTATCTCAGATAAAAGGATAAATACATTCCATTAATGTTCGTGATAACTACAAGTGTTGATGAAAAAAAATCAACTTTTTAACCATCTAGACAAGAGATAAAGGCCATCCAGTTTTATCAAATTTTATTTAAGAACCCAATATTTTCTGGCGACAATTAAAAGATTGGTTTATCATCATTTCAAAACACCATAAACACATTGTTCAATGTTTTTTAATACTGGTACATACTAATACATTCACAAAATAAGTAGTTCATGACATATTTCTGTCACATTTTAAATAGGTGAACATGATTTATAAATCGAGTTTTGAGTGAATTTTTTTGAAAATCTATTTTTTATAAAAGACAATATAAAATTCCCACAGTAATAAAATCCAACTTATGGGACTTTCTAAAAAAAAGACATTATAAAAACTATCCTGATTAGTTGAGATAACTTAGTCTTTTTTGTCATAAACAGGGAGACAAGATATGAAAGATATATAACATATTGTGAAAAATAAAAATATATCAAGCAATTCATAAACATAAAAGTTATTTTCTAAAATCTTCAAAAATGCTTTCTGGGACTTTTTTATCATGTCATGACTTACTTTCTCTTACAGATGAGTTATAGGGTTTTGACTGACGTTACATGACCACTTCAAAACGAGGTTTCATTCTATTTGTTTACATAATCATACTCAGAGAGAAAGACACATTGGACCCTGAATTTTAGGCCAGTGCTTGCAATACCTCAACATTTCAAAGACTGACAATTTTTCTCCTGTGGCTTTAATTTTTGTTTCAAAAGTCAATCAATTTGGCGAAATAAACTACCATTGCTATGTGTTTATATTATACCTTTCTGATGGATTTATACTCGGTAAGTTCCATACGTCTGCTGCGTCTCTCCACAAAGTTACTTGGGTATTGTTGTTGCTTGGATCAATTATCATCTTACTTAATAATGCTCACTTTATATTGTATGTAACACTTTGTACACCCATTACTTTCAGTTCAGGTATTGGCATGTTCCCATCTGATATGTCTTACAATACCACTGTAACGAACTTAGGCTCATTTTATATCCATTCCATTTTTTCACTTTTTCACTTACAAGTCTCTTTTAATATGCTCCCTGACATGTTCTCTGAGACCATTGGTCTGTAATTGTTGTTACTTGTACTCAGTTTACATTTTACATAACACGGTTACTTATTCTGTCTAGTGCTGGGTATGTTGACATCATATGTGTCCTGTTCTGTTTACTTTAGCAGTTCCATTACCTGCAGCTCTTTTGATATTTTCATCTGATGTATTCTCAAATACTACACCTACCTGTGTTTCTGTTACTGATGCTGCTACTGAAACATTCCCTGAAAACCAACATTCTCAAAGCAAACATGTTACATGAATCTGTTACACATACGTCAGTGTACATTTCATCTTATACTTTCACATGCCCGGATAGGTCATCCACTATTTCTGTTGCCTGCTTGCTCTTACTGATGACCAGTTTACATTTTATCTCATACTTTCGCATGCCTGGGCAAAAGTCATCCACTATTTCCGTAGTCTACTTGCTATTACTGATGGCCAGTTTACATTTCACCAGACACTTTCATTACCTGCAGGTCTGGTGTTGACAAGTTCCCGTCTGATGCATCCTCTAGTACTGTTGCTGCCTGGTTATTGTTGTTAATGCTCAGATCAGTGGCCTCATCTCCCAGGGAAAGGTCTGTGGCCACATGGTTGTTGTTGCTGAGTGACAGATTCGCTGGTTGAGAGGGGGAGTTGGCTGATGCGCTGATCGACAGGTCTGTAGCCTGCTCTTGTCCGCTTCCCAGCATGCTCAAAAAGAACCTGCCAGATGGTCTGCCTCTGGGTCGCAACGGAACCTGTGACACATCCAGGCCTTCTGAAACAGAGGGTGGACTGCAGTCATATGAAATAAATGGATAACAAACCTATAACACACTGAGAGTGCAGACATACAGAATAAACAACAAATAAACACAAAGCAAACTGTGACACATCCAGGCCCTCTGAAAAAATAGGTTGAATTACAGTCATCAAAGTTAACAATAAAGGATTCACAAAGAACAGCAAAAAATAAAGCCAAAAAGAATACACAGAGAAGAAGATGGTGTACAATCTTATTTCTAAACTCTGTGGTAAAGGAAGAACTCGGTTGAAGAATCTCTGCGGGTCTAGTAAATGTTGTAAGCTTTTGTCACAGAGGGGGTTGAGCCATTCACATAAAAATACAAATAAGTGGCCTGAAGGTTTCTGATATAGCAAGGTGGGGTGCAGTTATTCAATGAAATAAAAAAAACAACAAAATAAATAGAATGGGACCATCACATTACCGAATGAAGAATTTAATTAGGTTTTACATCAAATTCAAGAGCATAGATAATACAACAAGCGAGAGGGGTTGTGATGGAGCAAGCCAATACAACAGCAAATGGAAATGTTACACTTTTGCAAACTTAAAAAGCTGGAAAACATGCATATATATCAAGATTATTCATCCAATTTCACATAAAACTTCAACTCTCACAAAAACAATGAAATTTTACTAAATGTCAAAAGTTTTGCAAAGCCAGAGAATGTGACCATTATTGTCTTGTCAAAAGTACATTAATTGCTAATATTTAATTTACAAAAATTCTGTTTATTCCCTTTGGGAAAAAAAGAAAATAGTTAAGCTATGTTTGTCTACAAATGCATCAAATAAATTGATGCATCAAATAAAATGCATTAATAAGTAAGTTAGCTATAGTAGTCCCCAGACATATGCTAAAGGTTTGCAGTTGCCTGCTTATAAACTCTAGCTTATTTACTATTTCTCCAAATATAACCAATCCCACAAACTGCCAAGGCCCTGAATAATTGATTATTCTTCCCTCTAGCGAGTACTCTATTTCATAGTCTCAATGAGATGGAGGAGAATAATTCCTGCTTAAATGAAAGGTCATGCATTTAGAACATCAGCTTTTTACTAACTATCAGGTTTTGTGCTTGGAAGCAGTTACTGAAAATGAATAGGATGTATGCCGGAGAATATAAACAAATAAGTCAGCAATTGCAAAATATATCATCTGACCTGAAATGTTATAAAACTGATTATAAAAATCTCCCAAAGGTGATTACAAATGCCAACAAAGCTTATAAACATCAATAAGTTTAGCAAACATATTTAGTCAGGTATTGGTGTTTGTTTGCAGTTTCTTTGGTTCCCAAAAATGAATTGTATAATATCACACAAATATTCTTCGTTTCATTTTCAATTAGAGTAAATTTCAATATGCAATACAAAATAGATTAAACAAACTAATGACACAAGCTGTTGCTTCATGATGCATACATAAAAACAGACCTTAAGTGAGAAAAAACATGGTGAAATTCTAGGCAGCTTAGATTCCAAAGAGGGCATTTTGAAGGGTATAGCTTTTTGGTGTTGTGTAATTACATATTGAGCTCTAAGTTCAGACAATTAAGCTCTAATTACACATTTTATTTATGTATTGCATGAATACCCAGCTGCATAATATACAGTACACAGGCAATGTTAACAATAATGCAGACATAAAAAACAAAGTGTGCACAACAAAACTATGACAAAAGCAGGAAATAAAGAGAAACACAGTCCTACCAAAGCTGTATGTTACAAAAACTGGATTAGGCTATCTAAAGAACTAAAACTCAACTGCCTGAAAATAGGTTAGTGATGATACAATGCAATGACGTCACAATAAATGGATGGAAACAATCTGGACTGAAATTCACTATCACCTTAAACTAAATTACCTTTCAGAAAAATTATAATGTTCGAGATTATAAAATTCCTTTTATCTGAAGACTGGTTTGACGTCAAGGACTTTTCATACACTGATATTGGTATTTTGTTCAGATAAAGAATTTAAAACATGTGAAGATACAATATAAAAATGCCTTGGTTGTTGTTTTTGTAGTTGCATTTTTGTTTACTTACTTCTTTATTTTGTTTATTTGCCTCATACTAGATACTCATACTAGAGTTGTATCTATGTTATATGTCAAAACAAATTAACTTTTAAAATTAACAGTATACCTGACATTAATAGTACTAGGCCAGGTCTTCTATCTGATCATAGCCTAGTAAGGATAGAACTAACTATAAAGGAAATTGTAAAGAGAGGTAAAGATACACAGAAATTTAACACCAATCTTTTACACATTAAAGAATATATTGGTCTCATAAAAGACTTGATCCAAAATCTGAAAAAACTATTCAACATTCGAAAACAAGAACATGTAATGGGAATACCTTAAGTGTCAAATATGATCAGATACTATAAGATACTCAATTATAAAACAAAAAATAGCATCAGGGAAGCCCATACCCCACAGCCCGGGGAAGTAGTTTATAACACCATGAGCTACAGAAGTGACACAGTACTTGATCAGGAGACTTTCAGAACAAACTGTGTAAGATGATATTACACACCTACACCCCCTAACCAATGTCCCTACCAAGTATCAACTTCCCACACCTTACAGTTTCTGAGATATAACCCGGACAAGATTTTATAGGCTAAAGTCACTATGGCAAGGTCAAATCAAGTTCACACTATGATGTTGCACATCTACATCCCCTAACCAATGTCCCTACCAAGTATAAACTTCCTACAACTCACGGTTTCTGAGATATAGCTCAGACAAGATTTTAAAGGTCAAGTCACTACAGCAAGGTCAAAGGTCAAATCAAGATCACATCATGACGTTGCCCACCTACACCCCTCAACCAATGTCCCTACCATGTTTCAACTTCTTACATCTTACAGTTTCTGAGATATCGTTAAATAAATAAATAAATAAATGAATTATTGAAATTTGGAGGAGAAAAAAAACTTTCATTTAAGTTGAAAAATACATAATCTTAGGACAAGTAGAGATAACCCATTATTTTAGCTTAATCACAATATGAAGTTCAACAGAAAAAAAATTAAAGATATTTTGATTTGCATGAATTATTTATCTATAACAAGTTAACAACTTATTCCAAGCATGCAACCATTCAAATCTGAGTTAACTGAAATGAGGTTTTGGGGACTGTTTAACCAAACAGAAGATGAACAAATATACATGATTACTTTTGTAAAATATTCTACAAACAAGAGCCAGTTCAATAAAATACAAGTTCACCTTACATTGCAGTGTTGTTTCCAAGACTGAAAAACAAGTTATATGACTGAAAAGATAAGTTTTGCAACCTGTTCCAGACTGTAACGATTCATAAAGATAGTGATACTAAGCTCCCACCATGCTCAAGAAGATTTATTGATACACTTATTAATACTACTAATCTTTTCATGGAACAAGATTGTTACACTTCATTATTACAGAAGAGAGCAAAGATATGTTGTAAAAGCCAAAAGATTAGTCATAACACTTTAAGATATGTCATAGAGGGGTAATTAATAGTCTTAAACGATTTACAACTGAAAAGAAGAGTCATCACCACTTGGGACAGAAAAGCTCACTCGTAGAGGTCTTAAACATCTTTAAAAGTATGATAAGCATCCACAATTGCCCAACTTTAGTGTCTATCCTTCCCAAGTGAGAAGAGCAGTTGTAAGACCATCACAATTTTGTTATCGACAGCAAATTGGGGGTGGCCAGGATCAAACTTGTGATAGTAGAAATGGGATATTGGGATTTAGCTTAATGTAAGATATGGTCCAATGTTAAGTTACATGTCTAAAGAAAAAGTTTTAGGCATTGTGAAAGTAATTGTGAATACAACGGAGAATACAGATCAAAGTTAGTAATGCGCCAAATATGATGCTTGGTGAAAAAAACATTCCGTCTGACCCAACAGTTATATTTTTCCCCACTGGGTGGACTTACTTTCAAGAAACTCTGTCACTTATTTGTTTCTTGGCAAGATAAATAAATTCATAAGAAACAAAATGCATTGGCAATAAAAGAGTGCAAAAATTATACATTTACAGTGGTGCATTAGTTGTTTAAAAAAAAATATGATCAGTTGAGCAGAAGGGGTGTCACACACAGGGAGCCAACAGGACTAGAGTATCTAATGTAAGAATAGATTGAAGTACTATGTGGAGATACATGATTTGGAAGAGTGTACTTGTTTGTTGTTTGATATCAGCAGTTTTATAAATATTTTGATAAAAACTGGACTTAAATGAATCATTTTCTGCATTTGTTTTACTTTTAAATTACACAAATTTTGTAGTATACTGGTAAAAAGGTACCAAAATGAAAACCAGTCTTAGTACTCACCAGTGCCTGATATTCAGTTTTATGTTCCCATAAAATTCAGCTGAATTCTAGGGGAAAGGGATAAAATTCAAATTAAATTTACCTTTGAAATATTTATAGATGTTATCTACAAGAATACACAAAGCCAACTGGCTGCTGATGGATTTACGTTTGTGACACTGAAATGCTCTGTAAACCCTTGTATTGATATTTTAATAACGTGGCACTTGTGGTGTGCATATTACAACATTTATTACTTTTGCTATCACATTTGACTGAGGAATGGGTGATTTTGAATACTTTCTGACTTCTAAACTTAGAGATTTAAGTAATTTCGTCCAAAATTAAGGAGAAAAGGAGGACGCATCTGTAGCCAAGGACACATCTGTGGCCAGATGCAAGATATATCAACCGGAAAAGGACAACTAACATGGTTTTGAAGATAAGCAGCACTTTTCAAGATGGCGGCCAAAATTATGAAATTCTAAATTATTCACAACATTTTCCATTTCCACTAAAATTCAAGATGGCAGCCGAAATTTGGAGAAGTCTACATTTTTCAGAGGTCCTAGGAGTCCTTCCAAAATTTCCCCTAAATCGCTTTATCTCTTACGGTTTTCAAGATAAAGACATTTCTCCATTGACAGCAAAATTCAAGGTGGCAGCCAAAATTCAGAAAACATCTTATATTTTTCAGAGGTCCTAGAGGAGTAGTCCTAAGCACCCAGGTGATCCAATATTTGCCCTAAATCACTCTATCTCTTAACTCCATTAATGCCGAAAATCTCTCCATTGTGTGGCAGAGGCAGGGTAGCAAACGCTAAACCAAAGTATCCACAGGATGCATCCAGTGGATACAATTATGTCTATTCTTGGCAGAGTGATGGCAAAATAGAGTATTCAGGCACAAAAATAACTACTCCCACCAGCCCCAGTACACCACTGTGAATGTACGTTGACAAGTTTTAAGAAAACACCATATACACACAATGACAGCACTTACCCCAAAGCAGGTCTTTATCTAGGTCAGGGTTCATCAATGGGTTCTTGCCAGCAAGCAGGCCTTGTGCTTTGAAGTAAGCTGTTATGTAACACACAGAGAGGCACAAATACACACAAGCCAGTGCACAAAATATAATAATAAAAGGGAAAGGGGCGGTGGGTGGGTTAGGAGGCCAGTAACACAAAGGTAGCTTTTACAAGGAGTAAAATATAGCTCACATGGACTTACACTGAATGAATGTCCCTGTTGTGTACACTGCAAGTTACTGATTACTATATATAAAATAAGATGGTTTACTTCTATTTCGCCCCCATCAGTTCGTCCCACAAAGAAATTGCAAATTGTTTTTATCCCAATCAATTTTGCCTCCATTTTAAAGTAGGATATTTTGCCCCCCCCAAAAAAAATATTTTTACTTATCATGGACAGGATATTGCTTTATTTTTAAAATTCAAAAATAGATAATTACTTAATTATGATGTATGACACAATATGCAGCTGTGATTGAACTGGATGCCATAACCGAGAGAATCATAGCCACAGAGAGAACTGTTCAACATGCCTTAAGCCATGCCTGCCAGAAAGCTGTGCCTAAGTCGCCAGACTCATTGAAGGATCTTGTTATTGAGGGTGAATGGGCAACAACAGCAGGTCCAGAACCACAGAGTTTTCTTTTCCATGACAATGGGAAAGACTCTTGTAAACAGATAGTTGTAGTTGCTACAATGGATGGTCTGAAACAATTGGCCAAGGCATCTACCTGGTTCATAGATGGATGCTTTGACATAGCCCCAAAGCTCTTTTCACAACTTCATGTGATTCATGTCCCACTTGGAGAGTCTACCATCTCAACTTTGTAAGCTCTGTTTTGAAAAAGACCCAACGGACATATGAACAGCTCTTCAAACATTATCCTGACAAAGTGCAGGGAGTAGAACCTATTCCCTGACCATGTGAAGGTAGTGGTAGACTTTGAATACCCTGTGATCTAGACCATCAAGTCAATACTGGAAGCAGATGTTCCAAGGATGTTTTTACCACCTTTACCAAAGCACTTGGAGGAAAATACAAGAGATAGGTCTTGAAGTATAGGGACAGTCAAGTATTCCATGCATTCTGTGCCAATTTAGATGGCCTTGCTGTTCTTCCACAGGACAAAGTTCAAGAAGGCATGCATTACTTGGAGATATCTCCCTTTGTGAAGCCTCTGAACTCCTAGACTACTTCTGACATAACTTATGTGATGGAGAAGTACAAACTGTCAAGACAGGATGACCTTGCCATTTGTCTGAGAAGAGTGGCTCCAAGATTTCCACCTCTAGCTTGGAATGCACACCAAGCCACCACTGACAATGACCCAAGAACAAACAATCATTGTGAGGCATGGAACTTTAAATTAACAATAGGGTCAGAGATGCCCCAAAAGGCAGGTTGTGCAGGCAGCAATAAGGTTAGCGACTGCTGTAATTAAATTTAGAAACAAGGAAAGAAATGTTAGGTCACCAGTTAAGGTAAATGTGTTAGACGTGCTAAGAAATGTAAAACTTGTAATCTAGGTTAGATAATTGTATCTATACTATAAACGGTCAAACGAAGAGACGGAATTACACCAATTTCAAAAGCAACTTAGCTATGATGGTGATTTATCTCCCTGTCAAGTTTGAATTCAATTGGACAAAGTGTTTTCGAGTTAGTGTCCCAAACGGAAATGTTGACGGACAAACGGACAAAAAACGGACACACGAATAAACAGAATTACACCAATTTCAAAAGCAACTTAGCTATGATGGTGATCTATCTCCCTGTCGAGTTTGAATTCGATTGGACAAAGCGTTTTTGAGTTAGAGTCCGGAAACGGAAATGTTGACGGACTAACAGACAAAAAACTGTCAAGTTTGAATTTGATTGGACAAAGTGTTTTTGCGTTAAGAGTCCAGAAATGGAAATGTTGACAAACTGACAAATGGATAAAAAATGGACAAACGAACAGACGAAATTACACCAATTTCGAAAGTCAGCTAGCTATGATGGTGATTTATCTCCCTGTCAAGTTTGAATTCAATTGGACAAAGCATTTTCGAGTTACAGTCCGGAAACAGAAATGTTGACGGACAGACAAACGGACAAAAAACAGACAAATGAACAGACTGAATTACAGCAATTTCAAAAGGAACCTAGCTATGAAGGTGATCTATCTCCCTGTCAAGTTTGAATTTGATTGGACAAAGCGTTTTCGACTTAGAGTCCTGAAACGAAAATGTTGATGGGCAGACGGACAAATAGACGGACGTCAGACACATCAATCTAATAGGCGGGTTGGTTACATGCAATCCACCTAAAAATCTAGTGTCCCACAGTCTTCCATCTTGTTTGTATATATACTTTCAGTCTGCGTCTTAATAAATATGCATGTCTCAATATAAAATATTTTTGGGGTGAAATGTCCTACTTTACAATGGGGCAAAATTGATGCCTAAATTATTTTGGAGCGAAACTGATGGGGTCGAAATTGATGGGGGGGAGGGGGGGGTGTATGTGAAATTGACCAAAAGATAAATAAGATAAACAAGGAGTGAAAATATCAATTTTGTTAAAATGTTTTGTGTTATGTTTCTTCATTACTTCATCCCAATTTATATCAAGTTTTAATGAGTTGTTATCTTGATTGAAATACATATGTACATGCAACTGTTTAATGAAGCTTGAAAATTCAAGAAGTTAAACAATCAACAGAAGGCCAAGTTCACTAGTATCAAAAAACTATCGCTAAAATACAGCAATATACCAAAACTCTAAAGTAAAATTTGGTCATCCTATAAATTTTAATATAATTTTAATACTACTTTTCTAAAGTAGATTAGATGTGCTACAAGCTATGAAAAAGTTACACAGATTGACTTACTGGGCATTCTAGTTAGAGATATCAATGGATTTCTATTTTTAATAAAATATAAGGCATCAGTTTTTCTCACTCAGTGGTCATCAAAAAGTTAAACTGTTATAAAATTTAAACAAGCAATCAGTGCCCGTGAACCAGTTCTGTGTCATCTGACTTTGTGTTTTGAGCTTTAGAGTACAAGTGAAAGTAGAAAAGGACGTATCTCAAAATAGCTATTGCTCAGCTATGCCATAAGCTACAGGTCTCCAATTTTACTATGTTATATAGCTGACCCAAAAGTAGGTGAATAACATATTGTAACAAAACGCTGTAAATGCATCTATTAAGTTTTTAAGTTACAAGTAATTTACTCAATAGTAAGAACCTGAAAGTAGCTATTGCTCAGCTGGGCAATGAGCTACAGGTCTGCAATTTTTCTATAACATAGCTGACCCAAAAGTAGGTGAATAACATATTTCAGCAAATTCTCGAAATGCAATAGTTTTCAAGTTACAAGTGATATTACTCATTTTGGAAGATACTGAAAAGTTGGAAAGTAGCTATTACTCACTTAGCTATTGGCATACACTCACAAGTTACTCACTCATGTTTTGGCTATGGAAAAAGTAGCTGATCAACATACTTTAACAAAATGTTCTAAATGTAATACTTTTCAAGTTATAAGTGATTTACTGCACAAGTTCATGCATTTCAATGCATTGAAAATTATTTTAAAAATTCACAAAAAATTATTGAGATCCAGGCCTGATACTCACACAAGGAAATTTACTTGTAGCCTATAAAATATATGTGAGATTAGAGAGAAATCCCTTCAATAGTCAATGAGAAAATTGTGATAAAGTGTTGAGATTAGCTACCATAAGGTTTACACAATGTTGGCAGATTTTTTAATATAATGTCTGGATAGGATTCTGCAAAGTTTTGAACAACCAATATATATGGGTTTTCACATAGTTTGTGGACTATTTATGAAATACATTTAGATTTTTTATATATGTAAACAATTCTGTATTATTTTTATGATCAGTGTGAAGGTGTAGTGTCTCTTTCCAATATAAAAATAGGTTTAAGTATACAGTTAAATTACTTTCAGTAAAACTTTGTAAAGAAGAATTCCCTTTTAAGTAGAAGCCATTACCAGGTCCTTAGAGGGAAAGTTACCCTGCCATCTGATAAACCTTGTAAATTTGACTGGTTTCTCAGTAGCTTACTTAACATGATTTGAATTATAGGGTTTGGGAACCTGGTATCCATACAGGATTTTGCATGAGTTGAAGACTTTTATCAAACGAATGTCTGAAGTTAGTTGCACACAAATTAGTGTTGGGACAAGAAATCACACACCTTTTAGTAGCAAAACCACTTAGAGACACAAAGGTATATGTGAAAAAAAATAACATAGAAACTCACAAAAGTGCTACCACACATTATAATTATTACAATAACTGTCTTTTTTAATATTGTAAAGCAAAATAAACAACACATTTTACACCACTTGTGCAATATTGCTTATTAAATCAGACAAAACACAAACAATAACGCCACCCAGAATGCTTTAGTTGAAATATATTGTTATACAGTACCAAAGCGGGTGCATGCTTTAACATTGCAGACAAAATATACAGCACACGCCTGTATATATTTGTGAAGTGTTGTCACAATGGGTAGCACGTTTTCATTTTTCTTTTTTATACGAACCCCCTGAATGACATAAATAAGTGCTAAACACCATGTTTGCTATAGAAATGTCCCTTTGTTTTAACATTACAGAAAAAAATAATAACAAGATAACAGAAAAACGACGTTTTCAGTTTTGAAATGTTCAATCTAATCACTGTTTTGTTTTTGTGTTTGCTTTTTCTGTCTTATCTTGACCCATAAATTACATTAAAACCCAGGAAGATAAGGTATTTCACAACAATGAACAATGACACATTTTCAACACCTACATTGTATTGGGAAAGATGTCCCTATGTGATATGTCTCAAATTGAGAATAAATACAAAACTGTATACTGTTTTAGGCAAGGAACCAGAATGTTCAGCTTGTACTTGAATCTTCAAATAATGTGTTTTATGAAAAAATACAAGTACAAAACACAATGTAAACTGTCCTAATGTTAAATGTAGATTTCTTATGCATCTTTCATAATTTAAATTCTATTATTAGATGGGAAGTGGAAAGCATTAAGATATGTATCTCTAGAGTTAAAACAATAGATTCCTTTCAGTCCACTCTTACACTGGGGTTTGTATAAAGGGCTATATGTATGTCCTAATGTTAAATGTATATATATATAGGTATAATGAAATGATATAATGTTAAGTTGTATTAAGTTATTTCAACTTCTTCACCTGATATATCTCTCATAATGAGCCACTCCGTGGTTTGAGATCTATTAAAATCATATGAACCTCTAACCTATGAAACTATGGTGCATTTGTCATCTTCAAATTCTGATCACATGGAGCACTAAGTTAAATGTCACAAGTACCATACCCAGAATTGCTCTCAAGTGACAGTAATATGTATTCTATTTATTTTTATTAAGCTCCTTTGCCCTCCCTGTTTCCCCTCACTTATAGCCCTTGCTAAATGTCAATATAATGCGCAGCACCAGTAATAAAAGCAGGCTCCCAGACTGTGCTCTACTTGTACAGAAGTTTTAGTTACAAAATTTATAAACTATTTTTTGAATTGGGCTTATTACTCTTTAAAGGTTATAGCAAAGGGCATTTTCATTTTATAGGATATTTCAAACTATATGGTATTTTAACTAAATGTGAATATGTCATATGAAACTATTCCTTCCAAATAAGCATGTATAAATATCATCTTTCTCAGTAACCTTTTACAGAGAACTATTAATTTTATTCATCTTTTATTTTTCTCAGTTAATGTACCTACTGACGTCTGAAGCAGAAAGACAAAATGTCACACAAGCCCAGTTGCATACTTATTGACCAATTACATATAAACTTCAAATCAATTACAAGTGTATTGGAATAACACTTGAAAAACCTGATATCTGTAATAGCTTCTGTCTATTTTTCCCTTTTTTCAACATGCTATATATTTTTAAATCATTTTCAAATTTATATTAAAGCACCTAGCTGAATATAATATTTGGGAACTTAATAAAAGATGACAATGTAGTGTATTTTATGTTGTGCACCATAACACAAATACTTCTATAATGTTGTGCTTATGTCAAAGTCAATACGTTGTATTCCAAATATCTGTCAATATGAAATCAAAATAAATGTTTTGAAACCACAAATCCTTTTCTAGCACTATAACTTTGTTGGTATAGCTAGAAAACAGCCATAACTGAACTGAATGCTGTGGATTTTGGTCAGCCAACTTATACAAAATATGTAGTGCATAAACTTGTACACACCTTCACGAGCAATTTTCTTCATTTCTTTTCGTTTGTTGGCAAACCAATTGGAGATGATCTGTGCTGTGACAATCTCTCTTTCCTCCAGTTCTTTTCCAGCTGGAATGAATCAAATACACAATTGTTTCCTGGTTACTAAACACTTTCATCAATGGCCTCAGAGGGCTGTATGATCCCCATGGCCCCATGGACTTTTGAATGAAAGGTCTTGGGTTTTCTCCTCAATCAAACCAAGGAAATTGCATCTTTTGGCAAGATACTAATAGGTACCAACAATAGCTGCGAAAATCAACATTTTACAGATTGGCATCCAATTTAGGACATCAGATACAGTCTGAGCCATTTTATACCACAGAAACTAGAAAAGAATGCAATTACAAAATACCTACATATCAAAGATCACAACTACATGTATTTGTAAACTTTAATTTTTCATCAATTACAGCAATGTTATGATGACCCTAGTCAACATCATACTAGGAAATTTCTAAAAATAACTCAATGACAATATAAACAGCTTTAACACATGTGCAATATGATTTTTAATAAAATAAAGCTAACGTGAAGTGTGCAAAACCCCAGACTTTCAGCTATATCATATTTAAATTTTCAACAAAGGGAGTCTATGTTATAATCAACTTACTGGATGCCTCAGTGGTAGCATTGAGTGTGCGAGCAATCTCCTCTCGTTTTTGATAAGAAGGGTAGCTATCTTCCTGAAAACACTTCTCAAGAATTGCCACGTGATTAGGTCTGAAGACAAACCTCTCCCGGCGAGGGGCATTCATGAATTCACCGTTGTTGACATCTAGAGAACTGATGAACTTTTTGGCAGGCGGATGACCATTTGCCATGAGAACAGCATTCACGGCTGGGGCTAGAGAGGAAGTATGATAGAATGGGAGAATGCAGAATGCTGTATATAATTGCTATGATCTGGCTAGAATATAGAAGCAAGGGTGGATCTGTAATGTATTATGAATTTCTATTCTACTTTTTTAAACTGTTTAGGTTTTGGTTAGACTAGAATACAATAATTTATTGTCATGTACCATTGCAAGCTATGTCAATTATGTAACAGCACATTTAGAATACTTTCAGAAATATTCTTCAATAAAGTTAGAGAGGGAAATTTTAGATTAATTTTAAGATTAATGAAATGTTATTGCCAATTAATATTACCTGAATACTACCAAATCAACAGAGCACAAAGTTTACTTTTGATACAAATTGTATAAAACTATTCAATCAGTTCTAATACTTATTTTCATACTTATGCTTTGTTTAAATTTATTTTTGATCAAGTACATACTTTAAACATCACTAGTTATATCATTGCTGCAAATATATTTATTATTCAAGTGCCTGGATATTAACTGTGCTATTTATCTGACTAAAAATACATGAATTATACACAAAAATTTCTGATTGCACCCTATTGGCTATTACATTGTAATGTAATGCAGCAACAGAATTACAGTTAAACAGAACAATGTATATAAACTTGGTCAATAAAAAGCATGAACTGCATTATTTAGGGCTTTGGTTAATTGTTGAAAAGTGCCCTAAACTAATGCCTATGAAACCCCACAACCACGAATAAAATACATTTCCCATGCCATAAATTGCTAAATCAAATTCTGGTTAAAAGAAAGACTTGATACAAAATGCTTTGAATTCACTTTTCAGCACCAATTTTTGTATTTTAAATTAATTGCAAGGTCAAATTGCAATGTCCAATCAAATTTAGCAACTAGAATATACTTTTTTTTAAAACACAGTTATTTTGTATTGAGAAGAGAAACATGTGGAAGATGTTCCAATAACATTTAAGATGATCTAAGATCAATACAACTGATCCCAGACAAATTCGAATTTTTTAAAGAGATATTTCATATTTTTATATTGTGTTTTGGAGTCATTCCAACCCAGATGGAGTTTACATGTCAGCATAGTTATGTGGTTTTCTGGCAGCAACCTCTCACATCTACAGTAGACACTATATTAGCATTTCATGTACAGGGATGATGGATGTGGCTTCCAGGTGCAGTTTATGTTTATATTTATGGAATTTCATGCTTAATCAAGATGCCTAATATGTCTTTCTTTAAATGACCATTATGTCCTTGTTTGTGGTCCGACTTTGATCATTTTTTTCACTTTGTGCTCCACTGAATGAGATGCAAATTTGATAACAAGAAATGATTAAATGTACACACCTTTAGGCAAATCAAAATTTAGATCTACGTCACATTAGTGTTCAGGACAAATCATCAGAAAATGTTGAATTTTTGTAGGTACAAATGGAAGTAAGCCGCAAGTGAAAAAAGAAATCTTGTGGATATTAAAGGATTTTGTTATAAAGTCCACTGTATGCTATTTCAGATATCTCTACCAAATGTGAGTTTGTTCTTATATCACATATGGCTGATCAGCAAATTTTGAAGTCACACACATATCAGACAACTGTCAAGTAAATTCTAAAAATTTTATTGTAATTTAACTTTATATAAGTTAAATACTTACCTTATCCTCACTAATGCTTACGTGTTGGCGGGAGCAAACATGGATGACCAAACGAGAATATTTTTAAAATAAATATTCTTGTCGGTACCAGTATGTATACGCATGACCGAGCATGCGCATGCACCGGAAGATCCCCGTTAAGCCTCACTTTAATTTTGGGAGCCAATATAATAAATTGTAAACCCCAAAAATCTTGAAAATGTGGGGTTGGCAGGGCGGGAATCTGAATCTAGTGAGGATAAGGTAAGTATTTAACTTATAAAAAGTTAAATTACAATAAAATTTTTACATTTTATTGCGTAAAATACCCTAACCTTATCCTCACTAATGCTTGATTATGACCATACTGGTGGTGGGATTTTTAATATTTTTGTCACCAAAAGCAGGTATAATCAAATGAAAAGTCAAAGTACAAATCTCAAGCAATCTTGTGAGGATAAAGTACTAGACTATGTTATGCAATAAAAGTAACTTAACAAAATAACATTAATAGTAAAATATGTAAGCACTAACCTGGGAACCTTCCCAAAGGTGCCTTGGCCCTGTATGCATTTTTAGTTTCAATGTACTAAATTCAAACACACTTGTGGTGATAAGTACAAGACTATGACAAGCATACTTAGAAACTTAACAAAATAACATATGGAGTTATATTTTGTTACAAGGTAAACTGGAACTGTCCAGAAGATTCATTGAAAAAATTCCCACATATTTGGAATTTTATAACACTAAATACCAATGTGTTACCCAACCAATGACCGGCACATTGATAAATAACAGGAGATTGTGTTCCTCTAAGTGGAGAATACAACCTACTAACACATTCCTTGGGTCTTTCCACCAGATCAGATGCTTTTTCAAGATCTCTGAACAGGGGAAATGAATGTCCCATGACTTGGGTATTTCCAATGGGTTTCCAGGTACCACTAAGACGTGTGATCTGGCCATTGGAACTGTACATATACATATAATTACTGTAATGTATAATACAATACACAAACAATAAAGGAACCACATGGCGATACTATAGTTCCAAAGAATAGACTGACCTTCATTTGACTTCCAAGCCTCAAGTTAAAGGATAAAGCTGTGGAGTGTGACTTCCAGTCATATAAGGAGCATTTGAGCCTTGGCCATGGAAACATTCTAAGTTTCAAGGTCAGATATTTGATCAGCTAGCAGAACTGTCTGCCTTTTGGAAGATAGAAGTTGTATCAACATGAGCCTCTTCCTCCCCAGCCATGGAGATCTTATCTTGAGTGAGAAAAGACAAAGAATGATGGCTTTTCAGAGTAGTGACGTTCTTGCCTCTGAGAGTCTATTAACAGTGCATGGTAGTTTTTCTACAGGAAAAGCTTCCTTTACAGGGCCATCTTCTATGTTGCTGTAAATCACTGACCAGTGAAATTTAATTTGTTTCCATTCTGATCAGTAATATTAGAATGAAAAAGCTGGTTGAGAAGAAAGTCTGACTCCTGGAAGTTCTTCTTGACCAAGTGCAGTATCTGCCGAGTTCAGCTCACCATAGGTAGAACTGCCATTTGTTTTCAGATGAATTTCTGCAACCTGTAGATCTGAACTATCTGATGAGAAGAATTTCTGTTCATGGTGGATTCTTCTGTTACAGGGGTTGCCTCTGCCACATTTACCTCACTAGAGGAGTCAGAGGTACTACCCTTTTGTGAGATGAAGATCTTACTCTGACCACTCTACTGGATGAATGAATGAATTTCTGCAACTTGGAGATCTGAAACTGTCTGATAAGAAGAATTTCTGTTCATGGTGGATTCTTCTGTTACAGGGGTTGCCTCTGCCATATTTACCTCACTAGAGGAGACAGAGGTACTACCCTTTTGTGAGATAAAGATCTTATTCTGACCACTGTACTGGCTCAAGGAAGAGATCTGTGGTTAAACTGTAAAGAGGTGGATCTTGAAGAATTGCAGTTTCTGCCGTCTTTACATCTGTATTTTATAACAATGAAGCAGAAGACCTACCTATGAGGTTCTTCTGTTCATTAATAAGACAGTTGAGGGACCTTGCATAGCTTCTAGACGTGCTAGTATAAGCTGCAGAGGGTCAGAAGATGAAATAGCTGTGGTGGAGAGCCAGGAAGATGAATTCTTTTCTCAATGTCGAGGAAAATCTTCTTGTCAATTGGCGAACAGGACCCTACCAATAACCATGTAAAAGGTCTGTAAGCACCGTAAAAACCACTCAAAATGCAGAGTTTCTGTTGAAAAAGGATGGCAAACATCAAAGGAAAAGAAAAGAAAATCTTCCAATTCTATGAAAGCATGAATTCTTTTCAAAAACGTTTCCTTCCTTGCCAGCCATGTTGAAATTCTTCACAAACGAAGATCGTGTCAAACGATGTTTACTCCCTCGCGACCAAAATAAAAGTGAGGCTTAATGGGGTTCTTCCGGTGCACACGCATGTGCGGTCATGCGTATACATACTGGTACCGACAAGAATATTTATTTAAAAAATATTCTCGTTTGGTCGTCCATGTTTGCTCCCGCCAACACGTAAGCATTAGTGAGGATAAGGTAAGGGTATTTTACGCAATAAAAATAAACATTAGCATCACACAATGTGTTTTAAGCAGTGAAGACCAGAGGAATACTTCAGAAACAATGCATATAAGAAAATCTGGTTTTGAGGTAACTAAACTGGAAAATTAAATGAAGTATAAAGCTTAAAGTATCTTTCCCAATGCCTATGGTATATGGTTCTTATTTTATACAAAAGTACTGGGTTATCTGACCCTTGTTCCTGCAAAGACTTGGCTTTTGAAATAATATATATTTCATGTCTTTTGAAACTCTAAAGTGGCAGGTTAAGCTTTTCACATTCCAGAGTTCCACCCAATGGAGCCCATCACATGAGTAAACACTCAAGCATGAGTTTATTCATATCCAAATTGACAGTTTATCAAAACATAAATCTCTAGTGAGTCTAAACAACCAAGTTTCTTCTCTATAAAAACTCACAGCCAAAAATTACTTTAAGTAATTCTTATATGTATTTTACATTATGCAACAGATATACAACAGACTCTGTGTATTCAGAACCAGTGTAATCAGAATTTAGGTATGAGTAAAACCATTTTTGACGTCCCAAGACCAGAAAGTGCCTCATTTTTGTTGGTGTAAGTGGAGCTGACAGTAATTTCAATCAAATCATCAAATCATTCTAGCTGTATTGAGTCACCTGTATAATGGTCTTAAAGGGTTACATGCCAAAGTGTAATACGTTTCATAGAAACTTGAAATTTATAACCTTTGAAATTTACATTAGTTAGTAAAATCAAAGGAATCTCCCACCACTTATTTTTAATGAATGAACCATGTGGAGTAATTTACTTTTCACATTAATATATGTGTACATATAATATGTAAATGTTAGTACATCTTTGAGATCCAAGCCCATTGTTAAACTATCTGGATACAGGAAGCTGAAAAGTGTGTCAGGACATTAATGAAGGAAATCTAACTACTATTTACATGGACATATATATACAGAAACTACAAATATATAGGTACATATGAAAACTACAAGAAGTTAACATTTACAAATATATATACACAGTCTAAAGGATCTACCGATACTACTGCATATATATAGAATATATAAAAATAAATTGTTAGAATACCAAATAAACACACAGAACAAGAGTACAACTAGTGACAGACCATTATATGTACATTCATAGAGAGATTATTTAACCAGTGTCCAAGACAATAAAGCCTGAATGCTACAAACTGGTACTGGTTGTAGACATTCATGACTTATTGTAATAATAAGAAATTAATGAACACAGATGAGATATTCATATAAATAGTACAGAGATATCCCTGCCCATGAAGCATAGGCCCCAAGAGTGTTAGTTGAGATGGTTGATTAGAGAGAAATGGTTAATATGATGGAGTTACTGCCTAATTGCCGCCAGTTTAACAAATATATATATATATATATATATACACAGTGAATTATTGTGTAGACAGATAATAGTGAGCCGTGTGTGCTAGTGTAATCTAGTGACATGCAGTGTGAGGATTGTACCTATTGAATTGGGGTTACTCTTGTAGCTAAGATACCACTTTATAATGGACTGGCGACTCCTTCCAGACATGTCGAATACCTCGCCACGTAAGAACCTGCTCACATACGACTGACACACGCCTGCAAGAAATAGGGTTGAAAACAAAAAAGAACACATATATATAAAAACACACACAAACACAGCAAGAGAAAAAATCCCAAAGGAAAAACTGGTGTAGAGACATAGGGAAGAATACAAAAGGGAGGGAAGAGGAATCTCAAGGATCATTGGACGATAACAAAAAATAACACATGAAAGGAGGGATGGGGTGTAATAAAACTGAGAATGGCACCACACAACATGTCATGACACAGGCAATAAGCAGTGTGTGTCTACCACGAGTAAAAGTAAACACACACGCTTTGATGGAGATGTTTTGGGGGCCATACCTATAGCAGTAGGGTGGTTCTTGTAGGTGATATACCACTTCATAATGGTGCGGCGACTGCGGGGAGACATCTCAGAGAACTCACCCCTCAGGAAGCGACTCACATATGGCTGACTAATACCTGCAATAACTCACAAGTACAGACTCGCATACTCCCAACTAATTAACTGTAAATTAACTCACAAGTACAGACTCGCATACTCCCAACTAATTAGCTGCAAATTTACTCACAAGTACAGACTTGCATACTCCCAACTAATTAACTGTAAATTAACTCACAAGTACAGACTCGCATACTCCCAACTAATTAACTGTAAATTAACTCACATGTACAGACTCGCATACTCCCAACTAATTAACTGTAAATTTACTCACATGTACCGACTCGCATACTCCCAACTAATTAACTGTAAATTAACTCACATGTACCGACTCGCATACTCCTAACTAATTAACTGCAAATTAACTCACATGTATAGACTCGCATACTCTTGACTAATTAACTCTAAATTAACTTAAACATACAGGCTTGCATACTTCTCACTGACAAACTGCAAGTTAACTTTCAAGTACACACTTGCATACTATCCGCTTATTAATTTCAAATTAATTTACAAGTACAGACCTTTATATTTTCCATACATTCAATTCAAAGTAACTCTCAAACAAAGACTCAGATCCAGTTTATAGCTGCAAATTGGCTTACATGTACAGATTCATAAAGTCCACACTCATTAATTTCAAACTGACCCAACAGTGGTACAAACTTGTGTAGCATTTACTAGCAAGTTGCAATGACTTAAAACTACAAACTGGCACATTAATTACCTGTTACTGACTCAAGTACAGATTTACATTCTAATTACCTGTAAACTGACTCAATATGGGTGGCTAATTAACTCTTACTGAAAGCAACAGGTCATCAGACAAATACTCAACTACTCTGACATGTTATCTCTTTTACTTCCCACTATAAATTTAAAAAGATGAATAAAATCAGATTTCTTCAACACTTTTTTAAAATGTGCTTTTATTATTGACAAAAACTACCAACTTTCACTCTTTAACCTTTGACTGATCTGAGGTAAGAACTGATTATCACAACAAGAAAGCAAATTTAAAGTTGAAGAATTTATGAAAAGTAGAAATTATTTCCAGTCAATTTCTGTGAGACAGGCTGGCGAAAGTTGAACTTTTGGAGAAAAGCAGACTGTCAGTTTTATTTAAATGTGCGACTGAAACTTGGAGGTAATAAGGCAACTAAAAACCACTCCAAAATGATTTTCAATGAAATTTTATGAAACTAGTATTATTTTGAACAGACTGGAAGTATTCTGTTATAATTATTAGGTCAGTTATTCAAACATTTAAAGTGCAATGAGGAAAACAAGACAGACTCATAATAAAAAGATAGAGGTCACTTCAACGGGTCCAAAAATATTAAATGCAGCAATTAATTATTGAAAATTGCAAAAATATATACAAGAGGAACCATATCATTTTCATGGGAATCTCTTAACTTATCGTTTATAAGTCATCACACAGTAATATAGCAGAGTATATTTTTAGATATTATCAGGAGGTCATCCGCCATGGCACTGTACTTAATTACATGCACTGCATTTTTATATCAACAATTTTACAATTTGGACCATAAACTAGACATTATTGTTGTTGCTATTTCGGTTAATTTTATGGGTCATAAAGCCTTAACAAAACAGGATCATTTTTTTAAACATTTTGTTTATGTCCACATTTAGAATTTTATCTTTTAATCACACAGAATTCAACAACGAAAATAGTTTGTAATTACGAAAATTGTTTAATTAATGTCTGACAGAAAAATGTAAAAATGAATTTTTGGAGCTACAAAAAATTTAATTTAAAGTCAATTTCAAATGTGGACGTCCAGACATATCAGATGTCTATTTATATGTTAATAGTTTTAAACAGGCAAAACGTAGTGGAATTTAAGAGTAAAGGTACAGAAACGCAATAGTAGAACAAGAGTGGGAGTTAATAAAAAATATATTACAATGTAAATGGAAGTTTGCATAAACATCATATCTCTTATCTCAAGGTACAGACAAAAAAAAACGAAAAAATTCACATTCCTACAGTAACAATTATTCTACAAATCAACTCTGGAGTCTTAGGTGGTAAACACACTTTTACCAGTAATTCCAAGCTCTGGTTTTTACCAACATACTGAAATTCACAAAAGTTAGCCCACAGATTTTATAGACTGTTGTGTATGTCTATATATATATAAAAACATACATACTTCTCATGATAAAATTTATCCATGTCAAAATAATAACTGTTTATAGGATTTATATATAAATAAGATCAGGTATGTTGAGAAAAATATACATATATATATATATGTGTGTGTATATATCTATAGGAAGGGCATGTATGAAGTCATATAATTCCACTACATGTATATATTTATTTATAATAAAAAAGAATATAATGAACAAATACCAGGCTTGATGTGGGCCATCTGTCCAAATAAATAACTGATAAGTTAAACCATTTTCATAGCCAGAATATGTACAGAGGCATGGCAAAAAAAAACCATCCCATAGATCTACTATAACTACAGGGCCAGGCTGCACCATTAATTGATGCTTTCAAAGTATGCTGAAGAGATATTAATGAAAACAACACATGATAATAATATCACTTGTCATATACTCTTTATCTACATACTAAAATCTGTTTTCTCTTTTTTCTCCTTCTTATATTTTTCCCCATCCTACATTGCATGTTTTTTAGTTACACTGGATATATACTGGATAAATAATATTCATATTTATTCTACACAGTGAAAACAAGCCAAGTACATTTTTCACCCTATTTATTCTACATCACAATTCTTTCCTGCCATGACAAATCTAATCATCAACTTAACAGCAATGTACTGCAGCATAAAATGAAGTAAAAGTAACACAACTTTCAATAATAGTCTCTATTTTAAACTCAGAAATGTTCTCTCAAAACACATAGTGATTTTCTAAATGACTTTGAATAACTGCTGTACCAATTTACTATGGCAATACATTACATAAAACAAATAGTGTATCATAAGAGCTTATCAGTAATTTAGTAATTTTCTCCATAAAAAGCAATTTTCAAATGATTTTTAATTACAGAGACAAAAATAGTACACCTAAACACTGTTAACATTCTAATTACAACATGATTTGCTTTCAACAACAAAAAATACTAATAGAAAAATTCCAAAGTCTAATAAAACATTCTGGTCATTTAACATTAAACAAGCTTTTTAATTTCTTCACTGGTTTGCTATATAATATATTCAACGAAGCTCCACAAAATTACTTTCTGGTTTAAAAAAATTGGAACATTCAAATTCATACCTGACAATGTTGCTATCTGCTGCTGACGAATGTTGTATTTTTGCACAAATTCTCTGATTTCTTCACAGCAAGGTCTTTCACCTTTCCTGCAAACACAGACATTACTTTGCAATAATTCATAACTTAAACTTGACGTTTTGCATCCATTCCAATACCTAAGGTCATATCAAGGCAAGTGCTCAGTGCATCCCACTTATTGCTATGAGCTCTATTGAAACATATGACCACTGACAGGAACGTGATCAAATGGCCGACTTGTTAACCACTTCCACACCAACCACTGACCTCCTGTCACTTTAAAGAAATGATAAACTTGTCCGAAACTATCACACATTCACAAGAATCCTGTCTATGTTTCACCGGTTACTGATGGTTTGCCCTGGTATGAACCTAGCTGTTAGAAGGCATATAAAAACCCAATTTTGACTTTTTCATAAAATTAAGGAAGTTGCTTTCCTTTGATATTCTCTGACAGCTTCAATGGCCCCTCATGCCTATAGTTTGTTTTCAGACATCATGATTTGGTCAGGGTTAGATCTTTGTGACATTTTAGTTCAACTGACCAAAGATATCTGATGTTACTTCACAGGAATCTGAGTGACGATAATGACAATTCAAAGAGCTTTTATCTGGGTTATTACCTTTGCTAAAAGTTTACCTATAGGGCAACTAAACCAGAAGGTATGTGTTATATTTGGAAAGGCACCATAAAAAACAATTTTTATAGTTTATGCTTTTAATGGTTTTGTTCTATGGAATGTGCCAGAACTAAGATTAAGCAAAATAATACTCTGATTAGCTTAGATGTCCCAAATATACAATAACAATTTGACGGCATATTTATTTGTGCTTTGACAACATCTTTTTTTAACTTTCATTACATATCTACACCTTTTCTCTTAAAAATTATTCTTTTTACGAAAAAATGTAAATTTTCCAAATCATTTCATCAGAAAGATATAACAACACAAACTAGCACACAATTTATAGCTATTTCTTTGTTGTTATTTTTTTGTCTTCAAATGCTGCATAGACTTTTTGAAGCTTTAATACAAAGATATTCAATACTTTGAATAGATTGCAATATAAAACTGGAGGGGAATGTCAAAAAAACATGTTACACTGAAAGCATACAACTTACTAATTGCCTTATTCAAACAATAGAATTAATTTTGCTGCTGAATAGACTTGATGTCTTTTATGTGTAAGTAACAGATTTATTAAAGAGGTAACAAAAAGATATGTGAAAGTTCACTAATGATGTACAGCTCAGCGATTTGAAAGAAACATGTTTTTTAATGGCATAGACTATATTCCCTACTTACTTAGTTTGCTAATAGAAAAATAAAACAAAGAAATATAAATTGTAATTGTTTCTCTCCCTCCATTTGTCACTGCTGCAAAATGTGCTTCTTTGTATCAGTAATTTTTCTTCTCCTTGAAAATGTTAATACTGCAAGTCTCCTGACTGATAATTTATGTCACAGCTGCACCCTGTCCAATAACATTTCCCTTCCTCATTGGAAACTCAAGATAACAGAAAAATAAATGAAATTCAAAATCCTATACAAGGACCTGCTCATTTATTTATACTTATAAATGAATTTTACCAGTTCTATTACTGGATGTTTGTGCCAGGTCTCACCTCAGCAATTCTATATCGTAACTACCGATAAATTTGAAGTTTTCATTTCCTGTATTATAATCTGCTTAAGTCTTCATTAATCCTTCTTTTATCGCCATTTTCCTTCATCTTTCTATTGCAGCTAATTTTTTAAATGTTTGAAAATTTTCTCCAAATTCTGTCATTGTGTTGTTGCTCCCTTCCATAGTAAACATGTCAGCACACCTATAGTGATGTTGTCATCTGTCCTTGTATCAGTCCCAATAATTCGTAGAACAATTTGTGAAGGTCTGTCACATGACATCCACTAGTGACAATGAGAGGGAGCATAACTGTAGATTGATCTTCATACGTTGTCAATTGTCTGATGACAGTCTTCCTTAGTCACCCACAGACATACAACTATCGTGGTTCTTTGTACAATTACCTTCGTGTATGATCCTGTTTCCATCATGTAATCATACAGAGTTCGGCTTAACATACAGAATTAATGTGACAGAGCAGTAATGCATCTTCAGGGCAGTCCCTGTCACCCCATTTTTCCCGCACAACTTCTGCAACTCATGAAGAATTGCTATTCAAAACTAGTCTCTGGTTACTGTCATTATTGTCACAGTGTAATCTTGTATGTGGGACCTGGGCATTACATACCTATTATTCTGTAGAAAAAAAATCATCAGCATATGGTTTTGTTTATCGTTTTTTGTAATCTTATTTATACTACAAAACTCTATGGGCGAGAGTTTATTGGCTTTGTTTAGACTTTGGTCAAATCATGATGGACAGGTGTGGTGAGTGGGCAGAGAAATGCACACTACTATGATTAACATTCCACCTCAGAATAATAAATAGGAAAGATTTACAAAAGCCTGGAACCGCCATCCGAATTCAAAATTCAAAATCTGAAATGTGCTATTTGGAATTCCAAATACATACATGTATTTGGAATTCCAAATACACTATTCGAAATTCCAAATACCCTATTTGGGATTCCAAATACGCTATTCAGAATTTCAAATACGTATTTGGAATTCCAAATACCCTGTTCGGTATACCCAAATTGGGGTATTTGGGGGTTTCTTTACTGACAAATTTCATGTCCTGTGGTGAATTTTACATTTTGTAGTCTATAAAGTACCAGGCATCAACAATTGCTTAACTTTAGGATAAAACTGAGATATGAACACACAATTTTTGAGTTACCAGCAAATTACCAATCCAGTATTGCTCCAATATGCATGACATGTATATTATCGTTTGCTTTATTAATTACAGGTTACAATTTTTGATACATTAAAAACAGGGCCCGTATTCACGAAAGGTCTTTACTCTTAGCCATGGCTTAGGCTTAAAGTTGAGACTTTTGTCTCAAGTCTCTGCCCAAAAACTGCCAAGACTTTTGTCTTAGGCTTAGTGGTATTCACAAAGAATTTAAGACTGGTCTTAGGCTTAGCCAAGGGCTCAACTTTAAGACTGGTTAGTAGTGGGCTTAAATTTTGTAAAGAGGACTTAAATATGGCTGCCATAAACTTTTCTCCACTTCAAAATTTGAAATGGCTGTAAATAAAGTATAATTATACAGAACTACTCACTAAAGCAGTCTTTGGAAGTTTATATGTGGTAACAAGGTTTTCCATTTCAAAACAGCACTTTTCCTTAGCTAAAATGTATTAAATGAAGGATATATGTCACCAATAGTATAGTTTGAATAGAAAAGAAAGGTCACATGACACAGAAAACCACTGTGGTTATATGATAATCTTGGACTTAGCTAAGTCACCCTTTGTGAATACGGTTTTAAGACAAAACTTAGCTGAGACAAAAGTCTTAGCTTTAAGACTGGATTTAAGCCTAAGACCTGGTTAAGTCTAAGATCTTTCGTGAATACGGGCCCAGAGATTTTAGAAAAATGCTTCTTTGATTTATTTAATTTTTTGCGTTTTCTAAATAACATATTTCTCTTTCATTTTTCACTGGGATAATATATAACATTTATTTATATAACTGTACCTGACCATAAAGAAATGGGACAAGGATCTAAATTGCCACAAACACCCAGTTATTACATAATTTAGAAGGCATAAATATCACTTAAGTTCCAACCATCTGTGGTCCTGTGCAATGTCATTGGAATTTGAGAATTGTTTTAGACTATTTCTGATCTCCAAATAATACACTTAATAACATTATATATTTTGTGCAAATCAACATTTTGATGTACACCAAGGAGCTTATGTGTAGATTAGACTAGGAAAAACTGGCACAGAGTCACATTAAATGTACACAAAAGTTTGTTAAATTAATCAAAATATATAACTAAGAGGCAAAAAATGAAGGATTAATTTGTGAAACCAGCAGACAGATCCCACTATAATCTGAGGTGGTTTATCAGTTTCACAAGAGATGTTTTCAGCTTTGAGAATAATATTATTATCCCCCAGATTTTCAGTTCCCATTCTCAGATGCTGTTCTTTATACAGTTAGCAGCCTTAAATGACACAAAACTGAGACCACACTGTAACAATGCCATAAAGACAGTTGAAAAAATCAATACAATTCCACAACAATGATCAAAGAAACAAAAAAAAACACATGAAATACATGGAGAAATATCTTATTCATTCTGTGTACAATCTAAGTTGGGCAATAAAAAAAATAAAGACAACTCCATTTTAGCTGTTAAAATGAGTAAAAGCAGAAACTTGTTAATCTAACCACAAAGCCACTATAGTGTTACTATTACAATCATTCCTTTGCCACAAATTCTTTTTAATATCATGCCTTGTGCTTCGGTTGTGTGTGTATGTGTGTGATATGTTTAGAAGCCATTAACAAAGCTACAGCTCTACCCCATATTATTATTGGTTTATTCTGAGGCAAACAGGGAGGGGAGAGGAAATAAATGCTTGGGGTTTTCACCATCACTTTACCACACAGTATAACGCACCCCACCAAAAATACTACCAGCAAAATAGAGCAGTTGAGAGGGAGGAGGGGATGGGGAGGGGGTTTCTATTTAGTTATATTTGAGAAGCGAGAGGGGTTTTCTGTTATAAAGCAAGAGGTACAGAATGCTGATACACACATTCGGAGCAACAAATGACAGAACTATTACTCATAGTGGAATATAGTGGATTGTTTTTTCAACCTCGCTCTGTTTGCAAATATATTGCCAGTCTTTCATATAAAAATCATAGAACATGAGTCACTGAAAGCTAACTATCTTACTTGGCAGGTTAAATTTAAGAAAAACAAAATTATGCTTGAAATACAGTCAAGAAATTTACTATTATTTTCTATATTTAAATCTAAATGACTAAAAAATACAGATATCAAAAGCTTTCATAATACCCTGTGCTATTAGGTGTTATGAAAATGATGGTGCCTACAGTTCGCAGCTCAAAAGAGGCTCCTAACAATCAATCTTTGATGATAACTATTTTTTAAATGAACACTTGTATTTTTGTTGCTAAATATATAGAAACGTGGCTTCATTACAAAAAAAAACAAAAAAAAACATAAACTATAGATACTCAACCAATATTGCTTCAGCATCAGAATTCTCATAAAACTCTGTTAATCATTATGTGCTGTTATTAAAGTCCTTGCACAAGGTTAATACAATTCTCTCAGGATTTTATGTTTTCAGGCATAAAGAGATAACCCCCAGAAGGATAAAAAGTGAATAATAACTACACGCAACCTGACTTTTTTGTATAACAGGCCAAATATTCCATTATTGATGTTATATTTTTATGAAGCATTATAAAAAAACACCTGTCAGTAACTGAAAAATCCTGTATCTTAAGCGAACTGTTGATGTCTTTTTATTACATGGTATCCTAAAATTGGTTGGAATCTTTCATATTTTCAACTACACAAGACACAAATAGCTTTAACACAACAATTGTGTTGTACTTATCACAAAAATAAAGGATGCACTCATACTTTCAATTCTATTTAAAAAGGAATGCAAAAATAGCATCAGAGCTGCCTGGACCCCACAGCCTGAGGAAAAAGTGGTGGACACCATGAAATATAGAATAAATGATAAAGTACAAGATTAAGGAGTCTTTCAGAACAGATAGTGTAAGTTATGTAAACATGCAGGAGAAATACCACTAAAAAAAGAAAAAAATGTTTGCAAAGACAAATGATCAAAACAAGATAATTAAACAACAGCTTCAGAGATATAGCCCAGACAAGATTACAAAGGTTATCGTCACTACAGCAAGGTCAAACATTGGTAAACTGTCTTTGGGACAGACCATATGACCACTGGTTTACAAATTTAATGCAATACTGTAAATGACCTATTTAGCACACAGTGCGCTAAGGAAAGACTATTTTCCCCTTAATTTTCCCCATTAAAGTTCCCCTTTTAGCGCACCCCATCATGAAACACTTTCTGGGATAAAGTATAGGTCAATCCAGTAAGAATAACGGTGTTCCGACATTTAGAATCTACTAAAAATACCCACTTCCTGTAAATATGGTGGTAGATATAAACAAACTCGAAATTCATGGCAAAAATGTCAATTTATTAAGTAAAAATGTGTAATATATATAAAAATATGTGGATATTGAGAAAAATTAAGAAAGGTAAGATTTAAGCTGAATAATCGATCTTCTGCATGATGGATGCAGTCACGATACTATATTGCCAGGAAAGGGATAGGGTGCGGTTACAAGGGCGGGTGCTCTAAATAGGTCATTTACGGTATTTCACTATTAGTGGAAGTGAAATGTGAAATTTTACCATGTGTCACATTCATGACTGAATTAATTTTAATTTTATTTTTAAATTCTGGAGTATTCTTTTCAAATGCATCATTTCTATTGCACCTTTATCTGAAATTAGTATCTGGAATTTCAGCTCATTTTCCTCCCAATAAATCAACATACAAGTATATTTTACACTCTGTGGCAAATTTCACTTCTCTTGCATTTATAATAGATCTTGGATTCTAAGCTACAAAAAACACAGGTTTTACTGAGAGCTACATTTTATAAAACTGACACCTAATCAATACTTAGAAAATATAACAAAAGAATACAATTTCTTTCTGCAGTATTAAAACTCTTATTTGAACAATTTTCCTGCCATGTGAACAGTATGTTAAAAAAAATGTTTACTTGGTTATTTGGAAAACAGTGAACTATATAGATATAATTTAAAAATATCATTACAATTTAATATGCAAATACAATTTGTTCCTTGTTTTAATATCTGCTATTTCAATTTTATGACATGATAGCTTCAAGGCTTCAATGATAAGATAGCTAAAAGTCCCTTATCAATTGTGTGTATGCAACACAGCAATAAAAAAATTGTCAACAGGCATTGTTAGTCATCCAGATCAATGAGGTATGTAATAGAGCAATTACTTTAAAGTTCATATCTCTGAAAATGCAGTACATCTGTAGACAATAAATGTAAAGTAGCTGTAACAGGTACCAAATCCTGTACTCAGTACTTGTACTTAACAACTAATTTTGTAGTACTTCTACTTATTTGCTGAAAATTACCTGTTCTTACAAAATTATCTAAGTACTTTCAATTACTTTTCAAGTACAATCGCAGGTATAGTTGTAGTTTTATAAAGTGAGTCAGGTAATTTTTAACTGTCATTTTGAGAAGAGTATAAGATGCAGCAATCCAGAGATGTTCCTCTAGGTTCCTTATTGTAGTTTCTCAATTCATAAATCAAAGTTCATTCAACAATTATTTCTGATATGATGCTCCAAAACTTTTGGATGATTTCCATTTGAACTGTTCCTATTCTTTCATGTTTTAAAAGTCACCTTAAAACCAATCTGTTTCAGAAATCTTTCCCTCCCTACTTTTGGACTACCAAACACAGATGGACTCTCTGGTAATGACACTTATCATGTTTCGCAACTATTGTATTACTGAAATCATCCATGGAAGCACATATGCTTGTATTATCGCCCATCCATGAAAACACAAAAAAATGTGAAAATGCCCACCCTTTCCAACAAAATTTTAAATCCAGATTGTGTACGGACTTTTTATATACATATTTTACTCAATTTTCAACTGCTTAGCTTTAAAGTGCATAATTTAAGCATTACAAAAAAACCTAAATATAACCAGAGAATAAAAGTGGGAATTCCCCACACAGAAGTTTCAAGAGTTGTGACTGGCTGAGCCTTGGCATGTACAATACATTTTATTGGTTGTTCATATGTGAGATCATGTACTGAGTACTTATTTTATAAAGACAAATACTGGGATGTCATAAATGGGTTATTAAACTAGACTTATGCCGGTCCCTTTATTGCGAGCCGGCGGTGTATCCCCGAACATAGCAAACATGTAGAAGCAATAATAAAAGACATAGAGGCTGAAGTTATAAGCATTTTTAAGTTTGGCTGTCATTTGACCACATCAAGAGATTCCCAACCCATGATTTGCTATAAGTTGGTTTCACATTGCAAACCTTTAAGACCAATAATAAGCGAATTATAAGCACTTTGGCTATCCTCATTTGAGGGGCCCAAGGTTAAATTGGACCACATCAAAAGATTCGTAGCCCATGATTTCCTGTATGTTGGTTTCATATTGCAAACCTCTAGGACCAATAATAAGTGGGTTATAAGCACTTTTGCAATAGTTTTCAAGTTACAACTGATTTACTCAACAGTGAGAATGTCAAAGTAGCTATTACTGTGCTATGCAATGAGCTACAGGTCTGCGATTTTATTATGTTATATCTGACCCCAAAGTAGGTGAATAACATATTTAAACAAAATTATTCAAATGCAATAGTTTTCAAGTTACAAGGCAATTTTTGGGGGGTTTTGACTCCCCAGAGCATAATTTTGACTCCTAGCCTTAAAATAGCTATTACTCGCTTGACTTTGATCCCAGGCCTACAAAAAAGATAGGGTGGTGAGACGTCATACCCACCAATTCATGCACTAAATATAAAACTAGACATAGCGTCTCGACACAGTGTATCCCTGGACAGGACATGGTTGAAGCATGACACACAGAGTATTATGTCAAATCTGACCCCACCAAAAGATTCGGGGCATATGATTTCCTATAAGTTGTCTTCACATCGAAATCCTCTTACCATCCCAAACACGTACGACCAATAATAAGCGAGTTATAAGCACTTTTAAGTTTGGCTATCCTCGCTTAACCTTGAAGGAGGGGTACAAGGTCAAATCTGACCACACCAATAGATTCTCAGCCCATGATTTCCTATAGGTTGATTTACCATCCCAAACCTCTAGGACCAATATTAAGCGAGTTATAAGCACTTTTAAGTTTGGCTATCCTCGTTTGACCTTGAAGGAGGGGTCCAAGGTCAAATATGACCACACCAAAAGATTCCCAGCCCATGATTTCCTATAGGTTGGTTTACCATCCCAAACCTCTAGGACCAATATTAAGCGAGTTATAAGCACTTTTAAGTTTAGCTATCCTCGTTTGACCTTGAAGGAGGGGTCCAAGGTCAAATATGACCACACCAAAAGATTCCCAGCCCATCATCTCCTATAGGTTGGTTTACCATCCCATACCTCTAGGACCAATAATAAGCGAGTTACAAGCACTTTTATGTTTGGCTCTCCTCCTTTGAGCTTGAAGGAGGGGTCCAAGGTCAAATCTGACCAGATCAAAAGATTCCCAGCCCATGATTTCCTATAGGTTGGCTTGACATACCAAGCCTCTAGGACCAATAATAAGGGAGATATAAGTACTTTCATGACTGACAAAGAAACGCCCGTGGCGGCCATCTTGTTTTTCAAAATGAGGCCAAAAATATTCCAAGTCAAGATTTTAAAATTGGGAACATATCCTGTGAATTTGAGATCTCTACCTATAATACCCTTTGCTCAAAAGTCCTTGCTGAAAGTTGAAAAACGACCCGTGGCAGCCATCTTGTTTTTCAAAATGAGGCCAAAAATATTCCCAGGCAAGATTTTATGGTTATGAATATATCCTGAAAATTTGATAAGGGTAGCTATAATACTTTTTTCATTAAGTGTGAAAATATCTCCAAAAAGGCCAAAAATGGCCTCGGTGTAGTACTTTGGTGGTCTTTGGATGACCTTCAATGAAGAGCTTCAAGGTCAAATTTCTGTATGCTTACAGAGGACATATATATGTATTATATATACCAGCCATAACATGATCTAACTTTCTGTATATGAGAACTGGGCCAAAATGTGAAAAATGGCCAAAGTCTGACCTTTAAGAGGCCACCAGTGACCTTGAAATTGAAGGTCAAGGTCAAAAAACAATAGTGTTTGTGGCATTGCTCATGTGTACCCACATACCAAATTTGAAAGGTCTAACTAAAATATTTTTTTAAGTTGTCGCGTCCGAAAGGAAATCTCTGTGGCGACGGCATGACTGTACTGAATCCTAAGTATCCCCGACTTTCATCCAGGGATACAATAAATCTGAAAGAAACTGTGCCTACAGCTTGAACACAAGCAACAGTCAAAATTAGTCAAAATTTTTTTGACGCTTTTGACTCCCCAGAGCATAATTTTGACTCCTGGGCTACCAAAATAATAGGGTGGCCAGATCTCTGCCATAGCAAGCCACTTGCAAAGTTTAAAAGAAATCCAAAAAGAAATGTGGCTTGTAGGTTGAACACTAGAAAATCTCTGCGGATGCGGATGCAGGCGCAGATGACCATGTGTGATCCATAGTATCCCCGCTTTTCGGGGATACAATTAAAAGACAATATTTTGTAATTTTGTGAGGTATGTTGTTTGTTTTTATATATTTACCTCACTTATAGCCTATCTTACCGCATCGCCCATCCTCCTGTAACACCCATGCTCGTATTATCACCCAGCCCTAACTTTTCCTGTCTTTCCAGCGAAGAGCCCATGAGTGCTTCCGCAAATGATTTCAGTATATCTTCTATAGTGGTCCATAGAATCCACTAGTTCAGAAATTAAGCACATGGATACCTGGTACCTAATTGGTATTTGGGTTGTATACCACACAGTGGTATATTATCTAGAGTGCACTATAGAATATTCTGCTATTGTGTAAATAAAAAAACCTTACGCTATGAAGGCGAGGTATTCTTCACTGTTATCAGTGATTTCTGGAATGCCATCAAGCCTGTATTCTCCAACCATGGTGCTTGGAGGTGAAGCCGCCTCACAGCCTGTCCCGCTGCTATCGGTAACCATATCTTCCTGCGACTGCTGCTGGTTGCTATTCGTGACCGGGGTGGTTGTCGTTGACAACGGCGGTATGATGGGAAGTATAGGCTTGATATCTTGCGTTGTAGGTTGAGACGTTGCAATGAAAATAGCTGTGGGTTTATCACCACTCAGTGAACGCTTTCTGAAAAACAGATCAATTTTGTCTTCTTTGCCATAATTTCTGCAATAAGCACTGGTAAAAGATTTATCACGTTATTCAAATAAGTACAATACAGTGTTACAATTGGTTACCTCTCTAGTATTTTTCTTACATCCTGTTGATGTAACAAGTAACAAAGATGGTAGACAATATTAATCATGCAAGGTACATTTATTGCATACTTTTGTGTGCAGCAACTGTATAAAAACATAACTAGTAATAGTTAATATATGTTTTATTAAATTTCGATACATTTGTACCAAATTTACAGATCTCTAACACTGGTTTTTCACCAACCGAGCACTTTAATATTAACCCTTGATATTAAAAAGCATCTGGGCCATAATTACAGTGGACCGTTTATTACAGAGTTTGGTTTTAACATCACTTGTTAAATAATCTTTAGGTTTTATTATTAATATCTTTAACACACTGCTTCATGCTGGGCTCGCTTGTGATTTGATGCATTTTGTGTTTTAGTAGTATCCGCTCATTGCAATAAGTGTAAATAAGCCAGGATTCATATTTAGGTAGGACACGTTCAACAAAACACAGTGTTTTCACTGTTCAGTACGCGTCAAAAAACCTGCCACGAGTTCCTCATGTGCTATACTAAAATGCATATACCAGAGGGTTGCGGAGGGCAGGTGATATCACTTTATGGGCAGCTTGTCTTTAAACAAGTACCACCCATGTGTGTGGTCTACTTATGGAACAGTGAGGACAAGGCTGTGAACTAGAATTCATAGAGAACCAAACAAAACAGTGTGAATGGACCATAATGGGCACTGCAGTGAAGATGAGAGTTTATTCCTCATGGCTCAGTGAATGCCTTCTGCAAAATATAATTGTATTTATTTGGTCACAAAGTGCAGGACTTTATGTCCCTTTCAACAGCCTAAGCTAAATTAGGCTGGTATATTTTGATTTTGCAGTACTTTTAACACATTATGGCATTCATACCATGGTGGACAATGAGGAGGTGTATATTTATACTGCACAGTCAATACTGACCTCTGAACACCACTGGACATCAGTAAGCAATAACCAAATATTTCTCAATTAACAGCAGGGATAAGATTCAACCCCCAAGTCCAGGGGTGAGGAATGGTTGGGTTATCCATTACAACACTGTGACATACCTTACAAGATTTAACTTAAATTTTTGGAGTATAAGATCTTTTGTTTCACAACGAAAAAGTGACTACCATGTTGCTTCTGTGTCATAGAGTTTGTTGAGAGAGTTTACCTCTACTCACATGCCACTTTTCTGAATTTTGTAACCAAACACAATTTGGACATTTACTTTTATGTGGGACAGTATTTGGGAATGAATTGAATTATCTCTGACTACATTTTACTTTTCAACTACATTTTACTTCCTGTATTTCAAAGTTAGTTAATTTTCCCAATACTACTTTATGTGTTTTTTTTCTTTCCTGTGCTGCAGGGTTTCTTGGATTTTACCTGTTTTCTTTTCCATATGATGTAGTCTCTACAGCGTAGAGTTTGGTAGATGCTTCCTGTTATTTTGCTGTACTACAGAGCTTATCAAATTATACCTGTTATATTCTTGTATTTGACAGTGTGTTGAAGTTTACCTGTTATTTCCTGCGATTCACAGTGTGTTAAAATTTTCCTGGTTATGTCCCATTTTTCACAGTATGCTGAATATTACCTGTTATTTTCCTGTGCTACAGAGTTTGGTGAGTGAGATGTTTGGTGTGTGGAGGAGCTGTCTGTGCTGGTTGGTGTGGTAGTTGTACTGGTAGTGCAGACTGTATTTGCTGTTCCGGAGCCAGCTGAAGTGGGAGACGATGAGGAAGATGATAGTCCAGAAGAGGATGATGACCCAGAAGAGACCGTACTGGATGCTGGGGAGGTTGCTGAGGGGAGAATAGTCTGTGTACTTAAGATGGGGTGTAATGCTGAAGGGGCAATGGCTATAGGCCGTGGAAATACAGGCTGGTTCCCAATAACTGGGGTGACTGTGGCAGCAGGGTTTGCTGGGCTGATTGAAGTGGTCTTTGTAGTGGTGACCTGAGCTGCATGGGCTGCTTGGGCCACCTGGGCTAGCTGTGTGGCCACTTGATTGGCCACTTGGCTGGCCTGAACCTGTAACTGCTGGAATGTCTGTAAAACAACCAACACATGCATAATTATTTTTAAAAAGGGGGGTTGGCATCCAATGAATTTATGGCTTAGAATCTACAATCACTTAAGATTAAGCATTCAAAATTAATAATAACTGAACTATATTAATCTCAAGGCAAGGGTAAAATACTTCTACATAACTAGGCTTTGCAGACATCATGCTAAATTTCAATGGGAATTACTTAATTTTGAGAGTTAAAAACAGAGATTTCCAATTATTGGAGTTTTGTTTGAGAGGTTTAACCATATTTTATAGAATCAGCATATGTAGATAAGGTAGGAATATAAACTATGGGGATCCCTACATCTGACATTGCTATGCCGTCTATAGATTTAAGTAGAATTCTGCCATAACATGAACCATATTCTGTAAACATTGGTCTCCCGTCATACACACAACTTACAGAACAATGCTAAAAGCAATCAATAAGATTAAGTCACAATTTAATGCCAGTGAAATGACCAGCAAAAGTTTGATATTTTACAAAAATTGGTAAAAAGACCATAGCCTAAAGATAAAACAATAATAAACACAAGAAATAGCATTTAAACCCTGTCAGTGAAAATTTTGTAGGTCCAGTTTTCAGGAAGGTCACTAAAATAGGTTAGTATCATTACGTGCTGTGTTTGAAATAACTGCCTTTCTGGCAAGTTGTATTTTTGTGTTGTTTTTTCAAACTCTAATCTGATTTAACTTTGATTGGCATGTGATTTGTTCAATGTGATCAGTAAACAGGAGTAGCATTCAACATAAAACAGTTAAATTTTAAGGGAAAAGGAATTAGTTTTTTTCCAACTAAAACTTACTCTAACTTTGTCTTTTACCTTTCATTGTTTCTACATTTTTCTACTCAAAACAGGACAGCTCTCAATGTGTAACAGATTATTATTTAGACTTCAAAGGGAACCAGGAATAGAGTAACATACTGCAGGAAATGAGACTTTCTCAAAGGGTACTTCATAACTCACCACTGCATTTGCTACTTGTGTAATAGGAATATTGTACACAGGTCCAAGTTCCCGATCAAGTCTTTCCAACGAGTCAAATGCATTAATGATCTGGTCTTTTGACAGCCCACTATTTCTGAGTCTGCAAACACAGGAAAATATCAATTGTCTTTTTAATTTGAATATATGTGTTAAGAAGATGTCTTTAAGCTGCTTCAGTTCATGCTGTTAACTTCTGACAGTGAACACAATTTATGACATTAGTTCCTATTGAAAGATATAAAATAAATACCTTTTCATTTATCGTCCCAAGCAAGTTGGGAATAAAGCATAACATTCTAATGATTCTATTGAATAGAACATGTGGTGTGCAACCTTTATACAGAATTTAATCTATACAGAGTTTTTTACCATTAATTATCAATCTCATAGCCCCGAGAAAGTCAATAATTATTACACAAGTTTCTTAATAAACTGGGCAAAACAGCAAAGCATTTTCAAGGGCATTGAAAACACTCTGTATTGGAAGTTACAGAGTATCATCTGACATTAACATTGCACCACAATAAGTAAATTAAAAGTGCAAATCAAAGGATTAAAATGTTCATACTGTAAAAGTATTATATATAATGCAACATATGTTTATAGCAGACAGTGTGCTGTCCAAGAGAGAATCTCTTAACCTTGTAATAAATCAACATTTTGTCTCTCACCTGAGAAAAAAAAAATTATTTACAATAGATGATTCCAAACAAAAGAAGAACACTGTTGTGTTTCTTTAACTTCTAGAACATTCTTTTTAAATTAATTACTTCTGTCACTTATCTACTTGTTAGAGAATTGAGGTGAGTTTTGCTTCATTATAATCAATTTTAGCTTTCAATAGCTGGCAATTTTCATATACTTCAACAAACTTCATACTTCTTACTCTAATGACGATACAAAGCCATACAGCTACATAATCTGAAAAAACTCAAAAATAATGAAAGAAAAAGAATCCATTAAAATGTAAATTGAGTAAACTTAATCAGGATTTTTAGTATTCTGGAAAGACAGAACCATTTTAAAAACAGAAAACTCAGCATTGCAAAATTCGAACAGGGCACACATAGTACTATTCTGGCAAGGCTGTATCTTTAATTCATGTTAAAATGTGACCTTTTGACCACAAAATAACACTAAAATGTTCATAATTTCTTTATTAATTATAACATTGTAACTAAAGCTTTGTGGAAATCTTAAATGGGTTGTTTCAGAGACTGATAGCTGTACAGTGTTTTTAGTTTGTACTCATGGTATAACTTTATGCTTCAATTTGACATACAAATGGTGGGAATGTTCAGAGTATAGTCTTGTAAAAATAAAATTATGCAGTAAATAATTTTCCTGTGATTATTGTACTGTTATTATTTTATTTAGGTTTCTTGTTAGTACCTTAACTTTCTCATCATAAACATCCAAATTGTAGGTTTTTTTACTGGAGAGACAGTGTAAATTATACCACGCCATGTCTATGCATAAAACCATTGCACAAAATATAGGCACTGTCAATACAGATATGTAGAAGGAAAGAAAGCATATATAAAACAACACAATGTTGGTAGTTCTACATGCATATAAAACAGTGTGTATAATACAATCCATTACACTGCAAGCAAGTTCTATGTTAATAAAGAAGCCACTATAAATGCAGAATATATAATTGTCTACACTGTTCCTCTCATAAAATGCATCTGCTGCCTCTTGCTGACTCAACTAATATTTAACCAGAAATTGCCTAAAGCCAGTTTCATTCAATTCACAGAGCTGCCACTAATTCATAATATACAAACTAGACCGTTTGCCCAGTAGTGTTTTGTTGTACTGATTTATGGTCCCAGATGGCTTTATTAAACATTTTATGGCAGTTGTGCCTTAGTTTTATGTTTTAACTAATAGCTAGTACCATAGATATATGGTAATTATCATCACCTTATGTTTTCACACTAATGTCTTTCACTTGGTGATATAAACAATAAAACATATTTTTAAAAAAAAAGATGGATTTTGTCATATGACAAGGTTACACTGCAGCATAAGTGAATACTCTAGTTTTAATAAATCTTATTACTAAATAAATGGATAATCATTCACATTATCATTCCACTGCATACCTAAAATGAATGAGGTAGTTACGTCTTAGTGGTCACATAAAAATGTATCTTACTAAGGAAACACAAACAACTTTTTCATCTTTGATGAGTTTATATTTAATTTAAGAGATTAACAGGATTAAGTCTGGCTAATTCCTGATATACAATTAAACTCTGCTGAATATAACTGAAAAAGGGCACACTCAGATGAAGCACTATTTTATATATACAGTAGAACCTCTATTATCCGACCCTCTATTATCCGAATTTTCAATTATCCAACCTCCAGTCCACTCTCCCAACTCCATTTAGGCCTGTTATTTTACCCTTCCTATTATCCGACCATTCAATTATCCGACCTAATTTTTACTCTCCCATGAGGGTCGGATAATAGAGGTTCTACTGTAATTTAACACAGATAATTACTATATTTTTGTTGTTTTTTGTCATCACACAATTTGTTAATGATCGTCTAAAAATACGATGATAAAAAATATAATGATAATCTAAAAATAATATATAATCGGTAGATCTGAATACGAGAATATGTTCCTGTACTACAACATATTTTCCAGATGACAGTTTCATTTAAAAAGAATCTATTTTGATGAAACCTTAGAAACATTTACTGATAAAGGGAACTAGTCTCAATTTGATTAGTGCTGAGAATAAATACATTTTGTTGTGTAGTAAAATGTATCAAGGCAAAGAGTACATTAGTATTAACAACATCAGGAAATGCTACTTTCAATGTAACTGTAACAATGTCATATCATAAAACATGGACCAAGTTTTAAATAAACAGGCATTATACTCATATACACAAAATACAGTGGTATGAGATAGCCACTTCACCTGCAAATAATCTTCAAAAGTAACTTAAGTATCTTTCAGTATCTCAAAACACAATGATAGAATTTTTTTCTCCACAATAGTTATCTTGCAAAGTGGAAATTCTGTCAAGCCTTGAAAAGCCCTAGTTTAACTACATTTCCCCAGTCTAATATGCAAGCAGGGATAAGGAAATCAATAATTAATAAAGAAACCCAATGCCATTTTATCCGTGGGTTATTTAATATAAGCTTAGATGTGTCCCTACCACAAAGATGTGATATCATTCATTGATCTTTAAGGCAACACGTTTAATTTCGATTGATTATTATTCTGGGTGAAATGCTTAATTTCCCTACATTATACAAACTATTCAATGCTTTCAATGTACATTACATGAAGAAACTATTGATGTAACCCGACTTATTTTTTCAACATCTGTATATTTAATTGATTATTTATAAATCAATTTAATCTTGTGCTTGGTTAGCTGTTTTGCAGAATATACAGTTAAGAGAAGTATAGAGGGACTCTTTACTGAAGAGTGATAGACTTAACAGTTTTATATTTTCTCTATTTAGAAAGAAATGACTTGAAAGCAACAACAGCAGATGTGTTGATCATATGTCCCAGAAAAATAATCAATTCTATTAGATCTTCAAAAATCACACCTAGCCGGATTATTAATGTTTAGTTTTACAAAGTTCTTTCTTTTTTCATTCAATTGTTTTCCTACTATAAGATACTATTATGTTATGACCTCAAGGCATTTTTTTTTCAGAAATAAGTCCATAACATGATTCTTCAGATGACTGTAGCAGCCATCTTTCCTTTGCTATTATATTTATGTCAGATGCAAAAATCATTTTTAGATGAGAAAATCATTTAAGGTACAACACTTCATTGTTCACTTTTTAATATGTTTATGTGGCAACTGGAAAATATTTAGCTTATTTCAAATTTAAAACTCTATTCAAAATTTGAAAATCACTTGTTTAAAAAATTATTTAATGCATAATGGAAAATGCAGACCATGATTTAACCCGCTCCTATAGACATTAATACATTCGTTGATATAATAAAATAATTGTGATATACTAAGTTCTATTCATTGGCAAAGACATACATTTTGTTTCATATATAGTTTGTACATTGACTATTTACCACAGACACACATAGCTTTATCACTTAAATTGGAAAGCCTTTATTTTGTGGCCATACATAATTTATTCTACAACACACATATTTATAGGGTGACACTGACAGAAAGTATAATAAACTACAGCATATGGTATCTCTGTAAAACTATTATTCAATGTTCTGTAGGCGATTTCTCTTCTAAATTGCAGGCATAATTTGCATATATTACAATGTCTGGCCCATAAAAATATTATACAGTACATGTACTGGTGAAATTACTAGAGAATTTCACCAACGGCATTATTACCGGAGCTGTATAAATGTGTATATATATCTATACATTGTTGTATTGGCATAAATTTATAATCACATAGATATGTCACTTATTTATGTGTAGGTTTTTTCCAGTAATTACCATCATCAATGTTACAGAACAGACAATAGTTGTAATTTTAGAATTCCAGATGTTCTGTGTTCACAGCATTTATTTGGAGTTTACCAAATGCAATACATTATTACTTGTCAAGCACAATGATATTATACTGGCTATTTTGTATTTAAGCACTTCCATAAGTGCCACACATATTTACCATTTTATTTACAATACGCAAATCCCTTTGCAACTTTTTAATAAATGACAAATAAAATAGGCATTGTTTTATTTGTAAAAATAATTACACTGGTAACACTTAATCAAACATGAGTTATGCTTCAACATAAAATATTTTTCTGGAACTGAAACAATTAAAATATATTGGCCTCACATTTAATCAACAGTTAAATAATGCTTTATTATAGGGGTACATTAATTACTTAAAACTGTTACTTTCTTCCTAAGGACAGCATTTGCCTATTTCATACATATGTTATTTTAAATGCTATATGATGGAAACATATTTTTTACTAAAAGTGAAAAAAACAGACTTCAATATGAATTGCAGGAAACTATTCATAATTTTTGTCTAAAAACTTAAAACTTGCATGTAACAATTGTTTTTGGCTATTAGAATAAATCATTAATATTCAATCTAGTTTATAAACTACGTGATATATTTTCAAGATGAAAACCTCATTTGACATGTATCTGGAAGTCTGAAAAAGCTGTTAAATTCATCTAATAGTTTTGAAGCACTGGACAGAAACAAATTATACCTTGAGCAAGTAAAGAGGTACACATTTTATGCATAAATGAAACAATGTGTGAAGTATGTTGTTTCATCATGAACATTATCATGAAAATTATTTTATTTAAAAAACTAGATTGGGCCAACTCGGCGCCACCATATCCCCAGACAGGTCATCACTCACGCCACAGGTTTTGATCGGGAATTTTTTAAAACATAATTACCCATTATTATATGAACTTCAGCACATCAATCTACTCTGTTTATATCTCCCCAAGGAAGATGGTGTATCCCCAGACGCCGAATACATAACTCAAATTATATTTTCAATCTTCCTGCAATGATAACTCTAAACCTATTTTCAAAGTATTTAAATGATTGATGATTGAATGTCCATTCTAAAATAATAATCCCAAAAGAGCATATCTGTTTCTATATTTGTTGACAAATAAAATATTATTTTTAACTCAACTCATCATATTTTTCAATCTTCCTTCAAAGTATTTAAATGATTGATGATTCAATGTCCATTCTAAAATTCATAATCCCAAAAGCGCATATCTGTTTCTATATTTGTTCACAAATAAAATATTATTTAAAAAAAAATTATTTATATTATTATTTTATTATATTATTTTTAGAATTTGCAAATTGTTTTCAGTTATTCATTTCCTCTATACCTATATATGTGGTCCATATATATGCAACCTAAATATGTGACACAATCTCAGTTCTGACTCCCCTTTGTGTTATATGTAATGAAGCCCACCACCTCCCACCCCCACCCCTCTCCCCTTCTCCACACCTCTCTCACTATTACACAAGATCTGCAACCCCATTGAGTTCTTTGTTTCTCATCTGATATCATTAAATACCTTTGTTTATTTAGTGTCACTCAATATAGCTGGAGGTCCCAGAGGTGGGTGGGGGGAATCCGGGTGGGGGATGTGGGTTGAGCATAAATGGTAAACAAACAATCTATATAAAAGGGGTACTCAAATACAAAAAGAATTGAGAATTTTAAGTATGTGATTATCAACTGAAATGAGTTCATAACTGTAGGAGCTGTGCCAAAATTAACTGAGGCAAGTTGAATAAAACTGGGCTAGTTGAGGGTTAAAAATCCCCTAGTTTTACTACATAAGGATATAATTTCATTAATATTGGGACTTAAAGCTCACTTAAAGTGTCCATTTTGTCTACTTCAATATGTTTCACCAGTTTCATTTTAAAAAGTGAAAAATTCAGCAAGCAGAGGTATAACACACAAAAATAAGTTCTTAAAAGACTAAGATAACCATAACATTATTAATATTCAAAATTTAAATAGACAGGCATTTCCTTTTAAAAATTCAAAAATTTCAGCTCTATAACCCACATAGTTTGACAGTTACTGGGCTTTAAAGTGGCATAATATCCATAAATTGGGTTTCTGTGGGCATTTTACAATTGCTAAAGAGACCTTAGCAATTAAACTACAGATCTGAAACTTTTTGGGGGGACATACATAACAAACAAAAATCATATATAATACAGTTTAAGACTTGTCACACTAAGCATTTCCAAATAACAGGGCAAAATACGGAAAAAATGTCAAAAAAGGCACTTGGGCGAGTGTCTATGGCCCTCATACACAGGTTAAATGTCTACTAAAAACCTTGATTTTCGGCATATGTAAAAAGGACATAATAATGCATTCCCAGATGGGATTTCAGCTCCATCAATCACATAGTTTAACAGTTACAGGGCTTAAAGGTGGTAAAAAGTCCAAATATTGGGTCATTGTGGGCCTTTTAGAGATCTCGATGTGGCTTTCAAATTAAAGCTTCAGACTTAAAATTTGTTACATACTAAGATTACACATAGAATATGTATCTAATAAAGTTTGAAACTTCTCAGACTTACCATTTCCAAGTTACAGAGCAAAATATGTGAAAAATGTCTTAAAAGGGTCACTCAGGTGGGTATTAAAGGTCCTCATACACAGGTTAAATGTCTACTTGAAGCCTTGATTTTTGGCACATGTAAAAAGAACATAATAATGTATTCCCAGATGAGATTTCAGCTCTATCAGTCACATAGTTTAACAGTCACAGGCCTTAAAATTGGCAAAAAGTCCAAATACTGGGTCTTTATGGGGCCTTCTAGAGACCTAAATGTGGCCTTCAAATTAAAGCTTCAGACTTAAAATTTGTCACATACTAAGATTACACATAGAATATGCATCTAATACAGTTTGAAACTTCTTAGACTTACCATTTCCAAGTTACAGGGAAAAATATGTGAAAAATGTCTAAAAATGGTCACTCGGGTGGGGATTTATGGTCCTCATACACAGGTTAAATGTCTTCTTAAAGCCTTAATTTTTGGCACATATAAAAATAACATACTAATATCTTCTCAGATAGGATTTGAGCTCTATCAGTCACATAGTTTGACAGTCACAGGGCTTAAAAGTAGCAAAAAGTCCAAATATTGGGTCTTTGGGAGCCTTTTAGAGACCTCAATTTGACCTTCAAAATTAAAGCTTCAGACTTAAAATCTGTTACATACTAAGATTACACACAGAATATATATCTAATACAGTTTGAAACTTCTCAGACTTACCATTTCCAAGTTACAGGGAAAAAGATGTGAAAAATGTCTTATAAGGGTCACTCGGGTGGGTGTTTATGGTCCTGATACACAGGTTAACTGTCTATTAAAGGGCTAAATGTTGGGGCACATATAAGAAAACACATAGATATATTCCCAGATGATATTTAACTTAGATGAGAGACATAGTTTGAAAGCTACAGTGCTTGAAAGTGGCAAAAAGTGCATAAATTGGGTCTCTGTGGGCACTTTTGAGACCTTAAGTCGACCCCTTTGGGTAAACCTACAGCCCTAAAATTTTCTACAGACAAGGATTACATATCAAAGTTATACCTAGCGCAGTTTGAGAGTCATCAGAATTATCACTTCCAAATTATAGGGCAAAATATGTGTAAAGTATAGCAAAAAATCCCTAAGTGGGGGTATTTATGGGCCTCAAACACAATTTTCTCCTCAACTTAAAGTCATGATTTTCGGCACATGTACTAAGAACATATTAATGTGTTGTCAGGTAAAATTTCAGCCAGCTGAGCATCATAGTTTGTGACCTACAGGGCTCTAAGTGGCCAAAAGTGCAATTTCTGACCTTAAGGTGGCCATAAGTTCTTTTTTACTGGGAGTTTAAGGTCACCTTAAAATAGGGATCTTCCTTTGGGCACCCTTAACATGTGTACCAAGTTTGAAAAAAAAATATTAATTTGTTTTTGAGTTATCGCGTCCACAAGGAAATTTCTACGGCGGCGGCGGCGGCGCGACGGACCTGAATCCAATATATCCCCGACTTTCGTCTGGGGATATAAAAATGATGATGATTATACAATAGGCAGTTTGGCTTCTATTACTTAATTAATTTTCAGAAATACTTATTTTAAACTTAAGTCTTACTTATTGAATACTCCATACTTTGAATTTGGAAGCAAAATTAAATCAATACATTTACTGTAAATGACCTATTTAGTGCACAGTTCGCTAAGCAAAGTCTATTTTTATTCCATATTTGGTGGGAAAAAATTCCCCTTTTAGCGCACCCATCATGAAACACTTTCCAGGATGAAGTATAGGTCAATCCGGTAACAATAACGGTGTTCCAACATTTAGAATCTACCAAAAAGTACCCACTTCCTGTAAATATGGCAGTAGATAAAAACAAACTCGAAAGTCATGACAAAAATGTCAATTTATTAAGTAAAAATACGTGCAATATATAAAAAATATGTGGATATTGTGCACCGTCACCGACGATATTGCTGGGAAAAAGAGGCAGGGTGCGGTTACAAGGGCGGATGCGCTAAATAGGTCATTTATGGTAGTTCTGATCACAAGCACTAATTTCAATATGTCCATTATGTCAATTAATTTTATTTAAATATATGAATAAATTACAAATATCTAGCACGAATTGAGGTAGGCGTTAATATAAAACACTGTATTGGTCCAATCAATGTATCTTGTTCACCTTCTTCTGTATCAGAGGACAACTTGTTTTATAATGGGATTGAAAATACCATCCAAAGCACTTCTATGCTGACCCCACAACACCATGAGATGCTAAAAGTACTGTGATGACATGAAGAAATTGGGGTCAAACATATCCCAACCACAGACAAAAAAGAGAGACTTCAATGCATTTCCTGCCAGTTTGATGTAATTTCAAAGTGGTCAGAAAATGTGCTTTAACTCTGGTATGAATGCCCTTTATTACATCCAACTTAAGTAATTGCCAATTCCCAAAATACCCAATAATATACTGCAAGCCAACTCAATATTTATTAAAGGGGAAATGCATTAAAGATATACCTTGGAATTTCCACAACTGAGAAGCAAGCAAAATGTCAAAAGGTCAAGGATGCGGTTTTGCTTTGTCATTTTCAACATCTAAGCGGATATCAAGAGAGTCCCACAGTGCATCCCACATTTCACCATGACTGGATTCAAACCCATAACCATACAGAGGGGAGAACCAAGTGATGAAATGCCAGATCAGTTGCACAGAGGGAACAAGGCCAAAAACGATTTTAGTCTACATGTGTGAGCCACAGCCGCAAAGCCATCAGAGACACAAGTAGTGCACTAGTAGAATTTATCAAAATCTAGCAACAAAAACAAATTCCAAAGTCAGATATATCTCGTACTTGGTCCAAAACTCTGACGGTCACCTATCCGAGTACTAATCTAGCCCACAGCTGCTTTACTTCAGTGACAAGACAGGTACTCATCACACTATGCCACAATTCATTAAAGTGCAATGACAAAAGGAAAAAAAGGGAAACAAAAGTAATCTCTAAAGTGCGAGCCTTGCTGGAGCTCACACTTAAAAAGATGATATAGTTAATCTATACCACAACCACAGAGTGAGTTTTACCTTCTGATAAGCTCTATCTGTTCCACAGTGAAGAGGGTGTGGCCATTTATGGAAGGCAGACGCATGGCCATATTCTGATGAGTGCAGATCCAATTCTACTGCACAGCAACTATAAGGAAGCCAGAAGTCTCATGGACACCTTCTGAAACGAAAAAAAACCCTAATTTGTCATTATGCCCAACGTATCTGGATGTAACTGAACATATATCAGCACTGAATAATAACACATGAATAATCATAATATGTACAATCATGTGAGCCATGGAGATCCACAATGGTGACAAAGACACTTTTCATCTTTTGTTCTTGGAAAGGAGAACAGCCATTTTTTGTGTTAATTGTATAGTTAATCAAAAACAGAATATTTTATTATACTTATTAGTTTATTTATTAAGAAAGAGATAGTATAAATAGTAACTATTGCAAGAACATTCATATTAGGCTAATAGCCAGCCATAAAATCTATTTTAGTCCTCCAATCATTCACTTTTGGATAGGGTAAGAGGTATATATGACATTCTTAAAATATCCAGACTAAATATTTAGTTTGCAAGCTAATCCCATTTTATTACCTCTGCCAAGGAGGTTATGTATTTGGTGGAATACATTTGTCTGTCTGTCTGTTTGCAAAATAACTTGTGGACACATTTTGATGACGTTTTCAGGAAATATTGAGAATGGCATAAGAAACAAATGAATTAAATTTTGTAGATCATCTGGATCATCGTCTAAATCCAGAAATTTTTTAACAGATTTTTTTATCATTGCATTCATAAGCAACAATAGAGATGCTGGTCCTTGGTGGAAGTCAGCACTCTCTTAGTGCTCTTGTTTATTATATTTCTTTTACATATGATCTATTTCTACATAATTAGGAGGTGTCCCAACCTGTTCAAAGTTGTAATTTATTGGATTCTTTAACTGCCAAGGTCATATCATTTTCCTGAAAAAATCAGTGAATCTGATCTTTAGCTTGATTCAGCTAGATTTGAACATAAGACCACAGAGGTGAGGTGAATAAATTACATGCTCATGGAGTGCCAGAGATAATACATTACTTATCAAACACCTAATACAAAGATTGATGACTAACTATAAACATCAAAGTCATTCTTTGCTACCAAGCAGGAAGGACAACTTACAGTTTATTAATTACCTTTCATCTGCAAAAATGCAACTTGAGAAATTCAAGATTAATATGTAATTAGAATCTTGAAGAACATTTTTACTCATGTTCCATTGGTAATTTTTACACCTAGCTGGCTATATGGCCAGCCATCAATGACCAATCATTGTGTTGTATGAGTTTTACTATTATTTTTGGCATGAAATTTGATTAAGTGAAACGACAGACTGTTCAGTTGATAAGACAGTCCTTACTCCTTAGAGGATAACAACACAATTGTTGCACCTCTTTTCTGGTCACCTTAAAATGAAATATTTTGCTAAATATATAGGAATGTTATCACTCGCAGAAATTGCAAAAATACACATTTTATCTTCCATTCTGGCCTTTCTGTTTGTTGGAAGTAATATTAAATAAAAGTACATTCTTACTGGTCAGGAAAACTTGATATATTCAGTCACCAAACCAACAACCCTGAAGTTTAACCTTCAACTTTGCATGTGCAACTGGACAGTAAAACTGAAGTTCTGTCACCTAAAGCAGATGCCCTGTTGCCAACCCTCCAAGTATGGCCACATATATAAAGAGAAATCTTCTGCTTGCTAAAAAATATGTTAAAAGGCATGCTGCAAATGGGTATACAACAGGTTGCATTGGGAGACAACCAGCCTTTTCACCCTTATAACCAATCTTGGTACTGGTGGACTACAAAGGTGATCCAGTGGGTCACTCAGTCGCAAGATATGAAACATGCCTTATGCTACTGCGATAGTACAATTGAGTCTTGCAACTGTCTGTATAACCGCCTGCCCCCTTCAAAATTCTTTGCATCTGTCATGTACAAAAATAGTCAATGGAACACTGTTGTAACTTATTAGACAAAATTAAATGGTCTCAGCAGTTGCGATTGCTTGGTTATCCAGTCCACCTTCAAAGTAATGTTCAAATCTAATTGATCTAGCATGCTGTTATTTTTTTAACTTTTTGTCAATGCAAAAAAGGGATAGATTTCTACCAATATGACAAAGTATTAGTATATCACTATATTGTGGCATATTTTGATGGTATAGAACCACTGGTGCACATGATACAACAAATGAAGTACAAGATTTGAAAAGAATGTCTCTGTTAACTATTTTTGTCGTATGCACATCGAGTATGTACATTAAGTAACATATGTACAACTTCTTGTTGAGAAAGTTCCTTCACAAATTCCATAATATGAGACATATATGAGATATATGTGTGCAGTTTATCATTCTTTTTAATGACTCTAGCTCAAATAATTGACTTCTGATGACTGTACAAGATTTTGAAAATAATTTTCAGTGTGATTTTGAGTTGCAAATTAATGCATGGTTTAAAATATTAGAGAATTTAATAAAGTGTGCATCTGACCCAGAATATTTGCATAAATTTCACTACTGAAAGGTATATAGACTTAACAGTCACAGATTTTTCCAATTTCATAATTACATGTATTTTTATGTTTCATTACATATGGTACAATATAATTCATAACATTAAGTTTTAATTATCTTGTCAAACGCAAAGCTATTGAGAGAAAAACCTTTGGCCCTGAAATATACCTTGATGGTTGATTAGTAATATTAAGTCTATGATGTGACAAGTAATCTAAAATCAAGGTATCTAAAATCAAGGTACCTTGATCAGATGAGAAGTGAAACTAATATGCTTACAAGGAAGTTATTGATATAATTATCCCACAATGTTAACTTCATTATTTCCAATTTGAAGGGACCCGGAAAAGATACTGAGAAATAAAACAATAAAAACATTTAAACATAGTTCCATTATATATATTTTCTTCAATAAATATCTTCATCTAATATCAACACCCTTAAGATAGCATGGTTTCAGAAAAATAACATTTTGTACAAGATCTGGTGTATAGACAAAAGAAAAAACTTTAGTAGAAGGCTGTACGAGGTGAAATTCACTGTCAATTAGAGACACAGATATATGGTCCCAGAAGAAATATGACACTAAAAAATTACCCCTTCGCATAAAGTATTTTTGAGTGCCTTGTGCATAAGTTCAGAACTGTGTTATAACTACATTTCTACAACAGGATAAATAAATTATTTAACACAAATAAAAATTGACATTTTGGTATACTCAGTACATTGTATTTACTTGAACATTTCTCAAATTTTGTGCTGACTACTTGGAATCTGTTAAGTTTAATATGTACGCAATAACTACAATACTGGGTTAGTTTGGGTTTTCAAAAATTAATAAACAGATGTAAAGTATGTTTGATAAGCTAACTATCATAAAGAAATTAATGAAGAAAGTACTAAAATGTATTCTTTGTATGTCAATTACAAACTAATTACAATAAAGCTTTATTCTCTGTGAATTCTTCATTATCTAAACAATAGTATATAATATTGTGTAACTCAAATCTACATGGTGCGTTATCCTTACATAGTGCAACCAGTAATAAAAATAAGCTAAGCACGGTTGATATAAATAACTAGAATGTCTGTTCTTTGTTCTCAGAAGACCATATTTTTTTTTACACAATTAGAATTTCCACTGATAAAGCTACTACATTATAGTCTTATAAAAGACCCATAAACTATGCATGTGTATCACTCAGTATGTGTACACACATACACACATTGGAAATATGAAAATATAACGTGTTCAACTCTGCCTACCAGTCATACTTTCCTCTGGTGTGTTTATCTTTGTTATGTTGTTGATAAATCATGATATAAACACATACTGCATGTACATATATATACATATATATATAATTCTATAGGTTAAACACAGAACTCATAAAACACTACACACACATTTCACCTGATTTTCAGCAAATGGTGTTTATCAGTTTATCAAAAAAAAAACAAAAAAACTAATGTTGCAAAAAATAAAACTGTCTTTTCCTAAACACAGTTTCTTGTATTGAGTCTTATCTTTTAAAATAAATTTACACAATCACTTACTTGTTCCACAGGTATAAAAATGTGGGGTTTTTTTCTATGTAGAAAGTGTATTGCAGTAAGTTTAACAAATTCTAATAGTTATTTTATTGTACCATTACAAAAGAACAAAATAACAGATCTAACTTCAAATGACTACAGTTCAAATATGGTCCATATGTTAATAAACTGAAGCTGATAAAATAATGCAATAGGAAGTTTCAAATATTAGTTCATATTATAAAGAACAATGGTTCCAATTATTCATGTACAAATACGAAGATGCTTACCTTTTGAAGTAAATTGCCAAATGAAATATTTTCAAAATATAGTATTCCACTTGATTTTAGTTTAAACAATTAAATAATGGCAAAGTAAACTATAAATGCAAACTCCAGTGTGTAAAATCAATACTATTTGACCTTGATATTTAAAGAACCGTTATTAAAAGTCAACACAAAAACGATTAATCTCTCCTACTATATCAAGTCCTGACTGAAACACAGTGAATGCTAACTTCTCTCTGCTGTTATTAAACTTATGCAGCTGCACATTATATTGATAATTTTATACTGTGGCACTTTCTATCTCAGCACAACCTATATGCAGAGAGCACAGGCTGCAAACTCAATTACCATTTTGTAATAACTGAATAGATGTTCTAACATGGCTCTGTATATGTTCTCTAGGTTTAATTAATGTATATTGCCAGATATGCTGAATTTAAATGTCATCTGCATGAATATATTATAAATTCTCTCTTTAGCTATGTAATGTGCAAATGTTCTTCACACATATTCATTTACAACTGCATATTTAACAAGACCGTATTTTTATAATTTCACAAGTAACGGCATGTTTTTAAAGGAGTTTTGTGAGGTTAAACTACAAATATAAATCAAAGAAAATTAATTATAATAAGTAAAAAATAGCTAGATTACTGTTTTATGAACAAATATAATTCACAGAGGTGATTTTGCTTTGTCCATGAAAGTAACATTCAAAAATCATAGAATTTGAATGACACAAGATGATATGCAATGTTACATTAGCTCTCCATAACCTAATTAAACCTGATTTATACAATTAACAAGCTGCTCCATTAGCTACAACATAAACTATATCAAGCACTTCATCAGATGTGGTAAAAATTGAAATATGTGAATGAAAATAAACTTACAGTACAGTGAAACTATCCCAGATAGCATTCCGCCATCGGACCAACGTTGGCTGTTGGTCGCAAGGTCGGCAGATTTTGCCAACGTTGGCTTGCCAACCACTACTCGGGTTAGATGTCTCTATATTTTTTATTCAAGATGGCGGCGAGCAATAATTGGGATTTGGGGAAACTTAGAAAAAAATTATTTATTATGGTATGTCTAAAAATCATATTTCAGTGAGCCCAAAAATTTAACTAACCATTTAATAATTTTAGACATAAAAATAATATTCTCATAATAAATTCAAACTAAAAAAGTTGTTTTAGCCTGATTGGCTGATGCTATACATAGAATATAATTTTTACCAGTGGCTTGCCGACGTTGGGCCAACGTTGGCCCAACGGTCAAAAAGCTGTTGGCCTAACGTCGGCAGCCAACGTCGGTCCGACGGCGGAATGCTATCTGGGGCTTTTATATTTAAAAATTGTAATTATACTTTTGGAGAAATTAATTCCTATCAAATGACAGACTAAGCTGCTTCTGACAGAAAATCAGAAATATCAAATCAAAATAGGTTACATTTAGTAAATATGACTGTTTCATGAAGACAACATCTTACTTAACTACAGGACTTATTATAAAACACAGTTTTCAGAACCCACAACTCAATTGTTTTAAACTATTATTATGCACTATTTTATTGTCAAAAATGCCACACATATCTCTCTCAATTAGATCCAGTAACTCACTGATATGAAAACCTTCGACGCAATTTCTGATTTTGAGTCTCAGAATCTGAGATCATCTTGATGAAAACATTTAAGTGTCTAATTTTGTTTATCATAACAAATGATTGAAGGAAGATATAACAGATTTATTTTTAAAATATGCAAAAGCAAACAAATTATATAAAATATATCGAATAAACATAGTTTTAAGTTTTATATAATAAGTTGTAATAGAATAAATTTAATGGGAAAATGTGTAAATTCCTTTTACTACATTTACTCAAGATATCCCAGGCAAGAAAGAGGTTTCATCATTCTGAGACAGCTCAAAACAGAGCATTTTATAAAATTAATGGCACTGAATATTTTACAATGAAAATTTTTAAAAAAATTCACAAAAGACTATGTCTGGTGTATATCCATGCATCCATAGTGAATAAAGTACTTATAATTAAGGAAATTAAAAAAAATATTTAAAAAAAAAATGTTCAATATAAATTTGATAAATAAAATAAATATTGATAAATATTACTTGAATGCAATAATTAAAAATTTAATTCTTTGTGAGTTTCACTGGTTTTAAAATTTTTCTGTGTTAGGTATTCCATTAAATTAGCTATGCAATTGACCATTCACCAAGTTTCAATTTTAAACCTTGTTAGTACTAGAGTATTATTTTTCTCAATAATGATCTCACCTATTTATTTATATAATGCATGTGTGATACAGTTGGCATAATTTTGAGCATTGAGTAATATCTTATTATTTCGAGGGAAAAAATTTCTTTGTTGACAAATGTGTGCAGCCACCCACATACAAACGCCAGATCAATGTAAGTAAACATAAACAAATGCACGTGGTGTCATGTACTGTTCTTTTTACTGAACGTTTCTCAACACTATTTTGATAAAACATCACTATAACCAGAGTATTCGTAGCACAAAGCAATATGCAGAGTTCCATAAGATGCAATTATGCTGCTGATGTTGACTGGATATGAAAACGTCAATAAAAAGACCCAAAACTGTTCAATGAGATGCGACTGAATACACCGTGGATTTTGTTCAAATACGGACATAAAGGCAGTCGCAGAATACATAAGTCGGTTGCAAAACAATGCACATACACAATACATTTTATAAAATATAAAATGGCTACCTATCATGACCAATAAAATGGTAATAAATTATAAATTATTACAGTTCTATTCCGCCATATTGGTTAATTTAGTTAAATGTCTTGTTATACAATACAGAGATTAAACTATTATTTTCTTTAAAACCCTACCACCAATACCCTCTATATTTCACTGAAAGCATTATATTAACCAATTTTATATTTTACTACGTTTACACTCTTTTAAAGCTATCTTTTAAAAAGAATAAAATGCAATAAAACATTTATTATAACATACCGCCCGCGTTCAGCTTCTGCAGCAAATATTCTAATAATCTGCAGAGGGAGGATTGATGGAACAGCCAACAGATAATTGGAATATTGGCTGTCAATCATATAAACTCCCAGCCTTAATATAATATGACTTAATTAATCCAGGGCGTCTTAACTCCGCAAAAGGCCTGGGAAGTAATCGATGTCAGGACTGGGTGGCTTAAACTCTCAGCTAGATCACAGGGATCCAATATATATTCTGCTTGTTTACTAGAAGAGCAGAGCTAATAATAGTTAATACATATGCAAAAACCCCTAGCGAGTAGTATGGTAGTGTTTGGTTTCCATGTAAGTTATGTATACTTCCTATATTTCACTGTGCTGTAGTGTATTGTTAAAGTAAATATTCATGTATTTATCTAATTTAAGGTATGTTAGTGTGAAGTTTACTGCAATATATTTAAACGATAACCATTTTGTTATATGGAGTGGATTGTATAACATTGATTGTTTAAAGAGAAACTGTTTAATAATATGGAGAAAATAGTTGTATGGTGTGTGTATATATCTTCTAATTATATCCATGTCAGATATAATGTGTTAATTACAGGCAATTGAATGAAAGATATTGTAAGATATAATTTTATCAATTCTTACTTTACAGTTTTTACTGAATGTTCAAGATATTTATATTTGTGAATGATTTGGCTTTCTATGTAAAGAATGGCTTTATTATATATTATCTTTGTCTTCTTTTATGCAGGTGATTTGCAGTTGGGTGTACATGTCCACATGGCAGTTATATGTTTCAATAATAAATAACTTGTGTAAGTATTAAGAGTAATAGTTTGATATTTTTAATACAATTATATGTTGTCACTGGCCACTGTGGCCTAGCGGGTAACACACTTGTCTAGGAACTCAGAGGATGTGGGTTCAATCCCAGGTACAGGCAGATACATAGTGGCTCGGATGACCACTTAAAATGGCGGTCCTCTGTCATTGGGTCCTATCCCCAGTGGCAGGTTAAAGAACCTCAAGGACGTTGATAAATGGTCATCCTTGAGCCTCTATCTTCCAGTTAGGGGAATGTCAGTTACTTGTCAGTTGGGGCTGTACCTGTACAGTTGAATTGGTTAAATAGCGCTTTGAGTCCTGTAGTATATGGAGATATTGCGCTGAGTATAAATACATAACAATAACAATATAAAATGGTTATATTTTAATGAAATGTTCTAAATGTGATATTATTTTTGAGAGAAATTAAATTTTATTTATATGAAGTTCTTGCTTGATAATTAACCTAGCTTTCTTTCATCTGGATAGACATGTTAAATGGGAAATAATGAATATTTTTGTTATTCAGTTTAATGCAACTAGATCTGATTTGTTTTATATTCACTATTAAGGATTTTAAAATTGAGATCATCAAATAAATAAAACTATGAGTAATTAAAAATGCATCTCCATATATCAGTTGTGCATGTAGGATATAAATAAGACCACCCAAATGACTGTGTTATTTATCTATTTGGGGTTTAACGTCGCTTTCAACACTGTACAGGTCATATCACGACGGGTAGTTGGAAGGGCAGAGGAAACCAGTACATAGAGTTCGTTAGGGTGCTGTACTGTAAACTGCCGACCAACGGCAAGCAACTACCAGCTTTCCCACTTGAGCCCATGCGGGGATCGAACCCCGGCCTCAGAGGTGGGAGGCGAGTGTTACCACTCTGCCACCGTGGCCCCTCCCAAATGACTGTGAGGCTTAAATGGATCATAATAATGATTATTAAATATGTCAGCCAAAAGTAACATTTATTTGTGCACTTTTTTTTTTACACCAATTAAAGTGGCACAAAACATTCACTCATAGTCTGTGGTGTGCAAAATAAATCAAAATTTGTCAGATTCAGATTTAAGTTATATTTGAGAAAAGGTAAACTCATTTTAATCACCAACCTTTGATGAAATAAATACATGTGTGTATATGCATTTATAACAAAGTCACCTCAGAAATCTTGTGTATCAAATTTGATGTGAGATGAAATTTAGAATTGTATTAACTTCTGAGGTTGCAGTGTCAGCAGCTATATGCTACAATTAAATGTCCACAGTGCAAAAATATTGGAAATGGAGTTTTGGTGGCTTAAGTTGACAGGAAAGCTTCATTGTATAATCCAAGTAGGTGTGAGTTATTAAACGTTAACTATTGACTTAAAGTGCAACTTCACTTATAAACCATAATTATTGCAAACTATTTTATTTTTATGTTACATTACCAGTTCTATTAAGTCTTAATAATAGTAATAATTTTTATGTTACTTTTAATTAGTAATAATTTTCGTTGATTACTTTTTATTATGCAGGATGGATGTTGGAAATGGTGATCAAAATTACGCAGGGAAAGAGACCCACAAAAGGCACCATGTGGCCAAAGAAAATCATCACTCTAAGCCTGCAAAACAAGAAAAGATGAAATTAGAACAGATCAAGTCCTCTTCTGGACACAGCCATCATCGGAGGAAAAAAATGAAAAAAAGCATCTTTATTTCTTATTCCCCTGATGCAGGTTTCATAGAGAGAAGATTTGTAGTGGAAACAGTAAAGCAGTTAAAGGAAAATAACTTAGCAGAAGATATATGGTTTGACAAGGATGAGTTTAACACAGACAGTCCTTGTTGGTTTTCACTGAGAATGGAATCCATTGAGAAATGCCGTGCTGCTGTGCTGTTTTTCTCAGAAAGTTACTTTTCTTGTCCAGTATCAGTCTACGAGAGTAAAGCGTTGATTGAGAGACATAAGGCTGACTCAAATTCAGTTCGGATATATTCAGTGATTTTTAGTCTGCCAGCAAATGGAGATGTACCAAAGATGTTTCAGTATTTACTTTCATCCACTATTCCCACAGTAGATCTGACAAAGGAAGTCTTATACAAACTAAGTCTCGCAGAGAAAACTTCTATTGTTATTGGTGGGCTGATGACAGAACTAGAAAAACAAGCTAGTATTCATGCACCACCTGCCCCATCCACTCCCCCGGATACTGAATTCACTGGAGAATATATGACTAAAAAGATCTGTCAATGGCGTGCAAGTGACCTTCAGGAATGGCTGTTCAAGCTGGGTGTCAAGGAATTTTACCGACAGAGCCTTGCAGAGAGTATGGTGGATGGATTTCTTCTTATGTCCATGACAGATCAGGATATGATCCAGCACGTAGGCATAGACAGTCGAGTGGTGAGGAAAAAGATCATGCAGCAGATCCTTACCACTCTGGACAAGGAACACAAGCTGCCAGACAACTGGCATCTCAGAGCACGGACTCAAAGGGCCAAGGCCAATACTATATATTTGGTGTATGACCCCACAGATGTCAGACTGGCACAGAACCTCAAGCAAGATCTTGTCAGGAAAGGCATTCAGGTACAGACTTCTGATACTTTTTACTTTTACACCAAACTGAGTGTTCCATTTTGTATTTGGTTAATATATTAATTTGTGTGACATTATCTTCTGATAATTTATGATAATAGAAACATTTTAGATGCTTTACTTCAGTGACATTCAGTCAACCAGAATCAGCAAATGAAAAGACATTGTATTACAAGAACCTTCAACATTCAAGGTATTAACTTCTAGTGATGGTAATGGCTCCCATAAAAAGCAACAAAATTACAGGAGTTTCTGATGTTGGAATTTTAAACCTGGTTGCATGTACAGTTATATTTAACAGGTACTGCTTCTGCTTAAACAGAATCTGTATTTTGGGATTCATAATACCAGTTATATCAACTTCTTCAGCTTGGTCTTAGCTCAAAGCTTCGGGTGGACATCATGTTTTCTTCCTGTGTACCTTCTTTCATATTGAAGAGACCCCCCCCCCCTCAGTGTTAAATGCAATTGAATAAAACACTTAAAATATAAAATAAAGTCTTAATTTCAAAGTGAATTCCAGATCCAGGTTATCAGCTTCATTCACATGTGGCTAGAGAATTGTAGGGAGAGCTTGCACCAAGTGTCTTGAGTTTATGCTGGCTAATACTATGCCTTAACTTATGATATGTAATTTTTATTTTGTGTAAAACTATCATAAATGTTTTTTCACAACTAACTACATAAGTGTGTTCCTCCTACATTAGACTGTATTATCATTTTTTATAGTGAATACGATGGCTGGGGTCACATGCTTAATGGAAGAATTAAAGTTTTCATTGGTTATGGACAGAGATAAATCAGATAGTTCTTAAAGTGACAAGTGCACTTATGTATTATCATTTCTTATTGAAAGAAGCTTTTATTACAGTAAAGAGGTTTGTTTGAACATCATTTTCAAATCTCAACGATTTCGTGACTATTGCAAGCAAATAAGCAATTAAAGCTTTAATCACACTTATGCTATCTCTATTGGTGTAAAGAAGTGGTACTTTACCATAAAAGCCAAAATTTACACAGAGCAGTTCTTAGTACAGATTAATATAATGTCATGTTATTCGTAAACAATACAACTGATAGAAGTTTTGTTATCAACAGTATATTTTGCAGAATAACATATTTTTTAGATAATTTAATTATTTGGAATAATTTTAAAATTATTATCTGTTATCTATATTAGTAGTTTATAATCAGTTTTCTATAAAATCTTTTTGTGATAAAAACATAAAGTATACAGTGATGATATCATAGATTCTAAATTACAAATAACACATCTGCAGTATCCGATTAAAACAACTGAAGTGTTTAAAGTAACATCTGAAGGAGTATAAAAGGTATTCAAACTTATACAAGCCTTTTATTTGAAAATTAATTAAAATAAATTTCAATTTAAGACAGAGATGTTGAAGGACCAATTCATGTTCTCTTTAAAAGTTTATGATACTTGAGAGAGTTTTACTGTAAAGAGGTTCCACAGTATTTGAAAAAAGTATGTGATTCCATAGCACATGGTGTAGCTGTTAATTACCAAAGGCGTATTTTCATTTTTTTCTCAATTGAGAGCTGTAATATACAGTTTTCCTGGTAAAAGTTAATATGTGCCCAACTGATCTGAAACCGTCCGATACAATTTGCTCAGATGCACAGATATATAATAGATTATAGTTCATAATCTGTATCACTGAGTTGGCTCTGCTTTACTCCAGTGCCTAAAGTATCCATTGTGATTTACACAAAACGTTGAAAGCGACATTAGACCCCATCGGATCAAATCCATTTGAACAATGATTTGAATTCTATACACCTCAGTGCACAGATAAAAATCCTGCTAGATTTTTTGTAGACGCTGTCAATTGGTTATAATATCGTAAAAACTTTCCAAAATGTGTGAGGACTTTCAGCAGCTAGTTTACAGCTGTTGCAGTACAAAAACAAATGACAAGATACTCTTGAATCAGTATTGACCTAGTGACCTGGCTGAAACTTCTGTCAGAAGTTGTTTTGATGCATTACGGTTGTATAGTAACTCAGAGATTGTTGTAATATCTTAAGGTTCCATTGTGTGTTTTATGCACTTTATCTGCCTGAAAGTGGTGTAGAATCAACTTTACACATTTCTTGAGTTAATCTATCTCAAACATACTGGATAATACTGAAAGATAATAAGGGAAAAGGGACCATTAAGATGTATCTTTAATTTTATAAATGACGTGTTTAGGCTTGATTTGTTGATAATCTAGTGTCATTTTATGGATCATTTTCAGGTGTAATCGTTCTTTGTATTTGATATAATTTTTTTTACAATTCCTTATGTTGTTATTTCTTTCCTAATTTAAAAAGTTTAAAAGTGCCCTGTCTGTTTAGTTTATCATGTTTTAAAGCAATAGAATTAAGACCTGCAAAATATAATATGATTTTTATTTAACAATTTAAATCAGAATACAATTAAAATGTAAAATGCATAAGGATGTCACAAATTTAAAAGGTTTATGTAGTAACTTTTCCCAGCCTCTTTGAATGTCATTTTTCCATATCCTCAAAGCTATAGTGCACTCATGGATAACATTTCGATGCATTATTTTTCAATGAAGTCAAGTTACTTTTTTTGCCAAAGATGCAGTTTATAAATAGGTTAGTAATATGCTGTATTGTTTGCTCTGTATGTGATATTTTACTTTGGGGAACATGTGGTTTTCATTGCATGATTATAAGTGTTGGATTCTTTTCTGCCAAATGCCTATACCAAAAAAAAGAAAATGAAATTGGGTTGCATGTCAGACTGAACTTAAGGCCCAAATACTTTAAATGTCTTTACATTTATCAGGATATTGAACAAGTCTAAATTACTGCTTAGAAAACAGTATTTAAAAAATAGCATCAGCAAATACCCCACAGCCTTGGGAAACCATTTTGACATCATAACAACATTAATCAGTAAACTAAAAATTATGAAGCTGTAAGATTTTTTAATTTAAGTATGGCCGTGAATGGAAATGGCACATATAAGTAAAAGTATATATAATAATAAGTTACAGCAATCCATATATCTTTATGATAAGAGAAACATATCTCAAATATGGCAGGTGAACACACTTTGGCAGAGCCAAGATTAAAGGTCACACCATGATTTAGCATACCTACACTGCCCAAAAGATGACTCATCGAAAAATCAACTTCCTACAACTTGCGGTTTCTGTGATATGGCCCAGACAAGATTTTAAGGGTCAAGGTCACTGCGGAAATGTCAAAGGTCAAATCAAGGTCACACTATGACATTGCATACCTACAGCCCCTAACCAATGTCCATGCCAAATATCAACCTTCTACACATTACAGATTCCGAGATATAGTCCAGACAAGATTTTAAATTTCATGTTCACTCCAGCAAGACCAAAGGTAAAATCAAGATCGTAACATGACATTGGACACCAACACTCCATAACTAATGTCACTAAGTATCATCTTCCTGCACCTTAAAGTTTGCAAGATATAGCCAGGACAAGATTTGAAAGGGCAAGGTTACTACTGCAAGGTTAAAGGTCAAATCAAGGTCACATTTTAGTGTTGCACACCTACACCCTCAATTAATGTCCCAGCTAAGTATTAACTTCCTAAACGTTACGGTTTCTAAGATATTGACCAAAGAAGATGTTGAAGGTCAAGGTCACTACAGCAAGGTCGAAGGTCAAATCACGGTCATACCATGATGTTGCACACCTACAACCCTAACCAATGCCCCTACTAAGTATCAATTTCCTACACCTTACGGTTTCTGAGGTATAGCCTGAACAAAATTTTCAAACACAAGGTCACTAATTCCAATTCCAATTCAACTTTTATAGCGCTTAATCTCTGCCGAAGTGACAGACTCTAAGGAGCAACATCATAAGGTCAAATCAAAGTCACACCATGACATTGCACTTCTACACTCCCAATCAATGTCCTTACTATGTATCAACTTCCTACACCATACGATGTCTCAGATACAAACCGGACAAACTTTTAGCTGCTGCCTCCCCATCTGGACATAGGTAAAAGCAATACCCGCACAACCCTTAAGGGTTAAAGATGAAAATTACTTCTAACTTTGAACTGAAGAATTACGAATATTTTAATAACATTATGTCTTTGAGCAATTCTATTTTTACAATACTAATTATCGTTTCCACCAACCCACCCACCCCTCCCCCCCCAAAAAAATGTTTTTTATCGGAGCCATGCTCAATGGCCAGCACATATCAGTGACTTTTAAGTTACAAACTTACCTTACCTTTAAGGCCAGTGTTACTGTAACCCATGACTTGTATGACCAACCTTATTTACTTCATTATTATGTCCACCCCACTGGGGGGTGGACATATTATTTTTGCTTTTTCCGGCGTCCGTTTTCCGGACACTTGGTTTTCGCTCATTTGAAGGAAAAGTATTTATCCTATCTTTACCAAATTTGGTATGGGTGTTTATTGGGTTAATAGCTTGCATGGGGTTGCTTGTGGTGAAGATAGCTCTATAGCTAACTGAGTAATAGACTAATAGCTACTTAGCTACTTTTGTGTACTTCTTTTGTTTCTGGGCATTTTAAGGAAAACTATTTGACATATCTTTACCAAATTTAGTATGAGCATTACTTAGGTCGATAGCTTGCTTGGGATTGCTTTTAGTGATAATACCTATATAACTGACTGAGTAATAGCTACTTAGCTGCTTTGCCAAAAATGGAAAAACACAAATTTGCTTCTATCTCCTTAACCATGCGAGATAGAGCGATTTCGTCAAAATTTTCGACCCACAGGTTATCTGAGCTATGTACTCTTGACAATTTTCAAAAAAATTTTCCCTCCCCAAAAATGGCGGCCATTTTGTATTTTCGAATTTTTGCCCAAAAATGGAAAAACACAAATTTGCTTCTATCTCCTTAACCGTGCGAGATAGAGCGATTTCGTCGAAATTTTCGACCCTCAGGGTATCTGAGTAATGCACTCTTTGCAATTTTCAAAAAAATTTCCCCTCCCCAAAAATGGCGGCCATTTTGTATTTTCGAATTTTTGCCATAAAATGGAAAAAGACAAATTTGCTACTATCTCCTTAACCGTGCGAGATAGAGCGATTTCGTCAAAATTTTCGACCCACAGGGTATCTGAGCAGTGTACTCTTGGCAATTTTCAAAAAAAATTTCCTCTTCCCACATATGGCGGCCATTTTGAATTTTTGTCAAAAATGGAAAAACACAAATTTGCCTATCTCCTTAACCGTGCGAGATAGAGCGATTTCGTCGAAATTTTAGACCCACAGGGTATCTAAGCAATGTACTCTTGGCAATTTTCAAAAAAATTTTCCTCTTCCCACATATGGCGGCCATTTTGAATTTTTGTCAAAAATGGAAAAACACAAATTTGCTTATCTCCTTAACCGTGCGAGATAGAGCGATTTCGTCGAAATTTTAGACCCACAGGGTATCTAAGCAATGTACTCTTGGCAAATTTAAAAAAATTTTCCTCTTCCCAAAAATGGCAGCCATTTTGAATTTTCGAATTTTTCCCCAAAATTGAAAAACAGAAATTTGCTTCTATCTCCTTAACCGTGCAAGAGCGATTTCGTCGAAATTTTCTACCCAACTAATGCAAAAAGGCATGAAGCTGAAATAATCTATATGTATACTAATAAATATTTAAGCATCATTGATATATTTTATGTGGGTGTTTCACCACACGACTAACGCTCCCGATTAAGGTTTTTGGGGGGTCAGTTTGAAATATTTGCTTAGTCCCAGACCTTCTGTAAGGGTCGGTTGTTGTTGGTTGGGGCCGTGTGAAAAATCAAACATGTTTGATATTTCTCACAACTACAAACGATTCATATTTCAAACCGTCAACAAAATGTCCAGTCCCAGGCGTCCTCAGGCCTCCTCCGACCCAAATTTACACAGTCGTGTGTTGTCCCAGGCTGCCTGCGACCCTTAGTCCCAGACCTCCGTAGCTTAGTCCCAGGAGGCCGGTTGTTAATCCCAGACTCAAATATGATGCGTATGAATTTCATGCGTGTGAAAGTGGGTCAGTTGCATTAGTCCCCGGAAGCCTCAGACCGTCTGCGGTGTCCTGGACCCAAAAATCAAGGTCTGGGACTAAGCCCCGACTAAGGGTAACTGACCCTAACCGATCCAAACCGGCCTCCCCAGGATGCCTGGGACAGCACAAATTTAGTCTGTCACGGTCTGAGGACGCCCCAGGAGGCCTGTGACTAACAACCGATTAAGAACCGACTGTTTTCCGCGCGTCGGAAATTAAAACGAGGCAATGAGCAGGTCTGGGACTATATAAGCGACCGCGCACACTTTGTTACTGACTGTTTGGCTACCGAGAGACGTGTGTCACTGATTTGTAGGGGTTTTCAGTTTTTATTTTATATATATTATACTTGAGCTTAAGGCAAATTTCACAGTTAGGAGACACATTTTACTATTTTTTTATTATTTTGTCGACTGGATTATGAGGAAAGAGAAAGGAGGGAAGAGAGGAAGGAAAAAGATGGATGAGAGGGAGAAGGAAAGTGAAGTAGAGGAAAGAGTGGAAGTTACAGAGGAGGTGATTGAGAGGAGAGAGGAGGAGGAGATTGAGGAACGTCCAGCTATTGAGGAAGCTGTGGAACAAGAAGAAGAGAGGTGTGAAGAAGATATAGAATGCCATTCTTCAGCCAAGAGAGCCAGGGTGTGTGCAACTTTTACAGACACTCAGGAAATTTCCATTGTGGAATTTGTAAAGCAGCACCCAGAACTGTATGACAAGGAACATCCACGTTTCCATGACAGGACCAGAAGAGAGGCTCTCTGGGCAGAAATATCTGCAGAACTCAAGCTCCAGCCCTTTGATGTGAGACGTTGGTTCGAGTCCCAGCGAACCCGTTATGGAAAGCTGTCTAAGCTCCAATCTGGCCAAGCCCCGAGGGAGATGACCAAGAGACAGTCCTGGGTCTACCAACAGATGGGTTTCTTAAAACCCATATCAGAAGAAAGGGGGCCAACAGAAGTTCAGGTTTTGAGGCCAGTCCAAATACCAGCAGGCAGGACGAATCACGTGGGTCAACTACTGACACAGAACATCCTGAGTCCAATGTCCTGAGGGAGAGGAGTCAGTCCATCATTACATCAACACCCGTTTCAACTACAAACTCCAAGATTCTCGAACACTTTGAGCAGATAAGGACACTTATCTCAGGTTTTCTGCATCAGAAGTCAGACAGGCAGCCCTTCTTTGACTACGTGGCATCAGAGGCCGAAAAGATGACTCAAGAAGAATTTGAAGAATTAAAGGGCAAGATATTTAGAGACATCGAAAGTATTAAGAGTAACCACAGACGTCAGCCATTCCCCAGAAGATCAGCCACTGTTACCACGGAGTCCCAGAGGTCGGCCTACTGCCAACAACCACTCCACAGGCGTCTAGTTCCACTCAAGCAGCAGCTAGCAGCAGTTTTGTGTACTATACACCAAGCCCCATTGGCTTCAGCAACCCTACATCTGCCCTAACTGTACAGGACAAAGGGAGCAGACACAATCTGAGTGGACTATTAAGCCAGCTACCTGATCTGACATCAACACAGATCGTCGAGCAGCCTCAGCAGCAACCACAGCAGCAGCTCTTTACTATCACCACTTCAGCACCGCCTCAACAGCAGCAGCAGCCTTGTCAGTAGCCATCCAGCCAGGGCGGGTCTTTGACCTGCCATGCCCTTTTCAGGGCCACTAAATCTTCCAAAAACAATTATTTAGCTGCAAGTTCTTCCAATTCCCCTCCCAAAACAAAAAAGTTCAGTACAAATACTTATCACAAGAAAAAAAAATTAAAGTCCAACTCCCACACCACCCCAAACATGAAATAAATAACCCATGGTACCACACATAACAAAAAAAGGCCACATAAAAAAAAATTAAAAACAACTCCCAATATGGCCATTAATCAGCCCATTTTTAGATTAAAATCCATGGGATAGTTTAAAATCTGTAATTGAAAAGTCCAACACTTACACCTTCCCTAGAGTTAAAAGGCATTATTACATACTTACCAACACACAAACAGACAAACCCAATACCAAACATAACCCCCAAATAACAAACCCAGTACCAAACCTAACACCCAACTACCAAAAACAAACTCAACACCAGTAACCACCAACCAAGAAACACACAAACCCAAAAGTAAATAGAACCCATACCAACGAACTGAGAAACTATTTTGCAAACACAATCCCCCATTATTGAAAACAAAACTAGCTCCATGGTTATATTTTCGACATATTTGTGAATAGAAGTGAAGATTTAAAATTGAAGATTTCCATGAAAACATTTCTGCTACAAATAATTTTCCAACCCATGAACAAAAAAAATTGGTGAAATTAGGATGTGGATTTCAAAATATATTCAAAAATAATTCAATTTAGGATATTATGTGTGGCTTTGTGTGTGGCTTTTGTTTAACACTAGGTTTGTCTGTTTGTTGGGTGGGTAAGTTGTGGTTGTCTGTTTGTCAGTCTGTGTAACTTATGTTTGGCATGGGGTTTGGCTGTTTGTCCGTCTGAACAAGTTATGTTTGGCATGGGGTTTGTCTGTTTGTCCGTCTGTACAAGTTATGTTTGAGATGGGGTTTGTCTGTTTGTCCGTCTGTACAAGTTATGTTTGACATGGGGTTTGTCTGTCTGTAGCAAGCATAGCTGATTAATTGTTTTTGGAATATTTGGTAGTCCTGAAAAGGACTGTTTGTTAGTCCTGAAAAGGACTGTTATAGTTAGTCCTGAAAAAGACTGTTTACTGCAACAGGACTTATATTCTGCCATCTTGCCAGGCCACTGCTCCCTCATTATTGAAGTAGTCCTTCAGGTAATCCCTCTGTCTTTTGGCCTTTCTAGCAGGGTTTCTGTCTTGACCACCACCAGCAGCACCACCAATCAATCCACAATCACCAGGCACATCATCATCCTCCCCAGGCTGCTGACCAGCACTTTGACCTTGATACTGGGTTCTGAGTATGTTGTGCAGAACCACACAGGTCATGACCACTTCTCTAACTGTTTCTGGGGGTAGTTCAATGGTGGTCCTCATCACTCTGAATCTTGAAACCAGGATGCCAAAAGCGTTCTCCACAACTCTCCTGCCCCTTGATATTCTATAGTTGGCAATCCTTTCCTCTCTTGTTAACAGCCTTCTGCCATAGGGTTTCATGAGCCAGGTCTTCAGGGCAAAGGCATCGTCTACCAGAATGAAGTAGGGGACATCTCTACCACCCTGTGTTATAGTAGCTGGGTCAGGGAAGCCTATCCTGCCATCTTCAGTCCTCCTCTTCAGCTGAGAGGCATTAAATATCTGGGCATCTGAGCAAGATCCAGCTGTACCCACATCCACCCATCTGAACTTGTACTGTCCATCTACCAGGGCCAACATGACAATGGAAAAGAACCCCTTGTAGTTGTGGTAGAGGGCTCCAGAGTTCTTGGGTTTCTTCAGGGCCACATGCTTCCCAGGGCATGTGGAACATTCCACCTGATCCTGAATTCCCTCTCCAGTTCTTTCCACTCATCTGGAGTAGTAGGACATTTGAGGTACTCTCTGGTGAACTCATCCTGGATGGCCCTGCAGACCTCTGGTAGAAACTTGGAAATGGTGGATCTGCCAACCCTGAACTGACAGGATAATGATGTGTATGACTCTCCAGTGGCCAGATATCTGATGGTGAGGGCTAACTTTTCCCCAACACTGATTGGAGCTCTGTAGTTGGTGGCCTGCCTGACTAGATGTGGTTCCAGTCTGGTTTTTATCATTTCAAAGAATTCTGGGGTCATCCTCATGTAGTTGGTGAATCCTGGAATGTCTGTGGCATACAGATCAGCCATAATGTTGTGGTAGGCCCCCCTCTCCTCTCTCTGCAGTAGCCATGGCCTGACCCACATGTTGTGCCTTCTTCTAGGTCTCTGTATGGGTGCTGGTGGTGCTGGTGGTGGTTGCTGTGCTTGACGTAAAAAATGGAAATACATGATTATTTGTAACTGAATAAAAACCAAAAAAGCCCTAAGTTGTTGTTGAATCTGTCTTCCATTAAAAGGTGGCATCCTGCTGTGTTCCTAGAAAAGCAATGGTGATTAGATCGCGAATTTTATATATATATACCCAGAAAATCCAGCAACTTTGCAAAACAAGAATCGGCGATCCTGGTCTGGGGAAGACTGAGGAGGCCTGAGGAGGCCTGAAGATGCCTGGACTTAATCGGTGGTTAGTCGGGGCTTAGTCCCAGGAGGCCTGAGGCGTCCTGGGACCCAGTCGGTATGTGTATGACAGGATCGTGGTTGAAACCGACCAGAAAACCGGCTTAGTCGGTTCTTAGTCCCAGACCAGTCGGGGAGTGTCTGCGGCCGCCTCAGGCGTCCTGAGGCTTCCTGAGGCCGATCTGTACTTAATCCCAGACTTCAATACCGACTAAGTATTCCCGCCCATTTTTGCTTTTTTTCCACCGACTGTCCACGATTAAGGGTCCCAGACAGGATCGGGACTTAATCTTTTGGTGGAACAGGGGCATTACAAATGAAACAGGGTCTTGTAAGACTACTGTACAATTTTTACAAAAGGTTCATGGGGTGGACATTACACATGATAATGTGTGTTCTTCTATGCTATCCTGTTTCTATTCATATGTCGCAGCTACTATATACAGGGCCCTGTTTCTATTCATATGTCGCAGCTACTATATACAGGGCGTCCTATTTCTAGTTTTTCTTTGGCATCTTAGTAGTCAATGCATGTTCCATTTTGGATTAGTTACAGTAAATGGCAATTATTTGTAAATGGCATTTGGTATTTTACTGTAAAATTGATATGTATTATTATTGTTATTATATTTGCTGAAAACATGTGTTGAATAATTATTATGTCCTATTCAAATGTTTGTTCATTTTTGTGAAAAAAAATTCCATAAAATGAGTAGTGACATAAAATAATATATGTATAAGTCAGTATATTTCATTTTCCCCTGGCAATATGTTTCTTTAATTTTAGGTGTTGAACCACCATAAATTAGGACAGTCAAAGGAAGAGTTTCTACAGTTGAATGGACCTTTAATGGCATCTGTTAGTCATGTGGTAGTGTTGCTGACAGAAGGAGCCACATCCTCTCCTTTTGTCTTCCACGAAGTTTTGTTTGGAGACTGGCTAGGGAAGAAGTTAATCACAGCCATCTTTAAGAGCTGCTGGAAGAAAATGAGACCTGCTCTCAAAGCCATATTGGGTGAGTGGAAATTATTTTCTTGAGAGAAATGTTATTGTAGTTAAAGGTCTGTTATTTAAACGTATGGGGGAGCGAAAGAGTTTGTTCAGACAAAATTTGTTTAGACAAAGGTCATAAAATAAAGGGGTTAATTCACTGAATTAAATTCAGTATTTGTAAAATGACAGAAATTGTTTCATTATAAAATAGTAATGTAGTGTAATTAGGCAGAGGGGGGGGGGTGAGGCAATAGAATGCGATATTTGGATAATGTAAGGTTCAATAGTAGAGGTTCTCCATTGTATATACAATTGGTAACAGTTGTGCCAACTTAACAGAGTGTGCGTCCCCTGGAAGGGCAACCTTCATACCTAGATACATATGTCTAATTGAGGGATGCTTTTTGTCAAATTCTGTTTTTCTAAAAATTCTGTTTTTTTCAAAAAACAAATAGTAAATTAGCTTTCAAATAGATGAAAGATCCTTATTTAAGTGAAAAGAGGAAATTGTGCATTAATGTCCTGATTATTACCTCTGCCAATTGGGTATTATTTTCATTATCATGTGTTGTATATAAATCTTCATAAATTAAATAAGAATAAATTAAAATTTGAGCCATGAAATGTGTTATATCATTCTTAAACATTTATTTAAATAAAATTATGTTCATATTATTTCAATAATGGTCCAATATTCCGGGTGCAGTTTTTTTTCTTTCTCTAAAATTGATGCATGTTATTGTTGCTTTGACAGGGGATTGTCCAGCAATAGACTTTGAGAGCAAGATGTATGATGAAAGCCTAGAAGTGCTGGAGCACCACATCAAACCCCTGCGTTCTGTGCCAGGAGTGGTGTTAGAACAGGCATATCTCAACAAGATGGCAGATGGAATACAGCCACTGTGTCAGCTCACTGATGTTTATGGTAATGTTTGAGAACTAATATAATCCCAGTACATAGCACTTTTTAGCAATAAGACACCAAGCCTTGTTTATGTCTAATCGTCATATTGAACTTGGGAATTGGATGCAATGTAATCTCTGTGTTAGCCCACATATCTTAATGAGAAGGTTCAAGCACATTAGTTATTTGAATCGTTCATTAAATATAGTAGATTATCTATTAAGACAATTTCAAAGGATACTCATTTTTCAAAATCTTAAAATCCTAACACAGATTGCTTGCCAGCATCAGGGACCATGGTTTGTTAATATAAATCTTGTTATGGATTTTATAACCTCAATTTTAACTACAGAATTTGATGGAATGTGGCCTATGTGTCAGTTCACAAATATTTAATGGTAAGGTTTGAACAATGTTTATTAAGACATAGACAAAAACATACTTGGTAGTCAGTTTGGAGTATCCAGTTGGCTGCATTTGTTTCTCAGAACTGGCAGTCCTGGTGTATGGCCCTGGTCTGTATTGGAACTATGGTTTGTTAATGTGATAGATAACAAAGGATGTGATGCCCTCACCTTCAACCACAGACTTTTTTGTATTAAATCATTATCTTTCAATTATTTATAGATATGTCACACAGTCCCATGCTGTCATAAGAAATAATATTTTAATTTTCCTTCATGACCTTGACCTTATTGTTCTGCAATGAGACCACATATGCTGGTAGTGCATGTTTAAAATTAAACTAGCTGCCTTCACCGCTCCAGTGTGTGGAGTTAATACAGTTAGTGGCAGGCTTTTCACACATTTTTTAAAATACAATACAAGTGGAAACACTGAACACATTCTACCCAAATACGAATGCCAACTTATGTACATTTATGAAGTCTGATGGATACTACTAAAATATGAAATGAGCCACAAACGAGCCCAGATAAGTTAAATATTTACAGGGTGTATGTATCTTGTGAGGCTAGTCCCAAACTGTGTCATCTAGATGTAAGCAAGTGTCTTGGCTTGTGCCACATATGAGATCTTAAGATATCTGGTACAGAAGCCAATCATAAAAGGATAATGTTGAGCTCTCTCAAAATATTAAGTACAGAAGTCAGTGTTACATAAATATACTAATGCTTAGATAATTTAAACATTTGATAAAATAGTTGACACTTTGAATTGTGATAAGGATAAGAAAGTGATACTGGTGCATATTGAACCTGGAATAATAAACATTTCAAACTGAAAAAAAAATATCTTTAGAGACTTGCAGTTTAGTAAAAGATGAAGTTGTCCAGTGGTTGTAAACAAAACTGTGACACTCTGGTTATGGGTTGTAAGTAGGTAGGATTTTATGTAATTCCTCTTTGTTAATCTCCTCATAGAAAGAGCCCCAAGTTGTATAGCAATAGTTTTTCAAAAAAACTTTAATTGAATTTTCTACCAATTAGTTGAGATTGGTAGAAGCTCCATTTGGACTATCTACTCTAGAATTTGAAATTCTACTGGGGTGGATTTCTACCATGACATATAGATTAGGAAAATATTAATAAATACTTATTACATCTTCCTAGAAATTAGCAATACATTTACCACTGTTAAGTAATGCAACATAATACTTTTCAAGAAAACGCCCTTGTGTGCAACAACCTTGATAAAAGCAAAATGTAATATCTCCAGTAAAAATTGCACCCAAAAACATGGTTTTATAAGAGCAGTTTCAGGTTTATATCACACAGCATATACTGGGCAATTCATTATCATTTGCAATATCAATTTGCGATATTGTCTCCACATTTACTCTTACATTGTAATCCGTGTTTTCACAGAATCAGGTACAGAAGAACTGCCTCCCTCAGTCTTTATCAGCTATCAGTGGGACATGCAATCCCGTGTGGAGGATATCCGTCACATCCTACAGATCCATGGCATCTCCTGCTGGGCAGACATCAGCCCTGCCATGGCTAGCACTCAGCAAGCACAACAACGCATGCACAGTGGACTAAGCCAGAGGAGTGTCCACATCCATGACACAATGCCAGATAACCTGCAAAGCCAGATCCAGAGAACCATGAAGGCTGCGGGTGTAGTAGTGTGCTGCATCACACCTAAATACATGCAGAGTGATAACTGCATGAAGGACCTGACACTAGCAGAGACATTCCACAAAGCCATCATCCCTGTCATGATGAGATTCTGTCCCTGGCCACCTGAGGGGGCACCAGGGCCAGTCAGAAAAATACTGGTGAAACACACACCCATAGACCTTAGTAATGAAAAGATGTTCAAGCAGAACATACTCACTTTATTGGAGAAAGTCAAAAGGCTTCTTGCAACAAAGTGATGGAGTTGTAAAAGATCTGTAGTCTCAATTGCATAATGTTTCATTACAAAGGCTTATTATTTATTATGTAGTTAGTCGGTATTATTTTTCTTGTTAAAGATTATTGACTGTTACCAGTTTGATAATTAATGAAAAAATGTGCCATAAATATATTGTGTTTATATTCAAGGTAAATTTTGCTAAGTAATACATAACTAAAAGTGTCCCAAAATATATTTTTGGATACAACTGAGCAATCATATAAGCTTTGATGTAAGTTATAAATGCTTTGTTTATCTGTGGTCTAAAGGGCATAATTTAAAGCAGTATGTAAGCTTTGTATCGCATATCTTCTCTGAATACGCTTTTAAATTGTATATTGTGATCTTGCCATGCAGTATTTGTTAACTGGTTTTGTGAAATGCTGTTGCTTATATTGAAGCTCTGTGATGTTTTTGACATATCAAAATGTGCCATTATTGTACTTGTAAGCGTTTATGATACAGAACCTCCACAATCTGTTTTTTATCCTGATAGAGAAGATTGTTTGCACAAATGGGCCATTGGTTTTTGTGTGTTATTGATGTTCAACAGCATGGGTCACATTTATCTCACAAATATATCTTAATGATAATTAATTGTGATCAACATTTTTGATTGGCTCAAACAAAGAAATTTCTTAATTATTATAGTTTGGTCACCTATCCTACACATATGTTTTGTATCGAAACTCGTGTTTTGGAAATACCAACATCCTGTCAAATTTTAATTATAATTCAATTCAGCAATATATTATATTTTTAGCTTAATCTCATTATGTAATTAAAGATCTCAATATATAATTTTAAATAAAAATTTGTTTTGCATTTAATCACACAAGGTATTGTTTTACAATTGTTCTAAGCGGATTTGTCATGAATTACATTATAAAGAGAAGGTCAAATCACTTGATCTGTAATCCGCAATATTACAACCGATGTGAGTATATTTCATTTTTGTTGTTAGTTTTTTTAAAACTAAGATATAAGCATCTAACCAATATCATTGTTTTTCTCAATAAATGCAAGGATTTTAAGAGACATTATATTATCTTTTGAGTTTGTTTTGTAATTGTTCCCAATACTTAAAAATAATGGCTATATAATAAGAACTGGTAAACAAATGGTCGTGGAAGTAATAACATGACAGTTTTAAAGATCTCATTGACAAAAAGCATTGATGTGTGTTGTACTAGAATGTAATTGGTTACCACAGGTTTGTCAAACACAAGTTAGAGATGTCCTCTGACAATACTTTTCCTCTCACTGGCCTTAAACTATTAAACCAATGTTGTGGGCACTTTTCAATCGCTATAAATTTAAAACACTTTCACCAACACATCACTCCGTTGTTGTTAAACTTGTATATATTCTAAATATTTGAGTTAATATGTGTGTTGTATTTGTTAAAAGAAAGGCAAAATAAGATCAGAATTTAGTTTCACGGTCTCTTTGCCAGAAACAAACTTTGACAAATACTGATTGACTATAAAGGCGTGTTTAAAACTCGGAATAATGAACATATTTTTTAACATTGTCTTTAGAGAGAGACACACAACCTGAGTTATTCTGTTAACAGGGTATATATTTTTACAAGGCCGTTTTCTGTTGTAATGTATAGAATATCAATATTTAACTGTTAAGCGGAGGCATTTCTGTCACTGATAGATGTTTTATGTGATGAATTTATCTTTTATTTTCTATGTTAATGATTTTCATTAAATGTGATAGGTGGTTGTGGAAATGGTTCATACTATTTATTAGTATTTTATAAGGTTAACTTACTTCAACCAGTCAATATATGTGATACATGTTAGGAGTACAGTTCATTGATTGTAGTAGGCTGTATGGGTTATTTTGTTTTATACATGAATAGTACATGAGGTACTAGCTTTTTCAATAAATTATTGTTTGGAAATAATCATAATATTTTTATGTTTGGTATCTACAGTAAATTACATTAGATTTTCCCTTTCTTAGCAGTTTATGGTAAGGAGCAATGTATTATGTATTCCCACAAAATGATGAATATGTTGCAACTTAACACTGTAAAATAATTTTTTAAAGCTCCAGAAAAGTACTTCAGCTTAACTAGATAACAGAGTACATTTCAAAGCACCCAGGGCACCTGGTTTACTGTGGTAATAATCCATGACTGGGCGGACATTATGCAGAATTACAGGCCAGTTGGCAGTTTAATACCATGAAAGCTTGAGTCACTTCTAACTGCTAATCAGACTGTAATTCTGGATAAAGTACAGTCATTGAAGGATTTGGCTTATATATATTAAACATACTCAGAAACATCGTATTTGTCCAATGTTTTTCTTACAGGAATCAAAAACAGTTCCATTGATTTAACTCGCAAGACTTAACAGCACTGCAACATAAACTTCCATATAACAGGGTTCCGGTTGACAGTCATGTTCAATTGTTGGAATAAACTATTTTTACACAGAATTATAATCAGCTATTTTCACTGCTCGACCAATCAGAATTGTGGAAACGAGTGATTCATATTAGAAATCTATATTAAAGGGTATTCTAAGGACAGAGCTGTACTGAAAGAGATTCCACTTTATCTATGTGTGAGCAGAATCAGAAATACGAAATTAACCACTTAGAGGCACCCCGGCCTTCAAAAGTAAACAGAAAAAAATCAAACTGTCTGGCAATTTTACATCTGGGGAGATCAGAGGACTAATATAGTCATCATAATGTGGAAAGAATTTCCCACAAGTCTGCTGCTCTCCACCCTACCATGATACACCTTAGACACAAAACATTATTTTTGCTAGTTTAAAATATACATTGACACAAGCACAAGTTGTATTTTACTATGAAAAATCAAGACAATAAGCCTTTTAGGATCACTTTTTAATGGGCAATAATATAATTTCTAATAGAAATCAGTTTCCCAACATGGCATCATTTGCATACAGAAAGCCTCAACGACTTCAAATTTATTTCTGTCATCACTTCCTTATTTAGTATGCAAAAATGCACAAGTTTTAACGACGACAAGGAAATGTTAATAAATATGCAGAGTTCCGCTTTGTGCCAAGATGAGGTTTGTGCCCTGATGCAGCACCAAGCAGTAGGAAATAGAACATGGATTTCCTCACTCTCCATTTTCAATCAATACTTATGGTCATTAGAGAGTAATATGAAAATATTTCATGTTTTATATATCAAGACAAACCAATACATTAGAAGCTAACTGACAATAAATTACGAGTCCTGTTAAGCAATCATCCAAGAATTGAATACACTCAGTTGACTGTATTTAACTCTGTTGTGTCTTAAATATTTCTGTAAATTTATTAAAATCTCATTCATGTTAATGTATCAGTCTTTATTTACATCATATTCACTTTGATTTATCTCCTTGCAAATAAAGCCTTCTTAAAAGGAAAAATTGTGAGAATAGCCCCGACACATAATTCCAAGCCAAAATATGGGTACATTTGAACCTTAGCTCTGTAGCTGAATCTTGAGGAATCAAATATATATCTACTTAACTGTGAATGCCAGATAAAAGGGTAACTTTGCATAAAAACCTACTAAAACCTGATATAAATTATATTTAGAGGATGGAGAACCTCTAACACATTAAACATGTAAACTGACTGAGATCGGCAAGGAAAGATTGAGCATAGAATTATAAAAGACAAAAAAGATGCATTTCCATTGTACATGTATAAAAGTAAACAAAAGCTACAATCATGTAATTATGTTAAGGTTGTCCTAATGTTTGGCTTTGACAGTTTTGAGGCTACCACTGTTGCATTCTAAGTCTATAAAAAGGACAGAAATTGGGTCAAATTTAATATAATGAGAGAAAAAAAAATCCTCTTCTGGATAATTTAAAGTAACAAAATTTTATAACATATTTGTTGACTCTACAAAAATGTAAAGTAAAAGAAGTTTTCGAATTAATTATATATCTGAAAATGCAAAAAAGTATGATTTTGCATCACTCTAGTTGGGCCGCATATTAAAAAGTTGATTACCAAAGTGCCCAGTATTTGGTTTTAGCAGTACTCTTAATCTTTTATGTTAAAATGTGCCATACATACTGAAGATACTATTTTTTCTTAGGTAAAGCCCCCGTATCTAATTATTACCCTCAACACTTTAAACATGACACTTTTTGAGTCACCTTTTGTGAAAAATTAAAGCAAATTAGACCTCAAATGTCAGTTGGTCATTTTTGTAACCTGTTACGCCTACAGAAAGTAAATCAGTCAGACACATATGAAACAGAAGTATTGTAAGATAACTGATTAACTTTCATGTAAAAGCCTGAATTGTAACTTTGTCATTGTCATCATTATCCTGTTTTGCAACAGGATGGTTGATGGTTACAGAAAAAATGGCACAGGCTGTAATATAACTTTATGAGTTAAAACAGATATCATCTGCTCCATAATAATAGTGGCATAATATTTTAAATAATGCAGTAAAAATCTTTCTACTCTACAGCTGTGATATAATAGCACTGCAAAATACTGAGCAAGATGCTTTTTGCAGTATAACAATAAAAATCTTTAAAACTGAACAGGAGATACACTAACTATTGTTATAACAGATGAATAATCAAAATAACAGTAACAACATTTAAAACCATCAAAGCTTTTTAGTTATTGCTGGCTTCTGTATTTCTATATATCCATTGTCAAAGCTTGGCCAATCTGTAGAATCTTTAACACTTGCTGATTTTTTTCTTGTAATGGTTTGTGTCCTGGTCTATGGCTGGACTGTGGGCAAAACAGCTGGTTTCCTTAAAGTAGATGCATTTTCCAGACTTCTTCTTGAAGTCTATTGCGGCACAGCTGGGTTCGTAGAAACACCAGCTGTAGCAGGACAATTCATCTATTTCTGTGAACATCAGCTTACCATTCGTTTCCTGAGCAGTGTTCATCAGCAACAGGCCTAAAGACAGTGGGATGTAAAAATACAGATTCGAACAATGTCTACCTCATTTGACAATACTATGTAGAGCAACAAATAAAACATAATTTGAACGTAAACATTTTATTCATGCATGTAAAAGATCTTAGATTTGTTTTTATTATAAAAATTCAAAAAAGAATCTGTGATAAATATTTTAAAAGAAATTCTGAGGAAATATACTCCAGTATCACATAATGTTTCAAGGGAGTAAGACATTTGTAAAATTCACCACAGTATAGGAAATTTGCTAGTGAGGAAAACATCCTCCTGTTTCATCAGTTTGTAGGAAAATCTTTACAGATTTGTGATAAAGCGTGATATAAGTTTCTTTATAGAGACAGCAATACATGTATGAAATTTTATCTTAGATCATGAGTTTGTGTTTTTCAATACAGGTAGTGCATGAATAACAAAAACATGCCACTTTTTTCAATTATATTACATATATAAAGCTTTGCAAATTGATTTATGACACTTCTATGTGTCAAATGTAATATTTACTTTAATAATATGTAACTCAAATTTTGGATATCCTCTCTACTAATAATCTATATTGTTGTAAAATCTCTCACTTTAGATTTCACATTACAATTAAAGTTCCCTCAGAATATGTTTTTACCACAGGCTACACACACACAGAACCATTTTAGCCATATTTTACACCAGCTTTCAGATTCTTACCATTTTCTATAGGAGGTGGAGTTGGCATCACTGGGAATGAACTCATTACACACCACACCTTTTCAAAGTAGTTATGGCCGGTTGAAATTCTTAGGTCATAGCTTGTGGCCACCATGTAGTGAACCACACACAGTGGGATGCCCCCTTCTTCAGAATAAGTAACACCAGCACACTTTCCACGAGCAAGACAATGAAATTTGCACTCATTTTCTGAGGTCATGAATCCTAAGTCCCCTGTGATTGGAATCTCCTCGGCAAGAGAACCACTAGCATTGTAGACACGGAATGTATCAGGACGTCTCCGTAATGGATCAGGGCATCCTTTATATAAATATATACAATGTTTAAATAAAGCTTGAATTCTCCAAAGGCATGGATAATTGGGATATTATAAATGAAAAAAGAGTACAAACAGGAAAATTACCATTTTTGAATGTTGAAATCATTTAAGGAAATGCCTAAATCACTAAAGGAAACTGAACTCTTGAACTATTTTCAATGTTGATGTGATAGAGATCTTATGGGCATGTTAATAGCATCTGGACCAACTACGTATAATATGAAGTAACATTCTATTCATGTAGTTTGAAAGATTTCACAACCATATTATGAAAATGACATTGCAATTTGTGTTACTTTAACAACTCAACAAAATTGCATACCATTCCACACTGAAACTGTAGAATGTCATAGGTAAAAAAAATTGTACAACAGATTATGCATTTCATTGAATTAGATAAGAAACAGCAATAATTTTTATAAAGTTTATCTGACAAATATTTATTTCAGATGCGCGTTTTTTTTAAATTTTGTATATGCATTGGGCCTGAAACCTCTTTCTTTGTGGGTACTATACGAGACATCCATCTCCTTTTTAGTGTACAAAAATACATGTCAAGGTCACCTGGTGAGGGTTAGAATATCTTCATCAGACCCATTATGTGTGCACTGGAATTGTGTCTGCACTAATAAATTTAAGTTAAATTTAATTAATGCCTCCTTTAAGGTCAAGTCATATTATTACAATTTGTAGCATCTGTTAACTTCACTCATTCTAAACACTGTTCATCTAGAAAGGTGTTGGTAATCTTAGTGAGCACACATATATACATTCCAAATTATCTTCTGCCAGTATAGCCATAGGCTGTGGCCGGGAAATTATAACATGTATCGTATGTGTGTGTGTGTGTGTGTGTGCCGCCTCACATTTTTACATAAATCTTTATGTCTCATTCATTTATAAATATATCTTCACCAAATTTGCAGGGAATTTTTATGGCTGAGCAAAATTTTACCCTCATTTTGAAAAACAAAATCGCTGCCATAGCCGATTGTTTGAAAATCATTAAGAAGCTTGAAATATTGCAGCTAACTTCATCAAATTTGCACAAAAGATATATGGCTGGGTAAGCTAGCATGATAGTAATTTTGGCCTAGTTACAAATACAAAGTGGTCGCCATATCACATAACATCAGTTGGGGTTATCCTATTAAAAAGACCTTATATTTCCCTTATCATTGCTCCTAAGGTTTCGGAATGTAAGAAACAGCTTGTAGAAATTTATGGCCTGAGAATCTTTTCCAAGTGTTGAATTTGACCTTTGACCCCTGCTTCAAGGTCAAATGGGGTCATCATACTAAAGCGTCCTTACATCTCCCTTACTATTGGTCCTAGGGCTTCAGATTGTAAAAACAACTCATGGGAAGTCCTTGCCTGCAAATGTTTTTGAAAAATTTTGGCCTCATTTTGAAAAACAAATGGCTATCCTCGCTGCTTGTTTGAAAATCATTACGATACATGGCTAGGAAAGCTAGCGTGATAGTAATTTGGCCTAGTTTCAAAAACAAAATAGCTGCCATATTACATGTTTAATGTCAAATGGAGTTATCCTATTTTAAAAAAGTCTTCTATCTCCCTTTTCATTGCTCCTAGGGGTTCAGAATATGAAAACAACTTATAGGAAGTCATGGCCTGAGACTCTTTTACAAATATTGATTTTGACCTTTGATCCCTTCTTCAACTAGGGTTATCTCACTACAAAGGTCTTGTATCTCCCTTCGATCTCCATTTTTACCCTTATTCTTTAAAAAAGTACCATTCAGCCAACAGAAACATTGGATTGTTGCACTTACCACCATCAGAAATTGCACCTACAGACGGGGCCTCAGTGACTGGACTCTGTGTTGTTCTCTGGCCAAACATTGGATCTGGTGGACAAAAGAACTTTTTCCCATAAATGCTAGGTACACTCATGCACAGGCAGGGGTCAGAAGATCCATACTTGTACCATGATGGGATAGCCCAGGTATCTGGACACTCGTATGTCGGCCCATTGCGGACACATTTATACATTCTGTTTGAAATTTTCTTGAAGTAGAAAGGTCCTGCTTCTTGTGTTCTACAATCTGAAACATTTTATATTTCTTTTAAACTGAGGTTTCTTCAATGAAAATATGAAAATGGCAAACTGTTCACACAATAACCCCAATCAAAAAAGGCAGAAAAATTACCGTTGGCTTCTGTAAACTCAATAAATCAACAAATTATATTGTTATTCAATATAACTTTTACTGTTTTGCATTGAGCTTTTAGCCATAATTATAATAATAACAAGTTTCATACAACGGGGACAGAAATATTTCTAGGTTTTATCAAGGGTTCTTTTTTTGAGTAACAGTAATTTTAATGATTTTTAAAAAAAAAACGAATACACACGGAGTTGTGTATATGAAATTATTAATATAGAAGATTAGAGGCTTAACTTAGTCCCGAATATCACAAGAAAAAAATTACCCATAGACAAATTTCACATAACTTGCACTACAGACAAAGCTCATTGAGAACCTATGTAATATATACTTGTGATTCTTCTTTCTGAAGTTTTTAATAACATGTTACACTATTTAGTGTTCTGTTTTGCTGAATATAAATAAAGACATGCTTTCATGGTTAACTAATAGCATCTCAATATCACATAACATTACCACACTCACCAGATTCCATCTCCAGCAATCCATTTGTTGAGTCAAAGCAAGTGAGAACTATAGCCATAATAACAGGTTTAAAATTTTCCATGTCTTGAGATAAACATTCAAAAATAATGATACAATGATTTATATTTCGAATATCCTTTAAAATCTTGAAACTTTATGTGTGATTACTGTTTTGACAAGAGAACTAACAATATGCACGTATGTAGCTTGATGAAACACTATTTATCAAATTTGCACATGGAGCTTTCATTGCTGGCATAAGTTTTCAGTGATAAAGTCATCACTAAACTCTATCCTGGATTGTAGAGACAGAAACTATGGGCAATTAGTTGCTTCATTTTTATTGAGGTAACATCTTGCACAGACTGGAATATAAGAGACAGAAAAATGATAGGACCAAGACATGAGAAACTTACTTGGGTAATTAAGAATAATGCAAGGACCCACCCAATTTTCATTAATTGCACACCAAATGGTTCATATGTTACTTGCACCATTTGTTTTCTCTTGGTGTGTGCTGAACACTATAAGCTTTAATACAAAGTCACATAAACACAGAGGACAGACATAAGAAAACTAATATTCTGAAGTTCTCACTAATTTTGTGTAATTGTAACTCCCTTTCAGATAATATATAAAAAGTGACAGAGTCATTATGGTTATTCTTTTCATCAAAATCACACCAGTTTTGTGAGAGATTTACAGGAAATTGGATTCAGCAAGTTCAGATTTACTAAAGTTTTCTTTTTCCTGTAAATCATGCTAAACTTTTGGTTACTGTAACATCCATTTCCAAATTTATATTTTAACAACTTGATATTTTGAACAACTTGAAAAAAAAACGGCAGAAAGATACCAAAAAATTACTCTTAGTTTAATGACAAATTATAATAAAAAATTAATTTATCTAAATTTATTAAACAATCTTGACGGTATTAATGATATCTAATCAAGCAAATCAAAAATTGTAAATAACAGAAAATCTCAGTGTTTTAATACTCCAAAACTAGAGAAGAAAGTGACCACAATACAGACAATCTAATCAGATTTTTGTAGTATTAAAGCTCTGTACTAAATGATTATAAAGTACATGAAACAAGATTTGTGTCTAAATGAAAGTTTTCATATAATGAGGTGTTTTTTTGACAAACTAAAAACCTAAAAAGTAAATTCTAATTGATTGCTAAAATTGGTGCCCATCAAAATACATACACAACCACCTAAACTTAAATTTTAATCCTTTTCAAATTCAACATTATCGATTCTATAATCTTTTAACGATTAAAAATGCTGGGAAGATTACCCAAAGGAAACAGTTGGTAATGTTTAACTAGAAAATAGCTTTTGCTTAAAAATTAGCAACCTTTATGAAAAATATGGCTGAAGTCATGAAAAGTTGAAGAAAAGCAAGGTTAACTAGAAAGCACAGACCTCCAACAGGGGTTGAGTGTTTCCGAAATATTAGTTTATATTTTTTTTGTATCCAGAATATGATTCGGATAAAGTAATCACTTTTTTATTTGGTCAAGCCCTAACCATATGGAAAATTTCATGAAGATCTGATCATTGCTTTTTGAGTAATGAGAAAGCCAAAGTTATTGAAAAAACATTGAAAATCAGAGCTTTGAAAATTCAGGATTTTTTATATCCAGAATATGATACATATCTTACCCATAATTTAATCACTTCTTTTTGTCCAGCTCTATCCATACAAAAAATTTCAGAAAGATCTGTGTTATCTTTTGAGTTATTATGAACACTGACAGACAGACAGACAAACGAATGTATCCAAAGAAATGACCTGATGGGAGTAATGGTAGTTTTTCATAGCTTTATGAGGCAATAATCAAAGAACTCAAACTGGCATTCTTAATGATCCCGACCTCCCCACCACACTATATACTAACAATATTATCAATTCTAGATAAAAGAAAAGCTATAACAATTTAAGCTAGAGAACCCATTCAGTTGTCAAAATTATGCAAGTTTGAAATTGAGACTTAAGGTACCCAAACAGTTTTAAATAAAGATTAATAAGATTGTGTAGATATGTCAGTGCAGTTATGAAAAGGAAAAACAAACAAGTGGCAAGAGATTTCGGTCTACTAGCGGGAGCCATCAGAGAAACAAGTAGTGCACTGAAGTGGTCACCCATCCCCAGTACTAACATAGCCCATTACCGCTTAACTTTTTTGAGGAGGCAGGCACTCATCATGCTATCCCACAGTTTATGAAAGTCCAGAGACAGAAAAAACTGATCTCTAGAAGTGCAGGCCTCGCTAGAGCTCGCACTTAAAAAAATGTGTAGCCTTTCCTAAGTAAAGAAAAGCAAAGTCTAGAAAAACTTTAGGAGGTCAGTATTGGTTAATAATACAGCTTGGGCTCTGAAAACTTCACAGCACATTGAACAAAATATATAGAAGAGTTTCTGGCCTTTGAACTTTGTCCTGAAATATCAGGAAGAAAAACATGTGTGGGAAATCAAATCTTCAACTGAGTTTTTTTTACAAATCATTGGCTTATTTGGCAACAACTTTTCATATATTAATAAGCTTGTTTTATGCATCATTACATATTTAAACCTGATAACAACTAAATATTGTACTTTTGAAATGTTCAAAGCCTTCTATATGTGGCACCTTTAGATTAATATATATTGAGAATTTATTTTGTTGAACATTACAGCTACTTTTTTTTACATTTAACTGTCAGTTAAAAATAACCTTTTTATATTGACTAATGTTATTAAAAGTTCTTTAAATACCCAAACTGTAAACTAGTACTGTATCTTTTTATACATGTACAAGTATACATCAAAAACAAATAAAAATTAAAAGAAAATTATTTTTTACACCTTATTATCTCCCGCCAGCAGCTGAAGGCTGTCATCAGGAGATTATAAAATGCCTTATGTTTGTATGTGTGTCCCTTCATCAAGGTTTCTAAAGAAACCTTTATATCTCATTTATTTATAAAGATATCTTCACCAACTTTGCAGGCTGGCCATATTTATAAAAACAATATGGCCACCATAGCTGATTGTTTGAAAATCATTGAGATGCTCTAAAACTTGATATATTGCAGCTACCTTCATCAAGTTTGCAAAAAAGGTATATGACTAGGAAAGCTTGCATGATAGTAATTTTGGCCTAGTTTCCAAAACAAAATAACCGCCATATTACATGTCTAATTTCAAATTGGATTATCCTATAAATCCCATAAAGGGTCTTATATCTCCCTTATTATTGGTCCCAGGGTTCGGACTGTGAAAACAACTTACAGGAAGTCATGGCCTAAGAATCTTTTCCAAGTGTTAATTTTGACCTTTGACCCCTGCTTCAAAGTGAAATGGGATGATCATACAAAAATATCCTGATAGTATAGAAGTATGGGAAATAGAATTGTTTGACCAGATAAAAATTCTAGACTGTAATAAATCCTATGGACAGATGGAATCTCACCTAAATTTATTAAAATGTCAGAACAGTCATTGGTCAAACCATTAACTAAACTAAATTTTTCCTTCAAATTGGAAAAAAGCCAATTTCTTGCCATTGCACAAAAAAATATCAAAGCAGTATGCTGACAACTATCATCTTGTATCTTTGCTTTGAATCTTGGGGAAAATTTTTGAACGGATAGTATTCAAACATGTACATAATCACTTTATGGATAATAAGTTAATAAGCCTGTGGCAGTCAGGCTTCATTCCAGGTTCTTCAATGGTCACACAGTTGTTAGAACTATATCATCAGTTCTCCTGGTAGCAGAACAAAGTAAAGACATACCAATAGTGTTTCTAGATATTTCAAAAGCTTTTGACAAAGTGTGGCACAAGGGTCTTCTTTATAAGCTACAACAATTTGGCATTCAAGGTTGTTGGTTGAAATGGTTTGAGAACTATTTATCAAATCGTGTGCTACAAGTTCTCATAAATGGCCACGTGTCAGATTGGGAACGTGGGAATTGAGTCCTGTAACTAATGCTCCTGCAAGATCAAGTATCTTTGATTTATATAACAAAACAGGATGGCTTTCATTATCTAAAAGAAGAGAAATACATGTTTTAAAGATGATTTTTAATGTTGCAAATAACTTAAGTCCTTCATATTTATCAAATATTGTGCCTCCAATTATAAAAGAAATTCCTCCAAAAGTAGGTAGGTTAAGGCAGAATATCAACTTGAGGACAAATTGTGGGGAATTCCCTACTACAAGAACATGTCTGGAACTTGATGATCTCTTTCCAGCAATTGTCACAATGCTGTGGAATACTCTCCCTTCAAAACTCAAATCACTGAACTCAAAGGGCTCATTTAAACAAGAAGTGTATAAATTGTATTACCCTAACAGTTTAAAACATAAATTTCATGAGAAGTTACTTGGTCATGGTCAATCATGGTCAATGAATATTCTTGTTTAAGAATGGGAAGTAGCAAACTTAATGCACACCTAAAAACAACCTCCATGTAATTGACCACAAATCTTGCAGATATGGTTACCCAACAGAGGATATACAGCAGGCGGGAGATTATAAAACACCTTCCGTACGCATGTGCATCCGTGAGTCTGAGTCAGTCCGTTTGTCACGTTTTTACATAAACCTTAATATCTCATTCATTTATAAATATATCTTCACCAAATTTGCAGGGAATGTTTATGGCTATGAACTGCTGTCTGTGCAAAATTTTAGTCTCATTTTGACAAACAAAATGGCCGCCATAGCTAATTGTTTAAAAAATCATAAAGGTGCTCTAAATCTTGAAATATTGCAGCTAGTTTCATCAAATTTGTACAAAAGCTATATGGCTAGAAAAGCTAGCCTGATAGTAATTTTGGCCTAGTTCAAAACAAAATACCGCCATATCGCATGTTTTATGTCAAACAGGGTTATCCTATTAAAAAGGCCTTATATCTTCCCTAAAATTGCTCCTAGAGGTTCAGAATGTGAAAACGACTTGTAGGAAGTCATGGTCTGGGAATCTTTTCCAGGTGTTGAATTTGACCTTTGACCCCTGCTTCAAGGTTAAATGGGGTCATCGCACTAAAACGTCCTTATTTCTCCCTTTTTATTGGTGCTATGGCTTTAGAATGTAAAGATAGACCATGAAAAGTTCTGCCCTGCAAAAGTTTTGTCTGAGAAAAATTTTGGCCTTATTTTGAAAAACAAAATGGCCACCATAGGCAATTATTTCAAAATCATTAAGATGCACTAAAACTTGAAATATCGCAGCTAGGTTAATCAAATTTGTACAAATGATATAAGGCTAGGAAAGTTAACCTGATAGTAATTTGGCCTAGTTTTAAAAACAAAATGTACGTCATATCACATGTTTAATGTTAAATGGGATTATCCTATTAAGAAGGCCTTATATCTCTCTTATCATTGCTACTAGGGGTTCCAAATGTGAAAACAACTTAAAGGAAGTCATGGCCTGAGACTTTTCCAACTGCTGACTTTTACCCTTTACCCCTTTTTCAATCTCAAGTGGGGTTATCTTACTACAAAGGCCTTATATTTCCCTTAGTTATCCATTATTACTGATTCTAAGGCGGGAGATAACTGTTGCAGCAGTGGCCTTGTTTTCTCTTGCCCATTGTATGACACTATACGCACAAGCTTAATAAATACTGTCCAGGCTGTAATTAATGTAGAGGTATCAGCTGAATTGTTATTATTTGGCAGTTACAACTTAAGTGTAGAACAAAACCTGATTATTGTATCCCCGGACGAAACCAGTCAGCCAGCCTACTGTCCGGACCTCCTAGCTGGTCGAAATGACTATAGATAAGAAGACTTTCCCAACAAGATTTGACCAACTACCTGTCAGCCTTATCTTATCAGACACCACACCAGCCAGTTACTGGTCCCGGTGAGATGCCAAACTCAACCGGACTGGTCAGCCTACTGCCAGCAAGAAGTCTGCTGTATCAGTTACTGTGGAGGTTCATCAAGTTTTTCTTATGGGGTCCACTGAGATACAGTGATCCACCCTCCTAGACTGGCCACCCAGCTTGCCTTTTACTCAGCCTCTGAGCAGTGTCAGCTGACACCAGGGGCCTGAGTTTCCAAACCCAGCCTTCCCCTCAAGATTATAACCCATTTGCCGGTTTTCACAACTCAAGCAATGGTAAATTTATTTGTTAATCAGACCATGGGTCACTTTCTCATAAATGGCTATTAGTGTTTTCCACAGTGGGGTTGTGTGAGTTACTGACACCCATACAGAAGCAAGTCCACCTAGGTCACGTCCACATGAGGCTGATACAGTGGCACTCAAAGAACAGCTGAAGGGTACCAGACTCGCTAGAAAAGGTGATCCCAGTTCACTCCACCCCATCTAAAATGGTGGTTGTAGGATGACAATGTGCTTCAAGGTCAACCATTACACCTACTTAAATATGCTCTGCAAATCCTTACAGATGCATCAAGAAGGGCGAGTGCCCACTTAGGGGAACAGACTGCAAGGGGAACCTGGTCCCTTCCAGAAGCAAGTTACACATAAAGTTTCTGGAACCAAGGAGGTCTTTTGGCCCTAAAGGAGTTCCAAGACCTCTGCTTGAACCTTATTGCTACCATAGCTACAGACAACACCATGGTGGTTGCCTATTTAAGGAGAGGGGGGAGTAAGACGGGCCCTCTTTGTGCCCTACTATGGAGAATCCTGACCTGGTGCTCCAGGAAAAAGGCTGAAGCCCGACACATTCACGCTTCAACCATGTCCCGTTCGGGGATACACTACGTCAAGACGCAATGTCTAGTTAGAGATGCAGTCCATTTAAATCTCAACAAATCTAGGTGATTCTTGAAGGATTAATGCCACCAGGTTACCAGTTCTGTGGTCATTTACATCAACCATTTCAACCATCACATCACGTTCCTTTTGTAAATATATCATTCAGAAAAAGGACTTAATATAATTGTACCTTTACAATTGTTGTCCAATTGCAAAAAATATGTTCAAATAAAAAAAGGCCATCTCCCACCAGCTGAAGTCACTTTTTAAATCAAACTTTATATCTCATTTCATTTATAAGGATAGCTTGACCAATTTTACACAGGATGTTTTGGGCTAGGAAAACCATGGCTCATTGTTCTAAAATCATTAACAATATTCTGAAACTTAAAAAATTGCAGTTACCTTCATCAGATCTGCACAAAATGTATATGGCTAGTAAATTTTGCCTGAGAGTAATTTTGGCCTGGTTTTGAAAACAAAATGGCTGCCATGTCACTTGTTTAAGGTTAAATAGGGGTTGTCATACTAAAGAGGCCTAATATCTTCCTTATCATTGGTCCTAGGGGTTCAGAATGTGGAAACAATTTATGGGAAAACATGGGCTGTGAATTTTTTGCAAATGTCAAATTTGACCTTTGACCCCTGCTTCAAGGTTAAATGGGGTCATCACACTAAAACGTCCTTATTTCTCCCTTTTTATTGGTTTTAGCTTGGAAATAAAAAAACAACCTGTATGATGTCATGGTTTGAAAATCTTTTGCAAATGTCAGATTTGATCTTTGACCCCTGCTTCAAGGTTGATTTGCAACATTGTACTAAAAAGGTCTCATATCTCCTTGAAAAGGTCAAATTTCAGGTATTTCTTTATATTTTGGCCTTTCATGTGCGAAAACTTAAAAAATATTTTATGTAGACCCGTAAAATTTAGTATGAAGGTATGTATGGGTAAGGCCTCAAACCCTTTTGCTTTGTGGCCTTGACCTTCCACTGCAAGACTAACAGCACCCTTCATGCACAAATTGAAATGTACAATATCTCAAAAACTGTTTGAGATAGAGCAATAGTGTGAGCAAATTTTGGACAGAGTGCAAACCCTGGAAAAAATGCCTCTGAAAATTTTTAAACTTTCTTAATTCCAGCCGCCATCTTTAATTTTGGTGGACATCAAAAATGTCAATTATCTCAGAAATTGTTACAGATAGAGCAATTTCTAGCAAATTTAGGGTGCCATACACCCTAGATATAGTGCCACTAAAAAGGTTTAATTTTCCAAATTTTGCCCTCATTTTCAAAACAAAATGGCCTCATTTCTCAAAACTCCTCATATCTCCCTTATTGGTTTTTTTTTGTGGGGTTGCCCAAAACAGTGGTGTTTTTTTATCGTGTTTTTATTTTTTATTTTTTATTTTTTTTACATTGATCAAATTTTCCTACCCCTCAATTTAGCTGATGGGAAATTTTCCTCATGCGAACTAACTGATGGGAAAAGTTCCAGTTGGGAAGTTTTCCTGGTGGGAAATTTTCAGGGATGTAGCCACTCTATGTGGCTTTTCAGTAAGAATCCATCTAATGTCAAATAATGGAACAAAACAAAAATTTATCTTTTTAATGAAATCTCCAAAATTATAAAGATTTCATAAGCCTTGATAAATTCTGTGAAACTCCAATTTCATAAAGTGAAATGTTTTGTTTTAAATTAATGTAAGATAATGTCACATCCCTTATTATTGGTCCTTTGGCTTTGAAGCCTGTTTCAGGGTCAAACTACTACCACTTTTTCTTAATACCCAGTTGGAGACAAACACCATGGCAGTGGTCTTGTTCTTAAAAATGCCTGAAAATCAATACTTTTTGAGATATGAGCTTTCATAAATATAATAAAGACACAGCCTGAAATCATTTACTGGCTGTCAGTTTCATATTTTTTGGCATAAAAGGAAATATTTGGCCTACAGATTCACATTATGCGACAAATGTCCAATGAAATAGAGCTACAACTGATATTTTCACCTTAAAGTTTTGACTGTGACAATGGGTGAATCTCTAAGTACTAAGTAAGTTCTGCAGCTAAAGGTCTAACTTTTTGTAGATGAAATAAACTGAAATGTAGCTGAATAACTTATCCAAGAAAATGTTCAAATCCTAACAATTTTCCTTTTAGACCAAGTAACTATTTTTGAAAAAAATATTAAAATCTATCACCTGCTATTCAGGCATTTACAGTTCAATCAATCTAACCAGTCAGTCTGAGCTAGATATTTGGTTGTAGATTGTACAAGTCAAATTTGAGTGTACTTCACAAGCAGTTTAACATTTTTTCCATTTATACAAAAACTTAACCTGCCTGAAAAAACGGCAAATTTTTTTATTTCTTTTTTTCAAACATGCCGGATGACTGTGTGTTGTGTTTTATGCAGAAATACAAGATGATGCCAAAGTAGGCGGGAAAAAAGATTTTCGGCCAAAAATGCCACGAATCTACATGTGCCCTGCAGGTGAAGAATTTTGTTGAAATCACTCTATGTAGTATTGTTTTTGAGATAAATGTGTTTTTGGATTTTATGCAGAAATTCAACATGGCTACCAAAAATGGCGGGAAAAAATGTTTGGCAAAGAGTGCCAGATGACTATGTATACCCTGAGGGCCAAAAATTCTGTCGAAATCGCTCTATCTTGCACCATTTCTGCGATAAAGGCCCTTTGTTTTATGCAGAAATTCAAGATGGCCACTGAAAATGGTGAGAAAACTTTTTTTGACAAAAAGTGCCATGTGACTTTTCATTATGACCATTATGAAAAATTGTGGCATTTAGTTAATTATTAATAAGTCGGCCATTTTGTATTGGATCACTCCCAAAAAATTTCCAGACAGCTATATAACAAACCGACTTGTCACATTTCATGAGAATATGTAAAGTGCTTTTTTTAAGTTGTGATCTGGACAAGCACATCTCTTTAAAAACATATTTTTAGTCATGTGACTTCTTTGATTGGTTAAAAGGTCAGGACACCATATTCATCAGATTTTCCAAAGGGCTACTTCATGCATGTGCCAAATTTGAAGAGAATCTACCACGTGGTTGCTGAGCTATATAGCCAATATAAAATGCGGGAGCCAGCGGAACCAGTATAGTTGTCCCTTCCACATGAATTTTCTCCTGTACACAAACTAGCGTCCCTTACGAGACAATTATGTCAACCTGCAGTTACAGGTTGTAAACTTTAGACCATCTATGATAGACACTATGAAATATCTAAAATTTCAATCCAGTTTCTGAAGAAAGAGATGATTGGAGAAGGAACAGGAAAATTCAGAGAATTATTGTCACACCCAAGATCTGTTAAAGGTACCCATTTTTTTTCTTGACAAAAGGTTGATTTGACAATGGAAAATTTAAAATTCCCAAACCAAAACATTTAACAAGAGGAGAGTGGCCGTGAACGGGCACTGTGTCAGCTGACTGAATGTTTTTGATTTGTGATGGTGATAATGAGAGGAAAGCATAATTATCAGGGAAAGGGCTGTACAGAAATACAGTAAATGGTAACTGAACAGCATGTTCGAAAGATATTCCGAAGCTGACAGAAGAAAAGGACAAAAAAGTTGTGCCCTGCAAATGGTATTATGAAATAAAGCAACAAGGTAATTGTTTAAGTGTAAAAAGTAGGTTAAAAATATTTAAAGAAATACTGTAAATGCAATATCCTCGTTCGACCATGAAGAAGGGGTCCAAAGGTCAAATCTGACCATACCAAAAGATTCCCAGCCAAAGAATTTAGGATGGTTTACCATCCCAAACCTCTCGGACCAATAATAAGTGAGTCATAGGCACTTTTTAAGTTTGGCTATCCTTGTTTGACCTTGAAGGAGGGAGTCCAAGGTCAAATCCGACCACACAAAAAAATTCCCAGCCCATGATTTCCTGTAGCTTGTTTACCATCCCAAACTTGTAGGACCAATAATAAGCGAGTTATAAGCAATTGTAAGTTTGGCTATCCTCAATTGACCTTGAAGGAGGGGTCCCAGGTCAAATCTGACCACACCAAAAGAATCCCAGCCCATGATTTCCTATATGTTGGTTTACCATCCCAAACCTCCAAGACCAATAATACGTGAGTTATAAGCACTTTAAGTTTGGCTATCTTCGTTTGACCTGGAAGGAGGGGTCTAAGGTCAAATCCGACCACACCAAAAGATTCCCAGCCCATGATTTTCTATAGGTTGGTTTTCCATTCGAAACCTCTAGGACCAATAATAAGTGAGTTATAAGCACTTTTAAGTTTGGCTATCCTCATTTGACCTTGAAGGAGGGGTCCAAGGTGAAATCCAACCACACCAAAAGATTCCCAGCTCATGATTTCCTATAGGTTTGTTTTCATTCCAACCTCTAGGACCAATAATAAGCGAGTTATAAGCACTTTTAAGTTTGGCTATCCTCATTTGACCTTGAAGGAGGGTTCCAAGGTCAAATCGGACCATATTAACAGATTCCCAGCCCATGATTTCCTACAGGTTGGATACAATGATTTACTCAACAGTGAGAACCTGAAAGAAGCTATTGCTCAGCTATGCCATGACATAGAGGTCTGCAATTTCACTATGTTATAGCTGACCAAAACGTCTGTGAATAACATATTTAACAAAATACTCTAAATGTAATAATTTTCAAGTTACAACTGATTTACTCAAGAGTGAGAACCTCAAAGTAACTATTACTCAGCTATGCAATGAGCTACATGTCTGAATTTTTGCTCTGTTATAGCTGACCTAAAAGTAGGTGAACAACATATTTAAGCAAAATACTGTAAATGCAATAGTTTTCCAGTTACAGCTGATTTACTCAATAATGAGAACCTGAAAATAGTTATTGCTCCGCTATACCATGAGCTATAGGTCTGTAATTTCACTATGTTATAGCTAACCCAAAAGTAGGTGAACAATATATTTTAACAAAATACTCCAAATGCAATATTTTTCAAGTTATAGCTGATACATACATAAAAAATGAGGTTCACTTATCATTGTCAAGAGGTGAATCCACGGCCTTGGTATTGCTTGACTTGTCTGCTGCCTTCGACACCATTGATCACTCTACTCTTCTAGGTTGCCTCCAAAACTGGTTTGGGGTCAGTGGCTCCATTCTGAAATGGTTCACATCCTACCTAATGGACCGTTACCAATCAGTAAAAATTGGTTCTACTTTGTCAGATGTTTGTAAACTCCTATTTGGTGTTCCCCAAGGTTCTGTCCTGGGTCCTTTGTTGTTCTCATTGTACATTACCCCCCTCAGTTCCATTATCAGTAAACATAATGGAATAAAGTTTCATTTCTATGCAGATGATAGCCAACTTTATATACATTTATCCCAGAAGAATGCATCTGCTGCCTTTGAAAAGCTAAATAAGTGCCTAAATGATGTTAAAGAGTGGATGACAACTAGTAAGCTCAAACTGGATCCTGATAAGACTGAGTTTATCATCTTTGGTTCGAAGAGACAAAGGGATAAGTTGAAAGTATGTTTTCCAATTGATATCCTGGGCAACTCACTCTGCCCTGCAGATTCAGTAAAAAATCTGGGTGTGTGGCTTGATTCAGATTTCTCTTTGTCCAAGCATGTTCAGAATGTCTGCAAAAGTTGTTTTGTTAAACTCCGTGACTTCAGACATGTCAGGCGGTTTCTTACTCATGATGTTTCTGTGCTTGTAGCCAACGCTCTTGTTAGTAGTCGGTTGGATTACTGCAACTCACTTTTCAGGAGCCTGTCCAAGTTCAATCTACGCAAATTACACTGCATCCAAAATAGTGCAGCTAGAATTGTATCAAACACCAGTCGATACACCAGCATAACTCCTGTGCTAAAGAAACTGCATTGGCTTCCTGTTGAACAGCGCATTGTGTTCAAGACAGTCACACTTGTTTATAAGTATCTTCACACAGGTTTTCCCAGGTATTTTTCACCACATCTTTCTTCCTACAGCAGTTCTTATAGTACCAGGCGCAGTCAAAGTGGTGGTAATTTCCTAGTTATTCCAAAGTTCTGCCCCTCTGTTCATAAATCTGTCAAACAGTTTGGTAATAGTTTTGCGTTTGATGCTCCTACTGTGTGGAATACTCTCCCTGATGTGATTCGTGCCTCTCCATCCCTGGCCTCCTTCAGAAAACAGCTTAAAACCTACCTGTACACCAAAGCATATCCACCCTAGCCTGAATCATCCTCCTGGCGTTCTCCGTGGTGTTCGACCCCTGTTATGTCCCTGGACACAGAATTTTGTTGACTGCTTTTTGTTTTGTTGCGCCTTAGAGTCCTCTTGTTTGGGGAGATTAAGCGCTATAAAAGTCCAATTAGAATTAGAATTAGAATTTACTCAACAGTCAGTGCCTGAGAATAGCTATTGCTCAGTTGTGCCATGAGCTACAGGTCTGTAATTTCACTATGTTATAGCTGACCCAAAAGTAGCTGAATAACATATTTGCACAAATTTCTGTAAAGGCAATAGTTTTCCAATTACAACTGATTTACTCAACAGTGAGAACTTCAAAGTAGCTATTACTCAGCTATGCAATGAGCCACAGGTCTGGAACTTCACTATGTTATAGCTGACCCCAAAATAGGTGAATAACATATTGCAACAAAATACTCTAAATGCAATAGTTTTCAAGTTACAACTGATTTACTCAACAGTGATAACCTAAAAGTAGCTATTACTCAGCTATGCCATGAGCTACAGGTCTGAAATTTTATTATGTTATAGCTGACCCAAAAGTAGCTGAATAACATATTTATACTAAATTCTCTAAATGCAATAGTTTTCAAATTACAAGTGATTTACTCAACATTGAGAACTTCAAAGTAGCTATTACTCAGCTATGCCATGAGCTACAGGTCTGAAATTTTACTATGTTATAGCTGACCTATACTAAATTCTCTAAATGCAATAGTTTTGCAATTACAACTGATTTACTCAATAGTGAGAACCTCAAAGTAGTTATTACTCAGCTATGCAATGAGCTACAGGTCTGAAACTTTACTATGTTATAGCTGACCCAAAAGTAGGTGAACAACATATTTAAGCAAATACTGTAAATGCAATAGTTTTCAAGTTACAACTGATTTACTCAATAGTGATGACCTAAAAGTAGCTATTACTCAGCTATGCCATGAGCTACAGGTCTGAAATTTTACTATGTTCTAGCTGACCCCAAAGTAGCTGAATAACATATTTATACGAAATTCTCTAAATGCAATAGTTTTCCAATTACAACTGATTTACTCAATAGTGAGAACTTCAAAGTAGCTATTACTCAGCTATGCAATGAGCCACAGATCTAAAACTTCACTATGTTATAGCTGATCCCAAAATAGGTGAATAACATATGAAACAAAATACTCTAAATGCAATAGTTTCCAAGTTATAAGCGATTTACTCAACAGTGATAACCTAAAAGTAGCTATTACTCAGCTATGCCATGAGCTACAGGTCTGAAATTTTACTATGTTATAGCTGACCCAAAAGTAGCTGAATAACATATTTATACGAAATTCTCTAAATGCAATAGTTTTTAAGTTACAAGTGATTCTACTCTTGATGGAAGTTACTGAAAAGCCCAAAAGTAGCTATTACTCACTTAGCTATTGAGACAGGCACCCAACTTACTCACCATATTGTAGCTATGAAAAAAGTAGCTGAATAACATATTTTAACAAAATGCTCTAGATGCAACAGTTTTCAAGTTATAAATGATTTTGTGCATGATTTCATGAATTTTAATGCATTAAAAATTATTAAAAAAATTTATTAAAAAAAAAGTAAGACAGATCCAGGTCTCATACTCACACAAGAGAATCTACCTCTGGCCTAGTACATATATGCAAGATATGAGAGAAATCCCTGCAATAGTCACTGAGAAAATTGTGATTCAGTGTTGAAATTTTCACACTTTTGGTGGGGGTACCCCCCTTGTAATGTCTCTAGCAAACAGACGAACAGACAGATTTGCATGCCTTGAACAATTTTTCATCCTCGATAGATAAGGTATCTTTTAAAAAAAACAGCACGTCTCTAGGCCTTGTAGTTTTGGAGGAGAAGTTGTTCACGCGGACGCGGACGCGTGCGCGGACGCCCACGCCGCAGAGTGACGACATAATGTCAGCTGACTGACAAGTCAGCTGACATAAAAACATGGTTGTCATGGACAGTTTGCCCTGGATAATACTATCAAGCAATCAGTGCCCATGCACGGGCTCTGTGTCAGCTGACTGTGTCTTCTGAGTGAGTCTCAGAGTAGAAGTGAAAGAAGAAAAGAATCCAAAAGTTGTGACCTGCAAATGGTATTCAGAAGTAAACTTTCAGTCTCTGGCAACAAACTGCAAAAACCTGAAGATTCAAACAAAAATGGTTTAGTGGACCATGTTAAAATTTAAGACATGTAGATCTCTTTAGGGTACACATTTTCACCAAATTTCATAAAAATCTGGCGAAGGTTTTATTCTGCAAAACAAAATCTTCAAACAGGAAAACTGAAACAAGCAATCGGTGCCCTTGAATTGGCTCTGTGTCAGCTGACTGTGTGTTTTTAGTTTCAGAGTAGAAGTCAAAGAAGAAAAGGACACAAAAATTGTACCCTGCAAATGGCATTCCAAAGCACCATGTTAACTTAAAACAACATACATTTGAAAGAACAGCATACACAGCTAGGCATAATAAAGCTCAGTGACAGTGAACCTTCCCACTTATTTTGATTTTCTTACACATGTATTTGTTACCCAACACATATGCAAAACAGAAGAGATAGATACACAAGCAACACAAATCTTCCCCCCTCCACTTCAATTGGAACATTGAAGGGAGGAATACACAGACACACATATACACACACATAGCCCTACCCATCCCCCCCACTCCCCACATACAGAGGCAATTCTTTTCTCTGATGCAGTTTGTGTAGATGAAGGGGAGTGAGCGTGGGGGGTTCTGTCTGTACAGATCGGCAATGTATAGTTTTATATGTAGCTGTTACATAATTATGCAATGAGCTACAAGTCATAAATTTTACTATGTTATAGCTGAAAACAAATAGGTTTTGTAAACATGTTTGATATTTCTACGACAGTTGCCGCCCCTTGTATCCGACCCTAATTTCAGCCCCCTAGCAACAGGCCTGTCGGTTAACTTAACGGCCTGTAGGTTACACTTCCTGGCTTGTCGGTTAATCAAACAGGCCTGTCTGTAACAATTAAGTATCTGGCTTGTCCCAAATATGGACTTTCAGACTGTACGTGATGACTCACCGACCGTGCGGGAAGTGTTACAGTACAGTCGGTAACTTTAGCTGGCCTGTTTGTAAGTGTTCCCGACAGGCCTGTAAAATTTACAGGCCGGTCGGTAACTTTAACAGACTGGGTCCTAGAGTCGGGAAAATTTGTAACCGACAGGCCTTAAACTGAAACAGACAAGCCGTAAACAATAACCGACAGGCCTGTAACACTAACAGACAAGCCAGGAATTGTAACAGACAGTCGGTTTCAAAATCTGTGGGTATAAAAAGGCGAGTCGGTAGACAATCTGCGTATATTTCGGCTTTGACTTGTCGAGAGACAACTGGTGTGCAGCTTTGATTTTAGGTTTTTTTTTTTTGGAAATTAGCTTAAGTTTTGAGCTAGGCTGGACTTGTTGGGAGTGAAGTCTGTTCTGTGAGGTTTCACTTTTATTTTAAGTTTTTGTTTTTTAAAACAAGCTGTACAATTGATTGATTGATCAGCATGCCAAGGGGCAGAAGGAGAAAGATTGAAGTACCAGCTGACACTCAACCACAGTTTGAGTTAGGAGATACAGCTGCAGATATAGAAAGAACAAGGAGGGAAAGAGAGGAGAGGGATGAGAGAGAGAGGATTGAACAGGAGGGGAGGGACAGAGAGAGAGGAAGGGAGTTTCCAAGTCTTCTGCATTCAAGTCACCCCAGAGGCCTTCTGCAGCCGCAGCCTCTGCTTCAGTTCCAGATACATCCAAGGACACAGAATCTGAGATGGAAAACAGGATTGCATCAGATGTTACTCATCAGCCTTCGAGCACCAGTCATAAGCGACGACAGCCTCCAGTCACGACTACCACCACGTCTGCAGATCCAGTCTTAGATCAGTTCCAGCAGATGAGGTCGATGATTTCCAAAGATGGCCAAAGTACAGCAACCACCAAGGCCTTCATCAGTGTCAGCACAGCCAACTTCTTACGTAGTTGTGGATGACCAACAGCCTGGGACTTCCAGACAGATGCTTTTCAACCCACCTTCAGTTGCACCTTCACAACAGGAGGAAAGTCAGAACTTCTGGATTATCCAGCCTCTTTGCAGTGATTCCCAGTGTGCTTACATATCAGCAGATGGACACACCACAGCCATTTTCACCCTCTCAACTTCAACCAGCACTGTCACCACTGCCATCTTCCACTCATCATGAACAGTCAAGACCTCCGAGCCAGTCCAGCCAGCAGAGTCAGCCCAAATCAGCGGATTAGCCTGCACAAGTCACACCAAACCCGGCCCTTCTCAGGGGCACCCGAATCGTCCAAAAACAATTAACAAGCTACACGTCAGTGCCTAAAAACATAAAAAGCACACCATCCAACATTTACACCTCCCCACAGTACATGAAAAAAAAAATTGTGTGAATGAATGAGTGAATGTTAAACAAATATTAATGAAGTTCCACCACAAAACAAACAAAAAAATTAACAACAAAAAAATTCCCTCAAGAAAAAATAATCCCCTAAGAAATCAAAACCAACCCCACCCCCCAAACAAAACCCAATTTTAAATAAACACTCCAAACCCCCCCAAAACAAAATCCAGACTCAAACCCACGTCCCCCAAAATCAAGATGCAGACCCCGATCCACGTCCCCCAAAATCATGATACAGACTCAAACCCATGTCCCGAAAAATCAAGATACAGACTCAAACCCACATCCCTCCCAAAACCCAACTTGAAAATAAAATGCCACATCCACACTCACAGACAAACAAACATGAGCCCTAACAAAATATACAAACATATGAGTGGCAATAGACTGACAAACTGAATAAAAAAGAAATATTAAACTGGGACTGCAAACCTGTATAATTTTGTCTTGCAAATTTCCTAGCAATTTTTTTTTAATTCTTGCCATAAAATATTTTCAGGTATTTATTTGGAAACTTTTTTTCCCATTATTTTGTAATTTTTTTTTCTGAAAATTTATTTATTTTTATTAAATTTATTTTTGGTGAACTGAGTTTGGGATGGATTTGTAAATTGAGGACCTAGGTTTAAATCTGTAAGTGATAAAATATATTTTTGGGATGGATTTGTGTTTGTGATGGGGAATGTTTTTGGTGAAACTGAATTTGAATTAAATTGTTGGAAAGTTGGGGTTATTTTTGGGGAAGCAACACTTTGCTAAATAAAAATTCTGGGATTATTTGGGTAGTCCTGAAAAGGACTGATAGATGACAGCATGTTCTCCCCTCAGTCTTCTCCCCTCAGTCTTCTTAAACTCTGTCTTCCTGCCCAGCCAGTGCCCCCACATGATTGAAGTACTCTTTCAGTAGGTCTCGTTGATGTTTGGCCTCCCTCGATGGGTTTCTTAAGTTCTCATGATGTCCCTGTTCCCCCTGGTCTGCCTGTGGTGGTTGTATGTCGTCAGCTGATGTGGGTGGTCTGTCTGCTGCCCCCTGATGGCTTCTCAACATGTTATGTAGTACCACACATGTTAACACAATGTCTCTCACAACTTTTGGCCTCTGCTCCATGGTGGTCAACAGCTCCCTGAATCGCTTCACAAGTATACCAAATGAGTTCTCGACCACCCTTCTCCCCCTGGATATCCTGTAGTTGGCTATTCACTCTTCTCTGGTCAGTTGGCGTCTACTGTAAGGCTTGACCAGCCAAGGCATCAGGGCAAAGTCATCGTCCCCCAGCAGGAAGTAGTGTAGATCTGGCCCCCCAGGTCCAAGTGGTTCAGGTGGTGGTAGTCCCAAGGTTCCGTTTTCAATTTTTCTTTTCAGTTTGCTGCGGTTGAAAATCTGTGCATCTGATGATGACCCACTGGCCCCCTCATTGACCCACAGGAACTTGTAGTCTGCATCGACTAAAGCCAAAATTACCAGAGAGAAGTAGCCCTTGTAGTTGAAATATTCACTGCCTGACTTATTGGGCTTCTTGATAGCAATGTGTTTTCCATCTAATGCACCGACTGCATGGGGGACATTCCATCTGTTTCTAAATCTTTCTGCAATTTTCTTCCAGTCTTCAGGATCAGTGGGGCACACCATATACTCTTGTTGAAATTCTTTCAAAATGGCTTTGCAGACCTGGGAGACAAATTTGCAGATGGTCGTTCTTCCAACGCTCCATTGGTATTGCAGTGAGGTGTAGCTTTCCCCTGTGGATAAGTGTCTAAAAGTAACTGCCAGTTTCAACCTAACACCCAGTGGCTTCCTGAAGTTGGTGATTGACTTCCTGAGTTGGGGATGATTCTTTCTTCAATCAAATAAAATAATGCTGGCTCCATCCTGGTGAAATTTCTGTAGCCTGGTATGTCAGTAGTGATTAACTCATCCAAGAGTGTTCTGTAGCAACCTCTCTCCTCTCTCTGCATTATCCAGGGCAGGACCCATGGATTCTGTGGCTTCCTTCTCCTTCTGGGTGGTGGTGGTGGTGGTGATGCTGGCTGGGCAGGTGCTGGGTTCTGCTGTCTTCTGTGTCTTGAAAATATCATGTACAATAAAAAATTAAACTCAATAAAAAACCAAAAAGACCCTCAAGTGATCTATCAGTTGCTCTTGATGTGTTCATGTCATCTTTGAAGTGTGAAATGAATGGCACATCACAGGGGAGGGGGGGTTATATAGTGTGATATGGATCCCGATTCTGGATCCCAACCCACAAAAACAATCAGTCCTGTTGGGAAGGGTCGGGAACATGCTCCCGGCTTGTCTGGTTGTCTTTACGGCTTGTCTGTTTGTGATCCGGCTTGTCTGTTAGGGGTTTAGGGCTTGTCGTAGTACTTCTACGACTGGCCGTGTAAAAAACGTCTCCGACCCTACGTCTTGTCGGGAAGGTCATTACGGCCTGTCTGTAACTATACCGTCCTGTCGGGGATTTCATAACCGACCCACCATGTTCCCGCGCTTTTTCTTACGACTCTACGACTTTTGCAACCGACCCTAGGGTCGTAGGGTCGGTTACAGGGTCGCCTCCAGTGGAACATCTGCATAAGTATTTAAGAAACCAATCTACAGTAAACTGCTGAACAATTTTGTTAAAATCCAATAGAAAAACTTTGTCCAAGATTGCTGATTTCATCAGCAATATCAGTTGAAAAACTTTTCCACATAGTTGGTGACAAAGTGCCTACCTGTCAAACACCAATATTGTTTGTAATATCTTTTGTAAATTCTTTTTATATTTAATTAATTTGGGTGCACAGTTAAATAGAGGAAGATCAAACCACAACTGCAAAGGATGTGTGAAGCACTTTGATTTTGACTTTGATGTGGGAAAACCTTGGAAGATGTAAACAAGAAATACATAAGTTTCTGTCAGCTGCATATAGAGTTATATTAAACAGAATCTGCTCAGTTATAAATGGACTTAAAATCACATATTTTTCACAGATATCGACGATTTTTTTCAGAAATTCCATAAGGTTGTCAAAGAGAAAATTTCTGAAAATTGAACTTTAACAGACATCTCATCAATTGAACATGTGCTTTTGTTTAGTCTACAATCATCATATCTTGTTTTACTCCAATAATGTGATGCTTTATCTGAAGTAAACAAAGATTCCATGTGTAGTTATCTGGAATACAGAAGAAATACTCTAATTATTAAAGTCAAGCTGATGGCTTTATTACAGGAGATTATAATAAGACTTAGACTTTTAAATCAAGAGGGATAGGAGTTTAAAAGATTAACATAACAGTGTGAGAAATGGTCAGGGTGGAGAAATTTTTCTAAAAAGGGGTATTTATAACAACAAGGCCAAAAGGTGTTTTCCTCCCCTAGCGTGACCACAAAGCCATCAGAGACACGAATAGTGCACTAGAATTTACGAAAATCTCGTGAGAGAAAGAAATTCCAAATTAGATACATCCCACAGCTGGTCCCGAACTGAGACGGTCACCCATCTGAGTACTAACATAGCCCATTGCCGCTTAACTTCAGTGAGCAGACAAATAGTCATCGCTCTGTGCCACAATTCACGAAAGTCCGATGCAAGGACATATGCATGGGAAAAAGCCAAAAGGACATGTGTCCTTTTAGCTAGAAGTGCGAGCTCTAGCGAAGCACACGCTTAACAAAAAACACTGGAATAAGACTTTTCACTGAAATTAAACAACTACCTACACATGTTTAAATTACTTCTCTCACTCTTAGACTAGTAGTTTTCAGATTTAAATCCTGTAGGTACAACAGGCAATAAAATATGGCAGACAAAATAAACTCTCAATTAAAGTATAGCAAAAGTTAACGGTTATTAAATACATAACAGAAACTAGTAATGTTAAAATATTAAACACTGTGGGCCCTATTATGCCAATGGATATTCATATCTTGAATAAATGTACAAAAGGTGAAAGAGGATATTACACACTGCTAAAACAAGCTGAGAGTAATGATCACACAATGAAGAAAAAGTGGGAAAAAGATTTAGTCAGTTGACAGAGAAACATGGAATAACATCTTCAACATTTGTTTCCAAGAACATTCCCAACAACAATCTAACATGGTTTCAAATGAAAATTTTGTAAAGAATATTGGCTACAAAAACTTACCTTTTTTAAATTGGGAATAAAACAGGACAATTTGTGTGAGAGATCCAAGGAACAAGAAACTTTATTGCATACGTTTGCAGAATGTAATATAGTAGCTCATTTTTGGCACAAAATTGAAAATTTAATATCAGAAAAGACTGACATATGCCTTAAATTCACAAGTTTCAATATAATTTTTGGTATTAATTAATAGACCAAAATAGAACATCTTAAAATGCACTGATCCTCGAAACAAAGAAATATATATATATGATTCTGTTTTATCAAAAAGTGCCCTAAATTTTCAAATTTTAAAACATCAGCTTGAATAAGTATTTACAAATGAAAGCCTATTAAGTAAGATTTTATTTATACAGAAAATATCTTTAATGAAAAAGGGGGAAATTTAAAAGCTTTCTTTAATTAATTACGTAGCCTTTTTTTGGAGTATTTAGATCTATTTGAATATTTTTAGTTGTAAGACCTCTTAGATTAATGTTGTGTAGAACTTACCACAGTAAATTACACTGTTAGTATTTTAACATATATGAAAACATATAATATATATAGCCATGAATACTCTGATCCCAATGTCTAAACAAGTAACTAATATTTAATTTGAACATATGAATTAACTTGAAAAAGAAAAAACTGAAAGAGAAAGAACACCCAAATTTTGTGACATATTGAAAGTTTCTATGCTTGTATTGTTATTAGAAATGTAATGTTTTTCTTTCTTCATTTTTTGTCATTTTATTAATTCTACTGTAGAATAAAAACAAATAAATAACGAAAAAAAGTATAGCAAAAGTGTTAAAATTCATTATTCATTATTCAAGATTTTGCAGAAGTGGTAAAATTAAATATGTTTTATTAAGATATTGCATTTTATCTATGATCTACAAAACTCATAGTGAAGAACGGTAAAATTTACCAATTTCTAACAGGGCTTTTTCTTTTCTACAGAGTACTGTGTGCTTTAATTTCCTGGATCAAAATTTCTGAAAATTGTTATTTAAAGTGTTGAGCACCATAATTAGATAGGAGGTGTTTAATAAAGAAGTAATGGCAGTCCATTTTTTTCCAACAACTAAAATGACCAATAAAGACAAGCAATCAGTGACCGATATGAATCGGTCACATATAGAGTTGGTACAGACCTTGGTGACAAGATAAGTCAGGCAAAAGAAAAAATTTGGTCCAGGGTGTAGTGGTGTCATGATCAGGGTATATGATGTCTTGATACCATGAACAAAACCAGGAGCGATATTGCGGTGCCATCATTTCACCAACTACAGCTATAATTAGCTATTTAAATAAATGTGCATTGATAATTTTTACTAAACAAATTAAATTTTATGTTTAATTTGAGCTGTAAGTTGTTAAAATATTGAATATTTGAAGCAATAAAACATAAACAATCTTATGTTTTTTACTTATTATAGAAGTTGAAGTGCTCATCATCATAGTTATGTTACAAATGAAAACAAAACCACATGAAAGTAAAAATTATATGAATATTTCTTCATATTTTTATTAAATGCCTCCAAAAATAAGCTGACGTAAATGGTTAAATAATGTTTATAAGATGCATCGTGGATGATCATTAATCCTCGATTATTATCCATTTCTTCCATCACTGGTGAATCTGTGATATCGCTGCTCATGATGACACCACTACCTGGGTGCATATTGACCCATAACTAGGTGAATAACATATTCAAACAAAATTCTCTAAATGCAATAGATTTTGAGTTACAACTGATTCACTCAACAGTGATAACCCCAAAGTAGCTATTGGTCAGCTATGTAATGAGCTACAGGTCTGCAATTTCACTATCTAATAGCTGACCCCAAAATAGGTGAATAACATATTTAAACAAAATTCTGTAAATGAAACAGTTTTCAAGTTACAAGTGATTTACTCAACAGTGAGAACATGAAAGTAGCTATTTTTTATCTGTCATGAGCTACAGGTCAGCAATTTTACTATGTTAAAGTTGATCCAAAAGTAGCTGAATAACATTATTTCAACAAAATTCTCTAAATGCAATAGTTTTCAAGTTACAAGTGATTTACTCAATAGTGAAGCAATTTACTCAACAGTGATAACCTCAAAGTAACTATTGCTCAGCTATGCCATGAGCTACAGATTTGCAATTTTACCATGCTACAGCTGACCCAAAAGTAAGTGAATAAAATATTTCAACAAGATACTCTAAATGCAATAGTTTTCAAATTACAACCAATTTACTCAACAGTGATAACCTAAAAGTAGCTATTACTCAGTTATGCATGGGCTACAGGTCTGCAACTTTACTATGTTATAGCTGACCCCAAAGTACCTAAATAACATATTTCAACAAAATTCTGTAAATGAAATGATTTTCAAGTTACACGTGATTTTACTCATTATGGAAGGTACTGAAAAGTCAGAAAGTAGGTATTACTCAATTAGCTTTGGGATACACTCCCAAAAAACATGAAAAAGAAGCTGAAAAACATATTCTAACAAAATGCTCTAAATTCAATACATTTCAAGTTATAAGAGATTTACTACTTGAATATATGAATTTGAATGCATTAAAAATTATTTTAAAAATTCATAAAAAAAAAATTAAGACAGATCCAGGCCTAATACTCGCACAAGGGAATGTAATTGTGGCCTGGTGCATATATGGAATATAAGAGAGAAATCCCTGCAATAGTCAATGGGAAAATTGTGTTAGAGTGTTGAAATTTCACACTTTAGGTGGGGGTACCTCGCTTCTTATGGTTCTGGAGAACAGACGAAGAGACAGATCTGCATGCCTTGAACAACTTATCATCCTCAATAGATAAGGTATCCTTTACAAGTAACAGCATAACTGTTGGCCTTGTTCTTTTGGAAGAGAAGTTGTTCACACAGACACTGCAGAGTGATGCCATGATTAGTCAGCTACTGCAAGTTACAACTGATTTACTCAACTGTGAAAACCTGAAAGTAATAATTTGACATCCATCTTTGCAATCCTTTTACAAAGTAAATTAAAGATGGTGTCATGGTTTCAATTTATGATGAGAAGAAACTGTAGGATATGACAATATAACTTCTCAGTCCTCGCACTGACATGTAAACATAGCATTATATAATTAGCCACAGTTTATATAATTTACTCATACATGTTCTGGGTTAATGAAGCAGTTTAAAATTTGCAAAGATGAGCCCTTTTTCATGTTTCTTTTCTTGGGGCTCGTATACGCTTTCCTCACAACTCCGTTTAAGTTCAAAGCCGAACTGCTATATGATGGTCTAAGCAATCCAGGGCCCGTATTCATAAAACTTGCTGAGATCAAAATCAGTCTCAAGTCTCAAGTTTTGGTCTCAAATCTGAGACCATTTTTAGTCTCAGAATGGGTAGGTATTCATGAAATATTTGAGACCAAATTTGGTCTCAGAATTGGTCTCAAAGTTAAGACTGGTTACTGTTAGTCTCAGAACGGTCTCAGCTATTAAAAATGGCAGAACACAGGAGACATTTCAATGAGTTATATGTGGGTTTATCGTTGAGACACCAGAGAGTTTTTCGTGATAGACTGAATCTTCTGAGTATTTAGCTGATGGGCAGCTGATGGAAAAATTTAGACTTTCTAGAGAGGCTATTGTTTTCATTTGTGACCTATTGAAGAATGACCTAGAACACCGAACACGCCGTGGACATGCAATACCAGTGCATTTGCAAATTTTGACAAGCTTGTACTATCTTGCTTCGGGATGCTTTCAGAGAATTGTCTCTGACAGTCATCACCTTGGTATTTCCCAACCGTCTGTGAGCCGGATATTGAGGAAATTTGTCATCCAACTCAATACCAAGATCAGCCACTTTATTAAATTCCCAACTGACAGGGCCGTCATTTTGGAGAACCAACAGGGCTTTTATAGAAACTCTAGAATCCCAAACATAGTTGGACTTATAGATGGTACGCATGTCCAAATTTTTCCCTCCAAAACCTAATGTAAACAAAAACAGGCTCAGACCAGTCTCAAATCTGGGCTCAGCTGAGACTTCTTTTGTGAACACATATTGGAGAAAAAGTCTCAGCTGAGACCAATCTCAAATCTGACACTGTTTTTCGTCTCAGACTTAAGATCTCTTTATGAGTGCTGGTCATATCTTTTAAGTAATTATTTTGTAAAAATAATAAAGGTGTACATCACAATAAATTTAACCTTTATTGTCATTATTGGACTCTTACTCTGGCCCTCCTTGCCATGTTGCCTTCTTGTAACTTCCTTCCTTATCTTGAGCTTTTTTATTGGACAATGATTTGTAATGTATAAATGATGTTTCGACAACATTCTTTCGACAATATACGTGCACATAATGACAATTTTCAAATATTTCTTGCTCACTTGTTTGGACTTGGGTTTTAATGCAACCCAAACAAGCAGAGCAACTTTTCCGTTGACTTTTTAAAGATATATAATATGTATGTGTAGTTAAAATAGTTTTTAAAATATTTCGAGAAGACAAAAAAAGACCTGTTTGCAATCTATATCTTACTCCAATTTCATTGAAAGTATTTTTTTGTGATTATTTTATTTCAGCTAAAAAAATAATATTGATACCATTTAAAGGTTATCCAATACACTTTCTGTTTCTTTTTATTTGAAGAAAATCCATTGACTAGTTTCAGAGATACAGTTATTTTTGTAACATCCCCTGGAAATATTTTTGATTGTCACAGCTTGCATTTTCCGTGGTTAAACTAAGCCTTGGTTTATTTGGAGTTTGGTTGTAGCCGGCCCAGATAGATCTTATCAGTCCTGTTTTAAGTTCAAAGGTTATAGTGTACAAGCATGTCAAAAAATAAATTTGTCCACAAAACTCCCCCAAAAACGGCAATTAGTGAGCACTTGAAACGTCAGAAATTCAAGGAAAAAGACTAGCACAAGAGGAGAGTGCCCGTGAACGGGCACTGTGTCAGCTGACTGAGTGTTTTTGATTTGTGAAGGTGATTAGAGGACAGAATAATTATCAGGAAAAGGGCTGTACAGAAATACAGTAAATGGTAACTGAACAGCAAGTTCGAAAGAAATTCCGAAGCTGACAGAAGAAAAGGATAAAAAAGTTGTGCCCTGTAAATGGTATTATGAAGGAAAATAACAAGGTAATTGTTTAAGTGTAAAAAATAGGTTAAAACATATTTAAAGAAATACTACAAATGCAATATCCTCGTTCGACCTTGAAGAAGGGGTCCAAGGTCAAATCTAACCACACAAATACATTCCCAGCCCATGATTTCCTATGGTTTACCATTCCAAACCTCTAGGACCAATTATAAATGAGTTATAAGCACTTTTAAGCTTGGCTGTCCTCATTTGACCTTGAAGGAGGGGTCCAAAGGTCAAATCTGACCATACCAAAAGATTCCGAGCCAATGATTTCCTATCTCTGTCACCAATAATAAGCGAGTTGTAGGCACTTTCAATTTTCGCTATCCTCATTTGACCTTGAAGGAGGGTTCCAAGGTCAAATCGGACCATATCAACAGATTCACAGCCCATGATTTCCTGTCTTTTTACCATCCCAAACCTCTGGGACCAATAATAAGCGAGTTATAAGCACTTTTAAGTTTGGCTATCCTTGTTTGACCTTGAAGGAGGGGTCATTGAAGGTCAAATCTGACCACACCAAAAGATTCCCACCCCATGATTTCCTACAGGTTGGTTTATCATCCCAAACCTCTAGGATCAATAATAAGGGAGATATAAGCACTTTTCATGACTGACAAAAAACACCTGTGGCGGCCATCTTGTTTCTCAAAATGAGGCCAAAAATATTCCCAGACAACATTTTATGGTTATTAATATATACTGCAAACTTAAGAAAGCTAGCTATAATATTTTTTTTCATCAGAGCAGTAATGGTGAAATCTCTCTCTACACACTGCGGCTATCCAGTGGATACAATGATTTACTCAACAGTGAGAACCTGAAAGTAGCTATTGCTCAGCTATGCCATGACATAGAGGTCTGCAATTTCACTATGTTATAGCTGACCAAAAATTCTGTGAATAACATATTTAACAAATTACTCTAAATGTAATAGTTTTCAAGTTACAACTGATTTACTCAACAGTGAGAACCTCAAAGGAACTATTACTCAGCTATGCAATGAGCTACATGTCTGAAATTTTACTATGTTATAGCTAACCCAAAAGTAGGTGAACAACATATTTAAGCAAACTACTGTAAATGCAATAGTTTTCAAGCTACAACTGATTTACTCAATAGTGAGAACCTGAAAATAGCTATTGCTCCGCTATGCCATGAGCTATAGGTCTGTAATTTCACTATGTTATAGCTGACCCAAAAGTAGGTGAACAATATATTTTAACAAAATACTCCAAATGCAATATTTTTCAAGTTATAGCTGATTTACTCAACAGTCAGTACCTGAGAATAGCTATTGCTCAGTTGTGCCATGAGCTATAGGTCTATAATTTCACTATGTTATAGCTGACCCAAAAGTAGCTGAAAAACATATTTGCACAAATTTCTGTAAATGCAATAGTTTTCCAATTATAACTGATTTACTCAACAGTGAGAACTTCAAAGTAGCTATTACTCAGCTATGAAATGAGCCACAGGTCTGAAACTTCACTATGTTATAGCTGACCCCCAAATAGGTGAATAACATATGAAACAAAATACTCTAAATGCAATAGTTTTCAAGTTATAAGTGATTTACTCAACAGTGATAACCTAAAAGTAGCTATTACTCAGCTATGCCATGAGCTACAGGTCTGAAATTTTACTATGTTATAGCTGGCCCAAAAGTAGCTGAATAACATATTTATACGAAATTCTCTAAATGCAATAGTTTTTAAGTTACAAGTGATTTTACTCATGATGGAAGTTACTGAAAAGCCCAAAAGTAGCTATTACTCACTTAGCTATTGAGACAGACACCCAACTTACTCACCATATTGTAGCTATGAAAAAAGTAGCTGAATAACATATTTTAACAAAATGCTCTAAATGCAACACTTTTCAAGTTATAAGTGATTTACTCAACAGTGATAACCTCAAAGTAGCTATTACTCAGCTATGCCATGAGCTACAGGTCTGAAATTTTACTATGTTATAGCTGACCCAAAAGTAGCTGAATAACATATTTATACGAAATTCTCTAAATGCAATAGTTTTCAAGTTATAAGCGATTTACTCAACAGTGATAACCTAAAAGTAGCTATTACTCAGCTATGCCATGAGCTACAGGTCTGAAATTTCACTATGTTATAGCTGGCCCAAAAGTAGCTGAATAACATATTTATACGAAATTCTCTAAATGCAATAGTTTTTAAGTTACAGGTGATTTTACTCATAATGGAAGTTACTGAAAAGCCCAAAAGTAGCTACTACTCACTTAGCTATTGAGACAGACACCCAACTTACTCACCATATTGTAGCTATGAAAAAAGTAGCTGAACAACATATTTTCACAAAATGCTGTAAATGCAACACTTTTGAAGTTATAAGTGATTTAGTGCATGATTTCATGAATTTTAATGCATTAAAAATTATTAAAAAAATTTATTAAAAAAAAAGTAAGACAGATCCAGGTCTCATACTCACACAAGAGAATCTACCTCTGGCCTAGTACATATATGCAAGATATGAGAGAAATCCCTGCAATAGTCACTGAGAAAATTGATAAAAAGTTGAAATTTTCACACTTTTGGTGGGGGTACCCCCCCTTGTAATGTCTCTAGCAAACAGACGAACAGACAGATTTGCATGCCTTGAACAATTTTTCATCCTCGATAGATAAGGTATCTTTTAAAAAAAACAGCATGTCTCTAGGCCTTGTAGTTTTGGAGAAGAAGTTGTTCACGCGGACGCGTAACCCACGCCGCAGAGTGATGACATAATGTCAGCTGACTGACATGTCAGCTGACATAAAAAACACTTCACAGTATACAGTTTCAAGGCGCATATGTGCCACCAACTCTATAAAGAGAAAAAATAGGGCCTGAAGATGGTTTTTCTTTTGTTACCATTTGTGGGATTTTTAATACCAATATTACTTTATTTAGCTTTGTGAAAAATCAGGTTTATTTTACAATAAGTTTTGTTTTAATCAATTATATTGTAGAAATTTGATATTGTACAATAGGAAAACTTCCCGAGTGGCATATACAGAAACAAGGGCAAAAGGTGTTTTGGTCCCCTAGTATTTAGGGCAAATATGTCGCGTGGTGGATAATAAAAGCCAAGATTTAACATACAGACTGTATTTTGTCAATACTACTGTCTGATTAAATACTAGTATTATGACTACAGAAACACACAACACTATCTTCTTTCTAATGTTTATTTAATAAAGACACATGATATACACAGAATATTATGACAACAGAAACTTTCATCTAGCATGATGGAGCTTACAGTGAATACATGTAACATAAAAACAACATTTAATACCAACATTCAAATCTGTCACTAAACATAAGTTAAATTAATGTTTAGTTGTTTACTTAATGGAAAATAGTCTCAGTAATGTTCTTACACAAAAATCAGTACAAAATCAGTTTAGGCATTTCTGTTTCAAAAATTTTGGCATAAAATTACTGTGGCAAGACAAATATGGGACTCAAGAAAACATCTGACAGCCTTTTTCATTTTCACCAACTTAAGGAATGTACGGAAGTAGGTCTTAAAACACCTGACAGGACAAGTGTTCAGTTATTCAAAAATTAGAAATTTCAGTTCAACAATTTCAATGATTTTTGGTTTCTTTACTCAGATACTGACATTTACATATTTTAAATTTAAAAAATAACAAATTTTAAAATATGCATATTTTAGGTTACATATTACATTCAAAATGCACAGTGTGTACCGGTAAATAATTTACCAGATTGCTAAAATTCCAAAAGCAAAAATTTGGCAAAAGTCTTTTCTGTGCAAGAACTAACATTTTTCCAGCTTTTTCATTGTGTTTTTGCACCGTCTCCCATTCCAAATACAATAATCAGGCATTCAAAACACACAACCTGTAACAGAAACAAGAAAAAAAAACACAATTTAATGTAACTTCATTGTAAGAATGTGAAATTTGCATTTATGTGACATCTCTCAATGAATAAAATTCCTTTAATTTACTCTGAATTAAGCTGCATTCATAACAAATGCAGCATTCCTGTGACCATTTTAGGTCACATGTTGTGACTTTGTTCAGACTTTTACTTGATGAATTTCCCATGTGGCAAAATATTTTTTAAAGTAAACGAAACACAGCTCATAAACATTTAGGACTAGTTGACAAAGAAGTTATATTAGCAATAAAGTACAACAAAGAAGCCAGCCATGCAAAGAAATGGAGATACTGATCAGAACAATTAATATTATATTTATTTCCAATCAATACACAATACTGTGAGAGATTGTTCATAACATGTTGTTTATCAATTCCTCCTTACCATGCTTTTAGTGATATAGCTCTATTCATGCTTTTTAGGACTGTTCACCGATACATAGTGGTACAGAACCACCAATAAGAACAGAGACACACCCAACACATTGGCAAATATAGCAAGCTGAATATCTGTGATCATTCTGGAAATATAACAACATTTGCATTACAAATTTTACAAGATGCAATACAGGAAAAAAATATAATGTTGCTCAGGTGAAATACACCTAAATATTGACCTTACTTAATCTCTGGTGTGGTCATATGTGGTAATTTTGTACTAAAGGAGGCTTTGTGCCAACCTTTTTCTGTGGGATTCCGACTACAATATAGTGTAATGGTATCAACTTTTAAAGAATTATTCTTTCTGTTTATGAGACAATAAAGTTTAAAAGTTTAGGTTTTGGTGAAAATGTCACTGAAAATAAAAATATGATTTCTCAGGAGGGGCTCCTGAGGTTCATTCATGAAATAATTGCTTTTTTGTTGTCAAATAGCTCTATGAACTTTGCACATGTTACCATTTTAAAAGTTATATTATGATCAAAAATATTTCTACAATTTACAATCCAGACCACTTGCATGTTTTTGATTTGTCATTAACTCCAGTGACTGACGTATCCTGTACATTTCAAAACATTTTATATTTCAATATATTAAAATAGATGCTGTGATTTTAGTCATATTACATCACACTAAAACTTTTCCTTTTTGCCGCTGTGCAGAAAATGCAATGTTTATTTTAGTGCACTGCAGGCTGCACATGAAAAATATTGGTGCAAATTCAACCTCAGAAAATTAAGCAGATACAATTTTAAACTGTGATCATTAACACCGCTGTGTCTGCAATTCTGATTGGAATTAATCAGTAATATCAGCATAACCTGTGGTTTCTATTATCGTTCATTATGGCTATATTAGCAATTTTGTCATAAAAATGTAAATAATAGATTATATAGTCGATGTACGAGTTTTCGATATATTCACGTTTTTGATATATTCACCTTTTCGATCATTTAAACTAAAACCTCACTGTCTTGTTTTTGGATGACGTTTTTATAATATATTAGAATGAATATGCAATCACAATGAATCACAGACTGACTTTCTATCTTGACGCCAATTGCTGTTGATATACTGATGGTACGCAATGGCGAGGGACAGAGTTCACATGTACTTGTTTTCTGTGTTATACTTGTGGTTATATATGTACAAATATGCCGTTCAAAATTTACACAGAAAACAAGTACATGTGAGCTCTGTCCCTCGCCATTGTGTACCGTCAGTATATCAATAGCAATTGGCAATGGGAAAGAAACTCAGTCTAAGTGAATCAGAGACTTCATGAATTTAATTTTGTTGTTATATTTCTGATCATTTTGATTGTGTTTGTTTTGATATTCACTAGACGTGGTTACCTCGGCTCTACTTTACTTACTTGTAGAGCCGTGACACAACCCCACATAGAACTGGAGATTTGCAAAAAAATCTTTTTCTGTTGAATAAAACTTGAAAAAATGACTGAAAATGGTTTAATATAATGAGAAACAGTTGATATTAAGCCAAGGACACAACAACAAATACAATATGTGTACAAAATATATGGTATTTTACACAGATTTTACAATAACAGAACATTTTCAAATTTTTGGAGAAATGGTCCAAAAACCATAGAAAAACAGGAAATGTCATTTATTTTTTGTCAAACATGTTTGGATGTTGACTGATTGTTGAAGAAAATGAAACAAAATATTTGTGGGAACGGTTATGTGTACACATTTGTATGCTATTTGTGTTTTATGCAAATCTCCAGTTCTATGTGGGGTTGTGCCATGGCTCTAACAGCAAGTAAAGTAGAGCCGAGGTAACCACATCTAGATATTCACCATTGTCTGTTTACGTTGTCATATCAAAAACCCGTCCATAGAGGATATTTAAATAATTTAAACACGTCATGTTAGAATAGGAATAACCTGTCCAAAACCACGGTAGTGGTGGTCGACCAATTCACACTCGTTAAGTATTCACGTCCAACCTCACTTTTCTTAAAGATTCATAGTTTTTCATAGAAAAGATGTTTACCACATTATAGATAATTATCAAATTGATCATACACATTGGTAATTTATTGTGTAACTGTGATTGTTTTTGAGAAATTTAGGGGTGGGTGTGAATGGGTACACAGGCGTGAACTGGCCCACCACCACTATAGGTAGAATTTTACCATGGTTTGAGCCGATAAACCCCTCAGTCGAATTCTGCATATACCTTGGATTTGGTCTAGGGTTATTCCTACTGCTACCCTGCGTAAGTTGGCCGCAGGCATAAGTTGGCCACCCTCACCACACCTTCACAGGGCTTGAACACGAGTGGCCTACTACACTCTGAAATCATATACTGCCTCCCGCCGTAACTTGGCACACCTTGGACACAAATGCCTTATTTTTTTATTGTTTTTAGTGTAGTTTCGTGATTTCTTTTTATTAAAATGTGTATTGACACAAGCGCAAGTTATAAAAGCATTTTACTGACATAAAATCAAAATAATTAAGCTTTTACAGGCGTTTTTAATGAGCGATAATATAATTTCTACATGAAATCAGTGCCTCAAACTGGCACAATTTGCATACGGAAATTGCCAAAGATATTTAAATTATTTCTGTCGCCACTTCCACTTCCTTATTTGTTTGGCGGAAATGCGTGAGTGTGGGTGATAAAGAATAAAATTAGGAAATATTCTGTCTTCCGTTTTGTGCCAATTTGAGGCATGTGCCAAGATACGAAGCCAGGCAGTATTATTGTTAAACTTATTATATGCAACAGTTTTCATTGGTGTACAATAACCTATTTGTCTTTCTGGAGCCTGTAGATGAGCCGCGGCCAACTTATGCCTGTGGCCAATTTTCCTACTGTACATTTCTCAGCCAGTCCACAGCTGAGCGATAATGTGGTACATAATACGTTATCCCTCCAATCAACCTTGATTTACCTGAATATGGAACACAATACGTTATAAATTTTGGTGAACTATTACATTAAATCACTCAACGAGTACATACTGCTATACTTACTTGACTGCAAGGTACGAGTTTACGAAGAACTTGTTTCAGGAAAGACGTGTCACAAGTGGGACTATCTAAAACCAGATTAGCTCTGCATGGTGTTTAGTAGGCCCCAACATAGCAAATACCCGAGAAATATTAAAATCATGATAATTAAGTAAAAATAAAAGCTGGGATTTTGATGTCTCGTTCAACAGCCAGGGTAATAGTGAGACAGACCATCACCAGTGTCACTTGAGGGATTTGAATCCACACAGAACTTCAAAAGGGGCAAGCGGTTTCTAAATCACGATGCTTCTGTACTTGTGGCCATTGCTCTTATCAGTAGTCTTTTGGATTACGGTAGAGGTTTCTCTGTATTCAGTCTATGTAAAATGCAATGCATTCAAAAAGTTGCAGCTAGAATTGTATCAAACACCAGTAGATACACAAGTATATAACTCCTGTTCCTGAGAGACAACATTAGCTGCCTGTTGAACATTGCTCAGTGCTTGAGACAATTAACCACACTTGTTTACAAGTTTATTTACACAGGTTTTCCCAAATATTTTACTCCATACCTCTCTTCTTAAAAGTTCTTACAGTAATTCTTATGGTACCAGGTGCAGTCAGTATATTGGTAATTTCCTTGTTATACAAAAATCTCATCCATCTATTCAAAAGTCGGGGGCCATGGTGGCAGAATGGTAACACTCTCGCCTCCCACCTCTGAGGCCGGGGTTCGATCCCTGTGACGGCCTTAAGTGGGAAAGCTGGTAGTTGCTTGCCGTTGGTCGGCAGTTTACAGTACACAACCCTAGCGAACTGTACGTACTGGTTTCCTCTGCCCTTCAAACTATCCGTCGTGATATGACCTGTACAGTGTTGAAAGCGACGTAAAAACCCAAACAAACAAATCTATTCAAAAGTCTGCCGAACAGTTATATAACACACAGCCTTTAAGGCCTGGGTGGGTATTGTTTTCACCCATGGCATCTGGATGGGCTGGCAGGTGAGCACCAGGGAAAAGCTTGCCCGGACAATATCTCAGAAACCATGAGGTGTGTAAAATGTTGATACTTGGTAGGGATATTGACAGGGGCATGTACATGAGCAATATGATGATGTGGGAGTTTGCCCTGAAAGTCTCCTGATCTTTGCACTTTCATATCTCACGGTGTTGAAAAGAATTTCCCTGAGCCGTGCATGGGGTACAGGCATCTCCAATGTTATTTCTTATACCTTGCACTTGATGCTCCCATTGTTTAGAATGCTTAAGCTTCCTGATGATATTTATGTGGTCCCCTTTCTGGCTTCTGTCAAAAGGAAGCTTAAATCCCACCTCCATACCAAGAAATACCCTCACTTTAGTCTCTATATTTCAATGGTGTTCTCCATGGTGCTTCACCCTTTTTCAAAGAGTTATACAACCATTTAACCCAGACTAAGATCCAGATAGAAAGTAGAATTCATGAACAGACTAGTTATAGAATTTTTGCACCCATAAATCACTATATCTAATAAATATTTTGTCACATTGTAATGTACCTTTAAATAGAATAATCTTCTCCAAAACGTCATTGAACAGAATACAATATATGCTTTCAGAAATTATCAAACTTGTCTTTTCAGAAAGGCAAATGTTTTTCTATATACAGTCACATGGGGCAGTCACACCACTGCTCAGATGACTTTTGATGATTTACTTTTTGGAATATAGACTTCTCTTCTTTAACAATTGTGCCGCAGAAGATTGTTCAATATCAATATGGAGGCACACAAAGGGTTTCTTTAAAAATAAACATTTTATTCAGTGAGGGAATATGGGGACAAATACTCTGTCACAGTATGTTTTACTGTATGGAAACCACATGTTCGTCACTGCAATTATAAATATCAAATCCTAAATTGTCAAAGATTAACTATTTTTATCAGATCTGTGATGTTTTAGGAAGCCCCAGTGTCAATAAGTGGTTAACAAATTCAGCATTTCATCACTTGGCTCTTTTCTCTAAGGAAAAGGGTTCAGATCCACCTTATGACAGCATATGGGAGAAACTGAGGGTCAGGAACAGTATTCTTCAACAATACTTTGCTAAGGTCACCTTATATCCAAGTTAGGAATTTTGTTTCCACTTACCAAAGTATTACTTTTATTTCGTATTCATCAACCTCTACTTGTTAAGTATTACTTAGATTCTAAGTTAGGAAAACTTCATACACTTTATATAGTAATTGTAAAGTTGCAAACCAGTATATCTTAGTTAGGAAGAGTCTTATTCAAAAACAATTCTTATGTAAGGTGTACTTTGTTTTTTTTTTACTGAATCATCTGCATTGTTAAAAATGGTGAAAAAGCTAATTTTCTTGAGGGAAAACGTTGTTTTTAATATTGTGTCACAGTTTAATATCAATAAAACACAAGATTTCCTGCAATAATTGCATATTTTAAAAACTTTCTATTCTCTAAGGTACCTCTGCAGATAACTTGAAATCTAAGTAGAGGTCTAAGGTGACTTTAGAGTTAGGAATGTTGATGAATACCATTTTGATCTAAGTTAGTTAAAGCTTGAGAAAAACTTAGAATTCAAGTTACGAACAGTTTAAGTATTGTTGAAGAATGCAGCCCCTGTCTTTATATGACCTTAGCTGTTGGAAGGGACATAAAACCCTAAATTTTACATGTGTCATATTTTAGAATTCTGTTCTTATAATCCGCAGCAACGCTTTAAGCCCCTATTTCATATACGCGTGATGCGGTATACGGCATGCGGTATGCGGCTATTCAAAGTACTAGAAGCCTGATGAGTTCTACATAAAGTATAAGTACCGGATCTGCATACCGTACACGCATATATAGAAACACCTCTTACATTTTTATTGCAAAGTTAAAATAGCCGTATATCGCATGCCGTATACCGCATGACGGATCACGCGTATATGGAAATGGGGCTTAAAGAAAGAGTGTTTCCACTTGACCGGGGTAGCTGCAGGAAATAAATCGCCGTACATTCGACCTGTTTTCATTCTGGTGAAAGGTAGCTCGAAAGGTGTGTAGGTTTTGGTTTTTTATATATACTGTATTTTAATAGTGATTTCTTCAGGTGTGTCTGAAAAATCAGTATATTTTCGACATACTTATCTGCCATTTATATTTCGATTGAATATTACATTTTGTTGGGTTTGTTTACTGAGTAGGAATCTTAAAATCATTTAATATCGCCCAACAGTCGCGTGTTGGTGTAACGTGAAATTTTGAGGACCTGGTTCAGCGAAGAAAGAGGAGAGGGTACCATTACACCTGGGTCTAATGGTGCCAGTGGTACAGTGAGACCTGTTTAACAAACGCCAAGTGGCACAGTGAGACCTAGACCGAGTTTCTGTCCCGTCGCCAATTGCTATTGATATACTGCTGGACACAATGGCGAGGGACAGAGTTCCCATGTACCTGTTTTCTGTGTAAATCTTGAAAAACAGACAATTTTTGCATTTACTTAATAATGTCCTTGCTATGACTGTACACATATATCCAGTTTTGTAATACATATGTTGTTACAGTAAGCTGATTTTGAAAGCCAGAAATTTATTTTGTACATAACACAACAGTTGTGAAGTTTTGTTGACATTTTAAAAATGTGTTGAAATATACACATACCAATAAGATATGCATTAAATATTAGTGAACGGCACACATACATACCTCAAAGAATGCAAATAACACTTTATATTAGTGGCAATATGTGTAGAAATATGCCGTTCAAGATTTACACAGAAAACAGGTACATGGGAACTCTGTCCCTCGCCATTGTGTCCAGCGGTATATCAATAGCAATTGGCGACGGGACAGAATCTCGGTCTAAGTGAGACCCAGTAAAGAGCAATTATTATTTAATGAAAAATATTTAAGTTCTTTACTAGTGGTACAGTGGGACCTGTCTCCTCGCTAGTTCATCCCCAGTGGGACCAACCCCTGCCAAACTTCCTCCCTACATGCAAATTCGTCCCTGGTTTCACAGTGGGACCCACTCCTGCCCCAGTTCTTCCCTACTTCACAGTTTCTTCTAAGTGGCACAGTGGGACCTGCTTCCTGTCTAGTTCCTCCCTAGTGGTACAGTGGGACCCACCCCTGCCAAACTTCTTCCCTGCATGCAATTTCATCCATGGTGGCACAGTGGGACCCACTCCTGCCCTAGTTCTTCCTTCACGATTTCTTCCCTAGTGGCACAGTAGGACCCACCTCCTCTCTAGTTCTTCCCTAGTGGCACAGTGAGACCTACATTCTCTCCAGTTCCTCCCTAGTGGTACAGTGGGACCCACCCCTGCCAAACTTCTTCCCTGCATGCAATTTCATCCATGGTGGCACAGTGGGACCCACTCCTGCCCTAATTCTTCCTTGCTTCACGATTTCTTCCCTAGTGGCACAGTGGGACCCACCTCCTCTCTAGTTCTTCCCTAGTGGTACAGTGGGACTTGTCTTCTCTCTAATTCTTCCGTAGTGGTACAGTGGGAGCTGCCTCCCCGTTAGTTCTTCCCTAGTGGTACAGTGGGACCCACCTCTCTAGTTCTTCCCTAGTGGTACATTAGGACCTGCCTCCTCATTAGTTCCTCCCCAGTGGGACCCAACTCTGCCAAACTTCTTTGCTACATACAAATTTGTCCCTAGTGGCACAGACTGACCCACTTCTTCCCTAATTCTTCTCTAATACACAAGTTCTTCCCCAGTGGCACCTGCCTACTCTCTAGTTCCTCCCAGGTGGTACAGTGGGACACATCCCCGCCAAACTTCTTCCCCACATGCAAATATATCCCTAGTGGCACAGTGGGCCCCACTCCTGTCCAAATTTTCCATACTTCATGATTTCTTCCCTAGTGGCACAGTGAGACCCGTCTCCTGTCTATTTCCTCCCTAGTGGTACAGTGGGACCTGCCTCCTCTTTAGTTCCTCCGCAGTGGTACAGTGGGACCCAGTCCTGCCAAACTACTTCAATACATGCAAATTCATCCCTGGTGGCACAGTGGGACCCACATCAACCCAACTTCTTCTCTGCTTCACAATTTCTTTCCTAGTGGCACAGTGGGACCTAGTCCTGCCAAACTTCTTCCCCACATGCAAATTTATCCCTAGTGGCACAGTGAGCCCCACTCCTGCCCAAATTCTTCCATAGTTCATGATTTTTTCCCTAGTGGCACAGTGAAACCCGTCTCCTCTCTAGTTCTTCCCTAGTGGTACAGTAGGACCCAGTCCTGCCAAACTACTTGCCTACTTGCAAATTCATCCCTGGTGGCACAGTGAGACCCACCTCTGCCCTAATTCTTCCCTACTTCACGAATTCTTCCCTACTGGTACAATGGGCCCTGTCTCCTCTCCACTTTCTCCTTTGTGATACAGTGGGACCCAATCCTGACAAGCTACTTCACTACATGCAAATTCATCTGGACCTGCCTCCTTTCTGGTTCTTCCCCGTGGTACAGTGGGACCCATCCCTGTCAAACTTTTTCCCCACATGCAAAATGTATTCCTAGTTGCACAGTGGGCCCCACTCATGCATAAATTCTTCCATACTTTATGAATTTTTGCCTAGTGGTACAGTGGGACCTGCCTCCTCTCTAGTTCTTCCTAGTGGTACAGTGGGACCTGAATGTTATCCTCATGTAAAGCTGGATAATGTTTACGAATCTCTTATAAAGCATTCATCTGATTCCTCGTCTTGTCTGTAACAATGTACCACTAGGGAAGAACTAGAGAGGAGGTGGGTCCCACTGTACCACTAGGGAAGAATTAGAGAGGAGGTGGGTCCCACTGTACCACCAGGGAAGAACTAGCGAGGCAGGTCCCACTGTACCACTAGGGAAGAACTAGAGAGGAGGTGGGTCCCACTGTACCACTAGGGAAGAATTAGAGAGAAGACAGGTCCCACTGTACCATTAGGGAAAAATTAGAGAGGAGGCAGGTCCCACTGTACCACCAGGGAAGAACTAGAGAGGAGGTGGGTCCCACTGTACCACTAGGAAAGAATTAGAGAGGAGGTGGGTCCCACTGTACCACCAGAGAAGAACTAGGGAGGAGGCAGGTCCCACTGTACCACTAGGGAAGAAGCAGAGAGGAGGTGGGTCCCACTGTATCACCAGGGAAGAACTAGACCTATCGCATCGGAGAACCGATGCAAATTGTATCCACCAGAAGAAAACTCACCAAAGCCATTCTAACATCGCTTAACCTTGAAGGAGAAGCCCAAGGTGAAATCTGACCATATCAAAAGATTCTTAGCCCATGATTTCCTATAGGTTGGTGTGACACTGCAAACCTCCAGGAATACGAATAAGCAAGATATAAACACTAATTTTGGCAATCCTCATTTGACCTTGAAAGAGGGGGCAAAGGTCAAATCCGATCACAGCAATAGATTCCCAGCCCATGATTTCCGATATGTTGGTTTACCATCCCAAACCTCTAGGACCAATAATAAGCGAGTTATAAGCACTTTTAAGTTGGGCTATCCTCATTTGACCTTGAAGGAGGGGTCCAAGGTCAAATCCGACCGCAGCAATAGATTCCCAGCCCATGATTTCCTATAGTTTGGTTTACCATCCCAAACCTCTAGGACCAATAATAAGCAAGTTATAAGCACTTTTAAGTTTGGCTATGCTCGTTTGACCTTGAAGGAGGGGTCCAAGGTCAAATCCAACCACACCAAAAGATTCCCAGCCCATGATTTCCTATAGATTGGTTTACCATCCTAAACCTCTAGGACTAATAATAAGCGCGCTATAAGCACATTTAAGTTTGGCTGTGCTCGTTTGACCTTGAAGGAGGGGTCCAAGGTCAAATCCAACCACACCAAAAGACTCCCAGCCCATGATTTCCTATAGGTTGGTTTACCATCTCAAACCTCTAGGACCAATAATAAGCGAGTTATAAGCACTTTTAAGTTTGGCTATCCTCATTTAACCTTAAAGGAGGAGTCCAACGCCAAATCCAACCACACCAAAAGACTCCCAGCCCATGATTTTCTGTAGGTTGGTTTACCATCCTAAACCTCTACGACCAATAATAAGCGAGTTATAAGCACTTTTAAGTTTGGCTATCCTCATTTGACCTTGAAGGAGGGGTCCAAGGTCAAATCCGACCACACCAAAAGATTCCCAGGCCATGATTTCCTATAGGTTGGTTTACCATCCTAAACCTCTAGGACCAATAATAAGCGAGTTATAAGCACTTTTAAGTTTGGCTATCCTCATTTGACCTTGAAGGAGGGGTCCAAGGTCAAATCCGACCACACCAAAAGATTCCCAGCCCATAATTTCCTATAGGTTGGTTTACCATCCCAAACCTCTAGGACCAATAATAAGCGAGTTACAAGCACTTTTAAGTTTGGCTATACTCGTTTGACCTTGAAGGAGGGGTCCAAGGTCAAATCCGACCACACCAAAAGATTCCCGGCCCATGATTTCCTATAGGTTGGTTTACCATCCTAAACCTCTACGACTAATAATAAGCGAATTATAAGCACTTTTAAGTTTGACTATGCTCGTTTGACCTTGAAGGAGGGGTCCAAGGTCAAATCCGACCACACCAAAAGATTCCCAGCCCATGACTTCCTATAGGTTGGTTTACCATCCCAAACCTCTAGGACCAATAATAAGTGAGTTATAAGCACTTTTAAGTTTGGCTATGCTCATTTGACCTTGAAGGAGGGGTCCAAGGTCAAATCCGACCACACCAAAAGATTCCCAGCCCATGATTTCCAATAGGTTGGTTTACCATCCCAAACATCTAGGACCAATAATAAGCGAGTTATAAGCACTTTTAAGTTTGGCTATGCTCGTTTGACCTTGAAGGAGGGGTCCAAGGTCAAATCCGACCACACCAAAAGATTCCCAGCCCATGATTTCCAATAGGTTGGTTTACCATCCCAAACCTCTAGGACCAATAATAAGCGAGTTATAAGCACTTTTAAGTTTGGCTATGCTCGTTTGACCTTGAAGGAGGGGTCCAAGGTCAAATCTGACCACACCAAAAGATTCCCAGCCCATGATTTCCTATAGGTTGGTTTACCATCCCAAACCTCTAGGACCAATGATAAGCGAGTTATAAGCACTTTTAACTTTGGCTATCCTCATTTGACCTTGAAGGAGGGGTCCAAGGTCAAATCCGACCACAAAAAAAGATTCCCAGCCCATGATTTCCTATAGGTTGGTTTGCCATCCCAAACCTCTAGGACCAATAATAAGCGAGTTATAAGCACTTTTAAGTTTGGCTATCCTCGTTTGACCTTGAAGGAGGGGTCCAAGGTCAAATCTGACAACACCAAAAGATTCCCAGCCCACGATTTCCTATAGGTTGGTTTACCATCCCAAACCTCTAGGACCAATAATAAGGGAGATATAAGCACTTTTCATGACTGCAAAGAAACACCTGTGGTGGCCATCTTGTTTTTCAAAAAAATATTCCCAGTCAAGATTTTATAGTGAGGAACATATCCTGCAAATTTGAGATCTCTACCTATAATACCCTTTGCTCTAGAGGGCCACCAAAAGTTCTTGTTTAAAGTCGAAAAACACCATCTTGTTTTTCAAAATGAGGCCAAAAATATTCCCAGGCAAGATTTTATGGCTATGAATATATCCTGCAAATTTGAGAAGGCTAGCTATAATATTTTTTTCGTTAGAGCGGTAACGGTGAAATCTCTCTACACACTGCGGCGGTGGTGGCGGCGTAGGCGTAACGAAGTCAAATCCATAGTATCCACCGGATGCTATCCGGTGGATACAACTAGTGAGGAGGCAGGTCCCACTGTTCCACCAGGGAAGAACTAGCGAGGAGGCAGGTCCCACTGTACCACTAGGGAAGAACCAGAGAGGAGGTGGGTCCCACTGTACCACTAGGGAAGAATTAGAGGAGGCAGGTCCCACTGTACCACTATACAGAGCTTAGCATTCACCCGTTTAGTTAGGTATGAGTTCAGTAAAAAGTAGTTCTGAAAATTGTAATCTAGGAAATAATGAATGCTCCCCAACTATTTGCAGTGTTACCATTAGACCCAGGTATAATGGTACCACCCTCACTTCAGCGCTGATGTTCCTTTTGGAAAGTTTTCCCGGAAGTAAAATTTTTCTTCCGAGTCCCTTCTAAACGACGGATCTCAATTATTATTGTATTTTATTGTTGTTGAATGATAGTTTAAGAAATATAATGTAAAAATACCGATAACTATCAACAATATGTTGAATATAACCTAAAATAAAGTATTTTCAGTTCATAATATAACCATTTCTGCGCATGCGCGATGGCGTAGAAACGGGTAGAAACACAGGAAGCAGAAAAATTTCACGGGACATTGGAATAAGCCAAATCGGCATTTCGAGTACGCATGCGTGAATTTGTTATCCCTTCTTCTGTTTCGGGATAAACAAATCTGAGGGGCATCCTGACAAAATCCTCAAGATAAGATCCACACTGCAGTCATCAATACCATCTTCAGTTACTAGACCCAACCCCACTAAAAATACTCTGTCCTCTTTCACACCTGTGTCCGAGGAAGAACTACTCAAAATTCTAAAGTCCTCACTGTCCAAATCATGTGACCTTGACCCGATTCCGACGTCACTGGTCAAGGAGTGTGCTGATATTCTCATCACCCCCATCACTAAAATTGTAAATTATTTAATCACAGAAGGTAGTTTCCCCAACTGTTTTAAGATGGCATATGTCACCCCCCTTCAAAAGAAGCCGAGCCTTGTTAGAAATATCCTCAAAAACTACAGGCCGGTGTCAAACCTCAGCTTTATATCTAAACTTATTGAGAAGGTGGTGGCAAAGCAGCTAAATGAATTTATTTCGCACGAGGGGCTCTTAAATGTCAACCAGTCTGCTTATAAGAGTTCTCACTCCACTGAAACCGCATTGTTGAAGATTCAAAATGATATAGCTCTCTCAGTGGACTCAGGAAAGGCAGTGGCCCTGACGTTATTAGACCTATCAGCAGCGTTTGATACGATTGATCACTCTCTTTTATATGACTGCTTGCATGACTGGTTTGGTCAAGATGGTACTGTTTTGTCATGGATCAAATCGTATCTTTCAACCGTAAACAAAAAATTAAAATAGGTGATAGTTTCTCTGAGGCGGTAATTCTCCCTTTCGGAGTCCCCCAAGGCTCTGTACTGGGTCCTCTACTTTTCACCCTCTACACTAGTCCCCTCAGTCAAGTTATTTCAAAATTCAATGTTACTCATCACCTATATGCCGATGACACCCAGATCTACCTAGCAGTTGACTCCAGGAATTTTGACTCTAGCATGGAAGAGCTGACCGAGTGTCTCAAGTCTGTACATTAATGGATGGACGGTGTCAAACTAAAACTAAACCCAGAAAAAAACGACGTTATCATTATAGGTCAAAAAGCCATCAGAGAGTCACTTGCACCAAATTTTCCTGTTCCACTCCTCCAAAACAATATCTCTCCGTCAGTGGAAGTAAAAAACCTGGGTGTTATTTTCGACTCAGACAACTCCTTTGACAATCATGTTTCCAAGGTTTGCAGAGCATGTTACTATCATCTTCGTGATTTGCGACGAATTCGCAAATTCCTTGGAGTTGAGACAGCAATACTTCTGGCAAACGCTATGGTCAGTAGTCGTCTAGACTACTGTAACTCTTTACTCTATGGGGTAAGCAAGTCCAACATAGCCAAACTACAGAGAGTCCAGAATGCTCTTTGTCGCATCATCTTCAGACTTGAGAAAATGAGTCATGTTACACCCTTTTTGAAAAAACTCCACTGGCTCCCAATTCAACATCGCATCCTGTTTAATTACAACCTTTTGGTATTCAAGGCTATTAATCTTTCACAGCCCCCGTATCTTTCAGCTTTAATAAGATCGAGCAGTCTCACTCGTGGCAACAGGCTATCTATCTCCTCAACTCGCCCTAATAAGCACATAGGAAGGCGTGGCTTTGCAGTAGCTGCACCAGCCGAATGGAACAAGCTGCCACAGACTGTCAGATCTCAACAAACAATAGATGGTTTCAGAAGCCAGCTAAAGACCTACTTGTTCAGGCTGGCATACCCCCCACCTTAGTTATACCCTGGCGGGCGCTTTTTAGATGTCGACACATGCCTGTCTCTGGACTCTCCCTTCTTGGACTCAAGCGCATTAGAGGATTTGCATCAATTTTGCGCTATATAAATCCTACTATTATTATTATTATCCTCAGCGCTGAAGTGAGTGCAGGTGATGGGGGATGGTATGTAGTACTATGTACGTAGTGGGGGCCCAGCAGGCACGCAACTTTGAAATCAGGTTGAATCCAATGGTGAAATCTGGTTGAAATACATCTACTGCTCAGCCAGTGAAGTTCGTCGGCCCAGTGAAGTTTGTCACCTGCATTTTATGACAATATTAAAGAGTTTTTACTGTCCACTTACAGTAGACCGATTAATCTGTCTCTCAGCCAATTTTTAAAAGATGGATGTATTGGCGAGAGGCAGATGGCATAAGTATGCAAAAAACATAAACGTCCTGAAGGGCAACAAATGGCACACATCTTGACATTAAACATGTACTAGGCTACCACCTTGAGTATCAAGGATGTGCCCCGCATTAAAAGAAATAGGATATATTTACCAAAATTTATTTCATCATTGTTTGTACAAACAGGAAGTGCAGAAAAGTGCAGAAAGTGCAGAAAAAGTGTCTATATTACTGCAAACACAGAAAATTGTGTTCTTGCCCCTAAATGCTTTATACTGTTAATACATTTAAGTGGATATTTTAAAGTTTAAAGTGACAGTAATTTTCAAATATTGAAGTTTTTTGTGTAGCGAGGAACTCTGGTTTAAGTCTTGGTCTAAGTTACAGCGTATGTACTGCCTTCCGTTGTAAGTTGGCTGTGATCGTGGACGAAATTCGCGTTTTCGTCGATATGGCGGAGTTTTGCACTCGCAAGGCACTACCAATCAGTGGATTAGTCTTTTACAAACATAAAAACGAAGAATTGCTCAGCTGACGGTACAAAATAAGTTTACCGTACACTGGTTTCATTGGAGGATAATTGAGTTTCTACATGATAAACAAGGCATAAGTTGGCCACACCTCATTTGCATACTCCAGACAGACAAATATGCCGTTAAAAATGTGTAATGCAGCACCTAATGATGAAATTAATGTAAATCCTTCATTAAATATGTATTGGATGATAAATTGTTTTTTCTCAGTTTTGATTAATTTTTTGAGAGAATTGTTAGGGTCCCACTAAATCCAAATGTGGAGAGTTCTTTGAGGGGGAATATAAAAACTGCAGACCAAAATAGGAAAAGGCACATAACTATTTCAAGTGATAGACTGTATGACCTATAGATTATATTAGTGAACACATAAGGAATTGGAATGGTATAAGTTTAAATGTTCATCTACAGCAATTGTACCATGTGAGGCAGTTCCAACAGCCAAAGCATGGAATGAATAGTCTTTATGCATGTTCCACATAGCTAAATTTACATTACGAATATTTCCAAACTTGTTTCATTCATGATAGTTACTGCACAAGTTTACTATATATTGCTTGTAATGGTCTATAATACAGATTTCACATCATAAACAAGGCATAAGATGTCCACAGCTCATTTCCATACTCCAGAGAGTTAAATATGAGTTATAAGATATTAAAGTTAATGCCTGTTTTTTAACATAACTTAAAATTTATCAGGTACAATGTGTCTGTGTCACATGTGCTTTTTAAAATCTCCAATGTGAATAAAAGTAACCATTATGATTACAGCAAAACTAAATAATATTTCTGAAGATGTTTAATGAAGGTCACTGTTTTGGAGGTTTGTGTTTGCACATATGTAAAGAGGATTAAAAACATGTCAAAATACATGAATTGATCTTATTCAAATTGATTTGCATTTGTCACAAATGTATGCATCAGGAATATTGGTGTGTTTTACACCACAACATGTGCAGTGATAGCAAACGTCGCAGGACAGCCAGTGGATCAATTTGCTGATGCCTTTGCCTCTGCATTTCTTGAGGGGGGGTACCTCTTTAATGCATATGTGACATATGCTTTCCTGTAAAATAACAACGTGGCGGTTGATGTAAATATGAAATGATTATTATTTCTTAGGAACCTTTGCAAAGATGACACAGTACCTTCATTGCTTATGAGTTATGTATAATGCACTACTATGATGTGTCATTTGAATGACTGGTTGAATGTTATAGAAATCTGTTTTTCACTTACATCAAAAACTTCCTGGACACCTTTCTGATTTGACTGACAATCCTTCTTGGCTCTAGAATCCATATGTTTGGTTGTCTAGAAAAAAATTCAAATACTGCTATACTGTCAATGGCATAAGTATTACTATAACCTTTTTTCTAAGGAATTGCTTATCATTTCTTGGTTGAAACTGTCTAATATTTTGGAAAGTAATTTGTTTATTACATGTCAGTTTATGGCTAAATTATGTAATTAGTCTGTGTGTCTCATATTCCATAGTGCCTGCTTAAGAAATAATTATTTATAGCTGTGTACCTTTGTCTCTTTCTGGATTCTTTTCCTTTTTTTTTATCTAGGGTTGGCCATCTCGGGCCAACCCTAGATACTGTTATGGGATTTTTCGCGTCTTTCTTCATGAATTTCTGGCGTTTCGAGTGGAAACTAATTGCCATTTTCGGATCGTTTTGAATAATTTCAACTAGTAAACGTTTTGTAGCTTTCACAGTTTTCGATCTTTTGTTTTTAAGATTTGTGGAGGGATTTTTATTATTGACCTCAGCAACCTAATTACAAACAGGAAATGAACTGTGCTGATAAGATCTATCTGGACCACGTTTCTCTTGAAAACATCTTTTATTTAGTAAAATCTACTAAAACTCTGAAAAAACGTCTTTTGATTAGTCTGGTACCCTGTCTATTTTTTCTTCTGTGAGCCCCAGGAAATTGTGAGTTGTGTGAACCGAAAATATTTACTAAACCTTTATGAAAAACGTCTTTTGATTAGTCTGGTACCCTGTCTATTTTTCTTCTGAGACCCCCTGGGAAATTGTAAGTTGTGTGAACCGAAAATATTTTCAGGAGACAATGACAATAATCATGCAATACTATATTCTGAAATGTTTAAGCATACAAATCACTAGTGCATATTTTTACAGGCTTTAATCAACTATAATTTGTCAAGCTCAGGCTGAATAAAAAATCAGCTCAAGCTTACTATACATAGCTAGCCACTTGAGCTGATTTTTGCTCAATTTGAGCTTGATCCCTTACAGCCCTTGGTGATCTGTCTATATATATTATCTCCTGCCAGGCTTTAGCTTGAGACAAAAATCAGCTCAAGCTTATTATAAACAACTAGACACTTTTTGACACTTCAGCTTGATCCCTTTTGTGACTACAGCCCTTTATGTTGTGTCGATATTTATGTATTTATTTGTTAATATATGATATAAATATATTATGACACAATAAAATTGATATAGAGGTGGGGGATAGTTAAATATGGACTTCTTTATTATGTGGATTTAATTTTGTCAAAGGTCAAAGCACTGTGGTCTAAGTTCTCTGTGTGATATGAAAACAACTCATGTGGATTTAATTTTGTCACAGGTCAAAGTTGTGATTTTTATGTCTCATGCAACAGCCAGGGACATATTATAACAGGTACTCTGCATTGTCATTTGGGGGAGTCATACCTACACAGAGGTGACAGCCTATCATTAGATGTCAAACCAGCTAACCCACAAGGACATTCTATTTTGTCAAGCATAAGAAATCATATCTGAAGCACTAAACTATTCCAACTAAAGGTAGCACAAGTGATAAAGCCTTGTTTTCCTCTCAGTTAATCACACATATTTATTGTTTGATGTCATTTTTATTACATTAAATTCCATACACAAGTCACAGAGAAGAATATTGTTTATTATTATTTGCTGTGCATAGTAATTTTTAAAAGAATTATCTTAATATTAGACCAATTTTCCTCAAATCAAAAGGAACATATATAACCTCTAGAAATTTGCCTTTAAATTGGTATAGATATTATATTGCTAGCTTCAATAAAACAATCTCAAAAATTATTTTAAACAGAGTTCCAGCAAGATTGTGGATCACAACAGGTGTTCGTGTTCTTCAAATATTTTAAAAAGTCACTCCAGTTATTGCAATAAATATGATATAATTAATATACTATAACACAATAAAATGATATAGAGTTAGGGATATTTAAATATGGACTTCTTCATTATGTGGATTTAATTTTGTCAAAGGTCAAAGTTGTGATTTTTATGTCTCATGCAACAGCAACAGCCAGGGTCATATTATAACAGGTACTCTGCATTGCCATTTGGGGGAGTCACTACGTACACAGAGGTGACAGGCTATCACTAGATGTCAAACCTGCTAACCCACAAGGACATTCTATTTTGTCAAGCATAAGAAATCATATCTGAAGCACTAAACTATTGCCACTAAAGGTAGCACAAGTGATAAAGCCTGCCTTTCCTCTCAGTTAATCACACATATTTAGTGTTTGATGTCATTTTTATTGCATTAAATTCCATCCACAAGTCACAGAGAAGAATATTATTTATTATTATTTGCTGTGCATAGTAATTTTTAAAAGAATTATCTTAATATTGGACCAATTTTCCTCAAATCAAAAGGAAGATAACCTCTAGAAATTTGCCTTGAAAATGGTATAGATATTATATTGCTAGCTTCAATAAAACAATCACAAAAATTATTTTAAACAGAGTTCCAGCAAGATTGTGGATCACAACAGGTGTTCGTATTCTTCAAATATTTTTTAAAAAGTCTGACCAGTTATTGCAATAAATATGATATAATTAATATACTATAACACAATAAAATGATATAGAGTTAGGGATATTTAAAGACGGACTTCTTTATTATGTGGATTTAATTTTGTCACAGGTCAAAGTTGTGATTTTTATGTCTCATGCAACAGCCAGGGACATATTATAACAGGTACTCTGCATTGTCATTTGGGGGAGTCATACCTACACAGAGGTGACAGCCTATCATTAGATGTCAAACCAGCTAACCCACAAGGACATTCTATTTTGTCAAGCATAAGAAATCATATCTGAAGCACTAAACTATTCCAACTAAAGGTAGCACAAGTGATAAAGCCTTGTTTTCCTCTCAGTTAATCACACATATTTATTGTTTGATGTCATTTTTATTACATTAAATTCCATACACAAGTCACAGAGAAGAATATTGTTTATTATTATTTGCTGTGCATAGTAATTTTTAAAAGAATTATCTTAATATTAGACCAATTTTCCTCAAATCAAAAGGAACATATATAACCTCTAGAAATTTGCCTTTAAATTGGTATAGATATTATATTGCTAGCTTCAATAAAACAATCTCAAAAATTATTTTAAACAGAGTTCCAGCAAGATTGTGGATCACAACAGGTGTTCGTGTTCTTCAAATATTTTAAAAAGTCACTCCAGTTATTGCAATAAATATGATATAATTAATATACTATAACACAATAAAATGATATAGAGTTAGGGATATTTAAATATGGACTTCTTCATTATGTGGATTTAATTTTGTCAAAGGTCAAAGTTGTGATTTTTATGTCTCATGCAACAGCAACAGCCAGGGTCATATTATAACAGGTACTCTGCATTGCCATTTGGGGGAGTCACTACGTACACAGAGGTGACAGGCTATCACTAGATGTCAAACCTGCTAACCCACAAGGACATTCTATTTTGTCAAGCATAAGAAATCATATCTGAAGCACTAAACTATTGCCACTAAAGGTAGCACAAGTGATAAAGCCTGCCTTTCCTCTCAGTTAATCACACATATTTAGTGTTTAATGTCATTTTTATTGCATTAAATTCCATCCACAAGTCACAGAGAAGAATATTATTTATTATTATTTGCTGTGCATGGTAATTTTTAAAAGAATTATCTTAATATTGGACCAATTTTCCTCAAATCAAAAGGAAGATAACCTCTAGAAATTTGCCTTTAAAATGGTATAGATATTATATTGCTAGCTTCAATAAAACAATCACAAAAATTATTTTAAACAGAGTTCCAGCAAGATTGTGGATCACAACAGGTGTTCGTATTCTTCAAATATTTTTTAAAAAGTCTGACCAGTTATTGCAATAAATATGATATAATTAATATACTATAACACAATAAAATGATATAGAGTTAGGGATATTTAAAGACGGACTTCTTTATTATGTGGATTTAATTTTATCAAAGGTCAAAGTTGTGATTTTTATGTCTCATGCAACAGCAACAGCCAGGGTCATATTATGACAGGTAATCTGCATTGTCATTTGGGGGAGTCATACCTACACAGAGGTGACAGCCTATCATTAGATGTCAAACCTGCTAACCCACAAGGACATTCTATTTTGTCAAGCATAAGAAATCATATCTGAAGCACTGAACTATTGTTACTAAAAATAGCACAAGTGATAAAGCCTGCCTTTCCTCTCAGTTAATCACACATATTTAGTGTTTGATGTCATTTTTATTGCATTAAATTCCATACACAAGTCACAGAGAAGAATATTATTTATTATTAGTTGCTGTGCATAGTAATTTTTAAAACAATTATCTTAATATTGGACCAATTTTCCTCAAATCAAAAGGAAGATAACCTCTAGAAATTTGCCTTTAAATTGGTATAGATATTATATTGCTAGCTTCAATAAAACAATCACAAAAATTATTTTTAACAGAGTTCCAGCAAGATTGTGGATCACAACAGGTGTTTGTATTCTTCAAATATTTTTTAAAAAGTCTGACCAGTTATTGCAATAAATATGATATAATTAATATACTATAACACAATAAAATGATATAGAGTTAGGGATATTTCAATATGGACTTCTTTATTATGTGGATTTAGTTTTGTCAAAGGTCAAAGTTGTGATTTTTATGTCTCATCCAACAGCAACAGCCAGGGTCATATTATAACAGGTACTCTGCATTGTCATTTGGGGGGAGTCATACGTACACAAAGATAACAGCCTATCATTAGATGTCAAACCTGCTAACCCACAAGGACATTCTATTTTGTCAAGCATAAGAAATCATATCTGAAGCACTAAACTATTGCCACTAAAGGTAGCACAAGTGATAAAGCCTGCCTTTCCTCTCAGTTAATCACACATATTTAGTGTTTGAGGTCATTTTTATTACATTAAATTCCATACACAAGTCACAGAGAAGAATATTATTTATTATTATTTGCTGTGCATAGTAATTTTGAAAAGAATTATCTTAATATTGGACCAATTTTCCTCAAATCAAAAGGAAGATAACCTCTAGAAATTTGCCTTTAAATTGGTATAGATATTATATTGCTAGCGTCAATAAAACAATCACAAAAACTATTTTAAACAGAGTTCCAGCAAGATTGTGGATCACAACAGGTGTTCGTGTTCTTCAAATATTTTTTAAAAGTCACACCAGTTCATGCAATAAATATGAAATAATTAATATACTATAAGTCTATAACACAATAAAATGATGTAGAGTTAGGAATATTCAAATATGGACTTCTTTATTATGTGGATTTAATTTTGTCAAAGGACAAAGTTGTAATTTTCATGTCTCATGCAACAGCAACAGTCAGGGTCATATTATGACAGGTACTCTGCATTGTCATTTGGGGGAGTCATACCTACACAGAGGTGACAGCCTATCATTAGATGTCAAACCAGCTAACCCACAAGGACATTCTATTTTGTCAAGCAAAAGAAATCATATCTGAAGCACTAAACTATTCCAACTAAAGGTAGCACAAGTGATAAAGCCTTGTTTTCCTCTCAGTTAATCACACATATTTATTGTTTGATGTCATTTTTATTGCATTAAATTTCATACACAAGTCACAGAGAAGAATATTATTTATTATTAGTTGCTGTGCATAGTAATTTTTAAAACAATTATCTTAATATTGGACCAATTTTCCTCAAATCAAAAGGAAGATAACCTCTAGAAATTTGCCTTTAAATTGGTATAGATATTATATTGCTAGCTTCAATAAAACAATCACAAAAATTATTTTAAACAGAGTTCCAGCAAGATTGTGGATCACAACAGGTGTTCGTATTCTTCAAATATTTTTTAAACAGTCTGACCAGTTATTGCAATAAATATGATATAATTAATATACTATAACACAATAAAATGATATAGAGTTATATATAGGGATATTTAAATACGGACTTCTTTATTATGTGGATTTAATTTTATCAAAGGTCAAAGTTGTGATTTTTATGTCTCATGCAACAGCAACAGCCAGGGTCATATTATGACAGGTACTCTGCATTGTCATTTGGGGGAGTCATACCTACACAGAGGTGACAGCCTATCATTAGATGTCAAATCAGCTAACCCACAAGGACATTCTATTTTGTCAAGCATAAGAAATCATATCTGAAGCACTAAACTATTGCCACTAAAGGTAGCACAAGTGATAAAGCCTGCCTTTCCTCTCAGTTAATCACACATATTTAGTGTTTGAAGTCATTTTTATTACATTAAATTCCATACACAAGTCACAGAGAAGAATATTATTTATTATTATTTGCTGTGCATAGTAATTTTGAAAAGAATTATCTTAATATTGGACCAATTTTCCTCAAATCAAAAGGAAGATAACCTCTAGAAATTTGCCTTTAAATTGGTATAGATATTATATTGCTAGCTTCAATAAAACAATCACAAAAATTATTTTAAACAGAGTTCCAGCAAGATTGTGGATCACAACAGGTGTTCGTATTCTTCAAATATTTTTTAAAAAGTCTGACCAGTTATTGCAATAAATATGATATAATTAATATACTATAACACAATAAAATGATATAGAGTTAGGGATATTTAAAGACGGACTTCTTTATTATGTGGATTTAATTTTATCAAAGGTCAAAGTTGTGATTTTTATGTCTCATGCAACAGCAACAGCCAGGGTCATATTATGACAGGTAATCTACATTGTCATTTGGGGGAGTCATACCTACACAGAGGTGACAGCCTATCATTAGATGTCAAACCTGCTAACCCACAAGGACATTCTATTTTGTCAAGCATAAGAAATCATATCTGAAGCACTGAACTATTGTTACTAAAAATAGCACAAGTGATAAAGCCTGCCTTTCCTCTCAGTTAATCACACATATTTAGTGTTTGATGTCATTTTTATTACATTAAATTCCATACACAAGTCACGGAGAAGAATATTATTTATTATTATTTGCTGTGCATAGTAATTTTTAAAACAATTATCTTAATATTGGACCAATTTTCCTCAAATCAAAAGGAAGATAACCTCTAGAAATTTGCCTTTAAATTGGTATAGATATTATATTGCTAGCTTCAATAAAACAATCACAAAAATTATTTTAAACAGAGTTCCAGCAAGATTGTGGATCACAACAGGTGTTCGTATTCTTCAAATATTTTTTAAAAAGTCTGACCAGTTATTGCAATAAATATGATATAATTAATATACTATAACACAATAAAATGATATAGAGTTAGGGATATTTAAAGACGGACTTCTTTATTATGTGGATTTAATTTTATCAAAGGTCAAAGTTGTGATTTTTATGTCTCATGCAACAGCAACAGCCAGGGTCATATTATGACAGGTAATCTGCATTGTCATTTGGGGGAGTCATACCTACACAGAGGTGACAGCCTATCATTAGATGTCAAACCTGCTAACCCACAAGGACATTCTATTTTGTGAAGCCTAAGAAATCATATCTGAAGCACTAAACTATTGCCACTAAAGGTAGCACAAGTGATAAAGCCTGCCTTTCTTCTCAGTTAATCACACATATTTAGTGTTTGATGTCATTTTTATTGTATTAAATTTGATACACAAGTCACAGAGAAAAATGTTGTTTATTATTATTTGCTGTGCATAGTAATTCTTAAAAGAATTATCTTAATATTGGACCAATTTTCCTCAAATCAAAAGGAAGATAACCTCTAGAAATTTGCCTTTAAATTGGTATAGATATTATATTGCTAGCTTCAATAAAACAATCACAAAAATTATTTTAAACAGAGTTCCAGCAAGATTGTGGATCACAACAGGTGTTCGTGTTCTTCAAATATTTTTTAAAAGTCACACCAGTTATTGTAATAAATATGATATAATTAATATACTATAACACAATAAAATGATATAGAGTTAGGGATATTTAAATACGGACTTCTTTATTATGTGGATTTAATTTTGTCAAGGGTTAAAGTTGTAATTTTTATGCCTCATGCAAGAGCAACAGCCAAAGTCATTTTATGATAGGTACTCTGCATTGTATTTTGCATTTCCTGTTCATTGCTGTACATACTAACTTTTAAAAGTAGTATCTTGGCCAATATATTGCCAAACTTTTTCAAATCAAGGGAATATAACTTAGGGTACCAATCTAAAATGCTTGTTAAGATTTCAATTTTATTTTGATTTTTATGATCAGGTTGCATACCCACTTCTCGGGGAGTCGTTTTCGTTGAAAAATATTATTCAGGGTACCAGTCTGAAAAGCTTTTGCAAGCCCACCATCCACGCATGCGCATTCCTCTATTTTCGAGATCTATCACTTCAAACCTTCAAATATTGCCAGAAGACGTAAGAAAAGGGTTAAATATGAAAGAAATAATAAAATAAATATAAAATATGTCGCTTATTGATGTGTAAGAAGAAATATTTCCGAAAATGTCGAAATCTGCATATTTAGGTAAAATCTTCTAATATCGCCCATGGCTGAAGCGATCAGTGACACGAAACCCCCTCAAAGAACTGCTGTGTCTTCGCATACCGGTATTTGCTCATTAATATTAATGAGGTAGGTCCGTGAACAGGAAATATGCTGGTAGTTTTCATCTTAAACCAGTCTTTCTGTTAGTGGCTAGTGTTATGTTTCCAGTTTAATTATCTATCTACGACTATTCTACACTCAATAATAAACAATTTGGTGGTTGTCTTATTAAAATCAAGCAAATATTGAGCATTTTACAGGTACTTTAACTCAGCCCTTGATTTTCCAGTGTTTTGAATTGGGGGGTTTTTACCCGGACCAGCATCTGTTCTCTGATTGGCTGGGCGGTGGTAAGGGCGGTCCGTAAATTGGTCCGGTTCCGATTCTTATAAAGTACCAAAATTTACACTATATTAGTTTATTTAGGTTATACTGCCTTGCTACCAATTATCGCCGGATACCAATAATTTCTGTTATAAAATATTGTCAGGAAACCCCTAAAAGAACTGCCGTGACCTTATATTTGCTCATTAATATTAATTAGGCAGTTACTGGTACTTTTCCTCTTAAAGCAGCATATCAATTTATAAAATATTATTAACCACGAATCTATAATATATTTACCGCGAATCTTCCAAATATTTACTGCAAATCTTCCAATATTGACTGCATATCTTCCTGACCGCGTATATTCCAGATACCCAGTACTAGTATATTATAAATTTCAAAGAAAAACTGGTTTAAGATTAAATATCAGTGAACTTCCTGTCCACAGACTTGCCTCATTAATATTAATGATGAAATATGAAGTCCAGAATTTCTTATTAAGCCATTCTACTCTGCCAAACCCTAGATATGTGACCGATTCATTCGGTCACTGATTGCTTGTTTTTTGAGTTCTGCTGTATCCTCTTTCCTCCTTTTCCTCTGTTCTTTCTCTTGAGTTTCCTTCATGTTTTTTTCTTCTTTCTCTTTAATCTGGGTGATGAACTCGGATGTTAGAACACGCCCATTGGGCACTGCCCTACGTCTTGGATTGGTCTAAAACAGTTGTAGTAACTATGAATATATCCTCCCCTGATTGTAATAAATATTTATACACTGTCAAACATAACACTTCATTGACAATGAAGAACTCAGTGGAAATTTCTGTTGCAAAAATGGACATATTGATGTTTTAAAGGAATGAGATTGCTGAAGTTTAACTACATATGGAATTTGTAATGAAGAAGGGGGTGAAGTGATAGTGCCTTAAGACTTATAATAGTTGCAACAAGCTACTATTTGTCACTAAGTTTAAAAGTACATTCACCATTGTGTTTTTATTACATCATTGCAACTGTCAAATGTATCACCTTGGTTTTGTTATCAAGACATCCCCCAGAGATTTGGAATGCGGCCTGCATGGGTTTTGGTAAACATTTTGCTTCATTCTATTCTATTCTTCTATTCTAATTGGACTTTTATAGCGCTTAATCTCCCCAAACAAGAGGACTCTAAGGCGCAACAAAACAAAAAGCAGTCAACAAAATTCTGTGTCCAGGGACATAACAGGGGTCGAACACCACGGAGAACGCCAGGAGGATGATTCAGGCTAGGGTGGATATGCTTTGGTGTACAGGTAGGTTTTGAGCTGTTTTCTGAAGGAGGCCAGGGATGGAGAGGCACGAATCACATCAGGGAGAGTATTCCACACAGTAGGAGCATCAAACGCAAAACTATTACCAAACTGTTTGACAGATTTATGAACAGAGGGGCAGAACTTTGGAATAACTAGGAAATTACCACCACTTTGACTGCGCCTGGTACTATAAGAACTGCTGTAGGAAGAAAGATGTGGTGAAAAATACCTGGGAAAACCTGTGTGAAGATACTTATAAACAAGTGTGACTGTCTTGAACACAATGCGCTGTTCAACAGGAAGCCAATGCAGTTTCTTTAGCACAGGAGTTATGCTGGTGTATCGACTGGTGTTTGATACAATTCTAGCTGCACTATTTTGGATGCACTGTAATTTGCGTAGATTGAACTTGGACAGGCTCCTGAAAAGTGAGTTGCAGTAATCCAACCGACTACTAACAAGAGCGTTGGCTACAAGCACAGAAACATCATGAGTAAGAAACCGCCTGACATGTCTGAAGTCACGGAGTTTAACAAAACAACTTTTGCAGACATTCTGAACATGCTTGGACAAAGAGAAATCTGAATCAAGCCACACACCCAGATTTTTTACTGAATCTGCAGGGCAGAGTGAGTTGCCCAGGATATCAATTGGAAAACATGCTTTCAACTTATCCCTTTGTCTCTTCGAACCAAAGATGATAAACTCAGTCTTATCAGGATTCAGTTTGAGCTTACTAGTTGTCATCCACTCTTTAACATCATTTAGGCACTTATTTAGCTTTTCAAAGGCAGCAGATGGATTCTTCTGGGATAAATGTATATAAAGTTGGCTATCATCTGCATAGAAATGAAACTTTATTCCATTATGTTTACTGATAATGGAACTGAGGGGGGTAGTGTACAATGAGAACAACAAAGGACCCAGGACAGAACCTTGGGGAACACCAAATAGGAGTTTACAAACATCTGACAAAGTAGAACCAATTTTTACTGATTGGTAACGGTCCATTAGGTAGGATGTGAACCATTTCAGAACGGAGCCACTGACCCCAAACCAGTTTTGGAGGCAACCCAGAAGAGTAGAGTGATCAATGGTGTCGAAGGCAGCAGACAAGTCCAGCAATACCAAGGCAGTGGATTCACCTCTTGACAATGATAAGTGAACCTCATTTTTTATGTAGAGAAGAGCAGTCTCAGTTGAATGGCCCGCCTTATATGCCGACTGGTACGGGTTGTCTAAGTTATTGGCATTAATATGTTCTAACAGCTGCTTAGCAACCACACGTTCTACCAATTTAGATATAAAACTGAGACCTGATACAGGGCGATAATTCTTAAGGTCATTTGAGGGAAGATTTGGCTTTTTAATAAGTGGAGTGACCACAGCAGATTTGAAGGCATCAGGAACGCATCCCTCCATGAGTGAGCAGTTGACCAGCTTTGTAAGGGATGGTAGCAATATATCAATGCATTCCTTAATCAGGAATGTCGGCAGAGGGTCCAACAGGCATGATTTTGTTGGTGATGCTTTAATTGTTTTATCAACAGCATCTTCAGAAACTTGCCTAAAGACAGTAATTTGGGGAGGATCTGAAGGAGGGTTAACATCATATTCATCTACCACAGGAGCAGGTATCATGCCACACAGTGGACAAGGTTGTTCTTGGTCACTATCACCATCATGATCAGTAGCATCATCAGGTTTTGCATTGTCATCAGTGGGAATAAGTGTTTGAGATGTTGTTGGAGTAATACCCACAACACTGGTTGTTGCCGTTGATGATATTGGCCTATTATTTAAAATTTGACATTAAATGTTGCTGTAATGAATATTTATACAAACATCCCACAAATGTTAAACACAGATAATAAATTTAGTTCAACGATGTGTAGGTTATGAATTGTTATAGCAATAATGTGTTTAATGAGTGAACTTGTTTTTCCTCTAAAAGCTGAATTAGTGATGATTATTTAAAAGCAGTTTTTACCCCACAGCCCTTAAGGGCTGTCGGGATATTGTTTTCACCCATGGTGTCCGGATGGGCGGGCGGGTGGGCGGGCGGCGGGAAAAAGTTTGTCCGGGCTGTATCTCAGAAACCATAAGGTGTAGGAAGTTGATACTTGGTAGGGGCATTGGTTAGGGTGTGTAGGTGTGCAACGTCATGGTCTGACTTTGATTTGACCTTTAACCTTGCCATAGTGACCTTGAGTTTGAAAATCTTGTCCGGCTATATCTCAGAAACCGTTAGGTGTGGGAAGTTGATACTTGGTAGGGACATTGGTTAGGGGGTGTAGGTGTGCAACGTCATGGTATGACCTTGATTTGACTTTTGACCTTTCTGTAGGGACCTTGACCTATAAAATCTTGTCCGGGCTATATCTCGGAAACCGTTAGGTGTAGGAAGTTGATACTTGGTAGGGGCATTAGTTAGGGGGTGTAGGTGTGCAACATCATGGTGTGACCTTGATTTGACCTTTGACCTTGCCGTAGTGACCTTGACCTATAAAATCTTGTCTGGGCTATATGTCGGAAACTGTAAGGTGTAGGAAGTTGATACTTGGTAGGGACATTGGTTAGGGGGTGTGGGTGTGCAACCTCATGGTGTGACTTTGATTTGACCTTTGACCTTGTTAAAGTGACCATGAGTTTTAAAATCTTGTCTGGGCTATTTCTTGGATTCCATAAGGTGTAGAAGGTTGACACTTGGTAGGGACAGTGGTTGGGGGGGGTGGGGGGGGTGTATGTAAATATATGTGTACATCATAGTGTGACCTTTTTGCTCTGCCAAAGTGTGTTGAGCTGCCATATTTGAGACATCTTTCTCTTATGACAAAGATATATGGATTGCTGCAACTGATTATTATGTGCACTTTTACATAATTATGCTATTTCCATTAACAGCTATTCTCCAATTAATAAATTTTGCAGCTTCATATTTTTTAGTTTACTGATTAATGCTGTCATCTTTCTATTGAATTGTCTTGATTTAGTACTTTACTTTACATACATTTTCTTTCTCTCAGAAGTTATTTTCTCTACTTAAACATTATTTGGACCTTTATATAAGTGACACTGTGCTGAAAGTATCCCGGTGTTTGTACTTTTTCACTACTTTTATATGTCATGGTGTTGAAAACTATTTCCCCAGGCTGTGGGGTACTGGCATCTCTGATGCTATTCTTTTCATCAATGGCGTCTGGATGGGGGGTCAGGGCAGGCAACGGCAAAAAGATTGTGCATGCTGTATCTCAGAAACATTTAGGGGTAGAAAGTTGATACTTGGTAAGGACATTAGTTGGAGGAGTAGGTGTGCAACATCATTATGTGATGTAGGTTTGCAGTGTCATAATGTGACCTTGATTTAGTGTTGTGGTTGAATGCGAATTTTAGAACTGGTTACCGAAAGCGAAAATTCTCTTAACTGTGGCCTTGATGTAGTGACCTTGAGTGTGAAAATTATATCCGGTCTATATCTCAGAAACTGTAAGGTGTAGGAAGTTGATACTTGGTAGGGACATTGGTTATAGGGTGTAGCTGTGTAACGTCATGGTATGATCTTGATTTGACCTTTGATCTTGCCGTAGTGAACTTGACCTTTAAATTTTTCTGGGCTACATTTTGGAAACTGTAAGTTGTAGGAAGTTGATACTTAGCAGGGACATTGGTTAGGCTGTTAAGGAGTGCAACATCATGGTGTGGCCTTGATTTGACCTTTGACCTTGCTGTAGTGATCTTGACCTTTAAAATCTTGTCTGGTCTTTATCTCGGTTAGTATGATTAATTGTATCCACCGGAAGCATCCGGTGGATACTTTGGTTTAGCATTCGCTACGCCGCCGCCGCGCGTAGAGAGATTTTCGGCGTTAACGCTCTAAGAGGAAAACAACAGCAGCTAGGTTCACCAAATTTGCAGGATATCTTCATTGGGGGGTAAGCTTCTCTGGGAAGGAAAATAGCCTCATTCTGAAAAACAAGATGGCCGCCACGGGCATTTCTTTGAAAATAATCGACATTTTTCTACTGGCTGTTCCTCATAGGTAGAAGGTTGAGTCTCTTCATAGGTGATATGTATGACACATATACATGTCCTCTACAACCTTGCACACATTTGACCTTGAAGCTCCTAATTCAAGGTCATCCACGGAGTGCCAAAGTAACCCACATAGCGGACTTTAAAAGTGCCTATATCTCCCTTATTATTGGTCCTAGAGGTTTGCAATGTGAAGCCAACCTATAGGAAATCATGTGCTGCGAATCTTCTGATGTGGTCAGATTTGACCTTGGACCCCTCCTTCAAGGTCAAACGAGGATAGCCAAACTTAAAAGTGCTTATAACTCGCTTATTATTGGTCCTAGAGGTTTGGGATGGTAAACCAACATATAGAAAATCATGGGCTGGGAATCTTCTGGTGTGGTCGGATTTGACCTTGGGGCCCCTCCTTCAAGGTCAAACGAGGACAGCCAAACTTAGAAGTGCTTATAACTCGCTTATTATTGGTCCTAGAGGTTTGGGATGGTAAACCAACATATAGAAAATCATGGGCTGGGAATCTTCTGGTGTGGTCGGATTTGACCTTGGGCCCCTCCTTCAAGGTCAAACGAGGACAGCCAAACTTAAAAGTGCTTATAACTCGCTTATTATTGGTCCTAGAGGTTTGGGATGGTAAACCAGCATATAGAAAATCATGGGCTGGGAATCTTCTGGTGTGGTCGGATTTGACCTTGGGCCCCTCCTTCAAGGTCAAACGAGGATAGCCAAAGGTAAAAGTGCCTATAACTCGCTTATTATGTCCACCCCCCTGGGGGGTGGATATATTATTTTTGCTTTTTTCGCCGTCCGATGTCCGATGTCCGTTGTCCGATGTCCGATGTCCGGCGTCCGGCGTCCGATGTCCGGCGTCACGCATGGTTTCCGCTCATTTAAAGGAAAAGTATTAGAGCTATTGTCACCAAATTTGGTATGCAGGCTTATTGGGTCAGTAGCTTGCTTGGGATTGCTTTTGGCTGTTGTACCTCTTTTGCTTACTGAGTAATACTTAAGTACAGCTATTTTCAGTACCCATTGGTTTCCGTGCATTTAAGCCAAAATAATTATGTCCACCCCCCTGGGGGGTGGATATATTATTTTTGCTTTTTTCGCCGTCCGATGTCCGATGTCCGATGTCCGATGTCCGATGTCCGATGTCCGATGTCCGATGTCCGATGTCCGGCGTCCGGCGTCCGATGTCCGGCGTCACGCATGGTTTCCGCTCATTTAAAGGAAAAGTATTAGAGCTATTGTCACCAAATTTGGTATGCAGGCTTATTGGGTCAGTAGCTTGCTTGGGATTGCTTTTGGCTGTTGTACCTCTTTTGCTTACTGAGTAATACTTAAGTACAGCTATTTTCAGTACCCATTGGTTTCCGTGCATTTAAGCCAAAATAATTAAAGATATTTTACTACAATTTTGAATACAAGATTGTTATGTCCATAGCTCGCTTGGTATTGCATTTGGGACTGATAGCTTTGTCAGTACATGAGTAATAGCCATTTAGGTACTTCATTGTGTATTTTCAGTACTACTTTTGAGTAATTTGCTTCTATCTCCTTAACCGTGCGAGATAGAGCGATTTCGGCAAAATTTTCGACCCACAGGGTATCTGAGGAGTGTACTCTTTGCAATTTTCAAAAAATTTTCCCCTCCCCAAAAATGGCGGCCATTTTGAATTTTCGAATTTTTGCCAAAAATGGCAAAACACAAATTTGCTTCTATCTCCTTAACCGTGCGAGATAGAGCGATTTCGTCGAAATTTTCGACCCACAGGGTATCTAAGGAATGTAATATTTGCAATTTTCCAAAAATTTTCCCCTCCCCAAAAATGGCGGCCATTTTGAATTTTCGAATTTTTGCCAAAAATGGCAAAACACAAATTTGCTTCTATCTCCTTAACCGTGCGAGATAGAGCGATTTCGTCGAAATTTTCGACCCACAGGGTATCTAAGGAATGTAATATTTGCAATTTTCAAAAAAATTTCCCCTCCCCAAAAATGGCGGCCATTTTGAATTTTCGAATTTTTGCCAAAAATGGCAAAACACAAATTTGCTTCTATCTCCTTAACCGTGCGAGATAGAGCGATTTCGGCAAAATTTTCGACCCACAGGGGATCTAAGGAATGCAATCTTTGCAATTTTCCAAAAATTTTCCCCTCCCCAAAAATGGCGGCCATTTTGAATTTTCGAATTTTTGCCAAAAATGGCAAAACACTAATTTGCTTCTATCTCCTTAACCGTGCGAGATAGAGCGATTTCGGCAAAATTTTCGACACACAGGGTATCTAAGCAATGCAATCTTTGCAATTTTCAAAATATTTTCCCCTCCCCAAAAATGGCGGCCATTTTGAATTTTTGCCCAAATTTGCTTCTATCTCCTTAACCGTGCGAGATAGAGCGATTTCGGCAAAATTTTCGATCCACAGGGGATCTAAGGAATGCAATCTTTGCAATTTTCCAAAAATTTTCCCCTCCCCAAAAATGGCGGCCATTTTGAATTTTCGAATTTTTGCCAAAAATGGCAAAACACTAATTTGCTTCTATCTCCTTAACCGTGCGAGATAGAGCGATTTCGGCAAAATTTTAGACGCACAGGGTATCTAAGCAATGCAATCTTTGCAATTTTCAAAATATTTTCCCCTCCCCAAAAATGGCGGCCATTTTGAATTTTCGAATTTTTGCCAAAAATGGCAAAACACAAATTTGCTTCTATCTCCTTAACCGTGCGAGATAGAGCGATTTCGGCAAAATTTTCGACCCACAGGGTATCTAAGCAATGCAATCTTTGCAATTTTCAAAATATTTTCCCCTCCCCAAAAATGGCGGCCATTTTGAATTTTCGAATTTTTGCCAAAAATGGCAAAACACAAATTTGCTTCTATCTCCTTAACCGTGCGAGATAGAGCGACTTCGTCGAAATTTTCGACCCACAGGGTATCTAAGGAATGCAATCTTTGCAATTTTCAAAAAATTTTCCCCTCCCCAAAAATGGCGGCCATTTTGAATTTTCGAATTTTTGCCAAAAATGGCAAAACACAAATTTGCTTCTATCTCCTTAACCGTGCGAGATAGAGCGATTTCGTCGAAATTTTCGACCCACAGGGTATCTAAGGAATGCAATCTTTGCAATTTTCCAAAAATTTTCCCCTCCCCAAAAATGGCGGCCATTTTGAATTTTCGAATTTTTGCCAAAAATGGCAAAACACAAATTTGCTTCTATCTCCTTAACCGTGCGAGATAGAGCGATTTCATCGAAATTTTCGACCCACAGGGTATCTAAGGAATGTAATATTTGCAATTTTCAAAAAAATTTCCCCTCCCCAAAAATGGCGGCCATTTTGAATTTTCGAATTTTTGCCAAAAATGGCAAAACACAAATTTGCTTCTATCTCCTTAACCGTGCGAGATAGAGCGATTTCGGCAAAATTTTCGACACACAGGGTATCTAACCAATGCAATCTTTGCAATTTTCAAAATATTTTCCCCTCCCCAAAAATGGCGGCCATTTTGAATTTTTGAATTTTTGCCAAAAATGGCAAAACACAAATTTGCTTCTATCTCCTTAACCGTGCGAGATAGAGCGATTTCGTCGAAATTTTCGACCCACAGGGTATCTAAGGAATGTAATATTTGCAATTTTCAAAAAATTTTCCCCTCCCCAAAAATGGCGGCCATTTTGAATTTTCGAATTTTTGCCAAAAATGGCAAAACACAAATTTGCTTCTATCTCCTTAACCGTGCGAGATAGAGCGATTTCGTCGAAATTTTCGACCCACAGGGTATCTAAGGAATGCAATCTTTGCAATTTTCCAAAAATTTTCCCCTCCCCAAAAATGGCGGCCATTTTGAATTTTCGAATTTTTGCCAAAAATGGCAAAACACAAATTTGCTTCTATCTTCTTAACCGTGCGAGATAGAGCGATTTCGTCGAAATTTTCGACCCACAGGGTATCTAAGGAATGTAATCTTTGCAATTTTCAAAAAATTTTCCCCTCCCCAAAAATGGCGGCCATTTTGAATTTTCGAATTTTTGCCAAAAATTGCAAAACACAAATTTGCTTCTATCTCCTTAACCGTGCGAGATAGAGCGATTTCGTCGAAATTTTCGACCCACAGGGTATCTAAGGAATGCAATCTTTGCAATTTTCCAAAAATTTTCCCCTCCCCAAAAATGGCGGCCATTTTGAATTTTCGAATTTTTGCCAAAAATGGCAAAACACAAATTTGCTTCTATCTCCTTAACCGTGCGAGATAGAGCGATTTCATCGAAATTTTCGACCCACAGGGTATCTAAGGAATGTAATATTTGCAATTTTCAAAAAATTTTCCCCTCCCCAAAAATGGCGGCCATTTTGAATTTTCGAATTTTTGCCAAAAATGGCAAAACACAAATTTGCTTCTATCTCCTTAACCGTGCGAGATAGAGCGATTTCGTCGAAATTTTCGACCCACAGGGTATCTAAGGAATGCAATCTTTGCAATTTTCCAAAAATTTTCCCCTCCCCAAAAATGGCGGCCATTTTGAATTTTCGAATTTTTGCCAAAAATGGCAAAACACAAATTTGCTTCTATCTCCTTAACCGTGCCAGATAGAGTGATTTCGTCAAAATTTTCGACCCACAGGGTATCTGAGCATTGTACTCTTGGTAATTTCTAAAAAATTTTCCCCTCCCCTAAAATGGCGGCCATTTTGAATTTTCAAATTTTTGCCAAAAATGGCAAAACACAAATTTGCTTCTATCTCCTTAACCATGCGAGATAGAGCGATTTCGTCGAAATTTTCAACCCACAGGGTATCTAAGGAATGTAATCTTTGCAATTTTCAAAAAATTTTCCCCTCCCCAAAAATGGCAGCCATTTTGAATTTTCGAATTTTTGCCCAAAATGGAAAAACACAAACTGGCCTTAACCGTGCAAAATAGAGTTATTTTGTTGAAATTTTCGACCCATAGGGTATCTAAGAAATGTACTCTTGGCAATTTTCAAAAAAATTTCCTTTTCCCAATAATGGCGGCCATTTTGAATTTTCAAATTTTTGCCAAAAATAGAAAAACAGGAATTGGCTTCTATCTTCTTAACCGTGCAAGATAGAGTGATTTCGTCAAAATTTTCAACCCAACCAATGCAAAAAGGCATGAAGCTGAAATAAATTACATCTACACTATCAAATATTTAAGCATCATTGATATATTTTACAAATGAAACAGGGTCTTGTAAGACTACTGTACAATTTGGGCAAAAGGTTCATGGGTGGACATTACACATGATAATGTGTGTTCTTCTATGCTATCCTGTTTCTATTCGCATCTACTATCAACAGGGCGGCCTATTTCTAGTTAAAGATATTTTACTACAATTTTGAATACAAGATTGTTATGTCCATAGCTCGCTTGGTATTGCATTTGGGACTGATAGCTTTGTCAGTACATGAGTAATAGCCATTTAGGTACTTCATTGTGTATTTTCAGTACTACTTTTGAGTAATTTGCTTCTATCTCCTTAACCGTGCGAGATAGAGCGATTTCGGCAAAATTTTCGACCCGCAGGGTATCTGAGGAGTGTACTCTTTGCAATTTTCAAAAAATTTTCCCCTCCCCAAAAATGGCGGCCATTTTGAATTTTCGAATTTTTGCCAAAAATGGCAAAACACTAATTTGCCTCTATCTCCTTAACCGTGTGAGATAGAGCGATTTCGTCGAAATTTTCGACCCACAGGGTATCTGAGGAGTGTACTCTTTGCAATTTTCAAAAAAATTTCCCCTCCCCAAAAATGGCGGCCATTTTGAATTTTCGAATTTTTGCCAAAAATGGCAAAACACAAATTTGCTTCTATCTCCTTAACCGTGCGAGATAGAGCGATTTCGTCGAAATTTTCGACCCACAGGGTATCTAAGGAATGTAATATTTGCAATTTTCAAAAAATTTTCCCCTCCCCAAAAATGGCGGCCATTTTGAATTTTCGAATTTTTGCCAAAAATGGCAAAACACAAATTTGCTTCTATCTCCTTAACCGTGCGAGATAGAGCGATTTCGTCAAAATTTTCGACCCACAGGGTATCTGACAAGTGTACTCTTTGCAATTTTCAAAAAATTTTCCCCTCCCCAAAAATGGCGGCCATTTTGAATTTTCGAATTTTTGCCAAAAATGGCAAAACACTAATTTGCTTCTATCTCCTTAACCGTGCGAGATAGAGCGATTTCGGCAAAATTTTCGACCCGCAGGGTATCTGACGAGTGTACTCTTTGCAATTTTCAAAAAATATTCCCCTCCCCAAAAATGGCGGCCATTTTGAATTTTCGAATTTTTGCCAAAAATGGCAAAACACTAATTTGCTTCTATCTCCTTAACCGTGTGAGATAGAGCGATTTCGTCGAAATTTTCGACCCACAGGGTATCTAAGGAGTGTACTCTTTGCAATTTTCAAAAAATTTTCCCCTCCCCAAAAATGGCGGCCATTTTGAATTTTCGAATTTTTGCCAAAAATGGCAAAACACAAATTTGCTTCTATCTCCTTAACCGGGCGAGATAGAGTGATTTCGTCGAAATTTTCGACCTACAGGGTATCTAAGGAATGCAATCTTTACAATTTTCAAAAAATTTTCCCCTCCCCAAAAATGGCGGCCATTTTGAATTTTAGAATTTTTGCCAAAAATGGCAAAACACAAATTTGCTTCTATCTCCTTAACCGTGCGAGATAGAGCGATTTCGTGGAAATTTTCGACCCACAGGGTATCTAAGGAATGTAATATTTGCAATTTTCAAAAAATTTTCCCCTCCCCAAAAATGGCGGCCATTTTGAATTTTCAAATTTTTGCCAAAAATGGCAAAACACAAATTTGCTTCTATCTCCTTAACCGTGTGAGTTAGAGCGATTTCGTCGAAATTTTCAACCCACAGGGTATCTAAGGAGTGTACTCTTTGCAATTTTCAAAAAATTTTCCCCTCCCCAAAAATGGCGGCCATTTTGAATTTTCGAATTTTTGCCAAAAATGGCAAAACACAAATTTGCTTCTATCTCCTTAACCGTGCGAGATAGAGCGATTTCGTCAAAATTTTCGACCCACAGGGTATCTTAAGAGTGTACTCTTTGCAATTTTCAAAAAATTTTCCCCTCCCCAAAAATGGCGGCCATTTTGAATTTTCGAATTTTTGCCAAAAATGGCAAAACACTAATTTGCTTCTATCTCCTTAACCGTGCGAGATAGAGCGATTTCGTGGAAATTTTCGACCCACAGGGTATCTAAGGAATGTAATATTTGCAATTTTCAAAAAATTTTCCCCTCCCCAAAAATGGCGGCCATTTTGAATTTTCGAATTTTTGCCAAAAATGGCAAAACACTAATTTGCTTCTATCTCCTTAACCGTGCGAGATAGAGCGATTTCGTCGAAATTTTCGACCCACAGGGTATCTAAGGAATGCAATCTTTGCAATTTTCAAAAAATTTTCCCCTCCCCAAAATTGGCGGCCATTTTGAATTTTCGAATTTTTGCCAAAAATGGCAAAACACAAATTTGCTTCTATCTCCTTAACCGTGCGAGATAGAGCGATTTCGTCAAAATTTTCGACCCACAGGGTATCTGAGCATTGTACTCTTGGTAATTAAAAAAAAATTTTCCCCTCCCCAAAAATGGCGGCCATTTTGAATTTTCGAATTTTTGCCAAAAATGGCAAAACACTAATTTGCTTCTATCTCCTTAACCGTGCGAGATAGAGCGATTTCGTCAAAATTTTCGACCTACAGGGTATCTAAGCAATGCAATCTTTGCAATTTTCAAAAAATTTTCCCCTCCCCAAAAATGGCGGCCATTTTGAATTTTCGAAGTTTTGCCAAAAATGGCAAAACACAAATTTCCTTCTATCTCCGTAACCATGCGAGATAGAGCGATTTCGTCAAAATTTTTGAGCATTGTATTCTTGGCAATTTAAAAAAAAATTTCCCCTCCCCTAAAATGGCGGCCATTTTGAATTTTCAAATTTTTGCCAAAAATGGCAAAACACAAATTTGCTTCTATCTCCTTAACCATGCGAGATAGAGCGATTTCGTCGAAATTTTTCAACCCACGGGGTATCTAAGGAATGTAATCTTTGCAATTTTCAAAAAATTTTCCCCTCCCCAAAAATGGCAGCCATTTTGAATTTTCGAATTTTTGCCCAAAATGGAAAAACACAAACTGGCCTTAACCGTGCAAAATAGAGTTATTTTGTTGAAGTTTTCGACCCATAGGGTATCTAAGAAATGTACTCTTGGCAATTTTCAAAAAAATTTCCTTTTCCCAAAAATGGCGGCCATTTTGAATTTTCAAATTTTTGCCAAAAATAGAAAAACAGGAATTTGCTTCTATCTTCTTAACCGTGCAAGATAGAGTGATTTCGTCAAAATTTTCAACCCAACCAATGCAAAAAGGCATGAAGCTGAAATAATTTACATCTACACTAACAAATATTTAAGCATCATTGATATATTTTACAAATGAAACAGGGTCTTGTAAGACTACTGTACAATTTGGGCAAAAGGTTCATGGGTGGACATTACACATGATAATGTGTGTTCTTCTATGCTATCCTGTTTCTATTCGCATCTACTATCAACAGGGCGGCCTATTTCTAGTTATTGGTCCTAGAGGTTTGGGATGGTAAACCAACATATAGAAAATCATGGGCTGGGAATCTTCTGGTGTGGTCGGATTTGACCTTGGGCCCCTCATTCAAGGTCAAACGAGGACAGCCAAACTTAAAAGTGCTTATAACTTGCTTATTATTGGTCCTAGAGGTTTGGGATGGTAAACCAGCATATAGAAAATCATGGGCTGGGAATCTTCTGGTGTGGTCGGATTTGACCTTGGGCCCCTCCTTCAAGGTCAAACGAGGATAGCCAAAGGTAAAAGTGCTTATAACTCGCTTATTATTGGTCCTAGAGGTTTGGGATGGTAAACCAACCTATAGGAAATCATGGGCTGGGAATCTTCTGGTGTGGTGGGATTTGACCTTGGGCCCCTCATTCAAGGTCAAATGAGGACAGCCAAACTTAAAAGTGCTTATAACTCGCTTATTACTAGTCTTAGAGGTTTGGGATGGTAAACCAACATATAGGAAATCATGCGCTGGGAATCTTCTGGTGTGGTTGGATTTGACCTTGGGCCCCTCCTTCAAAGTCAAATGAGGACAGTCAAACTTAAAAGTGCTTATAACTCGCTTATTATTGATCCTAGTGGTTTGGGATGGTAAACCAACATACAGGAAATCATGGGCGGGGAATTTTCTGGCATGGTCGGATTTGACCTTGGGCCCCTCCTTCAAGATCAAGTGAGGACAGCCAAACTTAAAAGTGCTTATAACTTGCTTATTATTGGTCCTAGAGGTTTGGGATGGTAAACCAACATATAGCAAATCATGGGCTGGGAATCTTCTGGCGTGGTCGGATTTGACCTTGGGCCCCTCCTTCAAGGTCAAACGAGGACAGCCAAACTTAAAAGTGCTTATAACTTGCTTTTTATTGGTCCTAGAGGTTTTGGATGGTAAACCAGTATATAGGAAATCATGGGCTGGAAATCTTCTGGTGTGGTCGGATTTGACCTTGGGCCCCTCCTTCAAGGCCAAACGAGGATAGCCAAAGGTAAAAGTGCCTATAACGTGCTTATTATTGGTCCTAGAGGTTTGGGATGGTAAACCAACATATAGAAAATCATGGGCTGTGAATCTTCTGGTGTGGTCGGATTTGACCTTGGGCCCCTCGTTCAAGGTTAAATGAGGACAGCCAAACTTAAAAGTGGTTATAACTTGCTTATTATTGGTCCTAGATGTTTTCTGATGGTAAACCAACATATAGGAAATCATGCGCTGGGAATCTTCTGGCGTGGTCGGATTTGACCTTGGTGCATTGTCTTTACGGTGGATACAATTTGCATCGGTTCTCCGATGCGCTAGGTCTAGTTATTTCATCCTTACAAATTACTGCACAAGGGAAGTCTTTATTAATCATACCAGGTGGAAGCAAGTCGTCAAGCCAATCTTTTCAGTTCTATGACCACTCTTTTCTGTCGAGATAAATCTTATGGTTTTTTCCATTTCTCTGCCCTTTTTGAGAGTACTGGAAGCTTAAATTTGGCTAGTTCTTTTGATTGGTCCTTGCAGTGGAACAGTGGTATTACAGTTGAAAGAACTTTCTCATTGGAATTAGGATAATATCCATCCAATCAATGATACAAATTTATTAAATCACAAAAATTACTTGGACTGGTATTGATGAAAAGCAATGTGTATAGTATTATCTTGGTAATGTATGTGTCCTTTGTTTCAGACAGAAATTATTTTTTGGGAAGGTCAAAAGGAAGGAGACCTGAACAGTGATGGCTTTAAATATAAAGAGGAAAAAGAAAAGTAAAATACCAGCCACACTGAACAAGGAAGATGATGAGATGCTGTCACCTTGTAAAGTGAAGGTAGCTTTTTGTTATAGCCATTTTATTGTATTTTGTGAATGTGTATTTTTATAGATGTCTGGAACTATTCTAAATTGTAACATTTATGATTACAGTATTTTTCACAATTATCACAGCAGTCTTTACTATTTAGTAATTAAAATAAATATATTCTGAATCTAATTTTGCAAGTCGCTGTAAAATATAAATTATGATAAGAAAGATTAGGTTTAATTAAATATAATCATCTCTAAGTATATAAGTGCCATTGTTAATTGATTTTGTTGTTTTAAGGTGTGTAACCACTTTGTCATTAATTTTTTTCTTTTATGACAATTGTATTAGTGCATACAATAACAAAGCTTTTAAAAAGCATTTTATATTAAATGTCAATTTTGTAAAACGTCTTCATTTCTTCTAATGATTGTCTTTGTTACTATACAGAAAACTGGTGGGAGGCACAAAAGTCCCAAAGCAGCAGCTTCCATATCCCCCAGTGATATGGCAGAAAAAGGGGATAAACATTGGGAACTGGCAGTTGCAAAGGTTTTTGATGAGTACTATTTTTGCGACAAGTTTTCAGAAGCTTTACTCAAAGTCTCACATAAAAACAATTTCACTATTGTTCTCAAACCAAGAGACAAGGATTTTCTAGTTATTTTGTGCCTTTAATTGAGGTTTCACATAAACATCAGAGTTTGTATCTCTTCCTGTGTAACTTTTACTCGGAGCCGCACGTCTACCACACCCCTTCTCTGATTGGCTGTGTGTTTTGTGCACTTGAGTGTTAACACAGTGACTGCCATGCTGTGTAATTTACAAATATATGTACACTTATGGAGTAAAGGAAATATGAGGCCACGATGGCGTTTCTAACAATATTTTACAAATATATGACAGCAATTTTTACTGTCTTCTCGCAGTATTTACAACAAATAAAATAGAGAGTTTAAGATACCCGTTTTGGAAATTATGTGTACTGCAAAATCTATAAGTACACGTAGACATTTCCCGTAATTTCTGGTTAAGATACAAGTACTATGTGATGAAAATAATCCAATTGTTAAATAAAGATTAGCAGCAGGATAGGGCAAAAATCTATATAAAGTATTGAATTTTAAGTTTTCCATTGTTCTTTTAAAAACGTACTTCCCACAAAGGTAAATGCAATACAGCATGATAAGGAATGGTCCATCCCTAATCTGTGGAATATGGCAAAAACTAGAGGCTTTTTAAAATAGTGTTTTCAGGTGTATTTTTTTTATCTAAAACTGCATTTTAGCAACATATATAATGTAAGATACTTGACTATATTATTGCTTAAAAGTTGATTACATAAAATGAAGATTTAATAGTGAAAAGTTTATGTAAACTCTCATATTTTGTCCTTACTTGTAGAACTGTTTTTTCACATTGTGTACTTGTAGCTTTACGTACTCACTGGTTAAAAATGTCAAAGATGACGTCATCCGTCTCTTTGCAGTACACATCACGACGTGTACTTGTATCTTAAACTCTCTATTATCAAATTTTAGTGCTTGTACACCCACAAAGTGAAGGAAATGTGATATTTTATTTGTTTCCAGCAATATTTTACAAATATATGATCCAGCAATACTTTACTGTCATCGCACCTAGTACTGCCTTCTCGCAATATTTAAAGCAAATAAAATATCAAATGCTGATAGTTGTACACTCACAGAGTGAAGGAAACATGAGGCCACAATGGGGTTTCCAGCAATATTTTACAAATATATAATCCAACAATATTTTATTGTCACCACACCTAATACTGCCCTCTCGCAATATTTAAAACAAATAAAATATCAAATGCTGATACTTGTACACCCAAAGAGTGTTGGAAATATAAGGCTACAATGGGGTTTCTAACAATATTTTACAAGTATATGATCCAGAAATATTTTGCTAGTGGTGGCATCATTTATAAAAATAAAAACCAGTTACCGGGGCTTTGAAACGAACAAAATACGGTATTTCATATGCTTGTTACTGGCATTGATTATTTCTCGCGGTGCGTACATGAACCAGAACTTGCAACTGGAAATGGCTTTCGCGAGATACTAAAAAGTACGTAAACATGACTTTTGGTCAATGTAAAGTAAAAATGTGACATATTTAACAAAATATGTATTTTTTTTGGCGTTTTGATGAAGTATCAGCCATAAGAAAGCCCAAAATAATAACATTTTCCAAAACCGGTTCCCAAATATTCTTTGAGGATTTCGTTTTTTTCTTCCAAAACGAACGAAATACCGCACACCGGAAAACCATTAACAACACTATTTATTGTACAAATATTTTTACTGCACCCCTCCGCTCCAGAGCTCTGAATTTTATAAGGCACCACGTAAGGGATCCTGTTTGCAAAGAAAATAACAGCAAATTATCAATAAAGTGTAAGAAAAAGCTGGTGCACTTATTTTCTACTCAGCAAATTTTAATCCCCATTTTATAACAAGAACTTAAGAAGCGGGTACTTTTCAAAGCCTCAAGTGATGGTAACATTGTGTATTGTACAGGCACGGGGCCTCCCTGATGGAGGCTTGAGTGGGAGCAGTGAGGATGAGTCTGATATGGATGTACAAGAGGCAGATTTAGTTGGGGAGGACAGCAGTCGCACCATCAACAGTAAGGAAGGGAAGGGACTCAAACAGAAAGCCAAGTCTAAGAATGTAAGCATAAGTCAAAAGTTAGAATACAGTTTCAACTAATTTTTTATGAGCAGTGTCAGATCACAAGTACATATGTACTCCTTTGTGTCTGCACATGACATATAGTGCAAGCTTGTTTTATTTATTGAGTTAATATATTATAATGATATGAGTAAATATATCCATAAGTAAATGTATTGTGACACTTTAAGATTGATTCTCCAATTAAGAAAATTTTCTCAGTAAAGTAAAATTATTCTACCTTTACAGATAGCAATATTTGTATCCACCGGAAGCATCCGGTGGATACTTTGGTTTAGCGTTCGCTACGCCGCCGCCGCGCGTAGAGAGATTTTCGGCGTTAACGCTCTAAGAGGAAAACAACAGCAGCTAGGTTCACCAAATTTGCAGGATATCTTCATTGGGGGGTAAGCTTCTCTGGGAAGGAACATAGCCTCATTCTGAAAAACAAGATGGCTGCCATGGGCATTTCTTTGAAAATAATCTACATTTTTCTGCTGGCTGTTCCTCATAGGTAGAAGGTTGAATCTCTTCATAGGTGATATGTATGACACATATACATGTCCTCTACAACCTTGCACACATTTGTCCTTGAAGCTCCTAATTCAAGGTCATCCACGGAGTGCCGAAATAACCCACATGGCGGACTTTAAAAGTGCCTATATCTCCCTTATTATTGGTCCTAGAGGTTTGCAATGTGAAGCCAACCTATAGGAAATCATGTGCTGCGAATCTTCTGATATGGTTAGATTTGACCTTGGACCCCTCCTTCAAGGTCAAACGAGGATAGCCAAACTTAAAAGTGCTTATAACTCGCTTATTATCGATCCTAGAGGTTTGGGATGGTAAACCAACATATAGGAAATCATGGGCTGGGAATCTTCTGGCATGGTTGGATTTGACCTTGGGCCCCTCCTTCAAGGTCAAATGAGGACAGCCAAGCTTAAAAGTGCTTATAACTCGCTTATTATTGGTCCTAGAGGTTTGGGATGGTAAACCAACATATAGGAAATCATGGGCTAGGAATCTTCTGGCGTGGTCGGATTTGACCTTGGGCCCCTCCTTCAAGGTCAAACGAGGACAGCCAAACTTAAAACTGCTTATAACTTGCTTATTATTGGTCCTAGAGGTTTGGGATGGTAAACCAGCATATAGGAAATCATGGGCTGGGAATCTTCTGGTGTGGTCGGATTTGACCTTGGCCCCTCCTTCAAGGTCAAACGAGGATAGCCAAAGGTAAAAGTGCCTATAACTCGCTTATTATTGGTCCTAGAGGTTTGGGATGGTAAACCAACATATAGAAAATCATGGGCTGGGAATCTTGTGGTGTGGTCGGATTTGACCTTGGGCCCCTCATTCAAGGTCAAACGAGGACAGCCAAACTTAAAAGTGCTTATAACTCGCTTCTTATTGGTCCTAGAGGTTTGGGATGGTAAACCAGCATATAGAAAATCATGGTCTGGGAATCTTCTGGTGTGGTCAGATTTGACCTTGGGCCCCTCCTTCAAGGTCAAATGAGGATAGCCAAAGGTGAAAGTGCTTATAACTCGCTTATTATTGGTCCTAGAGGTTTGGGATGGTAAACCAGCATATAGGAAATCATGGGCTGGGAATCTTCTGGTGTGGTCGGATTTGACCTTGGGCCCCTCCTTCTAGGTCAAACGAGGACGGCCAAACTTAAAAGTGCTTATAACTCGCTTATTATTGGTCTCAGAGGTTTGGGATGGTAAACCAGCATATAGGAAATCATGGGCTGGGAATCTTCTGGTGTGGTCGGATTTGACCTTGGGCCCCTCCTTCAAGGTCAAACGAGGACAGCCAAACTTAAAAGTGCTTATAACTCGCTTATTATTGGTCCTAGAGGTTTGGGATGGTAAACCAGCATATAGAAAATCATGAGCTGGGAATCTTCTGGTGTGGTCGGATTTGATTGACCTTGGGCCCCTCGTTCAGGGTCCAATGAGGATAGGCAAAGGTAAAAGTGCTTATAACTCACTTATTATTGGTCCTAGAGGTTTGGGATGGTAAACCAACATATAGGAAATCATGGGCTGGGAATCTTCTGGTGTGGTCGGATTTGACCTTGGGCCCCTCCTTCAAGGTCAAACGAGGACAGCCAAACTTAAAAGTGCTTATAACTCGCTTATTATTGGTCCTAGAGGTTTGGGATGGTAAACCAGCATATAGAAAATCATGAGCTGGGAATCTTCTGGTGTGGTCGGATTTGATTGACCTTGGGCCCCTCGTTCAGGGTCCAATGAGGATAGGCAAAGGTAAAAGTGCTTATAACTCACTTATTATTGGCCCTAGAGGTTTTGGTGCATTGTCTTTACGGTGGATACAATTTGCATCGGTTCTCCGATGCGCTAGGTCTAGTTATACTAGTTTCTGAATATGTCAAATACAAATTACATTTGTCATCTAAAAGAAAGAACAAAATGTAATGTACTATTGTGACAATATTGTCTTGTATGATAAGGTAATATAGCATACTATATAACAAAGAAAATGCAGTAGTAAGTTACAAATGTAAATTTGACATAATTAAGCGTCCCTGAAAGGGCGCTTATTTGTTTTCGCCTCAGTTTCCTCGCCGCCGCCGCATTATGGTCTCCCTTGAATATCTCCCTTATTATTTGAAGGTTTCAAACCATATTTGGCACTTATATACCTTAGGCATGGGAAAATTTTTCTGCATGCTTAAATTTGACCTTTGACCTTTATGAAGGTCACATGATCAAAAACATTTTTTTAAGTACACCCCCCCGTCATCACAGTTCAGGAAAAACTACTTGCTACACAGCCTTATAATTTGACACACCTGTTCATACTATCGAAAACGCGAGCTGATTAGATTTTGGGAGCAATCCCTTGAAAAATGTCTCATTTATGGGTGATTTCCTCACACCTTCCAATCTGAGAGCCTTAAATTTAGGTCAACCCCCCTATTATCTTCTTAAGTATTGCATTTAGAGCCATAAAATGTATTGGGAGGTAATAGGAAACCATATGTGGAGAGTCTAAATAACCGGTCAGTTTTACCCCACGGCCCCCCTTATGGGTCAAACTGGGGTCAAAAAATAGCTGATTTTGAGTTTTTAGCTTACTGGCCAACGGCCGTAAGCTAATGGCATGGCCTGGCGTCGTCTTCGTTGTTGTTGTTGTTGTGGTTGTTGTCGGCGTCGTCAACAATTTTTTTCCAGCCTCTTCTCCTCAGAAACTACTGCACCGATTTCTTTGAAATTTGGTATGGAGCTTCCTTGGGTAGAGGACTATCATTTTTCCTCATTGCATGTTTTTCAACCAATCAGAGAAGTCACATGACCAAAAACATGTTTTTCAAAAGGGTGTGCTTGTCTGGATGATAACTTAAAAAGCGCTTCACCTATTCACATGAAATTTTGCAAGTACGTTCGTTATATACATGTCTGGAAATCAATAACTTTTCGAAGTGATCCAATACAAAATGGCCGACTTATTAATGATTTACTAAATGTCACGATTTTTCTTAACGCTGAAAAAACAAAAACGCGTGTATCTCCTTAACCGTGTGAGATAGAGCGATTTCGACGAAATTTTTGACCCACAGGGTATCTAAAAAATGTCTATTGGCAAGTTTCAAAAAATTTTCCCCTCCCCAAAAGTGGCGGCCATTTTTGAATTTTCGAATTTTTGCCGAAAATGGAAAAATACAAAATTGCTTGTATCTCCTTAACTGTGCGAGATAGAGCGATTTCGTCGAAATTTTTGACCCACAGGGTATCTAAGGAATGTACTATTGGCAATTTTCAAAAAATTTTCCCCTCCCCAAAAATGGCAGCCATTTTGAATTTTCGAATTTTTGCCAAAAATGGGAAAACACAAAATTGCTTGTATCTCCTTAACCATGTGACATAGAGCGATTTCGTCGAAATTTTCGACCCATAAGGTATCTTAGGAATGTACTCTTGGCAATTTTCAAAAAATTTTCCCCTCCCCAAAAATGGCGGCCATTTTAAATTTTCGAATTTTTGCCGAAAATTCGAAAACACAAAATTGCTTGTATCTCCTTAACCGTGTGAGATAGAGCGATTTCGTCGAAATTTTTGACCCACAGGGTATCAAAGAATGTACTATTGCCAATTTTCAAACATGTTCCCCTCCCCAAAAATGGCGGCCATTTTGAATTTTCGAATTTTTGCCAAAAATGGCAAAATACAAAATTGCTTGTATCTCCTTAACTGTGTGAGATAGAGCGATTTCGTCGAAATTTTCGACCCACAGGGTATCTAAGGAATGTACTATTGGCAATTTTCAAAAAATTTTCCCCTCCCCAAAAATGGCAGCCATTTTGAATTTTCGAATTTTTGCCAAAAATGACAAAACACAAAATTGCTTGTATATCCTTAACCATGTGACATAGAGCGATTTCGTCGAAATTTTCGACCCACAGGGTATCTAAGGAATGTATTATTGGCAATTTTCAAAAAATTTTCCCCTCCCCAAAAATGGCAGCCATTTTGAATTTTCGAATTTTTGCCAAAAATGACAAAACACAAAATTGCTTGTATCATTGTATCCACCGGATAGCATCCGGTGGATACATGTCTGGAAATCAATAACTTTTCGAAGTGATCCAATACAAAATGGCCGACTTATTAATGATTTACTAAATGTCACGATTTTTCTTAACGCTGAAAAAACAAAAACGCGTGTATCTCCTTAACCGTGTGAGATAGAGCGATTTCGACGAAATTTTTGACCCACAGGGTATCTAAAAATGTCTATTGGCAATTTTCAAAAAATTTTCCCCTCCCCAAAAATGGCGGCCATTTTGAATTTTCGAATTTTTGCCAAAAATGACAAAACACAAAATTGTTTGTATCTCCTTAACCATGTGACATAGAGCGATTTCGTCGAAATTTTCGACCCACAGGGTATCTAAGGAATGTACTCTTGGCAATTTTCAAAAAATTTTCCCCTCCCCAAAAATGGCAGCCATTTTGAATTTTCGAATTTTTGCCGAAAATTCGAAAACACAAAATTACTTGTATCTCCTTAACCGTGTGAGATAGAGCGATTTCGTCGAAATTTTTTGACCCACAGGGTATCAAGGAATGTACTATTGCCAATTTTCAAACATGTTCCCCTCCCCAAAAATGGCGGCCATTTTGAATTTTCGAATTTTTGCCAAAAATGGCAAAACACAAAATTGCTTGTATCTCCTTAACCGTGCGAGATAGAGCGATTTTGTCGAAATATTTTCGACCCACAGGGTATCTAAGGAATGTACTAATGTCAATTTTCAAAAAATTTTCCCCTCCCCAAAAATGGCGGACATTTTGAATTTTCGAATTTTTGCCAAAAATGGCAAAACACAAAATTGCTTGTATCTCCTTAACCGTGCGAGATAGAGCGATTTTGTCGAAATATTTTCGACCCACAGGGTATCTAAGGAATGTACTAATGTCAATTTTCAAAAAATTTTCCCCTCCCCAAAAATGGCGGACATTTTGAATTTTCGAATTTTTGCCAAAAATGGCAAAACACAAAATTGCTTGTATCTCCTTAACCGTGCGAGATAGAGCGATTTTGTCGAAATATTTTCGACCCACAGGGTATCTAAGGAATGTACTAATGTCAATTTTCAAAAAATTTTCCCCTCCCCAAAAATGGCGGACATTTTGAATTTTCGAATTTTTGCCAAAAATGGGAAAACACAAAATTGCTTGTATCTCCTTAACTGTGCGAGATAGAGCGATTTCGTCGAAATTTTCGACCCACAGGGTATCTAAGGAGTGTATTATTGGCAATTTTCAAAAAATTTTCCCCTCCCCAAAAATGGCAGCCATTTTGAATTTTCGAATTTTTGCCGAAAATTCGAAAACACAAAATTACTTGTATCTCCTTAACCGTGTGAGATAGAGCGATTTCGTCGAAATTTTTTGACCCACAGGGTATCAAGGAATGTACTATTGCCAATTTTCAAACATGTTCCCCTCCCCAAAAATAGCGGCCATTTTGAATTTTCGAATTTTTGCCAAAAATGGCAAAACACAAAATTGCTTGTATCTCCTTAACCGTGCGAGATAGAGCGATTTCGTCGAAATATTTTCGACCCACAGGGTATCTAAGGAATGTACTAATGTCAATTTTCAAAAAATTTTCCCCTCCCCAAAAATGGCGGACATTTTGAATTTTCGAATTTTTGCCAAAAATGGGAAAACACAAAATTGCTTGTATCTCCTTAACTGTGCGAGATAGAGCGATTTCGTCGAAATTTTCGACCCACAGGGTATCTAAGGAGTGTATTATTGGCAATTTTCAAAAAATTTTCCCCTCCCCAAAAGTGGCAGCCATTTTGAATTTTCGAATTTTTGCCAAAAATGACAAAACACAAAATTGCTTGTATCTCCTTAACCATGTGAGATAGAGCGATTTTGTCGAAATTTTCGACCCACAGGGTATCTAAGGAATGTACTCTTGGCAATTTTCAAAAAAATTTCCCCTCCCCAAAAATGGCGGCCATTTTGAATTTTCGAATTTTTGCCGAAAATTCAAAAACACAAAATTGCTTCTATCTCTTTAACCGTGTGAGATAGAGCGATTTCGTTGAAATTTTCGACCCACAGGGTATCTAAGGAATGTACTAATGTCAATTTTCAAACATGTTCCCCTCCCCAAAAATGGCGGCCATTTTTGCCGAAAATTCAAAAACACAAAATTGCTTGTATCTCCTTAACCGTGCGAGATAGAGCGATTTTGTCAAAATTTTCGACCCACAGGGTATCTAAGGAATGTACTAATGTCAATTTTCAAAAAATTTTCCCCTCCCCAAAAATGGCGGCCATTTTGAATTTTCGAATTTTTGCCAAAAATGGGAAAACACAAAATTGCTTGTATCTCCTTAACTGTGCGAGATAGAGCGATTTCGTTGAAATTTTCGACCCACAGGGTATCTAAGGAATGTATTATTGGCAATTTTCAAAAAAATTTCCCGTCCCCAAAAATGGCAGCCATTTAGAATTTTCGAATTTTTGCCAAAAATGACAAAACACAAAATTGGTTGTATCTCCTTAACCATGTGAGATAGAGCGATTTCGTCGAAATTTTCGACCCACGGGGTATCTAAGGAATGTATTATTGGCAATTTTCAAAAAATTTTCCCCTCCCCAAAAATGGCGGCCATTTTGAATTTTCGCCAAAAATGGCAAAACACAAAATTGCTTGTATCTCCTTAACCGTGCGAGATCGAGCGATTTCGTTGAAATTTTCGACACATAGGGAAAAAATTGATTTTTTTTTTCAAATTTTGGCGGCCATCTTCGATTTATGCGGAAAATAAAAAATGGTAATATCTCAGAAACTGTAAGAGATAGCGCAATTTTGAGTAAATGTTGGACCCTAGAGATAGTAAAGAATAATAACGCTTGGATTATTACTTATGTTAAAGCTGTGGGGTATACTTTCTCCCACATTTATTTCATATTTGGTAGATATCTTGTCACACTTTTTGTAGATCAAGATGCGATGTGAAAATCAAGTGAGTAAAACCCTTTTTACATTTTCTGAGTAAAAGCCTTAGGTCTCAAAAAATTGTCCGGGCCCAGACATGATGTAAAAATGGCAAGGTCACTACAGTAAGGTGAAACTAAGGTTACACTATCGAAAACACACAATAACCTAATTTATACTCCTGACATTCTAAGAAAAGTTTTTTCCTAACTTTCTGGTACATAATGAAATGTATGCATGCAAAACTGACAAATAATAATTGCTTTATTGAAGAAGTTGTATTACATTGAAGTTTTAGTTATGTTCACGATATATATTCTTTTGCATAATCACCGACCTATTTCGGTGACCAGGTTATATCATCACAGAATATAAAAATACATGTGACGAAATACACAAGTATTAAGTTTAAACAATACAATAGGATAATAAATAACTTTGTACATGAACAACAGTATACAGAATAAAAATGTCAAATGAGGTTTGTATTTATTGTGATCAATACAGCCTTGTAATCTGACCATGGACATTCTACAAAACCAGTTAAGTTTGTAAACACAAGATCAATACAGGAGCCATAATCTGTAGTTCTTAATGTACAGATTTCAGAATTAACAAACATGTTATTTACAAAAATCTTCACATAAATAAATTCGTAAGTAAATTCAAAGATACTGCTATGCTCACATGACAACTCCACTTGAAATATTAAAAGAAAAGTATTTGGGTGGCACAACCATAACATGCGGGTCGCCAGTAAGCAGCAGGCCTTGGCCTATTTTTACCTTATATCTCCTTTATTGTTGCTTTTATAGCTTCAGAATGTATTAAGAGGTATTGGGAAAGCATATGTGGAGAGTCTAAATAGCCGGTCAGTTTTACCCCCCGACCCCCCCCTTATGGGGCAAACTGGGGTCATAAATAGCTGCTTTGGAGTTTTTGCCTTATATCTCCTTTATCGTTGCTTTTATAGCTTTAGAATGTATTAAGAGGTATTGGGAAAGCATATGTGGAGAGTCTAAATAGCCGGTCAGTTTTACCCCCCGACCCCCCCTTATGGGGCAAACTGGGGTCATAAATAGCTGCTTTGGAGTTTTTGCCTTATATCTCCTTTATCATTGCTTTTATAGCTTCAGAATGTAGTAAGAGGTATTGGGAAAGCATATGTGGAGAATCTAAATAGCCGGTCAGCTTTACCCCCCGACCCCCCTTATGGGTCAAACTGGGGTCATAAAATAGCTGATTTTGAGTTTTTGCCTTATATCTCCTTTATTGTTGCTTTTATAGCTTCAGAATGTATGAAGAGGTATTGGGAAAGCATATGTGGAGAGTCTAAATAGCCAGTCAGTTTTACCCCCCAACCCCCCCTTATGGGTCAAACTGGGGTCATAAAATAGCTGATTTTGAGTTTTTGCCTTATATCTCCTTTATTGTTGCTTTTATAGATTGAGAATGTATTAAGAAGTATTGGGAAAGCGTATGTGGAGAGTCTAAGTAGCCGGTCAGTTTTACCACCCGACCCTTTTGCTTTTATGCTTTCACAATGTATTAAAACCTTTTGCAAAACCCTGTGGACAATCTAAATAGCAATACATACTTGCACACATGATTATATATGAAGTTATCAATACTCGTTACTGAAATGCTTTGTAGCATTTACACAAAATTTACTAAAGTTACATCCAATGTACAACACTTTCTCCAGCTTGTCTATGTCTACAACGCTTGTTTATGTTAATTAAAGAAGACATTTGTAGGATTTTCCCTGTCATGATATCACTAAAGGGGTTGGTTTATGTAACAGTACAGTACACCTTTGTGCATTCTTAGCTTTACAGCATGCTTATTAAAACCACAAGGCATTTTAAACTCTCAGGGACGCTTCGCTTTTGTTAGCAAAAGCATTCATCTAGTTGTAATGCAGAGTAGTATTTGTTATCCATGTAACATGCATGAAATATATAACATGTGATTTATTTCAACTGTGGTAATGTACTGTACTTCAGGTCATTTCCAAAGCAGCAGAAAAATTGAAAAGATCGAAAAATAAACAGTCTGATACCTTAAACGGGAAAAATAGGAAAAGGAAAAGTAGTGGAGAGAAGAACTCAGGTTGGTTTTACAAACTGATGTGTTGGATTCTTTGTGAGAGAGAAAAAGATGGAAATAAATCACAATTTAAAAAATTACATCAAATTTTGTTTAATTTGGGTTATTTTCTTAAAATTTTTATGTTAAGTGAATGTAGAAATGTGCTTCTCCTAAAAGTGCATAATGCTACTGATTATGAATTTATGTGTAATTTGTATAGAAGATGGCAAAAAGGTAAAAGTTGAGGAAATGAAACCAAAAGAAAGGAAGAAATTAAGAAAACAACTGAGAACTAATTATGTCTTGTCACATGAAGCCAAAAAGTTATGGGAAGATCTAAGAAGGTAAGTTAAAGACAATAAAGTAACAAAAGGCCAATTGAGAAGTATTATTATCAAACCCGGTGACAGAAATCTTGTGTCCTAGAAGTGATATAAATTTGTCATGCGATGATGACAATGAAGTATGTCTAATAAAAATACAAAAGTATCCTTATCACCCAAGTACCCTTAAAGATTTTTTTTATGTCAGCTGACATTATGTCATCACTCTGCGGCGTGGGCGTACGCGTCTGCGTCCACGAATGCGTCCGCGTGAACATCTTCTCCTCCAAAACTACAAGGCCTAGAGACATGCTGTTTTTTTTAAAAGATACCTTATCTATCGAGGATGAAAAATTGTTCAAGGCATGCAAATCTGTCTGTTCGTCTGTTTGCTAGAGACATTACAAGGGGAGTACCCCCACCAAAAGTGTGAAAATTTCAACAGTTTATCACAATTTTCTCTGTGACTATTGCAGGGATTTCTCTCATATCTTGCATATATGTACTAGGCCAGAGGTAGATTCTCTTGTGTGAGTATGAGACCTGGATCTGTCTTCATTTTTTTTTAATAAATTTTTTTAATAATTTTTAATGCACTAAAATTCATGAAATCATGCACTAAATCACTTATAACTTGAAAAGTGTTGCATTTAGAGCATTTTGTTAAAATGTGTTATTCAGCTACTTTTTTCATAGCTACAACATGGTGAGTAACTTGGGTGTCTGTCTCAATAGCTAAGTGAGTAATAGCTACTTTTGGGCTTTTCAGTAACTTCCATCATAAGTAAAATCACTTATAACTTGAAAACTATTGCATTTAGAGAATTTTGTATAAATATGTTATTCAGCTACTTTTGGATCAGCTATAACATAGTAAAATTTCAGACCTGTAGCACATGCCATAGCTGAGTAATAGCTACTTTTAGGTTATCACTGTTGAGTAAATCACTTATAACTTGAAAACTATTGCATTTAGAGTATTTCATATAAATATGTTATTCAGCTACTTTTGGGTCAGCTATAACATAGTAAAATTTCAGACCTGTAGCTCATGGCATAGCTGAGTAATAGCTACTTTTAGGTTATCACTGTTGAGTAAATCACTTATAACTTGAAAACTATTGCATTTAGAGTATTTCATATAAATATGTTATTCAGCTACTTTTGCGTCAGCTATAACATAGTAAAATTAGAGGCCTATAGCTCATGGCACAACGGAGCAATAGCTATTTTCAGGTACTGACTGTTGAGTAAATCAGCTGTAACTTGAAAGATATTGCATTTTGAGTATTTTGTTAAAATATGTTGTTTACCTACTTTTGGGTCAGCTATAACATAGTGAAATTAGAGACCTATAGCTCATGGCACAACGGAGCAATAGCTATTTTCAGGTTCTCACTACTGAGTAAATCAGCTGTAACTTGAAAAATATTGCATTTACAGTAATTTGCTTAAATATGTTGTTCAAATACTTTTGGGTCAGCTATAACATAGTGAAATTACAGACCTATAGCTCATGGCATAGCTGAGCAATAGCTATTTTCAGGTTCTCACTACTGAGTAAATCTATTGTAACTTGAAAACTATTGCATTTACAGTAATTTGCTTAAATATGTTGTTCACCTACTTTTGGGTCAGCTATAACATAGTAAAATTCAGACATGTAGCTCATTGCATAGCTGAGTAATAGCTACTTTGAGGTTATCACTGTTGAGTAAATCAGTTGTAACTTGAAAACTATTACATTTAGAGTATTTCGTTTAAATATGTTATTCACATAATTTTTAGTCAGCTATAACATAGTGAAATTGCAGACCTCTATGTCATATCATAGCTGAGCAATAGCTACTTTCAGGTCTCACTGTTGAGTAAATCATTGTATCCAATGGATAGCCGCAGTGTGTAGAGAGATTTCACCGTTACCGCTCTTAACGAAAAAAATATTATAGCTAGCCTTCTTAAGTTTGCAGGATATATTACCGTAATAACCATGAAATGTTGCCTGGGAATATTTTGGGCCTCATTTTGAAAAACAAGATAGCTGCCAGGGACGTTAATTCGACTTTAAACCAGGACTTTTGTTGGCCCTCTAGAGCAAAGGGTATTATAGATGGAGATCTCAAATTCGCAGGATATGTTCCTCATTATAAAATCTTGACTGGGAGTATTTTTGGCCTCCTTTTGAAAAACAAGATGGCCGCCACAGGTGTTTCTTTGTCAGTCATGAAAAGTGCTTATATCTCCCATATTATTGGTCCTAGAGGTTTGGGATGGTAAACCAACCTGTAGGAAATCATGGGCTGGGAATCTTTTGGTGTGGTCAAATTTGACCTTTGACCCCTCCTTCAAGGTCAAACAAGGATAGCCAAACTTAAAAGTGCTTATAACTTGCTTATTATTGGTCCTAGAGGTTTGGAATGGTAAACAGACATATAGGAAATCATGGCCTGGGAATCTGTTGATGTGGTCCGATTTGACCTTGGACCCCTCCTTCAAGGTCAAATGAGGATAGCCAAACTTAAAAGTGCTTATAACTCGCTTATTATTGGTCCTACAGGTTTGGAATGGAAACCAACCTATAGAAAACCATTGGCTGGGAATCTTTTGGTGTGGTCGAATTTGACCATGGACCCTGCCTTCAAGGTCAAACGAAGATAGCCAAACTTAAAAGTGCTTATAACTTGCTTATTATTGGTCCTAGAGGTTTGGGATGGTAAACCATCCTATAGGAAATCATGCGCTGAGAATCTTTTGGTGTGGTCAGATTTGACCTTTGGACCCCTCCTCCAAGGTCAAATGAGGACAGCCAAACTTAAAAGTGCTTATAACTCGCTTATTATTGGTCCTAGAGGTTTGGGATGGTAAACCAACATATAGAAAATCATGGGCTGGGAATGTTTTTGTGAGGTTGGATTTGACCTTGGACCCCTTCTTCAGGGTCAAACGAGGATATTGCATTTGCAGTATTTCTTTAAATATGTTTTAGCCTACTTTTTACACTTAAACAATTACCTTGTTACTTTCCTTCATAATCCCATTTGCGGGGCACAACTTATTTGTCCTTCTGTCAGCTTCGGAATTTCTTTCGAACATGCTGTTCAATTACCATTTACTGTACTTCTGTACAGCACTTTCCCTGATAATTATGCTTTCCTCTCATTATCACCTTCACAAATCAAAAACACTCACTCAGCTGACACAGTGCCCGTTCACGGGCACTCTACTCTTGTTTTAAATTCTAACCACTAAACATATGGGAATATTGATTTTGAAAATACCACAAACTGATTTTCTCCAGATATGACATAAATTGCTTTTTTTTATGCTTTGTAATCAATAGATTTGAAATTGTGAGTTTCTGGGAAAATGCCATATTTTGCCTGAGTAAAGTATGTGCTTCCAAAATGTGGTACTGTGATGATTTGAACATCTGTAAACTGGCTATTCAAAGTAGGATTTAAACTTGCATTTGTTTGATAGACAAAGGTAGTGGTATAATTTATAGTCAGTGTGTTTTGCAGTGGTTTTGGAGTTATTAACGCTCGACGAGAGGAGAGGATTATTGTGAACAGTCTTGTCTGTCTTTCTGTCATTCTGTCTGTGCACCATTTTGTCCTTATAACTCAAAAACTGTTACGTCAATTGAGCTCAAATTTGGTGGGCAGATATTCATGGGGTACAGATGGATTCCTCAAAATTTGTTGTAATTGGATTTAAAATTAAAGTCAGGAGAGAAATTTTATTGTTTTCAATTGGGTATGTAGAGTGAAATCTGCTTCTCATCACATACGTAAAAAAAATCATTATCATGACAGAATTTCTTCCTCGTGAATTTTTGTCCACTTTCTTGTGAGTTGTGACGTAGGCCATGTGTAGTATGCCCTAATTACGTCACTTCATTCATTATTTCTTTGCCAAAGTATTTTGGTCACTGTCTTCCTACACAGTGTAAATTTAAATGACAATAGATGGGAGAGAATGTTTTATAACACTTGCAAGTCGAATCACATCCAGTTGATCGTTCCGCTCTCTCCGAGTGCACCATGTTTTTCACTTTGTTTTGAATGTAATGTTTTTAGAATACCGGTATCCGTAATTCTTTATCTCTTTCACACTCTCTTTGTTTGACAGGATGAATCTGAGTGCAGATCAAAGGTTCCAAACAAGTGCTGACTTACACAAGCTCATCCAAGGAAAGGCAAAAGATGTATGTACATGTTTTTTTGTTAATTTTTGCTATTTTTTTCAAAGATTCCGATAATAATCTAGAAATTGTACACAAATTGTGAGTGGTGATTCAATAAACTTGTCTCACAGAGTTGTACTGAGAAGTGAAGCCGAATTCTTCAACACTTGTATGTATGTCTCTCTCAGAATTGAACTCAAAACAGAAAAGACATAAAAACTTCTTTTAAAAAATTTTCAGTTTCTCCAGAAGTAAAATTGTTTTAAATTTTCAAAGCTTTTTGATAAGTTATACATATGTATTTACAACAGCTGATCTTTGCACACGACACATCTCGGGTAATTCAGTGCTTGATGAAGTATGGTGCCCAAGAACACAAAAATGCCCTGTTTGATGAACTAAAAGGTAAGTATAAATTTTTGAAGAGTAATAATTGAATATGAGTTTTCTGCTTATGAGTTTGTTTACAAAATAATATATCAGGTATTTTATTTCATTATGTTCATAATTGGTTTCAAAGGTATAGCTTATACGCTAACAATTGTTTTTGAAAAATATCGAAGTCAATGATATTCTTCAACTTGGTACATTATTACCAATGAACAATGTATAGCTATATAGGACAGCTTTGCAGGGATTTACTACTGTAAAAATTAAATCTTTTCGATTATTGATATGTTAATTATATGGAATTTTCTCACAGACAATGAACTTGTTATAAAAGCAGTTTCTAAGTAAGCAATGTACAAACCCTGTTAAGCTTAAAAATGTTGATGTTTTGTAGTTGAACTGTCACTTGAATTATTAAAATCAGAAATTGCAGAGTTTATGTTTGATGAGATTATAATCCACTCCTTTGTTCAATTTCAGGGGAAATTGTAGTTATGGCAAAGTCCAAATATGCAAAGTTTTTTGTGAGAAAGCTTCTGAAGTATGGGTAAGCTCAGAGCCAGTTTTTAAAAGTAAAAATAATCAGTTAAACTAAATGACCTTTAATTACATTGCCATGTGAACTTACATATTAAGAAATGCACTACCAGGTAAAGTAAATCATAAGATAAACTATTTTACCTATGAAGTGGTTAATGTCTATGCAAGAGGTACATCTTTGAAGTAAAATATTAGTAGGGATGGGTCGGTATCAAAAATGTGTACATCGGGAGGTCGCCAATGCAAAACCGTACCGAATCTGGGACTCCACGTTTTAGTACACCCCAATCAAACATGGACGTTTCCTCTTAACGACATCGCAATTAAAGTCCCCAAATGGCCAAAATATGTGAGAAACCTGTATAATTTCTTCAGATTTCTTGTTTGTTCCCAATATTTTAAGTTTTCCTTCCATTTTATGAGTTGTCAAGCGAGATTTAGGTTATAAAGTGTCGTAACCAAAACATGGCAGTTCTCCTCAACGTGTCAAAAAAAGTCTGCAAATGGACGAAAATATGGGGATAAAAGCTTATAATTTCTTCAGATTTTGGCTTTGTTTCTAATATTTTAACTCTTCCTTCTATTATATATGTTGACAAGCGAAGTGGCGGTTTTAAAATCTCGTTACGGTATTTCAGTAAAATGCTCTCGATACCGAGATACTGGAACTACCGACCCATCCCTAAATATTAGTCATGTAGTATATAAACCAACAGGTTAAAACTCTGAAGGAATATTCTAAAATGGTAGGCTGCGCAGTGACCTTGGACACGTCTTTTGCGCAATTCAGAAATCGCGAATATAGAACGGTAAATAAAGTAACGCTGTTGAATTCTATGTACATCATCCCTTCGCGTACAAATGTAAACAAACGATTCGCGGTAAAATAAGTGGTTAAAATATTCATAAAATTGTTATTTCTTGCTTGATTTTAATAAATAGCATATCGTTTTAAAGCTTACAAAAAATTGAAAGCATCTACAGTGACAATCTCTCAATATTTCATAACAAATTCTATGAAAATAGAGTGACAAAAATACTTACTTTTTTACCCTAGATATCGCTATGTATGTTTCACTGATAGAACAGCCAACATGGCATTGGATTTGTTTTGATTTTTGCGTAAGATTTACTGCTTATTTTTACCAAAATATTAATGTAACCATTTTAGAATAGGAATAAAAGACAAATTCTCGTGCTTTATGATGGTTTTAAACTATCGATCTGCTGTATTAAAGCACTCAGCCCATATGTCTTTTATTCCTATAATAAAGGATTTCTTGTCCCATGAATCACTTAGTACAAGTCAAGCACATTTTAAGCAATAAAGAACTCCTGAAATACCTGTTGTACTGTTACAATTTTTTTCTGTTCTCTCTGTGATTAACACGATTATATTTGTAAGTGCATTCTTGTTGCAGTAACAAAGAACAGAGAAAACATGTGTTTGAATGTTTGTATGGCAATGTGAAGAGGCTCATAAAACACAGGGTAATGTGACATTTTGTAATTTGATTAGTACAAATAATGTCCAGTTACAGTTAAACTTTCTATAGCATGTATATTTGTGAGTAATAATAAATTCTTAAATGTAAAGTACGTAGAAAAGAGTTAACACTTTAAGAATCTTTATGGTAAAAATAAACCTCAGTAACTTCTGTACTATGTTTTTGTATAAAATGGTAGACTGCCTTCCAAGGTCACAGACTACAATCGCTTATTTCACAAGAAATGTCAAGATTTAAATGCAAAGCAAGCATCTTCTCTCATAGAATAGCCAAGTCTTAGTTACACCAAAACCTTCAAAGGCTGTGCGGGTATTGTTTTCACCCAAGGCATAAGGTATGGAAACTTTATTTATTTATTTATTTGGGGTTTTACGTCGCTTTCAACACTGTACAGGTCATATCACGACGGGTAGTTCGAAGGGCAGAGGAAACCAGTACATAGAGTTCGTTGGGGTTCTGTACTGTAAACTGCCGATGAACGGCAAGCAACTACCAGCTTTCCCACTTGAGACCGTGACGGGGATCGAACCCCGGCCTCAGAGGTGGGAGGTATGGAAACTTTAAAGTGTAGAAAGATTAATCCTTGGTAGGGGGCATTAGTTGGAGGGTGTAGGTGTGCAACATCATGGTGTAACCTGGATTTGACCTTTGACCTTCGCGTAGTGACCTTGAGTTTGAAAATCTTTTCTGGGCCATATCTCAGAAACCATAAGGTGTAGGATGTTTATACTAGGTAGGGGCATTGGTTGGGGGTGTAGGTGTGCAGTCTCATCGTGTGACCTTGATTTGGCCTTGCCGTAGTGACCTTGAGTATGAAAATGTTGTCTGGGCAATATCTTGGAAACCATAAGGCTTATGAAGTTTATACTTGGCTGGGACATTAGTTTAGGGGTGTAGCTGTGCAGTGTCATGGTGTAACCTTGACTTTTCACCTTGACATAGTGAACCTGATCTTTAAATTCTTGTCCAAGCAATATCTGTGGTGTCCAATGCAGTGTTCACGACTCATACAAATTTGTTGCTGGCCAACAGGGCCAATAATTTGAAAAAGTTGATGGCCCAACTGAAAAGTTGCTGGCTAAATTTAAAAATTTAAAAATGAAGTAATTTACATATGAAAACCAAATTTTTTTGATTCAACATGCTTTACAGCTTACAATATACCATTACTTGTTGGAAAAAAGAGGTGTAAAATCATTGAAAAATCTACAATGTATATCTCTGAGTTAGAAGAGTCGTAATTAGACTGATCACCAGATTCGTAATCAGAACAACGAGGGTCATTGCTTACTGCCGAATTTTTAACATCTTCATCAATGGAAAAAAAGAAGAAAGAAAAAAGAAGTAAAAATGGAACAAGAAAAAAATCTTCATCAGTGGTTGTGCCATTGGTCAATCACATTTTCCCTTTATTTTTATACATTAACCAACCAAATTTCTCTGTTGTCTCATCCAATAGTTTACCCAAGAACTTCATCAAAACATATCAGACACGGTGTTAAATTTTACTAATGGCATAGAAAATGCAGTCAAACAGCCTAAAACACACCAAAATTGATCAAAACGACGCATCAAAAAGATGGGAATAAAAACCCCACACAGAATATTCTTTTGATTTGGATGGATAAAATATTAACAGAAACGTTTTGAATGGTTGTTGTGATGAGTGATAATACAAGCTGCCAACTTGAGATGAAATATGGACAGAATTCTCAAGCTTTTACCCCACAGCCCTTAAGGGCTGTCAGGGTATTGTTTTCACCCATGGTGTCCGGATGGGCGGGCGGCGGTTAGTGGTGTTATCGTCTGGGTATATGAGGTCTCGATGCCGTGAAGAAAACAGTGAGCGATATCGCGGTGCCATCGTTTCACAAATTAAACCTACATTTGCTTTCTAAATAGATGTGCATTGACAACAAATACTGAAATAAAATAGATTTTATGTTTTATTTGTGCTGACAGTTGTTAAAATGGTGAATATTTGAAGCAATAAAAAGTAAACAAAACTTACGTTTTTCACTTCCTGTAAGAAGTGGAAAGAGTCATCACCATAGTTACGTCACAAACCAAAACAAAACTGCATAGAAGTAGAAATTAGATGAATATTCACCGTATTTTTATGAAATCCCCTTGAAAATAAGCTAAAGTTAATGGTTAAAAATGTTTATGAGATACATCGCGGATGATCATTAATCCTCGATTATCGTCCATTTTTCATCACCGGTGAATCTGCGATATCACCGCTCGTGATGACACCACTAGCGGCGGGAAAAAGTTTGTCTGGGCTGTATCTCAGAAACCGTAAGGTGTAGGAAATTGATACTTGGTAGGGACATTGGTTAGGATGTGTAGGTGTGCAACGTCATGGTCTGACTTGATTTGACCTTTGACCTTGCTTGAGTGTGAAAATCTTGTCTGGGCTATATCTCAGAAACAGTGAGGTGTAGGAAGTTGATACTTGGTAGGGACATTGGTTAGGATGTGTAGGTGTGCAACGTCATGGTCTGACCTTGATTTGACCTTTGACCTAGCCGTAGTGACCTTGAGTGTGAAAATCTTGTCCGGGCTATATCTCGGAAACCGTAAGGTGTAGGAAGTTGATACTTGGTAGGGACATTGGTTAGGGGTTGTAGGTGTGCAACGTTATGGTCTGACCTTGATTTGACCTTTGACCTTGGTGTAGTGACCTTGACCTATAAAATCTTGTCTGGGCTATATCTCGGAAACTGTAAGGTGTAGGTAGTTGATACTTGGTAGGGGCATTGGTTAGGAGGTGTAGGTGTGCAGCATCATGGTCTGATCAGGATTTGACCTTTGACCTTGCCATAGTGACCTTGACCTATAAAATCTTGTCCGGGCTATATCTCTGAAACCATGAGGTGTAGGAAGTTGATACTTACTAGGGACATTGGTTAGGGTGTGTAGGTGTGCAACGTCATGGTGTGACTTTGATTTGACCTTTGACCTTGCCGTAGTGACCTTGACCTATAAAATCTTGTCCGGGCTTTATCTCGGAAACCATGAGGTATTGGAAGTTGATACTTGGTAGGGACATTGGTTAGGAGGTGTAGGTGTGGAACGCCATGTTCTGACCAGGATTTGACCTTTCCGTAGTGACCTTGACCTATAAAATCTTGTCCGGCCTATATCTCGGAAACCGTGAGGTGTAGGAAGTTGATACTTACTAGGGACATTGGTTAGGGCGTGTAGGTGTGCAGCGTCATGTGACCTTGATTTGATCTTTGACCTTGTCGTAGTGACCTTGACCTTTAAAATATTGTTACACCTTTGGGTCTGTCTTTTGAAGAAAATTAAACACTGTTAAAATCATATTAGAATTCATTAAGAATTTTACTTTTACAACTTCCCATTGTAACAGATGGTATTTCATAAAGTGAGCCACAAATTTTGCTCCAACACCACACATAAGCATTAATTGAATGTATTACCACTTCTGTATGCATGGTAATATTCAAAACATCTAAACCATAATTCACCCATGCCAGATGTAGATAAAGTACATACATTATCTTTCTCTTAGACAGTATTTTCTCTATTTAAACATTGTTTGGACCTTTATATAACTGACAGTGCTCTGAAAGTATCCTGAAGTTTGTACTGATACAGTACTTCTATATCTCATGGTGTTAAAAATATTTCCCTAGGCTGTGGGGTACGGGCATCTGTGATGCTATTTTTGGTAATTTTCTTTAAAATTAAAGCATTCTCCTTGTTGTAAATTGTTTATTTTACTGCTCAACTGGACCAAGAAATCCTCAAAGATGTAGTCCCACCGCAATACTTGGTAGCCTCAGGCCAGCGGCTGTTACGAACAGTGGTCCAATGCTGTTTCCCCTGTGGGGTACGGGCATCCGTGGAAACTATTAGTATTTGTTATTTTGGGGAGACATTGATTTGAACATATGTATTTATAATCAACAGGAGGCTGCAGAGATAATAGAGTGTGCATATAATGATTATGCAAATGCACAAGAAAGAGCTGGCTTAGTTGAAGACTTTTATGGCCCAAGTTTTGCACTATGTAAGGTGGGTACATTTCTGCAAATATAAATGATATGTTTGTAAATAGAACAAACATGGCATGGTGTACAGTAGAACCTTGATGATCTGAAGTTCTGTTGTCTATTTCAGTAGTGGTGTGAACAGTAAACCAGCATACCACATTTCGTTTCGTTTAGGTAGAAATCATGAAATATTTAAGTACCAGTTATTGAAAACATCATTTTATTAGGCTTTCTACTGGTTAATACTTCATCAAAACAATAAAGAACATATACATTCAAGGAAACGTCTTACATTTTTACTTTATATTCATAGTAAATGAAGTTTACAAATTTCAAAATATCTCGTGAATACATATTTCTTCTTGAGAATAAAGCTCATGTACGCTCGCATAGAATTTTTTACGATATCAATGCATACTTTCCAAATCTTGAATTTTGTTTGGTTTCAAAGCCCCGGAAACCGGTTTATGTTTTCAGAACCAGTTCGACCACTAATTTTCTGTTTAACTCCTTTCTTCTCTCCAAAGCTGCACTTCTCAACAAAAGCAATTGTAGAGCACATACCTTCACCCAACATCTCCACTATTGCTTATGAGTGAAATTTGATGTAATTGGTGGAGTAGTTTTATTCATAATCTTGCTAAATACTTGAATTTTTTACCAAATTATCTTGGTGCTTACCAACAAACAAGGCATCCAAAATACTCCTCCACCCAATATATGGCATCAACCTAGTGTTGGGTCATGCAAGTAATTTTCCATTTTAGTTGCTGGCCTATTCTCCAAACAACAAATCCATCCTCAGTTTGCGGTTACATAGGTTGATATATATATAGAAAATTTAAACTACATTGAACATTATTATGTAGCAATTTTATTTATTTTGTTTCATTTGAGAATGAATACAAAAAATAATTTATGGAAGTTTTTCTGAAACTATCTAATTTTTTTTGTCAATTTGTTATTCATACCAACTATAGTTATAAATCTAGTTTTTTATGTAATAACCACTTATAAGCTGTAAGTTTATGATATTTATATCCCCAGACGAAAGTCGGGGATATATTGGATTCAGGTCCGTCGCGCCGCCGCCGTAGAAATTTCCTTGTGGACGCGATAACTCAAAAACAAATTAATATTTTTTTTTCAAACTTGGTACACATGTTAAGGGTGCCCAAAGGAAGATCCCTATTTTAAGGTGACCTTAAACTCCCAATAAAAAAGAACTTATGGCCACCTTAAGGTCAGAAATTGGACTTTTGGCCACTTAGAGCCCTGTAGGTCACAAACTATGATGCTCAGCTGGCTGAAATTTTACCTGACAACACATTAATACGTTCTTAGTACATGTGCCGAAAATCACGACTTTAAGTTGAGGAGAAAATTGTGTTTGAGGCCCATAAATACCCCCACTTAGGGATTTTTTGCTATATTTTTCACATATTTTGCCCTATACTTTGGAAGTGGTAATTCTGATGAGTCTCAAATTGCGCTAGGTATAACTTTGATATGTAATCCTTGTCTGTAGAAAATTTTAGGGCTGTAGGTTTACCCAAAGGGGTCGACTTAAGGTCTCAAAAGTGCCCACAGAGACCCAATTTATGCACTTTTTGCCACTTTCAAGCACTGTAGCTTTCAAACTATGTCTCTCATCTAAGTTAAATATCATCTGGGAATATATCTATGTGTTTTCTTATATGTGCCCCAACATTTAGGCCTTTAATAGACAGTTAACCTGTGTATCAGGACCATAAACACCCACCCGAGTGACCCTTATAAGACATTTTTCACATCTTTTTCCCTGTAACTTGGAAATGGTAAGTCTGAGAAGTTTCAAACTGTATTAGATATATATTCTGTGTGTAATCTTAGTATGTAACAGATTTTAAGTCTGAAGTTTTAATTTTGAAGGTCAAATTGAGGTCTCTAAAAGGCTCCCAAAGACCCAATATTTGGACTTTTTGCCAATTTTAAGGCCTGTGACTGTTAAACTATGTGACTGATAGAGCTGAAATCTCATCTGGGAATACATTATTATGTTCTTTTTACATGTGCCAAAAATCAAGGCTTCAAGAAGACATTTAACCTGTGTATGAGGACCTTAAACACCCACCCGAGTGACCATTTTTAGACATTTTTCACATATTTTGCCCTGTAACTTGGAAATGGTAAGTCTAAGAAGTTTCAAACTGTATTAGATGCATATTCTATGTGTAATCTTAGTATGTGACAAATTTTAAGTCTGAAGCTTTAATTTGAAGGCCACATTTAGGTCTCTAGAAGGCCCCATAAAGACCCAGTATTTGGACTTTTTGCCAATTTTAAGGCCTGTGACTGTTAAACTATGTGACTGATAGAGCTGAAATCCCATCTGGGAATGCATTATTATGTCCTTTTTACATATGACGAAAATCAAGGTTTTTAGTAGACATTTAACCTGTGTATGAGGGCCATAGACACTCGCCCAAGTGCCTTTTTGGACATTTTTTCCGTATTTTGCCCTGTTATTTGGAAATGCTTAGTGTGACAAGTCTTAAACTGTATTATATATAAATTTGTTTGTTATGTATGTCCCCAAAAAGTTTCAGATCTGTAGTTTAATTGCTAAGGTCTCTTTAACAATTGTAAAATGCCCACAGAAACCCAATTTATGGACATTATGCCACTTTAAAACCCAGTAACTGTCAAACTATGTGGGTTATAGAGCTGAAATCTTTGAATTTTTAAAAGGAAATGCCTGTCTATTTAAATTTTGAATATTAATAATGTTATGGCTCTCTTAGTCTTTTAAGAACTTATTTTTATTGCGTTAATATATCTTACCTAGTGGACCGGTGCAATAGTCCGGCGCCTAGCCGGTCCCGCCAAACATTAGAAAAAAATGTCCTGAGCTGGGCTCTGGCCTGGATCGGTAGTGTAGTATTCACTCGCCAGGTGTCACCGGACACCCAGCTCCCCTACTGCGCGTGTGCGCGCATGCGCACTTCCTCTTTTTGTTTGGCGCCATTGTGTTTGAAATCGTGAAAGTTATAAGAGAAACTTTTTATTATTTTACAAGTGACATATTGTTTGGTTGTTGATTAAACTTGGATTATTAGTTCATATATATATCATGGCATCACCAGGCCAACGTAGAGGAAACTGCGGGCACATCATGGCAGGATTCGATGGACATAAAAAATGTGCTAGGTGTAGGGAAAAGAAGTTAGGAGATGATCCGTGTGTGAAGGACTTAGTTTGCTCCATTTGTAATGCATTTTCGGATCAGCAGCGTTCTATGCTCTCCACCCCTCAGTATAAAATCCGCAAGGATAAGAAATCCGGACTTTTAGTCTCTCCCTCAAAAGTCACCGTCGTTGGTGTTGCTAATCAAGAGGACTTGGGTGGAGAACAGGATGATGAAGAGTTGGATAGTGTTCCGGTCCTTGCTTCCGGTTCCGGTGAGCCACAATTTGCTATCTCCCATCATACTCCTGAGGACTTCGTCTCTAAGCGAGATTTTGACACACTCAGTAATCAACTAGAGGAGAAATTCGCCCGTTTTGAGGCTCTACTCAGCAGGACTAACATTTTTTCTACACCAAAAGCCCCAGTTTCCGCTGTTTCTATTACTACTTCTGAACAGCCCTTCTTCAATCCCTCTGAGCCTGGAGCCACCGGTCCGGTGAGGCCTCCGGCTACAGATGGGCAGAATCCGCAGGTTAAAGAAAAGAAAAATAAGGGCACGGGCAAGAAAGTTAAAAAGACTAAAGTGGCCCCTACTGCTACAGTTGTGTCCGAGGCACCGGCTCCGGTGAAGGACCAGACTGTTAGTGAATCTCTTCCTGCTCAAAGACATGAAGAACTGGTTAAGATGGATGCTCCCGTTCCGGGCCCTGCCCCGTCTCTTTTACCCGGTGCGAAATCTACATCCAAGCCAGAAACTTCATTTTTCAGTTCAGTGCCTCACACTACTACCGGTGTTTCCGGTACCGGTCAATCCTTCTCTGCTGAACAGGACGTGTCTGATGTGGACTCTAATCTTGACCGGTCTGATAAGGCATCTGACGAGGGTGAGATCTCAGACTCAGAGACAACAGAACAAAACGAAGAAATGAACTACCGGGAAACGTGCAGGTCAGTTAGGGCCTTTCTTGGATGGACTCATATCCCAGACTTTGAGCTCTCTGTATCAGACGGGGATAGGTCAGACAACCCGTGGAAGGGAAAACACCCAAGAAAAACCGGCAAAGTGTCAGTAGAGTTACCCCCGGATGACTGGCTTTGCCACAAGATGGAGAAACTGAACTGTCGGGTCGCTGAAGGTTACCCTTCTCGTTCCCAGGAATCGGCTGGGTTGAAAGTAGACCAGTATATTCGCACTCCTAAGAGTCAAGCTAAATGGTACAAGCAACATAGAATTAGGCAGGATTCAACCAGTAGACCAGGCAGAACCATTTTCAGCTGGTCCGACTCTGAGGCCCGCCTCAACGCTCAGTACTCTAGGGTAGCTAAAGTTTCATCCTACCCTCAATCTGGTCCCCCTTCCCGACCGATACCTCAGGACACCCTACGCCGGTGGGAGAAATGTGCCCGTGAAGGAACATACATTACAAATCATGCAGCAGCCTTTAATAGGTGCACCAGTGAAATCCAGGACAAGATGAACGCTCACATTGGTCTGCTTAATGACGTTATTGTCAAGGGAAAGGCTCCCAAGGAGGTTGTAGAGGCTATCAGGGATCTCAAAGATTTATCCTCCTTCCATGCAAGCGTATCAGTGGCTCTAGGAACTTCACTCCAACACCTAGCCGACAGTTTGTTCATTCAGCTTGCCAACTTTATATTGCTACGCAGGGATTCATATCTTGACTTTGCTAAACCCGGACTGAAGCCGGACACTTGGAACAGGTTGCGCAATGCACCATTGTTTAGTTCCTCACTGTTTCCAGATGACATCCTTGCCACAGCAGAACAGGATATAGCAAAATTTGAATCTACATCAGGTGCTCATGGTCCCGGTCCGGGCACAGGGCAGCACTCTGGTCGAAAACACCAATCGTACCGGTACAAGCTGTACGACAAGAAAGATAACAGACACTCAGGCCATTCCTCCTCCCAGTCTAGCCAGGCTTGGCGTCAGTTCTCTCATAGAGGGAGGGGCCGCGGTCGCGGACGTGGAGGCAACAATACCAGTTATTTCTCCAAATCGTCCCGTCAACAATCCTATAAATGACAATTATTGCTTAGTAGATCCTCAGGTAGACTTAAGTGTGGAGGATCCGTTTTGCCAGAACTTAAACAAAAATGTAAACAAGACTGTAAACTTGCCTGTTGTCGGTCATGTACCTTATGTAACAGGGCAGTCAGAAAACAAAGACTTAAGTCCCTCTCAGGTTCCAATGAAAATAAAGTGTGTGAAACCTGTTTGCTGTGTAAATCCTTGTCTTTGTGCCCCAACTGTTCAAAATGTATCTCCTGTTGTAGAAAATCCACCTGTGGGGGCCCGTCTGCAAAGGTTTTGGCAGGTCTGGCACTCCCTGGGTGCAAACCCAAGAGTAGTTTCAATTCTTCAGGAAGGGTACAACCTACCCTTCAAGGAGAAACCTCCTCTGACAAGGTCACCGGTCATTATCAGTGGATACGCAAATCCGGTCAAAAGCAGACACATAAAGGACTCTTTACAAGCACTCATTCAGAAACAGGCGGTAGAAAAGGTGACAACTCCATCCTCCCTGGCCTTTTACAACCGCTTGTTTCTTGTTCCAAAACCCAACAGGAAATGGAGGCCCATCCTAGATTTAAGCCGTCTGAACTGTTACCTAGCAACTTCATCTTTCAAGATGGAGACACCAGAGACCATCCGACTCTCCCTTCAAAAAGGGGAGTGGGTGACTTCTCTGGATTTCAGCGACGCTTATTTCCATATCCCAATAGGACAAAGGTCGCGGAAATTCCTCAGGTTCTTCCTCCACAGTCAAGCTTATCAGTTCACAGCCCTCCCCTTTGGCCTCTCAACGGCTCCGTTGGAGTTCACCAAGGTGGCCAAGGAAGTCAAGTTAATGGCACAGGCTCGGGGTATCAGGATCCACCAGTACCTCGACGACTGGTTGCTGAGAGCCCCGTGCCCGGAAACGTGCCTACTTCATACCCGGACCCTCTTGGACCTATGCCACAGGTTAGGGTGGGTAGTCAATATGACCAAGTCGGAGTTGGTGCCTCAGCAAGTCTTCAACTTTGTAGGTTACCGTTTCGACCTCTCTCAGGGGCTGGTCAAACCGACCCAGGAGAGGTGGGTGGCTCTGTCCCAAAAGATCAACGACCTTCTCAATCGACAGGTGTGTTCGGTCCGACAGTTCATGTCCCTGATAGGACTGCTAACAGCCACAGAGAAACAGGTAGTAGCGGGGCGGCTTCACATGCGACCCATCCAGTGGCATCTGAAGAGACATTGGCATGTCCCGGAATCATTGGAAAAGATTATCCCTCTGCCTCAGGCCCTTCATACACACCTGAGGTGGTGGTTGAGCCCCAAAAATGTCCTAAAAGGTCAGCCTTTACACCCACTTCAGCACGCTCTTCAGCTGTTTACCGACGCCTCAAACGAAGGTTGGGGTGCTCACTTAGGCGACTTCACAGCAAGAGGCCTTTGGTCCATACAAGAAAGCGCCTTTCATATAAACTTGCTGGAACTCAAGGCTGTCTTACTAGCTCTAAAACAGTTCGAGCGATTGTGTTGGAACCAGACCATTCTGGTGTGTTCCGACAACACAACAGTGGTCTCGTACATAAACAAGGAGGGCGGTATGAAATCCGGCTCTCTCTGTGCTCTCCTCTGGAGGCTGCTGATGTGGTGCAACCAGAGGCAAATCGTATTAAGGGCAAGACATATTCCGGGTCACCTCAATGTCATTGCGGACAAGTTGTCCCGGCACGGTCAGGTGATACAAACGGAATGGTCCCTCCTGCAAGAAGTCTTCGACCAGATTTGCAGAAGATGGCACAAGCCGGAGGTGGACCTATTTGCGACCAAGTTCAATCACAAACTTCCCAGGTTTGTGTCCCCGGTTCCGGATCCGCTAGCCTGGAAAGTGGATGCCCTCAGCGTTCCCTGGCGAGGTCTGGATGCCTATGTTTTTCCCCCGGTGGCCCTCCTGGAGAAGGTGGTCTCCAAGTTGATGGATCAAGGATTCCACAGAGTCATTCTCATTGCACCAGGGTGGCCCAACATGTCATGGTTTTGGGATCTGGTCAGCATGTCAGTACAGATTCCCCTAAGTCTTCCGAGAGTAGGGAACCTGTTGACTCAACCCTTCAATCAGTGTCCTCACAGGGACCTTCACAGTCTGAACCTGCATGCATGGCTCCTAGAGCCTTTGCCATCCAACAGGCAGGCTTCTCTGAAGAAGTGGCAACACGAATTGAAGCTCCTCAGAGGCGTTCAACCAGAGCCATCTACGAATCAAAGTGGTCCGTTTTTGTCAGATGGTGTGAGGAACATAAGGTGGACTTCAGGTCTCCTTCTATAAAGCAGATCTCTGACTTCCTGCTCTACCTATTTCAGGAGAAACATCTGCAGCCTAGCACCATAGATGGCTATAGGACCGCTATATCTGACAAGATAGGAAATGGCCGGGTAAACATTGGCAAGGATGAGAATCTTACCAGACTGTTGGACAGTTTCCATAGGGACAAGCCTAAGGGTAGGAGGGGTGTTCCTTCCTGGAACCTTTCCTTGGTTCTTCATCAGCTCACGAAACCTCCATTTGAACCTCTTAGGAAGGCTTCCCTTAAACACCTTACCTTTAAGACGGTCTTCCTTCTTGCCTTAGGTTCGGGCAAAAGAAGAAGTGAGATTCATGCCTGGGTACATAGGAACATTAGGCATCAGGAGGATTGGTCGAATGTCTCCCTGTACCCTTCCCCAAGCTTCATCTCCAAGAACCACCTGGCTAAGGAAGGTCCAGGTTGTGTGGCTCCGGTTATAATCCCGGCTCTTGCTCCGACCTTGGACAAGTCTCTTAAGGAGGACAGGACCTTGTGTCCAGTGAGATCCTTGCGTTACTATCTAGACAAAACCAAGGACCTTCGGTCAGACAAGGAGTTGGTTTTCATCTCTTTTAGGAAGAGCTTCACGAAGGACATTGTGCCAGCCACTGTCTCTTCCTGGATCAAACAAACGATTGGTTTATGTTACCAACTCTCGGATGAACAGTCTCAAAATTTGCATCAAGTTCGGGCTCATGATGTCCGGGCTTTCGCGGCTTCCAAAGCTTTTCAAGGGGGCGTACCCTTGGATCAAATTCTATCAGCCTGCCATTGGAAGTCTCATAACACTTTCACCCAGTTCTACCCAAAGGATGTAGCCTGGGCAGACTCTGAGCTATACCACCTGGGTCCGGTGGTAGCAGCTCAACAGATTAGAGATTAAGTTGGAGTCTTTGTAGATATGTACATAAAAAAAAAAAAAAAAAAAATGTCTCTGCAGTCTACCTTACCAGGATAGATGAGGGACCAAATGGAATTTCCCCTATTGCTTCCTCAGGACTCATTGGGACTCTTCTCTCCTCCCCTCTTCATGAGTGTCAGATTTCTGAACCGGTCTAGGTTTGTTTCCTCGGTCTATATGAGTTTTGGGGGTTATCCCCCATAGTGAGTCCCCTGAATTTTGGATTGATCTACCCGCCATCCAATGGGTAGTTATTCTGCACCGGTCCACTAGGTAAGATATATTAACGCAATAAAATGGAAAATTTAAGAATTAAATTAAATTTTTATAAGATAATATCTTACCTAGTGGACAAGGAGAGTCCCACCCTACCTTCCCCGCTTAAATCAAGGGGACTTTACTTGGTAGGCAACAAAAAGAGGAAGTGCGCATGCGCGCACACGCGCAGTAGGGGAGCTGGGTGTCCGGTGACACCTGGCGAGTGAATACTACACTACCGGTCCAGGCCAGAGCCCAGCTCAGGACATTTTTTTCTAATGTTTGGCGGGACCGGCTAGGCGCCGGACTATTGCACCGGTCCACTAGGTAAGATATTATCTTATAAAAATTTAATTTAATTCTTAAATTTTCCATTTTGTGTGTTTCACCTCTGCTTGCTGAGTTTTTAACTTTTTAAAATGAAACTGGTTAAACGCCGGTTAAACATATTCATGTAGACAAAATGGACACTTTAAGTGAGCTTTAAGTCCCAATATTAATGAAATTATATCCGTATGTAGTAAAACTAGGGGATTTTTAACCCTCAACTAGCCCAGTTTTATTCAACTTGCCTCAGTTAATTTTGACACAGCTCCTACAGTTATGAACTCATTTCAGTTGATAATCACATATTTAAAATTCTCAATTCTTTTTGTATTTGAGTACCCCTTTTATATAGATTGTTTGTTTACCATTTATGCTGTAGCACTCCATCTCTTTGAGAGAACATGTAAACTGTGTAAAAAAGATGTAGAAGATGAGATACATTTTGTTTGTGTTTGTCCAGCTTTAGAGCTGATTCGTATGAAATATTTCAAAATTTTAAATATAGATAAATCTGAATTATTAATAGATCAATTATCAAGGGTATTAACTCATATGAATGTCAATATGGTTATTATGTCCACCCCCCTGGGGGGTGGATATATTATTTTTGCTTTTTTCGCCGTCCGATGTCCGATGTCCGGCGTCCGGCGTCCGGCGTCCGATGTCCGGCGTCACGCATGGTTTCCGCTCATTTAAAGGAAAAGTATTAGAGCTATTGTCACCAAATTTGGTATGCAGGCTTATTGGGTCAGTAGCTTGCTTGGGATTGCTTTTGGCTGTTGTACCTCTTTTGCTTACTGAGTAATACTTAAGTACAGCTATTTTCAGTACCCATTGGTTTCCGTGCATTTAAGCCAAAATAATTAAAGATATTTTACTACAATTTTGAATACAAGATTGTTATGTCCATAGCTCGCTTGGTATTGCATTTGGGACTGATAGCTTTGTCAGTACATGAGTAATAGCCATTTAGGTACTTCATTGTGTATTTTCAGTACTACTTTTGAGTAATTTGCTAATATCTCAGAAACCGTGTGAGATAGAGCGATTTCGTCGAAATTTTCGACCCACAGGGTATTTAAGGAATGTAATATTTGCAATTTTCAAAAAATTTTCCCCTCCCCAAAAATGGCGGCCATTTTGAATTTTCGAATTTTTGCCAAAAATGGCAAAACACAAATTTGCTTCTATCTCCTTAACCGTGCGAGATAGAGCGATTTCGTCGAAATTTTCGACCCACAGGGTATCTAAGGAATGCAATCTTTGCAATTTTCAAAAAAATTTTCCCCTCCCCAAAAATGGCGGCCATTTTGAATTTTCGAATTTTTGCCAAAAATGGCAAAACACCAATCTGCTTCTATCTCCTTAACCGTGCGAGATAGAGCGATTTCGTCAAAATTTTCGACCCACAGGGTATCTGAGCATTGTACTCTTGGTAATTTTAAAAAAATTTTCCCCTCCCCAAAAATGGCGGCCATTTTGAATTTTCGAATTTTTGCCCAAAATGGCAAAACACAAATTTGCTTCTATCTCCTTAACCGTGCCAGATAGAGCGATTTCGTCAAAATTTTTGACCCACAGGGTATCTAAGCATTGTGCTCTTGGTAATTTTTCCAAAAATTTTCCCCTCCCCAAAAATGGCGGCCATTTTGAATTTTCGAATTTTTGCCAAAAATGGCAAAACACTAATTTGCTTCTATCTCCTTAACCGTGCGAGATAGAGTGATTTCGTCGAAATTTTCGACCCACAGGGTATCTAAGGAATGCAATTTTTGCAATTTTCCAAAAATTTTCCCCTCCCCAAAAATGGCGGCCATTTTGAATTTTCGAATTTTTGCCAAAAATGGCAAAACACAAATTTGCTTCTATCTCCTTAACCGTGCGAGATAGAGCGATTTCGTCGAAATTTTCGACCCACAGGGTATCTAAGGAATGCAATCTTTGCAATTTTCAAAAAATTTTCCCCTCCCCAAAAATGGCGGCCATTTTGAATTTTCGAATTTTTGCCAAAAATGGCAAAACACAAATTTGCTTCTATCTCCTTAACCGTGCGAGATAGAGCGATTTCGTCGAAATTTTCGACCCACAGGGTATCTAAGGAATGCAATCTTTGCAATTTTCAAAAAATTTTCCCCTCCCCAAAAATGGCGGCCATTTTGAATTTTCAAATTTTTGCCAAAAATGGCAAAACACCAATCTGCTTCTATCTCCTTAACCGTGCGAGATAGAGCGATTTCGTCAAAATTTTCGACCCACAGGGCATCTGAGCATTGTACTCTTGGTAATTTTTAAAAAATTTTCCCCTCCCCAAAAATGGCGGCCATTTTGAATTTTCGAATTTTTGCCAAAAATGGCAAAACACAAATTTGCTTCTATCTCCTTAACCGTGCCAGATAGAGCGATTTTGTCAAAATTTTCGACCCACAGGGTATCTGAGCATTGTGCTCTTGGTAATTTTTACAAAATTTTCCCCTCCCCAAAAATGGCGGCCATTTTGAATTTTCGAATTTTTGCCAAAAATGACAAAACACTAATTTGCTTCTATCTCCTTAACCGTGCGAGATAGAGCGATTTCGTCGAAATTTTCGACCCACAGGGTATCTGAGCATTGTGCTCTTGGTAATTTTCCAAAAATTTTCCCCTCCCCAAAAATGGCGGCCATTTTGAATTTTCGAATTTTTGCCAAAAATGGCAAAACACTAATTTGCTTCTATCTCCTTAACCGTGCGAGATAGAGCGATTTCGTCGAAATTTTCGACCCACAGGGTATCTAAGGAATGCAATCTTTGCAATTTTCCAAAAATTTTCCCCTCCCCAAAAATGGCGGCCATTTTGAATTTTCGAATTTTTGCCCAAAATGGCAAAACACAAATTTCCTTCTATCTCCTTAACCGTGCCAGATAGAGCGATTTCGTCAAAATTTTCGACCCACAGGGTATCTAAGGAATGCAATCTTTGCAATTTTCCAAAAATTTTCCCCTCCCCAAAAATGGCGGCCATTTTGAATTTTCGAATTTTTGCCAAAAATGGCAAAACACAAATTTGCTTCTATCTCCTTAACCGTGCCAGATAGAGCGATTTCGTCAAAATTTTCGACCCACAGGGTATCTAAGGAATGCAATCTTTGCAATTTTCCAAAAATTTTCCCCTCCCCAAAAATGGCGGCCATTTTGAATTTTCGAATTATTGCCAAAAATGGCAAAACACAAATTTCCTCCTATCTCCTTAACCGTGCCAGATAGAGCGATTTCGTCAAAATTTTCGACCCACAGGGTATCTGAGCATTGTACTCTTTGCAATTTTCCAAAAATTTTCCCCTCCCCAAAAATGGCGGCCATTTTGAATTTTCGAATTTTTGCCAAAAATGGCAAAACACTAATTTGCTTCTATCTCCTTAACCGTGCGAGATAGAGCGATTTCGTCGAAATTTTCGACCCACAGGGTAACTAAGGAATGCCATCTTTGCAATTTTCCAAAAATTTTCCCCTCCCCAAAAAATGGCGGCCATTTTGAATTTTCGAATTTTTGCCAAAAATGGCAAAACACAAATTTCCTTCTATCTCCTTAACCGTGCCAGATAGAGCGATTTCGTCAAAATTTTCGACCCACAGGGTATCTGAGCATTGTACTCTTGGCAATTTTTTAAAAAATTTCCCCTCCCCAAATATGGCGGCCATTTTGAATTTTCGAATTTTTGCCAAAAATGGCAAAACACTAATTTGCTTCTATCTCCTTAACCGTGCGAGATAGAGTGATTTCGTCGAAATTTTCGACCCACAGGGTATCTAAGGAATGCAATCTTTGCAATTTTCCAAAAATTTTCCCCTCCCCAAAAATGGCGGCCATTTTGAATTTTCGAATTTTTGCCAAAAATGGCAAAACACAAATTTGCTTCTATCTCCTTAACCGTGCGAGATAGAGCGATTTCGTCGAAATTTTCGACCCACAGGGTATCTAAGGAATGCAATCTTTGCAATTTTCAAAAAATTTTCCCCTCCCCAAAAATGGCGGCCATTTTGAATTTTCGAATTTTTGCCAAAAATGGCAAAACACCAATCTGCTTCTATCTCCTTAACCGTGCGAGATAGAGCGATTTCGTCAAAATTTTCGACCCACAGGGCATCTGAGCATTGTACTCTTGGTAATTTTTAAAAAATTTTCCCCTCCCCAAAAATGGCGGCCATTTTGAATTTTCGAATTTTTGCCAAAAATGGCAAAACACAAATTTCCTCCTATCTCCTTAACCGTGCCAGATAGAGCGATTTCGTCAAAATTTTCGACCCACAGGGTATCTGAGCATTGTGCTCTTGGTAATTTTTACAAAATTTTCCCCTCCCCAAAAATGGCGGCCATTTTGAATTTTCGAATTTTTGCCAAAAATGACAAAACACTAATTTGCTTCTATCTCCTTAACCGTGCGAGATAGAGCGATTTCGTCGAAATTTTCGACCCACAGGGTATCTGAGCATTGTGCTCTTGGTAATTTTCCAAAAATTTTCCCCTCCCCAAAAATGGCGGCCATTTTGAATTTTCGAATTTTTGCCAAAAATGGCAAAACACAAATTTCCTTCTATCTCCTTAACCGTGCCAGATAGAGCGATTTCGTCAAAATTTTCGACCCACAGGGTATCTGAGCATTGTACTCTTGGCAATTTTTTAAAAAATTTCCCCTCCCCAAATATGGCGGCCATTTTGAATTTTCGAATTTTTGCCAAAAATGGCAAAACACTAATTTGCTTCTATCTCCTTAACCGTGCGAGATAGAGTGATTTCGTCGAAATTTTCGACCCACAGGGTATCTAAGGAATGCAATCTTTGCAATTTTCCAAAAATTTTCCCCTCCCCAAAAATGGCGGCCATTTTGAATTTTCGAATTTTTGCCAAAAATGGCAAAACACAAATTTCCTTCTATCTCCTTAACCGTGCGAGATAGAGCGATTTCGTCGAAATTTTCGACCTACAGGGTATCTAAGGAATGCAATCTTTGCAATTTTCAAAAAATTTTCCCCTCCCCAAAAATGGCGGCCATTTTGAATTTTCGAATTTTTGCCAAAAATGGCAAAACACCAATCTGCTTCTATCTCCTTAACCGTGCGAGATAGAGCGATTTCGTCAAAATTTTCGACCCACAGGGCATCTGAGCATTGTACTCTTGGTAATTTTTAAAAAATTTTCCCCTCCCCAAAAATGGCGGCCATTTTGAATTTTCGAATTTTTGCCAAAAATGGCAAAACACAAATTTCCTCCTATCTCCTTAACCGTGCCAGATAGAGCGATTTCGTCAAAATTTTCGACCCACAGGGTATCTGAGCATTGTGCTCTTGGTAATTTTTACAAAATTTTCCCCTCCCCAAAAATGGCGGCCATTTTGAATTTTCGAATTTTTGCCAAAAATGACAAAACACTAATTTGCTTCTATCTCCTTAACCGTGCGAGATAGAGCGATTTCGTCGAAATTTTCGACCCACAGGGTATCTGAGCATTGTGCTCTTGGTAATTTTCCAAAAATTTTCCCCTCCCCAAAAATGGCGGCCATTTTGAATTTTCGAATTTTTGCCAAAAATGGCAAAACACTAATTTGCTTCTATCTCCTTAACCGTGCGAGATAGAGCGATTTCGTCGAAATTTTCGACCCACAGGGTATCTAAGGAATGCAATCTTTGCAATTTTCCAAAAATTTTCCCCTCCCCAAAAATGGCGGCCATTTTGAATTTTCGAATTTTTGCCCAAAATGGCAAAACACAAATTTGCTTCTATCTCCTTAACCGTGCCAGATAGAGCGATTTCGTCAAAATTTTCGACCCACAGGGTATCTAAGGAATGCAATCTTTGCAATTTTCCAAAAATTTTCCCCTCCCCAAAAATGGCGGCCATTTTGAATTTTCGAATTTTTGCCAAAAATGGCAAAACACAAATTTGCTTCTATCTCCTTAACCGTGCCAGATAGAGCGATTTCGTCAAAATTTTCGACCCACAGGGTATCTAAGGAATGCAATCTTTGCAATTTTCCAAAAATTTTCCCCTCCCCAAAAATGGCGGCCATTTTGAATTTTCGAATTATTGCCAAAAATGGCAAAACACAAATTTCCTCCTATCTCCTTAACCGTGCCAGATAGAGCGATTTCGTCAAAATTTTCGACCCACAGGGTATCTGAGCATTGTACTCTTTGCAATTTTCCAAAAATTTTCCCCTCCCCAAAAATGGCGGCCATTTTGAATTTTCGAATTTTTGCCAAAAATGGCAAAACACTAATTTGCTTCTATCTCCTTAACCGTGCAAGATAGAGCGATTTCGTCGAAATTTTCGACCCACAGGGTAACTAAGGAATGCCATCTTTGCAATTTTCCAAAAATTTTCCCCTCCCCAAAAAATGGCGGCCATTTTGAATTTTCGAATTTTTGCCAAAAATGGCAAAACACAAATTTCCTTCTATCTCCTTAACCGTGCCAGATAGAGCGATTTCGTCAAAATTTTCGACCCACAGGGTATCTGAGCATTGTACTCTTGGCAATTTTTTAAAAAATTTCCCCTCCCCAAATATGGCGGCCATTTTGAATTTTCGAATTTTTGCCAAAAATGGCAAAACACTAATTTGCTTCTATCTCCTTAACCGTGCGAGATAGAGTGATTTCGTCGAAATTTTCGACCCACAGGGTATCTAAGGAATGCAATCTTTGCAATTTTCCAAAAATTTTCCCCTCCCCAAAAATGGCGGCCATTTTGAATTTTCGAATTTTTGCCAAAAATGGCAAAACACAAATTTGCTTCTATCTCCTTAACCGTGCGAGATAGAGCGATTTCGTCGAAATTTTCGACCCACAGGGTATCTAAGGAATGCAATCTTTGCAATTTTCAAAAAATTTTCCCCTCCCCAAAAATGGCGGCCATTTTGAATTTTCGAATTTTTGCCAAAAATGGCAAAACACCAATCTGCTTCTATCTCCTTAACCGTGCGAGATAGAGCGATTTCGTCAAAATTTTCGACCCACAGGGCATCTGAGCATTGTACTCTTGGTAATTTTTAAAAAATTTTCCCCTCCCCAAAAATGGCGGCCATTTTGAATTTTCGAATTTTTGCCAAAAATGGCAAAACACAAATTTCCTCCTATCTCCTTAACCGTGCCAGATAGAGCGATTTCGTCAAAATTTTCGACCCACAGGGTATCTGAGCATTGTGCTCTTGGTAATTTTTACAAAATTTTCCCCTCCCCAAAAATGGCGGCCATTTTGAATTTTCGAATTTTTGCCAAAAATGACAAAACACTAATTTGCTTCTATCTCCTTAACCGTGCGAGATAGAGCGATTTCGTCGAAATTTTCGACCCACAGGGTATCTGAGCATTGTGCTCTTGGTAATTTTCCAAAAATTTTCCCCTCCCCAAAAATGGCGGCCATTTTGAATTTTCGAATTTTTGCCAAAAATGGCAAAACACAAATTTCCTTCTATCTCCTTAACCGTGCCAGATAGAGCGATTTCGTCAAAATTTTCGACCCACAGGGTATCTGAGCATTGTACTCTTGGCAATTTTTTAAAAAATTTCCCCTCCCCAAATATGGCGGCCATTTTGAATTTTCGAATTTTTGCCAAAAATGGCAAAACACTAATTTGCTTCTATCTCCTTAACCGTGCGAGATAGAGTGATTTCGTCGAAATTTTCGACCCACAGGGTATCTAAGGAATGCAATCTTTGCAATTTTCCAAAAATTTTCCCCTCCCCAAAAATGGCGGCCATTTTGAATTTTCGAATTTTTGCCAAAAATGGCAAAACACAAATTTCCTTCTATCTCCTTAACCGTGCGAGATAGAGCGATTTCGTCGAAATTTTCGACCTACAGGGTATCTAAGGAATGCAATCTTTGCAATTTTCAAAAAATTTTCCCCTCCCCAAAAATGGCGGCCATTTTGAATTTTCGAATTTTTGCCAAAAATGGCAAAACACCAATCTGCTTCTATCTCCTTAACCGTGCGAGATAGAGCGATTTCGTCAAAATTTTCGACCCACAGGGCATCTGAGCATTGTACTCTTGGTAATTTTTAAAAAATTTTCCCCTCCCCAAAAATGGCGGCCATTTTGAATTTTCGAATTTTTGCCAAAAATGGCAAAACACAAATTTCCTCCTATCTCCTTAACCGTGCCAGATAGAGCGATTTCGTCAAAATTTTCGACCCACAGGGTATCTGAGCATTGTGCTCTTGGTAATTTTTACAAAATTTTCCCCTCCCCAAAAATGGCGGCCATTTTGAATTTTCGAATTTTTGCCAAAAATGACAAAACACTAATTTGCTTCTATCTCCTTAACCGTGCGAGATAGAGCGATTTCGTCGAAATTTTCGACCCACAGGGTATCTGAGCATTGTGCTCTTGGTAATTTTCCAAAAATTTTCCCCTCCCCAAAAATGGCGGCCATTTTGAATTTTCGAATTTTTGCCAAAAATGGCAAAACACTAATTTGCTTCTATCTCCTTAACCGTGCGAGATAGAGCGATTTCGTCGAAATTTTCGACCCACAGGGTATCTAAGGAATGCAATCTTTGCAATTTTCCAAAAAATTTTCCCCTCCCCAAAAATGGCGGCCATTTTGAATTTTCGAATTTTTGCCAAAAATGGCAAAACACAAATTTGCTTCTATCTCCTTAACCGTGCGAGATAGAGCGATTTCGTCGAAATTTTCGACCCACAGGGTATCGAAGAAATGCAATCTTTGCAATTTTCCGAAAAATTTTCCCCTCCCCAAAAATGGCGGCCATTTTGAATTTTCGAATTTTTGCCAAAAATGGCAAAACACAAATTTGCTTCTATCTCCTTAACCGTGCGAGATAGATCGATTTCATCAAAATTTTCGACCCACAGGTATTTCAGCATTGTATTCTTGGCAATTTAAAAAAAAATTTCCCGTCCCCTAAAATGGCGGCCATTTTGAATTTTCAAATTTTTGTCAAGAATGGCAAAACACAAATTTGCTTCTATCTCCTTAACCATGCGAGATAGAGCGATTTCGTCGAAATTTTCAACCCACAGGGTATCTAAGGAATGTAATCTTTGCAATTTTCAAAAAATTTTCCCCTCCCCAAAAATGGCAGCCATTTTGAATTTTCGAATTTTTGCCCAAAATGGAAAAACACAAACTGGCCTTAACCGTGCAAAATAGAGTTATTTCGTTGAAATTTTCGACCCATAGGGTATCTAAAAAATGTACTCTTGGCAATTTTCAAAAAAATTTCCTTTTCCCAAAAATGGCGGCCATTTTGAATTTTCAAATTTTTGCCAAAAATAGAAAAACAGGAATTTGCTTCTATCTTCTTAACCGTGCCAGATAGAGTGATTTCGTCAAAATTTTCAACCCAACCAATGCAAAAAGGCATGAAGCTGAAATAATTTACATCTACACTAACAAATATTTAAGCATCATTGATATATTTTACAAATGAAACAGGGTCTTGTAAGACTACTGTACAATTTGGGCAAAAGGTTCATGGGTGGACATTACACATGATAATGTGTGTTCTTCTATGCTATCCTGTTTCTATTCGCATCTACTATCAACTGGGCGGCCGATTTCTAGTTAATTTTATTTTTGATTTGTGGCAAGAAAGAAAAAGTAAATTATATTGTTAATTTTTATGTATTGAATTGCTGTCTTTATTTACTGTATCTTACCTCAAAATATGTTTGCTCTGTTTGTTATTAACTCTTTATTTAAAGTGACTTATAAGCCCATATAGGGCTGGGTATTACTTCAATAGTTTTTGTATAATCCTTGTCAACATAATACATGTCACTATAATAAACTAATAAACTAAACTAAGTCCCAACCCACATCCCCCACCCGGATTCCCCCCACCCACCTCTGGGACCTCCAGCTATATTGAGTGACACTAAATAAACAAAGGTATTTAATGATATCAGATGAGAAACAAAGAACTCAGTGGGGTTGCAGATCTTGTGTAATAGTGAGAGAGGTGTGGAGAAGGGGAGAGGGGTGGGGGTGGGAGGTGGTGGGCTTCATTACATATAATACAAAGGGGAGTCAGAACTGAGATTGTGTCACATATTTAGGTTGCATATATATGGACCACATATATTGGTATAGAGGAAATGAATAACTGAAAACAATTTGCAAATTCTAAAAATAATATAATAAAATAATAATATAAATAATTTTTCTTTAAATAATATTTTATTTGTGAACAAATATAGAAACAGATATGCGCTTTTGGGATTATGAATTTTAGAATGGACATTGAATCATCAATCATTTAAATACTTTGAAGGAAGATTGAAAAGTATGATGAGTTGAGTTAAAAATAATATTTTATTTGTCAACAAATATAGAAACAGATATGCTCTTTTGGGATTATTATTTTAGAATGGACATTCAATCGTCAATCATTTAAATACTTTGAAAATAGGTTTAGAGTTATCATTGCAGGAAGATTGAAAATATAATTTGAGTTATGTATTCGGCGTCTGGGGATACACCATCTTCCTTGGGAAGATATAAACAGAGTAGATTGATGTGCTGAAGTTCATATAATAATGGGTAATTATGTTTTTAAAAATTCCCGATCAAAACCTGTGGCGTGAGTGATGACCTGTCTGGGGATATGTTGGCGCCGAGTTGGCCCAATCTAGTTTTCATTATTTTTTTTATAGACAGAGAACCTGAGAACGTTAGAACAAGTACTGCAGTCACATGAAGATAAAAAGGAAACAATCCTGAGCAATATGAAAGAAGTGCTCACAGTATTAGTGCAAAAGTATGTTACACTTTAGTCATTTTGGCAAATCATTATTACTAATTTGCCAGTGAATATTGGTTATTTAATGCCTGCAATTATAACAATTTATGCAGAAATTAACTGCTTTCTGGGTTCTCTTTCTAATATCAATACAAAGTCAATTCTCAGTTATAAAGTCTTAAATTAATCACTGACATTCTTCTGGTGTGATATCAAAAATTATGACTGAAGTAGGGGGGAAGATGCTAGTGATGCTTATGGTAAACCAGTATTCCACTTTTCGCTGCAATACCTGACTGTTGAACAGGACATAAAACCCCCACCTTTGACCTATTTTGTTGTAGTAAAAACTACAAAATTTGCGAAGAATATTTCAGAGCTGGTTATTGAAAACATTATTATCTTAGGCTTGGTAATGGTTGATACTTCATAAGAACAATAAAAAAACATATAAACCTGATGAAGTGTCAGGTATATAATCGTAAAAAAATAAGTATTTATTAAAATAAGTGGGAAAGATGTTTCCTGTTTTAAATAATGGTTCATGTATGGTCACGATTTAGTTTAACCATATCAGTTACAAGTAAACAAAATACTAGATTTTGTGCTGTTTAAAAGCCCTTCAAACCGATTTTGATTTTTGTAAATAGTCCCAACACTGAAAGATACTGTATCTTGTGACATACTTAATAGGTTAGTTGGTGGTTTAGCTTGCCAATATGGTCTTGTACTTGACATTATCTTATATAAGTTTAACTTATCTTAGAGCACAATGTAACAACTTTTATGTTTATGTTTTAACCATATGATGAAACAAATTACGTAATAAAATGTGACATGATTTTCTGATTTTCAGATCAGTTCTCCAGTTTTCCATTGTTCATAAAGTATTTATTGATTACTTCAATCATTGTAATGAAAAGCAGAGAGCAGTAAGTAAAATTTATTGAAAATGCCCATTTTTGTACTTAAAAGTGAAGTAACTGGTTTAAATTTTGACATTATACTATAACATATATTCCGTTCAACCTTTTTTCCCTTCAATAAATAAGGCAGTGTAATTTTGGAAAATTGAAAATTGTTGATTGTAGAATGTATATGTATTAAATTCACAGAATTAGTTCTCTAAAAGAGTTTTTAAATAGTATTGTATTATTATCTGCTTTGAATATCATAATGATATCCTTATACAAACAAGTGGTAGCTGTCTTGACATAAAAAAAGACGCACAGGTTTGTTCTACATGCCTAGAACCCCTGTATTTTCTCCAACACACTGTAAAAATTAGTCTTGTATGAAGTGGCAAGCATATGAATAGCATAACATTGTAGGGCATATTTGATTTTCAGATCAGTTAGGCCATTAGTTGACCAGAAACTTTTATTGTATATATTTAAAACTGTCATTATAATTACATATCTGATCCATAACCTTAATAAATATGTTAGATTTTCCATAGTTTGCTTTGGGATGCTCAGTGTCTGCAAAAAAAACCTTTACATATCTGTATTACACTTTTATTCTCTTGTCATTGTACATTAACACAAGTCATTGTATTGCTACAATTGAATGGATGGGTAAATCTCGGAGACAGTTTATGAAGCTGTGTGGTACTTTGTAGGACATGATAGAGACAGTACGGGAGGGGGTTATACACATGCTGCACACTCGGGATGGAGCCAGGGTGGCCATGATCTGCCTGTGGTATGGAACAGCTAAGGTAATACCATAAACTGTAGAAATTGCTTCCTGGCTTAATTTGACACTTTGTATTAAAGATCGAAGCAAGATGGCCATAATCTCATATTAGAACAGAATAATGCTGTAATGATTACATTTGTTCTCATAAAGATATAGGGTAACAAATTATTGCAAAATTAGGAAAGAAAGTTTCTTTTCTTTATTGAGACGTACCAGAACATCTGTATCCTATCATCCAGGTTGTAGTTTTCTGATTAAAAAGGTCAATCTCCTGAATGGATTTAATGAATGATATATTCCAGTCCTCGCGATAGTGAACAGCTCCTTTTCTGGTGTCTTGAGATTTACCCTGACATTTTAACTGTGTTGTATGTATTATGGAAACTTAGGACAGGAAGTTAATAATCAAAAGCATGAAGACGTACGTGTGTAAAGTGTGCAAAGAGGAGTATGGTCACATGGTGCTGCTTAGTCTGTTTGATGTCGTGGACGACACCAAGATTGTAAACAAAGTCATTCTTGAAGTAAGGAAGTCACTCATAAACCATAAATATTCAATAATTAGTATGACCACATGCTTTGTCCTTTGCAGTTTATTGTTTTTAAATTAATTAATGTCAAGTGAACTGTTTTACAGTATCTGTATTATTACAAATAAAATACATTAAGATATGAAGAATTTGTTTTGTAGTTCACATTCTTTAAGCTGGAATTGTTCAGGAAGGTTACAAAATTCTTTTGAAAAGTATTTCACTTTTCTTGATTACAACTGTTTTTACATGATGACTTTTTGGAGTCTCTGAGATATTTGTCTGTTTGCATAGTGCAATGAAAGATGATTATTTAGTCAATTGATGGTATGTATAACAAGTTATCATAGTCTTGCTACACTGGGATCTACATCCTAAAAATACATGATTGACTTGTGTTTGGAAACTGTAGCAGTAGTAGTATGAAGTATTTATATAAAGTGCCAAATTAATGAAAACTGCAGAACCTGTAGATATACTGATCATTTTCTTCACTTATATTGCTACAGGAATTGTTGAAAAATGTCCATGAAGTGGCACAGGATCAGTATGGGAGGAAGGTGCTGCTGTATTTACTGTCACCCAGAGATCCCAAACATTTCCACCCAGATGTCACCAGTATCCTTCAACAGGGAGATGGAAATCCTCACAGGTGTGTAGTCTGTTATAATGTTACTGTCTACATAGCACAAACTTGATACACAACCTTGTCGACCTCTGTAGCATTTTGGTTATTCAATTGGAAAATTCTGTACTATATTCTATACTGGACTTTTATAGTGCTTGATCTCTGCATTAAAGGGGACTAAGGGACAACAATCAAATCAGTATCATGAACCTATTGAATTTTAGAATAATGACAGTAAATGTGACCTATTTGTGTTGAGAACTCATCTTATCTTATTTGTTTCAGTTTACTTAAGAAAGAAAAGCTGGTATTAAAAACCAGCATTAAATAACAATAATAAATTTGGAGTAATAAATTTTATTTGATGAGTATTTGAAAATATTGTGAGATGTAACTGTTTAAGTAATGGAGTAACTGGTTATAAGGCTATAATTAAGTACAAATAATAATAACTCTTGCATACCACGTCCATAAAAAATGTAAATAATCCTTCTTGCATCCCATTGTTATTGTAAAATGTGGCTAGTCCTTTCTTTGTGTGTCACAGTAAGAAAGATGTGAGTTTGCGACGGACTGAGTTATTAGAGGCTGTGTCTCGCCCGTTGGTGCAGTATATCGTCAAACACTGTGAAGAACTGGTCCTAAGTAACCCAGCCCTGTTGTTACTTCTCTCTGTGATCACTCATGTTAAAAGTAAGTTTATTCAGTTTTACACTCTTGTGAGAGTAGAACCTCTAGTGTCTGGCCTATCTGAATATTTCAAGTTACCAGTCCTTTTCTACTCCCAAATTTGTGTTTTCCCATTGGTTAATAGTAACATATCTCTTCCATTTTGTGGGCTGTCTATTATCCACACATAGTCTTAGTCACCCACGTTTAGATAATGGAGGTTCTGTATTTGTGTTAAAACTCAGCAGATAAATGTTACCTGCACCAACTTAACAAGTAGTGGATCTGCTTATGTGATGTAGCTTGATCAGTTCCGGTCTGATCACTGAAGTTAAGCAGCACTATGCTTAGTTAGTAAATGGATGGCTAACCATCTGATTGCTGAGCTAGGTGTGGGCCGATACATGATGACTGAGATAATCACTTAAGTGGTGGACCCATCACAGTACAACCGACACAGGTGCTAGGTGTGACATAAAATAAGTCAAGGGACATTAATGAGTAGTGGCGACTATGAATATTCTGAGTGCCATGATTGTTAGTGACTAGTAACAGACCTTTGGGTACGTGCAATTGCTTAAATCAATTTATAAATATAAACCAATAATCACTGAGGTTCTGCTAATGGTTTCAGTGCCCTTGTTGCATATCAACAGTTCAACATATATTTTGGGGGTTGAGGATTTTAATCCAGCTCATGTCATTATGTAGGTAAAGTCAAAAGCCTGCCTCAGTGTGATCTGACGTCTATCAGGAATATGAAGGCCTCATGTTGACTTTATCATGTTTAATTCCTCCAGCATATTACAAATACATTATAAAGACCGGAAGTGCACAGTGAACGAAAATCCGTCTGTGCGCATAGAATTAGCACGGAGTAAAACCTCCAATAACGGCCCGCTTAGAAACGGAAGTGTTGTTTCGATTGCTCGATTGTGTGTCAGTAGTAAGATTGTCTGCTTTTACGAGAGCGATCATGCATTCAAAACAATATGGCGGCGTCCTTGTTTGTTTCACCTCATCAAAATAAAGGCATGTTTCTTGAAACCAGATAGGCCGGTCTTTATAATAGTAATAAATACCTCATGCTCGGGCGTTTGTTACAGGATATACGCCCGGCAAAAATTCTTTAATAATGCCCTCGCGCCTAACGGCGCTCTGGCATTATTTGGAATTTTTGCCGGGCATATATCCTGTAACAAACGCCCTCACACTCAGTATTTATTACTACAATAACATTGTGGTTATTACAAAACATGTAAATACAAAGGAAATATGAACATATTTTATAGCCCAACACACTATTTCTTTAATCATTTTTTTAACATGATCTTTCTGGTGTTTACCTTGTTTTCCTAAATATGGCAAAATTTGGTTATGCAGTTTTAATTTAAAAGCATTCACATGTGATGAAATTTTCAAAATGGAGCTGTGTAGATTTTTCAGTTAAAGATGGATTCACATGTAATGACTACTAAATCTACATAAATTTGTTTCAGCGGATCCCACAGATGCTATGGTTGCTGTGTCAAAGATTGCTGCCAAACCTTTTGTCACTTCCAAAGAGATATCCGAGTCCCATATCATTGAACACCCGGCAGGTCACATGACCATGAAAAGATTGATTTTGAATGATACAGAGAGAATTAAAACAGGAAACAAAGGTATACTTGTGTATATAACTCTGGATGTTTGGGAATATAATCAGTTCAATTCAAACAAGTGGATTGCCAAAACTCGAATGGTAGCAGAAAACACTTTTGATAATGATTTCAATGAAATTTATTGGAAAAAGTTTCTATCTATCTGATGGTTATTTCGACTTAAAGGGAAAGTCTTCAAAACAACATTCCACTAGAAATTATATTTTCCATCTTTTTATTATAAACATGTAGAGTCCCTTGTAAAATAAATGAAGCAGAATACTATTTTTCATTATGGTTAAAATTGTAAATGAATACTTCAGCTGTTCCATTCTCCAACCATTGAGGGTTCATGTGTGAGCATTGCATTATCGATCACATGAATATGTCTTTACTATATCAGCTGATGAAATTTCTCACATCTTTTTATGTTGGCATTGTGGAAGTTCAATGTAATGATATAATATCATTGCAACTTAAAATGTACATATAACTAAACAGTACCACATGGAGCATTCAACTGACACCCTGCCTGTTCAAACTCAATGTAGTCCTTTATTTTTCAGTGTTATTCTCTAGTATTCTGATGGATATACTACAGAAGGGGACCCTAAAAACTTGGGCTGCTTGCAATAGAGGATGTTTCTTAATTGTGTTGTAAGTGACATTACCAGTGTTTCTCATTTTCTTAATGATAAGAAAAATTACAAAACTGTACATTTCCAGATTGCCTATTGCTATCTCTTGTTGCTATTTTTATTTGGTGGGTTGCATGTAACCAATTAGATTGATGTGTCTGACATCCATCCATCAGTCTGTTAATCCGTCTGTCCGTCCATCAACATATTGCTTTTAGGACTCTTAGCCGAAGTTGCTTCAGCCAGTCAGTTTGAATTTTGACAGGGTGGCAGAACACCACCTGGTCCAGTTTGCTTTCAAAGTTGTTGACCGTCAGTATTTTTATTGCGTAAAATAGCCTTACCTTATCCTCACAAATGCTTATTGGTTTTGTGGAGGCAAAACGCGGCGACCAACAAGAATATTTAAAAATTATTCTTGTTCGAGAGGTGAACCCCGTAGTTAGTGATAGGTGCGCATGCGCACAACACATTGTCGGTTGGACTTTGTCGAGAGATCCTCATTCAATTTTTGGTCGTCGAGGAGGCAACACGTGAAGCTTTTTCTACTCTGCCCGTTTCCAAGACGGCAGATGTGTTCTTTTAGAATTCATAGAGTTCGTGCTAAGAAGAAAGGAGTTTTAAACTTCCTATTCTACAGATCTGAAGTACAATATTTCATGCTGAAGGTTGAGTAATCCATGACAGCATTCTTAGATCCCCCTTGGCTGTAAAACAGCTTTTGGTAGAGGATCTGTTACAGGAGATTCTTCAGTTTTTTGGGTTCAAGCTGCCTACCTCTTCATTATGAGGGATGTTCATCAGAAGTCTTTCAACTAGCCACTTTTTCCTGAAGATGGCGTTAAGAGGTCTCCTGCGACTGAAAAACAGCTAGCAGTAGAAGATCTACTAGAGTTTGCTTTTGCAACACCAGATGATGTTGAGATTTGATAGCTGGGCAGATTAAAACTCGTTTCTGGGGTTATTAATTAAACCTCCAGAAAGCTAGTAGCCTGTCTACTTGATAGACACACAGAAGATGACCCTTCATCTCGAATCCAAAAATATCCTTCAGATCATCCAATAGCAAATCCCTCTCATGAAGTCCTGGTGGATTTTTATGAATGAATGCAGCAGTAACCATTCAATAGTACTCTACCATACCAGCAGTTAGCTGATTTCCTGTAGCCTGAAAAACAGTCAGTCCTACAAGATCTGCTTCAGAAGTTTATCAACGTTGCTTTCAACCTACAAACCAGGCATCAAGATGGTTAATTTCCTCCATTGCCTTGTCTTTATTCTACAACTGGCTGGTGGACCATTTATTACTTCATTATAGAGAAGATAATACATATGCTTTCCCACCAATATTCTCAATGAAATAGGGGATTCTGGTGTAGTAGAAGAAATAACTATAAATTGCTGGTTTAAGTTTAAATATTATTGCCATCTCAGAGTTGTGCAGTTTTTGAATGGGTACTATGTAGCCCTCCAATCGAAACTCCCCTTTCATGTAGCTCTACTGCAGGTGCTACAGACAGGAAAACAATCCGCCATGTTGCTGATAATATTGTGTTACATTTACTATGTTCATTTACACACAATTTATTCTGTAAATGACTACAAGTCGCTGGATTTTCTCAGTAAAATTGTTACTTCTATCATATCTGACACAATGGTGCTTCTTATGGATGAAAATATTGTTTGTTTATCAAGACATAGATCGTTGATGTGCTATGTGCTTTATAAGTGTACAGTACGGATAGGCTGCACCAGGAGTTCTTCTGTATTCAAGGAAGTTAAACAGCATTGGGCAAGGTTAGTCCGTGGATGGATGACCATTCCTGGCATTTTCTTTGCATTAATCCCACAATATCTTTGGACAAATTTTATAAAGGAACTCGGTCACAAAAGGTTATTGACCAGTTTCAACAGATCTCCGTACCAAATACAAGGGTTGTGCAAATCTTGAGAAGGTTTATCGAATAATATTCCAGTCGAATCCACCCATGTCTGTACATCCCATAATTTAAAGCGGTTACAGACAGGAAAAACATGGCTACCTGTGTCGCAAATGTTTCAAAAAGGCACAATTTACTACCTCAAGGATTGCACAACTCCAGGTTTTACAGCAGATTATTTCTTGTACCAGAACCCGGCAATAAATGGCGCCCTGTGATAGATCTCCGTGTGCTGGACAAATGCCTGCTAGTTCCAAATTTTAAAATGGGGACAGCAGTGATATTCGGAAACTCGGTCATAAAAGGAGAATGGCTAGTTTCGATAGACCTGAAAGATGCATTCTTTCACGTGCCCATACACCCAGATTCTCAACATTGGCTATGTTTCCATGTAGACAAGCAAACGCATCAGTTCAAAGCACTGCCATTGCGGTTGGTGACTGCACCACTATAGTTCATGCGGATTGTAAAAGAGGCTCGTTCTTCAGTCTCACGGAATTCGAGTTCACCAATACCTGGACGACTGGTTGTTAAGAGCAAATACCAGACACCAGTGTCAGCTCCACACAAAAGAACTCATCCATGAGATTCAAGAACTCGGCTTTGTGATAAACTTCGAAAAATTAGAGGTCGAACCTACACAAAAAATCGACTTTCTGGGTTAAGTTTTGACTTGATACAGGGAAAAGTCTTTCCAACCGAAAATAAGTTGAAAATTCTAGAAAAATCTGTTCAGGACATGGAGATCGCATCACAAACAACCCCAAGGTTGCTTATGTCCCTGATAGGTGTACTAGCATCCCTAGAAAAGACAATACCAATGGGTCAGTTACATATGCGCCCTTTCCAGTGGTACCTAAAAACAAACTGGCAGTATCCCCAGTCACTAGACCTGAAGATTCCTGTTTCAAACTTTCTGAAAAGTCATCTTCAGTGGTGGAAAGATCCAAAAAATCTAAAAAATGGGTTATCCTTTTCATCCACAGGAACACAATACCCTTATTTTCACAAATGCATCAAATCAAGGTTGGCGGGCTCATTTAGAAAACATGACAGTCAGTGGCAATTGGACAGATCAAGAAAATTGCTTCATATCAATGTCCTTGAGTTAAAGGCAGTGTTTCTGGCCTTAAAAGAGCTTTCAAAACAAATTCTAGACAAAAGGGTTCTGATAGCAACACACAATGCTACTGTAGTCAGTTATCTGAGCAAACAAGAGGGAACACACTCTTGGGACAGGTGTCTCCTGGTTTGGCGCATCTTGGCCTACTGCAATCCTCGAAACATACTCATAAGAGTCAGACACATTCAGGGTTGACTCAATGTCATAGTCGACAGTCTCTCCAGGAAAGACAAAATAATTCAGACAGAATGGTCTCTTCATTCTCAAATATTCAGTCTAATTTGGCTTAGTCTAGTACACACCAATGGTGGACATGTTTGCCACCAAATTGGATCACAAACTACCAATCTATGTCTCACCAGTCCCAGATGCAAATGCTATGAACATAGATGCATTGAACATCTCCTGGGAGGGTCTGAACGGCTATGCCTTTTTCCTGTAGCACTCATACCAAAAGTGATACAGGGAATGAACACCTACAGGTGCAAGGTGATAGTAGTTGCACCAGGGTAGCCCAGAATGCTTTGGTTTTGGGATCTAGTGAATCTGTCAACCAAACCTCCATTACTTCTATCTCACTGGCCTCATCAGTTAAAGCAACCATTCAGTGAGAAGTTCCATCAGAATCTCATGTATCTAATTCTGCATGTTTTGGCACCTAGACACCTCAGAATCACTTGAATCATTCTCTGAGCAGGTGGCAGATAGAATTAAGGCACCTCAAAGACCCTCATCTAGAAGAATCTGAGTTAAGGTGGTCCATTTTTTGAACTCTGGTGCCAACAGAATCAGGTGGTCAGCTCAGAGCCTACTATCTCAGCAGAATTTTGAATCACTTATTTGCTATTAAAATCTGAAGCCTGCCACTACTGCTGGCTATAGGGCTGCCACAGCTGATCATTTTGGCCAGGAGGTTAGCAAATGTTTGAATCTGAACAGACTTATTGCGAGCTTTTATTGGGATAAGCCTGGGAACTGTCTTTAGTCCTCATGGCTTTGACTAAGGCCCCTTTTGAGCCTCTAAAGGATGAATCCTGCCACAATTGCTGGCTATAGAACTGCAATAGCTAATCTTTAGGATATGTTGGCCAGGAAGGGAGCAAGGGTTTACACTTGAATAGACTTCTTGTAAGCTTTCACAGGGACAAACCCATTGCAAATAGGGGTATTCCCTCTTGAGACCTATCTTTGGTTCTTTTGTCTTTGAGTTTTGACCTTTGAACGTTGCCAGTCGTAAGATTTTGGCTTTCAAGACTGTTTTCCTGATGACTTTGGCATCTTGCAAAAGGAGGGGGGAGGTGCATGCTTGGACATATTCTTCCCTCAGACACAAAACCTCACTGGAAGGAGATCACTATTTCTCCTTCTCCTGCCTTCTTAGCAAAGGATCAGTTGGCTTCTGACTGCCCAGATTTGCTCTAACCAGTGGTCATTCTAGCTCTTAAACCTTTTTTGGGCTCAGACTTGACTGAGGATATGACTTCATGCCCTGTCAGAGCACTTAGATACTATCTAGACAGAACTAGTGCTTTAAGGAAGGGAAAGAATCTCTTGTTTATATCCTTTAAGGAAGGCTTTGACAGAGATTTCATGAGATGCTATCTCTTCTTGGATCAGAGAGACTGTCTTATTGGCTATCAGTCATCCAATTTTGATACACAGGACTTACAGGTTAAGGCCCATAATGTTAGGTCCATGTCTGCTTCTTTAGTATTCAAGGATGGGTGTCCCTAGAGCAGATTTTAGGCTCCTGCCATTGGAAGAGCCACAACACATTTTCTACCTTTTAAGCTGTGTCTTGGCAGTCCACAGACCAAACAGATTACAGTTAGGCCCAGTGGTTTCTGCTCAGCATGTGATTGCTTTGAGTATGTTCTTGAGTATTTCATATGGCTTACATACTTTACTCTTCCTTCCATACCAGTATCTTGTATGGACATATGTCTTCTTCTGTGGCAGATGGCCTCATGACTGTATTTTGTAAATCACAGAAGCCAGCTTGGGGTGCCTTCTTGCTGGATGACAGCTCCCAGCTCGAGGGACCCAGGAAGCCATTCCCCACCACACAGTTATGGGTGATGGTTTAGATATAGGACAACTTTATGCTACATGGGACAAGTGTCAACTACAACAGTACATCATGAATATTCATGAGATTACCTATCATTACTTATCTTTACAGATATTTTACAGTAATGGAAAATTCTGTTGTAGCATACTTAAGCTTATCTTATCCTCTCTATCAAATGCTTCCATGGTGAACCCCATAATCTATTAACAGGGAGGTTGCAAAACAAACCCCTCCTCCTGTTATGGTTGGAATCAAGCATTTGTGAGGATAAGGTAAGGCTATTTTACGCAATAAAATGTAACAAATTTTATTGTAATTTAACTTTTTGTAAGTTAAATACTTACCTTATCCTCACAAGGACAGACCCACCCTTCCTCCCCTCAGAAGTTTGTTTTCATAGGGGACCAAAAATTAAATGAGGATCTCTCGACAAAGTCCAACTGATAATGTGTTGTGCGCATGCGCACCTATCACTAACTACGGGGTTCACCTCTCGGAACAAGAATAATTTTTAAATATTCTTGTTGGTCGCCGCGTTTTGCCTCCACAAAACCAAGTAAGCATTTGTGAGGATAAGGTAAGTATTTAACTTACAAAAAGTTAAATTACAATAAAATTTGTTACAGTTGCTCTGTCTGTGCATCTGTCCATTAACGTTTTTCTTTCCGGACTCTAACTTGAAGATGATTCCCCTGATCAATTTGAAATTTGACAGGGTGGTAGGGCACAACCCTGGACTAGTTTGTTTTCAAAATTTGTGCCAGTTGGTGCATCTGCCTATCCGTTGTGTCTGTCCATCAATATTTTAGTTTCTGGACTCTAAATAGAAGACTCAATCAATTTGATATGTGACAGGGTGATATGTCACCACCTAGGCTAGGTTGCTTTCAAAATTGGTGTCAGTTTGAAAAACAATCTGCTATGTTGAAATAATTTCCAGACTTTTAAGTGGAAGACATTTCAACCTATCAATTTCAAACTGGACAGAGTGGTCAGACATGATTCCTTTTACAAACAAATAATAAACTTGAAATTTGTTAACAGATCCTATCCCTGATACTGATGGCACAACCCTCCTTTTTGGGGTCTAAAACCCCAATTGCTTGGTTAAGATCACGCTATGTTATGTTACCAGAATTTATTATTGCATATCGTAATTGTAGCTTTACTGTTTTTATGTCGTCACTCTGCGGCGTGGGCGTACGTGTACGCGTCCGCGTGAACAACTTCTCCTCCAAAACTACAAGGCCTAGAGACGTGCTGTTTTTTTTAAAAGATACCTTATCTATCGAGGATGAAAAATTGTTCAAGGCATGCAAATCTGTCTGTTCGTCTGTTTGCTAGAGACATTACAAGGGGGGTACCCCCACCAAAAGTGTGAAAATTTCAACACTTAATCACAATTTTCTCAGTGACTATTGCAGGGATTTCTCTCATATCTTGCATATATGTACTAGGCCAGAGGTAGATTCTCTTGTGTGAGTATGAGACCTGGATCTGTCTTACTTTTTTTTTAATAAATTTTTTTAATAATTTTTAATGCATTAAAATTCATGAAATCATGCACAAAATCATTTATAACTTGAAAAGTGTTGCATTTAGAGCATTTTGTTAAAATATGTTATTCAGCTACTTTTTTCATAGCTACAATATGGTGAGTAAGTTGGGTGCCTGTCTCAATAGCTAAGTGAGTAATAGCTACTTTTGGGCTTTTCAGTAACTTCCATCATGAGTAAAATCACTTGTAACTTAAAAACTATTGCATTTAGAGAATTTCGTATAAATATGTTATTCAGCTACTTTTGGGTCAGCTATAACATAGTAAAATTTTAGACCTGTAGCTCATGGCATAGCTGAGTAATAGCTACTTTTAGGTTACCACTGTTGAGTAAATCGCTTATAACTTCAAAACTATTGCATTTAGAGAATTTCGTATAAATATGTTATTCAGCTACTTTTGGGTCAGCTATAACATAGTAAAATTTTAGACCTGTAGCTCATGGCATAGCTGAGTAATAGCTACTTTTAGGTTATCACTGTTGAGTAAATCGCTTATAACTTGGAAACTATTGCATTTACAGTATTTTGTTTCAATATGTTATTCACCTATTTTGGGATCAGCTATAACATAGTGAAGTTTCAGATCTGTGGCTCATTGCATAGCTGAGTAATAGCTACTTTGAAGTTCTCACTATTGAGTAAATCACTTGTAACTTAAAACCTATTGCATTTAGAGAATTTCGTATAAATATGTTATTCAGCTACTTTTGGGCCAGCTATAACATAGTGAAATTTCAGATCTGTAGGTCATGGCATAGCTGAGTAATAGCTACTTTAAAGTTCTCACTATTGAGTAAATCAGTTGTAATTGGAAAACTGTTGCATTTAGAGAATTTCGTATAAATATGTTATTCAGCTACTTTTGGGTCAGCTATAACATAGTAAAATTTCAGACCTGTAGCTCATGGCATAGCTGAGTAATAGCTACTTTTAGGTCATCACTATTGAGTAAATCAGTTGTAACTTGAAAACTATTGCATTTACAGTATTTTGCTTAAATATGTTGTTCACCTACTTTTGGGTCAGCTATAACATAGTAAAATTTCAGACCTGTAGCTCATTGCATAGCTGAGTAATAACTACTTTGAGGTTCTCACTATTGAGTAAATCAGTTGTAATTGCAAAACTATTGCATTTAGAGAATTTAATATAAATATGTTATTCAGCTACTTTTGGGTCAGCTATAACATAGTAAAATTTCAGACCTGTAGCTCATGGCATAGCTGAGTAATAGCTACTTTTAGGTCATCACTTTTGAGTAAATCAGTTGTAACTTGAAAACTATTGCATGTACAGTATTTTGCTTAAATATGTTGTTCACCTACTTTTGGGTCAGCTATAACATAGTAAAATTTCAGACCTGTAGCTCATGGCATAGCTGAGTAATAGCTACTTTTAGGTTATCACTGTTGAGTAAATCGCTTATAACTTGGAAATTATTGCATTTAGAGTATTTTGTTTCAATATGTCATTCACCTATTTTGGGGTCAGCTATAACATAGTGAAGTTCCAGACCTGTGACTCATTGCATAGCTGAGTAATAGCTACTTTGAGTTCTCAATGTTGAGTAAATCACTTATAATTTGAAAACTATTGCATTTAGAGAATTTAGTATAAATATGTTATTCAGCTACTTTTGGGTCAGCTATAACATAGTCAAATTTCAGACCTGTAGCTCATGGCATAGCTGAGTAATAGCTACTTTTAGGTTATCCCTGTTGAGTAAATCACTTATAACTTGGAAACTATTGCATTTAGAGTATTTTGTTGCAATATGTTATTCACCTATTTTGGGGTCAGCTATAACATAGTGAAGTTCCAGACCTGTGGCTCATTGCATAGCTGAGTAATAGCTACTTTGAAGTTCTCACTGTTGAGTAAATCAGTTGTAATTGGAAAACTATTGCCTTTACAGAAATTTGTGCAAATATGTTATTCAGCTACTTTTGGGTCAGCTATAACATAGTGAAATTACAGACCTGTAGCTCATGGCACAACTGAGCAATAGCTATTCTCAGGCACTGACTGTTGAGTAAATCGGCTATAACTTGAAAAATATTGGATTTGGAGTATTTTGTTAAAATATATTGTTCACCTACTTTTGGGTTAGCAATTACATAGTGAAATTACAGACCTATAGCTCATGGCATAGCGGAGTAATAGCTATTTTCAGGTTCTCACTATTGAGTAAATCAGTTGTAACTTGAAAACTATTGCATTTACAGTATTTTGCTTAAATATGTTGTTCACCTACTTTTAGGTCAGCTATAACAGAGCAAAAATTCAGACATGTAGCTCATTGCATAGCTGAGTAATAGTTACTTTGAGGTTCTCATTCTTGAGTAAATCAGTTGTAACTTGAAAACTATTACATTTAGAGTATTTTGTTAAATATGTTATTCACAGACGTTTTGGTCAGCTATAACATAGTGAAATTGCAGACCTCTATGTCATGGCATAGCTGAGCAATAGCTTCTTTCAGGTTCTCACTGTTGAGTAAATCATTGTATCCAACCTGTAGGAAATCATTGGCTGGGAATCTGTTAATATGGTCTGATTTGACCTTGGAACCCTCCTTCAAGGTCAAGTGAGGATAGCCAAACATAAAAGTGCTTATAACTCGCTTATTATTGTCCTAGAGGTTTGGAATGAAAACCAACCTATAGAAAATCATGAGCTGGGAATTTTTTGGTGTGGTCGGATTTGACCTTGGACCCCTCCTTCAAGGTCAAATGAGGATAGCCAAACTTAAAAGTGCTTATAACTCGCTTATTATTGGTCCTAGAGGTTTGGAATGGAAAACCAACATATAGAAAATCATGGGCTGGGAATCTTTTGGTGTGGTCGGATTTCACCTTAGACCCCTCCTTCCAGGTCAAATGAGGATAGCCAAACTTAAAGTGCTTATAACTCGCGTATTATTGGTCTTGGAGGTTTGGGATGGTAAACCAACATATAGGAAATCATGGGCTGGGATTCTTTTGGTGTGGTCAGATTTGACCTGGGACCCCTCCTTCAAGGTCAATTGAGGATAGCCAAACTTACAATGGCTTAGAACTCGCTTATTATTGGTCCTACAGGTTTGGGATGGTAAACAAGCTACAGGAAATCATGGGCTGGGAATTTTTTTGTGTGGTCGGATTTGACCTTGGACCCCTCCTTCAAGGTCAAACAAGGATAGCCAAACTTAAAAAGTGCCTATGACTCACTTATTATTGGTCCGAGAGGTTTGGGATGGTAAACCATCCTAAATTCTTTGGCTGGGAATCTTTTGGTAGGGTCAGATTTGACCTTTGGACCCCTTCTTCATGGTCGAACGAGGATATTGCATTTATAGTATTTCTTTAAATATTTTTAACCTACTTTTTACACTTAAACAATTACCTTGTTACTTTATTTCATAATACCATTTGCAGGGCACAACTTTTTTGTCCTTTTCTTCTGTCAGCTTCGGAATATCTTTCGAACATGCTGTTCAGTTACCATTTACTGTATTTCTGTACAGCCCTTTCCCTGATAATTATATCCCCAGACGAAAGTCGGGGATATATTGGATTCAGGTCCGTCGCGCCGCCGCCGCCGCCGCCGCCGTAGAAATTTCCTTGTGGACGCGATAACTCAAAAACAAATTAATATTTTTTTTTCAAACTTGGTACACATGTTAAGGGTGCCCAAAGGAAGATCCCTATTTTAAGGTGACCTTAAACTCCCAGTAAAAAAGAACTTATGGCCACCTTAAGGTCAGAAATTGCACTTTTGGCCACTTAGAGCCCTGTAGGTCACAAACTATGATGCTCAGCTGGCTGAAATTTTACCTGACAACACATTAATATGTTCTTAGTACATGTGCCGAAAATCATGACTTTAAGTTGAGGAGAAAATTATGTTTGAGGCCCATAAATAACCCCACTTAGGGATTTTTTGCTATACTTTTCACATATTTTGCCCTATAATTTGGAAGTGATAATTCTGATGAGTCTCAAACTGCGCTAGGTATAACTTTGATATGTAATCCTTGTCTGTAGAAAATTTTAGGGCTGTAGGTTTACCCAAAGGGGTCGACTTAAGGTCTCAAAAGTGCCCACAGAGACCCAATTTATGCACTTTTTGCCACTTTCAAGCACTGTAGCTTTCAAACTATGTCTCTCATCTAAGTTAAATATCATCTGGGAATATATCTATGTGTTTTCTTATATGTGCCCCAACATTTAGGCCTTTAATAGACAGTTAACCTGTGTATCAGGACCATAAACACCCACCCGAGTGACCCTTATAAGACATTTTTCACATCTTTTTCCCTGTAACTTGGAAATGGTAAGTCTGAGAAGTTTCAAACTGTATTAGATATATATTCTGTGTGTAATCTTAGTATGTAACAGATTTTAAGTCTGAAGCTTTAATTTTGAAGGTCAAATTGAGGTCTCTAAAAGGCTCCCAAAGACCCAATATTTGGACTTTTTGCTACTTTTAAGCCCTGTGACTGTCAAACTATGTGACTGATAGAGCTCAAATCCTATCTGAGAAGATATTAGTATGTTATTTTTATATGTGCCAAAAATTAAGGCTTTAAGAAGACATTTAACCTGTGTATGAGGACCATAAATCCCCACCCGAGTGACCATTTTTAGACATTTTTCACATATTTTTCCCTGTAACTTGGAAATGGTAAGTCTAAGAAGTTTCAAACTGTATTAGATGCATATTCTATGTGTAATCTTAGTATGTGACAAATTTTAAGTCTGAAGCTTTAATTTGAAGGCCACATTTAGGTCTCTAGAAGGCCCCATAAAGACCCAGTATTTGGACTTTTTGCCAATTTTAAGGCCTGTGACTGTTAAACTATGTGACTGATAGAGCTGAAATCTCATCTGGGCATACATTATTATGTTCTTTTTACATGTGCCAAAAATCAAGGCTTCAAGTAGACATTTAACCTGTGTATGAGGACCTTAAACACCCACCTGAGTGACCCTTTTAAGACATTTTTCACATATTTTGCTCTGTAACTTGGAAATGGTAAGTCTGAGAAGTTTCAAACTTTATTAGATACATATTCTATGTGTAATCTTAGTATGTAACAAATTTTAAGTCTGAAGCTTTAATTTGAAAGCCACATCGAGATCTCTAAAAGGCCCACAATGACCCAATATTTGGACTTTTTACCACCTTTAAGCCCTGTAACTGTTAAACTATGTGATTGATGGAGCTGAAATCCCATCTGGGAATGCATTATTATGTCCTTTTTACATATGCCGAAAATCAAGGTTTTTAGTAGACATTTAACCTGTGTATGAGGGCCATAGACACTCGCCCAAGTGCCTTTTTTGACATTTTTTCCGTATTTTGCCGTTATTTGGAAATGCTTAGTGTGACAAGTCTTAAACTGTATTATATATAATTTTTGTTTGTTATGTATGTCCCCCAAAAAGTTTCAGATCTGTAGTTTAATTGCTAAGGTCTCTTTAACAATTGTAAAATGCCCACAGAAACCCAATTTATGGATATTATGCCACTTTAAAGCCCAGTAACTGTCAAACTATGTGGGTTATAGAGCTGAAATCTTTGAATTTTTAAAAGGAAATGCCTGTCTATTTAAATTTTGAATATTAATAATGTTATGGCTATCTTAGTCTTTTAAGAACTTATTTTTGTGTGTTATACCTCTGCTTGCTGAGTTTTTCACTTTTTAAAATGAAACTGGTTAAACATATTCAAGTAGGCAAAATGGACACTTTAAGTGAGCTTTAAGTCCCAATATTAATGAAATTATATCCTTATGTAGTAAAACTAGGGGATTTTTAACCCTCAACTAGCCCAGTTTTATTCAACTTGCCTCAGTTAATTTTGGCACAGCTCCTACAGTTATGAACTCATTTCAGTTGATAATCACATACTTAAAATTCTCAATTCTTTTTGTATTTGAGTACCCCTTTTATATAGATTGTTTGTTTACCATTTATGCTCAACCCACATCCCCCACCCGGATTCCCCCCACCCACCTCTGGGACCTCCAGCTATATTGAGTGACACTAAATAAACAAAGGTATTTAATGATATCAGATGAGAAACAAAGAACTCAATGGGGTTGCAGATCTTGTGTAATAGTGAGAGAGGTGTGGAGAAGGGGAGAGGGGTGGGGGTGGGGGTGGGAGGTGGTGGGCTTCATTACATGTAACACAAAGGGGAGTCAGAACTGAGATTGTGTCACATATTTAGGTTGCATATATATGGACCACATATATAGGTATAGAGGAAATGAATAACTTAAAACAATTTGCAAATTCTAAAAATAATATAATAAAATAATAATATAAATAATTTTTTTTTAAATAATATTTTATTTGTGAACAAATATAGAAACAGATATGCGCTTTTGGGATTATGAATTTTAGAATGGACATTGAATCATCAATCATTTAAATACTTTGAAGGAAGATTGAAAAATATGATGAGTTGAGTTAAAAATAATATTTTATTTGTCAACAAATATAGAAACAGATATGCACTTTTGGGATTATTATTTTAGAATGGACATTCAATCATCAATCATTTAAATACTTTGAAAATAGGTTTAGAGTTATCATTGCAGGAAGATTGAAAATATAATTTGAGTTATGTATTCGGCGTCTGGGGATACACCATCTTCCTTGGGGAGATATAAACAGAGTAGATTGATGTGCTGAAGTTCATATAATAATGGGTAATTATGTTTTAAAAAATTCCCGATCAAAACCTGTGGCGTGAGTGATGACCTGTCTGGGGATATGTTGGCGCCGAGTTGGCCCAATCTAGTTATGCTTTCCTCTCATTATCACCATCACAAATCAAAAACATTCAGTCAGCTGACACAGTGCCCATTCACGGGCACTCTCCTCTTGTTTGTCTATACTCTTAACTCACCCAAAATCTTTAGGGGAATCTATATTGCCCATTCCAATTAATTTTAAAAAGAAATGACAAAAAATCCATGTGTCAAATTTGATTTTGGAGGGGGCCTCTGGTAAATGAGTATATTGCCCCAGTGCAAATGTTTTACAAAAACCTCTGCCATTTCATCTTAGAGAACACATTTTCAACCAAAGTTCAACAGTATTTCAATGACAAAATGGTATTTATATTCTTCATAAAACTGTTACTAGTACAAAATAATTGGATTGACCTTCATAAGGTTTTGGAGGGTATCTGGCAACAACTGTTGCCATGGTAACACTTTTAAGATTTTTGGGTCTTAAAGTATGTGGGTGTTCTACAGCCTAAACAAATGCATGGATTTTCACCAAATTTTCAGGTTATGTTAACCAAAAGAGGATCAAGAACTGATTAGGTTTTGGGGGGTATCTAGTAACAGCTGTCGACATGGCAATGGTTTAAATACTTTTTGGTCTTAAGGGGCACTATTAAATCGATGTTACTACAGTTGCATTTTTTATCTCCTGCAGGCCAAAGGCCGGGGTTGGAAGATTATGAAATGCCTTCCATGTGTGCCCCAAGAGGATCTAGAGCTGATAGGTTTTGGAGGGTATCTGGTAACAAATGTTGGCATTGCAACACTTTTGAGATTTCTGGGTCTTAAATTTTCTGGGTGTTTCACAGCCTAAACCCGTGCACGGATTTTCACCAAATTTTCAGGATATGTTTAGCCCAAGAGGATCTAGAGCTCATTAGGTTATGGAGGGTATCTGGCAACAGCTGTCGACATGGCAATGGTTTAAATACTTTTTGGTCTTAAGGGGCACTATTAAATCGATGTTACTACAGTTGCATTTTTTATCTCCTGCAGGCCAAAGGCCGGGGTTGGAAGATTATGAAATGCCTTCCATGTGTGCCCCAAGAGGATCTAGAGCTGATAGGTTTTGGAGGGTATCTGGTAACAAATGTTGGCATTGCAACACTTTTGAGATTTCTGGGTCTTAAATTTTCTGGGTGTTTCACAGCCTAAACCCGTGCACAGATTTTCACCAAATTTTCAGGATATGTTTAGCCCAAGAGGATCTAGAGCTCATTAGGTTATGGAGGGTATCTGGCAACAACTGTTGCCATGACAACATTTATGATTTTTAGGTCTTAAAGTTTGTGGGTGTTCCACAGTCTAAACCAATGAATGGATTTTCACGAAATTTTCAGGATATCTTTTGGGGATATCTGCCATCAACTGTTGCCCATGGCAACACTTTAAATACTTTTCGGGTCTTAAACTTCTTAATTGAAAAAGGGGCGCTATTAAATCAATGTTACTACAGTTGCATTTTTACCCCACAGCCCTTAAGGGCCCTTAATGGGCGGGCAGTCGGGCGGGCGGCGGGAAAAAGTGTGTCTGGCCTGTATCTCAGAAACCATAAGGTGTAGGAAGTTAATACTTGGTAGGGACATTGGTTAGGGGGTGTAGGTGTGAAATGTTATGGTGTGACCTTGTTTTGACCTTGCTGTAGTGACCTTGACCTATAAAATCTTGTCCAGGCTATATCTCGGAAACTGTAAGGTGTAGGAAGTTGATACTTGGTAGGGACATTGGTTAGGGGGTGTAGGTGTGCAGCGTCATGGTGTAACCTTGATTTGACCTTGCCGTAGTGACCTTGACCTATAAAATCTTGTCTGGGCTATATCTTGGAAACTAAGGTGTAGGAAGTTGATACTTGGTAGGGACATTGGTTAGGGGGGTAGGTGTGCAACGTCATGGTGTGACCTTGATTTGACCTTGCTGTAGTGACCTTGACCTTTAAAATCTTGTCCGGGCTATATCTCGGAAACTGTAAGGTGTAGGAAGTTGATACTTAGTAGGGACATTGGTTAGGAGGTGTAGGTGTGCAACGTCATGATGTGACCTTGATTTGACCTTTGACCTTGCTGTAGTGACCTTGACCTATAAATCTTGTTTGGGCTATATCTCAGAAACCGTAAGGTGTAGGAAGTTGATACTTGGCAGGGACATTGGTTAGGGGGTGTAGATGTGCAACGTCATGGTCTGACCTTGATTTGACCTTGCTGTAGTGACCTTGACCTATAAAATCTTGTCCAGCTATATCTCGGAAACCATAAGGTGTAGGAAGTTGATACTTACTAGAGACATTGGTTAGGGGTGTAGGTGTGCAATGTCATGGTCTGACCTTGATTTGACCTTGCTGTAGTGACCTTGACCTATAAAATATCGTCCGGGCTATATCTTGGAAACCATAAGGTGTAGGAAGTTGATGCTTGGGAGGGACATTGGTTAGGAGTTGTTGGTGTGCAGCATCATGGTGTGACCTTGATTTGACCTTTGACCTTGTCGTAGTGACCTTGACGTTTAAAATCTTGTTGCACTTTTGGGTCTGTCTTTTGATGCAGATTAAGCACTGTTAAAGTCATATTAGAATTCATTAAGAATTTTACTTTTACAACTTCCTATTGTAGCAGATGGAATTTCATCAAGTGAGCCACAGATTTTGCTCCAACGCCATGCATAAGCATTCATTGAATGTATTACTACGTCGGTATGCATGGTAATATTCAAAACATCCAAACCATAATTCCTGAACTTTGTACTGATACAGTACTTCTATATCTCATGGTGTTAAAAATATTTCCCCAGGCTGTGGGTACGGGCATCTCTGATGCTATGTTTTTTTTCTTCAATTTTTAGGGTTGTCTTTTATGGACTTTCCACAAACTGGGGGTTTATAATATGACCATAAGTATTCATTTAAGTAGGCATGTTTTACATCTAAAACAACTCTTCTTACAAACTATAGCATTTGTTAAATTAACTTTTCACAATTTATGACCATAGAAAACAAAATAAAGCTTACATTTTTCTTTCATGTTAATGCATAGGCCTCAACACTGTCTGCTTGACTTTACTTCTTCTCTCAGTGCAGCTGGTTTTTCTTTTCAAAAAATTTTTCTACTGTTATACTATATTGCATCTATCTTTTGGGGACACTTATTTTTGTAAGTAAAAATATTTTTCTAGGTTTGGCCATGTTTTGAAAACCAAATGGCTGCCATATCACATTTTTAATGTCAAATGGGGAGGGGGTCATATCGTATGAGAAAATAACTTGGAGGAAATTGTGGTCTGCAAATCTTTTGCAAGTGTCAAATTTGACCTTTCACCCCTGCATCATGGTCATGTAGGGTCATCAAGCTAAATGGGGCTTTTATCTCTCTTATAATTGGTTCTAGGGCTTCAAAATTTGAAAACAACTTCTGAGAAATCATGGCCTGTAAATCTTACATCTGACAAAATTTTGTGGATTCTGTATACTTCTTACAATAGAAGTTGTTCCTTAAATTATCCCAAATCTCAATGTTGTTGAGATTAAGACGTATAAATTCATCAAAATACATTCGTCAAAATATAGAGTTTGTACAAGTTGTAACTTGTACAGGTCCAAAATTTGTACATGTTACAGCTTGTACAAGTTAGCCTATACAAGTTGCAACTTGTACAAGCTGTTTGTACTTGTACAGATTTCTTGTACAAGTTGCAACTTTTGTACTTTCACTGTACTCTGAAGCTCAAACACAAAGTCAGCTGACACAGAGCCCATTCAAGGGCATTGATTGGTTGTTCTTCATAATTCCAAGAAAAAATGCAGTAGCACTTTAGTATGTCACAGTTATTTAAACATTTCATAACTTTCTCTGATCCCTGAATCTAAAGGATGTGGCTGAAGGTTAAAGTTTCTTTATTTTTGCAGCTTATTAGAAGTGGAGGAGTCTGATGTGAAAGAAAAAGTGCTAAAAGAAGTCTCTGGTCTGCAGGAATCACTCAAACATTTGGATTTTAAGGGAGCTCAGATTTTGTTGAAAAAGTTAAAAGAGGTGTAAAATGATTCGTTGTATATTGGTAAATCATATTTTATTAGACAACAACAGGGGTTGCTATTGATATGACAATGACAGTTCATGTGAAATTTTATAATAAGCCATGAAATCCAGCTCTGTTGAAATTACAGATCAAAAAAGTGTTGAAGGCATAAAGATAAAATGTGATTTTTTAATGAAATGTTGAATATTGAAATTATTTTAGTCCAGCCTTTTATATAAACTGAATGTTCAAAGGAAATGCATTTTACAGTTGTTACATTTTTGTGGAGTGTAATGTTGACATGACGATTTTTTTAATGGATTGCTTGAGATTTTTATGAAGACTTACTCAAGTCCAAGTTGTGTTTCCATTATGATAGTGACTGACTAAAATATTGGGGATTGTTAAATTTTAATTTTAAAAAAACAATTTGTTACAGAAATAAAGTATGGATGTAACTTGTTGTTTTCCTTATTAAATCAGTATTCACATGTTAAATATTGAGTTGCACTAGTAGATTGATGAGATCACTTATATGAATATTTCTAAGTTACATTGGATTTTTGGATTTCCTTATAACTAGGGGTGGTCACTGGACCTCTGTAGTAGGCTTGAGCCACTCTAGTGGTATAATATATTTTCTGTATATTGATTTCCCTTGATATCAATGCTGTGCTGCCACACAGAAATTTTAGGTTTTTAAAATAGCAGTTTTAATTTGTTTTTAAATAGCAGTTTTTTATGTCAGCTGACTTGTCAGTCAGCTGACATTATGTCATCACTCTGCGGCGTGGGCGTCCGCGTCCGCGTGAACAACTTCTTCTCCAAAACTACAAGGCCTAGAGACATGCTGTTTTTTTTAAAAGATACCTTATCTATCGAGGATGAAAAATTGTTCAAGGCATGCAAATCTGTCTGTTCGTCTGTTTGCTAGAGACATTACAAGGGGGGTACCCCCACCAAAAGTGTGAAAATATCAACTTTTTATCACAATTTTCTCAGTGACTATTGCAGGGATTTCTCTCATATCTTGCATATATGTACTAGGCCAGAGGTAGATTCTCTTGTGTGAGTATGAGACCTGGATCTGTCTTACTTTTTTTTTAATAAATTTTTTTAATAATTTTTAATGCATTAAAATTCATGAAATCATGCACTAAATCACTTATAACTTCAAAAGTGTTGCATTTACAGCATTTTGTGAAAATATGTTGTTCAGCTACTTTTTTCATAGCTACAATATGGTGAGTAAGTTGGGTGTCTGTCTCAATAGCTAAGTGAGTAATAGCTACTTTTGGGCTTTTCAGTAACTTCCATTATGAGTAAAATCACTTGTAACTTAAAAACTGTTGCATTTAGAGAATTTCGTATAAATATGTTATTCAGCTACTTTTGGGCCAGCTATAACATAGTGAAATATCAGACCTGTAGCTCATGGCATAGCTGAGTAATAGCTACTTTTAGGTTATCACTGTTGAGTAAATCGCTTATAACTTGAAAACTATTGCATTTAGAGAATTTCGTATAAATATGTTATTCAGCTACTTTTGGGTCAGCTATAACATAGTAAAATTTCAGACCTGTAGCTCATGGCATAGCTGAGTAATAGCTACTTTTAGGTTATCACTGTTGAGTAAATCACTTATAACTTGAAAACTATTGCATTTAGAGTAATTTGTTTAAATATGTTATTCACGTATTTTGGGGTCAGCTATAACATAGTGAAGTTCCAGACCTGTGGCTCCTTGCATAGCTGAGTAATAGCTACTTTGAAGTTCTCACTATTGAGTAAATCAGTTGTAATTGGAAAACTATTGCATTTAGTGAATTTCATATAAATATGTTATTCAGCTACTTTTGGGTCAGCTATAACATAGTAAAATTTCAGACCTGTAGCTCATGGCATAGCTGAGTAATAGCTACTTTTAGGTTATCACTGTTGAGTAAATCACTGATAACTTGAAAACTATTGCATTTAGAGAATTTTGTATCAATATGTTATTCAGCTACTTTTGGGTCAGCTATAACATAGTAAAATTTCAGACCTGTAGCTCATGGCATAGCTGAGTAATAGCTACTTTTAGGTTATCACTGTTGAGTAAATCACTTATAACTTGAAAACTGTTGCATTTAGAGTATTTTGTTTCAATATGTTATTCACCCATTTTGGGGTCAGCTATAACATAGTGAAGTTTCAGACCTGTGGCTCATTTCATAGCTGAGTAATAGCTACTTTGAAGTTCTCACTGTTGAGTAAATCAGTTATAATTGGAAAACTATTGCATTTACAGAAATTTGTGCAAATATGTTGTTCAGCTACTTTTGGGTCAGCTATAACATAGTGAAATTACAGACCTATAGCTCATGGCATAGCGGAGCAATAGCTATTTTCAGGTTCTCACTATTGAGTAAATCAGTTGTAGCTTGAAAACTATTGCATTTACAGTAGTTTGCTTAAATGTGTTGTTCATCTACTTTTGGGTTAGCTATAACATAGTAAAATTTCAGACATGTAGCTCATTGCATAGCTGAGTAATAGTTCCTTTGAGGTTCTCACTGTTGAGTAAATCAGTTGTAACTTGAAAACTATTACATTTAGAGTAATTTGTTAAATATGTTATTCACAGAATTTTTGGTCAGCTATAACATAGTGAAATTGCAGACCTCTATGTCATGGCATAGCTGAGCAATAGCTACTTTCAGGTTCTCACTGTTGAGTAAATCATTGTATCCACTGGATATTAATAACCATAAAATGTTGTCTGGGAATATTTTTGGCCTGATTTTGAGAAACAAGATGGCCGCCACAGGTGTTTTTTGTCAGTCATGAAAAGTGCTTATATCTCCCTTATTATTGATCCTAGAGGTTTGGGATGATAAACCAACCTGTAGGAAATCATGGGGTGGGAATCTTTTGGTGTGGTCAGATTTGACCTTCAATGACCCCTCCTTCAAGGTCAAACAAGGATAGCCAAACTTAAAAGTGCTTATAACTCGCTTATTATTGGTCCCAGAGGTTTGGGATGGTAAACAGACACGAAATCATGGGCTGTGAATCTGTTGATATGGTCCGATTTGACCTTGGAACCCTCCTTCAAGGTCAAATGAGGATAGCGAAAATTGAAAGTGCCTACAACTCGCTTATTATTGGTGACAGAGATTTGGGATGGTAAACCATCCCATAGGAAATCATTGGCTCAGAATCTTTTGGTATGGTCAGATTTGACCTTTGGACCCCTCCTTCAAGGTCAAATGAGGACAGCCAAGCTTAAAAGTGCTTATAACTCATTTATAATTGGTCCTAGAGGTTTGGAATGGTAAACCATAGGAAATCATGGGCTGGGAATGTATTTGTGTGGTTAGATTTGACCTTGGACCCCTTCTTCAAGGTCGAACGAGGATATTGCATTTGTAGTATTTCTTTAAATATGTTTTAACCTATTTTTTACACTTAAACAATTACCTTGTTATTTTCCTTCATAATACCATTTACAGGGCACAACTTTTTTATCCTTTTCTTCTGTCAGCTTCGGAATTTCTTTCGAACTTGCTGTTCAGTTACCATTTACTGTATTTCTGTACAGCCCTTTTCCTGATAATTATTCTGTCCTCTAATCACCTTCACAAATCAAAAACACTCAGTCAGCTGACACAGTGCCCGTTCACGGGCACTCTCCTCTTGTATTACGCTACAATAGCTTACCATGTGGGACTTAATGCTGTTCTCGGGTTGCCACACCCGGGGCCAATGTCTTAGAAAAAAAGATCGTTCTTGTTAGCCACCGGATATACTGGTAGTTGTCGTCACGTGATAACTTCTGACCAATCGCCCTACTTTCTCGTTGGCCACGATGACTGGTAGCAGTTTGTAAATATACAGACATTTTCATTTATTTCTCAGTATTCACGTATTGTTGGAGGCTAATATTTGGATATTTCTTTATATATATTTCATAGATTATACTGTAAAATTTTTAATTTCACAACTTAAGTATTTTCCTTACAATCCGCGTGTTTTGAGTTTTCTCGGTTCAGGCAATTTCAATTGTACGTCTTTTTATTGCGTTAAAATGTCTCTCCATCAAGCAAACAAAGACAAACCGAGAGCTCAGAAATGCCGCCATTTTTGCTTCAGTTTTGATAATCATAATTACTGCCCTACCTGTAGGGAGGCTTGCAAGGGAGATGACCCCTGTGTCACTTTTGAAGCACCCTGCCATATTTGCACGTCTCTCACTGATGAACAATTGCAAAAAATTCAAAACAGGAAGCGGTACTTAAAAAAGCAAAAAGCGGAAACTAGTTCCAAAGATGAACTAGATCTCTTGGGTGAAGGCAATGGGGGACTCTGTTACTGGTTCTAATGCAGACCTTGAGAGTGCTGCCGATAACCTCTTTACCTCCCCCCCCCCGTCCTCAACCTCTCGCCTTCAGTTCTTTATCACTAAAGACCCCAGCCAAAGCTGTTCCACCCACCCCAGGTACTGTTTTACAAAACAAAATTCAAAGAAATCTAGAGAAATCCCTGGGTGATTCCTTAAATATACATATCCAGCAGCAAATGGGTTCCTTCCAGGCATCCATGTTAGAAGCATTTCAATCACTCCGAGAGGAGTTGGCAGTTAAAAAGCCTGCCGAGGTTGATCCCTCGCCTCATGCTTCAAAAGCTGGTCCATCCAGCAACTCTGCTGCTCATCTGGACCTACCCCCTCCGAGGTCAAGTACTAATGCACAGTCCGAGGCAATGGATGTGGACGTTGGTCCAGCACTCCCTCCTCGACTAGTACTTAACCAAACTTCCTCGGATCAGTACGTTGCCCCTTCTGAAGCTATACCGAAGGATTCCTCATACTCACACAAAAAACAAAGCCACAGGCAAACAGTAGCACCGAGTTCTGCCTCGGATCAATTGGATGAGGATTCCGACGAACCTCGGATCCATCCTAGACCTAAGAAACACTCTGACAAGAGCAAGCATAAATCTAGGTCCAGATATGTGTCATCTTCAGAGGAAGATCACTCCCCTGTGGCCAGACACAGGTCTTCTAAGCCCTCTGGGGCTCAGCCCTCAGGCGCAGCTTCTGATCAAGACCTCCCACAACATGATCCAGACCCCCCCTTATTATAGGGAAGTAGCCCTGTCTGACATTCCCTCCCAATACTCTGAAGAGGTAGACACCTTCAGGCGCATTCTTTCTCTCCCTGACCCCAGGGACTCTATGCCTAGGTCTTCAACTTCAGTGTTGGGTCTGGATGACAAAAAAGGCCGTCAAGAGCTCAGACCTAGAGGTCCTTCCTCTATCCTACCACTTAGCTCAGTTATCAAGGACGCCTTTGATAAATTTCAACATGATTTCAAAGCTGCCAATTTATCTGAGGGAAAATATGTCAAGCCTCCTCCATCCACTTCTAAGTGGTATAAGGTTGGACAGCCCACTTTTCAAGACAAAATCCAGGAGTTGAATACGGACTTTGCCAAGATCTGTATTACTCCTAGACCTCCTGGGGCACCAGTAGCCAAAGTCCCTCTGCCAGTCCTTAAGGAGCTGGAACATCAGGCTAGACAAAATATTTCAACCCTCAATTTCACCGCTGCCTTTGCCAAAACCTCTTCTTCTTGCAATCCTTCCTTGGAAAAGTGCCAACATAGCATCAAGTCGACTGTCAAGAAGATAAAGTCTCAGATCCAGAAAGGTGCCAATCCTGAGAAAGCAGCAAAGCGCGGATATGAGGAAGTTGCTGAGTACTTGGATTTTTGGAACAAGACGGTTCTTGTTCAACATAGAGCACTTACCTGTCTCAGCAAATCGCTAGCCCATATTCTCCAGAGGGAATTATATTCCATGGCTAATACCGGCTTGCTCAGGCGCGAAGCCGAAATGACTCTATTACATCCCCAGCTAGGGGAAACGAGACGCCAAGAACTTAGGAACTCGTCCTTCTGGGACTGGAGTCTCAACTTGTAAAGGAAGGTGAGGACTTCCTTCTCAAAAAAGGCACCTCAAAAGATTCTCAGGGTTTTGCACCCTACCAGAATAAGCCCTTTCGTGGCCCCCACAAGAAAAGAGGCTCCTACAGGAAACGCCCCTATGGGGGCAATACCTCTCAAAGCAGTAACCAATCCTTTCCCTCGGGAAGAGGAAAATCCAACTTCAGAGGCTCCAGGGGTCGTTTGCGACCCCACAATAGGGGAAGGGGACGTGGAAACCCCCCTTCTCAATGACTCCTCCAAGCCTCGCTCAGTCCACCAGTAGGAAGTCGCCTCCGTTCTTTCAAGAGAGACTGGCTAACAAACAAATGTTCTCAAAACGTGTTAAACATTATCACCAATGGCTACGTTCTGCCATTCCGTTCAAAGCCAAACTTGATCAGATTTCCTCTGATTCTATCAGAGTACAAGGCCCAACAAAAAGACCAAGCCTTGGCCACTTGTATCCAGTCTCTCTTGTCAAAGAACGCCATCGAAAGGGTGGAAGACGTAAAATCTCTCGGGTTTTACAGTCGCCTGTTCCTAGTACCCAAGCCTCACCAAAGGTGGAGGCCAGTCATAGACTTAAGCAGGCTCAACACTTTTCTACATGTAGAAAAGTTCAAAATGGAAACCCCGGAGTCCATCTGGACTTCCCTGGTCCCAGGGGAGTGGGTATCGTCGATAGACCTGTCGGACGCATACCTTCACATCCCCATCCATCCAAACTCAAGGAAGTACCTAAGGTTTTGCTACAAGGCCCAGGTGTTCCAGTTCATCTCCCTACCTTTCGGACTGGCCACAGCCCCCCAGGTCTTTACGATGATCGTAAAGGAAGTGAAACTAATGGCCCTCTCAAGAGGACTCAGAATTCACCAATACCTGGACGACTGGTTGATCAGGTCCCAGTCCCAGGAGGAATCTCAAAGGGACACACAGGCAGTGGTAGACCTAACCCAATCCTTGGGTTGGATAATCAACCAGGAAAAATCAGAACTGAAACCTACTCAGGTGTTTTCGTTCGTGGGCTACGAATACCACCTAGATTCAGCCCTTGTAAGACCCACTCACGAGAGATGGCTCAAACTTCAGGATTTGATCCTACGACTCAAGTCATGTTTGATGTCTCTAATTGGGTTCCTAGCCTCAACGGAGAAAATGGTCCTGTAGGGACGCCTTCACATGAGGCCCTTTCAGTTTCATCTCAAGGAGCACTGGAGATATCCTCAGTCGCTGGACAACCTCCTTCCTTGGACAGAAGCCATTGTAGCCCACCTAGATTGGTGGCAAAACCCCTCAAATGTGATGAAAGGCGCAGACCTTCATCCCAAGGACTACAGTATCCAACTCTTTACCGACGCCTCAAATGAAGGTTGGGGCGCTCACTTAGATCAAAATTCTACAAAAGGGCTGTGGTCAGAGCGGGAAAAAAGGCTACACATAAATGTCCTGGAATTGAAGGCGGTCTCCCTGGCCCTTCGAGACTTCAAGGACCAGTGCCAGAATCAAACAGTGTTAGTTGCGACGGACAACTCAACAGTGGTAGCCTACATCAACAAGCAGGGGGGAACTCACTCAGCAGAGATGTGCGCTCTCCTGTGGAAAATCATGACCTGGTGCCATCACTACCATATAACATTGAAAGCCAGGCACATTCCAGGGTGTCTGAATGTGATGGCCGACCTCCTATCCAGGTCCAACCAAGTGCAGTCAACAGAATGGTCTCTGCACCCTCAGGTCTTCAAACAAATCTGCCGAAAGTGGTTCACCCCTCATGTAGACTTATTCGCCACTCACCTGAATCACAAACTCCCTCTATATGTGTCTCCTATCCCAAACCCAAGGGCCTGGAACATAGATGCTCTGAACATAAACTGGACCAACCTCACGGCCTACGCCTACCCTCCTACGGCTCTCCTTCACAAGGTGATCCAAAAGATCAAGCAATGCCATTGCCTGATCATCGTGATAGCCCCAGGCTGGCCAGGGATGCCCTGGTTTTGGGACCTAGTGCAGCTCTCAACAGAGATCCCACTACAACTCCCAGTGTCAACGACCCTACTCAAACAGTCCCATAACTATGTGTTCCACAACAATCCACAACAGCTGAACCTCCATGCCTGGTGTCTAGGAGCGGACAACTCCAAGAACAAGGCTTCTCTGTGGAGGTGGCAGAGAGAATTGCTGCCCCTCAGCAGTCATCAACAAGGACCATCTACAGGTCAAAGTGGGCCCTATTTGAAAAATGGTGCAGAGAAAATTCGGTGGATTTCTCCACTCCATCTGTGAAACAAATCTCAGATTTTTTCATGTACCTGTACCAAGACTTAAACAGGCGCCCCTCGACCATTGATGGTTACAGGACTGCTATCGTTGACACTTTGGGCCCAACGGCCCAACACATTGCGCACAATGCAGACCTTCATAGGTTACTCTCCAGTTTTCACAGGGATCATCCTAAAAGTTCCAGAAATTTACCCAAGTGGAACCTTTCTGTTGTTCCTTAATGAGCTCACCAAAGCACCATTTGAGCCCATGAAAGACTCAGACCTCAAACATCTTACTCTCAAAACTGCTTTCTTGCTAGCCTTGGCCTCCGGCAAGCGCCGCAGCGAAATCCATGCCTGGGTCGCTAACAAAGTAGCTAATTTAGGCCAATGGGAAAAGGTAGCCTTGTTCCCTTCTTCTGATTTCATAGCCAAAAACCAACTAGCAAGAGAAGGTTCTCAAAGTGTGTCACCAGTGACTATCCCTGCTTTGACTACCATTGTAGATAGACAGTTTAAGGAAGACAGGACCCTGTGTCCCGTGCGGGCCCTGAGGTTCTATTTGGACCGAACTAAAGACCTGAGAGGGTCTTGTTCTCTCCTTTTCATCTCCTTTAAGAAAGGACATACCTCAGACATCAGACCCGCTACACTCTCCTCATGGTTGAAACAAACCATTCTACTTTGTTACAAACAAGGAGATCAACAAGCCTTGGACTTGGTCCAAGTCAAAGCGCATGACATCCGGGCCTTCGCGGCCTCTAAGGCCTTTTACGGTGGAGTATCGGTGGACCAAATCATGCAAGCCTGTCACTGGAAAGCTCACAACACATTCACAAATTTTTACCTAAAAGACCTTACTTGGTCGGACACCGACAACAATATGTATCTGGGACCCGTGGTGGCGGCACAAGTCCTAGATCCTTCCCCTCAGACCAGTTGTCCTCGGAAAGAAAAAAGGGGGGGGCACATCCGCTACAACCAAGTCTTCAGGAGTCTCTCCCAGGATCTAGGTATTCCTTTACCTTCAAGATGTTACGGGTAAGGTCATTTTATTTTTTAATTATCAGGTAATCTCTATTAAGGACTTAGTCAGTTGTCATTAATCTCATATTTCAGGTTAAAAATTTCATGAGATGCCCAACCACTGGGTTGGTCAGTCACACGTGAAGGTCTAATAGGGACTCTTAGACCTCGAAGTGAGCACCGCTGCACTTCCGTCCTACTACCAAGCATCTGGACAGTTTTAGCACTGTCCCTTTTTACTTAGGTTTTTGGCTCGTTACAGGCCCGATCTTCGGGATCGGGGCTCTGTAAAAGGGACTCAGACTGGCATTTCTGGCACTATTCTGTATATATTAATTCAAATCTTAGAGAAAAAAAATTACATATCTTCCAGTCTCAGCTGTAATCCCGCCACCGGGCCGTTGAATTCAGCATTAAGTCCCACATGGTAAGCTATTGTAGCGTAATAAAATTGAAAATTTTAATTACTTAAATGTAGCTTTTATAAGCTACAAGCTTACCATGTGGGACTTAGGAGAGTCCCACCCTGCCTCCCCGCTGTTTACAGCTGAGGGGTAGGTTTAGTAAAAAATTTCAACGAGAAAGTAGGGCGATTGGTCAGAAGTTATCACGTGACGACAACTACCAGTATATCCGGTGGCTAACAAGAACGATCTTTTTTTCTAAGACGTTGGAAAAAGACATTTTGTGTCTCCACCCTTCCTGTCCTTCCTGGCTAGAGAACTGTGACGTCGTGGATCTTTTTTGTTTGGCAGGTGTGCAAGCCAGACATGTTTTGAAGAAATCTGAAGCTTCAAGAATTTTTTACTATTTATGAAAGAAAATGATTATTATGGACTTTTATATACTTAGCTAAAAAAGTAATGCAAGATACATTTTTTCTAAACCTAAAGTTTTTAGAAGCACATTTAGATTTCTCCTACTGGCCAGGATTGCAGACTGTGTGGGTTTTTAGTTACCTTTGACCCTTTGTGAGTATGTATTTGTTGGAAAAGGCATCATACTACATTGGTTTTTATGTTGATTTCTACCTAGAACTACTGTTTCCTGACCACTTCACCCCATATAGATGTCTTAACAGAGTTTCTTTATACGTACTTTTCATCCCTGTCTAGCAAATGTATAGATAGCCCATAGCTTCATAGACACAGCCTGTTATGTGACTACACAGATAACTGTACAAGGGTTACAGGGCCTACCGGTCTGGTACCAGCTACACCCTTCACACACCAGGATTGCTTCACCCATAACCAGACCTCCACCCACCAGGCTCCTGTTTTTCGGAAGCACTTTCCATCTATGTCGTTGACAGCGACGTAAAACACCAAATAAATAAATCGAATGGGTAATGTCCATAGACTTCACGGATGCTTGCTACCATATTCCAGTAAATACATAGTCCAGGAAATACCTATGTTTTCATGTCCAAGGTCAATCCTACCAATTTGAAACTGTACCGTGTGGCCTGTCCACTGCTTCCATGGAATTCACAATGATGGTTAAGGAGGTCAGACTGATGGCTCAAAACAAGGGTATAAGAATCCACCAGTACCTAGATGATTGGTGGGTCACAGCCAAGTCCCACCTTACCTGTATATTTATGTCCACCCCCCTGGGGGGTGGATATATTATTTTTGCTTTTTTCGCCGTCCGATGTCCGTTGTCCGATGTCCGGCGTCCGGCGTCCGATGTCCGGCGTCACGCATGGTTTCCGCTCATTTAAAGGAAAAGTATTAGAGCTATTGTCACCAAATTTGGTATGCAGGCTTATTGGGTCAGTAGCTTGCTTGGGATTGCTTTTGGCTGTTGTACCTCTTTTGCTTACTGAGTAATACTTAAGTACAGCTATTTTCAGTACCCATTGGTTTCCGTGCATTTAAGCCAAAATAATTAAAGATATTTTACTACAATTTTGAATACAAGATTGTTATGTCCATAGCTCGCTTGGTATTGCATTTGGGACTGATAGCTTTGTCAGTACATGAGTAATAGCCATTTAGGTACTTCATTGTGTATTTTCAGTACTACTTTTGAGTAATTTGCTTCTATCTCCTTAACCGTGCGAGATAGAGCGATTTCGGCAAAATTTTCGACCCGCAGGGTATCTGAGGAGTGTACTCTTTGCAATTTTCAAAAGATTTTCCCCTCCCCAAAAATGGCGGCCATTTTGAATTTTCGAATTTTTGCCAAAAATGGCAAAACACAAATTTGCTTCTATCTCCTTAACCGTGCGAGATAGAGCGATTTCGTCGAAATTTTCGACCCACAGGGTATCTAAGGAATGTAATATTTGCAATTTTCCAAAAATTTTCCCCTCCCCAAAAATGGCGGCCATTTTGAATTTTCGAATTTTTGCCAAAAATGGCAAAACACAAATTTGCTTCTATCTCCTTAACCGTGCGAGATAGAGCGATTTCGTCGAAATTTTCGACCCACAGGGTATCTAAGGAATGTAATATTTGCAATTTTCAAAAAATTTTCCCCTCCCCAAAAATGGCGGCCATTTTGAATTTTCGAATTTTTGCCAAAAATGGCAAAACACAAATTTGCTTCTATCTCCTTAACCGTGCGAGATAGAGCGATTTCGTCGAAATTTTCGACCCACAGGGTATCTAAGGAATGCAATCTTTGCAATTTTCCAAAAATTTTCCCCTCCCCAAAAATGGCGGCCATTTTGAATTTTCGAATTTTTGCCAAAAATGGCAAAACACAAATTTGCTTCTATCTCCTTAACCGTGCGAGATAGAGCGATTTCGTCGAAATTTTCGACCCACAGGGTATCTAAGGAATGTAATATTTGCAATTTTCAAAAAAATTTCCCCTCCCCAAAAATGGCGGCCATTTTGAATTTTCGAATTTTTGCCAAAAATGGCAAAACACAAATTTGCTTCTATCTCCTTAACCGTGCGAGATAGAGCGATTTCGGCAAAATTTTCGACCCACAGGGGATCTAAGGAATGCAATCTTTGCAATTTTCCAAAAATTTTCCCCTCCCCAAAAATGGCGGCCATTTTGAATTTTCGAATTTTTGCCAAAAATGGCAAAACACTAATTTGCTTCTATCTCCTTAACCGTGCGAGATAGAGCGATTTCGGCAAAATTTTAGACGCACAGGGTATCTAAGCAATGCAATCTTTGCAATTTTCAAAATATTTTCCCCTCCCCAAAAATGGCGGCCATTTTGAATTTTCGAATTTTTGCCAAAAATGGCAAAACACAAATTTGCTTCTATCTCCTTAACCGTGCGAGATAGAGCGATTTCGTCGAAATTTTCGACCCACAGGGTATCTAAGGAATGCAATCTTTGCAATTTTCAAAAAATTTTCCCCTCCCCAAAAATGGCGGCCATTTTGAATTTTCGAATTTTTGCCAAAAATGGGAAAACACAAATTTGCTTCTATCTCCTTAACCGTGCGAGATAGAGCGATTTCGTCGAAATTTTCGACCCACAGGGTATCTAAGGAATGCAATCTTTGCAATTTTCCAAAAATTTTCCCCTCCCCAAAAATGGCGGCCATTTTGAATTTTCGAATTTTTGCCAAAAATGGGAAAACACAAATTTGCTTCTATCTCCTTAACCGTGCGAGATAGAGCGATTTCGTCGAAATTTTCGACCCACAGGGTATCTAAGGAATGCAATCTTTGCAATTTTCCAAAAATTTTCCCCTCCCCAAAAATGGCGGCCATTTTGAATTTTCGAATTTTTGCCAAAAATGGCAAAACACAAATTTGCTTCTATCTCCTTAACCGTGCGAGATAGAGCGATTTCATCGAAATTTTCGACCCACAGGGTATCTAAGGAATGTAATATTTGCAATTTTCAAAAAAATTTCCCCTCCCCAAAAATGGCGGCCATTTTGAATTTTCGAATTTTTGCCAAAAATGGCAAAACACAAATTTGCTTCTATCTCCTTAACCGTGCGAGATAGAGCGATTTCGGCAAAATTTTCGACACACAGGGTATCTAACCAATGCAATCTTTGCAATTTTCAAAATATTTTCCCCTCCCCAAAAATGGCGGCCATTTTGAATTTTTGCCAAAAATGGCAAAACACAAATTTGCTTCTATCTCCTTAACCGTGCGAGATAGAGCGATTTCATCGAAATTTTCGACCCACAGGGTATCTAAGGAATGTAATATTTGCAATTTTCAAAAAAATTTCCCCTCCCCAAAAATGGCGGCCATTTTGAATTTTCGAATTTTTGCCAAAAATGGCAAAACACAAATTTGCTTCTATCTCCTTAACCGTGCGAGATAGAGCGATTTCGGCAAAATTTTCGACACACAGGGTATCTAACCAATGCAATCTTTGCAATTTTCAAAATATTTTCCCCTCCCCAAAAATGGCGGCCATTTTGAATTTTTGCCAAAAATGGCAAAACACAAATTTGCTTCTATCTCCTTAACCGTGCGAGATAGAGCGATTTCGTCGAAATTTTCGACCCACAGGGTATCTAAGGAATGTAATATTTGCAATTTTCAAAAAATTTTCCCCTCCCCAAAAATGGCGGCCATTTTGAATTTTCGAATTTTTGCCAAAAATGGCAAAACACAAATTTGCTTCTATCTCCTTAACCGTGCGAGATAGAGCGATTTCGTCGAAATTTTCGACCCACAGGGTATCTAAGGAATGCAATCTTTGCAATTTTCCAAAAATTTTCCCCTCCCCAAAAATGGCGGCCATTTTGAATTTTCGAATTTTTGCCAAAAATGGCAAAACACAAATTTGCTTCTATCTCCTTAACCGTGCGAGATAGAGCGATTTCGTCGAAATTTTCGACCCACAGGGTATCTAAGGAATGTAATATTTGCAATTTTCAAAAAAATTTCCCCTCCCCAAAAATGGCGGCCATTTTGAATTTTCGAATTTTTGCCAAAAATGGCAAAACACAAATTTGCTTCTATCTCCTTAACCGTGCGAGATAGAGCGATTTCGGCAAAATTTTCGACCCACAGGGGATCTAAGGAATGCAATCTTTGCAATTTTCCAAAAATTTTCCCCTCCCCAAAAATGGCGGCCATTTTGAATTTTCGAATTTTTGCCAAAAATGGCAAAACACAAATTTGCTTCTATCTCCTTAACCGTGCGAGATAGAGCGATTTCGGCAAAATTTTCGACCCACAGGGGATCTAAGGAATGCAATCTTTGCAATTTTCCAAAAATTTTCCCCTCCCCAAAAATGGCGGCCATTTTGAATTTTCGAATTTTTGCCAAAAATGGCAAAACACAAATTTGCTTCTGTCTCCTTAACCGTGCGAGATAGAGCGATTTCGGCAAAATTTTCGACACACAGGGTATCTAACCAATGCAATCTTTGCAATTTTCAAAATATTTTCCCCTCCCCAAAAATGGCGGCCATTTTGAATTTTTGAATTTTTGCCAAAAATGGCAAAACACAAATTTGCTTCTATCTCCTTAACCGTGCGAGATAGAGCGATTTCGTCGAAATTTTCGACCCACAGGGTATCTAAGGAATGTAATATTTGCAATTTTCAAAAAATTTTCCCCTCCCCAAAAATGGCGGCCATTTTGAATTTTCGAATTTTTGCCAAAAATGGCAAAACACAAATTTGCTTCTATCTCCTTAACCGTGCGAGATAGAGCGATTTCGGCAAAATTTTCGACCCACAGGGGATCTAAGGAATGCAATCTTTGCAATTTTCCAAAAATTTTCCCCTCCCCAAAAATGGCGGCCATTTTGAATTTTCGAATTTTTGCCAAAAATGGCAAAACACTAATTTGCTTCTATCTCCTTAACCGTGCGAGATAGAGCGATTTCGGCAAAATTTTAGACGCACAGGGTATCTAAGCAATGCAATCTTTGCAATTTTCAAAATATTTTCCCCTCCCCAAAAATGGCGGCCATTTTGAATTTTCGAATTTTTGCCAAAAATGGCAAAACACAAATTTCCTTCTATCTCCTTAACCGTGCGAGATAGAGCGATTTCGTCGAAATTTTCGACCCACAGGGTATCTAAGGAATGCAATCTTTGCAATTTTCAAAAAATTTTCCCCTCCCCAAAAATGGCGGCCATTTTGAATTTTCGAATTTTTGCCAAAAATGGGAAAACACAAATTTGCTTCTATCTCCTTAACCGTGCGAGATAGAGCGATTTCGTCGAAATTTTCGACCCACAGGGTATCTAAGGAATGCAATCTTTGCAATTTTCCAAAAATTTTCCCCTCCCCAAAAATGGCGGCCATTTTGAATTTTCGAATTTTTGCCAAAAATGGCAAAACACAAATTTGCTTCTATCTCCTTAACCGTGCGAGATAGAGCGATTTCATCGAAATTTTCGACCCACAGGGTATCTAAGGAATGTAATATTAGCAATTTTCAAAAAATTTTCCCCTCCCCAAAAATGGCGGCCATTTTGAATTTTCGAATTTTTGCCAAAAATGGCAAAACACAAATTTGCTTCTATCTCCTTAACCGTGCCAGATAGAGTGATTTCGTCAAAATTTTCGACCCACAGGGTATCTGAGCATTGTACTCTTGGTAATTTCTAAAAAATTTTCCCCTCCCCTAAAATGGCGGCCATTTTGAATTTTCAAATTTTTGCCAAAAATGGCAAAACACAAATTTGCTTCTATCTCCTTAACCATGCGAGATAGAGCGATTTCGTCGAAATTTTCAACCCACAGGGTATCTAAGGAATGTAATCTTTGCAATTTTCAAAAAATTTTCCCCTCCCCAAAAATGGCAGCCATTTTGAATTTTCGAATTTTTGCCCAAAATGGAAAAACACAAACTGGCCTTAACCGTGCAAAATAGAGTTATTTTGTTGAAATTTTCGACCCATAGGGTATCTAAGGAATGTACTCTTGGCAATTTTCAAAAAAATTTCCTTTTCCCAATAATGGCGGCCATTTTGAATTTTCAAATTTTTGCCAAAAATAGAAAAACAGGAATTGGCTTCTATCTTCTTAACCGTGCAAGATAGAGTGATTTCGTCAAAATTTTCAACCCAACCAATGCAAAAAGGCATGAAGCTGAAATAAATTACATCTACACTATCAAATATTTAAGCATCATTGATATATTTTACAAATGAAACAGGGTCTTGTAAGACTACTGTACAATTTGGGCAAAAGGTTCATGGGTGGACATTACACATGATAATGTGTGTTCTTCTATGCTATCCTGTTTCTATTCGCATCTACTATCAACAGGGCGGCCTATTTCTAGTTGTATTTTGTATTTATACTCAGCGCAATATCTCCATGTACTTCAGGACTCAAAGCGCTATATTACCCATCCAACTGCACAAGTACAGCCCAAGCTCTCAAGTTACTGACATTCCCCTAGCTGAAAGACAGAGGCTCAAGGACGACATTTATCAACGTCCTTGAGGTTCTTCAGACAGCCACTGTGGATAGGACCCAATGATAGAGGACTGCCACTTTAAATTGTCATCTGAGCCACTATGTATCTGCCTATAACCGGGTTTGAACCCACATTCTGTGTTCCTAGGTCAGTGTGTTGTCCACTAGGCCACAGTGGCATACCCTAGTGGCTCTGTGTCAGAAACTAGATTGGATAGTGAACATGGATAATCCACTCTGCAACCCAAACAGGTATTCAGTTTCGTAGGCTAACAGTTCGAGCTCATGAGGGACAAGGTGAGACTGGCCCTGAAATGTTGGCAGACCTTGAACTCGAAAATACTGGAACTTCTCACAGACCCTGTTAGGTCTGACAACTCGTGTCCCTGATAGGGTTGTTGAAAAGCAAGTCCACCTAATTTGGCTCCATATGAGGCCGATTCAGTGGCATCTAAAAAATCACTGGTGGATCCCGGAATCTCTCCACTCAGTGGTGGCTCCAGGAATCCAATGCCCTTCAAGGGCAGATACTACACCCACTCAGTCACGCTCTACAGATCTTTACAGATGCTTCAAGAAAAGGCTGGTTTTGCTCACTGCATTAGGGGCTTGTTCCCTGCCAGAAAACAAGTTCCATATAAACTACCTGGAACTAAAGGTGGTTGTTTTTGGCTCGAAAAGAGTTTCAAAACTCCTGCTCAGACAAGATTTCCCTTATAGCAACAGACAACACCACAGTTGGCTCTGATGATGAGGCCCTTACTCTAAAGCATGATAAGGCCCATGTTAGGGCCTTTGCGGCTTCTAAAACCTTTCAGGAGTTTCTTTAGAACAGATTATCAGCCTTTCACTACAAATCCCACAACATCTTCACCCAGCTCTATCTGAAGGATGTGGTTTGGGATTGTGGTTGCTGCCAGCAGTCCCACCACTAGCAGATATAAGTAAGCAACCTGTCACCTTGCCCAGTAGGTTCTTCAAGGTGACAGGTATTGCTCACAGGCCACCAACTCCACTCCCCTTATTGAAAATATGCCAGTCAACACGTCATAAGATATTCTGAGGATTAAACTTCCTCACTAATAGAAAATGGTTAGTCTCTTGGGATGAAAAAGATTAGTGTTGGTTTTAATGGTTTTAACGGATTTATAAAATAACTTTGGCCTTTTGGTTCAAAAATTTCACAGATAATATTTTAAAACTTTTTATAGCATTAAGTGTGGGCCATGGTGGCAGAGTGATAACACTCTCGCCTCCCACTTCTGAGATCGGTTTTCAGTCCCCCACCCAACCTCAAGTGGAAAAGCTGATAGTTGTTCACTGTTGGTCGGCAGTTTACAGTACAGAACCTTGACCAACTGTATGTACTGGTTTCCTCTGTCCATAAAGCTACCCGTCACAATATGACGTATACACCTGTGTTGCAAACTCGGGATGGTTTTAACTCAGGACACCCACACACAAAAATGATTAAAACTTGATAAAAATAATTGTACTACCCATGTATCAATAATATAAAAGTAAATTTGTTATAAACATACCAAAACAATCCATTTTCGGTTAATTTTTCACCATATTATTCCTGAGATGATAGAGTCACACTATTAAGATGTCAGCCGGTCTAGATATTCAATGACATTCCTGAAACCAATGTCCCTTGTGCACAACTTCTATCCATATTATTTTGTGCTATGTTTTGTTTTAGATAAAGTATTCATTATAAAGCATCAGTAAATACAGGACATAATAAAAATCACTTTAACTTTTGATTTAGGGAATTAGCATATCTTTTAAAAATGTCCTGAGTTAAAAATAGAATGAAAATACCAGGAATACACATTTGTTGTTGTTTAGTTGACAAGGAGGCATTCTATACTGGATAATTTTTAGTGACTGCTAGACTGCCACTCCTCATATGATAAGGATCAGCAGATATTCTATTTTTCTTTGTTATGCACTTACACTATTTGTTCAAAAAGTGTCCTGAGTTCGCAACACAGGTGTACAATGTGTTGAAAGCGACGTTAAAACCCATATAAATATAGCATTAAGTGAGGAGAGTGACAGAACAATACACTTACAATTCAGAGGCAAAGGCTTTCTTGCGAAAGTTTACCCTGAACACTACTGAAGTTGAAATCCAAGTTGGAAAGGCAGGAGCAAAGGTGGACTTTTAAGTGTTCAGGGAAGGCTGTTTCTGTGGACACTGAAAGACTGGCAGAAAGTGTGTGATGCATGTAGCTGTGTGTATAGGATTTGAAAAAAAATGCATCCCTCTAAGTTCATGGACAATTGCAAAGTTCAAGGTTGGGGTTTTTGCATCCAGGGTTATTTTGAGACAGGCCCACAGCATTTGTCACTTGTGGGGGTTAAATCCACACAGAGGTGACAACCTGTGATAAGTTTGCTAACCCACTAGACACTTGCACACAAGATGCACAATCCCCGGAGAGATTTTGTGATTTTGGAGTAGGTTTAAAGTCAGTGAGAATCCCATAATTAATGGTACAAAAGCTAAAAGACAAATCAAGGTGTGTAACCTTTTTTCAGTTTACACAGATCATGCTGCATGTAAAGTAAGGGACAGTAGAGAATGAACAATACACTGGTGAACATGTTTACAAATCCACACTCAGTGGGGGTTACTCAAAAAAGTAGCTATATTAGTAGTAAAAAATATTTTTTATTGCATTAATACTTCTTACCTAACAGACTTGCGCTATATGCTGGCGTGAGCCGGTCTGCCAAACGCCAGAAAAAGACATCCTGGGTATACCCCCGGTCTCTTTTTCGTTTGGCGCGAAACTGTGTACAAGCGTTTCTCAACTTAAGGAATATTTTCATTGTATTTACTGTTATTTGTGTGATGTCGTGGATATTTTACTGTAAAGTTTGTATTTGGATATCATGGCATCGTCTGGCCAAAGAAAGGGAAGCTGCGGTCACATCATGGCCAGCTTTGATACTCACTTTCGCTGTGCACGTTTATAGAGAGAAGGATTCTGGATCAGACCTGTGTGTACAAGGGAAGGACGACTGTGCAGCTTGTTTGCTTTTAACTCCAGAGCAGAGGAAATAATTGGCCACGCCTATTTACAAACTTCGAAAGGAAAAGAAAATTTCTAAAGCTGACGTGTTGGTTGACCATTCACAGGTTAGTGTGGTAGGTCCCATGGACTTAAACCAATCTACTGCCTCAGTTGCTTCTTCAAGTAATGTCTCTCTGGATGATTCTTCTGTTCTAAATGTTCTTGTGAGGAGTCAAAATGTAAGTTACATAAGTGTTGCAACTCCTGCACTTTCTGTGTTTTTGAACGGGCCACCACAAAAGAAAGGTGTAAGCCCCAGTGTAGATTCAGAAGATGGCCTCATAAAGCCTGTGAAAGATGTTTTTCTGTAAATCTGTCTCCTTCTGCCCCTCCTGTGACAAATGTCCTCAGTTTTGGCAAGTCTGGGCCCAAAAGGGTTCAAGTCCAAGAGTAGTATCCATCCTGAAGGAGGGGTACAATCTTCCATTCAGAATCAAACCTCCTCTCACCCGGGTACCTTTGATAAGGAGCGGATATACCAATCCCCTCAGGAGCAGCTACCTGCAGGAGGCATTGCATTCCCTCCTTCAGCAACAAGCTGTGGAAAAAGTAAGGGTTCAATGCTCTCTGGGGTTTTACAACAGGCTTTTCACTGTCCCGAAACCAAATCAAAAATGGCAGCCAATCTTAGATCTCAGTGCCCTCAACCGGTTTCTCAACGTCTATTCCTCCAACAAGGAGAGTGGGTGACGTTGCTCGACATCAGCGACGTCTATTTTCACATCCCTATCAGTCCAAACTCATTATCCGGTTCCATTATCAGGCCCAAATCTTCCAGTTTCAAGCCCTTCCATTTGGCCTCTCTACAGCTCCTATGGTGTTTACTATTGTGGTCAAGGAGGTAAGACTCATGGCTCAGGCATGAAACATCCGCATGCACCAATACCTAGACGACTGGCTGATCCGGGTGAAAGGCAAAGATTCGTGTTTCCAAGATACCCAGACCCTTGTCTTGTGCCAAGAACTGGGCTGGGTCGTGAATCTCAAGAAATCGGAACTGGAGCTCAAACAGGTTTTCAACTTTGTGGGCTACCAGTATGACTTGCTTCAAGGAGTAGTCAGGCCCACTCCGGACAGGTGGGAAGCCCTAAACTCCAAAATCAACACCCTCCTCAGAAGACCAGTTGTTCCGTGAGACAACTCATGTCATTGATAGGCCTTCTCACGGTGACAGAAAAGCAGGTTCCGTCTGGGCGTCTACGAATGAGACCCATTCAGTGGCACCTGAAGAACCATTGGCATATCCCAGAATCATTGGAGAAGATCATCCCGATTCCCAGGTCCCTTCATTCCCACCTGCGGTGGTGGTTACAGGAGGATAACGTCATTCAAGGCCAACCGTTGCACCCCCTTCATCACGCTGTTCAGATCTTTACAGACGCATCAAACGAAGGTTGGGGCGCACATTTAGGAGACTATACCGCAAGAGGCATTTGGTCAGTTCCCGAAAGCAGACTACATATCAATTTCCTAGAATTGAAAGCAGTTTTGTTGGCCCTAAAGAAGTTTGAACCCCTTTGCCGGGGTTGAGTGGTTCTAGTTGCCACCGACAATACTACCATGGTGGCTTACATAAACAAAGAAGGAGGTATGCGTTCAGGATCCCTTTGTGCTCTCCTGTGGAGACTCCTGTCTTGGTGCAATCTCAGAGAAATTTGCCTGAGGGCACGTCACATTCTGGGCTGGCTCAATGTGATAGCCGACAAACTGTTCAGACACCGACAGGTCATCCAGACCGAATGGTCTCTACACCCGGAGGTCTTTGCTCAGATCTGCCACAGATGGCATCATCCCAAAGTGGACCTGTTTGCCACCAGGTACAATTGCAAACTGCCTCAGTTCGTGTCCCCAGTGCCCGATCCAAAAGCGTGGGCCATGGATGCTCTGAGCCTATCTTGGGAGGATCTGGACCTGTATGCATTTCCTCCAATTCCCCTCCTGACAAATGTTCTCACCAAGGCTCTCGGTTACCAGTGCAAAAGGATGATAGTTATAGCCCCGGGTTGGCCGAACATGCCCTGGTTCTGGGATCTGGTGGAGATGTCATCCCAGATTCCCCTGCGTCTTCCTGACCGTCCGGATCTCCTGACCCAACTGTTCAATGGCAACCTTCACAGGGATCTGCAAAACCTTCACCTTCACGCCTGGCTCCTAGAGCCAAGGCCATTCGGGAACAAGGGTTCTCTGACCAAGTGGCAATGACAATTGAAGCTCCTCAAAGAACGTCTATCAGATTCTTCTACGAAGCAAAGTGGTCCGTTTTTGTTCGATGGTGCAAGGCGCATCAGGTGGACTTCCATTCACCATCTGTGGAACAAATTGTCGATTTTCTCCTACACCTGTTTCAGGACAGGAAGTTGCAACCCAGTACTATAGATGGGTACAGGTCGGCCATTGCTGACAAAGGAGGAAACTTTACTGTTAGTATCAGCAAAAATGAGAACCTCAACAGATTACTAGATAGCTTCCACAGGGACAGACCCAAAGGGCGTCGAGGTGTCCCTTCCTGGAACCTTTGCTTGGTCCTTCACCAGTTGACAAAGGCCCCTTTTGAACCCCTCCAAAAGGTGTCCTTAAAGCACTTGACCTTTAAGACATTTTCCCTTTTGGCTCTGGGTTCAGGAAAATGCAGGAGCGAAATTCATGCCTGGGTAAACAGGAACATCCGTCATCAGTTGGATTGGTTCAAAGTTTCTCTTTCCCCCTCTCCATGCTTTCTATCCAAAAATCAGCTTGCACAAGAGGGCCCGGGGAGCATCGCACCAGTGGTCATTCCGGCCCTGGCACCAACATTGAACAGCTCTCTCAAGGAGGACAGATCTATTTGTCCAGTTAGAGCTCTACTCTATTTTCTGGACAAAAGCCAAGATCTTAGAGACAAGAAAGAACTGGTTTAAGAAGAATTTCAACAAGGATATTTCTCCCTCCACCATTTCTTCTTGGATCAAACAAACCGCAATCCTGTGTTACCAGTTGTCGGATCAGGAGTCGTTGGCTCTACATCAGGTCAAAGCTCATGATGTAAGGGCTTTCACGGCTTCCAAGGCTTTTCAAGGAGGAGTCTCCTTGGAGCAAATTTTGTCAGCATGCCATTGAAAGTCACATAATACCTTCACTCAGTTTTACCTGAAGGATGTGGCTTGGGCTGACTCAGAATTGTACCATCTGGGTCCAGTAGTGGCGGCCCAACAGGTCCATTCCTAGATCTTACTGCCTGGTGCCGGAGTTCTCAAGGCATATGTACATATTGTATATAGTTGTACATTTAGGTAGTTAGGTCGTTAGTTTTTTGGTCTCTCATCCAGGTCCTATAGGGGTTTGGTTGATGGGCTTATGGTTTCCTGACTCCTCAGGTCTCAACTCTTCTCTTCCTCTCCCTCATCTCAGGAGAGAAGGAAAAAGAAGGGGGGCCCAACTGGTTCTCCGGGACACCCAGGGGTATTCTTACACCAGTTATTGGGGTCATTCTCCTTAGAGTTTATCGCCTAGTCCCTCAGTCAGCTACCCACTCCACTTGGTAGTTATTCTAGCGGGAGTCTGTTAGGTAAGAAGCATTAAAGGTCATAGGAAACATTTTTCACAAAAATTGTGAAGTTAACTTAATTCAGTAGACAAACAACCTATGAGAATGAAAATGTGGTTTATTTTTTAAAATATATGGTACAAGAGCCATAAATAGCATTAGAAAAATAAATAAGCCGACATATTGTTTTTCTCATAGTAGATGATTGATGACGTCACAGGTTCATAACGAAGTTCTGTTTAGTTGGAGATATATTGTATATATTTACAAACTGAAGGAAGATAACATGTTTCTTTGCCAGAAAAAAGCTCACTAGCCTTTATTTTTTTCCAGATGCTGTTTTTTCAAGTTTTACCTAATTTTTAACCACTAACAGTTCTAACAAACACAGATATACCATAAGTAGGCTTGTCTTGGAATGCAGAAAGCGTAAACATCTGTATGAGATATTGCATTGCCTCCTCCCATTTTTTCAAGGTTTTTAAACTGTGATGTAGCCTTTCACAAGTTAGATATTTACATAAAACTAAGAATCTGTTGACAAATTCAAAAGTTGTCATTAAAATGGATACTGTTTTTTGCCTTTAATCACCGGTACTTCTATCAAGATAAGGTATGATGTAAAGTGAAATCAAAAAGTGAAAAGTGTAAAGTGAAATCAAAATATACAATTTGTTTTCATTTGCATAAATCATTTATAAAAGCATGCTGTTGTAGTCAAATTTATTGAATTTATTCTGAAAGAATCCTTAAGTTCCAACTTTTATATTATCAGTTTTCCTTATGATATATAGTAGTTCAGTACTTCTTGACCTTAAGTTTGGATAATTTTAAGTTTTGGAAATTAGTTGGCAACATTTTCTTCTCAATTTAAGCCTCAAAGTTTGTTGAGACCAAGAAAAAGGAATTGTGTTTGCCTGATCAACAGTATACACTGTAGATGGCTAGACACATTATGTATACTATGAAAGCAGCATTGTTTACAGTTTTGGTGGGAAAGTTCTGAACTAATTTGGGGAACATATATGATTATACTTGTGTGAGACCCAGTTCTTAAGACATTTATGTTGTATTTGTTTCATCTCCTAGCAATAATTAGTTTTCAAAATTGAAAAAATAACTGTCAAAACTCATCTCAGAGTTGAACCTGGTTGCATTGTTTTGAGATTTTTATCCAACTTGCTTAATACCTCTCTAAATAATTTTTTATCTGAAACAAATATGAAAGATGTTCTCAAGGCTATTTCAGAAACTTACTGTGGCAGAATGATGTCTTATAAACAAATAAACTTCATAAAAACAGATAATGCAATCTTTTAAATATATATGTATGTATTAAAAGGCGTACCAAAATGATAGTTTGTTTACATTGTCATGAACCTGTGACGTCAAGGCTAGTACTTTTTACGAGAGTTGTCGAGTGAAAAATAATGGAGACAGTTGTGAAAATCTTGAAAAAAACAGCCAGAAAGTGACTGAATATACCATGTAACCTTGTCCAGATGCATCTTATTTTTACAGAAATTGAACTTTCATTTGTATATGCAATTATTGATGAATGATCTGAAAACACTTGCTATGACCTTTAACACAATAAAATAGAAAATTTAATAGGTAAATTAAATTTTTATAAGTTAATACCTTACCTAACAGACGGTGGAGTCCCACCCAACCGTCCCCACTGTGCTACCTGCCTGGGGACCATTATTGGTTGTTTGCAACCGAAAAAGAGGCTGTGACATCATGGCCACCTGGCGAGTACAGGAAGCATTAGCCCTCTAGTGAGTAAAGAGGGCGGTACCGGTGTAGCGCCAGATTTTACACCCCACATAAAATGCATGGGGGTGTAAGTGAACTTGCCATATTTTACACCCCTTGCCATATTCTACACCCCTTGCCATATTTTACACCCCTTGGTAGATTTCTTTACAGTTACTATATTATGAAATAAGTGAAGTTCAACAGCTATAAACATCCACAATTAAGCATTAAAACTCAAAGACAATAATTCCTTTTCTTACAAATTGTTAAATGTCTAAGAATAGCAAACTGAATGAAATAAAATATATTTAGTGTTAATACAGTGGGACAAATCCTTTCTATATATTTTTTCTTTGAAGTGATAGGCCAACCCATTGTTGTTGATTTGTATTCACTAGGCTAGTCCCTAACTGAAAATATCCCTATTGTTGTCTTAAGTCCCCACAGCCCTCTGATTGGAATCTTGCTACTAGACCTGTAACTATGTGCAAGGCTTTAAGCTTCTGTGGCTTCTCACCTGGGGGTTCTTGTTTATGAAGTGTTAGTGTTTTCTTTTATTGACTTTAAAAAGACTTTCAGTAATAGATGATATATAGGTTATTGTTCTATGATGAGTTAGTGATTAATTAATTAGATAATCTATGCATTGTTTCTTTTGGTTGGATTTACATCACATAATGAACAAAATGGGTCCACTGACCAACTTAGCTCTGGCTTCTCATCTAGAAACCATGAACAAGCAAAAATGGCATATGTATATAAATTAAATAAATTGTAATATATTATTGATATCCATGAATATCGAAATATATTTTATGATACCTGAACACATTGGATGTTATTGCATATCTGAGTATTTTATTAACAATGGTATTTTACAGTTTTCTATGTAATAATAATAATGTAATAATAAAGCTCTTCAAGAATAATTTTACTCTGAATATAATATAAACCATACAAGCATATGTAAATGAAGAAATTTATGTTACATTATCAGGGAGGAGAAGTATCTCCCAAAAATACCTTTAAAAAAGTTTTTCAACAATATCAATTAATCCTGTTAGCTTAGCTAGTCACTTAACCACAAGTGAAACAAACCAAGTTCAAAAGAATAAAAGAATGCTAGAATAAAAGGCAAATCTAAGGCTAATCCATTTACCAAGTCACATACATAGCCAAACAAATCAACTTAAACAGTGTTGTAACAATAGACATATCATATCTAATCCAGTTTCTGTCACACCCAGAAGTAAAACAAATCAAGTTCTAAGCAGTGGTTAGACAATAAACAATTACAAACTCAAATGCAATCTAACCAATAAATGGTTTGCTCTTAATCCCCAATTGATTTGCTCTGTATGGCCCAGTAGGGGGTGTAACTTTTGATGGGGGTGTAAAATATGATTACCATATAATGCACCCCCCTAAAAGATCAAAGAGAAGATGTAAAATATGGCAGGGGTGTAAAATATGGCGTTACACCGGTCCGACCGGGGGTATACCGAGGACGTCTTTTTCTGGCGTTTGGGGGACCGGCTCACGCCGGCATAAGCAGGCATCTGTTAGGTAATGTATTAACTTATAAAAATTTAATTTACCAATTAAATGTTCTATATCTCTATAGTTGGCTACTAATCCTATATTTTATCTTCACTGTTTCATGTTGTGGCTACTTAAGTGAGTATAGATATACATTTAGCTCGAGTTTTCAATTATGTTTTTAAGCACAAGCTCTAGTAAGGCTCATATCTCTACAGACCACATTTTTATGCCAGTTGACTTATCAGTCAGCCGACATTTTGAATACCCTGGGTAGTAAGGACTATTTCTTTCAGAAAAACAATTGGAATTCTGACATTGGTCTTGAATTTTTTTGGAAATGGAAAATGTCATCTTGAAAACCATAAATACATATAGTGATTTTGGCAAATTTTACATCTGCTGGTTAGTAAGGTTGCTTCAAAGTTCAGTTTTTTATATCGAAAATGTCTTTTATCTCCTTTATTATTGCTTTGAAGTCACACTACTTCCATTTTTGCTTAATACCCAGCAGGGGATGAACACCTCAGCAGTGGTTTTGTTTACATTTGTTTTTAACCCCAGCCCATAAAGGCTGGGGTTATAGTCGTCCCCTGCGCCGTCCGGGCGGCGGGGGGCATAAAGCTTGTGGGTGTTCCACAGCCTAAACCCCTGCATGGATTTTCACCAAATTTTTAAATGTTTACCCCAAGAGGATCTAGAGCTGATTAGGTTTTGGGGGTATCCAGTAACAACTGTTGCTATGGCAACACTTTTAAGATTTTCGGGTCTTAAAGTTTGTGGGTGTTCCACAGACTAAACCTCTGCACAGCTTTTCACCAAATTTTCAGGGTATGTTTACCCCAAGAGGATCTAGAGCTGATTAGGTTTTGGAGGGTATCTGGTAACAACTGTTGCCATGGCAACACTTTTAAGATTTTCAGGTCTTAAAATTTGTGGGTGTTCCACAGCCTAAACCCCTGCACGGATTTTCACCAAATTTTCACCCATGAGGATCTAGAGCTGATTAGGTTTTTGGGGCTATTTGGTTACAACTGTTGCCATGGCAACAGATTTTCAGGTCTTAAAGGTTGTGGGTGTTCCACAACCTAAACCCCTTCACAAATTTTCATCAAACTTTCAGGGGATGTTTAACCCAAAAGGATCTAGAGCTGATTAGGTTTTGGTGGGTGTCTGGCTACCACTGTTGCCATGGCAACGCTTAAGATTTTCGGGTCTTAAAGTTTGTTCTAAAATCATTACTATTTTCTGTGACCTAAAATATTGCAGCTAGCTTCATCAGATTTGCACAAAATGTAAATGGACAGGAAAGCTTGTCTCACAGTAATTGTGTCCTTGTTTTGGAAACAAAATGGCGGCCATATCACATTGTTAATGCCAAATAGGAGCATGATCATGTCAAAAAGGCCTTATATTTCCCTTATAATTGTTTCTAGGGCTTCAAAATATGAAAACTACTTGTAAGAAATCATGGCCTGTGAATCTTTTGTAGAACATCTTGTGGGTCCTCTGTACTTCTTACAACGGACATTGTTCCTAAGATTTTCCCAAATCTCAATGTCAGTGGCCATTTACCTGTACCTGCGGGCTGGGGTTCTTGCCTGCCGAGGCTGGCTATTTTTGCAACATTATAATCCATATTTGATTCATGAAGCTCTAAAATATGCCTTCTGTGTGTACCTTAGGGGAGTACTCCATCCATGTATATATTTTAAAACAGTACTGTATGTTCCCAAAACTTAGGTTCCTTTAATTCCCTTCTTTTTACTTCAAAGTTTACAAAACCCATATATCATTGTTAAAGTGTGGCAGTTACTATGCACCTACTTTTTGAGCTCTGTACCTTTGTTATCAACCAGGTGCTCAGTAGCTCCTTAGGAAGCACATTCGTTAAATTTGTACACTACTTCTCAAAACTATTTGCAGCGCACAGCTTTTGTGTCCTTTTGTACTTTTACTTGTACTCTGAAGCTCAAGACACAAAGTCAGCTGACACAGAACCTGTTCATGGGCACTGATTGTTTGTTTCTTTTTTTCTTTTACTTTTTTTGTCAAAGGACTTTCATGATGTTTTAGTGTGATAAGTTTCCACCTGATCACTGAAGTAAAGCAGCAAAGGGCTAGGTTAGTACTTGGATGTGTGACCATCTGATTGAGTTCTAGACCAGGTATGGGATGTATATGACTCAGAAATTGTTTTTGTCACCAGATTTTCAAAAGTTCTAGTACTATAGTCTGTTGTCTGATGGCTTTGCAGCTCGCTCATGTAGCCCAAAAAACTTTTCAGCTTTGTTTGTACAAACTTTTCAGTTTGTCTTTGACAGTTGTGAATGGTCTGTATAGGTGTTATTAGAATGGCAGAGCAGAAAGATCAGTTTTAGATACTTCTTGAAGAACATGTTAGTTGACAGACAGATTAGAAGACAAAACTTCATATTTCAGCAAGAGAAGTATGAGTCAGTTGCAGCTGCCTTACTACTTGACAAGGGTGGGACTTGATGAACACTTCAAGCTTCAGTAGATTAGATCAAGTTCAAATGTGTTATACTAGTAGAGAACATCCAATCAAGTCATACGTTAAGAAGGATAGTTTGACACAACTCTTTTTTTAAATTTTTTTTTATTTACATTATAGCAACATTGGCAACTAAATTACAATATCACTTACAGAAAAAAGATCAATATCTACCGCAGCTAAACATAATTTCTGTAGTTTATTTTATTATTTATTTGGGTTTTAACATCTCTTTTAAGACTGTATAGGTCACATCATGATGTCAATAGTTTTATAGACAGAGGAAACCAGCACATACATTTGGTCCAGGTTCTGTATAGTACACTTGGACCAATGGCAGGCAACTACTAGGTTTCCCACTTGAGGTCAGGCCAGGATTCGAGATCTGACCTCAGAGATGAGATATATGTCTGTAGTACTTGGCTTTCTTCTTGTTTACTGTGTATTACGCCTCATAATCTGCTTTCATAATCTTGACCTGTTCTGTGTGCACATGTTCAAACTCCAAATGTGCTCATACTGACACTTGTCCCAGCAGGTAAAGACCTTTGAAAACTTGATGATTTTGTGTTGAAAATCGATCCTGATGTTGATGTACAATTCTTCAACACTAAATCTAAGTTTTCTGCCATGAAAAAGTAGTGGTGTTTAAGGCATGAAATCCTGGTGATTTAGTGTTAAAAATTGATCCTAACTTATTTTAACACTAAATCTAAGTGAGATTTTTGACAAGAAAAAGTCATGTTTCAGAAGAATAATCAACACTAAATCTTGACCGTTATCCAGATATCCGTGTTATGGTTCGGTATGTTGCACATTTCTTCAAAATTTCAAGACTTGGTAAAACATACGGCATCTGAGTTCAATAAAAGGAAGGATAAAAGGAGGCATAAAGGGACCCTGTTTTGTGCAGAGCATATTTATGCGTCCATATTTATTTTTGACATTTCTAGTAATACATATTGTTTCATTATATTTTCTGAAAAAAAGTAATGTGATTGTAACCTTAAATATCGCCCGCCGTGGCCCCGGTCCAAAAGTTATACTGCTTCCCTCCATAAGTTGGCCGCAGTCATAAGTTGGCCGCGGCTCATCTACAGGCTCCAGAAAGACAAATAGGTTATTGTACACCAATGAAAACTGTTGCGTATCATAAATTTAACAATAATACATGGTTTCAGAGTGTAGGAGGCCACTCATGTTAAAGCCCTGTGAAGCTGTGGTGAGGACGGCCAACTTATGACTAGTGAGTGGAATTGCTTCAATTTTTATTGGTCGATTATTCGCCCATTTTTCCGACCGATGATCGACCCATAATCGACTTTTTAACTCCACTGTCATGAAACACTTTCCGGGATAAAGTATAGTTCAATCCGGTAAGAATAATGGTGTTTCCGACATATAGAAGCTACCAAAAGCACCCACTTCCGGTAAATATGGCGGTAGTTGTAAACAAACTCAAAATTCGTGAGAAATCTGTTAATTTATTGAAGGAAAGTTCTGGAAACTGCCCAAAATATAAAAAATATGTGGATATTGAGACACATAAAGAAGGGTGAGATTTAATCGATTTCTAGAAGTTATCAGTGACCGAACGCAATTGTACCATGACACCGACGATTGATCGAACGTTGGTCTAATCGTCCACCCACTACTTATGACTGTGGCCAACTTATGCAGGGAAGCAGTAGTAGATGATCGTAATGTCGATATGCTCATTAAGTCGATTGATCTGCATTGACAGCTTTACTGGACATTACAAACTTGATTTAAATTTGCATTTAAACAAGCACCCTTTTCTTGGATATATTAAAGTATAAACTCACCAAGAATACTGTGTCCGCTGTCACTTGGCTTTCACAGCAACACTTGACAAGATATTCTATTTAATAATATTTACAGATTCTAAAGAAACCTGTACTGCCAGATATTAAGCAGCAAAGGCTGTCAACTCTTTTATTTGTTGGTTGTGACCATGCACGTTGGCTGTTAGAGTTAGACTGACGCTATATTTGAAAAGGCCAGACAAACTCACTTCTGTGTCCTTGACCCCTGACCTAGTTGTTGGGGAATAGTGGATACTAAACATCGGCGCTGAAACACCGGATTTCACCACAAAAAAAAAGGCCAAGGACAACCATTTTCAGGTCACCACAGACCACCCTAGATGCATCGGATGCTTATCGATGCAACCTATTGCTCCTTTATTTTAGTCCGTAGAGGCGGGCTGCGTTCTCAGACGTCTTCGTGAGAACCTCCGCCAAGCCTAAACACTTCAATTCAGCAACTCTTCTGGCTATAGCTTCAATGCCATATGGGGAGTTGAACCTATTGGAGAGATGCTCTGGAGCTTTCAAATATGGAGAATCCGTTTCCAAGAGTATCTTTTCCATCGGCAATTGTTTGATGACGTCATCCACTTCCATATGTCTTTCTCGCCGCAGTATCAGAGCGGTGAACCCCAACATGACACTAGGAAAGCTGTCCCTCCATTTGATCATTTCCCGGACTCCTCCATTGTAGCAGTGTCTGTGGATTCTAGCATTTTTTGCCACATCGTCTTTTAATACAGATGACATTACGGCCAAACACATATCACTGGCATCCCTTGACTTATTGTCACCTTCACGGCAGTGGATTACCAATACTTTCGACCATAATTTCTTGTCAACGTAGAATCGGAGTAGATCCTTCAGCACCCGTATTTGGTGGTCATTGAATTTTGAATAACCTCCAGAGTACTCCATGCCTATCTCGCCGATTCCTACGCAACGCGGATCCTTTTCTACGGCGGACTTTACCATGTCCAGTTGTCTTTGAGAGACGTACTTTGCTTCCTTTGGATGTACACCGTAAGTGAAGGACAATCGATGATCCCGTTTATATAAAACCATATCCTCCCGACTTGGTACCCCATGGCAGAAGTTACACACTGCATGTTGCAGGCGAACAGGTGTCTGTGGCATGGGCCCGTTGTTCAAGATGGATTGAAGAGCAGAAAAACCTGCCACTGCCCTGATTTTGTCAAGATGAAAGTGTGAGTCGACAAATCCAATTTTCTACGATTCATCACATGACATCAACCTCTGTTTTCTTTGTTCCCACTCGCGATCACCATATCTTTCCCCAATGTCTTCCATCCGCGGTGGTAAAACTGGTTTTGGAGGTGGTTTGGCCAAAACTTCTTTAAAGGTTGGTTGAGGTGGATCTTCCCATTTTTCCTCACGCACCCTGACATTCAAAAAACGGTCCATACACATTGTTCCGTCTTGCAGTTGTTTGATGATCTCAGTACTGGTCATCACTGGGGGCTGATATGGACGGAAAGTTGGTGGTGGAGTGTGTCCTTCACTTTCAGACATTTCTAGAACAGTTGTTTCTGTGACCTGTGATGTTGCACCTGTGGAGGTTGATGGTTGATCCTGCAACACCTCATCCACCTGTCTACAAAGTTCATCGGCATCCGGAACTTCTGACACGTCCTGTTCTGTGTCCGGATCAAGCTCCATTGGCTCTTCTGCCGGTGCATTCTGAGCTTGTGCCTGAACCTGCGCTAGAACGGTTTTCTTGAGAACGTTCTTCTGTCCGGCAACAAATTCAACCTTTCGGTCACTTGACTCGGTTGGCTCTTTCACCTTCTTGACCGTCAATGTGGCAGTTGTTTCAGAGGCGCTCTCTCCCAATCCAGTTATTTTTACTTCAAAGTTGGGATTCTTCACCTGAACACGCTCTTCACCTATTTGGCTTAAAACAAATGCTGCCAGGCGCCAGTGAGCCAATGATGCGACGCAGTTGGGTGGACTGACTTCAGGTGTAACTGTTAAGTCTTCCTTTTTCACCCATCTGTTAAATTCACGCATCAGACCGCGATCTTCGTCAGTGGTAGCGATGATCATCTTTTTTGGGTCAGGGTAAAGCCTGTCCTTGCAAATTCTTGTGATCAGATCATCCAAAGTTTTACACCCCAACAGATTTTGGATCGTGGTTGCAAAGTTCACAATGGATTCCATTCTCACCTCATTTGATATTTCAACCCATGTCATGAATCCCTCAGGGAGATGTCGTCCTATGACGTGTCTTCTCATGTGGGATTGAGGCTTCCCGCAACTCTTCATGAAACATGCTGGCCTTCTTTTGTGTTTTTTAGGGACTTCATCTTCTTTTGATGGTTCTGGAGCCCTTCTTTTCACTGGCATTTTGGCAGTGCTTGATGAAGAGTGGCCTTCCTTCCTGGGCACTTGTTTTTCCTCAGGCATTGACCTTGTGGGCATCTTTTTTGACTTTTTGGAGCGCACAACAGTCCATTTGTCAGGTTGTGTCATAGAATAGCCACTTCTTGCTTGTGTTGGCCTGCTATTGAAGCGGATGCAGCCGGTTGGGCTGGCACTGCTCTGGTTACTTGTACTGGAGCCCCCAGGGAAGCTGATGGTGCCGACGCGGACAAACCCTGTCGAGCCATCCTGCTGCCTATGTCCCTGAGACAACGCTCCATAAGGAGAGCCTGATTGAAAGGTTCCACCCTATTTGAAGGATGGTACACTCTTTCTCTAATCTTCTCTATGTTTGCCAAATCAAATATCTGATGCAGCATAGAGACTACGGCTTCATCCTGTGCTGGCGTTGTTTGACCTACTGTTGGCACATTTGTCGTTGATGGACCTACCACTGACACACTGGTTTGACCTACCATTGACACACCGGTTTGATCTACCATTGACACACTTGTAGGTCTTGATGTGGACACTGTTTCTGGCGCCCTAACAGCACCAGAATTTCGGTTCCACCTGGTCCAATTACTTTGTGAAGGGCCACTCACCTGTGACCTGTTGCCATCGCTGTACTGGCGACGACTACCCTCACCTGATTGAACATCGTCGCTTCGTGGCCGATGATAGTTGGAGGTTACTTGCCTGTATCTTGGATGACCATCTGCCTCCCGGCGAGGATCAGCAACCCCTCTTTCCCTCCTTACCTCAAAATCCCTAGCCTGACCTGGATAGACATCGCTCCGACGACGCTGATCCCTGTCATGGCTGTCCCTTGGTGGCCGGTAATCGCCTCTTCGACTGTGGCCACCACGACTCCTACCTCGGACAAAACGCTGTCCACGCGGCATCATTATCTTCATTTAGCCCTTGTAATAAGCTGCTCCTCTTTCTCCTCAGCCAAAGTGGAACATCTCGATCTAGGCATGGTTTTAACCTGTCGTGATGTAACACATATGTCTTCTTCCTGTCTGCTATTCTGAAAAGTACTGGAGAAACGACCTCTACCACTAAGTATGGTCCCTTCCATACTTTTTGTAATTTTGGACTTTGACCAACTTTTTTAGCGGAATCAAGTTTGTAAACTAAATCTCCAGCTTCATAAGATTGAGTTTTGAGCTTAAGGTCATAATCCCTTTTTTGACGCATTTGAGACGACTCCAATGTGTCCCTAGCCAAAGTATGTACTTGTTTTAATATAGTTTTTAATTTAACTACATATTCAGCAGCGCTGTCATACTTCTGTTCTAGGCCCCCTATCATTAAATCAATCGGTAGCATAACTTCCCTACCAAGCATCATTAAGTTAGGAGTGAAACCAATATTCCGATTAATGGTAGAACGGATTGCTCCAGCTAACTGCTGTAGGTGTTCATCCCACGTTTGTTGATTCCCACGTAAAAAACACCTAATTAACTGAAGTATTGTTCTGTTATATCGTTCTACCTGTCCATTTGAACGGGGTCTATACGGCGTTGTCCTAGTCTTAACAATTTGTAATAGATCACATACTGAAGTAAACAATTTTCCATCAAAATTTTTACCCTGGTCCGTATGTATTTCCAAAGGACACCCAAACCTTGAGATAAACCCATCAACCACACATTTTGCTACCTCTTCAGCCCCTTGGCGAGGAAGTGGAAAACATTCCAACCACTTGGTAAACTGATCTACAATAACAAGAACATATTGATTACCTTTTTTACTTGGCGTAAATGGTCCAAGAATATCAATATGCACACGCTCAAGCGGTGCTCCTGCGTGGTACTGTCCTAATGGAGCCTTTGGTTTCACAGTGGCCTTCTTGTTCTGGTTACAAGCACTACAAGACTTAATAAATTGCTCGACATCATCAGTTAACTTATACCATGTATAGCGGCTTTTTATGCGAGCAATGGTTTTAGCAATACCCATGTGTCCAGTTAAAGGTATGTCATGGTTGAGTGACATTACTTTCTCTTTCAGACATTCCGGAATTATCAGTAACAATTTACCCCCTAATTGATCCTTCCAGTGATAATATAAAAGACCATTTTGAAATGAAAGGTGTGTTTTGTTTCTATAAAAGTATTTAACATCTGGGCTACAAAGAAAAAGTTCATTTTGTTCAGGTTCAATGTCATTACTAACCCAATGAATTAATTTTTTCAAACTAAAATCAGCCAGTTGGGCTTCCTGCAATTCTTTATGGGTATAACCAGACAACCAACTACTTGGCGATTCATTTGAACCATTTGACACAAGAGTTTTGAACGCTAACGGAACTACATCGTCAACATCCTCGTTAAACCGAGACCATTGATTATGAGCTCTCGCACAGTACTTACAACCTTTACATGGCAACTGGGACACTTTCGACCCGGCTTTATAGCAATCACAGAATGAATAGTCAGGAATTCTCGACATTCCATCTGCATTTCCATGTTTAATTCCGGGACGATGTACTACAGTCATATCGAACTGACTGAGTTCTTCTAACCAACGGGCTAACTGTCCCTCGATATATTTGAATCTGAGCAGCCAAGTTAGACTGTTGTGATCAGTTCTTAACAAAAAGTTCCTACCTAAAAGGTAATGCCTGAACTGTCTTGTGAACCTAACTACGGCTAATAATTCCTTCCGGGTAACACAATATTTCCGTTGTTCCGGGGTTAAGACATAGCTACCATAACAGATAACTCGTTCGTGTCCATCGTGAATTTGTGATAGCACTGCTCCAATAGAATAATTTGAAGCATCGGTATCTAAAACAAAGGTATCTTCCGAATTTGGATAACCTAATATCGGTGCAGAGATCATTTTCTCTTTTAGCTGATCGAAAGCTTCTTGTTCCGGTTCACCCCAGTAGAAAGTTGCACAACTACCGGTTAACTTATATAACATGGACGTTAGTTTAGCAAAAGCTTGTATGTGTTCCCGATAGTGCTGGGACGAGTTGACGGAAACTCGAGTTGCAACTCGATGGGCGATAATTGGGGGACACATCGATCTGCGCTATTGAAACTCGAGTTTTTAAAAACGTCAATATTTTCACCATCTAAGGCTGACACTTAACCAAAACAATAGAAATATCTGAAATTTTCAAAAATATATTGCATTTTTACTTTATTCTGGCTTAAATCAATGAAGATTTAATTTAAATTATATCGCGAAACCCCATTTCCAGGTCCAAATTTTGCCTCATGTACGGTCATGTAAAATATTTTCGCCATATTAATGGCTAACAAACGAAATACTTTATCCCGAAAATTACTCGAGTTTAACTCGAGTTCAACTCGCTACTAACAAGTGATACTCGATCTGCCATTTAAGCTGCCGATCCCACCACTAGTTCCCGATGGTAGTTCACAAACCTAAGAATTGTTCAACTTCTTTTACCGATTTCGGTACAGGCCATGATTTCACATGCTGCACATTTTCCGGATTTACTGATACTCCATCAGAACTAACGACTCTACCGAGAAATAAAGTTTGTGTATGAAACAAACTACACTTTTTCGGTTTTAACTTAAGGTTATGTTTCCTAAATCTCTCAAAGGTTAATTGGAGGTTTTTTAGATGATCTTCAAAGTCTTTCCCGAGAATAATTACATCGTCAATATAAGCGAGCACTTTATCCCAAGTTAACCCACGCAACACAAACTGAATTACTCTCTGAAATGTTGCAGGCGCATTACAAAGTCCAAAAGCCATTCGCTTATGTTCGAATAACCCAAACTTTGTAATAAATGCGGTTTTATGCCTATCTTTTTCGTCTATTTCGATTTTGCCAGTATCCGCTGGCCATATCCAACGTTGAAAAATACTGGTTTCCAGAGAGTTGATCCATGCATTGAGAGATAGATGGTAATGGAAACAAATCTTTTTTGGTTTTGGAATTAAGACACCTATAATCAATACAGTATCTTACGGTGCCATCTTTTTTCCTAACCAGAACTGGAGCAGAGGCCCAGTCTGAGGATGACTCAGTAATGACTCCTGTATGCAACATGAGTTTGAGGTTTTCCTCTTCCTCATTTTCAAACCCTAATGGAGTCCATCGCATTGGCTGCTTGACTGGCCTCTCCTCTCCAGTATCTATGACATGCTTAATTTCAGTGAAGCAACCAAGATCATGGCCCCCTTTTGAGAAAATATCTTGGTATTGGATAAGCAAATCTTTGACCTGATTCGCCTTATCTTTGCTTAACCCTTTCATTGACCTCTCTAATAATCCTTGCAGGTGCTCTGGGAGTTGTTGATGACTTTCCAGTTTTTGAATGTGAATTGTTTCATCATCCAATATTGCATCTGGAGGAATCGCATATCCTAACACATGACCTTGACGAAGAACTATGTTTCTGTCAGTGTCATTCACTAACTGAATTGGTACGGATTCAGCGGTTCTCACCAGGAGATTGGGCAATAAAGCTCCTCTATTAGAACCACTTGATATAACAACCATGTCTGTGTTCAATGGCATTTCACTTTTAACCATTATTCTTAACACAGTATTTGATGGGATATGAATTTTCTGATCAAGAATGATCTTATGAGTGTTAAATTCACCACCATCTGGTGTTTTTAAATGTGTCATATCTTGTTCAACTCTATTGAGAGTGAACGTGTATTTATTGAAATTCAAAACTGCGCCAAAGTTGCACAGAAAATCTATTCCAATAATTATAGGGTCTTTAATTGCTGCCACCAACATCTTCCATTTCATGGAAGGCTGACTATTGAAAGAGATTGGCACATCTTCTATCAACCAGCCATACAAATCCATGCTATCACTTATTCCTGATAACTTGTATTTTTCAGTTAGGAGAGGTTTGTTGGGTAATTTTTCATACACATCAAAGCTCATTAAGCAAACATCGGCACCTGTATCCAATAAAGCTGTGGTGTGAACACCATCAACTGTACATGGAATTAAGGCACACAAATTATTATAATTTGTTTTTTGCAGCTGTTGACATGTATACGACTGTCCACCTCTACACTCATTCAGGGGTAAAGCAGTGACTTCACGATCACCCCTTCTCAGTAGTTTAAAGGCGTAAAATGGACTTGTTGTTTCCCACCTGCCACATTTTTTGGTGGTGGTGGACTTCTGGCATTTTTATAATTTGATCCAGGGGATCTCCTAGGAGACTCATCGGATGTGTGCTCCTGTCTCCCCATTCCCCTAGGTTGTCTGGATCTGGAATTTGGACTATCTTTGTCCCTTTGATCCTCTCTATAACGCCAATCCATGTTATAGGATCGTTCATAGTCCTGCTTTTGGGAAGTCTGCCACCTGGGAGTATAGTTGGATCTGGGACTCCCTGGTGATGAGAAACGCTTCCTTCTGGGACAATCACGTACAAAGTGGCCTGGATCCCCACATTCATAACATCCGGGGTTCCTGCTTGGGGAATATGGACCACTCCTCTGAGGGGTCTGCTGCTTGGACATGACTTCTATGAGTTGTGTGATAGACTTGGTTAGGTCTTTGATTTCGGTTTCTGAGGCTGTGGTGGTTGACACCCTAGGCTTCTCATTGACCTTCCTTTTAGCAGTGAAGGTTCTCACTGATGGTTCATCAACTGAACTAGTTTCTGAAACGTCAGAGTCGTTGTAAACCATTGGTTGCAAAGGCTTGACTTTCCTGACAGAGCCTTTCTTGCCAAGAATAGCTTTCTTCACTTGCTGTTCAGTCTTAACACAACTGTAAGCTTCTTCCAAAGTTGAAGGACGTTTCACACCTGCTGCAACAGCGGCGGCTTTGTCACGACAACCTTTCAGGAATGCCTCAATAAATAAGGAACTATGCAATTCCATCTGTTTGGAATCTGGATAGGCACTCAAGATCAACTTTTGCAAGCGAGCAAGATACTTCTCCAGAGTTTCATCCTCACATTGTTCAGTTGAAAGAATCTCCCATCTGATGGTTGATGGAGAATCATTTCTTTCAAAGAACTGCTCAAATTTCAGTTTTATGCCATCAAAAGTGTCTTTGACCGTCTCTGGGAGAACACTAAAGTATTCTGCCGCTTCTTTTCTGAGACACATGGCGAAAGCGTCAACTTTATCGAGCTCTGTCCATTGCATTCTTCTTGCATAAGCTTCGAATTGACCGACAAAACCTCGCCAGTAAGTTCCATCAAAAGACATCTTTGGCAACCTCAAATTCCTACTTCTGTGTACCGGCCTTCTTCCAGATAATGAGACCCGTTCATCAGATTCTGATGGGCCCTGCGAGGTGTACACTCGTTCCTGATCACTAGATTGATCACTCCTACAATCATCAGACTCCACATTTCTGTTAGGGTTCCTAGGTGAATGATACTTCACCTGGTATTGTTTCGGCCTTGATTTGTATTGGGTTGGTGTCTGCTGGTTTACACCTTTTCCCCCAATATAACGACCATCCAGAGTTTTGGAGTTTATAGTGTGAGTGATATTGTCTAATGCTTTGTACTGGTTAGATTGAACAGGTGTTGATGACCTGCAATCTTTTTGGAAGGCAAACTGCAGGACTTTAGGTTCAGATTTGTTGGACACCGAATCCCTGCAGTTAGAACCCATGGCCATTACAGCTGGTTCATTGCAATAAGTTTCGGTGTTGGGTACCTTCAAACTATGTGGTTCCAACAGATCTAATCCTGTCCACTCCAGGTCTTTTTCCCAACCTGAAGGCATAATGTAATCCTCATCGAAATTACATTTCATGCTATTGATACTGTCTTCTATTCTTCTTTTGAGAATTCCAGAACGGCTTTTGAAGTAGTCGTTCATAAAAGACAGATTCTGCTCCTTCATGGCCTGAGCTTTGACTAAGAGATGATCTCCTTCTTCCTGCATGTCCCTGATGCGTCTGTTTTGCTCTTCATCTTCCCTGAGATATCTGACAAGGAATGACTCCTTCTCAGACTTCAGTTCAGATATTTCATGCACAGAGGCATCAAGTACCTGGCAAACTTGTTCCTTCTCTTCAGTCTGAGCAGATTGTGCGGGCTGTGTCATTGCAGTCTTCAACTGTCGAACATCAGAAGCTAATGTTTCCAGCTGTTCCTGATGACTGTGTCCTTCAGACTGCAAACTTCCAACACTGCAAGTCATGGTTCCAACTTGTTGTTTAAGTTGTACGATGTCACCCTGCATGGGCTGGCACGTCTCGTCTATCCTCTTATGGACGACTGTCAACTCTCGTGGCACTCTGACACGGAGTTGAGCGACACTGTCAGACACCTTTGTGACATCGCCTCGAATACTACGTTGGCTGGATTCGAAATTTTCACGAATAAGCGCAATTTCTTCTCCACATGCACTGACCTGTTGTTGGCAATTAATAAAATTGATCACTGATTCTGTGCTTCTTTGACAAGTATCGGATCTGATTTCATCGATGCGTTGGCTCACTTCGGTTGTTTTTTGTTGAACAATAGCTGTGACATTGCCGATGTCAGTTTCAACTTTCTTTTTATGGTCTTCAAGTTCAGCTCGATTTTCAGCAACACTGGATTTGATATCGCTAATGGTGTGGTTGACACCCTCAATTTTGGCATTGAATTCGGATTTGCAATTTTCATGTGCAGTGTCTGCTGAATCCTTAGCCTGCGATACTTCCGAACGTAAATCGCAAACATCTCTCTTTAACACATTCATACTACTTTCCACCCTGTCAACATTTTGTTCATATTTTTCCTGTTGTTTCGGGAATCTCATCAGTTACATGTTTTCGCAATTGTTCTAAGTCAGATTGAGTTGTTTTTTGTGCATCGTCTAAAGTCGTAACTGTTGACTTGACTTCATCAAGACTCGATTTCATACCATCGATCTTATCTGAAAGCGATGAAGTTACTAATCTAAATTCCTTAATAATACGACTTTCAAAAACAAGCAAAGTACTAACCGTTACGAGTTCATTGGGTGCTCCGACGGGTTTTTCGTCGTGAAACGCCGTAGGTTTTGTATCAGTTCCAACATCTGATTGCAACAAAGTCGATTTAGCGTCGCAAATATCAAATTCAGTCTGTCCGTGCGATACAGTATTAACTGTATCAGTCTGGTATCCAAAATCGGCGCTAGCCTGTACCGATAACAGACTTGATTTATCCAAACCTACAACTTGTTCAGAAAATTGAATGTAATTTTCATCCAAAATTTTCTGAGTACAACTAGATGGAAAACCAAGTTCCAGAAATTCAAATTCGGTCATGGTTCCACCTAATGCTTTTCTACAGGCTAATATTACCTTAACCCTTTCCACACCAATACCTGGGACTTGTAATAAGTCTTCCCTACTGACATGTTCAATGTGTAATGGCTTGGCAGCCATTTTGTCTATTGAAACGCAACAATAAAAAATTTCAGATTTAGATCAAAATGTATAATTGCTAATTGTTGAAATAGCTAATATGTACTAAATTTGAATGTACTGAAGCTGTAATTCAAAAATTAATTTTCATGCAAATATCTGAAAATATGTCTGGAATTTTCCTAATATTTTTTCCAAGATGCAACATGCACTATCAATTCATTAATATCTAAAAGTAATATTATTCACTATATCAAATATATTGTAGAAATAAATAAATTTTGATGAAATAAATTCTCAATACTAATTCACAAGTACCTGTAAGAGAAATACTGTATTTTGTTGAACAGATGATCTGAAATCGCTGAACAACTTGACTACAAACTTAAATAACAAAATCAAATCAAACAATTTAAAATAAATTTAAATCAGAATTTTGATTTGGGCTTAATTATTCAAAAGCATGTATGATTCTAACTAGGTTAGTAATACATACAAAATATCAAAGTAATAAGTTTTCAAAAAGTTTAAATTATATTCTACCAAGTTATTTTAATTCAATGTAAATCTATTAACTTTTCAAATCAATTCAGTAGAATTTGCAACTTATACTTTCACTGATAGAAATTATTTTACTTCAACACATAAATTTGGCAAAATTCCAAATATCTCAAGACTATATCAAGTTTCACCAAATTATACTATAAACTGGTGAAAAGTCAACTATAGAAATTACAAATGTAATCCAGATAATTTATGTTCAACAATATTATATACTGCTGTCAAAGTCTATATTTTACTTCAACATATGTAATTAAAATTGACATTTACAACAGCATTGCCTACTGTCGCCACCGTCAATTTTCAGTGCATTAATTCAATGAAAATGAAACTTCACCAGTAACCCTCGCTGGCGTCACCGTCAAATTTCAGTGCATAAATACAATGAAAAATTGAATTTCATCAATATCATTCACTGGCGTAAGTGTCAAAATTTAGTGCATGAAATATGTATCAAAATTCAAATTAATACACTATGAAATATTCACCAGTATATTGCAATTTCAACAAAAAATACACATTGGATTTTAAATATTCACTGGTGTATTCCAATTTCAAAACATAATACTACTGCAGTGAATAAAATATCATTCACCAATCAAAATTCAATGGCAATGCATTTCAACACTCCCGTAGCGAATATAAAATATTATTCACCAACAAAAATTCAATACGACTCCAATATATTTTAAATTTAGAATTATTGCACTTTTGTAATCACAATATATAAATTATCCACTAATTCTGACAACAGTGGACCAACATTACACAAGCAAATTCAATTCGTCGAAGCCTTATACACTGTATGTACCAGTAATTTGCCTCAAAAATCAGTTAAAACAACAAATATATGGACAATAACTGATTAATACTTCATTTACAGTAATTTGGAAGCAAATACAAGTGAATTTACTACTTAAAAATCGGCAAATTCACGTTCAAAAGTCGGCGATTTTGCGTTAATTACACGCTCGAAATTGCCGTGAATTTCTACTCAAATTAGCCAAAAAACAGTGTATAAACTCTCAACATACAACAGAATTGAATATATATGAATTTATTGGCACCAAGCAACAGAAATGTGAGCTTTTCACACACTTCTGGTACCAATAAAGTATAAACTCACCAAGAATACTGTGTCCGCTGTCACTTGGCTTTCACAGCAACACTTGACAAGATATTCTATTTAATAATATTTACAGATTCTAAAGAAACCTGTACTGCCAGATATTAAGCAGCAAAGGCTGTCAACTCTTTTATTTGTTGGTTGTGACCATGCACGTTGGCTGTTAGAGTTAGACTGACGCTATATTTGAAAAGGCCAGACAAACTCACTTCTGTGTCCTTGACCCCTGACCTAGTTGTTGGGGAATAGTGGATACTAAACATCGGCGCCGAAACACCCAATTTCACCACATTCCACCCTGTTCTGAAAAAGGCCAAGGACAACCATTTTCAGGTCACCACAGACCACCCTAGATGCATCGGATGCTTATCGATGCAACCTATTGCTCCTTTATTTTAGTCCGTAGAGGCGGGCTGCGTTCTCAGACGTCTTCGTGAGAACCTCCGCCAAGCCTAAACACTTCAATTCAGCAACTCTTCTGGCTATAGCTTCAATGCCATATGGGGAGTTGAACCTATTGGAGAGATGCTCTGGAGCTTTCAAATATGGAGAATCCATTTCCAAGAGTATCTTTTCCATCGGCAATTGTTTGATGACGTCATCCACTTCCATATGTCTTTCTCGCCGCAGTATCAGAGCGGTGAACCCCAACATGACACTAGGAAAGCTGTCCCTCCATTTGATCATTTCCCGGACTCCTCCATTGTAGCAGTGTCTGTGGATTCTAGCATTTTTTGCCACATCGTCTTTTAATACAGATGACATTACGGCCAAACACATATCACTGGCATCCCTTGACTTATTGTCACCTTCACGGCAGTGGATTACCAATACTTTCGACCATAATTTCTTGTCAACGTAGAATCGGAGTAGATCCTTCAGCACCCGTATTTGGTGGTCATTGAATTTTGAATAACCTCCAGAGTACTCCATGCCTATCTCGCCGATTCCTACGCAACGCGGATCCTTTTCTACAAAAATACTCGTGCAATGTGTTCCCTGCAGATTTATTTTTATATTTTCTTAAATAAACACTAAAATGATACCTAATCACAGAAATAAACCATCCAGTTTATCATAATACAACTAATATTAAAATCTGTGTACAAATTTTTGTTCGATAGATATATTTGATCATTTAGTAACAAATCTTTCATCTAGTTGATCCCAAGGAAAGTGGTGGTACTAGGTGATCGACTTAATGATCAGTCTTACAAATGGCAGTCTTTTTGTGCATTTTTAAACCCAAGCTTGAACTTTCTGTTGAAAAAAAAATCTTAAAGGTTTTGCAACATTTTATTAGTTTATTTGCTTTATGAAGTCGTATTTTTCAATATTCTTTAATATTTTGGGGTTGAATTTAATTTTATTAAGTGACAACAATCGCTCTTTATAAGTCTCCCTTAAGTGATTGACTTTACGATCATCCACTATACATTTCCTCGATTGACGGGTTTTCGATATGACAACGTAAATGGACAATGATGTTTATCAAAACGAACGTAACCAAAATGATCACAAATATAACAACAACATTAAATCCACAAAGACTCTGGTTCAGTGTAATTGCATATTTCTTCTAAAATATTATAAAACGTCATCCAAAGAACGAGACTGTGAGCTTATTGTTTAAATAATCAAAAACGTGAATATATCGAAAACCTGTACATCGGCTATACTGCTCAACTACCAAAGTTCGTTGCCTACCCAGGTTCGTCGCCTGCCTTAAAAAAAGGGACACGCAATAGTGATACTAAAATGGAACAAGTACACGGATGTCATTTGTAGAGAGTTTAAGATACACGTTTTGGAAATTACGTGTACTGCAAAATCTATAAGTACATGTAGACGTTTCACATTTGGCATTTCTGATTAAGATATAAGTACTACATGATGAAGGCAGCCCCCTCCCCATTTGGTTTTTTGTGCTTGGAAACAGAGTCAATTTCATTGCAAGGAAAATATGGTAGAGGGATTGACCGTTTGTTACTTTGTGATCTACCGTGAATCAATATCATTTACAGTTACCTAAAAATCATCCAATTGTTAAATAAAGATTAGCAACAGAGTAGGTCATATGTATAAGCTATTGAATTTTAATTTTTCCATTGTTTTTAAAAAAAATTACTTCCCACAAAGGTAAATATGATACAGCATGATAAGGAATGGTCCGTCCCTAATCTGTGGAATATGGCAAAAACTAGAGGCTTTTTAAAAACAGTCTTTTCAAGTGCATTTTTTTAAGTCTAAAACTGCATTTTAACAACATAAAATATAATGTAAGATACTTAAATATATTATTGCTAAAAAGTTGATTATATAAAATGAAGATTTAATAGTAAAAAGTTTGGATGAACCCTCACGTTTTGTCCTTACTTGTAGACCTGGTTTTTCACGTTGTGAACTTGTAGCTTGATGTACTGAGTTTGGAAAAAACGTCTATGATGACATCATCCATTCTCTTTCCAGTACACGTCACGACGTATACTTGTATCTTAAACTCTCTAATATTAGACAGTGATAGAAAACAGGTAGCTATAATGTTAGACAGTGATAGAAAACAGGTAGCTGAAAACATTTTACGTGATACATATACACTGATACAAATAAACCAGGGTTCACTAAATTACATAAAATCAGACAAAATAATTACAACTCATCTACTGCCTTGCTACCAATTATCACCAGACAGAATTCCAACAGGCATAACTTGATAAAAAAAGTACATCCCAAGTCAAGCAAGTAAGGTAAAACTATTTTCAGAGTGACTAGAACAAATACACAACAAATAGCTTTCCAAATATGTCGGCTTTTCTGAGATATCCACCTTTTATTTATTGGTGGCGATAATTGGTACCTGGGGAAAATTGGTAGCAAGGCAGTACCAATTATGACATCTAACTAATAACACCCGTGCACTTATAACAGTGATCTATAACTCTACAATGAAAGATAATTGTAGAGATTTTTCAATAATGTCAAAAATTGCAAGTGATGAACTTGGGTGGGCAACAAACTGAGGTTGCTGAGCAGTAGATCATTGAGGGAAGGAGGAATAGAATCCAGACCCAACCCATCGAAAGTTTTATTGGGTCTCTTTTTCCTCGCTGAATGTATACGACACCCTGGGTCTTAATCCCAACTGCTGGCATTTTACCAAGAAACAGATGATCTTATGTAAAGTAAGGGTTCCACTTAACACTGTGTGGAGGCTCAGCACAGTATCTCCACATAGTTAATGCGCCAAGAATGAATGCTAAGAGTTTTGTATGCACGTTTATTTGTTTTCAGAAAATAAAATGGTCTCGCAATGACTTTGATATATGTATAAAATTGTTAGAAATCTATTTCTTTATATATTAAATTGATAAATTCATAAAAAAATGCACAAGAAAGATTAAAACTATAGCATATTAATGTAGAATAAACATGTTTGGTGAATGCGACTATAATGTGTCATGGTGTCACAAAATGTCAGATTGAATGTTAAAATTATTGAATTTATCAGATATCAAAATAACCATAAGTAATATGTTGCAGTGCAGCTATGTAAACTATGTGGATCATTTTAAACAGTTTTAAGACTCTACAGATATGCAGTACTTTGCTACTTCTATGTAAATTCCTGATAAATCGACCCACTTCCTGTTTATGCATACTGTAAAAATGTAATGAATTTCTGGGCCTTCTACAACTCTATCAATATAGCAGTGACTCCACACGCCTTGGTAGATCGTCATTCAGTATGGATGTTCGGTTTGCTAGGCTATAGGTACGTGTGTTAATCAGTATTCAAATACAAAAATGATTGAACAAATTAAATTAAACTGAAGTATTAGATATATGCAAATAAAATATCTATCTCCATTTTACAACTCAAAGGCCAAGTGACATTTTGAGTATTGGTCTGATGTGATGAAAACATCAATAAAACATTCGGATCAACTGTTGCCATGTGTAACTCATGGAAAATGGTACTGCTGCCCACTGAAACTTGGCACAACATTGGCACAAAAAGTTTATTTGTAGTTGTTTTACGTATAATACTTAGGACTTCTGATGAGTAAAATATATGTATAGACACTAGTTCAAGCTATAAATAGACTTAAATTTCAAATCAATTAACTCTTTACAGTGTTTTTAAAGGACGATAATATAATTTCTACGTAAAATATCACCCCAATGGCAACTTGGCACAATTTTCATACAGATTTGTCGAAGACATTAAATTATTTCTGTCGTCATATCAACTTCCTCATGTGGCATATAGAAGTGCATGAGTTTTACTGATAAAAATCCTATAACAATAAATATTCTGTCTTCTGGTTTGTGCCAAGATGAGGTTTGTGCCATGACACTGTGCCAGACAGTAAAGTAAGCATTCTAATGTTGAGGATTTAACATATTTTTGACATATTTCCCAAAAAGACAACAAGTCTTTACTTTTGGCAAAGTCAAATAGATTAAGAAACACAGCTACTTACATGTTGTTTCTGTTAGCAAAGTAAATTTGCCAATTTGTGAGGTAGTTTGTGTGTCACTATGACACAGTTGCACACAAAGTTATCACCATTTGGAAACTCTTATCTCATTTAAAACTACATTTTTTTTTTGCTTATTTATTAATATTTGGAAATACTATTGCAACAAACATATGTTTAACTAACATACTTCATGATTTAAAGATATACAGGTCTGAAAAATGGGAAAATCTTCAAAAGACAAAAGAGATGTCTACTACCGCCTTGCAAAAGAAGAAGGCTGGAGAGCCAGAAGTGCTTTTAAGCTGTTGCAGATAAATGAGGAGTTTCAGATATTTTCAGGTATACAATAGACCTATCCTACTTGTATGTTTGATTCTACTGAGCAACATTTAAACAGCTATGAAAATACACATAATCAAGAGAAACTAGGTCAACTTTAGGATTGTTCAAGTGTTTTAAAAATAAGAAAAGTAATAACGTGTAAAATAATATTCCCAAAGATTTAGTTTAGATGTAGTTAACATGTATTTCATTTAAAATTTTTCTTTCACATGACTCTGCAGGAGTGAAGAAAGTTGTAGATTTATGTGCAGCACCTGGTAGTTGGAGTCAAGTTCTTTCACGTAAACTAAGGTAGATATATGTCATTTCTGTCAAGAATATTTTTAGCGTTGAGAAATATCAAATATAATAAGGTAACATTTGAACAGTGGTATTGTAGTTGTAACCAAGATAGAAATTTTTCTTGCATTTCTCAGTCATTCTTTTAAAATATCAAAGTGCCATTTCAATGTGATGTTTGTGTTAAAATACAGACTATATAACTGCTAAATAAAGTGCATGCACATTTCTATAGGGCAGATACATTAAGAGGTTTCTACCTTGGAATAAATTTGCTTGTTAAAATTAAAAGTTAGTATTTGTACAGGTGTGAAAGATAAGATTGGGAAAAACTTATTTATAATAAATCTTTTTTTTCAGTAAATAGATTTATTTACCCCGTTAGTGCAAAGGACCTGGGAGGGCATGAGTATAAACCCTCCATCGGGCACAGTACAAGTGTGTGTCATACACATATATGACAAAATAATCAATATATTCAAATTTTGACAGTTAAAACACAATACATAGCAATATAAAATTTTACATTGTAGTTTACTGCAATAATATGTTTAGATTAATTATTAGACATTACAATTTGGTTTCATTATAGTTTAGACTTACCAGACTCTGACATTCATTAATGAAGCTGCAGGTTTTATGTTTTAGAATAGAGTGATAAATCTTTGAATTGTTGTATGTACTTTACATTTTTTTTCAATATACATTGGCTAAAGCTTTGCTTGTCTTCAGGGGAGATAAGGAAGAGAGCAAAGATACCAAAATTATTGCTGTTGATCTCCAAGCAATGGCCCCGATTCCTGGTGTAGTCCAGATCCAAGGAGACATTACTAAGGTAAACAGTAAACACCTCAGTCTGGCCCTTCACTTTTGTATATCCTTGCTGTTGACACCTTTTTACAAGGATCTTAAGGGTGTAACAATTGATCTTTTGGGTGTTCTTTTAGCTTACCAATTTCTAGTGCTGTACTGGATCAAAGAAAAAACTGGGTTTCCAATTGAGTGCTTTGGTGAATGCTTGTTGTATATGCTCTTGAGTTGCAATCTCTTCCAAGAATCAAAACTTCCCTTTTGACAGCTAGGCTCACATCGGGGTGCTGGGTGGTATTTATAAAAACTTTTAATTAATAGCTTTTTATGTCAGCTGACTTGTCAGTCAGCTGACATTATGTCATCACTCTGCGGCGTGGGCGCGTGAACAACTTCTTCTCCAAAACTACAAGGCCTAGAGACATGCTGTTTTTTTTAAAAGATACCTTATCTATCGAGGATGAAAAACTGTTCAAGGCATGCAAATCTGTCTGTTCGTCTGTCTGCTAGAGACATTACAAGGGGGGTACCCCCACCAAAAGTGTGAAAATTTCAACTTTTTATCACAATTTTCTCAGTGACTATTGCAGGGATTTCTCTCATATCTTGCATATATGTACTAGGCCAGAGGTAGATTCTCTTGTGTGAGTATGAGACCTTGATCAGTCTTACTTTTTTTTAAATAAATTTTTTTAATAATTTTTAATGCATTAAAATTCATGAAATCATGCACTAAATCACTTATAACTTCAAAAGTGTTGCATTTACAGCATTTTGTGAAAATATGTTGTTCAGCTACTTTTTTCATAGCTACAATATGGTGAGTAAGTTGGGTGTCTGTCTAAATAGCTAAGTGAGTAATAGCTACTTTTGGGCTTTTCAGTAACTTCCATTATGAGTAAAATCACTTGTAACTTAAAAACTATTGCATTTAGAGAATTTCGTATAAATATGTTATTCAGCTACTTTTGGGCCAGCTATAACATAGTGAAATTTCAGACCTGTAGCTCATGGCATAGCTGAGTAATAGCTACTTTTAGGTTATCACTGTTGAGTAAATCGCTTATAACTTGAAAACTATTGCATTTAGAGAATTTCGTATAAATATGTTATTCAGCTACTTTTGGGTCAGCTATAACATAGTAAAATTTCAGACCTGTAGCTCATGGCATAGCTGAGTAATAGCTACTTTTAGGTTATCACTGTTGAGTAAATCACTTATAACTTGAAAAGTGTTGCATTTAGAGCATTTTGTTAAAATATGTTATTCAGCTACTTTTTTCATAGCTACAATATGGTGAGTAAGTTGGATGTCTGTCTAAATAGCTAAGTGAGTAATAGCTACTTTTGGGCTTTTCAGTAACTTCCATCATGAGTAAAATCACTTGTAACTTAAAAACTATTGCATTTAGAGAATTTTGTATAAATATGTTATTCAGCTACTTTTGGGCCAGCTATAACATAGTAAAATTTCAGACCTGTAGCTCATGGCATAGCTGAGTAATAGATACTTTTAGGTTATCACTGTTGAGTAAATCACTTATAACTTGAAAACTATTGCATTTAGAGTATTTTGTTTCAATATGTTATTCACCTATTTTGGGGTCAGCTATAACATAGTGAAGTTTCAGACCTGTGGCTCATTTCATAGCTGAGTAATAGCTACTTTGAAGTTCTCACTGTTGAGTAAATCAGTTATAATTGGAAAACTATTGCATTTACAGAAATTTGTGCAAATATGTTATTCAGCTACTTTTGGGTCAGCTATAACATAGTGAAATTATAGACCTATAGCTCATGGCACAACTGAGCAATAGCTATTCTCAGGTACTGACTGTTGAGTAAATCAGCTATAACTTGAAAAATATTGCATTTGGAGTATTTTGTTAAAATATATTGTTCACCTACTTTTGGGTCAGCTATAACATAGTGAAATTACAGACCTATAGCTTATGGCATAGCGGAGCAATAGCTATTTTCAGGTTCTCACTATTGAGTAAATCAGTTGTAGCTTGAAAACTATTGCATTTACAGTAGTTTGCTTAAATATGTTGTTCACCTACTTTTGGGTTAGCTATAACATAGTAAAATTTCAGACATGTAGCTCATTGCATAGCTGAGTAATAGTTCCTTTGAGGTTCTCACTGTTGAGTAAATCAGTTGTAACTTGAAAACTATTACATTTAGAGTAATTTGTTAAATATGTTATTCACAGAATTTTTGGTCAGCTATAACATAGTGAAATTGCAGACCTCTATATCATGGCATAGCTGAGCAATAGCTACTTTCAGGTTCTCACTGTTGAGTAAATCATTGTATCCACTGGATAGCCGCAGTGTGTAGAGAGAGATTTCACCATTACTGCTCTGATGAAAAAAAATATTATAGCTAGCTTTCTTAAGTTTGCAGTATATATTAATAACCATAAAATGTTGTCTGGGAATATTTTTGGCGTCATTTTGAGAAACAAGATGGCCGCCACAGGTGTTTTTTGTCAGTCATGAAAAGTGCTTATATCTCCCTTATTATTGATCCTAGAGGTTTGGTATGATAAACCAACCTGTAGGAAATCATGGGGTGGGAATCTTTTGTTGTGGTCAGATTTGACCTTCAATGACCCCTCCTTCAAGGTCAAACAAGGATAGCCAAACTTAAAAGTGCTTATAACTCGCTTATTATTGGTCCCAGAGGTTTGGGATGGTAAACAGACAGGAAATCATGGGCTGTGAATCTGTTGATATGGTCCGATTTGACCTTGGAACCCTCCTTCAAGGTCAAATGAGGATAGCGAAAATTGAAAGTGCCTACAACTCGCTTATTATTGGTGACAGAGATTTGGGATGGTAAACCATCCCATAGGAAATCATTGGCTCGGAATCTTTTGGTATGGTCAGATTTGACCTTTGGACCCCTCCTTCAAGGTCAAATGAGGACAGCCAAGCTTAAAAGTGCTTATAACTCGCTTATTATTGGTCCCAGAGGTTTGGGATGGTAAACAGACAGGAAATCATGGGCTGTGAATCTGTTGATATGGTCCGATTTGACCTTGGAACCCTCCTTCAAGGTCAAATGAGGATAGCGAAAATTGAAAGTGCCTACAACTCGCTTATTATTGGTGACAGAGATTTGGGATGGTACCATCCCATAGGAAATCATTGGCTCGGAATCTTTTGGTATGGTCAGATTTGACCTTTGGACCCCTCCTTCAAGGTCAAATGAGGACAGCCAAGCTTAAAAGTGCTTATAACTCATTTATAATTGGTCCTAGAGGTTTGGAATGGTAAACCATAGGAAATCATGGGCTGGGAATGTATTTGTGTGGTTAGATTTGACCTTGGACCCCTTCTTCAAGGTCGAACGAGGATATTGCATTTGTAGTATTTCTTTAAATATGTTTTAACCTATTTTTTACACTTAAACAATTACCTTGTTATTTTCCTTCATAATACCATTTACAGGGCACAACTTTTTTATCCTTTTCTTCTGTCAGCTTCGGAATTTCTTTCGAACTTGCTGTTCAGTTACCATTTACTGTATTTCTGTACAGCCCTTTTCCTGATAATTATTCTGTCCTCTAATCACCTTCACAAATCAAAAACACTCAGTCAGCTGACACAGTGCCCGTTCACGGGCACTCTCCTCTTGTTTTCTCATGTGAGTTGTGGCTGGAAGTAAAATTTATTTTATTGTGTGTATGTTAAAGGTTTCCACAGCAAAAGAAATTATCAGCCACTTTGAAGGAGAAGAGGCAGATCTGGTAGTTTGTGATGGAGCTCCAGATGGTATGCTGTTAGTTTTACAACGCTTTTACAGGAGAGATATTTGTCAATTGAAGTAGTTACATTAATGTAACGTAACCTTGTCATCTTGGTTGGAGCAATGTTTATAACATAATGGTAATGATAAATTGACAATAAATATGTTGAGCGTGTACTAAAATAAACAGAAATAAAAGAAAGTGTAGTCTGTAGCTGGTGTCTTGGAGCTAGTACCCATCTAGCCTTATTGTAGTATTAAAAACAGTGATGCTTATAGAGCGTGGGATACGCGATATCTCGCGAGTTTTAGTACTAGCCCGCAATTCGGTATATTCGGCATTCAAATGGAGGGGCACCGATCGTTTCGCGAGAATCCTTTAATTTTATCATCATAAAGGCTATATTTGGTCGTTTTTTCAGTGAAAAATGTTATTTCATATGAAAACAAAACCGATACTACATTTTGAAAGTGGATGATGCAAACGTCAGATACTAACAACAATACTGTACTGTTAAACCAGTTCATACAGCATGCGTGTTACCTCATATCTTCTCATGAATATTAATGAGTTGGGAGCTATGGCTGTGAGTTCTCAAGTTTAAAGTCTTAGATCTTTGTTGAGGGTTCTATTTTATAAAATATTGCTAGAACACCCTAATGGAAATCTATGACCTCATATCCTCTCATGAATATTAATGACTTGGGTGCTATGGCCATGAGTTCCCCAGTTTAAAGCATTTGGTCTTTCATCGAGGTGCTTCTATTTAAAAAAATATTGCTAGAAAAGTATTGTTGTAGAATGTGGCCCCAGGTCTTTGATTTTTTTTTATCCAAGCACTGATCCAGATAAGTAACATAATTTAATGTAGACGTGGTTACCTCGGCTCTATTTTACTTGCGTGTAGAGCCGTGGCACGACCCCACATAGAACTGGAGATTTGCAAAAAAATCTTTTTCTGTTGAATAAAACTTGAAAAAAATGACTGAAAATGGTTTAATATAATTAGAACCAGTTGATATTTAGCTGAGGACACAACAAATGCAATACTTGTACAAAATATATCCTATTTAAGACAGATTTTATAATAAAAGAACATTTTCAAATTTTTGGAGATATGGTCCAAAAACCCTGGAAAATCAGGAAATGTCATTTATTTTTTGTCAAACATGTTTGCATGTTGATTGAATGTTGAATAAAATGAAACAAAATATTTGTGAGAACAGTTATGTGTACACATTTGTATGATATTTGTGTTCTATGTGGGGTCATGCCACGGCTCTACACGCAAGTAAAGTAGAGCCGAGGTAACCACATCTAAACTTAATGTGATCTAAGTTGGATCAGTTTCCATCTTCTATTTTTTTCACGAAGATCCAAACAGTAGCATTTGTGTAATCCTGCTAACAAATATATGGACAGACAAATGCTTCTGAAATTAATCCCTCTTTCGCGGAGGTACAAGTTCCCATTTTAATTGACCAAGCCCCCACGTTTTTCGGACATGGGAGGAACTGCCCCCACATTTCAAAATTTCTAGAATCAACTCTGAAAAACAGAGGGAATTTTTTGATGACACAAAACACTCAAAATTGTAATAGGTCACTGTAGAGACTGAAAGCATTAGGACAGTTTGTAGTGATGAAGTGAGTTTATAATTCAGGTATGAAATTTTATTATTTTTACTTTTATGTGTGTCAAAAGAATCACTGTAGTTTATTGGTAATTTAATGTTATAGTGTTCTGTTTTATTTTTGATTTTCAGTGACTGGTTTACATGATATAGATGAATACATTCAAGCACAATTACTTCTAGCAGTAAGTTTTTCTGTATATTTATGGTCTGTGTTACAGGTGTACACAAAATCTTCAAAATGAAATAGAAAAGCATAATAACAGTTAAATCATGTTTATTTTTTTTAAATTGTTTAATACGTTAAACATAATACAGAAACATTACTCTCAACATGTATTATTAAAATATTCTTAATGTGGTTGAAGGTTATTTTATTTACACAAATTTGCTCCATGTATAAACGGTTATCCACTCCATGTCATTATTATGTATTTTATTGTAGGCCCTCAACATCACAACACATGTACTCAAGAAAAGTGGAACATTTGTGGCAAAGGTAATTCTGTTATAATTTTTTTTATCTCCCGCCGGGCTTTAGCCCGGGAGGGAGATTATGAAATGATGCCTGTGTGTGTGTGCGTGCGTGCGTGTGTGCGTGCGTTAGTTAGTCACGCAGATTCCTCCAAAACTACTACAGCTACAGATTTTTTGTAAATTAATTGTCCCAATGAATTTTCACACCCTCGAAAATTTTTTTGGTTTTATGGACTTAGGCCTAAAGATAACTGAGTAATAGCTATCTTAGCTACTTGGAGTAAAGGGCTCATAACTCAAAAACTATTGCAGTTACAACTTTTTCTTCAAATATGTTGTTCAGCTACTTTGTCCTTAGCTATAAGATGGTACATAGTTTGGGGTCCCATTGCATGCCATAAGTGAGTAATAGCTATTTTCTCATTTGTAGCTAAATAACAAAAGGAGTAAATGTCAAATATCTTCAAAAGTATTAGAGTTACAGAAATCTTTTCAAATATGTTGTTCATCTACTTTTTGGTAAGCTATCACATAGTAAAGTTTCAGACCTGTTGCACCTTGGATAGCTGAGTAATAGCTACTTTGAAATTCTGACTGTTGAGTAAAGCCATTGTAACTCCAAAACTATTGCAGTTAGAGTGTTTTCCTAAAATATGTTGTTCAGCTACTTTGTCCTTAGCTATAAGATGGTACATAGTTTGGGGTTCTATTGCATGCCATAAGTGAGTAATAGCTATTTTCTCATTTGGTAGCTAAATAACAAAAGAAGTAAATGCCAAGTATCTACAAAAGTATTAGAGTTACAGAAATCTTTTCAAATATGTTATTCATCTACTTTTGGGTAAGCTATCACATAATAAAGTTTCAGACCTGTTGCACCGTGGATAGCTGAGTAATAGCTACTTTCAAATTCCGACTGTTGAGTAAAGCCATTGTATCTCCAAAACTATTGCAGTTAGAGTGTTTTCCTAAAATATGTTGTTCAGCTACTTTGTCCTTAGCTATAAGATGGTACATAGTTTGGGGTTCTATTGCATGCCATAAGTGAGTAATAGCTATTTTCTCATTTGTAGCTAAATAACAAAAGAAGTAAATGCCAAATATCTTCATAAGTATTAGAGTTACAGAAATCTTTTCAAATATGTTATTCATCTACTTTTGGGTAAGCTATCACATAGTAAAGTTTCAGACCTGTTGCACCGTGGATAGCTGAGTAATAGCTACTTTCAAATTCCGACTGTTGAGTAAAGCCATTGTATCTCCAAAACTATTGCAGTTAGAGTGTTTTCCTAAAATATGTTGTTCAGCTACTTTGTCCTTAGCTATAAGATGGTACATAGTTTGGGGTTCTATTGCATGCCATAAGTGAGTAATAGCTATTTTCTCATTTGTAGCTAAATAACAAAAGAAGTAAATGTCAAATATCTTCAAAAGTATTAAAGTTAGTGAAATCTTTTCAAATATGTTGTCCATCTACTTTTTGGTAAGCTATCACATAGTAAAGTTTCAGACCTGTTGAACCTTTGATAGCTGAGTAATATCTACTTTCAAATTCCGACGGTTGAGTAAAGCCATTGTAACTCCAAAACTATTGCAGTTAGAGTGTTTTCCTAAAATATGTTGTTCAGCTACTTTGTCCTTAGCTATAAGATGGTACATAGTTTGGGGTTCTATTGCATGCCATAAGTGAGTAATAGCTATTTTCTCATTTGTAGCTAAATAACAAAAGAAGTAAATGTCAAATATCTTCAAAAGTATTAAAGTTAGGGAAATCTTTTCAAATATGTTGTCCATCTACTTTTTGGTAAGCTATTACATAGTAAAGTTTCAGACCTGTTGCACCGTGGATAGCTGAGTAATAGCTACTTTCAAATTCCGACTGTTGAGTAAAGCCATTGTATCTCCAAAACTATTGCAGTTAGAGTGTTTTCCTAAAATATGTTGTTCAGCTACTTTGTCCTTAGCTATAAGATGGTACATAGTTTGGGGTTCTATTGCATGCCATAAGTGAGTAATAGCTATTTTCTCATTTGTAGCTAAATAACAAAAGAAGTAAATGTCAAATATCTTCAAAAGTATTAAAGTTAGTGAAATCTTTTCAAATATGTTGTCCATCTACTTTTTGGTAAGCTATCACATAGTAAAGTTTCAGACCTGTTGAACCTTTGATAGCTGAGTAATATCTACTTTCAAATTCCGACGGTTGAGTAAAGCCATTGTAACTCCAAAACTATTGCAGTTAGAGTGTTTTCCTAAAATATGTTGTTCAGCTACTTTGTCCTTAGCTATAAGATGGTACATAGTTTGGGGTTCTATTGCATGCCATAAGTGAGTAATAGCTATTTTCTCATTTGTAGCTAAATAACAAAAGAAGTAAATGTCAAATATCTTCAAAAGTATTAAAGTTAGGGAAATCTTTTCTAATATGTTGTCCATCTACTTTTTGGTAAGCTATCACATAGTAAAGTTTCAGACCTCTTGAATCTTTGATAGCTGGGTAATAGCTACTTTGAAATTCTGACTGTTGAGTAAAGCCATTGTAACTCCAAAACTATTGCAGTTAGAGTGTTTTCCTAAAATATGTTGTTCAGCTACTTTGTCCTTAGCTATAAGATGGTACATAGTTTGGGGTTCTATTGCATGCCATAAGTGAGTAATAGCTATTTTCTCATTTGTAGCTAATTGAGAGCTTTCACTTGGTGAAGTTTCAGACCCTTAGCTAATTACTCACCTACTCAAAATGAGTAAATGCGAATTATCTCTAAAAGTATTGCAGATAGCCAATTTTTCTCAACTCATTCACCTACTTTTGGAAGAGCTTTCACATAGTCAAGTTTCAGACCCGTAGCTAATTACTCAAAATGAGTAAATGCTAATTATCTCTAAAAGTATTGCAGATAGCCAATTTTTCTCAAATAACTCATTCACCTACTTTTGAGAGAGCTTTCACTTGGTGAAGTTTCAGACCTGTAGCTAATTATTCACCTACTCAAAATGAGTAAATGCAAATTATCTGTAAAAGTATTGCAGATAGCCAATTTTTGTCAAATAACTCATTCACCTACTTTTGGAAGAGCTTTCATTTGGTGAAGTTTCAGACCCGTAGCTAATTACTCACCTGCTCAAAATGAGTAAATGCGAATCATCTCTAAAAGTATTGCAGATAGACAATTTTTCTCAAATAACTCATTCATCTACTTTTGGGAGAGCTTTCACTTGGTGAAGTTTCAGACCCGTAGCTAATTACTCACCTGCTCAAAATGAGTAAATGCGAATCATCTCTAAAAGTATTGCAGATAGCCAATTTTTCTCAAATAACTCATTCACCTACTTTTGAGAGAGCTTTCACTTGGTGAAGTTTCAGACCCGTAGCTAATTATTCACCTGCTGAAAATGAGTAAATGCTAATTATCTCTAAAAGTATTGCAGGTAGCCAATTTTTCTCAAATAACTCATTCACGTACTTTTGGAAGAGCTTTCACATGGTCAAGTTTCAGATCCGTAGCTAATTACTCACCTACTCAAAATGAGTAAATGCTAATTATCTCTAAAATTATTGTAGATAGACAATTTTTCTCAAATAACTCATTCATCTACTTTTGGGAGAGCTTTCACTTGGTAAAGTTTCAGACCCGTAGCTAATTATTCACCTGCTGAAAATGAGTAAATGCTAATTATCTCTAAAAGTATTGCAGGTAGCCAATTTTTCTCAAATAACTCCTTCACATACTTTCAGAAGAGCTTTCACATGGTCAACTTTCAGATCCGTAGCTAATTACTCACCTACTCAAAATGAGTAAATACGAATTATCTCTAAAAGTATTGCAGATAGCCAATTTTCTCAGATAACTCATTCACCTACTTTTGGGAGAGCTTTCACATGGTGAAATTTCAGACCCATAGCTAATTACTCACCTACTCAAAATGAGTAAATGCTAATTATCTCTAAAAATATTGCAGATAGCCAATTTTTCTCAAATAACTCATTCATCTACTATTGGGAGAGCTTTCACTTGGTGAAGTTTCAGACCTGTAGCTAATTATTCACCTACTCAAAATGAGTAAATGCTAATTATCTCTAAAAGTATTGCAGATAGCCAATTTTTCTCATATAACTCATTCACCTACTTTTGGGAGAGCTTTCACTTGGTGAAGTTTCAGACCCGTAGCTAATTATTCGCCTACTCAAAATGAGTAAATGCTAATTATCTCTAAAAGTATTGCGGATAGGCAATTTTTCTCATATAACTCATTCACCTACTTTTGGGAGAGCTTTCACTTGGTGAAGTTTCAGACCCATAGCTAATTACTCACCTACTCAAAATGAGTAAATGCTAATTATCTCTAAAAGGATTGCAGATAGCCATTTTTTGTCAAATAACTCATTCACCTACTTTTAGGAGAGCTTTCACTTGGTGAAGTTTCAGACCCATAGCTAATTACTCACCTGCTCAAAATGAGTAAATGCTAATTATCTATAAAAGTATTGCAGATAGCCATTTTTTTTCAAATAACTCATTCATCTACTATTGGGAGAGCCATCACTTGGTGAAGTTTCAGACCCGTAGCTAATTATTCACCTACTCAAAATGAGTAAATGCTAATTATCCCTAGAAGTATTGCGGATAGCCTTCACATGGTGAAGTTCCAGACCCGTAGATAATTACTCACCTACTCAAAATGAGTAAATGCTAATTATCTCTAAAAGTATTGCAGATAGCCAATTTTTCTCAAATAACTCATTCACCTACTTTTGGGACAGCTTTCACTTGGTGAAGTTTCAGACCTGTAGCTAATTACTCACCTACTCAAAATAAGTAAATGCCTATTATCACTAAAAGTATTGCAGATAGCCAGTATTTCTCAAATAACTCATTCACCTACATTTTGGAGAAGTTTCACATGCTTAAGTTTATTTATGAATTTTTTAAATAAATTTTAATACATTAAAATTAATTAAATTATGCACTAAATCAATTATAACTTGAAAAGTACTGCATTTAGAGCACCTTGTGCAAATATGTTATCCAGCTACTTTTGGGTCAGCTATAACATAGTAAAATTTCAGACCTGTAGCTCATGGCATAGCTGAATAATAACTACTTTTAGGTTATCACTGTTGGGTAAATCACTTATAACTTGAAAACTTTTGCATTTACATTAGTTAGTTTCAGTATGTTATTCACCTATTTTCAGGCAGCTATAACATAGTAAAATTCCAGACCTGTGGCTCATTGCATAGCGGAGTAATAGCTACTTTGAAGTTCTTACTCAACACTAAATCATTTATAACTTGAAAAGTATTGCATTTAGAGCATTTTGTTAAAATATGTCATTCACCTACTTTTTCCATAGCAACAACATGGTGAGTAACTTGGGTGTCTATCTCAATAGCTAAGTGAGTAATAGCTACTTTTGGACTTTTCACTAACTTCCATCATGAGTAAAATCACTTGTAACTTGAAAACTATTGCATTTAGAGAATTTTGTGCAAATATGTTATTCACCTACTTTTGGGTCAGCTATAACATACTAAAATTTCAGACCTCTAGCTCGTGCCATAGCTGAGTAATAGCTACTTTTGCCTTTGCCGGTGGATACATTTTGCATCTGGCTACAGATGCATCTTTGGTCTAGTCTGTAAAAGTATTACAGGTGGGCAATTTCTTCTAAATAAGTCATTCACCTACTTTTGAGTGATCTACCACATAGTGAAGTTGCAGAACTGTAGCTCTTTAGATGGCAGAGTAATAGCCACTAAAATAAGTAAATGTCTTGTATCTCTAAAAGTAGAACAGATAGGCAATTTCTTCTAAAGACGTGCTTCCCTACTTTGAGTTGATCTGCATAATGAAGTGGTAGAACTGTAGCTCTTTGGATGGCAAAGTAATAGCTACTAAAATGAGTAAATGCCTTTTGTCTTTAAAAGTATTGCAATCAAACATTAAACTTGTCACTTCTACATGTGCCTCCATCTCACAAGAAAATTTATATTCCACTATCTTTAGTACATCTAATTTATACGGCGGGAGATAAATGCATGCGTCAGAATGCTTGTTTTGTTATGGATTTATCATGGTTGACAACTCTCTGGTTCACAACTCTTCTTTTCACAGTAAACTTTAATCAGTATGTTATTTTGCCATTGCAGATATTTCGAGGAAAAGATGTTTCACTTCTTTATTCCCAGTTGAAAATATTCTTTCCAATGGTTACAGTTGCTAAGCCCAGAAGTAGCCGGAACTCTAGTATAGGTTGGTTTTCTCCAAGTTGTCATAACTGTTCACAAATGTATATAAATGTAATGTTGTTAACAATATTGAAGAGTTTCTGTCATTGTGGAGGACATGGTCTGAAGAGTTCATAATTGATTTAAAAAATACAAATAATTTTATTGTGAGTAGCTCAGAGTTTCTTGAAGGCCTGATATATTTGAACATTTTAAGAAGCAATAAAAATGTTTCTCTTGGGAAAAACATGTTAGGTTTATCAGGTTTAAAATCATTTGAGATAATATTTCCTCATTGAAAAACTATCCCTCATATATCACAAACATAGTGAGAAGTAAACTGAATATCAGATTTTGACCATTTTAAATGCTCAGGGAAATGGGTCGTGTTATTTTAGTAAATTATTACGTGGTTACATAAATTACATGTGTTATTGTATTCAAACTTCAGTGCCAAAGGTTGTTAATATTATATATGTATATTTTTTGTTCCTGATAATTGTTTTGTTCCTAATACATATTTTTTAATAAAAATTGTTCAGATGAAAAGCTTTGGTTTGTTTCATTTTCCTTTGTTTTAAGATGTGACTTTTATTTAAGAAAGGCAATATATATATATATTTGAGAATTTTTTTGTTACCTTTACTCAATTTTTCAGAATCCTTTGTGGTTTGCCAGAATTACTCTCCCCCAGCTGGTTATGTACCAAACATGTCAAATCCCCTACTTGACCACCACTATGGTAAGTGCTTGTTTACTTGTTGACCTGATACATTCAGAGTGAGTGTAGAACATTATAAACAAATTTAAACCTCTACCCTCCAAAGTTTCACACTTATTTTTATGAACATTTCATTATGATCATAATATTATTCAAACAAAATGTTACTCTTCTATCATAGTTGGTGCACAGGATTTTGGTGTATTAATAATATCCTTAAAGACAATTTATAGTGATTGTCTAACTGTTGTGAAAAGTAGTTAACTGTTGCTATTTTGGATGAAATATATAAATGCTTAAGCAAAACTTAATGTTTAATTTTATGTGCAACTTTACTCGTTTCAAATCATTTTTGCCAAAATTTCAAAAACTTTGAACACAAATTAAATCCTCTGCCTGCATTGCCTGTACATAAATATTACATGTAAATTTCAATAGTAAATGTGACATGGAGTGAACATTTCATAATTTATAGGAGTAATGCTTGTTGTTACACTTTGTGATTCAGATGTGGACTTCAATCAACTGGAAGGTGTGAACAGAGTGGTTGTCCCCTTTCTGGCCTGTGGTGACCTCAGTGCTTTTGACTCTGATAAAACCTACCCTCTCCAGGTTATCTTTCTATTCTTGTTTGGGCTGAATTTATAGGCTAACTTCTCTCACAAGTCATACTTTAGTGTGTAGTTTCAGTGGTGAAAGAAACTATTCCATACTAAGTGATCAAGCTACAAACAACTGCCAAGTGAATTAATACTTGTATTGTGTAGGTTACATTCTAGTCTGTTGTGTAATAACTTTCACTTCACACAAGCAATGTAACTCTATTGAGTAGTTTGAAAAATCCAATTTGTGAAAAATGTATGATATGTTGCTTTCATTTTCTGTAGTGAATAGTGTGTAAATGTGAACATAAAAAGTAACTGTGTCTTTTAAACCAAAGCCTTTCGGATAGAACTGCACTTCGGTCTGCAACAAGGTTTGAGGTCACATCATTTGGATTTGAAAGATTTAAATCCTTTTTTATGTCAGCTGACTTGTCAGTCAGCTGACATTATGTCGTCACTCTGCGGCGTGGGCGTACGCGTCCGCGTGAACAACTTCTCCTCCAAAACTACAAGGCCTAGAGACGTGCTGTTTTTTTTAAAAGATACCTTATCTATCGAGGAAGAAAAATTGTTCAAGGCATGCAAATCTGTCTGTTCGTCTGTTTGCTAGAGACATTACAAGGGGGGTACCCCCACCAAAAGTGTGAAAATTTCAACACTTAATCACAATTTTCTCAGTGACTATTGCAGGGATTTCTCTCATATCTTGCATATATGTACTAGGCCACAGGTAGATTCTCTTGTGTGAGTATGAGACCTGGATCTGTCTTACTTTTTTTTAAATAAATTTTTTTAATAATTTTTAATGCATTAAAATTCATGAAATCATGCACAAAATCATTTATAACTTGAAAAGTGTTGCATTTAGAGCATTTTGTTAAAATATGTTATTCAGCTACTTTTTTCATAGCTACAATATGGTGAGTAAGTTGGGTGCCTGTCTCAATAGCTAAGTGAGTAATAGCTACTTTTGGGCTTTTCAGTAACTTCCATCATGAGTAAAATCACTTGTAACTTAAAAACTATTGCATTTAGAGAATTTCGTATAAATATGTTATTCAGCTACTTTTGGGTCAGCTATAACATAGTAAAATTTTAGACCTGTAGCTCATGGCATAGCTGAGTAATAGCTACTTTTAGGTTATCACTGTTGAGTAAATCGCTTATAACTTCAAAACTATTGCATTTAGAGAATTTCGTATAAATATGTTATTCAGCTACTTTTGGGTCAGCTATAACATAGTAAAATTTCAGACCTGTAGCTCATGGCATAGCTGAGTAATAGCTACTTTTAGGTTATCACTGTTGAGTAAATCGCTTATAACTTGGAAACTATTGCATTTACAGTATTTTGTTTCAATATGTTATTCACCTATTTTGGGATCAGCTATAACATAGTGAAGTTCCAGATCTGTGGCTCATTGCATAGCTGAGTAATAGCTACTTTGAAGTTCTCACTATTGAGTAAATCACGTGTAACTTAAAACCTATTGCATTTAGAGAATTTCGTATAAATATGTTATTCAGCTACTTTTGGGCCAGCTATAACATAGTGAAATTTCAGATCTGTAGGTCATGGCACAGCTGAGTAATAGCTACTTTGAAGTTCTCACTATTGAGTAAATCAGTTGTAATTGGAAAACTATTGCATTTACAGAATTTCGTATAAATATGTTATTCAGCTACTTTTGGGTCAGCTATAACATAGTAAAATTTCAGACCTGTAGCTCATGGCATAGCTGAGTAATAGCTACTTTTAGGTCATCACTATTGAGTAAATCAGTTGTAACTTCAAAACTATTGCATTTACAGTATTTTGCTTAAATATGTTGTTCACCTACTTTTGGGTCAGCTATAACATAGTAAAATTTCAGACCTGTAGCTCATTGCATAGCTGAGTAATAACTACTTTGAGGTTCTCACTATTGAGTAAATCAGTTGTAATTGCAAAACTATTGCATTTAGAGAATTTAGTATAAATATGTTATTCAGCTACTTTTGGGTCAGCTATAACATAGTAAAATTTCAGACCTGTAGCTCATGGCATAGCTGAGTAATAGCTACTTTTAGGTCATCACTATTGAGTAAATCAGTTGTAACTTGAAAACTATTGCGTGTACAGTATTTTGCTTAAATATGTTGTTCACATACTTTTGGGTCAGCTATAACATAGTAAAATTTCAGACCTGTAGCTCATGGCATAGCTGAGTAATAGCTACTTTGAGGTTATCACTGTTGAGTAAATCGCTTATAACTTGGAAATTATTGCATTTAGAGTATTTTGTTTCAATATGTTATTCACCTATTTTGGGGTCAGCTATAACATAGTGAAGTTCCAGACCTGTGACTCATTGCATAGCTGAGTAATAGCTACTTTGAAGTTCTCAATGTTGAGCAAATCACTTATAATTTGAAAACTATTGCATTTAGAGAATTTAGTATAAATATGTTATTCAGCTACTTTTGGGTCAGCTATAACATAGTAAAATTTCAGACCTGTAGCTCATGGCATAGCTGAGTAATAGCTACTTTTAGGTTATCACTGTTGAGTAAATCACTTATAACTTGGAAACTATTGCATTTAGAGTATTTTGTTGCAATATGTTATTCACCTATTTTGGGGTCAGCTATAACATAGTGAAGTTCCAGCCCTGTGGCTCATTGCATAGCTGAGTAATAGCTACTTTGAAGTTCTCACTGTTGAGTAAATCAGTTGTAATTGGAAAACTATTGCCTTTACAGAAATTTGTGCAAATATGTTATTCAGCTACTTTTGGGTCAGCTATAACATAGTGAAATTACAGACCTGTAGCTCATGGCACAACTGAGCAATAGCTATTCTCAGGCACTGACTGTTGAGTAAATCGGCTATAACTTGAAAAATATTGCATTTGGAGTATTTTGTTAAAATATATTGTTCACCTACTTTTGGGTTAGCTATAACATAGTGAAATTACAGACCTATAGCTCATGACATAGCGGAGCAATAGCTATTTTCAGGTTCTCACTATTGAGTAAATCAGTTGTAACTTGAAAACTATTGCATTTACAGTATTTTGCTTAAATATGTTGTTCACCTACTTTTAGGTCAGCTATAACAGAGCAAAAATTCAGACATGTAGCTCATTGCATAGCTGAGTAATAGTTACTTTGAGGTTCTCACTCTTGAGTAAATCAGTAGTAACTTGAAAACTATTACATTTAGAGTATTTTGTTAAATATGTTTTTCACAGACGTTTTGGTCAGCTATAACATAGTGAAATTGCAGACCTCTATGTCATGGCATAGCTGAGCAATAGCTTCTTTCAGGTTCTCACTGTTGAGTAAATCATTGTATCCAACCTGTAGGAAATCATGGGCTGGGAATCTGTTAATATGGTCCGATTTGACCTTGGAACCCTCCTTCAAGGTCAAATGAGGATAGCCAAACATAAAAGTGCTTATAACTCGCTTATTATTGGTCCTAGAGGTTTGGAATGAAAACCAACCTATAGAAAATCATGAGCTGGGAATTTTTTGGTGTGGTCGGATTTCACCTTGGACCCCTCCTTCAAGGTCAAATGAGGATAGCCAAACTTAAAAGTGCTTATAACTCGCTTATTATTGGTCCTAGAGGTTTGGAATGGAAAACCAACCTATAGAAAATCATGGGCTGGGAATCTTTTGGTGTGGTCAGATTTCACCTTAGACCCCTCCTTCCAGGTCAAACGAAGATAGCCAAACTTAAAGTGCTTATAACTCGCGTATTATTGGTCTTGGAGGTTTGGGATGGTAAACCAACATATAGGAAATCATGGGCTGGGATTCTTTTGGTGTGGTCAGATTTGACCTGGGACCCCTCCTTCAAGGTCAATTGAGGATAGCCAAACTTACAATTGCTTAGAACTCGCTTATTATTGGTCCTACAGGTTTCGGATGGTAAACAAGCTACAGGAAATCATGGGCTGGGAATTTTTTTGTGTGGTCGGATTTGACCTTGGGCCCCTCCGTCAAGGTCAAACAAGGATAGCCAAACTTAAAAAGTGCCTATGACTCACTTATTATTGGTCCGAGAGGTTTGGGATGGTAAACCATCCTAAATTCTTTGGCTGGGAATCTTTTGGTATGGTCAGATTTGACCTTTGGACCCCTTCTTCATGGTCGAACGAGGATATTGCATTTATAGTATTTCTTTAAATATTTTTAACCTACTTTTTACACTTAAACAATTACCTTGTTACTTTATTTCATAATACCATTTGCAGGGCACAACTTTTTTGTCCTTTTTTTCTGTCAGCTTCGGAATATCTTTCGAACATGCTGTTCAGTTACCATTTACTGTATTTCTGTACAGCCCTTTCCCTGATAATTATGCTTTCCTCTCATTATCACCATCACAAATCAAAAACATTCAGTCAGCTGACACAGTGCCCGTTCACGGGCACTCTCCTCTTGTTAAGAAGATTTAAAAGCATTTTGATTCCTTTTTTGAAAAAGAAATTTTTTTTATTTAAATCCTTTTTGTTTTCCAGAGAATCCTTTTGCAACTTCCAAATATTCTTCAGAATTTTTTTCAACCACAGAATTTAGAGGCTGTGCGGGTATTGTTTTCACCCATGGGATCTGGCTTGGTAGACGGTTAGGCAGTGGGAACCATGATCTTATCTGGGCTGTATCTCAGAAACAGTAGGGTGTAGGAAGTTGATACGTGGTAGGGACATTGGTTAGGGGTTATAGGTGTGCAGCGTCATGGTGTGACCTTGATTTGACCTTTGACCTTGCCATAGTGACCTGGGTGACCTTGACCTATAATGTCTTGTCTGGGCTATATCTAGAAAACCATAAAGTGTAGGAAGTTGATAGTTGGTAGGGACATTGCTTAGGGATTGTAGATGTGCATCATAATATTAGTTCACTGATTAATGCTATCATCTTGCTATTGAATTGTCTTGTTTAAATACTTGATCTTTACATACATTTTCTTTTTAACCCCAGCCCATAAAGGCGGCGAGGGCGGCGGGCATAAAGCTTTTGGGTGTTCCACAGCCTATACCCCTGCACAGATTTTCACCAAATTTTCAGATGTTTACCTCAAGAGGATCTAGAACTGACTGTGCGTGTTAGGTTTTGGGGGTATCCGGTAACAACTGTTGCCGTGGCAACACTTTTAAGATTTTCAAGTAAACTTTGTGGGTGTTTCACAGACTAAACCCCTGCACAGATTTTCACCAAATTTTCAGGGTATGTTTACCCCAAGAGGATCTAGAGCTGATTAAGTTTTGGTGGGTATCCGGGTACCACTGTTGCCATGGCAACACTTTTAAAATTTTCGGGTCTTAAAATTTGTTCTAAAATCTTTAATGTTTTCTGTAACCTAAAATATTGCAGCTAGCTTCATCAGATTTGTACAAAATGCAAATGGATAGGAAAGCTTGCCTGAGAGTAATTGTGTCCTTGTTTTGGAAACAAAATGGCCACCATATCAATCTTTAATGGCAAATAGGAGGGTCATCATATCAAAAAGGCCTTATATCTCCCTTATAATTAAGCGTCCCTGAAAGGGCGCTTATTTGGTTTCGCGTCAGTTTCCTCGCCGCCACATTATGGTCTCCCTTGAATATCTCCCTTATTACTGCAAGCTTTTAAACCATATTTGGCAGTTATATACCTTAGGCGTGGGAAAATTTTTCCACATGCTTAAATTTGACCTCTGATCTTTATCAAGGTCACATGATCTAAAAATAGTTTTTTCGGGTACACCCACCTGTCATCGCAGTTCAGGAAAATCTACTGACCGCAGAGGCTTGTAACTTCATACACATGTTTATACTATCAAAAACGTGAGCTGATTAGATTTTGGGAGCAATCCAATGAAAATTGACCGATTTATGAGTGATTTTCTCACAGGTACCAATCAGAAAGCTTAAAATTCATGTGAACCCCCCTATTATCTTCTTAAGTATTGCATTTAGAGCCATAAGATGTATTGGGAGGTAGTAGGAAACCATATGTGGAGAGTCTAGAAAGCAAGTCAAATTCATAAAATAGCTGATTTTGTGTTTTGCCTTATATCTCCTTTATTCTTGCTTTTAGAGTTTAGAATGTATTAAGAGGTATTGGGAAACCTTGTGTGAAGAATCTAGGTAGCTGGTCAGATTTACCCCAGGATCCCCCCTTATGAGTCAAACTGGGGTTATAAAATAGCCGATTATGTGTTTTTGCCTTTTATCTCCTTTATTCTTGCTTTTAGAGCTTTAGAATGTATTAAGAGGTATTGGGAACCATAGGTGAAGAGTTTAGATAGCTGGTTAGATTTACCCCTGGACCCCCCCTTATGGGTCAAACTGGGGTCATAAAATAGCCGATTTTGTGTTTTTGCCTCTTATCTCCTTTATTCTTGCTTTTAGAGTTTTAGAATGTATTAAGAGGTATTGGGAAACCTTATGTGAAGAGTCTAGATAGCTGGTCAGATTTACCCCCGGATCCCCCCTTATGGGTCAAACTGGGGTCATAAAATAGCCGATTTTGTGTTTTTGCCTTTTATCTCTTTTATTCTTTTAGAGTTTTAGAATGTATTAAGAGGTATTGGGAAACCATAGGTGAAGAGTCTAGATAGCTGGTTAGATTTACCCCCAGACCCCCCCTTATGGGTCAAACTGGGGTCATAAAATAGCCGATTTTGTGTTTTTGCCTCTTATCTCCTTTATTCTTGCTTTTAGAGCTTTAGAATGTATTAAGAGTATTAAGAGGTATTGGGAAACCTTATGTGAAGAGTCTAGATAGCTGGTCAGATTTACCAGATAGATGTGTTCAAAGCATTGTGTCATAAACTTCTTGCCTTTCTAAAGGCTCACATTTCACTATGCATTTTTCTAAACTGTAAATAGATATATGGCATTTATAAAGCACTGTTACTCTTTAATTACGTAGTTTTATGGTGTAACTTTCGACCTATTATAAGTATTGATGCTTCACTTCTTCTCTCAGCACTGCATGTTTTTATTTTCAAAAACCTTTTTCTACTGTATATTATATTGCAGTGAACCTTTTTGGGATGCTTAGTTTTTGTTAGCAAAAACATTTTTCTAGTTGTTTCTTTGGCTTCAAAATATGAAAACTACTTGTTAGAAATCATGTCCTGCGAATCTTTTGTAGAACATCTTGTGGGTTCTCTATACTTCTTACAACAGAAGTTGTTCCTAAGATTTTCCAAAATCTCAATGTTGTTGGCGATTTGGCTGTACCTGCGGGCTGGGGTTCTTGCCTGCCGAGTTTGGCTATTTTTCTCAGATGTTATTTTCTCTACTTGAACAATATTTGGACCTTTATATAACTGACACTGCTCTAAAAGTATCTTGATCTTTGTACTGTTTCACTACTTCTATATCTCATGGTGTTGAAACAATTTCCCCAGGCTGTGGGGTACGGGCATCTCTGATGGTATTTTTCTCAATTTTGAGTTTTGACATCTTTTTTCAGCTAAAAGATGGAAAGGAGTACACATATCATCCCCCGACACAGAGTCCCATAGATCCTCCATACAAACAGGCTTGTGAATTGAAAAAACAGGACAGACTGGCCAAACCTGGGTCATCCACAGAGCCAGCAGAAGAACCTGAAAACTCCAAGTCTGTGGTAGATGTAGAAAATAGTATAGTTGACATAAAATTAGGTGCCAGTAATACACACTGTCTTCACAAGGTTCCAAGCTTTGCCATATCATCAGGAGTTCCAAGCTTAAAAGAGGAAACTAACCCAGTGATGGCAGGACAGGGGGACGTTATGGCTGAAGGAGTAGATGAGGACATTGTAGCAGAGGTCAGCTTTCATGATATAGAGGCTGTGGGTTTGGAAGAAGACTTCCTAGAGGGAATAACAAAACTCAAAGTACAAGAAGAGAACTGATTGATTGTAAAAAATATACTATGTGTTGTCATTTACCATACTTAGCACAGACACTTGTTTATGTGTATCATGTATACTATGTTAAAATGACAAATGTGTCAGTCAAGTTAACCTTTTACATGTCATTCAACAGTTAATCTTATATTGAGACAGTTTTTCAGAATTGCCAATTGTGGGGAGAATTATGTTTTTATGAAATATTCTATGTAGACATAGGTTTTCTTCATATCATGGATAATTAATGGCATAGTTGGTAGTGACAGAACAATTGTCTCCAGACAGCGAATGGTTGGTCAAAATTCACATTAGCAGCGATGAATGATCTGGAACTAGTGTCCATCGATTCATCATTACTACTGATAATTTCGTAATATTTTGTTGCCTTTCCTTATGTATCTGAATATCCACACGTTTTTAATTATTTTTGGCAGATTTGCCAAAAATTTTGGGTTTGCTTATATCTATCGGCATATTTATATCCCCAGACGAAAGTCGGGGATATATTGGATTCAGGTCCGTCGCGCCGCCGCCGCCGCCGCCGCCGCCGTAGAAATTTCCTTGTGGACGCGATAACTCAAAAACAAATTAATATTTTTTTTTCAAACTTGGTACACATGTTAAGGGTGCCCAAAGGAAGATCCCTATTTTAAGGTGACCTTAAACTCCCAGTAAAAAAGAACTTATGGCCACCTTAAGGTCAGAAATTGGACTTTTGGCCACTTAGAGCCCTGTAGGTCACAAACTATGATGCTCAGCTGGCTGAAATTTTACCTGACAACACATTAATATGTTCTTAGTACATGTGCCGAAAATCACGACTTTAAGTTGAGGAGAAAATTGTGTTTGAGGCTCATAAATACCCCCACTTAGGGATTTTTTGCTATACTTTTCACATATTTTGCCCTATAATTTGGAAGTGGTAATTCTGATGAGTCTCAAACTGCTCTAGGTATAACTTTGATATGTAATCCTTGTCTGTAGAAAATTTTAGGGCTGTAGGTTTACCCAAAAGGGTCGACTTAAGGTCTCAAAAGTGCCCACAGAGACCCAATTTATGCACTTTTTGCCACTTTCAAGCACTGTAGCTTTCAAACTATGTCTCTCATCTAAGTTAAATATCATCTGGGAATATATCTATGTGTTTTCTTATATGTGCCCCAACATTTAGGCCTTTAATAGACAGTTAACCTGTGTATCAGGACCATAAACACCCACCCGAGTGACCCTTATAAGACATTTTTCACATCTTTTTCCCTGTAACTTGGAAATGGTAAGTCTGAGAAGTTTCAAACTGTATTAGATATATATTCTGTGTGTAATCTTAGTATGTAACAGATTTTAAGTCTGAAGCTTTAATTTTGAAGGTCAAATTGAGGTCTCTAAAAGGCTCCCAAAGACCCAATATTTGGACTTTTTGCTACTTTTAAGCCCTGTGACTGTTAAACTATGTGACTGATAGAGCTCAAATCCTATCTGGGAAGATATTAGTATGTTATTTTTATATGTGCCAAAAATTAAGGCTTTAAGAAGACATTTAACCTGTGTATGAGGACCATAAATCCCCACCCGAGTGACCATTTTTAGACATTTTTCACATATTTTTCCCTGTAACTTGGAAATGGTAAGTCTAAGAAGTTTCAAACTGTATTAGATGCATATTCTATGTGTAATCTTAGTATGTGACAAATTTTAAGTCTGAAGCTTTAATTTGAAGGCCACATTTAGGTCTCTAGAAGGCCCCATAAAGACCCAGTAGTTGGACTTTTTGCCAATTTTAAGGCCTGTGACTGTTAAACTATGTGACTGATAGAGCTGAAATCTCATCTGGGAATACATTATTATGTTCTTTTTACATGTGCCAAAAATCAAGGCTTCAAGTAGACATTTAACCTGTGTATGAGGACCTTAAACACCCACCTGAGTGACCCTTTTAAGACATTTTTCACATATTTTGCTCTGTAACTTGGAAATGGTAAGTCTGAGAAGTTTCAAACTTTATTAGATACATATTCTATGTGTAATCTTAGTATGTAACAAATTTTAAGTCTGAAGCTTTAATTTGAAAGCCACATCGAGATCTCTAAAAGGCCCACAGAGACCCAATATTTGGACTTTTTACCACCTTTAAGCCTTGTGACTGTTAAACTATGTGATTGATGGAGCTGAAATCCCATCTGGGAATACATTATTATGTCCTTTTTACATGTGCCGAAAATCAAGGTTTTTAGTAGACATTTAACCTGTGTATGAGGGCCATAGACACTCGCCCAAGTGCCTTTTTGGACATTTTTTACGTATTTTGCCCTGTTATTTGGAAATGCTTAGTGTGACAAGTCTTAAACTGTATTATATATAATTTTTGTTTGTTATGTATGTCCCCCAAAAAGTTTCAGATCTGTAGTTTAATTGCTAAGGTCTCTTTAACAATTGTAAAATGCCCACAGAAACCCAATTTATGGACATTACGCCACTTTAAAGCCCAGTAACTGTCAAACTATGTGGGTTATAGAGCTGAAATCTTTGAATTTTTCAAAGGAAATGCCTGTCTATTTAAATTTTGATTATTAATAATGTTATGGCTATCTTAGTCTTTTAAGAACTTATTTTTGTGTGTTATACCTCTGCTTGCTGAGTTTTTAACTTTTTAAAATGAAACTGGTTAAACATATTCAAGTAGACAAAATGGACACTTTAAGTGAGCTTTAAGTCCCAATATTAATGAAATTATATCCTTATGTAGTAAAACTAGGGGATTTTTAACCCTCAACTAGCCCAGTTTTATTCAACTTGCCTCAGTTAATTTTAACACAGCTCCTACAGTTATGAACTCATTTCAGTTGATAATCACATACTTAAAATTCTCAATTCTTTTTGTATTTGAGTACCCCTTTTATATAGATTGTTTGTTTACCATTTATCCCCACCTCTGGGACCTCCAGCTATATTGAGTGACACTAAATAAACAAAGGTATTTAATGATATCAGATGAGAAACAAAGAACTCAATGGGGTTGCAGATCTTGTGTAATAGTGAGAGAGGTGTGGAGAAGGGGAGAGGGGTGGGGGTGGGAGGTAGTGGGCTTCATTACATATAACACAAAGGGGAGTCAGAACTGAGATTGTGTCACATATTTAGGTTGCATATATATGGACCACAGATATAGGTATAGAGGAAATGAATAACTGAAAACAATTTGCAAATTGTAAAAATAATATAATAAAATAATAATACAAATAATTTGTTTTTAAATAATATTTTATTTGTGAACAAATATAGAAACAGGTATGCGCTTTTGGGATTATGAATTTTAGAATGGACATTGAATCATCAATCATTTAAATACTTTGAAGGAAGATTGAAAAGTATGATGAGTTGAGTTAAAATAATATTTTATTTGTCAACAAATATAAACAGATATGCTCTTTTGGGATTATTATTTTAGAATGGACATTCAATCATCAATCATTTAAATACTTTGAAAATAGGTTTAGAGTTATCATTGCAGGAAGATTGAAAATATAATTTGAGTTATGTATTCGGCGTCTGGGGATACACCATCTTCCTTGGGAAGATATAAACAGAGTAGATTGATGTGCTGAAGTTCATATAATAATGGGTAATTATGTTTTAAAAAATTCCCGATCAAAACCTGTGGCGTGAGGGATGACCTGTCTGGGGATATGTTGGCGCCGAGTTGGCCCAATCTAGTTACATGAAGTGAATGTTTTTGGTGGATTCTAAATATCGGAACACCGTTATTCCTACCGCATCGACATACATTTCATCGAGGAATGTGTTTCATGATATAACTGGCAATGGAATTGATTATGGCTGGATCATTGCTCGGAGAAATGGACGATTACTCGACCATGCCATTGGAGGCGATTCCCATCAGTAGTAGTATGTCGGGCTACCATTGAATGGTATTATTAATGTTTTCTTAAATGATATTGTTGTCTCATTTATGTCTTATTGTCAAGCTGTTGCAGTCCGTGCTATATTTCAGTAAGTGCACCCTAAACCAGTAGTCAGTGGTAGACAACACAGTACCGTAAGTTTCCAAATTGCTGTGAAGATAAAAAGTTGATAAACTTTGTATTTTATTTGCATTTACAGAGAATTCTGTGTCAACATTGTATGCCTGGTGGTTTGTTGTTTGGAATGTGAGGAAAACATTGCTGGAATAAAACAGGGTCAACTTTGTCTCTTACCTTTTGTATTCCAGTAAATGTCTTATTCTATATATTTTTTGTAATCTAAAGTTGGGCGGATAAAGAATAACTGCTTAAAACTTAATACTTGTTTCTCTTTGTAATCAGTTTTGTTGTAGTGAAGGGATTTCAATCTTGGAAATTGCATTATATAGAATTCACAATATTTCTGTTAATTTGCACTTTTGATGTAGTGAAATCACTCCGATCTTGGAAATTGCATTTGTTGAGAATAAATCATCCTAGTGAAGATGAACATGTGGTTTCATTTTGTGTTCAGATATGCTATTTGGCATGTAAACATTCATCTGAAATTGTAATTTTTGTTTGTATTTTGGTTATAAAATAATAAGATGGGAATATATTTATGAGAGCACGGCTTTTTAAATGGGTGTGTTGTAAAGCAAAACATGCATGAGATCACCATTTAGGTAATGTGTAAAATATCACGATATTGTTTCAAAAAACCAGCTGATTTGTGAGATCAGTTCGTGAAAGAGGTTGTAGGCTTTCACAAAATATTTCTTTATTACAGCACTAAAGAGTTTCATTGAAATCACAAGACAGGGTTCGTGTAACTGTTAAGTAAAAGTGGTTATAAATTTTTACAAATATTACCTCGAGTGGTTGTTTTCAAAATCTTCTCAAAAAGCTCCAAGTAATCAGGAATTTCAAATATTTTTATTATTCAGTTAGCAGAACTTTTAATTTGGTAGAAGTTCACAAAATTGTGAGAAGTGAGGATTTTAGGCATTATTGTTTGTTTCCCTATAAATGTTAAGACAGGCTTTCTCAACAGACTCTCCAGTATCTCCATTGTGTGCAAGTGTAATGCTTTAATTAATTAAAGTCTGTGACAAATTGTGAGGAAAACTGATGTGATTGTTGCCAAAGTAGAATAGAAAAGTCTATTACCTGGTGTTAAATATTTAATTTTATGAATCTTTCAGAAAAAAATTAAATCTTTCAAAATTTATTTTGCCATTATCATAAAAAATATTTTTGTATGAACTTCCATCGACCCCGAAAGAAATATTTTATGAAATTTTATTACATTCTAGGAAACACTACATCATGCATGAAAATGGCCTAAAGGACTCCAATTTAAACTTAGAGGGCAAGGGGACAAATGTGACCTCCCCATGGTTTGCTATTACCCATCACTACATTCAAAAACTCAATTCTATAGAGTAAAAATTGGCAAATTTTATGCTTGTAAAAAAAACCTTATTAAATTTAGTGGACAAAGTCCCTTTCTAGATATTTTGTCGACTTCAAAAGAATTATTTTATGTTATTCCATTCAACAACATAGTTGTCCCCTGCGCCGTCTGGGCGGCGGCGGGCATAAAGCTTGTGGGTGTTCCACAGCCTAAACCCCTGCACGGATTTTCACCAAATTTTCAGGGAATGTTTACCCCAAGAGGATCTAGAGCTGATTAGGTTTTGGGGGGTATTCGGTTACAACTGTTGCCATGACAACACTTAAAATTTTTGGGTCTTAAAGTTTGTGGGTGTTCCACAGCCTAAACCTCTTCACAGATTTTCACCAAATTTTCAGGGGATGTTCAACGCAAGAGGATCTAGAGCTGATTAGGTTTTTCGGGGTATCTGGCAGCAACTGTTGCCATGGCAACACTTAAAATTTTGGGGTCTTAAAGTTTGTTCTAAAATCTTTACTATTTTCTGTAACCCAAAATATTGCAGCTAGCTTCATCAGATTTGCACAAAATGTAAATGGACAGGAAAGCTTGTCTCACAGTAATTGGTGTCCTTGTTTCGGAAACAAAATGGCTGCCATATCACATCGTTAATGCCAAATAGGAGGGTGATCATGTCAAAAAGGCCTTATATCTCCCTTATAATTGTTTCTAGGGCTTCAAAATATGAAAACTACTTGTAAGAAATCATGGCCTGTCAATCTTTTGTAGAACATCTTGTGGGTCCTCTATACTTCTTACAATGGACGTTGTTCCTAAGATTTCCCCAAATGTCAATGTCATTGGCCATTTACCTGTACCTGTGGGCTGGGGTTCTTGCCTGCCGAGGCTGGCTATTTTTAGATGTACTGCATAATACATTAAAAGGATTTATATGACCCAATTTGACACTTTAGCAGGGAGTCTGGGGGTCTTGTTACGCACTTTTTACGCTCCTAGGCCATGGTTTCACCTAAGCTTTCAATACATTCCCAAGCTCTATGCCTGGCATGAGATAATAATGGTAAAAAGTGGCAAAAGTCAATAAACATACAGCAAGATTTATTAGAAAGACATTTATTCTGTTTACACCAGTTTAAACAAAACTTTTTAAATTTACAATTAAGAATTAAGGAACATAAGAAAACAACTGAAATTTTACTGGTGAGAAAGCTCACAAAATTCCACTTATTGTGTTTTTAAGAAACCATAATGACCAAAATAACATTAAATTCCTTGTTGTGAAAGTAGCTTATCTGTGTATAAAAATAAACCAGTCAATGCAGTTTTTTTTTCAAACTTTTTAAAAATTTTATTACAACACACACAACAATCACAAACTCTTAGCCCACCCAACTACTACAATTTGTCACAAATGATCAGTATGTACAGAATATTTCTCAAAGGAATTTTTAAATGGTTGAAAAGTTTTCTTTTGTAATTAACTGGGATACAAACGTCACAATTTTTTAAACTGGAATTAAGATTCTGATAAAATATTAAACCTAAAGAAAATATGAGATACATTTTCAACCCAAAGCTGATGTCGCATACAGATATTGATTGCAAGAAGACTTCATATGATTTTAAACCTGGAAAAATTTCTCTCGATGAAGAAAACAAGTGCAAACAGAACTGAATCTATGTTTAAATAAGAAACAGTGTCAGAAACTGTTGGAATGTAACACACCCATAGGTACAAAAAAAATAAGTATTACAACTACATAATAATTACTACATAACGATAAGACATTACTCTGAAAAACAAAAAAAATAACACAAGAATTGACAATAAAACACTACTTGGAGAATATGAAATTTTCCATGCAAGGTTTTGACATACTCTTTACCTAAGGCTCGACATAATCATTTAAATGGAGTGCCAATTTTCTAGTGCAAATGATAATTTTTTTTTTCGGGACTTTTTCATGAGGTTAATAAAGAGTATAAATGTATAAATTATTCTCGTGGGGCAAATTCATATTTTCTTTGTGCATACATCTGTATGAAGATTACGATGGGTTGTAGAGGTTTATAATTGATAATCTGTGTGGTTTATAGTTTTATGTATCAGATTCCTCAGATTTTCCACCCAAAATTCAAAAAGAAATGTTAAACGTGAAGCAGCAATTCTAGCCAGATGATATTTAATCCTCCTTAAATGCACATAATCAATTGGATGAACTTTTTAATTACCACATATTTTCCAAAATATAACCCAGGAGAACTATTTCAAAGTCCAGTAGCCCAGCAATTAAGTCAATTTAGGTGCCAATGTAAAATACAAATACAGTGTGAACATTGATATTATGGTGTTTTGTGCCAAGAGTTCATTTGCATTGGTCCTCTATTTCATTCTGTGGTGATATTTTGGAAATTAATGGTTTTTGTTTTCAACAAAAAGTTACAAGTGATTAGTGGCTATTAACAAAACTATATACTTGTTTTAATGAAGATGCTTTTTAAGCAGAAGTTATTATGGCAGTTTCAAACAAATTTAACACAATAATGTACAGAATAATTGCACATTCAAGAGATTTTACTTTTGTACACAATAAGAAGTTAAAAATTTATAATGTGAAAACATAGTAAAAGGAAACAGTCATTATAATAATTCAAATATTGCAATGTAGCCCATGTTTTGTAAAGTATAAAATCTGTTAATTACTCTATGTACACCTTATTAAAACCAGCTTACGTATAAGGATTTCTTATAGTCATCTTTAACAAACAATTTTCACAGTAATTTATCTTTTACTGGGGAAAATAGATGCACCATGAAGGAAATATGCTTCTCATGTGATGCGTTCTTGTTTACGTCCCAAATCTTCTGTTTGCTTTAACAGAGTAAGAAATCTAAAATTTGCCACAAATCTGAAATTCGCCACATGTGGAAATACTAATAAAATAAATGAATTGAGGTGATATTTGTTGAATGTACAGTAAGTTAAGGCTTTTTGAAACATCATTTTCTTCATAAAATGAACTAAGGTTTTAGAGGTGGCGAATTTTAGATTCCTGGCGAATTTTAGATTTCTTACTCTACACGTTCTCATCAGTTATCACAGCTGAAATTTGATATCAATAGAATTACTTCTGGATTACAGAACAAGGAGCAATGATTTATACCATTTGAAGATAATTTTAACTTCATATATAAATATATACAAAGGAAACACAGAACAAAATAAAGAAACTGAGCCCTAACATAAATTAAAACAGCACTACATTTAAATATATATTGCGCAAAATAATAAACATGTCCAATATCCTCACATATTTCTACACAATATCTGTCTAAATGTTGAGAATCTTCAATGTATAATTGCCTTCCAGTGCCGAGATATAAAGGTCCTTCTGCAGTATATCCTGACAAAGCAACTTCAACCAGTGCACATTTGGAAAAGATTGGGGCACAAAAAATAGGACTCTTCAAGTTTGTATTACACAAGCAGTAGTGACTCACACACTAGATATATAGATCCCTTAATATATACAGACAGATCTTTACAATACACAACAGCAGCACAGATACTGTAACTTGGGTTGCATACATTAACAATAACTTCAGAACAGATCTTCAGCATTTTAGTCAAGCTTTTGAAATTAGAGCTTAAAAGGGGTTGGGTGGATAAAATTTAATAATGATGACACACATGGGTGAAAGTTTCTTCATTAACTATGAAAAGTGATTAAATAAAACTGTTCCAGATATACAGACATTACTACACCAATATGAGAATCAATATAACTGGGGAGTTACATTTAACAGTAACTTGCTATGCTACACTTGTGTACATTTGTAGCCAATTTATTCTGCTGTGAAAATGTGCATTAATTGATATTCATTACATTTGCACCGTCTTATGCATTTTTTTTCTTTTTTTTTCCATGTACACAAGGATTAGCAGTTTTTCTTGTGTATTTTGAAATGGCCTTGCAGAAATGAATGAATCTTAAGTGAACCTACAATTATTTCTTTTAGGTAAGCACTTTCTTTAGAAAAAAAAAGATATAATAAAATAAATTGCAACATGGATCAATGCAGAATATGAAGTAAGAACTTAAATCGAATAGTGACATGTATTCCACATTTTCACAAGAACTATTGTGATGAAAATACAGTTACTTGAACATAAATCTCTCCAAATAAATTTGTCAACATTTCCACTTTTTCCACTCAGAGGGGCATTTCACTACCTCTTTTTGCAGTAGCAATTTTTTATTATAATCTCTACAAAAGGTCAGTATAAAATGCACTGGTATGGCAAGTGCTTATGTCTTTCGCTCTTTCCACTTTGTCACGTCAACTTTTCACACTTTACACTGGTACTTTGACAGGTCACTTTCATCCCACTCCAGACCACGACCTTTCAGTTCACGAAGGTCAGGCTCATCATCAGAAGAATCCAGATCTTCTTGATCGTCATGGTAATCACTGAGGTCGTCCTCAGTGTCGGAATCATCGCCATGCACACCAGCCATCTCATTCTCAGAGTACACCGTCTGAAAATATACAGGCAATTGAGCTATCACCATTCACAAGGAAGTATTTAGAAGTATTCCAAAACATTATACACATTGTTACACACTTACAGCTCAACATCGGTCTTAAGTACACAGTCTTAAGGCAGAGAGACCTGGCAAAGAATGTTATAAACGACAGTGAAAGTATTCAATTTTACATAGCAAAATGAATCCCCATTTTACATTGAAACATTCATCCTACTAACTTTCACTTTCAGTTTTATTATCCATATTCTGATATCCTTTGAGTGGTTAGTGGTTAGTCTGTACTTCTACACTGGTCCATAGAGTTACCAATGGTCAGTGTATTACACAGAGTGACTGGTCTATACTTACATCCTGCTCCATAGGGTTGACAGTGATGGTCAATGCGGAGTTGTCCCACTCCATCTCTGGCTTCTCTTCCATCTGCACCTCATTGCTGCGGTGATGGGCAGATCGGATACGCATGACACCCAGCACGATCATGAACAGCAGGAAGCCCACGCACACTACAATGATGATGATCATGCCCAGTCCTAAAAGCAACAGAATGTTACACATTATGAAATAATATTAAATGACAAAAGTTGAACAGTTAAAAGAGCATCCAGAATCAAGTGATCATCTACCGAATGTGATCACAAAATAAACCATGTAAGATGTCAATCACAAAAGACTCAGAGTTTATATTCATACTGCTCCTGTAAATTTGAAAAATCATATGCGTAAAACTACCACACAAGAATATTTCTCTTAAAAATATTCTTGTTTGGTCATCCACGTAAGCATTAGTGAGGATAAGGTAAGGGTATTTACACAATAAAAAGAAAGGTTTATAGTGAGCATTATATAATCACAACCAGTATTGAAAACAAGGATTTGGCCTCTATTATCCAAATTTCAATGTTTTGCATATTCGATCATATAAACACGGGTCTTCTATCAAAATTTCTTTATATTTTTTCACTGTTTTAAACCAAAAGATTTGCTCTGGTTTGAAATTAGAACAAAATCTGTTTTCTAAAATCATGGCTAATTGAGTTAAACCAAGTTTAATGGAACATTTCAAGGCACCAGAACAATACTTTTACTTCACCTTGATTTCCATAAAAAATATCTTAGTTCAATGAAAAGAAAATCTAAAGGGTCTGATAACTATGTCTACTTACAGAGGAATTCTATTTATACGAGTTAAGCTGCATAGGGTATAAATATGTTAAATCTGTTTGAACATACATCAAAACACACTGAATATACCCAAAATAAAACTCTGTTCTCAGAAGATTGTTTTTTGCACAAATACATTAGAACACACTTTGATACATTATCCAACTTATCCAAGCAACACAGGAAATTATGGTTATCACTCTTTCCAAAAATAATGGGATCTTTATCATTTCAAAAAACTTTCAGGTTAACTGTCTGAAGTCCTGTTTGTTGAGCAAACATTTGTAATGGAGCTATGTGCCTGGGATAAACTGAACATCTTCAAAAAAAAACTTAATTTCTTCAGTTCCCTTTCACTCACTCAAATGTCCAGCAAACTATACAGGGTCATCACACCATTTTATAAACCAAAACACGGTTTTGTCTCCCTGTTAAGCAGTTCCTAAAGGATCCTGTGAGACAAGGTGAGTGTTAATAAAATGTCCGTATGGTACCAGTTGTTGACCAGTCAACTTGTGTTGCTTTTCATTTCTGAGAGGGTGTGTACAATTCTCAATTGCTTTTCATCTATAATTAAATATACTATAGGAATAAAAGATGCATTCAAGTGCTTTATGATGGTTTTAAACTATCGATCGGCTGAATATTAAAGCCATGAAGCCCGAAGGGCCGAGTGTTTAAATACATCAGATCGATAGTTTAAAACCATCATAAAGCATGAGAATTTGTCTTTTATTCCTATTCTAAAATGGTTACATTGACATTTTGTTCAAAGTAAGGGGTAAATCTTATGTAAAATTCAAAACAAATCCAAAGCCATGTTGGCTGTTCCATTAACTAAACGTGCATAGTGATGAATGTGCAAACAGCCTTTTAGTTAAAATATTGTTAGGAAATCCCCCACAGAATTCTGTGATCTCATATTAATGAGTAGTTGATCTTAAAATGAAATACTGATAAAAATCCCCACTGAATTATTTAACTTTATATTTGCTGCATATAATTTACATTTTATTTTACTGTGAGTTATTTGTTTACATTTGTACGCGAAGGGACGATGCACGCAGAATTCAACGGCGTTTGTTTTATTTACCGTTCTATATTCACTTGAAACTTTTTTCTCAAATTTGATCTGATCTTGATCTGATCTTAATCCTTGTTCGTGAATACCGCCCTAGCATTGCGCAAAAGACGTGTCCAAGGTCACAGAGTACCATTTTAGAATAACTCTTAATGAAAATCAACTGAAACTAGAACTAGCGCACTGGAGAAACGATGCAAATTGTATCCACCGTAAAGACAATGCACCAAAACCTCTAGGACCAATAATAAGCGAGTTATAAGCACTTTTAAGTTTGGCAGTCCTCATTTGACCTTCAAGGAGGGGCCCAAGGTCAAATCCGACCACACCAGAAGATTCCCAGCGCATGATTTCCTATATGTTGGTTTACCATCCCAAACATCTAGGACCAATAATAAGCGAGTTACAAGCACTTTTAAGTTTGGCTGTCCTCATCTGACCTTCAAGGAGGGGCCCAAGGTCAAATCCGACCACACCAGAAGATTCCCAGCCCATGATTTTCTTTATGTTGGTTTACCATCCCAAACCTCTAGGACCAATAATAAGCGAGTTATAGGCACTTTTACCTTTGGCTATCCTCGTTTGACCTTGAAGGAGGGGCCCAAGGTCAAATCCGACCACACCAGAAGATTCCCAGCCCATGATTTCCTATATGCTGGTTTACCATGCCAAACCTCTAGGACCAATAATAAGCGAGTTATAAGCACTTTTAAGTTTGGCTGTCCTCGTTTGACCTTGAAGGAGGGGCCCAAGGTCAAATCCGACCACACCAGAAGATTCCCAGCCCATGATTTCCTATATGCTGGTTTACCATGCCAAACCTCTAGGACCAATAATAAGCGAGTTATAAGCACTTTTAAGTTTGGCTGTCCTCGTTTGACCTTGAAGGAGGGGCCCAAGGTCAAATCCGACCACGCCAGAAGATTCCCAGCCCATGATTTCCTATATGTTGGTTTACCATCCCAAACTTCTAAGTCCAATAATAAGCAAATTATAAGCACTTTTAAGTTTGGCTGTCCTCACTTGACCTTGAAGGAGGGGCCCAGGTCAAATCCGACCATGCCAGAAGATTCCCCGCCCATGATTTTCTATATGCTGGTTTACCATCCCAAACCTCTAGGACCAATAATAAGCGAGTTATAAGCACTTTTAAGTTTGGCTGTCCTCGTTTGACCTTGAATGAGGGGCCCAAGGTCAAATCCGACCACACCAGAAGATTCCCAGCCCATGATTTTCTATATGTTGGTTTACCATCCCAAACCTCTAGGACCAATAATAATTGAGTTATAGGCACTTTTACCCTTGGCTATCCTCGTTTGACCTTGAAGGAGGGGCCCAAGGTCAAATCTGACCACACCAGAAGATTCCCAGCCCATGATTTCCTATATGCTGGTTTACCATGCCAAACCTCTAGGACCAATAATAAGCGAGTTATAAGCACTTTTAAGTTTGGCTGTCCTCGTTTGACCTTGAAGGAGGGGCCCAAGGTCAAATCTGACCACGCCAGAAGATTCCCAGCCCATGATTTCCTATATATTGGTTTACCATCCCATACCTCTAGGACCAATAATAAGCAAGTTATAAGTACTTTTAAGTTTGGCTGTCCTCATTTGACCTTGAAGGAGGGGCCCAAGGTCAAATCTGACCACACCAGAAGATTCCCAGCCCATGATTTCCTATATGTTGGTTTACCATCCCAAACCTCTAGGATCGATAATAAGCGAGTTATAAGCACTTTTAAGTTTGGCTATCCTCGTTTGACCTTGAAGGAGGGGTCCAAGGTCAAATCTGACCACATCAGAAGATTCGCAGCACATGATTTCCTATAGGTTGGCTTCACATTGCAAACCTCTAGGACCAATAATAAGGGAGATATAGACACTATTAAAGTCCGCTATGTGGGTTACTTTGGCACTCCGTGGATGACCTTGAGTTGGGAGCTTCAAGGTCAAATGTGTGCAAGCTTGTAGAGGACATGTATATGTGTCATACATATCACCTATGAAGAGATTCAACCTTCTTACCTATGAGGAACAGCCAGTAGAAAAATGTAGATTATTTTCAAAGAAATGCCCGTGGCGGCCATCTTGTTTTTCAGAATGAGGCTATTTTCCTTCCCAGAGAAGCTTACCCCCCAATGAAGATATCCTGCAAATTTGGTGAACCTAGCTGCTGTTGTTTTCCTCTTAGAGCGTTAACGCCGAAAATCTCTCTACGCACGGCGGCGGCGTAGCGAATCCTAAACCAAAGTATCCACCGGTGGATACAATGAAGCCTGTAATAATATCCCAGAGAGACTTAGTTGAAGGATGGCTTTCATCAGAAAACTTCAACCGCAATCTCCAAAATAATCCCTATAATATGGGGTTTAAAACTTTCAACCTTTGATACACTTGAGCTATATAATTAATGTATGCATATACTTGGGTAGGTCATAAAGGGAAATTTGAGTTTCATAAAAGATTGGAGTTGGCATTCATAAAAAGCCTTAAACTCAGACTCAGTATCATCAAGTAAAGTCCAACCAAAAGTATAGGAAGCTCAATTTTTTTTTTTGCATACTTTTATAATTGAAAGTTTAAGTTACAAATATTTATATTTGAGTTTTAGTCTGTCTTTGACTCAGAGCAGTGCTTTAGTTGACAGTAATGGGGTCAAAGTTGCATGATCTTCCTACATCCAAGACACAACAACCAATGTTTGTGTCAAACCCCTTCCTTTGATGTAAATTATCGGTTTAATTATTCATAAAAAATTTCATTTTCTTTTGATCTTTATGTTTAAAAGAGGTAAATAAACCATCTTCTTCACCGCCATCACCTGTATTTACACTAGACATTTATTTCCCAAGTAAAGAATTTGATACCATAAACTTTGTTGGTGTTTACTTTGGGAACAAAGACATTTTTGTCTGAATATTGCTATATTTGGCATCACACCAAAGATCTGTAGCCAGGGAATCAAGCAACAATATTAATTTCACTACTGTGTCACAACTAATTACACTTTTGCCATAAGATAAAACATCAAAAGAAATGGAAAAATCTAACATTTAAAATAGTTAAATTATGTCTCACAAGCTTGCAATTAAAATATTTTTCAAGTTTTCTGCACATTTAACACTCATTAAGATATGGAGATTAAGCACCTGGACAACTGACTGACTGATTGATTGATTGATTATTTAATGTTAAACCTCATAAAGCTCTGGTTAACATCAATAACAAAACATTATAAGTAAGAGGTGTGCTTGGTGTAAGTGAAGGTAAGTTATATCTCAAACTGCTTTGTAGTAACAGTGGTGTAAGTCAATATTTTGAAACGTGCAATTGCTTTTCTCATCAGATAAAAATGCCATTGCAAGGGGTGTATTAAAGTGTCAACATGTCCAACATTATAAAATTTTAAGCTTTATTAAAATTGCAGTTTCAAGTTTAATATAGAATGAAAACAAAAAGGTTAAATGTTTGTTTCTTCCAGGAAATTAAATTTTTTCCACTTAAGTTGGTAATTACAAAGCAGCTTGTTGAAAAGTGTTAGAATTTGTTGATTTATAGTATATAGCCTTTTTACATTGTCAAAAGTCATTATCTTTTTATGTGTCCAAACAAGAGCATAATGCAATAGCTGAAATACACACAAATTTAAAGAGTCAATACGAAACTCACTCCAAGAAACTGTCAACATATGTAAAATGTAAGTCATCTTTTAAATTGGACAAATGATACTAAATGAGAAGTCTAGTAATATGTCTTTAGCATCTACAAAAACAAAGACTGGTATCAAATTAATTATAACTTGGGGCATTCTTTGAAGTGTCCCTTTCTACATAATTTATAACGTACATGTAGCTGTCTGCCTGACTCTATAGCTTCATTTGTTCTTTGAACAAAAAAAATCATCAGCTACGCAGAAATAGGCTGCCAGGAATTAGCTAATTCAAGTGGATCTGTTAAACAAGTTTTTCTAATAAGCTAACAGAATGATGGTTGTTCATGCTAAAAACAGACTTCTTTTTGTCTGACTGAAAAAAATCCCATGAAAAGGACAAGATCAAGACCTATCTTATACTAGAAATATACCAGTACCGTACTTATCCGTACAAACGCCCCCTCAATATTAATCGCACCCCCCCCCTCCTCTCAACCTTTTGAAAGTTCATATTTCGGGGTTTTAGATCCCTTTCAACAGCCAGCATCTTTGTGATTCCGGGATTCCAAAAAAAAGATGTGATTTAGTACTTCCCCAATCGAATACTGCTTATGTGAAATAAAAAAAAATGACAACAAAACATAGCAGTTTTGATGAGGCGCACCAAAATCTTCAAAATTATGAGATAAAAGTATATAATTTCTTCAGATCTAAGGTTTATTTCTAATATTTTAAGCTCTCCGGCCATGATACATGCTGGCAAGCGAGATCGAGGCTGCTAGTGTCCCTTATCGCTCATTGCCACTGGATTCTTGAGTTGATTTTTTATCTTTAATAATAGCTTTAATAATAGCTTATAGTATCCAGTGTTCAGCTCAAGTAACACATGAATAAATGTGTAATATCCTATATTTTATCCAATATATATTCATAATTGCTCACCCATCAACATTTTGTCTGGTTGTTACTTATCCTGGAAGTTGGATGTTTTGGTTATCTCTCCTATGTATACTACTGTATATTAGTTATCTTCATAAAATAAACCAGCTTTATTGCCCTGACCTTTTCAATACACTAATCTCTGGTGTATTTCTAACTTTACATGTTTATTTTCTTCTAGTATCTCTTTTTATCACTGGTGGTGCATCCTTACATAAATATCCATAAAATGACAACCCATTCCTCAACACCCTTCTACACAAGTACATCAACTGATTATTGTAGTCCAAATGATGATGATAAATATTTAGCTGAACTCTTGACACATACAAAACTCTACAAAAACACAGTTGTTCAAAGTCACAATCTAAGAAACCAAACAATTAACAGCACTGTGTAACTGAAATAACACAAATATATGTACAAACGGCAAACTCAGGAGTTCTGCCCTGTGTGATAACACTGTTCAGAAGAGTTTTGTTTGTACACAAGCCATACACACTCTGGCTAGCAAACCTCTGCTTCTCCGACACAAAATACCTTTTTTTATTCTTCTGTATATCCAGTGGGCTGAATATTATATTGGAAATATTAATCCCTTCTTCAACATACAATGGTTTCATTTGTAACACGTGATACAATTACCTCACTGTTTATTTCATAACTCATTACATTTGAACAAAATTACTCATCCATCCTTATTCCTATTAAGAGGTGTAAAAAGATCCTATAGAAAATCAACGGAAACTGTAAAAATACACACACAGCGGATTGTTGTTATTATGGGGAGAGAATTATACACGGCCTGAATTCTGACACAGAAAGCTTTGTACATTGATAGAGATGTAGAGTTGTTAGTCATCAGCTGAGAGAACCCGGGAGTGTACTAAAACACTGTGTGTACAACACTTAATCAGAAAAGGAAGCAACAATTAATGTTGCATATATCTGTCTGATCTGTGCTAAAATAACATCTGACTTTTTCAAAAAAAAATTGAAAAGGCAAAAACTGAAAAGTAATAGCATTGAAAATAAGGCCCTTACCCACCAATAAGAATATTTTGGAGGTGTAATTATTATAGCATAGAGTTTACACATATAAATGCCTAACATAACAATGATATTTGCTATAAAATTGTGTAAACAGAATAATAGTAATCCAGAACATCAAAAAAAAAAAAAATATAAAAAAAAACACCAAAAAAACAAATAAATTTAATCGAATATCAGACAGTGTACCATTTATGAAATTTTAAAAAATCTAATGCCGCTTTCACACTACAGGCAGTCGTCCTGCAGTTACAAGTTTTTCTCGGCGGCTTAACTGCCCCCAGGTCGCCCCATATCGTCCGAGTTGTTCATTCTACAGGCAGATGGCCACTAGTTGGACACGGTTTTTTAACCGTCAATAACAGCAGAATGACAGTACTACAAGTGTTGGTCACCGACAAGCAACCTCCATTAACCTTTACTCACCTTCGGTGAAACGACTAATACTTTAACTCACCTCATGTTGTTGTATTACACCGAAAGACGACCGAATCACAACCTTATGTACACCGTGGACCACACCTTCGGTTACCATAGTAAGATATTGATATGCGCATGCACGATATCATCTACACATGCTCACGGTACCGGAATCAGAGGCAGAAAATTCAAATATTTTAAAACTTCGGCAGGATGCGCAAGGTAATGGATGGTTCGCCAGTGACTCGCAAGGTTGTATACGGACATGAGATGGTGATCCAAGGACAGGCATGTTTCCCCAAACGTGGGTAACCATAGGTGGTACTGCCTGTAGTGTTAAAGGGATATTATATTGAGTAATGGCTTGTGTAACAAGACGTCTTTGCTTTGAATGCTTTCATAATTTAATGGGAAAGAAACACAAGATTTTGCTAGCTTCAGAGCCCTGGAAAATTAGTTTTGATTTCAGAAATGTTAACACTACCACAGCTTATACATAAACCGCTACAGTAGCAACCAAGTGACAGTTTGCATCAAAAAAGATCATAATAGAGTCTGTACAAGCAGAACTAATTTAAGTGGTATTTAGGTACAAGTAGAGCTAATTTTTGAAGTCTCAAGATCAGAAAAATACAGTATTTCTTGTTGGTATAAGTGGAAATAGTCATAACAAGAAGCCAATCCTGTAGGTATTAGAGGTTCTAGTTATAAAGTCAGTCTACTCTGTGTTCTCATCTTTGCTCTGACAAGATACCGAGTATCTGTATCACACTGAAAAATTTCTGCCTTATCAATTATGAATGGCTATGTACAGTACTGTCATCCACCACATGTGCTCTACGAAATTAACTCCTTTAAACATTCCACAAAATGCATAGCTTGACAAAAATGAGATGCAAGCTTTCAACGGAGCAGTAGATCATGAGTTGATGGTGTTCCTGATTTGCCAAAGTATATTTTATAAATATGTGTGAAAACTAAATTTCCAACAAAAATGGCAGAATGATTTCAGATAATTACTATAATTTACTAAACTATGATAACTATTTTATTTGACTTAATTTTTGATAAATCTTCTTTTACTACTTTCAGGGGTAAATTCCAAAAGACATAAATAATTTTAACAAATTACTTGCCAAATCTACTGGTAATTGTTATGCAAATGTTAGGGGAACTTTTAATTGCTATGACATAAGTAGTCACATTTTCCCCCAGCAAAAGTGGAAAATGAAGTTCTATGATTCTGCTTCAGGGATTTATTGATGATTCCCTGTAGAAATTGACTTAATACCAATCTTTGTTTTGCAGATACATATAGCTTTTACTCAAACATCTTGTGTTTAATTTATTTTGAAGTTGGAATAAAGGGGCTCTTATCTGTTACATACAGTCCCATATTCACAGTTTTGCTACACAAAAGGCATGCCTGGATTACTCTTATATGACACATAACAGGGTTTACGTAAGACAATATTTACAATATAATCTCATTAAGTGATATTAAGTTATTAACACTACAAGAATAAAGAATATGGGGATTAGCAAGAATAATATATGTAATCTTTCCATCTGATAAGTCAAGGACAACATTGTGACTTTTTTTTACTTTGTATCCTTAGATCTTTTAACCCCTTTCATAACTGTATCAATGAGCATCTGCCTTTACAAAGTTTTTAGTTAGTCAAATATTTACCATGAAACTAGAACTTCATTGAAAAGAGTCCTTAACCATGGAAAACATCACACAAATGCTTAACCACTACTTTTGCAGTTTCTGGACAATGAGATTACTGTTAGAGCATTTTTCAGTGCTTATTTCCATAAGAGCACACATTCTAAGATTCAAAGTACTGATTCTTAGGTGCAAAGCAGTGATTTTAACTTTTTTTAAGGCACAAAGCTCAAATTCTAAGGCACAAAGTATGACACTTTAGTGATCCCTATATTTAAATTCCAAAGTGTCCTATCATTTAGTATTTTTTAATATTTGTTGCTTTTGTTAAAACTAACCAGCTCAAATACATTATCCAGGACTGGGTTGTCCCAATGCATCCATACGATATTACCCTGGAGAATATAAAAACTTAACACATGTGACACTCACCATTGGAGCCATACAGCAGAAGAAATATACGAGTTAAGATATTTCAGTCAGTGTTTCTGTTCACATGTTTTTCTCCCATTAGCTGTCTGTACAAGATTTGAATTTGACATTACTATCTAACAAATCAAACACTGTCACCAGTTTTACTGGGTTTTACTAGTGATCTCAACGGGTATCCGGATATCCGGGTACCCGAACTTTGAATATCTACCCGAATCCGAAATCACATACCCGAGTACCCTCATCTAAGCTTAAGTGCTTCCAATATCGCCCATGGTGGCCGACCGAGTCCCGATATGTCCCAACTACATAAAGTCACTTCAAAAGGAAACTGTTCAGTTAATTTGTACAATAATATTGTTTTCTCACCTTTTACACCATTTATAGTGTCATTTTGTCTTTTATTTTGGTTGTTTATACATTGCTAAATGCAGGAACGCCTTGAAATTCGTCGGCATGTTAAAACAATTATCTAATTCCGACAACATAAATTGCTGTATATTGTCCATATAGTGACATGTTCTACTTCAATAAATAAAACTTCAGTGTTTTCACACAGTATTTTATAACTTTTAATCAGTAAAATTAACTTATTGATCTTAGAAAAAAATAAAAGTTGCGATTCCGAAACTACATTCGAGCTTTGTTTAATGTTTGACTTTTGGTCATGTGACTCCATTTTATGGCATAAACAACCATGTTTTGAATCTACAAAAGTCTTTTATAAACATTTCTTCCGTCTCCTGGTGTTTTGAATGCACCAACGAGTGAAGCAAAAAACAATATTATCCTAATATACACGATTATTTTGTCATTTATTAAATAAAAAGCTTGGCAGATAAGGAATAAAGCAAATGGGTTGGATCCCGTGCTTTATGTGAGTTTTAAGTTTGTAAATGTGGAGATTTATGTTGTAATACCTATTATCGCCCATCGAAACGAGTACACGGGTACCCGCCCGTTAAAATTACTACCTACCCGGTCCCACATAACTGGAAATATTGAGAACACTAGGTTTTACAAAAATGATTTATAGATCCTTCCATCACCCACCCCTTCCCTGTCCCCCACATGTCTTGTTTATTCAAGTGTTACAAATACAAACCATGATTTCATTCAAGTAAGACTCTCTAAAATGGAGAACTGTATAGAAATGTAGACAAATGTAGACATTTGTGCCTGAGCCATAAAGTGAAACATAGACCATCCAGTAGATAAATATAAGAGAAAGCCTTGGATAATACAGAATATCTCAGTGTTTTTTCTTTCAGTCTGACAGCAGCAGCTTGTGGGAACATTTTGCAATACATTCGTTTGAATCAGGAACATGACCAGTGTGTATTATACAGCACAGCCAAAGTGTTTACACAGCCAAATACACCAAACTCAGCCCCAGATCATGTATAGGAGCTAGTCTGTTTCAACGAGAACGACAAAAATATTAGAAATAACAATGATGGGAGGCACTGGAATTTATCCAAACAATAGGTATCATCAAAATACAATACGTTGTATGCGAATACCACACACTATACTGTCTGAATATCACAGCATATCACAACAGAAGTATTAGCTCCTTAAAATGGCTATGTATAAACCCTATAATGAATTACAGAACACTTTGTATAACCAGAAAGTCAAGAATGTGTAACATTCACAGGATCAATTGTAGTTATAATTGTAACTAGAGTATTGCTTTGCAAGAGAACAAGAAATTGTTTTTGCACAGCAAAACCACACGTCCCTATGAGCATTAATGATTTTGCTGAAATGACTATCTTGCACTATTTAAATTTTTTTTTTCCATTTTTGCAAAAATTCAACTTGCAAGAAATGGCAAGAAAAATGCTTTCTTGAAGGAGTGCCACATGATTCTTCATATACCCTGTGGCCACAATTTTGTCAAAATCATTCTATCTCGCACCGTTTCCGAGATAAATGAGTTTTTGTATTTTACACAGAAATTCAAGATGACCGCCAAATATGGCGGGTAAATGATTTTTGGCATATGACTGTGCACATACCCTGGGTGCCAAAAATTTTGTCAAAATCGCTCAATCTGGCACCGTTTCTGAGATAAATGTGTTTTTGCATTTTACACAGAATTTCAGGTTGGTCACCAAAAATGACGAGAAATAATTTTGGCAAAAAGTGCCAGATGACTCTGCATATACCCTGAGGGCCAAAAATATTGTCGAAATCTCTCAATCTCACACCGTTTCCAAGATGAATGCGTTTTTGCATGTTCTGCAGAAAATCAAGATTGCTGCCAAAAACAGCGGGAAAACAATTTTGGGCAAAAAGTGGCTGATGAATCTTTATGCCCTAAGGATAAAAAATTTCATCAAAACCGCTCTAGCTCATTTCCTAGATACAGGTGTTTTTTTTACGTTTTACACAGAATTTCAAGATGGCCGCCAAAAATGGCCAGAAAATGACTTTTGGAAAAAAGTGGCAGATGACTCTGCGTATACCCAGGGGGTAAACAAATTTTGATGAAATTGCTCTCAGACTGCTTCCGAGATAAATGCATTTTTTTTACACAGAAAGTCAGAAATTCAAGGCAGGAAAACAATTTTTGGCAAAAAATAGCAGGTAAATAGGCATAAAATCTGCGGGCCAAAATTTTTTTTCATTGAAAACGCTCTATCCCGCACCGTTTCTGAGATATTAAAGATTTTTCATTTCATCGTTAAAAATTGTGTCATTTAGTTAATCATTATTAAGTCGGCCATTTTGTATCAGATTACTTTCAAAAGTTAATGATTTCCACAAATCAATATACCAAAGATACTTGTCAAATTTCATGTGAATAGGTGAATTGCTTTTTAAGTTATCATTCGAACAAGCAGACCCCTTTTAAAAAACATATTTTTGGTCATGTGACTTCTCGCAATGTCATGACACCATATTCAGACAATTTTCCCAGGACTACTGCATACACTGTGGCGAATCTGGTTGCCAAGCTATTAGCAATAGAAAATGCGGGAGGCAGCATAGCCGGCGGCCCCTTCTGTGTGAATTTTCTCCTGTACATAAACAAGCGTCCCTTTCAGGACAATTAAGTCTGATGTTGGATTAGCTCCTTTTATGTCTAAACTCAACTTAAGTTGGTTCTATATACACAGATTCTACTGTACTTCACAATATTTCACTGTTCTTGAAATAACTGAACACTTTAAACTTCTTTTTCACCTCTTTAAAGTTCAGCATTATCTCTCTAAATAAAAATTTCTACATCATTTGAGCAATTAATGGAGAAACCTGGAGCAAAACACGCGCAAAAGTAAAGTGAGAAGTGAGAAACTTTGAATGGTATGTGTACACAGGTTTTAGGATGTGCAGGGCATGTCTAAGGTCCTGTTTCCATCATACCAATCATCATGGCACTTGACTGGATACTCATTTTATCAAAAAAATTTCTCCACTTTTTGAGCATGGTTTTACAGATGCTGCGGACACCCTAAGGCTTATTGATTTTAAATATCAGGACTGAAGATATATGACCAACAGCTATCTGATTATAAATATTTTATAGTTACAAAAATGTATTTATATTTTGTCATAAGATTTTTCAGTGTAATCCCGTGCTTCTGACTTGAAAACAATTGTATGAAAATAAAGATTCAGTAACACCCATGTTCCCTCTGCTGACCACTATATAAAATTGCTTCTTTTTAAATACAACAAAAGACTTGGTTACTTGGACAATTTATGTAAAAAAAAAACACTCTTTAAAGATTTTATGTGGCATCTTCTAGGCCAAAATATGAGTTTTACTGTTATATTGTGGACATTAACCAATGTTTTTGTAATTAGCTGTTCAATTACAACCACTGTTGGGTGTGGGTGTGGAGACTTTTGTCAACTGTTACTTAGCTGATAAGAAACAGCTTGTGAAATCGGATTCAATTTCCTGTAAAGCAAGCAAACAATTAAATGTTTCAGTCCCACCCAAATAATTTCCTCAATTGAGTCCAAAATATAAACATTTTTCACTATGTTATGAGTAATCATTATACATTTTACAAACTTCTGTCTACATTTATATGCTTTTCAGCAGAGTAATAAATACTGCTGAAGTTGTGACGCTTCCTTTCCAAATTCAAGTGATATCAAAGAGGTGATAAAAGATCTGGTTGAATTAATTAAAATACCAGTTTTCTAGCCAATAGCCTCTTCATCTGTTACACCGAAATAGTAATACTGATGGTCTTTATGAAACTCCCAAATAGTAAACTGGTTTCATTGGGTTCTAATAGTTATAAACTAGAAATTGCGTCTCGACGCAGTGTATCCCCGGACGGGACATGGTTGAAGTGGGAATGTGTCGGACTTGAGCCTGTTTCCTGGGAGCACCAGGTCAGGTTTCTCCATAGTAGGGCACAAAGAGGGCCCGACTTACTCCCCCCCCCCCTCCTTAAAAAGGCAACCACCATGGTGTTGTCTGTAGCTATGGTAGCAATAAGGTTCAAGCAGAGGTCTTGGAACTTCTTTAGGGCCAAAAGGCCACCTTTGTTCCAGATACTTTATGTGTAACTTGCTTCTGGAAGGGACCAGGTTCCCCTTGCAGAGTGTTCCCCCTGACAGTACGCTGGCTGACAGGTCTGGTAGGTTGAGACAATCATCTCACCGAGACCAATGACTGGCACAAGAATTTCTCTGTAACCAATATCCTTGGGCAGTAACTGGTTGGTCTAACACTTTCAACGTGCTAGGAGATCCTGACAGTAGGCTGGCTGACTGGTCTGGTAGGTTGAGACAAGTCATCTCACCAAGACCAATGACTCTCTGTAACCAATTTCCTCGGGCAGTAACTGGTTGGTCTGAGACGACCACTTGAACCCTTAAAAGGCTTCTGCTGGTCTGTTAGCCAGTCCTGTGGACCTGCCCAGTACCAGGGCCTAACCGGCTATAGGTGAAACAATTCTCTGTACCCGGTTCCTGGTGGCTCAACAGTTCTGCGAAAACTCATAGGAGCTGGCAGAACTGGGCGAATTAGACTACATCTCAGCAGGGGTAGGCTTATATGAAACAACTGCCTTCTTCCTGTCCATAACTGTGGAATCAGTAGATTTACCAACAATCCTCTGTAACCAGTAAGTCTGGATACTGCTACTCCATCATGTACTCAACCTCCAAAGCCATTTTCAATAGTTTCCATGAAATATAGTCGGCAATAAGTGTGAAAATATCTCCAAAAAACCCAAAAATGGCATCAGTCAGGTACTTTGGACGACCAGTGGATGACCTTCAATGAAGAGTTTCAAGGTCAAATTTATGCATGCTTATAGAGGACATATATATGTATTATATATACCAGCCATAGGATGATCTAACTTTCTGTATATGAGAACTGGGCCAAAATGTGGAAAAATGGCCAAAATCTGAACTTTAAGAGGCCACCAGTGACCTTGAAATTGAAGGTCAATGTCACAAAACAATAGCGTTCGTGGCATTGCCCAATATACCCATATACCAAATTTGAAAGGTCTAACTAAAATATTTTTAAGTTATTGTGTCCAAAAGGAAATCTCTGCGGTGGTGGCGTGACCGTATTGAATCCAAAGTATCCCCGACTTTCGTCCGGGGATACCATAAAATGTTTGCCACTGATACCTATTTCCCATGACATGCACAACTCCTGTGCTCTAAAGAAGATTTGATGAACAAATAATATGACTCATAACATGGCAACATTTTATTCTGGACTGTTCTCCATGTAGTCAACAAGTCATAAAACCTAAGACATGCCATAAAAGAAGATGATATGGACCAGAATATTCATCCAGCCTTTGAAATTAACTTCTCATATCAACATAACCACATGCAACATTTACAAGTGTGAACTCAGTTATGTCACAACACAATGAGATCATCAGTTCAATGCTGGACTTGTAAATGGAAAATCTGTACTCGTTCATCATGACCTTAGGCACATGCTAAAACCTTAATTTCATTCTACAATGAACATTTCTATAAATATATCAGTTATTTTACTAGTTAAGCTGAAACTTTATCAACAATTTATCTCCTCACCCCCTGCCTGCTTATATTTTAGGTGGGATTGAATGCAAAGGATGCAAAGTTTGAATGAAAATGGATGACGGTCTTTCTGGGTTATCTGAAACCAGCATTAACTTCTGTCTATAAACTAGATTGGGCCAACTCGGCGCCAACATATCCCCAGACAGGTCATCACTCACGCCACAGGTTTTGATCGGAAATTTTTTAAAACATAATTACCCATTATTATATGAACTTCAGCACATCAATCTACTCTGTTTATATCTCCCCAAGGAAGATGGTGTATCCCCAGACGCCGAATACATAACTCAAATTATATTTTCAATCTTCCTGCAATGATAACTCTAAACCTATTTTCAAAGTATTTAAATGATTGATGATTGAATGTCCATTCTAAAATAATAATCCCAAAAGAGCATATCTGTTTCTATATTTGTTGACAAATAAAATATTATTTTTAACTCAACTCATCATATTTTTCAATCTTCCTTCAAAGTATTTAAATGATTGATGATTCAATGTCCATTCTAAAATTCATAATCCCAAAAGCGCATATCTGTTTCTATATTTGTTCACAAATAAAATATTATTTAAAAAAAAATTGTTTATATTATTATTTTATTATATTATTTTTAGAATTTGCAAATTGTTTTCAGTTATTCATTTCCTCTATACCTATATATGTGGTCCATATATATGCAACCTAAATATGTGACACAATCTCAGTTCTGACTCCCCTTTGTGTTATATGTAATGAAGCCCACCACCTCCCACCCCCACCCCTCTCCCCTTCTCCACACCTCTCTCACTATTACACAAGATCTGCAACCCCATTGAGTTCTTTGTTTCTCATCTGATATCATTAAATACCATTGTTTATTTAGTGTCACTCAATATAGCTGGAGGTCCCAGAGGTGGGTGGGGGGAATCCGGGTGGGGGATGTGGGTTGAGCATAAATGGTAAACAAACAATCTATATAAAAGGGGTACTCAAATACAAAAAGAATTGAGAATTTTAAGTATGTGATTATCAACTGAAATGAGTTCATAACTGTAGGAGCTGTGCCAAAATTAACTGAGGCAAGTTGAATAAAACTGGGCTAGTTGAGGGTTAAAAATCCCCTAGTTTTACTACATAAGGATATAATTTCATTAATATTGGGACTTAAAGCTCACTTAAAGTGTCCATTTTGTCTACTTGAATATGTTTAACCAGTTTCATTTTAAAAAGTGAAAAACTCAGCAAGCAGAGGTATAACACACAAAAATAAGTTCTTAAAAGACTAAGATAGCCATAACATTATTAATATTCAAAATTTAAATAGACAGGCATTTCCTTTTAAAAATTCAAAGATTTCAGCTCTATACCCCACATCGTTTGACAGTTACTGGGCTTTAAAGTGGCATAATATCCATAAATTGGGTTTCTGTGGGCATTTTACAATTGTTAAAGAGACCTTAGCAATTAAACTACAGATCTGAAACTTTTTGGGGGACATACATAACAAACAAAAATTATATATAATACAGTTTAAGACTTGTCACACTAAGCATTTCCAAATAACAGGGCAAAATACGGAAAAAATGTCCAAAAAGGCACTTGGGCGAGTGTCTATGGCCCTCATACACAGGTTAAATGTCTACTAAAAACCTTGATTTTCGGCATATGTAAAAAGGACATAATAATGCATTCCCAGATGGGATTTCAGCTCCATCAATCACATAGTTTAACAGTTACAGGGCTTAAAGGTGGTAAAAAGTCCAAATATTGGGTCATTGTGGGCCTTTTAGAGATCTCGATGTGGCTTTCAAATTAAAGCTTCAGACTTAAAATTTGTTACATCCTAAGATTACACATAGAATATGTATCTAATAAAGTTTGAAACTTCTCAGACTTACCATTTCCAAGTTACAGAGCAAAATATGTGAAAAATGTCTTAAAAGGGTCACTCAGGTGGGTGTTTAAGGTCCTCATACACAGGTTAAATGTCTACTTGAAGCCTTGATTTTTGGCACATGTAAAAAGAACATAATAATGTATTCCCAGATGAGATTTCAGCTCTATCAGTCACATAGTTTAACAGTCACAGGCCTTAAAATTGGCAAAAAGTCCAAATATTGGGTCTTTATGGGGCCTTCTAGAGACCTAAATGTAGCCTTCAAATTAAAGCTTCAGACTTAAAATTTGTCACATACTAAGATTACACATAGAATATGCATCTAATACAGTTTGAAACTTCTTAGACTTACCATTTCCAAGTTACAGGGAAAAATATGTGAAAAATGTCTAAAAATGGTCACTCGGGTGGGGATTTATGGTCCTCATACACAGGTTAAATGTCTTCTTAAAGCCTTAATTTTTGGCACATATAAAAATAACATACTAATATCTTCTCAGATAGGATTTGAGCTCTATCAGTCACATAGTTTGACAGTCACAGGGCTTAAAAGTAGCAAAAAGTCCAAATATTGGGTCTTTGGGAGCCTTTTAGAGACCTCAATTTGACCTTCAAAATTAAAGCTTCAGACTTAAAATCTGTTACATACTAAGATTACACACAGAATATATATCTAATACAGTTTGAAACTTCTCAGACTTACCATTTCCAAGTTACAGGGAAAAAGATGTGAAAAATGTCTTATAAGGGTCACTCGGGTGGGTGTTTATGGTCCTGATACACAGGTTAACTGTCTATTAAAGGCCTAAATGTTGGGGCACATATAAGAAAACACATAGATATATTCCCAGATGATATTTAACTTAGATGAGAGACATAGTTTGAAAGCTACAGTGCTTGAAAGTGGCAAAGAGTGCATAAATTGGGTCTCTGTGGGCACTTTTGAGACCTTAAGTCGACCCTTTTGGGTAAACCTACAGCCCTAAAATTTTCTACAGACAAGGATTACATATCAAAGTTATACCTAGCGCAGTTTGAGACTCATCAGAATTATCACTTCCAAATTATAGGGCAAAATATGTGTAAAGTATAGCAAAAAATCCCTAAGTGGGGGTATTTATGGGCCTCAAACACAATTTTCTCCTCAACTTAAAGTCATGATTTTCGGCACATGTACTAAGAACATATTAATGTGTTGTCAGGTAAAATTTCAGCCAGCTGAGCATCATAGTTTGTGACCTACAGGGCTCTAAGTGGCCAAAAGTGCAATTTCTGACCTTATGGTGGCCATAAGTTCTTTTTTACTGGGAGTTTAAGGTCACCTTAAAATAGGGATCTTCCTTTGGGCACCCTTAACATGTGTACCAAGTTTGAAAAAAAAATATTAATTTGTTTTTGAGTTATCGCGTCCACAAGGAAATTTCTACGGCGGTGGCGGTGGCGGCGCGACGGACCTGAATCCAATATATCCCCGACTTTCGTCTGGGGATATAATAATGTGATAATTTAAAACATTATTTTACAGGGTAGAACCAGTTGCTTTAGTTTCTCTTGCATTATTTTACAGGGTAGAACCAGTTGCTTTAGTTTCTCTTGCAGGTTTAACCTTTACTTAGGACATGATAAAGAAACATTTACAGTTGCTGAATATGTAATTTCAGTGTTAAAAGTTGTGTGTAAATCTCAGTGAACCCTAGATTGTACAAAGTGTATACATTTTTACTTTCAGACTGAAACCTGAGGCTCTGTGAGTTTTTTACTCTGGATATAGAGTAAGAAATCTAAAATTCGCCAGGAATCTAAAATTCGCCACCTCTAAAACCTTAGTTAATTTTATGAAGAAAATGATGTTTTTGTCTAAAAATTGATATTTTTCAGTTCAAAAAGCCTTAATTTACTATACAGTCAACAAATCTCACCACAATTCATTTATTTTATTAGTATTTTTACATGTGGCGAATTTCAGATATGTGGCGAATTTTAGATTTCTTACTCTATTACTTACAGGATGAAACCTAAAGAATGTGTTAATATGCTAGTTGTTTCAACTTAGATAAAAGCTACTATGATGACTGAGTAAGGATGACCTCAATTAGGATCCAAATACAAAAGCCCCAACTTGGTTGGTCACTGCATGATATTTCATGTTTCACCTTTGTTCCTTGTTTAATAAACTTGCATAGTTCTAGAAGTATTTCTTTGTATGTTTCTTGATTATCAGATATATTTTCAAGAAGACAACAGCCCAGAATGCTACACTTATATTGACAGCCCACTGAATTTTAAAATTCCTCAATTGTAATCAACTTAAACTGGCATCTCTCCAAAATCACTTTTCTTGAAGACAGCTTATTTAAGTTTCTACAAGTATAAAATGGAAAACCCGAACTTACTGCTTTTTGCAGGACTAGTTACTTGTAACACATACATCTTCTGTAGTGTTTCAGGGCACTACTCTGCCTTCCCCACTTACTGCTGTCTTGCCAATCTGGCTGCTGTAACTGTATGTTTATGTACAGTAAAACCTCGATTATCAGAACCCCAGGTGAGACATACAATCTGGTCGGATAATCGAGGGGTTTGGATAGATGAAGGAAGCCGAAATTCACTGTCTATGGGTTACCGAGTGGGCGAGAATTGAAGAAATGTCGTTATTATGCAATAAACATACATGTTGGTGGTCATTAATAAAATAATTTAATATATTTGTGTCATATAAGTGACCATTCAACTGTTGCATATTTGCTCCATATCCATGGATATTATTATTTTCATTTAAAATATTACGCGGACTTGAGCTGGGTGTGTTCGGTTGGTTCTTGCATGGTTGACGTTTTAATTAACGTTTTAATTAACATCGTCCAGCATTTTGTCAATTTAAAAACTCCGGGAGATTATTTATTGTAAAACCCAAAGCGAACACTCCTTCAGTGATAGGTGTGTTTGGTTGATAATGCATTGTTGACATCTTTTCTTTTATACACGTTGTCAGTCTGTGAACCTACTCCAGAGTATAAATTGCGAAACCCAATCAAACACGCTTTCTTTGACATTAGCGCATTATGAGAGAAGTAGTGTAGCGGGGTCGTGTAATTGAATTAATCCCTGCCCTGTAGTAACAATGGTGATAAAGATCAAAGAAGTTAGGTGTTTCTGTGAATGGTACATTTTATAAAGCACTAGAATTAAAATTTTCCAAGACTGTGTAAAATCCTGTATTATCACTCATGCCACACGGTGCATTATACGTAGGGAAACACGATTTCGGTTCGGTTAATCCGGAGATTCGGATAATAGAAGGCTGGATAATTGAGGTTCTACTGTGCCTACTTCTCTAGTGCATGAATCTGCTGTTGTACATGGATACATACCTGCCCCTGCAGTGTTTGACATGGCTGCCATGCCTCCCTGACCAATGCTCCCCATAAAGGCGCTCTTGTCAATCTGGTTGTGGGAGATGGGCTTCATCTGGTGCACTGCTGCGTCATTCTGGATCTGATCCTGGTGCACAAAGTTCTCCTGTGGCAGGTCGTGGATCACTGACAGCTGAAACATGGGAAACATCCTCAAAGCTCAAAAATCATGAGTTACTTGTTTAATTTATAGTTTATTATTGTTTAATCATCTGTGTATGGGCTGATTTAATTACTAAACCTTAACCTTGATGAATTTCACATCTCAGCATATTATTATATTTTACTTTGTAGTGTCTTATAAACCTACATCAAGCTGGGTTTGTACAATTATGTATTTTACACTATTGTAAATCATAATATTATACGCCGGCAGAAAACTCTTGTAAAAAATTCTATTCTATAAATGTTGCAACATATACGTCACCAAGATAGGAGGGCCTAATGAAGACACATGTCAGTTATCTTAAATACAGTTATACACTATTAGGGACATTGGGAACACATGTATTGAAAAGAAAGAATAATGAATATATTGACTAAAACTATTATAATATTCCCAGATTAAGATTCATTGATAATATTTGAGATCATAATGTGACTACTAAGTTCAACTAGATTGGGCCAACTCGGCGCCAACATATCCCCAGACAGGTCATCACTCATGCCACAGGTTTTGATCAGGAATTTTTTATGTAAGCCATTTGTTGTATGCCATAAATCTTGGGAAAAGTTATATGAACTTCAGCACATCAATCTACTAAATTTATATCTTCCCAAGGAAGATGGTGTATCCCCAGACGCCGAATACATAACTCAACAGAGTATATTTTCAATCTTCCTGCAATGATAACTCTGAACCTATTTTCAAAGTATTTAAATGATTGATGATTGAATGTCCATTCCAAATTAATAATCCCAAAAGAGCATATCTGTTTCTATATTTGTTGACAAATAAAATATTATTTCTAACTCAACTCATCATACTTTTCAATCTTCCTGCAAAGGGTGACTCTGAACCTATTTTCAAAGTATTTAAATGATTCATAATCCCAAAAGCGCATATCTGTTTCTATATTTGTTCACAAATAAAATATTATTTAAAAATTATATATTATTTATATTATTATTTTATTATATTATTTTTAGAATTTGCATTGTTTTTCAGTTATTCATTTCCTCAATTCCTATATATGTGGTCCATATATATGCAACCTAAATATGTGACACAATCTCAGTTCTGACTCCCCTTTGTCTTATTAGATAATGAAGCAAACCCCATCTCCCAACCCCACCCCACCCCTCTCCCCTTCTCCACACCTCTCTCACTGTTACAGAAGATCTGCAACCCCACTGAAAAGTCTGGTTCTTTGTTTCTCATTTGATATCATTCAATACCTTTGTTTATTTAGTGTCACTCAATAGCTGGAGGTCCCAGAGGTGGATGGGGGGTGGGACTAAATACAGCACAAATGGTAAACAAACAAAAGGGGTAATCAAATACAAAAAGCTCAGTTAATCTTATCACTAAAATAAAATCAAATATATAAATAAGGAATGTCCAACAGGAAAATTATATACCTCCAGAATTAAATATAAATTATCAAACCACAAGAACAGATTTATAATAATAAGTCAGAATTGAGAATTTTAAGAATGTGATTATCAACTGAAATGAGTTAGTAACTGTAGGAACTGTGTCAAAATTAACTGAGGCAAACTGAATAAAACTGGGCTAGTTAAGGGTTAAAAATCCCCTATTTTTACTACATAAGGGTATAATTTCATTAATATTGGACTTATAGCTCACCAGAAAATAACAGTGTCCATTTTGCCTACTTGAATACGTTTAACCAGTTTCATTTTAAAAAGTTAAAAACTCAGCAAGCAGAGAGATAACACACAAAAATAAGTACTTAAAAGCCTAAGATAGCCATAACATTATTAATAAAAATTTAAATAGACAGGCACTTCCTTTGAAAAATTCAAAGATTTCAGCTCTATGACCCACATAGTTCGACAGTTACAGGGCTTTAAAGTGGTATAATATCCATAAACTGGGTCTCTGTGGGCATTTTACTACAGAGCTGAAACTTTTTGGGGGACAAACATAACAAAAAAAAATTATATATAATACAGTTTAAGACCTGTCACACTAAGCATTTCCAAATAACAGGGTAAAATACGGAAAAAAATGTCAAAAAAGGTCACTTGGGTGAGTGTTTATGGCCCTCATACACAGGTTAAATGTCTACTAAAAGCCTTGATTTTCGGCACATGTAGAAAGGACATAATAATGCATTCCCAGATGGGATTTCAGCTCCATCAATCACATAGTTTAACAGTCACAGGGCTTAAAGGTGGCAAAAAATCCAAATATTGGGTCTCTGTGGGCCTTTTAGAGATCTCGATGTGGCCTTCAAATTAAAGCTTCAGATTTATAATCTGTCACATACTAAGATTATACATAGAATATATATCTAATAAAGTTTGAAACTTCTCAGACTTACCATTTCCAAGTTACAGAGCAAAATATGTGAAAAATGTTTTAAAAGGGTCACTCGGGTGGGTGTTTATGGTCCTCATACACAGTTTAAATGTCTACTTGAAGCCATGATTTTTGGCACATGTAAAAAGAACATAATAATGTATTCCCAGATGAGACTTCAGCCCTATCAGTCACATAGTTTAACAGTCACAGGGCTTAAAGGTGGCAAAAAGTCCAAATACTGGGTCTTTGGGAGCCCGTCAGAGACCTCAATGTGGCCTTCAAATTAAAGCTTCAGACTTAAAATTTGTCACATACTAAGATTACACATAGAATATGTATCTAATACAGTTTGAAACTTCTCAGACTTACCATTTCCAAGTTACAGAGCAAAATATGTGAAAAATGTCTAAAAAGGGTCACTCGGGTGGGGATTTATGGTCCTCATACATGGGTTAAATGTCTATTAAAGGCCTAAATTTTGGAGTACATACAAGAAAAATATATTGATATATTCTCAGATGCTATTTCACTTAGATGAGAGACATTGTTTGAAAGCTACAGTGCTTGAAGGTAGCAAGAAATCCATAAATTGGGTCTCTGTGGGCAATTTTGAGACCTCAAGTCGGCCTAACAGGTAAACCTACAGCCTTTAAATTTTTCACAGACAAGGATTACATATAAGAGTTACACCTAGAGCAGTTTGAGACTCATCAGAATTACCACTTCCAAATTATAGGGCAAAATATGTTAAAAATCTAGGAAAAAAGTCCTAAGTGGGGTCTTTATGGGCCCCAAACACAATTTTCTCCTCAACTTAAAGTCTTGATTTTCGGCACATGTACTAAGAATATATTAATGTGTTCTCAGGTAAAATTTAAGCCAGATACGCCTCATAGTTTGTGACCTAGAGGGCTCTAAGTGGTCAAAAGTGCAATTTCTGACCTTAAGGTGGCCATAAGTTCTTTATTATTTGGAGTTTAAGGTCACCTTAAAATAGGGATCTTCCTTTGGGCATCCTTAACATGTGTACCAAGTTTGAAAAAAAAAAATTAATTGGTTTTTGAGTTATCGCGTCCACAAGGAAATTTCTACGGCGGCGGCGGCGCGACGGACCTGAATCCAATATATCCCCGACTTTCGTCTGGGGATATAATAACAAAGTATTCCAATGCTGGAAAGTAGAAAATGACAACCTTTAATATGCACATCCTCCTATTATTTGGTACATACAATTGTGTCATTCTCAGATCATTAAGCACTCACCTGAACATGGAATTCATTGCTCACAAATCGACCATTCAGCTCAGAACATGTCAAGTAGAAATGACGGGAATTTATGTCCTGTGGCTTGGCATGGAAATATTTCACCTGGCGTAAAATCTTTTCGTAATTCGAAACTTTCTCAGCACCTGTCAAAAATAGATGGGTTCAAATAAATGATTCACAGGTGCCAAGTATAATGTGATAAGGAAAAACAATGTTTTTCTCTATATTAACAGTCCCCAGAGTAAAAAATCATTTTTAATAGAAATTGTTCTTTTTCAATGATGTCACTTTAATATAAATATTGTGCACTTGTATTAATAGAGCAGCAACATTTCTGTTTTAATTCAATCAGTTGTTACCTACTTCCCCAACTGTTGGATTGGTAATTACTCATGTTTATGTACATCTGTGAACAACTTATCCATCAACCTTCCTGAAAAAATTCACTTGTTATACAACCCAAAAGATTTCACCATTAAAAATGAATAAATATTATCAATTTATATAAAAATAACACCAAACTTAAAGTTCTACCTAATATGCTAAAGATTTTAGAACTTTCCTTAGTGGTAATAACCACAATTGACAAAGTATCGTCACATGACAATCACACTTATACAAACTTACTTGGTATCCATAATTGCAAGTAACATTAGGGTATTTTTTACAATATCGAAGAGAGAATCAGCATACCAGAGATGATGAGCCCGTTCTCATTCTGGTATGCCTCTAGCATGAGCTGGTCAATGAGGTTCTCTGGGTACTTGAGGTGTTCTGTGTAGAAGTCTGTGAAGTCCATGGGAGGGTCCACTCGTACCATACAAGAGTCCAGTTTGTACAGACTGGATGACTGCACTGCAACATCATCTCTGTCCAGGGTGGACTGCTCCTCCTTGTCTGAAAACAACTTCTCTGCTAGATCCTGAGCCTAAAGAAAAACAAACAGTGGAATTCATCAGATAAGGTTTTACTATTTACTGATTAAAGGGGAAAGTTTTTGTCCCAGGACGAAAATCTCATTAAATTTCATTCTTGGCATATTTGTAGGCATAATCTAGAATAAACAAACCCAGCTGGCTGCTCAGGTATTGCATACCATGTGGCTGACAGTGAAATCCTCTATACACCCTTGTATTCACAGCAGCATTACACTTTAATATCTGGCACTTGGCATGTACTATATGGTCAGATATTTACTTTAGCATCACATTTGACCGAGGAATGAATGATTTTAACTGCTCTTTGACCTCTCAACTTTGGGCTTTAATACTATTTTGGACAAGTCAGCAGTTTTTGTTTGGACAATATGTCACTGCAATACTGATATAAAATTTGTCAGCATGTAACATGATGGTACAACTTTAAATAGGACTGGACTGCATAATTGAAGAAAATATTTTGACACCCAAGTTCTTAGTTTCATTTTTACATTTATTTCATTGTGTTTTAGTAACCTTCACTTTCTGTTACTGGGTATATTCAACACAGGAAATATTGAGACATAATTCTTTTAGTGTATCTCAGAACTGATAGTTTTATCCTGGTAAAATTCAGATCGATTTGATTATCAAGAATAGTTATAAGTTATATCAGAGTTTTCACTTTGCACGTATTTTTAGCTAATACTGCTTCTGACCTTGGATAGTGAAAATAAGATCCCAGCAAACTTATAATCTGTACGCATCTTTTCAGCACAAACTGACTAGTAGTAAACAAATTATTCAAGTATATGTCTTAAAATTTGAAAATTAGCCATATTTTTCTTTCAGTTAAATATTTACTTTTATTTATAAGACCACAGAGTCCTCATTCAGTGTACTTATTCATCTCTTCCTACTTCTTTTGCTCTATTTGAAATCTTGTATGCCTATAATGCACCCTTCAATATCTGTTGTTTCATAATTCCAACTAGAACTTTTGGGTAGAGTATACTGAATTAAGGGAAACCATCACAAAATTATTGAAGAGGAAAAGCTTAAGCCACACACAAACTTGTATTTTTGTTTAGTGACAAAAGGGAAAATTTCAGGAAACAACTTTTTTTTTCAAGATGATTAAGGTTGAAAAGAAAAAAACAGTTCTGGGGTTAAAGCAGAATACTGCAGACCCTGTAAAGTGTACACTGGCCCATTTTCATGCAAACATATTTACACTGATTTTATGTGAATGCTAAACATTCTGAAGTGATAACAATAATATAACACATAGTAGTGATTAAAGGATGATTTAGCTGATCTGTTTTCTGATATATTTAAGAAGTCTAAAGAAGTTAGGTCATTGATACAAAGAAATATAGCCTAGAAATATCTTTAACAAAAGTGAATTATTCTTTTGGGGAAGACACATTGTTCAGTCACAGCATATTCCTCCTGTTAGCTACATACCAACCCTCACAGGTAACAATCTACCACTACTGACTTATTTGCATACAGTCAAAAATATCAGAGAAATGGTGTATTGTTTGCTGCGGAAATGAGTAAAAAAAAATGTTGGAAAATCAGTGTGAACTTTTTACATAATTGACTGCATTAAATGTCGTGCTGCAAAGTCACGTATTTCTTTCTACTCTTTTTCCCTGTGATGCAGAGATATAGTGAATAACAATGAAATAACAAGAGCAAGGGTTCTACTAACTGATAAGGAAAAAACAAGGCCATATATTAGTCACTGAAAAGCTATTTGAGAACAAATCAATAACCTAATTGTCATGCCTCTAACAGTAAATGTAACAAAGGATTTTAAAAAAGAGAGAAAGCCTAAACTTACTGTGGAAAATTGGTGGGCTGACATTTAATAATACAAGACCTACCCACAAAACTGATCCCAGCAACCAAAGCCATACAAACAACCTGCTGTCAGCTAGAAACTCTAGGAGTAAGCCAATAAGTCAATAGCATTCTAAAGGATTGGGACTCAGTCTTATGAAATAAATAATCTGATAATTGCAAGCAGCTTGTACAGGTAGCCCACTGTACACAAAACAACTAATAAGTTCCTTAATTGGGTATAAATAAAAATATACTTTTAAATTAATTTCATTGCTGAAATTTGTGTATTTCGTATTTTACTACCTCCGCCAAGGAGATATTATTTTCTTGACCATTTGTTTGTGTTTATCTGATTGCTCTTAGAAGAATTAGGCAAGTACTACTGGTTGGGAAGCATGAAAAAAGATGGGTCTTAGTTGTATAAATTGATCCCATTAAATTTTGAGCTGGATTAATGTCTGGTGATACAAAGAAATCCCGATTTTCCCACCCATTTATTATTACTTGTGTTGGTGAAGGGCTGCTGAATACTCTTGTTTAAAATATAATCAAACCTATTTAAGTGGAATCCTATTTCAGAGAATTCCAATTTCAATGGAACTAAACATCAGGGTTCATTTCAGTACAATTTATCCTATTTTCTAAAGTTCTGAAGTATTTTTTATGTGAGTGAGGGGTAGTGGGGAGGGGCAGTCTTTCTGCACAGATCTGCATAAATTCTGATTATTTTCTGCAGTAGAATATACAGGTTTTAAAGCAATTACTTAATTATGCAATGAGTAACAGGTTTGAAATTTTACTATGTTATAGCTGACACAAAAGTACATGAAAAACATATTTAACGAAATGCTCTAAATGCAGTACTTTTCAAGTTATAAGTGATTTAGTGCATGACTTCATGAATTTTAATGCATGAAAAATTATTTAAAAAATTCATAAAAAATTAATTGAGAAAGATCCAAGCCCAATACTCACATAAGGGCCTACTTGTGGCCTAGTACCAATATGCAAGATAAGAGAAAAATCCCTGCAATAGTAAATGAGAAAATTGTGATAAAATGTTAAAATCTTCAGAATTTGGGTGGGGGTACCTCTCTTCTAATGGGGAACAGATGAACAGACAGATCTGCTGGGACTTTACAATTTATCATCTTCGATAGATAAGGTATCTTTTAAAAGTACCAGCATGTCTCTGGGACTTCTGGTTTGGGAGGAGAAGTTGTTCACGCGGACGCCACAGAGTGATGCCATAATGTCAGCTGACTAACTAGTGACATGTAGTTATTACTTTACATTATGTATCATAAAAAGCAAGCAAAAGCTTTGAACTTGTAAGCTTCTTATTTTAGTAACAATACGTAATGCTGAGTTTCACAATTGATTTTCCATCCATATTTTCAGTTCAATGGAATGTTTTTGCATATAACTTTAATGACACTTAAAAACCATGCAAAGGCAGAGATAACAAAAGGAATTCAGAAGTAACAAGGATATATTGGACAAATGAAGTATACAAGTAAGCACATCGTATGTAAATTCAGTTATAAAAAATACTGCGGGTAACTTTTTGTGACAAAGCAGTAATTCAATAGATAGTATCAGCAAAATTTCCCATGTCTCATTTTAAGTATTATATCAGAACACATCCTGTACTTTTGAGGTTTCATATTACAGGAAAATTAATAGAATGGCCTCAGTCTTTCAATGTACGGCCCCAGTAACATAATGGAAGTCAAAATACATGTTTATATAACATTCTATTATTCATGTGATCTGGTTCTATTTTTTCTGACAAAGTGTAATTTTTTCTTGTTTACAGACATTTTGAAAAAGTTATGAAGAATATGTTCAATTTTTGTAAATGTAGGTTCAATAAAATTACTTCTGCAAATATAGGGAACAGGAATCCTAATGGTTTAAACTGATGTGCTTTACTGAAAAATATGTTATTTAACTTATGGCATGTTAAAAGTTTGAACATGCAGTGGATTCTGTTTGTCTAGAAGTGTTGGAATCACACTAATTCCATTTATACCAAAATTTAACTTACTGCCACTTGTATAGGGGCTACTGATCCTTGTTTTTCATACTTTTTCCTTCAGAAATTTTGAAAATTTGAAATCCACTTGTTATATTTAACCAACTATTGGAGTTTAATTTTACCACGACATAATTAAGTTTTAAAATTCACCAAAACAGGATTATATGTCTACCAGATGAAGTCTGAAAGTTTTAATCCTGTCCAGGCAAAATCAAAACTTAAATGTCGCCCAGGTAAGATTAAAATTGTAGGAAATGAAAAATCTGAATTGGTCTGAGCAGATTACAATTTTAATTTTGTATAGATGGATTTAAAATCCACCTAGTTTTTAATTTGCCCTGTATCATAGAAATTTAAATAGACACTGAGTGATATATTCTAGAGACTCTTTGTCATATTGAATTCTGTATTCTTCATAAACAATATTTCATTCAGCAATTTGGCAAAACCAAAACAGATTATACTAAGCCTTCTGTATTCTGTAGCCATTATTTGTGTGGCAGTTGCAAAGCATGTGACTCTTTAACATTCAATTAAGGACTGAGAGAATAACTGTGTTGTATAAGTGGAATGCTTGAAAAAAAAAACAAAAAAAACAACAAAACACTCCCATATGACAAATCAATGAAGACTGCGGGCAGAACAGACTTCAAGGGGGTTGTTTTGGTTCGTTTATGGGTTGTACCTCACAGAACAAGGATGTGAAAACATTACTCAACAGAACTGATTTATTATTGATGCCATATGTTACCTGTGCATGTCTATCAGTTAGGCTTAATGAGTTGTTTCAAAGTAACAAGACTAGAATTGCAAATGAGAATTTCCTAGTGAAGAAAAAAAGTGCAAGTGTTTCTCCTGAGCATTGAAAAATGGATCCAGAGATTGGTGAGCACTGTAAGTCCAAATTAACCTTCCGGACCACTGAAGGGAAAATATGTCAAACAAAAACAGAACTTTACCTCATGAATGGTTCCAACTTAAAACTAGCACATGTCAAATGGAACATAATTTATAGCTTTCTAGTCATTTCAATTCTGGCTGATTCTATGGAATTTTTGTCATGGTGCCTACTTTGAACTAAATTGACGAATATATCTTTAAGCATCAGGTTCCAATCAATCAAATTCACCTTTACAAATTCAAATATTCTGCTTTCTTTGGCCATACTTCTTTTTCCTGTACGTTTCTAAAACAATACTTTCACCTGCTAAATCAGTTAACAGAAAACAAAAAAAAAAAAAACAGAGAGGAAAATCCCATATAATGAAGCGGAATGGATTAAAACTAGAGGAATGCTTTTGCTAAGAAAAACGAAGCATCCCTGAAAGTTTAAAATGCTTTGTGATTTTAATAACCATGCTGTAAAGCTAAGAATCCACAAAGCTGTGCCGTATGCTTTCCCAATACCTCTTAATACATTCTGAAGCTATAAAAGCAACAATAAAGGAGATATAAGGCAAAAACTCCAAAGCAGCTATTTATGACCCCAGTTTGGTCCATAAGGGGGGGTCGGGGGGTAAAACTGACCAGCTATTTAGACTCTCCACATATGCTTTCCCAATACCTCTTAATACATTCTGAAGGTATAAAAGCAACAATAAAGGAGATATAAGGCAAAACTCCAAAGCAGCTATTTTATGACCCCAGTTTGACCCATAAGGGGGGGTCGGGGGATAAAACTGACTGGCTATTTAGATTCTCCACATATGCTTTCCTAATACCTCTTAATACATTCTGAAGCTATAAAAGCAACAATAAAGGAGATATAAGGCAAAAACTCCAAAGCAGCTATGTATGACCCCAGTTTGGCCCATAAGGGGGGGGTCAGGGGGTAAAACTGACCGGCTATTTAGACTCTCCTCATATGCTTTCCCAATACCTCTTAATACATTCTGAAGGTATAAAAGCAACAATAAAGGAGATATAAGGCAAAAACTCAAAATCAGCTATTTTATGACCCCAGTTTGACCCATAAGGGGGGGCCGGTGTAACGCCATATTTTACACCCCTGCCATATTTTACACCCTCTCTTTGATCTTTTAGGGGGTGCATTATATGGCAATCATATTTTACACTCCTAACAATGGGGGATTTAGGGGGTGTAAAATATTGCTGCCATATTTTACACCCCCATCAAAAGTTACACCCCCTACTGGGCCATTCAGAGCAAATCAATTGGGGATTAAAAGCAAACCTTTTATTGGTTAGATTGCAATTGAATTTGTAATTGTATATGTCTAACCACTGCTTAGAACTTGATTTGTTTTACTTCTGGGGTGTGACAGAAACTGAATTAGATTATGACATGTCTATTGTTTCAAGACTCTTTAAGTTGACTTGTTTGGCTATGTATGTGACTTGGTAAATGGATTAGTCTTAGATTTGCCTTTTGTTTAAGCATTCTTTTCAACTTGATTTGTTTCACTTGTGGTTAAGTGACTAGCTAAGCTAACAGGATTAATTGGCATTGTTGAAAACCTCTTTCTAAGGAATTTTTGGGAGATACTTCTCCCTGATAATGTAACATAAATTTCTTTCATTTACATATGCTTGTATGGTTTATATTACATTCAGAGTAAAAATCATTCTTGAAGAACTTTATTATTACATTATTATTATTACATAGAAAAATGTAAAATACCATTGTTAATAAAATTCTGTGATATGAAATAACATCCAATGTGTTCAGATATCATAAAATATATTTCAATATTCATGGATATCAACATATTCATTTAATTTACGTACATATACCATTTTTGCTTGTTCATGGTTTCTAGATGAGAGGTCAGAGCTAAGTTGGTCAATGGACCCATTTTGTTCATTATGTGATGTAAATCCAATCAAACAAAACAATGCATAGATTATTCAATTAACTAATCACTAACTTATCATAGAACAATAACCTATGTATCACCTATTACTGTAAGTCTTTTTAAAGTCAATAAATGAAAACACTAACAGTTCATAAACAAGTACCCCCAGGTGAGAAGCCACAGTAGCTTAAAGCCTTGCACGTAGTTGCAGGTCTAGTAGCAAAATTCCAATCAAAGGGCTCTGGTGACTTGACAAAATAGGGATATTTTCAATTAGGGACTAGCCTAGTGAATACAAATCAACAACAATGGGTTGGCCTCTCACTTCAAAGGAATATATATAGAAAGGATTTTGTCCCACTGTATTAACACTAAATATATTTTATTTCATTCAGTTTGTTATTCTTAGACATTTAACAATTTGTAAGCAAATGAATTACTGTCTTTGAGTTTTACTACTTAATTTATGGATGTTTATAGCTGTTGAACTTCACTTATTTCATAATATAGAAACTGTAAAGAAAACCAACAAAGGGGTGTAAAATATTGCAGGGGGGTGTAGAATATGGCAAGGGGTGTAAAATATGGCAAGTGAACTTGCCATATATTACACCCCCATGCATTTTATATGGGGTGTAAAATCTGGCGCTACACCGGGGGTAAAACTGACCAGCTATTTAGATTCTCCACATAAGCTTTCCCAATACCTCTTAATACATTCTGAAGGTATAAAAGCAACAATAAAGGAGATATAAGGCAAAACTCCAAAGCAGCTATTTTATGACCCCAGTTTGACCCATAAGGGGGGTCGGGGGATAAAACTGACCAGCTATTTATATTCTCCACATATGCTTTCCCAATACCTCTTAATACATTCTGAAGCTATAAAAGCAACGATAAAGGAGATATAAGGCAAAACTCCAAAGCAACTATTTTATGACCCCAGTTTGACCCATAAGGGGGGGTCGGGGGATAAAACTGACCGGCTATTTAGATTCTCCACATATGCTTTCCCAATACCTCTTAATACATTCTGAAGCTATAAAAGCAACGATAAAGAAGATATAAGGCAAAAACTCCAAAGCAGCTATTTATGACCCCAGTTTGGTCCATAAGGGGGGTCGGGGGGTAAAACTGACCGGCTAGTTAGACTCTCCACATATGCTTTCCCAATACCTCTTAATACATTCTGAAGGTATAAAAGCAACAATAAAGGAGATATAAGGCAAAACTCCAAAGCAGCTATTTTATGACCCCAGTTTGGCCCATAAGGGAGGGTCGGGGGATAAAACTGACTGGCTATTTAGACTCTCCACATATGGTTTCCTATTACCTCCCAGTACATTTTATGGCTCTAAATGCAATATTTAAGAAGATAATAGGGGGGTTGACCTAAATTTAAGGCTTTCAGATTGGAAGGTGTCAGAATATCACCATTTTTCAAGGGATTGCTCCCAAAATCTAACCAGCTCGCGTTTTCGATAGTATGACCAGGTGTGTCAAATTATAAGGCTGTGTAGCAAGTAGTTTTTCCTGAACTGCAATTACATTTTTTGGTTGAGATAATGTTTGTAGTAATTCAAGAGGGCGATGAAACTTTAATATTTTTTTTAATCATCTTGAGTTATAGCTGTTTGCAAATCTTGCCGAGGGGTCACTTAAAGTCCTACACCTCTCATTGAGGAACCGAACAAATTCTGAACAAGGAATTGAGAAGATTCTAGATCATTAAATATTTTACAATTATCAGAAGAATTAAGAAGATTCTGGAGCATTAAATATTTTACAATTTTCACTCATACACATTTGACTTTTCTTTATCTCACAATACAGACATGCTTGAGCATGGCACAAGATGAGTAATTTTACAAGAAAAGCATTTACCTTGGTGATGTCAATGCCTTGTTAAATTCTGTTTTCTCATTTGACAAAATTGCAAAACGTGGATGGGCTTTAGATAAGGGGAGTTTCTAGAAAATCAATACTACTTAACTATTAACGCTCGATGATAGGAGAGGGTTATTGTAATCAGTAATCTTTCTGTCTGTGCACCGTTTTGCCCTTATAACTCAAAAACTATAATATCAAACTCAAACTTGTGGGCAGATATTTAATGGGGTACAGACGAATTCCTCGAAATTTGGTAAAATTTGAGTGAAAATTAAAGTCTCGAGACAGTTTTTCTTATTTTCAATTGGGCATATACAGAGAAACTGATTCTCTTCATCACCAACTTAAAAAATCAATAATTTGCTTTCTGACGATGTCATTACCTAATGATTTCACAATGCAATTCTCACTTTGAGGTCACAAACGTAGCTTGTGATACTTGCTGTCTTTGAGTAAAAATATTTCTTTTCATTTTATGTCTGGAAATTAACATAAAGATAATAAAGAGGCAGCTGGTGTCTTCATCATTTGTATTTATTTCTGTTTTCATTTTCTTTTTTTTTTTACTTCAATTCCTTGACAGGCCATCACAAAAAATGTATCCTGAGTGATATTCACCAAGAAGTAACTTTTAACCAATATTTTTACTCCACCAGGAGTTTATGTTTTCATGTACCAAGTGTTTGTCTATTTGCCTCTCTGTCTGTCTGTTTCTGGTGTTTAGATTACTCCAGAACTAATGTACAGATCTTTACATAAAAAATTTGTGGGTAGGAACTGGCCAAAGGAAGAATTAAGTTACTAATTTTTGGGAAAGATCTGGATCATATTTTAACACTTGCAAGACTGGTCACATCGAGTCGAGTGTTTTGCTCTCTCTGAGTGCATTTTGTTTTCTCTGCTATTAAATCTTTCATCACCATTTCTATTGTTAATATCTGAATCTGAGGGATTACATATTTATCATTACACACTAGTTCATACTTTCTGATCCATATCCTCTGCTTCTGTTCTACTCAGCACCCTCATATCCCTCATATCAAGTTTTGAATGTGAAGTGAATACCTCAAGGTTTAATACACATTTTAATGGGTAGTTAATATCCCATGGTTATTTTCTAATGGGGATTTAATAGCTGTTTTTAATGTGAGGGTTACTACCTCTAGATTTTTCACACTCTCATACACAACTTTTTACTTTCTAATCCAGTCTTGTTTCTTTCTTCTTGGCTTTTTGGCAACAGTTTTTTATAGTTATCGGTCGGTATAAAAAATGTGTACCCTGGGAGGTTGCCAATGTAAAACCATTCCTATTCTGCGACCCCAAGTTTTAGTACATTTAAACAAAGGAAGTGAAACTCATGAAACCTAAACATAGACACTTTCTCTCAACGAAATGGCATTAAGTTCCCAAATGCTCAAAATTGGGGGGATAAAATTGTGGAACATTTTTAAGATTACTGGTTTGTTTCCAATATTTTAAGTTTTACTTCCATTATATGTTTTGACAAGGGAGATGTATGAAGTGTTATTTACCACAAAATCACTATAAAAGTCTTCTAGTGCACAAAAATACAGAATAAAAGCTTATCATTTCTTCATATTGAGGGTTTCTGTCTACTATTTTAAGCTTTCATTAAATAAATTAAATTAATTTAATTAAATGTGACAGGTGAAGTGGCAGTTGTAAAATCGCATCAGGATATTTCAGTAAAATGCTCTTGATACCGAGACACCAGCCCTACTAACTCATCCCTAGTTTTCAATGAGGAGTTAATCAGACATGGGTTTATATATTTTACTACGAGACAAGCCCTAACCTTCTGATCCACATCTACCTCCTCTTTCTCCTCAGCTTCTGTCCTACTCAGCACTCTGACATCTCTAAGTAGTGGCAGTCCATGCTTGAAATCCTCCTCACTGCGCTGCAGTGAGCCAGAGCCCCGGATACTGATTACGGGTTTGGAGGAGGGCAGCACCAGCAAGGTTATCTCAATATCTGGGATATTTGGACTCCCCCCATCTTTGCACCTGTGAGATGGCAAGAATTTTAATTATATTAGCAAAAAAATACTTTCAGTAACACTATTCAGAATTTAACAATTTAAATAATATATAAATTCCACAGAGAGGTGAACAGTTGGGCAATAAAGTTCAATGTTACAAAACTTAGATCTTTTGCCTTACATTAACAATATTTATTAAGTTTTTTTCTCTGTCCTGAATTATGGAATTATAAGTAAGTAATGATTATTATTTATCAAGGTCCTTCACTGGAGATTCTAGTTCTTTTTCAACTTTTATAGTGTTTAATCTCTACAACCTGCAGATTCAAAACATGTCCACTAGCCAGAGTCCAAAATCAGATATCTGGGGACAAAGAAAGGGTTAACAGCCACAGAGACACCCAGAAAGAAGAACCTAAGATAGAAAATCTTAATAAGAGAACAGTTAACATTGTAATTTTAATCTCAAGGATGACATAGAGGTAGATCAGATGTCATATGGCAACTCGTCTTTAAGATCTTTATTACTTTAAGATCTTATTACCTTAAGATCTCTATTACTTTAAAAATCTTTATTACTTTAAGATCTCTATTACTTTAAAATCTTCATTACTTTAAAACCTTCATTGCTTGCAGGATCTTCATTGTTTTATATTCTCACATGGCACAATTTCTTGCAATTATTTTGGCAAGTTACGAATATTGTTACAATGTTATATTATAGTATGGCACTTTCATACAGTACTACTCACATGACGGTGGTGGATATCTTGACATGTCTGTTTCCCTGTGTGGGGAAAAGGCGGGTGTTGATGTAACCCACTTTACGCAGCAGTTTCTCTACACCTTTTACCGTGCTGCCCTGAATGGTGATCTCACTCATCTCACTGTTAAATGCCACTGACTGGAAAACACAAAACAACACACTTTAAATTGACCACAAATTTAAAATTTTACCTGCAATATAAATTATATTCTTGGGTTTAAATACACTCACTTTTTCCAACTCCTTCAGCTACAATACACCAACTTTCTGGTACTCTCTTCATTTCTATGTAAGAACAAGTTCCTCAGATGTATTCTTTAGGAAACATGTTAAGACTCACCTCTTCAACTCAAGCTTCCCTACTTAGTATCCCACCCCCATTCTCACCTACACCCGTGGATTTTATTGACCTATATCGTCCCTTGACAATCCCTTTTGTCAATTATTTTGTCAACTTTGGGCACTAAGTTCCAGCTTGTATGGAATAAAGATGTCCTGTACAGTGCTTTACCACACACTATACTATTTTTGTCCTTAGTTTTAGTATTCACCATATGACTTTCTCCTTTAGTCTTAACATTCACCATATAACGCTCTATTTATTTTTGGCACAGACTATATCCCTTTCCACCTTAATACTCCCTATGCCACTCTAGATATATTGTGGAGTTTTACTATGCACCATGCCCCTTTCGACTTTACTTTTAGCACTCACCATGCCACTCTCCATGTCCTGCATTGCGTGGAAGTCGAGTTTCTCCTGACAGTCACACATACACTTGAGCACACGGTCATTTTCTGTTTTGCCATTAAGAATACTCAGACCGGCCAGGTAGCCCTTGAACTTCTGACTCTGGTGCTTCTCATTTCCTGTAAAGTCATGGGTTTTTCAATTGGTACTTTTATTGGATGAAACCACCATATTTGGTTTGTACATCCACTTTTAATCTTGTATGGTCATATTGGGACAGGTCATCAGTATTTCCCACATCTTGTCAATAAGTGGATTTGAACCAACCGCTACAGAGGTGAAAGCTAGGTGATTAAAGGCCAAAGCTGATTACCACTGAGCCACTGAGCTTCTATGAATATGCAGTGTTGATTCTAGGAATTTCAAAAAGTGGGGGCGATCCCCCACCACTACACAAAATGTGGGGGAGGGGCTAAAAATTCTGGGGGACGACTTTATGATAAGTTTAAACTAATAAAAAATACATTTTCAGTTTATTTAGGCATTTTTAACAGTGGACTTCTATTAATTAGTGGTCAATTTTTATTGTCTTGCCCAATAAAAATAAACTTCAAGGCTAGTGATAGAATTTAAAAAAAATACTGAAAATGGTTATTTACATCAAAGTGGCTCCTGTCATGGCATTATGGTTTTAAGTTTTCATCTGAAGTCATGGCATCACAAATTCAGTCATTACACCATCAATTCATACAAATATGTTGGAAAACCCCACAGAATACCATGACCTCATGAATAGTAATGAGTAGTCCACAAATTCTTCAAGTAAAATATTGCTAAAAAATCCAATGGAATCATCAAATATTTTTTACGCATACATGAGCTCTGTAGTCCTTCTAGTATTTGATCTTAAATCAGAAAATATTAAGAATTAAAACCACCACGAAAATCTGTATACCATCAATTTGTACGAATATGTTGGAAAACCTCACAGAATAATGTGACCTCATGAATATTAATGAGTAGTCCACAAATTCTTCTAGTAAAATATTGTTAAAAAATCCCATGAAATTGTCAATATTTTCTACGAATCTGAGCTGAGCTTTGTGGTCCATCTAGTATTTTATCTTAAAGCAGAAAATATTGTTAAGAAACCTCATTAATATTAATGAGTTGTCCATGAATTTTGATCTTCAAGTAAAATATTTTCTAGACATACATTGTTGGGAAACCCCACAGATACGTAGGGTCAGCACCGGCTTGCCTCTCCTGTTGTGGTAACAATCCAGTCTACTGTAAGTTTCGTTTTTCTTGCAGCCATTTTTTATATAATCATCCACTTTCAGCTTAATTTTATATTTTTGGGTATAATATGTCCAAATACTGTCTGTACCTCATAATATATTGGAGTTTGTAAATGATCACGAAACCAAAATCGTCTACAGGCATTATTCGAAGAATGTTTCGACGGAAAAATCAAAACCTCGACAAACTCTCGCTCCACGCATCGTTTCGATTTCTTTGATCTCTCGTCTTTTCGCTTCGTATGTATATCCCGCATTGCCTTGTGCTGAATGCGTTCTTTTACAATCTTGTCCCCGCATACTTTGATGAAATCCGCGAGCAAAAGCAAATTAATGCGAGATATCGCAGAAAACGCATCCTAGAAGCAACTCTGAATATGGCATAAAAGCATCAGTTCAAACCACTCCAAGCCCACAATTATAGAGGAGTGCCAACTGATCATTTACTAAACTTGATGGCAACCAGGCCACTGAGGTGAACAAAGAAAATAGTTACTTAGAAAAATGTAATATGTTATACTAAAATATATTTACCAAAGAAGGAAACACTATACTGAAATTCTGTTTACACTTGGTCATACAATTTCTACATTTCTTTACATACTATGACTTCAAAGGTGAAAAGGGAACACTTGAAAAAAAGCTCACATATTATTCAAAGCAAAAGTGACAGAAAATATGAACTTAATGAAAAGGCCACCAATCAATACTTGTTTGTATAAGGTACATGTAAGGGCATGGCTATTTATGAATTATAGATCTTAAAGAGTACTACACATCCAGGGAATCATACATTACTAAGGCTTGTTTTGACTATTCAACAAACTTCACATATTGTATAATTGAATTGCACATTTCGAGGACAAGAAAACTCTCTCCTGAACACCCCACAATGTTATTGAAACACAAAGGAACATTTGACATAAGTGAAGCTATTTCAAAATGCAAGGGAGCGAAAAATCCATAGTATCCACCAGTTGCTATACGTTGGTTACAATAATATGATCTCCATCAGCCTAAAAATCTTTCAGTTTGGCAGTGGTAGCCAATAATTACATCACTAAGTGCACAATAATAGGAGCAATTAAACTGCATCAAAATCAAAAGCCATAAAATAAAGGGGACCAGTATTAATTCACTTTCAGTGAATAAAATTTTAACTTTAACGAGACCCACATTTGAAATACATATATAGTTCTAAGACTTTGTATCCAAGGGTTTTTATGGATCAGACTTTTATCTGAATGAAGGGCTGACTTTGCAAGCGGATGATATATTTGTGAATTTCTGGTAATTATACTAACCCATCCAGCAAGCTCCAATGGTGAGCGTGGTGAAATGGATCTTTTTGGAGGGATGTAGAGCCCAGTCATCTATCACTTCAGGATTATTGTGACTCTCCACAAATCTCTGGCCATCCACATACAAAATAGCCTGAAAAACACAGTATAATGGTCCAAATGGGTCATAACTCACCTTTATTAAAGCAGGGTATCTTGATATTAATGGCTTTAACCTTCAGGGTAAGACTTTATGCTTGGTGTAAAGAGGCAGAATATAATAGTCACAAGCTGGAAGAATTTGATGGACTTTATTATTGAATAAATGCCAGACATGTCAGAGTAAGTAATCCATAATTCGACACACATCTCAAATTTACATCCTAAATGTATCATTTCCTGAAAATGCAATGTTCTACTTCATTAAAAAAAAAACATCATAAAGCATTTAACATGAGACTAGACTTCATAACTCATCCTTAATGGTTTATCAAAAATTCATATACAAAATTTAAAAAAATAAGTGTAGAAAATAAAAAAAAACTAGAGGATCGCTCGCAAAAAAAAAGATAATGTTTTTGCATAGCAAAAACAAAGCGTCCCGAAAAGGATATAAAGGTGAGTGCTAAAGTATTAAGAAAATGCTTCGTTTCTAGCCTTATACTGTTGTGGCAACCAAAGTCAGCGCAGTCTGCTCTATCTAGCACGGTTTTCAAGATATAAGCATTTTTGTGTTTTGCAAAAAATTAAAAAATTAAAAATGTCCGCTATATTTGGCGAGACAAAAATATTTTGAAAATTGGCATGGCTACTCTGCAGAGATACCCAGCAGGTCCAAAATTTTGTTGAGTTCGCTCCATATAGCACGGTTTTCGAGATATAAGCATTTTTGTGTTTTGCAAAAACTTTGAAAATTCAAAATGGCCACCATTTTTGGGGAGACAAAAATTTTTGTCAAGAACACTGCCGCGGTATGTATCTCCCGCCGAGCATTAAAGCAGAAGAAATAGCTTTTCCGAGATATTCACAATTTTTCATTTTCGTGTGTGAAAGCTTTTCCAAAAGTAGGTGAATGAGTTATTTGAGAAAAATTGGCTATCTGCAATACTATTAAGAGATAATTCACATTTACTCATTTTGAGTAGGTGAATAATTATCTATGGATCTGAAACTTCACCAAGTGAAAGCTCTCCCAAAAGTAGGTGAATGAGTTATTTGAGAAAAATTGGCTATCTGCAATACTTTTAGAGATAATTCGCATTTACTCATTTTGAGTAGGTGAGTAATTAGCTATGGGTCTGAAACTTCACCATGTGAGAGCTCTCCCAAAGTAGATGAATGAGTATTTGATAAAAATTGGGTATCCGCAATACTTTTACAGATAATTACCATTTACTCATTTTGAGTAGGTGAATAAATAGCTATGGGTCTGAAACTTCACAGAGTGAAAGCTCTCCCAAAAGTAGGTGAATGAGTTATTTGAGAAAAATTGGCTATCTGCAATACTTTTAGAGATAATTAGCATTTACTCATTTTGAGTAGGTGAATAATTAGCTATGGGTCTGAAACTTCACCAAGTGAAAGCTCTGCCAAAAGTAGGTGAATGAGTTATTTGAGAAAAATTGGCTATCTGGAATACTTTTAGAGATAATTCGCATTTACTCATTTTGAGTAGGTGAGTAATTAGCTATGGGTCTGAAACTTCACCAAGTGAAAGCTCTCCCAAAAGTAGGTGAATGATTAATTTGAGAAAAATTGGCTATCTGCAATACTTTTAGAGATAATTCGCATTTACTCATTTTGAGTAGGTGAGTAATTAGCTATGGGTCTGAAACTTCACCATGTGAAAGCTCTCCCAAAAGTAGGTGAATGAGTTATTTGAGAAAAATTGGCTATCTGCAATACTTTTAGAGATAATTCGCATTTACTCATTTTGAGTAGGTGAGTAATTAGCTATGGGTCTGAAACTTCACCATGTGAAAGCTCTTCCAAAAGTAGGTGAATGAGTTATTTGAGAAAAATTGGCTATCTGCAATACTTTTAGAGATAATTCGCATTTACTCATTTTGAGTAGGTGAGTAATTAGCTATGGGTCTGAAACTTCACAGAGTGAAAGCTCTCCCAAAAGTAGGTGAATGAGTTATTTGAGAAAAATTGGCTATCTGCAATACTTTTAGAGATAATTCGCATTTACTCATTTTGAGTAGGTGAGTAATTAGCTATGGGTCTGAAACTTCACCAAGTGAAAGCTCTCCCAAAAGTAGGCGAATGATTAATTTGACAAAAATTGGCTATCTGCAATACTTTTAGAGATAATTCGCATTTACTCATTTTGAGTAGGTGAGTAATTAGCTATGGGTCTGAAACTTCACCAAGTGAAAGCTCTCCCAAAAGTAGGTGAATGAGTTATTTGAGAAAAATTGGCTATCTGCAATACTTTTAGAGATAATTCGCATTTACTCATTTTGAGTAGGTGAGTAATTAGCTATGGGTCTGAAACTTCACCATGTGAAAGCTCTCCCACAAGTAGATGAATGAGTTATTTGATAAAAATTGGGTATCCGCAATACTTTTACAGATAATTACCATTTACTCATTTTGAGTAGGTAAATAATTAGCTATGGGTCTGAAACTTCACCATGTGAAAGCTCTCCCAAAAGTAGGTGAATGAGTTATTTGAGAAAAATTGGCTATCTGCAATACTTTTAGAGATAATTCGCATTTACTCATTTTGAGTAGGTGAGTAATTAGCTATGGGTCTGAAACTTCACAGAGTGAAAGCTCTCCCAAAAGTAGGTGAATGAGTTATTTGAGAAAAATTGGCTATCTGCAATACTTTTAGAGATAATTCGCATTTACTCATTTTGAGTAGGTGAGTAATTAGCTATGGGTCTGAAACTTCACCATGTGAAAGCTCTTCCAAAAGTAGGTGAATGAGTTATTTGAGAAAAATTGGCTATCTGCAATACTTTTAGAGATAATTCGCATTTACTCATTTTGAGTAGGTGAGTAATTAGCTATGGGTCTGAAACTTCACAGAGTGAAAGCTCTCCCAAAAGTAGGTGAATGAGTTATTTGAGAAAAATTGGCTATCTGCAATACTTTTAGAGATAATTCGCATTTACTCATTTTGAGTAGGTGAGTAATTAGCTATGGGTCTGAAACTTCACCAAGTGAAAGCTCTCCCAAAAGTAGGCGAATGATTAATTTGACAAAAATTGGCTATCTGCAATACTTTTAGAGATAATTCGCATTTACTCATTTTGAGTAGGTGAGTAATTAGCTATGGGTCTGAAACTTCACCATGTGAAAGCTCTTCCAAAAGTAGGTGAATGAGTTATTTGAGAAAAATTGGCTATCTGCAATACTTTTAAGAGATAATTCGCATTTACTCATTTTGAGTAGGTGAGTAAAATGGCCGCCATTTTTGGCAAGATAAAATTTTTTTGAAAATTGGCATGGCTACTCTGCAGAGATACCCTGTGGGTCAAAAATTTCGTCGAAATCACTCTATCTAGCACGGTTTTCAGGATATAAGCATTTTTGTGTTTTGCAATTTTGCGAAAAATTCGAAAATTCAAAATGGCCGCCATTTTTTGCGAGACATTTTTTGTTTGAAAATTGGCATGGCTACTCTGTAGATATACCCTGTGGATCAAAAATTTCGTCGAAATCGCTCTATCTTGCAGGGTTTTCGAGATATAAGCATTTTTATGTTTTGCAATTTTTGCGAAAAATTCGAAAATTCAAAATGGCCGCCATTTTTGGCGAGACAAAAATTTTTTCAAAATTGGGATAACTACTCTGCAGAGATACCCTGTGAATCAAAAATTTCGTCGAAATCGCTCTATCTAGCACGGTTTTCGAGATATAAGCATTTTTGTGTTTTGCAATTTTTACGAAAATTTCGAAAATTCAAAATGGCCGCCATTTTTGGCGAGACAAAAATTTTTTGAAAATTGGGAAAAGTACTCCACAGAGATACCCTGCAAGTCAAAAATTTTGTCGAAATTGCTCTATCTAGCACGGTTTTTGAGATATAAGCATTTTTGTGTTTTGCAATTTTTGCGAAAATTTCGAAAATTCAAAATGGCCGCCATTTTGGACGAGACAAAAATTTTTTGAAAATTGGGAAAACTACTCCGCAGAGATACCCTGTGGGTCAAAAATTTTGTCGAAATTGCTCTATCTAGCACGGTTTTCGAGATATAAGCATTTTTGTGTTTTCCTTATTTGGAAAATTCGTAATGATTAATTAATCATTAATTACTCGGCCATTTCTTGACCAATCAATGCCAAAATCTAATGATTTCCAGATTTTAATAGAATGAATGTATTTGCCAAGTTTCAGGTGAATTGATAAAATTCCTTTCAAGTTATCATCCGGACAAGCTTCCCCATCGAAAAAAGACATTTTTGGTCATGTGACCTCTCTGATTGGTTGAAATGTCACTGCAGCATATTCAAAAAAATTCCCCAAGGCTACTGCCTAAACCTGCCAAATTTGAAAAGAATCCGCCTAACGGTTACAGAGTTATAAGGAAAACAAAATGCGGAGCCGGCGGAGCCTGAAGCTCTCCCATACACAAACAAGCGTCCCTTGCGGGACGCTTAATTCTGATGAAATTCTACACATTTGACAGGCACCACAATTTAAATATGGAAGTGTATTATACCCCAAAAACCAAATTAGGTAATGTGTTCATAAAAAATGAAAAACACACCAAATCAATTCAATGACCTATTACTCTTTTATTTTATTATTATTTTTTTGTTTTTTTTTTTTTTTGTTTTGCTTATTAAATATGATTACATCACCACCCAAGAAAATGACCTGACTCCAGTATAGCTATTAAGAACAAAGGATTCTCCATGATTTCTCCACCCCAGCCTCTTAAAACAACAGAACACTTTATATATGTACCCTACCAACCTTGAATAGAATAAATACAATGTATGGGTCTCTTGTTCTTTTCAATTAATCCAGTACCCTGTAATGTAGATGGAGAGAGAATCTAGATACAGATTGAATCTGATTTGCTGCTATGTTCAATTTCCCATAAAGGGCTCAGATGTATCTCAGGAGAAAACATTTCACACTGCTTCACGAGCCATAAAATCAACAAGAAAAAAAAAGATACCAATGAGGGATTTGTTGTAGTCAAATTTAATTATAGCCAGATTATCTCAATTATAAAGATAGACAGTATTTTATTCACGATTCACCATTTTTTTTCTTAAGATTTAACAAAATCCATGTTACTTGTTTTTATTTTTGGATAAAAAGTTATATACCACACAAAAGGCAACACCATGGCTGAGGCCTCTGATAAACACTGCAGTGAACAAATTGAGATACTAAACTGAATGCATATGTAATTTTTACATGCATCTACCTTTATCAAGATCACTGTTACAGTACTTTTCTTGTAATTGCAACATTGAATACTTTCAGTGTTCGCGTTAGGGTTTATGAAATGTGGGGTACCCTGTACCACGTGTTGCAGCAAAAACGGGGTACCACAGCATGAATATGGGGTACAAGTAAGATTCTGCACATATTCCTCAAGATATACTGTTTAGATACATCCAGTTACTAAACTATGAGTTTTTTATTTATTTCATGGACTCTCACAGTAAAACATGTCTTGGTTCTTGTAAAATTAATTTTAAAGTTTTTAAGTTACACCAGAATAAGGAAAATAGTAAAAAAAAATCATGTTGACTTTCAACAAATTTTCTCCCTTAATTTTGGAAGAATTTATATGCAGCAAAAACAAAAGAAGCACTGTTCAATTTCCTATCCACCGATATATAATATGTTTCTGTTTATAAAGCAGTTTTAAAAATATTTGTAATAGTTAACCCCTATCAAAAAACTTCATTTCACTGGAATTTAAGATTTTAATTTTAATTTTGTTTTGTATGATTCTTTCTTTAAGCTATCAATATCATATTTATATTGTTTGAAAGACAAATATTTGTAGTTTCTGTTGCTTTTTATTTGACAAAGAAACCATTGAGTAGTTCCAGAGAGATAGTGTTTTTGTTAAATATTTTCGAATGCCACAGTTTATATTTTCCAGGGGACTTTCCGGGATAAAAATCAAGAATTTCCGAAATTTAGTATAATGTGTCTCCCATGAAAATCCTCCAATATTGCCGTTCTGGTTTGTTGTTTCAATTGTTTCCATGTGGCGGTGTTGCAGTAGCTATTTCTTCCTTACAGTTTCATGTCTTGTACTTCCCAGTCGGTTACTGGTTAACTGTCTCTTATTTAACAAAACATGAGAACCAAATAGTCTTTCATATTGTAAAAGAAGAAGTCAATTTCCGTGGTAAAAAAAAAACAAAAAAAACAATCTTCTCTGCAAATAAAAGTGGATTATGATATTTGTATGTAACGTTAGTAAAGTTACTTTACATTGAAATGTAAGCAGAAAACCGGTAGCTGAAATTTATGGCGGTTTGCAAATTCATTTACTGTACCAACGATACCGGTACTACCACAACTCCCTATTTCCATGCAGAGATCATGCTTTCTTTTGATGTATAACATTTAGATGGCAGGTTAGAACTAGCTTTTAATGCAAAAGTTGACTGTAAAATTTACATGTATCTTAAAATCTTCAAAATTTGCATTAAATGTCACAGTAGTGTTGTGAAAGATAAACCGGTATGCATTTTTTCCTTTGTTTATGGCAAAAATAGTGAAATTCGCAAAGAATATTTGGGGACCAGTTATTGAAAAACATCATCATTTTAGGCACCTAATGGTGGATACTTCATCAAAACGACAAAAAAATATATATATTGTAAAATATGTCACATTTTTACTTAATATTGAGCAAATATGTTTACGTACTTAATAATTTCTCGTGAAAGCCATTTCCAGTTATAAGTTCTGCCCCATGTACGCCGTTCAGATAATTTTACTGCACACTAGCATGCATACGAAATACCAGATTTTGTTCGTTTCAAAGCCCCGGTAACCAGTTTTGATTTCTAAAAATGGTCACCACTGTATCACAGGTATGCCTAAGCATTCAAAGACAAGAAGAAATATGCTACTACTAACTATTCAAAAAGCCTCGCCACCTTTCACTGCACATCATGTCAACAACATTATATATCTCCAAATTTTTAGCAAATTTCATTTTACAAATATTTTGGTTTTATTATTTGCTCACAGGCAGTAGTAACCACCCTTCTGGTTAAAGCTTGTCCTCTCATTTTGTCATGTTACCAACTAATACGTCAAAGGAAATGCCCGCCCATCCATCTCCCTGCAATCCCCCCTCTCCCCCCACCTAAATCCCACTCCTGCTGCATAAGCAGACCATTAGGATCAATGCAAGTGCCATTGCCTTCTAATACACAAGATGGATCCCCTGCAATTGCTGCATACTGCTGCCTTTTAACTAGGGACATTTCAGGCTACTGTGGAAAATGAGCTCAGTTTTGAGGTTTCTTTTCTCCACGTCTTTCAGAAAATAAGTTTGCTATTCTTTAGTGGCTAATATTCTAAAAGGTCTTCATACTTACAAAATTCAGTATTTTGTGAAAGTAATCATGCTCTAAATAGGCACAAAAATGATAATGAATTAGTAAACTTTAAAAAACCTTTGTGAGTGTGAACAAGACAAATTTGTTATTTCAAGTCTGTGGTATATGTGAGTTAAATTTGCTTCGAGTTTGAGCAATAAACATATAATCTTTATCCTTTTAAATAAAAAAAAAACTTAAGTGTTAAAGATACTCAGAAAGTTCAATCACTCTGTCCAACACTGCTTCATCTGCAGCTGTAAGTCAATACAGAAAGGTGGTAGAACATGTGATAAGCACCCATAAACATAATGAAATGTTGACAAACACCCACAAAAGGAACTTTGAGGAGCCACAAGGGAATCACTTGTACCAATGCTCCTTTCTCTCTTTTTTAGGGTTTCAGTCACTTAAAAGGCTACAAAAGCAGAGATTGTACAAAGGTGCACAATACACTGGCTGGTGTACGGAACTTTGCCCTTCAGGTACTTTGCCCTTCAGGTACGTTGCCCTTCGGAACTTTGCCCTTCAGGTACTTTGCCCTTCACTAAATATGAGGGGTAGGAACTTTGCCCTTCACTAATTAAAAATGCCCTTCACATGTAAAAACCTTTACTGGGAGTAATAGCACACTTTAGTACTATACAGTACTATACTGGGAATGAATCACCACAGGAAATGTAAAGCCCTTCACATTCAAAAAAGTTTTATTAGGATTACTTGCATACTACATAAAATCCAGAAATAAAATCCAGAAGTTAATTCGTAAAGTTGTCATACCCTTACAATAAGTGCTTTTTATTATTTTTAATATGTGTAATTAAGCTTAAATGGATCTAATTTGTGGATCAACAAACTGATTCTACATACTACATAAGACACAACTATGTACAAGCCCTTCATATTTTTAAGAACATTTGTTGGGATTAATTGTAGATCTTAATTGCATACTATACAGAGGCCCTTCATATTTTAACAAAGTTTAATTAGGATAAATTGCATACTACATAAATTATTGAATTGAATAATACATAAAACTGGATTATTGATTGTCTAGAATAATAGCCTTCAATTATGTAATCATATGATAAAGTATCTTCTGTGATCATGGACTGAAACAATAGAACTGCCACAACAGTAAGAAACCAGTTATGGGTTTACCAGTCTCTCATTCATTCACCATCCATTTCCCTTTTCACCTCAATAGCCAATTCAACAAAAGGTCTGTCACCCATAGAAATGTATTGTGGGGATTAACTTGGACAACAGTCTTTTTGTTGGGCTTGACATGCATTATACAGTTATATATTATACATACTTGGCTTCCTCAACAAAATAAACACAGTATCTCATTCATTCACCATCCATTTCCCTTTTCACCTCAATAGTAAATTCAACAAAAGGTCTGTCACCCATAGAAATGTATTGTGGGGATAAACTTGGACAACAGTCTTTTTGTGGGGCTTGAAAACAACTCGTTTACACACATGAATGGACAATATTTATAATTTAAATTTTTTTTCATGTGAAGGGCATTTTTAATTAGTGAAGGGCAAAGTACCTACCCCTCAAATTGAGTGAAGGGCAAAGTACCTGAAGGGCAAAGTTCCGAAGGGCAACGTACCTGAAGGGCAAAGTACCTGAAGGGCAAAGTTCCCGGATTCACACTGGCTAGAGTAATTCCCTTCCTTCATTAGATTTAAAGAAATCCTGCTGGCACAATACATTAGAATCCTACATACTCATATGCAAATATGATTACATATGCTTGCATATTCACATAAACAAAGTTCATTTTACACTAAGCCCAGTTGCCTGTGGTTTGTGACATCTGTTTGTATATACTAATATGTAGTTGTGACTGCAGCGTTTTACCCCATACATTTATTCTCCAGGGTTTATTGATTTCGATTAATTTACACATAAAAATTAACGAGTTTCTGTTACACTGTAAGTATGATGACAAAATACATACTGAACACATAACTATGACGTCTAAACCTCAATATGACCTAGACTTGAAAAAAAATTTCAGCAAATTCCCTTTGTTTATCAACTCTTATGTTAAAATAATAAGGGAATTCCCTGCTACTAGTACCACAGAATCTCAGGAAATTCTGCTGGAGTTTTATACTAATGGTATTTCCATTCATAGGACAAATATAATTGATATCATTCACTTCTAGTGACTGAAAAATGAAAAAAACACTGAAAAATCGATCAGACTGAAGAGTTTAACACATTTACATGTTTATGCATATTATGACATTAACACAGTTGTATCCCACTAAGTACAGTACTGTGTTTAAAGCATGACTTTTTTTGAAGAGTCGTTGTAATTTTTAGAACTGCGTGTGAAATTATGTGCCTAAAAAGCAATATGATTATTTGCTCACTGAATAAGCCACTGTGTGGTATCAAAATTGACTTGATCCTAGACCTCCATAAATTTCTACAGAAGAATTTACTGGTTTGTCTGACAGAAATCCATACCAATAAAACAGGACTTTTTGTTGAAATAACTTCCAAAGTCATACATGGCAACTGATGTACCCAGATCAGATGACAGTATTTTTTTGGTATTTTTTATCAGGTCCCGTCTATGCTGGTCCTGTCAGTAGGTTGTGTAATATCCGTCACTGAAATCATTTATTTGAGATTAAATCTGGCCTGCATAATGCATAGAAAAACCATTTTAAGTGATGATGACTAACAAGTACATCCGGGAAATTTTAAGTAAAAATACATTTTTAGTGCTTGTTAAATTATAGAAACCCACACTCTCTAGCCTACCCTTTGATAAAAGCTACAATACTGATTACAACTAGACTTATGCCATTTGCTTTATTGCGAGCCTGCGGTGTATCCCCGAACATGGCAAACATGTAGAAGCAATAATAAAAGACAGAGGATGAGGATTCCTGAAGTTATAAGCATTTTTAAGTTTGGCTATCTTCGTTTGGCCGTGAAGCAGGGGTAAAGGTCAAATCTGACCACATCAGAAGATTCCCAGGCCATGATTTCCTATAAGTTGGTTTCACATTGCAAACCTCTAGGACCAATAATAAGCGACTTATATCAACTTTAAGCTTTGGCTATCATCGTTTGACCTAGAAGGGGCCCATGGTCAAATCTGACCACATCAGAAGATTCCTAGCCCAGGATTTCCTAAACGCTGGTTTCACATTGCAAACCTCTAGGACCAATAATAAGCGAGTTATAAGCACTTTTAAGTTTGGCTATCCTCATTTGACCTTGAAGGAGGGGCCAAAGGTCAAATTGAACCACATCAGAAGATTCCTAGCCCATGATTTCCTATATGTTGGTTGCATATTACAAACCTCTAGGACCAATAATAAGTGAGTTATAAGCACTTTTGCAATAGTTTTTAAGTAACAACCGATTTACTCAACAGTGACAATGTCAAAGTAGCTATTACTCCGCAATGCAATGAGCTACAGGTCTGCAATTTTACTATGTTATAGGTAACCCAAAAGTAGCTGAATAACAAATTTAAACAAAATTCTCGAAATGCAATAGTTTTCAAGTCAATTTTTTTAGGTTTTTGACTCCCGAGAGCATAATTTTGACTCCTAGCCTTAAAATAGCTATTACTCGCTTGATTTTGACCGCAGGAATACAAAAAAGATAGGGTGGTGAGACATCCTACCCACCAATCCATGCACTAAATATAAAATAAATCTGAAAGAAACTGTGCCCTACAGCTTGAACACAAGCAATAGTCAAAACTAGAGGAATGCTTTTGCAAACAAACTTAAAGTTTAAAATGCTTTGTGGTTTTAATAAGCATGCTGTAAAGCTAAGAATGCACAAAGCTGCACCGTATACTTTCCCAATACCTCTTAATACATTCTGAAGCTATAAAAGCAACAATAAAGGAGATATAAGGCAAAAACTGAAAATCAGCTATTTTATGACCCCAGTTTGACCCATAAGGGGGGTCCGGGGGGTAAAACTGACCAGCTATTTAGACTCTCCACATATGCTTTCCCAATACCTCTTAATACATTCTGAAGCTATAAAAGCAACAATAAAGGAGATATAAGGCAAAAACTCAAAATCAGCTATTTTACGACCCCAGTTTGACCCATAAGGGGGGTGCCGTTGGGTAAAACTGACTGGCTATTTAGACTCTCCACATATGGTTTCCTATTACCTCCCAGTACATTTTATAGCTCTAAATGCAATACTTAAGAAGATAATAGTGGGGTTGGCCTAAATTTAAGGCTTTCAGATTGGAAGGTGTCAGAAAATCACTTATAAATGAGACATTTTTCAAGGGATTGCTCCCAAAATCTAATCAGCTCGCGTTTTCGATAGTATGAACAGGCGTGTCAAATTATAAGGCTGTGTAGCAAGTAGTTTTTCCTGAACTGCGATGACTGGGGGGGTGTGGGGGTGTACTTCAAAAAATTGTTTTTGATCATGTGGCGGCGGCGAGGAAACTGAGGCGAAAACAAATAAGCGCCCTTTCAGGGACGCTTAATTAGTCAACATTTTTGACGTTTTTGACTCCCCAGCGCATAAATTTGACTCTTGGGCTACCAAAATAATGGGGTAAATACCAAAAGAAATGTGGCTTGTAGGTTGAACACAAGAAAATCTCTGCGGACACGGATGCGGACAATGACCGTGCGTGATCCATAGTATTCCCACTTTTCGGGGATACAATAATTAGACAATGCCAAAAAACACCATGAAATCCGGCTTATAGTGGTTTACACAATGCTGCACTCCACTAAATTTTTTAATAATTGTCAAAGTCATTGTGTGTAAAGATATTCAGTTTCAATATTTTAATTATGGCTTGTATTTGGGCACTTGGCTGTAAAAGACGTCCGTCACATTGTTGTGTGTGTACTGTACTCTAAATAAAAAAAGAAAAAATAGCATCAGAGATGCCCGTATCCCACAGTCTGGGGAAATATTTTTCAACACCATGAGATATAGAAGTAGTACAACAATACAAAGTTCAAGATACTTTCAGAGCAGCGTCAGTTATATTAAGGTCCAAATAATGCTTAAGTAGACAAAAATAATGTCTGTATGTAAAGATGAAGTATTAAAACAAAACAATTCAATTATAAAATGACAGCACTTATCAGTAAACCAAAAATGGCCGAATTATAGTTTGGATGTTTTGAATATTACCCATGCATACAGAAGTGGCAATACATTAAATGAATGTTTATGTGTGGTGTTGGAGAAAAGCCTGTGGCTCACTTGATGAAATTCCATCTGTTAAAATGGGAACTTGCAAAAGGAAATTCTTAATGAATTCTAATATGACTTTAACAGTGCTTAATCTGCATCAACAGACAGACCCAAAGGCGCAACAAGATTTTAAAGGTCAATACAGCAAGGTCAAAGGCCAATCAGTGTCACACCATGACATGGCACACCTAAAACCCTCAACCAATGTCCCTACCAAGTATAAACTTCCTACACCTTACAGTCTCTGAGATACAGCCTGGACAAGATTTTATAGGTCAAGGTCACTACAGCAAGGTCAAAGGTCAAATCAAGATCACACTATGACGTAGCACACCTACACCCCCTAACCAATGTTCCTATCAAGTATCAACTTCCTACATCTTACGGTTTCCAAGATATAGCCCGGACCAGGTTTTATAGGTCAAGTTCACTACGGCAAGGTCAAATCAAGGTCACACCATGACGTTGCACACCTACTACCCCCAACCAATGTCCTCACCAAGTATCCGCTTCCTACACCTTACAGTTTCCGAAATACAGCCCGAGGTCAGACCATGACGTTGCATATCAACACCCCCTAACCAATGTCCCTACCAAGTATCAACTTCCTACACCTTACGGTTTCCGAGATATAGCCCGGACAAGATTTTATAGGTCAAGGTCACTACAGCAAGGTCAAAGGTCAAATCAAGGTCAGACCATGACGTTGCACATCTACACCCCCTAACCAATGTCCCTGCCAAGTATCAACTTCCTACACCTTATGGTTGCCGAGATATAGCCCGGACAAGATTTTCAAACTCAAGGTCACTACGGCAAGGTCAAAGGTCAAATCAAGGTCAGACCATGACGTTGCACACCTACACCCCCTAACCAATGTCCTCACCAAGTATCCACTTCCTACACCTTACGGTTTCCGAGATATAGCCCGGACAAGATTTTCAAACTCAAGGTCACTACGGCAAGGTCAAAGGTCAAATCAAGGTCAGACCATGATGTTGCACACCTACAACCCCTAACTAATGTCCCTGCCAAGTATCAACTTCCTACACCTTATGGTTGCCGAGATATAGCCCGGACAAGATTTTCAAACTCAAGGTCACTACGGCAAGGTCAAAGGTCAAATCAAGGTCAGACCATGACGTTGCACACCTATACCCCCCAACCAATGTCACTGCCACGTATGAACTTCCTACACCTTACAGTTTCTGAGATACAGCCCAGACAAACTATTTCCCGCCACCAGCACGCCCGCACATCCGGACACCATGGGTGAAAACAATACCCCGACAGCCCTTAAGGGCTCTGGGGTAAAAAGTAGTTGTTTTACCATCATTCCCTTGTGCAAAGAAGTGAAGCTAATAGGAAAGATTAAGTCAGTTTACATCTTAGTAGTTGACAGATACGGTATATTGCTGTTATTAGTGGTATCAGTAAGTATTTTCCGCCACTCTGCAATTTATTCTTGTTCCCACTGAATTAATATAAGTTCCTTTTTTTTCTTTTTCATTCTACACATTATCATTACTACTATAGCCATTCTTGTTTATTCCCTCTCTTCTATGAGAATTTGGCCAAAGATGTAATCATTGTTATTATTGGTATTATTAATATTGTTACCACTGCAATAAGTCTATAATTTCGCCCTATCTTATGGGTAGTCAACACAAATATTACTATATTTACTGTTATTACTTCTACAAGCCTGAACTTTTATTTCCCCTAGTTCCTGGATTAATTTGGTTTCATTTTATTATTTTATTACTAGTATTGTAACACAGTTATTATAGTTCTCATCACTGCTATAACTCTATGCATTAATTTCCCTCACCTCTGCTTATTTGTCAGAAATGTTCTCTTTATTATTATTATTATTTTATTATTGTGGTAAAAATGTTGTCACTATTATTATCACTACTACAAGTCTATGCCTTGATTCCCCTCACCTCTGGGTAGTTGACAGATATTGCATAGTGATGCCAGTCCCCGTCACACACTTCAGGCGTGTGCCACCTCCACTCTGCAGGTGAAAACTCATTCAGGTCAATACCTTCTGCATACTCCTTTCTCATCAACAGCACCAGTTTGCAGTGATGCACAAAGATAGAGTAGTGGTGTCTGTTCTTGCCTGAAACACATGGAAAAGTACCAAAATTATAGATGCAAAAAGGACTCAATGTTTAGCCGATTAATACTGGAACTAGGTGACAGTGGTACACAAAAATGAAGTATGCACTACATATAGTAATGCACAGATCTCCATATAAATATGAAATTTATCTGAACTTAATTTACTTAGAATTCTCTTTAATTATAACCAGGAATAATCGATGTCAGCACTAAAGACATTTTTTTTTTCTTTATAATTTGCCTGGTTATCAGCATGTTTGGTTTTCCAGGAGGTGGAAATACTTCACACGAAAGCAATCATTTGCTTTCACAAGAGCATATGATAGTTATTTTTGACAATCTTTTTCCTGACAAAAATTGTGCGGTGTGGGGCGGGGGACAGCCTGGCAGGGAGAGCTTTTTGTTTGCTTCATATTGAGACACTCTGTGTTTATCAAGTACTGCTGCTAAACTAATGAAAAAGTCTGTCACATCCAATATGAAATGTGACCTTCAAGTAAATAGAGCAAGTTTTTAGCTTTATTCTGGCCAGGTTTCCTGGAAGTGTGCAAAGTCTTTTATATACATCAATGCCACACACATAGCATCTAATTTGTTTTAACAAAGAGACATAATCAAGGATGATTAATGAAAGCTCAAGGAACCAGAGATAATATGGTTTAATGAAAAAGAATTTAATTATTCTAATAAACTTAAAACTTCCAAAGTCATCCTCAATGGTGCCCCTGTTCACATTCTCATTCACCCCATGTAAAAAAAGCATATGAAATATGTGTACTAGGGCTGGGACGGGTGCTAAAAACAGCCTTGAGTACCCGCACTCTGACAACTGACCCGAATACGAGTAACCACGAGATTTAGTATCTACCATTAGCAGTCTTCTGTAAACAAATGGGAACGAAATTTTGGAAGAAAAATGTCTTCTATTTAACCAGGTATTATAGAATATCGATTAAATTATACGTTTTTAAGCCAAAACCACAACTTTAATATTATACGGCTGAAATGCATAAATGTAGCATATTTTACACGGGCGATAATACAATAATTGTGAGTAATCGAGTAGTTAAAATGGATTTGAGTCCTACCAAATACCGACTCGTCGATCTAGGCTTGAGTAACCTTTTGCAGCCCTAATGTGTACAGCTATCATTCTCAACAAAATGTTAAGTTCAGAATGACATCTTTCACCTGACCCTGTACTTCAGATTTTTCTCAGCTTTTCACCCTGTGTGCATTACCCCAGAAGATATAGGCACATTAAGATGCTAAAAAATTTTGAACAAACACTCCGTAACCCGAGATTGATAGATCTGTTTTAACACTGCTTGGACTCATGGGAAAGGTCATTTATCATGATGGATAGTTGAGTAATGGAGAAAACCAGTGCATGCTAGCTGGTCACAAATCTGTACTGAAAAGCAAGTACAAAACCTATCTGCTCTATTCTGGCCCCTGGATTCTAACCCATGACCAAGGAGGTAGGAAGGCATGGGTGCTAGAGGCTTGTGGGAGATAATAAGGATCTTCCAAAAATCTACCTATCATATTAACATTGTGATTCCAATGTGCAAAATTTGGGTCAAAACTTTAAAAGAATGATATACTAAGGGTTTTGTACAAAATGTGAAAGTGTAAAATTCCAGACAAAGAGATTTTGTCAGCAGGTGACATTTCCACAAATGATTTCTTTGTTGTTGATTTCCTCACTATAATTATACAAGCACCAACATTTGCCTCTCAGCAGGTAAACAAGGACTATTTAATGAGACAGGAAAAACAATAATAACTAGAGGATCGCTCGCAAAAAAAAAAGATAATGTTTTTGCATAGCAAAAACAAAGCGTCCCGAAAAGGATATAAAGGTGAGTGCTAAAGTATTAAGAAAATGCTTCGTTTCTAGCCTTATACTGTTGTGGCAACCAAAGTCAGCGCAGTCTGCTCTATCTAGCACGGTTTTCACGATATAAGCATTTTTATGTTTTGCAAAAAATAAAAAAATTAAAAATGTCCGCTATATTTGGCGAGACAAAAATATTTTGAAAATTGGCATGGCTACTCTGCAGAGATACCCAGCAGGTCCAAAATTCGCTCCATATAGCACAGTTTTCGAGATATAAGCATTTTTGTGTTTTGCAAAAACTTTGAAAATTCAAAATGGCCACCATTTTTGGGGAGACAAAAATTTTTGTCAAGACCACTGCCGTGGTGTGTATCTCCCGCCGAGCATTAAAGCAGAAGAAATAGCTTTTCCGAGATATTCACAATTTTTCATTTTCGTGTGTGAAAGGTCTTCCAAAAGTAGGTGAATGAGTTATTTGAGAAAAATTGGCTATCTGCAATACTATTAAGAGATAATTCACATTTACTCATTTTGAGTAGGTGAGTAATTATCTATGGGTCTGAAACTTCACCAAGTGAAAGCTCTCCTAAAAGTAGGTGAATGAGTTATTTGAGAAAAATTGGCTATCTGCAATACTTTTAGAGATAATTCGCATTTACTCATTTTGAGTAGGTGAGTAATTAGCTATGGGTCTGAAACTTCACCATGTGAAAGCTCTCCCACAAGTAGATGAATGAGTATTTGATAAAAATTGGGTATCCGCAATACTTTTACAGATAATTAGCATTTACTCATTTTGAGTAGGTGAATAAATAGCTATGGGTCTGAAACTTCACCAAGTGAAAGCTCTCCCAAAAGTAGGTGAATGATTAATTTGAGAAAAATTGGCTATCTGCAATACTTTTAGAGATAATTCGCATTTACTCATTTTGAGTAGGTGAGTAATTAGCTATGGGTCTGAAACTTCACGAAGTGAAAGCTCTCCCAAAAGTAGGTGAATGAGTTATTTGAGAAAAATTGGCTATCTGCAATACTTTTACAGATAATTCGCATTTACTCATTTTGAGTAGGTGAGTAATTAGCTATGGGTCTGAAACTTCACCAAGTGAAAGCTCTCCCAAAAGTAGGTGAATGATTAATTTGACAAAAATTGGCTATCTGCAATACTTTATGAGATAATTCGCATTTACTCATTTTGAGTAGGTGAGTAATTAGCTATGGGTCTGAAACTTCAAGTGAAAGCTCTCCCAAAAGTAGGTGAATGATTTATTTGAGAAAAATTGGCTATCTGCAATACTTTTAGAGATAATTCACATTTACTCATTTTGAGTAGGTGAATAATTAGCTATGGGTCTGAAACTTCACCAAGTGAAAGCTCTGCCAAAAGTAGGTGAATGAGTTATTTTAGAAAAATTGGCTATCTGCAATACTTTTAGAGATAATTCGCATTTACTCATTTTGAGTAGGTGAGTAATTAGCTATGGGTCTGAAACTTCACCAAGTGAAAGCTCTCCCAAAAGTAGGTGAATGAGTTATTTGAGAAAAATTGGCTATCTGCAATACTTTTAGAGATAATTCGCATTTACTCATTTTGAGTAGGTGAGTAATTAGCTATGGGTCTGAAACTTCACGAAGTGAAAGCTCTCCCAAAAGTAGGTGAATGAGTTATTTGAGAAAAATTGGCTATCTGCAATACTTTTAGAGATAATTCGCATTTACTCATTTTGAGTAGGTGAGTAATTAGCTATGGGTCTGAAACTTCACCAAGTGAAAGCTCTCCCAAAAGTAGGTGAATGATTAATTTGACAAAAATTGGCTATCTGCAATACTTTATGAGATAATTCGCATTTACTCATTTTGAGTAGGTGAGTAATTAGCTATGGGTCTGAAACTTCACCAAGTGAAAGCTCTCCCAAAAGTAGGTGAATGAGTTATTTGAGAAAAATTGGCTATCTGCAATACTTTTAAAGATAATTCGCATTTACTCATTTTGAGTAGGTGAGTAATTAGCTATGGGTCTGAAACTTCACCAAGTGAAAGCTCTCCCAAAAGTAGGTGAATGAGTTATTTGAGAAAAATTGGCTATCTGCAATACTTTTAGAGATAATTCGCATTTACTCATTTTGAGTAGGTGAGTAATTAGCTATGGGTCTGAAACTTCACCAAGTGAAAGCTCTCCCAAAAGTAGGTGAATGAGTTATTTGAGAAAAATTGGCTATCTGCAATACTTTTAGAGATAATTCGCATTTACTCATTTTGAGTGGGTGAGTAATTAGCTATGGGTCTGAAACTTCACCATGTGAAAGCTCTCCCACAAGTAGATGAATGAGTTATTTGATAAAAATTGGCTATCTGCAATACTTTTACAGATAATTCGCATTTACTCATTTTGAGTAGGTGAGTAATTAGCTATGGGTCTGAAACTTCACCAAGTGAAAGCTCTCCCAAAAGTAGGTGAATGAGTTATTTGAGAAAAATTGGCTATCTGCAATACTTTTAGAGATAATTCGCATTTACTCATTTTGAGTAGACGAGTAATTAGCTATGGGTCTGAAACTTCACCAAGTGAAAGCTCTCCCAAAAGTAGGTGAATGAGTTATTTGAGAAAAATTGGCTATCTGCAATACTTTTAGAGATAATTCGCATTTACTCATTTTGAGTAGGTGAGTAATTAGCTATGGGTCTGAAACTTCACGAAGTGAAAGCTCTCCCAAAAGTAGGTGAATGAGTTATTTGAGAAAAATTGGCTATCTGCAATACTTTTACAGATAATTCGCATTTACTCATTTTGAGTAGGTGAGTAATTAGCTATGGGTCTGAAACTTCACCAAGTGAAAGCTCTCCCAAAAGTAGGTGAATGATTAATTTGACAAAAATTGGCTATCTGCAATACTTTATGAGATAATTCGCATTTACTCATTTTGAGTAGGTGAGTAATTAGCTATGGGTCTGAAACTTCAAGTGAAAGCTCTCCCAAAAGTAGGTGAATGATTTATTTGAGAAAAATTGGCTATCTGCAATACTTTTAGAGATAATTCACATTTACTCATTTTGAGTAGGTGAATAATTAGCTATGGGTCTGAAACTTCACCAAGTGAAAGCTCTGCCAAAAGTAGGTGAATGAGTTATTTTAGAAAAATTGGCTATCTGCAATACTTTTAGAGATAATTCGCATTTACTCATTTTGAGTAGGTGAGTAATTAGCTATGGGTCTGAAACTTCACCAAGTGAAAGCTCTCCCAAAAGTAGGTGAATGAGTTATTTGAGAAAAATTGGCTATCTGCAATACTTTTAGAGATAATTCGCATTTACTCATTTTGAGTAGGTGAGTAATTAGCTATGGGTCTGAAACTTCACGAAGTGAAAGCTCTCCCAAAAGTAGGTGAATGAGTTATTTGAGAAAAATTGGCTATCTGCAATACTTTTAGAGATAATTCGCATTTACTCATTTTGAGTAGGTGAGTAATTAGCTATGGGTCTGAAACTTCACCAAGTGAAAGCTCTCCCAAAAGTAGGTGAATGATTAATTTGACAAAAATTGGCTATCTGCAATACTTTATGAGATAATTCGCATTTACTCATTTTGAGTAGGTGAGTAATTAGCTATGGGTCTGAAACTTCACCAAGTGAAAGCTCTCCCAAAAGTAGGTGAATGAGTTATTTGAGAAAAATTGGCTATCTGCAATACTTTTAAAGATAATTCGCATTTACTCATTTTGAGTAGGTGAGTAATTAGCTATGGGTCTGAAACTTCACCAAGTGAAAGCTCTCCCAAAAGTAGGTGAATGAGTTATTTGAGAAAAATTGGCTATCTGCAATACTTTTAGAGATAATTCGCATTTACTCATTTTGAGTAGGTGAGTAATTAGCTATGGGTCTGAAACTTCACCAAGTGAAAGCTCTCCCAAAAGTAGGTGAATGAGTTATTTGAGAAAAATTGGCTATCTGCAATACTTTTAGAGATAATTCGCATTTACTCATTTTGAGTAGGTGAGTAATTAGCTATGGGTCTGAAACTTCACCATGTGAAAGCTCTCCCACAAGTAGATGAATGAGTTATTTGATAAAAATTGGCTATCTGCAATACTTTTACAGATAATTCGCATTTACTCATTTTGAGTAGGTGAGTAATTAGCTATGGGTCTGAAACTTCACCAAGTGAAAGCTCTCCCAAAAGTAGGTGAATGAGTTATTTGAGAAAAATTGGCTATCTGCAATACTTTTAGAGATAATTCGCATTTACTCATTTTGAGTAGGTGAGTAATTAGCTATGGGTCTGAAACTTCACCAAGTGAAAGCTCTCCCAAAAGTAGGTGAATGAGTTATTTGAGAAAAATTGGCTATCTGCAATACTTTTAGAGATAATTCGCATTTACTCATTTTGAGTAGGTGAGTAATTAGCTATGGGTCTGAAACTTCACCATGTGAAAGCTCTCCCACAAGTAGATGAATGAGTTATTTGATAAAAATTGGCTATCTGCAATACTTTTACAGATAATTCGCATTTACTCATTTTGAGTAGGTGAGTAATTAGCTATGGGTCTGAAACTTCACCAAGTGAAAGCTCTCCCAAAAGTAGGTGAATGAGTTATTTGAGAAAAATTGGCTATCTGCAATACTTTTAGAGATAATTCGCATTTACTCATTTTGAGTAGGTGAGTAATTAGCTATGGGTCTGAAACTTCACGAAGTGAAAGCTCTCCCAAAAGTAGGTGAATGAGTTATTTGAGAAAAATTGGCTATCTGCAATACTTTTAGAGATAATTCGCATTTACTCATTTTGAGTAGCTGAGTAATTAGCTATGGGTCTGAAACTTCACCAAGTGAAAGCTCTCCCAAAAGTAGGTGAATGATTAATTTGACAAAAATTGGCTATCTGCAATACTTTATGAGATAATTCGCATTTACTCATTTTGAGTAGGTGAGTAATTAGCTATGGGTCTGAAACTTCACCAAGTGAAAGCTCTCCCAAAAGTAGGTGAATGAGTTATTTGAGAAAAATTGGCTATCTGCAATACTTTTAGAGATAATTTGCATTTACTCATTTTGAGTAGGTGAGTAATTAGCTATGGGTCTGAAACTTCACCAAGTGAAAGCTCTCCCAAAAGTAGGTGAATGAGTTATTTTAGAAAAATTGGCTATCTGCAATACTTTGAGATAATTCGCATTTACTCATTTTGAGTAGGTGAGTAATTAGCTATGGGTCTGAAACTTCACCATGTGAAAGCTCTCCCACAAGTAGATGAATGAGTTATTTGATAAAAATTGGGTATCCGCAATACTTTTACAGATAATTAGCATTTACTCATTTTGAGTAGGTGAATAATTGGCTATGGGTCTGAAACTTCACCATGTGAAAGCTCTTCCAAAAGTAGGTGAATGAGTTATTTGAGAAAAATTGGCCATCTGCAATACTTTTAGAGGTAATTCGCATTTACTCTTTTTGAGTAGGTCAGCAATTAGCTATGGGTCTGAAACTTCACCAAGTGAAAGCTCTTTGGGATAGCTGCTCTGCAGAGATACCCTGAAGATAAAAAATTTCGTCGAAATCGCTCTATGTAGCACGGTTTTCGAAATATAAGCATTTTTGTGTTTTGCAATTTTTGCGCAAAAATTCGAAAATTCAAAATGGCCGCCATTTTTGGCAAGATAAAATTTTTTTGAAAATTGGCATGGCTACTCTGCAGAGATACCCTGTGGGTCAAAAATTTCGTCGAAATCGCTCTATCTAGCACGGTTTTCGAGATATAAGCATTTTTGTGTTTTGCAATTTTGCGAAAAATTTGAAAATTCAAAATGGCCGCCATTTTTTGCGAGAAATTTTTTGTTTGAAAATTGGCATGGCTACTCTGCAGAGATACCCTGCGGGTCAAAAATTTCGTCGAAATCGCTCTATCTAGCAGGGTTTTTGAGATATAAGCATTTTTATGTTTTGCAATTTTTGCGAAAAATTCGAAAATTCAAAATGGCCGCCATTTTTGGCGAGAGAAAATTTTTTTGAAAATTGGCATGGCTACTCTGCAGATATACCCTGTGGGTCAAAAATTTCGTCGAAATCGCTCGATCTAGCAGGGTTTTCGAGATATAACCATTTTTATGTTTTGCAATTTTTGCGAAAAATTCGAAAATTCAAAATGGCCACCATTTTTGGCAAGACAAAATTTTTTTGAAAATTGGCATGGCTACTCTGCAGAGATACCCTGTGGGTCAAAAATTTCGTCGAAATCGCTCTATCTAGCACGGTTTTCGAGATATAAGCATTTTTGTGTTTTGCAATTTTGCGAAAAATTTGAAAATTCAAAATGGCCGCCATTTTTTGCGAGAAATTTTTTGTTTGAAAATTGGCATGGCTACTCTGCAGAGATACCCTGTGGGTCAAAAATTTCGTCGAAATCGCTCTATCTAGCAGGGTTTTTGAGATATAAGCATTTTTATGTTTTGCAATTTTTGCGAAAAATTCGAAAATTCAAAATGGCCGCCATTTTTGGCGAGATAAAATTTTTTTGAAAATTGGCATGGCTACTCTGCAGATATACCCTGTGGGTCAAAAATTTCGTCGAAATCGCTCTATCTAGCAGGGTTTTCGAGATATAACCATTTTTATGTTTTGCAATTTTTGCGAAAAATTCGAAAATTCAAAATGGCCGCCATTTTTGGCGAGACAAAAATTTTTCAAAATTGGGATAACTACTCTGCAGAGATACCCTGAGGGTCAAAAATTTCGTCGAAATCGCTCTATATAGCACGGTTTTCGAGATATAAGCATTTTTGTGTTTTGCAATTTTTGCGAAAATTTCGAAAATTCAAAATGGCCGCCATTTTTGGCGAGACAAAAATATTTTGAAAATTGGGAAAAGTACTCCGCAGAGATATCCTGCGGGTCAAAAATTTTGTCGAAATTGCTCTATCTAGCACGGTTTTTGAGATATAAGCATTTTTGTGTTTTGCAATCTTTGCGAAAATTTCGAAAATTCAAAATGGCCGCCATTTTGGGCGAGACAAAAATTTTTTGAAAATTGGGAAAACTACTCCGCAGAGATACCCTGTGGGTCAAAAATTTCGTCGAAATCGCTCTATCTAGCACGGTTTTCGAGATATAAGCATTTTTGTGTTTTCCTTATTTGGAAAATTCGTAATGATTAATTAATCATTAATTACTCGGCCATTTCTTAACCAATCAATGCCAAAATCTAATGATTTCCAGATTTTAATAGTATGAATGTATTTGCCAAGTTTCAGGTGAATTGATAAAATTCCTTTCAAGTTATCATCCGGACAAGCTTCCCCATCGAAAAAAGACATTTTTGGTCATGTGACCTCTCTGATTGGTTGAAATGTCACTGCAGCATATTCAAAAAAATTCCCCAGGGCTACTGCCTAAACCTGCCAAATTTGAAAAGAATCCGCCTAACGGTTACAGAGTTATAAGGAAAACAAAATGCGGAGCCGGCGGAGCCGGCGGAGCCGGCGGAGCCGCCGGAGCCGGCAGAGCCGGCGGAGCCAGAAGCTCTCCCATACACAAACAAGCGTCCCTTGCGGGACGCTTAACAAGCCATACAGGTAGAGCTAAAAAAAAAAGATGAGAAAATGTGGCCCCTCATCTGCTCAGTATCATTCTATGCTACTTTCGTCTATGCCTCCTCCCCTGTGATCAGATTATTAGCCATATGTAGAGGAGGCCATTGATTCTGGTACATTTAGCAGAATCCCCAGACCTGCTATACTCAAGGGGTAAACACCTTCCAGTCTTAAATGAAGAAAATTTGCATGTCCCCCATTACCACAATATGATACATCAGGACAGTAAAGCTCATTTATATCTGAACTTAAAATCTTCAGCTCTAAATACAATATGACATTTGAAAATATAAGGTTCATTCAATATTTGAAGTGGCTGTTTTTTCTAATGTACTTAATACTAACAGCAGTTACAGCTTGAGTAAAGATTGACTCAATATGTGGAGGTCTACTGTTGAGAGTATTGAATTATTCCTGTTAGTGTGGCTGAATATTCCTTTATTAAGGATGAATACTTAGTTGTGACTCACACATATAGCTGGCATTGCTCTCTTAAAAGTCTCAACGTTTATAACACATGTATTTACATGTATATTATTGTTATTTTTTTCTTTGAATTTAAGAATATCTAAATCAATATATACAAATACTGGCTCTATACAATGTAAAAATGAAACAGTCATTTTTCACAAAAAGTTACTGCCATGAATCTCACAAAAACAAAAGCACTTGGAGAGTGTGGAACCTCCGCCAAGGTAAATGATAATAAGTGGGAAAATCTGGATTTTTTTGTATCATGACGGTGATCAAGATCACTCTCAAAATTTAATGAGATCACAGTTGGGCCAAAACCCATTTGATAATTTTTTTCCATGAAGTTCTAACCAGTAATCTTTGTGTAATTCTGCTCACAAGCAAACACAACTAAACAGTCATGAATATAATACCTCCTTAGCAGAGATAAATATGGGAATAGTACAATTTTAAATTCAAAATTTCCTGGTAACAGGTAAAATTTTTTTATTTTCTTGGAACTATAAATATACTTCCAGTAGATTGGAGTTTCACTTTTACCAACTACTACTTAAAGAAAAAAAACCATAAACCTTTTTGTTGACCTGGCCAATGTCCTTTAAATTTAAAGCATTTAGAATATCACTTTTAAATATATTTTAAATATCATTTTTTACAAAAAATATGTGTCAAGCTATTTATTTCTTTTGTATCACGCATTTATTGAATGGGAGAGAAGTTACCTTGTTGAGACAAATTATTTTCACTATCCCAGATAAAAGACAAGCAAATAACTTGAAGAGGACCCTTGTATCCCCAGTAACCAAATTTGTTGCCAATCCGAGTGGCTGTTTGAGGTCTGGTTTGGGTGAAAAATTAGATCAAGGTGTTGGAATATGGCAAAGGAACAACACCAAGAAGATTCAATTCACTTCAGCAAAGTAATGAAGGAGCCACTTGTGAAAGCTTGCTAATGCATAAGGAGCACTACTTGTATTTTGCCATAAAAAAAACTCTTTCAACAGAGATCTTTCTTAGCTAACCTATAGATGTTACAAAAGCAAAGTGTTGAAACCAAGAGTCACAACCAATTTCTATGAATATCCTTATATTTTTTCACAGCTGAATATTGTTGAGGTGAACCACAAGGAATCCATATTTAAACATTCTATAAACAACACATTTTCCAGGCAATGGACTAAATCTACATTGATAAGTGACCTTGAAGTTACTTTTAATTTAAGTGAATTTCTCTCAGTGGAGATACACTCCTGTTTGGCTGAGAGCATGTCCACAAATCCAACCTTGCTGCCTATTTCACCAATTATACAGGTCACTGAAGGTATTTTTTAATATCTTACACTGGACAATGCAGGTGTCTGATTGTCCTCTATTATCCATGTAGAAAAATATCAAATAAAGGTTTAATCATATTTTAGTAAATATCGACTTTTATTGTGTAAAGATGCAAGACTGACATTTTATATCTAGTGCATGGAAACAGTAGTATTAATTATTTCAAGTTAGTGGTTAGCACTCTGAAACACCCACAGAATCTTGTGTCCTGGACATATTGCCAAAGTTAGTACAATTATTATCAGTAATTTTACACATTGTTACTGAAATTGTACCTTACAAATAAACCATACCAGTCAACATCCTAAAAATTGGCCTTCAAAAGACTACATTTATCTTCCATTAGGTGACAAAACTTTGTTTCTACAGCCTACAATTTATATATCCTGTCTTGACTAATGCTGTATTTAAACAAATAGTTCAGTCACTGCTGACTCAGGTGCCATATTAGTTACAAAAATAACTTGCTTAAGGGAAACTGTTAACTTGCTAGCCATATCAAAAATAAAAATACAACTTTTACCCAAATTTGTAATATTTGTTATGTCTCTATAATGATTGTGTGGAAAGATTTTAAGTTGTGTTGAACAAGACAATAGACATATTGTTTCAAGTCTAGTTTACCACTGTAACATGACTCAAGTGTCTGAAATAGTAGCACAGGAGCTTTTGTCTCAAAATGGCTTCTATTTCAAGCCAGGAATGAAAAAAAATGACTTCAAATGAAAAATATCATTTCCTTCAGGTTATGAGAGAAAGTATGAAGCTACATTAAAACATGAACATTTTTACAAGAGACACAAAAAATAGTCTGTGTATCAATAGAGCAGTTGTATATGTCATGATTATATGACTCTGACATGGGTATTAGCTAACATTAACAGTCGATACAGGGTGAGGGCTAAAAAGTAGACACCAGTGTGGGTGCCATATATGGATATTTCAATACTGATTATGTTTTCATATTTCAATAATGATTTAAAAATAGTCAAATTTCAATATCATGTCCGTAAGCCAGTGAGCAATTTTCTGAACAAAGTTTTCTAATTTATAAGTAATATACTGAATATTTTATGACTCATTAAAAGATATAAATATGAGAATATTTACAGAGAAATGTACGGAGTTTCATTACCTTCTCCATCAGCATTGCACATGATGTGTTCCTTGTTATCAATGTTCTCTGTGGGCTTGTCATGCTTCATCCATGTCATTACAGTAAAGTGCTGCTCCAGGGTGTGGTTGAACTGGTCTTCTGGAACCTGGAGAGGTCAACCAGTGCACTGCTTTTAATACTACAGACTAGTACATTTGCTGAAATACTAGAAACTCACATGCATTGACTCTAAGACTAGCGATTCTAATTCAAAGGTTTCCTATACATGCAGCCAGTACAATTTAATGTGAACAAGTGCAATAACCTTAACTCTTCAGATTAGAGGGTATATCCTTTATCAATATTGGCGTTTTCATGGTTTTGGTACAGTTTTGATATCAATGTCTGAAGACATATATCATGCATGTAGCAATTTATTTTATTACTATCCACATGTTGTATACGGTCAAAGTATAACAGACAAATACAACAAAGTGACAGAGAGTGAAGAAATGGGCTAACTGAAATTCATTGTGACTAAACCTGATCTCAGAACTCGTGATACAAAAATCATACATTACTGTCAGAATACTTATTAATTTCACAAAGATGAATTTTTTTCTGGTCAATGTACACAATTACACTGACTCAATAAACACAATATAATCTGTAGGCCATTTATTACAATATAAATCTTAAGAGAATAGGTTTTGTATTGTCTGATAACTATTATTAGTGTTATTATGACAGTTAATAGAGAATATTTTTGGTGATGGTCTGTATCTTCTCTGAAATGCCTATACTTTTGAAGCTTGTGGAAATACCTTTGTGAGTATCCCTCTGGGATTTTTAGGAATATTTAATGAGACCTATAATAACTCTCCATCAAAAAAGACTTGTTTTCAATTCACCAGACACACACTATTGCACTGACAAAGCATTACAGGATATTAATGTCCACAAAATTGTGACGATTAATTAACTGAAAGGACCAAGGCCCATACAAAATATCTTAACAGAATTCATGCAGTAGCCTGATTTATGTGAATAATATGAATATCAGACTTCATAGAAACCTGATGAAATACCATTTAATGTTTAACCAACAAAAATAATTTTTATCATGTATATGGTATGAAGTGGGAAATCAATACAACTTCTTAATTTCCTCATATCTGTTGATATGCATCAATATTGAGTCATTGGGGATAACCCATGGAAAATAGCTTTTCAGCTTTCACGGGAAATCCAGTTTTCTTTCCTGTTGCATAATGATGGTGAAAAAGAAAAATTCCACTTGATTTCCTCTTTCTTTAGCTAATAAGAAAATGTCAGTGACCAAAAATACCTTTGCTTATTCTATTATAACAATCCCCAAACTAGAGACAAATCCCCAAACTCACTGACAATCCAATAAATAGCTAAAGTTTAAGCATGCATAGTGTAATAGTATTTCTGTTCAACATACATCTTCTTGAGTATTACTACTGCTACTTTTATTTTCTTTACTTAAAACAACAATTGTTCTGTTTTCCATTACAATCTTACAGATGTGTGTAAGTTTTTCATTCAAGCATTTTCATAGGGAGTCTGAATTAATTAATCAATCTAAAATATTGTTGTTCTTAAAAAAACATAGTGCATGCTGGTATAACATGAAAGGATTTCATGTTCTTCAAACACACAAACCTTTTCACACTGGTCAATTTTCACAATAACATATTGAAAATTTTCAGTAAAATGTGAGAAAATGAGATACCTACACAGATGATATGGGACATCAAGTGAAACCTATGTTATAATTCTATGAAGGGGGGGGGGGGGGGGGGGGGGGGGGGGGGGGGGGGCTCCCTTTACAAATAAGACAAAATAAAATAATCAAAATTTATGGACTCAACACATTTCAACTACAAAGACATAAAATTTTACCCCTAATAACCAACCTTTTATTAGAAGAAATTTTGTGATAAATATCTTTGAGAATTAACATCAGAAGTGTTATCCTGTACTCAACTTGTGACAACCATTGTATTACTGGGGCCTCCATATATGATGGCTGCAAATGAATGGATTTTACCACTATTGCCGTCAATTGGTGATGCTCAATAGAGGTATATTGCTTTTGAAAAAATCTAGTTGAGAGATAAAACCAAATTCTGATCAACCTGAGAATGTACTTGTTCAATAAATCAATAATGACCTGAGAATGTACTTGTTCAATAAATCAATAATGAATGGGATTTTACTTTACCTCCATGGCTCCAGTTTTGCCATCAAAGTAAAAGATCTGATCCCCCTCAGCCCCATCGTCCATTGAAGCATCTTCAGTCCAGCGTCCCTGGGATGGATGTGGCAACAAATCCACTATTTCCTCAGATGCACCTGAAAAACGAAAGGTCAAGATTTCAAATCACTTACATACATTTGAAAATAAATGCAAATAAACTCTCTTTTGAAAAATCAAAATACAATCTATTCATTGATATGAATGTGTAAAAAAAATCTATTTGAAAATAGGGATGAGTCGGTGTGAAAAATGTCTAGATCAGGAGGTCACCAATGCAAAACCGTTCCGATTCCAGGATTCCGCGTTCTAGTACACTCAATTAAACATAGACACTTCCTGCCATTGAAATCGCAACAAAAGTGCTCAAATGCTCAAAAATATGGGTTAATAGTGTTCAGTTTCTTCAAATTTGTGGTTTGTTTCCAATATTTTAGGTTTTACTTAGATTATAGGTGTTGACAAGCGAGATAGAGGTTGTGCAGTGTCATTACCAAAACATGGCGGTTATGCTAAACATAATCACTATCAAAGTCTTTAAATGCACAAATATATGGGATAAAAGCTTATAATTTCTTCAGATTTTGGGTATGTTCCTTCAGGTGTCTTCCTTCCATTATATGTGCTCATTGTGCTGACAAGTGGTGGTCATAAAATCCCATCACAGTATTTCATTAAAATGCTCTCGATACCGAGATATCTGGGATACCGATCCATCCCTATCTGAAAATAGTCCAAGAGTTTTCTGTTCCTTACTGAAGTTTGGGTCACTCTGTGACAGGTGTGCAGTATTGACCAGTTATTGGCATGAGCTGGACTCAAACCCATGTGCTTCTTAATATTCACTTGAACACATGCATCAACAGTTTTTGTAATTTTACAGATTATTCAATAACTAGATTTACTCACTGTAAAAAATAAACAATCCAGTAAAATAAATAACATTAAAAATATAACAGAAGTACTGTTCTTTGCAAAAAAAGTATAATCTTGGGATAAAATAGTTACAATAATGTACATCAAGTACTCAAATTGCATTTCATTAGCGTCTAATTCTCCTGGAGACTCGGTAACTATACTAATATTGCTACAGTTTCATTGAAAAAGGTTTTCCAAAATATATATTCATAGAGGAAACCTGTACACTGAAGATAAAGCTAACTCAGTGTGATTTATTGCTACTAGACATGCAAACCACAGTAAAAACACACACTGAGAGGCTGCTAAAAAAGGTTTAATGGATGAAAATAAGATACCTAGATTTAAATTAGTAATTTTTCAACACAATAAGCAAAATATCTAAACTACAGGAAGGTTTCCCTGGTATATTGCATGGCAGAGGTCATTGCACATTAATTTTCCTTTGTTTCGTGCCTCCTTATTTATAATTTTTTCTTTTCTTTTTGTTCTGGACTGTTATAGCAAAAGGCTTTACAGGAGAAAAACAATGTGCTTAAGCGCTTGGAGCTTGGGACACAACTTAATCAATACCAAACACACACTGCAAAATCCCCGACAATTACCAGAAACCACTGTGAATTCTGCCTAAGTTTTTATCATTATTATGAACTTTACATTTACTGAAACATTGCCCAGATTATCTAACAACTTTACTGTACAATTCAATGGAAAAAGATTGTTTTTTTTCTAGTAACTCTAAAATTGCCAAATCTGTGGAATGAGTCCACGAAATGGCCAGCAAAAGTGAGTAACTTTTCTGTAAAAGGCTGCAGAGAGAGGTTGAATTTGTTACTTCTGTAATGAACAAGGAGAGGTCCACATTCTTCACTTAGGAAAAGGTCATTTCCTGATATTTATAACCCGAGTAGAATAATCCATTTTCCTTGTAAATACAAAAACTCTTGTTGCCCGATAAAAAAGCCTGTATAAGCATGGAAATAAACATTAATGTGTGTAAACACTAGAAGATCTGACCGGTCAATTCATCTACATTTGACCTCTGCATTTTATTTTTTTTACCAAAAAAAAAAAAAAAGAAATCTCTCCATCATAGATCTCTGCTTTGGGTGGATGTTCTTCAAAAATGATAGTAGGTTTACTCCTGAATTTTTAATGTGTAAATCATAAATGGTAAAATAATTCTCTCTACCTGCAGTATATAAAAAAACTGCAGGATATATTTTTATTTATTTTATGAAATGGTCTTTCGCGGTAACAATTCGGCACGATGGTCTATTTGTACAGCCTCATCATGGCTTTATATACATACATGTAGATAATTTAGCCTGCAAGAGGCCTCAGCCTAATGTCGCGAGGCCAAAGAGCATTTTAAAATCGGTCATTCCTCAGTTAAATGTGATCCTAAAGTACATATGTTACATATACATTACGGATGAAAAAATCTGAAGATTGGGAGGTCCCCAATGCAAACTGTACCAATTCCTGAACTCCACATTTTAGTACACCCAAATCAAATATAAGACTCTTTCTGTTAACAAAATCACAAGAAAAGTCCCCAAATGCACAAAACTATGAGATAAAAGTGTGAAGTTTCTTCAAATTTATGCAATATTATATGTGTTGACAAGTGAGATAGAAGTTATAAAGTGTCATACGCAAAAATGGCACAAAAAAATTTGAAATAAAGGCTTGTAGGTAGTTTCCAATATTTAATTTTTCCTTCCATTATACATGTTGATACGTGAAGTGGTGGTTTTAAAATCTTGCAATGGTGTTTCACTAAAATTCTCTTGATACGGAGACACTGGGCCTGCAGACCCATCCCTAATATACATGGCAAGTGCCAGATAATAAATATACATATCAAAACTTTAACACTGCTGTGAATACAAGGGTTTATAGAGGATTTCATTATCAGGCAGATGATATGCAATACCTGAGCAGCCAGCTGGGACTGTTTATTCATCTAATGACACCTGTGAATACACAAAGAGAAAAATTTAATGTGATATTCCTCCATGTAATACACAGTTTACATCACTTACCACATAGTTTCATCTGAGAGTGGATGGAGTAGGTGTCCCTGTCACAGCCTTTGCCGATGTGGTCGGTCGTCAACTTCACCTTGACTGTAACGTCTTTTGGCTCACAGCTGTCACATAGATTCAGACTAATCTTGTCTGCCAGGGGCCGAGTACCAGAGCTAGGGCTATACTCCAAGTGGTCACTGAAGTCTGGTAATAAATTCCAAACAAAATAAAGCTATAGATCAAGTGAATCTACCAAAAACTGTGTTGAACAATGTAAAATGTCCACTTTCATATTGCCTTCACTAAACTAAGGATTATCTCCTAGAATATACTGAATCGGAAAAACCATGCTAGACAGGGTCTAGCGCAGTTTGTGAGTAAAACTCAGAATATTCATTCAGGGTTCACAGACAAATGACATAGTTAAAACATTATGCTTACATGGAAATAAAAATGTCATAAAGCCACAGATCAAGCTCAGTGAAATAAAATGGCATCAGAGATGCCCGTACCCCACAGCCTGGGAAATAGTTTTCAACACCATGACATATAGAAGTACTGAAACAGTACAAAGAACGGGATACTTTCAGCACAGTATCACTTATAAAGGTCCAAATAATGTTTAAATAGAGAAAATAACATCTAAGAGAAAGAAAATGTATGTAAAGATAAAGTACTAAAACAAGACAATTCAATAGCAAGATGACAGCATTAATCAGTAATCGGTATCAACTTCCTACACCTTACGGATACAGCCTGGACAAACTTTTTCCTGTCGCCCGCCCACCCACCCATCCGGACACCATAGGTGAAAACAATACCTGAACAGCCCTTAAGGACTGTGGGGTAATAAAATGAAAAAGTTTAACTCACTGAATGGATGGGTCGGTACTAGTGCTGTCACTCACCACTGCAAATTAATATCGAATATCGCCCACATTGGCCGACCGAGTAATGACATATGTCGACTTCATAAACTCACCTCAAAACGAAACTATTCAAATAATATGTAAAGTAATTTTGTTTTCTCACCTGAATACACCATTTTAGTGTCATGTTTGTCTTTTTATTTTGGTTGTTTATGCACTGTCAAACACAGGAACACTCTGAAAACTGTCAGTATATTAAAATAATTATCTAATTCCGATTTTATGAAGTGCTGTATAATGGCTATATTGCAGGGTTCACGATTACGCCGTCCGAGTATGTTAAACACGCTGTATTTCAGATTTGCACGCAAATTTCGGTTGCCAGTGTGTCTATCGGGACGCGATTTTTATGAAGAAAATATTTCTGCTTTAGAAGAGAATTTCAGTTGGCAGGAAGCGTAGATATGCGAGGGCGAGCAATATATATAAAACTAAAGATAAGCTTTATATTTTAAAATTAAATGGTTTCGAGCGATTTCCTGGCAAGTTGTTTATGTAAAGCGAGATTTCATGCGTGACGAGATCCTTCCAAAACAGCCAGTGAGTGCTGGTGTCATACACTAGCAAATCTACTCAAAACGTTATATTTCGAAAGAAAGCCTGAACTCTGCACGGAAACAGTCGAAACAACAAGCCAGAACGGTGAACTTTCGTGGGAGACAAATTATTGTACTAAATCTCGGAAACTCTTGATATTTAACCCCGGAATGTTGCCCGGAAAATAAAAGCTGTAACATTCGAAAATATTTACAGGGGATGTAACAAAAAAAAAAAAAAAAAAAAACTATATCTCTGGAACTACCCAATGAATTTTTGTCAACAAAAAGCAAGACAAAACTACAAATTTTTGTATTTCAAACAGTATCAATGCCATATTTGTAGCTTAAATAAAATCATACAAAATAAATTTCATTGTAATTGCACTAAAATGAAGTTTGTTGACTGGGGTTCAGCTTTTTAAAATATTTTTAAAATTTATTTATGGACATGTGCATATTATTTATCAGTATAAAGGAAATTGGATAGTGCTTCTATATATTTAAATGTATACGAAATACGAGAGAAAAATTATTACTTTTTCACACAGTGGTACCCCTTTTTGATGTGCCATAAAGTACAAGGAACCCGACGTTTCATAACCCTAACGCAAACACTGGACTCATAAAACAAGAGGAGAGTGCCCGTGAACGGGCACTGTGTCAGCTGACTGAATGTTTTTGATTGTGATGGTGATAATGAGAGGAAAGCATAATTATCAGGGAAAGGGCTGTACAGAAATACAGTAAATGTTAACTGAACAGCATGTTCGAAAGATATTCCGAAGCTGACAGAAGAAAAGGACAAAAAAGTTGTGCCCTGCAAATGGTATTATGAAATAAAGTAACAAGGTAATTGTTTAAGTGTAAAAAGTAGGTTAAAAATATTTAAAGAAATACTATAAATGCAATATCCTCGTTCGACCATGAAGAAGGGGTCCAAAGGTCAAATCTGACCATACCAAAAGATTCCCAGCCAAAGAATTTAGGATGGTTTACCATCCCAAACCTCTCGGACCAATAATAAGTGAGTCATAGGCACTTTTTAAGTTTGGCTATCCTTGTTTGACCTTGAAGGAGGGGGTCCAAGGTCAAATCCGACCACACAAAAAAATTCCCAGCCCATGATTTCCTGTAGCTTGTTTACCATCCCAAACTTGTAGGACCAATAATAAGCGAGTTCTAAGCAATTGTAAGTTTGGCTATCCTCAATTGACCTTGAAGCAGGGGTCCCAGGTCAAATCTGACCACACCAAAAGAATCCCAGCCCATGATTTCCTATATGTTGGTTTACCATGCCAAACCTCCAAGACCAATAATACGCGAGTTATAAGCACTTTAAGTTTGGCTATCTTCGTTTGACCTGGAAGGAGGGGTCTAAGGTCAAATCCGACTACACCAAAAGATTCCCAGCCCATGATTTTCTATAGGTTGGTTTTCCATTCGAAACCTCTAGGACCAATAATAAGTGAGTTATAAGCACTTTTAAGTTTGGCTATCCTCATTTGACCTTGAAGGAGGGGTCCAAGGTGAAATCCGACCACAACAAAAAATTCCCAGCTCATGATTTTCTATAGGTTGGTTTTCATTCCAACCTCTAGGACCAATAATAAGCGAGTTATAAGCACTTTTATGTTTGGCTATCCTCATTTGACCTTGAAGGAGGGTTCCAAGGTCAAATCGGACCATATTAATAGATTCCCAGCCCATGATTTCCTACAGGTTGGATACAATGATTTACTCAACAGTGAGAACCTGAAAGAAGCTATTGCTCAGCTATGCCATGACATAGAGGTCTGCAATTTCACTATGTTATAGCTGACCAAAAATTATGTGAATAACATATTTAAACAAAATACTCTAAATGTAATAATTTTCAAGTTACAACTGATTTACTCAAGAGTGAGAACCTCAAAGTAACTATTACTCAGCTATGCAATGAGCTACATGTCTGAATTTTTGCACTGTTATAGCTGACCTAAAAGTAGGTGAACAACATATTTAAGCAAAATACTGTAAATGCAATAGTTTTCAAGTTACAACTGATTTACTCAATAGTGAGAACCTGAAAATAGCTATTGCTCCACTATGCCATGAGCTATAGGTCTGTAATTTCACTATGTTATAGCTAACCCCAAAGTAGGTGAACAATATATTTTAACAAAATACTCCAAATGCAATATTTTTCAAGTTATAGCTGATTTACTCAACAGTCAGTGCCTGAGAATAGCTATTGCTCAGTTGTGCCATGAGCTACAGGTCTGTAATTTCACTATGTTATAGCTGACCCAAAAGTAGCTGAATAACATATTTGCACAAATTTCTGTAAAGGCAATAGTTTTCCAATTACAACTGATTTACTCAACAGTGAAAACTTCAAAGTAGCTATTACTCAGCTATGCAATGAGCCACAGGTCTGGAACTTCACTATGTTATAGCTGACCCCAAAATAGGTGAATAACATATTGCAACAAAATACTCTAAATGCAATAGTTTTCAAGTTATAAGTGACTTACTCAACAGTGATAACCTAAAAGTAGCTATTACTCAGCTATGCCATGAGCTACAGGTCTGAAATTTTACTATGTTATAGCTGACCCAAAAGTAGCTGAATAACATATTTATACTAAATACTCTAAATGCAATAGTTTTCCAATTACAACTGATTTACTCAACAGTGAGAACTTCAAAGTAGCTATTACTCAGCTATGCAATGAGCCACAGGTCTGGAACTTCACTATGTTATAGCTGACCCCAAAATAGGTGAATAACATATTGAAACAAAATACTCTAAATGCAATAATTTCCAAGTTATAAGCGATTTACTCAACAGTGATAACCTAAAAGTAGCTATTACTCAGCTATGCCATGAGCTACAGGTCTGAAATTTTACTATGTTATAGCTGACCCAAAAGTAGGTGAACAACATATTTAAGCAAAATACTGTAAATGCAATAGTTTTCAAGTTACAACTGATTTACTCAATAGTGATGACCTAAAAGTAGCTATTACTCAGCTATGCCATGAGCTACAGGTCTGAAATTTTACTATGTTATAGCTGACCCAAAAGTAGCTGAATAACATATTTATACTAAATTCTCTAAATGCAATAGTTTTGCAATTACAACTGATTTACTCAATAGTGAGAACCTAAAAGTAGTTATTACTCAGCTATGCCATGAGCTACAGGTCTGAAATTTTACTATGTTATAGCTGACCCAAAAGTAGGTGAACAACATATTTAAGCAAAATACTGTAAATGCAATAGTTTTCAAGTTACAACTGATTTACTCAATAGTGATGACCTAAAAGTAGCTATTACTCAGCTATGCCATGAGCTACAGGTCTGAAATTTTACTATGTTATAGCTGACCCAAAAGTAGCTGAATAACATATTTACCGTAAATGACCTATTTAGCGCACAGTGCGCTAAGGAAAGTCTATTTTTATTGAATTTTTGGTGCGAAAAAATTCCCCTTTTAGCGCACCCATTATGAAACACTTTCCGGGATGAAGTATAGGTCAATCCGGTAAGAATAACGGTGTTTCGACATTTAGAATCTACCGAAAGAACCCACTTCCTGTAAATATGGCGGTAGATGAAAACAAACTCGAAATCCATGGCAAAAATGTCAATTTATTAAGTAAAAATACGTAAATTATATAAAAAATATGTGGATATTAAAGAAAATTGAGAAAGGTGAGATTTAAGCTGAATAATCGGTCATTATTACCCTTTTGTAACCAACCGCGATTGTACACTGTCACTGTCTAATCATCCACCCACTAGAAGTTGTCCAGTATATTGCTTTGAAAAGAGATAGGGTGCGGTTACAAGGGCGGATGCGCTAAATAGGTCATTTACGGTATACTAAATTCTCTAAATGCAATAGTTTTGCAATTACAACTGATTTACTCAATAGTGAGAACCTCAAAGTAGTTATTACTCAGCTATGCAATGAGCTACAGGTCTGAAATTTTACTATGTTATAGCTGACCCAAAAGTAGGTGAACAACATATTTAAGCAAAATACTGTAAATGCAATAGTTTTCAAGTTACAACTGATTTACTCAATAGTGATGACCTAAAAGTAGCTATTACTCAGCTATGCCATGAGCTACAGGTCTGAAATTTTACTATGTTATAGCTGACCCAAAAGTAGCTGAATAACATATTTATACGAAATTCTCTAAATGCAATAGTTTTCCAATTACAACCGATTTACTCAATAGTGAGAACTTCAAAGTAGTTATTACTCAGCTATGCAATGAGCCACAGATCTGAAACTTCACTATGTTATAGCTGATCCCAAAATAGGTGAATAACATATTCAAACAAAATACTCTAAATGCAATAGTTTCCAAGTTATAAGCGATTTACTCAACAGTGATAACCTAAAAGTAGCTATTACTCAGCTATGCCATGAGCTACAGGTCTGAAATTTTACTATGTTATAGCTGACCCAAAAGTAGCTGAATAACATATTTATACGAAATTCTCTAAATGCAATAGTTTTCCAATTACAACCGATTTACTCAATAGTGAGAACTTCAAAGTAGCTATTACTCAGCTATGCAATGAGCCACAGATCTGAAACTTCACTATGTTATAGCTGATCCCAAAATAGGTGAACAACATATTCAAACAAAATACTCTAAATGCAATAGTTTCCAAGTTATAAGCGATTTACTCAACAGTGATAACCTAAAAGTAGCTATTACTCAGCTATGCCATGAGCTACAGGTCTGAAATTTTACTATGTTACAGCTGACCCAAAAGTAGCTGAATAACATATTTATACGAAATTCTCTAAATGCAATAGTTTTGAAGTTATAAGCGATTTACTCAACAGTGATAACCTAAAAGTAGCTATTACTCAGCTATGCCATGAGCTACAGGTCTAAAATTTTACTATGTTATAGCTGACCCAAAAGTAGCTGAATAACATATTTATACGAAATTCTCTAAATGCAATAGTTTTTAAGTTACAAGTGATTCTACTCATGATGGAAGTTACTGAAAAGCCCAAAAGTAGCTATTACTCACTTAGCTATTGAGACAGGCACCCAACTTACTCACCATATTGTAGCTATGAAAAAAGTAGCTGAATAACATATTTTAACAAAATGCTCTAGATGCAACAGTTTTCAAGTTATAAATGATTTTGTGCATGATTTCATGAATTTCAATGAATTAAAAATTATTAAAAAAATTTATTAAAAAAAAAGTAAGACAGATCCAGGTCTCATACTCACACAAGAGAATCTACCTCTGGCCTAGTACATATATGCAAGATATGAGAGAAATCCCTGCAATAGTCACTGAGAAAATTGTGATTAAGTGTTGAAATTTTCACACTTTTGGTGGGGGTACCCCCCTTGTAATGTCTCTAGCAAACAGACGAACAGACAGATTTGCATGCCTTGAACAATTTTTCATCCTCGATAGATAAGGTATCTTTTAAAAAAAACAGCACGTCTCTAGGCCTTGTAGTTTTGGAGGAGAAGTTGTTCACGCGGACGCGTACGCGTCCGCGGACGCGTACGCGTACGCCCACGCCGCAGAGTGACGACATAATGTCAGCTGACTGACAAGTCAGCTGACATAAAAATGATTGGCACTCCATTTTTTGGAGGTCATGTAGTCCGTTGGACTCCATATTTTAGAGGTACTTTGCGAACCCTGTATTATAACATATATGCCTGAAATAAATAGAACAACAGTGTTTTTACACATTATTTGAAAGCTTTACATCTATTAAATGGACTTACCAAGTGCGAAAAAAGTAAAGATGCAATTCCGAAACTAAATTCAAGCAATGGGTTGATGCTTTCCTGATGGATCATGTGACTAGATTTGTATGGACCAGGTTGTCAAAAGGCCAAAAATATATTTTAAAATGCTGAATAATCCCTCACTTTACAAGATATTCTATCATTATTATATAAATATGCTAAATTCTTCGTAATTGGATTTGAAAAACACATCCGATTATCGCTCATAATAGACCTAACAAACGATAGTATAGGAAGTAGTGAGTGTCGCGACAGCACTAGTTGGTACCATAAATGTGTACATTGGAGGTTGTCAATGCAAAACCGTACCGATTCTGGGACTCCACATTTTAGTACACGTACACCCCAAACAATCATGGATGTTTTCTCTTCACTACATCCCAATACAAGTCACGAAACGCACAAAATATGAGATAAAAGCTTATAATTTATTCAGATTTCTTGCTTGTTCTCAATATTTTAAGTGTTCCTTCAATTGTAGGAGCTGACAAGCTCACAAGTAATGTGAGCAAGTACTGTGTAAAGTCTGCAAATGCATCCAAATTGAGGATAAAAGCTGATCATTTCTTTAGATTCTGGATATGTTTCTAATATTTCAACTCTTTCTGCCATTATATGTGTTGACAAGAAGTGGGGGTTATAAATTTTCATCAAGTTCAGAAAAATGGTCTCGATACCGACCCTACCAACCCATCGCTACTGAATATACAGAAAAAGAAAACAATGCACAGAGTAAAATATATATATGTTGTGACAGAACTTCAAATTCTTGTGGTTCATTAGTTTGGAAGGATTTGAAGTTCTGTCAACCGAATTTGAAAATCTGTTGACAGAACCTCAAATCCTGTTGATAAAATTGAGGGTACTGCTCTGAAGTCCAGATTTTGGATGGATCTGAATTTCTGTCAACAGAACTTGAAATCCTGTTGACAGCATTTCAAATTAGTTGATAAAATTGAGGGTACTCTTCTGAGGTCCAGATTTTAGATGGATTTCAAGTTCTATTGAAAGAATTTCAAATTCTGTCCACAGAACTTCAAATCCAGTTAATGACATTTGGGGGTTTTGCTGTGAGTTCCAGATTTTAGGTTATACCATATTTATCTGTACAAACGCCCCCTCGCTATTAATCACCCCCCTCCTCTCAACCTTTGCAAAGTTTATATTTCAGGGTTTTACATCTATCTCAACAGGCAGCACCTTTGCAATTCCGTGATTCTGAAAAAAGATGCTTCAAGTACGTCCCGAATTGAATACCGCTTACAAGAAATTTATTTAGAAATCACAGCAAAACATGGCAATTTTCATCACAGACGCAATGAAATTTGCAAAAATATGAGATAAACTTTATATCTTCAAATTTAAGGTTTGTTTCCAATACTTTAATCTCTCTCATCAAGATCAAGGCTGAAAGTGTCCATTATCGCCCACTGCCACTGGACTTGAGAGTTTGGCAGTACTTTGGCAGAATTTGAAATTTTGCTGAAATATCTTGACACAGCTTCCAAGTGGAAGTGTCAACAGTGCTTCCAATTGGATGTTCTATCCACAGAATTTGAAATTCTATCAGATTTGAAGTTCTCTTATGACATATACAAATTTGACTTACTCTTACCTTCTAATGTGGTTTTTCTAAAATATGACCGAAGGGACCAACATAAGATAAAATCAATATACACTAATTAAACCACTTAGGAAATGTTGATCAGAGACAGGAGTGTTTTTCCAAAATATAAACAATGAAACAAAAAAACAAAAAACAAAAAAACTTACACATTATGACAAATGAGAAAATAATATTTATAAGTGCTGACCATCAAACACATCTGTGCTTGTAGCTTCCCAGATATAAAGTAACATATTTTATAAAATCATTTATTTTCGGTACAAATTGATGAAGTTTTAGAATACTGGGTATTGAGCCATCGCTAATTATGATGCATTATGAGTATTGAAAACCAGATTAATTATACACTTTTTCTACCTTATTGTTCAGTTCTAGTAATTACACAGCTTAAACAGGTGCCGCTGTTTCGACTAATTTACAAGGAACCCACAAAACAAGCAGAAACCCACTGTCCAGACCAAGGGCTTCCACTGTTCTTCTAGCCAATTACTTCTCAATAGTCATTATTCCTTCCAGAAACTTCTACTGAACTCTCTTTCAATGAGACTATCTCAAGAGGACAAAATGTTCTACCTTTTTATGGTTTGGTATATACCTTTATGTAACTTGGTCATGTACTTAACCACACTCTCATTTCTTTCAATTATTTGTACATTTACAATGTGAGAATTAGACAACCCTCCTTTACATATTCCTCACTTATTTTATGAACACTTGGTGCCACATTTCTTCTTTGTCCTTATATAGGTTGGATGTTTTGATACTACTTTTGGGTTGGATTCTTGTTATTTCACAAAATACCCTACAATACAGGATACTGTTACCATCGAGAGGCTTGATGCCAAAGTTTTCTTTCAACATAAAGAAACTATCAAGCAATTATTATTATACCAAATTTAACATTAATCCTGGAGTGATTTCACACTTTAATGTTTTCAAGCTTTATTGGGTCTCTGCGATTAAATTTAATCCTTCAATGACTTGAGAGCAAACAATGGTACAATCTGCATACTTGGAAATTGCTGTTTCACATTGTCCTTAAAATCAGTCTTTTTTAAGTTACTGTATTAGTTTTGCAAATAGAGCAAAAACTTGGAGAAAAATATCAGTTTGGTTACTTAATACATGAACTACGTTGTTCTGCTATCCATATCTTATATGGCAATCTTTCCTTTTATTTCTACAGGGCTAAACCTACATATTGCTGAAAACCACTACATACAGAAAGCATATTTTGGTTTACTCAGGGCAAAATGTTTCCAGTAAATTAAGATGACTAATGCATGAATGTTTCATGGGAGCTAGTGATGCTACTAGTCCACCAATGCTCAAGAGCAATAATCAATAAACAGATCAATAGTATAATTCTGATTCCAGTAATCCTTCAATTAAGGCCCTACCCACTATTTAGTCGACTCAATAATTGACCAGGAATTTGATCATCACAATTCCACAAAACCTGACCCATTGTGATAATTATATAAAAATAATCATTACTCGTTACAGTCAAATAACTACACATGAAGACACTGTGTGGGTGAGAGCATGGGTATTTAAGAAGGAGTGTTGGGATTTTGAGACAAGACCTTTGCTTTAATAAATGCAGAGGTAATGGTCTGAGACTCTCCCCATCAATACAGTGTCAAGCCGTGCTGCTGTGTACCCCATCTGCCTCCACTCTAACCCTGCACAGTTGCATTTTTACTGCCATAAATATATGACTAATCAATACCCTGTGGTTCAGCTACATCCACTAAATCTTACATATTGGTTACTCTGTGCGAGTACAGACCCAACAGTCTATTGTCTTTATAAAAGAAAAGGCTATTTAAATACACACATATTGAGTGTATTATAATTCAAGGGGAGAGGGGGGTATGAAAGGAAAATAATATTGGGAAAATATTATTATTATTAATTCATCATTCTAATTAGAAATTTATCACTTATTACCCAAAGTGTTAAAAGTCTTAATGAAGACTAATTACACAAGTAGGGTGCAGTCATCATTCATGAATAATGGACATAATAACCAAACTCTGTTAAGATTATCAAATATTCAAGAACTTGTACATTTGTGATAAGAATTTTGGCGGACAAAGAATTACTTTCACAGTGAAACCCATCAAACATATTCAAATATTTCTATCAATGACTTTCTGAAACCATCTCCCAATGGGGGATATAATAGACCACACACTTTACCTAGTACCCATAAAACTCAGTAATAAAAAGACTTAGCTCTGAAAACTTATCTTATGAGTCATAAACTGAAAAAAAATCTATTTACTGTGTGTAAAATGAGACATTATACCAAAACAACCAGTAGACAGACAACATACAGATAAAGGCATGCTTGTTAAATGAAGTGACTTCACTTTTTTCAAGAAATATTATTTTACCTATATCAAGGCTGGGATTGTACTCTTTATCTGGTGTTTGTTACTTGCTTATGTGTCTGACGGATGCAGTATTGGGCAAAAGTTTTAAGTTCCAAAGTTGACTTTCAAAAAATGATTTACAACAAGATTTGTTGTCAAGGTAGAAGGTGAAATCTGACACAGTTTCAAACCAGTACAATGCCTAACTGAACATTCTCTTGACCTGCCAATGGTAAGAGGCTGAATGTTTTAATATTGTCATCCCAGTTTAATGTCCCGAACCCCCACCCCCACACATACTCACCCATCAGAAAGCTGTAAAATGTTCACACCAAAAGAAGATTTATTTGTGTTCAACGTCACTTTATACACACTGTATAGGTTCAATCACAATTGGTACTTTTAAGGACACAAAAAACCAGTACACACCAGTAGGGTCTGTGGTTCGAGTGCAAGACATCAAACGTGGGACGCCACCAAGCCCCCCTTGAAGATGATTTAATATCATTACATAAAGTAACACTGATTAATACAGTTCATGGCTGATCTGACCTGTATAATGACAAGTGGAGCATAAAATATTTCTTACCTTGCCATTCCGGTGAGCACATGCCCTTGACTTTTATGTTGATGATCAAAGGCTGATTTTCCCCATCCTCACCGCCACAACCTTCAGCCTTCACCTCCAGAATGTAATTGTGCTGCTTCCCATATTCTAACTTCTCTGTGTTGCGCAGAATGCCAATATTTTCTGAAAAATATAGCAGAATCACAGAAATCATGTAACATCACTTTCAAACTCACATAATGCTTACAGTCTAACCTGTGAAAGGCCACCTCTATATACAGACCCATCTCTATATAAAGACCAGTTATCAATTCCCAAGACAGCATTTCTTTTTAATCTTTACCTCTATATTGACACCAACCTTTGTAAAGACAACTTTTCTATTTCCCAAGGGTAATCTACATACATAAGTTTCCAAGAAAAAATAAAAATTGTAATAAAATACAAAAGGACTTATGGAAACCTTTACATGAGCCCCATTATATTTTGCTCTAATGCCCCCCCCCCCCCCCCCCCCCCTTTTATATCCTGATACAGATAATAAAGCAGATTATTTAAAAACCATTTTAGTAGACCTGCTCCAAGTAATATTAGCTTTTGGCGGAGGAAATTTTCACATTGCTTGACAAAGCTACTAATCTCTACTTACTACAATCACAAAAATTCCCTATCACTGACAATTTATTATGTAATTAGCGTGTATTAGTTTGGATCAATGACTTATATTTCATGTGAAGTGATTTTTAATCAAGTGCCTTAGAAGTTGCCAGCTCAGAGCCTAGTGAAAGCTACAAATATCTTTGTGATTAAGCTCTACATTACACTAAAAACCAATTTAATGTTTATGTTACATAAAATATATTTTTACCTTTGTTATCAATCACAAAGGGTACATCAGTGGAGAGTATGTTAAATCTGCAGGTGTCTCGGTAGGTCTGATCCAGGTCCTGAACCTCTAACTGCAGTATATCATTATAGATCTTATTTTCCTCCACCTCAATACTGTAGGAGTCCCGCTGCCAAGACTCAGGCTTCTTATTAGTGTTACTACTGCCCTCTGGACCTTCCACTACCACATGCACTGTTTTTCTAAAAATAGTGTATACAAAAGGTTAGATTTTTTGCCCCATTTAAGTAAACATAGGCATACAAAAAATCATATGTAAAAAAAAAAGCTATGATTTTCCAATTTAAAACTTCAGATTACAGTAGTGGTCTGACCGCTTCTGAAAATATAAACTGGTTTCCATTGCTTTGAAACCAAACAAAATCCGGGATTTTGAAAGTATGCACTGATATGGTGAAACTTTTATGCAAGCGTACATGAGCTATATTATTAAGAAGAAATATGTATTCCTGAGATATTTTGAATTTATCAACTTAATTACCATGAATATAAAGTGAAAATGTAAGACGTTTCCTCCAATTTATACGTTTTTGATTGTTTTGATGAAGTATTAATCAGTATAAAGCCTAATATATTGACACTTTCAATAATCGGTACTTAAATATTCTTCTAAAGAGATTAAAGCATCAAAATAATTGTCACCCTTAAGTATATTATTATTCAGTTTTGGTATTTACTCAGTAATTACTGTAAAATCAACTGCAAATTTATTTTAACTAATTGGGTACACAGTACTACACACTATAGTGCAGAGAATAGTAAGTATACGGTTCACCTTTACTCTCAGAATACCAACATACATAGCTTAACTAACATTAGGAGTATACAATTTTACTCCAATTTTTTATCTCCTGCCTGCGGCCGAAGGCCGTGGTCGGGAGATTACAAAACGCCTTCCGTACGTGTGTGCGTCCATACATCCGTCCGTCTGTTCATCACGTTTTTGCATAAACCTTCATATCTCATTCATTTATAAAGATATCTTCACCAAATTTGCAGGGAATGTTTATGGCTATGAAAACCTGTCTCTGCAAAATTTTAGCCTCATTTGGAACAACAAAATGGCCGCCATAGCTTATTGTTTAAAAATCATAAAGGTGCTTTAAATCTGGAAATATTCCCGCTAGCTTTATCAAATTTGCACAAAAGCCATATGGCTAGAAAAGCTAGCCTGATAGTAATTTTGGCCTAGTTAAAAAAAACAAAATGGCCGCCATATCACATGTTTAATGTCAAACAGGGTCATCCTATTAAAAAGGCCTTATATCTCCCCAAATATTGCTCCTAGAGGTTTGGAATGTGAAAACAACTTGTAGAAAGTCATGGCCTGGGAATCTTTTCCAGGTGTTGAATTTGACCTTTGACCCCTGCTTCAAGGTTAAATGAGGTCATCACACTAAAACATCCTTATTTCTCCCTTATTATTGGGAGGTCCTCAGTGGCCTAGTGGTTAGCAAGTTTGGCATCTAATCATAGGCTGTCACCTCTGTGGGTTCGAGTCCCACAAGTGGCAATTCTGGGGACCTGTCCCAATATGACCCTGGCTGTTGAACGGGACGTAAACCCCCCCCCCCCCCCCCCCTTATTATTGGTGCTTTGGCTTCAGAATATAAAGACAGACCATCAAAAGTTCTGGCCTTCAAATGTTTTACCTGAGAAAAATTTTGGCCTTATTTTGAAAAACAAAATGGCCGCCAAAGGCAATTATTTAAAAATCATTAAGATGCTCTAAAACTTGAAATACTGCAGCTAGGTTCATCGAATATGCGCAAAAAATATATATGGTTGGGAAAGTTAGCCTGAGAGTAATTTAGCCTAGTTTCAAAAACAAAATGGCCGTCATATCACATGTTAATGGGATTTTCCTATTAAAAAGGCCTTATATATAGTAATTTAGCCTAGTTTCAAAAACAAAATGGCCGTCATATCACGTTAATGGGATTTTCCTATTAAAAAGGCCTTATATATAGTAATTTAGCCTAGTTTCAAAAACGAAATGGCCGTCATATCACATGTTAATGGGATTTTCCTATTAAAAAGGCCTTATATCCCTTATCAAAATGGCCGTCATATCACATGTTAATGGGATTTTCCTATTAAAAAGGCCTTACATCCCTTATCATTGCTACTAGGGGTGTCAAATATGAAAACAACAACAAAGTCAAGGCCAGAGACTATTTTCCAATTGCTGACTTTTAACTTTGACCCCTTCTTCAATGTCAAGCGGGGTTATCGTACTACAAAGGCCTCATGTCTCCTTTAGTTCTCCAATATTACTGATTCTAAGGCGGGAGATAACCACTGCGGCAGTGGCCTTGCTGTTAATATGTTACTAGATATTTTATATACCTTTCCTATACACCTATTTAAAAAAAAATACCTATCTTAATTACCTGTCGAGATGCTTCCCATCACAGTCATGAGGAGAAATCTCAAACACAAAGCTTTGTCCTTGTTGCAAGGGGTAATTTGGTTCCAGCAATATCACACCCTCTCCAGTAGTTTGGTTCACAACATCCATGTGGAAGGGAAGAATCTCTCCATTCTCATACAGTGTGTAGCCACAGATAAGGCCTGAAAATACAGAAAAAAAAAACATTTTAATAAATGTAAAAATATCTAATATTTCAAGAGAGAAGATAAAAGTAAATACACTTTTAATTTTTTGGAAAAAAATTATATCTTTATACACCATGCAGTGACCAGAGTTATTTCAACAACATAAATGCTTTGATATTGTTCATCTTTAATATATTAATGAATTTCAACAGCATCAACTTGACAGAAATACTATATCTTTATGTCAATATTACTATACAGAGCGAGCATTATAATTATATGAATAGCACAGCATATTATTCCGATGGTACTTTCTTGAGTCCATACTTTGTGAGATACTAAAGGACAATTAATGAGGGAAAGACAAAAATTTCAATATTGAAGACATCTGCAAGGAAAGGGAATCCACAATACTTACCACCATTGACTTTTGTCATGTCATCTACCAGTATCTTTCCTTCCTCAATTTTAACAACACTGTTTCCAATAGCATCTTCTCTTATTGTTCCATGATAATCTGAATTTATGGTCTCTACAATAGAAATATCGATAAGATTATATTGCTGAATTTTTGTACACAAGATTTATACACAACTATTCACAAGATCGCCAAGATTTGAGAATAAATTTATTCACCCACAACTGCAGACTATCCACCTTTATGAAAAAGGAACCTTGATGCACAAGGAGGGAATATTTTTGAGCAATATGACATTTTCAATATTTGTGCCTTTTTTCGTGGATCAAGAAGAAAAAGCCAAAACTGACAAGTTTTATAAGTATTCCAATTTCCAAGTAATATGTTAGTATACATGCCTATACAATATTTTACAACCCTCGTGAGCCTGTAATTGGAGTGGGAGGCAAAGAAAGAGAAATGATGCAAAGGATAAAAATGGCTTGCAATCAGAGGATAAAATTAAGTATAAAACACACATCTACTGCAACAAACTTCACCCGCAACCATCTGAAAAAGATACAATTATTCATTACACTGTCAAGCTACTCTTAACTTGTATCAGGGTTGGCAGTCAATGCAATTTCGTACTTAAGTACATTTTTGAATTTATAGAAGTACATAGTGTAGACACCATCTTGAGGAAGGAACAAAGCGGATTCAGAAGGAACAGGTCATGTACAGACAACATCTTCTGCCTCAGGAAGATCATAGAGCAGAGTTTAGTACATCGGATCACGCTATGGAAAATCATGGAAGCATATGGAATACCGAGAAAGATCATAGGTATTATTCGAGATATGTATGATGGATTCCGATGCACAGTGAGACACGAAGGATCAACATCTGACTGGTTTCAGTTAACATCTGGACTGAGGCAGGGGTGGATCATATCACCGTTCATGTTCCTTCTCTGTATAGATTGGATTATGAGACTAGTGACAGAGGAAGCTCGAGGAATTCATTAGACATTCACATCAGGTCTGGAAGATATAGATTTCGTAGATGATATTGATCTCTCGAGTCACACGCAACAACAGATGCAGGAGAAGACCAGTAAATTGAAGGAAGATGGAGGAAAGATCGGTCTGAGAATCAACCGTAGGAAATCCAAGGTCATGAGGATGAACAACAGGAACACCAACAGTATCAGCTCGGATGGAGAAGATCTGGAGGAAGTAGAGACATTCTGCTATCTGGGTAGTGTCGTAAACATCAATGGTGAAGTGAAGGAGGAAGTTAACATCAGGATTGGCAAAGCAGCTACAGCATTTCGGAAACTTGTTAACATCTGGAAACCACGGAAAATTTCAAGAAAGACCAAAATCAAACTTTATAAGAGCAATGTAAGATCAGTGCTACTATATGCGGCGGAAACGTGGAGGACCAACAAGGAGATAGAGAGCAGACTGAGAGGCTTTGAAGGTAGATGCCTAAGAAGGATTCTTGGAGTGAGGTGCCAAGATCGGGTCAGTAATAGGGAGGTAGCAAAAAGGACAGGCATAGGAGACATCAATATAGAGATAAAGCGTAGAAGGATAAAGTGCAGATCCATCTGGTAAAATATGGCAGTAGACATAAACAAACTCGAAATGCATGACAAATCTGTTGATTTTAGTAAAAATTAAAAATATATAAAAAATATGTGGATATTGAGAAAACAGTGGTTGGACCAGTTCTAATAATAAAAACCAGTTTTCCAGGCTTTGAAACGGAACAAAATCCGAGATTTCATAAGTTTACAGAGATATGATTAAAAAGTTTTACGCGAGTGTACACGAGTTATATTTTCAAGAGGAAATATGCATTCGCGAGATATATTGAGGTGTGTAAACTTCATTTTACCATGAATATAAAGCGAAAATATAAGTTATTTCCTAAAAATATATATGTTATGGCAGAAAGTCCAATTGGAGTTTCTACCAACATAAACTTGGTAGAAAGTCCAATTGGAGTTTCTACTGGCAGAAGGTCCAAACAAGGAGATTTGGGTATTGCCTTGGGGTCCGAAATCTAATAAACTTGGTAGACAGTCCAACTGCTCAAAATCTAGATGAGGAGAGAGTACGGCAAGCTTTACATGCTGGGACCAACAACTGGGCAGTTGTGACAAAAAATGCTGCTGCAGAAGCATAGTTCGTAATAGGTCAACTAAACGCCATGTAGAAAGTGACTGCAGTCAAAATTTAATTTGCTAAAACTGTACTTCCCTTGAAAAATGGTGATGGAATTTGATGATGATTATAAAATTCTTAAAATAGACTGAAAATTTCAGTTTCTGTCATGTCTACATCAAATCTGTGTTACAGTAAAATATTTTCTTTTATATGCATTTTCTTCATTTATGAAAGTTGCACCTTGCTTAGATGACAGATTTATATGGATAGAAGGCCCACTGTTTGTGTTTTAGTTGGACTTTCTTTCAAGCTTGTATGGAGTTTCTACAAAGATTACATTCTGGTACAAAGAGCAATACCTAAATCTCTGAGATTAAAATATTAAATAAGTTTATTAAATTTCGGACTCCCGAGCAATACCCAAATCTCCTAGATTGGACTTTCTACCCGTAGAAACTCCAATTGGGCTTTCTACCAAGTTTATGTTGGTAGAAATTCCGATTGGACTTTCTACCAATAGAAACTCCAGTTGGACTTTCTACCGGTAGAATGTGAAATTCTACCAGATTGGACTTTCTACCATGACATATATGTTCTTTTTTGTATTGACGAAATATTAACCAATAAAAAGCCTAATTTAATGACGTTTTTAATAACCGGTACTTAAATATTCTTTGCGGATTTCATCATTTCTACCTAAACAAAACGTGGTATACTGGTTTACTGTTCACAACACTATGAGATAAGTCAGGAAAGGTAATATTTAAGCTGAATAGTCAATCATTAGAAAACATTAATGACCGACCGCAATTGTACACTCTTATCGACAATTAATCTAACACACGTCTAATCGTCCACCCACTAGTATAAATGTTGCTATACATGAACCAGGCATTCTATATACACAAGTAATTACAAGAGGTTTCTTCTTTGACACACTTATTTAAACTGTTAGACATTCCACAATACCATCAACAGCCAAGTGATATACTTCACACTCTTTCAACTTGTATTTTTCCAGTTCATTACTTTTCAGGCAATTTTCAGACACTGCTATTGCATCAAATTGCTTATCACGACCACTAATCTACTCTTGAACTTTATGAAAATTTTTATTTGGACTTCTAGCACTGAAATGTATCATGGGAAATCCTTTCTGTTCTCTTAGTAATATGACTAACTGATCTTCTGCATAATAGTCACACTTAATATTTACCGATTTATAGACACAATTTGACACTGATTTATGGACAATGTCTTAATATTAAGGCCATGTAGATCTTATATCCCTAAATCAAGTTCTTTCACTGCTGATTTGTTATATTTTCCATTAATCCAAAACTATATTATACCTACACCTTTAATATTTGCTTTGAAGTTGGGACTTTAGGGCTACCATAAATTAATTATAGGAAAACACCGATAGGAAAAACTTAGAAAGCTCAGTCAAAACAGATTTGATCAACTTTTAAGATGCTAAAAAATAACTGAAATAGTTTCTTTTTTGTTTTCAAGATCTTCAGAGTTTCATGGATATTATGTGATATTTTGGCAAACTGAACTGTGTCAGGTCAAGTCTTTGCAGAATACTGCATTCTGTCTTCGATGCACAGTAACTGATGGTTCGAGGATACAGTATAGTAGATGATCCAAAGTGGTTAGAGATTGGGGAACTGTGACATAACGTCCATGATGGAGAACGGGTCACCCAAATCTAAAGAAATGACCATAATGTAGATATGCTCATTAAGTCTATCATTCAGCATTGACAACTTTACGGCACAGGCACTGGAGACCGATGCAAATTTGTATCCACTGAAAAGACAACTCACCAAAGCCAGTGAACCACTGTTTGACCTTGAAGGAGGGGCCCAAGGTCAAATCTAACACCAGAAAATTCCTAGCCCATGATTTCGTATGAGTTGGTTTCGTACTGTAAACTTCTAGGATCAATAATAAGCGAGTTATAAGCACTTTTAACTTTGGCTATCCTCGTTTGACCTTGACGAAGGGGCCCAAGGTCAAATCCGACCACGCCAGAAGATTCCCAGCCCATGATTTTCTATAGGTTGGTTTACCATCCCAAACCTCTAGGACCAATAATAAGCGAGTTATAAGCACTTTTAACTTTGGCTATCCTTGTTTGACCTTGAAGGAGTGGCCCAAGGTCAAATCTGACCACACCAGAAAATTCTCAGCCCATGATTTCCTATATGTTGGTTTACCATCCCAAACCTGTAGGACAAATAACTTACAGAGGTATAAGCAGTTTTAAGTTTGGCTGTCCTCGTTTGACCTTGAAGGAGGGGCCCTAAGGCCAAATTCGACCACACCAAAAGATTCCCAGCCCATGATTTCCTATATGTTGGTTTACCATCAGAAACCTCTAGAATCAATAATAAGTGAGTTATAAGCAGTTTTAAGTTTTGCTGTCCTCATTTGACCATGAAGGAGGGGCCCAAGGTCAAATCCGACCACACCAAAAGATTCCCAGCCCATGATTGCCTATATGTTGGTTTATCATCCCAAACCTCTAGGACCAATAATAAGCGAGTTATAAGCAGTTTTAACTTTGACTATCCTCGTTTGACCTTGAAGGAGGGGCCCCAGGTCAAATCCGACTACATCAGAAGATTCCCACTTCCCAGCCCATAATTTCCCATATGTTGGTTTACCATCCCAAACCTGTAGGACCCATAATAAGAGAGTTATAAGCAGTTTTAAGTTTGGCTGTCCTTGTTTGACCTTGAAGGAGTGGCCCAAGGTCAAATCTGACCACATAGAAAGATTCCCAGCCCATCATTTCCTATCTGTTGGTTTACCATCCCAGACCTCTAGGACCAATAATAAGCGAGTTATAAGCACTTTTAATTTTGGCTATCCTCGTTTGACCTTGAAGGAGGGGCCCAAGGTCAAATCCGACCACACCAGAAGATTCCCAGCCCATCATTCCCTATATGTTGGTTTACCATCCCAAACCTCTAGGACCAATAATAAGCGAGTTATAAGCACTTTTAGCCTTGGCTATCCTCGTTTGACCTTGAAGGAGGGGTCTAAGGTCAATTCTGACAACATGAGAAGATTCGCTGCACATGATTTCCTATAGGTTGGTTTCACATTGCAAACCTCTAGGACCAATAATAAGGGAGATATAGGCACTTTTAAAGTCCGCTATGTGGGTTACTTCGGCACTCCGTGGATAACCTTGAATTAAGAGCTTCAAGGTCAAATGTGTACAAGGTTGTAGAGGACATGTATATCTGTTATACATATCACCTATGAAGAGATTCAACCTCCTACCTATGAGAAACAGCCAGTAGAAAAATGTTGATTATTTTCAAAGAAATGCCCGTGACGGCCATCTTGTTTTTCAGAATGGGGCTATTTTCCTTCCCAGAGAAGCTTACCCCCCAATGAAGATATCCTGCAAATTTGGTGAAGCTAGCTGCTGTCGTTTTCCTCTTAGAGCGTTAACGACAAAAATCTCTCTACGCGCGGCGGCGGAGTAGCGAACGCTAAACCAAAGTATCCACCGGATGCTTCCGGTGGATACAATAATCAAACACCTATTTCTGAAATACAGACCAAAATACAGGGGGGGACAGCGATTCGCGGGGGACAGCGATTCGCCAGTTTCTATTGTACCTCATTTAAAACTAATATCTGTGTTGATACTGAAGGAGCCTTATAGCATAGAAAAATGTGCAACATGTCTTGATACTTTTCTAAGATTTTAGAACTGACAGCATGCAGGATTATAAAGATGAATAAAAAAGTTTATATGTCAGTGAAAATATGCCTAACAAACTGCATCTGACTGATGCAAAGCGCTGTATGTTCTCTAAACTCTGTCTGGGGTCAATATAAATACTATTTATAACTTCATTAAGTGCTAGAATACAATGAGAAGAATTGATCTTTAGCTTTAACTAATGTTTGCAAAGTGTTTAACAGTCTTTGTAACTTTTTTGGGAACAGTATAAAATAATTGGCGAAATGCTGTCCACTTTCCAACAGCTCTAATCTTATTGCCATGGGACAAGTTCTATGGTTGTATTTGTACTTATCACAAAATATATTTTATGATACTACTATCATTTTACAGTTTGAGGAACTTCTTTTCATTCTGATAACTTTTATAAAACTACACTGCATCTTTGTCCTCAAGAAACCTCATTTTGCTGTTTTTATGGGCAAATCGCTGTCCCCCCTTGTATTACTTCAATACAGAACTAAACCATCCAGTTTATTAGAATACAACTAATATAATATCTGTGCACAAATTTTTGTTAAAAAATTAATTGATGATCTGGTAAAATATATTTCATCTTGTTGGTCCCAATTCACCGACAAGACAACTCACAGATATCAACTTGCCGAAAATTTTAAATAAATTAATGACACATAAGTATTACTGAACTAACTAAATTCACTCCATACTACCACTATAAACAGGGTAAATTAAGAAATAAATGTTACAAGTATGTCAAAAAAAGTAGTAAAATCTGTGAAAAAGTACTGGGAAATATCCTTATTACATCTTAAAACATGTGAAAAAGTGCTGGGAAATCTCCTTGCGGTATTTCCATCTCCTTGCGGTATTTAGCCCTGCCGGATTCTATTCACTGTTGGAATAGTTTTACCTCATTTACTAGACTTGGAATGTACTTTTGGTCGAGTTATGTCTATTTGAATTTTGTCTGGCGATAATTGGTAGCAAGGCAGTATTCGTAGTTTATTCGAAGAGCTTCGATCCACGGCATCGTGGATTTAAGATTTATTATATTTACACGGCATCGTCAGCTTAATGTCATACTTAAATACACGGCCCCAATATAGAGACAGTTAAGTTTAACATTTAAGTCTGTCATTTAAGCTTAAAATTTTAAGAATCTTATAAAAATTAGTTTTGAAGCTATAAAAATCCAGGTTGTTACTTCAAGTTTTCTTTTTGCGGAGCAGCATTGTGAGTGATAAAATAGAACCCATGAGGTTATGCAGGGTTATACTAAGGAATTTTTTGTATCTTAGCCAATCAGATTCGCGGACACAGCCGTGTCATGTTTAAGGAAAACACACGACTAGTGTGGGGTTATGCAGGGTTTAGCAAGGTAACACGAAGGCAACATTTTATACTTTTCACATTTTCCTTGTCTTCTTACTGTTTTGATGCAGATTCATACTGAACATTCTTTGTAATTTAGCTTTTAAAAAGTGAAGTGGGATTATCGCCCACCTTCCTTTACTGGCTGTGAGGTTATTCTGTTTTACAATGGTGATTGACCAATCAAAATCGTGGACAGAGCCGGGTCATGTTAGAATATTGAGGCCGTGTATTTAAGCATGACATTAACCTCACGATGCCGTGTAAATATAGTAAATCTTAAATCCATGATGCCGTGGATCGAAGCTCTTCGTAGTTTATTTGCTTTATGAAGTTGTATTTTTTTGTGTAACTTAATATTTTGAGGTTGATTTTAATTCAATCTAGTGAGAACAATCGCTCTCTGTAAGTCTCCCTTGTGATCGACTTTACAATCATCCACTGTACTGCTTCCCTGCATAAGTTGGCCGCGGGTCGTAAGTTGGCCACCACTCATTTAAATGTATCAAACAGACAAATGTGAATGTATCAAACAGACAAATGTGTGGTTGCACAGGTTTTAAAAGTGGTAGTTATAATAAATCTTATTATAATAGACCATTCAAGAATGATACAGGCCTTTAGATTTATAGAAATTTCAAAATATGATGATGGCGGCCAACTTACGACCCGCGGCCAACTTATGCAGGGAAGCAGTACAATAAATAGAATTTTAAATTACAAACCTCTCCAAAGCAATAAAGAAATAAAAATAATGAATATGAAACTTTTCAGATAGATTCTTGGAAAATTTAAAGCCGCACCATTTTAGTTTTTGATATGGATTACATATCTTGGCCACAGAGTGACCGTCAACCACCGACTGAGACACTATCATGTGTGTCAACTCACCTCCACTAACAAATATCCCAAGTCCCACCAGAAGTGTATGTGTAAACAATATCCCTTTAAATGTTCCCATCACTAATAAAATAGATCCGATTAGCAAATTAACAATTATATATTTTGTGTGTCCCCTCTGTCTTTAAATAAGTATCCTGTTACTTCAATGTTTTCAAGAAATATGGCTGCCTGAACCATATAAGGTAGTAAATATTTATGTATGACATATAACATCGAAGAATCTATACTGGATATAAATAAAATAAGGCCCTACATAAACAAAGGTTACTTCTACGCGGTTTTCCCCCATTTTTCCCCCAGTAAAAACAATTATAAAAGCAACAGGGATATCATGTTTTAGACTAAAAGATTGCAATAAATTCAACAAGTCATGCACAATAAAAAATACTGGGTAAATTAACATACAGTTGAAATGAATGAATTAATGAATATTGCATAAAAAATTAATTCATTAGAATTTTATGAGAATGCCTCCAAAGACCTTAAAAATTATAAATAACACATATAAATTGCACTCCTAACAATGCATGTTTATCCAAGCATGATCTCTGCCAAATTATATAAAACAAAGTAAATAAATATATTTTATATTCAAATTGTGTTATCAGACCATTTTGACAAACAAATAAGCTTTTATTTAGTTGAGCCAGGCATGATATTATGACAAACAAATGTTTAATTTGTTTAGTATTACACTGATTCGGTATCAGATACCTATCAAAATATTTTCTACAAGAATATTTGTAAATTTTGCCAAAATGTCCCAAGTTTGAAGAAGCAATCAATCTATATTTGTCACATAAATTTTGGATATGCTGGACATTTATGTAACAGAAACATTATCTGGACTGAACAGGCCTACACATAGAAACCATTTTATATAATAAACTTATTCCAATAAAGAAACATACATGTTAATTGTGTATTGATATTGAAATACTTTGTATAATATCAAAATCACTGAAGTAACCATTGATCGAAATGTACCTCTTAAGGAATTAACAAATAGATGCCAAATGCTGATTCTGTTGTGGTCAGCTGAATTCCACGAAAAGGTCATAGAAATTACAAAATTAGGCTACCAGAATAATTATAAATGTCCAGAAAAAATATTATACTTGAATAATACTTATACTATCAATGCTAAACTACCAGTGACAGCAATGTTCCACAAGATTCTCAAAAAAATAGACATGCTATATATGTTACAGGCAATCTAGGCAGTTCACGTAATGACTGAAATATCAGGTTCAGTGTTACACATTCCCTAAACAAGTATTTGAGATTTCAGGCAATCTGTGTAATCATCTTTTAAAAGTATCTTCTTGATAGAATATGATTATTTCTTGCTATAACCAACTCAAGATGTAATTTTAACCGTATGACAATTAGTGAAGTTCTATTTTGATATATCTCATGTATTTTTGCATAAGTGAGAAGATAATCAGTTTTACTACATAATCATTAATACTGATACATTTCATACTTATTCTTATTTTACTTGTAACAATAGTACCATGTTCAAATCATTTTTACCCCACAGCCTTTAAGGCTGTCGGGGTATTGTTTTCACCCATGGTGTCCAGATGGGCAGGCTGGAAGGTGGGCAGCGGGAAAAAGTTTGTCCGGGTTGTATCTCGGAAACTGTAAGGTGTAGGAAGTTGATACTTGGTAGGGACATTGGTTAGGGGGCGTAGGTGTGCAACATCATAGTGTGACATTGATTTGACCTTTGACCTTGCTGTAGTGACCTTGACCTCTAAAATCTTGTCTGGGCTATATCTCGGAAACTGTAAGGTGTAGGTATTGATACTTGGTAGGGACATTGGTTACAGGTTGTAGGTGTACAGCATCATGGTGTGACCTTGATTTGACCTTTGACCTTGCAGTAGTGACCTTGACCCTTGTTGCACCTTTGGGTCTGTCTTTTGATGCACATTAAGCACTGTTAAAGTCATATTAGAATTCATTTAGAATTTTACTTTTACAACATCCCATTGTAACAGATGAAATTTCATCAAGTGATTTCATCACAGATTTTGTTCCAACACCACATATAAACATTCATTGAATGTATTACCACTTATATGTATTACCACTTATGTATGCATGGTAATATTCAAAACATTCAAACCATAATTCGGCCGTGCCGAATGTAGATAAAGAGTGTTGTAACGTTTAGTTTACTGATTAATGCTGTCATCTTGTTATTGAATTGTCTTGTTTAAATACTTCATCTTTACCTGCATTATCTTTCTCTTAGACATTATTTTCCCTATTTAAACATTGCTTGGACCTTTATATAACTGACAGTGCTCCGAAAGTATCCTGAACTTTGTTCTGATACAGTACTTCTATTTCTCATGCTATTAAAAATATTTCCCTAGGCTGTGGGGTACAGGCATCTCTGATGCTGTTTTTTTTAGTTCTTGGTGTGTCGTCTGATGTTGTTTTATGGGGTGTGGCTTCTTTAATTTTATCAAATACTTAAAATTTGGCTTAAGATTTTGAGCAGTCTGTGTGACCATTTTTACTCCACAGCCCTTAAGGACTGTTGGGGTATTGTTTTCACCCATGGTGTCCAGATGGGCAGGCGGGCGACGGGAAAAAGTTTGTCTGGGCTATATCGCAGAAACTGTAAGGTGTAGGAAGTTGATACTTGGTAGGGACATTGGTTAGGGGGTGTAGGCATGCAATGTCATGATGTGACCTTAATTTGACCTTTGACCTTGCCGTAGTGAACTTAACCTATAAGATCTTGTTCGGGCTATATCTCGGAAACTGTAAAGTGTAGAAAGTTGATACTTGGTAGGGACATTGGTTAGGGGTTGTAGGTTTGCAATGTCATGATGTGACCTTGATTTGACCTTTGACCTTGTCATAGTGACCTTGATCTATAAAATCATGTCTGGGCTATAAACATTATTTTGACCTTAATATAACTAACACTGCTCTGAAGTATCCCAACCTTAGTACTGTTTCACTACTTCTATATCTCATGGTGTTGAAAACTATTTCCCCAGGCTGTGGGGTTCGGGCATCTCTGGTGCTATTTTTTTTAAAATTTTATTGATATGATGTGTTATTTCTTGCTGATAGAAGCAATTCAAGCTGTAGGTTTAACTGTATGACTTTTAATTAAGGTACATTTTGATATCTCTTATACTTTTATTCATGACTGAATAAATGAATGAGCAGTTTTGCAGTGTTGTCAGTACTACTGTCCTGTCTTTCATTCCTCTTCATTTAGTTTTTAGAAGGGTGGCTAATTGTTTTTTTCCAAAAGAGTGTGTTTTCTGGTCTTGTTATGTGAGGGGCTTCTTTAATTATATGAGACAAATACCGAAAACTTTTATGGTAATCCTGTTAGATGAAACAAGCTTAACTGCAATTAGGACTTCCCAATCTTTTCAGCATCCTAACACTCCCCTCCCCTTGCCCCCCAATAAAAAGTACTGGTAGCTTTGATATGTGACAATGACATATTTTATGTTAAAACATCAAATTGCAAAACCTTAAGAAGGGTTTTAATGAGGTACAACTCACTTATGAGCAATCTTTTAGCTTTAATTAACTAATATAATTTCTTGACAGGACAGATTACTGATATATTGCTCAGTAAAACTGTTGAAGAGAAATTTTAAACTGAGCTATTCAAGAGACATTACGCTCATCAGAAAGTTCTGATACCAAATAGCAGTACACCACAATGACTGAGGAGCTGAAATTAGTTGCCAGTTCTACAAAAGTATAATGTATAAACATGAAGACAAATTCTCTGTTTGGATATTTTAGCACAGTCATGTGAAGTTTAACTGCTGACTTTGTTCACAGAACAATATTTATGTAATGAAATTAACTCTGTCGATGAGAATATAATATTTAATACATGTCTTGGCCAATTATGTCACATTTTCATAACATTACAGTTAACATTTGTAATTCTGTATTATTATGTTTTCGGTCTACTTTGTATACATAGTGATAACAAAATAGTTTCAATAAAATTGGATATTTTTAATCATTATACCATTTTCATTATAGTCATTCATGAATGGGCATAAAATATATTCTCTTACAGTCTAACTATACCACAAACAAGGATAAAACTATATAATACCAAAATAAGTCATGAATTATCATCAAATTCAATAAAAAAAACTATGTTCAGGCATTACGCATAATGCCTAGAGCTCATTTTCAGTCATTATGTGGAATGCCTAGGCATTTCGCGAAATGGCTAAACTGAAATGTTCAGTCATTACGTGTAGTGCCTGGTTACACAGATTGCCTGGAACATATTTAAGAAAAATTGTCAATTTTTTTTCTATGAGTTTTTGTGTCTTCAGTGTTTTGGCACCCAAAGTACTGAATGGACTGCGAGATGGTGCCAGAGACATTGAAATCCAATAGACATCTTAAACAAGAAAGTAAAACTGGTTATTTCAAAATAGCATATTTTTGAGAGAAATTACAATATTTTTTTATTCTTCAATGTGCGATATGAATATAGTCATTATTATAATTATATATAGTAGAATTATTGAGGGATATATTAAATAACATATATGTAAGTCATTTATGCTCTGACTAAGGTATTTGTATGAAATTTCCAAAACCATTTCATCCTGTAAAATGGAATTTCCAATAAACAACTCAAATAGTATTAAAAATGGACATTAAAAATATGTTGAATTGATATTTCTGGTATCAATTTGAAAACAGCATGATTTCCCAAAATAACATTTTCTTACAATTAGATATATGGGCCATATATGCAGTTGTAAGATAATGTTATTTGGGGAAATCATGCCATTCATATGGTACATATACTTTCATTACTTGGTATATATATGTAAGCTATTATATAATCCCAAATGCAATTTTTGTTATTATAGTTTTACATTTATAGTGCTAAATTGTTATACGTCAATCTTCAGTTGCACTTCATGGGTTAACAAATATATTATTTGATAGACGGAAACAGGTTCTCTTCTGGTCTTATCTCTTTTGAGATTGAGCATGGTTCATCATCTATTCTCTGGTACATCAATGAATCATTGAGGCAGTATCTTGACTCAAAAAGATCTTAGATAAAACTATGAACATTAAAGGTTAATGTATATATTTGTTGTCATTCACATCAGCTAAACTCCTTTAAATAATTGGAGGTAATTGAACTGAGAGTTGGGATATCTAAAATATAAATGAGAGCCCATTGGAACCACCACAAAAAGAAATAAGGCATTCATGGATGCATTGTAAGCAGTATTGTCATATTTTCTCCTGATATTAAACTCTATTCTCAGCCAGTGAACCTGTTCACTTATTAATAAATTCAAATATAATGGAAGTATACTTCAGTGTTCATTTATATTCTGAGAAAAATCCAATTCCAGCACTACCCCTTTAATAAGAATTTTACCGAAATAAACATTTATCACCAAAACTAGAAAGATGCATAGAGCTCAGACCTCTGCCGGGAGGGGGGGGGGGGGCGTTTATGATAACTTATATTTTTTAATTATAAGATCAGGATATGTTTCAAATTTAGTCACTCCTTTCTTTGGTACGGCTTTTTGTAGTTATTTCAAACAAACAAATAAACAGATAGAGAAACGAATGCACACCAAAAACATACATAACCTCATGGTAGAGGTAACGCATTTATGTTTTTCGGGGAAAAATCTGGTAAAAATCTTGCCTCCGCAAATTAGATCCTACCGTGTTCATGACCATGCCAATTCCAGACCAAGGAAGTTCAAAGTATTTTTGTTTTCTCAGAAAGTTTACTTCGGAAATGAACCTATTTTCGACATAGTATGTTGAACTGATGGCCATGGTATGTTTTGGTGTGCTGCTATGCTTACTTATGAATGTACTGTACTACAGTAGTGTGGTAAACGAGAGGGAAGATTACCAGACGTTTCGACCTACACACGGGTGGTCACAAAGATAAACGGTCATAGAGATAAACGGTCTTCAAAGTTTCACATCTACGTGGCATAAATAACAAAATTGCACAAACTAAGTGACAAAATATATTTAAACAATGCTTATCCTGACATTCGGTTTGAGTTATATCATTATTAAACCCTTTAAACGTTTTTGGTATGATAATTTCTGAAGACCGTTTATCTCCATGACCGTTTATCTTAGTGACCACTTTTGGACGATTCGACCCAATTTGGAAGCATAGACGAAGATCAAAAACTTCAAAATCGAGAACTCACGGCCATAGCACCATTTTGTATAATACTGGAAGGAAATCCCAGGATAAATCTGTGCCTGTATCTTCTCATGAATACGCGAATTGAGGAATTCACAGTTTCAAATGCCTCGTTTTCGCAAACGGCCTTGTAAGGTCAAGTGGGTAAAAGCAAACACGTCTGTGATAGATGAACCAGGAAGTAGCGAAAATCAATTTATGTCGATACTGTTTTTTTAATGCATAGTGCACTATATACTTTAAAAAAATTGTTGGAAATAAAGGTGTACCCTTTCTTTAATTAATTATAATGATCCAACTAAAACTTCAAAAAAATTTTCAAAAGATTTTTAGCATTGTACTCAAAAGCAGTATTGGAGGTGTTCAACCTTGAAGGAAGTATGTTTGCTCTGAGTACTCTTATTTACCCAGATAGCATATTACACCATTGAACCAACTTTGGCTATTGGTCACTTTTGGTCAGCAGTTTTTGGCACTCGAACTTTCGATTCGAACTCTGATCTCAGAGGTGGGAAGCAAGAGTGTTACCACTCTCCCACCATGGCCCCTGATTTTCCACTCTCGGGCCAACATATTGGGCCAAATACTAGGTCAGTCTACTTCCATTGATCAACAGCACTCTCAAATGTCAAAGGTCAAACTACTCAATGCCACATCTATCAACTAAAATCTTTGAAATAACCAACTATACATTTATCCATTTCATAAATGTCAAAGGTTGGGCAACTAAAACCCATAGCATTTATGATCTTAGCCCCGTAAGGCTGCATTCAACATCTGATAAATTCTAAAATTCCTTTAAATTTGAAGCCCCAACAATTACAAGGGCAGCAAAGACCTAAATTCAAATCCAAGACCCAGAGGTCATATAAAGGTCAATTTGAGGCTCTTTGTAGATTAACGATAACTGCCTTGCTTTATGTTTAGATGCGACTTAGAGTCCATCAGTGATGGAGATTAAGCGCTATAAAAGTCCACATTAGATTTGTAAACCAATCCAAAATTTTTTTGGATGGAGAATCACAAAAGCCACTACACCAGCAATGACCTCAGATTCAAACCCAAGAGCTGGAGGTCTTTCAAAGGTCAATTTAAGTACTTTATTGTCCATCCCTAAGTTATTACATACCCAACAAAGTCATGTATGTAGCATAAACCATAGTATCCATCAGTTCTAACAGTTCCTCAAGTTCAAGCCCAGAACCCCCAAGGTGAAAGCCAGGTACAGTAATACATTACTATCAGCATATGCAAGGTGTGACAAGTTGACAACCAGAGCTGCTGAAATAACAGAATGTTTTATATTGTGCCATTTATTTCTACCATTCAACGTATTAGATATTTTATTGATGTTAGTACAAACTGTAACATATTTACAAACATGATTCAGAAATAAATGCGGCTGTCCCCAACAATAAAATATTTTTAAAAAAAAAATATGGGTTACCGGGTGGGTAAATCTTCACCACATATCTGAATAGAATACCCCGTCTCTACTGTACACAGGTAGCAACATTTATACACCCAAGTTAAATTACAAAATCAGCCTGACCTTCATGAATATTCATTAGTTCACTCTATGAAAGTTCCTCCCAACCATGGCACCAGACCAAAACTCATGCATATTTATGATTTAATACTGTAACACTACTTGATCAGTGCATGTACTGATAAATCCAACAATAAAACTTTTACCATAAAACCTTTAAAACAACAAAAAAACATAAGGAGAAACGCTGTAAAATATCTTTCTAATAATGTATATAACATATCTGTGGCCTACAGAGTTTCCAAGATATTAAACGATGACTGGCACCTATTCATGCATTTATAATGCTGTTAGAAACCCCTATCTTTGCCCACCTTAGACAGCTTAAAACTATATTTATGTGGATATATTATTTTTGCTTTTTCCGCCGTCCGGCGTCCGATGTCCGGCCTCACGCATGGTTTCCGCTCATTTAAAGGAAAAGTATTAGAGCTATTGTCACCAAATTTGGTATGCAGGCTTATTGGGTCAGTAGCTTGCTTGGGATTGCTTTTGGCTGTTGTACCTCTTTTGCTTACTGAGTAATACTTAAGTACAGCTATTTTCAGTACCCATTGGTTTCCGGGCATTTAAGCCAAAGTAATTAAAGATATTTTACTACAATTTTGAATACAAGATTATTATGTCCATAGCTCGCTTGGTATTGCATTTGGGACTGATAGCTTTGTCAGTACATGAGTAATAGCCATTTAGGTACTTCATTGTGTATTTTCAGTACTACTTTTGAGTAATTTGCTAATATCTCAGAAACCGTAAGAGATAGAGCGATTTCGACAGAATTTTTGACCCACAGGGTATCTAAGTAATGCAATCTATGCAATTTTCCAAAAATTTTCCCCTCCCCAAAAATGGCGGCCATTTTGAATTTTCGAATTTTTGCCAAAAATGGCAAAACACTAATTTGCTTCTATCTCCTTAACCGTGCGAGATAGAGCGATTTCGGCAAAATTTTTGACCCACAGGGTATCTGACCATTCTACTCTTGCCAATTTTTAAAAAGTTTTCCCCTCCCCAAAAATGGCGGCCTTTTAGAATTTTTGTCAAAAATGGCAAAACACAAATTTCCTTCTATCTCCTTAACTGTGTGAGATAGAGCGATTTCGTCGAAATTTTCAACCCACAGGGTATCTAAGGAGTGTACTCTTTGCAATTTTCAAAAAAAATTTACCCTCCCCAAAAATGGTGGCCATTTTGAATTTTAGAATTTTTGCCAAAAATGGCAAAACACAAATTCCTTCTATCTCCTTAACCGTGCGAGATAGAGCGATTTCGTCGAAATTTTCGACCCACAGGGTATCTAAGGAATGCAATCTTTGCAATTTTCAAAAAATTTTCCCCTCCCCAAAAATGGCGGCCATTTTGAATTTTCGAATTTTTGCCAAAAATGGCAAAACACAAATTTGCTTCTATCTCCTTAACCGTGCGAGATAGAGCGATTTCGTCGAAATTTTCGATCTACAGGGTATCTAAGGAATGCAATATTTGCAATTTTCAAAAAATTTTCCCCTCCCCAAAAATGGCGGCCATTTTGAATTTTCGAATTTTTGCCAAAAATGGAAAAACACAAATTTGCTTCTATCTCCTTAACCGTGCGAGAAACAGAGTTTCCAAGATATTAAACGATGACTGGCACCTGTTCATGCATTTATAATGCTGTTAGAAACCCCTATCTTTGCCCACCTTAGACAGCTTAAAACTATATTTATGTCCACCCCCCTGGGGGGTGGATATATTATTTTTGCTTTTTCCGCCGTCCGATGTCCGGCGTCCGATGTCCGGCGTCACGCATGGTTTCCGCTCATTTAAAGGAAAAGTATTAGAGCTATTGTCACCAAATTCGGTATGCAGGCTTATTGGGTCAGTAGCTTGCTTGGGATTGCTTTTGGCTGTTGTACCTCTTTTGCTTACTGAGTAATACTTAAGTACAGCTATTTTCAGTACCCATTGGTTTCCGTGCATTTAAGCCAAAGTAATTAAAGATATTTTACTACAATTTGGAATACAAGATTGTTATGTCCATAGCTCGCTTGGTATTGCATTTGGGACTGATAGCTTTGTCAGTACATGAGTAATAGCCATTTAGGTACTTCATTGTGTATTTTCAGTACTACTTTTGAGTAATTTGCTAATATCTCAGAAACCGTAAGAGATAGAGCGATTTCGACAGAATTTTTGACCCACAGGGTATCTAAGTAATGCAATCTATGCAATTTTCCAAAAAGTTTCCCCTCCCCAAAAATGGCGGCCATTTTGAATTTTAGAATTTTTGCCAAAAATGGCAAAACACAAATTTCCTTCTATCTCCTTAACTGTGTGAGATAGAGCGATTTCGTCGAAATTTTCAACCCACAGGGTATCTAAGGAGTGTACTCTTTGCATGGTGGCCATTTTGAATTTTAGAATTTTTGCCAAAAATGGCAAAACACAAATTTCCTTCTATCTCCTTAACCGTGCGAGATAGAGCGATTTCGTCGAAATTTTCAACCCACAGGGTATCTAAGGAATGTAATCTTTGCAATTTTCAAAAAATTTTCCCCTCCCCAAAAATGGCGGCCATTTTGAATTTTCAAATTTTTGCCAAAAATGGCAAAACACAAATTTGCTTCTATCTCCTTAACCATGCGAGATAGAGCGATTTCGTCGAAATTTTCGACCCAAGGGGTATCTAAGAAATGTACTCTTTGCAATTTTCAAACAATTTTCCCCTCCCCACATATGGCGGCCATTTTGAATTTTCGAATTTTTGCCCAAAATGGAAAAACACAAACTGGCCTTAACCGTGCAAAATAGAGTTATTTCGTTGAAATTTTCGACCCATAGGGTATCTAAGAAATGTACTCTGGGCAATTTTCAAAAAAATTTCCTTTTCCCAAAAATGGCGGCGATTTTGAATTTTCAAATTTTTGCCAAATATAGAAAAACAGGAATTTGCTTCTATCTTCTTAACTGTGCAAGATAGAGTGATTTCGTCAAAATTTTCAACCCAACCAATGCAAAAAGGCATGAAGCTGAAATCATTTACATCTACACTAATAAATATTTAAGCATCATTGATATATTTTACAAATGAAACAGGGTCTTGTAAGACTACTGTACAATTTGGGCAAGGTTCATGGGGTGGACATTACACATGATAATGTGTGTTCTTCTATGCTATCCTGTTTCTATTCGCATCTACTATCAACAGGGCGTCCTATTTCTAGTTTAAAATATCTTTCCCTCATGACAAAACATTATTTCATAGATCCATATGTATATTTTTAAATAAAAATATATTTCAATATGTGTTATCCAAGGAAACGTATATTTTTATTGCGTTAATACATCCTATCCAATGGACAATTGCTTTACCGGTCGGCGCGACCGGTCCCGCCAAACATCAGAAAAAGACATCCTGTAAAACTACCAGCAGGACCGGTCACAGAGTGTGCATTCGCCAGGTGGCGCAAGGTATCTTCATTTCCTGTCTGGTCATGATGACGTCATAGCATCTTTTTCGTTTGGCGCGAAAGAGTGGGCAGACGTTTTTCAACAGAGATACGTTTTTGAAGTTTTACAAGGAACTCTTCCATTTTATTCTAATTCAAGTAGTACGCATTAATTCTACTAGTTTTCTGATCATCATGTCGTCTGCTGGACAGAAACGAGGTTCTTGCGGGCACGTTATGGCCCTATTCGACAACTACAAGAAATGCGCGCGTTGTCATGAGAAGGGGGTGGGAGACGACCCCTGTGTGAAGAAACAGGATTGCCAGATATGTAAGGCATTTACGCCATCTCAGATTATTCAAATGGACACCCTGACTTACAAGGCAGGAAAAGAACATGGAGAGCAGAAGAAATCTGAAGCTAGCAGTGACGTGACCCCCACTCTTGTGGACCCTTCAGATGTAACTCTGTTGGGACGGGTTAGTACTGAAAAGCCCTCTTCAGTTGAATCTACTCCCAAGCAGAAGAAGAAGCGTTCTGGTGGCTCTCCAAGATCCAGCAAACGTAAACACAGCAGTAAGCCCACTTCCGATGATCTCAAGTCCCTTGATGACCAGTGGAGTGAGAGGTTTTCCCGTCTAGAAGCTATGCTTCTTAACCAGTCCTTTGCTGTGCCGGTGAGACCTGTCTGTGTTGCCCAGAGAACACCCTTTCTTTGATCTGGGTGCTTCTACTAGTGTTATGTTTACTGAGAGTACTGGCTCCGGTCTTGCTCAGACTGCCAGTGTATCTTCACAGTTGACGGCTACCCAACCTCCGCTGTGAGAGATGAGAATGGGAGTGCTACCCACCCTGTTCAGGGTCCTGGTACCTCTGATGTGGCCACCCAACCTTTACAGGCTCCCGGTGCAGGGACTGCCACCCAGCCTCCACAGGCTCCTGGTGCAGGTTCTGAAGTTCTGCCCACCGGCATTGAGTCTACGCAGTTGAACAAGCCACTTTCCGGTGTACGACCTGAGTTTGCCGGTGAATCTGACATACATATCGCATATCTCCTCATTTTTGGGTGTGGTGGTGGTGGACCTGTTTGGCAGCCACCACTGGCCCTAAATGAAAAAGCTCTGTGTCAGCCCAAGTCACATCCTTCAAATAGAATTGTGTGAAGGTGTTGTGGGATTTCCAGTGACAGGCTGACAGAATCTGCTCTAAGGAGACCCCTGATTGGAAGGCCTTAGAAGTGGAAAAGGCCCTGACATCATGGGCTTTGACCTGATGCAGTGTGAGGGCCTCCTGGTCAGAGAGCTCATAACAAAGGATCATAGTTTGTTTGATCCATGAGGAGATGGTGGCAGGTGAGATGTCTTTACCAAAACCTTTCTTGAAGGAGACAAAGACCAACTCCTTGTTCTGTCTAAGATCTGAGGTCCTGTCCAAGTAATACCGAAGGGCTCTGACTGGACACAAAGACCTGTCACCTTTGAGTACCTTATCCAAAGTGGGGGCCAGGGCTGGGATGACCACTGGAGCCACACTATCTGGACCCTCCTTAGCCAGCTGATTCTTGGACAGAAAGCTGGGTGAGGGGTACAAGGACACCTTAGACCAGTCTGACTGGTGTCTGATGTTCTTATGAAGCCAAGCATGGATCTCACTCCTGCGTTTACCAGAACCCAGGGCCAGCAGAAAAACGGTCTTGAAGGTCAAGTGTTTCAGTGAGGCCTCTTTTAAAGGTTCAAAGGGAGCCTTAGTCAGCTGGTGTAATACCAGGGACAGGTTCCAGGAGGGTATACCCCTCCTGCCCTTGGGCCTGTCTCTATGGAAGCTATCCAAGAGATGGGTGAGATTCTCATCTTTGCTGACATTAGGTGCCCAACTTGTCAGCAATGGCTGATCTGTATCCATCAATGGTACTTGGTTGGCTTTAGGTAGCCAAAGATATAAACACTGTCTGTGGATAACATGTACCATATTTATTGTAGTAACATTGTAAACAGTCAAGTAACAAAAGTGACAGGAAAAGGTTCGAGAAGGAGCAATATATACATGGAACCTTTTTATAGTTAAATAAAGAAGGCATGGTGAGGTTGGAGAAGGAGTTAAAAAATAATCATGGATTGTCCATGGATCAAAATTTGCTCCATGAAAACTGTGCTCCTCCTCTGACTTAATTTGGTCTGACCTCAACATAAATTTGACTGACAGAACTTCCTTTGTTTTTGATATAATTGTTCCATTAATTGATCTTGGATTGTTTGTACAAAACAAATATTTTAAAGCAAAGTGCTATTCAAAATCTAGCAATATTGCAGTCTCAATGAGGTCAGAGGAGATGAAGTCAGAGGAGGAGCAGATGTGTCATGGAGCAAATTTAGCCATGGATCACACAACTGCTCCATGTAAATATATTGCTCCTTCTCCATCCTCCCTCTACCTTATTTATTCAACCAAGAACAATCCCCTTTTACATATTGCTCCTCCTCCAGCCTCCCCCTGCCATTTTTGTCTGACACTTGGAATAAGTGAATATTGAATCCTGACTCCAGGAAATGTTTACAGTACATCTTAATTTTTGGCTTACTAAAACACATATGGGGACAATCTGACGCCACAAAGACATTCAAGATATCATTATGTCCTATTAAATAGTTGTGAACAAGAAGAGACTTTTAAGAGAATTTTTGCGCAGCTTCATTTACAGTGTCCTATTCATAGATTTTCTTTTCCATGATTAGAGGATCTTTCATTAATTTTAAACAATTGATCCTACAGCAAATAATAATTCTTTGATTTGGAGTATATTTTTATGTCAGCTGACTTGTCAGTCAGCTGGCATTATGTCGTCACTCTGCGGCGTGGACAACTTCTCCTCCAAAACTACAAGGCCTAGAGACGTGCTGTTTTTTTTAAAAGATACCTTATCTATCGAGGATGAAAAATTGTTCAAGGCATGCAAATCTGTCTGTTCGTCTGTTTGCTAGAGACATTACAAGGGGGGTACCCCCACCAAAAGTGTGAAAATTTCAACTTTTTATCACAATTTTCTCAGTGACTATTGCAGGGATTTCTCTCATATCTTGCATATATGTACTAGGCCAGAGGTAGATTCTCTTGTGTGAGTATGAGACCTGGATCTGTCTTACTTTTTTTTTAATAAATTTTTTTAATAATTTTTAATGCATTAACATTCATGAAATCATGCACAAAATCATTTATAACTTGAAAACTGTTGCATCTAGAGCATTTTGTTAAAATATGTTATTCAGCTACTTTTTTCATAGCTACAATATGGTGAGTAAGTTGGGTGCCTGTCTCAATAGCTAAGTGAGTAATAGCTACTTTTGGGCTTTTCAGTAACTTCCATCATGAGTAGAATCACTTGTAACTTAAAAACTATTGCATTTAGAGAATTTCGTATAAATATGTTATTCAGCTACTTTTGGGTCAGCTATAACATAGTAAAATTTTAGACCTGTAGCTCATGGCATAGCTGAGTAATAGCTACTTTTACGTTATCACTGTTGAGTAAATTGCTTATAACTTCAAAACTATTGCATTTAGAGAATTTCGTATAAATATGTTATTCAGCTACTTTTGGGTCAGCTATAACATAGTAAAATTTCAGACCTGTAGCTCATGGCATAGCTAAGTAATAGCTACTTTTAGGTTATCACTGTTGAGTAAATCGCTTATAACTTGGAAACTATTGCATTTAGAGTATTTTGTTTCAATATGTTATTCACCTATTTTGGGATCAGCTATAACATAGTGAAGTTTCAGATCTGTGGCTCATTGCATAGCTGAGTAATAGCTACTTTGAAGTTCTCACTATTGAGTAAATCAGTTGTAATTGGAAAACTATTGCATTTAGAGAATTTCGTATAAATATGTTATTCAGCTACTTTTGGGTCAGCTATAACATAGTAAAATTTCAGACCTGTAGCTCATGGCATAGCTGAGTAATAGCTACTTTTAGGTCATCACTATTGAGTAAATCAGTTGTAACTTGAAAACTATTGCATTTACAGTATTTTGCTTAAATATGTTGTTCAGCTACTTTTGGGTCAACTATAACATAGTAAAATTTCAGACCTGTAGCTCATGGCATAGCTGAGTAATAGCTACTTTTAGGTCATCACTATTGAGTAAATCAGTTGTAACTTGAAAACTATTGCATTTACAGTATTTTGCTTAAATATGTTGTTCACCTACTTTTGGGTCAGCTATAACATAGTAAAATTTCAGACCTGTAGCTCATGGCATAGCTGAGTAATAGCTACTTTTAGGTCATCACTGTTGAGTAAATCAGTTGTAACTTGAAAACTATTGCATTTACAGTATTTTGCTTAAATATGTTGTTCACCTACTTTTGGGTCAGCTATAACATAGTAAAATTTCAGACCTGTAGCTCATGGCATAGCTGAGTAATAGCTACTTTTAGGTTATCACTGTTGAGTAAATCAGTTGTAATTGGAAAACTATTGCATTTAGAGAATTTCGTATAAATATGTTATTCAGCTACTTTTGGGTCAACTATAACATAGTAAAATTTCAGACCTGTAGCTCATGGCATAGCTGAGTAATAGCTACTTTTAGGTCATCACTATTGAGTAAATCAGTTGTAACTTGAAAACTATTGCATTTACAGTATTTTGCTTAAATATGTTGTTCACCTACTTTTGGGTCAGCTATAACATAGTAAAATTTCAGACCTGTAGCTCATGGCATAGCTGAGTAATAGCTACTTTTAGGTCATCACTATTGAGTAAATCAGTTGTAACTTGAAAACTATTGCATTTACAGTATTTTGCTTAAATATGTTGTTCACCTACTTTTGGGTCAGCTATAACATAGTAAAATTTCAGACCTGTAGCTCATGGCATAGCTGAGTAATAGCTACTTTTAGGTTATCACTGTTGAGTAAATCGCTTATAACTTGGAAACTATTGCATTTAGAGTATTTTGTTTCATATGTTATTCACCTATTTTGGGATCAGCTATAACATAGTGAAGTTTCAGATCTGTGGCTCATTGCATAGCTGAGTAATAGCTACTTTGAAGTTCTCACTATTGAGTAAATCAGTTGTAATTGGAAAACTATTGCATTTAGAGAATTTCGTATAAATATGTTATTCAGCTACTTTTGGGTCAGCTATAACATAGTAAAATTTCAGACCTGTAGCTCATGGCATAGCTGAGTAATAGCTACTTTTAGGTCATCACTATTGAGTAAATCAGTTGTAACTTGAAAACTATTGCATTTACAGTATTTTGCTTAAATATGTTGTTCAGCTACTTTTGGGTCAACTATAACATAGTAAAATTTCAGACCTGTAGCTCATGGCATAGCTGAGTAATAGCTACTTTTAGGTTATCACTGTTGAGTAAATCAGTTGTAATTGGAAAACTATTGCATTTAGAGAATTTAGTATAAATATGTTATTCAGCTACTTTTGGGTCAACTATAACATAGTAAAATTTCAGACCTGTAGCTCATGGCATAGCTGAGTAATAGCTACTTTTAGGTCATCACTATTGAGTAAATCAGTTGTAACTTGAAAACTATTGCATTTACAGTATTTTGCTTAAATATGTTGTTCACCTACTTTTGGGTCAGCTATAACATAGTAAAATTTCAGACCTGTAGCTCATGGCATAGCTGAGTAATAGCTACTTTTAGGTCATCACTATTGAGTAAATCAGTTGTAACTTGAAAACTATTGCATTTACAGTATTTTGCTTAAATATGTTGTTCAGCTACTTTTGGGTCAACTATAACATAGTAAAATTTCAGACCTGTAGCTCATGGCATAGCTGAGTAATAGCTACTTTTAGGTCATCACTATTGAGTAAATCAGTTGTAACTTGAAAACTATTGCATTTACAGTATTTTGCTAAAATATGTTGTTCACCTACTTTTGGGTCAGCTATAACATAGTAAAATTTCAGACCTGTAGCTCATGGCATAGCTGAGTAATAGCTACTTTTAGGTCATCACTGTTGAGTAAATCAGTTGTAACTTGAAAACTATTGCATTTACAGTATTTTGCTTAAATATGTTGTTCACCTACTTTTGGGTCAGCTATAACATAGTAAAATTTCAGACCTGTAGCTCATGGCATAGCTGAGTAATAGCTACTTTTAGGTTATCACTGTTGAGTAAATCAGTTGTAATTGGAAAACTATTGCATTTAAAGAATTTCGTATAAATATGTTATTCAGCTACTTTTGGGTCAGCTATAACATAGTAAAATTTCAGACCTGTAGCTCATGGCATAGCTGAGTAATAGCTACTTTTAGGTCATCACTATTGAGTAAATCAGTTGTAACTTGAAAACTATTGCATTTACAGTATTTTGCTTAAATATGTTGTTCACCTACTTTTGGGTCAGCTATAACATAGTAAAATTTCAGACCTGTAGCTCATGGCATAGCTGAGTAATAGCTACTTTTAGGTCATCACTATTGAGTAAATCAGTTGTAACTTGAAAACTATTGCATTTACAGTATTTTGCTTAAATATGTTGTTCACCTACTTTTGGGTCAGCTATAACATAGTAAAATTTCAGACCTGTAGCTCATGGCATAGCTGAGTAATAGCTACTTTTAGGTCATCACTGTTGAGTAAATCAGTTGTAACTTGAAAACTATTGCATTTACAGTATTTTGCTTAAATATGTTGTTCACCTACTTTTGGGTCAGCTATAACATAGTAAAATTTCAGACCTGTAGCTCATGGCATAGCTGAGTAATAGCTACTTTTAGGTTATCACTGTTGAGTAAATCAGTTGTAATTGGAAAACTATTGCATTTAGAGAATTTCGTATAAATATGTTATTCAGCTACTTTTGGGTCAACTATAACATAGTAAAATTTCAGACCTGTAGCTCATGGCATAGCTGAGTAATAGCTACTTTTAGGTCATCACTATTGAGTAAATCAGTTGTAACTTGAAAACTATTGCATTTACAGTATTTTGCTTAAATATGTTGTTCACCTACTTTTGGGTCAGCTATAACATAGTAAAATTTCAGACCTGTAGCTCATGGCATAGCTGAGTAATAGCTACTTTTAGGTCATCACTATTGAGTAAATCAGTTGTAACTTGAAAACTATTGCATTTACAGTATTTTGCTTAAATATGTTGTTCACCTACTTTTGGGTCAGCTATAACATAGTAAAATTTCAGACCTGTAGCTCATGGCATAGCTGAGTAATAGCTACTTTTAGGTTATCACTGTTGAGTAAATCGCTTATAACTTGGAAACTATTGCATTTAGAGTATTTTGTTTCAATATGTTATTCACCTATTTTGGGATCAGCTATAACATAGTGAAGTTTCAGATCTGTGGCTCATTGCATAGCTGAGTAATAGCTACTTTGAAGTTCTCACTATTGAGTAAATCAGTTGTAATTGGAAAACTATTGCATTTAGAGAATTTCGTATAAATATGTTATTCAGCTACTTTTGGGTCAGCTATAACATAGTAAAATTTCAGACCTGTAGCTCATGGCATAGCTGAGTAATAGCTACTTTTAGGTCATCACTATTGAGTAAATCAGTTGTAACTTGAAAACTATTGCATTTACAGTATTTTGCTTAAATATGTTGTTCACCTACTTTTGGGTCAGCTATAACATAGTAAAATTTCAGACCTGTAGCTCATGGCATAGCTGAGTAATAGCTACTTTTAGGTCATCACTATTGAGTAAATCAGTTGTAACTTGAAAACTATTGCATTTACAGTATTTTGCTTAAATATGTTGTTCACCTACTTTTGGGTCAGCTATAACATAGTAAAATTTCAGACCTGTAGCTCATGGCATAGCTGAGTAATAGCTACTTTTAGGTCATCACTGTTGAGTAAATCAGTTGTAACTTGAAAACTATTGCATTTACAGTATTTTGCTTAAATATGTTGTTCACCTACTTTTGGGTCAGCTATAACATAGTAAAATTTCAGACCTGTAGCTCATGGCATAGCTGAGTAATAGCTACTTTTAGGTTATCACTGTTGAGTAAATCAGTTGTAATTGGAAAACTATTGCATTTAGAGAATTTCGTATAAATATGTTATTCAGCTACTTTTGGGTCAACTATAACATAGTAAAATTTCAGACCTGTAGCTCATGGCATAGCTGAGTAATAGCTACTTTTAGGTCATCACTATTGAGTAAATCAGTTGTAACTTGAAAACTATTGCATTTACAGTATTTTGCTTAAATATGTTGTTCACCTACTTTTGGGTCAGCTATAACATAGTAAAATTTCAGACCTGTAGCTCATGGCATAGCTGAGTAATAGCTACTTTTAGGTCATCACTATTGAGTAAATCAGTTGTAACTTGAAAACTATTGCATTTACAGTATTTTGCTTAAATATGTTGTTCACCTACTTTTGGGTCAGCTATAACATAGTAAAATTTCAGACCTGTAGCTCATGGCATAGCTGAGTAATAGCTACTTTTAGGTTATCACTGTTGAGTAAATCGCTTATAACTTGGAAACTATTGCATTTAGAGTATTTTGTTTCAATATGTTATTCACCTATTTTGGGATCAGCTATAACATAGTGAAGTTTCAGATCTGTGGCTCATTGCATAGCTGAGTAATAGCTACTTTGAAGTTCTCACTATTGAGTAAATCAGTTGTAATTGGAAAACTATTGCATTTAGAGAATTTAGTATAAATATGTTATTCAGCTACTTTTGGGTCAACTATAACATAGTAAAATTTCAGACCTGTAGCTCATGGCATAGCTGAGTAATAGCTACTTTTAGGTCATCACTATTGAGTAAATCAGTTGTAACTTGAAAACTATTGCATTTACAGTATTTTGCTTAAATATGTTGTTCACCTACTTTTGGGTCAGCTATAACATAGTAAAATTTCAGACCTGTAGCTCATGGCATAGCTGAGTAATAGCTACTTTTAGGTCATCACTATTGAGTAAATCAGTTGTAACTTGAAAACTATTGCATTTACAGTATTTTGCTAAAATATGTTGTTCACCTACTTTTGGGTCAGCTATAACATAGTAAAATTTCAGACCTGTAGCTCATGGCATAGCTGAGTAATAGCTACTTTTAGGTCATCACTGTTGAGTAAATCAGTTGTAACTTGAAAACTATTGCATTTACAGTATTTTGCTTAAATATGTTGTTCACCTACTTTTGGGTCAGCTATAACATAGTAAAATTTCAGACCTGTAGCTCATGGCATAGCTGAGTAATAGCTACTTTTAGGTTATCACTGTTGAGTAAATCAGTTGTAATTGGAAAACTATTGCATTTAAAGAATTTCGTATAAATATGTTATTCAGCTACTTTTGGGTCAGCTATAACATAGTAAAATTTCAGACCTGTAGCTCATGGCATAGCTGAGTAATAGCTACTTTTAGGTCATCACTATTGAGTAAATCAGTTGTAACTTGAAAACTATTGCATTTACAGTATTTTGCTTAAATATGTTGTTCACCTACTTTTGGGTCAGCTATAACATAGTAAAATTTCAGACCTGTAGCTCATGGCATAGCTGAGTAATAGCTACTTTTAGGTCATCACTATTGAGTAAATCAGTTGTAACTTGAAAACTATTGCATTTACAGTATTTTGCTTAAATATGTTGTTCACCTACTTTTGGGTCAGCTATAACATAGTAAAATTTCAGACCTGTAGCTCATGGCATAGCTGAGTAATAGCTACTTTTAGGTCATCACTGTTGAGTAAATCAGTTGTAACTTGAAAACTATTGCATTTACAGTATTTTGCTTAAATATGTTGTTCACCTACTTTTGGGTCAGCTATAACATAGTAAAATTTCAGACCTGTAGCTCATGGCATAGCTGAGTAATAGCTACTTTTAGGTTATCACTGTTGAGTAAATCAGTTGTAATTGGAAAACTATTGCATTTAGAGAATTTCGTATAAATATGTTATTCAGCTACTTTTGGGTCAACTATAACATAGTAAAATTTCAGACCTGTAGCTCATGGCATAGCTGAGTAATAGCTACTTTTAGGTCATCACTATTGAGTAAATCAGTTGTAACTTGAAAACTATTGCATTTACAGTATTTTGCTTAAATATGTTGTTCACCTACTTTTGGGTCAGCTATAACATAGTAAAATTTCAGACCTGTAGCTCATGGCATAGCTGAGTAATAGCTACTTTTAGGTCATCACTATTGAGTAAATCAGTTGTAACTTGAAAACTATTGCATTTACAGTATTTTGCTTAAATATGTTGTTCACCTACTTTTGGGTCAGCTATAACATAGTAAAATTTCAGACCTGTAGCTCATGGCATAGCTGAGTAATAGCTACTTTTAGGTTATCACTGTTGAGTAAATCGCTTATAACTTGGAAACTATTGCATTTAGAGTATTTTGTTTCAATATGTTATTCACCTATTTTGGGATCAGCTATAACATAGTGAAGTTTCAGATCTGTGGCTCATTGCATAGCTGAGTAATAGCTACTTTGAAGTTCTCACTATTGAGTAAATCAGTTGTAATTGGAAAACTATTGCATTTAGAGAATTTCGTATAAATATGTTATTCAGCTACTTTTGGGTCAGCTATAACATAGTAAAATTTCAGACCTGTAGCTCATGGCATAGCTGAGTAATAGCTACTTTTAGGTCATCACTATTGAGTAAATCAGTTGTAACTTGAAAACTATTGCATTTACAGTATTTTGCTTAAATATGTTGTTCACCTACTTTTGGGTCAGCTGTAACATAGTAAAATTTCAGACCTGTAGCTCATGGCATAGCTGAGTAATAGCTACTTTTAGGTTATCACTGTTGAGTAAATCAGTTGTAATTGGAAAACTATTGCATTTAGAGAATTTCGTATAAATATGTTATTCAGCTACTTTTGGGTCAACTATAACATAGTAAAATTTCAGACCTGTAGCTCATGGCATAGCTGAGTAATAGCTACTTTTAGGTCATCACTATTGAGTAAATCAGTTGTAACTTGAAAACTATTGCATTTACAGTATTTTGCTTAAATATGTTGTTCACCTACTTTTGGGTCAGCTATAACATAGTAAAATTTCAGACCTGTAGCTCATGGCATAGCTGAGTAATAGCTACTTTTAGGTCATCACTGTTGAGTAAATCAGTTGTAACTTGAAAACTATTGCATTTACAGTATTTTGCTTAAATATGTTGTTCACCTACTTTTGGGTCAGCTATAACATAGTAAAATTTCAGACCTGTAGCTCATGGCATAGCTGAGTAATAGCTACTTTTAGGTTATCACTGTTGAGTAAATCAGTTGTAATTGGAAAACTATTGCATTTAAAGAATTTCGTATAAATATGTTATTCAGCTACTTTTGGGTCAGCTATAACATAGTAAAATTTCAGACCTGTAGCTCATGGCATAGCTGAGTAATAGCTACTTTTAGGTCATCACTATTGAGTAAATCAGTTGTAACTTGAAAACTATTGCATTTACAGTATTTTGCTTAAATATGTTGTTCACCTACTTTTGGGTCAGCTATAACATAGTAAAATTTCAGACCTGTAGCTCATGGCATAGCTGAGTAATAGCTACTTTTAGGTCATCACTATTGAGTAAATCAGTTGTAACTTGAAAACTATTGCATTTACAGTATTTTGCTTAAATATGTTGTTCACCTACTTTTGGGTCAGCTATAACATAGTAAAATTTCAGACCTGTAGCTCATGGCATAGCTGAGTAATAGCTACTTTTAGGTCATCACTGTTGAGTAAATCAGTTGTAACTTGAAAACTATTGCATTTACAGTATTTTGCTTAAATATGTTGTTCACCTACTTTTGGGTCAGCTATAACATAGTAAAATTTCAGACCTGTAGCTCATGGCATAGCTGAGTAATAGCTACTTTTAGGTTATCACTGTTGAGTAAATCAGTTGTAATTGGAAAACTATTGCATTTAGAGAATTTCGTATAAATATGTTATTCAGCTACTTTTGGGTCAACTATAACATAGTAAAATTTCAGACCTGTAGCTCATGGCATAGCTGAGTAATAGCTACTTTTAGGTCATCACTATTGAGTAAATCAGTTGTAACTTGAAAACTATTGCATTTACAGTATTTTGCTTAAATATGTTGTTCACCTACTTTTGGGTCAGCTATAACATAGTAAAATTTCAGACCTGTAGCTCATGGCATAGCTGAGTAATAGCTACTTTTAGGTCATCACTATTGAGTAAATCAGTTGTAACTTGAAAACTATTGCATTTACAGTATTTTGCTTAAATATGTTGTTCACCTACTTTTGGGTCAGCTATAACATAGTAAAATTTCAGACCTGTAGCTCATGGCATAGCTGAGTAATAGCTACTTTTAGGTTATCACTGTTGAGTAAATCGCTTATAACTTGGAAACTATTGCATTTAGAGTATTTTGTTTCAATATGTTATTCACCTATTTTGGGATCAGCTATAACATAGTGAAGTTTCAGATCTGTGGCTCATTGCATAGCTGAGTAATAGCTACTTTGAAGTTCTCACTATTGAGTAAATCAGTTGTAATTGGAAAACTATTGCATTTAGAGAATTTCGTATAAATATGTTATTCAGCTACTTTTGGGTCAGCTATAACATAGTAAAATTTCAGACCTGTAGCTCATGGCATAGCTGAGTAATAGCTACTTTTAGGTCATCACTATTGAGTAAATCAGTTGTAACTTGAAAACTATTGCATTTACAGTATTTTGCTTAAATATGTTGTTCACCTACTTTTGGGTCAGCTATAACATAGTAAAATTTCAGACCTGTAGCTCATGGCATAGCTGAGTAATAGCTACTTTTAGGTTATCACTGTTGAGTAAATCAGTTGTAATTGGAAAACTATTGCATTTAAAGAATTTCGTATAAATATGTTATTCAGCTACTTTTGGGTCAGCTATAACATAGTAAAATTTCAGACCTGTAGCTCATGGCATAGCTGAGTAATAGCTACTTTTAGGTTATCACTGTTGAGTAAATCAGTTGTAATTGGAAAACTATTGCATTTAGAGAATTTCGTATAAATATGTTATTCAGCTACTTTTGGGTCAACTATAACATAGTAAAATTTCAGACCTGTAGCTCATGGCATAGCTGAGTAATAGCTACTTTTAGGTCATCACTATTGAGTAAATCAGTTGTAACTTGAAAACTATTGCATTTACAGTATTTTGCTTAAATATGTTGTTCACCTACTTTTGGGTCAGCTATAACATAGTAAAATTTCAGACCTGTAGCTCATGGCATAGCTGAGTAATAGCTACTTTTAGGTCATCACTATTGAGTAAATCAGTTGTAACTTGAAAACTATTGCATTTACAGTATTTTGCTTAAATATGTTGTTCACCTACTTTTGGGTCAGCTATAACATAGTAAAATTTCAGACCTGTAGCTCATGGCATAGCTGAGTAATAGCTACTTTTAGGTTATCACTGTTGAGTAAATCGCTTATAACTTGGAAACTATTGCATTTAGAGTATTTTGTTTCAATATGTTATTCACCTATTTTGGGATCAGCTATAACATAGTGAAGTTTCAGATCTGTGGCTCATTGCATAGCTGAGTAATAGCTACTTTGAAGTTCTCACTATTGAGTAAATCAGTTGTAATTGGAAAACTATTGCATTTAGAGAATTTCGTATAAATATGTTATTCAGCTACTTTTGGGTCAGCTATAACATAGTAAAATTTCAGACCTGTAGCTCATGGCATAGCTGAGTAATAGCTACTTTTAGGTCATCACTATTGAGTAAATCAGTTGTAACTTGAAAACTATTGCATTTACAGTATTTTGCTTAAATATGTTGTTCACCTACTTTTGGGTCAGCTATAACATAGTAAAATTTCAGACCTGTAGCTCATGGCATAGCTGAGTAATAGCTACTTTTAGGTTATCACTGTTGAGTAAATCAGTTGTAATTGGAAAACTATTGCATTTAGAGAATTTCGTATAAATATGTTATTCAGCTACTTTTGGGTCAACTATAACATAGTAAAATTTCAGACCTGTAGCTCATGGCATAGCTGAGTAATAGCTACTTTTAGGTCATCACTATTGAGTAAATCAGTTGTAACTTGAAAACTATTGCATTTACAGTATTTTGCTTAAATATGTTGTTCACCTACTTTTGGGTCAGCTATAACATAGTAAAATTTCAGACCTGTAGCTCATGGCATAGCTGAGTAATAGCTACTTTTAGGTCATCACTATTGAGTAAATCAGTTGTAACTTGAAAACTATTGCATTTACAGTATTTTGCTTAAATATGTTGTTCACCTACTTTTGGGTCAGCTATAACATAGTAAAATTTCAGACCTGTAGCTCATGGCATAGCTGAGTAATAGCTACTTTTAGGTTATCACTGTTGAGTAAATCGCTTATAACTTGGAAACTATTGCATTTAGAGTATTTTGTTTCAATATGTTATTCACCTATTTTGGGATCAGCTATAACATAGTGAGGTTTCAGATCTGTGGCTCATTGCATAGCTGAGTAATAGCTACTTTGAAGTTCTCACTATTGAGTAAATCAGTTGTAATTGGAAAACTATTGCATTTAGAGAATTTAGTATAAATATGTTATTCAGCTACTTTTGGGTCAACTATAACATAGTAAAATTTCAGACCTGTAGCTCATGGCATAGCTGAGTAATAGCTACTTTTAGGTCATCACTATTGAGTAAATCAGTTGTAACTTGAAAACTATTGCATTTACAGTATTTTGCTTAAATATGTTGTTCACCTACTTTTGGGTCAGCTATAACATAGTAAAATTTCAGACATGTAGCTCATGGCATAGCTGAGTAATAGCTACTTTTAGGTCATCACTATTGAGTAAATCAGTTGTAACGTGAAAACTATTGCATTTACAGTATTTTGCTTAAATATGTTGTTCAGCTACTTTTGGGTCAGCTATAACATAGTAAAATTTCAGACCTGTAGCTCATGGCATAGCTGAGTAATAGCTACTTTTAGGTTATCACTGTTGAGTAAATCAGTTGTAATTGGAAAACTATTGCATTTAAAGAATTTCGTATAAATATGTTATTCAGCTACTTTTGGGTCAGCTATAACATAGTAAAATTTCAGACCTGTAGCTCATGGCATAGCTGAGTAATAGCTACTTTTAGGTCATCACTATTGAGTAAATCAGTTGTAACTTGAAAACTATTGCATTTACAGTATTTTGCTTAAATATGTTGTTCACCTACTTTTGGGTCAGCTATAACATAGTAAAATTTCAGACCTGTAGCTCATGGCATAGCTGAGTAATAGCTACTTTTAGGTCATCACTATTGAGTAAATCAGTTGTAACTTGAAAACTATTGCATTTACAGTATTTTGCTTAAATATGTTGTTCACCTACTTTTGGGTCAGCTATAACATAGTAAAATTTCAGACCTGTAGCTCATGGCATAGCTGAGTAATAGCTACTTTTAGGTCATCACTGTTGAGTAAATCAGTTGTAACTTGAAAACTATTGCATTTACAGTATTTTGCTTAAATATGTTGTTCACCTACTTTTGGGTCAGCTATAACATAGTAAAATTTCAGACCTGTAGCTCATGGCATAGCTGAGTAATAGCTACTTTTAGGTTATCACTGTTGAGTAAATCAGTTGTAATTGGAAAACTATTGCATTTAAAGAATTTCGTATAAATATGTTATTCAGCTACTTTTGGGTCAGCTATAACATAGTAAAATTTCAGACCTGTAGCTCATGGCATAGCTGAGTAATAGCTACTTTTAGGTCATCACTATTGAGTAAATCAGTTGTAACTTGAAAACTATTGCATTTACAGTATTTTGCTTAAATGTGTTGTTCACCTACTTTTGGGTCAGCTATAACATAGTAAAATTTCAGACCTGTAGCTCATGGCATAGCTGAGTAATAGCTACTTTTAGGTTATCACTGTTGAGTAAATCGCTTATAACTTGGAAACTATTGCATTTAGAGTATTTTGTTTCAATATGTTATTCACCTATTTTGGGATCAGCTATAACATAGTGAGGTTTCAGATCTGTGGCTCATTGCATAGCTGAGTAATAGCTACTTTGAAGTTCTCACTATTGAGTAAATCAGTTGTAATTGGAAAACTATTGCATTTAGAGAATTTAGTATAAATATGTTATTCAGCTACTTTTGGGTCAACTATAACATAGTAAAATTTCAGACCTGTAGCTCATGGCATAGCTGAGTAATAGCTACTTTTAGGTCATCACTATTGAGTAAATCAGTTGTAACTTGAAAACTATTGCATTTACAGTATTTTGCTTAAATATGTTGTTCACCTACTTTTGGGTCAGCTATAACATAGTAAAATTTCAGACCTGTAGCTCATGGCATAGCTGAGTAATAGCTACTTTTAGGTCATCACTATTGAGTAAATCAGTTGTAACTTGAAAACTATTGCATTTACAGTATTTTGCTAAAATATGTTGTTCACCTACTTTTGGGTCAGCTATAACATAGTAAAATTTCAGACCTGTAGCTCATGGCATAGCTGAGTAATAGCTACTTTTAGGTCATCACTGTTGAGTAAATCAGTTGTAACTTGAAAACTATTGCATTTACAGTATTTTGCTTAAATATGTTGTTCACCTACTTTTGGGTCAGCTATAACATAGTAAAATTTCAGACCTGTAGCTCATGGCATAGCTGAGTAATAGCTACTTTTAGGTTATCACTGTTGAGTAAATCAGTTGTAATTGGAAAACTATTGCATTTAAAGAATTTCGTATAAATATGTTATTCAGCTACTTTTGGGTCAGCTATAACATAGTAAAATTTCAGACCTGTAGCTCATGGCATAGCTGAGTAATAGCTACTTTTAGGTTATCACTGTTGAGTAAATCAGTTGTAATTGGAAAACTATTGCATTTAGAGAATTTCGTATAAATATGTTATTCAGCTACTTTTGGGTCAACTATAACATAGTAAAATTTCAGACCTGTAGCTCATGGCATAGCTGAGTAATAGCTACTTTTAGGTCATCACTATTGAGTAAATCAGTTGTAACTTGAAAACTATTGCATTTACAGTATTTTGCTTAAATATGTTGTTCACCTACTTTTGGGTCAGCTATAACATAGTAAAATTTCAGACCTGTAGCTCATGGCATAGCTGAGTAATAGCTACTTTTAGGTCATCACTATTGAGTAAATCAGTTGTAACTTGAAAACTATTGCATTTACAGTATTTTGCTTAAATATGTTGTTCACCTACTTTTGGGTCAGCTATAACATAGTAAAATTTCAGACCTGTAGCTCATGGCATAGCTGAGTAATAGCTACTTTTAGGTTATCACTGTTGAGTAAATCGCTTATAACTTGGAAACTATTGCATTTAGAGTATTTTGTTTCAATATGTTATTCACCTATTTTGGGATCAGCTATAACATAGTGAAGTTTCAGATCTGTGGCTCATTGCATAGCTGAGTAATAGCTACTTTGAAGTTCTCACTATTGAGTAAATCAGTTGTAATTGGAAAACTATTGCATTTAGAGAATTTCGTATAAATATGTTATTCAGCTACTTTTGGGTCAGCTATAACATAGTAAAATTTCAGACCTGTAGCTCATGGCATAGCTGAGTAATAGCTACTTTTAGGTCATCACTATTGAGTAAATCAGTTGTAACTTGAAAACTATTGCATTTACAGTATTTTGCTTAAATATGTTGTTCACCTACTTTTGGGTCAGCTATAACATAGTAAAATTTCAGACCTGTAGCTCATGGCATAGCTGAGTAATAGCTACTTTTAGGTTATCACTGTTGAGTAAATCAGTTGTAATTGGAAAACTATTGCATTTAGAGAATTTCGTATAAATATGTTATTCAGCTACTTTTGGGTCAACTATAACATAGTAAAATTTCAGACCTGTAGCTCATGGCATAGCTGAGTAATAGCTACTTTTAGGTCATCACTATTGAGTAAATCAGTTGTAACTTGAAAACTATTGCATTTACAGTATTTTGCTTAAATATGTTGTTCACCTACTTTTGGGTCAGCTATAACATAGTAAAATTTCAGACCTGTAGCTCATGGCATAGCTGAGTAATAGCTACTTTTAGGTCATCACTATTGAGTAAATCAGTTGTAACTTGAAAACTATTGCATTTACAGTATTTTGCTTAAATATGTTGTTCACCTACTTTTGGGTCAGCTATAACATAGTAAAATTTCAGACCTGTAGCTCATGGCATAGCTGAGTAATAGCTACTTTTAGGTTATCACTGTTGAGTAAATCGCTTATAACTTGGAAACTATTGCATTTAGAGTATTTTGTTTCAATATGTTATTCACCTATTTTGGGATCAGCTATAACATAGTGAGGTTTCAGATCTGTGGCTCATTGCATAGCTGAGTAATAGCTACTTTGAAGTTCTCACTATTGAGTAAATCAGTTGTAATTGGAAAACTATTGCATTTAGAGAATTTAGTATAAATATGTTATTCAGCTACTTTTGGGTCAACTATAACATAGTAAAATTTCAGACCTGTAGCTCATGGCATAGCTGAGTAATAGCTACTTTTAGGTCATCACTATTGAGTAAATCAGTTGTAACTTGAAAACTATTGCATTTACAGTATTTTGCTTAAATATGTTGTTCACCTACTTTTGGGTCAGCTATAACATAGTAAAATTTCAGACATGTAGCTCATGGCATAGCTGAGTAATAGCTACTTTTAGGTCATCACTATTGAGTAAATCAGTTGTAACGTGAAAACTATTGCATTTACAGTATTTTGCTTAAATATGTTGTTCAGCTACTTTTGGGTCAGCTATAACATAGTAAAATTTCAGACCTGTAGCTCATGGCATAGCTGAGTAATAGCTACTTTTAGGTTATCACTGTTGAGTAAATCAGTTGTAATTGGAAAACTATTGCATTTAAAGAATTTCGTATAAATATGTTATTCAGCTACTTTTGGGTCAGCTATAACATAGTAAAATTTCAGACCTGTAGCTCATGGCATAGCTGAGTAATAGCTACTTTTAGGTCATCACTATTGAGTAAATCAGTTGTAACTTGAAAACTATTGCATTTACAGTATTTTGCTTAAATATGTTGTTCACCTACTTTTGGGTCAGCTATAACATAGTAAAATTTCAGACCTGTAGCTCATGGCATAGCTGAGTAATAGCTACTTTTAGGTCATCACTATTGAGTAAATCAGTTGTAACTTGAAAACTATTGCATTTACAGTATTTTGCTTAAATATGTTGTTCACCTACTTTTGGGTCAGCTATAACATAGTAAAATTTCAGACCTGTAGCTCATGGCATAGCTGAGTAATAGCTACTTTTAGGTCATCACTGTTGAGTAAATCAGTTGTAACTTGAAAACTATTGCATTTACAGTATTTTGCTTAAATATGTTGTTCACCTACTTTTGGGTCAGCTATAACATAGTAAAATTTCAGACCTGTAGCTCATGGCATAGCTGAGTAATAGCTACTTTTAGGTTATCACTGTTGAGTAAATCAGTTGTAATTGGAAAACTATTGCATTTAAAGAATTTCGTATAAATATGTTATTCAGCTACTTTTGGGTCAGCTATAACATAGTAAAATTTCAGACCTGTAGCTCATGGCATAGCTGAGTAATAGCTACTTTTAGGTCATCACTATTGAGTAAATCAGTTGTAACTTGAAAACTATTGCATTTACAGTATTTTGCTTAAATATGTTGTTCACCTACTTTTGGGTCAGCTATAACATAGTAAAATTTCAGACCTGTAGCTCATGGCATAGCTGAGTAATAGCTACTTTTAGGTTATCACTGTTGAGTAAATCGCTTATAACTTGGAAACTATTGCATTTAGAGTATTTTGTTTCAATATGTTATTCACCTATTTTGGGATCAGCTATAACATAGTGAGGTTTCAGATCTGTGGCTCATTGCATAGCTGAGTAATAGCTACTTTGAAGTTCTCACTATTGAGTAAATCAGTTGTAACTTGAAAACTATTGCATTTACAGTATTTTGCTTAAATATGTTGTTCACCTACTTTTGGGTCAGCTATAACATAGTAAAATTTCAGACCTGTAGCTCATGGCATAGCTGAGTAATAGCTACTTTTAGGTTATCACTGTTGAGTAAATCAGTTGTAATTGGAAAACTATTGCATTTAAAGAATTTCGTATAAATATGTTATTCAGCTACTTTTGGGTCAGCTATAACATAGTAAAATTTCAGACCTGTAGCTCATGGCATAGCTGAGTAATAGCTACTTTTAGGTCATCACTATTGAGTAAATCAGTTGTAACTTGAAAACTATTGCATTTACAGTATTTTGCTTAAATATGTTGTTCACCTACTTTTGGGTCAGCTATAACATAGTAAAATTTCAGACCTGTAGCTCATGGCATAGCTGAGTAATAGCTACTTTTAGGTTATCACTGTTGAGTAAATCGCTTATAACTTGGAAACTATTGCATTTAGAGTATTTTGTTTCAATATGTTATTCACCTATTTTGGGATCAGCTATAACATAGTGAGGTTTCAGATCTGTGGCTCATTGCATAGCTGAGTAATAGCTACTTTGAAGTTCTCACTATTGAGTAAATCAGTTGTAATTGGAAAACTATTGCATTTAGAGAATTTAGTATAAATATGTTATTCAGCTACTTTTGGGTCAACTATAACATAGTAAAATTTCAGACCTGTAGCTCATGGCATAGCTGAGTAATAGCTACTTTTAGGTCATCACTATTGAGTAAATCAGTTGTAACTTGAAAACTATTGCATTTACAGTATTTTGCTTAAATATGTTGTTCACCTACTTTTGGGTCAGCTATAACATAGTAAAATTTCAGACCTGTAGCTCATGGCATAGCTGAGTAATAGCTACTTTTAGGTCATCACTATTGAGTAAATCAGTTGTAACTTGAAAACTATTGCATTTACAGTATTTTGCTAAAATATGTTGTTCACCTACTTTTGGGTCAGCTATAACATAGTAAAATTTCAGACCTGTAGCTCATGGCATAGCTGAGTAATAGCTACTTTTAGGTCATCACTGTTGAGTAAATCAGTTGTAACTTGAAAACTATTGCATTTACAGTATTTTGCTTAAATATGTTGTTCACCTACTTTTGGGTCAGCTATAACATAGTAAAATTTCAGACCTGTAGCTCATGGCATAGCTGAGTAATAGCTACTTTTAGGTTATCACTGTTGAGTAAATCAGTTGTAATTGGAAAACTATTGCATTTAAAGAATTTCGTATAAATATGTTATTCAGCTACTTTTGGGTCAGCTATAACATAGTAAAATTTCAGACCTGTAGCTCATGGCATAGCTGAGTAATAGCTACTTTTAGGTTATCACTGTTGAGTAAATCAGTTGTAATTGGAAAACTATTGCATTTAGAGAATTTCGTATAAATATGTTATTCAGCTACTTTTGGGTCAACTATAACATAGTAAAATTTCAGACCTGTAGCTCATGGCATAGCTGAGTAATAGCTACTTTTAGGTCATCACTATTGAGTAAATCAGTTGTAACTTGAAAACTATTGCATTTACAGTATTTTGCTTAAATATGTTGTTCACCTACTTTTGGGTCAGCTATAACATAGTAAAATTTCAGACCTGTAGCTCATGGCATAGCTGAGTAATAGCTACTTTTAGGTCATCACTATTGAGTAAATCAGTTGTAACTTGAAAACTATTGCATTTACAGTATTTTGCTTAAATATGTTGTTCACCTACTTTTGGGTCAGCTATAACATAGTAAAATTTCAGACCTGTAGCTCATGGCATAGCTGAGTAATAGCTACTTTTAGGTTATCACTGTTGAGTAAATCGCTTATAACTTGGAAACTATTGCATTTAGAGTATTTTGTTTCAATATGTTATTCACCTATTTTGGGATCAGCTATAACATAGTGAAGTTTCAGATCTGTGGCTCATTGCATAGCTGAGTAATAGCTACTTTGAAGTTCTCACTATTGAGTAAATCAGTTGTAATTGGAAAACTATTGCATTTAGAGAATTTCGTATAAATATGTTATTCAGCTACTTTTGGGTCAGCTATAACATAGTAAAATTTCAGACCTGTAGCTCATGGCATAGCTGAGTAATAGCTACTTTTAGGTCATCACTATTGAGTAAATCAGTTGTAACTTGAAAACTATTGCATTTACAGTATTTTGCTTAAATATGTTGTTCACCTACTTTTGGGTCAGCTATAACATAGTAAAATTTCAGACCTGTAGCTCATGGCATAGCTGAGTAATAGCTACTTTTAGGTTATCACTGTTGAGTAAATCAGTTGTAATTGGAAAACTATTGCATTTAGAGAATTTCGTATAAATATGTTATTCAGCTACTTTTGGGTCAACTATAACATAGTAAAATTTCAGACCTGTAGCTCATGGCATAGCTGAGTAATAGCTACTTTTAGGTCATCACTATTGAGTAAATCAGTTGTAACTTGAAAACTATTGCATTTACAGTATTTTGCTTAAATATGTTGTTCACCTACTTTTGGGTCAGCTATAACATAGTAAAATTTCAGACCTGTAGCTCATGGCATAGCTGAGTAATAGCTACTTTTAGGTCATCACTATTGAGTAAATCAGTTGTAACTTGAAAACTATTGCATTTACAGTATTTTGCTTAAATATGTTGTTCACCTACTTTTGGGTCAGCTATAACATAGTAAAATTTCAGACCTGTAGCTCATGGCATAGCTGAGTAATAGCTACTTTTAGGTTATCACTGTTGAGTAAATCGCTTATAACTTGGAAACTATTGCATTTAGAGTATTTTGTTTCAATATGTTATTCACCTATTTTGGGATCAGCTATAACATAGTGAGGTTTCAGATCTGTGGCTCATTGCATAGCTGAGTAATAGCTACTTTGAAGTTCTCACTATTGAGTAAATCAGTTGTAATTGGAAAACTATTGCATTTAGAGAATTTAGTATAAATATGTTATTCAGCTACTTTTGGGTCAACTATAACATAGTAAAATTTCAGACCTGTAGCTCATGGCATAGCTGAGTAATAGCTACTTTTAGGTCATCACTATTGAGTAAATCAGTTGTAACTTGAAAACTATTGCATTTACAGTATTTTGCTTAAATATGTTGTTCACCTACTTTTGGGTCAGCTATAACATAGTAAAATTTCAGACATGTAGCTCATGGCATAGCTGAGTAATAGCTACTTTTAGGTCATCACTATTGAGTAAATCAGTTGTAACGTGAAAACTATTGCATTTACAGTATTTTGCTTAAATATGTTGTTCAGCTACTTTTGGGTCAGCTATAACATAGTAAAATTTCAGACCTGTAGCTCATGGCATAGCTGAGTAATAGCTACTTTTAGGTTATCACTGTTGAGTAAATCAGTTGTAATTGGAAAACTATTGCATTTAAAGAATTTCGTATAAATATGTTATTCAGCTACTTTTGGGTCAGCTATAACATAGTAAAATTTCAGACCTGTAGCTCATGGCATAGCTGAGTAATAGCTACTTTTAGGTCATCACTATTGAGTAAATCAGTTGTAACTTGAAAACTATTGCATTTACAGTATTTTGCTTAAATATGTTGTTCACCTACTTTTGGGTCAGCTATAACATAGTAAAATTTCAGACCTGTAGCTCATGGCATAGCTGAGTAATAGCTACTTTTAGGTCATCACTATTGAGTAAATCAGTTGTAACTTGAAAACTATTGCATTTACAGTATTTTGCTTAAATATGTTGTTCACCTACTTTTGGGTCAGCTATAACATAGTAAAATTTCAGACCTGTAGCTCATGGCATAGCTGAGTAATAGCTACTTTTAGGTCATCACTGTTGAGTAAATCAGTTGTAACTTGAAAACTATTGCATTTACAGTATTTTGCTTAAATATGTTGTTCACCTACTTTTGGGTCAGCTATAACATAGTAAAATTTCAGACCTGTAGCTCATGGCATAGCTGAGTAATAGCTACTTTTAGGTTATCACTGTTGAGTAAATCAGTTGTAATTGGAAAACTATTGCATTTAAAGAATTTCGTATAAATATGTTATTCAGCTACTTTTGGGTCAGCTATAACATAGTAAAATTTCAGACCTGTAGCTCATGGCATAGCTGAGTAATAGCTACTTTTAGGTCATCACTATTGAGTAAATCAGTTGTAACTTGAAAACTATTGCATTTACAGTATTTTGCTTAAATATGTTGTTCACCTACTTTTGGGTCAGCTATAACATAGTAAAATTTCAGACCTGTAGCTCATGGCATAGCTGAGTAATAGCTACTTTTAGGTCATCACTATTGAGTAAATCAGTTGTAACTTGAAAACTATTGCATTTACAGTATTTTGCTTAAATATGTTGTTCACCTACTTTTGGGTCAGCTATAACATAGTAAAATTTCAGACCTGTAGCTCATGGCATAGCTGAGTAATAGCTACTTTTAGGTCATCACTATTGAGTAAATCAGTTGTAACTTGAAAACTATTGCATTTACAGTATTTTGCTTAAATATGTTGTTCACCTACTTTTGGGTCAGCTATAACATAGTAAAATTTCAGACCTGTAGCTCATGGCATAGCTGAGTAATAGCTACTTTTAGGTTATCACTGTTGAGTAAATCAGTTGTAATTGGAAAACTATTGCATTTAGAGAATTTAGTATAAATATGTTATTCAGCTACTTTTGGGTCAGCTATAACATAGTAAAATTTCAGACCTGTAGCTCATGGCATAGCTGAGTAATAGCTACTTTTAGGTTATCACTGTTGAGTAAATCGCTTATAACTTGGAAACTATTGCATTTAGAGTATTTTGTTTCAATATGTTATTCACCTATTTTGGGATCAGCTATAACATAGTGAAGTTTCAGATCTGTGGCTCATTGCATAGCTGAGTAATAGCTACTTTGAAGTTCTCACTATTGAGTAAATCAGTTGTAATTGGAAAACTATTGCATTTAGAGAATTTCGTATAAATATGTTATTCAGCTACTTTTGGGTCAGCTATAACATAGTAAAATTTCAGACCTGTAGCTCATGGCATAGCTGAGTAATAGCTACTTTTAGGTCATCACTATTGAGTAAATCAGTTGTAACTTGAAAACTATTGCATTTACAGTATTTTGCTTAAATATGTTGTTCACCTACTTTTGGGTCAGCTATAACATAGTAAAATTTCAGACCTGTAGCTCATGGCATAGCTGAGTAATAGCTACTTTTAGGTCATCACTATTGAGTAAATCAGTTGTAACTTGAAAACTATTGCATTTACAGTATTTTGCTTAAATATGTTGTTCACCTACTTTTGGGTCAGCTATAACATAGTAAAATTTCAGACCTGTAGCTCATGGCATAGCTGAGTAATAGCTACTTTTAGGTCATCACTGTTGAGTAAATCAGTTGTAACTTGAAAACTATTGCATTTACAGTATTTTGCTTAAATATGTTGTTCACCTACTTTTGGGTCAGCTATAACATAGTAAAATTTCAGACCTGTAGCTCATGGCATAGCTGAGTAATAGCTACTTTTAGGTTATCACTGTTGAGTAAATCAGTTGTAATTGGAAAACTATTGCATTTAGAGAATTTCGTATAAATATGTTATTCAGCTACTTTTGGGTCAACTATAACATAGTAAAATTTCAGACCTGTAGCTCATGGCATAGCTGAGTAATAGCTACTTTTAGGTCATCACTATTGAGTAAATCAGTTGTAACTTGAAAACTATTGCATTTACAGTATTTTGCTTAAATATGTTGTTCACCTACTTTTGGGTCAGCTATAACATAGTAAAATTTCAGACCTGTAGCTCATGGCATAGCTGAGTAATAGCTACTTTTAGGTCATCACTATTGAGTAAATCAGTTGTAACTTGAAAACTATTGCATTTACAGTATTTTGCTTAAATATGTTGTTCACCTACTTTTGGGTCAGCTATAACATAGTAAAATTTCAGACCTGTAGCTCATGGCATAGCTGAGTAATAGCTACTTTTAGGTTATCACTGTTGAGTAAATCGCTTATAACTTGGAAACTATTGCATTTAGAGTATTTTGTTTCAATATGTTATTCACCTATTTTGGGATCAGCTATAACATAGTGAAGTTTCAGATCTGTGGCTCATTGCATAGCTGAGTAATAGCTACTTTGAAGTTCTCACTATTGAGTAAATCAGTTGTAATTGGAAAACTATTGCATTTAGAGAATTTAGTATAAATATGTTATTCAGCTACTTTTGGGTCAACTATAACATAGTAAAATTTCAGACCTGTAGCTCATGGCATAGCTGAGTAATAGCTACTTTTAGGTCATCACTATTGAGTAAATCAGTTGTAACTTGAAAACTATTGCATTTACAGTATTTTGCTTAAATATGTTGTTCACCTACTTTTGGGTCAGCTATAACATAGTAAAATTTCAGACATGTAGCTCATGGCATAGCTGAGTAATAGCTACTTTTAGGTCATCACTATTGAGTAAATCAGTTGTAACGTGAAAACTATTGCATTTACAGTATTTTGCTTAAATATGTTGTTCAGCTACTTTTGGGTCAACTATAACATAGTAAAATTTCAGACCTGTAGCTCATGGCATAGCTGAGTAATAGCTACTTTTAGGTCATCACTATTGAGTAAATCAGTTGTAACTTGAAAACTATTGCATTTACAGTATTTTGCTTAAATATGTTGTTCACCTACTTTTGGGTCAGCTATAACATAGTAAAATTTCAGACCTGTAGCTCATGGCATAGCTGAGTAATAGCTACTTTTAGGTTATCACTGTTGAGTAAATCAGTTGTAATTGGAAAACTATTGCATTTAAAGAATTTCGTATAAATATGTTATTCAGCTACTTTTGGGTCAGCTATAACATAGTAAAATTTCAGACCTGTAGCTCATGGCATAGCTGAGTAATAGCTACTTTTAGGTCATCACTATTGAGTAAATCAGTTGTAACTTGAAAACTATTGCATTTACAGTATTTTGCTTAAATATGTTGTTCACCTACTTTTGGGTCAGCTATAACATAGTAAAATTTCAGACCTGTAGCTCATGGCATAGCTGAGTAATAGCTACTTTTAGGTCATCACTATTGAGTAAATCAGTTGTAACTTGAAAACTATTGCATTTACAGTATTTTGCTTAAATATGTTGTTCACCTACTTTTGGGTCAGCTATAACATAGTAAAATTTCAGACCTGTAGCTCATGGCATAGCTGAGTAATAGCTACTTTTAGGTCATCACTATTGAGTAAATCAGTTGTAACTTGAAAACTATTGCATTTACAGTATTTTGCTTAAATATGTTGTTCACCTACTTTTGGGTCAGCTATAACATAGTAAAATTTCAGACCTGTAGCTCATGGCATAGCTGAGTAATAGCTACTTTTAGGTTATCACTGTTGAGTAAATCAGTTGTAATTGGAAAACTATTGCATTTAAAGAATTTCGTATAAATATGTTATTCAGCTACTTTTGGGTCAGCTATAACATAGTAAAATTTCAGACCTGTAGCTCATGGCATAGCTGAGTAATAGCTACTTTTAGGTCATCACTATTGAGTAAATCAGTTGTAACTTGAAAACTATTGCATTTACAGTATTTTGCTTAAATATGTTGTTCACCTACTTTTGGGTCAGCTATAACATAGTAAAATTTCAGACCTGTAGCTCATGGCATAGCTGAGTAATAGCTACTTTTAGGTCATCACTATTGAGTAAATCAGTTGTAACTTGAAAACTATTGCATTTACAGTATTTTGCTTAAATATGTTGTTCACCTACTTTTGGGTCAGCTATAACATAGTAAAATTTCAGACCTGTAGCTCATGGCATAGCTGAGTAATAGCTACTTTTAGGTCATCACTATTGAGTAAATCAGTTGTAACTTGAAAACTATTGCATTTACAGTATTTTGCTTAAATATGTTGTTCACCTACTTTTGGGTCAGCTATAACATAGTAAAATTTCAGACCTGTAGCTCATGGCATAGCTGAGTAATAGCTACTTTTAGGTTATCACTGTTGAGTAAATCAGTTGTAATTGGAAAACTATTGCATTTAGAGAATTTAGTATAAATATGTTATTCAGCTACTTTTGGGTCAACTATAACATAGTAAAATTTCAGACCTGTAGCTCATGGCATAGCTGAGTAATAGCTACTTTTAGGTCATCACTATTGAGTAAATCAGTTGTAACTTGAAAACTATTGCATTTACAGTATTTTGCTTAAATATGTTGTTCACCTACTGTTGGGTCAGCTATAACATAGTAAAATTTCAGACATGTAGCTCATGGCATAGCTGAGTAATAGCTACTTTTAGGTCATCACTATTGAGTAAATCAGTTGTAACGTGAAAACTATTGCATTTACAGTATTTTGCTTAAATATGTTGTTCAGCTACTTTTGGGTCAACTATAACATAGTAAAATTTCAGACCTGTAGCTCATGGCATAGCTGAGTAATAGCTACTTTTAGGTCATCACTATTGAGTAAATCAGTTGTAACTTGAAAACTATTGCATTTACAGTATTTTGCTAAAATATGTTGTTCACCTACTTTTGGGTCAGCTATAACATAGTAAAATTTCAGACCTGTAGCTCATGGCATAGCTGAGTAATAGCTACTTTTAGGTCATCACTGTTGAGTAAATCAGTTGTAACTTGAAAACTATTGCATTTACAGTATTTTGCTTAAATATGTTGTTCACCTACTTTTGGGTCAGCTATAACATAGTAAAATTTCAGACATGTAGCTCATGGCATAGCTGAGTAATAGCTACTTTTAGGTCATCACTATTGAGTAAATCAGTTGTAACGTGAAAACTATTGCATTTACAGTATTTTGCTTAAATATGTTGTTCAGCTACTTTTGGGTCAACTATAACATAGTAAAATTTCAGACCTGTAGCTCATGGCATAGCTGAGTAATAGCTACTTTTAGGTCATCACTATTGAGTAAATCAGTTGTAACTTGAAAACTATTGCATTTACAGTATTTTGCTAAAATATGTTGTTCACCTACTTTTGGGTCAGCTATAACATAGTAAAATTTCAGACCTGTAGCTCATGGCATAGCTGAGTAATAGCTACTTTTAGGTCATCACTGTTGAGTAAATCAGTTGTAACTTGAAAACTATTGCATTTACAGTATTTTGCTTAAATATGTTGTTCACCTACTTTTGGGTCAGCTATAACATAGTAAAATTTCAGACCTGTAGCTCATGGCATAGCTGAGTAATAGCTACTTTTAGGTTATCACTGTTGAGTAAATCAGTTGTAATTGGAAAACTATTGCATTTAAAGAATTTCGTATAAATATGTTATTCAGCTACTTTTGGGTCAGCTATAACATAGTAAAATTTCAGACCTGTAGCTCATGGCATAGCTGAGTAATAGCTACTTTTAGGTCATCACTATTGAGTAAATCAGTTGTAACTTGAAAACTATTGCATTTACAGTATTTTGCTTAAATATGTTGTTCACCTACTTTTGGGTCAGCTATAACATAGTAAAATTTCAGACCTGTAGCTCATGGCATAGCTGAGTAATAGCTACTTTTAGGTCATCACTATTGAGTAAATCAGTTGTAACTTGAAAACTATTGCATTTACAGTATTTTGCTTAAATATGTTGTTCACCTACTTTTGGGTCAGCTATAACATAGTAAAATTTCAGACCTGTAGCTCATGGCATAGCTGAGTAATAGCTACTTTTAGGTTATCACTGTTGAGTAAATCGCTTATAACTTGGAAATTATTGCATTTAGAGTATTTTGTTTCAATATGTTATTCACCTATTTTGGGGTCAGCTATAACATAGTGAAGTTCCAGACCTGTGACTCATTGCATAGCGGAGTAATAGCTACTTTTAGGTTATCACTGTTGAGTAAATCGCTTATAACTTGGAAACTATTGCATTTACAGTATTTTGTTTCAATATGTTATTCACCTATTTTGGGATCAGCTATAACATAGTGAAGTTTCAGATCTGTGGCTCATTGCATAGCTGAGTAATAGCTGCTTTGAAGTTCTCACTATTGAGTAAATCAGTTGTAATTGGAAAACTATTGCATTTAGAGAATTTCGTATAAATATGTTATTCAGCTACTTTTGGGTCAGCTATAACATAGTGAAATTACAGACCTGTAGCTCATGGCATAGCTGAGTAATAGCTACTTTTAGGTCATCACTATTGAGTAAATCAGTTGTAACTTGAAAACTATTGCATTTACAGTATTTTGCTTAAATATGTTGTTCACCTACTTTTGGGTCAGCTATAACATAGTAAAATTTCAGACCTGTAGCTCATGGCATAGCTGAGTAATAGCTACTTTTAGGTCATCACTATTGAGTAAATCAGTTGTAACTTGAAAACTATTACATTTACAGTATTTTGCTTTAATATGTTGTTTACCTACTTTTGGGTCAGCTATAACATAGTGAAATTTCAGACCTGTAGCTCATTGCATAGCTGAGTAATAACTACTTTGAGGTTCTCACTATTGAGTAAATCAGTTGTAATTGGAAAACTATTGCATTTAGAGAATTTAGTATAAATATGTTATTCAGCTACTTTTGGGTCAACTATAACATAGTAAAATTTCAGACCTGTACCTCATGGCATAGCTGAGTAATAGCTACTTTTACGTCATCACTATTGAGTAAATCAGTTGTAACTTGAAAACTATTGCATTTACAGTATTTTGCTTAAATATGTTGTTCACCTACTTTTGGGTCAGCTATAACATAGTAAAATTTCAGACCTGTAGCTCATGGCATAGCTGAGTAATAGCTACTTTTAGGTCATCACTATTGAGTAAGTCAGTTGTAACTTGAAAACTATTGCATTTACAGTATTTTGCTTAAATATGTTGTTCACCTACTTTTGGGTCAGCTATAACATAGTAAAATTTCAGACCTGTAGCTCATGGCATAGCTGAGTAATAGCTACTTTTAGGTCATCACTATTGAGTAAATCAGTTGTAACTTGAAAACTATTGCATTTACAGTATTTTGCTTAAATATGTTGTTTACCTACTTTTGGGTCAACTATAACATAGTAAAATTTCAGACCTGTAGCTCATGGCATAGCTGAGTAATAGCTACTTTTAGGTCATCACTATTGAGTAAATCAGTTGTAACTTGAAAACTATTGCATTTACAGTATTTTGCTTAAATATGTTGTTCACCTACTTTTGGGTCAGCTATAACATAGTAAAATTTCAGACCTGTAGCTCATGGCATAGCTGAGTAATAGCTACTTTTAGGTCATCACTATTGAGTAAATCAGTTGTAACTTGAAAACTATTGCATTTACAGTATTTTGCTTAAATATGTTGTTCACCTACTTTTGGGTCAGCTATAACATAGTAAAATTTCAGACCTGTAGCTCATGGCATAGCTGAGTAATAGCTACTTTTAGGTCATCACTATTGAGTAAATCAGTTGTAACTTGAAAACTATTGCATTTACAGTATTTTGCTTAAATATGTTGTTCACCTACTTTTGGGTCAGCTATAACATAGTAAAATTTCAGACCTGTAGCTCATGGCATAGCTGAGTAATAGCTACTTTTAGGTTATCACTGTTGAGTAAATCGCTTATAACTTGGAAATTATTGCATTTAGAGTATTTTGTTTCAATATGTTATTCACCTATTTTGGGGTCAGCTATAACATAGTGAAGTTCCAGACCTGTGACTCATTGCATAGCGGAGTAATAGCTACTTTTAGGTTATCACTGTTGAGTAAATCGCTTATAACTTGGAAACTATTGCATTTAGAGTATTTTGTTTCAATATGTTATTCACCTATTTTGGGATCAGCTATAACATAGTGAAGTTTCAGATCTGTGGCTCATTGCATAGCTGAGTAATAGCTACTTTGAAGTTCTCACTATTGAGTAAATCAGTTGTAATTGGAAAACTATTGCATTTAGAGAATTTCGTATAAATATGTTATTCAGCTACTTTTGGGTCAGCTATAACATAGTGAAATTACAGACCTGTAGCTCATGGCATAGCTGAGTAATAGCTACTTTTAGGTCATCACTATTGAGTAAATCAGTTGTAACTTGAAAACTATTGCATTTACAGTATTTTGCTTAAATATGTTGTTCACCTACTTTTGGGTCAGCTATAACATAGTAAAATTTCAGACCTGTAGCTCATGGCATAGCTGAGTAATAGCTACTTTTAGGTTATCACTGTTGAGTAAATCAGTTGTAATTGGAAAACTATTGCATTTAGAGAATTTAGTATAAATATGTTATTCAGCTACTTTTGGGTCAACTATAACATAGTAAAATTTCAGACCTGTAGCTCATGGCATAGCTGAGTAATAGCTACTTTTAGGTCATCACTATTGAGTAAATCAGTTGTAACTTGAAAACTATTGCATTTACAGTATTTTGCTTAAATATGTTGTTCACCTACTTTTGGGTCAGCTATAACATAGTAAAATTTCAGACCTGTAGCTCATGGCATAGCTGAGTAATAGCTACTTTTAGGTCATCACTATTGAGTAAATCAGTTGTAACTTGAAAACTATTGCATTTACAGTATTTTGCTTAAATATGTTGTTCACCTACTTTTGGGTCAGCTATAACATAGTAAAATTTCAGACCTGTAGCTCATGGCATAGCTGAGTAATAGCTTCTTTTAGGTCATCACTATTGAGTAAATCAGTTGTAACTTGAAAACTATTGCATTTACAGTATTTTGCTTAAATATGTTGTTCACCTACTTTTGGGTCAGCTATAACATAGTAAAATTTCAGACCTGTAGCTCATGGCATAGCTGAGTAATAGCTACTTTTAGGTTATCACTGTTGAGTAAATCGCTTAATACTTGGAAATTATTGCATTTAGAGTATTTTGTTTCAATATGTTATTCACCTATTTTGGGGTCAGCTATAACATAGTGAAGTTCCAGACCTGTGACTCATTGCATAGCGGAGTAATAGCTACTTTTAGGTTATCACTGTTGAGTAAATCGCTTATAACTTGGAAACTATTGCATTTAGAGTATTTTGTTTCAATATGTTATTCACCTATTTTGGGATCAGCTATAACATAGTGAAGTTTCAGATCTGTGGCTCATTGCATAGCTGAGTAATAGCTGCTTTGAAGTTCTCACTATTGAGTAAATCAGTTGTAATTGGAAAACTATTGCATTTAGAGAATTTCGTATAAATATGTTATTCAGCTACTTTTGGGTCAGCTATAACATAGTGAAATTACAGACCTGTAGCTCATGGCATAGCTGAGTAATAGCTACTTTTAGGTCATCACTATTGAGTAAATCAGTTGTAACTTGAAAACTATTGCATTTACAGTATTTTGCTTAAATATGTTGTTCACCTACTTTTGGGTCAGCTATAACATAGTAAAATTTCAGACCTGTAGCTCATGGCATAGCTGAGTAATAGCTACTTTTAGGTCATCACTATTGAGTAAATCAGTTGTAACTTGAAAACTATTACATTTACAGTATTTTGCTTTAATATGTTGTTTACCTACTTTTGGGTCAGCTATAACATAGTGAAATTTCAGACCTGTAGCTCATTGCATAGCTGAGTAATAACTACTTTGAGGTTCTCACTATTGAGTAAATCAGTTGTAATTGGAAAACTATTGCATTTAGAGAATTTAGTATAAATATGTTATTCAGCTACTTTTGGGTCAACTATAACATAGTAAAATTTCAGACCTGTACCTCATGGCATAGCTGAGTAATAGCTACTTTTACGTCATCACTATTGAGTAAATCAGTTGTAACTTGAAAACTATTGCATTTACAGTATTTTGCTTAAATATGTTGTTCACCTACTTTTGGGTCAGCTATAACATAGTAAAATTTCAGACCTGTAGCTCATGGCATAGCTGAGTAATAGCTACTTTTAGGTCATCACTATTGAGTAAATCAGTTGTAACTTGAAAACTATTGCATTTACAGTATTTTGCTTAAATATGTTGTTCACCTACTTTTGGGTCAGCTATAACATAGTAAAATTTCAGACCTGTAGCTCATGGCATAGCTGAGTAATAGCTACTTTTAGGTTATCACTGTTGAGTAAATCGCTTATAACTTGGAAATTATTGCATTTAGAGTATTTTGTTTCAATATGTTATTCACCTATTTTGGGGTCAGCTATAACATAGTGAAGTTCCAGACCTGTGACTCATTGCATAGCGGAGTAATAGCTACTTTTAGGTTATCACTGTTGAGTAAATCGCTTATAACTTGGAAACTATTGCATTTAGAGTATTTTGTTTCAATATGTTATTCACCTATTTTGGGATCAGCTATAACATAGTGAAGTTTCAGATCTGTGGCTCATTGCATAGCTGAGTAATAGCTACTTTGAAGTTCTCACTATTGAGTAAATCAGTTGTAATTGGAAAACTATTGCATTTAGAGAATTTCGTATAAATATGTTATTCAGCTACTTTTGGGTCAGCTATAACATAGTGAAATTACAGACCTGTAGCTCATGGCATAGCTGAGTAATAGCTACTTTTAGGTCATCACTATTGAGTAAATCAGTTGTAACTTGAAAACTATTGCATTTACAGTATTTTGCTTAAATATGTTGTTCACCTACTTTTGGGTCAGCTATAACATAGTAAAATTTCAGACCTGTAGCTCATGGCATAGCTGAGTAATAGCTACTTTTAGGTTATCACTGTTGAGTAAATCAGTTGTAATTGGAAAACTATTGCATTTAGAGAATTTAGTATAAATATGTTATTCAGCTACTTTTGGGTCAACTATAACATAGTAAAATTTCAGACCTGTAGCTCATGGCATAGCTGAGTAATAGCTACTTTTAGGTCATCACTATTGAGTAAATCAGTTGTAACTTGAAAACTATTGCATTTACAGTATTTTGCTTAAATATGTTGTTCACCTACTTTTGGGTCAGCTATAACATAGTAAAATTTCAGACCTGTAGCTCATGGCATAGCTGAGTAATAGCTACTTTTAGGTCATCACTATTGAGTAAATCAGTTGTAACTTGAAAACTATTGCATTTACAGTATTTTGCTTAAATATGTTGTTCACCTACTTTTGGGTCAGCTATAACATAGTAAAATTTCAGACCTGTAGCTCATGGCATAGCTGAGTAATAGCTTCTTTTAGGTCATCACTATTGAGTAAATCAGTTGTAACTTGAAAACTATTGCATTTACAGTATTTTGCTTAAATATGTTGTTCACCTACTTTTGGGTCAGCTATAACATAGTAAAATTTCAGACCTGTAGCTCATGGCATAGCTGAGTAATAGCTACTTTTAGGTTATCACTGTTGAGTAAATCGCTTAATACTTGGAAATTATTGCATTTAGAGTATTTTGTTTCAATATGTTATTCACCTATTTTGGGGTCAGCTATAACATAGTGAAGTTCCAGACCTGTGACTCATTGCATAGCGGAGTAATAGCTACTTTTAGGTTATCACTGTTGAGTAAATCGCTTATAACTTGGAAACTATTGCATTTAGAGTATTTTGTTTCAATATGTTATTCACCTATTTTGGGATCAGCTATAACATAGTGAAGTTTCAGATCTGTGGCTCATTGCATAGCTGAGTAATAGCTGCTTTGAAGTTCTCACTATTGAGTAAATCAGTTGTAATTGGAAAACTATTGCATTTAGAGAATTTCGTATAAATATGTTATTCAGCTACTTTTGGGTCAGCTATAACATAGTGAAATTACAGACCTGTAGCTCATGGCATAGCTGAGTAATAGCTACTTTTAGGTCATCACTATTGAGTAAATCAGTTGTAACTTGAAAACTATTGCATTTACAGTATTTTGCTTAAATATGTTGTTCACCTACTTTTGGGTCAGCTATAACATAGTAAAATTTCAGACCTGTAGCTCATGGCATAGCTGAGTAATAGCTACTTTTAGGTCATCACTATTGAGTAAATCAGTTGTAACTTGAAAACTATTACATTTACAGTATTTTGCTTTAATATGTTGTTTACCTACTTTTGGGTCAGCTATAACATAGTGAAATTTCAGACCTGTAGCTCATTGCATAGCTGAGTAATAACTACTTTGAGGTTCTCACTATTGAGTAAATCAGTTGTAATTGGAAAACTATTGCATTTAGAGAATTTAGTATAAATATGTTATTCAGCTACTTTTGGGTCAACTATAACATAGTAAAATTTCAGACCTGTACCTCATGGCATAGCTGAGTAATAGCTACTTTTACGTCATCACTATTGAGTAAATCAGTTGTAACTTGAAAACTATTGCATTTACAGTATTTTGCTTAAATATGTTGTTCACCTACTTTTGGGTCAGCTATAACATAGTAAAATTTCAGACCTGTAGCTCATGGCATAGCTGAGTAATAGCTACTTTTAGGTCATCACTATTGAGTAAGTCAGTTGTAACTTGAAAACTATTGCATTTACAGTATTTTGCTTAAATATGTTGTTCACCTACTTTTGGGTCAGCTATAACATAGTAAAATTTCAGACCTGTAGCTCATGGCATAGCTGAGTAATAGCTACTTTTAGGTCATCACTATTGAGTAAATCAGTTGTAACTTGAAAACTATTGCATTTACAGTATTTTGCTTAAATATGTTGTTCACCTACTTTTGGGTCAGCTATAACATAGTAAAATTTCAGACCTGTAGCTCATGGCATAGCTGAGTAATAGCTACTTTTAGGTTATCACTGTTGAGTAAATCGCTTATAACTTGGAAATTATTGCATTTAGAGTATTTTGTTTCAATATGTTATTCACCTATTTTGGGGTCAGCTATAACATAGTGAAGTTCCAGACCCGTGACCCATTGCATAGCGGAGTAATAGCGACTTTTAGGTTATCACTGTTGAGTAAATCGCTTATAACTTGGAAACTATTGCATTTAGAGTATTTTGTTTCAATATGTTATTCACCTATTTTGGGATCAGCTATAACATAGTGAAGTTTCAGATCTGTGGCTCATTGCATAGCTGAGTAATAGCTACTTTGAAGTTCTCACTATTGAGTAAATCAGTTGCAATTGGAAAACTATTGCATTTAGAGAATTTCGTGTAAATATGTTATTCAGCTACTTTTGGGTCAGCTATAACATAGTGAAATTACAGACCTGTAGCTCATGGCATAGCTGAGTAATAGCTACTTTTAGGTCATCACTATTGAGTAAATCAGTTGTAACTTGAAAACTATTGCATTTACAGTATTTTGCTTAAATATGTTGTTCACCTACTTTTGGGTCAGCTATAACATAGTAAAATTTCAGACCTGTAGCTCATGGCATAGCTGAGTAATAGCTACTTTTAGGTATTCACTATTGAGTAAATCAGTTGTAACTTGAAAACTATTACATTTACAGTATTTTGCTTTGATATGTTGTTCACCTACTTTTGGGTCAGCTATAACATAGTGAAATTTCAGACCTGTAGCTCATTGCATAGCTGAGTAATAACTACTTTGAGGTTCTCACTATTGAGTAAATCAGTTGTAATTGGAAAACTATTGCATTTAGAGAATTTAGTAGAAATATGTTATTCAGCTACTTTTGGGTCAACTATAACATAGTAAAATTTCAGACCTGTAGCTCATGGCATAGCTGAGTAATAGCTTCTTTTAGGTCATCACTATTGAGTAAATCAGTTGTAACTTGAAAACTATTGCATTTACAGTATTTTGCTTAAATATGTTGTTCACCTACTTTTGGGTCAGCTATAACATAGTAAAATTTCAGACCTGTAGCTCATGGCATAGCTGAGTAATAGCTACTTTTAGGTCATCACTATTGAGTAAATCAGTTGTAACTTGAAAACTATTGCATTTACAGTATTTTGCTTAAATATGTTGTTCACCTACTTTTGGGTCAGCTATAACATAGTAAAATTTCAGACCTGTAGCTCATGGCATAGCTGAGTAATAGCTACTTTTAGGTTATCACTGTTGAGTAAATCGCTTATAACTTGGAAACTATTGCATTTAGAGTATTTTGTTTCAATATGTTATTCACCTATTTTGGGATCAGCTATAACATAGTGAAGTTTCAGATCTGTGGCTCATTGCATAGCTGAGTAATAGCTACTTTGAAGTTCTCACTATTGAGTAAATCAGTTGTAATTGGAAAACTATTGCATTTAGAGAATTTAGTATAAATATGTTATTCAGCTACTTTTGGGTCAACTATAACATAGTAAAATTTCAGACCTGTAGCTCATGGCATAGCTGAGTAATAGCTACTTTTAGGTCATCACTATTGAGTAAATCAGTTGTAACTTGAAAACTATTGCATTTACAGTATTTTGCTTAAATATGTTGTTCACCTACTTTTGGGTCAGCTATAACATAGTAAAATTTCAGACATGTAGCTCATGGCATAGCTGAGTAATAGCTACTTTTAGGTCATCACTATTGAGTAAATCAGTTGTAACGTGAAAACTATTGCATTTACAGTATTTTGCTTAAATATGTTGTTCAGCTACTTTTGGGTCAACTATAACATAGTAAAATTTCAGACCTGTAGCTCATGGCATAGCTGAGTAATAGCTACTTTTAGGTCATCACTATTGAGTAAATCAGTTGTAACTTGAAAACTATTGCATTTACAGTATTTTGCTTAAATATGTTGTTCACCTACTTTTGGGTCAGCTATAACATAGTAAAATTTCAGACCTGTAGCTCATGGCATAGCTGAGTAATAGCTACTTTTAGGTTATCACTGTTGAGTAAATCAGTTGTAATTGGAAAACTATTGCATTTAAAGAATTTCGTATAAATATGTTATTCAGCTACTTTTGGGTCAGCTATAACATAGTAAAATTTCAGACCTGTAGCTCATGGCATAGCTGAGTAATAGCTACTTTTAGGTCATCACTATTGAGTAAATCAGTTGTAACTTGAAAACTATTGCATTTACAGTATTTTGCTTAAATATGTTGTTCACCTACTTTTGGGTCAGCTATAACATAGTAAAATTTCAGACCTGTAGCTCATGGCATAGCTGAGTAATAGCTACTTTTAGGTCATCACTATTGAGTAAATCAGTTGTAACTTGAAAACTATTGCATTTACAGTATTTTGCTTAAATATGTTGTTCACCTACTTTTGGGTCAGCTATAACATAGTAAAATTTCAGACCTGTAGCTCATGGCATAGCTGAGTAATAGCTACTTTTAGGTCATCACTATTGAGTAAATCAGTTGTAACTTGAAAACTATTGCATTTACAGTATTTTGCTTAAATATGTTGTTCACCTACTTTTGGGTCAGCTATAACATAGTAAAATTTCAGACCTGTAGCTCATGGCATAGCTGAGTAATAGCTACTTTTAGGTTATCACTGTTGAGTAAATCAGTTGTAATTGGAAAACTATTGCATTTAAAGAATTTCGTATAAATATGTTATTCAGCTACTTTTGGGTCAGCTATAACATAGTAAAATTTCAGACCTGTAGCTCATGGCATAGCTGAGTAATAGCTACTTTTAGGTCATCACTATTGAGTAAATCAGTTGTAACTTGAAAACTATTGCATTTACAGTATTTTGCTTAAATATGTTGTTCACCTACTTTTGGGTCAGCTATAACATAGTAAAATTTCAGACCTGTAGCTCATGGCATAGCTGAGTAATAGCTACTTTTAGGTCATCACTATTGAGTAAATCAGTTGTAACTTGAAAACTATTGCATTTACAGTATTTTGCTTAAATATGTTGTTCACCTACTTTTGGGTCAGCTATAACATAGTAAAATTTCAGACCTGTAGCTCATGGCATAGCTGAGTAATAGCTACTTTTAGGTCATCACTATTGAGTAAATCAGTTGTAACTTGAAAACTATTGCATTTACAGTATTTTGCTTAAATATGTTGTTCACCTACTTTTGGGTCAGCTATAACATAGTAAAATTTCAGACCTGTAGCTCATGGCATAGCTGAGTAATAGCTACTTTTAGGTTATCACTGTTGAGTAAATCAGTTGTAATTGGAAAACTATTGCATTTAGAGAATTTAGTATAAATATGTTATTCAGCTACTTTTGGGTCAACTATAACATAGTAAAATTTCAGACCTGTAGCTCATGGCATAGCTGAGTAATAGCTACTTTTAGGTCATCACTATTGAGTAAATCAGTTGTAACTTGAAAACTATTGCATTTACAGTATTTTGCTTAAATATGTTGTTCACCTACTGTTGGGTCAGCTATAACATAGTAAAATTTCAGACATGTAGCTCATGGCATAGCTGAGTAATAGCTACTTTTAGGTCATCACTATTGAGTAAATCAGTTGTAACGTGAAAACTATTGCATTTACAGTATTTTGCTTAAATATGTTGTTCAGCTACTTTTGGGTCAACTATAACATAGTAAAATTTCAGACCTGTAGCTCATGGCATAGCTGAGTAATAGCTACTTTTAGGTCATCACTATTGAGTAAATCAGTTGTAACTTGAAAACTATTGCATTTACAGTATTTTGCTAAAATATGTTGTTCACCTACTTTTGGGTCAGCTATAACATAGTAAAATTTCAGACCTGTAGCTCATGGCATAGCTGAGTAATAGCTACTTTTAGGTCATCACTGTTGAGTAAATCAGTTGTAACTTGAAAACTATTGCATTTACAGTATTTTGCTTAAATATGTTGTTCACCTACTTTTGGGTCAGCTATAACATAGTAAAATTTCAGACATGTAGCTCATGGCATAGCTGAGTAATAGCTACTTTTAGGTCATCACTATTGAGTAAATCAGTTGTAACGTGAAAACTATTGCATTTACAGTATTTTGCTTAAATATGTTGTTCAGCTACTTTTGGGTCAACTATAACATAGTAAAATTTCAGACCTGTAGCTCATGGCATAGCTGAGTAATAGCTACTTTTAGGTCATCACTATTGAGTAAATCAGTTGTAACTTGAAAACTATTGCATTTACAGTATTTTGCTAAAATATGTTGTTCACCTACTTTTGGGTCAGCTATAACATAGTAAAATTTCAGACCTGTAGCTCATGGCATAGCTGAGTAATAGCTACTTTTAGGTCATCACTGTTGAGTAAATCAGTTGTAACTTGAAAACTATTGCATTTACAGTATTTTGCTTAAATATGTTGTTCACCTACTTTTGGGTCAGCTATAACATAGTAAAATTTCAGACCTGTAGCTCATGGCATAGCTGAGTAATAGCTACTTTTAGGTTATCACTGTTGAGTAAATCAGTTGTAATTGGAAAACTATTGCATTTAAAGAATTTCGTATAAATATGTTATTCAGCTACTTTTGGGTCAGCTATAACATAGTAAAATTTCAGACCTGTAGCTCATGGCATAGCTGAGTAATAGCTACTTTTAGGTCATCACTATTGAGTAAATCAGTTGTAACTTGAAAACTATTGCATTTACAGTATTTTGCTTAAATATGTTGTTCACCTACTTTTGGGTCAGCTATAACATAGTAAAATTTCAGACCTGTAGCTCATGGCATAGCTGAGTAATAGCTACTTTTAGGTCATCACTATTGAGTAAATCAGTTGTAACTTGAAAACTATTGCATTTACAGTATTTTGCTTAAATATGTTGTTCACCTACTTTTGGGTCAGCTATAACATAGTAAAATTTCAGACCTGTAGCTCATGGCATAGCTGAGTAATAGCTACTTTTAGGTTATCACTGTTGAGTAAATCGCTTATAACTTGGAAATTATTGCATTTAGAGTATTTTGTTTCAATATGTTATTCACCTATTTTGGGGTCAGCTATAACATAGTGAAGTTCCAGACCTGTGACTCATTGCATAGCGGAGTAATAGCTACTTTTAGGTTATCACTGTTGAGTAAATCGCTTATAACTTGGAAACTATTGCATTTACAGTATTTTGTTTCAATATGTTATTCACCTATTTTGGGATCAGCTATAACATAGTGAAGTTTCAGATCTGTGGCTCATTGCATAGCTGAGTAATAGCTGCTTTGAAGTTCTCACTATTGAGTAAATCAGTTGTAATTGGAAAACTATTGCATTTAGAGAATTTCGTATAAATATGTTATTCAGCTACTTTTGGGTCAGCTATAACATAGTGAAATTACAGACCTGTAGCTCATGGCATAGCTGAGTAATAGCTACTTTTAGGTCATCACTATTGAGTAAATCAGTTGTAACTTGAAAACTATTGCATTTACAGTATTTTGCTTAAATATGTTGTTCACCTACTTTTGGGTCAGCTATAACATAGTAAAATTTCAGACCTGTAGCTCATGGCATAGCTGAGTAATAGCTACTTTTAGGTCATCACTATTGAGTAAATCAGTTGTAACTTGAAAACTATTACATTTACAGTATTTTGCTTTAATATGTTGTTTACCTACTTTTGGGTCAGCTATAACATAGTGAAATTTCAGACCTGTAGCTCATTGCATAGCTGAGTAATAACTACTTTGAGGTTCTCACTATTGAGTAAATCAGTTGTAATTGGAAAACTATTGCATTTAGAGAATTTAGTATAAATATGTTATTCAGCTACTTTTGGGTCAACTATAACATAGTAAAATTTCAGACCTGTACCTCATGGCATAGCTGAGTAATAGCTACTTTTACGTCATCACTATTGAGTAAATCAGTTGTAACTTGAAAACTATTGCATTTACAGTATTTTGCTTAAATATGTTGTTCACCTACTTTTGGGTCAGCTATAACATAGTAAAATTTCAGACCTGTAGCTCATGGCATAGCTGAGTAATAGCTACTTTTAGGTCATCACTATTGAGTAAGTCAGTTGTAACTTGAAAACTATTGCATTTACAGTATTTTGCTTAAATATGTTGTTCACCTACTTTTGGGTCAGCTATAACATAGTAAAATTTCAGACCTGTAGCTCATGGCATAGCTGAGTAATAGCTACTTTTAGGTCATCACTATTGAGTAAATCAGTTGTAACTTGAAAACTATTGCATTTACAGTATTTTGCTTAAATATGTTGTTCACCTACTTTTGGGTCAACTATAACATAGTAAAATTTCAGACCTGTAGCTCATGGCATAGCTGAGTAATAGCTACTTTTAGGTCATCACTATTGAGTAAATCAGTTGTAACTTGAAAACTATTGCATTTACAGTATTTTGCTTAAATATGTTGTTCACCTACTTTTGGGTCAGCTATAACATAGTAAAATTTCAGACCTGTAGCTCATGGCATAGCTGAGTAATAGCTACTTTTAGGTCATCACTATTGAGTAAATCAGTTGTAACTTGAAAACTATTGCATTTACAGTATTTTGCTTAAATATGTTGTTCACCTACTTTTGGGTCAGCTATAACATAGTAAAATTTCAGACCTGTAGCTCATGGCATAGCTGAGTAATAGCTACTTTTAGGTCATCACTATTGAGTAAATCAGTTGTAACTTGAAAACTATTGCATTTACAGTATTTTGCTTAAATATGTTGTTCACCTACTTTTGGGTCAGCTATAACATAGTAAAATTTCAGACCTGTAGCTCATGGCATAGCTGAGTAATAGCTACTTTTAGGTTATCACTGTTGAGTAAATCGCTTATAACTTGGAAATTATTGCATTTAGAGTATTTTGTTTCAATATGTTATTCACCTATTTTGGGGTCAGCTATAACATAGTGAAGTTCCAGACCTGTGACTCATTGCATAGCGGAGTAATAGCTACTTTTAGGTTATCACTGTTGAGTAAATCGCTTATAACTTGGAAACTATTGCATTTAGAGTATTTTGTTTCAATATGTTATTCACCTATTTTGGGATCAGCTATAACATAGTGAAGTTTCAGATCTGTGGCTCATTGCATAGCTGAGTAATAGCTACTTTGAAGTTCTCACTATTGAGTAAATCAGTTGTAATTGGAAAACTATTGCATTTAGAGAATTTCGTATAAATATGTTATTCAGCTACTTTTGGGTCAGCTATAACATAGTGAAATTACAGACCTGTAGCTCATGGCATAGCTGAGTAATAGCTACTTTTAGGTCATCACTATTGAGTAAATCAGTTGTAACTTGAAAACTATTGCATTTACAGTATTTTGCTTAAATATGTTGTTCACCTACTTTTGGGTCAGCTATAACATAGTAAAATTTCAGACCTGTAGCTCATGGCATAGCTGAGTAATAGCTACTTTTAGGTTATCACTGTTGAGTAAATCAGTTGTAATTGGAAAACTATTGCATTTAGAGAATTTAGTATAAATATGTTATTCAGCTACTTTTGGGTCAACTATAACATAGTAAAATTTCAGACCTGTAGCTCATGGCATAGCTGAGTAATAGCTACTTTTAGGTCATCACTATTGAGTAAATCAGTTGTAACTTGAAAACTATTGCATTTACAGTATTTTGCTTAAATATGTTGTTCACCTACTTTTGGGTCAGCTATAACATAGTAAAATTTCAGACCTGTAGCTCATGGCATAGCTGAGTAATAGCTACTTTTAGGTCATCACTATTGAGTAAATCAGTTGTAACTTGAAAACTATTGCATTTACAGTATTTTGCTTAAATATGTTGTTCACCTACTTTTGGGTCAGCTATAACATAGTAAAATTTCAGACCTGTAGCTCATGGCATAGCTGAGTAATAGCTTCTTTTAGGTCATCACTATTGAGTAAATCAGTTGTAACTTGAAAACTATTGCATTTACAGTATTTTGCTTAAATATGTTGTTCACCTACTTTTGGGTCAGCTATAACATAGTAAAATTTCAGACCTGTAGCTCATGGCATAGCTGAGTAATAGCTACTTTTAGGTTATCACTGTTGAGTAAATCGCTTAATACTTGGAAATTATTGCATTTAGAGTATTTTGTTTCAATATGTTATTCACCTATTTTGGGGTCAGCTATAACATAGTGAAGTTCCAGACCTGTGACTCATTGCATAGCGGAGTAATAGCTACTTTTAGGTTATCACTGTTGAGTAAATCGCTTATAACTTGGAAACTATTGCATTTAGAGTATTTTGTTTCAATATGTTATTCACCTATTTTGGGATCAGCTATAACATAGTGAAGTTTCAGATCTGTGGCTCATTGCATAGCTGAGTAATAGCTGCTTTGAAGTTCTCACTATTGAGTAAATCAGTTGTAATTGGAAAACTATTGCATTTAGAGAATTTCGTATAAATATGTTATTCAGCTACTTTTGGGTCAGCTATAACATAGTGAAATTACAGACCTGTAGCTCATGGCATAGCTGAGTAATAGCTACTTTTAGGTCATCACTATTGAGTAAATCAGTTGTAACTTGAAAACTATTGCATTTACAGTATTTTGCTTAAATATGTTGTTCACCTACTTTTGGGTCAGCTATAACATAGTAAAATTTCAGACCTGTAGCTCATGGCATAGCTGAGTAATAGCTACTTTTAGGTCATCACTATTGAGTAAATCAGTTGTAACTTGAAAACTATTACATTTACAGTATTTTGCTTTAATATGTTGTTTACCTACTTTTGGGTCAGCTATAACATAGTGAAATTTCAGACCTGTAGCTCATTGCATAGCTGAGTAATAACTACTTTGAGGTTCTCACTATTGAGTAAATCAGTTGTAATTGGAAAACTATTGCATTTAGAGAATTTAGTATAAATATGTTATTCAGCTACTTTTGGGTCAACTATAACATAGTAAAATTTCAGACCTGTACCTCATGGCATAGCTGAGTAATAGCTACTTTTACGTCATCACTATTGAGTAAATCAGTTGTAACTTGAAAACTATTGCATTTACAGTATTTTGCTTAAATATGTTGTTCACCTACTTTTGGGTCAGCTATAACATAGTAAAATTTCAGACCTGTAGCTCATGGCATAGCTGAGTAATAGCTACTTTTAGGTCATCACTATTGAGTAAGTCAGTTGTAACTTGAAAACTATTGCATTTACAGTATTTTGCTTAAATATGTTGTTCACCTACTTTTGGGTCAGCTATAACATAGTAAAATTTCAGACCTGTAGCTCATGGCATAGCTGAGTAATAGCTACTTTTAGGTCATCACTATTGAGTAAATCAGTTGTAACTTGAAAACTATTGCATTTACAGTATTTTGCTTAAATATGTTGTTCACCTACTTTTGGGTCAGCTATAACATAGTAAAATTTCAGACCTGTAGCTCATGGCATAGCTGAGTAATAGCTACTTTTAGGTTATCACTGTTGAGTAAATCGCTTATAACTTGGAAATTATTGCATTTAGAGTATTTTGTTTCAATATGTTATTCACCTATTTTGGGGTCAGCTATAACATAGTGAAGTTCCAGACCCGTGACCCATTGCATAGCGGAGTAATAGCGACTTTTAGGTTATCACTGTTGAGTAAATCGTTATAACTTGGAAACTATTGCATTTAGAGTATTTTGTTTCAATATGTTATTCACCTATTTTGGGATCAGCTATAACATAGTGAAGTTTCAGATCTGTGGCTCATTGCATAGCTGAGTAATAGCTACTTTGAAGTTCTCACTATTGAGTAAATCAGTTGCAATTGGAAAACTATTGCATTTAGAGAATTTCGTGTAAATATGTTATTCAGCTACTTTTGGGTCAGCTATAACATAGTGAAATTACAGACCTGTAGCTCATGGCATAGCTGAGTAATAGCTACTTTTAGGTCATCACTATTGAGTAAATCAGTTGTAACTTGAAAACTATTGCATTTACAGTATTTTGCTTAAATATGTTGTTCACCTACTTTTGGGTCAGCTATAACATAGTAAAATTTCAGACCTGTAGCTCATGGCATAGCTGAGTAATAGCTACTTTTAGGTCATCACTATTGAGTAAATCAGTTGTAACTTGAAAACTATTACATTTACAGTATTTTGCTTTGATATGTTGTTCACCTACTTTTGGGTCAGCTATAACATAGTGAAATTTCAGACCTGTAGCTCATTGCATAGCTGAGTAATAACTACTTTGAGGTTCTCACTATTGAGTAAATCAGTTGTAATTGGAAAACTATTGCATTTAGAGAATTTAGTAGAAATATGTTATTCAGCTACTTTTGGGTCAACTATAACATAGTAAAATTTCAGACCTGTAGCTCATGGCATAGCTGAGTAATAGCTTCTTTTAGGTCATCACTATTGAGTAAATCAGTTGTAACTTGAAAACTATTGCATTTACAGTATTTTGCTTAAATATGTTGTTCACCTACTTTTGGGTCAGCTATAACATAGTAAAATTTCAGACCTGTAGCTCATGGCATAGCTGAGTAATAGCTACTTTTAGGTTATCACTGTTGAGTAAATCGCTTATAACTTGGAAATTATTGCATTTACAGTATTTTGTTTCAATATGTTATTCACCTATTTGTATCCCCGACGCGAAGCGGGGATACTATGGATTCATCATCGTCGTCGTCCGCGTCCGCGCCCTCGTCCGCGTCCGCGTCCGCAGAGATTTCTTGTTAGCGACCTACAGTCCACATTTCTTTCCGGATTTCTTTCATATTTGGCAGGTGACTTGATATGGTAGAGGACTCGCCACCCTATCTTTTTGGTAGGCTTTATGTCTAAATTAGGCCTGTGGTAGACAAAAATGTCTAAAATGTGGAATATTGCTTGTTAGCGACCTACAGTCCACATTTCTTTCCAGATTTCTTTCATATTTGGCAGGTGGCTTGGTATGCTAGAGGACTCGCCTCCCTATCTTTTTGGTAGGCTTTATGTCTAAATTAGGCCTGTGGTAGACAAAAATGTCTAAAATGCATTAAAAGTCATGAAATCATGCACTAAATCACTTATAACTTGAAAAGTGTTGCATTTAGAGCATTTTGTTAAAATATGTTATTCAGATACTTTTTTCATAGCTACAACATGGTGAGTAACTTGGGTGTCTGTCTCAATCGCTAAGTGAGTAATAGCTACTTTTGGGCTTTTCAGTAACTTCCATCATGAGTAAAATCAATTGTAACTTGAAAACTATTGCATTTACAGAATTTTGTATAAATATGTTATTCAGCTACTTTTATGTCAGCTATAACATAGTAAAATTTCAGACATGTAGCTCATGGCATAGCTGAGTAATAGCTACTTTTAGGTTATCACTGTTGAGTAAATTACTTATAACTTCAAAAGTATTACATTTAGAGTATTTTGTTTCAATATGTTATTCACCTATTTCGGAGTCAGCTATAACATAGTGAAGTTCCAGACCTGTGGCTCATTGCATAGCTGAGTAATAGCTACTTTGAAGTTCACACTGTTGAGTAAATCAGTTGTAATTGGAAAAGTATTGCATTTACAGAAATTTGTGTAAATATGTTATTCAGCTACTTTTGGGTCAGCTATAACATAGTGAAATTACAGACTTGTAGCTCATGGCACAACTGAGCAATAGCTATTTTCAGGTACTGACTGTTGAGTAAATGACTTGTAACTTGAAAAATAGTGCATTTGGAGTATTTTGTTAAAATATGTTGTTCGCCTACTTTTGGGTCAGCTATAACGTCGTGAAATTACAGACTTATAGCTCATGGCATAGCTGAGCAATAGCTATTTTCAGGTTGTCACTATTGAGTAAATCAGTTGTAACTTGAAAACTATTGCATTTACAGTATTTTGCTTAAATATGTTGTTCACCTAATTTTGGGTCAGCTATAACATAGAAAAAATTCAGACATGTAGCTCATTGCATAGCTGAGTAATAGCTACTTTGACGTTATCACTGTTGAGTAAATCAGTTATAACGTGAAAACTATTACATTTACAGTATTTTGTTTAAATATGTTATTCACATAATTTTTGGTCAGCTATATCAGAGTGAAATTGCAGACCTCTGTGTCATGGCATAGCTTACCAATATCTACTTTCAGGTTCTCACTGTTGAGTAAATCATTGTATCCACTGGATAGCCGTAGTGTGTAGAGAGATTTCACCATTACCGCTCTAACAAAAAAAAATATTATAGCTAGCCTTCTCAAGTTTGCAAAGTATATTACAGGGTGCACCACAGTACTCTATTGGTAGGCTTTATGTCTAAATTAGGCCTGTGGCTAAATTACTTACCTACTAAAAATGAATAATTCTGCATTTTCTCTAAAAGTATTGCAGATAGCAAATTTTTCTTAAATAACTCATTCACCTACTTTTGGGAGAGCTTTCACATGCTGAAGTTCCAGACCTGTAGGTAATTACTCACCTACTGAAAATGAGTAAATGCGAATTATCTCTAAAAGTATTGCAGATAGCCAATTTTTGTCAAATAACTCCTTCACCTACTTTTGGGAGAGCTTTCACATGCTGAAGTTTCAGACCCGTAGGTAATTACTCACCTACTCAAAATGAGTAAATGCAAATTATCTCTAAAAGTATTGCAGATAGCGAATTTTTGTCAAATAACTCCTTCACCTACTTTTGGGAGAGCTTTCACTTGGTGAAGTTTCAGACCTGTAGGTAATTACTCACCTACTGAAAATGAGTAAATGCAAATTATCTCTAAAAGTATTGCAGATAGCCAATTTTTGTCAAATAACTCCTTCACCTACTTTTGGGAGAGCTTTCACTTGGTGAAGTTTCAGACCTGTAGGTAATTACTCACCTACTGAAAATGAGTTAATGCAAATTATCTCTAAAAGTATTCCAGATAGCCAATTTTTGTCAAATAACTCCTTCACCTACTTTTGGGAGACCTTTCACTTGGTGAAGTTTCAGACCTGTAGCTAATTATTCACCTACCCAAAATGAGTAAATGCTAATTATCTATAAAAGTATTGCAGATATCCAATTTTTTATCAAATAACTCATTCATCTACTTTTGGGAGAGCTTTCACATGGTGAAGTTCCAGACCCGTAGGTAATTACTCGCCTACTGAAAATGAGTAAATTCGAATTATCTCTAGAAGTATTGTAGATAGCCAATTTTTCTCAAATAACTCATTCGCCTACTTTTGAGAGAGCTTTCACTTGGTGAAGTTTCAGACCCGTAGCTAATTATTCATCTACTCAAAATGAGTAAATGCGAATTATCTCTACAAGTATTGCAGATAGCCAGTATTTCACAAATAACTCATTAATATGAAAACAACTTAGAGGAAGTCATGGGCTGCAAATCTTTTCATGTGGTCAGATTTCACCTTGGGCCCCTCCTGCTTATTATTGGTCCTAGAGGTTTGCAATGTGAAAACGACTTATAGGAAATCATGGACTGCGAATCTTTTGATGTGGTCAGACTTCACCTTGGGCCCCTGCTACAGGGTCAAATAAGGGTAGCCAAACTTAAAAGTGCTTTCAGCTTGCTTATTAACGAAAAATGCTTTTTATCTTCTAAACTATGTTAGTTGGCCTTTGTCGGTGGATACATCCAGCATCTGGCCACAGATGCGTCCTATTTCTAGTTTTGGGTCAGCTATAACATAGTGAAGTTCCAGACCCGTGACTCATTGCATAGCTGAGTAATAGCTACTTTGAACTTCTCAGTGTTGAGTAAATCACTTGTAATTTGAAAACTATTGCATTTAGAGAATTTAGTATAAATATGTTATTCAGCTACTTTTGGGTCAGCTATAACATAGTAAAATTTCAGACCTGTAGCTCATGGCATAGCTGAGTAATAGCTACTTTTAGGTTGTCACTGTTGAGTAAATCACTTATAACTTGAAAACTATTGCATTTAGAGTATTTTGTTTCAATATGTTATTCACCTATTTTGGGGTCAGCTATAACATAGTAAAGTTCCAGACCTGTGGCTCATTGCATAGCTGAGTAATAGCTACTTTGAAGTTCTCACTGTTGAGTAAATCAGTTGTAATTGGAAAACTATTGCCTTTACAGAAATTTGTGCAAATATGTTATTCAGCTACTTTTGGGTCAGCTATAACATAGTAAAATTACAGACCTGTAGCTCATGGCACAACTGAGCAATAGCTGTTCTCAGGCACTGACTGTTGAGTAAATCAGCTATAACTTGAAAAATATTGCATTTGGAGTATTTTGTTAAAATATATTGTTCACCTACTTTTGGGTTAGCTATAACATAGTGAAATTACAGACCTATAGCTCATGGCATAGCGGAGCAATAGCTATTTTCTGGTTCTCACTATTGAGTAAATCAGTTGTAACTTGAAAACTATTGCATTTACAGTATTTTGCTTAAATATGTTGTTCAGCTACTTTTAGGTCAGCTATAACAGAGCAAAAATTCAGACATGTAGCTCATTGCATAGCTGAGTAATAGTTACTTTGAGGTTCTCACTCTTGAGTAAATCAGTTGTAACTTGAAAATTATTACATTTACAGTATTTTGTTAAATATGTTATTCACAGACGTTTTGGTCAGCTATAACATAGTGAAATTGCAGACCTCTATGTCATGGGATAGCTGAGCAATAGCTTCTTTCAGGTTCTCACTGTTGAGTAAATCATTGTATCCAACCTGTGGGAAATCATGGGCTGGGAATCTGTTAATATGGTCCGATTTGACCTTGGAACCCTCCTTCAAGGTCAAATGAGGATAGCCAAAAATAAAAGTGCTTATAACTCGCTTATTATTGGTCCCAGAGGTTGGAATGAAAACCAACCTATAGAAAATCATGAGCTGGGAATTTTTTGGTGTGGTCGGATTTCACCTTGGACCCCTCCTTCAAGGTCAAATGAGGATAGCCAAACTTAAAAGTGCTTATAACTCACTTATTATTGGTCCTAGAGGTTTCGAATGGAAAACCAACCTATAGAAAATCATGGGCTGGGAATCTTTTGGTGTGGTCGGATTTGACCTGGGACCCCTCCTTCAAGGGCAGTTGAGGATAGCCAAACTTACAATTGCTTAGAACTCGCTTATTATTGGTCCTACAAGTTTGGGATGGTAAACAAGCTACAGGAAATCATGGGCTGGGAATGTTTTTGTGTGGTCGGATTTGACCTTGGACCCCCTCCTTCCAGGTCAAACGAAGATAGCCAAACTTAAAGTGCTTATAACTCGCGTATTATTGGTCTTGGAGGTTTGGGATGGTAAACCAACATATAGGAAATCATGGGCTGGGATTCTTTTGGTGTGGTCAGATTTGACCTGGGACCCCTCCTTCAAGGGCAGTTGAGGATAGCCAAACTTACAATTGCTTAGAACTCGCTTATTATTGGTCCTACAAGTTTGGGATGGTAAACAAGCTACAGGAAATCATGGGCTGGGAATTTTTTTGTGTGGTCGGATTTGACCTTGGACCCCCTCCTTCAAGGTCAAACAAGGATAGCCAAACTTAAAAAGTGCCTATAACTCACTTATTATTGGTCCGAGAGGTTTGGGATGGTAAACCATCCTAAATTCTTTGGCTGGGAATCTTTTGGTATGGTCAGATTTGACCTTTGGACCCCTTCTTCATGGTGGAACGAGGATATTGCATTTATAGTATTTCTTTAAATATTTTTAACCTACTTTTTACCCTTAAACAATTACCTAGTTACTTTATTTCATAATACCTTTTGCAGGGCACAACTTTTTTGTCGTTTTCTTCTGTCAGCTTCGGAATATCTTTCGAACATGTGTTCAGTTACCATTTACTGTATTTCTGTACAGCCCTTTCCCTGATAATTATGCTTTCCTCTCATTATCACCATCACAAATCAAAAACATTCTGTCAGCTGACACAGTGCCCGTTCACGGGCACTCTCCTCTTGTTTAATGTTAAAGTCTTTTTATATTTGCTCCACGACAGCTGTGCTCCTCCTCTGACTTCATTTTCCCTGTAAAGTTTAATATGTGGCAAAATGAACCTTCCATGATTCTATTTGAACAGAAATTTATGGTATGGTACAAAAGAACATTATTATAATATAAACAAATTCACTGTTGTATTAATGATCAAAACTACAGAAAAAAATACTAAGAACTACATCTTTAAAAAAAATATTCTTGTGTTACATACTGGAGAAGTAGATTATGAATACATTGAAGTCGGAGCAAATGAGGTTGGAGGTAATGAGGTCGGAGCAAGGAGCACAGAGTTTCATGGATGTTATAGGTGACTATTATTGGAAATGCCAGGGGAAATCCGTGTCTTCATATCTTCTCATTAATATTAATGACTTTGGTTCCATGGCCGTGAGTTCTCGATTTTGAAGTACAGGGTATTTGATCTTCGTCTATGCTTCCATTTTATAAAATATTGCCAGGAAATCCCAGGGGAAATCTGTGTCCTCATATCTTTCTCATGAATATTAATGACATGCCCAGATAGCAAGACTCTGTAGGGTCACCACTGGTCCACCAGTGGCATAGCAGTCGGTCTGATATTGGCTGTAGCTGGTGTCTAGCCATTGGCATGACCAGCTGGTAGATAGTGGTCCACCATTGGGAGCCGACAATAAGGTTTACTGTTGGTCCATCAGTGGCCCACTGTCGGTAGCCAATGATAAGGTTTTCTATTGGTCCACCGGTGTACTATCATCAGTAGCCAACAAGGTTGACTGGTGGCCCACCAGTGGCCCACTGTTGGGGGCCGTCAACTTTATATGGTGGTTCTCTGGTGGCATGGCCAGCTGATAGACAATGGTCCACCATTGGCAGCCAACAATAAGGTTTACTGGTGGTCCATCAGTGGTCCACTGTCGGTAGCCAATGATAAGCTTTTCTATTGGTCCACCGGTGGACCACCTTCAGTAGCCAACAACAAGGTTGACTGGTGGCCCACTAGTGGCCCACTGTTGGGTGCCATCAACTTTTATGGTGGTTCTCTGATGGCCTGACCAGCTGATAGACAGTGGTCCATTGTTGGCAGCCAACAATAAGGTTTACTGGTGGCCCATCAGTGGCCCACTATTGGCAGCCAGTGATAAGCTTTTCTATTGGTCCACCAGGGGTTCACCTTCATTAACCAACAACCCAGATAGCATGCAGACATTGGCCCAACATTGGCATATCCGTTGGTCCGATGTTGGTAGCCACTATTGGCCCAATGGCTTTTTGGCCGGCGGATGCTACGTAGTCTGACATTCCACTATAGCATCAGCCAATCAGATTGCATTGTGAAGTGATGTGGCCATGGTTTAACAGAAAGCAAATAATTGACAGATTGTGGTTGGATTTTAGTTAAGGGAATCCCTCATAAGTCACATGACCAAACATAAACAATGGTGGAACAGTATCTTAGGATGATATGTTCCATAATCAAATAATAACATTATAATGTTCAGAAAAAACTTTTCTTATTGTGAATTTATAATGAGAATGTTATTTTTATGTCTAAAATTGTTAAATAGTTAGTTAAAAATTGTGGGCTCACTGAAAAATGATTTTTAGACATGCCATAATGAATAATTTATACCCCACAGCCCTTGAGGGCTGTCGGGGTAGTGTTTTCACCCATGGTGTCCGGATGGGCGTGCAGGCGGTCGGGCGGGTGGTGGGAAAAGTTTGTCCGGCCTGTATCTCAGGAACTATAGGTGTATGAAGTTAATACTTGGTAGGGACATTGGTTAGGGAGTGTAGGTGTGCAACGTCATGGTGTGACCTTGATTTGACCTTTGACCTTGCCGCAGTGACCTTGACTTATGGACGGATTTTCTGAATATGTCTGAAAAGGTAAAAGTAAGAAATTATACAATTTTGGGAGTAAATGTAATTTTTAAAGACGGATAACTCAAAAACTTATGGACGAATTTCGATGAAATTTTCATGATATGTCTGGAAAGGTGAAAGGAAGAAATGATACAATTGTGGGAGTGATCCGGGTCACTATCTGGATCTTCTGGATCCATAAAATGTAATTTTTAAAGACAGATAACTCAAAAACTTATGGACAAATTTCAATGAAATTTTTAGGATATGTCTGAAATGGTAAAAGGAAGAAATGTTTCAATTTTGGGAGTGATCCGGATCACTATCTGGATCTTCTGGATCCATGAAATGTAATTTTTAAAGACATAACTCAAAAACTTATGGACAGATTTCAATGAAATTTTCAGGATATGTCTGAAAAGGTAAAGGGAAGAAATGATTCAATTTTGGGAGTGATCTGGATCTTCTGGATCCATGAAATATGATTTTTAAAGACAGATAACTAAAAAACGTATGGATGGATTTCGATGAAATTTTCAGGATATGTCTGGAAAGGTAAAAGGAAGAAATGTTTCAATTTTGGAGTGATCCGAATCACTATCTGGATCTTCTGGATCCATGAAATATAATTTTTAAAGACAGATAACTTAAAAACTTATGGACGGATTTTGAGGAAATTTTTAGGATATGCAAGATAGAGCAATTTCAGTGATAAGTAAGTCATTCACCTACTATTGGTGAAGCAGATCTAAAGTTTTTTGAACAGCTGAGTCATAGCTACTAAAATGGATAAACGTCTTTTATCTCTAAAGTGTTGCTGATACGTTATTTCTTCAAAATAAGTCATTCACCTACTATTGAGTGATCTACCACATAGTGAGGTTGCAGAACTGTAGCTCTTTGGATAGCTGAGTAATAGCTACTAAATGAGCAAATTTCTTTTATCTCTAAAAGTATTACAGATAGGCAATTTCTAAATAACACCTAAATAATACATTCACCTACTTTTGGCCGATCTACCACATAGTGAAGTTTTAGATCTATAGCTCCTTGCATAACTCAGTCAAAGCTACTAAAATGAGTACCCCCCGGTAAATGTCTTTTATCTGTGAAATTATTGCAGATGGGCAATTTCTTCTAAATAAGTCATTCACCTACTTTTGGGTGATCTGCCACATAGTGAAGTTGCATGACTGTAGCTCTTCTGTATAGCTGAGTAACAGCTACTAATATGAGTAAATTCCTTTTATCGTTAAAAGTATTGCACATAGACAATTTCCTCTAAGTAAGTCCTTCACCTACTTTTGGGCAAGTTACAGAACTGTAGCTCTTTGGATGGCAGAGTAAGAGCCACTAAAATGAGTAAATGTCTTTTATCTCTAAAAGTGTTACAGATAGGCAATTTCTTGTAAATATGCCCTTCACCTACTTTGGGTTGATCTACATAGTAAAGTTGCAGAACTGTAGCTCTTTGGATGGCAGTTTAATAGCTACTAAAATGAGCAAATGCCTTTTATCTTCAGAAGTATTGAAATCAAACATTAAAGTGCCTCTTGCTTTTTGTCACTTCTACATGTGCCTCCATCTTACAAGAAAATTTACATTCCACTATCTTTAGTACATCTAATTAATATGGCGGTGAAGTGCATAATAGGAATACCTCAATCGTAAAGTGAAACAAATCATCATCAAAGTAATGTCAAAATACAAAGAGGCTTAATCCTATCAAACCTTTAAGGGGGACAACCCATATGTGATTTAATGGGTGAATCATACTATAAAATTTAACAAAATTTTATAAACAACACTTTATTTTCACAAAAAAATTCAAATTAGCTTTTTTAAATTACACTAATTAATAAGTAATTATTACTAACATGTAATTAAATAAAACAAGTTAATCTCATGTATTCAGTTAAACAACAGTAATGGTCTACTTAAGAACCTAGCTTTTTAAAAAATATGATTATGTTAATTGTTTTGCTTTAAATATGTAAAAGTACCTTAAAAGAATCTTACAACAGTACCTATTTAATCCTGCTAATTAGTCAATCAAGCAGAAGTGAAACAAATCAAGTTCAAAAGTAGTACTGGGACAAAAGGTAAATCTTAACACAAACCCAGTTAATAAGTCACACACATGGTCAAACAAATCAACTTAAAAAGAGTCTTGAATCAATAGATACATCGCAAAGTAATCCAGTTGCCTAATCACTGCCCAAAAGTAAAACAATGAAGTTCAAAGGAGTGGTTGAACAATAGACATCTTGTCAGCTTATGGCCCTCCTGTTGTCATACATAACTAGACCTAGCGCATCGGAGAACCGATGCAAATTGTATCCACCGTAAAGACAATGCACCAAAACCTCTAGGACCAATAATAAGCGAGTTATAAGCACTTTTAACTTTGGCTATCCTCATTTGACCTTGAAGGAGGGGCCCAAGGTCAAATCCGACCACACCAGAAGATTCCCAGCGCATGATTTCCTATATGTTGGTTTACCATGACAAACCTGTAGGACCAATAATAAGCGAGTTATAAGCACTTTTAAGTTTGGCTGCCCTCATTTGACCTTGAATGAGGGGCCCAAGGTCAAATCCAACCACACCAGAAGATTCCCAGCCCTTGATTTCAAATGTGTTGGTTTACCATCCCAAACCTCTAGGACCAATAATAAGCGAGTTATAAGCACTTTTAAGTTTGGCTATCCCCATTTGACCTTGAAGGAGGGGCCCAAGGTTAAATCCGACCACACCAGAAGATTCCCAGCACATGATTTTCTATATGCTGGTTTACCATGACAAACCTCTAGGACCAATAATAAGCGAGTTATAAGCACTTTTAAGTTTGGCTGCCCTCATTTGACCTTGAATGAGGGGCCCAAGGTCAAATCCGACCACACCAGAAGATTCCCAGCCCATTATTTCCTATATGTTGGTTTACCATCCCAAACCTCTAGGACCAATAATAAGCGAGTTATAGGCACTTTTACCTTTGGCTATCCCGGTTTGACCTTGAAGGAGGGTCCCAAGGTCAAATCCGATCATGCCAGAAGATTCCCAGCCCATGATTTCCTATAGGTTGGTTTACCATCCCAAACCTCTAGGACCAATAATAAGCGAGTTATAAGCACTTTTAGGTTTGGCTGTCCTCATTTGACCTTGAAGGAGGGGCCCAAGGTCAATCCGACCACACCAGAAGATTCCCAGCCCATGATTTCCTATATGTTGGTTTACCATCCCAAACCTCTATGACTAATAATAAGCGAGTTATAGGCACTTTTACCTTTGGCTATTCTCATTTGACCTTGAAGGAGGGGCCCAAGGTCAAATCCGACCACACCAGAAGATTCCCAGCCCATGATTTTCTGTATGCTGGTTTACCATCCCAGACCTCTAGGACCAATAATAAGCGAGTTATAAGGACTTTTAAGTTTGGCTGTCCTCGTTTGACCTTGAATGAGGGGTTCAAGGTCAAATCCGACCACACCAGAAGATTCCCAGCCCATGATTTCCTATATGTTGGTTTACCATCCCAAACCTCTAGAACCAATAATCGAGTTATAGGCACTTTTACCTTTGGCTATCCTCATTTGACCTTGAAGGAAGGGCCCAAGGTCAAATCCGACCACTCCAGAAGATTCCCAGCCCATGATTTTCTATATGCTGGTTTACCATCCCAAGCCTCTAGGACCAATAATAAGCGAGTTATAAGCACTTTTAAGTTTGGCTGCCCTCGTTTGACCTTGAATGAGGGGCCCAAGGTCAAATCCGACCTCACCACAAAATTTCCAGCCCATGATTTTCTATATATTGGTTTACCATCCCAAACCTCTAGGACCAATAATAAGCGAGTTATAGGCACTTTTACCTTTGGCTATCCTCGTTTGACCTTGAAGGAGGGGCCCAAGGTCCAATCCGACCACACCAGAAGATTCCCAGCCCATGATTACGAATTTTTCCAAATAAAGAAAACACAAAAATGCTTATATCTCGAAAACTGTGCGAGATAGAGCGATTTCGATGAAATTTTTGACCCACAGGGTATCTCTGCAGAGTAGCCATCCCAATTTTCCAAAAAATTTTGTCTCGCCAAAAATGGCGGCTATTTTGAATTTTAGAATTTTTCGCAAAAATTACAAAACACAAAAATGCTTATATCTCGAAAATCGTGCTAGATAGAATGATTTACATGAAATTTTTGACCGTAGGCTAAGGGTATCTCTGCAGAGTAGCCATCCCAATTTTCAAAAAAATTTTGTCTCACCCAAAATGGTCGCCATTTTGAATTTTTCCACAAAAATTGCAAAAAACAAAAATACTTATATCTCGAAAACCATGCTAGATAGAGCGATTTAGACGAAAATTTTGATCCACAGGCTATCTCTGCAGAGTAGCTATCCCAATTTTCAAAAAAATTTTGCCTCGTCAAAACTGGCAGGCATTTTGAATTTTCAAATTTTTCGCAAAAATTGCAAAACACAAAAATGTTTATATTTTGAAAATCGTGCTAGATCGAGCGATTTCGACGAATTTTTTGACCCACAGGGTATCTCTGCAGAGTAGCAAAATTGCAAAACACAGACATACTTATATTTCGCAAAAACTGTGCTAGATAGAGTAATTTCAACAAAATTTTTGACCCACAGGGTACCTCTGCAGAGTAGCCATCTCAATTTTCAAAACATTTTTGTCTCGCCAAAAATGGCGGCCATTTTGAATTTTCTAATTTTTCACAAAAAATGCAAAATACAAAAATGCTTATATCTTGACAACCGTGTTAGATAGAGCAGACTGCGCAGACTTGGGTTGCCACAACAGTTTAAGGCTAGAAGCAGAGCATTTTCTTAATACTTTAGCACTCACCGTTATCCTTTTCAGGACGCTTTGTTTTTGGTGTGCAAAAACATTCTTTTTTTTTGCAAGCGTTTATCTTTGGAACTACTGGAGCTAATTAACAATCCCTGGCAGCAACGGGTGCTGTGGCAACTTTTGTTGTTTTGAGGTTTTGAAATTATGCCTGTTTTCGTTCACTGCGGACTACCAGTCTTTATAATTTACATTAATGGCATTTTTATCTCCCGCCGGGCGGGCGGGAGATTATAAAACGCATTCCGTGCGTGTGTTCGTGTGTTTATATTGAGTGTGTGTCACGCTTTTATAAAGGGCTGTACATCACACTGGTTGTTTCTCCTTGGCCTTTTCAATGTTTTTTATGACCTTATTGCTTATGTCCTTTCATTTGATGCTGTTATTTCACACCGAGGACCATAGCTAAGTGAGTAATAGCAATGGTGGCTACTTTGAGTAAAGTGCTCATAACTCCAAAACGACTGCATTTAGAGTGTTTCTGTAAAATACGTTGTTCAGCTACTTTCTCTATGCCTACAAGATGGTACCATTTTTAGGGTTCTATCTTCATAGCTAAGTGAGTAATAGCTATTTTCTGTTATTAACAATGAGCAAAATGAGTAAATTGATTTTGTCTTTGTAACTGTTACTTACAATATTGGCCTGAAATATGTTGTTCGACAACTCCTTCATGTACTATATCATGGTGAGGTGTCCAAGGTGTAGCACCATAGCTAACTGAGTAATAGCTATACTAAGTTTAACATTTGACCATTGAGCAAATCACTTATAACTCAAAAGCTATTGAATATAGAGGATTCTTGTCGAATATGTTGTTCACCTATCTTTTGGATATACTGTATTGTGAATTTTCACAGCTGTAACTCCATAGCTAACTGAGTAATAGCTACTTTGATGATAACCATAATGAGTAAATGGCTTATATCTTCAAAAGTATTGCAGCTACACAATTTTGTTCCAATATGTTGTTCAGCTACTATCTCCACAGCTACAACATGGTCACTAGTTTGGAAGTGTATCTCCATAGCTAAGTGAGTAATAGCTACTTTGTCAATTTTTAATGATAACCATAATGAGTAAATGCCTTATATCTTCAAAAGTATTGCAGCTACACAATTTCTCTCAAATAAGTTGTTCATCTACTTTTTTGTGAACTGTAACATATTTAAGTTTCACAACTGTTGCTCAAAGTACAAGTGAGTAATGGCTACTTTATTGCTACTTTTGGTGAAAATGTGAAAAATGACAAATATCTCGCAAACCGTAATAGCTACTTTGTCAATTTTTAATGATAACCATAATGAGTAAATGCCTTATATCTTCAAAAGTATTGCAGCTACACAATTTCTCTCAAATAAGTTGTTCATCTACTTTTTAAGTCATTCATCTACTTTTGGGAGAGCTTTCACATGGTGAAGTTTCAGACCCATAGCTAATTACTCACCTACTGAAAATGAGTAAATGCGAATTATCGCTAAAAGTATTGCAGATAGCCAATTTTTCTCAAATAACTCATTCACCTACTTTTGGGAGAACTTTCACTTGGTGAAGTTTCACACCCATAGCTAATTACTCGCCTACTCAAAATGAGTAAATGCGAATTATCGCTAAAAGTATTGCAGATAGCCAATTTTTCTCAAATAACTCATTCACCTACTTTTGGGAGAGCTTTCACTTGGTGAAGTTTCAGACCCATAGCTAATTACTCACCTACTCAAAATGAGTAAATGTGAATTATCTCAGAGTATTGCAGATAGCCAATTTTTCTCAAGGAGTTTTGTCAAATATGTTGTTCACCTACTTTTTATGTCAGCTGACTTGTCAGTCAGCTGACATTATGTCGTCACTCTGCGGCATGGGCGTACACGTCCGCGTCCGCGTGAACAACTTCTTCTCCAAAACTACAAGGCCTAGAGACATGCTGTTTTTTTCAAAAGATACCTTATCTATCGAGGATGAAAAATTGTTCAAGGCATGAAAATCTGTCTGTTCGTCTGTTTGCTAGAGACGTTACAAGGGAGGTACCCCCACCAAAAGTGTGAAAATTTAAACACTTTATCACAATTTTCTCAGTGACTATTGCAGGGATTTCTCTCATATCTTGCATATATGTACTAGGCCAGAGGTAGATTCTCTTGTGAGTATGAGACCTGGATTGGTCTTACTTTTTTTTAAATAAATTTTTTTAATAATTTTTAATGCATTAAAATTCATGAAATCATGCACTAAATCACTTATAACTTGAAAAGTGTTGCATTTAGAGCATTTTGTTAAAATATGTTATTCAGCTACTTTTTTCATAGCTACAACATGGTGAGTAACTTGGGTGTCTGTTTCAATAGCTAAGTGAGTAATAGCTACTTTTGGGCTTTTCAGTAACTACCATCTTGAGTAAAATCACTTGTAACTTGAAAACTATTGCATTTAGAGAATTTCGTATAAATATGTTATTCAGCTACTTTTGGGTCAGATATAACATAGTAAAATTTCAGACCTGTAGCTCATGGCATAGCTGAGTAATAGCAACTTTTAGGTTATCACTGTTGAGTAAATCACTTATAACTTGAAAACTATTGCATTTAGAGTATTTTGTTTCAATATATGTTATTCACCTATTTTGGGGTCAGCTATAACATAGTAAAATTTCAGATCTGTAGCTCGTGGCATAGCTGAGTAATAGCTACTTTGAGGTTATCACTGTTGAGTAAATCACTTATAACTTGAAAACTATTGCATTTACAGAAATTTGTGTAAATATGTTATTCAGCTACTTTTGGGTCAGCTATAACATAGTGAAACTACAGACCTGTAGCTCATGGCACAACTGAGCAATAGCTATTTTCAGGTACTGACTGTTGAGTAAATCAGTTGTAACTTGAAAAATATTGCATTTGGAGTATTTTGGTAAAATATGTTGTTCACCTACTTTTGGGTCAGCTATAACATAGTGAAATTACAGACCTATAGCTCATGGCATAGCTGAGCAATAGCTATTTTGAGGTTCTCACTATTGAGTAAATCAGTTGTAACTTGAAAACTATTGCATTTACAGTATTTTGGTTAAATATGTTATTCACCTATTTTGGGGTCAGCTATAACATAGTAAAATTTCAGACCTGTAGCTCATGGCATAGCTGAGTAATAGCTACTTTGAGGTTATCACTGTTGAGTAAATCACTTATAACTTGAAAACTAATGCATTTACAGAAATTTGTGGAAATATGTTATTCAGCTACTTTTGGGTCAGCTATAACATAGTGAAATTACAGACCTGTAGCTCATGGCACAACTGAGCAATAGCTATTTTCAGGTACTGACTGTTGAGTAAATCAGTTGTAACTTGAAAAATATTGCATTTGGAGTATTTTGTTAAAATATGTGGTTCACCTACTTTTGGGTCAGCTATAACATAGTGAAATTACAGACCTATAGCTCATGGCATAGCTGAGCAATAGCTATTTTGAGGTTTCTCACTATTGAGTAAATCAGTTGTAACTTGAAAACTATTGCATTTAGAGTATTTCGCTTAAATATGTTGTTCACCTACTTTTGGGTCAGCTATAACATAGTAAAATTTCAGACCTGTAGCTCATGGCATAGCTGAGTAATAGCTACTTTTAGGTTATCACTGTTGAGTAAATCACTTATAACTTGAAAACTATTGCATTTAGAGTATTTTGTTTCAATATGTTATTCACCTATTTTTGGGTCAGCTATAACATAGTAAAATTTCAGACCTGTAGCTCATGGCATAGCCGAGTAATAGCTACTTTGAGGTTATCACTGTTGAGTAAATCACTTATAACTTGAAAACTATTGCATTTACAGAAATTTGTGTAAATACGTTATTCAGCTACTTTTGGGTCACTTATAACATAGTGAAATTACAGACCTGTAGCTCATTGCACAACTGAGCAATAGCTATTTTTAGGTACTGACTGTTGAGTAAATCAGTTGTAACTTGAAAACTATTGCATTTAGAGTATTTTGTTTCATATGTTATTCACCTATTATGGGGTTAGCCATAACATAGTAAAATTTCAGACCTGTAGCTCATGGCATAGCTGAGTAATAGCTACTTTGAGGTTATCACTGTTGAGTAAATCATTTATAACTTGAAAACTATTGCATTAACAGAAATTTGTGTAAATACATTATTCAGCTACTTTTGGGTGAGCTATAACATAGTGAAATTACAGACCTGTAGCTCATGGCACAACTGAGCAATAGCTATTTTCAGGTACTGACTGTTGAGTAAATCAGTTGTAACTTGAAAAATATTGCATTTGGAGTATTTTGTTAAAATATGTGGTTCACCTACTTTTTGGTCAGCTATAACATAGTGAAATTACAGACTTATAGCTCATGGCATAGCTGAGCAATAGCTATTTTCAGGTTCTCACTGTTGAGTAAATCAGTTGTAACTTGAAAACTATTGCATTTACAGTATTTTACTTAAATATGTTGTTCACCTACTTTTGGGTCAGCTATAATATAGTAAAAATTCAGACATGTAGCTCATTGCATAGCTGAGTAATAGCTACTTTGAGGTTATCACTGTTGAGTAAATCAGTTGTAGCTTGAAAACTATTACATTTAGAATATTTTGTTTAAATATGTTATTCACATAATTTTTGGTCAGTTATATCATAGTGAAATTGCAGACCTCTGTGTCATGGCATAGCTGAGCAATAGCTACTTTCAGGTTCTCACTATTGAGTAAATCATTGTATCCACTGGATAGCCGCAGTGTGTAGACAGATTTAACCATTACTGCTCTAATGAAAAAAATATTATAGCTAGCCTTCTCAAGTTTGCAGAATATATTAATAACCATAAAATGTTGTCTGGGAATATTTTTGGCCTCAGTTTGAAAAACAAGATGGCCGCCAGGACATTTATTCGACTTTAAAAAGGACTTTTGTTGGCCCTCTAGAGCAAAGGGTATTATAAGTAGAGATCTCAAATTCGCAGGATATGTTCCTCATTATAAAATCTTGACTGGGAATATTTTTGGGCTCATTTTGAAAAACAAGATGGCCGCCACTGGTGTTTCTTTGTCAGTCATGAAAAGAGCTTATATCTCCCTTATTATTGGTCCTAGAAGTTTGGGATGGTAAACCAACCTGTAGGAAATCATGGGCTGGGAATCTTTTGGTGTGGTCAGATTTGATCTTTGACCCCTCCTTCAAGGTCAAACGAGGATAGCCAAACTTAAAAGTGCTTATAACTCGCTTATTATTGGTCCTAGAGGTTTGGGATGGTAAACAGACATATAGGAAATCATGGGCTGGGAATCTGTTGATGTTGTCCGATTTGACCTTGAACCCCTTCTTCAAGGTCAAACAAATATAGCGAAACTTAAAAGTGCCTATAACTCGCTTATTATTGGTTCTAGAAGTTTGGGATGGTAAACCATCCTATAGGAAATCATGGGCTGGGAATCTTTTGGTGTGGTCAGATTTGACCTTTGGACCCCTCCTTCAAGGTCAAATAAGGACAGCCAAACTTAAAAGTGCTTATAACTCACTTATTATTGGTCCTAGAGGTTTGGGATGGTAAATCAACCTATAGGAAATCATGGGCTGGGAATATTTTTGTGTGGTCAGATTTGACCTTGGACCCCTTCAAGGTCGTACGAGGATACTGCATTTGCAGTATTTCTTTAAATATGTTTTAACCTACTCTTTACACTTAAACAGTTACCTTGTTACTTTCCTTCATAAAACCATTTGCAGGGCACAACTTTTTGGTCCTTTTCTTCTGTCAGGTTCAGAATTTCTTTGAACATGCTGTTCAATTACCATTTACTGTACTTCTGTACAGCACTTTCCCTGATAATTATGCTTTCCTCTCATTATTACCTTCACAAATCAAAAACACTCAGTCAGCTGACACAGTGCCCATTCACGGGCACTCTCCTCTTGTTGATGTAGTGCGACGGGAGATCATACCACGGCAGTGGTCTTGTGTTATTTATAGTAATGAACGCCATAAATAAATGGCTGAAAGTCAGTGCAACAGGATAACTTGATTGGAAAACTCCATAACTTAACCACAACAGGGAACAGCAAATTACTGCTGTTGGAAGTGTGTCACTTTTATTCACTTCTGAATGCTTGATCAATTTACTTTTTATTTATTGTTTTCTCTATATTGTTTTTGTTTTCAGTCATTATAGAAGATGAAGTCTTGGTAATGAAAGTGGGTGATAAATACAATAAAGAAATGGAAGTGTGTGTCATTACTCTTCTTCTGTCTTGGTGGCTCATAGTTGCACATGGATTCGAGGGTGATCGTTACTGTGGCAATGTGTGCTCTTGTGACCGTGGAACTATTCACTGTAATATCACAGACACTGGTATATGCTTGCCAGTGCTGCTTAGTGAGATCTCAGGAAATATATCTACAGTTGAAATAAAGGGAGGGAGGTTTCATTGTAGCAGAGATACACATGTATTTAACTATACAAACATAGTGAACTTAAACATTGTTGAGTCAGAACTTGACAAAGTCGACATGAATTTGCTTGCAGTGGTACCAAAAATAGAGAAATTGATTTTGAAGGGTAATAAGATAAAATTTATAAACTTCAGTAATCTGGAGAGGGATTATTTTCTTGAAATAATAGACCTCTCTTACAATGAAATCAGCTCTCTTGAACAAAATACCTTTCAGGGATTACCTTTTGTCAAAGAACTAAATTTAAGCTACAACAAGCTTTTCAGCTTGTGCAATACCACAGTCTTTGAGACACTTACTTTGCTTCATACTCTTGATTTAAGTCATAACAACCTTACATACATTCACCCACAAGCATTCCCGAGTTTGTCAGAATTACATACGTTGTACTTGAATGACAACAGTCTGTCATCTTTACAGAAAGATATATTTAGTAATGTAACATTGCTACAAAATATTTACCTAGGTAACAATCCCTGGGATTGTCATTGTGGGATCAATTGGATAACTGATGAAATAAACTCAAATATTACATGGAAAAGGTACATGGATATAATTGATATGAAGTGCTGGTCACCAGAGATTCACAATTCTACACTTGTCGCACATCTCAATGCATCAGATGTTGTATGTGAAGCCCCAGCATATGTACAGAACTCCTCCTATTTGCCAAAAAGTCTGTCAATCGTGTTTTTAGGGACAGCATACCTTCATTGTCAAGCAGAGGGATATCCTAAACCCTCGATATATTGGATTGGACCACGGGGAGTTCTGATCCACGAGTCACAGCATGAATGGTTGCCACCTCAGATTGAGACATTTAATGATTACCAGTATTGGATTGGGAAACCCTTGTATGCTAAAACATCAGTAAGAGCCCTGGTAAATGGCTCACTTGTGTTTGAAAACTTCAGGCGTAATTTTGAAGGGGAGTACATTTGTGTGGCCAGGAATCCAGTTGGAGAGATAAGCACTGCTGTGAATGTGACTGTGACATTAAACCTCAAGAGCATGGTTGTAGAGAGTGCATTGTTTGGCATAGGGTGCAGTTTTGCTGTACTCCTGATAGGATTCAGTATTGGTGCTTCCCAGTGGATCGCTGAGAGAACTTGCTGCAAGAAAAACATTGAGGAAAGTGCCATAGAGCAATATTACAGTGAAGATGTCCCGCCTTCTGTACACAACATTGAAGGAGAGGATTATTGGTATGAGTACTTCAAGAAGCTACCCTATGAATACCCTGACCCCACATCCAGACAATCTCCAATGAAGTGTGTCACTCCTGCTGAAGCCATAGATGCGGAGGAGAACCACTCGTTGGCTGACGCAGGTGTCTGGCAGGTATTGGACGATGTCCGAACAAATCTGAGAAACAGCCTTACCCGACAGGCAGAGTGGGTGAGGTCACAAACACAAAATGTGCGAGATTCTGGTAGACAGCTGAAGACAGACGTTGGGAGAAAGGTGGAGAGGGTAAAGTATAAAGCTCATATGATCAAGCAGTCTGGTAGTCACTATGTCCAGCATATTAAGGAATCCAGCTCAACCAAACTGAAGACCATCCGTAGCTCCTCTAGTCAGTATGCACTGAGAGTGAGGACGGGTATGGTGGGCACTGTGGAAGAGGTTAGAGGACGAGTAAAGTCCTTTAAAGAATTCTGTGGTACAGGTGACATAGGCCAGACTGTCTCTGTGGCCTCAGTGTCGACTAATGTGGACTCCCAAGTCCAAACCATTGATTACAAATCCCACACATTAGTGTGATTTTGATTGAATTTTTGGCATGATTTGTGTTTGCATTTTGTAACGATTTTCCTGTAGAATTGAATTTGTATATCTTTTTCTATAGAATATCAGTAGTTGATATCAAGGTTGTATGTTGAGCTACAAAGTGGGTTTTCATTTCAAAGTAGAAAAATATGAGATTAGTGAATGTCTTTTAAAAAATATGAAAAAAGACAACTACATCCATAAATATCTTATTTATCTATCAATGTATAGATCACATAAATTTTAAAATATAAATCCAATAAATATCTTAATTTGTGACACTTCTAGTTCTATATAATATGTATGATAATTAAGTTTCCAACTGATTTCACACTTATTTATTTTTCAGAACAGTTTCAGGGAATGCATCTCATTCTGTATATCTTAGATTATTATTACATGTTCTGTATTTTAAAGCTGAAATTATTTGGCCACTGTTAAAACTGGAAGCAATTATCCCAAAAAGCTTTTAATTGCAGTGGGAAAAATTTGTTTTTTTTTTAATATTTTTTTGTTGTCCTCTGTCACACTATTTTTTGTCAAACTTTCACAAGTAGCTCAATATAAGAAGAGAAACATGTAACCCTTTTGGGTAACTTTTTGTCCACTGTGATAGAAAAAATGGCAAATCAGTTTTACTGATGCAGATTTGGTGGTTTCTTTGAATAACATTGCTTTCTAATATTATTTGAATGTACCTTTCAATTGTCTGTTGCAGCTCTATGCTTGTTAACAATGGTAGTAGGATTTTGTTTGCTTTTATTCTGATTTATTGTTCATTTTTGTACATTCCAATCCTTCAATTAGTGGTACATATGTCGAAATGTGCCTTTTTGTTTCCCTAAAAATTATATTTTCGAGGTGAACATTGACAAACACCTTCTAGCTTTAGAGTGTCACCTTGTCTTGTCAGTCACATTCTAATTCAGTAAAAGTGTGGAAACAAAACTACATATGTCAACTGTATTCAATTGTGAAAAAACCAAGTAACATTGAGCTGTAATATTTAATTGAAAACAAAAAAGAAAATGTTTTTTTTTTCATAAGTAAAGAACCTGTCTGCAGTCATTGAATACAGCAAATAAGCTAACTTGTAATCATTTGAAATAATAAACAAAGTGTTTGGATTTCTTGAAATAAGTTCTGTTCTGTCTCATATTATGTAGAGTTGTAGATGTAATTCTTGTTCATTCCAGTGCATAATAGGAAATGTCCAGTCAAAGATTGGGGTTATGTATTTCTATTTCTTAGTTTTTGTTTTAATTTCTGATTATATCTTTTTTTTTCTTTTAATTTGTGAAAGTTGATCACTTTAATGCTTGTTAATATTCAAGTTATCCACATTTTGGAAAGTTTGAATCAGTATAAAGTTAAACATAAATTATCATTGTATCCACCGGAAGCATCTGGTGGATACTTTGGTTTAGCATTCACTACACCGCTAGTGCTACATGTAGAGAGATTTTTATGTCGTCACTCTGCGGCATTGGCGTCTGCATCCGCGTACATAGTGAACAACTTCTCCACCAAAACTGTACTTTTTGGTCAGCTATAACATAGTAAAATTGCAGACCTGTAGCTCATGGTACAGCTGAGTAATAGCTACTTTCAGGCTGTCACAGTTGAGTAAATCAGTTGTAACTTGAAAACTATTGCATTTAGAGTATTTTCTTTAAATATGTCATTCACCTACTTTTGGGTCAGCTGTAACATAGTGAATTTGCAGACTTGTATGTCATGGCATAGCTGAGTAATAGCTACTTTCAGGTTCTCATTATTGAGTAAATCAGTTGTAACTTGAAAACTATTGCATTTAAAGTATTTTGTTTAAATATGTCATTCACCTACTTTTGGGTCAGCTGTAACATAGTGAATTTGCAGACTTGTATGTCATGGCATAGCTGAGTAATAGCTACTTTCAGGTTCTCATTATTGAGTAAATCAGTTGTAACTTGAAAACTATTGCATTTAAAGTATTTTGTTTAAATATGTTGTTCACTTACTTTTGGCTCAGCTATAACATAGTGAAATTGCAGACCTGTATGTCATGGCATAGCTGAGTAATTGCTACTTTCAGGCTCTCATTGTTGAGTAATTCAGTTGTAACTTGAAAACCATTGCATTTAGAGTATTTTCTTTAAATATGTTGTTCACCTACTTTTGGGTGAGCTATAACATAGTAATGTTGCAGACCTGTTGCTCATTGCATAGCTGAGCAATAGCTACTTTGAGGTTCCCTCTGTTGAGTAAATCAGTTATAACTTAAAAACTATTGGATTTAGAGAATTTTGTTCAAATATGTTATTCATCTACTTTTTAATTAGCTATAACATTGTAAAATTGCAGACATGTAGCCCATGGCATAGCTGTGTAATAGCTATTCTCAGGTTCTTACTGTTGAGTAAATCAATTGTAACTTGAAAAAGATTGCATTTAGAGTATTTTCGATAAATATGTTGTTCACCTCCTTTTGGGTCAGCTTTAACATATGAATTTGCAGACCTGTATGTCATGGCATAGCTGAGCAATAGCTACTTTCAGGTTTTCTCACTATTGAGTAAATCGGGTGTAACTTGAAAACTATTGCATTTAGAGTAATCGGTTTAAATATGTTGTTCATGTACTTATGGGTCAGCTATAACATAGTGAAATTGTAGACCTGTAGCTCATGGCATAGCTGAGCAATAGCTACTTTTATATTTTCACTATTCAGTTAATCAGTTGAAACTTGAAAACTATTTCATTTACAGTATTTTGTTTTCATAAATTATTAACCCACTTTTGGGTCAGCTATAAAATAGTATAATTGCAGACCTGTAGCTCCTTGCATAGCTGAATAATAGCTACTTTTAGGTTCTCACTGTTGAGTAAATTAATTGTAACGTAAAAAATATTTCATTTACAGTACTTATTGTATCCACCGGAAGCATCCGGTGGATACTTTGGTTTAGCGTCCGCTACGCCGCCGCCGCCGCACGTAGAGAGATTTTCGGCGTTAACGCTCTAAGAGGAAAACAACAGCAGCTAGGTTCACCAAATTTGCAGGATATCTTCATTGGGGGGTAAGCTTCTCTGGGAAGGAAAATAGCCTCATTCTGAAAAACAAGATGGCCGCCACGGGCATTTCTTTGAAAATAATCTACATTTTTCTACTGGCTGTTCCTCATAGATAGAAGGTTGAATCTCTTCATAGGTGATATGTATGACACATATACATGTCCTCTACAACCTTGCACACATTTGACCTTGAAGCTCCTAATTCAAGGTCATCGACGGAGTGCAGAAGTAACCCACATAGCGGACTTTAAAAGTGCCTATATCTCCCTTATTATTGGTCCTAGAGGTTTGCAATGTGAAGCCAAGCTATAGGAAATCATGTGCTGCGAATCTTCTGATGTGGTCAGATTTGACCTTGGGCCCCTCTTTCAAGGTCAAACGAGGATAGCAGAACTTAAAAGTGCTTATAACTCGCTTATTATCGATCCTAGAGGTTTGGGATGGTAAACCAACGTATAGGAAATGATGGGCTGGGAATCTTCTGGCGTGGTTGGATTTGACCTTGGGCCCCTCCTTCAAGGTCAAACGAGGACAGCCAAACTTAAAAGTGCTTATAACTCGCTTATTATTGGTCCTAGAGGTTTGGGATGGTAAACCAGCATATAGGAAGTCATTAGCTGGAAATCTTCTGGTGTGGTCGGATTTGACCTTGGGCCCCCCTCCTTCAAGGTCAAACGAGGATAGCCAAAGGAAAAAGTGCCTATAACTCTCTTATTATTGGTCCTAGAGGTTTGGGATGGTAAACCAACATATAGAAAATCATGGGCTGGGAATCTTCTGGTGTGGTCGGATTTGACCTTGGGCCCCTCCTTCAAGGTCAAACGAGGACAGCCAAACTTAAAAGTGCTTATAACTCGCTTATTATTGGTCCTAGAGGTTTGGGATGGTAAACCAGCATATAGGAAATCATGGGCTGGGAATCTTCTGGTGTGGTCGGATTTGACCTTGGGAACTCCTTCAAGGTCAAACGAGGATAGCCAAAGGTAAAAGTGCCTATAACTCGCTTATTATTGGTCCTAGAGGTTTGGGATGGTAAACCAACCTATAGGAAATCATGGGCTGGGAATCTTCTGGCGTGGTCGGATTTGACCTTGGGCCCCTTCTTCAAGGTCAAATGAGGACAGCCAAACTTAAAAGTGCTTATAACTCGCTTATTATTGGTCCTAGATGTTTGGGATGGTAAACCAACATATAGGAAATCATGCACTGGGAATCTTCTGGTGTGGTCGGATTTGACCTTGGGCCCCTCCTTCAAGGTCAAATGAGGATAGCCAAACATAAAAGTGCTTATAACTCGCTTATTATTGGTGCTAGAGGTTTGGGATGGTAAACCAACATATCGGAAATCATGGGCTGGGAATCATCTGGTGTGGTCGGATTTGACCTTGGGATCCTCCTTCAAGGTCAAATGAGGACAGCCAAACTTAAAAGTGCTTATAACTCGCTTATTATTGGTCCTAGAGGTTTGGGATGGTAAACCAACAAATAGGAAACCATGGGCTGGGAATCTTCTGCCGTGGTCGGATTTGACCTTGGGCCCCTCCTTCAAGGTCAAACGAGGACAGCCAAACTTAAAAGTGCTTATAACTCGCTTATTATTTGTCCTAGAGGGTTGCGATGGTAAACCAACATATAGGAAATCATGCACTGGGAATCTTCTGGTGTGGTCGAATTTGACCTTGGGCCCCTCCTTCAAGGTCAAACGAGGATAGCCAAAGGTAAAAGTGCCTATAACTCGCTTATTATTGGTCCTAGAGGTTTGGGACGGTAAACCAACATATTTGAAATCATGGGCTGGGAATCTTGTGGTGAGGTCGGATTTGACCATGGGCCCCTCATTCAAGGTCAAACGAGGCCAGCTAAACTTAAAAGTGCTTATAACTCGCTTATTATTGGTCCTAGAGGTTTGGGATGGTAAAACAGCATATAGAAAATCATGCGCTGGGAATCTTCTGGTGTGGACGGATTTGACCTTGGGACCCTCCTTCAAGGTCAAATGAGGATAGCCAAACTTAAAAGTGCTTATAACTCGCTTATTATTGGTCCTAGAGGTTTGGGATGGTAAACCAGCATATAGAAAATCATGGGCTGGGAATCTTCTGGTGTGGTCGGATTTGACCTTGGGCCCCTCTTTCAAGGTCAAACGAGGATAGCCAAAGGTAAAAGTGCCTATAACTCGCTTATTATTGGTCCTAGAGGTTTGGGATGGTAAACCAACCTATAGAAAATCATGGGCTGGGAATCTTCTGATGTGGTCGGATTTGACCTTGGGCCCCTCATTGAAGGTCAAACGAGGACAGCCAAAGGCAAAAGTGCTTATAACTCGCTTATTATTGGTCGTAGAGGTTTGGGATGGTAAACCAACATATAGGGAATCATGCGCTTGGCATCTTCTGGTGTGGCCGGATTTGACCTTGGGCGCCTCCTTCAAGGTCAAATGAGGACAGCCAAACTTAAAAGTGCTTATAACTTGCTTATTATTGGTCCTAGAGGTTTGGGATGGTAAACCAACTTATAGGAAATCATGGGCTTGGAATCTTCTGGCGTGGTCGGATTTGACCTTGGACCACTCCTTCAAGGTCAAATGAGGATAGCCAAACTTAAAAGTGCTTATAACTTGCTTATTATTGGTCCTAGAGATTTGGGATGGTAACCCAACATATAGGAAATCTTGGGCTGGGAATCATCTGGCGTGGTCGGATTTGACCTTGGACCCCTTCTTCAAGGTCAAACGAGGACAGCCAAACTTAAAAGTGCTTATAACTCGCTTATTATTGGTCCTACAGGTTTGGGATGGTAAACCAACATATAGAAAATCATGGGCTGGGAATCTTCTGGTGTGGTCGGATTTGACCTTGGGCCCCTCCTTCAAGGTCAAATGAGGATAGCCAAAACTGAAAGTGCTTATAACTCACTTATTATTGGTCCTATAGGTTTTGGTGCATTGCCTTTACGGTGGATACAATTTGCATCGGTTCTCCGATGCGCTAGGTCTAGTTTAAATATGTTATTCATGTACTTTTGCGTGAGCTATACCATATAAAAAATGAAGCCGTTTAACTGATTGCATAGCTGAGCAAAAGCTACTTTCATTTACAGTATTTTGCTTTTATAAGTTATATTAACCTACTTTTGGGTCAGTATATAATAGTGTAATTACAGACCTGTAGCTCCTTGCACAGCTGAGTAATAGCTACTTTCAAGTTCTCACTGTTGAGTAGTAACTCGAAAAGTATTGCATTTGCAGTATTTTCTTTAAATAGGTTTTTAACCTACTTTTTACACCTTAACAGTTACCTTGTAACTTTCCTTCTGAATACCATTTCCAGGGCACAACTTTTGGGTCCTTTTCTTTTGTCACTTCTACTCTAAAACTCAAAACACAAAGTCAGCTGACACAGAGCCCAGTCATGGGCAATGATTGCTTGTTTATGTTATGGCTGTCAGCGGAAATCTAGACCAGCTAGCTTTACCAATTTTACATATCTTCATCGAGAGGTACCCTTCTCTGCAACTGAAATTAGCCTCACAGTAAAAAAACAAGATGGCTGCCCTTTGCATTTCTTTGAAAATTACCTACCTTTTCTACTGGGTGGTTCTCGTAATTAAGCGTCCCTGAAAGGGCGCTTATTTGTTTTCGCCTCAGTTTCTTCGCCGCCGCCGCATTATGGTCTCCCTTGAATATCTCCCTTATTATTAGAAGGTTTCAAACCATATTTGGCAGTTATATACCTTAGGCTTGGGAAAATTTTTCTGCATGCTTAAATTTGACCTTTGACCTTTATGAAGGTCACATGATCAAAAACTATTTTTTGAAGTACACCCCCGCCCCCCCCCCCCCCCCCGTCATCACAGTTCAGGAAAAACTACTTGCTACAGAGCCTTATAATTTGACACACCTGTTCATACTATCGAAAACGCGAGCTGATTAGATTTTGGGAGCAATCCCTTGAAAAATCTCTCATTTATGAGTGATTTTCTGACACCTTCCAATCTGAAAGCCTTAAATTTACGCCAACCCCCCTATTGTCTTCTTAAGTATTGCATTTAGAGCTATAAAATGTATTGGGAGGTAATAGGAAACCATATGTGGAGAGTCTAAATAGCCGGTCAGTTTTACCCCACCCCCACCCCCCTTATGGGTCAAACTGGGGTCATAAAATAGCTGATTTTGAGTTTTTGCCTTATATCTCCTTTATTGTTGCTTTTATAGCTTCAGAATGTATTAAGAGGTATTGGGAAAGCATATATGGAGAGTCTAAATAGCCGGTCAGTTTTACCCCCCGACCCCCCCTTATGGGTCAAACTGAGGTCATAAAATAGCTGATTTTGAGTTTTTGCCTTATATCTCCTTTATTGTTGCTTTTATAGCTTCAGAATGTATTAAGAGGTATTGGGAAAGCATATATGGAGAGTCTAAATAGCCGGTCAGTTTTACCCCCTGACCCCCCCTTATGGGTCAAAGTGGGGTCATAAAATAGCCGATTTTGAGTTTTTGCCTTTATCTCCTTTATTGTTGCTTTTATAGCTTCAGAATGTATTAAGAGGTATTGGGAAAGCATATGTGGAGAGTCTAAATAGCCGGTCAGTTTTACACCCCCCCCCCCCCCCCCCCCCCTTATGGGTCAAACTGGGGTCATAAAATAGCTGTTTTTGAGTTTTTGCCTTATATCTCCTTTATTGTTGCTTTTATAGCTTCAGAATGTGTTAAGAGGTATTGGGAAAGCATATGTGGAGAGTCTAAATAGCCGGTCAGTTTTACCCCCGACCCCCCCTTATGGTCAAAGTGGGGTCATAAAATAGCCGATTTTGAGTTTTTGCCTTTATCTCCTTTCTTGTTGCTTTTATAGCTTCAGAATATATTAAGAGGTATTGGGAAAGCATATGTGGAGAGTCTAAATAGCCGGTCAGTTTTACCCCCCCCCCCCCCCCCCCCCTTATGGGCCAAACTGGGGTCATAAATAGCTGCTTTGGACTTTTTGCCTTATATCTCCTTTATTGTTGCTTTTATAGCTTCAGAATGTATTAAGAGGTATTGGGAAAGCATATGTGGAGAATCTAAATAGCCGGTCAGTTTTATCCCCCGACCCCCCTTTATGGGTCAAACTGGGGTCATAAAATAGTTGCTTTGGAGTTTCGCCTTATATCTCCTTTATTGTTGCTTTTAGACCTTCAGAATCTATTAAGAGGTATTGGGAAAGCATATGTGGAGAGTCTAAATAGCCGGTCAGTTTGCCTTATATCTCCTTTATTGTTGCTTTTATAGCTTCAGAATATATTAAGAGGTATTGGGAAAGCGTATGTGGAGAGTCTAAATAGCCGGTCAGTTTTACCCCCCGACCCTCCCTTATGGGCCAAACTGGGGTCATAAATAGCTGCTTTGGAGTTTTTGCCTTATATCTCCTTTATTATTGCTTTTATAGCTTCAGAATGTATTAAGAGGTATTGGGAAAGCATACGGTGCAGCTTTGTGCATTCTTAGCTTTACAGCATGCTTATTAAAACCACAAAGCATTTTAAACTTTAAGGGATGCTTCGCTTTTGTTAGCAAAAGCATTCCTCTAGTTAGATGGTTGAATCTGTTCATAGGTGATATGTATAACAGATATATATGTCCTCTACAACCATGGAAACATTTGACTTTAAAGCTCTTCATTCAAGGTCATCTGTCGAGTGCCAAAGTGCCTATATCTCCCTTATTGTTGGTCCTAGATGTTTGACATGTGAAGCCAACATGATGTAGGAAATCATGGACTTGGAATCTTTTGATGTGGTCGAATTTGGCCGTGGGCCCTTCCTTGAAGGTCAGACAAGGATAGCCAAACTTAAAAGTGCTTATAACTCGCTTATTATTGGTCCTAGAGGTTTGGCATGTGAAGCTAACCTATAGGAAATTATGGGCTGGAAATCTTCTGATGTGGTCGGATTTGACCATTGGCCCTTAAAGGTCAAATGATGATAGCGAAATTTAAGAGCGCTTATAACTCGCGTATAATTGATCCTAGAGATTTGGCATGTGAAGCCATCCTGTATTAAATCATGGGCTGGGAATCTTCCGATGTGCTCTCATTTGACCTTGGGGCCCCTCCTTCAAGGTCAAATAAAGGTAGCCACATTTAAAATACTTATTACTCACTTATTATTGATCGTAGAGATTTGGAATGTCAACCAACCTAAGGAAATCATGGGCTGGGAGTCTTCTGATATTGACAGATTTTTCCATGGGTCCCTTCTTCAAGGTCAAATGATGGTAGCCAAGCTTAAACATGCTTATAACTCACATATTATTTGTCCTAGACTTTGGGATGTGAATTCAATCCATAGGAAATCATGGGCTGGGAATCTTCTGATTTGGTCAGATTTGATATTGGGTCCCTCTTTCAAGGTCAAACGAGGGTACAGAAACTTAAAAGGCCCTATATCTGGCTTATTATTGCTCCTAGATGTTTGGGGTGTGAACCCAACCTATAGAAAATCACGGACTAGGAATCTTCTGAAGTTTTGCTCACTGGCTTCGGTGGTTTGTTTTTCTGGTGGGTACAATTTGCATCAGTTCTTCGGTTAGGTCTAGTTTATTACGTAATTTCTTCACAGAATAAAATAATACAAAATTTCTAGAAAAAGAGAAAATTTTTGTTTTGTTACACTTAAAGCACGAAAAGTATTTACAGATATAAATATACCACACTGTATGTTTATTTCTTAACATAAGGTTATTTACATAGTTTATGTTACAGAAAAATTGAGCATTGAATTTATAGTTACTTAGTGTGTCCAGCATGTATGCAAACTGTGGTGCATTAATGCTTGTAATACTCTAACCCTCGCACTTTAACCCAAGATATGGTAGTGGTCTCTTTTTTATCTACTTTTCAGATCCTTTGAAAATCTTTAAACAGAAAGGATTAATAATAAGAGTTTAACCTCAACGACTAAAATACTGACAAAAAAAAAATCTTCCAAATGCAATTATATGTATTTAGATGTAGTTTTATTCATCATATATGAATAAAGCATAGTATTTGATTCCCTTTGTGGTGGAATAAGAGAATAAAATTAGGGATAATTGTCAATAAAATATGGGTGACGTACAAAGCAGTAAACACTCGAGTCATTGCTGTAGAAAACTCATTTTGGTATCGATATGAACAGTGAATAAGCCAATAGTCCTGCATTGTGGTCATATTTCAAGTACCAATGGACCATTTTTTAAATGTTTGGTAATAATTTTAACTTTGGCCGGTATACTTATAAGAGCATTATGGTATATAACTTGCAGTTTAGAAATTCGGAAATTGAATCAAAAGAAACCTGGATGAGTGGTTCTTTTTAGTATTTGCTATAATACTTGTTTACATATCCATCTGATCAAATGACTTATTACTTGGTAATGCAGTAATGTTCACAACAGAATGTTCATAAAAATGAATGTTTGTATTATTGTGAAACAGCGGGATATTGCAAATTTGCATATTGGGATAATAGAAGGTCAAAGAATAGAGGTTCTACTGTAATTACTAAACTATTTCATCCAGTCAGTTTCATTTTCATGGAACATTCCTGTGGGCATCAGTTTATTGTCAGTCAGGGTAGCACTTACTGAGGAAATAGTAGGTGTTCATGTATAAAGTAGTAGTGACCTTGTCTGGTCTCAGAGAATTACATGTGTTCAATACATGCCAGCATTTTCTCTAACTTAGTATACTACTAGTGCAATCATCAGATTTCAGTTATTTTCATCAAGATGTTGTATTTTGTTTGTGAACTGTAATAAATAAATGAACATATATTTGTGTATTTGTAGCTATGTACTTAAAAAACATAATAATTGTACAGTTGATGGTTGAGTGAAAGTACTTGATTTTTATGAGCTAATTTCTACTTCCCCAAATTTGTAATACTTTTTTTTTATCTTAAGAATCTTTAATTGCCTAAACAAAATCCTACTGTCACAGCATGTTTGTACAACATAGGTTGTACTGCATTAAAGATAAGGGACAATCCACAGTTAAAGTGAAAAACAAAATATGTGTCCCAAATGTGTACAAACGTATAAAACACTATGTTAGCAAAGCATTTTCTATTTGTAAATGATAATTGACAACTATTTCATTTAAAAAAATATGGCAATGTAGATAAAACCACATTTACTTTTGCCTGTGTCATTCTTGTGATTGTTTAGAAATGTGAAAGATGACCACAAACCATTTGCTAAGGTTTTCATTGTGAACTGTGATGTTAATATTATTGAAATCTCTCACTTTTATTTCTGCCTTCAGTTTATTTTATTTTTTGGATACAGTTGGGTTATTTCATTACCTGTGATATTTATGTTTTATTTCTTTGAAAAGAAATACAATTATAATGTGATATATATAACTGCACGCAATAAGTAAAAAAGGTGATGAATTGAAGCTGTAAATCTTGAGTGATATCAGTGCTAATGGAAATGTTAGTGTTTTATGGATGCAATCATCAGATAACAAATGTAATTACACTTCTACCAGTAAGATTATACAAAAACATGTGGACCTAGTACAGAAAACTGCACTTGTCATTAAATCCTTTGATTCTATATTCAATAAATATTGTAATGTAAAGTAACAAATTCCACACAGGATCAATGTTAAGACTTGAGTTATGTGTACTGCTGCATGTAGCTTTTTGTACACAAATGATGATCTCCACATTTTTGTTTCCATATTTAATAAATCTGTATTGATGTAGACAGTCATGAGGGTATTTCTTGCTGCTATGTTTCAGTGGAAAGTTGGGGTATTTTGTGCAGAAATTTGCCATATTGTTGATGTAATTAATACAAAGTTTAACTGTGTGTGACTCACAGGGTTACACTCCCTGTTTTCTCAATTACAATGACCCCAGAACTAATGTCACTGAATTATTATAGGAATGTTAAACTTGGTAAGATAAAACCAAACTAAATTTCAATGTCTGATTTCCTCAAAGCCTTTAAATAATGCAAACTGCCACATTGGAATAGTGATGGAAGTGGGTCATTGTATAAATTTAAAATTAAACTTCTGAAATAATCATTATTACACCTTCTTTTGCAAAACTTATTGATATCACCCAAGCTTATATTATGCAGACAAACTTCTACTGGCACAAAACTAGGTAAAGAGACTTGTATGTTAAATTGAAGGAACTATCAGGTTCCTAGATGGCAATTTCCATTGCCATTTTCCCTGTTATATGGAATACCTGGATAAGTAAACCTATTTCTCCCTTCCCAACCGATTAGACTTAATGAGATTCAGTTATGTACATTGAATCGGGTTTACCTTTGTGAAAGTCAATGTAACAAACCGTATTGCATCATATTGATGTCATTTCACTGATGAGTATCCATATCACTTTTATTTTGTCTTGTTATATATACAGGGTTTTGTTTCTGTGGTGTGCATAGTATTGTTGATGTATCTCTGTGTATGATTTCTTGTTGATCTTTTGTAACTGCAGAAATAGTTCTGTGTTCAGTCACTTTCTTTTGTGTATGTTTTGCTTAATTCATGCCTTGCAATTTTGTTTAAATTTTGGTAAATTACCATTAAGTGCCATCAAGATCAACCTGTTTATCGAAAATAATCAAAAACCACATGGCAACTAGAATATTGTGGAAGAATTTAAACAGGTTATGAGATAATCCTGAATGTTACATGATTAGATTTGCGTATTATTTTACAAACTCTTACGTATATTGAGATATGGGCATATTTCTAACAAAGCAGGTGAGGACAATAGACTTATGTGGGATGGTTTGACCTAGAAGCATGACTTAGACCTGCCATCAGGATTCAAATCTTGACCAAGTCATTGTGTTTGGCAGTAGTATCAAGACTTTCTGAAGTTAATTTTTATAGTGCAATCATCTTGACCAACTATGTGTACTCTGCCTTGTTTTTAACTAATTTACTTAGTTGCACAGTGTATTGAATTGCATGATGAGGATTCTTGGTGGCCCAGTAGGCATCAGGTTTGACAGGTGATGACTTGCTGTCTTTGTCTCGTGGGTTGACATCCAGTAGCTGACAAAACATAGGTAAATACTGATAGGTTGTGCTGTTAAATAGATGGAGAACACTAACTTTGTCTTTGGAAGCATCATAAAACCTCAAGCAATTGACTAGTCAGATCTGCTTAATGTAATCAATTACTACCTAGTCTTATTGAATGCTCAAGATCCCTCCCTGACTTGGAGAATGTTATTCTGTATGTATGTTTTTGGTATGGAATCAAAAAATAAGAAATTTCAAATTCAACACCAAGAGAAACTCTGTTTATCTTTGTTTGAATTGAAGAATCATTTTGATAGAATATCTGAATTTTGTGACATCTTTATGCTGACTTACCAGTAGCAGCAATTGTGTAAGTTTTTCTTCTTGATTCATTTAGGGAATGCTCTCGGCATTGTATTTTACACCACAGAACAGATTTCACATTTTGTAGTCGGAAGTTTAGACTCGAAACATATGTAACCAAGAAAATATGTATAAAAAAGGTGTGTTCAAAGAGTCTTAAGGTTGACTGATTTTCTCTGATCTGTCTCTTCTTATGCAATTTCTGTTTTGCTGCTACAGACTGTGGACAGGAATTCAAAAAGTCACTTGAACTCAGCTACAATAAATAGAATTTTTTGCTCAGCTTTTTTCATAAGATACTTGATGGTGAAGTGTTATAATTGATAACTGCATCATTTTTATACCAAGGATCAATGACCTTGATATATATACATTTCTTAGGAAATAAACATCTTTGATGTAATGCATGATTTCTGTTATGGGGAGACTTTAGAGGAGGTATTTTATTAATATGTATAGAGGGGCATTTAGTCAATTCAAGTATAAGTGTTTTCATGGTATATTTTTATAGATTAAAGTTAGCTCAAATACTGGAATTTTTAAAATTATTTTATTCATTTGTGGTGATTGTTACAATGAACCAAATCCTATAAGTTATTTTGTGTTATTAAAACAGTAACAGTTTGATGTGTAAGTACAGAAGAATGTGTTCATTGGATTTGTAATGCTATATGGTATCATATTTATTTACAGTGACAGTGTGATGCATGAAACTTCTAATTCATGTCAGGATAAATTGCCAGTGTTTTTAGTCAATTATTTCTTAAACCATGTAATTAATATCATAGGAAATATACATTTTATTGCGTTAATACATCCTATCCAATGGACAATTGCTTTACCGGTCGGCGCGACCGGTCCCGCCAAACGCCAGAAAAAGACGTCCTGTATATACTACCGGCAGGACCGGTCACAGAGTGTGCATTCGCCAGGTGGCGCATCGTACTTCATTTCCTGTTTACCTCTTGACGTCATAGCATCTTTTTCGTTTGGCGCGAAAGAGTGTGCAGAAGATTTTCTTCAGAGATACGCTTTTGAATTTTTACAACGAACTCTTCCAAGTTTCTTGTTTTTTATTAGTACGGAATAATTCTACAACGTTCCTGATCATTATGTCGTCTCCTGGACAGAAACGAGGTTCTTGCGGGCACGTTATGGCCCTTTTCGACAACCATAAGAAATGCGCGCGTTGTTGTGACAAGGGGGTGGGAGACGACCCGTGTGTAAAGAAGTTGGACTGTAGTATCTGTAAGGCGTTTACGCCTGCTCAGATCCACCAGTTAGCAACCCCGACCTACAAGGAAAGGAAAGAACGCTCTAGCCAGAAGAAATCTGAAGATTTGACAAGTACGTCTCCCAAGCTTGTTGATCCGTCTGAGGTTTCACTGCTGGGTCCGGTCAATTCAGGGACGCAGTCTCCTGTTGATTCTACACCCAAGCACAAGAAGAAGCGTTCTGATGGTTCCCCAAGGTCTACTAAACGGAAGCACAGCAGTAAGCCTACTTCTGACGACCTCAAGTCCCTTGATGACAAGTGGAGTGAGAGATTTTCCCGTCTGGAAGCAATGCTGATTAACCAGTCATTTGCTGTCCCTGTGAGACCGGTGAATTCTGCTTCTGTGGTGCCCAGAGAACACCCCTTCTTTGATCCGGGTGCTTCTACAAGTGTTATGTTTTCTGAGGGCACTAGTGACGTTGCTACGCAGTTGACGGCTACCCAACCTCCGCTGGGGGTTCCTGGTACGCAAGCTGTGAAGGAAGTGAATGAGAGTGCTACCCACCCTGTTCAGGGCCCCGGTACCTCTGAGACTGTTGCCACCCAACCTTTACTGGTTCCCGGTGCAGGGACTGCCACCCAGCCTTCACAGGCTCCCGGTGCGGGTCCTGAGGTTCTGCCTTCCGGTTATAAAACTACGCTGTCTAACCAGTCGCCTCCCATTGGTCAGAATTCTGAGGTTGCTAGGGAATCTGACAGCGAGGCTGAGGTGGATCCGGAACCGGCCTCTCCGGCTAGTGTTCACTACCAGGGTGATGTACCGGAAACTAACACTGACCAGGATCTATCTGAAGATGCCAATTACCGGGAAACCTTGAGAGGGGTGAGGAGTTTCATGGGCTGGCATCAAATCCCGGATTATGACACCTCAGCTGCATCTATGGATGACAATCCCTTTGCCGGTGCTAGAGTGAAGACTACCGGAAAAGTGTCAGTAAAATTGCCGGTGGATGAATGGCTTTGTAAAAAGCTGGAGAAACTGAATATAACCATTGCTGAAGGTTATCCATCCAGGAATACAGAAACCAGTGGTCTACTGCGTGACCAATTTGTCAAGACACCACGTACTTCAAAGTGGTACGACATGCAAGCTGTTAAGAAGGATGCGTCTACCCAGGCTGTTGGTGACTGGTCTCCGGAACCGGCAAAGCTTAACAGTATGTTTTCTAGAGTTGCAAGACGCAGTTTACCTGCTGCTCCAGCTTCCAGGACCTTCAGCCAGGACACCCTTAGAAGGTGGGAGAGGTCATTCAGAGAACAATCAGTGATGTGTAACCACGCTGCTGGCCTCTCTAGATGCCTCACCAAGGTACAGGACTCCATGGTCACCCAGTTAAAATCCCTCAGGTTCGATTCCTCAAAGGGTAAAAGTGCTGAGAAACAACAAGCTGTTGAAGAGTTGGAATATCTGGTTACGTTTAACCGGTCAATTTCACAGGCTATGCAACGTACCATGCAGGATTTGTCAGAGGGAGTCTTTATCAGCATGGCTAATCTCACCCTGGCCCGGCGGGACAGTTATTTAGAGTTCATAAGGGGTGGGATTAAACCGGACACCTTGTCTGCCTTACGTACGTCTCCAGTTCACCAACTATCACTCTTCCCGGACAGCTTACTGGTCAAAGCTGAAGAGGAAATCTTACGTAGTGAAGAGAGGCGTTCTGCTGGTACCACACCAAGGAAACCTGGACGTTTTCATCCATACGTCTCCTCCAATCGAACCCCTCACCAGCCGGACCGGAAGCCCACTACTCCGGCATGGAAGCAGATTAGAGACCGGCAAACTGCTCAGAAAGGTGGTGGTAAAGCCTCAAACTTCATCCAGAAGCCGGCCAGGGGGTTTAAAAAGCATAAATGACAATCACTGTTTTGCAAATGTGGTCGGATTGGTGAACTCTGTAAATGTATCCGACAAGATGGAGGGCTTGTACCCACCACCACCAGTGACAAACAAGAGCGAGACTGTGTTTCCACATGTAAACTCTTTTGTTGCAAGTGTTCCTTTTGCCAACGGGTCACCGCAAAAGAAAGGTGTAAATCCCGATTATTGTCAATCTATCAGAGAAATAAACCATGTGAAAGATGTTTCCTGTGTAGATCACTTGAGTTTTGTAAAAATTGTCACAAATGTCCCAACTGTTGTCACAAATCTTCCTGTAGGGGCAAGACTTCAGCAGTTTTGGGAGAAGTGGGAAACTCTGGGTGCCAGTCCAAAAGTTATCAGAATACTGAGAGAGGGCTACACCCTTCCCTTCCGGTTCAGACCCACCCTAACCAGGTCACCAATGGTCATCAGCAAATATGTAAACCCCCAAAGACAGGCCCTCCTTTTGGAGGCACTGACTCAGCTAACAAACAAGAATGCAGTAGAACCGGTAACAAATCAGACCTCCCTAGGGTTTTACAACCGGTTATTTTTGGTTCCCAAACCCAACAACCGGTGGAGACCTATCTTGGACCTGAGCACTTTGAACACCTTTTTAAACACAGAGTCGTTCAAGATGGAGACCCCAGAGACAATAAGAACCTCCCTACAGGCAGGGGAGTGGGTCACATCCATAGATTTCAAAGACGCTTACTTCCACATACCAATTCACAGTCAGTCAAGGAAGTACATGCGTTTTCACATTCAGGGCCAATCCTACCAGTTCAAGGCCCTGCCCTTTGGTCTTTCCACTGCACCCATGGAGTTCACAGTGGTGGCCAAAGAGGTCAAGCTCATGGCTTTACGACAGGGTATAAGAATCCACCAGTACCTAGACGACTGGCTGGTGAGGGCCTCTACCCTCCACACCTGTCTCCAGCATACTCAAACCCTGGTCACTCTTTGTCAGGAACTAGGGTGGCTGGTGAACAAGGAAAAGTCAGAACTGGCACCCAAACAGGTCTTCAACTTCGTAGGTTACCAGTTCGACCTGAAAGAGGGCAAGGTCAGACCAACAGAAGAACGTTGGCAGGCTTTGACAGACAAGATCAGATCAATGATGTCGGATCCGGTTTGTCCGGTCCGGAAATTCATGTCCCTCATAGGTCTCCTCACAGCAACAGAAAAACAAGTCCACTTAGGGCGACTCCACATGAGACCCATACAGTGGCACTTGAAAAACAACTGGAGGGTCCCAGAATCACTGGAAAAGGTGATACCGGTCCCCAAGTCCCTCCATCCTCATCTAAGGTGGTGGCTGGAGGAAAGCAATGTGCTACTAGGTCAACCATTACACCCTCTAAAACATGCTCTGCAGATCTTTACAGACGCATCAAACGAAGGGTGGGGCGCTCACTTGGACGACCATACTGCAAGGGGAACCTGGTCCCTTCCAGAAAGCAAGTTGCACATAAACCACTTAGAGCTAAAAGCAGTTTTTCTAGCTCTAAAGGAGTTTCGAACCCTGGTCTGCAACAAGACTGTGTTGATAGCTACAGACAACACAACAGTGGTTGCCTATATCAACAAAGAAGGGGGGATGAAGTCGGGGTCACTGTGTGCCCTACTGTGGAGAATCCTGTCCTGGTGCACCAGACAACAGGTAACCCTCAGGGCACGTCACATCCCCGGCCGGCTGAACGTGATAGCAGACAAGCTATCCAGACTTGGCCAGACCATTCAAACAGAGTGGTCACTTCATCCAGCAGTATTCCAAGCTGTATGCGCAAGGTGGCACCAGCCAAAAGTGGACCTGTTTGCCACCAGGTTCAACAACAAACTACCCCAGTTTGTGTCACCGGTGCCAGACCCCCAGGCTTGGGCAGTGGATGCACTCAGCCTCTCCTGGGAGGACCTGGACCCATACGCCTTCCCACCGGCAGCCATCTTGGGCAAAGTGGTGGAGAAGCTCCAGGACTACCCCTGCAACAGAATAATCCTGATTGCCCCAGGGTGGCCCAACATGCCCTGGTTTTGGGACCTGGTAGCAATGTCAAGCCAGATCCCACTCTGTCTGCCCAGCATACCAAACCTTGTGTCTCAGCCGTTCAACCAGGTCCTTCACAGGAACCTGTCGAATCTCAACCTACATGCCTGGCTCCTAGAGCCTCAGCAATCAAGGAGCAAGGCTTCTCTGAGGCAGTGGCAGCACGAATTGAGGCTCCTCAAAGAAGATCAACCAGATCTGTCTATGAGGCAAAGTGGACCATTTTTACAAAGTGGTGCCTCAGTAATCAGGTGGACTTCAGGGCACCACCTCTGAAAGCCATTGCTGACTTCCTCCTGCACTTGTTCCAGGACAAGAAGTTACAACCAGGCACTATTGATGGCTACAGATCAGCCATTGCTGACAAACTGGGCAATTCCACCATTAATGTCAGCAAAGATGAGAATCTCACTCGTCTCCTGGATAGTTTCCATAGAGACAGGCCTAAGGGCAGGAGGGGTATACCCTCCTGGAACCTGTCACTGGTCTTACACCAGCTGACAAAGGCTCCTTTTGAACCTTTAAAAGAGGCCTCATTAAAACATTTGACCTTCAAGACTGTTTTCCTGCTGGCTTTGGGCTCAGGTAAACGCAGGAGTGAGATCCATGCTTGGTTACATAAGAACATCAGACACCAGTCAGACTGGTCTAAGGTGTCTTTGTACCCTTCACCCAGCTTCCTATCCAAGAATCAGCTGGCTAAGGAGGGTCCAGATAGTGTGGCACCAGTGGTCATCCCAGCCCTGGCACCATCTCTGGATAGGTCACTCAAGGGTGACAGGTCCCTATGTCCAGTTAGAGCCCTGCGTTACTACTTGGACAGGACTGCAGACCTCAGGCAGAATAAGGAGTTAGTCTTTGTCTCCTTCAAGAAGGGTTTTGATAAAGACATCTCGCCTGCCACCATCTCCTCATGGATCAAACAGACTGTGGTTCTGTGCTATGAGCTCTCTGACCAGGAGGCCCTCACCTTACATCAGGTTAAAGCCCATGATGTTAGGGCCTTTGCTGCTTCTAAGGCTTTCCAATCAGGGATCTCCTTAGATCAGATCTTGTCAGCCTGCCACTGGAAATCTCACAACACCTTCACCCAATTTTATTTGAAGGATGTTGCCTGGGCTGATTCAGAGCTTTTCCACCTGGGACCTGTAGTGGCTGCCCAGCAGGTGCACCACCAGGCCCAGAAGTGAGGAGATGTTGTATATATGTAAATATGTACATATTGTAAATATGCTAGATATGTACATAATGTAAATATGTTGGATGTACATATATGTTCAAAAAAAAAAAAAAAAAAAAAAAAGAAAAAAAAAAAAACTGTGACTTGCTTCCTTTGGGAAGTTTATTTCTTCTGGGACTGAACTCAGCCCCTCTCTCTCCCTATCTTTCCAACTCAGACCACTCTGAAAGGAAAGAAAAAAGGGGGGGGGGGGGGCAACGTCGGTAGGCTCCCGGTTAACCGGTGAGTTAGTGACCGACCCTGACCTTTCAGGGTTCTCTGACCCTAGGTCGAATGGGCCTGTTTAAAAATTGTTGTTATGAGTTCACATAAGTCCCTAGCTGCTTACCCGCCTGCCAAGCGGTAGTTATTCAGCAATTGTCCATTGGATAGGATGTATTAACGCAATAAAATTGCAAATTTAATAAGTAAATTAAATTTTTATAAGTTAATACCCTATCCAATGGACAGGCAAGGCCCACCCAACCGGCCCCGCTATCAGCTTACTAGGGGTCTTACTAGGATTAGACACGAAAAAGATGCTATGACGTCAAGAGGTAAACAGGAAATGAAGTACGATGCGCCACCTGGCGAATGCACACTCTGTGACCGGTCCTGCCGGTAGTATATACAGGACGTCTTTTTCTGGCGTTTGGCGGGACCGGTCGCGCCGACCGGTAAAGCAATTGTCCATTGGATAGGGTATTAACTTATAAAAATTTAATTTACTTATTAAATTTGCAATATTGTATTGCAGTTATGGCATATATGCACATGCATTCATTGTAAGTAGAAATCCATTAGGCAATTGATTGAATTGGTTTCATTGAAAGTTTTATTGTAAAAGGTCAAATGGGTACATACTGTTATGTACATTTGTTGAAGACTTGGATAATGTATAGTTGTAAAGTACAGTTTTTTCTGTGTCAAACAAGCATGATGTTTGGTAAATGGAGACAGTATTCTCTAACATTTTTTTAACAAGAAAGGTGATAAAGAGAAACCTGTACAAATTTCAATTTTAATCCAAATAAATCCCTTGTATTGGGTTCACTTTATGGAACTCAGTGAAAGGTCTTTCCTGTATGATATTTAATGCATTAATTGTAACAAAACAGATGAAATGTCAAATTTTTTGTCTACATATATCAAATGTCACTTAACATGGCACAACAGTGTCTAAAAGCTTAGGTTTCATGTTATACCCAAATCTTACTGGCTCAGTGGTTAACGGTTAATGAAGCACTGTGTGACTATAGTCATGGATTCATGTCCAGCTTATGGAAACATGTGATATCCTCTCCCGACATAACCTCAGAAATTGAAAGGGACATAAACATTTGTACCCAATCATAGAAGGGTCATTCCTTAAACGGTCCAAAAGTATGACAGATAGCCTTAATAAATATACCTGAACCAATAACATTTAAAAAAACAAGCCAGATCACTTTGAGATTTGGGTCTTTTTGCTTGAAAAATTGAAGGTCCTCTATAAAACATTTCTGACTACATTTTCATTAACCTCAGAGTATGGTCTAAATTTTTTGAAACAGTTGATTTCCAGGGTTTATTTTCTCCACGGAAATGTATTTTATAAAGAGTTGAATGGTCTTTCTTTGGATTGGTATTAACCACGCTTTTACCAGTATTCTTATGGTAGTTTCTGTGTGTAAAGTATAATACCTTTAGTATATTGGAAATGTTAGTTTTGATTAAAAGTATATCTGGTGTTTTGTATGATAAAAGTGTTTGTCGTGTATATCAAACTATTGGCTCTCTGCCAAGTTCTAGTTTATATATTCTACTTAATTGTATTTGATAAGCTGGTCTTATTATTCAATATATATTCATTAAGTTCGTTAGTATTCAATGTGATAATATTATAGGGTTTATATGATAATATAGATGTACAGAGGAGTATCAAGTTTGGACTTGCTATGTTAAAATAAAACTGGTTTGAATATTTGTAGCACAAATAAATAGCTAAATTTTGTAACTTAAAAAATATCTCTATATATATTAGCTTTTATATATTAGCTTTTATATTTTTCAATAAGTACATTTCAATTATCAGTTATTTTTACAATTTAGCAGGCATAATCCCATGCATAATGATGAAATTGTATATTTCAGTAATCCTGTTGATACACCCTTTTTACCCCACAGCCCTTAAGGCTGTTGGGGTATTGTTTTCACCCATGGTGTCCGGATGGACGGGCAGTTGGGCGGGAAAAAGTTTGTCCGGGCTATACCTCAAAAACTGTAAGGTGTAAGAAGTTGACACTTGGTAGGAACATTGGTTAGGGGGTGTAGGTGTGCAGCATCATGGTGTGACCTTGATTTGACCTTTGACCTTGCCACAGTGACCTTGAGTTTGAAAATTTTGTCCGGGCTATATCTCGATAACTGTAAGGTGTAGGAAGTTGATTTTTGGTAGGGACATTAGTTAGGGGGTGTAGGTGTGCAACGTCATGGTGTGATCTTGATTTGACCTTTGACCTTGCTGTAGTGACCTTGACCTATAAAATCTTGTCCTGGCTATATCTCAGAAACTGTAAGGTGTGGAAAGTTGATACTTGGTAGGGACATTGGTTCGGGGGTGTAGGTGTGCAACATCATCATGTGACATTGATTGGACCTTTAACCTTGCCATAGTGACCTTGACCTATAAAATCTTGTCTGGGGTATATCTCGGCGACCGTAAGGTGTATTAAGTTGTTACTTGGTAGGGACATTGGTTAGGAGGTGTAGGAGTACAACGTCATGGTGTGACTTTGATTTGACCTTGCTGTAGTGACCTTGACCTATAAAATCTTGTCCGGGCTATATCTCGGAAACCATAAGGAGCTTTATTTGGAGCTTTATATAACTGACACTGCTCTGAAAGTATCCAGATCTTTGTACTTTTTCACTACTTCTATATCTCATGGTGTTGAAAACTATTTCCCCAGGCTGATGCTATTTTTTCATGCCATTTTGGTGTATACCTGCACCACTTGGTCAAAGCACTTTGGAAGTTACAAATATAATGAATTAAAAGTAAATAGTTGCGAGCATTCTTAAAAGGAGAAAGAAGTAGATATTTCTTAGGATGCTGTGATTCAGGCAGTCATTTTAAGCCATCCATCTAATGCTTTGCAATGTTTATGCCAAAATTTGCCAAATAGTAGGGCCTTGTTCTGTGGGGAATTTCTCATTCCCTACTCTGCTGCTTTTATAGAAATTATTGTCTCATGAAAAATTGTTAACGGCCCGATTTCCACATCACCAATCTGTTGTAATCATTGGAAAGCCAGCTTCATTTTGGCTGATCTATAATAAATTTCAGATCAATTATGACCACTGTTGAAATATTGTTTCGCATTAATTTTAGAAATTTTACTTTACAGTTAAACTTTAGAACATAGGTTGGTTAACAAAATTTTAGTGTATTAACTATAATTGTGTGACAAGCACTACAGTACATTTTGTTGATCATGCAATGATATGTTGATTGCAAAGGAGAAATGGTCATAATCTGAAATTTGAGAGCAGTTAAACTTTTTGCAGTCTTAAATAAATTCATAATTTTGTCAGTTGTAAAGTAATATGGAAAAATAAATATGTAATTTCTCAATAAATTCTTGTATTAAGGAACTGAGTGGCTTGAATTCCATTTCTATATTCTATTTTTCTTGACAACACATATATTATAAACTGTATATAAAACAGTGTAATAGTCTATATTTGAGCAACAAAATTCATAGGACTTTCATTTTCAACCAAAATTTGGTTAATCCACTGGATTGTAAAAACAGCATGTAATACACACATGAAGAAAAGGTCAACTTGCACACTATGGGGAGATTAAAATGATAATTAACAACTGATATAATTGTGAGATAAAATTTGTCATTCCAACAGAATTGTGTGATTGTAAAGCCTTGGATTTTGTCAATTTTTGATGGTTGGAAATAAATTAGTTTGATTTATGTTTGTATTTTATTAGGTACCCAGTGTACCCTTCTTTTCTTTGATTTTTAAACTGTTTTTACCCTTGTGTGTAGATCATATATCTGACATTAGAATGTACACAAACTTCATAGCTGGCAAGAATAATGGTGAAGGGGTCAAGAGTGACCTTGCCGTATTGACCTTTATTTTTGTTTCACCAGCATTTATGCTGCGTGGCATATAGGGATTGCTTCATCATCTCATTTTGTGGTGTTTTCATCATCACACTTTCTATTCTGGACAGAATCTCGAAAATGGCGTGCCAGATTAAATTCAAATTTGGCATGGGGACGTAACTGTTCCTCAGGGTGTGCTGTACTTATCTTGAGTTTAAGTTTTTTCTTTTCTGGACCATATCTGAAAAATGGGTTGACGGAGTCAATTCAAATTTGGCATGTGGTTGTAACTAGTTTTGAAGGTGTGCCCTATTTTAAGGTGACCTTAAACTCCCACGTCTAAAAAACTTAGATCCAGTTTATGTTTTTTCTTTCTCCATTGAGTATACTGAAAATAACTTCAGAAATTTCATTCAACTTTTGCATGTATATGTAACTGGCCATAGGTAAGTGCCATACAATAAGGTGACCTTTAACTCCCAATAATAACAGAATTATATTCACTTTAACTTTGGTAATTTTTGACCGTATTTCAAATATTGTACAATTCTGGGCATGTTTCAGTTGTGGATGTAACAAACCTTGAACAGAACCTTCAGGAAAAGATTACCTTAAACTTGCTACAATATACAGCAGTGTAAACAAACTTTGAGTTTAAGGTTGGGACAATATTTTTGGTGTTTGGAAGATGTTTTATATGCTAATTAGGACTTTTTACATTGATATTCATCATGTACATAAATCTCCACCAAAAATGGTCTCTTTTGTAAGGTTAAAGTAAATTGCTGATATTCTATAAACTTAAGAGTTTAAGGTTGCATTAGTTTGTGTCACTAGCAGCTATGATGAAAGACATACATATGGTCAGTGTTGTCTTCACACTTTCCAGACAGTATCTCAAAAATGGCTTGATGAATTAAATTCCAATTTGGCATGCTGACGTAACTGTTCCTCAAGGTGTGCCCTATTTAAGATGACCTTAAACTCACAGTAGTAAGATACTTCTATTGAGTTGAAGGTTTATCATTTCCGGACAGTATCTCAAAAATGGGTTGACGGATTCAATTCAGATTTGGCATGTGGTTGTAACTGGTTTTCAAGGTGTGCCCTATTTAAGGTGACCTTAAACTCACAGTAGTAAAATACTTATATTGAGTTGAAGGTTTATCATTTCCGGACAGTATCTCAAAAATGGGTTGATGAATTAAATTCCAATTTGGCATGCTGACGTAACTGTTCCTCAAGGTGTGCCCTGTTTAAGGTGACCTTAAACTCACAGTAGTAAGATACTTATATTGAGTTGAAGGTTTATCATTTCCGGACAGTATCTCAAAAATGGGCTGACGGATTCAATTCAGATTTGGCATGTGGTTGTAACTGGTTTTCAAGGTGTGTCCTATTTTAAGGTGACCGTAAACTCTCTTATATTAAAAAGTTATGTTGAGTTAACATCATTTTTCCATAGAGTATACTGGAAATAACTTGAGAAATTTAATTCAAATTATGCATGTATATGTAATTGGCCACAGGTAAGTGTCATACAATAAGGTGACCTTAAACTCCCAGTAATAACAGAATTATATTCACTTTAAGTTTGGCAATTTTTCAACAATATTTCAAACACTGCAATTCTAAGCATCTTTCAAGTTGTGGATGTAACAAACCGTGAACAAAACCTTAAACTCCCTCACAGCTGCAAACTAACCTTGGGTTTAAGGTTGGGACAATTTTTACCCCACAGCCCTTAAGGGCTGTCGGGGTATTGTTTTCACCCATGGTGTCCGGATGGGCGGGTGGGTGGGCGTCCGGGCGGGCGGCGGGAAAAGTTTGTCCGGCTTGTATCTCAGGAACTGTAAGGTGTAGGAAGTTGATACTTGGTAGGGACATTGGTTAACGGGTGTAGGTGTGCAACATCATGGTGTGACCTTGGTTTGAGCTTTGACCTTGCCGCAGTGACCTTGAGTTTGAAAATCTTGTCCGGGCTATATCTCGGAAACCGTAAGGTATAGGAAGTTAATACTTGGTAAGGACATTGGTTAGGGGGTGTAGGTGTGCAACGTCATGGTGTGACCTTGATTTGACCTTGCCGTAGTGACCTTGACCTATAAAATTTTGTCCGGGCTATATCTCGGAAACCGTAAGGTGTAGGAAGTTGAAGCTTGGTAGGGACATTGGTTAGGGTTGTAGGTGTGCAGCATCATGGTGTGACCTTGATTTGACCTTGTCGTAGTGACCTTGACCTTTAAAATCTTGTTGCATCTTTGGGTCTGTCTTTTAATGCAGATTAAGCACTGTTAAAGTCATATTAGAATTCTTTAAGAATTTTACTTTTACAACTTCCCATTGTAACAGATGGAATTTCATCAAGTGAGCCACAGATTTTGCTCCAACACAACAGATAAGCATTCATTGAATGTATTACAACTTCTGTATGCATGGTAATATTCAAACATCTAAACCAGATTCGGCCATGCCAGATGTAGATAAAGAGTACATGCATTATCATTCTCTTAGACATTATTATATCCCCAGACGAAAGTCGGGGATATATTGGATTCAGGTCCGTCGCGCCGCCGCCGCCGCCGTAGAAATTTCCTTGTGGACGCGATAACTCAAAAACCAATTAATTTTTTTTTTTCAAACTTGGTACACATGTTAAGGATGCCCAAAGGAAGATCCCTATTTTAAGGTGACCTTAAACTCCAAATAATAAAGAACTTATGGCCACCTTAAGGTCAGAAATTGCACTTTTGACCACTTAGAGCCCTCTAGGTCACAAACTATGAGGCGTATCTGGCTTAAATTTTACCTGAGAACACATTAATATATTCTTAGTACATGTGCCGAAAATCAAGACTTTAAGTTGAGAAAATTGTGTTTGGGGCCCATAAAGACCCCACTTAGGACTTTTTTCCTAGATTTTTAACATATTTTGCCCTATAATTTGGAAGTGGTAATTCTGATGAGTCTCAAACTGCTCTAGGTGTAACTCTTATATGTAATCCTTGTTTGTGAAAAATTTAAAGGCTGTAGGTTTACCTGTTAGGCCGACTTGAGGTCTCAAAATTGCCCACAGAGACCCAATTTATGGACTTTTTGCCACCTTCAAGCACTGTAGCTTTCAAACAATGTCTCTCATCTAAGTGAAATATCATCTGAGAATATATCAATATGTTTTTCTTGTATGTACTCCAAAATTTAGGCCTTTAATAGACATTTAACCCATGTATGAGGACCATAAATCCCCACCCGAGTGACCCTTTTTAGACATTTTTCACATATTTTGCTCTGTAACTTGGAAATGGTAAGTCTGAGAAGTTTCAAACTGTATTAGATACATATTCTATGTGTAATCTTAGTATGTGACAAATTTTAAGTCTGAAGCTTTACATTGAGGTCTCTGACGGGCTCCCAAAGACCCAGTATTTGGACTTTTTGCCACCTTTAAGCCCTGTGACTGTTAAACTATGTGACTGATAGGGCTGAAATCTCATCTGGGAATACATTATTATGTTCTTTTTACATGTGCCAAAAATCATGGCTTCAAGTAGACATTTAAACTGTGTATGAGGACCATAAACACCCACCCGAGTGACCCTTTTAAGACATTTTTCACATATTTTGCTCTGTAACTTGGAAATGGTAAGTCTGAGAAGTTTCAAACTTTATTAGATATATATTCTATGTATAATCTTAGTATGTGACAGATTATAAATCTGAAGCTTTAATTTGAAGGCCACATCGAGATCTCTAAAAGGCCCACAGAGACCCAATATTTGGACTTTTTGCCACCTTTAAGCCCTGTGACTGTTAAACTATGTGATTGATGGAGCTGAAATCCCATCTGGGAATGCATTATTATGTCCTTTCTACATGTGCCGAAAATCAAGGCTTTTAGTAGACATTTAACCTGTGTATGAGGGCCATAAACACTCACCCAAGTGACCTTTTTTGACATTTTTTTCCGTATTTTGCCCTGTTATTTGGAAATGCTTAGTGTGACAGGTCTTAAACTGTATTATATATAATTTTATTTTGTTATGTTTGTCCCCCCAAAAGTTTCAGCTCTGTAGTTTAATTGCTAAGGTCTCTTTAACAATTATTGTAAAATGCCCACAGAGACCCAGTTTATGGATATTATACCACTTTAAAGCCCTGTAACTGTCGAACTATGTGGGTCATAGAGCTGAAATCTTTGAATTTTTCAAAGGAAGTGCCTGTCTATTTAAATTTTTATTAATAATGTTATGGCTATCTTAGGCTTTTAAGTACTTATTTTTGTGTTATCTCTCTGCTTGCTGAGTTTTTAACTTTTTAAAATGAAACTGGTTAAACATATTCAAGTAGGCAAAATGGACACTGTTATTTTCTGGTGAGCTATAAGTCCAATATTAATGAAATTATACCCTTATGTAGTAAAAATAGGGGATTTTTAACCCTCAACTAGCCCAGTTTTATCCAGTTTGCCTCAGTTAATTTTGACACAGTTCCTACAGTTACTAACTCATTTCAGTTGATAATCACATTCTTAAAATTCTCAATTCTGACTTATTATTATAAATCTGTTCTTGTGGGTTGATAATTTATATTTAATTCTGGAGGTATATAATTTTCCTGTTGGACATTCCTTATTTATATATTTGATTTTATTTTAGTGATAAGATTAACTGAGCTTTTTGTATTTGATTACCCCTTTTGTTTGTTTACCATTTGTGCTGTATTTAGTCCCACCCCCCATCCACCTCTGGGACCTCCAGCTATTTAGTGACACTAAATAAACAAAGGTATTGAATGATATCAAATGAGAAACAAAGAACCAGACTTTTCAGTGGGGTTGCAGATCTTCTGTAACAGTGAGAGGTGTGGAGAAGGGGAGAGGGGTGGGGTGGGGTTGGGAGATGGGGTTTGCTTCATTATCTAATAAGACAAAGGGGAGTCAGAACTGAGATTGTGTCACATATTTAGGTTGCATATATATGGACCACATATATAGGAATTGAGGAAATGAATAACTGAAAAACAATGCAAATTCTAAAAATAATATAATAAAATAATAATATAAATAATATATAATTTTTAAATAATATTTTATTTGTGAACAAATATAGAAACAGATATGCGCTTTTGGGATTATGAACCATTTAAATACTTTGAAAATAGGTTCAGAGTCACCCTTTGCAGGAAGATTGAAAAGTATGATGAGTTGAGTTAGAAATAATATTTTATTTGTCAACAAATATAGAAACAGATATGCTGTTTTGGGATTATTAATTTGGAATGGACATTCAATCATCAATCATTTAAATACTTTGAAAATAGGTTCAGAGTTATCATTGCAGGAAGATTGAAAATATGCTCTGTTGAGTTATGTATTCGGCGTCTGGGGATACACCATCTTCCTTGGGAAGATATAAATTTAGTAGATTGATGTGCTGAAGTTCATATAACTTTTCCCAAGATTTATGGCATACAGCAAATGGCTTACATAAAAAATTCCCGATCAAAACCTGTGGCATGAGTGATGACCTGTCTGGGGATATGTTGGCGCCGAGTTGGCCCAATCTAGTTTTCTCTATTTAAAGATTGTTTGGAGCTTTCTATAACTGACAGTGCTCTGAAAGTATCCTGAACTTTGTACTGATACAGTACTTCTATATCTCATGGTGTTAAAAACATTTCCCTAGGCTGTGGGGTACGGGCATCTATGATGTTATTTTTTGATATTTGATGTGCTGATTAAGCGTCCCTGAAAGGGCGCTTATTTGTTTTCGCCTCAGTTTCCTCGCCGCCGCTGCCACCGCCGCCGCATTATGGTCTCCCTTGAATATCTCCCTTATTATTAGAAGGTTTCAAACCATATGTGGCAGTTATATACCTTAGGCGTGGGAAAATTTTTCTGCATGCTTAAATTTGACCTTTGGCCTTTGTGAAGGTCACGTGATCAAAAACAATTTTTTGAAGTACACCCCCCCCCCCCCCCCCCCCCCCGTCATCGCAGTTCAGGAAAAACTACTTGCTACACAGCCTTATAATATAACACACCTGTTCATACTATCGAAAACGCGAGCTGATTAGATTTTGGGAGTAATCCCTTGAAAAATGTCTCATTTATGAGTGATTTTCTGACACCTTCCAATCTGAAAGCCTTCAATTTAGGCCAACCCCCCTATTATCTTCTTAAGTATTGCATTTAGAGCTATAAAATGTACTGGGAGGTAATAGGAAACCATATGTGGAGAGTCTAAATAGCCGGTCAGTTTTACCCCACGGCCCCCCCTATGGGTCAAACTGGGGTCATAAAATAGCTCATTTTGAGTTTTTGCCTTATATCTCCTTTATCGTTGCTTTTATAGCTTCAGAATGTATTAAGAGGTATTGGGAAAGCATACGGTGCAGCTTTGTGCATTCTTAGATTTACAGCATGCTTATTAAAACCACAAAGCATTTTAAACTTTAAGGGATGCTTCACTTTTATTGCGTTAATACATCCTATCCAATGGACAATTGCTAATCCGGTCGGCGCAGACCGGCCCGCCAAACGCCAGAAAAAGACGTCCTGTGTTGCCACCGGCTGGCCGGTCCGTAGTACTGTGCACTCCCCAGATGGCGCCTCGTACTTCCTTCCTGTCTAGACAACCTGACGTCATAGCATCTTTTTCGTTTGGCGCGTGTACTGTGCAGACGTGTTTTCACAATCTCCAGATATTTTAAAGAAAAGTGTGCATTATGACGGATTTTATACCTTGTTTGCAAATAATTTATTGTAAAAGTGTTACCTTCATATCAAGCACGGATATACATCGAGAAATCTGCTGGAAACGCTCCCTAGTTGACTCAATTTAGTGTTGATGATAGGGCAGTAATCTACGAGAATATGAAGGCAGCCATTTTCTAGTTTCCTCCCATTCAACAATTGTGTTGTTAGGGGCAGATCGACAATATTTAGAAATATAATGGATATACTACTTACAAGGTATTTTTATCCGTGTTTTTTGTTTGAATGTACCTGCTGTGACCTTCCAGCTACAATCACCATAGAAACGTCTTTTCTATTACTACAAGTAGAAATCACGGGAAACTTCAGTCTACGTAGTTTTGAACACTGTAAAGAAGGAATTCCCCCAGCAAGATGCATTCTTCATCTTCAGAGCGCACTGGTACCGACTTCTCTGCTGTATAGCATCAGTCACACCAGCCTAGCTCGAGTATTCAGTGTTTCTTCATCAGAAGCAAGAGATGAATTCTTCAGATTTCTTCAGAGCGCACTGGTCCAGACATCTTTGCTTTAAAGCATTAGTCGACCGGTAAGCTTATACATATGTACATCAGCAGCAAGAGATGCATTCTTCAGATTTCTTCATAGCGCACTGGTCCAGACATCTTTGCTGTAAAGCATTAGTCGACCGGTAAGCTCATATATATGTACATCTACAAAGAAGGAATTCCTTCAGAAGTGCAGGAAGTTTGATCTCACGTCTACTGTGATATCAGTCCCTCCCTTGTGGACCCGGCTTTGTTGTCGGTAGTGAGGGTTGTGGATGGCCAGTTCACTGGTTTTATCACGAAAGGAAGAAGAAATTTCATCTACAAATCTTCAGAGCGCGCTGGTCCAGGCTTTCCTGCCTTTTAAAGCATCACCCGGCCGACCAGCTAAAAAGAACGCGACCTTTGACGTCATATCCAGTCAGCCAATCGCGTCCTTCCTTCCAACTCACGAAGCTGGTCACGTGATTCACCAACCAGGTCACGAAGTTAATCACGTGCTTCACTGACCAGGGCATGAAGCTGATCGTCATTTCTTCTCAGCCAATCACGTTGCCCCTCCCTGGTCACGTGATACACCGACCAACATTCGTTTCTAAATATAGCTCACAAGGGCTTTCCCAGCAACTGTCAAATCTACAATTAAGACGTGCGTTCAAACAAAAATTTTTATTAATGGAGGAAACCTACAGCCAGCTGAATTCAACACAAAATATAGTTGTAAAATTGCTTTAGCAATGGGTTACCGACTACACAGCCTTGTACACTTACTTCATCAACTGGTTACAGAGTGTACCGACCAATACTGGCTACACAGCCTTTATACCCTTGCCTCAACAACTAGTTACAGAGTGTACCGACCTGTACCGGCTACACAGCCTTGTACACTTGCCTCAACAACTGGTTACAGAGTGTACCGGCCGGTACCGGCTATACAGCCTTGTACCCTTCTTTTAGCAATTGGCTACATATGGCTTCAACCTACCGGTTACAAGTCTACCGGCAGGGCACTGGCTACACAGTCCTTACTGTGCTGTTTTTCACCCAACTAGTTACATAAGCTGACTAAATATAGACCAGTGGCTGTCTAAATTCGTTGCTGACCACAGCCTGCCAGTTTCTTGCCAGTTACAGTTACAGTTTTTTTATTACTGGCTACAACTGTTACAGTACCGGCTGGTACTGGCTACACAGCCGTGTACACTTGCCTCAACAACTGGTTACAGAGTGTACCGGCTGGTACTGGCTACACAGCCTAGTACACTTGCTTCAACAACTGATTACACAGTGTACCGGCTGGTACTGGCTACACAGCCTAGTACACTTGCTTCAACAAATGGTTACACAGTGTACCGACTGGTATTGGCTACACAGCCTAGTACACTTGCTTCAACCTACGGGTTACAAGTCTACTAACAGGGTGCTGGCTACACAGTCCTTACTGAATAATGCTGCGAGCCAACTGGTTACAAAAAAAAAAAAAAAAAAAAAGGCTGGCTAAATATAGGCCAGTAGCTGTCAAATTGATTGGTGACCCCAGCCTGCCAGTTTTCTGCCGGTTACAGAGAATTGCTGGATACAGTTAAGTACCGGATATGGAGTCCTGGTACCGGACAGAGTTGCCTAAGGTTAATTTTGGTTACAGAGAATTCTTAGACCGGTCAGTGGTCTTGGTGATGTGACATGCCAGTGTCCCAACCTACTGCCAGGCAACCTTCCCTTATCACATCTCTCAACAACCTGTTATCAGTGCTGGACTTGGCTGGAGAGATAATAAATTTTGTCATGTCCGGCCAGGGGTCAGACATCTCACGAATGACAATTGCTCTGTAAATGCTGCACCTTGCAGGATGCCGGCCCGGGGCGAAGAGTCTATTAATATGAAAAGTTGTGTCAGTCCCACCAGACCACAATAAGAACAGAGAGACTGTTAACCTGGATCATTGTCACCAGACCGGACCAGTGTCCGGAGGGACAGAAAATGTTTATCAAAAATACCAAATGTCCCAAATGTGGCACACAATCGGCCTGTAGGGTCCAGACTAAGCCCTTTTTCGGGAACTTAGGAAGCCTTGGGGGCTGGACCCTAGGTATTACAAATGTTCAAGGAGGGATACTTACTCCCATATACCTATACAAGAACAATCCAGGTAATGCCTGCTATTCGGTTTTGTCCACAGCACCTTTGGAGTTCACTGTGATACCAAAGGAGGTGAAACTTGTGACCATACACAAGGACTTAAGAAGCCACCAGTACCTAGACGACTGGTTGGTGAGAGCCAGATCCCAGGCTTGTCTCCAACATTCACAGGAACTAGTAAATAATGTGTCAGCCACTGGGTTGGCTGATGAACTTACAGAAATCAGAGCGGGAGCCCAAACAAGACCTTGATTTTGTAGGCTACCAGTTCGACTTCAGGTCTGATCGGTTCCGACCGGCGGTGACAGAACCTTCAAGAGACTATGTTAAAACTGCTATCCCTACCGGCTTGCCCGGTCCGGGAATTCATGTCCTTGATAGGTTACTGACGGCTACAGAAAAGCAAGTTAATCTAGGTCGACTTCATATGAGACCCATACAGTGGCATCTCAAAACAACTGGAGGGTACCAGAATCACTGGAAAAGGTGATCCAAGTCCCTAGGTCCCTGCACCCCCATTTACAATGGTGGCTGAAGGAAGATGATGTACTTACAGGCCAACCATTATACCCAAGAAAGCATGCTCTGCAAATATTTACAGACGCATCAATAAAAGGGTGGGGCGCTCACTTAAACGAGCACACTGCAGGAGGAACCAGGTCCCTCCCGGGAAGCAAGCTGCACATAACTATCTAGAATTTAAAGCAGGCTTCCTGGCTTTAAAAGAGTTCCAGGAACTTTGCTCAAACAAGATAGTACTTGTAGCAACTGACAACACCACAGTAGTGTCATACATAGACAAGGAAGGAGGCATGAGGTCGGGCCCACGTGTGCCCTACTATGGGGAATCTTGACCTGGTGTACCAGGAAACAAGTGACTCTAAGCCCGACACATTCCAGGCCGGCTGAATGTGGTAGCAGACAAGCTATCCCGGCTAGGGCAGACCATTCAAACAGAGTGGTCTCTCCTTCCAGAGGTCTTCCACTCAATCTGCAGCAGGTGGCACCGGCTCAAATAGACTTATTTGCTATGAGGTTCAACAACAAGTTGCCTCTGTTTGTGTCACCGGTACCGGATCCCCTGGCCACAGCAGTGAATACACTCAGTATGCCATGGTAGGATCTGAAAGCATACACCTTCCCACCATCAGCCATATTGGGCAAGTGGTGGAGAAGTTGCAAGACTCCCCATGCAAGAGAATCATTCTCATTGCTCCGGGGTGGCCCAACATGCCTTGGTTTTGGGATCTAGTGGCCATGTCCAGCCACATCCCGCTGAGCCTGCCCAATCTGTCCAGCCTGTTCACAGCCATTCGATCAGATCCCTCACAGAAATCTGACAAATCTTAATCCCCATGCAGGGCTCCTAGAGCCTCAGCAATCGAGGAGCAGGACTTGTCTGAGGCAGTGGCAGCAAGAATTGAGGCTCCTCAAAGGGGGGGTCAATCAGATCAGCCTATGAGGCAAATGGTTCTTTTTTACCAAGTGATGTATCATTCATCAGGTGTACTTTGGGCACCACATGTAAAGTCAGTTGCTGACTTCCTTAGGTACCTGTTTCAGGACAGGAAGTTGCAGCCCAGTACTATTGTTGGTTACAGATCAGCCATTGCTGATAGACTGGAAATTTGCCCATCAATGAAAATCTCACTCGTCTCCTGGATAGCTTCCACTGAGACAGACCCAAAGGCCGGAGGGGAACCCCCCTCCTGGAACCTCTCCCTGGTTTTTTGCACCAGCTGACAAGGTTCATTTGAACCAATTAAAGGCCTCCTTGAAGCATTTGACCTTCAAGGCAGTTTCCCTCTTGGCCTGGGTTCGAGCAAGCCTAGAAGTGAGATACATGCTTGGTAAACAGCCTAGCACCATTGATGCTTATAGGTCACCCATTGTTGATAAATTGGGAAATTCACTTTTCAACATCAGGAAGGACAAAAATCTCGCTCGTCTCCTGGATAGTTTCCTCAGAGACAGACCCAAAGGCAGGAGTGGCACACCCTCCTGGAACTTCTCACTGGCCGTGCACCAGCTAAGACTCCTTTTGATCCAATCAAGGAGGCCCCCTTGAAGCATTTGACCTTCAAGACGGTATCCCTCTTGGCCCTTGGGTCGGGCAAGTACAGAAGTGAGATTCATGCTTGGCAAAACTGATATATTGGACACCAATCCGATTGGTCAAAGGTGTCCCTGTTTCCATCACCCAGCTTTCTATCCTAGAATCAGCTGGCCAAAGCGGGTCCAGACAGTGTGGCCCCTGGGGTTATAACAGCCCTGGCCCCCAACTCTGGATAGATCCCTCAAGTCTGACAGGTCCCTCTCTCCGGTCAGAGCACTGTGCTACTATTTGGACAGGACCTCAGACATCAGGCAGAATAAAGAGGTGGTTCTTGTCCCCTTTTAAGAAAGTTTTCAACAAGACATCTCACCTTCCACTATCTCCTCTTGGATCAACAAGACTGTGATCCTATGTTATGAGCTCTCTGACCAGGAGGCCCACACTTGACATCAGGTTAAAGCCCATGATGTCAGTGCCTTTGCTGCTTCTAAGGTCTTCCAGTCAGGAGTCTCCTTAGATCCAATCTTGTCAGCCTGCCACTGAAGTCACAATACCTTCACACAGTGCTTTCTGAAGGGTGTGGTTTGGACTGACTCAGAGCTTTACCAATTGGGCTTGGTGTTGGGCTGCTCAGCAGAACCACAAGTGGCCCTTAGAATGAGGAGATTTGTATATATGTACATAATGTAACAGTTCTACAAGCACATAGTATAAAATATGATGTGCTTCCTTCGGGAGGTTTATTGGCTTTCTGGGACTGAACTCATCCCTCTCTTCCCCTACCTCAGAGCAGGTCTGTTAAAAAAGGGGGGGGGGCGACGTCGGTATAGCCCCCGGGTAACCGGCTGTTGGCAACCGACCAAGGTCTTACAGGGTTTCCTGACCTTAGGGTCAACCCAGGCCTGGGCCTATAGGTCTCCTGACGAAGTCAGCCTAGACCGTAGGTTAAAATTTGCTATTACTTGTGAGTTCACATAAGTCCCTAGTAACTTACCCGCCGACCAAGCGGTAGTTATTCAGCAATTGTCCATTGGATAGGATGTATTAACGCAATAAAATTGCAAATTTAATAAGTAAATTAAATTTTTATAAGTTAATACCCTATCCAATGGACACACAAGACCCTCCCACCGACCCCGCTATCAACTTACTAGGGGTCTAAGAGGTTTAGACAACGAAAAAGATGCTATGACGTCAGGTTGTCTAGACAGGAAGGAAGTACGAGGCGCCATCTGGGGAGTGCACAGTACTATGGACCGGCCAGCTGGTGGCAACACAGGACGTCTTTTTCTGGCGTTTGGCGGGCCGGTCTGCGCCGACCGGATTAGCAATTGTCCATTGGATAGGGTATTAACTTATAAAAATTTAATTTACTTATTAAATTTGCAATTTTGTTAGCAAAACATTCCTCTAGTTAATTCTTTGATATTCGTCATGTACATCTGTCTATATCAAAAAAGTCTCTCGTAAGGTTATAGTAAATTCCTGATATTTCATAAACTTTTTTTTTTTTTTTTTTTTTTTATTTCTCCACACCAGTCACGTTAGAAACATACATATATTCAATACAAAAGGAATACATACATACAGCATATACTTATTCAAAACAGTGTAAGTATAGAACCAGATTTACTATTGTAAGAAATATTAATTTTTTTTTTTAATATTGTCAAGAGAAAACAGAAAAGAAGACATTTTAGGCCAAACAGTTTTTACATTGAATAGCACAGTATGACACAGGAGGGGGGGAAACAAGAAAGAGGCTGTGCTGTGGTTCTTCACACAAACATTCCCTAACAGGGTCCCATTTTTCATTGAATCGTGTTACAGTCACATCTTTTTTAATTACTATATTATATTCAATTTCCATAACCTCCTTTATCAAGTGCATAGCCTCAGGTAAATTAAGTCTTTTTGACAGAAATTTAGTTCCATAAATATATTTTTTACATATACTGAATATATTATTTATTAAATCTTTCTTATTTTTGTTTAATACTCCTAAAATAATACACTTTGCATTCAAAACACTATCCAGGTCTAACTTACCGAGAAAATTTTTCCTAACTTGTTCCCAGAACTTTTTAACAATTGGACATCCCCAAAATAAGTCTTCTATAGTTTCACATTCTATGCCACAAAAGCTGCATTTATCATTATCCTTGATCTTACAGATCTTCAAAAATTTATTAGTTGTTAATATTCTCTGGAGTATTTTAAATTGAAAACTCCTCAATTTCGAGTCAATTGTACTAGTTAGGTTGGCAACAAAATATTTTTGTAAGGTTTCATATGATATATTCTCATTGAGAGTATTGCTCCATTTCTGTTCAGTGGTTCTACGTTTAGTATTATATAGTTTCATAAAGGTCCAATATGTTCTCTTGCAAACTTTATCAAATTTTAATAGGTCTAGTAGCACTTTCTGTGGCATGTTGTGGTCATCCAATTTTTTTTTAAATTCTGAAATTTCTAAACGCCATGGTCTTGGGAGAGAGTGAATAAGTGAATAAAAATCTACAAAGTTAATTCTAACATTGAATTTTTGCACAAAGTCTGAGTAGCCAAGTATATTTCCAGACTCATCAAGCAAGTTATTTATATATTTGATACCCTGTTTTTGTAATTCTTTTTTCTTCAAAATTAGGTTTGGATGTACCAAGTAAAAAGTATTCCAAAGGGGGTAGGTTCGAACATTTATTTCTTTTTCAAAATTAAGCTTATACTTTTTCCAGGCTATGAGAACCTCTTCCCAAAATAAATTGCCCATTCTTTTAGTCATATACTCCAGAGAATAGCAATCTAGTTCCCAAATCTGATTTTTGTCCATATCACTCAATTTTTCAAAAATGGTTTGCCAATCACCACATTTTATAAAAGTCCGTTTGATCCATGCTAGCTTTAAGGCATCATTTAAGCAGAACAGATTTGTCAACTTTAGTCCCCCTTCAACAAAATCCTGCTCTAATTGTGACAGTGTCATTCTCGGTTTTGATGTACCCCAAATGAACTTTCTAAAGAGTTTGTGTAATAAATTGAGTATTTCTTCTGATGGTTTTGGGAGGACCGACATTGGGTATACAAGTTTAGGGATGGCCAAAGACTTAATAACTGTTATTTTGCCCACAAGTGAAATTTTTCTTTTTGCATAAGAATTTAAAAGTTTTTCAATGTTAGCTAACCTGGGGTGATAGTTTTTATCCATCATTAATTCTATATTATTGGTAAATTCGATCCCAAGAAGCTTGAAGTGTTTTACCCAGTTTAGGTTTAAATCTGGACATAGATTGTTATTTGCATTCTTCAGGAAACCAATCCAAGCTACTTGGGTCTTTTGCATGTTCATTTTAAGACCTGAACATTGGAAAAATTTCTCAAAAATGGTTATACTTTCCCTGAGAGAATTTTCTGATCCATCTAAAAGTAAAAAAGTATCATCAGCATATTGCCCAATTTTGTACTGATCACTCCCCATATATTTCATAAACTTATGAGTTTAAGGTTGGATTACTTTTGTGTCACTGGTATCTATGTTGGAGGAAACATATCAGTGTCTTCACACTTCCTTTCCAGAGAGTATCTCAAAAATGGCATGATGGATTAAATTCAAATTTGGCATGTGCATGTAACTGGTCCTCAAGGTGTGCCCTATTTTAAGGTGACCTTAAACTCCCAGTGGTAACATATGTATATTGAGGTTAAGGTTTTTCAACTAACATTGACTTTAAGGTTGGGACAATTTTTTGGTGTTTGGAAGATATTTGATGTGCTGAGATTTTTTCATTGATATTCATCATGTACATATATTCAGACAAAAAGAAAAAGATCTCTTTTATTGCGTTAATACATCCTATCCAATGGACAATTGCTTTATTGGTCGGCGCGACCGGTCCCACCAAACGCCAGAAAAAGACGTCATGTATATAATACCGGCAGGACCGGTCAGTAGTGTGCATTCGCCAGGTGGCGCATCATACTTGCTTCCTGTCTAGACAGAGTGACGTCCGTTCATCTTTTTGTTTGGCGCGTGTTGTGTGCACACTTGTTTTTGAAGTGATCTTGAAGTTTGAAGAAAAGATGAATTATTCTACAAATTTAAAGCTTATTTTCATATATTTTTTGTGTTTCTTACATATCATGGCCTCTCCAGGACTTAAACGAGGCGATATCCAGCTTTTTATGGCCAGTTTTTGAAGATTTTCTTTGTGCTTGTCGTCGAGATGAAGCCGTGGGTGAGAGCTCGTGTGTCCTCCCTGCAGCATTCCTTCTTCTGAACAGAAGTGTATTTTTATTGCGTTAATACATCCTATCCAATGGACAATATGCTAAACCGGTCGGCGCAGACCGGCCCGCCAAACGTCAGAAAAAGACGTCCTGTGTTTCCACCGGCTGGCCGGTCCTCACACTGCACTCGCTAGATGGTGCTTCGTACTTCCTTCCTGTCTAGACAACTTGCCGTCATAGCATCTTTTTCGTTTGGCGCATGCACTGCTCGCACAGATTATTTTGGAATTCAGGAACTTTTCATTTTTTGTGAGTTAACGGAAGTTTACTGTTATATAATTTTATTATTTACTTCCTCACATATCATAGAACATTATGTCCTCTCCTAGCCAGCGTCGAGGGGGTTGTGGCCACATGATGGCAGGTTTTGATCAGCACTCTGTATGTGCACGCTGCCGTGATAGGAAGAAGGGCTCAGACCCTTGTGTTGAAACACTACCTGCCGCTTGTATGCATTGCGAACAACTTTCCACCCCCTCGTACAAGCTTAAGAAGGAGAAATGAGATGCGAAGTCCTCTACTCCGACTAAGGATATAGACACTCTCAGTCCCACCCTTGTGGACCTGGCACTTGTGTCGGTAGTGGGGGTCGTGGACGGCCAGAGTTCCTCTGGTTTGAGTGTGCCGGTTGAAAAGAAGAAGAAGCTTGACAAGAAGGTTGAGAAGAAATCTTCATCTGTTAAGTCGGTGAAGTCAGACAAGCCAGTTAAGTCAGACAAGTCTGTGAAATCTTCAACCAGCCGTCCTCCGGCTACTTCATCCACCGACCAGGGCTTATCTACCACCTCCTCTGCCGACACAAGAATCTCTGATCTCGACAGGAAATGGTCAGATAGATTCAACCGACTGGAGGCCCTGCTCATGTCTAAGGCTCTGGACTGACCTCAGGACCCTGTCTTCAGCTCGGTGAAGGTTGCTCCCTCACGCACACCACCAGCCAATGTGGTCCGGTCCGAACCTTTTTTGAAGCCTGCTACTCAGCCTTCACAGCCTGCTGACACTGATGTGGGCCCACTGGCCACCGACCTACCTCAGCAGAGATCTACTACCAAGGTTTCATCTTCAACTCAGCCGGACCCTTCTACAGCACCGACCACTGCACAGACTGTTCAGAGACATTTGTCTAGCGCGTTTGATACGTCTAGAAAAGAAACTCCATCTTCAAGTGACTCTGAGTCGGAAGATTTTTCTTCTGACCGACCCCCTTTGGACATTTTCCCGGAAGAGGGCGAGCTGTCGGATGATCAAGAGGCCAATCTGTCCGACCATGACCAATCTCTCTCGGAAGAACAATCCTACCGAGAAACTATGAGCGGGATCAGGTCATATATGGACTGGAACTTTATTCCGGACATTGATTCAGGCACTACCACAGCTGAAGACAACCCCTTCGCGGGTCCCAAGTTGCATACGCCAGGGAAAGTTTCAGTGAACCCACCAACTGACAAATGGCTATGCAAAAAGATGTCCAAGTTAAATCTTACACTGGTCCAGGGATATCCTACTCGTACATCTGAGGCAGGAGGACTTTTGAAAGACCAGTTCGTACGACCACCTAAGTCGCAGGGGAAGTGGTATGGTTTTCAGACCAATCTTAAGAAAGACTCTGAACAAACTCTCACGTCTTGGTGTACCGGATCTTCCCGACTCAACAGCACATACCTAAGGATAGCCAGACAGGCCGGTATTGCCAGTGCACCTCCCATGTCACGACCCATTTCACAAGAGAATCTCCACAAATGGGAGAGGTCTGCACGCGAGTCGACAGTCATATGTAACCAGGCAGCCGGTTTTAATCGCTGCCTGTTGAAGATACAGCAGAACATGGCTACCCAGCTGAAAGCTATACGCGTGGAGTCAAAAGGGACGAACAGATGAACTCTAGTTCTTACTTGACTTTAATTCAGGTGTTTGCCAGGCCATGGCTAAGTCCATGAAGCATCTTACCGAGTTCGTGTTTGTCAACATGGCCAATGCTACTTTACTGAGGCGCGACTCTTACCTTTCCTACCTCAAGGCGGGTGTGAAAGCCGACACCCTCAACGCTCTCAGAACTGCTCCCCTTCACCAGGACACTTTGTTCCCAGACAGCACTGTTAAGAGGGCAGAAGAGGATATAGCCTTATTTGATAAGGGCCAGTCAAGCTCTGTCTACAAGGTTCGTAGGTACCACCCCTATGAAAGGCAAGGGCAAGCTTCAGACAAGAAATAGGACAGACCAGCTTGGAAGAACTTTTCCCGTAGCCAACGCCGAAGGAGTAAAGGAAAACAGCAATACTCCCGACCAGCCAAGGGTCAGCAGCAGTACAAATGACAATCAATGTGTAATTCAGTTGAAGCCTCTGCTGCTGACCGGGAGCCCCACAGGAAAGACAATGAACACTTTTTCAAATGTAAAGTTCAATGATGTACATTCTGTTTATACTGCGCCCGGGCATTCTCAAAAGAACGAAATAAGTCCGGTTGTTATATCAAGAAAAGCAAATTAAAGTCTGTGAAAAGTGTTTCTTGTGTCACTCCATTGTGTTGTGTAAATCCTGTCATAAATGCTCCAAATGTTGTCACAAATCTGCCTGTAGGGACCAGACTCCAAAACTTTTGGGAAAAATGGTTAGATCTGGGTGCCGGACCAAGAGTGATTCAAATCCTGAAAGAGGGCTACACCCTCCCCTTTCGGATCTGGCCGAACTTATCAAGAATTCCCACAGTGATAAGATGTTATGGCAATCCTCACAGAAATCTCAAACTGTTGGAGGCATTACATCAGCTTATGGACAAAAATGCCATAGAACTAGTTCACAAACAGGTCTCACTAGGGTTCTTCAACCGACTATTTTTAGTCCCAAAACCCAACAAGTGGAGACCCATCTTAGACCTGAGCAATCTGAATCTTTTCCTCAAGACCGAAAAATTCAAGATAGAGACACCGGAAACCATCAGGACCTCTCTCCAAAAGGGAGAATGGGTAACCTCCATAGACTTCAAGGATGCTTACTTCCACATCCCCATACAGGAACAGTCCAGAAAGTACTTGAGATTTCATTTCCAGGGTCAGACCTACCAGTTCAATGCACTGCCATTCGGTCTGTCGACAGCCCCCATGGACTTCACTATTATAGCAAAGGAGATAAAGCTGATGGCCATTCAAAACGGTATAAAGATCCACCAATACCTAGACGACTGGTTGGTGAGAGCCACATCCCACCGGATCTGTCTCCGGCATACACAGGTCCTAGTAAAAATGTGCCGACATTTAGGTTGGCTCGTGAACGTAGAAAAGTCGGAGCTAGAACCCAAACAAGTTTTCAACTTCGTAGGTTACCAATTCGACCTCGAGTCCGGTCGAGTCCGACCGACACCGGACCGGTGGCAAAGCCTACAAGAAAAGATACTGGAGCTCATCTCCCGACCGGCTTGCTCGGTAAGGGAGCTGATGTCCTTGATAGGCCTTTTAACAGCCACAGAAAAGCAAGTTCATCTGGGCAGACTACACATGAGGCCCATCCAATGGCATCTCAAAAGCAATTGGAGAATACCGGAATCGTTGGAAAAATGGATTCCCTACCCAGATCTCTACATCCTCACTTACAATGGTGGCTAGAAGAAGACAATATCCTCACAGGCCAGCCATTACACCCTATACAACATGCTCTGCAAATCTTTACAGGCGCATCAAAAGAAGGGTGGGGCGCTCACTTAAACGAGTTCATTGCCAGAGGAACCTGGTCCCTACCGGAAAGCAAATTGCATATAAACTACCTGGAACTAAAAGCAGTCTTTCTGGCTCTAAAAGGGTTCCAAAAGCTATGCATGGGCAAAATGGTTCTGGTAGCAACCGACAACACCACAGTAGTGGCCTACATCAACAAGGAGGGAGGCATGAGGTCGGGCCCACTTTGTGCCCTACTTTGGAGAATCTTGACCTGGTGCACCGGGAAACAAGTGACTCTGAAGGTCCGACACATTCCCGGCCGCTTAAATGTAGTGGCAGACAAACTGTCCAGATTGGGACAGACCATCCAAACAGAATGGTCCCTCCTTCCAGAAGTTTTTCAAGCCCTGTGCAACAGGTGGCACCAGCCTCAAATAGATCTCTTTGCTACGAGATTCAACAACAAGTTGCCCCTGTTTGTATCACCAGTTCCGGACCCCATGGCCACTGCAGTGGATGCACTCAGTTTGTCATGGGAAGATCTGGACGCACCGACAGCCATATTGGGCAAAGTGGTGGAGAAGTTGCAGGACTCCCCATACCAAAGGTTGATCATTATTGCCCCCGGGTGGCCCAACATGACATGGTTTTGGGACCTAGTGGAAATGTCCAGCCAGATCCCATTGCTCTTGCCTCAACTGCCAAACCTTTTGACTCAACCCTTCAATCAGACCAGACCCCTCACAGGAGTCTGACAAACCTAAATCTCCATGCATGGCTCCTAGAGCCACAGCTATCAAGGAGCAGGGTTTCTCTGAGGCGGTGGCAACAAGAATTGAGGCTCCTCAAAGAGGATCAACCAGATCCGTCTATGAGGCAAGGTGGGCCATTTTTACAAAGTGGTGCATCTCAAATCAGGTGGACTTCAGGGCACCACCTGTAAATTCAGTTGCTGATTTCCTTATGTACCTTTTCGAGGAAAGGAAATTACAGCCCAGCACCATTGATGGCTACAGGTCTGCCATTGCTGATAAACTGGGAAATTCAACCCTCAACATCAGCAAAGATGAAAATCTCACCCGTCTCTTGGATAGTTTCCATAGGGACAGACCCAAGGGCAGAAGAGGTATCCCCTCCTGGAACCTATCTCTGGTTTTACACCAGCTAACAAAGGCTCCCTTTGAACCACTTAAGGAGGCCTCCTTGAAGCACTTGACCTTCAAGACAGTTTTCCTCCTAGCCCTGGGTTCAGGCAAGCGCAGAAGTGAGATTCATGCTTGGCAAAGTAAGAACATCAGACACCAGTCTGACTGGTCTAAGGTGTCTCTGTACCCATCTCCCAGCTTTCTTTCCAAGAACCAGCTGGCTAAAGAGGGTCCAGACAGTGTGGCCCCAGTGGTTATACCAGCCCTGGCCCCGACTCTGGATAGGTCCCTCAAGTCTGACAGGTCCCTCTGTTCGGTCAGAGCTTTGCGCTACTACTTGGACAGGACCTCAGACCTCAGGCAGAATAAGGAGTTAGTTTTTGTCTCCTTCAAGAAAGGTTTTGACAAGGACATCTCACCTGCCACTATCTGCTCATGGATCAAACAGACTGTGATCCTATGTTATGAGCTCTCAGACCAGGAGGCCCACACTTTACATCAGGTTAAAGCCCATGATGTCAGGGCCTTTGCTGCTTCCAAGGCCTTCCAATCGGGGGTCTCCTTGGAACAGATCTTGTCGGCCTGCCACTGGAAGTCACATAACACCTTCACACAATTTTATCTGAAGGATGTGGCATGGGCTGACTCTGAGCTTTATCACCTGGGACCTGTAGTGGCTGCTCAGCAGATCCACCAGTAGCCCAGGTCAGAGAGGAGATCTGTACATATGTATATAGTGTATATATAGTTAAGAAGCATCAAAAAAAAAATCAGACGGGCTTCCTTTGGGAGGTTTATTTCTTTGGGACTGAACTCATCCCTCTCTTCCCCTACCTCAGAGCAGGTCTGTAAAAGGGGGGGGGAGGCCAGTCGGTTTGGACCGGGTAACCGCTTTCTGTTGACCGACTATAACCTTCAAGGGTCTTGAAAATCTCAGTCGACCCAGGGTAAAGAATTTTGTTAGTTATTTTCTGAGTTCACATAAGTCCCTAGTAAGTTACCCGCCGACCAAGCGGTAGTTATTCAGCATATTGTCCATTGGATAGGATTTTTATAAATTTACCACGTTTCACCCTCCATTTCCTTCTTCATAGTCGAGTAACACTGCGTGTATGTTGATGAGAAGATATTAGAAGAATAAGAAGAATGCATCGCCTGACGTCCTCACTTCCAGCTTATGCTTGTCACATGACACTGACCTGGTCACGTGATACACATTCAACAATGGAGGAATCATGTTTTCAACAGAAGTTTTCATGTGAAGAAGACGACCATTTATTACTCAACTCCCACTTTAACTGGCAAGAAGAAATCCAGCAAACTCGTCTGTTGGCCTGAAGAAATTAGATGACAAGTGGCCACAGAAATCTGCGAGTTTCTGAAGTGCCGGTCATGTGACTTCACAGATTTCTATACAACTACCGGCAAGCAGATCCCCAAGTGTGATTGGTTCAGCTGACAAGAAGTGATGAGTTTTACTGGTTCCAGTCTGTTCAGACTACCGGTGGTGCTGTTCCTGTGAAGCCTATGAAGAACCCCTTCAGTGGTTACCACTGATCAGCCCTATTTTGATCCTGGAACCTCCACCAGTGGCCTGTTCCTCTGGTGTGACTGTTGGGGGTACCGGTTCCAGTCTTGTTCAGAGCACCGGTGGGTGCTGTTCCTGTGGATCATGTGAAGAACCCCCTTCAGTGGCTACCAGTGATCGGCCCTTTTCTTATCCTGGAACCTCCACCAGTGGCCTGTTCTTCTGGTGTGACTGTTGGGGGTACCGGTTTCAGTCTTGTTCAGACCACCGGTGAGGCTGCTCAGAGGGCTGACCTACCTGAAGTTGCTGTGACCATTTAGATTAGTCCTGTTCAGGCTACCCGTAGGGTGTCTAGCCAGCCAGTGATGAGGGTTACCGGCACTAGTTCTGCTCAGACTGCCGGTTGTGGTCACACAGAGATCCAGCAAGGGCTAACGGTTAAACAGGATTACCGGTTACAGAGCTTTACCAGTTACAGAGAGAGTTACCGGTTACAGAGAAACCTGCTATTCCCACCATTACTGGCAAGGAGAAGGCAGCTACAATGAACAAGTCAAGTAAAGACAGCAGGTGTACCGGTTACAAAGAATTACCGGTTACAGAGAAATTTGCTGTTCCCACCATTACTGACAAGAGGGCAGCTTCAGTCAACAGGTCCAGTGATGATAGCAGGGTTACCAGTTACAGAGAACTGCCTGTTACAGAGAACTCCGGTGACAGAGAAATCTCCTGTATCCACCTTTACTAGCTAGAAGCCAGCTTCAAATCCAGTACTGACAGCAGGTTCACCAGTTACAGGGGTTTCCCGGTTACAGAGAATTGCTGGTGACAAGTTAGGCGAACAGGAAGTTATTTTCTACAACAATTGACAGTTGCTTCACACCAAACCAAGGGATACCAGTAAGGTAACCAGACTGAACCTGGAACACCAGGCTACCGGACCAGTAAATCTACTAAGGGATTAACTGATCGTTCAGACCTGTGCTGTCTAAATTCATTGGTTACAGAGCTTTTCCTCCTGAAATCTTGGTTACAGAAAAGCACCAGCCTACCGGTTTACCGGTTACAGAGCTTGTTGGTTACAGAGGGAAGCTGCTGAATCCACCATTGTGGACAGTAAGAAGGCTTCATATGAGCCCATCCCTGCTAAGAAGTAGTTCAATTCACCCAGTTCTGCCAACTCCAGTGAGTTTCGCAGTACTGTGGAGTCACCGGGAACCAGTTACAGAGCTTTACTTCACCTATAACCGGTTAGGACCTGGTACTGGGTAGGTCTCTTGGACCCCTCCTTCAAGGTCAAACGTGGATAGCCAGGCTTAAAACTGCCTATAGTTCGCTTATTATTAGTCCTGGAGGTTTGGGATGGTAAAGCAACATTTAGGAAATCATGGACTGGCAATCTTTTGGTGTGGTCAGATTTGACCTTGGGCCCCTCCTTCAAGGTCAAACGAGGATAGCCAAACTGAAAAGTGCTTATAACTCGCTTATTATTGATCCTTGAGGTTTACAATGCGAAAGCAACTCCTACGAAATCTTGGGCTAGGAATCTTCTAATAGATTTGAGCTTTGGCCTCTCCTTCAAGGTCAAATGATGGTTCACTGTCTTTGCCAAGTTGTATTTCGGGTGGATACAAATTTGCATCGGTTTTCCGATGTGTAGGTCTAGTTGATCTATATTTTGCAGGTACGTGTAACTGATGTTACAGAAATGCCGTACAAAATACTACATTGAGGTGACCTTTAACTCAGTAATGGCATAATTATAATTAATTTTCTTTTAATTTTTTGGATATCTTAAATTATGTGAGATAGATTTTAAGCAAATTTAAATTTTGGCTAAAAGTAACCTTGAACAGAGTCTACATGGTTAACATGACCTTAAACTTTTACCATTTGCATTGACTTTCATTCAGTTTAAGGTTAGTACAAACTTTTATGATATTTTGGCAATACTAAAATGATAGTTGAGAGTTTTCATTTAAACATGTACATATTTTAAGCAAATTTAAATTTTGGCTAAAAGTAACCTTGAACAGAATCTACATGGTTAACATGACCTTAAACTCTTACCATTTACATTGACTTACATTCAGTTTAAGGTCAGGACAAATTTTTATGATATTTTGGCAATATTAAAATGATAGTTGAGAGTTTTCATTTAAATTAAACATGTACCAGTATCTAGACCAAAACAGGATCTTTATTGTAATATTACCATAAAAACCTGAAAGTTAAAGAAGTGAGTTTAAGGTTACAACTTATTTTAATTATTATATCCATCCTGCTGGACATGGATATTATTTTGCCTTTCCCTCTGAATCACCCTTCATTGCTGCTCATTTATAGTTACACTTTTTTACGCGTCTCAGCTAAATTTGGTATGGAGGTTTAATGGCATGAGAGTTTGTGTGTGATTGCTTTCTTTGCAATATCTGGCAACAAGTGTTGCTGTGGCTACACTTTTTCATGTTTCTTGGGCTTTAATATCTTTTTTGGGGTTCTTTGCATTCCAAACCCCTGCATGGATCAGAGCTGATTAGCTTTTTAACGATAACTGGCAACAAGTGTACCTGGTGATTACCATGGCAACACTTTTTTCTGTTTCTTGGAGTTTTATGGGTTTTGTGCTTTCCATAGCCCTACAAAGACTGGAGCTGATTATCTTTTCTGTACACCTGGCAACAAGTGGGAACACTTTTTTCTGTTTCTTGGACTTTTATGGGTTCTTTGATTTCCATACCACTGCACAGACTGGAACTGATTAGCTTTTCGGCAGCACCTTATGTTTTCTTGGGTTTAAAAGTCTTTCTCGGTATCTTTGCATTCCAAACCCCTGCACAGGTTTCAGCAGATTAGTTTTTTGGCAACACCTGGCAACAAGTGTTGCCATGGTAACACTTTTTTGATTCTTTGACTTATATTTCTGTGGATTTTTTGTATTCCAAACCCCTGCATGAACAGGAGGTGGCTAGCTTTTCAGCAATATCTGACAGCTACTGTTGCCATGGCAACACATTTTTCTGTTTCTAGGTTATGGATATAAAAAGTCCTGAAGAAGACCTGTATGATAAAGCGACCTAACACTCCACAAGATTAGACAATGATCTTGCTTGTTTGCTCTCCCACCAAATATAAGTCCTTCTTTGCTCCATGAAGAAAGGAGGTAGACAAGACATTTTGCACAATGCATTAATTTGTATGGTCATATGACTAGCAGTTTAAGTTATATTTTTCAACAAGGTGGGGCTTCACAATGACTCAATCCTTCTGAAAGATGGTCTGGATCTGCACAAATTGTAACAAATTTTATTGTAATTTAACTTTTTACAAGTTAAATACTTACCTTATCCTCACAAGTGCTTGTTTGGTTTTGTGGAGCAAAAACCTATCGACCGACAAGAATTTTTTAAGGAATATTCTTGTCACAAGAGGTGACCCCTTTGTCTGCGCATGTCCGCGCTTGCGCAGTAGTCGTTGTCGACAGACGATTGTCGAGAGCTCTTCATTGTATTTTTGGTCCCCAGAAAACAAATTATGCGGCGAGGTAGGGTGGGTTTATCCTTGTGAGGATAAGGTAAGTATTTAACTTGTAAAAAGTTAAATTACAATAAAATTTGTTACATTTTATTGCGTAAAATAGCCTTACCTTATCCTCACAAGTGCTTGAATACAACCATAACAGGTGGAGGGTATTTGTTTTGGCCACACTGTTAGATGATTGTCAGACAAGGGGTCACCAAATAAAGCACTGATAAGAGGATAAGATAAGCTTCCATACACCACATCTTAGGTTAAATGTTACTTCTTCATCACAGATAAGTAATTCGCTACCCTCAACGAGAGATCCATGATGTGGTCGTCATTGTTGCTGCTGTTGCTGTTGTAGACAATTTTACAACAAATCATATAGCAGAATTAACCATCACCCAGTATTGGCCGGAGATGTCTGCATGACTCCCCAAACAAGATGTCACCATCTGGCAATGAGAATATCTCCAAGCAGGCAAACTGAACTGCAAAAACTGCAGATATGGGGCTGTATGTAAATTAAGGCATATGTCAGTGACACAACACTTGTATAACTGGAGAGAACATAAATATGCGAGTCATATGAATAAGATGTATAAATACACAAAAAATTGACTACATGCTGAGGTGAATCCACAAGACCCAATTTGTTCATGGACTGGTCATGGGATTGCTAAGCTACATCTTCGAGTAGAATGTAGTAAAGACTTGTGGGTCTTTCAATAACAAGAGTTTGATATCTGCTGAGGTAAGACCCCACTCTTGAAAACTAAAGAGGCAGCCATGGATGTAATATGTGTCTCAATGTATAGATTCTGAGAATCAGAATCAAAGGACTGGCAATCTAATCATGCATCCAGATTGATCCAGGAAGAGATAGCAGAACTCAAGATATCTCCATCAAGCCTTCCTTAAAAGATATGAGCAAGAGATTCTTCCCCTCCTTGAAGTACTTGTACTGTCTTGATAGTAACTAAGTACTGTAAGAGGGCAGAGTGTCACAACATCAGTCCAACGTCAGCTCAAGAAAGGTTTGTGAGCTGGAATGACCACTAGTTTGAGCCATCTGGGGCATTATAAGCCAACTGATTCTTGCTAAAAGGCAGGAGAAGGAGACTTTCCCTTTTCTCCAAGCAATAGTCCTGTCCAAGAAGGATGTAAGTGCTGTAGGAGGACAATGAAGCATGTGTCCAGGCAATTTGAGTTCAGGAATGATCTAGAGCTGAAGTGACCACTGGAGGCAATCTAGACCAACTGAGGCTAATAGGTCCTTGCTGAAAAGGTAGGTAGGAGGGAGAACTGTAAACTCCTGCCTATGAGGCTTGTGTCTGAAGGAGCCAAAGTCCCAGAATACACTTCCAATGCCATTGCAACAGTCTTGCAAGTCAAACTTTTTTAGACTGACCTCCTTTTAAAGGTTAATAAGGAGCCTTTTGTGAAAACCAACAGAAGCAAAGGCAAATCCCTTGATGCTGCACCTCTGTTAGCAGTGGGCTTCTCTCTATAACACTTGCAATAGGCCTATAAAGATCCACGCTTTGGCTCAACTCCTGCACAAAAAATGTAAATGATCAGCTATGGCTGCTGCAAAGCCAACAATAGTGACAGGTTTCAGATTTTTGCAAGTAAATGGATCAAAAAATCTGGAATATTTGAGACCGTAGGCTCTGAGATGGCCACCTTATTCTGTGGGTACTAGAGCTCAAAATGGCCCATCATGACTCATACATTCCAAGATGAGGGTCCTTGAGATGCCCTAAATCTCTCTATCCCTTGCCCAGAGAATGATATAAGAGATTCTGAGTGGTGTTAAGGTGCCAAGCATGAAGGTGCCAATGCAACAGATTCAGATGGTATTTCTGACTGAATGGCTGTTTCTGAGACCAGTGAAGTAGCTGTAATGGAGGTTTGGTTGAATGACTCACCAGACCCCAAAGCCAATGCATCATGGGCCACCAAGGGGCCACTACAATCATTTTGCACCTGGTGTTCACTTGTTCAATGACTTTTTGGAATAAGTGGTATAGGACAAAAGGCCTAGCAGTCCAGAACCTCCAACAAGATGTTTAATTCATCTATGTTCAGAGCATTTGCATCCGGGACTGGCAACATAGAATGGAAGTTTGTGACTCATATTGGTGGCAAACATCTCTACCATTGGTATTTGACAAACTATGTAAATCAAATAGAATATTAAAGATGAAGACTCTCCTGTCTGTATTATTTCGTTCTTTGTGGAGAGGCTGTAATGACATCTAGGCAACCCTGAATATATCTGGCTCATATGAGAATATTTCAAGGATTGCAGTAGGCCAAGATGCAGCATACCTGCATAAAACACCTATTGTTGATTTGTGCCAAACTTGCACGTTGTCTAGAACCATAAAGGGAGTAAGAACCATTCTGTACATATTACTTTTGTCCCTTCTGTAGAGATCATTGAGTATGACATTTAAGTAACCCCAGAATATTTCTGTCTCTTATGAGTATATTTCAAGGATTGTAGTAGGCCAGGATGCACCAAACCTTTATCCCTTCTGGAGATGATGTTGAGTATGACCTTTAAGCAACCAAGAATATGTCTGTTATGAGTATACCGGTATTTCAAGGATTGCAGTAGGCCAAGCTGCGCCAAACTAGGAGGTATACGCTCCCCCCCCCTTCCCCGTTTGTTCAGATAACCGAACACAGTGGTGTTGTCTGATGCTATCAGAATTCTTTTGTGTGGAATTTGTCTTGAAGGCTTTTAAGGGCTGAACACACTGCCTTCAGCTGTATGACCTTGAAATGTAATATATACATTTTAACTGTCCAAAAGCCACTGACTGTTCTGCTTTTAGATGGGATCATCAACCCCGGTTTAATGCATCTACGAAAATAAGGGAATTGTGCCCCTGTGTATAGAAAGGGCATCCTATTTCCAAGTTTTTGGCATTTCCACCACTGAATATGCTTTTTCAGAAGGATTTGAAACAGGAATTCTCACAACTAGTGACTGGAGATATTGCCAGTTGTAGTAGATACCAGTGAAAGGCACACCTACATAACTGACCCATTGGTATAGTCTTTTCCAAAGATGCTCGTACCCCTACCTGGGATATAAGCAACCTTGGGGTTGATTGTGATGAGATCTCCATGTCTTGAATAGATTCTCAGGTATTTAATTATTTTGAGGTAGACAGAATTTTCCTGGTACCAAAATGTAGTGGTAACCTAGGAAATCGATATCATGAAGCCCAGCTGATGAATAATTGGATGAGTGCTTTGGTTTGAACCCAATACTGGTGTCTTTTACGTACATTAAACAACCAGTGATCTAGGTATATGGTGAAAGAAATTTCCTAGTACCAAAAAGCAATGGTAACCTAGGAAATCGATATCACGAAGCCCAGTTGATGAATAATTGGATGAGTTCTTTGGTTTGAACCCAATACTGGTGTCTTTTATGTACACTAAACAACCAGTGGTCTAGGTATATGGTGAACTCCTATTCTGTGAGACTGAAGAAAGAGTTTTGCCGCTTTTGCTACTGGTGTGAATACAAGAGGGGCGGTCGCTAATCCAAAGTTCAGTGCTTTAAACTGATAGGTTTGACCGTGTACATTAAACTGAAGTAGATGTTGAAAATCTTGGTGAGTCGGTACACAGAAGAACGCATCTTTTGTAACCGAATTTCTAACAATTTCTGCTGTCTCCAGCTTAAATGAAGGGACAAGCAGGTATTTATTGTTATAGTAAACGAACTTCACTCGTGGGCCGTGACCGTTGAAGACGTAGTTAGATCAATTCAGGACACTGAGATGTATCAGAGGTCGTCATTAGCAGAGTTTCTATACAAGAAATAAACTGCCATAGAAACCTGGAGTTCTGCAATTCTTGAGTGGATAACTTGCTTTCTTTTGAAGCATTTTCCAGCAATATTTCAGCGGTATTTACTGTAGCCATGTTTTCCTGTCTGACGTCATCGCTTTGCATTGTGGGTAGTACAGGTATTGGGGAATTCAATTGGAGAGTAATTCGACAATCCCAACTGAAGATTCGCACAACTCTGGGATGGCAATGAAAAAATATCCCATCACTGCCAGTAACACTGCAAGAAGAGCCTCCATGGTGACTTGCATTAATGTAGCCACGTTCTTCTGTATCCCTCTGTCCTGGTAAACTAGGCAGAGTGGTACGACGATCTTTTGTGGTTAGTAGGACAAATAATTACTGGACATAGCTCCTGTCCTGTATGTACTGTGCAAAATACACTCGTAAAGGTTGGAAGCAAGGACTTCAACACCATATCTCATCTAGCCAGTTTGATCTTCGTTGAGTTTGCAGAAGAAATAACTCAAAAGTCACAGTATTCTTTCCATTGGAGACATGGCCATAGGAAGGATTTATTATCTAGTAGATAGTTATTGCAATTCTTCAACAGGGCTGAACAGACAAGCAGTGCACATACTGCCCCAAAGATGTCTGTTGGATCTTCATCAAAATTTACAGCAAAGGAAGGTAATCTGTCCATATTTTCATGTCTGAGAAGCAGGAAGTTCACTGTACCTGCTGGGAAGCAAAATAATAACTGCAAAGATAAGTGGATACGCTTCTGTAATCGTTCTTTTGGAGGGAGACCTGTTACTGTACCAGGGTGGCGCTCCACCCACAGTAAAGAATCTACAACCTCTACAAGCCAACTGGATTCTTTCTTCTTTGTTTTCCACTGAAAACTTTACAGCTTCTCTGCATCCCTTTCATCGACAAGGAGGTAGTTCCAGTCGAATAATGGGCGAGTACAGCGGAAGATATACACGTCTTCCACTGAAGACTTTACAGCAACATCTTCTTGCACATCTTATTCTGACCCTTTTCAGGACAAGGGAGGCAGAATTAGTGGTAGTACCAGTCGAATAATGGATAACTACAGCTCGGTGCACGCTTCAAAACTACATAGATTTTCATCTGAAATGGGCGATAATAAGAAAAAGGTACGTCTTGCTCCCATATCGACCAAAAATATAATGAAGAGCTCTCGACAATCGTCTGTCGACAACGACTACTGCGCAAGCGCGGACATGCGCAGACAAAGGGGTCACCTCTTGTGACAAGAATATTCCTTAAAAAATTCTTGTCGGTCGATACGTTTTTGCTCCACAAAACCAAACAAGCACTTGTGAGGATAAGGTAAGGCTATTTTACGCAATAAAAATTGCACGTCAGCCAACTAATTTTGTCTATCCAGCATAATTTATGTTCTTTCAAATTTCATCCACTCCAGTCTTTAACCAAAGCTGGTGACACAGTACAATACTACTGAATTCTTGTTATAAACTTGTGTGGGATATATATAGTAGAAACTGCACTTCAGATTTCAGTTTAATCTTGACTGAAAACACTTATTACTCTTTTGGGGATTTGCAGTTAACAAAGTCCATTTATAATTTAAAAACAACTAGAGGAATGCTTTTGCTAACAAAAGCGAAGCGTCCCTTAAAGTTTAAAATGCTTTGTGGTTTTAATAAGCATGCTATAAAGCTAAGAATGCACAAAGCTGAACCGGATTCTTTCCCAATACCTCTTAATACATTCTGAAGCTATAAAAGCAACAATAAAGGAGATATAAGGCATAAACTCAAAAGCAGCTATTTATGACCCCAGTTTGGCCCATAAGGGAGGGTCCGGGGGTAAAACTGACCGGCTATTTAGACTCTCCACATATGCTTTCCCAATACCTCTTAATACATTCTGAAGGTCTAAAAGCAACAATAAAGGAGATATAAGGCAAAACTCCAAAGCAACTATTTTATGACCCCAGTTTGACCCATAAAGGGGGGTCGGGGGATAAAACTGACTGGCTATTTAGATTCTCCACATATGCTTTCCCAATACCTCTTAATACATTCTGAAGCTATAAAAGCAACAATAAAGGAGATATAAGGCATAAACTCCAAAGCAGCTATTTATGACCCCAGTTTGGCCCATAAGGGAGGGTCGGGGGGTAAAACTGACCGGCTATTTAGACTCTCCACATACGCTTTCCCAATACCTCTTAATATATTCTGAAGCTATAAAAGCAACAATAAAGGAGATATAAGGCAAAAACTCAAAATCAGCTATTTTATTACCCCAGTTTGACCCATAAGGGGGGGCCAGGGGGTAAAACTGACCGGCTATTTAGACTCTCCACATATGCTTTCCCAATACCTCTTAATATGTTCTGAAGCTATAAAAGCAACAATAAAGGAGATAAAGGCAAAAACTCGAAATCGGCTATTTTATGACCCCAGTTTGACCCATAAGGGGGGTCGGGGGGTAAAACTGACCGGCTATTTAGACTCTCCATATATGCTTTCCCAATACCTCTTAATACATTCTGAAGCTATAAAAGCAACAATAAAGGAGATATAAGGCAAAAACTCAAAATGAGCTATTTTATGACCCCAGTTTGACCCATAAGGGGGGGCTGTGGGGTAAAACTGACCGGCTATTTAGACTCTCCACATATGGTTCCCTATTACCTCCCAGTACATTTTATAGCTCTAAATACAATACTTAAGAAGATAATAGGGGGGTTGGCCTAAATTGAAGGCTTTCAGATTGGAAGGTGTCAGAAAATCACTCATAAATGAGACATTTTTCAAGGGATTGCTCCCAAAATCTAATCAGCTCGCATTTTCGATAGTATGAACAGGTGTGTCAAATTATAAGGCTCTGTAGCAAGTAGTTTTTCCTGAACTGTGATGACGGGGGGGGGGGGGGGGGGGGTATACTTCAAAAAATTTTTCCCACGCCTAAGGTATATAACTGCCAAATATGGTTTGAAACCTTCTAATAATAAGGGAGATATTCAAGGGAGACCATAATGCGGCAGCGGCGGCGAGGAAACTGAGGCAAAAACAAATAAGCGCCCTTTCAGGGATGCTTAATGATGCAGTCACTAGTAATAATCTTCATGTTCATGATCAGTCACAAAGTGACTTGCTACTTTCCTTATAACTTCAAGGTTTTATCAAGATACGACAAACTTTAAAACTACAATCGATCATATTTGTTGATATTTTTCAAGTCGCATATTGAAACATACTACTGTCACAAGGAGATCTGTTTGGCTGCAATGGATAACTAGATGGAACATGTACCTATTTCTCGAGTTTGATGAACAAGGTGTCTCTGATTTACTAAAATCTTTTATAACATCTCCAATACAGAAATTTGCACACATACAACCGTGTCTGTGTTGAAACAGTTTAGCAGTAAAAATAAGTTCCATGCGAAAAAAGCTCCTCAAAAAAAATCTTAATACAGAGCTCTAACTAAATACTATGCAAAACTAGACATTGCGTCTCGACGCAGTGTATCCCCGGACGGGACATGGTTGAAGCGTAAATGTGTCGGGCTTGAGCCTGTTTCCTGGAGCACCAGGTCAGGATTCTCCATAGTAGGGCACAAAGAGGACCCAATTTACTCCCCCCCCCCCCTTAAATAGGCATCCACCATTGTGTTGTCTGTAGCTACGTTAGCAATAAGGTTCAAGCAGAGGTCTTGGAACTCCTTTACGGCCAAAAGGCCGCATTGGTTCCAGATACTTTATGTGTAACTTGCTTCTGGAAGGGACCAGGTTCCCCTTGCAGTGTGTTCCCCTAAGTGAGCACTCGCCCTTCTTGATGCTTCTGGAAGAATTTGCAGAGCATATTTACGTAGTTGTAATGGTTGACCTTGAAGCACATTGTCATCCTACAACCACCATTTTAGATGGGGTGGAGTGAACTGGGATCACCTTTTCTAGTGAGTCTGGTACCCTTCAGCTGTTCTTCAAATGCCATTGTATCGGCTTCATGTGGAAGCAACCTAGGTGGACTTGCTTCTGTATGGATGTCAGTAACCCAAACAACCCTACTGTGGAAAACACTAATAGCCATTTATGAGAACTGTGACCCCTGGTCTGATTAACAGATAAATTTACCATTGCTTGAGTTGTGAAAACCGGCAAATGGGTTATAATCTTGAGGGGAAGGCTGAGTTTGGAAACTCAGGCCCCTGATGTCAGCTGACACTGCTCATAGGCTGGGAAAAAGGCAAGCTGGGTGGCCAGTCTAGGAGGGTGGATCACTGTATCTCCCTGGAATCTGTAAGAAAAACTTGATGAACCTCCACAGTAACTGATACAGCAGACTTCTTGCTGGCAGTAGGCTGACCAGTCCAGTTGAGTTTGGCATCTCACCGGGACCAATGACTGGCTGGTGTGGGGTTTGATAAGATAAGGCTGACAGGTAGTTGGACAAATCTTGTTGGGAAAGTCTTCTTATCTATAGTCACTTTTGACCAGCTAGGATGTCCTGACAGTAGGCTGGCTGACTGGTCTGGTAGGTTGAGACAGTCATCTCACCGAGATCAATGATTGGTCCAAGAATTTCTCTGTAACCAACTTCCTTGGGCAGTAACTGGTCTAACACTTTCGCCTAGCTAGAAGGTCCTGACAATAGGCTGGCTGAGTGGTCTGGTAGGTTCAGACAAGTCATCTGACTGAGACCAATGATGTACAAGAATTTCTCTGTAACCAATTTCCTCGGGAGTAACTGCCTGGTCTCAGATGGCCACTTGGACCCTTAAAAGGCTACTGCTGGTCTGTTAGCCAGTCCTGTGGACCTGCCCAGTACCACGGCCTAACCGGCTATAGGTGAAGCAATGCTCTGTAACCAGTTCCTGGTGGCTCCACAGTTCTGCGAAAACTCATAGGAGCTGGCAGAACTGGGCGAATTAGACTACATCTGAACAGGGGTAGGCTTATATGAAACAACTGCCTTCTTCCTGTCCATAACTGTAGAATCAGCAGATTTTCTCTGTAACCAGTAAGCCTGGATCCTGCTACCCCATCATGTACTCAACCTCCAAAGCCATTTTCAATAGTTTCCATGCAACAAAGTAAGCATTAAGTGTGAAAATATCTCCAAAAAGGCCAAAAAATGGGCTCGGTCAGGTACTTTGGCGGTCTGTGGATGACCTTCAATGAAGAGCTTCAAGGTCAAATTTCAGCATGCTTACAGAGGACATACTGTATAAGTGGTTTTTTTCGCGGGTACTTAAGTTCGCGAATGTACACTGTAGGCCGGCTTCGCGAGAATTTATTTTCGCGGTGAAATATATTCAATTATCGCCCAAACTAACAACATGTTCAAATTAAAATACTTATTATGCGGACTTCTGCTGGTTTGATTGGAAATGCACAGTTAACGTCTTTTCTTTTATACACGTTGTCAGTGTGTGAACCTACTCTGGGAGATTATAAATTTACGAAACACAATCGAACACACTTTCATTGATCGGCGCATTATCAAAGAAGTTGTGTAGCGGGGTTGTGTAATTGAATTAATCCCTCCCTGGTGATAAAGATCAAAGAAGTTAGGCATTTCTGTGAATGGTACATTTGATAAAGCAATGGAATTTATTGTTTCCGTGACAGTGTTAAATATTGTATCTTGCATAATCTTGTATTATCGCTCACGCTACTGTAGACTGGTTCTACTGAATATAAATATTGGCTAGAAGTTATTTTCGCGTTTTGTAGTCACTCGCGAATATAGCGAAAATTAATTCCACGCGAAAATAACCACTTATACAGTATATATGTATTATATACACCAGCCATAGGATGATCTAACTTTCTGTCTATGAGAAGTGGGCCAAAATGTGAAAAATGGCCAAAATCTGACCTTTAAGAGGCCACCAGTGACCTTGAAATTGAAGGTCAAAGTCACAAAACAATATAGCGTTGGTTGCATTGCCCATATATACCCACATACCAAATTTGAAAGGTCTAACTAAAATATTTTTTAAGTTATTGCGTCCAAAAGGAGGGCGCCGGCGTGACCGTACTGAATCCTAAGTATCCCCGACTTTCGTCCGGGGATACAATTATTTATAAAAATAATATATGTATATGCATGTACTCAAGCAAAGACATGGGTAAAAAGGAACAAGTTATTTCTTGGAATAATCATGGCTTGTTGTACGGGCTACTAAATGTACTGACTTAACCAGGCTGTAGGGCATGGGCATATATATAATGCTATTTTTTTTCTTTGATACTGAGCCAAAGTGTTCAGAATCACAACACTTGTGGTTCCTGTTTCTCGTTACAAGACCAAGAAATTATTGATACAAGAGGGTCACAGATGCCCCAAAAGGCGGGTTGCGCAGGCAGCAATAAGTTTAGCAACTGCTGTAATTACATTTAGAAAAGAAGGAAAGAAATGTTAGGTTAACCAGTTAGCTGAATGTGCAAGACGTACTAAGAAACGTAAATAAGACAAATGAACGGACGGATTTACACCAATTTCGAAAGGAACCTAGCTATGATGGTGATGTATGTCCCTGTGAAGTTTGAATTAGATTGGAGTAACCGTTTTCGAGTTAGAGTCCGGAAACAAAAATGTGGACGGACAGATGGATGGACAGAAAAACGGACAAAAACGAAGAAACGGACGGAAAAACGGACAAACAAACAGACGGAATGTCATCAATTTCGAAAGGAACCTAGCTATGATGGTGATCTATCTCCCTGTGAAGTTTGAATTTGATTGGTCAAACCGTTTTAAAGTTAGAGTCCGGAAACGAAAATGTGGACAAACAGATGGATGGACAGACAAACGGACGAAAAACGGACAAACGAACACACGGAATTTCACCAATTTCGAAAGGAACCTAGCTATGATGGTGATCTATCTCCCTGTGAAGTTTGAATTTGATTGGTCAAACCGTTTTAAAGTTAGAGTCCGGAAACGAAAATGTGGACAAACGGATGGACAGACAAACGGACGAAAAACGGACAAACGAACACACGGAATTTCACCAATTTCGAAAGGAACCTAGCTATGATGGTGATCTATCTCCCTGTGAAGTTTGAATTTGATTGGTCAAACCGTTTTAAAGTTAGAGTCCGGAAACGAAAAATGTGGACGGGCAGACGGACAGACGGACGTCGGACACATCAATCTAATAGGCGGGTTGGTTACACGCAACCCGCCTAAAAAAGCTACCTTACGTAAAGTAATATTGTTCCATCAATTACAGTTGCACCTTTTTAATATACAATATTATTACCCAAATATTTATTAAAACCATATTACTTAATGTTGTGTCATGTTTATTTTTCTCTTTAAGAGTGATACTAATGCACAGTACACGTATAAATTAAAGTAGCTAAAGTTTAGAACATAAACTACAAACTACATTCACATATTTCTTCAAGAACATTGAGAAATACCTCTATCTGAAGAATCTTAATTTACATAAGAAAATGAGTAGATGTCAAACTTGACCATTTTTAGTTTGTTAAACATCCATGGTTCATGTTTAACAAAATATTACTAAAGTTTTTAAATAAGTGGCAGATTAAAAGTATGAATAAAACAATGGTTACATTAGATTCAGTGTAACTAAATATCTTGATTTTAGCTTTTAAAGTTGATATTGTAAAAAACCCAAGGTATCAAAAATTTGTTACATATCGAATGAAAATGTATAAATATATTACAAAACAATAACAGCTACACATGGTTAGCCTAGTGTGAAACTGATCTGCTAACTTGGAATTTACTGCTTTACTGCCTGAAAAACTCCAATGTATACTAGTCAATATACACACAATGAGTGTGCAGAAAGGGAATTTTAACATTTACAGAAACTTTGAAATGTCTTTCTGGAAAACCTGTTCCATCTCAGTACAGCCTCATTCACAAATGTTACTGACACGAACACGTTATCTATCAATATCAGAAAACCTGGTTTCAGTAAGAAATAGAAGTAATCTACAACTATAATGTTGCAATTGTAATTAATCACATTGTCATAGAGCAACTTGATCAAAATGTTTGATAAAGCTGTATCATTATCTACCATGTTACAGACAGACTCAGTTGGACAGTATTAAATGATGTGAAACTACAGGTGTAATAATATTGGTTAACAGATTAAAAACAATATACACTGAAGAAAGACATACTGTGCTTGCAGGATACACCAGAGATAAACATACACGAGAAATGAGACATCAGTAGATGCTTTCCAACACAACTACATAGGGATTCTATATTACCACAATCCCTCTGACCAAATTTCATATTTCTGTGCAAATGCTACCCTATTCCACAAATCTTACTGTATAGATTATAAAGTTATATTTGGCTTAGTGGTGAGCAAAAATGTTACAAAATGGGGCTGGGTATATGAATTACAATCATTGATCTGAATCCTGGTACCCTGAACCCTGGTACCCACAGTTTAGTATTCACCAAAAGGAAGTGACAACAAAGCAAACATGGTGGTAAACAAAAGCATCGACAATAAAGTGGCAAATATCTGTGAAATATGAAAATTATGTCAAAATGCATGGCAGAAAAACAAATCTGATATAACAAATGTTAGGAAAACCAAATTTGTGTGGTAATTAATAAAGTTACAAACATGTTATTTATGGAAACATACAAGATTTTAATAGTTTTACAAGCTCCTGGTTTGCTTACTTGACCTGAGTTTGTCCACATTATACTGATATTCACAGCCTCATATGTTTAAACCTTAACAACAGAGGTGTATAGCCACCATTCCAACAAGACAGTTAAATGTTCACACAATGCCCATTTTTGAATTCTTTTTCATCTTACAAGCTATAGTTCGAAATTTGGGAGTATATGCCAAATATCAATGCAAAGTTAGACATTTTGCAACTTTAGATGACTACATTCACAATGATTGTGGACTTTTTATAGATATACAAGTGATGCCGTTGAACCATTTTGTTTTATTTATATGCAATAAAATCTATACGTATTCACCCTGGTGATATCATATATTTGACGTTGAGTCAACAACTTTTCCCTAAAACAACCTGCACAGAGTTAGCATTAATTAATTGATACATTAATTCATGCCACATGTGTAAATGATATTCCCTCGATAAAATTAGCTATTTTAGCTACTGACCTCGTCAAAATAAATTCCATGTGAAATTTATAATCTATATTTATCTGCAGTATAAATCAGTGACAATCAGAAAAAATGATTTCCATTGAATTATTGACAAATTGTAAATTAGTGAGTTTTTCTTCTAGCCAAAATTTCCACTGATATAGGAATAACGCCTGACAAACCATGGTATATGCAGAATTTTACCATGGTTTGAGATTATAAACCCCGAAGGCGAAGCTTTAAAATTCTGCATGTAAAATTCTGCATGTACCATGGTTTGGAGGGCGTTATTCCTATTCTAACATGACAAAACAATTAAAATAATTTCCTTATATTTTGCAAAAAATCATGTCCATTTCACAAACGTTCGAAACTAATCAGGCTGTTCTACCAATTGTACATTGTGGCACTAGCATTTTCTCACTAAATACGCCGAAAATAAAGAGTTTTTTTAAAATTTCTTAGGTTCTATATATTTTCTTTTCATTATCAGAATTATATCAATTAAAAGTGCTTTTATGAATAATAATAAGTTCTGATCCTTAACTGTCAAAAATCGGAAGCATGTACTTGGTTGTTGTTAATTCTAATTCTAATTGGACTTTTATAGCGCTTAATCTCCCCAAATAAGAGGTTACTTGCGATGGGATGACAATGGAACAGCCAACATGTATATCGAGGTTTTACCATAGCTCTCGACCAATCAGAATCGCGGACACAACCGTGTCATGTTAGAATTAAACATACAGTATCTTTATCAACATAGTGAAATGTTCACTTGTGGCTACACACGGTTTTCTAGTTATAAGAGCTGTGTACAATATAGAGGATTATAGCAAAGCTTAAATGTGTGATAAAAGTAATCAGCAGTTGTACAAACAGAAAGGATTGCTACAAAGAGAAAACACAATATAACTTAACAGTTCAATAGAATAATGCATGTCCATTATATTTCTGGCCACTGTTTTTCCCTGTTAAAGGTTTCATCTATGGCACCTGTCCTCTGAATGGTAAGAACTAAATTCTTTTCTGAATTTTGGGCCTCCTTTCAACAACTCAATAAATTTTAATAAATATGACATATAATTCTTGTTAAGAACAGCTTTAAACTAACCCATAACTAAGATCGGTGATAGGGGGTTCAATCTACTTTGTAAACATCTCTACCTCATGAGGTTTTGACAAGGTTATTCTTATTAACAATTAACTGCATGGACATATACATGTATGCACAAAACTAGTTATTGTTAGTGATGAATGTTAACACCAACTTTACCAAAATAAATAACCAATCAAAAACAAACAAATCATTCATAACTGATAAAAGTCGACACCGAAATAATATTAATAATAATATTAATATAATGGTCTATATTTGTAAAACCTATAAAATTCCATCTCTAAGATCTCTTAAAAACAGTAAAATATAAATATTGCAAATGTAAATAGTGAGATTTGATTTAGTGACTGTAATTTTGATTGGTTCCGATGTGTTCTGTTCCAGCAGGAAGCTGCCCTTATCTCTGAAATATGAGACATTTTTACCATATTTTTCTGAGAAGTTTAGACCACTTATCTTACTTGTCGGCCGAGCGTTTGAGAATCTAGCCTATTATGGGATTGTGACAATGGGTAACCACGTAGTGGTACATTTCATGTGTCCAAGTGACTTTAATGTTTCCTAACCTGTTTACCTCAAAACATACACCATGGTTATCTTTGTGCAGCATAGTCTCATTTCTGGTGCGTCTTGTCAACTCAGTAAATTCTAGAAACTTCTACACCACACTGCTCTTTCCACAAATATTCCATCCAAATACATATTGGTTCTAAAAAATGGCTTTTTAAAAATATGTAGAAAGTTGTGAAAATCAGCTAAAAACAATAAATAACAGAAAAAAATGAAGGACACTGGAGAAAAGAATGATTAATTAGAGTCTAACAAAAATAAGTATCCTATAATTAAAAGTTGGGTTACTCTAACATCTACAATTAAAACATGCATTAATCCACTAAAAGCTATAACCATGGATATCATTTATGTGTACATGTACATAAAATAATACTTTGTGTAGATAACAAATATCTTATAAAGCAATGAAATGGAATGTTATTTTTTTTTTAAATTTTAAACATTTTCAATCCAGAATTATGCTAACACTGGTTACCCTTTTCTAACTTGTTTTGAAACATTTAAATGCTTAAAATATGAAATCTTCTCTTTGCTTACTTAACAAAACACATCTCCATCATTGTTTACCAGAAAAACCAAGCAGTGCTTACAGGAATATCAAACTAGACACAAATACATATTTATACTACACTAATTTCAATTAATTACCCTTCTCTCAATCAAATTTAATCTCAAAAGGAAGTAGATACTGTATAACTAGCACCTACAATATCTAAACGATTTTGCTGTAGTTATGTTTAACTTTTATTCACACCTCCACAGATACAACAGTCTGTGATGTTCAGACTGTCAAAGTGGTTCCATTTATACAGAGTCTACTGCAGAGGTAATCTATAAATAAGAATTTACTTCATATATTTCTAACCTAATTCTAAAGAGTATCTGCTATAAAGATATATGGCTAGTATAACATACACACATTTTTATAACTTCTGTAATATCTGTAAATCATCCATGATAAAACTCTACTGTTATTTTAGTGGTCATTAATACTGCCATTATTTCAATAGTATCCTTGCTAATGTTATTAGAAGGATGAAATCATACAAGTACTGACAGTATATTGAAGTTTTCGTACTGTTTGTAGCATTCTGGCAGTTTGAGACATTAACTGGAGAAATGAAAGATAGTTCGTATGAATTAATTCTACATTAAATATTCTACATTGTATATTGTTCCGTCCACTGTTTGCCATAGTTAAACATTTAACAATGACACATACCTTGCAGATATTACAAATTTTGCAGCTATATATGAATATTTATATATCTTTCAAGAAACCCAGCAAATCCTGTGCTTATAAAACATGTCACATGCCAAGAGTATACACTGCAGAAAACATCTCTAAGTCTTGAACTAAAAGCATCCACTGTTGAGATGACCCCACACAAACTTTCTTCACTTTGACATGAATTCTTACTTACCTTAAAGATCAAGCTTCTTAACATTATGGGGCAATAACATTGCTTAATAATGAGTGATTAACAAACATTATATGCAGACAATATGTGTTTCGGTTGAGGTTAATGTCACTTGTGACTTTTATAAAGAAATCAAAATGTAACTTAAAGTTTTGCTGGATCTTATGGGCCAAGTACACAATAGAATACAATAGCTCAAAATTAAACTGACTTCACTCGACAAGTCAACCACTCATTATTTTACTTAAGAAGATAATACTCCTTGTTAACTGAATGGAGTTTTGTTTACAAGGGTTGAAGCAACTAACAAATAAAAATAGTAGTATAGCACAATACTGTAAAAGGAACTCAAAAAGCTTTGCATACTGGGTAGCTAAAATATGCCGTGTTGGTAATATTTTTACCAATGAAGTACAATAGCATACAATGACGCCAAAAATAGTTTATAATATAAAACCAATAATCCATCTACAGCTTCTAAGACCAGACATGCAGTTACTATGTAAACTTTAAAAAAAAAATAATACAATTGTGACAAATTTCAGACAAGGTTTCAGTTCCTTTTCTCTACCTGTATAAATATAAAAGACTGCAGTGAACTCAACACACATTGGTTGGAATCTCCAGTAAAACTACATGTATGTACAAAATATGATTAACGCCTTCATCTTCACAAACAATTCATATAATAGAGTGTGAGTTACACAAAATACTATAGAAACATTGAAAAAGCTAATTATTATTTATAATAAAACATAGCCTATAAAATACAATCATCATGTGCGTCAAGTTCCAACATTGTATTTAAAATTTACACACTTGTTACTTACAAAGGCAGTCAGTTTTCTGGAACTGTATGAGATATTCAAAAATATTTATAGGGGTTACTCTCTCTGTCCTACACAAAACCATTACATACTCGGTAATTTATTTAATAGCAGATACTTTAACATTCACATACATGCCAGTTTTCATGTTTCAGTATATTTTCTTTCAGATAGTACAGAAAAAAATTCAATATTTTAATACAAAATTAGAAATATGTGACTACTAATTCAAGTATTACTGCAATTTCAGTGAGGACGGGTGGATGAATGAGAGAAAACTACTGAGTATTTTCTGATATAAAGGATTATGTCTAAATATTAAAGCAAGTCGCACCGTAAATCAAGATTTAAATGTTGAAAAAAACATTTAGTACTTAATTCACCCTTTGTGTTTTGAGTAAAATGGACTTTGGTTCATAATGGAACAAATAAAGCCACGACTTAACGTAACCCTACATATTTATATACTCATCTACGAATACAGGAGAAACTGTGGAGACATATCAAGGCGAATGTACATATTCTTTCACAACATGCAGTATTCAAGCTTGGAACTGTCTAGTCGATTCTCAGCCATGTTGAGTTTCTCATCATTGACAAGTATGTACTCCACACATCCTTCAAAATGTGTGAAGTACTCGACAGGCAGCCCCCTGGGTATGGTGGAAGCTCCACCCACATATAGATTGCCATTTGTATCCAACTGGTTAGTGCCTGTGAGTGACAGGGCTTCCACAGGGCTGTCCCCATCTACCGACAACAAACCTTGTCGACGGTCCCTGTAACAGTAACACAATTAGTGCCCAGAGGTCAGACTTCATTCTATACTCATACAAACAAAACTAATAATTGAACTAGAGATTGCGTCTTGACGCAGTGTATCCCCGGACAGGACATGGTTGAAGTGTGACATACAGAATATTATGTCAAATGTGACCCCACCAAAAGATTAGTCTTCACATCCAAAACCTCTACGATCAATAATAAGGTAGATATCGACCATTAGAGGTATCAAGGACCACATTCGACCTTGAAGGAGGGATCTAAAGGTCAAATCTGAGCCCACCAAAAGATTTGGGGCACATGATTTCCTATAGGTTGTCTTCACATCCACAACCTCTACGACCAATAACAAGGGAGATATAGGCCATTATAGATATGAAGAACCACATTTGACCTTGAAGGAGGGGTCCAAGGTCAAATCTGAAACCAGCAAAAGATTCGGGCCACATGATTTCCTAGAAGTTGTCTTCACATCCAAAACCTCTACCACCAATTGTAACAAATTTTATTGTAATTTAACTTTTTGTAAGTTAAATACTTACCTTATCCTCACAAATGCTTACTTGGTTTTGTGGAGGCAAAACGCGGCGACCAACAAGAATATTTAAAAATTATTCTTGTTCGAGAGGTGAACCCCGTAGTTAGTGATAGGTGCGCATGCGCACAACACATTGTCGGTTGGACTTTGTCGAGAGATCCTCATTTAATTTTTGGTCCCCTATGAAAACAAACTTCTGAGGGGAGGAAGGGTGGGTCTGTCCTTGTGAGGATAAGGTAAGTATTTAACTTACAAAAAGTTAAATTACAATAAAATTTGTTACATTTTATTGCGTAAAATAGCCTTACCTTATCCTCACAAATGCTTGATTCCAACCATAACAGGAGGAGGGGTTTGTTTTGCAACCTCCCTGTTAATAGATTATGGGGTTCACCATGGAAGCATTTGATAGAGAGGATAAGATAAGCTTAAGTATGCTACAACAGAAATTTCCATTACTGTAAAATATCTGTAAAGATAAGTAATGATAGGTAATCTCATGAATATTCATGATGTAGTTGACACTTGTCCCATGTAGCATAAAGTTGTCCTATATCTAAACCATCACCCATAACTGTGTGGTGGGGAATGGCTTCCTGGGTCCCTCGAGCTGGGAGCTGCCATCCAGCAAGAAGGCACCCCAAGCTGGCTTCTGTGATTTACAAAATACAGACATGAGGCCATCTGCCACAGAAGAAGACATATGTCCATACCAGATACTGGTATGGAAGGAAGAGTAAAGTATGTAAGCCATATGAAATACTCAAGAACATACTCAAAGCAATCACATGCTGAGCAGAAACCCCTGGGCCTAACTGTAATCTGTTTGGTCTGTGGACTGCCAAGACACAGCTTAAAAGGTAGAAAATGTGTTGTGGCTCTTCCAATGGCAGGAGCCTAAAATCTGCTCTAGGGACACCCAACCTTGAATACTAAAGAAGCAGACATGGACCTAACATTATGGGCCTTAACCTGTAGGTCCTGTGTATCAAAATTGGATGACTGATAGCCAATAAGACAGTCTCTCTGATCAAAGAAGAGATAGCATCTCATGAAATCTCTGTCAAAGCCTTCCTTAAAGGATATAAACAAGAGATTCTTTCCCTTCCTTAAAGCACTAGTTCTGTCTAGATAGTATCTAAGTGCTCTGACAGGGAATGAAGTCATATCCTCAGTCAAGTCTGAGCGCAAAAAAGGTTTAAGAGCTAGAATGACCACTGGTTAGAGCAAATCTGGGCAGTCAGAAGCCAACTGATCCTTTGCTAAGAAGGCAGGAGAAGGAGAAATAGTGATCTCCTTCCAGTGAGGTTTTGTGTCTGAGGGAAGAATATGTCCAAGCATGCACCTCCCCCCTCCTTTTGCAAGATGCCAAAGTCATCAGGAAAACAGTCTTGAAAGCCAAAATCTTACGACTGGCAACCTTCAAAGGTCAAAAGTCAAAGACCAAAGAACCAAAGATAGGTCTCAAAAGGGAATACCCCTATTTGCAATGGGTTTGTCCCTGTGAAAGCTTACAAGAAGTCTATTCAAATGTAAACTCTTGCTCCCTTCCTGGCCAACATATCCCAAAGATAAGCTATTGCAGTTCTATAGCCAGCAATTGTGGCAGGATTCATCCTTTAGAGGCTGAAAAGGGGCCTTATTCAAAGCCATGAGGACTAAAGACAGATCCCAGGCTTATCCCAATAAAAGCTCGCAATAAGTCTGTTCAGATTCAAACATTTGCTAACCTCCTGGCCAAAATGATCAGCTATGGCAGCCCTATAGCCAGCAGTAGTGGCAGGCTTCAGATTTTAATAGCAAATAAGTGATTCAAAATTCTGCTGAGATAGTAGGCTTTGAGCTGACCACCTATTGTGTTGGCACCAGAGTTCAAAAAATGGACCACCTTAACTCAGATTCTTCTAGATGAGGGTCTTTGAGGTGCCATAATTCTATCTGCCACCTGCTCAGAGAATGAATCAAGTGATTCTGAGGTATCTAGATGCCAAAACATGCAGAATTAGATACATGAGATTCTGATGGAACTTCTCACTGAATGGTTGCTTTAACTGATGAGGCCAGTGAGATAGAAGTAATGGAGGTTTGGTTGACAGATTCACTAGATCCCAAAGCCAAAGCATTCTGGGCTACCCTGGTGCAACTACTATCATCTTGCACCTGTAGGTGTTCATTCCCTGTATCACTTTTGGTATGAGTGCTACAGGACAAAAGGAATAGCCGTCCAGACCCTCCCAGGAGATGTTCAATGCATCTATGTTCATAGCATTTGCATCCGGGACTGGTGAGAAATAGATTGGTAGTTTGTGATCCAATTTGGTGGCAAACATGTCCACCATTGGTGTGTACTAGACTAAGCCAAATTAGACTGAATATTTGAGAATGAAGAGACCATTCTGTCTGAATTATTTTGTCTTTCCTGGAGAGACTGTCGACTATGACATTGAGGCAACCCTGAATGTGTCTGGCTCTAACGAGTATGTTTCGAGGATTGCAGTAGACCAAGATGCGCCAAACCAGGAGACACCTGTCCCAAGAGTGTGTTCCCTCTTGTTTGCTCAAATAACTGACTACAGTAGCATAGTGAGTTGCTATCAGAACCCTTTTGTCTAGAACTTGTTTTGAAAGCCCTTTTAAGGCCAGAAACACTGCCTTTAACTCAAGGACATTGATATGAAGCAATTTTCTTGATCTGTCCAATTGCCACTGACTGTCATGTTTTCTAAATGACCTCGGCAACCTTGATTTGATGCATTTGTGAAAATAAGGGTATTGTGTTCCTGTGGATGAAAAGGATAACCCATTTTTTAGATTTTTTGGATCTTTCCACCACTGAAGATGACTTTTCAGAAAGTTTGAAACAGGAATCTTCAGGTCTAGTGACTGGGGATACTGCCAGTTTGTTTTTAGGCACCACTGCAAAGGGCGCATACGTAACCGACCCATTGGTATTGTCCTTTCTAGGGATGCTAGTACACCTATCAGGGACATAAGCAACCTTGGGGTTGTTTGTGATGAGATCTCCATGTCTTGAACAGATTTTCCTAGAATTTTCAACTTATTTTCGGTTGAAAAGACTTTTCCTGTATCAAATCGAAATGGTAGCCCAGAAAGTCGATTTTTTGTGTAGGTTCGAGCTCTGATTTTTCTAAATTATCACAAAGCCGAGATCTTGAATCGTATGGAGGAGTTCTTTTGTCCGGAGCTGGCACTGGTGTCTGGTATTTGCTCTTAACAACCAGTCGTCCAGATATTGGTGAACTCAAATTCCGCGAGACTGAAGAATGAGCTTTGCTTCTTTCACAATCCGCATGAACTATAGGGGTGCAGACGCCAACCCCAATGGCCGTGGTTTGAACTGATACATTTGTTTGTCTACATGGAAACATAGCCAATGTTGAGAATCTGGGTGTATGGGCACGTGAAAGAACGCATCTTTCAGGTCTATCGAAACTAGCCATTCGCATTTTATGACCGAGTTTCTGATTATCTCTGCTATCTCCATTTTAAAAGTTGGAACTAGCAGGCATTTCCCCAGGACACTGAAATCTATCACAGGGCGCCATTTATTGTCGGGTTCTGGTACAAGAAATAATCTACTGTCAAACCTGGAGTTGTGCAATCCTTGAGATGGTAAATTGCGCTTTTTGAAGCATAAGCAGCACGCAATCTTCTAGGTAGCCATGTTTTTCCTGTCTGTAACCGCTTTAAATTATGGGATGTACAGACATGGACGGATTCGACTGGAATATTATTCGATAAACCTTCTCAAGATTTGCACAACCCTTGTATTTGGTACGGAGATCTGTTGAAACTGGTCATTAACCTTTTGTGACCGAGTTTCTTTATAAAATTTGTCAACTCCATTTCACAGCTTGGAGGGACAAACGCATGTTGAGGACACAGAGATCCCTACTGGCCAATGATATTGTGGGATTAATGCAAAGAAAATGCCAGGAATGGTCATCATCCAAGGACCAACCTTGCCCAATGCAGTTTAACTTCCTTGAATAGAGAAGAACTCCTGGTGCAGCCTATCCGTACTGTACACTTATAAAGCACATAGCACATCAACGATCTATGTCTTGATAAACAAAACAATATATTCATCCATAAAAAGCACCATTGTGTCAGATATGATAGAAGTAACAATTTACTGAGAAAATCCAGCGACTTGTAGTCATTTACAGAATAAATAGTGTGTAAATGAACAAAGAAAATGTAACACAATATTTTCAGCAACATGGCGGATTATTTCCTGTCTGTAGCACCTGCAGTAGAGCTACATGAAAGGAGAGTTTCGATTGGAGGGCTACATAGTACCCATTCAAAAAACTGCACAACTCTGAGATGGCAATAATATTTCCACTTAAACCAGCAATTTTTTGTTATTTCTTCTACTACACCAGAATCCCCTATTTCATTGAGAATATTGGTGGGGAAGCATATGTATTATCTTCTCTATAATGAAGTAATAAATGGTCCACCAGCCAGTTGTAGAATAAAGACAAGGCAATGGAGGAAATTAACCATCTTGATGCCTGGTTTGTAGGTTGAAAGCAACGTTGATAAACTTCTGAAGAAGATCTTGTAGGACTGACTGTTTTTCAGGCTACAGGAAATCAGCTAACTGCTGGTATGGTAGAGTACTATTGAATGGTTACTGCTGCATTAATTCATAAAAATCCACCAGGACTTCATGAGAGGGATTTGCTATTGGATGATCTGAAGAATATTTTGGATTCGAGATGAAGGGTCATCTTCTGTGTGTCTACCAAGTAGAGAGGCTACTAGCTTTCTGGAGGTTTAATTACTAACCCCAGAAAACGAGTTTAATCTGCCCAGCTATCAAATCTCAACATCATCTGGTGTTGCAAAAGCAAACTCTAGTAGATCTTCTACTGCTAGCTGTTTTTCAGTCGCAGGAGATCTCTTAACGCCATCTTCAGGAAAATGTGGCTAGTTCCAAGACTTCTGATGAACATTCCTCATAAATGAAGAGGTAGGCAGCTTGAACCAAAAACTGAAGAATCTCCAGTAACAGATCCTCTACCAAAAGCTGTTTTACAGCCAAGGGGGATCTAAGAATGCTGTCATGGATTACTCAACCTTCAGCATGAAATATTGTACTTCAGATCTGTAGAATAGGAAGTTTAAAAACTCCTTTCTTCTTAGCACGAACTCTATGAATTCTAAAAGAACGCATCTGCCGACTTGGAAACAGGCAGAGTAGAAAAAGCTTCACGTGTTGCCTCCTCGACGACCAAAAATTGAATGAGGATCTCTCGACAAAGTCCAACCGACAATGTGTTGTGCGCATGCGCACCTATCACTAACTACGGGGTTCACCTCTCGAACAAGAATAATTTTTAAATATTCTTGTTGGTCGCCGCGTTTTGCCTCCACAAAACCAAGTAAGCATTTGTGAGGATAAGGTAAGGCTATTTTACGCAATAAAAAATAAGGGAGATTATAGGCTCCATTAAGTTTGGTCACCTCAGATTTTCAAATCCGTTGCCATAGCAACCAACCAAATTGAACAAACTGGACCAAATGTTAGCCAGGCAAGATTTCACAGCAGAGAAGATATCTTGAAACCTTGGTAAGGATAGGTGCAACAGATTTCCAGCTACAAGTGTTTACTCAATGGTGAACTGTCAAAGTAGCTATTACTCAGTTAGCTATGGACCTTACAGCTCTGAAAATTTGCCATGACAGAGTATATTTGGCTCCTATTTGGCATTAAAGATGTGATGTGGCAGCCATGTTGTTTCCAAAACAAGGACACAATTACTCTTGGGCAAGCTTTCCTATCCATTTACATTTTGTGCAAATCTGATGAAGCTAGCTGAAATATTTTAGGTTACAGAAAACATTAAAGATTTTAGAACAAACTTTTAGACCTGGAAATTTTAAAAGTGCTGCCATGGCAACAGTTGCCGCTGGATACCCCCCAAAACTTAATCAGCTCTAGATCCTCTTGGGGTAAACATATCCTGAAAATTTGGTGAAAATCCATACAGGGGTTTAGGCTGTGGAACACCCACAAACTTTAAGACCAGAAAATCTTAAAAGTGTTACCATGGCAACAGTGGTAGCCAGATAACCCCCAAAACCTAATCAGCTCTAGATCCTCTTGGGATAAACATGTCCTGAAAATTTGGTGAAAATCCGTGCAGGGGTTTAGGCTGTGGAACACCCACAACTTTAAGACCCGAAAATATTAAAAGTGTTACCATGACAACAGCTGTTACCGGATACCCCCCCGCCAACCTTATCAGCTCTAGATGCTCTTGGGGTATACATACCCTGAAAATTTGGTGAAAATCTGTGCAGGGGTTAAGTCTGTGGAATACCCACTAACTTTAAGACCCGAAAATCTTCTAAGTGTTGCCATGGCAACAGTGATAGCCAGATACACACCAAAACCAAATCAGCTGTAGATCCTCTAGGGATCCTGGGGATGTCCTGAAAATTTGGTGAAAATCCATGTAGGGGTTTAGGCTGTAGAACACCCACAAACTTTAAGACCTGAAAATCTTAAAAGTGTTCCCATGGCAACAGTGGTAGCCGGATACCCCCAAAACCTTAGCTGCTCTAAATCCTCTTAAGGTAAACATACCCTGATAATTTGGTGAAAATCTGTGCAGGGGTTTTGTCTGTGGAACACCAATAATCTTTAAGACTTGAAAATCTTAAAAAAGTTGCCATGGCAACAGTTGTTACCGGATACCTTCCAAAACCTAATCAGCTCTAGATCCTCTTGGGGTAAACATCCCCTGAAAATTTGGTGAAAATCTGTGCAGGGGTTTAGGCTGTGGAACACTCACAAGCTTTATGCCTCACAGTCTTATATAGGCATATATATGCAGTAAAAGGTACCATTTTGAGTCATTTTAGCAGGCCTAAGGTGACCTTGAAAACAATAGCCAAGGTCAACAAACTGGATGCTGGTACTCCATCATGTACTCAACCTTCAAAGCCATTTTCAATAGTTTCCTTGCAATATAGTCAGCATTAAGTGTGAAAATATCTCCAAAAAGGCCAAAAATGGGACCGGTGAGGTACTTTGGCGGTCTATGGATGATGTTCAATGAAGAGCTTCAAGATCAAATTTTTGCATGCTTACAGAGGACATATATATGTATTATATATACCAACCATATGATGATCTAACTTTTTGTATATGAGAACTAGGCCAAAACGTAAAAAAATGGCCAAAATCTGACCTTTAAGAGGCCACCAGTGATCTTGAAATTGAAGGTCAAGGTCACAAAACAACAGCATTCGTGGCATTGCCCATATATACCCAGATACCAAATTTAAAAGGTCTAACTAAATTATTTTTTAAGTTATCGTGTCCGAAAGGAAATCTCTGCAGCGGCGGAGGCGGGGTGACCATACTGAATCCTAAGTATCCCCAACTTTCATCCGGGGATACAATAATCATAATACACAAAGAAAATCTGCAACTGTCATTTAATATTACACAAAGGTTTTTCACCAAAGTATTTTCAGATCTAATATTACTGTGCTTACAAATCATGTTCAGCAAGTTTATTTTTCGGCTTCTTCATTCTGATTTTCTGAGTCCTTAAGAATAGACAGGTGCAAAAATAAAAACAACCCTAGCATAAATTAGATCACAACTCATTTCTAAACCAGCACTTAATTTTGACAATACAACCTTTCTTACAAAATACCTGCTTGTATATCACAGAATGTCCTTACAGAAATTCCAGTGACTGGGTAAATTTTAATCATTATGTAAAATATCTGTAAAGGATCCAGAACCCTATTTACAAAAGATGATTAGTGAAAGATTAGTGAAAAGTAGCTTATGTTAATCAAAAATTTTGATTAGGTCTCACATTGGTATTTACAGTAAAATGGGGCTGAATTCTGATTCATTTTTCACTCATTTTGATCCACCCATCAAAATAGATTGAATTGAATTGATGGTTGAATCTTCTGCACTTAACCCCAATATCTGTTTAATTATGTAAATACTGATTCAGTGCAAAGCTTATCTGTGAACCATATATAAACTATAATCTGATAGTTAGTTCAGCTATTTAATTATTCTACTTAAAGTGTATTCCAATTATCAGAGCTCTAGAACAGACATTCAACTGGAATTCTTACAATAAGCAGATTAAAAAGAAGCTTTCACTAAAATCTCACCTTTCAAAGAGCACAGTGTGCCACTGCCCGTCGGACACCTGCTTGTCTGAGCGGATGTAGAAGAGGTTGTCAGGAGACTGCTTGCCAAGGTTGTAACTGACCTCCAGCTTGCCTCCCACTATAGCCATGGCAAGGTAATCCCCCTCCACAGTCCCTGACTTGTGGACCAGTAACAACAAGCCATTTGAGGCAGAGGTCTGGAACCGAACCTCAAACTTATTGCTCATCTCACTACGGTTCCTGCGAAGCCAAAGACAGGATATTATGAGGATTAAATTAGATCAAGTAATACTGGGACCGATCATCAGTAATACAGATTTTTAATACAATTTCCTGTCATGAACCAGATTTGATCGCAGTGATCACATGTTCAAATAGATAACCACCTGATCACTGATATCTCTCAGATTATTACAGAACAGAAAGACTGGGTCATGTTGCCATGTATTAGAGATTCTGCCAAGAGGTAATGTAAGAGGGTTCCAGGGTACAAGGAAAAGACTCCAGAAGTGTTACTTAAGGATGAATTTCAACCTATATTTTGTCACTTCAGTTGACCCTGATTTCACTCTACTCAAACCACACCAGCATGTTTTTCTATTACATACACAATGTCTGTTTTGAATTTTTTTTCTGTACTGCAACCAATTGACAACCAATTGATTACTTTGACAAATAGGCCCAGGCAGAAATTTTCCAGTTTGTGGTAATTACCTCTCAGGACAAACACCATCCCCATCATTTTCTTTGTAAATGTATAGCTGTTACGACTCTTTAAGGCCATTTTTTATTTAATGCAGATTTCTATGAATATTGCTGCAAGTGATGACCATTCTGACAAAATTTATGCACACTGGCCAACTTCATATTTTTATCTTGTGTAACATTCAAATGATTCTTGTTTTAAAATACCTAATGGATATCATAAGACAATATGCTTGTACTGATGATTATGACTGACTAAACAACAATGATCTAATTTTAAAATTTTGCAATCTGGCCAAATTTCCATTTCAAAATTCAAATTTTTTAATAGGTTGTGCAACGAATAATTTACAAAAAATTACTACAGAAAAAATATACAATTTAGATATCTGTACACAGTTGAAGCTCTAACTTACTTTTTGGTCACACTGTTTGGATATCTGTGATAGGAGGTTCCAGAGAATTTCACAGGCAAGTTTTTGTTGTCCACAGTCAGAGCTGAAATATAAAAATGTCAATTTCAGTAAAAATTGGTTTCTATAAATGAGGTATTAAATGAACATAGTAAGTTTTACTACTTATGAAATAGTGCATATGTTTTATCTTTTCAACCACAAATATTAATCTGCAAGTTACTCTAGTTCCACAAATCTTCTATAAAAATAAGTTTTTAAAAGAGAATTTACTGTCCATCACATGCCATATTTGACCCATATAGGGGATATATGGCGTGGGATGTATTAGTTTTGTATACATCGGCGCATCAGTACCATGGAATATGTTTCAATAACTTCCAGTTTTTCACTAATATCTCAGAAACTATGTAATCTACAAATATGTATCATATCATCAGAAAGGTCTTTTTACCGTGATTCTGCTTGTGTTTGTTGTGTAAAAATCCATGCAGAAATGACTGAGACATTGCACGTTAAAGATTGAAGTTTTCATTTTCACTGTTGCCCATGCTTTTTGACAGCCTTTTTCACATTCTCTCATTAAATATTAATTTATTTAACTCATAAATCATACAAACTGGTGGATACTAAAAGTACAACATCCCTCATTAGACATATACAGAAAAATATATCAATAATGCAAAATATACTACACACTCATATAACATTGTTATCTTCATTTGTGATATTTTTGCTGTATGTCATTCGGGAAGTTTTCCTATTATATGTGGACTATCTGTACATGTAAAACTACCACAGGCAGAATTTCACACATTAATTCACGAACCCATTTAAATAGAACTCTGATAAGCAGATTTGACTTTTCATTAGAAATACAAGGTCTTTTAAGGGCCATCTCTAATGAAATACTGCATAAATTGAAATTTCTAGTGAATTTCTTAAAAATTAGTGAAATTTTTTTTCTAACTAAAATTTCTAATTATACAGTATATTCTGGAAGGCTAGCTAAGTAGAGGTTCTGGTCCCTTTAGAATTGACTTGAGATTTTACAGCTCTAACTTGTATATTTATTTTTAATACACGAGGTTAAATGGTAATTGCAACAGAAAAATCATTCTAGAGAGCCACTACTTAAGTCTATTTCAAAGAGAATTCACACATATTATTTTCCTGGATTAAATGAAATGCATTAAATAAATAATCATTTACTTAACATAGGTAAAAGAGACCGGGGTGATTTTAATTCTCAATGACCACTCAGATTACAACAATTGAAGACTGCACAATTATGTAATACTACTACTTGCTGGCTCCATTAATTTTTCTCCTATTTTACTCAATGTGCTTCAGTGTTTCAGCATGCTCATAAATCAAAGATGCAAGACTGGTATGCGCAAAAGGGATCTGTCACAGGTCAGCAAAATTTGTACAGTATATAGCTATTCATGTAAAATTTGAGCTGATTTCTGGGTTATCTTTTATTTATCCCTTTTAAAACCCAGGTTTTGGACAAAACACCCCTGTCCTTCAACTACGGTCTGAGCTTCATATGCGACCTTGTGACACAGTGGTAAAACGTCTATTACCTTGTGCATTCTACGAGAAGTTTTTGGAATTTCTGCCTCTGAATTTGGTACTGTGGGCATGTGGAGATGAAGGCGAGCATACGCAAATGAATTTCTTGCTTTGGTACCTGAACGTGTAGTCCACGGTGGATTTTTGGCCACTATGTCACAACTCTGCATATGAACCCCACTTGATATTTGATGGACATGGACGTTTTGCCCAACGCCTATAACTGGGGGTTAAACTGCCTGTAGTGTGACTCGGTTTTAAAAGGGATCAATAAAAGATAAGTCAGAAATCAGCTCCAATTTTACAACTAAAACTAAATCTATAACTCACTGCGTTCACACTTATTGCCTGTATAGCCCATTCTACACCTGCATTCGTACTCGTCCAGTAGCGGCACACAGACACCCTCATTCAGACACGGCTCCTGGCTACAGGGTGGACCCTGATACTGCTTCACATCCTGGTGTGAGATGGAGCTCTGAACTAGGCTATCAATACGCTGACCATTCTCATAAAACTGAAACAAACACAGGAATACATCAGTCGATTCAAAACAACAGGTGCCAGAAAATTGATCGAGAAAAATGATTAAGAATCTGGGGCAATTACAACTTTCACAGAAATGAAGTGTACAAAGATGTAAATGATGACTAGCCCAGTACATAAACAGCTGACTTAAAGGTAAATTTTCAAAGGAAATGTATTTTACACATTTTGGCAATGACCCATGCTTGTCTAGCTGCTACATAATTTTTTTAGTGGTCAAGGTTGTGGTAAAACTTGTACCTGTTGAACCTGGCATGATAAAATTACAAGAATTATAAAACTGCTTTAAACATATTTCATTAGCAATTAGCACAATTGTAAAATAAAATTATACTAAGCCCTCTTGCAGGGTGAAATATTTACAGATGATGTGAAGATGAAGCTGCACCAAAGGGTCACTGCTAGCAGGGATAGGATCAAAGTGTTTTGATTTGTCAATAAATGTATGAACTGCTTCAAGTATTTTAATAATTTTCTCAAACCACAAATTGAGTTATCAGAAAGAGGTAATGATCGCAAGAGTTCACCTCTGTTATTTGAGTATAATGAGTACAAGAAAATGTAAGATGCATGAAAAACCTGAGAATTATAGAGAACTGGCTGAATATATAGTAGTAGTACTTACTGAGATCTTTCGGATGGAAAATATAATAAAGAGATAATGTATTATCAAGAGGAGCTACTCACTCTTTGCACTGCTCCATTGAGTCCAACTGACATGCCCACTTCAGGGTTGTACTTGCCTGGGTAGTTTCCAACATACACACTGGACGGAACATTCAGCTCCTTCATTTGTCCCTGTAAGATGGAAAGTGTGGAGATTAATATCTCATGGCATCTATCTTATTGTGGAAATATTTCACTGAGGATTTAGTAACAAGCTTCCTACAGAATAACTGATACGATACAGTAGAACCTTATTTATCTGGCCCTCTATAATCCGAATCTCCAGATTAACCGATCTGAAATCTTGTCTACCTAAAATATAAGGCATGGTCTGCCATGAACAATAATACACGATTATACACATTTTCACACACTATTTATTCTAGCCGTCTGTAAAGAATACCACCCACAAAAAGGCCTTACTTATGTGATCTTTAACACCCAACTACACAAATTTCACATATACACAATTTACACATATTGAAGAACAGGTGAAAAAGTAATAAAGTTCTATAAAATGACCTCAGAATGTCCTTCCACTGGCATTGCATCATCCACTGTCATGGTACCGTGTCTGTTTGTCCGAGAAATGCTCACTTTATGCCACTTGTGGAGTGACACTGGATCTTCACTCCTAAATACAAAATTTTTATGTACGTGTAATATGTGTGTGTAAATGTATTGCTTTTTCTTCTCTTTTTTGTGTAATATAACCACATCAAAGTCACACTTCATTAGCATAGTGAGTGGGTTAATGTGTTACCTATTGAGCAATCCTAGTTGTGTTTAACTTATATTTAAGTAAATACATGAGTGAGAAAAGGTCAAGTCCATCTGACACGATAAAATGTTCTGTCTTAGCTAGCTATTATATTAATAAAGTATACCTATTTATAAAATGGTTTCTTACTCCATTTTCTCCGAATTATATAAAGACTTGCAACAAGTTGACCAAATATATAACTTATCCGATAAGATTCCAATATAATCCCGCACTTTGTTCATCTACATTACCACAGAATTAATTAAGTTTTATACCAAATATATAACCACACAGACAGACAGACACTACAGAAAAAAATTATGTGGCACTCTCGGCTTCAGTAAAAATTGTATAACAAACCTGATTAAAGCGATGCCACCTCCCAGGTCGTATCTGAACTCTACATGTGCATTGACTAGAACTAAAGCCACAAAGTCTCCCTTGGGGTTGTTGTCTTGTGCAGTGTAAAGAATAACACCTGCAAATACAATGGATATGCAGAATCCTGTCATAAAATCAATTTTAGGATTTTTTAAACAGGTGATAACTGTAAAATTTAGAGGTAGGGTCAAACATACAAGATAGATAATATTGGAAATAAACATACAATTCAGATTTAGGATCAACACTGATTTGTTAAACTGGCTTGTCAGTAACAATAACAATAGAATACACAACATAACTAGACCTAGCGCATCGGAGAACCGATGCAAATTGTATCCACCAGAAAGAAAACTCACCAAAGCCAATCAACCATCGCTTAACCTTGAAGGAGGAGCCCAAGGTGAAATCTGACCACATCAAAATATTCTTAGCCCATGATTTCCTATAGGTTGGTGTGACATTGAAAACCTCTAGGAACAAGAATAAGCGAGTTAAAGGGACTTTTAATTTTGGCTATCCTCATTTGACCCTGAAGGAGGGGCCAAAGGTCAAATCTGATCACATCAAAAGATTCCTAGCCCATGATTTACTATATGATGGTTTCACATTACAAACCTCTAGGACCAAGCAAAAGCGATTTATAAGCACTTTTAGATTTTGCTATCCTCATTTGACCTTGAAGGAGGGGTCCAAGGTCAAATCTGACAACATCAAAAGATTCCTAGTCCATGATTTTCTATAGGTTGGCTTCACATACCAAGCTTCTAGGACCAATAATAAGGGAGATATAAGCACTTTTCATGACTGAGAAAGAAACGCCTGTGGCGGCCATCTTGTTTTTCAAAATGAGGCCAAAAATATTTCCAGTCAAGATTTTGTAATGAGGAACATATCCTGCGAATTTGCAATCTCTACCTATAATACCCTTTGCTCTAGAGGGCCAACAAAAGTCCTTGCTGAAAGTCCAAAAAATGGCCACGGCGGCCATCTTGATTTTCAAAATGAGGCCAAAAATATTCCCAGGCAAGATTTTATGGTTATGAATATATCCTGCAAATTTGAGAAGGCTAGCTGTAATATTTTTTTTCATTAGAGCGGTAACGGTGAAATATCTCTACACACTGCGGCGGCGTAACAAAGCGAAATCCATAGTATCCACCGGATGCTATCCGCTGGATACAATAATAAATCAGGGACCTAGTCAGCCATCATCAAAATCTAGCATGTAACTTTTCACATTAACAAGTCTCAGTCTCCATGACAAACAACAATAGAAACTGTAGTTATAAGATATTTACAATGCAATACAGCAATATAGACAAGAGTGGCTTCATACCTGTGGGTGAATTTGAGAGGAACCAGACCTCAAATGAGAAGGATCTGCCCATATGTCTTGAGACTGGAAGCTGGATGTATGCATCTCTGTTAAACTGAGGCACGGTGATGTCACTGGCTAGTACTGCAAAGCAAGGGACAATCATCATAAATTTTCACCCATTTGGTTCATATTTTTGCAAAAATATGACAGATACATAGAAGATATTTAAGTGATGTGACTGAAACCAAACTAAAGTAACATTGTTGGCTGGGAATTAGATATATTTCTGTTACCTTAAAATTAAGTGATCTTACCGTCAACCACTGCACACAAGAGAAAATTCTCAGATACAAATTTAACTTAAATAACTGAAGAAAAATGCAATTTAAACAGTTTCTGTGAGCAGTGTTTACAGTAAAATGTGGATCAACAAGAAACCAATTTGTAAAATCATGGCAAAACAATGACATTGCTGATGTGCATGGAAATAATCCTGCAACCAAATAAGACATGAAGAGTTAGTCAGCTAAGGGAACAAATCAAACATGTACACTCAAGTATTGAACACTTTAAGAATATTTTTATCATAATTGGGTAGGTTGATCACATCTGGAAAACCAAAACAATAGCAAAAGTGCAGATAAAGTAACAGTGTTTAGTGCAATAAAAGGAGTGCTTTACACAAGTCTCACCATGTTTACAGGTGTCTCCCTGTCTGCCCGGTGGGCAAGCACAGAAGAAGTCCATCTCAGTGAGTGGGGTACAGGTCCCTCCAGCATGGCAAGGATTGGGTTCACACACTGACATGCTCACTGGCTTCTCACACTCATTCCCTGCAATATGTGAAGAAAACATCAATACTTTTAATTTTCGCAAAGTAAAATATAAAGTTATGTTCACACTTTTGAGATAGGGACCTTCACAAAGTAATACACTCACCACATACTTCATGAGTGTCTGGGTAATGCCCCATTCACACTACTGGCGGTACGTCCTGCGGTTATAAGTTTTCTCGGTGGAGGAACCGCCCCCAGGTCACCCCCCACTTCGTCCGAGTTGTTCACACTACAGGTGGACGGTCTCTGATTGGACACAGTTTTTTAACCGTCAACAACAGTCAGATGACAGTACCACAAACGTTGGTTACTGAGAGACAACCTCCATTAACCTCAACTCACCTTCGGTAGCCATAGGACGAACACGTGGCGAAACGACCAATACCTTAACTCGCCTTATTTCGCCGTATTACACCAAAAGATGACTGAATCACAACCTTATGTACACCGTGGACCACACCCTTGGTTACCGGAGAAAGAAATTCATAAGTGTATGTGCGAAACGGTCTGCACATGCTCACGGTACTGAAATCTGAGGTGGAAAATTCAAATATTTTAAAACTTTGGTAGGACTTGCAAGGTAATGGACGGTTCGCAACTGACTCACAAGGTGATTCAAGGACAGGGACATTCCACCAAACGCGGATTACTGCGGCTGATACTGCCTGCAGTGTGAATGGGGTTTAACGAACCTATATCATTTTTATTATGATAAGTTCAATACAATGGAATCTATTGGAGCCTATGTTATGTCAATTTCTTCTTATCTTGACATATGCAGAAGTTGTACAGGTTAGTTATGTTGGAATTCAATCTGTGACTTTTTAGCCGGTTCACCAGACAATTTCTGTGGTTATTTGAGTTACCTACCTAAGGATCTTTCTGCGAGCTTACAGTTACACGAGTAATTTACTTCACAAACCCTGTCTTTAGATTTATTTACCTGACACTCCCTCCACAGACTTCCTTTTAGATATCTACTTAACGAATTCATTGTATTTGATTTATTTACCTGAGAATCCCTCTGTACACTTGCTGTTAGACAAGACATTTACTTGACAAACCCGCTGCATTTGATTTATTTACCTGAGAATCCCTCTGTACACTTGCACTGGTAGTTCTCAGTATCAATCATCAGGCAACTGGCTCCATTCTGACAGGGCAGACTGTTACACGGGTTCTCTCCACACTCCACTGCAACACATGTCCATATAAAACATAACATACCCTTGCTGAAGGCCAAAACTTGGAGATATACACTATATTTAACAGGTAAGGTCATATGAGTACAGGCCCTCAATGTGACCAACATGTTGCCATTGGTTGTGTTGAAACCCATGACCACAGAGGTAAGAGTCAACTGACTAAATACCATATTGTTACCCACTTGGCCACTCTGTACAAAAGGAAAGTCCATCAATAGGTTGAACAAATTGGGATAAAGTGTATATTACCTGCTTCAACCATAGCAGGTGTTCAGATGTGAGAATTAGAAGTCCTGATACAGAACACCACTCATCTCAGCAATATAAACAGTCATCAGTACTCTAACATTGCTATTTTGGGAAATCTGACCATCAGACAGACATTCAAACACACACTTACAGAAAAATATTTCATTTGTGTGTGTATAAAGGTTATTCTGCAGTACTATGAAGTTACTTTCAGTGAAAATATTCATAATTTCAACTAAAATGATAACAAGCAGAAGGTCCAATAATGGCAGTTAGCAAATTTTAAAGACTCCTCTACCTTTTTATGCACCATATCAAAACATGAGGACTGTACTCACAGATACCACTTCCTCCCTTCACATCCGTTGAGTCGGGGTACAGGTCATATTCATGACTATTCTTTTCACCTTTAATCTTCAATGTTTCTATACAACCAACCAGACCTTCCTTGATGCCCACATTCTTAAATATTCTGGAAATTCGAGAAATTTTGAAAGATTATTTACTTGAGAAGTATAAACTGTTGACCCCTTTTCAGTCATATCTAAACGGGAATGAAAACCTCTTCTATATTTCAAGATGTCACACTAAATTTAAGTGAGACAAATCCTTGAGAACGAGATTATTAAATCCTACATGAAAGGAACTTTTACTTATCAAAATTCTAATTAAAGGTTTTTGATTGCATTTGTTTCAACACTAATCTGTATGTGTTGGATATGAAGATGGCATTTTTTAAAATTTTATTTAATTTTACAGAGGTTACTTGATGTTTTGATATGACTGTAAATGTAATATAGCAGTACAACAAATTTGCATGAGAGAATCAGTAATGACTTCACACTACAAAATGAATATTTCAAATTATATACATATATTTTCATAATTATATATTGGTTGTTCATAATCATTTTATTGCCTCGTCAATTGTCACCTTAAAATGCTGAACAGTACAGACAATTGTTTATACTACATACATATAATTTTTTATTTGGGACTAAATTTACTAGCTCCCTTAGAATATATTCTGAAAATAAAAACAAACCGAACTACTCTTGAGTGATGGCTAATTAAACCTTCAGTGACAAGAATGCATATGATTAAACCTACTCTTGGGTGGCTTTTGGTACATATCCGAGGTAGATGTCAGTTTGCAGATTGAGTGATTGGAGATTTCCAGGACTGGTACCTGCCACACTGGGTCCATTATCTATACGCAGATGTCCCTCTGTGTTAAACCTCCTGGCCAACACCTTGTGGTATGTGTTCATCCTGATCGGGTCAGCACTGCGAATCCCAGTGGCACCACTGCCAAGGTCATACCTAAACACATAAAATACACAGAAAATATACAGTGGGTCACCAGATGTCATATCCCATAGTGTACAAATTACACAGAAAATATACCAGAAGTCACCAGATGTCATATCCCATAGTGTACAAATTACACAGAAAATATACCAGAAGTCACCAGATGCCATATCCAATAGTGTACAAATTACACAGAAAATGGATCACAGTAGCACCACATTCCCAGGTGATACCCAACCTGCAAGTCACATCAAATAGTATACAAATTACACAGAAACTCTATTATTACAGTGGCACAATATTCCAAGGTCACATCTAACAGTAAACAAAATGGAGTGAAAATGTACTGGTATGTCACCGCTGCCACTTTTATGACTAATGGCGGGCAAAATAAACAGAAATAATCCAATGTGTAAAAATGTCAAAGTTAAATATTGATAGGCACAAACACAAATGTAATGCCGCCTACTGGTTTAGTTTTTGTCACTGCCATACCATTTATACTTTGTATATCACTGTAACCTCACTAATTATATCACTTCAGAAAAAGTGAGAATTGGTGCTTCATACTATGCAACTGTGGCACTACTCCCCAGATCATACCTGGCACAAAATAATGTGAGGAAACTAATTTACCAGTCTTGGCAATTCCATTAAACTTGTCATATATTACAATTGCTTCTTTCTAAACTATTCTATCACCTCTCATTTCCTCATATTAAATGATAGAATGTAATTCTACCAGCTCTCACTTTGTTATATCAAATTACCCCACTACCTGAACTCTACATGTCCATCCTTGAGGGTCAAGGACATAAAGTCTCCAGTGCCATCCTCGGACTGTCCAGCATATAAGAGAATACCATTATTGTTTACAGAGCGGAATTCTATCTCAATAACCAGTTCCTTGCTCAGATGTTTCACTCTCTTCAGCTGCAGGTAGGACATTCCACTGAAGGCTGGTACAATGTAGCTCATCTCTGCAAGTAAATCAAATCTTAAAGTTGAGAGGTTAAAGACCATTCACAGTTGCTCATTCTTTGGACATATGTGAAACTAAGATAAACATCCTAACATTTATTATCCACCACGCGACGTATTTACCCTAAATACGGGGAAATACAGACCGGGATGTATTTTTTTTGTATACACCGGCGCCCCGGTACTATGGATATTGAATTTGATTAACTTCCGGTTTTTCAACAATATCTCGGAAAGTATGTAACTTAAAAATATATATAATATATCATTACAAAGGTGCTATTCTAGCGCTTCTGTTCATGTATGTTGCATAAATATCCATACAGAAATGACTGAGATATTGCAAGGTAAAGATTGAAGTTTTATATTCAGTGTTGCTCGTGCTTTTTGACAGTCTGTTTCACGTTTTCTCATTAAATATTCATATCATTTGACCCATAAATCACACAAAATGGTGGATAATAAAAGTAAAACATCCCTCATCAGACATATACAGAAAAAATATATCACTCATGAAGATTAACAATATAATACTCGTGCTGCGCACTCGTATAATATTGTTATCTTCATTCGTGATATATTTTTTCTGTATATGTCATTCGGGACGTTTTCCTATTGTACATGGGAGAGACATGTCTCAGAATTTGGCCATATGTGAAACTAAGATAAACATCCTAACATGTACATGGGAGAGACATGTCTCAGAATTTGGCCATATGTGAAACTAAGATAAATATCCTAACATGTACATGGGAGAGACATGTCTCAGAATTTGGCCATATGTGAAACTAAGATAAATATCCTAACATGTACATGGGAGAGACATGTCTCATTCTTTGGCCATATGTGAAAATAAGATAAATATCCTAACATGTACATGGGAAATACATGTCTCAGAATTTGGCCATATGTGAAACTAAGATAAACATCCTACCATATACATGGGAGATACTTGTTTCATAGTTAATATATAAAGACAGCACTGCCACTACAAACAGAATGGTTTAGAGAGGATTTTAGTGTTAAACAGGTGTCACATAATAACTCAACTGGCAGCTGGAATGGTTTGGTTATTCTCAGATGACACTTCTACATAAAACAAAACTGGAATTTGGTATGACATTTTTTCCGGAGATGAAAAATTTTGGCCTTAAACTACAATAACTATTGTAATTTTACAAAAGTAGCCTTTCACTGACCATTATGAAACAGACAGAGCTAACAAATACTTGATGAGTTTGTGTGGTGCACTGACATACTGGAAAGTGAAATTCACAAAAATCTGTTTCATGGTTTGATTCTAAAATATTTGTACAATATTGTTAACCTTACTACAGATAATGCATTGGATTATCAGGTCAATTAAAAAAAGAGTAGAAAAGAGAATTTAAAATGGAATGTACATGAAAATATTTAAAAAAATTTAATGAGAATTTATTTTTGTGTTATATTACATAGTTTATATTTTTAGATGTATCCAGTGGTTGTGTTTTTGATGTAATGGTGTATGCTCTAAATCATAATAAAAGGGACAGCTTGTCCAAAACTGTTATTTTCAATTTTTCAATGAAAACGGGATTCTCTGATATTAGTGCCAATCATGACTACTTTTGGTATGAATGTATCTATTATCTCTACCGTCACATAGATGTTAAATTTCATACAACCAAGATCAGTGTGCATAAATTATTGAACATTCACTGATATACTAACTTAAAATTTCACTTTAATTAATTTCCTTTTTCAATTTTATAAACATTGTAAGATACCATAATAAATTTTAATGCAATGAATGAAATTAAAAATGCTTAAACCTATCCTTATTTCATTAGACAGATGCAAGGAAAAAGTTTCTGCTCAAGGGAGTAAGGACACATATCACTATAAAATTAACTTAAAATGGATGTTCTTGGGTCATGCTTTTAAATGAAAGAAATGAAGGAAACATTTTTCTCACAGACTTTTTATAAAAACACATGCACACACTATCAAAGTACCAAAGCATTCTAATGTATCTTGTTTATAAAACATCAAGAAACATATATCTTAAAATAAAAAGAAATGATACGTTTATTTGCTTGTACAATGTACAATAATATGGTTCATGTATGTAAACAAATCTATTGGAAATAAACTGTGAATAAATGCTAAAATAAGAAACACTGACTGTTGAAAACAAACATAATTTATTCAAGGTTGACTTAATATTCACTTTTAATACAGGTAATTTAGCTAAGAACAAGACCACTGCCGCGGTGTGTATCTCCCGCCGAGCATTAAAGGGGACCTAACTTTAACACTTTTGAAGATATTTCACATTTTACCTCTTTCATTATTTTGCTACAAATAACAAAATGACTATTACTCACTTATGGCATGCAACAGAACCCTACACTATGTACCATGTTATAGCTAAGGACAAAGTAGCTGAACAACATATTTTAGGAAAATACTCTAACTGCAATAGTTTTGGAGTTACAATGGCTTTACTCAACAGTCAAAATTTCAAAGTAGCTATTACTCAGCTATCCGAGGTGCAACAGGTCTGAAACTTTACTATGGGATAGCTTACCAAAAAGTAGATGGATAACATATTTGAAAAGATTTCCCTAACTTTAATACTTTTGAAGATATTTGACATTTACTTCTTCTGTTATTTAGCTACAAATGAGAAAATAGCTATTACTCACTTATGGCATGCAATAGAACCCCAAACTATGTACCATCTTATGGCTAAGGACAAAGTAGCTGAACAACATATTTCACGAAAAAACTGTAACTGCAATACTTTTTGAGTTATGAGTCCTTTACTCAAAGTAGAAAAAAAATCCACGGCAGCCATCTTGTTAACACCCGTGGCAGCCATCTTGTTTTTTACTATGTGATAGCTTACGAAAAAGTATATGTACAACATATTTGAAAAGATTTCCCTAACTTTAATACTTTTGAAGATATTCGACATTTACTTCTTCTGTTATTTAGCTACAAATGAGAAAATAGCTATTACTCACTTATGGCATGCAATAGAACCCCAAACTATGTTCCATCTTATAGCTAAGGACAAAGTAGCTGAACAACATATTTCACGAAAAAACTGTGACTGCAATACTTTTTGAGCTATGAGTCCTTTACTCAAAGTAGGAAAAAACCCCACGGCAGCCATCTTGTTAACACCCGTGGCAGCCATCTTGTTTTTCAGAATCAGGAGAAAAAGATTCCCTGGCAAGTTTTTCCAATGATGAATGTATCCTGCAAATTTGGAAGCTCTAGCTATAATTTTGAGCTATGAGTCCTTTACTCAAAGTAGAAAAAAAATCCACGGCAGCCATCTTGTTAACACCCGTGGCAGCCATCTTGTTTTTCAGAATCAGGAGAAAAAGATTCCCTGGCAAGTTTTTCCAATGATGAATGTATCCTGCAAATTTGGAAGCTCTAGCTATAATAGTTTTAGAGATAGAAAGGCTTTTGTAAAAACGTGACGAACGGACACACGCACGCACGGACAGAGGGCATTTTATAATCTCCCGTACCGGGCCTATCGGCCGGCGGGAGATAACAATGTATTGCTGATGATGCAATATAAAGCTTGGATATTACTAAAGACATGAACCTTTCAGAGAGCAGTGATTGAACATGATCAGCTCGATTACAGATCCACAATCAATTTTAAACCATTCAAAACTATTGGTATAAACCTTACACATGCCTAATTCTTTTTGGTCTAGTGAGGGTTAAGTTATTGAATTTGCTTGGTACCTTAGGGATCCATTGCCACTATGGTGTACATATCTGACCGGGGTTACTGATACATTCTATGGCGTTGCCTTCTTTTCCAATGTGACACTGACACTTAAAGAAATAAATACAATATGGACTTTCCTGCCTCGTGTGGTGTGGCCCATTCAGCTGGGACCCGTTGGTCTAGAGAGTGGGAACAATGCATTACACATACTGTTAATATCAACTAATACAAACTAGCATGCTCAGATAGAAAAATAGCTTGAGTTGCAAGAAGGAATAAATCAAGATTTGATACAAAATCACAAATATTACACATCAATTATAGAAATCATAAATATTACACATGATTATAGAAGCTAAATCAATTAACTCACCAGATAAAATATTCTCAGGGGCAATATTCAATTCTGAAAGCATGGTCAAAATCAGGTGTTATTGAAATGTGAAAAGGGTACTATAAAAAGAGTGACACAACAATACTTGTAATACATGAAACATAATTACAAGGTTACTTAGAACAATATGATTACATGGAATTGTAGTTATACAAAATGATATCAGGAGTAGTATGTCAATAGTTTTTTACAAGAATGAAAAACAGGGATTTCTCATGTCATAAACTGTATTAGAATTTGCTTCTTTTAATTAAATGATGTGTCAATGAAAACTGTTTTTGTTTTCGTAAAAAGCTTCATAAAAAAGCTACAATCTACTCTCTGAAAATGTGAAACCTGTCATTAAGAATCCAGCAGCAAAATATTAAACACTTTGTACAAAAAGAATCAATTTTATTACCTATAGTTCTCTTTTTAAGGGATTTCTTAAGGTGATAAATTTTAAGAGATTAAATACAAAATAAAGCACTAGTAATTTTACAGAAATAAAGATTAACATCCATATCTACATGTAATACTAATTCTACTCTTTTAGACATGTAGTACACAGAAGCTCTATCAGAAGAGATAACAGACTAAAAGTCAGGGTATTAGTTTAGAATGACAAAAACAACCATTTTACGTTAACACTGACAGGATTTTGTTAGAAATGTTAAAATTACATGCAGAACATTAACAAGTCAAGTAAAATATTCCCTTGTGTTATTATGTCAGAATGCATAAATGAATAAAAAATAAAATACAAATAAAATCGGCAAAGTTGGAATGAGTAAATTACATCTTTGGTCTACTGTAACCACATTCTACTTCAGTATTGCCAATTCTGGAATGATATCTCAAATAGTTTCTTTAAATTACCACAAGCACATTTTTAGATGACAACCATGGACACCATATTTTTTTACAATGGGCCCAAAATAATGATCTGTATGGCATAAAAAGAAATCAATATATATATGAAGATTACGTGTAAATTTTTTTATTTGAGTTAAGAGGAATATTGGGATGACTGACACTGCAAAAATATGTCCACCTCTCAGTGGGATGGTGTAAATTATAAAATGTATATTGAATAAGTTAATATTTTTAATTTCAACAAATGAAGTAAAAGCAGGTTGAGTGTTATATTATTAACTAGATAGTGTGTTCTATTAGAAAACATACACTGCAACAAAAAGTAAACTAATAAAATACATTGACTGCATGCAATATAAGATGATATATTATTATCAATCATATCTGATTAAAGAAACAACATGATCACACTAAAATAAAATGTATAGCAATGACTTCATAGTGTGTCACTCCCAAAACATATAACCCAACTGGATAATGTACAACTCATCATATGATGAAATACAGGGTAGGTATCTGCTAATATTTGTGATGAACTTGTTTGCATGATTTATATTGTGAAAGGACATATACAATATGCTGCAAACACAATATGGCTACTGGAGCGTTTGTTGCCATGGAGGTAGTCATGACAATCAAAAGAAGCCTTCCATGTGAGATGATACTTTAGAGGCTGACAAAAATAAAAAAATAAACCAAACCAAGAAAAGGTATAATTTTTTAAAACTCTGACGAAATGTCTTATTTTGTCCCCAAAAATCTGACTAAATATCTTATTTTGCCCAAAATATAAAATACATTTCAGTAACCAGAATAATTTAAATATGCTGAATCTGCTTCCTAATATTTCTCTGAATATTAGCCACTGCTACTGAAGCATTTACCGTTTATTTCAATAGTGTTCTATGTGACTTACCACTGATATAAAATGGAAAGACTTTATGTCCAATCAAAAGTGAAAACTCTCTTAGGGAGATCTCTCAGTATATGACCAAGTCATGATAGTATATACAGCAGCACATCCAGCTAAAAGACAACTCCATAACTAATTTGCTAGTTTAGTAACCAAATAAGCCAGGAAATGAGATCAATATAAACAGCATGTATAAGATGTGCACAGCAGGCTAGTGACAATAAATTATGTGTGAGTATAGAAACTGCCAAAACAAACAAAAAAAAGAACAAACTGTGAGTATAAACTGCTATAGGAAAAATAAACAGTCTAAGTCCTAATAAGATTGTCACACGTGAGAAACTTAAACAACTCACCCCCTCCAAAATCACCCACGTAATCTAGCGCTGAAAACAAGAGGAGGCAATGGATCAGGTTTCAAAGCACAATGATCACTGGGGTAATATCAATCACATCAACTACACATAAACCTACTAACTCACACTCTATATTATATGTCTACACAGGATGCAGCAGAGCTCTGATAAGTAGAATCTCAAGTTATAAGTTAAAATACAGTAAGAAATGTCAAATTTGCCACATATGTGAAATTTCCACATATGGAAACACGAATAAAATAAAATCAATTGAGGTGGGCTTTGTTGAATGTATAGTGAATTAAGGCTTTTTGAATTGAAAAATATCCAGTTTAAGACAAAATCTTTTTTCATACAATTAAGTAAGGTTTTCAGAGGTGGTGAATTTTAGATTTCTGGTGAAGTTTAGATCCCTTACTCCACCTTCACTTGAACAGTTTTTCCAAATAACAGGATCAATTTTATTGAAAGAGGGGCCAATGTGGAACTGATATTTGTTTCTATATACAAAGGGAAACTCTACTTATCACAGTTTCACTTTAAGGGAGTTTCAATGTATCTGCCCTGGAAACTCACTGGTTTACACAAAAATTATAATCAAATCATGAAAAGTACTTTCAGATAGCCTCAAAATGTGTGGGATAAAAATATATATCTGCATGAGCTTGAATTTACTAGACAAAAGGTTTTAAACTGATATATAAAACATGAATATAATTTAACCTTTTAGGAGGTTTTGAACCATGGGAATTTCCAGAACAGAAGTGCACAAATTAGAATTAAACTGACTGGAAAATAAAGTGTATACTATGTACTCCACTAAAAATAAATGGATGAAAGATGGAACTTTGTGCCGAAATTTTTACCCTGCCAAGCTGACATTTCTTTGACATACAATATTTGCAAGTGATCCTGTTTCTTTAATGCTTTAAAATTTATCTTCTAAATTGTCAGAAATTAAGAAGCATAACTGTCATAAACATTAGTTCACAATCTCCAAAGAAGGATGTCTAATCGATTGAAATTCTTTTAATCACTCTGAATTCTTTAAAAAAATTCCCAAAATTTTAAGAAAATTTGACTTTTCTTAAATCTTAAAAATTAATTTGTTATACTTTTCTTACCAAATATGTCTACAAAAGAAGGGATGTCTTCATGCAGAATAAAAACTTCAATGGTAAACCAAAGCATTAAATATTCATTAGGATTAATTTGTGAAATGAGGTACACACTTAAAACAAAAGAGTTAACTAATGATGCATAATCATCTTGTACACACTTATACATTTAAAAAAAATATATATGAACGTATAATTTTAACACAAAATAGAATAACATTGTTTATGCTAGTAGAGTGGTCATTGTAGGGTATTGTCAGTTAAAATATATGTTAATAAAGACTAACACAAAATTGCAAATAAACAGTTTAACACAATAAAATTGGATTTTTAAACATGTTAAAATTAAACTCAAACTAATTATCTAAGTCACACTAAATTGAAGGGGACTAGATTTAATGTACAATTCTAATAATTTCCAAACCCGAGAGTTCAAAGTTTTAATCATTTATGTTAACGTGATGCTTACAGACATCAAGTCACACAATGGTATCCATGCTATTAGCTGCATTGCCATTATTACCTGAGTACAATTAGAGCTTACACACACAAATTATCCCATTCTTGGTGTATGAAACGCAAAAATTTAAGTCGAGAAGTATATATACATGTATATACAATGTAAAATGAAGGTGAAAATCGTAAACAGAGATAAGGTTCTTGAAATCAGGGTATACGGTAATGAAGTGCAGCATGATCAAAAGTTTTCATTATAAAACAAGGCCACTGCCGCAGCAGTTATCTCTCGCCTTAGAATCAGTAATAATGGAGAACTAAAGGAGATATAAGGCTTCCTAGCCATATATCTTTTGCACAAATTTGATGAACCTAGCGGTAATATTTCAAGTTTTAGAGCATCTTAATGATTTTGAAATAATTGGCTATGGCGGCCATTTTTTTTTTCAAAATAAGGCCAAATTTTCTCAGGTAAAACATTTGAAGGCCAGAACTTTTCATGGTTTGTCTTTCCATTCTGAAGCCATAGAACGAATAATAAGGTAGAAATAAGGATCTTTTAGAGTGGTGACCCCATTTAACCTTGCAGGTGTCAAAGGTCAAACACAACATGCGGAAAAGATTCCCAGGCCATGACTTCCTACAAGTTGTTTGCACATTCCGAACCTCTAGGAGCAATATTATGGGAGATACAAGGTCATTTTAATAGGATAACCCCATTTGACATTAAACATGTGGTATGGCTGCCATTTTGTTCTCAGAAGTAGGTCAAAATTACTATCAGGCTAGCTTTTCTAGCCATATATCTTTTCTGCAAATTTGATGAAGCTAGCAGGAATATTTCAAAATTTACAGCAACTTAATGATTTTCAAACAATTGGCTATGGCGGCCATTTTGTTTTTCAAAAAGAGGCCAAAATTGCAGAGACAGGTTTTCATAGCCATAAACATTCCCTGTAAATTTGGTGAAGATATCTTTATAAATGAATGAGATGTTAAAGTTCATGTAAAAACATGACAAACGGTTGCACGTACGAACACACGCACGTATGGAAGGCATTTTATAATCTCTCGACCACGGCCTTCACTTTTCATGGTCTGTCTTTACATTCTGAAGCCATAGCACCAATAATAAGGGAGAAATAAGGACGCTTTAGTGTGACGTCCCCATTTAACCTTGAAGCAGGGGTCAAACGTCAAATTCAACACCAAAAAGATTCCCAGACCATGACTTCCTAAAAGTTGTTTTCACATTCCGAACCTCAAGGAGCAATATTAGGGGAGACAGAAGGCCCTTTTAATAGGATAACCCCATTTGACATTAAACATGTGATATGGTGGCCATTTGGTTTTTTGAAGTAGGTCAAAATTACTATCAGGCTAGCTTTTCTAGCAATATAGCTTTTGTGCAAATTGGATGAAGCTAGCTGGAATATTTCAAGATTTAGAGAACCTTTATGATTTTCAAACAATTAGCTCTGGTGGCCATTTTGTTTTTCAAAATGAGGCTAAAATTTGGCAGACAGGTTTTTCATAGCCATAAACATTCCCTGCAAATTTAGTGAAGATATTTTTATAAATGAATGAGATCTTAAGGTTTACGTAAAAACATGACTAATGGACAGATGCACAGACGCACGTACGAAAGGTGTTTTATAATCTCCCGACCACGGCCTTCAGCCACAGGTGGGAGATAAAAAATGACTATACCCTCCTGTCAAATACCACAGAGTTCCTAGGCTTTTGACAACTGGATTCAAGGTCTTTTCAAGTATTTTCAAGGTCAACAATAACAATTCTCAAGGATATATTTTAAGAGACGGCCTCCTTTACCTCCCCTTCTAGCCATCCGTTTCTCCCACAAAATTCTTTGTCACATGATTTTAACATTTTATAAACTCATTACAACAATGCTAGTTAATAAATCTAATAATATTTTAACAGAAACTTTGTTCAGACTAGATTATACTTGCTTTGCTGAGTCTGCCATAGCCGTAAAACTAGATTATGCAGATGCAGAAGTTGGGCAATAACAAATTCAAGGACTTTTCAAGGATTTTATTCAATTTTGGCCAAATTCAAGGACTTTCAAAGCCATTTTTTTCAAGGATGTGAGAACCCTGTACCAGTGGTATTAATATTATAGTGATGCTGGGAATTCTTGAGAATTTTTTTATTTTTACAGATACCTAGAGATTATTTGTTCATGTTTTAAACAATTACATAGAATCTCTATTATCTCCTTTTGTGTTATTCAAGTATTCAATTTTATATAATAGACTGATTTCCAGTTACCCAAACATGTATTTGCCTAAAGTTTAACATGAACAAAAGTTCTTCTAATTTATTAGTCTACTATATCCCGACCACACGTTTTCAGCACAGTCTGAAAATAAAGGTGGTGCTGTACTTTGTTGGTTTGTAGAGTCTCCAAACAAAAAGGACAAGAAATGGCCATTCCTTTTTCCACCCCACATTATACACAAAGAACTAACTCTATATGATTGGCCCTCAGTGTATAAAACATGCAGCGATAGAAGCTTTTAACTGTAAAAGGAAGAAGTGCTTACTTGTGTACCAGAGATGTGAAAATATGGTGCAGGGGCAATATGTGTTCACTGAAAAGCTGAGAAGTATTGTAGTTGTAACATATTTTATCCAAGAATATTTTGAATAGCAGAATATATGCACAGATGTCAGATTTGTCATAGGAGGAACACGCTGTATCATTATTTAGTTTGTAAGGTTTCAAGATAATTGTGCTGAAATGTTGTACATAATCTGTTGTGGAATTACTAAGCTTCTATGATTTGATATCTCTGAAGCATACAATTCTATCATATAAGACAAAATTAAGAGAGAGATAAGCCCATGTGGACTGGATACTATTGTTGTTTTAATAAAATCCATATAACTTTGGTAATAAGATTATGCGATCACAATTATGGTTTCTGCTGTGTATTAAAGCTGACCTTCGAACATGACCTAATAGACATAGGATTAGTTTTTACAGTTTAACTTTTTTATCTATATCCAAATGAACTGAATACAGTTCTAAACAATTACCTTATACATAAGTTTACATTGGAGCTGAACTCATTCTCACACCAAAAATTGCAATTATCATGCTCAAAGCTGGATTTTTTAAGGGGACAAATATTCCTTGTATTTTGAGGCTGAAAATAATTTACATGTTCTATCATGTATATCCGATAATAAAATGTACAACATGCCTCCATTGCCTTTTTTAGTAGCCTTGAGATTAAAAGATTAAATGTGTGTAGATTTATATCAGCTGTTGAAACTTGTCTAAATAATGCAATGTATTCAGCGTCGGTCTTGTTATATTCACATTTTCCATCTATTACAGCCCTTCATTACACTTTTCTTTTGTCTATGTGGCAAGAAAAATCTGTCAAACTTTAACATTTCCAATGAAAATCCATAGATTTGAAATGACACACCCATTAAGTTATCTATTAATTTTTAATTATCTGATTGATGACATTAAGTTCAGTTTATTCAATTCAGACTAAACTTAAAATTTGAGTTTGATTTGACTTAAAATTGTTCTGATGTATTTTTTTTAGGATGTATAAAGATCTTAAACACTTCCCAGATCTTTGTGACCCCACTAGCGATAAGCATATGTGGACTTGTATAATTATCCTATTAAAATAGGAAGGGGTATGGCCAGATGAGAAAATTGCAACAGAAGATACAGAAATTATGGAGATGCAGGAAGGCCTATGGCTATTTGTTAGTCGAAACCTCAAAAATCCAACAATCTGTTCATGGCTCACTTGTTCAAATAAAAATATATTCTGTCTTAAAGTAGTCATATGTGAAAGTTATTTCATTCAAAATATTCTACAAACATCAATTCATATTTGTCTTATTTTACAGAGTTTGCTGAATTGTCTTTTTTCAGTTTACCAAAGTTCCCATGCCGGGTTAGGTGAGAGACTGATCAGAGTGATTGGGGGTTGACTCTTTCAAAACTCGAACTCATCTCAGGTAGAGGCAATGTGAAAGTCTTTGTTCACATAATATGACAATGTATGCTGAGCTTCGTTAAAATGTAAAATGTTACTGTTTATACTAAGCTCAATCAGTCAAGTTCAATTCATGCTGTAATTTTGCAAGATTTTAACAGCCTTAATTTTTCTTTAGCTATCTTGGTTACGCAAACAAATGATTAAGATACTTTTCTTAACAGCCGCAATAGTATTTCTCAGGACAAAACCAAACTGACACTCCTTTGATATTTCAGGGTGTCTAGGTGCCTGCAGGATCCTGAATTGAGTTGAGTATGAGATTTGGAGAGGAAAGAGGTCAGTGCTCTATGTACAGATGTCAACTTACCGGGCGTAGTTAGTAAAGTGTCTGTGGGTGTTGGAATTATGGTCGTAGTTAGTGGGGATTCTGAAAACAAAAACACCAACCAACACAAAATACAAATAAAAGCATGACATATACACAACACATAAAAAACAAGACAATATAAAGCAACTTCAAAAGGATCAGGATTAGCAGAGTACTAAATAAAAGGTGTGGAGGTAACTCCATTGTTTTCAAGCAAAGTGCAAAATCTATCAAGATTTCAAAGATTTAGACAATAATTAATATGTTTCTTAATGAGAATGGAAGGAAGATCAACTTTTCATGAGTAAAGTGCTAATTGTGACATATATGGATATAAATCAGAACTAAAGTATCACATCTTTTTCTCTGATATATTGTATAGAATACAAAAGAATAAGTGTCAAAAACTGTAAGTGGAAAATGCTTTTCTTTGCAAGCCACATAGAATTTTTTTACTGATTTTATGACTGCTATAAATTATCAGTGATTTTTGTGAAGAATCAAATTTAAAAACATTTCATTTCATAGTTGGTGAAAAAGTGTGAGTAGTCTGGGAAGCCAAGGTACTGAAGGGCAGTGTTATGACTAACTACTCAAGCAATTTTATACATTAACGCAACAGTGAGCTGCTGACAACAGCTTAAAGGGCTGTCCTAGCTACTTTCATTGTAGGTTTATGGGTTTATCCTAGCCACCTGTTTCTGCTCTTGTTATACACATGCCCTACTGACCTTCCAAATCACACAATTCACCCTGGGTCCCCTCGGGACACAAACAGGAGAAGTAACCCCTTGGCTGGGGGATACACACCCCACCCTCCCTACAGGGGTTATTGGCACATGCCTCCGCTGAAAGCAAGTACATACAATATGTCTGTAAAAAGGCTGTAAGATGGGCTCACACTATAGAAGAATACAGATGTGGTTCAGTCACATATAACATGTGTATAAAAGGGTTATAAAATCTACAGAAGTACATTAGATACACCTACAGAAACAAATAAAACTTAACAATGATAGGCTCAAAAGAAGGTAGGCTTTCAAATATTGCTTGGGCTGAAAATACATTGCCTGGTTCAAATAACTAACTGAAGTATAAACTGCAAGAAATCTTATTTTATAGAACCATCACACATTATGACAATAGGTATTTGTAAAAGCAATCTATATTCTGATCAATGGTATCTTAATGGAAACAGCTGAATTATTTGGGGATCAAGTTGGTGTTTGAGAAATGGCACATTCATCGCATTACCAAATCCTCTGTAATCAGATCAACTGTCAAGTTAGATTTGGGACTTTCTGCTTTAATTTCTAGTCTAGTAGGTTGGGACACAATGACCAGAAATTAGATAAATTGGGAAAGCAAGTTCTCTAACTAGGGAAAATGGTGCTTCTTTACATTAGAGTGTCTTCTGAAAAAAATAACAACTGCTCTACAGCACTAAAAGTTGAACAAAGGTTATTTGTTTAGGGAAACTAACTGAAAAACTAAATAAATGCAACTAAAAAGTGTATCGTGCAAAATCTACTTTTGGTGCTCTACAGATGCAATTGTGGGAAAACTCAGATAAATTTCTATCATGCAGCTACATACGATACATGATAAAATACATTAAAACACTTTGAGGAAAAAGGAAAATGACTCAATGTACCACTTTACATATAAACTAAAAAGGAATTTAACAAAGATTTTATATAAGTTTAACAGCCAAAAAGTCACCTTTCCATATTACATTTCTATTTAAAAACTATGATTCAACTTTTAAGTTTGAATTGTTTCCACTAACTTAAAACTGGTCAAATAGAGAACCTTCCAAAAAAATTGGATGACAGTACAGAGGTGGCTTTGTGAAAACTGACACAAAATTCAGAAAAATAGAAATATAAGTAAGAAAAATATCATGCAAAGCAAAGATAAACAAACAAAAACATCAGCATTTTTGCTCTAAAAAGATAAAAACAGCAAAATCATAAAAGAACTGAACTGAAAAGTAATCAATACAGAAAAGCGGCCATTACTAATTTAATAAAAGAAAAATAACCCCACTTGTAAATATAATTATTACATCAACCTCATTTACTCATTGCACAGCTTGTTTGTAAAATAAAATAGAAACACATTGATTCTAATAACTAAGAAATAATTTACTAAAAGCATAATCATCTATCGAATACAAGACATTTCTTATGTGACACCCCCCCACCCCCCATCCCCCCCAGCCCTCTATGGACTAAGTCAAGGTTTGTTATAGCGCAGTGGAATGCCTGATCAAGGTTAGGTTTGACACATATGTCTGACTTCACAAACTAACATTTGTAAACCATTGTTAACTTGTTATCTTGTCGAAAGTATGTGTTATGGCCAAGAATACTAAGCTTAAGGTCAAGATGAATGAACTGAGATACACTAACACTACATTTCAACCCCTTTCAAATTGACTTAATTCAGCAGTATTTTCAAGTAGATAACAATTCTGGGTCTTTGAAGATCCTTTTACATTATTGGCATTTAACCTGTTATATTCAATGGGAGTGTTTCACTCGTCCCTTTTAATTTGAATTAGCAGATTTAAATATACTACATGCCAACAATGAAAAAGTCCGAGGTATTGCTCAAAAGGTCAAAAATACATCTGTTGAATATTCTCAGTGAACTGTGACAGTTATATGATTCAGCAGCTTTATATATGGTCTTTATATGTTGTAAGGACAGCAGTAGCTTCCCACCTTTCCCAATGTCCCAGGTAATGACATTATTACACTGCAGTAAATTATGGGCTGTGAGGACCATACGTATTGTTATTCTAGCTATACATCCAGCTGTACTATAAACTCAACAGATGAAAATAATAGTGTTTAAGGCTAACAAAATTTAGCTACTATTATGCTAACATTTAATTTAAAATAAGAACACCAGATCGAATCAATTTGTTAATAACATTCACATGACTGACATTTTAACTGATCCGTGAATCATTCTACAAAAATACAGGAGCAAAAAACTCAATTCATTGTTTGAATAACAGAATATTGACCATTAGTTAAAATAGTTACTTGTATGGGTTTCTTTGCACACTGAAGTATTTTCTCCTACACTTGCAGAATCCATAGCCCTCGTCTTTCCTCTGATATCATTCATTTACCAAAAGAACTAAGGCAATCCACAACATTTACACAAACTTCTAAAGACATGGACATCACCAGCCACAAACAACACTTTAAACCTATTTACTATAAGCCGCAATGTCATATTTAAACTACATTTAACTGTCAACTAAATTTAAGAAACTGTATTACAGACTCTGTGATGTCATAAGAATTGCTGGGATCCACCCACCTTGACAGAAGAGGTTATCAAACGAAGCAGTCAGTAGGTCCACACACATGCAGACATTAGATTTGCAGTAAGTGTTGGAAACTATACAATCCTCATCAGAGTCACAGAAGTCCCCGATAATCCCGTACTTAGAAGTCTCCCCAGATGGATCATTAATATGCCTGGTGGTTATATGGGGACGATCAGTGGCAGTATCTTTATCTGAAAATTTTTTTTGAAAAAAATTGTACTTATGGCTCTTGACCAATACATATAACTTTCCCATTTCCTACTAATTGCCATTACTCTTTGAGTCATGCATTTTACTTCCCAACAAAGAAAATTATTTAATTTATCGCTGATAATTAAGCACAGTGCACAAAGGAAACCTACCTAGAATATAGACGTGTGACTTCCCTAAATAATTTACTAACTTTACTTGAAACTAAATTTGAGAATGCTAAAATGAAGGGAGGTGACTGGAAGTTAATCCTTTTCTGGAAATTAAATTTGGCAATGCGAAAATGCAGGAACTGATTGGAAATTAATCCTTTACAGGAAAAAAAACTTGAAAAAGCTAAAATGCAGAAAAAGAGTGGAAATTACTCCTGTATTGGAAACTAAATTAGAAAATGCTAAAATGCAGGAACTGATTTTAAATTAATCCTTTACTGGAAGCTAAACTTGAGAATATTAAAATGCAGGGAGGTGACTGATAATCCTATTCTTGAAGATCAAATGAAAAGACTAGTGATATCCCAAGTCCCAGTGAAAGTGTCTCAAACTTTTATACATTATGATAAATATAAATACCTCAATGGCAGACCTATAATTCGGTGAAAAGGATGTATGTGGATGCCTCATCCAATTTGCTAAACACTTTACTCTTTCAGGATTTCTCTTATTAGGCAAAAACAGGAAATTTTTATGTAAATGTACTGAAAATTAACTAGAGGAATGCTTTTGCTAACAAAAGCGAAGCGTCCCTTAAAGTTTAAAATGCTTTGTGGTTTTAATAAGCATGCTGTAAAGCTAAGAATGCACAAAGCTGCACCGTATGCTTTCCCAATACCTCTTAATACATTCTGAAGCTATAAAAGCAACAATAAAGGAGATCTAAGGCAAAAACTCCAAAGCAGCTATTTATGACCCCAGTTTGGCCCATAAGGGAGGGTCGGGGGGTAAAACTGACCGGCTATTTAGACTCTCCACACATGCTTTCCCAATACCTCTTAATACATTCTGAAGCTATAAAAGCAACAATAAAGGAGATATAAGGCAAAAACTCAAAATCGGCTATTTTATGACCCCAGTTTGACCCATAGGGCGGCGGGGGTAAAACTGACCGGCTATTTAGACTCTCCACATACGCTTTCCCAATACCTCTTAATATATTTTGAAGCTATAAAAGCAACAATAAAGGAGATATAAGGCAAAAACTCAAAATCAGCTATTTTATGACCCCAGTTTGACCCATAAGGGGGGTGGGGTAAAACTGACCGGCTATTTATTTGGGGGTGGGGGTGGGGGGGTGTACTTCAAAAAATAGTTTTTCATCATGTGACCTTCATAAAGGTCAAAGGTCAAATTTAAGCATGCAGAAAAATTTTCCCATGCCTAAGGTATATAACTTGCCAAATATGGTTTGAAACCTTCTAATAATAAGGGAGATATTCAAGGGAGACCATAATGCGGCGGCTGCGAGGAAACTGAGGCGAAAACAAATAAGCACCCTTTCAGGGATGCTTAATTATTTTTCTCAACATTTGAATACATCAAAAGTGCTAACATTTACAAAGAAAAAAGTACTTGTTTCATATTTTTCTCATCAACATAATTCATTGCAGTAACTACTTTTTAATGAATATTTTTGTACTCTTTTTATAACAGTCCAAGCCACACATATATTAAACTTCAAATACAAGGATCAACTATATACGTTCATAAACTGACCTCCACAATGCCCCTGGAAATCCACACTGATAGCTTGCTGATATCGGCAGGCAAACAGCTTGAGCTGACACTCCGAACCGTACGTTTGTCCATTGGTTCCACAGACAGGTGTAGGGATGTCATCAGTTGGACAGTCATCAGGACACACACACTGGGGCAGTCCCCCATCACTCATCTCACAACGGGAACCATGGTAACAGTCCACATCATTACAAGTACTGGCAGGCTGAGGGTCTGGATAGTGAAGGTATAAAATGAAAAAGGTCTTGTACAAAGCAATTAAAAGTTATGTTTGAAATTTTTAGTCACAATCCTTATGTACACAAAGAATAAGAGTCTGCTTAGAGCTCATATAGATTAACTGGATTTTATTGTTCAATATACACACAATTTATGGTTGAAACTTGGAAGATGACACAACTAATAAGATACTGCCTGGTATAAAACAGAGATAAACTAGAAATCGGCCGCCCTGTTGATAGTAGATGCGAATAGAAACAGGATAGCATAGAAGAACACACATTATCATGTGTAATGTCCACCCATGAACCTTTTGCCCAAATTGTACAGTAGTCTTACAAGACCCTGTTTCATTTGTAAAATATATCAATGATGCTTAAATATTTGTTAGTGTAGATGTAAATTATTTCAGCTTCATGCCTTTTTGCATTGGTTGGGTTGAAAATTTTGACGAAATCACTCTATCTGGCATGGTTAAGAAGATAGAAGCAAATTCCTGTTTTTCTATTTTTGGCAAAAATTTGAAAATTCAAAATGGCCGCCATTTTTGGGAAAAGGAAATTTTTTTGAAAATTGCCAAGAGTACATTTTCTAGATACCCTATGGGTCGAAAATTTCAACGAAATAACTCTATTTGGCACGGTTAAGGCCAGTTTGTGTTTTTCCATTTTGGGCAAAAATTCGAAAATTCAAAATGGCTGCCATTTTTGGGGAGGGGAAAATTTTTTGAAAATTGCAAAGATTACATTCCTTAGATACCCCGTGGGTTGAAAATTTCGACGAAATCGCTCTATCTCGCATGGTTAAGGAGATAGAAGCAAATTTGTGTTTTGCCATTTTTGACAAAAATTTGAAAATTCAAAATGGCCGCCATTTTAGGGGACGGGAAATTTTTTTTTAAATTGCCAAGAATACAATGCTGAAATACCTGTGGGTCGAAAATTTTGACGAAATCGCTCTATCTCGCACGGTTAAAGAGATAGAAGCAAATTTGTGTTTTGGCATTTTTGGCAAAAATTCGAAAATTCAAAATGGCCGCCATTTTTGGGGAGGGGAAAATTTTTTGGAAAATTGCAAAGATTGCATTCCTTAGATACCCTGTGGGTCGAAAATTTCGACGAAATCGCTCTATCTCGCACGGTTAAGGAGATAGAAGCAAATTTGTGTTTTGCCATTTTTGGGAAAAATTCGAAAATTCAAAATGGCCGCCATTTTTGGGGAGGGGAAAATTTTTGGAAAATTGCAAAGATTGCATTCCTTAGATACCCTGTGGGTCGAAAATTTCGACGAAATCACTCTATCTCGCACGGTTAAGGAGATAGAAGCAAATTAGTGTTTTGCCATTTTTGGCAAAAATTCGAAAATTCAAAATGGCCGCCATTTTTGGGGAGGGGAAAATTTTTTAAAAATTACCAAGAGTACAATGCTCAGATACCCTGTGGGTCGAAAATTTTGACGAAATCACTCTATCTGGCACGGTTAAGGAGATAGAAGGAAATTTGTGTTTTGCCATTTTTGGCAAAAATTCGAAAATTCAAAATGGCCGCCATTTTGGGGGAGGGGAAAATTTTTGGAAAATTGCAAAGATTGCATTCCTTAGATACCCTGTGGGTCGAAAATTTCGACGAAATCGCTCTATCTCGCACGGTTAAGGAGATAGAAGGAAATTTGTGTTTTGCCATTTTTGGCAAAAATTCGAAAATTCAAAATGGCCGCCATTTTTGGGGAGGGGAAAATTTTTGGAAAATTGCAAAGATTACATTCCTTAGATACCCTGTGGGTCGAAAATTTCGACGAAATCGCTCTATCTCGCACGGTTAAGGAGATAGAAGCAAATTAGTGTTTTGCCATTTTTGGCAAAAATTCGAAAATTCAAAATGGCCGCCATTTTTGGGGAGGGGAAAATTTTTGGAAAAATTACCAAGAGCACAATGCTCAGATACCCTGTGGGTCGAAAATTTTGACGAAATCGCTCTATCTGGCACGGTTAAGGAGATAGAAGCAAATTGGTGTTTTGCCATTTTTGGCAAAAATTCGAAAATTCAAAATGGCCGCCATTTTTGGGGAGGGGAAAATTTTTGGAAAATTGCAAAGATTACATTCCTTAGATACCCTGTGGGTCGAAAATTTCGACGAAATCGCTCTATCTCGCACGGTTAAGGAGATAGAAGCAAATTAGTGTTTTGCCATTTTTGGCAAAAATTCGAAAATTCAAAATGGCCGCCATTTTTGGGGAGGGGAAAATTTTTGGAAAAATTACCAAGAGCACAATGCTCAGATACCCTGTGGGTCGAAAATTTTGACGAAATCGCTCTATCTGGCACGGTTAAGGAGATAGAAGCAAATTGGTGTTTTGCCATTTTTGGCAAAAATTCGAAAATTCAAAATGGCCGCCATTTTTGGGGAGGGGAAAATTTTTTGAAAATTGCAAATATTACATTCCTTAGATACCCTGTGGGTCGAAAATTTCGACGAAATCGCTCTATCTCGCACGGTTAAGGAGATAGAAGCAAATTTGTGTTTTGCCATTTTTGGCAAAAATTCGAAAATTCAAAATGGCCGCCATTTTTGGGGAGGGGAAAATTTTTTGAAAATTGCAAATATTACATTCCTTAGATACCCTGTGGGTCGAAAATTTCGACGAAATCGCTCTATCTCGCACGGTTAAGGAGATAGAAGCAAATTAGTGGTTGCCATTTTTGGCAAAAATTCGAAAATTCAAAATGGCCGCCATTTTTGGGGAGGGGAAAATTTTGTTAAAATTACCAAGAGCACAATGCTCAGATACCCTGTGGGTCGAAAATTTTGACGAAATCGCTCTATCTGGCACGGTTATGGAGATAGAAGCAAATTTGTGTTTTGCCATTTTTGGCAAAAATTCGAAAATTCAAAATGGCCGCCATTTTTGGGGAGGGGAAAATTTTTGGAAAAATTACCAAGAGCACAATGCTCAGATACCCTGTGGGTCGAAAATTTTGACGAAATCACTCTATCTGGCACGGTTAAGGAGATAGAAGGAAATTTGTGTTTTGCCATTTTTGGCAAAAATTCGAAAATTCAAAATGGCCGCCATTTTGGGGGAGGGGAAAATTTTTGGAAAATTGCAAAGATTGCATTCCTTAGATACCCTGTGGGTCGAAAATTTCGACGAAATCGCTCTATCTCGCACGGTTAAGGAGATAGAAGGAAATTTGTGTTTTGCCATTTTTGGCAAAAATTCGAAAATTCAAAATGGCCGCCATTTTTGGGGAGGGGAAAATTTTTGGAAAATTGCAAAGATTACATTCCTTAGATACCCTGTGGGTCGAAAATTTCGACGAAATCGCTCTATCTCGCACGGTTAAGGAGATAGAAGCAAATTAGTGTTTTGCCATTTTTGGCAAAAATTCGAAAATTCAAAATGGCCGCCATTTTTGGGGAGGGGAAAATTTTTGGAAAAATTACCAAGAGCACAATGCTCAGATACCCTGTGGGTCGAAAATTTTGACGAAATCGCTCTATCTGGCACGGTTAAGGAGATAGAAGCAAATTGGTGTTTTGCCATTTTTGGCAAAAATTCGAAAATTCAAAATGGCCGCCATTTTTGGGGAGGGGAAAATTTTTGGAAAATTGCAAAGATTACATTCCTTAGATACCCTGTGGGTCGAAAATTTCGACGAAATCGCTCTATCTCGCACGGTTAAGGAGATAGAAGCAAATTAGTGTTTTGCCATTTTTGGCAAAAATTCGAAAATTCAAAATGGCCGCCATTTTTGGGGAGGGGAAAATTTTTGGAAAAATTACCAAGAGCACAATGCTCAGATACCCTGTGGGTCGAAAATTTTGACGAAATCGCTCTATCTGGCACGGTTAAGGAGATAGAAGCAAATTGGTGTTTTGCCATTTTTGGCAAAAATTCGAAAATTCAAAATGGCCGCCATTTTTGGGGAGGGGAAAATTTTTTGAAAATTGCAAATATTACATTCCTTAGATACCCTGTGGGTCGAAAATTTCGACGAAATCGCTCTATCTCGCACGGTTAAGGAGATAGAAGCAAATTTGTGTTTTGCCATTTTTGGCAAAAATTCGAAAATTCAAAATGGCCGCCATTTTTGGGGAGGGGAAAATTTTTTGAAAATTGCAAATATTACATTCCTTAGATACCCTGTGGGTCGAAAATTTCGACGAAATCGCTCTATCTCGCACGGTTAAGGAGATAGAAGCAAATTAGTGGTTGCCATTTTTGGCAAAAATTCGAAAATTCAAAATGGCCGCCATTTTTGGGGAGGGGAAAATTTTGTTAAAATTACCAAGAGCACAATGCTCAGATACCCTGTGGGTCGAAAATTTTGACGAAATCGCTCTATCTGGCACGGTTATGGAGATAGAAGCAAATTTGTGTTTTGCCATTTTTGGCAAAAATTCGAAAATTCAAAATGGCCGCCATTTTTGGGGAGGGGAAAATTTTTGGAAAAATTACCAAGAGCACAATGCTCAGATACCCTGTGGGTCGAAAATTTTGACGAAATCGCTCTATCTGGCACGGTTAAGGAGATAGAAGCAAATTTGTGTTTTGCCATTTTTGGCAAAAATTCGAAAATTCAAAATGGCCGCCATTTTTGGGGAGGGGAAAATTTTTTGAAAATTGCAAAGATTGCATTCCTTAGATACCCTGTGGGTCGAAAATTTCGACGAAATCACTCTATCTCGCACGGTTAAGGAGATAGAAGCAAATTAGTGTTTTGCCATTTTTGGCAAAAATTCGAAAATTCAAAATGGCCGCCATTTTTGGGGAGGGGAAAATTTTTTAAAAATTACCAAGAGTACAATGCTCAGATACCCTGTGGGTCGAAAATTTTGACGAAATCACTCTATCTGGCACGGTTAAGGAGATAGAAGGAAATTTGTGTTTTGCCATTTTTGGCAAAAATTCGAAAATTCAAAATGGCCGCCATTTTGGGGGAGGGGAAAATTTTTGGAAAATTGCAAAGATTGCATTCCTTAGATACCCTGTGGGTCGAAAATTTCGACGAAATCGCTCTATCTCGCACGGTTAAGGAGATAGAAGGAAATTTGTGTTTTGCCATTTTTGGCAAAAATTCGAAAATTCAAAATGGCCGCCATTTTTGGGGAGGGGAAAATTTTTGGAAAATTGCAAAGATTACATTCCTTAGATACCCTGTGGGTCGAAAATTTCGACGAAATCGCTCTATCTCGCACGGTTAAGGAGATAGAAGCAAATTAGTGTTTTGCCATTTTGGGCAAAAATTCGAAAATTCAAAATGGCCGCCATTTTTGGGGAGGGGAAAATTTTTGGAAAAATTACCAAGAGCACAATGCTCAGATACCCTGTGGGTCGAAAATTTTGACGAAATCGCTCTATCTGGCACGGTTAAGGAGATAGAAGCAAATTGGTGTTTTGCCATTTTTGGCAAAAATTCGAAAATTCAAAATGGCCGCCATTTTTGGGGAGGGGAAAATTTTTTGAAAATTGCAAAGATTGCATTCCTTAGATACCCTGTGGGTCGAAAATTTCGACGAAATCGCTCTATCTCGCACGGTTAAGGAGATAGAAGGAAATTTGTGTTTTGCCATTTTTGGCAAAAATTCGAAAATTCAAAATGGCCGCCATTTTTGGGGAGGGGAAAATTTTTTGAAAATTGCAAATATTACATTCCTTAGATACCCTGTGGGTCGAAAATTTCGACGAAATCGCTCTATCTCGCACGGTTAAGGAGATAGAAGCAAATTAGTGTTTTGCCATTTTTGGCAAAAATTCGAAAATTCAAAATGGCCGCCATTTTTGGGGAGGGGAAAATTTTTTAAAAATTACCAAGAGTACAATGCTCAGATACCCAGTGGGTCGAAAATTTTGACGAAATCGCTCTATCTGGCACGGTTAAGGAGATAGAAGCAAATTTGTGTTTTGCCATTTTTGGCGAAAATTCAAAATGGCCGCCATTTTTGGGGAGGGGAAAATTTTTGGAAAATTGCAAAGATTGCATTCCTTAGATACCCTGTGGGTCGAAAATTTCGACGAAATCACTCTATCTCGCACGGTTAAGGAGATAGAAGCAAATTAGTGTTTTGCCATTTTTGGCAAAAATTCGAAAATTCAAAATGGCCGCCATTTTTGGGGAGGGGAAAATTTTTGGAAAATTGTAGATTGCATTCCTTAAATACCCTGTGGGTCGAAAATTTCGACGAAATCGCTCTATCTCACACGGTTAAGGAGATAGAAGCAAATTTGTGTTTTGCCATTTTTGGCAAAAATTCGAAAATTCAAAATGGCCGCCATTTTTGGGGAGGGGAAAATTTTTTGAAAATTGCAAATATTACATTCCTTAGATACCCTGTGGGTCGAAAATTTCGACGAAATCGCTCTATCTCTTACGGTTTCTGAGATATTAGCAAATTACTCAAAAGTAGTACTGAAAATACACAATGAAGTACCTAAATGGCTATTACTCATGTACTGACAAAGCTATCAGTCCCAAATGCAATACCAAGCGAGCTATGGACATAACAATCTTGTATTCAAAATTGTAGTAAAATATCTTTAATTATTTTGGCTTAAATGCACGGAAACCAATGGGTACTGAAAATAGCTGTACTTAAGTATTACTCAGTAAGCAAAAGAGGTACAACAGCCAAAAGCAATCCCAAGCAAGCTACTGACCCAATAAGCCTGCATACCAAATTTGGTGACAATAGCTCTAATACTTTTCCTTTAAATGAGCGGAAACCATGCGTGACGCCGGACATCGGACGCCGGACATCGGACATCGGACGGCGAAAAAAGCAAAAATAATATATCCACCCCCCAGGGGGGTGGACATAATGACTGAATCTAGTGCAATACTTGCAACTCTTGAATGTTTATACATGGTGTCCTGACCATCTCGGTTAAAATTTACAGTTCAAATTCATTGTGACAGTTTGCAAGAACACACTGGCTAGAAGTCATGGATAGATGTTAAGAGGTTAATTTTGTTAAAAACTGTAATAATGTCACAATTTATAAGATACCGGTATTAAACAGAGAGATATTATGTGAGTCCAGCCCCATTTAGTCAACACACAAACATTTATAAACAGGGTCTAGCTCAGCACAGCAAAAAATTATAAACTATTTCTAGTTAAAAATACTGCCAAGTTAAAATCGGGGTCTTAATTGGGGTTTTAATCACAATTTCCTGTCCTAAATCCATGAAAACTGAGAGTAGAAAACAATATGTTCAAACATTTATTTAACATCAAATAAGCTCTGCACAAGATATCCTGGTTGTCATTCATTGCCTTACCTTTAGTGTACTTGTTAGGACTGATGTATGGGCATAAATTTGAATTGTAACTGCTACAGGTCAGAAAAAGCTTGACAGGAAAAAACAAGATATCCTATCATAACACTGCCTTACCTCCAGTGCACCCATTAGGTCCAATGCGAGAGCCATCAGAACAGATGGAACACTTCTGTCCAGTGATGCCCTCTTTACAGGTGCATTTCCCCGTCATCTGCTCACAGTCGTCACGTTCTGAACCTATCACATGACACCCACATGCTGAAAAAAGTACATTAATAAATTAGAGTGTAAAAAACATCCGACTGAGTCACAAGAGACAATGAAAGCTATAATTCAGTTACATAACGGCATTGTGCTGAAAAACAAATACAGTATGTTACAATACAATTCAGTCCTATGAAAAACTTAACATGGTGAGATAAATGCAGTCTTCATTCAGAATACATGGTTGGACAAGGCTACCTGCATTATTTAAGATGTAATACCCAAATGCCAGAAACCTGATACTCTTCAGAGGGTTATAAGGTACATAGTTATTATTATGTAGTCACACATGATATAGAAATGATGAAAAAAGACAGCCATACTTCAGTGATGCAATACCCACACGTTGTACAAGATGTACAGTGTATAGATATTACAAGACACAATAAATCCAGTATGACACCCAAATGAGGAAAATTGTAAGTCTTCATTTAGAATTGATCAAAAATATACTTTAATCAGTTGTGCCCAATTACAGAAAAAATATTAGGCTTCAACAGAATACAAAATCACAATAAATCAAAAACATAACATGCCTATATGGTGAAACAGTCTCTTCTTTTAAAATTGCAGCATAGTATAGCTATAAGCCTGTTGTGTCATAAATGCTAAAACAGACTCTTGTTGCATTATAACTGACCAAAATCAAACATATGAAAATTCACATACATTTACCCTGCAAATATCATCTTTGGGCGCAAGTGGATCAAACTGTTACCCAGCTACATGTTAATAAGTATTCAATATTTAATATCAAACACCTTTTAAGAGCTATTAAAACCTTTTACTCCTGACTGTTTGGCTGCATAATGGCTCCAACTGGAATAATCATTTGAACCACCAAGTCCTGTTTTATCACAATAAAATGTTGGCATGTTAGCAAGGCAATCTGACATGTACACCCTGGTTCTATGCAATCAAATATTTGGATTTCAAAAAGTGACCTTACAACAACATGCTTAGTCATGTGAGATAATACTTTTGAATTTCTGCTGGTGTGATGGTGATTGTGCAGTGTACACCCCCCACCACCACAACCACCCTGGGCATGATGTGATAATACCATAAAACATCTGCATTTTAGCTACTTAAAATTACACTATCATCCTGATCTTATACATAAATCTTTTTTTTCCTTTAGTGAGTTGACCTTATCATGGTCAAACACATTTAAAGTATATCTAAGTTATTGACTAATGACTGACGAGTGACTATATTGTCAGCTCGAAATGTAAGAATGGTTAGGATTTGTAAAGCTTTGGTAAATTTTGGCAATAAAACTGGATCTTACGTGTACATCCTGGTCTTCCTTCAGCAATCTGCTGCAGTCCCCAGTATGTGGCCTCACATCGGTCACACTTCTGACCCCCAACCCCCATCTTACACTCACACTGGTAGGTGCTGGGATCACAGGTCTGAGACAGGGAGCCCAGAGAGTTACACATGCACATCACTGCAAAAATAACATTGAAGAAGTGTCACATGTGCCTTTACATGTGTCAATACAAGATATGAGGACATTTGCCTACAGACTTGAACATACCCATCACTGCAAAGACAAAAACAGACAATCTTCACCAAAATAAGTAACATATGTACATTGCAGAAAGTTAAAAGTCAGGGGGTGTAACACGGCTACATATTTGAAGACAAAAAATCTGGGCATAAACCCTGAGAGTTAAAAATAGATATCACTGCAAAGCTAAAAGTCAAGAGGTGTGGCATATTTATTTAATATTCAAAGACCAAAAACAGAGAACATATAGTCCCAGGGTTACACACACATATCAATGGAGTGATACATGCACCCAGAGACTTACCTATATATGCATCACTGAAAACAGTATAATCATAGGGTATGTTACATGGATAAATAGTAGATTAATACACGTACAGAGTATAACATGAGGTATTCAGACACTCAAATGTACAAATCATATCACACCCAATGGAATTAGATATTGGTGAATATACACATAAACATAACAGGAAATAGAGGGAATAAAAATTTCCATCACAGAAGCCCTGACCCCACAGCCTGGTGAAAACCATGGGATATAGAAGAGGTGAGCAACTACAAAATTAAGGAGTCCTTCAGAACAGACAGTGTAAATTACATGAAGGTGCAAGAGAAATAACGCACAAAAAAAGAAAATGTATATCAAGGCAAAGTATCAAAACAAGACAATTTATTGACAAGGTAATAGCATTAATTTATAAACTGAAAGTTACAAAGCTTGAAATTTATTGATCGATCTATCTATTAACTGCAGTATACCTGTCAATGGAGAGCACAATTAGGTAAATATAAATGTAATAATCAGCGATCAATAACTTTGTGACAGGAGAATATGTGTAAATGTGGCAGAAGAAAACATCCTGGCTGGGTAAAGGTCAAAGGTCACACCAAGGTCACACCATGACGATACACACCTATACCCTCCGACCAATAAACCTACCACGTAACAACTTATTGTGCGTACAGTTTCTGTGATTTAGGCCAGACAGGATTTTTAAATGTTAAGGTCACCAAGTGACTCTGGCAAGGTCACTTAGGCAAGATCAAATGACAATCCAAGGTCACACCATGATGTTTCACACCTACAACTCCAACCTATGTCCCTGCAAAGCATCAACTCCGTACACCTTATGGTATCTGAGATAGAGTCAGCGTCAACTCCGTACACCTTATGGTATCTAAGATAGAGTCTGATCAAGATTTTAAAAGACAAAGTCAATACAGCAATGCCAAATGAAAGCCACAACATGACAGTGGACACCTATACCCCCTGATAACAATATGTCTGCAAATTATCCACTTTAAGAACATTTTAAAAGTCATGGTCACTACGGTAAGGTGAAAGGTCAAATCAAGTTCACACTGTGACATTGCATATCTACACTCCCTAAAGAATGTCCTCACAAAGTATGGGGTCCCTATAGCTCACTGTTTCTGAGATACGGCCCAACAAGACTTTTCCTGCCAAAAGCTGGCTGCCCAGCCAGACGCCACGGATAAAAACAATACCTGTACAGCATTTAAAGGTTGGATATAAAGGGCAAAAGAGTGATTAATTTTGAAGAAAACAAATATCACAAAACAAATATCACAAAAATTACCCTTAGACATATAATGACAACTCAGGCTACATATTTTGTACTGCACATTGTCAGTAAAAGTACAATAAAAAGACCATAAATAAATATGGCACAATAGACAGATATGGAACCATGTGGCTAAAGAACTAATGTTAGCAGTTAAAACACTCTGGCTGGAGGCGGTATGTATATTCACTTATATGCATGTGTAATGATGGGACAGACAGCAAAATGGTAAAATGGCAGCAGAAGTGACTTCTTTTAACTCCTCTGAAAAGCTGTAATGGAATAATGCAACACCACAGTGGTAAAAGCCAGCCATCTCCCATTAAAAGACATTCCAGGGGAATCAATGTCAACCCAATATAAGGATTGATAAAGACAACATAAGACAAAAAGAAATATCTCTTTCTATTTGCCATATAAAAGACCTACTTTGGCAAGACATTTTTGGGGGGATAGTGATGAACCATGTCTCTGATATACATTCAAATGGTAAGGTTTATTTTTTTTATTTGCCAACTTAATTTAATATAAAAAATTGGCAATGGTTTCCTAATTCTATTTATTCGTGTTTAGTCCATATGCCTATATTGGTGGATGTGTCTTCTCAGCTTTCAGTACCTGAAGCAGTTACATACAAAACATATGACATTATGTTGAACACAATTGTTCAGTTAATGTCTGCGCAACAGAAAATTGTTATCAACCTCACATATTGTACTAAACGTCAAGAAACAAGTCCATGCAATAGATTTAAGCAATCAGGTAAAACATCTTGCCCTAAGAAATGTGCATGCATAGTGCAAATACAGTCGACATTTAAATCTGATATGTGTACTTTTTTATCTACAGTGAGTGTGAAAACATTAATGCATTACACAGTGTGGTATTTTTTAAAACATTCTACTGAATAAAATAACAGCAATGTACCTGAAAATTCTATATAAACTAGAGGATCGCTCGCAAAAAAAAAAAGATAATGTTTTTGCATAGCAAAAACAAAGCGTCCCGAAAAGGATATAAAGGTGAGTGCTAAAGTATTAAGAAAATGCTTCGTTTCTAGCCTTATACTGTTGTGGCAACCAAAGTCAGTGCAGTCTGCTCTATCTAGCACGGTTTTCAAGATATAAGCATTTTTGTGTTTTGCAAAAAATAAAAAAATTTAAAATGTCCGCTATATTTGGCGAGACAAAAATATTTTGAAAATTGGAGATACCCAGCAGGTCCAAATTTTTGTTGAGTTCGCTCCATATAGCACGGTTTTCGAGATATAAGCATTTTTGTGTTTTGCAAAAACTTTGAAAATTCAAAATGGCCACCATTTTTGGGGAGACAAAAATTTTTGTCAAGACCACTGCCGCGGTGTGTATCTCCCGCCGAGCATTAAAGCAGAAGAAATAGCTTTTCCGAGATATTCACAATTTTTCATTTTCGTGTGTGAAAGCTCTTCCAAAAGTAGGTGAATGAGTTATTTGAGAAAAATTGGCTATCTGCAATACTATTAAGAGATAATTCACATTTACTCATTTTGAGTAGGTGAATAATTATCTATGGGTCTGAAACTTCACCAAGTGAAAGCTCTGCCAAAAGTAGGTGAATGAGTTATTTGAGAAAAATTGGCTATCTGCAATACTTTTAGAGATAATTCGCATTTACTCATTTTGAGTAGGTGAGTAATTAGCTATGGGTCTGAAACTTCACCATGTGAAAGCTCTCCCACAAGTAGATGAATGAGTATTTGATAAAAATTGGGTATCCGCAATACTTTTACAGATAATTAGCATTTACTCATTTTGAGTAGGTGAATAAATAGCTATGGGTCTGAAACTTCACATAGTGAAAGCTCTCCCAAAAGTAGGTGAATGAGTTATTTGAGAAAAATTGGCTATCTGCAATACTTTTAGAGATAATTCGCATTTACTCATTTTGAGTAGGTGAATAATTAGCTATGGGTCTGAAACTTCACCAAGTGAAAGCTCTGCCAAAAGTAGGTGAATGAGTTATTTGAGAAAAATTGGCTATCTGCAATACTTTTAGAGATAATTCGCATTTACTCATTTTGAGTAGGTGAGTAATTAGCTATGGGTCTGAAACTTCACCAAGTGAAAGCTCTCCCAAAAGTAGGTGAATGAGTTATTTGAGAAAAATTGGCTATCTGCAATACTTTTAGAGATAATTCGCATTTACTCATTTTGAGTAGGTGAGTAATTAGCTATGGGTCTGAAACTTCACCAAGTCAAAGCTCTCCCAAAAGTAGGTGAATGATTAATTTGAGAAAAATTGGCTATCTGCAATACTTTTAGAGATAATTCGCATTTACTCATTTTGAGTAGGTGAGTAATTAGCTATGGGTCTGAAACTTCACAGAGTGAAAGCTCTCCCAAAAGTAGGTGAATGAGTTATTTGAGAAAAATTGGCTATCTGCAATACTTTTAGAGATAATTCGCATTTACTCATTTTGAGTAGGTGAGTAATTAGCTATGGGTCTGAAACTTCACCAAGTGAAAGCTCTCCCAAAAGTAGGTGAATGATTAATTTGACAAAAATTGGCTATCTGCAATACTTTTAGAGATAATTCGCATTTACTCATTTTGAGTAGGTGAGTAATTAGCTATGGGTCTGAAACTTCACCAAGTGAAAGCTCTCCCAAAAGTAGGTGAATGAGTTATTTGAGAAAAATTGGCTATCTGCAATACTTTTAGAGATATTTGGCATTTACTCATTTTGAGTAGGTGAGTAATTAGCTATGGGTCTGAAACTTCACCAAGTGAAAGCTCTGCCAAAAGTAGGTGAATGAGTTATTTGAGAAAAATTGGCTATCTGCAATACTTTTAGAGATAATTCGCATTTACTCATTTTGAGTAGGTGAGTAATTAGCTATGGGTCTGAAACTTCACCAAGTGAAAGCTCTCCCAAAAGTAGGTGAATGAGTTATTTGAGAAAAATTGGCTATCTGCAATACTTTTAGAGATAATTCGCATTTACTCATTTTCAGTAGGTGAGTAATTAGCTATGGGTCTGAAACTTCACCAAGTGAAAGCTCTGCCAAAAGTAGGTGAATGAGTTATTTGAGAAAAATTGGCTATCTGCAATACTTTTAGAGATAATTCGCATTTACTCATTTTGAGTAGGTGAGTAATTAGCTATGGGTCTGAAACTTCACAGAGTGAAAGCTCTCCCAAAAGTAGGTGAATGAGTTATTTGAGAAAAATTGGCTATCTGCAATACTTTTAGAGATAATTCGCATTTACTCATTTTGAGTAGGTGAGTAATTAGCTATGGGTCTGAAACTTCACCAAGTGAAAGCTCTCCCAAAAGTAGGTGAATGATTAATTTGACAAAAATTGGCTATCTGCAATACTTTTAGAGATAATTCGCATTTACTCATTTTGAGTAGGTGAGTAATTAGCTATGGGTCTGAAACTTCACCAAGTGAAAGCTCTCCCAAAAGTAGGTGAATGAGTTATTTGAGAAAAATTGGCTATCTGCAATACTTTTAGAGATAATTCGCATTTACTCATTTTGAGTAGGTGAGTAATTAGCTATGGGTCTGAAACTTCACCAAGTGAAAGCTCTCCCAAAAGTAGGTGAATGATTTATTTGAGAAAAATTGGCTATCTGCAATACTTTTAGAGATAATTCGCATTTACTCATTTTGAGTAGGTGAGTAATTAGCTATGGGTCTGAAAATTCGAAAATTCAAAATGGCCGCCATTTTTGCGAGAAATTTTTTGTTTGAAAATTGGCATGGCTACTCTGCAGAGATACCCTGCAGGTCAAAAATTTCGTCGAAATCGCTCTATCTAGCAGGGTTTTCGAGATATAAACATTTTTATGTTTTGCAATTTTTGCGAAAAATTCGAAAATTCAAAATGGCCGCCATTTTTGGCCAGATAAATTTTTTTTGAAAATTGGCATGGCTACTCTGCAGATATACCCTGTGGGTCAAAAATTTCGTCGAAATCGCTCTATCTAGCAGGGTTTTCGAGATATAAGCATTTTTATGTTTTGCAATTTTTGCGAAAAATTCGAAAATTCAAAATGGCCGCCATTTTTGGCGAGATAAATTTTTTTTCAAAATTGGGATAACTACTCTGCAGAGATACGCTGCGGGTCAAAAATTTCGTCGAAATCGCTCTATCTAGCACGGTTTTCGAGATACAAGCATTTTTGTGTTTTGCAATTTTTGCAAAAATTTCGAAAATTCAAAATGGCCGCCATTTTTGGCGAGACAAAAATTTTTTCAAAATTGAGATAACTACTCTGCAGAGATACCCTGTGGGTCAAAAATTTCGTCGAAATCGCTCTATCTAGCACGGTTTTCGAGATATAAGCATTTTTGTGTTTTGCAATTTTTGCGAAAATTTCGAAAATTCAAAATGGCCGCCATTTTGGGCGAGAGAAAAATTTTTTGAAAATTGGGAAAACTACTCTGCAGAGATACCCTGTGGGTCAAAAATTTCGTCGAAATCGCTCTATCTAGCAGGGTTTTCGAGATATAACCATTTTTGTGTTTTGCAATTTTTGCGAAAATTTCGAAAATTCAAAATGGCCGCCATTTTGGGCGAGAGAAAAATTTTTTGAAAATTGGGAAAACTACTCTGCAGAGATACCCTGTGGGTCAAAAATTTCGTCGAAATCGCTCTATCTAGCAGGGTTTTCGAGATATAACCATTTTTATGTTTTGCAATTTTTGCGAAAAATTCGAAAATTCAAAATGGCCGCCATTTTTGGCGAGACAAAAATTTTTTCAAAATTGGGATAACTACTCTGCAGAGATACCCTGAGGGTCAAAAATTTCGTCGAAATCGCTCTATCTAGCACGGTTTTCGAGATATAAGCATTTTTGTGTTTTGCAATTTTTGCGAAAATTTCGAAAATTCAAAATGGCCGCCATTTTTGGCGAGACAAAAATTTTTTGAAAATTGGGAAAAGTACTCCGCAGAGATATCCTGCGCGTCAAAAATTTTGTCGAAATTGCTCTATCTAGCACGGTTTTTGAGATATAAGCATTTTTGTGTTTTGCCATTTTTTTCGAAAATTTCGAAAATTCAAAATGGCCGCCATTTTGGGCGAGACAAAAATTTTTTGAAAATTGGGAAAACTACTCCGCAGAGATACCCTGTGGGTCAAAAATTTCGTCGAAATCGCTCTATCTAGCACGGTTTTCGAGATATAAGCATTTTTGTGTTTTCCTTATTTGGAAAATTCGTAATGATTAATTAATCATTAATTACTCGGCCATTTCTTGACCAATCAATGCCAAAATCTAATGATTTCCAGATTTTAATAGAATGAATGTATTTGCCAAGTTTCAGGTGAATTGATAAAATTCCTTTCAAGTTATCATCCGGACAAGCTTCCCCATCGAAAAAAGACATTTTTGGTCATGTGACCTCTCTGATTGGTTGAAATGTCACTGCAGTATATTCAAAAAAATTCCCCAAGGCTACTGCCTAAACCTGCCAAATTTGAAAAGAATCCGCCTAACGGTTACAGAGTTATAAGGAAAACAAAATGCGGAGCCGGCGGAGCCGCCGGAGCCGGCGGAGCCTGAAGCTCTCCCATACACAAACAAGCGTCCCTTGCGGGACGCTTAATAAATAACACATATTCATTTGCTTTTCCTTATATACAGCAAATACTCAATGATAAATATAACAAGAAGAAAACATGACTTTCAAAAATGAAAAAAAAACTGTTAATATTGGGACTTAGTGTTTTGTTTTAACAGGTCCTAATCGGGACAGGGCTTCAGTCAATCCCACATGTTATCAGGAGCAGAATTCAAACCCATAACCACAGTGATGAGAGTCAAGTGGTTATATACCGAACCTGTTAACCGCTGGGTCACTGTGACAACTCAAATCCAACAACAGAACAGTAATAGTAACATAATATCTCACTCTACCCTTTATAACACAATCACAATCTTTGTAAATAGCCAAGGGTGACATTCACAAAAACCCAGAAACTGACCTCATATTAACAGAACCTCATTAATAACTTAAACTTTCCATTAATTTAGTAGATTTTGTACAGATCTTATTTCTGATAATGTAGATTTAATATCTTTTGAACAGAAGCTTATTTAATTCAATTAAAGGAATGAACCATTTAAAATGGCAAGTATGGAAAAGTACTTACCCCCCCCCCCCCTCTATGAATATACATGTAATATAAAGTCATGAAAGATCACATTTTCTACCAGCAAATAGTGTGTCACTATCTGTAATCCTGTAAATGAGGATTAATCTATCAAATTAGTTACTTTAACATGGTTGTTATAAAACTGTATCACAAAAGTGGTTTACTACATTATATACGACAGTACTAAAGATGTACAAAGTCAAGCAGCCTGTTAATATGTTAACCGTTTCAACTATATGTGAATATCACTCTCTGATACATTAAAGGCTATGGTACCGCTGGTAAACATGCACCAGGAGGGACACTGTCAAACCAATGAGTGTTTCTCAACAGTAATGTCAGCACAAATATTTTAACCAAATCTTCAAATATTTCTATGATTGAGCATGACATGTTTCACTTTTACCAAACTTTTCAAAGATTTTCGGTTTCCTAAGAAGTGAAATTCTAAATGCAGCTACTTTTGTGCCTGACATTTTGATTGGTGATCTGAACTGTAATAAATGACAATATTCATGTATTTTTTTTGTCAGAATACTGTTCACATATGAATAGAATCTGTACTATAGCCTGTATTAAACATTCAGTGCAATATTCTTTGAAGAAATCCAATGAAGACATGAAGTGACTGTCTGTGCCTGTGCATCTATCTGTGACTACCTTTACCTGGGTTAGCCTTATGATGATGTGTCCTACGTTTCCTATGGCGCCTTCTCTTAATATGGTGAAACTTAAGTCCTGCCAGTGCAATATATAATCAATAACACAACTGTCTTAATAATGTCTTAATCATCATAATAATGCTGTAAGTTTTAAAGTATGTTTCGATGGCAAGAAACTATAAAATCAAGATATGATGCAATTCCTAATAATTAACTTTCTTTCAGTCATAACTGTCCTATTATTAAACATTTTTAAAACATTCGAAAAACCTTGAAACACAGTATAAATAGTACAAGGATAAAGCACTGTTCAGAATAAGGTGAAGCAATATGGCACAATAAAGAATTCATCATAATAAATTTAAAATATTTTTGCTATAATAAGGGTTTTTTGATGGATTTTCTCAGTTTTCAGACAAAAAATGGGCTGATGATGACTCATGTAAGGCTGCCGAGGACATAAAACACCCCTGCATATGCTGTGGCTTTTCTGTCATTTTTCTTATCTTTCAAAGGAACTATGATATAATCCCAGAGTGAGTTTACAATGTCCTTTATTTAAAACTAGCTTAAAAGCTGCACATGATGTGGCATTTTAAGCCAGCTCTTGCAGAAGCCCAACATCTAAAAGCGAGGAATGGATTGGCTGGGGGTTTCAGATGGATGACAGACTTCCGGATTTATTAATATAGGTATCAACTTGCAAAAGTAAATGGCGGGGGATGTTTGTAATCAAAAACATAACTCTTTTTAACAGTAGGCTGTAACTTTAGATGCTTGGTAATCTCCCCTAAGGTATGATTTCAAGAGACACAATGACACGGTATTTCTAATAATAATCCCGATAAAATTATTGGTGGTTCCATATGCAGTCATTTCCAGATTTATACTCCGATCATGTTAATAAATGCTAATATCTATGTTATCGACACATTTCTAGACCTGCCGTATGACTATCTGAATAAGAACAGTACTGAGGAGACTTACGTGGACAGCCTGCCTTCATTGGACCTGGAGCAGCCGTCTTCCCGTCATCACAGCAGCCGTAGTTACTGTCTGCACAACTGTGTTCTAGCTTCTCTGAAGTTTACAGCAAAATATTGATATAGTGCAGACGATGTTGCTTGTGGCTGTAGGTTTGAATAGTACTCTATAGACAAATGTTTCTGTATAAGTTGAAATTTTCACTAGGCATGAATTTTAGCTATTTCAGTGCAATTTTAAATGTATATTAATATCTCAAGTAGAAACTAACCATTTGTGACAATTAATTCCAGTGAATTTCTTACAAATGAAGAATTAATGAAATTTCTTTTAGGTAACATTTCTACTTACACATTATTATCTGATTATAGATCAAGGTGAATGTTATAGTTTTTCATCCCTTTCTACAGCTATGTCATGTTAAAACAGGGCCACAGTATTTCCTACAGGTTGCCATGAGATGGATTTGTATCCATGACAACACAGGTGAGTGACAAGTGGTGAGTTGGCAAAGCTTGTTTGAACCCATAACCAAAGCAAATAGATAAAATGTCAACTTGGTCAACCATTTTTCCACTGAGAAGTGGAAGGAGTTTTCCGGGCCCATTTTCACAAAGCAGATCAAGTTAAGCCAAAAATTAGATTAACTATAATAGAAAAATGGCTTACATAATCTTTGAATTAAATCAGTATTCACTAACTCAAGTTAATTTTTGGATTAAGTACAGCAGATTAAACTATATCCATTTTCTTGAGTGGATTAAAGATAATCCAAAAATTAGCTTTTCAATGAATTCAAATCTTAACCCTAATCCAATTTTTGGATTACGTTAAGCTCATTTTTCACTGATCTTTCACTAATCCCTTTTGTGAATAGGGCCCCTGCTTTTTGTACATATAGGAGGGGTAGGGTTTAGTCAACCAGAGTCTGTAAATATATCACAACCCCTGCTCTGGAGAGAATGTTCAACATATTGAGCAGGTAATAATGAATGTGGTCAGATATAACATGTCCGGGTACTGTTAATTATGTGGTGTGTGCGCAAGACTCAATATATTCCAGTAATGCTGCTTACTGGTCATTTTACAAGCATAAGCAACTATTGCTGTAAGGAAGTAAAATACTTTCTACATTTAAAGGCCAACTTGATTTATTTTAAATTCGAAACTTGTTTCAGTTAATATTTTTTAAAAAGTAATAACTGCCAGTGGTATATTTGAGAAATATGTACAGTATCTGCTCAAACTCTGAGACTTTTAAAATTGTTACAGTTATATCAGAAAAAAACATGAAAATTTCTTGTGAACAACATATTAGTAATATAAAGTATTTCATGATATATTAATCAATAACTCATTGATATATAACCAAGCAAACCATAAAAGACCATCCACCAGCAGACTGCTAGCTGGGGAGAATGCATTAAATGTCAAGATAAAAACACAGATCTATTGCTATTCTCAGCAATACAGGGCCATGAACCCAAGTGTGTTCAAATGTTTTGACAACACTCAGACGCCAAAAATATGCCACCCCATGCATCCATTATTAAATAAGCCTGTGGATTTGGGGAAAAGGTCTATCACTGTATGCCACTGCTATAGAACATGCTATGGAACATTTATTACTCAATAGGGTGTTAAACTAGAGAATGTCAGAGCACATACTGCCTGTATGTGTATTTTTTTTTCAAGTGAGCTGTTTTATGTTAAACCTGTCCAATAAGCAATATGCAATGTATATATCGTGACACAAACGCAAAACAAAAGAACTTAAAAAATTCTGTCAACAAAATGCCATGTTAGAAAATAATTACATAGTTAAAGAAAGATAAGGAAGGACTGTTAAATCAGAGTTTCTGAATGAGATGGACATTTGCAACACATTTATTGCTGTAATATTTTGATACTATCTCACACATAAACACTCATAATACAAGCTGAATGTATCTGTTTTGGCTGTCAAAGTTTCTCCTGCTGAATTTAAATTGGGGAAAGAGAGAGATATGGAAATCCTCACTTACTCTGGAGACTGATATGACTGACTGTTATAGAATAATGATACTGGTTTATCTTTAGCCATTACCCTCTCTTTTCCACAGAACCAAGCTAAACACCTTCTTACCTATACCACAGCTGCACACTTGCTTACCTTTACCACAGCTGCACACTTACTTACCTTTACCACACCTGCACACTTGCTTACCTTTACACAGCTGCACACCAACTTACTTTTGTCAAAGCTTGACAGATTCTTACCTATACCACAGCTGCAAACTTGCTTACCTTTGTCACAGCTTCACACATTCTTTCCTTTACCACAGCTGCACACCTTTTTACCTATACCACAGCTGCACACCTTTTTACCTATACCACAGCTGCACACCTTGTAACTTTACCATAGCTGCACACCTTCTTATATTTACCATAGCTGCACACCTGTTTACTTTGTCCACTGCATACCTGCTTAGCTTGTCCATACCAGAATACTTGACCACTGTTGGACACTGGGTTATTTTACCATAGACACTTGCTCACCTTGTCCACAGCAGCGTGAGATGTGGCCCACTTTGTGACAGTAGCTGTTTGCAGGACAGGATTCCCGCCCACTCTCACAGTCATACTCTCTACCTGTGGAGGGATTTACCAGTGGAGGGTTGCCATCACATATCTCCTCATCTATGTCTGAAGTACAGCAAAGTTATAGTTGTTAGAGAAAAATACACAAAGGTATTTAGGCAGATAACACAGTAAACATTCGCTAACAAATATTTATCACCGAGGTCAGTGGTTTCAAACTGGCATTACATTAAAGACAAGCATTTTATGAACAGAAGAATCTGACATCTAATTGTTCTGTGACAAACCCAGACATATATCTGGTGAGATTACACACTGCGGTCCACATAAAACCCCCAGACAAAGATATTGAAGAAACTCATTGGTTCATATGTTGGCATGTAATTTACCATCTCCATACTGATATGTCCGTGTGTAATGGCCTAGCATCATATACAAAAATATGCAATCATTATACACAGTTATTGTAGAAATAAAGTCCAAGGGTGAGTACTTTATGACGTCTATAAAAGAACGGTAGTTCCGGCGACTAAGGGACGAGTGCGGAGCGCGAGTCCATTATGTCGCAAGTTCCGTCCTTTTACAGAGGTCATAAAGTACGAACCTGAGGACTTTATTTCTATTATAAAGACCGGTTTCTTTTATTAATCCATAAATATTATTGTAAATATGTTGTTATACACACCTATTTGTCGCACTATATTTTGTTTGTATCGTTTGGTTCTCTATTATCGGCAATCATCCATTTATTGCCTCAGATAAATGTATGCAAAAATATGCGCACTGCATTGTTTTGTGTGGTCTGCGCACTTCCGGTCTTTATAAAACTTTATTGAGTCTATTATATATAACCAGGTGTTTTAGTGTCTATTTACCTTCACACTGGTCCATGTCGGTCTGTATAATGGATTCTTGTCTTCTACATGCCTCCTCCCTCATCTCACACTCATTACCATAGATACGGCCATCAGACCCACATGCTGGACTCCTGAGTAACGAATAGAGAGCTACTTTAACAAACTAACCTGAACTTAAACTGCTTCACTACTTTTTGCTATAATATAGTCAACAGCCAGTTTTATAAATGGAAGAAATAAGTTGTTGATTGCAAAACCTACAAAACCAGAAAACAGTAACAGAATGACATAAATAAGCTGGACCTATTTCAGTCAATTGTGTATTCCTTGTTCACATATGTTCTGTCCATATCTGTGCCCTAGGCATTAATGTAGAAATAAACTACGTATGTGCCTTCGGCCCTCATCCTTTATTTAGAGGGTATTTTTGTGACTGAATCGCCAATAAAGTCCAAGCAAAAGTAGTTTATTTCTATTATAAAACGATTATTGATGTTTTATCCAATGTTCATTGATTTTGTTGTTTTCAGTTTTATTTTCGAGATTATGTTGCGCAACCATGTTCGTAGATTGGAACAGCGTACATTAGTTTCTCTATTAAGTACTCTCACGAAATGCGCAGAGACGCATATTCGTCGACTGCGCAGGTGTCCATTTTATAATACACTGTATATTTGGATCAGTATTTTACCAAGTATCTACCAAGCATGTCCTAATCAATTCAGACTTTGAGCATCGAGCTTAAAGATGTCTAACATCAAATTGAATACAAATTGCTGATTAAGGTTCTTAAACTCAATACAAACCTGATGGCTTCACAGCTGAAGTCACAGATACAGCCCATGGGGCCCTCTGAATCAATCTGACAGGTACCTCCGAATCTACAGGTTGTCTCATCACACACCTCCACTAAACACAGCCACAATGTACAGAACACTGAGATATATACTCAACATGTAGAGTCACACATCACAATCATGTGTCAAAATATTAATGCAATAAAAACTAAGTTTTATATTCAACAGCCATATCTTATGTACTATAATGATGAAATTAACAGGAACAGATGATTCAATTTTAGGGGTAATCTGTAGTGCTGTAATGAGTTGTCTATAACTTGAGTCGTAACTCGGTGGGCGTTATTTACCTTACTTGCGTCGCAATTCCATGAAAAGCACGTAACTACCTGAACAATTTAACTGGCAGAAAATACATGCTTCCTTCCAATAAAACGATACTAAGCACAACTGGTGATAATATCTAGACATTATCTTCTTTTATTTATATTTTTCTTCATTTACTCCAGATCAACTTGCTTCTATCAGGTGATCCTCGATCTTCAAATATTCTTAATCTTCAGATAACCGCCCTAGTGATATGGAACATCTTTTGGATCCAGGAATTTTTTAAATGATTTTTTATCATTGCACTCAATAGTAATATTGGAGACATTGGACCTTGGTGTAGGTATGAATTCTCCGCGTGCTCTCATATTCATATAAATACAGCTTGAATGCATAGCAACTCAATGTCATAAAACACAAAACTATCTTCCCAAAAGGGATTAATTCAGTATGCAGTTTATTTAGCTATCCAGCACATACAAAATGTGACAGCTGTTATCAGTATCTGGGTGGAGTATATAATAGTGATACATTCATTAAATTTATCTTACACATTAACTGGGGTGTCGTACAAAAGTAAAACTTTTAAAACATAAACATCTGGGCCCAGTTTCACAAAGGTCTACTAAAAATAGCAGAAAGTATGCTATTAAATCTAGATCTTAGTAGGCCCTTAGTAGCCACTACAAAAGTGTTCCATTGAGCTGATATTTGGGATCTATCAAGTTACAGAAATGGCAGGGCTTCTAGTGAGGACAGCCTACTAATTACCACAGTAAAGAATTATCTCAGTGAAGCAGATAATATTGGCTTAGTAGACTACTAGCACTTAGCAGCCTACTAAGGAGATAGTAGGCCTTTGTGAAACTGGGCCCTGATTGTAAAGCTGAAAATCATATATATTGTTCCATATCCAGGTTTTACAATAATTCAGGGTTTTAGGCCGATGTTCTAGCAACTGAGACATTCAACAGAGACTTCCAAATAATTAATGGGGAATAATACAAGGTAACATCTACTTTGCACAAAATAGTGGATCCAAACAAGCTACAAAATACTCAAAGAATCATGTATATATATACACTCGATTTCTTATGCAATACTAAACACTCACTCCTATGAACTATATATGACAAAGCAAACCTATGTACATAAAATATCAATGATGAGTGCCATTTAAATTCCCTGAGATTCAAAAAAAAAAAAACTTTGATTTTACATTCTGACATGATTATTGTAAGCATTGCTAACCTTTGGAAATTACTGTACATCAATATCAAATCAAACCAGTTATAGCATTACCCTGGACCTTAATTTGGCACAAGTTCCTTAAATTAGCAATCAACTACATTAAAATGCAAGATTCCCTGTTAAGTTGTTTGTTCTTAGGGTTACAAATACTATGACTTAACTTTTATGAATGTTTCAAAGAATTCGTCCAAGATACAAGAGGTTTTACATATTTTTAAATACCCGTTTAAATGTAGTCGGGACGCTCATGCCAAATTAAGCTAAATTAAGCAATACAGTTGTTTTATGCTATACGGATACCTCCACTGCCAGAGCCAAGGTCTATGTCACATTCCTTCTCCTGTACCACTTCCAGCTCTACATCCTGTCAAGTAAAAACATACAGTCGCATAAACAGATGTCTAGACTTATAAATCTCTGTCTGATTTACACATATCTCTATACGTCTTCAAAGTGGTGTACATATCTGGCTTATTTTTAATGCTTGATTTTTGGATCAGTAGTTGCATATAATGTGCATACACCTACTGTTTACCACCTGTATATTACTGTTATGTTCACCATTAGTACCACAGGCTAACCAGCCTATGCCAACATGTTGCACTTACGTATACATGTTTTACCTCCTGTATACACCTGTACACACCTTCTCTCAACTGAACACCCTTGTTTGCAGACCTGTGTTCTCATACTAGTAGAGACCTTTAATGCCTGGTTTCACCTGCATATACCTTCTTTAATACACGCTTATTTATAGGCCAGGGTCAGCAGTATATTTCCCATTTTTGGTACCCCACATAACATTCTGATTCTTTGATACCAAAAATATTGTGTTCTAGTATATCCTTAATTGAATAGGCCAGCTAATGAAAATGGATGTTAATAAAAACAAAACATTGTTCTGCTCAAAGAAACGGTCATAGAAGTCTTATGATTTTAAAAAAAAAATGAGATAAAAGTTTACAATTTCTTTAGATTTAGGGTTTGTTTCTATTATTTTCTAATATTCCACATTATATCAATCAAAGTGAGGACTGTTAAGTGTGATCATAGTATTAAAATGAGATGGTGTCAAAACTCTGGATACGAGTGTTACTGATCCTGCCCTGGTTTAACCTGTACACACCTGTATACAGGCCTGCGCTCTCATCTCGCAGTCGTTGCTGTAGGTGTTGCCGTCACTGGCACAGACAGGGCTGTAGTCTGTGGGACAGTTCTGAGGACACACACACTTGCCATATTCACACTTGGCACCAAACTTACATCTGATGTTATAGCAGAGGTCTACAAAGTACAAAATACTAATGCAATGGAACAGGATTGAGAAACGACAAAAGTACATATATGTTCTGCAGCTCTACAGCCCACTGAAAACAATGCTATACAAACTGAATATAGTTAAAAATCTCTAAAGTATAAGCCTTTTTAGACCTCATGTTCTAGCAAAGAAAATTAATGGAATAAAAATATGATAATAAATGTATCTGAAAATATAGATGTTTATTATGGTACACAGTAGACTCTTTATAAGTAAACCCAGTCTGAGTCTGACATGTCCGCGTATGACCAAGTTGTACATATAAGAAGCAACAGAGTCCACAGTATGTATAAATTCGGTGTTACAATTTTAGTATGTCTAATGCTCCAGTCACACTACATCCTGTACTACCTGCAGTTCGAGGTTTTACTTGGCGGTGGAACCGAGTCCAAGCACGCCTCATATCTTCTGGGATTTGGTGTTTCCATCACACTACAGACAGTATAAGCCACAGTTATAGGTGCTGGGCGAAATGTCCCTTTCCTTCAACTACTGTGTGAGGTTCATATGCGAAGTTGTGACACAGTGGTAAAATCTCCATTTACCTCCATGTGCCTTATGTCGCCGTGTTACACCAAAAGACGACCGAGTCACAACCTTATATACACTGTGTACTACACCTTCAGTTATTGCAGCAAGAAATTCATCTGCACATGCTCGCATTCATTAGCACATGCCCACGGTACCAAATTCAGAGGTGGAAATTTTAAACATTTTAAATCTTCTGTAGAATGCGCAAGGTAATGGACTTTTTGTCACAAGGTCACATACAAACCTCAGACGGTAGTTGAAGGTTAAGGACAGGGGCGTTTTGCCCAACACCTATAACTGTGGGTTTTTCTGCCTGTAGTGTGACTGATGTTTTACAGTTTTACAACTTGAGATGCTATTTTTAGAATGAACTCAAAAATGAAAGAAGTGTTCCTTTTTCACTCTGACTTGGAAGAATAAACAATTTCTTTACAAGCCATAAAGATCTATGCTTTGATAAAGTGTCCTTAAATCAAATGTTTCAATCAATTTTGTCCCAAAGGATACATTGGTGGATAATCCTCAAGAAGATTTACTAGTAATCATGAAAAGCCAATCTGAATGATTTCTGTGGAAATGGATCCATGAGAAAGTCTTGAGGCAAAGTATGAAGAATTGAGGCTGTGTCATTTTCTTAAAGGTGAAAACAAAAATCGAGAGTCACGACTTCCTGGAAGCAAAGCAAACTAAGAACATTCAAAGGGACAACAGAATCCTGTCATTCCAAGATGATGTTAGAAAAGCTGATGAAAGAAAAGGCCTGATAATTAAAGAAAAAATATAGCAGGAGTGACAATTAACTGGCCAGTCCAACAACTTTTGTGGCAACAACCAGTAACTTTCTTATTGAGATGTGGAAGACACTTAATTATCAGGAAGTCTTTGAATATAAAGGAAATATATTTATCAAATGCTTTATTCTACAAACACCAAAAAGGAGTCAGTTACTTGAGCAAATGGTATTATAATAATTTTCCAAATATCAAGAGGTTCAAAATAAGGCCTAAATAAAAAAAAACATTCACTGCACAGAAATAGTTAAATACCATTTCCCGAACCTTTTCTGCTTAACTATTACAATCCCTACCCTGTCTGCAGCTATTGGAAATAATCAATCTGTGGGTGATACTTTGAAAAATATAGAAACCCTTATTTTATCCAGAAGATAGTTATGACAAAATTGTGGTCTTGCTGAAAAAAAACTGTATCCACTAAGCATTAAAAAATATTATTAATAGGCATATGGAAAACACCCAATTACATTATAGGCAGGCATGACATATTTTTTATCTTTATATCCATTCTTACGATTTAAGGCTGACCTTGTATATAAATTTGAAACATAATGTCTACTAAGAACTGGAAAACCTCAGGCAGATTCATAAATTGAATTTTTTTATATCTTTAACTCAGCTTGTGAAACAAGCAAAGTTCTTACGAATAAAAAAATAACAAATCTGAGCTGTCTTATATACAGAGATCACAGACTGCAGTTTCCATGACACTTACCAACTTTACCGTCTTTTCTTTGGATACATTTTGCAATGTGAACTTCTCTCTGTTGTGACAAAGAAACCACCTTTAATTACTTAATGATCTCTCTATATCAGAAAACATTGCCCGCATGTGACTTACCACAGGAGCCCTCGGATTTAATGACAATGTATTTCTGTGATTTACAGGAAGACAACTGGAGTTGACACTTGTTCTTGTAGGTCACCCCATCAGTGCCACACACTGGCTTGTCCATCTGTTGTCAGATACATAGTCATGACAGAAGCATTACAAAGGTGATAAATTTAGTGAAAATATCATGCAATGGTATCCAAAAATAAGCCAGATAAAAGTCAGATTTCTGTCCAGTTCTCACAAGGGTGTGACTTAAGAGATAAGTTACAGAGTACTCTGTATAACACAAATTTAAAATGTAGATTTTTAGTGCAAGTTCTGGCTGACTTCAATTTATCCATACAAAAAAAAAAGCTTTTGTGATGTTGGGGCCTTCACATTGATTTCACTTATAACTTTGAGTTACACCGATTTTAAACAATTTTTGAAAAGTTTTTTTAATTTTAATTGCAATATAAATTTTTGCTAGAATGGCTCGACTGATGACGGAGGTAAAAAAAATAGAAGTATATGATAGGAATGGTGTCCTGATGTCAGAATGGATATTATTTATTCTAATGCACAAGTTGGCAGCAAAATACAAACTTGATAAGGTAGGTGATTGAGTGGATTAGATTGATAGGTAAATTAGACTGAAGTATTCTATTTTTCAAAATGAAAAATTTTGTCCTGAAAATCTTACAATGATCATCTATAATAAAATAATTTTAAAAACGTGTCAAAATGCATTGTTACAAATGCTTCATTTTTTTCATTACAAGTTCGGCATAATTATACTTATCATAAGTTGTACGATGTTTTTTGTAAAAAATGAGGAGTTACTTTTCTTTCAAAAGTAATAGTCCCAATCTAATCTAGCTTCCCTTTATTTATCCAAAAGAGTAACCTCTATCAAGACTACAAAGACTTGCAAGATGTGACAAATGACAATGACATAAACTAATAAGCTTCTGGCACTTTTTACTTGAGGGGGTAAAACCTCCTAATTCCCCCTATAATTTATTGCTCCTCACACATAGCAATCTGGACTGTAAAAGTGAATCTATGGGCAGTTTTTTCACACTTTTCAGTAATGACAATAAATCTTAACTCAAATACATGCATGCTCAAAGTGAAAAAGTTCGTCGTGACTTTAAAAAAAAAAGAAAGTGATATATTTGTTGACACTTTCGATTAGAATTGACTGTCTCCTAGATACAAGGAAATAGTATTTTTTTCTGGGATAAAGCATTTCACAAAGGCTTTGATTATTTAGGATAAAAGCCATGTAAAGTGCTTTCTAACTGCAGTCATTATATCAAGCCAATATGTGTTCTATCAAATAATCACACACATTCTGCAATTTTTTAACAATAGATATTAACACACTAGTTTATGTAACATTTATAAAATACCTCATTCTCTCAATGTGTTCATATACCTGAAGTTTCCAATTTATACTGAGTAAGAAAATGTACAGTATTAACATACATCAACACAGGAATCTGAACAGACGCATCTTCCTTCATCATTACACACAGCATAGTTATCACACTTCACATTGCTACAGGGATCTGTAAAATAAAACACCCAATACTTTGCTTATATACTGCTCAACCCTGTTACATTAAATCTCAACAGACATGATACTTACATTTAAAATAAGAAATGCAGACGACTGGGTATATGTCAATGGAAAAGGTCCATAAGGACCCAATATTTATTTCTACTCGAATAGGTATTCCATTCAATAGATTTCTGATAAAATTGTACATTTGTACATTATACTCATACAGGTTACATACTTGTTAAATCCATCTGCACTCTCTGCAATGGCAACAAACCATAAGTCAATATTCAGTCTTCTTACAGCTAAAAGTTCCACTTATTCAGTACCTATTATCTCATCACGACTTTTAAGGGACTTAAACTCTGTACTGGTAGATTCTCAGGCACATAAAATGATATAACTACTGTGCCAAACTCATCATAGCTGTAAATCAAGCAAGGATTCCTTTCCAAAAGGATGTCTGGTCAAGGGGATTTAAGTGAAAACCTTGTGACATTGACAATTTTTAACTTTTAAAGTGAGGTGGGAGTCAATTTTAAGATTAACTAAAATACATTGAATGAAAAGGCTTAAGGTGAAATTTTTTTAAATGTTTGTGTGTAACTTGAAAAATTTATAATTTTTTCATTTAATAATTAGTATAGGAAATGAGAAAGGATTATTAATTTTAATTCATCCTTAATACACATAAGCCACAACAGTGATATCACAAGACAGTACTTAAATCACCACTACATTATATAAAACCTAGAGGACTGTAATAATTCTGAGTTCTAGTATATAAATGAATATCCGGTACATAAGGTATAATATCAGGTATAAAATTACAATTAAAAATAGTTACACCTTGCCACATACTCTCCCTCAAAAGTATAAATAAACATTATTATATATAAAAGTACCTGAAATTAACAGTTTAGTTTTACCAAAGAAAATTAAAGTGTTTGCATCTATTTAGATATTTTAAATAATAATTTATAACTGACCAATCCCCTAATAACATGCATTAAATTCGTAAGTAGTAGTGTTGCAACTGAAGACAAGCAAAATAAAGTTAACTTTTCTTACTCACGAATTATCTTTCCGATCCATCTTAAATATAGTCCTGGATATAGAAATTACACTTCAGCATAATCAACCTTATGCATTCTAAAATCTTGAAAATTCCACATTTTATACTGGACATAAATAATTCAATACTAGTGAAAAATATTTTTTTTTCATTTTTGACTTACTTCTACAAAGAATTTGGAAGACTTATTAATATGAAGATTATGTCATACAATGACTACTTCCATAGCTGCCATACATAAATAAAATCCATTAAGGGTAGTACAACAAATTCACATTTTTATGAATAACTTTAAAACTATTATTACAACATGAACATGGCAGGTTTTTTTATTAAATTATCAACTGAAGAGTGTAAACAGAAAGTCAATCCATTTATGGAATTTCTACAATTGTGCTCAGTGTTGCTATGAATATCAGATGCTGTTTTTACGTTAACACTGACAACTTGCCACACAAATGCCACATAATGGATCCAAGGGACTTTCATCTCAACATGAAATACCTCTTCCATCCCATTTGAATGATCTAATAGAAGAAACTTTGTTATAAACAGAATTCAATTAGCTTAGACAGTAATTGATTCTCATGAGTAGTGTATGAAACACTCGAGGTACATTTGCTCAAATATTTAAAAAGTTTCCACTGCATATTCTACTTGTGTTCACAAAGTGTGCTGAGTGAGTTATTAAAATTAATTATTTTACTGAAGTACTCACTTGTCATGTAAACTCATCTATCTTAATTGCCATAGGTACTGATACTAACAACAATAATGCAAATCACACAGCTGGATTGACTGATGTCTAATCTTCACTGATGATACACAAGTTTATTAACCTCTGACAATTCATGTGCATATACCTATGCCAATAGCACTAGGGACAGTATACATTATAAATCAATGGTAACCAAAATGTCCCTTTATAATACTGTAATGCAGTGAAAATTTTTAATATGGGCTATCAACATCAGTAACACTGAGCATCAAAAAATAATTTACACTGGGTTCATTTTTTTTTCTGAATATATGATCAGGTGGAACAATTGGTGACACTAAAATATGCAATTTTATTTTCACAAATCAACAACATTTAAATATTGATCTGTTGTTTAAACAGTAGTGAAACTATGAGTTACCCTTTTGCAATTTGCAACTTTTATCATATTTTAAGATACATAAAAGGACTCTGAAATATGATACAGTTTTAATAAAGAAAACAAATTCAACCGAAACAAAAAACTCACCAGCATTTGCTCAATTTACGGACAGTGATAGTTACCCCCGTGTATGGCATTTTAATTTTCTCAGGCATGACAGACATTAGTAATGATGAGAAAATGTCAGAAAAAGGGTCTCTATGTGGATAATTGGAGTCTCAGGCAGGTTAATAATGAAGATACATCCTTTTACAGAAGTATTTCTGTCTGTTATAAATATGTTCCAAGTAAAAAATCTAACCCTCGGCTTAAAAATGATTAATTTTCATTAATATGTGCAAGGCAGTTAATGCACAGAAGTGAGGTAACTACTCAGTTATTTATCATGGTGGAGTGCACTAAAGCTTCTTCAATTACAAAAAAAAACAAAAAAAAACAAATAAAATCTGAAATGAGATCCATCTAGCTTGAGATTAGGAATATAACTCCTGCAATGATATCACTTTTAAAGATAGAGGCTTCTTCTGATGGGAGTCTCATAAATCATTCAGATATCACCCTGTGCTCACAATTACATCTCGGCCAAATATGAATACAGAAAATGTCACTTTTTTGTTCCTCTGGGGAAAAGACCTTTTTATACAGACACAGATTTTATGAGAGGGAATGATTTTCTTCAACAAATTGCCCTTAAATATTATAGCCAGTGCAGTTCTGGAGGAACCATTTAAACAGAACAATGTATGGGACATATACATGTCAGTTCTAGATGCAATGCTGCCTTGTGTCATTTTAAATCATCTTTAGAAAAGGATTTCAGCATTACACTAAAGAATTCATCCACCTAATGGGATCAGAAAACTCCATAAATTAGAACCTGGTTTTCACACTAATAGGGAGAAAACAAAAGCCATCCTCGGGTTGCCATGGTGAAATTTAATATTGAATAACATAATATCTTTATTTTTTTCACGTTAGATGGCCAGCTTGAATAAGAAAGCGGAAATTTTGTTGTATTTTAGTCAAAATATTTGTTCTTTGACACTGCAAGTAACTTTTGATTTGTTTTAATATTTACACAGTTTGGCTTTTATGTTGCATCAGTCAGGCACTGAAAGATTATCAAATTACAACTAAAATAGACAAATCATGTGGAAATAAGGAAACTTCCAAGACTTCTTTTCTAAATCCAATCTAATGATATTAGCACAGTGCTTAATCTTTGCACTTACATATTCAGGTGCAGAAATATCATCACAGTTCTAAATTTAATCATGTCATGGATGTGCAAGGATAAAAAACCAGAGTTACCATGGAAACAAGGATAAAAGGAAGGTGGCAAAGGCCTGCAAATTAAATAGGTCTTAAGCCCCTTCGTGAAAAATGCTAGAGAGGAAGCTAAAGGTCCAAGGTGATGCGTCATGCCCACTTAAACAGCCAGGCTGATATTGGGACAGGTCCACAGCACTGCTGCTTGTGGGAGTCGAAACCAGAGGTAACAGCCTGTGACTAGATGCCAAATTTGCGGACTACTAAGCCACTGATGACCTCAGCAAGCACAACAGATATGAGGGAGCAAATCATACCCAACACTGTAAGCATCTGAAGATCTGTGATGTAAATGTCTGGTGGAATATTGGTGGAACATAGTCAAACACTTTTTGTGAGGTCTCCAAACTCAGTTTACAGCTTACCGTAAATTGGTGATACTGGCATTTCAAAACACAGCTACTGTTATAATTTAATAAGTCAATTTTTATGCACTGAAATCCCAAATCTCAAAAAAAAATATCTCTGTATGGTTTCTGGCTTAATAATGATTTCTCCATTGAAAAGTCTCAAGAAAAAAACCCTAATCCTTCAGTTTTGTGCAGCATTTCTATAAAACCATTACTACATTGTCAAAATGAGCACATAAAACAGAAATTTTTAAGAGATGTAATTAAATTGGTTAAGACAAAGCTTCACTTACTGCAAAGGCCTTCGTGTTTGACCTTGACATTGGTGCGTTTCTCACAGTTGGACTGGCGCAGCTTACACCTACTGTGATAGGACACCCCATCAGCACCACAGACCTGGGAAAATCACATGACAATTATAATGAAACCCCTTCATGTGAAACTCTTGTAAAAACTCTATGTCTGTGTTCACAAGAGAGATTAGTCAAAGATCAGTGAAAAATTAACTTGAGTTAATCCAAAAGTCAGAATACGACTAAGGTTGCTATTCGGAGAGAAGTTGAGTTAATTTTTGGCTCAACTTTTAGATTTATTTGATCCATCTATCAAAATGGATACTTTGGAACAAATATGGTTGAATCTTCTCTACTTAATCCCAAAAACTTAGCTTAACTCTGTGAATATAGATTTAAACCACAGATTAACTGAGCCATTTCCTGAAAAGTTTAACCTGCTTTTTGGCTCAGCTTAATCCTTCTTTATGAATATAACCTCTAAAGAACTTTTTCAAACATCACCTCTCCAGACTGGTTATGTACAGATGTTTTTCTTGTTTCTTCAGATTTTGACTTAATATGGTCAATTGTCATATGCATTGTTATCATGCCTGAAAGTTCCCCGTCAAATTAATTTTGAAGTCTATTCTTGTGAGAATACATAAAGAATTTTGTATTAGTGACTGGAGAGAGAATCTGAGGAAATCAGTGTCCATCTGGGGCTAATTTCATAAAGAGTCTTGAACTTAACCAAGTTTTCTCTAAGTGTACGACTTAAATCTCAGACTTTTGACATGGCTGAGTTCTGGTATTACATGGATCTTACAAAAGGGGAATTAGCTAAGACCAAGTTTAGACTGATTATCAAACAAAAGCAGTGGTTTTCTCTGTCATTTTTCCTTCTCAAAATATATAACTGATGACATATTTCTTTTGTTTGACACATTTTCCTTGGGGAAAAATGCAGTTTTGTGATGAAAAACTTTGTAACCAAATTGTAACAAATTTTATTGTAATTTAACTTTTTACAAGTTAAATACTTACCTTATCCTCACAAGTGCTTGTTTGGTTTTGTGGAGCAAAACGTATCGACCGACAAGAATTTTTTAAGGAATATTCTTGTCACAAGAGGTGACCCCTTTGTCTGCGCATGTCCGCGCTTGCGCAGTAGTCGTTGTCGACAGACGATTGTCGAGAGTTCTTCATTGTATTTTTGGTCCCCAGAAAACAAATTATGCGGGGAGGTAGGGTGGGTTTATCCTTGTGAGGATAAGGTAAGTATTTAACTTGTAAAAAGTTAAATTACAATAAAATTTGTTACATTTTATTGCGTAAAATAGCCTTACCTTATCCTCACAAGTGCTTGAATACAACCATAACAGGTGGAGGGTATTTGTTTTGGCCACACTGTTAGATGATTGTCAGACAAGGGGTCACCAAATAAAGCACTGATAAGAGGATAAGATAAGCTTCCATACACCACATCTTAGGTTAAAAGTTACTTCTTCATCACAGATGAGTAACTTGCTACCCTCAACAAGAGATCCATGATGTGGTCGTCATTGTTGCTGCTGTTGCTGTTGTAGACAATTTTACAACAAATCATATAGCAGAATTAACCATCACCCAGTATTGGCCGGAGATGTCTGCATGAATCCCCAAACAAGATGTCATCATCTGGCAATGAAAATATCTCCAAGCAGGCAAACTGAACTGCATAAACTGCAGATATGGGGCCATATGTAAGCCAAGAAAGACATATGTCAGTGACACAAGACTTGTATAACTGGAGAGAACATAAATATGTGAGTCATATGAATAACATGTATAAATACACAAAAAATGACTACATGCTGAGGTGAATCCACAAGGCCCAATTTGTTCATGGACTGGTCATGGGATTGCCAAGCTACATCTTCGAGTAGAATGTAGAAAAGAATTGTGGGTCTTCCAATAACAAGAGTTTGATCTCTGCTCAGGTAAGACCCCACTCTTGGAAAGTAAAAAGGGCAGCCATGGATCTAATACGTGTCTCAAAGTATAGATTCTGAGAATCAAAGTTAAAGGACTGGCAATCTAATCATGCAGCCAGATTGATCCAGGAAGAGATAGCAGAACTCAAGATATCTCCATCAAGCCTTCCTTAAAAGATATGAGCAAGATTCTTCCCCTCCTTGAAGTACTTGTACTGTCCTGATAGTAACTAAGTACTGTAAGAGAGCAGAGTGTCACAACATCAGTCCAACATCAGCTCAAAGAAGGGTTTGTGAGCTGGAATGACCACAGGTTTGAGCCATCTGGGCCATCAGAAGCCAACTGATTCTTGCTAAAAGGCAGGAGAAGGAGACTTTCCCTTTTCTCCAAGCAGTAGTCCTGTCCAAGAAGGATCTAAGTGCTGTAAGAGGACAACGAATCATGTGTCCAGGCAATTTGAATTCAGGAATGATCTAGAGCTGAAGTGACCACTGGAGGCAATCTAGACCAACCGAGGCTAATTGGTCCTTGTTGAAAAGGTAGGTAGGAGGGAGAACTGTAAACTCCTTCCTATGAGGCTTGTGTCTGAAGGAGCCAAAGTCCCAGAATACACTTCCAATGGCATTGCAACAGTCTTGCAAGTCAAACTTTTTTAGACTGACCTCCTTTTAAAGGTTAACAAGAAGCCTTTTGTGAAAACCAACAGAAGCAAAGGCAAATCCCTTGATGCTGTACCTCTGTTAGCAGTGGGCTTCTCTCTATAACACTTGCAATAGGCCTATAAAGATGCAGGCTTTGGTTCAACTCCTGCACAAAAAATGTAAATGATCAGCTATGGCTGCTGCAAAGCCAACAATAGTGACAGGTTTCAGATTTTTTGCAAGTAAATGGATCAAAAAATCTGGTATATTTGAGACCGTAGGCTCTGAGATGGCCACCTTATTCTGTGGGTACCAGAGCTCAAAATGGCCCATCATGACTCATACATTCCAAGATGAGGGTCCTTGAGATGCCCTAAATCTCTCTATCCCTAGCCCAGAGAATGATATAAGAGATTCTGAGTGGTGTTAAGGTACCAAGCATGAAGGTGCCAATGCAACAGATTCAGATGGTATTTCTGATTGAATGGCTGTTTTTGAGACCAGTGAAGTAGCTGTAATGGAGGTATGGTTGAATGAGTCACCAGACCCCAAAGCCAATGCATCATGGGCCACCAAGGGGCCACTACAATCATTTTGCACCTGGTGTTCACTTGTTCAATGACTTTTAGGAATAAGTGGTATAGGACAAAAGGCCTAGCAGTCCAGAACCTCCAACAAGATGTTTAATTCATCTATGTTCAGAGAATTTGCATCCGGGACTAGCAACATAGAATGGAAGTTTGTGACTCATATTGGTGGCAAACATCTCTACCATTGGTATTTGACAAACTATGTAAATCAAATAGAATATTAAAGATGAAGCCTCTCCTATCTGTAATATTTCGTTCTTTGTGGAGAGGCTGTCATGACATCTAGGCAACCCTGAATATATCTGGCTCATATGAGAATATTTCAAGGATTGCAGTAGGCCAAGATGCAGCATACCTGCATAAAACACCTATTGTTGATTTGTGCCAAACTTGCACGTTGTCTAGAACCATAAAGGGAGTAAGAACCATTCTGTACATATTACTTTTGTCCCTTCTGTAGAGATCATTGAGTATGACATTTAAGTAACCCCAGAATATTTCTGTCTCTTAAGAGTATATTTCAAGGATTGTAGTAGGCCAGGATGCGCCAAACCTTTATCCCTTCTGGAGATATGTTGAGTATGACCTTTAAGCAACCAAGAATATGTCTGTTATGAGTATATTTTCAAGGATTGCAGTAGGCCAAGCTGCGCCAAACTAGGAGGTATACGCTCCCCCCCCTGTTTGTTCAGATAACCGAACACAGTGGTGTTGTCTGATGCTATCAGAATTCTTTTGTGTGGAATTTGTCTTGAAGGCTTTTAAGGGCTGAACACACTGCCTTCAGCTATGAAATTGAAATGTAATATATACATTTTAACTGTCCAAAGCCACTAACTGTGATGCTTATAGATGGGATCATCAACCCTGGTTTAATGCATCTACGAAAATAAGGGAATTGTGCACCCGTGTATAGAAAAGGCATCCTATTTCCCATTTTTTGGCATTTTCCACCAGTGAATATGCTTTTGCAGAAGGATTTGAAACAGGAATTCTCACAACTAGTGACTGGAGATATTGCCAGTTGTAGTAGATACCAGTGAAAGGCACACCTACATAACTGACCCATTGGTACATTCTTTTCCAAAGATGCTCGTACCCCTACCTGGGATATAAGCAACCTTGGGGTCATTTGTGATGAGATCTCCATTTCCTGAAAAGATTTCTCAAGTTTTTAAAATTTATTTGTGTTAGAAAGACATTTCCTTGTACCAATATGCAGTGGTAACCTAGGAAATCGATATCACGAAGTCCAGTTGATGAATAATTGGAGGAGTTCTTTGGTTTGAACCCAATACTGGTGTCTTTTAGGTACACTAAACAACCAGTAGTCTAGGTATATGGTGAAAGAAATTTCCTGATATCAAAATGCAGTGGTAACCTAGGAAATCGATATCACGAAGCCCAGTTAATGAATAATTGGAGGAGTTCTTTGGTTTGAACCCAATACTGGTGTCTTTTACGTACACTAAACAACCAGTAGTGTAGGTATATGGTGAAAGAAATTTCCTGGTACCAAAATGCAGTGGTAACCTAGGAAATCGATATTACGAAGCCAGTTGTTGAATAATTGGATGAGTTCTTTGATTTGAACCCAATACTGGTGTCTTCTACGTACACTTAACAACCAGTGGTCCAGGTATAAGGTAAACTCCTATTCCGTGAGACTGAAGAATGAGATTTGCCTCTTTATTACTCGCACGATACTGTAGAGGGGTCGCTAACCCGAATTTCATAATGCTTTGAACTGATAGGTTTGACCGTGTACATTAAACTGAAGTAGATGTTGAAAATCTTGGTGAGTCGGTACATAGAAGAACGCATCTCTTGTAACCGAATTTCTAACAATTTCTGCTGTCTCCAGCTTAAATGAAGGGACAAGCAAGTATTTATTGTTATAGTAAACGAACTTCACTCGTGGGCCGTGACCGTTGAAGACGTAGTTAGATCAATTCAGGACACTGAAATGTATCAGAGGTAGTCATTAGCAGAGTTTCTATACAGGAAATAAAACTGCCATAGAAACCTGGAGTTCTGCAATTTTTGAGTGGATAACTTGCTTTCTTTTGAAGCATTTCCAGCAATATTTCAGCGGTATTTACTGTAGCCATGTTTTCCTGTCTGACGTCATCGCTTTGCATTGTGGGTAGTACAGGTATTGGTGAATTCGATTGGGGAGTAATTCGACAATCCCAACAGAAGATTCGCACAACTCTGGCATGGCAGTGAAAGTCTCCCATCACTGCCAGAACACTGCAAGAAGAGCCTCCATGGTGACTTGCATTAATGTAGCCGCGTTCTTCTGTATCCATCTCTCCTGGTGAACTAGGAAGAGTGATACGATGATATTTTGTAGTTAGTAAAGGTTGGAAGCAAGGACTTCAACACCATATCTCATCTAGCCATTTTTTAGGCATTGATTGATCTTCGTTGAGTTTGCAGAAGAATTAACTCAAAAGTCACAGTATTTCTTCCATTGGAGACATGGTCATAGGAAGGTTCAATTCTTCAACAGGGCTGAAAAGACAAGCAGTGCACATACTGCCACAAAAATAATAACTGCAAGGATCAGTAGATACGCTTCTGTAGTCGTTCTTTTGGAGGGAGACCTGTTACTGTACCAGAGTGGCGCTCCACCCACAGTAAAGAATCTACGACCTCCGCTGCCAAGACAACTGCATTCTTTCTTCTTGGTTTTCCACTGAAAACTTCTCTGCATCCCTTTCATCGACAAGGAGGTAGTTCCAGTCGAATAATGGGCGAGTACGGCGGAAGATATACACGTCTTCCACTGAAGACTTTACAGCAACATCTTCTTGCACATCTTATTCTGACCCTTTTCAGGACAAGGGAGGCAGAATTAGTGGTAGTACCAGTCGAATAATGGATAACTACAGGTAGGTGCACGCTTCAAAACTTCATAGATCTTCATCCGTGAATGGACGATAATAAGGAAAAATACGTGTTGCTCCCATATCGACCAAAAATATAATGAAGAACTCTCGACAATCGTCTGTCGACAACGACTACTGCGCAAGCGCGGACATGCGCAGACAAAGGGGTCACCTCTTGTGACAAGAATATTCCTTAAAAAATTCTTGTCGGTCGATACGTTTTGCTCCACAAAACCAAACAAGCACTTGTGAGGATAAGGTAAGGCTATTTTACGCAATAAAAAAAAACTTCCAAACACTAATTTATGCAAATGTTCCACATACATGTATTTATACTTTTTTCAGCCATTTTAAATTTTGAAACTGTGATAAATTTACGGTGGCCATATAAATTTAAAGTGGACTATAAGCCCAAGACTTAGTCAAATCTTAGATTAAACTGCTTTATAAAATTCATCAAGTCCATGACATAGCCTTTGCTTAACGAAGCTTATTTTTCAGACTAAGTCTGGACTAAGTCCTTTTGTGAAACTGGCCTCTGGATTCAACCCACAACCATAGATAACAGCCAAGTGATTATTTGCTATACTTGATACACAAAACACCACTGAAGATCTTAAATTTTCCAGGGTTACAAGACACACAATAAAACTCTTTCACTGAGTTTTCACATTTAACTTTTTTCCACATTAAATTCTAGTTTTACCTTTAACTTTACAATCAAAAACAACCTTTCAGACCGAGTCAAAATCTCTTTGGCCCTGCCCTAAAGAATGCATTGCATTACAGCAGAACCTGTACTGCCTGACAATTTTGGGCCAGAAAGATTGTGTTTCGGCAAACAAACTTTAAAGTTAACAAGGTTAAAAACTCTTTCAATCTACAGGTGTGAGATGCAAAGCCATCAGTAGGGCACTTCAGTAATACCCAACTGAAAGTCCAGAGACAAAAAAAAATAGTGATCTCTTGAGACACGAGCCTCTTCCAGAGATCACACTTAATACAAAGTGAGAAGAAAGTTTTCTCTACTTACTGGGTCAAACTCCTCAGAACACCTGGGACATTCACACACTGCTTTTTGTCTCTTCACCACACACTTGGCATGGTAGTCACACACATGGCCTTTGCATGGACTGGAGTCTCCTGCATAAACAAATCTACATACTCAGAATACAAGAGAGAGACAGACACCACACAGGTTGATTGTCCCTCTTGACATTTTCTTGAAGAATAATCTATATATAAGGGATACACACATAATACACATGACTGGGCCTCCTACCAACACAAAACCTCAGGTACTCAAATCATCAGGTAATAGATCGCTTAAACGAAATACTACTGATTTGAGGCACAGAAATCTTGTGGGGACTCAGAACCACATTATATGCAAGGTTAATGCATAAATGCTAAGCACCTGCAAAAATCAAAGTCAAACTATGATTATTAAATCCAATTAACAACTATGGTCTCCTCTAATAATGTTTTTATGAAATGACAAATGTAATTTTAATTTTTCTTCTTAAAATTGTTGATCTTCTAAGTCTTTCTGCTATGTTTGTACAAATGTTACGCAAGGAACAGTGATTAAAGCAAAGATATGCACAACAACTTTGACTTCACTTTCTAGGATTTCAGGCAAATACTGATTTGAACTGCATTCTAAGTGATTTTCATTTTGGTTAATGATTACTGAAAAAAGTGAAACAAAGAAAACATAACTTATTTTTTGTCGTTTTTGTTATAATTTGCAATAAGTATTACTCCTGATGTTTAAGATAAATAAAAGAAAGTGTTATCAAGCAAATATAATAATAAATAATTTTTGTAACTTGAGATTGTGATGAGATGCAATGGCAGTGACAGTTTTATTGTAAAATATTTTTGTAGTACCAAAGCAGTGTGATCGCTATCATTGTAAGTGTAACAAAAAATACATTAATAATAAAACTGTGCACCTTGTTCATGTGAATATGTACAGCAATTTTAATTATACAACATTAATAACCACATTAAAACAATTACCAGTTGACAAGAACAATGCAGTTCTCAAAAGGCTTCCTGTGTGTCAGCAGTGGGAAAAATGGTGAGAAAATATTCAAACAAAACTAAAAAAATTGGGCAAAAACCTTGAGTTAATCCTCTGGCTGCCATTTTATGGGTAAAAACATTTGTAACTAGGCAACATTAATCAAAGCTGCAGCACCTAATCCTGTCTGACACCCAGAGAATAGCAGCAAACAGATGCACAGCAATTATTGTCACCTTACAATGGGTATGACATGGCCACCAAAGAGGAGGCCAGTATAAAGCTACCACCATGTTACATCAATTACACGAGGTCATCACAAACATGTGGTTCCCCCAAGATTAGGCCCATTAAAGCATTAAAGCTAAAGCCATCTGACAATATGATTTTAGCCCAATGGAGGTTTGTTTAATAATTTGAAATCATGCTTTTGTTCACAGAGTCTCATCTGTTGTTTTTGTAACATCTCCCAGGCCAGTAGCGTCCCTATTGGCTCACCTCTGTCAAGATCTTATAATCACATTTTCTTTACATAAGCAAATGTGAAATGCGCGGGACCTGGATTTTTTTCCAATAGTCCTCGCATTACAGAATCTTTGAAGAAGTGACAGGGAAAGAGGTAAGACTTCTCAGCTGCCATTTTTATACCATAACTTGGGAACAATCAATATGGCAGTACATCAAAGAAAATGGACATGCCACCCATATTAGCTATAAAAGTCAGTACAAAGGAAAGAACTGCGAGTAGCCTGTTCACTTTGAAGAGGGGGAAAAACATCAGCCTGTTATGTTTACAAATCAGAATCCCACCTGGTAACTAATGGCTAGAGTCATTACCATGGCAACGAGGCCCCCCACCTCCAGCTAACCTTGATAGTAATATAACGCTGACTTGATATTGTCATAAAGCTGAGTTTATTAATGCATAAAAATTTGAAGATGTAACAATGAATTTCATATCCTAAATATAACTTATGTTTAGACAAAATACTGTAACTCTTTAGAACACTGAAAAAGATATATAAAATATTGTTGAAGATTTTTCATAAGATAGAAATGGATAAAGTAATGGATATTGTTGTTTTTAAGTAAAGGAAATGCTAATACTGACCAGTATTTAGAAATTAGTTGAAGCAAGGTTCAAAGATTTATTGTGAAAGACAAAGTGTCCAGTGAAATGGATTTCAATTAATGTATCAATATAGAAATATAATTTTGTTATGTCGAGTACACTTAAAAGGTCTAATACTACAAAAAAGTTATGTAAATGTACAAAAATTGTTTAAAATTACCATCAACTTGAGGCAACACTGCTACTAAATTTTATAAAATAACTAGAGGATCGCTGAGTGCTAAAGTATTAAGAAAATGCTTCTTTTCTAGCCTTATACTGTTGTGGCAACCAAAGTCAGCGCAGTCTGCTCTATCTAGCACGGTTTTCAAGATATAAGCATTTTTGTGTTTTGCAAAAAATTCGAAAATTCAAAATGTCCACTATATTTGGCAAGACAAAAATATTTTGAAAATTGGCATGGCTACTCTGCAGAGATACCCAGCAGGTCCAAAATTTTGTTGAGTTCGCTCCATCTAGCACGGTTTTCGAGATATAAGCATTTTTGTGTTTTGCAAAAACTTTGAAAATTCAAAATAGCCACCATTTTTGGGGAGACAAAAATTTTTGACAAGACCACTGCCGCGGTGTGTATCTCCCGCCGAGCATTAAAGGAGAAGAAATAGCTTTTCCGAGATATTCACAATTTTTCATTTTCGTGAGTGAAAGCTCTTCCAAAAGTAGGTGAATGAGTTATTTGAGAAAAATTGGCTATCTACAATACTATTAAGATATAATTCACATTTACTCCTTTTGAGTAGGTGAGTAATTACCTACGGGTCTGGAACTTCACCAAGTGAAAGTTCTCCTAAAAGTAGATGAATGAGTTATTTGATAAAAATTGGGTATCCGCAATACTTTTAGAGATAATTTTGCATTTACTCATTTTGAGTAGGTGAATAATTAGCTATGGGTCTGAAACTTCAAGTGAAAGCTCTCCCAAAAGTAGGTGAATGAGTTATTTGAGAAAAATTGGCTATCTACAATAGTTTTAAAGATAACTAGAGGATCGCTCGCAAAAAAAAGATAATGTTTCTAGCCTTATACTGTTGTGGCAACCAAAGTCAGCGCAGTCTGCTCTATCTAGCACGGTTTTCAAGATATAAGCATTTTTGTGTTTTGCAAAAAATTAAAAAATTAAAAATGTCCGCTATATTTGGCGAGACAAAAATATTTTGAAAATTGGCATGGCTACTCTGCAGAGATACCCAGCAGGTCAAAAATTTTGTTGAGTTCGCTCCATATAGCACGGTTTTCGAGATATAATCAATTTTTGTGTTTTGAAAAAACTTTGAAAATTCAAAATGGCCACCATTTTTGGGGAGACAAAAATTTTTGTCAAGACCACTGCCGCGGTGTGTATCTCCCGCCAAGCATTAAAGGAGAAGAAATAGCTTTTCCGAGATATTCAAAATTTTTCATTTTCGTGTGTGAAAGCTCTTCCAAAAGTAGGTGAATGAGTTATTTGAGAAAAATTGGCTATCTGCAATACTTTTAGAGATAATTCGCATTTACTCATTTTCAGTAGGTGAGTAATTAGCTATAGGTCCGAAACTTCACCATGTGAAAGCTCTCCCACAAGTAGATGAATGAGTATTTGATAAAAATTGGGTATTCGCAATACTTTTACAGATAATTAGCATTTACTCATTTTGAGTAGGTGAATAAATAGCTATGGGTCTGAAACTTCACAGAATGAAAGCTCTCCCAAAAGTAGGTGAATGAGTTATTTGAGAAAAATTGACTATCTGCAATACTTTTAGACTGAGATAATTCACATTTACTCATTTTGAGTAGGTGAATAATTAGCTATGGGTCTGAAACTTCACCAAGTGAAAGCTCTCCCAAAAGTAGGTGAATGACTTATTTGAGAAAAATTGATTATCTGCAATACTTTTAGAGATAATTCGCATTTACTCATTTTGAGTAGGTGAGTAATTAGCTATGGGTCTGAAACTTCACCATGTGAAAGCTCTCCCACAAGTAGATGAATGAGTATTTGATGAAAATTGGGTATCCGCAATACTTTTACAGATAATTCGCATTTACTCATTTTGAGTAGGTGAATAAATAGCTATGGGTCTGAAACTTCACAGAATGAAAGCTCTCCCAAAAGTAGGTGAATGAGTTATTTGAGAAAAATTGACTATCTGCAATACTTTTAGACTGAGATAATTCACATTTACTCATTTTGAGTAGGTGAATAATTAGCTATGGGTCTGAAACTTCACCAAGTGAAAGCTCTCCCAAAAGTAGGTGAATGACTTATTTGAGAAAAATTGATTATCTGCAATACTTTTAGAGATAATTCGCATTTACTCATTTTGAGTAGGTGAGTAATTAGCTATGGGTCTGAAACTTCACCATGTGAAAGCTCTCCCACAAGTAGATGAATGAGTATTTGATGAAAATTGGGTATCCGCAATACTTTTACAGATAATTCGCATTTACTCATTTTGAGTAGGTGAATAAATAGCTATGGGTCTGAAACTTCACAGAATGAAAGCTCTCCCAAAAGTAGGTGAATGAGTTATTTGAGAAAAATTGGCTATCTGCAATACTTTTAGAGATAATTTGCATTTACTCATTTTGAGTAGGTGAGTAATTAGCTATGGGTCTGAAACTTCACCATGTGAAAGCTCTCCCACAAGTAGATGAATGAGTTATTTTATAAAAATTGGGTATCCACAATACTTTTACAGATAATTAGCATTTACTCATTTTGAGTAGGTAAATAATTAGCTATGGGTCTGAAACTTCACGGAGTGAAAGCTCTCCCAAAAGTAGGTGAATGAGTTATTTGAGAAAAATTGGCTATCTGCAACACTTTTAGAGCTAATTCGCATTTACTCATTTTGAGTAGGTCAGTAATTAGCTATGGGTCCATTTTTGTTGAAATCGCTCTATCTAGCAGGGTTTTCGAGATATAAGCATTTTTATGTTTTGCAATTTTTGCGAAAAATTCGAAAGTTCAAAATGGCCGCCATTTTTGGCGAGACAAAAAATTTTTTTAAATTGGGATAACTACTCCACAGAGATACCCTGTGGTTCAAAAATTTCGTCGAAATCGCTCTATCTAGTACGGTTTTTGAGATATAAGCATTTTTATGTTTGCAATTTTTGCGAAAAATTCGAAAATTCAAAATGGCCACCATTTTTGGCGAGAAAATTTTTTTTTCAAAAATGGGATAACTACTCTGCAGAGATACCCTGTGGGTCAAAAATTTCGTCGAAATCGCTCTATCTAGCATGGTTTTCGAGATATAAGCATTTTTGTGTTTTGCAATTTTGGCGAAAAATTGGAAAATTCAAAATGGCCGCCATTTTTGGCGAGACAAAAAAAATTTTTAAATTGGGATAACTACTCCACAGAGATACCCTGTGGTTCAAAAATTTCGTCGAAGTCGCTCTATCTATCACGGTTTTCGAGATATAAGCATTTTTATGTTTTGCAATTTTTGCGAAAAATTCAAAAATTCAAAATGGCCACCATTTTTGGCGAGAAATTTTTTTTTTCAAAAATGGGATAACTACTCTGCAGAGATACCCTGTGGGTCAAAAATTTCGTCGAAATCGCTCTATCTAGCATGGTTTTCGAGATATAAGCATTTTTGTGTTTTGCAATTTTGGCGAAAAATTGGAAAATTCAAAATGGCCGCCATTTTTGGCGAGACAAAAAAAAATTTTAAATTGGGATAACTACTCCACAGAGATACCCTGTGGTTCAAAAATTTCGTCGAAGTCGCTCTATCTATCACGGTTTTCGAGATATAAGCATTTTTGTGTTTTGCAATTTTGGCGAAAAATTCGAAAATTCAAAATGGCCACCATTTTTGGCGAGACAAAATTTTTTTTCAAAAATGGGATAACTACTCTGCAGAGATACCCTGTGGGTCAAAAATTTCGTCGAAGTCGCTCTATCTAGCACGGTTTTCAAGATATAAGCATTTTTGTGTTTTGCAATTTTGGCGAAAAATTCGAAAATTCAAAATGGCCGCCATTTTTGGCGAGACAAAAATTTTTTGAAAATTGGGATAACTACTCCGCAGAGGTACCCTGTGGGTCAAAAATTTCATCGAAATCGCTCTATCTAGCACGGTTTTCGAGATATAAGCATTTTTGTGTTTTCCTTATTTGGAAAATTCATAATAATTAATTAATCATTAATTACTCGGCCATTTCTTAACCAATCAATGCCAAAATCGAATGATTTCCAGATTTTAATAGAATGAATGTATTTGCCAAGTTTCAGGTGAATTGATAAAATTCCTTTCAAGTTATCATCTGGACAAGCTTCCCCATCGAAAAAAGACATTTTTGGTCATGCGACCTCTCTGATTGGTTGAAATGTCACTGCAGCATATTCAAAAAAATTCCCTAAGGCTACTGCCTAAACCTGCCAAATTTGAAAAGAATCCGCCTAACGGTTACAGAGTTATAAGGAAAACAAAATGCGGAGCCGGCGGAGCCAGAAGGTCTCCCATACACAAACAAGCGTCCCTTGCGGGACGCTTAATAAACTCCCAATACATGTATATTGATGATAAAATTGTGAAATAGTTGTTAAATACAGGAACAGATTTAAAACACTGGCATATGGCCAGTCTGGTATTGGAAACCATGTGGAAATTGATACTTTAACATTGAAATTTAGTAAGCTACTACAATCAATTTTAAAATAAGAACATATGATCACATCCATAACAAAGGTTTACACAAAATACATTTAGTTTCTTCTTCGAAGCCATTTATGATATATTCTACAATACAGAAAGGCGGGGTTACCACACTGTCCAGAATATCTGACTGTCACATTTTCACGGTTTGCACAGGACTGTCTCTGCAACTCACACAGGCTGCTATATGTGATATTGTCACTGCCACACACCGGTTTCCACACCTACAACCACACACACATAGCCTGAGTGTATGCTTGAACCAACCCAAATGTTCTAAAGGGCATTGTAAATCACTAACTGCTTAGTCTAATTTCAAAGGTCAAGTTCACTGTGGCATGGTTGAAGGTCAAATCAAGGTCATACCAATACGTTGCACACCTACACCCAATACATATCCTTACTTGGCATCAACTTCCTACACCTTGTGGTTTCTTAGATACAACCGGACAAAAGTTTGAATGTCAAGGTCAGTACAGCATGGCCAAAGGTTAAATCCAGGTAACACCATGCCACTGCACACATCCTCCCATCAAGCAATGTATCTACCCAGTATCAACTTCAAACAACTAATGGTCTCTGAGATAGAGCACATACAAAATCTTTCCTTCAGAAAATGCCCATCCACCCAGCCAGCTAATATGGGTAAAAACTACCTGCACAACCACTTAATGTGTCAATTATCTTGTACAGCACTACACTGGTCTTCAAAACATGCTCCAATTAGTACACATGTACTATGCCTTTATCTTGTTCTAATTTCCTTATTGTTACAGATAAAGCTTTCTGTGAAGTTTGCCATTTTGAAAGACAACTGTGGTTTAAATTTTAGGGAGATACAGCAACAAACTGTCAGAGATGAAAGTTGTTTTAAACGTTAAAATGCCAACGAAATTAATTGATGGAAAAGCTGACAGCTGATATAACTTTGCATTGGAAAACCAGTAATGTTAAGGGTAAAACTACAACTCCTCATGTCCTTTCTGGAATTATCTGCTGAACTCTATTCCAACACTTAACATGTTGAACTTCATGAATTTTTGATGGCATTTTTTCCACAGGAAAAGAATTTCAAGCTAACTCATTTACAGAAGATAATTTGTGAGACCATTTTCTATTTTGACACCAAAGATGATCAGAATTCCTTATCCTGGGGGATATTACTTATCCTACAGGACATAAGAACAAGTAGGTATAACCTCATATCAAACTAAATGGATTCCATGAGACATTGTGGTGTAAAAGAACCCATCCCCCCAAAACACAAAGAAAATAACAACATGGAATCATGAATATTTAAGAAACTGCAATACTGTGTTGAACTTAAAGACTTACAGAAGATACTTGCAATAACTGAAGATAAGTCAAAACAATGTATTAAAACACACTGGAAATTATGTCATGTAATTATGTAGTTTGTGACTGCATTTAAGATGAGACTTATAGCCTGGAAAATTTATAGAAATTATAAAAATGTGTAGTCTCCATGAAAACATTAAAATGTATTGTACATGCATAAGTTTCACATTATACCCAGTCTGAAGTCTTGACAATAATTAAACTCTCAGCATTTTCTTTCAAAGAGTATGTGTATGATGAAAGGAAGCGTCATTAGTTTTTTTCTGAGTAGGTGGCAAAACTCTGAACTTTGAAGTTACCTTTTTGCCACTTTTCTTTGGATTTTTAAATTAATTTTTAATTAGGTTTCCAAGCACTCCTTATCAGCTTTAAAAGAGTTATTGTATAACATAGGCTTCTATTTAGGAGAAGAAATACAGCTTGCAAATGTTTCACAGCATCTGACTGTTGGTACATTTTCATGTAAATTTAATGCATTCCCGTGTAAATATACCTTGGCTACACACTCCTATTACAACTGTTTTAATGTATTCAGTGTCATTTTCTCTTAGCTCAAAACTGTTAGGATGTACAATAACAAAGACATGGCACTAAACATATTAAAAATCTAAAACAATTACTTGGTATTGAAAAAGGTCCACATAGAAATAACAAATAAACAATTGCGATTGTTTCCGAGTAATGATGTTCATATAACTGGATAGGCAGTGTAGTGGGTGTGAATAGAGGGAGATGATTAAAATCTGGGACGACACATAACCTGTGAAAAGGTGTAGTGGGGGTGAAAGCTGGGGTGGTGCCAGGGGAAGCTTTCATTCCAAGATTTTGAAACATAATGATGAAGAAAAAACCCCAATGAGGGCGAAGGACATTTTTGGCAGGAAGTATGATTGGTAAACACTCATGGACAGCCAGGGTGAGACTGTTCTGTTCACTGACCCTTTGACAAGGTGGAGGACATCTGCAGGAGGGACCTCTTGCATGATCCACAACACACTCTTCATACGGACCACACACCATATCCTCACACAGGTTGTCTCCTACAACAACATGTACTGATATACAGGAATCTGTACAGTTATTAATAACAAATATCAGTTAATAAATATGTAGCTATCAATTTCATATCTATCTTAAATATGGTCATCTCGTTGCAGTTTTTGTTTAAAATTTACATGAATTCTGAATGACAGATTTCATGAATTGGTTGCAAAGCTGGCAGGATATAATTCATAAGAGGTTATCCAAGATGGTGTACATGGTACAGTAAACATTCTTTCACAAAACATGGTTCATTTTGAAAATGAACATAGTAGTCAATTTTGTAAGTCAGAGAGTTTGTATTTTATTGGAAAATTAACTTAAGTATGGTACTTTCAATGGAATAATGGAAGTGAGGACCATAAGACATTATTTCTACATTTTAACCATGTATACAACCACGTTCTGTTGAAGCAAAGTCCTGAGGATACCACAAACAAACATTTACTCACGTAGGTTAAGATAAGTGGTAATGATTAATGGCCAGTTTAATGGTACAATACAGTTCTAGTTACTAGGATATCGTTACATTTATATAACAATCCATGAACCATGGTGTTATCTTGAATGTTATACATATTATGATTAACATATGCTGGTAGGTGTGCAGACAATTGGCCGGCGGACAACTAGCTGGTGGACAATTGGCCAGCGGACAACTGGCTGGTGGACAACCGGCCGGTGGACAATTGGCCGGTGACTTTTTGAGGGGTAGGACAATTGGCTGGTGTCTTTTTACATGTTGTTTTAGTAAATGTACTTCCAACCCATTTTTGTGACAGAAAGGGACTTATTTATGCTTTTTTGTGTGTATTAGTCATCAAATTTTACCATTTTTAATTTGAAGGATCTGTCACTGGATTTTAGAAACATTAGTACCATATGGATACTTTACAGCTTGATGATACAATACAGAATATAGGCATTTAAAATCACATAAAAATCCAATAATAATGTCTCTCATGTGAAAGTGCATCTATCAATTCCATTACAAGCTATATATTCATCTTGTTGCACTTTTTGCATACATTTGTGGATTTAGAATTAATTTATGTCTGCAAGACTGTATAATAACATTATTTTATATGATTGCAGAAAACATAAGATTAAATAAATAAATAATCTTAGAGAGCAATGTGCCGTTAAACTGTCGTTCTGCTGAATGAAAAGTGGCAACAAATAAGTGTATTATGCATGCAATACATTGGTGATACACAAAAAAAGAATTTTGCTTCCAATACTTCATTTGTCAGATGTGTGGACTTTTACAAGAAGCAAACTGTCAGAACAGAAGACTCCAAGGTGTGAGTTTTATGTATAAACACATCATGTGACTACACAAGAAAAATTCCACTGGTCCATTTCAAGCTATCAAAAAGTAAAAATATCATCAACAAACTAAACAAACTAAAAAGAGTCATGATGAATATTGAGGTTGTGATGGCTTTAAACTATGGCACAATGCTTTGTGTTGTTCTTGCAATGACTGACAGATCATTCAAATAATAAGCTATTGTGGTTCTACACCTGTTCCGGACCTGCAACCACATTTTCGTACCATTAATATACAAAATATATACAAATTTTTAAATTCTGTATCTGGATGGTACAAGGCACAGAAACAACAACAGAAAGACACGAGTCTATGAGATTGGATCAGGGTTCATCCAGTAAATCTGATAGGGGAGGTTTTACTATACTCTTTAATATATGTCAATGGGCCTTTTCCTGGCAAACCAACAAATAATATGACTGTAATGGGAGTAATCCTGACTTAAAAAAGAAAATAACAACAAAGAAGCCATATTTGGTGTTTTCTACTTGACTATAGTAGTGTGATATGTTCAAATGTGATGACAGTAAAACTGACAAGTACACGGCAAGGCTCTCCAATTACCAGAATCCACATATTGGTCTCCTAGAACTCTACTGATTCGGTACTCTGATAGCAATTGGTGAATAAAACATCAGTGCAATCTCTTTGTACAACAATACCTAGAACATGTGAGCAATTTCCAGTTTGTACTATGAAAACATAATATAATGTATTTTGACGTTTTTGAACATTTACATATTTTATATCCTGCGGAAATTTATGAAAATGAAGCTAGCTACATGAACAATTTTAAGCTTAACAATGTTAGGTTTAGGATACTGTTAATTTAATTAACTACTTTTCTTCACATATATGTAACATAACAATTCATTAACTCTGCCGGGTTTATTGTTGCACATTTAGTGTTGTAAAAAAATTATAAATATGAAATATTTCCTATCCAACTTGAACCAGAAGTGAATGTTCAAATTGTAAGTAATTTGTTTCAACCAAACTTTGTCTTGGGTTAAAGATTTGAAGCAAAGCAATCCACGCAATAACTGAATTATATCCAAATGGTATTCAAAGCTCTGCAGCTATAATCAACACAAAAACAAAACCCCTGGCCTAGATTCACATTACAAGCCAAGTGCCTTTAGCTTTATGACACCCAGCTATCTTCTGACATTTGCTTTCTTAGTAGAAGGAATTTAATCAGAGGGTATGAAAAGGAACAGAAGACAAAATATTTCTCAGCAAATAGTCACTGAAACAGATAGCAATCTGGATTCAGTCTGTAAAACATCTTTCAGGTTTTTAAATAGTGTGATATTACACATCATGATTACTTTGAAAGTCTGTTACAGGCACAATACCTTCAGAAATTCAATGGGGGGTTTTACGGAATAAAAACTCAAGCAGCAAGACAAGATGTAGAAATAACATGAAGGCAAACCTTAATATTATATTATTTAAACTACATGGTTTTTGCTGCTGTAACATCACTCAATTTGTTTTTGCATCTCGTAATATCACTTGATTTATTTTTACTGCCATATCACTGTATTTGTTTTTATTGCCATAATATCACTCAAATTATTTTTACTTCGGCTGTGTCACTCGAATTTTTTTACTTCAGTTATATCACTCAATTTGTTTCGACTGCCGTAATATCACTCGATTTGTTTTCATTGCCTTAATATCACTTAATTTGGTTCCACTGTCGTATTATCACTAATATGTTTTTACTGCAGTAAAAGTGTTCAGTTTGTTTCCACTGATATAATATCACTCAATTTATTCTGTCACAAAATTACTGAAATTAGTAATTTATAATTTACAGCTAAAATTTAAAATTTTAATTACTTAAATGTAGCTTTTATAAGCTACAAGCTTACCATGTGGAACTGAATGCTATCTCGGGAGGCCACAGGCATCTGGCCAATGTCCAAGAAAAATGGACGCATAATACTGGCAAGATGCCTTGGAATCGAGGTGACCCCAGTAGTGACGTAGCTATGTACTTCCTCCTTCGAGGTGGAAATTTGCCCATACCCCCTCAGCTGTATTACAATGAGGAGGCAGGGTGGGACTCTCTTCAGTTCCACATGGTAAGCTTATAAAAGATACATTTAAGTAATTAAAATTTTAAATTTTATTGCGGTGCAATAGCTTACCATGTGGAACTGAATGCTGAATCCAACCACTCGGTGGAGGGATTATAGCTGAGACTGGAAGTATTTGTCAGTTTTCCTTGGATTCTGAATTAATTAGATTAGAATGAATGTATTAGAAAGACCAGTCTGAGTCCCGCTTACAGTGCAACAGTTTCGGAAAACTGGGTCTGCAAGAACCCCAAAACCAGAAAAGTAATTGAAATGACAGTACCGATACTGTCTGGATGTCTGGATTTGAAGGAAGAATTGCGGCCATGCTCATTAAAATGGCATAAATAGTCCCAAGGGCTACACTACCAATGACGCCCTGGGCTTGGAAATCTCATTATCTTTGCCACCCACGAAAAGATGAAAACTAAAATGAAACAAGACCACTGCCGTGGTATGATCTCCCGCCGCACTACATCAAAAAGTAGGCGAACAACATATTTGACAAAACTCCTTTAAATTGAATAGTTTTGCTGTTATAAATTATTTAAATCAAAAAAGTCAAAGTAGCTATTACTGAGTTAGCTATGGACCTACAGCTTTCAAAATTTGCAATGAGTTATTTGAGAAAATTTGGCTAAGTACAATACTTTTAAGAGATAATTCGCATTTACTCATTTTGAGTAGGTGAGTAATTATCTACGGGTCTGAAACTTCACCATGTGAAAGCTCTCCCAAAAGTAAATGAATGAGTTATTTGAGAAAAATTGGCTATCTGCAATACTTTTAGCGATAATTCGCATTTACTCATTTTGAGCAGGTGAATAATTAGCTATGGGTGTGAAACTTAACCAAGTGAAAGTTCTCCCAAAAGTAGGTGAATGAGTTATTTGAGAAAAATTGGCCATCTGCAATACTTTTAGAGATAATTCGCATTTACTCATTTTCAGTACGTGAGTAATTAGCTATGGGTCTGAAACTTCACCATGTGAAAGCTCTCCCAAAAGTAGATGAATGAGTTATTTGAGAAAAATTGGCTATCTGCAATACTTTTAGAGATAATTCGCATTTACTCATTTTGAGTAGGTGAGTAATTAGCTATGGGTCTGAAACTTCACCATGTGAAAGCTCTCCCAAAAGTAGATGAATGAGTTATTTGAGAAAAATTGGTTATCTGCAATACTTTTAGAGATAATTCGCATTTACTCATTTTGAGTAGGTGAGTAATTAGCTATGGGTCTGAAACTTCACCAAGTGAAAGTTCTCCCAAAAGTAGGTGAATGAGTTATTTGAGAAAAATTGGCCATCTGCAATACTTTTAGAGATAATTCGCATTTACTCATTTTCAGTAGGTGAGTAATTAGCTATGGGTCTGAAACTTCATCAAGTGAAAGCTCTCCCAAAAGTAGGTGAATGAGTTATTTGAGAAAAATTGGCTATCTGCAATAGTTTTAGCGATACTTCGCATTTACTCATTTTGAGTAGGTGAGTAATTAGCTATGGGTCTGAAACTTCACCATGTGAAAGCTCTCCCAAAAGTAGGTGAATGAGTTATTTGAGAAAAATTGGCTATCCGCAATACTTTTAGAGATAATTCGCATTTACTCATTTTGAGTAGGTGAGTAATTATCTATGGGTCTGAAACTTCACCAAGTGAAAGCTCTCCCAAAAGTAGGTGAATGAGTTATTTGAGAAAAATTGGCCATCTGCAATACTTTTAGCGATAATTCGCATTTACTGATTTTCAGTAGGTGAGTAATTAGCTATGGGTCTGAAACTTCACCAAGTGAAAGCTCTCCCAAAAGTAGGTGAATGAGTTATTTGAGAAAAATTGGCTATCTGCAATACTTGTAGAGATAATTCGCATTTACTCATTTTCAGTAGGTGAGTAATTAGCTACGAGTCTAAAACTTCACCATGTGAAAGCTCTCCCAAAAGTAGATGAATGACTTAAAAAGTAGATGAACAACTTATTTGAGAGAAATTGTGTAGCTGCAATACTTTTGAAGATATAAGGCATTTACTCATTATGGTTATCATTAAAAAATTGACAAAGTAGCTATTACTCACTTAGCTATGGAGATACACTTCCAAACTAGAAATAGGACGCCCTGTTGCTTGTAGCTGCGACATATGAATAGAAACAGGATAGCATAGAAGAACACACATTATCATGTGTAATGTCCACCCTATCAACCTTTTGTTAAGAAGATAGAAGAAAATTCCTGTTTATCTATTTTTGGCAAAAATTCGAAAATTCAAAATGGCCGCCATTTTTGGAAAATTGCCAAGAGTACATTTCTTAGATAGCCTATGGGTCGAAAATTTCAACGAAATAACTCTATTTTGCACGGTTAAGGCCAGTTTGTGTTTTTCCATTTTTGGCAAAAATTCGAAAATTCAAAATGGCCGCCATATGTGGGGAGGGGAAATTTTTTTGAAAATTGCAAAGAGTACATTTCTTAGATACCCGTTGGGTCGAAAATATCGCCGAAACAGCTCTATCTCGCACGGTTAAGGAGATAGAAGCAAATTTGTGTTTTGCCATTGTTGGTAAAAATTCGAAATTCAAAATGGCCGCCATTTTTGGGGAGGGGAAAATTTTTGGAAAATTGCAAAGATTACATTCCTTAGATACCCTGTGGGTCGAAAATTTTGATGAAATCGCTCTATCTCGCATGGTTAAGGAGATAGAAGCAAATTTGTGTTTTGCCATTTTTGGCAAAAATTCGAAAATTCAAAATGGCCGCCATTTTTGGGGAGGGGAAAATTTTTTTGAAATTTGTAAAGATTACATTCCTTAAATACCCTGTGGGTTGAAAATTTCGACGAAATCGCTCTATCTCGCACGGTTAAGGAGATAGAAGGAAATTTGTGTTTTGCCATTTTTGGCAAAAATTCAAAATGGCCGCCATTTTTGGGGAGGGGAAAATTTTTGGAAAATTGCAAAGAGTACACTGAAAATTTTGCCGAAATCGCTCTATCTCGCACGGTTAAGGAGATGGAAGCAAATTAGTGTTTTGCCATTTTTGGCAAAAATTCTAAAATTCAAAATGGCCGCCATTTTTGGGGAGGGGCAAATTTTTTAAAAATTACCAAGAGTACAATGCTGAGATACCCTGTGGGTCGAAATTTTTGACTAAATCGCTCTATCTCACACAGTTAAGGAGATAGAAGCAAATTTGTGTTTTGCCATTTTTGGCAAAAATTCGAAAATTCAAAATGGCCGCCATTTTTGGGGAGGGGAAAATTTTTTGAAAATTGTAAAGATTACATTCCTTAGATACCCTGTGGGTCGAAAATTTCGACGAAATCACTCTATCTCGCACGGTTAAGGAGATAGAAGCAAATTTGTGTTTTGCCATTTTTGGCAAAAATTCAAAATGGCCGCCATTTTTGGGGAGGGGAAATTTTTTTTGAAAATTGCAAAGATTACATTCCTTAAATACCCTGTGGGTCGAAAATTTCGACGAAATCGCTCTATCTCGCACAGTTAAGGAGATAGAAGGAAATTTGTGTTTTGCCATTTTTGGCAAAAATTCAAAATGGCCGCCATTTTTGGGGAGGGGAAAATTTTTGGAAAATTGCAAAGTAGCTATTACTCACTTAGCTATGGAGATACACTTCCAAACTAGAAATAGGACGCCCTGTTGCTTGTAGCTGCGACATATGAATAGAAACAGGATAGCATAGAAGAACACACATTATCATGTGTAATGTCCACCCTATCAACCTTTTGTTAAGAAGATAGAAGCAAATTCCTGTTTATCTATTTTTGGCAAAAATTCGAAAATTCAAAATGGCCGCCATTTTTGGGAAAAGGAAAATTTTTTGAAAATTGCCAAGAGTACATTTCTTAGATAGCCTATGGGTCGAAAATTTCAACGAAATAACTCTATTTTGCACGGTTAAGGCCAGTTTGTGTTTTTCCATTTTTGGCAAAAATTCGAAAATTCAAAATGGCCGCCATTTTTGGGGAGGGGAAAATTTTTGGAAAATTGCAAAGAGTACATTCCTTAGATACCCTGTGAGTCAAAAATTCTGTCCAAATTGCTCTATCTCTTACGGTTTCTGAGATATTAAGATTTTTTCGTTTTTCGCAAAAATTCAAGATGGCCGCCAAAAGTGGCGAAAATTGAAAATTTTCAATTTTGTACAGAATACTCTTCTATTACCCTGTGAGTCAAAAATTCTGTCGAAATCGCTCTATCTCTTACGGTTTCTGAGATATTAGCAAATTACTCAAAAGTAGTACTGAAAATACACAATGAAGTACCTAAATGGCTATTACTCATGTACTGACAAAGCTATCAGTCCCAAATGCAATACCAAGCGAGCTATAGACATAACAATCTTGTATTCAAAATTGTAGTAAAATATCTTTAATTATCTTGGCTTAAATGCACGGAAACCAATGGGTACTGAAAATAGCTGTACTTAAGTATTACTCAGTAAGCAAAAGAGGTACAACAGCCAAAAGCAATCCAAGCAAGCTACTGACCCAATAAGCCTGTATACCAAATTTGGTGACAATAGCTCTAATACTTTTCCTTTAAATGAGCGGAAACCATGCGTGACGCCGGACATCGGACGCCGGACATCGGACGGCGAAAAAAGCAAAAATAATATATCCACCCCCCAGGGGGGTGGACATAACTAGTGACCATGTTGTAGCTGTGGAGATAGTAGCTGAACATGATATTGGAACAAAATTGTGTAGCTGCAATACTTTTGAAGATATAAGCCATTTACTCATTATGGTTATCATCAAAGCAGCTATTACTCAGTTAGCTATGGAGTTACAGCTGTGAAAATTCACAATACAGTATATCCAAAAGATAGGTGAACAATATATTCGACAAAAATCCTCTATATTCAATAGTTTTTGAGTTATAAGTGACTTGCTCAATGGTCAAATGTTAAACTTAGTATAGCTATTACTCAGTTAGCTATGGTGCTACACCTTGGACACCTCACCATGATATAGTACATGAAGGAGTTGTTGAACAACATATTTCAGGCCAATATTGTAAGTAACAGTTACAAAGACAAAATCAATTTACTCATTTTGCTCATTGTTAACAACAGAAAATAGCTATTACTCACTTAGCTATGAAGATAGAACCCTAAAAATGGTACCATCTTGTAGGCATGGAGAAAGTAGCTGAACAACGTATTTTACAGAAACACTCTAAATGCAGTCGTTTTGGAGTTATGAGCACTTTACTCAAAGTAGCCACCATTGCTATTACTCACTTAGCTATGGTCCTAGGTGTGAAATAACAGCATCAAATGAAAGGACATAAGCAATAAGGTCATAAACAAGAGGAGAGTGCCCGTGAACGGGCACTGTGTCAGCTGACTGAATGTTTTTGATTTGTGATGGTGATAATGAGAGGAAAGCATAATTATCAGGGAAAGGGCTGTACAGAAATACAGTAAATGGTAACTGAACAGCATGTTCGAAAGATATTCCGAAGCTGACAGAAGAAAAGGACAAAGAAGTTGTGCCCTGCAAATGGTATTATGAAATAAAGTAACAAGGTAACTGTTTAAGTGTAAAAAGTAGGTTAAAAATATTTAAAGAAATACTATAAATGCAATATCCTCGTTCGACCATGAAGAAGGGGTCCAAAGGTCAAATCTGACCATACCAAAAGATTCCCAGCCAAAGAATTTAGGATGGTTTACCATCCCAAACCTCTCGGACCAATAATAAGTGAGTCATAGGCACTTTTTAAGTTTGGCTATCCTTGTTTGACCTTGAAGGAGGGGGTCCAAGGTCAAATCCGACCACACAAAAAAATTCCCAGCCCATGATTTCCTGTAGCTTGTTTACCATCCCAAACTTGTAGGACCAATAATAAGCGAGTTCTAAGCAATTGTAAGTTTGGCTATCCTCAATTGACCTTGAAGGAGGGGTCCCAGGTCAAATCTGACCACACCAAAAGAATCCCAGCCCATGATTTCCTATATGTTGGTTTACCATCCCAAACCTCCAAGACCAATAATACGCGAGTTATAAGCACTTTAAGTTTGGCTATCTTCGTTTGACCTGGAAGGAGGGGTCTAAGGTCAAATCCGACCACACCAAAAGATTCCCAGCCCATGATTTTCTATAGGTTGGTTTTCCATTCGAAACCTCTAGGACCAATAATAAGTGAGTTATAAGCACTTTTAAGTATGGCTATCCTCATTTGACCTTGAAGGAGGGGTCCAAGGTCAAATCCGACCACACCAAAAAATTCCCAGCTCAAGATTTTCTATAGGTTGGTTTTCATTCCAACCCCTAGGACCAATAATAAGCGAGTTATAAGCACTTTTATGTTTGGCTATCCTCATTTGACCTTGAAGGAGGGTTCCAAGGTCAAATCGGACCATATTAATAGATTCCCAGCCCATGATTTCCTACAGGTTGGATACAATGATTTACTCAACAGTGAGAACCTGAAAGAAGCTATTGCTCAGCTATGCCATGACATAGAGGTCTGCAATTTCACTATGTTATAGCTGACCAAAAATTATGTGAATAACATATTTAAACAAAATACTCTAAATGTAATAATTTTCAAGTTACAACTGATTTACTCAAGAGTGAGAACCTCAAAGTAACTATTACTCAGCTATGCAATGAGCTACATGTCTGAATTTTTGCACTGTTATAGCTGACCTAAAAGTAGGTGAACAACATACTTAAGCAAAATACTGTAAATGCAATAGTTTTCAAGTTACAACTGATTTACTCAACAGTGAGAACTTCAAAGTAGCTATTACTCAGCTATGCAATGAGCCACAGGTCTGGAACTTCACTATGTTATAGCTGACCCCAAAATAGGTGAATAACATATTGCAACAAAATACTCTAAATGCAATAGTTTTCAAGTTATAAGTGATTTACTCAACAGTGATAACCTAAAAGTAGCTATTACTCAGCTATGCCATGAGCTACAGGTCTGAAATTTTACTATGTTATAGCTGACCCAAAAGTAGCTGAATAACATATTTATACTAAATTCTCTAAATGCAATAGTTTTCAAATTACAAGTGATTTACTCAACATTGAGAACTTCAAAGTAGCTATTACTCAGCTATGCAATGAGTCACAGGTCTGGAACTTCACTATGTTATAGCTGACCTCAAAATAGGTGAATACCATATTGAAACAAAATACTCTAAATGCAATAATTTCCAAGTTATAAGCAATTTACTCAACAGTGATAACCTAAAAGTAGCTATTACTCAGCTATGCCATGAGCTACAGGTCTGAAATTTTACTATGTTATAGCTGACCCAAAAGTAGCTGAATAACATATTTATACTAAATTCTCTAAATGCAATAGTTTTGAAATTACAACTGATTTACTCAATAGTGAGAACCTCAAAGTAGTTATTACTCAGCTATGCAATGAGCTACAGGTCTGAAATTTTACTATGTTATAGCTGACCCAAAAGTAGGTGAACAACATATTTAAGCAAAATACTGTAAATGCAATAGTTTTCAAGTTACAACTGATTTACTCAATAGTGATGACCTAAAAGTAGCTATTACTCAGCTATGCCATGAGCTACAGGCCTGAAATTTTACTATGTTATAGCTGACCCAAAAGTAGCTGAATAACATATTTATACGAAATTCTCTAAATGCAATAGTTTTCCAATTACAACCGATTTACTCAATAGTGAGAACTTCAAAGTAGCTATTACTCAGCTATGCAATGAGCCACAGATCTGAAACTTCACTATGTTATAGCTGATCCCAAAATAGGTGAATAACTTATTGAAACAAAATACTCTAAATGCAATAATTTCCAAGTTATAAGCAATTTACTCAACAGTGATAACCTAAAAGTAGCTATTACTCAGCTATGCCATGAGCTACAGGTCTGAAATTTTACTATGTTATAGCTGACCCAAAAGTAGGTGAACAACATATTTAAGCAAAATACTGTAAATGCAATAGTTTTCAAGTTACAACTGATTTACTCAATAGTGATGACCTAAAAGTAGCTATTACTCAGCTATGCCATGAGCTACAGGTCTGAAATTTTACTATGTTATAGCTGACCCAAAAGTAGCTGAATAACATATTTATACTAAATTCTCTAAATGCAATAGTTTTGCAATTACAACTGATTTACTCAATAGTGAGAACCTCAAAGTAGTTATTACTCAGCTATGCAATGAGCTACAGGTCTGAAATTTTACTATGTTATAGCTGACCCAAAAGTAGGTGAACAACATATTTAAGCAAAATACTGTAAATGCAATAGTTTTCAAGTTACAACTGATTTACTCAATAGTGATGACCTAAAAGTAGCTATTACTCAGCTATGCCATGAGCTACAGGTCTGAAATTTCACTATGTTATAGCTGACCCAAAAGTAGCTGAATAACATATTTATACGAAATTCTCTAAATGCAATAGTTTTCCAATTACAACCGATTTACTCAATAGTGAGAACTTCAAAGTAGCTATTACTCAGCTATGCAATGAGCCACAGATCTGAAACTTCACTATGTTATAGCTGATCCCAAAATTGGTGAATAACATATTGAAACAAAATACTCTAAATGCAATAGTTTCCAAGTTATAAGCGATTTACTCAACAGTGATAACCTAAAAGTAGCTATTACTCAGCTATGCAATGAGCTACAGGTCTGAAATTTTACTATGTTATAGCTGACCCAAAAGTAGCTGAATAACATATTTATACAAAATTCTCTAAATGCAATAGTTTTGAAGTTATAAGCGATTTACTCAACAGTGATAACCTAAAAGTAGCTATTACTCAGCTATGCCATGAGCTACAGGTCTGAAATTTTACTATGTTATAGCTGGCCCAAAAGTAGCTGAATAACATATTTATACGAAATTCTCTAAATGCAATAGTTTTTAAGTTACAAGTGATTCTACTCATGATGGAAGTTACTGAAAAGCCCAAAAGTAGCTATTACTCACTTAGCTATTGAGACAGGCACCCAAATTACTCACCATATTGTAGCTATGAAAAAAGTAGCTGAATAACATATTTTAACAAAATGCTCTAGATGCAATAGTTTTCAAGTTATAAATGATTTTGTGCATGATTTCATGAATTTTAATGCATTAAAAATTATTTAAAAAATTTATTAAAAAAAAAGTAAGACAGATCCAGGTCTCATACTCACACAAGAGAATCTACCTCTGGCCTAGTACATATATGCAAGATATGAGAGAAATCCCTGCAATAGTCACTGAGAAAATTGTGATTAAGTGTTGAAATTTTCACACTTTTGGTGGGGGTACCCCCCTTGTAATGTCTCTAGCAAACAGACGAACAGACAGATTTGCATGCCTTGAACAATTTTTCATCCTCGATAGATAAGGTATCTTTTAAAAAAAACAGCACGTCTCTAGGCCTTGTAGTTTTGGAGGAGAAGTTGTTCACGCGGACGCGTACGCGGATGCGTACGCGGACGCGTACGCCCACGCCGCAGAGTGACGACATAATGTCAGCTGACTGACAAGTCAGCTGACATAAAAACATTGAAAAGGCCAAGGAGAAACAACCAGTGTGATGTACAGCCCTTTATAAAAGCGTGACACACACTCAATAGCATTTAATCATTTTCAGTAGGTGAGTAATTAGCTAGGAGTCTGAAACTTCACCATGTGAAAGCTCTCCCAAAAGTAGATGAATGACTTAAAAAGTAGATGAACAACTTATTTGACAGAAATTGTGTAGCTGCAATACTTTTGAAGATATAAGGCATTTACTCATTATGGTTATCATTAAAAATTGACAAAGTAGCTATTACGGTTTGCGAGATATTTGTCATTTTTCACATTTTCACCAAAAGTAGCAATAAAGTAGCCATTACTCACTTGTACATTGAGCAACAGTTGTGAAACTTAAATATGTTACAGTTCACAAAAAAGTAGATGAACAACTTATTTGAGAGAAATTGTGTAGCTGCAATACTTTTGAAGATATAAGGCATTTACTCATTATGGTTATCATTAAAAATTGACAAAGTAGCTATTACTCACTTAGCTATGGAGATACACTTCCAAACTAGTGACCATGTTGTAGCTGTGGAGATAGTAGCTGAACAACATATTGGAACAAAATTGTGTAGCTGCAATACTTTTGAAGATATAAGCCATTTACTCATTATGGTTATCATCAAAGTAGCTATTACTCAGTTAGCTATGGAGTTACAGCTGTGAAAATTCACAATACAGTATATCCAAAAGATAGGTGAACAACATATTCGACAAAAATCCTCTATATTCAATAGCTTTTGAGTTATAAGTGACTTGCTCAATGGTCAAATGTTAAACTTAGTATAGCTATTACTCAGTTAGCTATGGTGCTACACCTTGGACACCTCACCATGATATAGTACATAAAGGAGTTGTTGAACAACATATTTCAGGCCAATATTGTAAGTAACAGTTACAAAGACAAAATCAATTTACTCATTTTGCTCATTGTTAATAACAGAAAATAGCTATTACTCACTTAGCTATGAAGATAGAACCCTAAAAATGGTACCATCTTGTAGGCATGGAGCAAGTAGCTGAACAACGTATTTTACAGAAACACTCTAAATGCAGTCGTTTTGGAGTTATGAGCACTTTACTCAAAGTAGCCACCATGGCTATTACTCACTTAGCTATGGTCCTAGGTGTGAAATAACAGCATCAAATGAAAGGACATAAGCAATAAGGTCATAAAAAACATTGAAAAGGCCAAGGAGAAACAACCAGTGTGATGTACAGCCCTTTATAAAAGCGCGACACACACTCAATAACACACGAACACACGCACGGAATGCGTTTTATAATCTCCTGCCCGGCCGGCGAGAGATAATTATGGGGTCACCTGGGGAAAAACATAATACATTATACATATTAAATACTGTCTTAATAAAATCAAAGCTAAAAGACCTTACCAAACATTCTTAGGAGGTAGGCATTTACCTAGACCTTGGGATTTAGATTCCTAAAGACTTGGTTGCAGCGGGTGTGCGCCGCCCCCCCCCCCCCTTTTTTTCTATCCGAGGATGACTAGAACGAGGGGAAGGGTCTAGGACTGGTTAAGCCGCTATTACTGTACCCAGATACATATTGTTGTTACCTGACCAAGGAAGGTCTTTTAGGTAAAAAGTTGTAAATGTGTGTGAGTTTTCCAGTGACAGGTTTGCATGATTTGGTCCACCGATACCCCACCATAAAAGGCCTTAGAGGCGGCAAAGGCCCTGTCATGCGCTTTAACTTGGACCCAGTCCAAGGACTGTTGATCTGCTTGTTTGTAACAAAGTAGGATAGTTTGTTCAACCAAGAAGAGAGAGAAGCGGGTCTGATGATTGAGGTACTTCCTTTAAAGAAGGAAATATAAGGTAGGGATCGAGACCCTCTCAGGTCTTTGGTTCGATCCCAATAATACCTCAGGGCCTGTTCTGGACACAAGGTCCTGTCATCTTTGAATTGTCTATCTACAATGGTAGTCAAAGCAGGAATAGTCACCGGAGACACACTTTGAGAACCTTCTCTTGCTAGTTGGTTTTTGGCTATGAAATCTCAAGAAGGGAACAAGGCTACCTTTTCCCATTGGCCTAGATCGATACTCTGTTTGCATGAATTTCATATTCGCGGCCAACGAGAAAGAGGAAGTACATGGCTACGTCACTACTGGGGTCACCTCGATTCCAAGGCATCTCGCCAGTATTATGCATCCATTTTTCTTGGACGTTGGCCGGATGCCTGCGGCCTCCCGAGATAGCATTCAGTTCCACATGGTAAGCTATTGTAGCTCAATAAAATGGTTGTTGGTTTCATAATCCTTTAACATTCAATACTGATTAAAACATTTGATGCATTTTAACCTTCAATTGATTAAATGGAATTTATAACCTCCTCTTGTCCAAATTATATTTGCAGTGATGGGACATTTGTCTTTAACAAGAGCTGTCATTTCTGTTGATCATTTAGTCCAACTGAAAAATTTTTATTTAGTTACATTAATTTTCTCTTTTTTTAACAAAAAATGAACATATCCTGAGGGATAGTCAGATTACAAGAGTGAGGCAACTCTATGGAGTATTCAATGCAATTTTGAGATGGCTCTGAGGCCTCTCAGAACAATTTACAACAGGAAATGACACAGTACGACTATACTCATAGCATTGTCTCCCACTGCTTGTTGTTTTGTTAGAACAGTCTAAAACATTACCTTCCAAGAGCCCAATCTGAGCCAGAAATATAAAAGGTTTCAAATGTTTCACCAAATATTTATTACCACTAAATGTGTTTTATGTGTCATTTTTCAAATAAATATTTTTTCTGTAGTTTTCTAGCCAGTGGTTTTACAACTAACGGTTGCCTAATTTTAATATGAATTTAGAGAATAATGCTATGTGGTTATGCACTCCATCCTCACGTGTATGATTTTGAGTAATAAGAAACCCTCACAGAAACTATAAGAATATTGTGGTTATTAATAAAGCTACTTTGAAGGGCTACATCTTTAGTATCAGGAAAACTGCCAAATCTTATAAAAAATCTTGTGAGGCTAACAAAAATTGTATCCTGAACATTATTTTCATTCATAAATGAATACATGTAAAGTGTTGGTTAATGTAGACACAACAGTAAAGATCATTTCACAGGTGTTGCTTTTACGAGAATTTCTCTTCTGTCTTTTAACTATTCTATAGCCTTAACACAGTCTTACTCGCCAGCATGTTCAGATAACAGCAGTTCCATTTTGTGGTTCAACCGAACTGCAAGGCACACACTACAATCTTTTACATGTGATGAATGATTCTTGAACTGAAAATTTATAGTGGAGACCAAAATGCTGAGAAGTGGCTGAAAGATAATGAAAGCTACAGCTGGGTTAGATATTTTGTAAAACAGACCACATATCATGTTCCAGCTCCCTAATAGGGTAAAAATTCAGTGCATAATGGAGAGATGCTGTACTAAAAACACAAGAAAGCAATGTTTTGTATTTAACAAGAGAAAATGTGCTGACAATTTGATACTTTTTATGATTGGAAAAAGCTATGTTTAAATACATGTCTTATTGATCAAAGACAAAAACATTTATCTTTTAAAAGCAAAATGTTACAATAAATTCCACAGAGAAGATTTTCAGCACTTCTTTGTAATTTCCATGTTACTGCCACTAATTGTGACAAATATCCTGTCAATTCTTAACACTACAAATAAGCACAGAGAATTTCTCACCTGTCTCACACTCTCCTCTGAACTGTACAGAAATGTTCTTTCTGGACTTGCAGCTTTCACTTTTGAGTGTGCACTCATTGCTGTAGGTCTTGCCATCAGTGCCACATACTGGGGAGAACTCCTCTGTATCCCCACAGAACATATTACACTGACACAATGGTTCTCGCTTGTCTCCTAGCATGCAGATCTGAGAGTCCGGACAGTCATAGCCATCACAAGGGTCTGACAAAATACAATACAAAACATATTACACTGACAAACTGGTTCATGCTAATCTCCAAGCATGCAGATCTGAGAGTCCGGACAGTCATAGCCATCACACGGGTCTGACAAAATACAAATACAAAACATATTACACTGACAAACTGACTCATGCTTATCTCCAAACATGCAGATCGGACAGTTATAACAGTCATGGTAGTGACATGGGTCTGAAATAATACAAATAAAATGCAGAACATATAACACCAGTAAATCAGGGGAGTAGCCAGGACTTCTTATTTGGTACACCCTGATTTTTCCAAATGGTGGGGGGTATTTAAAGGTCATAGGCAACGTTTTTCACAAAAATTGTGAAGTTAACTTAATTCAATAGACAAACATCCTATAAGAATGAAAATATGGTTTATTTTAAGAAATATATGGTACAAGAGGCATAAATAGCATTAGAAAAATAAATATCACGAAGTGGAGTAAAAAGCCGACATATTGTTTTTCTCGTAGAAGATGATTGATGACGTCACAGGTTCATAGCGAAGTTTCTTTAGTTTTGAGATAAACATATAAATACACACTGAGGGAATTAATGGATGTAATTTTTTTTCTTTTTTTAAAGTTTTAGTTCACATAGAAGAAAAAAACAGCCCATCCATCTTATTTATTCACATGTTGCTGCTTTTTATCAGCTGTCACCTAATTTTTCTCTGGTTTTACAACCACCTTAGTTAATATAAACACTTAGATGAAAGTCAGCCAGCGCAAGGAATATGTGTTCACTTGTCTAACTTGGAATATATACTTCAGATATGACAAACAGGGCAGTGATTGTCATTGCAGACTTACAGAGATATACAGGTAGAGATATTATTCAAATGTCAAATATGAACACAGAGCTAATTGTGAGTGCTACAGAACTATGAAGTAATGAAAAGTGGCATTAGTACAGTAAATCTGAATCTTTACAGGCTACAACCAGCATGGGTGTTGGATAAATTAGTACAACAAAATCGATATAAGTTTTACTTTTGTCTTATGTTTGTCTTCTCATTATTTTCAAGTATTTTTTAAGGAGGATTTTTTGATGCTCAGTAAAACAAAAGATTAGGTTGACATTCTATCAAAAAATAATTATCTCAAGCACATAAGATAAAGACAATAAATGATAAACTTTGAAAAATAAATCAATTATTGTTATCACAGACCTAATACAGGTTCAAATGCAATGGGCAGGTGCTTAATTCCTGCTTCAGAAAGTATATAATACAGGAAATACGTCTTTCCTTTAAGAATCACCAGTAACGTAACTCACTTCTATTTTTCTTGACTTGTGGGAAATTTGCAACACACTTGCAATTATTTTGACTACAAAAAATTGAGGCCTCAGATCTTGCCTGACACAAAATTAACAACAACTTTAATTGTTTCATTTTTACTTTTAAAGGGTGTCCCGAAATGCAAATTTGACATCCTTTGACGAAGTTTATATTTCTTCCTCTGTATTTATGAAGCACAGAAAACCTGCAGTATTTGTCTTTGCATAAAATTCCGACATTAATTACAGTTATTTACTAATAATCCAGTGCAGCAATGTTTGGTGCCAAGCACAACTTTCAGCTACACTTTTCCTGGTGTTATGGCCATCATAAATTTCACAGATAGGCTATCCATTGAAAGGGAAGAATATAGATGCTCCCCAAGTGTGTTTCCGATGGCACCACCCAAACTCTCTCCACAGATAAAATGGCTATATCTCTGCAATAATGGCCTAAAATACCTTGAAAATTAACCTGATGCTTCTGAAAACTTATAATATATTCTTTATATATGTCTCATGTTACTTGTGCATGAAAAATGTGAACAAAGGCCTTAAATACATATGTGTATGATAATATTACTGGACCATTACCATATGTTACTAGATCATACAATCCTTACTATTTCTGATAAGGTGGCTACAGAACTACTGAAGTTACAAAATCCAGGATCTCCTTTTTGTGCCACATAGTAGTTACAACAGGTCAGTGGTTTTACAACCTTGTGCCCATTTTGTGGGTTCTAATGTACTCTAGCGACTTGGAGGCAGCTGAATGAAAACATAAAGTGATACAAACATGGGAGCAGCTGATAAGCTTTGTTTGAAGGCTATAAGGAGCATAAAATCTCAATTCCCGTTGTTTTACAAAAAAACTAATTGAAAGAACACCCAAAGGTCAAAACTTCACATTTAGTACCTTAAAAAAAAGCAAATATGAAAAAATATGTTTGTATTTTTCAAATCTGTCAGACAAGGTTCAGCTGCAGAAGTCTTTTGGAAACACAATTTCTTTCCTTTTTCATTATTTTGGCTTCTTTGAATAGCTTTTCCCCTTAAAACTTGTCACATTTATTAACCAGGGGGTCTTTGGTCTTGTGTTACTGACACTCTTTGATCCTTGGCTGCACTGATTTAGTCACTGAGACTTCTCCCTCAAACAGATTCAGAAATTGCCAGGGGATTCATTTACTATGGCTATATATACAATGTAGATATATATATATATTACAGTTACATCATTCAAAAACAATTTTTCTCACAAGTTGAAAGCCTAATCCATGTGATGCCACCTTTGCTTGAGATTCTCTATGTACAAAAAATTCTACATGGATTGAAAAATTGTATATACTGCACTGGCATAAGTACGGAAGCTCTGAACTGCCAAAGTTTTTTTATTTTACTAACTTGAATATACAAGTTAGTTAACTTGAATATTCAAGTTAATAACTGGAATATTCGAGTTAGTAACTTGAATGTACAAGTTACTAACTTGAAAATACCAGTTACCTAACTTGAATATACCAGATAACTAACTTGTATACACGAGTTAGCTAACTTGAATATACGAGTTAGCTAACTGGAATATATGAGTTACTAACTGGAATATATGAGTTAGTAACTGGAATATACAAGTTACTAACTTGAAAATACCAGTTAACTAACTTGAATATACGAGTTAGCTAACTTGAATATACCAGTTAACTAACTGGAATATACGAGTTAGCTAACTGGAATATACGAGTTAACTAACTGGAATATACCAGTTACTAACTGGAATATACCAGTTAGTAACTGGAATATACCAGTTACTAACTTGAAAATACCAGTTAACTAACTTGAATATACGAGTTAGCTAACTTGAATATACGAGTTAACTAACTGGAATATACGAGTTAGCTAACTGGAATATACGAGTTAACTAACTGGAATATACCAGTTACCAACTGGAATATACCAGTTAGTAACTGGAATATACGAGTTAGCTAACTTGAATATACCAGTTAACTAACTGGAATATATGAGTTAGCTAACTTGAATATACGAGTTAACTAACTGGAATATATGAGTTAGCTAACTGGAATATACGAGTTAACTAACTGGAATATACCAGTTACTAACTGGAATATACCAGTTAGTAACTGGAATATACAAGTTAGCTAACTGGTATATTCAAGTTAGGTAATTCGTATATTCCAGTTAGCTAACTGGTATATTCGAGTTAACTAACTGGAATATTCCAGTTACTAACTCATATATTCCAGTTATTAACTTGTATATTCCAGTTAGCTAACTGGTATATTCCAGTTAACTAACTTGAATATTCAAGTTACTAACTCATATATTCCAGTTATTAAGCGTCCCTGAAAGGGCGCTTATTTGTTTTCACTTCAGTTTCCTCGCCGCCGCATTATGGTCTCCCTTGATTATCTCCCTTATTATTAGAAGGTTTCAAACCATATTTGGCAGTTATATACCTTAGGCGTGGGAAAATTTTTCTGCATGCTTAAATTTGACCTTTGACCTTTATGAAGGTCACATGATCAAAAACAATTTTTTGAAGTACACCCCCCCTGTCATCGCAGTTCAGGAAAAACTACTTGCTAAACAGCCTTATAATTTGACACACCTGTTCATACTATCAAAAACGCGAGCTGACTAGATTTTGGGAGCAATCCCTTGAAAAATGTCTCATTTATGAGTAATTTTCTGACACCTTCCAATCTGAAAGCCTTAAATTTAGGCCAACCCCCCTATTATCTTCTTAAGTATTGCATTTAGAGCTATAAAATGTACTGGGAGGTAATAGGAAACCATATGTGGAGAGTCTAAATAGCCAGTCAGTTTTACCCCACGGCCCCCCTTATGGGTCAAACCGGGGTCATAAAATAGCTGTTTTTGCCTTACATCTCCTTTATTGTTGCTTTTATAGCTTCAGAATATATTAAGAGGTGTTGGGAAAGCATATGTGGAGAGTCTAAATAGCCGGTCAGTTTTACCCACCGACCCTCCCTTATGGGCCAAACTGGGGTCATAAATAGCTGCTTTGGAGTTTTTGCCTTATATCTCCTTTATCGTTGCTTTTATAGCTTCAGAATGTATTAAGAGGTATTGGGAAAGCATACGGTGCAGCTTTGTGCATTCTTAGCTTTACAGCATGCTTATTAAAACCACAAAGCATTTCAAACTTTAAGGGACGCTTCGCTTTTGTTAGCAAAAGCATTCCTTTAGTTAACTCATATATTCCAGTTAGCTAACTTGTATATTCGAGTTAGTTAACTCGTATATTCAAGTTAGCTAACTCATATATTCCAGTTAGTTAACTGGTATATTCAAGTTAGCTAACTCGTATATTCCAGTTACTAACTGGTATATTCCAGTTAGTAACTAGTATATTCCAGTTAATTAACTTGTATATTCCAGTTAGCTAACTCGTATATTCCAGTTACTAACTGGTATATTCCAGTTAGTAACTGGTATATTCCAGTTAATTAACTCGTATATTCCAGTTAGCTAACTCGTATATTCAAGTTAGCTAACTCATATATTCAAGTTAGTTAACTGGTATTTTCAAGTTAGTAACTTGTATATTCCAGTTACTAACTGGTATATTCCAGTTAGTAACTGGTATATTCCAGTTAATTAACTCGTATATTCCAGTTAGCTAACTCGTATATTCAAGTTAGCTAACTCGTATATTCAAGTTAGTTAACTGGTATTTTCAAGTTAGTAACTTGTATTTTCCAGTTACTAACTCGTATATTCCAGTTAGTAACTGGTATATTCCAGTTAGCTAACTCGTATATTCAAGTTAGCTAACTTGTATATACAAGTTAGTTAACTGGTATATTCAAGTTAGGTAACTGGTATTTTCAAGTTAGTAACTTGTATATTCAAGTTACTAACTCGAATATTCCAGTTATTAACTTGAATATTCAAGTTAACTAACTCGTATATTCAAGTTAGTAAAATAAGAAAACTTTGGCAGTTCAGAGCTTCCGTACATAAGACTTACATGGTTTATATATAGTAATTGACTGGGTAATAACAGCTTAAATAAGTATACAGAATATAAAAATGGTAAAGAGGGGATAATGGTAAAATGGATTTTCTCCATATGGGTACTAATATTATACTCCAAATGAGTCAATCAGAACACTTTATTTTGAGGGATATACCTTGTGATATTGCCCATTTTGGATTAAAAAATATCACTTTGATGTGAACTTTGTCCAGAAACTAGAAAAGCAAAAACATAAGCAAACTGTTGTGTAATTGGAAATAAAAGTGTGTTTATATTTTTAAAATAATGTAAACATAAAATGCTTCCAGCTGATACCTTTGACGGTTAAGAATTCTAGTGATTTTGTAAATTACTAAGTGATGTTGACATTTGCATCTACTTCCTACTTCATTATGTGATGTCAGGATGATATTTCCAGTAAAAAACCTCCAATTTCATGGAAATAAAAATGCTATAAATAGATACCCAGGCAGGTTAAAGGTTAAGATGGTTTTCAATGTATATGGGTTGTTGTATTGATAAATTTTTTTCTATTTTTTTTGCAATAATATAACAAATTAACCAATAGACAGTTCACACATACAGGCTAATCTACTTTTATTTCTTGTTTAATACACCTTGTATTTGGATAGGAAATGTTTGTTTAAATTGGCATTTGGGTCAGATGTCTTCAGTAGCATTTGACAGAAACTTGGAAAATCTTTTACATTCAGGACCACTGTATTAAAATGTGTGGAAAACCTCCAAGCCTTCACAATCTGTTCATGATGGGTGGGGGGATGGTGAAGGGAATGAGGGGAATGACATGGATATTTCAGAGTCATAAGAATGAGGTCATAAAATGGAAAGCAAATATGTACATGTACGAGAGTAAGTTATGGTGTGAGAGGGGCTAACACTCCCATACAGGTCCATCCTTTCCTCATGAGCTACACATGCACGCAAAATATTATCTCATTGTGGCATGCTTGTGGCTCTCTGTACTTCATGTTTTGGTAGTATACACTTGGTTTCATAAAGTGTACATAAGTCATCCTTTGTATTTAAGTAGGACGACATGCTGCCACAACATGGACCAGATTTTTCAGCACATGGCAAATTTTGCAAAATGTTTGAAAAACCTCCATAAGCTCTCGCATGCTAAACTAAAATGTACATGGCGGAGGGGTGAAGAGACGATTCACTTTTTTTAACATGCACTACCAACACACAATGTCCATTTCAGGGACAATAAGGATGAGGCAGTGAACTTAAATTCAAATATCAGTTTATATGACACTGTGTGAACAGGCCATAATATATATCCCTTCAAATGGCTATAACTTGCCTTGGATTGGCAGGCCCATGGTCCATATCATGTGTCCAAAGGCAATACTTTTATTGCACCTAACCTCTGTACTAACAGATTCTAAGGTACAGAAACATAATGTTAATTCAAAATTCATTCAGTCATTGGGCCTTCATGGGTTGAACAGATATATTTAAATGTATAAATAAACCCTATCAAATCTCAAGTGATTCTACCTAACAATGACTTTCACAACACAGGATAAAAGATCAAATACTTTCTTCTATTTAAAGAGAGATTAATACTGACCAGAGTTTTACTCAGAGTGATTTGACTGCACCTTTTATAGACAATACATAACTATCTAATTACATGTCAACTTATTTGTACTCAGCTAAAACTACTTTAAAGTCTGTCTCACCTTTACAAAAATACCTAAGAAACATAAAATTACAGCTCCAATTAACTAATGCAATGGATACAAGGAAATACAAATCTGAGATCAGCCTGTAGTAAATTAATACAAGGAAGCCACATAAAAAAGCCTGTGAATAAGAGAAAACAGGATTTAGAGGCTCATAAAGTGCTTCATCTGCTTGTCAGTTATCAGGCCGTGAGGTCACACACCACCATTTGTCTACATTTGCCTGATGTCACCGCTTGGCAGATGCATCTTAGAATATCTATTAACTTAAAAGCATAACCTAACTGCTGCCTCATGATGATCTTCCTGTTTTTGCAGTGAATCTATCTTTTCTTTCAAAGTTTCCTTTTTTGTTTCTCTGGCTCTCCTACACAAGGTCACTTTATGTCTTCATAGTAATCAAACCAAAAACATGCAATAGGATAGATGAGAATTAAGCAAGTGAATTTTATTTTATCTTTTCACTTTTTAAAATTTAATTTCTATTTAGTTATAGTATATGAAACATTCAGCTCGTGATTAAGAAGCTAAAATATAATCAGAATTACTTAAATCATCAGAAAAATTTAACAGTTGGACAAGTATGAAAATGATGTTCCCCGAGAGCAACAGATCTCCAAAATCTGAAACTGTCAAACTGATATTTTAGCCACACAGATACAAAGTTTTCAATACTATTTAAATTCAGTACCACAAAGATACAAATACTAAAAACTCAAACTTTACTCAGTGACTGACTATTAAGTATTCAGTAGAACAGAGAAAAATATCCCTGAGGCCCTGAGAAAAGAGGCACTACATTCTTGTTGAAAGCTATGGCAACATCTGTAACTTGTGCAGTTTCAGCAGCATCACAAAGTCTTTAAACTTAATTTGGTAATGGTAATCAGGCTGTTAGCATGCAGTGAGCAATGTCATTGTGTCTGTGTAAATGAGAGTCAAGTCTCTAGCAGTGTGGTGAGCCGGCTTTAATGATAGGATAGTCTTTAATACAATCCAGGCTGACTTTGATGATGCACTGACATTACAAACAGCAAACACTGGCTGTTGGGATAACACATAGATGAGAAGTCTTATCGATGAAATAACATTAAAAGGGAAAAGTTTCACTCTGGGAACAAAGTACACCCTTTATTATCCAACTGTATGTGGTAATTAATACTTTTGGTTGGATAAGTGAAGAGTCATAAAATAGAGAAGGTTATTAAGAATAACTAGCAATCAGTGCCTGTGGCAACTGGTATTGAGAAGTAAATTACAAAGTTAACTATTGAGGTGTGAAAAGAAGGTGAATAACATATCGGTATTTAAACAAAATACTGTAAATGCAATAGTTTTTGAGTTAGAACTGGTTTACTCAACAGTGAGAACCTCAAAGTAGCTTTTGCTCAGCTATGTAATGAGCTATAATTTCACTATGTTATAGCTGACCCAAAACTAGGTGAATATTATATTTCAACAAAATTCTCTGATTGCAATAGTTTTCAAGATACAACTGATTTACTCAACAGTGAAAACCTGAAAGTAGGTATTGTAAACTATGCAATGAGGTACAGGTGTGCAACTTCACTATCTGGAAAGTTGGTGAATAACATAATGAAAGAAGATACTGTAAACGGAATAGCTTTCAAGTTACAACAGATTTACTAAACAGGGAGAGCCTGGAAAATAGCTATTGCTCGTCTATGCAATGAGCTACAGGTCTGCAACTTTACTATGTTATGGCTGACCCAAAAGTAGGTGAATAATATATTTAAACAAAATTCTCTAAATGCAATAGTTTTAACAGTTTTTATGGCAGGTGAACAAACTTTGGCAGAGCCAAGGTTAAAGGTCACACCATGATGATGCACACCTACACCACCTAACTACTGTCCCAACCAAGTATCAACTTCCTACAACTTATGGTTGCGGAGATAAGGAAATGGACAAGATTTTAAAAATCACGGTCACTATGACAAGGTCAAAGGTCAAACCAAGGCCATATCATTACATTGAACACCTACACCCTAACTAATGTCCCTATCAAGTATCAACAGTTAATGAAATATGGCCCGGGCAAGATTTTTTTCACTTTTACCCTGGTCACACTGTAATCCGTGCTAACAAGGGTTCAGGGTTGAAGCAGATTGAAACAAATTCATCTCAATCCAAATTCAGTGTCCACTCCACAGAGTTTAATCTGGATTGAAAAGTGTCCACAACTGAGCATAGTAAATCCTCTAAAATTAACTTGATATGATGCATGTAAATATTCTTTAATAATTCTTTTATTTTTTTCAAAGGTTTACACATGTATGAAAGATTCCGACCTCATTTTATTTATCATACAAATGATTAAACGGTGAAGTAATTGTTTTATATGAAAAACAAATAATTTTATGATTGCTTAACTTTTAGCAACTCATTAATTGCAATTGTTATATATAGCTGTTTATTTCATTATCAAGTTATATTTATAAATTGTACGCCAAATTGCAATCTTTTAGAAATCACACAAAATCGATTTTAGTAGAATTTCTTTCAATTGGTACTTTTTGCTGACACATTATTAAGCGTGAGCTCTAGCGGGGCTTGTGTTTCTGGAAATCACTTTTTTGTCTTCGGACTTCATGAATTGTGGCGTAGCGTGATGAGTATCTGTCTGTTCACTGAAGTTAAGCAGCAATGGACTACATTAGTACTAGGATGGGGGACCATTTCAGTGCACTACTTGTGTCTCTGATGGCTTGCGCTAGCACTAGTAGACCAACACCCCTTTTGGCCTTGTTATAAGTTATGCAATTGCTGCAAGCCAATAAGTCAGTTATTTACAGTACCAGTTCACCCAACCTTTGTCACCCTGGATTGAGAGGGTTCACTCTATAAAGCGAGTTGAAGCAATCTGCTTCAATCCACCTCTTGAGTAGGGTTGACATTTATCCTTTTCAACTTGGATTGGGAGCGTTCATACCTAATCCCAATATGCTTCAATCTGTGTCAACCTGGGTTGAATCACTTGTCTGAACGCACAGTATGGCAATGTCAAATCAAGATCACACCATGACATTGCACACCTACACCCCCAACCAATGTCCCCACCAAATATCAACTTCTTACACCTTATGGTTTCTGATATATAGCCCTTTGAAGGGTTTAAGGTCAAGGTCACTATAGCAAGGTCAAAGGTCAAATTGATGTCACACCAAGATGTTGCACGCCCTACTGAATCCGAAAATGAACCCAGACAACACTTTTAAGGTCAAGGTCACTAATTTATTCATTGTAGTACAGCTGTCAATAAAAATAGCACAAATAAGTAAAAGTACACTTAATAATCAGCTGCAGCAATCAAGAGTTTAAAGGTCATGGTCACTATGGCAAGTTCAAAGGTCAACTTAAGGTCACACTATGATGTTGCACACCTACATCCCCAAACCAATGTCCCAACCAATCAACTTCCTACATCTTATGGTTTCCAAGAAATTGCCCAGACAAGATTTGAAAGGTCAAGGTCACCAGAGCAAGATCAATGGTCAAACCAAGATCACAGTATGATGTTGCACACTTACTCCCACCAACCAATGTCCCCACCAAGTATCAACTTCCTACACCTTACGGTTTTTGAGATATAGCTCGAATAAGATTTGTAAACTCAAGGTTACTATGAAAGATCAAAGGTGAAATCAAGGTCACACCATGATGTTACACATCTACACCCAAAGTAATGTCCCCACCAAGTATCAACTTCCTGCACCTTATGGTTTCTGAGATACAGCCCGGACAACCTTTTTTCCCTGCTGCCAGATGACCCTTGCCCAAACGACCATCCAGACACAATGGATGGTAAAAATCAACTCACCAGAACAGGTTTTCCTGCTGACCTATACATCATATGCTACAATTTTGTAGGATGTTGAAATAATTGACATATGGAACATGAACTAAATTATAGACACAAAAATCCCAGAAACACAATTTCCACAGAATTCCTGTAAGTTAGCATCTGTAATTCTGCTTCTTTCAACTAGAATGGGAGAACCAAAATAAAACAGTAAAAATAAAATTTATGCCACTTTAAGTCGAATATACAATTACAGTTTTTGGTCTGCTTTTCAATTATGTTTTAATCAGGTGAGGTTACAAACTGAAATTGCACTCTTGTTAAAAAAAATTTCATGCTGTTTTCTATCACAACATACTCTTTTCAGAGATTTTTAGAAGCTTCCTAATTGCAAAAAAATGTTTCCTTGAAATATTATTGAAGTAAGTTTAAAAACAGCATCGCAGATGCCCGTACCTCACAGCCTAGGGAAATAGTTGTCAACACCACATGATACATAAGAAGTGAAACAGTTAAAAAATCAGGAGACTTTCAGAGTTAACAGTGTTTGCTTTGTGAAAGTCCAAATAATATTTAAGTAAAGAAAATACTGTTTAATAGTGTAAAAATTTGTGCAAAGTTAAAGTATTAAAATGACAATTCAATAGTAAGATGATAGCATTAATCAGTGAACTAAAAATGAAAAATCTGTTAAATTTACTAATTGAAGTAATTAAGGTCAACTTAAGGTCACACTATGACGTTGCACATTTATACACCCTAACCAATGTCCCAAGTATCAACTTCCTGCACCTTATGGTTCCTTAGATATAGCCTGAACAAGATTTTAAAGGTCAAGGTCACTACAGCAAAGTCAAAGGTCGAATCAAGGTCACACCATGACGTTCCACACCTACACCCCCCACCTAATGTCCCTACTAAGTATCACCTTCCTACACCTTACGGTTTCTGAGATAAAGCCCAGACAAACTTTTCCCGCCACCCGCCCACCCAGTACCTTTTATAAACATTGAACATATCTTTAGGAGGTAAATATCTTGTTTTACTGCATAAAATTTAACGCATGAAACAAAAATTATAGTTCTTCAATGATATCAAGGTTTTTTTTGACCTACCAAACTGTAATCATTTATTCATTCAAATATCTTACTAGTAGTATAGTATAGGTTAATCAAACTTCAGCTGATGCTATAACCATGACAAACTTTGCAATGACTTCTCTAGTGTACAATAATTATTACATTTCTGATGTCTAAATTTTAGAAATATTGCTACAAATTTACAAAACCAAATAATTAAGCTAACTATAATGTATTTCAATATTCACTTGAGTTTCGTCAACATAATAAATGCAATAATTTGCATCTAAATTAGATAGCCTGCGCTAGTAAAACCAGTGCAAGTAGATGATGTAGATGTCCATTAACAAAATTATCACCCAGGGAACAATCTATCAGCCTTGTCAATGTCTATTGCTGAATAAAAAACAATGCCTAGTCTAAATCCCAATGTATTGTCTTAAAGAACAAATTGTTAGTAAGCTGTATTTAATTTTACAACTGCAAGTAATATTAATCACAAGAATATCAAGTAAGAGTTGAGCTTTTAAACTGCCACTATCCATGGTTAAATCAAGAGTAAGCCTCAATCTAAACCCAAAATTGTTGCAAAGAATCAAACTCATCATGTTACATTATATTAATAATGAGAATTGGAAAACGGAAGCTAGTTATATTAATATTAGCAAAAAAAAACCCTTATAATTAATTACTGTGTAATGTTGTGATATAAGATGGTATGGTTCTGGATACATTGGTCAGAGTAATCCAAAGATTAATATAAATATTTTATTGTCATTTCTTGCCACAGATAAAATAGTGATCATTTAAAAAGTATGAAAGTAATTTTAAAAATATTCTTTTCATCCATTATTTACCGTCTATTGCAGTAAGTGGTTATTTTGAACAAGTGAATATAATGTACCTTCAAAAAGTGTCTTAGGAAAGGATTGTAAGAAGTTCAAGTATCAGGGAAAAATAGTACTTCACAGAGTTAAACAGCCTTACTGTTTGATACGGGCAAGACGACAAGAGATCTTCAACTTTCAATATCTTAGGGACACGATCAAATTGGATTGTCTAGAAGGAACAAATGGCTATTGATTGCAATGGATAAAGTAATCACGAAATGTGCTTGAGGAGTCTGGTAGAGCAGTGTAAGTTAGATTGCTTTATGAAAGATTCTGACTAGTGTGGCTGCTTTGGAATGCATCTCTTTGAGGAGAGTGTTTAATGAAGCATTCTGTGATCTCATGGAGTAAGCCCGATTCCATCTCTGTCAACACTTAAAGTGAGCAGGTTATACATGTCTTCTTAGATGGACAAAAGAAATTGTATTGGTGAATTGATAGCATAGTGTAGTATGCAAGTCAAACCTACTGAAATCTGTAAAAAAGTTTTATTTTTAAAAAGACTGGAAGCGACATTACTTTCAAACAATAAGAGAAGTTGGAGAGATACAAGAAAAGAGGATACAGCAACACTGCTTTAAATACCCACTGGGAAGTTGTGTAAAGGTCTATATCTAACCATAGAAATAAAAATTAATTTACATGAACTTTGCTTTGATTTAATAAGCATTTGTCAAGTGATTTTACATTCAAAATAGGCAAACAATTGCCATTCTTTGGCTTCCTAAGTAATAGCCAGAGACTAGCTTTCATGCATTCAAAATCTGCTTTTCAACCAGAACCAGATAAACATATTTTGAGAAAGGCAAAAGTGTTTTAAACCTTGTACAGTCACAAGAAACTGCACATGCTTCCCAATTATTCATTGTCTGATAATGTGTCTACTTTGCCATGAAATCTCTGTAAGCCAAAAAAAGCATAAATAACAAAACCTTGTTGAGCAAAAGCAAGCATATTTTATGAGGATGTCAGATTAGCTTGATTATGCAAAGAAATATCGCAAGAAAGAAAGCAACAGCCACAGAGAAAACTCTTAACACAGTCTGTAGAGGACAGCAAATACAAGAATCCACTCTGGCAATCCGTAACGGCCAAATAGCCTCCGAGGTGGCATTAACTTACAAGGATGATGCATTACATGGGTGTTAAAATCCTACAGGTGTAGTTTGGGGTGACATCCACTTCTACTCCCTGGATAAAGAGGGCTGGATGAAATGGGCTTTTAAAGGTTAAAATCTCTATGGATTCCTTGCAAATAACTCACAAAGCCTCTTTCCTTTCTGCAGAAACTCTTAAGCAATTCAGTCGGGGTTTTAAGACCTGTTTTTTTTTCTTTTCCTATGTCCTTGCCTCAATTAATGTCTCTTGTATATTTTGGAAAACATTTTATACACTATATTAATGGTGTCTTGTTGGAAATGGTCATCATACTCTTTTTAATAGACATATAGTTGCCATGTTAATGCTCACATGTAACTGAAAAAAACACTGCTGTGACACCAAACTATTGATTGTATTCAATCCTGAGTAATTGAAAACTGAATGAAGAGATTTAATAAACTCACATTCTGATTATAATAAAAGCGTGAAATAAGATACCAATATGGGATATGGCATTCAAGACAAATCACTGTGGTTTTTGACCATTTTTATAAGAACAATTCTTAATTTAGCCTAAATTAGGACACAACATAACAAAATACAATGTGAAAGAATAATAATAGCATATAAATTTTGGACAACATTCAGGTTATCTGGGCTAAATTTTACTGAGATTCAATCTACAAACCTTTGATCACTGTTTCAAATTTTGGTAATTGCCTTCAATGTTCATCACAGAAAAAGCATCCCTGAGTAAGTATATTCTACACACAATACTATATGATGATCTGGGCTCAGTTAAATAAGATAAGAACCTGGCTTGCAACTAGTCAATGAAGGAAAAGCAGAAGGTTTTGTAGCTGCTTATTAATCCCCCCAGGGAGGTTATGTGATCAGTGGATTCTGTTTCTCTGTTTGTTAGCAAGATTACAAAATCTACTGCATAGATTAACATCAAATTCTTAAAGTAGGTGTGTCTTGGTCTAATGCAGAAACAACCTAATTTTAGGAATAATCTACAGCCAATTTTGGATCCAATATTTTTCAAAAGGATTTTTCATCATTGTTCTCTTAAGCTATGCTGGAGGATTTTGGGCCTTCGGAGAGGTGTGAGCTATTTGAATGTTACTAATTTATTAAACAGAATATAACTGAAAGGAAAAGAAGTAGTTTAAAACATTTATTTTCTATTCAAAATAAACTTATGAATAACAGACTACAATTTATGCTTAAAATTGTCGTAATACCACTTTTTTTGTGTTTTTAATAAAAGCCATGACTTTATTCAATAAATGTTATGATCCTTACTGATCCAATAAACTCCTATTATTAAGTTGTGACCTTGACAGGTATATCCTCAAGATTTACTGAAAAGAGAAACAGAAAATATATATTGACGGACACATCAAGGTACCCACCACACAGTCCGTAGTGCTTGATAGTGATGTCCTTGAATACCTCGCATGATTTCATCCTCATTTCACACATGTTTTTATAGTCGTTGCCATCACTTCCACAGACTGGCTTACTGTCCACTGTGTCTCCGTAGTCATAACATCGTGTCGGACACTGAAAAATACAATGCATGGGGAGGTAATGATTAGAACTACAGCAAGTTCAGTAACAGTTCAAAGACAAAATAATCACACATTAGAAGCATTTTGTCAAACTGTCTAAAACTGTTATGGACCACTTCAACTGAGACTGAAAATCTCAGGCTGACATGATGACCATCAGCTTTTCCAAAAGAATCCTAAGTGAACATTAATGTAACTAGGTTGGAAAGTCAATTGTTCTACATGCGTGAGCTGCTAATCCATCAGCAACATGAATAGAGCACTGGAGTTTATGCAAGTCTTGTGACAAGAACAAATTCCAAGTCAGACACATCCCACCCCAGGCCTAGAACTCAGAGGCTCACCCGTCCAATACTAATGTAACCAATTCCTATTTAACTTCAGTGATTAGAGGAGTACTCATCACACTACGCCACAATTCACGAAAGTCCAGTGACAGAAAAAAAAAGAAAAAAAAGTGATCTTTTGAAGCACGAGCCTCACTAGAGCTCATGCTTAAAAATATTTATTTGCTCAATCAGGAAAGCAATTTGACCATCACAGATAGACCTCACCATGTATGGCAGATCATGTCTTTTAAATATATATCTTAGACACACTATGACTGACAAAAAGTTCCCTAATGTGTGAAAAAATATGTACAAAGAACTTTATAGTCATATCCATATCTTAGGAGGCCACAGTGGCAGAGTGGTAACACTCTCGCCTCCCACCTCTGAGGCCGGGGTTCAGTTCCCGGCACGGCCTCAAGTGGGAAAGGTGGTAGTTGCTTGCTGTTGGTCGGCAGTTTACAGTACAGACCCCTAACGAACTGTATATACTGGTTTCCTCTGCCCTTCCAACTACCGGTCGTGATATAACCTGTACAGTGTTGAAAGCGATATAAGCATTTTTGTGTTTTGCAAAAACTTTGAAAATTCAAAATGGCCACCATTTTTGGGGAGACAAAAATTTTTGTCAAGACCACTGCCGCGGTGTGTATCTCCCGCCGAGCATTAAAGCAGAAGAAATAGCTTTTCCGAGATATTCACAATTTTTCATTTTCGTGTGTGAAAGCTCTTCCAAAAGTAGGTGAATGAGTTATTTGAGAAAAATTGGCTATCTGCAATACTATTAAGAGATAATTCACATTTACTCATTTTGAGTAGGTGAATAATTATCTATGGGTCTGAAACTTCACCAAGTGAAAGCTCTCCCAAAAGTAGGTGAATGAGTTATTTGAGAAAAATTGGCTATCTGCAATACTTTTAGAGATAATTCGCATTTACTCATTTTGAGTAGGTGAGTAATTAGCTATGGGTCTGAAACTTCACCATGTGAAAGCTCTCCCACAAGTAGATGAATGAGTATTTGATAAAAATTGGGTATCCGCAATACTTTTACAGATAATTAGCATTTACTCATTTTGAGTAGGTGAATAAATAGCTATGGGTCTGAAACTTCACAGAGTGAAAGCTCTCCCAAAAGTAGGGGAATGAGTTATTTGAGAAAAATTGGCTCTCTGCAATACTTTTAGAGATAATTCACATTTACTCATTTTGAGTAGGTGAATAATTAGCTATGGGTCTGAAACTTCACCAAGTGAAAGCTCTCCCAAAAGTAGGTGAATGAGTTATTTGAGAAAAATTGGCTATCTGCAATACTTTTAGAGATAATTTGCATTTACTCATTTTGAGTAGATGAGTAATTAGCTATGGGTCTGAAACTTCACCAAGTGAAAGCTCTCCCAAAAGTAGGTGAATGATTAATTTGAGAAAAATTGGCTATCTGCAATACTTTTAGAGATAATTCACATTTACTCATTTTGAGTAGGTGAGTAATTAGCTATGGGTCTGAAACTTCACCAAGTGAAAGCTCTCCCAAAAGTAGGTGAATGAGTTATTTGAGAAAAATTGGCTATCTGCAATACTTTTAGAGATAATTCGCATTTACTCATTTTGAGTAGGTGAGTAATTAGCTATGGGTCTGAAACTTCACCAAGTGAAAGCTCTGCCAAAAGTAGGTGAATGATTAATTTGACAAAAATTGGCTATCTGCAATACTTTTAGAGATAATTCGCATTTACTCATTTTGAGTAGGTGAGTAATTAGCTATGGGTCTGAAACTTCACCAAGTGAAAGCTCTCCCAAAAGTAGGTGAATGAGTTATTTGAGAAAAATTGGCTATCTGCAATACTTTTAGAGATAATTCACATTTACTCATTTTGAGTAGGTGAGTAATTAGCTATGGGTCTGAAACTTCTACCAAGTGAAAGCTCTCCCAAAAGTAGGTGAATGATTTATTTGAGAAAAATTGGCTATCTGCAATACTTTTAGAGATAATTCACATTTACTCATTTTGAGTAGGTGAGTAATTAGCTATGGTCTGAAACTTCACCATGTGAAAGCTCTCCCACAAGTAGGTGAATGAGTTATTTGAGAAAAATTGGCTATCTGCAATACTTTTAGAGATAATTTGCATTTACTCATTTTGAGTAGATGAGTAATTAGCTATGGGTCTGAAACTTCACCAAGTGAAAGCTCTCCCAAAAGTAGGTGAATGAGTTATTTGATAAAAATTGGCTATCCGCAATACTTTTACAGATAATTAGCATTTACTCATTTTGAGTAGGTGAGTAATTAGCTATGGGTCTGAAACTTCACCATGTGAAAGCTCTCCCAAAAGTAGGTGAATGAGTTATTTGAGAAAAATTGGCTATCTGCAATACTTTTAGAGATAATTCACATTTACTCATTTTGAGTAGGTGAGTAATTAGCTATGGGTCTGAAACTTCACCATGTGAAAGCTCTTCCAAAAGTAGGTGAATGAGTTATTTGAGAAAAATTGGCTATCTGCAATACTTTTAAGAGATAATTCGCCATTTACTCATTTTGAGTAGGTGAGTAATCATCTACGGGTCTGAAACTTCACCATGTGAAAGCTCTCCCAAAAGTACATGAATGAGTTATTTGATAAAAATTGGGTATCCGCAATAGTTTTTGAGATAATTAGCATTTACTCATTGTGAGTAGGTGAGTAATTAGCTACGGGTCTGAAACTTCACCAAGTGAAAGCTCTTCCAAAAGTAGGTGAATGAGTTATTTGAGAAAATTGGCCATCTGCAATACTTTTAGAGGTAATTCGCATTTACTCTTTTTGAGTAGGTGAGCATATCTTTGGGATAGCTGAAGATAAAAAAATTCGTTGAAATCGCTCTATGTAGCACGGTTTTCGAAATATTAGCATTTTTGTGTTTTGCAATTTTTGCGCAAAAATTCGAAAATTCAAAATGGCCGCCATTTTTGGCAAGACAAAATTGTTTTGAAAATTGGCATGGCTACTCTGCAGAGATACCCTGTGGGTCAAAAATTTCGTCGAAATCGCTCTATCTAGCACGGTTTTCGAGATATAAGCATTTTTGTGTTTTGCAATTTTGCGAAAAATTCGAAAATTCAAAATGGCCGCCATTTTTTGCGAGAAATTTTTTGTTTGAAAATTGGCATGGCTACTCTGCAGAGATACCCTGTGGGTCAAAAATTTCGTCGAAATCGCTCTATCTAGCAGGGTTTTCGAGATATAAGCATTTTTATGTTTTGCAATTTTTGCGAAAAATTCAAAATGGCCGCCATTTTTGGCGAGATAAAATTTTTTTGAAAATTGGCATGGCTACTCTGCAGATATACCCTGTGGGTCAAAAATTTCGTCGAAATCGCTCTATCTTGCAGGGTTTTCGAGATATAAGCATTTTTATGTTTTGCAATTTTTGCGAAAAATTCGAAAATTCAAAATGGCCGCCATTTTTGGCGAGACAAAAATTTTTTCATAATTGGGATAACTACTCTGCAGAGATACCCTGTGGGTCAAAAATTTCGTCGAAATCGCTCTATCTTGCAGGGTTTTCGAGATATAAGCATTTTTATGTTTTGCAATTTTTGCGAAAAATTCGAAAATTCAAAATGGCCGCCATTTTTGGCGAGACAAAAATTTTTTCATAATTGGGATAACTACTCTGCAGAGATACCCTGTGGGTCAAAAATTTCGTCGAAATCGCTCTATCTAGCACGGTTTTCGAGATATAAGCATTTTTGTGTTTTGCAATTTTTGTGAAAATTTCGAAAATTCAAAATGGCCGCCATTTTTGGCGAGACAAAAATTTTGTGAAAATTGGGAAAAGTACTCCGCAGAGATATCCTGCGGGTCAAAAATTTTGTCGAAATTGCTCTATCTAGCACGGTTTTTGAGATATAAGCATTTTTGTGTTTTGCAATTTTTGCGAAAATTTCGAAAATTCAAAATGGCCGCCATTTTGGGCGAGACAAAAATTTTTTGAAAATTGGGAAAACTACTCCGCAGAGATACCCTGCGGGTCAAAAATTTCGTCGAAATCGCTCTATCTAGCACGGTTTTCGAGATATAAGCATTTTTGTGTTTTCCTTATTTGGAAAATTCGTAATGATTAATTAATCATTAATTACTCGGCCATTTCTTAACCAATCAATGCCAAAATCTAATGATTTCCAGATTTTAATAGAATGAATGTATTTGCCAAGTTTCAGGTGAATTGATAAAATTCCTTTCAAGTTATCATCCGGACAAGCTTCCCCATCGAAAAAAGACATTTTTGGTCATGTGACCTCTCTGATTGGTTGAAATGTCACTGCAGCATATTCAAAAAAATTCCTCAGGGCTACTGCCTAAACCTGCCAAATTTGAAAAGAATCCGCCTAACGGTTACAGAGTTATAAGGAAAACAAAATGCGGAGCCGGCGGAGCCGCCGGAGCCTGAAGCTCTCCCATACTCAAACAAGCGTCCCTTGCGGGACGCTTAATAAATATATGGATCGGTGGGTAGTCAGGGCTATACCTCAGTATTCAGAGCAATTTTTATATACAACACATATAAGAGTTTTAGCATTATGTTAATTAGGGAATAGTCATTTCACTTGCCAGCAAAATTTGTGGCATTTTATTTGTGAAAAGAGCAACTGATTTTCCTAAAAAAGAAAATGAGGATTATGGCTTTTTACTTAAGGAGAACTTTTTATTTCACTCACATCTGATTATCGACGACATTCACATTATTGAAAATATAAAACCTCAGAAATGAATATTTTATGGCTTTTTACAAAAGATACTTCGTAAGAAATGAATCCTTTCATTCTCGTTTTACAAAAATGACCCGTAAGATTAAAGTTTTTCACATTAACCACAAAACATAACACCTGAGACATGAACATTGATTCACATTTGTGTGCACTAATGTTCTACTCTAGAAATGTAGCAAACTAATACTTACTGGAGATATTGGAATGGGTGGTTTACTACTATTAAAGATTATTAAAATTATTCTAAAAGCAACTGAGCCTCAAAGAACCACTGTCCGTATTCACTAACATTTTAGGAATATTCTGAAAAAAGAAAGGTTTTCTGAGAAAAATTCCTAAAGAATAAGATTTTTTTAAATTGCAACAAAATAGTATTTTCTAATTAAGTGTTTTCTCATATATAATAGAATATCAATTACTAAAATATTAATCTTACCAGTTGTCATGGTGACCAATTTTTTCATTATTAATTTCAGATCTCTAAAATTCCCAGAAATTTAAAAATTTTTATTCTAAGAATTTTTCTTAGAAAACAGTACATGTAGTTTACTGGAAAATTTCAATGACTAGACCTCCAAAATAATGATGTTATGAATCCCTCATGATAGTTGCAGACTTATCAAACAACTTGACACACAACTGAATAAGGTTGAGACACATTTCAAAAGATGTCGAGTACCTTTTTCTAACCAGGTATTCCGTTGCTAGGGCCAATTATAATGGAATTGGACCTCTTAGAGACCTAATACTTATTTCAATTCAAACATGAATTCTACTCACTAAAAGGGGGTCAACTGTAACTGAAGAAATTGTAAGGGTCTGTAAAATCTAGGTCACCATACGATCCCATTACTACGAGTAGAATTGAACTGACCTGGCAGCGGGCAGACATGCCATCCATGGAAGCCACACACTCTGCCCCATAGCTACACTCCAAATTCTTGCAGGGGTCTTCCTTATCTGGAGGGAAAGCATAGCAACTATCACAGCCATTGAGCAAACTGAGAAATACACAGCATTGCAATATCACAGGAAAGAGAATTAGGCTATTGGTGAGCAAACCTAGCAGAGGCTTCCATTTGGAAGATATTTGGTGAAGTTGAGATGAACTGTGTTTCTGGCTCCTGAATACATGCATCAAAACTACACCACAGTTATCCGTCCCACTGACACACAATTTCTCATTCCCATGGCATCTGTAACCAAGGAGACTGAAGAATCGTAAAATATTACTCCTCATTTTTGTGTTACAAGTGTCATGTATAAAATGATGCTAGAGAGGCACTGTTAAGATACAATTAAAATTAAATAAAGCAAAATCACTGAGAGACAGGTAGGTCTGCTCAGCTAACTATGCCATCACAAGTGATACACTGACACAATTACCTTCCCATTTTATAGCTTGATTACTCCCAAATGTAACACTTCACTTTAATAACATGATACATTTTTGATAAAGGTACGATATAATTAGGATATCCAAGTTTTGTTTTTTTGTTACAACTCTCTTTCTATCAATCAGGCAAACCATCAATAATTTAACATTCATTGTCCTGTGCAATGATTAGAATTTGTGATATATCCCATCAATGCATGCAAACTTCCCTGACATATCAGTAATGCCAACTATTTTTTTCTTGTAACCTAAAACAAAATTCATCTGTGACTTCTGAGCCCCTAAAATAATTTTCTGTGACTTTTTTTTCAAAAGTTGAAACATGAAACAGGAGAGTTGGTATTGTGTGATGAGCCCTTGTATTTATGTAGCCTCCGAGTTTTCTCCCTAGTCCGATCAAATCATCTAAAGCCCAGTAGTTGCCAGTGTAGCATGAAATATTAAGAAGCAGCCAGATCCTAGTGTGCCAGTCTATTAGGGTGGCCTTAAAAGGGGCGGGAGAAACACACACACAGAGAGTAGGCTCTCTGGATTCATCTGTGTAATTTGGTCATGATTAAATTTAACTTACATTTAGAGATGGTGAGTTTATTGATGTTCTTCTCACATAGGACAAGGATCATTATCCCGGTTTTTCCACTAGCACCATGGTGCCATTAATATGTTTGTGAGAGAGAAGAGGGGCTTTATATTCCACTGCAGTAAAGTCACGACTGGGGACTTGGGCTATGGAAGCAAATGCTGTATGTGTATATATATTTTTGTATGGCTGACTGTTATAGTAAATGAAGTAACAAGACATGGCTAATAGAGAAGACCTGGTAAAACACTGGTAGAAAATTTATCAAATCCTAAGATACAAATCGAATGGATTTTCAATTTATCAGCCTTTAGGAATAAGATAATCTAGAAGAATATCCAAATTCCTGTCCCCTTCTCCCTGGCCCCACCCCAGAAACAAGTACAAAAATCCTCCTATTCAAAAAGTATGCCAAAAACATAAACCTGAAATATAATAATAATAATAAGATTTTAATTTGAAGCAGAAGCAGCAACGCTCATGTAGAACACTGCATTTGTGTACTTTATTACATGATAAAAGACAATGGAAAATATTTTATAAGCTAATGCATACCTAATCATGGTTTATTTGCATATCAAGTCAGTTTCATAAGATTATTAAGAAGGTATAAGTCAAAAATAAGTTATAGATTTAAAAAAAAACTTTAAAAACTCATCAAGTAAGGGCAAAATATGTAAAGGCTATTTGTCTAACAAAGAGTATAAGATTCCACAATTAAATATAGAAAAGGGTGAGCACAAGGAACAATTCCTGTCAAGTAATAAGACTACACAATGAGAAGAAAGTCAAAATAGCTTTATGGGAAATAGATGGTCAAGATCATGAAGATGTACATCACACGAGTGACTTTGTCACCCAGGGTTATCAAGTTCTTAGCTACAAAAAATGTAAAACATCAGTTAAACTAAAGACATTTCCAAATACGAGACTAAAAATAGATGATACACTGAGCTGTAAGAAGTATATCAGAACATTGCCAAAATACCATTTCTATAAAATCTACACTAGAAGTTGGTCAAACAATTTCAAAAGATTACAACATAGGTTTTTAGCTTTTTATATTTCAACTTTGTTTTATCATAAAAATATATGGATCTTTTTACCATATATTGTTATAAATCGTTAAGGTTGAACCAATGGACTGGTGTTCCAATTTGTGACACATTTTTTATGACCATTTCGACCTTGAGCTAATTTTTTTTTCACAATGAGCCTCACATTAACAGCCCCTACTTAGGAAATTCTCTGGCTTAAGGCTCAGTCAAATCGTCAACTTTAAATTAAAAGTGCTATCTATTCAGAAGTTTACCTAATAAAAAGTATCACTTTTATATACTTGCACTTGATTCATCTATATAAAATTACAGCAACATCATCCTAAAAGTCAAATAGAAATATAAAAAGAGCAAAAAAGGAGAGAAGAAGCAATATTTACTGGATATTCCCATTATGTGAGAATCCTACTGGGTAAAACTCAATTATATTTTAGCACCCCATTCATCAAAGTGGTAAATTGGAAGGGTTAGCAGTACTGTGGACACTTTGTGACAAATACAGATCATCTGGTGAATTCTCAAACACTAACTTGTGGTGACAGTCAAATAGACTGATATGAATATTGCCAACTAATTACCATTTCTTATTTCAATTTTATTCACCACTACAAATGATATAACTTACTGCCCTGAAAACTTCTACACAATACATGTACACATATGTAGGAGGTATTTGAAGTTACATTTATTTAAATTTGAAACGCTACTATGTGTCAAGATGTGATGTTCTTCCAGTCTCTAACTGGCACATATTGACCTATTACACATACATATTTTTGGGAGGCAGGCGGGGGGTGTGGGATCACTAGAGATCAAATGGGTAAGATTCTGTGTTAGTTTTAACCCTTGCCTCAAGTGGAGAAGTTGGCAAAAAGTCTATGGGTTTTTAATGCACAGCCAGTATTCACAGCTCACTTCAGCCATTAAAAATGGCTGAGGTAAGCTATTGTCATACAATATTACAGGTTATAACATTTTTTTCAATTTATTTAAACATATTTTATTAGCAATCGGACAATCATACAAGTACAATTATATTAAGTCTTTTTGCAGGATGAAATATTTACAGATTTACAAGATTTACAGAAATATTTACAGATATTCAATTTAATTAATGTCAAACTACTATTTTGCACCCACTAAGAATTGTAATTATTTTTGTTTGCAAATATTTTTTACTTATGCTATTTAAATATAAATTTTTCACCAAACTGGGTAAAATGACAATAATAGCATTATAACAATCTCTTTCGTATACCTTAAAATAAAATTATTCTACAGAATGAAGCTACAACATTAAGAGAATATGGACAAGGATGTCTGAATGAGGACAATGTTACAGGCTGGAGTTTTAGATTCCTCACCTTGCATATTCATAATGTACTCATTTATTGTACAACCTATCCTCAATTCAGGAAATGTTGCTTTGTACAACAACTCCCAAAGTCAGGGTTAGGGTTTTACATTCTATTCAACAGCTAAGATCATATTGGGACAGGTCCACACCATTGCCATTTGTACGTGTTAAACCCTGGACATTTTTACCACCACCAGAAGATTATGTTTTTGCATGCATCTGTCGGTTTGTCTGTATGCACTCACAATAACTCCAAAAGTAATGAACCAATATATTGATAACTTTTTATGTGGGAAGGGCTTGACCAAAGAAAGAAGTTATTAAGTTTTGGTAAATGTCTGGAATCACATTCTGGATACAAAAAAAATAGATTTTTTAAAGGTTACCTTTTCAACATATTTTCAATGACTTTGGCTTTTTGGTTGATATTACTCTAAATGTATGAGTGGATCATATAGAAATTTCTTATGTAGGCAGAGTATGGCCACCTTTTTGGTTGATATTACTCTAACTGTATGAGTGGATCATATAGAAATTTCTTATGTGGGCAGAGTATGGCCACCTTTTTGGTTGATATTACTCTAACTGTATGAGTGGATCACATAGAAATTTCTTATGTGGGCAGAGTATGGCCACCTTTTTGGTTGATATTACTCTAACTGTATGAGTGGATCACATAGAAATTTCTTATGTGGGCAGAGTATGGCCACCTTTTTGGTTGATATTACTCTAACTGTATGAGTGGATCATATAGAAATTTCTTATGTGGGCAGAGTATGGCCACCTTTTTGGTTGATATTACTCTAACTGTATGAGTGGATCACATAGAAATTTCTTATGTGGGCAGAGTATGGCCACCTTTTTGGTTGATATTACTCTAACTGTATGAGTGGATCATGTAGAAATTTCTTATGTAGGCAGAGTATGGCCACCTTTTTGGTTGATATTACTCTAACTGTATGAGTGGATTATGTAGAAATTTCTTATGTAGGCAGAGTATGGCCATCTTTTTGGTTGATATTACTCTAACTGTATGAGTGGATCATATAGAAATTTCTTATATAGGCAGAGTATGGCCACAGAAAGAAGCTATTATTTGGATATTTTGAGAAGGATCTAGATCACATTCTGGATACAAAAAAATCATAAATTTTCAGAAATATGCTCTGATGGAGGTCTGTACTCTACGAGTGTATTCTAGTTTACAAAATGATTCTTCTAAGCTTACATAGCAACTGCAACCTTCAAGATAGTAGAAATTATATACGTTTAGATTCAGTTGATGTAATCCTCAATAAAAACATTCAATGCAAATTCAACTTATGAGACAGACAGATTTTCAGTCATATATGGGTACATTGTAATCAAAATAGACGTGTTTTGATACAAACATATTGAAATAGCACAAAGTTAGGGAATTCTCTGAAGTGAAGCATATTGATACTGTGATGTAATTTGACCTTGAAAGAGATAACAGGTGAAATATGACACCATAAAAAGATTCATAGCCCATGATTTATAATAAGTTAAATTGATACTCCAAGCCTCCAGAAATAATAAGGGTGATACAAGGATTTTTAAACATGGTGACATCATCTGTCCCTAATGAGGAGGTCAAAGGTCAAATCTGATAATATACAAAACTTCAGTCCATAATTTCTGGCAAATTATTGTGACATAAAGAATGTGGTTAAGAATTTGTTTTTAGGGCAAATAACAAACATGACATTCTTTCATAACGTGGTTAAAAACTGTATTAATTTTTTTCCCCACATTACATTGATTAATATGATGGAAGAATAATTAAAATAAGAAGATAAACTTATTGTGTTCTAAAGTTAATAGGATACTGGGTGACCCAAGGGAAGCACAAAAAATACCATACAGAGAGAAACTGGCTTATCATGGATCAAATGAGTATGTATCCTGGAATTCCAGACAATTTATCTGAAACTTTTTGTGATAATTTTGGTATTATATTTTAGCCTATGGGACAAACTTTTGAATTTTGAGAGTCTATAGGGATTCAAATTGCGGGTCTTCTTGCACAAATCCTTGAGGAGAAATATCAAAGAAGAAAATAACACAAAAACATATAGTCCCCCAAACTATAATGTAGTGGTCCCAGGTCCCACATTTTTTGCAAGAAACTAAAAAATATCTGAAATTGCACAAATCAAAAAATATTATTTTCAGGAGCTGTGAGAAAACAGTTGGGCCTTTCCATTTTTACTATTTCTAGAACTAGCGCTGAAGCAATTTCAGTTTTCTATAATGGCCATAAACATATTATCTGTTGCTATATCTATATAGATACAAAAATTCCAACAACAGTTCGGTGTCACCTCCTCTACAAAATGACAAAGCTCTACAGATGACATGGGAATACACACAGTTCAATACAGAATTCTCCACACTCTACCACAATTCATATGTCAACATATAGAGTATGAAGGCAGACCCTGTGTAGAACATTGCTTTATTATTCAACGACTTCATGTAAATACTAAATAGCTGTGCATAGTGTCCCAAATACCTGTCGATATTGTCCCAAATACCTGTACATATTATCCCAAATACCCACTAATATTGTCCCAAATACCTAATAAATATTTTCCGAGATACCTGTATACTGTCCCAAATATCAAAAAATATAGTTCCTAACACCTAAACTTAATGTCCCACATACCTGGACATACAGACTAGTTTATGGTTTTGGTATATTGACCACCACCAAGGAGACTGTAATTTGTGTTGTATATTTGTCACGCATTATGGACAGATTCTGAGGAAACTTTCAGGAAATGTTGACACTGGCACACAGAATAGATAATTAGATATTGGTGGACTCTCTGGATCCAGGAATTAATGAAAGGATTTCCAATCATTGTACTATTTGCAAAAGCAATATTTGAGGTGTTCTTGTATAACTTTTAGAAAATATGAGAATTAAATACCAGTAATATTTTTAAACAAATAAGACTGGTTTTTACTTATTTGTGCAATCAGATTTGAATTCAATTATGTCTATATTTCATAATGGCTCAGAACAATTCAATATTACCTGAAATTGAGACCTTTAAGCTTGTTCCATCTCTTGTTATACAATATTTTTACATATACATAATCTATTCTACATTCTATAAGTATTCTCTAGCACTGACCACAGTCCCCCTGTCGAGCCACCACAATTCTCCTCTCCTCACTGCAACTGGCTTTCCTCAGATTGCACTCACTGGTATAGGTGACACCATCAGATCCACACACTGGGGTGAAGGCTGCAGGACAGTGTTCCTTGCACTTACAGATGGCTGTGTTGGTGTCAGGATCTTCTACACAGGTGGCCCCAAAAGCACAGAACTTCAGCTCACAGGGCGCTGAAACCAAGCATCAACAATCACAGACTCAAAGATTTAGCAAATTCAAATCTTACCTTAGACACATCTGAAAAACATGCAGAAAAACATACTTATGAAACCCTTGAAACAAGGTTAAAACCTATCTGTCAAAATATTTACCACATGGCTAAATTGTTAATTTCAGGTTTAAATGTAGCTTTATAAGCTACAATCTTACCGTTTGGGAATCATTGCTATTTGGGAGACTCGCCTCCTGGGTGGTCAAACTTCTATAGAAAAGAATTTAGATAATTTCCAAGGTTGTTATCCAGCATCTTATACATTTGTTGCCAACACCCAGCAGTAAAATGAGTGGGGAATGATGGGGGGCAGACTCCTCTGAGTCCCAAAGGGTAAGTTTATAGCTTATTAAAAGCTAAATGATAAAATTTCCAATTTTATTGTGCTACAATATATTACCCTTTGCGACTCATTCCTGAATCCAACCGTTACAAGAGGGATTACAGCTGAGACTGTGGATTTGATTTATAAAATAATATGATAATTCCTTTCTGAGTTTCTGGAAATAGTAACTTCTAAAAAGCAGTCTGATGCACCCAAATTCTATGTTAAAGTTAACAAAGCTAGTTATTGGAACTAAAAACACATATATACATGTACCAGTAATTGATCTAGTACTATCTACTAAGCACTATAAATATCTGATACATTTGAGTACATACTCTAACAGAAACACACTTGTCTTCCACCTATGTGGTTGATGGTTTGAATCAAGGCCATGACCTAACAAGGAAGTGTTGGCAGCTGTTTGTTAGTGCCCAATAATTTACACTATAAAATACTGAACAAATAATTACCTCAACCAAAAGGTTATGTTTCTGGGGTCTGTCTGTCCTCACGATAACTCCAAAAGTTATAAACATATCTCACTGAAATTTTTTATATTGGTAGGGCCAAAGAAAGAATGCAAAAATATCCTGAATTTTCAGAAATGTCCCCTGGTGGAAGTTTGCAAAGTATTAATGCTTTTTAGCTTGCACTGTTTTTGACCCATAAAAATACCCACTAGCGGAGATATACGTAGTGTGTTGAGAGTTATATCAAACCCACATACTTATAATTATACAATAAATGGCATATTACTCAACACTAATTAGAGGTGTACTCATCTACAAAGTACTTACGTTTTGTTGGCACTGGCTTAGGTTCGTATGGCTTATCTGTAAATAGATAAAAAGAACTGCTTGTTAGCAAAAACCAATGCAAAAATGAAACCTCCTACAGCGAGTAAAGTTTCTAATGGTAAAATAAAAAGATAAAGACACGAAAAAAATAGCATCAGAGATGCCTGTACCCCACAGCCTGGGGAATTAGTTTTCAACACCATGAGATATAGAAGTAGTGAAATAGTACAAAGACTGGGATACTTTTAGTGTCACACATACTTTTAGTCACTTATATAAAGGTCCAAATAATGAGGGCTGTCGGGGTATTGTTTTCACCCATGGTGTCCAGATGGGCGGGCGGGCGGGCGGGTGGGCGTCCTGTCGGGCGGGTGGGCGGGCAGCAGGAAAAAGTTTGTCCGGGCTATATCTCAGAAACCGTAAGGTGTAGGAAGTTGATACTTGGTAGGAACATTGGTTAGGGGGTGTAGGTGTGCAACGTCATGGTCTGACCTTGATTTGACCTTTGACCTTGCCATAGTGACCTTGAGTTTGAACATCTTGTCCGGGCTATATCTCGGAAACCGTAAGGTGTAGGAAGTTGATACTTCGTAGGGACATTGGTTAGGGGGTGCAGTTGTGCAACGTCATGGTGTGACCTTGATTTGACCTTTGACCTTGCCGTAGTGACCTTGACCTACAAAATCTTGTCAGGGCTATATCTCGGAAACTGTAAGGTGTAGGAAGTTGATACTTGGTAGGGATATTGGTTAGGGGGTGTAGGTGTGCAACGTCATGGAGTGACCTTGATTTGACCTTTGACCTTACCGTAGTGACCTTGACCTTTAAAATCTTGTTGCACCTTTGAGTCTGTCTTTTGATGCAGATTAAGCACTGTTAATTCATATTAGAATTTATTAAGAATTTTACTTTCATAACTTCCCATTGTAAGAGATAGAATTTCATCAAGTGAGCCACAGATTTTGCTCCAACACCACACATAAGTGTTCATTAAATGTATTACCACTTCTGTATGCATGGTAATATTCAAAACATCTAAACCATAATTCGGCCATGCACATGTAGATAAAGAATGTTGAATTTTAGTTTACTGATTAATGCTGTCATCTTGTTATTGAATTGACTTGTTTTAATACTTCATCTTTACATGCATTATCTTTCTTTTAAACATTATTTTCTGCACTTAAACATTTTTTGGAACTTTATACAACTGACAGTGCTCTGAAAGTATCCTGAACTTTGTACTGGTACAGTGCTTCTGTATCTCATGGTGTTGAAAATATTTCCCTAGGCTGTGGGGTACGGGCATCTCTGATGCTATTTTTTATATAACCTTCCAAAACAAAACAAGGTTTTTATCACAATAATAAACAAGAGAAATTGAGAAACTGATGCCATAAAGTGATCTGAAATGCAAGGGTGCATAATTAAACGAAATTTCATTGGATCTCTGGCAATAGTTTTGTAAATACACTACAAAAACCCATAGACTTGCTCCAAGTCTTTGTATTTATGACCACCAGTAACCTGAATAGTTAAATTTAGATTAGAAACTTACAGGAGTTCATTATACCACAAACTTTCTGGAATAAGGTGAGTAGTCACTGAAAAAAACAAATTTTTGCCATGGCTGGCTGTTTCTTTAAAAGCCATATATTTCACAAAAGACAAAAGGACTTGGTGAAAGTCCACAAAACCCAAGAAACTCAACTTTATGGCCCCATTTTGATGGGGGGGTCTCAGGGGGCGAATTTGATGGACTATTTGAAATCCCAGAATATATTTTCCTCTTACCTCTCAATATATTTTAAAGATTTAAATGGGTAAAAAGCTATAATGTTAAGGTTGAATCGTCCTAAATAACATTTCAGAAAAGTATTTTAAGATTCCAGGCATAATATTCATAGCTGCATTGCAAAATACAAGAAAATTAACTTTGCATACACTGTCTGAAAATAGGGGGCGAAACAACTAAGCGTCCCCTTTTCAAGGCATGCTAAATAACATAAATTATATAAAATGCTATACTCTACTACCTTAACCATAATAACTTATGTGGTATGCAGAATCTGTGACATTGTCCAAGATATAAACTGAGAACTATTTGTTGTCTTAAATCACCAAATAATATTCATGTATTTATACTCATGGTTACAAAACTGCATGAAACGATAAAAATTCAGATTTAACATTCACAACACATTATAATGGCACATTACATTTCAATGTAATGTAATTACATTTCAATGGTACATTAAAACTTATGTCTCAGTTAACTCAAATTCTACATCAAAACTTATGTCTCAGTTATCTTAGATTCAAATCAGTGCTTGTCAGGAAGCTAACAGGCACATAAAACACAGTATAAAACAAGTGACAACACCCTTGCATTATAAAAATATACTGGAATTGAGACATTAAATTCTTAAATGAGAATTTGATTGGTTTTTATTGAGTTACATTTTTAATGAGATTTTATAACATCTGTCTTTCAACTGAACAAATAATATAATGGCCATCAACATTCTGGCAATGGAAAAATATCCGCACCAGAAAAAGGTCATATTTCATTCATACTGATCTCCAATGTATCCCTCCACTGGCAATTACATTATCTGGCAGTTCAATGTTTCTTCATTCTTGTCATAGATCACATTTTATCTTTAGGCATCTATTACAGTGCTTAGCTTAGTGGCAGTGAGGGACAATTTCAAAATATGTAACTGTGCAGCATTCAGAAACACCAAGGGAGACATGACAAAATGTAGTTTTGCTCTATCACACTAAAATACTGCCAAATATTATTTTAAAATGTGTTTTTCTATATAAACTGGTACATCAGTATAAAAGGTACTTCAACAACCCTTTTAAAAATAAAATAAGCTTATATTTTGTACAACTCTCTCAAAAGTAGAAAATATATTAGGTCATTGTATATCATTTTCCCCTGAAATCTATCCTGTTCTTTGGAGTTTTTAGGTGAAATTAAAGCATTTTTCTGGTTCCTAGAGATTCAAATTATATACAGATCACGCTATTATGTGCGCTGGCCTCGCGAACATGAAATATCTAACTCACCGGGCTCAATAATGGCTTAATACACAACGTGTTTCAGTAATATCTGTTTGATACAATAAGCCAGGATTTGCATTGTGAAGGATACACTGGCCACAGCACAAACTGTGTTTTGCAGATTAACAACTTTTTCAAATTGTCTGAAAAACCAGTAATGCAGGAGGGGCGAGGGGTTTGAAGGGCAGCTCATTTTTAACGGAGGTCGTACACTATTCATACATGAGGTCCACTTATTGAGCAATAATGGCAAGGTCATGAACCAAAATTCAAATACCGTAAATGACCTATTTAGCGCACAGTGCGCTAAGCAAAGTCTATTTTTATTCAACATTTGATGCAAAAAAATTCCCCTTTTAGCGCACCCATCATGAAACACTTTCCAGGATGAAGTCTAGGTCAATCCGGTTGAAAAATGGTATTTCGACATTTAGAAATACCCACTTCCTGTAAAAATGGCAGTAGATGAAAACAAACTCGAAAGTCGTGACAAAAATGTTAATTTATTCAGTAAAAATACGTGTAATATATAAAAAATATGTGGATATTGAGAAAAATTAAGAAAGGTAAGATTTAAGCTGAACTAGAGGATCGCTCGCAAAAAAAAAGATAATGTTTTTGCATAGCAAAAACAAAGCGTCCCGAAAAGGATATAAAGGTGAGTGCTAAAGTATTAAGAAAATGCTTCGTTTCTAGCCTTATACTGTTGTGGCAACCAAAGTCAGCGCAGTCTGCTCTATCTAGCACGGTTTTCAAGATATAAGCATTTTTGTGTTTTGCAAAAAATTAAAAAATGCACAATGTCCGCTATATTTGGCGAGACAAAAATATTTTGAAAATTGGCATGGCTACTCTGCAGAGATACCCAGCATGTCAAAAATTTTGTCCAGTTCCCTCCATATAGCACGGTTTTCGAGATATAAGCATCTTTGTGTTTTACAAAAACTTTGAAAATTCAAAATGGCCACCATTTTTGGGGAGACAAAAATTTTTGTCAAGACCACTGCCGCGGTGTGTATCTCCCGCCGAGGATTAAAGGAGAAGAAATAGCTTTTCCGAGATATTCAGAATTTTTCATTTTCGTGTGTGAAAGCTCTTCCAAAAGTAGGTGAATGAGTTATTTGAGAAAAATTGGCTATCTGCAATACTATTAAGAGATAATTGACATTTACTCATTTTAAGTAGGTGAATAATTAGCTATGGGTCTGAAACTTCACCAAGTGAAAGCTCTCCCAAAAGTAGGTGAATGAGTTATTTGAGAAAACTTGGCTATCTGCAATACTTTTAGAGATAATTCGCATTTACTCATTTTGAGTAGGTGAGTAATTAGGTATGGGTCTGAAACTTCACCATGTGAAAGCTCTCCCACAAGTAGATGAATGAGTATTTGATAACAATTGGGTATCCGCAATACTTTTACAGATAATTAGCATTTATTCATTTTGAGTAGGTGAATAAATAGCTATGGGTCTGAAACTTCACGGAGTGAAAGCTCTCCCAAAAGTAGGTGAATGAGTTATTTGAGAAAAATTGGCTATCTGCAGTACTTTTAGAGATAATTCACATATACTCATTTTCAGTAGGTGAGTATTTAGCTATGGGTCTGAAACTTCACCATGTGAAAGCTCTTCCAAAAGTAGGTGAATGAGTTATTTGAGAAAAATTGGCTATCTGCAATACTTTTAAGAGATAATTCGCATTTACTCATTTTGAGTAGGTGAGTAATTATCTACGGGTCTGAAACTTCACCATGTGAAAGCTCTCCCAAAAGTACATGAATGAGTTATTTGATAAAAATTGGGTATCCGCAATAGTTTTTGAGATAATTAGCATTTACTCATTTTGAGTGGGTGAGTAATTAGCTACGGGTCTGAAACTTCACCAAGTGAAAGCTCTTCCAAAAGTAGGTGAATGAGTTATTGGAGAAAAATTGGCTATCTGCAATACTTTTAGAGGTAATTCGCATTTACTCATTTTGAGTAGGTGAGCAATTAGCTATGGGTCTGAAACTTCACCAAGTGAAAGCTCTTTGGGATAGCTGCTCTGCAGAGATACCCTGAAGATCAAAAATTTCGTCGAAATCGCTCTATGTAGCACGGTTTTCGAAATATTAGCATTTTTATGTTTTGCAATTTTTGCGAAAAATTTCGAAAATTCAAAATGGCCGCCATTTTTGGCAAGACAAAATTTTTTTGAAAATTGGCATGGCTACTCTGCAGAGATACCCTGTGGGTCAAAAATTTCGTCGAAATCGCTCTATCTAGCAGGGTTTTTGAGATATAAGCATTTTTATGTTTTGCAATTTTTGCGAAAAATTCGAAAATTCAAAATGGCCGCCATTTTTGGCGAGACAAATTTTTTTTTGAAAATTGGCATGGCTACTCTGCAGAGATACCCTGTGGGTCAAAAATTTCGTCGAAATCGCTCTATCTAGCAGGGTTTTCGAGATATAAGCATTTTTATGTTTTGCAATTTTTGCGAAAAACTCGAAAATTCAAAATGGCCGCCACTTTTGGCGAGACAAATTTTTTTTTGAAAATTGGCATGGCTACTCTGCAGAGATACCCTGTGGGTCAAAAATTTCGTCGAAATCGCTCTACCTAGTACGGTTTTCCAGATATAAGCATTTTTATGTTTTGCAATTTTTGCGAAAAATTCGAAAATTCAAAATGGCCGCCATTTTTGGCGAGAAATTTTTTTTTTCAAAATTGGGATAATTACACCGCAGAAATACCCTGTGGGTCAAAAATTTCGTCGAAATCACTCTATCTAGCACGGTTTTCGAGATATAAGCATTTTTGTGTTTTGAAATTTTTGCGAAAAATTCGAAAATTCAAAATGGCCGCCATTTTTGGCGAGACAAAGATTTTTTGAAAATTGGGATAACTACTACGCAGAGATACCCTGTGGGTCAAAAATTTTGTCGAAATCGCTCTATCTATCACAGTTTTCGAGATATAAGCATTTTTGTGTTTTCCTTATTTGGAAAATTCGTAATGATTAATTAATCATTAATTACTTGGCCATTTCTTAACCAATCAATGCCAAAATCTAATGATTTCCAGATTTTAATAGAATGAATGTATTTGCCAAGTTTCAGGTGAATTGATAAAATTCCTTTCAAGTTATCATCCGGACAAGCTTCCCCATCGAAAAAAGACATTTTTGGTCATGTGACCACTCTGATTGGTTGAAATGTCACTGCAGCATATTCAAAAAAAATCCCCAAGGCTACTGCCTAAACCTGCCAAATTTGAAAAGAATCTGCCTAACGGTTACAGAGTTATAAGGAAAACAAAATGCGGAGCCGGCGGAGCCGCCGGAGCCGGCGGAGCCTGAAGGTCTCCCATACGCAAACAAGTGTCCCTTGCGGGACGCTTAATAATCGATTATTAGAAAGCACTTGTAACCGACCACCATTATTCGACCGTTACCGTATAATTTCGTCTACCCACTAGAGCTTCTAGTAAAAGTTGTCAGGGACCATCCATTTGTAGGGATAGGGTGCGCTTACAAGGGCGGGTGCGCTAAATAGGTCATTTACGGTATATGTTGATGTACGACCACAGAGTAAAGTGTGATCAGGCCTTAAAGAGGGTTCAACTGTATAAGTAGCCTATTTGTTTAATTTAATCTTTAAATATTTTAAAAATATAAACCAACTTGTCTGTACAGTTAACTTAACAGCTGACATTGAAGGATGAAATATCTTTATATGCAGTGCCTTGAAGAAAATAGGACACATTGCTACAGTTAAAAATGAATATATCAATAGAAACAAGGCCTCTACTGTAGCCAATTAATCTCCCGCCTGATCACAATTTATGATAAACAAAATTTTCTATTTCTGCCAAAAGTTTTAAAATCTGTCAGAGGCATTGTATAAAAATTAATACCCAACAAGCCCAAAGTTTGCTCAAAATCTCCTCCAAAATCTCCCCATTTAATGGTGAACTATCAAAGTATATATTACTCAGTTAACTGTGGAGATACAGCCCCAAAAATTTACCATGACACGGAACATCAACAAGTAGCTGAGCAATAAGCTTCACCAAAATACTCTTATTTCAATAATTTTGGCATTATTGGCGATTTAGTCAATGGTGAACTATCAAAGTAGTTATTACTCACTTAATGGCTGAGCTACAGCTTTGACAATTGGCCATGACAGAGTACATCAAAAGTGGATGAACATATTTCCAAAACACTCTAAGTTCAAGTGTTTTGAGGTTGCAAGTGATTTACTCAATGGCAAAATGGCAAAGTACCTACTACTAAGTTAGCTATGAAAGTATAGCTATGAAAATTTGCCATGACACAGAACATCCAAATGCAGCTCTACAACATATTTAGCTGAAACATTGTTATTGTAATGGTTACAAAGAAAGCCATTTGCTCATTTTGCTTGCTAAAAACAGAAAATAGCTACTACTCACTTAACTACTGAGCTAGACCTCTAAAACAGGTACCATCTTGTAGGTACAGAGAAAGTAGCTGAATAACATATTTTTGGAAAATGTTCTAAATTAGGTAACTTTGTGGAGTTATAAGCAATTTACTCAAAGTAGAGACTAGCACCATTATTCACTTAGCTATTGACTTACATCAGCAAAAGCCATAAAAATATGGACACAAGAATCTAATCTAAGAAAATCTGTTGAAAAGGAAATACATGAAAAAAACAGTTTTTGATAATGTGACCTTGATAAAGGTCAAAATTATACCTGTTACAATTTTTCACATGCCTATAGATTACAACTGCCACAAATCATTAGGCCTTATATTAAGGGAGATATTCAACAAAGAAAATATTGGGGATACAATCAGTTACCCAGAATATTTCGTGTCAGACAGGTCTTAGGCAGGAAAGTCACACACCTAGAAACAAGATACTTTTCTAAGATGTTTGACCAGTCACACAAAAGAGTCACACAATTGAGGTATATATATGTATTCAGGCATATGTTTTTTGATCTACAACTTGTAAATGTAACTTTAATGATGAAAAAATCAATAGCAAACAGTTTTGGTTCGTTTTTCATTGATAAAATTAAGAAGATCTGAGACACCTTCAAATCTAAGTCTCTTCATCCTGACAAGGAGCCGCCAACATACAGTTCCTTTCAAGGTGTCACTGAGAGTGAAGTCCTTAAGTTTATCAAGGAAGCCCCTTCAAAAACTTCCTCCCTAGACCCATGCCCCACATATATTGTGTAAAAAAATGTATAGATATCCTTCTTCCTTCAATGACAAAACTGGTTAATTTGTCCCTCCAAAATGGCATTTCCCAAATCCTTTTAAACAGGCTATTGTCACACCTCTCCTTGAAAAGTCTACCTTTTCAAAAGAGGACTTGAAGAGTTATCGACCGGTGTCTAGTCTGGTGCGCGAACAATTGGCCGGTGGACAACTGGCCGGTGACTTTTTTGGGGGGTAGGACAATTGGCCGGTGACTTTTTACAAGTTGTTTTAGAATTTGGTTTTTTCAATTTTATTGACACAAAACATACAGGAGTGAATTCATCAAAGTGTTTCACAAGCACTGTTATTGGTATACAGGGTAAAACAAGGTTATAACAATTCATCAGAGCATATTAAGCACTATCATTGGTATAAACAAATGAAACATAAAATAGCAATACATCAAAACATTACATTATCATTAGCACTGTCATTATTATAAACACTAAAACTGGTACAAAGAGCCTTTACTTCTTTATTGTAGCAATCCTGAGTAGTTATCAAAGAGCCTTCACTTCTTTGTTGTAGCAATCCTGAGTAATTATCAAAGAGCCTTCACTTCTTTGTTGTAGCAATCCTGAGTAATTATCAAAGAGCCTTCACTTCTTTGTTGTAGCAATCACGAGTAGTTATCAAAGACAAACTCTTGCAGCATTCCTAATTACAAATTCTGATTAGGAAAAAAGGGCTTTGGTTCTTTCATGATCTTTACAATAAATGATAGCAGGTAATGAAAAATAAATTTATAAGCATATCATTATTATAAGATTTCCTAATAATTGTGTGCAACCTAGCAAAAAGACATACTATGACTCTATTTGCAATATGAAGACAACTTGTGAAATTTAAAACAATATTAAAACAACTTTTAAAAAGTCACCGGCCAATTGTCCTACCCCCAAAAAAGTCACCGGCCAGTTGTCCCACCGGCCAGTTGTCTACCGGCCAATTGTCCACCAGCCAATTGTCCCGGATTCGTCTGGTCTTAGTCTTTTGCTAAAGTTGGTCGAGCGTATAGTGGCTGCCCAAATTAGATCCCAGCTGGATTCTCATGATCTTGAAAACACTTTTCAGTCAGCCTATAAGGTGGGGCACTCAACTGCCTTGTTGTGCATCAAAAATGAGATTCATTTATCTCTGTGCCTACAGCACTGGTGCTGCCTCACTTGTCCGCAGCCTTCCTATCGATCACGACACATTCCTTTCCTGTTTGTCAGCTAGGTTTGGCTTTATTGGTTCTGGACTAAAATGGTTTCAATCCTACCTCCAGGATCGTTTTCAGTTAGTCAAGATTGGTTCTGCTGTTTCGAATTTGTTCAAATTGAACTTCGGAGTCCCCCAAGGTTCTGTCTTAGGTTCGCTTCTGTTTTCCCTCTACACAACACCCCTTAGTCAAGTCATCAGAAAATATACTGGAGATAAATATCACTTTTATGCTGATGACACTCAGCTGTTCATTCACTTGTCCCCTGAAGATAGTCTCAAGTCTCTCGACCATCTAAAATCCTGTTTGAATGATATTCAGGTCTGGATGTCTGAAAACAAACTTAAGCTAAACCCTGATAAAACAGAATTCATAGTTTTTGGTGCCAAAAGGCAAAAACAGATACAAATGAATGGCTCAGTGGCTCATTTCCAGTCGATATCCTGGTTAACTGTCTCTCTCCCACAGATGTTGCTCGCAATCTGGGTGTTCTGTTTGATGCAAAGTTTTGTTTCACCAATCACTTAAATTCTGTCATCAAATCTTGTTTCATAAGCCTCAGTAACCTTCATCGTACCAGGAGGTTTCTTTCTGTCGATACATCAGTGGTGATTGCAAATGCTCTGGTCAGCAGTCGTTTGGATAACTGCATTTCTCTATTTCGTAGTTTGTCATCCTGTAATGCTACCAGGCTCCAATACGTTCAAATTGCTCTTGCACGGTTTGTCAACAGTGGTTCTCAGTTCACTCACATCACATCCAGTTTGAAGACACTTCATCGGCTACCTATCAGACAACGAATTATCTTTAAAACCCTAGTTCTTGTGTATAAGTACCTCACTACTGGCCAGCCTAAGTATTGTGCACCATATTTCTCCTTGTACAAATCAGCCGTGAACACAAGACGCTCTAACCCCAAAAATTTGTTCCTCCAGGTTCGTCATTATTGTTCTTCCATCCATAAATCAAAGGTCCACTTCAACAACAGTTTCTCATATGATGCCCCAAAGTAATGGAATGATCTTCCACATGATATGCGCATTGCTCCAAATCTCTAATGTTTCAAAAGTCAACTAAAAACCTACTTATTTCAGAAATCATTTCTACTTTAGTTTCTAACTACTGAAAACCCGATTGCCTCCCTGGGTGTGACTTGGAATATGTCTAACGTCTTGATGATTTATGCCTAACGAACTGGATGGTGTGCCTTAGAAACTGTAGATACGGAGATTAAGCACTTGGACAACTGATTGATTGACTTTTTTTTTTACCAAAATGTCCCAAGGTGTCTGCATGAAATCTGTGATTGTCCTTTGTTTTTTTCTCATTCCAGAACAACTTTAAAGTCCTTGTAAATATGTAATGTTTATTAATTCTTGCCACCGTTCTTCTTAACGATTTGCCATTTGTCATCACCAAAGATTTGCATTCAAGGACATACTTTGTTAATCACAAACATGGAAACAGACATTAAAGATACTGACAGTTTATTTATAATTTTATTGCCAGAACCTAATGTTACTGTCCTTGATCATGTGATCTATAAACAAAACTTTCTGAGAACCCTTGGAAAACATAAGTTACATCTGTAAGCATTTTTATAATGATTGCATGCTGTCAAAACTGCCTCACTGTGTTCCATTTACACATAAAAGGGCCAGTTCCTCTTCCAACCTGCACAAAATGACAGTAAAATTTACGACCCTAATCCTTAGTAACCATGACAACTAATAATACTTCTCAAGGAAACTGCCTAAAGACAAGGCATCAGCGAATTTTTCTTCCAGAGTCTTTTTCTCTGGAGGGACTGGAGTGTGGTTAATCATCTTATTTTCAAGAAATTATGACGCTCATTTGCCGTCATAAAAAATCAACCACACTGTTTATGGGTGAAGAAAATCAATCAATTAACACATAATTTAGCTATTGCAGAAATATAATTTGTATAATAGACCTAAGAATCTGACAACAAAATATGTGCACAACCACTGTTATTTTTACCAAAACTGTCCATGGTAGTGCCCATGGGGCCTTCGCTGAGAACACCGGAAAGTTGGGGATGGGCGATACATAGGATAGGCTATAAGTCAGGCAAATAGAACAAGCAATCAGTGCCCATGAACAGGCTCTGTGTCAGCTGACTGTGTGTTTGGAGTTTAAGAGTAGAAATGAAAGAAGAAAAGTGTAAATGGTATTCAGAAGACAAGTACAAAGTTAGTTGTTAAAGTGTAAAAAGTAGGTGGGAAACATATTCAAACAAAATACTATAAATGCAATAGTTTTCAGGATGCAACTGATTTACTCAACAGTGAGAATCTCAAATTAGCTTTTTGCTCAGCTATGCACTGAGCTACAGGTCAGCAATTTTACTATGGTATGGCTGACCCAAAAGTAGGTGAGTAACATATTTAAAGAAAACACTCTAAATGCAATAGTTTTCAAGTTAGAAGTGATTTTACTCATTATGGAAGGGATCGACTCCAAAATTACTCACGATATTGTAGCTATAGAAAAAGTAGTTGAATAACATATTTTTAACAAAATGTTCTAAATGCAATACTTTTCAAGTTATAAGTGATTTAGTGCATGATTTCATGAATTTAATGCATTAAAAGTTATTTTAAAAATTAATACAATAAATAATTAAGAAAGATCCAGGCCTGAATCAGGGGAATCTACTTGTGGCCTAGTACATATATGCAAATTGTGATAAAGTGTTGAAATTTTCACACTTCTGGTGGGGGTACCTCACTTATTAAGGGTCTTGGGAACAGACGAACAAGCAGATCTGTATGCCTAAAACAATTTTTTCATCCCCGATAGATAAGGTATCTTTTCAAAAAGAGCATGTTTCTGGGCCTTGTAGTTTTGGAGAAATTGTTCATGTGGACGCGGAAACCAATGTGGCAGAGTGATGCCATAATATCAGTTGACTGAAAAGTCAGCTAACATAAAAACAACCAAACAACATATCTCACACAATTTCAAAATATTGTGTTTTAATTGAATAATCCACATTTGACATCCCAGTATTTGTCTTTTCACTCAGTACATGACCTCAGGTAAGAATAACCAATTAAATGCATTGTACCTGTCATAACTTATATTTTTAATTAAGACATCTCCCTTTTGAAAAGATACACCATCCACTCCTATCCCTGTATGTTTATCACACAAAGTACAGAAAATGTAACTAAACTATACTTGGGTCATATTTACAAGATACATTGAACCTTGTAAGTCAAATATCAAGGGAATAGAAACAATAGCTCTATTATACCATGAATTTCTGATAATAGATTAAATTTCAATATAAAGGACTTCCGAAAATGTACTCAATGTCTAGTTCTACTTGAAAAAAATTGGTCTTCTACAGAATTCTACTTAAAAGGTTTTCACTGTGTCATTAAACTGACTTTCATAACGTTAGGATTAAAGTCAACACTAAATTACCTGAAGTGAAAAACTACAAGCAATAAAACCAGCAAAATGCATGCAAAATATTCTCATCAAGGTGGATTTGCTCTATTCTGAAAAGGCTTAAGTTCCCAGAAATCCATTTCTTGTAAAAGCCCAATCTGGTTTGAGTAATCAGAGAGAATCTGACAGCATGATTACTCAAACCAGCTGCAGCAAGACATTTTTCCTGACTGAATTATGTGAAAACTGGTCTCCACGGGTTTCTAAACAAAGCATGGTCTTCTTCGAATGCAATTTCTATTTCAATATGTAAAAGTAAATAAAACTAAAGTCCACAAGTTTGAAATGGGAGATCACAAAATATTGTGACTAATTAGGTATGCGAAAAATCATTACCATATCTTCTAAAGTGCAGTTGTCTATGTTGCCAATTATGTTTGTCAGTTTTCAGTTCAAATAGTACCCACAGAAGACACGCTTGGCAATAAACAGTGAAAAGATGACAGATATTAAGTAAAATATTGCAAGAGCTGTCAAATTACTATTTGTAGTTACCCTATTAATACTTAATAACAGGAAGCAATTCATTCCAGTATCGCTTATAAATATCCGCCACAGGGGCCTAAAGAAACTGATATTTACTGACTTCTCCACCAGGCTAAAGAGCAGGTGAAAAGGTTTTCTATTGGAATCTGAAATACAAATAAAACGGTAGGTGTCAAAGATGAGATAAAATAGTTTAAACTAACAGTGGAATTTCAATTTTTTTAATTCCTTTTGGTAATATGGTTGTCTCAGCAATGGGGCAAAGCAACTGTAAACCATGTCATGTATTGCTTTAGAAGAATTCTGTTTTACAGAATTGAGGAAATGTCAAAGCAGCCACTATTTAAACTTTCTTTTTCACAACATTGATATACTGCTTTTTCTGCAATTTAAACTGACTGAAAACCTCTTTTCCACCTTAAAAAAGCTTGTTGCCAAAGTTTTACAAAGTCAAATTTTACCAAAATAAATATATTGCTTCCTCTAATGGCCTACATTATTATTTTGGTTTAATGTTGCTTTCAACATGTTGCACACAGACTTTAATTTGTAGTCTATAAGAATGAAAGAAACCACTGCATATTAGTTGATTAAGGTTTTGAAAACAATCAGAAACTAGAAATAGGCCGCCCTGTTGATAGTAGATGCGAATAGAAACAGGATAGCATAGAAGAACACACATTATCATGTGTAATGTCCACCCATGAACCTTTTGCCCAAATTGTACAGTAGTCTTACAAGACCCTGTTTCATTTGTAAAATATATCAATGATGCTTAAATATTTGTTAGTGTAGATGTAAATTATTTCAGCTTCATGCCTTTTTGCATTGGTTGGGTTGAAAATTTTGACGAAATCACTCTATCTTGCACGGTTAAGAAGATAGAAGCAAATTCCTGTTTTTCTATTTTTGGCAAAAATTTGAAAATTCAAAATGGCCACCATTTTTGGGAAAAGGAAATTTTTTTGAAAATTGCCAAGAGTACATTTCTTAGATACCCTATGGGTCGAAAATTTCAACGAAATAACTCTATTTTGCACGGTTAAGGCCAGTTTGTGTTTTTCCATTTTGGGCAAAAATTCGAAAATTCAAAATGGCTGCCATTTTTGGGGAGGGGAAAATTTTTTGAAAATTGCAAAGATTACATTCCTTAGATACCCTGTGGGTTGAAAATTTCGACGAAATCGCTCTATCTCGCATGGTTAAGGAGATAGAAGCAAATTTGTGTTTTGCCATTTTTGACAAAAATTTGAAAATTCAAAATGGCCGCCAATTTAGGGGAGGGGAAATTTTTTTTTAAATTGCCAAGAATACAATGCTGAAATACCTGTGGGTCGAAAATTTCGACGAAATCGCTCTATCTCGCACGGTTAAGGAGATAGAAGCAAATTTGTGTTTTTCCATTTTTGGCAAAAATACGAAAATTCAAAATGGCCGCCATTTTTGGGGAGGGGAAAATTTTTTGGAAAATTACAAAGATTGCATTCCTTAGATACCCTGTGGGTCGAAAATTTCGACGAAATCGCTCTATCTCGCACGGTTAAGGAGATAGAAGCAAATTTGTGTTTTGCCATTTTTGGCAAAAATTCGAAAATTCAAAATGGCCGCCATTTTTGGGGAGGGGAAAATTTTTGGAAAATTGCAAAGATTGCATTCCTTAGATACCCTGTGGGTCGAAAATTTCGACGAAATCACTCTATCTCGCACGGTTAAGGAGATAGAAGCAAATTAGTGTTTTGCCATTTTTGGCAAAAATTCGAAAATTCAAAATGGCCACCATTTTTGGGGAGGGGAAAATTTTTTAAAAATTACCAAGAGTACAATGCTCAGATACCCTGTGCGTCGAAAATTTCGACGAAATCGCTCTATCTCGCACGGTTAAGGAGATAGAAGCAAATTTGTGTTTTGCCATTTTTGGCAAAAATTCGAAAATTCAAAATGGCCGCCATTTTTGGGGAGGGGAAAATTTTTTGAAAATTGCAAAGATTGCATTGCTTAGATACTGTGTGCGTCGAAAATTTTACCGAAATCGCTCTATCTCACACGGTTAAGGAGATAGAAGCAAATTTGTGTTTTGCCATTTTTGGCAAAAATTCGAAAATTCAAAATGGCCGCCAATTTAGGGGAGGGGAAATTTTTTTTTAAATTGCCAAGAATACAATGCTGAAATACCTGTGGGTCGAAAATTTCGACGAAATCGCTCTATCTCGCACGGTTAAGGAGATAGAAGCAAATTTGTGTTTTTCCATTTTTGGCAAAAATTCGAAAATTCAAAATGGCTGCCATTTTTGGGGAGGGGAAAATTTTTTTTAAATTACTAAGAGTACAATGCTCAGATACCCTGTGGGTCGAAAATTTTGACGAAATCGCTCTATCTCGCACGGTTAAGGAGATAGAAGGAAATTTGTGTTTTGCCATTTTTGGCAAAAATTCGAAAATTCAAAATGGCCGCCATTTTTGGGGAGGGGAAAATTTTTGGAAAATTGCAAAGATTGCATTCCTTAGATACCCTGTGGGTGGAAAATTTCGACGAAATCACTCTATCTCGCACGGTTAAGGAGATAGAAGCAAATTAGTGTTTTGCCATTTTTGGCAAAACTTCGAAAATTCAAAATGGCTGCCATTTTTGGGGAGGGGAAAATTTTTTAAAAATTACCAAGAGTACAATGCTCAGATACCCTGTGGGTCGAAAATTTCGACGAAATCGCTCTATCTGGCACGGTTAAGGAGATAGAAGCAAATTTGTGTTTTGCCATTTTTGGCAAAAATTCGAAAATTCAAAATGGCCGCCATTTTTGGGGAGGGGAAAATTTTTGGAAAATTGCAAAGATTGCATTCGTTAGATACCCTGTGGGTCGAAAATTTCGACGAAATCACTCTATCTCGCACGGTTAAGGAGATAGAAGCAGATTGGTGTTTTGCCATTTTTGGCAAAAATTCGAAAATTCAAAATGGCCGCCATTTTTGGGGAGGGGAAAATTTTTTGAAAATTGCAAAGATTGCATTCCTTAGATACCCTGTGGGTCGAAAATTTCGACGAAATCGCTCTATCTCACACGGTTAAGGAGATAGAAGCAAATTTGTGTTTTGCCATTTTTGGCAAAAATTCGAAAATTCAAAATGGCCGCCATTTTTGGGGAGGGGAAAATTTTTTGAAAATTGCAAATATTACATTCCTTAGATACCCTGTGGGTCGAAAATTTCGACGAAATCGCTCTATCTCTTACGGTTTCTGAGATATTAGCAAATTACTCAAAAGTAGTACTGAAAATACACAATGAAGTACCTAAATGGCTATTACTCATGTACTGACAAAGCTATCAGTCCCAAATGCAATACCAAGCGAGCTATGGACATAACAATCTTGTATTCAAAATTGTAGTAAAATATCTTTAATTATTTTGGCTTAAATGCACGGAAACCAATGGGTACTGAAAATAGCTGTACTTAAGTATTACTCAGTAAGCAAAAGAGGTACAACAGCCAAAAGCAATCCCAAGCAAGCTACTGACCCAATAAGCCTGCATACCAAATTTGGTGACAATAGCTCTAATACTTTTCCTTTAAATGAGCGGAAACCATGCGTGACGCCGGACATCGGACGCCGGACGCCGGACATCGGACATCGGACAACGGACATCGGACATCGGACGGCGAAAAAAGCAAAAATAATATATCCACCCCCCAGGGGGGTGGACATAATTAACAAGCAACGACCACCTGTCCCACTTCTGGTCAGGGTCAGGATTCAAAGCCACTACCATAGAGGTGGAAAGGAAGTATATTCACCATAACACCATGCCCCCCCTTATTACTCTCTGTGTGTCCAATACTAATAACAATAAATAACTAGAACCTGAAATATCTACAGGATTTGGTTCTAGTTAAGGATAACTTCCATTTATAACTTTAAAAGCACATTTTCTGATGTTGGTAGCTTAAAACTGGTTCCACTAAAACCTAACTTCCACTTACACTGGATCTACTTTCACCAAGTCTACTGAATACCCAAAATCACTGCCCACTTTCATCTAAAATTTTATACATGAAACAGTGTTATTGCTGTGGTAATGTACTGCACTCAATGTCTCCCTGTCATGTATCAATAAGCATGCACCTTGATGACTCTGACTTCTCCTTTTCAATTCCTATTTTTTACATACTTAATGTTGTACCAAGGGCCTGACTCATCTAATTACAATACTCTCTGTAATGCAACCCTACTCTTTTCAACTCATTAAAACACTCTGAACATGGAAAAACATTTTTAAAAACTAATAAATCTGATTGTTATATTTTAACTGAAAGAAAGAACGCAATTAGCAATTGGATTCATATTTCAAAACTTTTTATGATCATGATAAAACCATTTTCCAAGAAAATTTACATTAACGTTACTGTAAAGTCAAAAATGATATTATGGCTGCAATAATATTCCATTTTTTTCATTTCATTTTTATAAAGTTATATTAGGTTTAATATGATACATATACATTTTAAATGTCCAAGTTGTTCTTGTCCAAGTTATCTTACCTATAATGTTCAGTCAAAACTGATATTTTTGGCTTCAATAAAAGTCTAAAATTTATTTAATTTTTAAAAAAATTGCATCAGAGATGCCCATACCCCAGAGCCTAAGGAAATAGTTTTCAACACCATGAGATATAGAAGTAGTGAAAAAGTACAAACAATGGGATACTTTCATGGCAGTGTCAGTGTCCAAATAATGTTTAAGTAGAGAAAATAACATCTAATGGGGTGTTCCACTGGGGCCGGCCTGTCGGTAACTGGAGAGTCAGGACCAATGGGTACAAGGTCAGTGAAGGGTCGGTTATAGTTTCCCGGCCTGTTGGGGAGAGTCGGTGAAATTTCAAACATGTTTGAAATTTCTACGACCATTGCCAACCCTTGTATCTGACCCTAAATTCATCCACCTAGCAACAGGTCTGTCGGTTAACTTGAAGGCCTGTCGGTTACACTTCCAGGCTTGTCTGTAACCCTTCCAGACTTGTTGTTATCACTCGCAGGCCTGTCGTAACATGAAGCCGGCTTGTCTTTTGTAACTTAAGTCCTGCTCATTTGCAGTCCATTTCCAGCATGATGTGAGGTAAAAATATGATCAAAAATTATATCAAGAATGACAAAGAAACAGTGCAAGTGATCATAATTTTCAGGTAAAGTTCCACATATATGCTATAATTAATTAAGAAACCTGAACAAGGGTTTTTATTTGGTTAAATAAAAATAAAATCCCAGCTTATTTCAGGAAAGTAATTTTTGGGCAAAAAGAGGAGTCGACCAATCAACAAATCTAAAACTAGGTCACTAGTAAATATTTGGATCCCATCACATGACCAGAACATAGGGTATTAACCTTCACGTCAAGAAAAATGTGCTTTCTCAGAGGCTCCGAATTATTTTGTATAAATGTGTAGGAAAAATTGCTCAGATGGACGGAATTTTGAAGGGGTCCTTCCCTGGGCCGGGATTCACAAAAGGTCTTAAGTCTTAGGCAATTTTTTTGCTTAGACCAGTCTTAAAGTTATGACTTTTGTCTTAGCTAAGATTTCTCTTAAATTGGGATTCACAAAAAGTGCTTAGCAAAATCTTAGCTGAGACAAAATTTGTGCAAAAAGTCTTAACTACTTTGAATTCAAATTAACAAATTTTAGTAAGGCAAAAACATTTTCATCAATAAATACACCAAACATGCTCTTCAAAATTATAAAACAGATTTGTTACTTTTTTTTTTTGTAAAATTATGTAAAAATAGTAATATTTGTGTTTCATTGTGAGTCAGCCATTTTTATGACAATATTTTTACCACAAGAAGGTAAAATGTGAAAATTTATAGGTAATTAAATGATGTAAATTTCTACTACAATCCACAGAAATTACTTCTATAGCAAGTATAGATCCCCATAGTATATATGTTGTTTTTATATCAAAGGATAAAATGGAAATATATGCAATGGAATATTTTAAAAATGACTTAAGTCTGCCCTGCAGTGGTCTTAAAGTTATGACAAAATCTAAGACAAATTTTTGTCTAAGACCTTTTGTGAATCCCATTTTGTCTAAGCAAAAAAAAAGTCTTAACTTTATCACAAAATTCTTGCACAGTTAAGACTTTTCTCTTAAAGTTATGACAATTTTTTGCTTAAGACCTTTTGTGAATCCCGGCCCAGAAGCTCGAAATTGGAATATAAAAGGCTGCAACAAGCAAGAGGGTTTCATTGTCACGCGAGACATTGTTAGAAGCACATCTCTCTCTGCTTGTTTGCACAGGATGTAACAGTTTCAATGATAATTTCATATTTTAAGTGTTTTTTTTTGTTCATTATCTGAAGCAGACATACATTGATTTATTTCTCATTAAATATTAAAGCAAAAACCTGAAGTGAGGTAAAAAAAAATGATCAAAAATTATGTCAAGAATGACAAAGAAACAATGCAAGTGATCATAGTTTTGAAGTTAACAGATAGTGAAGGTCCACATGTATGTTTTAAATAATTGAGAAACCTTAAAAGGGGGTCAATTTTGTCACATAATAATCAAATTTTCAGCCTATTTCACCAGAGCAATTAAAAAAAGTCAACAAACTATTTGGATCCAATCACAAGATATTACTTCTCACTGTAAAAATAGCATCAGAGATGCCCGTACCCCACAGCCTGGGAAATAGTTTTCAACACCATGAGATATAGAAGTAGTGAAACAGTACACAGATTGGGATACTTTCAGAGCAGTGTCAGTGTCCAAATAATGTTTCAGTAGAGAAAATAACATCTAAGAGAAAGAACTTGCATGTAAAGAATAAGTATTAAAACAAGACAATTCAGTAAACTAAAAATTATGAAGCTTTAAGACTTCTCCCATTTTGATTTTCATTTGTATGGTCGAATTATGGTTTGGATGTTTTGAATATTACCCATACATACAGATGTAGCAATACATGCTTTTATGTGGCTTTTATGTGGCTCACTTGATGCAATACCATCTGTTACAATGGGAAGTTGCAAAAGTAAAACAGTTAATGACTTCTAATATGACTTTAACAGTGCTTAATCTACACCCAAAGGTGCAACAACCAAGATTCAAGTAAAAAGATATAAGAGAGATATAAGAGAGATAAACAGTATCAGATATCCTCATAGAGACATAAAATAGCATCAGATATGCAAGATCAAAGGTCAAATCAAGGTCAGACCATGACGTTGCACACCTACACCCCCTAACCAATATCCCTACCAAGTATCAACTTCCTACACCTTACGGTTTCCGAGATATAGCCCAGACAAGATTTTATAGGTCAAGGTTACTACGGCAAGGTCAAAGGTCAAATCAAGGTCACACCATGACATTTTACATCTACACACCCTAGCGAATGTCCCTACTCAGTATGAACTTCCTACACCTTATGGTTTCCGAGATATACCCCGGACAAGATTTTATAGGTCAAGGTCACTACGGCAAGGTCAAAGATTAAATCAAGGTCACGCCATGATGTTGCACACCTACACCCCCTAACCAATGTCCCTACCAAGTATCAATTTCCTACGCCTTACAGTTTCCGAGATGTAGCCCGGACAAGATTTTACAGGTCAAGGTCACTACGGCAAGGTCAAAGGTCAAATCAAGGTCACACCATGACGTTGCAAACCTACACCCCCTAACCAATATCCCTACCAAGTATCAACTTCCTACACCTTACGGTTTCCGAGATATAGCCCGGACAAGATTTTATAGGTCACAGTCACTACGGCAAGGTCAAAGGTCAAATCAAGGTCATTTATGAATAGAAAGGCTGGTTTAAGATCTAAAGCTAGTGTACTACTTGTTCACGGACCTGCCTCATTATAATTAATGAGAAAATATGAAGTCATGGAATTTCTTTGTGAGGGGGTTTCCTAACAATACTTTATGAATAGATTGGCTGGTTCAAGATCAACTGCCAGTGCACAACTTGTTCACAGACCTGATAAAACTGATAAAAATAATACCACCCAGCAAACATTTTTAGGTTTTGCAAACGTTTGATAGGAAACGTTTGGCAAAGGTTAAAAAATGATGGGTACGAAAACCATTTATAATAGAATGTTTTTAAAATGTTTTATGTATACCGTTTATTAAATGTTTAATGACAAATGTTAGAAAAACGTTACAGATGAACATAATAATGTCTGAATAATAATAGGGTCAGAGGTCAAATCAATATCTTTTTAAGGTTGCTCACTGATGAAAATATTATTTTTATGTCTAAAATTATAAGATAGTGGCTTAGAAATTGTACCCCCATTCAATTCTTACTTTTAGGGATTGCATGTGGGGAAATTTTTGACAAGTCCTCTAAAATCCCCTATTATTGCTCACCGCCATCTTTGTTTGGACAAATACAATTATGTGGAAAAAACAATAAAACATATCCAAATCGACAGTGGCAAAAAAATATCTGACCAAAAAGAAATTTTGAAAGAAATACAACATTTTTACGCTAAGCTTTTTTCTACCCAAAATACTGAAGCTAAAGGCATTGATTTGGAAAGTATTTTGAAGAGCTCTCAGTTTAGGCGGCTGACCGACTTAGAATCAGCTAAACTAGAAGGGGAACTTAAACTTGACGAACTTAGTAAAGCTTTGTATAAAATGAAAAATAATAAATCGCCTGGGGTAGATGGTTTCCCTGCTGAATTTTTTAAAGTATTTTGGAAAAAATTAAAATTTTTTGTTTTGAGAGCTTTGAATACGGCATTTACAACTGGCAGAATGTCTGTCACAATGAGAACCTCCATAATAAATTGTTTACCGAAAGGTAACAAACCAAGAGAATTCCTGAACAACTGGCGTCCTATCTCACTTTTGTCAGTGTTGTATAAATTGGCCTCTGCTGCAATAGCAGAAAGACTAAAATCAGTTTTGCCTGATCTCATTTCAAAAACACAAAATGGGTTCCTAAAAGGGCGTTTTATTGGAGATTGTACCCGCCTTGTCTATGACATTATGGAATATCTTGAACACAACAATTTAACTGGGCAGCTAATGCTGGTGGATTTTCAGAAAGCTTTTGACTCAGTTTCTTGGTCTTTCCTAAAAAGAGTACTTAAAATGTACAATTTTGGCGATGAATTTTGTAAATGGATTAATATTTTCAACACCGACATTGAGGCGTTTATACTTCAGTCTGGTTTTTTGTCAAAACCTATTAATATTGAAAGAGGTTGTAGGCAAGGCGATCCAATAGCAGCTTATTTGTTTCTTATCTGTGCAGAAGTCTTGTACCTATTTTTTCAAGATAATCCCGATATTAAAGGGATATCTATAAATAATAATAATTATAAAATGACTCAGTTTGCTGACGATACTACTGTATTTCTTGATGGAACCAAGGACTCTCTGGTAGCAGCATTAAATACCCTAGAAATATTTGGTTCTTTGTCTGGGCTAAAAATCAATATGGATAAAACAAAAATTGTTTGGTTAGGGAAAAAAAGCACTCAATGGATAAATTTGAAATCGGCTACAAACTGGACTGGGGCACAGAATTCAAGTTACTTGGAATTAACTTTTCTGTGGACTTGAGGGATATTCCAGGAATTAATTACACACCAGTTTTAAAAACTATAACCAAAACTTTAAGCAATTGGCAAAGAAGAAATCTGACTCCAATTGGTAAAATAGCTGTCATCAAAACTTTTGTTATCAGTGCTTTAACTCATATGTTTTCGGCAATCCCATCACCTTCTAGTGACGTTATTATGCATTTGAATCAGATATTCTATTCATTTATCTGGAATAATAAACCACATAAAATCAGTAAAAAGCAGATTACAAATACCTATATTAAAGGGGGTCTCCAAATGGTGAACTTAGATAATTTTATAATGTCCCAGAAACTGGTCTGGATAAAACGACTATACACCACTGAAACTCCCTGGGCAAAGCTTTTGTCATCTTCAATGTCTGTTAAAAGACTTTACTACATGGGACCTTCGTGGTCAAAATTTCAATCAGAAAAAACATCCAACCTGTTCTGGAAAGATGTGTTCAAAGCTTGGTACTATTATTTAAACGAAGTAACCTTCAAGGCCACCGAATTATTAACTGTCCCTCTGTGGTACAATTCTCTGCTTTCTACACAGAAGATTTTCTTTCCTCATTGGTATCAAGCTGGAATAAGCATGCCTTTAGACATCGTTAAATCAGATGGTAGAATTTTAAGTATAATCGAATTAAGACAGACTTTTGGTTTAAGAACCAACTTTCTTGAATACCATTCAATTGAAAGAGTTCTTAAAAGGGTACTGAAACAAACAAACCCTGATACTTACACTAGACCTGTTTTTTCCCCATACTTAAAAATGTTAACTAGTCATAGAAAAGGCTCCAAATTTTTCTACGAAATTCTGAATTCCCAATTTAAAAATGAAAAACTAAGAGATAAGTGGAACAATATTCTAGACACAACTATAAATGACAGTGACTGGGACAAAATTTATAAGATATGCTTTAAAACTATAGGAAGGAATGACCTCATTTGGCTTCAGTTTAGAATTATTCAAAGAATACTGGGAACCAGAGCATACTTGTACAAAATCAACATAGGTAACAGTGACTCTTGTCGATTTTGTCAAACTGCAGTGGAAACAATACATCATATTTTTGTAAGTTGTCCCATAGTTTCTGACTTCTGGAAAACAATACAACATTGGTTCCAACATCTTGGGCTATATCTTAACATACAACCAATAACAATTTTGTTTGGAAACTTAGAAAACGAGCTTGACCTATTTTCTAAGAATCTCATACTCTTAGTAGTAAAAAAGTTTATTTGGACCCAGTTACAGAAATCGAAATCTTTGAATCTGCTTGATTTCAAGTACTGTATGAAGAATATTTATGAGGAGCAAGAATATATAGCAAAATTAAATGATAGTCTTGAAAGGTTCAATGTGTCATGGTCGATTTGTAAAGATTTAACAATGTTAGTGTAAAGTTAATAAAGTTAATTTTGCCAAAAAGTATCTAGCTAGTTGTAGTATTACACATTACTATGCTATTGTTTTTGTTAATTTCACAAAACTATTATTTTTGTACTAGTATGCAAGTTTTGTATATATATTTTTTAAAAAAAATAAAAAAAAAAAAAAAAAAAAATCTTTGTTTGGACATGTTTGAAGGTGAAGGTTTAAAACTATAGGTTTAAAAAACGTTTTTGATAGAATGTTTTGAAAACATTTGACAAGCAATGTTGTTTAAACATTTTATGTGTACTGTTTATCAAACATTTTATGATGAATGTTTGAAAAACATTTCATGCAAAACCTTCATTTCTTCAGCTATTTTATAAATGTTTTAAAAACATTTCCAGTCAAACCTAGCTTCTTGAGTTATTTTATAAACGTTTAATAAATGTTTTCAGTAAAAATGTTTGTATAGAGAATGTTTATAAAACGTTTTTTAAACATTACAGCATAAATGTTTACTTGGAAACATTTAGAAAACCATAAGATAGGGTTTAAATAGGTTTTAAAAACATTTTGTAAACACTTAAACCATTTAAAACGTTTCTAATGTTTACTGGGCAGTCTTATATTGGGAACTATGTGACCTCGCATATTTGCTCATTCATATGCTCAGGAAATATGCTTGTAGTTCTCATCTTAAAAGTATTATTAACCACAAATCCATCATATATTTCTATCATGCACCATTTTGAAAGCTATCGTCTGATTGGTCGATGGTGGAGAACGTTGGCCAATCAGAAAAGAGGTAAGAAATGTGATGACAGTATTTGTTTACAATAATGGCTACCACTTTAAAACCCCCTAATATGTTCAAAAACGTAGCAATATACATGGATATATCTTATTTATAAAGTTTCTGGACATCGGGACCAACACAGTGCACAACGTTTTCAGTCCGGAGATGAAATTCACGGACTCGGACTGCCGGGAAACTGCCAATGTCAAACACTGGTCTCACTGAAGTATCATACAAAATGGCCTCATCTCTGTCTGATTTGCAAATGCTGCATTCAAACTAAATTATAGAAAGATTTATCTATTATTATCAGAGGTTGCAATTTCATCCAAATGGCTTTGAATCACTACTCCCAGTCACAAATTGTACCCCCAAATCATCGTTCATTTTCATATTTTCCTACTTGACAGGTTTTTTTTCAAACACGCATTGCCAAGAACATGATATTTTGTATAATGTCCCTTTAATACTTGTAAACATATAAGACAGAGGAGATTAGTAGAAATTGTAAACACTGATGTTAATTTGTACACATACCTTGAATACACAAAATAAAAGTGCCAATGAACAAGAGATGCAAACATTCTTTCCAACTTAGATTTCAGTTTTCTGGGCATGGGATCTGATTCTCATATATGATATTGGGAAATCTCTGAAGCTCACTACATTCTGGATTGGGGACGACTAAAACGTAACTTGGATTTTATACAGAAAAAGGTAAAACAAAACCTCCAATGTCTGCAACATTGGCTTCTAGTCACAGATAACTTTCACTGATTTAGTGTACCTATAAAAATGTAACATGTTCCTTTTTTCATTGTTTTTATGTTGAGGCCTCAAAACTGGCTTTACCGATATCTAAATGAACCTTACCCCTAATTTTCAAAAGGAAACATAGCCAGCCTTGGAAGGCAAGAACCCCAGCCCGCCTGGGGCTACAACATTAAGATTTGGGAAAATCTTATTAGAAACAACTTCAGTACGAAGTATACAGAACCGACAAAATGTTGTCAGATGTAAGATTCACAGGCCAAGATTTTTTACAAGTCGTTTTCATATTTTGAAGCCATAGAAGCAAATTATAAGGGAGGTATAAGGAGCTTTTAGCATGATGATCCTACATGATGAAACAGGTGTTAAAGGTCAAATTTGACACTTGGAAAAGATTTGCAGACCACGATTTTCAATAAGTTGTTTTCTCATTCCAAACCCCTAGGACCAATGATAAGAGAGATATTTGGGCTTTTGATATGCTCCCCCCCATTTGACATTTAAGATGTGATATGGCAGCCATTTTTTCAAAATAAGGCCAAAATAACTCTCAGGCAAGCTGTCCTAGCCATTTACATTTTATGCAAATCTGACAGCTAGTTGCAACATTATAAATTTTAGAACATATCAATGATTTTTTCGAACAATTGGCTATGGCGGGGGTGGGAGGGAGGTCATGTTGTTTTTAAAATGAGTATAAAACTTTTTACAGGCATGTTTTCAAAGCCATAAACATTCTCTGCAAATTTGGTAAAGATATCTTCATAAATGAATGAGATATAAAGGTTGATGTAAAAATGTGACAAATGCATGCATGCATGCACATGCACGCACAAAAGGCATTTCATAATCTCCCAATCCTGGCCTTGGTAAGCAGGAGATAAAAATGCAACAGTCGTCACATCGACTTTATAGCACCCCTTTTTTTCAATTAAGATTGAAAAGTACTTAATGTGTTGTCAGATACCCTCCAAAACCTAATCAGCTCTAGATCCTAATTTGGTTTTACATATCCATTCATTGGTTTAGGCAGTGAAAGACTCACAAATGTTAAAACCCAAAAATATTGAAAGTTTTGCCATGGCAACAGTTGTTGCCAGATATACACCAAAGCCTGATCAGCTCTAGATCCTCTTTCAGTTGACATATCCTGAAATTTTGGTGAAAATCCATGCATGAGTTTAGGCTATGGAACACCCACAAACTTTGAGACCCAAAAATCTTAAAAGTGTTGCCATGGCAGTTGTTGCCGTATACCCCCGAAAACCTAATCAGCTCTAGATCCTATTGGGGTAAACATACCCTGAAAATTTGGTGAAAATCCATGCATGGGTTTAGGGCTTTAGGCTGTGGAATACCCACAAGCTTTATGCCCGCCGACGCCAGGATGCTGAAGACTATAATCTCAGCCTTCATGGGCTGGGGTTATAAACTGCAAATCCCTGAAACATCTCGGGCTTTAGAGATACCATACAAATACTAGAAACCATTGCAAGTTGTCGAATTGTAATAATTATTTATGTGTGACATATACAAGATATAGACACTACCTGTGGGTGTGGTGGTATCAGGTCCATAAAGATCAATGTAATGGTGGTTGTGTTCTATTGGATGATGGTAGTGAAGGTGGCTAGAGTACATAACCACCATCACCACTGCCAGGCCACACCAAAAGAGGCCGAAAAACAGACAAACAATAGTGAGCAGGTTTGTGTGAATACACTCCTTGCACAGCAATCCCCAAGACTTCACAACCATGATGTCACTGATTACTGACTACACAGGGCACAGAAAATTCAACATCAAGGCAATTCAGTTTCCTTTCTGACTAATTCAACACCATATTTTGGATCAAAATCTCATATACACTTGTAATACTGGAGTATCAGTATTATGTATCCATGACTAATGTTTAAAATGCTTTTCAGGTGGAATTGTACAATTTTGTTTTCATGTATTATACAATAAGATCCAGTAACCGAGTAAAGACTGTGTTATAAATATATTTGAAGTAAATCTCAACTTAGTGATATATCCAATGACCGAGTACACAAAAGTTTTGCTATCATATTTTATTTTCACGTTTCCAATTGATTCTATTTACATTCTCTTCAGAAAACATCCTTTTGTTCATTTATAGCCAAACAACAAAATCCAAGAGATTGAGATTTTTATATTCTTGACATCACCGGTGATATGATCCAAAGCAGGCTTTTAACTACACCCGCCCCTCATACTCTTCAAAAGCCCTGCTCATAATTATGGTAATTTTATATCATGTTATCATCCTTTATCACACCAAATCCCAGTGTCAGTGGCATCATTACGATGTCCCCCTGGACACAACATTTACATCAGCTTTTCTTTAAGTCTGTGATGCAGTTGTCTTGTCACTCAATAATATCAGACCCTACCCAACTGCACAGAAACAGCCATTGGATTCAAGATGTACTTTTCAAGCTCAAACTTAATGTGGTATGGCACACTTCACCACAACACAGCAATCCGTCAAATGCTACACAACATATATCTTGTAATGATTCAAAATAAATATGTTTTTCATCTTTTTTCCTAACATCAAATCTTTTTAGTATGGACCTTCTGACCAAAAAATTAATGACATTGGTGTCATGAAAAAGCTCAATTAAGTCTCTCCCCAATAATACAGAAGCATAATGCAATATAATTAAAGACAAATACACTTGGCTCTGCCAAAATCCTACAGTGCAAAGGCATTAAAAGTCACCTCCATCTCCAACAGTAACCTAATAGAAATATCCTGGGGGACAATTGTCAACACCTTTCTTGTGTTCTTTTCTTTATTGTCTGTCAGAGATAATGTCTTTATATAAAACTTTCAAGGTACTGATAACTACTCCAATTTTTATTTTTCAAATCGCTTTATTTTTTCCCTCCACACTTCATGCCTTGCTAAGCTTCATATGTCCTTTGCTTTACATATCATAAGTTTATCATAATTGTTGGCTGGGGGAGAAGTCTCTTGTCTGTGATTGTATGCAAGTTCTCTGTCAACAAAAAGAACTATACATGCATTTATATTTGGTTTGTCTCCTTTTAACCCTTTCATTCCAAATACAATTACATCTTGAGCATCTTCCAATTACAAAAATCAAGTGTTTTAATGTAAACACCTCAGTGATCCACTTCTCAAACTCTAGCCTTGTATAAAACTTAAATTTCCTTACTCAATTTCTCAGTACTTTTCTGTTACATTAGATTTATTTACTTGTTGTTTTACGTCGCGTTCAACAGCCAGGGTCATATTGCGACGGGCAGTTTAGAGGTGGAGGAAACCAGTGCATACTGCACTGTAAACCACCAGGCATCGGCAAGTAACTACCAACTTTCCAACATGAAGCGCCCGGCCCGAGATTCGAACCGGCGGCCTCAGAGGTTGGAGGCGAGAACTCTAACTGCTACACCACCGAGCCCCCTTCTTTTCTGTTACAGTATTAAAAGAACATTTTTTCCACATTTTAGTTTGATCTCCACTTGCCTAAAGTAGAATATACAAATGTACAAAAATTTACTGTTGTTTAAAACACTTGTACAAATAACATAAATTATTCATCAGACAGGAGTCTTATGCCAGGTGACTCTTCCTTCAAAACACTGGCATGTACAATAACGCTGAAGACTCACTTGTTACCTGTATTCTTATTACTATCCAACTGCCTTTAGTTGGAAACTACATTCAAATATGATTGGATCAGGCATTAATTTGAATCAGGCATTAATTTGACATGTACAACTACACAAAAAATCTGCAGGGACAGTTTATATGAACCTTGGTGATAATTTAAAAATTTGTTTAGAAACTTGCAATGACTGTTTCATTTATTATCTCCATCCTGCGGTAAAAGGCTGTGGTCGGGAGATTATAAAACGCCTTCCATATGTGCGTGTGTCGGTCCGTCCATTCATTTTGTACATAAACCTTATATCTTGTATATCTTGTATATCTTCTACATCAGGTCAATGTTACTAAAAATTAGATTTAATGCTGTTCTGATCATTAAAAAATAATGGACATTAAAAAAAACCTGTTATCTTTTTATTATAAGTAGATATCTTTTGTTGGCCTGTTGAGTATCACAAACCAGATTTGAAAGTATCATTTGATATCTGTATACATAAAATTTTTTACATCTCTTTGTCCATTTTTAAGGAAACCACAAAATTCAATTTAAACTGTAAATCTGCACTAAACCATGATAAACTCCCATAGAGAGCCAAACCAAATGTAATATAATTTTACAAGCTGCAGTCTGAAACCTCACTTAAGATCAAAGACACTGAAACACACATCAAACAGAGAAATGTTCAACCAAAATAACTCCAGGGTCACTTTAATTAATATACACCAATGTCATTGCACATGCACACTCCTGAACTGATTACACATATCCAATACAAGGAAACTTGTTTCATTAATAAAGGTGCCAGAAAATAATTCAGACTAAGTCAAAACTATCTCCTGTCGGATACTGTACATCAAACTTTGAACTTATACATGAAATCTGTCTTACAGTGTTGAAGCCAGTAGAAACATTTGCGATCTAATACAAGTATATAAATCCTCAAACAGCAGACACAGAAATTCCTGCTTTAACAACCACCCAGCAATCTGGTTAATTTGATTTTTCCCATGTTCAAGTGCCACATAGCTTGCAGCACTCTCATCCAAAACAAGCCTAACTTTAATGCTGATTTACCAATCAGGCCAAATATGTAGCACTTCCATCCAAAAGATACATAATTTGCACAATGTTTCTCAACTCCATGTATGGTAACATGGCACTCAATTATTTAATTATTATTCTGAAAATTACTACAATATATCTGCATCATTTCATGTACCTACTACACACTACATTGCATGTAGCCAGAAAGCAAGTTTGATACTGTTTCTAAGTAATTATACCAGCCCAGGTCTTATTATAAAGGTCACCAGTGATGTATTACTTGAAGGCTTTCATGGTACAGTGCAAAAGGTACATCACTACAGGGAAATGTGAGACCAGCTGGCATGCTGATTGCCAATTAATATCCACAGGACAGGAGGCTCCCTATTGATAAAATAAAGCCAAAAAATTACTGATTGACAAGCAACCTCAAAATGAAGTATCAAAAATTCTCCTCCATCAAAAATTACAGGGCTTGACTCACAGCAAGTACTTCTATTTATCTCAGTGTCCATACTTAGGGTTGTGGCAAGAATATAATGATGGGGACCACTATATCACAGCTTTACTGGTAATAATGATCTATTCAGCCCACTCGTGACATGCAGCAATGGCATTTGTAACCATCCAATCTAAATTGCAGCCAACTTCTATCTGGAAATGATTCTTAACTTACTCGCAAATCCATCCCCAAATCTAATTTTTTGACGAGTAATCATTACCTCTTTCCTTAGCAATGTTCCTCGCTGAGAGAGAAAACATTTAAATCATTCTTTTTCCACTAAAACCATCCTCACCCTGCTTCATTTACCATTACATATTATGGGTAAAAGGCTGTAAATTTATTACAACAAGCTCCGAAAACAATTTGCATCTTCATTCAGTTTTCTTGGTTTCTACAATTTTTTCCTTCTTGTGGAGTTTTCCTCCGTTAAATGTTACTCTGAGGTGTGAAAGAAAGCTGGTGTGACCAAACTGAGTTATTGGGAGGCAAATATAAGGATTTACAGTAAGGAACTTTAAATTTGCCACTTGAAAATTGCTGCTGAGGAAACCCCCCACTCTATTTCTTTTAAAATTATGAGAAGTTTTTGAAATACTTGTGATTTTTATGACTACATTTTGTCTGTGCTCTCTCCTGATGCAAAACTGGCACAATTTTTGAATATTTTGTCTGAATTTTAAAAGGGTATGCTTTGTGAGTAAATTTTATATGCTCTGGCATATTTCATATTTCTTTCTCTAACACTGCAGTAGAAAATTTAGCTTGAAAAAAAATTACTTATCACTATTAAAGAAATTTACTGTAATCAACATTCACTTATTGCTTACTTTTAGTGGTTTAAAATTTTATCAGTAATTTATTTTTACTATCCAGTCACATTAATCAAAGTAGTTCAATTATTTCCCAGTGAAATGTGCAAGTTATACAGTAAGTGTAATAGCGGCAGGGGGACAGAACACCAGAACAAGATCCCTAGAAACACTCAGGGGGTAAAATACAATAACTTGCCACTCCATTAACCGATTGCAACACTTTGCCCTAAAGTCTCAAATGCTCTTAAGCAAATCAATGGTGGAAAAATTTTTTTTCTAGTTATCCTGTGCTTCCGTAGTTTATAAAAATCTATTTTATTTTTATCAACAGCATAACAGAAATTGAGTTTGGTTTTACATCATTAAACCTCAATAGCTGATGGGTGATTTTTAATTCCAAACATTTTGGTATAAAGGCCTTCTCAAGGCCTTCAGATAATTATGATATATAGACGTTAGTTACAGTGGTTCAATTCTTCCAGAATGAGGTTACCTTAAAAAAATAGGGCTTCTGATTTTAAAATAGGTTAACCTGCTTAATAAATCTTTGTCCTGTGTACCCACAATTCTTTGATTTTAATTAATGTTCAGACGGCCTAGTCTCAAGGCTCTCTGGGTCTTTAATCAGAATTATTCAACGTTTCATGCTTGTTTGGTCTTAAATATTCAAAAAAACACATCATGGCCACATGAAACTGTTAAACCACTTAAGATTCAGAAAAAAGTTTTGAATTAAATCAAGACAGACTCCCAATTATAAAAATTACTACAAGGAAAAGTCTAGCAGCAAGGTAAATCTTTTACATACTTTCTCACATTAAAGTTGCTTGGACAAAATGAAGTTTTAAATGACTTTGGTGACAGAAATGCAGATAACTGATAACTCTATTGCACCATGAGAACTTCAAAGTAAGGTTTTCATATGGCAGCTGACAACCACTATAAGTACTGTTTCAATGATTAATAAACCATACTGTCCCAAATGAAGTTTATGAGGAATGTCTTAGTATACATTTCACAACTTTGGGAATTACAATAACTAAAGCTAGTCCACTGTATTTGACATGTAATACTATTGATCATCAGAAGAGGTTATCATATTACTTATTTAAATATTTTAATAAAATGCAACATACTATGTTAACATAAGTATACTTTCTAAGTATGTACATATCTCCTTCCAGTTTTCTTCAAAGGAACCAAAATATTTACGCTCTCACTAAACCCGACTGAGGATTAAATTTATAATTGTTTGGAGAACTTAATGTGTTATTCTTGGGATTAATAGCCTTAATATAACTTTCAAGCTAAATTCATATGTTTGGTTTCATTTTACAGCTACTCCGAGACCCCTTAAATGAATGTGATAAAATGTTTGAATGGAACAATACAGTAACATTGGAGATGCCTGGATCCCACAGTCCGGGGAAACAGTTTTCAACACCATGACATACAGAAGAACTGAAACAGTTCAGAGATCAGGAGACTTTCAGAGTAAACAGCGCCAGCCTTGTAAAGGCCAAAATAATATTTAAGTAGAGAAAATAATGTTTAAGAGAGACAAAGTTTATGTAAAGATAAATTATTAAAATGACAATTCAATAGTAAGATGACAGCATTAATCAGTAAACTAAAATTATAAATCTGTAAAATTTATTAATTGAAGTATAGCTGTCAATGGAAATAACACAATTAAGTAACAGTACATTTAATAATCAGCCGCAGCAATCCACATATATTTGTGATAAGAGAAATATGTCCCAAATATGGCAGGTCAACACACTGTGGCAGAGCCAAGGTTAAAGGGCACACCATGACGTTGCACACCTACTCCGTCTAACCAATGTCCCTACCAACTATCAACTTCTTATGCCTTACAGTTTCTGAGATATAGCCCAGACAAGATTTTAAAGTTCAAGGTCACTACAGCAAGGTCAAAGGTCAAATCATGGTCACATCACGGCGTTACACACCCACACCCCCAACCAATGTCCCTACCAAGTATCAACTTCCTTCACCTTACAGTTTTTGAGATACAACCTGGACAAAGTTTTTCTTCCGACCACCCGGCCGCTCATCCTGACCCCATGGGTGAAAACAATACCCCAACAGTCCTTAAGGGCTGTGGAGTAAAAGCAGTTCTAAATAGGAATGCTTGAAAGTGCTAACAATTTTACATAACTAAATGAACACTACCTTCATTTTTTTTCTTTTGACGAATATAGGCGATCACTGACACAAATTTGTTGACAACCAATGTGTCACAAATTCCAACACACCACATTAATTACTGGAGGGAAGAAAGCCGATATTATTTGATACAATGAAAATTACTTTTTTTTATTTATTTAATTTATGCATTTTTATTTATCATAATATGTTATGTTTAAATAATTAATTTTTTTTTTAAATTCAAAATGTCTGACTTTTAAAGCTTTCAGATTATGCAAATATATATGAAGAATATATGTAAACCTCACTAATACACACGTGATTTGCTCAAAGAAACTGTAATAAAAATTTGAAAGATTATATTTACATTTATAATTTGAACTAATTTATATTTGTGGAGGACTTACTGAGAATAACATCTTTACTTTGTGACATATTTCAATTAATATCTTAGAATTTCTTGGTGATAAGTTGGTAGTAGATGTGATGATTTGATAATAGTAGTGGCAGGTTAATAGTATTGATGACGACTTGATAGCAGTGTTAACAAGTTGGTTGTAGTGGTGACAAGTTGGTAATGGTGGTATTAAGTTTAGTAATAGTGAGGAAATGTTGGTAATAGTGGTGATAAGTTGGTAGTACTTTTGATGATCTTTTTAAGGTAGTTATGAGTTGGTAATGGTGTACACAAGTTGATAATTGTAGTGACAAGTTGATAGTATTGATGAGGAATCGGTAATAGTAATGAGGAGTTGGTATTAGTGGTGACAAGGGGGCCACAGTGGCAGAGTGGTAATACTCTCGCCTTCCACCTCTGAGGCCGGGGTTCAGTTCACGGCTCTACCTCAAGTGGGAAAGCTGGTAGTTGCTTGCCGTTGGTCAGCAGTTTACTGTACAGAACCATGACCAACTGTATGTACTGATTTCCTCTGCCCTTCCAACTGCCCGTCATTATATGACCTGTACAGTGTTGAAAGCGACGTAAAACCCCAAATAAACAAATAAATAAATAGTGGTGACAAGTTGGTAATTCCGGGGGACAAGCTGGTATCAGTGGTGACAAATTAATAATTGTGATGCCGAGTTAGTACTGGTGGTGACAAGTTGGTAACAGTGGTGAAAAGTTGGTAACAGTGGTGGTGAGTTGATAATAGTGTTGACTATTGGGTAACAGTAATGACAAGCTGGCAATAGTGGTGACAAGTTGTTAATAGTGGTGGTGAGTTAATAATAGTGGTGACAAGTTGGAAATAGTGGTAAAAAGTTAGTACCAGTGGTGACAGGTTGGTAATAATGGTGGCAAGTTAGTAACAGTGGTGACTATTGGGTAATAGTTATTGTGAGTTAGTAGTAGTGGTGACAAATAATAGTGCTCGCAAGTTAATATTTGTGTCAACTGTTAACTTGGTTGACAACATCATCTGTAAACTTATAAACATAGAAAAACATGTATTCATCAATGTGAGTTACGAATGAATATGCTTCGATTTATTTTATATCAATTGAATAGGGGTTGGTCACACCAAAGACAAACCAAATCAAACAATACTCTAATGTATGATTTGAGGAGATTTCAACATGACCTTATGTCAAGAGATAATCAACTTCATTGTATAATGTATGCATCTTCTCAAGCAAACTAATGTTGGTTTATTGCAAAGTTTGCCCTGGATGACCTTGTTAAAAACTCAAAGTGCACTTGGCTCATTCATTCAACTCCAGTGACATCAAGGGAAATTCAAGACGAGTGTCAATGTACAGGAAGATTAAAGACCAAAGTGTGCTTAAAATTTAAAGCAAAGAAACCTGTCAAAACTACGACCATACACTTATAGTGTCACTTTATTAAAAAATTTCCATTGTGATGTGCAACTACATTATGTCGGGTCTGACATAATAACACGGTTAAAAATAAAGCTTAATATGAATACAGAAAATTTCACACTCCTTTATATGAATCCATTAAACACTCAATAACACCAAAATAACAAAAGCATGTTAAATTTGGTGCACATTCAATGAGGATTTATATGCCGTCGGATTTGAAAAGTAATATTTTGCATAATTACTAATACACCAAAGGAATTTCCACGTAACTAATTCTTGACAATACAAAGACATAACTATTGTCAAATAAATTTAATGAAGACTGTGGCATTCAAACTTTTAACCCTTCTGGAGCTTTTGCAGTGCACATATTTTTGCGTACATTTATCTGAGGCAATAAATGGACGATCGCTGATAATAGAGAACCAAACGATACACACAAAATATAGTGCGACAAATAGGTGTGTATAACAACATATTTACAATAATATTTATGGATTAATAAAAGAAACGGGTCTTTATAATAGAAATAAAGTCCTCAGGTTCGTACTTTATGACCTCTATAAAAGGACGGAACTTCCGGAAGTGCCGTCCTTTTATAGAGGTCATAAAGTACGAACCTGAGGACTTTATTTCTACAATCATTGCCCGTGCACGTGTTCTGTATCTGCTGACTTTGTGTCTTGAGCTTCAGAGTACAAGTAAAAGTAGAAAATGACTTCTCTGAAAATAGCTATTGCTCAGCTATGCAATGAGCTACAGGACTGTAATTTTGCTATGTTATAGCTGACCCAAAAATAGTAGATGAAAAACACATTTCAACAAAATGCTGTAAAAGCAATACTTTTCAAGCTACAAGTGTTTTACTCAACAGTGAGATCCTCAAAGTGGCTTTTGCTCAGCTATACAATGAGTTACAGGTCTGCAGGTTACTATTTACAACTGACCCAAAAGTAGGTGAATAACATATTTAACAAAATACTATAAATGAAATTGTTTTCAAGTTCAAGTGATTTTACGCATTAGGGAAGGTACTAAAAAGTCAGAAAGTAGCTATTACTCACTTAGCTATTGGGATAGACACCCAAGTTACTCACCATGGTGAAAAATATAGCTGAATAACATACTTTAACAAGATGCACTCAGGGAGAGCAAAACGCTCGACTCCATGTGACCAGTCTCTCAAGTGATATAAAATATTGTAAGGAAGACAATAAAATAAAACCAAACATGTAAATTTATTTTCATAGAAATATCAAGTAGAAAGCTAAAGTCATTAAAAATACATTGAAATGGGACCTCTGAAAAATCATGAATTTTTTGTATCTAAAATAAGATCCTGATCTTTCTTTTAGTAACTTCTTCCTTCAGTCAGGTCCTACTCACAAATTTTTAAATAAAGATCTGTTCATTAGTTTTGGAGTAATCTAAACACACACACACAAAAAAATAAATAAAACAAACATAAACAATTAACACACAAAAACATAAACTGCTGGTGGAGGTAAAAATTCTACTTAAAGGTCACTTCTTGGTGAAAATCATGCATGGTAATTTTTTGTGATGGACTGTCAAGGAATTGAAAGAAAAAAGAGAAAATAAAACAGAAATAATAATTAATAAAAATGATGAATATACCACCTCCCTCTTTATTATGTTTATGTCAATTTCAAGACATACAATGAGAAGAAATATTTTTACTTAAAGACATCAAGTATCACAAGCTAGGTTTGTGACCTCACAATGGCAGTTACATTGTGACATCACTTAGTAATGACATCATCAGAAAGCAAAATATTGATTTTTACGTATGTGATGAAGAGAAGCAGTTTCACTGTGTATTCCCAATAAAAATAAGAAAAACTCTCTCCTGGCTTTAATTTTCAAACAAATTACACCAAATTTGAAAGAATCCGTCTGTACCCCATGAAATACCTTCCCACCAAATTTGAGATTGATTGAAGTTATAGTTTTTGAGTTAGAAGGGCAAAATGGTGCACATACAGAGAAGCAGATTTCACTGTAAAAGCCCAATTAAAAATAAGAAAAACTCTCTCCTGGCTTTAGTTTTCACACAAATTACACCAAATTTGAAAGAATCCGTCTGTACCCCATAAAATACCTGCCCACCAAATTTGAGCTCGATTGGTGTTATAGTTTTTGAGTTATAAGGGCGAAACGGTGCACAGACAGACAGACAGACAGACAGACTGACAGAAACAAACTGATTACAATAACCCTCTCCTATCGTCGAGCGTTAACAAAATGCTCTAAATGCAACACTTTCAAGTTGTAAGTGATTTAGTGCATGATTTCAGGAATTTTAATGCATTAAAAATAGCATCACAGATGCTCGTACCCCAAAGCCTGGGGAAATAGTTTTCAACACCATGACATATAGAAGCAGTGAAACAGTACAAAGACCGGGATACTTTCAGCGCAGTGTCACTTATATAAATGTCCAAATAATGTTTAAGTAGAGAAAATAACATCAAAGAGAAAGAAAATGTATGCAAAGATAAAGTACTAAAACAAGACAATTCAATAGCAAGATGACAGCATTAATCAGTAAACTAAAAAAATATGAAGCTGTAAAATTTATTAATTGGAGAATAGCTGTCAATGGAAATAGCATAATTATGTAAAAGTGCATCTAACAATCAGTTGTAGCATATATCTTTGTCATAAGAGAAAGATGTCTCAAATATGGCAGCTGAACACACTTCGTCAGCTGACATAAAATAGCATCAGAGATGCCCGTACCCCACAGCCTGGGTAAATAGTTTTCAACACCATGAGATATAGAAGTGAAACAGCACACAGATTGGGATACTTTCAGAGCAGTGTCAGTGTCCAAATAATGTTTAAGTACAGAAAATAACATCTAAGAGAAAGAAACTACATGTAAAGATTATGTATAAAAACAGGACAATTCAGTAAACTAAAAATAGCATCAGAGATGCCCATACCCCACAGCCTGGGGAAATATTTTTCAACACCGTGAGATATAGAAGAAGTATAACAGTACAAAGTTCAAGATACTTTCAGAGCAGTGTCAGTTATATTAAGGTCCAAATAGAGAAAATAATATCTAAGGAAAAGAAATGTATGTAAAGATGAAGTATTAAAACAAAACAATTCAATTATAAAATGACAGCACTTATCAGTAAACCAAAAATGGCCGAATTATGGTTTGGATGTTTTGAATATTACCCATGCTTACAGAAGTGGCAATACATTCAATGAATGCTTATGTGTGGTGTTGGAGAAAAGCCTGTGGCTCACTTGATGAAATTCCATCTGTTACAATGGGAACTTGCAAAAGGAAATTCTTAATGAATTCTAATATGACTTTAACAGTGCTTAATCTGCATCAACAGACAGACCCAAAGGTGCAACAAGATTTTAAAGGTCAATACAGCAAGGTCAAAGGTCAATCAGTGTCACACCATGACGTGGCACACCTAAAACCCTCAACCAATGTCCCTACCACGTATAAACTTCCTACACCTTACAGTCTCTGAGATATAGCCTGGACAAGATTTTATAGGTCAAGGTCACTACAGCAAGGTCAAAGGTCAAATCAAGGTCATACTATGACGTAGCACACCTACACCCCCTAACCAATGTCCCTACCAAGTATCAACTTCCTACACCTTACGGATTCCAAGATATAGCCCAGACCAGGTTTTATAGGTCAAGTTCACTACAGCAAGGTCAAAGGTCAAATCAAGGTCACACCATGATGTTGCACACCTACACCCCCTAACCAATGTCCCTACCAAGTATCAACTTCCTACACCTTAAGGTTTCCGAGATATAGCCCGGACAAGGCATTATAGGTCAAGGTCACTACGACAAGGTCAAAGGTCAAATCAAGGTCACACCATGACATTTTACATCTACACACCCTAGCCAATGTCCCTACCAAGTATCAACTTCCTACACCTTGCGGTTTTCCAAGATATACCCCAAACAAGATTTTATAGGTCAAGGTCACTACAGCAAGGTCAAAGGTCAAATCAAGGTCAGGCCATGACGTTGCACACCTACACCGCCTAACCAATGTCCCTACCAAGTATCAACTTCCTACACCTTATGGTTTCCAAGATATAGCCCGGACAAGATTTTATAGGTCAAGGTCACTACGGCAAGGTCAAAGGTCAAATCAAGGTCACACCATGACATTGTACACCTACACACCCTAACCAATGTCCCTACCAAGTATCAACTTCCTACACCTTACGGTTTCCGAGATATAGCCCGGACAAGATTTTATAGGTCACTACGGCAAGGTCAAAGATCAAATCAAGGTCACACCATGACGTTGCACACTTACAGCCACTAACGGATGTCCCTACCAAGTATCAACTTCCTGCACCTTACGGTTTCCGAGATATAGCCCAGACAAGATTTTGAAACTTAAGGTCACTACGGCAAGGTCAAAGGTCAAATCAAGGTCAGACCATGACGTTGCACACCTACACCCCCTAACCAATGTCCCTACCAAGTATCAACTTCCTACACCTTATGGTTTCTGAGATACAGGCCGGACAAACTTCTTCCCGCCGCCCACCCGCCCATCCGGACACCATGGGTGAAAACAATACCCCAACAGCCCTTAAGGGCTCTTGGGTAAAAAATTGTGGTGTTTAGCTAATTGTTAATAAGTGGCCACTTTGTAATAAGTGGCCATTAATGATTTCCAGACATCTATATAATATATCCGCATGAATATCTCCTGTATACACACAAGCGTCCCTTGCGGAACATATAAGAACAGACTATAACTAAATATTTCGAAATATTCATGGTTTCATCCATTAGGAAGAGTGAAAAGTATACTTTCACAGAAACTTAAGTGTCTACTTTCACAATTCTCACCCGATTCAAATAAAATGAAACCTTTGAATTCACACAGCATTTGATGAATTTTGGCAGTTTTGTTACATGACAATTTTAAAATTATTCAAGGTTTTTCAGTTCTTGTCACACGAATAATCCTGAATACATTCCATGGAGAAACAACGCCACTGCTGTGGCAGTAATCTCCGAACATAATGGAGGACATACAGAAAGCTAAAACAAGTAATTCACCAAAAGTAAGTGCAGAGGTTTTAGACACACAGTGCACTTCATAAATCTCTCTCACAAGTTAGAGCCCAGCAGAGAGTAAAACATATTCATTCAGTTACCCTTTTGATTATTGCTGAAAAGATAATTTCATTCGAGCATCTTTGTGGTGAAATTTATTTGTTGATCTCTTGAGCAAACTTTATACCAAGTAACACAATTTTAACAGTATCGAAAACAAAAACAAAAATACCATAAAATCATAAGCATATAAAATACTTTAACAACTCCCTCCACTCATATTTCTTAGTTTCATTATTTTTGTCATTAAATCTTAAATTCCCACAAATATTTTGAGTGTTAATAGTAGTTTCCACATACGAACAACAATTCGCAACATTCACGCATCACCCACTAATGCCTCTTTTAGAAAGAAGCTCAAAACCTATCTCTACGCAAAGGCATATCCTCATTAGCTCATTTTCTCTTATGGCTTCTCTGTGGTGCTGACCTATATCTGTCCCTGGATTTTGAACTTGGATATTGCTATCATGTTGTTGTGCCTTAGAGTCCACTACTCAATGGAGATTAAGCACTGTAAAAGTCAAATTCAAATTAGAATTAGAACAAACCAAACCATGTTTACAATGTTCACATGTAAGGCATTAGTTATAAAGTCCTAAAACAAATCCCTACTTCAGCTTGTTTATTTTTTTTTTTTCAAATTTTTGACAATAAAGTTATCATTTTGTACCACTAGTGTTTTTGAAAGCTTTTTAATTTTATGGTTTTTCATTTCATACATTTTGAATGATACAAGTCTAGTATATCAACTTACGACATGGATTTATTAATTAGTACAATTATTTAGATTATGATCAATATTTTTTTCTTAAAGCATTGAAGTCTACATTATTAGTTTATTCTTATAATGAACATTATTTCATTAATAAGCCATATTCTTTTGAGTTTAAATTTCCATGCAAGGACTGAAACAGCTGTATCCATAATGTACTCAAACAGAATTTCTATTTGCAAATGAATAACACAAAATGTACACATACAATACTTTGAATACAACATTTATAGACACTATAGACAACTTGGACTGAAACTATTGTCACCATTTCAAGAGTTTTACGTCTTCAATTACATGTGGTATAAACACAAACTCATTCATACATCAAAAACAACTTCCATAACTTTCTTCCCATTGTTTAGTTTGGCACATAAATCTAAAGTTGAGAGCTTACAAAACCAAAAGAAACAACAGGGGAGCATAAATGTGTTTGCATAACTGAACAAAAAAAAATTCAGTCTTCAAAAGAGATCATGTTTTATCATCTAAAGCTAGGTGAAAGTTTGGAAAATAAGTTTATATAAGAGAAACATAGATACTTGAAAATATATATCATTTGCAGGTATATAACATAATATATATGCTCTGATATACACTTATATACTTACGGTCCAGATCAGTATCTATTCAGTGAAGGGGAAAAAAATCCCAGACATTTACATGGATGTAAAGAAACGATATATTTGCCCAGACTTAACAATCATTTAATCGCATACTTTACATGTCTTAAAAACTGATGTTTAACTGGGGTTGTTTTTTTGTTTAGACTTAACCATCATTTAATCCCATACTTTACATGTCCTAAAAACTGATGTTTAACTGGGGTTGTTTTGTTTTTTTTGTGTGCCCTCCTATCAATCACAGGCTTTTCTGTTTTATTCAGACACATTACCAGCATTTTGGACTCTCACCTTTGACAAAGTGTTGAAACCTAGACATTTCTAGTTGTATACTTACATACTGATATATGATTTGGAGGCGCTACAAATAAGTCACCAGACATCAAAAGCCAAAATAAATGACATCTTGGCAAGACTATACAAGTTCTGTGACACCAGGGTTATTATTGTCAAACCAACCAGTTCATGCCTTGTGTTTTTCTATTTTGTTCACATGTTCCTATTTCAAACTGTGGACATTTGAATTTGTGCTGGCAGAAAAGTATGCATGTTTTATTAAGTGAATGGCTGACAAAAATCTCAAGAGGAAGAAACCCACAGGATAAAACTCCACAAAATATAGCTACCAGGACAAAATCACATAGCAATTTTTAGGAGGATAAACTTATGGAGACTGTACCCAAGAGAAATTATTACATGAAAAAAAAACATTAAAAGAAATCTTTATTTAGCTTTGGTTGTTAAAAGATCTTTATACACTGGGTGAACATTAAAATAATCTAATCATAAAATGTAAATGAACACATTAAAGATACTTTGTATACCTTCAACATCACAACACAGGTATTTTCAAACCTTTTAGTTAGCCCAAGTAGTTTCTTTATAATTAAGCCAAATAATACAGCCAAAAAATTTAATACAGACAACTATTCAGTCCCAAACCCAAATTCAATTATTTTATGGATTTTGGGTTATATCATATCTCTATTATTTAAATTTCTTGCATTTTATCTACAGCCCTAAAAATTGCTCAACGGTGTTGTCCTGGTATATAGATGTTTATGGGATTTTGCCCGCTGGGTTTTTTCCCTCCTGGGTTTTATCAGTTTACAGTTTAAATATGCATCAGTTTTTTGTGTGCACATCAAGGTATTCACAGTTCGGCTTATTCAGAGGAGACAAATCCTCAATGTCCCCAGGTAATCATGCATGCTGATCATCTGATGTCAGTCTGTAGATACAAGGGATTTCCAGTCATCCAATAAATGACCCACACACACACAGTTTATCTACATGTGAAGTTTTTATAAACCCTATTGAATCACAAAATTTCACTTTTTTCACAAACTGTTTATATATTATTCTTTGGGTTCTGCCACAATTTCCAGTATCTGCAAACCCCCCAAGTGTAATTTAAGATAGATATTTTACTATGATTTATCTGTTGTTGGTAAACACGTGATTTTTTCTTTAAATTTAACCAGACATACTTATTGATTACTTTGTAAAGATAGAGATAAAATTATATTTAATTTTCACTGCTTTCTGTAGTTGAATAGACACAGAATCCCCACAATCCTCCCCTCCATCCCCACAATGCATCAGTTCAAATATTTTAAGTACTCCTATTAATACACATACATTTTATAACATTTTTTAACAAATACACTCAAATATAAAACTGGTCAGAAGGTATTTTACACTCTCAGAGGAAGGTGTTGATGTCTGTATATCCATTATGGATTAAAGTACAATATAACTGATTTTCTGGTGTTTTCGATGCCTACCAGTGAAGCATTTGGGGAGAGGTACTAGACACTTTTTATCTGGTATAAAATAATCAATATGCCTGTTCAAAGTACAATAGGATATTATTACTGAAACATTATATGAATAAAATGGCTCTGATACTATGTTTGATAGTTTTTCAGGGAGTTTGATGTTACAAATTCCTTCTCACTGTACAAGCCCAATCATTGTGTCTGTTGATGACACCAATTATATGTGAGTTTCATTCAAATATATAAAAACAGCATCAGATATGTACATTTCCCACAGCCTGGAGAAATATAATAATATTTACATATAATAATCACTTGCACCAATACACATATATTTGTGATAGGAAAAATAAGTCTTTAACATGACAGCAGAAAATATTCTGGCAGAACCAAGGTCAAACGTCACACCAAGGTCCCACCATGACACTGCACAGCTACATCCCCCAACCTATATCCCTACCATACATCAACTTGCAACACCTTACAGTTTTTGAGATATAGCCCGGACAAGATTTAAAGGTCAAGATCACTATTGCAATGTCAAATGTCAAATCAAGGCTATACCACTACCATGATATTGCACACCTGCACTAACACTTCACCCCCAAACCAATGTTTAGGCTTTGGAACACCCACAACTTTAAGACCCGAAAATATTAAAAGTGTTACCATGGCAACAGTTGTTACCGGATACCCCCCCAAAACCTTATCAGCTCTAGATGCACTTGGGGTAAGCATACCCTGAAAATTTGGTGAAAATCTGTGAAGGGGTTTAGTCTGTGGAACACCCACAAACTTTAAGACCCGAAAATCTTAAAAGTGTTGCCATGGCAACAGTGGTAGCCGGATACCCGCCAAAACCAAATCAGCTCTAGATCCTCTTAAGGTAAACATACCCTGAAAATTTGGTGAAAATCCATGTCGGGGTTTAGACTGTGAAACACCCACAATCTTTAAGACTTGAAAAATTTTTAAGTATTGCCATGGCAACAGTGGTAGCCGGATACCCACCAAAACCTAATCAGCTCTAGATCCTCTTGGGGTAAACAACCCCTGAAAATTTGGTGAAAATCCGTGCAGAAGTTTAGGCTGTGGAACACCCACAAGCTTTATGCCTCACAGTCTTATATTGAGGCATAATATATACAGTAAAAGGTACCATTTTGAGTCATTTTAGCAGGCCTAAGGTGACCTTGAAAACAATAGCCAAGGTCAACAAACTGGATGCTGGTACTCCATCATGTACTCAACCTCCAAAGCCATTTTCAATAGTTTCCATGCAATATAGTCAGCATTAAGTGTGAAAATATCTCCAAAAAGGCAAAAAATGGTCCCCGTGAGTACTTTGGCGATCTGTGGATGACCTTCAATGAAGAGCTTCAAGGTCAAATTCCTGCATGCTTACAGAGAACATATATATATATATATATATATATATATATATATATATATATATCATATATACCAACCATAGAATGATCTAACTTTCTGTATATGAGAACTGGGCCAAAATGTGAAAAATGGCCAAAATCTTACCTTTAAGGCCACCAGTGACCTTGAAGGGTCAAGGTCACAAAACAATAGCGTTTGTGGCATTGCCCATATACCAAATTTGAAAGGTCTAACTAAAAGATTTTTTAAGTTATCGCATTCGAAAGGAAATCTGTGGCTGCGGCAGCATGACCGTACTGAATCCTAAGTATCCACCACTTTCTTCCGGGGATACAATTATAACATAGATTCACCAAATTTCTACACAATTTTAGTACCGGTGAAGAACCAGTTGTCACTATAACTCTAGTGGTGGTGGACCAATTCACGCCCGGGTACCAATTCAGGCCCACCCTCAATTTTCTTGAAGATTTATAATTTTTCATAGAGAAGATGTTTACCAAATCATAGATAATCATCAAATGGATCATTTACATTTGTAATTCATTGTTTAACTGTGATTATTTTGGATAAATTTTGCAGAATCTAAACTGGACCAATTTATATGTACAATAAAATAAAATTTCAAAATTGTAATATCCTCAGTACACATTTTATACTTTGGAAATGAAAATCAGAAACAGTAACAAATTTTGCAGCTAAAAATAAAAGCTTTTAACTTTTGTGCCTTAAATTCCTTTACACCCAAAACTATGTCTCTCATTTACACAAAGATATTAAGTAAACAGTAAGATTATCTTTTTACAGCTAATTCTACTGGTTCTTTAGAAGTCTTTGTGCTGGGCTGGGTTGTATATGTACAGTAAATATTGTCAAAGGTGTTAATTCTAATGTTACAAGATCTTGCTAAGGCCTTGAGACATTTGTTTTCAAAAGTGATCTCAATGCACATTTTATTGGATCATTTTACAACAGAGACCTATCCTGTACGATACGTCAACATTATAATAATATCCAGACATCGCCAGAGGAATTTTGAACTAAACATGTTGACGAAACTACTTAAAAGTCTACTATGAAGTTCTTCATTAAATAAAAGCCATACAGAACAGACGCTTTCACAAAGTCTTAGTACAGAACCCCTTTCAAAGGAAAATAACAAATGTTTCATTTACTGCTTTATTTTTCAATTGTCAATGTTGTCACATTTCCCAATTATGTTTGGATAATTATTCAGAATCCGGGACAATTGGCCGGTGGACAATTGGCCGGTGGACAACTGGCCGGTGGACATTTGGCCGGTGACTTTTTTGAGGGGTAGGACAATTGGCCGGTGACTTTTTAGATGTTTTTTTTTTAATATTGTGCCATATTGTAGTAAATGTAATGTTCATAAAAGAACCAAAAGTCCCTTGATTCCTACTCAGAATTTCTAATTGCTGCTAAGTTTAGTCTCTGATAACTACTCAGGATTGCTACATTTAATGCAAAAGGCTTTAGGATTAACATGTTCATAAAAGAACTAAAGCCCCTTTGATTGCTACTCAGAATTTCAAATTCATGCTAAGTTTAGTCTTTGATAACTGCTCAACTGTTTTGATGTATTGCTATATTATTTTTGGGGGTCTATAAATTTTTTTAAAAAGTGTCAGTATACATCCAAGTTAATGACAGTGCTTATATGTTGCAATTGAAAAAAAGTTTTTTGAGCGAGTTTTATTTCATTTGGCACAATATTAAAACAGCATATAACAAGGCCAATTGTCCTACCCCTCAGAAAAGTCACTGGCCAAATGTCCACCGGCCAATCGTCCACCGGCCAATTGTCCGCGCACTAATTATTCATCATTGTCTAAAAAGGTCATGTTTAAAAGGTCAGAAATATTTTACAATGTATTGATACCATGAATAACTCTGCTCAAAGTGACAGATCAGATGCTTGTCTGAGTCAAAGCAACTCTGGTTTTATTTTAACAACAGGACCAACTAAGATGATAAAAACACAAAAGGTATTCTTACCATCACTGAATTTTTTTCTTGATGTTCCAGTTGTCAATCCTACTGATTATATTCTGCAAAAGTCCATCGAGTCCTTGCTGTACAGTATTGGTGTGAATAATTAAAAGGGTTATTTTATTCATTTTTAAAAATCTGGGGACACGTTTTTGATCTAATATGTTGAGTGATTTACAACACAAATTTATTTATTTATTTGGGTTAAACGTCGCTTTCAACACATTACTACCGAACACCGGACCGCCTCCCTGGCAGCGACTCGGAACATGTCTAATGTCTCATGATTTATGCCTTACGGATTGGATGGTGTGCCTTAGAATCCGTTGATACGGAGATTAAGCACCTGGACAACTGATTGATTGATTGATTGTATAGGTCATATCACGACGGGGAGTTTTATGGGCAGAGAAAACCAGTATATACAGTTGATCAAGGTTCTGTACTGTAAACTGCTGACCAATGGCAAGAAACTACCAGCTTTCCCACTTGAAGTGGTGGCAGGATTTGAACTCTGATCTCAGAGATGGGAGGCGCGAGTGTTACCACTCTGCCACCTGCGGATTTAGGTCTAGAATGTACCTGATAATTTTATAGCACAGGTGTGTGTGGTTTTTCCGAAACGCGATGACGGAGTGTTTTTGAAAAATGCTTAAGGTTACCTTAAGTAAAGCTTAAGGTCTCCGCAAAGTATCCCAAAAAATTTTCCCGCCCCTATAGTTTGAAAGAAAGATAAGAAGGAAAGAAAAATTTGAAAGCCCAAGAAGTTATTCAAGGGAGATCATAATCCGGTGGCGGTGGCGGTGATCAGTCGAACTTACGTGAAAACAAATAAGCGCCCCTCACGGGCCGCTTAATAAATTTGAAGTTCTACAGAGTTTAAATGGAAAGACAGATAAGTTATGGACAGATTTTGATGAAATTTTCAGGATATGTCCTAAATGGGACAAGTGATTAGATTTTGGGAGTGATCTGGATCGCTGTCTGGATCCATGAAAAATATATTGGGAGTGACCCGGATTGAGCTCCCTTGGCTGAGGTCTGCGCTCTCCGAGTGCTCTTGTTCCCTTTATGTTTTCACCACAGTTAATCCTTGCATTATAACTTTTGCCAAAAACATGGTTAGAACAATAGCACTTATTTTCAAATATATTTTTTTTAAATTAGAAATAGCGGCCACAGTGGTGCAGTGGTAACACACTCACCTCTGAGGTCCGCTGTTCAAACCCCGGACCCTATGTGGGAAAGTTGGTAGTTACTTACTGATGGTTGGTAGTTTACAGTACAAAACCTTGACCAACTGTATGTACTGGTTTCCTTTGCCCAAAAACTATCCGTCGTGATATTACCTATATAGTCTTGAAAGCAACATTAAAACCCCAAATAAATAACTTTAATTGGATATATGAGATCAAAACCCTTACATAAAAATAGATAATTAGACTTTAATGGGTACTGATACCAAGCATTTCTCTGAACTTGCTCTACTTAAGAAGAAATATAAATATTTCATATTTACAACGGCTACTGATCATCCAAAATACTTTAGGTAATGGACTCGAATTCAGTATATTACACTAAGCACACTCTAAAGATGTGTAATACACTTCTTTCATCAAATATTACTCTATGTCTTGGTGGTCGTCTTCATTCATCTGCACTTACAAAAATCTATCAATACTACCTTGTCAAAATAAAACCTTGCACACATCTACACACAAGGAGAATACCTGTTTGTGTACAGAAAAAATATTTATGTTTTCCCTCTACTTATTTAACTTATCCAAACAAACCACATTACCACTGTACAGGCTTATGATTTTTATATCAAACAAAATTATAGACATAAAAGAAAAAATTTCATGCTCTGTGATAACTGAAGGCAAAATAATTGTACCTTAGAGGCGAGGGTAATCATTTACGCCAATACATAACTGACAACTGTTCCTAACATAAAATTGTTTAACACTGGAGACGAGATGCGTCTCTGTCATTTTGGAGGGGATTTACTTGCAAAATGTCAATGTTGACTGAAATAAGTTTTTAGCATTACTAAATAGTATCAGTACATACACCTATTTTGTCTGATTCAGGCATTAGATTTATTAAAATAATTCAGCTTAATTCAATGATAAAAATAATTATTCAAGAAACACAGTTATATTTTGATAACCATTCAGACTATTCAGAACTTCAATTCAAATTTACATTAAAAAGATATTGTTACATTTGTGGGACACCATTCTTGTAAATGGTGACTTAAACTTAACTACAGATGACATTATTTTGTCATTGTGTGACAATTTGTGTCATAAAAGCAACAATTTAGATTCATAATTACTATTATTACCAGGGAGATGTTTACAACCTTCACTATGTGACAGTATCTCTCTCACTTTCTTTTAATACTTATCCACTGAACTATAGTCATTCAGCCTAGAACATGTTAAGAATAAAATAACTCTTAGTCTCATGTGGTAACTATAATGTAGCAACTGTTACTTGACATGTTAAACATATCTGGCAAGGGAAATTAGATGATGATATGCCATATATGTAATTAAGCAATTATATGGCTAGAAAAATGGCTTCTTGTGTGACATTGTCTATTTTGTTATCTTTTTCCAGGTGTATCATTCTTAAAATATGTCTTCAGGAAATATGTCAACTCAAACATTTAACCCTTTCTAAGAGGACTGAGCTAAGCTTAATATGTAAACATACATTAACTCAATAAAAAGAGAGTCCCACATAAGCTGTGCATTGCCTTAAGTGTCAAAGGTCACATCTGGGCAATCCATTTAACTAATCAGACTTGCAATCTCCTTGGCACTGATCACATCTGCTTACTGAAAACGTACAACTGTGGCACCAGTGAAAGAATAAAAAAATGACTATCACTTTCACAACAGTATTTAATACTTCTGTTTGCCAAAGAACAAAGCTCGGTGATGCTAGAAAAATGTTTTTGCAAACAAAATCAAAGCATCCCCAAAGGTTAGATGCAATATAGTATAAAGTAGAAAAAGCTGTTTGAAAAGAAAAACATGCAGCACTGAGAGAAGCAAAAGTTTAGCAGACAGTGTGGAGGTTTATGCATTAACATGAAAGAAAAATTTAGGCTTTTTTTGTTTTCTATGATCATAAATTGTGAAAAGTTAATTTAATAAATGTTATAGTTTGTAAGAAGAGTAGTTTTAAGGGAGATATAAGGCAAAAACAGAAAATCTACTATTTTATGACCCTAGTTTGACCCATCAGAGGGTATCAGGGGGTAATCCTGACTGGCTAAATAGACTCTCCATATATGGAATCCAACCTAAAGCTATAAAAGCAATAATAAAAAAGATATAAGGCAAAAAGGAAAATTCTGCCTCTTTTTATGAGCCAAGTTTGCCCCTCAAGGTGGGGTGATGGGTGGGGGTGGGGGGAAGGAGTAAATCTGACTGGCTGTGTAGACTGTATATGCTTTCCTATTCCTCTCAATACATTCTAAAGCACAAAAAGCAATAATGAAGGAGACATAAGGCAAAAGGACCAAATCTGCTATTTTTATGACCCCAGTTTGACCCATGGGGAGGGGGGGGGGGGGGGGGGGGGGGGGTGTCAAGGGATAAATCTGACCAGCTGTATAAACTCTGCACATATGGTTTTCCACTACCTCTTAATGCTTTCTAAAGCTCTAAAAACAACAATAAAGGAGATATAAGGCAAAGTGTCAAAGACCGTTATTTTATGACCCCAGTTTGACCCCTACAGTGCTTTCTAGACTCTCCACATATGGTTTCTTACTACCTTCCAATACATTTTATGGCTCTAAATGCAATACCTAATAAGATAATAGGGGGTTCACATGAAATTTTTGGCTTTCTGGTTGGTACCTGTTAAAAAAATCACTCATAAATTGGGTCAATTTTCATCAGATTGCTCCCAAAATCTAATCAGCTCGCATTTTTGATAGTATAAGCATGTGTGTGAAATTACAAGCCCCTGCAGTCAGTAGATTTTGTTGAGCAGCGATGACGGGCGGATGTACCAAAAAACCCGAACGTGTAGTTGCTAAACAGTTGGTTGATCATATTCATCGACATGGTATGGATAACTCATACCAGTCAGCGTATAAGTCAGGTCACTCAACGGATGTGTAAAAATTTTCCCACACCTAAGGTATATAACTGCCAAATATGGTTAGAAACCTTCCAATAATAAGGGAGATATTCAAGGGAGACCATAATGTGGCAGCGCTGGTGGCAGTGGCAGTGGAGGCAGCAACAAGGAAACTGAAGCGAAAACAAAAAAGCGCCCTTTTCAGGGATGCTTGATTATAAAAAACCTGTCAGACATTTGATTGTGACACACAAAATTCCAAACTTTCAAAAGGATATACTAGTACTTATTTTATCCTATTACAGACAACCCAGTCAAAGCACTAAATTTAATAGATACAAAGAAAATAGCATCAGAGATGCCCGTACCCCACAGCCTAGGGAAATATTTTCAACACCATGAGATACAGAAGTACTGTATCAGTACAAACTTCAGGATACTTTCAGAGCATTGTCAGTTATATAAAGGTCCAAACAATGTTTAAATGGAGAAATAATGTTTAAAAGAAAGATCATGCATATAAAGATGAAGTATTAAAACAAGATAATTCAATAACAAGATGACAGCATTAATCAGCAAACTAAAATTCAACCCTCTTTATCTACATCTGCAAGGCCCGAATTATGGTTTAGATGGTTTGAATATTACCATGCATACAGAAGTGGTAATACATTTAATGAATGCTTATGTGTGGTGTTGGAGCAAAATCTGTGGCTCACTTGATGAAATTCTATCTCTTACAATGGGAAGTTATGAAAGTAAAATTCTTAATAAATTCTAATATGACTTTAATAGTGCTTAATCTGCATCAAAAGAGAGACCCAAAGGTGCACCAAGATTTTATAGGTCAAGGTCACTACGCCAAGGTCAAAGGTCAAATCAAGGTCAGATCATGATGTTGCACAACTACATCCCCTAACCAATGTCCCTACCAAGTATCAACTTCCTACACCTTACGGTTTCCGAGATATAGCCCGGACAAGATTTTTGAACTCAAGGTCACTACGGCAAGGTCAAAGGTCAAATCCTGGTCAGACCATGACGTTGCACACCTACACATCCTAACCAATGTCCCTACCAAGTACCAACTTCCTACACCTTACGGTTTCCGAGATATAGCCCGGACAACATTTTATAGGTCAAGGTCACTACGGCAAGGTCAAAGGCCAAATCAAGGTCAGACCATGACATTGCACACCTACACCCCCTAACCAATATCCCTACCAAGTATCAACTTTCTACACCTTACGGTTTCCGAGATATAGCCCGGACAAGATTTTATAGGTGAAGGCCACTACGACAAGGTCAAAGGTCAAATCAAGGTCAGACCATAACACTGCACACCTACACCCCCTAGCAAATGTCGATACCAAATATTAACTTCCTACACCATACGGTTTCCGAGATATAGCCCGGACAAGATTTTATAGGTCAAGGCCACTACGGCAAGGTCAAAGGTCAAATCAAGGTCAGACCATGACGTTGCAGACCTACACCCCCTAACCAATATCCCTACCAAGTATCAACTTCCTACACCTTACGGTTTCTGAGATATAGCCCGGACAAGATTTTATAGGTCAAGGTCACTACAGCAAGGTCAAAGGTCAAATCAAGGTCACACCATGACGTTGCACACCTCCACCCCCTAACCAATGTCCCTGCCAAATATCAACTTCCTACACATTACAGTTTCCGATATATAGCCTGGACAAGATTTTATAGGTCAAGGTCACTACGGCAAGGTCAAAGGTCAAATCAAGGTCAGACCATGACGTTGCACACCTACACCCCCTAACCAATATCCCTACCAAGTATCAACTTCCTACACCTTACGGTTTCCGAGATATAGCCCGGACAAGATTTTATAGGTCAAGGTCACTACAGCAAGGTCAAAGGTCAAATCAAGGTCAGACCATGACGTTGCACAACTACACCCCCTAACCAATGTCCCTACCAAGTATCAACTTCCTACACCTTACGGTTTCTGAGATATAGCCCGGACAAGATTTTCAAACTCAAGGTCACTACGGCAAGGTCAAAGGTCAAATCAAGGTCAGACCATGACGTTGCACACCTACACCCCGTAACCAATGTCCCTACCAAGTATCAACTTCCTACACCTTACGGTTTCTGAGATACAGCCCGGACAAACCATTTCCGCCGCCCGCCCGCCCATCCGGACACCATGGGTGAAAACTAGTGATCTCAACGGGTACCCGGATATCCGGGTACCCGAACCCTGAATACTTACCCGAATCTGAAATCTCATACCCGAGTACCCGAATCTAAGCTTATTTCTGTAAATATCGCCCACATTGGCTGACCAAGTACAGACGTATGTGAACTTCATTAATTCACTTTAAAATTAAACTATTCAATTAAAATGCATAATAATATTGTTTTTCACCCTTGTACACCGTTTATAGTATTTTATTTGTCTTTTATTTTAGTTGTTTATACATTGTCAAATACCGGAACCCTTTGAAAATCGTCAGTATATCAACACAGTTTCTTAATTCCGAGTCCATAAAACGCTGTATAATGGCCATATATAGTGACATGCACTCCTTAAATAAATAAGAGTACAATATTTTCACACAGTAGTTAATAATTTTACGTTAATAAAATTAACTTACCAACCTGAAATAACAATAAAGTTTCAATTCCGAAACTACATTCGAGCAGTAGTGTAATGCTTTTGTGATAGGTCATGTGACCCCATTTTTATATAAACAACCGTGTTTTGAATGTACAGAAGTCTTTTTTTGTTTAACCTTTCTTCCGTGCAATATTGTTTTGAATGCAAAACCGTGGCCAACAAGAAATAAAGCAAATGGTTGCATCCCATTATTTCTGTAGGTTTTAAGTCTGTGAATATGGAGATATTTGTAGCTTCAGCTATTATCGCCCATCGGCGCAGATACCCGGGTACCCGCCCGCTGAAACCACTGCATACCCGGTCCTAGTAAAAAGGGTTTGTTGAGAACACTAGTGAAAACAATACCCCGACAGCCCTTAAGGGCTGTGGGGTAAAAAATAGTTTTTAAATAAAGATTTTACAAGGCAGAGGGATTCCATTGACATCTGTCTTACATCTATAGGCACTGTGTGATTGCATTGTTTGATCTAAACTTTATATGTATGCATTAACATTTAAAGTAAGGGAATTATTGATTTTTGTGTTACGTGGTACTGATGTTTATTGATCTATTTATAGACTAGGGAAAATTCCTCTGGGCTTGTATAATCTCATTAGTTCTACTATACTGATCTTTAAATAGATTTGGGGAAACCCTATAAGCTACCTGTAGGTTTTGAACTTCCTCGCTTGATCTGGTGACTGGTATTATGTTCAAGTTAGTTCTATAAGATTCTAGACTTTCCATAACCATAAATAAGGACTGTACATCTGACCACACATGAACATAGTATTCGCTGGCTATAAGGAAGGCTACTTGTGTCTTAGAACTAATAATAATAATAATAATACTGGGCTCTTATATAGCACTTTTTCTATTATTAGCTCAAAGCGCTTTACACAGTATTACCACAGCAAGGATAGCTAGCCTTGGTAACCTTACCTATTGCTGCCATGCAAGGCACAGAAGCCAGTATCCCTTAAAGCTGGGTACCCATATTTCCTCTGGGTGGAGAGAGGCACAGACCAGGTTAACATCTTGCCCAAGGATGTTATCCCACATGAAACAGTTGGCATCACTGGGGATCGAACCCACGACCCTTAGATTATAAGTCCAACACCCTACCAACTGAGCCACATGAGACTAATATCAAGTGGATATAAACTACTTGTGTTGTTGTGAACTTTTACTGTCCAGAGTGAACTGGATACACTGTCTGGACAGATTTGCTGTACTTCGGATATTGTGCATTCATATAACAGAGAATGGATTTATTGAATTTTGGACATTATCCATATCTTGGAGAGTGGACAATACAGTTGTGCAAACTCTCTGTATATCTCAATACAGACATTTTGTGTGATTGGATATCAAAGGGATCACAGGATAAGGACATTTCATGTTACCAAACATTGAACAGATCACAGGATACAGATATCTGTGTGTTAGTGGATATTGGACAGATCACAGGACAGATTGCTGGATACAGTGGACAAACTTAACTGTCAGTTACAATGGTCAGGTCAGATTACTTTCATTATTGTGTTATTGTATGTACTACTGAGAGCATACCAGTTGACTGTAACCATTATTTTTAATTCTTAAATGAATTTGTTAACTTAAACTTTTTGTCTTTTCCTGTTGCAACTTAAAAGCAACCGGTAATTGCTACCGTGCTTGTCCTGTGACCGTAACATCTGTAAAATAATACAATTTTTTTTGTATTAAAGTTTTAATAAAGGGAAGGTTGTACTTTCTATTCTCACTACAATATAAGAACAAGGGTGAAGTACGTGGCTGGCTTTCTGCCAACCACGGAGTCGAATCTTAGGACAGCACTGGGTGTTGAAATCTGTAAACTCGTAAACTCGGCCATATTATCGCTCGCATTTGGAAATCGCATTCGAGATGGGTATTTGTAGTGACGTGATTGAAAGGTTTAAAAATATAAAAGGTCTGTACAGTACGTAGATGCGCAGTTTGAAATTTGATTTTGAAGTGAGAAGACATATTTCTTTGTTTTAGCGTGGATAAACATGTAATAAAATAAGCAAACTGGTTTATTTTGTAAATATAAAACAATTTGGAAGACATAATTAAAGTGTTAGTATATGGATATTTTACAAAAGCTAACTGTAAGTATTTAAAGAAAATATTTGTGTGCTATTTCTACAATATTATGATAGCCATAATGAGCGATAATCGGGGATCAGAGGTTATGCTGTATTTTACCGATGAAGTATTTTGTCGTTTAGCCAATCAGCAAATTGTAGTCTTCTAGGACATGCAAAAGCGCCTTCGAGTGGGTGAATGTAGAACTACGGAGTTTGAATATTTTCATTGTCTCTGCCAGAGGTGTTCTCGATTCTGATTGGCTGAACGACAAATGTGTAGTACTACCGTGACGTCACTTCATTCATTAATTTCTTTGCGGTTTATTTGTGTGACAAATGAGTAATAGGCTGTAGATGTGCAGACAACAATTTTACATAAACAGTGACTGCGTGATAAACCAGCAGACAAATAAATTAATTGGGGGTTCACGTCTAGAAACCAGCAGACGAAACGGTTAAAAAAGACTCATTCGAGTAGACCACTACAATGGGTAAAACAATAGTTTCTAGGACATCCGGGACTTTACAGAAAGCCAGACGTAGTGCTAGACATGCTTTTTACTTCATAAAATATAACTTAATAAAGTCATTAAAAATCTTCAAAATGGCAGAGTGTATAATATACACCTTAATGTACAGATATGTGAAGAAATATTATGCAGAATTTGATATTTAAGGGTTTAAACGGCCAATTTAAAATCGTGGCCGCAACTCAGTACATAACTCGATTCGACTAAAAATGTGCTAAGATCTTGAAGACCATTGTTTTTATTCAAATTGTATAAAATTTACAAAATTGAACAATCTCTCTGAAAAAAGTACATGCCAACTGATCAAAGCATTGTGTGTGTAACATTTACAAAATGTAACAACCTCTCTGATTGAAAAATGTGTAACTGTCAAGTGAAAGCATTGTGTTTTTGCATGTTTTAGTACTGTCACACACACAGCAGTTATATACATACATATATTATTTGAACCTCAAAAGGCCTGTCATAGCCAAAAAAAAGATACAAAATTACAGACCCATTGTCATTGAGTCATTAATCTGTCAATTGTAAAGAACCAACTCTTGATGTGAAGAGATCTGGTAGAGATCAACTTCAGAGGTACAGCTACATGTAAGAACAGAAATAACCACATAGCTTCCACACTGTGGACATACGTTGTCTCAAAACGTTATTAAATTTATAATCCAGTTAAATTCTGTTAAGTTAAAACTCTGGTGACCAAGAAAAAACTTTTTCTACATAGCCAAGAATTTTAATTCTAATCAGGGACAGAAAAGAGGTCGAGCACCAAGAGACCAAAAAAAAAAAGAAAGTTTTTGTCATTCTGATGGTGTATATGTTGTATTGAATGTAGATAACTGTTGAATGTATACATTCAACGGGTCAAACCGTTGAATGTATAGATTCAATGGGCAAACTGTTGAATGTATACATTCAATGGCTCAGCTGTGGAATGTATAGATTCAATGGGTGAAACTGTTGAATGTGTACATTCAATGGCTCAGGGCATGGAATGTGGAAATAATTTATAGTTGATAAGTTGATTGGAAGTATGAAGACTTATGTACACTTTAACATACACTAAGTATTTTCTAAAATCAAATCACTATTTATAGTAGTTGTAGGGATGATCAAAAGAAAAAGTCTTCTATTGAAGTGTTAGCAGGGGCTCAAAGAAGAAGAATCTTGTAGGATTAAAGACTTTATAAACATAAAGAGTTCCCTTTAATCTACACTAGTGGGTAAATTGTTTATCGATATTGCCGATATTTATTGTTTTGGAACTGGACTCCCGATATTGAGATCTAAACATGTATTTCAATATCATCATTTTAAGTAAAACTGTAAACTTACACTGTTAATACTCGAAGTAAAGCAAAAATCTGAAGACATTGTACACTTTTATCTCACATTTTTGAAGTTTTCAATGCGTTTTTGATGAAAACTGCATTGTTTTGTTTTGATTCATTTTCGCTTCCTGTTAGCGGTTCGGGAAACACTAAAATAAAACGTTTTCAGTTTCCCGAATTCGGACTATTTGGTAGACAATATGAACCCCCCGATATCGCCCGATATTGAAATATTTTTACATTCAAAATCGATACCCACAAAGCCAAACGATTTACCCCCTAATCTACACACATTAAAACAATTGCTGTGATAATCAAAGCAAAGAACAAAGAGAGACCGTTCAAGCTGATGATGCCTACCAATGCAATAATACTTGGACAATTCTGTACAATACAAATTGATTTGTATTGGCTTGAATTGTATCAAATGTTGGGATCTTAAAACTGGTTCCACTTGCATCTAACTTTAACTCACACTTGTTTTACTCAACAGAATGTACTGCGTTTAAGAATTAAATAAAATAGAATAGTAAGATGCCATCACCAATGAGTACTCTATCACTTTCGTAATATCCAGGCAATAGGTCTGATCAACTATAAATTACTTGTATGACAATCAATCTGAAGACGTTTCAGCCCAAAAGCCTGTGATCAACTTGTTCTAATAAACAAGCAAACAATCACAAAATATACCTTTCAAAGTTAAGTTTGCTACAATTTAGTACACATGTGGGCCATATATATACGTGTTATCTGAACACCACATTAATCATGTTAAATTTGAACTCTCACATTTTTCAAACATTACCTCAGATTTCTCAGATGTTATACCTTTTTAAAGGTAAAAGAGAACTGCGGTTTACTTTTCAGAGGCTGGTTTCAATGCACCATTTTGCATGCCAAAACTCATAAATCAAAACTGAGAAGGATAATTCAGCACTAAAGTTCCTGTCATGAAACTGTCCCAAACTAAAGTATCTTACCATTACATCATGTCATTATCATTTCCCCTTGCTGATTCCACTATTATTTATTATTATTCACTATTTATGTCTCTTGATGTAAAATTTAGATGCACATTTATCATCTTTTGAAAGTGTAATGGATCCCTGATGGTTCAAATTGCAACCTATGCACGAACCCCTGTGGCAGAACAAACCACAGAGGATTTTTTGCAGTTGTTAAATTTAGGAGATGAAATAAGTGAATTAAATTTAATGAATGCGCCATGGAATAATAATGTATTCACTCCAAAAATTTTTACACAGACAGATGTGTACAAAGGCATCTGAGGTCTGTCTGATACATAAGAAACAGTCTGCTCTGAATAAAAGACATGATTAAAACTTGGTGTTTCACAACATTTCTTTCAAGAATCAATATTTTTATGTACTTATTAGGTAAGAATAATAAATACTGAAGAGATTTCACCATATACAATAAGTAAATATATTGCCATTATCAACATATTCAAATATTAAAATAGGGAATACATGGTTGTAATTGGGTCTATAGTGGAGATTAAGCGATATAAAAGTCCAATTAGAATAAGAATTAGAACTATATTTACTGAGTTCACAGGACTCAGAAATAACCAACATGTTGATCACACTGTTTTCTGATGGCCTCATGATCAGCTACTTATGAGCAGAGCTCAAAATGTTTAACTTATCAGGGCATGTTACTGACTCGATGCATTTCATACTTTGGTAGTATCCATAAGGTTTAATAAGTTGGGATTTGTATTTGGGTAGGGTGCATTTGACACCATATGGACAGTTTTTTAGGATGTGACAGCTTTTTAAAGAAAGTTAAAGAAACAAAAGAGTACAGAACTTGAGCTCCCAGTATAGGTTAATGGCCAAGTAAGTGTCCAATATTGGAAAATAATGGCCTGTTTACGAGGTCCCGAAGGGACCGAGTCAACAGTCCATTATTTTCCAATATTGGACACTTACGAGGCTATTAACCTATTCAAATTACACCTCTTCTTTAATTTATAATTTTTAAGATATTGTTTAACATGATTATTTTTCATTTCAATATTCCTGTTGTGTACTTTTTTTGTTTTTTATGATCATTTTAGTTGAAATAAATGTGAAAGGGTTTCTTTGGAAATGTGCTGAAAAGGCTTCTATATATGGTCAAAATCACAAAGTGGCCAATAGTGAAAGATATTGGACACTTTTAACAAAAGAAAAACTCTCGGGTGTAATTTAAAACACAATAAAGGACATTTTGGGCTCTTTAATCATGACAGATTTGTTTTATATGGATTTTTATTCCTTCATGTCTTCTGCCCTGAAAGATCACAAGTCTTCCATTTCATTATTTTTTAGCACAGAAAAGAGTTGATATTTCTACGTAATCTTGAATGACTTCAGGAAATAAATCCAATTATCATTCAACTCTCTCAAGTGATTTAAGCTAACTCCAGAGACAGCCATAAAATATGGCAGAAATTTGTGTATGGTTAGTGGGATGGAATGGCATTGCTTGGACAAATAATAGTGATGCCCTTCTCCCCTCCCCTCCACTCCCCTCTTTGCCGCCTCTTAATTCTTATTGTACAATTGATCTGAGCCTCCATACTCAGATGTGAAGGCGTAGTTTAAACTTGTACTTAACTGCAGTTTTCAGTGTTAAAAGTACTCTGTATCTTATACATAAAATGAACCTTTTTTGTTTTCTGATCCAACATATGAATTCCCCATTATAAGTCATATAATATAGAATAGCCAAAAGATCAGGTTATGGACGTGCTGCAAGGACTATAACAAAGGCTGACTCCCAGACCGGAAAAAAAGGAGTTTACAAATGAATTTCTCAGGAGAACACTAGTCTTTAAACTCATTGATGGTCTGACTCCAGCAAGTGCCAACCAATACTTTATTCCCCAGTGGATTCATTACTTTCATGTAACAAGATCTATTATACTCAAAGGATGATGGTAGACATTATCGTTTTCTTTTGGGGTTATTTATGGGCCACTTCTGTTGGATTTCTATGTCATTTAATGGTCAGAACACACTTTTTCTTACATATATATCATGGATTCCTGCTGAGAACACTTTAATACAAGGTAAAATCCTGAAATAAAATAGAAATATCACCAGACATTTAATTTTAAGAGTTCATGAAGTGAGCATGAGTTTAAAAGCTAGAATGAAGTTTTTATTATTTCCGCAGAAAGAGGAATTATAAATAGCTAAGTTATTTACCTTAAAGGTTACAAACCATGGTATATGGAGTACACTTTTCACAAGGCCCACTTTAAATTTCAATGTTTATAATATGGGAGTCCAATCTTTCTCTTTTAAAAAAACCTGTGGTACCTTGTTCAGCTTGACTCTGTTTCTCAAATTTACCAATTTTTTAAAGATTTCAGCCAATGGATTAAAACTGTTTGAATTTCAGATTTTCTTCATTATTATTCATTACTGGCTGTTACCCGATCCATAGGCAAAGTCTGTGGGAGGTCTGAGATCTGTGTTACATTTACAAACTGACTTGCCTTTTAGAGGTTTTACAACATCTGTGCATTATTTCACAATGGCTGCTCCCATACAAATCAAACATATATTAAAAGTAAACTGGGTTAAAATATAATAAAATGGCTTGTACTAATAAAATAGTCATGCATAAAATGGAAATATCAGAATTAGACAACATCTTAATGTATTACAAGCTGAGCAAGAGACTGATTGTGGCCATGAGGAAAAATGATTAATATTGGTCAAATAACTTGAGATCAAAAATCTTCCATTGATATAAAACAGCAACAACTCCTTAAATATTCTTTCATATAAAGGATTCATTTAAACTATTGCCTCATCTCCTACAGAAGGTATTTGATAAATATTGAGGTGGTCAGTCTGAACATTTTCATCATGAAATTCTTGTGGCTCTATCTGTAGTTGGAATGGAACAATTAAATCAGTCTTCAGAGTGACAGAACATACAAGTATTTGAAAAACAAGGATTCATGGTATGAGAAAAGTTAAAGTAGAAAGTTGCTTTTGTAATGCAAACCATCTCTAGGAGACACAAAAATGTCATGCTGAATATGGCAAACAAACAAACTTAACAGAATATTATTCCACCAAATAGGTAAAAAAGGTAACAAAAGAGGTTTTCACTTCTATAATCAACACGACAAGAGACAAAATAGCTGTTATGTACAAAAATATTGTTTGAACTTCAAAGAGGGGTCAAAGGTCAAATCTTACACTGTGAAATAAAACACAACCAATCATTTCTTCCCAAACCTCTTAACAGAAAAATAAGATATACAAGGCTCTTACTTTACAAGAATTGGTAATCTTGAAATCAATAAAAAGGGTATAAACTATGCCATTTTTGGAGGATCACTTCAAAAATCAACTGGCAAAACATTATCATGTTATGAATCGACCTGTCAGTAATTTTAATAATGTGACCTAGTGAAAGATCAATGGCATAGCATCTGAAAATATCTAAAAACTAGAAATAGGAAGCCCTGCAAATAGAGAAAGTGGAAAAATAGAGAAATAGTTGGACTGCATACAGGAAAACACATTATCAGGTGTAATGTCAACCCATGATCCTTGTAAAGGCTACAATTCATTTAATGAAAAGAAGAAATTGTAAATATGCATTGGTCTTAATCTTAAACTGGAATATTGCTTTGCAAGAGAAAAGGAAAAGAGTCATAATGAGCATTGATGATTTTGTGGAAATGACTATCTTTCTGTGTTTAATATGTTTTTCCATTTAGTCAAAAATGCAAGGTTTCTGAAATAAATCCGTTTTTGATTTTACACAGAAATTTAAGATGGCCCCCAAAAACTGAGGGAAAATAATTTTGGGGAAAAGTCGCCAGATGACTCTGCAGATACCCTTACTATCCAAAATTTTGCTGAAATTGCTCTATTTTGCACCGTTTCAGAGATAAATGCGTTTTTGCATTTTACGCAAAAAAATGCAAGATGGCCGCCAAAAAATGGCAGAAAATTGATTTTTGGGAAAAGTCGCCAGTTGACTCTGCTGATACTCTGGGGATCAAAAATTTCAACGAAATCACTCTATCTCGCACCATTTCCGAGATAAATTCGTTTTTGTGTTTTACGCAGAAATTCAAGATGGCCACCAAAAATAGCAAGAAACTGATCTTTGGGAAAAGTCACCAGTTGAGTCTACTGATACCCTCGGGATCAAAAAATTTCGTTGAAATCGCTCTATTTCGCACTGTTTCTGAGATAAATGCGTTTTTGTGTTTTACGCAGAAATGCAAGATGGCCGCCAAAAATGGCAGGAAATTCATGTTTCAGAAAAGTCACCAGTTGACTCTCCTGATCCTCTAGGGGTAAAAAATTTTGATGAAATCACTCTATCTCGTACCATTTCTGAGATAAATGCGTTTTTGCATTTTACGCAGAAATTCAATGTGGCCGCCAAAAATGGCCGGAAATTGTTTGTGGGAAACGTCACCAGTTGACTCTACTAATACCCTGGGGGGATCAAAAATTTTGCCAAAATCGCTCTATCTCGCACCATTTCTGAGATAAATGCATTTTTATGTTGAAGCAGAAATATTAAGATGGCCGCAAATATGGTGGGAAAGCAATTTGAGAAAACTTGCTAGTTGAGTCTGCGAATACCCTGGGGATAAAAAATTTTGACAAAACTGCTCTATCTTGCACCGTTTCCGAGATATTTACACTTTTTTATTTTCCGCTAAATCCAAGACAGCAAAAATTGAAATTTTTCCCTTTTCAATGGGACACCCTTGGACTACCCTGTGGGCCAAAAATTCACTGCTAAAAGTGGCGAAAATTGAAATTTTTTCCCTTTTGTATAGGATACCCTTGTACTACCCTGTGAGCCAAAAATTCGCTCAAAATCGCTCTGTCTTTTACGGTTTCGGAGATATTTTCAATTTTTTATTTTTCGCTAAAATCCAAGATGGCCACCAAAATTTCCGAATATTGAATTTTTTTGTTTTTACACAGGATAATCAGGCTATTATTCACTTACAGAGCTATCAGTCCCAAATGCAATACCAAGCGAGCTATAGACATAACAATCTTGTATTCCAAATTTTAGTAAAATATCTTGAATCATTTTCCCTTTATGCACGGAAACCAATAGGTACTGAAAATACCTACACTTAGGTATTACTAAGTATTTATTTATTTATTTGGGGTTTTATGTCGCTTTCAACACTGTACAGGTCATATCACGACGGGCAGTTGGAAGGGCTGAGGAAACCAGTACATACAGTTGGTCAAGGTTCTGTACTGTAAACTGCCGACCAACAGCAAGCAACTACCAGCTTTCCCACTTGAGGCCGTGCCTGGAACCGACCCCCACCTCAGAGGTGGGAGGCGAGAGTGTTACCACTGTGCTACTGTGGCCCCGGTATGACTCGGTAAGCAAAAGAGCTACTACAGCTGAAAGCAATCCCAAGCAAGACACTGTCCCAATGATCCTGCATACCAAATTTGGTGAAGATAGCTCTAATATTTTTCTTTAAAATGAGCAGAAACGATGTGTGATGCCGGAAAAAGCAAAAATAATATGTCCACCCCCACCGGGGGGTGGACATAACTATACATAAATACTATATGCCACAGTGGAGGCTCCGATTTAGGGAATTGGCAAATCCCCTAGTGGAGATCCTGATAGGAGTTTCCACTAGTGGAGATGTTGATCTATTATTTAAGGACTGCAATCCCACTTTCAACTAAGGGAAATTCTGTTAGAAGTTTCCACGAGTGGAATCGCAGATTCCTCTGGCCCAAAGAAAATCCTTCAAAATCATTAAGTCACATTATTTATTCTAGTTCTGAGACAAGAATAAATCTCTACTAGTGGAAACTACGATCGGCATCTCCACTTGGGGAATCACCAATTCCCCTGAATCGGAGTCTCCACTGTGACATATATTTGAATCAACCTATGCTTCTACTGGGTAATCTCTAAATAATCTGCCAAATAAAACAGAAAAAGTGTCATACTCATAAAATTTTCTTGTACCTACACATCTATGTCTCCCTTATGCCCTTGTTCCACCAAAGGATTAAGCCCCGATCCTGTCGGCGACCCTTAATCGTGGGTAGTCTTGGAAAAAATGGAAAAAAAATTGACCAATGGGGTGGAAGACAGAATCGGTATGAAGGTCTGGGATTAACTACAGATCGGCCTCAGGACGCCCCAGGAGGCCCCAGACAGTCCCTAACTGGTCTGGGACTAAGAACAGATTAAGCCATTTTTCTGGTCGGTTTGAACCACGATCCTGTCGTAGACAAACCGACTGGGTCCCAGGACGCCTCAGGCCTCCTGGGACTAAGCCCCGACTAACCCAGGATTAAGTCCCGACCCCACAAAATGTCCTGAGGCGTCCCCAGGCGTCCCCAGACCGATATAGCCGATTTTTGCTTTGCAATGGGACTAAGGGTCGCAGGAAGCCTGGGACTAAGGTATAGAGGGTCTGGGACTAAGGGTCGGCGACTAAGGGTCGCAGGCGGCCTGGGACAACATAGGACTGTGTAAATTTGATCTGAGGAGGCCTGAGGAAGCCTGGGACTGGACATTTTGTTTATGGCGGGAAAAAATAATCGGTTGGGGTCGGGAGAAATATCAAACATGTTTGATTTCTCACACGGCCTCAACCGACCACAACCGACCCTTACAGAAGGTCTGGGACTAAGCAAATATTTCAAACCGACCCCCCAAAACCCTTAATCGGGAGCCTTAGTCGTGTGGTGGAACACCCACATTAAGAAATGCGATGCAACCAGTGGAGTAAAATAATATCACAATGTCCAAAATGCATTCTTAACAAGAAAATCTAAGACCGTTTTACTGCTTATTAATTTCTATTATAAAATATATTTATTTTATTTCAGAGTTTCATATGATTTTAAATTTTAGTGTTCAAATATTCTGTGGAAAGCCATAGATATTGTATAATGTTATAATATGTACAGTCATCATTCTCTGAATTTACTGCTTGTAAGAATTATGAATTAATTTCAAAACTTCGTTAGTTCTACCCGTTTCCTGCTTTACTGGTTTTCACCACAACAACAGAATAAACATATGACATACAAGTAAATCATGGACCATTTCCTGTTCATCTTGTAATATTTGTTTCTTCCTCACCACATATTATACAAAATAAAAATGCCTGGATTTGCAGCAGTCACCAATCAATAGGCCTGGCGCCAGTCGGGAGATGGGATAGAAAATACTGGGACAATTGCCGGGAAAAAACCCTCTCTGGCAGTCTACTATCTCCATGTACAAATCTAAGTTGACAACTTACTGTTTAACACTCCAGAAAGACTCTGGGGTCATACTGACAACACAATTGTATTTTCCAAATCAATACTTTGATTATTGGCAGCCCAAGACACCCAAAGCAAAAGTCATAATCTTGAAATGTTCAAAGGGAATAGAGACAATCAGATATCATTGTTTATGCAAATGAATCACCCTTGTTGTAGAAGTGGGTGGTTTTCTTTCATTATTTCTCCATGTAGAATAATTAATAGAAAGGAGGAAAGTCTCAAAGTGAACCAAATGATTTCCCCAGATGACTAATTGGGATGAGAATTATGCACAATGACATATTTGGAATTTGCTTTTAAAAGCTCGGGTGGTTTGTTTTTCAATACCAATTCAGTATTGATGATCAGTAATTAGATAACTGTCACTAGTAAGTCAAAACTAAAGGAACCCGAAAAATACTTCCACTAAACCAGGAATTCCAAGTAAATATGAATGAAAAACTCTTCTGGGGGCTTGATATTTACTTCACCTTGCACTTATCACAGTTCCATTTAAAGGGACTCCACTGTACAACATCAAGGCCACAATAAGATCAATACTTATAAACATCAAGTCATCTCAGCATGTAACAGATAATCACTAAAAACAGAAAAAAATTTACTTTTTTAAAGCCACAAATGGTTGTTGGTTTATGACATCAGGAGTGACATAAAAAACTAGATTTTTCACCATAAGACAGTTAATTCCATCATGATCTCTCTCTAATAATATAAATAAAATAAATAATGTACAGGTTGAATCAATAAGCCTTATAATTTTCATGATGACAAAGAATTAAGAAAACTGAGACTTGATACACACACAAAAAATAACTTATTTTAGGCAATTTTAAATTTGGTAAATTTCAATCCTCATAAATTTAATACACTCAACACCTACCATCAAACTTCTTAATGGTTCACTGACAGCTGGTATTTACTTATGACAGTAATCTTAGTAGAAAAAATTCATCAGAAATTTTGTAAAATTATAATCATGTTTAGACCTTAATACCTCATTATAAAGACCGCAAGTGTGCAATGAACGAAAACCCGTCTGTGCGCATAGAATCAGCGGGCGTAAAACATGTGATAACCACCTGCTGAAAAACGAAGTGCTGTTTCAAATGGCTCGATTGTATGTTGGTAGTAAAATGGTCTGCTTTTAAGAGAGTGATCATGCATTCAAAACAATATGGCGGCATCCTTGTTTGTGTCACCTCATAAAAATAAAGGGATATTTCTTGAAACCAGGTAGGCTGGTCTTTATAATAGTAATAAATACCTCATGCTCGGGCATTTGTTACAGGATATATGCCCGGCAAAAATTCTTTAATAATGCCCTCACGCCTGACAGCGCTCTGGCATTATTTGAAATTTTTGCCGGGCGTATATCCTGTAACAAACGCCCTCACAATCGGTATTTATTCCTACAACATATAACCTAGAGATTATGGGGATTGATTCACTTCAATTGAAAATTGCCTTCAACACATTCTGTAGGTCATATGACAATGGGTAATTACAGAGATGGAGGAAAGCAATGTATATCAGTTGGTCAACATTTTACATTGAAAACCCTCAGGCAAGCATCTCCCAAGTTAAGGTTAAGCCAGGTAGTGAATCCAGAACCTGATAGGTGAGTTACTTGATAGCCACAAAATCACTGAACTTCCCAATGGCCAGACAGAAGTAGATTGGTTAAATCTTATGGATAACTGAAATCCTCTCAATTGTGCAGTCAAGTATCATTTAGTAACTTTTATTTTTCTGCATTAGTTGTACCATTGGGTGTCTACATAACAGAGATTTTCTCTAAAAGCTTCTAACTACAATTTGCACTGAAAAGCCTTTCTCCTTGTCTTATTAAAGAACTCCTTTAAGCACGAAAAGAGTTGGAATGGACTAAATAAAGCAATACAAATCTGATCCAGCTACAAAAGCCAAGTTGTCTGTAATATACAGTACGATTAGCACTGCAAGAATGAAAATCAGAAACATAATAATCAAGAATGATCATGCCATAAAAAGCACTAGACACTGTTGATAAATACTATTAACAGAGTACAAGAGTTTTTCTGCTTTATTTGAGGGATTATTGAAATTACTCAATAAAAATACAGGTTAATTGATACAGTTAAAAACACCACAATATTTAGACAACCTTGAATATTCACTAATGATATATCTCAATAAACGATAGTTTTTGTTTCATTCATAATCTTTGAAAAACTTTCACAAGTGGCACACACCACATTTAAGCACTAGAAAAGGTTGGTTGATATGGTAATTTATCTGCATTTTAAAAAATTTACCACTAGAACACGAACCATTTTGCATATTCTAAAGCAAGGAATAAACAGATGAATAAAACAATCACAAAAATTAGGGCTTGCCAGGGTTTTAAAACTAGAGGAAGTTTTAAAATTCTGATCAGACAGTCTACCAAATGTCAAGTTCTTTCAGTGACATCCTTATTTCATCATGCAATGATTTTATTGAATGACTAATGTCTTACCCCCCCCCCCCCCCCCCCCCCCCAGTTGTCTCAATGAGGACAAAATAATCCCACTAATATGTAATATTTTTTCACAAAAAGGAGCTGTTACTGGTTAATAATAATGTATTGTCACAAACCAAAAAATTACAATGTAAAATTTTCTCTCATGTGTTAAAAGGTTATGTAACAAATTTTTATTTGAGTTTCTCTTTTAGCACTAAATATCTTATGTAACAGCATTAATAATTTATGAAACACTGAACCTCTGTCAATACTAAGTCTTTATATGTATCATGTAAATTTGACCAGATTATCATGCATTTGGTCCATTTTCCATACATTTCCACACAATTTTATTTACACAGGGATTCTAATGTTGGCATTGTGAAACATGGGCTGATATTATTTAACCGAACCAGAAACTAAAACAGGCATTCTTTGCGATCTGGTGATATGGGGTGACCTGATGATAGGTTCATACTTCTCCAGAAAATCTCATTCAATCTTGGTGAATGTCAGTGAAAGTGAATGAATATATCCACAATTTTCTTATTTCAAGTTGTGACATTGCAATGAAAATAGCATCAGAGATGCCCGTACCCCACAGCCTGGGAAAATAGTTTTCAACACCATGAGATATAGAAGTACTGAAACAGTACACAGATTGGGATACTTTCAGAGCAGTATCAGTGTCCAAATAATGTTTCAGTAGAGAAAATAACATCTAAGAGAAAGAAATTGCATGTAAAGAATAAGTATTAAAACAAGACAATTCAGTAAACTATAAATTATGAAGCTTTAAGACTTCTCTCATTTTGATTTTGATTTGTATGGTCGAATTGTGGTTTGGATGTTTTGCATATTACCCATACATACAGATGTAGCAATACATGCTTTTATGTGGAATTGGGGCAAAACCTGTGGCTCACTTGATGCAATACCATCTGTTACAACGGGAAGTTGCAAAAGTAAAACAGTTAATGACTTCTAATATGACTTTAACAGTGCTTAATCTACACCAAAAGACACCCAAAGGTGCAAGAACCAAGATTCAAGTAAAAAGATATAAGAGAGATAAATAGTATCAGATATCTTCGTAGAGACAGAAAATAGCATCAGATATGCAAGATCAAAGGTCAAATCCAGGTCACACCATGACGTTACACACATATAACCCTTGAATAATGTCCCTACCAAATATCAACTTCCTACACCTAATGGTTTCCAAAATATAGCCCAGACAAGGCATTATAGGTCAAGGTAACTACGGCAAGGTCAAAGGTCAAATCAAGGTCACACCATGACATTTTACATCTACACACCCTAGCCAATGTCCCTACTCAGTCTCAACTTCCTACACCTTACGGTTTCTGAGATATACCCCGGACAAGATTTTATAGATCAAGGTCACTACAGCAAGGTCAAAAAGTCAAATCAAGTCACGCCATGATGTTGCACACCTACACCCCCTAACCAATCTCCCTACCAAGTATCAACTTCCTACACCTTACAGTTTCCGAGATATAGTCCGGACAAGATTTTATATGTCAAGGTCACTACGGCAAGGTCAAAGGTCAAATTAAGGTCTGACCATGATATTGCACACCTACACCCCCTAACCAATATCCCTACCAAATATCAACTTCCTACACCTTACGGTTTCCGAGATATAGACCGGACAAGATTTTATAGGTCAAGGTCACTATGGCAAGGTCAAAGGTCAAATCAAGGTCAGACCATGACGTTGCACACCTAAACCCCCTAACCAATACCCCTACCGAGTATCACCTTCATACACCTTACAATTTCCGAGATATAGCCCGAACAAGATTTTCAAGGTCAAGGTCACTACAGCAAGGTCAAAGGTCAAATCAAGGTCAGACTATGATGTTGCACACCTACACCTCCTAGCCAATGTCCCTACCAAGCATCAACTTCCTACACCTTACGGTTTCCGAGATATAGCCCGGACAAGATTTTCGAACTCAAGGTCACTACGGCAAGGTCAAAGGTCAAATCAAGGTCAGACCATGACGTTGCACACCTACACCTCCTAATCAAGCTCCATACCAAGTATCAACTTCCTACACCTTACGGTTTCGGAGATACAGCCCAGACAAACTTTTTCCTGCCACCAGCCCACCCACCCGCCCGACCAACTGCCCGACCGCCCATCCGGACACCATGGATGAAAAAAATACCCCGACAGCCCTTCAGGGCTGTGGGCTAAAAACTGATATTAACAGTTTTGTCATAAGAGATATTTGAGGGATTTCGTCCTGAGGACTTTTCAAGTGAGACAGAAATCCATGATTTCTTACAAGTTGTTTCCATATTTTGAAGCCCAAGAACCAATTATAAGGGAGATATCAGGCCCTTTTAGGATGATGACCCTTCTTGACCTTAAAACAGGGGTCAAATGTCAAATTTGACATTGCAAAAGACTTGCAGACCATGATTTCCAATAAGTTGTTTTGTCATTCCAAACCTCTAGGTAAATGATAAGGGAGATATTAGGGCTTTTTGTTATCCCCCCTCCATTTGACATTAAATATGTGATATGGTGGCCATTTGGTTTTCAAAACAGGCAAAAATTTAATCTCAGGCAAGCTTTCCTAGCCATTTACATTTTATGCAAATCTGACACAGCTAGCTGTAATATTTTAAATTTTAGAACATATCAATGATTTTTGAGCAATCAGCTATGGCGGTCATTTTGTTTTTTAAAATGGATACAAAATTTTACAGACATGTTTTCACAGCCAATAAACATTCTTTGCAAATTTAATGAAGATATCTTTATAAATTAATGCAATATAACGCTTGATTTAAAAATGTGACAACACACTCATGCATTCAGACACACACGCATATGCACGCAAAGGAGGCATTTTATAATCTCTCACCTTCAGCCTTGGCCACAGGGGGATAAAAATCCAACTGCAGAAATATCAGTTTAATAGCTCCCGTTTTTCAATGAAGATGTTTAAAACAGGTGTTGCCAGATACCCTCCAAAACTTACTCTAGATCCTGTTTTGGTTTACATATCCTGCAAAGTTGGTGAAAATCGAGGCATCAGTTTAGGCTGTAGAACACCCACAAATTTTAAGACCCAAAAATCTTTAAAGTGTTGCCATGGCAACAGTTTTTGCCTGATACCCCCAAAATCTAATCAGCTCTGTATCCTCTTGGGAAAATATACCCTGAAAATTTAGTGAAAATTGGTGCATAGGTTTAGACTGTTGAACACCCACAAACTTTAAGACCCAAAAACCTTATAAGTTTGCCATGGCAACAGTTGTTGCCGGATACCAAAACCTAAACAGCTCTAGATCCTCTTGTGGTAAATAGCAAGGTCAAATCATGGCTACACTATGATGTTGCACACTTACACCCCCAACCAATGTCCCTACCGAGTATCAACTTCCTACACTTTACAGTTTCTGAGATACAGCCTGGACACACTTTTTTCGCCACCCATGGATGAAAAAATACCCTGACAGCCCTTAAGGGCTGTGGGGTAAAAACAGATCAGTGACATTGGTCAAATGTGGACACTCCAGTTGTAACTGATCCCTGAAGTAACAGAGAAGTCTACACACATGACGGTAACTTGACCAAAAACACCCTTAATTTAAGTTTTGTGTGGCAATTGTTTTTCAGTTTAAAATATCTTTGGGCAACATTTGTTACAAATTCAAAAAGCAGCAGATCACACACTTTTTAAAACAATTTGACACAGTGACTTTCAAGATCATTTCCAACATGGGTACATCAGGGAGGCTTTTTGGCCAAGTGTGAATGGAGTATAATATGGTCATTCTTACAATCTCATTGATATAATAAAGATGAAACATTTATTCACAATATATGCAAGAATGTTACAAGCCAATAAAATTATGATCTCTGTATGTACATCAGAGTGCACCCGTCTCCAAAACTTTTACCACAAATGATACTAAATTGGAGGCTAAATTTTTTAGTTGATGTGTTACACAGCTGTACAATTTGATTACTTTCCAGATATTTGTCATCTTTTCACAATGACCCTGTTCTACAGACATACAAATATAAACCATACATTCTCAAAATATTGCCCAAATTCAAATTAGTAGCAAACACCTATTAACAAATTCCTGAGTATCAAGAATTTACTGGACCATATTTGGATATCACACGGATACACAGGTCATATGTGCAAAAAGGACTTAAAATATATTTTCACCATGAGGCTTATTTCAGAGAAAATGCATTCCAATGGATATCTACCTAAATATCTATTTCAAAAACCATTGTACATCCCTTTTTATTGCTAATAGCAAATAAAACTTTCCCCAGAATAAATTTACCATACAAAATCATACAACTGGTTTTATAACTAAATTCCCACTATTTTTTACAGAAAAGGGCTGGCTTAGTACAAGTAAATTTGAACAACTGTTGGGCCATCCAACTTATAATGCTCTGAGAAAGTATAATAACTAGAGGATCGCTCGCAAAAAAAAAAGATAATGTTTTTGCATAGCAAAAACAAAGCGTCCCGAAAAGGATATAAAGGTGAGTGCTAAAGTATTAAGAAAATGCTTCGTTTCTAGCCTTATACTGTTGTGGCAACCAAAGTCAGCGCAGTCTGCTCTATCTAGCACGGTTTTCAAGATATAAGCATTTTTGTGTTTTGCAAAAAATTAAAAAATTAAAAATGTCCGCTATATTTGGCAAGACAAAAATATTTTGAAAATTGGCATGGCTACTCTGCAGAGATACCCAGCAGGTCAAAAATTTTGTTGAGTTCGCTCCACATAGCACGGTTTTCGAGATATAAGCATTTTTGTGTTTTGCAAAAACTTTGAAAATTCAAAATGGCCACCATTTTTGGGGAGACAAAAATTTTTGTCAAGACCACTGCCACGGTGTGTATCTCCCGCCGAGCATTAAAGCAGAAGAAATAGCTTTTCCGAGATATTCACAATTTTTCATTTTCGTGTGTGAAAGCTCTTCCAAAAGTAGGTGAATGAGTTATTTGAGAAAAATTGGCTATCTGCAATACTTTTAGAGATAATTCGCATTTACTCATTTTGAGTAGGTGAGTAATGAGCTATGGGTCTGAAACTTCACCAAGTGAAAGCTCTCCCAAAATTAGGTGAATGATTTATTTGAGAAAAATTGGCTATCTGCAATACTTTTAGAGATAATTCGCATTTACTCATTTTGAGTAGGTGAGTAATTAGCTATGGGTCTGAAACTGCACCATGTGAAAGCTCTTCCAAAAGTAGGTGAATGAGTTATTTGAGAAAAATTGGCTATCTGCAATACTTTTAAGAGATAATTCACATTTACTCATTTTGAGTAGGTGAGTAATCATCTACGGGTCTGAAACTTCACCATGTGAAAGCTCTCCCAAAAGTACATGAATGAGTTATTTGATAAAAATTGGGTATCCGCAATAGTTTTACAGATAATTAGCATTTACTCATTTTGAGTAGGTGAGTAATTAGCTACGGGTCTGAAACTTCACCAAGTGAAAGCTCTTCCAAAAGTAGGTAAATGAGTTATTTGAGAAAAATTGGCTATCTGCAATACTTTTAGAGGTAATTCGCATTTACTCATTTTGAGTAGGTGAGCAATTAGCTATGGGTTTGAAACTTCACCAAGTGAAAGCTTTTTGGGATAGCTGCTCTTCAGAGATACCCTGAAGATCAAAAATTTCGTCAAAATCGCTCTATGTAGCATGGTTTTCGAAATATTAGCATTTTTTGTATTTTGCAATTTTTGCACAAAAATTCGAAAATTCAAAATGGCCGCCATTTTTGGCAAGACAAAATTTTTTTGAAAATTGGCATGGCTACTCTGCAGAGATACCCTGTGGGTCAAAACTTTTGTCGAAATCGCTCTATCTAGCACAGTTTTCGAGATATAAGCATTTTTATGTTTGGCAATTTTGCGAAAAATTCGAAAATTCAAAATGGCCGCCATTTTTTGCGAGAAATTTTTTTTTTGAAAATTGGGATGGCTACTCTGCAGGGATACCCTGCGGGTCAAAAATTTCGTCGAAATCGCTCTATCTAGCAGGGTTTTCGAGATATAAGCATTTTTATGGTTTGCAATTTTTGTGAAAAATTCGAAAATTCAAAATGGCCGCCATTTTTGGCGAGACAAATTTTTTTTTTTAAATAGGCATGGCTACTCTGCAGAGACACCCTGTGGGTCAAACATTTCGTCGAAATCGCTCTATCTAGTACGGTTTTCGAGATATAAGCATTTTTATGTTTTGCAATTTTTGCGAAAAATTCGAAAATTCAAAGTGGCCGCCATTTTTGGCGAGATAAATTTTTTTTAAAATAGGCATGGCTACTCTGCGGAGATACCCTGTGGGTCAAAAATTTCGTCGAAATCGCTCTATCTAGTACGGTTTTTGAGATATAAACATTTTTATGTTTTGCAATTTTTGCGAAAAATTCAAAAATTCAAAATGGCCGCCATTTTTGGCAAGACAAAAATTTTTTGGAAAATTGGGATAACTACTCCGCAGAGATACCCTATTTGTCAAAAATTTCGTCGAAATCGCTCTATCTAGCACGGTTTTGGAGATATAAGCATTTTTGTATTTTGCAATTTTTGCGAAAATTTCGAAAATTCAAAATGGCCGCCATTTTTGGCGAGACAAAAATTTTTTGAAAACTACTGACCAAAACTACTGACCATGTTGTAGCTGTGGAGAAAGTAGCTGCATAACATATTGGAACAAAATGCTCTAAATGTAATAGTCTGGAAGTTATAAGCCATATAATTATATTAGGTAAAGTGCTATTACTCACTCAAATGTAGGCCAAAGGTCACCAAACCCAGTACAATAGGATACTCTTGTACTGCCCTGTGGGTGAAAAATTCACTCGAAATTGCTCTATTACAGTTTGCGAGATATTTGTGATTTTTCACATTTTCACTAAAAGTAGCAATAAAGTAGCCAATACTCACTTGTACACTGGGCAACAGTTCTGAAACTTCAATATGTTATAGTTCACAAAAAACTAGATGAACAACATATTTGAGAGAAATTGTGTAGCTGCAATATTTTTGAAGATATAAGACATTTACTCATTACAGTTATCATTAAAAATTGAAAAAGTAGCTATTACTCACTTAGCTATGGAGATACACTTCCAAACTACCAACCATGTTGTAGCTGTGGAGAAAGTAGTTGAACAACATATTGGAACAAAATACTGTAAATGTAATAGTGTGGAAGTTATAAGCCATATAATTATATTAGGTAAAGTGCTATTACTCACTCAAATGTAGGCCAAAGGTCACCAAACCCAATACAATAGGATACTCTTCTACTGCCCTGTGGGTCAAAAATTCGCTCGAAATTGCTCTATCTCTAAAAGTGCTACTACTTACTCAAAAGTAGGCCAAAGTTCACCAAACCAAAAAATTTTGAAGAGCGTAAAAATTCATTAGGACAAGTAATTTACCAAAAATGTGTAACTGTAGTAGTTTCAGAGAAAACTGCGTGACCCACGCACGCACACACTCACACGGTGCAAATTATAATCTCCCACCGGCGAGCCGGGCGGGAGATAATTAAGTTAAGATTATTTTGTTACAGAGTTTTTAATTTGATTAACAAGCAGTTTACAGTGTTTAGGTCTTGAAAACATGAGGATATAGTTCTTCAATCAAAATTTTTAAATGTACCAAAAGGGTAAATTTTTACAGTTACAAGACCCTTTGATTCCAAGCCTCAAGTGCAGGTTTTCTTCAAAATATATCCTTTATATCACGTCATACCCACATAATATCAAGATTTATTGTTTAGCAAAGTCAGGGGAATTGTCTCCATGACAAATGAACATTTTAGGCCATTCTAAATCGTACCTTTTCGAAATGGAGGGAGACACAAACTAAGTCTTCATGTAAGCTTTGAAAATAAATGTGCATCAAGACAAACATGGTGAAACATGAGACAATATTCGAGAGCTTGGCGAATTTTTATGTTAACAAGAACCCATTAACATCTGAACATTTGACAATATATAACAGTGTTTTTTGGGGACAAGTAAACATTATTTTTAATTTATGGAATGCCTTAGATAAGCATTTATTCACATCTGTTATAAAGTCGTCTGTGCAGTTCATACACTTATGTGAAGAATGCAAAACACTTTCCACTGGGAAAGGCACCTAGCTGTCATTAGGGAGGTCACATCATGTGTATATATTTGTATATGTCACATATAAAATTAAAGTCCAGTCCAGGTGAAATCAATATTATGATCTCACCTAGGCAGAATTAAAATTGTGACCTCACCTAGGTGGATTTACCAAAAATCTGCTAACACCAAATTAAAATTTTGATTTTTGCCTAGATGTAGTGAACTACTGAGATGTTAGGTTACAACACTAGGGGATTTTGAAATTCACCCAGACCACATTAAAGTTTATTTCGCCTTGATATTCTAAAACTTTGAACAAATGTCCCTTGAAAAAGGGGGATGCTTAGATTGGTTTATCCTCCTGTTTTGAGAAAACCTACTCTGCCACTATAGTAGTCTTTTCTCAGTTAAACAATTCCCTTAATAATTTTGGCAGTTATTATCTCTAGGTGAGGGAAAATGTTTTGACAGGTATGAATTTGACCTTTATCAAGATCATATGATCAAAAACAATTTTTCCTTGTACTTCCATTCCACCACATATCCTCAGAAAATACAACATATAGATCAACCAAGATGGAAAACAGAAAATTAAATCCAAAATACCCTTGATGGTTCCAAGCAATGGTAATCAGATTTAGAAAGAAATGTTACAGGTTAAATCTGACAACATCCAAACATTTGTAACCCATGATATCCTATAACATTTATAAGGCAATTTCATCCTATTTAACCTTAAGGCATCTGGTCAAACATGACCGCAAGATATTAGTAGCCCACATCTTTTTATTAGTCATTTTGACAAGAGAGAAAATTAAATTTAAAGGTTACAAATATGAAGGCTTTAGGTCCTATATTGAGTTGAGTCCCTGCATCTGAAAACACATTTCTGCCTTATGAGGTTAAAACCAATAAATCTGTAACTTTTATCTTAGGATATAATTACAGATGGCAAAAATTGTGGTATAGAAATGGCTATAAAATAAGGTCTATTCTACATTTGCAGTTTACATACCAGAGCTTCTTTGAATAAATATTTCAAGGCCACTCAGTTGTAGTGATGGCAAAGACATCAAATACCAGTTAGTGCTCAGACACTGAGCAGCCATTCAGCAAGTGCAGCACCTTTGAAATCTCTGCTATTGCAGCAGTCTGCTGTAATTTGGTTTTTGTATTCTTTACTTATGAGAAGAGGAAAGACAGACCATACTGCTCCTCACACTGAGCACTCTAAGTGACTTTGCACTGTGAAATATACACCAATGGCTCATTACCATCACATATAATCTTCCTTCCTTTCATCCCAATGTAGCTAAGTCACTTGTTTCCCAATGCCAGTGGTTAAGTGGTTATTACTTTTACTCAATGGATTCCCCCTCCCCTAAACTCATTTTTGCAATATCCAGAGCAACTAAGACATGAACAGGCAATATTATATATACAAAAGATCACTTTAACTGTACAGATAATTTACCATCTTTTTTTCTTTTGCCTTTCTTCTATTGTCTTTTTATACCAGGCTAACATAAAATGGAAACATTGCTGGAAGCAATTTGTAATTTTCTTGCTAAAATACTTTTGCCAAATATACTTACAGATTTTCAGAAATCTGTATCTTGCATCTTGGCAAGTGTCAATGTGACAAAAGTAAGCTATAAAATTAGTATAAAAGTAAATTTAGCAACAGAGCTCACATATTTATGCATCCAACATGTTTACAGTTTAATCCCTTTCATGAGAGCGCTGTTATATGGAACAAAAGAACAACCACTCCGTGTAAGAAATTTTTCAAGTGAAATACCTCTATTAAGTGGACATTCTGCTCAAGTAGATATATTTTCTGATCCCTTGGAATTTGACTTAACATGGTTCCACTTTACAAGACAAGTATTTGCGTATATAAAAATCATACAATTAATATAATTTAAAATTTATTAACCCTGGGTTTATTTTATGTATAAATAATACTGAAAGACAACTGATGATAAACTGTAATACCAAAACTCTCGGTAAAACAGTTATGGAAGTTCAAAGATTGGACTGATAAAAGTTATTTCTATTAACACCAACAAAGAAATGCTTAAACCAAGCTTACACTAACCACCTTGTTTATTAATCAAATAACCAAGCTCTTCACTCGTACTCCTATAAAACATTTTCACTTTAAGCTGAGACTCAGCTGAAGACTGAAGATCATTGCATGGACTAATTGTTCCATGGTGCAATATTAACTTCATCTTTTGTTCTACATAATACCTCAAACATGGAATAAAATACAAACTGAGTTAAATACTGAGATAAGACTACTCAAACAAGGAATATTTACTGTGTATTCAGATGGGATTTATACTGCATATTGTTGCCCCAAACACACCCAATATAACTACTGATATACGGAAATATAAATGCGGTTTGATGGTCTTACCCAACTGAGATGACCTACATATAATGGAAGCAGCTGTCTATATAAGTAACTATTGCTCTGTGTAAACTTTGAAAAATTACAGAAATTAGTGGGAAACAGATTCAGAAATTCAACCAAGAACAAAGCAACTAGTTTTGAATTTCTGCTTTTTCATCCTTTTTTTGTGTAATGAATCATGGAAAATACCTCACTTCTAATGTTCTAAAGTGACCTTTTACATGAAAAAAATGCTCCCATGACTGTATTTAATAAACTGTGCACTGAAGATTTTTACAGTTTAAAATATTATCCACATACAAATTAAATATTAAATAAAGCAATAAATAAGTTCTGAAAGTACTCAAGAGAGTTTTAAGGATATAGTCATATACTTTTTTCATGGGAATGATGCAAATAAAGCCAATACTCTAATGCTTACAAAGATGCAATTTTCTTAATTTCTAAAGAACATGATCATCTACAATGTGCAATTTTATCATAAAACTGACAGAAAAATTGTGGCTTTTGTGAAATGCTTTCAAAGCAGAATACCAATTTCTTAAATTTTCTCCATTTCTTAGGTAAACTGAGACTGATTTAAACTGATGAAAAATATTGTCTGTATTGATACTTTATTAACTTCCATCAGCATCCTAAAATTTGCACAAGATCTTTTCAGAAAACTCTTGTTCTCTAAGACTGGTGAAGATCTGGAATCCTGAAAAGATTGTTATAAAACTGAATATTCAACTTCAGTATCAAGAATAACTTGCATTAAGATGTGGAAATAAAGATAAAAAGATAGAACATTCAACAAAGAATAATTCAGGAAGAAAATGACAAAGAAGAAACATGTTCAACCAGTGTTCTATGCTTAATTTAGATTCAAGCTCAAGTATATCTTAAATGATAAAATGCTGCAAGTTGAAACTGACTTTGATAACTTACTGAGTATATGCCCAACATAGGATACAACAAATACCCCTTGGCCATTAAACGACAGTGGCATGAAATGCCTAGTTACATAAGTATACAGTAAATGACAGGAAACACAAACTTATACTGCCACAGAAGAATGAACCAAAGAAATATTTCACTGTTAAAACAGCGCCATCCAAGCTGAAGACTGTGAAAATCCCATTTTAACCACTATTCCAGTCTTAATCTGAAAAATAATCAAAGCCAGTTGTTTCCAGGTTCCAGTAATAACTTAACGACAACCATCAGATACTCTTTTGCAGATTAATAAATTAAGATAATTAACTCTGCAAAACATAGTGTCTGTTTAAAAACATAAAATTAATTTCAAAATAAAAATGTATATAAATTCTTTCAGGTTCATTTATACAGTATTAAAATAATGTTTCTTGGTGCTTTAAGCTTTCAGCCCCAAAACAAAGGTCTAGTATTTTTGATAAAATGATAGCACTGTTCTAGAGTTGGACTTGATTTCTCCTGAAATCATTCCTTTATTTATGGTCAGGGTTTCTGAGTCAGGGTGCAGATGCCTGCCTCTGGTACACTACATCAAGCATTAAGCAATCGATAAAGTATGTCCTTTATGCTTTATTTTGTCAGGACATGTCTACTGTCTGAAACACCAGTTTCTGTCTCAGTGAAATTAATCTGTAAGAGTGTTATTTTGTCAAAGTAGCTTTTCTACCTAAATTTTCTATCTTAATTGTCTCCAAAAAGAAAGCTGTACAAGTTAAACAAGTCATGTAAATTTACCTATTTCGCATGCACAAAAAATAAACTAATTTAAAATCTCTTTAAGTTTGGGTAAAGTTAACTGTATTTATCCACAATGAAACAGTCATGCATGAAACACATTTGACCATATAATATTCCTATTTATGAATAGAAGAGAATACAGAACTCTACAGAACAGAGTTTAACAACAATGCATAGGGGCCTCTGTGTTCCCTGATTTTTTTTTTCAAATTTGGCAAAGAACACATTGTCTGTGGGGCTGTGGCTTTAAATCCTCATGGGAACTAGTGTGAAGTAATGATCATTAATCCCAATATGACTAGAGCTGAAAAGGTTAATCATACTAACTGATTATTAGGTTACCAAAGCACTAGTTGACACTAGTATTCTTGAACCGGTTAACTGTTTTCCTATGTATATCACCTCATAAGGGATTTTATGCGATTGTTAGATTTCTTAATATTTGGAGTCACAATTGAAAACAGTAGCAAGTCAAAGCATTTTATCTATTTTTTACGTTAAATATAAAAAAATATGTAGTTTATTTGCAATTACGCAATAATTTGAGTGAATTTTCTTTCCTAGCGACTCAAGATCCGCCATATGGACTACAAGATTTACGTCCGACTCGCTGCCACAGGAAGTCGCTAACCGAAACTCGCTGACACATCTCGCTAACAAGAAATATATCCGTGTGTGTACATATATGTTATTTAATTTGCATATTTTACTTTAAAATATCCATGGTGGATAGGTTTTTGATATGACAACATAAACAACATAAACTGACAATGCTGAATATCACAACAAATGCAACCAAAATTATCAGACACGTAACAACAAAATTAAATCCTCAAAGTCGCTGGTTCAATGTGACTGCATTTTCACTGTATGGGAAACAGTTAACCGATTAGTCGATGGTTAATGCAAGCGACTACCCAGCTAGAAAATATTGCTAATCGTTTCAGCCTTAAATATGACACAAACTATTGAAAAGATGTCAAAACAACATACTGTCTGAGTGTTCTTTCCTAGAAAACTACAAGGCAGCCATAAGAGAATTTTTGCAGAGTTAATCATTAAATATTTTCTGTTGCACCATTTACACTTGAAACAATTTCACCAAGACTTTTCAGAAAATGAGTTTCTACAAAAATTTCCATTGATATGTTGATTGATTGATACAGAAGCCATGTTTCATTGACTTACACAAAATTCCATAGTTTGTGGAAGCTTCGCAGGGAAGAGTGAATTTATTTCATATTTACCTATTTCACCACATAAACACCCCTCACCATTAAATGCCCCCCACTTCCTCTCCACTTTGCAATACCGGGATATAGTTTAGTACATTCCCAATCGAATAACTGCTAGAAGGAAATTCAGATTTTTATAAGTTTTTAAAAATGCATCTCACCCAGGGTGTTAATATGGTGAAATACGGTACTTTGTTACACAATTCAATTCTTTTAACATATCTCATGAACCACTAATGCTATCCACATTTCAGCTTATTAATAAAAACATGATGTTTATATTTTGAGAGATTAGTTTGGAGTGAAATTTAACCAAATTATGACTATTTTATACATGTATTTGTAATTTTGGCTGGTTATTTTTAAAGTTTTAAACTACTTAACCACTTCTTTGAGAGGCATCAGAGTCCTGATATATTTTGACACCTCAGAATGCTTGAAATAATGTTTCCTTTTATCTATAATTTACATTTGTATGGGATAACAAACACTTGAATACTATCTACATATAAGAGCTTTAGATTTGTCTGCTTTATGTCAGTGTCTGATATATATATATTTTTTTTGTCAAAAATGTATGTGTCACTAAATCTGCCTGAGTATTATGTATGATGGTGAATTTATGAACTCTACAATCTGTTTGATAGTTGTCACATAACCACATAATTTCAGAAACCCAATTATTGTTTACCAATAATACAAATGAACTTGAATTTCTAGAAATAAGTTCAAATATTGTAAAGAAATAGAAATGTTATTAAGAAACACATGTTGACATATATTCACACATGAAATACCCTTCACTTCTTTCATTCCCTGAAGCAAAGTACTATGAATACTTCACCCCTATATTTGTACTCACCAAACTTCATTGTGACATGAGGTGATGAAAAGAATGACAGACCAAATCCTCTCCACTGTTTGGTGTCAACCAGCCTTTCCTTTTTTAAAAGTCAGTGATTAGAGTGAGATATACAGATGAGATTAGATTAATGCCCAAGGCACTGAAACATTGTCAGCCCCTTGGTATTTATCTTGCCAAAAAGAGACTTAAGTGAAAGTCATTTCCTATTTAAACATATGTTTAGGCCTTTAGGGGGATCAATACATTCTTCACCTATCAGTTAAATAAATTAGCTGAAGGGAAAGAAGAGTAGAAAACAGAAATTCCATGTCACTGCAGGTAGAATACTAACTAAATGCTTAATCTGTCAAGGATAACTTTGGCAAATTATAATACATGTGAGAAAATTACCAAGTAATTTCTAAACATCAAACATCTAAATTTATTTTGAATACTGGTATGGATAATGATATTAACCACCTATTTCAACCATAGAATACATACATTAAGTGTATTAGAATATAAATTTAGTGTATAAAGCAAGTGTACCATATTAAAATAAAATTTGGAAACAACAAACTGCACAAAATTCCCCATACTGGACATATTAGTAAGCCATATTTCATTTATAAAACAATTTAGTTTGATAGGATTTGACATGCAAGAACCCATGCACACTTTATTGTAGAAGTATAACTGCAAAAAACTATCAGGGTTTACATTGTTTTAGTGCCCAGATGAATGCATATAACACTTTATTGTCTATTCATTGAAATCAAATCAATCATCATAAATTAAAGACTTATTTATATGCGTTATTGCAACCAACACAAAGATAATAAAAGTAACTGTAATGCTATACAGGCACAGTTGACAAAATATAAATGCAACTTCAAACCTTCATGTGAGAGACACATTAGTATTCAGAAAAGTAGAAGTATGGGATCATTTCAACAACAATACATAGCAATCTTGATTAGCCACTTGACTAGAGAGCAAGTATGCTGATTTTATTACTATGTGGCAAATTATACAGTGGTGAAGTAACTCGTTTTGAATTTATGTGCAAAACAATGTAACCTAGCTACCTGTGAAGCCATTCAAACATTCTTCTCCTGAAGTTTTTGTTATGATATTGAAGATCAATTGGAAATAATATGACACACACGTATCAAATCTTGTGAAAAATTTCATGTCAGGTGGACAGCAATAAACTTTTTATTTTATTCTTCACAAAACTGATTGGAAAATAACACTAAAAATGCTGTATTTTTATCAACTATTTTACAAAAACAAAGTTTTTTTGGCAACAAACATGTGACGATTTTTTTTAAATCAAGGGACAAATTATGAAGATCAAGATACTACATGAACATCACGACTGAGAGAACACACTGTTCAACACTTGGTCACATGGAAATGCTAATAAACTCTGAATGTCATTTGAGCATTCTCTGACTAGAAAATGCAATGTATCACTCTGGTAATTCAGAAGTACCATTATCATACAAAAGTGTGGTATTTAGTGTATGTTTCCTCTCTTGCATCTGTTGATCTGTGATAACTGAAAGTATTGACCTTAGACCATAAACTTCTGTACACTATTTTGACTGCTGATGACACTTAAGTCTACGAATGAGAAGTTTCAGCTTTAGATAAATGTTTATGACTGTCCCTGTAGACAGCAAATTTTCTGACATCCAACAATACACCTATTATCCACATTTCGATTTTGTCTAGCTAAAATTAAACTGGGGGCCATTCACAGAGTAAAACACTGTCAAAAATTTAAAAAAATCATTAGATGACAAATGAATTGAGATGATAACCTATATCAATATATTCCATATTACTGGATCCCATTGGGTCTCTTTTTTCTCTTTTTGTACATGTATTATTTTAAATCCATGGATGTAAATAAAACTGATAAATATAAATCCCTGGATACACATGTATATTTTAGAGAAAACATTTATACTACAAGGTAAACTTTTAGGGTGTGTCTTGAATCAAAGCATCTGACAAAACCCATCCCAGCTCAAAGTAGCAAGGCAAAGAATTCCACAAAAACATGACAAAACAAAGCTGCACAATTTACTTTCATTCCATTTACTGCATCATAAATTAAACTTTTCAACAACCATCACTGAGACACACAAACCCAGACTTTCCAGACACTGAAAGTATGAACAAAAGCCTGGAATCATTCAGCACTTGCTTTTGTGTAAAAATCTGTGGTATTTGTCACGGTTTGCCTGAATTTACAAATATTAATAAATCTCTGAGAAATGAACATGCAGATACATGATTCTACTGTAATTGATCCTGGGATGCTTCAAACTTTTAGATAAAATACATTTGATCAATTTTTTTTATTCAGCAAACAATAGAGAAAGTTTACACTTTATAGCTGGTGTACAATTTCAAAGTAGTGACAATCACAGACCTAATTTTGGGGGGATTCCAAAACGTTTTCCTCTCTCAGAAACATATATGAAGTGATTTGAAGACAAAATCTGTTGTTAATTCACATTACCATGCTCATTTTTACCTTTATCAATTTTAATGGCTTGCCATCTTGGTGACCCACTTCATTTTTTGTGCTGTCTTGGAAAAGTATATAGTTTTTGTGCCAGTTGCTCTAAGAATTGACACAGTATATACGGTAGAATAGTTTGTTGCACATCAAAATGCTAATTTATTTATTTATTTTGGCTTCAGGAAAAAGTGGGCCAAATGTTTTTAGGGATAGACACTAAAAATACAGCTCAACTACATATTTTATACAAATGTTAAAATTGGTTTGCAATTCAATCGACTCCTGATCTCCAAAGAATGAACCTTTAAAAGATCGGGCTTTCAAGCAATTAATTTATGTCATTAAATACACAATAAACTGTATTTGTATTTCTAATTACATTTAAGACAAAAGTGAAATATATAACTAAACATGGATAAATGTACTTTTGACCAATAGATATACATGAAACAGCAGCTCTAAAAGTTTAAGTACAATATTTAAGTTTATATCACATTTACACTTTCCTTACACAAAGCTACTTTATAATTTCAATGCTTCATGCTTCCACTTGTCTATTATTACCAGTATAAACAACACACACAATACATTGCATTCAGTGTCAGACACTGTAATATTTTACAATAACATAAACCCGTCTGTTCTAATAATGATTATGAAAACATCTTTAATCTTATTTCAGAATTTGCCAAAAGGATATGGGGAATATTTCCGCAAATATTTCCATGGCCATTCAAGTGCACACGATGCATTATTCTTCCACAAAACTTTTCCAGATACAGCTATACTTTGTAATATTATTGAAGAATATGAATAATTTAAAACTTGTATAATCTGTAACAACAGTGTTCCAAACTTCCAATCTACTTTTGTCAAAGAGTGCCATTGATTTGTGTTTCAAAAACTATCCTTTATATTTCCTTGTTTTTAATGTACGTTTAAAACTTTTCTTTAAATATCTGCAAGAATAGATATTTAATGAAATGGATATTTACAATTCTCCCAACCTGTTTTAAAACTGAAATAAAGAGTCCAACAAAACAGCCAAATGATTGGCTATCATCATACCCACAAGGAAACCCATCTTGATTTCATTTTCTTACTTTTCAGTGAAACAATATGACAAACACACATGAAATCTAAGTTCATTACTGAGCAGAGTTAAAAATTTCACCGAAATCGCTCTATCTCGCACGCTTTTCAAGATATAATCATTTTTGTGTTTTGCAAGATGTTTGCATTTTTCGTTTCCTGCTCAAGTCCAAGATGGCCACCCAAAGTTGCAAAATTTGAATATTTTGATATTTAGGAATTTCAATCTTTTACTGCCCTGTGGGTAAAAAATTTGCTCGAATTAGCTCTAACTCTTACAGTTTCTGAGATATTTGCTTTTTTTCATTTCTTGTTGGAATCCAAGATGGCCACCGTAACAATAATCCCATCAATATGCAATGAGGAAACATGATAGTCCTCTACCCGAGGAAGCTCCATACGAAATTTAAAAAAAATTGGTGCAGTAGTTTCTGAGAAGAGGCTGGAAAAATTGTTGACGCCGACGCCAACGAAGATGACACCAACCCATGCCAATAGCTTATGGCTGATAGCCAGTAAGCTAATGATGGCCAGTAAGCTAAAACTAGATCTTTAGGGCAATCAAAGAAATCATATGAATGCTTCATGAATTTCACTGATAATAAAGTTTGCTTGGTAATCAACTCCGGATCACCAAATACCAACAGAAAATAAATAAAATTTAACCAGCAGTCACACACATATGAAAGTAGCAATTCAAGTTGGAAACTCTACTTGCTAGTTATTGTGAAATTGCTGAACATGTGATGGTGGAACTACTCTGTGGTTTTATCAGGATTAGAATTTTAGAATAAGTACAAAGTACATGTGTTTGTAAAACAGAAAAACCAGGCCAAACGGTCAAAAAAGTAAAATTTATGAAAGTTCATGTCTGTAACCAAATGGTTTTGTAATTTTACCAAATCCAAAATGGCTTTGCTCAATTTTTACCCACTTTCTCTGAATATATGTTCTTTTTCATATTTAAAAATACAATAAATGAATATCCCTTCATAACATACAATGAAAACAAATTGACTGATTCAATGACGACTGGAATCAGCCTGTACTAAACCTATTGAACCCGATGACATTGATGAGATAAAAGTAATCTGACAGGGGAGAGATAGGTCTAAATATGGTCAAGGATTGGGATCATTATGTAAACACAGTGACTATCATTATCTGTATAACATATTAAACCTACTTTAAAGCACTGCAAAAAGTTGTGTCAATGTGAAAGGTAAGGTAAATTCAGACACCAAACATGTCTCCTGTGTACCAGTTCTAGATCCCACCTAAACCAACAAATTTAAATTACAAGTAATCCAATTAAGGAAACCTTGATCTTTTTTCATTAAACTAGCGTCCATATATATTTTAACTAAATTCAAATAAAAAAACATGCACTACCGTTATTGGGGATTTCAAGTTTGTTACTTCAAAGACAACAAGAGTCAAATATATACCAAAAAGAGGATATTTCTAAATTTTCACATATGTACAAAATATATTATAAATAAACGAGTCATGAAGATTGAATATAACTTATTGATTTCTTATTTTAATGTTTGCTGCACACAAAACAACATTAAATGGTATTCAAATTATTACTAAAGAACAATCATCAATAATGCATTTATGAACAGATTCCAGGATACTTATACTCTGTGTATGAAGTTTACTGGAACACTTTCTAGGTCAACTGGACCTACAACTCAGTTGTAGTGGCAAGTGCTAAAGAATAATTGATTTCTTATTATTTTCTATAATGGCATGATTACAAAAAAAATCACCAATTTCGGTGATTAAAAAGAAATGTACATAAACGGTTTTCCTAAGTTACATGACATCTAGGGAGAAGGGGGGTGTTAAATTTATACACTGCTTATATTTCAGTGAAACCAATGTATTTGGCAACACATTCATTCTTATAAATTGGAAATTATGAGCTCCTGTAGTGATATATTCAGAAAAATTCTTGTTTTCTGTCTCATTTTTGTATTTAATGTGTCAAGACTTTAATCCTTACCTTTTACAGCAGCATCTGCACGAATGATATTGTTCAGTGTAATTCTCACAAGAGAGGAGTTAAGCTTCAGTTCTCCAGTATGACCTTTGTTAACAAGAAATATCCTTGTATCATACTTCCTGGCACTACTATGACATATATGTGGATCATCAATACCTTCCACCATAACCATTTTACGTCTTGATGGAAACTCTGATGGAATTGTTTTTATTATATTGTATCCTTTCATTACCCTTTTAACTTCAACCTGAGCTTTTTTCATATTGGGGTGTTCATTATCTAACATTATATCACGTATGGTTCCTGTGAAAATAACATTTGCTTCTTCTTCAGCTTTTTCAATGGTCATTTCATGACAGACAGTACTGTCTCCCTCATTTATCTGGGCAACAATGTAACATGTGAGATGAAAGAAATACAACATCAGTGTTATCCACATCTTGTAACTGGTCCCCATTATGTGTTTTAACTCTATTATTATAAATCCGATGACTGATATTTGAAGATTTTGCAGGAGTAATCCGAAAACTTATTAATTTAACTACTGTAATGCATCCACATTATACATATCACGGTTTGCTCTGTGCACACAAATAGAGAGCTTTTATAACTTCAATATACTGCAAAACAGAAAAAGAAGGAACTGTTTTCAAATTGTAATCAATTATGATACAGACAACTTGACGTAAGCCAGTTAAAGGTACAACATGTCAGTTTCAATATTTCATGTAATTTAAAGAAAATTATGCCTCTGAACTCTCCACAACATCCCAAACAAATGTCAACATGAAACCGAAAACACATTCGAATCAGACAGTATATCCCGACCGTTTTGAATAATACGGTAAATTATAAAAAATTCGCGTTAGTAATGTACCTTGTCTTTTCGAATCTGACAACAATCCAACAATCTACAGAGTGTGTCACAACCGACATCAACATATTAACAGGTAGGTTTAACATACTTGGTTCTCGTGATGTATTGATTAAAACTGAAAAAAATATCGCTTAATTATTGCATTTTGTCTTTCAGTGATAAATGACAGGCTGTATAGGCGTTCGAACTGGGGGCCAACTTTTTTTGCAATAGAACTAAACTCCAATTTTGAAATTTATGTAAATTTTTACAGGTAACTCAATAATATGTGGTCAAATTACACTTTTACCCTATTCACTGCTCATCATTGTGTAAGCTACCATTTGAACTATATAAAATATTTATTTTTATGATTTGTAAAAGAAACATTTTTAGTTAACCTGTCATGGGATTTGTAAAATTCTGTGAAATGTTTCACTTATGCAGACCAAAATCATACATATAGCAATCTTCTACATTTCATTTACTGTATTGCTAATTATTTAGAACTTAGACATGCAGTTTCAAATTCACACACAGTAACAGTTTAGCACAGCAACTTGTCAGCTGATAAGATTTTCCCCAGAAAACTCTTCCTTCTTTACTGTGTGTTTATTGGACCTAACCAGTCCAATGATTATACATCCCCTCAGTTTTGGGATTAACCTTGCTAAAATAGATCTTGTATCAGCTCGGCACTTGAAGGAAAGGTCACAAGTTCTGGAAACATGTAGTCAAGACATAAGAAATATGTTTCAAATGCAGAGGTGACTATATGTATTTCTATACCCGGACAAGTTCGGGGAAAATTAGGATTTATGTCAGTCACACTGTCATCACAAAGATTTCCTTTGGTAAAGCAACTTAAAAATATTTCCATTTGAATTTGTATATTACCTACATGCAATGCCAAGGGACCACGGTGGCAGAGTGGTAACACTGTCGCCTCCCACCTCTGAGGCCGGGGTTCGATTCCCGGCACAGCCTCAAGTGGGAAAGCTGGGAGTTGCTTGCTGTTGGTCGGTAGTTTACAGTACAGAACCCTAACGAACTGTATGTACTGGTTTCCTCTGCCCTTCCAACTACCCGTCGTGATATGACCTGTACAGTGTTGAAAGCGACATAAAACCCCAAATAAATAAATAAATACATGCAATACCTTCTGTAAAATTAACCAAAATTGTTAGACATCACAACATAACATCCTAACAAAAGACTTTAGTTAATTATGATAATTAATAATTGTGAATCACACAAAATGGGTGCTACAAAAATACCCAGTGAATACCAATGGCATGAGGGATGGCCTGTCTGGGGATACGGGTGTCAAGTCAGTGCAATATAGTTTCTTGCCCCTCCAACTAAAAATTGCTTCTTACGCCCCTGCAGGAATTAAATATAAATAGCAATTTTGATGAAATTTATATGAGAACAATGTTAAGTAAGCACATACAATCACTGTGACCACTTTTAAAAATTTAATATAACATAATTCATATATGTCTTATCCAGTAAAGATAGAAACACAATAATCTGGCCTATTTTTTCTGTGAGAATGCAAAGGGATATTTCATTGTCCACATTTCTTATTTGTTCATGGAAATATTGCCTGCAAAATATAAAGATAAGTTTTGAGTTTTTGTAACACCTAATAAACAATGGTATAAATAAAATTTTATCCTGTTTATTCATATGTTAAAATGGTGGATGGTACATTTTCTATTCGATGTTGTAAATCACCATTGTTTATTGCTACTTCAATAAATGAGAATGAACAATTTATTTTATTAAGAGATAAAGATGTAAATGCAGATAATTGTACCTTCAATTTCTGTTGACATGGATTTTCTTTTTTGTAAAAGTTGACACTTAAATATAAACTTTTGACGATTTTGGGTGGAGAATCTTGACCAAAGATTATTTTTTATTCTAACATGACACGCTTGTGTCCACGATTCTGATTGGTCAATCGCCGTGGTAAAACCAAGTATAACCTCACGGCTTGTTTTACATAGGTGGGCGATAATCCCAATTCAATTTTTAAAAGTTAAATTATGAAGAATATGCACTATAAATCTTCATCAAAACAGAATAAAATATAAAATGTCATGTTAGAATCGGAATAACGCACTCCTATAGTGTGGGGTTATGGAAGGTTTTACAACTCATAGCTCTTTAGACACACTCAGGCTTCGCCTTGTGTTGCTAATATCGCTACTGCTTGGTGCCATATAATGGCACACGCCTCAAATTGGCACAAAACGGAAGTTAAAATATTTAATAACAATGGTTCTTTATCGCCCACATTCGCACATTTCCACTTAACAAATAAGGAAGTGGACGTCACGACAGAAATAATTTAAATATCTTCATCAATTTCCGTATGCAAATTATGCCAATTTGAGGCGCTGATTTCATGTAGAAATTATATTATCGCCCCTTAAAAACTATTCTAAAAGGTTTATTGTTTTGATTTGATGTTAGTAAAATAGTTTAATAACTTACGCTTGTGTCAATTCATATTTAAATAAAAAGAAATCCACGAAACTACACTTTAAAAACAGCAAAAATAAGGTTTTTGTGTCCAAGTTGTGCCAAGTTACGATGGAAGGCAGTATTCATTGTAAAACCCTGCATAACCCCACACTAGTCATGTGTTATTCCTTAATTTTATGTATCTTTGTCTAAGATAATATCACTTGTGCAATATGTGAAGAGTGATGTACTCAAATACACATATGAATCCAGATTTACTTACAAATATATGCATGGTGTGTGTCAAGGGCTTCAATGTTTAAATAGATAGACTATTTAGTTTTTAATCTATACTGCCTCCCGCCGTAACTTGGCACAACTTGGACACAAAAACCTTATTTTTGCTTTTTGAAAGCGTAGTTTTGTGGATTTCTTTTTATTTAAATATGAATTGACACAAGCGCAAGTTATTAAACTATTTTACTAACATCAAATCAAAACAATAAACCTTTTAGAATCGTTTTTAAGGGGCGATAATATAATTTCTACATGAAATCAGTGCCTCAAATTGGCATAATTCGCATACGGAAATTACCAAAGATATTTAAATTATTTCTGTTGTCACGTCCACTTTCTTATTTGTTAAGGGGAAATGCGCGAATGTGGGCGATAACGAACCATTGTTATTAAATATTTTAACTTCCGTTTTGTGCCAATTTGAGGCGTGTGCCATTATATGGTGCCAAGCAGTATATGGATAACAGAAAATTTGATAAAAAAATTGTTTTAAATTATTTTGGGCACATTTTATTTCTTCTTTTTTTTTTAATTTTTGAGACCGAGTTTGTAACTTCAGGGTATACTGTAAATTTGCTTCTTAAAATACACAATGCATTATTAATATGATGCATGCATAAGAAATAGATATGAAAAAGGGTAAATTGGTGATGGTGAGTTTTAGAAGAGGCTGAGTTTGCATCAAAATGGGTCCGAGTTGGCGAAGGTCCGAATTGTCCATGATTCCTGTGTCGGGGCTGGTTGGATAAAAATCGGCACAATTGTTGCATGTTACGGTAAATATTCAAATATTATAAAAGTATGAAACACCTTTTCAGTACTGTTATTTAATTGGTAAAATAATTAAATATTGGGTAAATATTATCATGAAAATATATTTAATATATTTCTTTTTTTAAATATAAAAAAAAAATTACTTTATGCGGTTCTTAAACATGGCGACTATTACGGAAACTGGAAAAGTGTTAAAATTTGAATATGTAAAATACTTTTAATTTTTGCAGTAATTGGGACCGTTTGAGAGCCATTTGTTGATACATTTTGTAAAAGTCTATCTAGCTTGTTCACCGTCCAACATAATTTGATTGATTCACCGACAGTGACAGGATTACTTTCGCACTGCACACGTTTTTGCAGTGGATACTGTGACAAAAGCTAATTATATAAAATGAGGCGAGTCAGCATTGGTTCGTCTAGAGATAAAAATGGAAGTTTTCCAGGAAGTAACAGACGGTCTAGTTTGCCTGGGATAATGTCCAACAATAAATCCCATTTTGGTAAATATGGCAATACACTGGAAAAAGACATGACCAAAAATGGGCCATTACCACGGATAAGAAGAATACATGAAAGGTAAATGCAGCTAAAATTTTTGCCTCAACTGAGTATGATAGTATATCATTTTTTTCTAACTTTGGCAAATATAGTGACATTCTGCCGGTAAACGCCCATGCTGTGATTAGGACTGGGTCGGTAGTGCCGATATCCCTCCATCAACAGTATAGCTGATGTACGGGTTTTCGATAGATTCACGTTTTCGATCGTTTAAAATATAGGCTCTCAGCCTCGCTTTTGGATGGCATTTTTACAATATTTTAGAATGAATATGCAGTCACATTGAACCAGCGAATTTGAGGATTTATTGTTGTTTTATGTCTGATGATTTTGGTTGTGTTGGCTGTGATATTCAGCATTGTCCATTTACGTTGTCATATCGAAAACCCGTCCATCGTGGATATTTGATTTCACTCTGGCTATTCTGCCGACGGCTGTGCTCTATTTTACCGACGGTCAGCAGAGTCAGGATCTGGCTATATCACTGACTACTTACATTATTTAAATTACAAAGTGACTCCTGTCATGGTATTGTGGTTTAAAGTTTTCGTCTAAAGTCATGGCATCGCAAATGATACCATCAATTCGCACAAATAAAATACATTAGGGAACCCCTTCAGAGTATCGTGACATCATGAATATTAATAAGTAGTCCACAAATTTTGATCTTCAAGTAAAGTATTGTTAAAAATGCCATGGAATCATCAGATATTTCAAACACATATATCATATATCACATATATATATACAACACATTCATGAGCTGTGTAGTCCATCCATCATTTGATCTTAAAGCAGAAACTATTGTTAAGAAACCACCATGGAAATCCGTGACCTCATTAATATTAATGTACTGTGCATGAATATTGATCAAGTCTACATACATTGTTGGGAAACCCCAAGGAATTCCATGACCTCATATATATACGTATATTCTACACGATTGTCAAGCAAATGTACCCCCAATAAATTAACTGAGTTGTTGAAATGCGTTGATTTTTAGTGCGATGCCGTGACTTTAGACAAAAACTTCAAACCATGATGCCGTGACAGGAGTCACTTCGTTTAAATTAGGGTAGATCAATTTTTTAGCATGCAAAATTCTGTTTAATTTGCATAACAAAGTTATTTAATGGTGAATATAATGTATTGTAGTGATAGGGGAAATGTTTGGAAAATGCTAGTTATATTTTCTTTGACTTTGTGAAAATGTTAAGGGGGGAAATGAATAGTACCAATAATAACACTATTGTACCCAAAGGATAAATTGAAACAATCAAAACCTAAATAAACTCCAAACAGCATCCCACCCATTAGATTTAAAGAACTTAAGTCATGTTTATGTCCACCCTTTCATTTTCTGAACAGGCTGATTTGGTGTGTTCTGGAATAAGTTCTACAATGTCGTGCTGTTCACTCAATACACCAGTTACATGAAGTTACATCCAAACATCCAAATGTGTATAGAAACATCAACCCAATTATAAATACAGTAATTACAGTCTGTAGAATAGTCTGAGCCTTATTCTGCTGTCGGTCGGTAAAATAAGCCATGCTCTATTTTACCGACGATTGTCGATTTACATGCAACTCGTGACTACGGCATCTCATGATCCAACAACTCGTACCTAAAACTTGTTAGTGAGTGGAATCGCCTCAATTTTGATGGTCAATTATTCGTCCATTTTTCCGACCGATGATCGACGCATAATCGACTTTTTTACTCCATTGTTGGCCAATATATCCTGAAACACATTCCGGGATGAAGTATATGTCAATCCGGTAAGAATAACGGTGTTTCCGACATTTAGTACCCACCAAAAGCACTCACTTCCGGTAAATATGGCGGAAGTTATAAACAAACACAAAATTCGTGACAAATCTCTTGATTTATTAAAAGAAAGTTTAGGAAACTGCCTAAAATATAAAAAATACGTGGATATTGAGACACATAAAGAAGGTTAAGATTTAATCAATTTCCAGAAGTTATCAGTGACCGAACGCGATTGTACCATGACACCGACAATCAGTGTTCGCTCTCGTCAAAAATGAATGCGAGACAGAGTGTCTCCCTTCACTTGAAAGGGCGAGACAACTGTGAAAAAATGTGAGACATGTTTTGCGTCAAGATATTTTGAAATATTTAGTTCTACTTTGGGACTGCATAAAATCTTTATTTAAATAATAAGAAATAGATGCTAAACTAAAAGTTCAAATAAATAAAATATTTAATTCTGTTTTTATTTGTCTTTTATTTTTTTTTAAATTTCACTTCTAAACCACATCTTAATGGCCTAACGGCTGGGTGCTACTGGTTTTTTTTTAAATTTTTTTTTATATTACTGTTATTTGGATTCATCAAATAAATAAATAAATTGCATTTCTTCTCTTTTCTTTGAAGAAATATATATTTTGTCTCTTCCAATAATAGACAAATTTCTTTGGTCAGTTGTTGTTTCGACTGTTTTGCCTGTGACACAATATGCAGAAGACGAGTTAAAAAATAGACATAAAGCACGGAAATCTCGTGAGAATACCCGAAATCTCGCGTGAATTACTGTTAGCTGGATGTATCAAATAAAATAAACTCACTTTCATGTCTTTCTCACCTATTTCTATGAGGAAATATGTACGTCGTCGCTTCCGATAATAGACAAATTTCTTTGGTCAGTAGTTGTTTCGACTGTTTCGCCTGTGACACTAGAAGCAGAAGACGAGTTTAAAAATCAACAAAAAGCACGGAAATCTCGCGAGAATACCCGAATTCTCGCGTGAATTACTGTTAGCTGGATATATAAAATAAAATAAACTGCTTTTCATGTTTTTCTCAAACATTTCTATGAGGAAATATGTATGTCGTCGCTTCCGATAATAGACTAATTTCTTCCGTCAGTTTTGAGTGTTTCGCCTGGTAGCGACAGCACAGACGCGCTGGCGAGTTGGTTTTGGGACAACTCGCCCCGGAGTGTGTACGAACTCACGAAATCGCGCTCGAGAGCAAACACTGGACAATTAATCGAACGTTCGTCTAATCGTCCACCCACTATAACTCGTACACAAACATTTTATAATAAACATTATTTCTGCTTGAATATCAAATACTTGTATATGCAGCTCATAATATTTATGAAGAAATATAAGATCACCCAATTATGTGCGACTTTCTAACAATATTTTACATTTAATAACTAGAAATGCTGCTTGAAGAGCGAGTATTTTATGTAAGAACGTCTGTTCAGTTAGAGATCAAATACTTCAAATTCTCATACTTCTGTGAGGGTTTACTAGCCATATTATGAAATAAAATGTGCAAGTTAGAAAATGTGAGGTCAATGAATTCGGTGGGGGTTTCCTAGAACTGTGATAAAATAAATTATGTAAATTAGAAAAAAACGTGAGGAAACAGAAGTCTGGGGGATTTCCTGCAATATCTTAAAATAAAATATGCAAATTAAAAAAAAAAAAAAACATGAGGAGACAGAAGTCCGTGGGGTTTCCTGCCATATTTGAAAAAAATCTTGGGAACGAGTTGTGGATACTAGTTGTTGGTCATGAGTTGCTGTGGTCACAAGATGCTAGTATATCCATTATCGAGTATTTTATTTGCATACTGAAGTGAAACATTGAGATCGGAATCCCAATTGTCACTAATTAAGCGTCCCTGAAAGGGCGCTTATTTGGTTTCGCGTCAGTTTCCTCGCCGCCGCCGCATTATGGTCTCCCTTGAATATCTCCCTTATTATTGCAAGCTTTTTAACCATATTTGGCAGTTATATACCTTAGGCGTGGGAAAATTTTTCGACATGCTTAAATTTGACCTTTCATCTTTATCAAGGTCACATCATCAAAAAATAGTTTTTTCGGGTACACCCGCCCATCATCGCAGTTCAGGAAAATCTACTGACCGCAGAGGCTTGTAACTTCATACACATGTTTATACTATCAAAAACGTGAGCTGATTAGATTTTGGGAGCAATCCGATGAAAATTGACTGATTTATGAGTGATTTTCTCACAGGTACTAATCAGAAAGCTTAAAATTCATGTGAACCCCCCTATTATCTTCTTAAGTATTGCATTTAGAGCCATAAAATGTATTGGGAGGTAGTAGGAAACCATATGTGGAGAGTTTAGAAAGCAAGTCAAATTCCCCCCCCCCCCCCCGACCCCCCTGTAGGGGTCAAACTGGGGTCATAAAATAGCCAATTTCATCTTTTCCCCTTATATCTCCTTTATTCTTGCTTCTAGAGCTTTAGAATGTATTAAGAGGTATTGGGAAACCATATGTGAAGAGTCTAGATAGCCGGTCAGATTTACCCCCGGACCCCCCCCCTTATGCGTCAAACAGGGGTCATAAAATAGCCAATTTTGTGTTTTTGCCTTATATCTCCTTTATACTTGCTTTTACAGTTTTAGAATGTATTAAGAGGTATTGGGAAATCTTATGTGATGAGTCTAGATAGCCGGTCAGATTTACCCCCGCATCCCCCCTTATGGGTCAAACTGGGGTCATAAAATAGTCGATTTTGTGTTTTTGCCTTTTATCTCCTGTATTCTTGCTTTTACAGCTTTAGAATGTATTAAGAGGTATTGGGAAACCATATGTGAAGAGTCTAGATAGCTGGTCAGATTTACCCCCCGGACCCCCCCTTATGGGTCAAACTGGGGGTCATAAAATAGCTGATTTTGTGTTTTTGCCTTATATCTCCTTTATTCTTGCTTTTAGAGTTTAGAATGTATTAAGAGGTATTGGGAAACCTTGTGTGAAGAGTCTAGGTAGCTGGTCAGATTTACCCCCGGATCCCCCCTTATGGGTCAAACTGGGGTTATAAAATAGCCGATTATGTGTTTTTGCCTCTTATCTCCTTTATTCTTGCTTTTAGAGCTTTAGAATGTATTAAGAGGTATTGGGAAACCATATGTGAAGAGTCTAGATAGCTGGTCAGATTTACCCCCGGACCCCCCCTATGGGTCAAACTGGGGTCATAAAATAGCCGATTTTGTGTTTTTGCCTCTTATCTCCTTTATTCTTGATTTTAGAGATTTAGAATGTATTAAGAGGTATTGGGAAACCTTATGTGAAGAGTCTAGATAGCTAGTCAGATTTACCCCCGGATCCCCTTATGGGTCAAACTGGGGTCATAAAATAGCCGATTTTGTGTTTTTGCCTTTTATCTCTTTTTATGTCAGCTGACTTGTCAGTCACCTGACATTATGTCATCACTCTGCGGCGTGGGCGTACGCGGATGCGTACGCGTCCGCATGAACAACTTCTTCTCCAAAACTACAAGGCCTAGAGACATGCTGTTTTTTTTAAAAGATACCTTATCTATCGAGGATGAAAAATTGTTCAAGGCATGCAAATCTGTCTGTTCGTCTGTTTGCTAGAGACATTACAAGGGGGGTACCCCCACCAAAAGTGTGAAAATTTCAACTTTTTATCACAATTTTCTCAGTGACTATTGCAGGGATTTCTCTTATATCTTGCATATATGTACTAGGCCAGAGGTAGATTCTCTTGTGTGAGTATGAGACCTGGATCTGTCTTACTTTTTTTTTAATAAATTTTTTTAATAATTTTTAATGCATTAAAATTCATGAAATCATGCACTAAATCACTTATAACTTCAAAAGTGTTGCATTTACAACATTTTGTGAAAATATGTTGTTCAGCTACTTTTTTTATAGCTACAATATGGTGAGTAAGTTGGGTGTCTGTCTCAATAGCTAAGTGAGTAATAGCTACTTTTGGGCTTTTCAGTAACTTCCATTATGAGTAAAATCACTTGTAACTTAAAGACTATTGCATTTAGAGAATTTCGTATAAATATGTTATTCAGCTACTTTTGGGCCAGCTATAACATAGTGAAATTTCAGACCTGTAGCTCATGGCATAGCTGAGTAATAGCTACTTTTAGGTTATCACTGTTGAGTAAATCGCTTATAACTTGAAAACTATTGCATTTAGAGAATTTCGTATAAATATGTTATTCAGCTACTTTTGGGTCAGCTATAACATAGTAAAATTTCAGACCTGTAGCTCATGGCATAGCTGAGTAATAGCTACTTTTAGGTTATCACTGTTGAGTAAATCACTTATAACTTGAAAAGTGTTGCATTTAGAGCATTTTGTGAAAATATGTTATTCAGCTACTTTTTTCATAGCTACAATATGGTGAGTAAGTTGGGTGTCTGTCTCAATAGCTAAGTGAGTAATAGCTACTTTTGGGCTTTTCAGTAACTTCCATCATGAGTAAAATCACTTGTAACTTAAAAACTATTGCATTTAGAGAATTTCGTATAAATATGTTATTCAGCTACTTTTGGGCCAGCTATAACATAGTAAAATTTCAGACCTGTAGCTCATGGCATAGCTGAGTAATAGCTACTTTTAGGTTATCACTGTTGAGTAAATCACTTATAACTTGAAAACTATTGCATTTAGAGTATTTTGTTTCAATATGTTATTCACCTATTTTGGGGTCAGCTATAACATAGTGAAGTTTCAGACCTGTGGCTCATTTCATAGCTGAGTAATAGCTACTTTGAAGTTCTCACTGTTGAGTAAATCAATTATAATTGGAAAACTATTGCATTTACAGAAATTTGTGCAAATATGTTATTCAGCTACTTTTGGGTCAGCTATAACATAGTGAAATTATAGACCTATAGCTCATGGCACAACTGAGCAATAGCTATTCTCAGGTACTGACTGTTGAGTAAATCAGCTATAACTTGAAAAATATTACATTTGGAGTATTTTGTTAAAATATATTGTTCACCTACTTTTGGGTCAGCTATAACATAGTGAAATTACAGACCTATAGCTCATGGCATAGCGGAGCAATAGCTATTTTCAGGTTCTCACTATTGAGTAAATCAGTTGTAGCTTGAAAACTATTGCATTTACAGTAGTTTGCTTAAATATGTTGTTCACCTACTTTTGGGTTAGCTATAACATAGTAAAATTTCAGACATGTAGCTCATTGCATAGCTGAGTAATAGTTCCTTTGAGGTTCTTACTATTGAGTAAATCAGTTGTAACTTGAAAACTATTACATTTAGAGTAATTTGTTAAATATGTTATTCACAGAATTTTTGGCCAGCTATAACATAGTGAAATTGCAGACCTCTATGTCATGGCATAGCTGAGCAATAGCTACTTTCAGGTTCTCACTATTGAGTAAATCATTGTATCCACTGGATAGCCGCAGTGTGTAGAGAGAGATTTCACCATTACTGCTCTGATGAAAAAAAATATTATAGCTAGCTTTCTTAAGTTTATATATTAATAACCATAAAATGTTGTCTGGGAATATATTTGGCCTCATTTTGAGAAAAAGATGGCCGCCACAGGTGTTTTTTGTCAGTCATGAAAAGTGCTTATATCTCCCTTATTATTGATCCTAGAGGTTTGGGATGATAAACCAACCTGTAGGAAATCATGGGGTGGGAATCTTTTGGTGTGGTCAGATTTGACCTTCAATGACCCCTCCTTCAAGGTCAAACAAGGATAGCCAAACTTAAAAGTGCTTATAACTCGCTTATTATTGGTCCCAGAGGTTTGGGATGGTAAACAGACAGGAAATCATGGGCTGTGAATCTGTTGATATGGTCCGATTTGACCTTGGAACCCTCCTTCAAGGTCAAATGAGGATAGCGAAAATTGAAAGTGCCTACAACTCGCTTATTATTGGTGACAGAGATTTGGGATGGTAAACCATCCCATAGGAAATCATTGGCTCGGAATCTTTTGGTATATTCAGATTTGACCTTTGGACCAAGGTCAAATGAGGACAGCCAAGCTTAAAAGTGCTTATAACTCATTTATAATTGGTCCTAGAGGTTTGGAATGGTAAACCATAGGACATCATGGGCTGGGAATGTATTTGTGTGGTTAGATTTGACCTTGGACCCCTTCTTCAAGGTCGTACGAGGATATTGAATTTGTAGTATTTCTTTAAATATGTTTTAACCTATTTTTTACACTTAAACAATTACCTTGTTATTTTCCTTCATAATACCATTTACAGGGCACAACTTTTTTATCCTTTTCTTCTGTCAGCTTCGGAATTTCTTTCGAACTTGCTGTTCAGTTACCATTTAGTGTATTTCTGTACAGCCCTTTTCCTGATAATTATTCTGTCCTCTAATCACCTTCACAAATCAAAAACACTCAGTCAGCTGACACAGTGCCCGTTCACGGGCACTCTCCTCTTGTATTCTTTTGGAGTTTTAGAATGTATTGAGAGGTATTGGGAAACCTTATGTGAAGAGTCTAGATAGCTGGTCAGATTTACCCCCTGCCCCCCCACCCCCCACCCCTTTTATGGATCAAACTGGATTCATCAAATAGCCGATTTTGTGTTTTTGCCTTATATCTATTTTATTCTTGCTTTTAGAGATTTACAATGTATTCAGAGGTATTGGGAAACCTTATGTGAAGAGTCTAGATAGTTGGTCAGATTTACCAGATAGATGTGTTCAAAGCATTGTGTCATAAACTTCTTGCCTTTCCAAAGGCTCACATTTTACTATGCCTTTTTCTAAAATGTAAATAGATATATGGCATTTAAAAAGCACTGTTACTCTTTAATTAAGTAGTTTTATGGTGTGACTTTTGACCTATTATAAGTATTGATGCTTTATGCATTCTTAGCCAGAGCATTTATTCAATTAACTTTTCGCAATTTATGACCATAGAAAACAAAATAAAGCTTAAATTTTTCTTTCATGTTAATGCATGAACTTTCACACTGTCTGCTTAACTTTCACTTCTTCTCTCAGCACTGCATGTTTTTATTTTCAAAAACCTTTTTCTACTGTATATTATATTGCAGTGAACCTTTTTGGGACGCTTAGTTTTTGTTAGCAAAAACATTTTTCTAGTTAAACATGAAGCAAAACTTTAAAAATATGTATGGAGCCGATTATTGAATAAAAATTTAACCTTTTGCATACTATTTGGTTGACTTTCTACACATTAAAATTTTGCAGGGTACAAACATCCATGTTGACTTTGTACGAAACATGCTTTGTGTCAGCTGGTCTACTTTATTGTAAGGCTGCAACGATTCTTTGGTTACTCGTAAATTGAAACGAATCAGTTCAATACTCGAAGCAAGAAAAGTGAACCGGGTCTTTGAAAACAACTAAACATAGACATAAAATCTACTACAAAATTAGATTTTTCCTTTAAATATCTTAATATATTTATATATTTTACTAATAAAAGGTGTTTCCGTTTCATTTTTTAATATTTTAAGCATTTGCGAACTTTAATTGTTTGTGTAACTATGTTTTTATAAGACGGCATTTAATATAACATATTTCAAAGACGCCTCAAATCTCACAATATATAAAAATGGTTAAAGTTTCCTGTATTTTGCATTATAAATCTGTCCTTTTTCCAAAATTCAATGAATTATCAACATTCTTTCATGTTGTACGCATTTGAACTGTTTATAAGGCGTAATATGTTAAAATATGATGCAGTTTATTTCGTGGGCAATAATGAAGCGATTAACCGAGTCCGAGTCGATTCTACTAAAACGAGGAATCGAGGCGCATTTTCGGGCTCGCTTGCAGCCCTACTTTATTGGGGTCTGCTAGAAGAATACAAGTTTTGATATCCCATTAATTGGGACAGTTTTGAACTGGGGGGATACCGACGGCAAAAATTTGGTACCGCCGCACCCCTAGTTGGGATTAATATTTTGAATTTAAATTATATTAACAGCTTTAGACTATATTCTTCTGTGAATAAATTATCAAATGACATGCACTACAATAAAAGTGAACTCATTTTTTGTAGATATATAGAAGCATTTGTCCTTGACCTCTAACAAAAAACATAAGGTGGGCATTCACTGGTAGGCAGCGTTTACTGGTAGAAAGCCCCTACTACTTTGGCATATTGCATGTTTGTGTACTGTTATTGTATCCACAGAGATAAAAACGTTTTAAAATTATTTATAATGGCTGAAAATCATGGAACATTCTAAATATATTTGATAAATCCTTGCAATTCCAATAGCTGCACATAATATTAACCTTCTTAAAGGTTATTATTTCCGACTGGTATGGCAATCAATTTATGATTTTTTTGGAATGTATACGGGCAAGTTCTATTCAACTTTTGTTACTACATTTTTATCATTATTGTATCTAGTATTGGGAATCATTATTTGTGGTGAAGTTATGTCGGTGTTTTGAATCATTACTGTATGTGACACCACTGGCTTTATTTTAATAGCTTGTGATAAAAATTTTAATTTATACTAAATTTTTGGTACATTACATATTGGAAGACAAAAAGTGTCATTATGTAGCTTGATTTTATTCATGCAATTTTTAAGTGTACATGATATTCTGCTTGGCATGCTGAAGTTACATTGGAACACCACATTTATATATCTCTGATACTTACCTTTAACTCGTTTAAAGGTAGAAAGAGTATATGTCACTTTAAACGCTGTCACCAGGATACTTCTTGTAAATTACCAACACTTCGCTGACAAAACAACTGGCATACAACATCTCGCCGTTACTGATGTTGGTATCAAATAAAAATATGTGTATCAATATCGATTGATATTAAAATACCGGGGCATGAGATTCGTTCCTCGGTTAGCCCTTCGAATCTTTTGCAAGTTTGAGTAGTGTTCCGAAATGTAAACAAATATGGCAGTTCAGTTTTCACTCAAAGTAAAAGTAACCTAAAGTGATAAGAAAAGCAATATAATCTTCAATTTTTGTACTTTATTTTAATGGAAGACAGTAGAGGTGCATCTATTTAGCAGTATGGTCCAACATTGACATTGTGAATACCAGATCATTCGCCACATTTCCCGTTCGCCACATATTACTGTAGATGTTTCGCCACAAGAAATATTGCAGCAAAACAGGGATGAGGAACAGGGGATATAAAGAATAAACAGAAAACATTTGTCAACAGTTTAAAATATTCCGTGAGCTTTCTTAGAAATATTATAAAATTTCGTCTGCAAACGTGATTAATTTAATTAACCAATGAAAACAATATTGTTGCTGAAACTTCACTCGAGACAAATATTTTACTCTTATCGCTGCAACTACTGTTGAAGTAATTCAATTAACCAATGAAAACAATTGTTAAATAAAATATGCAAATTAGAAAAAGGAATTCCGTGGGGGATATTACTATTACTGGCCATTTCTATTTGGAGTAAATGTCCCTGTAAAATATTTCATTTCGCGGGCTAACCCCACAATATCTGGTACTTCAAAGAACTTCAAAGAAGTTAGGGTTAATTGTGTAGGTAGCGCCCTCCCTCTTCAAACAATGGCAACCTTCAAAGAAGTTAGGTTTCTTTGATAATTCCAATTATGTAACTATGTGGCGAAACATCTGAAGTATTTATGTGGCGAACGGGTTTTGTGGCGAATGATCTGGTTACCGACATTGTACCTACATTTTTTATATCAGCATTTTTAGCAAGAATTGAGAAGTATTGCAGTATTGATAAATAATACCAACACTATGAAATGTATAATATAATACAGCTATTTAAAGGAAAGTTTAGAAATACGATCTGTTATATTATATTGGATGTTGCCATTTGCATCGAATCTAATCTGCTTTGTAGGCGCAATATCTTTCCCACAAATGGGAAATCAGTGCGCTGGTTAACAAATCATATATCGTAAGGAGAGTCGAGGGGCAGTCAAGGTCAGTGATCCAGAGTTATGGGTGTGACCAAGAGGGAAGTAGACTAAGTTGGGAAATTGGAGTTGAAGAGGTTGTATAAGTGTAAATGAAGTAGCAATCCAATTTTTGTTATACTTCAATGTCCAAACTTACTATTCCTAAACAAATGTTCACATTTTCATAATAACAGCTTCATTCATTCTATTTCAGTGAGATTGGTAATCCTGCCTTCTCTAATAGTAGTCACCACAAGAACTCACCAATTTACAGTCCGTCAGGTGAAAAGAATGTTCCAGTAATTCATGGAAGTAGCTCTCTGGTGTCTAGTCCTCGCAGGTATCCAACACATCAGCCACAGTTCAGTGGACTTGGCATTCTGCCATCAGTTCGTCTCAATAAACCTGCAAGAGCTGTTCTCAGTGAGCAGAATAGTACCATGCTCAATAACTCAGTTACAGTGAAGGTGGCACCACCTGATGTTTTGAAAGCACCGACACCTGTGTAAGTTGTAATTTTTGAAATTATTCCTTGCAAATATGCAATGTTCTGTTGTTTTCAAGATTACATATGGTGTAAAGTATAGACATCATAAAGGTATCCAGTGTTCAAGTAGTTTCATAAACAGGTGTCCAGAACATGATTTTGGCTTTCATTATTCTAGTCAGAAGTAGCAAAATAAATATGAAAAGTCTATTTTCATTGAGAATACATACTTAAAACGTAAACCAAACATTTTTTATAATGAATTTTTAAAAATGTAGAAGTTTGAGTTTTAGAGTCTCGTGTTGTATTTCTTTCAGATTCATTCAGGTTTCATCAAAGAAACCAGAAACTCCATCTGTAACAAATACCTGTGATCCAGAGTCAGTGCTGTCTGCTTTGAGAGAAAAGAGGTAATGTTTATAAGATGTTTGCATTTTATTTAAAAAAAAGTTCATAATTATGGCATACGCTTCTTTTTCTCATTCATTTTCAAGAAGAAATTTGTGTACAATACCAAATAAGTTATACATCATGTTTGTATCAATCCAGTATGGATTATTTGCCCTAGATTTGTTTTGGGTAAACATTTTAAATATTGCTTGGATGTAGTGCTATATACCATAAAACTCTTCCTGGATGTCAATCACGTAAGAATTTCGATGGCCTCAAAGTTTCCAACATTTAACACTAAAATTGTTCACTTCCTATAAATTTTACATAAACAAACCCAAAAGTTATGACGACTCAATTTATTAAATAAAACTGCCTAAAATATTTTAAAACTCCATGATTACTCAGAAATGGAAAGGTAAAATTTAAGTAATAAAATTTTTTTTTTTAAAGTTGCCAACGACTGGCATCACTGTCACTGATGATTGATCGACCACGCATCTAATAGTCCCACCACTACACGAAATGGCTGAAAGTATTTACAAAAGTTTCTAAAACACTAACTTGTCATTCGAATTTACAGAAAAAGAAATTTAGGTGAAGATGAGGAATGTGTCCCAGCATCACCCGATAGTAAACAAGTCAATAAACGAAGGTTTGTAGAGACTGAACTATTGCTATTATCTTTAAAAGAGTGATAACAAAATAAAAGATTTGTAAATTGACAATTTCACATGACTTTTTCTGCTGTGTGGTAATTAAGCGTCCCGAAAGGGACGCTTGTTTGTGTATGGGAGAGCTTCAGGCTTCGCCGGCTCCGCATTTTGTTTTCCTTATAACTCTGTAACTGTTAGGCGGATTCTTTTCAAATTTGGCAGGTTTAGGCAGTAGCCTTGGGGAATTTTTTTGAATGTGCTGCAGTGACATTTCAACCAATCAGAGAGGTCACATGACCAAAAATGTCTTTTTTCGATGGGGAAGCTTGTCCGGATGATAACTTGAAAGGAATTTTATCAATTCACCTGAAACTTGGCAAATACATTCATTCTATTAAAATCTGGAAATCATTAGATTTTGGTATTGATTGGTCAAGAAATGGCCGAGTAATTAATGATTGATTAATCATTACAAATTTTCCAAATAAGGAAAACACAAAAATGCTTATATCTCGAAAACCGTGCTAGATAGAGCGATTTCGACGAAATTTTTGACCCGCAGGGTATCTCTGCGGAGTAGTTTTCCCAATTTTCAAAAAAATTTTGTCTCGCCCAAAATGGCGGCCATTTTGAATTTTCGAAATTTTCGCAAAAATTGCAAAACACAAAAATGCTTATATCTCAAAAACCGTGCTAGATAGAGCAATTTCGACAAATTTTTTGACTCGTAGGATATCTCTGCGGAGTACTTTTCCCAATTTTCAAAAAATTTTTGTCTCGCCAAAAATGGCGGCCATTTTGAATTTTCGCAAAAATTGCAAAACACAAAAATGCTTATATCTCGAAAACCGTGCTAGATAGAGCGATTTCGACGAAATTTTTGACCCTCAGGGTATCTCTGCGGAGTAGTTTTCCCAATTTTCAAAAAAATTTTGTCTCGCCCAAAATGTCGGCCATTTTGAATTTTCGAAATTTTCGCAAAAATTGCAAAACACAAAAATGCTTATATCTCAAAAACCGTGCTAGATAGAGCAATTTCGACAAAATTTTTGACTCGTAGGATATCTCTGCGGAGTACTTTTCCCAATTTTCAAAAAATTTTTGTCTCGCCAAAAATGGTGGCCATTTTGAATTTTCGCAAAAATTGCAAAACACAAAAATGCTTATATCTCGAAAACCGTGCTAGATAGAGCGATTTCGACGAAATTTTTGACCCACAGGGTATGTCTGCAGAGTAGTTATCCCAATGTTGAAAAAAATTTTCTCTTGCCAAAAATGGCGTCCATTTTGAATTTTCGAATTTTTCGCAAAAATTGCAAAACATTAAAATGCTTATATCTCGAAAACCGTGCTAGATAGAGCGATTTCGACGAAATTTTTGACCCTCAGGGTATCTCTGCGGAGTAGTTTTCCCAATTTTCAAAAAAATTTTGTCTCGCCCAAAATGTCGGCCATTTTGAATTTTCGAAATTTTCGCAAAAATTGCAAAACACAAAAATGCTTATATCTCAAAAACCGTGCTAGATAGAGCAATTTCGACAAAATTTTTGACTCGTAGGATATCTCTGCGGAGTACTTTTCCCAATTTTCAAAAAATTTTTGTCTCGCCAAAAATGGTGGCCATTTTGAATTTTCGCAAAAATTGCAAAACACAAAAATGCTTATATCTCGAAAACCGTGCTAGATAGAGCGATTTCGACGAAATTTTTGACCCACAGGGTATGTCTGCAGAGTAGTTATCCCAATGTTGAAAAAAATTTTCTCTTGCCAAAAATGGCGTCCATTTTGAATTTTCGAATTTTTCGCAAAAATTGCAAAACATTAAAATGCTTATATCTCGAAAACCGTGCTAGATAGAGCGATTTCGACGAAATTTTTGACCCGCAGGGTATCTCTGCAGAGTAGCCATGCCAATTTTCAAACCAAAAATTTCTTGCAAAAAAATGGCGGCCATTTTGAATTTTCGAATTTTTCGCAAAATTGCAAAACACAAAAATGCTTATATCTTGAAAACCGTGCTAGATAGAGCGATTTCGACGAAATTTTTGACCTCTGCAGAGTACCCATGTCAATTTTCAAAAAAAATTTTGTCTTGCCAAAAATGGCGGCCATTTTGAATTTTCGAATTTTTGCGCAAAAATTGCAAAACACAAAAATGCTAATATTTCGAAAACCGTGCTACATAGAGCGATTTCGACGAAATTTTTTATCTTCAGGGTATCTCTGCAGAGCAGCTATCCCAAAGAGCTTTCACTTGGTGAAGTTTCAGACCCATAGCTAATTGCTCACCTACTCAAAAAGAGTAAATGCGAATTACCTCTAAAAGTATTGCAGATGGCCAATTTTTCTCAAATAACTCATTCACCTACTTTTGGAAGAGCTTTCACTTGGTGAAGTTTCAGACCTGTAGCTAATTACTCACCTACTCAAAATGAGTAAATGCTAATTATCTCAAAAACTATTGCGGATACCCAATTTTTATCAAATAACTCATTCATGTACTTTTGGGAGAGCTTTCACATGGTGAAGTTTCAGACCCGTAGATGATTACTCACCTACTCAAAATGAGTAAATGCGAATTATCTCTTAAAAGTATTGCAGATAGCCAATTTTTCTCAAATAACTCATTCACCTACTTTTGGAAGAGCTTTCACATGGTGAAGTTTCAGACCCATAGCTAATTACTCACCTACTCAAAATGAGTAAATGCGAATTATCTCTAAAAGTATTGCAGATAGCCAATTTTTCTCAAATAACTCATTCACCTACTTTTAGGAGAGCTTTCACATGGTGAAGTTTCAGACCCATAGCTAATTATTTACCTACTCAAAATGAGTAAATGCTAATTATCTGTAAAAGTATTGCGGATACCCAATTTTTATCAAATAACTCATTCATCTACTTGTGGGAGAGCTTTCACATGGTGAAGTTTCAGACCCATAGCTAATTACTCACCTACTCAAAATGAGTAAATGCGAATTATCTCTAAAAGTATTGCAGATAGCCAATTTTTCTCAAATAACTCATTCACCTACTTTTGGAAGAGCTTTCACATGGTGAAGTTTCAGACCCATAGCTAATTGCTCACCTACTCAAAAAGAGTAAATGCGAATTACCTCTAAAAGTATTGCAGATGGCCAATTTTTCTCAAATAACTCATTCACCTACTTTTGGAAGAGCTTTCACTTGGTGAAGTTTCAGACCCGTAGCTAATTACTCACCTACTCAAAATGAGCAAATGCTAATTATCTCAAAAACTATTGCGGATACCCAATTTTTATCAAATAACTCATTCATGTACTTTTGGGAGAGCTTTCACATGGTGAAGTTTCAGACCCGTAGATGATTACTCACCTACTCAAAATGAGTAAATGCGAATTATCTCTTAAAAGTATTGCAGATAGCCAATTTTTCTCAAATAACTCATTCACCTACTTTTGGAAGAGCTTTCACATGGTGAAGTTTCAGACCCATAGCTAATTACTCACCTACTCAAAATGAGTAAATGCGAATTATCTCTAAAAGTATTGCAGATAGCCAATTTTTCTCAAATAACTCATTCACCTACTTTTGGGAGAGCTTTCACTCTGAAGTTTCAGACCCCTAGCTATTTATTCACCTACTCAAAATGACTAAATGCTAATTATCTGTAAAAGTATTGCGGATACCCAATTTTTAACAAATACTCATTCATCTACTTGTGGGAGAGCTTTCACATGGTGAAGTTTCAGACCCATAGCTAATTACTCACCTACTCAAAATGAGTAAATGCGAATTATCTCTAAAAGTATTGCAGATAGCCAATTTTTCTCAAATAACTCATTCACCTACTTTAGGGAGAGCTTTCACTTGGTGAAGTTTCAGACCCATAGATAATTATTCACCTACTCAAAATGAGTAAATGTGAATTATCTCTTAATAGTATTGCAGATAGCCAATTTTTCTCAAATAACTCATTCACCTACTTTTGGAAGAGCTTTCACACACGAAAATGAAAAATTGTGAATATCTCGGAAAAGCTATTTCTTCTGCTTTAATGCTCGGCGGGAGATACACACCGTGGCAGTGGTCTTGACAAAAATTTTTGTCTCCCCAAAAATGGTGGCCATTTTGAATTTTCAAAGTTTTTGAAAAACACAAAAATGCTTATATCTCGAAAACCGTGCTATATGGAGCGAACTCAACAAAATTCTGGACCTGCTGGGTATCTCTGCAGAGTAGCCATGCCAATTTTCAAAATAATTTGGTCTCGCCAAATATAGCGGACATTTTTAATTTTTTTATTTTTTGCAAAACACAAAAATGCTTATATCTTGAAAACCGTGCTAGATAGAGCAGACTGCGCTGACTTTGGTTGCCACAACAGTATAAGGCTAGAAACGAAGCATTTTCTTAATACTTTAGCACTCACCTTTATATCCTTTTCGGGACGCTTTGTTTTTGCTATGCAAAAACATTATCTTTTTTTTTGCGAGCGATCCTCTAGTTTTGAATTCCTTGATTATGTCGTCACTCTGCGGCGTGGGCGTGGGCGTACGCGTCCGCGTGAACATCTTCTCCTCCAAAACTACAAGGCCTAGAGACATGCTGTTTTTTTAAAAAGATACCTTATCTATCGAGGATGAAAAACTGTTCAAGGCATGCAAATCTGTATGTTCGTCTGTTTGCTAGAGACATTATAAGGGAGGTACCTCCACCAAAAGTGTGAAAATTTCAACACTTTATCACAATTTTCTCAGTGACTATTGCAGGGATTTCTCTCATATCTTGCATATATATCCTAGGCCAGAGGTAGATTCTCTTGTGCGAGACCTGGATCTGTCTTATTATTTTTTTTAATAAATTTTTTTAATAATTTTTAATGCATTAAAATTCATGAAATCATGCACTAAATCACTTATAACTTGAAAAGTGTTGCATTTAGAGCATTTTGTTAAAATATGTTATTCAGATACTTTTTTCAGAGCTACAACATGGTGAGTAACTTGGATGTCTGTCTCAATAGCTAAGTGAGTAATAGCTACTTTTGGGCTTTTCAGTAACTTCCATCATGAGTAAAATCACTTGTAACTTGAAAACTATTGCATTTAGAGAATTTCGTATAAATATGTTATTCAGCTATAACATAGTAAAATTTCAGACCTGTAGCTCATGGCATAGCTGAGTAATAGCTACTTTTACGTTATCACTGTTGAGTAAATCACTTATAACTTGAAAACTATTGCATTTAGAGTATTTTGTTTCAATATGTTATTCACCTATTTTGGGGTCAGCTATAACATAGTGAAGTTTCAGACCTGTGGCTCATTTCATAGCTGAGTAATAGCTACTTTGAAGTTCTCACTGTTGAGTAAATCAGTTATAATTGGAAAACTATTGCATTTACAGAAATTTGTGTAAATATGTTATTCAGCTACTTATGGTTCAGCTATAACATAGTGAAATTACAGACCTGTAGCTCATGGCACAACTGAGCAATAGCTATTTTCAGGTACTGCCTGTTGAGTAAATCAGTTGTAACTTGAAAAATATTGCATTTGGAGTATTTTGTTAAAATATGTTGTTCACCTACTTTGGGGTCAGCTATAACATAGTGAAATTACAGACCTGTAGCTCCTGGCACAACTGAGCAATAGCTATTTTCAGGTACTGACTGTTGAGTAAATCACTTGTAACTTGAAAAATATTGCATTTGGAGTATTTTGTTAAAATATGTTGTTCACCTACTTTTGGGTCAGCTATAACATAGTGAAATTACAGACCTATAACTCATGGCATAGCTGAGCAATAGCTATTTTCAGGTTCTCACTATTGAGTAAATCAGTTGTAACTTGAAAACTATTCCATTTACAGCATTTTGCTTAAATATGTTGTTCACCTACTTTTGGGTCAGCTATAACATAGTAAAAATTCAGACATGTAGCTCATTGCATATCTGAGTAATAGCTACTTTGAGGTTATCACTATTGAGTAAATCAGTTGTAACTTGAAAACTATTGCATTTAGAGTATTTTGTTTAAATATGTTATTCACGTAATTTTTGGTCAGCTATAACATAGTGAAATTGCAGACCTGTATGTCATGGCATAGCTGAGCAATAGCTACTTTCAGGTTCTCACTGTTGAGTAAATCATTGTATCCACTGGATAGCCGCAGTGTGTAGAGAGATTTCAACATTACTGCTCTAACGAAAAAAAAATATTATAGCTAGCCTTCTCAAGTTTGCAGGATATATTAATAACCATAAAATGTTGCCTGGGAATATTTTTGACCTCATTTTGAAAAACAAGATGGCCGCCACAGGTGTTTCTTTGTCAGTCATGAAAAGTGCTTATATCTCTCTTATTATTGGTCCTAGAGGTTTGGGATGGTAAACCAACCTGTAGGAAATCATGGGCTGTGAATCTTTTGGTGTGGTCAGATTTGAACTTTGACCCCTCCTTCAAGGTCAAACAAGGATAGCCAAACTTGAAAGTGCTTATAACTCGCTTATTATTGGTCCTAGAGGTTTGGGATGGTAAACAGACATATAGGAAATCATGGGCTGGGAATCTGTTGATGTGGTCTGATTTGACCTTGGACCCCTCCTTCAAGGTCAGACGAGGATACCCAAACTAAAAAGTGCTTATAACTCGCTTATTATTGGTCCTAGAGGTTTGGAATGGAGAACCTACCTATAGAAAATCATGGGCTGGGAATCTTTTGGTGTGGTCGGATTTGACCTTGGACCCTGCCTTCAAGGTCAAACAAAGATAGCGAAACTTAAAAGTGCTTATAACTCGCTTATTATTGGTCCCAAAAGGCCACATGGACAATATGCTGAAAAGCTATGATATCAATATAAATTTTCTCTTTGCTATATGATAAAGAAGGTAGTTTTTACCCCACAGCCCTTAAGGGCTGTCGGGGTATTGTTTTCACCCATGGTGTCCGGATGGGCGGGCGGGTGGCGGGAAGAAGTTTGCCTGGCCTCTATCTCAGAAACCATAAGGTGTAGGAAGTTGATACTTGGTAGGGACATTGGTTAGGGGGGTGAAGGTGTGCAACGTCATGGACTGACCTTGATTTGACCTTTCCGTAGTGACTTTGACCTATAAAATCTTGTCCGGGCTATATCTCGGAAACCGCAAGGTGTAGGAAGTTGATACTTGGTAGGGATATTGGTTAGCGGGTGTAGGTGTGCAACGTCATGGTCTGACCTTGATTTGACCTTTCCATAGTGACCTTGACCTATAAAATCTTGTCTGGGCTATATCTTGGAAACCGTAAGGTGTAGGAAGTTGATACTTGGTAGGGACATTGGTTAGGGGGCGTAGGTGTGCAACGTCATGGTGTGACCTTGATTTGACCTTTGACCTTGCCGTAGTGACCTTGACTTATAAAATCTTGTCCGGGCTATATCTCGAAAACCGTAAGGTGTAGGAAGTTGATACTTGGTAGGGACATAGGTTAGGGGATGTAGGTGTGCAACATCATGGTCTGAACTTGATTTGACCTTTGACCTATAAAATCTTGTCCGGGCCATATCTCGGAAACCGTAAGGTGTAGGAAGTTGATACTTGATAGGGACATTGGCTAGGGTGTGTAGATGTAAAACATCATGGTGTGACCTTGATTTGACCTTTGACCTTGCCATAGTGACCTTGACCTATAATGCCTTGTCTGGGCTATATTTTGGAAACCATAAGGTGGTTAGAAGTTAATATTTGGTAGGGACATTGGTTGGGTGTTATATGTGCGCGACATCATGGTGTGACCTTGATTTGACCTTTGATCTTGCATATCTGATGCTATTTTATCTCTCTACAGGGATATCTAATACTATTTTATCTCTCTTATATCTCTCTTATATCTTTTACTTGAATCTTGGTTGTTGCACCAAAAGCATGTGTTGCCACATCTGTATGTATGGGTAATATTCAAAACTGGCAAACCATAATTCGACCATACAAATGAATATCAAAATGGGAGAAGTCTTAAAGCTTCAAAATTTTTAGTTAACTGAATTATCCTGTTTTAATACATAATCTTTACATGCAGTTTCTTTCTCTTAGATGTTATTTTCTCTGCTTAAACATTATTTGGACACAGACACTTCTGAAAGTATCCCAATCTGTGTACTCTATCACTACTTCTATATCTCATGATGTTGAAAACTATTTCCCCAGGCTATGGGGTACGGGCATCTCTGATGCTATTTTTAAATTCATTAAGTCTCACAAAAAGAAAAAAAACTTTTGAAATGTATAGCCCAGACATACTATTTCATATCTAATTAAGCGGCCCGTCAGGGACGCTTATTTGTTTTCACCGAAGTTCGACTGATCACCGCCGCTGCCGCAGGATTATGGTCTCCCTTGAATAACTTCTTAGCCTTTTATATTTTTCTTTCCTTGTTACCTTTCTTTAAAACTATAGCGGCGGGAAAAATTTTTGGGATACTTTGTGCAGACCTTAAGCTTTACTTAAGGTAACCTTAAGCATAACTCTAAAACACCCCGTCATCGCGTTTCGGAAAAAAGCACACACACCTGTGCTATAAAATTTATCACGTACATTCTAGACCAAATTTCCAAGGTCGGAAAGGATTTTCTCATCAATCAGACCATAGATGCCTGAATGGGAGGCGTTTTATTTTCGTAAATTTTTTTTAAATGGTTACTTGGTCTGTATCTCAAAAATGGTGAGGATTTCGGCGTTTTGTTAGAATAACTTATTCAGCTACTTTTTGATAATCTTTCACATGCCGAAGTTTTAGCCCTGTATCTGCAATCTTAAGGTCGCCTTAATGTCAAAAAAGGGGGTTTTAGCCCTCCAGTTCACTTAGTTTTTCACTTTTTTCAGCCAGACTTGCCACATATATTAAGATTTGCCAAAGGAATATCCTGACTTTATGGTGACCTTAAACTCAAAATGTTAATGGACATATGGCCTGCTTAAAGTCATCAAATTTGAATAAAATCCTCTGGCCCCTTTTTTTTCCCATTTTTTTATATCGAAATTATCACTGGTATTAAACTAGATAAAAATAATACTTATGGTGACCTTAAACTCTCAGTATGAATGGAGTTGTAGCCACCTTAAACTGAAATAAGGAGGTTTTCAGCCTCCAAGTATCTTATTGTTCGACTGACCTCAGTTAAACTTTGCACACATATAAAGGATGGCAAACCAAAGGGTTATCCTGACTTTATGGTGACCTTAAACTGTTAATATAATTTTGACCCCCCTAAAGTCATAAAATTTGAGTAAAGGCGTCTGGCTCCTTTCTTTTTCCATATCTAACATATATTGATATTGAAGGGACGTTCTCATATTATGGTCACCTTAAAGTTGCAATATGAATGAAGTTATGGTCACCTTACAGTGAAAAAGGAAGTTTCAGCCTCCAGCTATCTTATTGTTCAACTGACCTGAGCTAAACTTTATGCTCGGTTAAATTTTCTACACTTTTAAAGATGACAATAGTGACATTCTTATTTGCTTTCCACCTTGGAGTTCCAATACAAGTACAGTCATGGCCATCTTGACGTGAAAATGAGGGTTTTTCGCCCCTAACTGATTAACTGTTCAGTAACATCAGTTTAACTTGACATTGATTATACTTAAGTAACACTTTGTATAACATTTCACTTAAAATTCCTGTACTTAAGAGGCTTTGGCCGTCTTAACACGATACTTATATACTTCTTGCTCCCTCCTCATTTATTTTAGCACTTTTTAAAACCACACCTGGCATATGTATACTTCAAAAATATTTATGCTCACTTTAACTTGACATTGATTATACTTAAGTAAGATTTTGTATAACGTTTCACTTAAAATTCCTGTACTTAAGAGCCTTTGGCCATCTTTACATGATAAATATATACTTCTTGCTCCCTCCTCATTTATTTTAACACTTTTTAAAACCTCACCTGGCATATGTATACTTAAAAAATATTTATGCTATCTGGCAAACCTAATCTCTTAGTGTTTATGATGTTATGACATCTTCAAAGACATAAATGAGGTATTTATGATGCACTGATGTGGTTATTAACATATTGCAACTGATCAGTGTTGGAATTGTGGGGATATAACTTTTTCTTTTTGGAAAAAAGCTTTAATTTATTCAACTTTTCTTTTGCAGAAGAAGTTGAGGATGCAGGTACTTGTTCGAAATTCACTTGTTCACATAGACTATGTAAATTGGTCAAATTTATAGACTTGACTTCTTTCAGAATATAAGATGACTGTAAAAAAAGCACTCTCTCATAAACAGTTTTTCTTGTACAGTATTTTATGTAGCTCCAACTAAGTGGAAATGAATGAGTTGTCTCTTTCTGCTTCCTCCTCAAACTCTGTATTTGCTTTGGTGTGATATCTATCTAGAGTTACATTCATGGAAAGTCTTTCTAACCAGAAAGAACCCCCCAACTCTCCTTTAGTGCACTAACATGCAGGTGAAAAAAGATTTGCCTCTATATGTAGGGGGTGGATGGAGGGAGAGTGGGTATTAGTGTGGTTTAGATGATAGATAGAGATATAAATATATGTGTGTGTGCACTTCATGGAAACAAAAAAGTCTAGCTGTTTATGCTGTTCTTTAGAATGTGTATTGTTTTCTTTTACTTTCTTCCATTTTGTGTGACACTTGTACATTGAATAAAATTAAGCTCAAGTTGGAAATGAATTTTGGAAATTCTCCTTTAGTGCACTAACATGCAGGTGAAAAAAATATTTGCCTCTATATGTGGGGGGTGGATGGAGGGAGAGTGGGTATTAGTGTGGTTTAGATGATAGATAGAAATATAAATATATGTGTGTGTGCACTTCATGGAAACAAAAAAGTCAAGCTGTTTATGCTGTTCTTTAGAATGTGTATCCTTTTCTTTTACTTTCTTCCATTTTGTGTTACACTTGTACATTTAATAAAATTAAGCTCAAGTTGGAAATGAATTTTGGAAATTTTAATGCATTAATATTCCTCAGATCATGCACTAAATCACTTTTAACTTGAAAAGTCTTGTGTTTAGAGCATTTTGTTCAAATATGTTATTTTTCCATAACCTTAAGCATTTTTCATAAAAAACGGTCATCGCATTTTGGGAAAAAGCGTACACACCTGTGCTATAAAATTTATCACGTACATTCTACACCAAATTTAGAAGGTCGGAAAGGATTTTCTCATCAATCGGACCATAGACATCTGAATGACACCTACAATTTCTCTTCTGCCAAGCTGTGGTCGTTCTTTCATTTGTTAAATATAGTAACATACACAATGCAATAAACTTTACATTTTCTATTCCTTATCATGCATATCTTGACATCTTTTACAGATTACTTCACACTTTTTCATCAGGGCCGCTTCGTTTTTGACAGCAAAAACATTTTTCTAGTTTATTTTTGACTATGAAAGCCCAATAAAAAGTATTAAATTAGTGATTTCTAATAAGGAAATTGTTGATACAAGTGAGATGAAAATTGAAAGTATTGATGAAGAAAATTGGAATGATCTGCATAGAGCTTGCTTTTTTGTAACATATGACTTACTCATTTGGAACCAGAATGGAATTCTATTTCATATTTTAGAGTTACATATTATGTTGCTTGTACATTATCAAAATATCTGATGTCAATACTTGCAGAATATGCCAAAAAATTGCTGGAAACCATAAAACACGTATTTTATTAGTGTTACAAAAAGTGTATGATCTTTGACGCTGTGTGTACCGAATAAAACAAAAAAATAAACAAAATGATAAATAAATAAATCACATTACTTGGGCTTTAAATTTTATCCTAATATTAAAAAGGTATTGTAATTTTTACTGACGCTGTGTGTACCGAATAAAACAAAAAATAAACAAAATGATAAATAAATAAATCACATTACTTGGGCTTTAAATTTTATCCTAATATTAAAAAGGTATTGTAATTTTTACTGACGCTGTGTGTACCGAATAAAACAAAAAATAAACAAAATGATAAATAAATAAATCACATTACTTGGGCTTTAAATTTTATCCTAATATTAAAAAGGTATTGTAATTTTTACATGTCAAAGATTAAAAGTTTCAAGATATATTGTTTCAAGGCGGAAAGTGGAGGAAGAAGATGCAAATGGTGACACTGTTCACACACAAGGTCTCACAGGAAAAGATCAGGCCAAATTGCCAAGCAAAAGACCTGCGACAGAAGATGAGGGTAAGCCAGAATTTTATATATAGTCAGTAGGTTTTACATATCAACCAGGATATGGAAGCAGTCCTGCAGCCATTAAAATGCCAGAATTTCTTTCTGAACTGTGTTGAAAGAACAGCAGAATAAACTTATGAATAATCTTTTATAGGCTTTCATGTGACACATATACACACCAGAATAAACAGTAATGTAAAGCTTGTGGCAAGGAAGGTGGACTCCAAAGGTAGTAATTAAGCATCCTCAGTTTTAAAAAAAAATGTAAGTCACTTTGTTTGGATCTAATCACTTTATTTTGTAATGTCCTCTCTATACTAGTGTATTAAATAAATAGAGAGATGAATACATTTTAACCCACAGCCTTTAAAAGCTCTGCAGAAATTATTTTCACCCACAGCATCTGGTTGGGAGGTGGGCTGATAGGAGGTGGGGAAAAGTGTTGTATGGACTGTATCTTGAAAACTGCAAGGTATAGTTAGTTGATACTTGGTAAGAACTTTTATTGGGGGTAATGGTGTGACCTTGATTTGATCTTTGATCTTGCCATAGTGACCTGTACTTATAAAATTTCATCTGGGCTGTGTGTTGGAAACTGTAAGGTGTAGGAAGTTGATAATTGGTAGGGCCATTGGTTGGAGTGTGGGTGTGGCAAGCTATGGTATGACCTTGGTGTGACTTTTGACCTTGGCTCAGCCAGAATGTTTTCTACTGCCATATTTGAGGCATATTATTCCCCTGTCATAAAGATATAGGGATTTTAATTATCTCCCACCGGGCTTTAGCCCGGGAGGGAGATTATGAAATGATGCCTGTGTGTGCGTGCGTGTGTGCGTTAGTTAGTCACGCAGATTTCTCCAAAACTACTACAGCTACAGATTTTTTGTAAATTAATTGTCCCAATGAATTTTCATGCCCTCGAAAAATTTTTTGGTTTTATGGACTTAGGCCTAAAGATAAGTGAGTAATAGCAATCTTAGCTACTTTAAGTAAAGGGCTCATAACTCAAAAACTGTTGCAGTAACAACTTTTTCTTCAAATATGTTGTTCAGCTACTTTGTCCTTAGCTATAAGATGGTACGTAGTTTGGGGTCCCATTGCATGCCATAAGTGAGTAATAGCTATTTTCTCATTTGTAGCTAAATAACAGAAGAAGTAAATGTCAAATATCTTCAAAAGTATTGAAGTTAGGGAAATCTTTTCAAATATGTTGTCCATCTTCTTTTTGGTAAGCTATCACATACTAAAGTTTCAGACGTGTTGCACCTTAGATAGCTGAGTAATAGCTACTTTGAAATTCTGACTGGTGAGTAAAGCGATTGTAACTCCAAAACTATTGCAGTTGGAGTATTTTCCTAAAATATGTTGTTCAGCTACTTTGTTCTTAGCTATAAGATGGTACATAGTTTGGGGTTCTATTGCATGCCATAAGTGAGTAATAGCTATTTTCTCATTTGTAGCTAAATAACAGAAGAAGTAAATGTCAAATATCTTCAAAAGTATTAAAGTTGGGGAAATCTTTTCAAATATGTTCTCCATCTACTTTTTGATAAGCTATGACATACTAAAGTTTCAGACCTGTTGCACCTTGGATAGCTGAGTAATAGCTACTTTTAAATTCTGACTGTTGAGTAAAGCTATTGTAACTAAAAAAGTATTGCAGTTAGAGTGTTTTCCTACAATATGTTGTTCAGCTACTTTGTTCTTAGCTATAAGATGGTACATAGTTTGGGGTTCTATTGCTTGCCATAAGTGAGTAATAGCTATTTCCTCATTTGTAGCTAAATAACAGAAGAAGTAAATGTCAAATATCTTCAAAAGTATTAAAGTTAGGGAAATCTTTTCAAATATGTTGTCCATCTACTTTTTGGTAAGCTATGACATAGTAAAGTTTCAGACCTGTTGCACCTTGGATAGCTGAGTAATAGCTACTTTTAAATTCTGACTGTTGAGTAAAGCCATTGTAACTCCAAAACTATTGCAGTTGGAGTGTTTTCCTAAAATATGTTGTTCAGCTACTTTGTTCTTAGCTATAAGATGGTACATAGTTTGGGGTTCTATTGCATGCCATAAGTGAGTAATAGCTATTTTCTTATTAGTAGCAAAATAATGACACAAGTAAATGTCAAATATCTTCAGAAGTATTAAAGTTACGGAATTCTTTTCAAATATGTCATTCATCTACTTTTTTGTAAGCTATCACATAGTAAGTTCCAGACCTGTTGCACATTGCATAGCTAAGTAATAGCTACTTTGAAATTGTGACTGTTGAGTAAATCCATTGTAACTCCAAAACTATTGCAGTTACAGCTTTTTCTTCAAATATGTTGTTCAGCTACTTTGTCCTTAACTATAAGATGGTATATATTTTGGGGTTGTATTCCATGCCATAAGTGAGTAATAGCTATTTTCTTATTTCTAGCAAAATAACAACATAAGTAAATGTCAAATATCTTCAAAAGTATTAAACTTAGGGAAATATTTTCAAATATGTTATTCATCTAGTTTTTGATAACCTATCACATAGTAAAGTTTCAGACCTGTTGCACATTGGATAGCCGAGTAATACCTACTTTGAAATTGTGACTGTAGGGTAAATGCATATAGTTTGGGGTTCTATTGCATGCCATAAGTGAGTAATAGCTATTTTCTTATTTGTGGCAAAATAATGACATAATTTTTCTCAAATAACTGCTTCATCTACTTTTGGGAGAGCTTTCACATGGTGAAGTTTCAGACCCGTAGCTAATTATTCACCTACTCAAAATGAGTAAATGATAATTATATCCCCAGACGAAAGTCGGGGATATATTGGATTCAGGTCCGTCGCGCCGCCGCCGCCGCCGCCGCCGTAGAAATTTCCTTGTGGACGCGATAACTCAAAAACAAATTAATATTTTTTTTTCAAACTTGGTACACATGTTAAGGGTGCCCAAAGGAAGATCCCTATTTTAAGGTGACCTTAAACTCCCAGTAAAAAAGAACTTATGGCCACCTTAAGGTCAGAAATTGGACTTTTGGCCACTTAGAGCCCTGTAGGTCACAAACTATGATGCTCAGCTGGCTGAAATTTTACCTGACAACACATTAATATGTTCTTAGTACATGTGCCGAAAATCACGACTTTAAGTTGAGGAGAAAATTGTGTTTGAGGCCCATAAATACCCCCACTTGGGGATTTTTTGCTATACTTTTCACATATTTTGCCCTATAATTTGGAAGTGGTAATTCTGATGAGTCTCAAACTGTGCTAGGTATAACTTTGATATGTAATCCTTGTCTGTAGAAAATTTTAGGGCTGTAGGTTTACCCAAAGGGGTCGACTTAAGGTCTCAAAAGTGCCCACAGAGACCCAATTTATGCACTTTTTGCCACTTTCAAGCACTGTAGCTTTCAAACTATGTCTCTCATCTAAGTTAAATATCATCTGGGAATATATCTATGTGTTTTCTTATATGTGCCCCAACATTTAGCTCTTTAATAGACAGTTAACCTGTGTATCAGGACCATAAACACCCACCCGAGTGACCCTTATAAGACATTTTTCACATCTTTTTCCCTGTAACTTGGAAATGGTAAGTCTGAGAAGTTTCAAACTGTATTAGATATATATTCTGTGTGTAATCTTAGTATGTAACAGATTTTAAGTCTGAAGCTTTAATTTTGAAGGTCAAATTGAGGTCTCTAAAAGGCTCCCAAAGACCCAATATTTGGACTTTTTGCTACTTTTAAGCCCTGTGACTGTCAAACTATGTGACTGATAGAGCTCAAATCCTATCTGGGAAGATATTAGTATGTTATTTATATATGTGCCAAAAATTAAGGCTTTAAGAAGACATTTAACCTGTGTATGAGGACCATAAATCCCCACCCGAGTGACCATTTTTAGACATTTTTCACATATTTTGCCCTGTAACTTGGAAATGGTAAGTCTAAGAAGTTTCAAACTGTATTAGATGCATATTCTATGTGTAATCTTAGTATGTGACAAATTTTAAGTCTGAGGCTTTAATTTGAAGGCCACATTTAGGTCTCTAGAAGGCCCCATAAAGACCCAGTATTTGGACTTTTTGCCAATTTTAAGGCCTGTGACTGTTAAACTATGTGACTGATAGAGCTGAAATCTCATCTGGGAATACATTATTATGTTCTTTTTACATGTGCCAAAAATCAAGGCTTCAAGTAGACATTTAACCTGTGTATGAGGACCTTAAACACCCACCTGAGTGACCCTTTTAAGACATTTTTCACATATTTTGCTCTGTAACTTGGAAATGGTAAGTCTGAGAAGTTTCAAACTTTATTAGATACATATTCTATGTGTAATCTTAGTATGTAACAAATTTTAAGTCTGAAGCTTTAATTTGAAAGCCACATCGAGATCTCTAAAAGGCCAACAGAGACCCAATATTTGGACTTTTTACCACCTTTAAGCCCTGTGACTGTTAAACTATGTGATTGATGGAGCTGAAATCCCATCTGGGAATGCATTATTATGTCCTTTTTACATATGCCGAAAATCAAGGTTTTTAGTAGACATTTAACCTGTGTATGAGGGCCATAGACACTCGCCCAAGTGCCTTTTTGGACATTTTTTCCGTATTTTGCCCTGTTATTTGGAAATGCTTAGTGTGACAAGTCTTAAACTGTATTATATATAATTATGTCCACCCCCCTGGGGGGTGGATATATTATTTTTGCTTTTTTCGCCGTCCGATGTCCGATGTCCGATGTCCGTTGTCCGATGTCCGATGTCCGATGTCCGGCGTCCGGCGTCCGATGTCCGGCGTCACGCATGGTTTCCGCTCATTTAAAGGAAAAGTATTAGAGCTATTGTCACCAAATTTGGTATGCAGGCTTATTGGGTCAGTAGCTTGCTTGGGATTGCTTTTGGCTGTTGTACCTCTTTTGCTTACTGAGTAATACTTAAGTACAGCTATTTTCAGTACCCATTGGTTTCCGTGCATTTAAGCCAAAATAATTAAAGATATTTTACTACAATTTTGAATACAAGATTGTTATGTCCATAGCTCGCTTGGTATTGCATTTGGGACTGATAGCTTTGTCAGTACATGAGTAATAGCCATTTAGGTACTTCATTGTGTATTTTCAGTACTACTTTTGAGTAATTTGCTTCTATCTCCTTAACCGTGCGAGATAGAGCGATTTCGGCAAAATTTTCGACCCGCAGGGTATCTGAGGAGTGTACTCTTTGCAATTTTCAAAAAATTTTCCCCTCCCCAAAAATGGCGGCCATTTTGAATTTTCGAATTTTTGCCAAAAATGGCAAAACACAAATTTGCTTCTATCTCCTTAACCGTGCGAGATAGAGCGATTTCGTCGAAATTTTCGACCCACAGGGTATCTAAGGAATGTAATATTTGCAATTTTCCAAAAATTTTCCCCTCCCCAAAAATGGCGGCCATTTTGAATTTTCGAATTTTTGCCAAAAATGGCAAAACACAAATTTGCTTCTATCTCCTTAACCGTGCGAGATAGAGCGATTTCGTCGAAATTTTCGACCCACAGGGTATCTAAGGAATGTAATATTTGCAATTTTCAAAAAAATTTCCCCTCCCCAAAAATGGCGGCCATTTTGAATTTTCGAATTTTTGCCAAAAATGGCAAAACACAAATTTGCTTCTATCTCCTTAACCGTGCGAGATAGAGCGATTTCGGCAAAATTTTCGACCCACAGGGGATCTAAGGAATGCAATCTTTGCAATTTTCCAAAAATTTTCCCCTCCCCAAAAATGGCGGCCATTTTGAATTTTCGAATTTTTGCCAAAAATGGCAAAACACTAATTTGCTTCTATCTCCTTAACCGTGCGAGATAGAGCGATTTCGGCAAAATTTTCGACACACAGGGTATCTAAGCAATGCAATCTTTGCAATTTTCAAAATATTTTCCCCTCCCCAAAAATGGCGGCCATTTTGAATTTTTGCCAAAAATGGCAAAACACAAATTTGCTTCTATCTCCTTAACCGTGCGAGATAGAGCGATTTTGTCGAAATTTTCGACCCACAGGGTATCTAAGGAATGTAATATTTGCAATTTTCAAAAAATTTTCCCCTCCCCAAAAATGGCGGCCATTTTGAATTTTCGAATTTTTGCCAAAAATGGCAAAACACAAATTTGCTTCTATCTCCTTAACCGTGCGAGATAGAGCGATTTCGGCAAAATTTTCGACACACAGGGTATCTAACCAATGCAATCTTTGCAATTTTCAAAATATTTTCCCCTCCCCAAAAATGGCGGCCATTTTGAATTTTTGAATTTTTGCCAAAAATGGCAAAACACAAATTTGCTTCTATCTCCTTAACCGTGCGAGATAGAGCGATTTCGTCGAAATTTTCGACCCACAGGGTATCTAAGGAATGTAATATTTGCAATTTTCAAAAAAATTTCCCCTCCCCAAAAATGGCGGCCATTTTGAATTTTCGAATTTTTGCCAAAAATGGCAAAACACAAATTTGCTTCTATCTCCTTAACCGTGCGAGATAGAGCGATTTCATCGAAATTTTCGACCCACAGGGTATCTAAGGAATGTAATATTTGCAATTTTCAAAAAATTTTCCCCTCCCCAAAAATGGCGGCCATTTTGAATTTTCGAATTTTTGCCAAAAATGGCAAAACACAAATTTGCTTCTATCTCCTTAACCGTGCGAGATAGAGCGATTTCGGCAAAATTTTCGACACACAGGGTATCTAACCAATGCAATCTTTGCAATTTTCAAAATATTTTCCCCTCCCCAAAAATGGCGGCCATTTTGAATTTTCGAATTTTTGCCAAAAATGGCAAAACACAAATTTGCTTCTATCTCCTTAACCGTGCCAGATAGAGTGATTTCGTCAAAATTTTCGACCCACAGGGTATCTAAGGAATGTAATATTTGCAATTTTCAAAAAATTTTCCCCTCCCCAAAAATGGCGGCCATTTTGAATTTTCGAATTTTTGCCAAAAATGGCAAAACACAAATTTGCTTCTATCTCCTTAACCGTGCGAGATAGAGCGATTTCGTCGAAATTTTCGACCCACAGGGTATCTAAGGAATGTAATATTTGCAATTTTCAAAAAAATTTCCCCTCCCCAAAAATGGCGGCCATTTTGAATTTTCGAATTTTTGCCAAAAATGGCAAAACACAAATTTGCTTCTATCTCCTTAACCGTGCGAGATAGAGCGATTTCATCGAAATTTTCGACCCACAGGGTATCTAAGGAATGTAATATTTGCAATTTTCAAAAAATTTTCCCCTCCCCAAAAATGGCGGCCATTTTGAATTTTCGAATTTTTGCCAAAAATGGCAAAACACAAATTTGCTTCTATCTCCTTAACCGTGCGAGATAGAGCGATTTCGTCGAAATTTTCGACCCACAGGGTATCTAAGGAATGCAATCTTTGCAATTTTCCAAAAATTTTCCCCTCCCCAAAAATGGCGGCCATTTTGAATTTTCGAATTTTTGCCAAAAATGGCAAAACACAAATTTGCTTCTATCTCCTTAACCGTGCCAGATAGAGTGATTTCGTCAAAATTTTCGACCCACAGGGTATCTGAGCATTGTACTCTTGGTAATTTCTAAAAAATTTTCCCCTCCCCTAAAATGGCGGCCATTTTGAATTTTCAAATTTTTGCCAAAAATGGCAAAACACAAATTTGCTTCTATCTCCTTAACCATGCGAGATAGAGCGATTTCGTCGAAATTTTCAACCCACAGGGTATCTAAGGAATGTAATCTTTGCAATTTTCAAAAAATTTTCCCCTCCCCAAAAATGGCAGCCATTTTGAATTTTCGAATTTTTGCCCAAAATGGAAAAACACAAACTGGCCTTAACCGTGCAAAATAGAGTTATTTTGTTGAAATTTTCGACCCATAGGGTATCTAAGAAATGTACTCTTGGCAATTTTCAAAAAAATTTCCTTTTCCCAATAATGGCGGCCATTTTGAATTTTCAAATTTTTGCCAAAAATAGAAAAACAGGAATTGGCTTCTATCTTCTTAACCGTGCAAGATAGAGTGATTTCGTCAAAATTTTCAACCCAACCAATGCAAAAAGGCATGAAGCTGAAATAAATTACATCTACACTATCAAATATTTAAGCATCATTGATATATTTTACAAATGAAACAGGGTCTTGTAAGACTACTGTACAATTTGGGCAAAAGGTTCATGGGTGGACATTACACATGATAATGTGTGTTCTTCTATGCTATCCTGTTTCTATTCGCATCTACTATCAACAGGGCGGCCTATTTCTAGTTTTTGTTTGTTATGTATGTCCCCCAAAAAGTTTCAGATCTGTTGTTTAATTGCTAAGGTCTCTTTAACAATTGTAAAATGCCCACAGAAACCCAATTTATGTACATTATGCCACTTTAAAGCCCAGTAACTGTCAAACTATGTGGGTTATACAGCTGAAATCTTTGAATTTTTAAAAGGAAATGCCTGTCTATTTAAATTTTGAATATTAATAATGTTATGGCTATCTTAGTCTTTTAAGAACTTATTTTTGTGTGTTATACCTCTGCTTGCTGAGTTTTTAACTTTTTAAAATGAAACTGGTTAAACATATTCAAGTAGACAAAATGGACACTTTAAGTGAGCTTTAAGTCCCAATATTAATGAAATTATATCCTTATGTAGTAAAACTAGGGGATTTTTAACCCTCAACTAGCCCAGTTTTATTCAACTTGCCTCAGTTAATTTTGACACAGCTCCTACAGTTATGAACTCATTTCAGTTGATAATCACATACTTAAAATTCTCAATTCTTTTTGTATTTGAGTACCCCTTTTATATAGATTGTTTGTTTACCATTTATGCATCCCCCACCCGGATTCCCCCCACCCACCTCTGGGACCTCCAGCTATATTGAGTGACACTAAATAAACGAAGGTATTTAATGATATCAGATGAGAAACAAAGAACTCAATGGGGTTGCAGATCTTGTGTAATAGTGAGAGAGGTGTGGAGAAGGGGAGAGGGGTGGGGGTGGGAGGTGGTGGGCTTCATTACATATAACACAAAGGGGAGTCAGAACTGAGATTGTGTCACATATTTAGGTTGCATATATATGGACCACATATATAGGTATAGAGGAAATGAATAACTGAAAACAATTTGCAAATTCTAAAAATAATATAATAAAATAATAATATAAATAATTTTTTTTTAAATAATATTTTAGTTGTGAACAAATATAGAAACAGATATGTGCTTTTGGGATTATGAATTTTAGAATGGACATTGAATCATCAATCATTTAAATACTTTGAAGGAAGATTGAAAAGTATGATGAGTTGAGTTAAAAATAATATTTTATTTGTCAACAAATATAGAAACAGATATGCTCTTTTGGGATTATTATTTTAGAATGGACATTCAATCATCAATCATTTAAATACTTTGAAAATAGGTTTAAAGTTATCATTGCAGGAAGATTGAAAATATAATTTGAGTTATGTATTCGGCGTCTGGGGATACACCATCTTCCTTGGAAGATATAAACAGAGTAGATTGATGTGCTGAAGTTCATATAATAATGGGTAATTATGTTTTAAAAAATTCCCGATCAAAACCTGTGGCGTGAGTGATGACCTGTCTGGGGATATGTTGGCGCCGAGTTGGCCCAATCTAGTTATCTCTAAAAGTATTGCGGATATCCAATTTTTATCAAATAACTCATTCCTCTACTTTTGGGGGAGCTTTCACATGGTGAAGTTCCAGACCCGTAGCTAATTACTCACCTACTCAAAATGAGTAAATATGAATTATCCCTAAAAGTATTGGGGATATCCAATTTTTCTTAAATAACTCATTCACCTACTTTTGGAAGAGCTTTCACTTGGTGAAGTTTCAGACCCGTAGCTAATTATTCACCTACTCAAAATGAGTAAATGCTAATTATCCCTAAAAGTATTGTGGATATCTAATTTTTATCAAATTACTCATTCATCTACTTTTGGGAGAGCTTTTACATGGTGAAGTTTCAGACCCGTAGCTAATTACTCACCTACTCAAAATGAGTAAATGTGAATTATCCCTAAAAGTATTGGGGATATCCAATTTTTCTTAAATAACTCATTCACCTACTTTTGCAAGAGCTTTCACTTGGTGAAGTTTCAGACCCGTAGCTAATTATTCACCTACTCAAAATGAGTAAATGCTAATTGTATCCCCGACGCGAAGCGGGGATACTATGGATTCATCATCGTCGTCGTCCGCGTCCGCAGAGATTTCTTGTTAGCGACCTACAGTCCACATTTCTTTCCGGATTTCTTTCATATTTGGCAGGTGGCTTGATATGGTAGAGGACTCGCCACCCTATCTTTTTGGTAGGCTTTATGTCTAAATTAGGCCTGTGGTAGACAAAAATGTCTAAAATGTGGAATGTTGCTTGTTAGCGACCTACAGTCCACATTTCTTTCCAGATTTCTTTCATATTTGGCAGGTGGCTTGGTATGCTAGAGGACTCGCCACCCTATCTTTTTGGTAGGCTTTATGTCTAAATTAGGCCTCTGGTAGACAAAAATGTCTAAAATGCATTAAAATTCATGAAATCATGCACTAAATCACTTGTAACTTGAAAAGTGTTGCATTTAGAGCATTTTGTTAAAATATGTTATGAAGATACTTTTTTCATAGCTACAACATGGTGAGTAACTTGGGTGTCTGTCTCAATAGCTAAGTGAGTAATAGCTACTTTTTGGCTTTTCAGTAACTTCCATCGTGAGTAAAATCACTTGTAACTTGAAAACTATTGCATTTAGAGTATTTTGTTTCAATATGTTATTCAGCTATTTTTGGGTCAGCTATAACATAGTAAAATTTCAGACCTGTAGCTCATGGCATAGCTGAGTAATAGCTACTTTTAGGTTATCACTGTTGAGTAAATTGCTTATAACTTCAAAAGTATTACATTTAGAGTATTTTGTTTCAATATGTTATTCACCTATTTCGGAGTCAGCTATAACATAGTGAAGTTCCAGACCTGTGGCTCATTGCATAGCTGAGTAATAGCTACTTTGAAGTTCACACTGTTGAGTAAATCAGTTGTAATTGGAAAACTATTGCATTTACAGAAATTTGTGTAAATATGTTATTCAGCTATTTTTGGGTCAGCTATAACATAGTAAAATTTCAGACCTGTAGCTCATGGCATAGCTGAGTAATAGCTACTTTTAGGTTATCACTGTTGAGTAAATTGCTTATAACTTCAAAAGTATTACATTTAGAGTATTTTCTCTCAATATGTTATTCACCTATTTCGGAGTCAGCTATAACATAGTGAAGTTCCAGACCTGTGGCTCATTGCATAGCTGAGTAATAGCTACTTTGAAGTTCACACTGTTGAGTAAATCAGTTATAATTGGAAAACTATTGCATTTACAGAAATTTGTGTAAATATGTTATTCAGCTACTTTTGGGTCAGCTATAACATAGTAAAATTTCAGACCTGTAGCTCATGGCATAGCTGAGTAATAGCTACTTTTAGGTTATCACTGTTGAGTAAATTGTTTATAACTTCAAAAGTATTACATTTAGAGTATTTTGTTTCAATATGTTATTCACCTATTTCGGAGTCAGCTTTAACATAGTGAAGTTTCAGACCTGTGGCTCATTGCATAGCTGAGTAATAGCTACTTTGAAGTTCACACTGTTGAGTAAATCAGTTGTAATTGGAAAACTATTGCATTTACAGAAATTTGTGTAAATATGTTATTCAGCTACTTTTGGGTCAGCTATAACATAGTAAAATTTCAGACCTGTAGCTCATGGCATAGCTGAGTAATAGCTACTTTTAGGTTATCACTGTTGAGTAAATTGCTTATAACTTCAAAAGTATTACATTTAGAGTATTTTGTTTCAATATGTTATTCACCTATTTCGGAGTCAGCTATAACATAGTGAAGTTCCAGACCTGTGGCTCATTGCATAGCTGAGTAATAGCTACTTTGAAGTTCACACTGTTGAGTAAATCAGTTGTAATTAGAAAACTATTGCATTTACAGAAATTTGTGTAAATATGTTATTCAGCTACTTTTGGGTCAGCTATAACATAGTAAAATTTCAGACCTGTAGCTCATGGCATAGCTGAGTAATAGCTACTTTTAGGTTATCACTGTTGAGTAAATTGCTTATAACTTCAAAAGTACATGTATTACATTTAGAGTATTTTGTTTCAATATGTTATTCACCTATTTCAGAGTCAGCTATAACATAGTGAAGTTCCAGACCTGTGGCTCATTGCATAGCTGAGTAATAGCTACTTTGAAGTTCACACTGTTAAGTAAATCAGTTGTAATTGGAAAACTATTGCATTTACAGAAATTTGTGTAAAAATGTTATTTAGCTACTTTTGGGTCAGCTATAACATAGTGAAATTACAGACCTGTAGCTCATGGCACAACTGAGCAATAGCTATTTTCAGGTAATGACTGTTGAGTAAATGACTTGTAACTTGAAAAATATTGCATTTGGAGTATTTTGTTAAAATATGTTGTTCACCTACTTTTGGGTCAGCTATAACGTCGTGAAATTACAGACTTATAGCTCATGGCATAGCTGAGCAATAGCTATTTTCAGGTTCTCACTATTGAGTAAATCAGTTCTAACTTGAAAACTATTGCATTTACAGTATTTTGCTTAAATATGTTGTTCACCTAATTTTGGGTCAGCTATAACATAGAAAAAATTCAGACATGTAGCTCATTGCATAGCTGAGTAATAGCTACTTTGAGGTTATCACTGTTGAGTAAATCAGTTATAACGTGAAAACTATTACATTTACAGTATTTTGTTTAAATATGTTATTCACATAATTTTTGGTCAGCTATAACAGAGTGAAATTGCAGACCTCTATGTCATGGCATAGCTTACCAATATCTACTTTCAGGTTCTCACTGTTGAGTAAATCATTGTATCCACTGGAAAGCCGCAGTGTGTAGAGAGATTTCACCATTACCGCTCTAACGAAAAAAATATTATAGCTAGCCTTCTCAAGTTTGCAAGGTATATTAGAGGGTGCACCACAGTATTCTATTGGTAGGCTTTATGTCTAAATTAGGCCTGTGGCTAAATTACTTGCCTACTAAAAATGAGTAATTCTGCATTTTCTCTAAAAGTATTGCAGATAGCAAATTTTTCTTAAATAACTCATTCACCTACTTTTGGGAGAGCTTTCACATGCTGAAGTTCCAGACCTGTAGGTAATTACTCACCTACTCAAAATGAGTAAATGCGAATTATCTCTAAAAGTATTGCAGATAGCCAATTTTTCTCAAATAACTCATTCACCTACTTTTGGGAGAGCTTTCACTTGAAGTTTCAGACCCGTAGGTAATTACTCACCTACTGAAAATGAGTAAATGCAAATTATCTCTAAAAGTATTCCAGATAGCCAATTTTTGTCAAATAACTCCTTCACCTACTTTTGGGAGACCTTTCACTTGGTGAGGTTTCAGACCTGTAGCTAATTATTCACCTACTCAAAATGAGTAAATACTAATTATCTCTAAAAGTATTGCAGATATCCAATTTTTATCAAATAACTCATTCATCTACTTTTGGGACAGCTTTCACATGGTGAAGTTCCAGACCTGTAGGTAATTACCAGTGTTTCCGTTTACGCACAAACGTGCGTAAATTTACGTCGACATCAAGCGATTTACGCACATAATATTTAACTGAGCGTCAGACTGACGCAGAAGTATTTGTAAAAAGAAATACTGATATTTCGTCAATATATGCAGCAATTCTTTATTTATTCCAATTTCAAAACAAAAATGGCCGATTTCCTGTTTGTTTACCTGTCAATGCGCATGCGTGGGATCAAAAGGTCGAGAGGTGAAGAGTTCACGAGGTCACGCATGCGCATTCGCGTTAGTCAAGAAAGGACTCGAGATTTATTTTTTAATGAAAGATAGATGCACATGCAATAAAAACAGCACTGAAGATAATTTTTAATGAAAGATAGATGCACATGCAATAAAAACAGCACTGAAGATAAGCTATATATTTTAAAATTTCATGTGAGATGAGAGCTACGCAGATCCATCTTCGACGGCCAGTGTTATAATGTACCCTTGCAAATCTTATTCGAAACGTTACATATCGAAAGAAAAGGTGATCTGTGCCAGGACACCATTGGAAACAACGTTTCCGAACGATGACAAATACCTTGTGCAGGGGGGATACGTTCTACTAAATCTCGGAAATTCTTGAATATTTAACCCCGGAAAATATTACCTCTGAAATTCAAAAATATTTACAGGGGTTGTAGCAAAATCACTGTAACTTTGGAACCACTCAATGGATTTTTGTCAAATAAAAAGCAACTTAAACTACAATAATTTGTCTTTCAAACAGTATAGATATCATATTTGTAGTGTAAATAAAATAATTTTTTAGAAACTATCAACATATACTATATTCAGTAGTTCATTAGTGCTTCTGTTCATTTTTGCTACCTTAAAAATCATCCAAAAATAAGAGGAAAAATTCAAATATATTTTTTGACTGTTTTCTTTACCCTGATATACCTTCAGATATTTTTATGAATGTACAACAATGTACAGTGTACTATAATTTATTTTCAAAGTCATAAATAAATTTAAATCTGATTTATTGCTTTTTAGTAACTGGGTGTATCTAAACATTGTTTTTTGAGGAAAATCTGGCAGAATATCACTTGTACCCCATATTCGATGGCCCATGGGTACATGGTACCCCACATTTCGTAACTCTTAACACACACACTGTCTTTTTCAGGTATTTTAGGTATTGTTTGTCCATTATTTTTCTAACCGGCAGTTTAAGTAGAAGGGGGTCAAGCCTAACTGACCCTCAAAAATTTTGATTGACCCCCGGTTTTCAAAGGAGGGGGTCAACTGACCTCCAGAAAAAAGAGGCTCAGGAAACACTGATTACTCACCTACTGAAAATGAGTAAATTTGAATTATCTCTAAAAGTATTGTAGGTAGCCAATTTTTCTCAAATAACTCATTCGCCTACTTTTGAGAGAGCTTTCACTTGAAGTTTCAGACCCGTAGCTAATTATTCACCTACTCAAAATGAGTAAATGCGAATTATCTCTAGAAGTATTGCAGATAGCCAGTATTTCTCAAATAACTCATTAATATAAAAACAACTTATAGGAAGTCATGGGCTGCAAATCTTTTCATGTGGTCAGATTTGACCTTGGGCCCCTCCTGCTTATTATTGGTCCTAGAGGTTTGCAATGTGAAAACGACTTATAGGAAATCATGGGCTGCGAATCTTTTGATCAGGTCAGACTTCACCTTGGGCCCCTGCTACAGGGTCAAATAAGGGTAACCAAACTTAAAAGTGCTTTCAGCTTGCTTATTAACGAAAAATGCTGTTTATCTTCTAAACTATGTTAGTTGGCCTTTGTCGGTGGATACATCCAGCATCTGGCCACAGATGCGTCCTTAGTCTAGTTATCTCTAAAAGTATTGTGGATATCTAATTTTTTTCAAATTACTCGTTCATCTACTTTTGGGAGAGCTTTCACATAGTGAAGTTCCACACCCGTAGCTAATTACTCACCTACTCAAAATGAGTAAATGTGAATTATCCCTAAAAGTATTGGGGATATCCAATTTTTATCTCCCGCCGGGCTAAAGCCCGGGAGGGAGATTATGAAATGATGCCTGTTAGTGAGTGGAATCGCCTCAATTTTCGCGGTCGATTATTCGTCCAATTTTCCGACCGATGATCGACCCATAATCGACTTTTTTACTCCACTGTAAGAAAATATATCATGAAACACTTTCCGGGATGAAGTATTTGTCAATCCGTAAGAATAACGGTGTTTCCGACATTTAGAACCTACCAAAAGCACTCACTTCTGGTAAATATGGCGGTAGACATAAACAAACCCAAATTCGTGACAAATCTCATTATTTATCAAAGGAAAGTTAAGGAAATAGCTTAAAATATAAAAAAACACGTGGATAATGAGACACATAAGGAAGGGTAAGATTTAATCGATTTCTAGAAGTTGTCAGTGACCGAATGCGATTGTACCATAACGCCGACGATTAATCGAACGTTGGTCTAATCGTCCCATCACTAATGCCTGTGTGTGTGTGCGTGCGTGCGTGCGTGCGTGCATGCGTGCGTGTGTGCGTGCGTTAGTTAGTCACGCAGATTCCTCCAAAACTACTACAGCTACAGATTTTTTGTAAATTAATTGTCCCAATGAATTTTCACGCCCTCGAAAATTTTTTTGGTTTTATGGACTTAGGCCTAAAGATAACTGAGTAATAGCTATCTTAGCTACTTGGAGTAAAGGGCTCATAACTCAAAAACTATTGCAGTTACAACTTTTTCTTCAAATATGTTGTTCAGCTACTTTGTCCTTAGCTATAAGATGGTACATAGTTTGGGGTCCCATTGCATGCCATAAGTGAGTAATAGCTATTTTCTCATTTGTAGCTAAATAACAAAAGGAGTAAATGTCAAATATCTTCAAAAGTATTAGAGTTACAGAAATCTTTTCAAATATGTTGTTCATCTACTTTTTGGTAAGCTATCACATAGTAAAGTTTCAGACCTGTTGCACCTTGGATAGCTGAGTAATAGCTACTTTGAAATTCTGACTGTTGAGTAAAGCCATTGTAACTCCAAAACTATTGCAGTTAGAGTGTTTTCCTAAAATATGTTGTTCAGCTACTTTGTCCTTAGCTATAAGATGGTACATAGTTTGGGGTTCTATTGCATGCCATAAGTGAGTAATAGCTATTTTCTCATTTGTAGCTAAATAACAAAAGAAGTAAATGCCAAGTATCTTCAAAAGTATTACAGTTACAGAAATCTTTTCAAATATGTTATTCATCTACTTTTGGGTAAGCTATCACATAATAAAGTTTCAGACCTGTTGCACCGTGGATAGCTGAGTAATAGCTACTTTGAAATTCCGACTGTTGAGTAAAGCCATTGTATCTCCAAAACTATTGCAGTTAGAGTGTTTTCCTAAAATATGTTGTTCAGCTACTTTGTCCTTAGCTATAAGATGGTACATAGTTTGGGGTTCTATTGCATGCCATAAGTGAGTAATAGCTATTTTCTCATTTGTAGCTAAATAACAAAAGAAGTAAATGCCAAATATCTTCAAAAGTATTAGAGTTACAGAAATCTTTTCAAATATGTTATTCATCTACTTTTGGGTAAGCTATCACATAGTTAAGTTTCAGACCTGTTGCACCATGGATAGCTGAGTAATAGCTACTTTCAAATTCCGACTGTTGAGTAAAGCCATTGTATCTCCAAAACTATTGCAGTTACAGTGTTTTCCTAAAATATGTTGTTCAGCTACTTTGTCCTTAGCTATAAGATGGTACATAGTTTGGGGTTCTATTGCATGCCATAAGTGAGTAATAGCTATTTTCTCATTTGTAGCTAAATAACAAAAGAAGTAAATGTCAAATATCTTCAAAAGTATTAAAGTTAGGGAAATCTTTTCAAATATGTTGTCCATCTACTTTTTGGTAAGCTATTACATAGTAAAGTTTCAGACCTGTTGAACCTTTGATAGCTGAGTCATAGCTACTTTCAAATTCCGACTGTTGAGTAAAGCCATTGTATCTCCAAAACTATTGCAGTTAGAGTGTTTTCCTAAAATATGTTGTTCAGCTACTTTGTCCTTAGCTATAAGATGGTACATAGTTTGGGGTTCTATTGCGTGCCATAAGTGAGTAATAGCTATTTTCTCATTTGTAGCTAAATAACAAAAGAAGTAAATGTCAAATATCTTCAAAAGTATTAAAGTTAGGGAAATCTTTTCAAATATGTTGTCCATCTACTTTTTGGGTAAGCTATCACATAGTAAAGTTTCAGACCTGTTGAATCTTTGATAGCTGAGTAATAGCTACTTTGAAATTCTGATTGTTGAGTAAAGCCATTGTAACTCCAAAACTATTGTAGTTAGAGTGTTTGCCTAAAATATGTTGTTCAGCTACTTTGTCCTTAGCTATAAGATGGTACATAGTTTGGGGTTCTATTGCATGCCATAAGTGAGTAATAGCTATTTTCTCATTTGTAGCTAATTGAGAGCTTTCACTTGGTGAAGTTTCAGACCCTTAGCTAATTACTCACCTACTCAAAATGAGTAAATGCGAATTATCTCTAAAAGTATTGCAGATAGCCAATTTTTCTCAACTCATTCACCTACTTTTGGAAGAGCTTTCACATGGTCAAGTTTCAGACCCGTAGCTAATTACTCAAAATGAGTAAATGCGAATTATCTCTAAAAGTATTGCAGATAGCCAATTTTTCTCAAATAACTCATTCACCTACTTTTGAGAGAGCTTTCACTTGGTGAAGTTTCAGACCTGTAGCTAATTATTCACCTACTCAAAATGAGTAAATGCTAATTATCTCTAAAAGTATTGCAGATAGTCAATTTTTCTCAAATAACTCATTCACTTACTTTTGAGAGAGCTTTCACTTCGTGAAGTTTCAGACCCGTAGCTAATTATTCACCTGCTGAAAATGAGTAAATGCTAATTATCTCTAAAAGTATTGCAGGTAGCCAATTTTTCTCAAATAACTCCTTCAAGTACTTTTGGAAGAGCTTTCACATGGTGAAGTTTCAGATCCGTAGCTAATTACTCACCTACTCAAAATGAGTAAATGTGAATTATCTCTAAAATTATTGCAGATAGACAACTTTTCTCAAATAACTCGTTCATCTACTTTTGGGAGAGCTTTCACTTCGTAAAGTAGCTAATTATTCACCTGCTGAAAATGAGTAAATGCTAATTATCTCTAAAAGTATTGCAGGTAGCCAATTTTTCTCAAATAACTCCTTCAGGTACTTTTGGAAGAGCTTTCACATGGTGAAGTTTCAGATCCGTAGCTAATTACTCACCTACTCAAAATGAGTAAATACGAATTATCTCTAAAATTATTGCAGATAGACAACTTTTCTCAAATAACTCGTTCATCTACTTTTGGGAGAGCTTTCACTTGGTAAAGTTTCAGACCTGTAGCTAATTATTCACCTGCTGAAAATGAGTAAATGCTAATTATCTCTAAAAGTATTGCAGGTAGCCAATTTTTCTCAAATAACTCCTTCACATACTTTTGGAAGAGCTTTCACATGGTCAAGTTTCAGATCCGTAGCTAATTACTCACCTACTCAAAATGAGTAAATACGAATTATCTCTAAAAGTATTGCAGATAGCCAATTTTCTCAGGTAACTCATTCACCTACTTCTGGGAGAGCTTTCACATGGTGAAATTTCAGACCCATAGCTAATTACTCACCTACTCAAAATGAGTAAATGCTAATTATCTCTAAAAGTATTGCAGATAGCCAATTTTTCTCAAATAACTCATTCACCTACTATTGGGAGAGCTTTCACTTGGTGAAGTTTCAAACCCGTAGCTAATTGTTCACCTACTCAAAATGAGTAAATGCTAATTATCTCTAAAAGTATTGCGGATAGCCAATTTTTCTCATATAACTCGTTCACCTACTTTTGGGAGAGCTTTCACTTGGTGAAGTTTCAGACCTGTAGCTAATTACTCACCTACTCAAAATGAGTAAATGCTAATTATCTCTAAAAGTACTGTGGATATCTAATTTTTATCAAATTACTCGTTTATCTACTTTTGGGACAGCTTTCACATGGTGAAGTTCCACACCCGTAGCTAATTACTCACCTACTCAAAATGAGTAAATGTGAATTATCTGTAAAAGTATTGCAGATATCCAGTTTTTCTCAAATAACTCATTCACCTACTTTTGAGAGAGCTTTTACTTGGTGAGGTTTTACACCCGTAGCTAATTATTCACCTACTCAAAATGAGTAAATGTGAAATATCTCCAAAAGTATTGCGGATATCTAATTTTTATCAAATAACTCATTCATCTACTTTTGGGAGGGCTTTCACATGGTGACGTTTCAGACCCGTAGCTAATTATTCACCTACTCAAAATGAGTAAATGATAATTATCTCTAAAAGTATTGCAGATAGCCAATTTTTATCAAATAACTCATTCACCTACTTTTGGGAGAGCTTTCACTTGGTGAATTTTCAGAGCCGTAGCTAATTATTCACCTCCTCAAAATGAGTAAATGCTAATTATCTCTAAAAGTATTGCGGGTATCCAATTTTTATCAAATTACTCGTTCATCTACTTTTGGGAGAGCTTTCACATGGTGAAGTTCCAGACCCGTAGCTAATTACTCGCCTAATCAAAATGAGTAAATGTGAATTATCTGTAAAAGTATTGCAGATAGCCAATTTTTCTCAAATAACTCATTTGAGCTACGTTTGGGAGAGCTTTCACTTGGTGAAGTTTCACACCCGTAGTTAATTATTCACCTACTCAAAATGAGTAAATGCGAATTATCTCTACAAGTATTGCAGATAGCCAGTATTTCTGAAATAACTCATTCCATACATTTTGGAGAGCTTTCAATTAGTGAATTTTCAGATCCGTAGCTAATTACTCACCTACTCAAAATGAGTAACTGCCTATTATCACTAAAAGTATTGCAGATAGCCAATATTTCTCAAATAACTCATTCACCTACATTTTGGAGAGCTTTCACATGCTAAATTTTTTTAATGAATTTTTAAAATAATTTTTAATGCATTAAAATTCATGAAATCATGCACTAAATCAATTGTAACTTGAAAAGTATTACATTTAGAGCACCTTGTTAAAATATGTTATCTTTAGTACATCTAATTTATATGGCGGGAGATAAATGCATGCGTCAGAATGCTTGTTATTATTAAAACTTTCACCTAATAGTGCAATCTCCATTGACGGCTATGCTTAAGATATTTCACAGCTTCATAGTATTTAGTTTACAGTCATTTTGCTATTGAATTGTCTTGTTTTAATACTTTGTCTATACATACATTTTTTTTTAAAAAAGTCTGTGGGGTATTGTCATCTCTGATTATATTTTTCTCTATCTATTTAAGAATGGGCAGTCAGCAATTTTAATGCTGTAAATTGCTATGTCTAAAGTCTCTGCAAAATATACCTATTTCCATCTTCTCATCTTCTGCTTTGCATGTGTGCTTTTTGGGATGCTTCGTTTTTGTTTACGAAAGCATTTTTCTTGTTGTTCTTGCAGTCATAGATATGGTTTTTATGTCGTCACTCTGCGGCGTGGGCGTACACGTCCACGTGAACAACTTCTCCAAAACTACAAGGCCTAGAGACATGCTGTATTTTTAAAAAGATACCTTATCTATCGAGGATGAAAAATTGTTCAAGGCATGCAAATCTGTCTGTTCGTCTTTGGTAGAGACATTATAAGGGAGGTACCCCCACCAAAAGTGTGAAAATTTCAACACTTTATCACAATTTTCTCAGTGACTATTGCAGACATTTCTCTCATATCTTGCATATATGTACTAGGCCAGAGGTAAATTCTCTTGTGTGAGTGTGAGACCTGGATCTGTCTTATTTTTTTTTAATAAATTTTTTTAATAATTTTTAATGCATTAAAATTCATGAAATCATGCACTAAATCACTTATAACTTGAAAAGTGTTGCATTTAGAGCATTTTGTTAAAATATGTTATTCAGCTACTTTTTTCAGAGCTACAACATGGTGAGTAACTTGGGTGTCTGTCTCAATAGCTAAGTGAGTAATAGCTACTTTTGGGCTTTTCAGTAACTTCCATCATGAGTAAAATCACTTGTAACTTGAAAACTATTGCATTTAGAGAATCTTGTATTCATATGTTATTCAGCTACTTTTGGGTCAGCTATAACATGGTAAAATTTCAGACCTGTAGCTCATGGCATAGCTGAGTAATAGCTACTTTTAGGTTATCACTGTTGAGTAAATCACTTATAACTTGAAAACTATTGCATTTAGAGTATTTTGTTTCAATATGTTATTTACCTATTTTGGGGTCAGCTATAACATAGTGAAGTTCCAGACCTGTGGCTCATTGCATAGCTGAGTAATAGCTACTTTGAAGTTCTCACTGTTGAGTAAATCAGTTGTAATTGGAAAACTATTGCATTTACAGAAATTTGTGTAAATATGTTATTCAGCTACTTTTGGGTCAGCTATAACATAGTGAAATTACAGACCTGTAGCTCATGGCACAACTGAGCAATAGCTATTTTCAGGTACTGACTGTTGAGTAAATCACTTGTAACTTGAAAAATATTGCATTTGGAGTATTTTGTTAAAATATGTTGTTCACCTACTTTTTGGTCAGCTATAACATAGTGAAATTACAGACCTATAACTCATGGCATAGCTGAGCAATAGCTATTTTCAGGTTCTCACTATTGAGTAAATCAGTTGTAACTTGAAAACTATTGCATTTACAGTATTTTGGTTGAATATGTTGTTCACCTACTTTTGGGTCAGCTATAACATAGTAAAAATTCAGACATGTAGCTCATTGCATTTCTGAGTAATAGCTACTTTCAGGTTATCACTATTGAGTAAATCAGTTGTAACTTGAAAACTATTGCATTTAGAGTATTTTGTTTAAATGTGTTATTCACGTAATTTTTGGTCAGCTATAACATAGTGAAATTACAGACCTATAACTCATGGCATAGCTGAGCAATAGCTATTTTCAGGTTCTCACTATTGAGTAAATCAGTTGTAACTTGAAAACTATTGCATTTAGAGTATTTTGTTTAAATATGTTATTCACATAATTTTTGGTCAGCTATAACATAGTGAAATTGCAGACCTGTATGTCATGGCATAGCTGAGCAATAGCTACTTTCAGGTTGTCACTGTTGAGTAAATCATTGTATCCACTGGATAGCCGCAGTGTGTAGAGAGATTTCACCATTACCGCTCTAACGAAAAAAATATAGCTAGCCTTCTCAAGTTTGCAGGATATATTAATAACCATAAAATGTTGCCTGGGAATATTTTTGGCCTCATTTTGAAAAACAAAATGCCTGCCAGGGACGTTTATTCGACTTTAAACAAGGACTTTTGTTGGCCCTCTAGAGGAAAGGGTATTATAGGTAGAGATCTCAAATTCGCAGGATATGTTCCTCATTATAAAATCTTGACTGGGAATATTTTTGGCCTCATTTTGAAAAACAAGATGGCTGCCACAGGTGTTTCTTTGTCAGTCATGAAAAGTGCTTATATCTCTCTTATTATTGGTCCTAGAGGTTTGGGATGGTAAACCAACCTGTAGGAAATCATGGGCTGTGAATCTTTTGGTGTGGTCAGATTTGACCTTTGACCCCTCCTTCAAGGTCAAACAAGGATAGCCAAACTTAAAAGTGCTTATAACTCGCTTATTATTGGTTTGGGATGGTAAACAGACATATAGGAAATCATGGGCTGGGAATCTGTTGATGTGGTCCGATTTGACCTTGGACCCCTCCTTCAAGGTCAAATGAGGATACCCAAACTAAAAAGTGCTTATAACTCACTTATTATTGGTCCTAGAGGTTTGGAATGGAAAACGAACCTATAGAAAATCATGGGCTGGGAATCTTTTGGTGTAGTCGGATTTTACCTTGGACCCTGCCTTCAAGATCAAACGAGGATAGCCAAACTTAAAAGTGCTTATAACTCGCTTATTAATGGTCCTAGAAGTTTGGGATGGTAAACCAACATATAGGAAATCATGGGCTGGGATTCTTTTGGTGTGGTCAGATTTGACCTTGGACTCCTCCTTCAAGGTCAATTGAGGATAGCCAAACTTAAAATTGCTTATAACTCGCTTATTATTGGTCCTACAGGTTTGGGATGGTAAACCAACCTATAGAAAATCATGGGCTGGGAATCTTTTGGTGTGGTTGGATTTGACCTTGGACCCTGCCTTCAAAGTCAAATGAGGACAGCCAAACTTAAAAGTGCTTATAACTCACTTATTATTGGTCCTAGAGGTTTAGGATGGTAAACCAACCTATAGGAAATCATGGGTTGGGAATGTTTTGGTGTGGTTGGATTTGACCTTGGACCCCTTCTTCAAGGTGGAACGAGGATATTGCATTTGCAGTATTTCTTTAAATATGTTTTAACCTACTTTTTACACTTAAACAGTTACCTTGTTACTTTCTTTCATAATACCATTTGCAGGGCACAACATTTTTGTCCTTTTCTTCTGTCAGCTTTGGAATTTCTTTCAAACATGCTGTTCAATTACCATTTACTGTACTTCTGTACAGCACTTTCCCTGATAATTAAGCATTCCTGAAAGGGCGCTTCTTTGTTTTCGCCTCAGTTTCCTTGCTGCCGCCGCATTATGGTCTCCCTTGAATATTTCCCTTATTATTAGAAGGTTTCAAACCATATTTGGCAGTTATATACCTTAGGTACACCTCCCCCCCCCCCCTACTTGCTACACAGCCTTATAATTTGACACACCTGTTCATACTATCGAAAACGCGAGCTGATTAGATTTTGGGAGCAATCCCTTGAAAAATGTCTCATTTATGAGTGATTTTCTGACACCTTCCAATCTAAAAGCCTTAAATTTAGGTCAACCCCCCCTATTATCTTCTTAAGTATTGCATTTAGAGCCATAAAATGTATTGGGAGGTATTAGGAAACCATATGTGGAGAGTCTACATAGCCGGTCAGTTTTACCCCCCGGCCCCCCCTTATGGGTCAAACTGGGGTCATAAAATAGCTGATTTTGAGTTTTTGCCTTATATCTCCTTTATTGTTGCTTTTATAGCTTCAGAATGTATTAAGAGGTATTGGGAAAGCATATGTGGAGAGTCTACATAGCCGGTCAGTTTTACCCCCCGGCCCCCCCTTATGGGTCAAACTGGGGTCATAAAATAGCTGATTTGGAGTTTTTGCCTGATATCTCCTTTATCGTTGCTTTTATAGCTTTGGAATGTATTAAGAGGTATTGGGAAAGCATATGTGGAGAATCTAAATAGCTGGTCAGTTTTATCCTCCGACCCCCCTTATGGGTCAAACTGGGGTCATAAAATAGTTGCTTTGGAGTTTTGTCTTATATCTCCTTTATTGTTGCTTTTATACCTTGAGAATGTATTAAGAGGTATTGGGAAAGCATATGTGGAGAGTCTATATATCCGGTCAGTTTTACCCCCTGACCCCCCCTTATGGGCCAAACTGGGGTCATAAATAGCTGCTTTGGAGTTTTTGCCTTATATCTCCTTTATCATTGCTTTTATAGCTTTGGAATGTATTAAGAGGTATTGGGAAAGCATATGTGTAGAATCTAAATAGCCGGTCAGTTTTATCCCCCGACCCCCCCTTATAAGGCAAAACTCTAAAGCAACTATTTCATGACCCCAGTTTGACCCATATCTCCTTTATTGTTGCTTTTATACCTTAAGAATGCATTAAGAGGTATTGGGAAAGCATATCTGGAGAGTCTAAATCGCCGGTCAGTTTTACCCCCCGACCTCCCCTTATGGGCCAAACTGGGGTCATAAATAGCTGCTTTGGAGTTTTTGCCTGATATCTCCTTTATCGTTGCTTTTATAGCTTTGGAATGTATTAAGAGGTATTGGGAAAGCATATGTGGAGAATCTAAATAGCTGGTCAGTTTTATCCTCCGACCCCCCTTATGGGTCAAACTGGGGTCATAAAATAGTTGCTTTGGAGTTTTGTCTTATATCTCCTTTATTGTTGCTTTTATACCTTCAGAATGTATTAAGAGATATTGGGAAAGCATATGTGGAGAGTCTAAATAGCCTGTCAGTTTTACCCCCCGACTCCCCCTTATGGGCCAAACTGGGGTCATAAATAGCTGCTTTGGAGTTTTTGCCTTATATCTCCTTTATCATTGCTTTTCTAGCTTCAGGATGTATTAAAAGGTATTGGGAAAGCATATGTGGAGAATCTAAATAGCCGGTCAGTTTTATTCCCCCCCATGGGTCAAACTGGGGTCATAATACAGTTGCTTTGGAGTTTTTGCATTATAAGTCCGTTATTGTTTCTTTTATAGCTTCAGAATGTATTAAGAGATATTGGGAAAGCACATGTGGAGAATCCAAATAATCTCCTTCATTGTTAGTTTTATAGCTTCAGAATGTATTAAGAGGTATTGGGAAAGCATATGTGGAGAGTCTAAGTAGCCGGTCAGTTTTACCGCCCCCCCCCCTCCTTATGGGTCAAACTGGGGTAAAAAAAAATAGCTGTTTTGGAGTTTTTACCTGATATCTCCTTCATTGTTGCTTTTATAGCTTCGGAATGTATTAAGAGGTACTAGGAAACCATATCTGGACAGTCGAAATAGCCGGTTAGTTTTACCTCCTGACCCTCATGTATGGGTCAAACTGGGGGCATAAAATAGCTTTTGCTTTTATTGTTGCTTTTATGCTTTCACAATGTATTAAAAGCTATTGCAAAACCCTGTGGACAATCTGAATAGCAATACATATTTGCACACATGGTTATATATGAAGTTATCAATACTCGTTACTGAAATGCTTTGTAGCATTTACACAAAATTTACTTAAGTTATTCTTGACACTTAAACAGTGTGAAATATACACATCAGAATATTACTACAAGCATATTTAGTAGGCTTGGCTTAATGTTTTAATTAGAATAGGACATTTCCTCAAAAAAGCATAATATATGCTTTTTCCAATCTACAACACTTTCTCCAGCTTGTCTATGTCTACAACACTTGTTTATGTTAATTAAAGAAGACCTTTGTAGGATTTTCCCTCTCATGATATCATTAAGTGGGTTGGTTTATGTAACAGTACAGTGCAGCTTTGTGCATTCTTAGCTTTACAGCATCCTTATTAAAACCAGAAGGCATTTTAAACTCTCAGGGACGCTTCGCTTTTGTTAGCAAAAGCATTCTTCTAGTTATGCTTTCCTCTCATTATCACCTTCACAAATCAAAAACACTCAGTCAGCTGACACAGTGCCCGTTCACGGGCACTCTCCTCTTGTTATTTCTTGGCTGAAAAATTTATTTTTTTGTAAGCTCCCATTAAATTTATTTGTGTTTCTTTAAAAAGATTGCTCAACCTATCCACCCCTATTTCATTTAATTGCTTCAGATTGTAATGACGAAAGCCAGAAGCGCCTAAGACCTGAGCGAAAGAAGGCTGTTGGTGTGAAAAATGCACTGGAGGCATCATTCAGCTCTAGTAAAAGATGGATTGAAAAGGTGGGTTTGTTGCAAATGTACTTGATTGGTAGATTATATGCCCTTATCTCTTTGAATTGTGTTAGTCTTTTCATTAAATTTAATCAAATATATTATTACATCGATTGTCTCGGTGTCCGATTGCAAGCCAAAAGATAAGTTTTTATCATTTATTTATGAGTTTTCTGTTTGTACGAAATGCTTTTATTTATCCTCTGTTGTTGTACCATATTATGTTATCAGAGCCTTGATGTACTGAACAGAAGTCGCGATAGCAGTCTGAGTAGATCTCACAGATCATTCAGTGCAGAGCCTTGCATGTACAGCAGACAGACCTCCAGAACCACTAGCCAGTCCAATACACCCAGGTATAGAAAATTTGTCAGATTCTTATTCTTTTCAGTATGGCTCAGTATCAAAAAGTGTCTTTTGTAGCCAGATCATATGACTGTACATGCTGTACAAAAATATAAATGTTACAGGTAATTTGTATATCCAGGCATTATGCGTAATGACTGAACATTTCAATCATTTTACAAAATGCCTAAACAGTGAAGACATTTTGCAAATTTTCTTCCTCAAATTTGGCAGTACCCCTAGGAAATTTTCTGGACATGGTGTCATGACATTCCCACCAATCAGAGATGTCACATGACCAAAACTATGACCCTTGTTATGTTAAATATTTATAAAAGTGAAATTTTCAGTTATTTGTGGTTTTTAAGACCAGGTATAGTAGACTTCAACTGTATGTAAATATATTAAACTATGGCTGTTTCAGACACAGTATAACACTGGATGAAGATGTGGTGATGACGTCAGAAGTGGGAAATCTGTCAAATACCAGCACTCCTATTCCTGGCACTAGTGGGAGAACCACACCACTCACTGATGTAAGCACAAACCACAACCATGCAAAGAGAGGTTATACATACAATTCAAATACAGTTTTATTAAATGTACTGTGATTGCAAATGACTTATAACAAGCATGGGTACTTTAATTTAGTTGAAATTTCAAATCTGATCAAAAGTGATTGAATTTGATTGTTCCTGATGTTATTACCTTTATTAAAAAATATACCTATTTGTGTAATAACTGTGAACATTAAGCTTTACAGTTGATAGACTTTGATAAGATTTAAATAAAAAAAATCATTTCACTGCATCAAGTTACAGGAGTATAATACTGTTATTGTTTCTTTCAGTCTTGATATGCATTACACATGATGAAGGTACATCTTGTAATCATGTATGTTGCTTTTGATAAGGCTCTAGTGGTTGTTGAATGAGACGTTAAACCCTAACTTTGACCTTTGACAAGGGTCTATTGGCTTTAGATTTTTTTTTTTTTTTTTTCAGGGAGAACAATCTGACAGTATTTCAACTCCTATATTGGCTACTCCAAAGAACAAGCCCTTGGTTCACAAGGAAGGGTCCACCAAGAGAAGACTTATGCCTTCGTCTTCAAGTTCTGATGACTATGCACGGGTAAGATCTGGTTTTTATGTCAGCTGACATTATGTCGTCACTCTGCGGTGTGTGCATCCATGTCCACGTGAACAACTTCTCCTCCTAAACAACAAGACCCAGAGACATGCTGTTTTTACCCCACAGCCCTTAAGGTCTATCGGGGTATTGTTTTCACCCATGTTGTCCGTATGGTCGGGCGGGTGGCAGGAAAAAGTTTGTCTGGGCTGTATCTCAGAAACCGTAAGGTGTAGAAAGTTGATACTTAGTAGGGGCATTGGTTAGGATGTGTAGGTGTGCAACATCATAGTCCGACCTTGATTTGACCTTGCCGTAGTGACCTTGAGTTTGAAAGTCTTGTCCAGCCTATATCTCGGAAACCGTAAGGTGTAGGAAGTTGATACTTGGTAGGGACATTGGTTAGGGGTGTAGGTGTGCAATGTCATCGTCTGACCTTGATTTGACCTTGCTGTAGTGACCTTGACCTATAACATCTGGTCCGGGCTATATCTTGGAAACTGTAAGGTGTAGGAAGTTGATGCTTGGTAGGGACATTAGTTAAGGGGTGTAGGTGTGCAACATCATGCTGTGACCTAGATTTGACCTTGCAGTAGTGACCTTGACTTTTGAAGTCTTGTCTGGGCTATATCTGGACAACCATAAGGTGTAAAAAGTTGATACTTACTAGGGACATTAGTTAGGGGTTGTAGGTGTGCAACGTCATGCTGTGACCTTGATTTGATCTTTGACCTTGCTGTAGTGACCTTGACCTATAAAATCTTGTCTGGGCTATATCTCAGAAACTGTAAGGTGTAGGAAGTTGATACTTGGTAGGGACATTAGTTAGGGGGTGTAGGTGTGCAACGTCATGGTCTGACCTTGATTTGACCTTGCTGTAGTGACCTTGACCTATAAAATCTTGTCCAGGCTATATCTCGGAAACCGTACGGTGTAGGAAGTTGATGCTTGGTAGGGACATTAGTTAGGGGGTGTAGGTGTGCATCATCATGCTGTGACCTTGATTTTACCTTGCTGTAGTGACCTTGATCTTTAAAATTTTGTCTGGGCTATATCTGGACAACCATAAGGTGTAGAAAGTTGATACTTGCTAGGGACATTAGTTAGGGGTTGTAGGTGTGCAACGTCATGCTGTGACCTTGACTTGACCTTTGACCTTGCCCTATAAACATTAGTTAAGGGGTGTAGGTGTGCAACGTCCCATAGTTGAGACATGTTTCTCTTATGACAAAGATATATGGATTGCTGCAGCTAATTATTATATGCACATTTACATAATTGGGCTATTTTCATTTTCAGCTTTTCTCCAATTAATAAATTTTATAGCTTCATAATTTTTAGTTTTCTGATTAATGCTGTCATCTTGCTATTGAATTGTCTTGTTTTAATACTTTATCTTTACATACATTTTCTTTCTCTTAGATGCTATTTTCTCTACTTAAACATTATTTGGAGCTTTATATAACTCGCACTGCTCTGAAAGTATCCCAATCTTTGTACTCTTTCACTACTTCTATATCTCATGTTCTTGAAAACTATTTCCCCAGGCTGTGGGGTACGGGCGTCTCTGATGCCATTTTTGGTAATCTTTCACATGCTGAAGTTTCAGCCCCTTATCTGCCACCTTAAGGCCACCCTGATGTCAACAAAGTAGCTTTTAACCCTTAGTTTTTCGCTTTTTCAACCAAACTTAGCACAAAAATAAGCTTTACCATAGGAATGTCCTGACTTTATGGTGACCTTAAACTGTAGATATTAATGGAGCAATGGCCTTAAAGTCATGCAAAACAGACTAAAGCTCACAATATGCTTGGAGTCTAATATTGCAACTGCTACAGTTTTTAAATGACCCCCACTTTTCCATTGGGCCTCTTCATTCTTGTTAGCAAAACCTTTCTCTAAGTTTAGGTTGTTTTAATTTTATAAAAAGGTTCCAAGACTGAGGTACCAGCTGACTTCAGAAGACTTTGAGAAAGACCGCAAAACTGACATTGATAGAGTTAAACAGCTGATGAATGACGTAGATGAGGAATACAATAAAAAAAATGGTAAGTATTAAAATATTCTAAACAGAGTTGTTTGAAGAGTTAGTTTCTAGCTTAAAGATAAACTATTGTATAAAGGGATAGATATTTCATTGACAGCAGCTTATGATATTAAATTTAAATTAAGTGTATTGACTGTAGTTTTGTAATCATTTGAATGTATCTGTTGTAGGGGCGTCATGACTAACCGAATAATCAACAACGGTTAGAATAGTGATATTTTCCGGTTTCATATTTTAAAGTAAGAATAATCGCTTAATATAGTAAAAGATGGCAGAAGGTCTGAATCCATAAAATATATCCATATTGTCACATAAAATAAGTTAAAATGCGAAAACAGCCACGTTTTCTGTACTGTTTATGCATTCACGTAAAGCCGGAAGTACCATATATCTCTTATATCGCCCACTTCCTGTCTGAAATAAACGAAGCAAAAGTCACAGGAAAACAGCAAATTTATTCACTTTTACAGGTTATATACATATATTTTTATTTTATGTCACATATTTATCGTTTTCAGTGCTTTTTACAATATAAAACTTAAGATTTTTGGATGTTATTTTAATTCGACGGTTATTCGGTGTCGACACGAATAGTACTTACCGATTAGTCGACATGAAATATTTGGAGTCGTCACGTCCCTAATCTGTTGTGACATAAATGAATGAAGCACCAAAATAGTTCTACATTTTTTTTTTCTTTTCCAGAAAAGAAGAAGAGTATTTTCAACAGTGAGAAAGAGGAAGATAAAACTGAAGTACCAACAAGTAGTACACTTAATTCGGTTAGTGGCTCTTCAAGAAACTCAGATAACAAACCTGTGACTGGAGGATTTTCTGGTTTTGCACTTTCTACTTCAAAGCCAACGATGTCAGTGGCCTCTATTTCAAGTCTGAATGTCTCGACCAGTAACCAAATGTCCGCCTCTAGTCAGATGGTAAGCAGTACATCTGTGACCTCTGTGAATTTACAGCCTGTTAGCAGCAGTAACTTGGCACCTACTACCATCGGTATAACAGGTCTGACCAGTACAGTTACAGTCCCTGTGTCTTCTACTAGTTTAACAAATACTGATCGGACTTCAAACCTCAAAGCTTTACTAAATGAGAATAAAGAGATTTTGTCGCCTGTTACCACAAGCAGCTGTCAACCAAGTGTGTCTTCAGTTAATACCACCACGACCACAAGTAGTGGGGCTTCAGAAGTAAACTTTAAGCCAGTGTTTGGAGCTCAGACACAAGCAGAGAGCAGTTCATTGACAAAAGTGACTTCTGCACCACAGACTACCATAGGTGGGTTTAAGTTTTCTGGGTCGATAGGAGTCCCCTTGTGTACTGCTTCTGGATTGTCATTTGGAATTGGGAGAGCAGCGACAGCAGTTGCCTCCACTACAGGTAGCACTACATCATTGACAAGTGAAACTACTGGACAGACATCCAGTGCAACATTACCAAGTCCTGCTAACCCAAGTTTCCCTTTTGCAAAGTCTACCGGTTCTACATCTACCCTGGCAGGTGGAATGAGTTTTACAGCTGGAAATAACACTGCCAATAGCTTGGCGACAAACACTAGCATAGGTTCAAATACTGGTTGTTTCCAACTAGCTACAAGCACTGTAGGTGGTGGGAATATGGCTACAGATTCTGTTCTAAATTTAAGTAAACCAAAGGTTAATGACATTCAGACTAGTACTGGCTTATTTAACTTTGGACAAAAAGTAGATGGCACCCCTAAAACAAACTCCTCCAGCTTTTCGTTTGGCAGCGGAGTTCAAAGTCAAACTGTACCCTCTGTTTTTTCTGTGAACAATAGTTTGCAGTCTCAGACGAGTAGTACTGCCACACCATTTGGAGCCTCACAGCCTGGTAACCAACCAGCAACCGTTGGGATGTTTGGTGCCAGCAATAAAATTCAGACTCAGAATGCTCCTGTATTCCAGTTTGGCAACACAGCCAAGCCTTCAGTAGCCAGCACCCAGCCTTCCTCTACCCAAGGACTGTTTTCTTTTGGGGCCCCAAATAAAACAGAAACCAAGTCGGGATCTGTCCCAACTTTTGGCAATTCTGGGACAACCCAACACTTGAACAACACGCCCACATTTGGACAGCCCAGTAATTCTCTCTCAGGGAGCTTTGCTAGTTCTAGTAACAGTACCAGTGGATTTGGAGTTACATTTGGTGCCACTTCTACAACCCCACAACAGGCATCTTCATTTAGCTTTGGTGCCAAAGCTCTATCTAGTACTCCTGCACCCGGGTTTGGGGCCACACCATCCATACAGCAAAATGGCTTTCCAGGAGGTAACGGACAGCAAACAGCCAATCAGAGCAAGGGATTCAACTTTACACCCAGCAGTGGAGGGAATGCTTCCTTCAATTTTGGTTAGTATTGTTCTTTGTTACATAGCATCCAAGGTGGGGTCATATTCAAATTTCGAATTTTTGACAAAAAATGCAAAACACAAAATTGGAAGTATAGGCTCATAAGATACACATATAGAACAATAATGATATATGAGAACTTTTTGAAACCATTTTCTTCATAAAATAAAAATTTACTAGTGGGATTTCGGCTAAATTTTTGACCCACAGGGTATCTGTCAAGACTAGCCTTTCCAAGTTTCAACAAATATTTCACTTGCCAAAAATGGCGGCCATTTTGAATTTTCGAATTTTTTTCAAAAATGCAAAACACAAAAATCCTTGTATCTCGAAAACCGTGCTAGATAGAGCGATTTCGACAAAAATTTTGAGGCATAGGGTAACTCTGCTGAGTAGCTGACACAATTTTCAAAAAAATTTTGTCATGATGATGATGAGGATCTCGAAACCGTGCCAGATAGAGTGAATTCTGCAAATTTTTTAACCCACATGGTATATGTGAAGACTAGCCTTTCTAAGTTTCAACGAATATTTCACTCCCCCCAAAATGGCGGTCAATTCTTTGGGTATGTAAGCAAACTACTGTACCCAATTTCCCCCCAAAATTTCGAAAAATGGGGGTCATTGTCAATTTTCAAATTTTTGACAAAAAGTGCAAAACACCAAATTGCCTCTGTCTCCTTAACCGTGCAAGATAGAGCAATTTCATCAAAATTTTTGAAACACACTGTATCCAAGATTACTACCCTGCCCAAGAAAAACTTTTCCTATATTCTGGCTTTGTTGAGCTATAAGCAGAACTTTTTATGTCAGCTGACTTGTCAGTCAGCTGACATTATGTCATCACTCTGCGGCGTGGGCGTACGCATCCGCGTGAACAACTTCTTCTCCAAAACTACAAGGCCTAGAGACATGCTGTTTTTTTTAAAAGATACCTTATCTATCGAGGATGAAAAAGTGTTCAAGGCATGCAAATCTGTCTGTTCGTCTGTTTGCTAGAGACATTACAAGGGGGGTACCCCCACCAAAAGTGTGAAAATTTCAACACTTTATCACAATTTTCTCAGTGACTATTGCAGGGATTTCTCTCATATCTTGCATATATGTACTAGGCCAGAGGTAGATTCTCTTTTGTGAGTATGAGACCTGGATCTGTCTTACTTTTTTTTTAATAAATTTTTTTAGTAATTTTTAATGCATTAAAATTCATGAAATCATGCACTAAATCACTTATAACTTCAAAAGTGTTGCATTTACAGCATTTTGTGAAAATATGTTGTTCAGCTACTTTTTTCATAGCTACAATATGGTGAGTAAGTTGGGTGTCTGTCTCAATAGCTAAGTGAGTAATAGCTACTTTTGGGCTTTTCAGTAACTTCCATTATGAGTAAAATCACTTGTAACTTAAAAACTATTGCATTTAGAGAATTTCGTATAAATATGTTATTCAGCTACTTTTGGGCCAGCTATAACATAGTGAAATTTCAGACCTGTAGCTCATGGCATAGCTGAGTAATAGCTACTTTTAGGTTATCACTGTTGAGTAAATCGCTTATAACTTGAAAACTATTGCATTTAGAGAATTTCGTATAAATATGTTATTCAGCTACTTTTGGGTCAGCTATAACATAGTAAAATTTCAGACCTGTAGCTCATGGCATAGCTGAGTAATAGCTACTTTTAGGTTATCACTGTTGAGTAAATCACTTATAACTTGAAAAGTGTTGCATTTAGAGCATTTTGTTAAAATATGTTATTCAGCTACTTTTTTCATAGCTACAATATGGTGAGTAAGTTGGGTGTCTGTCTCAATAGCTAAGTGAGTAATAGCTACTTTTGGGCTTTTCAGTAACTTCCATCATGAGTAAAATCACTTGTAACTTAAAAACTATTTCATTTAGAGAATTTCGTATAAATATGTTATTCAGCTACTTTTGGGCCAGCTATAACATAGTAAAATTTCAGACCTGTAGCTCATGGCATAGCTGAGTAATAGCTACTTTTAGGTTATCACTGTTGAGTAAATCACTTATAACTTGAAAAGTGTTGCATTTAGAGCATTTTGTTAAAATATGTTATTCAGCTACTTTTTTCATAGCTACAATATGGTGAGTAAGTTGGGTGTCTGTCTCAATAGCTAAGTGAGTAATAGCTACTTTTGGGCTTTTCAGTAACTTCCATCATGAGTAAAATCACTTGTAACTTAAAAACTATTGCATTTAGAGAATTTCGTATAAATATGTTATTCAGCTACTTTTGGGCCAGCTATAACATAGTAAAATTTCAGACCTGTAGCTCATGGCATAGCTGAGTAATGGCTACTTTTAGGTTATCACTGTTGAGTAAATCACTTATAACTTGAAAACTATTTCATTTAGAGTATTTTGTTTCAATATGTTATTCACCTATTTTGGGGTCAGCTATAACATAGTGAAGTTTCAGACCTGTGGCTCATTTCATAGCTGAGTAATAGCTACTTTGAAGTTCTCACTGTTGAGTAAATCAATTATAATTGGAAAACTATTGCATTTACAGAAATTTGTGCAAATATGTTATTCAGCTACTTTTGGGTCAGCTATAACATAGTGAAATTATAGACCTATAGCTCATGGCACAACTGAGCAATAGCTATTCTCAGGTACTGACTGTTGAGTAAATCAGCTATAACTTGAAAAATATTGCATTTGGAGTATTTTGTTCAAATATATTGTTCACCTACTTTTGGGTCAGCTATAACATAGTGAAATTACAGACCTATAGCTCATGGCATAGCAGAGCAATAGCTATTTTCAGGTTGTCACTATTGAGTAAATCAGTTGTAGCTTGAAAACTATTGCATTTACAGTAGTTTGCTTAAATATGTTGTTCATCTACTTTTGGGTTAGCTATAACATAGTAAAATTTCAGACATGTAGCTCATTGCATAGCTGAGTAATAGTTCCTTTGAGGTTCTCACTGTTGAGTAAATCAGTTGAAACTTGAAAACTATTACATTTAGAGTAATTTGTTAAATATGTTATTCACAGAATTTTTGGTCAGCTATAACATAGTGAAATTGCAGACCTCTATGTCATGGCATAGCTGAGCAATAGCTACTTTCAGGTTCTCACTGTTGAGTAAATCATTGTATCCACTGGATAGCCGCAGTGTGTAGAGAGAGATTTCACCATTACTGCTCTGATGAAAAAAAATATTATAGCTAGCTTTCTTATGTTTGCAGTATATATTAATAACCATAAAATGTTGTCTGGGAATATTTTTGGCCTCATTTTGAGAAACAAGATGACCGCCACAGGTGTTTTTTGTCAGTCATGAAAAGTGCTTATATCTCCCTTATTATTGATCCTAGAGGTTTGGGATGATAAACCAACCTGTAGGAAATCATGGGGTGGGAATCTTTTGGTGTGGTCAGATTTGACCTTCAATGACCCCTCCTTCAAGGTCAAACAAGGATAGCCAAACTTAAAAGTGCTTATAACTCGCTTATTATTGGTCCCAGAGGTTTGGGATGGTAAACAGACAGGAAATCATGGGCTGTGAATCTGTTGATATGGTCCGATTTGACCTTGGAACCCTCCTTCAAGGTCAAATGAGGATAGCGAAAATTGAAAGTGCCTACAACTCGCTTATTATTGGTGACAGAGATTTGGGATGGTAAAGGAAATCATTGGCTCGGAATCTTTTGGTATGGTCAGATTTGACCTTTGGACCCCTCCTTCAAGGTCAAATGAGGACAGCCAAGCTTCAAAGTGCTTATAACTCCTTTATAATTGGTCCTAGAGGTTTGGAATGGTAAACCATAGGAAAGCATGGGCTGGGAATGTATTTGTCTGGTTAGATTTGACCTTGGACCCCTTCTTCAAGGTCGAACGAGGATATTGCATTTGTAGTATTTCTTTAAATATGTTTTAACCTATTTTTTACACTTAAACAATTACCTTGTTATTTTCCTTCATAATACCATTTACAGGGCACAACTTTTTTATCCTTTTCTTCTGTCAGCTTCGGAATTTCTTTCGAACTTGCTGTTCAGTTACCATTTACTGTATTTCTGTACAGCCCTTTTCCTGATAATTATTATATCCCCAGACGAAAGTCGGGGATATATTGGATTCAGGTCCGTCGCGCCGCCGCCGCCGTAGAAATTTCCTTGTGGACGCGATAACTCAAAAACAAATTAATATTTTTTTTTCAAACTTGGTACACATGTTAAGGGTGCCCAAAGGAAGATCCCTATTTTAAGGTGACCTTAAACTCCCAGTAAAAAAGAACTTATGGCCACCTTAAGGTCAGAAATTGGACTTTTGGCCACTTAGAGCCCTGTAGGTCACAAACTATGATGCTCAGCTGGCTGAAATTTTACCTGACAACACATTAATATGTTCTTAGTACATGTGCCGAAAATCACGACTTTAAGTTGAGGAGAAAATTGTCTTTGAGGCCCATAAATACCCCCACTTAGGGATTTTTTGCTATACTTTTCACATATTTTGCCCTATAATTTGGAAGTGGTAATTCTGATGAGTCTCAAACTGTGCTAGGTATAACTTTGATATGTAATCCTTGTCTGTAGAAAATTTTAGGGCTGTAGGTTTACCCAAAGGGGTCGACTTAAGGTCTCAAAAGTGCCCACAGAGACCCAATTTATGCACTTTTTGCCACTTTCAAGCACTGTAGCTTTAAACCTATGTCTCTCATCTAAGTTAAATATCATCTGGGAATATATCTATGTGTTTTCTTATATGTGCCCCAACATTTAGGCCTTTAATAGACAGTTAACCTGTGTATCAGGACCATAAACACCCACCCGAGTGACCCTTATAAGACATTTTTCACATCTTTTTCCCTGTAACTTGGAAATGGTAAGTCTGAGAAGTTTCAAACTGTATTAGATATATATTCTGTGTGTAATCTTAGTATGTAACAGATTTTAAGTCTGAAGCTTTAATTTTGAAGGTCAAATTGAGGTCTCTAAAAGGCTCCCAAAGACCCAATATTTGGACTTTTTGCTACTTTTAAGCCCTGTGACTGTCAAACTATGTGACTGATAGAGCTCAAATCCTATCTGGGAAGATATTAGTATGTTATTTATATATGTGCCAAAAATTAAGGCTTTAAGAAGACATTTAACCTGTGTATGAGGACCATAAATCCCCACCCGAGTGACCATTTTTAGACATTTTTCACATATTTTGCCCTGTAACTTGGAAATGGTAAGTCTAAGAAGTTTCAAACTGTATTAGATGCATATTCTATGTGTAATCTTAGTATGTGACAAATTTTAAGTCTGAAGCTTTAATTTGAAGGCCACATTTAGGTCTCTAGAAGGCCCCATAAAGACCCAGTATTTGGACTTTTTGCCAATTTTAAGGCCTTTGACTGTTAAACTATGTGACTGATAGAGCTGAAATCTCATCTGGGAATACATTATTATGTTCTTTTTACATGTGCCAAAAATCAAGGCTTCAAGTAGACATTTAACCTGTGTATGAGGACCTTAAACACCCACCTGAGTGACCCTTTTAAGACATTTTTCACATATTTTGCTCTGTAACTTGGAAATGGTAAGTCTGAGAAGTTTCAAACTTTATTAGATACATATTCTATGTGTAATCTTAGTATGTAACAAATTTTAAGTCTGAAGCTTTAATTTGAAAGCCACATCGAGATCTCTAAAAGGCCCACAGAGACCCAATATTTGGACTTTTTGCCACCTTTAAGCCCTGTGACTGTTAACTATGTGATTGATGGAGCTGAAATCCCATCTGGGAATGCATTATTATGTCCTTTTTACATATGGCGAAAATCAAGGTTTTTAGTAGACATTTAACCTGTGTATGAGGGCCATAGACACTCGCCCAAGTGCCTTTTTGGACATTTTTTCCGTATTTTGCCCTGTTATTTGGAAATGCTTAGTGTGACAAGTCTTAAACTGTATTATATATAATTTTTGTTTGTTCTGTATGTCCCCCAAAAAGTTTCAGATCTGTAGTTTAATTGCTAAGGTCTCTTTAACAATTGTAAAATGCCCACAGAAACCCAATTTATGGACATTATGCCACTTTAAAGCCCAGTAACTGTCAAACTATGTGGGTTATAGAGCTGAAATCTTTGAATTTTTAAAAGGAAATGCCTGTCTATTTAAATTTTGAATATTAATAATGTTATGGCTATCTTAGTCTTTTAAGAACTTATTTTTGTGTGTTATACCTCTGCTTGCTGAGTTTTTAACTTTTTAAAATGAAACTGGTTAAACGCCGGTTAAACATATTCAAGTAGACAAAATGGACACTTTAAGTGAGCTTTAAGTCCCAATATTAATGAAATTATATCCGTATGTAGTAAAACTAGGGGATTTTTAACCCTCAACTAGCCCAGTTTTATTCAACTTGCCTCAGTTAATTTTGACACAGCTCCTACAGTTATGAACTCATTTCAGTTGATAATCACATACTTAAAATTCTCAATTCTTTTTGTATTTGAGTACCCCTTTTATATAGATTGTTTGTTTACCATTTTTGCTGTAGCACTCCATCTCTTTGAGAGAACATGTAAACTGTGTAAAAAAGATGTAGAAGATGAGATACATTTTGTTTGTGTTTGTCCAGCTTTAGAGCTGATTCGTATGAAATATTTCAAAATTTTAAATATAGATAAATCTGAATTATTAATAGATCAATTATCAAGGGTATTAACTCATATGAATGTCAATATGGTTATTAATTTTATTTTTGATTTGTGGCAAGAAAGAAAAAGTAAATTATATTGTTAATTTTTATGTATTGAATTGCTGTCTTTATTTACTGTATCTTACCTCAAAATATGTTTGCTCTGTTTGTTATTAACTCTCTATTTAAAGTGACTTATAAGCCCATATAGGGCTGGGTATTACTTCAATAGTTTTTGTATAATCCTTGTCAACATAATACATGTCACTATAATAAACTAATAAACTAAACTAAGTCCCAACCCACATCCCCCACCCGGATTCCCCCCACCCACCTCTGCTTGCTGAGTTTTTCACTTTTTAAAATGAAACTGGTGAAACATATTGAAGTAGACAAAATGGACACTTTAAGTGAGCTTTAAGTCCCAATATTAATGAAATTATATCCTTATGTAGTAAAACTAGGGGATTTTTAACCCTCAACTAGCCCAGTTTTATTCAACTTGCCTCAGTTAATTTTGGCACAGCTCCTACAGTTATGAACTCATTTCAGTTGATAATCACATACTTAAAATTCTCAATTCTTTTTGTATTTGAGTACCCCTTTTATATAGATTGTTTGTTTACCATTTATGCTCAACCCACATCCCCCACCCGGATTCCCCCCACCCACCTCTGGGACCTCCAGCTATATTGAGTGACACTAAATAAACAAAGGTATTTAATGATATCAGATGAGAAACAAAGAACTCAATGGGGTTGCAGATCTTGTGTAATAGTGAGAGAGGTGTGGAGAAGGGGAGAGGGGTGGGGGTGGGAGGTGGTGGGCTTCATTACATATAACACAAAGGGGAGTCAGAACTGAGATTGTGTCACATATTTAGGTTGCATATATATGGACCACATATATAGGTATAGAGGAAATGAATAACTGAAAACAATTTGCAAATTCTAAAAATAATATAATAAAATAATAATATAAATAATTTTTTTTTAAATAATATTTTATTTCTGAAACAAATATAGAAACAGATATGCGCTTTTGGGATTATGAATTTTAGAATGGACATTGAATCATCAATCATTTAAATACTTTGAAGGAAGATTGAAAAGTATGATGAGTTGAGTTAAAAATAATATTTTATTTGTCAACAAATATAGAAACAGATATGCTCTTTTGGGATTATTATTTTAGAATGGACATTCAATCATCAATCATTTAAATACTTTGAAAATAGGTTTAGAGTTATCATTGCAGGAAGATTGAAAATATAATTTGAGTTATGTATTCGGCGTCTGGGGATACACCATCTTCCTTGGAAGATATAAACAGAGTAGATTGATGTGCTGAAGTTCATATAATAATGGGTAATTATGTTTTTAAAAATTCCCGATCAAAACCTGTGGCGTGAGTGATGACCTGTCTGGGGATATGTTGGCGCCGAGTTGGCCCAATCTAGTTCTGTCCTCTAATCACCTTCACAAATCATAAACACTCAGTCAGCTGACCCAGTGCCCGTTCACAGGCACTCTCCTCTTGTTTACATGATTAAGCTGCCATTATTTCTCCTTTTCAGAACGCTTTGTTTTTGCCGTGCAAAAAATAATAGCTTTGCTTTGAGAGTGATCCTCTAGTTGAATTTGTTTATGTAGCCCAGTCAAAAACATGCTCTAAAGATATATGCCAGGTAAAAAAAACACTGAGTGTAAGGGAAATGTTATGTTATTTCTCTATCAGTCCTACCTTTCTTACCCTAAATTTAAGCAATTATGGGGATTACCATGCTGTCATGTTGGTTGTTATTGTAAACTATTCCCTGTTTTCTGAAGGTTATTTGGTCAGTATTTAATCCATGTTCTTTCACATACAGGCCAAAGTCCAGCACCAGTGCAGTTTGGTTCACCAAGTGCTGCCCAGTCTCCGGGTTCCAATATGTTCAGTGTAGGATCCACCAGTGCAGCTCCAAGGCCAAGAAATATAAAAACAGCAGCCCGGCGGAAACCTCAGAAAAGATGAAACTTATTTACTGTGTGGGTGTGATTGTAGCGCATGTGCATGAAGAATATCTATATAATTTGAAGGATATATATATTGCTGTTGAATGAAAAGACTTATTGGAAGCTTTTGATTGTTTAATTACTGTAATGTATAGAGTGTCATTCATGAAGAATATGTAATCTTGTACCAACATATGTTATAGTTACTGGACTGAATGAAAATATTACACATGTTCCATTGATATGACTGGTGTTATCTAACTATTCTTTTAAAGTAAATTGCTAAAAGTAGTACACTAGTTTAAAAATTAACTAAATCCAGTAACGGCTCTCATGCAGTATTGATTTTCAGAAAAAAAAAGACTTTTATTTGCTTAGAACTGTATTATCTGATAGGACTGAAGGGGTGCCTTGAAACATATTTTAAAATGTTAATTTTATGATATCCCTGCTAAACTTACTATATGTTTTAAATCACATTCTGTAATGTATTAGCAACATTATTTATAAAACTCTGTACAATATTTTGAATAAATGATGGAGCTAGAAAGTCTGCCATTTGTTGACCCAAGTAACAATATTCCGAATATCTATGTGTACTGCCGTTACCCAAGTCTTTCTGACATCATTGGGGGTTGTAATTTAGTAGCCCAGCTATATTGGCCATATTGGCTTTCCATGCCCCATGCTAGTCAATCTTTATCTGACTTAAAATAAGGAGTGGAATGGAAAGAACTGATCTAGATGACAGGAAACAACTTGAATGTTCATGTGAAATCTGTATTGTTAGAACAAAGTTGTATTATTATTTTCTCTGAATTCAGAAAGTGTGTTATTGATACATATGGAAGTGATATCAATAGCGAGTTAGTTTTGACCCTTGGGAAGAATTAGTTGGTACATTACATAGCTTGGAAGTAAGGTCACTTTTGTACAAGTGCAATTTTCTGTATCAGAAAAATTTTCCTTTGAATGCAATGATAGTACTATTGCATTATATTTACATTCTTTTGTAACGAGTATTATTGCACTTATTGTTAAATACACCTAGTATCAGTCATAGAAATTACCTGGAATTTACTATTCTAATTAAATAGTATGAAATTTATTATATTTTAAAAATTGATTGTTTGAAAAGTGCAATAATTCATTATTGTAAGAGATATTCATAAATTCGGTATTTAAACTATCATGAAATGGATGAGACCAAGTAACTTCTGAATAACATCCTAACTTGTTTCTGCAGACTTCTGTTCTGTTGGGAAATACATGTACAGAGTGATAGGGTAACATGTTGTTTTTTGTTTTGTTTTTTTGTTATTATGTGTAAACTAACAACATTAAAGCATATATTTGAGAACAGGTAGACATGGATAGATAAGAGAACAATCTAGATCTAAAGTTGTCAAACATGGTTCTTATGCAATTTTGCAGAATGCTCTGTGAAATTAGATGGCAATTTCAGTAGTACTAGGTGGTAAGTCTAGATGTAACTTCACATTGTTATTTTATGAGTGTGCCTCTAAGTTCTTTGTTTGAAATCCCTTCTGTTTCACAAGCATATAGCACAACAGTGATTTATTTCTTAATGTTCTTAAGGTTTTTCTATCATCTATCTGTGGTGTAAACTTTAGGAGTGATTAGAATTATACTATTTGTTTAATTTTCCTTTATCAGATTATGTAAAGAGATGTTCTTGTACAAAAGAACTACCATGGATATGTGTACATGTATGTCGTATCAGAAAGTCCAATCCATCAGAATTTCAAATCCTGACATCACAAACTCCAATTGGGAGTTCTGATGTCAGGGAGTCCAATTGGGGTTTCTAATGGACTTTTTTCTTGTCACAATTTGAAATTGTGACAAAATTAATTGTCAGAAATTCCAATTAGATTTTGTGACATCAAAACCTCATATTGTAGTATTGTAGTCCAAATTTTCTTGATTTTTTTTTCCTTTTTTTTCTCTTAAGAACAAGGCCCCTCAGATAAGGTGTCCATCACACTAATTTTAATCAAGTTAGTTAACAACCATTTATGTTTATGCTTTTCCTGAGTATTAAAACCCTTTTCAATAGTCTTAAGTACCTCCTCATTATTTTCTTGTAGTGAAGTCAAGTAATAATTGTAAGAAGAAGGGCGTGAGGTGTTCAACAAAATGCCAGGTCAGCAACATCCCTTTCCCAGAATTAAAACTTTATTTTGAAATGTTTCTTCATGAAGTTTTGTGCTTTTACTGTGTATTTATAAAGTTTCTTTAACAATCCTTTTTATGTTTATCCATAATGGTTGCAATTCTTTTATAAAAATAACAACAGGATTGAACTTTCTGATGAATTAGACTCTCTAATTCCAAGGAAATCAGAAACTCCAGTCCATCATAACTTCAAATCCATACCTCAAAGCAACCTCACAGTAATAGAAGACCAGAAGTGGATTTCCTGATGAATTAGACTTTCCAATACACAAGGGTCAGAAAGTCCAGTCTGTCAGAATTTGAAATTCTGATGTCAGAAGTTCAAATTTGTACGCCAGAGCATAACTGGTTTGGACTTTCTAACATCAAAACTTTCAATTGGAGTTTGTGATGTCATTACATGTATTTGAAATTCTGATAGATTAGACTTTCAGATAAGACATATGTATTTTATTGTGTTATTCTGGTAAGTTGTATATTAAAAGTGATAATTGTTATTTAATGATATGCAAATTAGATACTTTTAAAGTGCTGTAATTTATTTGTAAAATCAAGTTTTCTAAATAATGTTCATTATTGCACAAGTACTTATGTGTTTGATCATATGCCAAATTTATGCATTTAAACCATTTCTGTGTTTTTAGATTCTGGTATGTTTGAAGGTGAATGTTGAGCAGTTGTTTTCTAATTTGCATATCAGAGTGTATGTGTATATTTACTTTTTTTCATGTGAATAATTAGCTGGACAAAAGAAAGTAACCTTTTACAAATGTAAGGAAAGATTGTCAATGTGAGTTTCAAGCCATGATTAAAATTATGTAATGCATTTATTTAATACTTGTTATTTGTCTTGATTCTCTGAATTATATCAAAATGAGTTTAAGCACAGAAGAAATTTCAAAATTTTCTCACTTGTTGAAGTTTTCCACAATTTGGTTATTTTATCCTGCAGACTTTCTTGTCATGTGGGCTATCAACCAGATCATCCCATTGGGGATACTGGCAAGGGGCTTACACTTTGTACAAATAGCTAAAAAATCCACAAGGTATAGCAAGTTACAGTTCGCTAAAAATGTTACTTGGTTTTATGTTTGTGTATCTGGATACTCTGACCTTGGATTAATTTGTACCTTGAGATTGTAACCTTTGACTTATTTTACATAAAATGATAAATTTCTGTTGAATAGTTGCATCAACTGGTCAGTTTGTTACTTTTCAGGGGAAAGTGGCACATTTTGTAGTTGTCACCGAAAGTGATACTTGTTACGAGACGAGTAATGATTCGAATGTACAAGTAGAAAAATTACAACTTGTGCATCCATAAAAATATTAGAGGGTGTGGATGGTTGTACAACATTTTTGATTGGATCTTTATCACAGCCTCAGGTCTTTCAGAAGGGGGACTTCATTTTGTGAATTTTTTGTCTTTTTAATATATAACTAATTGTAAGGAACTGTAAAACAGATATTTACTTTGTGTAAAATAAAACTTACGTTTTGATGGCGATCTGATCTTGGTTTCAACTACTCACTCCGGCCATGTTTGAAATTTGTTTTTGGGGTATTGCATTTTTCAAGCTGTTGTATAGAAAGTTTGAAGAATCTTTTTATGGATCACAAATTGGGTATGAGGTCACCTGTACAACAAGATGTACTTAATTCAATATTTGACCTTGATCTTGCTGAAGTAAGTTCATACCTCAAACACCCTTACCCAATTATTGAATAACATGTTTTATGCCTGGACCATATGTTTATCTTAACTTCTATGAAATTTGACCTTGCCACAGCGACCTCAATAAACTGTCCGGATAAACTTTGACCAAGAGCTTATAACTTTCATAGTATTGCAATAATTCAAATAGACATGTCTGATGCTCTATGTAATGAGCACTATGAGCAATGGAACGATGATGCGTCTTAGTTGGCTTTATCCATACTTTGGAAAAAAATGAGAAACTTTGTAACTTTTCCTACCAGTAATGAGAATAATCTAACCCTTTTATTTGTAAAGCTTGCAACATATTTAGGAAAAACCTGTGAATTGTATGAACATGTCATAATTGTCAGGTTTGTTGAGTGTGATATATTTGTTTTAGTATACAAGGTGGCAACTTCAAGTAGGTGATTAAATTTCTGAAATTGGTAATTTTTTTCTATTATTGAAATGAATCTTATAGTTTGTTTTAAAGGTTACTCTCTGTTGTGCATGTGTACCTTAATTAACTGTACCTTATTAAATAATGTATTTGGAATTTTTGAAGAAGTTGAACTTTATGGACAGTTCGCTTGTTCAGTTCAAAATGTTGTAAATGTTATTTGGTGCTTTATTGTAGAATTGTACTAAATTAACTTATCGCTTTAGAACTGAAAGCTTTTCAAGAGATGGGTCTTACAAATATTTTGTATAACCATTACAATGTTTGAGTGAAAATTATTGAGTGAAAGAAGTTTTTATCAGAGAAGATTAAAGAACATCTGTTTGAGTGCAAGAAAAATGTATTTCGAGCTGATGAGTAAAATATGCTCTGAATGTGAATTTGAGTGATTTTAACAGTTATTGCCTGGTAACTAGTTTTGAAAGTTTGAGTGGAGAAAATGTGATTATTAATTATAAAGTTTTATGAAAAGAAAATATACAATTAAAATTTGTTTTGTTCCCTCTGTTACTGAAAATGATATTCATCCTCCTAGTCCACCAAAAAAAAAAAAAAAAATACTGACTTTACTCAAGTATCTGAAGATGTTGTTGATAAATTAATAAGAAACTTACCTACAAAATACGGCCAGCTTGTGCCTTGGCCAAAATTTCTTTTCAGAGATTTTAGTGACATACTATTGCATCAATTACAAAGTTGGTCAACTCATTGAGGGACATGTCCCTGATGGTTTCAAAACTGCTGTGGTTTATCCTGTTATGAAGAATTCCTCCCTTCCTGCTGATGATCTAAAAAACTATCATCCTGTATCTGGCCTTAGTTTCACATCAAAACGGGTTGAATGTGTTTTGCCTAAGCAACTGTTGGAACAATTCCATGTCCATGACTTAGACAACCCATAACAGTCTGGATATAAAAATAGTAATTCCACAGAGACTGCTCTTCTCATCATAAAAAAAAAATAATAATAATACTTTTGTTTGTCAAGTGGCAAACCTACGGCCTTGCTATTGCTCGACCTCTCTGCCGCCTTTGACACACCAATGATCATTCCACTCTTCTCTATTGTCTTTAGAAGTTTGGAGTTGGGGGGGGGCTCTGTTCTTAAATGGTTCACTTCCTACTTAACTGAGCATGATCAATCTAAAAAACTGGTTCTGCTTTGATCCTTGCAAACTTTTGTTTGGCACTCCCCAAGGTTCTGTTTTGGGCCCATTGTTTTCATTGTATGCGAAACCTCTCAGTTTGGTTATTGATAAACACAAAGGTATAAAGTTTCATTTTATGCAGACGATACTCAGGTTTATGTGCTCTTGTCCCAGAAGAATACATCTGCTGTAAAAATAGTGGATGTCAATTAGCAAACTCAAATCCTGAGGATTAATTTTATACTCTAGTTCAAAAAGACAGAGGACAAGTTTAAAGCATGGTTTCCAATTGACATCTTGTGAAATCCTCTCTGCCGAGCTGAGTCAGTCAAGAACTGGGTGTATGGTTTGACTCAAATTATGTCCACCCCACTGGGGGGTGGACATATTATTTTTGCTTTTTCCGCCATCCGCCGTCCCACTTGGTTTCCAGACATTTTAGACCAAATTTGGCATGCAGGTTTATTGGGTTAATAGCTTGTATGGGATTGCTTTTTGTGATGATAGCTCTAAAGCTAACTGAGTAATAGCTACTTTGCTACTTTTGAGTATCTCTTTGGTTTCCAGACATTTTAAGGAATGCTATTAAGCCTAGCTTTCTGAAATTTGGTATGGAGGTTCATTGGGTTAATAGCTTCTATGGGATTGCTTTTGGGGGGAATTGCTTCATAGATGAGTGAGTAATTAAATAAATGAGTAATTGGCTATGTGCTCATGTGCTCCTAGCTTTCTGAAATTTGGTATGGAGGTTCATTGGGTCATTGCTTCATAGATGAGTGAGTAATTAAATAAATGAGTAATTGGCTATGTGCTCATGTGCTCCTAGCTTTCTGAAATTTGGTATGGAGGTTCATTGGGTTAATAGCTTCTATGGGATTGCTTTTGGGGGGAATTGCTTCATAGATGAGTGAGTAATTAAATAAATGAGTAATTGGCAAATGTGCTCATATCTCCTAAACCGTGCGAGATAGTGATTTTGTCGAAATTTTCGACCCACAGGGTATCTAAGGAATGTACTCTTTGCAATTTTAAAAAAATTTTCCCCTCCACAAAAATGGCGGCCATTTTGAATTTTCGAATTTTTGCCAAAAATGGCAAAACACGAATTTGCTTCTATCTCCTTAACAGTGCGAGATAGAGCGATTTCGTCGAAATTTTCAACCCACAGGGTATCTAAGGAATGTAATCTTTGCAATTTTCAAAAAAAATTCCCCTCCCCAAAAATGGCGGCCATTTTGAATTTTCGAATTTTTGCCAAAAATGGCAAAACACAAATTTGCTTCTATCTCCTTAACCGTGCGAGATAGAGCGATTTCGTCGAAATTTTCGACCCACAGGGTACCTAAGGAATGTACTCTTTGCAATTTTCAAGAAATTTTCCCCTCCCCAAAAATGGCGGCCATTTTGAATTTTTGCCAAAAATGGCAAAACACAAATTTGCTTCTATCTCCTTAACCGTGCGAGATAGAGCGATTTCGTCGAAATTTTCAACCCATAGGGTATCTAAGGAATGTACTCTTTGCAATTTTCAAAAAATTTTCCCCTCCCCACATGGCTGCCATTTTGAATTTTCGAATTTTTGCCCAAAATGGAAAAACACAAATTGGCCTTAACCGTGCAAAATAGAGTTATTTCGTTGAAATTTTAGACCCATAGGGTATCTAAGAAATGTACTCTTGGCAATTTTCAAAAAAAATTTCCTTTTCCCAAAAATGGTGGCCATTTTGAATTTTTGCCAAAATAGAAAAACAGGAATTTGCTTCTATCTTCTTAACCGTGCAAGATAGAGTGATTTCGTCAAAATTTTCAACCCAACCAATGTAAAAAGGCATGAAGCTGAAATAATTTACATCTACACTAATAAATATTTAAGCATCATTGATATATTTTACAAATGAAACAGGGTCTTGTAAGACTACTGTACAATTTGGGCAAAAGGTTCATAGGGTGGACATTACACATGATAATGTGTGTTCTTCTATGCTATCCTGTTTCTATTTGCACCGACTATCAACAGGGCGTCCTATTTCTAGTTTCTCCTTGTCTGTACGTGTTCAAATTGTATGCAAAAGTTTTGTCCAACTGGTGACTTAAGACATGTCAGGCGGTTTCTTACTTTTGACACTTATACACCTGACTTGTGGCCTTGTCAGTAGTGTGTTAGATTCTTGTAATTAAGCGTCCCTGGAAAAGGGCGCTTATTTTATCCGACAGATACTCTCCAGTGGAAACTATGGATTATGCATGAGTACACTGCCATTTTCCTGTTGCCCTCTAGAGGAAAAGGTATTATAGGTAGAGTTCTCAAATTTGTGGGATATATTTTGTAGGATATATTTTATTGCGCTACAATAGCTTACCATGTGGGACTGATTGCTGTTCTCGGAAGGCCGCAAGGCATCATGGCCAACGTCTAAGAAAAATAGACATTTACAGTTGGCCGTAGCCTCTGGTTGTCGTCTCGCGGTACACTCTCACATTCGTCTCCTTTTCTCGTTGGCTGCGTGATTTAGCAATGCTTTATTTTAGAAGGAAAGTTATTTCATTTTTACAAGGATATACTTGTTGGATATGGAAACTACATCAGTTTCTTTATTTTATTACATAGAATCATAATTCGGTGTCTTTTCATAGTTCAGATAAGTATCTTTACCATATTTTACAACTGAAGTCCACTTCCGGGTTCACGTTGTAAAGAAACAGCGACTCGTTTATGTGGTTTCTAATACAGGATATATATATGCCTGTCAGTAAAATAAAATAAAATATTTAACCCCTATCTGCTTCATTATTGGACCATTTTTAGGGTTTAAACATATATAAATATATAAATTTAATCCAAACGAGTCCTTGTCGAGTGAAATCGGAAGCAAGTTCCGTTTTTAGGTCGAGGCAGCAATTACGTACTTACAACTAAAGCACGTCTCGTGTAGGTAGTTTATATATAGGAATATATGCCCGTTGAAATCAAATAAGATAAATTTCTTCATGGTTTATCCCCGTTCTTCAACAGTATTTGTCCATTTTAAGGGTTAAAATATGATATAAAGCACGAAACCTACTTGGGGAATCCTCGGGGAAACCCCTGTGATGACGTCACGTCTAGACAGCATGTGCTGAGAGACGCGTTTCTTACAGTAAGTTTACCAATAAAATAAAATAAAATTGAATAAATAAAATAAAATATTTCATTGCGTTAATACATCTTACCTACCAGACGATAGCTATATGCCGGCGCCAGCCGGTCCCGCCAAACGAAAGAAAAAGACGTCCTGGGTTTCACCCCCGGCAGGACCGGTACACTACATCCCACTCGCCAGGTGGCCTAGTTCCTGCCTCACTCGCCAGAGGGACGTGACGTCATAGCATCTTTTTCGTTTGGCGCGATTTTTAAAGTTGTGGATTTTTATCTGTGAACTTTTTAGTTTTATATTTGTGTTATATCTGTTTAATTTGTGTCCGAAGTGTTGCCATTAGTTAACTGTTCTATCATGGCATCTCCAGGACAGAAAAAGGGTGCGTGTGGCCATATTATGGCTTCATTTGACAAACATAGTAGGTGTGCGCATTGTCGCGAGAAAGGACAGGGTGATGACCCTTGTGTTCAAAATCTGCAGTGTGACTTTTGCAGTGTCCTTACCCCGGAGCAAGTGCTCAAGTTAAGTACTCCTACCTATAAACTCAGAAAGGAAAAGGCTAAAGCAAAGGAAGTGTTAGTCGATCCGTCTTCTGTGGTAGTACTTGATACCCAGCCAGAACAAGAACCTGCTGTATCTGTTTCTTCTGCTCCGGATTTGTCCCTTCCTGTGCCTCAGTTTAAGAAAGATCTTCAGGAACTGGACGAAAAGTGGGCCACTCGTATGGCCAGGCTTGAGGCACTTATCACTTTAGGACATCGCTCCTCACCTTCTATACAAAATCCAACATTTTCTCCGGTCAAAGTACCGGTCTCTCATGCTGCTCCAGCAGGTGCTCTTTCCCAGACACCCTTTTTTGTCTCTACTTCGGCTTCTTCCGGCCCAGCCGGTCCGGCTGTTGGCCCAGATGAGCCTAGAGATCAGGATTTTTCCTTTGCTGACAGACAATCTCCACTTCAAAACCTCTACCCGGAAGCAGAACCTATGTTTAAACACCCTGCTCCGGTGGCTACTGTGTCGTCAGCTGCTATGTCTGCTTCCTCTCAATCTGCATTTCAACAACCTTCTTCCGGCTCCGGGCCGGTCACCTTCCGCGATGTCAATCCTCAGGAAACATTTGAAGAGGGTGAGTTATCTGACGCAGAGGAATCCCCAGACTTAGAAACCTCAGACCCGGACCGGGTCCTCAGTGAAGATCAAAATTACCGCGAGACTGTGAGAGGCGTCCGCGCGTTCATGGGATGGACACACATTCCTGACCTGGAGTTTTCTCCTCAATCCCGCACTGATAATCCTTGGGCAGGTCACCGTTCTCAGCCTGTGGGCAAGATTTCTGTGGATCTTCCACCGGAAGATTGGTTGTGCCGAAAACTAGAAACTCTAAACCTTGTACTGATAGAAGGATATCCTTCAAAATCTAGTGATCCAGGTGGCCTGCATGTGGACCAATTCCTCAGACCCCCCAAATCCCAGAGCAGATGGTATGGGATACACCCGGCGGAGCCTACAGATCCAACTAGGCCGGGTAAATCAGTGAATTCTTGGCCAAATGATGCGGCGAAGATCAATAGTTCATTCCCCAGGATTTCAACCATATCTTCTGCATCTCCTCAGCCTCCATCCCGCCCACTATCACAAGACACTATGCGTAAGTGGGAGAAAGCAGCAAAAGAGTCTTCATATATTTGCAACCAGTCAGCGGGGTTTAATCGCTGTATTACCAAAATACAGGATGCCTTCCAAGAACAATTGCATATTTTACAAAGTGAACTTAAGAAAGGCAAGTCTTCTGTCAAAGCTCAAGGTGCATTGGATGAACTTTTGTATTTATCCTCATTTAACCAGAATGTCAGTTTCGCCATGGGTAAATCTCTACAACATTTGGCAGACTTTACATTTGTGCAGATGGCAAATTTGACCCTACTCCGTAGGGATTCATACTTAGAAGCTGTGAAACCGGGGATTAAACCAGATACTTTCAATTCCTTGAGAAATTGCCCCCTGAATGGATATGGGTTATTTCCAGATGCTGCTATTAGAAAAGCTGAGGATGAAATAAACCAATTAGAAGCTTCCCTACGTACTTCCCAGCGCGGCCCGGGCCGCGGGGGGTTCACCGGTAGAGGCAGAAAACAGAGATACCAACCCTACAGTACTGGTTGGAAACCTCAAGACACTGCTAAAACAACTTCTCAAGCCGGAAAGGAACTACCAGCTTGGAAAGCGTTTGGTTCCCGCAATAGAGGCCGGGGTGGTCAACCCGGACGTGGTACCAAGATGGCTCATGAGAAGACACAGTATAAATGACAATTACTGCAAGTCAAGTCCGGTGCCGGTGGCCCGGCCAGTCAGTTCTGTGAAAAGTGTAGTAACAAGAAACTCTTTTGTATCTGTTCCAACAAATGTTTCTTATCATGTTGTATGTCGTGTACCTACTGTAACAAGGTGGCAGTCACAAAAGAAAGACGTAAGGCCAAAATCAAAGATCAAAAGTCAAATAAAGTGTGTGAAAAGTGCTTCTTTTGCCGGTCACTTTGTTTCTGCTCCAAATGTTCCAAATGTCCCCAATGTTGCAAGTGTCCAACCAGTGGGGGGACGTCTTCAGAGTTTTTGGGAAATATGGGCTCACAAGGGTGCAAACCCAAAAGTAGTGTCCATATTAAAGGAGGGTTATGTTCTTCCCTTCAAAGTAAGAGCTCCCTTAGTAAGGGATCCCCTGATAGTAAGTGGCTATGCAAACCCCATCAGAGACTCCCACTTGCAAGCAGCTGTACAAGCTCTGATCGAGAAAAAGGCAGTAGAGAGGGTCAGGGTTCAAACCTCACTAGCCTTTTTCAACAGACTGTTCATTGTCCCAAAGCCGAACCACAAGTGGCGGCCAATCTTGGATCTCAGTACTCTAAATCAGTTTTTATGCGTAAAAACATTCAAAATGGAGACTCCAGAGACAATCCGGACCTCTCTACAACAAGAGGAGTGGGTGACATCGCTAGACTTCAGCGACGCCTACTTCCACATCCCAATTCACTACACATCCCGAAAATTCCTCAGGTTCCACTTTCAGAACCAGTCGTACCAGTTTCGGGCACTTCCCTTTGGCCTCTCAACAGCTCCCATGGAGTTCACTGGTGTGGTCAAAGAGGTCAAGTTAATGGCTCAGTCACAGGGTATAAGAATCCACCAGTACCTAGACGACTGGTTGATTCGAGCCCCTACCAAAGAATCTTGCCACCAGGGAACCCAGTCCCTCCTAGCCCTTTGCCAGGAGTTTGGCTGGATGGTAAACATGCAAAAATCAGAACTGGAACCCCAACAAGTCTTCGACTTCGTAGGCTACCAGTACGACCTACTCAACGGAGTAGTCAGGCCTACTCAAAACCGTTGGGAAGCCCTTCAACAAAAAATAACAGTGCTTTTACAGAACAGATCTTGCCGAGTGAGAACTTTCATGTCTCTTATAGGTCTTCTCACTGCGACAGAAAAACAGGTGACCCTAGGCAGACTGCACATGAGACCTATTCAGTGGCACCTCAAGAAACACTGGAGAGTCCCAGAATCTCTGGAAAAGGAGATCCCAATTCCGAGGTCTCTCCATCAGTACCTGCAGTGGTGGACCCAAGAGGAAAATGTCCTAAAGGGTCAGCCCTTACACCCCCTGCGACACGCAGTTCAAATCTTTACAGACGCCTCAAAAGAAGGCTGGGGTGCTCACTTAGGCGACTTCACAGCAAGCGGTACTTGGTCAGTCCCCGAAAGCAAGTTGCACATAAACTTCTTAGAACTAAAAGCCGTGTTGTTAGCACTAAAAAGATTCCAACATTTAGTGCAAGGAAAGGTCGTCCTGATTGCCACAGACAACACTACGGTTGTGGCATACATCAACAAGGAAGGAGGTATGAGGTCAGGCTCACTCTGTGCCCTTCTTTGGCGGCTCCTATGTTGGTGCAGCCTCAATCAAATAGTACTGAAGGCCAGACACATTCCAGGCCGTCTGAATGTAATTGCAGACAAATTGTCTCGCCAAAGGCAGGTCATTCAGACGGAGTGGTCCCTCCATCAAGAGACCTTCGCCCTCCTTTGTCAAACCTGGCATTATCCCCGAGTGGACATGTTTGCAACAAGGTACAACTGCAAGCTAGTTCAATTTGTGTCCCCAATTCCAGACCCAAAGGCCTGGTCAGTGGATGCTCTGACATTATCCTGGGAGGACCTGGACATGTACCTCTTCCCCCCAGTGTCTCTGATGGGGAAGGTGGTCAGCAAGCTGTCAGATCACTGGTATCGCAGAGCAATCCTGATTGTCCCGGGATGGCCCAACATGCCTTGGTTTTGGGACCTAGTGGAACTATCTGCGAGGGTTCCTCTTTGTCTTCCACACCACCCAGATCTAGTGACCCAACCTTTCAACAAGGCACGTCACAGGGATCTGACAAACCTAAATCTCCATGCCTGGCTCCTAGAGCCCAGACAATCAAGGAGCAGGGGTTCTCTAGCCCAGTGGCGTCAAGAATTGAGGCGCCTCAAAGACGTTCAACCAGAACAGTCTACGAAGCGAAGTGGGCCGTTTTTGTCAGATGGTGTGAAACAAGTCAGGTGGACTTCAGGAACCCATCTATAAAACAAATAGCAGATTTCCTCCTGCACCTTTTCCAGGAGAAGAATCTCCAGCCCAGCACTATTGATGGTTACAGGTCAGCCATTGCAGACAAACTGGGAAATACCTCGGTTAATGTCGGCAAGGATGAAAATTTGACTAGACTGTTAGACAGTTTTCACAGAGATAGACCCAAAGGGCGCCGGGGGGTTCCTGCTTGGAACCTCTCCCTGGTCTTACACCAGCTTACAAAAGCGCCTTTTGAACCACTCAGAAAGGCTTCTCTGAAGCACCTTACTTTCAAAACTGTTTTTCTCCTAGCCCTGGCTTCAGGAAAACGCAGGAGTGAGATTCACGCTTGGTTAAACAAAAATATCAGACACCAAGCTGATTGGTCCAAAGTTTCCCTCTACCCTTCACCAAGCTTCTTGGCGAAAAATCACTTGGCAAAAGAGGGACCAGAGTGCGTGGCCCCTGTGGTCATTCCGGCCTTAGCCCCCACTCTGGATAAGTCTTTAAAGGAAGACAGATCCCTTTGCCCCGTTCGGGCTCTTCGCTACTACCTGGACAAAACGCAGGACCTAAGAACGGGAAAGGAGTTAGTTTTTGTTTCATTCAAACAAGGTTTTAACAAGGACATCTCTCCTGCCACTATCTCGTCTTGGATCAAACAAACAGTAGTGTTGTGTTATGATCTCTCTGACCAAGATTCCTTGACCTTACATCAGGTTAAGGCCCATGATGTTAGGGCCTTTGCGGCCTCCAAAGCCTTTCAAGGTGGCATATCTCTGGACCAGATTCTAGCAGCATGCCACTGGAAGTCCCACAACACCTTTACACAGTTTTACCTTAAGGATGTTGCCTGGGCAGATAAGGAGCTTTTTCACTTGGGTCCTGTGGTGGCTGCCCAGCAAATCCACCACTAGTCCCCTAAGCTTCTTTGTATATAATTATATATAGTGTACATACTAGTTAGTTTTAGGTGTAGGCTCACTTTTAGCCTAGGCCTTGGCTTCTCAAAGTCTTTTACTTCAGAGTAATCCTCTGGGTATAGGACTTTCCCTACTCTTCCAGGTTAACCGTGGGAATCATTGACTTGAACTCTTACTCTCTTCCTCCCCTCAGAGCAGTCAAAAGGGGGGGGGGGGGGGGGGGGGGGGGGGGGGGGGGGCAGGTGGGTCTAGTTACCCTTGAGACTAACATGTCTCCTCAAAGGACTAGAACCTCACACCTAGGTATAATATAAGAGTTGTCTCCAATCCTCAGAAGGCTGCCCTCCTTCCACTGGGTAGTTATTCTAGCTATCGTCTGGTAGGTAAGATGTATTAACGCAATGAAATTGCAAATTTTAATTAGTAAATTAAATTTTTATTAGTTAATACCTTACCTACCAGACGGGAAATTCCCACCCAGCCTTCCCCGCTTTCAGCCTTCCAATTCAACCTTAGGGACGAAAAAGATGCTATGACGTCACGTCCCTCTGGCGAGTGAGGCAGGAACTAGGCCACCTGGCGAGTGGGATGTAGTGTACCGGTCCTGCCGGGGGTGAAACCCAGGACGTCTTTTTCTTTCGTTTGGCGGGACCGGCTGGCGCCGGCATATAGCTATCGTCTGGTAGGTAAGGTATTAACTAATAAAAATTTAATTTACTAATTAAAATTTGCAATTTTATCCCTTTCCTGTATTATTGACCATTTAAAATGTTATTACTTAAATAAACAGGAATTGAATCCTTCCTCAAATCGTCTAGACAGTACGTGCTTCTTCAAACTAAGGTAACTTTGGTTTGACCTTATTTTAATTCATCCAATTTTATAATATAAGAAATATTATACTTGCTTTTTAGATTCTATGTTATTTAATAAAATTCTGTGTAATTATTGCTTTCCTTATCTCACAACTAGCCCTACCTGCAGTGAGGCGGGGGGGGGGGGGGGGGTGACCTTGATTTACATACGTAAATCCAGTTGTGTAGTTCTCTTCAAAGAACCCTTTAAGGAAAGCTTACAAGGAAATTATAATATCCAACTTCTTTCTAGCCAGGGTGGATCAGATCCCTGCTTGAATCTGAAGCCAGATTCGATCTTAGTTCATCTGAGTTTTTAATTCAACCGAGAATCGGATGCATTACTTCCAACTTCTATCCACCCGAGTATGATTTGATACTCAGATTTTCATTGCACCTAGACCCGATGCTCCGATATCAGATCCGAGATTCAGATGTCTGCTACCCCATCCCATGCTCGGATGATCGGATGTTGCTCTAAGCTCCAATGCTCGGATGATCTAATCTAAATCCGATGCTCGGATGATTGTATTAGATCTGATCCTCGGATGATCAGATCTTAAATCTGATGTTCGGATGGTGGTTCCAGATCAGAACTCTGAACAATCCTAACACACACAAGCCTGGCAGTAAATATTCCTTATTGGGGGCTTCGGTGCAAGTCCAAGTCTTCCAGCCCTTCTGTCCTGACTCTGTATTTTTAGGGAAGTAGGTTGTCTGACTTCACCCTAACCATTTTCTGAGGACATTGAAACTTAGGCAGTTTTTGAACCTGCCCCCAGGGAATTTATGCCTAGATCCTCCACAGTCTGGACTCTGAATGATTTACCAGGCCAACAGGAACTTAGGCTGCTAATTTCCCTTAAAATGGAACAACCTTGTTTTGAACACAAATTACAAGTTTTCAAATCTTGTATCTCCCTAGGGGCCTCCTTGGGTAAGCCCCCTGTCCCTTCTGGTCATCAAGAGTTCAGCTTCAGGCTGCTCTTCACTAGGTTCCCCTGAATACAACCTGGTTATGGATATTTGTTAAGACAGTAGCAAGGCTACTACCAGACAGGTCAAACTCAATTTCATGGTGCATATAAGTAGTCAGAAGGGGTATGGTGAATTCAGGTGAGATACTGGATCTGGTTCCCCATTCACATCTAGTTTAGGAGGGACAGGAGTTCCTCATCAAGGCACCTGTAATAACTCTCAGGGTTTAAGCCCTATTAATCAGCCCTTTCCATCCCCACAATCTAGAGGCTCCTACAGGAACCACCCCAATGGGGGTCATTCCATTCCAAGCAGTATCCATCGTTTTCCCCAGGTAGGGGGAAATCGAGTAACAGAGGCTCAAAGGTCGTTTTCGACCCCACTCCAGGGGACAAGGGCATGAAAACCCTTCCCCAATGACTTTCAGTCCACCAGTAGGAGATCGCCTCCGTTCTTTGAGAAAAGACTGGCAAACAAATCCTGTCATTCTTTTCAAACCCAAGTCCGCTCAGATTCCCTCTGATTCAGTCAGAATACAAGGCCCTTCAAAAGACCAAGCTCTGGTCTCTTGTATCCGGTCTCTTCTGTTAAAGAACGTAATAGAAAGGGTGGGAAAAGGTAAAATCTCTCGGGTTTTACAGTCGCCTGTTTTCTAATCTCCAAGCCTCCCCAAGGTGGAGGCCAGTAATAGACTTAAGCAGGCTCAACACTTTTCTACACATAGAAAAGTTCTAATGGAAACTCCAGAGTCCATCAGGACCTCCCTGACTCCAGGGGAATGGGTATCGTCAATAGACCTATGGCACGCTTACCTTCCCTCCCCATCCACCCATACTCAAGGAGATACCTAAGGTTTTGCCTCAGGTCACAGGTGTTCCAGTTCACCTCCCTTCATTTCGGTCTAGCCACAGCCCCCAGGTCTTTACAATGATTGTAAAGGATGTGAAGCTAATGGCCCTCTCTAGAGGACTCAGGCTTCTCCTATACCTGGCCGACTGGCTGATCAGGTCCCAGTCTCTGGAGGAAGCCCAAGTGAACACTCAGGCAGTGGTAGACCTAACCCAGTCCTTGGGGTGGATCAGAAATCAGAAAAAATCAGAACTGAAACCTGCTCAGGTGTTTTTCGTTTGTGGGCTTCGAATACCATCTAGATTCAGCCCTGTAAAACTCACTCCAGAGAGATGGCTCAACTTCAGGATTTGATCGTAAGACTCAAGTCAAAACTTGTTTTGACTGCAAGATGTTTGATGTCGCTAATTGGGTTGCTTGCCTCAACGGAGAAAACGGTCCCAGAGGGACGCCTTCACATGAGGCCCTTTCAGTTTCATCTCAAGGAGCACTGGAGATATCCTCAGTCGCTGGACAGCCTCCTTCCTTGGACGGAAGCCATTGCAGCACACTTAGACGGGTGGCAAAATCCCTCAAAAGTGATGAAAGGTGCAGACCTTCATCCCAAGACCACAGTATCCAACTCTTTACAGACGCCTCAACGACAGTTGGGGCGCTCACTTAGATCAGGTTCTACAAGGGTCTGTGGCCAGACCGGGAAATAAGGCTACACATAAACGTCCTAGAATTGAAGTTGGTCTCCCTGGCCCTTCGAAGCTTTAAGGACCAGTGCCAGAACCAAACAGCGCTAGTTGCAATGGACAACTCAACAGTGGTAGCCTACTTAAACAAACAAGGAGGAACTCACTCAGCAGAGATGTGTGCTCTCCTGTGGCACATCATGACCTGGTGCCCTCACTATTACATAATATTGAAAGCCAGACACATTCCAGGGTGCCTGAATGTGATGGCCGACATTCTGTCCAGGTCGAACCAAGGGCATTCTCACTGCCTACGTTTACCCTCCGACAGCTCTCCTTCACAGGGTGATCCAAAATCAGGCAATGCTATTGCCTAATCATCGTAATAGCCCCAGGCTGGCCAGGGATGCCCTGGTTTTGGGACCTAGTGCAGCTCTCAACAGAGATCCCACTGCAACTGCCGGTGTCAACAACTTTTCTCAAACAGTCCCACAATCATCTCAACCTCCATGCTTGGTGTCTAGGAGTGGATGGCTCCAAGAACAAGGCTTCTCTGTGAAGGTGGCAGAGAGAATTGCTGCCCCTCAGAGGTCATCAAGAAGGACCATCTACAAGTCCAAGTGGACTCTATTTCAGAAATGGTCCAGAGAAAATTCGGTGGTTTTCTCCACTCCATCTGTGAAACAAATCTCAGATTTTTTCATGTACCTGTACCAAGATCTAAACAGGCGCCCCTCGACCATCGTTGGTTACAGGATGGCCATTGTTGACACGTTTGACCCAGCGGGCCACCATATTGCACAAAGTTCAGACCTTCACAGGTTACTGTCCAGTTTTCACAGGGATCGTCCCCAAAAGTTCCAGGAATTTTCCAAAATGGAACCTTTCTGTTGTTCTCAATGAGCTCACAAAAGCACCCTTTGAGCCTATGAAAGACACAGACCTCAAACATCTTGGGTTGCAAACAAGTATCTAATCTAGGCCAATGGGAAAAGGTTGCCTTGTTCCCTTCTTTTGATTTTATAGCCAAAAACCAACTAGCAAGAGAAGGTTCACAAAGTGTGTTTCCGGTGACTATTCCTGCTCTAACTACCATTGTAAACAGTCAATTCGAAGAATACAGGACCTTGCGTCCCGTGCGGGCCCTGAGGTACTATTTGGACCGAACCAAAGACCTGAGAGGGTCTCGATCCCTCCCTTTCATCTCGTTCAAGAAAGGACACACCTCAGACATCAGGCCCGCTACTCTGTCTTCATGGTTGAAACGAACCATTCTACTTTGTTATAAACAAGCAGACCAACAAGCCTTGGATTGGTCCAAGAATTAAGCACATGACATTTGGGCCTTTGCGGCCTCTAAGGCCTTTTTATGATGGGGTATTGGTGGACCAAATCACGCAAGCCTGTCACTGGAAAACTCACAACACATTTCCAAATTTTTTCCTAAAAGACCTTACTTGGTCAGACAACGACAACAATATGTTTCTGGGACCAGTGGTGGCGGCACAACAAGTCCTAGACCCTTCCCCTCAGACCAGTCATCCTCGGAAAGAAAGAAAGGGGGGGGGCACATCCGCTACAGCCAAGTCTTCAGGAGTCTAATCCCAGGATCTAGGTGTAGGTTTACCTTTCAAGATGTTACAGGTAAGGTCATTTTGTATTTTTAGTTTATCAAGTATAAGATGTATTAAGGACTTATCAAGGTTGTCATTAATCTCATGTTCGGTGGCAAAAATTTATGAGAATTCCAACCAGTGGGCCGGTTTTTTCACTCGTGGATGGTCCCTCAGGACCCTTACACTCCTTAATTCTGCACTTCTCTCCTACAATCAAAACATCTTGACAGTTTTAGCACTATCATCCATTCTATTCAGGTTTTTGGCTCTTTACAGGCCCGGTCTTCGGGATTGGGGCACTGTAAACGGGACTCAGACTGGTATTTCTAACATTCATTCTATCTATTACTTCAAAATCTAAGAAAAATTGACATATCTTCCAGTCTCAGCTGTAATCCCTCCACCGAGCGGTTGGATTCAGCAATCAGTCCCACATGGTAAGCTATTGCAGCGCAATAACATTGAAAGTTTTAATTACTTAAATGTAGCTTTTATAAGCTACAAGCTTAAAAGCTACATTTAAGTACTTAAAATTGTCAATTTTGTATATCAGTACAAAATTTTGCCTGGGAATATTTTTGGCCTCATTTTGAAAAACAAGATGGCTGCCAGTCTTTTTTTGACTTTAGCAAGTTTGTTGCCCCTCTAGCGCAAAAGGTAACATAGGTAGCGATCTCAAATTTGCAGGATATATTCATTACAAAATCTTGCTTGGGAACATTTTTGGCCTCATTTTGAAAAACAAGATGGCCGCCATGGGCGTTTGTCAGTTATGAATCAGTGTGTAGAGATTTTGCTGTTACCTCCTCTAGAGCAAAAGGTATTATAGACGGAGTTCCTAAATTTGCAGGATATGTTCATCATTACAGAAGCCAGTCCAGTACTCTATATTCTCCAGGTAGCGCATCGTACTTCCTTCCTATCTAGTCAGTGTGACGTCGTAGCATCTTTTTTGCTTGGCCTGAAACTCTGCAGACGGATTTCTAAAAGTTAAAGATATTTGTGGATTACTGCAAGTGTTGAAATTTATTTTATTTCTACGGATTAGTATCGGTGTCTGGATACATCATGGCTTCACCAGGACAAAAATGCGGAGGCTGTGGCCATCTTATGGCAGCTTTTGACACTCAGGAGTGAAGTAAAGCGATCTGTGCGTTTGTAAACAAGAATGTACCTTCTGTAATGTACTGACTAGCAAACAATGTACCCAGTTTTTTACTCCCAATTACAAAATTAGAAGAATAAATGAGATTTAAAGGAAAAATCTGACATGTCTGACACTTCCATTGGCACTTGTTCCTCTCTCATAGACCCGGCCCTGGTGTCAGTAGTGGGAGTTGTGGAAGACCAGGGTATGGTACCTTTTCCAGGTTCAAAGGTCTCCAAAGACCAGAAGAAACTCACTTCCCCTGATGATAACAAATCTGACACTAGTATATCAGCCAAGTCATCTTCAGACAAGCCTTTCAAATCCTCTAGTGGTAGCAGGTTGGCCAAGTCTGCAGACGTGAAAATTGATGCCTTAGAGAAGAAATGGTTAGAAAAATTCAACAGGCTGGAAGCCCTACTGATTGCCAGAAGCCTGTAGAAACCACAAGAACCAGCTTTTCAAACAGTCACAGTCACGCCAACGCATACTCCACCAGTTGGCTCTGTGAAAGTGACTGAACCTTTCTTCAAAACTATAGTTATGAACTGACCTCAGAGTGTGGACCGACCACCAGCTTCAGATTTGTCTGGCACCTCCCAACTCAGGTTACCAGCAAATGACTTCTGAACCAGCCATAAAACAAAGTGAGCCGGATATGGACACAGACTCTGATGGTGAAGCTTCTGACTGACCAGAACTCTGCATCTTTGTAGAAGGAGGCGAGTTGTCAGACCATGACTAGAACCTTACCCGCTACAAATCCAGATCAGACCCTCTCAGAGGAACAAACATACCGTGAGACAATGAAGGGGATCCAGTCGTTTATAGATTGGTCACACATCCCTGACATGGATACCGCTACTGCAAACTCAGATGACAACCCCTTTGCCGGTCCTAAGCTTCAACCATCAGGAAAAGTGTCGGTCAGTATGAATACTGATGAGTTGCTTTGTGAAAAGCTCAGCAAGCTGAATGGAATGGAATGGTTGTAGAGGGCTATCCTTCCCGCAGCTCTGAGGCCAGTGGCCTTCTCAAAGACCAGTTCATCAGACAAGTCACAAAGGCGGTGGTACAGGTTACATAATGACCAGAAGACTTCCAGCTCTGGCCCTGTTTCTTCTTGGAGCACTGATGCCTCTAAACTTAACAGCAGCTATAGTAGAATTGCTAGGGCATGCCGGTATTGCCTCAACTCCACCATCAACTCCCCAGATCTCTCAATAGAGCCTCAGAAGATGAGAAAAATCTGCATACGAATCTAGTGTGATCTCCAGCCAGGTGACTGGATTCAACAGTTACATTTATAAGGTTCAGGACAGCATACAGAAGCAACTAAAGACAATCCAGGCAGAGCAGAGTAAGGGAAAGTCAGCCTGAAGAGTCTTTGCTTTAGCAGATGAGCTTCAGTATCTGATGGATTTCAACAGAAACATTAGCCAGGCCATTGCCAAAAATATGGAGGACCTTGGTGACTTTCTTTTTGTTTTCGTGTCAGTGGCAAACTTTACCTTGGCTAGCCATGACTCTAACCTCTCACATCTGAAAACTGGAAACAAACCAGACACCCTTGTTGCCTTAAGAACTGCTCCACTCCAGATGGCCACTTTGTTCCCGACAGTGGTCTCAACAGGCTGAAGAGGATATTGCTAGCTTCGAAAACAAGGGACACTCTCCAGTTCTTCTCACAAAAGGGTCGCTATGCCTTATGAAAGGCAGGAGAGGCATCCAGATATCAAATCTGACAAGCCAGCCAGGAAGAAATAAGTTCATGTGGCAAGGGCAAGAAATTCAAGGGCAAAGCATCTCACTTCTCATTGCAACCTGCCAAGGCTCAGTCACAGTATAAATGACAATGTGTAAATGCTTAAGTTTACCCACTGCGACTGACTGGGAGCAAAGAGACAGACAGTAAAATCTTGTGGTTTCAAACAGACTTTAAATGTAAACTCAAATGTAGCTCGTGCATATATTGTAAAAGGGCAGCCGCAAAAGAAAGGCACAAGTCCCGTCTTTGTTCATTATCAGAGATTAAAATGTGTGAAAGATGTTTCCTGTGTTGATCAATTGAGTTCTGTCCAGCCTGTAGCAAATGTCCAAACTGCTGTTCCAGATCTACCTGTAGGGGCAAGACTACACCAGTCTTGGGAAGCCTTGGGGACTGGTCCAAAGGTCATAAGAATCCTCAAAGAAGGTTACACTATCCCCTTCCGAACCAGGGCAGATCTGACATTACAAAAATGCAGTAGAACTGGTCAGAAACCTCGGGGATTCTCAACCAACTATTTTTGGTCCCAAAACCAAACAAACGGCGGAGACCCATATTACACCTCAGCAATCTAAACAATTCCTCAAAGCAGCGAAATTCAAAATGGAGACACTGGAAGCAATACAGACCTCCCTCCAGACTGGGGAGTGGTTAACGTCTAGATTACCAATTTTGACCTGAAAGAGGGCAAGGTCAGACCCACTCGAGTGTTGGCATACCTTAATAGCAAAATTACAAGATCTGATGGCCAGACTGACATGGGTTCAGCAACTGGTGTCCCTCATAGGGCTATTGACAGCCAGAGAATAGCAAGTCCACCTAGGTCAACTGCATATGAGGCCCATGCAGTGGAACTTGAAAAGCAATTGAAATGTAACAGAATCACTAGAAAAGGTGATCCTTATCCCCAGGTCACTCCACCCCCATCTAAAATGGTGGCTTGAAGAAGACAATGTGCTTCAAGGTCAACATTACACCCACTCAAACATGCTCTGCAAATCTTTACAGACACATAAAAGAGGGGTGGGGCCCTCACTTAGGGGAACACACTGCAAGGGGAACCTTCAAGAAAGCAAATTACACATAAATTATCTCGAACTAAAGACGGTCTTTCTGGCCCCAAAAAGAATTCCAAGACCTCTGCTTGAACAACATAGTTCTCATAGCCACAGACAACACCACAGTGCCTACATAAACAAAGAGGAGGGGGGTGAAGTCAGGTCCTCTGTGTGCCCTTCTGTGGAGAATCCTGACCTGGTGCTCCAGGAAACAGGCAATTCTCAAAGCCCGACACATTCCAGGCCAGATGAATGTGGTAGCAGACCAGCTATCCAGGCTAGGCTAGACCATCCAAACACAGTGGTCTCTCCTCCCAGAGGTCTTCCTATCAGTATGCAACAGGTGGCATCAACCTCGGATAGACCTATTCGAGGTTCAACAACAAACTGACCCAGTTTGTGTCACCAGTTCCTGACCCCCTGGCTTGGGCAGTTGATGCACTCAGGCTACCATGGGAGGATCTGGACCCATATGCCTTTCCTCTAGTAGCCATACTGAGCAAAGTGGTGGCGAAGCTGCAGGACTACCCATGCAGGAGAATCATTCGGATTGCTCCAGGGTGGCCCAACATCCCCTGGTTTTGGGATCTAGTGGCCATGTTGAGCCAGATTCCCTTGTGCCTGCCCAACCTTAAATGAAGGATATATGTCACCAATTTGCAAATTTAATAAGTAAATTAAATTTTTATAAGTTAATACCCTATCCAATGGACAATAGCTTATCCGGTCGGCATGGACCGGCCCGCCAAACGTCAGAAAAAGACGTCCTGTGTCTCCACCGGCCAGGCCGGCCCAGTACTGTGCACTCGCCAGATGGCGTGTCGTACTTCCTTCCTGTCTAGACAGCGTGACGTCATAGCATCTTTTTCGTTGTCTAAACCTATTAGACCCCTAGTAAGCTGATAGCGGGGTCGGTGGGAGGGTCTTGTGTGTCCATTGGATAGGGTATTAACTTATAAAAATTTAATTTACTTATTAAATTTGCAATTTTATTGCGTTAATACATCCTATCCAATGGACAATAGCTGAATAACTACCGCTTGGTAGGCGGGTAAGTTACTAGGGACTAAAAACTTGAACTCATGTAGAATAATGACAATTCCTTTTTAAAAACTGGGTAGACTTTGAAGTCCAAACCCTTAAGGCTATGGTCGAATATCATCATCCGGTTATCTGGAATGGAACCGTCAGAGTCGACCTTGCCCCCCCCCCTTTTTTACAGACCTGCTCTGAGGTAGGGGAAGAGAGGGATGAGTTCAGTCCCATAAAAATAAGCCTCCCGGAGGAAGTATGTGAGATTTTTTTTTTTTTTTTGCTTCTTAACTATATGTGCAATATATACAAATATGTACAGGTATTTACCTATGTACAGATCTCCTCTAGGTACCAGTCTGTTGGTGGATCTGCTGAGCAGCCACAACCGGTCCAAGATGGTAGAGCTCTGAGTCAGCCCAAGCCACATCCTTCAGGTAGAATTGGGTGAAGGTATTATGAGATTTCCAGTGGCAGGCTGCTAAGATCTGCTCTAAGGAGACTCCAGACTGGAAGGCCTTAGAAGCCGCAAACGCCCTGACATCATGAGCCTTAACTTGATGTAGGGTGTGGGCCTGATGATCAGAGAGCTCATAGCATAGGATCACAGTCTGCTTGATCCATGAGGAGATAGTGGCAGGGGAGATGTCTTTGTCGAAACCTTTCTTGAAGGAGACAAAGACTAACTCCTTGTGCTGCCTGAGGTCTGAAGTCATGTCCAAATAGTAGCGCAAAGCTCTGACTGGGCACAGGGATCTGTCAGACTTGAGGGATTTATCTAGAGTAGGAGCCAGGGCTGGTATGACCACTGGGGCTACACTCTCTGGACCCTCTTTGGCAAGCTGATTCTTGGAAAGAAAGCTGGGAGATGGAAACAGGGACACCTTAGACCAATCGGATTGGTGTCTGATGTTCTTGTGCATGCCATGCTCACTCCTTCTTTTGCCAGAGCCCAGGGCCAAAAGGAAGACAGTTTTGAAGGTCAGATGCTTCAGAGATGCCTCCCTAAGAGGTTCGAAAAGAGCCCTTGTCAGCTGGTGTAATACCAGGGAAAGGTTCCAGGAGGGTATTCCCCTCCGCCCTCTGGGTCTATCTCTGTGGAAACTTTCCAAGAGACGAGTGAGATTATCATCTTTGCTGATATTGACTGTTGTACTACCCAGTTTATCAGCAATGGCAGACCTGTATCCATCAATGGTGCTGGGCTGTAACTTCTTGTCCTCAAAGAGGTACATTAGGAAGTCAGCCACCGACTTTACAGGTGGTGACCTGAAGTCCACCTGATTAGAGACGCACCACTTTGTAAAAATGGCCCACTTTGCCTCATAGACTGATCTGGTAGATCTTCTTGTAGGAGCCTCAATTCTTGCTGCCACTGCCTCAGAGAAGCCCTGCTCTTTGATTGTTGTGGCTCTAGGAGCCAGGCATGGAGATTTAGATTTGTCAGATTTCTGTGAGGGATCTGATTGAAGGGCTGTGTCAGCAGGTTGGGCTGGTTGGGCAGGCTTAGAGGGACCTGGCTGGACATGATCACTAAGTCCCAAAACCAAGGCATGTTGGGCCATCCCGGAGCAATCAGAATGAGTCTCTTGCATGGGGAGTCTTGCAACTTCTCCACCACTTTGCCCAATATGGCGGTCGGTGGGAAGGCGTATGCATCCAGATCCTCCCATGGCAGGGTGAGTGCATCCACTGCTACTACCAGAGTGTCCGGCACTGGAGACACAAACAGAGGTAACTTGTTGTTGAACCTCGTGGCAAATAGGTCTATCTGAGGCCGGTGCCATTTTCTGCACAAGTCCTGAAAAATGTCCGGAAGGAGGGACCATTCTGTTTGGATGGTCTGATTTAGCCTGGATAGTTTGTCTGCTATCACATTTAGTCGGCCAGGGATATGTCGGGCTTTTAGGGTCACTTGACGCTGGGAACACCAGGTCAAGATTCTCCACAGTAGAGCACACAGTGGACCCGACTTCATTCCCCCTTCCTTGCTTATATAGGCCACTACTGTTGTATTGTCTGTGGCCACTAGGACAATTTTGTTTGTGCATAGGTTTTGGAACTCTTTTAAGGCCAAGAGGACTGCTTTTAGTTCCAGATAATTTATGTGCAGCTTGCTTTCCGGCACTGACCAGGACCCCCTTGCAGTGAACTCGTTTAAATGAGCGCCCCACCCTTCTTTTGATGCAGAGCATGCTTTATAGGGTGTAGTGGTTGACCTTGAAGCACATTGCTTTCGTTTAGCCACCACTGTAAGTGTGGGTGCAAGGATCTGGGTAGAGGAATGATCTTTTGCAGGGATTCTGGTACCCTCCAATTGTTTTTGAGATGCCACTGTATGGGTCTCATGTGTAACCGGCCTAGGTGAACCTGTTTCTCTGTGGCTGTTAATAGACCGATCAAGGACATGAACTGCCGGACCGGACAGGCCGGTAGTAAGAGCAGTGTTTGAATTTTCCCTTGAAGGCTTTGCCACCGGTCCGGTGTCGGTCTGACCCGGCCGGACCTGAGGTCGAACTGGTAGCCTACGAAGTTGAACACTTGTTGAGGCTCCAGCTCTGATTTTTCTACATTCACCAGCCAGCTTAGATCCTGGCACATCTTGACCAGGATCTGGGTGTGGTGGAGACAGGTTTGGTGGGATCTGGCTCTGACCAACCAGTCGTCTAGGTACTGGTGGATTCTTATACCCTTGTGTATAGCCATCAGTTTCACCTCCTTTGCCAATACAGTGAACTCCATGGGCGCTGTGGACAGACCAAAGGGTAGTGCCTTGAACTGGTAGGTCCGACCCTGGACATGAAATCTGAGATATTTCCTGGATTGTTCCTGTATTGGTATATGGAAGTAGGCATCCTTGAAGTCTACTGAGGTTACCCACTCCCCTTGCTGGAGGGATGTCCTGATGGTTTCCGGTGTCTCCATTTTGAACTTCTCCACCTTGAGGAAAAGATTTAGTTTGCTTAGATCTAGTATAGGTCTCCACTTGTTGTTGGGTTTGGGTACCAGAAAAAGTCGGTTGAAAAACCCTAGAGATGTTTGATTGTGGACCAACTCTATTGAATTTTTGTCCATAAGCTGATGTAATGCCTCCAACAGGTAGCTGTTCCTGTGGGGATTGACATAATGGCTTATGACGGTGGGAGACCTTGTAAGGTTTGGCCGGATCCGAAAGGGGAGGGTGTAGCCCTCTCTCAAGATTTGAACTATTTTCGGTCCAGCACCTCTTTCCAGCCAAGTTTGCCAAAAGTTTTGAAGTCTGGCCCCTACAGGCAGATTTTTTACAACAAGAGGGACATTTGTCACAGATTGGACACAAGGCAATTGAATGACAGAAGAAGCACCTTTGACATGTTTTAATGTACAACCTTTTAAATTTACAGCTGACAAGTCAGGACTTATTCCTTTCCTTCGTGGATGCCCGGTTGCAGAATGAACATGGTTGACAACATTTAAATTTACATTTGTTTTCAACGATTGAACAGTCAATGTCTCTTTGGGGGTGCTCCCGGCCAGCAGCCGTGCCTTTAAACTTGTTACATAGTAATTGTCATTTATACGGCTGCTGGCCCTTGGCTGGTCGTGAGGAATACTGATGTTTTCCTTTCCCGCGTCTGTACTGCCTGTGAGAGGATACGTTTTTCCATGCCGGTTGGTCCTGTTTCTTAGGGTCAGAGTTCCTATCTTGACGTTCATAGGGGTGATATCTGCCCTTCTTGTACACCGACCCAGAGCGATTTCTGTCGAAATTAGCAATATCCTCCTCTGCTTGCTTGATAACTGAGTCCGGGAACAATGTATCTAACTCCAATGGGGCTGCCCTTAAAGCATTTAACGTGTCCGCCTTCACTCCAGCCTTGAGATAGGACAAATAAGAGTCAAATAAGTAACGTCTTAAAAGAGTGGTGTTGGCCATATTCACAAACACAAAATCCGTTAGGTGTTCCATAGCCTTGGCCATGGCTTGACAAACACTGGAGTTAAAGTCTAACAAAAACTGGAGTTCATCTGTGGCAGCCGACACCTTGCTTGCTGCTTTGCCCTTGGACTCAGTCCGGATGGTACGGAGCTGAGCTTGCATGTTCTGCTGGACTTTGAGTACACAGCGATTGAAACCAGCAGCTTGGTTGCATATTATGGATGATTCCCGGGCTGATCTCTCCCACTTTCTTAAATTTTCCTGGGAAATAGGTCTGGAAAGTGGTGGATTTGAAGCTATGCCAGCTTGACGCGCAATCCTAAGATAGGTGCTGTTAATGCGGGAAGAGGAAGTATTCCAAGATTTTGGTGTGGAGCCAGATTCCTTGTTTTCAGAGTGCACACCGTACCACTTACTCTGGGATTTGGCCAGACGGACAAACTGGTCTCGCTGAAGAGTTCCTGCCTCAGTGGTACGTGAAGGGTAACCCTGCACAAGAGTAATGTTCAATTTAGAAAGTTTGTTGCAGAGCCATTCGTCTGTGGGGAGGTTGACGGATACCTTGCCAGGATGTTGGAGTTTGGGTCCGGCAAAAGGGTTGTCATCTGACGTCTTGGTGCCGGAATCAAGGTCCGGAACATGAGTCCACCCCATGTAAGACCGAATCCCCCTCTTGGTCGGGGTCGGTGATAGAAACTTCATGGTCGTCAGACAATTCACCCTCTTCCGGGTACAGATCAACTGGAGGTCTATCCGAAGTAACACTTTCTGAGTCTGAGTCACTGGACGAACTTTCCCTTCTGGATAAATCAAAGGCAGTGGAAAATGACCTCTTAGCAGGCTGGCTAGAAATCCCTGAGGTTTCCGGTCGGTGAGAGGGTTGAGAAGAGTCAGAACCGGCCTTAGAAGCAGTGGTGACATCCACATGGTCGGTAGCCGGTGGCACCGAGGTAGCTGGTCGGTCTGAAGGTTGTGAAGCTGAAGAAGGCTTCAGGAAAGGCTGAGTGCTGATAGCCGTGGCTGGTGGAGCGTGAGTTGGAGTGACCTTGTCGGTTCCTGGTCTAATGTTTTGGCCAACAGTAATGCCTCCAAGCGGTTGAACCGATCCGACCACTTTTGCCCCATAAGTTCAAGTTTCTGGTCGGTGGATTCAGCAGGAGGTCGGTGAGATGACTTGACCAACTTGTCCGGCTTTTTGGAGGTAGTGGCTTTCTTGTCCTTCTTCTTCTCTTCTTTCTTTCTCTTCTCGACCGGCTTATCACTCAAATCAGAAGGCCCGGCTGGGCTCTGACCATCCACGACCCCCATTACCGTCACCAAAGACGGGTCTACAAGGGTGGGACTGAGAGTGTCATCAATAACAGGGTTCTTGGATGGAGTTGAAGACTTCATATCCCGCTTCTCCTTCTTTAATTTATACGATGGCGTTGATAGCTGGGACAACTGTTCAGGGGTGAGAGCATTACAGTGACGACAATTGGCCCCTTCCTTCTCTACACAAGGATCTGTCCCTTTCTTTTTATCACGACAGCGTGCACAAACTGCGTGTGGGTCAAACCCCGCCATCATGTGGCCACAACCACCCCTACGTTGACTAGGAGAAGACATAATAAGCTATGAGTCTTCTAGAATCCAAAGAACAAATAAAGAAATGAAATGTATAAGAGTTCAGATATAATACTTGAAAATACAATTCGCTGAGAAAATCCGTGCACCATGTACATGCGCCAAATGAAAAAGATGCTATGACGTCACGCTGTCCAGACAGGAAGGAAGTACGACACGCCATCTGGCGAGTGCACAGTACTGGGCCGGCCTGGCCGGTGGAGACACAGGACGTCTTTTTCTGACATTTGGCGGGCCGGTCCGCGCCGACCGGATAAGCTATTGTCCATTGGATAGGATGTATTAACGCAATAAAAAGTATAGTTTGAATAGAAAAGAAAGGTTATATGACACAGAAAACCAATGGTTATTTGATAATCTTGGACTTAGCTACGTCACCCTTTGTGAACACGGTTTTAAGACAAAACTTAGCTGAGAAAAAAGTCTTAACTTTAAGACTGGATTTAAGCCTAAGACCTGGCGAAGTCTAAGACCCTTCGTGAATACCAGCCCTGGGAAATACAGAACAAAATGTAAACATTGCACGACCACTGTAGCAACTTCTGGAATGACAACTTCCAATCTATTGATTCATTTAAAGGTAAGCCCATTTGTTTTAATAGACACATGATGGTCATTTGAATAGAGATTTATTAATGTTTTGTAAGGGGGTAATTCTTTGTTATATGTACATGTATATGTAACAATAAAACCCTGTCATTAAACTGTGAATTTAATTTGTGAATATATTTGGGGATATTTTTCAATATTGTTTATCAATATAATGAGAGGCCTAAACCCCTCATAATAAACCTTGTATCACTTTTTGCCCTGAAAACACAAGCTTATGAAAAAAAAGACAGGGACAGTGTAAAACTCCTCTTAAAATACATGTATGACAAGCCATTGTAAGGAAATTCCTTTGTTTAGGTTGACACATCACATGTCATATCGGAGTAAGTTATATTTCCATTTATGTATTTGAACATTATCAACAGATTATACAAACAATGAAATAAAGGGCAACAATGTCTTTGCATTTTGGAAAATTAAATTGTTTATTATGGCTTAAATGTGTTTTCATGGTAATTTCTTCACCACACTTGTAAATTGAAGTAAATTTTTCATCTGTGTTTTGGCTTGGATGATTTATATTATTAAAATAACCACTTTTGAACTGTCTGAACATGAAATCAGACAGTTTTAATGAACGATCAGTTAGATAAGGATAACTAATTGTGTGAATTTGAGGAAACATTTGAGGAACTCATGTTTATTAGATCAAACAGCTATATCTTGGAGCAATAAATATGAAACTGTAAACCAGAACTAAAGCATGATCAAGGTGTAAATATGAATTTCTTTCAGTTATCATTTACTTGTTTTTTGTATGATATGTTCAGAAGAATATTAGTTTAATACATGTATAACTAGACCAAGGACGCATTTGTGGCCAGATGCAAGATGTATCCACCGGAAAAGGCCAACTAACATAGTTCAAAGATAAACAGCATTTTTCAATAATAAGAAAGTTGTAAGCACTTTTAAGTTTGGCTACCCTCATTTGACCTTGAAGCAAGGGCCCAAGGTCAAATCTGACCACATCAGAAGATTCGCAGCCCATGATTTCCTATAGGTTGGTTTCACAGTGCAAACCTCTAGCACCAACAATAAGTGAGTTATAAGCACTTTTAATTTTGGCTATCCTTGTTTGACCTTGATGCAGGTGTTCCACTGGAGCCGACAGGCCGGTAACTCTGCACTTTTGGAGAGTCGGGACCAATGTTTACATGGTCGGTTTAAGTTCCCGGCCTGTCGGGGAGAGTCGGTGAAATATCAAACATGTCCGATATTTCTACGACCGTTACCAACCCTTGTATCCAATCCTAATTTCAGCCCCCTAGCAACAGGCCTGTCGGTTACACTTAAAGGCTTGTCTGTAACCCTTCCAGGCTTGTCGTTATCACTTGCAGGCCTGTCGTAATATGAAGCTGGCTTGTCTTTTGTAACTTAAGTACTGCTCATTTGCAGTCCATTTCCAGCATGATGTGGGGTAAAAATATGATCAAAAATTATGTTAAGAATGACAAAGAAACAGTGCAAGTGATCATAATTTCAAAGTTACAGAGATAGAAAAGGTCCACATGTATGCTGTAAATAACTGAGAAACCTGAACAAGTGTTTTATTTGGTGACATAATAATCAAAGTCTCAGCTTATTTCACCAGAGCAATTTAAATAAAAGTTAACAAACTATTTGGATTCAATCACAAGATATTTCTTCTCACTGTAAAAACCCATTAGCAATTTTTTGGGAAAAACGTCCTGTCTGTAACTATACCGTCCTGTCGGGGATTTCGTAGGGTCGGTTACAGGCTCCAGTGGAACACCTGCATAAAGGAGAGGCCCAAGATCAAATCTGACCACATCAGAAGATTCGCAGCCCATGATTTCCTACAGGTTGGTTTCACAGTGCAAACCTCCAAGACCAATTATATGTGAGTTATTAGCACTTTTTTCTATCCTCATTTAACCCATTTAACATGTGGTTGCGCCCTTGCTGGCAGCATCTTTTTCAGCTCTCAGAACAATCTAATTTTTCATGTGGATATATTCTATATCGTGACTAGCTCAGCCTTATAATGTAAAGTAACACACAAGGATCATAGTGGATATTTCATTGTTCCATACAACTGATGTATTTATGTGTTATTTGAGTTTAAAAGTGAACATCTCCATTGAAAAAAAATTCCACTGGTGTTAATTGTGTGCTGATTATGTAAGGTTTTCTCGCAACTAATCAAGTGAGAAGCTTTCAATTTACCTGGTCATGCCAATTTGTTAGTGACATTGTGTCATGTGTAATTTGCCTAATTGATTTTAGGCCATTGTCTGATGTGCTTATGTGTTGCTATTCAGTCACTAAATTCAAGTATTCTTCTGATGAACTGAAGTCCCTCAATTGCTACAGTGGAGTAAGATTACCCAGTGGTCACATCAAATAAGAGGCCTGGATATTTGCTGCAAACCTCCAACAAAAAGAGGGTTCAAGGGTGGAAAACATAAATACTATAAAATTAAAAGAATTGTTAATAATTATTGTCATCTGCTACCCTGCAGAACTATTAATCAGAAAGCTATTAATAGTGATAACTTTGTGACAGGTCAACTTCAATCATTCCATAAGGATGTTTCTAAAATTCACATCTTGGTGTTAAACACAAGATCTGTGAGAAACAAGGCCATACAGCTCTGTGACTATATTACTGATGACATAGTGGCTTTGACTGAAACCTGGCGTAAAGAGAAAACAGTGGGATATCATTGGTGACCTAGTGCAAGAAGGATATGACTTTATCAATGTTCCCAGAACTACAGGTTCTGGTGGTGAAGTTGGGCTCTTGTTCAAATCACAGCTTAGAATTATAGCCTTTCCTAAACGGATATACCAAACATTTGTAGTGGTCAAACCGATTCTGAAAATAAAAACTGGTTTTCGGGGCTTTGAAACCGAATGAAATCTGGGATTTCGAAAGTTTACAGAGATATAATAAAAAGTTTTATGCGAGTGTACATGAGCTACATTATCAATAGGAAATATACATTCGCGAGATATTTGAAGTTTCTAAACTTCATTTACCATGAATATAACGTAAAAATGTAAGTTAGTTCTTGAAATATATATGTTCTTTATTGTTTTGACAAAATATTATCCAGTAGAAAGCCTAATGACATTTTCAATAACCGGTACTTAAATGTTCTTTGCCGATTTCGTCATTTCTACCTAAATGAAACGAAATGCGGTATACCGGTTTACCGTTCAAACCACTAAACATTTGAGTTACTTGAATGCAAATGCAACATATCTAACAAACAATTGAACATATTTTTGATCTATCGTCCCCCACCCAGTCAAAAGAATGGATTAAAGATGAGGGATTTCTTTGAGGATTTCACCAACTTCTGCAGTGAGATTGCTGTCTTCAGCAGTGAGATCTTAATTATTGGAGATTTAAATGTTCAGCCTGACTGTCAAAACTGTCCCAAGACCCAAGAACTTTACAAGATACTCCAGTCCTACAGCTTACATCAACATGTCTCTGTAGCAACACATACTAAGGGTCAGTCTTGATGCTGTTATCTCAAAATCAGATTTCAACCTCATTACAAGTATCAGTGTCTGTGATCTGAGTATCAGTGATCATTATGCGATAATGTTGAAGCTACATATCATCAAACCCTCTCCAGCTGTCAAAAAGCCTCCGTATCATGACTTAAAGTCAATTGACATTGGTAGTTTTAAGACTGAAATAACCCAGCTGTTGAGTCCAATCTAAAAGATCAAAATATGTCTGAACTGTCATCACACTATAATAAAAGCCTCAAGAATTTATTAGATATCCATGTACCTCTGAAAGAGAAAAAGTTTATCATTACCCCATCACAAAGTGGTACAATGCGAATCTCCGAAAAGGCTAAGATTTTTAAACGTCCCCTCGAGAGAAAATGGAGGAAATCAGGCTCCAAGGATGACTGGGTTCTCTATCGCAAGCAGTGCAGTGTTGTCAACTGCCTTCTGTGTAAAGCCAAGACTGAATTCTGCTCTTGCCAGATCATACGGTCTGAAGATACAAAGGTCCTTTTTCGCACAGCCAAAAGCATCCTGAACATGACAAGTGCACCATCTCTCCCCAGTGATGATGAAACAGACTTTGCCTGCTCATTTTAGTAACTTTTTCAAGGACAAGATTGTAAAAATGAGATCTGCAATTTATTCTGAGTCGGCTCTATCTGCAATGCACCTGGCCAAAGAAGACATGTTTCCTCATTTTAAGAATGATCAGACAGTCAGACACTGAAAATTTTCCAACCTGCAACAAAAGAAATTGGGAAGATAATTTTAGCTTCATCATCAGCATCTTATAATCTGGATCCTATCCCTACACCACTTCTTAAAATGTGTTGAGCAACTACTCCTAACCATCACTAAAATTTCTATGCTCACGACAATCAGCTGTATGTTACTCTCAATCCCAGTGCAGGATTTTAGTCACTAACCCAGTGCATAGATGATATCCAGATGTGGATGCACCTAAATATGTTAACACTCAATGATGACAAGACTGAGGTCCTGATGATTGGTTCTAACAACTCTCTCTGTCACCTCAGCTCAGTATCTGTCAAAGTTGGTAATGCCTCAGTAACCTCAAGCCAATCAGTTACAAATCTGGGTTGTATCTTTGACAGCAGATTGAATATGAATGACTTCATAATAAGAAAATGTCAGTCTGCCACCTTTCATCCTCGGTCAATTTACAAGGCTCGTAAATATTTGACCACAGATGCAACAAAACCTCTTATTCATGCATTTGTCACATCACGATTGGACTATGGAAAGAGCCTCTTATATGGTGTACCACACGCTCAGCTGAACAGATTTCAATAAATTCAAAACATTGCACCACGAGTCATTTCCAAGACTCATAGATTTGACCATATTTCTCCTGTTCTCAAAGACCTTCATTGGGCTTCCAATATCAAAGAGAATTGAGTTTAAAATCCTGGTCCACACATTCAACTCTATTCGTCAAACTGCTCCATCCTACCTGGCTGACGTAATTTCTCCATACACACCAAGCAGAACTCTCCGGTCATCTGATGGGAACTTACTGCTAAACCATCACACACAAAATATGGACAAGCTGCTTTCCAAAATGATGGACCCTTCCTGTGGAACAAACTGCCATCTTACATCAGGAACTGAGTTCTTTGTTGGATTTTAAGAAGCACCTCAAGACTCATCTTTTTATAATTAGTTTTACATAGTCCTTTAATATTTTTCAACTTTAACTTTTTACCCTATTTTTACTATATGCTTTTATTAATAATAGTATTTTTTGTTAATGTACAGCACTTTGAGCTTTATTTTTAAGAACAGGTGCTATATTTAAATGTATGATAATAATAATAATAACAAGCATCCTGACGCATGCATTTATCTCCCGCCATATAAATTAGATGTACTAAAGATAGTGGAATATAAATTTTCTTGTGAGATGGAGGCACATGTAGAAGTGACAACAAGTTTAATGTTTGATTGCAATACTTTTAAAGACAAAAGACATTTACTCACTTTAGTAGCTATTACTCTGCCATCCAGAGAGCTACAGTTCTGCAACTTTATTATGCAGTAGATCAACCCAAAGTAGGTAAGTACGTATTTAGAAGAAATTGCCTATTTGTAACACTTTTAGAGATAAAAGATATTTACTTATTTTAGTGGCTATTACTCTGCCATCCAAAGAGCTACAGTTCTGCAACTTCACTATGCTGTAGATCACCCAAAAGTAGGTGAATGACTTATTTAGAAGAAATTACCTACCTGTAATACTTTTAGAGATAAAAGACATTTACTCACTTTAGTAGCTATTACTCAGCTATCCAAAGAGCTACAGTTCTGCAACTTCACTATGTGGTAGATCACCCAAAAGTAGGTGAATGACTTATTTAGAAGAAATTGCCTAACTGTAATACTTTTAGAGATAAAAGACATTTACTCATTTTAGTAGCTATTACTCAGCTATCCAAAGAGCTACAGTTCTGAAACTTCACTATGTGGTAGATCACACAAAAGTAGGTGAATGACTTATTTAGAAGAAATTGCCTATGTGTAATATTTTTAGAGACAAAAGACAATTACTCATTTTGGTAGCTATTACTCACCTATCCAAAGAGCTACAGTTCTGCAACTTCACTATGTGGTAGATCACACAAAAGTAGGTGAATGACTTATTCAGAAGAAATTGCCTACCTGTAATACTTAGATAAAAGACATTTACTCATTTTAGTAGCTATTACTCAGCTATCCAAAGAGCTACAGTTCTGCAACTTCACTATGTGGTAGATCACCCAAAAGTAGGTGAATGACTTATTTAGAAGAAATTGCCTACCTGTAATACTTTTAGAGATAAAAGACATTTACTCATTTTAGTAGCTATTACTCCGCTATCCAAAGAGCTACAGTTCTGCAACTTCAATATGTGGTAGATCACCCAAAAGTAGGTGAATGACTTATTTAGAAGAAATTGCCTACCTGTAATACTTTTAGAGATAAAAGACATTTGCTCATTTTAGTAGCTATTACTCAGTTATCCAAAGAGCTACAGTTCTGCAACTTCACTATGTGGTAGACCACCCAAAAGTAGGTGAATGACTTATTTAGAAGAAATTGCCTACCTGTAATACTTTTCGAGATAAAAGACATTTACTCATCTTAGTAGCTATTACTCAGCTATCCAAAGAGCTACAGTTCTGCAACTTCACTATGTGGTAGATCACCCAAAAGTAGGTGAATGACTTATTTAGAAGAAATTGTCTACCTGTAATACTTTTAGAGATAAAAGACATTTAGTCATTTTAGTAGCTATTACTCAGCTATCCAAAGAGATACAGTTCTGCAACTTCACTATGTGGTAGATCACCCAAAAGTAGGTGAATGACTTATTTAGAAGAAATTGCCTACCTGTAATACTTTTAGAGATAAAAGATATTTACTCATTTTAGTAGCTATTACTCAGCTATCCAAAGAGCTACAGTTCCGCAACTTCACTATGTGGTAGATCACCCAAAAGTATGTGAATGACTTATTTAGAAGAAATTGCCTACCTATAATACTTTTAGAGATAAAAGACATTTACTCATTTTAGTAGCTCTTGCTCAGCTATCTACTCACTTGGCTATTGACGTACATCTTCAAAAGCAACAAAAATATAAAGGACACAGGAAATTAAGCTTTTGAAAAACTAGATGAATAATAAATGAAAAGATTTGCCTAACTTTGGTACTTGTGAAGGTATTTGACATTTATTTCCATCATAATTTTGCTACAAATAAGATAAAAATAGCTATTGCTCACTTATGACATGCAATGGAACCCCAAACGATATGCCATCTTATAGTTAAGGACAAAGTATCTGAACAAATTATTTTAGGAAAATCCTGTAACTGCAGTAGTTTTTGAGTTACAATGGATTTACTCAACAGTCACAATTTCAAAGTAGCTATTACTCAGCTGTCCAGTGTGCAACAGGTTTGCAGCTTTACTATCTGATAGCTCATCAAAAACTAGATGAATAACATATTTGAAAAGAATTCCCTAATTTTAATACTTTTGAAGATATTTGAAATTTACTCATGTCGTTATTTTGCTTCAAATAAGGAAATAGCTATTACTCACTTATGGCATGCAATAGAATCCCAAACTGTATGCCATCTTATAGTTAAGGACAAAGTAGCTGAATAACATATTTTAGGAAAATACTCTAACTGCAATAGTTTTGGAGTTACAATGGATTTACTCAACAGTCACAATTTCAAAGTAGCTATTACTCAGCTATCCAATGTGCAACAGGTCTCAAACTTTACTATGTCACAGCTTACCAAAAACTAGATGAATAACATATTTGAAAAGAATTCCCTAATTTTAATACTTTTGAAGATATTTGAAATTTACTCATGTCGTTATTTTACTTCAAATAAGGAAATAGCTATTACTCACTTATGGCATGCAATAGAATCCCAAACTGTATGCCATCTTATAGTTAAGGACAAAGTAGCTGAATAACATATTTTAGGAAAATACTCTAACTGCAATAGTTTTGGAGTTACAATGGATTTACTCAACAGTCACAATTTCAAAGTAGCTATTACTCAGCTATCCAATGTTCAACAGGTCTGAAACTTTACTATGTGATAGCTTACCAAAAACTAGATGAATAACATATTTGAAAAGAATTCCCTAACATTAATACTTTTGAAGATATTTGACATTTACTGATGTCATTATTTTGCTACAAATAAGAAAATAGCTATTACTCACTTATGGCATGCAATAGAAACCCAAACTATATGGCATTTTATAATTAAGGCCAAAGTAGCTGAACAACATATTTTAGGAAAATACTGTAACTGCACCAGTTATGGAGTTACAATGGACAAAGTAGCTGAACAACATATTTGAAGAAAAAGTTGTAACTGCAATAGTTTTTGAGTTATGAGCCCTTTACTCCAAGTAGCTAAGATTGCTATTACTCACTTATCGTTAGGCCTAAGTCCATAAAACCCCAAAATTTTTCGAGGGCGTGAAAATTCATTGGGACAATTAATTTACAAAAAAATCTGTAGCTGTAGTATTTTTGGAGAAATCTGCGTGACTAACTAATGCACACAGGCATCATTTCATAATCTCCCTCCCGGGCTAAAGCCTGGCGGGAGATAATAAAGAGGGGCCCAAGGTCAAATGCAACCACATCAAAAGATTCACAGCCCATGATTTCCTATAGGTTGGTTTCACATTGCAAACCTCTGGGACCAATAATAAGCGAGTTATAAGCAATTTTAAGTTTGGCTATCCTTGTTTGACCTTGAAGGAGAGGCCCAAGGTCAAATCTGACCACATCAGAAGATTTGCAGCCCATGACTTCCTATAGGCTGGTTTCACATTGCAAACATCTAGGACCAATAACAAGCGAAGACCTTGAAGGAGGTGCCCAAGGTCAAATCCGACCACATCAAATGATTCAGAGCCCATGATTTCCTTTTGGTTGGTTTCACATTGCAAACCTCTAGGACCAATAATAAGCGAGTTATAAGCACTTTTAAGTTTGGCTATCCTTGTTTTACCTTGAAGGAGAGGCACAAGGTCAAATCTGACCCCATCAAAAGATTCACACCCCATGATTTCCTACAGGTTGGTTTCACATTGCAAACCTCTAGGACCAACAATAACCGAGTTATAAGCGCTTTAAGTTTGGCTATCCTCATTTGACCTTGAAGGAGGTGCCCAAGGTCAAATCCGACCCCATGAAAATATTCCCAGCCCATGATGTCCTTAGGCTGGTTTCACATTGCAAACCTGTAGGATCAATAATAAGCAAAATATAAGCACTTTTAAGTTTGGCTAACCTTGTTTGACCTTGAAGGAGAGGCCCAAGGTCAAATCTGACCACAGGAGATTCACAGCCCATGATTTCCTAGAGGTTGGCTTCAGATTGCAAACCTTTAGGACCAATAGTTAACCACTTTTAACTTTGGCAATCCTCATTTGACCTTGAAGGGGGGGCCCAAGGTCAAATCCGACCACATCAAAAGATTCGCAGCCCATGATTTCCTATGGGTTGGTTTCACATTGCAAACCTCTAGGACCAATAATAAGCGAGTTATAAGCACTTTTAACTTTGGCTAACCTTGTTTGACCTTGAAGGAGAGGAACAAGGTCAAATCTGACCACATCAGAAGATTCGCAGCCCATGATTTCCTATAGGTTGGTTTCACATTGCAAACCTCTAAGACCAATAATAGAGAGTTTAAAATACCCGTTCCCGTTGTGACTGGTACTGCAAAGTGTTATAATGACGTCATCAGCTCACAGGTAAAACTTCCAAGTTTTACAACGTGGAGGAGGTGATTTGAAGTTCATCAAAACTGGTAAAGTGAAACTGGTTTTGTAGCTTTTATAACAGACTATATACATGAATATTCCAGAAAAGTGGGAGTTTAATATGCGTTTAAAGCTTATTTATATAAACAAGAGGAGAGTGCCCGTGAACGGGCACTGTGTCAGCTGACTGAATGTTTTTGATTTGTGATGGTGATAATGAGAGGAAAGCATAATTATCAGGGAAAGGGCTGTACAGAAATACAGTAAATGGTAACTGAACAGCATGTTCGAAAGATATTCCGAAGCTGACAGAAGAAAAGGACAAAAAAGTTGTGCCCTGCAAATGGTATTATGAAATAAAGTAACAAGGTAATTGTTTAAGTGTAAAAAGTAGGTTAAAAATATTTAAAGAAATACTATAAATGCAATATCCTCGTTCAACCATGAAGAAGGGATCCAAAGGTCAAATCTGACCATACCAAAAGATTCCCAGCCAAAGAATTTAGGATGGTTTACCATCCCAAACCTCTCGGACCAATAATAAGTGAGTCATAGGCACTTTTTAAGTTTGGCTATCCTTGTTTGACCTTGACGGAGGGGTCTAAGGTCAAATCCGACCACACAAAAAAATTCTCAGCCCATGATTTCCTGTAGCTTGTTTACCATCCCAAACCTGTAGGACCAATAATAAGCGAGTTATAAGCAATTGTAAGTTTGGCTATCCTCAATTGACCTTGAAGGAGGGTTCCCAGGTCAAATCTGACCACACCAAAAGAATCCCAGCCCATGATTTCCTATATGTTGGTTTACCATCCCAAACCTCCAAGACCAATAATACGCGAGTTATAAGCACTTTAAGTTTGGCTATCTTCGTTTAACCTGGAAGGAGGGGTCTAAGGTGAAATCCGACCACACCAAAAGATTCCCAGCCCATGATTTTCTATAGGTTGGTTTTCCATTCCAAACCTCTAGGACCAATAATAAGTGAGTTATAAGCACTTTTAAGTTTGGCTATCCTCATTTGACCTTGAAGGAGGGGTCCAAGGTGAAATCCGACCACACCAAAAAATTCCCAGCTCATGATTTTCTATAGGTTGGTTTTCATTCCAAACCTCTAGGACCAATAATAAGTGAGTTATAAGCACTTTTATGTTTGGCTATCCTCATTTGACCTTGAAGGAGGGTTCCAAGGTCAAATCGGACCATATTAACAGATTCCCAGCCCATGATTTCCTACAGGTTGGATACAATGATTTACTCAACAGTGAGAACCTGAAAGAAGCTTTGCTCAGCTATGCCATGACATAGAGGTCTGCAATTTCACTATGTTATAGCTGACCAAAACGTCTGTGAATAACATATTTAACAAAATACTCTAAATGTAATAGTTTTCAAGTTACAACTGATTTACTCAAGAGTGAGAACCTCAAAGTAACTATTACTCAGCTATGCAATGAGCTACATGTCTGAATTTTTGCTCTGTTATAGCTGACCTAAAAGTAGGTGAACAACATATTTAAGCAAAATACTGTAAATGCAATAGTTTTCAAGTTACAACTGATTTACTCAATAGTGAGAACCTGAAAATAGCTATTGCTCCGCTATGCCATGAGCTATAGGTCTGTAATTTCACTATGTTATAGCTAACCCAAAAGTAGGTGAACAATATATTTTAACAAAATACTCCAAATGGAATATTTTTCAAGTTATAGCCGATTTTCTCAACAGCCAGTGCCTGAGAATAGCTATTGCTCAGTTGTGCCATGAGCTACAGGTCTGTAATTTCACTATGTTATAGCTGACCCAAAAGTAGCTGAATAACATATTTGCACAAATTTCTGTAAAGGCAATAGTTTTCCAATTACAACTGATTTACTCAACAGTGAGAACTTCAAAGTAGCTATTACTCAGCTATGCAATGAGCCACAGGTCTGGAACTTCACTATGTTATAGCTGACCCCAAAATAGGTGAATAACATATTGCAACAAAATACTCTAAATGCAATAGTTTCCAAGTTATAAGTGATTTACTCAACAGTGATAACCTAAAAGTAGCTATTACTCAGCTATGCCATGAGCTACAGGTCTGAAATTTTACTATGTTATAGCTGACCCAAAAGTAGCTGAATAACATATTTATACTAAATTCTCTAAATGCAATAGTTTTGCAATTACAACTGATTTACTCAATAGTGAGAACCTCAAAGTAGTTATTACTCAGCTATGCAATGAGCTACAGGTCTGAAATATCACTATGTTATAGCTGACCCAAAAGTAGGTGAACAACATATTTAAGCAAAATACTGTAAATGCAATAGTTTTGAAGTTACAACTGATTTACTCAATAGTGATGACCTAAAAGTAGCTATTACTCAGCTATGCCATGAGCTACAGGTCTGAAATTTTACTATGTTATAGCTGACCCAAAAGTAGCTGAATAACATATTTATACGAAATTCTCTAAATGCAATAGTTTTCCAATTACAACTGATTTACTCAATAGTGAGAACTTTAAAGTAGCTATTACTCAGCTATGCCATGACCTACAGATCTGAAATTTCACTATGTTATAGCTGGCCCAAAAGTAGCTGAATAACATATTTATACGAAATTCTCTAAATGCAATAGGTTTTAAGTTACAAGTGATTTACTCAATAGTGAGAACTTCAAAGTACCTATTACTCAGCTATGCAATGAGCCACAGATCTGAAACTTCACTATGTTATAGCTGATCCCAAAATAGGTGAATAACATATTGAAACAAAATACTCTAAATGCAATAGTTTCCAAGTTATAAGCGATTTACTCAACAGTGATAACCTAAAAGTAGCTATTACTCAGCTATGCCATGACCTACAGGTCTGAAATTTTACTATGTTATAGCTGACCCAAAAGTAGCTGAATAACATATTTATACGAAATTCTCTAAATGCAATAGTTTTCAAGTTATAAGCGATTTACTCAACAGTGATAACCTAAAAGTAGCTATTACTCAGCTATGCCATGAGCTACAGGTCTAAAATTTTACTATGTTATAGCTGACCCAAAAGTAGCTGAATAACATATTTATACGAAATTCTCTAAATGCAATAGTTTTTAAGTTACAAGTGATTTTACTCACGATGGAAGTTACTGAAAAGCCCAAAAGTAGCTATTACTCACTTAGCTATTGAGACAGGCACCCAACTTACTCACCATATTGTAGCTATGAAAAAAGTAGCTGAATAACATATTTTAACAAAATGCTCTAAATGCAACACTTTTCAAGTTATAAATGATTTTGTGCATGATTTCATGAATTTTAATGCATTAAAAATTATTAAAAAAATTTATTAAAAAAAAAGTAACACAGATCCAGGTCTCATACTCACACAAGAGAATCTACCTCTGATCTAGTACATATATGCAAGATATGAGAGAAATCCCTGCAATAGTCACTGAGAAAATTGTGATTAAGTGTTGAAATTTTCACACTTTTGGTGGGGGTACCCCCCTTGTAATGTCTCTAGCAAACAGACGAACAGACAGATTTGCATGCCTTGAACAATTTTTCATCCTCGATAGATAAGGTATCTTTTAAAAAAAACAGCACGTCTCTAGGCCTTGTAGTTTTGGAGGAGAAGTTGTTCACGCGGACGCGGACGCCCACGCCGCAGAGTGACAACATAATGTCAGCTGACTGACAAGTCAGCTGACATAAAAATTAAATCAGGACAACCTTTCCTGGTAAAAAGTGCCCTTTAAAAAAATCTTGTACAACCTTGGTATTTCTGTATAAACTATGGCCTATGAAGGTACAAACTATTTAATACTGGTATGGGTGTGGGCATGGAAGAGTTTTCATGTATTTTGCATATTTGATGAAACTGTATGTTAGTGTTGGCATTTTCGCTGTGGGTTTTCTTACAACATGTGTTTTACTTTTTAAGGTGATGAATGTGAAAGTTCAGTGTTTTGTTTTGGTCATTTGTGACTTAACAAAATTATAAATATAAATAAGTGAATAGTTAGTCCCTTCACTCTCATCAACACCTAAGACGATTGGTATATGAAAGAGGGTTTTCACTTCTGTACGCCAAACATGTATTTTAACTGAAAACCCCCTCAACTGGAATGTGTACCTGTACTTGTAGTTTTGGCATACAGGTTATCACATGTATGGGTATTTTAAATTCACATTGCAAACCTCTAGGACCAATAATAAGTGAGTTATAATCACTTTTAACTCTGGCTAACCTCGTTTGACCTTGAAGGAGGGGCCCAAGGTCAAATCCGACCACATCAAAAGATTCGCAGCCCATGATTTCCTATAGGTTGGTTTCACATTGCAAACCTCTAGGACCAATAATAAGGGAGATATAAGCACTTTTCATGGCTAAAAAGAAAGATATGTGACGGCCATCTTGTTTTTCAAAATGAGGCCAAAACTATTTTCAGTCAAGATTTTGTACTGAACATATCCTGCGAATTTGAAATCTCTACCTATAATGCCCTTTGTTCTACAGGGCCAAAAAAAACTCCATGCTGGAAGTCAAAAAACGCTGGTGGTGGCCATCTTGTTTTTCAAAATGAGGCTAAAAATACTCCCAGGCAAGATTTTATGGTTATGAATATATCCTGCAAATTTGAGAAGTCTAAGTCTACCTATAATACCCTGGCCTCTAGAGGGGTAACGAGAAAATCTCTACACACTGCGGTGGCGGCCTACTCATGCGTAATTCATAGTATCCACCGGATGCTATCTAGTGGATACAATAAATGAATTAGTAATGGGAAAATATATTTTAACATGGTTTATGTTTACAATAAAGTAATGAAAATAAACCTTGTATGACATGTTCAGACGAAATGTTAGTTCGGAGAAGTACAATAAATGAATTGGTAATGGGAAAATATATTTTAACACAGTTTATGTTTACAATAAAGTAATGAAAATTAATCCTTTTTTATTTTGTATAAGGTAAATAGTATTCATCAATGTATTCAAATACTTTTCAAAAGTATTCATACATTTATTCACATAAGTTTCAAAAGTATTCGTAAATGTATTCGAATAGTTTTTCAATAGTAGCCGTATTCGAATACTTTGGTAAATGATGTATTCATATTCATGAATTCAAAAAGTATTTCCATTCGCATACTTTTCAAAGTATTCACCCCAGGCCTGACGATAGTACATCTCCCCTAGCAGGCACTAATTTGGAATTTGACCTGACATATCCCTTGACTTTTCCATTTTCAACCTCAAATACATAGCAGGATGTTGTGTCAATTTTCCGCTATATAAATGTTTGTATTCTATGGTATAACCTTAATACAAATAGGAATAGTAATATTACTACATCTTCTCTAACGGTGGGTATACTTTGGGGCATTTTTTGGAAATGCAAAAAAGTAAGCCGGTAAAGATTCATGTGGTACAGCACTGTTTCGGGCTTCAGACCATCTCTTGCTTGCCAATGTATTATACATTGTTCAACTATACGTCCAAAGCCCTTGTTTGATCTATATCCTGTTAATTACAGGTAACAGGTTATATGGTGTTTTAACTTAATATTCTTATTTAATATTCTAGAATACCTAAAGGAAGATTGAACCAAGTATAAAAATCCTACACCACTGTCTAAACTGATAAATCTATTTGTCAGTGCCAGGTCAAATCTTCACAACAGTGATATTTCATAGTGGAAAGTGTTAATAAAGAGATTAATAGTTTGATTTCTGGTTCAAGCCATATAAGCACCAAAATATGCTACGGTTTACTCTTTACCACATTTTATCTTTCTGTCCTTCATAACATTCTATACTAACAGTCTTTTGCCCAGGTATTTTTTTATAGCTAATTATGAGAGTGGGATAAAAGTCTTTCACTTGCACCAACATTTATTTATGTACAATTCAGTGACTTTGTACTTTCAAAACATTTACAGGTCTAACGTCATGGATATGTAATTAAAATCCATCTTCAAAAATTAACTCGAGTGCAGCTTGAATATTTCCACCAGTTGCTGTTAATGCTTGTCTTGCTACCCTTTCATCTGTTATGCCCATTTCACGAAGTTGTTGTAAATCACTCTCAGAAACTGGAGAAGGCTGCGAACCACTAGAACTTGCTGCAGCCATAGCTTGTCTGAAAAAATCTGTGCTAATGACCTGTGATCCAGATCCTGCCGCAGTACCACCCCCACTAGAACTGGAAGCCTCCCCCCTCTGACCAGTGAGTGATGCAAGTGCAGCATTTAACTGTCCAGTTGTTATAGGCTGGGCAGTGGAGCTGTCCATGTCTTCATCATCTGACATCTGATCCAAAGAATACTGCATTCGCTGATTTATGGCAGGCATACCGATTGATTTTTCTGACACAGAACTACTAATATATACCAATGCGCTACCAACTGCAGGATGTTTGGCAATGAGTTTTTCAATTTGTCCCTGTTCAACAAAAGTTTCAAGGAGATCTGGCTCTTGCAAATAAGACAATGCTACTTGATCTCTCTCCAATTCAGGAGCAACTGAAAACAGCTTTTCCAAGGAACTTGCACTGGAGAAAATTTTTTCAATAACACCTTTATAATGAGGGGAAGAAACGATTCCTTTTACGGATCCTCCAGAAACAGTCTTCAATGAATCGACACGCTTATTATTCGATTTTATCACCCTGTTCATCACATGTACCGTGACACCACTTTTTATTTCATAAGCAGCGAGTAGTTTTTCATCTGTCATTTTTGTGCCGGCGTAGAACAGGTCGATGTCATCCAAGTCTGATTGCAGATGCCTGGCAATGTTTGTCCGCAGAGTTATTACAGGGGCCTCCATTTCTATGTCACTCAATTTAAACCGTTGATATGAATTATTTTTCAACCTGCAACAAATATTCAAAACACCCATATTTTTACAAGGTACAGATTTGCACTAACGATTTAAGATTTTACAAAAAAGGTGTGTGTGTGTGTGTATTGTAGATCAACACTAAATCCTAAAATTTTCGGGGTGATGTTTGTTTAGTTAAAATACAAAACAAACTTTGATTCTGATCCTTTCGATAAATATGACGCCTATAATTTTGAGAGACTGAAATTTGTCATCCTTATCAAGCTATATTCTTACAATTTTCAACATTTGAAAATTATTTTGAAAAATTTGAATCAGTGTTAAACTGAATTTTTGTGATTGAACCACTGATTAATCCTTGCATGCGTAGTTAATTTCCATAACCAACAGGATGCTTTAGATTTATTAAAGTTTTGTGTTCTAAAAGGCTGAGAAGTAATTATCATAAGACATCTCATCACTGATATTCTTTATCCAAAACACCTGTAATTTCTCCATACACAGCCCATGTCCAATCCCATCAATACATGCATGTATGGAAATATAATAAGACATGAAGGTAATACATGTAGATATTGTGTCAGCGAAAGCTGATGCAATGTGAAGTACAGTGTAGCAGTCAGTTCGGAATCATCCAACTTAGCAATAATTCAGCCATATGAGCTCGGACCAGTGGTTTTTTACATGAGATTCTAACAAAAGCCTGATAAATAGCTGAAAATCTATTACACACTCACATTTCAAACTAATAAACCACAGAAAATCTGTATATTTAGCTTTTTTAAAAAGAATTGCAGCTTTTGAGGAGTTATCAAATCTCAAACTAGTCCCCATTGTTGAACAAGTATATCAGATCTGAAAGAATCTGAAGTAGGCGACAAACCATTGTTATAAAACATTTGCAATATTATAATGTATTTCAATTTGCATATATTTTATGCATTTTTACATGAAAGTTACTTGAATTTGTGTTGAAAACTTTGTACTATCATACTATTCGATTCCTTTAAATAGTGAAATAAAATCATTAGAAAAATAAAGCATACACAGTGACATTAGTAAAAAGCACTTATTCATGACTTTACACTATTTCTCCACAAGAGCAGTCAATTGAGCAAGCACAACTCTTTCTCTTCAACCTACACACCTAGGTCCTCAGTGGCCTAGTGGTTAGCAAGTTTGGCATCTAATCATAGGCTGTCACCTCTGTGGGTTCGAGTCCCACAAGTGGCAATTCTGAGGACCTGTCCCAATATGACCCTGGCTGTTGAACGGGACGTAAAACCCCAACTTTGACCTTTGTCAACCTACACACCTAGTCTTTCTAGACATCAGATGAGTAATTCAGCCAATCACCAAATGCAAGCTCATTAGCTTAACTTATTTCTTGGTGAGGTAAAAATTACCTGCAGGGCAGATTAGGATTAACATCAGAACTAGCAACATCAAAATTCTATTTGGCTATTGTTACATTTATAAGAGGGGCCACGGTGGCAGAGTGGTAACACTCTCGCTTCCCATCTCTGAGGCCGGGGTTCGTTTCCCAGCATGGCCTCAAGTGGAAAAGCTGGTAGTTGCTTGAGGTTGGTCAGCAGTTTGCAGTACAGAACCCTGACAAACTGTATCTACTGGTTTCCTCTGCCCTTCCAATTACCCGTTGTGATATGACCTGTACAATGTTGAAAGCGATGTAAAACCCCAAATAAATAAATAAATACATTTATAAGCACTGTGTCAATTCATTAGTTAATTAAGGGACAAGTTTTGTGTGTGTAGGTATTACAATATAAGGAAATAGAGTTAATGATTTTTTGTATTGTGTGGTGTTTATTGTACTCTGTTATATTGATTGATCTATTTATAGATTGGGGGAAATCCCTCTAAGCTAGCTTGTATAACCTTCTGGGCATATCCACAACTGTATATAGGTGCTGTACATCTGACTACAGATGAACAAAGTATTTGGTGACTATAAGGAAAGCTAATTGTGTCTCAACTACTAATATGTGGATATAAACTTCTTGTGGTATGATGAACTATTGTTGGAATGAACTGGATACAGTGTGTGGATCTACCAGAGAGTAGATTTGCTATACTTTGAATATTGTTTGTATCTGGGTACAATGTGGATCTACCAGAGAGTAGATATGCTGTATTTTGGACATTGTCCATATCTTGGGGAAGACAACATAGTTGTGTTTAAACTCTCTGAATATCTATATCCATTTTGTGTTGTTGGACGTTGGAGGGATCACAGGATAAGGATATTTTATGTTATCAGACATTGAATGGATCACAGGATATAGATATTTGTGTGTTAGTGGATACCAGACAGATCACAGTGGATAAACTTAATTGTCAGTTACAGTGGCCAGGTCAGATTGGTTTCATTATTGTATCCTTATATGTACTATTGAGAGCATCCCAGTTGACTGCATTATTTTTAATTGTAAAATAAATTGTTAAGTAAAGATTTTGTCTTTTGCTGTTACATTTTAAAAGCAATCGGTAATTGCTACCACATTGCCCCGTAACCATAACACTATATCTAAATTCAATTCTAACTTCCTATTCTCAAAACGAACAAACATTTTACATTTAAAAATTTATTACAAATTCAACCTTCATAATTTAAAACCTTATTTATTATTGGAATTCAAACATTAAAATTCAAAGTGTATATTTAATTGATTCAGTATCAAATTTGTATACATTTCATAAAATGCATTTATATTTGGATATTTACAAGTTTCAGATATGAATTGAAGAAGTATTAATGAAATATAAAAGAATGAGTTTTCAAGGAAATAGTTATTTTATTTGTATGAATAGTAATTGTGTGAAAGAAACATTAAATATATCAGATTGGATTATGAACAATAAAAGATTTCCAGAACTATTTCTAGTGTGTTCATTGCCAATTCAAGGACTGCTACCCGATCCTGTTGTCCAATGTCCCTGCTATTATTGGATAAGGCAACTAAATGCCACTCCTCTTGTATATCTACCAGAAACATTTAATTATTTAGCCAAGCAAACATTTAAGACTCTACCAATAAAAGAACTTACAAACTTTGCCAAGCAAACTTTAAATTACATAGTGATTGAGACTCTAAATAAATTAAATTAGATATTAAATTGTGGCATAATACAACTTGCAGACTTGTGTTTCTTACTACTTACTGCTACTTTCTTACTTCCTCAGTGCTGACAATATACTGATTGGCAGTAGGCTGGCATATGGATAAGCAAAAGAAGCCTTGAAATCGATATAAGTTGCCACTGTAATGTTTTTTTTAGCTTTCATTTGACAAGGCTGCGAGGGGCCATGGTGGCAGAGTCGTAGCACTCTTGCCTCCCACCTCTGAGATTGGAGTTTGGTTTCCGGCCCGACCTCAAGTGGGAAAGCTGGTAGCTGCTTGCTGTTTCTTGGCAGTTTACAATACAGAACTTTGACCAACTGTATGTACTAGTTTCCTCTGCCCATAAAAACTACCCGTCATGATATGACCTATACAATGTGTTGAAAGCGACGTTAAAATCCAAATAAATCAATAATGAAATTGACAAGGTTGCATATGTGTTATCCCAAGGTAAAAGGTGCTTGGAAACCCTAATAATCAATAAACAACTGCAACAATGATTGCCAAACTTATACACTTACTTTGTAATCACCACAACCACATAGTAATTTTAGCTGCAACTGCAAATCTTAAACACTGCTATTTTTATGATTTTCAGTTGGTCCCAGGACCTTAACAATATTATTTTACATTTTGATTATTCGACTTCATGTTTTACATGGCAAGAACTTAGATGCCTTAGAGGGAAACACTTGTTAGACAGTATATAACATAGATTTTCACAGAAGAATCTACGCTGACTGAATAAAACTACTTTCTTGAATTTTACTTTTTCAGTTATTGTAGTTCTGTAGCAATCCTTTTTAGTAACAATTGAAGGTTACTGCTAGTAAGTTATATTTTGTGCCTTAGAATTCATTTCGTTTTAATTAATTGTACACAATATCACATGTCGATAAATTAAGTTCAGATATAAAAAGTCTAATTTGTTTGTCTTTGTCAAGTTCATTTGTACTTCAATTTACTGCCATTTTTCGTACTGGTCATTTATGTGTAAACTTTATAGCAAGACTACATTAATCACATACTCAAGTTTAGTGGAATATTATCTACACATTGTGTGAGACATCAGGGGTATATGTATAAAATATATAAACTTGCTGATAGAACACCTTTGTCTGTACAACATTGTCATACTGAATTGTCTATACTTTAGTTTAGTGATATGTTTGAGAGTTTATTTTGGTATTTGTATGATATCTGAGATTTGGACTTAAACATTTTGGACTGAGGGTATTCTATGTATCTGCATTGGAATGCATGGCAAATGAACTACTTCAGGTAGACAAATAGCAGATATATAATTTATTTGGAATAATTTGCAATCTGGTTTTGGGTTCTTAAGTATGTTTTAGTCTTGGGCCACACACTACCAATCTATTTAGTGGGAATAAAATAGTGAGGCCTGCTGCAGTATTGTTTCCAAAAATATATTATTTAGAAATATTTTGCATTAATATTATTATACATGCATGGGGGCTTGGTCAATGGTAATAAGATCTATCATTTTATAGTAACTGTTCCAATCTCAATCCAAGCCAAGAGGACACCTGACGTAATAGAAACCACTGATTTACATTGAAAAATACATTAAGCTTTGCTTAGTACATTGTACTATGGATGCCTTAACATACATTATATGTCCAATGTTAAAATATTATTGAACCTCAAAAGACTAAAACATTTATTTATAACTATAACTTTATGTAATACATGAATGTAAAATTTGTCCTAACTATGGGTGAGTCAAAAAGTGATGGAGAAAGAAAATTTAAAATACTAAACAATTAAATCTGAGGCAAAATGCATACTGAAATATAATAATTGAAGCCCATAAAGATCAGCACAAGCTAACCATATCTGAAAAAATGTATTTCTATACTAGAGCTTATCCAACATGAAGTGTGCACTATATTCCTTTTTTTGGCAATGACTATTTCAACAGTATCGGAGCTTTGAAAAACCTCAACATCCTGGTTTTAGAGGTTTTCATTTAGCTGTCTCGCAGAAAATAAAAAGAGGTCGATAATTGGACGAAAAGCAATCGCGCAAATTTTAAAAACAAGAGTTTCTGGTTGAGTGGAAAGTATACGCAAGTATTTCTTAAACTTACATTTTTTTGCCCCAAATATATAGTGATAACTATATACAGGTATAAATCATGATAAAGTAAAGTTATTGTACTGTATTCAAGAGGTGATCTGACCAAAAAAATCCCCCAAATCCTTTGAAACTTGCATTTATCGCCCACTTTCGGCTTCCAGTAAAAAGTATCGCCGATGTTCGTATTTTCGTGGGGGTTGTGTGTTTCGTGGTTTACTCTTTTTAATCGTTAGCTTGGTTCCCGTTTTGCTGTTCTCTACAGAAAAGTCAGATTAACTGGTTCACGGTTTATTTGATCACTATTTCCTGTATTTTGTAGCCTGATGTCTGTAAAATACTTAAATTATTCATAAATTGTTTAAAAAAATAAAAGATACTGCCAGGCCACCAATTATGGTCACGTCTGTGTAGGAAAATTAATTCCTGTGCTTCAATTAATGAAAATAACACTACAGATATTAATTAGTGTGTGTTTATTTTACTAATCCAAAGTTTTGCCTTCGTTTCAGCACAATCAATTTCCTCTGTACATGTACATTGCACCAAAAATGCCCTATTATCACCCAAACAACTGGAATTTCTTCATACCAATTATTGTCACCCCATTATTTTAGCCACTGATATAACAGAAAATAATGTTTGATCTGTGGTGCTCTGCAAATATAACTTAATGTTTAGCCTTTAAAAATATATTTTACAGAGTGTCTTCGGAACCGACAAGGACGGGTCACAATTCTTTTAATTTCAGAACCGTCATGTTCATATTATAACTATTTGATGTGTGGCTGACACTGGCTGTTGAATTAAAGCATGCTGTCGATGAAAATAGATACATAAAACCAGTCTACTTTTCATCTGCAAACGTGATTAATTTCATTAACCAATGAAATAATTTGTTACTGAAACCTCACTTGAGATCAAGTATAACTTTTCGTCTGCAAACGTAATTAATTTCATTAACCAATGAAATAATTTGCTACTGAAACCTCACTTGAGACCAAGTATAACAAACTTTGTATATTTTTCTACAAAATAGCTTCAAAACTAAAGATATTCTAAAATGTCATGTTAGAATAGAGATTTTGCGGTTCCGATTTTATGAAAATATTTATAAAATATATCAAGGGTAAAGACATTTTTCTTTAAAACGGGTCTTAAAGCATATAATTTGTGAGCCATTTCCATTGGCGGTTCTGAAAGGGATTGTTTTCCGATCCGTCAGTGACTGTTCTGAAGCCACAGTGTATATTTTAATAATCTTTTGTTATTTAGAATAGGATTACTCTAGCTGTTTACAATTACTTCATGTTTTCCTCACCATGGCATTTACTTTTATTTGACCGACTGGGGGTGACCATAAATTGGTACACTGACCATAATTGGTGGCAAGGCAGTAGTGGTGGTGGACCAATTCACACCCGTGTACCTATTCACGGCCACCCCTAAATTTATGCAAAACAATCACAGTTAAACAATAAATTACAAGTGTGTATGATCAATTTGATGATCATCTATGATTTGGTAAACATCTTCTCTATGTAAAATTATAAATCTTCAAGAAAATTCAGGGTGGGCCTGAATTGGTACCTGGGCGTGAATTGGTCCACCACCACTAGGAAGTGTAAAGGTTGTGCCCTAACAAGATTTACAACAAATCCCAGCTCCGAGCCCCCCACCTAACAATTTGTTAGGACAAAAACTTTAATCACCAATATATTACGCAACAACCTCAAAATTTGCCTGAGTTCATTGACCTGACTCCTAACGGAGGAAGATTGACCTAATCTTCGCAAGAGAATAATACCACTAAAATCTATAGATTTAATGTAACAACTTATTAATAACACCGTGTTAATATAAATTTGACATTTATTAAATCTAATATAAAATATCAAGCAATACAAATACAATAATACACAGCAAATCTAAATTAAATCGTATTACTGTATTACAGATACGAAATATAAATATTCCTAGAAACTAAGTTTTAAACTACCAAATTACTACTGCTAGTAGTGCTGCGACTCGGTCCGCAGAAACCACTCGATTATCGCCCACATGTGATTGATGCATCATTCAATGCATCGGCAGACATTAAAATCATACAAAATTTACAGAGTAAATAACTAATCCAAACTTTCATGTAATATTTTTGTACATTTCAACAATTCTAAGGCGATTTCTTTGGGACAAAAACTGCTCCATGTTTATTTTACAGAAAATCACTTCCTCTTTTGTTTGATTTGACTGGAAACATACTAGAACTCAACCCTTTTTTGGCATCCCGAATTCGGCTGTTTTGATCGATGCATTGAAAGTGATGCCGTCATCGATCAATGCATCGAATGGACCACTAATCGGCGGCGCAGCACTAACTGCTAGTGATAATAGTAATAACCTATAAATACCCGAATAAAAATATTACTGTTACCACAATATATTACCGTTATTACAACAATCTGTTGTAATATCAAACAAACACAATACCTGTGTTCTTGACCCAAGAAACCTGTGTAAATTCTTTACACAAATATTATATAAATTAAACCAATACTTGGTCTTGAACCGAAATGTGATAGTTACCAGATAAAGTACCACCAATACAACACGGAATGTATTACAACTATAGCGATAAATATACTGAAACCAATAATTAATCACGTATACCACCAGCACAGTCTCCGACTTTACGGTCTCTGATACCGAATATATAGCCAGTCTCCGACTTTACGGTCTCTGTCTATAATTACCAATATACTGATTAAAACCCTATTAAACAGTATCCGACTTTACGGTTTCTGAATAATACGCAATATATTATCACTAAGAATAATTAGCAATTCCGGATGTAAAATTACTAACCTAAATCTGGTACTCTTGAATCCAGCAAAACACCTTCTGGTAAAAACACTTCACAACTGCTATAACACTTTCAATAAAATCAAACTCCAAATCTAAATATTAATAACCTGGTACAACACTTCTTGTAACCTCAAGATTTGAACCCCAAACTCAGCCTGTTAAAACAATACTTCCTACCACTTACAGATTCAAACCCAGAGTTAGCATGCTAAAAGTACTTCTTATCATCTCAAGATTCAAACCCAGACTCAGCTTGTTAAAAAAACACTTCTTGACATTTCAAGATTCAAACCCAGACTGATTTTAAAATCAAATCACCCTATGACCTAATCAGGGTTGTTAAGATGCCTGTACCTACAGCTGACAACAACTTGACAACTGATAAACTGTATTATGACATCACAGATTTTAAACAATACAACTTATAAAAGTGCTGTAATTCACACAACCTGGTGTCTGATACCAAACAGTAACATTAAGAATGACACATGTAATACATTAAACTAAATGAATACACATAAAACCCATTATAAAGTACAAAATCCTACCCTTTTTAAGACTCAAAATCACCGTTAAAATCACGTCATCACAACAGGATGTGTACGTAAATGGTTGGTACTAAATCTCAAAGTCTTGTGACCGAAACGTCACTCCCGAAATTCCCTGAGAATCTCGTCGAAACGCTGCCATTTCACAGTAGTTACAATTTCTGTTTTGTTGCCAAGAAGTTCTAAGCAAATATTTTAATTATGGTTATCCAAAGTTTTTTTTATGTCATTGGGGTAGAACTTGACACTGCTAAATTCAAAATAGCTTTTCAATTAATTGAAAGTTCATGTTTTAGTTTAAATTTCAAATTACAATAGATTTTTAGTCAGACATTATTGACACTTTCTTTGAAAACAATACATGTGTCATTCAATAAATAAATAAAAATATTTTTTTGGTGTGACCAAAGGTTATTATTTTAATTTTCATGCATAATTAATATGTTTTTTTAATAAATCCCACTGGTGATTTTTTTTTGGAATATTAACAACATGGAAACTAGGGCAGGGTCGGTAGCAGATTTTTCATTTCGGTATCCTGCCAGTGTAAAACCGTACCGATTCCGGGATACCGAAAGAAGAAATTGCGTTCTAGCATATTCCCAATCAAATAGGCCCACCCACCGGAAGTAAGTTTCGCGAAAAGAAAACATTGAAGTTCTTAAAGAAATCACTATAAAAGTGCTAAAATATATAAAAAAATGGATAAAAGTTTGTAATTTCTTCAGATCTGAGGTTTGTTTGTAATATTTTACGTTTTCTCACAATATTATATACTGACATTCGAAATACCGACTGTAAAGTATCACCACAGTGTTGAAGTGAATTGATCTCAATACCGAGATACCGGTGTTACCGACCCTGCCCTAATGGAAACGCATGAAAAAAATTCTTTCATGCAAAACTCAAATATCTTTCAATCAAAATATGCATCAGACATTTTACATTAAAATTAATTTGCATAATTTTTCAAACTTAAAATGTGATTTATTTATTTTTTTTTATGAAAGTAAACGCTACATTACAAAAAACACAATTGAATGCGGTACACTCTGCGATATTTATAGTACTACCTTAATATTTTAGGTATATTAGTCCCCCCACACGAAAACAGGAACATGCAGAAAACTTTTTTTTTCTTTGGAGTAAATTTTGGTTATATTAAAGTGTGAAACTTATCTGCGATATTTAATCTTTCAGTGTCACAAAATAATTGTTTAATAATATATATGTTAATGCAAATAACATTTAAATTATTTATCTTGCATGAAGGAATACTTTTTGCAGTTGTCAATTATGTCCACGAAAACACGACTCGCGAGGATAATATTGACCAAAACTAAAATTCATATATACGCCCTAACAAAGGAAATCGTATATACTGAGTATATTTTGTCTTGTGTATTTAAAAGTACTGCCTTGTAACCAATTATCGCCGGGTATCAGTTACCGCCACTTATAAATAACATCTTCATATTTCTGTAATGACCACATGTAGCGTGCCGAGGTGGTGTTCCCCAAAGATTCTCAAATGGTAGTGAGCTCTTAAGTTTTGGATTTGGATCTGCTGCAGTACAAGTATAAGTGAAACACTTATCGTATCAAAACATGAACTTTATTCATATAAAACAACAAGTTCTAAAGCAATGCTCATAATACAAGAACACCAGCCTAGGCTGGGGTTGAGTTGACAGAGTCCAGTTATAAATTATACAAATGTGCAATCAACTCATCAAAATCCCTAAAAATCTAAACATAATACTCTAGCATAGAAATAGTAGATCTGAGACATCAAAAGCCTCTAATCAACCTTACAGCTTTGTCCTTCACACAAGGCTTGGATATCGAAACATGCACTGCCAAATGGCTAGGCTTCAATCTTAAAACAAACCCTTGGTTTCAGACTATGCAGAAGGAAAAGACTGATTCTGACATCTCTAACTACTAAGGCTGAAAACAATTTGAATTTTAACTATCCGATTAATTGTTCTGTAAAATCTACGATTTTCCGATTAATCAGTTATAGTGTATACTCCCCTGCAATGCCCAAAATCAGACTAATACAGCATCCAATATGTACAAATAAATAATATCATGTCATTTTCATTGACCGTTTTGTTAAATAAGGAATAAATTGGGCACAATATAGATGTCAAGAGATCTTTTACAGTGACAAAAATGATCAAAATAGGAAATATTTAGGCATAATAATGCTAATCAATGATGGTTTCTTTCTTTTGGTAGTTTTTATCAATTAATTGAATTGTCATTTTACTATTCTTATTCTATGGCCATGCTAAGGATAATGATTATCTGGTATTCGTGTTTCAGCCTTACTAACTACAAATCTATGTCATTTCAATAACAAAAACATAAGCATGATATTTCAAACCAAAAACCTCAAAGTAAATTACATACTAGTGAAACACAAGCATGTTATTCTAAATCAACAACCCCAAAGTAAATTAAATATTAATGAAATACAAGCAGGTTATTCTAAATCAACAACCTCAAAGCTTTTTAAATATTAATGAAACACAAGCAGGTTATTCTAAATCAACAACCTCAAAGTAAATTAAATATTAATGAACATAGTATTATGAAATCACAACTTTCACCCTGAAATTAAGAAACTTTAGATATTTATTCATTTGAACTCTCCCAAGTTTTCAGGTTTGACCCTGAAATCAAGAAAACTATGTTTTATTAAATGTAGGTTCTGTCAGCATTAAAATATATACAGCATCCTCATGCAGGACATCAGGACTTTTGGTTTGACCCCAACTCCTCCTAACCTAAATCACAAAAGAAACTTCCAATTACAGATTTGATATCAAAAGCTTGGGTTTGACAACAACTCCTCGAAACCTAAATCATAAATGAAACTTCCAATTACTTATGGCATCTAAAGTTTGGGTTTGACCCCAACTGCTTCAAGCCTAAATCACATTAGTAAACTTTCAAATTCTAAAACTAAACTTTGGGTTTTACCCCAAAGTAAAATCACCACTTAACTATCGGGTTTTACCCTGAAATCACTAATACCTTGCCACCTTCCTTCTGGTGCGGCACCTGGCTCTGTCAAAATCAACCCACAACTGAGAGGTTGCTTCCCCCTTATACACACAAATCCCAGACAGACCCCAGACAGAGCAGAATTACTCAGGGTACCAGTCTAATGATTGGCTGACAACTTCAGTTGCTGACACACTTTTACAGAATAAACTTCCTGTGATACAATATCGCCAAAACCAAAGTGAACAATGTAACCATTTACTAAACAACATTCATCAAAGAACTACAAAAAACATATAAAGGTAAATAGTATGGTATTCTTCACGCCACACGAATATTTATAATACAAACAATAGATTTACGAAACGGACGATAAATAACATAAACAAATGGTCACTTGCCGTTCGCTTTACACATATCTTCAGGGCCTTTTGGTGTGTATTTGTCACATTCAGTTTAGAAATAGTTCTAATGAACGACCAAGTTTGAGATGTGACTATTTTCCAAGTTATGTCCATTTTAATTTTGCCTGGCGATAAATGGTAGCAAAGCAGTATTGTTTTCTTACAGTGGGGAGTCACAATTCGACTGTCAAATGGTGTACACAGGCCTGAACGACAATAGACATGGTGACCTGAGCTCTAATTTACTTGCATGTAGAGCTGTGGCACAACCCAACATAAAACTGTAGATTTACTTCAAACATAGATACCATACAAATGCACACAGCTGTTTCGTTCGGCAACTATTTTAAAACATTTCTCCCAACTATTGGTCAACATGCAAACATTGATTTACATGCAACTCATGACCATGGCATCTCGTGATCAACAACTCAAACCCACAACTCTTAACCACTTGAATATCAAATACTTGCATACGCAGGTCATAATATTAACAAAGAAATATGAGATCACCCAATTAGGTGGGGTTTTCTAAATGAAAATATGCAAATTAGAAAACGTGAGGAGACAGAAGTCTGTGGTGTTTCCCTGCAATATTTAAAAATAAAAATATGCAAATTACAAAACGTGAGGTCATGGAATTCCGTGGGTGTTTCCTAGAACTATTATAAAATAAATTATCCAAATTAAAAACGTGAGCAGACAGTAGTCCGTGGGGTTTCCTAGCAATATTAAGAAAATCTTGGTTACGAGTTGTTGGTCACGAGCTGCCGTGGTCTCGAGATGCTCGTATCCTACATAATTGACTAAAGATAATTGACATTTTCAATGTTTTTTTGGACCATTTCTCCAAAAAAATATGAAAATGTTCTTTCAGTATGAAAGCTGTGTAAAATAGCACATATATTATACACATATTATATTTGCTGTGTCCTTGCCTTAATATTACTTAATATTAAGTTTTTAACTACATTAAACCATTTTCAGTAATTTTATCAAGTTTTACTCAACAAAAATAGATTTTGTGCAAATCTCCAGTTCTATGTGGGGTTGTGCCGAGGTAACCATGCCTAGAACAACTAAGTGGTTTTTGTTTGCCACTAAAATGTCATAATAAGTGTAACTAAGGGTTAAATTCTGAATTTTTTTTGTTAATAACCTTGTCTTGCGTAAATTTAATGGGTCATTATGTCCACCCCCCAGAGGGGTGGACATATTATTTTTGCTTTTTCCGGCGTCCGGACGCTTGGTTTCCGCTCATTTGAAGGAAAAGTATTTATCCTATCTTTACCAAATTTGGTATGGGTGTTTATTGGGTTCATAGCTTGCATGGGAGTGCTTTTGGTGAAGATAGGTATATAGCTAACTGAGTAATAGCTACTTAGCTACTTTTGTGTACTTCTGTTGTTTCCGGACATTTTAAGGAAAAATATTTGACATATCAATACCAAATTTAGTATGAGCATTACTTTGGTCGATAGCTTGCTTGGGATTGCTTTTAGTGATAATAGCTATATAACTGACTGAGTAATAGCTACTTAGTTATTTTGCCAAAAATGGCAAAACACAAATTTGCTTCTATCTCCTTAACCGTGCAAGATAGAGCGATTTCGTCAAAATTTTCGACCCACAGGGTATCTGAGAAATATACTCTTGGCAATTTAAAAAAAAATTTCCCATCCCCAAAAATGGCGGCCATTTTGAATTTTTGGATTTTTGCCAAAAATGGCAAAACACAAATTTGCTTCTATCTCCTTAACCGTGCGAGATAGAGCGATTTCGTCGCAATTTTCGACCCCCAGGGTATCTGAGAAATGTAATCTTGGCAATTTTCAAAAAATTTTCCTCTCCCCAAAAATGGCGGCCATTTTATATTTTCGAATTTTGGCCAATAATGGAAAAACACAAATTTGCTTCTATCTCCTTAACCGTGCGAGATGGAGTGATTTCATAGAAATTTTCGACTCACAGGGTATCTGAGAAATGTACTCTTGGCAATTTTCAAAAAAAAAATCCTCTTCCCACATATGGCGGCCATTTTGAATTTTCGAATTTTTGTCAAAAATGGAAAAACACAAATTTGCTTCTATCTCCTTAACCATGTGAGATAGAGCGATTTCGTTGAAATTTTCGACCCGTAGGGTATCTAAGGAATGTACTCTTGGCAATTTTCAAAAAATTTTCCTCTTCCCAAAATGGTGGCCATTTTGAATTTTTGCCAAAAATTGAAAAACAAAAATTTGCTTGTATCTCTTTAACCGTGCAAGATAGAGCGATTTCGTCGAAATTTTCGACCCAATCAATGTAAAAAGGCATGAAGCTGAAATAATTTACATGTATACTAATAAATATTTAAGCATCATTGATATATTTTACAAATGAAACAGGGTCTTGTAAGACTACTGTACAATTTTTGCAAAAGGTTCATGGGGTGGACATTACACATGATAATGTGTGTTCTTCTATGCTATCCTGTTTCTATTCATATGTCGCAGCTACTATCAACAGGGCTTCCTATTTCTAGTGTTTAACCTGATATGAAAAGCCTGTTTCATGGTACATGGGTGGACACAGAGATACATGGACATGGAGATAATTGGTCTTCAGAAATTTTCAAATATCATTGGTATAGTCAACAGAATTGCCAAAACTAACAAAATACACTTAAACTAGGCTTAATATTACATTTGTTATTTAGTTTGTGTAATTTTGTTTTTTATACCACTAAGATATGCAAATCTATGAAGGTCGTTTATCTCTGTCCACCCATGTATTTTTGATGGGCAAGATCTTTGTATATTTATAAGCAAATATTAATGTAATCCTCCTGCTCGGTTTGAACTTCATTTTAAAAATGAAAATAACCTGTAAGGCTGTAAAGGGACTGTAAATGTGATAAATATGATCCTAATTTAAATTATGGTACTCGTGAATACTCAAGACGTAGGCTTTGGAAGAGTCACGTCAAGATCATGTGACAAATCCGTCCAGATTACCGAAACTGGTTTCCAGACCCAATCACAGCCCCTGGTGTTAAGAAAAAAAACAACTAATCTATAGAAGTTGCTGGTGTCTTAAAAATTTAGTGGCAATCTATGTACTTATAACCGCCAATGCTGTGGTTAATATTTTGATTTTAGTTTTAACAGGCTCTGACCATATTTTATTGAACCAGACTATCAAAAGATAATTATTTGTATCAGTGTTTTGTTTTTACACAGTCTGGTAATATTGCTTGTGAAGCAGTATATTTTGACAAGTAAGCTTAATTACTGACCGTTTTTATGGAAAGAAGAAGTACCAGTGAATATCCATTTTCTAGAACTAGGTTTTTCACACAAAAGTTGTTTCACTCAATCATTTTCCAGTTGATTAGCCCAACGAATCTGCTCTCTATGGAATTCAAATGAATCACAAAAGATGAGTTATGAGTATGACCATTGTAATTGTGGCATATGATCTTCAAGTAACCTTTCTATAAATAGAATATTGTTTGGGAACTCTATGGAAATCTGTGACCTAATAATTTCTGTGGATTAATGAATATAAATAAGCTACATATGTTGGTACAAGTTGCCATGAATTTGAAGTGTTTGATCTTCAACTTAATATGAATCTTTTCACATAAATGGGATTGCTATTAGTACAATATTGTTAGAAAACCCCAGAGATTCTGACATATTTTCTACTTGCATATGAATATTAAGTTAATATTATTAATGAACTGCAAATTTGAAGTATTTAATCTTTACCTAAGTAAAGATGTTAAATTGAAAATGATGTACAGAAAAGTTGAACCAACTGATTGAACAATAGTTGGCCGAAGCAGATTGTGTGTGAATGATCTGGTATTCCCACCAATGATGACTAATCATAATATCTTGGTTATTGCTGATAATAAAAAATACTTAAATGTTCAAAACCCCACACTTGTGTTATGGCAAAAAAACTAAAAATATTAAAACTATTTATTGCATTTATTAGTGTTAATTGCAGATAGGTTATGAGAGAAAATTAAAAGTTCTTCCCGTTTAATGGCCATCTTATTCACTAGTAGGTGTCTACATATGCTCACAAAATATGAGGTCACAGAATTCCCCGAGGAATTTCGTACCATATTTATTAATGGAAATGCTGTTTTATTAGTTATATTTACTGAGGTACAAAGAAAATAAGTATAGATAATAGATATATCAAAATAAGTCTTGTACAAGCACATTTCGGTGAACCCTTGGTTATTAACTAATCAGCTTTACTCAGTACATACATGTGTTTCTTTTATTTTATATAGTTTTTACTTCCCCATTGAATCTCTATATGTTGGTACTGAACCATGTGTTTCTATTGATGGTAATGTCACTTATATTATTGAGATTGCTACTGGTGGAAGTGCAGTCTTGGCAAAGTCATATTGGTTCCTTTAGAGGAGAAGCAACCTTGTATTCTGAATCCCAAAACCAATTGTTGCATCAAGTTGAAATACTAAGCAGAATCTAAATCTAAATCTACTGCTTTGCAGGCGCAATATCTTCCCCGAAGGGGGAACTCAGTGCGCTAACTAATCATATATAATTTCCAAGTCATAGTGGGGGACGTGTCCAGGTGTGTATTCCGATGGTTGTGGGTGTGAACGTGGGGAAGAAATCTAGGTCGGAAAAGCAGATTTGAAAAGGTGGGTTTTCAGGTGCTTCCTGAAGGATGTGACAGATGGACTGGTTCTTACATGGACAGGAAGTGAGTTCCAGAAAGCAGGTGCATGATGGCTGAAAGATTTGGTAAGATACTTATGAGACTTATGTATTTTAGAGTCAAAAGAAGGAACTTGAAGGAATTTGTATTTTGGACTGCCACGTCTGGTGTTCCTTGATGAGGTATATGGATGAAGTTTATCCTTGAGGTACACAGGTTGACCATACTTAAGAACCTTATATGTGATCAACCCAATTTTGAAAAGAACCCTGTGTTTGACTGGTAGCCAATGTAGTTTTTCCAGATTTGGAGTTGCATGAGTGTACCTCGAGGATCTAGTGACTACTTGACAGAGGGAGTTCTGAACACCCTGCAGCCTCTTGAGCTCAGAAAGAGTGAGTGAGGCAAAGAGGGAATTACAGTAGTCAATTCGGCTACTGATGAGAGCATTTGCAAGGAGTATTGCTGTGTTAAGGTCAAGGAGATGGCGAATCCTATATAAATCTCTTATATGGAACCGAGTAGACTTAATGACTTGGGAAATGTGATCTGTGAATGTCAGGTTGGGGTCGAACACCACTCCTAGGTTTTTGACATTTGAGGCAGGTGCCACTTTATTCCCAAGAATATCAGTGGGAAAAAGCGAATGAAGTTGTTTACGACTGTATTTTGAACCAATCAGGATGAATTCTGTTTTGTCTGGGTTTAATTTGAGTTTATTTGCAGCCATGAAATTTTGTATATCATTTAGGCAGTCCGTTAGAGCTGTCATTGACTGACTGAAATTTGATGGTGAAAGAGTAATGTATAACTGAGTGTCGTCTGCATAAAAGTGGTGTTTGATACCCCTATGAGATTGAATAATTGAACTGAGTGGATTTGTGTACATGGAAAAAAGGAGTGGCCCCAGGACCGAGCCTTGAGGGACACCAAAATTCAAATCCATGGGATGTGACAGTACAGAGCCTACCTTGACTGATTGAGTCCTGTCCGACAAGTAAGACTTGAACCAACTCAGAGCCAGTCCATTGATGCCATAGCATTCATGTAATCTGTGGAACAGGATCGAGTGGTCAGTGGTGTCGAAGGCTGCAGAGAGATCAAGGAGGGTTAGGGCTGTTGTACTACCTTCAGACATATTGAGGAAAAGATCATCCTGTATATTTAGGAGGGCACTTTCCATAGAATGGAACCTTCTATAGGCAGATTGGAAACCAGTCAAAAGACAGGACTCGTCCAGGTGAGACAGGAGTTGGGACGACACCACTCTCTCTAAGATCTTTGAAACAAAGTTTAAATTAGAGACAGGCCTATAGTTTTTAAGGACTTCTCTATCAAGGGTTGATTTTTTTAGGAGTGGAGTTACATGAGCCTGTTTGAAAAATTTAGGGCAGCTTCCTTCACAGAGTGATGCATTAATTACTGATGTGATAGGGGTGATGAGGATATCTAAAAATTCTATTACAAGAAATGTTGGCCAAGGATCAAGCGAGCAAGATTTGCTAGGGGAGTTTTTGATGATCTTAGCTACCTGATCTTCTGAAACAGAGGAAAAAGCTGAGAAAACAGGAGGTGTGAGATCAGAGTCAGTGTATTTAGGAGCATTAGAGTTGGCGAAGGATTGACGAATGTTTGTGATTTTTTTTGTGAAAAATTCAACAAATTTGTCAGCTAAAAATTGAGGAGAATTTACTGAGGGAAGTACCTTTGCAGCAGATCTGTGGAGTACATCGTTTAAAGTTTGCCAAAGTTTCTGAGGATTGTCTTGGTTGTCATGAATTCTGGATTTGAGGAAGTCAGATGTCGCTTTCATGCAGATTTTATTAGACATATGAACCTTTTTGATATATTGTGATCTGTTGAAACTGGATTTATTTTTGTGCCAAAGGCGTTCAAAGAGACGTTTTGTTTCTTTTGCCGCAATAACACTGTCATTTACCCACCCAGGGATATATTTGGACCTGACATGTTTAGTGATGGAAGGAGCATGTTTGTCAATGAGAGTTGTTAGAGTGGAGTGGTACTGTGAGTACAAGGCATCAGAATTATTTTTCGGATCAACAATAAGTTCAGATGAGAGAAGATCCTTTCTCATGGCTTCCATATTGATTTTATGGTATTTTCTGAAAGTGACGGTGTCTCCAGAGATTCGTCTTTGGGGGGTGATATTGACCTTGAAAGTTATGGAGAAGTGATCGGAGAAGGCCTCGGTGGCATGGACGTGTGAAATGTTGTCGTTTCTAGATTTGGTGAGAACTAAGTCAATGGTGTGTCCGAGGATATGGGTAGGAAAATTTACCTTTTGAAGGAGGTCAAAGGACCCTAAAAGAGCACGAAATTTTTTTGAGTCGTTGGAATTTGTGTCCATGTGAATGTTAAAGTCACCGATGATTACCAAATTGTCTGTAGTAGGGTAAATATTTTCAAGAAGTGCATTAAACTGTTCATAGAAGGTTGCAGGGCTGGTTGATGAGGGTTTGTATATATTGAGAAAAAGGCAGGATTCATTTTGTAAGGAGATTTTAATAAGGAGGTTTTCAAAAGAGGAATAAGTATCTGTAGGTATGCGGCTGGTTTGCAGTTCATTTTTCACCAGGAAAGCTACTCCGCCACCCCGTTGTGACTCCCTTGGTTGGTGAAAAAGGGTATGACCCAGTGGGGAGATATCACTGAGATACGCCTGTGAAGCGTCTGGGCGAATCCAGGTTTCTGACATGGCAAACACATCTGTATTATTGTCCAAGATAAACTTTTGTATGGATGAGTATTTGTTTGAGAGGGATCTAACATTGGCAAAAGAGAAATTTATTCAATCAGAAGGACCAGGGTTTGGATTAATATCACCAGCTAGTAGTAGAAGTGTAAGGAGGCTGAGAGGTGGAAGTTTCGATGGAATGTGGACGTTCTTTTTGAACAAAAAATGTAGGCAAGAGGCGGTTGGTGTATGCGGAGGTTGAAAGAAACTGACAACTGGGGGACAGACAATCTGAGTACTGCCATAGTGGCGAAAAACAGATATGGAAGGCAAGAAAAACAACAGAAATTGTAAAAATAACATCATATGTGGGAAGGAGTACTTTATAAGTTGTTTTAAATAGGAAGATAGAATGGGGAAGTGCTTAAAGTTTAAATGAAATGTGTAAGAAGGTAGTATATTATTGGGCCGATAACGGGGAATGCGGGCGAAATTAGGGGATTGTAGTGATATTTAAGTAATATGTCTGGATAGAAAAGATTTGGTTGAAAATTTAAAGTATATGACGAAAAATCAACTATTTTAGGGAATGATAATAGTTTGGAGAGGCAGATTGTTGTATTTATGGTGAGGTTTACAACGAGAAACGGATTAATTTTAAAAACGCTACTTCCCTCGACGGACACACGCCACATATGATATAGATAATAGAATGAGCCTATTTTGTCAAATAACTTTAATGCCTCTCTCTTTTTGAGCTTTGTTATTTTTTTCCAGGTACTGATCAGAATGAGTTTTGATTTTGTTATTCCACTATCAAGAGAAGATCTTACCAAGAAAACTGGAATAAACCAATATGTTGTCGATGAAATTTCTTCTGTTCGGTTTCTACCATCAAAGGTGCAAGGTAAGTACAGTAGAACCTCTATTATCCAACTATTATCCAAATTTTCAGTTATCTGACCTCAAACCTACACCCAACTCCATTTAAACCTGCTGTTTTAGCCTGCTTTCTATTATCCAACCTTTCTATTATCCTATCTGATTGTTACTGTCCCAACATGATTGAGTAATAGAAGTTCAACTTCTACTGTATATATGCAGAATGTTGTATAACTAATTTGGTGCTTTTAATTTATAATTTTACAGTGACTAACCACAAGAGAATTCAACAAATGAAAAAAAATGCACATTAAAAATTGTTTGGTGGGTCCAAAAAAGTTACCCTGTATGTTTCCTGTTACCATGAAAAAACTTCAATAATAAGTCATTAAAAGAGCTGAAAGTGCAATTTGGTGGAAACTTTATTATTTTTCATCTAATATAATCTCCAGAATACACCAATCCTCTCATAAATGTTTGGATATTGAATCTGCTAACCAGATACAATCTGACAGGGTTCGTGTACCGTAATTCAGCGCCCTTATTCCATATTAAAAAGTTATCCTGATTTTATTAGGCGGGTTGCATGTAACCAACCAACCAACCAACCCCCCAACCCCCCCCCCCCCCCTATTAGATTGATGTGTCCGACGTCCGTCTGTTTCTCCGCACTCTAATTCGAAAACACTTTGCCCAATTGAATTCAAACTTGACAGGGAGATAGATCACCTTCATAGCTAGGTTCCTTTCGAAATTGGTGTAATTCCATCTGTCTGTTTGTCTGTCCGTCAACATTTCCATTTCCGGACTCTAACCTGAAAACACTTTGTCCAATCGAATTCAAACTCGACAGGGAGATAGATCACCATCATAGCTAGGTTCCTTTCGAAATCGGTGTAATTCCGTCTGTTCGTTTGTCTGTTTGTCTGTCAACATTTCCGTTTCTGGACACTAACCTGAAAACACTTTGTCCAATCGAATTCAAACTTGACAGGGAGATAGATCACCATCATAGCTAGGTTCCTTTCGAAATTGGTGTAATTCCATCTGTTAGTTTATCTGTTTGTCCGTCAACATTTCCATTTCCGGAGTCTAACTCGAAAAGGTCTTTGTCATTTAAACATGACAGGGAGATAGATCACCATCATAGCTAAGTTGCTTTTGAAATTGGTATAATTCCATCTGTTCGTTTGTCTGTCCGTCAACATTTCCGTTTCTGGACTCTAACTCGAAAGCGCTTTGTCCAATCGAATTCAAACTTGACAGGGAGATAGATAACCATCATAGCTAAGTTGCTTTTGAAATTGGTGTAATTCCGTCTGTTCGTTTGTCTGTTTGTCTGTCTGTCTGTCAACATTTCTGTTCCGGACTCTAACTCTAACTTTGTCCAATCGAATTCAAACTTGACAGTTAGATAGATCAAGTTGCTTTCGAAATTGATGTAATTCCGTCTATTCGTTTGTCCGTTTATAGCATAGATACGATTATGTAACCTAGATTACAAGTTTTACATTTCTTAGCACATCTAATACATTTACCTTAACTTGGTGACCTAACATTTCTTTCCTTCTTTTTAAATTTAATCACAGCAGTCGCTAACCTTATTGCTGCCTGCGCAACCCACCTTTTGGGGCATTTCTAACCCTCTTGTTTTATCTATTTCTTCATTGGTATTAGTGCTTGTATCTTATTTTTCTTTGTTTTGTTTTAATTCTTGTAGAATTCAAGTCTTCCTTTAGGACAAAAGGCCCCATGTGCATATTGTCATTGTTTGACAATGTCTACAGTGTGATAAGGTGAGACATCAGGGATTTTGGTTTCTTGTCATTTTGTAGTGATATCGCATGATTTAAATACATACTGAAATTTACAGTTATTATTATATAACTGTGTTATTGTAAAGGTGTATATTTCTCTCTGGTGTTGTTTCTGGCAAGAATGTATTCAACTTTTGGATCTTGCTTTGAACTTAACTGTTGGAAACTTCATACACTTATAAATTGCTTATGGATGAAAATACAAAAACATTTACATTTACTGCAATCTGACAGTGCTTCATTAAGATGACCTGTATAGTGTATGCAATGTTGGCTGTTTTGAAGGTTTATGAAAATAAACAAAGAACGGTTTTTGAACTTTTTTTTCTAACATCATAACTTTTTACATATGTTAAAATTTGGATTGTATGCTTGGAATCAGACTCCAAAATCAGAATTGCTTAATCTAAAATGTCCAAAGATGATTTATCAATTTGCATCTTTTATTTAGGGCTGTTCACTATTGCTTTCTATTAAAAATTCTAATTTTGAGTCTAGTGTCCTTGCTTGACAGAGTCATACATTTGACTTTTTACGCCACAACATTTAAGGGCTGTCGGGGTATTGTTTTCACCCATGGTGTCCAGATGGGCGGGTGGTGGGAAAAAGTTTGTCCGGGCTGTATCTCAGAAACAGTAAGTTGTAGGAAGTTGATACTTGGTTGAGATATTGGTTAGGGGGTGTAGGTGTGCAACGTCATGGTCTGACCTCTATTTGACCTTTGATCTTGCTGTAGTGACCTTGACCTATAAAACCTTGTCCGGGCTATATCTCGGAAACCGTAAGGTGTAGGAAGTTCATGCTTGGTAGGGACATTAGTTAGGGGGTGTAGGTGTGCAACGTCATGGTCTGACCTTAATTTAACCTTTGACCTTGCTGTAGTGACCTTGACCTATAAAATATTGTCCGGCCTATATCTTGGAAACCGCAAGGTGTAGGAAGTTGATACTTAGTAGGGACATTGGTTAGGGGGTATAGGTGTGCAATGTCATGGTCTGACCTTGATTTGACCTTCCCGTAGTGACCTTGACTTATAAAATCTTGTCCGGGCTATATCTCGGAAACCGTAAGGTGTTGGAAGTTTATACTTGGTATGGACATTGGTTAGGGGGTGTAGGTGTGCAACGTCATGATCTGACCTTGATTTGACCTTTGACCTTGCCGTAGTGACCTTGACCTATAAAATCTTCGGGCTATATCTCAGAAACTGTAAGGTGTAGGAAGTTGATACTTGGTATGCACATTGGTTTGGGGGTGTAGGTGTGCAACATCATGATGTGACCTTGATTTGACCTTGCTGTAGTGATCTTAACCTATAAAATCTTGTCCGGGCTATATCTCAGAAACCGTAAGGTGTAGGAAGTTGATGCTTGGTAGAGACATTGGTTAAGGGTTGTAGGTGTGCAGCATCATGGTGTAACCTTAATTTGACCTTTAAAATCTTGTTGCACCTTTGGGTCTGTCTTTTGATGCAGATTAAGCACTGTTAAAGTCATATTAGAATTCATTAAGAATTTTACTTTTACAACTTCTGATTGTAACAGATGGAATTTCATCAAGTGAGCCACAGACTTTGCTCCAACACCACACATAAGCATTCATTGAATGTATTGCCACTTCTGTATGCATGGTAATATTCAAAACATCCAAACCATAATTCGGCCATGCCAGATGTAGATAAAGAGTGTCGTAATGTTTAGTTTACTGATTATGGCTGTCATCTTGTTGAATTGTCTTGTTTTAATACTTCATCTTTACATGCATTGTGTTTCTCTTAGACATAATTTTCTCTATTTAAACATTGTTTGGACCTTTATGTAACTGACAGTGCTCTGAAAGTATCCTGAACTTTGTACTGATACACTACTTCTATATCTCATGGTGTTAAAAATATTTCCCCAGGCTGTGGGGTACAGGCATCTCTGATGCTATTTTTGCTTTTGCTACTGATCAAGCGGCACAGGCAACTCCATCTTACAAATTTAAAAAGGACAAAACATCTGTGAAGAAAATGGCCAGCCCCTCTCCATAGATCCAAATAATGTTTTAGTGCTAGTTCCTATAGATTCTGATACTTCTGGTAACATGACTAAGTCTAACCAAGATGCCAAGAAATCTGCCCCAAAAGAAAAGAAACAGGCAACACCTTCTAAGATCAGTTGTTTCAAAGATTTTCAAGTGCTTGACCAGAAATAGTCAGAGAAACTGTCACAGGTAGAAGCTCACATCATTGGCAAATCTCTCAAGAATCCTACTGACCAGCCTACTTTCCAGCTGGTAATGGTTTCACTGCTCCAGCCAGGCAGTAGTGTTGGACTGACCTTTCTACCATCGACCAACCAACAGACCGGCCAGCCGACTAACACTGACCAAGTTCCCATTCTGAAAAGACGGCACCCTACTATGTCAGTTGCCAGTACTGCTCCCCCTCAAGAAAAAGACTCTTGACATTGAACTGGTTCAACCGACCCAAGCATTAACCCGTACATGTCCTAGATAAAGAGGGTGAATTGACAGAGCAGCTTCCTGGTCTGGTTACAGAGGATATCGACCAGATTTCAGAGGAGCAGAATTATAGGAAGACTGTCAGGGCGTCAGATATTTAATGGGCTGGCACCACATCTCAGATTTTGATGTTAGTTCCTCACCAGCTGATGATAATCCCTTTGCCGGTCCCAAGACACAACAGGCCAGAAAGATATCCATCAAATTGCCTACCGACGACTGGCTATGCAGAAAAGGTTTGAACATTACCCTTACAGAGAGATACTCTTCATGCACTTCTGAAGCCAGTGTTAATAGACAAGAGAGGTCCTTCCAACTTACCCACATTCATCTTACTGGGGTCATCTAAGGTTATAAGAACGAAAAAGATGCTTTGACCTCACTAGCCAGGAAGGAAGTACTGCATGCCACCTACTAAATGGTGGCATCCTAACCGGTCCCGTCAGTGGAGACACAAAATGTCCTCTGGTGTTTGGCCGGTATTGTAGCTAATGGTCCAGTAGCTTAGGTATAAACTTGTGAAAGTTTAATTTACTTATTAAATTTGCAAATTTGTTGTTTTTCACATTGCACAGTTGAAAACCCTCTTTTTATTGTAAACTTAAAAACTGTCAATTTTGTCACTGATGGAACATTTCAAAATAATGTGACTGTCGAAATGCAGAATTGAGTCTGAAAATGGAGGCCTTTTAAAATTTTACATCACTAGTTTATGCTGTGAAAAACTACAAAAAAACTTCAGGTTAGACATTTCTGATAATGTGAATGTGCAGCTAACCTCTTATCAGTAAAATTTGACCTAACTAAATAAATATTAAAAATCAGTTTGAGAAACATGATTTTATGTTCATTTCAGACACTTTCATGAGGTTGAACCAGGACTTAAAGAAGACACATGGGATGTTTTACTGAAAGGTAAAAATTGTAATGCTTTCAACAGATGAAGCTGAATACAGAAATATCTGAATACAATTAAAGACAGAAATACTTGAAAACACTTAAAGACAGAAATGCTTGAATACACTTAAAGACTTGAATACACTTAAAGAGAGATATACTTGAATGCACTTAAAGACAGAAATACTTGAATACATGTAAAGACGGTTATACCCATGGGCTTCCTTCTCACCTATTGAGGCTAGCTTTCTTCTGTAAATTTCTCATGTAGTTGTGATATTTATACTTGAATGTAAACTTTACCTCAACACGATGTTAAGAGATTTAAAAGCTGTTGAATTGTGGTTATATTTACCCTTTCTTCCTATTCAGCTATCCCATTACATGCCAATCATCTGGTGGAATACTTGGAAGGTGACATGGACCCACAACTAAGAGCCAATCACCTGAACACACTCAAGATGAACTGCTACCTCATCTGTCAGTTCATAGACATCTACGAGGGAGAAGTCACAAAGCCAACGGCCACAGCTGTAGGGGGTGGACGGGTAAGCTGCATTGATTTTATGTTATTGGCACAGTGTATGAACCACCTAACGAAAGCCAGATGGCCAGCAGGGCCATTAACTTTTCATTTTTCATGGCCCGTATGAAATTTAAATAGCCCAATAAAATTAAAATTTAAATCTCTTTATTTCCAAATCTTTAAAAAACGAAGACATCCCACGTACTAGCGTGTTTGCACTCGAAACGTTACCATCAGAAAGCAGAAATTCAGCCAGGCTACGCATTTCCAAAAAAAGATGGCCCGGAGCAGAACTTGGTTAATGGTAGTTCCTGGCCACTGGGCCCGCGCAGTTTCGAACACTGTATTGGCATCACATGCTTGCATTCCAACTTTTAATTTTGCAAAATTTTATATATTTAAAAAAAAAATCTTGGAGGGTGTTGGCTTAAATAGGGCAGCTTATTTGGGAAATGATCAATTATTAAAGATAGAGATTTTTGAACAGCCTTATTGAAATAGCATATACACTTTTTTCTGTGTGAAAGATGTGTAGTCCGGTATTGTCTTAAGTCATTCTTATCAGGAAACCCTTTGTTTTTAAGCGCGAGCTCTAATGAGGCTCGCACTTCTAGAGATCACTTTTTGTTTTTGTTTCCGGACTTTGTTGAATTGTGGGGTAGTGTGATGAATGGCTGCCTCGTCACTGAAGTTAGGCAGCAATGGGCTACGTTAGTACTGGGATGGGTGACCGCTTCAGTGCACTGCTCATTTCTCTGTCTGATGGCTTTGCGACTTGCGCTAGTAGATCAAAACCCCTTTTAGCCTTCTTATCTGACAAAATTGGACAGCATTATGAGTGTGTGTCATATTACAGGTGATTGTAACACTTAATCCCAGTACCAACAAATCCTTCATTTGTTTTCAACAGGGTAAGAAGAAAACACAGAAGGTGTCTGCAGAGATGGGTCACATAGACTGGGAAATGGAGAGGGAGCGGGCAGTGAGAGCTTTCTTACAGATACTGCAGCTCAATGTAAACAGGCTCTGGGACCCACCAGTGGTGGAGGAGGAATATGTCAAGTGGGTTTTAGTCTTCTCACTTTTCTTAACAGGGTCTTTAGTGTAATCTTCTTCGTCTGTTACCACGAAGAACATACTTTGTTAAGAAATATGTAGCAAGAATGTTTTGAACCATTTGATGCAAATGACAGCGCAAAGTATTTACATTTTAAATGGCATACAATACAAAATAAGATTGTGTAGTTTGTAGTGGGTGGATGATTAGACGTGTGCTCGATTAATCGTCGGTGACAGTGTACAATCGCAGTCGGTCATTAACGTTTTCTAATGATCGATTATTCAGCTTAAATCTTACCTTTCCTAATGTATGTCAATATCCACATATTTTTCATATATTTTACACATTTTTACTTAATAAATTAACAGACTTGTCATGACTTTCCAGTTTGTTTATGTCTACCGCCATATTTACAAGAAGTGGGTACTTTTGGTAGATTGTAAATGTCGGAACACAGTTATTCTTACTAAGGCTGCGACCGGTTGGTCGGTATTCGCGAGTGGAGTCGATTTGGGAAGATCTCGAGTGCTTTCCGGTCCCCCCGATCGTCGTTAACTACTATAATATATTATATTGTCGCCCACTTTATCACGTTTTTTAGGACGACAAAGAATGACAACACTGCAAAATGGCAGAATTCTTTGTATATTGGGAAATTTTATATAATACTCCTCATTTTATAACAATATAATAAGTTTTGATTACCTTTCACCACTATTTTAATGCTAAGACATCGTTTCCGGAAACCACCGTTTTGTTTATTATGGAGAGGAAAAAACGTACATACTAAAACACGCGAATACCGAACTGCGAGACAAATTTGCGTAGCTCGGGTACCGGGATGGATTTTAACCACCCGTCACAGCCTTAATTCTTACCGGATTAACCTATACTTTATCCCGGAAAGTGTTTCTTAATTAATGACCAACAATGGAGTAAAATAATGGATTGGGGATTGATCGTCGGTCGGAAAAATGGACAAATAATCGACCCTGAAAGTTGGAGGGGAGTCTCAACACTATTAGTTTGCATGACATGTGTTTAGCATTAATATCACAATGCAATGAAATAAGTTGCTGGTAAAGTGGATCTTTGATAAGGGTTAACCCAACCCAGAGCACCAAAGATAAAATGAATCAATTTCTGATTTTTTTTTAATAACCTCAAATTTATTTCCACTTTACATAATGACAAAAGTGATAACTAAAATATACATGTGTGGTAAAAAATACTTGTATTTAAATAACCACTTGTCTTGCTGCTCTAATTATTCCTTTTATATTTGTAGTTTGATCAGCAACTGTTGCTACAAGCTTCTGGAGAACCCTAGTGTTAGTAAGAACAAAAACACACGTGATGTGGTCATACAACTTTTGGGAACCATGGTCAAGAAGTACAACCATGGCCTAGGTATGAAACAGAAAATTAAAATTTAATGCAGTAATGTGAACTTTCATTTAAAAAATAGTGTTTGTGAGAGAATGTGAGCCTTGCCTCTAGTTTTCCAAATGTGGGCCTTGCCTCTAGTTTTCCAAATGTGGGCCTTGCCTCTAGTTTTCCAAATGTGGGCCTTGCCTCTAGTTTTCCAAATGTGGGCCTTGCCTCTAGTTTTCCAAATGTGGGCCTTGCCTCTAGTTTTCCAAATGTGGGCCTTGCCTCTAGTTTTCCAAATGTGGGCCTTGCCTCTAGTTTTCCAAATGTGGGCCTTGCCTCTAGTTTTCCAAATGTGGGCCTTGCCTCTAGTTTTCCAAATGTGGGCCTTGCCTCTAGTTTTCCAAATGAAGATCCTGACCGAGTTTCATCAGTTGCCCTCTGTATACCAACATCAGACATGATCTTTCTCAATCTCTTCAAATTTACTAGGTCAACTAACAATAAATGTGAACTTACTACTATTAAATGGTAAAAGAAGTTTAAAATATGATCAAATAAATTGATTTTTAATGTCTCTGTAGAAAACTTGATATTAACAGCTGGTGTGTAATTATAAAAAACAACAACATATGTTTAAAGCATGTTTCAGTTAAATTTAGAAAGTTATCCAGGGTTCCCACTGCACAGGGAAAACAGGGAAAATTGTGAAAAGTAATTCCAGACAGGGAAAACACAGGGAATTTGAAAATTTTGGAAAAACACAGGGAAAACACAGGGAATTTGAAAACTTCAGAATGATTTTGAAGAGTAACAGCCATTTGCATTCATGCGCCGCGGGTCGCGACTCACAGGTCACATTTGATGTTTTGGCTTGATTGTGTTATTTTATTTATAAAATCCACAGAGAAAAATATAAACTTCACAGGGAAAACACAGGGAATTTAAATTGGAAAAGGGAGTGGGAACCATGTTATCTGCATTTTCATAATTTGATGTAATGGTAAAGTATATTTTTATTATTGCAGAGAAGACTTTAAGAAGTTCTTTAAATGTTAGATTATCTGTCATTATATGCAAGTATTTTTATTTGTGGCCTTGCATAAGAGTGATTCAGTGAATTTGCAACAGGCTATACCAACAAGTTTGTGGTGTGCACTTAATTAAAGGGGGGTGGACATATTATTTTTGCTTTTTCTGCCGTCCGATGTCCGGCGTCCGATGTCCGGCGTCACGCATGGTTTCCGCTCATTTAAAGGAAAAGTATTAGAGCTATTGTCACCAAATTTGGTATGCAGGCTTATTGGGTCAGTAGCTTGCTTGGGATTGCTTTTGGCTGTTGTACCTCTTTTGCTTACTGAGTAATACTTAAGTACAGCTATTTTCAGTACCCATTGGTTTCCGTGCATTTAAGCCAAAATAATTAAAGATATTTTACTACAATTTTGAATACAAGATTGTTATGTCCATAGCTCGCTTGGTATTGCATTTGGGACTGATAGCTTTGTCAGTACATGAGTAATAGCCATTTAGGTACTTCATTGTGTATTTTCAGTACTACTTTTTAGTAATTTGCTAATATCTCAGAAACCGTAAGAGATAGAGCGATTTCGACAGAATTTTTGACCCACAGGGTGGTAGAAAAGTATTCTATACAAAATTGAAAAATTTCAATTTTCGCCACTTTTGGCGGCCATCTTGAATTTTTGCAGAAAAACAAAAAATGTTAATATCTCGGAAACCGTAAGAGATAGAGCCATTTCCACAGAAATTTTGACTCGCATGGTAGTGGTAGAGTATTCTATGTGCAATTGAAAAATTTCAATTTTCGCCACTTTTGCGGCCATCTTGAATTTTTGCGGAAAAACAAAAAATGTTAATATCTCGGAAACTGTAAGAGATAGAGCGATTTCGACAGAATTTTTGACCCACAGGGTATGGAAAGAGTATTCTATGTGAAATTGAAAAATTTCAATTTCGCCACTTTTGGTGGCCATCTTGGATTTTTGCGGAAAACTGAAAATGTTAATATCTCAGAAACCGCAAGAGATAGAGTGATTTTAACAGAATTTTTGACCCGTAGGGTGATAGCAAAGTATCCTATACAAAATTGAAAAATTTCTATTTTTTCGCCACTTTTGGCGGCCATCTTGGATTTTTGCGGAAAACCCAAAAATGTTAATATCTCGGAAACCGTAAGAGATAGAGCGATTTCGACTGAATTTTTAACCCATATGGTAGTAGAGGAGTATTCTATGTGAATTTGAAACATTTCAATTTTCGCCACTTTTGGCAGTCATCTTGTTTCGTAGAAATTTTCAACCCACAGGGTATCTAATCAATGTACTATTGGCAATTTTCAAAATATTTTACTCTCCCCAAAAATGGCGGCCATTTTGAATTTTTCAGTTTTTGCCTAAAATGAAAAAACGCAAGTTTGCTTCTGTCTCCTTAACCGTGCAAGATAGAGCGATTTCAATGAACCCACAGGGTATCTGACCAGTGTACCCTTGGCAGTTTTCAAAAAATATTCCTCTTCCCACATATGGCAGCCATTTTGAATTTTTGCCAAAAATTGAAAAACGGAAATTCGCTTCTATCTCCTTAACCATGCAAAATAGAGCGATTTCGTCAAAATTTTCTACCCAACCAATGCAAAAAGGCATGAAGCTGAAATAATTTACATGTATACTAATAAATATTTAAGCATCATTGATATATTTTACAGATGAAACAGGGCCTTGTAAGATTACTGTACAATTTTTGTAAAAGGTTGATAGGGTGGACATTACACATGATAATGTGTGTTCTTCTATGCTATCCTGTTTCTATTCATATGTCGCAGCTACTATCAACAGGGCGTCCTATTTCTAGTTTATTACTCTTTTTACAGTGCTTCCTATTTCTAGTCTTTAATTACTATTATTCCATTTAATTTTATTTGTTTTGCTATAAAGGTTGCAGTTTGAAGATAATACAGCTGTTACAACACTTTGAACACTTGGCTAGTCCTCTTGCAACTGCCGTTGAAACATTTGCCAAGGAGTTTGGAGTAAAATCTATCACAGGAGAAATTATGAGGTGAAATTCTATTTATTATAACTATTTTTGATTCTATAATGTAGAATGTGTACAGTCCAGTATAAAAAAGAATAAATGAATACATGATAATAAGAATACATATATAGCTTATAATAAATATGATTCTGCTGATCATATGAACCGCTAATTATATTTTTATTTTTTACTGAAACTTCTACTGTAGCTCAGTCTTTTTGTTTCTCATTCTCAGAGAAATAGGGCGAATGGACGCTAAGGACTTGTCTCGTGACACATCAGGTACCAGAGCTTACGCAGCCTTTCTTGTTGAACTGGCAGAGAAGATCCCTGCAGTGATGTTACCTTCCATCAGTGTTATTATGGGGCTGCTGGATGGAGAGGTAATATGTTTGGGTGGTATGGTACATTAATATACATCAGGGTTGTATGGTACATTAATATACATCAGGGTGGTATGGTACACATCAGGGTGGTATGGTACATCAATATACATCAGGGTGGTATGGTACATTAATATACATCAGGGTGGTATGGTACATTAATATACATTAGGGTGGTATGGTACATTAATATACATTAGGGTGGTATGGTACATCAATATACATCAGGGTGGTATGGTACATCAATATACATCAGGGTGGTATGGTACATTAATATACATTAGGGTGGTATGGTACATTAATATACATTAGGGTGGTATGGTACATTAATATACATTAGGGTGGTATGGTACATTAATGTACATTAGGTTTGTGTGGTACATTAACATACATCAGTTTTGTGCGGTACATTAATATTAGGACTGGGACGGGTGCTAAAAAACTGCCCCGACTATTCTCCCTCAGACAGCTGGCCCAAATTCAAGTAAAATGTGGCATGTTTTAGACAAACATTTCATTACGCGGGCGATAATACAAAACCTGGCGAGTAACCTAGCAAAGATTGACTTGTCTGTCGAGGCTCAAGTAACCATTCGCAGCCCTAATTAATACACATCAGGGTTGTATGGTACATTATGTATATCAGGGTTGCATAGTACATTAATATGCATCCATGCATTAGTATTCATAAGAATATAAAGAGCCAGGATTTGATCTTGAGTTGTAACTGGAACTTAATGAAAATGTTGTGACAATTTTGTAACACTTTTAGTAGCTTCCTGTTGGATTTTGTTTTTGAACAATGCCGATGTTAAAAGTGTTTTGTAACTGAAATGTATTTGAGTGATATTTTATCCAAACAATTTTTCATGTATTCTGCATTTGTCTCAATCCCTCAGTCTTGATTAAGTTGTTTTGCTTTTTTTTTTTTTGCTGAGTTTTCTGGATGAGAGTGTGTTTCAAAGCTGCTAATATCTGTGCAAGTATATTATTGAGCTCTGAATTTACTGCATGCATTAACTCTTGTGTGTTTTTATTTTCTTTTCTGTATAGTCCCTCTCATACATGGAATCATGTGCTAGGGTTTCACTGAATTAGGTTTTTTACTTGTCACTGCTTTTCTGAGTATGTTAATGTTGTCTACACTTCCAGTCATACACCATGAGGAACAGTGTGCTGGGGGTTCTTGCTGAGATGCTTGTGCAGGTTCTCAGTAAAGATGACTTGGATGACAAGGAAAAGAAGACCAGGGATCAATTTCTTGACAAACTGGAGGTACATAGTACAGAATTTATTATGTATAGCTCCCTTATAGTGTTCAATTAGCTTTAATTTCATTTGGAGTGTTATGTATGTTTTTTCTAATAGTTAAAAGAAGTTTTTTTTTCTATATAAATAGCTTTTAAAAGATAAAGCAAGGACACTGAAATTTAGGGAACCTATTTGTTTATTGATAATTGTACCTTGCATATATGAATTTTACGGATAAATAAATCTATCAAATATTTATTTCTCTTCAATGATATTTTAATAACTGCCAAACAAATAACGCATATTTGTTATTTGTGTTTCAGCCTTACAATTCTGCCTTTACATTTCTTATGTCTTCCTGTATAATAGGACCACCTGCATGATGTGCACGCCTTTGTGCGTAGCAAGGCATTACAGCTCTGGTTACAGGTGGTGAATGCCCGTGCTCTGCCATTACCACGACAACATGGCCTGCTGGACCTGGTGATAGGAAGGCTGCAAGACAAATCTAGCCAAGTTCGCAAATATGCCATACAGCTCATCACTGCTTTGCTCAGAAACAACCCATTTGCAGCAAAAGTAAGGCATAGATAATATTATATATCCATTGTTTATCTTTTGCAGCGATATTACAGTGAAAGAGTCTGTACCAGATTGATATTTAGGTAAATCCTGCAAATTTTTTTTAAAAACTTAATAAAAAAGAAAATCAGTTAAAATGCACTTATTAGTCGAATCTTTGATTCGAGTTATGTACTGAGTTGCGGCCTCGATTTTAAATTGGCCGTTTAAGCCCTTAAATATCAAATTCTGCATAATATTTCTTCGCATATCTGTACATTAAGGTGTATATTATACACTCTGCCATTTTGAAGATTTTTAGAGCTTTTATTAAGTTATATTTTATGAAGTAAAAAGCATGTCTGGCACTACGTCTGGCTTTCTATAAGGTCCCGTATGTCCTAGAAACTATTGTGTTACCCATTGTAGTGGTCTACTCGAACGAGTCTTTTTTAACGGTTTCGTCTGCTGGTTTCTAGACGTGAATCTTCAATTAATTTATTTGTCTGCTGGTTTATTACGCAGTCACTGTTAATGTAAAATTGTTGTCTGGGCATCTACCCATTTGTCAAACAAATAAACCGCAAAGAAATTAATGAATGAAGTGACGTCACGGTAGTATTATACATTTTTCGTTTAGCCAATCAAAATCGAGGAAACCTCTGGCAGCGACAATGAAAATATTCAAACTCCGTAGTTTTACATTCAACCACTCGAAGGCGCTTCTGCATGTCCTAGAAGTTATCACGTCATAAAAAACAGCATAATCTATGGTTCCCTATTTTCGCTCATTGTGGCTATTCGTAATATTGAAGAAACAACACACGAATATTTTATTTAAATACTTACAATTTGCTTCTGTAAAATATCCATATACAGTACTACGTATATATCCACGCTTCATAATTGAAATATGTCTTCTCATTTCAAAATCAACTTACAAACTGCAAGTCCGTAAACAGGAAATATGCTGGTAGTTTTCATCTTAAACCAGCCTTGTATAATATTGTCACGAAACCCCACAAAGAACTGCCGTGACTGCGTATATTTGCTCATTAATATTAATGAGGCAAGTCCGTGAACAGGAAATATGCTGGTAGTTTTCATCTTAAACCAGCCTTGTAAAATATTGTCACGAAACCCCACAAAGAACTGCCGTGACTGCGCATATTTGCTCATTAATATTAATGAGGCAAGTCCGTGAACAGGAAATATGCTGGTAGTTTTCATCTTAAACCAGCCTTGTAAAATATTGTTACGAAACCCCCACAAAGAACTGCCGTGACTGCGCATATTTGCTCATTAATATTAATGAGGCAAGTCCGTGGACAGGAAATATGCTGGTGGTTTTCATCTTAAACCAGCTTTGTAAAACTGCGCATCTACAGACCCTTTATATTTGTAAACAAATTCCCATCTCGCGACACAAATCTGAAAACTTCCCTGGAAGCGGTTTCTAAATGCGGGCGATAATACAGAGTTTACAGATTTCAACACCCAGTGCTGTCCTAAGATTCGACTCTGTGGTTGGGTGAAAGCTAACCACGTCACCCTTGTTTAGATTTATTTGGGGTTTTACATCGCTTTCAACACTGTACAGGTCATATCACGACGGGTAGTTAGAAGGGCAGAGGAAACCAGTACATACAATTGGTCAAGGTTCTGTACTGTAAACTGCTGACCAACGGCAAGCAACTAAAATGCACTTATGAACGAAGTTGTTTAGGAATGAAATAAATCATCAGCAAAATTAATATATAGATTCAGCTTAATGTTGTTCCAATGTCTTCAAGTGTAGTATTTTTGTATGTTATGTAGCTTGCTGTGGAAGAGCTGAGAGAAAATTATGAGAAAGAGAAGGAAAAGCTGGATGGTATGATGCCAGAAAAACAGCAAGAAACTGCTGATGGTAAGGTCAAAGGTTTAAGAATTGCAGAACAACCTCCACTCTGCAAACATACTGGCAGACCGAGGTTTTGCCTGGATAATAAAAAGTTAATGAAACAAAAAGGGGATTTTAAGTTTATTAAAACAGCAGGATATATTAAAAAATTAAAATAATGAATGTTTGGCCAATTGGGTTTCTGCTGTATAATATGTGTTTCATTATTTTTGAAATTTAATAACGAAAAGCAAATGTATCATGCTAGGTACTCACATCAAGGTGCTGAAAGCTTGAACTAAAATATACTATGTTCCAGATTTTTTTAGTATTTCATATTCATGGCTCATAAATACTCGGAACCATTATTCAGATGCAGCTGAAAATTTTTTTCGGAAGGCAGACTTGGATCATGTGCCATTTCTAAAGAAAACAAGGGTGGGTGTTTCATATTGAAAGGAAGGGCCATCTTGTTCATTTATGGTCAATAAGTTCCCTTCTGTCCCCCAGTACCCTGGAGTTTGTTTCGTTAAAATATACTAGTTTTCTCTGGTATATCTCAGACTTGGCAGGGAAGTCTGCTGAAGAGGAGTGGCTGAAAATCAGCAGTGATGTAAGGAAAGCGGTACAGCAAGAGCTGAACAGTTCAGTAGATGAGACAAATGAGAGGGAGGCCATCCCTGACACTGAGACTCCTGATGGGTAAGTACAAGTACTTGCTTTATAGTACAGTGACACCTCAATTGCAATTGAACCTGATATCTTTAGTGTATGGGTAATGGGGATTTTATTGGAGTTGCTTAAAGTTGTGGCTAATGAATCAAAGTTACTTTACATTGATGTGTCGTCTAAGCTTTTCTGAAACCATATTGTTGTGGATTGTGTGTCAGTTTGGCTTTATAATTTCAGTTTGGAAGTTTATAAAGTTGAGAAAGTGCTGAAACAAAATTTCACTAAAATTTAATAGTAACATTACATACCTTAAGATTAAGATGCTAAAAGGCGATCACAGTGGCGTAGTTGTAACACACTCGCCTCCCACCTCTGAGGTCTGCAGTTCAAACCCCCAATCCTATGGGGAAAGTTGGTAGTTGCTTACCGATGGTCAGCAGTGTACAGTAAAGAAACTTGACCAACTGTGTGTACTGGTTACCTGTGCCCATAAAACTACCCATCATGATATGACTTATACAGTGTTGAAAGTAGGGCAGGGTCGGCAACACCGGTATCTCGGTATCAAGACCAATTCACTTTCATACAGTGACGACACTTTATAGCGGGTATTTCGAATGTCAGTACATAATAATGTGAGAAAGCGTAAAATATAAAAAACAAAACTCAAATCTGAAAAGAAGTTGCCGTATAAACTTTTACCTAATATTTTTGTATATTTTATCACTTTTATGGCGATTTCTTTCGGAAGAACTGCAATGTTTTGTTTTCGCAAATTTTACTTCCTGTAATGGGCCTATTCGATTGGAGATATGCTAGAATGCAATTTTTTTCAGAATCCCGGAATTGGTACGGTTTCACCCCGGGGTGGATACCGAAATGAAAAATCTGCTACTGACCCTAATTGAAAGCAACATTAAAACTCAAATAAAGAAATCAAGATTCCAAAATTGAACCAAGTTAGCACTGTTATTGTAAAAAATTTTTTTTTTTTTTGAGATTATACAAATCTTAATTATAGCTGTGTAAGTATTTCTGCTAATGCTGTGCCCCATTGATACCAGATGCAACATACTTGTACACTGACTTCACTCACTGTGCTGTTTTCTTTGTACAGAGTTAAGGACAGTGTGCTTTCCTGCCTGAAGACTGGTGAGTATGCCAGTGCTGTGTTGCAGTATGTGGCTGCAGTAGAGGCATGGCCTGACAATGCTTTCTTCAAAGCTGGCTTCACAGACAACCTGGATAACGAGTATACAGACCAGGAGGATCTGATAAAGGCAAAGCATGACAAGCTGCTTGAAGGACTCAAAATAATTTTCTTCTGTAAGTTATCACACTGTGCTTCAAAAGGACACAAAGTAATGTAGTTATAATGATTAATCTCTGATCCAGCAGTGTAAGGCACACAAGGCATCATTAATCTTGTAACATCACAGGTGTTGGACAAACATGGGTCTTTAACCACAGAGAAGTACCCTTCCTCTGTAAGCTGTCACACTCTTATCCAAAGGGATTTAAACAGTCCTCTATAAATTGGTATACATAGGTTCAAAAGGATTGCATTACTCTTTTGTATGCTGTTATATCCCGGATCAACATGATCAGTTGGAAGTTTTTTGTTAATGTTACTTTACCATCCAATCTATGAAATTCTGTTTGAAATGTGTTGTTGTTTTTAAATTTATCGTTGTCAAAATGTATTTTTATTGCGTAAAATAGCCTTACCTTATCCTCACAAGTGCTTGGTTTGGTTTTGTGGAGCAAAACGTATCGACCGACAAGTATTTTTTTAAAAGAATTTTCTTGTCGGCAGGTGACCCCTTGTCTGCGCATGTCCGCGCATGCGCCGTACTCATTGTCGACAGGCAATTGTCGAGAGATCTTCATTATATTTTTGGTCGATATGGGAGCAACACGTATTTTCTTTTATTATCGTCCATTTACAGACGAAGATCTATGAAGTTTTGAAGCGTGCAAGCGTGCACCTACCTGTATTTATCCATTATTCGACTGGTACTACCACTAATTCTGCCTCCCTTGTCCTGAAAAGGGTCAGAATAAGATGTGCAAGAAGATGTTGCTGTAAAGTCTTCAGTGGAAGACGTGTATATCTTCCGCTGTACTCGCCCATTATTCGACTGGAATTACCTCCTTGTCGATGAAGGGGATGCAAAGAAGATTTTGTTATAAAGTTTTCAGTGGAAAACAAAGAAGAAAGAATGCAGTTGGCTTTGCAACGGAGGTCGTAGATTCTTTACTGTGGGTGGAGCGCCACCCTGGTACAGTAACAGGTCTCCCTCCAAAAGAACGATTACAGAAGCGTATCCACTTAAAAATATGGACAGATTTCCTTCCTTTGCTGTAAATTTGGATGAAGATCCAACAGACATCTTTGGGGCAGTATGTGCACTGCTTGTCTGTTCAGCCCTGTTGAAGAATTGCAATAACTATTTACTAGATAATAAAACCTTCCTATGGCCATGTCTCCATTGGAAAGAATACTGTGACTTTTGAGTTAATTCTTCTGCAAACTCAACGAAGATCAAACTGGCTAGATGAGATTTTATGTTATATTATATTATATGTTGAAGTCCTTGCTTCCAACTTTTACAGTGTATTTTGCACAGTATATTCAGGACAGGAGCTATGTCCAGTAATTTTCCCCTACTAACCACAAAAAATCGTCGTACCACTCTGCCTAGTTTACCAGGTCAGAGGGATACAGAAGAACGTGGCTACATTAATGCAAGTCACCATGGAGGCTCTTCTTGCAGAGTTACTGGCAGTGATGGGAGATTTTCATTGGCATCCCAGAGTTGTGCGAATCTTGAGACGGAGTTGTCGAATTACTCCCCAATCGAATTCACCAATGCCTGTACTACCCACAATGCAAAGCGATGACGTCAGACAGGAAAACATGGCTACAGTAAATATACCGCTGAAATATTGCTGGAAATCCTTCAAAAGAAAGCAATTCATCCACTCTACAATTGCAGAACTCCAGGTTTCTATGGCAGTTTATTCTTGTATACAAACTCGGCTAATGACGACCTCTGATAGATCTCAGTGTCCTGAATTGATTTCTGACTACGAATTCAACGATCACTGCCCACGAGTGAAGTTCGTTTACTACGTCAATAAATACCTGCTTGTCCCATCATTTAAACTGGAGACATCAGAAATTATTAGAAATTCGGTTACAAAAGATGCGTTCTTCTATGTACCGATTCACAAGTTTCTCAACATCTACTTCAGTTTAATGTACACTGGCAAACCTATCACTTCAAAGCATTAGGAAATTCGGGTTAGCGACCCCTCTACAGTATCATGCGAGTAGTAAAGAGGCAAATCTCATTCTTCAGTCTCACATAATAGGAGTTCACCATATATCTAGACCACTGGTCGTCAAGTGTACGTAGAAGACACCAGTATTGGGTTCAAACCAAAGAACTCATCCAATTATTCATCAACTGGGTTTCGTGATATCGATTTCCTAGGTTACCATTGCTTTTGGTACCAGGAAATTTCTTTCACCATATACCTAGATCACTGGTTGTTTAGCGTACGTAAAAGACTCCAGTATTGGGTTCAAACCAAAGAACTCATCCAATTATGCATCAACTGGGCTTCGTGATATCGATTTCCTGGGTTACCACTACATTTTGGTACCAGGAAATGTCTTTCTACCTCGAAAAAATTAAATACCTGAGAATCTATTCAAGTCATGGCGATCTCATCACAGTTAACCCCAAGGTTGCTTATATCCCAGGTAGGGATACTAGCATCTTTGGAAAAGGCTATACCAATGGGTCAGTTATGTATGTGTGCCTTTCAGTGGTATCTAGAAAAAACTGGCAATATCTCCAGTCACTAGTTGTGAAAATTCCTGTTTCAAATCCTTCTGAAAAAGCATATTCACTGGTGGAAAATGCCAAAAAAATGGGAAATAGGATGCCTTTTCTATACACGGGTGCACAATTCCCTTATTTTCGTAGATGCATTAAACCAGGGTTGATGATCCCATCTATAAGCATCACAGTTAGTGGCTTTGGACAGTTAAAAATGTATATATTACATTTCAATGTCATACAGCTGAAGGCAGTGTGTTCAGCCCTTAAAAGCCTTCAAGACAAATTCCACACAAAAGAATTCTGATAGCATCAGACAACACCACTGTGTTCGGTTATCTGAACAAACAGGGGGGGAGCGTATACCTCCTAGTTTGGCGCAGCTTGGCCTACTGCAATTCTTGAAATATACTCATAACAGACAGACATATTCTTGGTTGCTTAAAGGTCATACTCAACATCATCTCCAGAAGGGATAAAGGTTTGGTGCATCCTGGCCTACTGCAATCCTTGAAATATACTCATAAGAGACAGAAATATTCTGGGGTTACTTAAATGTCATACTCAATGATCTCTACAGAAGGGACAAAAGTAATCGGTACAGAATGGTTCTTACTCCCTTTATGGTTCTAGACAACGTGCAAGTTTGGCACAAATCAACAATAGGTGTTTTATGCAGGTATGCTGCATCTTGGCCTACTGCAATCCTTGAGATATTCTTATATGAGCCATATATATTCAGGGTTGTCTAAATGTTATGACAGTCAGCCTCTCCAGAAAGAAAAAAAAAAAAAAAAAAAAATACAGACAGGGTGGTCTCTTCATCTTAAAATGTTCCATTTGATTTGCATAGTTTGGCAAATACCAATGGTAGAGATGTTTGCAACCAATATGAATCACAAACTTCCATTCTATGTGGCCAGTCCCAGATGCAAATGCTCTGAACATAGATGCATTAAACATCTTGTTGGAGGGTCTGGACTGCTAGGCCTTTTGTCCTGTACCACTTATTCCAAAAAGTCATTGAACAAGTGAACACCAGGTGCAAAATGATTGTAGTGGCCCTTGGTGGCCCATGATGCATTGGCTTTGGGGTCTGGTGAGTCATTCAACCAAACCTCCATTACAGCTACTTCACTGGTCTCAGAAACAGCCATTCAGTCAGAAATTCCATCTGAATCTGTTGCATTGGCACCTTCATGCTTGGCACCTTAACACCACTCAGAATCTCTTATATCATTCTCTGAGCAAGGGGTAGAGAGATTTAGGGCATCTTAAGGACCCTCATCTTGGAATGTATGAGTCATGAGGGGTCTTTTTGAGCTCTGGTACCCACAGAATAAGGTGGCCATCTCAGAGCCTACTGTCTCAAATATACCAGATTTTTTTATCCATTTACTTGCAAAAATCTGAAACCTGTCACTATTGTTGGCTTTGCAGCAGCCATAGCTGATAATTTACATTTTTTGTGCAGGAGTTGAGCAAAAGCCTGGATCTTTATAGGCCTATTGCAAGTGTTTATAGAGAGAAGCCCACTGCTAACACAGGTGTAGCATCAAGGGATTTGCCTTTGCTTCTGTTGGTTTTCACAAAAGGCTCCTTATTAACCTTAAAAAAAGTTTGACTTGCAAGACTGTTGCAATGGCATTGGAAGTGTATTCTGGGACTTTGGCTCCTTCAGACACAAGCCTCATAGGAAGGAGGTTACAGTTTCTCCCTCCTACCTACCTTTTCAGCAAGGACCTATTAGCCTCAATTGGTCTAGATTGGCTCCAGTGGTCACTTCAGCTCTAGATCATTCCTGAACTCAAATTGCCTGGACACATGATTCGTTGTCCTCCTACAGCACTTACATCCTTCATGGACAGGACTACTGCTTGGAGAAAAGGGAAAGTCTCCTTCTCCTGCCTTTCAGCAAGAATCAGTTGGCTTCTGATGCCCCAGATGGCTCAAACCAGTGGTCATTCCAGCTCACAAACCTTTCTTGAGCTGACGTTGGACTGATGTTGTGACACTCTGCCCTCTTACAGTACTTAGTTACTATCAAGACAGTACAAGTACTTCAAGGAGGTGAAGCATCTCTTGCTCATATCTTTTAAGGAAGGCTTGATTGAGATATCTTGAGTTCTGCTATCTCTTCCTGGATCAATCTGGATCCATGATTAGATTGCCAGTCCCTTAATTCTGATTCTCAGAATCTATACATTGAGGCACATATTACATACATGGCTGCCTCTTTAGTTTTCAAGAGTGGGGTCTTACCTGAGCAGATATGGAACTCTTGTTATTGGAAGACCCACAATTCTTTACTACATTCTACTCGAAGAAGTAGCTTGGCAATCCCATGACCAGTCCATGAACAAATTGGGCCTTGTGGATTCACCTCAGCATGTAGTCAATTTTTGTGTATTTTTACATGTTATTGATATGACTCACATGTTTATGTTCCCTCCAGTTATACAAGTGTTGTGTCACTGACATATGTCTTTCTTGACTTACATATGGCCCCATATCTGCACTTTATGCAGTTCAGTTTGCCTGCTTGGAGATATTCTCATTGTCAGATGATGACATCTTGTTTGGGGAGACATGCAGACATCTCCGGCCAATACTGGGTGATGGTTGATAGTGCTATATGATTTGTTGTAAAATTGTCTACAACAGCAACAGCAGCAACAATGATGATCACATAATGGATCTCTTGTTGAGGTTAGCAAATTACTTATCTGTGATGAAGAAGTAATATATAACCTAAGATGTGGTGTATGGAAGCTTATCTTATCCTCTTATCAAGTGCTTTATTTGGTGACCCCTTGTCTGACAATCATCTAACAGTGTGGCCAAAACAAATACCCTCCACCTGTTATGGTTGTATTCAAGCACTTGTGAGGATAAGGTAAGGCTATTTTACGCAATAAAATGTAACAAATTTTATTGTAATTTAACTTTTTACAAGTTAAATACTTACCTTATCCTCACAAGGATAAACCCACCCTACCTCCCCGCATAATTTGTTTTGTTGGGACCAAAAATACAATGAAGATCTCTCGACAATTGCCTGTCGACAATGAGTACGGCGCATGCGCGGACATGCGCAGACAAGGGGTCACCTGCCGACAAGAAAATTCTTTTAAAAAAATACTTGTCGGTCGATACGTTTTGCTCCACAAAACCAAACCAAGCACTTGTGAGGATAAGGTAAGTATTTAACTTGTAAAAAGTTAAATTACAATAAAATTTGTTACAATTTTTTATGTAGGTGAGACTTTGACAAGCAACATCCTAGAAGGCAGTAGGAATACCACAGAGCAACCTGTCCAGTCCCAGGAGAGTGTGAATGAACTTAACAAGCAGCAAGTACTGGTCCAGTACCTCAAAGTAAGTTGTAGGGAATGTACATACAGGAATTCAATGCAGTCATTTAGTAATGTGTTTAATGGCTCATTGATTTAAAAAAAATATACCCTCAACAACTAAAGTCCAACCTACACCCTTTTTTAGGATTTTATGTTTTTTAAAGGGTAATTTTCTGTAAAAAGTTGAGTTGAATTATTATGTACATAATGTTCACATGACACAGTGTTTTAAATGTTTTAAGATGATTGTTACTAATGAATCATTTCCTATTCCATCTTTAATATTTTCATATGGTTCTATTAACCATTGAAGAAGTGAGGGTATGTGAAAAGTTTATTCTTTACCTAAAACCAAAGCCACAATTCTGAAAAATTTTTCATTTATTTAAACTGCAATGTTCTTTTTATAATTCCATTTAGCTACATTTATGCCATTTAAGCCCTTCAGTAATATAAGTTTGAGTAACACTGATTTGATACTGAATTTCACCAGCTATAGAAGAACGTCCATCAACACCATGTACCAGCAACTGGGATCTGAGAATGTGTATTTCATATCAATTGATATATCTTAATTCAGGTTTGTATGAACCTTGCAAGCTCTCCATACAGAAATTTATTACAGCCATATTCCTGCAACTGGGCCCTAAGCATGTATACCTCATTTCAGTTGATATATTTTGTTTCAGGACTGTATGAATTTCACCAGCTCTATACAGAAATGTATTCCAACCATATGCCACCTATTGGGCTCTAAGAATGTGTCTGATGTGCTGGAAGCCATTGACTTCTTTGTGACGGGTTATGAGTTTGGGGTGAATAACGCGATGGTTGGAATCAGAGGCATGTTGGTCCTCATCTGGTCTAAAGAGCAAAATGTCAAGGAAGCAGTAGTCACAGCCTACAAACGCCTCTACCTCAACCCAGATGGCAGCAATGCAAGGTAATGCATAAATAAAATAATCACAATTTAACAATCATGAATACTGTCACAAAGTTTGTATAAATCAGCAAAATAACTACACAAAGCCAACATTAAATGAGTTGCAAATATGTACAATGCACTGGGTTATAAAACAAAATGTTTCCTGAAAAGATATAGTGATATTTGTACTTGTTTGCACACCTGAAAAAGTTTGTATAGATGATTCTAATTGATAAAGCGCCATTAAAGTTAAATTAGAATTAGAATTCATTTCTTGAACTTCTCTTTCTTCAACAAAGTAGAGCTGAAAGAGGAGACCAAAATTGTGGTCCAATATTCGTTACGGATTTTCCGATATTTTCCGAAATTCGTTTTATAGTTTTAGTGCATTCCAAAATTTAGGTAAAATCACAGACATTTAGGTTTTCAGTCAACCATAGGAAGAAAAACAAGTAAGTTCACTTTTTGCTCTATTATTTAGTAAAACATTAGACAAAATGAGTGTTATTTGCAATATTTACATATACCAAGCCTAATTTCCATATTCATATTGAATATTTGTTTGCTTACGATGAAAGTCGAATCCGGAAAACGAATAATGCGAATATCCCTTTCAGCTCTACAACAAAGTTCACCTTTTTGGAGTACTGAAGCAATCTGACATACTTGTAAGTTTAAAATGGTATTCTGTAAGGACCTGAATTTGAAATACTGGACTTTTTGCTTTTTATATTAAGAATAGTATTTTTGCATTAACCTTATAGTTTTCATTTTTATGCATGATGTAATTTCAAGTAATGTTATGTTTTATGCACCTGAAGGTCTTGCTGAGTGCTAAGCTCAATACACAAATATATTGTTCAAAGATTCCACATCTAATTCTTTACTCATTTGTTTATAGGGCCAAGGCTTTGGCAGTGGCAAACAATCTGACAGCCCTAACATTTGGAGCCACAGTTGGAGATCTCACATCATTGGAGGAGTTGGTAAGATAAGTCACTATGCTCACTATGAAAGTGTCACTACAGTTATGCACAATGTGTATATTGTAGAGTATGGGGACGGAATGAATTTGCATGTGAATAAACTTTATTAAGTTTGTTCAAAATTTCAAGAAGATAGTATTGTTTGCTTATCTTGTCTATTGCATTGTCTATTTTCATAAATTTGGGTTCTTTTTTGACTATAAGGGGTGTCCCTTATGTTGTATGTCACATACTGTTATGTATTACACTCAACATTATCCTTGCTCACCTTTTAGGTGAGAGAGTTTGTTTTCACTACTTTTACTGTTAACATTGACCTTTCAGGTGAGTGAGTTTGTTCGTACAGAAGAGCTGAGTCAGCAGGTGATACAGGTACTGTGGGAGAGGTTTGCCATGAAAATACCGAACACCAGCAACAGCGAGAGTAGAGGGGCACTACAACTGCTGGCCATGGCTGCTGGGTAAGGAGATTGTGTCTGGGCACCCATACAGTTAAACCAATTTCACAAGACTTGCATAATATCTGTCTAGAAAAAGTCTATTGGCTTCCCATTTCATATTGTATCTTTTTCAAATATAACCTGTTCATTTTTAAAGCCTTACGTTTCCCCCATCACCCATATTTGTCATCTTTGGTAAAGTCTAGTAGTGTGACTAATAGAAATAGACTATCAGTTTCCTCAGTCTGTCCCAGAAAGGCCATAGGCAGACATTTTTTTGCCACGGCCACACTAGTGGAAAGAAACAGGTTGCCACTTAATGTCAGATCCCAACAGACCATTTCATACTTAAGACGCCAACTCAAGACTTAACTTTTTGAACTAGTATACCCACCACTACAGTCATGCTCCCCAGGTGGATGCTTACTGGCTTACACTTTGCTTGGTTGTAGAGCTGTCCCTTTTTGAATACCAAGCCTTTAGAGGATCATCAGTTTTGTGCTATACAAATATTTCTATTATAATAACATATCCTTTAATAGAACAACCATTCCAATGATAAAATAAAAGGAAAACTCACATTTAGGAGAGAGAAAATCAATAATGCCCAGGTCACACAGTGGCGAGGGTGCTACGATGATATCTGCGAATATAGAAGAACAGAGGCGACTTCAAATTCGCTAGAATTCGCCAAAAAAACGCGGGAAAGTGTAGTCACGTGATAAAAGATCTTCATACTTCTACGACCGCTCTACGATGTTCTACGATGCCTTTCGAATGTCCTGAGACAAAGCAAGAATATACAAAGCCTACGAACTGGTGAAGATATCTGGCAAATTTACCCACGAATCAGCTACAAGTAGGGGAGAATGAATGCGATACTTGAGGAATCTTCTACGACAAAGGAAGAACCAGTTGAGAACAAGGAAGAATATTTGACGAATTTACTGAGAACAAGAAGGTAGTACGATTTGCTGGAGAATGTCCTACCACAGAGCTACGATGTAGAAGAATCTGCTACCAATAGTGGCGAATTCTAATGGCGAACTATAAAATGGCCATGAATCGGCGAATACCGGCGATAGTTTTGAACAGTTTGAAACTGTCGTAGCTAGATGACGATCCATGGAGAATGTTGGAGAACAGTGAAATGGACCAAGAATATGCTACCAACAAGGACGAATTTCAGGATCGTGCATATTCGCCACTAAACATCGCCACAGTGTGACCTGGGCATAAAATATAATTAATCCTTATAATTCTAAGCATCTGTTGTACTTCTCATCATGTACTCCAGTGGAGGGACAGTAGACCATTAAGTTAAGTATATTCAGTGCAGAAAATTAAGGTGCTTGAGTTAAGATAAGTTTAAGTAAAGATCCAGGCCATAATATAAACTGTATCCTGTCAGTGTGAATCCAGTTATTTTATATCATATTTTATCAATTATTTATCACTAATGTTACTTCAATAAGATTGATAGAAATGTCAGATTATCATTCAAAACAGACACCATGATTGAAAATGATTAAAATGGTGGAAAGGATGTCAAAACAGTACCAAAGACGGTTCACTTGATGTACATAGATATGAAATGAAGATAAATACACAAACGCGTTTGATGTTTAAATGTTACAAACCGCCCATATTCTAACCTTTGCTGTACGTCAGATCTCAGCTGGAGATAGTGAAGAGTAACATTGATGTGTTAGTGAAGGAAGGTCTGGGACCCAGAGGAGAAAAGGACTTTCTACTCACCAGGGATATCTGTTTGGCTCTTCTTAAACTAGGTGGAAGCAAAAAGGTATTTGTTATTTCCATATGCATGCAGTTTTCATGTGCAAGATGTTAGATGTAAAGATGTGTAGTTAATATGGTCAAAACTTTGGATTGATAAAAAGATTACTAAACAACACTGGGGTTTAGTATTGCATTTAATTCAAAGTGTAGACATGCATTATGTTTAATTTTCTGTCTCTTTAAGCTTTTAAAGCAAGTTCAATTAAATTTTTAATGATAATCATTAAACTGCCTTGTATCGTGTGTTTACTGTGCATCAAAATTTTTATGATTGCAAAATGTTTTGTCTCTTTAAGCTTTTAAAGCAAGTACAATTAAATTATTTTTAATGATAATCATTAAACTGCTTTGTATCGTGTGTTTACTGTGCATCAAAATTGCTCATTAATGCATTAGATCAATACGCGTTTAGGTACTATAGCTTTTGCTCCATTATAACATATTAATATACTACAAATATTAATCATATGAGCCAGTGTTATATTCTTGGCTGTTTGTTATTGTCATTTATTAACTTTCACTTTATCACTTAATTTTTTTTTTCCAGGCTAAGGCAGGGCAGTATGAGGAACCTTACAGACTTGATCAGGATCACACCATCTTCACCAGGCTCTCACACATTGTAGTGGCAGGTAATCTGCAACATTTTGCAATCACAAAAATAAGCAAATTATGTGTTGTCTATTTCCATTTAAAACTGTTTGGTGTGAATTGTATTTTCTTGGATATGCTATTGGGAGCAATGGGTAAAAAGCACAAATATCAACTTTTTTTGTGAGGAAAAAACAACAAACTTTTTTTTATTTTTTTTTTTTATTTATTAGGAATTAGTGAACTTGATCAGAACTACTGGATCCCTATGGCTGAGCAGGCAGTGAATGTGATCTACAAGCTGGCTGAACACCCTGACCTCATTTGTGGAGACATGCTTAAACAGCTGGCTCAGAAGGTCATGGCCTCAGGACACAGCACTACAGCTACAGGTATACAGCTACAAATTACTCCGAGTGATAACATCATATTGTTTTGCTTAAAAGGCTATGTTAACTTCATAACTTCACTCAAGCATATCAAAGAGCTTACTCTGGGTTTTTGGTTTAGAACGTGCCAATACAGCTCCGATATAGTGATAATGGGATTGTTCTGATAGAAAAGTGGCTTTATTATAGTTTTTAAAGAAAACATTGAAGGCTTTGTGACAAACCATGCTTGGCACATGGTAACTTGCTCTGGTAGCTGTGGTCAAGGCTTTAGATACAGGGAGATGCCAAAGCAAAAAGTTTTTGTTTGTGCAAAAGTAGCAGTAATGTTAGGACAAGTTTCTGGTGAGTCTCCCATATTTCAACGAGTGGGATTCGAATCCACCACTATAGAGGTGTCTGCCAAATGTTAATGGGTTAACTTGTAAACCACTGAAGCCTCCAGACAACTAGTCATTATGAAGGACCAAATATATCTAAGGTTATGAATTAAGCGTCCCGCAAGGGACGCTTGTTTGCATATGGGAGGAATTCTCGCGGAAGGGTCCGGCGGCTCCGCAAGTTTGCCTACCTATAGCGTCTTTACTAGTGGATGGAGTTTCTTCAAACTTGGCACATATATTTAGTAGCCCTGGGAAAATTTTCTGAATTTGGTGCCATGACATTTCAACCAATCAGAGAAGTCACATGACCAAAAACAGGATTTTGCTTGTCCGGATGATAACTTAAGCGTTAAAAATATTCGCCTGAAATTTGATATATGGATGCACGGTATAAAGATCTGCAAATGATTAGAGTTTGGTAGACTTCCATTAAAAAATGGCTACTTAATTAAGCATTAAAATTTTTATTAACGAGGAAAATACAAATCCCTTAATAACTTCTAAACCGTGCGAGATAGAGCAATTTCGACGAAATTTTTGACCCACAGGTTATCTCTGCTAATACCAAAAAAATGTCCTCTCTCCAAAAATGACAGCCATTTTGAATTTTGTAATTTTTGACAAAAATGGCAAAAATTTAAAGGTCTGCACTCTGATTTATGGGAACACAATGCACTCATGTAGTGTTCATCACAAATAATTCACATATAACTCAGAAATAATTAATTCATAATGTGCTTGTATATTTGTTACAGGTAAGCATTATAAAATTGCACAACACAAAAATGCTTGTATCTCCTAAACCATGCGAGATAGAGTAATTTTAACGAAATATATTTGAGCCACACGGTACATAAACAAGATACTCTGCCCAATTTTCAAAAAAAAAATTTCCTCTTTCCAAAAATGGCAGCCATTTTGAATTTTCGAATTTTTGACAAAGATGGTAAAACTTAAAATTGCTTGTTTCTCCTGAACCGTGCGAGATAGAGCGATTTTGGCAAAAACTTTGGCCCACAGGGTATATGTGCAAGATACTCTGCTCAATTCTCAAAAATTTTTCCTCTTTCCAAAAGTGGCGTCCATTTTGAATTTTTGACAAAAATGGTAAAACTTTAAATTGCTTGTATCTCCTAAACCGTGCGAGATAATGCAATATCGGCGAAATTTTTGACCCAGAGGGTATATATGCAAGATACTCTGCTCAATTCTCAAAAATTTTTCCTCTTTCCAAAAATGGCGGCCATTTTGAATTTTCGAATTTTGGACAAAAATGGTAAAATTTAAAATTGCTTGTATCTCCTAAACCGTGCGAGATAGAGCGATTTCAGTGAAATTTTTGGTCCATGGGGTATATATGAAAGATACTCTGCTCAATTTTCAAAAAAAAATTTCCTCTTTCCAAAAATGGCGGCCGTTTTGAATTTTCGAATTTTTGACAAAAATGATAAAACTTAAAATTGCTTGTATCTCCTAAACCGTGCGAGATAGAGCGATTTTGGCAAAATTTTTGACCCACAGGGTATACATGCACAATGCTCTGCTCAATTTTCTAAAAAAAAATTTCCTCTTTCCAAAAATGGCGGCCATTTTGAATTTTCGAATTTTTGACAAAAATGGTAAAACTTAAAATTGCTTGTATCTCCTAAACCGTGCGAGATAGAGCGATTTTGGGGAAATTTTTGACCCACAGGGTATACATGCACAATGCTCTGCTCAATTCTCAAAAAAAAATTTCCTCTTTCCTAAAATTTCCTGAAATTTTTGGCCCACAGGGTATATAAGGAAGATACTCTGCCCATTTTTCAAAAAAAATTTCCTCTTTCCAAAAATGCCAGCCATTTTGAATTTTCGAATTTTTGACAAAAATGGTAAAACTTAAAATTGCTTGTATCTCCTAAACCATTTAAAATTTTCCAATTTTTTTTTCGATATAATTTCAGATTGACAGGGTATCTAGGCAAGATCTTTCTATTATAAGCAGCCAACACCATCTTTCTTTTGGGACGCAAAAACAATCGCTTTGCTTCGCTAGCGATCCTCTAGTTAATTCTGGTAGATTAGTTTTTGAGATTTCACACAATGGCCTGTTGTGGAAATTCTTGTCAAAATGCAAGTACACATGCATGTGTGTGAGTTAGTTCTGTGTAATATTTTGAACAACCAAACCAAATCAGTCAATCAACAGGAAAGGGAAAGAACTGTAATTTTGAGACTAGAAATTGAATTCATAAAATTAAATATTATAATGGTACAAGTGAGGACAAAAACTGTTTGATGTAAAAAAAATCTTGAATGTTGGTAGAATGCCTTGTTATTGATTCATTATTAAATGACAATGATAAAACCAGTACATTTTATATGTTCTTACTGATAGTTCACATTTGTACTGAGACCATATCACATCCTTGCCATTGTTGTGTCCTTTCAGATGAGAATGGTGAGATTAGCACCCAGTCTGGTGTACTGACACGCCTGTTGTCACTTGTGGGACATATTGCTCTGAGACAGCTTCTGCACTTGGACTGTGCAGTGTTTGGTGAGATGAAGAGACGGCATGCCTTACAGGAGGAGGAAAAAGAGGGCAAATCAGCAGCCAAAAACAAAACCACCCAGAATGCAACCATCAACAAGTCCAAAGTCAAAGCCAAGGTGCTATGAGATTTCAAGAAATAACCATTTTTGGTTAAGTAAAGATTTGTGTTTGGTTCAGTAATTTTTGTACTCTTTACAGATCCACTGTGATGTTGGTAATATTTTTTTTGAGAGATGTGATACATGTTAGAAGATTTGGACTTGTAGTTTCCTACTCCCTTTACAGTGTCTTGAAGTATGTTTTTTCACAGAGATCCTATACTAATAAGGTAGACCCTTAGAGATAGGTGTTATGTGGAAGTTTTCCATACTATTTAACTTTTATTGTTGCATAATTACTAAGGCTGTGACTTTGTTGGAAAATGACACCAGGTATTTCTCTGGAAGGATCCAATCTGAATTCCGATACCAGTGTTTTAGTTGTAACCATCTATATTGTAGAAGACCTTAGTGAAGCAAACATGATGGATGATATAAACACACTGGATGATAATTAATGTTAAATATATGTATAAATAAGGCAAATTACATGAAAGCTCACACCAGGTAGAGAAATCATAATACTAAGTCTTATCCAAGTAGTTTATTGATTTGAACTGCATTTTAATAGTTTTTACCCCACAGTCCTTAAGGGCTGTCGGGGTATTGTTTTCATCCATGGTGTCCGGATGGTTGGGCGGGCGTCGGGAAGAAGTTTGTCCGGGCTGTATCTCAGAAACCGTAAGGTGTAGGAAGTTGATACTTGGTAGGGACATTGGTTAGGCAGTGTAGGTGTGCAACGTCATGGTGTGACCTTGATTTGACCTAGCCGTAGTGACCTTGACCTATAAAATCTTGTCCAGGCTATATCTCGGAAACCATAAGGTGTATGAAGTTGATACTTGGTCGGGACATTGCTTAGGGGGTGTAGGTGTGCAGCTTCATAGTGTGACCTTGATCTGACCTTTGACCTTGCCATAGTGACCTTGACCTATAAAAATCTTGTCCAGGCTATATCTCGGAAACCATAAGGTGTAGGAAGTTGATACTTGGTAGGGACATTGGTTAGGGGGTGTAGGTGTGCAGCGTCATGGTGTGACCTCGATTTGACCTTTGACCTTGCCATTGTGACCTTGAGTTTAAAAATCTTGTCCAGGCTATATCTCGGAAACCATAAGGTGTAGGAAGTTGATACTCGGTAGGAACATTGGTTAGGGGGTGTAGGTGTGTAACATCATAGTCTGACCTTGATTTGAACTTTGATCTTGCTGTAGTGACCTTGACCTATAAAATCTTGTCCGGGCTATATCTCAGAAACGATAAGGTGTAGGAAGTTGATACTTGGTAGAGACATTGGCTAGGAGGTGTAGATGTGCAATGTCATGGTGTGATCTTGATTTGACCTTTGACCTTGCCGTAGTGATCTTGACCTATAAAATCTTGTCCTGGCGATATCTCAGAAACTGTAAGGTGCAGGAAGTTGATACTTGGTAGGGTCATTGGTGGGAGATTGTAGGTGTGCAACGTCCTGGTGTGACTTTGATTTGACCTTTGACCTCGCCGTAGTGACCTTGACCTTTAAAATCTTGCCCAGGCTATATTTCGGAAATTGTAAGGTGTAGGAAGTTGATACTTGGTAGGGACACTTGTAAGGGGTGTAGGTGTGCAACATCTTGATTTGACCTTTGACCTTGCCATAGTGACCTTGACCTATAAAATCTTGTCCGGGCTATATCTCGGGAACCTTAAGGTGTAGGAATTTGTTACTTGGTAGGGACATTGGTTAGGGGGTGTAAGTGTGTAACATCATAATCTGACCTTGATGTGAACTTTGATCTTGCTGTGGTGTCCTTGACCTATTAAATCTTGTCCGGGCTATATCTTGGAAACTGTATGGTGTATGAAGTTGATACTTGGTAGGGATATTGGTTATGGGTCGTAAGTGTGCAACATCATTCTGTGACCTTGATTTGACCTTTGACCTTGTCATAGTGATCATGAGTTTGAAAATCTTGTCTGGGCTATTTCTTGAATTCCATAAGGTATAGAAAGCTGACACTTGGTAGGGACATTGGTTACGGGGTGTATGTAAATATACATGTATGTGTGCATCAATGTGTGACCTTTTTGCTCTGCCAAAGTGTGTTCAGCTGCCATATTTGAGACATCTTTCTCTTATAACAAAGATATATGGATTGCTGCAACTGATTATTATATGCACTGTTACATAATTATGCTATTTCTATTGACAGCTATTCTCCAATTAATAAATTTTACAGCTTCATATTTTTTAGTTTATTGATTAATGGTGTCATTTTGCTATTGAATTGTCTTGTTTTAGTGCTTTATCTTTACATACATTTTCTTTCTCTTAGACATTATTTTCTCTTCTTTAAACATTATTTGGATCTTTATATAAGTGACACTGCTGAAAGCATCCCGGTCTTTGTACTGTTTCACTACTTCTATATGTCATGGTGTTGAAAACTCTTTCCCCAGGCTGTGGGGTACGGGCATCTCTGATGCTATTTTTGTTTCATTGATTTCATTTCACTGACACCACTGGAGATGAGACTTGTACATACTTATGTTACTCAGATAGGGAGCTGACAAGACAGGTGGATCCTAAAGAGGAGATGAACCTTTGAGTTTATTATTTCATTGAGTGTCTTATAATTTACACAGGGGGCTGACACAACCGAGGTGGACCCTGAAGAAGAGATGAACCTTTGTATTGTTATTTCATTGAGTGCCTTATAATTTACACAGGGGGCTGACACAACCGAGGTGGACCCTGAAGAAGAGATGAACCTTTGTATTTTTATTTCATTGAGTACCTTACAATTTACACAGGGGGCTGACACAACTGAGGTGGACCCTGAAGAAGAGATGAACCTTTGTATTTTTATTTCATTGAGTACCTTGCAATATACGCAGGGGGCTGACACAACTGAGGTGGACCCTGAAGAAGAGATGAACCTTTGTATTTTTATTTCATTGAGTACCTTGCAATATACGCAGGGGGCTGACACGACTGAGGTGGACCCTGAGGAAGAGATGAACCTTTGTATTGTTATTTCATTGAGTAGCTTACAATTTACACAGGGGGCTGACACGACTGAGGTGGACCCTAAAGAAGAGATGAACCTTTGTATTTTTATTTCATTGAGTACCTTGCAATATACGCAGGGGGCTGACACAACTGAGGTGGACCCTAAAGAAGAGATGAACCTTTGTATTTTTATTTCATTGAGTACCTTGCAATATACGCAGGGAGCTGACACGACTGAGGTGGACCCTGAGGAAGAGATGAACCTTTGTATTGTTATTTCATTGAGTAGCTTACAATTTACGCAGGGGGCTGACACGACTGAGGTGGACCCTAAAGAAGAGATGAACCTTTGTATTTTTATTTCATTGAGTACCTTGCAATATACGCAGGGGGCTGACACAACTGAGGTGGACCCTAAAGAAGAGATGAACCTTTGTATTTTTATTTCATTGAGTACCTTGCAATATACGCAGGGAGCTGACACGACTGAGGTGGACCCTGAGGAAGAGATGAACCTTTGTATTGTTATTTCATTGAGTAGCTTACAATTTACACAGGGGGCTGACACGACTGAGGTGGACCCTAAAGAAGAGATGAACCTTTGTATTTTTATTTCATTGAGTACCTTGCAATATACGCAGGGGGCTGACACAACTGAGGTGGACCCTAAAGAAGAGATGAACCTTTGTATTTTTATTTCATTGAGTACCTTGCAATATACGCAGGGAGCTGACACGACTGAGGTGGACCCTGAGGAAGAGATGAACCTTTGTATTGTTATTTCATTGAGTAGCTTACAATTTACACAGGGGGCTGACACGACTGAGGTGGACCCTAAAGAAGAGATGAACCTTTGTATTTTTATTTCATTGAGTACCTTGCAATATACGCAGGGGGCTGACACGACTGAGGTGGACCCTAAAGAAGAGATGAACCTTTGTATTTTTATTTCATTGAGTACCTTGCAATATACGCAGGGAGCTGACACGACTGAGGTGGACCCTGAGGAAGAGATGAACCTTTGTATTGTTATTTCATTGAGTAGCTTACAATTTACACAGGGGGCTGACACGACTGAGGTGGACCCTAAAGAAGAGATGAACCTTTGTATTTTTATTTCATTGAGTACCTTGCAATATACGCAGGGAGCTGACACAACCGAGGTGGACCCTGAAGAAGAGATGAACCTTTGTATTTTTATTTCATTGAGTAGCTTACAATATACGCAGGGAGCTGACACGACTGAAGTGGACCCTGAGGAAGAGATGGGACTTGCTGGTGCTGCAGCAGAGGATGCGGAGGCAGAGTACATCAGAAAGCTGACAGAAACAGAGCTGGTGAACAGCTCTCACCTGCTGGCAGTCATCTCCCCGCTGTTGATCACCGTGTGTAACAACCAGGTCAAATATTCAGACCCCAACCTCAGGGCTGCAGCCAGCCTGGCACTGGCCAAGTTCATGATGGTCAGGTGAGATTTATTGCTTGGCTATTCTATCTTCTTTGCTGGCATTATTGTCGGACATATTAAAGCAATGATGTACACCTCTGGCGTGCAGCATGCCTGGCAAAAGGCAAGTTTAGAATTGGTCAGGTGAGAATTAGTTCTGAGATCTATGGTCCTTTTAGCAACCCTTCTTTGCCTTAATAAATTACAATGTGATGGATCAGTAGAAAGTATTGAATATCAGAAAAAAAGACATAAAGGCTCTGCTACCAAATTGGCACTCCAGGTTTATAATGGTCAATTGAAGATAATTACTTGACTTAGTTACTTAGTTTGTTTCAGCAAGTACATGTATATAAACAAGAGTACTTAGAGAGTGTATACCTCTGCAGAGGCCCAACACTTCCGCCAACACCTCCAATATTGCTTATGAGTGCAATAATAAAATATCCCTTAAAAATTCCTGGATCCAGATGGCTATCTGGATTACCGCTCAAATTGAACTATCTGTTCCTTGTCCCATTGTCAGCATTTCCTGAGTATTTCCTCAAAATCCATCCATAACTTTTCAAGTCATTTTGCACACTGACAAATGTATATCAGCCAAAACATAACCTCCTTGGCAGGGGTAATAAAAGATGTGGCTTTTGTAGCATAGTTTTTCAATAAAGCTTAATGGTCCTTGTCAAATATTTAATAGTTTGTTGAGTGCAAAATAAATGTTTTGGATTTTTCTTTCTTTTGTCATTTTCCTCTGTATAAATAATGCATATTCGGACGGATCAGTAGAAACAAAGAAGTTTTTCAGTGTATAGACCCAGTAAACAATGATTGTCCATACTAAATTCATAATGACAGGTGACTAACAGAAATACCCTTAAAATGTCTGGACATAAGCGCTATGTGGAAGAGGCAAACAAAAGTTAAAAACCCAGTACAAGATGTTAAAAATATTTGTGTATATTTTTTGTTACAGTTCAGAATTTTGTGAGAACCACCTCCAGTTACTGTTTACCATACTTGAAAAGTCACCCCACCCAACCATTCGTGCCAACACAATCATTGCTCTTGGAGATTTAAACTTTAGATTTCCAAACCTGCTTGAACCCTGGACCCCACATTTATATGCAAGGTATGATATTCCATAAAATTTGGTTACTTTAATCGTATATTTTTGTGTGTATAAAGTAACAGTTAAAATAGTAAATAGTAAGGCACCAGCATAATGCAAAGACCTGATCAATCATCATCCATTGCAAGGTCTATAAAGTTTTAATTTTCAGCTGATTCATTGTGCAGAAAAAATTTGTTGTAGAAATCAAAAATTCAATGCAGCTTTTACTTCTGATTCATGTAACAGCCGTTTTGTAAAACATCCTCAAAAAATGGGTAATGTAAAAACAAATCTTGTATTTTTTTAAAGAAATATATGGAATCTTAAAGAGCCTTTTGATCTGTTGCAGAAATGTTAATAGTTTTGTTGTGTGTTTTTGTAATCATTGTGACAGGTTGAGGGACGAATCCCCAAAGGTCAGAAAGAACACCCTGATGGTCCTGTCCCACCTGATTCTCAATGACATGGTCAAGGTCAAAGGTCAGATCAGTGAACTAGCCACTTGTATTGTGGATGATGATGAAAGAATAGCTGGCCTATCCAAACTCTTCTTCCATGAACTGGCAAGAAAGGTTAGTAAAGATTTATGATGTGTTGGTGACTGCAATGTCAGTTACTGTGTGTTAATTAGATTATAAACAAGGCCAAAAGGTGTTTTGGTCCACTAGCGCAAGCTCAAAGCCATCAGAGACACAAGTAGTGCACTAGAATTTACGAAAGTCTCGTGACAGAAAGAAATTCCAACTTAGATACATCCCACAGCTGGTCCCGAACTGAGACGGTCACCCATCCAAGTACTAACATAGCCCATTGCCGCTTAACTTCAGTGAGCAGACAAATAGTCATCAGTCTGTGCCACAATTCCTGAAAGTCCGATGCAAGAAGGGCATATGTATGGGAAAAAGCCAAAAGGACGTGTCCTTTTAGCTATTGGAATGTTGTCAATGTCATCAAAGTCCGGAGAGAAAAGGACATATGTATGGGCAACAGCTGAAAGGACATGTGTCCTTTTAGCTATTGGAGAGCAAGAGAGGGAAATTCAGAATGCACAGGTAAATTTCATCAAAGTCCGGAGACAAAAAAAAGTGATCTGTAGAAGCGCGAGCTCTAGCGAGGCTCTCGCTTTAAAAGTCACGGACATGAACATTAAGCAGGGATAGTGGAGATACAGGAAATGTATTGCTGTCTCTTTAAGGCTGTCACTTAGGGAGAATAGAGGATCCTGTATCCATTTTGCAAGTACTGATTCAAATTCAGTAACTACATTTTAGTTCTAATATATGGGAAGTGCCAGTGAGGCAAATGTGGTGGATGATGTAAACAGTTTTAATGGAAATAAAATGTAAAGTAAGGAAAATTATGTGAATAGCTGACAGCAGCTAGACAAATCTGACTTAATCCTAAGGCTTAGCCAGATAGATTTAAAGACTATTTTTTTGTTTGTTTGTTTTTTTTTTTTTTAGTTCCTGGTTGACCACTTTGTACATAATTTCTCAGCAAAGCTAGACTGCTTGGGGTTACTCCATAACCTTTTACTGCAGTAGTATAACTGCATTGACTGTGAAAGTATTATCATGACCTCTCTCTGGGCTATACCTCAGAAACTGTAAGTTGTCAGAAGTAGTTACATGGTAGGTTGCATGGTTTAGCTGTGCAGTGTCATGGTGTGACCTTTGACATTGGCTCTGCCAGAATGTTTTCCACTGCCACATTAGAGATATATTTTCCCATCACAATTTATATGGATTGCTGGAAGTGATTGCGAAATATATATTTTTTCATCTAACAGCTATTCTTCATTTCATTAATTATTTTATTGCACTACAATAGCTTACCATGCGGAACTGAATGCTATCTCGGGAAGCCGCAGGCATCCAGCCAACGTTCAAGAAAAATAGACATCTAGTATTGACCGAATCCACCTGTGCTGAGAGTGTACCATAACAGTGTAATCCCGCGATTCATCCTTCTTGTGTTGGCCGTGTGACTAGCAAGCATTTAAAATAAGCTTATTTTATTTCACTGTTTTCTCAGGATATACGTATTGTTGGATGTTACCATTCAGCTATTTGTTTTATTTTATGTCCTAGCTTATTCTGATAAACTATGCAGTGTGCAGGATAAGTATTTATTTAAATATTTCATTGTTGTGAGAGTTCCGGTGCATACCACTCTGATTTATTGCTGTAAAAATGTCCTCCCACCAAACGAGTTTTAACAATCCCAGATCATCCAAATGCAGACATTTTTGCTTCATTTTTGATACACATAACTACTGCCCAACTTGCAGAGAAGCTGGCAAAGGGGATGACCCTTGTGTTACCAATGAAAAGCCGTGGAATATTTGCTCTGCTTTTTCTGAAGAACAGCTCATTAAAATAAAACACAGGCGCAGAAATGTTAGAAAGCAAAAAGTGTCTGATACCTGTAATACATCTAAAGATGAATTGATGATCTGGACTTGTTGGGGGATGACGTGGAGGCATTTGCTGGATCTCACTCAGACCTTGAGGGTGCTGCTGAAACCTTATTTTCATCTCCTCCACGCCCCCAACCCTTACGTTTTGAGTCTTGTCTTTAAGGACACCTCAAACTGTCCCACCCACCCCAGGTACAGCTTTACAAAATAAGATAGAAAGCAAACCAGAAAAATCCCTGGGTAACCAATTCAACATCCAACTCCAACAACAAATGGGGGTCTTTCAAGCATCCATGCTGGAGGCTATGAAATCTCTTAGAGAGGAAATGCAATCTATGAAAAAAGCCTCCGAAGCGGAGGTAGATAAGACCTTCTGCTTCAACTTCAAGCGCTGGACCTAGTAAACAGTCTGAATTATCTGACCCGAACATACATCCTAACCCTTGGACTTCTGATCACTCGGATGCTGAACCTATGGAAACAGATTTTTTATTGCGTTAATACATCCTATCCAATGGACAATTGCTTTACCGGTCGGCGCGACCGGTCCCGCCAAACGCCAGAAAAAGACGTCCTGTATATAATACCGGCAGGACCGGTCAGTAGTGTGCATTCGCTAGGTGGCGTATCATACTTGCTTCCTGTCCAGACAGAGTGACGTCAGTTCATCTATTTCGTTTGGCGCGTGTAGTGTGCAGACGCGTTTTGAATTTATTTCCAAGTTTGAAGAAAACGCGGTTTATTCTACGAAATTAAAGCTTATTTTCATCTGAAAATATATTTATTGTGTTACATACATTTTATGGCCTCTCCAGGACTTAAACGAGGCATTATCCAGCGTTTTATAGCCAGTTTTGAAGAATTTCTGTGTACTTGTCGTCGAGAGGAATCGTGGGTGAGAGGTCGTGTGTCGTCCCTGCAGCATTCCTTCTGCTGGTCAGAAGCGTGTATTTACCACGATTCACCCTCCATTTAATTCTACATTGTCGAGTAACATGTCGACGAGAAGAAATTAGAAGGAAAGAAGAATGCATCGTCTGACGTCATCACTTTCAGCTTATGCTTGTCACGTGACACGGACCTGGTCACGTGATACGCATTCAACAATGGAGGTCACGTGATACGCATTTAACAATGGAGGAATCGTGTTTTCAACAGAAGTTTTAGAAGAAAAGACGAGTATTTATCACTCTACAACCACTTTTTAACTGGCAAGAAGAAATCCAGCAACTAGTCTGTTGACCTGAAGAAGTTAGATGTCAAATAGTCTTTGAATTCTGCAAATTTTGCCGGTGCCGGTCATGTGACTTCACAGATCTCAACACAACTACCGGCAAGCAAATCCCCAAGCGTGACTGGTTCAGCTGACAAGAAGTGATGAGTTTTACCGGTACCAGTTCTGGTCAGACTACCGGTGGGGAGCACTAGTGATGGGTTTTACCAGTTCCAGTCTGTACAGACTACCGGTGGGTCATGTTCCTGTGAAGAAACCCCTTCAGTGGTTACCAGTGATCAGCCCTGTTGATCCTGGAACCTCCACCAGAGGCCTTTCCACTGGTGGGACTGTTGGGGTACCTGTTCCAGTCATGTTCCTGTGAAGCTGTCAAGAAACCCCCCTTCAGTGGTTCCAGTGATCAGCCCTGTGTTGATACTGGAACCTTCACCAGAGGCCCTTCCACTGGTGGGACTGTTGGGGGTACCGGTTCCGGTCTGTACAGACTACCAGTGGGTGCTGTTCCTGTGAAGAAACCCCTTCAGTGGTTGCCAGTGATCACCCCTTTTTGATCCTGGAACCTCCACCAGAGGCCTCCCCACTGGTGGGACTGTTGGGGTACCGGTTCCAGTCATGTTCCTGTGAAGCTGTCAAGGAACCCCCCTTCAGTGGTTACCAGTGATCAGCCCTGTTTTGATACTGGAACCTCCACCAGAGGCCTTTCCACTGGTGTGACTGTTGGGGGTACCGGTTCCAGTCTTGTTCAGACCACCGGTGCGGCTACTCAGAGGGTTCACCTACCAGAAGTCGCGGTGACCATTGAGACCCTTATCTTCCCTGTGCAGAAGTTTGGACCGGTACCGGTCCTGTTCAGGCTACCGGTAGGGTCACTAGCCAGCCAGTGATGAGGGATACTGGCACCAGTTCTGTTCAGACTGCCGGTTGTGGTCACAGAAATCCAGCAAGGGCTACCGGTTAAACAGGATTACCGGTTACAGAGAGTTGCTGGTGACCTACAGCAGGGCTACTGGTTCAGAGAATTACCGGCTCCTGAGTGTTGCTGGTTCCGGAGTGTTGCCGGTTACAGAGGAATCTGTACCCATCCTTAAGGGCAAGAAACCAGCTCCAAATCCAGTGCTGACAACAGGTTTGCCGGTTACAGAGACTTGCCGGTTCCGGAGTGTTGCTGGTTCCAGAACCGTAGTGCTGCTGGTTACAAGAAATCTGCTGTTCCCATCCTTACTGGCAAGGAACCAGCTTCAAATTCAGTGCTGAGAACAGGTTCAACAGTTAGCCTTCTCTCAGAGCCTACCAGTTTGACCGGTTACAGAGCCTGTTTGATTGCAGAGAAAAGCTGCTGAACCACCGCTGTGGACAGGAAGAAGGCAACTTCATATGAGCCTATCCTTGCTAAGAAGTAGTTCACCCAGTTCTGCCAACTCCGGTGAGTTTATGCAGAACTGTGGAGCCACCAGGAACCGGTTACAGAGCATTGCCTCGCGTATAACTGGTTAAGGCCTGGTACTGGGCAGGTCTCCAGGACTGACTGACAGACCGGCAGAAGTTCCTTAAAGGCCAAAACAACTGTTTAGGCCAACCAGTGGCAGCCTAAGGAACTGGTTACAGAGGAATTCTTGATCAGTCACTGGTCCCGGTGAAATGCCTGTCAAGCTACCTGACCAGTCAGCCAGCCTACCCTTTCGGGTCCCAGCTGGTCAGACAGTGGCTAGAGATTGAGGGAGGGTTACACTCTCCCCTTCCGGTTCAGACCCCACTTGACGAGGTCACCGACTGTAATAAGCAACTACCACAATCCAACCAAACAGTCCTTCCTTTTAGAGGCACTGTATCAGCTGATAAACAAGAATGCAGTCGAACCGGTGGAAAATCAAAACTCACTGGGGTTTTACAACCGGCTTTTTGGTACCCAAACCCAACAACCGGTGGAGAACGATCCTAGACCTGAGCACCTTGAACACCTTTTTAAACACAGGGACGTTCAAGATGGAAACCCCAGAGACAAGAACCTCCCTCCAAGCAGGGGAGTGGGTCACATCCATAGATTTCAAAGAAGCATACTTCCACATACCAATTCAAAGTCAGTCCAGGAAGTACATGCGCTTTCACCTCCAGGGTCGGTCCTACCAGTTCAAAGCCCTTCCCTTTAGCCTGTCCACAGCTCCCATGGGGTTCACAGTGGTGGCCAAAGAGGTCAAAATCGTGGCTTTTCAGAAGGGTATAAGGATCCACCAGTACCTAGACGACTGGCTGGTGAGAGCCTCTACCCACCACACCTGTCTCCAGCATACTCAAACCCTAGTCACACTTTGTCAGGAATTAGGGGGGCTGGTGAACAAGGAAAAGTCAGAGCTGGTTCCCACAGTCCCCCAACGTTCCCCAACACAGTAAAGACACACAGAGGGTACTCAGTTTATTAATAATAATATATGTGATTTCTTTAACATGTGTAAATACATTTATCACATCTAATCATATTTACATTTCCCATGAAGATAAATACAATCATAAATCCAATTCATGAATACATAAATGGCACAACACAGTTCAACTTCAAACACACAGTTAACCGAGCCAGTCAGTCTGACCTTGAAGAAATGGAAAGTGAAGGTCAAAATTCTTGACCCTACAAAGGTCAAGTGAGTTCAGGTCACCATCACTGACCTATATAAACAGTGTGACCAGAAATAGATTAGATAGAATTAGAGGTGACCTTGGCAAAGGTCAAAGGTCAAAACAGTAAAGTTAAGGTCAAACAAGGTCACACATAAACTAAAGTTGGAATTTGGAGGAAGTTAGAGTCAGACTGAAAGGCTCCAAAAACAACAGTGAAAAAAGTATTTCATGAATTCATAGGCAATATAATATTATTGAAAAACCCTCAGTCAGGTTAATTAAAATTTACCCTAAAACCCAGACATGTCCAATTAAAACAGTAAAAATGTCCAACACTCAGTCACTACCTCAGTACTGACATGCCTTCAATAAAATCCCCCAGTACTAAGGTGGAAAGAGGAAGCGATAGCCCCAAAGGGATGACAGTTACATCAGGACAACCCAACCTAAATCTGACTTCCAAGAGCTACTTTAAGGGTGGGCAAGGGTGGGCAATCCAATCTTTTTAAAAATAATACTTTTTGGCTCCTGCTGGGTTGGCAATCCAAGAAGGACTGATGACAAAATTCCACATGGCCTATGAGGCCCCAAACACGAGCCAATGGCAGGCTTTGTTACAAAAAGTGTTTTGGTAACTACAAGGTCACACCTGACCTTTACCTGGGATATCCCCACATTTACTCAACTGACCAGACACCACCAATTACTTTAAAGCAAAACACCTGGTTGCCATGACCAGGGAATACCCATTAAATATAACAGAGGGTACTCAATTTATTAATAATAATATATGTGATTTCTTTAACATGTGTAAATACATTTATCACATATAATCATATTAACATTTCCCATGAAGATAAATACAATCATAAATCCAATTTATGAATACATAAATGGCACAACACAGTTCAACTTCAAACACACAGTTAACCGAGCCAGTCAGTCTGACCTTGAAGAAATGGAAAGTGAAGGTCAAAATTCTTGACCCTACAAAGGTCAAGTGAGTTAAGGTCACCATCACTGACCTATATAAACAGTGTGACCAGAAACAGATAAGATAGAATTAGAGGTGACCTTGGCAAAGGTCAAAGGTCAAAACAGTAAAGTTAAGGTCAAACAAGGTCACACATAAACTAAAGTTGGAATTTGGAGGAAGTTAGAGTCAGACTGTAAGGCTCCAAAAACAACAGTGAAAAAAGTATTTCATGAATTCATAGGCAATATAATATTATTGAAAAACCCTCAGTTAGGTTAATTAAAATTTACCCTAAAACCCAGACATGTCCAATTAAAACAGTAAAAATGTCCAACACTCAGTCACTACCTCAGTACTGACATGTCTTCAAAATAAAATTTCCCAGTACTAAGGTGGAAAGAGGAAGCGATAGCCCCAAAGGGATGAGAGTTACATCAGGACAACCCAACCTAAATCTGACTTCCAAGAGCTACTTTAAGGGTGGGCAAGGGTGGGCAATCCAATCTTTTTAAAATAATACTTTTTGGCTCCTGCTGGGTTGGCATTCCAAGAAGGACTGATGACTAAATTCCACATGGCACACTTTGTCAGGAATTAGGGGGGCTGGTGAACAAGGAAAAGTCAGAGCTGGTTCCCAAACAGGTCTTCAACTTCGTAGGTTACCAGTTCGACCTGAAATAGGGCAAGGTCAGACCAACAGAAGAACGTTGGCAGGCCTTGACACACAAGATCAGATCAATATTGTCGGATCCGCTTTGCCCGGTCCGACAATTCATGTCCCTCATAGGTCTACTCACAACAACAGGAAAGCAAGTCCACTTAGGGCGTTTAACATGAGACCCATACAGTGGCACTTGAAAAACAACTGGAGGGTCCCAGAGTCACTGGAAAAGGTGATCCCGGTCTCCAAATCCCTCCACCCCCATCTAAGGTGGTGGCTGGAGGAAAGCAATGTGCTTCTAGGTCAACCATTACACCCTCTAAAACATGCTCTGCAAATCTTTACAGACGCATCAAAAGAAGGGTGGGGCGCTCACTTAGACGAGCACACTGCAAGGGGACAGTGGTCCCTACCAGAGAGCAAGTTACACATAAACCACTTGGAGCTGAAAGCAGTATTTCTAGTTCTAAAAGAGTTTCAAACCCTACTCTTCAACAATACAGTGTTGGTAGCTACAGACAACACAACAGTGGTTGCCTATATCAACAAAGAAGGGGGGATGAAATCGGGCTCTCTGTGTGCCCTACTGTGGAGAATTCTGTCCTGGTGCACCAGGCAGCAAGTAACCCTCAGGGCACGTCACATCCCCAGCCGGCTGAACGTGATAGCAGACAAGCTATCCAGGCTTGGCCAGACCATTCAAACAGAGTGGTCACTTCATCCAGAAGTGTTCCAAGCTGTATGTTCGAGGTGGCATCAGCCACAAGTGGACCTGTTTGCCACCAGGTTCAACAACAAACTACCACAGTTTGTATCACCGGTACCAGACCCCCAGGCTTGGGCAGTGGATGCACTCAGCCTCTCCTGGGAGGACCTGGACCCATACGCCTTCCCACCGGCAGCCATCTCGGGCAAAGGGGTGGAAAAGCTCCAGGACTACCCCTGCAACAGAATAATTCTGATTTCTCCAGGGTGGCCCAACATGCCCTGGTTTTGGGACCTGGTAGCAATGTCAAGCCAGATCCCACTGTGTCTGCCCAGCATACCCAACCTAGTGTCTCAGCCATTCAACCAGGTCCTTCACAGGAACCTGTCGAATCTGAACCTACATGCCTGGCTCCTAGAGCCTCAGCAATCAAGGAGCAAGGCTTCTCTGAGGCAGTGGCAGCACGAATTGAGGCTCCTCAAAGAAGATCAACCAGATCTGTCTATGAGGCAAAGTGGACCATTTTTACAAAGTGGTGCCTCAGTAATCAGGTGGACTTCAGGGCACCACCTCTGAAGGCCATTGCTGACTTCCTCCTGCACTTGTTTCAGGAGAAGAAGTTACAACCAGGCAGTATTGATGGCTACAGATCCGCCATTGCTGACAAACTGGGCAATTCCACGATTAATGTCAGCAAAGATGAGAATCTCACTCGTCTCCTGGATAGTTTCCATAGAGACAGACCTAAGGGCAGGAGGGGCATCCCCTCCTGGAACCTTTCACTGGTTTTACATCAGCTCACAAAGGCTCCCTTTGAACCCCTGAAAGAGGCCTCCTTGAAACATTTAACTTTCAAGACTGTTTTCTTGCTGGCTTTGGGTTCAGGTAAACGCAGGAGTGAGATCCATGCTTGGTTACATAAGAACATCAGACACCAGTCAGACTGGTCTAAGGTGTCTTTGTACCCCTCACCCAGCTTCCTATCCAAGAACCAGCTGGCTAAGGAAGGTCCAGATAGTGTGGCTCCAGTGGTCACTTAATCCTTCTATCAAGTCACAATTAGTCAATGATGATGAAGACTTCCTCCTTAAAAAAGGCACCCCTAAAGATTCACAGGGTTTTGGACCCTATCAAAATAAGCCCTTTTGTGGTCCCCACCACAATAAGAAAAGAGGCTCCTACAGGAAACGCCCCTATGGGGGCAACTCCTCCCAAAGCAGTAACCAATCGTTTTACTCAGGTAGGGGGAAATCAAACAACAGAGGCTTCGGAGGTCGTTTTCGACACCATTCAAGGGGACGAGTGCGTGGAAACCCCTCCCCCCAATGACTCGTTAAAAGCCTCCCCCAGTCAACCAGTAGGAGGTCGCCTCTGTTCTTTCAGAAGAGATTGGCTAGCAAACAAATGTTCAGACGTGTTAAACATTATCACCAATGGTTACGTTCTTCCATTCATCTCAAAACCAAATTTAGTGAGAGCTCCCCTGATTTGATCAGGTTACAAGACCCTTCAAAAAGACCATGCTCAGGCCTCTTGTATCCAGTCTGTTCTGTCAAAGAACGCAATAGAAAGGGTGGAAAATGTGTAAAATCTCTCGGGTTTTACAGTCGCCTGTTTCTAGTCCCCTAGGCTCACCAAAGGTGGAGGCCAGTAATAGACCTAAGCAGGTTCAACATCTTCCTACTTGTAGAAAGGTTCATAGTGGAAACACCAGAGTCCATCAGGGCCTCTCTGATTCCAGGTAAATGGGTGTGGTCGATAGACTTATCAGGCGCCTACCTTCACATCCCCATCCACCCAAACTCAAGGAAGTACCTAAGGTTTTGCCACAAGTCACAGGTGTTCCAGTTCACCTCTCTACCCGTCGGGCTAGCCACGGCCCCACAGGTCTTTACAGTGATTGTAAAAGAAGTGAAGCTGATGACCCCCTTTTTAGGTGTTTTAGAGCTGAAGGAGGTTTCTCTTGCCCTTCAAAGGCTCAATGACCAGTGTCAAAACCAAACAGTGTTGGTTTGCTACGGACAACTCAACAGTAGTAGCCTTTATAAACAAACAAGGAGGGACCCACTCGGCGGAGATGTGCGCTCTCCTGTGGAAGATCATGACCTGGTGCCATCATTACCACATAACCTTAAAAGCCAGACACATTCCAGGGTGTCTGAATGTGATGGCTGACCTTCTGTCCAGGTCGAACCAAGCCCAGTTACAGAATGGTCACTGCATCCGCAGGTGTTCAAACAGATCTGTCACAAGTGGTTCACTCCTGTTGATCTATTTGCCACTCGTCTGAACCACAAAGTTACACTGTACCTCTCTCCAGTCCCAGACCAAAATGCTTGGGACATAGATGCTCTAAACATAGACTGGTCGGGTCTCACTGCTTATGCTTACCCTCCCACGACCCTCCTCAGGATGTTATGGTAAAGTCTGTTATCTAGCATTACTGTATTTAACTGTATAATGTATTAATGTATTAAGTTTTACTCAGTGTACCATATTTAGGGTGGCAAGTTAATGAGATTTCAAGCCCTGGGATGGTATTCATGACAGTGAAGCCCTTGGGGCTCTACCCGCATAAGTGAGCATGGCTGCACTTAATCCTTCTATCAAAACATCCAGACAGTATCATTCATTAATCTTCTGGTTTTTGGCTTCTTACAGGTCCGATTTTCAGAATTGGGGCTCTGTAAGTGGGACTCAGACTGGTTTTTTCAAATATTCATTTTATTACGCTACAATAGCTTACCATGTGGGACTTAATGCTGATCTCGGGTTGCCACACCCGGGGCCAACGTCTTAGAAAAAAAGACAGTTCTTGTTAGCCACCGGATATACTGGTAGTTGTCGTCAGGTGATAACTTCTGACCAATCGTCCTACTTTCTCGTTGGCCACGATTGACTGGTAGCAGTTTGTAAATATACAGACATTTTCATTTATTTCTCAGACTTTACTTATTGTTGGAGGCTAATATTTGCATATTTCTTGTAATATATATCATAGATTATTCTGTAAAAGTTTCATTTCCACAGGATAAGTATTTTTATTGCAGTCGCGTGTTTTGAGTTTTCCTCGGTTCAGGCTAATTCTTTCTACGTCTTTTATTGCGTACAAAATGTCTACACATCAAGCAAATAAAGACAAACCGAGAGCGCAGAAATGCCGCCATTTCTGCTTTAGTTTTGATACACATAATTTCTGCCCTACTTGTAGGGAGGCTGGCAAGGGAGATGACCCCTGTGTCACCTTTGAAACCCCTTGCGAAGTTTGCACGTCTTTTACAGATGACCACTTCGACGGCGAAGGCGACGGGGATTCCTTCACTGGGTCTAATGCAGACCTCGAGTGTGCGGCTGATAGCCTTTTTATCTCACCCCCCCGTCCACAACCTCTTGCCTTCAGTTCCCTGTCTTTGAAAACGCCAGCAAAAACCGCTCCACCCACCCCTGGTACAGCTTTGCAAAATAAAATCCAGTCAAATTTAGAGAAATCACTCGGTGATTCCTTAAATATACATTTACAGCAGCAAATGGGTTCCTTTCAGGCATCCATGTTGGAAGCTTTTAAGTCACTCCGAGAGGAGTTGACTGTAAAACAGAAAGTCGAGGCTCAGTCCTCGACTCTTGCTTCAAAACCTGGCTTGTCCAGTTCTTCTGCTGCCCCTCTGGATTTGCCCCCTCCGAGATCTGGTACTAACATTGCAAGCAAGGATATGGATGTGGACTATGGTCCAACTCTTCCTCCTCGTTTAGTATCTACTCAACCTTCCTCGGATCAGTACGTTGCCCCCTCTGAAGGTCATCCCGAAGAGGTTTCGTACTCTCACAAAAAGCAAAGCCATAGGCAGCCAGTTGACCCGAGCTCTGCCTCGGACCAACTAAATGAGGATTCCGATGAACCTCGGATCCCTTCTTCTAGATCTAAAAAGCACTCTGACAAGAGCAAACATAAATCAAGATCTAGATACGTGTCTTTTACCTCAGAGGAGGATCACTCCCCTGTAGCCAGACACAGGTCTTCTAAGCCCTCTAGGGCCCAGCCCTCAGGAGTTGCTTCTGATCAAGACCTCCCACAACATGATCCAGACCCCCCTTATTATAGGGCAGTAGCTTTGTCTGACATGCCCTCACAATACTCTGAGGAAGTTGATACCTTCAGGCGTATTTTGTCTCTCCCTGACCCCAGGGAATCTATGCCCAGGTCTTCCACCTCGGTCTTGGGTCTGGATGATGAAAAAGGCCGTCAAGAGCTCAGACCTAGAGGTCCCTCCTCTATTCTTCCACTTAGCTCAGTTATCAAGGACGCCTTTGATAAATTCCAACATGACTTTAAGGCTGCCAACTTATCTGAGGGAAAATATGTCAAGCCTCCTCCCTCAACTTCAAAGTGGTACAAGGTGGGACAACCAACTTTTCAAGACAAAATCCAGGAGTTGAATACAGACTTTACTAAGATCTGTATTACTCCTAGACCTTCTGGGCCCCCAGTAGCCAGAGTTCCCCTGCCAGTTCTCAAGGAGCTAGAACTTCAGGCTAGACAAAATATCTCTACCCTCAACTTCACCGCTGCTTTTGCCAAGACCTCCTCTTCTTGCAATGCTTCATTGGAAAAATGTCAACATAGCATCAAGTCTACGGTCAAGAAGATTAAATCTCAGATTCAAAAAGGTGCCGATCCTGAGAGAGCAGCAAAGCGCGGATATGAGGAAGTAGCTGACTACTTAGATTTTTGGAACAAGACAGTACTTGTTCAACACAGGGCCCTCACTTGTCTCAGCAAATCTCTAGCCCATATTTTGCAGAGGGAATTATACTCTATGGCTAATACCGGCTTGCTTAAGCGCGAAGCCGAGATGACTCTATTACATCCACAATTAGGAGAAACGAGACGTCAAGAACTCAGGAACTCGTCCTTTTGGGACGCTTCCTTGTTCGAGTCTCAATTAGTGAAGGAAGGTGAGGACTTCCTTCTCAAAAAAGGCACCTCAAAAGATTCTCAGGGTTTTCCACCCTACCAGAATAAGCCCTTTCGTGGTCCCCACAAGAAAAGAGGCTCCTACAGGAAACTCCCCTATGGGGGCAATACCTCTCAAAGCAGTAACCAGTCCTTTCCTTCGGGAAGAGGAAAATCCAACTTCAGAGGCTTCAGGGGTCGTTTTCGACCCCACAATAGAGGAAGGGGGCGTGGAAACCCCCCTCCCCAATGACTCCTCCAAAGCCTCACTCAGTCCACCAGTAGGAGGTCGCCTCCGTTCTTTCAGGAGAGACTGGCTCACAAACAAATGTTCTCAAAACGTGTTAAACATTATCACCAATGGCTACGTTCTGCCATTCCGTTCAAAGCCAAACTTGATCAGATTTCCTCTGATTCTGTCAGAGTACAAGGCCCAACAAAAAGACCAAGCCTTGGCTACTTGTATCCAGTCTCTCCTGTCAAAGAACGCTATCGAAAGGGTAGACAATGTAAAATCTCTCGGGTTTTACAGTCGCCTGTTCCTAGTACCCAAGCCTCACCAAAGGTGGAGGCCAGTTATAGACTTAAGCAGGCTCAATACTTTTCTACACGTAGAAAAGTTCAAAATGGAAACTCCAGAGTCCATCAGGACCTCCCTGATTCCAGGGGAGTGGGTATCGTCGATAGATCTGTCGGACGCCTACCTGCATATCCCCATCCACCCAAGCTCAAGGAAATACCTAAGGTTTTGCTACAAGGCTCAGGTGTTCCAATTCACCTCCCTCCCGTTCGGACTGGCCACAGCCCCCCAGGTCTTTACAATGATCGTAAAGGAAGTGAAACTAATGGCCCTCTCAAGAGGACTCAGAATTCACCAATACCTGGACGACTGGCTGATCAGGTCCCAGTCTCAGGAGGAAGCACAAGTGAACACTCAGGCAGTAGTAGAACTGACTCAGTCCTTGGGATGGATAATAAATCAGGAAAAATCAGAACTGAAACCTACACAGGTGTTTTCGTTCGTGGGCTACGAATACCACCTAGATTCAGCCCTTGTAAAACCCACTCAAGAGAGATGGCTCAAACTCCAGGATTTGATCCTACGACTCAAGTCAAAACGTGTTTTGACTGCAAGATGTTTGATGTCTCTAATTGGGTTGCTAGCCTCAACGGAGAAAATGGTCCCGGAGGGACGCCTTCACATGAGGCCCTTTCAGTTTCATCTCAAGGAGCACTGGAGATATCCTCAGTCGCTGGACAACCTCCTTCCCTGGACAGAAGCCATTGCAGCCCACCTAGATTGGTGGCAAAATCCCTCCAAGGTGATGAAAGGTGCAGACCTTCATCCCAAAGACCACAGTATCCAACTCTTTACCGACGCCTCAAACGAAGGTTGGGGCGCTCACTTAGACCAAAATTTTACCAAGGGTCTGTGGTCAGATCGGGAAAAAAGGCTTCACATAAATGTCCTAGAATTGAAGGCGGTCTCCCTGGCCCTTCGAGACTTCAAGGACCAGTGCCAGAATCAAACAGTGTTGGTTGCGACGGACAACTCAACAGTGGTAGCCTACATCAACAAACAAGGAGGAACACACTCGGCAGAGATGTGTGCTCTCCTGTGGAAGATCATGACCTGGTGCCATCACTACCACATAACATTGAAAGCCAGGCACATTCCAGGGTGCCTGAATGTGATGGCCGACCTGCTATCCAGGTCCAACCAAGTGCAGTCAACAGAATGGTCTCTGCACCCACAGGTCTTCAAACAGATCTGCCAGAAGTGGTTCACACCTCATGTAGACCTATTTGCCACTCACCTGAACCACAAACTCCCTCTATACGTGTCTCCTATCCCAGACCCAAAGGCCTGGGACATAGATGCTCTGAACATAAACTGGACCAACCTCACAGCATATGCGTACCCTCCTACGGCTCTCCTTCACAAGGTGATCCAAAAGATCAGGCAATGCCAGTGCCTGATCATCGTAATAGCCCCAGGCTGGCCAGGGATGCCCTGGTTTTGGGACCTAGTGCAGCTCTCCACAGAGATCCCACTGCAACTCCCAGTGTCAACAACCCTACTCAAACAGTCCCACAAGCTGGTGTTCCACAACAACCCCCAGCACCTGAACCTCCACGCCTGGTGTCTAGGAGCGGACAACTCCAAGAACAAGGCTTCTCTGTGGAGGTGGCAGAGAGAATTGCTGCCCCTCAGCGGTCATCAACAAGGACCATCTACAAGTCAAAGTGGGCCCTATTTGAAAAATGGTGCAGAGAAAATTCGGTGGATTTCTCCACTCCATCTGTGAAACAAATCTCAGATTTTTTCATGTACCTGTACCAAGACTTAAACAGGCGCCCCTCGACCATTGATGGTTACAGGACTGCAATCGTTGACACTTTGGGCCCAACAGCCCAACATATTGCACACAATGCAGACCTTCATAGGTTACTCTCCAGTTTTCACAGGGATCGTCCCAAAAGTTCCAGAAACTTACCCAAGTGGAACCTTTCTGTTGTCCTTAACGAGCTCACCAAAGCACCTTTTGAGCCCATGAAAGACTCAGACCTCAAACATCTCACTTTAAAAACTGCTTTCTTGCTAGCCTTGGCCTCCGGCAAGCGCCGCAGCGAAATCCATGCCTGGGTCGCTAACAAAGTATCTAATTTAGGCCAATGGGAAAAGGTTGCCTTGTTCCCTTCTTCTGATTTCATAGCCAAAAACCAACTAGCAAGAGAAGGTTCTCAAAGTGTGTCTCCGGTGACTATCCCTGCTCTGACTACCATTGTGGATAGACAATTTAAAGAAGACAGGACCCTGTGTCCCGTACGGGCCCTGAGGTTTTATTTGGACCGAACTAAAGACCTGAGAGGGTCTCGTTCTCTCCTTTTCATCTCCTTTAAGAAAGGACATACCTCAGACATCAGACCCGCTACACTCTCTTCATGGTTGAAACAAACCATCTTACTTTGTTACAAACAAGCAGATCAACAAGCCTTGGACTTGGTCCAAGTCAAAGCGCATGACATCCGGGCCTTCGCGGCCTCTAAGGCCTTTTACGGTGGGGTATCGGTGGACCAAATCATGCAAGCCTGTCACTGGAAAGCTCACAACACATTTACAAATTTTTACCTAAAAGACCTTACTTGGTCGGACACCGACAACAATTTGTACCTGGGACCCGTAGTGGCTGCACAACAAGTCCTAGATCCTTCCCCTCAGACCAGTTGTCCTCGGAAAGAAAAAAGGGGGGGGGGGGGGGGGGGCACATCCGCTACAACCAAGTCTTCAGGAGTCTTTCCCAGGATCTAGCTATTCCTTTACCTTCAAGATGTTACGGGTAAGGTCATTTTATCCTTCAATTATCAAGTAATTTCTATTAAGGACTTATTTAGTTGTCATTAATCTCATTTTCAGGTTGTAAAAATTTTATGAGATGCCCAACCACTGGGTTGGTCAGTCATACGTGAAGGGCCCTTTTGGACCCTCAGACCTCGGAGTGAGCTCTGCTGCACTTCCGTCCTACAATAAAACATTTTGACAGTTTTAGCACTGTCTCTCATTTACTTAGGTTTTTGGCTTGTTACAGGCCCGGCCTTCGGGATAGGGGCACTGTAAATGGGACTCAGACTGGTATTTCTGGCACTATTCTATACATGTTAATTCAAAATCTTAGAAAAAATGACATACCTTCCAGTCTCAGCTGTAATCCCGCCACCGGGCGGTTGAATTCAGCATTAAGTCCCACATGGTAAGCTATTGTAGCGTAATAAAATTGAAAATTTTAATTACTTAAATGTAGCTTTTATAAGCTACAAGCTTACCATGTGGGACTTAGAAGAGTCCCACCCTGCCTCCCCGCTGTTTACAGCTGAGGGGTAGGTTTAAAAAGTTTCAACGAGAAAGTAGGACGATTGGTCAGAAGTTATCACGTGACGACAACTACCAGTATATCCGGTGGCTAACAAGAACTGTCTTTTTTTCTAAGACGTTGGCCCCGGGTGTGGCAACCCGAGATCAGCATTAAGTCCCACATGGTAAGCTTGTAGCTTATAAAAGCTACATTTAAGTAATTAAAATTTTCAATTTTATTTATTTATTAATTCAAATCAAGAAAAATTGACTTTACTTCCAGTCTTAGCTGTAATCCCTCCACCGGACGGTTTGATTCAGCATTCAGTGCCACATGGTAAGCTATTGTAGCGCAATAAAATTGAAAATTTTAATTACTTAAATGTAGCTTTTATAAGCTACAAGCTTACCATGTGGAACTGAAGAGAGTCCCACCCTGCCTCCCCGCTGTATTCCAGCTAAGGGGATATGGGCTAAATTTACGAGAGAAGAAGGATGAATCGCGGGATTACACTGTTATGGTACACTCAGCACAGGGGGATTCATTCAATACTAGACGTCTATTTTTCTTGGACGTTGGCCGGATCCCTGCGGCCTCCCGAGATTCAGTTCCACATGGAAAGCTTGTAGCTTATAAAAGCTACATTTAAGTAATTAAAATTTTCAAATTAATAAATTTTACAGCTTCATAACTTTTAGGTAACAAATTACTGCCATCATCTTACTATTCAGTTGCCTTATTTTGATACTTTTAACTATATACTTCTTTCTGCAGGGCAATGCCATCTACAACATCATGCCTGACATGGTGAGCAGATTATCTGACCCTGACATCGGAGTGGAGGAAGACCACTTCAGAACCATTATGAAGTAAGTGCAAACACAGCAATACTGAGTAAGATTTTATAGTATTGCAAATGATCCATGTCTTGTATTTGGAAGTAAAGAAATAGCATGTTTAATGCTTTCACAGGAGGCAAGTTTATTGTAAATATGTTGTACTCAAATAACTTTAAATGACAATGGCTCAGAAATTGTTGTGGTTTTTCAGAGTTTCTGGAGAAACTGTATATTTGGTCCTGATTGTCAACCCTGAAGCGCACATATAGCAAATGCCGAACAGTTTACAGATAAATCTAACATATACAGTTGAACTTGGTTACTTCTGATAATGCAGCCTTCCATTACTCACTAACTAAAACCTCAGTTGTTCATTGTACTAATTTTGTTTTAATTTTTGTAAATATACATGTAAGTTTCAACTGTTGCATAAAGAGTATACTTCAAAAAATAGCAAAACAAGGCTGAGAGGGGTTTTGGTGTAGTAGTAAGAACTGCAAAGCCATCCAAGACATGAGTAGCACACTGAAAGGGTCACCCATCCAAGCACTATCACGGCCCACTGCTGCTTTACATCAGTGAAGAGACGGGTACTCCTCCCACTATGCCAGTTCTCATCAAAGTCCAGTGACCCCCCAAAAAAGTGATCCGTAGAAGTGCAAACACCTGGATAGAGATTGCACTTAAAAATTATTGTCAACATTTTTTTAGGCTTAAAGATACAGGGTGGTTTATGAAGCTTATACTATTTTGTAGATACCTCTTCTCTTTCATCCAAAAAGATCGTCAGTGTGAGAGTCTGGTGGAAAAGTTGTGTCATCGTTTCAGAGCCACACAGTAAGTGCCATTCAGTTTTTGACAGGTTTCTTAAATGTTCAAAAGTCTTGAATATTTAACACTGTGTCACTGTATGTGCTGTATATGCACATAGTGTTCAATGCAGATAAGTTGGCTGTCACATCTGTGTTCAGATCAAGCTTGTTGAAACGTGTTGAAAATGTTAATGTGTCCCAGTATGATGCTAGCCACTAAACATGACACAGCTTTGACTGTGTTTTTTGTTCAGAAACTAGCTACTATGACTGAATTTGTCCATCCCTAAAATTACCAATGTGATATGACTAAAACACTGGGTTTTATATTGTGTACTTGCTATATACAAGTTGTATAAACAGCTGTCTAATGTCTCTGTTCTTCTTTCAGTATGCAGCAAGGCAACACATATTCCCTCTATTTCTTGCTCCGGTAAAATGATCCCAGTCTAGTGACAGTCTGGTGTCTTTGTTTAAATTGAGTTCTTTGTCAACTGTCTCTTGCTCACACTTCATATCTTTGGAGTATATTTTCTGTAGCATCTGAAACTGATGTTAGATATATTTTTCTTAGTGCTTGTCTTTTAAAACCTGCTCAGTGTTTCATACAAAGACTTTTCTTTGCTGAAATATGGTAAAACATACCGTTGTCATAGTTTTTACTTTGTGGTACCTTTTGGGTTTGCTAAGTAGGTAAATCTGTATTATTTGCCGAGGTGTAAACATAAGTAGGGAAGTCTAGTGATTGTTTTTATATTTACTAAGTTTACAAGTTGATGTAAATATGTACATTCCTTTGCCTAGATGTGAGCGTCAGTGGAGGGATCTTGCTTTCTGCTTGTCACTGCTGTCATATAGTGAAAAGTCTATGCGCAAACTGCAGGAGAACTTTGCATGTTTTGCTGACAAACTACATGAAGGGGATGTGTACAACTGCTTTGTCACCATAATCACAGGAGCCAAGAAATTCTGCAAGCCCGAGGCAAAGGTATGCCAGTCTGATTTATTTGTGCTGTAGATAAGTACAGATTGTTTGTAGCTTAATGATAGAGGTAAATCAGTAAATATACAAAACAGTTCAGCCATTCTACACATTGAAACCACTAAATAACATACTTTCAGATCCACATTTCTACAGAATAGAAAATTGCCCATGAAAGATAGGATCTTGGGGAATTTGTAGAAGATTATTTCAACATAGATGGCATTTTTTTTTTTGCTTCATTATAGTAAATAGGTATAATCTAAAGTTAAAAGTGTTAAAATAACTGACAGTGAATGAGCCTTTAGCTCCTGTGTAACCTATACTGATATTTTCAAAGTTATGTTTACATTGACTACATGTAACCACACAGAAACTGTTCTACAGCCTATAGAGTAAGAAATCTAAAATTCGCCAGGAATCTAAAATTCGCCACCTTTAAAACCTTAGCTAATTTTACGAAGAAAATGAAGCTTTGCCTGAAAATTGTCATTTTTCAGTTCAAAAAGCCTTAACTTACTGTACATTCAACAAATCTCACCTCAATTCATTTATTTTATTAGTATTTGAACATGTGGTGAATTTCAGATATGTGGCGAATTTTAGATTTCTTACTCTACATTTAGTTAATGAATATTTAATATTTCAGGTTGCAGTTGAGGAGTTTGAGGAGCGACTTGAGCAGTGTCACAACAAAGGAGTAGAAGATGCTGAGGTGGCAACAAAAGCCAGTAAAGCAACAGCAAGGACCCTCAAAGACTCAAACAGGTCACCTCACAAAACTCCCGGTGAGTGTGTAACACAAAGATAAAAGTCTAGGGTAAGACAATCCCGATAACACACTGGGCATGTATAAGTATAGATCTGAAAAGAAGAGTAGCAGGGAAAGCTCCTTGTATTTTTAGCCACTTGCCGAATCAGGGTAGTAAGATTTCATTTCTACGCACCCAAAAAACTGCTTTTTTATTGCGTTAATACTTCCTATCCAATGGACAAATGCTTATCCGGTCGGCGCAGACCGGCCCGCCAAACGCCAGAAAAAGATGTCCTGTGTTTCCACCGGCTGGCCGGTCCCAGTACTGTGCATTCGCTAGGTGGCGCATGGTACTTACTTCCTGTCTAGACAACCTGACGTCATAGCATCTTTTTCGTTTGGCGCGTGTACTGTGCAGACGTGTTTTCAACATCTCCAGAGTTTTATAAGGAAAAGTGTGCATTATGACGGATTTTCGACCTTATTTGGGAATATTTTAGTGTAGAAATGTTATCTTCATATCAAGCACGGATATACCTTAAGAAATCTGCTGGAAACGCTCCCTAGCTGACTCAATTTAGTGTTGATGATAGGGCAGTAATCGACGAGATATATGAAGGCAGCCATTTTTTTCTAGTTTCCTCCCATTCAACCATGGTGTTGTTAGGGGCAGATCGACAATATTAAGGAAATAATGGATATACTACTTACAGGTATTTTTAGCCGTGTTCGTTTGTTGAATGTACCCTCTGTAACTTCCAGTTCAATCACCATAGAAACGTCTTTTCTAGTACTACGAATAGAAATCACGGGAAACTTCAATCTACGTAGTTTTGAACACTGCAAATAGAAGGAAATCCCCAAGAGGTGCATTCTTCAGATTTCTTCAGAGCGCACTGGTCCAGACATCTTTGCTTTAAAGCATTAGTCGACCGGTAAGCTTATATATATAAATATGTACATCAGCAGCAAGAGATGAATTCTTCAGATGTCTTCAGAGCGCACTGGTCCAGACATCTTTGCTGTAAAGCATTAGTCGACCGGCAAGCTCATGTTCAGCCGACCTCACCTAGTATTTACATAGAAGGAATTTCATCTTTAATCACTCTCAGTCCCTCCCTTGTGGACCCGGCACTTATGTCGGTAGTAAGGGAGGTGGATGGCCAGGAAAGTGAGGAAACTGGTTTGAGTGTACAGCCGGCTGAAAAGAAGAATCGACTTCAGACCGGCCAGGACTTCATCTACAGAGTGCACTGGCCCAGGCTTCTCTGCTTTTAAAGCATCAGCCGACCGGCCAGCTCAAAAGAACACGACCTCTGACGTCATATCCAGTCAGCCAATCGCGTGTCCTTCCGACTAATCACGAAGCAGGTCTGTGTTTTCACCGACCAGGAAGGTCGGAAGTGCGTTCTTCAGAACTCACGTCTACTGTGACTACAGTCCCTGCTTTGCAGACCCGGACTGGTTGTCGGTAGTGGGGTTTTGTGTACTGTAAAGTTGCCGGTAAAGCATCACACAAAGAACGCGAATACTGACGTCATCTCCAGTCAGCCAATCGCGTGTCTTTCCGACCAATCACGAAGCAGGTCACGTGTTTTCACCGACCAGGAAGGTCGGAGGTGCGTTCTTCAGAACTCACGTCTACTGTGATTCCAGTCCCTGCCTTGCAGACCCGGCTTCGTTGTCGGTAGTGGGGTTTGTGGATGAGTAGGATACTGCGCATTTGCATGTTTAAGTATCACAAAAGAACGCCACAACTGACGAGCTCCAATCAGCCAATCGCGTGTCTTTCCGACCAGCAAGCTGGTCACGTGACACACCGAACACCAAGTGTTTCTAAATATAGCTCACAAGGGCTTTCCCAGCAACTGTCAAATCTACAAATAAGACGTGCGATTAAAGAAATTCTTTAATTAATGGAGGAAACCTACAGCAAGCTGAATTCAACACAAAAGATAGTTGTAAAATTGCTTTAGCAATTGGTTACAGAGTGTACCCACCAGTATACCGGCTACACAGCCTTGTAAACTTGCTTCAACAACTGGTTACAGAGTGTACCAGCTGGTTCTAGCTACACAGCCTTGTACACTTGCCTCAACAACTGTTTACAGAGTGTACCGACTGGTACTGGGCTACACAGCCTTGTACACTTGCTTCAACAGCTGGTTACAGAGTGTACCGGCTGGTACTGGTTACACAGCCTTGTACACTTGCTTCAACAGCTGGGTACAGAGTGTGCCAGTTGGTTCTGGCTACACAGCCTTGTACACTTGCTTCAACAACTGGTTACAGAGTGTCCGGCTGGTACTGGGTGCACAGCCTTGTACACTTACTTCAACAACTGGTTACAGAGTGTACCGACTGGTACTGGCTACACAGTCTTGTAAACTTGCTTCAACCTACCGGTTACAAAGTCTACTAATAGGGTGCTGGCTACACAGTCCTTACTGTACAGGGCTTCACCCCAACTAGTTACAAAAAAAAAAAAAAAAAAAAAAAAAGCTGGCTAAATATAGACCAGTAGCTGTCTAATTCATTGGTGACCCCAGCCTCCAAGTTTTTTGCCGGTTATAGAAAATTACTGGTCACAGTTAAGTACCGGGTATGGAGTCCTGGTACTGGACAGAGTTGCCTAAAGTAAATTTGGTTACAGAGAATTCTTAGACCAGGCAGTGGTCTTGGGGATATGACAGTGATATGACAGTGTCCCAAGCTACTGCTAGGCAACATCTCTCAACAACCTGTTATCGGTGCTGGACTTGGCTGGAGAGATAATAAAGTTTGTCATCATGTCCAGCCAGGAGTCAGACATCTCACAAATGACAATTGCTCTGGTAAATGCTGCACCTTGCAGGCTGCTGGCCCGGGGCAAAGAGTCTATTGATGTGAAAAGTTGTGTCAGCCCCACCGGACCACAATAAGAACAGAGAGACTGTTAACTTGGATCATTGTCACCAGACCGGACCAGTGTCCGGAGGGACAGGAAATATTGTCAGGATACCAAATGTCCCAAAGGTGGCACACAATCTGCCTGTAGGGTCCAGACTAAGCCCTTTTGGGAACTTAGGAAGCCTTGGGGGCTGGACCCTAGGTAGTACAACTGTGGAAGGAGGGATACCTATGTCCATATACCTATACAAGAACAATCTAGGAAATGCCTGAGATTTCACGTCCAAGGTCGGACATACCAGTTCAAGGCCCTGCCTTTCGGTTTGTCCACAGCACCTTTAGAGTTCATCGTGATACCAAAGGAGGTGAATTGATGGCTATACACAAGGATTTAAGAAACCACCAGTAACTAGACGACTGGTTGGTAGAGCCAGATCCCACCAGGCTTGTCTCCAACATACACAGGAGCTAGTAAATAATGTGTCAGCAACTAGGTTGGCTGGTGAACTTAGAGAAATCAGAGCTGGAGCCCAAACAAGACTTCAGTTTTGTAGGCTACCAGTTCGACCTCAGGTCTGATCCGGTCCGACTGACTCCAGACCGGTAGCAGAACCTTCAAGAGAAAATGCTGAAATTGCTTTCCCTACCGGCTTGCCCGGTCCAGGAATTCAGGTCCGTGATAGGCTTACTAACAGCTACAGAAAAGCAAGTTCATGTAGGCCAACTTCATATGAGACTCATTCAGTGGCATCACAAACACAACTGGAGGGTCCCAGAATCACTGGAAAAGGTGATCCCAACCCCCAGGTCCTTGCACCCCCTTTACAATGATGGCTGAAGGAAGACAATGTACTTACAGTCCAACCATTAAACCCAATAAACATGCTCTGCAAATAATTACAGACGCATCAATAGAAGGGTGGGGCGCTCGCTTAAACGAGCACTTGCAAGAGCAACCTGGTCCCCTCCGGAAGCAAGCTGCATATAAACTATCTAGAACTTAAAGCAGTTCTTTCTGGCTTTAAAAGAGTTCCAAGACCTTTGCTCAACAAGATAGTACCTGTAGCAACTGACAACACCACAGTAGTGTCATACATAAACAAGGAAGGAGGCATGAGGTCGTGCCCACTTTGTGCCCTACTATGGAGAATCTTAACCTGGTGTACCAGGAAACAAGTGACTCTAAAGCACGACACAGTCCAGGCCGGCCGAATGTGGTAGCAGACAAGCTATCCAGGCTAGGCCAGACCATCCAAACAGTGGTTTCTCCTTCCAGAGGTCTTCCACTCTATGCAGCAGGTGGCACCGGCCCAAATAGACTTATTTGCCACGAGGTTCAACAACAGGTTGCCTCTGTTTGTGTCACCGGTACCGGATCCCCTGGCCACAGCAGTGGATGCGCTCAGTCGGCCTTGGTAGGATCTGAAAGCATACACCTTCCCACCATCAGCCATATTGGGCAAAGTGGTGGAGAAGTTGCAAGACTCCCCATGCAAGAGAATCATTCTGATTGCTCCGGGGTGGCCCAACATGCCTTGGTTTTGGGATCTAGTGGCTACGTCCAGCCAAATCCCACTGAGCCTGCCCAATATGCCCAACCTGTTGACAGCCATTCAATCAGATCCCTCACAGAAATCTGACAAACCTTAATATCCATGCAGGGCTCCTAGAGCCTCAGTAATCGAGGAGCAGGGCTTGTCTGAGGCAGTGGCAGCAAGAGTTGAGGCTCCTCAAAGGGGGATCAATCTGATCAGTCTATGAGGCAAGTGGGCCATTTTTACAAGTGGTGTATCATTCATCAGGTGGACTTCGGGGCACCCCCCTGTAAAGTTAGTTGCTGACTTCCTTATGTACCTATTTCAGGAAAGGAAGTTGCAGCCCAGCACCATTGATGGTTACAGGTCAGACATTGCTGATAGACTGGGAAATTCGCCCATCAATATCAGTAAGGATGAAAATCTCACTCGTCTCCTGGATAGTTTCCACTGAGACAGACCCAAAGGCCGGAAGGGAATCCCCTCCTGGAACCTCTCCCTGGTTTTTGCACCAGCTGACAAGGGTCATTTTGAACCAATTAAAGAGGCCTCCTTGAAGCATTTGACCTTCAAGATAGCTTTCCTCTTGGTCCTGGGGTCAGGCAAGAGTAGAAGTGAGATACATGCTTGGCAAAACAGAAATATTAGACACCAGTCCGACTGGTCAAGGTGTCCCTGTACCCGTCACCCAGCTTTCTCCCCAAGAATCAGCTGGCCAAAGAGGTTCCAGACAGTGTGGCCCCAGGGATATAACAGCCCTGGCCCCAACTCTGGATAGATCCCTCAAGTCTGACAGGTCCCTCTGTCCAGTCAGAGCATTGCGCTACTATTTGGGCAGGACCTCGGGCAGAATAAGGAGGTGGTTTTTGTCTCCTTTAAGAAAGGTTTTGACAAAGACATCTCACCTGCCAGTATCTCCTCTTGGATCAAGCAGACTGTGATCCTATGTTATGAGCTCTCTGACCAGGAGACCCACACTCTACATCAGGTTAAAGCCCATGATGTCAGGGCCTTTGATGCTTCTAAGGTCTTCCAGTCGGAGTTTTTCCTTGGATACAGTCTTGTCAGCCTGCCACTGAAGTCACATAATACCTTCACATAGTTCTATCTGAAAGGCGGGGCTTGGGCTGATTCAGAGCTTTACCAATTGGGCTCGGTAGCATTCATGTACATAAGAATTAAGTGTGGCGTGCTTCCTTTGGGAGGTTTATTGCATTCTGGGACTGAACTCATCCCTCTCTTCCCCTACCTCAGAGCAGGTCTGCAAAAAGGGGGGGGGGGGGGGGGGGCAACGGCGGTATAGCCCCGGGTAACCGGCTGCTGGCAACCGACCATGGCCTTACAGGGTTTCCTGACCTTAAGGTCAACCCAGGCCTGGGCCTATAGGTCTCCTGACGAAGTCAGCCTAGACCGTAGGTTAAAATTTGCTATTACTTGTGAGTTCACATAAGTCCCTAGTAACTTACCCGCCGGCCAAGCGGTAGTTATTCAGCATTTGTCCATTGGATAGGAAGTATTAACGCAATAAAATTGCAAATTTAATAAGTAAATTAAATTTTTATAAGTTAATACCCTATCCAATGGACACACAAGACCCTCCCACCGACCCGCTATCAGCTTACTAGGGGTCTAATAGGTTTAGACAACGAAAAAGATGCTATGACGTCAGGTTGTCTAGACAGGAAGTAAGTACCATGCGCCACCTAGCGAATGCACAGTACTGGGACCGGCCAGCCGGTGGAAACACAGGACGTCTTTTTCTGGCGTTTGGCGGGCCGGTCTGCGCCGACCGGATAAGCATTTGTCCATTGGATAGGGTATTAACTTATAAAAATTTAATTTACTTATTAAATTTGCAAATTTGCCAGTGGTACAAATAAATATTTATAATATGTCACAGTAAGCTGTAAAGTCATGAATGTAAATGTATGAGGGTGAAAATAGAAACTTACAGACGACTTCAAAATATTGTAGAATATTTAAATTGTCTTGAAGTAACTGTAAACCACTAACCTTTAAAAATATTTGAAAAACCATTAACTCGCCAAGTTGATCGAGTGTACCTTGACTGTAACTCACCCACGTTTTGCAGTAGTTACCATGGCAAGTAAGTGAAACTTGAATCCCACACTGTCCTGACTGTAGTGGGAAAGCCTTGTGAGTAAAATATACTGAGAAAGATGATAAATACAGACTTAAATCTAAATAAAAGAAATAGATCTCATCGAGCATGCAAATGTGTAGATATAGCTCTAAAAGACTCAAGATGAACTCTGCTTAAAGCCCAACACATTCAAATAGCTTTCTTGCTAAATGTATGGTATATTTTATGTATATTTGATTTTTGACACATATAGCATTAGTTTATTCTAGACTATTACATGTGTTAGCTATTGGGAATTACATGCTAGTGTCATGTGTGTTTACACAGGTAGAAGAAGGGGTCAGAAGGGGAAGACACCCAGGAAGAAATCCTCAGTGACTGAGGAAGAGAATGATTCAGATACTGACTTCCACCCTGCAAAGCATGGAGCTAAATCTAAACCAAAGCTCTCCTTCAGCTCAGATGAAGAGGATGTAGAGGAAATTATACAGAGCCAGGCGGCTAATAAAGGTATGGTACAATAGCTGTCATGTTCATATTTTTTCTGAAGATGATAGGAGGCAAATAAAGGTGTTACAGCTGGATAAGAAGATTGGATTATAGAGGGTTCACTGTAAACGCAAGTGTTGAAAGTACAAACTCACACTGAGCAAGAAGCACAGAAACATTTATACACTGACAGTGATCCCATTAAGATAAAAAGGCATTTCACTTACAGACCACAGATATTATACCATCCTCTATAATTCAGACATTTAGTTTAAGTAATGAGGAATGGATGTTTTGTTAAAATATTGCAAAATTCTAAATATAATTGTATCATCATTCAATCTCTTGTGATTTTTAGATGAGAAGCATCGCTCCAAATTAAGTGATGGTGAAAATATGGACCCAAATACAGAGAGCTGTGAGCAGCCTGTCACAGCACGCAAGTCTCGGCACCGTTCAGTGAATGCAAAACACACCACACCGGCTGCCACCACAAGGGCACGCAGGACCAAGAAAACTGCAGCATAATGACTGTCCTTAGTGGATAAAATATAAGAGTGAATTGTCAATCGATGAATTAAAATATAAGAGTGAATTGTCAATTGATGAATTATTCTGCATTTAGCATAAGTTTTTTTCTTTAGCATTATAACATGTTCCAAGGTTCAACAGATAATTCCCCAGGAGTCAGAGGACATCAGATTTTCAGAAAGATATCAGAACCCCAATTTGAATAGGATGTAGATTTACTAGTAAAGCTAACAAAATATATTTGATCACAAGGGTGATATTTTTTAGATTTGGTTAGAAAACAGTTTCTTTCAAGTTGTAAAATGTAATATTTCTGACAGAAATATAGACAGTTGACACAAAATATAATGCCCAAGTGAGCCAAATACAAATAAAAAAAACAAAAAGATAGATATAATTTGTCATCCACTACATAAAAATAGGATTTGAAACTTTTGCTCAGTAAGGCTGATCTTGTTGGACAGTGGACCATTTATTTGACAAACATTGACATGTTAAGATTATTGTCTTTCTTTTCTTTCTTTTTTTTTTGTCTTAAATAAGTCAAATTTTAGCAATGATGTTGCAAATATAGTGTTTACATTATGTTAAAGAGGTGTACATATGTTTAATTAATGTATAGGTCTTATTTGTATATAGCATGTATTTATTGTAGTCCATGTGACTGAAAATACATGTTAACCAACAACTGTTTTTTTTTTTGTGTGTGTGTGTGTGTGTTTATCATCAGACTGCAAAATGAGAAGAAAATCTTTTTTTTTTTTTCACAGATTACAAAGTTATATAGAGTGCCAGATACTGTAAAAATGATCTACTTTTAGACTTGATGCAGATTTGTCAAAATTTGGATACCTTAGCTCAGGAACTGTTAATGATAAATTCAACTTTGTAATTTGATTTTTTTATTGTCCTAAGACATCTTACATAATGGATGATTAGCTAAACCAGTCTGCGCAGACTGACCTGCCAAATGTCAGAAAAAGATACTCCGTCTTTCTACCAGGTTCGGTCTAGTACTGTGCATTCGCTAGCTAACGCATCATACTTTCTTCCAGTCTAGACATCGTAGCATCATGTGCTGTGCAGACATGTTTTCTAGAAGCTCTCAAAGTGTGAAGAAAAGTTTTTAAGTTCTACGGAATTTAACCTTAGTTTCATCTTGAATATATTTTATTCCTACCCAATGGACATTTGCTAATGTGGTCGGTGCAGACCGGCCTGCCAGATTTCTTTTCCTTGCAGGCTTTGTAAGTTAGGGTTGGTAGTTGTGCTTTCTGATTAGTAGAAAGAGGGTTACCTTATCCTCACAAGTGCTTGGTTTGGTTCTGTGGAGCAAAACACATTGACTGACAAGAATTTTTTAAGGAAATATTCTTGTTAAGAGAGGTGACCCCTTGTCTGTGCATGTCCGCACTTGTGCAGTAATCGTTGTCGACAATTGTCGAGAGCTCTTCAGTATATTTTTGGCAACACGTCTTCTCGAGATCGTCGATGCGCAGACGAGAAACTATGAAGATTTGAAGCGTGCACCTGGCTATAGTTGCCCATTATTCTACTGGGACTACCACTAATTCTGCCTCCCTTGTCGTGAAAAGGGTCAGAATTAAGATGTTTTGTGTAAGAAGACATTGGTGTAAAGTCTTCAGTGGAAGACAGTTATATTTCTGGCTGTAGTCATTATTCCTCCTTGTTGAGAAAAGGGATGCAGAAAAGATGTTGCTGTAAAGTCTTTAGTGGAAGACTGCTTTATTTTTCCCTCATTTCATGGCACAGCTTAAGTGTTGGCCTGAACCCCAAAAACATTAGAAGAAAAGAATTCACTTGCCATTTCAAAGAGGTCATACATTCTTTACTGGTGGTGGAATGCCACCCTGGTACAGTAACAGGTCTCCCTCCACAAGATCGACTACAGAAGCAACAGCCATTGACCAAGGCCTAGCAAATTTCCTGCTTCTCAGACACAGTTTTCAATGTCTTCATAAAAGTTTGGACAGATTACCTTCCTTGCTGGCCATGCCTCCAATGGAAGGCGTGCTGGTGGGATTTATATGAGTTAAATTCTTCTGTAAACTCAACTAAGATCAAACAATGCTAGTGATCTGGAGGTCCCGTTAACCTACAGATGTAGTTCAGTTGCCTGGGTTTGAGTGAAAAGTCTTTCCAGAGTGTCACAACTATTCTATCACCTCAGCTTATATTCTGGAGCTACCTAGACGAGATACTGTGTTGAAGTACTTGCTTCCAACCTTCACGAGTGTGTTTTGCATGGTTTATACAGGACAGGCGTCCTGTAATTTTTTGTCCTGCTACCCTCTGAAATTTAGAAGGTAAACATCAACGAGACCCAGGACTGGCAGTAACTCTACAGATCTTCATGCAAACTACAAAAAATCATTGTATCACTCTTCCTAGAATACCAGGAGAGATGGATACAGAAGAACATGACTACATAAATGCAAGTCACCATGGAGGTTCTTCTTGCAGTGTTACTGGCAGGTATGGGAGATTTTCATTGCCATCCCAGGGCTGTACGAATCTTGAGTTGGGATTGTCGAATTACTCCCCAATCGAATTCACCAATGTCTACTACACAGAATTCAAAGTGATTATGTCACACAGGAAAAATGGCTATCTAATAGAAATACTTCTGGCAAATGCTTCAAAAAAAGTGTGATTTGTCCACTCAAGAATTGCATAACTCCAGGGGCCGGTTTCACGAAGCCTCCTTTGTTTTTTCCTTCCTTAAAGTAAAGGAAGGGGGATTTCTAACCTTTGGCAAGGCTTCCCTTAAATCCTGTTTCACAAAGCCTCCTTTATTCCACCTTACCAAAGATTTTCCTTAAAACAAAGGAAGGGCGATTCCCTGTATAACCACACTGCTTGGAATTTCCCCTCCATTACTTATATAACCTTCACACAATTTATTTTAAATATTAAGAGAGTAAATTGCAATTCAGCATTTTAACTCTTTTAAACTTGGTACATTAGGTACATTTTAATTTTCAGATACATTATTTGTATTTTTATTTCTTTTGGGAGTTGTTTCCAAATCTATAACCACACCAATGTTTTTTTTTTCACTGTAAGTACATGTGTACTTGTGCATTTATTTTGTACCTAAATTACCTTATGGAGGCAATGTCCTTATTGTAACACTGTTAAAGATCAGTAAAGTCAGTAAATCTATATTTTAATAAATTTTGTAAAATGCAGATTGGTTGTGATTAGATTTTGCAAATTAATAGTCGCATTAATACAGGTCACATGACAATTTTTTACCCAAAGTAAGGGAGAGACCCTTTATGTTCAAGGAAACTCCAGGGGCCACGGAGGCAGAGTGAGAACACTCTCCTCCCACCTCTGAGGCCGGGGTTCAATTCCCGGCATGGCCTCAAGTGGGAAAGCTGGTAGTTGCTTGCCTTTGGTCGGCAGTTTACAGTACAGAACCCTAATGAACTGTATGTACTGGTTTCCTCTGCCCTTCCAACTACCCGTCGTGATATGACCTATAGTGTTGAAAGCGACGTAAAACTCCAAATAAATAAATCAAGGAAACTCCATGAATATGTTTCTCACTTCAAAAGTTTGAACATCAATTTTTCAAGAATTAAACAACCAAATTGTATGAAATATAGTAAACAGCAAAACATTGTTTGTGTACGTAGGTTTGTACAATAATGTTTCAAGTTCTATATATATATAGGTGGATTCACCTTAAAATGTTCATTAAAGTTAATAAACATTCCTTGAAGGACACTTCCTTAAATCTAAGGTAGGTCCTTAGCTTCCTTGAAATTCAAGAGAGTTTTCAAGGTCTCCTTTAAGGAAGGAGGCTTTGTGAAACTGAGATTTTTTAGAGGAGGGAGAAAATCAAAGAAATCCTAGAATTTAAGGTGACCTTTATCTTAAGGAGGCTTTGTGAAACCGGCCCCTGGTCTTTATAGCTGTTTATTGTTAGTACCCAAACCTGGCAAATATGGCGCCCTGTGATAGATTTCAGTGTCCTGAATTACTACCAGCTACGAATTCAACAGTTAACGACCACGAGTGAAGTTTGTTCACCATGCCAATTAAGTATACTTGCTTGTCCCATCTTTTAAACAGAAGGGAACTGGAGACAGCAGAAATTATTAGAAATTCGGTTACAAAAGATGCGTTCTCCTATGTGCCGATTCACAAAATTCTCAACCTCTACTATGGTTTAATGTACACAGTCAAACCTATCAGTTCAAAGCACTGCATTTCTGGTTAGCGACCGCGCCCCTAGACTTTACACGAGTTGTAACAGAGGAAAAGCTCATTCTTTAATCTCATGTAATTCGAGTTCACCAATGCTTGGACGACTGGTTGTTAGGAGTACATAGAAGCCACCAGTGTCTGGTTCAAACCATCGAACTCATCCAAACTATTCAACTCGGCTTCGTGAAAATTTTTTTGAAAAGATCCAAGCTCGAGTCCACACAAAGATCAATTTTATTGCGTTAATACATCCTATCCAATGGACAATAGCTTATCCGGTCGGCGCAGACCGGCCCGCCAAACGCCAGAAAAAGACGTCCTGTGTTAACACCAGCAGGCCGGTCCGTAGCACTTGTGCACTCGCCAGATGGCGTGTCGTACTTCCTCCTGTCTAGACAGCGTGACGTCATAGCATCTTTTTCATTTGGCGCGCACTTGTGTGGACGGATTTTTATCTCAGCCAGATTTTTTGTGAAATATAGTGGATTTCTGCAATTTTCTTTGTGATTTTAACTTTATATTGTGTCTAAGAGTGTGTAGAACAGTATGTCATCCCCGGGTCAAAGAGGGGCAGTTGCAGACACGCCATGGCCATTTTTGATGGCCACGCTTACTGTGCATGTTGCCGCGACAAAGGAAAGGGAGAGGAACCCTGTGTGGCTAACAAAGAGACTTTGGATTGTGTTATTTGTAACGCCCTAACCCCAGAACAACGTACTCAACTTGCTACTCCCTCATGCAAAATCAAAAAGGAAAAAAAGGGAAGCTAAGCGTTTAGACAGTAACCCTTCAGACGAAGTTGCTTTGGTGGATCCTGACTCTGTGTCAGTGATTGGGGTTGTTGGGGATTCCAGCAGTGCACAAACGTCTTCTGCCCCCCCGGAGAAGAAACCTAAGAAGGATAAGGCTCCAAGCAAAGGCAAGAAATCAGTTGACATTTCTTCTTCTGACTCTAAAATATCTCAGTTGGATGAAAAATGGTCAGAGCGTTTTGATAGGCTCGAAGCCCTCCTTCTTTCCAAGTCCTTCCAGCCGTCTTTTTCTTCAGAGATTCGTGTTACTCCTACACACTCTCCTCCAGCAAGCATTAATAAAGATACAGAACCATTCTTCCAGCCTACTACTCAACAAGGAACTATTCAACCTGTTAAGCGCACTGGTCCAGACAATGATGCTGCTTTGCAGCGGTCGACCGGTAAGCTTGAAGTTACCCAGGAGTCTCAGAAACAGGTGTTGTCAGAGCGCACTGGCCCAGACATACATGCTTCACAGCATCAGTCGGCCGGTAAGCTGAAGCCGGATTCTCACCGGCCTAGATCAACTTCATCAAGGCGCACTGGTCCAGACGTTGGTGCTAAACCTCAGTCGACCGGCAAGCCTATGTCCGACAGACAATCTTCAGATTTTGATCTTCCTGTCACCGGACAAAGTTCTACCAGCAAGACACCCACCGACCTATCACCGACCGACCAGGTTCCTCTGCTATCACTGGTACGGAGTCACCCTTTCTGCAAAGTGGTCGGAGAGGAAGTTTTTCAAGTGTGGATTCTCAGCCGGACAGTGAAGTGTCGGATCAGCCCCCAATTAACTTGTTTGTAGATGAAGGGGACCTCTCAGATGATCAAGAATTTGGTGAATCTGAACAAGCGTCATCTGAAGAACAGACATATCGAGAGACCATGAGTGGCATACGCTCTTTCATGGGCTGGTCTCACGTGCCGGACATGGAAAGTTTCAACCCATCCGACGACAATCCATTCGCAGGACCCAAGGTTCCGGTTCCTAACAAGGTGTTCGTACACATGCCCACAGAAGAGTGGCTGTGTAAGAAACTGAACAAACTTAATGTTACATTGATAGAAGGATACCCTTCTAGAACTGCTGAGGCCGGACACTTGTCTATGGATAGTTTTCTTAAACCAGCTAGATCACAGAACAAATGGTACGGGCTTTACCCCGGACAAGAAAAGGATTCTTCTTCAGTGACCAGCTGGCACACGGGTTCAACTAAGTTGAATAGTAGTTTTGGCAGGATATCAAGGAAGGCGGGTATGACCTCTACTCCTCCAGCCTCACGTCGCATTTCACAAGATACGCTCCGGAAGTGGGAGAAGAGCTCAAGAGAAGCTTCTGTAATCTGCAATCAATCCGCGAGCTTTAACCGCTGCCTCTTTAAGGTTCAGCAAGAAATGCAGGCACAATTAAAGACCATCCGGGGTGAGGCAAAGGGCAAAGCATCAAAGAAAGTTTTGGAGGCATCGGATGAATTACAGTTTCTCATGAACTTTAACAACAGTATCACCCAGGCGGCTGCTAAAGCCATGGAACACTTAACTGACTTTGTGTTCGTCACTATGGGAAATGTAACACTTGCCCGACGCGATTCATATCTCAGCCACATCAAGAACGGGGTTAAGTCGGACACACTTGCTGCTCTGAGATCAGCCCCACTTCAGCTTGGAACATTGTTCCCGGATGCGGTTATAAAAAGGGCCGAAGAGGAAATCGCCCTTCATGACAGCAAGAACCAATCGTCTGCTGCTTATGCTAGAGGCAAAAATCGTTTCCACCCCTATGAGCGGGTTGACAAGAAGTTTGAAGGTCGGTCGGAGGGAAAACAGGATAGGCCAGCTTGGAAGAACATAGGCCGACGGCAGTTCAGGAGAGGTCGAGGGAAGAGTGTTGGTTTTTCATCCCGACCTGCCAAGGGTCAGCAGTCTTACAAATGACAGTTATTTTGTAAGTCAGTTACAGGCGAGACTGCTGACCCCAAACATCACTCCAGAACAGACTTTAGACAATTTAAGTGTAAACTTGCCTGTTGCCAATCTTATCACTTCTGCTCCCGGGCTTTCCCAAAAGAAAGAAGTAAGTCCCGGGAGAGCAGATTGTCAATACAAAAGTCAAAAATTAAAATTTGTGAAAGGTGTTTCGTGTGTCACTCAGTTGTTTTGTGCCCAACCTGTAACATGTGCCCAAAATGTTGTTTCAGATCTTCCTGTAGGGGCAAGACTTTAAAGTTTTTGGAGAACTTGGATGTATTTAGGCGCCGGTCCAAAAATAGTTCAGATTTTGAAGGAGGGCTACACCCTCCCCTTCCGGACCCGGCCACATCTCTCAAGATTCCCAACAGTCATAAGTCGCTCTGTCAATCCTCTCAGGAACAGCTACCTGTTAGAGGCATTACAGCAGCTTATAGACAAGAATGCGGTAGAATTGGTCCACAATCAAACGTCCCTAGGGTTTTTCAACCGACTCTTTTTGGTTCCCAAACCGAACAAATGGAGGCCAATCTTAGATCTGAGCAAACTAAATCTTTTCCTAAAAACGGAGAAATTCAAAATGGAAACACCGGAAACTATCAGGACATCCCTCCAAAAAGGGGAGTGGGTAACCTCAGTAGACTTCAAGGATGCCTACTTCCACATTCCAATCCAGGAAGTATCTCCGGTTTCATGTCCAGGGTCGGACATACCAGTTCAGGGCTCTGCCCTTTGGTCTGTCCACAGCACCTATGGAGTTCACTGTACTAGCGAAGGAGGTGAAACTGATGGCCACTCACAAGGGTATAAGAATCCACCAGTACCTAGATGACTGGTTGGTCAGGGCTTCATCCCACCAAACTTGTCTCAAACACACCCAAATTCTAGTCAAGATGTGTCAGGATCTGGGTTGGTTGGTGAACTTGGGAAAAATCGGAACTGGAGCCCAAACAAGTCTTCGATTTCGTAGGCTACCAGTTCGACCTCAGGTCCGGTCGGGTCAGACCGACACCGGACCGCTGGCAAAGTCTCCAAGGAAAGATACAAGAGCTGTTAGTACTTCCGACCTGTCCGGTCCGGCAGTTCATGTCCCTGATAGGTCTACTAACAGCCACAGAAAAGCAAGTTTACCTAGGTCGGTTACACATGAGACCCATCCAATGGCATCTCAAAAACAATTGGAGAGTACTGGAATCTCTAGAAAAGGTCATCCCTGTACCAAGATCACTCCACCCACACTTAAAATGGTGGCTAGAAGAAAGCAACGTTCTACAAGGTCAACCATTACACCCGTTAAAACATGCTCTGCAGATCTTTACAGACGCATCAAAGGAAGGGTGGGGCGCTCACTTAAACAAGCTCACTGCAAGAGGTTCTTGGTCGGTGCCCGAGAGCAAGTTGCACATAAATTACCTGGAGCTCAAAGCAGTCTTTCTAGCTCTAAGAGAGTTCCAAAGCCACTGTACCGGCCAGATGGTCCTGGTAGCAACGGGCAACACTACAGTTGTGGCTTACATAAACAAAGAGGGAGGCATGAGGTCGGGTCCCCTCTGTGCTCTGCTCTGGAGAATATTGACTTGGTGTTCCCGAAGACAAGTAACACTGAGGGCCCGGCACATACCCGGCCGTCTCAATGTGATAGCAGACAAACTTTCCAGGCTAGGTCAAACCATCCAGACGGAATGGTCCCTCCCCGAGATTTTTCACAAGGTATGCCACACGTGGCACCGACCTCAGATAGACTTGTTTGCCACAAGGTTCAATCACAAACTAGCTCGGTTTGTATCTCCAGTTCCGGACCCCCTGGCAGTAGCAGTGGACGCACTCACTCTACCATGGGAGGATCTGGATGCATACGCCTTCCCACCGACCTCCATCTTAGGCAAGGTGGTGGAGAAGCTATGGGATTCTCCTTGCAAGAGACTGATTCTCATTGCCCCGGGATGGCCCAACATGCCCTGGTTTTGGGACTTAGTGACCATGTCCAGCGAGGTCCCTCTCAGCCTGCCCAATCTGCCCAATTTACTGACTCAGCCCTTCAATCAGATTCCTCACAGAAATCTGACCAACTTAAATCTTCATGCTTGGCTCCTAGAGCCACAAAGATTAAGGAGCAGGGCTTCTCTGAAGCAGTGGCAGCAAGAATTGAGGCCCCACAGAGAAGATCAACTAGATCTGTCTATGAAGCAAAGTGGGCCATTTTTACAAAATGGTGCGAAACTAATCAGGTGGACTTCAGGGCACCCCCTGTAAAGTCTATCGCTGACTTCCTCCTATACCTCTTTGAGGACAGGAAATTGCAACCCAGCACCATTGATGGATACAGGTCTGCCATTGCTGACAAGCTTGGTAATGCAACAGTCAATGTCAGCAAAGAGGATAATCTCACCCGTCTCTTGGAAAGTTTCCACAGAGATAGACCCAAAGGAAGGAGGGGAATACCGTCATGGAATCTCTCCCTGGTACTGCACCAGCTGACAAAGGCCCCTTTTGAGCCTCTTAGGGAAGCATCCCTAAAGCATCTAACCTTCAAGACTGTCTTCCTTTTAGCTCTGGGTTCAGGCAAAAGAAGGAGTGAGATACATGCATGGCAGCATAAGAACATCAGACACCAATCCGATTGGTCTAAGGTATCGCTGTACCCATCACCCAGCTTTCTTTCTAAGAACCAGCTGGCCAAGGAGGGTCCAGAGAGCATAGCCCCAGTGGTCATACCAGCCCTGGCCCCTACCTTGGATCGATCCCTCAAGTCTGACAGATCCCTTTGTCCAGTCAGAGCCCTGCGCTACTACTTGGACAGGACTTCAGATCTCAGGCAACACAAGGAGTTAGTCTTTGTCTCCTTCAAGAAAGGTTTTGACAGAGACATCTCCCCTGCCACTATCTCCTCATGGATCAAGCAGACTGTGATCCTCTGTTATGAGCTTTCTGATCATCAGGCTCACACCCTACATCAAGTCAAAGCTCATAATGTTAGGGCCTTCGCTGCCTCTAAGGCCTTCCAGTCGGGAGTCTCTTTAGAACAAGTCTTAGCAGCATGCCACTGGAAATCACATAATACCTTCACTCAATTCTATCTGAAGGATGTGGCTTGGGCCGATTCAGAGCTCTATCATCTTGGTCCTGTTGTGGCTGCTCAGCAGATCCACCAACAGACTAGTAACTAGAGGATATCTGTACATATGTACATAATTGTGCACCACTTGTATATATATTGCACACATATAGTTAATAAAAAAAAATCAAAAAAAAAATCTCTGGAAGTGCTTCCTCCGGGAGTTTTTTTAATTCTATGGGACTGAACTCATCCCTCTCTTCCCCTACCTCAGAGCAGGTCTGTCAAAAAGGGGGGGGGGGGGGCACGGTCGTTTCTGACGGTCAACTCTTGTTAACCGGATGATGATATTCGACCATAGCCCTAGTTACCGACCTCAAGGTCTACCCAGGCTAGGAAAAGAAATCGTCAGTCTTCTATCATGAGTTCAATTTTTAGTCCCTAGTAACTTACCCGCCAGCCAAGCGGTAGTTATTCAGCTATTGTCCATTGGATAGGATGTATTAACGCAATAAAATTGCAAATTTAATAAGTAAATTAAATTTTTATAAGTTAATACCCTATCCAATGGACACACAAGACCCTCCCACCGACCCCGCTATCAATTTACTAGGGGTCTAATAGGTTTAGACAACGAAAAAGATGCTATGACGTCACGCTGTCTAGACAGGAGGAAGTACGACACGCCATCTGGCGAGTGCACAAGTGCTACGGACCGGCCTGCTGGTGTTAACACAGGACGTCTTTTTCTGGCGTTTGGCGGGCCGGTCTGCGCCGACCGGATAAGCTATTGTACTTATTAAATTTGCAATTTTATTGCGTTAATACATCCTATCCAATGGACAATTGCTTTACCGGTCGCTGCGACCGGTCCCGCCAAACGTCAGAAAAAGACGTCCTGTAAAACTACCAGCAGGACCGGTCACAGAGTGTGCATTCGCCAGGTGGCGCAAGGTATATCATTTCCTGTCTGGTCATAATGACTTCACAGCATCTTTTTCATTTGGTGCGAAAGAATGTGCAGACATTTTTCTACAGAAATAAGTTTTTATTGCGTTAATACATCCTATCCAATGGACAAATGCTATTCCGGTCGGCGTAGACCGGCCCGCCAAACGTCAGAAAAAGACGTCCTGTGTCTCCACCGGCCGGCCGGTCCCTAGTACTAGTGCACTCGCCAGATGGCGTGTCGTACTTCCTTCCTGTATAGACAGCGTGACGTCATAGCATCTTTTTCGTTTGGCGCGAACTAGTGTACACGGATATTATTTTGCCAGAAAATTATTAAGAATTTCAACAGTTTATTTGATTTCTTCAGCGTATTTCTACTGCCATTTTGTTTTCTACACATCATGTCATCTCCTGGCCAACGTAGAGGGAAATGTGGGCACGTTATGGCTAATTTTGACACTCACTCTCACTGCACGCGATGCAGGGACAAGGGAAAGGGTAAGGAACCTTGTGTTTCAGATCCACAGACGTTTAACTGCCAGATATGTAATAACCTCACGTCTGATCAACGCCAGCAATTAGCTACACCTTCACGTAAGCTTAAGAAGGAAAAACATGAAGCTAAACTTTCTGAGCCAACCCCTTCCCAGGATTCTGATCAACTTGTCGACCCGTCAAGCGTGTCTGTTATTGGGGTCGTTGACGAACAGGGATCTGTGAAATCTCCTGCTCCAGTTCCCCCACCTGATAAGAAGCCTAAGAAAGACAATAAGAACAGTAAGAAAGAAAAATCTCCCTCTACAAAGGTTTCTAAACACAGTACTGATGAGAAATTTGCAGAATTGGATAGTAAATGGTCGGAGCGCTTCAGTCGTCTGGAAGCTTTGATAATGGCTAAGAGTTTTGAAACGACCTTCTCTTCAAAGGTGAAAGTTGCACCGACCCACTCACCTCCTCATGATGTTGAGAATATGGCTGAGCCATTCATCTGACCTACTTCAAAGCTTACTGGAACTGGCTTCTCTGCTGAAAAGCATCAGCCGACCAGTCAAGCAGTGACCAGTCAACAGGCTTCTACAACTAAGTTTCCTGGTACGGGCTTCTCTGCTAACAAGCATCAGCCGGCCAGTCAAACTAGAGCTCACCGACCGACTTCAACTACAAGGTTTACTGGACAGGGCTCCTCTGCTATTGTGCATCAACCTACCAGTCAAACCAAAGTTAACCGACCAACAACTACAACTGCTGCTGCTACCAACCAGCCACTGTCATCTGAACCGGCTGACACCGGCTCCCCTACTCTTCACAGATCAAGGCGAGATAGCACCTCCAGTCTTTCTTCTGAGGCCGGTAGCATGTTGTCGGATAACCCACCACTGGATTTATACACTGAAGAAGGGGAGTTATCTGAGGATCAGGATCAGCCTGTAACCGACCCGGACCAACCAGTGTCAGAAGAACAAAATTATAGGGATACTATGCAGGGTATCCGTTCCTTCATGGGCTGGTCACACATCCCAGAAATGGACAGTACAGCTTCCACTTCAGATGATAACCCCTTTGCAGGGCCCAAGACTGTAACTCCTGGCAAAGTGTCGGTTAAAATGCCTACTGAAGACTGGTTATGTAGTAAACTGGCCAAATTGAATCTCACCTTGGTTGAGGGTTATCCCTCCCGTGGATCAGAAGCCGGTGGCCTAGCTAAAGATGTTTTTCTGAGGCCGGCTAGAACACAGTCCAAATGGTATGGGCTTCACACCGACCCTAAAGCTGAATCTTCACAGATTTCATCTTGGAATATAGATGCCTCAAAACTCAACAGCAGCCATGGTCGGATAGCTAAATACACTGGGCTGTCGTCTACTCCACCAGCATCTCGCAGGATATCACAAGAAACACTGCGCAGATGGGAGAGATCTACCAGGGAGACTTCGGTTATATGTAACCAAGCTGCCAGTTTTAACTGTTGTCTGTTCAAGGTGCAGCAGAACATGAAGGACCAGCTGAAGTTTTTGAAGGCAGAAAACAAAGGGAAGGGCTCTACCAAAGCATCTGCAGCAGCTGTGGAACTGACCTATTTGATGGAGTTTAACTGTAGCATTACACAGGCGGCTGCAAAGTCAATGGAACACTTATCAGAGTTCGTTTTCATCACTATGGGTAACTTAACCCTAGTCTGCCGAGATGCATACTTGAGACACCTTAGAACCGGTATCAAGCCGGATACTCTCACAGCACTGAGGTCAGCCCCCCTTCATATCTCAACTTTGTTTCCAGACTCAGTTATTAAGCGGGCAGAAGAGGACATAGCTCAGCTTGAGTCCAAGGGACATGCTGGTGGGTCACAGAACAAAGGTCGGCACCACCCTAATGAGAGGCATGACAAGAAGTCGGTTAACCGGGACTCAAGAGCGGATAAACCCGCCTGGAAAACCATTGGAAGGAAACAGTTCAGAAGAGGAAGAGGTCGTACCACCACCTTCTCATCACGACCAGCCAAGGGCCAGCAGTCATATAAATGACAATTTTTATTGCGTTAATATATCCTATCCAATGGACAATAGTTTATCCGGTCGGCGCGGACCGGCCCGCCAAACGTCAGAAAAAGACGTCCTGTGTCTCCACCGGCTAGGCCGGCCCAGTACCCTGCACTCGCCAGATGGCGTGTCGTACTTCCTTCCTGTCTAGACAGAGTGACGTCATAGCATCTTTTTCGTTTGCCGCATGACTAGTGCACAGGAATTTTTTCAGCTAGAGATATTTTAAAGTTTTCATCAGTCATTTTGTTCTGGAAGCTTTCTTATTGTGTCCAACGGATAGTATTTATATCATGTCTTCTCCAGGACAATGCAGGGGGAGTTGTGGCCACGCCATGGCTAATTTTGACACTCATCAGTATTGTGCACGCTGCAGAGAGAAGGGTAAGGGCTCTGACCCGTGTATTAAAGAACCACAATCAGATAACTGTTCCATTTGTAATGCCTTTTCTGAAGATCAGCGTCAGCAGTTAGCTACACCTTCTTATATATTGAAGAAGGAGAAGCGGGAGGCCAAGAAACTAGTTACGGCCCCACCTCAGGAATCAGAGGAGTTGGTGGACCCCGCTAATGTAGCTGTTATAGGGGCTGTGGATAAAGGTGCTGTGAAATCTCCCTCTCCTGCCCCTCCACCAGAAAAAAAGACAAAGAAGGACTTAAAAAAGGATATTAGGAAGGAAAAATCCCCCCCTGCTAAAGCTTCCAAATCTACCAGTCAGACCAGTGCAGACACTAAAATTGCAGACTTGGACCTTAAGTGGTCGGAACGTTTTAACCGCTTAGAAGCTTTGATTTTATCGAAGAACTTTGAACCTACCTTTTCTGCCAACGTAAAGGTTACACCGACCCATTCACCTCCATCATCTGTTGAAAATGTGTCTGAGCTGTTTATCCGGCCTTCAACTTCATCCACGCTTCCTGGCAATGGCTTCTCTGCTGAAAAGCATCAGCCTACCAGTAAAGCAGTGACCGACAAGCCGACTTCTTCATCTAAGTTTCCTGGTACGGGCTTCTCTGCTACCCAGCATCAGCCGGCCAGTCAAACTAAATCCAGCCGACCTACATCAACCTCCAAGTTTCCTGGACAAGGCTCCTCTGCTAGTATGCATCAGCCTGCCAGTCAAACTGCTAGTAGCCGACCTACTCCACTGGACTCGGTTCAGAACCGACCTGCTGTTACCGACCAACCTCTCCCCACAGGACCGGCCGACACTGGATCTCCTACTCTGCATAGATCTAGGAGGGATAGTGTATCCAGCCTTTCCTCAGAGGCCAACAGTGTCCAGTCGGACCAACCTCCTTTGGATCTATACACGGAGGAAGGTGAACTCTCTGAGGACCCGGATCAAACAGTCATGGACCAGGACCAACCTATTTCGGAAGAACAGAACTATAGAGACAATGCAGGGCATTCGCTCTTATATGGGATGGTCCCATATTCCAGAGGTCGACAACTTAACAGCCACCTCAGATGACAACCCCTTTGCAGGGCCTAAGACTGTGACACCGGGCAAAGTTTCAATTAAAATGCCCACAGAGGAGTGGCTGTGTAAGAAGCTAGGAAAACTAAATTTGACACTAACTGAAGGGTATCCCTCCCGTGGCTCAGAGGCCGGTGGTTTGGCAAAAGATGTGTTTCTCAGACCTCCCCGTTCTTAGTCAAAATGGTATGGCTTGCACACCGACTCCCAGCCGGATCCGACTAAAGTGACCAGCTGGAGTACTGACGCTTCAAAACTTAACAGCAGTTACAGCCGGATTGCCCGTTACACCGGACTATCTTCCACTCCACCGGCTTCACGCAGAATAGCCCAGGAAACGCTGCGCCGGTGGGAAAGGTCGGCTAGAGAAGCCTCCGTTGTGTGTAACCAGGCGGCGAGTTTTAATAGGTGCTTGTTTAGAGTACAACAAAGCATGAAGGATCACATCAAGACACTGTCTTCTGAAAGTAAGGGTAAAGGATCTTCAAAGAGTTCGGTGGCAATTGATGAATTAAACTACCTCCTGGATTTCAATTCAAGCATTACGCAAGCAACAGCAAAGTCCATGGAGCACTTGTCATATTTTGTGTTCATAACTATGGGGAATCTCACCCTGGTCCGTAGGGACGCATATCTTAGCCACCTCAGAACGGGTATCAAGCAGGACACCCTCACAGCTTTGAGAGCTGCCCCTCTTCACATACCGACACTCTTCCTGGATGCAACCATTAAGCGTGCAGAGGAAGACATTGCTCAGTTTGAGTTAAAAGGACACACCGGACAGCAACATAGCAAGGGTCGTTTCCACCCTTATGAGCGTCCGGACAAGAGACAGTGGAAAAGACACCAAATCGGAGAAACCGGATTGGAAAGAAACAGTTTAGGAAAGGGAAAGGACGTTCTTCCACCTACTCCTCCTGACCTGCCAAGGGCCAGCAGTCGTACAAATGACAATCACTGTATGACACCCTTGCAGGGATGACTGCTGGCCGGGAGCCTTCCTCAGACTTTAGTGATTCCTGTTTTTTCAAATGTAAAATCTCATGTTGTTCCAAATGCTCATACTGTGCCCGGGCATTCGCAAAAGAAAGAACTAAGTCCCGGGCCAGTAGATTGTATTTACAGAAATTACATATTAAAGTCTGTGAAAAGTGTTTCTTGTGTCATTCCATTGTCTTGTGTCCAACCTGCAACAACTGAAGACTTACCAATTCAAAGCACTTTCCTTTGGTCTGTCCACAGCGCCCATGGAGTTCACCGTGTTAGCAAAGGAGGTAAAACTGATGGCCATACGCAAGGGTATAAGAATCCACCAGTACCTAGACGACTGGTTGGTGAGAGCCAGATCCCTAGAAACTTGTCTCTGGCACACCCAGATCCTAATCAGCTTGTGCCAGGACCTAGGTTGGCTGGTGAATTTAGAGAAATCAGAACTGGAACCCAAGCAGGTCTTCGATTTGTAGGTTACCAGTTCGACCTCAGGTCCGGCCGGGTCAGACCGACTCCGGACCGGTGGCAAAACCTTCAGGACAAGGTACAAACGCTTCTGTCTCTACCGCCCTGTCCGGTCCGGCAGTTTATGTCCCTGATAGGTCTTTTAACAGCCACAGAAAAACAGGTTCACCTCGGCCGACTACACATAAGACCCATACAGTGGCATCTCAAAAACAATTGGCGGGTACCAGAATCTCTAGAGAAGATTATCCCGCTACCAAGGTCCCTACACCCTCATTTACAATGGTGGCTAGAGGAAGACAATGTGCTTCAAGGTCAACCATTACACCCAGTAAAACATGCTCTGCAAATATTTACAGACGCATCAAAAGAAGGGTGGGGCGCTCACTTAAACGAGTTCACTGCAAGAGGGTCCTGGTCGGTGCCGGAAAGCAAGCTGCACATAAATTATCTGGAGCTCAAAGCAGTGTTTCTAGCCCTCAAAGAGTTCCAAGACCTCTGTGTAGACAAAATAGTTCTAGTGGCAACCGACAATACTACAGTGGTCGCTTACATAAACAAGGAAGGAGGCATGAGGTCGGGCCCACTGTGTGCCCTACTGTGGAGAATCTTCACCTGGTGTTCCCAGCGACAAGTGACCCTAAAAGCCCGGCACATCCCAGGCCATCTCAATGTGATAGCAGACAAGCTATCCAGGCTGGGTCAGACCATCCAGAGTGGTCCCTCCTTCCGGAAGTTTTTCAACAGATTTGCAACCAATGGCACTGGCCTCAAATAGATCTATTTGCCACGAGGTTCAACCACAAGTTACCTCAGTTTGTCTCTCCAGTACCGGACTCCCTGGCTGTAGCAGTGGATGCACTTACTCTGCCATGGGACGATCTGGATGCATACGCCTTCCCACCGACCGCCATATTGGGCAAAGTAGTGGAGAAGCTACTGGACTCCCCGTGCAAGAGACTCATTCTGATTGCCCCCGGGTGGCCCAACATGCCTTGGTTTTGGGACCTAGTGACCATGTCCAGTCAGGTCCCTCTCAGCCTACCCAACCTGCCCAGTCTACTAACACAGCCCTTCTATCAGATCCCTCACAGAAATCTGACAAATCTAAATCTCCATGCCTGGCTCCTAGAGCCTCTAAAATCAAAGAACAGGGCTTCTCTAAGGCAGTGGCAGCAAGAATTGAGGCTCCTCAAAGAAGATCAACCAGATCAGTCTATGAGGCAAAGTGGACCATTTTTACAAAATGGTGCGACTCTAATCAGGTGGACTTCAGGTCACCACCTGTAAAGTCGGTGGCTGACTTCCTAATGTACCTCTTTGAGGACAAGAAGCTACAGCCCAGCACCATTGATGGATACAGGTCTGCCATTTCTGATAAGATAGGTGACACAACAATCAATATCAGCAAAAATGATAATCTCACTCGTCTCTTGGGAAGTTTCCACAGAGATAGACCCAAAGGGTGGAGGGGAGTACCCTCCTGGAACCTGTCCCTGGTATTACACCAGCTAACAAAGGCTCCTTTCGAACCTCTTAGGGAGGCATCTCTGAAGCATTTGACCTTCAAGACTGTCTTCCTTTTGGCCCTGGATTCTGGGAAAAGAAGGAGTGAGATCCATGCATGGCAGCACAAGAACATCAGACACCAAGCCGATTGGTTTAAGGTGTCCCTGTTTCCATCTCCCAGCTTTCTTTCCAAGAATCAGCTGGCCAAAGAGGGTCCAGAGAGTGTAGCCCCAGTGGTCATACCAGCCCTGGCTCCTACTCTAGATAAGTCCCTCAAGTCTGACAGATCCCTTTGTCCAGTCAGAGCCTTACGCTACTATTTGGACAGGACTTCAGACCTCAGGCAGTACAAGGAACTAGTCTTTGTCTCCTTCAAGAAAGGCTTCGACAAATACATCTCCCCTGCCACTATCTCCTCATGGATCAAGCAAACTGCGATCCTATGCTATGAGCTCTCTGATCATCAAGCCCACACCCTGCATCAAGTACAAGGAACTAGTCTTTGTCTCCTTCAAGAAAGGCTTTGACAAAGACATCTCCCCTGCCACTATCTCCTCATGGATCAAGCAAACTGTGATCCTATGCTATGAGCTCTCTGATCATCAAGCCCACACCCTGCATCAAGTTAAAGCGCATGATGACAGGGCCTTCGCTGCCTCTAAGGCCTTCCAGTCGGGAGTCTCCTTGGAGCAGATCTTATCAGCCTGCCACTGGAAATCTCATAATACCTTCACTCAATTCTATCTGAAGGATGTAGCTTGGGCTGACTCAGAGCTCTACCATCTTGGTCCTGTTGTGGCTGCTCAGCAGATCCACCAACAAACTGGTTCCCAGAGGAGATTTGTACCTATGTAAATAGTCATACATATTTGTATATATTGCACATATAGTTAAGGAGCAAAAAAAAAAAAAAAAAAAAACTCTCACGTGCTTCCTCCGGGAGACTTCATTTTATGGGATTGAACTCATCCCTCTCTTCCCCTACCTCAGAGCAGGTCTGTAAAAAAGGGGGGGGGGGCAAGGTCGACTCTGACGGTTCCAGTCCGGTTAACCGGATGATGATATTCGACCATAGCCTTAGGGGTTTTTGACTTCAAGGTCTACCCAGGTTTTAAGACGGAGTTTTCATTATCTCCAACATGAGTTCACACAAGTCCCTAGTAACTTACCCGCCGACCAAGCGGTAGTTATTCAGCTATTGTCCATTAGATAGGATGTATTAACGCAATAAAATTGCAAATTTAATAAGTAAATTAAATTTTTATAAGTTAATACCCTGTCCAATGGACACACAAGACCCTCCCTCCGACCCCGCTATTAGTCTACTAGGGGTCTAATTGGTTTAGACAACAAAAAAGATGCTATGACGTCACTCTGTCTAGACAGGAAGGAAGTACAACACGCCATCTGGTGAGTGCACAGTACTGGGCCGGCCTAGCCGGTGGAGACACAGGACGTCTTTTTCTGACGTTTGGCGGGCCGGTCCGCGCCGACCAGATAAGCTATTGTCCATTGGATAGGGTATTAACTTATAAAAATTTAATTTACTTATTAAATTTGCAATATTGTGTAGCCAAGTTACAGACACGACTGCTGGCCGGGAGCACACCACAGACAATAAACTCTGGTTAAATTTAAATGTAAAGCTTCCTGTTGCATCACATGTTCATTCTGCACCCGGGCATTCCCAAAAGAGAGAATTAAGTCCCGGGTCAGCAGGTTGTCATTACAAAAGTTGCAAATTAAAGTCTGTGAAAAGTGTTTCTTGTGTCACTCAATTGTCTTGTGTCCTACCTGTAACAAATGTCAAAAATGACCTTAAATTAACTATTCAGATACACTTAGTTCCCAACATGCATTGCTATTATTGTACCAACTTTCATTTAAGGTTCTTTAGTAATTATGCCACAATATCAGTTGTGGAGCTATAAGCCCACAAGAAACCACCCAAACCCCTAACAGTAGGGAAACATCTATACATATGAAACATAGCTACATACTAGTTATCATGTTTTGGAAGGCCTGAGCTACACCTGGGCCCACATGTGCTTTATCCGGTATGTAGGACCACACACAATCCGACGTCCAGGTGCCATGGTCCTTGATGTCAGACAGAGGGACCTGCGCCTGGTAAGCCAGGGTGGCACCTGAACGCCGGAAGGAGTGAAAGGTGTAAAAACCTTTTGGAAAACCCATCAGCTGTATGATAGGAGCCAGTGTTTTGTGTACTCTAGAGTCAGTCATAGGTTGGCAATGGTGGCCATTTTTAGTTTGAAATAGTGGCTCAGTACTAGAAGGAGTATATAACTGAGTAGCAGCCTGTAATGCTAGGTAAGGACAGAGAACTTTATCTGACAATCTGGGCAGAGTGATAACTTGGACTTGATCCCTAGATTGAAGGGTTTTTGACCATTTTACTAATAATTTTATGAATGATGTCCCCCCCAGTAAAGTGTCTAGATGTGTCAAATTCAGAGATTGAGTGTGGAGCTAGATTTGACATTCTGAAGAAACCAAAGAAGGCTGTTAAGAAGATTGCTTTCATAGTGATGGGATCAGCAAACCTTGGGCAATACAGAATAATTTCTTTCAGAGTTTCCAGATCCATGATGTGTCTTTTAGTTACCGACAAGGGGCGATTTATTTTGAGGGATTTAACAAAGTACTTGACTTTTGGATGTTCCAAAGCAATGAATGGTATGTCATATACTATGGCCATGGCTTTCAGGGCAGATACATGGTTTATTACCATATTGGTTGACACTTTGTTATACACTAGAAACTCTAGGAACGCCATTACTGTGGATAACAACATGTTACTATGTGACAACTTCATACATATACAGAAGCCTATAAACGTTCGAAATAACATGGCATAACATTGCTTCGTTTTAGGCCTGAAGGCTTCACGTGCCCTTGCATTTGCTTTCCTTTGTAGTTCTCTCGTTGCTTCTGACCCTGAAACACAAAGTATAGTATCTGTAGATACTTATATGGTATAGTCCAGGTCTGTGAACGTAATGTCAGTGGGTAACCACACTGCATTTGGTACCAAACTGTGTAAGACCTGTATGTTAGCCTGAGAATTTTTCCAAGGTGACAATAAGTCGGCCACACAATTGTTCTTTCCCAATACGTGGGTGTACTGTAGTTGAACGTCAGCTAACGCCGCCAAGTACCATGCGTTCCTTGCACAAGCCCCCCAAAATGGGTCCCTAGCTTTGCCTCCTGACAATACCTTGACCACTGCATCATTGTCGCATTTTCTGAAGATGTGGGCACCTTTCCACGCATGCGCATACACCCTAAGAGCGACTAAGATATTGACCATTTCTAAGTGGACGATATCAAGATTTCTGAAACCTTTGGGTATTGCAAGGTGATAAACCATGTCGCCACAACGACCCCCAAGCCCAGTGAGGCAAGCGTCAAGCTCTATGACGTGATCATATTTTTTGTGTGTGTACAAAGATATGCCATTGTAGTTGGGAAGAAACTTTTTGAACCAACGTAGGTCCCTACTGAAGTCTTCTGTGAGGGATCCGGAGCGTGACGTAACAGGTCCAGCATCCTGTTCAAAAATGTACGAGCTGGCCTCACACACTTATGGACATACAGCAGAGTTCCTAATAGAGACTGGAGTTCACGTTTGGTACAATGACTTCTATGATCCCACTTGAGAATTGTATCTTTGACCTCAGCTAATTTATCTGACGGTATTGCTATGGTGCCAGCCACAGTATCCACTTCTATACCTAGACAGAAAGCCTTGGTGGTAGGATGGACCAGTTTTTTCTGACTAATGGTTAATCCTAATTTGGACATGACGTCAAGCAACGTATGGAATGACGCATCCGCGACGCTGGGTGTTCCGTACCCTAGAAAATCATCTATGTAGTTGGTGACGTCATAGTTCATTTGACGCATGACGGAACGCACTGCGTCGCATGTTCTCTGAAAGAATTGCGAGCCGTGACACGTCCCGAATGGGAGGCACGTGCCGCGCCACGTAAGACCTAACAAGTCGTAATCATAGGGGTCGACTTTCAGGTGACGAAATGCTCTACTGACGTCCACTTTGTATATGTGAGCCCCCTTTCCCAGTTTAACCAGGCGTTGCGTCAAGTCGTCGAGCGTCGGGAACGTCAGTTTGAACTCAGAACCCATATATCCATTCTTTTCCACCCCATCGTTCACAGAAAAGCCCTTTGGCCAGCTTAGGTCAATTATGACCCATCTGTTGGATGAATTGGGTTTGAACCTGGTCATGAAGGGGGAGAAATGGGCATTTTTGATTGGATGTTCTAAGAAAGGGCCTACTATGGCTCCAAACTCTCTTTCTTCAGTGAGATATGTCTCAATATCTTTTGGATATTCAACTGCAGATTTGTGATTATTACTGTCACTTTTGAGAGTACACTGTCTGTTAAAACCTAGGGGAAACCCAAATTGAAGGAATTCTAGCAATTGCTTGTCCCAGTAGTCCACTAAGTAGTGTTTCCACTGATCTACATTCAGTTGGGATCGTACTGGTATCCTAGCACCTAAGAAGTTGGGTTTGTTACCAAGTTTGACTTTTTTATGTAACTCAATGGGACATTGAATGCTCATAGGACTGATGTCCACGTTTCCAGGTAATATTGGTTCAGTGAGGGGAATGAAACCAAAATTATGGCTAGATTGTTGTTTGCAGAGAGTATAGGTGGGCCCTTCCCCCATTTCCCTGTCTGGTGTGTATGTGTCAACATATATGATTGAGCTCATGAACTTGTCATCTTTGTATGCATTGACGTCATACAACAATCTATGTTCCTCGACATTACTCAGTGTGATTGTATTATCACAATGTGGTTTTGTGTCAATATCGGGGTTGGCTACTTCCATTGCCACTTTATTGGCAATGTTGAATTTGTCATTAACATTGAAAGTAGTGTCGTGGTGCACCTGCACTTCACTGTTTTGTAAACAGTCCGCCCCCGCAGCTGACCTACATAAATCAGTTCTGCTTGCGTGCAGACAACTTTCCTCCCCCGCATTTAATTCAGAAGCGGATTGGTTGGCTGTTTCTACCCGTTTAACAAAGGTGTTTGTACGCATTGTGGGTTGGTTGTCTGTTTCTTTGTTTCTAAAAATAGATGCGGATTGATTGCCTGTGTCTGCATCTCTGATGGTTTGGTTGCCTGTTTTTACTTTACTATGACCCGCCCCCGCATTGTTTTTAAAAACAGCCAGTGAGTGTTTTAATGGACGGACTACCAAGCTTTTAACTTGACCTGGGTTCACATCTTTCCTGTAAAAGATCTTGGTGGAATACTGTTTACATGTACCCATACTCTGGGAATCGACTTTAGTATTTGAAGAATGACTGATACAATGTAATGTCTTAGCATAACCCACTTCACCTGGGGTACATTTTTTGACTATATTGAGTACACTCTTGTCAGTCACATTATTACTATTTTTACACTATTGTTCACAGTATTACCATAGCTGCCCTCCCCAACTATCTTAGGGAGGCAGCCTGTTACTCGTTTTTTGTACGTTTAACATTGCAATCTTTTTCACTATGGCCCAACTGTTTTCCCTGCGATAAACAAAAAGCACAAATGTGCTTATGGAATCTGCCACCTGTTTCATGGTCTTTTGTGAATTGGCAGGTTCCATTCTGAAACTGCTTACAATACCATGGCCTTTTTTCAAAAGTTTTTGTCCCACTTTTTTGCCAATTACCCACGTGTTTTTGTGCGTGAGCCCTTCTTATTCTTTCAATTCTATTTGTGTCTTGCCATGATACTACCCCCCTTTCAATTTCACATAAAAGTACTGCATGAGCAGCTTTTGCCCCTTGCCATGCAAAATCAGTGGCATCTTCCATAAGATCCCCTTTCTCTTTTCCCTAATTACTTCATCTTTTTCATCTACTATATTTCTGCAGAATCCCTGTACCCATTGGGCCATTGTAAGTTGGTCGTATGTTAACCTTGTACGATTTACACCCCCCAAAATTGCCTCATGAGGCCATGCAACTTTTTTCTTTACATACACGTCAACGGGGCCCCCCCTTCTTGATTTAATTTTGTCAGTTTCTGTACCTTCTACCCCTTTTTCAGCTTCTAATTCCCTTATTCTACCGTCTATTTGTTTTTGAATTGATTTTCTACTTCTGATAGTGGATAAACTGGGCAAGACCTGGCCCTCGCCTTCAGAAGACTCACTGTCTGACGTCATATTACTACTGTGGTTATTCAATACAGTTCTACTTAACTTTGGATGTTTTCCCTTCAATGCTTGTCTTTGATCCGTCGTTGAATCCACCTTCCTTTCTACCAAGTCTAGTCGGTCGTTCACCCGTTGTAACTGCTTCAGGATCTGGGTTTGGATGTCAGCTTGCAGGCTGGTCTGGTCTGTGGACTTATGACGCCCACCCCCACTGCCACCAGAACTAACAGAGTCCAACTCTTTCACAGCCTTTTTACCATTCACACCACCATTCCATTCTTCTGCGTCAGTATCAGTCTCTGTTTCCACTGGCACTGGTCTCACACACTTGTTTCCTGTGGGTGGGAAATGTTTCTCACCACATTTCTTACACATTTTTTTCTGTGGCATTTTTATGGTGTTTATATAGTTTGTATTGTTATAAAATAGTCACTGAAAAAACACAATTCACCTCAGTGCTCTGGACAGACAGGATCAAGCTTGGTAATTTATCACCAAATAACACTTAATCGACCAAAATTGGCAATTGCCAAGGGAAAAAATATATAGGTTAGACCGTCCCTCAATCGCCGGGAACCAAGCATAAAAATGTATGTCAAGAGCCTTCTGAGGAGGTAGCAGCCGCACCACACATAAGTCTATAAAATCTTCTAAAATCACATATAAAAACTTCTATCACAGTTCGAGTTTAAGTTCTTCATGTTTACAGTTCAACTTCCCAACATAAACTGAGGAAAAGTACTGGGGTTATTAGGTGGTAAGTTCAATGGCCAATTATTTCAAAACCCTTGTTACCATGGTGATGACCTTTGTTTGTCAACATGTTTACCTGTATTGGCATTAGACTGGTACTCCACACTGACAGGTTGGCGCAGGACTGACTTGGGCAGTGCCTTGACACTGCCCCCCCATTGGTACTCCAGGCCTTGCCTTAAAAGAGTTTCAAAACCTCTGTGCAAACAAGATAGTACTTGTGGCAACTGACAACACTACAGTGATATCGTATATAAACAAGGAAGGAGGCATGAGGTCGGGCACACTCTGTGCCCTATTATGGAGGATCTTGACCTGGTGTACCAGACATTGAGTAACTCTAAAACCCCGACATATTCCCGGGCGGCTGAATGTGTTAGCAGACAAGCTATCCAGGCTAGGCCAGACCATTCAAACAGAATGGTCACTCCTTCCCAAGGTTTTCCAAACTACATGCAACAGGTGGCATAGATCTATTTGCCACGAGGTTCAACAACAAGTTACCTCAGTTCGTGTCGCCAGTACCGGACACCTTGGCAATAGCAGTGGATGCACTCAGTATGCCATGGGAGAATCTGGACGCATACGCCTTCCCACCAGCGGCCATCTTGGGCAAAGTGGTGGAGAAGTTACAGGACTCCCCTTGCAAGAGAATCATTCTGATTGCTCCGGGGTGGCCAAACATGCCTTGGTTTTGGGATCTGGTGACCATGTCCAGTCAGATCCCACTGAGCCTGCCCAACCTGTTGACACAACCTTTCAATCGGATCCCTCACAGAAATCTGACAAACCTAAATTTCCATGCATGGCTCCTAGAGCCACAGCAATCAAGGAGCAGGGCTTCTCTGAAGCAGTGGCAACAAGGATTGAGGCTCCTCAAAGAGGATCAACCAGATCAGTCTATGAGGCAAAGTGGGCCATTTTTACAAAGTGGTGCATCACTAATCAGGTGGACTTCAGGGTACCCCCTGTAAAGTCAGTTGCTGACTTTATGTATCTTTTTGAGGACAGGAAGTTACAGCCCAGCACCATTGATGGATACAGGTCCGCCATTGCTGATAAACTGGGAAATTCAACCATCAGCAAAGATGAAAATCTCACTCGCCTCTTGGATAGTTTCCATAGAGACAGACCGAATGTTAGAAGGGGTATCCCTTCCTGGGACCTATCTTTGGTCTTACACCAGCTGACCAAGGCCCCCTTTGAACCAATCAAGGAGGTTTCCTTGAAGTATTTGACCTTCAAGATTGTTTTCCTATTAGCCCTGGGTTCAGGCAAACGCAGAAGTGAGATTCATGCTTGGCAAAACAGAAATATCAGACACCAATCTGACTGGTCAAAGGTGTCCCTGTACCCATCTCCCAGCTTTCTGTCCAAGAACCAGCTGGCCAAGGAGGGTCCAGACTGTGTGGCCCCAGTGGTGATACCAGCCCTGGCCCCAACCCTGGATAGATCCCTCAAGTCTGATAGGTCACTCTGTCCAGTCAGAGCTTTGCGTTACTACTTGGACAGGACCTCAGACCTCAGGCAGAATAAGGAGTTGGTCTTTGTCTCCTTCAAGAAAGGTTTCGACAAGGATATCTCACCTGCCACTATCTCCTCATGGATCAAGCAAACTGTGATCCTATGCTATGAGCTCTCAGACCAGGAGGCCCACATCTTGCATCAGGTCAAAGCCCATGATGTCAGGGCCTTTGCTGCTTCCAAGGCTTTCCAGTCTGGAATTTCCTTGGAACAGATCTTGTCAGCCTGTCACTGGAAGTCACGTAATACCTTCACGCAATTTTATCTGAAGGATGTGGCTTGGGCCGACTCCGAGCTCTACCACCTGGGGCCTGTAGTGGCTGCTCAGCAGATCCACAAGTAACCCAGGGAGAGAGGAGATTTTGTAAATATGTGAATATTGTATATATATATATATATATGTATATAAATAAAAAACAAAAACAAAAAACAAAAAAAACAAGACCACTGCCGTGGTATGATCTCCCGCCGCACTTACTCAAAAAGTAGGTGAACAACATATTTGACAAAACTCCTTTAAATTGAATAGTTTTGCTGTTATAAATTATTTAAATCAAAAAAGTTAAAATAGCTATTACTGAGTTAGCTATGGACCTACAGCTTTCAAAATTTGCAATGAGTTATTTGAGAAAAATTGGCTAAGTACAATACTTTTAAGAGATAATTCGCATTTACTCATTTTGAGTAGGTGAGTAATTATCTACGGGTCTGAAACTTCACCATGTGAAAGCTCTCCCAAAAGTAGATGAATGAGTTATTTGAGAAAAATTGGCTATCTGCAATACTTTTAGAGATAATTCGCATTTACTCATTTTGAGTAGGTGAGTAATTAGCTATGGGTCTGAAACTTCACCAAGTGAAAGCTCTCCCAAAAGTAGGTGAATGAGTTATTTGAGAAAAATTGGCTATCTGCAATACTTTTAGTGATAATTCACATTTACTCATTTTGAGTAGGTGAGTAATTAGCTATGGGTGTGAAACTTCAAGTGAAAGTTCTCCCAAAAGTAGGTGAATGAGTTATTTGAGAAAAATTGGCTATCTGCAATACTTTTAGCGATAATTCGCATTTATTCATTTTGAGTAGGTGAGTAATTAGCTATGGGTGTGAAACTTCACCAAGTGAAAGTTCTCCCAAAAGTAGGCGAATGAGTTATTTGAGAAAAATTGGCCATCTGCAATACTTTTAGAGATAATTCGCATTTACTCATTTTCAGTAGGTGAGTAATTAGCTATGGGTCTGAAACTTCACCATGTGAAAGCTCTTCCAAAAGTAGGTGAACGAGTTATTTGAGAAAAATTGGCTATCTGCAATACTTTTAGCGATAATTCGCATTTACTCATTTTCAGTAGGTGAGTAATTATCTATGGGTCTGAAACTTCACCATGTGAAAGCTCTCCCAAAAGTAGATGAATGAGTTATTTGAGAAAAATTGGCTATCTGCAATACTTTTAGAGATAATTCGCATTTACTCATTTTCAGTAGGGGAGTAATTAGCTACGAGTCTGAAACTTCACCATGTGAAAGCTCTCCCAAAAGTAGATGAATGACTTAAAAAGTAGATGAACAACTTATTTGAGAGAAATTGTGTAGCTGCAATACTTTTGAAGATATAAGGCATTTACTCATTATGGTTATCATTAAAAATTGACAAAGTAGCTATTACGGTTGGCGAGATATTTGTCATTTTTCACATTTTCACCAAAAGTAGCAATAAAGTAGCCATTACTCACTTGTACATTGAGCAACAGTTGTGAAACTTAAATATGTTACAGTTCACAAAAAAGTAGATGAACAACTTATTTGAGAGAAATTGTGTAGCTGCAATACTTTTGAAGATATAAGGCATTTACTCATTATGGTTATCATTAAAAATTGACAAAGTAGCTATTACTCACTTAGCTATGGAGATACACTTCCAAACTAGTGACCATGTTGTAGCTGTGGAGATAGTAGCTGAACAACATATTGGAACAAAATTGTGTAGCTGCAATACTTTTGAAGATATAAGCCATTTACTCATTATGGTTATCATCAAAGTAGCTATTACTCAGTTAGCTATGGAGTTACAGCTGTGAAAATTCACAATACAGTATATCTAAAAGATAGGTGAACAACATATTCGACAAAAATCCTCTATATTCAATAGTTTTTGAGTTATAAGTGACTTGCTCAATGGTCAAATGTTAAACTTAGTATAGCTATTACTCAGTTAGCTATGGTGCTACACCTTGGACACCTCACCATGATATAGTACATGAAGGAGTTGTTGAACAACATATTTCAGGCCAATATTGTAAGTAACAGTTACAAAGACAAAATCAATTTACTCATTTTGCTCATTGTTAATAACAGAAAATAGCTATTACTCACTTAGCTATGAAGATAGAACCCTAAAAATGGTACCATCTTGTAGGCATGGAGAAAGTAGCTGAACAACGTATTTTACAGAAACACTCTAAATGCAGTCGTTTTGGAGTTATGAGCACTTTACTCAAAGTAGCCACCATTGCTATTACTCGCTTAGCTATGGTCCTAGGTGTGAAATAACAGCATCAAATGAAAGGACATAAGCAATAAGGTCATAAAAAACATTGAAAAGGCAAAGGAGAAACAACCAGTGTGTGATGTACAGCCCTTTATAAAAGCGCGACACACACTCAATAACACACGAACACACGCACGGAATGCGTTTTATAATCTCCCACCCAGCCGGCGGGAGATAAAAACTGTGCTTTGCTTCCTTCGGGAGGTTTATTTCTTCTTCTTATGGGACTGAACTCACCCCTCTCTTCCCCTACCTCAGAGCAGGTCCGTTAAAAAAGGGGGGGGGTAAATAATCGGTTGACCGGCTTCCGGTAACCTACTGTAGCCTTAAGGGTTTCTGACCTCAAGGTCGACCCAGGCCTGAAAGAAATTTTGTTAGTTCTGTTATGAGTTCACCCAAGTCCCTAGTAACTTACCCGCTGACCAAGTGGTAGTTATTCAGCATTTGTCCATTGGATAGGATGTATTAACGCAATAAAATTGCAAATTTAATAAGTAAATTAAATTTTTATAAGTTAATACCCTATCCAATGGACACACAAGACCCTCCCACCGACCCCGCTATCAACTTACTAGGGGTCTAAGACAACGAAAAAGATGCTATGACGTCACACTGTCTATACAGGAAGGAAGTACGACACGCCATCTGGCGAGTGCACTAGTACTGGGTACCGGCCGGCCGGTGGAGACACAGGACGTCTTTTTCTGACGTTTAGCGGGCCGGTCTGCGCCGACCGGAATAGCATTTGTCCAATTTACTTATTAAATTTGCAATTTTGAAGTTTTACAACGAACTATTCCATTTTATTTTATTTCAAGTAGTACGAATTATTTCTACTAGTTTACTGATCATCATGTCGTCTCCTGGACAGAAACGAGGTTCTTGCGGGCATGTTATGGCCACTCGACAACAAGAAATGCGCGTGTTGTTGTGAGAATGGGGTGGGAGACGATCCCTGTGTGAAGAAATTAGATTGCCAGATATGTAAGGCGTTTACGCCTTCTCAGATTCTACAATTATCCACCCCGACTTACAAAGTAAGAAAACACGGAGAGCAGAAGAAATCTGAAGCAAGCAGTGACGCGACCCCCACTTTCGTGGACCCTTCAGATGTAATTCTGTTGGAACGGGTTAGTACTGACAAGCTGTCTTCAGTTGAATCTGATGGCTCTCCAAGATCCAGCAAACGTAAACACAGCAGTAAGCTCACTTCAGATGATATCAAGTCCCTTGATGACAAGTGGAGCGAGAGGTTTTCCCGTCTGGAAGCTATGCTGAGTAACCAGTCCTTTGCTGTTCTGGTGAGACCTGTCAGCTCACCTTCTGTGGTGACTAGAGAACACCCTTTCTTTGATCCGGGTGCTTCTACTAGTGTTATGTTTGCTGAGAGTACTGGTTCCGGTCTTGCTCAGACTGCCAGTGAATCTGCACAGTTGACGGCTACCCAACCTCCGCTGGGGGTTCCCGGTACGAGTGCTGTGAGAGATGTGAATGGGAGTGCTACCTGCCCTGTTCAGGGTCCTGGTACCTCTGATGTGGCCACCCAGCCTTTACAGGCTCCCGGTGCTGAGTTGGCCACCCAGCCTTTACAGGCTCCCAGTGCAGGGACAGCCACCCAGCCTCCACAGGTGCAGGTCCTGAAGTTCTGCCCACCGGCATTGAGTCTATGCAGTTGAATAAGCCACTTCCCGGTGTACGACCGGATGAGTTTGCCGTTGAATCTGAAAGTGAGGCAGAAGTGAATGGGGAACCGGCTTCACCAGCTAGTATCGACGTCCAGGGTGAACTGATACAACTGACCAGGACCTCTCTGAAGATGCCAACTACAGGAAGACTATCAGAGGGGTCAGATCCTTCATGGGCTGGCATCAAATCCTTGATTACGACAGTACATCTTCCTCCGTGGTTGATAACCCTTTTATAACCGGTAAAGTGTCAGTCAAGTTACCAGTAGATGAATGGTTGTGCAGGAAATTTGAGAGACTGAATGTAACTGTTGCTGAAGGGTATCCTTCCAGGAACTCTGAGACTGGTGGACTGCTGCGCAACCAGTTTGTGAAGACACCCAGGTCATCAAAATGGTATGCAATGCACTGTGGGAAGAAGGACTCTGCTTGTACAACTGTGTGTGACTGGTCTCCGGAACCGGCAAAACTTAACAGCACCTTTACCAGAGTGGCCAGACGTAGTTTGCCTTCTGTCCCTGCTTCCCGTACCTTCAGCCAAGATACCTTAAGAAGGTGGGAAAGGGCGTTCCGGGAACAGTCAGTGATGTGCAACCAGGCTGCTGGTCTGTCAAGATGTTTGACAAAAGTACAGGACTCCATGATTACACAGTTGAAGTCACTCAGCGTGGACACAGGGAAAGGCAAAGCAGCAGAGAGAACGCAACAAGCAGTTGAAGAGCTGGAATATCTGGTGACATTCAACCGGAGACATTCACAAGCTATGCAGCGTACAATGAAGGATCTCTCAGAGAGAGTATTTATCAGCATGGCCAACCTCACTCTGGCACGTAGAGACAGCTATTTAGAATTTATACGTGGTGGAGTAAAGCCAGATACCTTGACTGCCTTACGTACAGCACCAGTCCATCTTCATTCACTGTTTCCAGACAGTTTACTGGTTAAGGCGGAAGATGAAATCTCACGTAGTGAGGAGAGGCGTTCTTCTGGCAGTGCACACAGGAAATCCGGACGTTTTCATCCGTACGTTTCCTCAAATGGCAGATCAAACACAACAACCGGACCGGAAGCCCACTACACCGACCTGGAAACAAATTAGAGACCGGCAAACTGTGCAGAAAGGTCGTGGTAAAGCCTCAAACTTCACCCAAAAGCCTGCTAAGGGGTTCAAGAAGCATAAATGACAATTACTGTGTTGTAAATGTATCCGGAGTGAAGAACTCCGTTCATGTAGCCGGCAAGAAGCAAGATTTGAACCAGTGACAAGCAAGAGCGAGACTGTAATTTTACATGTCACCGGGTTGCCACAAAAGAAAGGTGTAAATCCCAATTATTTTTTTTTTTGTTTTAATAGTTTTTATTTCTGCATATTATAAATGTACATATCATTTGATACAAAGCCGCCTCGAACAGGCAATAAATGATTTGATCTAAATTACATTTATAGTATAAGTACTGGTATCTCTTTTCGCATTGTCAACAGTATAAACTGTGCATGAACATGTTTTTACAGGGTTAACAATTTTTGTCAGACCTAGTGTAAATTACAAGGAACAATTAGTAGTAGAAAATTATAGACAGGTCTAACCAAGTGTAAGATTCTCACTTTTCAAACAAAGGGTACCACTTTTCCCATATTTTAAGGAAGGCACCTTCTTTACCAGTTAGAGTTGCAAAATATTTTTCTTCCTCATAAGCTTTACTCAATCTATATTTAAGTATTAGTACATTCAGGACACCCTTGTTTTGACTTGTATCTAGTATATATTTTTTGGTTACCAACATAATTACGTTTAGTGGAGTTCTGTTGTTATCCTTATTAAAGTAGCCCAAAATAATTTCCATTTTTAAAAAATGAATGATTAATCCTATTTTTTGTTGTATCAAATTTTCAATTTCCCTCCAAAAATCTTGCACTCTATTGCATTCTACAAACATATGGAGAATTGATTCTTTTCTATTACAATGATTACATAGTTCGCTATCTGATATTTTTAATTTATACAGGTAAGACTTTGTGTTCAAAATTCTATATAGTAGCTTCATTTGGAACCATATCAGATAATTGTTATTCACAGTTTTATGACATATATTGAATATAAGTCTCCATGTGTCTGCATCGATATTTATTTCTAGATCTATTTCCCAGTGGGTTTTCATCTTATTTTTATTTTCATTATTTTTGCTAAGGATAGCATTAAACCCACTGGCACCCTTTTTGTTTTTTCACAGTGGGATGAGATAAAATGGGACAAAAGGTCTCTGGGCCTCTATGTTATGAGATGATAGAGACTTATGTTTTTTTATCATGTCTTTAACATTTCTTTGGACTCTAAGAAAATGTAGCGGGTTGATTGAGGTGAAGTTATATTTGTATCTGATTTCATCTAATGTCATCACTGAACCATCCGATTTAAGTATATCGCTCACACTAACTATACCCTTTTCCAACCATTTTGGTAGATACATGTCCTTGATGGGTATGATTTTATTATACCAGAGTGGGCTCGATAGTAAATCGGTATTATTTTGGATTTTAATTATATTTGTGAGATGCTGCCAGGCATCAAAAACATCCAACCAAAATTTATTCCTGGTGCGTTTTTTCATTACATTATAATATTCAGGCCCAAATTGGATGAGTCTGTCCAAGCCTATTTTGAAAGTTTTTACAAAGAGTTTTGTCCATAAGGTTGTTTCTTCTGTTAAAAGAAGTCTTCTTACCCATGTGACCTTTAGAGATATTAAATGATTTTTCAAGTTTATCATCTTTAGTCCTCCCAGTTTCTTGTCTAAGCTGAGAGTGAATCTGCTTATTTTGTCAGGTTTTGAGGACCAAATAAACCTATAGAAAATATTACTAATTTCAAAGATGTACATATCTCCAGGGTTAGGTAGTGCTAAAAATAAATGGTTCAATTTAGCCAAAAGGAATGTGTTGATAACAGTTACTTTCCCCAGGGGTGTGAGATACCTTTTGTTCCATTTACTAATTGTTTCCTGTATTTCAGCTATCTTTCGATCATAATTAGTTTTCACACATTTGTCTAAATCCACCGAGAAATCGATACCCAACAATTTAAATTGAGAGATTGTTGAGAAATTACGATGACCAACTAAGATACTATCTTTGCAATTTTTCTTTTTACCTATCCAAACTATTTGTGTTTTGTCGGTATTTACTTTTAATCCTGAATAAGAGCCAAAAATTTCTAGAGTGTTGAGTGCTGCCTGCAAAGACTCTGAACTGCCATTTAGTATTAGGGTAGTATCGTCAGCAAACTGAGTGAGTTTGATTTCCTCATCTTCTATCTTTATACCTTGTATATTGTTATTGTTTTTTATTAGAACAGTCAAAATTTGTGCTACAATGATAAAAAGATAGGGTGCAATGGGATCCCCCTGCCTGCATCCTTGTTCTATGTCTATGAAGTCTGATAATACTCCACATTGAGTAACAGTGGCCTTGATATTATTGTTAAACAATTTGACCCATGATACTATATCTTTTGGAAAGCCTAAGAAAGATAATGATTGATAAATGAAGGACCACGAGATAGAATCAAAGGCCTTTTCAAAATCAATAAGGACTAGCATACCAGGTATATGTTTGTCTTCAGTAAATTTCATTAGGTCATATACAAGTCTAGTGCATTCCCCGATATATCTACCAGGGACAAAACCGCTCTGTGCAGTATCTATTATTCCATTAAGGTAAGGTTTAATTCTATTTGCAATTGCAGCAGAGGCCAATTTGTATATAACTGACAGCATCGACAAGGGGCGCCAATTCTTGATTCTATCTCGTGGTTTCCCCTTTTTAGGGAGGCAAGTAAGAACACACTGTCTCAAGGATGGAGGAAGTGTCCCTTTGTCAAAGCTAAAATTAATTGCTTTTGTGACACAAAATTTCATGTCTTTCCAAAAAACTTTAAGAAATTCAAATGGTATACCGTCCAGGCCTGGGGTTTTATTATTCTTAGTATTTTTTAGGGCGTTTCCTAATTCGGTGATTGTAAGATATCCTTCCATGGTCCTGGAATGCTCTTTTGCCAAAGTCCTAACTTTATATTTCCTCAAAATTTCGTGCAAGTTCCCTATTCCTATGTTTTCTTTTGCCTTATAGAGATTTTCATAGAAGTTTTTAATTTCATGTAGGATTTCCTGTTGGTCTCGCGTATATGTCATATCATCCTTACAGAGGCATTTAATTGTCTTTTCAAGAAAATGACTTTTTTCTAGTGCACAAAAGTATTTTGATGGCCTTTCACCTTCAGGGACCCATTGCATCCTAGATCTTATCATATGGCCTTGCATTTTGTTTTTTCTTATTTCTGTGAGTTCTTGTTTTTTCAATTCCAAGATTTCCAGGCTTGTTTCCAAAATCCCAATTATTGTTACAATCATACAGAAATAAAGCATGTGAACGATGTTTCCTGTGTAGGTCACTTGAGTTCTGCAAATACTGCCACAAATGTCCCAACTGTTGTCATACATCCACTTGTAGGGGCAAGGCTACAGCAGTTTTGGGAGAAATGGGAGGCTCTGGGTTCGAGTCCAAAAGTAGTCACAATACTAAGAGAGGGTTACACCCTTCCCTTCTGGTTCAGACCCAATCTAACCAGGTCACCAACTGTCATAAGCAACTATGTCAACCCACAAAGACTGGAGGCACTGTATCAGCTGACAAACAAAAATGCAGTCGAACTGGTAGGAAACCAAAACTCACTGGGTTTTTACAACCGGCTATTTTTGGTACCCAAACCCAACAACCGGTGGAGACCTATCCTGGACCTGAGCACCTTGAACACCTTCCTAAACACAGAGTCGTTCAAAATGGAGAAAACAGAAACAATAAGGACCTCCCTTCAGATAGGGGAGTGGGTCACTTCCATAGACTTCAAGGACGCATACTTCCACATACCAATTCACTGTCAGTCCAGGAAATACATGCCTTTTCACATCCAGGGTCAGTCCTACCAATTCAAAGCCCTACCCTTTGGTCTGTCCACAGCACCTATGGAGTTCACAGTGGTGGCCAAAGAGGTCAAACTGATGGCCTTACAGAGGGGTACAAGAATCCACCAGTACCTGGACGACTGGTTGGTGAGAGCCACGTCCCACCAAACTTGTCTCCAGCATACACAGACCTTGGTAGCTCTCTGTCGAGAACTAGGGTGGCTGGTGAACGAGGAGAAGTCAGAACTGGATCCAAAACAGGTCTTCAACTTCAAACCAGTTCGACCTCAAGGAGGGCAAGGTCAGACCCACACCAGAACGTTGGCAGACCTTAACAGACAAGATATTGTCAATCCTGTCCGGTCTGTCCAGTCCGACAGTTATGTCCCTTATAGGACTTCTGACAGCCACAGAAAAACAAGTCCACCTAGGTCGACTTCACATGAGACCCATACAGTGGCACTTGAAAAACAACTGGAAGGTACCAGAATCACTGGAAAAGGTGAAACCCGTTCCTAGGTCGCTCCACCCTCACTTAAGGTGGTGGCTGGAGGAAAGCAATGTTCTTCCAGGTCAACCATTACACCCACTAAAACATGCTCTGCAGATATTTACAGACACATCAAAAGAAGGGTGGGGCGCTCACTTAAACACACTGAAAGGGGAACCTGGTCAGTTCCAGAAAGCAAGTTGCACATAAATCACTTCGAGCTAAAGGCAGTCTTTATGGCCTTAAAAGAGTTCCAAGACCTCTGTTCCAACAACATAGTCCTGGTAGCCACAGACAACACAACAGTGGTTGCCTATATCAACAAAGAAGGGGGGATGAAGTCGGGCTCCCTGTGTGCCCTATTGTGGAGAATCCTGTCCTGGTGCACCAGGAAGCAGGTAACTCTCAAAGCACATCACATCCCCGGCCGGCTGAACGTGATAGCAGACAAGCTATCCAGGCTAGGCCAGACCATTCAGACGGAATGGTCCCTTCACCCAGAAGTGTTCAAAGCTATATGCTCCCGGTGGCACCAGCCACAGCTGGACCTGTTTGCCACCAGGTTCAACTACCACACTTTGTATCACCGGTTCCAGACCCCCAGGCATGGGCAGTGGATGCACTCAGCCTGTCATGGGAAAATCTGGACCCATTTGGGCAAAGTGGTGGAGAAGTTGCAGGACTACCCTTGCAACAGGATTATTCTGATTGCCCCAGGGTGGCCCAACATGCCCTGGTTTTGGGATCTAGTGGCAATGTCCAGTCAGATTCCCCGTGTCTGCCAACCTGCCCAATCTGGTGTCCCAACCATTCAACCAGACCCTGCACAGGAACTTGTCAAACCTGAACCTACATGCCTGGCTCCTAGAGCCACAGCAATCAAGGAGCAGGGGTTCTCTGAGGCATTGGCAGCACGAATTGAGGCTCCTCAGAGAGGATCAACCAGATCTGTCTATGAGGCAAAGTGGACCATTTTTACAAAGTGGTGTCGCAGTAATCAGGTGGACTTCAGGGCACCACCTCTGAAAGCCATAGCTGACTTCCTGCTGCACTTATTTCAGGACAGGAAGTTACAACCAAGTACCACTGATGGATACAGATCAGCCATTGCTGACAAGTTGGGCAACTCCACCATTAATGTCAGCAAAGATGAGAATCTCCCCCGTCTCTTGGATAGTTTCCATAGAGACAGGCCCAAGGGCAGGAGGGGTATACCGTCCTGGAACCTGTCCCTGGTATTACACCAGTTGACTAAGGCTCCCTTTGAACCCTTAAAAGAGGCCTCACTAAAACACTTGATCTTCAAGATTGTTTTTCTGTTGGCCCTGGTAAACGCAGGAGGGAGATCCATGCTTGGCTTCACAAGAATATCAGACACCAGTCAGACTGGTCTAAGGTGTCCTTGTACCCTTCACCCAGCTTTCTATCCAAGAATCAGCTGGCTAAGGAGGGCCCAGATAGTGTGGCTCCAGTGGTCATACCAGCCCTGGCCCCCTCTTTGGATAAGTCACTCAAGGGTGACAGGTCTTTGTGTCCAGTCACAGCCCTTAGGTATTACTTGGACAGGACTTCAGATCTTAGGCAGAACAAGGAGTTGGTCTTTGTCTCCTTCAAGAAAGGTTTTGGTAAAGTCATCTCACCTCCCACCATCTCCTCATGGATCAAACAAACTGTGATCCTTTGTTATGAGCTCTCTGATCAGGAGGCCCTCACACTACATTAGGTCAAAGCCCATGATGTCAGGGCTTTTGCTGCTTCTAAGGCCTTCAAATCGGGGGTCTCCTTAGAGCAGATTCGGTCAGCCTGCCACTGGAAATCCCATAACACCTTCACACAATTCTATCTGAAGGATGTGGCTTGGGCTGATACAGAGCTTTTTCACTTAGGGCCAGTGGTGGCTGCCCAACAGGTTCACCACCAAGCCCAAACAAGAGGAGAGTGCCCGTGAACGGGCACTGTGTCAGCTGACTGAGTGTTTTTGATTTGTGAAGGTGATTAGAGGACAGAATAATTATCAGGAAAAGGGCTGTACAGAAATACAGTAAATGGTAACTGAACAGCAAGTTCGAAAGAAATTCCGAAGCTGACAGAAGAAAAGGATAAAAAAGTTGTGCCCTGTAAATGGTATTATGAAGGAAAATAACAAGGTAATTGTTTAAGTGTAAAAAATAGGTTAAAACATGTTTAAAGAAATACTACAAATGCAATATCCTCGTTCGACCTTGAAGAAGGGGTCCAAGGTCAAATCTAACCACACAAATACATTCCCAGCCCATGATTTCCTATGGTTTACCATTCCAAACCTCTAGGACCAATTATAAATGAGTTATAAGCACTTTTAAGCTTGGCTGTCCTCATTTGACCTTGAAGGAGGGGTCCAAAGGTCAAATCTGACCATACCAAAAGATTCCGAGCCAATGATTTCCTATGGGATGGTTTACCATCCCAAATCTCTGTCACCAATAATAAGCGAGTTGTAGGCACTTTCAATTTTCGCTATCCTCATTTGACCCTGAAGGAGGGTTCCAAGGTCAAATCGGACCATATCAACAGATTCACAGCCCATGATTTCCTGTCTGTTTACCATCCCAAACCTCTGGGACCAATAATAAGCGAGTTATAAGCACTTTTAAGTTTGGCTATCCTTGTTTGACCTTGAAGGAGGGGTCACTGAAGGTCAAATCTGACCACACCAAAAGATTCCCACCCCATGATTTCCTACAGGTTGGTTTATCATCCCAAACCTCTAGGATCAATAATAAGGGAGATATAAGCACTTTTCATGACTGACAAAAAACACCTGTGGCGGCCATCTTGTTTCTCAAAATGAGGCCAAAAATATTCCCAGACAACATTTTATGGTTATTAATATATACTGCAAACTTAAGAAAGCTAGCTATAATATTTTTTTTCATCAGAGCAGTAATGGTGAAATCTCTCTCTACACACTGCGGCTATCCAGTGGATACAATGATTTACTCAACAGTGAGAACCTGAAAGTAGCTATTGCTCAGCTATGCCATGACATAGAGGTCTGCAATTTCACTATGTTATAGCTGACCAAAAATTCTGTGAATAACATATTTAACAAATTACTCTAAATGTAATAGTTTTCAAGTTACAACTGATTTACTCAACAGTGAGAACCTCAAAGGAACTATTACTGAGCTATGCAATGAGCTACATGTCTGAAATTTTACTATGTTATAGCTAACCCAAAAGTAGGTGAACAACATATTTAAGCAAACTACTGTAAATGCAATAGTTTTTAAGCTACAACTGATTTGCTCAATAGTGAGAACCTGAAAATAGCTATTGCTCCGCTATGCCATGAGCTATAGGTCTGTAATTTCACTATGTTATAGCTGACCCAAAAGTAGGTGAACAATATATTTTAACAAAATACTCCAAATGCAATATTTTTCAAGTTATAGCTGATTTACTCAACAGTCAGTACCTGAGAATAGCTATTGCTCAGTTGTGCCATGAGCTATAGGTCTATAATTTCACTATGTTATAGCTGACCCAAAAGTAGCTGAATAACATATTTCCACAAATTTCTGTAAATGCAATAGTTTTCCAATTATAACTGATTTACTCAACAGTGAGAACTTCAAAGTAGCTATTACTCAGCTATGAAATGAGCCACAGGTCTGAAACTTCACTATGTTATAGCTGACCCCAAAATAGGTGAATAACATGTGAAACAAAATACTCTAAATGCAATAGTTTTCAAGTTATAAGTGATTTACTCAACAGTAATAACCTAAAAGTAGCTATTACTCAGCCATGCCATGAGCTACAGGTCTGAAATTTTACTACCGTATGTTATAGCTGGCCCAAAAGTAGCTGAATAACATATTTATACAAAATTCTCTAAATGCAATAGTTTTTAAGTTACAAGTGATTTTACTCATGATGGAAGTTACTGAAAAGCCCAAAAGTAGCTATTACTCACTTAGCTATTGAGACAGACACCCAACTTACTCACCATATTGTAGCTATGAAAAAAGTAGCTGAATAACATATTTTAACAAAATGCTCTAAATGCAACACTTTTGAAGTTATAAGTGATTTACTCAACAGTGATAACCTAAAAGTAGCTATTACTCAGCTATGCCACGAGCTACAGGTCTGAAATTTTACTATGTTATAGCTGACCCAAAAGTAGCTGAATAACATATTTATACGAAATTCTCTAAATGCAATAGTTTTCAAGTTATAAGCGATTTACTCAACAGTGACAACCTAAAAGTAGCTATTACTCAGCTATGCCATGAGCTACAGGTCTGAAATTTCACTATGTTATAGCTGGCCCAAAAGTAGCTGAATAACATATTTATACGAAATTCTCTAAATGCAATAGTTTTTAAGTTACAAGTGATTTTACTCATAATGGAAGTTACTGAAAAGCCCAAAAGTAGCTATTACTCACTTAGCTATTGAGACAGACACCCAACTTACCATATTGTAGCTATGAAAAAAGTAGCTGAACAACATATTTTCACAAAATGCTGTAAATGCAACACTTTTGAAGTTATACGTGATTTAGTGCATGATTTCATGAATTTTAATGCATTAAAAATTAATAAAAAAATTTATTAAAGAAAAAGACAGATCCAGGTCTCATACTCACACAAGAGAATCTACCTCTGGCCTAGTACATATATGCAAGATATGAGAGAAATCCCTGCAATAGTCACTGAGAAAATTGTGATAAAAAGTTGAAATTTTCACACTTTTGGTGGGGGTACCCCCCTTGTAATGTCTCTAGCAAACAGACGAACAGACAGATTTGCATGCCTTGAACAATTTTTCATCCTCGATAGATAAGGTATCTTTTAAAAAAAACAGCATGTCTCTAGGCCTTGTAGTTTTGGAGAAGAAGTTGTTCACGCGGACGTGTACGCCCACGCCGCAGAGTGATGACATAAAAATGAGATTTGTAGATATGTAAATATGTACATAGCTTGTACAATTATATAAAAAAAAAAAAAACAAAAAAACTGTGACTTGCTTCCTTTGGGAAGTTTATTTCTTATGGGACTGAACTCAACCCTCTCTTCCTATTCTCAGAGCAGGTCTGGGAAACAAAAGGGGGGGTGGGGGGGGGGGTGTGGTAACCTTGGACTTCCGGGTAACCGTTTAGTCTCAGCCAACCTTGACCTTTGAGGTCATCCGACCCAAGGTCAAAATCGGCCTTTTCAATTGTTGTTATTTTGTGAGTTCATGTATGTCCCTAGCAGCTTATCCACCTACCAAGTGGTAGTTATTCAGCAATTATCCATTGGATAGGATGTATTAACGCAATAAAATTGCAAATTTAATAAGTAAATTAAATTTTTATAAGTTTATACCCAATCCAATGGACACGCAAGACCCACCCATCCGGCCCCGCTATTAGCTTACTAGGGGTCTTAATAGGATTAGACACGAAAAAGATGCTATGACTTCATTATGACCAGACAGGAAATGATATACCTTGCGCCACCTGGCGAATGCACGCTCTGTGATCGGTCCTGCTGGTAGTTTTACAGGACGTCTTTTTCTGACGTTTGGCGGGACCCTTCGCGCCGACCGGTAAAGCAATTGTCCATTGGATAGGGTATTAACTTATAAAAATTTAATTTACTTATTAAATTTGCAATTTCCTAGGTTACCACTACATTTTGGTGCAAGGAAACTTCCTTCTAACACAAATAAACTAGATTGGGCCAACTCGGCGCCAACATATCCCCAGACAGGTCATCACTCACGCCACAGGTTTTGATCGGGAATTTTTTAAAACATAATTACCCATTATTATATGAACTTCAGCACATCAATCTACTCTGTTTATATCTCCCCAAGGAAGATGGTGTATCCCCAGACGCCGAATACATAACTCAAATTATATTTTCAATCTTCCTGCAATGATAACTCTAAACCTATTTTCAAAGTATTTAAATGATTGATGATTGAATGTCCATTCTAAAATAATAATCCCAAAAGAGCATATCTGTTTCTATATTTATTTGTTGACAAATAAAATATTATTTTTAACTCAACTCATCATATTTTTCAATCTTCCTTCAAAGTATTTAAATGATTGATGATTCAATGTCCATTCTAAAATTCATAATCCCAAAAGCGCATATCTGTTTCTATATTTGTTCACAAATAAAATATTATTTAAAAAAAAATTATTTATATTATTATTTTATTATATTATTTTTAGAATTTGCAAATTGTTTTCAGTTATTCATTTCCTCTATACCTATATATGTGGTCCATATATATGCAACCTAAATATGTGACACAATCTCAGTTCTGACTCCCCTTTGTGTTATATGTAATGAAGCCCACCACCTCCCACCCCCACCCCTCTCCCCTTCTCCACACCTCTCTCACTATTACACAAGATCTACAACCCCACTGAGTTCTTTGTTTCTCATCTGATATCATTAAATACCTTTGTTTATTTAGTGTCACTCAATATAGCTGGAGGTCCCAGAGGTGGGTGGGGGGAATCCGGGTGGGGGATGTGGGTTGAGCATAAATGGTAAACAAACAATCTATATAAAAGGGGTACTCAAATACAAAAAGAATTGAGAATTTTAAGTATGTGATTATCAACTGAAATGAGTTCATAACTGTAGGAGCTGTGCCAAAATTAACTGAGGCAAGTTGAATAAAACTGGGCTAGTTGAGGGTTAAAAATCCCCTAGTTTTACTACATAAGGATATAATTTCATTAATATTGGGACTTAAAGCTCACTTAAAGTGTCCATTTTGTCTATGCAAAGATTTCAGCTCTATAACCCACATAGTTTGACAGTTACTGGGCTTTAAAGTGGCATAATATCCATAAATTGGGTTTCTGTGGGCATTTTACAATTGTTAAAGAGACCTTAGCAATTAAACTACAGATCTGAAACTTTTTGGGGGGACATACATAACAAACAAAAATCATATATAATACAGTTTAAGACTTGTCACACTAAGCATTTCCAAATAACAGGGCAAAATACGGAAAAAATGTCAAAAAAGGCACTTGGGCGAGTGTCTATGGCCCTCATACACAGGTTAAATGTCTACTAAAAACCTTGATTTTCGGCATATGTAAAAAGGACATAATAATGCATTCCCAGATGGGATTTCAGCTCCATCAATCACATAGTTTAACAGTTACAGGGCTTAAAGGTGGTAAAAAGTCCAAATATTGGGTCATTGTGGGCCTTTTAGAGATCTCGATGTGGCTTTCAAATTAAAGCTTCAGACTTAAAATTTGTTACATACTAAGATTACACATAGAATATGTATCTAATAAAGTTTGAAACTTCTCAGACTTACCATTTCCAAGTTACAGAGCAAAATATGTGAAAAATGTCTTAAAAGGGTCACTCAGGTGGGTGTTAAAGGTCCTCATACACAGGTTAAATGTCTACTTGAAGCCTTGATTTTTGGCACATGTAAAAAGAACATAATAATGTATTCCCAGATGAGATTTCAGCTCTATCAGTCACATAGTTTAACAGTCACAGGCCTTAAAATTGGCAAAAAGTCCAAATACTGGGTCTTTATGGGGCCTTCTAGAGACCTAAATGTGGCCTTCAAATTAAAGCTTCAGGCTTAAAATTTGTCACATACTAAGATTACACATAGAATATGCATCTAATACAGTTTGAAACTTCTTAGACTTACCATTTCCAAGTTACAGGGAAAAATATGTGAAAAATGTCTAAAAATGGTCACTCGGGTGGGGATTTATGGTCCTCATACACAGGTTAAATTGCAAATTTAATAAGTAAATTAAATTTTTATAAGTTAATACCCTATCCAATGGACAATTGCTTTACCGGTCGGCGCGACCGGTCCCGCCAAACGCCAGAAAAAGACGTCCTGTATATACTACCGGCAGGACCGGTCACAGAGTGTGCATTCGCCAGGTGGCGCATCGTACTTCATTTCCTGTTTACCTCTTGACGTCATAGCATCTTTTTCGTGTCTAATCCTAGTAAGACCCCTAGTAAGCTGATAGCGGGGCCGGTTGGGTGGGCCTTGTCTGTCCATTGGATAGGGTATTAACTTATAAAAATTTAATTTACTTATTAAATTTGCAATTTTATTGCGTTAATACATCCTATCCAATGGACAATTGCTGAATAACTACCGCTTGGTAGGCGGGTAAGCAGCTAGGGACTCATGTGAACTCATAACAACAAATTTTAACCAATCCATTTGACCTGGGGTCAGAGAACCCTGAAAGGTCAGGGTCGGTCACTAACTCACCGGTTAACCGGGAGCCCACCGACTTTGCCCCCCCCCCCCTTTTTCTTTCCTTCAGAGTTGATCTGAGTTGGAAAGATAGAGAGAGAGAGAGAGGGGCTGAGTTCAGTCCCAGAAGAAATAAACTTCCCAAAGGAAGCAAGTCACAGTTTTTTTTTTTTTTTTTTTTTTTTTTAACATATATGTACATTTCCCATATTTACATTATGTACATATCTAACATATTTACAATATGTACATATTTACATATATACAATATCTCCTCACTTCTGGGCCTGGTGGTGCACCTGCTGGGCAGCCACTACAGGTCCCAGGTGGAAAAGCTCTGAGTCAGCCCAGGCAACATCCTTCAAATAGAATTGGGTGAAGGTGTTGTGAGATTTCCAGTGGCAGGCTGACAAGATCTGATCTAAGGAGATCCCTGATTGGAAAGCCTTAGAAGCAGCAAAGGCCCTAACATCATGGGCTTTAACCTGATGTAAGGTGAGGGCCTCCTGGTCAGAGAGCTCATAGCACAGAACCACCGTCTGTTTGATCCATGAGGAGATGGTGGCAGGCGAGATGTCTTTATCAAAACCCTTTTTGAAGGAGACAAAGACTAACTCCTTATTCTGCCTGAGGTCTGCAGTCCTGTCCAAGTAGTAACGCAGGGCTCTAACTGGACATAGGGACCTGTCACCCTTGAGTGACCTATCCAGAGATGGTGCCAGGGCTGGGATGACCACTGGTGCCACACTATCTGGACCTTCCTTAGCCAGCTGATTCTTGGATAGGAAGCTGGGTGAGGGGTACAAGGACACCTTAGACCAGTCTGACTGGTGTCTGATGTTCTTATGTAACCAAGCATGGATCTCACTCCTGCGTTTACCTGAACCCAAAGCCAGCAGGAAAACCGTCTTGAAAGTTAAATGTTTCAAGGAGGACTCTTTCAGGGGTTCAAAAGGAGCCTTTGTGAGCTGATGTAAAACCAGTGAAAGGTTCCAGGAGGGGATACCCCTCCTGCCCTTAGGTCTGTCTCTATGGAAACTATCCAGGAGACGAGTGAGATTCTCATCTTTGCTGACATTAATGGTGGAGTTGCCCAGTTTGTCAGCAATGGCTGATCTGTAGCCATCAATAGTGCCTGGTTGTAACTTCTTGTCCTGGAACAAGTGCAGGAGGAAGTCAGCAATGGCCTTCAGAGGTGGTGCCCTGAAGTCCACCTGATTACTGAGGCACCACTTTGTAAAAATGGTCCACTTTGCCTCATAGACAGATCTGGTTGATCTTCTTTGAGGAGCCTCAATTCGTGCTGCCACTGCCTCAGAGAAGCCTTGCTCCTTGATTGCTGAGGCTCTAGGAGCCAGGCATGTAGGTTCAGATTCGACAGGTTCCTGTGAAGGACCTGGTTGAATGGCTGAGACACCAGGTTTGGTATGCTGGGCAGACAGAGTGGGATCTGGCTTGACATGGCTACCAGGTCCCAAAACCAGGGCATGTTGGGCCACCCTGGGGCAATCAGGATTATTCTGTTGCAGGGGTAGTCCTGGAGCTTCTCCACCACTTTGCCCAAGATGGCTGCCGGTGGGAAGGCGTATGGGTCCAGGTACTCCCAGGAGAGACTGAGTGCATCCACTGCCCAAGCCTGGGGGTCTGGCACCGGTGACACAAACTGGGGTAGTTTGTTGTTGAACCTGGTGGCAAACAGGTCCACTCTTGGCTGGTGCCACCTTTTGCATACAGCTTGGAATACTGCTGGATGAAGTGACCACTCTGTTTGAATGGTCTGGCCAAGTCTGGATAGCTTGTCTGCTATCACGTTCAGCCGGCCGGGGATGTGACGTGCCCTGAGGGTTACCTGTTGTCTGGTGCACCAGGACAGGATTCTCCACAGTAGGGCACACAGTGACCCCGACTTCATCCCCCCCTCTTTGTTGATATAGGCAACCACTGTTGTGTTGTCTGTAGCTATCAACACAGTCTTGTTGCAGACCAGGGTTCGAAACTCCTTTAGAGCTAGAAAAACTGCTTTTAGCTCTAAGTGGTTTATGTGCAACTTGCTTTCTGGAAGGGACCAAGTTCCCCTTGCAGTATGGTCGTCCAAATGAGCGCCCCACCCTTCGTTTGATGCGTCTGTAAAGATCTGCAGAGCATGTTTTAGAGGGTGTAATGGTTGACCTAATAGCACATTGCTTTCCTCCAGCCACCACCTTAGATGAGGGTGGAGGGACTTGGGGACCGATATCACCTTTTCCAGTGACTCTGGGACCCTCCAATTGTTTTTCAAATGCCACTGTATGGGTCTCATGTGGAGTCGCCCTAAGTGGACTTGTTTTTCTGTTGCTGTGAGGAGACCTATGAGGGACATGAATTTCCGGACCGGACAAACCGGATCCGACATCATTGATCTGATCTTGTCTGTCAAGGCCTGCCAACGTTCCTCTGTTGGTCTGACCTTGCCCTCTTTCAGGTCGAACTGGTAACCTACGAAGTTGAAGACCTGTTTGGGTGCCAGTTCTGACTTTTCCTTGTTCACCAGCCACCCTAGTTCCTGACAAAGTGTGACCAGGGTTTGAGTATGCTGGAGACAGGTGTGGAGGGTAGAGGCCCTCACCAGCCAGTCGTCTAGGTACTGGTGGATTCTTATACCTTGTCGTAAGGCCATGAGCTTGACCTCTTTGGCCACCACTGTGAACTCCATGGGTGCTGTGGAAAGACCAAAGGGCAGGGCCTTGAACTGGTAGGATTGGCCCTGAATGTGAAAACGCATGTACTTCCTTGACTGACTGTGAATTGGTATGTGGAAGTAAGCGTCTTTGAAATCTATGGATGTGACCCACTCCCCTGCCTGTAGGGAGGTTCTTATTGTCTCTGGGGTCTCCATCTTGAAGGACTCTGTGTTTAAAAAGGTGTTCAAGGTGCTCAGATCCAAGATAGGTCTCCACCGGTTGTTGGGTTTGGGAACCAAAAATAGCCGGTTGTAAAACCCTAGGGAGGTCTGATTTGTTACCGGTTCTACTGCATTCTTGTTTGTCAGCTGAGTCAGTGCCTCCAAAAGGAAGGACTGTCTTTGGGGGTTTACATATTTGCTGATGACCATTGGTGACCTGGTTAGGTTGGGTCTGAACCGGAAGGGAAGGGTGTAGCCCTCTCTCAGTATTCTGATAACTTTGGGACTGGCACCCAGAGTTTCCCACTTTTCCCAAAACTGCTGAAGTCTTGCCCCTACAGGAAGATTTGAGACAACAGTTGGGACATTTGTGACAATTTTTACAAAACTCAAGTGATCTACACAGGAAACATCTTTCACATGGTTTATTTCTCTGATAGATTGACAATAAACGGGATTTACACCTTTCTTTTGCGGTGACCCTCTGGCAATAGGAACACTTGCAACAAAAGAGTTTACATGTGGAAACACAGTCTCGCTCTTGTTTGTCACTGGTTTTGGTGGGTTCAAGCCCTCCATCTTGTCGGATACATTTACAGAGTTCACCAATCCGACCACATTTGCAAAACAGTGATTGTCATTTATACTTTTTAAATCCCCTGGCCGGCTTCTGGATGAAGTTGGAGGCTTTCCCACCACGTTGCTGAACAGTTTGCCGGTCTCTAATCTGCTTCCATGCCGGAGTAGTGGGCTTCCGGTCCGGCTGGTGAGGTGTTCGATTGGAGGAGACGTATGGATGAAAACGTCCAGGTTTCCTCGGTGTGGTACCAGCAGAAAGCCCCTCTTCACTACGTAAGATCTCCTCTTCAGCCTTGACCAGTAAGCTGTCCGGGAAGAGTGATAGTTGGTGAACTGGAGACGTACGTAAAGCAGACAAGGTGTCCGGTTTGACCCCACCCCTTATGAACTCTAAATAACTGTCCCGTCGGGCCAGGGTGAGATTAGCCATGCTGATGAAGACACCATCTGATAAATCCTGCATGGTACGCTGCATAGCCTGTGAAATGGACCGGTTAAAGGTAACCAGATATTCCAGTTCTTCAACAGCTTGTTGTTGTTTCTCAGCACTTTTGCCCTTTGAGGAATCGAACCTGAGGGACTTTAACTGGGTGACCATGGAGTCCTGTACTTTGGTGAGGCATCTAGAGAGGCCAGCAGCGTGATTACACATCACTGATTGTTCTCTGAATGACCTCTCCCACCTTCTAAGGGTGTCCTGGCTGAAAGTCCTGGAAGCTGGAGCAGAAGGTAAACTGCGTCTTGCAACTCTAGAAAACATACTGTTAAGCTTTGCCGGTTCCGGAGACCAGTCACCAACAGCCTGGGTAGACGCATCCTTCTTAACAGCTTGCATGTCGTACCACTTTGAAGTACGGGGTGTCTTGACAAATTGGTCACGCAGCAAACCACTGGTTTCTGTATTCCTGGCTGGATAACCTTGAGCAATGGTTATATTTAGTTTCTCCAGCTTTTTACAAAGCCATTCATCCACCGGCAATTTAACTGACACTTTACCGGTAGCCTTCACTCTAGAACCGGCAAAGGGATTGTCATCCATAGATGCAGCTGAGGTGTCATAATCCGGAATTTGATGCCAGCCCATGAAACTCCTCACCCCTCTCAAGGTTTCCCGGTAATTTGCATCTTCAGATAGCTCCTGGTCAGTGCTAGTTTCCGGTGCATCACCCTGGTAGTGAACACTAGCCGGTGAAACCGGTTCCGCATCCACCTCAGCCTCACTATCAGATTCCCTGGCAACCTCAGAATTCTGACCAATGGGAGGCGACTGGTTAGACAGCGTAGTTTCATAACCGGAAGGAAGAACCTCAGGACCTGCACCGGGAGCCTGTGGAGGCTGGGTGGCAGTCCCTGCACCGGGAACCAGTAAAGGTTGGGTGGCAACAGTCTCAGAGGTACCGGGGCCCTGAACAGGGTGGGTAGCACTCTTAGTAACTTCCTTCACAGCTTGTGTACCGGGAACCCCCAGCGGAGGTTGGGTAGCCGTCAACTGCGTAGCAACGTCACTAGTGCCCTCAGCAAACATAACACTTGTAGAAGCACCCGGATCAAAGAAGGGGTGTTCTCTGGGCACCACAGAAGCAGAATTCACCGGTCTCACAGGGACAGCAAATGACTGGTTAATCAGCATTGCTTCCAGACGGGAAAATCTCTCACTCCACTTGTCATCAAGGGACTTGAGGTCGTCTGAAGAAGGCTTACTACTGTGCTTCCGTTTACTAGACCTTGGGGAACCATCAGAACGCTTCTTCTTGTGCTTGGGAGAAGAATCAACAGGAGACTGCGTCCCTGAATTGACCGGACCCAGCAGTGAAACCTCAGACGGATCAACAAGCTTGGGAGACGCACTAGATAATTCTTCAGATTTCTTCTGGCTAGAGCGTTCTTTCCGTTCCTTGTAGGTGGGGGTTGCCAACTGGTGGATCTGAGCAGGCGTAAACGCCTTACAGATACTACAATCCAACTTCTTCACACACGGGTCGTCTCCCACCCCCTTGTCACGACAACGCGCGCATTTCTTGTGGTTGTCGAAAAGGGCCATAACGTGCCCGCAAGAACCTCGTTTCTGTCCAGGAGACGACATAATGATCAGTAACGTTGTAGAAATACTTCGTACTAATAAAAAACAAGAAACTTGGAAGAGTTCGTTGTAAAAATTCAAAAACGTATGTCTGAAGAAATTCTTCTGCACACTCTTTCGCGCCAAACGAAAAAGATGCTATGACGTCAAGAGGTAAACAGGAAATGAAGTACGATGCGCCACCTGGCGAATGCACACTCTGTGACCGGTCCTGCCGGTAGTATATACAGGACGTCTTTTTCTGGCGTTTGGCGGGACCGGTCGCGCCGACCGGTAAAGCAATTGTCCATTGGATAGGATGTATTAACGCAATAAAATGTCTTCTTAAAGCCTTAATTTTTGGCACATATAAAAATAACATACTAATATCTTCTCAGATAGGATTTGAGCTCTATCAGTCACATAGTTTGACAGTCACAGGGCTTAAAAGTAGTAAAAAGTCCAAATATTGGGTCTTTGGGAGCCTTTTCGAGACCTCAATTTGACCTTCAAAATTAAAGCTTCAGACTTAAAATCTGTTACATACTAAGATTACACACAGAATATATATCTAATACAGTTTGAAACTTCTCAGACTTACCATTTCCAAGTTACAGGGAAAAAGATGTGAAAAATGTCTTATAAGGGTCACTCGGGTGGGTGTTTATGGTCCTGATACACAGGTTAACTGTCTATTAAAGGCCTAAATGTTGGGGCACATATAAGAAAACACATAGATATATTCCCAGATGATATTTAACTTAGATGAGAGACATAGTTTGAAAGCTACAGTGCTTGAAAGTGGCAAAAAGTGCATAAATTGGGTCTCTGTGGGCACTTTTGAGACCTTAAGTCGACCCCTTTGGGTAAACCTACAGCCCTAAAATTTTCTACAGACAAGGATTACATATCAAAGTTATACCTAGCGCAGTTTGAGACTCATCAGAATTATCACTTCCAAATTATAGGGCAAAATATGTGTAAAGTATAGCAAAAAATCCCTAAGTGGGGGTATTTATGGGCCTCAAACACAATTTTCTCCTCAACTTAAAGTCATGATTTTCGGCACATGTACTAAGAACATATTAATGTGTTGTCAGGTAAAATTTCAGCCAGCTGAGCATCATAGTTTGTGACCTACAGGGCTCTAAGTGGCCAAAAGTGCAATTTCTGACCTTAAGGTGGCCATAAGTTCTTTTTTACTGGGAGTTTAAGGTCACCTTAAAATAGGGATCTTCCTTTGGGCACCCTTAACATGTGTACCAAGTTTGAAAAAAAAATATTAATTTGTTTTTGAGTTATCGCGTCCACAAGGAAATTTCTACGGCGGCGGCGGCGGCGGCGCGACGGACCTGAATCCAATATATCCCCGACTTTCGTCTGGGGATATAATTAAAGTACCAGAGAAATTTATTCAGATCATGGAAATCTCATCTCAAACAACCCCAAGATTGCTATGTCCCTGATGGTGTACTAGCATGTTTGGAAAAGACATGTACCTCCTAATTTGGGGTTTCTTGGCCTATTGCAATCCTTGAAATATACTTAAAGGAGATAAACATATTCTGGGTTGCTTAAATGTCACAGCCAATAACCACTCCAGAAGGGACAAAAAGTAATTGATACAGAATGGTTCTTACTCCCTTAAAGGTTCAAGACAATTTGCAAGTTTGGCACAATTCAACAACAGGCTTTATATGCAGGTTTGCCGCATCTTGGCCTTCTGCAATCCTTGAAATATTCTCATATGAGCCAGATATATTCCTACTACCAAAAATCTGAAACCTGCCACTTTTGCTGGCTACAGAACAGCCATAGCTGTCTAGGACATTTTGGCCAGTAGGCGAGCAAAAGCTTAGATCTGAATAGGCCTATTACAAGTTCTCATAGATAAGCCTACTGCTAACAGGGGTATATCCTCATAGGATTCGTCTCTGATTCTGTTGAGTTTGACAAAGGCTCCTTTTGAATCTTTATAGGATGCCTGTCTCAAATTTTAGCATACAAGACTGTGTTTCTAATGGCATTAGCATTGGGCATACAGGAGATGAAGTGCATTCTTTAGCTCCTTCAGACACAAGCCTCATTGGAAGGTTACAGTTTCTCCTGCCAGTTTTGCAAAGATCGATTGGCCTCAGATGGTCCAGATTTGTTCAGTCTAGTTGTCATCCCTGCTCTAAAACCATACTCGAGCTCAATTTGACTGAAGACATGACTCTTGTCCTCATAGAGCACTTAGATACTTCTTGGACATGACTAGTGCTTTGTTAAAAGGAAATCTATTCATATCATTTAAGGAAGGCTTTGACAGGGAGATCAAATCTACTATCTCTTCCTGGATCAAATAGACTTTATTATTAGATCAGCCCTTTAATTCTGGTCTTCAGGATCTACACTTTGAGCCACATATTAGATCCACATCTGCCTGTTTAGTTACCAAAGCTGGGGTCTCATCCGAGCAGATATTAAGCTCCTGCTTCTGGAAGACCCACAATTCTTTACTACATTCTACTTGAAAGAGGTAGCTTAAGCTATCCCATAACCAATCCATTTACAAATTGGGTCTGGTGGGTTCAGCTTAGCATGCAGTCGGTGTTTAAGTATGTATTCATGTTATTGACATGGTTTACATATTTCTGTTCTCCCCAGACATACCACGATTGTGTTACCGTCTGGAATACAAAGTGTGACAAAATTGCAATACAATGCTTTAAACTTGTGTATTGTCTTTATCTCTTGGACACCACAAGATGAGATGACGAAGCAATTCCTATATGCCACGCAGCAGAAATGCTGGCGACACAAAAAACTGACGCTCATGGAGATAGTGTACTGTACACCACATTAAAGTTTTTTTCCCTTGTATATTTAGAAGCAATTTCAGGTCCATTTAGCTAGGTTTCGTTAAATTTGTCAGTTTCTGTAAATCATTCACAATTTTGTATGAAGTAACCCAGAGTTAGCATCATATGCAATCAATCTGTACACCATGGTAGATTATTCCCTGTAAGTATTGGGTGTGCATGAATCCCAATTAGGCTGGATATTTTAAAATAAACCGACTTTATGAATACTCCCATAGGTTACAAGGTACAATAACACCATGAACAAAGTGGGGTTCTAAATGTTGCATCACTTTATTCAGCAAGGGCCAAAAAAGTAGGTAAAATATATTTACACAATTTTATAAATTTACGCATAGGACAGAACTGACTGGCATATCAGAGTTTACTGCTTCCGGCACAGTTCAACATCAACGGAAATTGTAGATGTAGAGGATAGTAGTGATCAAAAGTGTAAACCAGACAAAAAAGATCAAATATGAAATAAAACAAAGAAATGGACATAAGTCACCACAAATATAACCAAAGTATAACCTAAAAGCTTTTCACAAACGTCTCCCTCACTCCATATCAGGCTTTATGTATCCTCACTTGTGATTGGCTAATTTTATGATCACCTTGACAACAGTGGGAAATCCCCAAAGGTGTTTTTCATTTACTTTATAATTTTGCATTTACGGCTAATTTTGTGATTTTAAACTGGAAAATGTACCAAATTATCACAAAATATGATTTTATTATGTCAAAATGGCGACAAAGAAATGAGTTTAGCAACTATCGGTTGTGATTAAATTTTACCGATCATTGTTCGGCAATGAGCCAGCGAGCGATAATACCGAAGTTTGTGAACATCGGCCCAGCACTAGTGCTTATAAAGGCTATAAGTGGTTAAAAGCCAAACTGCATGCCAACCTGCCCCAATTTGTCTCTTAATTCAGTATTCAAGTGGTAGTGTGCAGATTTTTTTCTGCCCATGACTTTTATACTTAAACTGTCAAAAGTATTTTTCAAAGAATACTTGCCTACCAAGAGAAAAGAAAGACACTTCACTTTATGGTCAGTGGGTATGGATGCCAGTATCATGGTACTGCTACCAGACACAAAAAGTCTGCTGACTTTATTACATTTATATCGAAGGTTGAATAAAGGCCAACCAGTTCCTTCTCAAGAGGTAGGACTTTGCCTGGTCACTATTGCTCCATGAACTAACAGAAGCTACAGGAACTTTAACTTGAATAATTCATTATAAAGGGGATAGAAGAAATGAGTTACTGCTGGCCGTAAACTTTTATTTTTCTTTCATACAAATTCCTAGAGAATTTACAAAATGTAAACACAACTAATGCATATTTTTATCCGTCATATTTACAAAAATAGTTACTCCCATACAAATTACCTAAAATTGTGTAAATAAAACTAAAGTGAAAATAAAATTTCCTTTGTGCCACATCTTCTCAAAATTACTGAATGCATAATTCAAACAAATGAAGTTTATATGAAGACAGCCCACATTTTAAACCTGGGTAGGTTGGTCAATTTTAAACCTGGGTAGGTTGGTCAATTGACAAGTTGGTTTTATAACTGGTTAAAACAGCGCCAATCAATACTTTTAAAAGTGGTCAATACTGGTCAACTGACCAATTCCCGACACTAATAGAATAGTTGTAATTGAAACATGTACAGAAACTAACCCTTTAAAACAGGCAAAAAAAATATCCACAAAACAATATCCTGGTTTCATTTTTTTTTCCCTCACGATGACCAGTATTGACCAATAGTTCTAACTACCTACCCGGTAATAAAATGCTGGGAATCTTACAATATAACAGCTTAAGAAGTGTGACCAAAAAAGTGAAATGTACGCATAAACAATATAATTCAACACACACTTTTCTTTTTCAAGGAAACAATAGTCTTGCTACACAAAAAGGTGAACATTTACATGTGGCAAGCTTTAACTGCATCAGGCTGTTATGATTCAGTGCCAGTTCAAATATTTCTTAGAATTTTTGAGAAAATAAATTTTAAGAATTATGTAAACTTTTAGTGGGAACTAAAGCTACAGAGGAAGATCATCCTCTTGAGGTAGAAAAAAATACAATCTTGAACCAGAAACTACACTCTGTGGTCCTGAAACAACTATTTTTTATTTTCTATGTTCATATTCTCCCTTTATTCTTGTACCCTGATAGCTACATAGTTTACCATTGCTACTGAATTAAGTACCGTATCAGTGCAAATGAATATCCTACCCATGTTACAGGCTCCTCCCCAATTTACATTTATACTGATTTGAACCACAGACTGAATACAGGATGCAGATAGTACCTTTTCAAGGTACCATTACTTGCTGTGATAAAATTCACGATCATGCTGTGAACTTTAGGATGGAACAGTTTATGTTAATTTATTTTAAAAGTTGGGATAAAGTCAACTTGTGAAAGCTCAAGCGAACTTCCTTTCTACAGAAGCATTTAGGACAGAGATCTTACTGATTTATGAAAAACACAATTGAACTTTTTGCCTTATTAAATGATATACAATGAAATGAAATAGTTTAATTAGCTACACTTTCCACATAAAACACCAGTCTTTCCATGCTAGATACACACATCTATTGGATCCTCTTTTAAAGATTGTTCAACCTATGCAACCGACAAAGTGAAGAATGATTTACAGAGTTTACACTCCAAACAGAAATTGGGAATGTAATCTTGGAAGATTAAAACAGAGGATCTACTGTGTATGTATCTTTTAAACAATGAAGAACAGAACACAAGTTCAACAGAACCACTTTTCCATCTTTCAAACTCAAACACAGAAGCATTTAAATGTGGATTATAAAACGTTGTATTGCTCAAATCGAAACACATCATTTCCTACACTCATAATGACTTTCTAGTATCTATCTCTGGACCTACTCCTGCGGTGACCATTGTGCTTTTTGGTCTTCCTTCTCTCATTTCTCTCCCGTTCATAGGATCGAGAGCGTGACCTTGACCTGTATCTGTCTTTGCGTTTCTTACTTTTAACTTCTGGGGAATTTGATCTACTATTGCGATTATAGACTATGGGGCTGATGGCTCTCTTTCGTTTGTAGTCTTTACTATCATGATAATAGCCCTTGTCTCTCTTGTATTTGTCATCGTAGCCTCTATCATAAGGCTTCTCCCTGTGATTGTACTTGTCTATCTTATTGTTTCGACTCTCATACTTGTCGTAGCTGTCCATTTTACTAGCCTTTGAATACTTTGACTTAAGTTTCTCCCGGTACCTATCTCTCGGGGAGTGCTGCCTCTTTTTGGGTGCTGGACTGCGACTTCTACTCCTCGAGCTGTGATACGACCTGGAAGAAACACAAAAGTTAAATGTAACATGAACATCACCGCAATAGGAAAATAATTTACTGATCAGAAAACCTTCATTATTAACTAGAGATGGCTTGGTATAAAAAATTTGAAGATCAGGAGGCCACGAATGTAGTACCATTCTGATTCTGGGAATTTGAAAAAAAGATGTGTTAGACCATCCTTAATATGTGTGGAAATTTGAGATGGCGGTTGTAAAGTGTGGTCACGGTATTCTACTGAAATGGTCTTGATACCAAGGTATCAGAAGCACACATCCATCCCAATATTTGCCATATTCAGTGAATATGAAGAATGTCAAAATAGATGTACCTTGATCTACTACGACTTCTCGACCTGCTGTGGGTGTCCCGGCTGGCAGGTGAATGGCTGCGTTTCTTTGGAATATCCCTCCCAAAACTGTGGTCAGACTTCCTGTCCTCTTCTATCTTCACTTTTTTCAATTGTGACCCCATAGGAGAATCCATTTTACTTGGGGTTGCTACAAAACACAATGACACATTTCATGTATATGTTACAGGCAATCTGTGTAACTAGGCATTATGCGTAATGACTGAAAATATCAGTCAATTTGCGAAATGTTTTAACTGTTTAGGCATTTTGTGTAATGACTGAAAGTGAGCCCTAGGCATTTTCCACACACAATACAAACATAGGTACTTTGCAATTATGTGAAACATGACAACACCAAATATTGATTTATACAAAATCAGAATGAGTAATACTGATCAGTTACCTCATGCACAATGTCAATTTTAATAAATATTGAGTAGTACCTGGTCTGGACTCAGAATTTGGCGTGGCTGCATTTGAAGACATGCCACCCCTTGCCTTCAGACGAGCCTCTATGTGCACCTTCTTCAGATCATTTACAATATGATCTAGCCTTTCTCCATTTGGCTGAAATTTGAAAAAGTTGATTTTTAACAGATATGCGAAGGTATTACTTGTGTTACTCTATCAAGACCATATTACTGAGATACCAAAATGAAATATTAATTCGGACACATGAATTGTCAGTGCAGAAAATGTTTGAAACACAAAATATTACATGGAAGAAATCTGGATAAAATCTAACATTTTACAGCAATTTTGATGAAACTTTGTGGTTTTTATCAACTTCATTTCCTGTTGACAGCCTGTTTGTTTGGGAAAACACTAAAACGCAACTTATTTTGGTATCCCAGAATCAGAACAGTTTTGCATTGGCAGGGTACTGCGAAGAAAATATATGCTACTGTCCAATCCCTAATTTTAAATCATAAATTAGTATACTAAACTCCCCAACAGTTAATTCATGGACAATATTATCTGGGCTTGTTCCACTCCATTAAGCAAAGAATATTCAATGAAAACATGGTTATTCAGAAAAGATACTAAGTGCTAGAATCCAATTAACATAATTTTTAAAAATAACAAAACAAAATACAGCAGTTCCTACCACTTATGAAAACAACTATGATTATCTATTGACTATACATTTGCTGCTGTGTGTATCCTTCATAAGGCTTTTATCTTTTGAACTTTATCTTTGTAATAGGTACCCAAAATCATGTGGAGTTTCAATACCTTGGGTCGTGCATATAATCGCAATATGGTGAGGCAGATATATTGAATCTCTTCTTCAGTGGCACCAAATATCTCATACCAGGGAGGTGACTTTGGCAGGACAATCTGCAGGTGGCGAGCAGCAAGATAGATGCAGGCACAGGCGATGGTCTCAGGTGGATAACATACAAACACACTGGTTCTGAAGCTGTCATTCATGTAGTTCCTGAACACAGAAAAAATCTGCTCCAGTCAGTCATAGGACCACTGATGCACTAATACAGCCAAACCCTATTAAGTATAAATCTTCCGTATCTAGAGTATCTTGACATTAACGTTGTGTCAAAATTTAGTATCTTATTGATAGTGTTAAGATTTGGATTTAAACTTCGGACTTGATCTTTAAATTTTACTTGAGATTTGGCTTAACAGGATTTAACTGTATTATACTTGACACAACAATGAAAAACTTTATATTATTTTCAACTTTTGTTAGGTTGAACTGTTAAGAACAAATCAGGGAGAACATTTTCCATAATTCTTGATTAATATTACCCATACAATATATTTTAAATCAACACCTTACCAGAAGAAGGTACCCTTGGGAATGAAGATGTCGAAGGTCTGTGTTACTGCAGTTCTAAATGCTTCACGGATCCTTACAACTTACTTCATAAACAGGAAACAATGATGTCATAACATGCTACAGAAAAAAAGCATCTTTAATAAAAGCCAACCAAGCCTGAGTGAAACATGTAGCCCCCACAAGCCGACCACCGCCATTTACATTTTTCTCCCCCTCTCTCTGAACAGTTCTCTTGTCAATTGTCAGTGTCCACTTCAATATATTCCAGTTCATGTGGTGACCTCAAACTAAAATCACACACTAAGCACAAGCATCACTCCTTTGAAGACACTCCACAGTAATTATCAGCAAGTTAACACAGTTTTTAAACAGCAATACTCTTCATGGTTAAGTAAACAACCACTACTTCACTCTTGTTGCTTGAACACTAGTTCCATTACAAGTAACTGAAGATTTATCTTCAAGATTACAAAATAAAGATTAACTTATAGGAAACATTACAGCTTTTGGAAGAAAATATACAGTTACTTTATCACAGAATCTTATGATTTTTTTCTTGTTTCTTTTTTTTTTTGCTCGCTCTTTAGATATTCTCTTAAAACACTATCCAAGCGTTTACTGTGACATTTACTATAAAACAGAGATTAAGTGGCTTTTGGGTCACACAGGGCAAGTGCACTTCACTTTACACTCAGCCCGTGTGACAGCTTGCTGTGCAGCCGTGTCTCCAGGCTAGCGGTGGCGGCAGGAAGCATCACATCCACAGACCAGTGTGTGCCAGTGGGCAGATCAGAGCATACTTGATGCCCATTCAGCTTCAGCCTCATTTGTTATTTTGTGGTTGGGTGGCTTTGGCTTTTTACCCACCTAGCTGGGTAGGCAAAATAAAATAATACAAAGTTAATGGATTTTATCACAGTTCTTTTATAGCTAGATATACCTGCAAAGTGTTTTCATATTACGCAACACAAAACAGTAATAAACACATGATTATTACTTGATAAATCACTCAGACAAGGAACTCCTGAACAGGTTGAACAATGAAACAAAACAAAAAAATTATTTGTTACAGTTTATTATCACAATCTCACATTTTCCAAATCAAAACCGACCTTTCAAAGTGTTTTACAGCATGTTTTAATTAAAATGACAGATAAACCAATGTACTTTTTTCATAAGTTTATCTGCTGATGTATATACAGAAATTCACGGTTTAATACTTCAATGGTTTTCTGCATTGCATTAAGTCTTCCCTTATACAACGTATTTCGAGATTTTCCACTTTTACATAGTACAAATAAACAGATTGTTTCTCTTTCAAAAGAAACCAGCTAGTTCTCTGAATGACACAAGAGTATAAATTTCACTTCACAATCTTCCCATTTTGAAATATATTTCCAACACTTTCAAAAGGTTCCTTAAACTTTAACAAACTAGCAGGGAAATAAGCATTATAAAAATTTGAACATAAAATAAACATTCCTCTACAAGATATAAAATCTCTCAAACTAAGAATTTTCAAAATTCCTGGCTAAATATTTCCCCACTACTGTGATTGAAGGGAGCATTAGTTTAATAGATACAGTGTACCCAAGAATTCATTTTTCTGCTCTTCCATTCATTTATTTACAAAACCTGTCAACAGATTCAAAGGTCTAACACTGAAGGTCACTTTAACGGAGAGAGAACAAATTTGTCAATTATTATTACAGTAATGGTCAACATTTACTTATTATTGCATTAAGATTAAAGCCCCAAACCCCACAAACCAGGGCTAAAATAAAGTATCCACTTTTTGGGGTCCATGGCAATGTTTCATTATATAATATCCAGTTTCCAGATAAGTGCATAAAACAAGTCGAGACAATGAGTTCTATGTTAATGCAGGAGGTTAACACTTTCAAGAATAACCTGTCTTACATGAGTGCACCATGAGTCATAATTTTTGAGAAAGTTACCGTAAAGAAGGTGGGCAAATTTTAACTATTTCATGAGAATATTCTATATTTTACCTTTATCCCAATGTTAAGCCAGATTTTGGTGCCAGAATTTCAAAAAGAAATGGGATTAACAGACACAAGCCCCTTTGTTTCAAAACCACAGTTTTCTGTAACATTCATGAAAATGAAAGTATATCATGGATATCACAGTTCAAACTCACAATAGCAGTTGCAACAATTTGGCCCAATAAAGAAACAATTTGTGTTGTACCAGGATTTCCTTAAGATATCCATGCATTTTTTTCTATTTATGCAACTAAAATTTCATTACAGCTAAATGATATACTGTTAATGTCCTCACCATGCACAGAGTTAACTGTTTTATGGTAAATTTTTTTTTTTCTGAATTGTCACACAAAACTCATTCCACCAACGGAGCAGCAGAATCTCAAAAAATAAAATTTGTGTATTATTTTCCATTTAATCAAATTAATTTGCGAAAACCTAAACCGGGGTATCAGAATCTCTGATAATATGTTGTGATCAATCTATAAACCAACCTAGACAAAACACTTGTGGTTTGGGAAACCGGCTAAGAACAAATTCAAATTTGTACAAATTCAAGAGAAAAAAAATGCATCAAATGCCTGTACCCCACAGCCCAGGGAAATCATTTTTAACACCACAAGACATTTCTAGAAATAGTGACACAGTAGAAAGATCAGGAAACTTTCAGAGCAGTCACACAGGATGTTGCACACCTACATCCCCTATCCAATGTCCCTAACAAGTATCAACTTCCTACATCTATGGTTTCCGAGATATGACCCAGACAGGATTTTAAAGGTCAAGGCCACTACAGCAAGTTCAAACGTTAAAAGTTAAATCAAGGTCACACCATGATGCTGCACACCTGGACCCTCTAAGTACCACCTTCCTACACCTTACGGTTTCTGAGATACAGCCCAGACAAACTTTTTGCTGCCAACACCCACCTATCCATCCATGGGTGAAAACAATACCTGTTTAGTGCTTAAAGCTGTGGGGTAACAAAGTATACATTGAATCTTGAAACAAGTGCAATGACACAAATTTGTATAAAAACAATGCCAAGTAATTACAAAAGTCAGACAAAAAAAATAAACAAAGAGTAAAATATTTAATGTTAAATGGCAATAAATGTTCTCCCTGATTATTTCATAACTACAGTTCAACAGGTAAGGCTATATTATTGAAGGTCAGGTGTTACAATGTAAACTTTTTAAGAGTATCAATTTTAATGGTTCAGTTATGGGTTAAAACATTTTAACAAGAATGTCAACTTACCATGCACACTGGACCAAATGCCGTCTATTTTCACACCCCAAAGATCTGAGGTACATCACAATGATCTGAAAAACACAAGATCACCATTTGAACAAATAAAACAAATATTTTGCTATCCTTACCGAACCAGTACTTCTAGATTTTCTTGTCAAGTCTACATCATTCCTGATTTCACATGTCACCCGCTCATTTCTAGCCTAATTGTCAATGAATGGAAAAAAAATGAAATAAAAGAGCAACACATTAGAGTTATCAAGAATATGTTTTACATAAAAAATGCAATAAAAACGCAATTTACCTTGTGTGGGTGTTTCACATGAACACAGAATCCCAACTCCTTTAAAATTCTTCTTTCTGCTTTAATCACTTGATTTTTAAGATTGACATAGCTTTGGTCCAGCACAAGTGGTGATATGGTTCTACAATGAAGGAAAACGGCAATCTTACACATGGATATAGATCAAATAAATGTTCTATATTTAATGGTATCAAGTTTATTTCTGCCAAAGTTTTACAGATCTTGTAACATAAACTAGAAAAAGGTTTTTGCTGACAAAAACGAGCGGCCCGGATGGAGACTTGGGTTAATAAAACTGTAGTAGTTGCAGTATGAGACTGTGAGCAGAATGTAAGCTTTGTATCCGATGAAAAAGTGGATTATTTAAAAACTGTAGCAGTTGCAGTATCAAACTGAAAGTAGAATGTGAGCTATTACTTCCAGAAGGATCCACTTCCATGAACCTAAATATAAATGTCCTTGTTTGAATTGTTTACCCCCAAGAAGATTTACTGTAAGCATATCCCTTAATGAAAGGAAACTAGAATATTGCTTGCAAAAAAAAGATAACGGCAAAAACCAAGCGTACCGAAAAGGATATAAAGGCGAGTGCTAAAGTATTAAGAAAATACTCTGCTTCTAGCCTTACACTGTTGTGGCAACCAAAGTTAGCGTAGTCTGCTCTATCTAGCACGGTTTTCAAGATATATAAGCATTTTTTTGTATTTTGCAATTTTTGCAAAAAAATTCGAAAATTCAAGATGGCCGCCATTTTTGGTGAAACAAAATTTTTTTTAAATTGGCATGGCTACTCTGCAGAGATACCCTGTGATTCAAAAAATTTCGTCGAAATCGCTCTATCTAGCATGATTTTCAAGATATAAGCATTTTTGTGTTTTGCAATTTTTGCAAAAAATTCGAAAATTCAAAATGGCCGCCATTTTTGGTGAAACAATTTTTTTTTGAAAATTGGCATGGCTACTCTGCAGATACCCTGGGATTCAAAAATTTCGTCGAAATCGCTCTATCTAGCACGATTTCCAAGGTATAAGCATTTTTGTGTTTTGCAATTTTTGCAAAAAATTCGAAAATTCAAAATGGCCGCCATTTTTGGCGAAACAAATTTTTTTTTTTGAAAATTGGCATGGCTACACTGCAGATACCCCGTGGTTCAAAAATTTCGTCGAAATCGCTCTATCTAGCACAGTTTTCGAGATATAGCATTTTGGCGTTTTGCAATTTTTGCTAAAAATTCGAAATTGCTGCCATTTTTGGCGAGACAATTTTTTTTTTTGAAAATTAGGATAGCTACTCTCCAGAGATCCCCTGTGGTTCAAAAATTTCGTCAAAATCGCTCTATCTAGCACGGTTTTTGAGATATAAGCATTTTTGTGTTTTCCTTATTTGGAAAATTCGTAATGATTAATTAATCATTAATTACTCGGCCATTTCTTAACCAATCAATGCCAAAATCTAATGATTTCCAGATTTCAATAGAATGAATGTACTTGCCAAGTTTCAGGTGAATTGATAAAATCCCTTTCAAGTTATCATCCAGACAAGCTTACCCATCGAAAAAACACATTTTCAGTCATGTGACCTCTCTGATTGGTCGAAATGTCACTGCAGCATATTCCAAAAAATCCCCCAGGGCTACTGCATACACCTGCCAAATTTGAAAAGAATCCGCCCAACGGTCACACGAGTTACAAGGAAAACAAAATGCGGAGTTCACGGAGCCGGATTTCCTCCTATACACAAAAAAGCATCCCGCAAGAGACGCTTAATGAATACATCTTGATATTAAGGCTGCAACGATTCTTCGGTTACTCGGAACGAAACGATTCAGTTCAATACTCGAGGCAAGAAAAGTGAACCGGGCCTTCGAAAACAACTAAACATAGGCGTAAAATCTACTACAAAATTCTATATTTTCTTTAAATATATGAATATTTTTATATATTTTACCAATATAAGGCGTTTCCGTATTTTATATTTTCAGTATTTGCAAACTTTAATTCTTTGTGTAACAACGTTTTATAAGATGGCATTTTATTATAAAGTATTTTGAAGACGCCTCAAATCTCGCAATATAAAGACGTTTAAAGTTTCTTATATTTTGCATTATGAATGCGTCTTTTTCCCAAAATTCAATAAATTATCAAAATTCTTTCCTGTTGTGTGGTTTGTAACCATTTTATAAGGCGTGATATGTCAAAATATGAAGCAGTTTATTTCGTGGGCGATAATCAAGCGATTAACCGAGTCCGAGTCGATTCTTCTAAAACGAGGAATCGAGGCGCATTTTCGGGCTCGCTTGCAGCCCTACTTGATATCCCTTATTAACCTTTTCATTCAGTGTGCACTGTGCAGAAGGGGATGAATAGCACAGCGGGCCATAAGTGAGTCAATGGGACTTTGTTATGAATGTGCCTCCAGATAGAGATCACACAAAAGCAAATACAGAGTTGGATGAGAAAGAAGAGACAACTCCTTCATTTTCAATTAGCTGGAGATACATAAAATACTGTACAAGAAAAACTGTTTATGAGAAAGTGTTTTTTTTCCCAGTCATCTTATCTTCTGAAAGAAGTCACGTCTATACATTGGGCCAATTTACATAGTCTATGTAAATAAGTAGCTAGATCAACAACTCCTGCTGCAAAACAAAAGCTGAATTAATTAAAGCCTTGTTCTCCCCCAAAAAAGGAAAGGCATATCCACACAATTCCACAAGAATGGAATCAGAGGAATGTGGGATTTTTTTAATGTGCCTAAAATTGGGAATTTATATTATATAAACATTGATCAGCTGCAATATGTTAATAACCACATCAGTGCATGCTAAATACCTCATTTTTTTGCCAGATACAGAAATTTTGTTTCAAGTATACATGTGCCAGGTGTGGTTTTAAAAAGTCCTAAAATAAATGGGTTGGGAGAAAGAACTATATATTTATTATGTTAAGATAGTTAAAGTGTCTTAAATACAAGAATTTTAAGTAAAAAGGTCATAAAAATCTTCCTTAAGCATAATCAATGTGTTAAGTTAAACTGATGTTATTGAACAGTAAGTCAGTTGGCGGCTGAAAACCCTCATTTTTACTGCAAGATGGCCATGACTGTACTTGTATTGGAACTCCAAGGTGGAAAGAAAATAAGAATGTCCCTATTGTCATCTTTAATAAGTGTGCCAAATTTAACTGAGGAGAGCTGAACACTATGATAGCTGGAGATGAAAAACTTGGAGGGGGGCCATAATTTAATTCATATTGGGACTTTAAGGTGACCATAAAATAAGAATGTCTCTTTTGTCATCCTTTATAAGTGGACAAAGTTTAGCTGAGGTCAGTTGAACAATAAGATAGCTGTACACTGAAAATTTCCTTTTTTTTTCACTGTAAGGAGACCATAACTTCATTCATATTGGGACAAGGGGCCAGACAGTTTTATTCCAATTTTAGGACTTTAGGGGGGGCCATAGCTCCAATAATATTAGCAGTTTAAGGTCACCATAAAGTCAAGATAATCCTTTATATGCCAAGTTTGGTTGAAAAAAGTGAAAAACTAAGTGAACTGGAGGGTTAAAACCCCCTTTTTCTGGCATTAAGGTGACCTTAAGATTGCAGATACAGGGCTAAAACTTTGGCATGTGAAAGATTATCAAAAAAGTAGCTGAATAAGTTATTCCAACAAAACGCCGAAATCCTTGACCACTTTTGAGATACAAAGTACCCATTTTAAAAAATTTACGAAAATCAAACACCCCCCATTCAGGCATCTATGGTCCAATTGATGAGAAAATCCTTTCCAACCTGCAAAATTTGGTCTAGAATGTACCTAGAAAATTTTATAGCACTGGTGTGTGTGTTTTTTCCGAAACGCAATGACCGGGTGTTTTTGAAAAATGCTTAAGGTTACCTTAAGTAAAGCTTAAGGTCTCCTGAAAGTATCCCAAAAAGTTTTCCCGCCCCTATAGCTTTAAAGAAAGATAAGAAGGAAAGAAAATTTTGAAAGCCTAAGAAGTTATTCAAGGGACACTGGAATCAGGCGGCAGCGGAGGTGATCCGTCGAACTTACATGAAAACAAACAAGCGCCCCTGACAGGCCATTAATAATTTTCAGAAAACCTTACTATCAGTACTGAGAAAAAAACCCCTTCAAATTCATTGTTTCATGCAACTGTTAAAACAAAATTTCAATTTAGTCCAAATACAAAATAAGAAGGAAAAATTACCTGCCAGATTTCACCTGTTTGATGTGGTGAAAAACATTGATAACATCTCTCATTCTCCTTGGTGCTTCTTCAATTTTTGAAGCCAAATTAACACACCCCATTGCCACAACCTAAATGTAAACATTCATTAACAATTTATATTCAATAGCATCAGGGATGCCCGTACCCCACAGCCTAGGGAAATATTTTTAACACCATGAGATATAGAAGTACTGTATCAGTACAAAATTCAGGATACTTTCAGAGCAGTCAGTTATATAAAGGTCCAAACAATGTTTAATAGAGAAAATAATGTCTAAGAGAAAGATAATTCATGTAAAGATGAAGTATTAAAACAAGACAATTCAACAACAAGATGACAGCATGAATCAGTAAACTAAACATTACGACACTCTTTATCTACATCTGGCATGGCCGAATTATGGTTTGGACGTTTTGAATATTACCATGCATACAGAAGTGGCAATACATTCAATGAATGTGTGGTGTTGGAGCAAAATCTGTGGCTCACTTGATGAAATTCCATCTGTTACAATGGGAAGTTGTAAAAGTAAAATTCTTAATGAATTCTTATATGGCAGTGCTGAATCTGCATCAAAAGACAGATCCAAAGATGCAACAAGATTTTAAAGGTCAATGTCACTGTGACAAGGCCAAAGGTCAAATCAAGGTCACACCATGATGCTGCACACCTACAAACCCCTAACCAATGTCCCTACCAAGCATCAACTTCCTACACCTTACAGTTTCCGAGATATAGCCCGGACAAGATTTTATAGGTCGTCACTACATCAAGGTCAAACTAGAGGATCGCTCGCAAAAAAAAAAAAGATAATGTTTTTGCATAGCAAAAACAAAGCGTCCCGAAAAGGATATAAAGGTGAGTGCTAAAGTATTAAGAAAATGCTTCGTTTCTAGCCTTATACTGTTGTGGCAACCAAAGTCAGCGCAGTCTGCTCTATCTAGCACGGTTTTCAAGATATAAGCATTTTTGTGTTTTGCAAAAAATAAAAAAATTAAAAATGTCCGCTATTTTGAAAATTGGCATGGCTACTCTGCAGAGATACCCAGCAGGTCCAAAATTTTGTTGAGTTCACTCCATATAGCACGGTTTTCGAGATATAAGCATTTTTGTGTTTTGCAAAAACTTTGAAAATTCAAAATGGCCACCATTTTTGGGGAGACAAAAATTTTTGTCAAGACCACTGCCGTGGTGTGTATCTCCCGCCGAGCATTAAAGCAGAAGAAATAGCTTTTCCGAGATATTCACAATTTTTCATTTTCGTGTGTGAAAGGTCTTCCAAAAGTAGGTGAATGAGTTATTTGAGAAAAATTGGCTATCTGCAATACTATTAAGAGATAATTCACATTTACTCATTTTGAGTAGGTGAATAATTATCTATGGGTCTGAAACTTCACCAAGTGAAAGCTCTCCCAAAAGTAGGTGAATGAGTTATTTGAGAAAAATTGGCTATCTGCAATACTTTTAGAGATAATTCGCATTTACTCATTTTGAGTAGGTGAGTAATTAGCTATGGGTCTGAAACTTCACCATGTGAAAGCTCTCCCACAAGTAGATGAATGAGTATTTGATAAAAATTGGGTATCCGCAATACTTTTACAGATAATTAGCATTTACTCATTTTGAGTAGGTGAATAAATAGCTATGGGTCTGAAACTTCACAGAGTGAAAGCTCTCCCAAAAGTAGGTGAATGAGTTATTTGAGAAAAATTGGCTATCTGCAATACTTTTAGAGATAATTCGCATTTACTCATTTTGAGTAGGTGAGTAATTTGCTATGGGTCTGAAACTTCACCAAGTGAAAGCTCTCCCAAAAGTAGGTGAATGAGTTATTTGAGAAAAATTGGCTATCTGCAATACTTTTAGAGATAATTCGCATTTACTCATTTTGAGTAGACGAGTAATTAGCTATGGGTCTGAAACTTCACCAAGTGAAAGCTCTCCCAAAAGTAGGTGAATGAGTTATTTGAGAAAAATTGGCTATCTGCAATACTTTTACAGATAATTCGCATTTACTCATTTTGAGTAGGTGAGTAATTAGCTATGGGTCTGAAACTTCACCAAGTGAAAGCTCTCCCAAAAGTAGGTGAATGAGTTATTTGAGAAAAATTGGCTATCTGCAATACTTTTAGAGATAATTCCCATTTACTCATTTTGAGTAGGTGAGTAATTAGCTATGGGTCTGAAACTTCACCAAGTGAAAGCTCTCCCAAAAGTAGGTGAATGAGTTATTTGAGAAAAATTGGCTATCTGCAATACTTTTAGAGATAATTAGCATTTACTCATTTTGAGTAGACGAGTAATTAGCTATGGGTCTGAAACTTCACCAAGTGAAAGCTCTCCCAAAAGTAGGTGAATGAGTTATTTGAGAAAAATTGGCTATCTGCAATACTTTTACAGATAATTCGCATTTACTCATTTTGAGTAGGTGAGTAATTAGCTATGGGTCTGAAACTTCACCAAGTGAAAGCTCTCCCAAAAGTAGGTGAATGATTAATTTGAGAAAAATTGGCTATCTGCAATACTTTTAGAGATAATTCGCATTTACTCATTTTGAGTAGGTGAGTAATTAGCTATGGGTCTGAAAGTTCACCAAGTGAAAGCTCTCCCAAAAGTAGGTGAATGAGTTATTTGAGAAAATTGGCTATCTGCAATACTTTTAGAGATAATTCGCATTTACTCATTTTGAGTAGGTGAGTAATTAGCTATGGGTCTGAAACTTCACCAAGTGAAAGCTCTCCCAAAAGTAGGTGAATGAGTTATTTGAAAAAAATTGGCTATCTGCAATACTTTTAGAGATAATTCACATTTACTCATTTTCAGTAGGTGAGTAATTAGCTATGGGTCTGAAACTTCACCAAGTGAAAGCTCTCCCAAAAGTAGGTGAATGAGTTATTTGAGAAAAATTGGCTATCTGCATTACTTTTAGAGATAATTCGCATTTACTCATTTTGAGTAGGTGAGTAATTAGCTATGGGTCTGAAACTTCACAGAGTGAAAGCTCTCCCAAAAGTAGGTGAATGAGTTATTTGAGAAAAATTGGCTATCTGCAATACTTTTAGAGATAATTCGCATTTACTCATTTTGAGTAGGTGAGTAATTAGCTATGGGTCTGAAACTTCACCAAGTGAAAGCTCTCCCAAAAGTAGGTGAATGATTAATTTGAGAAAAATTGGCTATCTGCAATACTTTTAGAGATAATTCGCATTTACTCATTTTGAGTAGGCGAGTAATTAGCTATGGGTCTGAAACTTCACCAAGTGAAAGCTCTCCCAAAAGTAGGTGAATGATTAATTTGACAAAAATTGGCTATCTGCAATACTTTTAGAGATAATTCGCATTTACTCATTTTGAGTAGGTGAGTAATTAGCTATGGGTCTGAAACTTCAAGTGAAAGCTCTCCCAAAAGTAGGTTAATGAGTTTTTTGAGAAAAATTGGCTATCTGCAATACTTTTAGAGATAATTCGCATTTACTCATTTTGAGTAGGTGAGTAATTAGCTATGGGTCTGAAACTTCAAGTGAAAGCTCTCCCAAAAGTAGGTGAATGAGTTATTTGAGAAAAATTGGCTATCTGCAATACTTTTAGAGATAATTCGCATTTACTCATTTTGAGTAGGTGAGTAATTAGCTATGGGTCTGAAACTTCACCATGTGAAAGCTCTCCCAAAAGTAGTTGAATGAGTTATTTGATAAAAATTGGGTATCCGCAATACTTTTACAGATAATTAGCATTTACTCATTTTGAGTAGGTAAATAACTAGATTGGGCCAACTCGGCGCCAACATATCCCCAGACAGGTCATCACTCACGCCACAGGTTTTGATCGGGAATTTTTTAAAACATAATTACCCATTATTATATGAACTTCAGCACATCAATCTACTCTGTTTATATCTCCCCAAGGAAGATGGTGTATCCCCAGACGCCGAATACATAACTCAAATTATATTTTCAATCTTCCTGCAATGATAACTCTAAACCTATTTTCAAAGTATTTAAATGATTGATGATTGAATGTCCATTCTAAAATAATAATCCCAAAAGAGCATATCTGTTTCTATATTTGTTGACAAATAAAATATTATTTTTAACTCAACTCATCATATTTTTCAATCTTCCTTCAAAGTATTTAAATGATTGATGATTCAATGTCCATTCTAAAATTCATAATCCCAAAAGCGCATATCTGTTTCTATATTTGTTCACAAATAAAATATTATTTAAAAAAAAATTATTTATATTATTATTTTATTATATTATTTTTAGAATTTGCAAATTGTTTTCAGTTATTCATTTCCTCTATACCTATATATGTGGTCCATATATATGCAACCTAAATATGTGACACAATCTCAGTTCTGACTCCCCTTTGTGTTATATGTAATGAAGCCCACCACCTCCCACCCCCACCCCTCTCCCCTTCTCCACACCTCTCTCACTATTACACAAGATCTGCAACCCCATTGAGTTCTTTGTTTCTCATCTGATATCATTAAATACCTTTGTTTATTTAGTGTCACTCAATATAGCTGGAGGTCCCAGAGGTGGGTGGGGGGAATCCGGGTGGGGGATGTGGGTTGAGCATAAATGGTAAACAAACAATCTATATAAAAGGGGTACTCAAATACAAAAAGAATTGAGAATTTTAAGTATGTGATTATCAACTGAAATGAGTTCATAACTGTAGGAGCTGTGCCAAAATTAACTGAGGCAAGTTGAATAAAACTGGGCTAGTTGAGGGTTAAAAATCCCCTAGTTTTACTACATAAGGATATAATTTCATTAATATTGGGACTTAAAGCTCACTTAAAGTGTCCATTTTGTCTACTTGAATATGTTTAACCAGTTTCATTTTAAAAAGTGAAAAACTCAGCAAGCAGAGGTATAACACACAAAAATAAGTTCTTAAAAGACTAAGATAGCCATAACATTATTAATATTCAAAATTTAAATAGACAGGCATTTCCTTTTAAAAATTCAAAGATTTCAGCTCTATAACCCACATAGTTTGACAGTTACTGGGCTTTAAAGTGGCATAATGTCCATAAATTGGGTTTCTGTGGGCATTTTACAATTGTTAAAGAGACCTTAGCAATTAAACTACAGATCTGAAACTTTTTGGGGGACATACATAACAAACAAAAATTATATATAATACAGTTTAAGACTTGTCACACTAAGCATTTCCAAATAACAGGGCAAAATACGGAAAAAATGTCCAAAAAGGCACTTGGGCGAGTGTCTATGGCCCTCATACACAGGTTAAATGTCTACTAAAAACCTTGATTTTCGCCATATGTAAAAAGGACATAATAATGCATTCCCAGATGGGATTTCAGCTCCATCAATCACATAGTTTAACAGTTACAGGGCTTAAAGGTGGTAAAAAGTCCAAATATTGGGTCATTGTGGGCCTTTTAGAGATCTCGATGTGGCTTTCAAATTAAAGCTTCAGACTTAAAATTTGTTACATACTAAGATTACACATAGAATATGTATCTAATAAAGTTTGAAACTTCTCAGACTTACCATTTCCAAGTTACAGAGCAAAATATGTGAAAAATGTCTTAAAAGGGTCACTCAGGTGGGTGTTTAAGGTCCTCATACACAGGTTAAATGTCTACTTGAAGCCTTGATTTTTGGCACATGTAAAAAGAACATAATAATGTATTCCCAGATGAGATTTCAGCTCTATCAGTCACATAGTTTAACAGTCACAGGCCTTAAAATTGGCAAAAAGTCCAAATACTGGGTCTTTATGGGCCTTCTAGAGACCTAAATGTGGCCTTCAAATTAAAGCTTCAGACTTAAAATTTGTCACATACTAAGATTACACATAGAATATGCATCTAATACAGTTTGAAACTTCTTAGACTTACCATTTCCAAGTTACAGGGAAAAATATGTGAAAAATGTCTAAAAATGGTCACTCGGGTGGGGATTTATGGTCCTCATACACAGGTTAAATGTCTTCTTAAAGCCTTAATTTTTGGCACATATAAAAATAACATACTAATATCTTCTCAGATAGGATTTGAGCTCTATCAGTCACATAGTTTGACAGTCACAGGGCTTAAAAGTAGCAAAAAGTCCAAATATTGGGTCTTTGGGAGCCTTTTAGAGACCTCAATTTGACCTTCAAAATTAAAGCTTCAGACTTAAAATCTGTTACATACTAAGATTACACACAGAATATATATCTAATACAGTTTGAAACTTCTCAGACTTACCATTTCCAAGTTACAGGGAAAAATATGTGAAAAATGTCTTATAAGGGTCACTCGGGTGGGTGTTTATGGTCCTGATACACAGGTTAACTGTCTATTAAAGGCCTAAATGTTGGGGCACATATAAGAAAACACATAGATATATTCCCAGATGATATTTAACTTAGATGAGAGACATAGTTTGAAAGCTACAGTGCTTGAAAGTGACAAAAAGTGCATAAATTGGGTCTCTGTGGGCACTTTTGAGACCTTAAGTCGACCCCTTTGGGTAAACCTACAGCCCTAAAATTTTCTACAGACAAGGATTACATATCAAAGTTATACCTAGCGCAGCTTGAGACTCATCAGAATTATCACTTCCAAATTATAGGGCAAAATATGTGAAAAGTATAGCAAAAAATCCCTAAGTGGGGGTATTTATGGGCCTCAAACACAATTTTCTCCTCAACTTAAAGTCATGATTTTCGGCACATGTACTAAGAACATATTAATGTGTTGTCAGGTAAAATTTCAGCCAGCTGAGCATCATAGTTTGTGACCTACAGGGCTCTAAGTGGCCAAAAGTGCAATTTCTGACCTTAAGGTGGCCATAAGTTCTTTTTTACTGGGAGTTTAAGGTCACCTTAAAATAGGGATCTTCCTTTGGGCACCCTTAACATGTGTACCAAGTTTGAAAAAAAAATATTAATTTGTTTTTGAGTTATCGCGTCCACAAGGAAATTTCTACGGCGGCGGCGGCGCGACGGACCTGAATCCAATATATCCCCGACTTTCGTCTGGGGATATAATTAGCTATGGGTCTGAAACTTCACCATGTGAAAGCTCTGCCAAAAGTAGGTGAATGAGTTATTTGAGAAAAATTGGCTATCTGCAATACTTTTAGAGATAATTCGCATTTACTCATTTTGAGTAGGTGAGTAATTGGCTATGGGTCTGAAACTTCACCATGTGAAAGCTCTTCCAAAAGTAGGTGAATGAGTTATTTGAGAAAAATTGGCCATCTGCAATACTTTTAGAGGTAATTCGCATTTACTCTTTTTGAGTAGGTGAGCAATTAGCTATGGGTCTGAAACTTCACCAAGTGAAAGCTCTTTGGGATAGCTGCTCTGCAGAGATACCCTGAAGATAAAAAATTTCGTCGAAATCGCTCTATGTAGCACGGTTTTTTCGAAATATTAGCATTTTTGTGTTTTGCAATTTTTGCGCAAAAATTCGAAAATTCAAAATGGCCGCCATTTTTGGCAAGACAAAATATTTTTGAAAATTGGCATGGCTACTCTGCAGAGATACCCAGCGGGTCAAAAATTTCATCGAAATCGCTCTATCTAGCACGGTTTTCGAGATATAAGCATTTTTGTGTTTTGCAATTTTGCGAAAAATTCGAAAATTCAAAATGGCCGCCATTTTTTGCGAGAAATTTTTTGTTTGAAAATTGGCATGGCTACTTTGCAGAGATACCCTGCGGGTCAAAAATTTCGTTGAAATCGCTCTATCTAGCAGGGTTTTCGAGATATAAGCATTTTTATGTTTTGCAATTTTTGCGAAAAATTAGAAAATTCAAAATGGCCGCCATTTTTGGCGAGACAAAATTTTTTTGAAAATTGGGAAAAGTACTCCGCAGAGATATCCTGCGGATCAAAAATTTTGTCGAAATTGCTCTATCTAGCACGGTTTTTGAGATATAAGCATTTTTGTGTTTTGCAATTTTTGCGAAAAATTCGAAAATTCAAAATGGCCGCCATTTTTGGCGAGACAAAAATTTTTTTCAAAATTGGGATAACTACTCTGCAGAGATACCCTTCGGGTCAAAAATTTCGTCGAAATCGCTCTATCTAGCACGGTTTTCGAGATATAAGCATTTTTGTGTTTTGCAATTTTTGCGAAAATTTCGAAAATTCAAAATGGCCGCCATTTTTGGCGAGACAAAATTTTTTTCAAAATTGGGAAAAGTACTCCGCAGAGATATCCTGCGGGTCAAAAATTTTGTCGAAATTGCTCTATCTAGCACGGTTTTTGAGATATAAGCATTTTTGTGTTTTGCAATTTTTGCGAAAATTTCGAAAATTCAAAATGGCCGCCATTTTGGGCGAGACAAAAATTTTTTGAAAATTGGGAAAACTACTTCGCAGAGATACCCTGCGGGTCAAAAATTTTGTCGAAATCGCTCTATCTAGCACGGTTTTCGAGATATAAGCATTTTTGTGTTTTCCTTATTTGGAAAATTCGTAATGATTAATTAATCATTAATTACTCGGCCATTTCTTGACCAATCAATGCCAAAATCTAATGATTTCCAGATTTTAATAGAATGAATGTATTTGCCAAGTTTCAGGTGAATTGATAAAATTCCTTTCAAGTTATCATCCGGACAAGCTTCCCCATCGAAAAAAGACATTTTTGGTCATGTGACCTCTCTGATTGGTTGAAATGTCACTGCAACATATTCAAAAAAATTCCCCAAGGCTACTGCCTAAACCTGCCAAATTTGAAAAGAATCCGCCTAACGGTTACAGAGTTATAAGGAAAACAAAATGTGGAGCCGGCGGAGCCGGAAGCTCTCCCATACACAAACAAGCGTCCCTTGCGGGACGCTTAATCAAGGTCAGACCACGACGCTGCACACCTACACCCCCTGACCAATGTCCCTACCAAGTATCAACTTCCGACACCTTACGGTTTCCGAGATATAGCCCGGACAAGATTTTATAGGTCAAGGTCACTATGGCAAGGTCAAAGGTCAAATCAAGGTCACACCATGATGCTGCACACCTACAACCCCTAACCAATGTCCCTACCAAGCATCAACTTCCTACACCTTACGGTTTCCGAGATATAGCCCGGACAAGATTTTATAGGTCGTCACTACATCAAGGTCAAAGGTCAAATCAAGGTCAGACTATGACGTTGCACACCTACACCCCTAACCAATGTCCATACCAAGTATCAACTTCCTACACCTTACAGTTTTCGAGATATAGCCCGGACAAGATTTTATAGGTCAAGATCACTACGGTAAGGTCAAATGAAGGTCACACCATGACGTTGCACACCTACACCCCCTAACCAATGTCCCTATCAAGTATAAACTTCCTAAACCTTACGGTTTCCGAGATATAGCCCAGACACGATTTTCAAACTCAAGGTCACTACGGCAAGGTCAAATCAAGGTCAGACCATGACATTGCACAACTACACATCCTAACCAATGTCCCTACCAAGTATCAACTTCCTACACCTTACGGTTTCTGAGATACAACCCGGACAAACTTTTTCCCGCCACCTACCCGCCCGTCCAGACACCATGGGTGAAAACAATACCCCGACAGAGTTATGAGGCTGTAAAATTTATTAATTGGGAGTATAGTTGTCAATCTAAAAGGCACAATTATGTAAAAGTACATATAACTAGACCTAGTGCATCTGAGAACCGATGCAAATTTTGATCCACCGGAAAGACAACTCAGCAAAACCAGTGACCCATCATTCGAAATTTGAAGGAGCGGCCAAAGGCCAAATTTGGCCACATCAGAAAATTCCCAGCCCATGATTTTCCTATAAGTTGGTTTCACATTACAAACCTCTAGGACCAATAATAAGTGACTTATACGCAGTTTTAAGTTTGGCTGTCCTCGTTTGACCTCGAAGGAGAGGCTCAAGGTAGTATCTGATCACATCACAAGTTTCCCAGCCCATGATTTCCTATAAGTTGGTTTCACATTACAAACCTCCAGGACCAACAGGGTTCCCACAGACTTTTGATAACTGGATTCAAGGTCTTTTCAAGGATTTTTAAGGTCAACAACAACAATTCTCAAGGATATTTTAAGGCACCGCCTCCTTTACCTCCCCTTCTAGCCATCCGTTATTCCCACAAAATTCTTTATTGTCACATGATTTTAACATTTCATAAACTCATTACAACAATGCTGGTTAACACATCTTAGATCATACTTGCTTTGCCAAGTCTGTCATAGCCATAAAACTATATGATGCAGATGGGGAAGTTGGTCAATAACAAATTTGAAAATTTTAATTACTTAAATGTAGCTTTTATAAGCTACAAGCTTACCATGTGGGACTGAATGCTTTACTGGTTGCCGCGAGGCACAGACGACCAACGCTCGAGAAAAACAAGCATGCAGTTGGTTCGGCCTCATAGGTTGTCGTGACGTCATCACTTCCTGTGTATCAGCCTCCTTTTCGTTGAGATTAAACCCATGTCCCCTCAGCTGTAATACAGCGGGGAGGTAGGGTGGGACTCTTCTCAGTCCCACATGGTAAGCTTGTAGCTTATAAAAGCTACATTTAAGTAATTAAAATTTTCAATTTTATTGCGCTACAATAGCTTACCATGTGGGACTGAATGCTGAATTCAACCGCCCGGTGGCGGGATTACAGCTGAGACTGGAAGGTCTGAATGTTGTTTTTCTCGAATTGAGAGTAATAAAAAATAGTTCCAAAAAATTTCCAGTCTGAGTCCCATTTACAGAGTCCCAATCCTGAAGGTCGGACTTGTAAAGAGCCAAAAACCTGATGAGAATACACAGTGTCGTACACTGTAGGGTGTTTGGAAGGAGGATTGTGTACCCGGAGTACACAGATAGGAAGAACCCCTAAGGGCTATGACGTCAGAAATGAGGTCAAGGTTCGAGAATTGCTATTTGCAACCTTATTTATAAGACAACCTTATGGTCCCAAGAAGTTAAAGTTAACGTAAATTTAATATGTGTGACCTTACCTGTAACACCCTGATGAGGTAGCTTATACCTAGACCTGGGGAGACTCCTGAAGGCTTAGCTGTAGCGGACGTGCCCCCCCCCCCCCCCTCCTTAGTTTCCGAAGAAGACATCACTGAGGAGAAGGGTCTAGGACCTGTTGAGCCGCTACTACTGGTCCCAGATACATGTTGTGTGTCGTTGTCCGACCAAGTAAGGTCTTTTAGGTAAAAATTGGTAAACGTGTTGTGAGCTTTCCAGTGACACACTTGCATGATCTGGTCCACCGATACTCCACCGTAAAAAGCCTTAGAGGCTGCGAAGGCCCTAATGTCATGCGCTTTAACTTGGACTAAGTCCAAGGCTTGCTGGTCTGCTTGCTTATAACAAAGTAGAATGGTTTGTTTCAACCATGAAGAGAGAGTAGCGGGTCTGATATCTGAGGTATGTCCTTTCTTGAAGGAGATGAAAAGAAGGGACCGGGACCCTCTCAGGTCCTTGGTTCGATCCAGATAGTACCTCAAAGCCCGTACAGGACACAAGGTCCTGTCTTCTTTGAATTGTCTATCTACAATGGTAGTCAAGGCAGGAATAGTCACCGGAGACACACTTTGAGAACCTTCTCTTGCTAGCTGGTTTTTGGCTATAAAATCTGATGAAGGGAACAAGGCTACCTTTTCCCATTGGCCTAGATTAGATACTTTGTTGGCGACCCAGGCGTGGATTTCACTGCGGCGCTTGCCGGAGGCCAGAGCTAGCAAGAAAGCAGTCTTGAGAGTGAGATGTTTGAGGTCTGTGTCTTTCATAGGCTCAAAGGGCGCTTTTGTGAGCTCATTGAGGACAACAGATAGGTTCCACTGAGGAAGGTTTCTGGAACTCTTGGGGCGATCCCTGTGAAAACTGGAGAGCAACCTGTGAAGGTCCTCATTATGGGCAATATGCTGGGCCGTAGGGCCTAGAGTGTCAACAATAGCTGTCCTGTAACCATCAATGGTAGAGGGGCGTCTGTTTAGGTCTTGGTACAGATACATAAAGAAATCTGAGATTTGCTTCACAGATGGTGAGGAGAAATCCACCGAATTATCTCTGCACCATTTTTCAAATAGGGCCCACTTTGATTTGTAGATGTTCCTTGTTGAAGACCGCTGAGGTGCAGCAATTCTCTCTGCCACTTCCACAGAGAAGCCTTGTTCTTGGAGTTGTCCACTCCTAGAGACCAGGCGTGGAGGTTGAGGTGCTGCGGGGAGCTGTGGAACACAAAGTTGTGGGACTGCTTGAGGAGTGTTGTCGACACCGGGAGTTGTAGAGGGATCTCTGTTGAGAGCTGCACTAGGTCCCAGAACCAGGGCATCCCTGGCCAGCCTGGGGCTATTAGTATGATCAGGCAGGTGCATTGCCTGATTTTTTGGATCACCCTGTAAAGGAGAGCCGTTGGAGGGTAAGCATAAGCAGTGAGACCCGTCCAGTCTATGTTTAGAGCATCTATGTCCCAGGCCTGGGGGTCTGGGATAGGAGACACGTACAGAGGGAGCTTGTGGTTCAGATGAGTGGCAAAAAGGTCCACGTGGGGAGTGAACCACTTTCGGCAGATCTGTTTGAACACCTGTGGATGGAGTGACCATTCGGTCGACTGAACCTGGTTCGACCTGGAAAGTAGGTCGGCCATCACATTCAGGCACCCTGGAATGTGTCTGGCTTTCAAGATTATGTGATAGTGGTGGCACCAGGTCATGAGTCTCCACAGGAGTGCGCACATCTCCGCCGAGTGTGTTCCCCCTTGTTTGTTTATGTAAGCTACCACAGTTGAGTTGTCCGTGGCAACTAGCACTGTTTGGTCCTGACACTGGTCTTTGAAGTGTCTCAAAGCCAGAAAGACAGCTTTCAATTCTAGGACGTTTATGTGAAGTCCTTTTTCCTGAGGTGACCACAGTCCTTTTGTAGAACTTTGTTCTAAGTGAGCGCCCCAGCCTTCGTTTGAGGCGTCTGTAAAGAGTTGGATACTGTGGTCTTTGGGATGAAGGTCGGCGCCTATCATCACCTTTGCAGGATTCTGCCACCAGTCCAGATGAGCAGAAATGACTTCTGTCCAGGGAAGGAGGCTGTCCAGCGACTGAGGAAATTTCCAGTGCTCTTTCAGGTGAAACTGAAACGGTCTCATGTGAAGGCGTCCCTCCGGGACCATCTTCTCCGTTGAGGCTAGCAACCCAATTAGAGACATCAAACATCTTGCAGTCAAAACATGTTTCGACTTGAGTCGTAGGATCAAATCCTGAAGTTTGAGCCATCTCTCTTGAGTGGGTTTTACAAGGGCTGAATCTAGGTGGTATTCGTAGCCCACGAACGAGAACACCTGAGTTGGTTTCAGTTCTGATTTCTCTTGGTTTAAGATCCATCCCAAGGACTGGGTGAGATCTACCACTGTCCGAGTGTTCACTAATGCTTCCTCCTGGGACTGAGACCTGATCAGCCAGTCGTCCAGGTATTGATGAAGTCTGAGTCCTCTGCTGAGGGCCATGAGCTTCACTTCTTTGACGACCATGGTGAATACCTGGGGGGCTGTGGCTAGTCCGAATGGGAGCGAGGTGAACTGGAACACCTGTGACCTGTGGCAAAATCTTAGATACTTCCTTGAGTTTGGATGGATGGGGATGTGGAGGTAAGCGTCCGACAGGTCTATTGACGCTACCCATTCCCCCGGAATCAGAGAAGTCCTGATGGACTCTGGCGTTTCCATTTTGAACTTTTCTACGTGTAGAAAAGTGTTGAGCCTGCTTAGGTCTATTACTGGCCTCCACCTTTGGTGAGGCTTGGGTACAAGAAAGAGGCGACTGTAAAACCCGAGAGATTTTACATTTTCCACCCTTTCGATAGCATTCTTTAACAGGAGAGACTGGATGCAATCGGCCAAGGCTTGGTCTTTTTGAGGGGCCTTGTACTCTGACACAATCAGAGGAAATCTTATCAAGTTTGGCCTTGAGAGGAATGGCAGAACGTAGCCATTGGTGATGATATTTAACACGTTGGCTGAGCAATTGTTTGCGTGCCAGTCTCTCCTGAAAGAACGGAGGCGACCTCCTACTGGTGGATTGACTGAGGCTTGATAGGAGTCATTGGGAAGAGGGGTTTCCACGCCCTTTTCCTTTGTTGTGGGGTCGAAAACGACCCCTGGAGCCTCTGAAGTTTGGTTTTCCTCTAGAAGAGGGAAACGAATAGTTGCTGCTTTGGGAGGAATTGCCCCCAAAGGGGCGTTTCCTGTAGGAGCCTCTTCTCTTATTGTGGTGGGAACCACGAAAGGGCTTATTTTGGTAGGGTCCGAAACCCTGAGCATCTTTTGAGGTGCCTTTTTTGAGAAGGAAGTCCTCGCCTTCCTTCACTGACTGGGAGTTGAACAGGGAACGAGTCCAGAGAGGAATTCCTGAGCTCTTGACGTCTGGTTTCCCCTAATTGTGGCTGCAGGTGGGACATTTCGGCTTCGCGTCTAAGCAAGCCGGAAGTTGCCATTGTGTAAAGTTCCCTTTGTAAAATATGGGCAAGGGATTTGCTCAGGCAGGTTATGGCCTTATGTTGAATAGTGAGGGTCTTCTCCCAGAGATCAAAGTAGTCATAGGCCTCATCATAACCACGTTTTACTGCTTTTTCAGGGTCGGCACCTTTCCTGACCTGGGACTTGACCTTCTTGAAGGTTTCTTTTAGTCCATAACGACACCTCCTCATGGTAGAGTTGCAGGAGGAGGATGTCTTGGCAAAAGTGGTCGTGAAATTCAAAGTGGTTAGATTGTACCTTGCCTGTTGTTCTAAGTCCTTGAGGACAGAGAGTGGGACCTTGCCTAAAGGGGCCCCCGAAGGTTTAGGAGATATACAGATCTTGGCAAAGTCTGCATTTAAGTCTTGGAGTTTCTCCGAAAAACAAGGTTGTCCAACCTTGTACCACTTAGAAGTGGAAGGGGGGGGCTTTGGGTATTTGCCCTCTGCCAGGTTTGCAGCCATAAGGTCATTGTTGAATTTGTCAAAGGCATCTCTTATACCAGAGTTGAGGGGCAACATAGCCGATGGACCCGTAGGTCTCAGCTCTTGGACGGCCACCTCGTCATCGATACCTATGATAGCAGTAGCAGGTCTGGGGACTGAATCCCTCGGATCAGGTAATTTGAGGATACGTCGAAAAGTATCTACCTCCTCCGCATATTGATTTGGGATGTCAGCCAGAGCCACATCCCTATAGTAGGGCGGATCAAGGTCAATTTGAGGATGTTCCTGATCATCAGAGGCCATTCTCTGGGGCTTGGGAGACCTGTGTTTACGTCTAGGGGACTGATCCTCCCCAGACGATGAGGGCAAATATGCGGACCTTGACTTATGATTAGACTTGTCAGAGTGCTTTTTAGGTCTGGAATATGAAGGGCGATCATGATCGGAATCAGATCCCGAACCTGAGATTGGAGCATGGCTAACCTTGTGAGAGGACGTCTTGGGGCGAACAGACTGTGTCTGTTCGGAAGAGCTAAGACGAACGTCCGAACCTTGCTCGGCCTGAAGGCGAGGAGGAAGAGAAGGGCCATATTCAATATCCATGGGTTCTGAAGCACTGACAGAGGTCTGAGGTTCGGTGCGAACAGCCGAAGAGGCGATCTTATCAGCCAGCCCTTGTTGAGATTTTAGGAAATCTTCACGCATAGATTTAAGGGCATCATAGATGTTGGCCTGAAAAACACCAAATTTCAAATTTGTGGTCCAAAGACTTTTCTACAGAAGAATGGACTTTATGATGTAAGGCTGTACTGGGAGTGGGAGGAACAGTACGCCCTGGTGTAGTAAGAGGCAAAGGATCGAAAGATAAGGGTCTGGGACGTGGAGGTGAAGTAAACAAATGATCGGCCGCAGCTTCAAGTTCGGCTTGCGATCCAGAAAACGATTCAAAAGAATCGCCAAGTACCTCGTCCCGATCTTTGTCCGATGCCTGAGAAGTGGGATGTTTTTTCTTGTATCGTCTTCTATTAGCAATTTTAGTGGACTGTTCGTCTGTGAAAGACGCACAGGTTTGACAAGTACCAGCTTTTGTAACACACAGATCATCGCCCTTCCCTGCATCTCTGCAGGAAGGGCAATAGCCATGACTGTCGAATGGCTGACAGAAATGATTGCATTTGCTGGATCTGGGTTTATCTTTAGAAGACTGGTGGGCGGTGGCCATGTTTTAATGCAATAAAATATGAAAATACTCCGAACCGTAGATTCGAGCAGTACTAGTGTAGTGGCGAGCACACAACACGCGAAATAAGAAGACGTTAAAAAACTGACAAAATACAGCACCGGAAGTGCTGAAAATTGGGTATAAGATTCTATACTGCTAAATAAAGGAAAAGCCGAATTATGGACGAATGACAAACAATATATCCAGAGATATAATAGAAAACAGCTTTGAAAACTTAGCAGAGCATCCAATATGGCGGCGACCAACGAAAAGGAGGCTGATACACAGGAAGTGATGACGTCACGACAACCTATGAGGCCGAACCAACTGCATGCTTGTTTTTCTCGAGCGTTGGTCGTCTGTGCCTCGCGGCAACCAGTAAAGCATTCAGTCCCACATGGTAAGCTATTGTAGCGCAATAAAATCAAGGACTTTTCAAGGGTTTTATTCAATTTTGCCCAAATTCAAGGACTTTCAAGGCTTTGAAAATGAAGCAATTTTTTTCAAGGATTTTCAAGGATGTGGGAACCCTGACCAATAATAAGCAAGTTATAAGCACTTTTAAGTTTGACCGTCCTCCTTTGACCTTGAAGGAGAGAGGCTCAAGGTCGAACCTGATCACAAGTTTCCCAGCCCATGATTTCCTATAAGTTGGTTTCATGTTGCAAACCGCTAGGACCACAAAATAAGGGAGATATAGGTACTTTTAAGTTTGCTACATGGGGTACTTTGGCACTCTGTGGATGACCTTGAATGAAGAGCTTGAAGGTCAAATGTCTGTAAGCTTGCAGATGACATGTATATCTGTTATACATATCACCTATGAAAAGATTCAACCTTCTCTTATGAGAAAAGGCCAGTAGAAAAAGATGGATAATTTTCAATCTTGTTTTTCAGAATGAGGCTTATTTCAGTCCCAGAAAAGCTTACTTCCCAATGAAGATATCCTGCAAATTTGGGGAAGCTAGCTGGTGTTATTTCCTGCGTACGGCAGTGGTGTAGCAAACGCTAAACCAAAGTATCCACCGGATGCATCCAGTGGATACAATAATCAGTTGCAGCAATCCATATATCTTCGTCATAAGACTGGTAAGAGAAACTTCTCTCCAATATGGCAGCGTAACACACTTTGGCACAGCCAAAGTTAAAGATAACACCATGATGATGCACACCTACACCCTCAAACCAATGTCCCGACCTTCTACACTTTACGGAATCCAAGAAATAGCCCGGACAAGATTATCAAACAAGATCCCAACAAGATCAAAGCAACCAATATCCCCACCAAATATCAACTTCCCACACCTTAGGGTCTCCGAGTTATAGCACAGCCAAGATTTATAGGTCAAGGTCACTATGGCAACGTCAAAGGTCACACCATAATGATGCACATCTATAACCCCTGACCAATATCCCAACCAAGTATCAACTTCCACCATGTTCCTGTTGCCGAGATATACCCCGGACCAGATTTCAAACTCAAGGTCACTCTGGTAAGGTCAAATCAAGGTCACACCATGACGTTGCACACCTACACCCTCTAACCAATGTCCCTACCAAGTACTAATTTCCTACCCCTACGATTTCTTAAATACAGCCCAGACAAACTTTTCCCACTGCCTGCCAATCCGGACACCATGGGTGAAAACAATACCCTTAAGGGCTGTCGGGTAAAAATTCAGAAATGTACATATAAATAACTTCTAAAAATAGTAGTTTGCAGTGAAATAGCGATTGGTTTTGTATGCTAATACATTTAAAGCATAACTGCATACGCACCTCACTGTTACCTTAAATTGATTCATGTTTAATTAAAACTGGAATACTGTGATGTTCATAAAAGTAAAAATAGCCAGCCTCAGCAGGCAAGAATCCCAGCCTGCAGGTACAGCTAAATGGCCAACAACATTGAGATTTGGAAAAATCTTAGGAACAGCTTCTGTTGTAAGAAGTATAGAGAACCCACAAGATGTTCTACAACAGATCCATAGGCCACGATTTCTTACCAGCAGTTTTCACATTGTGAAGCCCAAGAAACAATTATAAGGGAAATATAGGGCCTTTTTGATATGATGACCCTCCTATTTTTGGCATTAAATATGTGATATGGCGGCCATTTTTTTTCCAAAACAAGGCAAGCTTTCCTATCCATTTACATTTTGTGCAAATCTGATGAAGCTAGCTGCAATATTTTAGGTTACAGAAAACATTAAAGATTTTAGAAAAAACTTTAAGACCCCAAAATTTTAAAAGTGTTGCCATGGCAACAGTTACCGTTGGATATCCCCAAAACCTAATCAGCTGTAGATCTTCTTGGAGTAAACATATCCTGAAAATTTGGAGAAAAAACATACATAGGTTTAGGCTGTGGAACACCCACGAAGTTTAAGACCTAAAAATCTTAAAAGTGTTGCCATGGCAACAGTGGTAACTGGATACCCATCAAAACCTAATCAGCTCTAGATCCACTTGGGGTAAACATATCCTGAAAATCTGGTGAAAATCCATGTAGGGGTTTAGGCTTTGAACACCCACAAACTTTAAGACCCGAAAATCTTAAAAGTGTTGCCATGGCAACAGTTGTTACCAGATACCCCCCCAAAACTTAATCAGCTCCAGATCCTCTTCGGGTAAACAGACTACCCTGAAAATTTGGTGAAAATCCGTGCAGGGGTTTAGTCTGTGGAACACCCACAAACTTTAAGACCCGAAAATCTTGAAAGTGTTGCCATGGCAACAGTTGTTACCGGATACTAGTGCTGTGACATCGCTTCAAATATTGGGTTCGATGTTTGGTGTCCGTGTATCGGGCCGTTTAGACACCAGCGCCGGGTCGAAACGGCTCACTGCGCTGTTTCAACACCACGGTTAATTTTTGTTTTGTGATTTTTTAAACTAGATTGGGCCAACTCGGCGCCAACATATCCCCAGACAGGTCATCACTCACGCCACAGGTTTTGATCGGGAATTTTTAAAAACATAATTACCCATTATTATATGAACTTCAGCACATCCATCTACTCTGTTTATATCTTCCAAGGAAGATGGTGTATCCCCAGACGCCGAATACATAACTCAAATTATATTTTCAATCTTCCTGCAATGATAACTCTAAACCTATTTTCAAAGTATTTAAATGATTGATGATTGAATGTCCATTCTAAAATAATAATCCCAAAAGAGCATATCTGTTTCTATATTTGTTGACAAATAAAATATTATTTTTAACTCAACTCATCATACTTTTCAATCTTCCTTCAAAGTATTTAAATGATTGATGATTCAATGTCCATTCAAAAATTCATAATCCCAAAAGCGCATATCTGTTTCTATATTTGTTCACAAATAAAATATTATTTTAAAAAAAATTATTTATATTATTATTTTATTATATTATTTTTAGAATTTGCAAATTGTTTTCAGTTATTCATTTCCTCTATACCTATATATGTGGTCCATATATATGCAACCTAAATATGTGACACAATCTCAGTTCTGACTCCCCTTTGTGTTATATGTAATGAAGCCCACCACCTCCCACCCCCACCCCTCTCCCCTTCTCCACACCTCTCTCACTATTACACAAGATCTGCAACCCCATTGAGTTCTTTGTTTCTCATCTGATATCATTAAATACCTTTGTTTATTTAGTGTCACTCAATATAGCTGGAGGTCCCAGAGGTGGGTGGGGGGAATCCGGGTGGGGGATGTGGGTTGAGCATAAATGGTAAACAAACAATCTATATAAAAGGGGTACTCAAATACAAAAAGAATTGAGAATTTTAAGTATGTGATTATCAACTGAAATGAGTTCATAACTGTAGGAGCTGTGCCAAAATTAACTGAGGCAAGTTGAATAAAACTGGGCTAGTTGAGGGTTAAAAATCCCCTAGTTTTACTACATAAGGATATAATTTCATTAATATTGGGACTTAAAGCTCACTTAAAGTGTCCATTTTGTCTACTTCAATATGTTTCACCAGTTTCATTTTAAAAAGTGAAAAACTCAGCAAGCAGAGGTGGGTGGGGGGAATCCGGGTGGGGGATGTGGGTTGGGACTTAGTTTAGTTTATTAGTTTATTATAGTGACATGTATTATGTTGACAAGGATTATACAAAAACTATTGAAGTAATACCCAGCCCTATATGGGCTTATAAGTCACTTTAAATAGAGAGTTAATAACAAACAGAGCAAACATATTTTGAGGTAAGATACAGTAAATAAAGACAGCAATTCAATACATAAAAATTAACAATATAATTTACTTTTTCTTTCTTGCCACAAATCAAAAATAAAATTAATAACCATATTGACATTCATATGAGTTAATACCCTTGATAATTGATCTATTAATAATTCGATTTATCTATATTTAAAATTTTGAAATATTTCATACGAATCAGCTCTAAAGCTGGACAAACACAAACAAAATGTATCTCATCTTCTACATCTTTTTTACACAGTTTACATGTTCTCTCAAAGAGATGGAGTGCTACAGCAAAAATGGTAAACAAACAATCTATATAAAAGGGGTACTCAAATACAAAAAGAATTGAGAATTTTAAGTATGTGATTATCAACTGAAATGAGTTCATAACTGTAGGAGCTGTGTCAAAATTAACTGAGGCAAGTTGAATAAAACTGGGCTAGTTGAGGGTTAAAAATCCCCTAGTTTTACTACATACGGATATAATTTCATTAATATTGGGACTTAAAGCTCACTTAAAGTGTCCATTTTGTCTACTTGAATATGTTTAACCGGCGTTTAACCAGTTTCATTTTAAAAAGTTAAAAACTCAGCAAGCAGAGGTATAACACACAAAAATAAGTTCTTAAAAGACTAAGATAGCCATAACATTATTAATATTCAAAATTTAAATAGACAGGCATTTCCTTTTAAAAATTCAAAGATTTCAGCTCTATAACCCACATAGTTTGACAGTTACTGGGCTTTAAAGTGGCATAATGTCCATAAATTGGGTTTCTGTGGGCATTTTACAATTGTTAAAGAGACCTTAGCAATTAAACTACAGATCTGAAACTTTTTGGGGGACATACATAACAAACAAAAATTATATATAATACAGTTTAAGACTTGTCACACTAAGCATTTCCAAATAACAGGGCAAAATACGGAAAAAATGTCCAAAAAGGCACTTGGGCGAGTGTCTATGGCCCTCATACACAGGTTAAATGTCTACTAAAAACCTTGATTTTCGCCATATGTAAAAAGGACATAATAATGCATTCCCAGATGGGATTTCAGCTCCATCAATCACATAGTTTAACAGTCACAGGGCTTAAAGGTGGCAAAAAGTCCAAATATTGGGTCTCTGTGGGCCTTTTAGAGATCTCGATGTGGCTTTCAAATTAAAGCTTCAGACTTAAAATTTGTTACATACTAAGATTACACATAGAATATGTATCTAATAAAGTTTGAAACTTCTCAGACTTACCATTTCCAAGTTACAGAGCAAAATATGTGAAAAATGTCTTAAAAGGGTCACTCAGGTGGGTGTTTAAGGTCCTCATACACAGGTTAAATGTCTACTTGAAGCCTTGATTTTTGGCACATGTAAAAAGAACATAATAATGTATTCCCAGATGAGATTTCAGCTCTATCAGTCACATAGTTTAACAGTCAAAGGCCTTAAAATTGGCAAAAAGTCCAAATACTGGGTCTTTATGGGGCCTTCTAGAGACCTAAATGTGGCCTTCAAATTAAAGCTTCAGACTTAAAATTTGTCACATACTAAGATTACACATAGAATATGCATCTAATACAGTTTGAAACTTCTTAGACTTACCATTTCCAAGTTACAGGGCAAAATATGTGAAAAATGTCTAAAAATGGTCACTCGGGTGGGGATTTATGGTCCTCATACACAGGTTAAATGTCTTCTTAAAGCCTTAATTTTTGGCACATATATAAATAACATACTAATATCTTCCCAGATAGGATTTGAGCTCTATCAGTCACATAGTTTGACAGTCACAGGGCTTAAAAGTAGCAAAAAGTCCAAATATTGGGTCTTTGGGAGCCTTTTAGAGACCTCAATTTGACCTTCAAAATTAAAGCTTCAGACTTAAAATCTGTTACATACTAAGATTACACACAGAATATATATCTAATACAGTTTGAAACTTCTCAGACTTACCATTTCCAAGTTACAGGGAAAAAGATGTGAAAAATGTCTTATAAGGGTCACTCGGGTGGGTGTTTATGGTCCTGATACACAGGTTAACTGTCTATTAAAGGCCTAAATGTTGGGGCACATATAAGAAAACACATAGATATATTCCCAGATGATATTTAACTTAGATGAGAGACATAGTTTGAAAGCTACAGTGCTTGAAAGTGGCAAAAAGTGCATAAATTGGGTCTCTGTGGGCACTTTTGAGACCTTAAGTCGACCCCTTTGGGTAAACCTACAGCCCTAAAATTTTCTACAGACAAGGATTACATATCAAAGTTATACCTAGCACAGTTTGAGACTCATCAGAATTACCACTTCCAAATTATAGGGCAAAATATGTGAAAAGTATAGCAAAAAATCCCTAAGTGGGGGTATTTATGGGCCTCAAAGACAATTTTCTCCTCAACTTAAAGTCGTGATTTTCGGCACATGTACTAAGAACATATTAATGTGTTGTCAGGTAAAATTTCAGCCAGCTGAGCATCATAGTTTGTGACCTACAGGGCTCTAAGTGGCCAAAAGTCCAATTTCTGACCTTAAGGTGGCCATAAGTTCTTTTTTACTGGGAGTTTAAGGTCACCTTAAAATAGGGATCTTCCTTTGGGCACCCTTAACATGTGTACCAAGTTTGAAAAAAAAAAATTAATTTGTTTTTGAGTTATCGCGTCCACAAGGAAATTTCTACGGCGGCGGCGGCGGCGGCGGCGGCGGCGGCGCGACGGACCTGAATCCAATATATCCCCGACTTTCGTCTGGGGATATAATTAGTATTTTTGCGATTATGGAAGTGTTCAAAGACAAGTGTTTAGAACTTACAAAGACTTATGAGACTGCTCAAACATCAAAAGTGATTAACAGAGAAAAGTAGGACAGGCTGGTGAAACTTCTGAAGGGACATCTGGAGGATAAGAACCTGAAGAGACAAGTAAAACAAATAAAATGGATGTTATATTGAGAGATTTTTGTTGAGAAATAAACCTGTCTGGCGTGAAAAACATAAAGGTATAGATAAAACCTTTTGTTATGTGCCATTTGCCTTCAAATAACCTCTAAACGTTATAATTTGAGCATATATGGATTAGTGTTTAAACGGGCACGCCATTTTATCACCGAGAAAAGGTGTTGAAACGGCACACATATTGAGTGCGTCAGGTCGAAACGGCGCATGGAGCTGAAACGGCCCGTAACATCTGTACAAGCTAGCGAACTTCGGTCTAGATCAATCTTTGAAACAACGTTTTCAAAACCAGTTAAAACGTAGAAATCTAACATAAAATCTTGTCACTTTGTTAAAAATATAGCAAAAATATAAAATACATGTATATTTTAAATAAATTCCGGCATATTTTCAATAAAAGAAACAGGTTTTATAGATGGGCGAAAATAGAATCCGTTGGGATGTGGTGTGATATTGGGGATTTCTAAATGTTTTGCAAAGTCCGAATTTTTCAGATGTTTGAACCGAACTCCGAAATCGGGGCAGTAAACGAGCGAACTATCGAACTTCTTCAAACATCATCCCAGCACTACCGGATATCCCCCAAAACCTAATCAGCTCTAGATGCTCTTGGGGTAAACATATCCTGAAAACTTGGTAAAAATCCGTGCAGAGGTTTAGTCTGTGGAACACCCACAAACTTTAAGACCCGAAAATCTTAAAAGTGTTGCCATGGCAACAGTTGTTACCGGATACCCCCTCTAGATCCTCTTGGAGTAAACATATCCTGAAAATTTGGTGAAAATCCGTGCAGGGGTTTAGGCTGTGGAACACCCACAAGCTTTATGCCCGCTGCTGCCCGGACGGCGAATGGGATGACTATAACCCCAGCCTTTATGGGCAAGGGTTAATAAAAAGTAAAGAACGTGCACCAACCTCCATAGTATGTTTCACAAATGACTTGGAATAGTAGAACCTTTGGAAAAGTACTTGACCTGTAGCCATAGCAACCTGAAAAATAAAACACACGGCATAACATTAGGACTTACGCAAGTGTATTTCATTTCTTATAGATCGACTGAAAGTTGTTGAGGTTAATACAATGAACAGCAGGGAAGCACAAGTTGACAAGGCCATGACCATGTAACATTGCAACTTTACAACTAGACCAAGGACGCATCTGTGGCCAGATGCAAGATGTATCCACCGGAAAAGGCCAACTAATATAGTTTAGAAGATAAACAGCATTTTTCAATAATAAGCAAGTTGAAAGTTTGGCTACCCTCATTTGACCTTGAGGCAGGGACCCAAGGTCAAATCTGACCACATCAGAAGATTCTCAGCCCATCACTTTCTATAGGTTGGTTTCACATTGCAAACCTCTAGGACCAATAATAACCGAGTTATAAGCACTTTTAAGTTTGGCTATCCTTCTGACCTTGAATGAGGGGCCCAAGGTCAAATCTGACCACATCAAAGTTTCGCAGCCCATGATTTCCTATAAGTTGTTTTCATATTGCAAACCTCTAGGATCAATAATAAGTGAGTTATAAGCACTTTTAAGTTTGGCTATCCTCGTTTGACCTTGAATGAGAGGCCCAAGGTCAAATCTGACCACACCAAAAGATTCCCAGCCCATGATTTCCTATAGGTTGGTTTACCATCCCAAACCTCTAGGATCAATAATAAGTGAGTTATAAGCACTTTTAAGTCTGGCTATCCTCGTTGTACCTCGAAGGAGGGGCACAAGGTTGAATCCCACCACACCAAAAGATTCCCAGCCCATGAATTCCTATAGGTTGGTTTACCGTCCCAAACCTCTAGGACCAATAATAAGCGAGTTATAAGCCCTTTTAAGTTTGGCTATCCTCGTTTGACCTTGAAGGAGGGGCCCAAGGTCCAACCCGACCACACCACAAGATTCCCAGTCCATGATTTCCTGTATGTTGGTTTACCATCCCAAACCTGTAGGACCAATAATAAGCGAGTTATAAGCACTTACCTTTGGCTGTCCTCATTTGACCTTGAAGGAGGGGCCCAAGGTCAAATTCGACAACAGTCAAATTCGACAACATTCAGAAGATTCCCAGCCAATGATTTCCTATATGTTGGTTTACCATCCCGAAAGTCTAGGATCGATAATAAGCGAGTTATAAGCACTTCTAAGTTTGGCTATCCTCGTTTGACCTTGAAGGAGGTGCCCAAGGTCAAATCCGACCACGCCAGAAGATTCCCAGCCCATTATTTCCTACATGTTAGTTTACCATCCCAAACCTCTAGGACCAATAATAAGCGAGTTATAAGCAGTTTTAAGTTTGGCTGTCCTCATTTAACCTTGAAGGAGGGGCCCAAGGTGAAATCCAACCACGCCAGAAGATTCCCAGCCCATGATTTCCTACATGTTGATTTACCATCCCAAACCTCTAGGATCAATAATAAGCAAGTTATAAGCACTTTTAAGTTTGGCTACCCTCGTTTGACCTTGAAGGAGGGGTCCAAGGTTAAATCTGACAACATCAGAAGATTCGCAGCACATGATTTCCTATAGGTTGGTTTCACATTGCAAACCTCTAGGACCAATAATAAGGGAGATATAGGCACTTTTAAAGTCCGCTATGTGGGTTACTCCGGCACTCCGTGGGTGACCTTGAATTAACAGCTTCAAGGTCAAATGTGTGCAAGGTTGTAGAGGACATCTATACCTGTTATACATATCACCTATGAAGAGATTCAACGTTCTACCTATCAGAAACAGCCAATAGAAAAATGTATATTATTTTCAAAGAAATGCCCGTGGCGGCCATCTTGTTTTTCAGAATGAGGCTATTTTCCTTCCCAGAGAACCTTACCCCCCAATGAAGATATCCTGCAAATTTGGTGAACCTAGCTGCTGTCGTTTTCCTCTTAGAGCGTTAACGCTGAAAATCTCTCTACGTGTGGCGGCGTGGCGACCGCTAAACCAAAGTATCCACCGGATGCTTCCGGTGGATACAATAACATAACCACATTACTACTAAAACCCAACCACAAAATATGTATGCCGGATGGAAGGGCAGTGCGATTGTTGCCAAATAAATGTGTGCGCATAGAACTGAAAACTCGTTTCTGCGCAGCTCGTCATGTTAGAATTATGCATAATCCATAGTAATCCATCCGGTGGATACAAATATAACTGTCCACAACAGAGTCCGTACCCACATCTGCACTGAAATTTTGGTATAACACTGTGAACTTGAGTCAGCATCCACAAAATAAGAAATTTTACCCTTTTCTTTATGGATGCTTCACTTTGTCATGCCAAAAAAAAAAAAAAAAAAAAAAAATGTAGGGTATCACTGTGTGCTAGACTTGTTCCAAGTCTTTGTATTTGTATCCACAGAGTTCATTTTACTACGCGTTTCCACATCTTTTGTCACTATACTGGGGCGAAAAGACGCGTACACGTTATGGTCCCGAGTCGCGGTAACACATAGATCTTGCATTATCACCCTCGTTTTTGCTATAAATATTGAGGAAATTAGACGAATTTTGTTTAAAAATCAAATAAAAGGACACATATATTGTCTTTTTAACCCAATTCCTCCATGTTTCCTTGCTTCTAAATGCCTTAATTTGATAGGTCGAGCGGAAACGGCATTGTCCAATCATATTTCGTTTAACAAAAATTCAGTATTTATTAATAGAAAACATGTTTATAGTAAGTGATGTAAACTCACCAGTGGATGTAAATTTGCCACTTCTGACATAGTTAAGATTTTATTACCCAGTTTTTAATATTTTCACTTTTTAAAAGTATATTTTTACATAATGCACTCTTACAAGTGACTTCAATGAGTGTTAAATTATACAATTGTTAACAAGTAACAAAAAATATTTTAAACTACTGTGGGACAAACTTTTGAAAAGTTGCATGTATGTTAATAATTTCTGGCTGGAAAAGATGTTAAATAATAATTTAACTTAAATCTTACATGGTATGTTATTGCTTTAAAAACCAGGTTTTTTTTTTTTTTGTTTTTTTTTTTTCAAAAAGTGGCGAATTTACATCCATTTTCATAAATAATGAGTTTTTTGTATAAAATAAAAACAATTCCCTGAGTAGTGCTGCGACTCGGTCCACTAAAATCATTCGATTATCGCCCACTTGGGATCGATGCATCATTCGATTTAATCGTCGGACATTAAAATCATCAAAAACCTTCAGAATAAACAACTAATCTATCCCAAACTACTTGCAATAGAATATTTAACATAATAAACAACTAGATTGGGCCAACTCGGCGCCAACATATCCCCAGACAGGTCATCACTCACGCCACAGGTTTTGATCGGGAATTTTTTAAAACATAATTACCCATTATTATATGAACTTCAGCACATCAATCTACTCTGTTTATATCTTCCAAGGAAGATGGTGTATCCCCAGACGCCGAATACATAACTCAAATTATATTTTCAATCTTCCTGCAATGATAACTCTAAACCTATTTTCAAAGTATTTAAATGATTGATGATTGAATGTCCATTCTAAAATAATAATCCCAAAAGAGCATATCTGTTTCTATATTTGTTGACAAATAAAATATTATTTTTAACTCAACTCATCATACTTTTCAATCTTCCTTCAAAGTATTTAAATGATTGATGATTCAATGTCCATTCTAAAATTCATAATCCCAAAAGCGCATATCTGTTTCTATATTTGTTCACAAATAAAATATTATTTAAAAAAAAATTATTTATATTATTATTTTATTATATTATTTTTAGAATTTGCAAATTGTTTTCAGTTATTCATTTCCTCTATACCTATATATGTGGTCCATATATATGCAACCTAAATATGTGACACAATCTCAGTTCTGACTCCCCTTTGTGTTATATGTAATGAAGCCCACCACCTCCCACCCCCACCCCTCTCCCCTTCTCCACACCTCTCTCACTATTACACAAGATCTGCAACCCCATTGAGTTCTTTGTTTCTCATCTGATATCATTAAATACCTTTGTTTATTTAGTGTCACTCAATATAGCTGGAGGTCCCAGAGGTGGGTGGGGGGAATCCGGGTGGGGGATGCATAAATGGTAAACAAACAATCTATATAAAAGGGGTACTCAAATACAAAAAGAATTGAGAATTTTAAGTATGTGATTATCAACTGAAATGAGTTCATAACTGTAGGAGCTGTGTCAAAATTAACTGAGGCAAGTTGAATAAAACTGGGCTAGTTGAGGGTTAAAAATCCCCTACTTTTACTACATAAGGATATAATTTCATTAATATTGGGACTTAAAGCTCACTTAAAGTGTCCATTTTGTCTACTTGAATATGTTTAACCAGTTTCATTTTAAAAAGTTAAAAACTCAGCAAGCAGAGGTATAACACACAAAAATAAGTTCTTAAAAGACTAAGATAGCCATAACATTATTAATATTCAAAATTTAAATAGACAGGCATTTCCTTTTAAAAATTCAACGATTTCAGCTCTATAACCCACATAGTTTGACAGTTACTGGGCTTTAAAGTGGCATAATGTCCATAAATTGGGTTTCTGTGGGCATTTTACAATTGTTAAAGAGACCTTAGCAATTAAACAACAGATCTGAAACTTTTTGGGGGACATACATAACAAACAAAAATTATATATAATACAGTTTAAGACTTGTCACACTAAGCATTTCCAAATAACAGGGCAAAATACGGAAAAAATGTCCAAAAAGGCACTTGGGCGAGTGTCTATGGCCCTCATACACAGGTTAAATGTCTACTAAAAACCTTGATTTTCGGCATATGTAAAAAGGACATAATAATGCATTCCCAGATGGGATTTCAGCTCCATCAATCACATAGTTTAACAGTCACAGGGCTTAAAGGTGGTTAAAAAGTCCAAATATTGGGTCTCTGTGGGCCTTTTAGAGATCTCGATGTGGCTTTCAAATTAAAGCTTCAGACTTAAAATTTGTTACATACTAAGATTACACATAGAATATGTATCTAATAAAGTTTGAAACTTCTCAGACTTACCATTTCCAAGTTACAGAGCAAAATATGTGAAAAATGTCTTAAAAGGGTCACTCGGCCGCCATATGTGGGGAGGGGAAAATTTTTGAAAATTATGTGAAAAATGTCTTAAAAGGGTCACTCAGGTGGGTGTTTAAGGTCCTCATACACAGGTTAAATGTCTACTTGAAGCCTTGATTTTTGGCACATGTAAAAAGAACATAATAATGTATTCCCAGATGAGATTTCAGCTCTATCAGTCACATAGTTTAACAGTCACAGGCCTTAAAATTGGCAAAAAGTCCAAATACTGGGTCTTTATGGGGCCTTCTAGAGACCTAAATGTGGCCTTCAAATTAAAGCCTCAGACTTAAAATTTGTCACATACTAAGATTACACATAGAATATGCATCTAATACAGTTTGAAACTTCTTAGACTTACCATTTCCAAGTTACAGGGCAAAATATGTGAAAAATGTCTAAAAATGGTCACTCGGGTGGGGATTTATGGTCCTCATACACAGGTTAAATGTCTTCTTAAAGCCTTAATTTTTGGCACATATATAAATAACATACTAATATCTTCCCAGATAGGATTTGAGCTCTATCAGTCACATAGTTTGACAGTCACAGGGCTTAAAAGTAGCAAAAAGTCCAAATATTGGGTCTTTGGGAGCCTTTTAGAGACCTCAATTTGACCTTCAAAATTAAAGCTTCAGACTTAAAATCTGTTACATACTAAGATTACACACAGAATATATATCTAATACAGTTTGAAACTTCTCAGACTTACCATTTCCAAGTTACAGGGAAAAAGATGTGAAAAATGTCTTATAAGGGTCACTCGGGTGGGTGTTTATGGTCCTGATACACAGGTTAACTGTCTATTAAAGGCCTAAATGTTGGGGCACATATAAGAAAACACATAGATATATTCCCAGATGATATTTAACTTAGATGAGAGAAATAGTTTGAAAGCTACAGTGCTTGAAAGTGGCAAAAAGTGCATAAATTGGGTCTCTGTGGGCACTTTTGAGACCTTAAGTCGACCCCTTTGGGTAAACCTACAGCCCTAAAATTTTCTACAGACAAGGATTACATATCAAAGTTATACCTAGCGCAGTTTGAGACTCATCAGAATTACCACTTCCAAATTATAGGGCAAAATATGTGAAAAGTATAGCAAAAAATCCCCAAGTGGGGGTATTTATGGGCCTCAAACACAATTTTCTCCTCAACTTAAAGTCGTGATTTTCGGCACATGTACTAAGAACATATTAATGTGTTGTCAGGTAAAATTTCAGCCAGCTGAGCATCATAGTTTGTGACCTACAGGGCTCTAAGTGGCCAAAAGTCCAATTTCTGACCTTAAGGTAGCCATAAGTTCTTTTTTACTGGGAGTTTAAGGTCACCTTAAAATAGGGATCTTCCTTTGGGCACCCTTAACATGTGTACCAAGTTTGAAAAAAAAATATTAATTTGTTTTTGAGTTATCGCGTCCACAAGGAAATTTCTACGGCGGCGGCGGCGCGACGGACCTGAATCCAATATATCCCCGACTTTCGTCTGGGGATATAACTATTACCTGGCTTTAAGAATCCATTTTTATGTTTTCTTTTTTCTGTTGTTTTGTGTGTGTGTGACATCATGAATGGAGGCGTCATTATTTCCTAATGTAAATTATGACATCATGAAAGCTCTGATGTTTTTGGCGTCCTTTTGCATGTGCATCAGTTTAAACTCTAAAGAGATTTAGTGTATATCAAGCTATTAACAGTTTAAAATGGCTTATGTGGGCAAGAGAGAACTGGTTAATTTTCCGGGATTAGCCAAATCAAAGGTCTGGAATCATTTTGGATTCTGGAAGTATCCAAAGGAAACAGGGCCTGCAGAAACAAAAAAGGATAAAGCTGTGTGCAAGATCTGTATGATGGAATATTCATATTGTGGGAATACTACAAATTTAATGAATCATCTGATGCAAAAACACAGGGAATGTGTGGAGGTGACAGATGTTGGTAAAAGGCAAATTTCAATCCAAGATAGTATGGGTGGTGGGGAAGCTAAAAAACCGTCCATGCCACTTAGTAGGGCAAGAGAAGTAGAGATAACTGATGTTATTTGTGAGTTTCTGATAAATGATTTGAGGCCATTATCTACAGTGGAGGGGGAGGGATTTCGTAACTTGGTCAAAACACTAGAACCCAGATATAATGTCCCCTGTAGAAAAACTTTTACAGAAACACACCTTAGAGCTAAATATGACACTATTGTTAACTCTTTGAAATCTCAGATCTCAACTCTACCTAGTTGTAGTATTACTCATGATGGATGGACCTCAATTGCCACAGAGTCGTACAGTACCGTTACTTTGCACTTTATTGATCAAAATTGGGAGTAAAGTCAGGTGTCTTGCAAACCAAAAAAGTTTTTGGCCAGCATACCGCAGAGTGCATTAAGAGTGATTTACTGAATTGCAAAGAGGTTTGGGGCTTGCCTGATATCATTGGCACAACTGACAGTGCAGCCAATGAAAGGAAAGCTTTTGAGTTACTAGAATGGTTACAACTCAGTTGCATGGGTCACAATCTTAATTTAGCTGTGCGGGCTTCATTGGGCAACAAGGATGTTGCCAAAATTCTGGCCAAAGGGCGCAAGATTGTATCCTTCTTTAACAGAAGCTCTAGTGCTTTATGCATGTTACAGGAGAAGCAGAGGCTACTCTTACCCGAAAAACTTTGCAACAGTAAATTGTTGCAAGATGTGCAGACACGTTGGAACTCTTCTCTTGACATGCTGGAAAGATTATTAGAGCAATGTCCAGCAATGTCATGCTACTGAGATGACCCTGTCATCTCGTAGTTTACAAAGTGCTTCAGTATTGCTGGGGATCGACGAGTCCGCGAGATTTTTTATTATATATTCTACAGAGTTGTGAAAGGTCTCATTCTGTAGCATTTTATGTGTAGATTGTTTTAAATATCAAACTTAAGCTTGTCACCTAAGATATTCGCAGTATTTTATTTTATTTTTGTTGAATATTGCTGGGATCTGTGTCGTCCATCTTTGTGTGATGACGTCATCACTCTTCGAGTTCAACAGCAATATATATTTCTATTTGTTGTAAGCGATCCAGGACGAACTGTCACCGATGCGGAGTTCGGTGTATGCAAATTAGTTACGAATCCTCATAAGCGGTGCTGAACTGCCACCGATGCGGTGTTCGGTGTATGCAAATTAGGGTACGAATCCTCTATATAAGGCGCGGAAAAGCCTGTTTTGGTTGTTGTGCATTACCGGCCCAACGGGTACATCCAACTTTCATTTAATCTGACAATTTATTTAATTACTTCGGTTTTACCGTCCATAATCCGGATCCGTTTGTTTTATTAAGATTGTACAATTTATTCACACATTGTCTGACATTTTTTACTAAATTCGGACCATGATTTGACTAATTATATTTCATTTCTGTCAGACAATTGTTTTGGGCCCCAGTGTTTGTAAATAGAAGCACATGTTTTTGACAGCTGTTACTACAGAGTTGTAGTATATTTCCTTGATGGTGTTTTAGTGTGCTTATATCAGTATTTTATTGTCGCCATCACGCTATTGTCGGCATTTATGTAGGGACAATTTGTGAGTTATATAGCCTGATATTTTTCCATGATAAATGGATAATATATCTCACTGTGGACTTAGTTTCTTAAATGTTGTTATAATATATTTCCATTGTATATTTTGTATTTACCATTGTTGAACCAAGTTATATGATTATAATATATTGTTGAAACTTACATCTGATAGTTTTACTATTCATCAACAATACTTTGGCTTCATCGGTTTACTGATACCAGGCTTCAGTAAAATCACCCTGTAAGCCAATTCCAATAAATTACCTGGACACATCTTTGGCGATTGGCCCACTTTGAACACAACGCGAGAACTGTATTGAAAAATACACTTTGGGCTTAAGGGTCGTTACAGAAATTTTTGGTGCCGTGACCAGGATTGGAAATTTTTATCATTAATTTATAACTGGTTCAATGGTGTATGTCCTGTGTATGTTCTGATTTGTTTGGTTTGTTTGTGGTTGAGTGATTACATATACAGTCACTGTTCACATGTAATTTCATGATTTAGAATAGTGACCAACTTATTTAGACATACTATTATTGGGTGTGGTGTGAATGTTATACTGTATGATTGATTACTGTTAACATATATTCACTGTACTAAATGTGGATATTAAATGACATAAAACAGTAATTGTTTGAATGTGGATTACTGTTAACATTTGATGTTTCATGAAGGTTTTTGGCCCTCAAATGAACATTGTCGTGATATAAAACAGTAATTGTTGCTTGTTAACACATTTATTCACAATATTCACCACAAAGAAAATTTATCACTGTTCACATAAAAGTAATAACACAAAAGGGTTTCTTACCTGCGGTGAATTACTAAATGATATAAAACAGTGATTTGTGTGAATGTGTTGTTTGATTTGTTGAAATAACACAAAAGTAACAGCCAAAAAGCCGTTGTTACTGAGGTGTACAGTGGTGTGTATGTCATTTTGATTGTGGTATTACTGTAACACAGTAGTAACACCAGAAAGTGAATTACTATATGGTGATATAAACAGTAACTAGAAATCGGCCGCCCTGTTGATAGTAGATGCGAATAGAAACAGGATAGCATAGAAGAACACACATTATCATGTGTAATGTCCACCCATGAACCTTTTGCCCAAATTGTACAGTAGTCTTACAAGACCCTGTTTCATTTGTAAAATATATCAATGATGCTTAAATATTTGTTAGTGTAGATGTAAATTATTTCAGCTTCATGCCTTTTTGCATTGGTTGGGTTGAAAATTTTGACGAAATCACTCTATCTGGCACGGTTAAGAAGATAGAAGCAAATTCCTGTTTTTCTATTTTTGGCAAAAATTTGAAAATTCAAAATGGCCGCCATTTTTGGGAAAAGGAAATTTTTTTGAAAATTGCCAAGAGTACATTTTTTAGATACCCTATGGGTCGAAAATTTCAACGAAATAACTCTATTTTGCACGGTTAAGGCCAGTTTGTGTTTTTCCATTTTGGGCAAAAATTCGAAAATTCAAAATGGCTGCCATTTTTGGGGAGGGGAAAATTTTTTGAAAATTGCAAAGATTACATTCCTTAGATACCCTGTGGGTTGAAAATTTCGACGAAATCGCTCTATCTCGCATGGTTAAGGAGATAGAAGCAAATTTGTGTTTTGCCATTTTTGACAAAAATTTGAAAATTCAAAATGGCCGCCATTTTAGGGGACGGGAAATTTTTTTTTAAATTGCCAAGAATACAATGCTGAAATACCTGTGGGTCGAAAATTTTGATGAAATCGATCTATCTCGCACGGTTAAGGAGATAGAAGCAAATTTGTGTTTTGCCATTTTTGGCAAAAATTCGAAAATTCAAAATGGCCGCCATTTTTGGGGAGGGGAAAATTTTTCGGAAAATTGCAAAGATTGCATTTCTTCGATACCCTGTGGGTCGAAAATTTCGACGAAATCGCTCTATCTCGCACGGTTAAGGAGATAGAAGCAAATTTGTGTTTTGCCATTTTTGGCAAAAATTCGAAAATTCAAAATGGCTGCCATTTTTGGGGAGGGGAAAATTTTTTGGAAAATTGCAAAGATTGCATTCCTTAAATACCCTGTGGGTCGAAAATTTCGACGAAATCGCTCTATCTCGCACGGTTAAGGAGATAGAAGCAAATTTGTGTTTTGCCATTTTTGGCAAAAATTCGAAAATTCAAAATGGCTGCCATTTTTGGGGAGGGGAAAATTTGTTGGAAAATTGCAAAGATTGCATTCCTTAGATACCCTGTGGGTCGAAAATTTCGACGAAATCGCTCTATCTCGCACGGTTAAGGAGATAGAAGCAAATTTGTGTTTTACCATTTTTGGCAAAAATTCGAAAATTCAAAATGGCCGCCATTTTTGGGGAGGGGAAAATTTTGCATTCCTTAGATACCCTGTGGGTCGAAAATTTCGACGAAATCACTCTATCTCGCACGGTTAAGGAGATAGAAGCAAATTAGTGTTTTGCCATTTTTGGCAACAATTCGAAAATTCAAATGGCCGCCATTTTTGGGGAGGGGAAAATTTTTTAAAAATTACCAAGAGTACAATGCTCAGATACCCTGTGGGTCGAAAATTTTGACGAAATCGCTCTATCTGGCACGGTTAAGGAGATAGGAGGAAATTTGTGTTTTGCCATTTTTGGCAAAAATTCGAAAATTCAAAATGGCCGCCATTTTTGGGGAGGGGAAAATTTTTTTTAAATTACCAAGAGTACAATGCTCAGATACCCTGTGACTCGAAAATTTTGACGAAATCGCTCTATCTGGCACGGTTAAGGAGATAGAAGCAAATTTGTGTTTTGCCATTTTTGGCAAAAATTCGAAAATTCAAAATGGCCGCCATTTTTGGGGAGGGGAAAATTTTTGGAAAATTGCAAAGATTGCATTCCTTAGATACCCTGTGGGTCGAAAATTTCGACGAAATCGCTCTATCTCGCACGGTTAAGGAGATAGAAGCAAATTAGTGTTTTGCCATTTTTGGCAAAAATTCGAAAATTCAAAATGGCCGCCATTTTTGGGGAGGGGAAAATTTTTGGAAAATTACCAAGAGCACAATCCTCAGATACCCTGTGGGTCGAAAATTTCGACGAAATCGCTCTATCTCGCACGGTTAAGGAGATAGAAGCAAATTAGTGTCTTGTCATTTTTGGCGAAAATTCAAAATGGCCGCCATTTTTGGGGAGGGGAAAATTTTGTAAAAATTACCAAGAGCACAATGCTCAGATACCCTGTGGGTCGAAAATTTTGACGAAATCGCTCTATCTGGCACGGTTAAGGAGATAGGAGGAAATTTGTGTTTTGCCATTTTTGGCAAAAATTCGAAAATTCAAAATGGCCGCCATTTTTGGGGAGGGGAAAATTTTTTAAAAATTACCAAGAGTACAATGCTCAGATGCCCTGTGGGTCGAAAATTTTGACGAAATCGCTCTATCTCGCACGGTTAAGGAGATAGAAGCAGATTGGTGTTTTGCCATTTTTGGCAAAAATTCGAAAATTCAAAATGGCCGCCATTTTTGGGGAGGGGAAAATTTTTTGAAAATTGCAAAGATTGCATTCCTTAGATACCCTGTGGGTCGAAAATTTCGACGAAATCGCTCTATCTCGCACGGTTAAGGAGATAGAAGGAAATTTGTGTTTTGCCATTTTTGGCAAAAATTCGAAAATTCAAAATGGCCGCCATTTTTGGGGAGGGGAAAATTTTTGGAAAATTGCAAAGATTGCATTCCTTAGATACCCTGTGGGTCGAAAATTTCGACGAAATCACTCTATCTCGCACGGTTAAGGAGATAGAAGCAAATTAGTGTTTTGCCATTTTTGGCAAAAATTCGAAAATTCAAAATGGCCGCCATATTTGGGGAGGGGAAATTTTTTAAAAAATTGCCAAGAGTACAATGCTCAGATACCCTGTGGGTCGAAAATTTTGACGAAATCGCTCTATCTCGCACGGTTAAGGAGATAGAAGGAAATTTGTGTTTTGCCATTTTTGGCAAAAATTCGAAAATTCAAAATGGCCGCCATTTTTTGGGGAGGGGAAAATTTTTGGAAAATTGCAAAGATTGCATTCCTTAGTTACCCTGTGGGTCGAAAATTTTGACGAAATCGCTCTATCTCGCACGGTTAAGGAGATAGAAGGAAATTAGTGTTTTGCCATTTTTGGCAAAAATTCGAAAATTCAAAATGGCCGCCATTTTTGGGGAGGGGAAAATTTTTGGAAAATTGCAAAGAGTACAATGCTCAGATACCCTGTGGGTCGAAAATTTTGACGAAATCGCTCTATCTGGCACGGTTAAGGAGATAGGAGGAAATTTGTGTTTTGCCATTTTTGGCAAAAATTCGAAAATTCAAAATGGCCGCCATTTTTGGGGAGGGGAAAATTTTTGGAAAATTGCAAAGATTGCATTCCTTAGATACCCTGTGGGTCGAAAATTTTGACGAAATCGCTCTATCTGGCACGGTTAAGGAGATAGAAGCAAATTTGTGTTTTGCCATTTTTGGCAAAAATTCAAAAATTCAAAATGGCCGCCATTTTTGGGGAGGGGAAAATTTTTTTTAAATTACCAAGAGTACAATGCTCAGATACCCTGTGGGTCGAAAATTTTGACGAAATCGCTCTATCTGGCACGGTTAAGGAGATAGAAGGAAATTTGTGTTTTGCCATTTTTGGCAAAAATTCGAAAATTCAAAATGGCCGCCATTTTTGGGGAGGGGAAAATTTTTGGAAAATTGCAAAGATTGCATTCCTTAGATACCCTGTGGGTCGAAAATTTCGACGAAATCGCTCTATCTCGCACGGTTAAGGAGATAGAAGCAAATTAGTGTTTTGCCATTTTTGGCAAAAATTCGAAAATTCAAAATGGCCGCCATTTTTGGGGAGGGGAAAATTTTTGGAAAATTACCAAGAGCACAATGCTCAGATACCCTGTGGGTCGAAAATTTCGACGAAATCGCTCTATCTCGCACGGTTAAGGAGATAGAAGCAAATTAGTGTTTTGTCATTTTTGGCAAAAATTCGAAAATTCAAAATGGCCGCCATTTTTGGGGAGGGGAAAATTTTGTAAAAATTACCAAGAGCACAATGCTCAGATACCCTGTGGGTCGAAAATTTTGACGAAATCGCTCTATCTGGCACGGTTAAGGAGATAGAAGCAAATTTGTGTTTTGCCATTTTTGGCAAAAATTCGAAAATTCAAAATGGCCGCCATTTTTGGGGAGGGGAAAATTTTTTTAAAATTACCAAGAGTACAATGCTCAGATACCCTGTGGGTCGAAAATTTTGGCGAAATCGCTCTATCTCGCACGGTTAAGGAGATAGAAGCAGATTGGTGTTTTGCCATTTTTGGCAAAAATTCGAAAATTCAAAATGGCCGCCATTTTTGGGGAGGGGAAAATTTTTTTGAAAATTGCAAAGATTGCATTCCTTAGATACCCTGTGGGTCGAAAATTTCGACGAAATCGCTCTATCTCGCACGGTTAAGGAGATAGAAGCAAATTTGTGTTTTGCCATTTTTGGCAAAAATTCGAAAATTCAAAATGGCCGCCATTTTTGGGGAGGGGAAAATTTTTTGAAAATTGCAAATATTACATTCCTTAAATACCCTGTGGGTCGAAAATTTCGACGAAATCGCTCTATCTCACACGGTTTCTGAGATATTAGCAAATTACTCAAAAGTAGTACTGAAAATACACAATGAAGTACCTAAATGGCTATTACTCATGTACTGACAAAGCTATCAGTCCCAAATGCAATACCAAGCGAGCTATGGACATAACAATCTTGTATTCAAAATTGTAGTAAAATATCTTTAATTATTTTGGCTTAAATGCACGGAAACCAATGGGTACTGAAAATAGCTGTACTTAAGTATTACTCAGTAAGCAAAAGAGGTACAACAGCCAAAAGCAATCCCAAGCAAGCTACTGACCCAATAAGCCTGCATACCAAATTTGGTGACAATAGCTCTAATACTTTTCCTTTAAATGAGCGGAAACCATGCGTGACGCCGGACATCGGACGCCGGACGCCGGACATCGGACATCGGACGGCGAAAAAAGCAAAAATAATATATCCACCCCCCAGGGGGGTGGACATAATACTAGGGTGGTACTGTGAATGAGTATATTACTGGCATCACCAGTGACAACACAAAGGTTTCTGCCTTGAGGTGTAACACTTAAGTGAACAACAGTAACATCAAGGATTCACTTCAAAACCGTTTGTTTACAGAAGCGGTCGTCGGCGTCGTGTCTGTCATCAACACTAGTCTTAGATTTCTGATTTGAACATTAGGTTTCTAACATTAGCAATGACTTCTAGGAAATCTAGTAGTTGGATGCAAGTTGTATCTGATTGGATTCCCAAATGGCCTAGGAAACCGGGGAAGGGTCATGAGAATGTGACTGGATTAGATGAGGAAGTTCAGTTTAATCGGATTCCCGATAGGTATGGAAAAGGTAAACTGAATAGGTCAGTCCCAGTCAATCAGAACTATTTCCCAGCCCATGTAGTTCAGGATAAAGGTGATCAGGATGAGGTTGACATATTTTATGACACCTCAGATGAGCTCAGTGACCATGTTATGCATTCAACACCTGTAGGTGTAGGTAGTAGGGGGGAAATCCCAAAGAAAAATTGCAGTGATGGTAGATTAAAACCTGAGGCACAGATATTTCAATCACGGAATGACAGAGGTACAAATGGTAGACCTGTCAACACCAACCAAGGTGTACAAAGGAGACCTGTACAGATTTTGTCTGATCCGATTATGCCAAACTTGTGTAGGGCTAGCGGGAATAAGCAGGCAAGGAATATTCCAGGTGGGCCACTTGGACACAGGTCAAATGGTAGACGGGTTGGGCGTAAACAGCGTGAACCTGACAAATTTGACGGTGAACGAACTGAGTGGAGTGATTATATCCAACATTTTGAAACTGTAGCTGAATGGAATGGGTGGTCCTATGAAGAAAAGGGAATGCAGTTAGCCATGAGTCTACAGGGTCAAGCCCAAAGAGTGTTAGGTGATGTAGCACATTATGGGGGTACTGAGGATTATGAGTGTCTTCTTCATGAGTTGTCTAGAAGGTTCAATCCTGTAGAAAGAGAAACTACTTATAGGATAGAGTTTAGGAATAGGGTTCGTAAGGCAAATGAATCTGTCATGGAGTTTGGATATACGCTTAGGAGACTAGCTGTCAGGGCCTTTCCAAATATTCCACATGATTGTCAGGAACAGTGGGTGTTGGATCAGTTTGTCCTTGGTCTGGATAGACCCGAGTTGAAGAAACATGTTCAGTTTGGTCATCCTAGAACTCTGAATGAAGCTATTTCTTTAGCCATGGAGTATGAGAGTTTTGAGTATGGGGATGGTCAAAAGAGGTTCATGTCAAAACCAGTTAACAGAGGAAGGGATGGTCAAGTAAATCAGCTGGACAAGGCTGGGAGTAAGGATGATTTACTTCAGAAAATTTTGATTTCTCTGCAAAATAGTTCTAGGGAGCTTGGTTTACTGAAAAATGATGTGAATCAGATCAAGACTCGGACCTCTAAGGTTGTAGAAAAGGGAAACATGAGTCAATCCAAGTCCAAGTTTGAGAGTTCGCAGGTTCAGTGTTTCAAGTGTAAGGAGTTTGGACACTATCAGAAGGACTGTCCTAAACAGTTCAAGTCAGGTCAAAACGGAGGACATTTTGGCAAGTCTTCCAGTCAGTTAAACTAAGCAGTGCTGAGATTAAGGCCGAATCTTCAGCTAAGGTGGTTTCAAGGCCAGCAGGTGTTGTTGAGGTTATTAGTGCTTCTTGTTGGTTTGTAAGAGGTGCTTTGGAAGATGTTGTTTCTGATTTTCTTGTTGATTCTGGGTCAACATATACAATTGTTGACATAGGATTTTTTCGTAGCTTGCCTGATGGTGTCAAATCTAGGTTAGTTGATTGTGATGTTTCATTAAGGAGTGCCAGTGGTGAGCTCCTTAAGGTTTTTGGTGAGGTCACCCTTAGTTTAGAGCTAGGAGGTCATGTTTTTGAGACTTGTGTTAAAGTTGTAGCACTAGGGGATAAGAGTACTATCCTTGGTCTTGATTTTATGGAAGAGAATGATTGTATACTGCACATGGGACGAGGTTACATGAGAATGGGTGTACACAAGGTGAACTTGCACCGCAAAGGTGACACACGGTGTGCTCGCATTCAGGTGACTGAAACCTCTTGTATCCCTCCAGATCATGAAGTGATTATTACAGGCCAATTTGACAGTAATCATTGGGTATCACATAGACAAATAGGACTTGTTGAGCCAACTCAGTCAATTACTTCTCGGACAGGTTTGCTAGTAGCTAAGAGTTTGGTTCAGACTAAAAAGTCGGTGGTTCCAGTTAGAGTAGCCAATTTGACTGATAAAGCCATCACTTTGACCAGTGGTTCTACCATTGCATTGTTGCAACCTGTTGACAAGGTGTCTAGCTTTTCAATTTCCAAGGGTCAAGGATCTGTTTTGAGTGTGAGTAGTAATGAAACTTGTAGAGATACCCCTGCTTTACCTGAACATTTGAGGCCCTTGATTGAATCTGTCTCAAAGAAGTTATCTGGTGAACAGATAAGCAAGTTTGAAAAGTTGCTTACTGCTTATGAAGACATTTTTGTGGGACCTGATGGAAAGTTAGGATCAACCACTCTAACTGAACACTGTATTGAAACTGGTGATCACCCACCTATTAAGTTAAGACCACGTAGGTTACCTATAGCCCAAAGGGATGTGGTTCAAAAAGAGCTTGATAAAATGGAGGCTCAGGGTTTGATTGAGAGTAGTGATAGTCCATGGGCATCACCTTTAGTTATTGTAACTAAAAAGGATGGTAGTGTTAGAGTTTGTGTGGATTATCGTGCTTTGAATGAGATTTCTAGGAAATCTGCAGTTGGTTTACCAAATACTCAGGACTGTATTTCTTCTCTTGGTGGTGCTAGGTTCTTTTGTACAATGGATTTAGCCAGTGGTTATCATCAGATTCCAATGTCTGAGAAGGATAAGTGCAAGACAGCTTTTTACACCAGGAAAGGGTTAATGCAGTTTACAGTAATGCCTTTTGGACTGACTACCGCTCCTTCCACTTTTGAGGCTTTGATGGAAAAGATTCTCCGAGGGTTACAATGGGAAAAATGTGTCCTGTACTTAGATGATGTGATTTCTTTTGGTTCAACTTTTGAAGAAACTTTTGAAGGTTTGCAGTTGATTTTTGAAAGGTTTCGAGGTGCCAGGTTGACACTTAAGGTTTCCAAGTGTAAGTTCTTCCAAGAAAGTGTTGAGTTTTTAGGTCATATTGTTTCTGATGAGGGTATAAGTTGTGACCCAAAGAAATTAGAGGCAGTTGTAAATTGGCCTAAACCTTCATGTGTGAAAGAAGTTCGTTCATTTTTGGGATTTTGTAGTTACTACAGGTCTTTTGTCCAGGGATTTTCAAATTTGGCATCCCCACTGTATGAACTGACCAAGAAAAATGTTAAGTTTGAGTGGACAAATGCCTGTGAAGAAGCTTTTGAGAGGCTTAAACATAAGTTAGTGTCAAGTCCCATTTTGGCTTATCCAAAGAATGAGGGTTTGTTTGTTCTTGATACTGATGCTAGTTTGTATGGAAGTGGTGCAGTTCTAAGTCAAGTGCAAGAGAATGGCGAAGAGAGGGTCATTGCTTATGGTAGCAAAAGTTTGAGTAAGACACAGAGAAATTATTGTACAACTATGAGGGAGTTGTTGGCTTGTGTTGTTTTTGTGAAACAGTTTCATCATTACCTGTGGGGTAGACAGTTTTTGCTAAGGACAGATCATGCTTCACTTAAGTGGTTAGTGAATTTTCGTGAGCCAGAGGGTATGTTGGCAAGGTGGTTGTCTGTTCTTAGTAATTATGATTTTGAAGTCCAACATAGGCGTGGGGCTTTGCACAGTAATGCTGATGGGTTGTCAAGGATTCCTTCACGTAGGTGTAAACGTGATGATTGTGAGGAATGTGCCTTGAAACAATCGGACTGTGTGTGTGTGGTGACTAGGGGTCAGGCAAGGAAACAAAGTGTTGCTCAGGAGTGTAAGGGTCCTGGAGATGATGACACTGAGTTGGATGGTTCTGATAGCTCTAGTGTACCTTGTGAGTCTACTAAAGGTGATATGAATGGTGGTTCTAACTCCGCATCAGGCGGCAGGGTTAGTCAGTCAGCAAACCCTGGCTCTAGTATTGCATCTAGGGGGTTCTCAGTTAGTTCCAGGTTCCGCAATTGCAACTGGGTTGATAAATGGTCCCTTGATGAGCTGAAAAACTTTCAGTGCCAAGATAAAGACATAAGTGAAGTGTTAAAGTTGAAGTCTGCTGGTGGTGAGAAGCCACAAAAGGCTGAGCTTAGTGGTCAGAGTGAGTTGTTTAAGTGTCTGTGTGCTCAGTGGTCAGTTCTTAAGGTTGATGGAGGTCTGTTGGTTCGAGAATGGGTAGCTGAGAATTCTAGCAATAGTTCTGCGAATCAGTATGTCGTTCCGTTAGCCATGAGAAAAGAAATATTTCATCATTTACATAGCAATAGGATTGGAGGTCATTTTGGTGTCAGGCGCACTTTGTGTAAGCTTAGAACGAGGTTCTATTGGCCAGGTTACAAACGTGATATTGTGAGATGGTGTCAGAGATGTAAGATTTGTGAGAGTTTTAAGTCAGGTCACAATCCAAAGAAGGCTCCATTGAAACAGCAGTTATCAGGTGCTCCCTTGGAAAGGATAGCTTGTGATATAATGGGTCCTGTAGTACATAGCAAAAATGGCAATAATTACATTCTAGTTGTTCAAGATTACTTTTCCAAGTTTGTTGAGGCATATGGAATTCCAGATCAGACGGCTCAAACTGTAGCTGATTGTCTGGTCACACAGTGGTTCTGCCGTTACGGAGTACCACTTGTGATTCATACAGATCAGGGTCGGAATTATGAGTCGGTGCTGTTTAAGGAACTTTGTAAGTTGTTAGATATGAGCAAAACAAGGACTTCTAGGTATCGTCCACAGTCTGATGGTTTAGTTGAACGTATGAATAGGACTCTTAGGCAGTTACTTAGGGCTACTGTGAATGAGCATGGTAATGACTGGGATGATCATTTACCATATGTTATGTTAGCCTATAGGTCTACAGTTCAGGAGAGTACGAAGTGTACTCCAAATTTACTCATGTTTGGTCGAGAAGTAAGGCTTCCAGTTGATTTGATGTATGAGGCTTGTCCTTCTAGTTCAAATGTTCCTTGTTGTCCAGTAGAATATGTTGAGTGGGTTAGAGATGTGATGAGTCAAGCTTATTCTTTTGTAAGGCAAAACTTAAGGAAAAGTGCAGAGAGGCAAAAACGGTTGTATGATACCAATACTCAAACACGAAGCTTTCAGCGTGGTGACTGGGTATGGGTGTTTTATCCGCCAGAGGCAAAAGAAAAGTTTGGCCGGGGCTGGAATGGGCCATATTTGGTGATTAATAGGTTAGGATCTGTCAATTATAGAGTTCAAAAGAGTGAGAGTGCTCCTGTTGTGACTGTGCATGTTGACCATATGAAAGTTTATGAGCACGCTGATATTCCAGACATCTGGATATCGGGATGTGAGGGTGTAGATGTGGGAGTACAAGTTGAAATAAGTGAATCTTAGGTTTGAGGTGGTAAACACATAACCTAAGATTTTGTCATTTTTTTTTTTTTTTTGTTGTTAGATTTCATGATGGCTTGCAACGAGTTTGTTATGGACTTGGGGGAGTGTTTAGATGATGGCATGCTGGGAGTAGAAGTAACTGAGGGTGAAAAAGAAGTGAAGGGGAGAAGCTGGAGTAAGGAGAAGGGGAGATTTATATGCCTGGTCCCTGTTTGTAAAAGAAAACAAGTATCTTTTGCACAACGGTTCGCGTTGTACCGACACTGGGAAGAGGTTCACACAAAACAGATCACCTTATACAAATGCTGCACAAGACCGAACTGCCGGACCTTTAAAAGGCCCTATGACCTTGAGAGACACCTTGTGAAGGCCCACCATGTACCAAGTGATGTGGCCAAGAAACATTGCTCCAGTGGGGAGGTCAAATCTAAAATTGTAGACAATATAAATTATGTGGATCCAGGCCACCTATCACCTCCAGAAAGAAAAACTTCGGTACCGGCTACTGTGCACCCGATCTCGGGCACAGTACCTGGAGTAACCGTTGCAGATCTGCGGAAACTCAAAGTTAACTTTGATACTGAAGATCAGGACTTAGATGTGGAAGTCCAAATCAAGTCATCGGAAGGCTCTGAAGAGTCTACCGAAACATCGGTTAATGCTATTACGCCGGCCGTCGTACCAGATCCCCAACCCAAGCTGGTAGATGGTTTTCAGCTGAGTGAGCTTGAGAGACTAAGGAAAAAACAACTTATCTCAGATGTCCTCCAAGCTCAGGAAAAAATCAAATTTTGGTCAAAAAAGGAAAAAGATGCTAAGCAGGAACTGAAACAACTTGAAGTTAAGGAACAACGGGTACGGGAGAAGGCACTAGAAAATCAACTTTCAGAGGAGCGATCACAGAGGAAAGCATTGGAAAGTAAGATCAGAGAGCTGGAAGCAAGGTTGAGCACAAAGTCAGGGAACATTGTAGAATCATTGGACATGGGGGACATTTTTAAGTATGTGGGAATTAGTTTTGGGGATGAGTTCAATTTTGAAGAGTAAATATGTTTAATTTCTAGCAGGGTTAGTTTCATTTTCTAAATTTCATGTCATATTTCACAATTTTACATAGTCACAATTTTACTTGTCACAGTACAGTGGCATGTTTTACTTTATCAGTTGAAGATTCACGTTCGTCACAGTACAGTGACGTGTTTTACTTTTATCAGTTGAATATTCACGTTCGTGACAGTACAGTGACATGTTTTACTTTTATCAGTTGAATATTCACATTCACCACAGTACAGTGGCTTGTTGTACTTTTAATAGTTGAATATTCATGTGTGTCACAGTACAGTGGCTTGTTTTACTTTTATCAGTTGAATATTCATGTGTGCCACAGTACAGTGGCATGTTTGACTTTTTATCACTTGAATATCCATGTGTCACAGTACAGTGGCATGTTTTACTTTTATCAGTTGAATATTCATGTGTGCCACAGTACAGTGGCATGTTTTACTTTTTATCACTTGAATATTCATGTGTCACATTACAGTGGCATGTTTTACTTTTATCAGTTGAATATTCGCGTTCGCCACAGTACAGTGGCTTGTTTTACTTTTATCAGTTGAATATTCATGTGTGCCACAGTACACTGGCATGTTTTCCTTTGTTATCACTTGAATATTCATGTGTCACATTACAGTGGCATGTTTTACTTTTATCAGTTGAATATTCATGTGTGCCACAGTACAGTGGCATGTTTGACTTTTTATCACTTGAATATTCATGTGTCACATTACAGTGACATGTTTTACTTTTATCAGTTGAATATTCATGTGTGCCACAGTACAGTGGCATGTTTTACTTTTATCACTTGAATATCCATGTGTCACAGTACAGTGGCATGTTTTACTTTTTATCACTTGAATATTCATGTGTCACATTACAGTGGCATGTTTTACTTTTATCAGTTGAATATTCGCGTTCGCCACAGTACAGTGGCTTGTTTTACTTTTATCAGTTGAATATTCATGTGTGCCACAGTACAGTGGCATGTTTTCCTTTGTTATCACTTGAATATTCATGTGTCACATTACAGTGGCATGTTTTACTTTTATCAGTTGAATATTCATGTGTGCCACAGTACAGTGGCATGTTTGACTTTTTATCACTTGAATATTCATGTGTCACATTACAGTGACATGTTTTACTTTTATCAGTTGAATATTCATGTGTGCCACAGTACAGTGGCATGTTTTACTTTTATCACTTGAATATCCATGTGTCACAGTACAGTGGCATGTTTACTTTTATCAGTTGAATATTCATGTGTGCCACAGTACAGTGACTCGCTTTACTTTTATTAGTTAAATATTCATGTGTCCCAATATAGTGGCTTGTTTGTACTTTTACTGGTTGAATATTCATGTTGTCACAGTACAGTGGCTTGTTTTATTAGTTAACTGTTCATGTTTGTCACAGTACAGTGACTGGTTACACTTTATAAGGTGAATATTCAAAAGTTAGAGTTGAATACCATTCATTTCTGATAACTGAAATTATTCCATTTTGTGTTCATAAAGTCAGAATCTGTGGTTCTGGTGCTCATTGTAGAGTGAGTTAGTATTAAAAGTATTTCACTTTTTTTTTTGTATTGTTTATATTAGTATTGTTCAATGTGTTAACTGCATATATAGTTATTATCATTTAATCCACAGTACAGTGGGTTAGTTATGAAATGCAGTTAGAATTTTACATGTCTCACCACTCTGGTAGACCTTTTTATGTGTTCATTTAGAGCAGTTACTTGTGATACAGAACTTGTATATTGGGTACTTTACACTGTTGAATTACTTGTTAATTGCTCTGACCCCAAGTGGTCACACTATAAGCTGTTATATCCAAACTGTGTTGCGTGTTATGAGGGCATAACACATTTTAAGTAGGGGGGAGTGAGATGACCCTGTCATCTCGTAGTTTACAAAGTGCTTCAGTATTGCTGGGGATCGACGAGTCCGCGAGATTTTTTATTATATATTCTACAGAGTTGTGAAAGGTCTCATTCTGTAGCATTTTATGTGTAGATTGTTTTAAATATCAAACTTAAGCTTGTCACCTAAGATATTCGCAGTATTTTATTTTATTTTTGTTGAATATTGCTGGGATCTGTGTCGTCCATCTTTGTGTGATGACGTCATCACTCTTCGAGTTCAACAGCAATATATATTTCTATTTGTTGTAAGCGATCCAGGACGAACTGTCACCGATGCGGAGTTCGGTGTATGCAAATTAGTTACGAATCCTCATAAGCGGTGCTGAACTGCCACCGATGCGGTGTTCGGTGTATGCAAATTAGGGTACGAATCCTCTATATAAGGCGCGGAAAAGCCTGTTTTGGTTGTTGTGCATTACCGGCCCAACGGGTACATCCAACTTTCATTTAATCTGACAATTTATTTAATTACTTCGGTTTTACCGTCCATAATCCGGATCCGTTTGTTTTATTAAGATTGTACAATTTATTCACACATTGTCTGACATTTTTTACTAAATTCGGACCATGATTTGACTAATTATATTTCATTTCTGTCAGACAATTGTTTTGGGCCCCAGTGTTTGTAAATAGAAGCACATGTTTTTGACAGCTGTTACTACAGAGTTGTAGTATATTTCCTTGATGGTGTTTTAGTGTGCTTATATCAGTATTTTATTGTCGCCATCACGCTATTGTCGGCATTTATGTAGGGACAATTTGTGAGTTATATAGCCTGATATTTTTCCATGATAAATGGATAATATATCTCACTGTGGACTTAGTTTCTTAAATGTTGTTATAATATATTTCCATTGTATATTTTGTATTTACCATTGTTGAACCAAGTTATATGATTATAATATATTGTTGAAACTTACATCTGATAGTTTTACTATTCATCAACAATACTTTGGCTTCATCGGTTTACTGATACCAGGCTTCAGTAAAATCACCCTGTAAGCCAATTCCAATAAATTACCTGGACACATCTTTGGCGATTGGCCCACTTTGAACACAACGCGAGAACTGTATTGAAAAATACACTTTGGGCTTAAGGGTCGTTACACTACTTTGATTGATCCTATCTTCAAGAAAACCTTCGAAACAAAGTCACTTTTTACAACAGATGACCAGACAAATGTGGAAGCTATTATTGAATTCTTACAACCCTTTAAGGGTGCCACAATTGCCTTATCAAGAGAAGATGTTCCAACTTTGCCTGCTGTCTTGCCAACCTTGGCCAAACTTGATAAACATCTTACTCCTTCAGAGACTGATTCTACTTTGATTAAGAACCTCAAAAAAGAAGCAAAGGCCAATCTTGGTAAAAGATACCAGAATGAAAATCAACAGATTTGCTTAGGTATATCTAGCTTGTTGCATCCAGCAACTAAAAAATTGCAATTCATGAATGATGAGGAAAAGGAGAGACTGACAGTTCATATAATCTGTCAGATGATTGATAGCGTCAAACCTATAAGCCAGGAGGTCAAAATTAAAAATGAGGAGGGAGAAATTTGCCAAAATTTGCCAGACACACCTTGTCCCTCTACTTCATTCCCAACTGTGAAAGTTGAACCTGGCCAACTGGACCTGTCACTGCCATCTTCTGGTATGTTGAATGATAATAAAAGTGAAAAAAGCAGTTTGTATTTTTAATGCTTATTGTGGTTGCACATAAAAGTGATTTCCAAGCCTCTGTCTCTCTCAGTTGTACATGTAATAGTCCAATATGGAAGCTTCTGTCTCTCTCATTTGTACATGTGATAGTCCCAGTATGGCCATCTACAAGCCTCTCTCTCTCTCAGTTGTACATGTAATAGTCCAATATGGAAGCTTCTGTCTCTCTCATTTGTACATGTGATAGTCCCAGTATGGCCATCTACAAGCCTCTCTCTCTCTCAGTTGTACATGTAATAGTCCAATATGGAAGCCTCTGTCTCTCTCATTTGTACATGTGATAGTCCCAGAATGACCATTAGCTGTTGATGTTTACATTAAAGAACTTGATCATTTCATTAGATGCATATAGCAAGTGGTAATCTCATCTTTTTGATTGAACCAATTTTTCATTTCATAAATAACTAACTGTCCTCTGCTCTGTTGTGCATTATAAAACTTTAATATATATTGTAAATTAAATCCATGGTTGAATACAATACAAAAAAATTTCAGCTGTGAAGCCAAATGTCATGGAATGGCTAGAAGATGTGATTGTAGTTGATGAAGCCATGGAACCAAGCCCAGAAGATATTGTGAATAAGGAATATCAGAGATATCTGGCAGAGCCAGTGTCTAAGGAGGATCCCTTGACTTGGTGGAAAAGGAGAGAGAGTGTTTATCCAACACTTTCAAAGATGGCAAAGAAGTATCTACAAATACCAGCCAGCAGCATACCAAGTGAGAGAATATTCAGCCTAGCAGGGACAATAGTGTCTAAAAAGAGAGCCAGTTTGTCCCCAGAAAATGTGGACATGCTGATTTTTTTGAAGAAAAACTACAATAATTTTAAATGACTGACACATGCATAAGGCATTTGCTAATAAAACTTTGACATTAGGAGTTTGGACTACCTTTGACCATTAGCAAATGCACAGGCATAATGTATAATTGTCATATATTGATAAAAAATAATGAATAACAATTTTTAGAAGTAAATGTGACTGTAATTGACTACATAGTATTGATGAACAGTAATTTTTAAAATGGATACACTTTGACATTTTACTTTTTGTTTTCCAATAAAATGTTCTTCAACAAATTTTCTTCTTGGAGTCTACAACATAAAGTTTTAAAATCATTCCAATCAAGGGAACAAAGTAGCTCCCTCACTTGACCTTTCCTGGAACCCTGAAAAAAGAAAATGAGATCTTTTGAGTTTTCCATAATTTACACCTTGAAATAATGACTACTCCCCTAGGGTGAAATGGATGCCATAGCAACAAGTCACTACACACAAAACAAACAATATACTATATTTAAATGATGATCACGTAGGTTTATTGAACTTTATTGTAAGAATTACTGATATTATGTCAACATTTCACTACTTTACTACCTTTTAATGCACGATTTTATTCCTCCCTGATCGATGCATTGAAAGTTAAGCCGGGATCGATCGATGCATCGAACGGACTACTAATCGGCGCAGCACTATCCCTGAGTGAACCTATGTCAAGGTGAGTTAATTTTTTTTCTAGTTTTAGATACTGCAGGGTTGGACATTATTTATTAAAAAAAAAAAAAAAGAAAAAAAATCAGTAAAAAATAAACAAACTTTAATTATTGCAAATATATATGTACATCATGCTGACTACAAATATATATATGTCTTGAATTGAAATAAAGTTTTTTCACAGTGAGTAGACTTGAATTTGATTTAGTATTGCAAATTCACTTTGAAGATAGACTACTACTACTTTTTGTCTCTTCTCTCCTATTTAAGTCAATTTGCTCAAATGTAAGGTTAATTTTTGTCATTTGACTCATCGCACTTACCAAAATTTAGTAAAGGAGTCATTTAACTCAAGTAGCTCCAACTCTAGAATGAACGCTGTATCCATCAGTAAATTTAAATTGGAATCTTACAGTTCATAATACCACAAGCATTCTGGAGTAAGCTTTATAGCTTTTTTATCTCCGGCAGTGGCCAAAGGCCATGGCTGGGAGATTATATGAAAATATGTCTTGTAGTATGAAGCATTTATAAAGGGAGTTTATTCCATTCTGTGGAAGCAGCAACTGCAAAACTACGCATCCTCATATGTTTATTAGGTCTAGCAGAGGAAACTGAGAGGCGGTTGCCCTGTGTAGGATCACTACGCTTAATTAAAGAGGACAAATATGGGGGTTGGCTAAAATTTATTGCTTTGTAGGTAATGAGGTTGTATTTAAACCATATACAGTATTGAATTGGGACCCAGTAATTTGTGTAGGAAAAGTGTCACGTGGTTGAAATTACTAAGTTTGCACACAATGTGACATGGGGCATTTTGGATTCACTGATTTGTCCTTTTTTGTGTGGTAGAGCAGAGAGTTGCAACAATCCAGATGGCTGCTGATCATGACATTTGCCACCTTTACAGCTGTTTCATAGGTTAGATACCTAGGAACCCTTTGTAGTTCCCGGAAATGATAGAAGCACACATGACATAAATGAGCCACATCTTTGCACTGAGTTGTCAGCATCCAGGATGACACTGAAAAACTTTAGCGTCAGTTTGAAAAACAAAATGGCCACCATAGCCGATTGTTTGAAAATCATTAAGAAGCTCTAAAACTTGAAATATTGCAGTTACTGCCAGTTGGCTTCAACAAGTTTGCAAAAAAGATATATGGCTAGGAAGCCAGTATAATGGTAATTTTCAACTAGTTTCAAAAATAAAATGGCTGCCATATTATGTTTGATGTCGTGGTGTCATCATGAGCGGCAATATCGCATGCTACAGTATGGTAAAACTGTTCCCTAGAAAATATGCTACAATATAGATTGCTTTACTCCAGAACTTTATCTCAAGTGAGGTTTCAGTAACAATTGTTTTCATTAATTCTGTGTGTACAAATACTAGAATTTGATATTCTATTTATAATTGTGTGACCATATAAATAGAAGTGAAAACAGTCTATTAACTGTGCCTTTATCCAGTGTTCGATCTCGAGCGCGATTTCGCGAGTTTGTACACACTCTGGGGCGAGTTGTCGCAAAACCAACTCACCTACACGTCTGCACTGTCGCTAACAGGCTAAACACTCAAACGTAACCGAAGAAATTCATCTGTTATCGGAAGCAAGGACGTACATATTTCCTCATAGAAATAGGTGAGAAAGACATGGAAGCGAGTTTATTTTATTTAATGCATCCAGTTTACAGTAATTCACGCGACAATTCAGGTATTCTCATGAGATTTCAGTGGTTTTTGTCTTATTTTTAACTCGTCTTCAGCATATAGTATCACAGGAAACATTCGAAACAACTATTGACCAAAGAAATTTGTCTATTATCGGAAGCAACGACCTACATATTTCCTCATAGAAATATGTGAGAAAGACATAAAAATGAGTTTATTTTGTTTGATACATCCAGCTGATAGTAATTCACGCGAAAATTTGGGTATTCTCGCGAGATCTCAGTGCTTTTTGTCGAATTTTTACTCTCCTGTATTCTGCATATATTTTCGCAGGCAAAACTGCCGAAACAATTACTGACCAAAGAAATTTGTCTATTTTCGGAAGAGACCAAATAAAAATATACAAAAAAGAGAAGAAATGTAGTTTATTTTATTTGATGAATCCAAATAACAATAAAAAAAAACAGTAGCACCCAGCCAATAAGGCTCAGATGTGATTTTGAAGTGAAATGTTAAAAATTGACAAATAAAAATAAATAAATTTAAATAAAGAGTATTTTATGCAATCTGAAATTGGAACTAGATATTCCAGAATATCTTGACGCAAAGCATGTCTCACATTTTTTCACAGTTGTCTCGCCTTTTCAAGTGAAGGGAGACAGGTGCGTCTCACTTTAATTTTTGGCCAGAGCGAACACTGTTCATCATAATCATGATACAGTGAAAATAAGTCAAAATGTCATGCGAATCTTCCAAATTAACAGTGAAACTAGACAAAAGTTTTTGTACACAAAAACAAAGCGTCCCCACAGCTTTTAAGCTTTATATAAAATGCTGAAGGACTAATGTGAAGAGGTAAATGTTATTGGTGAAGAGAAATGTTCGTGAAAAGGACCATGTTAGGATCACAAGAGTGACCTTAAAACGAAAAAAACACTCAGTGCCTATGAACGGGTTCTGTATCAGCTGACTGTGTGTTTTCAGCTGCAAAGAAGAAGAAGCACTTTAAAGTTTGGCTATGCTTGTTTGACCTTGAAGGAGAGGCCCAAGGTCAAATCTGACCACATCAAAAGATTTCAAGCCCATTATTTCCTATATGTAGGTATACCATCCCAAACCTCTAGGACCAATAATAAATGAGTTATAAGCACTTTAAAGTTCCTATCCTCGTTGGACCTTGAAGGAGAGGCCTAAGATCAAATCTGACCACACCAGAAGATTCCCAGCACATGATTTCCTACATGTTGGTTTACCATCCTAAACCTGTAGGACCAATAATAAGTGAGTTATAAGCACTTTTAAGTTTGGCTATGCTCATTTGACCTTGAAGGAGAGGGCCAAGGTCAAATTCAAACACAGCAAAAGATTACCAGCCCTTAATTTCTACATGTTGGTTTACCATCCCAAACCTCTAGGATCAATCATAAGCGAGTTATAAGCACTTTAAAGTTTGGTTATGCTCATTTGACCTTGAAGGAGAGGCCCAAAGGTCAAATCTGACCACACCAGAAGATACCCAGCACATGATTTCCTACAGGTTGGTTTACCATCCCAAAGCTCTAGGACCAATAATAAGCCACTTATAAGCACTTTTATGTTTGGCTATCCTTGTTTCACCTTGAAGAAGAGGCCCAAGGTCTAATCTGACAACACCAAAAGATTCCCAGCCCATGATTTTCTATATGTTAGTATACCATCACAAACCTCTAGGACCAATAATAAGCGAGTTATAAGCACTTTTATGTTTGCCTATACTCATTTGACCTTGAAGAGGAAGCCCAAGGTCAAATCTGACCACACCAAGAGATTCCCTGTCCATGGTTTCCTATATGTTGGTTTACCATCCCAAAGCTCTAGGACCAATAATAAGCGAGTTATAAGCACATTTATGTTTGGCTATCTTCGTTTGACCTTAAACGAGGGGCCCAAGGTCAAATCTGACCACACCAGATGATTCCCAGCACATGATTTCCTATATGCTGGTATACCATTCCAAACCTCTAGGACCAATAATAAGCGAGTTATAAGCACTTAAAACTTTGCCTATCCTCTTTTGATCTTTAACGAGGGGCCCCAGGTCAAATCTGACCACACCAGAAGATTTCCAGCACATGATTTCCTATATGTTGGTACACCATCCCAAACCTCTAGGACCAATAATAAGCGAGTTCAAGGCTTAATCGTAGTAAATTTTTTATGAACTTATAATCAATCGCCCGTCAATCGCTCAATTATGGCCCGATTGATCCCAATATCGACTGGCGCCTAGATTCCTCTGTCAGGAATGTGCCCGATTGGCTCCTTAAGATACAGAGATTCAACAAGCAACACATACAATGCATTCAAATGTTTAAAGTTACGGGATATAATAAAATTCAAAACATGTACTCATATTTTCAAAGCTGATAGGAATTTGATACCACCTAAACTAATGGAACGATATAGATATGTCAAGCATGTTCATAACTATAATACAAGGAACTGTGGAAACATTTATCAAAATATCCCCAAAACTTTCCAGAAAAGTAGATGTCCTAGTATTATAGGGGTTAAACTGTACAATCAAATTCCATCACATGTAAGATTGTTGCCATCTATAATAAGCTTCAAAAAGAGATTAAAAGAAGAATTCCTCACTAAATATAAAAAACCATTGCCTATCCAACAAATTATGGTATGACAAATGGAAGTTACGGATCTGTGTACTAAATCTGTGTGTATCTTAATCTATATTTTTACCATTAAGTACTTTGTCAAGTATGTTAAAATTTAACTAGATTGGGCCAACTCGGCGCCAACATATCCCCAGACAGGTCATCACTCACGCCACAGGTTTTGATCGGGAATTTTTTAAAACATAATTACCCATTATTATATGAACTTCAGCACATCAATCTACTCTGTTTATATCTCCCCAAGGAAGATGGTGTATCCCCAGACGCCGAATACATACCTCAAATTATATTTTCAATCTTCCTGCAATGATAACTCTAAACCTATTTTCAAAGTATTTAAATGATTGATGATTGAATGTCCATTCTAAAATAATAATCCCAAAAGAGCATATCTGTTTCTATATTTGTTGACAAATAAAATATTATTTTTAACTCAACTCATCATATTTTTCAATCTTCCTTCAAAGTATTTAAATGATTGATGATTCAATGTCCATTCTAAAATTCATAATCCCAAAAGCGCATATCTGTTTCTATATTTGTTCAGAAATAAAATATTATTTAAAAAAAAATTATTTATATTATTATTTTATTATATTATTTTTAGAATTTGCAAATTGTTTTCAGTTATTCATTTCCTCTATACCTATATATGTGGTCCATATATATGCAACCTAAATATGTGACACAATCTCAGTTCTGACTCCCCTTTGTGTTATATGTAATGAAGCCCACCACCTCCCACCCCCACCCCTCTCCCCTTCTCCACACCTCTCTCACTATTACACAAGATCTGCAACCCCATTGAGTTCTTTGTTTCTCATCTGATATCACTAAATACCTTTGTTTATTTAGTGTCACTCAATATAGCTGGAGGTCCCAGAGGTGGGTGGGGGGAATCCGGGTGGGGGATGTGGGTTGAGCATAAATGGTAAACAAACAATCTATATAAAAGGGGTACTCAAATACAAAAAGAATTGAGAATTTTAAGTATGTGATTATCAACTGAAATGAGTTCATAACTGTAGGAGCTGTGCCAAAATTAACTGAGGCAAGTTGAATAAAACTGGGCTAGTTGAGGGTTAAAAATCCCCTAGTTTTACTACATAAGGATATAATTTCATTAATATTGGGACTTAAAGCTCACTTAAAGTGTCCATTTTGTCTACTTGAATATGTTTAACCAGTTTCATTTTAAAAAGTGAAAAACTCAGCAAGCAGAGGTATAACACACAAAAATAAGTTCTTAAAAGACTAAGATAGCCATAACATTATTAATATTCAAAATTTAAACAGACAGGCATTTCCTTTTAAAAATTCAAAGATTTCAGCTCTATAACCCACATAGTTTGACAGTTACTGGGCTTTAAAGTGGCATAATATCCATAAATTGGGTTTCTGTGGGCATTTTACAATTGTTAAAGAGACCTTAGCAATTAAACTACAGATCTGAAACTTTTTGGGGGACATACATAACAAACAAAAATTATATATAATACAGTTTAAGACTTGTCACACTAAGCATTTCCAAATAACAGGGCAAAATACGGAAAAAATGTCAAAAAAGGCACTTGGGCGAGTGTCTATGGCCCTCATACACAGGTTAAATGTCTACTAAAAACCTTGATTTTCGGCATATGTAAAAAGGACATAATAATGCATTCCCAGATGGGATTTCAGCTCCATCAATCACATAGTTTAACAGTTACAGGGCTTAAAGGTGGTAAAAAGTCCAAATATTGGGTCATTGTGGGCCTTTTAGAGATCTCGATGTGGCTTTCAAATTAAAGCTTCAGACTTAAAATTTGTTACATACTAAGATTACACATAGAATATGTATCTAATAAAGTTTGAAACTTCTCAGACTTACCATTTCCAAGTTACAGAGCAAAATATGTGAAAAATGTCTTAAAAGGGTCACTCAGGTGGGTGTTTAAGGTCCTCATACACAGGTTAAATGTCTACTTGAAGCCTTGATTTTTGGCACATGTAAAAAAAACATAATAATGTATTCCCAGATGAGATTTCAGCTCTATCAGTCACATAGTTTAACACCTTAAAATTGGCAAAAAGTCCAAATACTGGGTCTTTATGGGGCCTTCTAGAGACCTAAATGTGGCCTTCAAATTAAAGCTTCAGACTTAAAATTTGTCACATACTAAGATTACACATAGAATATGCATCTAATACAGTTTGAAACTTCTTAGACTTACCATTTCCAAGTTACAGGGAAAAATATGTGAAAAATGTCTAAAAATGGTCACTCGGGTGGGGATTTATGGTCCTCATACACAGGTTAAATGTCTTCTTAAAGCCTTAATTTTTGGCACATATAAAAATAACATACTAATATCTTCTCAGATAGGATTTGAGCTCTATCAGTCACATAGTTTGACAGTCACAGGGCTTAAAAGTAGCAAAAAGTCCAAATATTGGGTCTTTGGGAGCCTTTTAGAGACCTCAATTTGACCTTCAAAATTAAAGCTTCAGACTTAAAATCTGTTACATACTAAGATTACACACAGAATATATATCTAATACAGTTTGAAACTTCTCAGACTTACCATTTCCAAGTTACAGGGAAAAAGATGTGAAAAATGTCTTATAAGGGTCACTCGGGTGGGTGTTTATGGTCCTGATACACAGGTTAACTGTCTATTAAAGGCCTAAATGTTGGGGCACATATAAGAAAACACATAGATATATTCCCAGATGATATTTAACTTAGATGAGAGACATAGTTTGAAAGCTACAGTGCTTGAAAGTGGCAAAAAGTGCATAAATTGGGTCTCTGTGGGCACTTTTGAGACCTTAAGTCGACCCCTTTGGGTAAACCTACAGCCCTAAAATTTTCTACAGACAAGGATTACATATCAAAGTTATACCTAGCGCAGTTTGAGACTCATCAGAATTATCACTTCCAAATTATAGGGCAAAATATGTGTAAAGTATAGCAAAAAATCCCTAAGTGGGGGTATTTATGGGCCTCAAACACAATTTTCTCCTCAACTTAAAGTCATGATTTTCGGCACATGTACTAAGAACATATTAATGTGTTGTCAGGTAAAATTTCAGCCAGCTGAGCATCATAGTTTGTGACCTACAGGGCTCTAAGTGGCCAAAAGTGCAATTTCTGACCTTAAGGTGGCCATAAGTTCTTTTTTACTGGGAGTTTAAGGTCACCTTAAAATAGGGATCTTCCTTTGGGCACCCTTAACATGTGTACCAAGTTTGAAAAAAAAATATTAATTTGTTTTTGAGTTATCGCGTCCACAAGGAAATTTCTACGGCGGCGGCGGCGGCGCGACGGACCTGAATCCAATATATCCCCGACTTTCGTCTGGGGATATAATTAACAGACAAACAGTTCAAATTAGCATATTCATTGCTAAATAGCTTCTTTGTGTCATAAATCGAAATCTATTTTATCTGCTGTATTTCTTTCTTGACTTTCTGTTGTCAGTTATGTCCAAGTTAAGTAATATTTACTAATAAGTTCATTTGAACTTCAGGCATTTCTGTTTAGTATTTATTGTATGTTGTTAACTTTATGTTGTCAGTTCTCTCCAAATTTAGGGATGTCTAGTTATAAGTTCATTTGAACTTCTGACGTTTACTTTCAGCATTTATTTTAAATTGTTGTATTATTACATTGTAATGTAATGCTGAATAAAGATCTATCTATCTATGTATTCCTCCATAATAGTAAAACACCCGAGACCATGTTTACACATAGTTCTGCACAATGTGTGTGGTTTTATTGCTGTTTACCTTTATAAAAGGATCTTAGAGTTCAAGAGATCATTCCCATAAACTGATACATTTGTTGTGTTTTTAACATCTGTATTTTACAACTATCTTAGTCTTTCCCAAAGTCTCTATTTATAACTATATACCTCGAAACAGGACCCAAGTCCAGCTTATGGTTTCCCTTAGGTTGGTTTCATATTGCAAACCTTAGGACCAATAATACGTGAGTTATAACCACTTTAAAATTTGTCATTACAGGTTAGGATGTTTGGTCAAGGTTACTGTAAATATAAACCACCAGCAATTAACCTTACTTATTTCAAAAACAGTTCTACAGCTTTAAAAATGAAACAATTATAATATTGTAGGTCATTGTTTTCCTTAACAAAAATATGTGTCCGGTGTATAAAAAAACAAATTATCTGAAAGCTATGTTATATGTAGATAATGTCAGTAGCACACGATATTATTTCTACAATGTTCTGTGACATACTACAGGAAATAAAATGAGTATGATGCAATGTATATTATTATAGGGACTTGTTAAATATGATGCCCATCTTGGGCACATCGATCACCAATATTCCATCAGACAATGCCACAAAGTGATGTGATATTAAAAAGGTGATAAAAATGGTGATTTCAACAGAAACAATCTGTGCACCTGAACAAGGCTACATGATTGTTTTCATCCTTGAAGTATACAACAGTGTCTTTTCTACAAATTCTCATTGAGTGAGTTAGCCTTGCTTAAGGCTCAAATTTGTACCATATGTTTTCATACTTGTACACAGATATTTGGTATTCATAAAGCACTCATGCATGTTTTGAGATATAAACTGAGCAGACATATCATGTGTAAAATCCAGTACATGTTAATTGTAAGAGTACATTATGCAAAATGACCATGTTTTCTGTATCTTTTCTCTTAATTACTAGGGTACTTGAGCCTTAAGCAAGGCTCTGAGTGAGTGTAAAGAAAAGGTTGAATCTACTATTAAGGTGGCATGGATCTGTATACTTTTTGAATATATGCAGTACATCAGACATTTACAACTGTAACAACTTACTATCCTAATATATATCATTAGAACATAATTCAGTGGTAATTCACTTCAAAATATGGTAAACTGAGTGAAGTTTCTGTTTGTTGGATTAATGAAGGGGAAAGATTATAAATTCCTTTTTACAAATATAAAAGAAAGAGAACAAAGTAATATATAGAGTTGTTGTACTCTACAGGAAAAAATATATGTAACTTTAGTCAAAAGCAAGAGGTTGCAAAGTAAATACACTTGTCACAGATATGAAGGCCAACTGCAAAACATTTCAAAATCACAAATGAAAAAAAAATTGCAAACCATGAACTCCTATAGGTTGGTTTAATATCCAAAACTAGTAGGACCAATAATAAGCGACTCATAAGCAAGTTATAAGCACTTTTAAGTTTGCCTATCCTCATTTGACCTTGAAGGAGGGTCCCAAGGTCAAATCCGATCCCAAGAAAAGATTCCAAGTCCTACATCTTGGTTTACCATCCCAAACCTCTAGGACCAATAATAAGCGAGTTATAAGCACTTTCCAGTTTGGCTATCCCCGTTTGACCTTGAAGGAGACGTCCAAGGTCAAATGTGACCACACCAAAAGATTCCCAGCCCATGGTTTCCTATATGTTGGTATACCATCCCAAACCTCTAGGACCAATAATAAGCGAGTTATAAGCACTTTAAACTTTGCCTATCCTCGCTTGACCTTGAACGAGGGGCCCAAGGTCAAATCTGACCACACCAGAAGATTCCCAGCACATGATTTCCTATATGTTGGTATACCATCCCAAACCTCTACGACCAATAATAAGCGAGTTCAAGGCTTAATCTTAGCAAAATTTTTATGAACTTATAATCAATCGCCCGTCAATCGGTCAATTATGGCCCGATTGATCCCAATATCGACTGGCGCCTAGATTCTTCCCTCAGGAATGTGCATACCAAATTTGGTTGACCCACACCCAGTACTTTCTGAGGAAATCTAGTGAAAAGGAAGTAAATTTTTTTTTGAATTTTTGATAATGTGACCTTGATAAAGGTCAAAGGTCAAATTTATGCCTGTCAAAAAATTTCCCCACGCCTATAGAAGAACACTGCCACATATCATTTGGATAGGCCTAATAACAAGGGAGATATTCAAGGGAGACGATAATGCGGCGGCGGCTGACTGAAAACCAGGGGTGAAACCAATAAGCGTCCCCTTTTCAAGGGACGCTTAATGACCAGGACAGCGAAACCTCTCTACCGCGAAACCTCTTGACCTGGACAACCATCTTTCATTGTAGACTTATAGATTACTGTTATTAAGGCTGCAACGATTCTTCGGTTACTCGGAAGCGAAACGATTCACTTCAATACTCGAGGCAAGAAAAGTGAACCGGGTCTTCGAAAACAACTAAACATTAACGATAATCTAATACAAAATTCATTTTTTTTCTTTAAATATTTACATATTTTACAAATATAAGGCATTTCCATTTCAGTATTTTATATTTTAAGTATTTGCAAACTTTAGTTCTTTGTGTAACAACGTTTTATAAGACGGCATTTTATATAACGTATTTCGAAGACGCCTCAAATCTCGCAATATAAAGATGGTTAAAGTTTCTTATATTTTGCATTATAAATGCGTCTTTTCCCCAAAATTCAATAAATTATCAAAATTCTTTCCTGTTGTGTGGTTTGTAACTATTTAATAAGGCGTGGTATTGCAAAATATGAAGCAGTTTATTTCGTGGGCGATAATCAAGCGATTAACCGAGTCCGAGTCGAATCTCATAAAACGAGGAATCGAGGCGCATTTTCCGGCTCGCTTGCAGCCCTAACTGTTATAAGTACTTATTCTATTTGTTTTAGTATCGATATGGATTGTCATTTTCAGTTTTTAAGGCAGGAGACACACTTGGGAAGGCGACGAACTTAGGTAGCTGAGCAGTAGGGTCGAGGGAGAGATCTTCCGTCAGTTTTCTGAGCGGCCCCTCAATAAGCCAAATCACAGTTTCGTCTGCGCATGCTCCAGCACACGGCCTTGAAAGGTCAAGTGGGTAAACGTATGTAATCGAACCAGGAAGTGACTTTTATATGGTAAAAACACAAAAATAATGTATCTCTCCTCACATAACAAACAAAAGACTTTACTTTATCTTAAAATATATATATTGAGGTACAAAACTGTCACTTTTTATTCGTGATATTTTTAAATGGTGTTTTGATCTTTCTTATGTGGGCGAAATTAGGGTATCCCAGTATTAACAAGATGCACTCAGGGAGAGCAAAACGCTCGACTCCATGTGACCAGTCTCTCAAGTGATGTAAAGTATTTTAAGGAAGACAAAATAAAACCAAACATGTAAATTAATCTTCATAGAAATATCAAGTAGAAAGCTAAAGTCATTAAAATACATTGAAATGGGACCTCTGAAAAATCATGATTTTTTTGTATCCAAAATAAGATCCAGATCTTTCTTTCAGTAACTTCTTCCTTCAGTCAGGTCCTACCCACAAATTTTTAAATAAAGATCTGTTATTAGTTCTGGAGTAATCTAAACACACACACACACCAAAAAAAACCCCAGACAAATAGACAAATAAACAGTTAGCACACAAACATAAACTGCTGGTGGAGGTAAAATATTGCTGAAAGGTCACTTCTTGGTAATTTTTTGTGATGGACTGTCAAGGAATTGAAAGAAAAAAGAGAAAATAAAACAGAAATAATAAGTAATAAAAATGATGAATATACCACCTCCCTCTTTATTATGTTTATGTCAATTTCAAGACATAAAATGAGAAGAAATATTTTTACTTAAAGACAGCAAGTGTCATAAGCTAGGTTTGTGACCTCACAATGACAGTTACATTGTGACATCACTGAGTAATGACATCATCAGAAAGCAAAATATTGATTTTTATGTATGTGATGAAGAGAAGCAGTTTCACTGTGTATTCCCAATTAAAAATAAGAAAAACTCTCTCCTGGCTTTAATTTTCAAACAAATTAGACCAAATTTGGAAGAATCCGTCTGTACCCCATGAAATACCTTCCCACCAAATTTGAGATTGATTGATGTTATAGCTTTTGAGTTATAACGGCAAAACGGTGCACAGACAGAGAAGCAGATTTCACTGTGAAAGCCCAATTAAAAATAAGAAAAACTGTCTCCTGGCTTTAATTTTCAAACAAATTAGACCAAATTTGGAAGAATCTGTCTGTACCCCATGAAATACCTTCCCACCAAATTGATTGATGTCATAGCTTTTGAGTTATAAGTACGGATGGGTCGGTAGGTCCGGTATCTCGGTATCGAGAGCATTTTACTGAAATACCGTGACGAGATTTTAAAACCGCCACTTCGCTTGTCAACACATATAATGGAAGGAAGGGTTAAAATATTAGAAACATACCCAAAATCTGAAGAAATTATAAGCTTTTATCCCCATATTTTCATCCATTTGCAGACTTTTTGCGAGACATTGAGGAGAACTGCCATGTTTTGGTTACGACATTTTATAACCTAAATCTCGCTTGACAGCACATAAAATGGAAGGAAAACTTAAAATATTAGGAACAAACAAGAAATATGGCGAAATTATACAGGTTTCTCTCATATTTTGGCCATTTGGGGACTTTAATTGCGATGTCGTTAAGAGGAAATGTCCATGTTTGATTGGGGTGCACTAAAACGCGGAGTCCCGGAATCGGTACGGTTTTGCATTGACGACCTCCCGATGTACACATTTTTGATACCGACCCATCCCTAGTTATAAGGGTAAAACGGTGCACAGACAGAGAAGCAGATTTCACTGTGAAAGCCCAATTAAAAATAAGAAAAACTCTCTCCTGGCTTTAATTTTCACACAAATTATACCAAATTTGGAAGAATCCGTCTGTACCCCATAAAATACCTGCCCACCAAATTTGAGCTTGATTGGTGTTATAGTTTTTGAGTTATAAGGGCGAAACGGTGCACAGACAGACTGACAGACAGGCAGAAACAAACTGATCACAATAACCCTCTCCTATCGTCGAGCGTTAACAAGAGGGTCACAGATGCCCCAAAAGGCGGGTTGCGTAGGCAGAAATAAGGTTAGCAACTGCTGTAATTACATTAGAAAAGAAGGAAAGAAATGTTAGGTTACCCAGTTAAGGTGAATGTGTAAGACGTGCTAAGAAACGTAAAACTTGTAATCTAGGTTACATAATTGTATCTATGCTATAAACGGACAAACAAAAGGACGGAATTACACCAACTTAGCTATGATGGTGATGCATCTCCCTGTCAAGTTTGAATTTGACTGGACAAAGCGTTTTCGACTTAGAGTCCAGAAACAAAAATGTGGACAGACAGGCGGATGGACAGAAAAATCGACAAAAAATAAACGGACAAACAAACACACGGAATTACACCAATTTCAAAAGGAACCTAGCTATGATGGTGATCTATATCCCTGTCAAGTATGAATTTGATTGGACAAACTGTTTTCGAGTTGGAGTCCGGAAACGAAAATGTGGACAAACAGATGGATGGACAGACAGACAAAAATGGACAAACGAACGGACGGAATTACACCAATTTCGAAAGGAACCTAGCTATGATGGTGATGTATGTCCCTGTGAAGTTTGAATTTGATTGGACTAACTGTTTTCGAGTTAGAGTCCGGAAACAAAAATGTGGACAAACCGATGGATGGACAGACAAACGGACGAAAAAACGGACAAACGAACATACAGAATTTCACCAATTTCGAAAGGAACCTAGCTATGATGGTGATCTATGTCCCTGTGAAGTTTGAATTTGATTGGACTAACTGTTTTCGAGTTAGAGTCCGGAAACAAAAATGTGGACAAACCGATGGATGGACAGACAAACGGACGAAAAAACGGACAAACGAACATACAGAATTTCACCAATTTCGAAAGGAACCTAGCTATGATGGTGATCTATGTCCCTGTGAAGTTTGAATTTGATTGGACTAACCGTTTTCGAGTTAGAGTCCGGAAACGAAAATGTGGACGGACAGATAGATGGACAGAAAACGGACCAAAAACAAACAAACGGACAAACGAACGGACGGAATTTCACCAATTTCGAAAGGAACCTAGCTATGATGGTGATCTATCTCCCTGTCAAGTTTGACTTTGATTGGTCAAACCGTTTTTGAGTTAGAGTCCTTAAACGAAAATGTGGACAAACAGATGGATGGACAGACAAACGGACGAAAAACGGACAAACTAACAAACGGAATTTCACCAATTTCGAAAGGAACCTAGCTATGATGGTGATCTATCTCCCTGTCAAGTTTGAATTCGATTGGTCAAACCATTTTCGAGTTAGAGTCCGGAAACGAAAATGTGGACAAACGGACGAAAAACGGACAAACGAACGGACGGAATTTCACCAATATCGAAAGGAACCTAGCTATGATGTTGATCTATGTCCCTGTCAAGTTTGAATTCGATCGGACAAACTGTTTTTGAGTTAGAGTCCGGAAACGAAAAATGTGGACGGACAGATGGACGTCGGACACATCAATCTAATAGGCGGGTTGGTTACACGCAACCCGCCTAAAAATTGCATCAACAAGTGCCGAATTGAGGTTATTATCTTATGAAAAGTGTGAAACCTAAAAATATCATATGTACATCATTACAAACAGATTTTAACAGAGCTTCTGCTCGTTTTTATTGCATTAGAAGCCATGAACATTTGGCGTTAAAAAATAAAATTTGGATTTTAAAATATTCATTGCTGTCCCTGAATACTAGCTTAATTAATTCTTTATGGACTTCAAAGTCATCAAATTCCAAAGAACTGATGTAAATATCTGGGGATTTTCTCAAATATGCTTATAGAAAATGGACAATATTTAATTACAAGTATTTCATGTTAAAAGACCTCAAACCTCGATTTTTGAAGGTATTTTTTTACCCTATTAGTGTATCAGTATCAGCTGATCAGTATGGCCAGCTTCAGTGGTGGACAAAACTAATTTTACATTCACACAGAATCCTAAAAATAAGGTCAAAATGTGGAAAACTATGAATACTAGTTCCATGTGTACTTGAATACATCAAAATAAGGTCCTCGGGGACTTTAAATACCAATACAGAAAGTAAAAAATACTCACTATATGAGATAGGTTGCTGAAGGCAAATTGTATTCACACATTAAAGATTTTTGTTTTCATATTCTAATGACCAAAAATATTGCAAGAGGATCACCATTTGGTGATCATCTGACCCACTATACATTGGCCCATATGGGGCCAGAACTCAGATGGTCACCCATACTAGTAACCAAAGCCCAGTACTTCTTAACTTCAGTGATCAGATAAGAACTGGCCAAGCCACCCAACAATAAACAATCAAATAGCCAGAGAGTATTGCAACATTGGTCCAAAATTGGGCCAACAGGTCAGATCTAAAAATAAGCAGCCCAAAGCAGTCGTTAGAAAGCCACAGCCCAATAACTTGGCCCAAGTGTAGCAGAAACTGACCATGCATACATTACAAATAGCCAATGTCGGTCAGAGTACTTGAGTACACATACCTCCACCAAGGCCCCAAAAAGAGATAAGTGATTGAAAATCCTTCAAAAATTGAAATAATTTAATGGCACCATTATGATTAATGAGTACAGTTAAAACCATAAGAAATCTAAAACCTTTGGCCTGGGATTGAACCTAGTTAAGATACCCTTTATGTTTGTGAATTAATAAATATATAATTGTTATTTATTTAAAAATATATAGAAAGAAAATACATACCCAACCTTTATATTGATATGAAATATTATATCTCAAAAATACTATGATTCAAATAGAAGCCATGTGTTATCACAGGTAGAAATTATATTATGGTTCATAATATAACTGGGGTTAGAAATGTCTTGTTAGTGTATGGCTTTCATCTTTTGAGCGGACATTCAGCGCTAAAAAAAAATGTTTATTAGGTTGAAAATAAAAGTCTTCATAAGTGAAACATATATTTATTTTTTTATATATTTTGTTTCTTTTTCATGGGTCAGATTTGACTTTTATTTTCCACCATTTAGTTTGAATAGTAAGTAAAATATATAACTATATCAAAATAACACCAAAAAGTATGTCACAAGGGGCGCCAATGGATGTTAAACTGTGTTTCTAATGATATATATGAAATATTTTTAGGTTACACAGTTTTAGAAATATTTGCATCGATGATAATTTTTGAGAGTAGATAGATTTGAACACGTAGTTTCACCTGTAGTGGGTGAAAATAGGCGATATATTATAAAAACTGCTGCAAATATCTCACATAAATTCCATATTGTACACAGAACTTATTCATTTAATTTATTACACTATTTCCATTATAATTTTTATGATTAAAATTTGTACAGTAGAACCTCAATTATCCGAACCCCATGGGAGACAAACAATCCGGTCGGATAATCGGGGGGTTCGGATAGATGAAGGCAACCAAAATTCACCGTCTATGGGTTACCGAGTGGGCGATAATAGAAGAATACTTTGTTTTATGCACTTAATGTGAACGTCGGTATTCATTGATGATATATTTAATATATTTGTGTAATATATTGTAACTCACCCTCTAATTGTCGCTTATTTGCTCCATATCTGTGAATATTATTATTTCTATTTAAAATATTACCGTACGCGGATTTTAACTGGCTGTGTTCGGTTGGTTCATGCATTGTTGACTTTTTAATTTCAGAGTACTATTGTCCCGCATTTTGTTAATTGAAAAACTCCGGGAGATTATTTATTGCAAAACCCCAAGCGAACACGAATTCAGTGATCTGTTTGGTTGGAAATGCTTTGTTAATATCTTTTCTTTTATACACGTTGTCAGTTTGTGAAGACATACTCCGGGAGATTATAAATTGCGAAACCCAATCGAACACGCTTTCATTGATTGGCATTATCAAAGACGTTGTGTAGTGGGGTCGTGTAAGTGAATTAATCCCTCCCCCATTGTAACAATGGTGATAAAGATCAAAGAAGTTAGGCGTTTCTGTGAATGGTACGTTTTATAAGGCACTAGAATTAACCGTTTCCGAGACTGTGTAAAATCCTGTATTATCGCTCACGCTACAGGTCCATTATATGTACTGCCAGTAGGGAGACACAATTTCGGTTCGGTTAATCCGGAGATTCGGATAATAGAAGGCCGGATAATCGAGGTTCTACTGTATATAGTATTCACATAAATTATATTTCCGCTACTTCCTGGCTCTTCTGTTTGTTTTTACCCACTTCACCTTTCAAGGCTGAAACTGTGAATTCGCTTATTTTTCCTTGTCCCGGATCAAGTGAAGAAATGGGCGCAGTCAAAACGGGGTTAAAGTAGGAACTTCACCTGTCCTTTTTTCTTCACCCGTATCCGTGTCCGTTATTGTCCGTACCCATGATACCCTGGATCATTTGGTATGAAACAGTGAACTCACCCGTGTCCGTGAGTAGGATTGTTTATTGTTTATTTGGGGTTTTACGTCGCTTTCAACACTGTACAGATCATATCACGACGGGTAGTTGGAAGGGCAGAGGAAACCAGTACATATAGTTCGCTAGGGTTCTGTACTGTAAACTGCCGACCAATGGCAAGCAACTACCAGCTTTCCCACTTACGGCCATGACGGGGATCGAACCCCGGCCGCAGAGCCGTGAGTAGGAAGGAAAAAATTCGTTCTTCACGGACACGGACATCTAGTACACTGTTTTATACCAAAATATCTAGGGTATCACGGATACGGGCAATAACGGACACGGATACGGGTGAAGAAAAAAAGGACAGGTGAAGTTCCGACTTAACACATGGGTCGGTGGGGGAAGACAGGTCAGCTTTCCGAGCGGCAACCCAATCTTCGCTCGTCCCAGTAAACATACAACTGTAAAACAACAATTTGTCAAAACCCTAAAAGAATTCTGGCAACAAAACACCGGGTACTCAATATAATTGTTCCCTGTCGGGACTCTTACTTGTGGCAGTTTCAAAAGAATACCAGATGTCTGTATTAATTCACATCCCAGTATTCTAAGATCTAACTCAACCTCTTCATCTAAACCATCAGCCATTGAAGGTGTTGGCGACAACTTTTCATGTGGTAGTAGAACATTATCTAGTGTTAAAATAACTTTACTGAAATCACGAATATTTTGGTCATTCTTTTCATCCGCCATCTTTGTAAAACTGAAGACGTCGTGCTTACGCCGTGTATCACTACACCATATACCTTTAAAATAAAAAATGATGGAATTATATTACATTTAATTTCACGACACTATCGAATTATCACCCAAAGCTTAAAATAATTGTCAGTAAAAAAATTATAAAAGTTTTGAAAAATCAACTTTGAACTATAGTCTAGTGCACTATAATATAAGTGCAAAAGTGACAAAAGGAACATCAGCGCTGAAGTGAGGGTGGTACCATTATACCTGGGTCTAATGGTAACACCGCTAATAGTTGGGGAGCATTCATTATTTCCTCGATTACAATTTTAAGAACTACTTTTTACCGAACTCATACCTAACTAAATGGGTGAATGCTAAGCTCTGTATAGTGGTACATTGGGACCTGCCTCCTCGCTAGCTCTTCCCTGGTGGTACAGTGGGACCCACCTCCTCTCTGGTTCTTCCGTAGTGGTACAGTGGGACCTGCCTCCTCGCTAGTTCTTCCCTGGTGGTACAGTGGGACCCACCTCCTCTCTGGTTCTTCCGTAGTGGTACAGTGGGACCCACCTCTCTAATTCTTTCCTAGTGGTACAGTGGGACCCTCCTCCTCTCTAGTTCTTCCCTGGTGGTACAGTGGGACCTGCTCCCTCTCTAATTTTTCCCTAATGGTACAGTGGGGCCTGTCTTCTCTCTAATTCTTCCCTAGTGGTACAGTGGGACCCACCTCCTCTCTGGTTCTTCCCTAGTGGTACAGTGGGACCTGCCTCCTCTCTGGTTCTTCCCTAGTGGTACAGTGGAAGTAGGGACTTGCCACTAAGGAAGAAATCATGAAGTATGGAAGAATTTGTGCAGGAGTGGGGCCCACTGTGCCACTAGGAATATTAATTTGAATGTGGGAAAGAAGTTTCACAGGGATGGGTCCCACTGTACCATCAGGGTGGAATTAGAGAGGAGGCATGACCCATTGTACCACTAGGCAAAAATTCATGAAGTATGGAAGAATTTGTGCATGAGTGGGGCCCACTGTGCAACTAGAAATACATTTTGCATGTGGGGAAGAAGTTTGACAGGGATGGGTCCCACTGTACCACGGGGGAGAACCAGAAAGGAGGCAGGTCCAGATGTGCCACGTGGGAAAAAATTGTGAAGTAGGGAAGAAGTTGGGCAGATGTGGATCCCACTTTGCCACCAGGGACGAATTTGCATGTAGGGAAGGAGTTTGGCAGGGGTGGGTCCCACTGTATCACTAGGGAGGAACTAGAGAGGAGGCAGATCCCACTGTGCCACTTAGGAAGAAATTGTGCAGTAGGGAAGAGGTTTGCAAGGAATGGGTCTCACTGTGCCACCAGAGACGAATTTGCATGTAGTGAAGAAGTTTGGTGCCACTAGGGAGAAAATTGTGAAGTAGGGAAGAAATAGGGCAGAAATGTGTCACCAGGGACAATTTGCATGTAAGGGGGAAGTTATGGCAGGGGTTGGTCCCACTATAGCTTTGGGGAAGAAGTAGGAAGGAGGCAGGTCCCACTGTACCACTAGGAATGGATTAGAGAGGATGCAAAAATTTGAATTAGAGAAGAAGTTGGGTAGGAATGGGTCTCACTGTACCACCAGAGACAAATTTGCATGTAGGAAAGAAGTTTGGCAGGATTGGGTCCCACTGTACCACTAGGAGAGGAGCTAGAGAGGAAGCAGGTCCCACTGTGCCACTTGGGAGAAATTATAAAGTAGGGAAGAAGTTTGGCAGGAATGGGTCTCACTATGTTCCCAAGGACGAATTTGCAGGTGGAGAAGATGGACAGGGCTGGGTCCAACTGTACCACTAGGGAAGAACTAGAGAGGACATGCGTCCCACTGTGACACTAGGGAAGAAATCGTGAAGTAAGGAAGAACTAGGGCAGAAGTGGGTCCCACTGTGCCACCACTGATGAAATTGCATGCAGGGAAGACGTTTGGCAGGGGTGGGTCCCACTGTACCACTAGGGAGGAACTGGAGAGAATGTAGATCTCACTGTGCCACTAGGGAAGAACTAGAGAGGAGGTGGGTCCCACTGTGCCACTAGGGAAGAAATCATGAAGTAAGGAAGAACTAGGGCAGAAGTGGGTCCCACTGTGCCACCATGGATGAAATTGCATGCAGGGAAGAAATTTGGCAGGGGTGGGTCCCACTGTACCACTAGGGAGGAACTAGAGAGAAGGCAGGTCCCACTGTACCACTTAGAAGAAACTGTGAAGTAGGGAAGAACTGGGGCAGGAGTGGGTCCCACTGTGAAACCAGGGACGAATTTGCATGTAGGGAGGAAGTTTGGCAGGGGTTGGTAGTAGTATATATTGAGTCAATATCGAGTCGAGTTTCCCATCAATCATGTCACTTTTTGACAGCTGTGCAGCTGCCTGGGGCAGAGGGTAGACGGATGGCTAGGTAGGGTAGGGGTCGGTACTATCTCTATACAGGTTATTGGGCTCTATACAGGTTCTTTGAGACTGGTTCAATGGGGGGATCTTTATTGTTTGATAGTTTATAGCTATTACTCAGCTGAATCATCATCATCACACAGCTGTTGCTGCAGATGGTAGATGTGGATGGTTAGATTGGGGAGGGTCGATACTAGCTCTATACAGGTTATCGGGTTCTAACAATGGGGACTTTTAGTTTGATAGTTATTACTCAGATGAATCATCACACAGCTGTGGGTTTTAATGGGTGCTGATTGTCTGCTCATCACACAGCTGTTTTATTTTAATGGGGCTTTGTCTGCTAGCCAAGCTAGATCATTATTACCTATGTACACATGAATCATCACACAGCTGTGATGCTTTAATGGGGTTTTATCTGCTAGCCAAGCTGTTAATAGGCTTTTGTCAGCTGATGGGGCTTTGTCTCCTAACCCAAGCCTGTTTGTCTTCTAGCTTACTGCATCATATTACTAGAGAAAATGAATCATCGCACAGCTGTCTTGTTTAATGGGTCTTTGTCTGCTGGAACTGTTTTAATGGGGCTTTGCCTGCTAGCCAGTTAATGGGGGGCTTTGTATACTACCCTACTAGAACAGTATTACTTGTGAAAAAATGAATCACCAAAGCTATATTTGATTTGTCACACAATGTATGCTAGTTACATCAGAGGTCTGTTAAAAATCCCATTCCCAATTAAAATTAACGGGAAATTTCGAACCTCAGAGTAAGCACACGAACGCAATATCTCGCCTCATATACAGTCGCAGTTCAATCTCGTACTTTCATACATACTTTTGATTAGGGTTAGGGCTTTGGGGTTAACTCGCCTCATATACAGTCGCATTTCAATCTCGTACTTGCATACACACTTTTGATTAGGGTTAGGGCTTTGGGGTTAACTCGCCTCATATACAGTCGCATTTCAATCTCGTACTTGCATACACACTTTTGATTAGGGTTAGGGCTTTGGGGTTAACTAATAATCACTTAGTCCTGGGTTTTCTGTGGAAAACTGCTGAATACTAGAATTTTATCAGTCTATATAAACGCTAAAAATCAGGTTATAAACTCAATAGGTTTTCCAACTATCAAGCTAACAGCATCTTCTAGCAACATGTTTTCTAATACTGCATCCAACATAAATGATAGGGATAGTGAGATAGTTCATCCAGCAAGTAAACCAGTTGAAGACCAGACTGATGCTAGGACATCTTATCTACAGTCTGCCTCTACTCAATCTGCAGCCTCATTTGGAGGCTTTTCATTGAATTCTTCAGCTAGATATAACTCCAATCCAAGAATTCAACCACCCTGTGGTAACTCTGCTGGGTTACATTTATGTCATAAACCCACACCCTATGTGGGAAGATGGATATTTAAGGTTCCTGATTATTCTGGATATGATGAGAGATATGCTACATTTAGAACATGGCCGAAGTCTCACCCCATTCGCCCAGATGCCCTAACTCGTGCTGGTTTCCTCTATACAGGGGAGGGGGATAAGGTTACCTGCCCCTGGTGTAAAATATCTCTTATTGAATGGGAGACATATGATGTACCAATGGATGAACTTAAGAGGCATGCACCCACCTGTGAATTTGTGAAAATGGTAATGCCTAAAAATAGTTTTTTCTCTCCTACCTCCTGAAGATAAAGAGACATTAAAATAAGTGAATGAATTGAATAGTTACGAGATGCTACCTTACACAGATGGAAGAAAGACACCTGTGATGTTTTAGAAGAATACTCTCCCTAAGACAGATGGAAGACAGACATCTGTGAATTTTGAAAAATACTCTACCTAAGACAGATGGCAGACATGAACCCTGAAGATAAAAGAGATGAATAACTATTAAAGAAACATTGAAAAATTGAAGAACTGAATAGTTAAATGTGATCAAGAGAAGATGTTACCTTATACAGCTGTCTATATGGTGCATGGAATAAATGTGTTGGTTAGAAACTTATTATTAGAATTTTAGTTATATTTTTATACCTGGACACAGATATAAAGGACGGGCAGATGTCTAGTGATTTTACAATTATTAAGTACCTCTGTATCAATAAAATCTGGTTTTAATCACTCTTGTATTTTTCTTGTCTTTTAATTCGTAGATATATTAGTCTGGTTTAAGTCTCCCCACAAAGCATTATTTTTTTCCACACAAAGCTTTTGCTGAGTAGAATAACCTTTACACAATGCATTTTGATGACTAAGTAGTCCCACACAATGCATATGCTGACTAGTCATTTTTAGGAGAAAATGCTGAGTCGTGCTATATATTTATCCCTCAAAGTCTATAAAAAACCCATCCTCTCGCTCTACTCCTTACACATTCACCTGAACCAGTAATCTAGTGAAAAAATCTAAGAGATAATCACTCAAGGATTATGGCAGAGGCTCAAGTCTTTGGGAAACCTGCTCTAAAGAAGAACAAGAAGGATCTCTCACTACAGATAAAAAATAAGAAAAAAGATCTTGCTTTAGAACCTCAGACCTATGGGACGATGTCGACAATGAAATATACAGAGTCATCTCTCCCTGTCGCCTATAGAAGAACCTTTCATTTGGGCTCCAAGAAGTATGTGGTGTTCCATGGCGAGGTTGGTCAAGTGCAGTCTATTCATTTAAAGGAATGGGATGGTCAGAATGTTACCAAGCCAGGGATTAAGCTCAACATTTCAAAACTGGTGGTGTTAGTTCATTTTTCTGAAATAATTAACCAAGCGCTGCAAGCTATTGTTAAGGGAGACAAAGCAATTGAGAAGAAAGTACATGTAGGTGGGTCTTATTATGTAGCCTGCAATAGTCCCTATAAATCTGTAGGTATCAGGAAATGGAAGACCAATGCTAAAGGAGACCTATTTCCAACTACAGAAGGTATATCCTGCAAACCTAAAGAATGGGAAGAATTTTTGAAAGTATGCAACCAGATTTATAGCGAACGTATGGAACTGTATACATATGTTCCATGTTTAATTCAACCAGATCAACCCCAACATAATAGGTTAACCTGTGAAGAATGTGGACATTTAGATGAATCTGCCAGGGGGGAGGTAGACGTGGAAATTCCCCTTTAAAAAGAGAAGGGAGTCTGAGACAATATATCATGTAACCCTAACCAAACCATTTCCCCTCCCCTTATAGAAACCCATTAAATTTTTTTTTCAAGAATTTTTTAATCAGAGATAGTGGTAACAGATTTTTATAGATACTTTATAAAAGACCCCAGCCCTATGAATCTCCACCACAAGTTCGTCAGTTTACACTGGTTATTCTGCTAGTAGTTAATTCAATTGGTTGTGATGGATAATTATGTACAGATGGGCCGTAGAATGGACGTATTTCGTCCTACCCATGTTATCTCTAATCTGATAACATTTTTCGAGATGTTGAATCTGATTGATAATGGCCAGTTCCAGGCTGCGATGGTCGTCTACCTGTTCCTCAACGATGTCTTGCCAGCCTTTGTAGTGTAAGTACCGAATATATAATCTTTTAATGGTTTCCTTTGGTGTAATTTTACTTAAGAAGATTCATAAGGTCTCATTATTGTGTACTAATTTATATAAAAATAATTATATAAAAAATAATAAATCACCTCTCTGACATCTGTAATGGAGACGGTATGCAGAGCAATCTGTCATGAAAAGTCTAATCGTACTCCTGTTGCGAGTATCAACCCTTATTGGGGGTCCTTAATAATTTATGTGCTCTCTAATTCAAAAGGCTAGAGAGGGTTTTTGGAATTTTTTATCAAAATGCATGCATATAAAGCGCATGTTTTAATTTCTTTTTTGTTCATAAGAAAAATTATTATTAATATTATACTATTATGTCTGAGGAGCTAACCTCTAGTTATTTTCAAAATGTGTACTTTCCTGTTAAATTTTTTGGATTGGGGATTTTCAACAGAGTTCCCCATTCTGTACCTTCCCAGTTTACTCTCATTGCCTCCAGAGCGGCACAGAAGAAAGCATTGCCTCATTAATATGTTTATGAGGTGCTTTCCTTCGGGTTCGAAATTTCCTGTTAATTTTAATTGGGAATGGAGATTTTCAACAGAGTTCCTCAGCATGTACTGTCACAGCTTACTGTCATTGCGTTCACAGAAGCAAAGAAGACAATACCTCATTAATATGTTTAGAAATTTCCTGTTAATTTTAATTAGGAATGGGGGACTCCATACACCCTCTAAGCAAAATGTGGATTTAAGGTCGATGACTTTGAGGTGGCAATTCTGACCTTAAACTCCTCTCCATTAAATCACATGGGTTTGTAAATATAAACGAAATTTAATGTCAGTGGTAATTTCGGAATTTTTAATATAATTACTGTATCCAATTTCTCAAGATTTTGTTTTTCCAATGCCATGTCATTATCCTGCCTAGTACGTATTCTCAAAAATTTGACATATATATTTTTAGGAGAAAATATCCAGATTTCGTGCAGTACGTGGGGGATTTCCTGAGAGCTGCCGAGTGCCCTGTCTGCAAAGACAACCTGGATCAGACCGAAATCATCCTGACGAATCCATGTGGCCACATACTCTGTGCAGATTGCTCCTGTCAGTATTCCAGGATGTGGCAAGATGGGGCAGAACCTCACCTGAGGTGCCCTGTATGTCGCACCAGCCTAGTGGAACACAAATTTTCAAAACCTTACTCCATCAGAACCACAAAAATGAATGCCACATCCCTGTTTACATGGGTTCCCACCTCTCTATACGTTAACACAAATTATGACCAACTTTTGATAGAGGCTCTGACCAACAGGGATTTTGAAATGGCATTTGGGTGCGCCTTTTTTCTAGGCAAAACCCCTGATGAAGTGGAAAACATGATAGCTCCTCAATGGGGAGCCTATTATCAGGAGCATGTGGGTAATATGACCTGCTCCTGCTGTAAAATAGACCTGCCTCTAGCAAGAGCTTTTATGAGCTCTTGCTATCATTTTTACTGTACCACCTGCTCGGCGATGATCTCAGGAAACATGAGACATCACAACAGCAGGTGTCTAAATTGTAACACACTATGGGAGGCAGATCCTAGTGGATGTAGTATGCTCCGTCCCTCTACCATAAACCACTAGTGGTTAACTTTAAAAAGATTTCTTCCTAATCAAAATTTGGTTTGAACCTAGTGGTTGCATTATGCCTCCAGCCTCCACCAGCATCAACCAGTGGTTAGTCACTAAAATATTTTAACTTGGTCTGACTTTATAGGTGTACCTCTCATCCCATATCCAGGAATACTGTGTAACCTCAATCTGTACAGAGTAGTCTGAAGTAGCTAGCAGTGGATACTTTTTAAAAAATGAGAAGAAATGTATCATCTTGTCACAGACCAAGCTGAAGATATGGAGCTATCATCAGACATTATCAATGGACTCAAAGTAAATCTATATATATGTTTAAATATTTTTCAACCTCAATTCCATTCAATGTGACTGGTTCATTACATGGTTAATTTATAACCAATTATCTGGGATAATTTTGTTCATTTGACAATTGAGTAGTATATTTTTTTTATAGAAAAGATATGGGTAAACACCCATGTAAATAATTGTCTATGTAAATATTTAGACTTGCTAGACATTTCATCTATTCTCTACTCTGTCATGAATTTGATTTATTAGGAAACTCTCTGTGAGAGGTTCCATTTAAAGTTAATATTGATTTTTAGTCTATTACATAGGTATCTAATTTCATTCACCCTCAATTCCATACAATGTGACTGAATTATTACTTTTCACTGTGTGACGCTGATTTTTTTAATTTTTTTAAAGTCATTCTATGTGGAATCCTCTGTTAAAGATATCATTAATATGCTCTACGCCATGATACCTGTATAGGATTTTTTTATTGAAATTCTTATGTATATATTGTTTGAAAGGGTTATATGGTTATTTGACAATAAAAGATGGAAAATTATCACATATGTTATTCTTTATGAACTATTCTCACAAGAAAATTACATATATGTATATATCAGAGAGACATAATAATAATCAAAGGATGATAATTAGTACAATTAAAAAGAATTAAATATATAATATTCTTCCAAAAAAAATTCTCTGATGAGATATGTCTGACTAAATTGTCAGAGATGATATGAAATTAAAAAAGATAAATTAGAATAAAATTTAAAGAAACACCTCTCTCCGTCTATACCTCTTTCATTTACTAAGTCATATCAAGTTACAGTGTAATTAATCTGTAACCATTCACATGTCATTTAAATATTATAAAATCAATCTAAAACAAATCTTCTAGTATAAATATCTGACTTCAAAAGATATAAAATTACATAATAATATATAATATTTTTTCTACAAAGATCTCTCTGAATTACAGATCAAGAAATCACGTCAAATTAAAGTATCTGGACAAGTCCTTAACTATAAAATACAATACAATACAAAATGTCTGTCTATAATTTTACTTTTTTAATATAAAGACTTTCTTGTATCTTCGACCAGATCTGGTCTCGATGAAACTGGTTTCTTGCAGATCAGAAACCTGGTCAGAATCATTTGATAAATCTACAGATCTCAGGACTGAGAGATCATCCATTTCTATCTCAAAGTCTGTAGACTTAGTGTCAGATACCTGAGTGGCCTTATCAAGAACCTCAACGATACTTGAAGATAGATCTGTAGTAATTATCCTCTCCTCCCCTATATTTTCAAATATTTTCCTAGCATCAGTCTGTATCCGATCATTCCAGGTATCACCGGATACTGAGGTCTCAGGATAGGTGGAACTTAATTCATCTGATGAAAATTTCAGATTAACAAATCTTTTCTTAGGACAGGTAGATTCAACAGCTGTGCTATCAGTCTCAGCCATGTGAGATTCATTTCCCTCATCACTCCCTAGACAGTCAAATATTCTATCCAATAGTATGAACAACAACCTGTCTTTGAAGCGACGAATGATGAAAACTGCGACCCCACCCAGAAATCCTAGAATAGGAATGACTAGAAGTCCATACAAATCATCGTCATCATCATCATCAATATCTAAATCATCAGCATCATCGTAATTGTCATAGTCCTGGTCAGTTTCTTTATGATCTGATGTCTGATCTAAAACACAAAACCAGGAAAATATTATATGAACTGACTATTACACCCTGTGCTTCAAATATTATGAATATATTTGATGAATTTTCATCTCTAACCCCAAAGCCCTAACCCTAATATGCATATCACTAGAGAGATACCATAGAGAGCATTGGTCACTCGAATTGCTTTCATAAAATGTGACTGAAAATCTTCAGAGATATTGCTTTCGTGTGCTTACTCTGACGTTCGAAATTTCCCGTTAATTTTAATTGGGAATGGAGATTTTCAACAGGGCTGCGCATTGCTAATAAAATAACTGGCTGATAAATGTAATTCCTCTCCAAAATAACTAGTGCATAATATCAAAGGCCTAAGGTGATATATAATTACATATCCATATTTACATATACCTGGAGACATTAAACCTCCCAAAACGTCCCAAAAATAAGACTAAATATATCGTATCACTTACCTGAGTTACATCCAATGACAGTGACTATGCTATCTGAGTATTCACATTCCCCCTCACAGTTCCAGTATAGGATTCTGAGCTTAGCATAATTCTTAAGAATAGTCCTAAGGGGTAAGATGATCTTTCCAATGTAACATTTCTCATATATCAAAACGTCTAGGTCATAATCACCACATTTTTCACCGTAATTTTCAAAGTCCTGCATCGACCTCAAGCCCACAATATGCAATGTGCCTGTCTCCTCGTGGAAATTACACTCCACATGATAACAGTTTGTAGTTGTTGTAAGAAAACAAACAAAAATCAAAATAAAACTGAAATACGCCATCCTTCCGTAAAATATAAACAGAAATATATGATTTCAAGGAGTCAAAATACGTCATAGGGTTTCTAAATTACGTCACAAGCTATGGAGGCATGTTTCTGTGTAATGTGACGTCACAATTCGTTTTCTCGCAGGAAAACTATTAATTGAAGAATATTAATTTATATTTCTTACCTTTATGGGTTGATTTCAGTGTCCTCATCAGTCCTAAGTCCTACATCTCTCATTTCTATCCCATTGCCCTCGTTTTCCAAATCTCTGTTAAACCTAGAGCAGAGTAATTTTTTCTTTAGGATCCATGCGATTAGAAATGCAGACAAAATGCATGAGATGCCAGTTGAGAACATAAGCCAGTAGCATCTTAGGATGTGTGAGCTATTGTTTGCTGTAATTTTTGTCATATTATAGACAGATCCTTTGGATGAATACTGGGCAGTGCTAGTGGAATTCCAGAGATCTGTTGATGAGACTGAGGAATGGTTAAGATTCCATATCTCTCTCGCTGTTGTAGCTAATTAAGAAAAAATAGCCAAAAATTACACTTTGTTATAATTCACCATTGACATTAAATACTAACAGGAAATAGCTAAAAGCTGAACCAATGAAGGTTAGCTCTGTCATTACAGACCTACGAGGACTGTTGAAAATCTCCAGTCCCAATTAAAAATAACAGGAAATTTCGAACCCGAAGGTAAGCTTGATAAAACATATTAATGAGGTATTGCTGCTAGTGCGTCGCTTTGGACGCAATGACAGTAAGCTCTGGATGTACAGAATGTGGAGGTCTGTTGAAATTCTCCATTCCCAATTAAAATTAACAGGAAATTTTGAACTCGAAGGTAAGCACCTCATAAACATATTAATGAGGTATTGCTGTTACTGCGTCTGTTTGGACGCAATGAGAGTAAGCTGTGAATGTACAGACTGTGGAGGTCTGTTGAAATTCTCCATTCCCAATTAAAAATAACAGGAAATTTTGAACCCGAGGGTAAGCATCCCAACGCATTTCTCTCTGAATATTACATTATAATTTTAACTACATAGGATAATATACTCACCTTTCTGGACATTTTCTGTGCACATATTAGTGACTACTACAATTTCCACCGGAATTTCTTTAATCCTAGTGCAGTTGAGGTACATTATATCCAATATTGTCCAATATTTTAAAGAGGGAAAATTTTCCAAGACTAGATAGATATCTAGAAATTCCAACTTTTTTAAATATAAAATACGGATTTTTGGATTATAGGTAAATTTCACCCATACAACATCTATACATACAGCCATATCTTCCTCACAGTTACACATTCCCTGGAAACAAGCTTTAGATTTCAGTAATCCGGGTAAAAGGGCTAAGAGGATAAACATTTGTGTCTGCATTTTGACATTTGTATGTACTCTATGCGACAACAGTACATGAGAACAATACATGCAAAACTCTTTGTGTAGGATATCTGGCAGGTATTGGGGTATCTGGCAAGCAGGCGAATGTAATCTTGGCAGGTGAAATAATATAAATAGAGAGGAGACTAAACAGCTTTCTGATTGTTTACCCTGTGACTAAGGAGATAAGATAGTGATAACAATGTTCAGATTTTTTTCACCCACTACTGCAATGATTACAGGTCCTACGGGCTCTGGAAAGACAAAGTTTGTGTTTAAGCTATTGGAGAATTTAAATACTATGTTTGATGTTCCAGTGGATAAGGTGTACTATTTTTATGGGGTATGGCAGGATTCTTTTGATAACAAAGTAATTGAAAATTTGGAATTTATTCAGGGACTTCCTGACGAGACTCGAATTAAGCAAATTGCTGACTCTAAGCATAATCTGATTATTATTGATGATTTACAAATGTCAGCAGTGAATAGTCCCTCCATTACCAATCTATTTAGTAGGGATTCACATCATAGAAAACTCAGCGTCTTTTTAATACTACAAAATCTCTATCATTCTGGAAAGTACAGTAGAGACATTACCCTGAATACTCATTATTTTATTTTGTTTAAAAATCCTAGGGATATAAATCAAATAAAAATTTTAGGAAATCAGTTAGGAATGTGTGATAAGGTCTGTCTGGCCTATGAGGATGCCACTACAGAATCTTACAGTTACTTGCTGATAGATCTGTCTCCTACCAGGGATAAGAGCTCATGGTTACGCACCCATATATTTCCTGATGAATACCTAACTATATATAAATAGCTATAAATACTTGCCAGATCAAAGACTACTGATCAGTATGTCTTCTAATCTCCTTAGATCAAAGCATTTTCTAAAGGTTATATTGGATAACAATAAAAATTTAAATAGGTATATGTTCTCAGAGGCTAATCAGTCACAAGTAAAAGCCATTGCAGAGATTTTCTTCAATATTTTTCGTCTACCACTAAGTAAAAAGACCAAGGCAAAATTTGACAAGTATTCTGCCTTGATTAAACGATTTCTAAGAAGGGTTAGAGGGCGGCTTCAATTACTGAAGAGACATCACAGAATTTTTACAGATTTATTATATACCATAAGGAATTATATCAAACAAATTTTACAATGAATAAATTTGTAATGATACCTCATGAACAATTTTTAAAATTTAAAAAATATCTCGAGAGTGAAAAGCAGAACGCATATAAAGACAAAAGTACTGAGCAGGAATCAGAGCAATCTGAAAATGCTGTAACATCATCCAAGGCTGAGACTGGAAGCAATGAGAGCCTATATATGTCACCACCACCAGGAATACCTGAGATCAGTGTAGACAAACGATTCAGTGATGATGAAAAATCCCCAACTAATTCAACTGGAGGAAGGGTTAAACAGCAAGGAGGAACGGCTACAAAACAGAGGGGAGGCAGCAGGGAGTCTATCAGAGAGCGCAAACCAAAATGGATTAAATTCTGGAATAAAAATCTCTCCTGATGTGGAGGTACTCCTTAAAGATGCATATTATAACCCCAGTAGTCCTGCCTCCTTCAGCGGGGTTGAAAAATTGTACAATTTCGTGAAAAAAAATGATCAATATAAGATATCAAAGAGATCTATTAAACAGTGGCTAGCTAAACAGGAGACCTATACTTCACATCATCCTGTCAGGAGACGTTTCAAGAGACCCAAGGTCCTTTCCTTCTCCAAAAATTATCAATGGGATACAGATACTGCTAATATGGTGAAATACAGAAAATCGAATGATAATTATGGCTATTTTGTGGTTTTTATCGATATATTTACTCGTTATCTCTATACCAAACCAATGTATACTCTCACAGGAAAGGAAATGAAGCAAGTCATGTCTAATATTTTTGAGGAATCAGGGGTGAAACCACAGAAAATAAGAAGTGACCAAGGTAGTGAATATAAAAATTCAGAGGTGACCAAATTTTTGAGAACCTCGAAGGTGGATCAGATATTTACTTATTATGAAACTAAAGCTAATTACGCAGAGAGAGTAATAAAAACAATTAAACTCAAGATATTCAAATATTTAACAGCTACAGAATCCTTCAGATGGGTAGATAATTTACAAAACTTTACTGCTAGTTACAACAATGCCAGCCATAGATCTATTAAGATGACCCCCACAAAGGCTCAGAGTTCAAACCAATATGATATATGGTCTTATCAATACGGCCTCAAAACTACGGGTATTAAGAAAGACAAAAGCATGAAGAAGACCAGACCTAACCCTAAAAGGGTGAAATTTAAGTATAAGGTCGGCGATAGGGTTAAAATAAGTTATCTAAAGAATAGTTTTGATCGAGAATATGCTGAAAAATGGTCTGGTGAGATTTTTACAATCATTGATAGAAAACTAAACCAAGATATTCCAATGTATCAACTAAAAGATTATCAAAATGAGGTCATAACGTCATATTTTTATGAGCCTGAATTACAAGTAGCATTTTTGGATGAAAATATGGTTTACAAAATAGAAAAAATTCTTAAAAAAAGGAAAAGAAAGGGGATATCAGAGGTGCTGGTAAAATGGAAAGGATGGCCAAACAAATTTAATTCCTGGATACCAGCGACAGATATGGAAGAGCTATAAATAGCCAATGCTGCCCTGTCTTTGCATTAAGGCGCTCATAATTGAATGAAAAAGAGGGAGAATGACAGAGGAAGACTTTTACATTTTCTTAAGTTCGAAGGATTCCTTAAGGTTTCATCCTGATAACAAGGGTTATAACTTCACTGTGGAACTTCCTGAGAGAGTGGAATTGAGGGGGAATTGGAAAGTGGCGCTCTGCGATATTTTTTTAAATGAAAAAATATCAGAGACCCTCATGGTTTTTTCAGATATCTGCGATTATAGTTTTGTTAGAGATTCCTTAGAACCAATTATAAGAATGTTAATGCCAAACAATAAAAGAAGCCAATTATTTCCAGACAGGTTTTATTTGGGGGAGAGGCAGTCGAATTTAGGTCGAATCAAAATCTATATAAAAGATAGCTCCTTTAACAATGCTCTAGCATTAAAGGGGGAGATACAGCTCACATTACACCTTAAAAAAGAAAATGGATAAATATTTAAACTTTTGCAAGAAATGTATTGAGGGAAGAGTCGCATATAACCCAAATTTTTATGAATTAAATCCTAAAAATTCAGAAACAGATAGGGTCAATGACAAACCCGTGGAGGTTACATTAGTCACACCTACAGAGGCAACAGTGGAGCAGGCCAAGAGTGAGATAAAATTGAAAAAGGGTATAAATAGCATGGTTGGAACCCACAAAGGTCAAACTGGTGGGAAGACTAGAAAGAGTAAGATTACAAAGAAATCCTCAAGAAAAATTTCTTCCAAGAATAAAAATAAAACTAGGAAAGGTAGCAGCACTAGGAGAGCATCAACATCTGTCCAGAAGGGGTTAAAAGTAAAGAGTAAGAAGAAAAAAACCAATTCTCAATCATTATGGATATAATTCAAACACCTTTAACCATCTTCCAACCACCACCCATAGATAAGACTATTCAGAAAGAATATTGGGTGGAGTTCAATCCAATTGCCGCTATCACAGATAGCAGTGTCATAGAATTTAATATCCCAGGGACCTCAGTAGATTATATCAATTTAGCTAAAACCAGGTTACATGTAAAATACATCATTACAGATGAGAAGGGGGTTCCTATTCATAATAAGCCACCATCAGCTGGTCAACCTGCAACCCCTACTCACCAGGTGGCGCCTATAAACTTGACCCTCCATTCAATTTTTAGACAGGTTGATATTGCATTAAATCAAAAAGTAGTATCCTCAGATGTGGGTGCTAATTATCCGTATAAGGCAATGATTGATTTTCTTCTATCAACCAACAACAACATGGTTCAATCAGAGGGTGAGGCAGCATTGTTTCATAAAGATCAACCAGGAGCCATGGAGGCTATCACCTACACAGGGGGTAATCCAGGCTTTACAGAGAGAGGCAGACCAACTAGAAGTGGAGGAACGGCTAGTGTGGAGGGTTTACTCTATACAGACTTTGGAATAGATCAACCCAGGGCTATAATAAATGGGGTGGCGGTTACCTTGAAGTTTTTTCAATCCTTCAATGAGTTCAGATTAATGAGAGATGGGAAAGAAAAGTTGAGGTTAAAAATCACAGAGGCTATTTTAAAAGTTTGTTATATCTCTTTGAATCCAGATATGTTAGTCGCCCATAATGAGGCTTTGAAAACAAGTCCTGCACTCTACCCCTTCTGGAGAAGTGATATTAAAAGCTTCAGTATTGCAAAAGGATCTCACACATTTATGACTGATAATATCTTCCATGGTAAAGTTCCCAGCAAGATTGTGGTTGGTTTAGTTTCAAATGCAGCCTATTCTGGAGATTACACTAAAAATCCGTTTAACTTTCAAAATATGGATCTCAATTATATGGAATTGAGTGTGGATGGACAGCCTGTACCAAATAGACCATTTAAACCCAATTTCAATGAAAAAGATTATGTAGCCTCTTATCTAAGTCTGGTACCAAACGATTCTGATCGGAAAAATGGTCTGATTATTCAACTTTCAGATTATCCCAAGGGATATGCATTGTACCAATTCGACATACAGAGTTTCCTATCTGGTCAGGTGATGACAACTTCCGGAAGTGGACATGTGAGATTAAGTCTAAGATTTGGGACTGCCCTTCCAGAAACTATAAATATTATTGTCTACGCAAAATTCCCTGAAATGTTAAAGATAGATCAAGCTAGAATGGTAAATGTTGGGTGATGGATAGCTACGAAATTGCAAGGTATATGAGGTTGGATGAAAAAATTCGAGATCAATTCTATGGGGTATATTCCCTAGACCTTATCCCTAAAAAACTACCCATTCCCTCCCTAGTTATTGTTAATCTGGATTACTCCACTGACAAGGGAAGCCATTGGGTGGTATTGCATCGGGTGAATAATGAGGTTGTGGAACACTTCGATTCAGCAGGAAAACAACCAAAGAGAGACATAGTTAATAATTTATTCAGTAATGCATTATCATACAAATACAATAATAAGAGATTGCAAAATTATCAGACAGATACATGTGGATTATTTTGTTTGTATTATAGCTATCACAGTAGCAGAGGAAGAACCATGCAAAGTATTTTATCAGATTTTTCAGTAAACCTAAAGAGTAACGAGGAGATGATCATTAGTTTTTTTAATAATAACTTTGTAAAGTAACGATTCACTATAGGAAATAAAGGTATTAGATTAAAATATATTTTCTCTGTTATTTCTTCAAAAAATATTTGCATACTTGAATCATCTGTGACCTGCTCAACAGAGTTCCTCAGTCAGTACTGTCACAATAAGGTGACAAGTATTCAGAACCAATGCGTTCGGGTGCTTACCTTCGGGTTCGAAATTTCCTGTTATTTTTAATTGGGAATGGAGATTTTCAACAGAGTTCCTCAGTCTGTACTGTCGCAGCAACAAGTGACAGGATTTCAGAGGCAATGCGTTCGGGTGCTTACCTTCGGGTTCGAAAAATCATGTTAATTTTAATTGGAAATGGAGATTTCAGTAGATAATTTTCGACAGCAATCCATAAGTAATTCACCCATGATGTTATTCCCGGCTAGAGAATTAGGGGGAAGCACAGAAATAAGTTTACTGGGGTTACTGACACCCCAATAGGTCTCATCCTCTCTACTGTAATTAGCCTGCTTATAAAAAATAACCTTACCATTAACAGATTCTAGTCGATCTCGAAAATTTTGACAATGCCTAAACTTTTCAGAGACACATAGGTTCATAATATCCTTCTTAATTTCTTCATTTCTAGTTTTTGAGATAAATGTTTTGTCAAGATGATTGTATACATTAAGGGGATCTGTTTCCATCAAAATCTTGTGACAAAGTGTAATATTTTTGTAATGTTTAGCCAGAAGGTGATAAAACATTTGTTCAATTGAATGATAAGATAAGGCGTCTACTCTCATGTGAGAATAGTACAGATTAGATAATGGATCCTGTACCTCTGATACTACTAGGGATTCTCTTTCCCATGGTGAGAGGGTTATATTTAAAGGTCTGGTTGTGATTCCATCGTCTTGGACCTCTCTCTTACAATAAAAATAATTGAATCCTATTTTAGTTTGTGAATAGGTAAAGATATTAGCATCCCTCATTCTAAATCCTAAATTGGTGGAGAAACTCGTCTCCCCAGTGCTTAGAGTGTGAGAAAATTTAGCCATAGCATCAGTTAAATTTTTTTTAGAAATACCTTTAGAAGATATTTTTTGTTTACCATCCTGATCCTCTATGATATAGGATTTTGAACAGAGTGATAACATTCGAAATCCAGAGAATTCTTTCTTAAAAATCCCTGGGATTTTCTTGTCTATGGTGATATGGTGGGGGCAGCAGCGTCTTGGAAACCAGAGTGCATTCACCTCATCAGAACAGGAATCAAAAATTTCCTTATGATATTTCTGTCGGTATCTACCCCTGACACAAAGATCTAGATCAGATTGATTTATAGCCATATACAGACTATCGGTGTCAGTTTCCGTTAATTCAAATGATTGAGGTCTAAGGTATTTCAGTAAGCAGTCATAATAAAATTCCAGCATTCTTAATTTGGCATATTGTAAAATAAAAAAACCAATTTGTATAGGGTTGTCCATCACAATTCTAGACTTATAAGTCTCTACCTCATAAACACCATTAATATCCTGCATATCTTTAAAATTGCTTGAGTTTATTATTTTTTGGACTTTATTCTTATCCAGTAGATATCTGACATTAGAATGCTTAGCTTTATTTATGAGAAAGGAACCATAACTGGAATTACTAATCAATTTGAAGGTGTCCCCTATAATTGCTTTATCTGCCTCTAATTCACCCTGAATCCTGTGATGGGTCACCTTATCTATGAATGAAGTGAATGAGGGTTTAGGCTGAAATTCAATTATCTGATAAATTTTTGAGACTTGACAGTTATTTTTCAAATACCACTGCAAAAGGGGGGTGGCAAGTAAAATTTTGCGAGCCTTAAGCCCGCTGATCAGAAGTCTTTTACTTTTAAATTGAATGTCATTGGCGTTACAATAGGAGAGCATATGGGAGCCAATTGCTTCCATCGGCACCTCACAGGTAGCAAAAAAAGGGGGATATTCTTCAAAGAAATCATCATGCCCCTCCTCCACCTGGATATCCACCTCTAATGCGCCAAATAATTTTCCATTTTTAACATCTTTTAAAATTTTTGACTCTGTTAAAGTCCCCTTATTTTTTCTGTAGTAAGATGGAAGGTAATGTTCATAAAATCGGAGGCATTTGGGTTTTATTTTGGAGATAAATTGACATTGCTGGATAGCAACAAATTTATAACCCTGTGAAATTATGTAGTCCTTTCTAGCTTTATCCCTCTGTTGCACTTTTTTCAGTCTTTCTGACCAGGTTTTGTTTTTTAAATTTTTAACTATAAAACAGTTAAATTTACAACCGTGGTAATAACATCCGTTAAATTCGTAAACTGTTTTATTTTGATAACAAAAACCATCTACCCTAAAGTTCCCTATTCTCACCTCTTTCTGATTATTTAATTTATGTCGAATTTTTATTCCCTCTTTACAGCTGAGATAATCTAACCAAACGTATGAATCTATGTATCTTTCGCTAACCTCTGGTCTAAAATGGTTTTCAGGGAATCTTCTTACATACACACCGCTTGGCATTAGCTACTTGATAGCATAGGAATAGAGGCCATTACAGTCATAACCCACCACGCTCTCACATAAGTTATTTTCTACATTTTTAATTTTTGTTACCCCTTTTTCTTGATATCTGGTAAAAATTATGCTAGGACCTCCCACAATATTTTGTTTAAATGTATAGTATAGGTCTGCGTTATCTGAATTGAAGAGTGCAAAATTACTCTCTGAGGAGGTATAGATCATTTTTCTGGCTACACCAGGCAAGGTGATGTAATCTTTAAAAATATCTATCCCTTCCGATACATAAAGATCTATGAAAGTAGTGAGGGCTTCACAGAAGGGTCCAGTATCTAGATTATTGTAATGTATTAAATAATCCCTAAAAGTCCTCATACCATTCTTATTCCAAAGATTTCTAAGCTCTTCATACTCAGACTCAGATTCTAATGGGTTAGACATCTTCATTGTAGAATAGAAATCTTTCATTTCCGGTAAGCAGGTGCAGTCTAATTTTTCAAGAGAATCAAACCATTCATAAGGAAAAACACCTTTTGCAATGTCACAACCATAGGCTTTAAGGAACTTCTCATAGGAACATCCAGCTGCTAAATAATTAGAAATATCTAAAAATTTCATATGTGGAGTACCTATTGTGAGATAACTGTTTTCTTTTTTGATGGTGAAGATTTCATTTTCTGTGTAATTTAAACTTATATACTTGAGTATATCAGTCTTAATTAAATTAAGATCGTATCTACCTGAATTAAATCCTATAACAGGCAGTTGGGTAATATAAGTAAGAAACTCTTTCTTAACTTGTTGAATATTGGAAATGAAATGTGACAGAATCTTTTTACTTGGAGTAAAGACAATATCGGATTCTGAATCAGATTCGTCCGACTCGAGTTCCTCTTCCCAGTCCTCTGATTCGAAATCCGAATCCGCCTGCTCCCCATCCTCTTTATATTTCTGAATGAGCTCATCCAGCTCATATAAAACATGAAAATACTTGCTGGAGATTTGTTTACGAGCAGCTATGCTAATCAGTCTGAGATATTCCATCATATTTTGAATCAGAATTGTCGGATCCGGATTGATAAAACACCTCGGCGATTCAAAATTGGTTATGTTGGAGGCTACACTCACGCTAATGGGAACATGTTTGGATATCCAGGTCAATTTACTCGTGGTGCTGTGGTTTGTTTTTTGAAGCATGGCTTCCATATCCCATACTGCAAAGAGTTTATAATATCTAGATTGCTCAGAGGTATGTATTCCTAGAGATTCGAGTTTTTCGAATATGGTTAAGGGTGACTTATGGAAGCCACCTGGAAACTGGTAGATAGTTCTATCATAGCATACTTTGTAGTGTCTTCGCATGTTCCACTCTCTTGTAAACAACTTGAGACATTTCTCACATTGAAATTTTTTGGCAAATTTATTTATATCTACAATATAACTAAGGTGGTTTTCATGTACATTAAGATACATCTTACAATCATAATTATTTACAGATTTATACAGATTAGAGACAACTCCATCTGGAGACAGAGAATATATCAAAATTTTAACATTAAAACATCTTTCTAGATCCATCATCTCGTCCATAGTCACACCAGTAAATTGTCCAGTACAATTTCCTAATTTTTCTGATTTTTTAAAATTCATCCATACACGAAAATATTCGAGGAAATCCTTGTTAGCCTTAAAATGTTGTCGAAGACATCTAAAGAAACACAGATTGTCTGTATATGGTTTGCCAGTCCATTTGTCGATATACATTGTCTTCAGGTACCTATTCTGTTTGATGTAATCTGGCAGGTCCTCAGCATTCCCCAAGGGAAAGTCTGTTTTAAAAACTACATACTGCACATTAGTGATGAAGGCGAGGCTCCAGGTAGTAGAGGGTCTATCTGATCTTGCTTGTGTAATTATATCGATTCCTGCTAACTTATTCATCAAAAAGCGAATACTATTCATATTCGAAATTCGAAAAGGATATTGAAGAATCTTACTGTTATAGTGTGGAACAAAATATCTGTATTCCCTTGTTTCATTGTTAAATAAAATGGTTCCAAAGGCGAGATTAATCCTGAAGGCATTGTGTAGGCTTTGATAGATTTCCCTCACCTGGGTTCGAATCTCCCTGTAACCCCCATGCAGATTATTGGTTGAAAAATTGTAGATATTCTTAAGTTCAGTCTCTTGATGGTCAGCCTGTATATGATCTATGTTTGTAACGTAAATCTCACGTAAATTTTCGTCATCATTATCTACAATAAAGGCTGGTAGGACAGGGTCATCATTGTTGCCTCCATGTTGTCTCATTCTATGGGTGTACAGTGCCCTCCTACCCTCAAAAGCGCATTTACAAATGCCACATCTGTAAGATTTAGCAGCTGTAGATTTCTTATGATATGTCTCCACATGAAAGTTGAGGGCCTCGGTTGTAAGAAAAGGAAGATTACAACTCCTACAGATATATTTTCCACATTTTTGAAGGTGTAAACACAAGGCCTGGTTATCATGGAATTGTCCATCACATATCCTGCATTTCTCTTGTATCTTATCTGTTACTTGGTGACAAAACTTCTGGTGATGAAGTAGATTTTTCTGATTCAGAAGGTTAGAACCACATAAAGAACATCTACACTCCATGGTAGAGGTAATCAGATATGAAAATATAAGGAGATAACATAATATGTTGAAGATTTTCCAGTTTATATAGGGGAGTGTCTTGCTATTATTATTGATTTTGTTGAAGATTTCAGATGATTAATGACTTCTAGACAGAGTGAATGCCTTCGTCTTCAGAGTCTGAATCATTGATTTCCATTCCCATCTGTCTCATAACCTGTCTACGCATTCTCTGTCCTGAAACCATTCTATTAATCATAATTCTTCGCATTTGCTGAGCCTGAGTTGAATATGTTTTCATCCTCTTTCTCCATCCTAAATAGGATTTAATAAGTTTGTTCTTGTAGGCTCTAAAGGCTGTAAGAAGAATCCTGTGAGTATAGGATGGATAATGCCAGATGAAGCATGAGACATAAAACAACAAGATGCACTCAGAGAGAGCAAAACGCTCGACTCGATGTGACCAGTCTCACAAGTGTTATAAAGTATAACACACATCCACCATGGTGGCATTTCCAGAAATTATGGAGGCTTCTTGGTATCCAAAACATTAACTAGATCTTTCCTAAACTGTAATCACTCCTTCCCATGGCTAGTCCCTTCCTACTTCAAATTTGACATCAAAATTTATTAATTACTTTTGAAGAAATATGAAGTAGAAAGCTAAAATCATTAAAATACATTGAAATGGGACCTATGAAAATTCATGATTTTTTTGTATCCAAAATATGATCCACGTCTTTCCCAAAAATTAATAATTTCTTCCTTTCACCAGGTCCTACTCACAAATTTTTTATAAAGATCTGTTCATTAGTTCTGGAGTAATCTAAACACCAAAAACAGCCAGACAAATAGACAAAAAAGCACACAACAAACATAAACTCCTGGTAGAGGTAAAAATATTGGTTAAAAGCCACTTCTTGGTCAAAATTACTCAGGGTAAATTTTTGTGATGGACTGTCAAGAAATTGAAACAAACAAACAAAAAAACAAAAAAAACCCAGAAATAAATAAAAATGACAAATACACCACTTCCCTCTCAATTGTATTTATGTCAATTTCAAGACATAAATTTAATGAGAAGAAATCTATCACAAGTATCACAAGCTAGGTTTTGTGACCTCACAATGACAACTGCATTGTGACATCATTAAGTAATGACATCATCAGACAGCAAAATATTGATTTTTTTACTTATGCAATAAAGAAAATCAGATTTCTCTGTATATGCCCAATTGAAAATTATTGTCCATTAAGTTGAACACTTTATCTTGGTTAAAGTCTTTTTTTGAACAGCAAAATTTTAGATGCTGTGTTTTTTTTTCTTTTCTTTTTAAAAGACCTTTAAAAAAATTGCTAAAAAAAAAAACTAAAAAAAAAATTTAAAAAAAATTAGGATTGACTGGTATTGAACCCCAACCATGAGATTACAAGTTCTACACATTACACTCACAGCCACAGAGGATACCTGATGAGGCAAGAATTCATGAGGAGGAAATCGTATCATGATATTGATTTTTGAAGACAAGTAGGTTTCACTGTATATGCCCAATTAAAAATTTAAAAACCTGTCTCCTGACCTTAATTTTCAAACAAATTACACCAAATTTGGAAGATTCCGTCTGTACCCCATGAAATATCTACCCACCAAATTTGAGCTCGATTGATGTTATAGTTTTTGAGTTATAAGGGCAAAACGGTGCACAGACAGACAGACAGACAGACAGACAGAAACAAACTGATTACAATAACCCTCTCCTATTGTCGAGCGTTAATGACACCCCTAGGCATGTACAATTTTTAATATGAAAGGTATTGAGTGCCATCTCTAAAAAATAATCTGGGTGCTGAAGGTTCATATCTCCCACCTGTAGAAATAGATCCCTAAGAGTTAATCCTGATTGAGACATTTCTAACAATTCTTTTTTATATCAAAATAATTTTTGCAGAATTCCGCAAGAGTGATAAGCATTTAATTTTTCACAAAAACAGATTTCCCAGGGGTTTATATAGCGACTGGGGAGTTTATAATTACTATAGAAAAGATTTAGTCTTATCAGCATTTTTAGTAAATGTGTTGAAAAAGTGTCAGGATCCTTATGTCAAAGAAAAATTTTATAAACAAAAGCAAGCTCAGCATTTCATTACCAGTATAAATAGCCCGTGTTACATAAAACAAGAGTTATTAGACAGATGTGAGTGAAAGGAGAAATTTTAAATATAGGAAAATAAAATTAAGGCAGTCTTTGTGCTAGACAGGTATTTGTCAGTTAACGTATGAGCTCCTAATGACAGTCACATAATGAGATAGAGGTGAGAAATACGAAAGGGTGGGTTTGAGGGGGGTTGGGGAGGTCTTTGTGAGGGCTATAATATTTATGTAAAAATTATGATAAAATAAGTGACACATTTTTATTAATAGAACAATGGGGCTTCTGTCAAAGATGCAGATGTGGGAAATATAAAAGGGAACAGGTGAGAGGGTAACAGATTGGCTGGAAACCATACAAAGGAAATAGAGTAACAAAGGAGAGTAGATTCAGATTTGATATTAAATTTTTTTTTTATCTAGTGCATTAACTGATTTAATGGTCTTTGTGATGTAAAGAAAATTAAAGTATTGGATGCAAATGAGATTTACTTTTTCGTATGAGTTTGTTCAATTAACATTATCATCTCTAACACCAAAGCCCTTAACCAAATAGACATATCATTAAAGATTCCTTGTACAAAATGTCAGATATCATAGAGAGTAGTTGTTGTTTTTTGTTTTTTTTTTTGTTTTTTTTTTGTTTTGTTTTTGTTTTCATAAACCCACAGCACTAAGCAAGTCATATTGATAATGTATATCAGGCGAGAACTATTAGTTAACCCCAAAGCCCTAGGCCTAATCAAAAATGTGCATGAAAGTAGGAGAGTAAACTGCGACTATAGAGTGATTATCAGCTAACCCCAAAGCCCTAACCCTAATCAGAAAGTGTGCATGAAAGCAGGACAATAACCTGTGAGTGTATATGAGGCGACAGATTGCGTTCGTGTGCTTACTCTGGGGTTCGAAATTTCCCGTTAATTTTAATTGGGAATGGGGATTTTCAACAGACCTCCAATGTAGCTTGTATACATTGTGTGAGATATCAAATGCAAGTGCTGATGCTTTGTCTAGATTTATTTCATTTTTAAAAATTTATAGCTAGTTGTGATTCAGATTTTTTGGCAAAGGTTATATTGATCTAGTTTGGCTAGCAGACAAAGCCCCATAAAACAGTCTCAGTATATAAAGCCCCATGAAACAGTCTCAGTAGACAAAGCCCCATTAAACATTTCTAGCGGACAAAGACCCATTAAAAGATTTGCTAGCAGACAAAGGCCCATTAAACAACACAGCTGTGCGATGATTCATTTTTCAGTAGTAATATGATGCAGTAGGCTAGAAGACAAAGCCCCATTAAAAACTTGGCTAGCAGACAAAGCCCCATTAACCATTTGTAGCAGAGAAAGATCCCATTAAAACAGTTCTACCCCCATTAAAACAAGTCCCATTAAGCAGACAAAGAGCCTCCCCATTAAAACAGGCTTGGGTTAGGAGACAAAGCCCCATCAGCAGACAAAGCCCCATTAAACAACACAGCTGTGCGTGATGATTCATTTTTCAGTAGTAATATGATGCAGTAGGCTAGAAGACAAAGCCCCATTAAAACTTGGCTAGCAGACAAAGCCCCATTAAAGTCCCATTAAAAACCCACAGCTGGTGTGATGATTCATTTTTTTCAGAAGTAATATTGATCTAGTATGGGTAGCAGACAAAGCCCCATTGAAAAGCTTGGCTAGCAGACAAAGCCCCATTTATCACATGGCTAGCAGACAAAAGCCAAACCCATTAAAATCAGACAAATAAAAGAAGTCCCATTAAGCAGACAAAGAGCCTCCCCCATTAAAACAGGCTTGGGTTAGGAGACAAAGCCCCATCAGCAGACAAAGCCCCATTAAACAACACAGCTGTGCGTGATGATTCATTTTTCAGTAGTAATATGATGCAGTAGGCTAGAAGACAAAGCCCCATTAAAAACTTGGCTAGCAGACAAAGCCCCATTAAAGTCCCATTAAAAACCCACAGCTGGTGTGATGATTCATTTTTTTCAGAAGTAATATTGATCTAGTATGGGTAGCAGACAAAGCCCCATTGAAAAGCTTGGCTAGCAGACAAAGCCCCATTTATCACATGGCTAGCAGACAAAAGCCAAACCCATTAAAATCAGACAAAGAGCTTGCCCATTATGCAGCAACAGCTGTGTGATGATGATGATTCAGCTGAGTAATAGCTATAAACTATCAAACAATAAAGATCCCCCCACTGAACCAGTCTCAAAGAACCTGTATAGAGCCCAATAACCTGTATAGAGATAGTACCGACCCCTACCCTACCTAGCCATCCGTCTACCCTCTGCCCCAGGCAGCTGCACAGCTGTCAAAAAGTGACATGATTGATGGGAAACTCGACTCGATATTGACTCAATATATACTACTGTTGGTCCCACTGGGGATGAACTAGCGAGGAGACAGGTCCCACTGTACCACTAGTAAAGAACTTAAATATTTTTCATGAAATAATAATTGCTCTTTACTGGGTCTCACTGTGCCACTTGGCATTTGTTAAACGGGTCTCACTGTACCACTGGCACCATTAGACCCAGGTGTAATGGTACCCTCTCCTCTTTCTTCGCTGAACCAGGTCCTCAAAAGTGAAGTGGTTTAAATGGTAGATGCTAGTTTCGAAAGAAAACAAGTTTGTTTTCGAAAGTTAGTCCAGCACACAAGTGACCAGGGATCCTCTGCCACATGCGTTGAAGTTTCCAATAGCAGATATCAAACAACTCATTCAAGGCTTGTTGTCAGTGTCTTGATATATGTACTGAAAATATCTACATACATCTGTGTGGTTTCAATTTCTACAAGTCTGGGGCGGATTTTACAAAAGGTCTAAGCCTTGTCTCAGGCTCAAACTTGAGACTTTTGTCTCAAATTATTGTAAGATTTTTCTTCAGCTCATGATGTCAGCTTTTAGGGCTTTCACAAAAGGTCTTAGTCGTAATTTTGGATGAGTGACTTGCTCAAAGGCTGGGACTGGTAGGTAGTGGGCTTAAGTTTTGTAAACAAAGGCTCAAATATGGCTTCCACAATTTATTCTCCACTTCAAGATTTGAAATGGCTAAAATAAAGGAACAAGTATATAAAACAACCTCCTGAAGTAGTCTTTGGGTGTTTTTACATGTTCAAAAGGTTTGCCATTGCAAAATAGCATTTGACCAGAGATATTATGTGTCAACAATACATCAGTACAATACTTTGACTAGAAAAAAGGGTCACATGACACAGAAAACTACTGTGGTTATTTAATAAGATTGGTCTCAACTGAGACCTCTTCTGTGAAAACTGTTTGAGACAAAGACTTAGCTGAGCCAAAAGGCTCAGATTTGAGCCAGTGGCTCAGCCTGAGACTGGGCTAAGTCTGAGACCTTTCATGAAATCCACCCCTGATGTTTCAGCAGAGGCGCACACCCCCCGCTTTTTCAGAGTTTGAAACCTTTGTCATGGTGCTTTTATTCCCTGTCCATGCCCCCTCCATTCCTCCACACATGAGATATACAATTTACAAAACTGGAATCATTCACCCAATTAATAATTTATTACTGCACTTCTATGTTTTGGGGGCCACGGTGGCAGAGTGGTAACACTCTCGCCTCCCACCTCTGAGGCCAGGGTTCTATTCCTGGCACAGCCTCAAGTGGGAAAGTTGGTAGTTGCTTGCCGTTGGTCGGCAGTTTACAGTACAGAACCCTAACGAACTGTTTGTACTGGTTTCCTCTGCCCTTCCAACTACCCGTCGTGATATGACCTGTACAGTGTTGAAAGCGACGTAAAACCCCAAATAAATAAATTCTAGTTATGATAAGATTAAATTGAAAAAAAGTTAAATTCTGAAAAAGTTTTATCAATTTTAATCAATTGATTTATGTGTTTTTAAAGTAAAATGCTTAAAGAATCTGTTTTTTTTTAAATAAAAAAGCTGAAAACAAGAAACATTGTGCACCATGGCATATAATTTAGATTAAAGTATGTTTCTCTCAAAATATTTTTTACGGTTATACATTTGTTTATTATGGGAAGCCCCTTTGAAGTTTATTTTAGGTTTTATGTTGTTTTGTTTGTGTCAGTAAACTGCTGTATGTGTCTGACAATTGAGTGCAGAAAACTCCTAGTAGAAAAAAAAATTATAGAAAACTAGTGTGTCAACAAATAATACTGTCCCATAAAATGGCCAGCATTTAGTCCTCCATTGCAATTTTGACTGGTGTTTTGTCCAATGGCATTTTGTCTACCAGCATTTTGTCCACCCACTGAATGATATATCCTGCTACGATATGTCCAATTATAGTATGAAATATCTATACCCACATCAACCCAGGTCTGACTACTAGATCAATGCATGTTCTTGCTCTACCTCAGGTTAAATTTGTCAGACATGCCAAACTTTCCAGATGAGTTATCTAGACCTAGTTGCCCTCCATGCTGATAGCTCTAAGCAGCTGTGAACCCCTGATTGGGCCATGTGGATCCTTCTGTAGTGCTATGATGCTTATATAGTACTATGGCTCTTGTGATCTTTCTACATGGGCTATTGTTCACCATAGCATGTTATAAAAAAGGTAGCCATGCTAAGAATCTTTCCCAATATGACCCCGGCTGTTGAACTGGACACAAAAGCCTAAATTGACTGCAAATTTGAAGATAGATGGCTAGATATAAAGCCACATTATACATGTTTTAGTTCCAACGATTTTTATAGCGCAAGTGTCATATATTTCATGTGCTTTACTTGTTAAGTCCATGGCAACCTGCTAAGGATAGACTTTATTTTGTTTTGCCATTTCCCCTGTTACCATTCACTTTCATGCTTTATTTCTGTCCATTTAAAGGGAGGGTATTTTAAATATCTCAGACATTTGGTATTGAGGCATCGATGGCTATTTTCGTAATATGGGATTGCTTTTCAATCATAAGAAAACACTTTTAGTGTTGCCATCACAATTTTTAAAAAGTGAACTTATTTTAAACTGATTTTGAGAAATAACATTTTAGATATCTCAGCCAAGTTTGGTATACACATTTTTGTGATCATTCAGGACTACCCACAGGTGAGGCTTTGTGGATTGTTAGACTTGCAATTTGTGTTTGTTTTACAATAAAACCTATGCATAGACAAATAAATCAATAACTCTAACATTTAATAATTTAATTTGGTCTTATTTTGTATTTTCGGAGGATGTACGAAAAAGCACCCATGTATGGCACTTTGTGTTTTAGTAAGAGCTACGATTTATTTATCGCCCAGGTAAACAAACACTAGTACGGTTTATATATATCTTTAGCAAATGCTTAACACATTTCAGTCGTCAATCTGCAAGTTCTCATGAACAATAAATCTAATTTGAGATATTTGCAGCAGTTTTTATAATATATCACCTATTTTGGTTCCCACGTTACGTAGTACATTGGTGAATCTTCGTTTTAACACCCCCCCCCAAAAAAAAATCCTACTAATACAGTATACAATTACCCTACAGTATGGTATAGTACTATACAGGGGTGGACAGTGTTACAGACATGATAGTACAACAGACAGACAGTTCAACTAATTTTCTGTTGTAACATTCATGTCTGTCTAAAATAGGAGGTCATGGAATATTTGTCAATGTCGTACAATGTTTTATAAGGCAATGCACATCATTTCATAACAGTATTTTTTTTAATAAATAGCATGAATGTCAGGTAATATATAAAGTCAACAACACAATTCTATCCACAACTAGATATGTTTATTTTAATAATACACAAGTGATGTGGTTATGGCTCAGGTACACAAAAGTAAAACAAAACATATACCGAGATAAGGTATTGTCAAAACAATAACAAACAGCATGGCGTAAGAGGTTACAGATCCAACTTTTATTGTAATTATAAAAGATGGGCCAGAAGTCTGAGTTCAATAATTAAATAAAAATAGACGTAAGATGTTGGTGTAACTCAGAATTCAAAACTTGATTTCTTATTTTTTCCAACAATACTTAACAAGTAAAACAGGTGCTTGCATATCAAATACTTTAAATTCTCAGACTTGGAAGTAGAGCACCCAACTCATTAATATTCATGAGGACAATATTTTATAAATAGAACAGAATTCTCGGACTTGCAAGCTATATGAAGCTAAATAAAGGAGTATTTTAACTCTATGCATTAAAATCTGATTTGTAATTAAGTGTTAAGAGTTCCGATGTCGGAACTGTAAGTGCATCCTAAATAGTAACTGCTTTGTTATTGACCACTTTATCATATACAGAAATGGGGCCACGGTGTCAGAGTGGTAACACTCTCGCCTTCCACCTCTGAGGCCGGGGTTCGGTTCCCGGTATGGCCTCAAGTGGGAAAGCTGGTAGTTTCTTGCCGTTGGTCGGCAGTTTACAGTACAGAGCCCAGACGAACTGTATGTACTGGTTTCCTCTGCCCTTTCAACTACCCGTGGTGATGTGACCTGTACAGTGTTGAAAGTGACGTAAAACCCCAAATAAATAAACATATACGGAAATGCAACACACATCAGTACGCAGTGAAAAAGTATGTTGAGCAAATATGATCTTAGTCTCCATTCTTTGTTAATATAATGATTATAATCAACTAATTGCTTGTTAAGTGACTGGACAATTATAAATTTTTCATTGTCTGATATTTATTTTAGCATACACTTTTAACTGCATAAAGTCCTTGTAAAAACAGACTTTTTACCAAAAGAAAATAATTCACACATCAACACACATCCAGGCACTATTTGGCTGTTAAAGAAGTATTTTTTATAGGTCATGCAGACACTTAACCCTATGTATGACCAGATTACAGTAATTCACTTACAAATTCCTCCTCCTGGCTTTAATAACTAGCTTCTTTGAAGTTTTTCCAATTGTTACCTTGACACATTAACACGTTTATTTAGTAGTGCAAAACCCAGAAACAATTGCCAACCAGTCAACTTGTTATTTCTAAACCTGATTAATTTAATTAACCAATGAAAACCATTGTTAGTAGAACATCGTTCAACACAAAGTTGCGGAGTGTGCCAGTCTGTACTGTAGAATATTTTCTTCAGAACAGTTTACTGCACCGAAGCAACACCCTAGTTATTAAGTTTATGTATATGTAAGCAATGGACTGAGATGTCAAGATTTCAAATCCATGATTGGATGGTCTTGTTAATTTGAGTATTGCTATTTTTCTTATGTATTAGAGCCTATACTTTTACTGTCAAAAAGATAAAATGTTGCTTTGGCGTTTAGCGTTTTTTCAAATAACTTACATTACTACAAAATACATTATTTGTAAGTGAAATAACAAATAAGCCTGTAAACAAAAAATTGAAACTCGTGAAGTATCAAGACTCGGAGCTCCATATTGTCAATATCACACAACATAAATGGACAAGACAAAAGATCACAACAAACAAATGCAAAATGCTGGATGATATAAAAACAAAATTACAACTTGCCAAGTCCCTGTTGCAATCAATCTGAGTTAATATAAATATATTGGTATATGTCTTTGACCTCCAAAAGAGCAACATAAAGCAGGTGTTCACTGGTAACATACCAGTGATTTGTAATAGACATGGTTACACTGGCTGTATATTACTTGCATGTAGAGCCTCAGAAGCATCCCCACATAAAAGTAGAGATTTGTGTGACACACAAATAACTAAAAGTTGGCAAAAGTCACAAAACATATTTATAAATTGTAAGCACATCATAAATAATGTAAATGTTCCATATTTATATGGCATATGTAGAGGAGCACTTCCTGTATGTCCAGTTGTATAAAACAATGTAGGGTACATCTGCACTTCTAGAGATGATATCTCAATGGATGTATACCTGATTTTTAACATAAAAATGTTTTGAAAGATGAAATGTTGAACTTCATGTAAAATTTTGCAGTAGGTGGCTCACATTCATTGTAATAAAATTAATCAAGTAATTTTTAATTGATTGGCCATAAAACGGTAATATTAAAGTAAGTAAAATTAACTTATTCTATGGAATTAAATGCCACCTTAAAGCATTTCTTTAAGGTAAAAGATAACCCATATAGCAAAGAAAGAAAGAAACCTGTCAATGGCCCTTTTGAATTGAAACCTAAAAGACACTGTATTATAGTATTCAGTTTTTGTCAGGAGTGTCATCATTATATCCCCAGACGAAAGTCGGGGATATATTGGATTCAGGTCCGTCGCGCCGCCGCCGCCGCCGCCGTAGAAATTTCCTTGTGGACGCGATAACTCAAAAACAAATTAATATTTTTTTTTCAAACTTGGTACACATGTTAAGGGTGCCCAAAGGAAGATCCCTATTTTAAGGTGACCTTAAACTCCCAGTAAAAAAGAACTTATGGCCACCTTAAGGTCAGAAATTGGACTTTTGGCCACTTAGAGCCCTGTAGGTCACAAACTATGATGCTCAGCTGGCTGAAATTTTACCTGACAACACATTAATATGTTCTTAGTACATGTGCCGAAAATCACGACTTTAAGTTGAGGAGAAAATTGTGTTTGAGGCCCATAAATACCCCCACTTGGGGATTTTTTGCTATACTTTTCACATATTTTGCCCTATAATTTGGAAGTGGTAATTCTGATGAGTCTCAAACTGCGCTAGGTATAACTTTGATATGTAATCCTTGTCTGTAGAAAATTTTAGGGCTGTAGGTTTACCCAAAGGGGTCGACTTAAGGTCTCAAAAGTGCCCACAGAGACCCAATTTATGCACTTTTTGCCACTTTCAAGCACTGTAGCTTTCAAACTATGTCTCTCATCTAAGTTAAATATCATCTGGGAATATATCTATGTGTTTTCTTATATGTGCCCCAACATTTAGGCCTTTAATAGACAGTTAACCTGTGTATCAGGACCATAAACACCCACCCGAGTGACCCTTATGAGACATTTTTCACATCTTTTTCCCTGTAACTTGGAAATGGTAAGTCTGAGAAGTTTCAAACTGTATTAGATATATATTCTGTGTGTAATCTTAGTATGTAACAGATTTTAAGTCTGAAGCTTTAATTTTGAAGGTCAAATTGAGGTCTCTAAAAGGCTCCCAAAGACCCAATATTTGGACTTTTTGCTACTTTTAAGCCCTGTGACTGTCAAACTATGTGACTGATAGAGCTCAAATCCTATCTGGGAAGATATTAGTATGTTATTTATATATGTGCCAAAAATTAAGGCTTTAAGAAGACATTTAACCTGTGTATGAGGACCATAAATCCCCACCCGAGTGACCATTTTTAGACATTTTTCACATATTTTGCCCTGTAACTTGGAAATGGTAAGTCTAAGAAGTTTCAAACTGTATTAGATGCATATTCTATGTGTAATCTTAGTATGTGACAAATTTTAAGTCTGAGGCTTTAATTTGAAGGCCACATTTAGGTCTCTAGAAGGCCCCATAAAGACCCAGTATTTGGACTTTTTGCCAATTTTAAGGCCTGTGACTGTTAAACTATGTGACTGATAGAGCTGAAATCTCATCTGGGAATACATTATTATGTTCTTTTTACATGTGCCAAAAATCAAGGCTTCAAGTAGACATTTAACCTGTGTATGAGGACCTTAAACACCCACCTGAGTGACCCTTTTAAGACATTTTTCACATATTTTGCTCTGTAACTTGGAAATGGTAAGTCTGAGAAGTTTCAAACTTTATTAGATACATATTCTATGTGTAATCTTAGTATGTAACAAATTTTAAGTCTGAAGCTTTAATTTGAAAGCCACATCGAGATCTCTAAAAGGCCCACAGAGACCCAATATTTGGACTTTTTAACCACCTTTAAGCCCTGTGACTGTTAAACTATGTGATTGATGGAGCTGAAATCCCATCTGGGAATGCATTATTATGTCCTTTTTACATATGCCGAAAATCAAGGTTTTTAGTAGACATTTAACCTGTGTATGAGGGCCATAGACACTCGCCCAAGTGCCTTTTTGGACATTTTTTCCGTATTTTGCCCTGTTATTTGGAAATGCTTAGTGTGACAAGTCTTAAACTGTATTATATATAATTTTTGTTTGTTATGTATGTCCCCCAAAAAGTTTCAGATCTGTTGTTTAATTGCTAAGGTCTCTTTAACAATTGTAAAATGCCCACAGAAACCCAATTTATGGACATTATGCCACTTTAAAGCCCAGTAACTGTCAAACTATGTGGGTTATAGAGCTGAAATCTTTGAATTTTTAAAAGGAAATGCCTGTCTATTTAAATTTTGAATATTAATAATGTTATGGCTATCTTAGTCTTTTAAGAACTTATTTTTGTGTGTTATACCTCTGCTTGCTGAGTTTTTAACTTTTTAAAATGAAACTGGTTAAACATATTCAAGTAGACAAAATGGACACTTTAAGTGAGCTTTAAGTCCCAATATTAATGAAATTATATCCTTATGTAGTAAAAGTAGGGGATTTTTAACCCTCAACTAGCCCAGTTTTATTCAACTTGCCTCAGTTAATTTTGACACAGCTCCTACAGTTATGAACTCATTTCAGTTGATAATCACATACTTAAAATTCTCAATTCTTTTTGTATTTGAGTACCCCTTTTATATAGATTGTTTGTTTACCATTTATGCATCCCCCACCCGGATTCCCCCCACCCACCTCTGGGACCTCCAGCTATATTGAGTGACACTAAATAAACAAAGGTATTTAATGATATCAGATGAGAAACAAAGAACTCAATGGGGTTGCAGATCTTGTGTAATAGTGAGAGAGGTGTGGAGAAGGGGAGAGGGGTGGGGGTGGGAGGTGGTGGGCTTCATTACATATAACACAAAGGGGAGTCAGAACTGAGATTGTGTCACATATTTAGGTTGCATATATATGGACCACATATATAGGTATAGAGGAAATGAATAACTGAAAACAATTTGCAAATTCTAAAAATAATATAATAAAATAATAATATAAATAATTTTTTTTAAAATAATATTTTATTTGTGAACAAATATAGAAACAGATATGCGCTTTTGGGATTATGAATTTTAGAATGGACATTGAATCATCAATCATTTAAATACTTTGAAGGAAGATTGAAAAGTATGATGAGTTGAGTTAAAAATAATATTTTATTTGTCAACAAATATAGAAACAGATATGCTCTTTTGGGATTATTATTTTAGAATGGACATTCAATCATCAATCATTTAAATACTTTGAAAATAGGTTTAGAGTTATCATTGCAGGAAGATTGAAAATATAATTTGAGTTATGTATTCGGCGTCTGGGGATACACCATCTTCCTTGGAAGATATAAACAGAGTAGATTGATGTGCTGAAGTTCATATAATAATGGGTAATTATGTTTTAAAAAATTCCCGATCAAAACCTGTGGTGTGAGTGATGACCTGTCTGGGGATATGTTGGCGCCGAGTTGGCCCAATCTAGTTAAGTAGATGTCTTCATAAGATGTAAGTACCCCTATGTACCAAATTTGAAAGGACTCAATTTTGTAGTTTTGGAAATACTTTTTATGTTAGACACATAACACACCAGTGTACACACACTCTTGAACATTTGCAAATGTGAATTTTGTGATCTCCTAGCCAGTTGGTTGGTTAAACACATACTACACTGGAAGAACTGAATGAAAACTTTGTTGTTTTCAGATGCTGATACAAAATGAAAAGAATGGTGTTCAAGAAAAAGTTGATTGTTGTTGGTATTGGTGCCTTTATTTTTGTAGTAATGTGTTTCACCCTTGTGCAAAATGCTTCTATCAGAAATAAACAGCATGAGAGGGATAATAAAAAATCAGATCAAGAAAAGACAGGTACTCAGGAAAAACATATTTTGAATTCTGATAAACAAGAAGTAAAACTTACAAAATTGCCTTTGAAAAATGGAATTTTCCCAAGAGAAATTAATAAGTCAGTTAAAAATTTAATTCAAGAAAAAAACGTTCAGGAATTGGAAGAAAAAGGCAAGTTTTCTTTAAGTGATCCAAATGATGAAGAATTACCAGGTTTACAAGGCAATGATCGTGTTCGAGAGAATGGTGAAGAACTTGGTGAGATTCCATTGGATGAACAAAAACAAAAACTTCCAGGTATTTCTGTACATATAGTGACACTTGTAATGCAATAAAACATGCTGTGGTTACTGTTCTGCATATAAAGGGATCAATCTGAATTCTGTGTCAGTGATGATACAGTAAACTTGCGGGGCCATTTGCCATGCATAAACTACACATGCAATATACAGGTTGTGTAAAGCTTCAGAATTTTTTGAGTCAAGTGTATGTCCAATTTTGCAGTATTTTTGTGGCGTTAATAAAACATAAATGTTGAATATTCCATTCCTTTTTCTTTTTGTCTGTTGCTATATCTCTGCTATTGATTGCCGTGGGTTCGCCCATCACTCTTCAAATGTATTTACACTTTACAGTTGAACAGATCCCTACTTAAAGGGGTTTGACTCACTGTATTATAAAAAAAACAGGTCATCTGGGACTGGGTGAGGAAGAAGGAGCAGGAGAAACCATCCTGGGATTGGATCCTTACATTGACAAACCACTGCCTGTTGTTAAAGCTTCCAATAAAATAGATGCTATAGTGGAGGTATGACCACATTTATGTACAGATATATTTTCATAAGTTCTGCTTGAATGCACAAAATGACGCTGTTAAAATTATTACAGTTAAAATGTATGGTAAAATGTATGGATTCGAATTCATTAAATAGGTTTTCTTACCACTGAGAAAGTGTAAATTTTTGTTGAATGTAGTATACACTGTACAGTGGTTAAGCTTCGTATTTGATGAAGTGTCAGTTGTATATGTACATAGTGTGATAAGATATAAGCTTCATGTTGACCAAATTTTTGAAGTAAATGTTTCAGCATGGTGAAAAACTTTTAGAATAATCATCACATAGATGTTATATTTGCATGAATATAAAAACCTTTCTTACGATTGCGCAATGAGTACAAACATAACAAGATACGCAAAAAATAACTTTGATATTTGTTTGTCCAATGATCTGATTAAGCAATTATACTTGAGTTGGTTACCAACATACCAAGGATATGAGTAAATGCATTTTAGGATTTCTCAGTTAATGAAGAAAAAAACGATTCTATGTAAGGCGTAAATGTATCAGGCGGGTTAGGAAATACACCCTATGACTCATATGGCATGTTTTTTTTAATGTTCTGAATGATAATACTGTAGAAATGCAGAAACACAAAATATTTGCAGAGTTACAATGCTGCTTTACAATGTCCGTTACAATAATGTATGTATAAAACACTTAGTATGGCAACTACTGTCGTATATCTACTTTTGATGAAAACTTAAGGGCCATTTCCATACACACGGCATCAGGTATCCTGCATGCGTGATGCGGTAAACGGCTATATTCAATATATAATAAAATATAAGAGCTGTTTTTATGCATGCGGTATGCGGTACAGTTACAACACAGAATACAGTGTCCGGTAAGCCTTTCAATCCTTGAATTGAATTGTAGCCGTATTCCGCATTCAAAAATCGATAAATTACGTCAGAATGACATCACTCCATAGTTCTAGGATATGTAAGAACATGCGGTTATATAAATTAGATTAGAATATTGGTAAAAATTCATCAAATTGCCAGTTCTTGCTCGATTTTGACAAATAATATATCATTTTAAAGCTTACAACAAACAGAAAGCATCTGTAATGACAATAACACAATATTTAATTCACAAACCACAAAAATTAAGTGTAAATAATTCATTACAAAATAAAACTAACTTAATGTTGGGATTTGGTTGAAAATGATAAACTATAGAGTTTTATTATTTCACTTATGTATACAATTTTGAAGAGAACTTATTCCAGTTCATGGTGCTTTTTATCAGAATCAACTGTGTGTGTAACAAGTCTTAGCTTCACCAGAAATTAAGTTTAAAAATAGCAAAATTTTGGCAATGAAACAATATAGATTAAACATTGATATGTAAATAAATAATTAAGTTAAAAATATGACATTTAGTTCATAATAAAGGGACTTAAAATTACGACATTTAGTTCATAATAAAGGGACTTTATTGTAGGTTATATTAGTTTTTCTTTGATTAAGTTTGTATATTTGCTTAAGATATCTGAGGAACTGTTGTGTATACTTGATACAGGTAAAGTACTTGTATATATGAGGCCAAAATTTGAATTTATTTTTTTTCTCTTATTTCTGGATAGATTTTAATGAAGCAGCATAAACATCGTTCAAACACCTGTCTAATGATATTTGTCTTGTGTTGTTTTTATGCTAGTCCAAAGCTTTGGACTATTTTTATGCATGGTTAAATTATTTTTTTAAATATTTGTAAAAGATTAACTTCTCATGCTAATGCCCACCATCTTATTGGAATTTGATTAAAATATTAAATGTTCAGCTGAGAAGCAATTTATGTCAGGACGTATGGAAACACACCAACCGGATGCCGGATACCAGACTCGGATGCCGTATCCGGATGCCGGATACTGGATGCCACATGTGTGGAAATCGCCCCTTTTGTCAGGAAGATCAGATGCTTAATTTTGTGGATGTAATATATGTTAATACCGTGAAATAACTGGTGGAATATGAAAGCTGGGGAAAATGGTTTTTCACTTCCTAGGAAAAAAATGAGGTGGTGACTGTTATGCATATCATAGTCACTGCTTATATTTTGTATGTACATGTGATTTCTATGATTGTGTTTTGTAAATTTGTGTATTGTTTAGTGGCTTTTTTCTTTTTGTTTTTCACTACTTTTGTAAATTCTAACACAATGAATAGGTTTTAGTCATGTTAGAACTGAAATTATTGGTTGATCTTTGTAGCAGTTTTTAACCTACGGTGAGTGCCTTATTTGTTACAAATGTAACATTACAAATGTAACTTGTTAGTGGACTTCAAAAGGAAACCAGAAAAAACTATCAACCATGTGCCTTGTAATACAATTTCTGGATAAATTGTTGCCTTAAAATAGCAACTTTAAAAAAAACTTTAATTTTGTATCAGGAATCCTGATTGGTTAAAGCCTATATTTAATCTGTGTTTCATATTTAATCTATGTGCTTGTACATTAGGCAAGGCCACATGCTGATAGGGTGAAGGAAAAGTTGAACCTTGATGACCTTCAGCCCCCTGATCATCTGGATGCAGTCAGAATGGAACAGGACGGACATCTTAATAGAGATTACAAGGTGTTCTTTACATGCTTCTTTTAATGATTATCACAAAGTCTGTTGTTTCACCAAAGATCTTATTTACCTGGTTTGCGCAATATATATGTTATGTACAAGTTGAGATTGGCTGTACAAGTTGTAACTTGTACAGAATTATGTCCACCCCACTGGGGGGTGGATATATTATTTTTGTGTTTTCTGCCGTCTGTCGTCAGTAGTCCGTCACGCTTGGTTTCCTGTCATTTCAAGGGAAAGTATTTATCCTATCTTTACCAAATTTGGTATGGGTGTTTATTGGGTTAATAGCTTGCATGGCATTGCTTTTGGTGAAGATAGCTCAATAGCTAACTGATTAATAGCTACTTAGCTACTTTTGTGTACTTCTTTTGTTTCTTGGCATTTTAAAGAAAAATATTTGACATCTTTATCAATTTTGGTATGAGCAACAGTTAGGTGCTTTAAGTGTTAATAGCTTTATAACTGACTGAGTAATAGCTAAAAAGTATTTCACCTATGTTCACAAAATTTGGGATGTAGGATCATTGGATCAGTAGCTGGCTTGGGATTGCTTTTGGTGATAATACCTGTATAGCTAACTGAGTAATAGCTACTGTGCTATATAGCTATTGTGCTATTTTTAATTGACTTTTTTTCTGGACATTTTAATGAAACAATGTTTTCTATCTTCACAAAAATTTATATGAAGGATAATCGGGTCAATAGTTTGGCCAGAATAGCTTTTGGTTGTGATACCTTTGTAGCTATCTGAGTAATAGCTGCTTTGCTACTTTGAGCCTACTCTGAAATGCATTTCTGTTTTCACTCTTTTAAAAGAAACATATTTAACTCGTCTTTGTAAAATTTGGTGTGAAGGTTTATATGGTCAATTACTTGCTTGGTATTGTTGTTGATTGTAATAGCTTTAACCTCCTGAGTAATACTTACATAGCAAAAAACATAAATATGTCTATCTCCTAAACCGTGCGAGATAGAGCGATTTCGTCGAAATTTTCAACCCACAGGGTATCTAAGTAATGTACTCTTGGCAATTTTCAAAAATTTTACTCTCCTCCCCAAAAAATTGTGGCCGTTTTGAATTTTTGCCAAAAATGCAAAAACACTAATTTGCTTCTATCTCCTCAACCGTGCGAGATAGAGTATTAACTACTATTTGCAATTCTCCAAAAATTGCGGCCATTTTGAATTTTCGAATTTTTGCCAAAAATGTAAAAACACAAATTTGCTTCTATCTCCGTAACCATGCGAGATAGAGCGATTTCGTGGAAATATTCGACCCAAAGGATATCTTAGCAAACTACTCTTTGCAATTTTCAAAAAAATTTACTCTCTTCAAAGATGGCGGCCATTTTGAATTTTTGCCAAAAATGCAAAAACACAAATTTCCTTCTATCTCCTTAACTGTGCGAGTTAGAGCAATTTCGTCAAAATTTTCGACCCACAGGGTATCTTAGAAAACTATTACTTACAATTCTCAAAAAAAATTACTCTCTTCAAAAATGGCGGCCATTTTGAATTTTCGAATTTTTGCCACAAATTTGCTTCTATCTCCTTAACCGTGTGAGATAGAGCGATTTTCGACCCATAGAGTATTTCAGCATTCTACTCTTCAAAAATGGTGGCTATAGTATCTTAGCAAACTACTCTTTGCAATTTTCAAAAAATAAATTTCCTCTCCCCAAAAATGGCGGCCATTTTGTAGGGTATCTGCAGAGTGTAATGGCGACATTTTGCAAAAATCACTTTCCCGCCATTTTTTTGTATCCATCTTGAATTTCTGCATAAAATGCAAAATACATTCATAATAATAATAGTAGGATTTATATAGCGCAAAATTGATACAAATCCTCTAATGCGATCTGGCAAACTGTTCGAGATATAGTGATTTTGATGAAATTTCTGACCTGCAGGTTATCTGCAGGTGGCTTTTCACAAAGATCATTTTCCCACCATTTTTTGGCGGCCATCTTGAATTTCTGCGCAAAATGCAAAAACGCATTTATCTTGGGAATGAGATTTTGGCTGCCACCTTGAATTGTGGTGGAAATTGAAAATGTCATTTATCTCAAAACCCACAGAGATAAAATGATTTCGAGCAATGTTTGGATCCTTTGGGTACTAGAGACCTTAGATATAGTGCCTGTGAAAGAAGTTGAATTCCAGAATTTTGTCGGCCATCTTGAATTTTGGAGGAAATTGAAAATGTTGTTTATCTCGAAAACTGTAAGAGATAGAGCAATTTCAAGCTAATTTTTGACCATTTGGATATTAGAGATCTTTGGTATATTGCCTCCGAAAAATGTCAAATTTCTCCCACCATCTTCAATTTTATCGGAAATCAAAAATGTTGGTTATCTCAAAAACCTTTACAGACAGAATGATTTTGAGCAAATTTTGAACCAATGCAAAAGGGCATGAAGCCGAAATAATTTATATGTATACTAATAAATATTTAAGCATCATTCGTATACTAGTATTTTAAAATGAACAGGGTCTTGTAGGACTTCTGTACAATTGTTACAAAATCTTCATGGGGTGGACATTACACATGATAATGTGTGTTCTTCTATGCTATCCTGTTTCTTTTCATATGTTGCAGCTACTGTTAACAGGGCATCCTATTTCTAGTTAGTTTGACTGGTGACATTTTGACCATTTTTTGGTGGCGATCTTGAATTGATTGATGTATTTTACAAATGAAACAGGGTCTTGTAAACTAATGTACAATTGTTGCAAAATCTTCATGGGGTGGACATTACACATGATAATGTGTGTTCTTCTATGCTATCCTGTTTCTTTTCATATGTTGCAGCTACTGTTAACAGGGCGTCCTATTTTTAGTTTTACCATCAAATAATCTCAAGTTGTACAAGTTGGATTTTAAAAGAATTTTGGTTAATTTAACAATTTATATAATGTGTAATCTTTGTATGTGACAGATGTTAAGTCTGAAGCTTCAATATGAAGGTCACATTGAGGTCTCTAAAAGGCCCACCGAGACCCAATATTTGGACTTTTTGCCAATTTTAAGCCCTTTGAGTGTTAAACTATGTGACTGATAGAGCTGAAATCCCATCTGGGAATATGTTATTATGTTATTTTTACGTGTGCCAAAAATAAAGGCTTTAAGTAGACATTTAACCTGTTTATGAGGACCATAAACACCCACCCGAGTGACCCTTTTAAGACAGTTTTTACATGTTTTGCTCTGTAACTTAGATTGGTAAGTCTGAGAAGTTTCATACTGTATTAGATATAAATTATAGGTATAATCTTTATATGTGACAGATTTTAAGTCTCAAGCTTCAATTTGAGGTCACATTGAGGTCTCAAAAAGGCCCACAGAGACCCAATATTTGGACTTTTTGCCACTTTAAGCCCAGTGACTGTTGACTATGTGACTCAGAGCCGAAATCCCATCTGGGAATATGCTATTGTGTTCTTTTTACATGTGCCAAAAACAAAGGCTTTCAGCAGACATTTAACCTGTGTATGAGCACCAAAAACACCCACCCAAGTGATCATTTTTAGACATTTCTTACATATTTTGCCCTGTAACTTGGAAATGGTAAGTCTGAGAAGTTTCAAACTGTATTAGATAAACATTCTATGTATAATCCTTGATTGTGAAAGATTTTAAGTCTGAAACTTTGATTTGAAGGTCATATTGAGGTCTTAAAAAGGTCCACAGAGACCCAATAATTGGACTTTTTGCCAATTTTAAGCCCTTTGAGTGTTTAAACTATGTGACTGATAGACATGAAATCCCATCTGTGAATATATTATTATATTCTTCTTACATGTGCCAAAAATAAAGGATTTCAGTAGACATTTAACCTATGTATGAGGACCATAAACACCCACCCGAGTGACCCTTTTTAGACATTTCTCACATATTTTGCCCTGTAACTTGGAAATGATAAGTCTGAGAAGTTTCAAACTGTATTAAATATACATTCTATGTATAGTCTTTGATTGTGACAGATTTTAAGTCTGAAGCTTTAATATGAAGGTCACATTGAGGTCTCTAAAAGGCCCACAGAGACCCAATATTTGGACTTTTTGCCACTTTTAAGCCCTTTGAGTGTTAAACTATGTGACTGATAGGGCTGAAATCTCAACTAGGAATACATTATTATGTTCTTTTTACATGTCCCAAAAATCAAGGCCTTTAGTAGACATGAACCAAGTAGACATTTAACCTGTGTATGACGACCATAGACACTCACCCAGGTGACCTTTTTTGACATTTTTTTGTGTATTTTGCCCTGTAACTTGGAAGTGTGACAAGTCTCAAACTGTATTATATATAATTTTTGTTATCTATCTCCCCAAAAAGTTTCAGATCTGTAGTTCAATTGCTTAACTGAGCTTTTATGGTGCAGGTTTATAAAATAGATAGCCTTGACCATTGATGATTTCTGAGTATTTTATTACCCCTTTTATATATACCAGAGTGTTATCTCTTACCATTTATGCAGTATCACTCCATCCCTTTGTCGTATTAGGTGAAGTAGTCCCCCCCCACCCCTTCTAGCTAACTCCAGCTATTGAGGGACACTAAATAAACAAAGGTATTGAAATGATATCAAATGAGAAACAAAGAACTGGGCTGGTCAGTGGGGTTGCAGATCTCCTATAATAGTGTTAGATCTTCAGTAATAGTGTTATGCCCCTGTTCCACCAAAGGACTAAGGGCCGATCCTGTCTGGGACCCTTAATCATGGACAGTCGGTGAAGAAAATGCTAAAATGGGCGGGAATACTGAGTCGGTATTGAAGTCTGGGATTAAGTAGAGATCGGCCTCAGGAAGCCTCAGGATGCCTCAGGCGGCCCCAGACAGTCCCCGACTGGTCTGGGACTAAGAACCGACTAAGCCGCGTTTCTGGTCGGTTTCAACCACGATCCTGTCGTACACATACCAACTGGGTCCCAGGACGCCTTAGGCCTCCTGGGACTAAGAGCCGACTAACACCCGATTAAGTCCCGGCGTCCTCAGACCTCCTCAGTCTTCCCCAGACCAGGATCGCCGATTCTTGTTTTGCAAAGTTGCTGGATTTTCTGGGTATATATATATATAAAATCTGCGATCTAATCACCATTGCTTTTCTAGGAACACAGCAGGATACCACCTTTTAATGGAAGACAGCTTCAACAACAACTTAGGGCTTTTTTGGTTTTTATTCAGTTATAAATAATCATGTATTTCCAATTTTTACGTCGACCACAGCAACCACCACCACCACCAGCACCCACACAGAGACCTAGAAGAAGGCACAACATGTGGGTAAGGCCATGGCTACTACAGAGAGAAGAGAGGGGGGCCTACCACAACATTATGGCTGATCTGTATGCCACAGATATTCCAGGATTCACCAACTACATGAGGATGACCTCAGAATTCTTTGAAATGATAAAGACCAGACTGGAACCACATCTAGCCAGGCAGGCCACCAACTACAGAGCACCAATCAGTGTTGGGGAGAAGTTAGCCCTCACCATCAGATATCTGGCCACTGGGGAGTCCTACACATCATTATCCTTTCAGTTCAGGGTTGGAAGATCCACCATTTCCAAGTTTTTACCAGGGGTCTGCAGGGCCATCCAGGATGAGTTCACCAGAGAGTACCTCAAATGTCCTACTATCCCAGATGAGTGGAAAAAACTGGAGAGGGAATTCAGGATCAGGGGCCGGTTTCACGAAGGCTCCTTAAGATAAAGGTCACCTTAAATTCTAGGATTTCCTTGACTTTCTCCCTCCTTTAAAAAATCTCAGTTTCACAAAGCCTCCTTCCTTAAAGGAGTCCTTCAAAACTCCCTTGAATTTCAAGGAAGCTAAGGACCTACCTTAGATTTAAGGAAGTGTCCTTCAAGGAATGTTTATTAACTTTCAGAAACATTGTAAAAGCTTTTAATTGCAAATATACTTGCCTATTATCATGGAAGGAGTGATTTTTATAAACAATTTTTTGTGGAGAAGACGTGTTAGAATAGAGAATTCTCATAAATAGGTATTCACAAAGCAAGTCTTAGCTGGGATAAATGTCATAAAGTCAAGACCAAGTTAAGACTGATTTTTCATATAACCACTTTGGTTTTCTGTGTCATGTGACCTCATTTTGTACACTTTATGTAGGTACACATTAAATACACTGTTGGTGGCATATGAGACATCAAATTTTGGGACAGTAAAAATAAAAATATAATGGAACATGGATTTAAACAGCTTTGTCCTTGTTGACAAGGTAAATTTCTTGAAATTTAAAATTAATACTCACAAATTATCTCGTCTCCTTACAGGCACAAAATATGAATCTATCCATATTCATCACCAAATGCATTTTTTTCTATCAAATAAAGGTATTTTTAGCAAACATTTAAAATCAGATACACTTCAAAAGGAAAAGCAAATTACAGTGCTACAATAATATTAAAAGCACTGAAATGTGGTTTCCCAATTTTGTGCAACAAATTTTTCTACAAGAGCAAAAAATAACAAACATATCCAGTTAAAACTGATGTATCCATATTGGCCATATTAAATTATAATCTGTTATGTACAAAAACATTGTACAAATATCCACATTGTTATTACAACTGTATCACAGAGTCATCATTCTTTTATATAATTATAAACACTGAAAGGCATATCCACATTGTTTTCAGAACTGTTTTCAAAGATATCTATATTGACCCTTTGCATCTTACGTCACAATGTTACGCATCATTATTTGGACGGCAAAACATCACGCTTACACGAACATGTCTGTGTAAAACTGACGGGACATATTGGAAGAGATACCTTATTTTAAAAATGAATTATAAAATAAATATGCATTTTATTGACTTCAAAATTGCACACTTAAAAGTACAAGCATTAGCTTATCTGGTACAGTTTGCAAAATAGCATTAGGATGCATAATGGTCGAGATATAGAGCATTGAACTTGTAGTAAAATGCAAAATATCCGTTTTTCTGTAATGTCTGTCCCAAGTACTACAGACAGATATGAAAATGTTAGGCCACAAAAGAATTCCTTATTTTCATTTTATCAAATTGATGATAACCGTCGCATCAATATACTTTTTACAGAACAAAAATGGACAAATTATTCAAGGAGAAATAATCATTTAAAAGTTGTGTACTTTTGATATATATTTTTAGTGCAAAGTTTCTCGAACGCAAATGAAAACTAACAAAAGTTTACATAAATATCAAAATCATAATTCAAGACAAAATAGTATTTTTTCAAAAGCGGTGTCTTGATTAAGGAAATATATTTAGAATTGTTTCCCGTTTTACAGAACTCAAATATATGATTTTTAGAGGCGTAAGTTTAATTTTTTGTCAAAGTACAGCACTAATAATCCGTGTTTTGCCGTCCAAAATGGACGTTGTTCACTGGAAACGTCATTCTGACGTCACGTTATGACGTTGATGCAAAGGGTCAATAATATGCTATTTTGGAAAACATTGAAAATAAATTATGTACTATTAATATCTCCTTTGTGTATTTTGCACTATTACATAAACACTGACATGCTGTCCTTCATTGAGTTCGGTTAATCTGATTGGTTTATGCCAGGGAATGTAAACACAAGTGAGCTGTTGGTTTCACCCTGCATGTGCCACTTTGACAAAAAAATCAATACACTGCAAATCATGTGATAATAATCTCTAGCTATGTCAAGGTCAGTAAACAAAACTTTTCTGGGGGAAAAAAGACATGTTTAAGTAATATTACATATTTTATGTAAGTTATATGACATATAGCATGGTGCAGTTTAGTAACTTTTATGAAGAATATTTTTTTACTCTTATTTATATTTTGAGTTATAAAAGAATATAAATAGTAGTGGAACCAAATAGATAAAAAAACTTTTATAAAGTGACACATAAAACTTTAACAGTGAGATATGTTTACATTATTTAATGTGTTCATTGTGGATATATTTTTTTTCTGTGGATATGTGTTAAATATTTGTTATATACAACAAACTAGTGGACATGTATTTCTCTGAATATGTGTTGATGTACACTGTAAAACTTGTCCACTTACTGTTAATAAATGGACCAGAAAGGGATAAGTTTTGCAGTTTAAAACCTTCAAACCACATTAAAACATAAAATAAAATGCTTTACAGAGATGTGGTTTGCTCCCTCCTTAAGATTCAAGGAAGACCTTTGGTAAGGAGAATTAAAGGAAGCTTTGTGAAACTGAATTTTAAGGTGGCCTTCCCAAAGGAAAAAAAAACACCTTCCTTTACTAAAGGAGGTCCTTTCCAAGGGAGGCTTCGTGAAACCGGCCCCAGGTGGAATGTTCCACATGTCCTGGGAGTCCTGGATGGGAAGCATGTGGCCCTGAAGAAACCCAAGAACACTGGAGCCCTCTACCACAACTACAAGGGGTTCTTTTCCATTGTCATGTTGGCCCTGGTAGATGGACAGTATAAGTTTAGATGGGTGGATGCTGGTACAGCTGGATCTTGCTCAGATGCCCAGATAATGCCTGTCAGCTGAAGAGGAGGATTGAAGATGGCAGGATAGGCTTCCCTGACCCAGCACCTATAACCCAGGGTGGGAGAGATGTCCCCTACTTCATTCTGGCAGATGATGCCTTTGCCCTGAAGACCTGGCTCATGAAACCCTATGGAAGAAGGATGTTAACCAGAGAGGAAAGGATTGCCAACTATAGAATGTCAAGGGGCAGGAGAGTTGTTGAGAACGCTTTTGGCATCCTAGTGTCAAGATTCAGGGTGAAGAGGACCTTTATTGAGCTACCCCCAGAAACAGTCAGAGAAGTGGTCTTCACCTGTGTGGTTCTGCACAACATACTGAGAAGCCAGTATCAAGGTCAACCTGGTGGTCAGCAGCCTGGGGAGGACAATGATGATGATGTGCCTGGTGATTGTGGATTGATTGGTGGTGCTGCTGGTGATGGCCAAGACAGAAACCCTGCTAGAGAAGCCAAAAGACAGAGGGATTACCTCAAGGATTACTTCAATAATGAGGGAGCAGTGGCTTGGCAAGATGGCAGAATATAACTCCTGCTGCAGTAACCATTCCTTTTCAGGACTAACAAACTGTCCTTTTCAGGACTACCAAATATTCCAAAAAACAATTAATGAGCTATGCTTGCTACAGACAATCCCCATGCCAAAAATAACTTGTACAGATGGACAAACAGACAAACCCCATGCCAAAGACCCGCCCTGACTGGATGGCTACTGAGGAGGCTGTTGCTGCTGTTGAGGCGGTGCTGAAGTGCTGATAGTAAAGAGCTGCTGCTGCTCTACGATCTGTGTTGATGTCAGATCAGGTAGCTGGCTTAAGATTCCACTCAGATTGTGTCTGCTTCCTTTGTCCTGTACAGTTAGGACAGATGTAGGGTTGCTGAAGCCAATGAGGCTTGGTGTATAGTACACAAAACTGCTGCCAGCTGTTGCTTGAGTGGAACTAGACGCCTGTTGAGTGGTTGGTGGTAGTATCCCGACCCTCTGCGACTCCGTGGTAATGGTGGCTGATCTTCTGGGCAATTGCTGATGTCTACGGTTGCTCTTAATACTTTCCATGTCTCTAAATATCTTGCCCTTTAATTAAGCGGGACGCTTGTTTGTGTATGGGAGACCTTCAGGCTCCGGCGGCTCCGCCGGCTCAGCATTTTGTTCTCCTTATAACTCTGTAACCGTTAGGCGGATTCTTTTCAAATTTGGCAGGTTTAGGCAGTAGCCCTGGGGAATTTTTTTGAATATGCTGCAGTGACATTTCAACCAATCAGAGAGGTCACATGACCAAAAATGTCTTTTTTTGATGGGGAAGCTTGTCCGGATGATAACTTGAAAGGAATTTTATCAATTCACCTGAAACTTGGCAAATACATTCATTGTATTAAAATCTGGAAATCATTAGATTTTGGCATTGATTGGTTAAGAAATGGCCGAGTAATTAATGATTAATTAATCATTATGAATTTTCCAAATAAGGAAAACACAAAAATGCTTATATCTTGAAAACCGTGCTAGATAGAGAGATTTCGACGAAATTTTTGACCCACAGGGTATCTCTGCGGAGCAGCCATGCCAATTTAAAAAAAAATTTTGTCTCGCAAAAAATGGCGGCCATTTTGAATTTTCGAATTTTTCGCAAAAATTGCAAAACATAAAAATGCTTATATATCGAAAACCGTGCTAGATAGAGCGATTTCAATGAAATTTTTGACCCACAGGGTATCTCTGCAGAGTAGCCATGCCAATTTTCAAAAAGAAATTTTCTCGCAAAAAATGGCGGCCATTTTGAATTTTTCGCGAAATTGCAAAACATAAAAATGTTTATATCTCGAAAACCGTGCTAGATAGAGTGATTTTGACGAAATTTTTGACCCACAGGGTATCTCTGCGGAGTAGCCATGCCAATTTTCAAAAAAAAAATTTCTCGCAAAAAATGGCGGCCATTTTGAACTTTCGAATTTTTCGCAAAATTGCAAAACATAAAAATGTTTATATCTCGAAAACTGTGCTAGATAGAGCGATTTCGATGAAATTTTTGACCCACAGGGTATCTCTGCAGAGTAGCCATGCCAATTTTCAAAAAAAAATTTTTTCGCAAAAAATGGCGGCCATTTTGAATTTTTCGCAAAATTACAAAACATAAAAATGCTCATATCTCAAAAACCGTGCTAGATGGAGCGATTTCGACAAAATTTTTGACATACAGGCTATCTCTGCAGAGTAGCCGTGCCAATTTTCAAAAAAATTTTGTCTTGCCAAAAATGGCGGCCATTTTGAATTTTCGAATTTTTGCGCAAAAATTGCAAAACACAAAAATGCTAATATCTCGAAAACCGTGCTACATAGAACGATTTCGACGAAATTTTTGATCTTCAGGGTATCTCTGCAGAGCAGCTATCCCAAAGAGCTTTCACTCGGTGAAGTTTCAGGCCCGTAGCTAATTATTCACCTACTCAAAATGAGTAAATGCTAATTATCTCTAAAACTATTGCGGATACCCAATTTTTATCAAATAACTCATTCATCTACTTTTGGGAGAGCTTTCACATGGTGAAGTTTCAGACCCGTAGATAATTATTCACCTACTCAAAATGAGTAAATGCAAATTATCTCTTAAAAGTATTGCAGATAGCCAATTTTTCTCAAATAACTCATTCATCTACTTTTGGAAGAGCTTTCACATGGTGAAGTTTCAGACCCATAGCTAATTACTCACCTACTCAAAATGAGTAATGCGAATTACCTCTAAAAGTATTGCAGATAGCCAATTTTTCTCAAATAACTCATTCACCTACTTTTGGGAGAGCTTTCACTCGGTGAAGTTTCAGACCCATAGCTAATTACTCACCTACTCAAAATGAGTAAATGCTAATTCTCTCAAAAACTATTGCGGATACCCAATTTTTATCAAATAACTCATACATGTACTTTTGGGAGAGCTTTCACATGGTAAACTTTCAGACCCGTAGATAATTACTCACCTACTCAAAATGAGTAAATGCGAATTATCTCTTAAAAGTATTGCAGATAGCCAATTTTTCTCAAATAGCTCATTCACCTACTTTTGGAAGAGCTTTCACATGGTGAAGTTTCAGACCCATAGCTAATTATTCACCTACTCAAAATGAGTAAATGCAAATTATCTCTAAAAGTTTTGCAGATAGCCAATTTTTCTCAAATAACTCATTCACCTACTTTTGGGAGAGCTTTCACTCGGTGAAGTTTTAGACCCGTAGCTAATTACTCACCTACTCAAAATGAGTAAATGCAAATTATCTCTTAAAAGTATTGCAGATAGCCAATTTTTCTCAAATAACTCATTCATCTACTTTTGGAAGAGCTTTCACATGGTGAAGTTTCAGACCCATAGCTAATTACTCACCTACTCAAAATGAGTAATGCGAATTACCTCTAAAAGTATTGCAGATAGCCAATTTTTCTCAAATAACTCATTCACCTACTTTTGGGAGAGCTTTCACTCGGTGAAGTTTCAGACCCATAGCTAATTACTCACCTACTCAAAATGAGTAAATGCTAATTCTCTCAAAAACTATTGCGGATACCCAATTTTTATCAAATAACTCATACATGTACTTTTGGGAGAGCTTTCACATGGTAAACTTTCAGACCCGTAGATAATTACTCACCTACTCAAAATGAGTAAATGCGAATTATCTCTTAAAAGTATTGCAGATAGCCAATTTTTCTCAAATAGCTCATTCACCTACTTTTGGAAGAGCTTTCACATGGTGAAGTTTCAGACCCATAGCTAATTATTCACCTACTCAAAATGAGTAAATGCAAATTATCTCTAAAAGTTTTGCAGATAGCCAATTTTTCTCAAATAACTCATTCACCTACTTTTGGGAGAGCTTTCACTCGGTGAAGTTTTAGACCCGTAGCTAATTACTCACCTACTCAAAATGAGTAAATGCTAATTATCTCTAAAACTATTGTGGATACCCAATTTTTATCAAATAACTCATTCATCTACTTTTGGGAGAGCTTTCACATGGTGAAGTTTCAGACCTGTAGATAATTACTCACCTACTCAAAATGAGTAAATGCGAATTATCTCTTAAAAGTATTGCAGATAGCCAATTTTTCTCAAATAACTCATTCACCTACTTTTGGGAGAGCTTTCACTCGGTGAAGTTTCAGACCCGTAGCTAATTACTCACCTACTCAAAATGAGTAAATGCTAATTATCTCAAAAACTATTGCGGATACCCAATTTTTATCAAATAACTCATTCATGTACTTTTGGGAGAGCTTTCACATGGTGAAGTTTCAGACCCATAGCTAATTACTCACCTACTCAAAATGAGTAAATGCAAATTATCTCTAAAAGTATTGCAGATAGCCAATTTTTCTCAAATAAATCATTGACCTACTTTTGGGAGAGCTTTCACTTGGTGAAGTTTCAGACCCATAGCTAATTATTCACCTGCTCAAAATGAGTAAATGCGAATTATCTCTAAAAGTATTGCGGATACCCAATTTTTATCAAATAACTCATTCATCTACTTTTGGGAGAACTTTCACTTGGTGAAGTTCCAGACCCGTAGGTAATTACTCAGCTACTCAAAATGAGTAAATGTGAATTATCTCTTAATAGTATTGCAGATAGCCAATTTTTCTCAAATAACTCATTCACCTACTTTTGGAAGAGCTTTCACACACGAAAATGAAAAATTGTGAATATCTCGGAAAAGCTATTTCTTCGCCTTTAATGCTCGGCGGGAGATACACCCCGTGGCAGTGGTCTTGTCAAAAAATTTTGTCTCCCCAAAAATGGTGGCCAATTTGAATTTTCAAAGTTTTTGCAAAACACAAAAATGCTTATATCTCGAAAACCTTGCTAGATGGAGCGAACTCAACAAAATTTTTGACCTGCTGGGTATCTCTGCAGAGTAGCCATGCCAAATTTCAAAATATTTTTGTCTCGCCAAATATAGCGGACATTTTGAATTTTCGAATTTTTTGCAAAACACTAAAATGCTTATATCTTGAAAACCGTGCTAGATAGAGCAGACTGCGCTGACTTTGGTTGCCACAACAGTATAAGGCTAGAAACGAAGCATTTTCTTAATACTTTAGCACTCCCCTTTATATCCTTTTTGGGACGCTTTGTTTTTGCTATGCAAAAACATTATCTTTTTTTTTTGCGAGCGATCCTCTAGTTCTTCAAATTCTTCTTGAGTCATCTTTTCGGCCTCTGATGCCACGTAGTCGAAGAAGGGCTGCCTGTCGGACTTCTGCTGCAGAAAACCTGAGATTAGTGTCCTCATCTGCTCAAAGTGTTCGAGAATCTTGGAGTCTGTTGTTAAAATGGGTGTAGATGTAATGACGGACTGCCTCCTCTCCCTCAGGACACTGGACTCAAGGTGTTCTGTGTCGGTAGTCGACCCACGTGATTCGTCCTGCCTGCTGGTATTTGGACTGGCCTCAAAACCTGAACTTCTGTTGGCCCCCTTTTTTCTGATGTGGGTTTTAAGAAAACCCATCTGTTGGTAGACCCAGGACTGTCTCTTGGTCATCTCCCTTGGGGCTTGGCCAGATTGGAGCTTAGACAGCTTGCCATATTGCGTTTGCTGGGACTCGAACCAACGTCTCGCATCAAAGGGCTGGAGCTTGAGTTCTGCAGATATTTCTGCCCAGAGAGCCTCTCTTCTGGTCCTGTCGTGGAAACGTGGATGTTCCTTGTCATACAGTTCTGGGTGCTGCTTTACAAATTCCACAATGGAAATTTCCTGACTGTCTGTAAAAGTTGCACACACCCTGGCTCTCTTGGCTGAAGAATGGCACTCTGGATCATCTTCACGCCTCTCTTCTTCTTCCACAGCTTCCTCAATAGCTGGACGTTCCTCAATCTCCTCCTCCTCTCTCCTCTCAATCCCTTCCTCTGTAACTTCAGTCCTTTCCTGTTCTTCACTTTCCTTCTCTTTCTCATCCATCTTTTTTCTTCCTCTCTTCCCTCCTTTCTCTCTCCTCATAATGCAGTCGACAAAATAATAAAAAAATAGTAAAAGGTGTCTCCTAACTGTGAAATTTGCCTTAAGCTCAAGTATAATATGTATAAAATAAAAACTAAAAACCCCTACAAATCAGTGACACACTTCTCTCAGTAGCCAAACAGTCAGTAGCAACAAGAATGTGTGTGCGGTCACTTATATAGTCCCAGACCCCCTCATTGCCTTGTTTTAATATCCGACGCGCGGAAAAGAGTCGGTTCTTAATCGGTTGTTAGTCCCAGGCCTCCTGGGGCATCCTCAGACCGTCGCAGACTAAATTTGTGCTGTCCCAGGCGTCCTGGGGAGGCCGATTTGGATTGGTTAGGGTCGGTTACCCTTAGTCGGGGCGTAGTCCCAGACCTTGATTTTTGGGTCCCAGGATACCGCAGATGGTCTGAGGCTTCCGGGGACTAATGCAACCGATTCACTGTCAGACGCATGAAATTCATACGCATCATATTTGAGTCTGGGATTAACAACTGGCCTCCTGGGACTAAGCTACAGAGGTCTGGGACTAAGGGTCGCAGGCGGCCTGGGACAACACACGACTGTGTAAAATTGGGTCTGAGGAGGCCTGACGAAGCCTGGGACTGGACATTTTGTTGAGGGCGTCAAATATGAATCGGTTGTAGTCGTGAGAAATATCAAACATGTTTGATTTTTCACACGGCCTCAACCGACCACAACCGACCCTTACAGAAGGTTTGGGACTAAGCAAATATTTCAAATCGACCCTCAAAAACACCCACATTAGATGTTTAGATGTTCATCATACATCAATCAGATTTATACCATCTTTTCTTTTTTTTGCTCTACACAGATATATTGGAAAAGCACTCATCTTCTTTGTTTAAACAATATGATGGTATAAAAAAGGGCATATGTAAAAGGGCATATGTAGCACTATAGGAACTATAAAACTTCCTTTTGTTGCAGGTAATTGAGAAGTGATATTGTCAGATTTTACTGTTTCTTCTCATTATAAATGAAACTGTGAAACCAGCTTTAATTAGGCGTCCCTTGAAAAGGGGAGGCTTATTGTTTTCACCCCCCCAGTTTTCAGTCAGCCGCCGCCGCATTATCATCTCCCTTGAATATCTCCCTTGATATTAAGCCTATCCAAATGATATTTGGCACTTATCTTTTATAGGCATGGGAAATTTTTTTGACAGGCATAAATTTGACCTTTTGACCACATGCTCAAAAATTTAAAAAAAATTTAGTTCCTTTTCACGAGATTTCCTCCGAAAGTACCGGGTGTGGGTCAACCAAATTTGGTATTCATATTCCTGACATAAGAATCTAGTTGCCTGTCGATATTGGGATCAATCGGGCCATAATTGACTGATTGACAGGTGATTGATTATCGGTTGATAAAAAATTTGCTAAAATTAAGCCTTGAACTCGCTTATTATTGGTCCTAGAGGTTTAGGATGGTAAACCAAACTATAGGAAATCAGGGGCAGGGAATCTTTTGGTGTGGTCAGATTTGACGTAAGCTGTAGGGAGGCTTTTTTTGTGTACAAAAACCTCTTGTCTAATTTACTTTGTAAAAGGCTTGGAAGGATACATCTCAACTTATGAAGCAAAAAAAAACAAGATCTAATTGCATATTTGTTTTATAATATTTCATCTATTCACTAATATATTAAGACATAGAAACAGATAAACTTGTGTGTGGACCTTTGCCCACAAGGACTCTTGCTCTCAGGACCTTTGCCCACAAAGGACTTTGCCCACCACATTTTTACAGGGGAGGAACTTTGCATAAAATAATGATATGAAGTAATATCCACATAATTAGCTTTTTCATGTTTTATTGAAATATAAGTGTACAATACATACCATATTAAAGGTCAGCTTCTTATTATATTATTGAATTATAAGTATATAATGTTACAATCTAATTATATTCTCAATGACTGTTGGACTTTCTTGAAACTTTTTTGGTATACATGCATTCTTCATTGCAAAGGTTTTGGCCACCTCTGGTATTAAGCGTCCCTCGCAGGACGCTTGTTTGTATATGGGAGAAGCGACTCTGCTGGATTTGCCGGATTTGCCGGATCCGCATTTTCTTTTCGCAATAGCTTTGCAGGCATAAGGCAGATTCTCTTCGTATGTGGCAGGTGTATGCAGTAGCCCCGGGAAAAATTTCTGAATATGATGTCATGACATTTCAGTCAATCAGAGAAGTCACATAACCAAAAACATGTTTTTCAAAAGGGTGTGCTTGTACGGATGATAACTTAAAAAGCGCTTCACCCATTCACATAAAATTTGGTAAGTAGGTTTGTTATATAGATGTCTGGAAGTCAATAACTTTTGGAAGTGATCCAATACAAAATGGCCGACTTATTAATGATTTACTAAATGTGACAATTTTTTTTAATGCTGAAAGCACAAAAATGCATTTATCTCGGAAACGGAGCGAGATAGAGCAATTTCGACGAAAATTTTGACCCACAGGGTATCTGCAGAGTCTGCTGGCAACTTTTCGCAAATATTATTTTCCCGCCATTTTTTGGCTAAAAACATTTTTCAAATCTTGAAAAAAAATCTTTATTGAAAAAAGAATAAAAAAGTAAGACTGAATCATGGAGAAGTTATAACAGATGAGGAGGGAATATTAAGGCAGGTACAGCAGTACTATTGCAACCTTTTTGAAAATAAGGATGACACCCTGCAAGTATAATTTTTGAAAATTTAGGCATCAAATCAAACGCAGAAAACATAGGTATACCATTAACAGTCGATGAAGTAGGAAAAGTTCTGAAAAAAATGAAATCAAATAAATCACCAGGTATTGATGGCATAACAGTCGAATTTGTTAAAGTATTTTGGCGTCAGCTAAAATACTTCATTGTAAATGCAATAAACAATGATCTTGTATCCTTTGCAATCAAAGAAAATCTATAATCTTTTGTATTATATTAGATACAGCTTGACTGTCTTTGAACTTTCTTTCCTTTTCAATTGAAGAACAGTTATTGTTTTTACAACACAAAAGCAAGAATGTATGAAAAGATTAATGTAATTGTAATTAATTCCATCTTTGATATGGGAACACTTGACAATGCAATTGGGATAAAAACTACAAGACACATTATTAAGTGTTCCTTTTCAAGTGTACTCTGGTAGGTTTGAGTAACAAATGATCATAATAAAGATTTCAAAAGCCTAAGCATAGATTAATGGTGTGAAGCTGCTCAGGGGGATTAAGTTGTTAAAATACAAAAAGGTGTCAGCAACAAAAATACAAATAACAAATACTTCTTTATGCTGTAAATGTGCAGTGACTTACATATGTTTTGTACAATAATAAATGTAAATGTCAGTAATAACTATTTTCAGCTTTTCAGCACTTACTTAATGAGTGGGTGTCTCATATCTTTAAAATTCCTGCAGCTTCAGAATTTCTTTCAAACATGCTGTTCAATTACCATTTACTGTACTTCTGTATAGCACTTTCCCTGATAATTGTGCTTTCCTCTCATTATCACCTTCAGAACTCAAAAACACTCCGTCAACTGCCCATTCACGGGCACTCTACTCTTGTTTGTCAAAACCAATACACATTAACAGAGGCTTATTCAACTTAATCCAAACATAACTGGTCTAAAGATAAAAAATATTGAATTTAAACTGACACAGTTTGCGGATGACACCACCCTAATACAAAACGGTAGCCAGCACTCCTTACAATTGGCATTAAATACCCTTGAAATATATGGAAATTTATCAGGCTTAAAAATGAATAAGGAAAAAACTAAAGTAATTTGGTTAATACCAGAGCGCAATTATACAAAGACTTTAGAGAAAATTAAAAAGTTGGTAAAGACATGGAGCAACAGGTATTGGACACCTCTGGGGAAGGTTATGGTCATTGAAACTAATCTAATATCACAGTGTGTCCTCCTACTATCTTCTCTGCCAAGATCAGAATCATTATGTCCCCAGACGAAAGTCAGGGATATATTGGATTCAGGTCCATTGTGCTGCCGCCACTGTAGAAATTTCCTTGTGTACGCGATAACTCAAAAACGAATTGGTATTTCTTTTTCAAACTTATTTTAAGGTGACCTTAAACTCCCAATAATAAAGAACTTATGGCCACCTTAAGGTCAGAAATTTAACTTTTAGCCCTCCAGGTCACAAACTATGAGGCTCATCTGGCTAAAATTTTATCTAAGAACACATTAATATATTCTTAGTACATGTGCTGAAATTTTCAGCACATGTACTAAGAATATATTAAAGTTGAAGATAATATTGTGTTTGAGGCCCATAAAGACTCCACTTAGGGATTTTTTCCTACATTTTTCACACATTTTGCCCTATAATTTGGAAGTGGTAATTCTGATGAGTCTCAAACTGCACTAGGTATAGCTTTTATATGTAATCCTTGTCTGTGAAAAATTTAAGGGCTGTAGGTTTTAGTATAAGGTCTAAAAATTGCCTGCAGAGACCCAATTTATGGACTTTTTGCCACTTTCAAGCACTGTAGCTTTCAAATTATATCTCTCATTTAGGTGAAATATCATCTGGGAATATATAGATATGTTTTCTTATATGTGCCCCAAAATTTTGGCCTTTAATAGACATTTAACCTGTGTATGAGGACCATAAACACCCACCCGAGTGATCCTTTTTTGACATTTTTCACATATTATTGCCCGCCGGGTGGGAGATTATAAAACGCATTCTGTGCGTGCGTGAGTGCGTGCGTGCGTGAGTGTGTGTGTCACGTTTTAAAAAAGGGCTGTACATCACACTGGTTGTTTCTCTTTGGCCTTTTCAATGTTTTATGACCTTATTGCTTATGTCTTTTCATTTGATGCTGTTTTTTCAGACCTAGGTCCATAGCTAAGTGAATAATAGCAATGGTGGCTACTTTCAGTAAAGTGCTCATAACTCCAAAACGACTGCATTTAGAGCATTTCTGTAAAATACGTTGTTCAGCTATTTTCTCCATGCCTACAAGATGGTACCATTTTTAGGGGTCTATCTTGATAGCTAAGTGAGTAATAGCTATTTTCTGTTTTTAACAGTGACCAAAATGAGTAAGTTGCTTTAATCTTTGTAACTGTTACTTACAATATAGGTCTCAAATATGTTGTTGAACAACTCCTTCATGTACTATATCATGGTGGGGTTTCCAAGGTATAGCACCATAGCTAGCTGAGTAATACCTACACTAAGTTTAACATTTGACCATTGAGCAAGTCACTTATAACTCAAAAACTATTGAATATAGAGGATTTTTGTGAAATACGTTGTTCACTTACTTTTTGATGTACTGTGTCGTACTGAGCCCCTTGTTCAAGGTCAAACGAGGATGGCCAAACTTAAAAGTGTCTATATCTTGCTAATTATTGGTCCTAGAGCTTTGGAATGTGTAACCAACCTATAGGAATTCATGTGCTGGGAATCTTTTGCTGTGGTCAGATTTGACCTTGGGGCCCTCATTCAAGGTCAAATGACAATGCCCAAACTTAAAAGTGCCTATACCTTGGACCCCTCGTTCAAGGTCAAACTGCTGTGGCCAAACTTGAAAGTGCCCATATCTCGCTTATTATTGGTCCTAGAGGTTTGGGATGTGAAAACAACCTATAGGAAAACATGTGCTGGGAATCTTTTGATGTGGTCAGATTTGACCTTGGGGCCCTGGTTCAAGGTCAAATAGCAATGCCCAAACTTAAAAGTGCCTATATCTTGCTTATTATTGGTCCTAGTTCCAATATGTTGTTCAGCTACTTTCTCCACAGCTACAACATGGTCAGTAGTTTGGAAGTGTATCTCCATAGCTAAGTGAGTAATAGCTACTTTGTCAATTTTTAATGTTAACTGTAATGAGTAAATGACTTATATCTTCAAAAGTATTGCAGCTACACAATTTTTCTCAAATATGATGTTCATCTACTTTTTTGTGAAGTGTAACATATTTAAGTTTCACAACTGTTGCTCAATGTACAAGTGAGTAATGGCTACTTTATTGCTACATTTAGTGAAAATGTGAAAAATCACAAATATCTCGCAAACCCTAAGAGATAGAGCAATTTCGAGTGAATTTTTGACCCACAGGGTAGTACAAGAGTATCCTTTGCAAAGGGGAAAATTTCAGTTTTCGCCACTTTTGGCGGCCATATTGGATTTTAGCGGAAAGTGAAAAAGTGTGAATATCTCGAAAACTGTACGAGATAGAGCGATTTTGAGCGAATTTTTGACCCACAGGGTAGTACAAGAGTGTCCTATGCAAAGGGGAAAATTTCAGTTTTCGCCAATTTTGGCGGCCATATTGGATTTTAGCGGAAAGTGAAAAAGTGTGAATATCTCGAAAACTGTATGAGATAGAGCGATTTTGAGCAAATTTTTGACCTACAGGGTAGTACCCTATGCAAAGGGGAAAAATTTCCATTTTCGCCACTTTTGGTGGCCATCTTGGATTTTTGCAGAATATGAAAAAGTGCGAATATCTCGAAAACCGTAAGAGATAGAGCGATTTTGAGCGAATTTTGACTCATAGGGTAGTACAAGAGTGTCCCATGCAAAGGGGAAAAATTTCAATTTTCGCCACTTTTGGCGGCCATCTTGGATTTTGGCGGAAAATGAAAAAGTGTGAATATCTCGAAAACCGTAAGAGATAGAGCGATTTTGAGCAAATTTTTTACCCACAGGGTAGTACAAGAGTGTCCTATGCAAAGGGGAAAAATTTTAATTTTCGCCTCTTTTGGCAGCCATCTTGGATTTTTTGCGGAAAATGAAAAAGTGTGAATATCTCGAAAACTGTAAGAGATAGAGCTATTTCGAGCTAATTTTTGACCAGCAGGGTAGTACAAGAGTATGCTGTGCAAAGAGGAAAAATTTCAATATTTGCCACTTTTGGCAGCTATCTTGGATTTTAGTGGAAAATGGAAAAGTGAATATCTCGAAAACTGTAAGAGATAGAGTGATTTCGACCGAATTTTTGACCCACAGGGTAGTACAAGAGTATTCTATGCAAAGGGAAAAATTTCAATTTTTGCCACTTTTGGCAGCTATCTTGGATTTTAGCGGAAAATGAAAAAGTGTGAATATCTCGAAAACCGTAAGAGTAGAGCGATTTTGAGCGAATTTTTGACCCACAGGGTACTACAAGAGTATCTCATGCAAAGGGGAAAAATTTCAATTTTCGCCACTTTTGACGGCCATCTTGGATTTTTGCGGGAAAATGAAAAAGTGTGAATATCTCGAAAACCGTATGAGATAGAGCGATTTCGAGCGAATATTTGAAATTTTCAGGATAGGTGCCCCCTTGGCGGAGGTCTGTGCCCTCCGAGTGCTCTTGTTCTAATTAATTTTGTTTTCAGAAAGAAATTTTCCTTGGAAACCATGAAGAGTTAGACGATATGGATGAGGAAGAAATGGAAAAGAAACTCAAAGAAATTTTTATTCTGTAAATATTTATTATATTTCTGGTTTGGTAAAATTACACCAAGGTTCATTTTGATTTTTGATAAATCCAATGCAGGAAGTCAGTTTTTGACTATAAAATCTTGATAACTGGATGCAGTGGGACTTCTGAGAGTTTCTGAAGGTGTGCTGGTCAAAACTGTACCAAATTTTGTAAACTATGTAATGAAATTATTTGAATTACAAAACTATGTGTCAATTTTTGTTCTGGATTGTTATACAAAGCATATACATTCCTGGTCCTTGAACCATTTTTAAATTGAAGAAAGAGAGTCCCCTCTCCCAGAATTTCTTGAGATAGAACTTCCAAGGCTAATGCAGCATTGCCTGCAGTATGTATATTAAACTTTAAAAGAAATTTTGAAAATTATTGTACTTCAAAAGATATTTGGGCACACATTCTTAATGAAGGTGAACAGGAAGTAAACAATTCAAAGTTGAACAAGATAAAATTGTTGCTAGAAAGTTACACTTCTGAAAGCTGTAAGCTGATTGGTTTGTTGCAGATTTAGAACACTTAAATAATCTTAAAATAGAATAGTATTTTTGAAGGCATGCTTCTATTCATTATTCTTCTATTCATTGACAGAGTGGATCACAATGGAAACAACTTCATTACAGTAGATGAGCTAGAGGATTGGATCATACAGAAGGTACAGGAACATTTCCAGGAAGCTTCTGAAGAAAATAAGCATGTTTTCAACTCAGTTGACACAAACAATGATGGTAAGCTGAAATGGCTTAGTCTTTGATATACGAGGTGTAGTAAGCTTTTTTTTCCCTCTTTTTTGTGCTGGCTGTTGTCTAATATTGTAAATTTGAGCTTTGTATATTTTGTGATACATAAACTTCACGGGAGTTTTATTGGCACTTGTGCTAACTACATGTACTAGCCATAAATTCTGTTTCAAATTTATACTTTATTTTGTCAACATTTCTGACTGTTACTCTCTAAAGCACAGTTTTTATGTCAGCTCACTGACAAGTCAGGCGTTGCGGCGTTGGCGTACACTCACTCATTGTATATCTGAGCAAGAGCTAATTTTAGGTTCTTTAAATGTATGATTCATCTTCTTTTGGGACAGCTATAACATAGTGAAATTGTAGACCTGTAGCTCATTGTATAGCCGAGTAATAACTACTTTTAGGTTCTCACTGTTGAGTAAATCAGTTGTAACTTGAAAACTATTGGATTTAGAGTGTTTTCTTAAATAAGATATTCACCTAATTATGGGTCAGCTATAAGATAGTGAAATTACAGAACTGTAGCTCATGGCATAGCTGAGCAATAGCTACTTCCAGGTTCTCACTGTTGAGTAAATCAGTTGTAACTTGAAAACTATTGCATTTAGAGAATTTTGTTTAAATATGTTATTCACCTACTTTTGGGACAACTATAACATAGTGAAATGGTAGACCTGTAGCTCATTGCATCGCTGAGCAATAGCTACTTTCAGGTTCTCACTGTTGAGTAAATCAGTGGTAACTCGAAAACTATTGCATTTTAGAGAATTTTGTTTAAATATGTTATTCACGTACTTTTGGGACAGCCATAACATAGTGAAATGGTAGACCTGTAGCTCATTGCATAACTGAGGAATAGCTACTTTCAGGTTTTCACTGTTGCGTAAATCAGTTGTAACTCTTAAACTATTGCATTTAGAGTGTTTTATTTAAATATGTTATTCACCTACTTTTGGATCAGCTATAACATAGTGAAATTGCAGACCTGTAGCTCATTGCATAGCTGAGCAATAGCTTCTTTCAGGTTCTCACTGTTGAGTAAATACAAACCCTGATGTGTTGAGAATATCAGACCAAGTGTTTTGTGTAGGTGTGCTGACTTGGAGGGAATTTCTAACTCAGTTTCTGATGGCTCTCGGCATGGATCCTGACAGCGCTGAAGAGACGGCTGGCAAGTTTGACATGACGAAAGATGGGGACGATGAAAAAATACAGGAAAATGAGCATGGAGTGCTTTTGGATGCCGAAGGTTTGTATTAAGACTTGACATTTAAAGTTTGATGATCATTGTAAATTTTTTTAAGTTTATTTGGAATTTGAAGGTTGAGATTACTCTATGTGCCAGGAAAATGCCTGAAAGCCACTGACCATCTTTTAAGTGTTGTCCATGCATTTAAAGGCAAATATTGTAGATATCCTCATCAAATATATGACAATGGCTATCATTTCAATAGACTGGTAAGTATTGTTTTTGTTTCCCTTATCAAAATTAAGATAGCTGCCAGCTACCATCTTCTCTTGATTTGTTACTTGGGATGTATGTTCACACTTGATATGTGCAAGTCCTTGACTGTAACTCTAAAGTTAAATATGTGGCCAGTTGTTGAGTATTGCTCACTCTGTATGTCCACTTAGCTTCTTATTATACCAGTGGATACAAGATACTTTTATTTACAAGTGTCTTTTCTGGTTTTCCTTTTTTACCCCACAGCCCTTAAGGGCTATTGGGGTATTGTTTTCACCCAAGGTGTCTGGTTGGGCGGGCGTTCGGGTCGGTGGGTGGTCGGCAAGAAAAAGTTTTTTGTTCGGGCTGTATCTCAAAAACTGTAAAGTGTAGGAAGTTGATACTTGGTAGGGACATTGGTTAGGGGGTGTAGGTGTGCAACGTCATGGTGTGACCTTGATTTGACCTTTGGCCTTACCGTAGTGACCTTGACCTGAAAATCTTGTCCAGGCTATATCTCAGAAACTGTAAGGTGTAGAAAGTTGATAATGGGTAGGGACATCATTAGGGGGTGTAGGTGTGCAACATCATAATGTGACCTTGATTTGACCTTTAACCTTGCCATAGTGATCTTGACCTATAAAATCTTGTCCCAGCTATATCTTGGAAACTGTAAGGTGTAGAAAGTTGGTACTTGGGAGGGACATTGGTTAGGGGGTGTAGGTGAGCAACGTCATAGTGTGACCTTGGTTTGACCTTTGACTTTGCGGTAGCAACCTTGACCTATAAAATTTTGTCTGGGCTATATCTCTGAAACCGTAAGGTGTAGGAAGTTGATACCTGGTAGGGACATTGGTTGGGGGGTGTAGGTGTGCAACGTCATAGTCTGACCTTGATTTGACCTTTGACCTTGCTGTAGTGACTTTGCCCTATAAAAGCTTGTCCAGGCTATATCTTGGAAACCGTACGGTATAGGAAGTTGGTACATCTTGATAGGGACATTGGTTAGGGGGTGTAGGTGTGCAATATCATGGTGTGACCTTGATTTGACCTTTGACTTTGTTCATAGTGACCATGAGTTTTAAAATCTTGTCTGTGCTATTTCTTGGATTCCATAAGGTGTAAAAGGTTCACAGTTGGTAGGGACATTGGTTAGGGGGTGTAGGTGTGCATCATGGTGTGACCTTTAACTTTGGTTCTGCCAAAGTATATTCACCTGCCGTATTTGAGACATCTTTATCTTATGACAGAGATATATGGATTGCTGCAACTGATTATTATATGCACTTTTACATAATTGTGCTTTTTTCATTGACAGCTATTCTCCAATTAAAAAAAAATTACAGCTTCATAATTTTTAGTTGACTGATTAATGCTGTCATCTTGCTATTGAATTGTTTTGTTTTAATACTTTATCTTTACATACATTTTCTTTCTCTTAGATGTTATTTTCTCTACTTAAACATTATTTGGACCTTTATATAACTGACATTGGTCTGAAAATATCCTGATTTTTGTACTGTTTCATTACTTTTATATCTCATGGTGTTGAAAACTATTTCCCCAGGCTGTGGGGTATGGGCATCTCTGATGCTATTTTCTCTAGTTTTGAGGAGAGTGTGACAATACATTGTGGGTATCTACTGTGTCTTAGTAGTGTTGTGCTTGTACAGACAGGGAAAGGCTGATACAGTACAGGTACAAGTGGACGGAGGCAGACAATGACCCACAGGACAACAAGCTCAATCTGCAGGAGTTCCAGTCATTCAGACACCCAGAACAGAGTCAGACCACACTGCAGAACATGGTGGAAGACATCATAGACAACCTTGGTAAAGACGGGATTTTCAGTCAACAATAACTTTGGATATGTTTTAGTTAATTATATAAAACTGTGATAAATAAAACCTAGTGACTTCCCTCCAAATTTGAAAACTTCAATTGAAAGCAGTTTCTTGTTGAAAAAGTAGAAGGATTTGTGGATTAAAAAGTAGATTTTAGCCAACATGAACATGTTTGTCTCGACACAGTGAATCCCTGGATGGGACATGGTTGAAGTGTGACATACAGAGTATTATGGTTGACACAAATATACCCCTGTGGGGAGGGGGCCTAAGTGTTTATGGGACCAACTTGTACTGACACTAAGTAAAGAAAATGTTGCTTAATGAAAGATACAAATGTAACTAGACATAGCGCATCAGAGAACCAATGCAAATTGTATCCACCAGAAAGAAAACTCACCAAAGCCAATCAACCATCACTTAACCTTGAAGGAAGAGCCCAAGGTCAAATCTGACCACATCAAAAGATTCTTGGCAGATGATTTTCAATAGGTTGGTGTGACATTGGAAACCTCTAGGACTAATAATAAGCGAGTTATAAGCATTTTTTTAACTTTGGCTATCCTTGTTTGACCTTGAAGGAGGGGTTCAAGATCAAATCTGACCACAGCAGAAGATTCCCAGTCCATGATTTCCTATAATTTGGTTTACCATCCCAAATCTGTGTGACCAATAATAAGTGAGTTATTAGCACTTTTAAGTTTGGCTATCCTGGTTTGACCTTGAAGGAGGTGTCCAAGGTCAAATCTGACCACATCAAAAGATTCCCAGCCCATGATTATCTCGCCGGCGGGAGATTATAATTTGCACCATGTGTGTGTGTATGTGCGTGCGTGCGTGAGTGTGTCATGCAGTTTTCTCTGAAACTACTACAGTTACACATTTTTGGTAAATCACCTGTCCTAATGAATTTTTATGCTCTTCAGTATTTGTGACTTATAACTCTCAAACTATTGCATTTAGAGTATTTTGTTCCAATATGTTGTTCAGCTACTTTCTCCACAGCTACAACATGGTCAGTAGTTTGGAAATGTATCTCCGTAGCTAAGCGAGTAATAGCTACTTTGTCAATTTTTAATGATAGCCATAATGAGTAAATGGCTTATATCTTCAAAAGTATTGCAGCTACACAATTTTTCTCAAATATGTTGTTCATCTACTTTTTTGTGAACTGTAACATATTTAAGTTTCACAACTGGTGCTCAATGTACAAGTGAGTAATGGCAACTTTATTGCTACTTTTAGTGAAAATATGAAAAATCACAAATATCTCGCAAACCGTAAGAGATGGAGCAATCTCGAGCGAATTTTTGACCCACAGGGTAGTACAAGATTATCCTATGCTAAGGGGAAAATTTCAATTTTCACTACTTTTGGCGGCCATCTTGGATTTTAGCGGAAAATGGAAAAGTACGAATATCTTGAAAATCTAAGAGATAGAGCGATTTCGAGTGAATTTTTGACCTACAAGAGTATTCTATGCAAAGGGGAAAAAATTCAATTTTAGCCACTTTTGGCGGCCATCTTGGATTTTTGCGGAAAATGGAAAAGTATGAATATCTCGAAAACCGTAAGAGATAGAGCGATTTCGAGCGAATTTTTGACCCAGAGGGTAGTACAATAGCATTCTAAGCAAAGGGAAAAATTTTCAATTTTCACCACTTTTGGCGGCCATCGTGGATTTTAGCGGAAAATGAAAAAGTGTGACTATCTTGAAAACCGAACAAGATAGAGCGATTTCGAGCGAATTACTGACCCACAGGGTGGTACAAGAGTATCTTATGCAAAGAGGAAAAATTTCAATTTTCGCAACTTATGGCGGCCATCTTGGATTTTAGCGGAAAATGAAAAAGTGTGGATATCTCGAAAACGGTAAGAGATAGAGCGATTTCGAGCGAATTTTTGACCAACAGGGTAGTACAAAAGTATCCTATGCAAAGGGGAAAAATTTTAGTTTTCGCCACTTTTGGTGGCCATCTTGGATTTTAGCGGAAAATGAAAAAAGATATTTCTTCCCCTGTAATGCTCGGCGGGAGATACATACCGCGGCAGTTATCCTTTAAGTTGGTTTCACATTGCAAACCTCTAGGACTAATAATAAGTGAGTTATAAGCACTTTCAGGTTTGGCTATCCTCGTTTGACCTTGAAGGAGGGGCCCAAAGTCAAATCTGATCACATCAAAAGATTCCCAGCCCATGATTTCCTATAAGTTGGCTTCACATTGCAAACCTCTAGCACCAATAAGCACTTTAAAGTTTGGCTAACCTCGTTTGACCTTGAAGGAGGGCCCCAAGATCAAATCCGACCACACCAAAAGATACCCAGCCCATGATTTCCTATAGGTTGGTTTACCATCCCAAACCTCTAGGACCAATAATTAGGGAGATATAAGCACTTTTCATGACTGACAAAGAAACGTCCGTGGCAGCCATGTTGTTTTTCAAAATGAGGCCAAAAATATTTCCAGTCAAGATTTTGTAATGCTGAACATATTGTATGAATTTGAGATCTCTACCTATAATACCCTTTGCTCTAGAGGGCCAACAAAAGTCCTTGCTTTAAGTTGAATAAATGTCCCTGGCAGCCATCGTGTTTTTCAAAATGAGGCCAAAAATATTCCCAGGCAAGATTTTATGGTTATGAGTATATCCTGCAAATTTGAGAAGGCTAGCTGTAATATTTTTTTTGTTAGAGCGGTAGCAGCCAATAATAAAGGAGGTATATGGCCTCACAGTCTAAGGTACTATTTGAGTCATTTTAGCAGGCCTAAGGTGACCTTGAAAACAATAGTCAAGGTCAACAAACTGGATGCTGGTACTCCATCATGTACTCAAACTCAAAAGGCATTTTCAATAGTTTCCATGCAATACAGTCAGCATTAAGTGTGAAAATATCTCCAAAAAGGGCAAAAATGGCCTCGGTGAGGTACTTTGGCGGTCTGTGGATGACCTTCAATGAAGAGCTTCAAGGCCAAATTTCTGCATGCTTACAGAGGACATATATATGTATTATATATACCAGCCATAGGTTGATCTAACTTTCTGTATATGAGAACTGGGCCAAAATGTGAAAAAATGGCCAAACTTGTAGACCTTTGACAGGCCACCAGTGACCTTGAAATTGAAGGTCAAGGTCACAAAACAATCGTGTTTGTGGCATTGTCCATTTATACCCACATACCAAATTTGAAAGGTCTAACTAAAATATTTTTTAAGTTATCGCTTCCGAAAGGAAATCTCTGCGGCGGTGGCGGCGACATGACTGTACTGAATCCTAAGTATCCCCGACTTTCGTCCGGGGATACAATTACACTGTAGTGAAACTGTTGTTATTGTATTGCAAAACTTCTAATTAAGATCTTGGATTCTAAACTTAGCCTGTGTTATTGCGACTCTTTTAGTAAATAAAATCTTAACATTTGGTCACACTTTTCAGCTGCCAGCTAATATAAAAGACTGACATGTAAATTTGCCCCATTCATTTGAAGTTGCTGGTACAAATATATATTTTAGCACCATTTTATCATGGTTCAAGATGCTATTAAGATGTTGGGACCTTGAAATATCATCAGATCTTATAAGCATTGAAGTGAATCTTTCACTAGTTTGGAAATTTGTTTCTATTTCTTATTGTAGTTTTTGCTATCTTGTCAAAAATGTACAGCTGAAACAATTAACTGTAATAATTGAAAAGAAGGTTACCAAAGTACTAGCTGATGCCAATTGTGTTTGACTAGCTCACTGTTTTCTTATATATGCTACAGTGAATATGTGTAATCATGGAATGTGCGTAAGTAATGTTTCTAACTTAATTGTAATAATATACTATAATGATTGACCTATTACACATATTCACAGATTTTAGTTCAGTGAATATGTGATGCTCTTGCTTGACAAAACCAAGGAATATGCATATTCCATAACATTTTCAGGGAATCTGCATATTCCCTGACCACTTTAGGGAATACGTGTATTCACTGAAAATTTCACGGAATACGCCTATTCCCTGATTACACATATTCTTGTTTTTCTGCGAGTTTTAACCTACAAAAGGTATGAATCTGAAGCATTTTATGTGTATGTTATTTTAAAGGTATAAAATAAGATTTTTATGTTGCAATAACACAACATCTTTCATGAATATTTTACTTTTCTATCCTTTCAAGATCCGTCCTATAGTTTGAAATTTTCATATGTAGGGTACATGTGCATCTAACAATTTCATATTTACTCAGAAATAAAATACATTGGAAACTTAACTGCTAATGCAAGCAACCACCACAACCAAATTAAGCTCATTGTAAGTATTGATGGTGTTGTTTGTGACAGAGAGTTTGCAATGCGGTCAGTGTATAGGTGAATGTTTTATCACACACACAATCTTCCCTCTCTGGTGAAGATTTTTCAAGTTGATTTTTGTACCTTTTGTAAAATATTCTTTCTTTGTCTTGTGCTCTTTAACATGTAGACAAAAACGATGATGGGGTTGTCTCTGAGGTAGAGTTTGTGATGCTGTCAGTGGATGCCGGTCAGCCATCAGACCTGACAGGGATAGAGAAACAATGGATGAATGAGAGAAAGAAGGAGTTCAGAACTGTGATAGACACTGACCATGATGGGAAACTAACCAAAGCAGAACTTCTGGTAAGGCAGGGGACTGTTGAACTTATTATATCTCCAGACTAAAGTAACAGATTCAGCTCTGTGGCACCTGCCACATGTTTTGTCTTGTTTGTGCGAATTTCATTCAAACTTGGCACACACTTGCATTTGGGTCAGCAGAGGAACTGTATTTTAAGTTGACCTTAAACTCCAAAAAATGAAAACATATAAAAATGGACCTTTGACCACTTAAATCCCTGTATGTGGCTCATACAGCTAAAATTTTACCTGAAAATGCGTAACTCATTTTAATAACTTTTTGCCACTTTAAACCTTGTAGCTTGCAAAGTGTGCTGCTCATCCATCTAATATCTGGTGAGATAATATATTAATACATACTTGGATCATAGAAGTTTGAACCAGTGACGTTTCACTGTACTTTGGGTATATGTCCATGCATTTGTAATATCCATTGTCTTTTACAGAAGTATGTTGATCCACAAAATCCTAACCATGCCAAGTTGGAGGCTCGAAACCTATTGGCACTTGGCGACACAAATAAAGATGAGAGACTCTCATTGGAGGAAGTTCTAGACAATATGGATCTGTTTATTGGCAGTAAGATGGTGGACACAGGAAGGAGCTTTCATGATGAGTTCTAATCCACCCTTTCATGCTGTAAATTTATATTATATAGCAGTATTTCATTTCAAAGCCCAATTTTCTGATGGCAAGTCTGTTTGTGACATAACAATATGTATTTTGACCTTCAAAAAACAAACCTGAAAGAAAATGTGTTACTTTGTCCTATATAAATAGCAATTTATAAATTATGGGTCTTAATTACCAAGTACATGTATTTAAATCCACGTTTGACAATTGTGACACCAAGTCATGTACCACATCACACAGGGTTAGCATTGATTATTGGCATTATCTCACCATTTTTCTGAATTCCTGTCTTATGTTAATACCACAATGTTATCATTGTAAGGTAGCACAATTAACACAAAGCTCATCAATACTAACAAAACCAACAGAATAAACATTTTTATATTAAGTTAACTTTTTTGAATGTCCAAATATGTTAATTATGTCCACTCCACTGGGGGGTGGACATATTATTTTTGCTTTTTCCGCTGTCCGCCGTCACACTTTGTTTCCGGTCATTTCAAGGAAAAGTATTTATCCTATCTTTACCAAATTTGGTATGGGTGTTTATTGGGTTAATAGCTTGCATGGAGTCACACTTTGTTTCCGGTCATTTCAAGGAAAAATATTTATCCTATCTTTACCAAATTTGGTATGGGTGTTTATTGGGTTAATAGCTTGCATGGGATTGCTTTTAGTGAAGATAGCTCTATAGCCAACTGATTAATAGCTACTTAGCTACATTTGTATACTTCTTTTGTTTTCGGGCATTTTAAGGAAAAATATTTGACATATGTTTACCAAATTTGGTATGAGCAATAGTTAGGTCAATAGCTTGCTTGGGATTGGATTTAGTGATAATAGCTGTATAACTGACTAATACTTACTTAGCTACTTGGAGTAGCTTTTTTATTTTAAGCATTTTAAAAGAAAAGTATTTCACCTGTGTTCACAAAATTTGGGATGGAGGATTATTGGATTAGTAGCTTGCTTTTGGTGGTAATACCTGTATAGCTAACTGAGTTATAGCCACTGTGCTATATAACTATTATACTTTTTTGAGTTGACTTTTTTTCTGGACATTTTAATGAAACAATGTTTTCTATCGTCACAAAAATTTATATGAAGGATAATTGGGTCAATAGTATGGCCAGGATAGCTTTTGGTCGATGATAGCTTTGTAGCTATAGCTAACTAATTGCTTCTTAGCTACTTTTGTGTACTTCTTTTGTTTCCGGGCATTTTAAGGAAAAATATTTTACATAACTTTACCAAATTTGGTATGAGCAATAGTTAGGTCAATAGCTTGCTTGGGATTGCATTTACTGGTAATAGCTATATAACTGACTGAGTAATAGCTACTTAGCTACTTTGAGTAGCTTTTTTACTTTAAGCATTTTAAAGCAAAAGTATTTCACCTATGTTCACAAAATTTGGGATGGAGGATTATTGTATCCCCGACGCGAAGCGGGGATACTATGGATTCATCATCGTCGTCGTCCGCGTCCGCGTCCGCGCCCTCGTCCGCGTCCGCGTCCGCAGAGATTTCTTGTTAGCGACCTACAGTCCACATTTCTTTCCGGATTTCTTTCATATTTGGCAGGTGACTTGATATGGTAGAGGACTCGCCACCCTATCTTTTTGGTAGGCTTTATGTCTAAATTAGGCCTGTGGTAGACAAAAATGTCTAAAATGTGGAATATTGCTTGTTAGCGACCTACAGTCCACATTTCTTTCCAGATTTCTTTCATATTTGGCAGGTGGCTTGGTATGCTAGAGGACTCGCCACCCTATCTTTTTGGTAGGCTTTATGTCTAAATTAGGCCTGTGGTAGACAAAAATGTCTAAAATGCATTAAAAGTCATGAAATCATGCACTAAATCACTTATAACTTAAAAAGTGTTGCATTTAGAGCATTTTGTTAAAATATGTTATTCAGATACTTTTTTCATAGCTACAACATGGTGAGTAACTTGGGTGTCTGTCTCAATAGCTAAGTGAGTAATAGCTACTTTTGGGCTTTTCAGTAACTTCCATCATGAGTAAAATCAATTGTAACTTGAAAACTATTGCATTTACAGAATTTTGTATAAATATGTTATTCAACTACTTTTATGTCAGCTATAACATAGTAAAATTTCAGACCTGTAGCTCATAGCATAGCTGAGTAATAGCTACTTTTAGGTTATCACTGTTGAGTAAATTACTTATAACTTCAAAAGTATTACATTTAGAGTATTTTGTTTCAATATGTTATTCACCTATTTCGGAGTCAGCTATAACATAGTGAAGTTCCAGACCTGTGGCTCATTGCATAGCTGAGTAATAGCTACTTTGAAGTTCACACTGTTGAGTAAATCAGTTGTAATTGGAAAAGTATTGCATTTACAGAAATTTGTGTAAATATGTTATTCAGCTACTTTTGGGTCAGCTATAACATAGTGAAATTACAGACCTGTAGCTCATGGCACAACTGAGCAATAGCTATTTTCAGGTACTGACTGTTGAGTAAATGACTTGTAACTTGAAAAATAGTACATTTGGAGTATTTTGTTAAAATATGTTGTTCGCCTACTTTTGGGTCAGCTATAACGTCGTGAAATTACAGACTTATAGCTCATGGCATAGCTGAGCAATAGCTATTTTCAGGTTGTCACTATTGAGTAAATCACTTGTAACTTGAAAACTATTGCATTTACAGTATTTTGCTTAAATATGTTGTTCACCTAATTTTGGGTCAGCTATAACATAGAAAAAATTCAGACATGTAGCTCATTGCATAGCTGAGTAATAGCTACTTTGACGTTATCACTGTTGAGTAAATCAGTTATAACGTGAAAACTATTACATTTACAGTATTTTGTTTAAATATGTTATTCACATAATTTTTGGTCAGCTATAACAGAGTGAAATTGCAGACCTCTATGTCATGGCATAGCTTACCAATATCTACTTTCAGGTTCTCACTGTTGAGTAAATCATTGTATCCACTGGATAGCCGTAGTGTGTAGAGAGATTTCACCATTACCGCTCTAACAAAAAAAAATATTATAGCTAGCCTTCTCGAGTTTGCAAAGTATATTACAGGGTGCACCACAGTACTCTATTGGTAGGCTTTATATCTAAATTAGGCCTGTGGCTAAATTACTTACCTACTAAAAATGAGTAATTCTGCATTTTGTCTAAAAGTATTGCAGATAGCAAATTTTTCTTAAATAACTCATTCACCTACTTTTGGGAGAGCTTTCACATGCTGAAGTTCCAGACCTGTAGGTAATTACTCACCTACTCAAAATGAGTAAATGCGAATTATCTCTAAAAGTATTGCAGATAGCCAATTTTTGTCAAATAACTCCTTCACCTACTTTTGGGAGAGCTTTCACTTGGTGAAGTTTCACACCCGTAGGTAATTACTCACCTACTCAAAATGAGTAAATGCAAATTATCTCTAAAAGTATTGCAGATAGCGAATTTTTGTCAAATAACTCCTTCACCTACTTTTGGGAGAGCTTTCACTTGGTGAAGTTTCAGACCTGTAGGTAATTACTCACCTACTCAAAATGAGTAAATGCAAATTATCTCTAAAAGTATTGCAGATAGCCAATTTTTGTCAAATAACTCCTTCACCTACTTTTGGGAGAGCTTTCACTTGGTGAAGTTTCAGACCTGTAGGTAATTACTCACCTACTCAAAATGAGTAAATGCAAATTATCTCTAAAAGTATTGCAGATAGCCAATTTTTGTCAAATAACTCCTTCACCTACTTTTGGAAGAGCTTTCACTTGGTGAAGTTTCAGACCCGTAGGTAATTACTCACCTGCTGAAAATGAGTTAATGCAAATTATCTCTAAAAGTATTCCAGATAGCCAATTTTTGTCAAATAACTCCTTCACCTACTTTTGGGAGACCTTTCACTTGGTGAAGTTTCAGACCTGTAGCTAATTATTCACCTACCCAAAATGAGTAAATGCTAATTATCTATAAAAGTATTGCAGATATCCAATTTTTTATCAAATAACTCATTCATCTACTTTTGGGAGAGCTTTCACATGGTGAAGTTCCAGACCCGTAGGTAATTACTCGCCTACTGAAAATGAGTAAATTCGAATTATCTCTAAAAGTATTGTAGATAGCCAATTTTTCTCAAATAACTCATTTGCCTACTTTTGAGAGAGCTTTCACTTGGTGAAGTTTCAGACCCGTAGCTAATTATTCACCTACTCAAAATGAGTAAATGCGAATTATCTCTACAAGTATTGCAGATAGCCAGTATTTCACAAATAACTCATTATTATGAAAACAACTTAGAGGAAGTCATGGGCTGCAAATCTTTTCATGTGGTCAGATTTCACCTTGGGCCCCTCCTGCTTATTATTGGTCCTAGAGGTTTGCAATGTGAAAACGACTTATACGAAATCATGGACTGCGAATCTTTTGATGTGGTCAGACTTCACCTTGGGCCCCTGCTACAGGGTCAAATAAGGGTAGCCAAACTTAAAAGTGCTTTCACCTTGCTTATTAACGAAAAATGCTTTTTATCTTCTAAACTATGTTAGTTGGCCTTTGTCGGTGGATACATCCAGCATCTGGCCACAGATGCGTCCTATTTCTAGTTGGATCAGTGGCTTGCTTGGGATTGCTTTTGGTGATAATACCTTTATAGCTGAGTAATAGCTACTGTGCTATATAGCTATTATGCTATTTTGAGTTGACTTTTTTCTGGACATTTTAATGAAACAATGTTTTCTATCTTCACAAAAATTTATATGAAGGATAATTTGGTCCATAGTTTGGCCAGGATAGCTTTTGGTCGATGATAGCTTTGTAGCTTTCTGAGTAGCTGCTTTGCTACTTTGAGCCTACTCTGAATTGCATTTCTGTTTTCACTTGTTTAAAGGAAACATATTTAGCTCATCTTTTTACAATTTGTTGTGAGGGTTTATAGTGTCAATTGCTTGCTTGGTATTGTTGTTGATGGTAATAGCTTTAATCTCCTGAGCAATAGCTACATAGCAAAAAACATAAATATGTCTATCTCCTAAACTGTGCAAGATAGAGCGATTTTGTCGAAATTTTCAACCCACAGGGTATATAAGCAATGTACTCTTGGCAGTTTTCAAAAAATTTTACTCTCTTCAAAAATGGCGGCCATTTTGAATTTTCCCCAAATATGGAAAAATGCAAATTTGCTTCTATCTCCTTAACTGTGCGAGATAGAGCGATTTCTGTGAAATGTTCGACCCACAGGGTATCTCAGCAAACTACTGTTTGCAATTTTCAAAAAAATTTCCTCTCCCCCAAAAATGGCGGCCATTTTGAATTTTCGAATTTTTGGCAAAAATGCAAAAACACAGATTTGCTTCTATCTCCTTAACCGTGCCAGATAGAGTGATATCGTCGAAATTTTCGACCCTCAATCTCAGCAATCTACTCTTGCCAATTTTGTCCAAGTTTTACAGCAAAACTCATGTTTCCCTTTGGGTGGACATTACGCATGCCAGTGCGTCTCATTTCTAGTTTTTTTTCTTTGTGTTTTTAAGTTTAATACACTCTGCCAACTGTTTATTAAAAACTGTTTGAATTGGTATAAAGAGATTATCAAAAAATTTTTTTTTTCAGATTGTGATATTTTTAGATTTGCAACTTACATATTGTAAGGTATACTAATGTTGGGTGCAAGTCGAAACAAAATCAAACTTTTTAACCTGAACTGGGTTGTAGCATGTTTTATGTATCAGTATTATAGGAGTCGCATGAAAGCTGTATATTATGGGCTTTATGTTATATAATGGGATATAGTACAACAGATCTGATTTTGCATATATTATTCTCATGGTCAATTTTTTTTAATAGTCAATACTCATTAACTCTAAGTATTTTTCATAAATAAAATTCTTTATCCCATAAAGATTAATTAGTATGATCTGTATTGCCTCTCCATTTTATTGCGTAAAATAGCCTTACCTTATCCTCACAAATGCTTACTTGGTTTTGTGGAGGCAAAACGCGGCGACCAACAAGAATATTTAAAAATTATTCTTGTTCGAGAGGTGAACCCCGTAGTTAGTGATAGGTGCGCATGCTCACAACACATTGTCGGTTGGACTTTGTCGAGAGATCCTCATTCAATTTTTGGTCGTCGAGGAGGCAACACGTGAATTCTTTTACATTCTGCCCATTTCTTAAACGGCAGATGCGTTCTTTCGGAATTCATAGAGTTCCAACCAAGAAGAAAGAAGTTTTAGACTTCCTATTTTACAGAAGTACTATTTTTCATGCTGAGGGTTGTGTAATCCTATGACAGCATTTTTAGATCCCCCTTGGCTGTAAAAACAGTCTTTGGTAGAGGATCTACTGCAGAAGATTCTTCGATTTTTTGGTTCAAGTTATCTACCTCTTCATGTATGAGGGATGTCCAACAGAAGTCTTTGAACTGGCCACATTTTCCTGAAATGACAGTATTAAGAGGTCTCATGCGACTGAAAAACTGTCAACACTAGAAGATCTACTGCAGGTTTCTTCTACAACACCATATGATGTTAAGATCTGATAGCTGGGCAGATTTAAATTTGTTTTCTGGGGTCAGTAATTAAACCTCCAGAATGCTGGTAGCTTCTCCACTTGTTGAAAACAAAGAAGATGACCATTCATCTCGATTCCAAAATATTTATCAGTGCTTCTAATGGGAAGCCCCTCATTGAAGTCCTGGTGAAGTTTATGAAGAAGTTCGGCAGTAAAACATTCATTATCTGAAGGATCTTCCCCTCTAAGAAACACAAATTGCTTTCATAGTGTGGAGTTCAATATTACTCTGCCATAACAGTATTTAGTAGTTATCTCCCGCCGGGCTTTAGCCCGGGAGGGAGATTATGAAATGATGCCTGTGTGTGCGTGCGTGCGTGCGTGTGTGCGTGCGTTAGTTAGTCACGCAGATTCCTCCAAAACTACTACAGCTACAGATTTTTTGTAAATTAATTGTCCCAATGAATTTTCACGCCCTCGAAAAATTTTTTGGTTTTATGGACTTAGGCCTAAAGATAACTGAGTAATAGCTATCTTAGCTACTTGGAGTAAAGGGCTCATAACTCAAAAACTATTGCAGTTACAACTTTTTCTTTAAATATGTTGTTCAGCTACTTTGTCCTTAGCTATAAGATGGTACATAGTTTGGGGTCCCATTGCATGCCATAAGTGAGTAATAGCTATTTTCTCATTTGTAGCTAAATAACAAAAGGAGTAAATGTCAAATATCTTCAAAAGTATTAGAGTTACAGAAATCTTTTCAAATATGTTGTTCATCTACTTTTTGGTAAGCTATCACATAGTAAAGTTTCAGACCTGTTGCACCTTGGATAGCTGAGTAATAGCTACTTTGAAATTCTGACTGTTGAGTAAAGCCATTGTAACTCCAAAACTATTGCAGTTAGAGTGTTTTCCTAAAATATGTTGTTCAGCTACTTTGTCCTTAGCTATAAGATGGTACATAGTTTGGGGTTCTATTGCATGCCATAAGTGAGTAATAGCTATTTTCTCATTTGTAGCTAAATAACAAAAGAAGTAAATGCCAAGTATCTACAAAAGTATTAGAGTTACAGAAATCTTTTCAAATATGTTATTCATCTACTTTTGGGTAAGCTATCACATAATAAAGTTTCAGACCTGTTGCACCGTGGATAGCTGAGTAATAGCTACTTTCAAATTCCGACTGTTGAGTAAAGCCATTGTATCTCCAAAACTATTGCAGTTAGAGTGTTTTCCTAAAATATGTTGTTCAACTGCTTTGTCCTTAGCTATAAGATGGTACATAGTTTGGGGTTCTATTGCATGCCATAAGTGAGTAATAGCTATTTTCTCATTTGTAGCTAAATAACAAAAGAAGTAAATGCCAAATATCTTCATAAGTATTAGAGTTACAGAAATCTTTTCAAATATGTTATTCATCTACTTTTGGGTAAGCTATCACATAGTAAAGTTTCAGACCTGTTGCACCGTGGATAGCTGAGTAATAGCTACTTTCAAATTCCGACTGTTGAGTAAAGCCATTGTATCTCCAAAACTATTGCAGTTAGAGTGTTTTCCTAAAATATGTTGTTCAGCTACTTTGTCCTTAGCTATAAGATGGTACATAGTTTGGGGTTCTATTGCATGCCATAAGTGAGTAATAGCTATTTTCTCATTTGTAGCTAAATAACAAAAGAAGTAAATGTCAGATATCTTTAAAAGTATTAAAGTTAGTGAAATCTTTTCAAATATGTTGTCCATCTACTTTTTGGTAAGCTATCACATAGTAAAGTTTCAGACCTGTTGAACCTTTGATAGCTGAGTAATAGCTACTTTCAAATTCCGACGGTTGAGTAAAGCCATTGTAACTCCAAAACTATTGCAGTTGAGTGTTTTCCTAAAATATGTTGTTCAGCTACTTTGTCCTTAGCTATAAGATGGTACATAGTTTGGGGTTCTATTGCATGCCATAAGTGAGTAATAGCTATTTTCTCATTTGTAGCTAAATAACAAAAGAAGTAAATGTCAAATATCTTCAAAAGTATTAAAGTTAGGGAAATCTTTTCAAATATGTTGTCCATCTACTTTTTGGTAAGCTATTACATAGTAAAGTTTCAGACCTGTTGAACCTTTAATAGCTGAGTCATAGCTACTTTCAAATTCCGACTGTTGAGTAAAGCCATTGTATCTCCAAAACTATTGCAGTTAGAGTGTTTTCCTAAAATATGTTGTTCAGCTACTTTGTCCTTAGCTATAAGATGGTACATAGTTTGGGGTTCTGTTGCATGCCATAAGTGAGTAATAGCTATTTTCTCATTTGTAGCTAAATTACAAAAGAAGTAAATGTCAAATATCTTCAAAAGTATTAAAGTTAGGGAAATCTTTTCAAATATGTTGTCCATCTACTTTTTGGTAAGCTATCACATAGTAAAGTTTCAGACCTGTTGAATCTTTGATAGCTGAGTAATAGCTACTTTGAAATTCTGACTGTTGAGTAAAGCCATTGTAACTCCAAAACTATTGCAGTTAGAGTGTTTTCCTAAAATATGTTGTTCAGCTACTTTGTCCTTAGCTATAAGATGGTACATAGTTTGGGGTTCTATTGCATGCCATAAGTGAGTAATAGCTATTTTCTCATTTGTAGCTAATTGAGAGCTTTCACTTGGTGAAGTTTCAGACCCTTAGCTAATTACTCACCTACTCAAAATGAGTAAATGCGAATTATCTCTAAAAGTATTGCAGATAGCCAATTTTTCTCAACTCATTCACCTACTTTTGGAAGAGCTTTCACATGGTCAAGTTTCAGACCCGTAGCTAATTACTCAAAATGAGTAAATGCTAATTATCTCTAAAAGTATTGCAGATAGCCAATTTTTCTCAAATAACTCATTCACCTACTTTTGGAAGAGCTTTCACTTGGTGAAGTTTCAGACCCGTAGCTAATTACTCACCTGCTCAAAATGAGTAAATGCGAATCATCTCTAAAAGTATTGCAGATAGCCAATTTTTCTCAAATAACTCATTCACCTACTTTTGAGAGAGCTTTCACTTGGTGAAGTTTCAGACCCGTAGCTAATTATTCACCTGCTGAAAATGAGTAAATGCTAATTATCTCTAAAAGTATTGCAGGTAGCCAATTTTTCTCAAATAACTCATTCACGTACTTTTGGAAGAGCTTTCACATGGTCAAGTTTCAGATCCGTAGCTAATTACTCACCTACTCAAAATGAGTAAATGCTAATTATCTCTAAAAGTATTGCAGGTAGCCAATTTTTCTCAAATAACTCCTTCACGTACTTTCGGAAGAGCTTTCACATGGTCAAGTTTCAGATCCGTAGCTAATTACTCACCTACTCAAAATGAGTAAATACGAATTATCTCTAAAAGTATTGCAGATAGCCAATTTTCTCAGATAACTCATTCACCTACTTTTGGGAGAGCTTTCACATGGTGAAATTTCAGACCCATAGCTAATTACTCACCTACTCAAAATGAGTAAATGCTAATTATCTCTAAAAGTATTGCAGATAGCCAATTTTTCTCAAATAACTCATTCATCTACTATTGGGAGAGCTTTCACTTGGTGAAGTTTCAGACCCGTAGCTAATTATTCACCTACTCAAAATGAGTAAATGCTAATTATCTCTAAAAGTATTGCAGATAGCCAATTTTTCTCATATAACTCATTCACCTACTTTTGGGAGAGCTTTCACTTGGTGAAGTTTCAGACCCGTAGCTAATTACTCACCTACTCAAAATGAGTAAATGCTAATTATCTCTAAAAGGATTGCAGATAGCCATTTTTTGTCAAATAACTCATTCACCTACTTTTAGGAGAGCTTTCACTTGGTGAAGTTTCAGACCCATAGCTAATTACTCACCTGCTCAAAATGAGTAAATGCTAATTATCTCTAAAAGTATTGCAGATAGCCAATTTTTCTCAAATAACTCATTCATCTACTATTGGGAGAGCCATCACTTGGTGAAGTTTCAGACCCGTAGCTAATTATTCACCTACTCAAAATGAGTAAATGCTAATTATCCCTAGAAGTATTGCGGATAGCCTTCACATGGTGAAGTTCCAGACCCGTAGATGATTACTCATCTACTCAAAATGAGTAAATGCTAATTATCTCTAAAAGTATTGCAGATAGCCAATTTTTCTCAAATAACTCATTCACCTACTTTTGGGACAGCTTTCACTTAGTGAAGTTTCAGACCTGTAGCTAATTACTCACCTACTCAAAATAAGTAAATGCCTATTATCACTAAAAGTATTGCAGATAGCCAGTATTTCTCAAATAACTCATTCACCTACATTTTGGAGAAGTTTCACATGCTTAAGTTTATTTATGAATTTTTTAAATAAATTTTAATATATTAAAATTAATTAAATCATGCACTAAATCAATTATAACTTGAAAAGTACTGCATTTAGAGCACTTTGTGCAAATATGTTATCCAGCTACTTTTGGGTCAGCTATAACATAGTAAAATTTCAGACCTGTAGCTCATGGCATAGCTGAATAATAACTACTTTTAGGTTATCACTGTTGGGTAAATCACTTATAACTTGAAAACTTTTGCATTTACATTATTTAGTTTCAGTATGTTATTCACCTATTTTGAGGCAGCTATAACATAGTAAAATTCCAGACCTGTGGCTCATTGCATAGCGGAGTAATAGCTACTTTGAAGTTCTTACTCAACACTAAATCATTTATAACTTGAAAAGTATTGCATTTAGAGCATTTTGTTAAAATATGTCATTCACCTACTTTTTCCATAGCAACAACATGGTGAGTAACTTGGGTGTCTATCTGAATAGCTAAGTGAGTAATAGCTACTTTTGGACTTTTCACTAACTTCCATCATGAGTAAAATCACTTGTAACTTGAAAACTATTGCATTTAGAGAATTTTGTGCAAATATGTTATTCACCTACTTTTGGGTCAGCTATAACATACTAAAATTTCAGACCTCTAGCTCGTGCCATAGCTGAGTAATAGTTACTTTTGCCTTTGCCGGTGGATACATTTTGCATCTGGCTACAGATGCATCCTTGGTCTAATCTCTAAAAGTATTACAGGTGGGCAATTTCTTCTAAATAAGTCATTCACCTACTTTTGAGTGATCTACCACATAGTGAAGTTGCAGAACTGTAGCTCTTTAGATGGCAGAGTAATAGCCACTAAAATAAGTAAATGTCTTGGATCTCTAAAAGTAGTACAGATAGGCAATTGCTTCTGAAGACGTGCTTCCCTACTTTGAGTTGATCTGCATGATGAAGTGGTAGAACTGTAGCTCTTTGGATGGCAAAGTAATAGCTACTAAAATGAGTAAATGCCTTTTGTCTTTAAAAGTATTGCAATCAAACATTAAACTTGTCACTTCTACATGTGCCTCCATCTCACAAGAAAATTTATATTCCACTATCTTTAGTACATCTAATTTATACGGCGGGAGATAAATGCATGCGTCAGAATGCTTGTTTTTCTGTAGCCTAGAAAACAGTCAGTCCTAGAAGATCTACTACTACAGAGGTTTTATTAAGGTTTGTCATCACCTTATTAACCAGGCATCAAGACAGTTACATTCCTCCATTGCCTTGTGTTAAATCTACAACTGGCTTGGGGACCATTTACTAGTTCTTCTATTCATAGTTCATTACAGAGAAGATAACACACAAGTTTTCCCACCATTATCCTCAATGAAATGGGGATTCTGGTGTAGTAGAAGAAATACGTATAAATAGCTATGTTATATGAAAATATTATTGCCATCTCAGATTTGTGCAGTTTTTGAATGGGTGCTTTGTAGCCGTCCAATCAAAACTCCCCTTTCATGTGGCTCTACTGCAGGTGCTACAGACAGGAAACAATCCACCATGCTGCTGAAAATATTGTGTTGCATTTATTTTGTTATTTACACACAATTTCTTCTGTAAAAGACTACAAGTCGCAGGATTTTCTCAGTAAAATAGTTTCCTCTATCATATCTGACACAATGCTGCTTGTTTTAGATGGAAACATTTGCTTTCTTCAAGACATAGATCGTTGGTGTGTTGTGTGCTGTATAAATATAAAGGAATACCATATAAAGTACGGATAGCCTATACAAGAAGTTTAGTCTATTCAAGGAAGTTAATCAGCATTGAGCAAGGTTAGTGCGTGGATAGATGGCCATTCCTGTCATTTTCTTTGCATCTTACAATATCATTGGCCAGTGAGGATCTCTTGCATACGTCTCAATGCTGTGAAATAGAATTTTATAAAGAAACACGGTCACAAAAGGTTAATGACCAGTTTCAACAGATCTCCGTACCAAATGCAAGGGTTGTGCAAATCTTGAGAAGGTTTATCGAATAATATTCCAGTCGAATCCACCCATGTCTGTACATCCCATAATTTAAAGCGGTTACAGACAGGGAAAACATGGCTACGTAAGAGTGTCGAAAATGCTTCAAAAAGGCACATTTTAGCATCTCTAGGATTGCACAACTCCAGATTTTACAGCAGATTATTTCTTGTATCAGAACCCGGCAATAAATAGCGCCCTGTGACAGATCTCAGTGTCCTGGACAAATGCCTGCTAGTTCGAACTTTTAAGATGGAGACAGCAGAGATAACCAGAAACTCGGTCACTTAAGGTGAATGGCTAGTTTTGATAGACCTGAAAGATGCGTTCTTTCACGTGCCCAGACACCCAGATTCATAACATTGGCTATGTTTCCATGTAGACAAACAAACGTATCACTTCAAAGCACTGCCATTGCGGTTGGCGACTGCACCCCTATAGTTCACGCGGATTGTAGAAGAAGCAAAGCTCATTCTTCAGTCTCGCGGAATTTGAGTTCACCAATACCTGGACGACTGGTTGTTAAGAGCAAATACCAGACACCAGTGTCAGCTCCAGACAAAAGAACTCGTCCATACGATTCAGGAACTCGCCTTTGTGATAATTTAGAAAAATCAGAGCTCGAAACTACATAAAAAAATCGACTTTCTGGGTTACCATTTCGAGTTGATACATGGAAAAGTCTTTCCAACCGAAAATAAGTTGAAAATTCTAGGAAAATCTGTTCAGGACATGGAGATCGCATCACAAACAACCCCAAGGTTGCTTATGTCCCTGATAAGTGTACTAGCATCCTAGAAAAGACAATACCAATGGGTCGGTTACATATGCGCCCCTTTCCAGTGGTACCTAAAACAAACTGGTAGTATCCCCAGTCACTAGACCTGAAGATTCCTGTTTCAAACTTTCTGAAAAGTCATCTTCAGTGGTGGAAAGATCTAAAAAATCTAAAAAATGGGTTATCCTTTTCATCCACAGGAACACAATACCCTTATTTTCACAAATGCATCAAATCAAGGTTGGGGAGCTCATTTAGAAAACATGACAGTCAGTGGCAGTTGGACAGATCAAGAAAATTGCTTCATATCAATGTCCTAGAGTTAAAGGCAGTGTTTCTGGCCTTAAAAGAGCTTTCAAAACAAACTTCTAGACAAAAGGGTTCTGATAGCAACAGACAATGCTACTGTAGTCCGTTATCTGAGCAAACAAGAGGGAACACACTCTTGGGACAGGTGTCACCTGGTTTGGTGCATCTTGGCCTACTGCAATCCTCGAAACATACTCATAAGAGCCAGACACATTCAGGGTTGCCTCTATGTCATAGCCGACAGTCTCTCCAGGAAAGACAAAATAATTCAGACAGAATGGTCTCTTCATCCTCAAATATTCAGTCTAATTTGCAAAGTTTGGCACACACCAATGGTGGACATGTTTGCCACCAAATTGAATCACAAGCTACCAATCTATGTCTCACCAGTCCCAGATGCAAATGCTATGAACATAGATGCATTGAACATCTCCTGGGAGGGTCTGGACGGCTATGCCTTTTATCCTGTAGCTCTCATACCAAAGGTCATACAGAAAATGAACACCTACAGGTGCAGAATGATAGTAGTAGCACCAGGGTGGCCCAGAATGCATTGGTTTTGGGATCTAGTCAATCTGTCAACCAAGCCCCCATTACAACTGCCTCACTGGCCTCATCTGCTAAAACAACCTTTCAGTCAGAAGTTCCATCAGAATCTCATGTATCTGAATCTTCATGTTTGGCACCTGGACACCACTCAGAGTCACTTGCGTCATTCTCTGAGGAGGTGGCAGATAGAATTAAGGCACCTCAAAGACCCTCATCTATAAGATTATATGAGTCAAGGTGGGCCATTTTTGAACTCTGGTGCCAACAGGTGGTCAATAAGGTGGTCAGTGCAGAGCCTTCTATCTCAGACATAGCAGAATTTTTTAACCATCTGTTTACTGTCAAAATTTGAAGCCTGCCACAATTGCTGGCTACAGAACTGCAATTGCTGACCATTTGGGACCTTTTGGTCTGGAAGTAGGCAAGAGCATGCACTTGAATAGACTTCTTGCAAGCTTTAATAGGGACAAACCTATTCTAAATAGGGGTATTCCCTCGTGGGACCTATCTTTGGTTTTTATGGCTTTGACTAAGGCTCCTTTTGAATTTTTGAAGGATGCAAGTCTTAAGATTTTAACTTTCAAGACTGTTTTCTTGATGGCTTTGGCATCTGGCAAAAGGAGGGGGGAGGTGCACGCTTGGACATTCTCTTCCCTCAGGCATAAACCTCACTGGAAGGAGGTCACTATTTCTCCTTCTCCTGCCTTCTTAGCAAAGAATCAGTTGGCTTCTGATTGCCCAGATTCACTAAAACCAGTGGTCATTCCAGCTCTTACACCTTTTTTGAGTTCAGACTTGACTGGGGATATGACTTTATACCCTTACAGAGCACTTAGATACTATCTAGACAGAACTAGTGCTTTAAAGAAGGGAAAGTATCTCTTGTTTATGTCCTTTAAGGAAGGCTTTGACAGAGGTCTCATGGGATCTACTATCTCTTCTTGGATCAGACAGACTGTCTTATTGGATTATCAGTCATCCAATTTTGATACACAGGACCTACAGGTTAAGGCCCATGATGTTAGGTCTATGTCTGCTTCTTTAGTATTCAAGGATGGGTGTCCCTAGAGCAGATTTTAGGCTCCTGCCATTGGAAGAGCCACAACACGTTTTCTACCTTTTAAGCTATGTGTCTTGGCAGTCCACAGACCAAACAGATTACAATTAGGCCCAGTGGTTTTGCGCTGCTTTGGCTTTGAGTATGTTCTTGAGTATTTCATATGGCTTACATACTTTACTCTTCCTTCCATACCAGTATCTTGTATGGACATATGTCTTCTACTGTGGCAGATGGCCTCATGACTGTATTTTGTAAAACACAGAAGCCAGCTTGGGGTGCCTTCTTGCTGGATGACAGCTCCCAGCTCGAGGGACCCAGGAAGCCATCCCCGACCACACAGTTATGGGTGATGGTTTAGATATAGGACAACTTTATGCTACATTGGACAAGTGTCAACTACAACAGTACATCATGAATATTCATGAGATTACCTATCATTACTTATCTTTACAGATATTTTACAGTAATGGAAAATTCTGTTGTAGCATACTTAAGCTTATCTTATCCTCTCCATCAAATGCTTTCATGGTGAACCCCATAATCTATTAACAGGGAGGTTGCAAAACAAACCCCTCCTCCTGTTATGGTTGGAATCAAGCATTTGTGAGGATAAGGTAAGGCTATTTTACGCAATAAAATGTAACAAATTTTATTGTAATTTAACTTTTTGTAAGTTAAATACTTACCTTATCCTCACAAGGACAGACCCACCCTTCCTCCCCTCACAAGTTTGTTTTCATAGGGGACCAAAAATTAAATGAGGATCTCTCGACAAAGTCCAACCGACAATGTGTTGTGCGCATGCGCACCTATCACTAACTACGGGGTTCACCTCTCGAACAAGAATAATTTTTAAATATTCTTGTTGGTCGCCGCGTTTTGCCTCCACAAATCCAAGTAAGCATTTGTGAGGATAAGGTAAGTATTTAACTTACAAAAAGTTAAATTACAATAAAATTTGTTACAGTTTGTATACAGTTATTTATCAAAAGAAGCTGGTTTATGTTCAATTAAAAAACTGTTTATTACCCTCACCCTGCCTCACATGCATCATAACTATTTATTGGATCAGGGTTATATTTTCAGACATTGTGGGGATCTAGCGATTGCGTGCTCCTGAAAGTTGATCGGGATCTAAAATTTAGAATGTTATTGTCTTTTTTGTCAGCATTACCCGTGGGTGAGGGTTTGTATATTCTCAGACTGGTTGTTTTACTTTGTACTTAGAGACGTTTGTGACTTTTATGACTGTGTCATGCTTTTTTCAATCTTAGAACAGTTCCACAAAGCCTCCTGTAGATAAAGATCACCTGTTGCAGAATATCTGTAACTTTTGTTTGGGTTAAACCATTAACTGTGGTACTTGGCTTTTTAGATTCTTCAAATTGAACCAATGGAGACATTTCATGACTGGTTAACCAATATATGAAGCCAGATTGAACAGATACAAATCAGTTATTAATCCATAGAAAGTAAAATGTACACAAATATAACCAACACAACTTCACTTGAAAAACTTATCACAAACCATATTTTACTTGACCTATGATTGGCCTTCTTAGCAACAGTGGGGAAAAACTCAAGGTCTGTCTGTTCACTTAACATATTTACAGTCATGGCTAGTATTGTAATTGTATCCCCGGACAAAAGTCGGGGATACTTAGGATTCAGCACGGTCACGCCACAGCAGGAATTTCCTTTCGGACGCGAAAACTTAAAAAAATACTTTAGTTAGACCTTTCAAATTTGGTATGTGGGTATATATGGGCGATGCCTGTAACGCTATTGTTTTGTGACCTTGACCTTCAATTTCAAGGTCACTGTTGGCCTCTTAAAGGTCAGATTTTGGGCATTTTTTCACATTTTGGCCCAGTTCTCATATACAGAAAGTTAGATCATCCTATGGGTGGTATATATAATACATATATATGTCCTCTGTAAGCATGCAAAAATTTGACCTTGAAGCTCTTCACTGAAGGTCATCCACAGACTGCCAAAGTACCTCACCGAGGCCATTTTTGGCCTTTTTGGAGATATTTTCACACTTAATGAAAAAAATATTATAGCTACCCTTCTCAGATTTACAGGATATATTCATAGCCATAAAATCTTGCCTGGGAATATTTTTGGCCTCATTTTGAAAAACAAGATGGCCGCCACAGGGGTTTGTTTCGACTTTCAGCAAGGACTTTCGTTGGTCCTCTAGAGCAAAGGGTATTATAGTTAGAGATCTTGAATTTGCAGCATATCTTCCCCATTACAAAATCTTGACTTGAAATATTTTTGGCCTCATTTTGAAAAACAAGATGGCCGCCATGGGCGTTTCTTTGTCAGTCGTGAAAAGTGCTTATATCTCCCTTATTATTGGTTCTAGAGGTTTGGATGGTAAAGCAACCTATAGGAAATCATGGGCTGGGAATCTTCTGGTGTGGTCAAATTTGACCTTGGACCCCTCCTTCAAGGTCAAACTTAAAAGTCCTTATAACTCGCTTATTATTGGCCCTAGAGGTTTGGGAGGGTAAACCAACCTACAGGAAATCATGGGCTAGGAATCTTTTGGTGTGGTCAGATTTCACCTTGGACTCAACCTTCAAGGTCAATCGAGGATAGCCAAACTTAAAAGTGCTTATAACTCGCTTATTATTGGTCATAGAGGTTTGGGATGGTAAGAGGTTTTCGATGTGAAGCCAACTTATAGGAAATCATGTGCCCCAAATCTTTTGGTGGAGTCAGATTTGACATAATACTATGTATGTCATGGTTCAACCATGTCCCGTCCAGGGATACACTGCGTCGAGACGCAATCTCTAGTTTTAAGTGGTGACTGCATCAGATTATAACAAAATATTATTCTAAGTGAGTTTTATTGCTTGAAAGAGGTTATTTAGCATTGAGAGTGTGTTAAGCTGTTTATCAGTATATTACCAGTCTCTTGAAAAGGTTAAAAAACCCACAAAACTAGGCGGACCAATTTAGCATTGGAATTTTACTTCTTGCAACTTAATTTTTAGGCCTGCCTCCAGTGGCAACTTTCACAAACAGGAGATCACATTTCTTGCCAATTGTTCATGGTTGTGTAAATATTTAACATTTACTTAGTCACTGCCATATCAAAAAGGTCCTTTGTAATGGATGAGTGACCAGATATACTTTAGTCTTGTATCGTAGCAAAATGTATGCAGCAGAATTTCTATTAATGAAGCTGTTATATGGATATTTGTTTTCTGAAGACCATTCCACTCTCCTAAATTTACTTTTTATTTTTATTAACTTTATTTTATTGCATACTTAAGTGTAAGTGTACTTACATAATCCAAACAAATACTTACCTGACTGTTGTTTGGTCAAGGACATGGAAAATGATGTGTCATGCCATATTGAAGTTCTAGTTGTGCAAATTAAATGAGCACCTGGTCGAAGCTGGCATTCTGACTTTGACTGCTGTGAAGTTCCCATGCTTGGTTGGCCTTGTTTGGGTTATGTTGGTATTTTTATTAAGTTTGAGCTCTAGTGAGGCTCGCACTTCTAGAGATCACTTTTTTGGTTCTTTTTTTATGTCACCAGACTTTCTTGAGAATTGGAATAGTGGGATGAGTACCAGTCTCTTGATGGAAGTTAAGCAGCAGTGGGCCATGTTAGTGCTTGGATGGGTTACCGTTTCAGTCTGCTACTTGTGCCCTTGGTGGCTTCGCAGCTCGTGCTAGTAGACCAAAACCCGTTTTGGCCTTGTTTATAAAATTTCTAATTAAAATAAAATTGACCAGATTTATGCTGAAACAAAATGGCTACCATAAAACAGCTTTTCTATTTTACAAACTTGGTTATCTAAAACAAAGTCTCACTTTCCCAGCATGTTTATATCTTTGAGATTTAAATGTATTTTTAAGCATGAACTCTAGCAAGGCTCACACTTATAGAGATGACTTTTTTATGTCAGCTGACTTGTCAGTCAGCTGACATTATGGCATCACTCTGTGAACAACTTCTCCTCCAAAACTACAAGGCCTAGAGAGTAGAGACATGGTGTTTTTTTAAAAAGATACCTTATCTATTGAGGATGAAAAATTGTCCAAGGCATGCAAATCTGTCTGTTTGTTTGCTAGAGACAGTGCAAGGGAGGTACCCCACCAAAAGTGTGAAAATTTCAACACTTTATCACAATTTTCTCAGTGACTATTGCCGGGATTTCTCTCATTTCTTGCAAGTAGATTCCCTTGTGTGAGTATCAAACCTGGATCTGTCTTAACTGTTTTTATGAATTTTTTAAATAATTTTTAATACATTAAAATTCGTGAAATAATGCACTAAATCACTTATTTTTATCATTGACTATTGCAGAGATTTCTCTCTTATTGTGCTTTATATGTACTAGGCCACCAGTAGATTCCCTTGTGTGAGTATCAGACCTGGATCTGTTTAAATTATTTTTTTATGAATTTTTAAATAATTTTTAATGCATTAAAATTCATGAAATTATGCACAAAATCACCTATAGCTTAAAAAGTATCGCATTTAGAGCATTGTGTTAAAATATGTTATTCAGCTACTTTTTCCATAGCCACAACTTGGTGAGTAACATGGGTGTCTATTCCAATACCTAAGTGAGTAATAGCTACTTTCTGATTTTTCAGTACCTTTCATAATGAGTAAAATCACTTGTAATTCAAAAACTATTGCATTTAGAGAATTTTGTATAAATATGTTATTCAGCTACTTTTGGGTCAGCTATAACATAGTAAAATTGCAGACCCGTACCTCATTGCATAGCCGAGTAATAGCTACTTTGATGTGATCACTGTTGAGTAAATTGCTTGTATCTTCAAAACTGTTGCATTTAGAGTATTTTGTTTTATATGTTTTTATGTGCTTTTGGGGCAGCTATAACATTGTAAAATTGCAGACCTGTAGCTCATTGCGTAGATGAGCAATAGCTACTTTTAGGTTATCACTGTTGAGTAAATCAGTTGTAACTTAAAAACTATTGCATTTAGAGTATTTGGTTTAAATATGTTGTTCACCTACTTTTGGGTCAGCTATAACATAGTAAAATTGCAGACCTGTATGTCATGGCATAGCTGAGCAAGAGCTACTTTCAGGTTCTCACTGTTGAATAAATCAGTTGTAACTTGAAAACTATTGAATTTAGATAATTTGTTTAAATATGTTATTCATCTAATTTTGAATTAGCTATAACACTGTAAAATTGGAGTAGCTCATGGCATAGCTGTGTAATAGCTGTTCTCAGGTTCTCACTGTTGAGTAAATCAGTTGTAACTTGAAAAATATTGCATTTAAAGTATTTTCTATAAATATGTTGTTCACCTACTTGTGGTTCAGCTATAACATAGTGAATTTGCAGACCTGTATGTCATGGCATAGCTGAGCAATAGCTACTTTCAGGTTCTCACTGTTGAGTTAATCAGTTGTAACTTGAAAACTATTGCATGTAGGGTATTTTGTTTAAATACGTTGTTCACCTACTTTTAGGTCAGCTATAACAGTGAAATTGCAGACCTGTATGTCATTGCATAGCTGAGTAATAGCTACTTTCAGGTTCTCACTGTTGAGTTAATCAGGTGTAAGTATTTTCTTTAAATATTTTTAGCCTACTTTTTACACCTAAACAGTTACTTGTCACTTTCCTTCTGAATACCATTTGCAGGGGACAACTTTTGTGTCCTTTTCTTCTGTCACTTCTACTCTGAAACTCAAAACACACAGTCAGCTGACACAGAGCCTGTTCACGGGCACTGATTGCTTGTTTGGTTTTATTGGCATTTTTTTTTGTCACCGAACTTTAATGAATTGTGGCATAGTGTGATGAGTATCCATCTCATCACTGAAATTAAGCAGCAATGGACTAAGTTACTACTTGGAAGGATGATGATCTGAGTTCTAGGCCAGGTGTGGGATGTATCTGACTCAGAATTTGTTTTTGTCACCAGATTTTCACAAATTCTAGTTTGTTACTCGTGTTTCTGATGGCTTTGTGGCTGGCGCATGTAGACTTGAAACACCTTTTGGCCTTGTTATTATTATGAATTACTCATAGAATATGTACTTCAACCAAATCCAGCCTTATTGTTATCTTAATGATTTCAACAATTTAGTGTTCATTATAAGTAGGTTCTCTTAATGCATTTTCATGTGAATTTTGTAAATTTGCGTAAACAAAAGGTGGTGAAATTCAAGCATTTCATGGATGCTGAAAAGTTGGTTTTTTGTTTTACATGTATGTTCTGGGTGTAAAGCTTGGTCAGTCAATTTGTTCAACAAAGTTGATAATTTATTGAGTTGTCCTAGTTTTCATAAGCATGATTTTTTTTCTTTTTTGGTGCTGAAGGAGTTTGTAAACCATGTATATATTAAATATATACTGAGTAGGTTTAGCTAATTTGTGTATTTAGTTAAATATTTTATATATTTTCTGAAATATGCTATTTTTATTGAGTGTAATATATGATGCTAGACTAAACGTAATTGATGCAAAGTGGAATTTCAAAGTTGAAAGTTTTATGTCAGATTGGAATTTAAACACTCATTTATATTAATGGTCTCAGATCTGTGATTTGGACACATTAAATTTATATTACAAATATGGGTAAATACTGTTGGATATTTAGGATATCCTGCAAACCCCACCCTCAGAAAAACCAACCTACAGGAAATCATGTGCTGCGAATATTTTGATGTTGTCAGATTTGACCTTGGACTCCTCCTTCAAGGTGAAACGAGGATAGCCAAACTTAAAAGTGCTTATAACTTGCTTAATTTTGGTCCTAGAGGTTTGCAATGTGAAACCAACCTATAGGAAATCATGGGCTAGGAATCTTTTGATGTGTTCAGATTGGACCTTGCACCCCTCCCTCAAGGTTAAATGAAGATAGCCAAACTTAAAAGTACGCCCTACAGGTTTGCAATGTGAAACGAACTAATAGAAAATCATGGACTAGGAATCTTTGAATGTGGTCAGATTTGACCTTAGACCCCCTCCTTCAAGGTCGAATGAGGATATTCAAACTTAAAAGTGCTTATAACTCTCAGCCAACTCTCAGTACACATTGTGGTAACACTTTTCAGCTGTATACAGTGGTATGCACCCTGCCAATAACTTTCTCTAATTTTTCTTAACTTGCCAGTGATCTGTAATCTTCCCCCAAATTACTGAAAACATGATACTCTCTATGTCACACTTTAACCATGTCCCGTCCAGGGATACACTGTGTCGAGATGCAATATCTAGTTTATATTTCACCTTTCCACTAATATAGTAAAGGCATACAATCTCCACAAAATTTCTGTGCTATATTTTTTGGAATGTACAGAAAACCAGTTAAATACTTTGAAAAAGGATGAATCTTATTGTTGTAGGAAGTTTGACAAGAAAGATCCAAAATGATTTATAATAATTGTGAATCACAAAATGGGCCCTACAAAAAGTACCCAATTAATGCCTGTGGTGTCAGAGATGGCCCGTCTGTGGATATGTTGGATACTTTTTTGTTTATAATCAAATAGGTTTTCATGTTTGTAATAGCAAAATGTGAATTATGTATTAGTAACTGATGATATATTTAATATATTGTATGAATATTAGTCTAAGTCAGTTACAATGTATATTTTTTACTTGATATTTTCCTGATCATTTTTCACATGGAAGTAATTGTAATAGTTGACATTCCTGTCTAATTTTTAAATGAGATCATTTTTTCATGTATTTAAACCGGGAACTTATCATAAATCCCTGTCTGGCTTTAAAACTGTTCTGTGTATCGTGAAAGGTTGTAGTAAGGTTAACTTTCATTTTGGTGCCCGATTATGATGGGGTCTCATAAAAATTGGCAAGGCTTCCACAGACATGGATATTTTTGGCTTCTAGAAGCCCTGTTGTACATATTGGATATCAGTCTGAATCCAAGGTTGTTAGTCTTGTTAGATGATTTATCTTAATATATATGTAGTAATCTTTTGTAGACATTTTATTTTGGTAATTTGATGATTGTGTGAGATTTAATACGTGTATTCATTCATTTAGTTTATTGCAAGTATTTTTTTACATATGTATTATTTATTTAACATTATTTCTGAATTAATATGAAGGTAATTGTGAAATTTCAAATAAACCAAAGTGTGCAAGAAGAAAATCTTCTTCATAGATATTGTCTTCATATTTTCAAAATTGCACTTTCAAAAGAAGAAATACCTATGACTTGAATTAGGCATAGCTTGACTATTTACCTGGGGGGGAACTGTTAAAATATAATTTTAAATAAAGACTTGAAAGTGTGTGAAGTGTCAGTGTCTTGTACAAACCGATTGTATAGCTCATAGGATCGAGTTGTTGCACTGTGCATTAACACCATTCACGGGCAACCCTAAGTTGAGATTGAAACCTCAATTGTGAATGAATAATTATTGTGTCATAGAAGCTAAGGGGGCTTTCCTACTGTGCTGGTTGTACTCCCCAATAAGTTTACCACCCTGTAAATTTCCTTTCGGAGGCAATCTTTTCAGTATTTTCTTGTCAGAACATTTCGGGCTGACTCAGAACTGACAGTTTTGGTTAAGGCACATTTTGGAGTGTTTAGGAGAGAATTGGGTGTCTTCCTGATTAATTTAATCTGTTAAAAATTATGGTAAACTGTCATTGATTCTTATCAGATCTTGCACATAGGAACTCAATCACAAACCTAACTTAACATTTACAAAGCAATCTTTTCAATAATATGTCAATCCTAGTGATCATATAAGCCTTTGTTAGGCTTGCGGGAGGAATTGGGAGCCAATCAGAATATTTTCAAGAACCAATCGGATGGATTCAAAAACATTTGGAGTATTTTCAAGAACTAATCGGAACGATTCTTGACCCAATGGTAATATCATTCAGAAAGCTATTGGAAACCTGTTATAAAATCCACCTATGGATCATCGCTTTTTCCCAAAAGGCATTTCACTGAACATAATGGAACAGCCCACTAAAAGTAGTGTAGTCAAGGAAGGCCTAACCATGAAGAGGAATATAGATTTACTTAATTACAGTAGAACCTCTATTATCCGACCCTCTAGGGAGAGTAACAATTAGTTCGGATAATAGAAATGTCGGATAATAGAAAGACTAAAATAACAGGTCTAAATGGAGTTGGGAGAGTGAGTTTGAGGTTGGATAACTGAAAATTTTGATAATGGAGGGTCGGATAATAGAGGTTCTACTGTATATCCCCAGACAAAACTCTGGGATGTATTGGTTGTGTGTGTTTTGACTTGTGTGTGTGATAACTCAAAAACCCTTTCGCGGATTTTATTCAAACATGGCACACACTTGGGTCAGGAGAGGAACCCAATTTTAAGGTGACCTTAAACTCCCAATAATGAGGACGTTATGGCCACCTTAAGGTTAGAGATATGACTTTTGCCACTTAATGCCCTCTAGGTCACAAACTATGTGGCTTAGCTGGCTCAAATTTTACCTGGGAACACATTACTATATTTTCCTTACGTATGCCAAAAATCAAGACTTTTTGCTAAGGTTAAAATTGTCATTGAGGCCCATAAAGCCCCTACTTAGACTTTTTTTTCAACATTTTGACATATTTTGCCCTATAACTTAAAAATGGAGAGTCTGATAAGTCTCAAACTGTAGTAGATATAACTTCTACATGTAATCTTTGTCTGTGAAAAAGTTTAAGTCTGTAACTTTAATTTTAAGGTCATTTTGAGGTATTTATGAACTTTATGCCTTTTTAAGCCCTATACCTGTCAAATGATGTGACTGGTACAGCTGAAATCTCATCTGGGAATATATGATTATGTTTTGTTTACATGGGAGAAAATTGAAAGCTTTAAATAGACATTTTATTACGCTACAATAGCTTACCATGTGGGACTTAATGCTGATCTCGGGTTGCCACACCCGGGGCCAACGTCTTAGAAAAAAAGACAGTTCTTGTTAGCCACCGGATACACTGGTAGTTGTCGTCACGTGATAACTTCTGACCAATCGTCCTACTTTCTCGTTGGCCACGCGAATTAGCAATGCTTTATTTTGCAGGAATATTATTTCATTTTTACAAGGATATACTTATTGTTGGATATGGAAACTACACCAGTTTCTTTATTTTATTGCATAGAATCACAATTCGATGCCTTTTCATAGTTCAGATAAGTATCTTTACTATATTTTACAACTGAAGTCCACTTCCGGATTCACGTAAAGCAATGGCGACTCGTTTATGGGGTTTCTAATACAGGATATTTATATATGCCTGTCAGTAAAATAAAATAAAACAAAATATTTAAACCCTATCTGCTTCATTATTGGACCCCTTTTAGGGTTTAAAAGTGTATAAATGTAACACAAACGAGTCCTGGCCGAGTAAAATCTCCGGAAACAACTTCCGTTTTATTGTCAAGACAGCATTTTCTTGTAATGCGCGTCTCGCGTTGGTAGTTTTTATACAGGAATATATGCCTGTTGAAATCAAATTAAATAGATTTTGCAAGGGTTTACCCCCGTTCTTTTACTCTATTGGTCCATTTTAAGGGTTAAAATATGATATAAAGCACGATTCTAACTGAGGGAATCCTCGGGGAAACCCCTGTGATGACGTCACGTCTAGACCGCATGTGCTGAGAGACGCGGGTTTCTTACAGTACGTTTATAAATTTAAATAAATATAAATAAAATAAAATAATATATTTTATCCCTCCTTCCCTGTATTATTGACCGTTTATAAGGTTAATACTTAAATAAACAGGAATAGAATTCTTCATTAATCGTCTAGACATTACGTGTCTCTTCAGGCTATAAGGTAACCTTGGTTACCCATTATTTTAATTATATTTTAATTCATCCAGTTTTAAATTATAATTACTTGTTTTTTAGATTCTATGTTATTTAATAAAATTCTGTGTAATTTCTGCTTTCATTATCTCACAACTAGCCCTACCTGCAGTGAGGCGGGTGGGGTAGGTGACCTTGTGTCACAGTTGATTTACTTACGTAAATCTAGTTGTGTAGTTCCTTCGAAGAAGGAAAGGCAAAGCTTCCTTGGAAGCTTACCTTAAGGAAAGCTTACATAGAAATTATAATATCCAACTTCTTTCTCCAGGGTGGATCAGATCCCTGCTTAAATTCAGATAAGATCTTAGTTCATCCGAGATTTTTTATGCATCCGAGAATCGGATGCAGTATTCTCAACTTCTATTCAACCCAGTATGATTTGATACTCGGTTTTCATTGCATCTCTCGGATCATCTGAAATCCAATGCTTGGTGGATTGTATGTAGATCTGATCCTCGGATGATCGGATCATCTACTCTGATGTTCGGATGTTGATTCCAGATCAGAACACTAACAATCCTCACAAAAAGAAGAAATAAATAAAATAAAATAAAATAAATAAATAATAAATAAATAAAACTTGGAGTAATAGTTCACCAGCCTGGCAGTAGGTATCACCTATTGGAGGCTTGGGTCCAAGTTCATAAAGTCCAAGTCCTCAAGCCCAAGAGGGCTTCTAAACAAGGTCCTTCATTCAGTCCTGACTCTATATTTTAGGGAAGTAGGTTGCCTGACTTCACCCTAACCAATTTTTGAGGACATTGAAACTTAGGCAGTTTTTTGAACCTCCCTGCCCCCAGGGAATTTATGCCTAGATCCTCCACAGTCTGGACTCTGAATGATTTACTAGACCAACAGGAACTTGGGCAGTTTAATTTCCCTTAAAATGGAACAAGTTTTCAAATTTGTATCTCCTTAGGGGCCTCCTTGGGTAAGCCCCTCCTCCCCTTCTGGTCAGCAAGAGTTGAGCTTCAGGCTGCTCTAAACTAGGTTTTTTTCTGAATACAACCTGGTTATATATATGTTAAGACAGTAGCAAGGCTACTACCAGACAGGTCAAACTCAATTCCATGGTGCACATCAGTAGTCAGAAGGGGTATGGTGAATTCAGGTGAGATACTGGATCTTTAGATCTTAAAGTTCCCCATTCACAACTACTTTAGGAGGGACAGGAGTCCCTCATCAAGGCACCCGTCATAACTCTTAGGGTTTAGGCCCTATTAATCAACCCTTTCCAATTCCCCACATCTAGAGGCTCCTACAGGAACCACCCCAATGGGGGTCATTCCTTCCCTAGCAGTATCCATCATTTTCCCCAGGTAGGGGGAAATCGAGTAGCCGAGGCTCCAAGGTCTTTTCGACCCACTTCAGGGGATGAGGGCATAAAACCCTTCCCCCCCAATGACTCCTCCAGCCTCACTCAGTCCACCAGTAGGAGTTCTCCGTTCTTTCAGATAAGACTGGCAAACAAATCCTGTCATTCTTTTCAATCCAAGTCCAGTCAGACTTCTGACCCGGTCAGAATACAAGGCCCTTCAAAGACCAAGTCCTGGCCTCTGTATCCAGTCTCTTCTGTCAAAGAACGCAATAGAAAGGGTGGAAAATGTAAAATCTCTCGGGTTTTACAGTCGCCTGTTCCTAGTACCAAGCCTCACCTAAGGTGGAGGCCAGTCATAGACCTAAACAGGCTCAACACTTTTCTACACGTAGAAAAGTTCCAAATGGAAACTCAGGACCTCCCTGATTCCAGGGGAGTGGGTATCGTCGATAGATCTATCGGACACTTACCTACACATCCCCATCCATCCAAACTCAAGGAAATACCTAAGGTTTTGCTACAAGTCACAGGTGTTCCAATTCACCTCCCTCCCATTTGGACTATTCACAGCCCCCAGGTCTTTACAATGATCGTAAAGGAAGTGAAACTAATGGCCCTCTCAAGAGGACTCAGAATTCACCAATACCTGGACGACTGGCTGATCAGGTCCCAGTCTCAGGAGGAAGCCCAAGTGAACACATAGGCAGTGGTAGACCTAACTCAGTCCTTGGGGTGGATAATAAATCAGGAAAAATCAGGAAAAATCAGAACTGAAACCTACACAGGTGTTTTCGTTCGTGGGCTACGAATACCACCTCGATTCAGCCCTTGTAAAACCCACTCAAGAGAGATGGCTCAAACTTCAGGATTTGATCCTACGACTCAAGTCAAAACGTGTTTTGACTGCAAGATGTTTGATGTCTCTAATTGGGTTGCTAGCCTCAACGGAGGAAATGGTCCCGGAGGGACGCCTTCACATGAGGCCCTTTCAGTTTCATCTCAAGGAGCACTGGAGATATCCTCAGTCGCTGGACAACCTCCTTCCCTGGACAGAAGCCATTGCAGTCCACCTAGATTGGTGGCAAAATCCCTCCAAGGTGATGAAAGGTGCAGACCTTCATCCCAAAGACCACAGTATCCAACTCTTTACCGACGCCTCAAACGAAGGTTGGGGCGCTCACTTAGACCAAAACTTTACCAAGGGTCTGTGGTCAGATCGGGAAAAAAGGCTTCACATAAATGTCCTAGAATTGAAGGCGGTCTCCCTGGCCCTTCGAGACTTCAAGGACCAGTGCCAGAATCAAACAGTGTTGGTTGGGACGGACAACTCAACAGTGGTAGCCTACATCAACAAACAAGGAGGAACACACTCGGCAGAGATGTGTGCTCTCCTGTGGAAGATCATGACCTGGTGCCATCACTATCACATAACATTGAAAGCCAGGCACATTCCAGGGTGCCTGAATGTAATGGCCGACCTGCTATCCAGGTCCAACCAAGTGCAGTCAACCGAATGGTCTCTGCACCCACAGGTCTTCAAACAGATCTGCCAGAAGTGGTTCACCCCTCATGTAGACTTGTTTGCCACTCACCTGAACCACAAGCTCCCTCTATACGTGTCTCCTATCCCAGACCCAAGGCCTGGGACATAGATGCTCTGAACATAAACTGGACCAACCTCACAGCTTATGCGTACCCTCCTACGGCTCTCCTTCACAAGGTGATCCAAAAGATCAGGCAATGCCAGTGCCTGATCATCGTAATAGCCCCAGGCTGGCCAGGGATGCCCTGGTTTTGGGACCTAGTGCAGCTCTCAACAGAGATCCCACTGCAACTCCCAGTGTCAACAACCCTACTCAAACAGTCCCACAAGCTGGTGTTCCACAACAACCCCCAGCACCTGAACCTCCACGCCTGGTGTCTAGGAGCGGACAACTCCGAGAACAAGGCTTCTCTGTGGAGGTGGCAGAGAGAATTGCTGCCCCTCAGCGGTCATCAACAAGGACCATCTACAAGTCAAAGTGGGCCCTATTTGAAAAATGGTGCAGAGAAAATTCGGTGGATTTCTCCACTCCATCTGTGAAACAAATCTCAGATTTCTTCATGTACCTGTACCAAGACCTAAACAGGCGCCCCTCGACCATTGATGGTTACAGGACTGCAATCGTTGACACTTTGGGCCCAACGGCCCAACATATTGCACACAATGCAGACCTTCATAGGTTACTCTCCAGTTTTCACAGGGATCGTCCTAAAAGTTCCAGAAACTTACCCAAGTGGAACCTTTCTGTTGTCCTTAACGAGCTCACCAAAGCACCTTTTGAGCCCATGAAAGACTCAGACCTCAAACATCTCACTTTAAAAACTGCTTTCTTGCTAGCCTTGGCCTCCGGCAAGCGCCGCAGCGAAATCCATGCCTGGGTCGCTAACAAAGTAGCTAATTTAGGCCAATGGGAAAAGGTTGCCTTGTTCCCTTCTTCTGATTTCATAGCCAAAAACCAACTAGCAAGAGAAGGTTCTCAAAGTGTGTCTCCGGTGACTATCCCTGCTCTGACTACCATTGTGGATAGACAGTTTAAAGAAGACAGGACCCTGTGTCCCGTACGGGCCCTGAGGTTTTATTTGGATCGAACTAAAGACCTGAGAGGGTCTCGTTCTCTCCTTCTCATCTCCTTTAAGAAGGGACATACCTCAGACATCAGACCCGCTACACTCTCTTCATGGTTGAAACAAACCATTTTACTTTGTTACAAACAAGCAGATCAACAAGCCTTGGACTTGGTCCAAGTCACAGCGCATGCCATCCGGGCCTTCGCGGCCTCTAAGGCCTTTTACGGTGGGGTATCGGTGGACCAAATCATGCAAGCCTGTCACTGGAAAGCTCACAACACATTTACAAATTTTTACCTAAAAGACCTTACTTGGTCGGACACCGACAACAATTTGTACCTGGGACCCGTAGTGGCTGCACAACAAGTCCTAGATCCTTCCCCTCAGACCAGTTGTCCTCGGAAAGAAAAAAAGGGGGGGGGGGCACATCCGCTACAACCAAGTCTTCAGGAGTCTTTCCCAGGATCTAGGTATTCCTTTACCTTCAAGATGTTACGGGTAAGGTCATTTTATCCTTTAATTATCAAGTAATTTCTATTAAGGACTTATTTAGTTGTCATTAATCTCATATTCAGGTTGTAAAAATTTTATGAGATGCCCAACCACTGGGTTGGTCAGTCATACGTGAAGGGCCCTTTTGGACCCTCAGACCTCGGAGTGAGCACTGCTGCACTTCCGTCCTACAATAAAACATCTAGACAGTTTTAGCACTGTCTCTCATTTACTTAGGTTTTTGGCTCGTTACAGGCCCGGCCTTCGGGATAGGGGCACTGTAAATGGGACTCAGACTGGTATTTCTGGCACTATTCTATACATATTAATTCAAAATCTTAGAAAAAATGACATACCTTCCAGTCTCAGCTGTAATCCCGCCACCGGGCGGTTGAATTCAGCATTAAGTCCCACATGGTAAGCTATTGTAGCGTAATAAAATTGAAAATTTTAATTACTTAAATGTAGCTTTTATAAGCTACAAGCTTACCATGTGGGACTTAGAAGAGTCCCACCCTGCCTCCCCGCTGTTTACAGCTGAGGGGTAGGTTTAAAAAATTTCAACGAGAAAGTAGGACGATTGGTCAGAAGTTATCACGTGACGACAACTACCAGTGTATCCGGTGGCTAACAAGAACTGTCTTTTTTTCTAAGACGTTGGCCCCGGGTGTGGCAACCCGAGATCAGCATTAAGTCCCACATGGTAAGCTTGTAGCTTATAAAAGCTACATTTAAGTAATTAAAATTTTCAATTTAACCTGTGTATGAGGGCCATAAACACCCACCCAACTGACCCTTTTTCGACATGTTCTACATATTTGGTCCTATACCCTGGAATGACTGTTGTGGATGATTTGTGTTCTTGTTAATTTGGTATATCCATCAAATAATACAACCCCATAAAGGTTTATATATTGCTCCATGTCATGGTCTCTTCATGCTTTGCAGCTTCAGGGCTGTTTCACAGTTCTAATTTATCTTGTGGATTGCCAGAATTTTGGTTCTCATATTTTTTTGTGGCTCGAGTCTGACTTGACAGGGACATTAAGTTGTTGCTTCCTGGGTCCCCATTGTCCATGTCCTTAAGCAATGCTTCTTGTGCCCTCTGTGCAAAAAGATTCCCTCCTAGTGTTACTTTCTGCTACTTCTGCTCCTCCTTTTTGGAGACATGCCACTTCATCCTGGCCCATGGTTTCTTGGATTTGCAAATTGTATGTCCATCTGAAATAAGGGTCCCGTTATCAGTGATGCCATCAAATGGTCTTGATATACTTGCGCTGGTGGAGACACATCTACGATCATTGGATACTAACAGGCTCCCCACACTGTCACTCTTGCAGATTTTGTGTCATAAACCTAGGTTGCATGGTATCGGAACTGGTGTGGGTTTCGTAAATAAGGGTGGATTTGAATACAAAATTGTTGATTCTTATTTCTATAGTACTTTTGAGACCATGATTATCTGTCATTTCGCCTGTTAAATCCTTGCTGCTTGCATGTCTCATTTCTGGATGAAGTAAAGACTTTTATTAAATTCATCTCTGAGCTGCACCACATTCTTAACTTGTGATGATTTCAGTACTTTATATGGATGTACCCTCAAATGAAAAGTTAAAGATGGAAATCTTGTAAAATCTTGTTACATCACTTGGTACATAAAGACATAAACCAACCTCCATGGACATATTCTTGATATTACCCTAATTCCTAGTGATCTACAATGCATCTTGTATGTCAAAGTTGGCGAGTTCATCTTAGATCATCCTTTTTATAAAGTGTATAATAGACTTTTCAAATCTGCCAGCTCCCAAGGCAAACCCTGATTTTTTCAGGTAGTATCACCAAATTAATACGTCTAGACTTTAGCATTACCTGGGCAATTCTTCACTTGTAAAGTCCCCAGGAAATACAGTCATGCCTTACATGGAAATGACTGTTCTGTTGTTAGGTAAATATGCTCCTCTTCCCACACACACCTTCAGCAAGGATTCTGCAGAATGGCTTTCTGATTCTTACAGGAAAGCCAAAGCACTCGGGTATCAGTATGATTCTTTTGAGATTCCTGTTTGTCTCTGAGGATGAAATACATCAGATTATCACTAAATCTCCCACAAGATCTTTCTTGCTAGATCCCTGTCCCACTTTTCTTGTAAATGAATGCCATATCATATTCTCCCTCCATCAAAAACAAAATTGATAAATGTACTATGCCATCTGTACATAAGTTGAAACTTAATCCCCTAAAACTGAATTCATCACTTTAAGTTCAAAGATCTGAGGCTCAGACAGTAACTCATACAGAAAGTGACTGTGATGGCTACAACTGATATTGTGGGCAGTCAGTGTCACTATTGTAATTCCCTGTTCAGAAGTCTTACTAGTCTTCAAAACAGCTATAATAGTCATAATTCCTCCAGTGTGGGCATCCAAAATATTTTGACACTTTTTAATTCCAGGATGGTGAATTTCTTCAAGTGGCCCCATTTTTATCCATTTGTTCACAAGTCTTACAAAGCGATTTGGCTTTAATTATCTCCCGCCGGCCGATAGGCCCGGTACGGGAGATTTTAAAATGCCCCATGTCCGTGCGTGCGTGCATTCGTCACGTTTTGAAAAAGCCTTTCTATCTCTTAAAATATTATAGCTAGAGCTTCCAAATTTGCAGGATAAAATTCATCATTGAAAAAACTTGCCTGGGAATCTTTTTCGGCTGATTCGGAAAAACAAGATGGCCGCCATGGGCATTAACAAGATGGCTGCCATGGGTTTTTTTTCAGGTGTTCTGCCATGGGTTTTTTTTTCGTTGATTTAGATGGCTGTCATAAGTGTGTAGTTGCACTTTTATACAGCCTAAAAATAGCCTGCTTGGTATTTTTCAGACCTAGGTCCATAGCTAAGTGAGTAATAGCAATGGTGGCTACTTTCAGTAAAGTGCTCATAACTCCAAAACGACTGCATTTAGAGCATTTCTGTAAAATATGTTGTTCAGCTACTTTCTCCATGCCTACAAGATGGTACAATTTTTAGGGGTCTATCTTGATAGCTAAGTGAGTAATAGCTATTTTCTGTTTTTAACAATGACCAAAATGAGTGAGTTGTTTTTATCTTTGTAACTGTTACTTACCATATTGGTCTCAAATATGTTGTTGAACAACTCCTTCATGTACTATATCATGGTGAGGTTTCCAAGGTGTAGCACCATAGCTAGCTGAGTAATAGCTACACTAAGTTTAACATTTGACCATTCAGCAAGTCACTTATAACTCAAAAACTATTGAATATAGAGGATTTTTGTCCAATATGTTGTTTATCTACTTTTTATGTCAGCTGACATTATGTCGTCACTCTGCGGCGTGGGCGTACGCGTGAACAACTTCTTCTCCAAAACTACAAGGCCTAGAGACATGCTGTTTTTTTTAAAAGATACCTTATCTATCGAGGATGAAAAATTGTTCAAGGCATGCAAATCTGTCTGTTCGTCTGTTTGCTAGAGACGTTACAAGGGAGGTACCCCCACCAAAAGTGTGAAAATTTCAACACTTAATCACAAGTTTCTCAGTGACTATTGCAGGGATTTCTCTCATATCTTGCATATATGTACTAGGCCAGAGGTAGATTCTCTTGTGTGAGTATGAGACCTGGATCTGTCTTAGTTTGTTTTAAATAAATTTTTTTAATAATTTTTAATGCATTAAAATTCATGAAATCATGCACTAAATCACTTATAACTTGAAAAGTGTTGCATTTAGAGCATTTTGTTAAAATATGTTATTCAGCTACTTTTTTCATAGCTACAACATGGTGAGTAACTTGGGTGTCTGTCTCAATAGCTAAGTGAGTAATAGCTACTTTTGGGCTTTTCAGTAACTACCATCTTGAGTAAAATCACTTGTAACTTGAAAACTATTGCATTTAGAGAATTTCGTATAAATATGTTATTCAGCTACTTTGGGGTCAGCTATAACATAGTAAAATTTCAGACCTGTAGCTCATGGCATAGCTGAGTAATAGCTACTTTTAGGTTATCACTGTTGAGTAAATCACTTATAACTTGAAAACTATTGCATTTGGAGTATTTTGTTTCAATATGTTATTCAGCTACTTTTGGGTCAGCTATAACATAGTGAAATTACAGACCTGTAGCTCATGGCACAACTGAGCAATAGCTATTTTCAGGTACTGTATGTTGAGTAAATCAGTTGTAACTTGAAAAATATTGCATTTGGAGTATTTTGTTAAAATATGTTGTTCACCTACTTTTGGGTCAGCTATAACATAGTGCAATTACAGACCTATAGCTCATGGCATAGCTGAGCAATAGCTATTTTCAGGTTATTACTGTTGAGTACATCACTTATAACTTGAAAAGTATTGCATTTAGAGTATTTTGTTTCAATATGTTATTCACCTATTTTGGGGTCAGCTATAACATAGTAAAATTTCAGATCTGTAGCTCATGGCATAGCTGAGTAATAGCTACTTTTAGGTTATCACTGTTGAGTACATCACTTATAACTTGAAAACTAAGTGAGTAATAGCTACTTTTGGGCTTTTCAGTAACTACCATCTTGAGTAAAATCACTTGTAACTTGAAAACTATTGCATTTAGAGAATTTCGTATAAATATGTTATTCAGCTACTTTGGGGTCAGCTATAACATAGTAAAATTTCAGACCTGTAACTCATGGCATAGCTGAGTAATAGCTACTTTTAGGTTATCACTGTTGAGTAAATCACTTATAACTTGAAAACTATTGCATTTGGAGTATTTTGTTTCAATATGTTATTCACCTATTTTGGGGTCAGCTATAACATAGTAAAATTTCAGATCTGTAGCTCATGGCCTAGCTGAGTAATAGCTACTTTGAGGTTATCACTGTTGAGTAAATCACTTATAACTTGAAAACTATTGCATTTACAGAAATTTGTGTAAATATGTTATTCAGCTACTTTTGGGTCAGCTATAACATAGTAAAATTTCAGACCTGTAACTCATGGCATAGCTGAGTAATAGCTACTTTTAGGTTATCACTGTTGAGTAAATCACCTATAACTTGAAAACTATTGCATTTGGAGTATTTTGTTTCAATATGTTATTCACCTATTTTGGGGTCAGCTATAACATAGTAAAATTTCAGACCTGTAACTCATGGCATAGCTGAGTAATAGCTACTTTTAGGTTATCATTGTTGAGTAAATCACTTATAACTTGAAAACTATTGCATTTGGAGTATTTTGTTTCAATATGTTATTCACCTATTTTGGGGTCAGCTATAACATAGTAAAATTTCAGATCTGTAGCTCATGGCATAGCTGAGTAATAGCTACTTTGAGGTTATCACTGTTGAGTAAATCACTTATAACTTGAAAACTATTGCATTTACAGAAATTTGTGTAAATATGTTATTCAGCTACTTTTGGGTCAGCTATAACATAGTGAAATTACAGACCTGTAGCTCATGGCACAACTGAGCAATAGCTATTTTCAGGTACTGTATGTTGAGAAAATCAGTTGTAACTTGAACAATATTGCATTTGGAGTATTTTGTTAAAATATGTTGTTCACCTACTTTTTTGTCAGCTATAACACAGTGAAATTACAGACCTATAGCTCATGGCATAGCTGAGTAATAGCTACTTTTAGGTTATCACTGTTGAGTAAATCACTTATAACTTGAAAACTATTGCATTTAGAGTATTTTGTTTCAATATGTTATTCACCTATTTTGGGGTCAGCTATAACATAGTAAAATTTCAGACCTGTAGCTCATGGCATAGCTGAGTAATAGCTACTTTGAGGTTATCACTGTTGAGTAAATCATTTATAACTTGCAAACTATTGCATTTACAGAAATTTGTGTAAATATGTTATTCACCTATTTTGGGGTCAGCTATAACATAGTAAAATTTCAGACCTGTAGCTCATGGCATAGCTGAGTAATAGCTACTTTGAGGTTATCACTGTTGAGTAAATCAATTGTAACTTGAAAAATATTGCATTTGGAGTATTTTGTTAAAATATGTTGTTCACCTACTTTTGGGTCAGCTATAACATAGTGAAATTACAGACCTATAGCTCATGGCATAGCTGAGCAATAGCAATTTTCAGGTTCTCACTATTAAATCAGTTGTAACTTGAAAATTATTGCATTTACAGTATTTTGCTTAAATATGTTGTTTACCTACTTTTGGGTCCGCTATAACATAGTAAAATTTCAGACCAGTAGCTCATTGCATAGCTGAGTAATAGCTACTTTGAGGTTATCACTCTTGAGTAAATCAGTTGTAACTTGAAAACTATTACATTTAGAGTATTTTGTTTAAATATGTTATTCACATAATTTTTGGTCAGTTATATCATAGTGAAATTGCAGACCTCTATGTCATGCTATAGCTGAGCAATAGCTACTTTCAGGTTCTCACTATTGAGTAAATCATTGTATCCACTGGATAGCCGCAGTGTGTAGAGAGATTTCACCATTACCGCTCTAATGAAAAAAATATTATAGCTAGCCTTCTCAAGTTTGCAGAATATATTAATAACCATAAAATGTTGCCTGGGAATATTTTTGAAAAACAAGATGGCCGCCAGGGATGTTTATTCGACTTTAAACAAGGACTTTTGTTGGCCCTCTAGACGAAAGGGTATTATAGGTAGAGATCTCAAATTCGCAGGATATGTTCCTCATTATAAAATCTTGACTGGGAATATTTTTGGCCTCATTTTGAAAAACAAGATGGCTGCCACAGGTGTTTCTTTGTCAGTCATGAAAAGTGCTTATATCTCCCTTATTATTGGTCCTAGAGGTTTGGGATGGTAAACCAACCTGTAGGAAATCATGGGCTGGGAATCTTTTGGTGTGGTCAGATTTGACCTTTGACCACTCCTTCAAGGTCAAACGAGGATAGCCAAACTTAAAAGTGCTTATAACTCGCTTATTATTGGTCTTCGAGGTTTGGGATGGTAAAACAATATATAGGAAATCATGGGCTGGGATTCTTTTGGTGTGGTCAGATTTGACCTTGGACCCCTCCTTCAAGGTCAGTTGAGGATAGCCAAACTTAAAATTGCTTATAACTCGCTTGTTATTGGTCCTACAGGTTTGGGATGGTAAACCAACCTACAGGAAATCATGGGCTGGGAATCATTTGGTGTGGTCGGATTTGACCTTGTACCCCTCCTTCAAGGTCAAACAAAGATAGCAAAACTTAAAAGTGCCTATAAATCTCTTATTATTGGTTCTAGAGGTTTGGGATGGTAAACCATCCTATAGGAAATCATGGGCTGGGAATCTTTTGGTGTGGTCAGATTTGACCTTTGGACCCCTTCTTCAAGGTCGTACGAGGATACTGCATTTGCAGTATTTCTTTAAATATGTTTTAAGCTACTCTTTACACTTAAACAGTTACCTTGTTACTTTCCTTCATAATACCATTTGCAGGGCACAACTTTTTTGTCCTTCTGTCAGGTTCAGAATTTCTTTTGATCATGCTGTTCAATTACCATTTACTGTACTTCCGTACAGCACTTTCCCTGATACTTATGCTTTCCTCTCATTATTACCTTCACAAATCAAAAACACTCAGTCAGCTGACACAGTTATTTCTTCTTGTTGATGTACTGTGTCATGGTGAATTTTCAGAGCTCTAAGTCCATATCTGAGTAATAGCTACTTTTAAATTTCTTAATTTCAACATTGAAATAATCACTTATACCTCCAAAACTATTGAATTTAGGGAATTATTGTCAAATATGTTAATCAGTTACTTTTTAATGTTCTGTGTCGTGGAAAAGTTTCAGAACTGTATTTCCATAGCTAACTGAGTAATGGCTACTTTGAATTTCAACAATGAGTAAATCACTTACAACTCCAAAACTATTAAATTTAGATGGCTACTTTGAATTTCAACAATGAGTAAATCACTTACAACTCCAAAACTATTAAATTTAGATGGCAAATTTTGAGACCTGTAAGTCCATAACTAACTGAGTAATAGCTACTTTGATGGTTCTCCATTGATTAAATCACTTATAACAGCAAAACTATTAAATTTACAGGATTTTTGTCAAATATGTTGTTCATGTACTTTTAATGTTCTGTGTCATGGCAAAGTTTCAGAGCTGTAGGTCCATAGCTAACTGAGTAATAGCTAGTTTCATGGTTTTCCATTGAGTAAATCGCTTATCACAGCAAAACTGTTGAATTTAAAAAAGGATTTTTGTCAAATATGTTGTTCACCTACTTTTTGATGTATTGTGTAATGGCCAATTTTGAGACCTGTAGGTCCATAGCTAACTGAGTAATAGCTACTTTGATTTTTGCGGAAAATGAAAAAGTCTTAATATCTCGAAAACTGTAAGAGACAGAGCGATTTTTTGACCCGCAGGGTAGTACATGAGTATACTATGCAAAAGGGAAAAAATCCAATTTTCGCCACTTTTGGCGGCTATCTTGGATTTTTAGCAGAAAACAAACATTGAAAATAGCTTCAAAATGGTAACAGACAGAGCGATTTCGAGCGAATTTTTGACCCACGGGGTAGTACAACAGTATTCTGTGCCTAGGGGAAAAATGTCATCTTGGATTTTAGCGGAAAATGAAAAATTGTGAATATCTCGGAAAAGGTATTTCCTCCCCTTTAATGCTCAGCGGGAGATACACACCGCGGCAGTGGTCTTGTGTTACCTATGATGCTCATAATGTATGGAATGTGTTGCCTGATGACATCTACTCTGCCACATATCACCTATTATTAAGAAAAGAAACTGAAAGCTTATCTTTTCACAAAAGCCTACCCACCCTAGGTATTCTTCCAATTGTCTCTGGTGCAGGCCTTCCATTATAACATCTTTGAACCAAGAATTTTAGGATTTTTCTTTCTCTTGATTAATGGGCCTTAGAGTCTCTTTTGATCTAGATTAAGTACTACAAAAGTTGAATTAGAATGGTTTAGTTCTGTCATTAGTCTCTGGAACAAACAAATTTTCTAAAGCTGCTCTGATGATCAATACGGATACAACTCCGCACAATGTTTTCAGTGTACATGTATGTGCAAATTTGTTGCAGTCACACCAATAGATAATAATTAAACCAAACCCCACAAATAAAACAAACATAAACTAAATGTAAAAAAAAAGTAAATTGTGTATCAGTTCTGAATAGTTCACTTAAATTGGGCCAGGCTACAAGCATTTAACATAAAGTATGTATATACCCAGTATGTGGTAACAAATGCCTTTGCCCTTTTAATTAAAAGTTTTGATTTACAGCTGCAATAAACATTGTGCTTAATTTCGAGTGACGAATACATATATTTTCAAAAGTTGGTCTTCTGAGATGACAACAATGACAAACATCTGTCAAAGATGAGGACAATAAGCTTATGTCGCGTTGAACTCTGACTCTGCAACTACTACGAAGTTTTAATGCCATTTTTCCACTGAAAAAATTCTGCACATTTAAAAATTGGTTAGACCATTAAAAGTGAATTTTGAATTTTTTGGGGCATTGAATCAATTTATCTACCCTTTCTTTTTTTGGTTGAGGCAAAACAACTAGGCTTCCTTTTGGATAGAACTTTTTCATGCATCAGATGAATTACATTTATAAGTTCATATCTCACATCTTTCAGATCAATACTTAATCAAAAAAGAAATGCAAGTTTTATTAAGAATAAACTACCATGTATCTTGTGTTTTTTTTTTGCTAAATATACATATATCAACCCTCCAAATTTCTGAATTTTTGACTGCGATGTTATACATTTTTAGTGAAGATATATTAAACTTTAGGCTTAAACTATGCATTGTTTTATGGGCATCAGCAATAAATGTAAGGATAACAGAAGTCTATTTTGTGCAATAAATAAGGGGTTTTAAGCAATTGAGGACCAGAAATGCAGTCCTTAAATTAGTCATCCGAAGAGGTTGCCAAAACTGATGTAACTACTGCTCAGCCAGTGAATTTCGTCACCCCAGTGAAGTTCGTCACCTACATTTTATGGCAATATTAAAGAGTTTTTCCTGTGAACTTTCGGCATACATGTATACCTTGATGCTGAAAGCAGCCATTCCATTTATTTAAATACGAATATTGCCTATCCTTAGGCATTTTTACGGCAGGTGACGAACTTCACTGGGGTGACAAAATTCACTGGCTGAGCAGTACAGGTTTATGGATTGTGAATTTTATCCAATCAAAACTTAAGTTCCTAGTTTGAAGCAATGTGGACAAACAACCAAGCATTGTTTCAATTGGTAAATACCCAAAAGGGGCTACTGTTAGCCTGCAAGTTAAAGGCTTTTGAGATATCCAAGTTATAGGCATTTGTTTTTCTGCAAGATTACATCATGTAATCATTAAATTATGGTTATTAAGGGAAAGATAATTTAAAAAAAAATACAAAATTTTAATATAAGTACTGCCTTAACCTTACCAAAACTCTTCTACAATCCAGGTAGGTTCTTAGAGTTTGGAAAGCCAGATAACTTTGTAATAACAAAAAAAAAAGGCTTGGAAAGTTAGTATTGTGAAAGTCTAAAAAGTGGTAAAATCAAAATACATGGAAGGTCATTGTAATGTCAAATTCTGCCACCTTATCAATATCTACACTTAATATACACTTTCAATTCACAATGGTTTGAGAGACAGGACAGAATGAAATTCAGATTTGCAAATTAAGTTGATATACTCGCATTTTTTTCTTGTCAGTTGCACTCAGCAATACTTTTGATGAGAAAATAAATGAGATATTTGAAAATGCAACTGAAACTGCTCTATCTCTTGTTTTTTGAGAAATTTGATTTGATTTTTAGAAAGTTGAGGTAGAGTGCTCAATTCTTACAGGTAAAAAACAAGAAGAGTATGCTCAGCTGATATTTCCAATACACAGCTTGAACTTTCTTGCAAAGATTGACTGGAGTTCTCTCTTGGGTCAAAATGTCCTTGAAATTGCTCTGTCTCTTAGGATTTTTAACATACACTCCATTTTTTAAAAGTCATAAAATTGCAAAATTGTAGGATGACCTCCAAATATTGTGATATTGAAACGTGAAAAAGAAAATGGTGTCGAAATAATTATTTTATCTGTTACCAACCATTTTTAGGAACTCTTAACTTTGAAAAGTTATAAAATGGCAAAATAAGATTCCGAAGCAGTCTTGAGCACTTTTGGCTAAAAATTACCCCCCTCCCTCACACATACAGACACACCACTCAATGCCCTACTTTTTCAGAGACACTGACACTTTGTTAATAATGCTAGTTTCTATTTTTAAGGCCAAATAATTATTATTTTTTGCAAAAACTTAGAAATATGAAGAGCTGCATCTCAGATGATTTGAAGTACTACCTTGTACATAGAATTATACACACGTATCAAGACAAATCTCTTGAACATGTTGGGAGAAAATTGGCAAAAAGTGCTTCATATATATACTGTGTTGCAGTTTTATTTGAGAACAGCGACTTTGTCACAACCCATCAGTGAAATTGTTCAGTTCCTGAAATGAACAACCCAACTATTCGTTTCATGACATGGACAAAGTCATGTATGAAAATTTAAATTTTATTCATGGCTATTTCCTTCAGTTAATGTTTATTTTATGTCCATATAGTAATTACATGGATTATTCTGTTATAAAATTCTAATTCAAGTAACTTACTAGTTATAAAATTAGAAAGAAATCTGTTAGTGCTAACAAGCAATCAGTGTCCGTGAACGAGCTCTGTGTCAGCTGACCGTGTGTTTTGAGTTTCAGAGTAGAAGTGAAAGAAGGTCACAAAGGTTGTGCCCTGCAAATGGTATTCAGAAGTTAAGTACAAATTTAGCTGTTAAGGTGTAAAAAGTAGGTGAGCATATTTCAACAAAATACTATAAATGCAATAGTTTTCAAGTTACAAGTGATCTAATCAACAATGATAATCTCCAATTAGCTTTTGTTCAGTTTTGTACTGAGCTACAGGTCTGCAGTTATACTATGTTATAGCTGAGCCAAAAGTAGGTGAATCACATTTAAACCAAATACTGTAAATGAAATAGTTCTCTAGATACAATTGATTTACTCAACATTGAAAACCTGAAAGTAGCTACTGCTCACGTATGCAATGAGCTGCAGGTGTGCAACTTTACTATGTTATAGCTGACCCCAAAATAGGTGAACAACACATTTAAAAAAATACTGTTCATGCAATAGTTTCATGTTACAACTCATTTACTCAAATGTGATAACCTGAAAGTAGATATTGCTCCGCTATTCTATGAGCTACAGGTATACAATTGCATTATGTTATAACTGACTGAAAAGTAGATGAATAACATTTAAACAAAATACTGTATGTACATGCAGTAGTTTTTAAGTTACAACTGATTTACTCAACAGTGAGAACCTGGAAGTAGCTATTGTTTAGCTTTGCAATTAGCTACATGTCTGCAATTTTACTATGTTATACCCAAAAATAGATTAATAGTTAAAGAAAATTCTCTAAATACAATAGTTTTCAAGTTACAAACGATTCACACAACAGTGATAACCGAAAAATAGCTCAGCTATGCAATGAACTACTGGTCTCCAATTCCACTATGTTATAGCTGACTGAAAAGTACATGAAAAACATATTTAATAAAATACTGTAAATCCAATAGTTTTCAAGTTACAACTGATTTACTCAACAGTGAGAACCTCAAAGTAGCTATTCCTCATCTATGCTACGAGTTACAGGTCTGCAACTTTACTATGGTATAGTTGACCCAAAAGAAGATGAATTTACATATTTCAAGGAAAGTCTCTAAATGCAATAGTTTTCAAGTAATAACTGATTTACTCAACAGTGAAAACCTGAAAATAGCTACTGCTCAGCCATGCAATGAGCTACAGGTCTGCAGTTTTACTATGTTATAGCTGACCCCAAAGTAGGTGAATAACATATTTAAACAAATACTCTAAACGCAATAGTTTTCAAGTTACAAACGATTTACACAACAGTGATAACCGGAAAATAGCTCAGCTATGCAATGAACTACTGGTCTCCAATTCCACTATGTTATAGCTGACTGAAAAGTACATGAAAAACATATTTAAATAAAATACTGTAAATGCAATAGTTTTCAAGTTACAACTGATTTACTCAACAGTGAGAACCTCAAAGTAGCTATTCCTCATCTATGCTACGAGTTACAGGTCTGCAACTTTACTATGGTATAGTTGACCCAAAAGAAGATGAATTTACATATTTCAAGGAAAGTCTCTAAATGCAATAGTTTTCAAGTAATAACTGATTTACTCAACAGTGAAAACCTGAAAATAGCTACTGCTCAGCCATGCAATGAGCTACAGGTCTGCAGTTTTACTATGTTATAGCTGACCCCAAAGTAGGTGAATAACATATTTAAACAAATACTCTAAACGCAATAGTTTTCAAGTTACAAACGATTTACACAACAGTGATAACCGGAAAATAGCTCAGCTATGCAATGAACTACTGGTCTCCAATTCCACTATGTTATAGCTGACTGAAAAGTACATGAAAAACATATTTAAATAAAATACTGTAAATGCAATAGTTTTCAAGTTACAACTGATTTACTCAACAGTGAGAACCTCAAAGTGGCTATTCCTCAGCTATGCTACGAGCTACAGGTCTGCAACTTTACTATGTTATAGTTGACCCAAAAGAAGATGAATAACATATTTCAAGGAACTTCTCTAAATGCAATAGTTTTCAAGTTGTAACTGATTTACTCAACAGTGAAAACCTGAAAATAGCTACTGCTCAGCCATGCAATGAGCTACAGGTCTGCAGTTTTACTATGTTATAGCTGACCCAAAAGTAGGTGAATAACATATTTAAACAAATACTCTAAACGCAATAGTTTTCTAGTTAAAACTAATTTTCTCAACAGTGAGAACCTGAAAGTAGCTATTGCTCAGCTATGCAAGGAGTTACAGGTCTGTAGTTTTGCTATGTTATAGCTGACCCAAAAGTAGGTGAATAATACATTTAAACTAAATACTGTAAATGCAATAGTTTTCAAGTTACAACTGATTTACTCAACAGCGATAACCTCAAAGTAGCTATTACTCAGCTATGCAATTAGCTCCAGGTCTACAATTTTACTATGTTATAGCGGACCCCAAAAGTAGCTGAATAACATATTTATACAAAATTCTCTAACAACAATAGTTTTCAAGTTACAAGTGATTTTACTCATTATTACTAGCTGAGTGTGCATTACTAGGCGATTATCAGCGCAGAACCGAGTCTATGAAAACACAGTATTTAATTGCTAGCCAGTCCATGAACCAATAATGAATGTTATGGAAAAAAACATCCAAGAACCATGTCAAAACAAAACGTCATGGTGACGTATACATATTTTTATTAGCCTCTACATATATGATGTCACAACATTATATTTGACTAGCACAAAGACCAGTTATATAAAATTCAGCTAATAATAATTGTAATAATGTAAGCCTCGGGCACTAATGGATGTGTCTGGCTGATAATCATTGATGGCGGTCCATTTCTACAGCATATTGCCCTATAAAATTACATTAATGTGCTATTATGGAAGGTACTGAAAAGTCAGAAACTAGCTATTTCTCACTTAGCTATAGACTCCAAATTTACTCAGCATGTTGTAGCTATAGAAAAAGTAGCTGAATAATAGGCATCTCAGAAAGATCTAAACAGTTATAAATTAAGACTTGACTTTAATCTAGATCATGTAAATGTTCCTTGGGATGCTGTCCATTGTGGTAATATGTTTTGTAATGAGCACCATGATGATATCCAGTCACTATATGATAATATTATAAATGCATGTCTCGACGCTACTCCTAAAGTGTGTAACAGGCTAGATGAAAAATCCACCAACAAACTCCCAGGCTGGAATGATCTAGTCCGTGATCTACATCATACAGCCATGTTTTGGCATTCAATCTGGAAAAGTTCTGGATCTCCTAATGTGGGGATCATAGCTAATATCAGACATTCTACACGTGCAAAATACTACTACAGTGTGAAACTCTTAAAAAGACAGAAGGATAACACTGCTGCAGATAAGTTGGCACATGAATTGTTAAATAACAACTATACTAACTTTTGGAATGACATTAAAAAACTCAGTAAAAAGGTTACTAAACTTCCAAATTCTATTAATAATACTAGTGGTGATTATAATATTGCCGAGTTATTTAGGGAAAAATATTATAATCTTTATAACTGTTCTACATGTTCTCCAGTGGAGATGCAATCAATAAAGCAGGAAATTAGTCAAGGAATTAGTCATTCTTGTCTCAGAGGTCAGTGTTACCATAACCATAATGTAGATGTTAATTGTGTTAGTACAGTAATCAAATTGTTAAAAAAAGGGAAAAAGTGATGGGACTTGTAATATTACTACTGACCACCTAATAAATGGTTCTGGAAAACTAGTTGTATACTTATCATTGTTATTCAATTGTATGATAAAGCATGGTTCTGTACCATCTGGATTCTTAGAATCCCAAATCGTTCCTATACCAAAAAATAAAAGAAAATCAATTAGAGAGGCATTGCAGTGAGCTCAGTCATAGGCAAGATATTAGATAGTGTGATTATTCATCTACATGAAAGTGTTCTTCAATCATGTGATATGCAGTTTGGATTTAAAAAAGGACATTCAACCACTCAATGTACTGCAATTGTTGAAGAAGTTGTAAATTATTATAAAAATAGAAATTCTTCAGTTTATGTATTAATGTTGGATGCAAGTCAAGCCTTTGACAGGGTGAACTATAAAAGTCTTTTTTGTACTCTTTTGAATCAAGGCTTGTGCTTTTTAACTACTAGGTTATTGTTTAATTTATATAACAATCAGTTATTGTCTATTAAATGGGGTAATTGTATTAGTACAAAATTTAAGCCATCCAATGGAGTTAAGCAGGGTGGAGTTTTATCACCTTTATTATTTACCCTATACATTGATAATTTATTCACAGAGTTGAAGCATTGTGGCTTTGGGTGCTACATAGGGAATTTATTCTCAGGAGCCTTTGGATATGCTGATGATATTGTTTTATTGGCACCTACTGTTTTCTCTTTAAACAAACTCTATAGTATATGTAAACAATATGGACATTCTCATAACATAGTTTTTAATCCTCAAAAAAGCAAGTTACTCATATTTGGAAGTGATATCCAGGGTTTTGTTATTGACAACAACTTTTTAACATGTCAGCCCACTGATAAGCATGTTGGTCATGTAATTGGTCCTAGTCTTGTTGATCAAGATATCAAAAGTAAAATCAATGAAATGGTTATAAATACCAATCATTTAGTATCGACTTTTAGAAATGCATCATATGATATAAAGTACAAACTATTTAAAACATTTGCAATGCCACTATATGGATGTGTTCTATGGGACTACTCTTCAGTGTATATCAAAAAGTTATTTGTATGTTGGAGAAAGTGTATTAGAAGACTTTTAAGTGTCCCTTACAATACCCACTCTATATTGTTGCCTATCATTTGCAGTGATTTACCAATAGAATGTCAACTACACAAAAGAGTTATGAAGTTCTTTATATGCCTGGCAAAGTCAAATAATATTTATAAGAACTTAGCATTGCAGTTAATTGTCAAGGGTAGTAAATCTCGTATGTCTAATTCATTAAATTATATCTGTTATAAATATGGAATATGTAAATATGATTTAAGTAATGTACAATTGAGTCAGCTAACTTATGTCATGAAACACCTTTTCAGTACAAATGTAGATGTAGATACCTTGGTGTATGGTGATGTGATTATTGATATGCTCAGTTTTATAGATCAGAATAAGTTTAACATTTTGACTCCAACTCAAACACGTGAATTACTGTCCTTTGCCTGTACAATATAGCCTGGTTGTGTTTTACTTCTGTGTGTATAATGTTTTGTTTACATTTTTTTTTCTCTCTGTCTTTTCATTCCTATGTTATTTTGTGTAAATAATTAAAAAATAACTGTATCAATCACATGCAATTGTATATGAATAAATAAATAAATAACATATTTTAACAAAATGCTCTAAATACAATACTTTTCAAGTTATAAGTGATTTAGTGTATGATTTCATTAATTTTAATGCATTAAAAATTATTTTAAAAATTCATAGAAAAATAGTTAAGAGAGATCCTGGCCTGATACTCACACAAGGGAATCTACTTGTGGTATTGTACACATATGCAAGATAAGAGAGAAATCCCTGCAATAATCAATGAGAAAATAAGTGATTTAGTGGTTGATTTCATGTATTTTAATGCATAAAAAATTATTAAAAAAATTAATAAAAACAAATTAAGAAAGATCCAGGTCTGCTACTCGCACAAGGAAATCTACTTGTGGCCTAGCACATATATGCAAGATATGAGAGAAATCCCTGCAATAGGCAATGAGAAAATTGTGATAAAATGTTGAAATTTTCACACTTTTGGTGGGGGTACCTCACTTGTAATGGCTCTGGTAAACAGACAGATTTGTATGCCTTGAACAATTTTTCATCCTCGATAGTTAAGGTATCTTAAACAGCATGTCTCTGGGCCTTGTAGTTTTGGAGAAGTTGTTCACGCGGATGCATACGCATATGCCCACGCAGCAGAATGACGACATAATATCAGCTGACTGACAAGTCAGCTGACATAATAATAAAATGGAACACTTAGTAGAAGTTAATATTGAAAATTAAACTTAACGGTTTTTAATGTAAAATCAAGTACAAAAGGTACAAGATAAAGTTCGGAATAATTTTTACCATTCTGTCCTTTCAAACGCCAAACATATGTTTTAAGTTTTTACTTCAGAAGTGATCAAAGGAAACTGGTCTAACAGTTTCACTTGATAAATACATGTTACTAACATTCTGTTACTTTTGTGCACTAATCTCACTAGCAAAAGTTTCTTACAGAGCTACTTAAAGTAACAAAGGTTATTAAGTAAAGCCAGGCTGATGGCAATTAAATAACAGTGGCCATTGGTGAGGATTTTTTTATTGATTTGAAGTGAGGATTGTGACAAATACCTGTCCATTTAACGGGTTCGAGCCATTTATTTAAGGTTTAATAATTTGTAAATAAATAATGCTACTGTAATTATGTGCATATCAGCAGTAGCTTTAAGCTAAAGTTCCGTTCGTAAAGTATTCTAGTATTATGTTTCAATAAAAATGTAAAAAAATGTTTATTTTTTTTGTTTTTGAAAGCTAAAGTTTTGTACAGTACTTGTCCATTTCATGAAACGATTACTAGATTTTTTGTCCATTTCATGTAATGGACAGGTGGTTAAGGTCTTTGTTATTTATTAAATAATTTTTATGGAAATCACTTTGATCTGGTACATTGTAGATTGGAGGTCTCCAAGGCACACTCATGGGAGGTTGGTGACTTAGACCTCCTAGTCTGGGAGATAAGCGATTTTTTTTATCTCCCGCCTGCGGCTGAAGGTTATAAAATGCCTTCCGTACGTGCGTCCATCCATCTGTCCGTCACGTTTTTGCATAAACGTTCATGTCTCATTCATTTATAAAGATATCTTCACCAAATTTGCAGCGAATGTTTATGACTATGAAAACCTGTCTCCGCAAAATTTTAGCCTCATTTTGAAAAACAAAATGGCTCCATAGCTAATTGTTTGAAAATCATAAAGGTACTCTAAATCTTGAAATATTCCAGCTAGCTTCATCAAATTTGCACAAAAGCTATATGGCTAGAAAAGCTAGCCTGATAGTTATTTTGGCCTAGTTCAAAAAACAAAATAGCATCAGAGATGCCCGTACCCTACAGCCTGGGGAAATAGTTTTCAACACCATGAGATATAGAAGTAGCGAAACAGTACAAAGATTGGGATACTTTCAGAGCAGTGTCAGTTATATTAAGGTCCAAATAATGTTAAGTAGAGAAGAAAACATCTAAGAGAAAGAACATGTATGTAAATGTAAAGTATTAAAACAAGACAATTCAATAGCAAGATGACGGCATTAATCAGTAAACCAAAAACTATGATGCACACCTATAACCCCTAAGTAATGTCCCTACCAACTATCAACTTCCAAAACTTTACAGTTTCAGAGATATTGCCTAGACTTAAGGTCAAGGTCACTACGGCAAAGTCAAATGTCAAATCAAGGCCACACCATGATGTTGCACACCTACACCCCCTAACCAATATCCCTAACAAGTATCAGCTTCCTACACCTTACAGTTTCTGAGATATTGCCTAGACTTAAGGTCAAGATCACTACAGCAAGTTCAAAGGTCAAATCAAGGTCACATCATGAAGTTGCACACCTACACCCCCTAACCAATGTGCCTACTAAGTATCAACTTCCTACACCTCACAGTTTCCGAGATATAGCCCAGACAGGATTTTATAGGTCAAGGCCATTATGGCAAGGTCAAAGGTCAAATCAAGGTCACATCATAACACTGAACACCTACAACCCCTAACCAATGTCTCTACCAAATATCAACTTCGTACACCTTACACTTTCAGAGATATAGCCCGGACAATATTTTATAGGTCAAGGTCACTACGGCAAGGTCAAATCAAGGTCGCATCATGATGTTGCACTCATACAACCCCTAACCAATGTGCCTACCATGTATCAACTTCCTACACCTTACAGTTTCCAAGATATAGCCCGGACAAGATTTTATAGGTCAAGGTCATTACGGCAAGGTCAAATCAAGGTCACACCATGATGTTGCACACCTACACCCCCTAACCAATGTCCCTACCAAGTATCAACTTCCTACACCTTGCGGTTTCCGAGATACAGGCCAGACAAACTTTTCCCTTTTTTGATGTCACCAGAATGATTTTTAATATTAATAAAAGGGAAATGATCTATTTCTGAAAACTTTATATCCAGATTATATTCGAGGGAAGGAACTGGACAGTTTGGTTTTCTTTATATGATCTTTTCATTGAGACAGAGATGACCACTGGGGCGATACTTCGGGTTCTTTTCTTGCCCACCTGATTCTTGGTTTTATATCAGACTGAGGACAAAGTATAACTTTTTCCCATTAATAGGTTGGGGATTTTACTGCCACCAGAGACAAGTGTAAGGAAATTCCAGTTTTGGAGGTACAAAAATTTCAGCTAAGTTAGGTTTGGCTCTATGAAAACTAGCCAATAGTGTGATAGTGTATTGGCTTTGAGCATTAGCTAAACATTTAGGACCGAGGGGTTAAGCTTGTGTAGTGAATTACATTTATATGATAGAACAACACTGTTTCAGATCCCGATAAAGGTGTGTAAAGAAGTCATTCACATTCAAGATATAGTGATTCGAGGTCCAACCCATGTTGAGCCATTTTTCAAAACGGACCAATTTGAGTGATGGATGGCTTTAGTTCTATATTCAAGACTGCCTTACTTGTGTACATAGTGGTTATCCAAAATACTTTGCACCTTCCTTCAAACCTAGACAAAGTGTTTGTAACACATGTAAAAGCCAAGCTGAAGCTTTGTTCCTTGAGGTCCCACACTTTGCCACTTCAGTATGTAAGTCTACTAAGCATTTTGGCCTCAGCTTTGCTTATGATGCTCCAAAGATTTGGAATGATTTGCCTGATGATGTACTTTTGGACACTTCTCTCCTTTCATTCAGAAAGAAGCCCAAAACCTACCTCTTTGCACAAGCATGTCCACCCTAATTTCCGCTTTTCCCAGTATCTGTCCATGGCGCTGACCCCTGCTGTCTCAGGTTCATGATTATAGTTCTGTTTGGTGCGCCTAGAGCCTGTCTTTAGATGGAGATTAAGGACTATAAAAATACTATTAATTAGAATTTAGTTTAGGGAGCTTGAAGGGCAGCAATTGTCTCTTCCACTTGAGGAGAGAACTCATTTCTTGTAACAAACGAAAGTTAGATGCTAGGCGTGATGGTTTACTTTCAGAATTGTGGGTTGTTGTGAAATACACATTTGTTGGGTTGTTTGCACAGAGTTGGGAAAACCAGTAACTGAAGTGAAATTTCAAACAATGATACCTGGGTAATCACAATGATTGTACAATTGTAGGAGGTTAAGTATCAATTGTTCCACCTGTCTCGGAGCATCTATTGCCCAAGCTCGATCATTAGGGATTGGGGACACATAATAGAGGATCTTATGACTGAGACATGCGACAAAAATAGCATGAGATGCACGTACCCCACAGCCTGGGGAAATAGTTTTGAACACCATGAAATATAGAAGTAGTGAAACAGTACAAAGGTCGGAATACGTTCAGCGCCGTGTCACTTATATAAAGGTTCAAATAATGTTTAAGTAGAGAAAATAACATCTAAGAGAAAGAAAATGTATGTAAAAATAAAGTACTAAAACAAGAAAATTCAATAGCAAGATGACAGCATTAATCAGGAAACTAAACAAGCAATCAGTGCCCGTGAACGGGCTCTGTGTCAGCTGACTGTGTTTCGAGTTTCAGAGTAGAAGTGAAAGAAGAAAAGGTCACAAATGTTGTACCCTGCAAATGGTATTCAGAAGTAAGGTACAAAGTTAGCTGTTAAGGTGCAAAAAGTAGGTGAACAATATATTTTAACAAAATACTGTAAATGCAATAGTTTTCAAGTTACAACTGATTTACAGTGATAACCTGAAAGTAGCTATTGCTCAGCTATGCTATGAGCTACAGGTCTGCAATTCCACTATGTTATAGCTGACTGAAAAGTAAGTGAATAACCTATTTAAACAAAATACTGTAAATGCAATAGTTTTCGAGTTATAACTGATTTACTCAACAGTGATAACCTAAAAGTAGCTATTACTCATCTATGCAATGATGTACAGGTCTACAATTTCACTACGTCATAGCTGACCCAAAAGTAGGTGAATAACATATTAAAACAAAATTCTCTAAATGGAATAGTTTTCAAGTTAAAACTGATTTACTCAACAGTGACAACCTGAAAGTAGCTATTATTCAGCTATGCAATGAGTTACAGGTCTGCAGTTTGACTATGTTATAGCTGACCCCAAAGTAGGTGGGTCACATATTTAAACAAAACACTGTAAATGCAATAGTTTTCAAGTTATAACTGATTTACTCGACCTCAAAGTAGCTATTTATCAGCTATGCAATGAGCTACAGGTCTGCAATCTTACTATGTTATAGCGGACCCAAAAGTAGGTGAACAACATATTTGAGGAAAATACTGTAAATTTGAAAATTTTAACTACTTGAATGTAGCTTTTATAAGCTACAAGTTTACCATGTGGGACTCAATGCTGTTCTCGGATGGCCACGTCTAAGAAAAATAGACATTTATAGTTGGCCGTAGCCTCTAGTTGTCGTCACGTGATAACTTCTGACCAATCGCCCTACTTTCTCGTTGAAATTTTTTAAAACTACCCCTCAGCTGTAAACAGCAGGGAGGCAGGGTGGGACTCTTCTGAGTCCCACATGGTAAGCTTGTAGCTTATAAAAGCTACATTCAAGTAATTAAAATTTTCAATTTTATTACGCTACAATAGCTTACCATGTGGGATTCAATGCTGAATTCAACCGCCTGGTGGTGGGATTACAGCTGAGATTGGAAGGTATGTCAATTTTTCTTAGTTTTATTTATTTATTTGGGGTTTTACGTCGCTTTCAACACTGTACAGGTCATATCACGACGGGTAGTTGGAAGGGCAGAGGAAACCAGTACATAAGAGTTCGCTAGGGTTTTGTACTGTAAACTGCCGACCAACGGCACAATTTTTCTTAGATTTGAAGTAATATATATATTAGAATAGTGTTAGAAATACCAGTCTGAGTCCCATTTACAGCGCCCCAATCCCGAAGACCGGGCCTGTAAAGAGCCAAAAACCTAAATAGAATGGAAGACAGTGCTAAAACCGTCTAGATGTTTTGATTGTAGGACGGAAGTGCAACAGTGCTCACTTAGAGGTCTAAGGGTCCCTAGGGGCACTTCACGAGTGACAGACCAGTCCAATGGTTGGAATTCTCATAAAAATTTTTTGCCACCTGAACATGAGATTAATGACAACTTAATAAGTCCTTAATACAAATTACTTTGATAAACTAAAAAATAGCATCAGAGATGCCCGTACCCCACAGCCTAGGGAAATATTTTCAACACCATGAGATACAGAAGTACTGTATCAGTACAAACTTAAGGATACTTTCAGAGCACTGTCAGTTATATAAAGGTCCAAACAATGTTTAAATGGAGAAATAATGTTTAAAAGAAAGATCATGCATATAAAGATGAAGTATTAAAACATTCAATAACAAGATGACAGCATTAATCAGCAAACAAAAATTCAACCCTCTTTATCTACATCTGCAAGGCCCGAATTATGGTTTAGATGGTTTGAATATTACCATGCATACAGAAGTGGTAATACATTTAATGAATGCTTATGTGTGGTGTTGGAGCAAAATCTGTGGCTCACTTGATGAAATTCTATCTCTTACAATGGGAAGTTATGAAAGTAAAATTCTTAATAAATTCTAATATGACTTTAATAGTACTTAATCTGCATCAAAAGAGAGACCCAAAGGTGCAACAAGATTTTATAGGTCAAGGTCACTACGACAAGGTCAAAGGTCAAATTAAGGTGACACCATGATAATACACACCTATAGCCCCTAACCAATGTCCCTAGCAAGTATCAACTTCCTCAACCTTACGGTTTCCAAGATATAGCCCGGACAAGATTTTATAGGTCAAGGTCACTACGCCAATGTCAAAGGTCAAATCAAGGTCAGATCATGACGTTGCACAACTACATCCCCTAACCAATGTCCCTACCAAGTATCAACTTCCTACACCTTACGGTTTCCGAGATATAGTCCGGACAACATTTTATAGGTCAAGGTCACTACGGCAAGGTCAAAGGTCAAATCAAGGTCAGACCATGACACTGCACACCTACACCCCCTAACCAATATCCCTACCAAGTATCAACTTCCTACACCTTACGGTTTCCGAGATACAGCCCGGACAAGATTTTATAGGTCAAGGTCACTACGGCAAGGTCAAAGGTCAAATCAAGGTCACACCATGACGTTGCACACCTACACCCCCTAACCAATATCCCTACCAAGTATCAACTTCCTACACATTACAGTTTCCGAGATATAGCCCGGACAAGATTTTATAGGTCAAGGCCACTACGACAAGGTCAAAGGTCAAATCAAGGTCAGACCATAACACTGCACAACTACACCCCCTAGCAAATATCCCTACCAAGTATCAACTTCCTACACCTTACGGTTTCCGAGATATAGTCCGGACAACATTTTATAGGTCAAGGTCACTACGGCGAGGTCAAAGGTCAAATCAAGGTCAGACCATGACACTGCACACCTACACCCCCTAACCAATATCCCTACCAAGTATCAACTTCCTACACATTACAGTTTCCGAGATATAGCCTGGACAAGATTTTATAGGTCAAGGTCGCTACGGCAAGGTCAAATCAAGGTCAGACCATGACGTTGCACACCTACACCCCCTAACCAATATCCCTACCACGTATCAACTTCCTACACCTTACGGTTTCCGAGATATAGCCCGGACAAGATTTTATAGGTTAAGGTCACTACAGCAAGGTCAAAGGTCAAATCAAGGTCAGACCATGACGTTGCACAACTACACCCCCTAACCAATGTCCCTACCAAGTATCAACTTCCTACACCTTACGGTTTCTGAGATATAGTCCGGACAACATTTTATAGGTCAAGGTCACTACGGCAAGGTCAAAGGTCAAATCAAGGTCAGACCATGACACTGCACACCTACACCCCCTAACCAATATCCCTACCAAGTATCAACTTCCTACACCTTACGGTTTCCGAGATACAGCCCGGACAAGATTTTATAGGTCAAGGTCACTACAGCAAGGTCAAAGGTCAAATCAAGGTCACACCATGACGTTGCACACCTACACCCCCTAACCAATATCCCTACCAAGTATCAACTTCCTACACATTACAGTTTCCGAGATATAGCCCGGACAAGATTTTATAGGTCAAGGCCACTACGACAAGGTCAAAGGTCAAATCAAGGTCAGACCATAACACTGCACAACTACACCCCCCTAGCAAATATCCCTACCAAGTATCAACTTGCTACACCTTACGGTTTCCGAGATATAGTCCGGACAACATTTTATAGGTCAAGGTCACTACGGCGAGGTCAAAGGTCAAATCAAGGTCAGACCATGACACTGCATACCTACACCCCCTAACCAATATCCCTACCAAGTATCAACTTCCTACACCATACGGTTTCCGAGATATTGCCCGGACAAGATTTTATAGGTCAAGGCCACTACGACAAGGTCAAAGGTCAAATCAAGGTCAGACCATAACACTGCACACCTACACCCCCTAGCAAATATCCCTACCAAGTATCAACTTCCTACACCTTACGGTTTCCGAGATATAGCCCGGACAAGATTTTATAGGTCAAGGTCACTACGGCAAGGTCAAAGGTCAAATCAAGGTCACACCATGACGTTGCACACCTACACCCCCTAACCAATGTCCCTACCAAATATCAACTTACTACACATTACAGTTTCCGATATATAGCCTGGACAAGATTTTATAGGTCAAGGTCGCTACGGCAAGGTCAAATCAAGGTCAGACCATGACGTTGCACACCTACACCCCCTAACCAATATCCCTACCACGTATCAACTTCCTACACCTTACGGTTTCCGAGATATAGCCCGGACAAGATTTTATAGGTTAAGGTCACTACAGCAAGGTCAAAGGTCAAATCAAGGTCAGACCATGACGTTGCACAACTACACCCCCTAACCAATGTCCCTACCAAGTATCAACTTCCTACACCTTACGGTTTCTGAGATACAGCCCGGACAAGATTTTCAAACTCAAGGTCACTATGGCAAGGTCAAAGGTCAAATCAAGGTCAGACCATGACGTTGCACACCTACACCCCCTAACCAATGTCCCTACCAAGTATCAACTTCCTACACCTTACGGTTTCCGAGATACAGCCCGGACAAGATTTTATAGGTCAAGGTCACTACAGCAAGGTCAAAGGTCAAATCAAGGTCACACCATGACGTTGCACACCTACACCCCCTAACCAATATCCCTACCAAGTATCAACTTCCTACACATTACAGTTTCCGAGATATAGCCCGGACAAGATTTTATAGGTCAAGGCCACTACGACAAGGTCAAATCAAGGTCAGACCATAACACTGCACAACTACACCCCCCTAGCAAATATCCCTACCAAGTATCAACTTGCTACACCTTACGGTTTCCGAGATATAGTCCGGACAACATTTTATAGGTCAAGGTCACTACGGCGAGGTCAAAGGTCAAATCAAGGTCAGACCATGACACTGCATACCTACACCCCCTAACCAATATCCCTACCAAGTATCAACTTCCTACACCATACGGTTTCCGAGATATTGCCCGGACAAGATTTTATAGGTCAAGGCCACTACGACAAGGTCAAAGGTCAAATCAAGGTCAGACCATAACACTGCACACCTACACCCCCTAGCAAATATCCCTACCAAGTATCAACTTCCTACACCTTACGGTTTCCGAGATATAGCCCGGACAAGATTTTATAGGTCAAGGTCACTACGGCAAGGTCAAAGGTCAAATCAAGGTCACACCATGATGTTGCACACCTACACCCCCTAACCAATGTCCCTACCAAATATCAACTTCCTACACATTACAGTTTCCGATATATAGCCTGGACAAGATTTTATAGGTCAAGGTCACTACGGCAAGGTCAAATCAAGGTCAGACCATGACGTTGCACACCTACACCCCCTAACCAATATCCCTACCACGTATCAACTTCCTACACCTTACGGTTTCCGAGATATAGCACGGACAAGATTTTATAGGTTAAGGTCACTACAGCAAGGTCAAAGGTCAAATCAAGGTCAGACCATGACGTTGCACAACTACACCCCCTAACCAATGTCCCTACCAAGTATCAACTTCCTACACCTTACGGTTTCTGAGATATAGCCCGGACAAGATTTTCAAACTCAAGGTCACTATGGCAAGGTCAAATCAAGGTCAGACCATGACGTTGCACACCTACACCCCCTAACCAATGTCCCTACCAAGTATCAACTTCCTACACCTTACGGTTTCTGAGATACAGCCCGGACAAACTATTTCCCGCCGCCCGCCCACCCGCCCGCCCGGACGCCCGCCCATCCGGACACCATGGGTGAAAACAATACCCCGACAGCCTTTAAGGGCTGTGGGGTAAAAACAAAATGGCCTTACCCGTAACATCTTGAAGGTAAAAGAATACCTAGATCCTGGGATTAGACTCCTGAAGACTTGGTTGTAGCGGATGTGCCCCCCCCCCCCCCTTTTTTCTTTCCAAGGACAACTGGTCTGAGGGGAAGGATCTAGGACTTGTTGTGCCGCCACCACGGGTCTCAGATACATATTGTTGTCGTTGTCTGACCAAGTAAGGTCTTTTAGGTAAAAATTTGTAAATGTGTTGTGAGCTTTCCAGTGACAGGCTTGCATGATTTGGTCCACCGATACCCCACCGTAAAAAGGCCTTAGAGGCCACAAAGGCCCGGATGTCATGCGCTTTAACGTGGACCAAGTCCAAGGCTTGTTGGTCTGCTTGTTTATAACAAAGTAGGATGGTTTGTTTCAACCAGGAAGAGAGAGTAGCGGGTCTGATGTCTGAGGTATGTCCTTTCTTGAAGGAGATGAAAAGGAGGGACCGAGAACCTCTCAGATCTTTGGTTTGATCCAAATAGTACCTCAGGGCCCGCACCGGACACAGGGTCCTGTCTTCTTTGAATTGTCTATCTACAATGGTAGTCAAAGCAGGAATAGTCACCGGAGACACACTTTGAGAACCTTCTCTTGCTAGTTGGTTTTTGGCTATGAAATCAGAAGAAGGGAACAAGGCGACCTTTTCCCATTGGCCTAGATTAGATACTTTGTTTGCAACCCAGGCATGGATTTTGCTGCCGCGTTTGCCGGAGGCCAAAGCTAGCAAGAAAGCAGTTTTGAGGGTAAGATGTTTGAGGTCTGTCTTTCATATGCTCAAAGGGTGATTTTGTGAGCTCATTGAGAACAACAGAAAGGTTCCACTTAGGAAGATTTTTGGAACTTTTTGGACGATCCCTGTGGAAACTGGAGAGTAACCTATGAAGGTCTGCATTGCGTGCAATATGGTGGGCCGTTGGGCCCAAAGTGTCAACGATTGCAGTCCTGTAACCATCAATGGTCAAGGGGCGCCTGTTTAGGTCTTGGTACAGGTACATGAAAAAATCTGAGATTTGTTTCACAGATGGAGTGGAGAAATCCACCGAATTTTCTCTGCACCATTTTTCAAATAGGGCCCACTTTGACTTATAGATGGTCCTTGTTGATGACCGCTGAGGAGCAGCAATTCTCTCTGCCACCTCCACAGAGAAGCCTTGTTCTTGGAGTTGTCCCCTCCTAGACACCAGGCATGGAGGTTGAGCTGTTGTGGGTTGTTGTGGAACACATACTTGTGGGACTGTTTGAGTAGTCGTTGACACTGGGAGTTGTAGTGGGATCTCTGTTGAGAGCTGCACTAGGTCCCAAAACCAGGGCATCCCTGGTCAGCCTGGGGCTATTACGATGATCAGGCAATGGGATTGCTTGATCTTTTGGATCACCTTGTGAAGGAGAGCCGTAGGAGGGTAAGCATAGGCAGTGAGACTCGTCCAGTCTATGTTCAGAGCATCTATGTCCCAAGCCTTTGGGTCTGGGACAGGAGATACATACAGTGGAAGCTTGTGGTTCAGATGAGTGGCAAATAAGTCTACATGAGGTGTGAACCACGTTTGGCAGATCTGTTTGAACACCTGCAGATGCAGAGACCATTCTGTGGACTGCACTTGGTTGGACCTGGACAGAAGGTCGGCCATCACATTCAGGCACCCTGGAATGTGCCTGGCTTTCAATGTTATGTGATAATGATGGCACCAGGTCATAATCTTCCACAGAAGAGCACACATCTCTGCTGAGTGAGTTCCTCCTTGTTTGTTGATGTAGGCTACCACTGTTGAGTTGTCCGTAGCAACTAGCACTGTTTGGTTCTGGCACTGGTCCTTGAAGTCTCGAAGGGCCAGTGAGACCGCCTTCAATTCTAGGACGTTTATGTGTAGCCCTTTTTCCCGATCTGACCACAGACCCTTTGTAGAATTTTGATCTAAGTGAGCGCCCCAACCTTCGTTTGAGGCGTCGCTAAAGAGTTGGATACTGTGGTCCTTGGGATGAAGGTCTGCACCTTTCATCACGTTTGAGGGATTTTGCCACCAGTCTAGGTGGGCTGCAATGGCTTCTGTCCACGGAATGAGGCTGTCCAGCGACTGAGGATATCTCCAGTGCTCCTTGAGATGAAACTGAAAGGGTCTCATGTGAAGGCGTAACCTCCGGGACCATTTTCTCCGTTGAGGCAAGCAACCTAATTAGCGACATCAAACATCTTGCAGTCAAAACATGTTTTGACTTGAGTCGTAGGATCAAATCCTGAAGTTTGAGCCATCTCTCTTGAGTGGGTTTTACAAGGGCTGAATCTAGATAGTATTCGTAACCCACGAACGAAAACACCTGAGTAGGTTTCAGTTCTGATTTTTCCTGATTTACTATCCAACCCAAGGACTGAGTTAGGTCTACCACCGCCTGAGTGTTCACTTGGGCTTCCTCCTGCAACTGGGACCTGATCAGCCAGTCGTCTAGGTATTGGTGAATTCTGAGTCCTCTGGAGAGGGCCATTAGTTTCACTTCCTTTACGATCACTGTAAAGACCTGGGGGACTGTGGCTAGTCCGAATGGGAGGGAGGTGAACTGGAACAACTGTGACTTGTAGCAAAACCTTAGGTATTTCCTCGAGTTTGGATGGATGGGGATGTGTAGGTAAGCATCTGACAGATCTATCGACGATACCCACTCCCCTGGAATCAGAGAGGTCCTGATGGACTCTGGAGTTTCCATTTTGAACTTTTCTATGTGTAGAAAAGTGTTGAGCCTGCTTAGGTCTATGACTGGCCTCCACCTTTGGTGAGGCTTGGGTACTAGGAACAGGCGACTGTAAAACCTGAGAGATTTTACATTTTCCACCCTTTCGATTGCGTTCTTTGACAGGAGAGTCTGGATACAAGAGGCCAGGGCTTGGTCTTTTTCATGGGCCTTGTACTCTGACAGGATCAGAGGGAATCTGACCAAATTTGGCTTTGAAAGGAATGGCAGTACGTAGCCATTGGTGATAATGTTTAACACGTTTGGAGAACATTTGTTTGTTTGCCAGTCTCTCCTGAAAGAACGGAGGCGACCTCCTACTGGTGGACTGAGTGAGGCTTTGGAGGAGTCATTGTGAAGAGGGGCTTCCACGCCCTCTTCCCCTATTATGGGGTCGAAAATGACCCCTGGAGCCTCTGAAGTTCGGTTTCCCCCTTGCTGAGGAAAACGATTGGTTACTGCTTTGTGAGGAGTTGCCCCCATAAGGGCGTTTCCTGTAGGAGTCTCTTCTCTTGTTGTGGGGACCACGAAAGGGCTTATTCTGGTAGGGTGCGAAACCCTGAGAGTCTTTAGAGGTGCCTTTTTTGAGGAGGAAGTCTTCACCTTCCTTCACAAGTTGAGACTCGAACAAGGAAGGGTCCCAAAAGGATGAGTTCCTGAGTTCTTGGTGCCTCGTTTCCCCCAAATGAGGTTGTAAGAGGGTCATTTCGGCTTCGCGCCTAAGCAAGCCGGTATTAGCCATAGAATATAATTCCCTCTGGAGAATATGGGCTAGGGATTTGCGGAGGCATGTAAGGCCCTGTGTTGGATAAGAACTGTTTTCTTCCAAAAATCCATGTACTCACAGACTTCCTTATATCCGCGCTTTGCTGCTTTTTCAGGATTGGCACCTTTTTGGATCTGAGACTTGATCTTCTTGACTTGTCTTTATTCGTTTGGTGGATGGACATTTTAAAGGCAATAAAAGACGTACAATATAAAGGGGCTGAACCGAGGAAAACTCAAAACACGCGAAAACAAGAAATATACTTATCCTGTCAAAATAAAAATTTTACAGAATGATCTATGTTATATAATAAAAGAAATATCCAAAACAGAACCTCCAACAATAAGTAAAAGCTGAGAAATAAATGAAAATGTCTGTATATTTACAAACTGCTACCAGTTCAACGTGGCCAATGAGAAAGTAGGGTGATTGGTCAGAAGTTATCACGTGACGACAACGAGAGGCTACGGCCAACTACAAATGTCTTTTTTTCTTAGACGTTGGCCATGATGCCTTATGGCCATCCGAGTACAGCATTGAGTCCCACATGGTAAGCTATTGTAGCGTAATAAAAGCAATAGTTTTCAAGTTATAACTGATTTACTCAACAGTGAAAACCTGAAAATAGCTATTGCTGAGCTATGCAATGAGCTACAGGTCTGCAACTTTATTATGTTATAGCTGACCCAAAAGTGGGTGAATAACATATTTAAAGACAATACTCTAAATGCAATAGTTTTCAAGTTACAATTGATTTACTCAACAGTGATAACCTAAAAGTAGCTATTGCTCATCTACGCAATGAGCTACAGTTCTACAATTTCACTATATTATAGCTGACCTGACCCAAAAGTAGGTGAATAACATGTTTAAGCAAAATTCTCTAAATGCAATAGTTTTTGAGTTACAACTCATTTACACAACAGTGAGAACCCAAAAGTAGCTATTGCTCAGCTATGCTACCAGCTACAGGTCTGCAACTTTACTATATTATAGCTGACCCAAATGTTTAATAACATATTCAAACAAAATTCTCTAAATGCAATAGTTTTAGGGTTAAAACTGATTTACTCAACAGTGAGAACCTGAACGTAGCTATTACTCAGCTATCCAATGAGTTACAGGTCTGCAGTTTTACTTATACTGTGTTATAGCTGACCCCAAAGTAGGTGAATAACATATTTGAAGACAAGAGGGTCAAAGATGCCCCAAAAATGCAGGTTGCGCAGGCAGCAATAAGGTCAGCGACTGCTGTAATTACATTTTGAAACAAGGAAAGAAATGTTAGGTCACCCAGTTAAGGTGAATGTGTTAGACGTGCTAAGGAATGTAAAACTTGTAATCTAGGTTACATAATTGTATCTATGCTATAAATGGACAAACAAAAGGACGAAATTACACCAATTTCGAAAGCAACTTAGCTAGGATGGTGATGTATTTCCCTGTAAAGTTTGAATTCGATTGGACAAACCGTTTTCGAGTTAGAGTCTGGAAACAGAAATGTTGACGGACAAATGGACAAAAAACAGACAAACGAATGGACGGAATTACACCAATTTCGAAAGGAACCTAGCTATGACGGTGATCTATCTCCCTGTCACATTTGAATTCGATTGGACAAACCATTTTTGAGTTAGAGTCCGGAAACGGAAACTATGACGCACTGACAGAATTACACCAATTTCGAAGGAACCTAGCTGTGATGGTGATCTATCTCCCTGTCAAGTTTGAATTCGATCGGACAAAGCATTTTCGAGTTAGAGTCCGGAAACGAAAATATGGACGGACAGACGGACGTCGGACACATCAATCTAATAGGCGGGTTGGTTACACACAACCCGCCTAAAAATACTCCAAATGCAGAGGTTTTCAAGTTACAACTCATTTACTCAACGGTGAGAACCTCAAAGTAGCTATTGCTCAGCTACACTGCAAGCTACAGGTCTGCAATTTTACTATGTTATAGCTGACCCCAAAGTAATGAACATCATATTTGACGAAAATACTGTAAATGCATTCATTTTCAAGTGACAACTGATTTACTCAATAGTGATAACCTCAAAGTAGATATTACTCGGCTATGCAATGAGCTAAATTTTACTATGTTATAGCTGACCTAAAAGTAGCTGAATAACATATTTATACAAAATTGTCTAACTCTAATACTTTTCAAGTTACAAGTGATTTTACTCACTATGGAAGGTACCAAAAAGTCAGAAACTAGCTATTACTCACTTAGCTATTGGGATAGACTCCCAAGTTACTCACCACATTGTAGCTATCGAAAAAGTAGCTGAATAACATATTTTTCCAAAATGCTCTAAATGCATTACTTTTCAAGTTATAAATGATTTAGTGCATGATTTCATCAATTTTAATGCATTAAAAATTATTTTAAAAATCCATATAAAAACTAGACCTACGCATCGGAGACCGATGCAAATTTGCATCCACCGAAAAGACAACTCGCCAAAGCCAGTGAACCACTGTTTGACCTTGAAGGAGGGGCCCAAGGTCAAATCTAACATCAGAAAATTCCTAGCCCAAGATTTCGTATGAATTGGTTTTGTACTGTAAACTTATCAATAATAAGCGAGTTATAAGCACTTTTAACTTTGGCTATCCTCGTTTGACCTTGAACAAGGGGCCCAAGGTCAAATCCGACCACGCCAGAAGATTCCCAGTCCATGATTTTCTATAGGTTGGTTTACCATCCCAACCCTCTAGGACCAATAATAAGCGAGTTATAAGCACTTTTAACTTTGGCTATCCTCTTTTGACCTTGAACGAGGGGCCCAAAGTCAAATCTGACCACACAAAAAGATTCCCAGCCCATGAGTTTCTATAGGTTGGTTTACCATCCCAAACCTCTAGGAGCAATAATAAGCGAGTTATAAGGACTTTTAACTTTGGCTATCCTTGTTTGACCTTGAAGGAGGGGCCCAAGGTCAAATCAGATCACACCAGAAGATTCCCAGCCCATGAGTTTCTATAGGTTGGTTTACCATCCCAAACCTGTAGGACAAATAATAAGAGGGTTATAAGCAGTTTTAAGTTTGGCTGTCCTCGTTTGACCTTGAAGGAGGGGCCCAAGGTCAAATCCGACCACACAGAAAGATTCCCAGTCCATGATTTCCTATCTGTTGGTTTACCATCCCAAACCTCTATGACCAATAATAAGTGAGTTATAAGCACTTTTAACTTTGGCTATCCTCGTTTGACCTTGAAGGAGGGGCCCAAGGTCAAATCCGACCACACCAGAAGATTCCCAGCCCATCATTTCCTATATGTTGGTTTACCATCCCAAACCTGTAGGACCAATAATAAGTGAGTTATAAGCACTTTTAGCTTTGGCTATCCTCGTTTGACCTTGAAGGAGGGGTCCAAGGTCAATTCTGACAACATCAGAAGATTCGCAGCACATGATTTCCTATAGGTTGGTTTCACATTGCAAACCTCTAGGACCAATAATAAGGGAGATATAGGCACTTTTAAAGTCCGCTATGTGGGTTACTTCGGCACTCCGTGGATAACCTTGAATTAAGAGCTTCAAGGTCAAATGTGTGCAAGGTTGTAGAAGACATGTATATCTGTTATACATATCACCTATGAAGAGATTCAACCTTCTACCTATGAGAAACAGCCAGTAGAAAAATGTGGATTATTTTCAAAGAAATGCCAATCTTGTTTTTCAGAATGAGGCTATTTTCCTTCCCAGAGAAGCTTACCCATCAATGAAGATATCCTGCAAATTTGGTGAACCTAGCTGCTGTCCTTTTCCTCTTAGAGCGTTAACGCCGAAAATCTCTCTACATGCGGCGGCGTAGCGAATGCTAAACCAAAGTATCCACCGGATGCTTCCGGTGGATACAATAATTAAGACAGATCCAGGACTGATACCCATACAAGGGAACCTCATTGTAGCCTAGTACATGTATGCAAGACAATAGAAACATCCCTGCAATAGTCAATGAGAAAATAAGTGATTTAGTGCATGATTTCATGAATTTTAATGCATTAAAAATTTTTAAAAATTCATAAAAAAAAATTAAGAAAGATCCAGGTCTGATACTCACATAAGGGAATCTACTTGTTGTCTAGTACATATATGCAAGATATGAGAGAAATCCCTGCAATAGTCAATGAGTAAATTGTGATAAAGTGATAAAATTTTCACACTTTTGGTGGGGGTACCTCACTTGTAATGGTTCTAGCAAACTGACAAACAAACAGATCTGCATGTCTTGAACATTTTTCATCATCAATAGATAAGGCATCGTTAAAAAAAACAAAAAAAAACAAAACAGCATGACTCTGGGTCTTGTAGTTTTGGAGAAGTAGCTCATGCGTACGCCGCAGAGCGATGCCATAATGTCAGCTGACATAAAAATATGAAGCTGTAAAATTTATTAACTGGAGAATAGCAGTCAATGGAAATAGCATAGTTATGTAAAACCAGTTGTAGCAATCCATATATCCTTGTCATAAGAGAAAGATGTCTCAAATATGGCAGCTGAACACACTTTGGCACACTTTTGGCACTTTGTAATCAGTTGCAGCAATCCATATATCCTTGTCATAAGAGAAAGATGTCTCAAATATGGCAGCTGAACACACTTTGGCAGAGCAAAAAGTTCACACCTGTTAAACATATCACCTATGAGGAGATTCAATCTTCTACCTACAAGAACCAGCCAGTAGAAAAAGGTAGATATTTTTCAAAGATATGCCCACGGCGGCCATCTTGTTTTTCAGAATGAGGCTAATTTCAGTTGCAGAGAAGCTTCCCATGAAGATATCCTGCAAATTTGGTGTAGTTTTCCTCTGAGAGCGTCGTCGAAAATCTCTCTACTCGCGGTGGCAGCATAGCGAACGCTAAACCAAAGTATGCACCAGATGCCTCCGGTGGATACAATTATATAAACAATGTAGAAAAAAGGTTATTTCTGATCTAAGTTGGCAATAACTTCTCTAATGTGCGGAGTTAAAGGTTGCCTAAAAAGGGATCTTTGATGGATCAACCTTAATATGTGACCAAGTTTGAAAATAAAAGGTTGATGCATTTTTTTCAATTATTGCAGGCCCAAGAAAATTTCTATGGTATTGGCCATTGACGAACCTGAATCCAGTATATCCGCCAACTTTCCCCTGGGAATATGATGCTGGTAGCCCACAAAATAGAACACTTGGGTTGAGGATAGATCGGATTCCTTCTGTTCATCATCCATCTCAAGCCTGAATTGAGATATATTTGGATCTGGGGTGGGTACGTGTACATAGGCATCTGGCAAATCATGGAGCAAGCCCATTCACCTATGTTTAGAACTCCCTTTAGACTGTGGAGTGTCCATTTTGTACCATCAAATAAGGATTTAGATGGCTTAGGCAACCTACTGGTCTCAACTTATCTTATATCAGAGGATGTTTGGTAGGGAAGTTAGTTCTGAAAACAGAGTTCGTAGCCATCTTTAATAATATGCTAGACAATTTCTGAGCATCACTTTTTTCCTGTCTCTTCTAAAATACTTTAACTGCCCCAACTCCCTGCCTCTCATTGGTAAGTGGTCATTGTTTTTGGATGGGTTCCCATCATTGGGATGACTTCTATGGGGTCTGCTCCTTTATAGATTAGCTTTTGGGTTGTCTTTGAACTGAAGTTCACATTGCAGAAGCATATTCTATTACTTCAGTGCACTTTCAGATGCACTCAGCAAAGCTGGCATTCTTGGGCATTCTCCTCAACAGTAGTTGAGTGGATATTAGTCCGGTGAAATTTGAGAGTGGGAGAGGAACCCTTGCTGAATTAGCCCCTGGGCAACATAAGATTTTGAAAATTTGCATCCCATTCTTACAAAGTGTTTAAGAGAACACTACTGACTAGCCAATAGTTGTATGGTCCCTTAGAGCAGGATTCATCTAAAAAAATTTTTGAAATGCCTTATATTGGCGTTTCTTATTACAGGGACATCTGACCTTGGGTCAGTGATCTTGGATTTTGAGCATGTCACAAGTATTAGGTCTAAGTCTGGCATCTCCTGGGAGAGAATAAATACAGCATCTTCGCCCTCAATTCATGCAGGATCTAGAAGGAAATGACCAGCCTTCTTCCACCTGTTTTCAAACAATTTAATGGACCTTGACCCCTTATTGGTATGGGAGATATACAGACACGGAAGTTTTAACCCACCAATTTTTGACATTTCTTGACTTGGCCTTTTACTCTGTGTGTGTGTGTGTGTGTGTGTGTGTGTGTGTGTGGGGGGGGGGGGGGGGGGGGGGGGGAGGGGCTCCACTCAATGTACTTGGGAAGCAAGGGATACCCACATTTCACAAGGGATACCCACATTTCCCATATCATTGGTTTACGCGTTCGTACGCGTTCATATTTTTATAAAGTTTTCTAAAAATAATTTTTCAAACATTTTGCAGCCTGTATGGGTTACTTTTGTATGACATTCTATGATCCAAAATGATATTGGGTGGGGCAGGTGGGTGCATGGGAAAAACCCAAACCCTTACTTTGAAAGGGTGAGAAACAAATTCAATGGACAGATCAGGTGACAAAGACAACATGTCCACAGCTTCGTACAAAAGGTAGATCCCATAAAGGTTTATATTAACAAACTTATCACTGCTACCAATGATGTTTCTACAGATATGGTCTGGAAAAGGTTAAATTTGAATATTTCTATATTTAATGAAGAGGCTGTTGTTGATAGGGACAAATATTTCTGAATGAACAGTCTATGTGCCACATGCGGCATGTTACTCAGTAACTGAAGGAGTTGAATACTGAGTTAATTTGAAGTAATGAAAAGAACTCACTGTTGGGACATAAATTACAAATTTGGTGACAATAACATCAACCCCACTGGATATATTTCACAAAGCTTCCCTTTCTATAGGTCTCCATATTTACATAGTTCTCTAAAATAATTTTTGCAACATTTTGCAACCTAAATGCATTAAGTTTGTATTAGATTCTATGTTCCACAATGACTTGAACTTTCTATGAAATTGTGGTTTTCTGTCAAACAAATTTGCAAATTTAAAAAGTTAATACCTAATGAACAACATGCTAAACCGGTCGGTGCAGACCGGCCTGCAAAACGTCAGAAAAAGACGTCCTGTTTTTCCACTGTCAGGGTCGGTCCAGTACTGTGCATTCGCTAATGCTAGGTGGTGCATGATACTTCCTTCTTCTCTAAACAGCATGACTTCATAGCATTTTTTTCATTGTCTAAACCTATTTAGACCCCTAGTAAACTAAAAGCGGGGTCGGCTGGGAGGGCCTCACCTGTCCATTAGGCAAACCATTACTTAATAAAAATTTAATTTACTTATTAAATTTGGAATTTTATTGTTAAAACATCTTACCTAATGGACAATATGCTATATTAACGATCGCTTGGTAGGTGGGTCAGTTACTAGGGACTGCAAATGAATTAAAAAATTCAGGCAACAAAGGCAAACAGGACTCCAGTCAGTCCTATAGGTCGGTTGCCAGCAGCATAACAAGCAGCATGTTGTCCCCCCTTTTCAATAGACCTGCTGTGAGGAAAAGAGAGGTATGACTTCGGTCCCTGTAGAGGTCCTCATAGAAGGGAGCAGATAAACTGATTTGATGATCGATTTACCCTGATGTAAGAATAGGGCGTCCTGATCAGAGAGCTCATAGCATAGGATCACTGTTTGCTTGATCCATTAGTACCAGGGGAGATATCTTGTCGCTCTGACAATAGGATAGGGCTCTGACTGGACACAGGAACCTACAAGCCTTAAGTAATTTATCCAGAGTTGGGGCCAGGGCTGGAATATCCACTGGGGCCACACTGTCTGGACCCTCTGTGGCCAGCTGGTTCTTGGAGATGAAGCTGGTTGAGGGGTAAAGAGACACATTGGAACAGTCTGATTGGTGTCTGATGTTCTTATTTAGCCAAGCGTGGCTCTCACTCCTGTGTTTGCCAGAATCCATAGTTAAGTATTGAAGGTCAAATGCTTCAAGGAGGCCTTTAAGGGATTTAAAGAGAGCCTTTGTAAGCTGGTGAAGCACCAGGGAAAGGTTCCAGGAGGAGATACCCATCCAACCCTTGGGTCTGTCTCTGTAGAAGCTATCCAAAAGACGATCGAGATTCTCATCTTTGCTGACATTAATGAGCGAATTTCCCAGTTTGACTGCAATGGCTGATCTCTAACAATCAATAGTACTTGGCTGTAACTTCCTGTCCTGGAAAAGATACAAGAGGAAGGCAGCTATGGATCTGATGGCACCACTTTGTAAAAATGGTACAGTTTGCCTTGTGAGGCCTTGAGTGTTACCCGTTTCCTGGAATACCAAGTTAGGACTGACCACAGAAGGGCACACAATGGGTCCGACCTCATGCCTCCTTCCTTGTTTATATAGGCAACCACTGTGGTGTTGTCTGCTGCTATAAGTATTATCTTGTTTGAGCAGAAGTCTTGGACTTGGCCAGAAAGGACCGCTTTTAGTTCCAGATAGTTCATATGCAAGTTGCTTTCTGGAAGGGACCAAGTTCCCCTTGCAGTGTGTTCCCCAAAATGAGCGCAACCTTATTTTGATGTGTCTGTAAAGATGTGCAGAGCATGACGGAGGGTGTGTGTGTAACGGTTGGCCTTGATGAATATTTTCTTCCTGGAGCCACCATTTTAAGCAAGGGTGGAGTGACCTTGGGATGGGGATCACCTTTTCTGGTGATTCTAGTACACTCCAATTCTTTTTCAAGTGCCGCTGTATTGGTCTCATATGGAGCTGACCTAGGTGGACTTGCTTCTCTGTGGCTGTTAGCGACCCTATTAAGGAATCAGCTGCCTGGCTTGGCAGGTCAGCCTGGAGAGTAACTGCTGTATTTTTGCCTTTACGGTCTGCCAATGCTCTAGGGTGGGTCTGACCTTGCCCTCCTTAAGGTCGAACTGGTAACCTACAAAGTCGAAGACTTGTTTGGGGTCCAGTTCTGATTTTCCCATGTTTACCATCCAACCCAATTCCTGCACAGATCTATTAGAGTTTATATATGGAGAGAGGGTTGGTGGGATCTGGCTCTGACCAACCAGTTGTCTAGGTACTGATGGATTCTTATACCATTGTATAAACCCATCAGTTTAACCTCCTTCGCCACCACTGTGAATCCCATGGATGATGTGGACAGACCGAATGGTAGTGCTTTAATTGGTAGGATTGACCTTGAATGTGAAAACGTAGGTATTTCCTGAACTGGCCCCATATGAAATGTGGAAGTAGTCGTCCTTAAAATCTATGTACCTTACCCACTCCCTGGCTGAAGGGAAGATCTTACAGTTTTTTGGTGTTACCATTTTGAATTTCTCTGACTTTAGAAAATTATTCAGGGTACTCAAGTCCAAGATAGGTCTCTACCTGTTGTTGGGTTTTGGTACCAAGAAAAGTCAGTTGAAGAAACCTAGAGATTTCCGAGTTCTGACCAGTTCTACATAAGTGCATGTAATGCCTCTGTCAGGTAGCTGTTCCTGAGAGGATGTACATAGCCACTTATGATAGTCAACCTTGTCAAATTTGGTCGGATTCAGAAAGGGAGAGTGTAGCCTTCTCTGATGATTCTTATGACCTTGGGAATGGCTCCCAGGGCTGCCTGTTTCCCAAAATTAGTGCAATCTGACCCCTACAGGTACACCTGGAGTAGCAACTGTGACATTCATGACATTCTGGACAAAACTCAATTGATCTACACAGGAAACATCTTTCACAAACTTTACTGATTTTACAATAATGGGTCTTAAGCCTTTTTTTTTGCAGCTGCGTTGCAGCAGGTACATGATCTGCAACAAGTGAGTTGAGTTTAAAGTCTGGTAATGTTCTACGCTGTCTTTACTCCTGGTCAGTTGTGTCACACACACTGGAGCTATATAGTAATTGTCATTTATACAACGACTGACCCTTGGCCAGTCAGGAGGTGTAGTTGCATGTCTTGCCCCAACCTTTCTTGTGTCCATGGCTAATCTTCTTCCATGCTGGTTGGTCGGTGTCCTTTGAAGACTTCTATTTTCTCTTGTAAAGATGATGTCCCTTCTTGTGAGATTATGATCCTGAATAGCCCTTTTTGCAAGTGTGCTATGTCTTCCTCTGCTCTCCTGAGTACATTGTCCAGGAACAGTGTAGCCATGTTAAGGGGAGCCGTTATGAGCGCATTCAGTGTGTCCTGTTTAATGCTAGATCGTAGGTGATCAAAATAAAAGTCACATCTTGCCAGTGTCCATAAAAATGAATACAAAATCAGACAAATGCTGCATAGTCATGGCCATTGCTAAACTGATGCTCTGATTGAAGTCCATGAGGAAGTGCAATTCATCTGTGGCCATCTGACACTTACTGGAAGATTTTGCTTTCCTTTGGTCACCTTGAATGACCTTCAGTTGTCTTTGCATAGCATCCTGTACTCCGAGTAAGCATTGGTTGAACCCTGCTACCTGGTTGCACATGAAACTGGATTCTTTCGCTGCTTTCTCCCACTTCCTCAGGTTTCTTGGGAGATGCGTCTGGACGCAAGTGGGGTAGATTGCAGGCCTGAAGATCTTAGAATCCAGCTGTAGGACCTATTCAAACGTGCTAACTTGTACCAGAAGGTTTGTTAGCTACAGTTTCTTTATCTGAAAGCACATCTGATCATACCACTTGTTCTGTGACCTTGCTGTTTTAATGAACTGGTCATGCTGCAGTCCACTGGCATCAGACGACTTTGAAGGATAACCTTCAACAAGAGTTAAGTTCAATCTGTCGAACTTTTTACACTGCCAGTCATCAGTATGTAAGTTCACAGATATCTTGCCTGTAAATTGAGGTTTAGGAGCTGCAAATGGGTTCTTGTCGGTTGAGGAAGATGCAGAGTCAAAATCTGGTGTGACTCTATCCGATGTACCACCTAATGCCCTTGTTTCCCGGTAGGACTGTTCTTCAGAGAGCAATACGTCCTGGTTGGCAGTAACAGAGTCCTTGTCATGCTCAAGCAATTCGCCTTCTTCCTCAGTCAGTCGGTGAACATGGTGGGTAGGGTTGGTGTCCATTTCAGCCTCCTGGTTAGTCCGGTCGGTGAGGTGACATGGCTCTTGATGTGCAAGCACTCAATTCTGCTGTACAGGAGCCTGGTCAGTAGCTGTGGTTGGTGGAATGAATGGCCTAACCAGTCAACTGCTCTGCCCAGTGGCTATTTAGCAGGTGGCACTTTCACAGCCAGCTTCCAGCAACACCTCGATTTGTGAAAAATGTTCTGACCACTTGGCATCCAGTTCTTTGATGTCTTTCTCGTAGGTAGACTTGGAAGGGGTAGATTTCTTGGATCTCTTCTGTTCCTTAACTTCTTCAGGGGACTTGGTAGATTTTACACTCTTAATTACAGAGACGAGATCTGGATCTAAGAGAGTCACAGTTTCACCAGAGTCTTTCTTGACAGAGTTTTCACCCCCTATTTTCTTTCTTCAATTTATAAGGTGTAGCGAGCCAAGTTTTCTGTTCAAAGTTATGGAGTCACAATACCAGCATTCTTGTTTCAACATGCAGGGATCCATGCCTTGCCCCTTGTCTCGACATCTTGCACGAGTGTGCTGATCAAAGGCTGACATTAAATGGCTGCAAGCCTTTCTATTCTGTCAAAGAGATGCCATAGGGTGTAAACAATATAATATCTTTGCTTCAGATGAAAATAAGAGTCACTTCCATAGAAAATGGAAGACTTTCTTCAACCAGACATTGCGTCTCAATGCAGTGTATCCCCGGATGGGACATGTTGAAGTGTGACATACAGATTGATATACACCATTATAGGTATGAAGGACCACATTCGACCTTCAAGGAGGGCTCCAAGGTCAAATCTGACCCCGCCCAAAAGATTTGGGGCGCATGATTTCCTGTACCCCAACCAATGTCCCTACCAAGTATCAACTTCCTACACCTTACGGTTTCTGAGATATAGCCCTGACAAGATTTTACAGATCAAGATCACTAAGGCAAGGTCAAATCAAGGTCACACCATGACGTTGCACACCTACACCCCCTAACCAATGTCCCTAGACTACGTCTCAGCAGGGGTAGTCTTATATGAAACAACTGCCTTCTTCCTGTCGATAACTGGAATCAGCAGATTTTCTCTGTAACCAACAATCCTCTGTAACCAGCAAGCCTGTATGCTGGTACTCCATCATGTACTCAACCTCCAAAGCCATTTTCAATAGTTTCCATTTAATATAGTTGGCATTAAGTGTGAAAATATCTCCAAAAAGGCCAAAAATGGCCTCGGTGAGGTACTTTGGCAGACTGTGGATGACCTTCAATGAAGAGCTTCAAGGTCAAATTATATATATGTATTATATATACCAGCCATAGGATGATCTAGCTTTCTGTATATGCGAACTGGGCCAAAATGTGAAAAAATGGCCAAAATGTGACCTTTAAGAGGCCACCAGTGACCTTGAAATTGAAGGTCAAGGTCACAAAACAATAGTGTTCGTGGCATTGCCCATATATACCCACATACCAAATTTGAAAGGTCTAACAAAATATTTTTTAAGTTATCGCGTCCGAAAGGAAATCTCTGCAGTGGCGGGGGCTTTCGTCCGGGGATACAAATATCCAGCGCAACCAAACACACATCTGCACAGTACACGCGCCAAACAAAACGATGCTATGACATCACACTGTCTAGATAGGAAAGAAGTATGATGCGCCACCTAGCAAAATACTCTACTGGACAGACCTTGCCAGTGGAAACACAGGACGTCTTTTTCTGATGGTTGGCAGGCCGGTCTGTGCTAACCAGTTAAGCACATTGTCCATTAGGTAAGATGTCTTAATGCAATAAAAAGTTTAAAATTTCTTCCAAAACATAGGACATCCTGCAAATATATGTGTTACAAAATGTGCTGGAAGATTTAAAGGTCTCATTAGCTCAGAAAGCTGATACTCTAACCAGTGGGAAATGACCACCTAAAATGTCTGCAGTGAGCATGAGTATTTGAATTAACTATCCCCCCCAAAACTGAAAGAGAAATTATACAGAGATATCTAGGTTATATACAAACACATAGATATATGCATATTAGCATTGTAACAGCACACACACACACACACACTTCTCAACAGTCACAAACAGGTCAAAACTGAAAACTACAAATAGAACCAAGAAACAGAAATGTATGTACAACATTAAGGTGATAAAAACTATAAGATGTAATTATTATATTTATTTAAATATATACTAAAAGGTAAAGAAACACAATAATAGGAACCAACACACAAACAATTAATGTGAATTTATGTTATCATAAAAATTGTTATGGTCAATTTTGAAGCTGTGGTCATTAATCCAGATGGGTTGCTCAGATTTTCTTTTTCAGAGACAAACAATAGGTCAGCATGAGTCGCACAAAAATTATATTGACTTTCTCAATTAAAAACTTGGTATAGACTATACTGTTCATATATTATTTGAGGTCAGTGTGAAAATATCATATTCAACCTTAAATACTTATATATATATAAAAGATCTTGATCAATGCAGCTTACTCCTAGTAATTAAAATTTTAATGAGCTAAACACATAGGTCTACCTATTGTAAACTCTATAAAAATAAGACTTTCTATCAAAATAGTGTGACAGAAGACTTTCTAAATATATTTTCCCATTTACTCTTTAGAACTAATCTATCAATATAAATATTTATGTGCATTATTTAATGTGGCGATTTTCCATGAGATTTGTGAAGTATGTCAGCACACAAACTGTGAGAATTAACCTATTGTTAGCTGAAAAAGAAAATACCCATGACAATATTGCCACCATAAACCCAGCAGAATGTGAGTGCAATTTACAAAGTACAGAACTATACAAAATCGGGAAGCTGAGAAATTATAGCCCTTGTGTGTATGACAATTTTGTTAATGGCAGAAATCTGACAAGAAAATTGAAAGAAAAATAAATAAAGAAAATAGGCGCTTGTCATGATTTGAAGGGATTTGAATGGATCAATCTGTTCCAATCATAAATTGTGTGAAGACTACAAAGCATACTAAATCTGAGTATATGTTTTAGAAGTACTATATGTGTATACATAATGTCACAAATGTTAAAACTTTAAGCTAAAACATGAACTAGATATACTACTGATAAACTGTTTACTGACACATTGTAAGCACATTTTAATCAATTACCATGAAAAAAATTAAGGGGAAAAAATCAACAATCATGCAATCCTGTAATTAATAAGCTGTTGCAAATAGCAATTGCTAAAGAATTCAATCTGAAGCCACCTCATTAGGTATGTATAGATATAAATACTAAATAAAACAAACATGAACTTTGTGAACCATTCACAGAAAAAACAAGTTCTAATTGATTTTGTGTCTAACAAACAGCAACAAAAAGCTAACTTTAAACACAAACAATAAAAGGTTGTGTTTATTGTTGAAAACCATCACAAGAAGTGGAATGTCAATGTTTTACTCGCCAGTAACAACACAACATACATTTTTGATTAAATAAGAAATTCAAAGCAAGGTAAATAGGAATAATTGTACATAATTATATATATATATGAATAATATATATATAGTGTTTTCATACATTGAAGATACTTATTCAACAGTATATAACAAATAGTTCGCAAGGATATGCAAGGGTGATTCATTCTTTTTTTTTTTTTTTTTTTTTGATATTTGCGGCAAATGACACAGTTTTACACTCAAATATTTCAGATCAAAAGCCCAGACTCGAGAATTGTTTCTATTCCTTCTACAACAAAATATATCACTACGCCCCCCCCCCCCCCCCCCCCCCCCCCCCCCATGATAAAGACCTCTGCATGTCCCTGCTCAGCTGTAACTAGTACAAAGGTTTTGTGATATGACACGTCAACATGAATTAATAAATACTACCAATAATAACTAGAGGATCGCTCGCAAAAAAAAAAAGATAATGTTTTTGCATAGCAAAAACAAAGCGTCCCGAAAAGGATATAAAGGTGAGTGCTAAAGTATTAAGAAAATGCTTCGTTTCTAGCCTTATACTGTTGTGGCAACCAAAGTCAGCGCAGTCTGCTCTATCTAGCACGGTTTTCAAGATATAAGCATTTTTGTGTTTTGCAAAAAATAAAAAAATTAAAAATGTCCGCTATATTTGGCGAGACAAAAATATTTTGAAAATTGGCATGGCTACTCTGCAGAGATACCCAGCAGGTCCAAAATTTTGTTGAGTTTACTCCATATAGCACGGTTTTCGAGATATAAGCATTTTTGTGTTTTGCAAAAACTTTGAAAATTCAAAATGGCCACCATTTTTGGGGAGACAAAATTTTTTGTCAAGACCACTGCCGTGGTGTGTATCTCCCGCCGAGCATTAAAGCAGAATAAATAGCTTTTCCGAGATATTCACAATTTTTCATTTTCGTGTGTGAAAGGTCTTCCAAAAGTAGGTGAATGAGTTATTTGAGAAAAATTGGCTATCTGCAATACTATTAAGAGATAATTCACATTTACTCATTTTGAGTAGGTGAATAATTATCTATGGGTCTGAAACTTCACCAAGTGAAAGCTCTCCCACAAGTAGGTGAATGAGTTATTTGAGAAAAATTGGCTATCTGCAATACTTTTAGAGATAATTCGCATTTACTCATTTTGAGTAGGTGAGTAATTAGCTATGGGTCTGAAACTTCACCATGTGAAAGCTCTCCCACAAGTAGATGAATGAGTATTTGATAAAAATTGGGTATCCGCAATACTTTTACAGATAATTAGCATTTACTCATTTTGAGTAGGTGAATAAATAGCTATGGGTCTGAAACTTCACAGAGTGAAAGCTCTCCCAAAAGTAGGTGAATGAGTTATTTGAGAAAAATTGGCTATCTGCAATACTTTTAGAGATAATTCACATTTACTCATTTTGAGTAGGTGAATAATTAGCTATGGGTCTGAAACTTCACCAAGTGAAAGCTCTGCCAAAAGTAGGTGAAGGATTTATTTGAGAAAAATTGGCTATCTGCAATACTTTTAGAGATAATTCGCATTTACTCATTTTGAGTAGGTGAGTAATTAGCTATGGGTCTGAAACTTCACCAAGTGAAAGCTCTCCCAAAAGTAGGTGAATGAGTTATTTGAGAAAAATTGGCTATCTGCAATACTTTTAGAGATAATTCGCATTTACTCATTTTGAGTAGACGAGTAATTAGCTATGGGTCTGAAACTTCACCAAGTGAAAGCTCTCCCAAAAGTAGGTGAATGATTAATTTGAGAAAAAATTGGCTATCTGCAATACTTTTAGAGATAATTCGCATTTACTCATTTTGAGTAGACGAGTAATTAGCTATGGGTCTGAAACTTCACCAAGTGAAAGCTCTCCCAAAAGTAGGTGAATGAGTTATTTGAGAAAAATTGGCTATCTGCAATACTTTTACAGATAATTCGCATTTACTCATTTTGAGTAGGTGAGTAATTAGCTATGGGTGTGAAACTTCACCAAGTGAAAGCTCTCCCAAAAGTAGGTGAATGATTAATTTGAGAAAAATTGGCTATCTGCAATACTTTTAGAGATAATTCGCATTTACTCATTTTGAGTAGGTGAGTAATTAGCTATGGGTGTGAAACTTCACAGAGTGAAAGCTCTCCCAAAAGTAGGTGAATGAGTTATTTGAGAAAAATTGGCTATCTGCAATACTTTTAGAGATAATTCACATTTACTCATTTTGAGTAGGTGAGTAATTAGCTATGGGTCTGAAACTTCACAGAGTGAAAGCTCTGCCAAAAGTAGGTGAATGAGTTATTTGAGAAAAATTGGCTATCTGCAATACTTTTACAGATAATTCGCATTTACTCATTTTGAGTAGGTGAGTAATTAGCTATGGGTCTGAAACTTCACAGAGTGAAAGCTCTCCCAAAAGTAGGTGAATGAGTTATTTGAGAAAAATTGGCTATCTGCAATACTTTTAGAGATAATTCGCATTTACTCATTTTGAGTAGACGAGTAATTAGCTATGGGTCTGAAACTTCACCAAGTGAAAGCTCTCCCAAAAGTAGGTGAATGAGTTATTTGAGAAAAATTGGCTATCTGCAATACTTTTACAGATAATTCGCATTTACTCATTTTGAGTAGGTGAGTAATTAGCTATGGGTGTGAAACTTCACCAAGTGAAAGCTCTCCCAAAAGTAGGTGAATGATTAATTTGAGAAAAATTGGCTATCTGCAATACTTTTAGAGATAATTCGCATTTACTCATTTTGAGTAGGTGAGTAATTAGCTATGGGTCTGAAACTTCACCAAGTGAAAGCTCTCCCAAAAGTAGGTGAATGAGTTATTTGAGAAAAATTGGCTATCTGCAATACTTTTAGAGATAATTCACATTTACTCATTTTGAGTAGGTGAGTAATTAGCTATGGGTCTGAAACTTCACAGAGTGAAAGCTCTGCCAAAAGTAGGTGAATGAGTTATTTGAGAAAAATTGGCTATCTGCAATACTTTTACAGATAATTCGCATTTACTCATTTTGAGTAGGTGAGTAATTAGCTATGGGTCTGAAACTTCACAGAGTGAAAGCTCTCCCAAAAGTAGGTGAATGAGTTATTTGAGAAAAATTGGCTATCTGCAATACTTTTAGAGATAATTCGCATTTACTCATTTTGAGTAGGTGAGTAATTAGCTATGGGTCTGAAACTTCACCAAGTGAAAGCTCTCCCAAAAGTAGGTGAATGATTAATTTGAGAAGAATTGGCTATCTGCAATACTTTTAGAGATAATTCACATTTACTCATTTTGAGTAGGTGAGTAATTAGCTATGGGTCTGAAACTTCACCAAGTGAAAGCTCTCTCAAAAGTAGGTGAATGAGTTATTTGAGAAAAATTGGCTATCTGCAATACTTTTAGAGATAATTCACATTTACTCATTTTGAGTAGGTGAGTAATTAGCTATGGGTCTGAAACTTCACCAAGTGAAAGCTCTCCCAAAAGTAGGTGAATGAGTTATTTGAGAAAAATTGGCTATCTGCAATACTTTTAGAGATAATTCGCATTTACTCATTTTGAGTAGGTGAGTAATTAGCTATGGGTCTGAAACTTCACCAAGTGAAAGCTCTCCCAAAAGTAGGTGAATGAGTTATTTGAGAAAAATTGGCTATCTGCAATACTTTTAGAGATAATTTGCATTTACTCATTTTGAGTAGGTGAGTAATTAGCTATGGGTCTGAAACTTCACCAAGTGAAAGCTCTCCCAAAAGTAGGTGAATGAGTTATTTGAGAAAAATTGGCTATCTGCAATACTTTTAGAGATAATTCGCATTTACTCATTTTGAGTAGGTGAGTAATTAGCTATGGGTCTGAAACTTCACCATGTGAAAGCTCTCCCACAAGTAGATGAATGAGTTATTTGATAAAAATTGGGTATCCGCAATACTTTTACAGATAATTAGCATTTACTCATTTTGAGTAGGTAAATAATTAGCTATGGGTCTGAAACTTCACCATGTGAAAGCTCTCCCAAAAGTAGGTGAAAGAGTTATTTGAGAAAAATTGGCTATCTGCAATACTTTTAGAGATAATTCACATTTACTCATTTTGAGTAGGTGAGTAATTGGCTATGGGTCTGAGACTTCACCATGTGAAAGCTCTTCCAAAAGTAGGTGAATGAGTTATTTGAGAAAAATTGGCCATCTGCAATACTTTTAGAGGTAATTCGCATTTACTCTTTTTGAGTAGGTGAGCAATTAGCTATGGGTCTGAAACTTCACCAAGTGAAAGCTCTTTGGGATAGCTGCTCTGCAGAGATACCCTGAAGATAAAAAATTTTGTTGAAATTGCTCTATGTAGCACGGTTTTCGAAATATTAGCATTTTTGTGTTTTGCAATTTTTGCGCAAAAATTCGAAAATTCAAAATGGCCGCCATTTTTGGCAAGACAAAATTTTTTTGAAAATTGGCATGGCTACTCTGCATAGATACCCTGCGGGTCAAAAATTTCGTCGAAATCGCTCTATCTAGCACGGTTTTCGAGATATAAGCATTTTTGTGTTTTGCAATTTTGCGAAAAATTCGAAAATTCAAAATGGCCGCCATTTTTTGCGAGAAATTTTTTGTTTGAAAATTGGCAGCTAATCTGCAGAGATACCCTGTGGGTCAAAAATTTCGTCGAAATCGCTCTATCTAGCAGGGTTTTCGAGATATAAGCATTTTTATGTTTTGCAATTTTTGCGAAAAATTCAAAATGGCCGCCATTTTTGGCGAGACAAAAATTTTTTCAAAATTGGGATAACTACTCTGCAGAGATACCCTGTGGGTCAAAAATTTCGTCGAAATCGCTCTATCTAGCACGGTTTTCGAGATATAAGCATTTTTGTGTTTTGCAATTTTTGCGAAAATTTCGAAAATTCAAAATGGCCGCCATTTTTGGCGAGACAAAAATTTTTTGAAAACTGGGAAAAGTACTCCGCAGAGATATCCTGCGGGTCAAAAATTTTGTCGAAATTGCTCTATCTAGCACGGTTTTTGAGATATAAGCATTTTTGTGTTTTGCAATTTTTGCGAAAATTTCGAAAATTCAAAATGGCCGCCATTTTGGGCGAGACAAAAATTTTTTGAAAATTGGGAAAACTACTCCGCAGAGATACCCTGCGGGTCAAAAATTTCGTCGAAATCGCTCTATCTAGCACGGTTTTCGAGATATAAGCATTTTTGTGTTTTCCTTATTTGGAAAATTCGTAATAATTAATTAATCATTAATTACTCGGCCATTTCTTGACCAATCAATGCCAAAATCTAATGATTTCCAGATTTTAATAGAATGAATGTATTTGCCAAGTTTCAGGTGAATTGATAAAATTCCTTTCAAGTTATCATCCGGACAAGCTTCCCCATCGAAAAAAGACATTTTTGGTCATGTGACCTCTCTGATTGGTTGAAATGTCACTGCAGCATATTCAAAAAAATTCCCCAAGGCTACTGCCTAAACCTGCCCAATTTGAAAAGAATCCGCCTAACGGTTACAGAGTTATAAGGAAAACAAAATGCGGAGCCGGCGGAGCCGGCGGAGCCGGCGGAGCCGCCGGAGCCGGCGGAGCCGGCGGAGCCAGAAGCTCTCCCATACACAAACAAGCGTCCCTTGCGGGACGCTTAATAATAAAAAGTGCAAACATATAACCCTTCATATTACAGCAAATAGTATGTTTTAGTACATCATAAATACATCAAAACAGTTCAAAGAGAGAGAGCGAGATAGAAAACAAACCAAAAAACTTAAGACTAATAAATGTTAAATAGTCCACATATTTACAGACAGAAATTTTGCCCACAAATGGTTCCACAAATACAAAGGTTTCTTGTTTTTACGCAATAATAATGATAATAATACGAGATCAAAAACTACATGTAAATGCAACAAAATAAAATAGCGAAACCACTTGCCTTGCACTCAAAAATCTATACCAACCCTCCCTAGCATACCGACACCCCCATAATGGTAAATCAGAGTGATATCAGAGAAGTACCTTTCATTCACAAACATGCCTACAATCCAGCCAAGAGACATTCTCAATCTGTAGTTGTTGCCAAAATTCTTTAATTATTTCTATTCTTTGTGATAGTGATGGTAAGTAAAAAGTCCAAGAATTATATGAATCACTGCAGTTCATTGAAAGAACCAATAAAGACAAGACATTTCACCCCATGACAGACAACACTGGGGTCATACTTCAAAGGAATTTTTCTGGATATTTTATTGTAAAAATATAAAAATTTGCTCTTTTCTTTAAAAAACTTCATTGTACAAAAATAGGTGGGTATGTTATTTTTAAAGAAAACTCAAACCTTTCAATAACTCATAACAATAACAAAATAAATAGAGATTAACAACATAATGAACATCAGTGGATAATTAAAAACAGTTTTTTGTTACAAACAGTTCTCTCTTTTCTCTAATCTTTGGCTCAAGTACCAATACATCTTGGCATTCATTAAGTGTACATGCTGAAATCTCTTAACAAATTAACAATTACCACTGCATGTCACTGATACTGTTCAGTGTACATAACTTTGGTTAAATTTGGTTGACAATTTGTCTCACTTTTGTTATGCATGTTAACCTGATGCAACAAAAGTAATCAAATATTTTATACTTGTCAGTTTTGTAATTTTTTAAACTAAATTGTGGACTTAATGCCTGTGAACAATGTACAAGTTTAAACAGTAACATTTTAGATGACAATGTCAGTGATCCCAAATATATGCAGTCCCCAGAACTCAGAAATTAAAGCCAAAATGATGAACTTTACAGTCCCTGTCATTCAAGTCTGAGGAATATTTGAAATATACTTGCGCGGATATGTTATGCCTTTAATATAAAACATGGAGTATTTCACGATAGTTGGAAGCAATGAACCGACACAAATCAAATGCAAATGAATCATATTAAATAAAATATTGAGAGACCTGAAGTACAACTAATAACAAGTGAAATTTCAATGAGGGAATTCTAAAGTTGAAAACTTATATTATAATCAACAGGTGTCTACTAAAGAACAATTGAGAATATTGATTTGAGTGTTGAAATGACTTCAATACAAAACCTTAAGTTACCAGGCATTTTGAAATGTGCAAGTCTTTTTTAGAGCTTAATGATTTAAGCTGTTCACTAAAATATTCCCAGTACCAGACTCCACTCTTCTTATAACATTAAAGGCAAACTACTTCCATATGTTCCCATCCTTTACAAAAGGCTACTTATCAGGCCAGCTCATTTTGATTACAAAAAAACCCCACCTAATTTACTAGACAAAGGAAAGCTCTTGCTTATACACAGCTACAAAACAGTACCAATGATAGGTATTGACTATCTAATATAACCCTTCTTGCTGAAATGGAAAACAATGAATATCTCTAATGTTCTGTTATTATATAATATCGCTATGTTTCACATATTTTTAAAGTATTTTTTAAAGCCTTGCGCATTTTCTGATAGACAATAATGAAAAGATGCTATCAAAAATAATCCAGAATTAGTCAGATGGACAAGCTTCAATCAATTCAGCCATCTACGGATTTGACTTTTATTTGCTTGAATATCCAGGATTTAGAACAGAACTGTCCATTTTATGAGTTGTAGGGTATACAACAATGAATCTCAGGATGGTAAGAAATAGAAATAACATAAGGACTGTATTCCTAAGAGGAAAGTTACCATCATCACTATAAAATTTCTGTGGGATTAATACAAGGCTATTTATCCAATGTACATATAACCCAAAATATAGGCTCTTGAAAAAATACTCCTTTTTTACCAGTTGAACATAAATGCCAGACAACATATGGGACTGAAACAGATTCTGATCTGGTTGACATACAGTGGGCCATGCAAGTAATTGGACCCTTTTCAAATAGTTTGTCAATACTGTCAATAATGCAGAGACCATTGTCACAACAGGTATATGAATGTGTTTGTCAATTAGTGTTTTACCCAAGAGGTAGTTTATGTACTGTGATCCTTTTCACAAAGCTACAATGGCCATAAATTTAATTATTTCCTTTAATCCACTTACTGTAATAAGAGCTCTTGTCAGATACTGAAGTTACTTCCTTGTGTGACAGTTGAGACATCCCAAACATAAACTCTTGCTATAACCTTAGTATTAACCTTGTGATAGGACTTCAGAGCCTTCAATGTAATTACAAAGCTTGAATGTTTTCAGTTACAGGGTCAAATGACTATAAATGTACAGAACTATAGCAGTGAAATTGCTGTCATAGGAGGACAGTGACAAAGTTAGTAGAGCTAGAGTGAAGCATTAACTGGGAGACAGGTGTGCACACCTGCAGCGATATTATTCTATTATAAACCTATCAATATTTACACACATATGATAGCTGAAGAACACTATGCTACTGCAGAGTTCTTACCTGTATGTAATAACACTACAGGGGAGTATTGATTTCCATGGCAGAAGTGAGATCAATAGAACTACTTTATAGGCCTGACATTACACATTAATTCTTCACAGTAACTTCAGAGAGGTACTTATTCACTGTAAATGCTCAGCTCAGATTTCAAAACCTCTTTTTCTCATTTTTTTTGCAAGGCATTAAGAAAAGTGTGGCAATATGTTTGATGTATTAATGAACTCTATTTTTGTCTTAAATCTTAGGATATTTCTTCATACAAGATCATTGACTTTTACAAAATCATTGGTGTTCTTTGCCAGGGAAATGATTTAATTGTTAAAGCAATACATGAATTTTGCAATGTTATACACAACTGTTTTTGTCGGAACATATATCCCTGGCTACAATTCAATAGGGTACATCAAAAGTTCAAAACACACCACCCATTTAACTGAATGAAAAGCCATGATTAGAAACAGTTGCATATATATTTTGCCTGGTTCTTTCTGGTCTTACAAAAAAATGTTATGCGAATGTTAGACTAAGAATTAACCTTTCATATGTATCTTATTTTGTAAACAAAACTGGAATGCTTGGCTAAAGCTCACATGGATTCACTGAATTGACACTATATGTGATATGTACGAAACAGAAATTTGTTTGCAACTATCCAGTATATAGCGTTTCAGATATTTATTTGTAACACTCAGTCATAATAAGTAAAAGTCAGAGAAGTTTACATCAAGACTGAAAAATGTAAGTTTGTAGTCAACAGTGAGATATGATTTTAACAACTTTATAAATGCATGTATCTTAACGAAACATAACAATTCACAGAGAGATAAAACAAGGTTTGAAACATAAAAAGTCCATTTTGACACACACACAAAAAAAATCTCAATCCATTTGCATTTTATTTTAATGTTTCTTATCTGTTAGTTGTTTTTAATAAAGGTAAGAAAGCAATCCTATTACCTGACAAGTCAACTGATTAAACCAGAAGAGTTTTGTTATAATTCCAAATCAACACAAGAAACCCTAACAGTAAAAATTTACTTCAAGTGCATAAAGAAAACACTTTCCACATGCATTATCATACTCCAGTTTTCCAAATTTCATTCCAAAATAATCTCCATTTATCAAATATTAAAATTTGGGACTTTCAAGTTTCAAGAGACTTGTCTTATCTCCACTCACCAATCATTTGAATACTGCTACAGTACTTACAACATAATTAACATGTTTTCTGACCAATAACCCGGTATCACTCAGACCCAAAACTACCGATTATCTGAGAAAAAACCTTGCCTTATAAAAAGAGAACTGGGACTGTTATTAAGACACACACACAGATGACACATATACAAACACATATCACAAGATGACAGCTGTTAGGCTAGCCGTATTCTTTTATCTATGACTGCGTAGGGATCTGTGATTTGTCTCTTCAGCGACTGTGCTGGGATGGTCTGCATAGGAACCATCGCTGGTTGTAATAGCCCATTCTGACCAAACTTCTGAACACCCTGAGTAAAAGCATTCAACTGCTGGCCTGGGGCCCCCACATAGGTAATCTGGGGCAGTGGGGTAGCGGCTTGGCTCACTAGTCCAGGGAATGGGGTCATATTTGCAGCAACACTTGATCCAGGCACAGCTCCCACCATTTGTATACCCCCCATCCCAGGTAGTCCCTGGAAAAAACCAGGGCCCACCATTTGCTGTGAGGATGGTTGACCAGCTTGTTGGGGAGCTGCCAACGTTTGCACGGTGCCATTTGTAAGCACTGGAATTGGCTGCCCTCCATTTGGTGAACCTGCAGAACTACCCATGATGGCAGGTGTGTATCCACTGACATTATTCGCAACATAACCTGCTGTTGGTACCTCCGGTGTGATGGGTCTGGACTGACCTAGCTGTGTGGCTGTGGTGGACTTGGTGGTGGATATGGGACCTGCTAATCCTGCGACTGAGAACATGGGAAAACCAGGGACCATACCAACAGAAGGGGGTTTTCCAACAGAAGATGGCACCGCCATTGGAAACAGCATTTGCTGTCCACCAGGAAGTAAGCCAGGTTGGCCTGCAAACAGACCAGGCTGACTTGGAACCAAGCCATGGTGACCTTGAATTAGCCCATGCTGAGCTGGAATTAGTCCTGCTTGTGTGGTTAGGATACCTGGGGGTGCTGAGAGGATTCCCGGCTGGCCAGGTATTAATCCGGGCTGTCCAGGGGCAAGAGCAGGTTGAGCGGGTAGAAGTCCAGGGTGAGCTGCAACTAATCCTGCGGGCAGACCTCCAGGGAAAGGGGATGCTCCCATTGCACCCGCAGGCAATATCCCTGGCAGGTTCTGATAGGGCTGCAGAAACATGCCAGGTGCCATACCATTGGGTAGCCTCACCATTCTATTCTGTCCCACCGGCACACTGGGAATCGGTGCAGTGATGCTGTGCACAGGATTGGTAGCTGTGATTTGTGCAACAGGAGCTGGAGAAGGTGTCACTCGTCTGTTGACAGCGGGGCTGGTACTGCTAAAGTTATCCTTTTTGACCAATTCAGAGCTGCCCAGTTTGACATTAAGTTGGCTGACTGCATTCTTTACTGGATCTTTTTCCTCAGCTCCGGTAGGGCTCACTGTGTGACCATTGATGCCATTCTGCTGTACTGAGGTGAGCACTGTTGGAGGGGTGGTGTTCAGCACTGTGGCTCCAATACCACTGGGAGAAGGGGCCTGGGGGCCGACTACTGGAGGTGCAGGTCCGATGATGCCTGGTCCAGGATTAGCCATCACTGCTGCTGCTCCAGGCTGAGGGGTCAGGGTTTCTGAATACAGTCAAACAAAAGAAAGTATAATGAGTAAATTGCTTACAGTTATACGATAAAGTGTCTGGAAGGGGAAAAGTAATGTGTGAACATTTACCCCCCAAATATTACAAGTTTTACAGCTGATAATTCAATTAGTATTTTTATCATTGCCCTGATTTGTTCTGACATTTCAAAACAGCTTCCATTATTTAATGACAGTAAACACTACCAGAAATGAAAACAGGATAAATTGGATCAAACTCATCATAACGGATGACCATAAAACATTTGCTGGATGAGTAAAATGTATCTGAGTTAGCTTAGATTTGATGTTGATGGCTAATATATAATAATCAAAGTTTGGTTGAACAAATAATTTCAATGAATCTGCAAACAATTTTACCCTCAGTTATCAGACAGAAACACTAAACAGAATGCATTTGATAGAAGTATCACTCAATGATTATTGCAAACCAGGCTGGTACTGTCAGCTACTAACATAATAACTAACATAATAATCACAAGATATATAAAGAATACTGGGACATATATTAACATTGATAAACAAACATGAAACTGAAATACTAAATTTACAAGATTACCATGGTGAAAACGATTTAACTAGGCCACTATTTAAATGCCCTTATATGCAGAAAACAATGAAGGATCTTCGGATGTACTTTTTTAACTGGAATTCTGAAATTTTACCTCATGATGTAGAAAATCTGGTAAAACGGATTATTTGTTTTTCTTTAGATTAAAACTGCCAGTGTTCAACCGCATCATTCAGCATTATTACGCTTGAGTGAAGTTCAGTCACAAAAATCTTATCCCAAATAGTGATTTAGCATGTGATATTCCTTCATGTGCTTCACTGTATTAAAAAAAAGCGCACATGAAAACCCCACAATTCAACAGAAACAATGCACTAAACCGTGAGTAGTTTTAGAACACAAGTACCACACCCTTGCCTGATAACTCGCTGGACAGAAAACAACAGTTAGTTCCATAGTCAGTCTCACGGATTGAAGTCGATTGATAATTTACATGCATGGAATGCTGACACTAGCTTTTCAAAAGACTGATCCTGTTTCATCTCTGAGGACAAGTGCCTAATGATTTTCTCAGCGCAAATTGATAGGGTGCCATCATGAGAGAATGTGATGGGGAACTGATAAATAATTCATCATACAGACTGACTTTCATGCATATAAAAACTCCCCACAAGTAGAAGTAAATGTTAAGTGCATCCAACAAGTACTTACAGGTGTCAAAATTTATAAAATTCCATGTAATAGCTGTTACGAATGCAAATTTTCAAACAACCATAAAAGGTTTGAACTCAACTGTTTCAATCATTTGATGAATTTTTAAATTCACCAGAATTGTTAACGGGAGTGATCATGTGTAACTACTGGTTGGTACTATACGTTATTTTTGTCCAATTATATTCCTTCCAAATAGGTTATTCAAATGAAACTACACCACTAAATTTACTATAAACACCAGAACATACAGCATAGATATAAGTACAATGGCAAACTGAAAAAGGATGAGAACAGACAAACAACCATTGTTTCTCAGTTTCTCTCTAATTTAGGAAAACCTCTAGGGGAGGGACAACAAACCCCATAACACTTAGCGATAAGATTTCATCTCAAAGCCTAAAATTGATTGAGGCATGTAGCTAATGCTAGCTGTCTGTTCAGTAAATCATCACGTAATACATACTCAACCAAGCTCTATAGAAAATCAATGGCATACCAACACACTTTATTGACTGATTCTGAGTTTGATTAATGTAATTTTCTACAAGCTTCTGGAGTCAGATCACAATGACTTATCTTCTGCTACAAAGGTTTTTTTCTCCCAGTTCTCACTTTTTGCTCACCCTTATTACAGTAACGACCCACCCTGAAGCATTATCTCATCATGAGAACATCTTTCCCTACACCCAGATTATTATTTTTTTTGGCTCTAACTACTCCAATAAATAGAGTTCCACCAAAACTGAATGTTTTTCCATCAAATAAATTTAGCAACAATGGTGCAATTCTGTTGAACCTTCTGCCAAAAAATGCATTATAAATGATAAAAAAATTTTTTTTACAAGCAAACAATTAATAACTCATTTCCTGCTATGTCACAAGAGTTATTGATATGAATTGCTTGCATATGTAATACTCATTGCACAATTTGATCTAATTTTTAGTTTATTTCAAAGCTAGTATGTAATTTTTATACTTCTGAACAAGAAAAAAAAACAATAATGTAAATATTTTGACACACTCACCTGCTTGGTCTGTGAGAACTAAAACAATCCATACATAAGTGCATATAAACAGAGAGAGAAAAAGGAACACACACCTTTAGAATTGATAATGTTGGCTATATTCTGCTGAGCCATAGTGCTGGCCATCCTCTCAGCTGCAGTTGCTTCAGCGTCAATAATGGGGAGATAGGCTCCGTTTTGTGTGAAGCTCACCACTGCGAAGGGTTGCACCTGTCGAGGGCGGGGGCTTGGCTGCAGAAGTTTGTTGATTTCGTACAGGTACACCTGGAGAGATGAGGGGAGGGGCATACAGTGAATGATACACATACATATCAATAGACACGTATCAGCTGTCAAATTGTATGTCACAGAGTCACACTACAAACAGTATTAATATAAGGACTAATTTTAAGAATTAGACATGTAGTTATTTGGGGGGAAAACATAGTTCAGGGGCACTGGCTATTTAATTTGGCTTGTGGTATGGAGCTGCTGCTCTAAAGCACATAAAAAATCTTTATCTGGTTTCTGGACTTTTGAGCTAATGAAGTTCAGCTATAGTTACAATAAACTGTAATATTGGGATTTGTTATGATACCAGTACACTGTATATGTTACTGGTCTTATGAAAAACAGAATATCAGGCCAACTCCACATGCACATAAAAATATCACCATTTAAGTAACTGCCATTTTATATGTACCGGTACATGTATATATGATCAATTGATAACTATCCTGAGAAAGGTAGAAATTACATTGCAATAGAATTATAGAATGTATGCAGAGTAAGTCTGAGAAATATAAAAAGTGCCCACAATATCACGCATGAAAATTTAGACCAAATCTTAACAAAATCGAAAAGAAATTTGGACTGAATTTTATTCAAATAAGCCCAGAAAATCACAAAAAAAACCCATGGTAATCATATGTACTAATTATTTTGTAAATATGGGACATACTCTTCACATTTCTCACCCTACAGTCTGTATTATTTTTTCTATATACATTTATACATACACAATGCCAGTTTTTTCAGAGAGCAGGAGACAATCAGATTACAGAATCATGATATGACCGTTAAATGTCACTGAAACAGGTACAACCAGAAACTGATTAAGCTTTCTCAGCCTGTAGAACCTATATTCTTGTAACTGCTGCTTTGCACCAATTAATATCCCGAGACCACAGACAATTCCACAGCAAGGTAACTAGCACTAATTGTCATTCCTTTGGGACATCTTGTCAACTGCACCATAAAACAACAGTTAATAATTATACCAGAAAGTCACTTGAGCTCTTAATAGCTCCAATAAACATGCCTTCTTTATGAAGCAGAATAATTTAGTGACACTTGTTAACTGGAGATCAAAAACATATATCAACGTGTTTCTGTTGTGCATTCAATACTATTCTATTGAACCTTATGATGAGTTTATTTGTATTTCGCCATGTAACTTTATCCCAGTAAATAAAACCAATTTGAGCTGTATAATATTCAATACACAACCAAAGTAACCTTGCTGCATACCCCGACATATAACTAATCTGATTAACTACTTCAGGTTTCTTATACAAGAGCTAATCATAAACATACATCTAAATCCAGCTATATAGATGAATCACTGTAGTAAAGGCAGTTTACTTCAGACTATTCACAGAAGCCGAATACTTATCCCATGATCCAAACTTTACTTACTACTTAGGCTTCCTTTAGATATTTTTTCCTATTCCAAGGGCGAGTAACACAATACAGCAACAGAAATACCTCCACATGTAACAATGCTTCCCAATAAAATCTCACACTGTGAGGCTATCCTTTTCTCTCCTCTATGTATCTGTATTTTTTTTGTAAACCTATGATGGACAATCAGTGTTTTCCTTCTTAATCTATAATATGGATCAACTGAACACAATATATATACTACTGATATCCAGATAAGAAAAGTTCATTTTTTACATTCACTGACTTCTGCACATGGAACTTGCTCTGTATATTATAAGAATGGATTGCAAGATAGCACTTCCTGGTAAACTGGAAGCAAGTCCGGCCAGAAAAAACCTCCGCAGAATATATACACACAGTAGTACAGTACATATATATATTTGCAGCACTGCAGTTTTCCAATCTCCAAAGCTGTCTATAGCAATCTTGATCAAATGATTGAGTGAAAAAAAAGCTCTGATACCAACTTTCCCTGCTGCATGCAATGAACTCAAAATACTCATTATTTCCTTACCTCAGTTAGGTAAAGTAAAAACTAACTGGCAGGCTAGTCCCCAGTCATGACAAATACATTCAGGTGCTTCATTAATAGATCACATGAAGTGAAAACACAGCTTCCATTGTTCTCTCATTTAGATGTGTGTGTTTTCCAATCAATAAACTTGACAGACATCAATACAATAACATATCATGCTGTTTAAAACAAACTCTTCAATGCAAATGCTAGTTTTCACTGGCCCCAAGCTTCTGACTCTGATTACATGCAGTGATGTTGTTTTAATATGTGCATAGCAACAGCATTCATTACTTCAAAGGCGTATTATGATGGAAATAATCATCTTCATAAAGCTGTAGCTTGGAGCTTTGGTGCAGACTTCTGTACATCCCACAGAGCATGAAATTCTAATCGGCACTTCTAATGGGAAAATTCAAAGGAAACAAAGCTTTCACAAGTAATCTATATTATTACTGCAATTAGAAAGTCCACTTTAAAGTCGTCTTTATATCCTCCTTTATAATTTTCCATTGATTTGAATCACTGCTTTACAAATTGTATGATATTATATTGTCAACACTTTTGTCCAGCAAATTTCAACAATAAAGCATTCTGTATTTTCTTTTCCTTTTTTGTCAAGTTAACTCCAAAATAAATTAATTCCTACAAAATTTGCCTTAGTACTGAACAAATCTGCAAAAACTTTCAGTAACAAGTGCACTATAAGTAGCGAATAAACATTAGACTTAAATATTAATGTAAAATAAAATCTTTCCTATTCAAATGATTCAGGCTGAATGAAGATACCAAAAATTCATTTTTGCAAGCAGTACTATGCAAATACCATTTGAGATTATCTGATATTCAGTATATTTCAATCCAAGGTGCTTTTCTTTAGATTTTTATGCTATAAAATGCAAACTTTCTAGTCATAAAAGATCCCTTGACTACCAATTTTACCTTCTTTCATTTTTCCGACTAACAGCAACAGTTATAAACAAAGTCAACGACAAGGATATATGAATGTAGTCATTTTCACGCAAATCAATTTTGCCCAAATCAGAGATGCCCGTACCCCACAGCCCGGGGAAATAGTTTTCAACACCATGAGATCTAGAAGAAGTGAAACAGTACAAAGATCAGGAGACATTTAGATCAAACAGTATCAGCTTTGCAAGGTCCAAATAATGTGTAAGCAGAGAAAATAATGTTAAAGAAAATGTTTGTAAAGATTAATTATTAAAACGACAATTCAATAGTAAGATGACAGCATTAATCAGTTAACTAAAACTTATAAAGATAAAATTTATTAATTAAAGTATAGCTGACAATGGAAACAGCACAATTAAGTAAAACGTAATCAGTTGCAGCAATCGATATATCTTTGTGACAAGAGACATATGTCTTAAATAGGGCAGGTGAACACACTTTGGCAGAGCCAAGGTTAAGGTCACACCATGATAACGTACACCTACATCCCCAACTACTGTCCTATACTACACCTTGAGATATACCCGAAACAAGCTTTTTAAGGTCAAGGTCACCACGGCAAAGTCAAAGGTCAAATCAAGCTCAGAACATGACATTCCACACTTACGCCCCCAACCAATGTCCCCACCAGGTATTAATTTCCTATGCCTTACAGTTTCCGCGATATAGCCCGGACAAGATTTTAAAAGTCAAGATTACTTCAGCGCGGTCAAACATCAACTCTAGGTCACACCATGATGTTGCACACCTACAACCCCTAGAGCTGAAATGATTAGCAAAATTTGCTAGCCGAGTAGTCGCTTGCATTAACTACCAACTAATCGATTAACTGTTTCCAAGTTTTAGCATGTTTGAGAAATACCGAAAATGACATCTGTTCCGGATGTAAACAAACAAACTGGAGGAACGTGAGATGCCAGAAAAGCAGAAACTTCATTAGATTGGTGGGTAATTAGCTAATAATATAATATTTTATATTTTAAAAATAAGACACAGATAAAATGCTTTAATTTGATACATTTTAAGGTCTTACCTCGAAATATTTTAAGTTTTCACGATCACGTAAAATCCCATAAGGGTGATATACATAAGGAAACAGTTAATCGGTTTAGGAATATTGGCGACGACTGGTGCTTTGATAACCCAATAATCGATTAGTACAAATAATTGTTTCAGCTCTAACAACCCCCAACCAATAACCCCACCAAGTATCGAAGTTCCTACACCTTATGGCTCATGAGATATAGCCCAGACAAAATATTAAAGGTCAAGGTCACAATGGCAAGGTCAAAGTTTAAATCAAGGTCACACCATGATGTTGCACACCTACACCCCTTAACCAATGTCCCTACCAATTATCAAGTTCCTACACCTTACAGTTCCTGAGATATAGCCCAGACAAGATTTCAACTTCAAGGTCACTACTAGTGATCTCAACGGGTATCCGGATATCCGGGTACCCGAACCCTGAATATTTACCCAAATCCGAAATCACATACCCGAGTACCCGAAACTACTCTAAATATCGCCCACTTTGGTTGACGGAGAACACACATATCTCAACTTCATAAATTCACCTAAAATGAAATTATTCAATTAAGATGCACAAGAGTAATGTTTTCTCACCCTTGTACACCATTTATAGTATTTTATTTGTCTTTTATTTTGGTTGTTTATACATTGTCAAATGCCGATACCCTTTGAAAATCGTCAGTATATAAACACAGTTACCTAATTCCGAGTGCATGAAACGTTGTAAATTGCGTATATAACGGATACGCATACCTTAAATAAATAAAAGTACAATATTTTCAAACAATTCTTCATAATTTGGCATCAATAAATGCCATTTACCAAGCTGAAAAAAAAAAAGTTTATATTCCGAAACTACATTCGAGCAACAGCAAATGCTTTACTGATAGGTCATGTGACTCCACTTTTACGGACACTTTTATGGATGCTGTGATTTTATTGGTTGTTGCCATTGTGGTAAAGGACTCGTAAACAAGATATTTGCCGATTTGTGGTATTTTTATTGGAACAGTCCATAAACAACAATGTTTTGAATGTACAGAAGCCTATGTCGTTTTGTTTTCAATGCAAAAAGGGTAACCGACAAGAAATAAAGCAAATGCTTGAATCCTATTATTTGTGTACGTTTTAAGTTTGTAAATGTGGAGATTTTTGTAGCATCACCTATTATCGCCCGTCGGCGTGAGTACCCGGGTACCCGCCCGTTGAAATCAATACCTACCCGGTCCCACCAAAATGGATATTTTGAGAACACTAGTCACTACAGCAAAGTCAAATCAAGGTCACACAATGATGTTGCACACCTACACCCCCAACCAATGTCCCTACCAAGTATCAAACATCCTACACCCTATGGTTTATCAGATACAGCCCGACAAACTTTTCTCGCCCCCTGCTTGCTCAAATGCTAGCCCACCCATCTGGATACCATGGGTGAAAACAATACCCCGACAGTCCTTAATGGCTGTGGGGAAAATCTGATAACAACACCATAGTAACAAATTATACATACTATCCATAAAACAAATTTGAAAAAAAGTTATAAGTATCGTATGTGTTCTAATGTTTGGGCTTTTATAAAAATTTGTAATTTTAAAAGTTTTGACTGTTTACTTTTCAAATTGGGTAAACATAGAAAGCAATCCAAAGAGTGTTGATTTTGTCATAATTTATCTCAATGTAGTTAATTTTGCCACAGTTTTTTTCATAGGCACTGATTTTGTCACAGGGGCTTCCTCTTTTCATGTTAACATGTTGTTTTATATTATTTTACAGTGCTAAATAAAAAATTAATTGCTTACAACACCTCAATTTAAATGTGTTTCACTGTGTTGAATAAAATTTGAAATGCTTAAAAAATGCTGATTGCTAGAATCCTTTATTTTAGACACAAAAAAGCGGGTGAAAATTTATTCGTTTTACTTGTATTGTGTGGTTGTTTTTTCTTATTTAAACCCAAATATAAATTTGATGTAAATTACCGTAAGCCACATATATATTGCACATTTCACGCTGTTTATATGTCAGTTATCACCCACTTCTAAACAAGATGTCAGTTGTGTAACTATATGGAAACAAAATGCCAGAATTTCTGTTCATTTTTTACTTCAAAATGTAACCATTTTCTAAAATAATATTGCACCACCATAAACAATTGACAAATGGATATTTCCCCATAAAACAGACTATATTATAAAGACTTGAAATGGTTGCACCATCTTAATACTGGAGGCTGATCTGACACACCCATCGAATGAGCCAGTTTGAAACAGTTCAAACGGTGTACTGCACCAAAATGGCTTGTGACAAGGTATAATTGAAATGTGTGTAAAAGTTTTATGTTTATGAGCAATTTTGCTGTTAATATTTAGCCTCACTGATGATACAGATTAAGGAAATGCTGTATGCTCTATTTTTTTTTGGTTGATTTTAAATTAAATTTACTTTTAAAACAAGTAGTCAAAACACTTGACTTTTGAAATGGAATACTACCATTCAATCCTACACTTGTTCCATTAATCTTTTCATTTTGACACAGAACAGAGGGATGGGGCATGGATAGTGTACATAAACATCCCATTTAATGATGTTTTTTTCTGGAAAATATGAGATTGTCTGATTAAACTCTGTTAACACTTTAAAAGACAACTAGATTGCGCCGACTCAACACCAACATATCCCCAGACAGGCCATCTCTCACACCACAAGCATTCACTGGGTATTTCTTGCAGCACCCATTTTGTGTGATTCACAATTATTATAAACTATTTTTCATTTTTTTTTTCATTTTTGGGGGGTCAATTTAAAAAAAAAGTCCTCTGAGTGGATCATTCATGGGTCTCACAAACATATTAAATCTCTACTTAAAGCCTTGGTTTTTGGCACATGAAAAAAGAACATATTAATATATTCCTAGATGAGATTTCAGCTGTATCAGGTGCATATTATGACAGTTATAGGGCTTAAAAGTAGTAAAAAGTCAATATATTGGGAGTCTGTCAGCATTTAAGAGACCTTAAGGTGACCTTTAAATTAAAGTTACAGACTTTACATTTTTGACAAAGATTTCATGGAGAAGTTATATCTACTACAGTTAGAGACTTTTCAGACTTACCATTTCCAGGTTACAGCACCAAATATGTTGAAAATGTCGTAAAAGGGTCACTTGGGTGGGTGTTTATGGTCCTCATACACAGGTTAAACGTCTATTTAAAGACTTGATTTTTCTCACATGTAAACAGAACATAATTATATATTCCCAGATGAGATTTCAGCTGTATCAGTCACATCGTTTGACAGCTATAGGCCTTCAAAGTGGCACAAAAAAAAGTCCATAAATTGGGTATCTGTGCGCAATTTAGAGACTTTAAGGTGACCTTAAAATTAAAGTTACAGACTTAAAATTTTTCACAGACTTAGAGTACATGTAAAAGTTATATCTATTACAGTAACAGACTTGTCAAACCTACCACTTTTAAGTTATAGGGGAAAATATGGGAAAAATGTCAACAAAAAAACCATCTAAGTATGGTCTTTATAGGCCTCAAAAACAATTTTAACCTTAACATAAAGTCTTGATTTTTGGTATATATAAGGAGAATATAGTAGTGTGTTCCCAGGTAAAATTTGAGCCAGATAAGCCACATAGTCTGTGACCTAGAGGACATCAAGTGGCAAAAAGTCAAATTTCTGACCTTAAGGTGGCCATAAGTTCTTTATTATTGGGAGTTTAAGGTCACTTTAAAATAGGGTTCCTCGCCTGACCCAAATACATGTGTGTACCAATTTTTAATGAAATCCGTGAAAGCATTTTTGAGTTATTGCGCACACAAGTCAAAACGTACAGCAGACTTTTGTCTGGGGATATAATAAATCAATGTTCAGTATATGTTCATTTGACCTTATGCAGGACACTAAAAATGGAAGTCAAGTATTACATTCTACCACAATCATACTTTTTCATACAAAGAATTACATTAAATTAATTAAGAATTAAATTAAATAAATATAGGGGTATTACACCTTCTTTCATATGTGTAAAACTGAAAATTTTAATTACTTAGATGTAGCTTTTATAAGCTACAAGCTTACCATGTGGGACTCATTGCTGTTCTCGGATGGCCACAAGGCATCATGGCCAACGTCTAAGAAAAATACACATTTATTGTTGGCCGTAGCCTCTAGTTGTCGTCATGTGATAACTTCTGACCAATCGCCCTACTTTCTCATTGAAATTTTTTAAAACCTACCCCTCAGCTTTAAACAGTGGGGAGGCAGGGTGGGACTCTGAGTCCCACATGGTAAGCTTGTAGCTTATAAAAGCTACATTTAAGTAATTAAAATTTTCAATTTTATTACGCTACAATAGCTTACCATGTGGGACTCATTGCTGAATCCAACCGCCTGGTGGCGGGATTACAGCTGAGACTGCAAGATATGTCATTTTTTTTTTAGATTTGAAGTAATATATTTTAGAAAGAGTGTTAGAAATACCAGTCTGAGTCCCATTTACAGTGCCCCAATCCCGAAGACCGGTGTAAAAGTAAATCTTCCCCCCCGTAAAATCTTCCCCCCCCGGGGGGCAAAATTTTCTAGAAAATAGTCCCCCCCGCCATGAAAATTTACCCCCCCACCTGTGATAATGATAAAAAATTATTAATATTTTCAAATTGTCTTTATTTAAACAGTGTACAAATCTTTTGGTGTGAACTACATATATTAACTGACACAAGATAACTTCTTTGATTTAGTTTCTCTATTCAAAGTCAGTTCCATGGATTATAAGAAGCCATGCATACTAATTCAATTAGCTGGAAGAAACAGAAAGAAGCCACATTCACACTTTTGACTTTGTCAACCCATCTCTATTGCAATAAACAACATAAAAGAACCAGTTAGAATATCAATAATAAGATTAACCCATTTGTATTAATGGTATATGTTAATGCAGAAGCACTTCATAGAGAAAAAAATAATCCAAACATAACCTATATTGCAATTATAAATATTTTACCAGAATAGAGATGTCTAGTATTTTGTTCTATTATCTTATTCAAATTAATTATCTAATATGTTTAAGGTTACACTTTTGATTTCTCTTGTTTAAATAAAAATGATTGTCTTTTTATTTACAGAAATCATACAAAAATAAACCAGAAAATTTGGAATGTAAGCTATTACAATAATAAGCCTAACCAGAAGACAATATCAAATTCTAAATTACTGTTGAAGATTACACTTTTGAAATATCTTATTTAAATTTCAATGATTAGAAGTTATACAAAAAGTAAACCTGAAAGTTTGGAATGCAAGTTATTATTATAATATACCTAACCAGAAAAAAAGATCAAACCCTAAAATACTGTGCTGTTTAATGGGTGTTCATTCCATTCATAGAATTCACACCATAAGTGACCATGATAGATAAAAATAAATGTTAGGTAATGATGATATTAGAAGTAATCTGAAGTAAAACCATACACTGATAAAGTACAGGTCTGCATAATGAGTTTAATGATTTTTTTATTTCATTCAAAGAAGTTATACAACAAGTAAAACTAATGGATCTTCCAAAATGGAAGGTATTATTAATGAAATAAACATATACAATGCTAAAGTACAGGTACAGGTCTGCATATGTGTCATGTTTTTGTTTCATTCAAATAAGTGATGCAACAAGGAAACCTAATAGTTCCACCAAAATGGAAGGTATTATTATCACAAATCTAAAAGGATAGCAAAATATGAAATGGCAAACAGCAGGTCTGTATGACAGATATTCTAAAAACTAATAAAGTACAAAACTAACAGTTCAAGATTAATGTCCTTAGGTGGGGGGGAAAATTTTCAGGCGGGGGGTATTATTTTCTAGAAAATATGCCCCCCCGGAGGGGAATATTTTCTAGAAAATATACCCCCGGGGGTAATATTTTCTAGAAAATCCTCCCCCCGGGGGGGAATATTTTATGGGGGGAAGATTTACCATTACACCGGGCCTGTAAAGAGCCAAAAACCTAAATAGAATGGAAGACAGTGTTAAAACTGTCTAGATGTTTTGATTGTAGGACGGAAGTGCAGCAGTGCTCACTTAGAGGTCTAAGGGTCCCTAGGGGCCCTTCACGAGTGACAGACCAGCCCAATGGTTGGAATTCTCATAAAATTTTTGCCACCGAATATGAGATTAATGACAACTTTAATAAGTCCTTAATACATATTATTTTGATAAACTAAAAAACAAAATGACCTTACCCGTAACATCTTGAAGGTAAAAGAATACCTAGATCCTGGGATTAGACTCCTGAAGACTTGGTTGTAGCGGATGTGCTCCCCCCCCCCCTTTTTTCTTTCCGAGGACAACTGGTCTGAGGGGAAGGATCTAGGACTTGTTGTGCCACCACCATGGGTCCCAGATACATATTGATGTCATTGTCTGAGTAAGTAAGGTCTTTTAGGTAAAAATTTGTAAATGTGTTGTGAGCTTTCCAGTGACAGGCTTGCATGATTTGGTCCACCGATACGCCACCGTAAAAGGCCTAAGAGGCCGCGAAAGCCCGGATGTCATGCGCCTTTTTTGGACCAAGTCCAAGGCTTGTTGGTCTGCTTGTTTATAACAAAGTAGCATGGTCTGTTTCAATCAGGAAGAGAGAGTAGCGGGTCTGATGTCTGAGGTATGTCCTTTCTTGAAGAAGATAAAAAGGAGGGATCGAGACCCTCTCAGGTCTTTGGTTCGATCCAAATAGTACCTCAGGGCCTGCACCGGACACAGGGTCCTGTCTTCTTTGAATTGTCTATCCACGATGGTAGTCAAAGCAGGAATAGTCACCGGAGACACACTTTGAGAACCTTCTCTTGCTAGTTGGTTTTTGGCTATGAAGTCAGAAGAAGGGAACAAGACAACCTTTTCCCATTGGCCTAGATTAGATACTTTGCAACCCAGGCATGGATTTTGCTGCGGCGCTTGCTGGAGCCCAAAGCTAGCAAGAAAGCAGTTTTGAGAGTAAGATGTTTGAGGTCTGTGTCTTTCATAGGCTCAAGGGTGCTTTTGTGAGCTCATTAAGAACAACAGAAAGGTTCCACTTAGGAAGATTCCTGGAACTTTTGGGACGATCCCTGTGAAAGCTGGAGAGTAACCTATGAAGGTCTGAACTTTGTGCAATATGTTGGCCCGTTGGGCCCAAGGTGTCAACAATGGCCGTCCTGTAACCATCAATGGTCAAGGGGCGCCTGTTTAGATCTTGGTACAGGTACATGAAAAAGTCCGAGACTTGTTTCACAGATGGAGTGGAGAAGTCCACCGAATTTTCTCTGCACCATTTCTCAAATAAGGCCCACTTTGACTTGTAATTGGTTCTTGTTGATGACCTCTGAGGTGCAACAATTCTCTCGCCCACCTCCACAGAGAAGCCTTGTTCTTGGAGCTGGAGGTTGAGATGCTGTGGATTGCTGTGGAACACATAATTGTGGGACTGTTTGAGAAGAGTCGTTGATACCGGAAGTTGCAGTGGGATCTCTGTTGAGAGCTGCACTAGGTCCCAAAACCAGGGCCTCCCTGACCAGCCTGGGGCTACTATGATGAACAGGCAATAGCATTGCCTGATTTTTTGGATCACCCTGTGAAGGAGAGCCGTCGGAGGGTAAGCATAGACAGTGAGACTCATCCAGTTTATGTGCAGAGCATCTATGTCCCAAGCCTTTGGGTCTGGGACAGGAGATACGTACAGTGGAAGTTTGTGGTTCAGATGAGTGGCAAATAAGTCTACATGAGGTGTGAACCACTTTTGGCAGATCTGTTTGAACACCTGCGGATGTAGTGACCAGTCTGTTGACTGCACTTGGTTTGACCTGGATAGAAGGTCGGCCATCACATTCAAGCACCCTGGAATGTGTCTGGCTTTCAATGTTATGTGATAGTGATGGCACCAGGTCATAATCTTCCACAGGAGAGCACACATCTCTGCTGAGTGAGTTCCTCCTTGTTTGTTTATGTGGGCTACCACTGTTGAGTTGTCCGTTGCAACTAGCACTGTTTGGTTCTGGCACTGGTCCTTGAAGTTTCGAAAGGCCAGTGAGACCGCCTTCAATTCTAGGACGTTTATGTGTAGCCTTTTTTCCCGGTCTGACCACAGACCCTTTGTAGAATTTTGATCTAAGTGAGCGCCCCAAGCTTCGTTTGAGGCATCTGTAAAGAGGTGGATACTGTGGTATTTGGGATGAAGGTCTGCACCTTTCATCACGTTTGAGGGATTTTGCCACCAGTCTAAGTGGGCTGCAATGGCTTCTGTCCAAGGAAGGAGGCTGTCCAGCGACTGTGGATATCTCCAGTGCTCCTTGAGATGAAACTGAAAGAGTCTCATGTGAAGGCATCCCTCCGGGACCATTTTCTCTGTTGAGGCAAGCAACCCAATTAGCGACATCAAACATCTTGCAGTCAAAACATGTTTTGACTTGAGTCGTAGGATCAAATCCTGAAGTTTGAGCCATCTCTCTTGAGTGGGTTTTACAAGGGCTGAATCTAGATGGTATTCGTAGCCCGCGAATGAAAACACCTGAGTAAGTTTCAGTTCTGTTTTTTCCTGATTTATTATCCAACCCAAGGACTGGGTTAGGTCTACCACTGCCTGAGTGTTCACTTGGGCTTCCTCCTGAGACTGGGACCTGATCAGCCAGTCGTCCAGGTATTGGTGAAGTCTGAGTCCTCTGGAGAGGGCCATTAGTTTCACTTCCTTTACAATCATTGTAAAGACCTGGGGGACTGTGGCTAGGCCGAATGGGAGGGAGGTGAACTGGAACACCTGAGACTTGTAGCAAAACCTTAGGTATTCCCTGGAGTTTGGATGGATGGGGATGTGCAGGTAAGCGTCCGACAGATCTATCGATGATACCCATTCCCCTGGAATCAAGGAGGTCCTGATGGTCTCTGAAGTTTCCATTTTGAACTTTTCTACATGTAGAAAAGTGTTGAGCCTGCTTAGGTCTATGACTGGCCTCCACCTTTGGTGAGGCTTGGGTACTAGGAACAGGCGACTGTAAAACCCGAGAGATTTTACATTTTTCACCCTTTCGATTGCGTTCTTTGACAGAAGAGACTGGATACAAGTGGCCAGTGCTTGGTTTTTTTTGACGGGCCTTGTACTCTGACAGAATCAGAGGGAATCTGACCAAATTTGGCTTTGAAAGGAATGGCACTACGTAGTCATTGGTGATAATGTTTAACACGTTTGAAGAACATTTGTTTGTTTGCCAGTCTCTTCTGAAAGAACGGAGGCGACCTCCTACTGGTGGACTGAGGGAGGCTTTTAAGGAGTCATTGGGGAGAGGGGTTTCCACACCCCCGCCCCCTGTGATGGGGTCGAAAACGACCCCTGGAGCCTCTGAAGTTCGGTTTCCCCCTTCCTGAGGAAAACGATTGGTTACTGCTTTGTGAGGAGTTGCCCCCATAGGGGCGTTTCCTGTAGGAGCCTCTTTTCTTGTTGTGGGGACCACGAAAGCGCTTATTTTGATAGGGTGCCGAACCCTGAGAGTCTTTAGAGGTGCCTTGTTTGAGGAGGAAGTCTTCACCTTCCTTCACAAGTTGAGACTGGAACAAGCAGGGGACCCAAAAGGATGAGTTCCTGAGTTCTTGGCGTCTCGTTTCCCCTAATTGTGGTTGTAAGAGGGTCATTTCGGCTTCGCGCCTAAGCAAGCCAGTGTTGCCCATAGAATATAGTTCCCTCTGGAGTATATGGGCTAGGGATTTGCTGAGGCATGTAAGAGCCCTGTGTTGGATAAGAACTGTCTTATTCCAAAAATCTAGGTACCCACAGACTTGCTCATATCCATGCTTTGCTGCTTTATCAGGATTGGCACCTTTCTGGATCTGTGTCTTAATCTTCTTGACAGTTGACTTAAGGCTATGTTGACACTTCAAGAGAAGCATTGCAAGAAGATGAAGTTTTGGCAAAGGCAGCAGTGAAATTGAGCGTTGAGATATTTTGCCTAGCCTGGTGCTCCAATTCTTTAAGAATTGGTAGGGGAACCTTGCCCATAGGGGCCCCAGGGAGTTTAGGAGTAATAGAGAGTTTGGCAAAATCCATATTCAACTCCTGATATTTGTCCTGATAACAGGGCTGTCCCACCCTGTACCACTTGGAAGTGGAAGGAGGAGGTTTGATATATTTACCCTCAGGTAAATGAGCAGCCTTAAAGTCATGTTGAAATTTATCAAAGGCGTCCTTGATAACTGAGCTAAGTGGAAGTATAGAGGAAGGACCTCTAGGTCTGAGCTCTTGACGGCCTTTCTCATCGTCCAGACCCATGACTGAAGTTGAGGACCTAGGCATAGACTCCCTGGGGTCAGGGAGTGAAAGAATGCGCCTAAAAGTGTCGACCTCTTCAGTGTACTGTGAGGGAATGTCAGACAGAGCTACTTCCCTATAATAAGGGGTTCTGGATCATGTTGAGGGAGGTCTTGATCAGAAGCAGCCCCTGAGGGCTGAGCACCGGAGGGCTTAGAAGACCTGTGTCTGGCTACAGAGGACTGATCCTCCTCTGAGGAAGATGACACATATCTGGACCTGGATTTGTGTTTACTCTTATCAGAGTGTTTTTTAGGTTTAGTAGATGGGATCCGAGGTTCATCGGATTCCTCATTGGATTGATCCGAGGCAGACCTGGATTCAATTTCATGCCTACTGCGAGAGTGGCAGTGTTTTTTTTGGTTTATCCGAGACTTTCTTCGAAGGTAACTCAGATGCACTAACATTCTGATCCGATGTATCATGAGGATCAGGTCCGAGACTTGGAGGAAGTGCTGGACCATAGTCCACATCCATATCCTCGGTTTGAATGGTAGTTCTAAGTCTCGGAGGGGGTAGGTCCAGATTAACAGCAGTACGGGAAGATGTACCAGGTTTGGAAGCAGAAACCGAGGTCTGATCCACCTCTGTTTGTTTTTTAGACGTCAACTCCTCTCGGAGCGACTGGAAAGCTTCCAACATAGATGCCTGGAAGGATCCCATTTACTGCTGTAGATGAATATTTAGTGAATTGCCCAGGGATTTTTCAAGATTTGTTTCAATTTTTTGCTGCAAGGCAGTACCTGGGGGTAGGTGGGACAGTTTTCGCTGGTGTTTTAAGCGATAAAGAACTGAAGGGTAGGGGCTGAGGAGGGGTGAGGTAAAAAGATTGTCAGCAGCACTCTCAAGGTCTGCATTTGAACCAGTGAAAGAATCCCTGTCGCCTTCGTCCAAAAGATCAAGTTCATCATCTTTTGCATTAGAAGCGTCCGCCTTTTGTCTCTTTATATAGCATTTCCTGTGTTGAATTTTTTTCATTTGGTTATCTGTGAAAGATGCACAGATATCACAGGGCGCTTCAAAGGTGACACAGAGGTCATCACCCTTGCCAGATTCCCAACAAGTAAAGCAATAGTTGTGTAAATCAAAGGAAAAACAAAAATGGCGGCATTTTTGTGCTCTCGGTTTGTTTTTATTTGTTTGATGGCTGGACATTTTAAACGCAATAAAAGACGTAGATATAAAAAGGCCTGAACCGAGGAAAACTCAAAACACGCGAAACAAGAAATATACTTATCCCGTCAAATCAGAAATTTTACAGAATAATCCATGATATATAATAAAAGAAATAACCAAAAATGAACCTCCAACAATACGTAAAAACTGAGAAATAAATGAAAATGTCTGTATATTTACAAACAGCTACCAGTTCAACGTGGCCAACGAGAAAGTAGGGCGATTGGTCAGAAGTTATCATGTGACGACAACTAGAGGCTACGGCCAACTATAAATGTCTATTTTTCTTAGACGTTGGCCATGATGCCTTGTGGCAATCCGAGAACAGCAATGAGTCCCACATGGTAAGCTATTGTAGCGTAATAAAACTTGCACTTTGTTGTTAATATCACTCCATCATTACAACATATACCGGGTACCAATACTCTTATCATATTGGAAACTGGGAAATTTGAGGCAATCTATATGAGCATTTTTTTTTCAGAAAGCAGGGGAGCACCTGCTACAGAGGAGCTATGGTTTCTGCAGTTGTGAGTTTTCAGCCTGTTGCCCAATCAGTGCAATGTTTTTGGATGTCATGTGTAATTCTCCACAGCTCTGTATACAGAAACCCACAGCCTCAGCAACAAGCCTCGATTAATTTCACACAAATTAAACCCAGCTGTAAAAGTCTTCAAGATATAGCCTTATTAACCACTACATACATAGTTTAAACTACAATAACTGATTGATGTACGTCTAATAAATGAATAATGTACATATTCTCGTTCCAACATCCTTCTACAAGAAAATGAAGGTTATGAGATCTTCAGAAGTATTTTCCAGTAAAACATATAGTATGACAAGTCTAATAGATAAGCAATTTATGCATTGATTTATGTCTGTATTTTGAAAACTTGTGTGTTTCTTCGATATCCACATTTATATTTGTCATTTAGACAGACATATACTAGTTTTAAGACACGATATGAAAAATACCACATGTATCAAAAACAAACAAAAATAAAAACAAAATGTTGATTAATGGTTCATGAAAGTATAGAAAATTTACCTTTTCATATATTCAAGTACTAAATACGCATATATATGAAACAAAAATACTTCCTTGTTTCAAGAAACAATAATTTTAAACAGGATATGATTTTTCCTCTCATAACTAACCAGTCAAGTTAAAGCTACACAAACTAAAACTATAAGTCCATAATGTGCTCAGACAAGGCATTTGTATTCAGGCTTAAATATCAGTGTGTCCTCAGTTTTGTTTTAACATTCACAATCGCACAATGAAGTTATCGAGTCAATAAATGTCAGAGTCCCTTCACTTTCAACTCCCTATTTAGCTGTCAAATTGAAACTGAAGAAATACCAAGATATCCAAAACAAAGAAAAAAACTGATGCTTGTTGTGTTGTGGAAAAACCATTCACCAACACTCAAAAGTGAATGGTGAAATCAACACAATATATTACTCTTGTGTCTTGAATATACCAAAAAAAAAAAGTTATTTTAACTTAATTTCATTATGAATACATTAAATTGTATAAAAGTAGACATGACACAACCAGAATATCACTGGTCTCTTTCTATGTAAAACAAGACCAACAAGAAATAGGAGTTCCATCTATGATCATACATTGAAGGAGAGGTCCAAGGTCAAATCTGACCACATCAAAAGATTCCCAGCCCATGATTTTCTATAAGTTGGTTTCACAGTGCAAACCTCTAGGACCAATAATAAGCAAGTTATAACCACTTTTAAGTTTGGCTGTCCTCATTTGACCTTGTAGGAGGGTTCCAAGGTCAAATCTGACCATATCAAAAGATTCCAAACCACATCATTTCCTATAGGTTGGTTTACCATCCCAAACCTCTAGCACCAATAATAAGTGAGTTATAAGCACTTTTAAGTTTGGCTATCCTCGTTTGATCTTGAAGGAGGGGCCCAAGGTCAAATCTGACCACACCAGAAGATTCCCAGTCCATGATTTCTTATAGGTTGGTTTACCATCCCAAACCTCTTGGACCAATAATAAGTGATTTATAAGCACTTTTAAGTTTGGCTATCTTCGTTTGATCTTGAAGGAGGGGCCCAAGGTCAAATCCGACCACACCAGAAGATTCCCAGTCCATGATTTCTTATAGGTTGGTTTACCATCCCAAACCTCTTGGACCAATAAGTGATTTATAAGCACTTTTAAGTTTGGCTATCTTCGTTTGACCTTGAAGGAGGGGCCCAAGGTCAAATCTGACCACACCAAAAGATTCCCAGCCCATGATTTCCTATAGGTTGGTTTACTATCCCAAACCTCTAGGACCAATAATAAGCGAGTTATAAGCACTTTTAAGTTTGGCTATCCTCATTTGACCTTGGAGGGGTCCAAGGTCAAATCTGACCACATCAGAAGATTCGCAGCACATGATTTCCTATAGGTTGGTTTCACATTGCAAACCTCTAGGACCAATAATAAGGGAGATATAGGCACTTTTAAAGTCCGCTATGTGGGTTACTTTGGCACTCCGTGGATAACCTTGAATTAAGAGCTTCAAGGTCAAATGTGTGCCAGGTTGTAGAGGACATGTATATCTGTTATACGTATCACCTATGAAGAGATTCAACCTTCTACCTAAAATGTAGATAATTTTCAAAGACATGCCCGCCGCGGCCATCTTGTTTTTCAGAATAAGGCTAATTTCAATCCCAGAGAAGCTTACCCCCCAATGAAGATATCCTGCAATTTGGTGAACCTAGATGGTGTAGTTTTCTTCTTAGAGCGATAACGCCAAAAATCTCTCTACGCGTGGCGGTGTACCGAACGCTAAACCAAAGTATCCACCGGATGCCTCCGGTGGATACAATTAAACAAGCAATGGAATGAACAGACCCGATCAAAGAATTGTAATCTGATGGTGCAACAACTTCTATATATACTTTACATTGTTTGTGATTACCCACATTTGCTCCAATATGGAAGTCCAACAAATTAATTTTGGAACTCTCTGTGGTTATTACCCACTCTCTAGATTACAACTTTAAAAGTTTTCCATTGAATAGGCTTAACCCAGAATTTGTATTTTTTACTACACATGTAATTCATGGCGCACAAGGCATCTACTTATCAGCAATTATCACAATTTCACCAGCTAAAAACACTCTTATCTGCAGTAAAGCATACTTTTAGTACATGTTAAATTATAGAATAATGAGCTATTTAGAGTATAAAATGGAAAATATTTTTAGTAACTTAAATTTTCATTAGAAATACTTACATTTCCTAACAGTACCTATTTGTTAGAGCCATCCAACTCAATGGCCATGGAAGAGATGCGAATTTAAGGTTATATAATGACCTTAACCAAACAAAAAAACATTTTTTAGATTAATATATTAACAGTTGTGCAAATACTCTAATAATATTGACCTAAAAGAGGCTCAAGATAATCGAACACAATCAGGCTATTTTTACAGTTACAAAAGTCAGCAATCATGAAGAGCTAAGTTTCACAGTCTGAGTTCTCTATAGTCTTCTGAATTTCAATACTGTTATATGTGAATTGTCAATTTCATTACCATTTCCAGCTACTCTTTGAAGTGGTTTGGAAAATATTACTGCAGTTAGTTATTTCTTTACATTTTAGTTAACAATATTCATGCATTAAAAGGCTTACATTTTGTATTTTTAGACATTGTTATTCCATGAAATTTGTGAGCTTTTTATAGCCATCTTATCTCAAAAACTTTATAATAACTTAATATATCTGACATATTAACTGTTTTATTAACTGAGAGTTAAGTAGTTATACGATGCGATATGATATTTCATTATGGATTGATATTCCAAGTCAAATTAGAGCTTGATATCAATACTCAAATCACTGATCAATATTGGAAAATACTGCTGTTATTAATCGAAAACCAGCATTTCAATTTTTGTTTGGCTGTGGTAAACACAAGTAAAAATCGCATTCCAAATTTCCAATGTGTAAATTATTCATCAAAATCTCTACAATTTACCCTTTTGTACTGCTCATAGTCCCCCATCTCACATTTTTCACAAAATGTATGTGCAAAAATGGAATTTATTAACTTTAAAATATGTTGTAAAGATATTTCCCATTTTAAATTATCGCTGAAGTACAAAGGTTGGTCACAGGCATCTATGTTTTCAAGAAAAAATCAAACACTGGATTTAGTTTAAGACCATGGAAAACTGGTTTTGATTTTCACAACTGATGACATCACTAGAAAATCATAAAACCATAGCAAATTCTGGAAAAACAAATTACTCCTTTTTTATTGTAAAGTTGTTGGGGTCAAATTTTAATGACCACCCTGTCCTTATATCACTTTGAATTAGGACTGACATTCTTCACTTTGCATTTTTGAAAAAAAGTTAATGCTAAAAACCAAAAGAATGTTAAAACCTCGGAGAGAATTGCCTCAATCAATAGAAGAGACTTTGTCACCAGGTACCATGCTTCATCTCGTGCTGTTTTACCATTCCATACTTGGTGTTGTGAATAATTAATGCATAAAGAAGCACTAAAACTCATTTCTCACCCAACAATCTAATTTACAAAAGTGCTAGTCTGCTTGTAATATCATATCCAGCAGTCAAAAATGCAACTGAACACAACTTGTTGATTTTCAACAGAGTTTTACATTGGCATACTACCCTTGCCCAAAGGGAGACAGCTTTGATAGTCACACCAAAGAGGTTTAAAAATCCATTAACTTCTAAATCTTGCACATTCTCAACTGCATTCTTTAATATTCTCCAATTTTAAAAATCATAAGCTTCACTTCAGAACAACCTCTATTGATAAAGGTTCTGAAAACAAGATAACAGAAGACATCTGAATATCTGCAAATAGCCAGCTCGGAAGGAATGGGGGTGGGGGGGAGATGTACCTTCTTAATAGCATGATGAAGAATATATGGGAAAAATTGTGCAAATTTGCCCCAAAAAAAAAAAAAAAAAATCCACGCAATCAAATTGGTATACAGAAAACCGACAACATAAAAATGCTCAAAAATATCAATTTTACTGCAATGACAACCTTTGTTGCCAGATTTTGGCCAAAACTTAATCATCTAAGTTCCTCTGACAATAAACATGTTCCAAAAATTTGAAGAAAATTCATTAAGGGGTTTAGGCTGTAGAGCACCCAAAGTGCCTGTGTCCGGGTCTGCAATTGGAAAATTTAATAGTAAATTAAATTTTTATAAGTTAATACCTTACCTAGTGGACAGATGCGTTTGTCCAGCGCCCTGCCGGTCTCGCCAAATGTTAGAAAAAAACATCCTGAGCTGGGCTCTGGCCGGGACCGGTAGTGTCCTGTTCACTCGCCAGGCGGCTGTGTAGCCTGCCTGCCGGTATACTGCGCATGCGCTCTTCCTCTTTTTGTTGCCTACCTTAGAAAGACCCCTTGGCTTAGAGTAGCAGGGAAAGTAGGGTGGGAATCCCCCTGTCCACTAGGTAAGGTATTAAGTTATAAAAATTTAATTTACTATTAAATTTTCCATTTTATTGCGTTAATACATCTTACCTAGTGGACAGATGCAGAATAACTACCCAGTGGATGGAGGATAGCCAAATCAGGGGGATTTCTGAGAACTCTAGATAATCAAGGGTGTATCCGGTAATGGTTAAATAAACCAAACTATAGGGATAACAACCTTGCTCCCCCCTTACTTTTTGTAAATCTAGGTCTTTGTGCAAACCTCTATCCTAGAGTACAGGGAGACCTGAGAGGGGAATGAGAGTTCAACAACCTAGTTGAGGAAGAGGAGTGCGACTATCCTAAAAACGCCACTGGACCCACTTTGGATCATGGCAATCCAGGGGCAAGGATAGGGACGCTTCTTTTTAAAATTTTTATATACACTATGTACACTATGTTTTTACAGGGAGCTTGTACTACATTGTCATCGTGGATCTGTTGTGCAGCCACTACAGGACCCAAATGGTACAGTTCCGAATCTGCCCATGCTAAATCTTTCAGATAGAACTGTGTAAAGGTATTATGGGCTTTCCAATGACAAGCTGAGAGGATTTGGTCTAAGGAGACCCCTCTTTGAAAAGCCTTGGAAGCTGCAAAGGCCCTGACATGAGCTCTAACTTGATGTAATTTCTGGGCTTCTTCATTATTATTATTATTATGTATTTATACTCAGCGCAATATCTCCATATACTACAGGACTCAAAGCGCTATTTAACCAATCCAACTGCACAGGTACAGCCCCAACTCACAAGTAACTGACATTCCCCTAACTTGAAGATAGAGGCTCAAGGATGACCATTTATCAACGTCCTTGAGGTTCTTTAACCTGCCACTGGGGATAGGACCCAATGACAGAGGACCGCCATTTTAAGTGGTCATCCGAGCCACTATGTATCTGCCTGTACCAGGGATTGAACCCACGTCCTCTGAGTTCCTAGACAAGTGTGTTACCGGCTGGGCCACAGTGGCATCTGAGAGATGATAGCAAAGGAGCACTGTATGCTTGACCCAAGAAGAGATGGTGGAAGGGACAATATCCTTCTGAAAGCTCTTCCTGAAGGACACAAAAACCAGATCTTTACCCTTGCGAAGATCCTTGGTCATGTCCAAGTAATAACGTAAAGCTCTTACAGGGCAGAGTGATTTATCTTCTGTAAGAGACCTGTCCAAAATTGGAGCCAAAGCTGGGATAACTAGCCGGGCCACTGAGGCCGGACCATCCCTAGCCAGTTGATCTTTGGAGAGGAAACTGGGTGAAGGATAGAGAGAGACCGGAGTCCAGTTTTTCTGGGGTCTGATATTCTTGTAAAACCAGGCATGGATCTCGGTGCATCTCTTGCCTGAGCCTAAGGCTAAGAGAAAAACGGTTTTAAAAGTCAAGTGCTTAAGAGAAGCCTTTCGCATGGGTTCAAAAGGAACCTTAGTCAATTGGTGGAGTACCAGTGACAGGTTCCACGTGGGTACTCCCCTTCGTCCTTTGGGTTTATCCCTGTGAAAACTGTCCAACTGGCGATTTAAATTTTCATCCTTACTAATGTTTAGTTATCATTGCCCACCATGTCTGCAATGGCTGTTCTATAGCCTTCAATGGTGCTTGGTTGCAGCACCCTGTCCTTGAAAAGGTGCAATAGAAATTCCACAATCTGGTTTAAAGAGGGCAACCTGAAGTCTACCTCGTTCGAGTCACACCATTTGACAAAAATGGTCCACTTTTACTTATAAAGGCTCTGGTTCAGAGTCTTTGAGGAGCCTCAATTCTTCCTGCCACTTCGTCAGAGAATCCTTTTTCTTGAATGGCAGAGGCTCTAGGAGCCAAGCATGCAGATTCAGATTGGGGAGGTTCCTGTGAAGCAATCCGTTAAAGGGTTGAGTGACCAGATCCCTTTGCAGAGGGAGCCTGAAGGGAATCTGAACCAATAGACTGACCATTTCCCAAAACCAAGGCATGTTGGGCCAACCTGGGGCAATTAGAATCATGCTGAGACAGCCTTGATCCATCACCTTGGAGATTACTTGGTTGTGCAGGGAGACTGGAGGGAAGGCGTAAACGTTCAAGTTCTCCCATGACAGACTCAGGGCGTCTACTGCCCAGGCTGTTGGATCCGGTACCAGTGAAACAAACTTGGGAAGCTTGTGATTGAACCGGGTTGCAAACAGGTCTACATGTGGCCGGGCCCATCTCGAGCACAAGAGATTGAATACCTGTTGAGAAAGGGACCACTCTGTCTGAATTACCTGATTGTGTCTGGACAGCTTGTCTGCTATCACATTCAGGCGACCTGCGATGTGTCGCGCCCGCAGAATTATCCCTCTGGGGTGACACCAGGACAGAAGTCTCCAGAGGAGGGCACAAAGGGAGCCTGATTTCATACCGCCCTCCTTGTTGATGTAGGAGACCACAGTTGTGTTGTCCATAGCTATGAGAATAATCTGGTCCCTGCAAAGATGCTCGAAACTCGTTTCAAGTTTCTCCAGGGCCAGGAGAACTGCTTTTAACTCAAAGAAGTTGATGTGTAGGGGACTTTCTGTGTCCGACTAAACGCCTCTTGCAGTGGAGTCCCCGAAGTGTGTGCCCCAGCCTTCGTTTGAGGCGTCTGTAAACATTAGTAGAGCATGTTGGAGGGGGTGCAAGGGTTGGCCCCGAAGAACATTTCTCTCGTTTAACCACCAATTTAGGTGTGGATGGAGAGATTGGGGTAAGGGAATGACCTTCTCTAAACTCTCTGGCAGGTGCCAGTGTCGCTTCAGATGGCATTGTATGGGCCTCATGTGAAGGCGACCTGACCAAACCTGGTTCTCTGTTGCTGTGAGCAGTCCTATCAGAGACATGAACTGTCTGACTGTGCAAGCATTTCTGCTCTTGATAAAGTGTAGTTTCTGCTGCAGGGTGCTCCACCTCTCCTGAGTGGGCAAGACCTGACCGGTCAACAGATCGAACCGGTAACTACGAAATTGAAGACCTGTTGGTGTCTGGATCTGGGTATGTTGTAGGCAGGTTTCTGGGCACGGGGCTCTCAGTAACCAGTCGTCTAGGTACTGTTGGATCTGAATACCCCTTGCTTGTGCCATGAGCTTCACTTCCTTGACCACTTTTGTGAACTCTAGAGGGGCCGTGGCCAGACCAAACGGGAGGGCAGTGAACTGGAAGGTCTGCCCCTGTAGGAAAAAGCTCAGGTATTTCCTTGACCTTTGTTGGATTGGGATGTGAAAGTACGCGTCGCTGAAGTCCAGCGACGTTACCCACTCCCCTTTTTGTAGGGACAGTCGAAATGTTTCTGGGGTCTCCATTTTGAAAGTTCCTGGGCAGAGGTACAGATTCAGCTGACTTAAGTGCAAAAATTGCCTCCACTTGTTGTTTGGTTTGGGCACTAGGAATGACTGGTTGTAAAAAGCCAGGGAGGACCGGACAACCACTTTTTCCACTACCAACTTTTGCATCAGAGCCAGCAATGGCTCTTTTAGGTGCCGGTTCTTGACCGGGTTTGCATAGCCGCTCCGGACCACTGGTGACCTTGCGAGAGGGGGCCTCATTTTGAAGGGAAGGGCGTAACCCTCTTTTAAAATAGAGACCACCCTTGGATTTGCCCCTAGGCTTGACCATTTTGTCCAGAAATTTTTGAGCCTGCCCCCTACAGCCAGATCTGGTGCAGCACTGGGGGCATTTTGAACATGAGGGACAAAAACACATTGACTTACACAAGAAACACTTTTTACATCTTTTATTTTGTTCTTTGAGACAACAGGACTTAACCCTTTCTTTTGCGGGAGCCCTAGACATTTGACAGAATGTACATGATCTACAGCAGGATAGGATACATCCTGATGAACCTTGGACTTGTCTAACAAACTTGAGTTTACAGTCTGAATTTGGTTTGGGTACACATTCTTGTCCAACCTGAGATTTACTAACTGAACTGATGTTGGACACACTCTGTAATTGCCATTTAAATTGCTTGTACCCATGTGACCTAGAAAAACAAGGGTTTGAGCCACGACCTCTACTACAGCCCCTTCCTCTGGGGCAACCAAACTGCCTCCATGCCGGTTGTTCTTGATCCCCTTAACCGGCTGATTTTTGTTCCCTCTTTTCATAAGATGACCTCCAACCGGACTGCTGCGAAGCACCCGGACCGGGTCTCGGAGCATGACCGGTGGTTTCAAAATGTGCAATATCTTGTTCAGCAGTATGGATGACTGCATCTGGAAATAGGCCGTAAGTGAAGCGTGGGGCAGTCTTTAATTGATTCAGAGTGTCTGGTTTGATTCCTTGTTTGACGTGCTCCAAATAAGAGTCTACGGAGCAAAGTGAGGTTAGCCATATTCACAAAAATGCTATCCGCCAGGTGTTGTAAAGCAGTGCTCATTGCCACAGACACATTTTGGTGGAACGCCATGAAAGCTTTCAAATCAGAAAGGGCCACTGAAACCTCCTTGGGTGCTTTACCCTTGTTAATACGTGAACACAACATGGAGATGTGACTGTTCATGCGATCTTGGAGTTCACTGGTACATCTGTTGAATCCCGCAGCATGGTTAACTATGTACGAATTCTCTTTCTCACTCTTCTCCCACCTACGTAAGTATTCCCGAGAGATAGGGCGTAATGGTTAGAGGAGTATGTAGAAGCCTTTATGATCCTAGGGAATTGTGAGTTTACCTTTGCTTCTGTGTTATGCCAGCTGAACAAGGATTTACCCGGGTGGTGGGCCTTCTGTTCTAATAGTGTGCAGTTGGTACCACCTGGATTGAGTTTTGGGTACTTTTATGAACTGATCCTTCTTAAAACCAGCAGAGTCTTGTGCGCGTGAGGGATAACCTTCTGCGACCACTGTGTTTAATTTTTCCAGTTTCTGGCAGAGCCAATCATCTAGAGGCATAGCAACAGAAATTTGCGCATGGCGCTTTGGTGCTTTACCCTTCCATGGATTATTACTTTTGTCGGGATCTGATAAGTCACTTTCAAAAGGAGGGATGTGGTCCCAACCCATGAAGGATCTAATGGACCTAACAGTCCCCCGGTAGGTCATATCTTCAGTCAACTCCGGTTTTTCAAAATTATCTGAGGAGACTTCACCTTCTTCCGATTCCGGTTGGTCACCTTCTGAAAATTCATTGTCAGATTGAGGAAAGTCAAAGTCTACATTGTCTGGTTCCGGTGGACATCTGTAAGCCCCGGTAACAGAAACATCACTGAAGCCCGAAGTAGAAGGCTGACTGCGAGAAACATCTTGACCGGTAGAACCGGGCTGAACTGCTTCCTGACCGGTAGGAATGTCTTGTGGAGCTGCGTATGTTGAAGTTTGAGTGAGAACTGGTGTATGTTTTGGTTTAACCTGCTTAACACTCCCCAGACCGGGGTGGCTTGGCCAGGAGTCGTTGGCTTAGACTGAGCCAGTGTGTATGTATATTCCTTCGTCTTTTTAACAGACGGACCTGGTTTTAGAATCTTTGTCCTCTTTTCTGCTTTTACGGGATTTTTTCTTTTCTTTAAATTTTGCTACAACAGTATCAGCCTCACCTTCTGCCGGGAACTCCACCGGACCAGTGAGCCGGGCAGAAGGGGCAATAAAAGGGAAATAAAATCTGGCAAACTTCTCCCTCCACTGATCTGAAATCTCTTTTAAGTTGAGCAGAGGTGATAAAGGCAGATGAACTAGTTTCCGGTTAATTCTGCGCAGAAGTACTAGAGGAAGGAGGGGTGGAGTGAAAAATAGGTTCTTTGTATTCCACCATAGCAATTATTGTTACATCCTCAGGGGCCACCAATAAACCTGACTTCTTTTCTTTGCGCAGTTTGTAGGTTGGGGTTGATAACATTTCTTTCTGAATATCTGTAAAACCATCACAAATGGCACAGGGTCTATTCTCAACAAAATCATCGTCCTCTATCTTTTTATCACGATCACAACGCTTGTGCAAATCAAAAGAGGCCATAATATGTCCACACAAGCCTCATCTTTGTCCTTTTTTGTCACCAGGAGAAGCCATGATACTTGAACACAATAACTACACTAAAAAATAGCATCAGAGATGCCCGTACCCCACAGCCTGGGGAAATATTTTTCAACACCATGAGATATAGAAGTAGTGTAACAGTACAAAGTTCAAGATACTTTCAGAGCAATGTCAGCTATATTAAGGTCCAAATAATGCTTAAGTAGAGAAAATAATATCTAAGGAAAAGAAATGTGTGTAAAGGTGAAGTATTAAAACAAAACAATTCAATAATAAAATGACAGCACTTATCAGTAAACCAAAAATGGCCGAATTATGGTTTGGATGTTTTGAATATTACCCATGCATACAGAAGTGGCAACACATTCAATGAATGCTTATGTGTGGTGTTGGAGAAAAGCCTGTGGCTCACTGGATGAAATTCCACCTGTTACAATGGGAACTTGCAAAAGGAAATTCTTAATGAATTCTAATATGACTTTAACCGTGCTAAATCTGCATCAACAGACAGACCCAAAGGTGTAACAAGATTTTAAAGGTCAATACAGCAAGCTCAAAGGTCAATCAGTGTCACACCATGACGTGGCACACCTAAAACCCTCAACCAATGTCCCTACCAAGTATAAACTTCCTACACCTTACAGTCTCTGAGATATAGCCCAGACAAGATTTTATAGGTCAAGGTCACTACAGCAAGGTCAAATCAAGGTCATACTATGACGCAGCACACCTACACCCCCAACCAATGTCCCTACCAAGTATCAACTTCCTACACCTTACGGTTTCCAAGATATAGCCCGGACCAGGTTTTATAGGTCAAGTTCACTACAGCAATGTCAAAGGTCAAATCAAGGTCACACCATGATATTGCACACCTACAACCCCCAACCAATGTCGTCACCAAGTATCAGCTTCCTACACCTTACAGTTTCCGAAATATAGCCCCAAGATTTTATAGGTCAAGGTCACTACAGCAAAGGACAAATCAAGGTCACACTATGACGTTGCACATCTACACCCCCTAACCAATGTCCCTACGATGTATCAACTTCCTACACCTTACAGTTGCTGAGATATAGCCGGGACAAGGTTTTATAGGTCAAGGTCACTACGGCAAGGTCAAATAAAGGTCAGACCATGATGATTATTATTATTATTATTATGTATTTATACTCAGCGCAATATCTCCATATAGTACAGGACTCAAAGCGCTATTTGACCAATCATACTGTACAGGTACAGCCCCAACTCACAACTAACTCACATTCCCCTAACTGGAAGATAGAGGCTCAAGGATGACCATTTATCAACGTCCTTGAGGTTCTTTAACCTGCCACTGGGGATAGGACCCAATGACAGAGGACCGCCATTTTAAGTGGTCATCCGAGCCACTATGTATCTGCCTGTACCTGGGATTGAACCCACGTCCTCTGAGTTCCTAGACAAGTGTGTTACCCGCTAGGCCACAGTGGCAGATAGGTCAAGGTCAAGGTCACTACGGCAAGGTCAAAGGTCAAATCAAGGTCAGACCATGACGTTGCACACCTACAACCCCCAACTAATGTCCCTGCCAAGTATCAACTTCCTACACCTTATGGTTGCCGAGATATAGCCCACACATGATTTTCAAACTCAAGGTCACTACGGCAAGGTCAAAGGTCAAATCAAGGTCAGACCATGACGTTGCACACCTACACCCCCTAACCAATGTCCCTGCCAAGTATGAACTTCCTATACCTTACAATTTCTGAGATACAGCCCGGACAAACTATTTCCCGCCGCCCGCCCGACCTTCCAGATACCATGGGTGAAAACAATACCCCGACAGCCCTTAAGGGCTGTGGGGTAAAACCTGATAGTATATCAAATTGTGACATAAAAAAAATAATATTAAAGTTTCTCTTAAAAATCAAGCGTTTACTTCCACATGCCAAACAAAAAGAGGAAGAGCGCAAGCGCACACATGCGCAGTACACCGGCAGGCAGGCTACACAGTCACCTGGCGAGTGAACAGCTCAGGACGTTTTTTTCTAACATTTGGAGAGACCGGCAGGGCGCCGGACAAATGCATCTATCCACTAGGTAAGATATATCAACGCAATAAAAATTACTGTTATAACTGACCCAAAAATTAGGTGAATAGCATATTTCAACAAAACACTCTAAATGCACTAGTTTTTAAGTTACAAGTGATTTACTTAACAGTGACAACCTCAAAGTAGCTATTGCTCAGCTGTGCAATGAGCTACAGGTCTACAATATTACTGTTACAGCTGACACAAAAGTAGGTGAATAACATATTTCAACAAAATACTCTAAATGCAATAGCTTTCAAGTTATAAGTAATTTTACTCATTATGGGAAGGTACTGAAAATTCAAAAAGTAGATATTACTCACTTAGCTATTGGGATTGACTCCCAAGTTACTCACCATCTTGTAGCTATGGAAAAAAGTAGCTGAATAACATACTCAACAAAATTCTCTGAATACAATACTTTTCAAGTAACAAGTGATTTAGTGCATGATTTCATGAATTTTAAATGCATTAAAAAAATTATTTCAAAAATTCATAAAAAATAATCAACAAAGATCATGGCCTGATACTTACATAAGGGAACCTAATTGTGGCCTAGTACATATATGCAAGATAAGAGAGAAATCCCTTCAATAGTCAATGAGGAAACTGATAAAGTGTTGAAATTTTCACACTTTGAATGGGGATATCTTGCTTCTAATGGCTCTGGGGAACAGATGAACAAACAGATCTGCATGCCTTGAACAATTTATCATCCTCGATAGATAAGGTATCTTTTAAAAGTAATAGTATGTCTCTGGGCCTTGTACTTTTGCAGAAGTTGTTCATGTGGATGCGGATACATGCGGATACATCTATGGACACTGTAAATTGATGCCATAATGTCAGCTGACATTAAAAATTGTGCTTAACAAGCCTTTCACTCCACTGCTAGTATTGACGTGCAATATCGCAATAGTAAGCCTGAAACGATTAGCAATATTTGCTAGCTGGGTAGTCCCTTGTATTAACTGTTGACAAACTGGTTAACTGTTTCCAATATATAGTACCTGTGGAGAGAGAGAAAATACTGAAAATGCCATCTGGACATGCACCCTGCATATAAACATTCCAAACAATAGGGCAAATCTCCAGGTGATAGGAAAGAAAATTTGTGCAAATTGTTGTGTAACTTGTAACAAACTTCATATTTTATAAATTTTTTCAAGTAAAGTATAGATGCAATGCTTTGAATTGCTACCGTTTTTAGTTGTGACTCCAAATATTACACATGCTAATGATCGAAAACAATCCCAAATGAGATGATATAAATCAGAAAATAGTTGCCCGGTTCAACAATATTGGCATCCAGGTGTAGTCTAACAATCGGTCAGTACGGTAAATCAGCTTTCAGCTTTACTTAATAGCTTGTACATAGTTTGCAAACACTCTTGTACTTCTCCTGCCAAGACCCTAGCCTCAATACTTTACAATAATGTTACAGTCTAAACCACTGCTTTACCTGTGATCTGTCAAACTTGTTCTGCAGAGAGTCTCGTGGATCTGGGTTGATGACAGACTCATGACAATCAAATCCCTGGGTGGGTTCAATAAATTCAGCAGCAGATGCCACACGTGGGATGGCAGTGGTAGGTTTGCCAGCAATGTACTGAAAGTCAAAGGCAAAGTCAACTTTTATTGTCAGAGTTATCTGTTTAAGTCACACTGACATACACCAGTACTAGTTGTCAGGAGTTGTTCATATTGTTCTTTTGGAATTTAAAAATACAAATGTCAAACAAACTTAATCATATTTTCTTTGAGAAAATCATATATAAATTTAAATAGTACTATTTAGAGTAGGGTCAGTAACACTGGTATCTCAGTATCGAGACCAATCTATTAAATACTGTGATGACATTTTACAACCGGCATTTCGAGTGTCAGTGCATTATGTTATGAGAAAACGTCAAAATATAAGAAACAATCCCCAAATGTGAATAAATTAGAGGCTTTTATCTCATATTTTTGTATATTTTAGCACTTCTATGGTGATATTAGTCAGAACTGTCAATGTTTTGTTTTCACAAATTTTATTTCCTGTCAGCAGGCGTACTCGATTGGGGATATACTAGAACCAAATTTTTTGGTATCCCAGAATCGGTACAGTTTCACACTGGTGGGATACCGAAATGGAAAATCTGCTATCGACCCTGCCCTAGTACTATTACCTTGCAAGTTTTATTAAAACACAAATTTGTGGCATAACTAGAGATGTGTTGGTTACAACACTGTATAACCTCAATCTCGCTTACATATATAATGGAAGGAAAACTTAAAATATTGGAAACAAACCAAATCTGAAGACATTACACACTTTTATCCCAATATTTTGTGCATGTGGGGACTTTTAAAGTGATTACATTGAGCAGAACAGCCATGTTTTGGTTAAGACAATTTATATAACCTCAATCTTGCTTGTCAACACATATAATGAAAGGAAAACTTAAAATATTGGAAACAAACCAGAAATCTGAAGTAATAACACAATTTTATCCCAATTATATATTCATTGTGATGTTATTAAGAGGAAACACATATGTTTGGTTGGGATGTACTGAAAAAAATGAAATCGGTACAGTTATGCATTGGCAACCTCCCAATGTACACATTACTTAAACCGAACCATCCCTAGTCATAATAAATTTAGATGCATTAATTGCACTCTTTCAAAAATTTAATGTAACAACTTTCATAATTTTTTGAAGCTTCTCCACTGTGAACCTAAAACCTCTCGTCATTACTGACTCTTTAGGCCATGTATCCCAATATACTAGACAATTACTTTGGCACAAAACTGGACCTTATTTCATTCTCCACTTACCCTAGAAAAAAAATCCCCATGACATTCAAATTTATCCTTGCCTTAGAACATGGCTCCCATGAAGACTGGATTGAGTTACCATGGTGACAAACTGTGTGGGCAAAGAAATCTGAATTTTATCATTAGTTTCTCACGTTTGATGAGTCCCTCTTGCGCTGATTCTGGAGTTGTTCTTCACAAGTAATATACTTTGAAACACTGGCCTAATCAAATGATGAATGACAGGGTTTAAACAAGCCCTTTCCGCTGTCCTTTTTGTAGAACAGCAAATTACAGTCACTAAAAATTCTCTCCCCCTAACCAGCCACTGATGAAGCAGAATTTCAGTGCTTCATCATCTTATTCAAGTGTCACCCTATTTTTCAAGACATTTCCCTCATAGTCAAATTGAGCCGCTTAATTTGAAATGCAAAATAAAACAACACTGGCTGCAGGTGATTAGAAGAAACTGATGTTAGGACTTTCTTACACTGTGCCAACATGGCAACAACATCAGGGCTAGATCAGAAATACTATCTGACAATCTATGTAGTAATGCATTAAACTATGCTGCTCTAATACATGTAATGTTAAAGGCCAGTCAAAACTAACAGTGAAAAATAAGTTAAAATTAATATTTATGAGACGGAAAAAAAATATTCCTTGGCAGATATCATACTTGTAAGAGAGGCACAAGAAAGGACTTCAGAAGTCAAATTAACCACCCATTCCTTTCATATGATTTTTTTTTTCTGACAAGAGGGGAATGTACTGACAGATCACAAATCCATTTTAGTGTGTGGAGAAGTAATGCTCTAATATAGCCTTTCTCTGTAAAATGTGTTATTGGTCCTGGGACTCTATACACTTTGCATGCTTGAGAACAGTGCCCATAAATATTATCCTGACTAGAGGTGGCACGACAAGCCAACTAATCGACAACGGTTAGAATAGTGTCATTTACCAGTTCATATTTTAAAGTATGAATAATCGCTCAATGTAGTAAAAGATGGCAAAAGGTCTGAATCCATCAAATATGTCAATATTGTCACATAAAATATGTTAAAATCCAAAAACAGCCATGTTTTCTGTACTGTTTATGCATTCACATAAAACCGAAGTACCATATACCTCTTATATCGCCCACTTCCTGTATAAGAAAAATGCATCAGAATACGCAGAAAAACAGCAAATTTATTAAATTTTACAGATTATATATGTCGTGACAGAACTTAAAATTTGACAGAATTTAAAATTCTGTTGACAGAACTTAAAATTCTAAGTTCTGTCGACAGAACTTAAAATCCTTGGATTTCATTGGTTTGGAGGGATTTTAAGTTCTGTCGACAGAATTTAAAATCCTGTCGACAGAACTTAAAATCCTGTTGACAGAACTTAAAATCAAGTTTATATAGCTGTAATCAGAGAAATTAAATATAACATAAGCATTTTAAACTTTATTTGTGATATGCAACATTAAACACATATATTATTCACTGATTTTAGCACTGCAATTACAGTAAAGAAACACAAAGAGACATATATTGTAAAAACAAAACCAGCAAACACCTGTATTATGTACATTTTGTTTACATACAGTCACCACTGACTTTAGCACTGTGACCATAGAAAATTTTAGTGAAATTATTGCATATTAATGTATTATTATAAATGAAAGTGGATGCTAGCAAAGAATCTATTCCAGGAAAGGATATATTTAATATCTGTCTTATGCATTGCTTTTACTTTTAAATTAGCACAAGTACTGAGCCCCCCCTTTAAAATATAAAATACCAAATCACGGTAAAAAAAGTTCAACAAAATATAGGATATTCATCAGGGTTTTAAGTTTTGTCAACAGTATTTAGAATTTTAAGTTCTGTCAAGGTATTTTGACAGAATTTTAATTACATTACATTACATTTACATTAATTTTCATTTTATTTCACGTATTTATCATTTTCGTTGCCTTTTACAATATGAAACCTAAGAATTGTGGTAGTTTTATAAATTTGACGGTTATTCGATGATGACACGAATAGTACTTGGTGATTAGTCGACATGAAATACATGTATCTGGAGTTGTGACGTCCCTAATCCCGACCCCGTTAAATTTCACACAAGAGCTCTTCACCTCAAGGTCAAAGGTGACATTTTCAGAAAAGACTACAATTATAGTAATTATCCCAGGAAAAAAAGGGCAAAGAAGAACCTAATTTTTATTACTTAATTTATAAATAACATCTAAAAACTTCTTGTTAAAATACATACAGAGCAAAATCTAATGATATTAAATATTTGCAAACATCTTATTATTTTAAGGGATGTGAAGTTTTGAAAAAATAAAAAAAATGTAATTTTAAAACTACATTCGACCAAGGCTTCAATTCTTTCTTCAGAAAGGTCATGTGACACCATTTGCATGGATCTGGATATAAAGGTTTTTATCCAATTTATGTAAAAATGCTTTCGTTAATGTAAAGGTAAATAAAAGTTACCACTATTACTCACCTTAGACATAACCATCCTCATTACGAGAGAGCCGCTATGTTTGACCAGTGCGTGTTGCAGACATACATCAGCGTGTTTACACAGGTATACACCCATTCTGTTGTAGCCCAGGGCATTGTATTCGGAGTCACGGCCCTGCAGTCCCATCCTGGTGATCAGCTCTAAGATGGCCACATTATTTTCCACAAAGAACCCATACTTCTCCTTCAGCTCCTCCCCTTTACGGCCCCGCACCAGGAAGTCCTGCTTCTTCTCTGAAAGTGGTATTTATGAGGGAAAAAATAGTTTTTGTCTTCATCTATGATTAACCTCAAAACTGACTCTAACTCAATTTCAGACTACCCATGCTAAAAGCAGATCTACTTATGTACTAGAGTACCCTATTCTTTCAAGAGTACTCTCCTTGGCATAAATATGGCTAAATTTTTTTTTTCATTATTATTTCATGTAAAGACTAAATACTGAAAATAATACAAATATTCTGCTTCTCATCTACAAGTGAAATTACAAAGGAATAAAAGAGCTTCAGAGATGCTCGTACCCCCCAGCCCAGGGAAATAGTTTTTAACACCATGACATATAAAGTAACTGAAACACTACAACTTTCAGGAGACTTTCAGAGCTAACAGTGTCAGTTATGTAAAGGTCCAAATAAAGTTTAAGTAGAGAAAATAACATTTAAGAGAGAAAATATATATGTAAAGATAAAGTATTAAAACAAGACAATTCAATAAGATGGTAAAATTAATCAGTGAACCAAAAATTAGGGGTGAGACGGGGACAATATTTTGACTCCGGTTAATCCGCGGGAAATAACCGGACCGTAACCGGAGATCGTGAACATCCAAAAGCTTAATATTAGACCATTTCCTTGCAGTTTGCTTCGTTTTTTAAGGCAAAAATGATCATTTTGTCAAAAAAAGCAACACAAAATACAGTTAAACTGGATACTAGCAAAAAAGAGAGTACTTACCTGCAGACAGGAAATGAACTATGGTTGCTATGGAGATACAGTAAAGTTGATTACGGTAAATCCCCAGACAGGAAGTCCAGGTACTTAAGGTGTACTGAAGCTCAAGTTGTGATAAAATATGATAGATAATGGAGTTCTAGGGTAAGTAAAACACTTTTTATTGTTATATTTATTTTATTCAACACAATTTGTACCTTTTCTGTAAAGGAAGTATAGATTTTCGGTTTCCACGAACATTAAAATATACCCGGTAGTTTCATAGATTGTCACCGTCTTTCGGTGACCGGGCACCCTGTCACACCCCTACCAAAAATTATGAAGCCGTCAAATTTATTAATTGAATTATATCTGTTAATGGATATAGGACAATTAAGTGAATATAATAATCAGTTGCAGCAATCCATGTATCTCTGGTAGAGTCACGGTGAAAGGTCACATTATGATTTAGCATACTTACACTCTCTAACCAAATCAAGCCAAAGTTCAAAACAAGGTCATACCATGTTATGGCACACCTACACCTTCCAATCAACATTCCCACCTAGTATCAACTTCCTACACATTACGGATTCCAAGATACAACCAAGATGAGATTTTCAAACTAAAGGTAACTACGGCAACATCAAAGGTCACATCAAAGCCACATCATGATGTTGCACAAATACATCCCCTATCTAATATCCCTACAAACTATAAAGTACCTACACCTTATGGTTTCTGATATATAGTACGGACAAGATTTTAAAGGTCAAGGTCACTACAGCTAGGTCAAAGGTCAAATCAAGGCCATATCATAACATTGCACACCTACTACTCCTATCTAATGTCCCTACCAGGTATCAATTTCCTACACATTGTTTTATGAAATGCAGCCCAGACAAAATATTAAATGTCACTATGGCACGGTCAAAGGTCAAATCAAGGGCACATCATGATACTACATACATACAACCCTAAATAATGTCTCTACCAAGTAGCAACTTCCAACACTTTACGGATTCCGAGATATAGCCCAGACATATTTTAACGGTCAAGGCCACTACAGCAAGGTCAAAAGTCAAATCAAGGTTACACCATGAAGTTGCACACCTACAACTTCTAACCAACTCCCTACCAAGTAACAATTTCCTAAACCTTATAGTTTCTGAGATATAGCCCACACAAGATTTTTAAATTCAAGGTCACTACGGCAAGGTCAAATTTTAAATCAAGGTCATATCATGACGTTGCATACTTACATCACCCAAACCAATGTCCCTACCATATATCAACATCCTACACCTCACAGTTTCTGATATACAGCCTGGACAAGCTTTTTCCTACAACCAACCCACCCATCTGGACAACAAGAGTGTACAATACCTGCACAACCCTTAAATGCTGTGGCGTAAAAATTATTGGGGGAAATCCAAGATATTCTTCAAATTTATTGCTGAGACTAGTCACATTCCTATATACAAGGATGGGAAATGGTAATGAGAGAAGAACAATCTCATTGATAAAACATCAAGTGATAAAAGTCAAATCAAGGTCATGCCATGATGTTGCACACCTACACACCCCCCCCCCCCCCCCCCCCCCCCCCCCCACCTATTGTCCCTACCCAGTATGAACTTCCTACACCTTATGGTTTCAGAGAAACAGCCCAGACAAACTTTTTCCCGTCGCCCAAACGCTCGCCCGTCTGCCCATCCGGACATCATGAGTGAAAATAATACCTGCACAGCCCTTAAAGGCTGTGGGGTAAAAAGGCTGAACTCAAACAAGCTTTGAGTCTCATCAAATACTACCAAAACATATGCTTCCAAAAATTTCAGTTAATCTATATGATCGTAGCATAAATGCACAATAAAACGAAATGCCATACCTTGGTACTCATCAACCAATGTCCTGTTGGTAATGAGCTGCACTTTGGCAGGTCTCCAGCTGCTGTCAAACTTCTTGTCCAGGAAGGAGGCTCGTACAGCCTCCAGTACTTCCTGTTCACTCTCTGATCCATGAGGTACGTCTTCAATATGTTCTGTACAGCAAACAGCGGGAATAGCATTGTCATAAATGACATACAAGTAATGGGTTTTAATAAAACAAAATGCCAAAACTTACACTCTGCCACAACCCAAGATACAAGCGCCTTTGCAATTAAAAAGCCATTAAATTGCCATAAAATGTCTCAGAAGAGAGAGAGATAGTGGAAAAAAAAACTTTTTTTTTAAACAAAACTATAAAAATAGTAAATATGAAAACATTTGATTAGCTAACACAAAGGGTACAGTTACACTTAAACACCATTTTAGTTGATATAAAAAGCAATCTACAAATAAACTATTGTCCACTTATCATACAAGACACATTTATTATATAAATATGTATATAACAAATTAATAGCAACAGAAAGAAGATTTAATTGGTTTTATATTGTGTGTAATTAAATTTTCAACTTTTCAACAGATTTAGGAAGCAAAATAATGAATATATTACTCATTTACAAATAAACTGTAAAAATACGTAATGAGCTTACTAGATTTACTACAACAGTCATGCAAATTGAGGTATATTAAACTCAAATATTAGTGGGATTAGTAAGAGTACATCAAGCAGTGCAACAGTGCAGTGGGTGGAAATGTGTGCAAAGGAAAGTGAAAGAAGGGGTTACTAGTTAGAAAGTCTGGAAAAGCAGGAACAATAAAACATGTAAACAGAGAGTTCAGATGTATAGGTATTGACTATACACAGAAAATGTATGAACAGTGCTAAAATGTTGCAGTATTGTATCAAATTAGGTCAAAGTATCCCTTTTCTGATATGGTTGACTGTTAACTGAGAATATTCTCCATTCATGAATGCCAAAAAGTACCGGAGTCCAGCAATATTTCTAGCAAAATGACACTCTAATGTCCACTAAGGTCAAAATATGGCCTTCACATTCACCAAAACAAGAGTCAAATTTTTACAGGGTCTAAGTATTTCAAACATGTTTTTAAGGGCTCAATTCACAAACCCGAAAAATCTGAGAACCATGACATGTAAATCTGCCATGAGTGGGGGCATCCCTTTTAAACTTAAATTAAATAAACCAAATTTGAACCAATTTTGCATCAGGGGATAAAAAGAGGCCCAGTGTAGTCGCAAAAACCACACCGTGTGGCAAATTTGTGTTTCTTAATCTATTTTCCATGAACCACTGCTCTATACTGATTTGACAAAGGTTACCCCTGTCACTAAACTGGCCGTAATGATATGAGCCAACTCTTTGAGAGGAAGAGAACACCAAACATAGCTGAACAGGAAATTCAATAAGAACACGCAAAACAAATTCATAAACACATTCAGTCACTTCCATTCTCTCTGAATACAATGCAAGCACTTGACAAACATACAGACTTTAGTGTATTAATATTTAGGATTCAAACCAAAATGTATTGTTTTAAAGTCCCTTAAAATGAGGATCAATTATTTTATTGACTTAGCAGAATGTAGACTCCATACTGGTGCAGAATTCTGCTTTAGAAAAATCAAAAGCAATACAAAACAAACATTTCAAACACTTTCTAAGAAATCATTCACACCACAAAAAATAACAACATGAAATGGGTGAACAGAATCTATACCTATTTATTTCACTGGCATCATAAAATCCGGTAATCACAATTTTTTTTGTACAACCCCTAGTACTACTAGTCTACTATCATAATTTTTCTGTCTTTGGAATTGTACAGTTTTGAAAATCTCTTTATAAAAGTCACAGATATTTGCATCATTTACATACTTCTTATATTCTCATAACCAGTGGCCGACTCCCCTGATATTCATGCATTGAAAAATAGCATCAGAGATGCCCGTACCCCACAGCCTAGGGAAATATTTTCAACACCATGAGATATAGAAGTACTGTACCAGTACAAACTTCAGGATACTTTCAGAGCACTGTTAGTTATATAAAGGTCCAAACAATGTTTAAATGGAGAAATAATGTTTAAAAGAAAGATAATGCGTATAAAGATGAAGTATTAAAACAAGATAATTTAATAACAAGATGACAGCATTAATCAGTAAACTAAAATTCAACACTCTTTATCTACATCTGCATGGCCGAATTATGGTTTAGATGGTTTGAATATTACCATGCATACAGAAGTGGTAATACATTTAATGAATGCTTATTGTGGTGTTGGAGCAAAATCTGTGGCTCACTTGATGAAATTCTATCTCTTACAATGGGAAGTTATGAAAGTAAAATTCTTAATAAATTCTAATATGACTTTTGCTTAATCTGTATCAAAAGACAGACCCAAAGGTCCATGAAGATTTTAAAGGTCAAGGTCACGACAATACACACCTATAGCCCCTAACCCATGTCCCTACCAAGTATCAACTTCCTACACCTTACGGTTTCTGAGATATAGCCCGGATAAGATTTTATAGGTCAAGGTCACTACGGCAAGGTCAAAGGTCAAATCAAGGTCACACCATGATGTTGCACACCTACACCCCCTAACCAATGTCCCTACCAAATATGAACTTCCCACACCTTACAGTTTCTGAGATATAGCCCGGACAACATTTTATAGGTCAAGGTCACTACAGCAAGGTCAAAGGTCAAATCAAGGTCAGACCATGACGTTGCACACCTACACCCCCTAACCAATATCCCTACCAAGTATCAACTTCCTACACCTTACGGTTTCCGAGATATAGCCCAGACAAGATTTTATAGGTCACGGTCACTACGGCAAGGTCAAAGGTCAAATCAAGGTCAGACTATGACGTTGCACAACTACACCCCCTAACCAATGTCCCTACCAAGTATCAACTTCCTACACCTTACAGTTTCCGAGATATAGCCCGGACAAGATTTTCAAACTCAAGGTCACTACCGCAAGGTCAAAGGTCAAATCAAGGTCAGACCATGACGTTGCACACCTACACCCCCTAACCAATGTCCCTACCAAGTATCAACTTCCTACACCTTACGGTTTCTGAGATACAGCCCGGACAAACTATTACCCGCCCGGACGCCCGCCCACCCGACCGCCCGCCCGACCATCCGGACACCATGGGTGAAAACAATACCCCGACAGCCCTTAAGGGCTGTGGGGTAAAAATGTAAATACAAGTTCTCTCTTTATTTTAAGACTCTTACAAATGCTGAAAATGGGTGAACACTGTAATACCAATGTTGCCATCTTGTGGGTTTATTGTCATTTATTACAGTATTATCTATTATGCTAATCTACATTAGATGACGAGAAAATCCCAGTTGGAAGTAATGGCTTCCTACCAATTTTCAAACAAAATTAATGCATTTTATTTCACTTGTTCTTCATATATGAGTGACAACAAGCAAATTCAGAGAATTCTGGTCCCCTACTTCGAGATCAAATTAGTCTGTATGTTACATTATTCATCAAAACACTACTGGAAATGATGGAAAACCTCGAATTATTATAATCTTTACAGGGTACTGTCAGTGGTAACAAAGTGCAAAAAGGTAAATATCCAACCATAAATGGTTGCCATGGCAAGAGTTTTTATTGGATCACGTCCAAACTTAATGAGCAATAGAATTATTTACAGTACAAATTTTCACCAAATCTAATGTAAATCTGGCAAATGGTTAAGTCTAAAGGTTTAAAATCTGTCAAAGGGTCCAGCCTGTGGCAACAAACAAAGACCAAGAACCTAAACACTAAAATAGAAATGGTTGGCATGGCAACAGTTTTTACTGGATCATGCCCAAAACTGATAGAAGCATATATCTCTTTAGACGTCACATTTTCACCAAATTTGATGCGAATGGTTAATTTTATAGTACAAAATCCCCAAACCAGAAAATTAAAATATAGTTGCCATGGCAACAGTTTCATTGGATCTGCCCAAAACTTAATCAATTGTAGACCTCTTTTCGATACACCTTTCCACCAAATTTCCTGATAATATATCGAATGGTTTGAAGCATATGGGCCAAGCTGAGGTTTCTGTAATCGATAGACAAACACCTTTATATTTAAACAAAATGGTTTCATGGCAATACTATTATTGGATCATGCCCAAAAGTGAACGAGATGTAGCTCTCTTCAGGGTACACATTTTACACCACTTTGTGAAAACCTATCAAAGGGTTCAGTCTGTGCCAACAAATAAATTCAAAACCCAAATAATCAAACAAAATGGTTGTAATTGCAACAGTTTTTGTTGGATCATACCTAAACTTCACGAGGCGTAGATCTCTATAAGGTACACATTTTCAACAAAATTGATATAATCTGGGAAATTGTTAGTCTTCAGCACAAAATCCCCAAACCAGAAAATTTCAATGCACATGGTGTCCATGGCAACACTTTTCATTGGATCCGGCCCAATACCTAATCATTATAGATCTCTTTGGGATACAGCTTGCCTCCAAAGTTAGTGAAAATCCATCAAAGGCTTTAATTGTTATGGGCCAGGTTTTTATGATGTGTGGCAACAAAGTCTAAAAACCCAAACACTCAAACAAAAATGGTTGCCATGGCAACAGTTTTTGTTGGATCATGCCTTAAAGAGGAGTAGATCTGTTTAGAGTACACCTTTTTACCAAATAAAAATCTGATAAAATCTGGCAAAATGTTAAGTCTACATAACACAATTCTAAATATTTTGATGGGAACAGTTTTCATGGGATCCAGCTGAAAACCTAGTGAATTGTAGATCTCTTTGGGATACACTGTTCCACCGAATTTGGTGAAAATCTGTGAAGGAGTTTGGAGTTTTGGGCCAGGTTACAGTTTTTGTGACAGACAGATAGACAGACTGACAGACAGTAGGACGAACGAAATTTAATGTCAAATTTTCCGCTTATGTGGAAGCGTGGGGAAATATCAGAATAATCAATATCACTTTGATCAGTTGACCAAACTACTGTCTCATTATATGAAAAATAGGAGACAGCAGGCATTTCAGTGCATGTTGGTAGCACCAAACAGAAAACACTGTTCTAATAGCAGGCAATATCACAGTATTTTATAAGCAGGGTTACATATTGCCATAAATATACTTATGGTGCTATGAACACTGTCATAAAAAATGCTATCAATGCTATTACATACAGTTTAAAGGCTGGAGAGAAATACAGAAATAAACACACACACACACACAAAAAAAAACAACATTGTAGAAAGTATCAAAAAGAAGGGCCTAAAGCTGAGAGTCCTTTTATACGCAATGGCAGATACGTTTGCGTATCCGTGTACATATGCGTATACATAAAAAAATCCCTCCTACTGTTTTAAGTTTATATGACATACATCCAGATGTGTATGCGTGAACAAAAATACGGATCCAATCACTTCCTGAGCGTTTTTTGAACGCATACAGACCATATACGCATGCATGTCATTTACTTGCAGAAATTTCCCAGTAATATATATAAGTTTTGTCACCTTTTAATGATGATAGAAAGTAAAAATTTCGGTAAAAAATATATTATCACCCTTCAAAAACAAATGAAAGCCATAGCTGAATGTAAAAGTTTCCTCACAAACGTTTTCTGGAAATATATACACGACTATTGCTAAGGTAGCAACAATTTACTGGCTGTTTGATACTTTATATCTGCATACCATTTCACTTTTGCGTCTGTGAATGTGTAAGAATTTAAGGTTACAGTAGACATATACTGATATAGTGGATTGTTTAATAAATCCACCCGCACTCACATGGGTTCACACAAAAGTTTAGCCTCGTAAGAGGCTTTGAACACATTTCTAAAATATTTTCTATCTTTTTTTTCATAGAATAGACAGGTCTGTAAGCTGAAAATGTGTTGTTGTTTTTTTCTTTCAACAGATAAATGTCAGCGTTTAGTCTGTGTTATTTATAAATTTTCCTATTTTTTTGTTGGGAAAAGTTTTTTACGTGTGTAAATATACGTGTTAATGGAGCCACATAAAATGCATACAGATGGGTTATACGTATACGTTTACGCACGCACCATTGCGGATTAAAGGATTCTTAGCTTAAGGATGCTTGCGTTATGTACCAGAAATGGCAAATGATGAGAGGGAAGGCTCTCCTGAGATGAGTTAATCATAAAATTTCTCCCTGTTGGCCTCTCTGCCAGGTGCAGAGAATCTCAAATTACAATGTACTATTGATTCGTAGGCCTTAATACACAGGGACCGAAAAAAAAAAAAAACCAATCTTGCTTATTGGGTCCAGTTCCCTTTGTCGTCACATTTGCAACTCAATTATATCACTTGGTAATGACCTTGTGTTGTACCAATTCAGAAAGATTGACAAACTTAATATTGCCAGTGTTTTATCAAGACGGGTGAAGTTTTCATATATTTATAAGAAAATTTAAAACAATGAAGCAGTAAATGTCCCATTTTGAGGTCTGACCTATTGTTATTATACACAGAGTCACTGTTTTAAGTTGGGGAAGATTAAAACGGTTTAACATTTGAACTATTAGGCTGCACTTTCACCAGCACTCTCATAGTAAATTTTGCTTGGTATTATTGACCTAAATCATATTCAAAAGGTCAAATCACTGTGTGTTACCTGAAGGTAAAAATTACTTAAGACAGAATAGCCAAACCCACCTTTAAGGTGACATTTATACCACAAAGAAACCTCAAAATATATACATAGGAAAATATAAGCTTAATATGACAAGAATAAGAAAATGAGAGACACCCACCCACTCGGCTTTCAATCACAAAAATAAAGACACTTCTTCAGACTGGAGTTGGAACTTGATAAGGTGAACAATACTCCATGAATTCCCCTGAAAACAGTCTTATTTACAATTAAACCCAGTGATGTTGAATCTCACCAGACCAGAAATATACTTCCACTGAACAAGGATTTCCAGTTAACATGGTAAATTACTGTAACAGATGGACTCAAAGGACTAGAAATTCACTGAAAATGGAATTCTACTAAACACAGTGGTACTGCAAATTGTGCAACTAGAGGGAAAAAATCAGAACCATGCAGAGAAAGATATTTAATAAATGGTAAAATCTCTGAACAATCCGCATGAAAACCACAAAAAGAACCAGACATAAAGGGAGCTGGCAGACCTAATTATAGATTACACCTCCCGGTAATTAATCTTTCACCACAATGTCCCATCACAGGCCACAAGACTTTGTGAAAGAAACTGTTGGGGGAGGGAATATAAAGCAAAAGATTCTACTCAAACTGCAGAGTAAGAGACAAGAAGTTTATGGATTGGAAATCAATGACATAGGATGTAGTCACCTCGTCCCCATGCAATCTTCAAGAGCAACGAAAAACCACAAGCCTTTTGTGCTTCATTAAGCAACTATTCAGTTTCAACTGCAAAGATCTGAAATATCTGCTAATATGAGTCGGTTCAGAGAAAAAAGGTTTTCATTTTTTCTCTGTATGAATGCATAGAATAATTTTTACAGTCAAGCTCTGAGTGAATAAGATGACAATCAACCAAGATTCAATATGGTTACCATTTAAGATCTGCATACAAGTTCAGGAGGAGCAGCCTTCAAAGACAGAATCAGAAACCTAAATGAAACACCGAATTTATGTGTTAAGACACAAATCTCTACATATCATGGTTAATTGTTTGTAAAAAAATTGGGAACTTGTCGATTTTTATATGATTTAATCAAGCAATATCACTCCTGATCAGTAGCTTTAACTGAGATATATTCTACAACACTTTAGCAGTAACTAAATAGTTATTGTAATGGTGATAATACAAAATAGACATAAAATCAAATCCCCGTAATCAACATATAAGTAACATAACCTCTCAGTTTTATGAACTAATATATCACGAATAACACCTTCCCTTGTGAAAACTTTGCAAAATAAAGTGAAATGAAACTGCCAGTTCTAAAGAATATGTTCAGGGTATTTCTTTCGCCAAAAACAATGTCTTATGCATACATTAAATGGTCAAAAGTGACAATGTACTGAAGAACAAAGTTTTATTTTTTTGTATCAATTACCATTCATCATAAAGAAGGCACTGTATAGGTAAAACCTTGAATATCCACAGAACTTGCTTCTAATTATGGCTAATTTCCACTTTTATGCAATATGTTGTATTTTCCCATGCTGGAACCTCTGAAGTTGTTCCACTTACATGAAAAATATAAACTGCAATAGTTTTACTTATATGGGAGTCTACTCCACAGAATACATCTATTCAAGTCGATTGCAATGTATAAAGATTACAATGAAACAGAAGCCAGGAAGGGACATCAATTTACCCGTAGTCCTAACACTACAGCCAGCCAGCAGCACAGACACAAAACACCAGTACCACTAGTCATTGATTTCACTGCTGGTGAAATTTACTTTGCTACATTGCAACAATACATTGAAAGAATTTAGCGGAGATATAATGAGGGAGCTGTGTGATCTCTTACTGCAGGAAACATCCCTGCAAGCCTTGCCTCTTGGGCTAATATAAATTGATTCATACATCTCACTGGCAGTCCTGATGTTCGATATTTTCTTTTTATCTCTACCAATTTGGTCCATCTTTACCAATAATAGTAGGATAATGTCTGGATGACAACATAATGGGTAACATTCTCTTCGCAGCAAAACACTCAATATAGAAATGGATCAAAGTCTAAGTATTTTATCCTGGAGATCTATTTTTGGATCGAATAGAAGAAAGTGGACTATTTTCTGTCAATCAAAGAAACTAGACAACTATTTTTTGGGGAAAAATGAAGCATGTAACTCTAGTCACATGTTTTGTCAATTTAGACCTATAATTGCAAGCAACTGCATTCTCTGCACATAAAAACTCTGTAAAAATGAACCGTTTATTACAAAACATGGCTTTCAAAATTTATTGTCATTATTATTCAAGTGGCATCAAATAAATAGCCAGAACAAATTGTAAAACACTGCCAAATTCACTTCAACATCTATATGTAGCTGGAAAGATACCAATGGAATGTGAAACTCAGGGTTTATGTCCCACTGCACAGCCAGAGTCATACATGAACAGGCCCTCAGCATTAGCACTGGTGGGAGTTGACACCACACATAGATGACAGCCTGTGATAAGAGGCCAAATTTGCTTAAATAGCTGTTCTATGGTCAAGATTGCACAAGAGCAACTCTGATTTTGGCCAACCTGGATTGTCCTTGTGGATTGTCTGCATTGTCTCAAACTATGCTGTACATCCAGCATAAGCTGGGGTGTTTTTTGGTCTGTCTGTGTTAAAATTGCAATCAACAAAAAATTCCAACATGTACAGAATCTGCCCTGGCCTTGTAAAGTCCCACCTGTTGTACCAGACAATCTGTAGTTAACTCTGGTGACCTAGCATGGCAACATGTATAATTTCTTCAGATTTAGGTTTTATTTCAAACATTTCCAGTATAAGTTTACAGTTATACTTAAAATGGTGATATTGATATACGTCTTTAGACATCAATATCGGCAACCCTGTCCCAAAACAATAAATATTGTCAGTAAGGATAAACGATGTACCCACTAAACATTAGTATTACCACTAGGTCTCTGCGGCCCTACCAATGAAATGTGTAAATGATCTAAAAATTACAAGAATTACTATAATTAATTAAGCTAGTGGTTTTAGCGCAATCTTATTACCTGGAGAGGTAATTATTACTTTTTATTTTACAAAACATGTCTCACTGGAATTTTGGAAATGTTATTTAACAGAACCTTTTTGGTTGGACAACCATATTTGCTCACACTAAATTACAGTATCTATGATATTTATCTTACGATTTGAAATCTTTTCATCTAAATTTTACAAAATGGAGACATGATGATTGTCTGCTTTCTGATAAAAGATGCCGCAAACAAAATGAAGGCAATGCAAGGTGTCTTATTTGTATGTAATTGTGGTATTAAAACCTGTAAGTTCCTTTTTCATTAAATGCATCACACCTTTAACCCTTTCGCTACCATCTATGATGACTAGCAGTCGACGTCAATGTGTATTACAAGGTACCATGTCTGTCGACACAGGGTTGACGGCAATAATATGGATTTCTTCTTTCCCTTCAGTATACTGCAAAAAGTTTTCTTTGGTGTATCAGTATTAAAACGATTGCTTAAGTAAAATATATGTAAGTTATTGCTATATTTTCAAATATTTCAACATTTTCACCTATTTTAACTGGTTTTTGTATGTATTGCCGTATTTATCGCATGTAGCTGCATATTGTTTACTTGTGGTTATATTTATTTGGGGAATTCCCTGGACTTTCCCCATTCGACTTTCATCAATTCCTAATGAAATATGCCGAAAAATACCGCAAATGAAGTGTATAAGGTAGTGAGTTAGTGTTGTACTTTATTGGCGTTTCTGACGTGATATGACGTCATGTGGCTACAGTCCCCCAGAATAATGATCCTTCGGTAGCGAAAGGGTTAAAGAACCAATACTAAGCTTATATGGCTACCACTGATCCCAAGACATTCACGAAACTGATCTATAAAACCTCTGAACATTCCTGATTGCCCCGTAACAGGCTGGTGGTTGAGTACAATTTTCAAGAAAGCCAAATGCTGTAAATTTACAACCTTAGATATGCAATGGGCTCTATATTTTAATTGCAGATATCCTAGATACCAATAAGGGTCAAAATAGCAAAAATAAACAGAAATTCTGCAATGTAACAGTCCTTGTATAATACCATTGACTCAAAAGTAAAAACAATAAATAACAATGACCCCTTCTATTTTTCTCTGATTGAAAGAATTTGTTGTCACTTTCAAATGGGTCTATCAACTTAAAAGAATTAACATGAAAACTTCAAATTATATGATTTGTAATTCCAAATTCTAATGTAATAACATTGTATTTTGATTTATTGATCAAGGTGAGGTTGCTGATGTAGCAAATGTGTGTAATCTGAACTGTTATAACAACAATAAGTAACTACAGTGCATACATGCACAGAATTATTACTTTTGTGAAACTTAATATTCTCATTCTATTCCGTTAATTCTAAACTCTGAACTTTGTGACAGAACAAAACTAATAGAACCACAGGGGTTGTTGCCAAGTAATTATACTGCACCACTGTAATGTTGCTATTGCCTAATGGTGGACATTCTATTTGGCATTTTACTTGGGTTAATATCAAATTCCATCAAGCTCAGAGTAAAACCTGAAAATGTCAGGAAAATGTCAGCCTGGTGTTCCAGTATTATGCACTATTCTCCTGCGAGTTAATGTCATCTCTAATCTCAAACCTACTCAAGTACAAAATGATTAATTGTCGCAGATTAAATCAACTTAGATGAATGTTGGGTACACACATAAACTTACATAACTGTGCAAAAGTCAGTCAGTAACCATCCATTATAATCAGAGGAATACACTTTGCTCTGTACAAGAAAAAAAAACAAAAAAAAAATGACAAACAACAGCATGCTTATTTCTTTAAGCCCCACCAATTTTGTAACTATTTCTGAATAAGGTGATATACACTAGAAACTTCAGCCCGCACTAATTATCCAATTTAAGGCACACAAGCTCAACTGGCGGTGTGGGGGCTTCTAGGACACACATTAAAAGACAAAAGTTGCTTCAACTCGGCTCATCTAGAATGAGGAAGAAAATGGCTTGAATATTTCATAAAGAGTTGGTTTCCCATCAGAGGGATGGCTTCATTTGCACACGCTGCGGAAGCTGAGTTATCAGTCAGTCAACTTGCTGTCACATGGGGGCCTTGTGTTTTACAATGAGGACAGAAAACTGTATAAGCTAAGTGGCAGTGACACTTTACTGTCACACAGGTTTCTCCCCTCCACTATTTAACCAGACATTTGCCTTGGCTTGAGTCCTGACTATGCATTAACCACTTCCAACACAATTACTTCAAAAGAGGACACCAGTTTCTACTGGAACAGGATCTTACTGAATGCAGACTCTTTATCAGGCTGAATAATTTCACTCCACTTATATGGACATTCAGGCTTCTGTTAATAGGTAACATCCACATAATTTATCTAACTGGACAGCATAGCTCCACTAACAGTCCTTGTTCAAACTATTTAAAGGTTGAAAAGTAATCAAATATAGTTAAGTCAGGTGTCAATCTGAATCAGGCACTTACAGAAAACATAAATATATTGATATATAAGCAATCTGTGAGGCTTTGACTTGGTATCAACTTGAATATACTAGTACTTGACATACTAGTACTTGACTATTTTGTACACAGTGTATGGTACATAGAGCTTTGAACGAGAAATAATTAAATTTTGAAATTGTGCTCTCATGTGTTCTTGTATGCCACATGAATATCAGTCATAGTTATGAGTTAAGTGTCAAGCACAATCAGAATGATTAATCATTTATTTAAACCTTGAACAAGTGAAAATTAAATTGAAATGACTTCCTGTTATTATTAGGCATCGATGCTTATAATTATCAGACAACACTAAATTTAATCCATTAAGAAACATTTCCCTTTGCTTACAACGAACAATGCTAAAACTAAGTTAACATGAAGAAAAAGAAGTATAGAGACAATGATCATGAAAGATAACATCAAACACCAATCAATTAACATAGTCGTAAATACTTACACTCATATATTTAAACAATATTAACTTTGGTCTTCCACTGTGCAACAACTACTTTGTTTAATTATTTAAAAAATAAAGCTACATTCATGGAAAAATAAAGAAAAAAGAGACACATACCACAGTAAAAAGGAATAATTTCCATCCTATTCTGAAAATTTCATTACCGATATATATCAATGAAACTCATGTTGCAAGGTATCCAAAATCACAGTGTGACACATTTGGTGCACGACAAGTCAGTAGAAAACTGCCCCAGTCAAGGAAACTGTAATACTGTATTGCGATATATACACACAAAGCAAGAGAGTGAGTTGCTATCCTTTTAAAGTTGAGCTGGAGACAATAGCTAGGAATGCCATCTGTGTAGCAGTTGCTGTGGCTTGCTGCTGCTACTGACAGTATTTCTTTACACAATACAAGCATACAAAAGCTAGCAGTTCCCAAACAGCTCTCTCAGTCTCAGTCTATCTCTATTTTCCTGGCCTCTCCGATTTTGCTTAATTACACCATATTCCTACACTTTCTCTGCCATGTTCAACACATATGTCCTTTTCTTCTCCCATTTTGTGGGCTCTACTGCTCTTACCCTGTCTGGAGGAGACTGTATTCTCTCAAGGTTGTTTTGACTTGCAAAAAATAAACCCTAAAAAGGAGGGCTTTTCTAGCCACCACACTGCAGTTCCTCCCCGAATATAAAAGTCAATATTGGCAGACAGGTGATAGTGTTAAACCAGAGGGGTTGCAAGAATAACTGAGAAATGGTGGACAATTTGCTTTGATGGGATGCAACTTAAAAACTCATTAACGACAGGATAAAAGATAAAATACATGGCACACTGTTGTGTGTTGGTTTTATTGCAGCATATTACTGGATGTGTTTGGTGGCGAACTCTGGAAAAACACTTGTAACCAATATCTCATGGCACTTTCTCAGTTTGGAATGTCTGAATAATTAAACATTACGCTTTTTTTGTTTTACTCAGTATGTTCCAGTCAAAGCAACTAATGCTGCACAAAAAAACAACACTGTAACATTACTTTATGAAACAATACCCATTTAAAATTAAAACTGAACCTATATTCTTCTCTAGATTACAACTAATATGCCACAATATCGCTTGGCATCCAGTTTTATAAAATCAGTTATAATGACATTTTCCCCCAATGTAAATATATGCATATATTGTTGTGCCATACAATAAGTGCGGGATTATTTGTATAATTCCAAGCTTGGATAAACAAGCATGAAGCAATGATTGTTTCCAATAGCTGCACAACTGTATTTTTAACCAATCAATAATTTATAACTCATAACACCAGCACTTATTTCTGATTGTCACTTTGCAAGAATATGGCGTTCTTTTTATTTTACAATTATTTATCTTCAAAATGCCTAAACTGTGTTTTACTAAACTGATCACCAAGGGCATGCAAGATCAAGCCTTTGTAAAATCATAAGGACTAACCAGTATACCAGTTAAGTTGAATACAAGACACAGGTCAATATCATTGCTTTAGAAAATGTTGTCTCATCAATCATCATCATATGTGTACAGTGTACACTGTACTTTTTACATTTTTCTTTCTTTCCTTGATTCACTGAATTAATTGAATTTTCTGTATACCTTAAATCAACCAATTTTTAATACTTCTCAACTTGGCATGTTCCAAGTTTTCTTACTTTCAAATTTTAAAGTAAATAGTCATTAATATCTGAAGCATGATGTTAATTCAATCCGTAAAATAGTGATAAACTTCTTCATGAAAATGTGATTTTTAAGGATGATTATGTAGTGGTTTTTTTTATCAATGTTAGTTTAAAGATAGAACAAGTGCAGATATATATGGGAGAAAGTCAAACAGGACTAAACTTGGCAGAAACTCCAATTTGAGTATCTACTTTTAGAAAGTTGAATTGAAGTTTCTATCAAGCTAAACTTTGTAGAAACTGCAATTTGAAGTTTGCTTTGACACTCTTGTCATTAAAACTTGGACCTTTTTCTAATAGAAGATGGAACTAAAAGGTATGAAATAAAGTCCTACCTTTTCATGGCACCTAACCAGGGTGTCATAGATGTTTTCTTTTGCAACCACTATTTTTTCATACTTTCCCTCGCCCTCCAGAGACTTTGTTTGTTTTTTCGCAAAAGGGTAAACAAAATATATGAGAGCAAAAAATTTTCATACTTTCACTGAGACACAATTCTTTTTCTCTTTTCCAATTTTCATTGTTTTTTCAAATGCTGCTCCAACAAACCATAAAACTGTGTTTTTGGATCATTAACGAATTCTAAAATTATTATTCAACTTACAAAGGGACTGAACATATAAAACTGACCTATAATACTGAATTATTGAACCAAGAGTCACATAATTTAATGCTTGAAATTTTAAATGAATGTTTGAATTCAAAATTATCATGTTTAAGTAACAATGACTTTTGTACTCATTTACTAGATATGTCATGATATCTCAACTCTCCTATGTTCAATATTGACTTCTGTATCAGATATGTCCAATTACACTTTCACCATGGTCAATTGTTTGATTAAATTTGAAATTCAACCAAATTTGAGTTTTCGCCAGGTTGGCAGAAATTCCAATCTGGCAGACTTTAAATTTCTACTGGTAGAAACTCCAACTGGATTTCCTACCATCACAATATGAAATTCTATCATACTGGACTTATTACCATGACATGCAGAATATACAGTCATTGAAGGCAATGCTAAAAACAACAGATACTGGAAGAAGATTGAACAACATCAACCAAATGAATAAATACCATTATTTTTCAAAAGCATTCAAACACAAACAGTCAACAAGAACATTAAAATATGTGTTTCAAAAGCAGATTCATGTCAACCAACACTACAGCACACAACAGGCACAGGAGTCACTTCACAAGTGTAAGACATTCACTCAACATCCACCACAACAACAAATACCAAACTGTAATCACATAGCTTTAAGAAACACTGAATGTAATGGATAATGTTAGTAGAAGTGCAGTCTGATTCTAAAAAATTGGTTGACTTTGCTTTAAGGCATATATTACCAACAACAACAGGGATACAGATTTCATATGAAACTGGGCTAGTAGTGGCAGTAATGTATTTTGAAAAAATAATGCTGCTTTGGGAATGTTCAATATTTTGAACTTTATTCCCATTTCCACAAAATTTGGATTCTGGCAACTGGTTATAGACTTTGACACAAAATAATTGAGCTGAGTTTCTCTATTCTCAAAAACTCTAAATAAATGTTTTAAATGATGCAGATGTGACTCTTGGCCAAACAAAGGGGATGGCATGGGCCGTTATACAATAACTGATCAAATCCTAGTATTTGCATTTAGAAATTAACACACTGGAAGTTGGAGTAAAGCAAATATAAGGGTTGTGTCAACTAATTTGTTGAAGTATCCATCAAACTAAAGAAAAATTGTGTGAAAATGAAAATAAGGTGAAAAAATCTTACTAAACATCAGGCTTGACCTATGTTATTTGTGAATTTAGGAAATGTCAAAATATTTTTCCAGTTTCCTGGTTACTTGTCTCGAACACAGTCAGTCCATTTTTAGGTGACTGTAGTCCCTATCACAGCCCTGTTTTTTAACATTTTATGCATGAATTGAGTTTGGGACTTTAAATTTTTCTAGCGTAATACTTACAAATACAAAAAATATTATGTTGCAACTGCACATTCTTGGCAAGAAACTCAACTCAATCTTACTTTAGTGAACTTTTTTTGTCTGTTTCACATTAAAACTGGATGTATATTTTTTTAAGAAAAGGTATTAATAATTATATTTGAGTTAAAATTGATTTCAAAACGAGCCCAGTGTTCTGGAGTTCTGGTGTATCATTCAAATCTAAAACCTGAGAAAGCCTGCTGTACAAATATCAACGGAGAATAACATAATCTGCAGAAAATCTCTTTAGCTATTCTATGTAGAGAAAATTTCAAGACACATCGTTTGGTTGGAAGTTAACTAGAAATTTATTTGTGAACTCACTTGTGCAAATACTAGACTGTTATCTTAAAAAGCAGTGACAAAGAAAAATACTTTGCAACTTCGTGCAGATCATTTTTACCCAAAGCTAGCACACAAGGTTATAAAAACCACCTTAGAATAAATTTCAATTCTTCAAAATATAGGAAAAAGTAGGCATGATTTTCCACAGAGACTCAAAACAGTAGGCCTAGAATAATGAATATTTCATGAAGTATTTTTGATTAACACTTAATTTTAAAATAAAACAGCGTTTGACATTTTTTGTCATCTGCTAGTTGATGCCTTCCTGATCTAACTGTTTGCATGTATCAAGCCAACCATAACTTAAACTCACATACATTTCACATACCTTAACCAAACCCGAACATCTCCAATATCGCTAATGAACATCATGATAAAAATATGTTTAAAAAAATGTCTGGACCCAGACAGTGATCTGGATCACCACTAAAACTGAATCATCTGTTCCTTGTTCTTTTCGTAAAAATTTGATTAAAATATGTCCATAACTAATTGAGTATTTTGGCCAAAAACTGACACACGCAGCTAAAAACATATCCTCCTTGGCAGAGTTATTTGACTAGTTGACTTCATTTCAACTAAGACTTCTCTTAGAAATGTAATGGTTTCATTAAGAAACAACCCATTTTTGTCTGCCTTGGAAGATGGCAGATGCAAAGGCGAATATCGGAAGTGATGTGACTTTAAGGGTGAAGATTTACTGATACACCAGAACATCTTATAAAATAAAAGCAGTAAAAGAAGAAGATTTTACACAAAGAAAAATAAGACACAGAAATTGACTATGAACTACATATTCAGAGGTTTTAGTTGAAAGCATGCAAGGAAAGTGAATGGTTAAAATATACAAGAAAGAAAAAAAAATAACAAGATGTTAATAACTAACCCTTCTCGGACATGGCTAGTAATTCTGCCTGTACAAAAATGTGACCAATCAAGATGCTTTATATAAACAGCTGCCAAAAAGTGAAACAGGGAAAAAATGGTAAATCAATAGAAAACATAAAAATACATTCAATACATGTCAATCACTTGTAATATCTATGAGCTGCCAACATTTCAAAAAAAAAAAAAAAAAAAAAAAAGAAAAAAAAAACACAACTTGTGATATTTAAATTCATACACACACCACCCATATTCAGTGAAGTAGAGAGGTTTGGGTGGATATAGATGTGTACACACAGATATCTAGTTATGGAGAATGACAACATACACAACACCTGATATATAAAAAAAACATATCAATGTCAAAGTAAAACAATGAACACTCTCTGTCAATTCAAAGTAAGTTTACATTTATAGATTCATGTGGGTGAATACCTCTGCAATACACCCTGTGTAATAAAAACCCAAGTTACCCACCTATGACACGCCTCCCTCCTGCCATATTTATAGCTTACTAGTACTGGTACTGCACAATTTTTAGTCAGAATAATTGGAGCAAATGTTGAAATAGACATGTTTCACTCAAACTCTATTGTTTGATCATTTTAGAAACAACTGAATACTAAAAATGCACATACTAGTATATCAATAAATGTTGAACATGTTTCATTTCGGTTGAATGATTCATTTCATCAGTACTTCTAGCCTTCTATACACACAACTACAGAGTTGGATATCAGAGATATGATCGTCATATTGATTTAACATTTAGCCAACAAAGAACTGTTCGTGTACCCAAGAGTATTAATTATTCATCCACTTAATTTCCATGCCTGATGTTTCTGAAACACCAGAAATAAAGAACTGACAGAGACCTTTCAGTAATACCTTCAAAAGTTTGTCTTCACTGGATCTTGTGTGTACACATATATATCTTCAATGTTTATTTGGCAAGTAGGTAGAACTAATCAACACTATCAATAGCTAATGACAAAATGCACATTATAAACTGGCCAAAAAGTCTGGAGTCCAAATAACCGACAAGAACAAAAATCATCATTCAAAACACTCTTGTACATGAGCTATTTTTTTTTACTTTGAGCACAGATTCATGGGTGAAGAGAGCACTGTTGGCTCATTACACCTAACACTTGGCAATAAATTATCCATTATTGAGTCAGATAAAATGAAATTCTGGGTTTTCCCAAAATATAGCTAAAACCCAAAGTTAAACTTAACAACCATAGACTTGGTGTACATTTGAAATTAATTATAAAATAGTGTAAAAGGTTTTCTAACCTAGTCACAAATTTCAAAAGCAATTTTATTTGAACTAGCTGTTCATTTGTATCCAGGCAATATTTTGGAATTTTCTTAGTGTTTTGACTTTTTATACAGTGTCTATATTTACTGGTGCAATTTTTAAACAATATTAACTAAGTGACATCAGGGATGGTAAGGTTTCCACTTTCAACTATCAGGCGCATATTTGACGAGTTGTTTTGTCTTGATTCAAACAGAACCTAAGTTTTTGTCATAATATTTACTGAAAATACACCATGTCAATGATTTAAACAAAAATAAGACATCATATATATAGCACATAAACCTAAGGAACATCACAAACAACATACAGCAGTTTAAAGTAATACTAAAGAAAGTTACTGCATTTCTGATATCTTTGAAGAGACAATTTGTACAAGTTTTAGAGTTCTGTGAATAAATTGTTCAAGATGTGACATGTTTGTCTCTAATATGCTAGAATTCTAAATTTGACCAATTTTTGAACAATCAAGAAGCACATATCCTGATTTTGCAGTCCACAGGTCACAAACTTCAAAGCAAGGTGAACAGCAAGGTCAAGGGTATTAGTTTGAGGTAAAGGCAAATTTGTGAGAATGTATTTACCAAATTAATCCACCAATCAATGTTTATGTGTAAAGACCGAGCTAAATATTTGAAGCAGGAGCCAGAATAATTTCCATGCAACAAGATCATTCCCAGGATAGAGGTCTCAAGAACATAACTCAAGCAAACACAAAAACTTAGAGTGAGGAAAAAACACGTAGATAAGTTAGGTATGTGCTATGATGTCAACACCTAGCGATTGAAAGGACAAACTAACTTTGGCCAGTTTTGTTATGCACATTAAAATTTAAATATCACAAGCCTCACTGGTTAATAGTTTTGCATAAATGATGTATTATGATATATAAATACATTAGTTCAGAAAACATGAATCCCAAACAGTTTACCATACTTAAAACATCCAATATCAACATTGAAAAAAAAAGTCCTTATTATTAATTTGAGAGAAAACCTGTCTAAGAAAAGCTACTCTGAAAAAGTTGATAAAAACATTATTCACAGAAGGCAGAGCACTGAAGCACACCAATAAGAACTTGGCCTGTATCATCGATCTCCCTCTTATATTTGAGCCAAATCATCAAACATTCACTAATGACATTCTGTGAATATACACCTTTCTAAAGGAAATTCTATTACAAGGACAAGTTATCAGATCTTATGGTTAATGATTGTTTTCTGCACTGAACAAATATATTGGTCTTGTAAATATTTTCAGAATGAACAATTCAAACAGGGCAATGAATCTTTTGCGGACATTATTTTGACACTGGAATAGTAACTTAAACGTAATCTTTTATTCAAGGTTATAACATTAATTTTATCAGATTTTAAATTATTTTTCCTGTAAGCTAAAAAGGGCCCATCTGGAATATATATCTATCTCTTTAACAGAGTAGCTTCAATCAGTACATTTCTTTTATCATCTAAATAGAAAGCAGTGTCATTTACTAATAAGATTAAAATCCAACATTACGCTGCTTGCTTTTTTGGTAAATAAGTAAAAAATATTAAAACATCTTGATCAAAGAAAGACTAATGTAACATGCACAGTTTTGCATTTTTATTCAAAAAAAAAATGATCATTATATAAAACTCATGGTATCATGTTTGTCATACATTCGTTTACAACTTTTCAATACAAATTATGAAACCAAAGACAGATACATATGACATATTCAACGTATACACAAGACTTTCATAATATGTCATCAAAAGACTTCTCCCATGATAGGTATACTACATATCATTTGGTCCTCATCATGACCACATACAACAAGTTGTATTATAAATTAATATGTAAGTCTTTTAAGCACTTTCAGGGTGTTATACTGTCTCGGTATTTATGATGGGATTGATATCTTTCCTACAAGTTCCCATGTTTTAGTGAGTTTAATTCTGCTTATTACTTGTAGTTCTGAGAAAAGTGACAATTAATAACAGCATTCAGATTATTCCTCACACCACCTCTTCATAATTTGATTAAGATGCACTCAGAGAGCAAAACACTCGACTCGAAGTTGTGAGTATTATGAAATACTCTATTATCACTGACACCACAGGTGAAAACAATACCTGCACAACCCTTGAAGGCTGTGGGGTAAAAATGCCCTCACATAACCCTGCAAGTTTCACCTTCCTATATCATACGGTTTCTTAGTTATAGCCCGGACAAGATTTTAAAGGTCGAGGTCACCACAGCAAGGTCAAAGGTCAAATCAACGTCACACCTTAATGTTGCACACCTCCACCCCCCAACTAATGTCCCTACCAAGTTTCAACTTCCTACACCTTATGGTTACTGAGATATGGCCCAGACAAGATTTTCAAACTCAAGGTCACTGCTGCACGGTTAAAGGTCAAATCAAGGTGACACCATGACGTTGCACACCTATAGCCCCCAGCCAATGTCCCTACCAAGTTTCAAATTCCTAGACCTTACGGTTTTTGAGATACAGCCCATACAAACTTTTTCCTGCAAACCCACTCACCCGCCCATCTGGACTTCATGGATGAAAACAATACCTGTACAGCCCTTATATGCTGTGGTGTAAAAATGCTGCACATAACCCTGCATTTTTTCAAATACACATGTACTGTGATTTGAACTGCATAAAAGTAACACCAACAGTTAAAGTGGTGTGTGAAAAACTGAAAATGAATGTATTCCAACATTTATACTGTGAACCTATTTTTTATTGTATCTGTATTACATTTGTGTATTTTTAAAAAATGAAAGTTATAAAAGAATATTTGACAAACATATATACGACATCATTATATACATAGACATAAAGCATTTGAGGGATCTTATGCTTATATATAAAAAACAGTGACAATCATATAGTTGTGTGTTAAACAAAAGTGTGTGAATATTATACATACAGAAATCCCACAAGAACTGCATTTTCTCATGAAAATATTAAGGAAATTGAAACAAAACCAAACAAAAGTGATAACTACATAAATATGACTGCAGAGAAGTAAGGAGTAACTCACGGGTGATTATGACATTTTATTTTGCCAACTGATTACATACTAAGGTGTGTACAATGGCAAATATCTACAGCATACATGCTCTGTGTTAAAAGTGTCAATAATAAAACTAAAGAAAGAATTAACACCAATCTTGCCTGAGAAAAAAATATAGATATAACAAATGTTGATGGGGGGAAACTTTCAAACAAAAAAAAGTTAAAAAAAAAAAGAAAATCATTATTCAAAGTGTGTTATAAAATTTATTTATTTAGTTTTTTTTACATTTATAGTGGGAATCTTGTAATTTCAAATGATTTCCAGATAAACCTTCAAGGAAATGTTATGAACAAAATATTATTTAGATAGATGACATCCTTATTATATAATTGCAGTTATATACTTACAACTTTGTAAGTCTTAAAAAATTGAAGCTTCAATGTCTGTTGTTGATCTACAAGGTCAAAGAATACAGAAGAAAAATATATACAGATTTAATTAAATTGTCAGTGACTTCTTAAGGTTAGTAAATTGCAAGTACAAAGATCAAATCTGAGATGAGGGCAACCTCAAAGTTCATATCCTTTCAAATTTATCAAACTTTCACATATATAGCATGATTTTTAACTCTTCAGGAAAAATAAAACCTGTTAAAATATGATAACAAATAACAACAACTGGTTAGAGATTAACAAGAAAGAGGATGCATAACACTTAAACATTGAGACAATTTACTGTTACTTTGAACTTTGCAAGTTAACTGATTGAACATAAATGCATACTGGCAACCCATGGCCATCTCCCAAATATATATTTTGTAAAATTTAAGATTGACAAGCCAAATTTCAAAGTTCAAATACTTCCGCTCATATAAAACATTCTGTAATGATAGCCTCAAGAGACCTCAATGTTAAAACTAGAAATAGGACGCCCTGTTGATAGTAGCTGCGACATATGAATAGAAACAGGATAGCATAGAAGAACACACATTACCATGTGTAATGTCCACCCCATGAACCTTTTGCCAAAATTGTACAGTAGTCTTACAAGACCCTGTTTCATTTGTAAAATATATCAATGATGCTTAAATATTTATTAGTGTACATGTAAATTATTTCAGCTTCATGCCTTTTTGCATTGGTTGGGTCGAAAATTTTGACGAAGTCACTCTATGTTGCACGGTTAAGAAGATAGAAGCAAATTTCTGTTTTTCTATTTTGGGCAAAAATTCGAAAATTCAAAATGGCCGCCATTTTTGGGAAGAGGAAATTTTTTTTGAAAATTGCCAAGAGTACATTTCTTAGATACCCTATGGGTCAAAAAGTTCAATGAAATAACTCTATTTTGCATGGTTAAGGAGATAGAAGCAAATCTGTGTTTTTCCATTTTGGGCAAAAATTCAAAATGGCCGCCATATGTGGGGAGGGGAAATTTTTTTGAAAATTGCCAAGAGTACATTGCTCAGATACCCTTTGGGTCGAAAATTTCGATGAAATCACTCTATCTCACACGGTTAAGGAGATAGAAGCAAATTTATGTTTTGAAAATTCAAAATGGCCGCCATTTTTGGGGAGGGGAAAATTTTTTGAAAATTGCTAAGAGTACATTTCTTAGATACCCTGTGGGTCGAAAATTTCGACGAAATCGCTCTATCTCGCACGGTTAAGGAGATAAAAGCAATTTTGTGTTTTGCCATTTTTGAGAAGGGGAAAATTTTTTGAAAATTGCAAAGAGTACATTCCTTAGATACCCTGTGGGTCGAAAATTTCAACGAAATCGCTCTATCTCGCACGGTTAAGGAGATAGAAGCAAATTTGTGTTTTGCCATTTTTGGCAAAATTCGAAAATTCAAAATGGCCGCCATTCTTGAGAAGGGGAAAATTTTTTGAAAATTGCAAAGAGTACATTCCTTAGATACCCTGTGGATCGAAAATTTCGACGAAATCGCTCTATCTTGCACGGTTAAGGAGATAGAACCAAATTTGTGTTTTGCCATTTTTGGCAAAAATTCGAAAATTCAAAATGGCCGCCATTTTCAGGGAGGGGAAAATTTTTTGAAAATTGCAAAGAGTACATTCCTTAGATACCCTGTGGGTCGAAAATTCGACGAAATCGCTCTATCTCGCACGGTTTAGGAGATATGAACACATTTGCATTTTTCAGTACGCAAAATAGCCAATTACTCATTTATTTAATTAATTACTCACTCATCTATGAAGCAATTCCCCCCAAAAGCAATCCCATACAAGCTATTAACCCAATGAACCTCCATACCAAATTTCAGAAAGCTAGGCTTAATAGCATTCCTTAAAATGTCTGGAAACCAAAGAGATACTCAAAAGTAGCAAAGTAGCTATTACTCAGTTAGCTATAGAGCTATCATCACCAAAAGCAATCCCATACAAGCTATTAACCCAATAAACCTGCATGCCAAATTTGGTAAAGATAGGATAAGAACTGTTGCCTAAAATGTCTGGAAACCAAGTGTGACGCCGGACGGCGGAAAAAGCAAAAATAATATGTCCACCCCCCAGTGGGTGGACATAATAACCTTAAAATGCATTATATTGTATTTATACACTCAAACTTTTTGAAAATGAAACCTGTTAAATCAGTTGACTGCAAAATTGCAGAATGTGCGACAAAATTACAGAACAATCTAATTTACCATCTTGTGAAATCATGTCGAATGAGTACGCTGTTTTTTCTGAGTATATAATTACGGTAAAACGGCGAAATTACTACTTATCCTAATACATTTTCTAGGATGAAATGTACAACAGTTCATCAAAAATATGGTGAGATCTACTTCATCATTCATTGAAAATCCCTGTAAATATAGTTCTGAACAGAACATATAGCATGAGAGATGCCTGTACCCCTCAGCATGTGGAAACAGTGTGGGACACTGTAAGATTGAAAAGAGGTGAAAACAGACAGCTAATAAAGTTTCTTCCAGAACAGACAGTGCAAGTCTTGTAAAGGTATAGGAGAAATAATACTCTAGAAGAAATAAGGCCAAAAGGTGTTTTGGTCCCCTAGTGCGAGCGCAAAGCCATCAGAGACACAAGTAGTGCACTAGAATTTACGAAAGTCTCGTGACAGAAAGAAATTCCAACTTCGATACATCCCACAGCTGGTCCCGAACTGAGACGGTCACCCATCCAAGTACTAACATAGCCCATTGCCGCTTAACTTCAGTGAGCAGACAAATAGTCGTCACTCTGTGCCACAATTTCTGAAAGTAAGATGCAAGAAGGACATATGTATGGGAAAAAGGCCAAAGGACATGCGTCCTTTTAGGTATTGCAGAGCAAGAGAGGGAAATTCAGAATGCACAGACAGGTGTAGTCAATGTCATCAAAGTCCATAGACAAAAGGACATATGTATGGGCAAAAGCCGAAAGGACATGTGTCCTTTTAGCTATTGGAGTGTCGTCAATGTCATCAAAGTCTGGAGACAAAAGGACATATGTATGGGCAAAAGCCAAACGGACATGGGTCCTTTTAGCTATTGGAGAGCAAGAGAGGGAAATTCAGAATGCACAGACAGGTGTAGTCAATGTCATCAAAGTCCATAGACAAAAGGACATATGTATGGGCAAAAGCCGAAAGGACATGTGCCCTTTTAGCTATTGGAGTGTCGCCAATGTCATCAAAGTCCGGAGACAAAAGGACATATGTATGGGCAAAAGCCAAATGGACATGTGTCCTTTTAGCTATTGGAGGGCAAGAGAGGGCAATTCAGAATGCACAGGTAAATTTCATCAAAGTCCGGAGACAAAAAAAACAAGAGGGTCAAAGATGCCCCAAAAGGCAGGTTGCGCAGGCAGCAAAAAGGTTAGCAACTGCTGCAATTACATTTAGAAACAAGGAAAGAAATGTGAGGTTACCCAGTTAAGGTGAATGTGTTAGATGTGCTAAGAAACGTAAAACTTGTAATCTAGGTTACATAATTGTATCTATGCTATAAACGGACAAACGAAAGGACTGAATTACACTAATTTTGAAAGGAACCTAGCTATGATGGTGATCTATGTCCCTGTCACGTATGAATTCGATTGGACAAACTGTTTTCGAGTTAAGAATCCGGAAACGAAAATGTGGACGGACAGACGGATGGACAAGCGAAAAGACGGAATTACACCAATTTTGAAAGGAACCTAGCTATGATGGTGATCAATGTCCCTGTCAAGTTTGAATTCGATTGGACACACCGTTTTCCAGTTAGAGTCCGGAAATGAAAATGTTGACAGACAGATGGATGGACAGAAAAACGGACAAACGAACAGACAGAATTACACCAATTTCGAAAGGAACCTAGCTATGATGGTGATCTATGTCCCTGTCAATATGTAGAGATATCATTGGCTTTACATCGTAACAGATAAATATGAAGGAAAATATTAAGTAAACAAGTCAAATTGTGCTTTTATTGCATCTTTGTACACTGGCAAGAGGTTTATTTATATACGTTTTGTAGTATTTTAAAGGAACTTGAGCTTGCAATAAGACAAACTCGCATTCAGGAGTTGAACAAAAATGATATAAAACTCAAGTTGGCGAGTTGTCACAAGAGCACTACTGTTAATGCATTCAAATAAAACCTGAAGTACTGTGTACCTCTTATATCGCCCACTTTCTGTATGAGAAAAATGCATCAGAAGTCTCAGGAAAACCACAAATTTATTAAATTTTCAATGGTTTTTACAATATGCAACTTAAGATTTTTGGTAGTTTTAGAAATTCAACGGTTACTCGGTGTTGACATGAATAATACTTGGTGTATAGCTAGTGGTAAAGACAGCAAACCGGATAGTTGGTTTCTATTCGATTCATATAAACGTAAACGAAATCCGGTGACAGAAGTTCAAGAACCGGTTCCCGAAATGAAACATGTTTCACATCAAATGCATAAGATATTGCACAGAAACGTTTAAAAAAATTTGCTTGTGTAATATTTTGGCAATATACAGTGAAATAATATCCAAAACTTTAGATTTTATCAAAATATAAACCACATTTTAGTCGAGGTAATTGTTCATGTACACGCACTGAAGACTTTACAGTTTGGTGTATACTAATTCGAACGAATTCGGTTTTCACGACCAGGATTCCATATTTACTTTCGATCGTAACACTACGAATAGCAGACATGAAATATTTGGAGTTGTGACACCCCTAATCTTAATCTAGCCTTTGATTTCCTAGTGCTAATCAATTGGGCATTTTTTCCATGAGTACATACACTAAATAGTAAATACTAGTGGTGTAAGTTATCAAAAAATACTAGAGTCGACGTGTCGGAACTAACAGACGACGGTGAACCGACGAAAGTTGCACTAGTGTTGGTCAAGGACTTCAGAAGAAATATATTTTATTAATTAGCCGGTTTTAAATAAAAAATGAATTTTTGTAGTTTACCTCTAACCCTATCCGATAAAGTACTGAATCTCATGAGAATTTATTTGTGGTTAAAACATTGAGGGAAGCAGCCATTGTTGTTTCCACTTGAAAGCTGTGACAACTTAAAATCTGATTGTTCTCTTTAAAAACGCTAATTATCATAAGATTTTATTAGGTAAGTAATATTTTGGTATATTATAAAAGTTTTGATGAAAAATCGATCTTTATAATGTATGAACCGACACGTCGTAATTTTAACACTCACGAACGACTATGACCAAGTCGAGTCGCATTGTTACTGCACTTGTAAATACATTAGCTTTAGGATATCTTATGTCAAGTGCTCAGTTCAAGTTTTGATACACAAGCATTGTACACATAATAATGAACAATTTGCTGGTTGCATTATTAAAATCAAGCACTTATTAAGCATTTAAAGGGGATTTTCACATAGCCTTTGAGTTCCCAGTATTTTTTAATTAGGCAATTTTTTTTACAGATAATAATATGAAACAATTCGGTGATTATTAAAATCCTCCATTTTTGGAATGTGTGAATGCTTTCTGTGGATTTTTTCTGCTCAGTATCTTGCAATAAATTAAATTAGGCGACATTTAGGCTATTTGCCATATCACCCAATGGAAATTTCGAACTTTAAAAACAACCATCGTTAATTATTCTTTCAAATAACCCTCAGCTACCCAAGTCTGTCGCCTACAAAAGTTCATCACACAACAATGAAATGCTGACATTTATCCTTATTTGTAGGTTATACATCACCATTACAAGTACTTGTTCCATTTGTTTCGGTACCAGTATTGCTTGTCCTTGAAGTTGATGGTTTTTGAGACAGACGACAAACTTAGGGAGCTGTGCAGTGACACTATTTCTTTTTATAAAATATTGAAAAGCATTATTTTATACATATGTCTTGTTTTATGTAAATTTTTGTGGGCATTTTACCAAGGCTGCAACAATTCTTTGGTTACTCGTAAACGAAATGAATCAGTTCAATACTCGAGGCAAGAAAAGTGGACCGGGTCTTCGAAAACAACTAAACATAGATATAAAATCTACTACAAAATTAGATTTTTTTTCCTTTAAATATAATAATATATTTATATATGTTTCCATTTTATTTTTTTATATTTTAAGCATTTGCAAACTTTAATTGTTTGTGTAACAACAGCATTTAATAGAATGTATTTCAAAGATGCCTCAAATTTCGCAATATAAAAATGGTTCAAGTTTCTTGTATTTTGCATTATAAATGTGTCCTTTTGCCAAAATTCAATGAATTATCAACATTCTTTCATGTTGTACGCATTTGAACCGTTTATAAGGCGCAATATATAATAATATATCAAAATATGATACAGTTTATTTCGTGGGCGATAATGAAGCAATTAACCGAGTCCGAGTCGATTCTTCCAAAACGAGGAATCGAGGCGCATTTTCGGGCTTGTTTGCAGTCCTACATTTTACTCATGTCTGTGCACAAAAAGGACACTGAAGGGGTAGAAATACAGCCAGAACACCACCAAACCATAATGCCACCCCAAAACGTCACATGTTCTGACATATATTTAAGCTAACCTTGCTCTGCAATGGTGGAATTTATTGTGGGTAAGCATGGGATAAATAATATAGAAACTAGGTTTAAACAGAAAAGATTTTCACATCTTATATAAAAAGTTCACAACTAAGGCTCATGAAATGCTGTACATATATGCATAAAGAAAATGTGTTAAACCAAAAATCATATATTACATTGTGCTTTTAAATGTGCCAATGGGAATTTTTTTTTTTTTAAATTGTTTCTTTGACAGGTTAATTGTAACTCTGTTTAGCAAAATAAATATTATAAATACAAATTATGCACTTGTATATTCTGTACATCAATGTTGATTAGTGGTGGCGTTATGGTGGTTGTGTTGTGGAGGTGGAGTTATAGTTTGGTGGCATCCTGGCTGGTTTCCAAGTGGTAGAAACAGTCTAACATCATGCTAGACGTGGTTACCACGGCTCTACTTTACTTGCGTGCAGAGCCGTGGCATGACCCCACATAGAACTGGAGATTTGCAAAAAATCTTTTTCTGTTGAATAAAAATTGAAAAAATGACCGAAAATGGTTTAATATAATTAGAAACAGTTGATATTAAGCCAAGGACACAACAAATACAATATGTGTACAAAAGATATGCCATTTTACAAAGCTTTTAAAATAATTATTATAACAGAACATTTTCAAATTTTTGGAGAAATGGTCCAAAAACTGTGTCCTCGTGAGTCGTGTTTTTGTGGACGTAATTGACAACCGCAAAAAATATTCCTTCATAGAAGATAAATAATTTCAATGTTATTTGCCTTAACATATATATTATTAAACAATTATTTTGTGACACTGAAAGTTTAAATATCGCAGATAAGTTTCACACTTTAATACAACCAAAATTTAGTCCAAAGAAAAAAAAAGTTTTCTGCATGTTCCTGTTTTCGTGGGGGAACTAATATACCTAAAATATTAAGGTAGTACTATAAAAATCGCACAGTATACCACATTCAATTGTGTTTTTGTAATGTAGAATTTACTTTCATCAAAAAATCACATTTTAAGTTTGAAAAATTATACAAAATAATTTTAATGTAACATGTCTGATGCATATTTTGATTGAAAGATATTTCAGTTTTGCATGAAAGAATTTTTGTTCAGATGTGTTTCCATGCTGTTAATATTCCAAAAAAAATCACCAGTGGGATTTTAAAAAAAGGTAGAGGATATTTACCAAACGGCTGTGTACGCTAGATCAGTTTCACTGCTAGCGTACCCAACGGTTGTGTACGCAAGATCTATTTGACTGCTAGCGTACCCAACGGTTGGGTACGCAAGATTTATATCACCGCTAGCGTACCCAACGGTTGGGTACGCTAACAGAGATATCAGTCTAGCGTACCCAACGGCTGTGTACCCAAGATTTATATCAGTGCTAGTGTGCCCAACGGCTGTGTACATACACTACTGGCATACCCAACTACCCTGCACCCCAGGCATTGAACCCTATGTTCCCAAAGGCTGTGTACACTAGATCAGTTTCACTGCTAGCATAGCCAATGGTTGGGTACGCTAACAGGAATATCGGTCTATCATACCCAACGGCTGTGTACGCAAGATTTATATCAGTGCTAGTTCGCCCAACAGCTGTGTATATACACTACTGGCATACCCAACTACCCTGCACCCAAGGCACTGAACCCTATGTTCCCAATGGCTGTGTACACTAGATCAGTTTCACTGCTAGTGTAGCCAATGGTTGGGTACGCAAGATGTATTACACTGCTAGCATTCCCAACGGTTCTGTACGCTAGCAGGGATATCAGTCTCAGTCTAGTGTACCCAATGGTTGTGTACGTAAGATCTATTTCACTGCTAGCACACAATGGTTGTGAACACTAGCAGTGATATTGGTCTAGCATACCCAACGGTTGTGTACGCAAGATTTATATCGCAGCTAGCCTACCCAATGGCTGTATACATACACTACTGGCATACCCAACTACCCTGCACTCAAGGCAGTGAACCCTATGTTCCCAATGGTTGTGCACCCTAGGTCAATAGCTTTCTTAGCATACCCAACAGTTGTGTATGCAAGATCTATTTCACTGCTAGCCTACCCTACGGTTGTGTACGTTAGCAGTGATATGGGTCTAGCTTACCCAAAGACTGTGTATGGAAGACCCATATCACTGCTAGCATACTCAACAGCTGTGTATGTACACTAACGGCATACCCAACTATCCTGCAATCAAAGCAGTGAACCCTTTGTTCCCAATGGTTGTGCACCCTACATCAATAGCATTGTTAGTGTACCCAACTGTTGTGTACACAAGATGTATTTCACTGCTAATGTACCCAACGGTTATGTACTCTAACAGTGATATCGGTCTAGCCTACCCAACGGTTGTGTACACAAGATTTATATCACTGCTAGCATACCCAACGGCTGTGTATGTACACTAATGGCATATGCACCTCTCCTGCATCCAGTTAAAGCACCAAGTTCTGTTTTCCCAATGGTTATGTACCCTAGATTAATGTCATTGATATTTTCTTTTGTTAGTGTAACCAAAAGCTGTTTAAGGTACTGGCATACCCAACTACCCTGTACCCAAGGCAGTAAACTCTGTGTTCCCAATGGTTTTGCACCCAAGATCAGTATCATTACTGGCATACCCAGTGGCTGTGTACACAAGATCCATATCATTGCTAGCGTACCCAGCAGTTGTGATATTGGTCTAGTGTACTCAGTGGTTGTGCACACAAGATCTATATCGCTGCTAGTGTATCCAACAACTTCAATTTTTTTACAGCCTGCTCAATTTCTCATTACCCAAGGTAGTATGCACTCAATGGTTGTGCACTCGATATCAGTACCCTTCATAGCGTACTCAACAGGTCTGTATCCAAGGCATTGTGAAGTAATTAGTTTTTAAGGAATTTTTTTTGAGTAGTCAGAAATGGGCCAAGGACCACTCTCTGAATTAAACTTATTCAGCTTATTGTTACATTTTAACAAAGTTAATTTAAGGAAGAAGTGATTAAAATATGGGTACACTAGCACTGATCTTGTGTATATAGCCGTTGGGTACGCTAGACCAATCACAACTAGCGTACACAGCCGTTGGGTAAATAACCACTCCGTTTAAAAAAACACAACATATTAATTATGCATGAAAATTAAAATAATAAATTTGGTCACACCAAAAAATATTTTTATTTGTTGAATGACACATGTATTATTTTCAAAGAAAGTGTCAATAATGTCTGCCTAAAAAGCTATTGTAATTTGAAATTTAAACTCAAACATAAGCTTTCAATTAATTGAAAAGCTATTTTAAATTTAGCTGTGTCGAGTTCTACCCCAATGACATAAAAAAAACTTTGGATAACCATAATTAAAATATTTGTTCAGACCTTCAAGGCAACAAAACAGAAATTGTAACTACTAACTAACTACCTACTTTTAAAATAATTTAAGTATTTTAAAGACGTCAGGCTACAAAATACAGAAAATAGTGATCAAATATACCGGGGACCAGTTTATCTGAATTTTCTGTACAGATCAGCAAAATGGGAACCAGACTAACAACGAAAAAGAGTAAACCACGAAAACACAACCCCCCACGAAAATACGAACATCGGCGATAGAAAATCAGGAAATGTCATTTATTTTTTGTCAAACATGTTTGCATGTAGACGTGGTTACCTCGGCTCTACTGTACTTGCGTGTAGAGCCGTGGCACGAGCCCACATAAAACTGGAGATTTGCATAAAATCCTTTTTTGTTGAATAAAACTTGATAAAATGACCAGAAATTGTATAATGTAGTTAAAAACAATTGATATTAAGTGAAGGATACAGTAAATACAGCATATGTGTAAAATACATGCTATTTTACACAACTTTTATAATAAAAGAACATTTTTAAATTTTTAGAGAAATGGTCAAAAAATCATTGAAAATGAGGAAATGTCATTTATTTTTAGTTAACTATGGTTGTATGTTGACGGTTTGTTGAAGGAAATGTAACAAAATAGTTGTGGGAACAGTTGTGCGTACACATTTGTATGGAATATGTGTTTTATGCAAATCTCCAGTTTTATGTGGGGTCGTGCCACGGCTCTACACGCAAGTAAAGTAGAGCCGAGGTAACCATGTCTAGTTTGCATGTTGATTGATTGTCGAAGAAAATGAAACGAAATATTTGTGGGAACAGTTATGTGGACTCAATTATATGCTATTTGTGTTTTATGCAAATCTCCAGTTTTATGCGCGGTCGTGCCACGGCTCTACACGTAAGTACGCGTAAAGTAGAGCCGTGGTAACCACGTCTAACATCATGCAGCAAGTATTTGCAAGGGAAAAAAGCTAGGGACTATTTATGCCTCATCTCGTGATTCAGACCTGTGTGCGGAAATAACTACCTTTAACTGAGAGACTTAGTCGTGACTCGATACAAACTCGACATATGTCGAAATCACGAAACATTTGAATGTGCTTAAACTCGACGTGACAACGCTATTTCAATAAAAATCTTTAAAATGACACATTTTAACATTTTGAACTTTGCTCATCGACTTCCTATACCTCAATGATGAATCATACACGTGATGTACAAATAGATAACCCGATTATTATGAAAAATACCCCTGTTACAATTTACCAAATGTTTGTTTTGTCGTCTTTGTCCTTCCTTTCACAAAACAGTCTACTTTAACGTAGGTTTGCAATGAAATTTACAACAAAGCGAATCACGACTCATAAATATCGATAACTTTGATTTGCTTTTGTAATTTTCTTGTCCGGTGGCATAAAATGAATTTCCTGATGTAATTTAAGATTTAACATAAACTATCAGTAAAAGTTTGACTAGGTATTTAATACATATTCCACCTCATATGGCGCTCTCCGTGATGATGACCATAGCTATGGACAAGGACAATGATTTTTGTAACTACGCTTATAATGTTGCGCCTTAGAGTCTGTCACTTCGGCAGAGATTAAGCACTATAAAAGTTGAATTGGAATTGGAATATTGCCATTTGTGTCAGGTGTTGGGTTTTCCTTCAATTTGTTTACCAACAATTGGTAATGGTTTTCAAAGTTTTGCAACCAAAAGTAACTTTGTCCATATAATGAGGTTATTTCTTAATATGACTGTATCATAAGTCATGACTAAAAGTATTTTTATTTTTAAGTTTTATTTTCGTGCTGAAAAGAGGGAACAAGAAATAACCACAAATCATATACATTGATTAAAAAGGCCTATCATGTTAATCTCAAGTTGACAACCATTTATCAATTAATGTGACAAGACCAACAATGAATGATATAGATCTAATGCAATTAGGTCCTTTTTGGTGTACTATAATTATCTGAGAACATTTCCTTCCAGAATAAACTATCCTTTTCACTCATCCCAAAGTTACTTGAGCCACCTACAAAGGAAGTCAAAACTATTGGGTATCCACATGCAGGTTTTTCAACCGTCATCTAGCTCCTGCTGTCAGTATAATATTTATATGGCAACAAAATGCTTTATCAAGACTAATCCAAATTTAAAAGTTTTTTTTAGTTACCTGACATTACAACCCCTGATTTGCTGTTGATAGAACTGTGCCAGAAATTTGTTTTGTGGTGTGTTATCACTGTTATATTGAAATGAACTAATACTTTTTGTGTTTTACAAGTTGGTCTTTATCTTTTAGTCTGCAATAATTTTATACAGAAACATATCACTGTGGACCTACTCAGGTGAAAGAAAAATAAATAGATGGATAAAATGCAAGTATATGATTAAAAACATTTCAAAGTGAATCCTTTAATCACTTAATAGACAATCAGGACAAATTTTGTTTCTTACCAACAGTAAATGCATGAAAATCTATGATTTGAGATAAAGGGAATTACACAGAAAGAAAGATCACCTTAATTATCCTTTGTGTGATTTGTTATAAATAAAAAACTAAGGGTATGTAAATATGCAAGTATTTATGTATCTACTAATATCTGATGCTAATTTTGTAAATAAGAAATACTATATAAATTTGTGTTCAGATGTGCATGCAATAACAAGTCATAAAATGCATCTCACTGCAAGAAGTCTTTAGTCAGAATATATCTAATATCTGTCAAAAAAAGTTAGATTCCTACCGTATAGTCATCTGTGCCTGGCGATTTACCATATTTTATTACCTGTAACAGTTCACTCTTAGTTATAACTCTCTCGCATATATTCTTAGTGCTTTCAGTCAGAGTTTGTCACAGGTAGAAAATATTTACAATTTTAAAGATTTCTTTGTTGGCTTTTCAAAATTAAAGTAGTAGTCATCCTTTGCCCTTAATCTCGAACCTCTTACATTTTATAGCTCTTATATTTGGAGTTGTTCTTTCAGTTGGTTTAATTTAATGGTTAATCAGTTAGTTGTATCATCCAAATCTAGCTCTTCAGTTTTGCTCATTATGAGATTCTTTCGTTTTTCTCCCAGTTCAATCTCTTTTTCACTTTTCGGTTATTTTTTTTGCAGAGTAAGTTATATTGACAAAATGGACTTGATCATTTCCAGTTACAATTTTTTGCAATTTGTCAATACTGTTTGCCCCTCTGTATACTTATTTGGTATTTATCTACAATTTGCCAATTTTTTTTTCAACAATTTTACAAGTTAGCAGCATCAGACAACAACAAACTACATTTCCAGAATCCCCTGCCATGTGCAAATTTCTGGATTTACAAACTTTGTTAAATGAAAAAATAATTAATTATATAACCAATATTGTTGGTACATGAACTTGCTGACTTTGGCATGTATGTCAAAAATGTAGTCAAGTTAAAATTTAATGTATATAGAACAAATGTTAGCTAGTCTTGACATGGAGCAGACAATCGCAATTTGATATTTTTATTTGTCCATTGATAATTATTTCTATTTTTTACACACTTTTACATCTGAACATAAATAAAAAGTGTTATTTATTGTCTTAAATAAATAAAGACTTGTAAGCAAGAACACTAAATATTTTAGAAGTAGTAAAAAGTATGTGGAATAAAGAAATAGTATCACATGATAATTCTTTAGACAAATCCTAATTTGTAATACCCAATGCATATATCGAATGTTGTTTCCATATAGTCCAGGACCTAGGATAAGATATCTAATTAACAAACCATGCATGCAGCCACAAAACTGTGGTATTGCAGAGAAAATCAAATTTCAAGTATTATTAATTTATAGACCCCTGTTTAGGTAAAAAAAAAAATTACAGAATATTTGACAAAAATACCTACCTACCTATCTATACCTTTGTTCTTTGTGAAACATAAGGTGAGGCATAGACATCTCCACCGTGATCTTTCTTTTGCTGCTCTTCCAAATCTCAGGTATCACATACCAAAATAAACTCTAAAACATATCAATAAAGAAGTAGTTAATTCAGTATGACAAAGTTATACAGACCAAAGTGTTCATCAGCAAGATTATTCATGCATGTTGTTACTTATATTACTAATGTTTCGCACAATGTGCTAATTAATCTAACCCTGCCATTGAATTTCTGTTCTTTTTTGTTCTGTTGTTTTTCTCCTGATGTCTTTTGGTCTTTTCTACTGGTGTCAAAGTAATTGCTGTTCTTGGTTTGTTACATTTTTCTCTTTGTAGGATGTGACCAATGTGTTTCCATCTTATCTCTTTAAAAATTTCTCACAATCATACTCATAACTGATACACACAACATATGGTAATCATTGAATACATAACTAAACCTTTTGCAGATAGTGTTGTACAGTGCAATACAGAGTTATACAATAATATGTAACCATCCGTTGCACCAAATATTAATAGTTTTACAGAGAAGAAATGAATTAAGAAGACAACACTGGAATATCAGAAGAAACTATTGTCATATAATAATAGCAGGGACAGAAATTGTTCAAAAGTTTTTTTTTGGTTTTTCAGATGAGCAGAGGATCTGAGTATAAGGTTATTGTTTAGAGAGTAAAGTAACAAAATTAAATCTACTTGAGCTTGAGATGTTTAATATGTGTTCATATAATGCAATCAAGTTATTCAGTTTTTTATTTGATGCTATGTATAGTTGTTCAATTTAAACAATATTTGGATTTTTACAGAAGTCATTAAAAATTGTTTTCTCTGCTCAGTAAAGGACTCATATTGAAATAGGTACTGGAATTCATTTTGTAACTGAAGTTTTGTCACAAAGTTGACAAAATGTATGTCATAGTGGCTTTGTTAGGAATGTTTTTCCAAGTACAAATGTTACATTGTTTAAAAAATATGTATGCTTTCTTATTTTTAATGACTTTATACACAATTCGTTTTCAACCCCAAATTTGTTACCTCTTTTTATTCAAAATTTTCTGGTAAATAGTATTTGTTTAACCTCTGTTTGCTGTATAAGTCAATCTATGATATAGATTACAAAGGTATACTGTTGCTTTTTTCGATAACTTTCGATAATTTCGTCCCCGAATTGTATGAATGAAACCGTATATACAGCTAGCTTACGAAGTCACATGAGAGGTTTTGCCAAGGTTTTTGTTATAAATCTTATATTTGGAGTTTATTGAAAGGATATTTCCATCATAACCATACTGTCGTTTCACTTTGTTATATATTCTAATTCATTTTTGTACATTGTTGACGATTGGGCGATAATGAAGTAATTTAAGGCTAGTCTGGTTTCCGCCGACCCTACTCTGCAATGTAGGGTCAGCTAGTATCGCCCACCATCTTGGGTACAACGCTTGGGTACTTAGTTTAAGTACTGTCGATCTTCTATTATCACCCAAAACATGTTTTATTGTCATTCCAAAATATTTTAAAGTTTAAAGATCGAGATATCCCTTATAATAACAGCTGGCAATGATGTATTCAAGGCCATCCTGGCCGATACCAGTCCCTTTATTATATCCCCAGACGAAAGTCGGGGATATATTGGATTCAGGTCCGTCGCGCCGCCGCCGCCGCCGCCGCCGTAGAAATTTCCTTGTGGACGCGATAACTCAAAAACAAATTAATATTTTTTTTTCAAACTTGGTACACATGTTAAGGGTGCCCAAAGGAAGATCCCTATTTTAAGGTGACCTTAAACTCCCAGTAAAAAAGAACTTATGGCCACCTTAAGGTCAAAAATTGGACTTTTGGCCACTTAGAGCCCTGTAGGTCACAAACTATGATGCTCAGCTGGCTGAAATTTTACCTGACAACACATTAATATGTTCTTAGTACATGTGCCGAAAATCACGACTTTAAGTTGAGGAGAAAATTGTCTTTGAGGCCCATAAATACCCCCACTTAGGGATTTTTTGCTATACTTTTCACATATTTTGCCCTATAATTTGGAAGTGGTAATTCTGATGAGTCTCAAACTGTGCTAGGTATAACTTTGATATGTAATCCTTGTCTGTAGAAAATTTTAGGGCTGTAGGCTTACCCAAAGGGGTCGACTTAAGGTCTCAAAAGTGCCCACAGAGACCCAATTTATGCACTTTTTGCCACTTTCAAGCACTGTAGCTTTAAAACTATGTCTCTCATCTAAGTTAAATATCATCTGGGAATATATCTATGTGTTTTCTTATATGTGCCCCAACATTTAGGCCTTTAATAGACAGTTAACCTGTGTATCAGGACCATAAACACCCACCCGAGTGACCCTTATAAGACATTTTTCACATCTTTTTCCCTGTAACTTGGAAATGGTAAGTCTGAGAAGTTTCAAACTGTATTAGATATATATTCTGTGTGTAATCTTAGTATGTAACAGATTTTAAGTCTGAAGCTTTAATTTTGAAGGTCAAATTGAGGTCTCTAAAAGGCTCCCAAAGACCCAATATTTGGACTTTTTGCTACTTTTAAGCCCTGTGACTGTCAAACTATGTGACTGATAGAGCTCAAATCCTATCTGGGAAGATATTAGTATGTTATTTATATATGTGCCAAAAATTAAGGCTTTAAGAAGACATTTAACCTGTGTATGAGGACCATAAATCCCCACCCGAGTGACCATTTTTAGACATTTTTCACATATTTTGCCCTGTAACTTGGAAATGGTAAGTCTAAGAAGTTTCAAACTGTATTAGATGCATATTCTATGTGTAATCTTAGTATGTGACAAATTTTAAGTCTGAAGCTTTAATTTGAAGGCCACATTTAGGTCTCTAGAAGGCCCCATAAAGACCCAGTATTTGGACTTTTTGCCAATTTTAAGGCCTTTGACTGTTAAACTATGTGACTGATACAGCTGAAATCTCATCTGGGAATACATTATTATGTTCTTTTTACATGTGCCAAAAATCAAGGCTTCAAGTAGACATTTAACCTGTGTATGAGGACCTTAAACACCCACCTGAGTGACCCTTTTAAGACATTTTTCACATATTTTGCTCTGTAACTTGGAAATGGTAAGTCTGAGAAGTTTCAAACTTTATTAGATACATATTCTATGTGTAATCTTAGTATGTAACAAATTTTAAGTCTGAAGCTTTAATTTGAAAGCCACATCGAGATCTCTAAAAGGCCCACAGAGACCCAATATTTGGACTTTTTGCCACCTTTAAGCCCTGTGACTGTTAAACTATGTGATTGATGGAGCTGAAATCCCATCTGGGAATGCATTATTATGTCCTTTTTACATATGGCGAAAATCAAGGTTTTTAGTAGACATTTAACCTGTGTATGAGGGCCATAGACACTCGCCCAAGTGCCTTTTTGGACATTTTTTCCGTATTTTGCCCTGTTATTTGGAAATGCTTAGTGTGACAAGTCTTAAACTGTATTATATATAATTTTTGTTTGTTATGTATGTCCCCCAAAAAGTTTCAGATCTGTAGTTTAATTGCTAAGGTCTCTTTAACAATTGTAAAATGCCCACAGAAACCCAATTTATGGACATTATGCCACTTTAAAGCCCAGTAACTGTCAAACTATGTGGGTTATAGAGCTGAAATCTTTGAATTTTTAAAAGGAAATGCCTGTCTATTTAAATTTTGAATATTAATAATGTTATGGCTATCTTAGTCTTTTAAGAACTTATTTTTGTGTGTTATACCTCTGCTTGCTGAGTTTTTAACTTTTTAAAATGAAACTGGTTAAACGCCGGTTAAACATATTCAAGTAGACAAAATGGACACTTTAAGTGAGCTTTAAGTCCCAATATTAATGAAATTATATCCGTATGTAGTAAAACTAGGGGATTTTTAACCCTCAACTAGCCCAGTTTTATTCAACTTGCCTCAGTTAATTTTGACACAGCTCCTACAGTTATGAACTCATTTCAGTTGATAATCACATACTTAAAATTCTCAATTCTTTTTGTATTTGAGTACCCCTTTTATATAGATTGTTTGTTTACCATTTTTGCTGTAGGACTCCATCTCTTTGAGAGAACATGTAAACTGTGTAAAAAAGATGTAGAAGATGAGATACATTTTGTTTGTGTTTGTCCAGCTTTAGAGCTGATTCGTATGAAATATTTCAAAATTTTAAATATAGATAAATCTGAATTATTAATAGATCAATTATCAAGGGTATTAACTCATATGAATGTCAATATGGTTATTAATTTTATTTTTGATTTGTGGCAAGAAAGAAAAAGTAAATTATATTGTTAATTTTTATGTATTGAATTGCTGTCTTTATTTACTGTATCTTACCTCAAAATATGTTTGCTCTGTTTGTTATTAACTCTCTATTTAAAGTGACTTATAAGCCCATATAGGGCTGGGTATTACTTCAATAGTTTTTGTATAATCCTTGTCAACATAATACATGTCACTATAATAAACTAATAAACTAAACTAAGTCCCAACCCACATCCCCCACCCGGATTCCCCCCACCCACCTCTGCTTGCTGAGTTTTTCACTTTTTAAAATGAAACTGGTGAAACATATTGAAGTAGACAAAATGGACACTTTAAGTGAGCTTTAAGTCCCAATATTAATGAAATTATATCCTTATGTAGTAAAACTAGGGGATTTTTAACCCTCAACTAGCCCAGTTTTATTCAACTTGCCTCAGTTAATTTTGGCACAGCTCCTACAGTTATGAACTCATTTCAGTTGATAATCACATACTTAAAATTCTCAATTCTTTTTGTATTTGAGTACCCCTTTTATATAGATTGTTTGTTTACCATTTATGCTCAACCCACATCCCCCACCCGGATTCCCCCCACCCACCTCTGGGACCTCCAGCTATATTGAGTGACACTAAATAAACAAAGGTATTTAATGATATCAGATGAGAAACAAAGAACTCAATGGGGTTGCAGATCTTGTGTAATAGTGAGAGAGGTGTGGAGAAGGGGAGAGGGGTGGGGGTGGGAGGTGGTGGGCTTCATTACATATAACACAAAGGGGAGTCAGAACTGAGATTGTGTCACATATTTAGGTTGCATATATATGGACCACATATATAGGTATAGAGGAAATGAATAACTGAAAACAATTTGCAAATTCTAAAAATAATATAATAAAATAATAATATAAATAATTTTTTTTTAAATAATATTTTATTTGTGAACAAATATAGAAACAGATATGCGCTTTTGGGATTATGAATTTTAGAATGGACATTGAATCATCAATCATTTAAATACTTTGAAGGAAGATTGAAAAGTATGATGAGTTGAGTTAAAAATAATATTTTATTTGTCAACAAATATAGAAACAGATATGCTCTTTTGGGATTATTATTTTAGAATGGACATTCATCAATCATTTAAATACTTTGAAAATAGGTTTAGAGTTATCATTGCAGGAAGATTGAAAATATAATTTGAGTTATGTATTCGGCGTCTGGGGATACACCATCTTCCTTGGAAGATATAAACAGAGTAGATTGATGTGCTGAAGTTCATATAATAATGGGTAATTATGTTTTTAAAAATTCCCGATCAAAACCTGTGGCGTGAGTGATGACCTGTCTGGGGATATGTTGGCGCCGAGTTGGCCCAATCTAGTTGTTAAAGGAGGCTGGTTCCCGTCTAATTTAAGGCCAGTATATCTGGTGGCATTCTACCAGTGAACGCCAGCCTACCAGTGAAGGCCCGCCTTATATATCTTTGTTAGAGGTCAAATACAAATGCTTCTATTTGCAAACCAAATGGGCGTTCACTGGTATTTCCGGTTTGCGGTAAAAACGGCCGATAATAGAGATTAATTGGCAAAATACAACTCATTCAAATACGTAAATGTTGAACAGCATAATCAAAGCATTAATTGTACTGCCTCTCTACCAATTATCACCGGCTACCAATTATCGCCACCAGAAAATAAAACATTCATATTTCAATAATGGTCATATATTTTAAACCAAGTGGCTGGAGTACGGTAAAACACCGCACTCGAGAAGAAATTCTACAGTACAGTAGCATTCATTTGCCGTATTCCAGTAAATAAACTAGAGTGTGGTTCATGCTGGTATCCTAATAATCTCACTGAGTGAAGGAAATATGAGACCACGACAGGTTTTAGATACAGAAAATTAAAAAAAAAACAGTCTATTTATCGTCTGCAAACGTGATTAATTTAATTAACCAATGAAAACAATTGTTGCTGAAACCTCAATCCAGACAAATAATTGTAGAAATAACACACGACTAGCGTGGAGTTATGCAGAGTTTTACAACAAATTCTAACATGACATTTAATTTTTCACATTTATTTCTTGTCTTCTTACTGTTTTTATGAAGATTTGTAGTGCATACTTAGGTTAAGATGGGTAATTCTAACCATATTTAACAAATAGGAGACATTCGTCTGCAAACGTGATTAATTCATTTAAGCAATGAAATCTGTTGTTACTGAAACCGCACTCGAGATAAAGTTCTGGAGTGCGGCAATCCGTACTGCAGCATATTTTCTAGAGAACGGTTTTACCGTACTGCAGCCACGCCCTATTTTAAAACCTTTTTGTTGTGTATTTGTTCCGTTCACTTTGGAAATAGTTAGTGGTCGGACCAGTTCTGAAAGTAAAAACTGGTTTTCGGGGCTTTGAAACCGAACGAAATCCGGGATTTTGAAAGTGTGCAGAGATATGGTAAAAATTTTTACGCGAGCGTACATGAACTGTATTATCAAGAGGAAATATGCATTTGCGAGATATTTTTTTTGAAGTTTATAAACTTCATTTACCATGAATATAAAGTGAAAATGTAAGTTGTTTCCTCAAATATATACGTTCTTTATTGTTTTGAGACTTTTGACGAAGTATTAACCAGTAGAAAGCCTAATATAATGACATTTTCAATAACCGGTTCTTAAATATTCTTCGCGGATTTCGTCATTTCTACCTAAACGAAACAAAATACGGTATACCGGTTTACCGTTCACACCACTAGAAATAGTTTTACCTTATTTGCTAGACTTTGAATGTTACTTTGGTGAAGTTATATCTATTTGAATTCTGTCTGGCGATAATTGGTAGCAAGGCAGTATTGTACATCATTTGATAATTTAGTGAAAAAGAATATAAGCTAAACCTACTAATATATTATAAATTTTAAACATTACTCAAAGGGTGGGCGCTTACTGGTAGAAAGCACTGTACTTTATGGCCTAATCGATTACCAGATCATTCGCACAAAAACCATTTTGCCCAAATATTATGCAGATGATTTGTACAACATTTTTTCGCTCATCATTTCCAGGTTTAGTGCTACATGGAACTCGAGGGGTTTCTAACAATATCCGGTCCATTCCACTTTCCAGTCTAAACGATTTTAAAGTCAGACGTATGCATGTTTTTGTGCAATAATATTAAAAGAAACTGATTATTCTTATAATAGAAGTGTTGTTTGTTATACAAGTTTTGGAACAAGAAAAATGCACTAAAATGTTTCAAAAGTGACGGCTAAATGATACTCTCCAATTATTGTAATAGACTGGAAATAGGTACAACAATCATAATAAATAGAAACGCTGCTTGAATATTATCAGGGTTTGCGATTATGCCGTCGGAGTATGTTAAACACGCAGTATTTCAGATTTGGACGCAAATTTCAGTTGTCGGTGCGTCCGTCGGGACGCGATTTTTATGAAGAAAATATTTCTATTTTAGAAGCCCATTTCGGTTGGCAGGAAGTGTAGATATGCATGCAATATATATAACACTGAAGATAAGCTTTATATTTTAAAATTAAATAGTTTCAAGCGATTTCCTGGCAACTTCTTTACGTCCACTGTTGTTAAGCGAGATTTCATGCGTGACGAGATACTTCCAAAACAGCCAGTCCGTGCTGGTGTCATACACTAGCAAATCTACTCAAAACGTTATATATTGAAAGAAAGCCTGATCTCTGCATGGAAACAATCAAAATAACAAGCCTGGACGGTGAACTTTCATGCGAGACGAACTATAGTAAATCTTGGAAACTCTAGATATTTAACCCCGGAAAGTTCCCTTGAAAATAAAAGCTGTAACAAATATTCAACAGAGAATGTAACAAAAGAACTATGTCTCTGGAACTACCCAATAAACTTTTATTAAACAAAAAGCAACAGAAACTATAAATATTTTTCTTTCAAACAGTATAAATAGTTTAAATACCATATTTGTAGCTTAAATGAAATAATCATACATAAAAATCAATCACTCACTCAAAATGGACTAAAATGAAGTCTGTTGACCTAGTGTTCAACTTTTTAAAATATTTTTAAAATTGATTTATTGACAGATACATATTATTTATCAGTAGAAAGGAAATTAAACAGTGCTTCTATATTTTTAAATATATCCAGAAATAAGGAAGAAAAAAATATTATTTGCACCCCATTTTCACTCAATGGTACCCCATTTTTGATGTGCCATAAAGTACAAGGTACCCAACATTTCATAAACCTAACACAAACACTGGACTCAGAAAAAATTGATTGGGACTCCATTTTTTTGGAGGTCATGTAGTCTGTTGGACTCCATATTTTAGAGGTATTTCGCGAACCCTGATTATAAAATAAAGTATGCAAATTAGAATTTATTTTATAAATTTCTAGGAAATCTCACAGAATTCCATTGATTAAAATATGTAAAATGTTAGACGTGGTTACCTCGGCTCTACTTTACTTGCGTGTAGAGCCGTGGCACTACCCCACGTAAAACTAGAGATTTGCAAAAAATCATTTTCTGTTGAATAAAACTTGATAAAATGACTCAAAATGGTTTGATATATTTAAAAGCAGTTGATATTAAGCCAAGGAACCAACAAATACAATATGTGTATAATATATATGCTAATTTATACACCTTTTATAACAAAAGAGCATTTTCAGATTTTTGGAGAAATGGTCCAAAAAGTATTGAAAATGAGGAATATAATTTATTTTTTGTCAAATGTGTTTGCATGTTGACTGACTGTTGAGGTTAATGTAACAAAATAGTTCTGGGAACAGTTGTGTGTATAATTTTTATGGTATTTGTGTTTTATTCAAATCTCTAGTTTTATGTGGGGGTCATGCGGCATGACTCATGCCACGGCTCTACACGCAAGTAAGTAGAGCCGAGGTAACCACATCTGGTAAAACTTGAGGAGACAGAACTCTGTGGGGTTTCCTAACAATATTTCATTTGTGCGAATCGACTGAAGAATATATGGGCGAACATGTTTTTATGTCAGCTGACTTGGATCTGTCTTAATTTTTTTAAAATTAATTTTTAAAATAATTTTTAATGCAATAAAATTCATGAAATCATGCACTAAAACACTTATAACTTGAAAAGTATTGCAGTTAGAGCATTTTGTTAAAATATGTTATTCAACTACTTTTTTCATAGCTACAACATGGTGAGTAACTTGAGTGTCTATCCCAATAGCTAAGTGAGTAATAGCTACTTTCTGATTTTTCAGTACCTCCCTTAATGAGTAAAATCACCTATAACTTGAAACCTGTTGCATATACAGAATTTTGTATAGATATGTTATTCAGCTACTTTTGGGTCAGCTACAGCATAGTAAAATTTCAGACCTGTAGCTCAGTGCATAGCTGAGTAATAGCTACTTTGAGGTTATCACTGTGGAGTAAATCAGTTCTAACTTGAAACCTATTGCATTTAGAGTAGGGCTGCAACGATTCTTCGGTTACTCCGAAACAAAACGATTCAGTTCAATACTCGAGGCAAGAAAAGTGAACCGGGTCTTCGAAAACAACTAAACACAGATGTAAAATCTACTACAAAATTCAATTTTTATGTCAGCTGACTTGTCAGTCAGCTGACATTATGTCATCACTCTGCGGCGTGGGCGTACGCGTACGCGTGAACAACTTCTTCTCCAAAACTACAAGGCCTAGAGACATGCTGTTTTTTTTTAAAAGATACCTTATCTATCGAGGATGAAAAATTGTTCAAGGCATGCAAATCTGTCTGTTCGTCTGTTTGCTAGAGACATTACAATCAACTTTTTATCACAATTTTCTCAGTGACTATTGCAGGGATTTCTCTCATATCTTGCATATATGTACTAGGCCAGAGGTAGATTCTCTTGTGTGAGTATGAGACCTGGATCTGTCTTACTTTTTTTTAAATAAATTTTTTTAATAATTTTTAATGCATTAAAATTCATGAAATCATGCACTAAATCACTTATAACTTCAAAAGTGTTGCATTTACAGCATTTTGTGAAAATATGTTGTTCAGCTACTTTTTTCATAGCTACAATATGGTGAGTAAGTTGGGTGTCTGTCTCAATAGCTAAGTGAGTAATAGCTACTTTTGGGCTTTTCAGTAACTTCCATTATGAGTAAAATCACTTGTAACTTAAAAACTATTGCATTTAGAGAATTTCGTATAAATATGTTATTCAGCTACTTTTGGGCCAGCTATAACATAGTAAAATTTCAGACCTGTAGCTCATGGCATAGCTGAGTAATAGCTACTTTTAGGTTATCACTGTTGAGTAAATCACTTATAACTTGAAAACTATTGCATTTAGAGTATTTTGTTTCAATATGTTATTCACCTATTTTGGGGTCAGCTATAACATAGTGAAGTTTCAGACCTGTGGCTCATTTCATAGCTGAGTAATAGAAATTTCAGACCTGTAGCTCATGGCATAGCTGAGTAATAGCTACTTTTAGGTTATCACTGTTGAGTAAATTGCTTATAACTTGAAAACTATTGCATTTAGAGAATTTCGTATAAATATGTTATTCAGCTACTTTTGGGTCAGCTATAACATAGTAAAATTTCAGACCTGTAGCTCATGGCATAGCTGAGTAATAGCTACTTTTAGGTTATCACTGTTGAGTAAATCACTTATAACTTGAAAAGTGTTGCATTTAGAGCATTTTGTTAAAATATGTTATTCAGCTACTTTTTTCATAGCTACAATATGGTGAGTAAGTTGGGTGTCTGTCTCAATAGCTAAGTGAGTAATAGCTACTTTTGGGCTTTTCAGTAACTTCCATCATGAGTAAAATCACTTGTAACTTTAAAACTATTGCATTTAGAGAATTTCGTATAAATATGTTATTCAGCTACTTTTGGGCCAGCTATAACATAGTAAAATTTCAGACCTGTAGCTCATGGCATAGCTGAGTAATAGCTACTTTTAGGTTATCACTGTTGAGTAAATCACTTATAACTTGAAAACTATTGCATTTAGAGTATTTTGTTTCAATATGTTATTCACCTATTTTGGGGTCAGCTATAACATAGTGAAGTTTCAGACCTGTGGCTCATTTCATAGCTGAGTAATAGCTACTTTGAAGTTCTCACTGTTGAGTAAATCAGTTATAATTGGAAAACTATTGCATTTACAGAAATTTGTGCAAATATGTTATTCAGCTACTTTTGGGTCATCTATAACATAGTGAAATTATAGACCTATAGCTCATGGCACAACTGAGCAATAGCTATTCTCAGGTACTGACTGTTGAGTAAATCAGCTATAACTTGAAAAATATTGCATTTGGAGTATTTTGTTAAAATATATTGTTCACCTACTTTTAGGTCAGCTATAACATAGTGAAATTGCAGACCTATAGCTCATGGCATAGCGGAGCAATAGCTATTTTCAGGTTCTCACTATTGAGTAAATCAGTTGTAGCTTGCAAACTATTGCATTTACAGTAGTTTGCTTAAATATGTTGTTCACCTACTTTTGGGTTAGCTATAACATAGTAAAATTTCAGACATGTAGCTCATTGCATTGCTGAGTACTAGTTACTTTGAGGTTCTCACTGTTGAGTAAATCAGTTGTAACTTGAAAACTATTACATTTAGAGTAATTTGTTAAATATGTTATTCACAGAATTTTTGGTCAGCTATAACATAGTGAAATTGCAGACCTCTATGTCATGGCATAGCTGAGCAATAGCTACTTTCAGGTTCTCACTGTTGAGTAAATCATTGTATCCACTAGATAGCCGCAGTGTGCAGAGAGAGATTTCACCATTACTGCTCTGATGAAAAAAAATATTATAGCTAGCTTTCTTAAGTTTGCAGTATATATTAATAACCATAAAATGTTGTCTGGGAATATTTTTGGCCTCATTTTGAGAAACAAGATGGCCGCCACCGGTGTTTTTTGTCAGTCATGAAAAGTGCTTATATCTCCCTTATTATTGATCCTAGAGGTTTGGGATGATAAACCAACCTGTAGGAAATCATGGGGTGGGAATCTTTTGGTGTGGTCAGATTTGACCTTCAATGACCCCTCCTTCAAGGTGAAACAAGGATAGCCAAACTTAAAAGTGCTTATAACTCGCTTATTATTGGTCCCAGAGGTTTGGGATGGTAAACAGACAGGAAATCATGGGCTGTGAATCTGTTGATATGGTCCGATTTGACCTTGGAACCCTCCTTCAAGGTCAAATGAGGATAGCGAAAATTGAAAGTGCCTACAACTCGCTTATTATTGGTGACAGAGATTTGGGATGGTAAACCATCCCATAGGAAATCATTGGCTCGGAATCTTTTGGTGTGGTCAAATTTGACCTTTGGACCCCTCCTTCAAGGTCAAATGAGGAGAGCCAAGCTTAAAAGTGCTTATAACTCATTTATAATTGGTCCTAGAGGTTTGGAATGGTAAACCATAGGAAATCATGGGCTGGGAATGTATTTGTGTGGTTAGATTTGACCTTGGACCCCTTCTTCAAGGTCGAACAAGGATATTGCATTTGTAGTATTTCTTTAAATATGTTTTAACCTATTTTTTACACTTAAACAATTACCTTGTTATTTTCCTTCATAATACCATTTACAGGGCACAACTTTTTTATCCTTTTCTTCTGTCAGCTTCGGAATTTCTTTCGAACTTGCTGTTCAGTTACCATTTACTGTATTTCTGTACAGCCCTTTTCCTGATAATTATTCTGTCCTCTAATCACCTTCACAAATCAAAAACACTCAGTCAGCTGACACAGTGCCCGTTCACGGGCACTCTCCTCTTGTTTCTATAAATATATGAATAAATTTATATATTTTACTAATATAAGGCATTTCCGTTTCAGTATTTTATATTTTAAGTATTTGCAAACTTTAATTCTTTGTGTAACAACGTTTTATAAGACGGCATTTTATTATAGTGTATTTCGAAGACGCCTCAAATCTCGCAATATAAAGATGGTTAAAGTTTATTATATTGTGCATTACAAATGCGTCTTTTTCCCAAAATTCAATAAATTATCAAAATTCTTTCCTGTTGTGTGGTTTGTAACCATTTTATAAGGAGTGATATGTCAAAATATGAAGCAGTTTATTTCGTGGGCGATAATCAAGCGATTAACCGAGTCCGAGTCGATTCTTCCAAAACGAGGAATCGAGGCGCATTTTCGGGCTTGCTTGCAGCCCTAATTTAGAGTATTTGTTTAAATATGTTATTCGCCTAATTTTTGGTCAGCTATAACATAGTGAAATTGCAGACCTGTAGCTCATTACATAGCTGAGCAATAGCTATTTTCAGGTTCTTACTGTTGAGTAAATCAGTTATAACTTGAAAACTATTCCATTTACAGTATTTTGTTTAAATATGTTGTTCACCTACTTTTGGGTTAGCTATAACATAGTGACATTACAGACCTGTAGCTCATGGCACAGCTGAGCAATAGCTATTTTCAGGTACTGACTGTTGAGTAAATCAGTTGTAACTTGAAAAATATTGCATTTGGAGTATTTAGTTAAAATATGTTGTTCACCTACTTTTGGGTCAGCTATAACATAGTGAAATTACAGACCTATAGCTCATGGCATAGCTGAGTAATAGCTATTTTCAGGTTCTCACTATTGAGTAAATCAGTTGTAACTCGAAAACTACTGCATTTACAGTATTTTGCTTAAATATGTTGTTCACCTACCTTTGGGTCAGCTATAACATAGTAAAAATTCAGACATGTAGCTCATTGCATAGCTGAGTAATAGCTACTTTGAGGTTATCAATGTTGAGTAAATCAGTTGTAACTCGAAATCTATTGCATTTAGAGTATTTTGTTTAAATATGTTATTCACGTAATTTTTGGTCAGCCATAACATAGTGAAATTGCAGACCTGTATGTCATGGCATAGCTGAGCAATAGCTACTTTCAGGTTCTCACTGTTGAGTAAATCATTGTATCCACTGGATAGCCGCAGTGTGTAGAGAGATTTCACCATTACCGCTCTAACGAAAAAAAATATTATAGCTAGCCTTCTCAAGTTTGCAGGATATATTAATAACCATAAAATGTTGCCTGGGAATATTTTTGGCCTCATTTTGAAAAACAAGATGGCCGCCAGGGACGTTTATTCAACTTAAAACAAGGCCTTTTGTTGGCCCCCTAGAGCAAAGGCTATTATAGGTATAGATCTCAAATTGGCAGGATATGTTCGTCATTAAAAAATCTTGACTGGGAATATTTTTGGACTCATTTTGAAAAACAAGATGGCTGCCACGGGTGTTTCTTTGTCAGTCATGAAAAGTGCTTATATCTCACTTATTATTGGTCCTAGAGGTTTGGGATGGCAAACCAACCTACAGGAAATCATGGGCTGGGAATCTTTTGGTGTGATCAGATTTGACCTTTGACCCCTCCTTCAAGGTCAAACAAAGATAGCAAACCTTAAAAGTGCTTATAACTCGCTTATTATTGGTCCAAGAGGTTTGTGATGGTAAACAGACATATAGGAAATCATGGGCTGGGAATCTGTTGATGTGGTCCGATTTTGACCTTGGACCCCTCCTTCAAGGTCAAACGAGGATAGCCAAACTTAAAAGTGCTTATAAGTCGCTTGTTATTGCTCCTAGAGGTTTGGAATGGAAAACCAACCTATAGAAAATCATGGGCTGGGAATCTTTTGGTGTAGTCGGATTTGACCTTGGACCCTGCCTTCAAGGTCAAATGAGGATAGCAAAACTTAAAAGTGCCTATAACTCGCTTATTAATGGTCCTAGAAGTTTGGGATGGTAAACCAACCTATAGGAAATCATGGGCTGGGAATCTATTGGTGTGGTTAGATTTGAGCTTTGGACCCCTCCTTCAAGGTCAAATGAAGATAGCCAACTTAAAGTGCTTATAACTCGCGTGTTATTGGTCTTAGAGGTTTGGGATGGTAAACCAACATATAGGAAATCATGGGCTGGGATTCTTTTGGTGTGGTCAGATTTGACCTTGGACCCCTCCTTCAAGGTCAATTGAGGATAGCCAAACTTAAAATTGCTTATAACTCGCTTATTATTGGTCCTAGAGGTTTGGGATGGTAAACCAAGCTATAGGAAATCATGGGCTGGGAATCTTTTGGTGTGGTCGGATTTGACCTTGGACCCCTCCTTCAAGGTCAAACAAGGATAGCGAAACTTAAAAGTGCCAATAACTTGCTTATTATTGGTCCTAGAGGTTTGGGATGGTAAACCATGCTATAGGAAATCATGCGCTGGGAATCTTTTGGTGTGGTCAGATTTGAGCTTTGGACCCCTCCTTCAAGGTCAAATGAGGACAGCCAAACTTAAAAGTGCTTATAACTCGTGTATTATTGGTCCTAGAGGTTTGGGATGGTAAACCAACCTATAGGAAAACATGGGCTGGGAATGTTTTTGTGTGGTCGGATTTGACCTTGGACCCCGCCTTCAAGGTCAAACGAGGATATTGCATTTGCAATATTTCTTTAAATATGTTTTAACCTACTTTTTACACTTACACAGTTACCTTGTTACTTTCCTTCATAATACCATTTGCAGGGCACAACCTTTGTGTCCATTTCTTCTGTCACTTCTAGTATTTATATATAGTGGAGTACTAGTAGATTCTCTTGTGTGAGTATCGGTCCCACATCTATCTTAATTTATTTTAAATATTTTTTTTTGTGTTGAAAAACATGAAATTACACACTTAGTCGCCATTTTCTCAGTCACTATGTTAGGGATTTATCTGAAATCTTACAATTTTGTAGCGAAATACTCCTACCATTTCCTAAAAGTAGCTATTATGTTGGAGCCATCCAACCCAATGGCCAACGCCAAAAAGCGTTTTTAAGGTTATATAACAACCTTAATCGGCCAAAGGGCTACATAGTAGTCCGTCCTCCTGCCACTAGGTCACCTGACCACTCTTTGTTTACCATATTTTGTTGGCCATCTTAGTAGTCAAGACGTGTTTTGGAAAGCTCTGATTGTGGACATTTTCTTTACAATATGGATTCTTATGACATATCAACAAGAAATAATCTATACAAGTAAATACCTTACAATTCTGTGGATTTTTGGGTATCATGCGATCCATGCGCAGTTTGGAGACAGATTTGTGTCATGGTTTTACTAGGAACTGGACTTCTACAGATACTTTGAACGAAGGTTACTTCAAGTTCTACAAATATATGCCTACCTTTTGCTGCTACTGTGGAAAAGATGGCTATTTTAGCAAAATCCTTGCATTACACCACTACGGTGGTAAATGGAGGTAAAAAGTCTTAGGCATAGGACAAAAACTATTTCATATATATTTTATTTATGCATGTGTATTATATGAATGTGTACATATATGAACTTCAATTTACTTTTTTTATAGATTTTGTTGTACATTGCAAAACAGTGTTTGGGATTTACATGGTCCTTTAAATTTGAATATAAGTTTTGGGATTAACATTATCACAAATGGCTTCATTGCTTTTTGTTTTGCCTGATGCATCAAAGCCCAACCATTATGGTGTGACATCTTTTGAAGTATATTAGATGTGGCTTCACAGCATTCTATCCTTTAAAATCAAAGAAAAACTTTGATGAAGTGAAATTGTATGAAGTATATTAGATGGCTTCACAACCTTCCCTCTTTCCAATCAAAGAAATACTATTATGAAGTGAAACCCTTTTGAATTATAATACCTGTGGATTCACTGCCTTTTAATCTTGTATTCTTTGCAATCAAAGAAAATCTATAATCTTTTGTATTATATTAGATATAGCTTCACAGTCTTTGAACTTTCTTTCCTTTTCAATTGAAGAACAGTTATTGTTTTTACAACACAAAAGCAAGAATGTATGAAAAGATTAATGTAATTGTAATTAATTTTATCTTTGATATGGGAACACGTGACATTGCAATTGGGATAAAAACTACAAGATACATTATTAAGTGTTCCTTTTCAAGTGTACTCTGGTAGGTTTGAGTAACAAATGATCATAATAAATATTTCAAAAGCCTAAACATAGATTAATGGTATGAAGCTGCTCAGGGGGGATTAAGTTGTTAAAATACAAAAAGGTGTCATCAACAAATATACAAATAACAAATATTTCTTTGTGCTGTAAATGTGCAGTGACTTACATATGTTTTATACAACAATAAATGTAAAATAAAAAAAAATTAATACTTTTTGTCCGGATATGCAATACTTTTTGTCCAGATACTTTTTGTCCTACTCATTTTAAGGTCAATACTTTTTGTCCAGATACTGTTTGTCCTACAATCACTTTTTTCATGGCCACAACATGGTCAATAACTTGGAGGTGTATCTCCATAGGTAAGTCAGTAATAACTATTTTCAGCTTTTCAGCACTTACTTGGGTGATGTTTCCTGTTTAACCTCTAGCTTACAACTGATGGATTATGGGTTCATTTCCTGTTACAAGCACTTCCTGTGGGAAGGTGTTATGCAGCATCCGGTTCCGGTCGGGAAACGCTATTTGTCACATACTTCATTCCCCCGGTTTTGTTGTAAACAGATCCCTCAGGTCTCTTTTTACTAGAGGACATCTTTGAACTTTTGCTTGTACACCATTTCAAAACAGTTTTTCAAGATGTAGAACAATGTTGGTAATCCCTCTGATTTGTTTAGGCACTGTTTCATAACAGTTCTTTGACGTGTAGAACAATGTTGGTAATCCCTCTGCTTTGAGAAGTTTGAGCACATGAACATTCTCATTTTTAGATGACCACAGTTCTTGGATATGTGGAACAATGTTGATCATCTCTCCACTTTGAAAGACATGTAACAGTTCAACGCTTAGAACAATGTTGATGATTCCTCCATAACAGTTCATGACATAGAACAATGTTAATAGATTCTTTATTTTAGAAACACACAACAGTTCACTTGCAATGTGGAACAATGTTTACGTATCCTCTTCTATTCAGGTGCGCACTCTTGGACAGGTAACGCAGCTTATTTGAGACCCTACATGTCCTTGGCGTTCTGGCTGGTTACCTGTAGTACTTCTTTCACAGTGGTGTCCTTCAATTAAGCCACCCGGCGAGCCACCTCTTCTAGACCATAAGGGGTGTTGTATTGGCACTTACTGTGAACAGGGGCTGTGATGTAAGGCGAATCCATTTCCAAGAGGATCTGGTCCAACTCCAGGTGTTGTACGACCTTTTCCAGTTCAGGGTGACGGTCCGTGACGCAGCAAGATGGCAGTGAACCCAAACATCATCCTCGGGAAAACACGCGAGCCACTATGCAGTTGAATAATTCCCAGTGATGGTGGATCTTCATCACATCCCTGTCAAAGGTCAGCAACTCCTCACCAAAGACTTTTAGACAGGTTTCTGATGCTTCAGTGCTGCCCTTCTTGTCTCTGCAATGGATGACCAAGACCTTGCTGAACAATTCCCCCTTGACAAACAGCTTGTAGGAACTTCCTGCAAAATGTAATCTGCTGTGTCTTGTAGGAACTGAAATGTGTGGAGTAGTCAAAGCCAAACTCACCAATACCAACACAACGTGGATCCTTGATGATGGCATTCCTCACATCAGTAAAATCCTGGGCAGAAGCTGTGTGGGCAAACTTCAGGTGAATTCTGTGGGAATGAAATATCCTGGAATCCCTTTTCCACATTTGGCAAAGTTTCTTGTCAGGCAACTCATGACAAAAGTTGGCGACAACGGCCTGTAAATATACTGGAGTCTCGGGTTCAAATCCCACAGTTCCCTGACTGGGAAAAACCTGATTGAGTGAGCCCGACAACTCTACTTTTGGTGACTGCAACTTCTGATGATCGGTTGACAATCCCGACAAATGCAAAGATTCTTTGTCAGGGAAAGCACAGTTAGCACACTGGTCGTCCAAATCTTCATCATCCTTCTCCTCCACTTTATGGAAATCTTCCGTGCCAACCTGAACTAAAAGGTGTTCCTGACTGGAGGAAACCTTATTATCTGCTGACACATTTTTTTCACTGAATAGGATGAAACCCGAGTGCTGAAGTTTCTTGATCACAGAATTGCTGACAACTTTGGACTTCTGAAGGTCATGCAAGGTCAGCGTACCACCATTTTCTTTCCTCAGGTTCAATATCCTGTCTGCCTTTGCTTCACCAATGCTTTTTATTGACAATAAATCAGCCTTGGTTGCATCTTCAATGTGAACTGGTTTTTTCCACCGGTAACCATTTACAGTTTTTTTTTCTTTTTAAAGTGAATTCACTCAATTCAACCAATAAATTGACAAACACCGGAAAATCAATAACCAACTAGGAAAACAATGCCAAGTCAATCAATGAAATTTTACGCAAATGACACACAAATCTGATAATTTAACTTGCAAGACGGAGCAAAGTTAAACCGAATTCAATCAAACCCAATCTGCACAACAATGCAAAGATATAATAAATAACTGGCAAAGTACAATGAATAACTTGCAAAACAAAGCAAAAGTTATTTAGCAATAAAACCCAGACGGGCGACCCTTCCATTGTCTCAACTCTCCATTATTTTTGCATAATGGAGAGTTAACACTACATTATTTTCTAACAGTGGATTGTGGTTTAGTTCAATGGTAAGTCTGCCAAGAACAAAAGGGTACTTAGTATTTGCCAGTCATCCTCAGCACAATGCATTCAATATTGAAATGTTTTCATAACTTCTTTCATATTAATTAGTTCAGTGGGTACATTTACAAAGTCTTTTCAATTCTGAATGACATTCAGAGTTTATAGAAAAATACCTCATGGAAAAATGCTACCTTGAAAAAATACCTCCTGACAAATACAAAACAACAATTTAATTTATAAAGTTGGATTTTTTTTATTCTTTGCATTTCTTTACAATCTGACTTTTTTACAATAATCTTCTGTGAACTTAATCAAAGGAGCAGCTAACTTTCAAACAAACTCACTATGAAAATCTAACCCAGCATACTACATTAAAAGGAGTGTTTTTAGTGGCTCAAAATATGCTCAAGTAAAATGAAAAAAAAAAACGCAGTTCAAAAATGCAGTTCTGAAATGCATTACTGCTGGGTTTAAATTTGGTTTAAATTTTCAGTGTTTTAATTTCAAAACAAAGATTTTAATTTACCTTATTACAGTTTGTTATATACTTCTAAAATGATACACTGTTTGTGGTTGAAATGAATTTTGTTCTTAATGTTGTGAATTAATTAAGCGTCCCTGAAAAGGGCGCTTATTTGGTTTCGCGTCAGTTTCCTCGCCGCCACTGATGCTGCCGCCGCATTATGGTCTCCCTTGAATATCTCCCTTATTATTGGAAGCTTTTTAACCATATTTGGCAATAAATACCTTAGGCGTGGGAAAATTTTTTCACATGCTTAAATTTGACCTGTCATCTTTATCAAGGTCACATGATCAAAAAATAGTTTTTTTCGGGTACACCCGCCCGTCATCGCAGTTCAGGAAAATCTACTGACCGCAGAGGCTTGTAACTTCATACATGTGTTCATACTATCAAAAACGTGAGCTGATTAGATTTTGGGAGCAATCCAATGAAAATTGACCGATTTATGGGCGATTTTCTCACAGGTACCAATCAGAAAGCTTAAAATTCATGTGAACCCCCCTATTATCTTCTTAAGTATTGCATTTAGAGCCATAAAATGTATTGGGAGGTAGTAAGAAACCATATGTGGAGAGTCTGGAAAGCAAGTCAAATTTCCCCTCCGACCCCCCCTGTAGGGGTCAAACTGGGGTCATAAAATAGCCAATTTCGTCTTTTTCCCTTATATCTCCTTTATTCTTGCTTCTACAGCTTTAGAATGTATTAAGAGATATTGGGAAACCATATGTGAAGAGTCAAGATAGCAGGTCAGATTTACCCCCAGACCCCCCCCCCCCCCCCTTATGGGTCAAACTGGGGTAATAAAATAGCCGATTTTGCGTTTTTGCCTTATATCTCCTTTATTGTTGCTTTTAGAATTTTACAATGTATTAAGATGTATTGGGAAACCGTATGTGAAGAGTCTAGATACACCGATTTGGTGTTTTTGCCTTTTATCTCCATTATTCTTGCTTTTACAGCTTTAGAATGTATTAAGAGGTATTGGGAAACCTTATGTGAAGAGTCTAGATAGCTGGTCAGATTTACCCCTGGACCCCCCTCTTATGGGTCAAACTGGGGTCATAAAATAGCCGATTTGGTGTGTTTGCCTTTTATCTCCTTTATTCTTACTTTTACAGCTTTAGAATGTATTAAGAGGTATTGGAAAACCTTATGTGAAGAGTCTGGATAGCTGGTCAGATTTACCCCTGGACCCCCCCTTATGGGTCAAACTGGGGTCATAAAATCGCCTGTTTTGTGTTTTTGCCTTTTATCACTTTTATTCTTGCTTTTACAACTTTACAATGTATTAAGAGGTATTGGGAAACCTTATGTGAAGAGTCTAGATAGCTGGTCAGATTTACCTCTGGATCCCCCCTTATGGGTCAAACTGGGGTGATAAAATAGCCGATTTTGTGTTTTGGCCTTTTATCTCCTTTATTCTTGCTTTTACAGCTTTAGAATGTATTAAGAGGTATTGGGAAACTATATGTGAAGAGTCTAGATAGCTGGTCAGATTTACCCCCGGATCACCCCTTATGGGTCAAACTGGGGTCATAAAATAGCCGATTTTGTGTTTTTACCTTTTATCTCCTTTGTTCTTGCTTTTAGAGCTTTAGAATGTATTAAGAGGTATTGGGAAACGTTATGTGATGAGTCTAGATAGCCAGTCAGATTTAACCCCCCCCCCCCCCCCCCCCCCCGGGTCGAATTGCAGTCATAAAATAGCCGAATTTGTGTCTTTGCTTTACATCTACTTTAGTCTTGCTTCTACAACTTTAGAATGTATTAAGAGGTATTGGGAAACCTTATGTGAAGAGTCTACATAGCCCAGTCAGATTTACCCCCTGACCCTCCCTTATGGGTCAAACTGGGCTCATAAAATAGCCGATTTTCAATTATATCTAAATAGAAATGAGCATTATTCATAAGATATAAATAGGCTTGTGGGAACATTGACCTTTTATTTACTCATTGGGATAGATGTGGTCACAGCATTGTGTCATAAACTTCTTGCCTTTCCAAAGGCTCAAATTTTACTATGCCTTTTTCTAAAATGTAAATAGGTATATGGCATTTATAAAGCACTGTTACTCTTTAATTAAGTAGTTTTATGGTGTAATTTTCAACCTATTATAAGTATTGATGCTTTATGCTTTCTGAGCCAGAGCATTTATTCAATTAACTTTTCACAATTTATAACCATAGAAAACAAAATAAAGCTTAAATTTTTCTTTCATGTTAATGCATAAACTTCCACACTGTCTGCTTAACTTTCACTTCTTCTCTCAGCACTGCATGTTTTTATTTTCAAAAACCTTTTTCTACTGTATATTATATTGCGGTGAACCTTTTTGGGACGCTTAGTTTTTGTTAGCAAAAACATTCTTCTAGTTTTCATAGGAGGTATTACTGAAATACAAAATGTGAAGTAGGCATTCTTTCTATGAGGCTTTTTTCCAGGAAACAATCTTTTCAGGAGGCATTTTTCCTTGATTCCAAATTAAGAGACAAAGAAGCACACAAAATAAAAATCTTGAGAAACCCAAAAACTTCAACACAAAATAAAACAATTAAGTAATTCTCCGGTTTCTAGTACTTCCAATGCCTGAAACACATAAATAATAGCTTACTGTCCTAAAATAAGCACAGATATAAATAAAGTAACATGAAACACTCACCACAACAAATTATCCACAGCATTGTTAAATAAGCAGTCTAATTTTTTCTGGAAAGTGTTTTCTGTAAGTCACATATCCATATTTTATCGATTATCATTATCCATGGTTAAACTTTGTGGCAGTCAGATTATATTAAAACTTTTCAAGCTTTATCCAAAATTATATTTTCCCATAAAGGAAAACCAGCAGTACACATGGTGAAACAATGTTGATTGTGTATTGAAATAAAAAAAAAAACAGAACTAATTTATGAAAGCCCCATATGGTATGCACACCAAAGGAAACATTGCAAAGATTGTCTAGGTTTATCATTTGGTACAAGGTGTTAAATTATTGAATTAATAAATTGGTTTTAATTTACAGGGTTTTATAATAGATAATTGCCTCATGGCGCTTCCATTATGTAAACTTAATGGCCCTTTCAGGGCCTCAGGCCATTAAGTTTACATAATGGAGTACCACTTGGCCATTATCTATATAATAATCACAATTTCAAAATATATGATACAAATGAAATGAAGAAAATTTGAAATACTGTTCAAAAATTTTCACATTTACAGAAAATCCGCTACTTTAATTTCTTTTTATTCCAAAAATAAATATGCAGTTTACATTACAACCTAATTCAGAGTTCAGACTGGATTTAATTTCATTATTGAAACTCAATAAATTTTAACCTCGAAATTTTTTTTCTTTACTCAATAAAAAACTAACCTATTGTAATGCAACAAAAAATTTTTGCCCCTATTGAAAAATATACGCAATAAAAAATACTATTCCAAATTTTAACTAATACCTGAAATCACGCAAACAATTTAAAAGTAATGGTTCTTATTAATTACTGTTAGTAAGGGCAATATTCATGAAATTTCAAATTAAAAATAATTTTAAGTAATATTCAAAATACTATTCAAAATTTAATTTAAAGTAATGGTTCTTATTAATTACTGTTAGTAAGGGCAATATTCATGAAATTTCAAATTAAAAATAATTTTAAGTAATATTCAAAATACTATTCAAAATTTAATTTAAATCACTAGAAAATTACTTCAAAATGCTACCAACAGAAAATTTGATTACTTGAAAATGTACTACTAATTTACTAGAAATATCGATATTTTACTACAATTACTGTCAAAAATACCAGAGTTATTTATAATTTCCTCAAAATAATAACTACAAATACACTAGAAAAAATGTACTACATACACAGTACCAGTAATACTATTTTTATTTGAAAAATTACAGCTGCGCTGAACAATGCAGGTATTTATTATCACTTGGGAGATTATGAAATGATGCCTGTGTGTGCGTGCTTTTATTGTGCTACAATAGCTTACCATGTGGGACTTAATGCTGTTCTCGGATGGCCACAAGGCATCATGGCCAATGTCTAAGAAAAGTAGACATTTATAGTTGGCCGTAGCCTCAAGTTGTCGTCATGTGATAACCTCTGACCTTTCGTCCTACTTTCTCGTTGGCCACATCGAATTGGTAGCATCTGGATTTTACAGACTTTTTTCATTTATATGTCAGTACATACCTATTGTTGGAGGTGTATTTTTGGATGTTTCTTGTATTATATAGCATAGATTATTCTGTGAAAATTCCGTTTTGACAGGATAAGTATTTTCTTTAATTTTGCGTGTTTTGAGTTTTCCTCGGTTCAGGCTTTTTAGTACGTAATTTTTATTGCGTTTAAAATGTCTACCCAGCAAACGAATAAAGGCAAACCGAGAGCTAACAAATGCAGACATTTTTGCTTTCCATTCGATGTACATGTACATAATTACTGCCCTATCTGTAGGGAATCTGGCAAGGGTGACGACCCCTGTGTCACCCTTGAAACTCCATGTCCTATCTGCGCTTCTTTTACAGAAGATCAGATGCAAAAAATTGCACAAAGGAAACGGTACATCAGAAAGCAAAAAGGCAACACTGTTAGTTCTAAAGACGATGAACTCGATCTATTAGGGGACGATGTTGATTAATTTAATTTACTGGTACTAATGTAGACCTTGAGAGTGCTGCTGACAACTTATTTACCTCACCCCCACGTCCACAGCCCCTACCCTTCAGTTCATTGTCTCTCAGAGCGCCAGCAAAAACTGTCCCACCCACCCCAGGTACCGCCTTACAGCAGAAAATTGAATCTAATTTACAAAAATTCCTGGGTAACACACTAAACCTGCATTTGCAGCAGCAAATGGGTTTGTTCCAGGCCTCCATGTTAAAAGCATTCCAGTCTCTCCGAGATGAGTTATCAAATAAAAAACAGGCAGAGGTAGTTCAGACCTCGGCCTCAGCTTCTAGGCCTGGGACTAGTGCTGTTAATTTGGACCTACCCCATCCAAGACCCACCCCTAACACCCAAACCGAGGACATGGATGTGGACTATGGTCCACCACTTCCTCCTGGTCTCGGATCTGATCATCAGAATGTCTCGGATCAGAGCCCTTATACATACGAGGTACCTTCTAAGAAGGCCTCGGATGTACATAAAAGACACTCTCACTCTCATAGGAAGCATGATGTTGGTCCAAGATCTGCCTCGGACCAATTCTCGGATGAATCTGACTAACCTCGGATGTCATCTACCAAACCCCCAAAACATGCTGACAAGAATAAATATAAATCTAGGTCCAGATATGTTTCATCTTCCTCAGAGGAAGATCAGCCCTCTGTGGCTAAACACAGGTCTTCTAAGCCCTCTGGGGCTAACTCTGATCAAGACCAACCTCAACATGATCCAGACCCCCCCTTATTATAGGGAAGTAGCCCTGGCTGACATTCCGTCCCAGTATGCTGAAGAGGTGGACACTTTTAGGCGCATTCTTTCCCTCCCTGACCGCAGGGAGTCTTTGCCTAGGTCATCTACTTCAGTAATGGGTCTAGATGATGAGAAAGGCCGTCAGGAGCTAAGACCAAGAGGTCCTTCTTCCATGCTCCCCCTTAGCTCTGTTATCAAGGATGCCTTTGATAAATTTGAGCATGACTTCAAGGCCGCTAATTTACCTGAAGGTAAATATATCAAACCTCCTCCTGCCACTACAAAGTGGTACAAGGTGGGACAGCCCTGTTATGAGGAGAAAATGCAGGAGTTGAATACAGATTTTTCAAAAATCTGTATTACTCCAAAACCCTCTGGGGCCCCTATGGGCAAGGTTCCCCTACCAATTCTCAAGGAATTGGAACACCAAGCTAGGCAAAATATATCCACTCTTAACTACACTGCTGCCTTTGCCAAAGCTTCATCTTCTTGCAATGTCACTCTTGAGAAGTGCCAACATAGTCTGAAGTCGACCTTCAAGAAGGTCAAATCTCAGATTTAGAAAGGTGCCAATCCTGAGAAAGCAGCCAAACGTGGATATCAAGAAGCCTGTGAATACCTAGATCTATGGAATAAGACTATTCTTATTCAACACAGAGCTCTCACATGCCTTAGCAAATCCTTGGCCCAGACAACAGACAACACCACAGTGGTGTCATACATAAACAAGGAAGGAGACATGAGGTCGGGCCCACTTTGTGCTTTACTATGGGGAAGCTTGACCTGGTGCACCAGAAATCAAGTAACTCTCAAAGCCCGACACTTTCCAGGCCGGCTAAATGTGGTAGCAGACAAGCTATCCAGGCTAGGCCAGACCATCCAAACAGAGTGGTCTCTCCTTCAGGAGATCTTCCAAGCAATATGCAGCAGGTGGCACCGGCCTCAACTAGACCTATTTGCCATGTGGTTCAACAACAAGTTGCCTTTGTGTCACCAGTACCAGATCCCCTGCACTCAGTCTGCCATGGGAGGTACTGGAGGCATATGCCTTCCCACCAGCAGCCATCTTGGGCCAAGTGGTGGAGAAGTTGCAGTACTTGTGAGTTCACATAAATCCCAAGTGGTAGTTATTCAGCAATTGTCTATTGGATAGGATGTATTAACGCAATAAAATTGCAAATTTAATAAGTAAATTAAATTTTTATAAGTTACTACCCTATCCAATGGACACACAAGACCCCCCCACCGACCCCACTATCAGCTTACTAGGGGTCTAATAGGTTTAGACAAGGAAAAAGATGATATGACGTCATGTTGTCTAGACAGGAAGTAAATACCATGCGCCACCTGGCGAATGCACAGTACTGGGACCGGCCAGCCGGTGGAAACACAGGACGTCTTTTTCTGGCGTTTGGTGGGCTGGTCTGTGCGGACCGGATTAGCAATTGTCCATTGGATAGGGTATTAACTTATAATAATTTAATTTACTTATTAAATTTGCAATTCAGTTACCTTTGGGTCAGCTATAACATAGTAAAATTGCAGACCTGTAGCTCATTGCATAGCTGAATAATATCTACTTTGATGTTATCACTGTTGAGTAAATCAGTTGTAATTTGAAAACTATTGCAGTTAGAGTATTTTGTTTTGATATGTTATTCACCTACTTTGGATCAGCTATAACATAGTAGACCTGTAACTATTTCATAGCTGAGCAATAGCTATTTTTAGGTTCTCGCTGTTGTGTAAATCAGTTGTAACTTGAAAACCAATGCATTTAGAGTATTTTTACCCACACCCCTTAAGGGCTGTCGGGGTATTGTTTTCACCCATGGTGTCCGGATGGGCGGGCGGGTGGCGGGAAAAAGTTTGTCCAAGCTGTATCTCAGAAACTGTATGGTGTAGGAAGTTGATACTTGGTAGGGACATTGGTTAGGATGTGTAGGTGTGCAACATCATGTTCTGACCTTGATTTGACCTTTGACCTTGTCGTAGTGACCTTGAGTTTGAAAATCTTGTATGGGCTATATCTCGGAAACTGTAAGGTGTAGGAAGTTGATACTTGGTAGAGGGACAATGGTTAGGGGGTGTAGGTGTGCAACGTCATGGTCTGACCTTGATTTGTCCTTTGACCTTGCCATAGTGACCTTGACCTATAAAATCTTGTCCGGGCTATATCTCGGAAAGTGTGAGGTGTAGGAAGTTGATACTTGGTAGGGACATTGGATACAGGGTGTAGGTGTGCAACGTCATGGTGTGACCTTGATTTGACCTTTGACCTTGCTGTAGTGACCTTGACCGTTAAAATTTTGTCCAGACAATATCTCTGAAACCGTAAAGTGTAGGAAATTGATGGTTGGTAGGGGCATTGGTTAGTGGTTGTAGGTGTGCATCATAATTTTTAGTTTACTGATTAATGCTGTCATCTTGCTATTGAATTGTCTTGTTTTAATACTTTAGCTTTACATTCATTTTCCTTCTCTTAGATGTTATTTTCTCTACTTAAACATCATTTTGACCTTAATATAACTGACACTGCTCTGAAAGTATCCCGATCTGTGTACTGTTTCACTACTTCTATATCTCATGGTGTTGAAAACTATTTCCCCAGACTGTGGGTACGGGCATCTCTGATGCTATTTTTCATAGAATTAAGTAAGGTTTTAGAGGTGGCAAATTTTAGATTCCTTTCTCTAATATTTCAGACACTAAACATTATGTGAAGATTCTTTTCTTTATCACATACTTTCATTACTAATTTATCAGTGAGGCAGGCACTCCTGAATGTTATTGCTACCACCTACTCAACTCAGGACCTTATTTTTAGAATGATGAATGGCTTATCAGATGGTTGGTTCATGGAGGTGAGTGATGAGATGTGGCCAGGTCAAGCCATGTCTCTGAAGGTCGAGGAGGTTCTCTTTGAAGGAAAGTCAAAGTACCAAGACATTAAGGTACTGAAAACGTGAGTGGTCTGTTTAGTATTAGTACCATATTTTTACAAAATGTTTGCAATGATTGTGTACAGATAACTACAGTATGATCAGAAACTATATTCAGTACCATACACATAAAATTTTTATTTTATTGCACTACAATAGCTTACCATGTGGAACAGAATGCTATCTCAGGAGGCCGCAGGCATCCGGCCAACCTCCAAGAAAAATCAGCGTCTAGTATTGACCAAATCCCCCTGTCCTGAGAGTGTACCATAGCAGTGTATTCTCACGCATTGTCCTTCTCTCGTTGGCTATTGTTGGATGTTACCATTCAGCCATTTGTTTTATTTTATGTCCTAGCTTATTCTGATAAACTTTGAAGTGTGCATGATAAGTATTTATTTAAATATTTCATTGTTGTGAGAGTTCCGGTGCGTACTGCTCAGATTTATTGCTGTAAAAATGTCCTCCCACCAAACGAGTTCTAACAACCCCAGATCATCCAAATGCAGACATTTTTGCTTTGTTTTTGATACACATAACTATTGCCCAATGGTAACTTGCAGAGAAACTGGCAAAGGGGATGACCCTTGTGTAACCAATGAAAAGCAGTGCAATATTTGCTCTGCTTTTTCTGAAGAACAGCTTATAAAAATAAAACACAGGCGTAGATATGTTAGAAAGCAAAAAGTGTCCGATACCTGTAATACATCTAAAGATGATGCTTTGGACTTGTTGGGAGATGACGTGGAGGCTTTTTCTGGATCTCAAGCAGACCTTGAGGGTGCTGCTGAAACCTTATTTTCATCTCCATGCCCTCAACCAAAATGTTTTGAGTCTTTGTCTTTAAGGACACCTCAAACTGTCCCACCCACCCCAGGTACAGCTTTACAAAATAAGATAGAAAGTAAACTAGAAAAATCCCTGGGTAACCAATTCAACATCCAACTCCAACAGCAAATGGGGGTCTTTCAAGCGTCCATGCTGGAGGCTATGAAATCTCTTAGAGAGGAAATGCAATCTATGAAAGAAGCCTCCGAAGCGGAGATAGATAAGAACTCTGCTTCAACTTCAAAAGCTGGACCTAGTAAACAGTCTGTTGAATTATCTGACCCGAACATACATCCAAACCCTCGGACTTCCGATCACTCGGACGCTCAACCTATGGAAACGGACTTCTGTGGTCCTTCTTTTCCGCCAAGGTTCGGCCAAAGTGTACAGTCCGATCATGGCTCCAAACACTCGGATCTTCATTCCGAACACTCGAATCCTCAGTCCGAACACCCGGAACAACCTCAAAGGGTGTGTTTTTCTAAAGCCAAGAATCACTTGGACAAAAAGAAACACAAGGTTCGGGCAAAGTACTTTTCACAGTCGTCATGTTCAGAGTAGGATCAGTCCTCTGTCCCTGTTAAAAAGTCTGCTAAGCCTCAAAAGGCTCCTTCTGAGCAAGACCAACACAACATAACCCAGACCCAGTCTTTTACATGGAGATAGATATGTCTAACCTCCCTTCATAGTACGCAGAGGAAGTTGAGACTTTTAGGCACATACTTGATCTCCCTGACCCCAGGGAAAAATTGCCTAGGTCCTCTACCACTGTGCTGGGCCCGGAGGGACGCCTTCACATGAGGCCCTTTCAGTTTCACCTGAAGGAGCACTGGAGATTTCCTCAGTCATTGGACAGCCTCCTTCCTTGGACAGAAACCATTTTAGCACACCTAGAGTGGTGGCAGAATCCCACAAATGTGATGAAAGGTGCAGACCTTCTTCCCAAAGACCACAGTATCCAACTCTTTACAGATGCCTCAAACGAAGGCTGGGGCACTCACTTAGACCAAGCCTCTATAAAGGGTCTGTGGTCAGATAGGTAAAAGGCTACACATAAATGTTCTAGAGCTGAAGGCGGTTTGTCTGGCCCTTCAAAGGTTCAAGAACCAGTGTCAAAACCAAACAGTGTTGGTTTCTACGAATAACTTAGTAGTTAGTAGTAGTCTACATAAACAAACAAGGAGGAACCCACTCTGCGGAGATGTGCACTCCTGTGGAAGATCATGACCTGGGGGCATCATTACCAGATAACCTTAGAAGCCAGACACATTCCAGGGTGTCTGAATGTGATGGCCGACCTTTTGTCTTGGTCGAACCAAGTCCAGTCAACAGAATGGTCACTGCATCCGCAGGTGTTCAAACAGATCTGTCAGAAGTGGTTTACTCCTCATGTAGATCTATTTGCCACTCGTCTGAACCACAAAGTTTTACTGTATGTATCTCCAGTCCCAGACCAAAATGCTTGGGACATAGATGCTCTGAACATAAACTGGTTGGGTCTCACTGCTTATGCTTACCCTCCCATGGCTCTCCTTCACAGGGTGATCCAAAAAATCAGGCAATCCAGTTGTCTGATGATTGTAATAGCCCCAGGCTTGCCCTGGTTTTGGGACCTAGTGCAGCTCTCAACAGAGATCCCACTTCATCTACCAGTGTCACAAACTCTTCTCAAACAGTCCCACAACTATGTGTTTTACAGCAATCCACACCATCTCAACCTCCACGCCTGGTGTCTAGGAGTGGACAGCTCCAAGAACAAGGCTTCTCTGTGGGGGTGGCAGAGAGAATTGCTGCCACTCAGAGGTCATCAACAAGGACCATCTACAAGTCAAAGTGGGCCCTATTTGAGAAATGGTGCAGAGAAAAGTTGGATTTCTCCACTTCCTCTGTGAAGCAAGTCTCAGACTTCTTCATGTACCTGTACCAAGACCTAAACAGGCTACTCTCCAGTTTTCACAGGGATTGTCCCAAAAGTTCCAGGAATCTTCCTAAATGGAACTTTTCTGTTGTACTTAATGAGCTCACAAAAGCACCCTTTGAGCCTATGAAAGACACAGACCTCAAACACCCCGAAAACTGCTTTCTTGCTAGCTTTGGCCTCCAGCAAGCACCGCAGCGAAATTCATGCTCTTAACCAGGAATATTTCCCTAACCAACTCTCACTAAAAGTTCTTTTGATTACCCCCCCCCCCCCCCCCCCCCCCAATATTGCTTGACTCAATATCACTTTCATTTCCCTCATCATAATGTTTTAAAAATATCCTTTAACTTTAACTTTTCTTTGATAAATATTGAATATTTGTTAAATGAACTGTGATTGGACAATGCTGTTTCTGCTCGACCAATCAGATTAAGGCATTTAAAAGCAAGGAAACGTGGAGGAATTGGGTTAAAAAGACAATACATGTGTCCTTTTATTTGATTTTTAAAACAAAATCCTTCTAATTTCCCAATATTTACAGCGAAAACGCAGGTGATAAGGCAAGATCTATGCTTTACCACGACTCGATACCATAACATATACGCGTCTTTTTGCCCCAGTATAGTGACATAAGACGCGGAAACGCATGGTAAAATGAACTCTGGCTGTGCTCCCTTTAAGTCCATATATCAAAGATGCCTTTGAGAAATTTGAGCAGGACTTCCTGGCCTCTAATTTACTTGAGGGTTAATATATAAAACCCCCTGCTTCAACAGCAAAATATTACAAGGTGGGACATCTTTGGTTTGAGGATAGACTACAGGAACTTAATTCAGATTTTGCCAAGATCTGTATTTCTCCTAAACCCTCTGGGGCTCCTATGGGCCTGGTCCAAGTCAAAGCGCATGACATTAGGGCCTTTGCGACCTCTAAGGCCTTTTATGGTGGGGTGTCGGTGGACCAAATCATGCAAGCATGTCACTGGAAAGCTCACAACACATTTACAAATGTTTACCTAAAAGACCTCACTTGGTCAGACAACGACAACAATATGTATCTGGGACCAGTTGTAGCGGCACAACAAGTCCTAGACCCTTGCCCTCAGACGACTCATCCTCGGAAAGAAAAGAAGGGGGGGCACATCCGCTGCAGCCAAGTCTTCAGGAGTCTAAATCTCAGGGTCTAGGTATTTGGAACCTCTTCAGGATATTACGATAAGGTCTTTTATCTATCATTTCTGTATTTAACTGTATAATGTATTAAGTCTTTACTCAGTGTGCCATCTCATATTTAGGGTGGCAAGTTAATGAGATTCAAGCCCAGGGCTTGTATTCATTGCAGTGATGCTGTTGGGGGCTATACTCGCATAAGGGAGCATGGCTGCACTTAATCCTTGTATCAAAACATCCAGACAGTATCGGTACTGTCACTTATTGTATCCAATGGATAGCATCCGGTGGATACTATGGATTTTGCTTCATTACGCCGCCGCAGTGTGTAGAGATTTCACCATTACCGCTCTAACAAAAAAAATATTATAGCTAGCCTTCTCAAATTTGCAGGATATATTCATAACCATAAAATCTTGCCTGGGAATATTTTTGGCCTCATTTTGAAAAACAAGATGGCCGCCACAGGCTTTTTTTTCGACTTTCAGCAAGGACTTTTGGTGGCCCTCTGGAGCAAAGGGTATTATAGGTAGATCTCAAATTCGCAGGGTATATTCCTCATTACAAAATCTTGACTGGGAATATTTTTGGCCTCATTTTTAAAAAAACAGGATGGCCACCATGGGCGTTTCTTTGTCAGTCATGAAAAGTGCTTATATCTCCTTTATTATTGGTCCTAGAGTTTTGGGATGGTAAACCAACCTGTAGGAAATCATGGGCTGGGAATCTTTTGGTGTGGTCAGATTTGACCTTGGACCCCTCCTTCAAGGTCGAACGAGGATAGCCAAACCTTAAAGTGCCTATAACTTGCTTATTATTGGTCCTAGAGGTTTGGGATGGTAAACCAACCTATAGGAAATCATGGGCTGGGAATCTTCTGGTGTGGGGTTACATTTGACCTTGGACCTCTCGTTCAAGGTCAAACGAGGATATCCAAACTTAAAAGTGCTTATGACTTGCTTATTATTGGTCCTAGAGGTTTGGGATGGTAACCAACCATTAGGAAATCATGGGCTGGGAATCTTTTGGTGTGGTCATATTTGACCTTGGACCCCTCCTTCAAGGTCAAACGAGGATAGCCAAACCTTAAAGTGCCTATAACTCGCTTATTATTGGTCCTAGAGGTTTGGGATGGTAAACCAACCTATAGGAAATCATGGGCTGGAGATCTTTTGGTGTGGTCAGATTTTACCTTTGACCCCTCCTTCAAGGTCAAACGAGGATAGCCAAACTTAAAAGTGCTTATAACTCACTTATTATTGGTCCTAGAGGTTTGGGATGGTAAACCAACCTATAGGAAATCATGGGCTGGGAATATTTTAGTGTGGTCGGATTTGACTTTGGGCACCTCCTTCAAGGTCAAACGAGAATTTCCAAACCTAAAAGTGCTTTTAACTTGCTTATTATTGGTCCTAGAGGTTTGCCAAGTGAAACCAACCTATAGGAAATCATGGGCTAGGAATCTTTTGATGTGCTCAGATTTGACTTTGGGCCCCTCCTTCAAGGTCAAACGAGGATATCCAAACTTAGAAGTGCTTATAGCTCGCTTATTATTGGTCCTAGAGGTTTGTAATGTGAAACCAACCTATAGGAAATCATGGGCTAGGAATCTTTTGATGTCAGATTTGACCTTGGGCCCTTCTTCAAGGTCAAATGACAAGAGCCAAACTTAAAAGTGCTGATAACTTGCTTATTATTGGTCCTAGAGGTTTGCAATATGAAACCAAGTTATAGGTGGTCATGGGCTGGGAATCTTCTGATGTTTTTAGATTTGACCGTGGGCCCCTCCTTCAAGGTCAAACGATGGTTCACTGGCTTTGGTGAGTTGTCTTTTCGGTGGATCCAAATTTGCATCGGTTCTCCGATGCGTAGGTCTAGTTAATTTTTTGGTTTTTTGCTTCTTACAGGTCCGATTTTCAGAATTAGGGCTCTGTAAGGGGGAATCAGACTGGTTTTTCAAATATTTATTTATTTATTAATTCAAACCAAGAAAAATTGTCTTTTCTTCCAGGCGCAGCTGTAATCCCTCCACCGGACGGTTGGATTCAGCATTCAGTTCCACATGGTAAGCTATTGTAGCGCAATAAAATTGAAAATATTAATTACTTAAATGTAGCTTTTATAAGCTACAAGCTTACCATGTAGAACTGAAGAGAGTCCCACCCTGTCTCCCCGTTGTATTACAGCTAAGGGGGTATGGGCTAAATTTACAATGAGAGAAGAAGGATGATGCATGAGATAACACTGCTATGGTACACTCTCAGGACAGGGGGATTCGGTCAATACCAGACGTCTATTTTTCTTGCACATTGGCCGGATGCCTGCGGCCTTCTGAGATAGCATTCAGTTCCATATGATAAGCTTGTAGCTTACAAAAGCTACATTCAGGTAATTAAAATTTTCAATTTAATAAGACTTTAAAATTCAAACACATTCTTTTTCATTTTTAGGAAGACCTATGGCAATGTGTTAATCCTGGATGGGGTTATTCAGTGCACATACAGAGATGAATTCTCATATCAGGAGATGATGACAAATGTTGTGGTCAATTCACATCCAAATCCTGAAAAGGTAGCAGCAAAAGCAAATACGCTGTATTATTGTGCTTGCTATTTAATATCAAGCAAGAAAAGTGTGATATGCTACAGCCTCAGTGATATGATAAATTGTTTTTTTTTCTTGCAAGACTTTAGTAATGATGACTGGTATGTCTCTGTAGAATAAAATGGCTCTTACATGAACTGTGTTGTATTTTGGTCACAGGTTTTGGAGATTATCTGGCCTAGGGTAATGAGTTTGTGTTAAGGGGCTATCAACGTAACGACGAATTTCATGCAGTGCAGTAACCTTTCCTGACAGACAGCCATCTATGTTCCGTGGTGTGACAGTTTATAAACTTAAACTTATACAATTTAATAACTCTTGCTTTTTTGACTGTTGACAAATTGTTTAAAAAGAAACAAACTACTAAAAGAGTAGTTTCTTATAAATTTTTTTTATTATATTTAATAAAATGGTGCAATAAAAATGTTTACAAAATGCAGTGAAATGCTCTAATTTTGGTCACCTCAAAAAGAGACATGCTTTATAAACGTGACAAAAATTGCAGGCAAGAGAAGATCAATACTTATGTTTAACATATGTATATGCAGGCAGTTTTCTGGGCTAACTTTTGAATGAATTCATTTTCACATTAAAATTGGCATTTTTATATTATTGTAACTTTTTAATACACAAAGAGAACAGGTTTGCATCACTGTTACATATTTGTTAGTTAAATGCTTGTGGAGGTATTTTTTAAAAATGTAATTCATTCAAAACAATGTTCATGTATTTCTACGACTGTGGCATTCACAGTGTCCTCATATATAACTTCTAAGTATTTATTTTATGTCTCGATAGACTGGTATATCTCTGTTGCTAAGGGAGCAATATCTGCCATTATTGATGGCTGTGGGAGAGTGTATTAATTTCTAAATTTATTTTTGAAAATCACTGGTAGATGTATCTTGAAGATAAACTTTGGAAGTGAAATTATAAGATAAATGAAAAATAAGAAACAAATCTTGATAATATAACTGATGCAAGCAAAACAGTCCAATTATGTGTAAAAAAAAATCCCTTGTCCTTTGAAGGTAAATAAGTGCACGTGGCTTTCTGTTTACAGTTATAAATTGCCTCATTCTTCACTCTGTAGCTGTTGTATTGCATAGTATAAAATATAACCCCTCACTACAGCTTTGCAAAGCAAGCCGAAATATGTGTGTTTGTTTTCTTGTGTCTAGATTAATATATAGATATTTGAAAATATAAGGACAGCGTGGTAAACATACTAGCCTTGCTGTGTGACGTAGTTCAACACGTTTGTAAACATTGCCACAAAGTCCGTGGTTAGCAACGAATACTCTATGTGCTTTCTACGTAAACCACCTAGCGTGGATTACACTAACTATATATACGTCGTTACGTTGATAGCCCCTTAAGAATATATTGTATTTTCTTTACTGATGTTGAATCCCTGTCCCAACTACTTAAAATGATTTAAATATAAACTTGTATTAGATGATGGCGATTCATTGAGTACTAAATTCACATGTAACTGTTCTCTATTTTACTTGCAGATATTGAAATTGCAAATACTGGTGATATTGAAGGAAGCAACTTTTGCTATAAATTGGTCTGTACTTTACTTACAGGTGTTGGTGATTGGTGGGGGAGATGGAGGGGTGGTGAGAGAATTGGACAAAATGGCTGATGTTAAGCAGATCACCATGTGTGAGATTGATGAGGTTTGTGTAAAAAATAGGACAATTGTAGTTGTATTTCCTGACCAAGGTATGGGATACTTAAGTTTTAGCATGGACACGCTGCCACTGCTGCCACCACAGAGTTTCCTTTCATATGTAGACCTTTTAAATTCAGTATATGGGTATATATTGGTAAGACCTCAGTGGCTATTGTTTTGTGGTCCTGGCCTTTCACTGGAAGAAAGATGGCGGCCTTCTAAAGGTCAAAATTTTGTGGTATTTCTTCACCTTTGGACCTAGTATTCACATATAGAAGGTCAGATCATCCTATAGGTGATACATATAATAGATACATATGTCCCCTATAAACATGCAGAAATTTGACCTTTGACTTCTTTCTTCAAGTTCATGGCAGACCTTCAAGTATCAACCTTTTGGCCTTTTTACCTGTGGAGATTTCCTGTCATATGCAATAACTCAAAAAATATCTTAGGAAGACATTTCAAATTTGGTATGTGGGTATATAAGGGTAAGAGCTCAGATTATGTTTTTTGTGGCCTCAGCAATCCACTGGAAGACCAATGGTGGCCTTCTGAATGTCAAATTTTGGGCATTTCTTCACATTTTGACCTTTCATATGAAATAACTTAAAAAAGATTTTATGCAGAGCGTTCAAATTTGATATGTGGGTAGATATGGATAAGGCCTCGAAGAGTATTGTTTTGTAGCTTCAGCCTTCCAATAGAAGACCAATGGCGTCCTTCTAAACATCAAATTTGGAGTGTTTCTACACATTTTTGCCTAGTACTTGCATACAGAAGGACAGATCGTCATATGGGTGATATATATAATACATATATGTGTCCCCTGTATGCATCCACTTGTTTTGTGGCCTTGACCATCCACTAAAAGACCAATGGTGACCTTCTAGAGATCATATTTGGGGTATTTCTTCACATTTTTGCCTAGTACTCGCATTCAGAAGGAAACTTCATCCTATGGCTGATATATATCATATATGTCCTCTAGAAGTATGCACTTCTTTTTTGGACTCGGCCTTAAACCGGAAGACCAATGGTGTCCTTCTTAATGACATATTTGGGGTATTTTTAAACATTTTGGCTTAGTACTTGCATACAGAAGGACAAATCATCATATGGTTAATATATATAATGCATATATGTGTCTACTATATGCATGCTCTTGTTTTGTAGAATTGGCCTTCCATAAGAAGACCAATTGTGACCCCCTAAAGATCAAATTTGAGGCATTCACATTTTGGCATTTCATAGCCAATAACTTTAAAAATATTTCATGTAGACCTTTAACATCTGATGTGTGGGTTTGTATGGGTAAGACCTAGAAGCCTATTTCTTTGTGGCTTAGAGTCCCTTTCATAAAAGGGGAATTGGAAAGTCCAATTAGAAGCAGAATTACTGTCCTTGACAGATCAAGCCTTTGCTCAATTTTTCACCAAATTTTCAGAATATGTTTCTTTCAAGATGACCTTGATTAGTGTTTACGTAATATCTAGCTACAGCTGTTGCATGTCTTTTCTGTTTCATTCAGTATATCTCCCAACAATTGTGTGTCCACAATCATATGCATTCTATCTTAAATGTTGAGGATTTTCCTTGCTGTTTATTTGGTTTCATAATGGCAAGACCTGCCTTTATTCTGAATCTATATAATAGGGTTTCGAAGCCAGTTCCATTCCATCTGTAGTCACAAAAGTAATTAAATCGATAATTAGGACAAGTTGTTGGCGAGTGTACACACTAGTGTTGAAAGTTTTGTAAATTTTGCAGAAAGTGATTGAGGTGTCAAAGAAATACCTGGATTACATGTCCACTGGGTTCTCCAGTCCGAAGCTTACACTGCACATTGGGGACGGCTTTGATTTTATGGGAAAACACAAAGGCCAGTTTGACATCATAATCACTGACTCCTCAGACCCAGTGGGTAAGTGTCTATCTTGATTACAGTAAAGCATGTCAACAAGTAATTGGCCCTCTACCACTGATTGCTGTTTATCAAAGATTAATTTTTACTTGATTTTTTTCTTCAATATGTTATAAATATTTGTAATATATAAATAAGTACATCACATTCATAACTGTATTGCATTTCAATTAATGCTGTTATAATTTTTTTACTTGTTAGGTGTACAGCTCTATTGGCCCGTTGATACTGAATAGCTTTTAGTTTTTTCCAGATTTCATTGTTTTAGCCTTTTTCCATTTTCCCCCTAGTTTTTGTTCCACTGGAAAGGAAACAATAGGATTTTCACTTTGTTGCGGTTTTTTTTGGCTATCAGTTTCCTCAATCCATCCCAAAAAAGGTGATAGCCAGACATTTTTTGGTCACGGCTGCACCAGTTGAATGGAACAGGTTTACACTAATTGTTAGATCCCAACAGACCATCTCCAGTTTCAGGAGCCATTCCAAGACATACCTATTTGGATTTACATTAGCCATCACCGTAGTCATCCCTCCCTGGCGGGCACTTAATGGGTTATGGCCTCTGCCTGGTTTTTGACTATCCTTTTTTGGATTCCAGCGCATTAGAGGATTTTTTATCAATTTTGCACTGAACAAATGTTTTTATTCTATATAACACACACATATATTTTTTGCCCCCTTTAAGCATGCAGAAATTTGATCTTTATCCTCTTTGTTCAAGGTCATTGGCTGGCCTCCAAACATTGGCATGTCAACCTCCTGTATTTTTGGATATTTACATTTATAAGTCCTTAATAGGTAATCATGAGTTGGGAATCCAGTGGAAAGTCAGATATTATCTTTGACCATTGCTTCAAGTCAAACTGTGTTTGTGTACTAAAAGCCTTATTTCTTCTTTAATATTAGTCCTGGGGGTTTGAAATGTGAAAACAACCTGTAGGAAATCATGGGCTGTGAATCTTTTAGAAGTGTTACATTTGAGAAAAGATCTACTTCCTGCTTGTGCAAAGACTTGAAGGTTGATAAGCTTTGTTTATCTGCCTGATATAATTTACTCTGGGTAAATTGTATTTCGACTGGTAAAATTATTCTCAGTCTCATCAGAGGCTATGAGATATTCAGGTTCTTGGTCCCTAAGGTACTTTTGGCTTCCGCAGGGGGAGCCCCCGGTTCAGAGCCTGGTTCAGGGCCGGTTCAGAGCCGGTTCAGGAGCCTGGTTGCAGGCTCCAGGTTGTATAGGGAATTCCTGAAGTGTGGAGTGAATGTGTCTCAATTATCACGTGTATTTTGATTATTGATTTTTTCACTCAGATTTAAGTACTATAAAAATACAACTATATTGTCCTCATTTCGTAATTGATGGTGAGTATGGGTATCTCATTACCAGGCTTTTGTTAAGTCTCTATTTATAGGTTCCATTCATATGAGAGTAGTTGTTAGCTTCATTAAAATTTTATTATTATGCTTCCTTATGTAATTATATTCTTTTGTGAATATAATTCATAATATAAGTCATACAGAGACAAGTTTGTGTCGTAGAAATATTTATTTTAATAAGCTTTATTCACCATATTATCTTTATTTTTATAATAGGTAGTTATATTATTTTAATATATGTTAAAAAATAAAAATAACTTTAATTATTATATATAATATATTAGTATGTGTATTTATTTTTAATATTAACTAATTTGTGTTTAGTTAATTAGTTATAAATAATATTGGTTTAAAATACTCCAAATAATTAAATATATTTTATACATATGAATATATTTATGTTGTGTTTTTGTACAGTATAATAAAATCAGTATAAAATAATAAATTATGTTATTATTGTCTTTGTCTATAAAATAGTGTTCACTATTTTAAAATCTGGTAGTGGTGTAAGACCAGCTTCCATCTTGTGGTGGTGGTGGTAGTACCAGTTTCCTTGGTGAGGTAACTAGTGTTGGTCTTGTGGGCTTTCGGCTGCATATTGCCTCATAAGTAGAATTGTCAATCATCAATGTGCTTGGTTTCCTCACATTGTTATTTGTCATCACAGATTGTTTGCTGGTGATCTTAATCTCGCTCTTTGTGTAAGTTGGTGATCTGACAGCTTTAGGGAACTCCTTAGGGGTTCTGGGTATTAGGCTAGGCCTCAGTCTGGAAAACCACTTCCAATACCTGGCTGTGCATGGGAGTGGCATGTTGTGCCGGTCCTCCCTGGAAGTAACTGGCTCTATATGATTTGGCTGGGTATTGCGAACAGCATCATCGATTATATATTGCTGTCGCTCAACTATGAGGTGTTCGTTGTAACTGCAGTCCTGGCACTTCTGGATGTCGGTTTGAGCTGCCTTATTTTTCTGAAAAACGACAGGAACACAACCAATCTGGGTGGTGGGCTTGGTTGACACTTTTAAAGTGGTCTTGGCTTCTTCTGGCAGATTGTGTGTTGAGAAGAGGGCCGATGTGACAGGGGTTAGGTTGTAAAGCCCTATTGGTGAAGTGTTGCTACCTTTGTTTTCTTCAGTGGGAAAACTTTTTTCTGTATTGACTCCTATACAGACTTTAGGTGGTCCCAGTGGAGCAGGTTGTGACTCGTCGTCGCTTAATTCAAGGTCTTTTGTTAAGATTGTTTCCCAGTCAGTGACCCCTGTTATGGCATTTGTAGTGGCCTCTAAAGAGTGATAGTTACTTGTAGTGGCCTGGGGTTGATGGTTTGTGGTGTTGGCTTCCATCATTGTAGAGCTGGTTGGTTTGTCATAAGTGACATTCTCGGGCCCCTGTTTCATTAGTAGAGGTGGATGATTCTTGGTTATGTGGCTGATATAATCCACATTTCTGGTGTATTTCTTATTGCAAATTCCACAGATAAACCTTTTCTGTTTGTGGATAGTATTAATGTGGCGTCTTAAACTTGACTTGTGTTTAAAACCTTGGTTGCAATGACCACATTTATAATTATTTTTATCCATACTTGTTTTTATGATTTTGACCATCCCAGTACTAAAAATGACTTAGTGACTGATTTTGTGATGTCATTCAATTGTATGACGTTTTTACGCGATGACGTAATTCTTACGATTACGTCACTGCTGTAAATCACTTTTTATATAATATTGAAGTGATATTTTATTTTTAAATAATTTTTATTTTATTTAAAAATAATTTATTAGTTTTTATTTTATTTTAAGTGATATATAATATTATATCTCATGCTCTGGAATATATAAACATGCTTATTTTATTTAAAATTATCTTAAATGCGATTATAAATGTCATTTATGCGATATTTATAAAATGCCTATTAAATAACTCATATTAATGGTGATTATTTTTAAACCTTTTTGGGTTATTTTTAGGTGAATTCTGGTGATCTTCATGGCCATATAAGACAAAGAAGAAAGAAGGGTGACTACTGAGTGCATTATAGTCAGGATAATAACCAAGAAGAATCACACAAATTGGTTTATGCCCATGGGAGCCAGAGAGTGCAGTTTGAATATCCAGGACAACTCAATACGCCTACGCATGGAAGTATTGGATGCTTCAAACTTTGGTGTACACCACTCTAGCACAGAGAATTGCATGTTTTTGTGATTATGTCCTTCACTTGTGAAGTGACGTGAGACAGGGGTGTCTATTTTATCTGCCTTTTGTACAGAATGTCTGTGTTCATACATTCTTTGTCTAAATGCGCGTGAGGTTTCTCCCACATAATGTTTGCTGCATTTGGAGCAGGTAATCAGGTATATGACATTGGTTATTTCACATGAGAAATGTTTGGGTAAGTTTTGAGTGTTGAATAACTTGTGTGTGAAGTTACATTGTACTGTTCCTTTCTTTTTGATTAAGGGGCAGTATGTGCATTTACCGAGTCTGGTGCATACAGGTAAGTATGGTTTTGTCCTTGATTCAGTAGTGGGGGGGGGGGGGGGGGGGGTAAATGAGAGTGGCATTTGTTAATTTATCTCTCAAATTTGGTAATCTTCTGTATAATAATACCACTAAAAATGAAATAATAGGAATGAACAAACTAACTTCCAACCCCCATATAATCATAAAAAAGGCAGATAAGGGGTCAGCAGTAGTAGTCATGAACACAGTCGACTACCTATGAGAAGGCTATAGGCAACTACAAGATGAAAAGTTTTATCAGAAAATACCAAACGACATAACCCATCAAATCTCTGATAAAATAGCTGAGGAACTAACAAAAATGCAATCACTTAATCTAATCACAGAAAAGAACTTTGATTATCTTAATGTGAAAGACCCAAAGGAAGCCAGGTTCTACATGCTACCGAAAATCCACAAGAAAGGAGTACCAGGTAGACCAATATGTAGTTCAATAGACCACCCTACAGCCAACATCAGCAAATTTGTAGACGAGCACATAAAGAAATATGTGCCTCAAACAAAATCTTATGTAAGGGATACACAACACTTCATAAGTAGAATCAAACAACTAGGCAAAATCCCAGAAGGAGCATTACTAGTTACACTAGATGTCAGTTCATTATACACAAACATTCCAAATCAGGAAGGTTTGGTAGCTGTAGCAGACCATTTGAGGAAGGACCCAGACAAACAAAAAATAGGACCACACATACTAAACCTACTCAAACTAGTATTACACTCCATGAGCTTTAGTTTCAATGGAGACCACTATCTCCAAATAGGTGGCACTGCAATGGGCACAGCAACAGCACCAAACTATGCAAACCTGTTTATGGACAGATTTGAAACTAAGGCATTGGCAAATTGGCCACTCAAACCTCTAATATGGCTGAGGTATATTGACGACATCTGGATGGTGTGGACACATGGGGAGGACCAACTCGATGAGTTCATCACATATCTCAATAACATACACCCAACCATTAAGTTCACTCATGAAAGTAGCCTAACACATATCAACTTCTTAGACACCACAGTAAAGGTTAACCAAGATAGGGAACTATACACAACCCTATATGAGAAACCTACAGACACTCACCTGTACCTACACTATACATCTGCGCACCATGCACCATGCAAAACAAAGGGACCATATGGCCAATTCTTAAGACTTAGAAGAATTTGCACTTATGACAATGACTTTAATATGAATGCTGAAAAGCTCATTGGATATTACTTAAGAAGAGGATATCCAGAAAAGGCACTACGAAAACACTATAAGAGAGCCTCACAATTCACACAGGATGAATTACTAGAAGTAACAAAGAAAGAACCTGTTAAGACACCAGTAATGGTAACAAATTACAACCCAGGTAACCCCAATATTAAAGAATTGATCCACAAAAACTGGAATATCATAATAAATAGCCAGGACTGTGGACCAATCTTTAAAGACAAACCTCTGGTAGGATTCAGAAGATTACCAAATTTGAGAGATAAATTAACAAATGCCACTCTCATTTACCCCCCCACTACTGAATCAAGGACAAAACCATACTTACCTGTATGCACCAGACTCGGTAAATGCACATACTGCCTCTTAATCAAAAAGAAAGGAACAGTACAATGTAACTTCACACACAAGTTATTCAACACTCAAAACTTACCCAAACATTTCTCATGTGAAATAACTAGTGATCTCAACGGGTACCCGGATATCCGGGTACCCGAACCCTGAATACTTACCCGAATCTGACATCTCATACCCGAGTACCCGAATCTAAGTTTATTTCTGTTAATATCGCCCACGTTGGCTGACCAAGTACAGACGTATCTGGACTTCATTAATTCATTTAAAAATGAAACTATTCAATTAAAATGCACAATAATATTGTTTTCTCACCCTTGTACACCATTTATAGTATTTTATTTGTCTTTTATTTTGGTTGTTTATACATTGTCAAATCACCGGAACCCTTTGAAAATCGTCAGTATATCAAAACACTTACTTAATTCCGAGTCCATAAAACGCTGTATATTGGCTATATTGTGACATGCAGTCCTCAAAGAAATAAGAATACAATATTTTCACACAGTAGTTAATAATTTTATGTTAATAAAATTCACTTACCAACCTGAAATAAAAATGAAGTTTCAATTCCGAAACTACATTCGAGCAGCAGTTAATGCTTTTGTGATAGGTCATGTGACTCCGTTTTTATATAAACAACCGTGTTTTGAATGTACAGAAGTCTTTTTTATTTCACATTTCTTCCGTGTAATACTGTTTTGAATGCAAAAACGTGGCCAACAAGAAATAAAGCAAATGGTTGGATTCCATTATTTCTGTAGGTTTTAAGTCTGTAAATATGGAGATATTTGTAGCTTCATCTATTATCGCCCATCGGCGCGGATACCCGGGTACCCGCCCGCTGAAACCACTGCATACCCGGTCCTACTAAAAAGGGTTTATTGAGAACACTAGAAATAACCAATGTCATATACCTGATTACCTGCTCCAAATGCAGCAAACATTATGTGGGAGAAACCTCGCGCGCATTTAGACAAAGAATGTATGAACACAGACATTCTGTACAAAAGGCAGATAAAATAGACACCCCTGTCTCACGTCACTTCACAAGTGAAGGACATAATCACAAAAACATGCAATTCTCTGTGCTAGAGTGGTGTACACCAAAGTTTGAAGCATCCAATACTTCCATGCGTAGGCGTATTGAGTTGTCCTGGATATTCAAACTGCACTCTCTGGCTCCCATGGGCATAAACCAATTTGTGTGATTCTTCTTGGTTATTATCCTGACTATAATGCACTCAGTAGTCACCCTTCTTTCTTCTTAGTGTTACATTTGACCTTTGATCGCTGCTTCAAGGTCAAACTGTTTTTGCATGATAAAAACGTGTTATAACTTATTTATTTTCCTACATTTTTGGATGTTTTGATTCATAACTCCGTTATTATTGGTCATCAAAGCTTGGAATGTTAAGGTCAATTATAGGAAATCACTGGCTTGGAATCATCTTGAAGGGTCAGATTTGATCTTTGATCCCTGCATCAAGGTCAAATGGAATCTGCCTAATGAAAAATACCTTATTGCAAGCTTATTATGTGCTCTCGAGTTTTGGAATGGTAAAAGAACCTGTCGGAAATTATATGCCACAAGTATTTTTGAAGAGTCAGATTTGAAATTTGATCCCTACTTCAAAGCCAAACAGGGTTTATGTTAGTAAAAGCCTTAATATCTTTCTTATTTTGTTCCTATGGGTTTAGAACTTGAAAACAACCAAAAGGAAATCATGGGCTGTGAATCTTCTGGAAGGGTTAGATTTGACCTTTGACCCCTGGTTTCATGGTTAATGGAGTATGCACACAAATATGCCTTCGATTTTGCAAACTATTAGTCCTGACATTTGGGAATGATAAAACAATCTGTAGGAAATCATGGATTTCAAGTGGAGCCTTACAATACCAAAACATTCCTTTGAAAATAGTACAGTGAACTGTGAAAGAGGGTATGATAGAGATGAGACTATATTAAATCCTTGAAGACAAAGTGCAAACAAGATCAACGTACAGTGAATAAAAACTTTAGTTAACAGTAAACCCTTGTGGAACCCCCCCCCCCCCAATTCATACTGAGAAAACATATGAGGTTATAAAATGTAAAACAGGAAAATAAGTAACCAAAGCTTTATATCTCCCTCTTTATTTCTCCTAGATTTTCATGGCACTTTACCAGATTTTGTATGTGAAACCAAATTACAGGAAGTCATTGATCAGAAATCTTTTTAATGTGGTCACATTTGACCTTGCATCCCTCCCTGGAGGTCAAATGAGAGAATCCAAATTTACAAGCATTCATATTGTCCTCCTCAGTAGTTCTAGAGATTTGAGGTGTGAAACAAACCTATAAGGCTGGGAATCTTTGATGTCGTCAGATTTGACTTTGGACCTTTCCTTTAATGTCAAATAAGGGTAGGCAAACTTAAAACTGCTTACAGGATTGTGTTGTGTGACCAACCTATAGGAAATCATGTGCTGGCAATCTTTTGATGTGGTTGAATTTCACTATGGACCCCTGCTTTAGGGACATACGGAAGAAGCCGACTTAAAGGGATTGATACCTTGCTTATTATTGGTCCTACATGCTTGGGATATGTAACCAACCTACAGGAAATCAGGTGCTGGCAATCTTTTGATGTTTGATTTGACCTTGGACCCCTTCTGTGATAGAAGGTAACCAAATCTAAAAGTCCTTAACTCCCGTATTATTGCTCAACATTGGTGAAAGATCAAGTGCATGCTAGCTATTATTGCTTATCTTTCCAGTGGATAAAATATGAATTAGTTCTCTGAGGCAGTAAGTCTAGTTTCTTTGTTTCAGTCATCTGAATTCCAAAGTGCAAAGTTTATATACTTAGATACTTAGTGTTTTACGTCTCGTCTAGTACCTTATCGGTTTTATTATGGCAGGTAGTTGGAAGGGCAGAGAAAACTAGTACATACAGTTGGTAAACGTTCTATACTGTACACTGCTGACCAACAGCAAGTAACTACCAGCTTTCCCAAATGAGGTCAGGCTGGGATTTGAACTCTGATCATGTAGGTGGGATGCGATTGTGTTACCACTGTGCCAAAGTGCAAAGACAAAGCCTTACTATTATATATTTCAGTCATTCCATGAGGTTGGAGCATCACATATAAAACTTATGTCATAATGTACCTTTGACCTGCTAAAACCAGATTTGCATGTGGGAACCTGAGGAAGTCGGAGTTGACTGACAGAAACTGAGTTCACCTCAAATTCAATCTTCAGTTAAATTTCTATCCACTGGAGTTGCCCAATTCTTAGTAAAATACTGACTCACTGCTCTTTATGCAGCCATTTTCTGATGCTATATTCAATCATTCTTAATTTTTGTATGTAAGTGACCCTGGTTGGTATTACATAGAAAAATATTTTAGTATGGAAATGAGTGGTACAACCACAGTGTATTTTTGTAGGACCAGCTGCATCATTATTCCAGAAAGAATATTACGCCTTGATGAAGTCAGCCCTGCGGCCTGGTGGTATGGTGTGTGCACAGGGTTTGTAATGATTAACAACAAATTATTCTATTTGTGTAATAACCGTGAAACAGTAATGAGTATGTGATAGTAAAGTAATACCTGTGTTTACAGTCAAAATCGCTTTCCAGCACTTTGAAACCAAGTAGAATTTGGTATTTCAAACTCATACTCCTGCCAATGATACAATGAAACTTAACCATCACTGTACATGATTTTAAGCAGAAAAGGTCTTTGTGCCATATTTTGAACTTGATAACCTTTTAACCTAGTAAAATGTATATAAGTGAGGTACTTCACAGAATTTGTTGTTGTTCGTATTTTTGTTAATCGTTTTGAAGAAGTGTCTGTGATTAGAAAACCTAAAATGGTAACATATGTAATAAACAGTTCTCAAATATCCTTTGGCATTTTTGTTAGTTCGACCACAAACCATAAAATAAAAAGCGAAATACCAGTTTACTGTTGGCATCACTGCTATACAGGTATGCATCACAAGCATTCTCAAATAATTATTGTAAAACTCTGGGGAAATTAAAGTAACTAAACTCTGGTAACAGTAAGAGTGGTTAATTTGTCTACAAATGCTGGTAAATGTGAATGCTTTTCAGTGAAGTGCAGTTAAGTAAGTGACAGTTAAGTAAAATAAGCATTTAGGAAGAAGTAAACTTATGGTCGTCTGAAGGCGATTCCCACTGAAACTTGACCCTGTTGTGTGTATTTTCTGCTCAGCTAAAATTCTTTGTGTGGACTTTGCATGCGTCAAATAGTAGTGTTGGTATCGAATAATAATATGTATATCGATATCAAACCATTTTTTGCCTCTCGTATCGATCGATATTGAAATATGTTTTCCGGGAGAGAGCTTCCAAACTCTTTCGCAAGTTTTAGTTGTTTCCCGAAATGTAAACAAATATGGCGTTTCCACTTTAGCGGTAAGTTTACAAAAATAATATGAAAACCTTTATATTGTTAAAATATTGTCCTTTATTTGAATGACAAACACCATAGTTGTACCTGTTAAGTATTATGTTTCGATATTGATAATGGACCCTACCTTATCGAAATCAGCATATTTAGCATGGATTATTAAATATTTCAATATCGATAAACAATACCAGCACTATCAAATAGAGTACAAAATGTTTCAATCGTCAGTGTGGCAACAAGGATTTCACAGGACTTATTTTCCCCTTGATCAGTTGGTTGCCCTATTTGGTGTTGCACAGCAGGACATTACATCAAGTTTGTAGTTCAACTTAAAGTTTGAACTGTGTTCATTTCTTCTATGGTGAAAGTTAAACCTTGTCCAACTGTATGTACTGGTTTTCTCTGCTCACAAAAATACCCTGTCATGATATGACCTGTACAATGATGAAAGCAACGTAAAATCACAATTAAATAAATAAATTCTTCTCTGAATTTACTAGTTCTATTCATCAGGATATTGTTCACCAAAGCAATGCATGTTATACTTTGATGCCATATTACTTTACTCCTTTTTAATGTCAAAAATGTTGTGAACTATGTTCAGAGGTGCGTCTTCAAGATCATATTAATCTGATGTAAGTTCAAAGTTGCCATCTCTCTGTCATTATTTGTAGTTGCTCAGGTCTCGTGCACAGCCGCAAATTTACGGGATCATTCTGAGTGTGTATATCTTTAACACATACAGGTGAATGTCTATGGCTACACTTGGACCTCATCAAAAATATGAAGGATTTCTGCAAACAACTCTACCCTGTGGTGGACTATTGCTATTGTACTATTCCCACCTACCCCAGTGGCCAGATTGGATGCATATTGTGTAGTCTTAATCCGGTAAGTATTCTTCCAGTTTATGGAATGTATGTATACTTTATTAGTTTAATCCTTAAGTACTCTTCCATGATAAAAAATGTATGTAGTTGTATAGATTTAATCCTGTGTACTGTGTTAAATCAATATTGCAAGCTAGCTGTGTACACTGGGGTTTTCATCCTGAAAGTACCATTCTTATCTGCACAAGTTTACAGATTGGGTATCTCTATACCTCTCGTACAAATCTTCGGAAATCTGTCTTAGTTTCAGGGGTCAATATCAGAAAAATACTTCTCAATATCACCACTATAAATTTCAGTTTATTTACAAAGAACTATCAATGTAAATGTATGAAAAAGAGTAAACTATGAAACTTTCGGAATTGTACCCCATTGTATAGTATTTACAGATATAAATCATCGCCTGAGACACTTCAAATTAAAAAAATCCTCATTTGAAACTCTGCCTTTAATGCTGAATCCTCGGGTTGATTTTCTGGTTCTGTTTAATGTGTCAACTACTTATTTTGAGAGTTCCCTCCTTTTCAGTGTAAATACTTAGGATTAATTAAAGTATAATATACCTAATCCCTTACCATTGGCATACACTATACAGAATAACTTAATTACAATTATTTTGAATGACAGCCATTTTTATGAAGAAAATTTTATCGACATTAAACGTTTCATGCCCAAGATCAAACAGACTTCAATATCATATATTTGAAAATATTCATTATTTTCACATACATATAAAGAAAAACAACTTCCACTAGTATCTGTTCAGTAATGATGGAAGTTTTAAACAAAAAGCTTTTTTTTCTCGTTTTTTTTTCTTTTTTTTTTTTTTAGGTTGTGTGTAACCAACCCGCCTATCAGATTGATATGTCTGATGTCTTTCTGTCAACATTTTGGTTTCTAGTCTATAACTCAATCACTCTTCTGCAGATCGATTTCAAACTTAACAGGGTGGTAGGGCACCACCTAGGCTAGGTTGCTATAAAAAATAGTGCCATTTGGAAAAACTAGATGGCCGCCATGGCTGCAATCTTAAAATTTTGCTTCCGGACTCCATTACTCGAAGACGCTTGTGCTGATTAATTTGGAACAAAGCAGGGTGGTAGGGCATTACCTAGGTTAGGTTTCTTTTGAAATTGGGGCCATTAGGATAAACAAGATGGCCACCATGGCTGCCATCTTACAATTCCATTTCCGGACTCTAACGCAATGCTTTTGCTGATTGATTTGAATTTTAACGGTATGGTACAGCACCACCTAAGCTAGGTTGATTTCAAAACTGGTGCCACTTCAAAAACAAGAAGTAAGATGATCGCCATGGCCCCCATCTTGAATTTCTGTTTCTGCCATCTTGAAATTCTGTTTCCGGACTCGAACTCAAAGATGCTTTTGCTAATAATTTGACCATCCCTAACAGGGTGGTAGGGAACCATCTAGGCTAGGTTGCTTTGGAAATTGGTGCCACTTTGAAAAACAAGATGGTTGTCATGGCTGCCATCTTGAAATTCTGTTTACGGACTCTATTTGGAAGATGCTTTAATTGATCAATTTGAAACTGAACAGGGTGGTAAGGCATTACCTAGGCTGGGTTGCTTTGAAATTGGTGCCGTTTGAAAAAACAAGATGGCCGCCATGGCCACCATTTTTGAAATTCCATTTCAGGATTGTATCTTGAAGAAGCTTCAGGCGATCGATTGAAACTTAACAAGGTGGTAAGGCATCATATAGGCTAGGTTGCTTTTGAAGTTCGTGCCATTTGAAAAAAAAAACAAGATGGTCACCATCTTTAAATTCTGTTTTGCAAACTATAACTTGATGCTTCTGCTAATCAATTTTAAACTTGACAAAGTGGAAGGACAGAACCCAGCACTATATTGATATGCCCTGGACCAGTATCACAGCTATCGTGTTGCATACATCCATCCTGTAGACATGGCAAGTACTAGTATGTGTTACCATACCTGATAGTGATTGCAGCCTGCTGTTTGGGGTCCATAACCCCAGTGTCTTCACAGTAAACATTACAAACGTTTATAAACCTAACTATGAACAGTTTATTTAAGCTTTAAAATGATGGGCTCCTAAACGTTTGCCTATAAACATTTATGAACGTTTAAGCTTAAATGTTTATAAACGTTTATACATTAACGTTTATAAATGTTTATACATAAACATTTATAAACGTTCAAGTAGCCAGCATGATTCAAGGGAAAATGTAAACAAACTTCATTTTATGAATAATTTCCCTGTTTACATTAATTTAAGCTGGTACAGTGCATTCTATGATATAATGTACTTTTATATCTCCACTTATAATTTAATGATGGCTTCAAACAACAGTGATACAGCAAGATATAGTAACAGAAATATTTCTCCAGTTTCTCTCAAAATGGCTGTGATGATATCATCATCCAAAATGAAAGCGAGGTTAAGATATTCTTCACTCTTTGTAGACGTTTAAAAACGTTTATTAAACGTTTATAAACAAAACTAATGTTGCTGAAATGTTTATAAACCCATAATATTTTTCGACCCACAGGGTATCTGAGCAATGTACTCTTGGCAATTTTCAAAATATTTTCCCCTCCCCAAAAATGGCGGCCATTTGTATTTTTGAATTTTTGCCAAAAAATGGAAAAACACAAATTTGCTTATCTCCTTAACCGTGCGAGATAGAGCGGTGTTCTTCTATGCCATCCTGTTTCTATTTATATGTCACAGCTATTAGCAACATGGCGTCCTATTTCTAGTATTTGGTTTTAAAAATGTTTATACGTTTATAAACGTTTGCTATGTTTACTGAGTTGTACTGGAATTCAACCGGTAACAGAGTGTAAAATATGTACAGACATTTTAGGAATTTTATGAAATTACCAAAAAAATTAGTAATTTCATGAATTTACTGACCAAATCAGTAACTTTGTGAAATCCCCAAAACATTCAGGAATTTGCGAAATTACTAGTTACACAACTCTACTGTACATATATACTGTTAAGGCTTATGATTTTAAGTACCTCTTTAAGGTTGCCTAACCCAGGGAACTAAATTGGCATCTACAATATAATTTAAAGTCTAAAACCGCAAATACAGTCTTCACCTACCCTAGTACAAAGGTACAATGTTGTAGTTTGTTACCTGACATTTACTCTTTGACAACTCTTTTCCTCAATTTATTCTGATCAGTGTGTACTCTGTATGCTTTTCGCTGTTATCTTTTTCAGGACACAAATTTTCGAGAGCCACTGAGAAAACTTAATCATTCACAGGTGAAGGAGCAGGGTTTGAAATATTACAATGCAGACATACATCGGGCTTCATTTGTACTACCTGAATTTGCCAGAAAGGTATGTTTAAAGTGTATGTTTTGTGTTAGCAGTTACCTTTTTCCTTTGCTTATAAATACTGTTATTTGGGGTATTATAAACTTGATCAGGTTTATTGTATGCAATTAGATTTATAGTTAATGATCCATTTATATTCTTCTTCAACAATTTTGTTAAAAGTGTTGTATTGATTTTTGTTTTCATTCAAATTAGAAGTAGACTTTACCTTACATACAGTTAATATGTGGACACAAATAAAATGTATGAGTCACTACTACAAAATTCACCTTTTACAATATTAAAATGTGTTATTGGCCTTATAGTGTTAAATTCATATATACACAACTGTATTTCGACAATCTAGTGAGTTGTGTCATCAGAGTCAGTTAATATGTTTTGCATGATTTAATAAACCAGTCAGTATTGGTAGGAATATACCATTTACCTCTAGCCTGGTAGCCTGGCACAAAATGAACAAATGTTGTCAAGATTTTGGCAAAAATTTCAGTATATCAATGAAACAGTGTTAGGCTATCAATATTTATTTGTGTTTAATGTCGCTTTCAACACTATGTAGGTCATATCATGGCGGGTAGTTTTATGGGCAGCAGAAACCAGTAAATACAGTTGGTCACGGTTCTGTACTGTAAACTGCCGACCATCAGTAAGCAACTACCTACTTTCCCACATAGGGTCCGGGGTTTGAACCGCAGACATCAAAGGTGGCAGGCGAGTTTTTTACCACTGCACCACTGTGGCATCCTTAGACTAAGAGCTGTACTCATTTAAATCATAATGTGCTAATGTATTGTGGCTAGAATGAAAAGACACTACAAAAATGTCCACTCAGTGATATGCACTGCTTCCTTCTGTCACCAGAAGTACCAGTCCTCATATACCCAATACTTAACAGTTGTGGTGAAAAGAAGGAGTAAAGTCAAATTTTAAAGTTACAGAATATTCTTTTTGTAGAGACGTATGCTAATTGGTAACTTTTCTATACCCTGTACAACTTTTTCCTCTTGCCAATTTTGTGTTAATATTGCAGCTCCAAACACAGTATAGAATTATCAACTTTTCTACTGTGTGGTTAATGGGTAAAAATGTGTGCTTGGGATAGTTTTGCAAAACATGGATCATTGATTATAACCTGTTCATTAAAGTATATTTTCTGTTTTTGCTGTTGCTTCAGGTCCTTGAAGAAGATCTGTGAGGAGTGATGCAGGTTTTAACATAGTCAGCTGAGTTCATGTGGACTGTAATTACTGGATCACATTAAAGTGGCCCGGTATTCAGAACCTGTGCTCTAAATATATACATAGGAAAATCTGTCTTTAGGTCATTAGCATTTATTAAATTTTGTCTAGTACATAAATCAGGAGATGTGCATTTAATTGTTGTTCCTTCACATGATATGTGATGTTAATATTATTATGCCGCTTTCAATGTTTATCCGTTAAAAGTGTTTCATGGTTATATGTGCAATAAAAGCGTTCAACAGATACTCTCTGTCTTTTCTTTAAAACTTGTTTCACTTCAAGTGCAAGTACTAGTAAATCAGATAATCTGTGACTTATCAGTTCGTGGATGAGCTGGATCCCACCCACCCCATTATGTACCCATGATTGCAGTAAAACCATCTGTGATCTTCTGACACAGAAGTATTCAATGTAACATCCCCAGATTCCAACTGGTGTAATTGTGTGCTGGGCAGTGCCTCTCCTTTTTATGTCAGCTGACTTGTCAGTCAGCTGACATTATGTCATCACTCTGCGGCGTGGGCGTCCGCGTGAACAACTTCTTCTCCAAAACTACAAGGCCTAGAGACATGCTGTTTTTTTTAAAAGATACCTTATCTATCGAGGATGAAAAATTGTTCAAGGCATGCAAATCTGTCTGTTCGTCTGTTTGCTAGAGACATTACAAGGGGGGTACCCCCACCAAAAGTGTGAAAATTTCAACTTTTTATCACAATTTTCTCAGTGACTATTGCAGGGATTTCTCTCATATCTTGCATATATGTACTAGGCCAGAGGTAGATTCTCTTGTGTGAGTATGAGACCTGGATCTGTCTTACTTTTTTTTAATAAATTTTTTTAATAATTTTTAATGCATTAAAATTCATGAAATCATGCACTAAATCACTTATAACTTCAAAAGTGTTGCATTTACAGCATTTTGTGAAAATATGTTGTTCAGCTACTTTTTTCATAGCTACAATATGGTGAGTAAGTTGGGTGTCTGTCTCAATAGCTAAGTGAGTAATAGCTACTTTTGGGCTTTTCAGTAACTTCCATTACGAGTAAAATCACTTGTAACTTAAAAACTATTGCATTTAGAGAATTTCGTATAAATATGTTATTCAGCTACTTTTGGGCCAGCTATAACATAGTGAAATTTCAGACCTGTAGCTCATGGCATAGCTGAGTAATAGCTACTTTTAGGTTATCACTGTTGAGTAAATCGCTTATAACTTGAAAACTATTGCATTTAGAGAATTTCGTATAAATATGTTATTCAGCTACTTTTGGGTCAGCTATAACATAGTAAAATTTCAGACCTGTAGCTCATGGCATAGCTGAGTAATAGCTACTTTTAGGTTATCACTGTTGAGTAAATAAATCACTTATAACTTGAAAAGTGTTGCATTTAGAGCATTTTGTTAAAATATGTTATTCAGCTACTTTTTTCATAGCTACAATATGGTGAGTAAGTTGGGTGTCTGTCTCAATAGCTAAGTGAGTAATAGCTACTTTTGGGCTTTTCAGTAACTTCCATCATGAGTAAATCACATGTAACTTAAAAACTATTGCTTTTATTACGCTACAATAGCTTACCATGTGGGACTTAATGCTGATCTCGGGTTGCCACACCCGGGGCCAACGTCTTAGAAAAAAAGACAGTTCTTGTTAGCCACCGGATATACTGGTAGTTGTCGTCACGTGATAACTTCTGACCAATCGTCCTACTTTCTCGTTGGCCACGATTGACTGGTAGCAGTTTGTAAATATACAGACATTTTCATTTATTTCTCAGACTTTACTTATTGTTGGAGGCTAATATTTGCATATTTCTTGTAATATATATTATAGATCATTCTGTAAAAGTTTCATTTTCACAGGATAAGTATTTTTATTGCATTCGCGTGTTTTGAGTTTTCCTCGGTTCAGGCTAATACATTCTACGTCTTTTATTGCGTACAAAATGTCTACACATCAAGCAAATAAAGACAAACCGAGAGCGCAGAAATGCCGCCATTTCTGCTTTAGTTTTGATACACATAATTTCTGCCCTACCTGTAGGGAGGCTGGCAAGGGAGATGACCCCTGTGTCACCTTTGAAACCCCTTGCGAAATTTGCACGTCTTTTACAGATGAGCAACTACAGAAAATCCAAAACCGGAAACGGTATTTGAAAAAGCAGAAAGTGACAACTAGTTCCAAAGATGAACTAGATCTTTTGGGTGAAGGCGACGGGGACTCTTTCACTGGGTCCAATGCAGACCTCGAGTGTGCTGCTGATAGCCTCTTTACCTCACCCCCCCCCGTCCACAACCTCTTGCCTTCAGTTCCCTGTCTTTGAAAACGCCAGCAAAAACCGTCCCACCCACCCCTGGTACAGCTTTGCAAAATAAAATCCAGAAAAATTTAGAGAAATCACTCGGTGATTCCTTAAATATACACTTACAGCAGCAAATGGGTTCCTTCCAGGCATCCATGTTGGAAGCTTTTCAGTCACTCCGAGAGGAGTTGGCTGTAAAACAGAAAGTCGAGACACAGTCCTCGACTCTTGCTTCAAAACCTGGCTTGTCCAGTACTTCTGCTGCCCCTCTGGATTTGCCCCCTCCGAGATCTGGTACTAACATTACAAGCGAGGATATGGATGTGGACTACGGTCCAGCTCTTCCTCCTCGTCTAGTATCTACTCAACCTTCCTCGGATCAGTACGTTGCCCCCTCTGAAGGTCATCCCGAAGAGGTTTCGTACTCTCACAAAAAGCAAAGCCATAAGCAGCCAGTTGACCCGAGCTCTGCCTCGGACCAACTAAATGAAGATTCCGATGAACCTCGGATCCCTTCTTCTAGATCCAAAAAGCACTCTGACAAGAGCAAACATAAATCAAGATCTAGATATGTGTCATTTTCCTCAGAGGAGGATCACTCCCCTGTAGCCAGACACAGGTCTTCTAAGCCCTCTAGGGCTCAGCCCTCAGGAGTAGCTTCTGACCAAGACCTCCCACAACATGATCCAGACCCCCCTTATTATAGAGCAGTAGCTTTGTCTGACATGCCCTCACAATACTCTGAGGAAGTGGATACCTTCAGGCGTATTTTGTCTCTCCCTGACCCCAGGGAATCTATGCCCAGGTCTTCCACCTCAGTGTTGGGTCTGGATGATGAAAAAGGCCGTCAAGAGCTCAGACCTAGAGGTCCCTCCTCTATTCTTCCACTTAGCTCAGTTATCAAGGACGCCTTTGATAAATTCCAACATGACTTTAAGGCTGCCAACTTATCTGAGGGAAAATATGTCAAGCCTCCTCCCTCAACTTCCAAGTGGTACAAGGTGGGACAACCAACTTTTCAGGACAAAATTCAGGAGTTGAATACAGACTTTGCTAAGATCTGTATTACTCCTAGACCTTCTGGGCCCCCAGTAGCCAGAGTTCCCCTGCCAGTTCTCAAGGAGCTAGAACTCCAGGCTAGACAAAACATCTCTACCCTCAACTTCACCGCTGCATTTGCCAAAACCTCATCTTCTTGCAATGCTTCATTGGAAAAATGCCAACATAGCATTAAGTCTACCGTCAAGAAGATTAAATCTCAGATTCAGAAAGGTGCCAATCCTGAGAAATCGGCAAAGCGCGGATATGAGGAAGTAGCTGACTTCTTAGATTTTTGGAACAAGACAGTACTTGTTCAACACAGGGCCCTCACTTGTCTCAGCAAATCTCTAGCCCATATTTTGCAGAGGGAATTATACTCTATGGCTAATACCGGCTTGCTCAGGCGAGAAGCCGAGATGACTCTATTACATCCACAATTAGGAGAAACGAGACGTCAAGAACTCAGGAACTCGTCCTTTTGGGACTCTTCCTTGTTCGAGTCTCAATTAGTGAAGGAAGGTGAGGACTTCCTTCTCAAAAAAGGCACCTCAAAAGATTCTCAGGGTTTTGCACCCTACCAGAATAAGCCCTTTCGTGGTCCCCACAGGAAAAGAGGCTCCTACAGGAAACGCCCCTATGGGGGGCAATACCTCTCAAAGCAGTAACCAGTCCTTTCCTTCGGGAAGAGGAAAATCCAACTTCAGAGGCTCCAGGGGTCGTTTTCGACCCCACAATAGAGGAAGGGGGCGTGGAAACCCCCCTCCCCAATGACTCCTCCAAAGCCTCACTCAGTCCACCAGTAGGAGGTCGCCTCCGTTCTTTCAGGAGAGACTGGCTCACAAACAAATGTTCTCAAAACGTGTTAAACATTATCACCAATGGCTACGTTCTGCCATTCCGTTCAAAGCCAAACTTGATCAGATTTCCTCTGATTCTGTCAGAGTACAAGGCCCAACAAAAAGACCAAGCCTTGGCTACTTGTATCCAGTCTCTCCTGTCAAAGAACGCTATCGAAAGGGTAGACAACGTAAAATCTCTCGGGTTTTACAGTCGCCTGTTCCTAGTACCCAAGCCTCACCAAAGGTGGAGGCCAGTCATAGACTTAAGCAGGCTCAATACTTTTCTACACGTAGAAAAGTTCAAAATGGAAACTCCAGAGTCCATCAGGACCTCCCTGATTCCAGGGGAGTGGGTATCGTTGATAGATCTGTCGGACGCCTACCTGCATATCCCCATCCACCCAAGCTCAAGGAAATACCTAAGGTTTTGCTACAAGGCTCAGGTGTTCCAATTCACCTCCCTCCCGTTCGGACTAGCTACAGCCCCCCAGGTCTTCACAATGATCGTAAAGGAAGTGAAACTAATGGCCCTCTCAAGAGGACTCAGAATTCACCAATACCTGGACGACTGGCTGATCAGGTCCCAGTCTCAGGAGGAAGCACAAGTGAACACTCAGGCAGTAGTAGACCTGACTCAGTCCTTGGGATGGATAATAAATCAGGAAAAATCAGAACTGAAACCTACACAGGTGTTTTCGTTCGTGGGCTACGAATACCACCTCGATTCAGCCCTTGTAAAACCCACTCAAGAGAGATGGCTCAAACTTCAGGATTTGATCCTACGACTCAAGTCAAAACATGTTTTGACTGCAAGATGTTTGATGTCTCTAATTGGGTTGCTAGCCTCAACGGAGAAAATGGTCCCGGAGGGACGCCTTCACATGAGGCCCTTTCAGTTTCATCTCAAGGAGCACTGGAGATATCCTCAGTCGCTGGACAACTTCCTTCCCTGGACAGAAGCCATTGCAGCCCACCTAGATTGGTGGCAAAATCCCTCCAAGGTGATGAAAGGTGCAGACCTTCATCCCAAAGACCACAGTATCCAACTCTTTACTGACGCCTCAAACGAAGGTTGGGGCGCTCACTTAGACCAAAACTTTACCAAGGGTCTGTGGTCAGATCGGGAAAAAAGGCTTCACATAAATGTCCTAGAATTGAAGGCGGTCTCCCTGGCGCTTCGAGACTTCAAGGACCAGTGCCAGAATCAAACAGTGTTGGTCGCGACGGACAACTCAACAGTGGTAGCCTACATCAACAAACAAGGAGGAACACACTCGGCAGAGATGTGTGCTCTCCTGTGGAAGATCATGACCTGGTGCCATCACTATCACATAACATTGAAAGCCAGGCACATTCCAGGGTGCCTGAATGTGATGGCCGACCTGCTATCCAGGTCCAACCAAGTGCAGTCAACCGAATGGTCTCTGCACCCACAGGTCTTCAAACAGATCTGCCAGAAGTGGTTCACCCCTCATGTAGACTTGTTTGCCACTCATCTGGACCACAAGCTCCCTCTATACGTGTCTCCAATCCCAGACCCAAAGGCCTGGGACATAGATGCTCTGAACATAAACTGGACCAACCTCACAGCATATGCGTACCCTCCTACGGCTCTCCTTCACAAGGTGATCCAAAAGATCAGGCAATGCCAGTGCCTGATCATCGTAATAGCCCCAGGCTGGCCAGGGATGCCCTGGTTTTGGGACCTAGTGCAGCTCTCAACAGAGATCCCACTGCAACTCCCAGTGTCAACAACCCTACTCAAACAGTCCCACAAGCTGGTGTTCCACAACAACCCCCAGCACCTGAACCTCCACGCCTGGTGTCTAGGAGCGGACAACTCCAAGAACAAGGCTTCTCTGTGGAGGTGGCAGAGAGAATTGCTGCCCCTCAGCGGTCATCAACAAGGACCATCTACAAGTCAAAGTGGGCCCTTTTTGAAAAATGGTGCAGAGAAAATTCGGTGGATTTCTCCACTCCATCTGTGAAACAAATCTCAGATTTCTTCATGTACCTGTACCAAGACCTAAACAGGCGCCCCTCGACCATTGATGGTTACAGGACTGCAATCGTTGACACTTTGGGCCCAACGGCCCAACATATTGCACACAATGCAGACCTTCATAGGTTACTCTCCAGTTTTCACAGGGATCGTCCTAAAAGTTCCAGAAACTTACCCAAGTGGAACCTTTCTGTTGTCCTTAACGAGCTCACCAAAGCACCTTTTGAGCCCATGAAAGACTCAGACCTCAAACATCTCACTTTAAAAACTGCTTTCTTGCTAGCCTTGGCCTCTGGCAAGCGCCGCAGCGAAATCCATGCCTGGGTCGCTAACAAAGTAGCTAATTTAGGCCAATGGGAAAAGGTTGCCTTGTTCCCTTCTTCTGATTTCATAGCCAAAAACCAACTAGCAAGAGAAGGTTCTCAAAGTGTGTCTCCGGTGACTATCCCTGCTCTGACTACCATTGTGGATAGACAGTTTAAAGAAGACAGGACCCTGTGTCCCGTACGGGCCCTGAGGTTTTATTTGGATCGAACTAAAGACCTGAGAGGGTCTCGTTCTCCCCTTTTCATCTCCTTTAAGAAAGGACATACATCAGACATCAGACCCGCTACACTCTCTTCATGGTTGAAACAAACCATTTTACTTTGTTACAAACAAGCAGATCAACAAGCCTTGGACTTGGTCCAAGTCAAAGCGCATGACATCCGGGCCTTCGCGGCCTCTAAGGCCTTTTACGGTGGGGTATCGGTGGACCAAATCATGCAAGCCTGTCACTGGAAAGCTCACAACACATTTACAAATTTTTACCTAAAAGACCTTACTTGGTCGGACACCGACAACAATTTGTACCTGGGACCCGTAGTGGCTGCACAACAAGTCCTAGATCCTTCCCCTCAGACCAGTTGTCCTCGGAAAGAAAAAAGGGGGGGGGGGGGCACATCCGCTACAACCAAGTCTTCAGGAGTCTTTCCCAGGATCTAGGTATTCCTCTACCTTCAAGATGTTACGGGTAAGGTCATTTTATCCTTTAATTATCAAGTATTTTCTATTAAGGACTTATTTAGTTTTCATTAATCTCATATTCAGGTTGTAAAAATTTTATGAGATTCCCAACCTCTGGGTTGGTCAGTCACACGTGAAGGGCCCCTTTTGGACCCTTAGACCTCGGAGTGAGCACTGCTGCACTCCCGTCCTTCAATAAAACATCTAGACAGTTTTTAGCACTGTCTCTCATTTACTTAGGTTTTTGGCTCGTTACAGGCCCGGCCTTCGGGATCGGGGCACTGTAAATGGGACTCAGACTGGTATTTCTGGCACTATTCTATACATATTAACTCAAAATCTTAGAAAAAATGACATTCCTTCCAGTCTCAGCTGTAATCCCGCCACCGGGCGGTTGAATTCAGCATTAAGTCCCACATGGTAAGCTATTGTAGCGTAATAAAATTGAAAATTTTAATTACTTAAATGTAGCTTTTATAAGCTACAAGCTTACCATGTGGGACTTAGAAGAGTCCCACCCTGCCTCCCCGCTGTTTACAGCTGAGGGGTAGGTTTAAAAAATTTCAACGAGAAAGTAGGACGATTGGTCAGAAGTTATCACGTGACGACAACTACCAGTATATACGGTGGCTAACAAGAACTGTCTTTTTTTCTAAGACGTTGGCCCCGGGTGTGGCAACCCGAGATCAGCATTAAGTCCCACATGGTAAGCTTGTAGCTTATAAAAGCTACATTTAAGTAATTAAAATTTTCAAATTTAGAGAATTTCGTATAAATATGTTATTCAGCTACTTTTGGGCCAGCTATAACATAGTAAAATTTCAGACCTGTAGCTCATGGCATAGCTGGGTAATAGCTACTTTTAGGTTATCACTGTTGAGTAAATCACTTATAACTTGAAAACTATTGCATTTAGAGTATTTTGTTTCAATATGTTATTCACCTATTTTGGGGTCAGCTATAACATAGTGAAGTTTCAGACCTGTGGCTCATTTCATAGCTGAGTAATAGCTACTTTGAAGTTCTCTCTGTTGAGTAAATCAGTTATAATTGGAAAACTATTGCATTTACAGAAATTTGTGTAAATATGTTTTCAGCTACTTTTGGATCAGCTATAACATAGTGAAATTACAGACCTGTAGCTCATGGCACAACTGAGCAATAGCTATTTTCAGGTACTGTATGTTGAGTAAATCAATTGTAACTTGAAAAATATTGCATTTGGAGTATTTTGTTAAAATATGTTGTTCACCTACTTTTGGGTCAGCTATAATATAGTGAAATTACAGACCTATAGCTCTTGGCATAGCTGAGCAATAGCTATTTTCAGGTTCTCACTACTGAGTAAATCAGTTGTAACTTGAAAACTATTGCATTTACAGTATTTTGCTTAAATATAGTTCAGCTACTTTTGGGTCAGCTATAACATAGTGAAATTACAGACCTATAGCTCATGGCATAGCTGAGTAATAGCTACTTTTAGGTTATCACTGTTGAGTAAATCGCTTATAACTTGAAAAGTATTGCATTTAGAGTATTTTGTTTCCATACGTTATTCAGCTACTTTTGGGTCAGCTATAACATAGTGAAATTACAGACCTGTAGCTCATGGCACAACTGAGCAATAGCTATTTTCAGGTACTGACTGTTGAGTAAATCAATTGTAACTTGAAAAATATTGGATTTACAGTATTTTGCTTAAATATGTTGTTCACCTACTTTTGGGTCAGCTATAACATAGTAAAATTTCAGACATGTAGCTCATGGCATAGCTGAGTAATAGCTACTTTTAGGTTATCACTGTTGAGTAAATCACTTATAACTTGAAAATTATTGCATTTGTAGTATTTTGTTTCAATATGTTATTCACCTATTTTGGGGTCAGCTATAACATAGTAAAATTTCAGACCTGAAGCTCATGGCATAGCTGAGTAATAGCTACTTTTAGGTTATCACTGTTGAGTAAATCACTTATAACTTGAAAACTATTGCACTTACAGTATTTTGTTTCAATATGTTATTCACCTGTTTTGGGGTCAGCTATAACATAGTAAAATTTCAGACCTGTAGCTCATTTCATAGCTGAGTAATAGCTACTTTGAGGTTATCACTGTTGAGTAAATCATTTATAACTTGAAAACTATTGCATTTACAGAAATTTGTGTAAATATGTTATTCAGCTACTTTTGGGTCAGCTATAACATAGTGAAATCACAGACCTGTAGCTCATGGCACAACTGAGCAATAGCTATTTTCAGGTACTGACTGTTGAGTAAATCAATTGTAACTTGAAAAATATTGCATTTGGAGTATTTTGTTAAAATCAGTTGTAACTTGAAAACTATTACATTTAGAGTATTTTGTTTAAATATGTTATTCACATAATTTTTGGTCAGTTATATCATAGTGAAATTGCAGGCCTCTATGTCATGCTATAGCTGAGCAATAGCTACGTTCAGGTTCTCACTATTGAGTAAATCATTGTATCCACTGGATAGCCGCAGTGTGTAGAGAGATTTCACCATTACCGCTCTAATGAAAAAAATATTATAGCTAGCCTTCTCAAGTTTGCAGAATATATTAATAACCATAAAATGTTGCCTGGGAATATTTTTGAAAAACAAGATGGCCGCCAGGGACGTTTATTTGACTTTAAGCAAGGACTTTTGTTGGCCCTCTAGAGGAAAGGGTATTATAGGTAGAGATCTCAAATTTGCAGGATATGTTCCTCATTATAAAATCTTGACTGGGATTATTTTTGGCCTCATTTTGAAAAACAAGATGGCCACCACAGGTGCTTCTTTGTCAGTCATGAAAAGTACTTATATCTCCCTTATTATTGGTCCTAGAGGTTTGGGATGGTAAACCAACCTGTAGGAAATCATGGGCTGGGAATCTTTTGGTGTGGTCAGATTTGACCTTTGACCCCTCCTTCAAGGTCAAATGAGGATAGCCAAACTTAAAAGTGCTTATAACTGACTTATTATTGGTCCTAGAGGTTTGGGATGGTAAACAGACATATAGGAAATCATGGGCTGGGAATCTGTTGATGTGGTCCGATTTTACCTTGGACCTCTTCTTCAAGGTCAAACGAGGATAGCCAAACTTAAAAGTGCTTATAACTCGCTTATTATTGGTCTTAGAGGTTTGGGATGGTAAAACAACGTATAGGAAATCATGGACTGGGATTCTTTTGGTGTGGTCAGATTTGACCTTGGACCCCTCCTTCAAGGTCAGTTGAGGATAGCCAAACTTAAAATTGCTTATAACTCGCTTGTTATTGGTCCTACAGGTTTGGGATAGTAAACCAACCTACAGGAAATCATGGGCTGGGAATCATTTGGTGTGGTCAGATTTGACCTTGGACCCCTCCTTCAAGGTCAAACAAAGATAGCCAAACTTAAAAGTGCCTATAAATCGCTTGTCATTGGTTCTAGAGGTTTGGGATGGTAAACCATCCTATAGGAAATCATGGGCTGGGAATCTTTTGGTGTGGTCAGATTTGACCTTTGGACCCCTCCTTCAAGGTCAAATAAGGACAGCCAAACTTAAAAGTGCTTATAACTCACTTATTATTGGTCCTAGAGGTTTGGGATGGTAAACCAACCTATAGGAAATCATGGGCTGGGAATGTTTTTGTGTGGTTGGATTTGACCGTGGACCCCTTCTTCAAGGTCGTACGAGGATACTGCATTTGCAGTATTTCTTTAAATATGTTTTAACCTACTCTTTACACTTAAACAGTTTCCTTGTTACTTTCCTTCATAATACCATTTGCAGGGCAAAACTTTTTTGTCCTTTTCTTCTGTCAGTTTCAGAATTTCTTTTGAACATGCTGTTCAATTACCATTTACTGTACTTCTGTACAGCACTTTCCCTGATAATTATGCTTTCCTATCATTATTACCTTCACAAATCAAAAACACTCAGTCAGCTGACACAGTGCCCGTTCACGGGCACTCTCCTCTTGTTATACATTTTATAAACCATTTAGCAGATGCTTCTGCACACTTGGTAGATGAATACACCAGCAAGATATTTGACCTAGTTTCAAGGATGTTGTGCCTTGAGTAAGTCTTCTTCCTCATCAATACATCTCTTTAAATATTGCTCCAAGAACTTTTAGATGTATTGCTAGGAATATAAACAAAAGCAATATAAAATCATATTGCTCCAAGAACTTTTAAATAAATGGCCAGGTTTGGGATGCCTTACCTATGTCCAAACATTCATGGGCTGCAAATTTTTTCAAGAGTTTAGATTTTATGTATGACCCCTGTTTCAAGAAAAACGAAAAACGAATTTCCAAAATAATAATAAAAAGAATAATAATAATAATTAAGCTACAGGAAATCACAGGCTCCAGTTCTTTTGGTGATATGTGTCACGTGACATCTCATTCAATGTCAAATGGGGCCACGGTGGCAGAGTGGTAACACTCTCGCCTCCCACCTCTGCGGCCGGGGATCGATCCCCGTCATGGCCGTAAGTGGGAAAGCTGGTAGTTGCTTGCCGTTGGTCGGCAGTTTACAGTACACAACCCTAGCGAACTCTATGTACTGGTTTCCTCTGCCCTTCCAACTACCCGTCGTGATATGACCTGTACAGTGTTGAAAGCGACGTTAAACCACAAATAAACAAATTCAATGTCAAATGACCTGAATTTCCCTTGAGGAATTCTTCTTCATGCATTGCATTGGATTGCACTGAGAATGATTTACTGTGTACCTCTATTAAAGTACCACTGTGTCAATAGTGCATTGTAAATTGTATTTTATGAGGACATTGTGATATTATTAACGCTCAATGATAGGAGAGGGTTATTGTGATCAGTTTGTTTCTGTCTGTCTGTCTTTCTGCCTGTGCACCGTTTTGCCCTTATAACTCAAAAACTATAAAATCAATCGAGCTCAAATTTGGTGGGCAGGTATTTCATGGGGTACAGACGGATTCTTCCAAATTTGGTGTAATTTGTTTGAAAATTAAAGTCAGGAGACAGGTTTTTAAATTTTTAATTGGGCATATACAGTGAAACCTACTTGTCTTCAAACAGGCTTTTTTTAACAATTTCTTTTTAATATCTTTTAAAGGTCTTTTAAAAGAAAAGAAAAAAAAAATTAAAACACAGCATTTAAAATTTTGCTGTTCAAAAAAATTTTAACCAAGATAAGGTGTCCAACTTGACAGATAATGATTTTCAATTGGGCATATACAGAGAAATCTGATATTCTTTATCACATAAGTAAAAAAATCAATATTTCGCAATCTGATGATGTCATTACTTAATGACGTCACAATGCAATTGTCATTGTGAGGTCACAAACCCTAGCTTGTGATACTTGCTGTCTTTAAGTAATAATATTTCTTCTCATTAAATTTATGTCTTGAAATTGACATAAAGATAATTAAGAGGGAGGTGGTGTATTTGTCATGTTTATTTATTTCTGTTGTTTTTTTTTTTTTTGTTTCAATTTTTTGACAGTCCATCAAAAAAAATTTACCCTGAGTGATTTTCACCAAGAAGTGGCTTTTAACCAATATATTTACCTCTACCAGGAGTTTATGTTTTTGTGTGCTTTTTTGTCTATTGGTCTGTCTGTTTTTGGCGTTTAGATTACTCCAGAACTAACTTTATAAAATTTTTTGTGAGTAGGACCTGGTCAAAGGAAGAAGTTACTAATTTTTGGGAAAGACCTGGATCATATTTTGGATACAAAAATCATGAATTTTCATAGGTCCCATTTCAATGTATTTTAATGATTTTAGCTTTCTACTTGATATTTCTTCAAAAGTAATGAGTAAATTTTAATGTTAAATTTTAAGTAGGAAGGGGCTAGCCATGGGAAGGAGTGATTACATTTTAGGAAAGATCCAGTTAATATTCTGGATACCAGTAAGCCTCCAAAATTTCTGGAAATGCCACCATGGTGGATGTGTTTTACTTTATAACACTTGTGAGACTGGTCACATCGAGTCGAGCGTTTTGCTCTCTCTGAGTGCATCTTGTTTACCATTGTTTCCTTTGGTTGCTATTCCAAAATGTTTTGTGTAAATTGCATACAAGAGAAGTAGCAATCTGACTGCACTTATTGTCTTTCGAAAATCTATATAAATGTCAGTATGTGCCAATTCTTATATTGAGAAAGGCTTTTCATGTTTCTAAATCTTATTGAACTTTTACAATGCTTAACCCTTCATGAAGACATATTCTAAGGCGCATAATCAAAAACATAACACATAAATATCCAGGAACATAAGCCGAGGTGAGTACTATGGAGAAAAGGTCAGATAACAAAAAGTATGAATTAGGGTGGGCATGCCTTTGCAAAGAAATAATATTTCAGCTTCCTTTTAAGAAAGAGAAGAGGCAATCAATGTAAATCTTTGGAAGATCAAAGGCAAAGCTACAATCAAATTGCTTGGCAACTTGTACCCTGGAACTTCAAACACAAGACCATCATTCTGACTTCTGTATCATACTGTCTGGATTTGAGAAAAGCTCCACAATATTTTAGGTAATCACTATGGAGTAAGTTGTACACCGGTGACTGTCTGGATTTGAGAAAAGCTCCACAATATTTTAGGTAATCACTATGGAGTAACTTGTACACCAGTGAAGGTAGTACACCGCCAATAGGTAGTCTTTAAGAAAAACAAGGCCGAAAGGTGTTTTGGTCCCCTAGCGCAAGCGCAAAGCCATCAGACGCACGAGTAGTGCACTGAAGCCGTAACCCATCCCAGTTCTAACGTAGGCCATCACCATTTAACTTCTGTAAAACGCAGCCATTGTGGCCACGCCACAACTTCTGCAAAAAACCGACAGTTATTGCGGCCATGCCACAATTCATGAAAGTCTGGAGACAAAAAAAAAGTGATCTCTAGAAGTGCGAGCTCTACTGAGGCTCGTGTTAAAAAACTCTTTTTATCTACAGAGTGAGTATGTGTGGAAAGATGCTTAATTAGGTTAAAAACAAAACAAGCCATCACAGACGAAAATATACTTACTTTTTCTCAATTATTTATCGTTTGTTTGGAATGAGTACATTGTTGACCTTCGTGTGGTGCAATTTTCAAGACCTCGATTTATCATTTACTGTAAGAATTAAACTTTATAAACTATCGTACAGCTTTTATTTTGGTTTAGCATGTGCTGCGCCTTATTTGATATTGCATTTGTGTTTATGCTGATAAAACTGATCAAGCTACTGTGAATGGATTAAATTTGAACAGTTTTGTATAAATGGTGGCAAAAAGTGTGAATTTACCATTTCATCTATGGACAAACAATTTTGGGTTCAGCCCAATTTTACTTTTCACTTCCAAACTTCGCATGTTCAGCCAGCAGGGGTATAATTTGTGGTTGTGTTTTACTTGCATTTTTACTTCTACATTAAGACTCCGTAAAATTAACCTGGATTGGCATGTTCCAAACCTTAATAAAGCTTGAATAGGATATAAGGACAGTAGATGTTTTTGGCAATGTACGTGCTTCAGTAGCTTCAGCTTTGTCACATACAACAGACTTCTGTTCTCCCCAAACTAGAAGATAAATGTATAAGAACTGGCCATGGGAGATCAGTGGAAATATATAAACACGTATTGACTTATAGACTTTTAAACTTAAATCTCTCTGTTGACTTTCAACAAACACTATTTTATAGTATAAATGAATCACCACCTGACCACCTTTTGTATAATCAAATTCAGTTTTGGAGTTTGTTGATGTTTTTGTTTTTTCTTATGAACTTAAAGTCTACGAAATAAACGTATACCCTTTCACAATTGTAAATCTTTTCAGTGTGTAACATTATACCAATGATAAGTTCACACCATATGGTGGACAACCCATAAAACACTAGACATTGTCCTGCAGATATATCAAGACACACACGAGGGGGTGAGTGCTAAAAGCCTGCACATCCCGGAGCTTGCATGTCCAAGGGGGTGTAGATATGACATCCTCTTACATCTAGGTGTGAAGTGACCATAACACAGCACCACAACTATAGATCCATGTGCTCAGCTGGAGGATATCACGACACTACCCTCTCCTTATCACACAGTGTCGAGAGCTCTCTCAAAATCAACAAATCTACCTCTACTACCTAAATGACCACATGCTTAGATAATAGATTTTTCAATTGAGCTGTCACCCCACAACCTCTTGATATATAGACCCTCCATAAATCTTGTAGACACATTTGGCATTTTAGCTCCTTTTTTCGCCTCAGTAGATCCCTTTTTGCTGACTTCTTTTTATGTCATAATCTCTGTGCTTTGTGGCAATATTTGGCCGATTGTTGAGGACACACTTGAGGCTGCCCATTGACACTGCAGGTGATCATTTACAGCTTTATAGAGGGCATAAATGGAAGTTGATTCTGCTTCAGTCAATATTTTTCAATCTATTGAGTTGCAGTAAAAGGAATAACTTGATTAAAAGGTGGGCTGGGTACAGTCCTTTTTAGTACTATTGCCACACTGTTATGACAGTTAATATTCATCACCGGAAGTGATCTTAATATGCAGTTTTATAAACGTGCCATTACATGTTTATTAAGACACTATTGTGTCTTTGTCCCCACAAAAGAGGGTGAATAAATATAACAACTTGATTACTTAAAATTCATTGAGATATAACACTTTACTAACAGGGAAAAACAGTAGTGAAGACACTTCTATGTAAGGACACAAAAAGTACAGCTTACAATTTTCAATGAATGGTAAATTTACGCCACTAACAGATTTTCCAATTATTCCTGTAGATAGAAGCAAATGGTACTTGTGAGTTACAAGTAAAGTTTTAAACAATTTGAATTAGTTTGAATCTTGCTTTTGGCCTCTTGTCAAGTTGGCGGTGATTTTGGTTTATGTTTGATGTTCAGTTATTGTATATTCTGTTATTTGTTTTCTGACCCTGTCTTCTTATATCCTGGGTTGTCTGCTCTACGTATTAACTTTTATTTCGAGGAAACATCAGTAGTTTCATTAAAGTTTTACAAGTTCTGTGATAGTACCTTATGCCCCTGTTCCACCAAAGGACTAAGCCCCGACCCTGTCCCCGACCCTTAATCGTGGACAGTCTGTGACAAAAAAGGTAAAATGGGCGGGACTACTGAAAGTCTGGGATTAAGTTCAGATCGGCCTGAGGAGGCCCCAGACAGTAACAGACTGGTCTGGGACTAAGAACCGATTAAACCATTTTTCTAGTCATAGACAAACTGACTGGGTCCCAGGATGCCTCAGGCCTCCTGGGACTAAGGCCCGACTAATCCACGATTAAGTCCCGACCCTCCAAGGTGTCCTGAGGCGTCCCCAGGCTTCCCCAGACTGAGATGGCCGATTCTTGTTTTGCAATGGGACTAAGGGTCGCAGGAGGCCTGGGACTAAGGCACTACGGGTCGGGGACTGAGGGTTGCAGGCGGCCTGGAACAACATAGGACTGTGTAAATTTGATCTGAGGAGGCCTGAGGAAGCCTGGGACTGGACATTTTGTTTATGGCGGAAAAAAATAATTGGTTGGGGTCGGGAGAAATATCAAACATGTTTGATTTTTCACACGGCCTCAACCGACCACAACCGACCCTTACAGGACGCCTGGGACTAAGCAAATTTTTGCAACCGACCCCCCCAAAACCCTTAGTCGGGAGCCTTAGTCGTGTGGTGGAACACCCACATTAGTTAGCTGTATTCTCATCTTGATCTCATCATTGCCAAATTATAATCTATTCCTGGCCTCATCATGTTCTTTTGAGCCTTTTAAATATCAACATGACTGAAACAATAGAAGTAATTCCCTTTTAATTAATTCTTATTGTTATTGATAATAATAATTTTGTCCAAACTTTGGGGATAAATACAGGCGGTTATACAGAACACAGACGGTTATAAAACAAAGAGGTAGTATTGTCAGCTAAAAATCAAAATTATAATTTTGGCATGGCAAAATATGATCGTTAGTATTCGGACAATAAATAAACTGACTCGTGTCCCAATCATTACCCAGTCGTGTTTACCTGAAAATGCCTTGTGTGTCTAGAAAGTAGCGCTTTACCCCCAAAGCAAACTGCAAAAACCATGCAATATTTATCAGTAGACAGTCAAAATATTTTATGTTTGAAAAACCAAAGAGTTGTTGAGCTGGGTGGTTAGATAGATCAACACACACTGATCAGCCCATGTCTTTTGATATACACATTGGCAACATATTGTATTTTTTTCCAGGAAATCCCTCCAGGGGTCAGGAGTAAGCACACAGCGGGGAGGAGGAGGCAGGGGGTGTGATAAGTGGGTGACGTCATGTGCACACTAGGACCAGCTTATCTATTTACCTTTACCAGGGACACTTACCACCTGTCAGGCGGAGTTTGCACCAGTGATAGCCACTTGCTCAAAAATTACAGTAATCCATCCAAATTTAATGGCTTGGTGATTGTCACGTTTGACAAATTATCACCTAGTTCTGAGGTCTTCGGTTCAAATCCAAGTTTGACTTTCTTTACAACTGTTGTAGTAAGGTCAACTGACACGTAGCTTTCGGAAAATATCACTTCATAAAGAGATGTTAGTTTGAGAGGAGGTGCTCATGAAAAAGACATGAAACACATTTATTGTGCATAGTTGTGACACCTGCTGAACAAAGTCAAAGTCAAGTTGGGGTTATATGCCCCCCTCAGTACATCCAACATGTTTACAATGTGTTAAATTCGAACCCATGTAAGCAGTGGCGAGTGTCGAACAGCTAAATTTGAAACTTGTTGTCTGAAGACATGTCCACAAACTTAGAAGAACTGGGGCCTTTGTTCATTCTTGCCAAATACAAAAATAGAAAAAAATGCACTCCTGCATTTATAAAATTACATGGCATCATAACTGTGTAATCTTTCTTCATATTGTTATGGACATACATATACTCTTATACGATTTTATACTGACCTGTAAGCCTAAATGGCTAGGTGTTACTATATTTTGTTTGAGTAAACCCTGTATAACTCACCGTCAGTAAGATAATTAATTAAAATTAATTAAAATATTATCTATCTATCATTACTGCATACATTTGTATAGCAAACTTAGCATGGTGCGATAATTGAGTAGATTACAGTAGCTATTCAGGCAGTGGTTTTAAAGTGACAAACATGGCTTTAAATGTCAGGTGTAATCAAAATATGAACTGTGCTTATTATTTATTTGATAGTGGGTGAAATGTTGACATATTCCACCCTGTCTTAACAGGTGGTTGTTAAACTAGATACACCACCAACCTTTAAACTCCTCTGCTACTATTGCTACTTTACTACCCTGGATGAAATTTTTTCCTGACTGAGTAATTCTTGAGCTATGTTAATTAACAAGCTAAACATGTGGTCAGAGACACCATGGGTAATATTTACTGTAAACTAGTACTTACAAACAATTCAACACACTTTATAAGTTTGACAAATATATTTGATGTAGTTTGAAACAAAGCAGATCATATTACTATATGGTTAAATTTTTTAAGCAAGCACTTTCTTTTAAAATGATTTCAACAGCATTTTAATATTACAGGATTCCATAAGAAAATCAGGAAAAATGACCCTCTGGATAATTAATTGATATAGAAAACTGACTTCCCCCGAATATGTGAGGGTGGAAAATTGCACTCCCTGAATTTTTCATGGTTATGGAAAATCCTTTAGTATTCATCATACCCTATCTTTGGTGGTAAAATGCAAATGATTCGTCATTATAAATCCCATAGTTTATTTAAATCGTTAATGTAACTTTACTTGGGATATTAAACAAAATACTACAGTACACAGGACGCATGCAATTAATTTAGTAATTTAATGTGAGCGGTATGTGATTGAACTTCAGTCAGTCACATTCAAATACCAACTCCAATTGCTGTAAAAATAAAATCTTTTAAAAGACTTTCTTTATGTCAGAAAGTCTATGAAATGGACTTTAATCCAATGACAGTATGCTAACAAAAGAAAATCCTTTGCAAAAGCCTTGCACACTGGTTTTAATGTAAATATACAATTTAAGTCACATTGTGTATTTGTTGTCCTAATGTGGGTGTTCCACCACACGACTAAGGCTCCCGATTAAGGGTTTTTGAGGGTCGGTTTCAAAAATATGCTTAGTCCCAGGCTTCCTGTAAGGGTCGGTTGTGGTCGGTTGAGGCTGTGTGAGAAATCAAACATGTTTGATATTTCTCCCGACCCCAACCGATTATTTTTTCCCGCCATAAACAAAATGTCCAGTCCCAGGCGTCCTCAGGCCTCCTCAGACCAAATTTACACAGTCCTATGTGGTCCCAGGCCGCCTGCGACCCTTAGTCGCCGACCCTTAGTCCCAGACCCTCTATTCTTAGTCCCAGGCTTCCTGCGACCCTTTTTTAGTCCCATTGCAAAACAAAATTTTAGTCCCATTGCAAAACAAAAATCGGCTTTCTCGGTCTGGGGACGCCTGGGGACGCCTCAGGACACCTTGTGGGGTCGGGACTTAATCCTGGGTTAGTCGGGGCTTAGTCCCAGGAGGCCTGAGGCGTCCTGGGACCCAGTCGGTTTGTCTACGACAGGATCGTGGTTCAAACCGACCAGAAAAATGGCTTAGTCTGTTCTTAGTCCCAGACCAGTTAGGGACTGTCTGGGGCCTCCTGGGGCGTCCTGAGGCCGATCTGTAGTTAATCCCAGACCTTCATACCGATTCTGTCTTCCACCCCATTGGTCAATTTTTTTTCCATTTTTTCCAAGACTACCCACGATTAAGGGTCGCCGACAGGATCGGGGCTTAATCCTTTGGTGAAACTAGGGTATTATTAAACACCCGAAAATGTTACTGTTAGACCACAACGGAGGAGTTAACCCATCTTAAGATAGGCTATAGCCCAACTTAGGTTCATGTAATAATGCTAATTAGATCAATTATTTTGTTAGTTAATTTAATTATGTAATTAATGTGTAGACAAGTTGTGTGTTCTCTGTTCCTCTGTGATTTTCATTCAATGAAGATACAGTTGTAACATTTTAAATATAACCCATTACATCATCAGCCAAATTCTTCTCATTTCACACCCAGTAATTTTCCACTCAATTCACCACACCTCCCTCTCTCTGCCTTTTTTTTCAACCTGTATCTTTTCATATTCAGATCTGCTCACACATTCTGACAGTATCCAAACATCCCTCCACCCAAATCATTCCCCCAATCTGACCCCGCCAATTTGCAGCCGACCTTTCTTCCTGGGAATACTACCTGTTTATATCTTCCTGACAATTTTATCTTTTCAATTTGGGATAAATCATTGTGTCTAGCTTGTAATGTGATGCAAACTGTGCATACAGAAACAGGAATTTCAGAGAAACAAAATAGAAAAAAATCCCACCAGCCCACCCCTCTTTTCCACCTCTTCTCTTTGATTTTGGGTATAAATATTCTGTTCTTTAAATCTTCAGTGCACTTTGGTTTAATCACCAAGATGACAAAACCAAGTGGTCCTTGTGTGGAGTTACTACAGTAAATAGTTCAGACATCGGAGATAAAGCTGTGTAGTGTTTTGCCCTGAAGGTTTTCCCCTGTGTGTATTTTTTTGTATTTTTGCTAGTGTTTCAGATGTTTGTCTGTTTTTCCATCTTCATCTTGTGTATTTACAATAACACATTTCTCTGGGTTTTTTTACAGGCTGTGAACAGACAGGTTCCCGTCTGAAGGAAACCTCAAGGTATTGCATCCCAGAGTTGGTTGTTTTATGGCTTCTGTTAGAGTAAAATCATTAAATTGTGCATGAATTTAAACTGGGCTATTGCAAGGACATTATCATCTTGTATGTTGTAATCTATTAGCCCATTAAATTCAATTATTATTTAATTGGGGTTTTTATTATTTCTACCATTTTCGCTCACCAAAGGAAGTTCTTTTTAGTAAACCATTTATGTTTTGGGGTTTATTTTTCATTGTCAAACTTGTATTACATACATTTATATATTTTCATACTTTGAATGCAAATAATCAAGTTATTTCTATCGATTTGGCGTATCAATCATGTTATGTGTAGGTTTTGTTCTGGTATACATTAATTCAGAAATTTCTTTATAAAACGTTTTCTTCAATGTTAACAATTATTTCTTTCTTATGCTGGTAGCCGAGGGTATATTAATGTCACTGAAAGCTAAACGCAGTTTCACAGTTTAAACTAATCTATGAAAACTAATGCATGATAAAAAGTAAAAACAACACGTGATTTAATAAAATGTTATTACTACAAGGAATCCATGTATTCAATCATACAGTTTGTAAAGCATTTTTCGTACAGGAATGCATTCCATTCATATTCCTGCAAGATTAAATGCTTCTTTTAAGAGGAGAGCAAATAAATTAACTTTGTCCTGCAATAGTTTTTAACTGTAGCTGAAGTGACTTCATCTTTATGAAAAGCTATTCTATTTTCTGTTTGATCTCATGATATTAAAATAGAGTGACTTTCTCTCAATAGAGACTGTAGTTCCATATCTTTCTTTTGTGGTGCATAGTGTGTAATATAGCGCTGATCATAATGATATAAAATAACACATGTTGAGAAATCCCTCTTAGAGCAAATATTGGTCATAATGGTGATCTTAAGTAGTTAATTATTTTTTATTATTTCCATGCAATAAAGTATTTCTAAATAAGAATAATTTTAAGATAAACTGACGGCAGAGATATGCAGTTTTAGATCATTATTATAAAACAATTATTCATATTTTAATATATTATATATCAGTTGTATTTTTTACCCATTATGAATCCATTTAAGATGATCTCAATGAAATATAAAAACCCCATTTGTGAACCATTCCTTGGTATTGTCACAGACAATAGCTCACAAATTCCACCATACACAGATGACTTACAATGATCACTCTCATGAAGTGGGCTTGCCCCCAGTTAATCTACTGTACAGAAACCGTTTAGCAGGTGACACTCGAGATTTGTGGCAGTATCTCTGAAGGACACTCTATGGTTCTATTACCTGATGGGATATTGTTAATTCTTTTTAATTTCTACCCCTTTTATCTGTAGAGTTTAACTCTTCAACAGTTACAACAGAAACCTCTAAAGACGAATGAGTGGAAAACAGACACAATTAAATCAGGGTGGTATTTTCTGTAGCCTTACTGCGACCTTGTATTATGTATGTCTTATGTATGCCAGAGGTTTATACAACTGTTAGAAATAGACAGAGATAAAAGTTTATAAAGCAGTATAAATTATGAAATTATTCTCCCAAGTGTCTCTGGTCACTTTTAACCTGCAAATAACTCAAGGTAAAAATACGGATATCTGGTTAGTTACTTTAGTGCAGTTATGTCATGGTTTTGTTACAGTCTCCATTTTGGAATACTTCTGTTTCTTCTTGCAATCCTTGAAAGCCCCCGTCGAAACTGGGAAATATATATTTAATTTGTAATTTTTCTTGTGACATTATTAGTGAAATTAAAATTAGTTCTCTTGTGGCGATTTTTAAGCTTCAGACGGGGTCATACCCTGCTTTAACTGTCTATCTCCCTTCTCATTGTTTTAATGTAGACTTCATACATTGCAGTTTAGTTATTGAAACTTAAATCTTTTGCGCAGACCTATAATGACACTGTGGGATATACATTAAAGTAATTTGAATATCCTGAGCTTTGACAGGGCTACTCCTCACTTACATGTAAGATCCAAGAGGAGAAGAGAGAGTTGTAATGGTGGCAGTGATGGAAGGACATGATAAGAAGATTGTCCTATGATGACACCCAGTCTAGTGGGCTCTTCACCACTTTCACAAACATTCCTTGACATACCCAGTACCTCTCAACTCTCATTACTTACTTCTCCATTAACTTTAAAGCCACTTAGTCCTGGTAAGAACAGAGAATCGTATAATGCTGGTTGACAAAAAGTGTCACTCTTTTGGTTGCTAATTAAGTTACTACACGTCGTTCAGATTGTGTACAGACCTAGAAATTTCTACATGTATATGCTTAGGAATATAGAACACAAAAGTACGTTCTGTCCAGAACTAAATTAAGTGAAACTGAACATAAAATTAAAAATGCATTTTAGCGGGAGGGGGATAACGCCATTATTTGGAATAAATATACATAATTAAGCGGTGTCATGATACAAACACTTGAATAATTTCTTGCAGTATTTAAAAATCCTAGCATATTTTACGCTGAAAAGTAATTAGTTTACCCTTCCTCATATTTTACTAAAATCCATTACTTCAGATTGAAACACACATTAGTTTTCCTGTGAGCACTGATAATTATGTGGAACAAAATTGATAGCACATCACCCTCTCAGTTTATTGTTAGCAATCAACTAACAAACGGCGTGCTGGTAAATTTGCAACAAATAAATGAGCAATTATCACATCTGATTTCCATCTGAATGGATTATCTGTACTTGTCCCCGTCTGACTTGTGACACCAGCCACAGTCTGTATGGCTGAATAGGTGGCTGATGACAAGGTGTTACAATCAAAACTGTCCAGTGGACAAATCTCTTTGCAGTATAGACTGACTTGATGATAAAAAGGTTTTGTGTTTATATGTTGTGTTGAATGCGGATAACCATAACAAATCATTGAATGTGTACATTTAATGGCTGAGTTGTGGAATGTGTAGATTTAAAGGCTTAAATCATTGAATGTGTAGATTCTTGAATGTGTAGATTCAATGACCCAAGGCATGGAATGTATAGTTAAATATGAAATTCTGATATAGATTGCAAAGAAATAATTTATAACCTACATTGGATATTTCCTAGCATAATAATATGAAGCAATTAAATTAATTTGAATAAAGGTGGTAAATTTCATGAATTAACATAAACAAGTATCAGTCTACAACATTAAAATTAATAAACATATATGTCATGACTTGAATTTCATATATCTCATCACATTATTTTCTTTACTGTCTTTATATTTTGTACATCACTTATATTACACAATAAGCTTTTGTGGCATCATTCTGCTATTGCACAGAATATTTACTTGTTTATGCACATCAGTCCTTCCTGATCAAAGCCATTATGAAAGCTGAATAATATGCTCTACTTTAATCCACAAATATTAAAACATTTTGCCTCCCAATCAAAGAATGAAGGAGAAACAGTTAAGTCTTAGTAGTAATTTATGGTCTCTAAAGTGTATGATTCTAAAATGTGACAGCAATTAATTCATTTATTGATGTGTGAAATTTGGGGATTTATTTATAATTAGTCACACAATAGCACCCATATAGAGGTTTATTGGGATAATATAATGAGAAAACAGATTAAGATAAACATGTTTTATTAAACAACAGTTTGTTATAAGACATAACTGTGTGACTGCCTACCGATATATACTTATTTAGTTGATATCAACAGATGTGATATTAAGAAAATGGTAAAAATAAGTTACATTTATGCAGTATCAATTACTTATTTCCATTTTTTTAAAGTTATTATACACATTCAGTTACTTTAACTGTTGAATGTACACATTCCACAGTTAAACCATTGAATGTACACATTCCATGGCTGACTGTTATTGAATGTGTACATTCAATGGCCAAGCCATTGAATCTACAGATTCAATGACTAACACATTGAATGTATACATTCAATGGTTATCTACATTCAATACAACATATATAAGACAGTTTAAGGTTGTCGTAAATAAGTATTAACTGAACAAAGTTTGGGAAATTGGACGGGTTATTTGGGGATCTGGAATGGCCCACAAACTGTACTTTTTTTCTTTGTGGTGAACTATAACAAAATTCAAATTTGAGTAAATGAATCAGTTTCAATGGTTAATTATCACCATAAAATGCAAGTTCAAGCATAATTGAGTACGTGTTGCATGCTTCATTAAAATTAGTAATTAGCATTTTACAAATTAAGTGAAAGTTTGAGGGTAGCCCACTTCCAGCCACATTTTAAAATATTCTTTTTTTCTTCTCTGAAATGCAGATCTAACATTTTCCATATTACTTCTGCTTCCTATCCAAGAAACAATGGTGACTTTGTGTTCATGTCCCCCTCCCACTGTTTGGATAACAATGTCATTGCAAGCCACATGTGCAGACGGGGGTAGTAGATTACAATAATCACATACTGATAAGACCATAGTATGTGTACTTATTACAGGTGATGAGGTGGGAGGGTGGTCAAACTGACAGAGTGACAAGCTGCAAAGGGGCCAACCTGAGAAAGGTGTGGCACTTAATTCCAGCTTTTAAATAAATGTATAATTAAATATATGCCTGTAAATATACTCAAACATGCTTCCAATGACTGCAATAAGGTGCCCATGAAGAAGCCATTGGAATCTTGAAAAAAAAACATACTTTTATTTTGCAAACAGAATAAGTTATATATAATTAAGTTGTTATATTTCTTTACAGGAGTAAACTATAGCTGTCATGCAGACAGGTTCTGTTGATTTGGTTCACCAACTATAACACACCATGTAGGTCTACCACAGAACTGTACATAGGAAGCTGAATCCATCAGCCACTGTGTGTAAACAGTGTCTAGTAATTGGCAGGCAATTAGCTGGTCATTAGAACAAGTAGCATCCCTGCTGATGAGACAGGGATATGCTCTCCATCATCCACTCCCCTCCCTCAGATAGTCTCCACCAGTCCTAGTGGGAGCTACTGATACTCCTGGTCTGATATTACCAAAGTACTTCAGAATGGAAAGCAATGGTTTAAGGTAGCTCTTACATCAAGTATGAGGTTTGCTCAACAGTCTTTACTTTTCACTAAGACGTCCAGATGACTCACCATGTTATGGTTCTTTGTGGTTTGGTTGATTTTCAAGATACCCACATTTTGTATCTCTTAAAGAAATATGAGATTTTCAAGAAATAGTTAATGCTTTAGTTGACTGTATAACTCTCCAGTTTAAGTTTGATCTAGCCACTTCAAGCACTGTAGCTGTTAGATAAGCATGCTTTGGTAAACAAGTGCTCTACTCACCAGCTACTTGCAATGTTACTCATCAGAGGCCATGCCACGTAAATATCTTCCCAACAATACAGGTGGCATTAACTGACAACCCTGTATTTCTCCGAGACATGGTAAATATTATACAGCAAATAATTTGTTTCCTGGAAATGATATAAATGGAAGGGGGGATTGGGAGGTTGAATAGCCACACCAAAAAGCGAAATAAATGAGCAAAGGATAGATCAGACCAATTTAATCTTGGTTACGTAAGTCTTCCTTATCTCTCTTGGCTTTGCTATGAAAGCAGGAATTCTACAGCAGGTTTCCATCACTGATCCTGTCTCTCTTGATATGATAATTATCATAAAACCAAAGTAGGAGTAAAAACTTAAGCTCAAAATTACAAATTGTGAAATAGCTAGAAAGCAACTCACAAAATGACATATATTTTAAAGAATGCTATGCATGTACATGCGTACATTGATATGGAAAACAGGTTTTGTGGGTGGAGAAAATAAAATAAGAGGGAGAATCTGACCAAGCAGTAATAGTTCATTCTTGGTGTTCCTAAGATTAAGAGTAATAGCTTCCAAAATCTTACTCATTCTTTCTATTTACCTCTGACGTCCAATCCTTTCTTGAGAAGTTCACATACGTACATACCACATTGCTTCTTGATATCACAGATGATTTGACTGATCAACGAGGTAGGATGAAGGGGCTTCGGTATCTCTGGGAACTGCTCTGAGCACCAAAAAACTGTAACTTTGAAGCCAGCCTATTTACGGAATCTTGACGGTATTATCAGGAAGGCACCTAGGGGCTGCTGAAGAGAGATGTATAAATTTGAGTAAAGTGATGCAAAGGCGGATGATACCACGCCACTAAACAAAACAACCCGCCAGACCTTGATAGTGAAGTGATTATCAATTTTTCTTCTGGCCCAAATGAGGCCGATGATTTGAGATTTCGCAGGTTGGCTTTGGGTTTCACTAGTATATCCTGAGGATCCAGATAAAGCCAGATAGCAGGAGTGTCTGGTTTTCTCTGTGGATCTCACCGCAGTGAATGGACCTCTGTCACATTTCCACTTTGCGCGTCCTATTCCGGGGTTTTACGCTGCAGTGAGTTTTAATTAACAAGTCCATTATCTAGCCAGTGAAATGGACGAACACAACGTGACAGGAAGCCCACCTCGCCAACGGCAAACTATAAATCTCTCGCTGTTTGTTTTCGGGATGTGAAGTGTTTGTAGTTTTGCAGGCTTCATTAAGGGACAGGTAATTAATGTAAGATTGAAGCCAAAGATTAATGTTTCCCCACCCTACAAGGTTCTTCATCTGTATACATGTATCAGGTGTAATTTGTTCACAAATTAATCTTGCTGGCTCGCCTACAGAAAGTTAATTTGAATGTGAATCTCAAAAAGCCATCTATCTACTTCATGATGCATCCAATTTTTAGTCGAGCCATAAACTGAGGTATTCAATATCTCTGGTTTTTGTTCCAGATGTTAAATGGTTTTCCTTTTATGAATTAAACATATGATTTTAATAAAAAGTGATAATAAAGTGAACACTTTATCTAAGAGTCATAAAATGAAATATCGATTTTTAAAAATAAAGTAGTGATGAAAAGAGTTATTTTTTTCATAACAGTTAAAATAAAATGTATTCTAGTGTTTGGAAATTAGTTTTAAATCTCGAAAATTGGTATTTTTAGAATTATGCAATCATTCTTATTAGCTACATTATTAATAACATTGCACAAGATTATATGCTTTATGATGGTCTAGTGTTCAGGACTTTTGCAATTTACCAATGGTGAGCATCAAAGAACTCAGTGGAATTCAAGAAATGTAACCAATTATCAAGTGTTATTGCAGGCCATTGTCAGAGATAACTTCTATTGTATGACCTTCGATGGTGTAAAGTATTGGTGGTGAAGTGTTTGTACTCACACATTTATTGAAATGTTAAGAACATTCTGTGTAAACTGTACTCTGACAATATAGCAAAGGCATACTGGATTAATGTATTAATAAATTTAAATTGACAAAATGGTCCAGTGAGGGGCTGTGGAGTGCACTTCTGTCCGATAAAAGACAGTATTGAGAAGATACAGGTGCTGTTTGCCTATACAAGTCTGTCAAACAGCCTTCCAACTGGCGTACCGACTGTAACTCAGTTTTTGTAACAACACAAGGTCGCAAACAAAAATGTTTAAAAATGCACAATAGATATCAATATCGTTTAGTTATGTTTAAAGTTATCAGGATGTCAGTGAGAATTTAACTTTGATAGCTAGAGATATCGGTAAGCATTTCTGACACTTCTTTACAGTTCATGCAAAATTAAAAATTCATATCAGAAATTGAAATTTGGTGTGACATTACACAAGTGAAGTTTTATAAAGAGTAGTTATCATTGACTTATAAAATAGGCTAAATGCACACTGAACCACTAAAGATATACTAATAAAACACCAAGTTCCGAGTTCCCTGAATGTGCATTTATTATTTCAATAGTCTTTGAACAAGACCAGGTGTCATTTACAACTACATATATGATCACAATAAAGTGCTCTTTGACATCTCCATTATGTGTGGTGGTAAATGCAGATGCCCAGATAAAAAGATGACATAGATGAAGGGAAGTGAGTTGGCTATTGTTGACATTAGTGGAGATTTCCTCTTACATTGTCCTCATCCAATCTACCTGAATCCTACCTTCCTAAAGACATAAAAAGGTACTGTTTAGTATAGCCTTTCTAAGACCCTGGATTAAAAGGGCAAAATAATTTTTCAACTTAAAACTTGATTTTTAGTACATACCTTTTCACAATTGGGGTCAGATTGTGTACAGGTCACCCAATATGTTCTACAAATTGCCCTGAGTTGGATTCGAACTCACAACCTCAGAGGTGAACCAAGTGACTACGTGTCAAACTTGATAATTACTGGGCAAACGAGGCCCCAGAAATCAGTTCTATTGATACTCTGTTTAAGGAGTCCTTATCCAGGACTGCTATTACAAATCCAGAATATTATGTTATTTAAAACCAATGAGCAACACTTGGTCATATTTATTCTCTGAATGGAACACTATATATCAATATTTCTTGAAATTTTTATGTAACACTGGGGTTGGATTCTCATTCTGGAAATTCTCTTATTCTTAGAATATTCTAAAAAAATATTTTATAAGATTATTTTCTGACCAGGAAAAGTTTCTAAGAATTAGAATTTTTCTATGTTTTCGTTAAAGATTATTATCTGAACAGTGTTTCCTTTTATAACTTGTACATTTATGCCTGTCAACAGCTGAAACATTAATGCTGTATGATGTCTGCAACTTAACATTGTTAATATTTGTATTTTAAAAATTCCCTGGACTTTAAAATTGATTTTTTCTTTAAATGGTTATTTTCATAGAAAATTTTGGAACAAGACAAAGTCTATAATAATAATAATTATTATTATTTATTTGAATAAAAAAGACTCAGATCTAGTACTTACTATTAAATGGCTCTTATTTGACTGTTAAACAATTCAACAGACAGGCAGTTCTTTGTTCTCACATATCATTAGACAAAAACTCAGTGAAAGTTTGATTTTCTTATTACAAATTTTGTGCATACACCAATCAATGTAACTATAACAATATACATACACACAGTGACATACATTGACATAAATGTAACAGAACTTGTTATCAGGGTTGTTCAGGATCTTGCTGTCCTAAAGTACTAGTGGGAGTTTGAGTTTTTGTCCACCAGAGTGATTATCTAATTTACAAAATAAGGAGAATATGTATTAGATTTAGTAACAGATGGGAAGATCAATGCCAAAAGGACATAACTCTTTTAGATTATAGTAGACTTTTTGAAAACACCCAGACAGGTCTGTAAGCTTTTATAAAGGCTAGTTCCATGACATAAAACATAACGGTACAGTTTTGGGTAAATTACTACACGACTATCACATCTCATCTACTAGACATAACTGCAAAATTTATGATAAACCTTATCCATACTATACATGTGGTATATTATATAGATATTCCTTCAAGAAACATGTGATTTAAAAGTATATTATGCATATCAGATAATAGTGTGACAAAAATTAAATCCCAGAAACAATTTGTACCCTGATATATAATACATTTGAACTCGATACATTCTTTAAAAACGACCTGCAAGTTTAGCTTGGTTTTCCTTCATCAATTTGCTGAAATAACACCATTGTAGCAGCTTTTTGTGTGTATATGAGGTGGGTATTATTGATAAACACTCGAGGTATTGTCGGGGAGAATGCAGTCAGTTTGTAAAGTGTTCAAATTGTGGTTTTTGTGGATAACTTGTGGTAAACTGAACCCAAACAGTGGCAAGTTTATACAGCCTTCCTTCAAGTAACTTCACAGTGGAGTTTCATCTCCAGTGATACATTTCCTCTTCTTTGAGTTTTGGTTTTCATGTTTCTATATATTTTCAAAATAATATGACATTTTTGAAGCAATGTGCCATCAAATAATGATGCTTAACGTTTCCTGGTGTCTCTCAGGTTTTTCCTTGTGTTGGCCTCTACTGAAAGGATGAAAAAATTGTCCATGATCAACCCAATGAATATCATTTGGCCCTGTCTTTGCAAACTCATCAGAAAATGCGGACATTTGACATTTACACTTACAACATACTTTATTAGTGTAATATGCCATCAGGATACGGTAAAAATGGCTTGTCTTGTAAAATTTATAATATATAACTTTTGGGTCCAAACTTTTGTTCTAAAATATTTATTGGGTAAAACATCAACATAATAAAATGTATGGGTCACTGGTATGGTTGTCAGTGGTGCTTTTGTGGCAAAGTGGTCACTAGTATTAAAGCCCAGCTCTGCTGTTAGAAAATGAATTTGAATAAAATATATTTTTGTCAAAATCTGTCTTATTGTGTAAATTTGAAATGAGATTAGTTTGATAAATAGGGCATTAATTTTAGCTTTCAAAAACATACGTGTATCATTTAGTAAACCCTCGAAAACAATATTCACCGTTATTTCTTATTTCAATAATAATTATCCACTTTTTTCAGCTTTCGACACTTGAAAGATAAATAGATTTGCAAAATTATTTGAATTTAGCCCGTATTGTTTTCCACAAAAACGTAATGGATTAACCATACGTGTAAAATAATTATGGGTCTAATTCTCGAGTGGTTTCAGTGCAGAATCTTGAAGAACCCAAATTCCATCATGAGCCTAACATATACAGAAATATGTTGCAAAGTCAAATATAAATTAACAAATTCAACAAAAGAACAATGATTTGTCATCTATATATTTCTTATTGAGCGGCAAACACGCGCATGCGCAGGCTAGGAAAACAAATGAAAAACTTGCAGGGAGAGGGTGTGTGTACTGGCTGGCCATCTTCTTGTCACAGGCAGGTCACAGAGTGCTAGTCCCAGGTACAGGGCAGCACGCTTGTAACCCCAACCCAAGTCTTATCCCTGGAACTTATACCCTTCATTAGCCATCCTCAATCAGAGACCAATATATACACTCACCAACTAGGATTCACATCAACACTTTTACATCTTCTGTACATCAAGCGAGGAACCGACATTCGTAACCTCAAGTGTCCTAAGGTTAGGATGGATGTAAGAATAATGCTTACACAATTACAGCTGTAATATGTAGGTATCATTTATTCAAAATTGTCAAAGGAAATATAATATATAATGTTTTGAAAGGTGTACAATAGGGAAAAGCAGTAACATTTTCAAATCTCACAGATTTGTGTTTTAGGTGAACATAGATGGTTGATAATATGTTAATAAAAATCTTCTTTTTATCAGTGAAAACAAGATGGTTGATGACCTAGGCTTTAGCAAGCTCCAGTGGCTGCCACAAGTGATTGGTAAGATCAACAATTTACCATCATAACACCACTGACTTTTCATTAGAGGACCAGCTTCTGTTGTGGTCTCCTTCAACTTTCTGCTCCATCCACCAAGTCTTGTGAAAGGCGCAGGTAAATAAACTATATTTATAAATAAAGGAAATATATAAACAGAAATATACAACACTGAAAGCATACAAACATATCTAAATATATTGATTTTTGTTGACAAATATTCTCTTTCAACAAAAATGCTGTATCAGGATAGACCCTCATAGTATCCAACACATCTTTAGCGACATTTATACCAACACCCATAGATTAAGAGTTTAGAGATAAATGACAAACATATATTGGTTACAAGGCATTGAGATTCATCTACTTTTTGAGAAAAAAAACTACCTAGATGTGATGTATTATAAATATATGGGATGCTCTTCTTCATATCTTATTTATTTCCGAGAACATCTATCAACAACATTGAAATGTTTTACAGTTTACACCAAAGAATGCTTAACCAGTTTGTTGTAAGCTATTTAAATGAGCCATAATAAGACTTGGTCCATAGATGAGATACATACTAATTGCAACATTCTTTTTAAAAACATCTTGCCCCCAGTAGAATACACGACTGACTGGCCCAATATAGAGCCTGCCATTGATACAGATGCAACAAGAAGTAGGTACAGGAGGTGACTACAAGTGTACTGAATGAACCCTATGCCCTCTGTTGTTGCCCCATTCCAACCCCTCCCACCCCAAATCTGCATACTCCTCCAGCCCCATCTTGTTCACAAATTCCTATTTATCTTCAGCGACTCTGTTTATACTCAAAGCATAACCTTCACACTGTTCTGATATTGTTTTGGAGTTTCAAACAACAAGAGGCTCTTCTCAATTGTTTTTAGATATTTCCTCTTAAAAGGAAGCAAAAGAGCCATTGAATTAGATTCTTCCTTTCTGAGGTTATACATACAACCAATAGAAAAAGCCCACCCCCTTTACTGTCATATGGATGTGAATATTTGTACAAAAAGCGGAAATTGCTAACTGTATTCTTTATAAAGATAATATCAAAACAGCCACAAAATATCAGTTAATGCAAAAAAGGGTTGTTACTGTCAAAAACTACACATGACAAAAATTTGAATATACATTACATCAGTGACAAGTGACAAATTCATACAATATAAAATTGAAAAGTAAAAAAGAAAAAGCTAAGAGCAAAATGTAAAACTTACCCTTTCTGATAGAATCGTCTGTAATTGTAAATTGAATCATACAAGCTGTCATTTATTTGACGGAGGTATATACATAATTACATGTATAGACCTTCAATATATTTCAGACACACTGATAAAGCAACAGCATTTCTCAACCACGTAAGCCTGTAACTGACACCCAAATTCCAAGTTACAAATCCACTGTTTTCTAACTTGAAATATTGAAATTGTTATAAGGTATTCATTCTGTGTATATTTTGTGATAAACATAATGGATTCCAGAGAATGTAGCCAGGTCCAATATCCCCCCCTCCCCCCCCACACACACAAAAAAGTCCAAAATGTTGGTTAAAATTAAAAATGACAATCCTGACAGAGTGACAATTATTGATATTTTAATGCCCAGTTCATACCATGACATGCTAGAGTCACAAGCCGGCTTGTCTAATTTCATTTCTGGCTTGGTCCGCTTTGTATTTTGGTAGAACATTTTCAGCGGGGTTAGTGGTTGGGTAGGATACTTCAGTGTAATTTGGCACAACTACTATGAAAATGGTTTGTGTTCCTCATCGGTTTCTTAAATGTTTGAAAAACCTCGCAGAAGTCTTCACAGACTGTACTAAGATATACATGCCAGAGGGTGACGGGTGGATGGATATTCCGGGGGCTCATTCTTCAGGGTGTCTTATCTGGATATGCGGTTCTTTTTTTTTCAGGACCGTAAGGTCAAGGTCATCAATCAGAAAGTAAATATTTACAGATGCATAAGTATTGAAAGATGTGACTGAACATTACCAATATTACCCAAGTTATTTACTAGAGCCAGTACAGCTTGCTTTTTGAAATGGTTTTCTTTACATAGGTCCCTCAAGTCAAAATTACTCACGACTTAATATCAATCATTGAACTGCATAAGTTACACATTGACTGCATTTTAAATAAATCGTTTAAAATGTTAACAAATAGATAGAACAACTAGGCATAACATGTTAAATAGTGTAGTGATCCTTGTAGTATAATATTCAATGATTAAAGCAGTGATTTATCGTTTATTTTAAGAGTGTAGGTTATTAGAAATCCCCCAAAATTAAGCATAAATTCTTTTCTTAGTATTTCTAGCCTTTCATAGTGTATCATGTAATAATGACATTAATCTGGTGGTTCAATTCTCAATTTTGTTGTGTTTTTTTTTGTTGACATATCAATTTCTCAAACATACTTACTTTATCTGGCTGTGACAATACACACACGCTTACAACTGTAAAACAGCCATTAGGAAGAGGTTGAAAGCAAAAATTTAACACCAGATAATGGACATATTGATTACAGGAAAAAAATGACTGAAAAAATTACAACGAAACCTGGATTTTGTATTACCTTTTTCCATCATATCGTAACTTAAGGGAAATTTGACCATTTTAAGGAGATTTTTTTTCCTGAGACTTTTTTCGAGTCTCCTAAATGTTTATTAAGAAAATTAAGATAAAACCTTTGAGTCACCAAGAATTTAGACAGAATTTAAGCCAAGTTTACTGGGAGTGAATTATGATAAGCTTGTTTCAAGCAATTTAATACTCCATCAAGATTTAGTTCCACTGTGTTTCCACTCATTGTTTTTCATCTCATTTAATCTCAGAGCACCTGTGTGTTACTCATTTCATTGATATCAAGTGATCTTTAGGATTGATGTGAGTTCTAACTCATGTTTTATAACAACCACCAGACTATTGGTTAATTGTACAGGTAGAACCTGGTATAACCACCTGTAACTTACCCTCTGTTGTATAGTTTTCAAAACAGCATTTTCCAATGAGAACTATGATAAAAGAAATTTATAATATATATATATGTTGTGAGAGAAGCCTCTTTCTAACATAACCGTCTGTCATTTATATCTGGTTATTTTTTTCTGAGATTTTAATTTTGATGAAAAATCCAAACTATATAATCATCTCTGTGGTGTCAAAATATGAAACCCCCCCCTGTTATATTGTCATGTCAATATTACGTTTTATTGCAAAATAAATTTTAATAATATGCTTCAAATCAAATATAATTATGGGTATATTTTATCTAGCCAATAATTTTGATGTATATTGAAGTCAGAAATAAAGTAAGTATGCCAGGGGCTACTTAATTAATAATTCTAAAAATCTATGATTACTTCCAGAAAATTAATGCTTTGAAGCAGGTGCTGATGTAATAGAGCAATATTTTTGTGCTCGTCCATGTTAGGAAGAAATAGTAAGCTTGTCAAAAAGAATACGACAAGGCAGAAAAGTCTTAGGGTCTACATGCGTGAGCTGCAAAGCTATCAGAGACACGAGTAGTGCACTAGAATTTATGAAAGCCTGGCGACAAAAACATTCCCAGTTAGATCCAAGTATCAACGTAGCCCATTGCTGCTTAAACCTTAGTGATGAGACAAGTACTCATTATGCTATGACACAATTCATGAAAGCCTAGTGACAAAAAGTGAAATAAGTGATCTCTAGAGGTGTGTGAGCCACGGTAGAGCTTGCACTGTAAACTGTCAGTAATTGCAGTGCAACTTCCAGCAGTCTTGAGGAGAGGATCCACATCTTTTGAGGTGTAAGACAGAGTATAATCATTGACACTATCCAAGTTACCTCATACTTCTGCTGCATTTTTACAACTTATTGTAAACTGATTTTAAACTCAGAAAACTGCTACTAATAATCCTATAAGAAAAGCCTGAAAACAGACAAAACACGTGATTTATCCAGAGTGAAAGGATAAATTGTACAAGCAATAAGGTGAGCCTTACAACCTGATCCAAATGCTTCTATTCATAAATGTAAGTCCTAGCAACAAATCCTGATTGCCTTTGAAAACATGGCTGAAAGGGGTTTCGGTCTACTAGTGCGAGCTGCAAAGCCATCAGAGACACAAGTAGGGCACCAAAGCGGTCACCTATCCCAGTACTAACATAGCCCATTGCCGCTTAACTTCAGTGAACAAATACTCTTCATGCTGTACCACAATCCATGAAAGTCTGGAGACAAAAATAATAAAAAAAAAACGAAAAAAGGGAGTTACTAGAAGCGCCTCTCTAGAGCTCGCGCTTAAAGAGAAGATTAGTTGGCACACTTGTATGGGCAATATCCTCATGGAACAAGATTACTCTGCTCCATTTTACAGAAGAGTGTACAAAATTGGTCACAACACCATAAAGATTATTAGCAGTGCCACATAGATAAGAGGCCTGTTCCATTTCTGCAAGTGTGGTTTACGATAGCTTTGCGATTTGAAATTGCATAATCCAGGGTATATAATTCTGTATTTTCCATACAGGATGTCTACAATGGCTTTAAGATCATTTTAATTGAAAAGATTTACTTCCTGATGCCAGTATATATCCCAGAAAGGTTTATGATATATCACAAAAGTGGAACACCCCCATAAATCATAAGTGATTTAAGACTAAAAAAGATTATTATAAGTATATAGAACAGAAATACTCACTGACAAAGAATTTTTAAACATATTAAACATTTTTGAGGGACAGTCATGATTACTGTGATTTGGCTCCAGACCACCAAGATTTGTACAATCTTCATGATTTTGCTCTCAACAGCATACTAAGGGGTGGTCAGGTGGCAAGTTCATGGCAGTGGAACAGGGGTATTTTATATACCGATTACTAATAATTGGACATGTGAGTGGGCAGCAGAACACATTTACCTCATCTTTAGTGTTGTGATAACAAACAAACAAATTTCAATTTACAAGACGTGCCTTTTCTTTCTCAAGTATACTACCACTAGTAGAAAGTGCTACAATAGTGCAGACCTCTGCCAAGGCAGTGGAGCAGCATCGTATTGTAAATTCGCCCAAATACAGCTGATTTTCATTATTTTTTGGAGTAAGCTCAACCACAAACCTAAAATCATTGAAAAAAGAGTGTTGAAAATACGGAATTTTTTCGCATCCAGGGTATGAACAGGGTCTTTCCAAAAATTAAATCCCTTCTTCCTTTGGTCTGACCCCACCCACATAAAACACCATAAAGATGTGCTTCTTATTTTCAGAGCAATACTACATACCGTCAAACAGACAAACATACAAGAAAAAGGTTTCCATAAACATAACCACCTTTGTAGAGGTATTAATAGGCTGACACAAAACATGTTGGCTGACAGCAGTAAAAGTGGGAAAATGAAGCCAGCATTAGTATCTTTATGAAGAGTTATGAGTCAGTAAGGTTCGAAAGCACTGGTCTCTATAACAACACAATTTGTTATTATTGGTTAAAGGCCAGAGATAATGACAAGTCATGATAAGGAACTGAGCCTCTTGTTTCCTAGATTTTCTTGTTACCATGGGGTGAATGAAATGTTTCCAAGAAGATATTGTAACCTACTTCTTTCTACCAAATCCCCGCCCCCCCCCCCCCCCCAAAAAAAAAAAAAAAATCCTGAAACCACTATCATCGTCGTCCAAAACAGGGCTTCCGCTTTCGTTGTACACTTTATGTAAGAAGAAAATACCTATATAACTGTGTGAGTAAGTAAACATACAAATAGATAATATTTCTGAATCACGACCAAACAATTTGCTATCTGTTCACATGAGATATGCAGTAATCAGAAGAGACTTCCTTTCTCCAGGGGAGATGAGAGGAGACCTGATGGTGACACTAAATAGAAGTGACTTATTCAAGATAACCTAGCCTTCAAGGCTCAACTTTAAAAAAACCCGCCACCTATGTTTTATTTGGATTGATATTCTAAGATAACAAAGAGTAGAGTCTTTCAGGATAAGCTAGCCTTCAAGGCTTACTTTCAAAAATAAAACTCTCCCATCTGTGTCAACATGTTTTTATTCCAACCTCTATATGCTGCAGAGTAGAAAATTCTCATACAGCACAAACATCCGAAAAGGCAGCCAAGTGTCCCAAATATTCGCCTTTTCCCTCTTAAACCCCATACTTGTCTTACAAGACCACGATGAAAATATTTGAACCGTTGAAAATTTTGGATTTTATATATCCAGAGTATCATCCGGATCTTTCTCAAAATTTAATCACTTCTTCCTTTGTTAGACCCTATCCATACAACAGTTTTATTAAGGCGAGTTCATTAATGTTGATGTTATCATGAACACAGACAAAGAAACGAATGAACACACCCAAAAACATAACCTGCTTTGTGGAGGAAATTAGTAAATGTGATCTGCCCAATCTGGAAAAACAATGCACTCTATCCGTGTATTTGGGCTATTAATTTTAAGATTACCAATCAATAGATTTTTCATTAGAAATGAAACCAAAGCTTGGGAAGCATTCAAATTACTATCGGTGAAGGAAATACTTCAAGTATGGGCGAAGATAAAGTATTGGAATTTAATGTACATATCACATAACTTTTATGGGTAATATTGAAAGGATTGGGTTTTTATCTAAGATGATCTGAAATAACGAGATACAATAAAAGTACCGCCTTAGCAGGCTAGGTGCTTCCTTATCTGACATTATGTCATATCAAACACTCGGTTTTCCTTCTGGCACTTTTTCATAATAAAAAATATGATTAATAAACAATTGGCATAAAAAATTTAGCCATTGCAGCTAAAATGTGGCTCAACGAAAAATATATCAGAATTTGTTCTATTATCTTAGGGAATTCTGGGATACCCTAGATAACATCAAAGTTGGCCTTCATTAACCTACATTCTTATAATCAACAGACAATACACTTGTTTCCAGCCACCTCTGATGGATCAGGAATTTCACCAATTGACAGATACATAACAGTTGTTATGCAAATAATTAACATTATTTGATTCATCAAATGTCCTGTAACATACATCACAAAATATATCAATATTAAAGAAAAGATACATCTAAAGTATACAGAAAGGCACATAAATGTACTTGATTTTTAAAGTAATTTATTTTGTTATGTTTTTAGTATGAGCAAAAATTGGTCTGTGAAATATAGTTAAAGGTTTTTATTTGATTTATGTCCTTAGTTTTGCTGATATATTGTTGTATAATTACACCAAGCAACCTAACTACATCTTACTTGTGTGGAAAAAATTATGCTCACTTGTTGCTTATCTCAAAGAATTCTCCATTCTTTGAACAAGATAAAAATTGCATTCATATTACAGAAAAATAACAAAATTAAACTCATGCAAGCTTGTTAAGTCCACTAAGTGGGTGCAGTTTTTTGTTAGTAAATTAATAACTTATTCCAGTGTACTGGGCAACTGCTTATTTGAAACAGTCTAACAACGGTTTTCTTTTGTCTTCAGATTAAACCTCCACCTTAAACTAATATATGGTCTTTTGTTTATGTTATCTTCAGCCTGTCCTTCACACTACTGTCATTCATTATAACCTGAAAATATCAAATATCCTTAACTTTCACTTTAATCTATTTTGGTCATGTTTATTTTTATCGAAGTCCTTTCTTTAAATATTATTTGAACATTTTAAAACAAGTTTCTTCTCTAAAACCATATTCTCATATTCTCTTTATCTGTATTAATAACAAAAGCACCATAACTCATCTCAATAAAGCTGCTGTCTGGATAGCTACTTGCTCTGTTGAAGGAGGCTTGACCTTCCTGGAGGTCATGTGATCACACAGCCTTCTTCCCATCCGCATCCCCTAGCAACGCCTGAAAAAAGTCTGTCAATATATTGGTGAAAGAGTCAGAGATAAGACATGATAAAAGGAAGGTGACATTTGTCGTCAGGGGAAGACAAGTGCTACTCACCTACGTCTTTGTGTGTTCAGCTATCTACTCAATGGACAGTTCTGTGTGGTACATGTGTTTTCAAGGAATGAGACATAGGACTGATTCTAATGTGAAAAGTATGTTTAGTCACCTAAGAATCTTTAATACATGTGCAATAGGTTATAATAAAATAATAGATTATATAATAAGAGGCAAGATGTTGTGCACAAGATGATTAAATACATGGTAAGGTATAAAATATCTCATAAATCTACAGGATTTCGGGGATCTGTTAGATTTACAAAAAATACGTGTGAACGGAGGACTAATTTGTAATTTATTTGTGCACAGATAAATCCGTTTTCTTTTATTTGCAAATAAAATGATATATTAATTATCATCAACTAACTTTTGTTCTGTGATATTTCTGTTCTTAATGTACAAATGAAATATTTTAACTACGGGTTATGCCTTTGTCATCCCATGGTCAGCTATCTTCTCAATAAGCTAATGGAAATGGTACATTTTCTTGCAAGGGATGGAACATAATGATAAAGTATTCGTATTTGTGACTTTAGTTACTTGTTCAATGGATCACCAAAGCACTTACAAATATGTTCTATATGCTCAAATTCAACTCCGATAAGTGACCTGTCCAAAACAAGATCTTGGATGTTACATTTGATGTAAAATCCAAAATTTGACCTTAAATCTCTATGCTCAAAGAGGCAAGACCCCTGTTTCACTATGGCTATCCAACCTGAATTGGTTTCTAATCCTGAAAATTAACCAATCCCTTTGTTCTTGACATTGGTAAATGGCAATCTTAATGTAACAAGTTGTATGACTTGTTGATATTTTATGAGAAATAAAATATAAAGTCTTTACAAATGTTATTATTTCAGCATTTAAAACAGAGATCACAAAATAACCAGCACATGCTTGAACTGCTAATACAGGACTAAACTGTTTAACCTCTCTTTGTAGTGATGCTACTGTCCAGTGATTTATTACCCTTATTTCCTGTGCTGTATGATGACTCATTCAAACCCATACATTTGGTTGAATACTGTTATACATGTTACATGCTTTTTCCTTTTTTTTCTTGTTTTAATTTATGAAATGAAGTCCACTCTTCTAAACTATAAATTTTAGTATAAAAGTACACAAAAAAACACACAACTGTTATCATTATAAAATGCATTGTTATTACATATAAGAGTTCTTGTCCATTTTGCTTCATGGCTAATAATTATATCTTTACATCCAAAAATAATATCAAATTTCTGGTTTCTGAGGTAGACTGCCCAGTAACCATAACAATAAACGACCATTATTCTGGGTCTTTTTTTGTTTATTGTTTAATTTTGAAAAATTAAAGCTATGGAATATGTTCATATGGTGTAAACTGGTGTCTTTCTCTGGCACTTCTGCGGGGTTGGCTCTTTTTAGGAGACTTCGGTGGTGTGTGTTGCATTTTTGGTAAGTGTGTCACATCTGCTTCTAGATTGATAGCTGGCAGTTGCGTTTGAGGTGTTGCATGGATGTAATTGTCCTCTTGTGTGATCTGACCTGGATCTTCCTGAGTCTTCTTAAGATGTTTTCTATTTCTCCGGAGTACCATGTCATCCTCTCTCAATACTTCATAGGATCTTTCTCCACTCTTTCTAATTACAGTCCCCTTTTCCCAGTCAGCCTTTTTATTCACCAATGGCTGCATTCTCACAGTGTCACCATTTTTTAGAGGATGTAGGTCTTTCGCACTACGATTGTAATAAAACTGTTGTTTTGCACGGTGTGTTTGTGTCCTTTCTTTCTGCACTGTTGGGTCAACTGTTTTTGGCTGGAGTAGTTTGTCCTTTGTTGGAATTGTGGTCTTTGTTCTTCTCCCCAGGAACTTTTGTGCTGGACTGCTATTAAAGGCTTGCATGGGGATGTTTCTGTGCAGAAGCAAAGCTAAATATATATCTTGATGCTCTGTCTTTGCTTTTTTCATCAAGTTCTTGCAGGTCTTCACAGCTCTCTCTGCAGGATTTGCAGATTGGTGGTATGGTGAAGTATACTTGTGATGGAATTTGTATAGCTTTTCAAATTGTTTGAATTCAGCACTGTGAAATATTGGTGCGTTGTCAGAGATGAGTGTTTGACAGATTCCATATCTGGCAAAGTGGTGTTTGAGTTTATGTATGACGGTTTTTGCTGTCATTGTGGCAATCTTGTCAACTTCCCAGAAGTTGGAATACTGGTCTAATGTTATCAGGTAGTTGACTCCGTCTAATGTGAATATGTCAGTGGATATATGTTGCCAGGGTCGTTCAGGGATTTCATGGCTGATGAGGGTTTCTTTTTGCTGGCTGTTATCATCAGTGGCTCGGCACGTATCACACTTTTGGCAATGTTCTTTAATTTGTGCTGACATCTGTGGCCAATATACATATTCTCTTGCTGTTCTCAGACAAGATTCAATTCCAGCATGGGCAAGGTGGATGTCCTGGATAATTTCTTTTCTCATCCTGCTAGGGATCACAACACGGTCTCCCACAAAAATGATTCCATCTTGCACTGTGAAGTTGTGTTTTTCATGCTGGTATGGTGCAATTTCCATCGGTATAAGTTGGTTTTGCTCTGGCCATCCATGAATGATAGTCTGTTTTAGAATTTGCAGAGTTTTGTCTTCCATGGTTGCCTGCTTGATCTTGTGTAGCTTTTCATCTTTTAGTTCTTGAGTCTCAGTCAAATTAATGCTGTCAAGTTCTAGATAGAATACATGAGTATGTCTATCAGCAGATGGGCCAGTAGTCTCTTGTAGACTAGCTCTGGATAATGTGTCTGGCACATACAGATCTGAGCCCTTCCTGTACACAATGGTGGTGTTATAGTCTTGCATTTGGAGTAGCATTCTTTGCAGTCTTCTTGGTGCCTTGATCAGAGGCTTTATGGCGATATTTTCTAGTGGCTTGTGATCGGTCTGCACTTCCACATGTCTGCCATATGTCATCTGATGAAAATGTTGTAGGCCAAATATAACAGCAAGTAGTTCAAGCTCTATTTGGGCATAGTTTTTTTCACTAGATGTCAGGGATCTTGATCCAAATCCAACTGGTCTGTTGTCTTGTAGTAATACAGCTCCAAGGCCTGATCTTGAGCTGTCAGTCTGCAACATTAGGTTTGTGTTTTTCGGATCAAAAAACTTTAAAACCTGTGTGCTTGTTATGACTTCTTTGATGTCTTCAAAAGCTTTTTGCTGCTCTTCTGTCCACTCAAACTTTACATCTTTCAGGGTTAGCTTGCGGATTGGCTCCAGCATTGATGAGAGATTTGGCAAGAATCTCATCAAATAATTTGCCATTCCCATCAGTCGTCGTACACCCTTAATGTCATTTGGTGGAGGCATCTCAACAATTGCATTGATCTTTGATTTGTCAGCTTTCAGGCCACCAGGGGTCAGCGTATTTCCCATATATGGCACTTCTTTGCGTCCTAATTTGATTTTGTCTTTGTTTAGCTTGATCGATTTTTCTACACATCTTTGTAGCAGTGCTCTAAGGTTTTTGTCATGGTCATGTGTGGCTGCGTCATCACTGTCACCTTTTCCAACAACAAGTATGTCATCTGCTATGATATGGACACCATTTAAGCCATGCAGTGCTTCATTTAGAGCTGATTGGAATAACTCGCTTGATACCTTCAGTCCAAATGGTAGTCGTAGGAAGCGTATGTTTCCAAATGGTGTACTTGTTGTTGTCAAGTAGCTTGCTTCTTTTGAAAGTCTCAGATTCCAGTAGCCATCTTTAACATCAATAACTGAGAATATCTTTGAACCTTCTAATTTCGGCAGTACATCATCAAGGATCGGTGTTAACAGAGGTGCTCGTTTGAGTGCTGCATTAAGTGGTTGTGGATCAATGCAAGTCCTTATCTTCCCACTTGGTTTCTTCACTGTCACAAGGCTCGATAGCCACTCTGTTGGTTCACTCACACTCTCTATCACTTTTAGTATCCGCAAACGGTCCAGTTCTGCTTTCAAACTGTCCATGAGAGCATGTGGGACACGTCGGATTGGGTTTTGAACTGGCTTTACTGTAGAGTCAGTTTTCAGGTCTACATTGTCTTTTATCAGTCCAAGTTTGCCATCAAAAAGCGATGGGTATTCAGATGTGATCTGTGCTACTGTGAGTGGTTTTGTTTCACTTTTGCTACTAATGGCTGCAATATTCTCAGTGTTGACTGTGATTAAGTTCATCTGTTTGGCTGCACGTAACCCTAAGATAGGCTGTACTTTATCATCATTTACAACTATGCACGCCACACTGTATTTCCTGTTGTTTTTCAGGTTCTTCATGGGAATGCGGGTTTTTCCCTCAGCAGTCAATGTGGTGTTGTTGTACACTTTCAACTTAGTGGTTGTAGGCTCTATTGTACATTTGCTGGGAACCAGAGATTTACCAATGACATTCACTGTAGCTCCTGTATCGATTTGAAATCTTACAGTCTTCTGTTGAATGCGCATGTTTGTGAACAATTTTGTATCATCATAACTGTTCATGGTCGCTGCATTAACTGTGTCTACATTCACAGTTTCAACATATTCGTATTGGCTATCACTATCTTCACTTTCATCACACAAATTCACTTTCTTCATTCGCGGGTTTCCCTTCACTTGATTCTTCTTGGCCATGCACATTGATTCAAAGTGGTTCTTTTTGGAGCAGTAAGTGCAGGTTTTTCCATAAGCTGGGCATTTGCTTTTGTCTTTTGGGTGACTTCGGCCACAATATTTGCAGTTTTTGGGCCAGGATGAAGTTTGTCCAGTTCTGTGACTTGGAGCTTTTCCTTTCTTTCTAACTGCACTCACTTCTTCAGTGGGAGCCATTGTCTTCAGCTGTCTTGTCGTCGTTTCTGAGGCTCTTCCACGTTCTATTGCTGTCTTTAATGTCAGCTTTGGCTCTTGAAGCATGCTGCGCCGCAGTCGTGCGTCAGATATCCCCATCACTATTCTGTCTCGAATCATCTCTTCTCGCATTGCATTATAGTTGCATGATAGTGAAAGTAGGCGGAGATGAGAAACAAAAGAATCAAAAGACTCACCACTTTCTTGAACTCTGTTGTTGAAGATATATCTTTCGTATATCACATTTGTTTCACCTATGCAATAGTTCTGAAATAATTCAAGCACTTTATCAATGTCATTTTTATCCTCTTCATTTTCAAAGGGTAGTCCATTGAATATTTCCAGCGCTTCTGATCCAATACACGTAATGAACGTGGCTGTTCGATATGCACTTGTCTTTTCTTTGAGTCCTGTTACAATCTCAAAACTGTCCCAGATTTGTTTATACTTCTTCCATTGAGAAGCTAGGTCACCTGTTGTCACAAAATTTGGGGGTAGTGGTACCTGGCTGTTGATTGAAGCCGCAGAGGTAGCCATTATTGAAGCTGCTGCTGGTGCTTGTTGATTTTCTGCTTGTTGATTTTCTGCCTGTTGATTTTCTGCTTGCTCACCTTCTGGATCCATATTAAAAACCCTGTTTGCTTCCTAGAACAAATGTTTTGTTCCAAAAACAGAAATATCCTAATTACTGGCTTTGTTTTAGAACAGAGATTGTTCTGTTTACAGTAATTAAGATGGATGTATCCTTTTATTTTAATATTCCAGAGTTAGTGCAATATACACATCTGACATCATGTAACAAGTTGTATGACTTGTTGATATTTTATGAGAAATAAAATATAAAGTCTTTACAAATGTTATTATTTCAGCATTTAAAACAGAGATCACAAAATAACCAGCACATGCTTGAACTGCTAATACAGGACTAAACTGTTTAACCTCTCTTTGTAGTGATGCTACTGTCCAGTGATTTATTACCCTTATTTCCTGTGCTGTATGATGACTCATTCAAACCCATACATTTGGTTGAATACTGTTATACATGTTACACTTAACATTGGGGATGGCCTGCTAGGTATGTTCAAGATCTAGTAACATGTTTTACCCCCATAATTTCAAACTGTTGTTGTAACCTTCTGCGATGATTATCAGTTATTGCATTCACAAACTCATTCTTCACCTACTTTTAAACATATCCTGTTATTAAAAAGGCAAATCTTCCTTCAGACGACCTGAAGAATTATCACCCTGTATCTGGCCTTAGTTTCATATCAAAACTGGTAGAACGTGTGGTTGCTAAGCAGCTTTTAGAAAATATCCATGTCCATAACTTAGACAACCCATACCAATCAGCATATTAAGCTGGTCACTCAACTGAGACAGCTCTTCTCTCCATAAGAAATGAAGTTCACTTATCATTGTCAAGAGGTGAACCCACTGCCTTAGTATTGCTCAACTCGTCTGCTTCTTTCGATACCATAGATCATTCCACTCTTCTCAGTTGCCTCCATATTTGGTTTGGCGTTATGTTATGTTATTATGTATTTATACTCAACGCAATATCTCCATATACTACAAGACTCAAAGCGCTATTTAACCAATCCGACTGTACAGGTACAGCCCCAACTCACAAGTAACTGACATTCCCCTAACTGGAAGATAGAGGCTCAAGGATGACTATTTATCAATGTCCTTGAGGTTCTTTAACCTGCCACTGGGGATAGGACCCAATGACAGAGGACCGCCATTTTAAGTGTTCATCCGAGCCACTATGTATCTGCCTGTACCTGGGATTGAACCCACGTCCTCTGAGTTCCTAGACAAGTGTGTTACCCACTAGGCCACAGTGGCGTTGGTGGCTCTGTTCTGAAATGGTTCACTTCCTACCTAACAGACCAATATCAGTCCAAAAAAATTGGTTCTACTTTGTCAGATGTTTGTAAACTCCTATTTGGTGTCCCCCAAGGTTCTGTCCTGGGCCCTTTGTTGTTCACATTGTACACCCCCCCCCCCAGTTTGATTATCAGTAAGCATAAAGGAATAAAGTTTCATTTCTATGCAGATGACAGCCAAGTTTATGTGCATTGATCCCAGAAGAATGCATATGATGCCTCTGAACAGTTCAACAGGGGCCTAGATGATGTTAAAGAGTGGATGTCAACTGTTTTGCTAAAACTGAATCCTGACAAGACTGAGTTTATCATCTTTAGTTCAAAGAGACAGAGGGACAAGTTGAAAGCATGTTTTCCACTTGATATCTTGGGCAGTCCACTCTGCCCTGTAGACTCAGTTAAGAATTTGGGTATGTGGTTCGGTTCAGATTTTTCCTTGTCCAAACATGTTTAGAATGTCTGCAAAAGTTGTCTTGTTAAACTCTGTGATTTCAGACATGTCAGGCGGTTTCTTACTCATGATGTTTCTGTAGTTGTGGCTAATGCTCTTGTTAGTAGTCGGTTGGATTACTGCAACTCACTTTCCAAGAGCCTCTCCAAGTTCAATCCACTCGAATTACAGTGCATCCAAAATAGTGCAGCCGGAATTGTATTAAACACCAGTCGATACACCAGTATAAGAAATTGCATTGGCTTCCTGTTGAACAGTGCATGGTGTTTAAGACAGCCACACTTGTTTATAAGTTTCTTCACACAGATTTTCCTAGTTATTTTGCTCCACTGAGTCATGAGTCTGTGGAAGAGGGTTAAATTTGTTTGATCTGGTGATGTTAGGTGGCTTGTTCTTCGTCTTTGCATTGGTTGATCGGGCTGATGCTGTGATGTAAAATGGAATGGCTGTATTTGTTGTAGAATGGGCTGCTGCATTTGCTGTGGAACAGATGGCTGCACAGTCACAGTGTCTGCTGAAATGTCTGCTATGGTCAGTGCTCCTGCTGGACCGGCATCAGCTGATGTGAAGGTATTGGTTGCATGTATGTGACAGTGGGCCTTGTGTTTAAAGTTGTGCATCAGTTGTGCATCAATGCAAATGTCTTGTTTGGAAATCTTCAAAGAACCTTTTTGATAGGTTATATAGTTCGGAGTGCAGCAACTCGCAATTGGCAGATCTCTGGTCATTCTGGGTCTTGTTGAATATCACATGGTCTAGTTTGTCTTCTAGTGCTTCCAACTTCTTGCACAATTCCTGGGATTTTCTCTGGAACTCAGCCTCACCCATTGTGGGCGGGCACATGGTTGGCTACTTGGCGGTTTTGGGGAAGGTGTACAGTGCGATGCCTGACAATCTCTTTGGCTTCTCTGTCAATCCACGTCTGCCCACAATTAAAAAACTGTCTAGGCTGAAATAATCTATGTGGTTGTGGGCTGCTCAGACACCTATATTGGGCAGCATTGGGTGGCATGAAAACTGTGGCCTCACACGGGAGTTTGAAAGCACCAACCACAAATAGACCTTTTAGCAACCTGGTTCAACAACAAGCTACCTCAGTTTGTTTCGACAGTTCCAAACTCCCTAGCCTGGGCAGTAGATGCACTAAGTCCACCTTGGGAGGACCTGGACCCACATGCCTTCCCACTGGTAGCCATTCTGGGCCAAGTGATGGCGAAACTACGGGACTATCCATGCAGGAGAATCATTCTGATTGCTCCAGGATGGCCCAACATGCCCTGGTTCTGGGATCTGGTAGCCATGTCAGGCAAGATCCCTCTGTGCTCGCCCAAACTTCTGACTCAGCCCTTCAGTCAGATAACCCACAAAAATCTGTCAAACCTAAATCTCCATACCTGGCTCCTAGTCTCAGCGATCAAGGAACACGGCTTCTCTGAGGCAGTGGCAGAACAAATTGAGGCTCCTCAAAGAGGTTCAACCAGATCAGTCTATGAAGCGAAGAGGATCAGTTTTACAAAAAGGTACCACAGTAATCAGGCGGACTTCAGGGTACCATCTATCAGGTCATTAGCCGACTTCCTGTTGTACCTGTTCCAGGACAGGAAGTTGCAGCCAAGTACAATAGATGGCTACAGATCAGCCATAGCAGACAAACTGGGAAACATCATCCATCAATGTCAGCAAGGACAAAAATGTCTCTTCTTGATATTTTCCATAGACAGACCGAAGGGTTGCACAGACATTCCCTCTTGGAACCTTTCCTTGGACTTACACCAGCTGACAAAGGCCCCTTTTAACCCATTAAAGAAGCATCTTGAAAGATCTGACTTGCAAGACTGTCTTCCTCTTAGCTGTGGGTTCAAGCAAATGCAGAAATGAGATTGATGCTTGGCTCAAAAAAAACCTCAGACACCTGACAGACTGGTCCAAGGTGTTTCTCTACCCCTCATCCAGCTTTCTTTCTAGGAATTGGCTGGCCAAAGAGGACCCAGACAGTGTGGCCCCAGTGGTTATTCCTGCCCTGGCCCCAACTCTGGATAAATCACTCAAGGCTGATAGGTCACTATGCCCAGGAGGAAAAACGCTTGAAATGTGGATCTGGAGGAGGCCAAATTGGTTTTCAGCCATTTCTGTTTGTGAGTCAGATGAGGTTAACTCTATTCTCATTGATATCAACCTAATGTTTTAATTCTATCCTAATCTTTTTCATCACAAACCTCCCATCGTTTTGATTGGGATTGCTTACAATGGTGGTCACTTACAATGAGAAAAAGTTTAAGATAAAAAAGGTTCGCAACAGGTTTAAGAACACAAGATAAGTAAAGAATCAGGGAAAGTTTACGATAAGTTCAAAACGGTCGAATTTATTGCGAAGGCAGGTAACTATCCGATTGGTTTATGGCCCTCCCAAACTTTCTAATCCAGGTTTACAATAGTAATGATAAAAAAGATTGATTTCCTGAACTGAAAATATTTGGGAGGATATTGGGGAGGATAATCACAATAGTGGAATAGCTCTCTTACTGTTTTAAGTCAAGAACCCCATTTCTTTGGTCATATACCTAGGTGTAGTGATCATATAGGCATTTGTAACCACATTTTACAATTGTAGAGTTGTTCCTGGCCATTTCATAACTCTGGCCATTTTGGAATAATATATATGGTCATTTTAAAACCTCCATTAAATTTGAAATGGCCTGGCCATTTTGAAACCTATCTGAATATAGGGTAAATAAAGCTGTTTTTTTTTGTGATTGGTCTATGTCCAGCAACAACAGAAGTTAAAAGCTTTTTTACACCTCAAAAACAATCTATATGAAAGAAATGGCTTCCCTCCCTGGCCCTGTGTTTTCTTAAAAGTGGTTATTCCTTTGATGGTCATTTTAGTCACTCTTTATGGCATCAAAATTGCATTTTAAAGATTTTAAAAGTGTACTAGTAATTATGCATAAGTAGAGATGCAAATTCCTGAAAATTGAATTTTTTAAATCAGTTTTGAAAACGCAGGCTGGTTAAAAGTAGTGAGGTGGTTTGCCAAGCCATTTCAAAATCTTGGCTTGGTTTTTAAACGGCCATCAGATTTATTTTGCTATTTTGAAATGGCCAATGTTTCAAAACGGGAAGCAAAAGAGTGATTGTTTTCAGAAATACAGGATCAGTATCCAATTGTAAAGTTGCTCGGAAAGCTATCTGGTGGGTTACAAACCCCCAGGCAACACTCAGATACCTACTGAATTTTAATATCCATAAAATCCCCCTCTTCCTCTGTTTTATATAGCTATGTGTCATAAGTGAAATAGCAACATATTCGTGAATAATAATCTATCATGTAGGAAGCACTGTGAATTGAAGAAATTGTCCTTTTTGTTTTGGTTGATAAAAGTATTACTGGCCATTGTGACACATAAGTTACAGTACACACATAGAGGCCATGATGGCACGGTGGTAACACACTCGCCTTCAGAGTTGGAATCCCCACCTGGCCTCAAGTGGGAAAACTAGTAGTTGTTTGCCTTTGATAGGCAGTTTATAGTACAGAAACTTGACCCACTGTATGTACTTTTCTCCTTTATCCTTCCAATCACCTCTCACAATGTAACCAACACAAGGTACTAGACATGATGAAAAACATTAAAAAATAAATAAGGAAAGAAAATACTATAGACATATATGTCTTACATGGAATACAGTCAGGTTTGCAAAACAACTGAAACTGTTGTGAATTTTTAGAATTTGTAAAAAAAATATTTATTTATTTCCATGTACTTAGATGACTCTCTTATGCAGAAGTTGAAGAAACTGAAACAGAAAATAGGTTTGTGCTTCCTGATTCCAGGGTTTAAATTTCAGTGTTATATTGTCTAACAGTGCAATAATTTTATCTCTTTTCAATCTTATTGCAGGAGACAAAAAATATCTTTATTTCTCAGAACATATATATCAGAGTTAAGAAATCAAAATGACAGGAAGAGGAAAAAGGCCAGAAAGGGATGGCTCTGCAGATAATAGTATTGTGGTAAAATTAGAAAGCAAAGCAATCATTAACATCCTGTAACACAAAACCAGAGACAATCTTGTAAACATTCCTGCATATCTACCCTCACAGTTCTGGTATAAATTGCAAAACATAATGCAGCTTTAACTGATATTAACTTCCTTGCAGATTTCAGTGTATTAGGAAGCTTGATATTGTAACATAGACTCCAAGAAAATAATGTGGTGACATTAGTGACATAGGCACCATCTATGATTTTCTAAGTGTAATATGAGTCATGAAGCAATTTAAGGAAGACGAAAAAATACAACTATGAAATTTTTGATGGAAGGACTTCAGCTAATACAAATAGTTTTGTCGGAGGACATATTTCACAATATGTTCCCTGCTCAGTGTTCTACTTAAAGACTTGCTCATATTCGGAACTTTTTACATTTTGAAATAACGCATAATCTTCTCTTTATTATCCATCTATGGTATGGTGTGAATCAAACAAACTCTGCAGATGATTAATTTTTCAGTTATATTCTCTAATTTTCCTTTTGATGACTTCTACCTACTAGCTTTTAGACAGCCATCTTACCAGTTACTCTATGTCTCACTGTGTCCCTAAAGACCGCAACCTTACTAATCTCTCTGTGAACAATGTGTCCCTGAAGGCAACCACCTTATCAATCACTTTGTCCCCAATCTATTCCTAAAGACAACCATCATACAAGTCCCTCTATCCACCAATTTCTCCCTGAAGGCAACCACCGAACAATCTATCTGTTCCCCAGTCCCCCTCTTCTCAAATATATGACCAAAAGGAACTACCCAATAAATAATTTTGAGTTTTGCAAACATTTGAAAGGAAACATTTGACGAAGGTTAAAAAATAATGGGTACCAAATCCATTTATAATAGAATGTTTGTAAGATGTTGTATGTATAATATTTATTAAACGTTTAATGATAAATTTTTAGAAAAAATGAACTTTGGAATTGTTTAGTACTATCAACCTTAATTGGTGTCAAAGGTCAAATTTGATATCTTTTTTAGGTTTCTCACTGATGAAAATATTATATTTATTTCTAAAATTGTATAATAGTTGCTTATAAATTGTGCCCCCATTCAATTTTCTCACTTTAAGGGATTGCACGTGGGCCAATTTTTGACAAAGTCCTCTAAATTCCCCTATTATTGCTCACCGCCATCTTTGTTTGGAAACGTTTGATAAGCATTGTAAAATATCGATATAAAAATGTTTGTGATAGAATGTTTCCAAAATATTTGATAGTAAACATTCCAAAAACGTTTTAAATTGATGGGTATGAAAACCAGTTGCTATTAAATGTTTGTAAAATATTTTTTCAGAGCAAACCTTTACAAAACATTGTCTGCAAATATTGTTTAAATGTTTAGGTACACTTTTTATGAAACATTTCAGGATGACTGTTTGAAAAACATTCCCAGCACATTTTCAAGTAAGTTAAAGTAATTTTATTTTAATGGTTTATAAGTAGTGTATATAATTGCTTCACTCTTCATTCATTTTAGGACTTAAACTTTAATTAATTTTGCAGAAATGACAATCTGTGATTAATTATAGTCCTGAAAAGTTTTCACAAAAATTAAAAAAAATATGTGACACTTTTAGTATGGCTTTAAAAATGGGCGCCTTTTAATAATCCAGCATAAGTAGTAAGTGAAAACCTTTGAGTTATACATGTATTTCAGTCAGAGCTATTGACTATATCTATTGATTCCAGACTACTGCTGAGTCACAATTGACATTTTATGTGCCAGTTAGCAAAATATTGAGTTCCTGAAAACAAGTAACATGATGATGCCCTGAGTATAATTTTGGCCAAAGGAAGAAGTAATTAGATTTTTGGAATAAATCAGACCATACCCTGGATGGAGAAACAAAATCCTGAAATCTTGAATACCAGTCTCTGTTGCAGTATCCTAGCCTTATATTCAGAATCATTGTAAAAAAAATAGCAATTCTTCCCCCATAATATCACTGTTAGTCCAGCCGCTGAGCTGAGAAATGTATCTCCACCTGATTCAATATTTCATGCCATATTGCCGCTTCAGCAGCACTTTGACCCTAATAATATCTCTGAGTGGAGTTTTGGTAAAAAAACTTAATCAAAATTTCACATTAATATCTCAGTTCCAAACTTTTATCCAAGAATGTCTTCATTGTTGATTGTTTTTGGATTTTCCCTGATAGGATGGGAAACTAGCCTTCCTATTTTCAAAATTTAAAAAAAGATAAATCTTCCCATTTCTTTCTATACATTATTGGTGTATATTCTTTCTCTTAGCAAATGTAGATTTGCGTCTTTTACACTTCAGCAATACTTACTAATATTGAGCAACTATGCATTATGTCTTATTGGTTAAAATAAATTTGCTTCATGGTCACTAGCGTACAGTCCAAAGTAATTAAACGCTGTTGCCCTAAAACAAATAAGCAAACAAACAAGCAAACAAACAAACAAATAAACAGGCAGGCAGCCAGGCAGGTTGGCAGGCAGGCAGTCAGGCAAGCGAGCAAACAATAAGGACAAAATAGAAAAGTATTCTAATTATACATATTACAATAGCCCAATGAGGGGTTACCACCATGTTAAAATCCCGTCTTGAAACTTTTATTTTCAATTTGAACCATGAATTTGCTAAATTATACATCTGGGTTCAAATCCTGTCAGCTTCGCGTTTCACCTTCCTACCAGCAAAGTTGTTGACTTTTCATGATTCTTTAGTCTTTAATGGGTCGTTCCACTGGAACAGACTCTGTAATCAACTTTATGACTCTAGGGTTGGTTGCAAAACTTGGGGAATTGGGGACAAAAACCATAAAAAATGCCTGAAAATTCTGGATCAGTTACATCTCCCCGACAAGATGTATCACATGCTGGCTTGGCTGGATCCACATTCCAACCTGACTTGGAGTCAGGATCATTTTCTCAATGACAAGATGGAAAAGTACCATCACAAGCCATAAACCCCTAACAGTCAAGCCATACTGATAGACATTCGAGCATTTTCCAGACTCACCCAACTAGACTGATTAAATCCTGGACTCAGGATCCAGAGTCGGGATCGATCCAACACTATATCAGCCCCCTCTGGCTGACAAAAAACATCATTCCTTACTGCAAAGATGCCAGCTACACATCACAGAGACTTTCTACATAAGCTTAGGGTACTGTTGGTTTTAATTGAGTTTAATATTTTGATTTGCATCATGATTGGCAGACAGAAAAGGACACATCTGAACCTAGCACCATCACCTGCCCTACAGCCAGCACTACAGCAACAGCCCCAGCCAGCCCCCCAGAGAAGAAGAAAGCCACCAAACCTATGGGTCATGCCTTGAATCCTTCAAAGATAAGAAAAAGGATGCTACAGCAACCTCCTGGCCGACTTAATACACACTGACATTCCAGGATGCCATAATTTTGTCAGGATTCACCCTGCTTTTTTGACCTCATCAAACGCATGCACCACCGCATCAAGAAATCAGTCACCAATTTCGGAAAGCCATTAGAAGTTGTACTGGAACTGGCAATAATGCTGAGACCCCCCTTGCTGAATTCCAAGACAAATATTTGCACTGGCCTGATAGCCCTGATGAGTCTAAAAGTTCAGAACCAGATGAAATGTTCCCCATGCTGTAGGGGCAATAGACGGGCACCATATGGTCATGATGAAGACAAACAAATCAGGCAGTAACTATTACAACTACAAGGGCTTCTCTTCCCTGGTTCTCCTTGCCCTGGTCGAAACAGAATACAGATTCCTGTGGATAGACTGTGGATGAAGTAGTTCTTGCTAAGATGCACAGATTTGCAACAGTAGCTATTTGAGGGAGAAGATTGAGGACGGCAGCTTTGGGCTTCTGGCACCTAAACTGCTGGAGGAGGGAGGGCCAGATTTGCACTACTTATTGCTGGGTGATGACGCCTTTGCCTTGATGCTATGGATGGTGAAACCCTACAGCAGAAGACAACTAACAAGAGAAGAAAGAATAGCCAACTACAGAATCTCCAGAGGCAGGAGTGTGGTTGAAAACATCTTTGGAATCTTAGTGAATTCAGTTCAGGGTGCTACTGGGCACTATGGAGCAAAGGCGAAGGATTGTCAGAGGCATTGTGTTTATGTGTGTGGTGTTGCACAACATACTGAGGACACACCAGGGAGATGGCACCAACCTCAGCAAATAATGTAGCGGCCCTACAAAATGAACAGGCAGTGTATGTGTCAAATGATAACTACAGGAATCTTACGAGGGAGGACAAACATCAATGAGAACTACTGAAAGACTACTTCAATCATGTGGGGGCATTGGCTGGGCAGGAGGACAGGATCTGAGATGTGTCAACCAACAACCCTGGTGACAATCAAACACATTGTTCTCAAAACTACATCAACCAGAGGCAGTCAACTATTCAGAGCTGTTTGTTATAACTGATACAAGCCCAGGTGACTACAAAGTTTCAAGTAATCAGGATATACCTTCTATTTTGAACATTGATCCAGCTACATGGAATATAATCTGTGAGTGATCTATATGAAAGTACTTAAGTAATCTTGTGGTACTGTTCACTGCCGTTTTGACCCCCAAGCCGTTTAAAACGGCGGGGTCCGCCATTTTAAATGGCAGGCCCTGCCATTTACATTTACTAGGTTTAAATAAGGGGTTGTAAATGGCTGAGCCATTTAAAACGGCGGGCACCAGCTCTCAGCCATTTTAACTTTTTTCAAGCCATTACTTTGTAAACTATTGGATTATTGTTAGTCTTCTGTGGGACAAAGTTAGTTTGGAATGGCCAAAGAAAATGTGGCCAGTATTGCTACAAAGTGTACTAAAAGGTAAAGCACAGGAAACTTACTCTTCCCTTTGTGAAGAGAAATCATTTGATTATGAAAGAGTCAAAATGGCTATCTTGAAGGCCTATGAGCTGGTACCAGAGGCAAATAGACAAAAGTTTCGAACTTTCTGAAAATGTGAAAACCAAACATTTGTTGAATTTGCCCATCAGAAAGAGACATACTTTGATAGATGGTGCAATGCCAAACAAGTTGGACATGAATTTGAATGACTAAGGCAAATCATATTAGTTGAAGAGTTTAAAAGGTGCGTCATTTGGATGAACAAAATGTGCAAACTTTGGCAAAAGCAGCCTCAATGGCTGATGATTATGCCCTTACTCATAAGAATTACTTTGGCAAAAACAAAAACAATGGGTCTCCTAAGTCAAAATCATTTATTCCTACATGTAGTCATTGCGGAAAGCATGGTCATGTTATGTCAGATTGCTGGTCAATGAAAAGGAAGAAAGAAAATCAGGCAAGCCCAAATGCATTCATTTCATGTAAGCCAAATTACTTAGTACCGAAAGAGGTAGACAACTGTAAAGCCTCTGCTAAGACAGAAGAAATCAGGCCGGAATTTCAACCATTCATTTCTGAAGGGTCACTATCAATAGACAAACTTTCAGGGTCAGTACCAATTATGACTTTGCGAGATACTGGAGCAACCCAGTCATTGTTGTTAGAGGGAGTTTTGCCCCTTGATTCAGGTACGTCCACTGGAGAGGAAGTCATAGTCCAAGGAATAGAGGGTGGCTTTGTTAAGGTACCCTTGCATAGAATTTATCTCAAATTTGATTTCTGGTCCTGTAGTGGTGGGAACTAGACCCACTTTGCCCATAAAAGGTGTAGCTTTACTGTTGGGCAATGATTTGGCAGGTGGTAGGGTAATTGCCAATCCAAAGGTTACTTCTAAGCCAGTCAGATTAGAAAATGTTGAGAAATTAGAAGAGGACAGCCTGGTGTAACACCATATTTACACCCCTGCCATATTTTACACCCTCCCTTTGATCTTTTAGTGGGTGCATTATATCGCAATCATATTTTACACCCTAACAATAGGGGATTTAGGGGGTGTAAAATATTGCTGCCATATTTTACACCCCATCAAAAGTTACACCCCCTACTAGGCCATACAGAGCAAATCAATTGGGGATTAAAAGCAAACCTTTTATTGGTTAGATTGCAATTGAGTTTGTAATTGTCTAGTGTCTAACTACTGCTTAGAACTTAATTTGTTTTACTTCTGGGGTTTGACAGAAGCTGGATTAATTTATGATATGTCTATTGTTACAAGACACTTTAAGTTGATTTGTTTGGCTATGTGTGTGACTTGGTAAATGGATTAGTCTTAGATTTGCTTTTTGTTCTAGCATTCTTTTGAACTTGATTTGTTTCACTTATGTGTCAGTGACTAGCTAAGCTAACAGGATTAATTGGTATTGTTGAAAAACTCTTTTTAAAGTATTTTTTGGGAGAAATTTCTATCTGATAATGTAACATAAATTTCTTCATTTACATATGCTTGTATGGTTTATATTATATTCAATGTAAGAATCATTCTTGAAGAACTTTATTATAACTTTATTATAACGCTAACCCTAAAGGGGTTTTTCAACTTTTATTTCACCATAATACCTTACTTGTAAATAAAATAGTGGTAGAGTAGAGTAGTAAAGTAGGAAAATATAGAGAATATACAACTTGAGGTAGCCTTACCTCAAGCATTCTTCAGTAATCGTAAACTTAGGTTAAGGTCAACTTAAATTGTGTATACTAATGAAGGGTTATGGCAATGCGTATATAATATATATATATGTAAAATAAACTCCAAACGTTTTTTATATTCTGGTTATCACTGACTTATATCTAGCAAATGAGACTGTAGGGATATTTTCAATTAGGGACTAGCCTAGTGAATACAAATCAACAACAATGGGTTGGCCTCTCACTTCAAAGGAAAATATATAGAAAGGATTTTGTCCCACTGTATTTGCACTAAATATATTTTATTTCATTCAGTTTGCTATTCTTAGACATTTAACAATTTGTAAGCAAAGGAATTATTGTCTTTGAGTTTTAATGCTTAATTTGTGGATGTTTATAGCTATTGAACTTAACTTATTTCATAACATAGTAACTGTAAAGAAACCCACCAAGGGGTGTAAAATATGGCAGGAGGTGTAGAATATGGCAAGGGGTGTAAAATATGGCAAGTGAACTTGCCATATATTACACCCCCATGCATTTTATGTGGGGTGTAAAATCTGGCGCTACACCGGATTTATTTCCCTCATGTGCAGTGACACGAGCTTTGGCTAAAAAAACGCCAAAAAAGAGCCTAATGCTAATAAGCAATCAGAGAATATCTTAGTTGATCTGTCATAGACATTTTTAACAACTACAGACATTGATACTGTGAAGAATCCTGATAAATCAGTCATTCAAACTGAAACTCCTAATAAGGAAGGTAAAGAAACTCCACTAAATAGGGCAAAATTGATTAAAGAGCAGGAGAAAGATCCTGAGTTAGATCCCTTGTTCCAGTTGACCCTTCCAAAGGAAGAGTTAGATAAGGTTGCAACAGTCTACTATGTAAACAATGGTATCCTTGTGAGAAAATGGAGACCTGCTAAGGTCCCATCAAATGAAGAAAGGTCAGTAGTAGAGCAGATAGTGGTACCCAAAACTCTGATGATTGGCCATTTGGGAATCAACAAAACTCTGTTTCAAATTTCTAGACACTTTTACTGGCCCACAATAAGGCAAAGTGTGGTTGAGTTTTGCAGAACTTGTCACTCATGTCAAGTAGTAGGTAAGCAAAATCAAACAATTGCAAAATCCCGCTTTTGAGGAGCCTTTCAGTTGGGATATTATTGATTGTGTTGGACCTCTACCGAAAACTAAGACTAGAAATGAGTACATACTAACCATCATGTGTGCAGCTACAAGATTCCCTGAAGCAATACCTCTCTCAAGTATTAGTGCCCCAAAGATTTCTAAGGCCCTGACAAAGTTTTTCACTTTAGTAGGTTTACCCAAAGAAATTCAGTCTGACCAAGGCTCAAACTTTATGTCTCACTTATTCCAACAGGTTGTCCATCAAATAGGGGCAAAGCAAATTAAGTCCAGTGCCTATCACCCTCAGTCCCAAGGTGCTTTAGAAAGATTTCACTCAACCTTGAAAAACATGATTAGGACTTATTATTTTGAGCATGAGAAGGATTGGGATGGAGGTTTGGCTCTTTTGATGTTCGCAATGAGAGAATCCCATCAGGAATCTTTAGGATTTAGTCCATTTGAACTGGGTTTTGGTCATACGGTGTGTGGACCTTTGAAATTGGTAAAAGAGACTTGGTTATCTAAAAATCCTCCAAATTTGCATTTACTGGATTATGTTGAAAGATTCAGAGGTAGGCTAAAGCAAGTTTGTGAATTAGCTCAGACAAACTTGAAAGAGTCACAATGCAAAATGAAGAGGCTATATGATCGAAAAGTCCAAAAGAATTCCTTCAAACCTGGTGAAAAAGTATTAGTCTTGTTACCTGTTCCAGGGAATGTTCTGAAGGCAAGGTACCAAGGCCCATATGAGGTTGAAAGAAAAGTTAGTGAGTTAGACTATGTGATTAAAACTCCTGGCCACAGGAAATCTACTCAGTTCTGTCACATAAACATGCTGAAACCCTATTTTAGGTCTAGGTCAGATCAGGTGTTAGTGGTAAATTGTAATACTGTGGGAAGCTCACAAAATTTTGGGGAACTCGGTGATTTCAAAATGAAACTACTAGATGACAATGAATACAAACCAAAACTGAACAATTCTGATATCTTGCTAAACTTGGACAGAAAACTTGAACATTTAGATGAGAGTAAGATGGCAGAATTAAGTGAAATGATCTTGAAGTACACAAGTCTGTTTCCTGATGTGCCAAGCAAAACTAACTTAGTTGAACATGATGTAGATGTAGGCAATGCTATGTCAGTTAAGCAAAACCCCTACAGGGTTAATCCTCTTAAACTTGAACAAATGAGGAAAGAAACTAAATATATGTTAGAGAATAACATAATAGAACATAGTCAGAGTAGTTGTGCATCCCCATCTATATTGGTACCCAAACCAGACAGTTCTCAGAGATACTGTACAGATTTTCACAAAGTAAATTCGCTTTCAAAAACTGACTCATATCCAATCCTGAGAATGGAGGACTGTATAGATAAAACTGGACAGGCAAAATTTATACCCAAGTGTGACCTACTAAAAGGTTATTGGTGTGTTCCACTGACTGAAAGAGCAAAGGAAATTTCTGCCTTTGTTACCCCCAATGGGTTGTATCAATATAAAGTCATGCCATTTGGAATGAAAAATTCACAGGCTACTTTTTAAAGAATGATGAACAAATGTCTCAATGGTTTGGAAGGTGTAGGGATATATGTGGATGACATTGTAATCTATAGCAACTCCTGGTCAGAACATTTGAAAAGGCTAGAAGCAGTCTTCTGTAGGTGAGCAGCTGCCAATCTTACTGTAAATTTGGCCTAAAAGTGATTTCAGACATGCAAAGGTTATTTATCTTGGACATGTTGTGGGCATGGGAAATGTAACCCCTGTGGAGGCAAAGATTAAGTGCATTGTTGAAAAGGTCATGAGATTTCTGGGAATGGCTGACTATTACAGAAAATTTTGTAAAATTTCTCTGACATAGCAGTACCATTGACTGAGTTATTCAAGAAAGATCGAAACTATCATTGGACCTCAAATTGTCAACATGCTTTTGACAATATTAAATCATTACTGTGTTCGGTGCCTGTTTTGATGTCTCCAGATTTTTGCAAGCCATTTATTTTGAATGTCGATGCAAGTGACATGGGTGCAGGAGCAATATTACTGCAAACAGATGATGAGGGAACAGAACATCCAGTGTGTTACTTTTCCAAAAGTTCAATAAGCATCAAAGAAATTATATCACTATCGAAAAAGAAACTTTGACACTAGTTTTGGCATTGCAGCATTTTGAGCCGTATGTGTCTTCACCTCAAGGGCCTACTTTGGTGTATACGGATCATAATCCATTGACCTTCTTACACAATAAAATTGAAAAATAAAAATAGGAGACTATTAAATTGGAGTTTGTTGTTACAGGATTATAACCTGGAAATCAAACATATTAAAGGAAAAGATAATGTTTGTGCAGATGCACTATCCAGATGTTAGTAAGTGTGCTACATTGTAAATAATTGTCATTTTCTTAGCATTCCATTTAATGCAGTTAATGAAAGTATATCATGTATAGTCAAGAGTTTTTGTTTGAAATGTATTCATTAATTATACATAAAATTTGGTATGCAGCTGTAATGTTGTATTCTTCTAAAGTATAAGTGTATTTTATCAATTACAAAACATTAGTATTTCAGAAATTTTTGAAAATAAAATTTCAAAAATTTTCTTTAAGGAGGAAGGTGTGATCGAATAACAAGATGTATGTGCGTATGTGTATGTACATGCTACCTGTTTACAGCAGAGATATGTTCTAGATAATGACCTACAGTTTCATATCTAGATGAATGTTGTTTATAAAGAAAATATGTCAGATTGTGAAATAATAAAATAGGTGAGTTGCAGTTTTATTAAAACAGGATTCCTTCCAAGAAATGTTTATCATGAGTAAGTATAAGTTTTAGGATGTTGATTTCTTAGAAAATATGTATGTTGTAATGGTAAGGTTCCTGATCACTCCTCTATAAGCTGGACAGCTCACATTTACAGATTAGCATTGTTGGGACAGGAGTTCTATACGCCAGATAAAATTGTATTGCCAACTGAAACCTTTAAAAGATTGTTAAAACAGCCCAAGGACCTTTTAACTGAAGAACCTGTGTGATAAAAAGGCACTATCCAGCAGATTAACTGGGAGTGAAATCCACAAGAGTAAAGAAGTCGAGCACAGCAATAACTGGGAAGACTCGTGGAAGACCTCAGGGGCAAGAAGTCCAGCATAGTGCCAAGTGATGAAATTCTTACGCCAGTTACAATCGAACACATTGTTCTTGAAACTACATCAACCAGAGGCAGTCAACTAATCAAAGCTGTTTCTTACAATTGATACAAGTCCAGGTGACTACAAACTTTCAAGTAATCAGGACATACCTTCTATTTTGAACATTGATCCAGCTACATGGAGTATAATCTGTGAGTGATCTATATGAAACTACTTAAGTAATCTTGTGGTAATATTTAAAGTTTTTAAGTCATTAACAGGTATATAAGTTTGAGTTATTATTGTTTTAAATGTGTATTCTGATTTGGTTGGTTTAACACTGATTTGTACATATTGTAAATAAATTATTTAGTTCAAACAAATTCTTTCCTTCCTGTTGTGCAATTTTCTCTGGCTAATATACTAGCTAGTTGGGGATCTGACCATGACAGGTGAAATATTAAACATGTCTATTTTGCTGATCTACCGCGACAAGCCAGGAAAGTACAACCGACCCTAACCAGCTCTGTAAACATTGCTCCCGTCCCTCGAAAAATACCTACCTACCGACACGTCGGCTCCAGATGAACACCCCGATGAGGCTGCTAAAACTAACTCTATATTTACATAAAGAAGCAGACTTCTTCCTTAGTCCTGGGTTTGAATATCCGTTGGGTGTGGAAATGTTGCAAGTATAAATGGTTCCAAATTGACTCTTTTATATATCTGATCACCTTACTGAACTGATATCTGAGAGTGTATAGGAATTTGACTGATACATTGATCAACTTTAAACCACACATTTGGTAACAGACAATAGAAACAGTATGAATTATTTTTCACGAATCCACAATTTTTAGCTTCAGAATCCACAATTTTAAGCTTGAGAATTCATACTTTTTAGCTTAAGAATCCACAATTTTTAGATTGAAAATTCAGACTTTTTAAATTATTTAATTTAATGGCCCTGATTATAATGTAATCAGGTAACATATTCTGACAATTTTAATGTTGATTTTTTTTAAAGAAGTGTGTTTTATAAGACATCATTTTAAGGATTTAACACATATAAACCACAGTAGTACAAAAATATATGAAAATGATAATCATTTCACAAAACAAAATGTTTCAAACTTGATACTAACTTTGAAACAATCTTAATATTTGAACATTGCTTTAAACATTTATAAGTAATTTTACAATCCCTGAGTGTTTTCAGCGATGTGCTGCAAGTGATTAAGTTGTACAACTATCCTGTGAGAAAAATATCCAAATGTAAGATGGAGCATCTCATAGCTTCATTGGTGAACAAGCTTCTTGGGGTGTCCTGTATGGCTGAAATACAATTTTTCTTTATCCAATGATCCAAAACATTTTGTAAATATGTGACCCATATTCATTTAAAAAATTTTTCATATTTCTGTATCTGAATTGAGATATCATGCAAATCATCAGCAGGAAAATCCTCCATCCAAATTGAAGCAGTGAATGAAATCCATTTTCCTTAAAGCTATAACCTCAGACTTAGTACATAGACTTAAATCAAGATCTTGACCTTTCATTACTATCTGATTTGTTGTACCCCTGAGTTCTCAGATAGCTTTGCTACCCAGTCCAGCAAGTCTGAAAACAATTTTAGACAAGATAATAAAATATTATTTGATGCTAAATCATTTTGGGAACAATATTTAATGATGGTGTATTTTCTGACAAATTAGTACAGAATTATGTTTTGTCATTTGATAGTGCAGTCAATACTTTGTATGTCAACATTTATATTAACATTTTGAAATATTATTTCAAATTTAATAAGATGTACAAAGAACACAATAAAATGCAATGAAAAATAGAAAAGGGTGGAATACCTTACCTTTTCACATCACTGTGCACAGCCCATTTCTGTTATGTATGTTTTTCCAAATCCTTTCAACCTATAATCAATGATATTTTTGCCAAGCTGCCGAGTATTCCCATATTGTAATTTCATCTTAATACTGATTTTTTTTTAAATTTTCGAGTAATCTCAACCTAAAACCCGAATTCATTGCAAGTGTAGCTATAGTATCACCTGGATCTTTCCCAAATGTAATCACTTGTTCCATTGGTCAACCCCTACCCAAATAAATTTTTCTTTTATAAAGCTCTGTTGTTTAGTTTTGAGTAATCACAAACATTGAAAGACAAACAGACAGACAAACATATGAATGCATCCCGAAACATAACCTCCTTGGTGGAGATTAACATGGTCCATTCCTATGTTACCACCTCACCAATCATCAAATTTTTGCCGAGTAAATCTCACTATCATATGCATCCAATGTTCCATTATCCATTCTACTCCTAGTCTGTAACAAATAGTAATCAGAATGCAAATTTGACACAAGTTTGTGACCCAAAAGTTTTTTTATCACTTGGTATACATTATTTAGACTTGAATTATTTATATGGAAATAGCACTGGTGTAAGTATAATTTTAAGTTCATTACAAAAGAATTCACTGATAACTTATTGAAATAACAGACGTGAATTGCTAATTAAATGCAGAAGTTATTAGGGTTGTATGAAAGCTTGAATCCGCCATCCTAATTCATAATTTGAAATATAGTATTCGAAATTCCCAATGTGCATCTGGAATTCCAAATACACCATATGACAGACTAAATAAGTATTTAGAATTCCAAATACTGATCGCACTGGATGTGTTGTACCTATCCAAATGTTCCACTCCTCTGCTTACGTCTCACCAGTTCTACTGTCTCCAATCTATCCCGGGTGAAGTGCTGTGTGAGGGGGGACTCTGATTTCAGGATATGCTGTTTAGGCTGTTAGTGATGAGATAGCAGAAGACAAGATACTGAGGACAGGCTGCTGGGGACGGTGACATATGGCGACCATTGATAAGACACTTGTCTGTGTCTTTTTATTGGCATCCAACTCCTTCATCCAGGCTTGCTTATGAAATCTGCTGAGAGATCCACAAACAATAGAGGCCTGCTAATTATATTTACCAGATCATTAATGGAAATTACTGATGATCACACAGCTCAACCACCACAGATTCAACTTAGATATCTTATTTTTGCCCTTCTTCTATTTTGGTCACAGCAAAGAATTTGCGTGCATATTATTTGAAATATTGGACTGACCGCACCCTTTAACTTTAGGGAGAGAATCTGGAAGTGAGATGTTATGTCATAGTGTCTTTGATAAGAGATGATAAATGTATCTGATTGTCTCCTAAGACAGGAGATTCCACGTAAGTAATCAACAGTTATCTTTATATATTGACAATCTGTTCCTTGAGATAAAGACAAAGAAATACAGCAGCCATTCATCAAACTCTTCAGTCAGCTAACCTTGGAATGCTAATTTGTCCTTCCCTGGGACACACAGACATACATACACAGAAAAAGACGGGATCTGTTTTTTTTTTGTGGATATGGGGACACTACCTCTGTACAATCATTTTTTTTCCAGTAGCTGAGATTTGCGTGATAGGGTCTCATCTATGTTTGCAGTGTCAACCATTAGCAGAGCTACTCAAATGGGTTCCCTGGCTTGTAATGTGTCAACGGGCATGTCCGCCTATCTATCACCAGGGGGTCGTGCTGGTGTCTGGGGGTCAGTGGATCTGTAAGGAGGGGTGAGGTCACCCTCATCTCACAGCCTTGTACTCACAGGCTAAATGACATCCACTTGTGCTCTGGACCAAAAACACTGGCAGTTGAGAGTAAATTCGTAGAAGAAATAGTGTCTTAAAGATTAAATAAATGTGGTGAAGATTGGTATATTGGTATTTCTCTATTGAATAATTAGATAGCTGGTTCTTTATTATTTTACTATTTTAAGGAAGGGGGTATGTAGTACATAAAGATGTTACAAAACAATAACAAAGATAGTTGTTTACAAGAAATAGTCCTGAATCAGTTGCCTTTGTAGAAGTTAAAATATGATACACAATCGATTAAAATAAATGGATCATTTTATGACTGTAAACATATTTTAAAATCGTATAGTTGTTTTATGGCTAGCATGGTACAGTTTTAATTTCAAACTGGCCACGTTCCCTTCAGTTCCCTGTGGCCACCTTAATCTAAAATAGAATAGGAATATGAAATACCATGTCTTCAATTTTCCAAGATCCCATTGACAGGTAAAAGGTATAGTGATGTTATATGTAAATGAGGGTTACAGTGATAAAGTGAGGGGTCGGGGATTGGCCCATTACACCCACTAGCCCGTGCTAGGTACGGGGGGAAGAGGGGGTGGATGGGGGTCCTGTGTGATAAATGTCACCATTTACCTCAGACTTTAGATCTGTGACGTCACATGGGTAAAAAGAGGCGAGCCAAGAGGATTTATGGAGGAAAACAGGGTCACTGGTAAAAGAGAGATTTAAATACAAATGGGCAAAGGTGTCTAACCTGTGCTGTTTTATGTCCTGGTAGCAGGGGCTAGGATAGATGTTTCCAGACTTGCTAAAGGCTCAAATTTCTTTGTAATAAGGGAAAACGTCAGATCAGAAAATAAAGTGTCAGTTTATGTAATGTACTCTTACATATGTTAGCTTTTACATCAGCATACTGTTAAGACAGATATCTGTCTGATGAGCTTATATCTGCAGTCATGCAGGAGTACGAAATATCTGTGTAGATGTTTGGAGAAGGTACAGTGCAATTTTTAGCCTTGAGCAAGGTTAGGATGTTTCATGTAAACTAAGTGAATTGAGGTGTGATGGAATATCACATTTTATGACAAATTGTAAACTATTCCTTGTCAATGAACTGAAGATATGTGGTGTTAGATGCGAATGTACAATGGATGAAATAAGAAGTATTAATTCAGATTTGACAACCTCAAGTAATCACTAAGTGGTAGTAGATCCATGGTATTACTTCAAGCATCATTGGTTAATGAAGCAGTTTAAGAGCAGTTTAAAATGTCAGAGAAAACATTAGTGATAAATGTTCATTGAATGGTCGCTTACAACCTATTAACAATCCAAATGGCATTCCGTGCACAACAGCCCAACTTTTCCCCTTATCCTGTCTTTTAGTACGTCCCCTAACCATCCATCTTGATTTCTCTGCCAGGTTTTAAAATCATGAATTAATCAAGGTGTAATTGCTCTGAGATTGCTGGTTTGGTTGAGAGTGAGATCTCGCTGTGAATCACGCGATCTCCCGCTGTGTGTTTTGAAGGGTTTAGGTTACACTCGAAACGTTCCGTCTAACATGCCATTTTAGTGTTTGGACAGTTGATAATCTCCGTTACTTGTCACACACTGTGACTTTTTAATTACTTCAGTATTTGCTATTCTTACCGCCTTATATCAAGGTCACCTTAACCCCATACGGACAGTTTTATTAGAAATCTTACAAAACATAATTATCCCGGCTTTCCTGGAAACATTTAAATATTCTGCCCACCAAAATTTCATGTACTGTTAGAGTAAAAATTTAAAATAAAAAGGAGGGGGGTGGGGGGACACGTTTTAAGGATAGAATCTATGTTCGGAAAAAGTCGTCTGCCTGAAATATTGCGATAATGTATGGGAGGGAACTGATAATCAGGACAAGAGTGTTCTCTGTTGGACATCAAACATTTCCGATTTCTTTTCTATTATAGAATAAATTGACTAAAGCCAAAGCCATGCCAAATGGTGGCATGGATATACTGGGCGTGTTACCTCATTATCATTCAATTTAATAATGCAGAAATATTGTGATAAGACCATCATCTTCCATAATCACTTTAGACTGCAAATTTGCAAAGCAGATTATGCATTGAAATCTAAAGACAGGAGAATAAACCTAATTATAAGATTTGTTGCATGTTTTTAGGTAAATGCAAATGAAAGGATTATGCTTGCTATGTAAAACATTCAAACCTTTTTCTTCTTGTACATTTTTTCACTGGGGCGTGGTGGGAGTAGAGGTAACACACTTTCCTTCCACCTCTGAGACCAGAGTTCAAATCCTGGTCTGACTTCTAATGGGAAAACTGGTTGTTGTTTGCCACTGGTCTGCCTTTTACAGTACAGGACATTGACCAACTATGTATCTACTACATTCCCCCACCCTTCTAACTACCCGTCACACTGTTTGTGATATATTTTGGATTGGAAATTAAATAAAGAAATCATCTTTGAAAAAAACCCACAGAGAAATAACTAGAACCAATGTATGTTTTAATTATTACACCTGAGTCAGTCAGTTCATCTTAACTTCTGTCTTATTTTTAAATATCTAACAAAGGATCTCTGACTACATACTTCACATCAAAACTTGAGCCGACAACAAAGGATAAGCAAGTTGTGTGGAATGTTACAAAAAAAAGAGAAAAACCTTCATCTTTACTATAAACTACAAGACACTCGTACATAACTCACTACATGTAAAACAAAGGACTATCTAAAGAACTGTATTGTTTTTCAAAGGAGTATATTTTTTATAATAAATATATATTTTCAATGCGATGTGTAAGCAGGTCATATTTCCTGGGACAGACACATGTCATGGTATGTGGAGGTCTCGACAGCAAGAGTTGTTATAAAAACAACATCATTCTCACCCATCCCACCTCAAATAGCCTGGACCAAGACTCATCAAGACTCATGTCAACAACAACAACAACAACAACAACAGAAAAAGCAAAAAAAAAAAACACAACAAAACAGTAGCAACACCAATAGATGCAGCAGCAACAGCAGATACATCAGCATCAACAGATACAGCAGCAGAAATGGCAACTGAGTCAGCAACTACAACAGCAACAACAGTGAAAAGAACAACAAGACAAACAACAGAAAAATAGCAGCATGTGCAGCAGTGTCAACAACAGCAGCTGGAATATTAAAACAACAACCATACCTCTCAGTGTCTTAACTTAACTAATACAGCTCAACTTGGGACAAAGTGGAGCACCATAGAATGTTTATTGATAATCTGTTGTCATCAATAGCACTCTTGCATTTCCAGAAGTGTACCATACCAAATAAGGTAAGACCGATAGCAGGCAAAGTGATGAGGCACATAAATCAGTTCCGTATGCAAACTGGGAAAAGTTGAAGTGGATATTATATACAAAATATTATCACCCCTTGAAAAACACCATAAAAGGTTAATTTCCGGTTAATAATTTTTCACTTATGTCTATTATTTTATTCAATAGAATTCCATGTTATTACACACAAAATAACAAATTATGCTTTTGGGGTTAAGTTGTGTCTAGTTATGGCTTGGAGCAGTAACAACAGAAACACCAAAAGTAACAATAATAGTATCAAGCATAGAATGCAGCATTTTCAATCATAGTAATAGCTTGTTCCGTTATGGCAGTACGATTTTAAACCTACTTCTGATTGGAAAAAATAAAAGCATTCATGATCCATGGGTGTAGGTTAGGATAGGTCTCCGATATTTTCCTGATGATTTTCCGAGTGACGTTTTGTTTGGTTCAAGTAGTCCCAAAATTCTTGCAATAGCTGTCTGATCCATCCTAATGGTTTGCGAACCTATAGGATTGACTTAAGATGGAAAAGATTGCTTTGTGAATGTTAGATAGGTTTAAGAATACTGTATGATCAACCAGATGACTTTCCAAATGGTACAATAAGTTAACATTGGTTGCAATGGATCCTCAAATGCAAGATCTAATAAGGACCTGGGACATTTTAGGATAACATAAAACCGTTTAATATAATCAGGAACTGTTTCCCCAAATATTCTGATTGGTTCCCCATCTAAAACTCCTAGGGTCGATTTCACTAAAGGACTTAAACTAAGTCCCTATATTGGCTAAGTCTTGGACTTAAATCTTAGACTTTGGTCTTAGCTAGGTCTGGGACTTAAAATGGATTTCACAAAGGTGACTTAGCTAAGTCCAAGCTTATCAAATAACCACAGTGGTTTTCTGTGTCATGTGACCTTTTTTATCTATTCAAAATATAATATTGGTGCCACATATTCTTCATTTGATGTATTTTATCTAAGGATAAGTGCTGTTTTGAAATGTAAAACCTTGTTACCACATATAAACTTCCCAAACACTACTTTAGTGAGGTGTTCTGTATAATTATAATTTATTTACAGCCATTTCAAAATTTGAAGTGGAGAAAAGTTAATGGCGGCCATATTTAAGTCCTCTTTACAAAATTTAAGCCCACTACCTCCCAGACTTAAAGTTAAGTCCACTGACTTAGCATTTTCATGGACTTAGCTGCTTTGTGAAATCCGCTAAGTCTAAGACCACAGACTTAACATTCTTTTGACAAAATTTAAGACCAAAGCCTTAGATTTAAGTCTAAATTTGGACTTAAGTCCCTTTGTGAAATCGGCCCCTGGTCAGGAGTTGGCCCGATGGATTTATGAATGTTCAGATTTGGTTTATGATTGTTCCAACTGCCTCCCAATAAGCCAATTTACAGGTTCATGCACCTATCTGGGAGGATGATCACCATGGTGAACCAGCCGTATAACAGTAACCAGGGTAACTACAACTTAGGCCGGATTGTAACATTTAAATATTAGATTTATATATAAATGCCACTATTCGAAGCAATCCATAAGTTAAGACACACATAAGCCGTAACAAGGTTAATTTTCTGCCTACTAATGCACGTGTATTGTTTTAAATTTATACAAAACATATACCACTCCCCTTCTTATTAATATAAACACACTAAATCTCTTTACAGAGACCATGTGAAAACAATTTGCTTTTGGTCACGCATCATTACCCTCTCAAAGTTTACCTCAGATAAACTCTGTTGTAACAAATAATTTTACTTTTCCCCCCTCTTTGTCTTTTATATGCAACATGTTGGTGGTCCTTATTCCCATGTACTTCTTTCCGCCTTTTTGAACTAATTAAGAGAAGAAACGTTGTACTTCTGAGGATAAAAATCAGACATAAAATCCAAACTGAAAGAAGAAGTTATCTTAAGACAATAGGTTGATCAGAGTTGATAGGACTTGTCTGGGATTTGGAGAAATGAAACATTTGTGACTCAAATAATTTGATCAGATTATTATTACCCCCTGCAAGGAGGCTATGTCTTAGGGTATGTCCGTATGTCTGTCTGTCCGTGTTTGCAGTTTAACCAAAAATGAAATGAATGCATCTTTATATTTTTATGTGGATAGGGAGTGACCAAAGTAAGAAGTGAATTAATTTGGGGGGAAAGACCCGGATCATACCCTGGATGCAAAAAATAACTGAATTTTCAATAGTCTCATCAACTACTTTCACCATAGTAATGTTACTGATTATTAAGGTTAAATACTACAAAGCAGCATAGGGGTGAAATTACAGTATGGTGGTACTTAGCCTTGCTGAAGGGTCAAGTTTCTTTGCAGTAAGGGAAAATTTTCAGTTCAGATAATGGAGTTTCAGTTTCTATAATGTACTCATACATGTACTGACTTTTACAGCAGCATACAGCTAAGAGAAAGTGTCTGATCAAGTTCTATCTCTTAACATCTATGAGTACTTTATGAATACCAATATCTGTGTACATGTTTGAAAAGATATCATGTAAATTTGAGCCGTAAGCAAGGTCTCCTCTGCCCATATTACCACCCATTGTGATATGGCCTATATAACCCAAATAAATAAATAAGTAGGTCAACAAAGCATTGTTCTTGTATTAATTAGCTGTTTCTTAAGGATATTGTATAATTACAAATTATTGGGTTTATGAACTTAATGTATCCAAATTGGCCAACCAACCAAGGGTAGTTTACAATTGTGAGGTATCTATGTCATAATATAATTATTGCAATATTCTTAATTACTGTTTTATGCCCCCTCCCCCTTATTCACACAATAAAAACCAGAAGTAACAGTAAGTGTATTTTTTATGAAATTCTACACATAAGTTAATCAAAAATGATTTTTGATCAATATGTAACTCTGGCGTTACCGTGGACTATTTATTCTTTCAATATTAAGCCAGTCATAAGGCTATGTTAGGATGGGTGGGAGGACCACTGGACGCATCTGTGTGTGGTCTGGACCTGTCACAAGGACAATAGCCTTACGCCAGACTCACCTGTACAATCTCTTAAACTCAAACACCATATTCTATATGATTTATATATAAGACTAAGAAGGCTACTTTTCCGAATGACAGCTAACCATAAACCAGGTCATATATTTAGCGAGGTTATTTCCCCGGATAAACTTAAAAACATTGTTTTCTCATTCATGCAGCCGTGTGCACCGATTCCTGTCAGCAATTATTGCAGACTTTTTTAGGCACCTGAAGTATTCATGAAAAAAACTGTGAAATCTGTGGAATTATCTTATTTAGCTGGTATCAGTGAGATGTTGCACCTTGCATTTTCAGCAAACCATGAGAACATTTCCTTCAAACACTTGCTGCAAGCTGGGTTGGAACTCAGATATGTCTTGTCTCAATTTGTTTCACCATTCACCGAATCCTTAATGCCGAGGTGAAGGTTAAAGATTGCCAAATAAACTCCATTAATGCTGGTATGGTCCATATACTGGCATACGTAACTTTACAAAGTCTGTTCACTGGTGATATAATGAAATAGTGGTTAGCTTGACAAAATATCACATTACTCAGTTTAAGTTTTGACAGTAAAGTCATTTTTCAGTTCATTAGAGGAAAATACAACAGTATGTTTAAAGGCTGTAAAAATCTATTATTCAGTAATTGTCTGCTATTGACATATTTGTTATTTCTCAGCCGGTGAGTGCCAAAGTTCTGCAAAGCTGAGAAGTCAGGATTGATAAGAAAATACATGTGGGAAGCTACGATCAATTGCTACATGATTGATAAAAGCATTGAGTTCAAATGATAGTTGGGAAATATACAACCATAGTTTGCAGCTTTGTACTATAAGATAATGTCCAGCATTACCCCTTACTTTAACAGAATAAGAGATACAAAACACTATCCATGATTGTTTTATCTTTCAGTGTCTAGTAATTTTTGGGCAGTGTGAATTTGGATTAAAGTAGGACTCTTGTCTTAATCTTTTGGAAGTAATATCCAGTTTCCCGATTTCCTTGTTAAATAATAATTGGACTGGGTTGATTGCTTTGACTTGTGATGTCCAAGAATATGTGTTTCACTTTCAGTTCTTTTGGTTGTTTTAGCCAAAAGTTTATTGCTTGGCAAATCTGTTAAATCGTAAATTTTCTTTATTAGACATAAACCATAAAATTTGTATTTTTGTACTTAATTTGGGAATCAGAAACTTATATTCTATCTAGACACTTGGTACTTCCTGTTACAATGTTACTACTTTATTGAAATTATGTCTTTCAAATAACTGTTAGAGTGAGTAATATACAAGCTTTTGTTACATAATTGTCACTTTATTTAGTTACTCTAAGATTAATGTGTAACCTAAGTATATGTACTATAATATTCACCTTGTCAAGCAGGTTATTTTAAGCACAAGCCCCCACACTCAGAAATATCATGCTTTTCTGTGGAGTGGTTAACATGTTTTGGTATTTTATAGATGGCTATGCACCTCTCTGGTTCTGCTTTCAGGTTCAGTTCTGGGTAGCATAATACATTTACTGAAATCCAGGGTTGGAAAAAAAGCTCCAACTCAGTCTGAACCACTAGAAAGTACTCATAGAGTACAGACCCACAATGGTACATGTTTCAGAAAATTCTGGATATTTTTATATCAACCATATGATCAGGATCATATAAACAATTTAGTGAAAGACAGACAGACACATGAACGCACCCCAAACCATAGCCTCCTAGTCGATCCAAATATAAATCTGTATATTCCATGGTTTAGACTTTATATTTAATTTTTAAACTGAAGCTCATATTTGAGTCTGTGGATATTTTTTGGTTAAGATTTTAAACTCTTAATAAAAATCAAATTTACAATTGTTTTTAAAAGCCCCCAAAATGTTTAGACTCTAAATTAGAGGGATTACATTTGAGATAAAGTATAAGATTTTCCCTCGATACCAAATCCTGAACTGAAATTTCCTCGCCTGTGGAACACAGCCCAATTTTGACTTCACTAAGCTTTTAAATTCTGTTTCAGTGGATTTGTACATTACCCAATAAAATACATATTTTTCTTCCTGGTGTCTTGTATCTACCCAATTACAAAAACAGATTGCTATGGACACACACTGATATGAATGTTGTTGATGTTTCATTAGATTTGTTTTAATATTCCCACATTCTGTCAATAAATCACAGCACAACACTCGTCTCTTGTCATTTTTGTTATTGAGTTCTCAGACGTGTTTTCCCACATTCTTGTTTTTATATGGCACAATTGGTCACATTTTGAACCCTTACTTTGAAACAAATTCAAACCCCCCACCTTACACGTAACTTAAGAGTCACATACTTTTAGTCATGACATATACCTCCTAAATTTAGCATTGGAAATTAAATAAAAGGGAAAAATGTAAACAGCTTAATAAGCTTAATAAATTGAACATGTGCTCATTCATCTGAAAGAAGAGAGAACCAGAAATTTGATTTAAGTTTGAGTTTAAGATTTGTTTTGCTGGTGAAAAAATCCAATACTATTCTGTCACTATGCTACTTAGCTGTCCTATTGTCTCTGCTTAATGATAAGCTTTGTTTGTTTGACCTTTGAGAGGCCATATGTATCATATCATCTGCATATTGTGCCGTCAAGACACAAACCATCTAGTAGTTAGTCACCTTGTCCTTCAAGAATACTGAGATTATCTCCAAAAGAAGAATAATGACAGCCATAAGCCGGTATGACAGGTTTAGACTGTCCCTGGTCATTAGTGTACTAAGGACTATAATTTGGGTGTAACTAAACAAGCACAATTAATGTTTTAAGAGAAACAAATGATGCAATATTTTTGCCATACGGAATTTTTCAAAATGACTGATTCTTCCGGGATATTGTGTGATCATCGAATCCAAAACTTATGATTCTCCTGTTCCACATTTTTCTGTTTATGAGAGTTATGGAAGAAATTTTAAATGAAATGCTTCTTAAAATGACAGAACGTTACTCTGAAATGTAAAATCAACACAAAGACTTCCACCTAGATTTACCAAGGTAAACGGTTTATGTACACCCTAAAATATTTTTCTAAATGAGCAATTCTATTGTATTGGCAAACATGTTTTCATCCTGAAACAAGTTAGCTCATGACAACACATGATAATTGCTGATGGCTTGTCTCATTATGACCCTTCCCGCAAAAAAGGCGTAGAACCAAACTTTAGTCTTCTATTCTTTAGAACTTTCTGGAAATCTTGACAATATGATGTTTAATTCTTTTGCGGGCTGCTATGTCCATATCTAGACCTGGATAAAAAACTATTGGTTTCTAGAAGAACCACATTTTAGGTTACAGTTCTTTTAAGCAGCCCGAGGGAGTTTCCTGGAACATTTTTGGAGAAAGCTACAGCTGTGTTATCTCTCCTGTATCAGTGTAGAGGGAGGCTGAAACTCAAGCCATGACAAGATAGTCTGTATCATAATTGGCAATACAAGAATACAAAGGTGAACAGCTCAAAGCTTTGAAAAGCTCACACCTTGTGACATCACTGCAGCCAACTTCCACCTGCTCAGCAAGCTAAGTTTAGTTTGAGTTAAACTGATGCTCTGGTGAACCTGTGGCAAATAGTTTTTAAAAGAAGACACAAAAAGAGAATTTCACTTGCCATCTTCTCCAACACTCAGTGAAATGTGAGGGTACCCAATGTAACTTATTATAAGAATATGGAACAACAACAACAACAGCAACAACAGCAACAACAACAACAACATAGTTCTTATAAAATAGGCTCTAGTATCTGAAAGAATAAAAATTATGTTAGATTTTGATCATCCTACCATCCTCCAAACACTGAACTTACTAACTCATATTATTGCTATATGAATGTCCAAAAGCAGCCTTTTCTAAAGCAAAAAAAAAAAAACAACAACAAAAAAAAAACAGTGCCAGAAGGAGCACAAGCCCTCGCCTCAGATCTGGAACCAGAAATCAGCAAAACTACCAAAACATGATGGAGTCCCAATACAGATCTGGGTCATCTTTGAGAAGTGAACCAGGGGTAGACTCAACCTTGCATGAAAATAACATCCTAGTGTGATTAATACTTCATATGAAAAATTCCCTAAAATAATTTTGGAGTGTCCATATTGGATGTATGTCATCTTTAATGAGGACCGATCCATGATCGGGATATAACCTTGATCCTAGGTACACGTTTCAAATTATGCATGGAGAAAAACAAGCAAACAGACAAACAAACAGATGGGATCACAAAATCCTTGGCCCCCTTTGAAGAAATGTGTTATCTTTATTTTTTTCGTGATTTCCCTATTTTTTTAATATTGTATTCCTTTTTCTTCGTATGAATAGCATAAAACAAAATATAATTGTACAAATTCGAATGGTTCTGGTCAATATTAATGATTCTAGTCAGTGTAAGTATTATCAGCTCTTATAACAGAGCGAGACTAGAGTTTGGTGATAAGTACTAGGAAAAAGACAATACTTCTTGGGAAAATGTGGCAACCTGATAATAAGTAAAGGTCAAAGTGACTTTGTAATGTGCCAATTACCTGTTCTTAATGTAAACAGTCAGACATAGAGCTGATCTCTGGTTTTTCAGTCGGGTGCTAGTGACGTCATTCTAGGGCGGTATGGGTCTTTTCATTATCCAGTATAAATGCAGTGCACTGACACTATCAACTGCAGTCTAATTGACAAAAGCTAGTGAAGAGAATTTGCTACCAGACTGTGAGAAGAGGAAGCAATACACAATTTGCAGTTACAAAAGCCCAAAACCTTTCCCATGACCTAAGGCTGTGTGAACACCCTGATCTTATACACGTTGTCATAGGGAGTTGACAAAGCCCAGACAATGCACCAATCAGATGGCTTGATACATAAAATATCATGCGAAAGGATGTGCAACTGGCACTGCAAATATTCAGTTGACTATAAAAAAAAATTTTGATATGGAAAAACATGAATTAATCTTTTTTGAAAGATATACATAGTCTGTGGAAATGTCTGTAAATTTATATTTTTTTACACCCATTTATGCAGCCCTTCTGAGAGAATGATTATTTCTCACATGTTGACTTGAGTTGGATTCAAACCCATGACTACAGACTTGAGAGCCAAGCAATCATTTGCTAAACTTGGGAACTATTGGGTCACCAAGGACCCCATGGATTGATGTGAAGGGTGGAGTAAGTATATACCTAACCATTATTTAACTTACTTAATCATTTCTTAGCTTACTTACAGTTAAATTCCAATTAACAGGTGATCTTTGTGGCATGTAACATATTGTGCATGTGGTGTAAATACCAGAAAACTATTTTACTTATACAAATAAATACAAAAAAGTGTGGTTACCTTGACAGGGTGGTCACAACAAGTATTATCCAACACCAATATCTCCATTTACCCCATTTTTAGTATTTCTACAGGCTCTCAAATTTGTGGTATACTTTAGATTTTGGTTTTTATGCCCCCCTTCCCCCCTCAACAAGTACTATCATATTGGATGGGGTATCAATTTCCCAATAAGATGCAAACCTTTATATCAAGCACTATTACGTATATTCGACACCACAGCAATTATAATTTTTCCACCTAGCTTTCACAATCATTGGTGAGTAGGAGCTGCTCCAAATTTTCCATAATGTGGTTAACAGACCCTTCTATTAATATCGATTTAAATTGATGTTTTAATGAGAAGTTTTATGATGGTGGCTTAGGGAGTTTTTAGTGTCAAACACATAATCTGTAATGGTATATAGATAAAATCAATCAGATGCAAAAAATAGAAGAGCCTAAGTCAAGGCCAAGTTTCATTCTGCAGATCTTTTGCAAGAATTTTGTAATTGGCATCATGAATCTCAGAAATATTTTATCATTGTAAATCTTGCTTTCTGGGCAAAAGAAAACAAACAGAAGAAACCACTTTAGTGTTTACAGGCAGGTTTTGATCTTGTCAACCTTCACCTCGCAAACATGTAAGCTCCTGTGTTTATAATTCTCTTCCAGATGGCTTGTTTCTATTGTTATCTCTCTTGACCAGATGGTCTCAGTATTACAGTTACAACCACAATTGTTAACCAGATCAAAAACACCTATCTAGTAAAACACAGTAACTGATTATTGATATCCTCAAGTCCTTGTATCTTCTGAGATGGAGTGGTGATTGAGTTAGCCCTTCTTAAGGATCCCTTTAAACATATGTCTTTATTTTAAAGAAATTAGTAACTATACTAATGGAAAACAGACTGTCAAAAATTGGTACTTGATAAATATTTAATGCAATCTACTGCTTTTCATATATTCTGCACTATGGGGAACTCAGTGTGCTGAGTTAACATAAAACTGACAAAAAGGATGGTCAAGGGACAATCTGGGTCAGTCCTCCAGGGCTGTGGGTGTAAACAGAGGGAAGAATACCAGGTGGAGAAGCTTGAGTTGAAGAAGTGTGCCTTAAGATGTTTACTAAATGGTGTAACTGGAGGCTATTTCTTATGATGAAGGGAAGAGAGTTCCAGAAGAGTGGTACATAATGGTTGAAGCAGTTGGAACAATATTGATATGATTTATGACTTATATAGTCGTAAGAGGGTATCGGAAGGAACTTTAATTTGGAGCATCTACTGATCTACATCTAATAGGATCTACATCTAGGATGGAGTTTTTCACTGAGGTATGCTGGTTGGCCATATTTTGGATTTTCTAATATAATCTGCCCTATTTTCAACTGTACTCTGTACTAAACTGGCAGCCAGTTGAGCTTTTTAGTTGTGGGGTGATGTGGGAAGACCTGGAGGATCAAGTGTCAACCCCACAGAGTGAGTTTTGGACTATAGTCTCCTTAACTCAAAACCTTTGAGTGGTGTAAATGTTACTTGCTGCTTTGAAACCATTGGCCTTTTCGAAACGGCCATTGCCGAGAAAATATTAGGTACCTTGACTGATTAAGTTTTGTCTGGCAGGTATTCTGATCAGCAAAGAGCAAGATAACAAATAGCATAGAATGGATACAACATATCCAGCATGGGATGGTCAATAGAATTGAAGGCAACAGAAAGAGTTTCTCAAGTTTATAGACAGACGTGTACCAGTAATTACAGGAATGGGGCATTTAAGAAAACACCAGAAATCACAGGCAATACCACCTGTAGTATGTGACTGGGGTATAAGAGCCATAACAGTACCTTTAGCCATGTTGAGCAGATCATTTTGTTTGTTAAGGAATGCACTTTCTGTACAGTATTGTTTTCTGTAAGCAGACTGTAGATTGTGCAGACTGTAGGAAAGTCAACTTTTTGGATCAAGTCAAAGGACTTGATCAGGGATATAAATTGTTTTGAATTTGTGGGGATAGTTTTGAAATGATATTGAAATCACCAGTGATCACCAAAGTATCAGTTACCGGATGGATTTTTTCCAGAAGTGACTGAAATTTAAAAAAAATGTAGTACTTGTTAATGAAGATGTGTATCAATTTAGGAAGCAAAATGATTCGTTATTACAATACATTCTCAAAGAAGGAGAAGCATGTTTAGCAATGTTGAGCAGATCATTAAGGAATGCACTTTCTGTACAGTATTGTTTTCTGTTAGCAGACTGTAGATTGTGCAGAATGTAGGAAAGTCAACTTTTTGGATCAAGTCAAAGGACTTGATCAGGGATAGAAAATGTTTTGAATTTGTGGGGATAGTTTTGAAATGATATTGAAATCACCAGTGATCACCAAAGTATCAGTTACCGGATGGATTTTTTCCAGAACTGACTGAAATTTAAAAAAAATATAGTACTTGTTAATGAAGATGTGTATTAATTTAGGAAGCAAAATGATTCGTTGTTACAATACATTCTCAAAGAAGGAGAATGTATCATTTGGAACTACAAAAGTTTTTAGATTATTTTTGACAAAGGAACCCAGGCCTCAGCCATGTTGTAATATGTAATACAATATATCTAAGGCTGCCAGAGACATAAATGTGGTGGTTATAAATTCATAAGACAATGAAAAATTTAAATATATGAATATATATAAACTTGAGTATTGGATATTATTGGCATACATAGATGTGCATTTTTGACGTGTAGATCAGGTCAATGAAAACCAGTTAACGGATGAAAGTAAAATATAACATTCTTTTTTAGATCTCTCATTTCTAAATTGAAATGGACCAAAATCAGACTAAATTCTGACCTTTACGAATGTATCAAATAAAATGTAGCACAAAGAAAGGCTAGTGTGATACGGAGCTACTGTTTCCACAAAACCCCAAACCTCTCAGAATTTGACACATGACAGGCATCACGGACTTGAAATGTTGAACTCCAGTGACATTTCTTTCAAAAATAATCCAAACATTTGATGTGGAGAGATACTGTAAGGAAAGGGAAATCAATCATTGGCCAGTAACCAAGATCAAATAATCAAACCTCCAACAGGTTTGGCTGTTTTTATTTGTATGAGGTACTAAATCAAGGAAAAAAGTCCCAGCAAGATTACTAAAAGCTTAGAGAGATTCATAAAATATGCTTGGGCTTGGACTGGGAAATAAAATGGTAGAATATCATTGGTTTACTGTAGTTAAAAACCAGAACTGGATTAAACATTGAAAGTGTTTAATCCTTAGTGGTTAATGTCAGGTATTTCTTTTATGTGTGTTTTGACGGATTGGGTGATACAACGGTGTGTTGTTTACTCCAATTTAGCCTTTCTGCGGCTGTACAAAGTCAGATAATTAAGAGAAAGTATTGTTCCTGCTGGAAGTACGTAAAACATGTTTAAGCTTTTAATATTCCTTCTATAAAATTGTCATTGTATAATGGACAAAACAGTAATTAATTTGTTAGGGGGAGACTCGCGAAATTTGTCATTGGACTGCAAAAGAACCAACTTTGTTTAAGTGTATTGTCATTTTTTTTACATTAGTACTGGCTTAGGTTCAAACCATACATCATTTTTGTTGAAATTATCACTTTTTACAATCTATGCTGAGATTGTGAGAACAGTTATTTTTTCATTGAAAATCTTGAGATTATAGATTCAGTTCAGCTCTAATCTAGAGAACCACAGAAGGTCCCAAGTGGCCTAGTGGTTAGGAAGCTTGACATCTAATCACAAGCTGTAACCTATGTGTGGGTTCAAGTAAAAAAACTGGCAGTGTTATGGTCCCAATATGACCTGAGAATGGGACAAAAAAAAACCCCCTAAAGTTAACTTTTAACTTTCGCAAACTGGTGACTTGTTTCTGTCCGCTGTGGGGTGGATTTGAACACACCACTGTCACTTTAAGGCCCAGATCCCTGTCAAAATGGAAGTACACCAATGGGAAGGACTCTTTCTCGTATAACTTTCAGGTAGCTTTAAACAAGCGGACACACCTTTGCATCAAGATCAATTAGCATGAGTAGATCATCCTTGTGGAATGAGTTACCCTGCAACATCAAGGACTATAACAATCCGAAACTGTTTTGTAATGAAAGGCAAGACATCTCTTTAACATTTTTTTACAAATAGAGTTCTAAGAAACTGCTCCTTTGAAATAAAATTGTAATATAAGAGTTGAATTTCAAATCCAATATTTTATCTCATGTTGGATCCAAAGTAACTTTTTACAAAGACCGTCAGTGCAATATAAGTTATAATTTAGGAAAGTGTAAGGGATGTAGTATTTTATTCGGATGAAATAATGTTTAAAAAACAGATAAGGTACTTCAATATCAAAAGTAAAAATGATGTATTTGTGGGTATGGCACTACGTTCATATAATCGAATATTTTAAAAACAGAAGTTTGCATAGCAAATTTTACTCAATTATCTATCTAGCCTAAATAAGGGCTAAGTTCTGTCTGGAACCACCATGCGTGTATGTAAGTAATACATACAAAAACGAGGAGGGAGCATGTATTTACTCTAGTGTTTGTTTATTGATAGAATCACGCTGGGTGACGGCCCCACAAACCAAAACATGCATGCTCCCTGTCGCCACATTGTAAGCACTGTTTTTAACCTGACTCATCAGCAATAACCATCTGAAAAAATCCAAAACCTGTTGCATCAAAAACCTGGAGTGAAACTCAACTAAACCTCTCGATGTTTGAATTACAAATGTAATACCTGGTAAAACATGGCTTATCTAATTACTACCTTCTAATTTGCCAAAGGAACATCTGTGTTTATTTACTTCCTAAATAACCCGACGATACAAAAAGTATGTTACCACTTTTTTGTTCTTTCTCTTTAACCTCTAATTAATTAATCAATCAGTAGACATCATCACGACTTTAACAGGAAATATATTTCACTTCTGGCTATAAATTTAAACTACCATCCATGTCCACAAAACATAAAAGTTATGCGTTAATTGGGGAACAGCCTATGATTTTAGCCAATGTTTATACTTCACTATCATTGTTTGTTTTCAAAATGTTACATTATCTCTCCTGGAATCTTGTCAGTATCATTCTAAAAGCAACATCCCTGTCTGATAACTGCACGAGTCACCAAGACTATTTCCCGTATAATCTGACTAACATCAGTTTTGGTTTGCATATATGTTGAGTTTTGGATTAGTCATATTGCTGAAGTAATTTACAAGCCTTGTGTAAGGGTCCAATTTGTATCCAAAGCCCTTTCAATTAACTACACAAATGCTTGATATTTGTAAGTCAGTAATATTATATATAGCAGTACCTTGATGTAAAAGACAGTATATGTAACTGTATACTATACAAAACCGATCAAGTTATTTTTCAACCACAAAGAAATTCTAGCCTTGGTCAAGGCTAACATTGACGATCTGAAGAGATTACACAATACAGCATTATTCGGGCTATACACTCGGTGTGACTATTACAGGAGAAATACTACTGTATAATATCAGTTGATTCATTGATTCTTACAAATCAAAACAACATTGGAATATAAGCAAAATTTCAAGACACCTACTCATGATTATGTGTATATGCAATAATACACAGTCATGGCTGATAAAGTAAGAATGCCGCAGAAGAAATGTAGGGAGCCTGGAAGATCTTCTATGTGTGTACAAATTTTTAAAATGTTCTAAAAAGATATCTGGGTATGTGAATAATACCACTATCATAACAAGGGGTCGTTCGTCGGCAACTGCTTGCATGTATTATCTTATTTACTAAAGGCATATCAAATGGTGGTCTGACAAGAATAGCTGATATCCTATAAATTCAATGTAAACGTTAATTAAATGGTAGTTGTAAAATATACTCATTCCTTCCAAAGTGTATTGTGGTATATTATACAAACTTACTAACTATTCGATGACAACATTTGATTTGTATTTAATTAACATATTTAAACTGCATAGATTTTGGACTTTCACAGTTTCTCAAGTACAAGTCTCATTGTTTTCTGAGCCTGAACTAGCTACTTTACACAAGAAGCAAAAGTAAACATTTGGACTATCTGCGACAAACAGCTCCACCTGATATCATTCTGTACCAGTGATAGATACTTGTCGAACTATAATTTTATTTGATGTGTCTTAGAAACTACTGGGACACAGATCGCAGATATAACATTATATTTAGATTCTTTTTTTACTTATGGAGTCAAACTAAGTCGTCGGTTCACTTAAAAATGGCCACCAGTTCAACTGACAAGATCAAAAGTTTAGCCCATCTTAACACAGGCTCAACTAGAATGCAACAGCCCAACATAGGATAATTAAATTCAAGAATGATTTTAAGGTAAAATATAAGATTAACCTATTGGATTTTAGGGGTCACAGTGGTGCAGTGGTAACATACTCGCCACCCATCTCTGAGATCGGAGTTAGAATCCAGGCCAGTCATCAAGTGGGAAAGCTAAAAGTTGCATTCTGTTGGTCGGCAGTTTACAGTACAGAAACTTGGCCAACTGTATGTACTGTGTGACTAAGCTTGATGTTAATCCTTGGTCAGAGTTCTTTTAAGGAAAATATCAATTTTAAATATCTACATTTACTGTATGAAATATTAAAATGGTATTTACTAGCCTTGCCTTAGTCTCTACTACATATAATTACCTTTTTACATACTGGTTCCCCCCACCATTCTCACATCCATCACATTGTAAGCAATGCAATTGTAGTAGATGTGACCTAAAACACTAAATCAAATAAACTAAACATTTGATAGAATGTGCACGGCTAATTTTAAGGTGGATTGGTAAATATTAACCCAACTTATGATGTCATATTTCTTGGGTGGATTCAATCATGAAACAAAATTTCGCCCAGTTTATTCCACAACTTAAATTAACAAAAGCAGTTTATTATTGTGCATAGTGAAATTTTATCCTTCATTATTTATTCTTTATTCCATCTCAAGATTTACGTACAGATATTAATCAAATTTCTAAGCAACCAATGTGTGAAACGTGTCTCCCTAAAACCATCTCTTGGTCTGCATGTGATTAAGTCTGTTGCTGTCAGACTTGACAGGTTCACATGACCATGAAATCAGTCTACTTTTGTGCTGCTATGCAGGCTGTTTACCCTAGGTGTGACAGGGAGCTGTGGCCTATTACAAACTGTTTACCTTGTCTGCCAATGTATCGTCAACAAGATATAATTGTAGCAATACAAACTCTCTGATTTTGGCTTGAAGGGACAATGGGAAAATGTACAGGAATGAGAGACATCGCATTATAAGCCTATATTCTTAAACCCCTGTCTGACTCCCCTTTCTTTAGGAATTGTTGAATTTAGGTTTTACCCTGTCCATAGAAGTGCCCTAAAGTGTAGTCATATGTTGGACTTGGATCTACTTTGCAAGTGGAAATTTGTACTTTCAGATACTTTAGATAAAGAATTTGGATTGTGAAAAGAGTATGGAAGTGCTATCTGATCTCTTAAAATAGAATCTCACCATTAATGAAAATTAATTTAAAACTAACTTTTTAAAATCACCTTTCCTTTGGGGATTAGGGAATGTACAGTACTTTGGAGAGTCACTGTCATTGCATGCAAACCTGAAGCATTGTGTTTTTGGTTCAGTAAAGGACACGTTTCATCACTTCCGTGATACTTCATGGCTATGTGCTAAGGACTCAGTTGATATTGTTATCATGTCAGAACTATTTAGGACCAGGTTTTCAGTCTTACCAATATTAAAAGTAGAACCAAGGAGACACTTTCACGCAGGATTGGCTACTTTTATAACCTGTGTAATTAGTCCTGTTCCACCTGAGCTGTTTTAAAAAAGGGTCTCTGTTTGTCTGGAGAGGTGTGAAAGTGCTATAAGAAGCATACCGTCTTTTGTCTTACAATCAACAGTAAGCTGTTAGCACCAATCTAGTTTTGATGAAAATAGTGCATGTATCACTTATTTGGGAGGAATAACAACTGCATGGTATATTGTACAGATTCATTGTAAAACATGTAATTCATTTTGGAGAAGTTATCAGGGTTCAGATTTATTGGGTTCTTAATGCCCATGTTCCACCAAAAGATTAATCCCCGATTGGTCCTGGGACCCTTAATCCTTGAGAGTCTGTGAAAAAAATCTGAACAATGGGCAGGAAAATGGAATCTTGATCCAGGTGTGGGATCAAGCCCAGATCGTCCTCAGGAAGCCTCAGACAAGTCACGGTCGTTCCCCGACTATGAAGCAATTAAGCCACGTTTGTGATCGGTTTCAACCCCGATCATGTCAGGGATATGCCTACTGGGTCTCAGACTGGTCTGAGGCTTCCACAGGCCTCCTGGGACTAATAACAGATTTCCTAAGACAGCAATGGACGATTTTTGTTGAGGCCTGGGACTAAGTCCAGGCCTCCTGGGACTAAGAGTCCTGGGCTTACGAGTCGCATGACGCCTCAGACAACACAGGATCGTGTAATTTTGGGTCTGAGGAGGCCTTAGGAAGCCTGAGACTGGGGAATTTGTGAGTAGGGGTGAAAGTGGATCAGTTGCAGTCATGAAAACTATCATATATGTTTGATTTCTATACCGACCGCAACATATCCAAATAGACTCAGACTGTCCAGGACTCAGAATCCGATCACCAAAAACCCTTAATCTTGAGCCTTAGTCTTGTGGTGGAACAGGGGCATTTCCCCGACAAGAGGAAAATTCTCAATAATGTAGACAGAGATGTTTTGGTTTATGATGACTTTAGCAAGGACTTGAAACTCTCCAATAAGTGTACAAATAGGTATTCCTGCAGTAATAAGTTTCAGGAAAAATAATACTCTTTTCACTAATAAATACTGGTTGTCTCATTGTGTGGTTCATACATCTTGTCTTTCATCTGGATTGTTTATTCTGACATGGTTCAATGGAACAAATAAATTCTGAAAAGGTTGATAATTTTTCTATGGATGTACCCATATTTTATTCCCAAATTTCTCACAATGCAGGTACAGATTCTTGGAATGTTACTTAGGGTACCCTTGGGCATACACCAACGACACAGTAAGAAATCCCTAAATTGTCAAAGTTCAAAACCATGATTTTTGCACAACCTGATGAATTATCCATGTTTTGGATTTACACTTGGAAGAGTTGGAAACATTCTGTCTGAGATTTTTTTAGATCTGACACAAGCAGGTCACATTGCAGCAATGTGACCTGGTCTCTAACCAGAGATGGTCAAATTTGGAAAGACTAGGTGGAGTACACTAGGGTCGTATTTATAAAAGGCCTTAGCCAAGTCTTAGGCCTAAGTTGGTTGTATTTTTAAACAAATGTTATGCTCTGTTCTTGGTCTTGGTTAAGACCTTTCGTGAAGAAAGAGAGATTATCAATGGAGGTTTAAATACTGACTTCACTAGACCAGGTAAACTGAGTAGTATATCTGTGCCTGCGTCCCATTAAAAGTCACGATCTTATTACAACTGGTCAATGGATGGTTTGCAATATGTTGATATAACCTTGATTTGAACCCATGACCACTGAAGTGAGTATATTATTGTAGTGACATGGTGATTATAAGAAAAAGTGTAGATGGTAAGACTGAAATATAATAATAATCTTTAAAATCTTTAAAATATTTTGAGTTGGCTTTTGGTATTATATGGGTGTTGTAACACATGGTATAGCTGATTAACCTGTTTTTCTATTTTTTTTTAATTTGGTCCAGAACTTTACTAACTCATTTTTTTTCTGGAATTTACAGACCTTGTCAGATATTATGAAGTAATAGAAAGTAGATGCAATAAAATTACACTGACTCAAAATGGGAGAGAGTGTTAAATAGAGTTTAAAATGAATCTAATGTCCCCAGTAAAAGCTCTGTACTGATAACTTCCACACAAGGGTGCTTGTATTAAAGCAGTGACAGGTAGGGTACAGTGGTGTACCATTGACACTAGGAGATAAATAAAACACTTGAAGCTAGCATACTCCAGACATGTCATATATCAAGGCTGCCGGGAAGGTTTTATAGGACACAGTTCCCTCAGGATGTGAGAACTGATCCAGATTATTAATGATCTCTGCGATAAGGAGTCAAATGGGATGTAACAGAGAAGAGAAGAATGTTGAGTATGAACCAGACACTCCCGTAATGGTCCTTTCATTGGGAGAAAAGAGAGCATAAATTATTTCAAAATTAATGAATGAATTTAGAAGAAACTGAGAGAAAAAATTGCAGACTATTAGAAAGAAAGAAAGGTTTTATAGGTTAAGATTTGTTGTGTGAAATGTTAATGGTAGGTACAATATAAACAACGTCTTTATTTCTTTTCATCTCAAGTTTTTGCTTTGATTGCTTAAACACCTCAGGCTAACATTAAGAAACTTGTAATTTTTTTTTAAATCACAGCACAAGGCAGCCATTTATTAACTTATGTTTAAATGTTTAGGAAGTATATTTCCTGTTGTGTTATCTTTTTTTTCGCCTACAGAAAAATATGTAAGTTTTTTTAAACTAAATTTTAATGAACAATAAAATGTCATCTGCATATTTGAAATTTTACTCCTGTATTTGGGACACATGGTTAAAATGGCCACAAGGAGTGGCTAACTAGGGAAAATACAATATATACCTAAAATTTTTAGCAATGCCCAATAACCAGGATCTAAAATATCAACTAGTGCTTTTAAAATTGCATTGTAATAAAACAAGATTGTTTATGCCATAGTATTTATGTCATAGTAAATGTTACCTTCAATTTTTCAAATGTGTTGATTCATAGTTCAACTTACCCCAGTTGTAACATTATCTTCAAAAGCGTAGAAAAATGGTGACTGATGTAATGTTAGTTTCCTCTAAACCTGTATCAATGTATATACATATAGATAGGTATTCTGTGAAAAATAGCAAGACTGCTTTGTGTGATAGGATGATATCAGGATGGAGATGTAAACATATCTCACATTAAAAGAATCATATAATCTACATATCTACTTCTACTATATAGAATTCAAAGAAATCAACTTTAGTGAGCTGATTACTGTGAGGGTACAATTGCAACTGTAGCCTTGAGTTTATATACTCCCTCCAGCAGACCATTTCGTGTTTAAGCACATTCTTTATAGAGCTTATACATTTAAAATTCCACCTATGTATCCGGATACATTCTGATTCAATTAAACACTGGAGATTACACATAATTGACTACTGAATATACCAATTAAAATGAATGCTCACAAGCCCAGATAATTTCCAGGAAACGGAAAAAAAGGCTGGGCCAAGGTGAGACCTATATCTTGTATGCTTCATCTGAGTTTGAGGCCTTAGCTTGCAAGCACACGATTTGTGTATGTAATCCAGACAGTCTCCATCCATTTCACGGCGACAGTCCAACTGTCAGCTGGCCTTATTAACATCTACTGATAGCAAGTCTTGTCAAAGAGATCCAGTGACATTCAAAAATGCAATGCCTTGAAAAGATATACCCCGGGCAAGTATATTTTATAACTGTGAGTGGGTGCTAGGGTATGGATATAAGATGACTGCTTGGATCACTGGTAATTGGGGAGGCTGTGTCCCTAGGATGAAACACAATCAGGACTGAAGGCTGTGGATGTGTAAAATAGCCCGATCAAGTATCCAGGGCTAAGTAAACTGCCTAATGAACCCCTTGAGGTGTAGAGGATAATATTAATGCATGTGTAAACGAAAGTTATGTGATACGCAAAGTATAGCATCTTACTGTTGTAGTTATGGTGACCTCAAACTTAACAAACGGTTGCTACTCTTGAAAATGCACATAAGTACCTACTGGACTGAAAACTGATGCTATATTACAACCGGCTTGTCACAGTTTTGAAAAATTCGAGTGTGTGTAAATATAAATAAATAAAAAGGAATGTATTTAAAATATTGCAAAAATAATCCTTAGTTGATGTTTTACTCAATATCTTTCAACCACTGTGTGGCCGACCCATGACTATCTGTTCCACATCTAGTAATCTACATTTTCAATGAGCGGAACATGACTGTTAGCAGATACACAGTGTCTCTAATCATCTTGCTAACACACACTAAGATGGTCAGTCTTTGACAAGGCTCAGTGTTTGCATTGGGAGAGACTTGTAGCATTTGTGTACAGATTCTAATTAAAAATATATAACATACTATTTCAGCCAAAAATAACATTAGACATTTATTGCCTGATTATCTTGACATTTGTTTCGGCTTGTTTGGCTATTCAGTAAGTTTGCAATAGGTTTGGTAGCCCTCAGTGGCCAAGTATCAGCAAGGTTTAAAACTGACTACTCCACTCGCACCTCTGTTAATCCAACCTCTTACAACATGTGAAGAAACCTACGACGTTGCCTCGACATAACATGATCCTGGTTGTAAAAACGGAAGTAAAACCCAAGCATGACTCTAAGACTGTAGCCAGGCTATGTTGAGATGGATGGGAGGACCACTGGACACCTCTGTGTGTGTGGTCTGTCACAAAGACAATAGCCTTACATCAGACTGGTGTATATAACCTCATAAACTCGTGCTGTATGTATGTATATTAGTGTTTTATATCAAATACAGGTGCACAAAGTAAGTAAATCATATCGACAGCAACGTCAACGACAAATGTGTAACAGCAGCTGCAACAGAAGAAGCAATGAAAACAGTACCAGTAGCAGCAATAGTAGTAACAGTTAGACAGCAACATGTGACAGTAGTAATTACAACAATGATGGATATCAACATCAGCAAAATATCAACACCAACAACAATACTAATGACAACAATAGTGACATTAACAACATCAAAGAAGAACCAACAACAGCAGTAGCCATCTATAATAAGAATAACAACATTTACAACATCAGCCAAAGAAGCAACACTAATAATAGCAATATCAACAATGATAAAATCCACAAAATGCAGCAAAAGTAACAACAATATTAACAATCATGATAACATTTATGGCATCAGCAAAAAAAAAACACAACAATAACATCAACAACAATGATAATATTAACAAGGTCATCAAAAGAAGCAACAATTGTAAAATAAACAATGATACTAACACCATCACCAGCAATATAGATAATAATAAGAGTAATAACAACTGCAATAATAGCAGCAGTCATAGCTATAACAACTGTAGCTATATAAAACAACACGTGTAATAACTGCAGCAGCAACAAACTGAGGAACAGTTGCAGCAGCATATAATATCATAGCAAGATATCAATGAAATATATCTCCTTATTTAATAACATAACTTTTAAACATATTTTAATTAATATCAAAATGCTGAGCCAATACCATCAACAATACAGACCAAGATAAGCTGTTGATCATACCTTCAACATTTAAGCTCATATTTGGCATGTGGTTCCAGTATTTTGCCATGAGTCTGTATTGGAACCTGTCACCACAGAGATCGAACTCGGTGATTTTCTAAAAGTGATCACCACTGTGACCTCTCAGGTGTCCATTTGCCAATACAAAACTTTTCAAGCAATGTTTCTCTATATTTAGAGACTTGGCAAGGCTTTGTAGATATAAATGAGACAATTCTGAGCATACACAGATAAGTGTGAAAGGTGATAGTATTTCAGTCTGCAATCACACATGATCAGAAGGGAGAAATCCGTGACTTGTCACGGAGAATCTAACTCATGGCAATGATGCATCCAGTGTAGAACATTACACCATGTTTTGTAAAATCAATCACAAGATGATATAAATTCCATAATCTTGTCAGACATGGTTTATAGAGCCAGAAGGAGGAAGTTGAATTCCAACAAATCCACCTTTTGACAAAAAAATTGTACATTTCCAAATCTACATTTAACACAATTTAAGTCCTGTTTAAGTCTGGTGAAATTAATAATCTAAGGAAAGATCAGACCACACATCACACCAACAAAATCCTTTGATGAGATTATAGAAGAGCTTCCGATTAACATATATTTGTATAGTAGGATGACCTTTTCCAACATTATATTTGGAAGCCACACATGTGGGTTTCTTCTCAGCATAACGGTTTTGAAAGCCAAAGACAAATCAAGATATAGCCTCATGTGGTATTACATCACGTGTATGTTGAGTTTGTACAGCAACAACTCGAGAGATGTTCTGTATAATCTCTTGATATTTGCCTCAATTTAAAACCAGGAGTTTAGCAGGAAACATCTTAAGATGTTCTCCATCGCGAGTTGATTTCATGCCAATTTAACTAAGTAAAATTTTGGACGATTCTCAGGAGTTAATATCCTAGAAATTATTATATCCCCAGACGAAAGTCGTATATCTGTTGGGCGCCAACTCGCGACAGGGAACAACTCAAGTTGTTCCTTGCGCCAACTCGCGGGGTGAGTTGTGGCAAGCATCTCAAGATGTACTGCTACATCTCAAGTTGGTGCTGCGCCAACTTTATCCAATAATTCAACCTAATCATACTTTTATAGAGCTTAATTTCTGGAGAAGAAAAAAGGTTATGTGGGCGAAGCAAAGGTGGTGAAATGAAGTGACTATTGTATTATATTCTGATTGATGTTTCTTAATTGCATTTAAGGATTTCTCAGGATTATGTTTTGTTGAGTTTTTTTTACATAAATAGGAAACCTTGTAGGCAACTGCCATAACTGGCTGGTCTCTTAATTGCTATTAGATTTAAGATTGTTTTGTGAAATGATTATGCATGGGGGATAAAAGCTGCTGAAATACGAATACATTAGTGAAGTAATAGACAATATATGAAATATAATGAGTTTAAACTCCTGTAAACAACTAGAGATAGCGCCACAACTCGCCCCCACAAGTTGGTGCCAGGAACAACTCGAGTTGTCCCCTGCCGTGTGTTGGCGCCCAACATATATACTGGATTCAGGTCCGTTGCGCTGCCGCAGAAATTTCCTTGTGTATGCAACATGTTAAAAAACGGATAAGTATTTTTTCAAACTTGGTACACGTGTAAAGGGTGGCCAAAGGAAGATCACTATTTTAAGGTGACCTTAAACTTTCATTAATAAAGAACTTATGGCTACCTTAAGTCTGAAATGGACCTATGGGCACTTAAAGCCCTCTAGGTCAAAATGTATGAGGCTAATCTTACCTGAGAACACAATAATGTACTATTATTACGTGTGCCAAAAATCAAGACTTTAAGTTGACGATAAAATTGTGTTTAAGGTCCATAAAGACCCCACTTAGGGATTTTTTGCTACATTTTTCACATATTTTGCCCAACAATTTGAAAGTGGTAATTCTGATGAGTCTCGAACTGTACTAGATATAACTTTTATATGTAATCCTTGTCTGTGAAAAATTTAAGGTCTGTAGGTGTAACTATAAAGTCACCTTAAGGTCTCAAAATTGCCCACAGAGACCCAATTTATGGACATTTTGCCACTTTCAAGCCCTGTAGCTTTTAAACTATGTCTCTCATCTAGGTGAAATATCAAATGGGACTATATTGATATGTTTTTCTTACATGTGCCTAAAAGTCTAGGCTTTTTATAGCCATTTAACCTGTGTATGAGGCCCATAAACACTCACCTGAGTGACCGTTTTCAACATTTTTCACAAGTTATGCCCTATAACTGAGAGAGATATGGTAAGTTAGTGAAGTTTCAAATTGTATTGAATATACTATCTATCTATATATGTTACAGTCAATCTGTGAAACCAGTTATTACGCGTAATGACTGAAAGTTTCAGTCATTTCACGTAATGACTGAAATGGCCAGTCATTACGCGCAATGACTAAAATTTTCAGTCATTTCATGTAATGACTGAAATCTATGGTTCATTTTTACACAGATTGACTGAAAAGATTTCAGTCAATCTGTGTAATTAATTTAGGAGTTGTTTTTCATTGAAACATTTTTATTATTCAAAACCTTTGTACATTGTTCCCCTGCACTGTGAACATTTGTGTGGTAGAGAACTGTTATAGGTATTAAATATTGAACTGTTTTAATCAAAGTAATAACTTTGGAATTCTCACAAACTTTCTGAATTTATATTCAGAATTTTTAAACCTAAACCCAGATTTTGTATTAGACTCTATTGTCATTTTCCAAAGTATTATTTAAATATTGAATGGTTCGATGTATTTAATTACTTTTTAAATTTTATGTGGTTTTTAAAACTAAACTCATTAAGTCATAGAATGTAAAATAACTCTTTGTGATCAATGAATAAAAATGAAATTTATGTCTTGTTTGAAGACTAATCCTCATTTATCCATCATAATTTATAATACAATTTTGCCTTTTATGTTATTAATTAAAGACTCAATTCTATTATGGCAGGTTGTTAGGAAGCAGAAAACCATGAAGTCTTTGAAGTGACTCTTGTCCACTGTTACTTGTCCTAATTGCAATGCAGGTCTTTTCATGTTATTTTGTTCTTTGGAGCCATGTTACTATTGCTTGACCTCTCTACATAAACAGCCTGGGTATCAAAGGAGGAGTGACCTTAATGTTTTAAAGTAACAACTTAATCCATTCTTGTAATAATTAATAAAGCCTGTGTGGGGTAATTTCTAAGGTCTAACTCACACCTGAGTACCATTGTAACTGTATTTTCATATTATTAAATAACCCTCAAGATACATGATTTATTGCAAGTCCTAGGTGATGTGTTGCATTGACTACCAGACAAGTTGCCATTCATAAATCCTCCTCAGCTTTTGGCCGATAGATTTATTGAGTTTTTTACAGAAAAAAATTGAGAATATCCACTCAACTTTCCCTGCTTCCTTCAATGCGCAACACATCTCCCCTGACTCTCCTCCCCCACGCTTTCCACGTCTCTCCACTGTTTCAGAGGATCAAGTTGCCAAAATCATCACGAACTCTCCAAGTAAATCATGTTCCCTTGACCCACATTTCTCATCCTTGATAATCTGGCCATCCTCATCACTTCAATAATCAAAGCCTCACTTGAACAAGTTAAGTGTCCTGTGTTTTTCAAGCAGGCCCATGTTATTCCAATCCTCAAAAAAATCAACCCATTACTTCAATAATCAATGCCTCACTTGAACAAAGTAAGTGTCCTAAGTTTTCCAAACAGGCCCATGTTACTCCAATCCTCAAAAAATCATCCTTAGACAACTCCTTCCTCACTTCCCAATCAATAATCTTGGTAATCAAAGCTAATTTAAAGCTATTTATCTCAATTCAGCCATTACGCGTAATGACTGGACCTTATTTTTAGTCATTACGCGAAATGACTAAAAATTTTAGTCATTACGTGTAATGACTGGCCATTTCAGTCATTACACGAAATGACTGAAACTTTCAGTCATTACGCGTAATGACTGGTTTCACAGATTGACTGTAACATATATACTATCTCAAACTATAGAAATATAAATTATATGCATAATCTTTGTGAGTGTGACAAATTTAAAGTCTGAAGCTACAATTTTAAATCACATTGAGGTCTCTAAAAGGCCCACAGAGACCCAGTATTTGGACTTTTGCCAATTCAAAGCCCCATGGCTGTCAAACTATGTGACCGATAGAGCTGAAATTTCACCTGGGAATATATTATTATGTTTTTTTTATATTTTTGTATTTTTCCCTGTCATTTGGAAATGCTGTATGTGATAAGTCTCAAAATGTATTACATATAATTTCTATTTTTCATCTTTGTCCCAGAAAAGCTTTAAGTCCCAATATTAATGAAATTGTAGCCTAGTAGTACAAATGGGGAATTTTTAGCCCTTAACTACTAGCCCAATGTTATTCAACTTGCCTCAGTTAATTTTTTACACAATTTCTGCAGTTATGAATTTATTTCAGTTGATAATCAGTATTAATCACACATTTATATATCTCAATTCTAAATTATAATTATAAATCCATTCTTGTGGCTATTAATTTATATATAAATCTGGAGGTATAATTTTCTTGTTGGACATTCCTGATTAATATATTACATTTTTTATTGGTCATAAGATTAACTAAGCTTTTTGGGGCAAGTTTATAAAATGGATAGACTGGACCATTAATGATTTTTGAGCATTATATTACCCCTTTTATATAGAGAGAGTGTTTGTTATCTCCACCATTTATGTAGTATACACTAAATAAACAGAGGTGTGGAAATGATATCAGATAAAAAACAAATGAACTATGCTGCCTAGTTGGGGTGCAGATCTTCTGTAGTTGTCTCTTCAGTAAAAGTGTTAAATGTTTAATTAGATATACAAAGCATATATCAGATTTATACCACATCCTTTTTTTTTCTTTTTGGCTCTACACAAATATACGGAAAAAGCACACTTCCTCTTTGTTTAAGCTTTATGATGGTGTAAAACCTGGCATATGTAGCACTAAATAATGTAAACTTTCATTTTGTTTGCAAGGAACTGAGAAGTGATATTGTCAGATCTAACTGTTTCTTCTTATTATAAACGAAACCGTGAAACCTACTTTAATTTACTTTGTAAAAGGCTTGGAGCATACATGTCAATTTATGAACAAAAAAAAAACAAAATCTAATCACACTTTTGTTTTACAATATTTCATCTATCCACTAATATATTAAAACATAAAAACAAATAAACTTGTGTGTGAACCTTTGCCCAAAAGGACTATTGTCCACAGGACCCTTGCCAACAAAGGACTTTGCCCACCACATTTTTACAGGGGAGGAACTTTGTACAAAATAATGATATCAAATAATATCCACAAAATTAGTTTTTGATGTTTTATTGAAGTATATGTGTACAATATTAAACATCTTAAAAGTCAAATTCTTATTATATTATTGAACTTTTAGTACTTAATATTTACAGTACAAAATATTCTCAATGAATGTTAGTCTTTCTTGACACTTTTTAGTATATGTCTATTCTTTATTGCAAATGTTTTGTCCACCTTGGTATTTTTTATTATTTTGATTTTGCAGTACCATGTAAATCTATCATCACTGAATTAAATTCTAATAAAGCAAAGTTATATACTTTATATAATGCGACTTAGGAAGTACACTTAATGTTATCTCTTTCAACACTATATGTTCTGAGTAGTTATGTAAAGGGATTATTGATTGATTGATTGACTGATAACAAATGAAAATATCTATGTAGTAAGAAAAATATTGTGGGTGGACATCTTTTACTCTGTAAAGATTGTTGTGGGCAAAGCTCCTTGTGGGCAAAGGTCCTATGGATAGAGTTCGCATTGGGCAAAGTTCTTTGACTCTCATTCGTCGCCTGAGGATACAATTTTACTTGCAAAATAAAAATATTTTAAATTGAATTACTCAAGTTCTTACATAAGTAGTTATTTTTTTCTTCAAAGTTATGTCACAAAGAAGATGGGTCCCATGGAAAATACCCAGTCTAAACATGTTGCATGAGTGATGACCTGTCTGGGGATATGTTGGCACCGAGTTGGCCCAGTCTAGTTTAACAGGTTTTCATGCTACAAAAGCGTCTTGAAGGTATTCTTAACATGTCATTTAAAAACCATTTTACTTCAGTCAATCTGTGTTTTTCAGTTAGTAGAAGATGCATTTTACATGACACATTTGTTAGAAATAAACATTTAAGCAAATGTAGAGATTTATAAATTGATTTAACTGACAAAATGATACACACAGCATATGTACATACATACAACTCAAAATTGACAAATCTGAACAAGTCAAAGGTTCCAAATTGAAGACCAGAGCTTAATTGCAGTGTCCACTTATAAAATCCTTCCAAATCAAAGGACTAAACTGAAGTTCACTCTGTTCTCAAATTTAATGATTCTGTTCAGTCAGCTTGAAACGGACTTGCTGTGTCAGAACCAAGTAAAGAATAGTTGGCTGACTTGTAACAGAGTTGAGAAACGGGCAGTAACAGATGCATTGCAAAATTGTGGACTATCGATGTTATTTAATGTTTTGGATAGCTTGGAAGTAAAATTGCAGTGGGCATATGGGTAATTAAAATTATAAAATGAATGTGGTGTATTGTGTAGCTTGTAACACAAAAAGACATTCTTATTTTTTGGAGCTTAACATGTTACATGCACTGGAATTGTCAACTTCAAAATATTTACATGCTTGTAAACATGTGCAGCTATACCAGGTCAGGCCATCAGAATCCCAGACTCGAGTTATGGCTATATTGGAACCCACGACAGCATGTTAGGTGCCAAGTGATTATTTACTTATAAGTCTAAAAATTACTTATATTGCAATTCTTTTCCACCTTCATTTTTTGGGTTCCATGCCGTCACTTGGTTATAACCCACTTATTATCAGTGGCTTTGTGAATTTGGAACCATGATTCTGCAACTTAATAGTTGCTGGTGCAGGGATTAAGAGCTACAATAGTATGTTTAGATTATAAATGACGTGCCTTGGAATCTATTGATGCAGAGTTTACTTTAGATTATACAATATTACATGATATTTTGATGTATAAATACTAATACAGTTTTGAGCAAATAATCACGGTTCATGACATTGACCAACGTACGACAAAATGGAAATTTACTCATTTAAATCATTAATAAGAGCAGTAAGTGACTTTTTAAAAGCAAGTGTTTATCATTTTGATATAAGCATGCCATTACTCAGAACAGACGATGTGGGAATAAGTGGAGGGACCGAAAACTTCGGTGAAACCAGTTTTTTTTTTAATTTTGGCAATTTATATTGCCATTCATAGTTTCTATCATAATTGTTTTCTCACAGGGTAAAAATAGCAATTTGTCAAAAATGTAATCATTTCTACAAGCAAGACAGGAAATATAAAATACAACATTACAGAAGAGAAAAAGTTAGAAGATAAGATAAACTATGTTTAACATAAGCTCTCATCCCAAAAATCCAGACAGAAACAGTATCATTTTGAAATTGTGTGTTTTTGTACATTACCAATGCTTTCTTTTTTATCTCAAAAATGTCACTTACTTTTATACTAGCTGAAATTAAGATGTCTGGGTTAGAATTTCAATGATTTATTTGTATTTACTCACTAGATTTCTTTGTAATTTACTCTGCAAAGTACATTGATAAATCAATTAGCTTTTGCTGCATATATAACAGGTGTTTGCAGAAGTTGTGAGTGTTTACAGAAATGAAACAACAGACATTCATGTAAGAGTCATCACTTTAGGTGACAGATTAGACAGCTATATGTAAAATAATGCAAGTGCATAAAACACATCAAAAACATGACTGAAATGACAGGGGGATGTTATCAGTAAAAAAAGTTTTTTTTTTGTGTTGATGTACATTTCAACGTATATATATGGCACGGATTCAATATATAATGCGGCTGAGTTTCCTCAACACCGATCAACAATGCCCTATTCCCAATCACTGTTCACAGATCATTGATACTAGTGTTTCTACAGAATAGGTATACTTTATCTAGCTTTTGAAATTTTAGTGGCTTTGTTTTTAAGGTGGGCACTTCTGTGGTCTAGTGGGTAACCCACTCGCCTAGGAACAGAGAGGACCAAGGTTTTCATCCCAGGTACAGGCAGTTACATAGTGGCTTGGATGACCACTTAAAATGTTTGTCCTCTGTCATAGGGTCTTATCCCCAGTGGCAAGCTAAAGAACCATGGCCCACATTGATATGGGGTCATCCCCGAGACTCTATGTTTCGATTCAGCTAATGTCTGACCAGAGGGCGTGGACTATACTCGTGCAGTTGGGATGGGCCAAATAGTGATTTGAGTCCTGTAGTAATTAGAACAATACAATCATTTCAGCAATGTCCTCAGTATGACAAGTTAAAGAATGTGATATCAAATATTCATATATGTAAAGAGAAATGTAAAATGAATTCATGTGTGTTCATTTTGTATTGCCCATCACTGATTTCCGTCATTTTTCTCAACATGGATGGAAAACTTGGGTTGACATTGGAGACCTACATCAGCCAACATCGGAGGCAATGTCAAACATCAAACTTGTAGTTTTACTTCCCTTTCAGTGGCTAAGGTTATATCAAGACAGGTACTCAGTACATCCCACATGTGGTCAGGTACTAGGTCAAAGTTTTCACTTTCCGTTCAACAGCCAGGGTCATATTGGGATAGACCCTTAGCATTGCCACTTGTGGGGCTCGAACCCACTTATAGGTGACAGCCTGAGATTAGATCCCAAATCTGCTAACCAACGAGGCCACCGAGGACCTGTCAGGTACTAGGGAAAACTTGAACAGAATCAATGAAAGTTAAAGCATCTGATCGGGCTTTGGTGGGTGGAGTTTTGGAAACAGTCATTTAGGATAGAAGAATGCATAAAAATCTCTAAAGTATTCTGTAAGATGGATTAGTAATCTCTGTTTAGGATTAAAATAATAAGGAAATCATATGTCTTCACATATATGCATGTATATATACAAAGTTCAGTTATGTAGCCTTGGGGCTTGTTTTAAAATGTTATAAATGTGGAAAAAAGATAAGACAGCTTTTAATTTTTCACTTTCAGATGTTCAAATTAAAAACATTGAAAGGAACTGGACTTGTGCGTTGAAATAATCTAATTTGAAAAGTCTGAAGATGAAACAGCTATAAGCTTCCTTTGCAAAGCTGTTTAGATTTGGTGTGTGTTTTGAAAAGCTTGGCAATGTTTGTGTATCTAAAACCCTATGATAACTGTTTTTGTAAAGGAGGAATCTCAGTACAAAACCTCTCTATGCTGTGAAATGTATGTAGAAACACTTCAGTTCACACAGAAAATATTTTTAAAAACTGACAAGGAAATGTACTCATGGAGATACTGAAGGAAACTGTTGTCCAATCCAGTACATTATCTGGTTGATCGGTAATGTGAGATCTGAAAGACATTTTTCAGGGTGGTATATTTTAAAATTTTGTACATGGAAAAGTTAGAGTGGGTTCACGCATTGGTTTCGTAAATCTTGTAGTTTAACCAGGGTATTGTTCAGTTTTAGTTCACTCTTGTGTAACACTTGCCAGTTTAACACCCACAAAGTAAGTCACCATTCTACAAATCAATTTCAAAAAGAAAGTGTTTGATAAGTTTTTAGTGAAGATAGAATAATCTAGCCCAATATCTGGTGATAATACAAGGTTTGTTGGGTACCTTAGTGTAACTCTGTTAATAACAAAGAAGTCTTTTCTTGGTCTTAACATTGTGACTTCTGTCCTAGTAAAGATCTGTGAAAGTCTTTTTATGACAAGTATTAGCTAAGACAACAAATCATAGATTTAAGACTGGGCTAGGCCTAAGGTAAGACTAAGATAAGGACCTCTCGTGATTACAGCCCTTGGTGTTATATTCTGAGAATATAATCGTATTGTAAAAGGCGTGAAAGTCTCAATATTTTCCTCACATTTGTTCAACAATTTAAAAATGTTTCAAACTTATTTTTAACGTGTCCTCGTTCAAGTTCACGTTGGCTTGAGTTTAACTTTTAGCAAATTACTTCACTCTGGTCATGGATAGTGCAAAACGTCTAGCCCTTCATCTTGAATGAATCTGTTGCCCTTCCTGTAGTCTTTCCAATTTCTAATAAAACAGTTACACTTGCTTAATGTTACTATGCACTAATGCATGAATTTACTATTTGCATACAGGTACTATAATCTTCAATACTGATTGAAAGGTGGAGAATAAATTATCAAATTTGATCATAATTATTTCTGTCACCGGGGACTGTCATTTGACCAGGTCATTTTAAAATCTTTTTATTTCTCAGAAAAAAAAAAACAGATTTATCTTCTTTGCCTCATACTATGTGTACATTCTGGAATTTGGTCTAATCATTGAGGTTCACCCCTAAGTAAACCATCCACATTTTAGCAGATGTCAGTGAGTATCAGAGACACAATTAGATAATAAACAAATGATAAAGGAAATTATATTTATTAGATTTATCTAGCTAAATTTTAACGACAATGCCAGTACAATGGTAGTATCATACAACAATAATTCCATATATCCATATAGGATGACCTTGAACCTACATTATGGTAACTACAACAAAGGATACTTTCCGGTTACCATAAAGTAAGTAGTAAAACGTTAAGTTAGGATCACCATAACCCAGAAAAATTATTACATATCACCATAACATTACATTACAACGAAGATTATGCTCACTAAATTCCAATTATTTTAAGCTAAATTTAGCAGTAAGATATGCAAGTGTTATTACTTTACAGAGTTTGGGTTAGAAATTCACAATTTAAACATTACTTACTTTAGTGGTTGCAAAATCTAGTGGAATGGACTTAAAAAAACTGTCCAATATAAGTTATTATAAAAATATCCCGAACTAAAATTTGAATTGCATGTGTAATACTGAACAATCTCTCATTTATACTTACAGGAATACTGATAACCAAAAGTTTAAAATAACTTTTTATACTCTGTTCCAAACTTGGATCATCTTCCGTTTTACTAGCCATATGGAGGGGAGGGGGGCAATCAATAGATTCAGAGCCAGCACAAGGTGTACCTGATCCTTTCCTGACCCCCTAGATGTATTTACCTATCCCAAGGGTATAATATTTAAAATATCAGAAATTGTTATTTATATGCACCTAGGTAGTCAGTTTTTTTAAATGCAATAGAGGATAGTCTTATTCTCTAGTCACTGTCTGTATTACAATTTCACAACAATGAACTATATATAACCCCTCAGGTCAGACCACTGCTGTGAGAACTGGCTGCTGTACTGTGTGACGCCACTGGGGTATCAAAGTGCTTCATATTTTGGTATTCCTTCATGTGGATTTGTATTTAAGGAGGACATCCCTGTTGACATTTGACACAAGTTGGAACCTATTTTACATTTAGGACTGCTTTTTTGAAGTGTTTAAAACCCCCCCCCACGACTACTCACAAGCTGCAGTAAAATATACATGGACTTGTTCTTCAACCTGTACTGCCAATATATGAGGTCTCTTTTCAGAGCCATACGACCGAGGTCATCTGCTAGAAAGCAAATACATATATGTACAGAATCTATCGTAAGTTAAGATCTGACACTGAAAATCTGTCAGCGTGCAATTCAGAGCCAATGTGAAAACATAATTCTAATTGGAATTTTATAGCGCTTAATCTCCCCATACAAAGAGGACTCTAAGCCATAACAAAAACCAAAATAGCAGTTGACCAATTTCAGTATCCAGAGACAGAACAGGTGTCAAGCACCACAGAGAATACCAGGGGATGATCCAGGCTAAGGTGGGTATGCTTTGGTGTAGCTAGGTTTTAAGCTGCTGTCTGAAAGAGGCTAGGGAGGGAGGGGCACGAATCTCATCTGGAAGAGCATTCCAAACAATGGGAGCATCAAAAGCAAAACTATTACCACTCTGTTTGACAGATGTATGAACAGAAGGGTAGAACTTTGGAATGGCAAGGAAATTACCACCACTTTGACTACGCCTGGTGCTATAAGAACTGCTGTAGGCAGAAAAATATGGAGCAAAATACCTAGGAAAACCTGTGTGAAGAAACTTGTAAACAAGTGTGGCTGTCTTGAACACTGTGCACTGTTCAACAGGAAGCCAATGCAATTTCTTAAGCACAGGATTTACACTGGTGTATCTACTGGTGTTTGATACAATTCTAACTGCACTATTTTGGATGTACTGTAACCTACATATTTTGAACTTGGAGAGGCTCCTGAAAAGTGAGTTGCAGTAATCCAGCTGACTAATAACAAGAGCATTAGCCACAAGTACAGAAGCATCATGAATGAGAAACTGTCTGACATGTCTGAAATCACAGAGTTTTACAAAGTAACTTTTACAGACATTCTGAACATGCTTGGACAAGGAAAAATCTGAATCGAACCACACACCCAAATTCTTAACTGAGTCGACAGGCAAAATGGACTGCTCAAGATATCAATTGGAAAACATATTTTCAACTTGTCCCTCTGTCTCTTCGAACCAAAGATGATAAACTCAGTCTTGTTAGGATTCAAGTTCAGATTACTAGTTGACATCCACTCTTTAACATCATCTAGGTACCTGTTGAACTGTTCAAAGGCAGCAGATACATTCTTCTGGGATAAATGCACATAAACTTGGCTGTCATCTGCATAAAAATGAAACTTAAAATCTTTGTGTTACCAATAATCAAACTGAGGGGGTGGTGTACAAAAAGAACAACAAAGGGCCTGGGACAGAACCTTGGGGGACACCAAAGAGAAGTTTACAAACATCTGACAAAGTAGAACCAATTTTTATTGACTGACAATGGTCTGTTAGGTAGGAAGTGAACCATTTCAGAACAGAGCCAATGAGGCCAAACCAAAAATGGAGGCAACTGAGAAGAGTGAAATGATCAATGGTGTCGAAAGTGGCAGACAAGTTGAGCAATACCAAGGCAGTGGGTTCACCTCTTGACAATGATAAGTGAACTTCAATTTTTAGGGAGAGAAGAGTTATCTCTGTTGAGTGAACATTTTTATATGCTGACTGGTACGGGTTATCTAAGTTATGGACATGGATCTGTTCTAACAGTTGCTTAGCAACCACACATTCAAACAGTTTTGATATGAAACTGAGGCCAAATACAGGTGATAATTCTTCAGGTTGTCTGAAGGAAGATTTGCCTTTTTGATAAGACAAGTGACCACAGCAGTTTTGTAAGCATTAGGGACGCATCTCTCCATGGGTGAGCAGTTGACCTGCTTTGTAAGTGATGGTAGCAGTATATCAATAGATTCCTTGATAAGAAATGTTGGCCAAGGATCTAACAGGCAGGATTTTGTCGGTGAGGTTATAATTATTTTTTATCAACATAATCTTCGGAAACTTGCCTAAAGACAATAAGGTTTGAAGGATCTGAAGCCAGAGGGGGAGAAAATATTTAATTTTCTTAATTTTGTTCGAAAAAAAGGAAGCAAACTGATCAGCCAATGACTTTTCAGGCTCGTGGGATGGAAGTATCACATCAGAGACCCTGTTCAATGTTTTATGCAGCTCACGCCATAGTTTTCTAGAGTTATGACTATTGTCTAAAATCAGTTTGCTGTAATAGTCTCACTTATCCTTGTTTACAAGTGCATCGCACCAAGCAATCTGACGATGAAGCCGACTTCTGTTCAGTGGATTTTTGGCCCTACGCCGAGTTCCCTCAAATTGGCACCAAAGGGACTTTGCACATTGATAATCATCAGACAACCAATCCGAAGAATCTTTCTTTGTCAATCTAGATATAAGAGGTGCATGCCTGTCAAGAACATATCCCAAATCATGTATATATTGTTCATAAAAATCAACTACAGCATCAGCTGGAGACTTGACAAAGGAAGTATTTTTGAGATCTGAGTGGAAGTCAAACGGTGTTGATATGGTGGTACCTTCTATACTGAACTTTATTTGGGATATGAGCCACTTGATGAGGGAAGGCAACTGAACGTTTGACTAATGCAAGATCTGATACAAAATCACAAATTTTGACATCAACAATAGTATCCTGATCACTGGGAGATAGAATGAGGTCCAATATGTGACCATGCAGATGAGTATCAGGATTGATTGTTTCAAATCACACGAATCAATAAAGATCATATATTTATAACCATCACCAACTGGAACATCATAATGAATATTGAAATCAGTACAGATATAATATGAAGAGTTAATAGATGACAGGAAACCAACAAATGACATGAATTCTTCTTGAAAGTTACAGGTACATGATCCTGGAGGGCGGTAGATGCAGGCAAGCAACAATGAATGACCATGAAGCCCGATTAACACCACCATGTTCTCAAATGACTGATAAAAGAGAGATTCTATTTTATGGGGACTGTAGGAGGATCTAATGAAAAAACCAACACCACCGCCAATACCTGAGGGACGAGGCCTGTAAGGAAAAATAAAATCAGGAGTTATATACTGTAGAAAGCTGGCTGAAACAAAGGGACGAATATGAGTTTGAGTGAGGCAGAGAAAGTCGAGGTCCTTTGAAGCAACCATATCAGCTAGGAGTGGACCCTTATTCCTTACGGATCTGGCATTCAGAACACCCAGTGTGAGAGGACCAGGGTTGAGGGACACATCTCCACCCAGTAGCAGTAACAACTTAAGCCCTCTAATGTTAACCAAGATTTACTTGCAGGCACCTTGGTGCATGTGGGTTCATTCCTTTGGGGGACCTTAATTATTTAAGGTTTCTGGGCATTAGTATGCAGACCATGCTGTTTGTTTTTCTTCTGGTCATACCCAGCAAGATTCAGATCTAAATTCTTCAAGTAGCGAACTTGACTGTGGTGGTTTGGTGGATACTGATAGCGACAATGCGAGTACTCACCCGCGTTCATTTGACAGGCTCCCAGTGGATGGCCCCAGCACTTCTACTAACAAAACATCCAATTCCGACACCCAGGATCTTATTAATCAAACTATTTTGCAGCAATTGACTGTTATTAGTGAAAGATTGGACAAAATAGAACAAAAACCTGTTAAAAAGACTATCTAAAAGCAGAAGTGTCTGGACCAAACACAAAGTCGTCAACCAATCCCACAGTACACTGACAAGTAATCACTTTGAAAAAATGCACACAAATGCCACATATATACATGCAGTACCCAGTACTGTTTCGTTACCCACACTAGACCATTTGAAAGCAAATGATAGTATACAGAAGGCGGTAGCGGAAAGGTTATCAGAACTTCAGCCTCTGAATTCGACAGGTATGTCCCAGAAAATAAAATCACAACGTGGAGGTGTTGAAGTCTTTGTTAAACGGAAAGTTAGGTGGCCACATGAATATGTGTTGGTAATAAAGAACGTGTCACATACAACCAGCTTACAATGGGGAAGTGGATGGCTGGCTTTAGCAGAGCCATGGGGGAAGCAACTGATCAAAATTTAAAAAATTCAATGTTAGGTTATTTAATTTCTCTATTGGACGACTCCAATTATTTTTCCTGGAGTTCTGCAAAGGCCAGCCATGCAGTGCTACTGTGTTGTATGGGGCAGGGAGAGATTAAAGATTTCACTGTAACTGACAAGATTGATAGGGTTAGGCGTGCGCATGCGCAAAGACACACTCTTAATGATCAAGATGCAAGTAAAAAGCCAGCAAAACATAACCACAGTAAAGCTATGGCCTGTCACATTTGGGAATGTGCTCTCAACAGAACACTCACGAAACGAAAGGTGTTCTTTACAAGCATGTATGTTCTTTTTGTTTGGCCAAGAATGGGAGAAATTTTCCACATACTGAAACTGGGTGTAGGTCTGCCATCACATTGTGCTCAAAGATATTTTTGGTCAAAAACTCTGAAGATTAACAATGCAAAAAATGAATTGATGGTCAAGAGTACTGCTTTGCACTGGTTTCGAGTTTCCAAAGCTTATGGTAATTTTCATGATGACAGGACTTATGCCCAGGTTCTTGCTTGACAACCTACATCCCAATCGTGCACTCAACCAATCCATGATAACAATAGTACTCGCATCATCGCGAATCGATGAAAGAATGCAAATGTTTCGCTTGTTAAACCATCCACGGTTGGTATAAAATTAGTAACACCTCCCCCGGCATCAACAGTCATGTCCAAGTTCAAACTTTACGAATACAAGCTGTTAAGATGATGTTTCTCTTTCATTGACAAACAGATTTGAGGTTTTGCAACAACTTTCTGACAATGGGGCACATTGTGACTCATCTGATGTCAGGGGGGACGGTACACAAATTGTACAAATAAAGCTTGCACGTCTGTCCCATCTCTCTCTGTCTTCTTTATCAGCTTCTTGGCTATTTTTACAGCTGATTCAGCCTTGCCATTTGACGCACTGTGGAATGGTGATGATGTCACATGATCAAATTCCCATTCTGATGCGAATTTCTGGAACTCATCACTGACAAGCTGTGGTCCATTGTCTGAGACTATGATGTCGGGTCTGCCAAATCGACTGAAGTGTACCTTTAGTCTCTTAACAACTGCTGCTGTGGTTGTGGTGTGCAGCCTGTCAACCTCCCAGTAGTCAGAGTGATAGTCCACAGTGACTAGATAGTCTTTCTTGTTGACTGTGAATATGTCAATGCCAAGTTTACTCCATGGGCGGCTGGGAATCTCATGGGTCATCAGCGGCTCCTTTTGCTGGCTATCAGCAAACTCATTGCATACTGCACATTTCCCTACTTCCTCTTTAATATCAGTGTTCATGTGAGGCCAATACACAATGTCTCTAGCCTTTCTTAGGCACGATTCAGCTCCCAGGTGGCTGAAATGTATACGTCCAAGGATTTCTGGTCTCATTTGCTTGGGAACAACCACTCTATGCCCCTTGTAGATGATTCCATTTTGAATGGTCAGCTCTTCTCGGATGTTCCAGAAATCTCTGACATTCAGTGGAGCGTTATCCTTTACATTTGGCCATCCGGTCAGAATTGTTGTTCTCAGAGTCTGCAACTGACTATCTGAGGCGGTTAGTCACTGAATTTGTTGCAGTCTGGTATCTGATATGCTCAGATATTCGGCATAGTTGATATTCTCCAGTTCGCTGCTAAACACATCAAAGTCAGTTTTGGCTGCTGAAATGTGTGGCAAACTTGCTCTGGACAGGAAATCTGCAATGTACATTTCTGTACCTTTCTTGTATTGTACATCAAGGTCGTAACACTGGAGTTTAAGAAGCATCCGCTGGAGTCGCTGAGGTGCGGATAGCAATGGCTTCTTAAATATGACCTCCAGCGGCTTATGATCACTTTGTACGTGAATGCAGTCCCTGCCCAGTAGGTATTGGCGGAACTTCTCACAGCCAAATACGATACTCAAGCATTCTTTCTCTATTTGCGCGTACCTCTGTTCTGTCTGCGTCAGTGCTCTTGATGCAAAGGCTACTGGCTGATTGTTCTGAAGCAGGGTAGCACCTAGGCCCTTTTCGCTTGCATCACACTGTAAGGTCACTTCATCTGTTAGGCTGTAATACTTCAGAACAGGTTGCATGGTGACAATTTCCTGTGCTTAAAGGCTTTCTGTTGCTCTTTTTGCCAGGTCCAGAGAGCATTCTTGTCCAGAAGTCGTCTCAAAGGCTCACAGACCTGAGATAGGTGGGGCGCGAACTTTGCCAGATAGTTGACAAATCCAATAAATCTCTGAAGATCAGTCTTGTTTTCTGGCTTTGGCATATGTCTTATAGCCCTGATCTTCTCATCATCTGGTTTCAAACCATCTGCTGTTAGAAGGTGTCCCATGTATGGCACTTCAGTGAGACGCAGTTTCATTTTATTTCTGTTGAGCTTCAGATTTCTCTCTCTGGCTCTGTCTAGCAGCGCTCGTATATTCCTATCATGGTCCTTGACAGCTTCTTCTTGGGTCTTGCCTCTGCCCATCACTAAAATGTCGTCTGCTATGACTTCTATGCCATCTAGCCCTTCCAAGACCTCTTGTTGCCTCCGCTGGTATTCCTCTGGAGCTGAGGCGATCCCAAAGGGCATTCTCAACCAGCGATAACGACCGAAGGGTGTCCAGAATGTAGTAAGCAAGCTGCTTTCTTTATCCAACTTTATGTGGTAGAACCCTTCTTTGGCATCAAGTACTGAAAATATTTTAGCATCTTGCAGCCTCGGCAGTATTTCCTCTATGGTTGGCATTTGGAATCTGGGCTTCTTAATTACAGTATTTAGGTCTTTTGGATCTATGCAAATTCGCAGTTTGTTAGGCTTCTTTACTAACACCATGCTGCTAATCCAGTTTGTAGGCTCTGTCACCTTGGTAATCACTTTCCGCTTCTCCATGTCATCCAGTTTGTTCCTTACTGCTTCTCTCAGGGCAACTGGGACACGTCTGGGTACGTGTTGCACGGGTCTGGCATTTTCTTCTATCTCTATGTGACATTCGCCGCGGAATAGCCCTGTTCCCGTGAATACATCGGCATACTCTTTGAGGACTAGTTCTTCTGTCAGCTCTCCGGTGCTGATATTTGCATTGTTGATAAGCTCTGGCACATTGATTGACAGTAGTCCCAGCTTTTCGCATGTGTTAGCTGACAAGAGTGGCTTTCTTGTGATGGAGGTAGGGACCACTTGAAACCCTAGTTTATAGACGCTGTCCTGGTATTTGGCATACACAGTTCCAATCCCTAGGGGCTTCATCCACGAGCCATCATACAGGTGCAGTCTGGACTTGCTTTCAGCCAGCTTTCTGTCACTCCCCACCAGATCAAAATACTGCTTGTCACTGATGACATTTACAGTTGTGCCTGTATCCAGCTGACATAGCACAGGTATTCCAGGTGTCGTTTTTGACTTGCAAAGTTCCAATGACACTATAAGCTGCTTTCCAGTGCTTTTAACTGAACCAACTTGGTGGTCAATGTGCAGTATTGTGTCCTCATCTGATGTGGACAGATCTTCTAAAAGGTGCACTTGCTTGTGACCTTGCTTGCAGACGTTCGCGAAGTGATTCATCTTGGAGCACTTATTACATCTCTTTCCATATGCTGGACACTTTTCTTTTCTTCTTTCATGTGTTTGTCCACAGTACTTGCACTTTTGGTCTTTCTGCTGCTGGGAACTTTGCTTTGCAGGCTTTGGTCCTTTCCTGGACTTATCACGACCTTGCTTTGAGAACTGTACTGTTTCTTCGTCCCTTCCACTGACAGCGATCTTTTGCAGCTGCATTTGGGAAGTTTCTGCTATGCGACACATGTTTATAGCTTCCGTTAGGGTTAAGTCAGGTTTCCTAAACATTCTTGCTCTTATTGTTGAGTCATTTACTCCAAGTACCAGTCGGTCGCGGATGACTCCTTCAGTCAGAGGGCCATATTCACAAGTGGATGCAAGCTGCCTGAGTCGGGTAACATATTGCTCGATAGTCTCTGATTGACCTTGTGAGCAGCTATTGAAAATGTACCGTTCATACACAGTGTTCTTGGCTGGAGTGAAATGATTTTCCAATGCATCCAGTGTTTTTGCCACATCTTTCTTCTCCTCATCGGGAATGTCGAGATGATGGTAGATACGAAGGCACTCTTTCCCCATGACTGAACGGAGGGTCGCCATCCTCATCGCCTGAGACCTGATATTCAACTGTGTAGCAGTTTCATAATCCTCCCACTGCATTCTGAAGTATTTCCAATTGGTATAAACATCGCCCTTATATTCCAATGGAGCTGGCAGTGGAAGATTTGCTGGCACATATTGCTGAGCAAATGCTGGTGCTGGTACGGCTGTTTGTGCTGGTGTAGGTACTGTGCCTACAGGTGCTGTTGTGACTGCTTCCTCTGATGCTTCTGTATCACTCATGTTGAATACTATAATCTGTGGGCAGTGTATATCCAATAATACAAATAACAGGACACTATTTTAGAAAGTCTTAATATAATTGTTCTGCAACAAATATATGCTTTTAACTTTCACAAATGCAAAATGTCCTGTTTTTCACAGCTAGATTACATCTGACACCATGTTATATTTCAGTGTTGCTTTATTTCTAAAATATGCGTGTTTCTACTTGGAGATCTTACAAATGAACTGGTGTTGAATGTTTTCATAAAATTAACCACAAACTACTAAACTGTCTTGAGCTGTCCCTTTCAAGGTTCCTTCCCACAGCTCTGGATATACATTCACAATTAGCCTTTTATAAGTCTCTATCAACAATATGTAAGAACTCAAGTTCGGGTCCACAAACAACTCCCTGCAAAACCACAGAAAAGAGTTCTGACACCAAGTATACTGATAGGGTCTGTGATTATACAAATGCATCCAACTCGTACCCTGACCACCAGTCTCATGAAAAATCACAAACAATGCTCAATATTAACACCATTGCCCTCAGTTCCCCAGCAGTAAACCATCTTCATCAGGTCCATGACTTGCCAGTCGAATGCGACATTTTGAACCGCAGTCCTACTGTGCAAACACAGAGTTCAATTCTGGATTCTGGATTTTACTAGGGAAGAGGTCATGCCACTGTAAATATGGAACAATAAGAATGCATGCAAAGATTATAAAGCTTGCATACAACAAAATTTTGATCAATTTGGGTGCATACCACTTCATGACCTAAAGATATATCAGGGACCTGAAGTTATTTGGAAACAAACCCCTGCCATTATTCAAGCATACAAGTTAATCAGGCAAGTGGGGTGCCAATTTTTTTTAAATTGCAGAACACCAGTTGGAACCCAACTCAATCCAGACAGGTGGAGACACTACTTAACTGATTACTGGGATAAGCAGCTTCCAGACCTTATACAATATGGGGTGCCCTTAGATTTTAATAGGCAATGTCCCCTATCTTTCTCAAACTCATGTTGAGGAATACTGAAGAACTTAAATATGGGGCCCTTTATGGCCCTTTTGATAACCTAGATCTTGATAGTCATGTTTCCCCCCTAATGACCAGGGAGAAGCAAAACTCTACTCAACAACGTACAATAATGGACCTCAGTTGGCCTAAGGGTTTTTCTGTGAATGATGCCATTCATAAATATAAATATTTAGATTCTTATTTTTATTTACAGTACCGATCTGTTGATCATATTATTGGGTCATTATTGTACAAGATAGACATTAGTAGAGCATTTAGGCACATTCGCATTGATCCAGGTGACATAGATCTGCTAGGGTTACATCACAAACAAACATATCTGGACGGATCTATGCCGTTCGGATATCGTCTCGGATCCGGAATTTTTGAGAGGTGCAGTGATGCCATTAGGTATATTATGAAAATCCATGGCTATCACAACCTTATGAATCATATAGAAGATCTAATATATATAAGGTTGCCGGGGGCCACGGTGGCAGAGTGGTAACACTCTCGCCTCCCACCTCTGAGGCCGGGGTTCGATCCCCATCATGGCCTCAAGTGGGAAAGCTGGTAGTTGCTTCCCATTGGTCGGCAGTTTACAGTACAGAACCCTAGCGAACTGTATGTACTGGTTTCCTCTGCCCTTCTAACTACCCGTCGTGATATGACCTGTACAGTGTTGAAAGCGATGTAAAACCCCAAATAAATAAATAAATATATAGGGTTGCCATCAAAAACACACCATTCTTATCAATTTCTGCTATCTCTTCTGCAAGATCTAGGCTTGGAGGTAAGTCAGAGTAAGCTCGTAGTACCACACAGTGAGGTCACTTGCCTAGGTATAATAGTAAATACCATTAAAAGTACTATTTCCATTGCAGTTGATAAATTACAAGAAATTCATAATATGTGTACACAGTGGACCTCTAAATCTACCTGTACCAAAAGGCAGTTGCAGTCTTTGCTAGTGTCTTTACTCTACATTACAAAATGTGTAAGACCTGCTAGGTTCTTCTTAAACAAAATGTTACAGGTTCTTAGGGACAGTCATAGTACTTCTTACATTAAGTTGTCCAAAGAATTTCATATGGACCTTAACTGGTTCAAGGTTTTCCTCAAGCAACTCAATGGGGTTACTTTCTTTAATCACAAACCAGTTGATTTCCAAGTGTACCTAGATGCCTCACTGTCAGGTTAGTTGGGTGTATTTGGCCCATCAGTATATGCCTTGCCCCTAGGTACCGAATTTCAACATTTGCATATTACTCAATTAGAAATGTTAAATGTCATTGTGGCTCTTATGATTTGGGCCAAACTTTGGGCAGATAAGAAAGTAAAAATACATTGTGACAACCAAGCTGTAGTAGAAGTACTCACTACTGGCAAGACAAAAGATCCATTCCTAGCCACTTGTGCCAGGAATATCTGGCTCATAACTGCCATTTTTAACATAGAAATCATTGTAATCCATGTGTCTGGTAAACATAATCAGATAGCGGATCTCTTATCTAGATGGGTCATAACTGTTGACCCAGAATGTAAACTCAGGCAATTGTTGCCCAATTTTATATGGATTAACACACACATTGATTTGACTAAGCTCAATCTTTGTATATGATTCTATGTTTCAGATTTGCCTTTCCCTGCAGCCCAGCTGGCCACCTGTCAGATTGCCAGCTGGGCTGTCCACCTTTCAGGTAAACCATTTTTGTTTCCTAGCTTTCATGGAGTTCCTCCATCAAAACCATTTTTCTCCAGCTAGCATACAAAATCATATGGCAGGTATCAGGTCACAGTTCATAATATATAATCTGGACACTTCACCATTTCAACAGCAGCAATTGCAGTACTTTCACAAGTCTATAAAGATCAATAGACCTCTTCAGCCTAAGGCCCATACCTATATAAATATCCCCCTGTTGACATCCCTAGTTGCATTGACAGAGGCCCTAGAACACTTTTGTTAGTAGTTTATTTTTCTTTCTTGAGGTTATCCAACCTCCTTCCCCACACAATAGCTAACTTTGACCCCACTAGACAACTAGCCAGAGGAGATATATTTTTTTGACCTATAGGGGTCACCCTTCTTATCAAATGGTCCAAGACCCTTCAATCCAGATCTGACATCAAGACCATCCCACTTCCATTACTCAAAAATTAACCACTTTGTCCAGTAAATGCTTTGCATACACTGCTTACAACATACACAGGCTCAAGTAATGATCCTGTATTTTGTATTTCCAGGTCACATGCACTAGTCCCCTTGATTGATTCTGTTGCCAGAAAATTCTTAAATAGACTGTCAAATATTTTGCATATTACACCAAAATTGGCTTTCCATGATTTCCGATGGTCTGGGGCCACCTGGGCCTTCCACCATGGGGTCCCCCTTCAGCAAATAATGCATCATGGCACCTGGAAATCTGATGCCATTTGGTCCTACATACAAAATGTTCCCACTGTTTCCTCCTCTGTTTCCCAGACTTTTCAACAGCACCTACATTCATTGTTTGGCTGTTTGATGGGTTTTTTCACCTCCCCTTTTAACCACTCCATGCATGTCACCTTACAAATTTGACCTTTCCAGCTCCCATCTTGACCTTGGCCTACAAGATCATATGGCATAACATCCAGGGTCACTGGTGATTTATCCCCTCACCTGCTGAAGGATAGATATTTCCATCCTTGTGTCCTTTCATGTAACTAATTTATAATTTGTTGTAGGCTTGGGGGGTCTTTTGGCTATGTTTCTGTTGTCACCAGTGACCTTGGTTTGTGCGACTGATTAAGGTCAAACCATCATGACACTCTGTAAACTGTCAGATTATCATGTTAGTAGCTTTATCAGCTTTTATCAGTGACCTCGTCATTGTAATCTTTCAAGGTCAGAGATTTATACTAATTTGTAAAGCATCACATGTATGTGCTAGCAATGGTCTCTGTTAATGAATTAACTATTACTGTCAATTTAAAGTATTGTCTTACAAGATTTTAGTAGAATTAAATTATATATTAATCCCAATTCTAGTGTTATTTCTTGCCTTGTCCCCAGGGGGGAATAAAAATATTTCGACAAAAACAAAAATATGAAATTTTTTTTGCAACTCTAATCAAAGGAGGACATGGTCTATTGGATATTGAACCACTCATACCTGTGAGCCAGTGCAACTGTAAATAGTGCCATAAATAGGAGTACCCGAAGACTAAACATGACTGGAGGGATTGTTCAAAAGTAAGAAGACCTAAGCTCAACAGTGGGGGGCCTCAAGAAAGATATCCCTACACCTCAATGCAGTCACAATTCTTCACACACCCTAACACCCCACACTAATGCAGGTGTTTCACTGGGGCCGACCTGTCGGTAACTAAGGAATTTTCGAGGGTCAGGAGCAATGTTTACATAGTCGGTTAGGGTCGGTTGTAGTTTCCAGGTCTGTAGGGGGGAGTCGGCAAAAAATCAAACATGTTTGATATTTTCCCCGACCCTCCCCGACTCTTGTTCCCGACCTAGGCTCCGCCCCCTTGGTAACAAGCTTGTCCTAGTCACTTCAGGTCTTGTCTGTATCACTTCCAGGCTTGTCTGTAACCATTCCAGGCTTGTCCTTATCACTTGGAGGCCTGTCCTAACATGAAGCCGGCTTGTCTTTTGCAATTTATAAGTACTGCTCATTTGCAGTCCATTAGCAGCATAATACGAGTTGAAAATATCACCAACAATTATGTCAGGAATGACAGAAAGCAGTGCAAGTGATCATAATTTTGAAGTTAACAGTTAGAAAAGGTCCACATGTATCCTCTAATTAATTAAGAAACCTGAAAGAGTGTTTTATTTTGTCACACAATAATCAAATTCTTCAGCCTATTTCATCAGAGCAATTTTTAAAAAAAAGTTAAGAAACTATTTTGCTCCCATCACAAGATATTGCTTCTCACTGTAAAAACCCATAAGCAATTTTTGGGCAAAAAGAGGATCAAGTGTCGACCAATCAATAAATAGAAAACTATGTCACCAGTAAATATTTACCCAAATATTTAATGGAAATAACAACGATAATACCTGGCCAGATGGGCAATAATACCCGCTTTTTGAGGAAGTAGGTATAACAGTAAGACCCCAGTTACACATAGAAGGATGTACTGCCGGATCGCAGAAGGATTCCTTATTTGGAAAATGTTGAGTGATTTACGGATCATCCTTTCCACCCATACGGCCATCTGTAATATCCTTGTGGCTTCCGATATGGATGCCATGTGTCTGTGGGGATGCCACGGAAAAATCAAACTGCTTGAATTTTCTGTAAAGGCTTTGTGGATCATATCTGTAATTAATATTCATAGCTCTTCCGTATCTCATCCATAGCTCTTCCATGACTGTCCTTATTGTCCGTATATCCATCCTGGATGTTCTTGTGACATCGCTTACATCCTTGATGCTTCCGTGGCAAAAAATATCAAGAAAAACATTGTCGGATCTAAGCGGATCTGCTACGGACTGACACAGAAAGGGTTTGAGGATTAAAAACAGTCATAAGACCAATCCTTGGAGCGGACTTTTCATCCGTAAACCTGCCTGTATCGTTCCGTAGCGGTCCGTAGGAGATCCGTGGAAGATCCGTGGCAGTTCCGACATCGCTTGTCCATCCCTATCAGTTACCATATATGGAACCGTGGGGTATATCCGTGGCATCTCCGGCTATGTGTAACTGGCCCCTAAACTGGAGGTAATTATAAAAACAGGATCAAACTAAAGAAACTACATGAAAAAGCAATATGTAAGATAATAATTTCTATCAAAGATGCTGAATGTGTATAAAAATGACCATTGTTGTAGTGAGATTTCCAAAAAAGCGTCTCCGTGGTGCGTACTAAAATCAGGCAGAATGAGTAGAATGAAGTACATGTAAAAGGGAAAATGAAAATAGTTCCCAGAAAATCATGTTATAAAACACATGACTAGTTTATACATACTATAACCTTAGCAACAATGTATCTTGTACTTGGTTGGTAAATTAAAGGACAGCATTCCAGGAAAATGGAATGTGCCCCTGTAATGCCATTACTAATTCGCCAGCTGTGTCTTATCTCTTGTACTTTATTTTTACCATTATACGCGTCTTGCAAGACTTCCAAAATTTGTAACGTACTTGTTTTGCCCAGTTTGCAGCTACAGGCAACATATTCTTCTATCTAGTTGGTTGGAGTATATCTATCGTTTCCCACAATTTACCCCCAAACACACATTTTGGTATGATTAACTTGTGATAGTTGACCTATGTGACCTTGCATTCAGAATGGCAACTTATGATATTACTGCTACAGTCCTTATATTTTCCGGAGTGTGACCCTATCCACTCGTGCATACACTGACAGAGTTGGCACCCATCCACCTTTCTCTCTATCCCCCTGCATTATATCCAAATATTATGATTCATATTAAACCCGCCCAAGTGTGAATGTTGACTTACATACTGATAAAATGTCACTTGAGTGATGCTGGAAACCACAGGAGCTTGCTTCAATCTCCCTGCTGAAGTTTTTGGTAGGATAATAATAATCCAGTGTATATCTATGTGTGGAATAATAATTTGTTATGTAGGCATGTTATCTATAGTTGCACTAAGTCACCAAGACTTGCTATAAACCTCCGGGCAAATAGTCCACTATTATTTTCTAACTGGGGTGAACTCTCTCATCTTTTAGGTGGACCTTTCTTGTTCCTACCTGGCGCTGTGATGGAATGATAAAAGGTTTGGATATCCTTATATTATAAACAACATTCCCCTCCCCTTCCTGCCCATATTTAGTGATGTTTACTTATAGTGAATAATTATTTATCTATTTAATTTTATTATCTCCCAAATACTGCCACCTTAAAGGATTTTGCCTGTCTTGTATAAAATAAACAATAAAACCATAAAGTGTTTGTTAATTTTGATCATATAATGCACAGTAATGTATGACACATATATAGTTTATTAATGTTATTAATATGTTACTAAAGTTTCCAAGCTATGATTGCCTTGATGAAGTAGAGCTACTATGTGTGTATACAGGATGAGATAAACTGTTGGTAGTGTTTTCATATCTGAATACTGGTGTTGGTCTTTTAGTACACACCACACATACTGCCGTTGGCTTTTGTTTACATTCAGCTATGAATCCTAATTACAGTATCTCTCTTTGTGGAGGATATTTCTTCCTCAGATTAGATGTATGGATGTTTATGGCAAAATATCTTCAACTGCTAAAATGAGAAATCCGGATTCTTAATAAACTAATAAAAACCATAAAAATATCACCATGCACTTTTGTTGTTTGTATGTTAGAGCCATTGATTTTAGTCCCATTTAAAACCTTGATATTTGTTAGATAAGATATAACCTGTTAGACTTGCGCGTAGCTATTTGAGTCAAAATTGATTTCGAATTAACTAATTGTTTTTTTCAGGAAGTCAGAAATAGCTTTTAAGCAGAAAATTAATTGTAGCTTTAGGAAAAGAGAAATTCATTGTAGCCTTATATTCTTATGGCATATTGCTTGCCTTCTGTTGTTAGATACAATCTGTGTTTACCAATTTGCCCTAGTTTTAAAATATTCAACTGAACTTTTTTTTCCTTTGTTTTAAAAAATAGGGAAAGGGAATGTTTGATGTGTCACACTTTTTCCAACACATTATCAGATAATTACATCAGGTGTAATAAAAAGACTAAAACAACTCCCCCTAATACCCAGACATACGGTCACACAGTGAGATACACGTTCATAGGGACATGACACACACCAACTAAACAATGAATAAATAAACAGCAATCACCAGCACACGAAAGGATCAAGAGATTTTCATTGACCTGAAGACTTCTGGCAAGGCTCTTCTAATGGTTCAAATGGCTTTGTAGAGCTGAGGTAGACTGTACCAGATGGTAGAATGTGACACCTCAGTAAGGTGTGGATGGGGTGGTTGCGTGTTACAGAGGGAAGGGTTGGGGGCTCTGATCAAGGGGAAGAGACCCATGTCAGCTGACACCTTCAAGATCCCACAGAAATATCACAGTAAATCCACCTGGATGCAGGTAGAATGAGGGTAGATAGGGATGGGATACATTAATAACAAATAATCAAAAATAACTATTTCTTTTTAATTTTTTTTCTTTATAATGGTGACATGTATTATTCAAAATGACAAACAAGCTAATATGAAACTTACTAAAGAATATCCAGTCTTCTATTGAGGAGTTTGTGCCACTTTAATTATATAATATGGACTTTGGCAAAAGAATTAACCATTAAGTAAGACATACATTCAGTGTTTTAACTTTTTATTTGTTTCATATCTTAACATATCTTTTTTTATTAAAGTATATAAATGTATCGTGAACAAATAAATTGTAAACATCACACACTGTACTCTTTCAGAGTAGAGAACTGGTATGTCTTGATGGAATTTCTCACGAGTAATTTTATCATTAATTTAACCGGTATAAAATCAACCAATATCACAATTAGTTTCTTGATGCCAATTTCAATGTTATTTTTACAAAAATATTTCTGATGTTTGTAGTCAATAAACTGTGTTTCATTGTTGTGGGGTTCGGGCCATGGGTCGAGCGGGTCATGTGATAATATGATCAAGACGATTGAAATGCATTCACTTAATTGTTGAGACAATAAATCAAGGGGGGCATAAGGAGGTCCCAAATCAGCAGGAGAATACCTTAAGCCCTGACTGCAAAACAAACAACAGTAATCACACTAAATGATCAAGTTTGATAAATACTAAATCCTCTGCTATTGTGTTCTGTTTGACCAACACAATCCCACAACATATGCCACATGTCATAAAAAGTGCCTCTAAAAGGTGGTGTTAGTGGGGAGGGGGGGATCATGGTAATTAACTCTATTTCAAAGTAAAGCTTGCATGTCTTTCTTGTTGTAAGATTGCTGCGGCAAATGGTCACTTGTCCTTTGACCTTGTGCTGGGTGTGAATGGTCATTTTGCGACATACTTAAGAACCCACTCTGTCACGCGGTCTAAGGAGTTTGTCTTTCTTGAGTTATTTGAATTATTAGGATCTAGCATCTTGACCATTGGGATACAGAAGCTGAACATGTTGTTTAAATTGATGCCACTGAACCACTTGAGTGACTGGTGTCAGAGTGGTGAATAAGTTTAGCATTTAATCACTGGACTGTGACATCTATGGTCATGGTTTGAAAACCCAACTCATGGCTACACGTGTGATGGATTGAGGGCCAGTAACTTCTATATAATACATGTTTGTGATATTTCTCAATATCACCCTCGGGTTTTATATGACTTGGAACAATTATGACTATAGATCACCATAGTTCCTTCTCTGAAACAAAGGTACAATATTTGCTTTGTCATTCTTCCAAGTGAAGACTATGGCCAGTCTAATGTAACCTCACTAGAAATCTCCAGTTTCCTGGCATTATTGATAGGTTGATTTATGTACACAAATGTATGTGATTTTTAAATATACACAATATCTGTTGATTCCAATGGTGTGGTATAGGTAACGCTCTCAACTCTGGCGTTTTGGGTTCAAATCTCAGCCTGTCGTTTTATGGTTATTTTAGTATTTGCTAATCCATTCCTTCTGATGCATATCTAAAAATCTTAACCAACTGGCTTCTCATGATATCTTCCAACTCTTCAACTACTGCTTGTGACATGTACAATATTTTTGATACTTCTCAGCATCAACCTACATATTTTTATTTATTGTACCACTGAGTAGCATAATTATTGCTATAAATCACTTTTGTTCCTAGTCCATAATATATTGTTGTAATTATTTGCCTTTGTGTTGCAGTTGTCATAGATGAGATCTATGTGCATCAGCTTTTGTTTCATCCTGTGTTTGTTCTGCCATGGATTACTGGGATCCAAACCCTCAGAGGGATAATCTTTTCTTTTGATATCAATGTGACACTAATATTTCTAGAATTTGCTATACATCTGCTGTAATATTCCCATTTGATGGCAAATGACAACAGAATCAATAAAATACTACAAATGTGCAAGTTGTTTAGTTTGTGATTCATATAGTACTAGTACTTTTTTCCTATCATATGTGCATAGAAAAAAATAATATAATTGAGGTAGGCCTACCTCTTGCATTCAATACAAAACTGTTTTTGGTCAAATGTTATAAATATAGCCTTGACATTTGTCAAATGCCATTTTTGTGCCTTTTAACAGCTAAGGTGAAACAAGGTTAGGCCTTTTGTGAATCTCGTGTTTGCATGTGCTAGATATTGATCCCAGAGGCTGGAGCTGAGACATGCTGAACTTGTCTGTTAGAGCTCTCGTTTACACTAGGGTGATTGATTTTATAATGTTGATACAAACATGATCAAATATCATATTTTTAATCAAAAACCAAAGGGCATTTATGTTAAATGTTTATCTTCTATAATTATTCAAGCAATGAAATAATCTCATGAATGTTTTAATTTGGAAGTGGCGATAGAGTTCAATGAGTGCAAATGATATTCACAGCCATTAAAATAATTTCATTCCAAAATGTATAATCTTTGCCTTGATACCCAGAAGTTCCTTGAAATGCATGTATGATTCTAAATGGATAGATCTTTTGTAGAGAATAAAATGCAGGCCAGCATTGTATTAATTTTGATGTGCAGTTTTTTTTGTATATGCTTTGGCTTACTTTGATCATTTCAGTTTGGGGGTTAAACAGTAAACAGAAGTGTTGTGTTTGAACTTCTCTGAATGCCAGAGAGAGGAGTGATTGCTCACAGATAACCAGAAACTACAATCTGCATATGGTTTAATATTTTATTTAACTTGATGCATACTATCAATATAATATCAATTCATACACAACTATATTACTAGTTGCATGCAATTTTGATCACACAGCTCTAATAACATATATTTATATCAAATACAGTAAAACAAAAACACTGAATCGTGTGCATGAAATTTTACACGTGTTTTAAATAACTGCTATAAATGTAGATGAACTTTAACAAATGAAAACACCATTTGAATACATATATAACTCTTTTTTGTAAACAAAAAACAAAACACACAATAGTTTACAAACAAATTACAAAAGTGAAAAATGGTCACACAATATTCAAACAACAATGCTGCCATCTTGGCAAATATTGAGAATATGAAAATATGCTATGTGAATACCAATAACAATTTTTCTGATGCCAGTCACTTCCAGATAGGTGACAAAGCAAGTCCATCTTTCACTATACATAATTTAATACGCACTAGAGACCATGCATATACACAAATCAACTATTAACTTACTGATCATTATTGAAATAAATTAAGGGATGACTTGAATATATAATGAAATATATAGAAATCAGCATAACTAGAAAACAGACTAGAACACAAACATCTTAAGGCTCACTAAATAATAAAGCTTGTGCATCTTAAATACAAAGCAACATATACTCTATAGCATACATGCTTAGAAAATGAAGAGTAAAAGCTGTATATGGAAGTATCCCTACACATCATGATTATACAAACTAGGATTTCTACATTTGATCTGGAAATGCTCCTGAGAACTGGCAAGAATTATGCTACAGTCAAAGAAATGAACAAGAATATGAGATGGTGGATTTAATCAACAGAGTGGCATTAGTGTGCCTCTATTGTTAGTTGTTTCTGTTTTTCTATCTGAGCTGTGATGGAGAAGTTGGTGTCTATAAGTCCATTACCTGGCAGGTCACTGGGAGAATAAGAACGGTCTCTCTCTTCAGAGATGTTACTCCACCTGTCCATTTCATCACAAACTGAGTTTTCTCTACTCTCAATTTCATCTTCAATGTCATCAAGCACATCAATATTTACATCCTCCTCTTCATCATCTATGTGATCATCCTCGTGTTCTGAGATAGGAGAGTCTAGCACTTTACCATTCATCATCATGCCTTCGGTTTCATGCTTACGCAGATGCCTGTCCAGATTGGTTTGCTGACCAAAGCTTCTGTCACAGACATGGCAACGGAAAGGCTTCTCTTTGTTATGAATGTTACGGATATGTCTCTGTAGGTTAGATGAAATACTGAAAGAACGGTCACAGTACTTGCACTTGTAGGGTTGCTCACCAGTATGGGTACGGAGATGGCGAGTCAGGTTGGCTGATCTGGGAAAAACTTTTCCACAGAATTTGCACACATATTTGTCTTTACCAGTACGCATGTATCCACCACTGTATGGCAAGCCAGTTGGTGATCTCAAGGGAAATCTGGGAAATGCTGTAGAGAGTTCCATGGGTGGGGATACAGCAGGTATGGGAAGGGGTCTGACGAGACCTCCAGTTGAGGATGGTGGGGAAATCATCTGGGCCAATTTATGCATATAGTGAAGCTTCTCCATCTCTTGCAGTTGCAATAAAGCCAAGGAATTTGGCCATTGCAGGGGAGAAGGAAACACTGGCTTCTGAAAAGGTTTTTCTAAGTCATCTACTGGACTTCTTGGAGGTTCTGGCTTTACTGCAGCTATGGGTTTGGGGGAAGTTTCTCTGGACTCAGAACCAGATTCACTGCCAAAGATATGGGTTCTGTGTGGACCATCTAATTCAACCTTTTCTTTGCCAACACTAAGATCCAAGGGAGTTTCACTAGCTTCTGCATGGGCAGGTTTACTGGATTTCACTGAAGGTTTAATGTCTACAGGACTAGATTTTGGAGACTCCGGTCTTACAAGCTTTTCACTTCTCTTGGCAGTGGTGTCTGTTTTATTCACATCTGATGACTGTGTATTGTTGTAGTTATATTTCAGCCCAAGCATTGGGGTGATTGGCATGGTTGGAACCTTGACGTATGGTTTGAAAGGTGACTGGGGTGACACAGATGACAGACGACTACGGTCTTCGGAGAGTGGAGATCTTCTTTCAGAGGCAGGACTGGATGTACGTTCCTCCTCTGAGTGACCCAGATCACTTGTAGGGCTGGAGCCAAGCTCTGAGGTCTTTTCCTGGATGGCTTTCTTCTCTAGTTCTTGCTGTAGAAAGTTGTGATGAAGTCCCTCATTGGCAGTCATTCCTGGGAAGACTGGTGGCATCCACATCCCCACAGGGAAACCTGGTGCAAATGAAGGTAGTGGTAGACTGGTTCCTAGAGTGGTGTTGGCCATAAAAGGGAACCTGGGTGTGACTCCTGAAGTGTTGTAGACATGTCTGATGTTCTGAGATAAGGTGCTATGTGGAGTGGTGTCTACCGTCAATGGAGTGCTACAAGTAGAAAGAAGTTACACTGTAAGTTGAATGACATATTAGGAATTACTAAAAATGTATACTATACAGAGGGCTTCCAGTGTTAAAGCTACTTCTAAAATTACAGTTTATACATTGCAAGAATAGTGTAACATAAACATCATTGAACCAATGCCATCTATGATACTGATAGTTATGTTTCACAAGACACACAAATATTTATGATATGTACATGTGTATACTGTTTTACAGGATTTATATATAGCTTGGTTGATGTTATTTATATCATGTCACTGTTTGACTTACCGTGGGTTAGAAGACACCATGGGTACATCCAGTGAGGTGGGTGTGTGCATCAGGCGGTCACAATAACGTTTGTGCTTGTTGAGAGAATGCATGGTGGAGAAACACTGGCCACAGCCACGACATTTGATCTGTTGTCTGCAACAAAACACAAAACACATTGAAACATGTGCTGAACACAAAACTTAATGATCTTATCAAAGGGTGCTTGTTGGGTTGAAATTTATACATAATCCATGCATGCGTAAATAATGTATTAATCTACAGGTCACAGCAATCATCTGAAAGAGTAATCTCTTATGAGGGACCAGAGAGTATCCTGAAAACCTTATCAACCCAGACTAGACATATAGGCTTGTATTATTGGGAGATAAATTGTCAATGGGAAATCTTTATATTATGTGACAGTATAAAATTACAACAATGATAGTGCTCTCTACGGAGACATAAACTTGTCTTGTACAGGGGACAATTCTGTTTCAGTTGTGGTTTGTGAGTTCACTATGAAACTCATCCCTTAGGTATCTCTCATATGAAGTATTAAGCTCTATATTGTTCTATGGTCCTGTGTTGTGGTAAGAATTTACCAGATCATCTGAGGGCAAGTCAAACCACAAGTTCAACTCCACTAAGAATACAGTGTATTATTGTGAACCAAAACAACAGAAATATTCAATTTGTCCCTAGTTTATGACAACAAAAAGGCCAACTGCGGTGAAGGGGAGGGGTACAAATTACTTATCAAAATGTAGCACAACTCTGTCTCAATGTCTTGATAAACTGTTGTTATAAAAACCAGTAAACAGGAATTTGTAGCATCTAATAACAGTATACAGGATATGATGTCAGTCACCTGGGTTTATAAATGCTTTAAAACTTCTACTTTTTATGATAATATGTGCCACCTTGACAGCATCAATTCAAAAAGCTTTCCATTGTGTGTGTTTTTATTATCTGTCTATCAAAACGGACTTTTTGTTATGGAAGTCTCAATTTCACTGGATGAACCTTAAGGTCTTTCTAGGGGTATATAAAGTGAACTCAAATGTACCTCTTCTTCTGTATACTAGTCTATTTGGCGTTTGTTTCAGATTCCCAGAACAGTAATGAATTTTTACAATTTTATAAGGATATAAACTAGACCCTGTTATAGACATAAATCCACTTGTTTCTCATCCACTGTGAGAGTATATACTTGTACACATACTAGTAACATCACAACTTTACATTACACTATGTCATTACACATTACACAATGATCATGTCTGGTAAAATAATCACTTGGTTTTCCTCCTCCGATGGACATGGGTTTGAATCCATTTCATGACCATAAATGGGAACACTGAAAGTATGACCCTGTTTGACTACAGCTGTTAAGAGGATATATAAAACCTGACATCTAACTTATTACAGTACATTTGCCCATATTACACAAAGACTTCTACACATATTTACCTGCAATCTGCATGCATCCTCTTGTGTCGGCAGAGGTTAGAGAACTGGGTGTAGGCCTTGAGACAGACCTCACACTGGAAAGGTTTCACACTGCTGTGGATGTGCTGGTGTTGCTTCAGACCACTGGATGTTGCAAAGGTCTTACCACATTCAGTGCAGGGGTAAGGGCGTGCCCCAGGATGGTCACATCGGATGTGTTCTTGTAAGTGGGCGCAGTCCGCAAAAGTCTGGGGGCAGTTTTCACAGTAGAAGGTTTTATTGCCACCGAGATGCTGGAAATATACACAAATATACCATGCATTATAAATGTCAATGATAATAGACGCTTTGTTCTGAAAATGACTAATATACCTTAATTTTAATTTTTATGTCAATTTGTCAACATGCCCATATGTTTTAAAGATATAAATTAGTTATCTCCGTTTCTTCGGAAAAAAATAGAACAAAAATATGATATTCTGTATGTGTCAGACAACTGGTGTCACCTTTATCAGAGTTCTTTCATACTCTCATCAGTGCATAGTTTAACCTCTTTCCTCACTGGCATATAAATTACCACAAAACCTGTTTCTGTATTCACAGATAAAGATATACGAATATTATGTGATAATGAAAATTTAAAATACATCGTGCCTCATCCACAGAACAAAATGTGGAAAAAATCCAGACAGTGAAATATGGATTTTTTGAATGGAACAAAACCCACTTTGGTGATTAAAATGGTGACATCATAAGATTTTAAAGCAAATTCTGATAACCCACTTTAGCACATTTTGAAATACAAACCATGCAAAAGTTTTATTTGGGATATTAAATGTTATCAGCAGTGATAACAATAGCAATATGTATCAACCTCTCTCAATCAAAAAAACAAAACAAAACAAAACAAAAAAAAATCTTCCTTTATACAACATTGCTAACATATCTAATATATTAGGTGTTTCACTCCAGACCAGTCTTATCTAATGATGTTCCTGTCTAATAGAGCATCCCTTTATATCTGTGTCTTATCTCCCAATAATCACCCTACTGAGTTAACCTAAGCACCCATAACAAATGTCAATGGCCAGTACCAGATAATACTGGGTGTTCAAACATCCATGGCCTGTTAAAAACCCATTTTTTGCTTCAGATATTGAAGTGTCCACTTCTAACCAACAAGTCCAAATAACCCCCCTTTGAAATTATGCTTGGAACACACTAGTCACTTGTGTATCCTATGGGAATAAATTTAGCAATTGCAGAGATCATAGAGCAATAGGCATGAATAGGTATATGTTCCAAAAGGCCGCAATATATCTTACTCTACAGACATGACAAAGTGATCTCATATATAAATGATCAACCCCTTGTTTTATCAGTTAAAAACGGGAAGAGTACCATAAAACAGGCACACACAACTGTGTGGCAAATATCTTCACATCAACACTTTGGCTTGTAATTTAATAAAAAAAGGCAACAAAGAGATATGATACGACTGTTCAAAGGCTGTAATTACCACTATAAGAGTCTCAAGAATGTCAAACCAGGTGGATCCTTGTATTAAAGTTATTATTTTACCAATTCCTTGGTAAACATGTTCACAAAAAAAATGGTTTTTATGTCTCTGAAAGGCAATTATAAAAAGCAACTTCCACGAGACACTGTATATGATAACTGACCTATAGAATTATGATTGGGGTGTGTGTAATCTTATCTTCTTACGTTTTTAACAGTATCTTTATTTTTCATTCTAGGATGTGTAAAAAGAAAGGAGCTTTATTTAACATGACATTTTGTTAGCTGTTTTTTTCACAAAACATCAGAGATACACAATAAATTGTGTAGGGGAACATTTTGAAATGGATATCTCTCCTAGACAGACCAATTAGCTCCAAATGGCATTTGTCTGGATTTTAGTTTCAAACAAATCCTCAAAAACATCTCTCCCATCCATTTCACTGGCTTTTTTCCACAGATTTTTATAACATTTTTATCAGATGCACAACTGCTAGAAGGCTAAATTAAAGGCATCCAATATTTTCTGATATTTCACAAACAGGCCCCCAGAAGATATTAAAACTAGATGTGTAACAGTGAAGTTATACACAGTGATGTAACATCTTTGTACAATATTAGATCTCCATCTGAGTGTGAACAGATTTTAGGATGGATTTAATAAAATCCCTCCCCCCCTCTGCCTGCACAAATTCATAACCACAAGTAAAGCATAGTTCACGTTAAACACAAAAGCCTAAGATGAAAGAATAAGATAAATTCATTCAATGTTGATGTTTTAAAAACGAGAAAAAAGGCCAGACATTTGTAATGAATGAGGAATCCATAAACACCATCATAAATTACACAACACATGCCTATCCCCCCCCCCCCCCCGAATTATTAATATACAACAAGCAGACTTCCCGCCAAATCAAAACTAGTGAAATACGTGAAGTGAATCTTTAATAATAACTTGCTGTAGCTATATGTAAAAAAATATGGAGGGAAGATGGAGATTAGGTTGATATTCAATGAAATCCGAATGCCCCGTGTATCACCCAACAAATATCTAGGGAGCTTAGATCTTTCCACATGAGGGTCAGTGGGGTGAGTTACAAACTGTTAAACAAAGTAAAATGCACCTTTCAGCGTATAAACAGTTTTGGTTATATTTATACCATATCAAGGGGGAGGGTTTTCATGTCTAATTTTTAAAAGGCATGGAACCAAAAAAAAAACCTTCACTCTTGATGTAAGAATGTTGTGTTAAATTGTTAACTGGTGATGCATTCTACATAGTTGATATAACAGTCATGTTAAAACAACAAGGCAGTTTTTGCATGCTTTGTAAAATAAATATGAAAGTGGAAGAATAAACATTTTTTTCTGTCTTACCATTTGTGGCTCTAGAGCGTAATCCTCTCCTGTGGATTCACTCCCGTCGTGTGTCATTTTGTCAGGAATTCTGGAAATTACAAAAGACACTATTTATGACAGCGCAAAGCAAATTGAAGAAGAAAAAAAGCACATTCATGAAGTGAAGCTCCCTTTTAATATTTTCAAATAGATTCCAAGGTGATACATGAACTAATACAAGAAATGACATCAAACTACTAATGTCCATTGGTATGTCATCACAAAATTCACTCGAGTTGTGGACATAAATTGACAAATTTCAAAACACCTCTTATACTAATTATGTCACTTCTGTTATTATTTCAGAGGTAAACAAGTGATATTTGGGGTGGTCAGTTGTGGTTTTGTCCTGAAATGGGTGTTACTGGCGATGACAATACCAATATAACCCAGTCAGTTCTGGGTTGCAAGGGTGAGGGGGGGATGTTTTGTTGTCCAAACTGTCAGTAAATAAATAACACACCCCGGAGATTTTAAGTGATGGAAACAAAGAGAAAGAGGGAGGGATTTTTAGCATAGCTATAGAATATGACATTGTCAAGGGTTCCTTGCTAATGAATACCCCCCTCCTTTTCAATCTACCACCACTGGATTATATTCTGCAATGGACATAAAAATTCAGGGCCCAGGCCAATAACTTCATCAAAGGCACTCAGCCATCATTGATTCTCTTTATTGCCGGACTCCCAGTAGTAGTATCAGGGGAAGCATATTGCAGAACATGTGAAAAAAGTGGGGAGGGCATGAAGAGGGGGGCTGTAGACAGGGTGTCATAAATTGAGGGGAATTCATGATCCATTACAGAGCAAATTTCCCAAAGCTAATGTCATAGTTTGATTAGGTTTGTAGTGGCTGTGATCAAAATATCTAAGGGGGAGCTCACTGGTTTGCAAAGGGTTTTTTTACTAATGAATCCCAAGTACAATGGAAGCCACTTGATCACTGCATGTGTTACCATATAGTCAGGCAGTGTTAATGGACTGAAGTGATTTCTATTATCAACAATAGTCAGTTGAATGTATTGTCAATGAAGAATACACATAATTTCATCTCAAATATGATTCATTCTATTCAAATGAGTATTTAACTGTCCCGTAAATATGTCCAAATCCCAATAAAAAATCAATTTTAATTATCTTTTTCTTATACCTTTAATAATGCGAGTTCTTAAAGTTCAAAGAAATACCTAAATACATCGTCACATACTTTCAAACACAATTTATGGTAAGTGAAACAGACTAGGTTTTCAAACTTACCCGTTAAGATGTTCCTTGGTAAAGATTCAGTGTACAACTATCCAGTTAGAGATGTTGTATCAGATGTGTATCCGTTCACTGTGAAGTCTTTACTGCTTAGTCTTCTTTTTATAAAGGCCTTGACTTGAAATACCTGCAAAATATAAAGAATATAAATATGAAAAATACCCGTTAATCCCATTGAAGTTAAAGCTAAGTTCAAATATCCCATGCAATGACAGCACAGCGGGGGTTTTCCAATTCTTAACACCCCACCAAGTTACTACAGTAAATTTCCCTTTTTTCCTCTTTCAAGAGATAATCCCACCCTATTGTATCCCATCCCAACCACGCCAGTTTTAACAGCAAGGTATCTAAAAATACAGCTTTTACATCCTTTAAGCTACAAACGAAAGTTTCTTTGAAGTTCAATTGAAGAAGAGTACAATAAGGTACATATCAGTGTGGTGTCCATTCTTACTGTTTAAAACCTTTTCTTCAATTGCAATTAATCTTTACTGAAATTAACATAGTATATTGATGCATTATAATCCCATGAGCTTCATTAGTTCACAGGGCATATCATCTCACTGAGATACCTGAAATTTACAAATCTGTTTTTATAATAGTGAATGTAACATACCTTTTCGTGTTGCTTAATATCACTATAAGAACTTTCTGTTACAACAAGGAAAATCTTCTTTCTTTATATGATTCTTTATATCCGTTTCCAAAACTAACTTTCACTAACTATGTGACGACATTTTTCACAAATTAGTGTGTGAGTTTAGTGAGCAAAGTTTCCTTTTTATAGTAGGTTTGGAGCTATAAGACTGTAGCAGAGTGAATATATGCCAGCGATTGGCTACCAGCCTAGAGTTACTGAAGTCTGATTGGCTGGTAATTCCTCGCTAAATCACATTCAGCCTTACAGACCAAAGTGAAATGTGGTCTGCGCTGAACCAATGCAAGACAAGGTACACATGCCACACGTTTACTGAAGTCATGAAGGAAACAAATGGTATTGATCACAGAACAACACCAATTTACTGCATAACAATGTCAGAGGATTTGTAACAAAGAGAAGTGGTCTCAGAGAGGAGAATAAACAAAAACCTGCTTCCAAAATCTACCCGAGGGAAAATATAATTAACAATGCCAACATATTAATTAGTTAAGATGATGTTTCAATTTCATGACTTGATAGATGAAGAATAAATTGATTATCTTGTCATTTTTTTCAGTCTGATGCTTATTAAAAGTGTAGGGTTTGTTAAATTATGACAAACTAAGTTATACTTTACAAACTAAGTTGTTCGTAAAGTTATCGGGATTATTTCTGCAAAAGTGGTAAAAAATAAAACACTGACTTAATAGTTTCTTCTAATTTGTGCTTATTATATTTCTATAAATGATGCAATCACAACTCAATGCATTGTACACGTCTCCCTTTAATATATCACAAAGTAAATTCAATTGTTACTTTTTTGTGAGCCCTCCCCCCTTTTTGTTAAAACTTTATATTGTGATATATCTTGCACTCAGTATTTTTATTAAAAACACAACCAAAACAACCTCTCATCCAGTACATCATTTAGTTGAAATATGACAGACGATTTGCAACACAAACTCTTAATACACAAGGAAACTATCATAAGAAAGAATTAATTGACAAAGAAGGGGGGGGGGGGGGGGGGGGGGTTTACTGCATTGTCATACCAAAGCTTTAAGTTCTGTACCTAATGGAACATTTCTTGATGGCTTCTAATTACTGGAAAAGCACCCCACATCCAGGGTTCACTTTGATTTGTTGTTCTTAAGACATCACTCGTGCCCATCTCAGTATCAGGTGTTCTTAAAGTGTGGATGTCGAAGCAATTTAAAACCCAAATAAATAAACCCCTTCATAATATTAAATCTACAGTGAATCTTCAGTGATGTGAACATGTACACCCAGCAAAAACCAGAGAAGGGGAAATTGTTTGATAGTACATTCTATTGCAAATTGTTGGGATTTAAATGGCTATGTTATTGATATATACAACGGCAACAAAAAGAATATGTTTTAAAAGACACTCTTCTGAACCACTGACAGAACAAACAGTTTTCTCTTCTCAAGAAGTGAGACGAGGAATATTGTTATATTCAATCAAAGAGGCTTTAAAGTGTTATCTCTTCAGTAAGTTGTTCCTATATATTAGGGGTTAAATTAAGAGTGAAGCACAAAGGGTGAATTAGTACTTTGCCAACCCCTCCCTCCCCTGTTTTGGAGGATCGATAATTTCAAGTAAGAGTCTTTTGAGTACAGATTTTCAGTGCAAAAGATCCAACCATTTTTGTCTGTATGATTATATCTTATACTTATCATTTGCGTGAGACCAGTGCGCATGCGCACGCTCGTGGATAAATATGATATGATATTGTTATAAGCGGCTGGGGATCCAGCGTGTAAGTGACACCTACAACTTATTCTTTATCAGATAATGTACACAGGTACCCTTCCCAATATTCACTATCTGAGTACCTCCCTCCAGGAGTGTGGTTAGTGCACACCCCGGGAAACAGGGAACACTGGAGCCCAAAGTGTGACTACCCCAGACAGGATTTAATATTATAAGTCTCTTACATAGATGGAATACTGTATAGAAACATTTACTGAAGGCGTGTGGTCGTACAATACACTTCCTGATGAAGTCAAAGTGTCATATATTTTTTGCATCACCCCTGCTTGGAATGGTTCAATGGTTTAATAAAACAATGTGTCACGCTGCAGGCAAGCGGCAGCTAGAATCAGATTCTCCTCACTGACTGGAGTTTTCCAGACATGTTCATAACTGGAATGATTCAATATTCAGTACCATATCACTCAGTAACTGACAGTACTTTAGATCCTTAAGATTGTCAGATATTTATACCATAATCTAGATTTATTCAATATAAAACATAATGCCTTGCTATGGGTAAGTTGCATTGGGTATTGGGCCCTTCATTTTGGTATACGTAAGTTGCAGATGGTATGAGGTCATTATTTACTTTAAAACTTCACACAAGCTGAATCCTGGATCTCAGTTTGTTTATGTTATATGTAAATTGTGATGGGATAAAAAGTATATTGTAAAAAAGTTATTTGCCCCTTCATGGTCCATTTTATCCGCCCCAAGGGCAAATGTCCAGCTGGACAATTGCCCATTTTTGCAATAATATTTGGCCCGGAACATTATTAGGTCAGCTACCTTGGATTGGACATCTCATCAACTACATTTGAAAGTCTTTGATGGAATATATGCATATTTGTAAATTTGTGATTATATAACATTTCATGAAACCAGTGTGGGCTGATGTTTTAAAAAAGAAAGGATAATTTCTATATATTGTTCCTTAAAATAAAACAAGGACCATAAATACATTTCCATAGGGAATGAAGGAGTTACAACAATAATAACTAAGTACATCGTACATATTTATGTGTGTATTTTAAACATACGTCATGACTTCTAAATACACAGACCACATGCATTAAAACATCCTAAATGCCATGACACCAAGTGCATTTAGTTTAAAACTGCACTGCAATCCGTAGTTACAGAGTAAATACTTGAATCTTTACTGTCTTTACGTATCTTTGTACATACTGGGGATATTTTCAAAGAAGACTCCTGTTCCCATGCTCAATTGCTTATATGATGCACCAAGAGATAGTCCTTCCAGTTATATATATATTTCCCACAAGTGTAAATCTGGGGTTGATCTGTTGTTATAAGCTGAGAGAGACTGACTATATGTACAGAGACCTATTTGGCCATGTGCAAAGTAACTTCAAAGGAAAGGCCCTTTAAAATAAGCAAATGGGTGCTGAGAGTTGATATTTTGACAAAGAATACCCCCTTCATCCTATCACTATTGTATCTTTTAAACCATATAGGACTAAGTAACCTTTTCCTCGTCATTTTCTGTTTTCATAAAACAATTCAATGTTACAGAGCAGATTGGTGGTATTAGACTTTTTGTGGACAGTAAATGTGTGATCTTTTTATCAATGGGGGCATGAAAGTCAGTGAGTAAAGTCATTGACGGTTACTGAAGCTTCATTTTATCACAAGCCTTACCCGGGTCAACATTAGTGGTCACTTTACAAACAACCGCCTTCTTTCCGGGTGAAATCACGCGAGAAAATGCGTGAATACCGCCTGTTGACGTTGGGTGATGGCTGAAGTTATGACAGCCGGGGATTTTTAGGTGAACTAGTGCGCATCCTAACAGGGAATTGACTTTCTCCACTATTTGTGTGCAAGTTTCTGCAATAATTGGACATCTTGATAACCCTAGCGTTGATTCATAGAGCACTGACTACATTGTGGAACCGAATAGAGTATTATTCATTAAAAAGCAGCCTTATTGCTTCTCTTATGTCAAGCCTTGTTTTTATAAATTGTTTTTCTGCTGCCAAAATTAATGTGTCAGCTTTATGATATAAAGGTTATCAAGCAAAGTATGTCTATCAAACTATGTCGCCACAGAATTTGATTTACATAACTTATTTATTATTAACAGGCTGTACTCTAGTGTACTATGGGGGTAATCGGGGCAAGATGTAAAAACTGCGCCAATGCATTAAGTTTGTTTTGCCACAAACTAATTAGGTCATAGGAACATGTTTATGGGTTTTCCATGAACAATATTTGCAGCTGTCCAATTTAGGATGTTTAACTTGTTCATTTTACAGTAATAAGATATTTCCAAGATATTTGTAAGTATGTTTGGATGGCTAGGCGTCTGGTTGAATGTATAAGTGAGGGAAAGTTCGGCAAACAGGAGTCTAGACGGTCGAATTAGTTTGCACAACAAATAAACAAATGGATGTGAGTTTCTTGTGAGATATACTAAAATGACATTCAGTAAATATACATGGACAGTTATCAGTAAAAGGGATCATAACTCAATTGAGAGTTTAATCTCATTGAAGAGAATGTTGTATGAAATGAGTAAAGTCGTGTGTGTGTGTCATAAAAGATAAGGTGACACACTGGAGAGCCTGACAAAAATTGTTACGCAATCCTACACAGCTGTGACGTCATCACTAGGTGCCAGAGAGGGCACACAATCAGCTGTAATATTTTGAGGTTGGTGAAATAAAGCATTAAATTATCCAAGAGCCAAGTAATTTGTTGCCGTAATTATATTTATAGTCTGAATATAAAATAAATATAATGTACAGATATTTGAGGAGACATATTTTTCTGTGGTAGTAACAATGAATGGTATTCTAGATCAGGCGAATTGGAACCAGTTTACATTTATAAATGACATACTAGTATTTATATGTATATTTTAAATGCAATTTGAAGTTTATTAAAAGTATAATGTAATTGTTATGGTTAATATAAAAAGGGTACATTTAGTGTTATATTAATTTAATACAACTCTATAATGGATTTTGATAAAATTTCTGGACAGATGTAACATATGCATAGATTACAAATATTTCACATTCCATAAATACAGATGAAGGCATGACCTCATTTGAACGATTCTTCATAATTTTATCAATACATCTAAGGATTCACTTTTTGTTTAAGTATCATGGTAAATTTCAATGTGTGCAATCTTTTTACCTGTAAGATCTTTTGAAATCTAATACACTGCATGAAAATCACCAAATGTGTTTATTCTCTTCCATGCTCCACAAGGAAGCCATTATACAAAGTACAAGAGTCAAGATTTTAATCTAGTTATATCTGTACCCCAAAAGTTTACAAAGCGTTTGTATACCAATAAATAACTCGGATATATAAATCTGTGATGATTTGCAAGCACCAACAGTTGTGTACCCCCAACAATAGAATCACACAAACTGACATTCATCAGAACTCTATTGTAATCTGAGGTGTTCTGTCCTGTTCAGATTACTACATCCACATTGCAGTGATTTTTCTAGATGCCAAAATGAGCTTTTATATAATGGTGTCAAGTCTTCGCCATTTGAATCCTGAAGACACTGGAAACTATGTCTGGCACAATACACGAAGAGCATACCCTTTTCAAGCACCCTCTCTACATAAACAGAACATGTGTGTCTTAAAAGTGTCTTAAATACACCTTAACTTAAACAGATATAATTTAGTGTAGACTACTGCATCAATATCTGATTTATTTTATAATTCTAGTGTCAAATGCTCTGTTAAAATCAATATACACGATAAAACGATACATTCAAATCTCTTCGCAGTACAGATTCAAACCTCAACATTTTGACTTTAGGGTGAAGTTTTGATAGTAAGAAAAATACAGAGCCTGAATCTTGAGCAGGGGTTTCTTTTTGTATAAGGATAACAGTCAGTCGATTGTGTTCACATAAACAGAAGATTTATATGTGAAGTCAATCTGTAATTACTTCTTAAGGACACATTACTCTTTAAGGAAATGAAGTACTTCAAAGTGGGGACAGATAATAACTGCACCAACTTTTGATCCGTTTGTTGTCCAATGAATTGGAAAATGACGATGGGCCAAGTTGTTCAGGGGGCGAGTTTATATAAAGCCAAGCATTGTACATTGGGGAGGAATCTTCTTATGAGGTGGTAAATTGTTGTAAAATCATTGTCCATGACATTTGTCAACTGTATGCAGTGTTTGAAACACTTGGAGCTTTTGACTATAAAGCCCCTTCTAAAACATGCACCTGGGCACCTTATTTTTAACGTTGCCCCCCTCCTCCACATACACTCTCTTAGAACTCGTCACCCTTTCACCTATACATGGGGGGTAGATATAGAGCTCCCCCCCTTCTCCCCCCTCCCGCTTATTTTTCCTGTGCCTTTTCAAGCTGGCTTTTCTACACATTTTGATGACATTTGCACTTCACATAAAGTCATCGGCTTTTAAGCATCTACTCAAACCATAAATGCTATAGTACACGAGTGTCCCATTCAGATCTGTTACTAGAATGTCACTATTGAAATAAAGCACCACATTGAAGTCACTTCACAACAATATACAGCATTTAATTTGATGCAATCTTGTCTAAACAATTTAACACTTTATCATATGTTATCTTACTTGGTAAACAGATTTCAAATATTTAAATATTGTGAAAAGCCTTTGATCAAAGCACCAGCATTTAAACCATTCCATTCGTGTAAATTTAATTTAATTGAAAATTTGAATCATTTTTTTTATCAGAAGAAAGGTTGATACTACACTGTCAGTTAAAATTAATTTTTTGTGTCAAACAAATCTGAAAATACTTCATGTAATTGATATTCAATGCATATAAAATAACTTTGTTGAGATGATAATTCAAATGTTTGTCATAGAAGTTTGTTAATTATTTTTCTTTATGCTGCCGCTCCACATACACATTCATTGTAAGATCTTTCCATATCTTTTAACTGTAGCTTTTAACTATTTATGTTACGGTAATTGTTGAATTAATATGAGTGTAATGTAATTGGTTTAACTACTGCTGTGAATCTCAAAGTAAAACTGTTTTAGTAGAATAAATATATATTTAATGCCTACTGGTTGTTTGTTTTGGCTATTGGTTTGGGACAATGGGGAATTTTTAGCTTGTGTCCCTGCTGTAGCAAAATAGTACATGTATCTAGCAAAATAGAGGGGGGAATGTAACCTTCCAAGTTAAACAGGTGTATTCTTACTGTTGTGGATGTTAAATGTTTTAGAGTCATTACCCAGGCTAGTAAGGGTTTCCAGATCCCTCTCATTATCTTAAAGTGTCAGTGACCAGATATCCTGTATGTTGTTATAATATACCTGGGAGATTAAAATATGAAAAGATTCCCACACACTTCACTGAGACCTTCATGCAACAACTTGTGTTTTAATAAATATCTGAATTAAAGAATTAGAATTAAACTTGTGTTTAATTGCAAAACATGGTGTCAGATGTGGGATTATTAGAGTAAAAAAAAAAGCCTCTAATTTCTGACTGGGATTATTAGAGTGAAAAAAGCCTCTAATTTCTGACTTGGATTATTGGAGTAAAAAATAAAGCCTCTAATTTCTGACAGAGACAATTGGAGTAAAAAAAAAGCCTCTAATATCCTGCAAAAGAACCTATTGAAAGTGTGGAAAGTGATTTATCTTGCAGAAACTTTTGTTTGCTTGTACTTGGATATAGTGCAACATGTCTGAACCAGAAACAGTGTCACAGGTAGTGAGTGTCCCATCAAACTTCCCAGTTCCATCACCAATGGACTGCAAAGGAGATCGGGCTGAAAACTGGAAATTTTTCAGGTCACAATGGGAGGACTTTGAGAATGCAACTGAGTTGAACAAGAAATCTGCTGCTATAAGGATTGCGACACTGAGATCTGTGATGGGGAAAGACTGTCTCAGGATTTACCATCACTTGGATATATCAGCAGAAGACAAGCAGGATGTGAAAAAATCACTTGATGCCTTAGAGTCACACTTCAAGCCAACAAAGAATGTGATTTATGACAGATATGTTTTTAACACATGTACACAGGGACCGGCAGAAGGGATAGATCAGTATATGACAAGGCTGAGGCAGCTAGCCTCTAGTTGTGATTATGGCAATCTAACAGATGACATGCTGCGTGACAGATTAATCTTGGGCACCAAAGACAGTGCTGCAAGGGCCCGCATGTTCAGAGAAACTGATCTAACCTTAGCCAGAGCAATAGATATGTGTAGGATTGCGGAAATCTCACAGCATCAACTACAGCAGATTGGTAGTAAGCAAGAAGAAGTCAATTTCACAAAGCAACACAAGCAACAGTCACGAAAACAGCAAAGACGGTCTCAACAGCCATCTCAGCACAAGAGATGCAAATATTGTGGACAGAGCCATACATTTGACAAGTCGAAGTGTCCTGCATTTGGGAAATTGTGCAAAGCCTGTGGCAAAAGAAATCATTTTGCTACAGTATGCAAACAGAAACAGCGTGTAGAGAAAGCAGTACACAGGATTGACCAAGATTCTGAAAATTCATCAAGTGAATCAATTTTCCACACAAATCAATTTGTGGGAGCAGTAAAAACAAGAGGTAAGCAGCTTACAATACCTCTGAAGTTTTGGAAGACCAAGGATTCTATGTCAAATAACAGGTCAAAAGGCCTAGTGTGTCAACTGGATACAGGCGCCACCTGCAATGTTCTGAACATTGAAGATTACAAGGCAGTAACTGGTGAATCAGATTCAAATCTGAAAGAAAGCTCAGTTCGTTTGAATTTCTATGATGGCTCATGGATGAAGCCACTGGGATATGCTACTCTTTACACTAGAATCAATGGCAAGAACTTTAAGCTTGGCTTCCAGATTGTAAACACCAGGGTCGCACAAAAACCCTTGTTATCAGCAAACACATGCCAGCGATTGAATTTGCTTTCAATCAATTCAGATGAAGTTGTCCACATGTCACAGGAAGTCACTACAGGACTGTCTAAAGAGGATATACTTGGCAGTTTTTCAGATGTGTTCCAGGGATTAGGGCAGTTTCCAGGTGAACATCACATTGAGCTTGATGAGACGATCACGCCAGTGCAGCATCAACCAAGAAGAGTTCCTGTTGCCCTTAGAGCAGAACTTAAGGAGAAAATCGACTCAATGGTGGCACAAAGAATCCTCAAGAAAGTGGTAGAGCCAACACCATGGATTAACAGCATGGTTGTAGTTAAAAAGCCAGGGAAGCTACGACTCTGCATTGACCCAGTTGACCTGAACAAAGCGGTCAAACGTCCAAAATATCAGATGCCAACTATTGAGGAAATCCTGCCAAATCTAGAAAATGCTAAAGTGTTCTCTGTCCTAGACGCGAAGGATGGATTCTGTCACATCAAATTAGACGAAGAAAGTAGCATGCTCACAACGTTTTGGACTCCATTCGGGAGATACCGATGGTTGCGTCTACCGTTTGGCTTGACCTCAGCCCCTGAAGTGTTTCAGTGTAAACAGCATGAAGTCTTAGAGGGCCTGCATGGAGTGGAAGTCATTGCAGATGACATCTTGGTATACGGTTGTGGCAAAACACAGGAAGAAGCTGTAAAAGACCACGATGCAAATCTGATTGAGCTGTTGAAACGAGCACAGAAGGTCAACTTAAAGCTAAACAAAAAGAAGCTAAAGCTGAAGATGACAGAAGTGTCCTACATGGGTCATCTCCTCACATCTACAGGGCTTAAACCAGACCCAGAGAAGATAAAAGCCGTGACTGAGATGAAGCGACCATCAAATGTGAAAGAAACTCAGTGTTTTCTTGGATTTGTAAACTATCTCGCCAAATTTGCACCACATCTCTCAGATGTGTCTGAACCTCTCCGACGTCTCACCGACAAGGACGCTGTTTGGGTCTGGCAAACACAGCAAGAGGAAGCTTTCCGGCGAGTGAAAGAGATTGTGACAGTACAGCCTGTTTTGAAATATTACAGCCTATCTGAGCCTGTCACACTGCAGAGTGATGCCAGCCAAAAAGGGTTAGGTGCCACATTATTGCAAAATGGCCAACCCATCGCATTTGCCTCCAGATCCTTGTCGAAAACAGAGCAGTCATACGCTCAAATTGAGAAAGAGTGTCTCGCTATAGTGTTTGGGTGCGAACGCTTTAAACAGTACTTGCTGGGAAGAGATTCCATACAAGTTGAGAGTGATCATAAACCTCTAGAAGTAATATTCAAGAAATCACTTCTATCAGCACCCAAGAGACTCCAAAGAATGCTCCTGAGGTTGCAGAAGTACAACTTGCAGGTGAAGTACAAACGAGGCAGTGAAATGTACATTGCAGATCTGTTATCTCGTGCATCAATCTCAGCAGCTGCGCCTTCAACTAGTGATTTTGAAGTATTTTGCACAGAACTGGAACAGATAAGTTATACAGAACATTTGAAAGTATCTGACACAAGGCTTGATCAGATTCAAATGTCAACATTGCAAGATAGTACACTACAATCTCTTAAAAGCACAATCCTGGCTGGATGGCCAAATGACAAGAATGAAATACCTGCATGCCTGAGAGAGTATTGGCCATACAGGGAAGAACTTAGTGTTCAAAATGGAATTTTGTTCAAGGCAAACCAGATTTTGATTCCAAAGGCAATGATCCCAGAAATGCTTTCCAGGATTCATTCTAGCCACTTAGGCATGGCTGCATGCACAAGAAAGGCCAAAGATGTCCTGTATTGGCCACACATGGCAACTGACATAAAAGAGCTGATTTCAAAGTGTGAAACATGTGTGGAAGTGGAAGAGAACAGAAGAAAAGAACCTCTTATGACACATGAAGTACCAGACAGAGCTTGGAGTAAGCTTGCACTGGACCTGTTCTCTCTGCAGGACAAAAATTATCTTGTTACTGTAGACTACTATTCCGATTACTGGGAGGTAGATGCTCTCCATTCTACTTCAACTGCAGCTGTCATCAAGAAGCTGAAGCCACATTTTGCAAGATGGGGAATTCCAAATGAAATTGTCACTGATAATGGGCCCCAGTTTGTTAGTGACGAGTTTGCAAAGTTTGCCAAGGAATGGAATTTTTGCCACATCACCAGCTCACCGTATCACAGCCAATCCAATGGAAAAGCTGAATCAGCAGTAAAGATAGTAAAGACCTTAATAAAGAAAACCCAAAGAGCTGGAGATGATTTCTTTAAAGCACAACTAGATTGGCGCAACACACCTACCAGTGAAATGCAGAGTAGCCCTGTTCAACGCTTAATATCACGTAGGACTAGAACATTCCTACCTACATCAGAAAATCTGTTACGACCCCAGGTTGTGGAAAATGTTCCAGAAAAGATCAAACTGAAACGCCAAAAAGCCAAACTGTTCCATGACAAACATGCTCGACACCTACCAGAGCTAGAAATTGGGCAACCAGTCTATGTTAAGCCATTACCAAACTCAACTGGCCCATGGAAGAAAGGAGTGTGCACTGACAAACTCTCACCTAGATCTTATACTGTGACTGTTGATGATAAATCTTACAGAAGAAATAGGTTCCACCTACGAGAGAGAGAAAAGGAGGTTAAAGAAGATGTCAATCCTCAGACGACTGACAATCAAAGTGTTGTTACAACAGAAGACACACAGTATGACAGCAGATCAGAGATAGCAAGTGTACCAACAAGCTCACCCAGTAAAACAACAGAAATAAGAAGAAGTGGGAGAAACAAGAAGACCACTGAACATTACCAAGCTGGTTTCAATTAGACAATTGGCTAAATAAATAAATAAAATAGGTCAAAATTGGCATTGTAACTACAAGTGTCAGAATAATACACAGTTACAAGCTTTTGTAAAGGAAGGTAGTCTACCCTTACCTTTACCAATTTGGAAGTTTTTAAATTGTTTTAAAATTATATATAGCTGACATTTTATTCTTACTGATTCACAGTTTTGATATTCTTTTGTAAAAAAGGGAGGATGTTGTGGATGTTAAATGTTTTAGAGTCATTACCCAGGCTAGTAAGGGTTTCCAGATCCCTCTCATTATCTTAAAGTGTCAGTGACCAGATATCCTGTATGTTGTTATAATATACCTGGGAGATTAAAATATGAAAAGATTCCCACACACTTCACTGAGACCTTCATGCAACAACTTGTGTTTTAATAAATTATAATACCTATGTACATGTTAATATCTGAATTAAAGAATTAGAATTAAACTTGTGTTTAATTGCAAAACACTTACAACCAAAAGGATAAGTCTTACGGTGGAAAGAATAAGTCTTACCACCTGTTCCCAACCACAACAATGGAAGAAGATAATCCCGAACAGCAAGTTAGGACTAGTCTTGGAAGTAGAGAAGATTGATCGGAGGACTCAATAAGCTTTATCTATCACATGGGAGAAGCTTACTCTGCTCCAATTTTACAGGAAGATTAGTCGTATCATTTAAAAAGTAGACAAAATGAGTTGTACTGCCAAAAGATTGGTTGTATAACCGTAAAGATAAGTCAGAGCACAGTTACAGAAAGATAGTATGTAAGTAGTTGGAAGCGAGAAACTAATGTACAACTATGCTTATTATGCTTGGACACACATGAATTTGAAATTAGTTGACTGTGTTGTTAAATCATCTCATCTTCAAAAATATCAAGAAACACCAGCTAGAGCAGAATGTTAAAAATTTACTGACAGAAAAAAACCCCATTTATACAAAACAATATTTTTGTTAACCCGAAATTATATTGTTACATGCCATTTTGACCCCATCCACCGTTTAAAATGGCAGTCCGCTGTTTTAAACGACAGGCCGCCGTTTTAAATGGCTCAGCCAACTAGATAACAGGAACACAGGAACTGCAGTCTAATAATAGAATAAGCTTTTTAAACAAAATAAAACAAACCACACTCCCCAATTTCTAGGTATGTGTTATATTTTTTTCTACAGCTTTACTATCATGTAATTTACATGGGAGTATTACATAAGTTTTAACTAAAGTTTAATAACTTGAGATCATTGGGCAAATAAAAAAAAACCCGTTTTATTAAAAATAATACCTCATTAATGTGGTTAACATTTGTGGAGCAAATTCCACTAAAATAGTTTGACAGATATGGATGACTTAATAGTTTTAAATAAATGCTACATTTTAAAAATATTCAGTGGCAAAGAATGCAAATTCAGATACGGAGGGGTCTAATAACAACCACTCTAAATAATCTGCCATTGAAGATACTTTCTCAGTACAGTAAAGATCAAACAAGTTTATCATGAAGAAATCTGTAATGATATGTGAATGACGAGTATATGGCAAGATGTAAGCAAGATCTAATGGGATGTTAGAATGTCATCCCTTATTGATGTGCCAGTGGATGACACTTGAACCGAGGACTCAAGAGGGATATGATATAGTAAGGAGTGATTGTAATGCTACAAGGCAGGGACCAAATCAAGAATAGGTGAGACAGGGGTAAGGGTGAGAAGGGGTACATCTAAAGGCATGGGGTTCACCCAGTTCAAAATAACAAGGTTATGATATTTGGAGGACAGATCAAGAGATAGCTGGTTTGAGCTAATAGCTAGCAAAAAGAAATACAAATCTACAATTTCTACAATTAAACAAAAATATACTTTACATTTTTAAAAGCAAAATAGTCGCAATATACCCACAATGTCTGTGACTTAATTGGATTAACTACATATTTTTGTTTTCAAATGGAATATGGAAATCTATAAAATATATGGTTTTGGAATAGCCATCGATATTGAATATGTCATCAAAATGTACAAATGACATTCATTGCTTTAACTTTATTTCTGTGTGAAATACATGACCCTGTTGATAAAATGTTTGCATTGAGGATTAACATCCAGATATGGCAGGGATCAGACACTTAGTGGACATTTGACAATACAGATTTTTAAAATAATTTTAACATAATAATTAAGTTATAATTAGAAGAAACTTCATTTGCCGAATAATATTAATAGAGTAGCATAGAAAGATGCTATATTAAAACTGAAAACTAATTCCAAGATTCCATATACTTATTTCAAGTCTATTCTTTCATATACATGAACTTTATTGCTACTCAATTTGAGTGTACCAATCTGATGAATCATAAAAAACCACTACTCTTATTAAGAGTTGGAACAAAGAATACGTTATTGCCTTCTGTTTGTAAATAACACTTGAAAGGTATAACAAAACCATATGATCTGTCTGTACAAGAGTATTCGCTGATTAGAAGACCATAGGCCACTTATATGGTTGTTTGTCTGACAACAATACTGCAATGAACTGTGAAATAGCTGTATAGAAACTCAAGTCCATGTGTCAACTTCTTCACAGGCCACTTTACTGCTTCATTCTATTCAATGGAGAGGGATTAAGGTTTATATGTATATCTCAAGAATAAATCTCCATTGCATTACCAGAAAAGTGTTTTCCTTTCTCAGCTACTGCTTATTGAAAGAGGATTTTAATCGCTGGTGATAACAATAGAAAGAAGCTATTCTATGGCTGGATATTATTTTTGGTTGGAAAAACATGAGATCTCAATTAAATCATTGGAACAAATAGGACGTTGTCAGTTAGCTGAATGGGATAAACAAGGCGGGTTTTTGATCTCCACTCCATTAGACACAGTATATCCAATTTTTGTTCAAGAAACCTTAAGCAGACGTTCAATTTCTGCTGAACTTTGAAGAAGACATTGAAAAGGACATTCATTCTAAAAGCTTTTCTTGTTTAAAAGGGTTAATATCTTTGTACAAACTATCTGTCAATATAAAGATATGGAGGGATTTCAAAGGTCTTCATGCAATAGGTAACCAGAGAACCCAGCCCCAAACTCATCAGCATGTTTTCAGTTTGGTGACCTTCTTTCAGCCAAGATTTAATAAATTGCAACATTTCACCCTTGATTTGAGATAATATCTACATTGTAAGGGAATCTGTAGACTTAGACTAAGCACCTGTATAAATTGCTGGTGATAATGGAGAGGATTTCTCTGAGTTAATTGACAATATTAGAGTATATGACAATGTTGAGAAAACAAACGTCACTAATGTAGCATGAACGGAGATACACTCCACCATTATGTTACCAACCTTCAACCGGGAAAACTAGAACAAATGGATTTTCACTTTGTGTGAATCTTCCAAATTCCTTTAATATTAATGATAATATTGCCAAGGGCTGAATCTTTGTTTTGTGTTACAACAGAATAAGCCTTAAATAAGTATTTTTTCGGTTCAATGAAATCCTCATAAATGTGCATTGAAATCCCCAGTCATTACGATGTTTCTATATTTCAACAATTCGTTGTGTTTTCTACACAGTTCAATCTCAAGAGAATCATCAACAGACAAGATAATAATATCATTTAGGCTCATCTTCCTTACTGTCTATTTGAGATAACATTTCATGGACCAGTGCTCCAAATCTACTATGTGTCATTTCTCAGAATAACTACATATTTGGATAACACCCCGCTAAGTGCCATGTAGATTTAATTTCAAAACCCACAAACTCCTCACCACATATCCACAGAAAAATATCTGTTTTGAAAATTCCAATTGACTGCTATACGTGCTACAAAAGAAAAGTTTGCTAAGTTGGAGCCTGGAATTTGAAGAGGGGTTTGCTGTACAATAAGAAAACAAGGTAAAAGATCCTAGTGCCTCAGGCAGGCAGAAGAACAAAAGTTCTTCCAACAGAAAGGTTGACTGTGGAATCTTATCCAGGCACTAGACACACGTTCATTCAGTTCACTCACACATATTTTGTCCATTTATCATATATCTATATTCTTCTCACTGTTGAGAGTATATTTCATTGAGAACTTTCTCTATAAAAGAAGAAGATTTTTTTACCCCAATTAATCAACAGATTCCATTGACAGAGGTCTGTTTTTGTTATCTTTTCTCTTGCTCTGCAGACATAAGACTAGGGACACTTTCTTCAGAGCTGTTAGAGTGGCAGTAATTGCCCTTTTCTGTAAAGCCTCATAGAACTCTTGGAATCTTTCTTTTCTTAAATACTCATGTTTGACCACCTCTTATGTACTGTTGACTAAATTTGAGAGACATATTTTAGATATAATTAAATTCTATTCAGCTAAGTCTTTTTGATCTTGTCTACCGAACGGTAACTTATTACCTAAGGTGCTGAATCTTTTATTGGGTTTTAGATTTCTTCCTGACAATGAGATTTTTAACTACTTTCACTGCCATTCCATTGTGATCTAGCAGACTTCTGTCTTGTGCAGGGATTAACTCTTTATCTATGCTGGAGTTGATAGATTCTTACAAAAAATAGCAAAGCTTCAGTGTAATCACATAGAAACATGTTTTCTACACCTCCTTAGGCAGTTTAATAAGCAGCTTATTAAACAAAGATATTTTCCACTATTTTTTCACATTGTAAGATAAAAGGGAATGATCCAATCCAGTGTTCTATTATGTGTAAAGGGATTTAACCCTACAGTTAAATCCTTTAAAGTCAAGGTGGTAAGACAAATTTAGCCATAAAAGAGCAAAATCAGGTTGTTTGATGTATCATTGATATCGGGGGGGGGGGGGGGGGGGGGGGGGGGGGTGCATTGGACAGGGTTGTGGGAAACCAGACAATTTGATGGTTAAAGACACCCCCCGCAGTGACATATGGTGATTTTGCTTAAAAGACTTTATAAAACACTTTAAAACTTTTTCTGGTGTTACAATTAAATGACAGATTTAAATAAAGGTTAAGGTTGTACTTAAACTAAGTATTGGGGTGTAGACACGGGAACACTCTGTACTTGCACATCTTCTTGTAGAAAATATTTCGAAAGAGTTGGTTGGAAATATGTGGGAAATCAATATATCACATCTTCATGTTGACTTTACCAGTTTACAAATAAATTTGGTGTAACCCCATTTTAAGAAATATCTTAATGTAAATGCTCTTAAAATGAGAGGCGTGTATTTGAGGGGATTTGTATTTGTTAATGGAGGGTGTAAAATACAACCCATTTAATTCTTTCTCCTGGAGGCTGAAATTGACACAAATTGACTTGCAAATTATCTTGTCCTCCAACGTGGCCACATATATAATTGCTGTACAATAGAGATCAGAAACTGCAATGTAATGAGGTGTAAGACAAATGAATATAGATGTTCATAAATAGCTGATGTGCAGACAAAGACTTGGTGTGATAGACTTTCACAAGGCATGTGATACATCATGTTGACTTTGTTTTTCTCGTTTTCCCATCCACGATGCACTTGTCTAAACAACTTGATTATGTTATTATGCTTTCTATTTCTTGTAAGTCGCCCTTTATGTTTTACATTGAGACGCATTTGTGTTATTGCCCAGAATTTCTCAGGAGAGAAGGCTTCATCTAATGAACCTATTAATCACATATTCATTGCAAAGACATTTCTGATAATCTGACACAAATACAATATATATCAAGAATATATTGAGTCTATTCTCATTTTGATCACTTTGATAAGATGTATTCAGTCAAGTATTTATTTCTAAAAATATTAATCACCAGAGGATTGTATTCATAATAAAAGAAAAGAATATTTTCGGTCTTACCCAGCATGAACTTAGGAATGGATGAGGGATTTTGTTCTATGCAATCTATCTTATTCTGATGTTCACTTGCACTGCAAGATATCGCAGAATCAAATGCTATAATTATATTCTTTATGGCATAGTCTTTGTCACCCACGGATTAAAGCTGCATTAAAGTCCCCTCTTAGGTTATTATGATTATAAAAACAAGTTCCAACTAAACTATTGCATGGGAATTTGTGGGAGGCAGAGTTTTTAGTAATAATTAACACATGAGATTTTATGTAGGATGAGATTTATATCATGGATATTTTTCATAATTATGGTGACTATAATCTTGTTGTTTTTGGAGGGATTTAACAGCAGTCGAGTGAATTTGGTGATTTGAACGAAGTATAATTTCATGTCAAGTTTGATTTTTGGGTATATCTCACAACAAACACTCTTTTGTTATTATATGTTACATTAAACCCTTCACCAATAGCTTTTTTCCCGCAAGTTATATGAACGAGGAAAATTTTGTAAACAATAAAATGTCATAAACTTCTGACATATTGTAGGAATTTAGTTCAATGTAAGGATGTTATTGTGACATTTGATATGTGTAATTAGTTAACTGCCAGATATATCACTGTCACATCATATTAATCTGGATAAAGAATTTACAATGTATTAGCTAAAGATCCACCATTAGGCATTAATACAACATTGTGTGGTTATCAAGTTGAGGCTTTCATAATTTTGACATTAAATCTCTCTTACATGGGATTTTATGGATCTCTTCTTGATCTTTGGACTTCTTTAACAAATTGGTGTCACCAAATTTGTATACCATTCAGATACACTAATCCCCCCCCCCCCCCCCACTTCTATGCACCCCTGTACACTCTCTCGAGGGATATACTGAATAAATAAAAGAGGAATTATTAATATTTTGACATCATGTGAAATATCTATTGTTGAAAGACCACTGATGAACTTAATCTTCCTCATTAAGGCCATTGTATTGTGTATACTCACTTGAGGAGAGCATTAGGATGACCGAATCAGGATTACTCATTTACATCCAGACTGTCTGATATTATTTCTATTTGTGAGGAGTGAGGAGAGAATGGGAGATCTAACTATAGGGCATTCCTCCGCTAGAATGTGTTTCCGAAAATTTGGTAATTTTAAAACCAGAATATTTTCTGTATTTTTTTCCCAAATTCAATAAAATCTTTCCTTGGTCAGGTCTTACCCACACCAAAATATCACGAAGATTCCTCATTACTTTCATAATTATCTTATACACAAACAAACAGACATACAGAAAATGAACACACGCAAAACATAACCTTCTCTGTATGTCTAGTAACCTCCATCAGGGGGTTATGTTCTTTTGTTAGTTCATTTGTCTGTATATGTGTATTTCTGTTTTCACAATAACTCCAAAAGTAATGAACAGAGCTTTCTGAATTTTTTAGTTGAACACGGAATGACCCCCAAAAAGCAGTGATTACTTTTTGGAAAAGATACTGATTATATTCTGGATACAAAAACTCTCGAATTTTCAAAGGTCCGATATTCAATGTATTTTCTTTGATTTTGGTTTTCTGACTGAAATTACTCCAAAAGTAAAGAGCAGATCTTTTAAAAAGTTTTTATGTGGGTACAATACGGAGAAATCAAGAGTGATCACACTTTGGGATAGATCGAAAATGGAGGTCTCCATCCTGCGAGTGATTTCTAGTTAACTCTGCAATGAAGGTTATGTTTTCGGTGGCGTGTATTTGTCTGATTGTTTTTTTTTGTTTCCAAAATACCTCAAGACGTAATAGAGGAATTTCAATGAAATTTTCAGAAAATATTGACAATGACACAAAGAACAGATAATTCGATAATGGAATGAAAGTTATAAAACTTGAAAGAGTAATACTTCGGGGCCACATGCAGGTGTGGGGCAGTTCAGTTCTGGGGAAGTTGGTCCTACCTTAAATTATTTTGGTTTACACCACATCTGGTGTAATTTGATTGGTCCTCACCTGGCCTCCCTGCTTGAACCCCTAACCATCTGCCATTTTGAAATTGAAGGCACTGGCAACACAGCACCAAGAAAAATTTTATCAAGCACCTTGTGGAACTTGCACTATATACTAAGTGGTTTTATTGTATTTTACATTGTGTATATGTTTTAAAACAAATGGCAGAAGCAGAAAAGAAACAGTATAACCTGCGTTCTACCAAAGACACTGTACATGTACCGGTTTCAGTACAGATGCAAAATGACTCTCAATTCGTTCATAATTTGTTACATAAAAATCAACATTCGGATTCTGACTCGGCAGAATCTGAATTGAATTGCAGTGATGTTGCTGAAGATTCAGATTCAGATCACAACACGGCAAAACAAACACATACCAGGCCAAGTACTTCGAGTACTTCCGCCAGTACTTCTGGCATTGATTCTGCACTTCAACAGCAAATAAATGTGCAGATTCTATCTAATTATTCTAATTGTCTGCTATAAATGACCGTTTGAATGCCATTGAAAGTACAAATTCTAAGAAAACTTCGGATCCGAAAAAGATAAAAAAATCAAAACAAAAAATTAGTTTGCAGGTTTATACCCCGGTCACACTGCCACCACCACAGGTGACAAATACAACCTTGCCAGATTTACATACAATTAGACAAGATCAGTCAGTTCAGAAGCAAGTAGAAGAGAGATTGAAACAATTAGCCTCTGGGGACACTACAGGTACAAAAATTAAATCTTTAAATGGGGACCTGTAGAAGTGGTTGTCCCTAACCGTGTCAAGTGGCCCCATGAATTCGTACTCTCGAGTTCAAATAAAGAAAGAATCCAATACGATCAGTTGACTACTGTCCAGTGGGTTGCTGGCTATTGCCGCATCTTAAGAGAAGAAAGGGACCAAAAAACTAAAGATCACATGTTAGATTATTTGATTTCATTGATGGACAATGCCCACGACTTCTCTTGGGATGCGGCAATGGCCAGCCATGCTGTATTATTATGCAGAATGGAACAGGGCGAGGTTAAGAGTTAATTGGAAACAGATAAGCTTGATAGAATCAGACGAGCAAATGCTCAAAGACACGTCAGTTCCACTGTTGATTCCAAAAGTTTACAAAAAAGAACAAAAAATTCAAAAGTACTCAATTGTACATACTTCAATCAGGGAACATGTGTTCACACTAGATCTCATGAAACCAAAGGCGTCACCTACCGTCACGTCTGCTCTTACTGCTTTCAACAAAATTCCAAATTGTTCCCACATGCAGAACATGACTGTAGAAATAAGTCCAAACGAAGTTCAAAAAACGAATAAATGTGGGTGGGACTTCTCTTGCTCCCATCCAAAAATTTCATACCCGTTATTTCTACAGTAGCCATATACCTTTTGCAAAACAAGAATCTGAGGTTTCAAAGATATTGCTCAACCAGTGGACTACATGTGCAAATGATTTTAAAAAGGTAACCAAACACATGTCTTATGCTCAAGTGCTATCAAAAAATTTGGTCTCACCAAATAACACAGTCCACCAGGATTTCCGGTATAAACATAAGCAATATTTCCATACATTAAACATGAACATGTCCAAATCTGGAAATGAAAACAAAGTCACATCTATTCACGGAGGTGTTATCAAAAATCACTCAAAACCTCAACGTAATGCTAACAACTCTGCTGTAGTAGTAACTGACATGGCATGTGCAAAGGCAAGTGGTGGCAGTGTGACCAAAATGAATACCCAACCACACAAGGTTACCGATGTGAATACTTTGCCACTAAAAACAGGTTCAAACCACTTCAGTACTCCCCAGTTACTGAACTGACAGAAGAACTGTCGAATTATCACAATGACACACACCTAACAAGTGCTGTTTCAAGTTCAAATGCTACGGCTCTGAAACTTAAGTTTAAAAATCCTCAGAGCAGTGGACACCAATTTCGAAGCCTGTCTGACAGTTCATCTAAGCCGGCTGCCCAGGCAAAATCTATAACTTTGGAGGGCAATAAAAAATAAAACTGGGTTTTTCACTGAGGGTTATCATGATACAACTGTCACAGTTGGCTTCCATCCACAAATGGCTTCACAGGTAACATCCACAAGTTTAGATAGCCACACAACTATTCAAGATACAGGAATTAGTACTAAATTAAAACCTCAATATTCTAGTCCTGCACTTAACATAGGACAGCTTGATGATAATGATGCCATGCCTTCACAAACTAGTAAGTCAGCACTTCATTCACATCAGTCAGCGTTTGGCTTCCTGCCCACTTCACCGCTCAAGATTTATACTGGGGATCCAGTTTATTGGGAGACTATTCTGGATCTCATAAAAGCTCACAAACTGATTAGACAATCCGGATTGCCTAACTTCCTTAAATGTGGTATCCCTGTTCAATCAGGCCTAAACATCAATGCATGGAGAAGCCATTTGCAAGGCTATTGGGATTCACAAATTTGTGACTTACTTCAATATGGCTTCCCTCTCGACTTTGACAGATCTATTGAGTTACTGTCCAGTGAAGTTAACCATACTTCGGCTCTTACATCTTTCCAGTCCGTACAACAATATCTTACAGAAGAATTGCAATTCCAAGCCATACTTGGCCCATTTTATAATGAACCTATTCCATTACAGGTGTCACCACTTATGGTTAGAAATAAACAAAATTCATCTAACAAACGGATCATAATGGATCTTAGCTGGCCACATGGGGCCTCTGTTAATGATGGTGTACTTAAAGATTCTTACCTACAAACCACCTATGAATTACGCTATCCATCTATAGACCTTATAACCCAGTCCTTGCAAAAACTTGGTCCTTCTGCCCAAATTTACAAAGTTGATATTAGCAGGGCCTTTAGGCAAATAAAAGTTGATCCGGCAGACATAGACCTTTTAGGCATCAAATTTGATCAGAAATACTATATCGATCGATCAATTCCGTTTGGATTTCGTCACGGATCACAGATCTTTCAGCGTTGCACAGATGCCATTCGCCACATTATGGCTTCCAATGGTTTCCATACATTCTTCAACTATATAGACGATCTAATCTATATAGGCCTTCCATCTGAAATTCAAACCTCTTTCCAGTTCCTAACTAACTTACTTCAACAGCTAGGTCTGGATATTAGTACAAAAAAGTTGGTACCGCCCGCAACTTCCGTCATATGCCTCAGTATACTTATTGATTCGGTCCGCAAAACCATATCCATCCCTCCAGACAAACTCTCACAGATAAATGCCATGTGTAGAGACTGGAATGACAAGTAGTAAAAAAGACCTACAGTCACTTCTAGGGTCACTCCTCTATATTACAAAATGTGTCAAATCTGCCAGGTACTTTCTGAATCGTATGCTTCATTTGCTTAGGATTAATCATACCAAGTCAAAAATCCTACTCACTGCCGATTTTAAGAAGGACCTTAATTGGTTTAATTCCTTTTTGATTCACTACAATGGTGTCACATTCTATGACAATAAATATTGTCACTTTGAGGTGCATTTAGACGCTTCGCTTACAGGCCTAGGTGGTGCTTTCAAAAATATGGTCTATGCGCTTCCTCTTCCTGTAAATCATGGAAATTACACTATTGTTCACTTGGAAATTCTTAATGTAGTTGTTGCCCTGAAAATATGGGCTAGTCATTGGAGCAATCATAGAATTAAAATCTATTGTGACAATATGGCGGTAGTGGAAGTACTCCAAGCTGGTAGGGTTAGGGACCAAATACTGGCTACATGTGCTCGCAATATATGGCTCATTTGTGCCATTTATAATATAGACCTTATTGTAGTTCACATTCCTGGAAAACAAAATGTACTTGCAGATTTGTTATCTAGGTGGATTTTTTCGGATGTTCAATTGGCACGTTTAAATGCCATTCTGCCAAATTTTCAATGGGTTCCCACTCACTTAGATCTGACATTACTCAATACTACTATTTAATATTCTTATTATTTTAGATACACCTGGAGCAGCAGCTCAGCTGGCCACCTCTGCTGCAGCCAAACTTCGACATGGCTTTCGTCCTTCCACATTGAAACAATATTGTAGGCTTTGGACTGACTTCCTGGCTTACCAGGTGGCAGCTGGGCTGTCTCTTAAGGTAACTGTTGAAATTCTATTATCGTTTTTAGAATACCTTCCCCAAAATACCATTACCTCTGCCCATATGCAGAATTATCTAGCTGCACTCAGATCTCTGTATATACTAAATGGCCTAGATACCTCTCCTTTCAGAGACCAGAGATTGACACTATACGTTAAAGCTATACAATTACAAGCCCCCTTCACACCAAAACGTGTCAATCTCTTAGATATCCATGTCTTAGAACAAATCATCCACCAATGTGATTACTTCCAATTCCCAATCATTTTCAAAACACTCTACTTGTTACTCTTTTTCTCCTTTCTAAGGCTTTCTAATGTACTTCCTCATTCAGTGAACACATTTGATAACACTAGGCAGTTAGCCAGAGGTGATGTCATTTTCACAGAAGATGGTGCTTTAATAATAATCAAATGGTCCAAAACCATGAAAGATAGAAAGAACTTTGCTACAATAGCTATTCCAGATCTGGGTGCTTCTCCTCTTTGCCCAATTAAAGCTTTGAAATTAATGTTTCATGTATTCCCCGCTCATGAAGATTCCCCTCTTTTTGTCCTTCCTAGACACACACATCTTCCTCCATTAACTAATTCCACAGCTAGGAAACATTTGAAAGATATTTCCAGGGTTTTAGGACTCACTTCCTCCATCACCTTCCATGATTTCAGAAGGGCTGGTGCCTCTTGGGCTTTCCAACAAGGTGTCCCAATTGAACACATTAGAAGCCATGGCACCTGGAAATCAGATGCAATCTGGTCATATCTCTCATCCGCTGTTTCCTCTACTTCCCCTGTTGCCCTTGCATTCCAACGAGCTCTTCATCACTAATTCTACTGGGCTCTTGGGTGTTCTCTGTACATGTCATTCACTCACTACAGATGTATATATGTATATGTCTACTAATATATTAGACAGTGAAGGGTTAGACTGAACTACGGTTCATTACTCATTACCTAACACACTGGTTATTCAATTACTGTTTTACTCCACCCTTCAATCCAATCTGTGTCTGTTTGCTGCCTTGGTTTGACCTTGCTTTGACCTTCAGGTCTGACCTGTAATTAAGACCTCGGATTTGACCTTTGCCTATTTCCGGCTGACATTTGCAGCCTTTTGGATTCATGGGTGGAGTCATCAGCTAGTAGTAATGTTGGAGCCCAACTTAGGAGTCAGCCCATCTTAAGATGGGCTATAGCCCAACTTAGGATCCTAAGTTGGGTAGCCTATCTTAAGATGGGCTAGCCCATCTTAAGATGGGCTAGAACATATCAGCCCAACTTGAGATAATAAAATTTCAGAATTATTTTTATGTGGAATATAATGTTTACTATTTACAAGGGAATCATTTTCCATGAAAAAGATGATATTAACATTGATAAGTTTAACTGACCCTTGTACAGAAGTATTTTGCACTTCTTTTTTTATTTTATATCAATATGTTTAACATATCTAACCTCAACAAAAAGTGTTTAATTGCAGAAGCTAAAATGAATTTTGCTTCATGAGCCTTTAAAGCATTAAAATATTCCTTTGATGTTGATTCAATTGTCTTTCATTAGAATGATTTGTTAATTGGATTTGTGCCTATTGTTTCGACATTCTATTGATGTTGATTTGTTTCACTTGGGGTATGTGAAGTACACAATAGGGAATACCTCAAATCATAAAGTGAAACAAATCAACATCAAAGTAATCTCTCAATATAATGAGGTTTAATTCTATCAAACCTATAAGGGGGAAAGCCAAGAGTGGGGGGTTTTGTGGGTGAGCCTCATTATATATTTTAAGTTTAACAACAAATTTATAAAATTACTTTTTTATATTATTAAAGGGCAATTAAACAGATTTTATAAAGTACTTTATCTTTGGAGCTCAGTAACATTAATTAATTGGAAAATGTAATTAAATCTAAACAAGCTAATTTGATTAATTTAGTCAAACAATACACTGATGCATAAAATTGATAAAAATGATTAAATACACATTGTATATGAAATTGGTGTTTTCTGTTAGGTTATACAGGTAAATATCTGTTTAAGACTTAACATTAAGCATTTGAAAATTATGATTAAATCAATCAGTTTGTTTACAAACATGTAAAATATCACCCCAAATACCTTAAATGAGTCTTACAACAATGCCCAATTAATCCTGTTAGCTAGTCACTCAACCAAAGGTGAAAGAATTCAAGTACAAAAGAATGCTAGAACAAAAGGCAAATCTAAACCTAATCCAGTTTCCCCAGTTATAGGCATAGTCAAACAAATCAACTTGAAAGAAATGGTGAAACAATAGATATATCACAATCTAATCCAGTTGCCTAATCACTCCCCACAAGTGAAACAAATCAAGTAGAAAGCTATGGTTGAACAATAGACACCTAATGACCTAATGACCCTCCCATTGTCAAATTAACTGAGACAGAGCCTTGGAACAATAAGGGGATTAAGATAAATACTATCAATGCATAATGATGTAAAGAAAAGAAGTAACATTTAAGTAGAAAAAATAATTAAATAATGTCATTTCATTTCAAAAATAAAGACTATGTCTGCAAATTATAAGTTGTGTTAATAAATGTAACCAAATCTTAAGATGAGATAAGCACAACAAATCTAAAATTTAAATATAAAGTATTTAAATAAACTAGCATGGTTATATTCAATTTCATAATTAAAACTACCAATGGAATATGACATAACAAATTAATATTAAACTAGCTGGTTAATATGAAATTTTAGCTTAAATCATTCCTGAATTTAGTTATCCTAAGTTGGGCTAGTATGTTCTAGCCTATCTCAAGATGGGCTTAGCCCATCTTAAGATAGGCTACCCAACTTAGGATCCTAAGTTGGGCTATAGTCCATCTTAAGATGGGCTGACTCCTAAGTTGGGCTCCAACAGTAACACTCATACATATATATATACCAACACAACAATTTATATGTGCTTGTACAATAATAATGTAGTTTTAGAATATATATATTATAATCCCAGTTGCCTTCTTTATTGTCTTCAACTTCCTGGGAACTGAGAATTATTTTCCACATACATTTAAAAAATGGTGAACTTTCAGCAAGCTGTTATATTTCTTTCATTCACGATACAATTTTCATATGTAAACTAGTTGTACCAAAAATGGCTTCACAGAAAAGTGAAACAGACATACACAAGGACTCAAGGACCACCTGGATCTTCCCTCTAGATCCTGATAAAACTTTTACATCCAGATAAGACTTGAAAGAGGGTGTTAATCTGCTGCTTTGTACAGAGTAAGGCAATTATCATTAGTAAAATATTGTGAAAACAAACAGTCTGTGCAGTTAAACACAAGAAAGTTCTGCCAGTACTTCGGGATATGCTAGTCTGGAACAAGTCTCTCAAATGTTAAAATCTTTATAGTTCACTGTAAGTCTCAGCAGTACAAGGTTATTTACATACAAAACTCATAGTACTGTGTGTGTGTGTGGGGGGGGGGGGGGGGGGCATATATGGTATACAGAATACTACTGAAATTAGCATCTAGAACAACCTAGTAATATAGAAATTTAAATAAAGTTAAGCTTGGATACTGTGGTTTTAATGTTTACAAAGTTTAAGTTCATGGTATCTAAAGTGATCTGTTCTTTTGAAATTTTAGAGAAAAAAAATTAAAGATACATACTTTAATATCAGTGATATAGTGTGTCATATATCTGGATAGATGGTCAAATTTTCTTTGTTTTATTCATTGAGTTAAACATTGCAACTCTGGAATAAGATACAGTACCTTATATATTAAACATAACGGGTCGGCAATCATATTCATATGGTTCAGATCTCAGAGTAATTTCTAATACTTTTCATCTCAGAACAAGTTATTAGTTTTGTTAGTTTTATGTCGATATAACAGTGGATACAAACAGTGTTCCAGTAGATTGGTCTGGCGAAGTGGGGACGATTAAAAAGATTTCTCTTTGAGACTGAATGCAAGGCTAGCAATTCCACCCCGCAGGAGTTTCCAAACTAGCTAACTGAGTGGAAGTGTGGCAGTTCTAATTAATTCATTTACATCCGACTGCTAATACACACAGCCAGGTTTATGACATAGTTATGTTTATACATGTAACAACCCTGGTGGGTGTGGATAAAAAACAATCTCCCATGTTGCACCTTCAGGACACTCTTATACTAGGAATACCAGAGTTTTGCGCAAAGGTAGCTAACTGTACTCTACAATATAACAAAACAGTGGGGAATCTGGATATTACTGCAAGATATATTATAGACAGTATTTTCATAACTGCACTGAACTGCAAAATAGTTTCACCCGGCAAAATGAGTGCAAATGTTTCTTCTGTTTTCTAGTGTAGAAATATTCAGCTTAGTTTTAAAAACTCCATTTACTTTTGGTAGTATGCTTTGTTATAAAAGAACCTAACTTTAAAATGTTACACGAATAAACGTGTGTCATTTTTGGTCAGTTTCTATGTATCCCAGGTCCACGAGACTGCCACAATGTCCCCTTTTCACAGAGTGATACATTTATCAATTAAATCTGAGTTTCCAGTGTATGAAACCATAACATATCCCAAAACTGGATTAAATATACTGAGAGAGGTTTCATTCTTGAGCAGCCACTTACTTAGCTCCGTTTGACTGGAGATGACCCAAAAACTCCAGCATGCATTATTAAGCGTAGGCCTTTTTAAAATATCTTGTAAAATCAGGAGACTCTATTTTCTTGATAAAATGAATCTCCAGAATCTACACGACTGCTGTGCATTATATATCTGTATGTTTTTAAGTTTAAAAGCAGGTGTAACAACTTATTTTTTCACAAAGATATAAAAGTATGTTAATAAAAGTGACTTCATATCATAAACTCTATTTCTGGAGTTTTCATGGATGGTTTTTGAGGTTTAAGATGGAAGGTAGGTTAAAGGTTTCCTTCCACAGGAAGTACAGGGCCAAGAAAATGAACATTTATAACCCAGGATGAATGTTTTTATACAATTAAAATAGTGGTTACAGTAACCTGATACGTAACATCCTCTTTGTTCAGCTAAAAATGTAATATCAAGACATTAAACATTGATGCTGCATTGTGTTTGTCAAGAAGCATCTGGAATTTGGGTAAAAATATGGTGCTGCGAAATGAAAACCCTGTTAGAGGTGTATAGCTATGTGCGGAATCATTTCTAAAGAAATAACAATGAACACTTAATAACAAAAGAAGTTTCAAGAAGATTTGTATATAAAGAGCCAAAGTTTTAGTCTAACTTCTTTTCTAACAAAATATTATGCTCAGCACATGAAATTTTGATGCATTCTTGCAACGTGACACCAGTAGGTAAAATATGGACATGGGGAGCTTGGTTGTAGTAGGGAGGAAATGTATGTCACATGACCTCTGGTGGTGTCACATACTGGGTAATAAATCTACAGTAAGAGAGGAATACCTTGTTATATAAACAAAAACAATCCAGTGTGACACAAAACACAATTGGTATGTCATTTTTAATAACCCATTTTGATATAAACATTAATTTACATTAAAACAGAGCCTAAAGCAGTACAAGAAATGAAATAAATTTCTTTAATGTATACCATTATGGGTACAAAGAAAGGAAATATGTTACAGACTGGATTGGAGTTTTCAGTATTTCATAAGCACATGCTAATGTGAGTGTACTGCGACTCACTCCATGTTCACACAGCCAAAGGTGGGATTGAATATCCATTTTAAAAGTCAAATAATTTATTATCTCGAACACATTTCATGGAGATGGGTTCAGCTCAGACTGCAGAGATAACTAGACCAAGGATGCATCTATGGCCAGATGCAAGATGCATACCGTAAAAAGGGCAACTAACATGGTTTTGAAGATAAACAGCATTTTTCAATAATAAGCGAGTTACAAGCACTTTGAAAATTTACTATCCTGGTTTGACCTTGAAGGAGGGTCCAAGGTCAAATCTGACCACATCCATCAGAAGATTCCTAGCCCATGATCTCCTATAGGTTGGTTTTACACTGCAAACCTCTAGGGCTAATAATAAATGAGTTATAAGCACTTTTAAATTTGACTATCCTCGTTTGACCTTGAAGAAGGGGCCCAAGGTCAAATCTGACCAAATCAGAAGATTCCTAGCCCATGATTTCCTTTAGGCTGCAGATTGCAAACCTCTAGGAAAAATAATAAGCGAGTTATAAGCACTTTTCATGACTGACGAGTTATAATTACTTTTACGTTTGGCTATCCTCATTTGACCTTGAAGGAGGGGCTCAAGGTTAAATTAGACCACATCAGAAGATTCCTAGCTCATGATTTCTTATAGGTTGGTTTCACATTGCATACCTCTAGGACCAATAATAAACGAGTTAATAGCACTTTGAAATTTCACTATCCTCATTTTTCCTTGAAGGAATGGCCCAAGGTCAAATCAGATCACATCAAAAGATTCCTAGCCCATGATTTCCAATAAGGAGGTTTCACATTGCAAACTTCTGGGACCAATAAGCCCAGTTTTAAGCATTTTTAAATTTAGCTATTCTCGTTTGACCTCGAAGGAAGGGCTCAAGGTCAAATCTGAGCACATCAGAAGATTCTCAGCTCGTGATTTCGTAGGCTTCACATACCAAACCTCTAGGACCAACAATAAACAAGATATAAGAACTTTTTATGACTAACAAAGAAACACCCGTGGCAGCCATCTTGTTTTTCAAAATGAGGCCCAAAATAATCCCAGTCAAGATTTTGTAATGGTGCACATATCTGGAGAATCTGAGATCTCTTCCAATAATACCCTTTGCTCTAGAGGACCAACAAAACTCCTTGCTGGAAATAAACAAAATGCCCACGGCGGCCATATTGTTTTTCAAAATGAGGCCAAAAATATTCTCAGGCAAGATTATATCCAGCAAATTTTAGAAGTCTAGCTACAATATTTTTTTCATTAGAGTGGTAACGGTGAAATCTCTCTACACACTGCAGCAGTGACGTATCAAAGAAAAATCCATGGTATCCATCGGATGCTATCCGGTGAATACAATGACAAACCACTTAATCATTGGTCCAGTTTTGTACGTTCAGTTTTGTTGATGGATTGATTTGGGGTTAACGTCAATTTCAACACATTGTATATGTTTGGCGCAAAGTATCGATCTGTGCCATCTCAAGATTATACTTACGTGATCTCGTCATCAAAAGATTGCACACCTATCTTGAGATTGCTCAAACAATCTCAAGATGGAGCTGCTCAAACTCACAATGATTTCTATCCAAGAATCTTGATATCATTGGCTGTATTTATTTTTGTGCTAGTCACTGATTGGCCATACTTTATAAGTATCTTAATGCGGGTGTTCTACCCAAGCCGACCCTGCAACCGACCCTACTACTCTAGGGTCGGTTGTAAAAGTTGTAATAACATAGAAAAAGGCGCGAAAATGGATAGGTTAAGAAACCCCTGACAAGACGGTACACTTTCTGACAGGAAGTGATGACTACACAGATAAGCTGTAGGGTCAGCAACGTTTATTGCATGATCAGTTATAGAAGTAGTATGACAAGCACTAAACTCCTAACCGACAAGCCGCATCACAAACAGACAAGCCATTTGAAATATTTATTATTAGCACAAGGGCGAGTTATTAAGATTCTTAACAAAACGAATTTTTCATTAGTTACAGTACTTTAAGGGTCAATAATACAATATCAGTCAGCACAGAGTTTACTAATCATAATTTTATATTAGTGTTCCTTATTGGCAAGAATGAGAATCTGTTGTTGATGCCAATTTGAGGCAAATGCCAAAGTATCTGGTCATGAAAAGAGGTCAATTAGTATAAGTTACATTATTGTTATCATGTTAACCCTTTATAGGTGTTTGTAAAGGCTTAGGGTTACCCGAAATTTAACTCATATGTTAAATGTAACCTCTGTGATTTTTGGATAAATAATTCAGTAAATCAGATACAACAGCAACTGTCCTTAAGATACAATGCACTATATTTTTAAAAAAAGGTTTGTAATCATATTTAGAGTTTCCTTACTTTTATCATCTTGTACATTTTTACCAAAAACCCTGATAAGATTTCTATTCTTTATCATTTAAGTGTGTTCCTTCACCACATATTTACAAAGAAACACCAACACACTAACAACATAATGAAATCATTGTTAAAATGTTTAAGGTAGCACACAAGTTTTGTTAAACCGGAGGGAGGCTCCCAGCATGTGGCTTGTTCTGCAGATCTTCTACAAGAGAGTTCTGTCAACCTTAGTGCGCGTGCCTTATTATCACTTAACATAATATTTAGGTGGCAGGGCCTCACTACGTGTTGCCATGCATGCCCCGTGGATCTAGGCACGTATCCAGAGAGATCCAGCCCCTCCCCCTCCTTTACTCACCACACTCCCAGCTGTACAGAAAATAGCCTGTTAAAGACCCTAGCCTGGCATTTGGTGTACAAACAGTTGAAATTAATTCAATAGGTTGTGGTTTGTTTCGATTTATTGAAGCTTTATCCACATATATGTTACCACTGTGTCTCCATTTCAGAATATAGTAGAATAAAACCTGTCGGAATTTCACGTTAAGTTTAATTATTACCAATATAAAAAAATTATTTTTCATAAGATTTCAAATGGAAATTGGACCAGAGTATGCCAGAATAAAGGGAAACCCCCCCAAAAATTTAATAGAGAATACATTCCTAGTATAAAGCTGTATGTATGTGTGTGTGTAAATTAAACCTTCACCCAGATTTGTCTATAGATTTGGGATGTGGATTTGCACCAACATATTAAAAAAAATGTTTTAACAAGTGTGTCACGGTTTAGCAGAGACCCGGTAGCATAGATGGTAATGTAACAATAACACACTAGTATTGCACATCTTAAGTCACGGGTTCATTTCCTTGTCCTCAACCAGAAGTAGGAAATTTTGGTGGTTGTTTTTTACCTTTGTCCAATGGTGATTTTTATTCATTTCTGAGTGTTGATCAACTAGTTTTGCAACCACTCAACTACCATTTATAATATGGCCTATATAAACTGTGTTAAGGGTGACATTAAACTCAAATCAAAGAAGCAATATGTTCAGAAGCACGGAGTCTGACAGTTTATGCCCCAGTCACGCGGTATGTGGTATGTCCCATGGTTAGAGGTTTTACTCGGGAATGGAACCACCTCCAAGGAAGTCTCATATCTTCTGAGGTTTGGTGTTTCCATCACACTAAAGGCAGTATAAGCAGCGGTTATGTAGGTGTTGGGAAAAACACCACTGTCCTTCAACTACCGTGTGAGGTTCATATGCAAAGTGGCAAAACATCCATTTACCTCCACTCGCCTTATGTTGCCGTGTTACACTGAAAGGCAACCGAGTCACAACCTTATATACACACCGCGGACTACATCTTTAGTTAGAGTAGCAAGAAATTCATCTACGCATGCTTGCATTCATATGGGCATGGCCATGGTACCAAATTCACAGGTGGAAATTTTAAACATTTAAAACTTTCATAAAATGCCCAAGGTAATGGATACTTTGCCACTGTGTCACAAGGTCACATACAAACCTCGGACAGTAGTTGAAGGCCAGAGGCATTTGACCCAACACCTTAACCGCAGATTGTACTGCCGGTAGTGTGACTGCGCTATTAGGGTCTTTAACCAGGCTAGTATTCAGACATACACAGTAAAGCATGTCAGCTGATAAGGACAGGGGACTTATTAACTTCAATCCTTCTTTGATCAAGATTACAGCCATTTTGGTTCATTTAATTACCAAAACTTCAAATTAAACCTTGCCTTTTTTGTCAAAGATTTTTTCTTTTCAATTTCCCGGTTGCTTATGTTGATAACAGTGTCGGCTCATGTGTCCTACAGTTTAATCATTATAACTTCCTCACTACGCCAGGCAGAAATATGACTAATATCTTAACTGTTCATATTTTTTACATTAACATGAACTCTGAAAAAAAATAAGTGCACATGCATGTATTTTGTATTGGACCTGGATACAGAATTTCTCTCATTTTTATTCTTTTCCACATTTCTATGTAATCCATTAAAATAACAACTACAGTAAATTCCATATTGACTTAATCAATCAAAAACCAAAATAGTTCTGTATATATTTTTAAAATTAATATAACTATCCAGCCTGCCTAAGACTAGTTATGTTACTTTCTCGACTAAGCAGAACTATGTCTTTTAATCATGTAGTATATTTTGGCAGGTATTAATTCAGCCTTGGTAAGCTTGAAACTCCTGCCCTGATGCTTACTCAGGGACCTCCTGTACTCTGACACATCAAAGAGTCCCTACCCCCTAGGGCCCTGAAAATGGAGTTCCTCCCTGCCTCCCCGTCTTATGCAAATAAGTAGGCAGTACGGATCCGCTCGTCTGGATAGAAGTCCTGTGAACTCTATTTAGGACAGAATTTAAATGTCAGAGTAGCACATCTGAAAATATGAGTGATTTTATTATCTAAGGATACTTTAAGAAAATATCTTATGACAAATTCAGAAAAAGGCCTCTTTTTGCTGCAAAACAGTGTTCAGCTGATAACTCTTTGGTTGTTTGATGAATTACTGAAATGTTAGGCAAAATTACTTTTAACCTCAATGGGAGAGATTATTAATAGGAAGAGTAAATTTAAAGTTTATTTTTATATTTAGTGTATTCTTTAACCATGCATGTGTCTATTACAATATAACTTAAGAAATGCTAATACAAATGTGTTTCCTCTGTTGTTGTCATATTAATATAATTAAACTTTTCAATCAAATCATCCTACACGATTTTAATTCTTCCACTGTTCAAATGCATGAATGTTCTTGGTTATATTTTAAACAACAAAAGCAGCAACAGCAACGTATTTTATCATTATAAACTATAGTATGTTTACAATTATAAAACTATAGTACCTTTATGATTATGGACCATGTAATTAAATTCTCTTTATCTTATTGATAATCAATACATTTCAGAACTCAGACAGATGAGTGGAGTTTTTCAGTGTTCTGTTTACACTGAAAGCCGAGGCTTTGTGTAAGCAATTATTTTGGGAGGACCAATACAAAGGAATTCATGGCAGACAGTTCCCACTCTCTGTCAACCTGTGTGTGTGCACTGCACATCACTTGAACCAATCAGCTGTGAAAAAGGGGCTCCACTCCCCAAAAACTGGATTTGTTCTCAGTATCAAATTTCCAATAGAACTTGTAGAATGTTCAACAATAGTCTGAACCTTGATACATACTTCAACCTGAAAAGGTACAAGAAATGTGAAATTATCCACTTAATTAGATATATATATATATGGGTTACATTTCACTTACAAAGCCTAGGTGGCAACACACTCGCCTCCCACCTCTAAGATCAGAGTTCAAATCCCGGCCTGACCTCAAGTGGGAAAGCTGGAAGTGGCGTGCCATTGGTCAGTGGTTTACAGTACAGAACCTTGACAAACTGTATGTACTGGTTTTCTCCTCCTTACTATCCGTCGCAATATAACCATTAAGATACTATTTACGACGAAAAAACTAAATAAATAAACAATGGTGGGCAGTTAAAGGCCGATAAAAAGCTGGGCATACAAGTTGGTGGAGATCTTACATTTGGTAAAAGTGGGCATATATATGCATTAGCAAGCAACCAGCAACTTTTCTGCTTAAAACCAGGGTCTATGTATACCCTGGTGGGTGAAAGGGTGGGATGGGTATTCGGAGAGGCTCTTTCTTCAATATTTACTTCCCATCTAAGAAGTGGACTCTTTTCAGAGGCATCGGGGGCAAGGTCATCAAAGGAAAATCAAGCAAGTACTGAAATGACAGTGAGGAAAGGCAAGAACATTCCATTACTTGCATGTAGTTTGAAATAAATATATTAATATATACACCATAATAAATGTATGTGTATATGGTACAAACTGATAAGTACCATTACAGCAAATGTGATAAAAAGTTCTTGATTTATTTAAAGAATGTTTTATGATTTAAGTGATGGTTCATTTTCAGTGAAGGACATACAATAATTGCTGACCAACATTCTTTGTGTCCCACATTTTAGAGGGAGTGAATTAGTGCAGTCTGGCTGTAAAAAGATAGATTGGTCAAATCCCCTCTATACCCAGTGTATTCAATGTTATTTTACACTCAGACTACTGTGGCCAGAAACAGACAGAACTTGGTGCTCTCTTTTTGTTTTTACATTAATATTTTAACTATAAATTTGCCTGTTTAATGACAAATCTATGAGGTGGTACGTTGTGATCCCTCCACACCTATGTGACAGGGCTTTGATATATTATACCCTCACAAAATACATACCACATTATACTAAAAAACACAATCATTGAAACCACTACTAAGAACAAAGTCTTTACCCACACCGCCTTTAAAAACAAAGAAATCCCGCCTGACATGTTTAGTGTGACAACAAGACAGATAAGATGGTACAAAGACCACCCTATGTATAGTTTAAATAGAACCAAATTTGTGTGAAAGATGTACCTATTTACTGTTTATTTCTGTGCATGTGTCCACCACCAATCCCCTGGCGAGTGGACAAGGAACTAAGTGACACAGGGTTCATTTCAACGGGGGGCACCGCCACCTTATTGTATTCATTTCAAATGATTATGTCTCCGTCTGTCCATACATACAACACATGTTTTAGGGTCAATAATGAAGAGATTAAGGCCGCAATACTTACATGGGATTTGTTTATTTTAAGACAGGAACATATCTTTGAAAAGAAAGCGTGCAGTTCACGAAAATCTACATGAAAAGCTGTTCTTCCAAATATCTAACAATGTATTAAAGAATAATATATCAATTGTATGACACATATACAAGCCATTAAAATTCAAAATAAAGAATAACATATCCATTTGATAGATAAGTGTTTATCTGATTTCTAAAGACACAACTCAGATCTATTCATGGCCAAATATATCAAACAAGTAGCTGTATCTTTTGGGGGAGTAATAATAAAAGTCAACTCTTTTGTGATGTACAAATATCTAGTAACAAAATAAACAGTTCTCACATCACATAAAGACAGTGATTGTGTTTCAGTTATGTCCAAAGAAGCAACTCCTACTCCTTCATTTTTACCCCCACCTTCTTGTAGGTCCCTTTAAGCCCCACCTTTTAGTCAACTCTTCAGCTGTTCTGTCATTATAACAATGACTTGCTGGGATCCCCCCCACCCTTCAAAAGACAAACCCACCCTGTGTTATAAGACAACACAAGAAATCTTTTCATTAATATAATCATAAAAGATTCCATTAAATTTGAAACTTCCCTCTTGGCAACTCAAAAAGGCAACAAATGTTATTGTGGAAGGTGTGAGGGAAAATATGACTGCAAGTGTCAATGTGCACTTTTTATGTGGTGTAGTCTGGCTGAAGGCTCTGTTCAATGAGAAGTGTACAGAAATGGACATGTTAAAGTTGTCTATTTCTAAATAAATAAGACATTGACACATCTTACAATACTCTACTACAATATTCTTACAATACTTATGTTCTAGAACACCCATACAATGTAATATACATGGTAGAATGTCCAATCTGGTCGAATTTCAAATTCTACCAGTAGAAAGTCCATTTTCAGGTTCTAACACTAGAATTGGACTTTCTACCAAGATAAACTTGGCAGAAAGTACAATTGGAGTTTCTTCTAGTAGAAAGTCCAATCTAGAAAATTTGGGTATTGCCCTGGGGTCCGAAATCTAAAACTTGGACGATATTCCAATCAAGATGTTGAAACTCTAGATGAGGTAACAGAGCTACAAGCTTTACATGCTGTGACCAACTGGGCAGTTGTGACAAACAAATGCTGCTAGAAGCATAGGTGTTAATTGCTCAACTAAATGCCATGTAGGAAGTGACTGCTGTCAAAATTTAATTGGCTAAAACTGTATTTTGTATAACACTTGTTGTAGGACACTTAAATCTTACAACAGTTACTAATGTCCATATTACAGATTTCCCTTGAAAAATGGTGTGTTACAGTAAAATGTTTTCTTTAATATGCGCTTATTTCATTTATGAAAGCTTATATTGAGTTTCTACAAAGATTACATTCTGGTACACAGAGCAATAAACTAATTCTCTGAGACTGGAATATCAACCAAGTTTATCAGATTTCGGACCCCAGGGCATTACCCAAATCTCCTAGATTGGACTTTATACTAGTACAAACTCCAATTGGACTTTTTACCATGACACTTATAATCTAATCTAATCTATATAAAGAGACATTGATATAGGTAGGCTCTTGGAATCAATATATATATATATATATTTTATCTTTCTAAATACAGTAAAGATTTAAATAAGAGTTAATTCCTATCAACTGATAATTTCACGTCTGACCTTTCCATTGTCTTAAGCTTTCCGTAGTCTCTACTGATGACTATATACATTTAGACAGATATGGTCACGTTAGGAGAGTTCACGCCTATTGATAGCTGCTGAATTCAAACTCATGCCCACAGAGATGCGTAACCTGTGACTAATTGCCCAAACTTGTTATCAACTAGCATATTGAATAAATTAATCAGTATATCAAGTGGGAATATTCCTTAGATATGTATGCCAGTGGATCAGGGTGTTTAATTTTTCAACATATTTTGTTTTAGGAATTGTTGGAGCCCATCTTAGGAGCCGGCCAATCTTAAGATGGGACATGGTCCAACCTAGGATCCTAAGTTAGGTAGCCTATTTAAAAATAGGCGAGAATACATCAGTCTAACTTAGGATAATTATAATCAAGAATGATTTTTAAAATATAATTTAATATAAATTGAAAATATAGATGGATTGAAAAATATTGGCCCAACTTATGATCTCAATATCTATGGCTGGATTTAATCATGAAATAAAATTATTTTCTTATACTGTTCTCTGATGCAGAAGAGAGGTATAGACTTGACTCCATGCTGAGCTATTCAGAAGACCTTTACCATGAGCCATCAATGTTTGACAATATATTTTTTCACTACTATCTGGATTAAATATAGGAAAGTTGTCAATATTTGGCAATATTCTGAGCCACTATCAGGATTAAAAATATGACTCAGATTAGAGCATGTACTGTGTTGATCAGAATACTTGTACTGTAAGTTATCAACGTTTGGCAATAATTTGAACTATTATCTGGATTAAACGTAAGGCTGAAATTTGAACCTGGCGTGAGTGGTCAGAATGCCTGTACATAAAACAGCCAACATTTGGTGACTGTGACTCTGTGATATAGAAGTGTGGTTCAGATTCAAATCTTTACTGTAGACATCACAATTGTGTACAACATGGGGCACTTAATAAAATAACCTTAGAACTGTTTGAAACGAATACCACAAAACATTTTGTAGCATATTTAGCAAAATAAACAAAAACAACAACAACAAAGCTTCAAGAATTTGACACATAACGTACATTCTAACATGACGCGTTGCGCAGAAATGAGTTATACTTCTATGCGCACACATTTATCTGACAACAATCGCACTGCCCTTCCATCCTGCATACATATTTTGTCATTGGGTTTCACTAGTACTGTTGCTATGTTATTTTTAATTATATTTCATTGAATATTAAATATTATATATTGTATTTATATTAAATATTCCTGTATCATAAAATTTTTAATCTGCGGTTGTAAGGTACAATGGATGGAACAGCCGGTTGCTAAGGTCACCACAATGTAAACAAACCTACGTAAAGCAATTTATTCATTGTAAAAATAAAAAAATAAATGAAAAAAGTCGCCTAAATAATCTTAGATGTAATGTTAGAATAGAAATAATCCACTCGTGATCATGATTTGGCTTCGTAAAATTATTACCGGAAGTGCCATGGTTAAATGCTGTACACAAACCATGATCACTCATGGATTATTTCTACAACATAAACTACCAGTTGTGGACGTCTTAGTTGGAAAAACGTAACTTCACTGTTGCGCTAAGAAACGCCTTGATAACTAGTATTATCTGAATTCATATTTTTTTCCTGTCATAAATTGACACCGACACATGCCTGAATGCTTGGGGTGGGGCAGATGTCCAAATGTCAATGTAACTTTCTTTTTAGCTCAGTGTAAACACATATGGTAATTCCCAGGTCAGTTTTGAAACAATAACAAACTCCAAACACAATCCCTTACAGTTGGTCTGTGCCCCATAACTCATATCTCCACAAGCCTCTCTCCATTTTCTTTTTTATAAAAATGCCCAGATGCATCATAAACTAGTTCAATATCTGTCAATTAATTGGCTAATAGGACAGTCTAAATTGCATGACTGATTATCAGGAATGCTTTGCACGAGAATGAATTATCAGTGTCACGTGATTTACCCCCAAATTCTTTGAGTCCATCTAAACCCGACCTCTGACCCAGATAAAGCAAAGATCAGTCAACTGGACGGTCCAAACACCGAACCATCTCCAATATCACCGAGCCTAGGAAGACGGGCGCCAAACTACATTGCACAAGTAAACAGAGCAATTGTCATCGAGGTTTGCTCTGCAAATACCCTCATAGGTGACAAAGTGTTCACGGTATTTTCATAATCCCATAACCTGCAATAGATATCAAAGTGCCTAGACAGAAATGCTTTTCAATACATTAGGTAATGGGATTAATCAATGTTGTGTCATCTAAATAGTTGTGAGACTGGTAAACACCACTTCTAACTTTCACACTTTGTTTGTTACTCTGAGTTGTCTTGCCTCTGGAAAAATGTCGTCTGCTGTCTGTCGGGGAGGCAAAAAATGCAGTGATCGCCTTTTCAAAATGGGGATCCCTATAATGCCAGTATGTATTATACAGTGTGTAAAATCTTTACACAGTATTCTGTAACACATGCCTAGACACTTGTAAGTCAAGCTATTATAAGATAGAAATGACAATCCCAATTTTAGATTGTTCTTAGCTGAATGGAAGGGACTTAATAAAAATGAACAATGCTGAAACGTGGTTTTATATTACTGAATTTTAATTATTGTATGCATTAGCTTGAAATTACATTGTATAAATGATTTCGTACAAGCAGTTAAAGTGAAATTATTCAGAAAATTGTGTCATATTATTTTTCATTTGAAGCCTTTTCTCTGTGATGCCAAGTCTTGTCCAAAAATGACAGACAGGACTTTTGAGGTGAATATAAACCAGTCAGGGAGATCACCCGAGAAAATGGACATTCTGTCCATTGAGTATCCAAAACTGAGGAAAATGAAATAAAGACAGCCCATCTTCTGAGGAAATAAATTCAAAAATAAATTCCAGGTTTCTTCTAATACTTCGAAAATCACATTTCATTCATATGTATATAAATAATCACAAGACAAATAGAAGTTTTCCCCTTTTCTGTGGATCCCTGTAATGGGACATCTCAAACTAATCTATCCAACTAAGGATCCTAAGTTTGGCTATTGTCCATCTTAAGATTGGTTGACTCCCAGCTCGAGCTACATCATACCTTCTCTTCAAGAATACACTGGTACTGGAAAAGAAGGTCTGTACACGTCACAATACATTCTTTAAAATAATACAATGATGTGTTGTCTCATTATCTCCGCCAAGGAGGTATTATTTTCATGACTGTTTTCTATTTGTTCATTTGTCGGTCTGTTTGTTTGTTAACAGGATTACACAAATATTACTGGTTGGATATTCTTGAAAAAAAATGAGAAGATGATCTTGGGCAAACTTAGATCCCATTAAATTGTGAGAGTCATCCGGATGACCGCCTGAATAGAAATAAATAATCTGGATTTTCCCATTTGCTTATTACTACATGCTTCGGCGGAGGTATGCACTCTTTAAGTGTTTTTGGTAGTTTATTAGTTTTACTTTTTGGGAGCTGTGGGGTTTTTATCATGTCCTACAACCACATTCAAAGATTATTGATCAGCGGACCATTTGGAATCTAGTATGACTCAGATAATGTCAAACTGAAATAATTTGATATCTTATACATAAAGTTATAAATTAAAAATAACATCATTATATGTAGATTTGCAGCAAAATATATCTGTAGAATAACATCATTATATATGTATTTGCAATAAAATATATCCATTTGTGTTAATGTTTAAGTTATAGAATTTTGTTGACGACAACTACTTTACACAGATACCTTATTAAACTACATGCTTTGTTAAGTGACAACTCATAAAACAGCCTAAAAGATTCCAGAAACCTGTCTGTCATATAAATTTTTGTTTATGGTGACTTTCAAGACCATTAAGTCTGGCTGCTTAGGTTGGTCTACTTTTTGTAACTTTATGTATTGTACACGTCACTTTTATAAAGGACTGAATTAAATAATTCTAATGTATAATTTTTAACCAGATATGACATATATCTATTTAAATGGGATTTCATCAATGATAAGGTCACAGGGCTTTGGTGTAGTAATTTGCATATAAATTCTTTATTTTTTTTCTTCATTTTATAGTCAAGTTGTCTCACATAATGTCATTTTTATAATTATGATAAGAGGGGCATAGTTGAATATATGAAGGAAAAAACTTATTAAGAAATGCAAAAGGAAGTTGATATATGTGTGTTAAGCAAGCTGCAAAATGACACATATTTGAGAATGGCCTGCAAGAAACCAATATTAAAAGTTCTTGAACAAGTTTTTTAGTATGACACTTATCAACTTAAAACAGTGTTTTATAATCTACACTGATTTGACCACATTACATACATATGCTATAAACTAAGTGTTTCTGAAATTCAATGACATTCCATTTAAGACTAGACACAAAATTGTGAAGAGGCCTCTAAAGTTAATTCGTCGTTCTGGTAAAGAGTAGCCTTGGCAAGTCTCTTGTGTTGATGTATTTTGGCTGGTCGTTGTGAGCAACATCACTTTCATCACAAATGTTTACATATATTTCCCATCAGAATGGGCAGTTGGGCAGCTGGAGGAAATCAGTACAGTCTAGTTGGTAACACATTCTGAAGTGAAATCCACCAGGCACTGGGAACTACCAAACGTTCCCACGTCAGATCGGGGCTTGGAATTGAGGCTACAATATTGGAATTGAAGCTACAATATTGCAATTGAAGCCACAAGATTGCAGTTGAAGCTACAATATCAGAGACAGGTCAGTATGTTGCCCAGTACATCACTGCTGTTGGTTTGGTATATTGGACAGTCTGTGTTAAATGAATTACAGCTGTAATCCATTCATTTACACCCAAGTAATAATATAATAAAGATACTAGACATATCCAAGGCTAGGTATATGTAAAATAAAAGCTATGTAAAATTATCACTGGGGGAGTAACATCTAGGGATAAATTGAGTGTCACTCCTAACTGAATAAAACTAACCACTAAAGCTAATAGTAAGGTGTTATAACAGCACTCTATCTACATAACAGTGTCTCCACTTCTCAGTATGTGTACAGTTATAAGGTGTACATATTAAACAAATACCACACACACAGACTTTATCACCCACTCAGTCTCATTTCTAGACCACTGAACAGTAGAACAGATTTTTTTCTTTTTTTTTGGAAATTCAAACAGCAGAGACAACAACACACTCCACTATTCGCCCCATTACGTCACAGGGGGTAGATCAAAATATCATTATGCAATCATGTGTGGATGTATTTGGTAGCCTTACCAGGCTCAAGATGTGTAAAATTTTGACAATCTGTAAAGGTACAAGTTGGGCTTCAAATCACGGAAACAGCTGGGTTCATGTTAAGTGGTTACATATTATAAACCATGAACCTGACTCACAAATTCAGAGGTTCGAGTGAAAAGACAATTTGCTAAACCCGATAATCATGTGACAGCTTCTGTTAAGGATAAAGTACAAAATAAATATAATATTACAAAAGGGGCAAGATATAGCTAAAATTTATATTTTATACGATTAATAACTAATTATATATTTTAAATTCATCTGAGTTTGTAAATATAATTTCTTCATCAACCTGTTGTACAATTAAATAAAAATAGCAACAGAATAGACAAAATTAGCAAAAAAGACATCATTACACATTATGTTTTATTTTTATCCTGAAAACATCAATTGCTTTATGGTTTTAAATACAATTATAAGTAACAGTTACAAGTGAAACTCATTACAAAGAAAAACGTCAGAAATGTCAAATCCCCTGCTAAATATTTACTAATTGAATGCTATTATTTACATTATTTAATTATTAGAGGTACATGTACAATATAAATATAAACTCTAATAAATATCACACAACTTACAGCTTACGGGTCACTTACATTTTTCTATCACAAAAAAAAACAAAAACAAACTCTCTGTCCCTTAACACTGCAAAACTTTATCACTCTTCAGTACATTATTTGGCATGGTTTGTTTTAACAACTCAAGAAAGGCTCACTCTGTCTATTTGGAGATGTTCTACTGTCTCATTTTATTTTCGTATGATTTACTCATTAACATCCCAGGGTTTTGTTTCAAGTCTTATGTTTCCCCCACTTTTCTGCCCTTTGTAACACGAAGTGGGTGAAATGTGGCGTGGCAAAGTGACAGAAACAGGAAGAAAAACCCCTGGTTTTATTTCCAATTCAAGACACTGTACACTTGCAGCATTTCATACGAAAATAAGGTAGTTTGGATGGTAGATGCTTGTATAGTGTCTGGTTAAATATATATGATACTTGTACTTTGAAGTCAGTCTGTGTTTATGTAATCTGCTACTGTAGGACACACAAAAACACTACAGAGGGGTAGATGTGTAGCTAGCAGACGACTAGGGGACTCGACTGTTCATACCTCTTTGTCTTCTCTAAGTACCTCTTCTAGAGCCTCTTCCTCAACAACTTCAAACCTCCTGATACTCTCGTTCACACCTTTGCTGCCTCTTCATACACTTTGCTACAGACTCTATGTGCAGGGGTATATGATTTTTGTCTTGTTAAAACAAAGACTGTTATGGTTACTTACAGCCCGAGGCATCCCACATAAGTATAGTCAAGTCTATCGTTTAGAAAATAGTCCAAAAATGTCAAAGTGGAAGGTTAATATTAAAACTGTCTCTTGTCTGTATTTTTGATATTCCTGGAATGACAAGGCATTTGAAATATTTAATCTTTTGCAAAAATGTGTTAGAGTTACCTTTTTCATACATTACACAGTCTGGGAGGTTTACAAGCTAGTGGATGATCGTTTACATCACAACTCAAGATACTGTTCTCCTTTCTATGGTTGATTTGTATGGTCTCTGAGAGGCTGAATGTTATATTAAAATGTCTGTTATATTATGTGGAGATGAACATATTATGTAACAACGATGTTGACGACTAAAAACATACAAAAGACACAGCATTCCAGCTTTGGGGGCGTGGAGGGGGACGGTGCAAAACACACTTGTCTCCCATATCTGAGGTTGTGTGTTTGAATCCAAACCCGATGTTAAGGGGATGGTTGTTGGTTGCTTGCCCATTTCTGGTAGTTTTAGCCAACTCTTTTATAATACTTTCACAGCTTCAACCTCCACTAAAACTGGTCTTGTGTGTTGTAAGTTGTACTTATTAAATTTTTTTGAGAGCTAGAAGCATAAATTAAACTGCATAAAATCAGTTGGATATATCTTTAAAATAGATCAGTTGTTTGTATGACTTCCTCACATGCTGATCTACAGCTTGCATGAGTTCAGGTATAAGTATACATAAAACTGAGTATATATTTATGGTTTTAAATGTCTTATATATTTATGATAATGCTGTGGTGGCCCCACATTATACACGTGTTGCTTAGGTCAGTTTGAACCTGCAGCCTTTGAAGCTAAGAACCAGGTTTCAAATTTATAGAGCCAAGTGGATAACGTTCGGTTGTGACAAATATAATTCAAGATTGGTTATTTGTAGAGTGTTAAATTGTATATTCTGGTGAGCAGGTCAAATTGGAGGAAATAAAAATGAAATGATTGTGGGATGATATAAATGCCCAAGCTATCTCTGTTTCAATAGATGAAGTGATACCTGAATGGTAAATTATTTGACTGAAAGGAACTGTTTACTGTGTTTGAACTGTTGTCTGTAAGACTGATTGAGATGCTGATATTTGTTTCTGTCTTTGGTTGGATGCACACGGACAAAGTGAAACTTGTCATTAGGTGTCAATGTCTGCGCCCCCCCCCCCCTCCCCCACCACTCCACCCCTCACAGACACTTTTCTAGTGAACCAAGGTTGATTGGTAACTGACACGACAGACAGCAGATTGAGAAATGGGAAGGAAGTGAAAGTGTGAGGGGAACAATGCCACCAGACAGTGATAACAGTCACAAGTGATACACAAAGTCAAGTTCTTGTAGTCATGATACCTGTAACTGGCATTAAAAATTCATATCTCAACAATCTTTTTCAGACATTCTTGTCACAAATGTCACATTTACATTGCATTGGCCAGAAGTACAACTAAACGTAATTTCTAAACTAAAAAAAGAAGAATTTTTTTTCCATCACAATCTATGATTTTACCTGGATAAAAATCCCCTGGCATATTTTTAAACAAGGCTAATTTTTTGTGATATTAGATATAAAAGTAACAACAAAAGTCTCTTAGATTAACTTGTAACAAGTTTTGTTCATTCAACAAAGAGAAATTTCTTGCTCTGAGGACCTGAGGACTTTTTTTATTTGTGTTTATTTTTTGTAAGGTAATAACATCCACCTTCATGGTTTACTTGATGTTGATATCAAGTTACATTTATCATAAAGTTGTTTTACCACATACTCAATCAAGCAACTAAAGCCAAAAGTTTGTGTTTCTAAAAAACCCTAAAATATAAACACCAAAATGGATGATGTCATGGGTTACATGACTTTGTGGAATATTCCATTCTGACGTCATAGGTAGTTCAAAAATTGAAAGGTACAAAGTACATACGCACCCACTTGATTTTTATATCACAGAAAAATGCACTCGCTCCAATTCAATCAGGTTTTCATTCCTGCATTCAAAAGTGCAACAGCCAATTAAGGAGTAATAAATTTTAATTCATTTTCTCAGCCCTAACTTCACAACTACATATGCACATCATATGTTCCTGAAATTAATACAACAGATGCGTTAATTAAGATGCAAAGGTTGAAGCATATTATTTCTTAAGTGTTGTACCACAAGAAAAGTTTTTCCCAGAGGATTTTTCAGTGGCTACAGAGTGACGGATTTAGAAGTAATTGAAATCTTTGGGTATATTTTGAACATATTATACTAGCAATTGGGCAACTAACATAGTCTGTATTAGGATAGTGCACAATATATTTTATGTGCTACGTCATACTCACAAGACGATCTCATTATCACAAGATAATTATTTTGTGTGTAAAACATAAACTTGATGATAATATTGTGCATACAAAGGATCCAGATCACGTTGTGATCACGCTATGATCTTGTGCATACCCCTAATTATCTTGTGATCATATGATGATCTTCTGTGCACCACTTAATTATCTTGTGATCATGTGATGATCTTGTTTGCACCACTTAATTATCCTGTGATCATGTGATGTTCATGCGTGCACCACTTAATTATCTTGTGATCATGTGATGATCTTGTGTGCACCACTTAATTATCTTTTGTTAATTAGAAAATCTTGTGTTCACTACTTATAATTATCTTTTGATAATGAGATGATCTTGTGTGCACTACTTAATTATCTTTTGTTAATGAGATGATCTTTTGATAATGAGATGATCTTGTGTGCACTACTTAATTATCTTTTGATAATGAGATGATCTTGTGTACATCATTTATTTTTCTTTCTTTCTAATGAGATGACCTTGTGACCATATCTTGTGTCCACCAGATCACCATGCAATCACAAGATAATTCACTGGTGCACAAGATCAACTTAATTGGTGTACATAAGAAGACCTCCACTTAAGATCTTGTCTGAAATGATCTCTTCTCGTGTGCACAGCGGAGCACAATAGATATTCTGCAATGCATGGATTTTCTTCTGTAAGAAATACCTGAATTATCTACAAATAAAGGTTGCACAAATATATCACTGTTCGGGGGGAAGAAAGGTAAAAAGTCTTTTGTATTTCAATGTTTTCCTCATCTCTTTTTGTTTTCAGAAAGGAATGTTTGAGGTTTAATGTCATATCCTGCAACTTGTATCTCTATACTTTTTTAACATATAAATGGCGTGTAACTATATATTATAAGATATTTTTATTTTTAATATTTGTATGTTAACACATTTTACAATAATAGTTTGTTAATATTTCTGTTTTACAGAAAAAAACTCTCTTAAGTTACCCAAATGTTCCACACCTGTGTTCTGGCCTATATTCAAACCACGAGACTGAAGAGTTGGATGTCGAGTGTTTTAACCACAAGAACACTGAGGACTCTTCTTGGTCTTTGAAAGATTTTCACTTTTTGCAAGTATATCAAGAATTGTATACAAAATTATATTATTTAAATGAAGGTTTCAAAACCCAAGCATTAATATTACAATGATAAAATGAAAAGGTAATATAAATGATTTTGTGCTTCATCAGGACCAGAACTCTTAGATGAGGCAATTTTCTCTGGAAAAATAAAAGCTTTTCACCAGATTTTATCTGCGAACTTAGGTGGATCAAAATGTTTATTGTTTATTAGGTATTTGTGCAACACATAAATGTGAATTTAACCTAATTAACATAGCTTTGAGAGACTGTTGAAACCGACACTATTGGGGTTTTTGTTTCACTGATAACTTCCATTTAATGGATGAAGCAAGTATAAATTCACAACGTTCTCCTACCAAGAAACGTCATGTCAAAAATGTCCCCACAACGCACTCGTGCATAGTACATAGTTATACACGTGTGCACAATGATGCCACTGAGCCACAGTGTTGGTTTCCAAAGCCATTCTCTCTCGTAAAATGGTTTCAAAGAGAAGAAAAGCACCTCGTTCACAATCTGTAATGTTTACAGCTTGTTGTACATCTGCATACAACTTTGCCGTAATATTCCTGCTTGAATATATTGATAAATATGGGATGCTATGACCCTAAACTTAAAACGCTTAAGAGTATATGTGACAATGATACAAATACCTAGAAATCACTCCCAGATCATACACCTAGGCCAAGGCATGGGGGTATCCCCAAATCGTAATTTCAAACTACTGCATCTTTAAATTATTTTTGGAGTAATTTCAGCCACACATCAAAGTTTATTGAAAATGTGAATTGTTGAAAATTCCAGATTGTTTTAACACAGAGCATAATCCAGATCTATCCTAAAATTTAGTAATTTCTTGGTCAAGTCCTACCAGTACATAAAAATTTTGAAAAAGATACGTTCATTAGTTGTCTAGAAATTATGAACACAGACAGACAAACAGGCAAACAAACAAACGAACAGACCCAATAACATAATCTCCTTGGTCAATATAACTGTAATACTTCTATCTGTGTGTACAATGCCTTGTGGTTTCTGTCACAAAGAAACATAAGCACATGAAGGTTGTCCAATGTTGGTGACCTTTCTGTGTGAATCAAAACTCAGAACAATCCCAAACAACTGCCACAACAGACTCCATGGATTAAATGGGTTTGGATAATTTTGGGTCTCTGTGTGTGGGAGAAAATGATAGGCTTTGACATGCACAGTTGACAAATAGTGATAGAGTCAGGAACAAAGATAAGGACAGCATATATAATGGACAAAAAATGGTTCATCAGCTTCTGCAGGGGAACTACACGGATTCCACACGGAGAGAGCACTAGCCTGGTATGAAGGCTACTGGAGGTATTACCTACATGTATAAGAATTCCATATAAAGCCTCAAAAACTCTTCTGTCAGTAGGCTTTACATACTGTGACATCTATTGCTTTCCTTGGCCACCGACATGGAAGTTTTGAAATGTCCAAATTTTCTCTTCACTATGAACAATATTGAGTTCACTCCACATAACCCGCCCTGTATCTTATCATGTCTGTGCCTGTTCTACCTTTCCTATTACTTCTGTGTTCTTTGAACTCTTTTTGTGTCTCCAATGAAATTACATATTTGCTATAATATTAGTGTATCTTTTCTGTGTCAAACCATAGCCATTGTCCTCCAAAATTCTGATTTTCTTTAGCAGCACTACTGAAGCTACCATATCTGGTTTCACAGGAGGTACAGTATTCTGCTTGTTTTAGCTGCTGCCTGTAACCACCAGACAAAGCCTTCACAGCAAGAGTCATAGAAAGTTTATAAGCATTTCTGACATGTTGCCTTTACTTGGACTTAAAGCAATGACCACAGAAGTGACAGCTAAGTCATCATTTGCCAGATTTCATAATACTGTAAATGCCCTGTCTGGCGATTACAGCCATACTTCCAGCATACAAAATTCAGATTGATATGTTGTTTCCAGTTTAATGTCGCTGGCTACACATTTTATAAGTCATTCTAAATCGGTTGCTTGGGGGAAGGGAGGAAACCAGAGTATACTGTTGATGGTCAGCGAATATACAGTGAAGTAAAACATGTTTGGGAGGTTGTTTGTACAGAGTCTGAGTGAGTGTCCCTCAAAACACTAACTCATTCCCCCATATAAACAATTCATATTTGTCTGAATAGTATAATACAGTTACAAATAACATCCTTTGAGACTTTTAAAAAGATTGTTTCAGAGCCTTATAGCAGGCTACTTATCCTGGCCATGACAGCTGGGTCTATTGACGCCTATGTCATCAGTAAGATTTAGAAGTTCATCACAATTTCTTTCACAATTTCTAAATGGTGTTTTCAGTTAATCCTTCATATGACCTTTTAATTTAAAAAGACTGTGAGGAAAGGAGAATACTTTCTGTTGTCCCAACTGCATAAATTAATTACACTTTGACATAAAAACTTTAAAATATTCAAATATTATTTACAACAGGGCTTACAAGATAATTTAACCATAATGTTCAGGTATTACTTTAAACTAATAAATCTAGATTCATTAAAATGATTTTACTACTACAGAGCCACGGCAGGCTATCTGTCTATATAAACCTGGCTCTATTGATTGCATTCTCATGCAAGTCATCAGTGGCAGCTGGAAATTCATCATACACTGGATTGCTGGGTAGTCTATGCATATTTTTCTTTTATTCTATGAAGTACTGGTCCATTCCACATATCTCTCGTGTCCCTTGTTATCTTTTTATTTCTGTTTGTCACCTTTCGATTAATCTTGATTTTCTCTGGCCACTTAATTTGCTGCAATTGATTCTGCAGAGATTGCGTTGGATGAACCCGTCCATAATGTAATGCAGATTACATGTAATCACGCCATTACTAAGACCCCAATATAATGGGATTGGTCCTATGTTGTTAGCAGTTTGATGGATTACATTGTAGATCCAGATTTCACCACTAACACGCCAATGTAAAACCTTTCTTGCAATGAGTAAAAAACATACAAGTCAGATTTAGCATTCCCATTGAAATATTCGTGTGCATGTTTGACGAGAGATTTGGTCTTCAGAAAAAAAGCTGAAATAAAAATCAACATTCTTAGTTTACATATAAACGTGGGGAGAATCAAATGTTTCTCTTGGTATCATAATCTTCTGACGACAACTTATAAAATCTTTATAAAAATACCAATTTTAAACTGTATTTACTGTACAAAATTTGAATGAAACCTGAGCAATTATTTAGAGATTATGCCAATTCAAGTGTATTTACCAGCCAATCAAGCCATTGCTTGTATTTTGCTTAAAAAATTCAGTATATACATGTTTCACTGATTTTGTTTATGTATTGTACTGAGTGTGAGATATTTGACAACACTTTAAATATTTCCTGATTCTGGTACCAGGTCAGTTTGTACTTTAATTGTTACTTGAACAAATAAAAAATAACGTTGCACTGGCATCCAGGCATGCCTGATTTATGTTTTGTGACAATTACCTTCTCCTGTAATGTTTTCTCTTATTCTTATGAATATGATAATAATCCAATTGTTTGCATGGATAAAGCAATGTAACATACATTTTACTTGTCTCTATATCACTCAAGACTCATGTATTACAAACGTTTGACTGCTCAACAGTCTAATAATATATACATGAGTGCATTATGTTCCAATGACATTTATTTTTATTTATGGTATTAGTTGAACTGTTTTTACAATGTATGTTTTTTCCTGTACATTTATCTTACTGTATACAACTGCATGCCTCTGAGATCAGGAAACGTTTTCATTATGAACTGTTGATGGTTTTCACAGTCCTGGTACATATATGAGTGCATTCTGTTCCGATGAACACTGAGGATTTTTATAAAAATGCCAAAACAACTGAACCAGCAAAGTGCACTTACATCGTGCCATCTTAAAAAGGTCAGCATCTAAAAACAGTCATTGTTTACTCCAAATGTTGGTTATTGTGGTCATAAACTGTAATAGTTTTATAGGTACAAACCAATAGAAACTCGAGTCCTTTTTATTTACCTAGATTGCAGGCAATAATGGTTTATGGGAGTGGGACAGTTAAAAATATGAGCCCCATTGTTTGGTGAATTGGTCTGATTTTGTGACACTCAGTTTTTGCCTCTGTATTTCAGCATAATAAAATAATTAATATGAATTGCAGCATTGCAGCGATGTGGTGTGCAGATCATGAAGGTCTTTTCACTCTTTAAATGATATTTGTTTGTACTATTAATAACTGGATTTCTAGCATGAATATAGTTAATATTCGTAACAAAAGTTTGGGGATTCGGTTAACAGTGGTTAACACACTAGCCTCCCACCTTTGAGGTTGATGGTTCAAACCCCAGACCTAACCATAGCCTTCATAACAGTTCAATGCATTTCAATATAAACTGATGCAAATCTATTTTTATTAATGTTAAATGAATATTGTTTTGTATATTAAATAGCTCATTATCATTTTGTAGACAAATAGTTTAGTAAATATAGAGACCTCATGACATATCGGCAATAATCAAGGATTTCATAGCAAGCAGATTGTCCAGTTTATAGTAATACTTTTAATTTAGAAAACCGGGGATGAGAATTACGAAATTTCTCCAGACTAATAAGCCAAAACTTCGCAGAATTGATCAGAGATCTGAGACTTTTTCAGCTGATTTTTGTTCAAGTTGCAGTAGGATTTTGAACATAACTACTGAGACAAACTAAGATGCTTTTGTCACTCTCTAAACAGGCTTATATTGCATACAAAACGTACACCAAAACTGCCAACCACCATAAACATCCCTCTTATAATAATATAATAATTATTAGGGGCCAGTTACTCATAACCGGATGCGCCACGGATATAGGTCACGGTTCCATATATGGTAACTGGCAAGGGATGAGGGTAGGTCATGTTAAAGATTAACGGATCTGCCACGGATTTGCTACGGATCTCCTACGGACCACCACAGAACCCCAAGGACAGGTTTGCGGATGAAAAGACTGCACAAAGGATTGGTCTTTTGACTGTTTTTTTAATCTGCAAACCCTTTCCCTGTCAGTCCTTAGCAGATCCGTAGCAGATTAGATCCGGCAATGTTTTGGGGGATATTTGTTGGTGCGGAAGCATCAAGGATGAAAGGAATGCCACAAGGACATCCAGGATGGGTTTACGGACAATAAGGACACTCACGGATGAGATACAGAAGAGCTACGGATACTAGGTCGGTAAAGACTTTACAGAAAAATCAAACTGTTTGATTTTTCTGTAACGACCTAGGGATCTTATCTGATCCTTGAAATGTCACTACACTACCGCAGCATGCTGCTACGGATCTCACACAGACATTACGGATGACCGTACAGACACAATATATGATCCGTAAATCACTCAACATTTTCAAACATTTTCCAAATTAGGAAACCTGGCGCAATCTGATGGGTCATTCGTGAATGTGTAAGTGGGGGTCTTACTGGGATATGATCACAATCATGTCCTGAGATTGTCCCATTTGGGACTCCAGAACATTAGAGGATCTTTATCAATTTTGCACTTTATAAATGTTTCTCTTATTATTATTATTAAACTTAACCTCCAAAGTAAATTTGTGCCAGGCTAAAATCGATATTCGAACCAACGACCTTGGAAGTGACACATATTTTTTGGCTGTTATGTTAGCTTATATATATAACCTAACATAGCAGCTTCAAGGATTTTAGATTTATTTTTTGCTTTACATCGTGTTCATTAGCCAGGGTCATATTTCAACGGGTAGTTTACGGTTAGAGGAACCAGTGTGTACTAGCTGCGGAAGATTGTGCACTGTAAACCACTGGGCATTGGCAAGTAACTACCAACTTTCCAACATGAAATGCCCGGGCCGAGATTTGAACAGGCAACCTCAAGAGGTTGAAGGCAAGCACTCTAACCGCTTAACCACTGAGCCTCAAGCAACATCAAGGAACACGTGTCACCCAATAATGAGAAATTATATTTATGTCTTTTTAGCATGGCTCCCATCTTTTACAGATAGGGCAAATAAGAGAATGACAAGACCTGATAGCGGAGGGTTTTACCAATTTTGAAATTTTAAGAAATTCCAAAGAGTTAATTTTCTATTTTTTCTGATCTTTATTTGAAGATAAATAGAAATGTGAAATCAGGGTAAATTCGCTATTTTAGTAAGCGATCGTTTTCAGTGAAAAACAACACCACATCAGGATGCGTTTGATCAATTGCTCATTCATAATTATAACTGAAATGTTAAAAGAATTGTGAGCCCCGAATAAACTATAAATAAATATTAAGATTAAATTTGCATAAATAAACTGTAAAACAAAAACAAAAAAGTCATATCTTTATTTGTAGACATAAATCCTGTTTTGAATTTATTAACCCTTCTGGTAATGTGCACTTTTCCTGTGGAGCTGACATCATAGTAACAATGACAGGAAATGTTAACTTTTAACTTGGCTATAATCAAGTCATCAAGGTACTCTCGACAGGTCACGTGACTCTACTGTTACCTCCACAAAGCAGAAATAATAAAAAAATAGAAAATCCCTCCACCAGCAAAGTCAATCACTTAAAAAGGTGGCGTCATTTATAATCATAAGCCACACTCCATTGGTGTAGCAACCAGATATGTTTGCTCGCAACCGAACATAACACCGAAATCAGCTTGCGTGTGGAATATTGGACGTTAATGCTTCATTTTGTATGCAGCCCTCATGCTGAATATAAACCATTTCCCCTGTATGTGACATTTTGTGACATGTTGCTATTATGCAAGATGTTTTCAAAATGGACTGGGGAAGACTCCTTACCCCAGAAATGGGAAGCTGGGGGATAAAAAAACAGTTGTCTACTGACAAGATGATAAGTTATTGGAAACATTTTCTTGGAAGCTTTTTTATGTGGAGTCAGAGATGGATTTATATAAACAAAAAGGAATGGGGTAAGGGGAGGGGGGCTTGGGGTTGGTTGGGGTGGGGGATCCAGTCGTGCCTTCACTGATGCGTGGTGGAATGACTAGCCAAACAGGAAATGAAATTCAAGGTGCACTGAATCCATTCAATCTTCTCTCAGCCATCTTTTCTGCAGTGGGCGATATTACCCTTATTGATTATGCATAATCATCGGAGCTATTCACTTTGTTTGCCATTAAATAACGATAAAGTGACATTAGATTTGAATGCAGAGCTCTTTGGGAACTGCTGAAGACTCTTTGGGGTGTGTGTTTGTTGGTTGGTGGTACAGGAATGACTGACAGGCATCATAGCTGATGAGATGGTGTTGTTTATGGATAAACCCTGTTCTCAAACTGTCTCCTCGCAGAGAAAGGGTCCCTTCATGGTGACACCATTTGTAAAGGTAGATAGTCTTTTCCGACTTAATGTCACCACAAATCTGATTGGGATCAATACACTACAAGGTTTTAAAATCCAAAACGTCAGCCAAGAAACCATACACACAATCTGAACGGAAATGATACACTCGAATGAACTGCCCAATTGTCAATCTTTTTGTCAATCACATGGGGCTGATTTGACAAGATGCTTTCTGATTTAATTGAATCTTTCTCTCTTTCCCCTTTATGATTTTAACTCCCCTCCATTCATATCCTGAGTATATTCATACCAAAGAGACCCCACCCGATTTCCCCCACTTACTTGTAAAATGAAAAACCCTGTCAGATCTGGGCGTGTATGGGGAAGTTTATGAGACTAGTATAGATGGTTACTTGGCTCCGTTTGTATGATGTCCAGGAAATAAGGGGAAGCTAGTAGTGTATGAGCCATGGGTAACAATAAGCAGTCCACCTAGCATTTTGGAGACAGCTTTCTCATAGAGTAAACTGCTGTTCCTGGAGAGAGCTTTTAGAATCTAGCTCATCCATTCAAACAAACTGGAAATCTATTCAAAACTCGGCCTTGTTAACATATTGTGCAACATACACAAGGCATCCTATGTACAATCCATCAGTGGGGGTTTTGTGTCTATTATTTTCCCCCAGAATTCCACGCCCAATCTACATTTCCTGTTACAACTGAATGGGGACCTATGAGGCCTATGATAGTTGAATGTTTCTGCCCCAAATCACTCCGGGATACTCCACAACCATCACCTATTGTAAAGAGACATTTAACCGAACCTCATTTGCAATCACTGCAGCTTTTGTTCTGTGCTACCGATCTAAAAGCTATTTTTTTTGTTTATTGAGTGATATAAAAAATTGTAAAACAAAATAGCAGAAGACATTTTGTCGTTTGACTTTTGGCTTTTTGACAAACCTCCCCGTTCTTCCTGTGTGATGTGAAGCCACCCATTATTATGTGTTCCTGTGTACTGTAAAGCCATCCTTTATTGTGCTCTCCTGGCCAAACCATGTCATCTGAAAACACTGGGGAAATCTGGATCCAGGCAGTGAATTCACTCACAAACTGGCTCCTCTTTTGTTTGTGTCAGTTTCTTTGAAAATGTTCACTGATCTATAAGTACACCAAAACTCCAATAATACAAAATTGTACAGCTTTGGCGGGGATAAAAGGCATAGCAAATTGAGAATACCTGGCTGATTCAATCCAAACTTATGGTGCCTACTAGGGAGGGATGTAGGAGATCAAGAATCTAATTTGGTGGAATTATTTTAAATATTTAGAGTATCATCCCAGTAACTGAAGATCGACCTGATTAATTAACACGAATTAACTGATTAACTACTTACCACAGACCTCCCTGTCTTTGCATCTAAAACAATAAATTTTACTCTGTACAACACTGCGGTAATTTGCACATTGCACAAACTGTTGGTTGGATCTTCAAGAAAAAATGGGAAGATGGGGCCTGGTCAAACTTAGATCCCATTTAAATTTTAAAGTGATCCAGATCTCTAACTGGATACAATAAAATAATCCGGATTTTTCCATTTACTTATTATTGAGCCATTTGGTATAAGGTTCTGATATAAACCATACATGCCTTGGCACAGGTATGCACTCTCCAAGTTCTCTTGTTGGCAATGTTTCTTTATTCAATATTTGACTGATAAAGGTCAGTGTAACATATTATGCAGTTAGATACAGCAATATTGGCACATATAAATGGTTTGGTTTGTCTAAAATTCAAGCCAAAAATAATCTTTGTCATTAGCCAATTGGTCTAGATATAATCTAAACATGTTATGACGTCATTTTTTAATGAAGGATGTTAAACACTGTATACGTTCTAATACGTCACTGTGTTTTATTCTCTGATTCTAAAATACATGCACTTCATTTCTTGTACCTACCTTCTTACTAATTAAGATGTGATCTATAAAATATGTGTGCAGACATTTCCCCTTGATCACATGCCTTTGTTTATCCTGAATTATCTGTGTTACTGAGACACAGATATCATTGTACAGTTGATCTATGAGCCACCAGGGTCCTGAAACAGCTTAAACCTGCCACAATAGTGCTTGTCAGAGAAGTTCTAGACTCCTGTCAGAACATTTATACAAGAATAAAGACTTGCATAAACTTATACTTCAACGAAAAGCCTATATTTCAAACTCCCAGTCAATTTATACCACCTTTACCCGTGCTAACATACTACAGTAGAGCTTCTGAATTTTCATTTACTTGAGAAGTACCACAAAATAAAGAATATATACTTAATACAATAGTAGAATAGGCATAATAATTATATAGGGTGATATTATCCTTGATTTATGGCTTTGTAAAGAGCTGTGGTTGTAAGGTGACTAGTGAGGGGTGTAGTCAGTCCACAGCTATGGCTGATTACCCCCAGTTCCCTTATGTCCCCTCTCCATCATCCCCCTGTCATCCCAGTCTTTAACCAGCCTCTTTAAAAATCTCCCTAACTTCCCCGATCTTATGCACTGAGCTTCTGGATTTACAAAAAAAATCAAATCACTTGCTCAACAGACAAGAATCTGGCTTAATACTTCTATATCAACACCACTGAAAGGGAATTCCAATACCAAAATAACCCCAAACTAATGTTTTTTTTATATCACCAGTAGTCAGTGAATAATAAAATCACATTTTATTGTGTACTTCAGTCACTTACCAGTGACTAGGAAGTATCATATTTTCTCTGCACAGGCACTGCAGAGTTTCAGATTAAGATTTCCTCCATATCAATCCTGACCTCGGGCCAATACCCAGTTCCAGTTGACAGATTAGATAGTGTTGTGAGAGTTTGATGGAGATCTTTGGACCTCTAGTTGTGCCCTCCCCTGCCTTGTTTGGCGCTGATTGTCTTTGACCTTTGGCCCATTTCTGCCCCACTGAACCCCCTGTCTTTTAACACTCCCGGGAAATACTTGTCATCTCAAATCCTGCCCATTGCAATAAATAAGGGGTGGGCTCTATTGAGCAACGCCCGATAATCTCCCAAAGGCCTGCAGGGAATCCTTCCTCTATTAAATGATTAGCAAATTTTATTATTAGCCTTTATTGTAAGAAATGAGGGCAGTGTTTGTCCCCCACCACCAGCAGTACTTGTTATTGCCTCTAAGTGTGAGGAACAGTTAAGAGCTGTTATGGGACAGTGTGTAACCACGTGTGAAGAAGCTGCAATTGTAGAAATGAGCAAATCTTCATAAACTGTCGGCCCAGTTTGCCATGAAATCACAAATCTGTCACCGCCCCTGGCTTTTAGCTGTCTCAAGTCCCTTGGCATCTTCTGCAAGCTGAATTAAAGAACCGGTCTTACTTTGACACTTTCACAAAATTTCTTCAGTTTAGTCTATTACATGTGTGGTATTGTATGTCTATGTTTTACATTTGAACTAATCAAATTAGTTACATGGGTAGGGGAGTTGGGGATTTGGTTAGTGAGTAACATTAGTTAGTCCCTCACCGGGGGAAGGATTGAACCAATGTCTTCCACACAGAAATCCAACACTCAACCACAAAGACCAGAGTGATTAACAAAATTAAATAAAAACAACATTAAGCCTTAAACATGCCCCTATCATACATCAGCCGGTGGAAATGTTTCAGTTTCTTGTTGCCACTTTAACTGCACATGTACTCAGGCCTGTTGATAAAGCTGGTCTTTCACTGCCTTTACAACAGTGTCAGTTGCATGCACCCTACTCAAACAATCATAATGTCTCAATAAAAACTGCAAAATAATGCAAATGACACCCAATGAGCCATCATGGAGACAAGTTCACAGTCAAACTGCCAACAATGGAGTGGAGGACTTAATTGAAAGAAAATTCCTGGCAATAATGTGTCTATTGAGCCCTCAGGCACAAGTGTATACAAAAGGCCTCTGAATGAATTTACAGCATAACTTCTCCATACTACGGCTCATCATGCTATCATGCCATTCTTTATTGGGATCATTGAAAAACAATTTGTGCATGGGGACGGAGAATACTGAAGAAAGAAAGGCAGGCTGCTGGAGGTTTGGAAGGACGGTGATGTGAGGGAAGGGAGGAAAATCAAGATAAAGATGTGGGGAGACAAGATATCATGTCAGGGAGTTTTATCCACGCCTTGGGGTCTGTAGGTAGCATTCTTATCCTTAAATATGCACCTAAAGTTAATAAGGCATTGCCTTCGGGTTGAAGCAGCAGGAGTGATGAGGGCAGATGCCTGTAGCAACATGGTCATATGATCTGACATATGACTACGTTATATGGATACATGTCTCTAGCTGTTCAACGTTCAATTTCCTAATAATATCTAGTTTAAGACTTTTCTTAAAGTACATTTCTTACTGTATTAATGAGTCAGCAAAATAATAAGACAGAGGTCTGGAAGACATTGCGTGGTAAGACATGTAAATCAGCTTGGTGGAGACAATTCCCCCTCCCCACATGCCACCGCCTCTACCTCTGTTCACAATGCTATGGTCCCTGGCTCTGTGATGGACTACCAGATAAGCTGACTACAGTTACCAGTGAGGATACAAACAGGTCCTAGCAACCTGATTCAGTTATCCTAATAGCCAGGCCACGTCTATATTCACTTGAGTTATTCAATTGACAATACATTTGAATTTTCTTTTAAATTAAATATTATTAGATTATTCTACATGTGTGATAATTACAGATAATAGCATTTGGTGCAGTTTTTGCTTGATCCATAAATTAGTGGCATTTGGGATAACTTTTAAGCTCAATCAACAAATGGTGATCAAGGTTTGAAAAATACAGTCTATCACTTTATCCTTCCCTCTGTGGTATTGGGTTTGAATCCTGCTCTGACAATGTAAGTTATTGCTGGGCCTTCATGACCCCTCTGTATTTTATTGACACAGGTGTCTGCTCAGTCATTATTTTATCGCACAAACTGACTGTATACTTTGAGTCTTCATAAGGCCACTGTCTCTTTTTCTTTTCTAATAGAGAAATTGAAGATATAAAAGACTTGAATCAGAGAAAGTCTGCTGGCTTATGATGCCCTTGCGTGAGAGGCAGCAATGAAGTTTGAAATAAAAGCCCCTGTCTTGACTCTTTTACATTTTTATGTCACCCCCTACTGATTCCAGTGCTGTTTGATCCTTTATGTGGGGGCCAACTTCTACTTCTTTGGGACATTGTGATTTTGGACAGTTCTTTTTGTCAATTTCACCTTGAATTATTGATATCAGAATCACAATCTATTGAAGGGACCCGTGTGGGTGTGTTGTGATTATGGGTGATTAGTATGTCCCGTTTGATACATTTAATATATTTATATACCCTATAATGACTCATAAATATATAGTAATGAAGTATATTTTGGTCAGCTAGAACAGACGTCCCAATACGGAGAATGCCTTGTCAAGTTACACGCAGTTATTTCTCCTTTGTTCAGTTAAGTGGCTATGAATATAAATATGACATTATGCCCATTAAAGCTTTTACCTAATGGCATAACTTATCATATTTTATACCTCACTTGTTGGCACTAAGAAAATAGATATTAAAGTGACCGTTGTGCATGGGACTCTCAATCAAATGCAGAAAGCGTTTTATGAAATGGTCAGTTTCTTTCATAAGATTCTGGAAAGCATTGGTTTTGGATGAAAATTTGTGCAATCATTTATGGTGTAAAAGAGATTTTATATTAATTTAATATTGAAACTAAAATATTGATTGGTTTTACTCACATACAAATTGATATTACATGTTTATCCATTGTGTGTGAAGACATTCATAGACACTGGTACTGAAGGACAACATGCCATCTTCCTTGATGAGACTCTGAATTGTCCTGGGCCATTAGGTTAGGACTGATGAAAGAATTTGAGCTAATAAAACATTAAACCAGTTACGTTTTTCAGTACATCTCCTTAATTGTGAGTGTCACTTAATGCCCTTAATTGATAATTACATTTAACTAATGAAAAGATGAAATTTTAGGAGGCAACTATAATATACCAATGATTTCAAGAGTGTGCTTCATGGCACAACATACATCATATTTGTTAATCACATAGTACTGATTGGATTAGCCCCACTTCAGGGAATACAAAATGTGACAAGGGGATACAGAATTTAACAGGGGATACAGAATCTGTCAGGCTCACCTGTCATATTCTGTATCCCCACATACTTTTTGAGGGAAACAATATCTGATGCTACACCAGTCTAAATGTACAATGGAAATTGGGCTTTTGGGAGAAGTGTTATTTTTTATGCTTTGTAATGACAGTAAAATGCCAAATATCAAATATGTTATCAAATAGTTGGTTAGTTAAATCAAGCTAGACTGCGTAAGCAGCTCACCGGTTATAATTCACTAGTAAACAAGGATAAATCAAATGTTTACAAAAATCTTATCAGTGAAAATGCTCTGGATTCCAAGAAATTGTGGCATAGCGTTCTGATCCTGAAAGTGTACTCCCTTCTCATGAGTCTGAGGACTGTCTTGCTGACCGCTTTGTGACTTTTTTTGCCAGACAAAATTACCAAGATTAGGGACTCATTTTTCTGCACTGACTCTTTCCCACTACCTGCTTCTTCAGACCTGCCAAAATTTGACTTCTTTAAAACAGTTTCTGTTGAAGACATTCACAAGGCAACAATGAAATCACCAACAAAATCTTGTTTTATTTATTTATTTATTTCAGGATTCGTACACAGAGTACATAGAACTTTACAAGTTTTAAATAAAAAAGAACAGAACAGAAAAGAACACACATCAAAAATTATAAACATAGTTACATTCTATTTACATGATCACATTGAAATTATTTAATAGAGAAGTAGTCTAACATAGTATTTATTTCAGCTTTACTGAAGACATTATTATTTTCTCTTAAGTTTATAACATCTTTAATACAACATATATTAAATACATCGTCGTCATTGGTGCAATCATTCTCTTTCATTAAATTTACTATTTTATCATGTGGTATCTCTAATTTTTTGTCAGTTGTAATACTAAATTTATTTCTCACATAGTTTAAACTTCTACAAACTGTTGAGTTACTGCCTTGGTTTACCAATGAACAACATAATTGCACAACAGGGTTTTCACTACAAATTACCTTATTGTAAAATTTAACAAATCTTTTAATCAGCTGGTTTTCGATAGAAATATCATCCACAACCTTGTGTAAGTAACCACCATGTGCTCTTTGACTTAATCCAATTAATTGTCTCATACATTTTCTCCAGCACACATAAAATTTGTTTATCACATCACATGAGAATTCCCAAAGAACACACCCATATAAAGACAAGCAGTAAGTTTTAAATAGTCTGTACTTCACACTTACTGGGCAATGCCTGAACACACTCATCATTAAGTTAAATCTTTTGACAAAATCGTTATTCGTTTTTAATATATGATTCTCTTGAGATTTGCAGCCAATAGAATGTCCAAGGTGGTCTGCTCCATTAGTAGAAGTAATAGCTACACCATTAAAATATATAACATGTGACTTGTGTAACTTCTTGCCTAGGATGACATATATGCTTTTACTAGGATTAAATTTAACAGCAAAATTACATCCAAATTCAGCAACAGCCTTTAACATGAGTTTAAGTGATGTCACAGAAGGTGCAAGTATAGCAACATCATCTGCATAAGCAATTGCACCCATGAATTTATTTCCTACATAACATCCAAAACCTAACTTTTCAAGCTTTTGCAACAAAGTATCCATGTATACAGCAAATAGAAAGGGGGATAACACTCCCCCTTGCTTGACACCATTTTTTACTGAGAAAGCATTTGACATACTATTACCCCATTTTATTCTGAGCTTTTGTTGAGTATAACAGGAAACTAAGAATCTGGCTACAATTGGACAAAGACCTCTCATTAACAGAAGAGTAAATAGTTTAACATATTCCACTCTATCAAAAGCCTGAGAGGCATCTATTATCATACAATGTACATAGCTACCTAGCTTATGGATCCGTGGCCTACCTTTTTGGTTAAAGAGTGTTTAGACATTCTTCTGCCCTCAATAACTAAACTTGTTAATTGTTCCCTGTCTGAAGGTGTTGTTCTCGCCAGTTTCAAAAAAGGCTGTTGTTACTCCACCAATCAAAAAAGCCTCACTACCACCTGACATTTTTTTTCAAGAACTACATGTCCTTGGTCCAATACTCTTTAACTTATATACTACTCCCCTCAGCAAAGTCATTCGAAATCATCTTGACATAGGCTTCGAGTTCTATGCAGATGATATGCGGTTATATGTTTATTTCACACACAAGAATAGAACTTATGCTTTTGACAGGTTAAAACCTTGCTTGGATGATATCGAAAAGTGGTTGTCTGCAAATAAGTAGACGCTAAACCCAGATAAAACTGAATTCATTATTTTTGGTTCAAAAACCTAACATGGAAAAATTCCACAAATCTTGCCCAGTTAATATTCTTGGTAATTTCCTCTCTCCTGCAGAGGCGGTCAGGAACCTTGATGCATTGTTTGATAGTGATTTTTCCTTTTTGAGGCATGTCTGGAATATCTCTAAGTCCTGCTTTCCTGAAATCTGGGATCTTAAGCGTCTCAGAGGTTATCTGATATGTCATGCTGCTCTTGTGGCTGTGAATGCTTTGGTTGGGAGTCGATTTGACCACTGTAATTCCTTGTTTAGGAGGCTCTCAGCTCTTGATCTTCATGTGTTCAAAGTAGTCTGACTGATTCTTTTATAAGTATGTTGTTGATAGTACAGGATTTGTTTTAAGTTAGTTGTTGAAAGTACAAAATTCTTGCCATAAGTCAATGTTCAAGGTATAGGACTCTTTCATAAATGAGGATTATTTTATGAGTCAGTGATTCAAAGTACAGCATACTGGTCATATATCTGTGGTTTAAAGTATAAATTTCTTGTCATCAATCAATGGTTCAAAGTACAGCATTTTGTTTTAAGTCTGTGGTCAATGTACAGTATTCTTGTCAAAAGCCAGTAGGTTAGGATACAGGATTCTTGTACTAAGTCAGCTGTACGAAGTACATGATTCTTGTTATAAGTCAGTGGTTCAAACTACGGGATTCTTTTCATAAGTCAGTGGTTCACCGTAAAAAGAGTCAGTAGTCCAAAGTACCGTATTCTTAACCAACAATAAATGATCAAAATATACCATAATAAGTTGAATGAAATAAAAGTATTTTAACCTTAATTATTTCTAGCATACAATGGGGATAATCCAGTAAACTAAAACCCTCAGTTTAAAATCATTTAAAATGTATATGTTATGTACAAGTTGAGAGTTTGTACAAGTTGCAACATCATTTGTAATTACACATGTAGTGATTTGTTCTTTTATACTTTCACATAACTACTTATGATCAATGAGGTAAATCACAGAATATCTCAAAAACAACATCTAAATTTTAAGACAATACAATTCAATGTCAATTACAATTATGCAGTATACTTTCATCTCCCCTTTCAAGTTTCCCTTACCCAATTACATTCCTAGCTTGTTGCCTTGAGGTAAGTCACAAAATATCCATAATGCTACAAGAAGCCACACCAAGACAACTAATTGCATTTAGAGGATTTCTATTTCTTACTTAACTTTTCTTCTTTGAAATCTGATTATTATTATTAAAACATTTATGCTTGAAGATTCCAGTCCACAGAACCATAACTTGGATGAGTAGGAATTAAGTCTAACAAGTATCAATAAGCCACATCTCACATCCATGCTGAATTTAGTAACAAGCACAAAAGTTTTAATTTTTTCTGCATGATGAACAATGTAAAAAACCTTTACTCTTGAGTGATAAACTACCAACTTGATGAATTAATATTAATAAATTAACAACTTTTTTTGTATTCAAGTGTTACAGGCCAAAACTTTCAAGGTTTTTATATGAATTCGGTGTTAATTAATATGGAGAAATTATATATATGAGATACTCTAACATTAATTTAGATATTTATATGCATAAAATAAACTCTAACATTAATTTAGATATTTTTATACATAAAATAAGATATATTTTCAATAAAATTGGTTAATTGAACCAATATTCTTTTGTAAATCCAACTTGTACAACAGTATTGTACAAGTTGGGATTATTTGATGGTGAAATTCTGTACAAGTTACAACTTGTACAGCCATTCTTGTATGAGTTGCAACTCGTACAAAATACCTGTACAAGTTGCAACTTGTACAAAATCTCAAGTTGTACATAACATATATATTCCTACCTAAAGATACAGAAACCAAAATAAATTTTTTTTCAAATAAAAAACAATGTGATTACAGTCTACATAATGAACTGGAGGATGAGTTTAGGTAAAAAACAAACCTTTTTCTTGGGAGATATTCAGTTTTTGTCCGTTCACCTAAAACTACAACCCCTCTGTACGTGTTGATGTGCGTGTGTCTCAGCATCCTAATGGCAGAAGCATCCGTCCTGTGGACATTCCAAGTCAGTTCCCTGACATCCCAAGTGTCTCCTGAAAACAAGGCCAAACTCTGCATCAGGATATGCTGCATAAACTCACTGCACCTCCTGATGTCCACATGTAAAGCGGAAGTAGTGGGAGGAAGTGATGTACACACATCACCATTATTTAGCCTTTCTTTGGCTTTGAAATTTAAGCAAAGTCATAATTAGATTGTTACATTCTTGTTAACGGCTATGAGTCATATTTGGAGCTTGATATAACTTCCAACAGCTAATGCCATATCGTTACAGGCTTTCAATACACCCCACTGATTGTCATATTTAGTAGCTAGTGTATAACTGGGGCAGTTTATCAGTATTTTTATATGTTTTGGGGTTTTTATGGGTTTGAACCAATGTTCCTATAGGTAACAGTGAAATTATCACAGCCAGGGTTGATATTCTCCAATGCCTCAGTCATACCATAAGCAGGTATTGCCTTCATTTTGTATAGGACCTTATTCCTCCATGTGTTACTACACTTCTATCAGTAAGGATTGCATACTTTGGTCGAATCTATTCCTTGCTTTCCATGACCACCAGAAAACAGGAAGTTAAAAATGTTTAAAAGGTCCATCTACCATAGCAGGTATTAAGTTCAATAGGATAACTACAGGGTGTCCTGTCATATTTGTAGTTTCTGCTTGGTCCCACGTTCTATGGTATTGGTTTCTTTTTGTACATCCAACCAAGTCACATGTTTGCCATAGCAAAACTGTAGCTAGAGGTGTGTATCGGGTTTCAACATTGCAACACCTGTTTACTTGGTTGAGAAGTAAAAATATGTGTTTTTAAATTTTTTTTTGACTTAAAATGTATGACAGATATATGCAGCTGCCCAATGGTTTGCAGGAAGAAACTTGGCCTTCTGCTACGCCTATCGTTTGCCACCACTAATATTATAATCAAACTGTACTGATATCACCTATACCAAAAACTCAAACCATGTTGTTACACATGAATTAATTGAACTTGATGTTATTATGCAGAGCCTTGTGAGGCTAGCTTTGTTGTTTGAGTCACACAATGTTGGGAAGTCCTTATTACCAATTATACTGACTACCCCAAGTATTCTAGTCATTCAAAAGTCACAGAATGTCCAATAACCTGACATGGCAAAACACAAAGGTGTCTCTCTCTTAATTTAAAGACCACTTGGGCTAATTTTATATGTGACAATACCTTTCCTTAATCCATTTAAGTCATAATCTAATCCAATACAACATGAAGATCACTTGTCTTTCAATGCGTAATGAATGGTAAGAAATATAATAAGTCATTCTGTACCTAAATAAGCTGGGTCACGCCAGTTAGGTAAGTGTTAAGATTATAAAGATGTGTAAAGTGTACTGACATATGTTTACATCAGTGACATGGTGATAATGACGTAATATTGACATATTACATACCTGTTATCACACCTGTTTGAGGGACTATTCGACTGCTCAAGTGGATTCTCTTCACTCTTCACACTTGGTACAGTGACATAATGTCAGGCAGATTGATAAGTTTCTCAGTTATCATGAACTGAGTCAAGCAGCCATGAAGTTTAACCCCTGCGTTGTCTTTTGAAAATTCATCTGATCATCTGACTTTGTCAGGGAATATTATATTTTCATGCATTTTACACCAGATTAAATTTGGATTGAAATTTTTGGAGTGGCAAGTCATCATGTTTTTATCTTGTATCAGCCATCTTTAGGGTTGTGGTTTTGAGTATCAGCCCTGGTGTTAAAAGTTACCAGTTACTTGATTCTGTCCAGGGGCTAACTTCACAAAAAGGCGTATGCTTGGTCCTAGAATCAAATTTTAGACTTTTGGCTCAAACATTTTGAACAATATGACCGAACCAACAAACTCAGCCTCATTTGGTAAATTGTTAAATCTCAGCTAGAGAACTACCATAGTGATGGCTTCAACTTTGAGTCTACCAAGGCGTGGCTCCAGTTTTGAGCACAGAATCTGAAGGCTATTCTGCGAATGATTCATGATTTTGTTATTACATGTAATTGTAAACCATGTATATTACAAAGCATATGTGTTGAGCCAAAAACTTAGCTAGGACCCTTGACAAAAACAAAACCTGAAAACTCAACTCTTTTCGTTGTTAGCTTCAATTCCAATAGTACATTTGGAAAAATATATGGCCAACAGGACATGTAATGACATTCATAATGTGGCAAACTTTGTAAAACTTATCAAACAGTTCAATAATTTTGAAATCAAACCAGAATTATGACAGTGTCCTTTTTTCAGCCTGCTAGAAATCAGATCAATGACTTCATTATCGCTCGCTACCACGTGGTGAATGATATGCATAACATGACCTAATTACATGAATAGCAGTTACGTCATATCCATTCGACACACCTAATTTGTTAACACGGGCTATTTCTATATAGGCCTCTCCTCAATATTGGATTTTATTGAATCAATATTGTTTTGGAGAGTGTTTTTGTGGAGTGTGGCATGTGATGGGGGTGTTTACTTAGTAAAAATCCTCAAAGTGGATATGAAGGGTCAAGAACATATTACACCCATGTCACCTTTTCAAAACAAGTTGATCAAATTAGGGTTTTTAACTTTTGTGTGAATCAGTATTCTCCCAGTCCGAGAATACAAATTAATTTTTACAAACAGGTTTTTGCTACATTTTCTTACACTGACATAGTTATATGATTAACCCTGTTCATTTGACATTTGATTGAATGGATTAATTTAGGGAGATGACATGTATTCTGCAAACCTACACTTACTCCTTTGTGACATCTTAAAAGCAATCACATGTACGGAAAACTCCAAATAATCTCAGTAGTAAAGTTATGTAAATTACCGGGATGAAATAAACTTATACCACTGAGAGGTTTAAAACAAATGAAAGACTCTTTTTATAAGCACATTTTCTTTTAATTTCAAAATATTCAGCATTTGAAGAAAATAATCATGCAGATTAGTAAACAAAATATGCACTTTTTGGTGGAGATTTTCTTTTGCTGTAGAAGTCGGAAATACCAGTTTTCTATCGGATGTGTAAATATTTAATAGTTATAATTTATAATGTGTTAGTTTAGAAGTACTGTATGAATCACATTGGATTAGTTATTCTTGTTATAAACTTATGTCACACTGTCCCCTTTAGAAATTTAACATGGATGACTGAACATGACACTCTGAAAGTGACATAGACTCTGAGATCATATCCTGAGCCACTTATATTCCTTCACTTTGAGTAAAGTAGACAACAATCACTTTTCTGGTACTTTAGAGCTTTTAAAATGCTACATTGTCACCTATATAGCAACACATTCTATCAGGTTGGAATTACATTGAGTTCTAGTTCCATTGTGACGTCACAACCTTAAATTTAAAGATATTACCACATTTATTCATGATTAACTACTTTCTGTTAGTCCCATTCATTTTATCCATAAAAACAAACAAAAAATTCTTATAATGAACTAAAATATCTATGCTTATTTTAAATGACAAGCCTTTAGATTAACCCCCCTCCCCCAGTCTGTTGAGCTTAAATCAGTTTAACTCTTGCAATATCACAATTTCCTGTATTTTTTATCATTAATTAAATCCCAGTGCCTGGTCTGGTGTTTTCAGTTACAGCTTTCTTTTATGTGTTGATCCTATTTAATTGTCACAGTAAAATAATTAGATTGGATGTTAAAGAGGGAGTTGTAGAATGTGTTGAGACTTGTCAGGCAACCCACATCTCACTGTAATCACAGCTTTAATGCTATGTAGCAGTCTTAATATCTGTCAACCATAAAAAAAAGAACTAGAGAAGACTTGATAGGAGGTTGGTTAGGGTTTGTCATTGTACAACTGTCGCTCTAAATGTAAACCAACTACCCACATTGGCAGAGGCTGTTGTAAAGAGACTATAAACTTACTAACGACATTTTAGAGCTATTTTTTTCACACAAATTATTTTATTATTTTAAATATATAAGTATCATTATGAATGTAAACCAACGAATCAGCTGCTGAAGTTTTAAACTATAATCCCATAAAACATATTTGTATATTACAGTAAATTGAGCTGTATTAAGAAAGGGGGGGATAAGATTGTTAAATAACCACCTTAAAGCTGACATCTATGCCATACTCCTTAAATCTTGACAGTAATCAGTCCTTTTTCTTTGGGTTATGGTGATATAACTATCAAGGGGAAAAAACCACTGAAATTGTTACCTGGCCTTATTAACTCGTTTAAGTTGACCATATAACCGAACACAAGACACTTATTAAAAAAACACCATCCTCATATATTTGAAATTTCCATTGCCCCATTGTGTATACGACACAGTATCTTTAGAACTCAGCAAATTGCCAAGTTCTGAAAGAGGTAAAATCGTCAAGATCTATGGAAATTTTCGCCAAGAAAAATCAGAGAATTAATGACAAGCTGCAGCTGTCGTGGAACTCAGCTGAAGACACATAGATCAAGTCATTAGCTAGAAGACAGCACATCCTAGGACCCTTCTTACCCTTAGTCTAGCCTGGAGAAGGGTGGCATGGTTTCTCACTAGTAAATATATTATTACGTTAAATTGACTGGAAATATAGGCTATGTACGAACTGTCTTTTTTTCTGACATATTTTTGTCATTCTAGAGTAAACAGACTGATATTCTCCAAATTCTTCTTTTATCGACCTCAATAAAATATGTTTTGTATATGGCATTGTCTAAGTTAAATTTAACAGTACCATTACGACTGACAGTCTTGAATTTGATTTGGTGTGTTTGGCTTTAATGCAAAAGTCACGTCATATCCAGCAATATTGTAATTTAGGGGATAAATGCGAACTTGTGTACATTAACTTCTGTAACCTAAAGTACTGAGTATCAGCAATCATCTATGACACTTAAGGAGGGAGCCTAATATTAAAACCCACAAACCAGGCAGTAGAATGTGAACATGTTGTCAAAAGCAGGACTTTTCCAGGACTCTGCATAAGTAATGTGTGATTTAGCCTCATAGTTGCCCGTACATCCAGGCTCCAGTAATGGGAAACTTGGCACAAGTTTGGGAAATTGGCATTGAACTTGTGGAATACCAGTGCATTATTACAGCACAGTAAATATGACTAACTATTCTATTATGGCTTCCTCTAGTCCCGTACTGCTCAATGTCATATGATTCAGTAGTATGCTGATTGTGACATCAAACCTTAACTATATGGATCCGTCATCCCCAGAAATGTCTCATTTGCCTTGTTATCGAGTTTGACAATGGTCTCTTGGATCTAACATCCTATGTTATGAACTTAAACCCAGATTGTTAAAGGCAGAACATGTTCAGGGGCTGTCTCAATACAACCCTACCTGTAAAACGTTCCATAGCAAACCAACATTCTTCTTTGTGACCCATTTGAAGAATGTGGCTATATATCTCTAGCCAGAACAGGGCTATGTGTACATACACCTTTAACCACCATCAATCCATCCTGTACAACAACTCTCAAGAAACAGCAAACATAAAAAAGCAGCCTGAGAACAGGGCATGCAGAAGCAGAAGAAGGCTATTGATCCCGAGTCAACCATCCTTTAATAAAGATGACAGAGGAGTCCCTAAATAAGCAGGTGCATCCCATCTATAACCCGGCCACTTGCAGGAACTGTCCTTAATTAAACCAAATTAGAGAGCCCATCCCTCATTCTTTATTGGCAGATTAAGTCAGTGTCGGTGTGTGGTGAAGCTGCTAGGACTGGAGATGTCTTCTTCCCAGCAGAAGCCTTCTGTCCTCTGTTCTTTATTATCCCACGCCCTGGAACCTTTAGTTGTGATAGTCTTAGAAACCTGGATTTATGTCAATGAATATCAGTAGGCAACACACACATGGATGAAGCAGTGATGTGACTCGAACCTTTGCCCACCAATTCGTAGCTGTAGCTGATGTCCGCCTTAGATGACCATCATTAGGACAAGAACAATATTATCCAAAAGTAGGTTTAAGTCTGGAGAAAGGTTTTAGGGTTGTGGAGGCTGCTAGCTGAGACATGTAGTGGAATGCTAAGTAGGTGTCATCCTTCCAGACATCTTCACACAGCTGTCTAAATGTCAAGTTATATAGAACAGTGAGGTAATAAGTACTTAAACTCATTCTGTTATAATGTTTATTAATACCCACTTTTTCATAAACCTTTGATAGTATTACTTTGTAGTTATGATATTATTGTTTCATGGTGATTTATTTCTTTAGGTTAGACTGGTGCCCGTCTAATCCAAACTTTGTTACTAAAGAGGGTTGTACTATTACTATATGATATTCCACAAAAACACTTTTTACCGTTCCCTTTTTTGGGGGGGTGGGGGTGGGTGGGGGGTGGGGGGGTGGGTGGGTTGTTATTACTCTGACCTTGACATGAGGTTGTGATGTCCTGTTCATATATTGCGGCCTGTTTGACCATTCTTATTATCTTGCTGGGCAAAAAAGGAAACAACACCCTTTAACAAAGTATGAACAAAAACCTTCCTGCTAGTATCTGAGGATATGAATATAGGAAATGGTATTGCAAGACATGTTTTACATAATTAAATTAACAACAATTAAACCTCTCTTTTGCCTCTTTCAGAAAGAAGTTTAAATCCTACCTCCCACCACCTTAGAATCAATTAATAAAGGTAAAATTAAGCAATACACAGTCCAATTTAGCATTACAACAATGGTCAGTAAGATTTCTTAGCAACAGTTTTCAAACAATAATTGTATCGGGAAAGGAAAACACCTCATGTTCAATTAAGTCTTATACAGCTTCATTTAAAACAGATTTGGATGAGTTTATCAGAAACTAGTCAGATATGTAAAGAAGCAACACTGGGCACTTGTGAATGATGGACACAATATGTAGATGACTGTTTTGAAATAAACAGAGATCAACCATTCTGCCTCTTTGTGTTAACATCACCGAGTAGTAAATAGTGAAGAGAATCTAATATTTAGATCTGTCATCCAGTGTTCTAGTGGTTCAATATTTAAATGTGTCAGTTATTGAATATTGATATGAAAGCCTCTTGACATTGCTTTTTCTTATCTGGCACTGATCAAATCTATTAGCATCTATTAATTCTGTTGAATTTGTTCAACTGCTTTGTCATCTTAAAAAAAATTACAGTCAAAACATTCAAGTAAAAAGGTTTTGTACATTGTATCTGAATTGCAGGATTGAGAGAAATTGAAATTAATCCATCTATTACCTATAACACTTGTATACTTACATACATAAAATTCTGAGTTTCATTTCTGAGATAAGATTCTGAATAGAAGGACAAGTCTTTCACGAATAATATTTTTTTATTATTTTTATTCACATATGTAAGAAAACATTGCATATATGTGCAGCATACATTGCTTTACTGTGAAATTGTAACCTAGGCTGATTCTAGCGGAGAAAATGCCAATCTGCAAGGATATAAATGTGAAAACAGTAATTATCTCCCATCTGCGGCCGAAGGCCGTGGTCGGGAGATTATAAAACGCCTTCCGTATGTGCGTCCGTCCGTTCGTCCCTTTTTTGCAAAAAACTTAATATCTCATTTATTTATGAAGATATCTTCACCAAATTTGCAGGGTATGTTTACCTAGCTAATTGTTTGAAACTCGTAAAGGTGCTCTAAATCTTGAAATATTCCAGCTAGCTTCATCAAATTTGCACAAAAGCTATATGGCTAGAAAAGCTAGCCTGATAGTAATTTTGGCCTAGTTCAAAAAGCAAAATGGCCGCCATATCACATGTTTAATGTCAACTATGGTTATCCTATTAAAAAGGTCTTATATCTCCTCAAATATTGCTCCTAGAGGTTCGGAATGTGAAAACAACTTGTAGGAAGTCATGGCCTGAGAATCTTTTCCAGGTGGGAATATTACAGCACAAAACCCTTACCTTTGTCCATATGTCTGTAAACCATGGATGTATGATATACATGTAAGTACAATTCTTTCAGTTAATACTAGTGAAAGCTGTTTAATTCATTTGATCTGGGCAGACGTTATGAAATGGAGGGTTTATTATATAATATTTAAGAGCAATTTTGTGAAGTGTGGCTAAGTAAACTGACTATGGTTGAATAACAACTGCTGTGAAATTTGTTTTCTTCTCCACTAGAAAATCTATTGTGTAGGTGCAACTACAATACTAACAGCCTTCATCATTTCTGCATAAATAACAGTAAACCTTTAAGTACTATGAGAGGAGCATGCCTTCAAATGAAGCCTCTTGTCACCATTTAAATAAATAGACCAATTCCCTCTCAATGCTGTAACTAACCCAATGAGTCAGAAAACCCCTCGTCTTTCTTGCTTCTCTTTGCTTGCTGTAATGGCTTGATCAAGCTGAAGGACTGTAGCTGTTAAAAGCTAAGTATTCTGAGTGAAGCACCCTTCATTTCCCCCACCACTCCCTTCCCTCCATCAAAGCACCCCAGCAGTGTAGGAGAGAGGTTTGGAGTGGACCTATAATGAAGGGCGGACTAAGATGTAAGGGAGATGTTTTGGCCCCGCGGAGTGATCTTCAGCTGTGAGTGAAGCAGCTCCATCAAAAACACAGGAGATGGTTGCAGGTAGACCTGGAGATGCCCTAATTAGACTGGAAGACTTCTTTTAACTCTTTTTTTCTCTTGTCACCAGTGTGTATTCCCTGGGGAGACAGGTAAGGACTGGTTTGATGGAACATTTTTCACACATTGTATATTAAGGATAAACTTAGAGAGATAAGGTTAAGGTGGTAAACAAATATATGAAGATGTAATATACAGTTGAGCCATACAGAGTGAGAGAGCCATGCTATCAGTGATAGGTAAATCATGAGTTAGGTTATTGCTGGACCATTACGAATTATCCAGTGAATGACTGCAATATAACCTTAATGGAAGTTCCTAATCATACATGTCCTTAAAGATAGTTCAAAGTGAGCAAACCCGAGTTCTGAATTCAAATAATTCGTATCAGAAAGCAAAAAAAAATGCATTTTTGTTACTTTTTCATTGGTTAACTCACTTTGAATTTATCATCAAGTCCTCACTAACACTGCCTCATGTTGTAGTTCCAGCTCGTGACAATATATGGCACTCACCATGACCATGCCCTGATATGACCTTAATAGCAACTGAAAGAAATGCCAACCCCCAATATTGACTTGGGTACGTCACTAATACATATTGAAAGCTTATATTGCATGGGGGTACTTTCAATGGTATCATACCTTTTTTAAAAAAATTTTTTATAGTGACGTGCAGTATTAAATATGCAAATGCAGGAATAAAATAATACAACATTGCCCAGCCCTGAAGGTCTTACAGGTTAGTTTTGATGAGGACAAGAATTAACATGGTATTGATGTATGTGGATGTGAGTTCAATATACAATTATCAATTATTAGCTATGATTTGTTATTATTCAGGATTCGTATATCCCAGTTTCATCCCTGGTTTGAAATGTTACATGTTGCTCAATTGTGAATGTCCAAAGACTAACAAACCATGGTCACTTTGTCGTTGTTGGTGCCGTCTTAACCTCTCCCCCCAAATGGGGGGGGGGGGGGGGGGGGCAACAGTATTTCAGTCTGTCGGTGCACATAACTCAAACTATGCATGGGATCTGGATGATATTTTCACACAAGGGAGGTGTCAAACCGTGGCTCGGTCCTCTAGTCAAAGATGGTCTAGGTCTGGATCTGGATCATGAATCCAGAATTGTTGTTGTGATTTTAAGCACTAACCATAGACGAGGGTTTGTGTGTTCTCAGGCATTATTATCATTATTAAAACAACTGTAACAAGCAGTACTTCAGAACGATCAAACTCGAATGTGGTAGTGCTAAAACACAAAATAATTCTGGATTCACAATCCCTGACCACAGCCCATAATCCTGTGGACAGTGTGCATCAACATTAAAAGGTCAAAGTTTGAGTTTAGCATCTCTTGTCAGAGCACGGGTATTACCAAGACAGGCAGTCAGTTCCTCCTGCAAGTTGCCACGTACTGGGTTTAAACCCACGACCACAGAGGTAAGAGTCAGGTGATAAAATGCTTAAGTTGTTACCACTCACTGAGATCTCTGCATTATTTTAACTACAGCAGAGGGTGTAAAGACAACTCACCATATTACAATATATTTATATACTTTTATTACCTTTTTCTTTTGATTCCATGAAAAAAGTTTTTAAAATGTTACCATACACGATGGAAAATATCTTCTCTGTTGTTTCTTTACATTCATAATACTACTTTTATAACTTCGTTAATTAGTAACAGAATTTGAAGAAAGATCACACCAGATTTTGAATATATTTGAATGATTTATGCAACACTGATGTGAGCATCCTTTTGGGCGCTAAATGTCCAAGAAGGGTTAATCTATTTTATGTTAATATTCTGACATGCATTCATATTTTGTACATTTATTCAACAATTCTTGACAAAAAAGACATACTCAGCCCTATGTTGGGTTCATATGCAACTTTTAAACATGATATAAGAAACATATATATATAACTTACACATGTGAGTGATTACTATGCATTATCGGATTTGTTCAGCAACAAGAAATGAAGCACAACAAGGAGGTAGTGGAGGTAGTTATTAGCTGTGTAGAGATGAAAACTGACACACACGCATACATGAACACACACCCCAACCCCCTGGGTGTCTTCTTTACACCTTCCCTTTGTAAGATCCAGGTCAGTTGGACTGGCTGCTTTGTAGGTGTCACACTTCCCTCTGAGTCCAGGGATGCTCGGAAGAACAGCTTTCCGCCGCCTTCTGAGAACTCTCGCTCATTATACAGGGATAATTGGAGGCGTGAAAAGAAGTACCTGCTTTTTCAAACATCTCTCTGTCCTTCTCTCACTCTATTCTTAAAGATCAATACCAAAGCCTTTCTTTCAGCTCAAGTTAAAAAAAAGAAAAACAATAATTGAAAGAAGAAAGTGTGGGCCTTTTTGAATATGATTTTTTTTATTGGATCATAACTTTTCTCAACTATTCAACAGAATGTATAATATCTGGCCATTGTATAAGACAAGGTCTTTGATGCCATTTTGCAGTAGCTACAGATAATGGACTGGGTTGTTCACCTCAGAATGACACCTCCATAAATTGATAGAACATATTTAAAGTATCCTTCATTCCTGTTACTTTTAGTCCCACATTTATGGGTTAAATCCTGTACATGTGAGTATCAAGTGAATACCCCTTTGTATGTAATTACAATTTAAATACTGCCAGCAGAAACATAACGGGACATAATCCAATTTACAGAAAACAAAGGTTAGTTGTTAGCTAGCCAACTGTTTTGCCTTTACTTTATCTGTGGAAATATCCACTGTGATATGTCAGAGCAAGACCACTAAGACCTTCCGGTAAACTATATGTGCATAAATAAATTTAAGATGGCATAATTCTAGTTATTATAATATATTTCAAATGTAGGCAAGGCTAACTTCTCTCCACTTGGAGACACAATCGGATGTCAACAACTACCCCCAGAACACAAGTCTCTCTTTTCACCACATTCACACAATCAGAAGGGGGTCATTACTGGGTTAAAGAGAGATGATTTTCTCACCATTAAGGGTCACATAAAAAGACTTGCCCTCTTACACCTTCAGCCAAAACACTTGCAAGTCTGTCCAGGTACAAAATCTCAAAGTGTTAATTGCTCCATACAGGAACTGTCTGACGACTTACAGAAACAAGTGATAATGAGCATACTAGACTGCTTCTCAAATCTAAGTCCAATGGTGACTTGTCAACACATCTTAATGGTATGACACAGAGGCCTCACTAACCGAGTGGATACTAAATTTGATGTTAAACTACTTGGTTTTTACTTATGGGGTTAGGGGTTTAAAGCTAAGTCATGGCAAACGTGGGGTTCAGGTGAGCGTCCTATGATCCTCTGAATGGAACGTAGAACTCCACATCTTTAAAAAATGTTAACACACTAAAAGTATGTATGTTGGCTGCATGATGGCTGAAAGAATATGTGTAAGTCACAGTGACACTGGTATGTATACATTGATCACAACTTATGTTCCTGCTCATACAAGCAAAGATGAACTATCAGGCTGCATGTGTTCTATAATTTATTGTTAATATTGGTTGAATATGGTTGTACTCTGATATTAACTTTTTGTCTCACTCTGGATGTCACAGTCAGCATTTTCCACACAAAGTTAGGGGTTTAAAATCCTTTTTAAAAAGCCAAGGTCATGTGAGGACAGGCACTAAGTGAATTCTACAAGTTGTAATAAACTTGAGTTGGACACGAATTCACAGCCAGAGAGATAAGAGCCAATCAATCAAGTGTAACATTTCTTAACAACTTGATGCATTGAAGTCACATACCACTTAACTACTGTTGTCTCTAATCACTCAGTCATGGGGGTCTAAAACCACCCAGTCATTTATGTCTAAAATTGTTATATAATGTCAGATATAGTACACCAAATTAAACTACTACCCCGAATAATCATAAATCTTTTCTAGAAGTACCTACAATGATCATTACTTTGCCATCGCTTATCCATATGGGCAAGAATCCATAGTTTTTCCCAGTTATCGGACTACACAAACAAATTAATATACTGATTTAACAATTCTATTGGAAAATATATTTCATGTTAATATTGTCCAATTATGTTTAATTTATAAATTTGTTAAAACCATGACACAATATAATGATTGTACTTTAGAACGACACCATTTTGGGAGCTGGATGATTGTGGCACTTTAAATACTAGTGTTTCACTTATGTTGCTATTGTAATTCATATTAGGTATATGTTTAATAATAAAATAATAAATTGTCGAACTGTACAAACATCTGAACATCATTGGTAATATTTTCTGCACCAAAGGTATGTAAATAAGATAAAACAAAGTGCACAAATAATGAATTAGGAATTTAATATGTTTAATTGTAAGAACGCCATGAGATAAAGAAATTACACAGTACAAAGAACATGAGACTTCCAGAACAGTGTGACATGATGTTGCACACCTTCGCCCTCAAACCAATATCCCTACCATGTATCTGCTTCCTATACCTGACGGTTTCTGTGATATAGCCTGGACAAGATATAAAGGTCAAGGTCACTACAGTTAGGCCAAAGATCAAAGCCACCGCATGACGTTTCACACCTACAACTCCCACTTAATGTCTTGGTTACTTGCCGTTTCAAAACCTTTGATACCTTTGCAAGGTTTAGAAATGGATTGGCCATTTCGAAATGGCCAAATGATTCCATTTGGCCGTTTTGATACCTCACCAGTTTGACATTGGTGGACAGGTTTGTTGTACCTGAGTACCTACTCCACAAGTTATGATTGTAGAAAGTTGCTGAGTAGCCCCTGCTCAGGAAAACTTTTGTAATCAAAGGACACAATTGAAGATCACAGGTTAGCTATAGCTACTCCCATACCTGAGTACCTACTCCACAAGTTATGATTATAGAAGGTTGCTGCTGAGTAGTCCCTGCTCAGGGAAGCTTTTGTAATCAAAGGACACAATTGAAGATCACAGGTTAACTGTAGCTACTCCGATACCTGAGCACCTATTCCACAAGTTATTATTGTAGAAAGTTGCTGAGTAGCCCCTGCTCAGGAAATTTTTTTATAATCAAAGGACAGATCTGAAGTTTACAGGTTAAGTTAAAGATCCCAAAGTCCAAGTAAGTAAGAATTGACTTTAATGAAAATGATTTAAATTCAAGAAATCCACATTAAAATAAAGTACATTTAATACATATAAGAACACATGCTATAGAAAAATTTAGAAATCAGGTGAATTTAGAAATCAATAACGTGGCCATTTTGAAACCAGGTTTTGAACTGGCCAGGCCGTTTCAAAACCATGGAAGGTTTCAAAACGGCCAGGTAAATAATTTGGCCATTTCGAAACGGCCAGGGTTTCAAAACGGCCTGGAAAATCCTTTACCAAGTATCAACCTTCTACACCTCACAGTTTCCAAGATAAAGCCCAGAACAAGTATCAACATCCTACACTTCATGGTTTCTGAGATACAGCCCGGACAATCATTTTCCCGTCACGCACCTGCCTACCCATCTGGAAACCATGGGCGAAAAGAATACATGCACAGCCCTTAAAGACTGTTGGGTAAGAAGTGTGTGTATGCGTGCATGTGTTCGGGGCACAATATATTTTTAAATATAGTCAGAGGTAGGTAATACATTGACAGAAATGAAGTTTAATCTAAAGGCTCTTAGTACTTTTAATTTAATAACACCTCTGAAGATTATTCATACACTGATCACATGTCTTTACATAAAGAATATTTCCTCAAAGTCCTCAATACCCTCTATCCATACCTGCCTCCTCACTGACGCCCCCCCCCCCCCCCCCCCGACAACCTTCATCAATTGAGTCTGGTATCCTGTCACAGCAACTACGCATCCATTACAGACACCAGTCCCACTCTACCGAGTGCACATATCTCAAGATTTATGCTGACATCAAAAACTTATTAAGCATTTATTTTTGTACCTAAATAACACTAAATTGTGAAATAAATTATACAGAAGGTGCAAGTGTGTAGACTTGATCTTTATACAGGAACGAAATCATGTAAAACCTATTCTGCTGCAGATGTTATGCATCTGATTGTTTGATTTTCATCCTATATGCTACACATATATTTCAAGGAGTACATTGAACTCATGCCTTCATAACATTTACCTCAACATATTACTGAAATCTACGGAAGCCTATAAGGGTCATGTTGAAAAAAAAATTAAGTCGTAATTACGACTTACTATGTCTTAATTACAACTTATGAATTTTTTTAAAAACAAAAAACAACAATATTATCTCATAATTACGACTTACACAAGTCGTAATTATGAGATACTAAGTCGTAATTACGACTTATGAATTTTTTTTAAAATCAAAAACAAGAACTCCTAAGTCGTAATTATGACTTACTATCTCGTAATTACGACTTACTATCTCGTAATTACGACTTACACAAGTCGTAATTACGAGATCCTAAGTCGTAATTACGACTTATGAATTTTTTTTAAACCAAAAACAAGAACTTACTATCTCATAATTACGACTTGCTATCTCGTAATTACGACTTACACAAGTCGTAATTACGACTTGTGAAATTTTTTTAAAACAAAAAACAACAAAATTGAGTGTTGGGCATAATCTCCCTTAGTGGTCAATTGGGTAACACATTTGCCTGGCACACTGTTAATTAGGGTTCAAGCCTGGGTCAGGGAGATACATAGTGACTCAGATGATCACTATATTGGAGGTCCCGTGTTATCGGGCCCTTTCCCCAGTGACACCTAAAAGAACTTTGGAGACATTGATAATTAGTCATCTCCAAGCCTCTGTCTCTCTCTGTTGTAAATGTGATAGTCCCAGTATGACCCTGGGTGGTTGATGTGGATGTTAAACAACTAAATAACTTTAACTAAGTTGGGTATGACTGACAGGACAAGGCAACTGTCTAGCTGACCATAAAATCTTTTGCTACATATACTCAAGGTAGGAAAGTGACACTAACCGACTTCAACCTAAGTAGCCAGTACTACCAGCCTACAGGACACTCACTAATAACATTCAGTTAGAGCCAATTACATTAAACAACTAGCTTACACACTCAAACTTGTGCACTGACTGTAGCCAGTTGTTAACTAGTCATAGAGCCCCATAGACATCCATATTGCCTGACCTAATTTTGCTTGCTTAGGCTAAAGTGGGTGTTCTATTGTCTATCTTTTACAATGGTATGCCCACAACCCTAGAATGTGGTTTATTTTTGGATGAGGGTTGTGGGTAACTTGTGGAGTGTAGGCAGTTGTCTATGTATCTCCCTGACCCAGGCTTGAACCCGAATTAACAGCGTGCCAGGCAAGTGTGTTACCCACTTGACCACTGAGGGAGATCATGCCCAACTTACAGCTGTAGCACTAAGCAAACACCACACCCTCTACTAGCATAGATTGGTGCTAAAAAGGAATAATGTTTGGTTAACTTAATTTTGCATTAGCTACCTCCATCGTTGTTTTAAAATCGTCCCAATGGGACCCAATCTTAAGTTATAATTGCCAGACAATTTTGTTTTTTGTTTTAAAAAAAATTCACAAGTCGTAATTACGACTTACACAAGTCGTAATTACGACTTATGAATTTTTTTAAAAACAAAAAACAACAATATTATCTCGTAATTACGACTTACTAACTCGTAATTACAACTTACATAAGTCGTAATTACGACTTACATAAGTCGTAATTACGACTTACTATCTCGTAATTACGTAATTACGCACATAAGACTTGTGCAAGTCATAATTACGACTTATGTCATAATTACGTCATAATTACGACTTATGAAATTATGAAAATGTAAAAAATAAAAAGAAGCTTGAGTTGGAAGAAATTGATATTAAGTTGGAATAGATTGATTGTAATGTACAGTACAAATCCTCTATTATTCAAGCTTTAATTGTTTCTCTAAAGATAGCTATATTATTATTATTATTTAGCAGTTACTTGATTTACTTGATCTTCTGGACCACTAAGTTCATTTTACTAATTATTTTATATTTAAAACGAAATACATAGGATCACCAATCAGCTGCCAATTGAATGAGTACAACATATAATTTGTTGTCAATATCTGTCATGTCTTTTACTTGCTTTACATTTTAAGCGGCTATTAAAACCTATTCTTGATTGGTTACAGTTTCAAGCTATCAGCAGTCGATAACCTGACTTAATCTTGATTCTGTCACATCATACTTAACCCCAGTCCCCATTATATGTGTCTAATCAATCAAAATGAGCAGCATTAGGTGAGTTGAAAATGTCGTCTGCTCGGCGGAGTGTGACTGATCAAAATGGCGGGAATCCTATATTCCTGGAGATTTAGAAGATGGTAAACATCGGGAAAATTACAGTAATATGCTACACGGGTGCCAGTGCTAGTAAATTTATACACCCACAACCCCCACCCCGCCTTCTCCTTTTGTCTAATTGTCCCCACAGAGAGATCAGTAAGATGCTTGTATTAAAAAAACACAAGCCAAATTGTCAGGGCTCAATAACAATGCGCAATCATGCAACCATTTCAATGGCGGTGCAAGGGACTGTGGCGGCAGAATATAAATCAGTCCTTGTTTTCTCTGACAGCTCTGGTGTTAATATGATCAGCTCTGAAAGACCCCGGGGCCAAAACTTGATGTATGACACGCCAGTGCTGATTGTGTAAAGCCCACGGATAACAAGCTTAAATCTGCTATAATTTGTTGTAATACAGTAATCTCTAACCTTTCATGGACACCCGTGGAATAAATAATGGGGGCTGTGCATACAGAAGTAATTGATTACTGAGGAGAAGTCTTTAACCGGATATGTCACACATAAAATGTACAGATAGACGGGAGAAATGGTAGGATGGGGGAATAATGAAGTAGAAGACATATTTAAGAATTGATTTATTTACATTAAAACACAGAATAACAACTGAGCAAATAGTGATGCTTAGCATAATGTTTATGTAAATATTGCAATGGTGAAAACAATATCAATATTACTTTATCCACTACTGCTTCCAGAACTTCTTTCAAATATGAACCAAATTTAACGTCAGTTTTCAAATATTAATTTATTAGAGAGATGTCCAAGCACAATGTTATATGTGTATGACTGATTGATATGGAAACAAAATAGTTTTTCGACTGAATGTATAATTAATTCCGGTGTAACGCAAGATAATGACTCCCGCTATATTTTGCACCCCCTCCTTTGATCTTTAGGGGAGTAATTATCTTGCAAGCAATATTTTGCACCCCCAAACAATAGAGGGATTAGGGGGGTAAGAATATAGCAGACAGGGCTGCAAGATAATCACCCCCTGCTAGATATTTACTCCCCTCTCTATTAAAAGAGACAAAGGGACAATACAATAGTGTGTTTATCTAGTCAAGTGGACTTTTGCCAATACATGAATATCAGTAACAATACCTAAGATTTTTTTATGTGTTTTGGGTTAATACTTTACATATTTACATGTATATAAGGAAAATGATCAGCTTAATCATAATTTTCTTTATAGGCTAAGTTCTTAAATAGACAATTACCCATATAACCTAGCAAAAAGATGCAATTTTATATGCATATAAGTGTGTTGTATTACTAAATTCATCAATTTGATTTCTCTGATTTAGTTACATTTCATATTAGTTTGCATTGACTTGTGAAAACATAATTATCTTAATAAATCTTTGTTAAATTAAATAATAAGGCTCAATTATAAAATTACCACAATATATATTTGACTAGGTCTCATTGTATTTAGATATTATTTTGATGTTGGTTTGTTTCATTTATGAGTTTGGGCTATTTTCCTAAGACACTGTATAAAATAATAAATTATGTGAATATTAATGCCAAAAGAAATCTCAACTAAAAGCACACTTTTGTATAAGATTTGATGCAATAATTATTATGTTAATCGTGCAAAAATATAAAATCAACATAAATAAATAATAGATAAATAGAATGCATGTGCTTTGCCCCACAGCAATATTAAATAGAATACAAGTGTTCCACTGCAAGTTAATCCCCAACACAATAGTAATCACCAAGTTGGGGAGGGATTCCAAATCTTGCAAGGGGAGTCAAAATATTTCAACCCCCATTGCAATATTTTACCCCCCTAGTGACAAATATAGGGGAGTCATTATCTCACGCTACACCGGACTTAGTTATAACACTTTCTATTGAAACAGATTATTTGTCCTAAGCATGCGCATTTTGATCAAGTTCCTTTTTCATTTGTTTTGACATTGAATTTATTGGGGATGGGGGAATCTCTGTCTATATTAGAGAAAATTCAGTTTTAATATTCCAGTTCAGTTCAATGTAACCCCCCACCCCACTCTTAATTTATACCAGTCTGCACATCTGCATATTTTAATTCGATGCAGTATGAATTTGCCATAATGCTCAGAACTCTAACAGTTGTTAGCCATGTTACTTAAAGTTTTCAACAAGAGTGACTAAAAAGCCTTTCAGGACTGGACAATGTTGTACTTCCCTTGTTCTTGAATTTGTGTACTGTATATTGCATGGTACTAAAATAAATAAAAGAAAAAAAATTGAAACACCATGGGTATAAGATTGAGGAAATGGGTTTCAGTTTCATTCATATCAACTTCCCATCCCTGCATTGATTTATATTTAAATACTTTAATAAACTAGCTTGGTTAATTTCAACTTCATGTTTACAATCACCAGTGAATTTTGACATCATAAATTGGGACAATATATGTCAGTCTGTTTTAAATTTGGCTATGTGCATTCTATATAATCATTAAATAGTAAACATTAGCTTTTAACCCATTCTTGAATTTAATTATTCTAAGATAGACCTGCTTAAGATCTTTTGTAAATACTGCACCCTGGTCTACACTAGCGGATCCAGAGTGAGGGGGGGGGGGGGGGGGGGGGTCAGGGGTTTCGATCCCCCTTGATAAATGTTAGGGGTTCAAAAGAAAACCTAAAGCAACAGAGACAGATTTAAAAATTGAACATACTGCACTGAAGCGTGCATGCCCCAGACACATGCCCCCCCCCCATTCCCATTTAAAGCTAGATCCGTCCCTGGGGCCATCTTAAGATGGGTTTAGCTTGGGCAATAACCTATCTTTAGATGGGTCGACTCCTTAGTAGGACTCCAACAGAAAAACAGTCCAAATAAATATTAAATAAAAGACACCATGTGACAACAGAAATGATGAAGTAATTAATCCAGGGACCAAATTTAGTCGGTCAGTCTGCCAATGGTTCAAACAGCGGATCTGGTATTGAAAACAAACCTTGACAGAAACTGTAAGGAATGGTGAGACTAGGTACCTATGTAGCACAATTGTTATGTCATTAACATTACTATCATATATATGTGTGCTTGTCTTGTTGTTAAACAATATTTCACGAGAGAATGTCGTAAAAGTGGTGATTTAAACTCTTTTATTCTTTGGTGTTTTCAACTAAATGCTTGATTAATTTCACTGTAACATGATTAGAAAACTAACTTTTGTGTACAAATATTAACCGTATAAAAGCATCTTAGATAATTCTGGTGTTTGTGAAACCATTTAAACTGGTGGGTTTTGACTTACTATTTCTGTTGATGTGTGTGGTATTGTAACATTTTGACATTTAGCAAAAGAAAATTACCAAAAAAACCCATGTGAAGAAATAAACTTCATATTATTGAATTAAAGTGATCTTAAAAATAAAGCAAACTTAATAGACTAGAAGATATACATGACATATAAATTGCGGAAATTGATAAAAAAGACCTCATAATATGCCTGTATATCAAAACACACAAAAAACTACAACAGTTTAACCCAAATGATGTGTTTGTAATCCATATCAAATATCTTATTTATACAGTGAATGGGATTTAATGTCATTAAAAAACTACAAGATATTGGTATTCTTATGCAGATTTTCAGGAACCAATTTGTGACAATTTCCTTGTCTTTTTGTCAGAGATATGTCAGAGGTAGATATCAAACTAACTCTGAGTCAGAGGTCCCATTGCCCCTTGGAGCCTTGAATACTATCTACAGAATATCAACCCATGTCTCAAAACAGTCAAGTAGTCTTTTCTTTTACAAAAAATAATCTACCCCCATACTTCCGGTCTTATCTAATAGAATTCATCTGAAGGATAGTACTGAGATCAAGTGGGATAGGGTCCCACCAGTCAGTTTGGCTGACAGGAAACAACTTAGCTTGACGTGAGTATAGCCTTGATGAAGGCTTTACTGTTACCAGTGAAATAAGGATGAGTCATATATAGGGATATGTCGCCAGTATTCCCTGCATGCTGACATTTGCTAGATTCTAACCCATGACCAAACCAAGTCAGTGTTTCATATTCCTTGATCAACTTTGGGCCATACAGAGATGCATCAAAATACAAGAAAACTGACAAATTCTAATGTATAAGCTAAATATGGGCGGCATATTATGCATAAACACAATGAAATAGAGAAGTAAACTAATCCCTGTTGTTTATATAATATTATAATTATAGAACACAAAATTGATCCATCGTTCAAGTGAAGACGAGGTGTCACAAAACCAAACTGCTGCTTATCCAACTCCTGCTGATCAGCTAAGACTACTCACTTTAACTTATAAAATAAAAAAAAAACACATTTGTAAATTTTGAAAAGAAATATAATAAAATACAATAAAATATATTGGACTTAAGACATTTTAAGGCTAGACCAAGTCATGACAAGACATTAGCAGAAGTTCTCTGTCTCCTGTTTTAAACCATTTATTAGTCAGAGAGTTGGGATTTTAGACAGTCTAATTTTAGGGTGAAACTTTGTCATTGAAACTTGGTGTTGTTGATAAACATGATATCAGGTAATCCATGCCCATATGAAATATCGTGGAATATCTGTTTCCTGATGGATTGCCCAAACAAATTTTACAAAACATCAACTGGCTGTAAACTTTAAATTATTTAATTCCAACTTTTACATTTTATTTTTTTATGAATCTGTGTAATCTACATAGCTCAATGAATTAAATATACACTTCAATTTCAATTTATTGGGTTATAAGGAAAACAATGGACAACTCATCAGTCAGTGCTTTCTTCTTGAAGTACGGCACCACTAAAAACCAATGAAATTTTATTTAATCTGCATGTTTTGATAATTTATAAAGTAACCATACACACCATTACATAATGCCCAGGTCAGACAGTGACAAGATGGGAAGGTAGATATTTGCGAACTGAAATTTTTTTGAAGTTTCTGGCAAGCTCTTGGTTAATTGCAAATTGTCTTAAACCCTCTTCATCACTCTCCCCACTCTACAACAACAACCTGCTGTTAAACCTAGTGAGGGTATGTTTCATCTTTGAAGTTTGCCATGAAAACACACAATAATGGGTAGCATATTCTATGATATCATGAGTCCTTTCACCATAGTAGTTGGAAACACTTCCTTATTTTCAGTTTTTCACCTCATCTCATCCCATTCTTAGTCTGTAGCAGAAGAGTCTTCATAGTTCACTTTGAATTCTTGTCTACCTATAGCTAAGTCTTCAAAAATCCTTATTAGTTCGTATGGTTTTCTCATTACAATCGTGCTTTGTTGAGGTATCATCTCTGCATCTTGAAGAAAATTGATGAACTTCACAGAAATCCAGTTTTGGGCCTTTCTGATATGATTGTTGGGGACTTTCAATTCTCATTTGTTAACTATGGTTATTGTAGTACCCGCTCTTGTGTGTGACCTATACATTACCTACCACCCACATATGTTCATTTGTTCAGTTAATATTTTCTAACTGATGTTTCATCAAGTTCCTCTGTCCACCCTAGTCAGAATGGTTTTCTTTTCTTCAGGACATTAAAATCTATTACCTATCAGATGTACATAAGAGACCGGAAAAATTGTCACCAAGAAGCCCAGATGCCATGGCACTCACATATCAGATGTCATTTTGCACACTTTTGTGAATACCTCGATATTCCATACACTCAAGAGCTACTTCCGCCCACTAATTTATAGCATCTGATTTCCGGTCTAGTTTTTTGGAACCTTTATTGCCACAGCTTGAAATGCATTTAATCATAACGTGACGTCACTAGAGTGAAACACTGGGTCAAATTAAGTATTTTTTACACAAACTCAGTGTTCTTTACAAACTTGATTGAACCTTGTTATAACCAGTGTTACTTGCTGGTGTATTTTACAGATATTTCCTTTACAATGCTCACAATCTTCTGATGTTTATAGAGACCCCATATTTTTCACATCTTTGCTTTTAAAGAGTTTAAGTAAAACCTTAAGAGGTATTCTTCATTTCTGCATGACATCCCTGTGGGCAGAAATCTTTTCGATTTGCAGTGTCTTGGTCAGTTATGACAAAGTAAAGGATATGAACTGATCAATGAAATCTCCCGGTGTGACTTTAAAGAATTTGCTTCACCAAATGGATCTCTGATTTCCCCATTCACAGTAACATCCCATTAAAACGTGTCCAAACTTATAGCGAACTGATATTGCTGTTAGATGGCTGCCAAAGGGTAATTGTGGTAAGAAAGCATACATAAAAGCTCCAGCCTGATTTTTGACAGTGACAAGCCAAGCATAATATTTTGGCATTAACTATGAAAGGTTGATTGCTGTTACATATTGAACCATGGTTTTGTTATGTTTCCTTTGCACAATTTTTGTTATTCTAATTCTAAATTAATTTTATAGCGTATAATCTTTACTAAATTTTTTTTAAAAAGTTGGCGTTTTAACAGCCAGGGCCATATTGGGACAGATCTTCAGTATTGTCACTTGTGGAAGTAGAACCCACACAGAGGTGACAGCCTCTGATAAGAGGCGACACTTGCTAACCACTAGCCCACTGTGGACCTCTTTCACCAAAAAGAAGACTTTAATTTGCAGTATTCGAGAACAATTTCCAATTTCCAATATAACCGAGAGACAAGAAAGAAGGTCTGCACTAAGAATACACAAGATTAACTAGACCTAGCGCATCGGAGAGAACCGATGCAAATTGTATCCACCAGAAAGACAACTCATCAAAGCTAATCAACCATTGCTTAACCTCGGGGGAGGAGACCAAGGTCAAATCTGACCATATCAAAAGATTCCCAGCCCATGATTTCCTATAAATTGGTTTCACATTGCAAATCTCTAGGGCTAATAATAAGTGAGTTATAAGCATTTTTAGGTTTAGCTATCCTTGTTTGACCTTGAAGGAGGGGCCAAAGTTCAAATCTGACCACATCAAAAGAATTTCAGCCCAGGATTTCCTATAACTTGGTTTCACATTGCAAACCTCTAGGACCAATAACAAGTGAGTTATAAGCACTTTTAAGTTTGGCTATCCTCATTTGACCTTGAAGGAGGGGTCCAAGGTCAAATCCGACCACATCAGAAGATTCCCAGCCCATGATTTCCTATAAGTTGGTTTCACATTGCAAACCTCTAGGGCAAATAATAAGCGAGTTATAAGCACTTTTAGGTTTGGCTATCCTCGTTTGACCTTGAAGGAGGGGCCCAATTCCCAGCCCATGATTTCCTATAGGTTGGCTTCACATACCAAACCTCTAGGACCAATAATAAGGGAGATATAAGCGCTTTCATGACTGCCAAAGAAACGCCATCTTTTTTTTTTTTTCAAAATGATGTCAAAAATATTCCCAGTAAAAATTTTGTAATGATAAACATATCCTGCGAATTTGAGATCTCTACATATAAGAATTGAAGAATTTCTACTATATCAGCAGGTGTTTACAAAGTTACAACCACCAATATCCAGTCACTGATGACTCCGATGACAAATATTTTTAACCTTTTCAATGATTTTATTTGAAGTGTTTTATTTTACCTTATGTTTGCTGATATGGATCTTTGAACACCAATCGCAGTTGTCTTTCATGTTGCTAAAATTTTTTGGTGATCTGGTAGCAGGGATTGTCTATCACACTTAGGCTATCTGCATATACTGAGAGCAACACAGGTCAGCTTGGTCTGTGACATTGTAAACTTGTAGCTTCTCATCATGTAGACAGGTTACACTGTAAGGGGTAAGCCTAGTAGATAGACGAAATTTAAAATTTATGGTTCAGTTGGGTTTAAAATGACTTGTAACATAACGTATAGTTCCTATCAGGGGTAGTTTGCGGGAAGAAAACAATACTTGCCATTTGTCCAGGATTCTGTGGTGTAAATCATTAGCTACCATACCATACTAACACAGTAACTTGCAAAATTCACCGATGGTCATGTCCCAAATTAAACCTATTCTTTACTATTGTATACTGGAGTTTTTACAGTGCTTAATCTCTGGATTTAAGCAGACTCAAAGGTGTAACAATCATGAGCAGTATTGTTTGATATCACTTTCAATTTGAACACAAGTTATGTCATGACAAGCTGTTTGCACACTTGCACACATTCACTGTCCTCAATGGCCTAGTGTTTACCAAGTTTGGCATCTAATCATAGGCTGTCACCTCTGTGGGTTCGAGTCCCATAAGTGACAATAGTGAAGACCTTTCCCAAATATGATCCTGGCTATTGAATGGGACGTAAAACCCCAACTTTGACTCACCAGGTAATTTTTTGCAGGGTGAAGCTCCGACCTTTAGATCTACGTTTAACATTTCACATGCACCATTACTGTATTGTAAACCAGTGACTCTTGAGCCAAGATATTGGGAATTTTACCATATTTAACATAATTACATGTCAAATTAATGACTACATGAACCATGCCATATTAACATAGACTGACCTGGGATCAGTATACCACTTACCTTGGACCAATATATGGCCAATTTTACCATATGCGGTACTACTACATTAAAAACCACTGATCTAATGCCAATCTAATGCTAAGTCTGCCATAGGCAGCATTAAACCCCATTCTCACTACAGGTGGTATCGGCCATGGTAACCAGCATTTGATGAAACGTCCCTGTCCTTGGATTGTCTGAGGTCTGTATACAACCTTGTGAGTCAGTGGCAAACAGTCCATTACCTTGCGAGTCCTACCGAAGTTTTAAAATATTTGAATTTTCCACCTCTGATTTCGGTACCATAAGCATGCGCACATGATTTCACGCATGCCCATATGAATTTCTAACTATGGTAACCAAAGGTGTGCTCCACGCTGTACATAAGGTTGTGGTTCAGTCATCTTTTGGTGTAATATTGTGACATAAGGTCAGTTAAGGTATTGGTCATTTTGCCACACGTTTGTTCGAAGCTGGGTTGAGGTTAACAGAGGTTGTCTCTCGGTGACCTAACATTTGTGGTACTGTCATCCAGATATTATTGACAGTTAAAAACCTTGTCCAATCAGTGACCTCCTGCCTGTAGTGTGAACAACTTGGATGAAATGGGACGACCTAGGGGCGGTTCCTCAGCCAAGAAAACTTCTAACCATGGGACGCACCCCCTGTAGTATGAATGGGTTATTATGGCATTGCAAACTACTAACCTTAGACAAATACTGCCAACTTTGCCATATGCAATATTACTTGATATAAATAGCACTAGACCAATATTCTTCTGTCCGGCAAATCCAGGACCTTTCCTTTGGAAATTCATATGTACCCACACTTTAGACTTTAAAATTGTCCTGTAGTTCACCAAGTTACAATATATGAACCAGGGCTATGCCCACTTTGACCTTTACTTTAACCTATGACCTTGTCAATTTCCGGTTGCTTGCCAACCTTCTGTCATAATTACACATTCACATGGGGGGTTTACCAAACCTCATGTCAGTAAAATTTGTATTCATGTCATTATTACAGTGTCCCAAGCCCTGTTTCCTTGGTCTCATGTTTCTTTATGTAAACATTTCATGGATACAGTAATGTTATAGATTTTAATTGTATTAGCAATTATTAGGTATATGCTAAATATGAAAGTCATACTAAAGAGATGCTATCATGTTATGTTACTAACAGTCAAAGAATAGTAGAATAAATATTTATAATCCCAATTCTTGGGTTTCTTTTGGTTCCCTCTGGGGAATGAGAAGTTCAATGTAAATTACACAAAACAAGCATAAATAAACAATTCTGTAACAGTTGTGCCAATTTACAACTGGTCTTTTCCAAAGGGAAGTTTCCTATGCTAGTTCCTCCCACTTCTAAAAATAAACAGTCTCTTATATTAACGAGTCTCTCGGTTGAATGTCAACCTTTGCCATGCAAACTTTGGCATGAGTAATATCTGTATAACAGACAGATTAACTCACGACAAGAGATAACTATCTCCTGTCATTAACCGTACACCCACCTTTCATCAAATAATCATCTCACTACCTTAACAATGTCTGGTTTCATCTGCAGACGAGATAGTTCGTAGGATGTTTTCAATTTTTGTCTTATAACTTTTACAATGACGTCACAGTGCAAAACCACGAGTCTTTCAAATATATTACATTTACTTGGAAATCTAATCGATTTTAATAATTATAATAACGTGTATAATTCCATTAAAAGACATTAATATTTTGGGGCAATCTGACACCGTTTAGTATAAAGAAAATAATAATTTTATGCGATATTATGAGATGTCAAATTTCCCTTGATTTCTCTGAGAGCCTTGAGCATAAAAACAGTAACTCCTATCAGTGATTCCCATCAATTCTGATCTTGCTGGGTTTTTTCTGATCACCACACAAAATAACAAATGAAAAGTCCGTGCAGCCCAGAGGTCGACCATAATAGAGACGGGCGACAATTGAGCTAATCTAATTGCGGGAAATGAATAGAGGCTGAATCCACTCCATCAAAGTTGGCACGTTAATTGCGGGCCAAGCGACGGGATCCATTTGATGGAAAGAGGAAGGGTTGGAAATCTTGGAAACCAGTCACACACATGTTTATATGATATAGGATGGAAGTCAAGTCTTCTTCATCTAGAGAGAGCTAATAGGAGTGAGGTGTAGGACTAAAATGTTAACCTAAACAGCCTTTTTATTATTTTCTACATTTGTAGGGATAAAAACTGAAGCAAGTGATTGCGTAAGTTTGCTATAGGTCAAGCTGGAAATGGAAACATCTTCCTGCTTGATCTTATACCATCTTGGTCATATAACTGATGCCTGGCCTACTTGTGGTTGGTTATAAATAAAAAATAAACTGTTAAACTGTAAAACGTCTTTCCACAATATATATCAATAACATTAAGTGAGACAGAATAACACAACAAACTCACTGCAGACTGAAGTTGGAAATTCAGCTGTAAAATGCTAAGCTAAAACTCCACAGAATAAAAGGAATATTGCTTTCTGGCACTTTTAACTTATTATTTATTCACGTTTTGTTGTACAGATACAGTGTAGATAAGATATAAGTGAGTCTCTAATTATACACAATCCACAATCAATTGGTGCACTTTTGCCTATGCAAACGTGCACTCTAATGATCTACATTCTCCGAAACCAATATGCCAATACACAATTCCAATGATATGCCTACACCTGAACCAATATTCATTTTAGTGATGCACTTTATCCTGCACCAATACACATTCCAGTGATGTACCTACTCCTAGACCAATATTCATTTCAGTGATGCACGTTGTCCTGCACCAATACAAATTCCAATGATGTACTTTTTCCTGTACCAATACACATTCCAATGATGTACCTACTCCTAGACCAACATTCACTTCAGTGATGCACATTGTCCTGCCCCAATACACATTCCAATGATGTACTTTCTTCTGTACCAATACACATTCCAATGATGCACTTTCTCCTGTACCTTTACACATTCTAATGTTGTACTTTGTCATGTGTCAGTGCACATTCTTATGATGTACTTTCTCTTGTATCAATACACGTTCTAATGATGTACTTTCTGATGTTCAAATGTTTCTGCTTTCCAAGTTCAAATCTCCTTGTGGCCAATGCAGTGTTTTTGACAGCAGACTTTGTAAGCAACGGATAATTTGTATAACAGCTATTTTTTCAGTCAGGGTATTGAACAACAATTTGAGTTTTATAGCAAAAAATTCCGTAATTTTATTTTATTTCAAGAATTCAATTGAATTGAATTGATAGTTACTTTAATCCTCACTGTTTTTGCAGCTTTAATTATTTGTATGAGTAGCTAAGAATACTGTTCAATTTCCAACGAGGTGGGGGCGCTTATTTAGAATTCAGTATCTAGATAAATTCTGGTATCTCACAAGAATTTTAAAATTGCTATAAAACACAATAAAAATAGTTATAGGCAATTTTTTTTCTTGACAAAGAAAGATCTATCTTCTTCACTTTATGAGCAGTTTAACTGTTGAAATTTGTGTGTGACCACAACATAATTGGGCCATTGCACTTGTTTCAGTGTGAAACCCTCAAGAAGCAAGCCATTGTTTTTTCCACCCTTTAAACACACTCTGTCTGGGACAATTGAGGCATCAAACACCAAAACAATCACAACATCCCACCCTTTTAACTTCTTTTCCAAAGACTTTCACTTTTTGAAAGGTATTCCCCCAGAGATGTATCTTGTCTTGTAATGAATAAGTCCACCTGTACCCTGTAAAACTGCACAGTATGAGATTGACCCGCTAGTTTTACACCACTAAATCACTCCTCTTTAATAATCTAATGTGGGAGATGTTGTTATGTCTTCATTGGAGCTGAATACAGCCAGTAATCACTGTTTAACTACAACCCCACGTGTTCCAACCGTGTCTGTGTGACAGGACATCTTAATGTCCACATTTGATGAGCAACTCACCCAAGATCTGCTTACACTCATTATTGTATTTTTGTAGTTCCGTCCTCATGATTAAGATTGTTGTTTTGTAATGTTGCAGTATATAATACAACGGTTCTTACAAAAATGGAGAGAAACAGCATTTTTCTTACAATTTTGGACGATTGTGGGGTGAGAACTATAGACTTTAAGTGAAAACTTAAACTGAGATACAAAGTGGACAGGTTTTGCACTTGCCATTAGGGAAGAAACAGGAGGCTCAATTCACACTTAAATACTTGCATTGTGAGGAATGTAATTGTTAAATTGATGTCACTGAGCCTGAGGCTGGTCTTAAGTATTGATCTTTATTCATATCTTAATAAACAAGGAGCAGCATTGCTTTTCATACTTACATATAGACAAGTGTCCTCCTTAAAAACCTAATAATGCACATTAAATATCTCAAAACAAAAGTAATGTAATGATATTTTATATTTTGAACTTCTGCACAATAAAGTAATAAGTATAAATGTTTGATTTAAGTTATAAATCAATGAAATCTCCACCCCTCCTTATACCCCACTGTCTTACCTCCCCACCCCTAACTAGGACACAATCTTGTGCAGCTTTTAGTGGTAGGGCTATGGGCCCACACAGTGCACCCCTACAGGGTTACAGTATTGTGAGGTGATGGGGACAAATGGGACAGTGGTGGGAAACACTGGTCACTTTACAGCACATCTGTCAGAAAGTAAGGAGCATGCTAAACACCACCTCAGAGAGGGTGCACGGAATTCGTACTCACATACACAGCTCTGCGGGTTGTACGGAACTTGTAATAGATGTAAAGACTGAGTAAATGACTAGTTATTAATAGAGAGAGTTTTAAATTATAAACTGGTGATATTTAAATGTGTAGCTTATGGCCATAAAATATTCAGCAACCTGTTCCAGCTGTCAAAGATCAAAGCTAACTTTTTTCAATTGTCTTCTTTTTAGTGACAGATATATTTTGGGGTTTAAAACTCCCTATACATATTGCAACAAGTTTCTTTTGGAACTTTGGACCTTGAAATAGGTGCTTTATATATGCAGTAATTATAAAGGGCTTATCTTTGAGGTAATTAAACGGTAATAGTTTGAAAAAATGTCAGGAAAACCCAAGTTTTGTTTCCTAAAATGGTTGGTGAAACAGTCATATAACAGACATAATAGGATTTGGGATGAAACATTATTTATTATAAACTGAAGTGATGATTTATCAGTATGTTCATACTTTTCCATAATTGCAAAGCACAGAAAACCAAGCATGTGTGTGTAGGGCAACAAAACTATGGATTTAAAAAAAAAGTTTCCTTACAAATTTCGTAAATATTTTTATCAACTGTCTAAAAAAGAGGTTATCTGGGAGATAAATCAGATTAAGTAGCCTCAATATATTTGTGAATGAGTTCAGTCCAATACATCTGATACCTTCTTACAACTCTCCGAGATGTACACTAGCTAGGTCAGTTTCTTAAGATATTCAACAATAGATCTTGCGTTCAACCAAGAATAGTTTAACATGAAGAACAGTGTGTGTAGGTGAAGAAGCAATTAATATCAATCGTTTAGACAAATGTCTAACATGTATTGAAGCAGTTTTGAAAAAAAAGATAAAAGTTTCAATTCAGGCATAAAAAGTTTGTTGACTGATAAAAGAAAAGTTGTTGTTAGAACCCAGTTTACTTTATTTCACCTAAAATCTGAGGATTCATATAATCCCTAATAATGATAGAAATCTTTATAAAATGGTAAATTGTGAAGAAACGTCTTCCAAAGTACCCGTATCCAAGAAGGGAAACCCCATAGCTTCAAAAAGTAGGTTTTAACCCAAATTCCACCTGCGGGACTACAGAGCTGGGGTGTGTTTGTCAAAAGAGATAAGTCTTCTGATGATTTCTGAAAACAGATTCTAGGGGGTTAGGGGGTGTAGTGGGTAATACCCTCGACCTCCCACCTCTGAGGTCAGCAGTTTGAACCCCGGACTGGACCATATATATATTATATGTAGTTGCTTACAAATGTCTGGCAGTTTACAGTGCAAATTCTTGACCACCTCTTATGTACTGGTTTCCTGTGCCCTTAAAAGTACCTGTCATGAATTAATATAACAAGCGATTGAACGCGATGTTAAAGCTAAATAAATTAAATAAAATTAAAACCAGATTCTGATATTTCCAAAGGCGTGACAGCTTGGGGAAGCTTATTCCATTCAATGGTGATGCAAACGAAAATAAATGTCTGCTTTATTTTGTATTGAGTCGAGAGAACAGATACTCGATTTACTTCAAGGCTTCTAGGCACCTATGACAATACAAGCAGATACAATCCTATAATTTTAAGGTTTAATTGAAATAACTTGTCTGATGAACCCTATAGATACAAGCTGGTCACAATACGAACCCACATGACAATTGTTTTATTTTAAAGAATTCTTGGTGAGTATCATCAGCATATAACAAAGACATTCAGTTAAATGACCAGAGCCTCATTGGTTATGGTCTTGTTTGGAAAAAATATCATCAATATGTGATGACTACAGAGGCTTGTATTTGGGCAGATTGTATTGGACTGCATTGATCTGGCTGATGAACAGGACAGAAAACCCCATTTTTGACATTTGGACTGACTGGATCTTATTTTATCAATTGTCAATAATGTTCTCAGTGACTTATGTATGTTTTAGCACATATCTCAGTTACCATTAAATTTTCTAATTTTAATTTGAAAGTTGACTGATGTCAAATATTTTAGCTGTTAATCAGATTTACAATTTCTGCTGATAGCATGTTAAATACAACATGCAAACTGCAACTGTTTAAGAATGACTTCCAATATGCATAAGAAAAGTGATACAACTTATTTTGTGTCACCAAACCATGACTACATGCAATGACATAATGTGGCAGTCAAATTGTTACAATGCAAGCTTTGACTACCCAATATGAAGCCAGTGATGAGTGAATTAAATGAATAAATCATCAGTTGACAATGGCAAGGCTTGATGCAGCCTATTTTTATTTTCAAACCCACACCATTAAAAAAGGTACAAAAATACCACAAAACACACAAAGTGCTGTTTGCTGGTCTTGTGTATTAATCATGCACATTCAATTATTTCAATAGCAAGTCAATTTGAAATTGTGATTTTTCTTTCGCCAAAAGGCAGGCTCTGTCACATTGAATCTCAGAGCTGTAAAGCTCCAGTCTATTAATGCTACTTTTGTGGCACTAGCTTGTCATTGGCTGACAGTTTAGCCAATAGAATGTGGGGGAATTGGTAAGCATAAGGAGAGAGGGCTTAACAGATTTAGTGACATCTCCTTATAAAGAGACTGACAAGGCTTTCTGATTTCACTCAAATCCACAAGACTGTTTAACACATCAAAACTTCACATTCCATCCGCAGATAAAAGGATCTTATGTTACACTGATTAAATAACTCGGAGAGAAATAGATAAAAAGTAGAACTATCCATATTATCAGACGACAATAGATCTACTAGTTTCAATAAATGCGTGTCTTTTGGAAGTGTGCATTTTTACTCAGATGAAAAGAAGGTAGGTAGGACTCACTTTTAACTTGGTAAATGTTAGATTATTTATTTCTCAACCTTGTAAAATATCAATATAAATATATATATTTTTCTCAATCTATTAAATATATTATCTAAAATCTTACCTATCTTTCTCTCTTTCTATTTTTTTGCTATTTGTATTTTTTTTAGAAAATTTTTGATCAGATTAAAAACTGCAAATCTCTCAATGACATCTTTAGCCAGTTCTTTTGTGACAGAGAGTTTTAGAGTCACCTCTTGTGTTTAATGTGTGACTGGTAGACCTATCTCTTATTGTTGACACTCTGAAGATACACCTAGCCCATTGCACGCGAATAATGTTTATTTGTGGTCAAAATGGGCAGATTGCACTTGTGACAAGGACTTAAATTCAAACCCCTTTGAGTTGTTTTCCTGTAAAGTTGAAGTTAAAGATAATTGCCAGTGACAGAGGGTTCTAATGATTTCTCTGACAATCCACTGATTGTGACAGAAGAGAGCCAATTTGTCCTAGACAGACCTATATACATAAAGGGATGAGAATGGAACAGTTTTAAAGCATTCCAGCAAAAGACTCAACTCATTATGGCCAGAGCTTCTTACTTCACGGCTAGTTGGACCCGATCATTTACACGGGTTTACGTTTGTATAATGAGGGGGAGTATTAGAAGCCCAGCCTGTTATTTGGAACTATTGGTTTTGGGTAATCTCACGTGAAATGAGCACATAAGGAATGGCGACATTTTCTAACTGGGTCCCTTTATCTGAGATGATAGAAAAAACGTTGAAACTGGGGGTGTTTTCACGAGGTGAGATTTCTCTAGTATGTTTGTAATAGGAGAGAAAATGATAGGAACTCTCTTAAAAACACAGCCATCCCATTGTCTTTATCAAAATAAATCCAGTGTCTTTTCTGTGTGTACAATGGCCTTCTGTTGTCATATTCAGGTGTATCATGTTTTCTCTACTCTTATTGTTGTAGGTGAATATGCACCCGGGGAGTGCCACAGTTTCTGGCATTATCTGCGAGAGTTTTGATAGACACGGTTGTGAATTTGAAGCTGACTTCGAGGAGGACCTAGAATCACCCACTGTGACGTCACGTCCCACTTCTCCTGCTAGTGGCAAGCTTCAACAGCACCTAGACAGCAAGTCCTGCTACCCTTGTCCGGACTGTGGTAAAAGCTTCACAACATCCAGTGGACTAAAGCAACACCAGCACGTACACAGCAGTGTGAAGCCTTTCCAGTGTGAGGTGTGCTTCAAGGCTTACACCCAGTTCTCTAACCTGTGTAGACATAAGAGAATGCACGCAGACTGTAGGCAACAGATCAAGTGCAGAGAGTGTGGGCAGGCCTTCTCTACAATCCATTCACTCAACAAACACAAGAGATACTGCGAGAGCATCTCTAGATCCAGATTCTACAGGTTCAACACCATGAATAACAACAGAGGATTGGCTACCAGATCATCCCACCCATCAGGTGCTCAGATGAATCTCCCCAACAGCCCTCTACTGCTAGGAAGCAGTCATGTGTCCACTGGGCATGCGCAGACATCTCTGCTACACGCAGCTTTCCCTCAGATCAGTGGATCCTCTCCCCAGCTGTCAAACTGGTACCAGTCTATGATCAAAGCATATACAGGAGAGCAAAAAATGGAATCTGATGGGTCAGAAATCTCTCCCAACTACCTCATCTCCCCAGACAGCACATCCTCTCTACACCAGGTTGTCACAGTATCAGAATCAGAGGAAGAAAATAATAACATGGCTGATAGCACAGAAGACAGACTCACATCTCCACTACACGATTCAGCTAAACAAAAGAGAAAAGAGAAATCCGGGGGCAATAAAGTAAAGCTTGGGAACCAGTACATCTTCAGACCTTTTGCAGACTCCGAAGAGGAAGACAATGATGTTGCTGGAGAAAGAAAGACTGAAACAAAGAGAGAATCTCCACTGGACCTGAGCATCCATGAAAAAGTCCTTTGTGAGTCAGGCAGAATTTCTCTTTCACAAATATCACCGGCATCCAGTTCTTCTTCAACACAGTCTGTGTCTATTGCACCTAAGCCATCTTTCATAGAACCAGTACTGAAACCCAGTAATGTATCATCTCCAAAGTTAGCAATAATCAAACCTATGACCAGCAGACAACCAGAAAAGAGGCAAGCTCTGGCATCACAGAGTCTGCATTCCACAGGGAGTCCAAGGTCAAGTCATCCAATGGATGTACTGAAATCCACAGGACTTGGTAGAGGTACAAGTATGAATGCTGGTGAAGATAGACACAACTTTTTGGATTACCTCAAGACTCCAGGACTGAGTCGACAGAATGATCTGTTAATGTTAAGACAAGCTCAATTGGCTGAACTAGAGACCATGGCAGGGTGGCATGTTCCAGAAGTGAACAGAAACTACCTTAAGCAGACCTCAGACATGTACAATAACTACTTGGCCAGACTTAAACAGGTCCCAGTTGTTAATCCAGTCTACGGGGCCTTTTGGGGAGGAGCTTTCTCAAAACATAAATATTCCTGCAAGTTCTGTGGCAAGGTCTTTCCTAGGTCTGCAAATCTAACCAGACACCTGCGCACCCACACTGGAGAACAGCCTTACAAATGTAAGTACTGTGAGAGGTCATTTAGTATTTCATCTAACCTTCAGCGTCACATTAGAAACATTCATAAGAAAGAAAAGCCTTACACATGTACACTGTGCGGTCGTTGTTTTGGTCAGCAGACCAATTTAGACAGACACATGAGGTCACATGAACTTCAGGATGTTTTGGCTGGAGACGAGCATGATTCTGAAGACATTTGCCGCGAATCTTCCCCGGAACCGGAAGTGTGTGGGGAAGGCTCTAGTAGTTGCATGGTGTTTCCCGATCCGAGTATGTGCCAGAAGGTCATACATGAAGAAGATCAGATGACAGACGATGGTTTAATGGAAGATGAAATAGTGGACTAAATAACACAGTTTTATCGCTTTCATTTGTGAGTTTTTTTAAATTCAGAACTGCTATGTATGGGACAATTGGGTATGTTTTAATTGCTTTTTACACACTGTTTAAGTGAAAGTAAGTGTTTGTGATTGCATTTTGTCTGACTCAATATTCCATAATATAGAATTTCACCATGCATGCTATCTGTATTGTTTTTTTGTAGTGTTCATGCTATATCTTCCCTAAGTTATTGAGTTCATCAAGGTGTTTATATGTGGAGTTTACATTTCATTTTTCCCGACTATATTTCTGTGAGATAAAGTCTCATTTGTAACATTCCATCTATGATATAATTACCACGTTATAATATTAAGTTTTTAAAAAGCTTCTAAATATTATATTATTGTTGTGGGGGAGTTGTTATTGTTTTAATGTGTATTTATGTCAATATTATTGTTATATATACATGTGTATTTCTGGGTATTTTGTGCAATATTCTAAATACATAAATTATGCTTATTCAAAACTTGTTGTACTTCTTTGTTATCGTCAAATTATATCCTAACATACAAACATATTATCCTCATTAAACAACAAATCAAAATAATAATTTATTTCTTTCATGTAAAAATTCAAATAATTGCTGTTTAAGTGAATAATTATTTGAAGCTTTGTACCTAATTTCATCTTTGTAACATATTTTTAGAACTGACATTTGATTTTTGACAGAAAACAAATGGTAGAATTTGTTTTAGAGGATGTTTGTTCACTGAAGTGTGATGTTGATACAGGTTGCAAGTATCAGAAACTTCTTCAGCACATCTGCCCATGAAAAACTATAATTGTAACTTGTAATCTTGTAATTAAACACGTGTAATAATATCTTTTCTGCCAAAACAAAATTATTATTGTAACAATAACTTTTCCAGAATAGATTTGTAAAGACCCTTTTTATTAAACGAAACAACAAAAGAACAATAATTTCCATATTTCATTTTTGGACAATAATACCCTGTAAAAAGTGTACAAGTCAGACAGAACACATTATAGACACTCGAACCAGTTGTCAGACCCTCTTACAATTCTATCCATAAACCACATTAACAGCTTTGCACCTTGCATGCAATGGGGACTTGTCAAGCTGGCATCATCAGTCAGCTGTAACAGCACCAGCTACCCACCAATCAGTTCCATCTTCAAGGTTTCTGATGATAAAGATGTCTGGTACTAAATAGAGAGGGTCCACAATAGTCTCCAATAGACATGATACGAGAAAAGTGGGGAGGGAGTGACTTAGACTGTGCAGAAATGACAAGGTAATGTCAGCATCCATTCCCTCCATTAAGATGTCAGCAAGGGGGTTCTTCACAATGATAAAGCACCAGTCTGAATTATCTAGTCTTCCTGGGTGCTTCAGCGTCTGCTTGTGATTCCAACTCTCCACACGATTACAGAGATTCACACCTTTTGATGGGTAAAACCCACCCCTTCATTTCTCTCATCACCTTGTCACGCAAAGAGGACATCTTCTTCAAGTGGCCATCTAGTTTTAGGAAGAGGGTGGGGAAATAAAACAGGGGTATCATATCTGCATGTTGTAGCTAGGATTAGCTGTGCAATGAACTATTGTTTAACTGAGATTAAAGGGGTAAGATAGACAGAATTATTAGGGAATAATTTCGGAGAATCATGGCACTTAATGCCAAAATTGTAAGACTAGAAGGATTTATGGACAATGCTGATGACAATGGATTTCTGTAAAGTACATAAAGATAGTAACACTGAATTAGCTTATATACAGTTTGTATTTACAATGCAAAACTAAATGAGTATTGGTTCTGAACATATGAATAAATAATCACTCCATCACTGAGGTACTCCTCTAGCTTGAGTATATTGTGAAGGCACATTTGTCACAGAATTTGAGTGTCACACTCACATTTTTAATATTGACCTGGGAATATATTTAAAGATGTTTTTGATAGATGATATCAGGAAAATAGACACTATCGCTTTACCAAATGGTCCATAAGATGGCTATTTTAAACTTATATCAAAATATTGTCTCTGCAATATCATTCCAACTGTTTGTTGGTATTTTGGCTGGATTAACCGATTTATAACCTCAAGTTTGTCATCTTTTACCCAGATATAATAGGACATCCATATTGAGCTACCAGAAAAGCAGTTGCAATATTTACAATTGTTTAGATTGTAAGGGTAACTGATCACAGATTATGCATTTAAAAGAATAACCTCGAACTGAAAACACATTCAATTATTCACGTATCCACCCAACTACCTTTGTTCAACATCAACCATCGTGATTCTTTGAAAATTATACACGAATTCAACCAGATTCTTAAGTTGAACAAAATACTGAATAATTATAAAAAGTATGGTCATATACCTTAATCGTTAAAACACAATAACCACAAATAACTAGATATGAAACTGCTGACAATTATTGGGATATGGTTTTGGTGGGTTTTGACACCCATTCCACCAGAGTAAATGGATTCAGTAAGGTATGGATACTGAGGTTTCCAGCAGAGCTGGATGTCAGGAAATTGAAAGAGGAAATTGCTTAGAAGCAGATCTCTTTGAGTAGGGTTCCCCTGCACCGTGTGTGGGATATTCACTGCTTAATATCTGACACAATGGACACACCAACTCCATTATCTACTGCAGGTCACAGAGACAAGGGCTTTTGCTATATTATAACTCAAATTTGTCATTCCTAACCCTGTCTGAAATCTATAACAGTATGCAAAATTTGACAACAAATTACAACATGTCCAAGTACCTATTATGCTCTATATAGGCTATATATAAAGTCATTGTTGAGAAGTCACTTAAGTTAAGCTTACACTTAACATTCACTGAACATTAAACACATGCTTCTGAGGATTGGGATGTTTTCAAACTGAAGACGGCAAAAAAATAAATAAATTCCATCACATGTGATTGCTTAAACTTAACGACCAACTGTACTGAAATCTTAAGTGAATATTTTGCTTTTCATTTTTCTTGTATACAGAGGTGACAGATCCACGAAGGGTGGAAAATCTAGGAAATGCATGATAAAAGTACCATCACAGTACAAGTTTAAATAAAAGCTCTGAGTTTTACTCATATTTTGCTGGCATACAATATTTCTTTTGGCGACGAGGATAAACTTTTGTGTATTATTTAATTTTTCTCAACAGATTGTAATAACTTTCAAGCTAGTGACATTACTGGTGTGACAAAGGAAAGGGACATTTTGCTGACAGTTTGTGGATCAGAAATCTGTGGTTTGATCAGGAATTTATTGTCTCCTGCCAAACCAGATACTAAATTATATGATCAAATTTCAAAACTGGTAGAGAAACATTTAAATCTTAAGCGATCACATGTTGTAAGAAGATTTAGATTCTACAACAAAATGAGAGGAAATAGTCAGAGTGTTTCTGATTTATGGCTGAAGTAAGGCAACTTTCAGAGGACTGTGAGTTTAGGGAGACTTTAGAAACATGTTGAGGGATAGATTAGTAAGTGGCATTGATGATACTCAGGTCCAAAAGAGGCTACTTCAGGAAAAGGGGCTAGATTTTAATAAGGCTTTTGATCTAGCCTAGGCTATGGAAGCAGCAGCAAGAAATACTGCTGACCTTCAACTCTCAGGTAGTAGTTCTTCAACAGTCCATGCACAGCTGGATAGTCCACCAAGACAGTCCAAGGCACAGAATTCTCATGCTAAGAAAAGTTTTCAATGTGACCCATGTTAAAGGTGTGGCTCTGAGCATGGCCCAAATGGATGTTCATTCAAATCAGCCAATTGCTTCAAATTTGACAAAGTGGAACATATTCAGAAGATGTGCAGAACACCCGTAAGCATACGAGGGGGGAAAGCAAACGGGGACGAAGAAAAAAGGATCCAGACATAGGCAGATGCATCAAGTAGAGTTAACCACAGCAGATACCCAGTCAAGTGAAGAACATGAATTCAACTTGCTTTCATGTAGTGAACACAAGATTAACCCATTCAAAGTTCAGGTCAACATTAATGCAGTACCAGTAATAATGGAACTGGACAATGGAGTCTCCGGGATAATGTACCAATGAGAAAGTGTACCAGCAGATAAGTGAGGGACAACAAAAGCCAGAGTTACAGGAATCAAAAATTGTTCTACAATCCAATACTGGACAGGCAGTCCCCATTGTAGAGTCAGCTACCAAGATCAATCTAAAAAACTGCCAGTAATAGTCGTGAAATGCAAAACAAAAAACATCTATTTTGGGCAGAGACTGGATGGAGGAACTTGGAATAGATTGGTATGAAATAAGACATCTTCAATAAAAGCAAACTTGATGGACTTCTGGAGAAATACAAGGAGGTGTTTGAGGAAGACCATGCCATATTCCGTAAAGTTGAAGTCAAATAAAGGTTTTCTCAGAAGCTCAGCCTCATTATTTCAAAGCAAGACCAGTACCCTATGCAGTATGCACTGAGGGGCAAAATTATCACTTGGGGTGTTTAGGCACCCCAGATGTCAGTCCTGCCCCTAAGGCATTTGTATGTGTGTGTATAACCTTAAAGTCAGACTTTAAGGTACCAGTCTGATGTTGCCACTAACCAAGTGACCTAAGGTTACCAAGTGATGCTATAAACAAGCAATCTTATTGGGGGCCTCCCTGATTTACAGTTTTTAACTCCTGACCCTTAGCAATCTAAACTTTGGTGTCACATTGAATTTGAACTTGGAGGGAAGACATGTTGAAAAACTTTATTTCTAAGCTTTTAGTTTTTTATTTTTCATTGTTCTTAGGCTTTTAAATTGTACAAAGTGTAAATATTGGACGGTCCTTTATCCGTAACAAGTCTTTTAAGCCTATAGTATTATATGCAGGATTATGTGTGTGACATTAGAATGCTGAACTGAACTTTGTGTGACACGTCAAGTTTCTGACGCCAGGAGATCTGATTCTTAGTCATCTTGTCAACCTCAGGCTTTTGTGTTTTGCACATGAGGGACGGTCTACCCTATATTCATTTTGCGCATTTTATGCTAATTTGGTCGAGTTTTCTGTCAATTTGTCCCTATTTTAAGCCTGAATTTGCCAAGATTGCTGGTGAATCGTGTGTGTGCATATATTTTCAGTAACTGAGACTTATTAAATAACAGGCAATATGCCAGATAAAAAGCAAAGTTGCAAGACTTGTAAAACTAGACATCTACCACCTACAGGGAAAAAATGCCAATTCAAAAGTACTGTTGATAGTGATAAATCTGTATCTAATGGACTGCGAGATGCTGCCGTTTCAAGTAAGTTGCTTGACACAGATCAGGCGGATCTGGGCGGACAGCGGCTGCAGCTGGAGATTCTGTCACAGTTGAAGAAGGTATCGCAACGACTCGACATGGTGGAGGACCAGGTTGCGGGTGGGGTGCAGCAGGCGACTCAAGCTTCAGTAGGATCACCATCACCAGCAACTGGAAAGTTAAGTACAGACAGTGTCATTGTTAGTTCTCAAAAGTCAAAAAGAAGTAAAAAGTTCAAACCCCCTGTAGAATCTAGTACTTCATCTTCGGATGACAGTGATAGTGACATTCCCTCCCTAGATAAACTTAGATCTCATGGGTTACAGAAGAAAGTTGATCGTAGGATCCGAGACTTGGATCAGAGTTCACACCTCTCAGGTAGTGATAGTAAGTTAAAACACAAATCTAAAAGAGGTGGAAACGTTGATGTGTCGGTAAAAAGAAAGGTTTCATGGCCCCATGAGCCCATTTTGGGTGGAGTCAGTAGACAGAGAGTAACGTATGACCAGTTATCCCTCACCCAGTGGGTGCAGGGCTTTTGTAAGAACATTCTGGAGCAAAAATCCTCTGATAGAAGAGACATAATGGTATCCTATCTGAGTGATCTAATGGAGGACGCCACGGACTTTTCCTGGCAGGGGGCAAAGGCAGCACATGCTGTGCTGCTATGTGAAATGGAGCGGGGTTCCCTCCAGTGGGAAGATCTGGATCGCATTGATCGAATCCGTAGGGCCCATGCTCAGAAACACGTGTCAGGTAGGTCAGGGTGGGCCAAACCATTGGATCACTCAAGTAGGAAGCCATGGTATTGCAAAAATTATCAATTTGGAACTTGTGTTCACTCACGTGATCATGAATCAAATGGGAAAATTCACAAACATGTTTGTTCATTTTGTTTGGCTGGGGGCAGGCAGGTGGGGCATCCGGAAAAAGAATGCCCACACAAGAAAAGCTCAAAAAACGAACAAGCAGCTGCCCATCATTAGGATGCAGCAGCTGCAGCTTGGCTGAGTGCAATGATAGACAAATACCGGTTTCTGAGATTGTAGGTGTCACTAGTGTTTGTCCTAGTGATGATGTAGTGTCACATGTTGTAACTAATGTCAAAGATGAGAAACAGTATAAAACAAGGTTTTTGTACAATAAGTCAGTAGTTCCTAGTCAGGTTGACGCCTTATTGGCTGCAAGGCGTCACAAATGTCAAGTGTCAAACACAAATACCATCAGGTCACGTGTCTTTGGTAGAACAGTAAAGCAAACTAATGCTGTCAGCTTTCATGCTGGCTGTGTCATGTCTGAGGTCGCACACAATGATCTAGGCCACCCCAGTGTCCACTCCAATAAAGGCGTTGACCACGGTGCTAAGTGTCATGATATTGATGTAGTTCAAAATTCACCTCAAAAACAAACTGCAATTGAAACTCCTGGGTTTGAATCCAAATCTCCTGGGTTCGAACCCCTCATATCTGGGTTTGAATCTTGTGACTGTGACACAAAACTCAGTATGTCTGGTTGTGCTCCTGGGGATGTGGTGATAGCAGAACCCAGTGGTCAGGAGTTTGAATCCTCCCATGTAACTGATTCGGCTGCTCCCACGTATGTAGGTCAAAAGTCTAGCAAGCTAGACAATGTGTCTGTTGGTAAGTCTGAATTGACTTCCTCAGAAAGTCTTGGTCCTGGGTTTGAATCCGGGGTTAAAACAGGTATCATCACAAAGTCCCGACCTAGTGTGAACGCAGTCACAGATGAGGTAAATCAACTGTGTCCAATTTATGATGTAAACAATGTAGGCATGGAAGACAAGTTTGTAAACACAATTATCTTTGCAAATCAAGGAAGGACAGATTTCCCCCAAGGTGTGAACACTCCCATTTTTAATCAATGGCAGAGTCAGGTCGATTTTCAATTTGGCTTTGTTCCCCTAGGTTGCCAATTAATGCCAAGTAGTGTCAAAACTGTCAATTCCCATGATTACTCACCCATTGAAATGCATCAAATGGTTAGGAAAACTGGTAAACCCAATTTTCTGCAAGCTCGCCTACCTGTTGCGTCACAACTGAATGTTGATAAATGGCAAAGTCTTTTGACTGATTACTGGGACCAGCAACTGTTGCAGTTGCTGCAGTTTGGGTTCCCACTCGATTTTAACAGGGGTTGCCCTTTGAAGCATGAGGCTGGTAACCATAGTTCAGCTGATGAATTCCCCTCAGATGTTGACGCGTACATAGAGGAGGAATGCAAGTTTGGTGCTCTACTAGGTCCATTTCACCTCAACCCCATTGAAAATGCCCACAATTCGCCATTCATGACCAGACATAAGCCCAATTCAGATAGACGCAGGGTCATTATTGACTTGAGTTGGCCCCTGGGGGCTTCAGTGAACTCTGGTATTGATAAGAATACGTACCTTGACGCCCCGTTCACGTTGACGTTTCCCACTGTGGATGACATTACGTCAGAGCTAAAACGCCTTGGGCCTGGCGCCCTTCTGTACAAAATAGACGTAAGTCGAGCGTTCCGTCATGTTAAGGTAGACCCTGGCGACTATGACCTCCTGGGACTGCATTGGCGTCACGCGTACGTCGATACGTCCGTTCCGTTCGGGACGCGGCACGGAAGCCAGATTTTTCAACGTTTAAGTGACGCAGTGCGTTACATAATGCGTCAGAGGGGCTTCCGTGTCATTGACTACATTGACGACTACGTTGGTTTCGGCGTTCCGAGCGTCGCGCGTGCGTCGTTTGCGTCATTGTTCGAACTCATGCAACAGTTAGGTCTTACTGTGAGTGACAAAAAATTAGTACCTCCCAGCACCAAAGTTGTGTGTCTGGGTGTGTTAATTGATACTGAGAATGGCACAGTTTCCATTCCCCCAGAAAAATTGCGTCAGATAAATGACATGGTCAAGGAATGGCTCAGTAAGACAACCTGCACTAAGCGTCAGCTTCAATCCTTGCTTGGTTTGCTCTTATATGTGCACAAATGTGTCAAACCGGCTCGTGCCTTCTTGAACCGTATGCTAGCACTGCTTAGATCTGGCCATGCCAATCAAAAAATTGAGTTGACCTCTGACTTCCGACGTGACCTTAGGTGGTTTGGGAAATTTTTGCCACTCTACAATGGAATCTCCTTGTATGATCACAGACCTGTGGATTTCACATTGGAGCTGGATGCCTGTTTGACTGGTCTGGGTGGAAGGTGGAGCAAGTTTGTGTATCACCTCCCCATAATTCGTGGTTTCATGAATTTTTCCATTGTCCACCTTGAGATGGTAAACATCTTGCTGGCAGTAAGATTATTCCAAGTGCATTGGTCTGGCCGCAAGGTACTGGTGAAGTGTGATAATGAAGCTGTGGTGTCAGTACTTAGGTCGGGCAGGACTCGTGACCCCTATCTTGGGGCTTGTGCCAGAAATATCTGGTATGTTTCGGCCCTGGCCGACATTGACCTTCAATATGTCCACATCAGGGGAGTGGACAATGGGGTGGCTGACCTGCTGTCTCGCTGGATAGGCAGTCCTAGTGATTTCAGTAAATTGTTGTCCCACATACAAGACCCAGTGTGGGTCTCAGTGAATGAAAAATTGTTGGATATAGATCCTGAATTGTAAATCATTTTGTTATTAAGGTGATATCCCCAGCAGGGGCCAAATGCTTACAGATACATACATGCTAACAGTTGCTATACTTTGTTGTAGATAATGTGGCCTTGAGGTCTCTGTCTCAAAAAGCAGCATCTAGAACTCAGGAGGCCTTCAGACCCAAGACAAAGCAAGCGTATACAAAGATGTTCAGGGTCTTCATAGCCTTCTGTGTCTACATGCAAGTCACCATGGTGGAAATCGATGTCAATGTCATATTGTGTTTTTGTGAATGTCTGGTTTCCAATAATTGTTCTGTCAGTATGATTGCTAACTACTTGTCGGCCATAAAGGCCAATTTTGTAATTTATAACATGTCTTATTCTCTGCTTGATCACCCCAGGATCAGATATTTTCAAAAGTCAATGCGTATAAACAGGTCTTTGGCTTTGACCTCTCACAATGTAATTGACCTTTGCATGTTAGCTCGGATTTCTGAATCTTGTGACCACCTTAATTTCCCAGAGGTGTTCAGGGCCATTTTTCTCACCGGTTTCTTCGGGTTTTTCAGATTGTCAAACTTGGCTCCCCACTCCATCTTGACCTTTGACCCATCTCGTCATTTGACAGGTCATGACCTTTTCTTCACCAAAAATTTGGTGAAGATTTTGATTAAGTGGTCTAAAACCATGCAAAACAGAGATGCTGTTCAGGTTATATCACTACCTAAAGTTTCAAATCGGGCTATATGCCCTTTTAGGGCCCTTAAGGCCCTCAAAAAATTTTATCCTATGACGGCTACCCACTCTGCATTTCAAATCCACACATCTAGTGGTTGGCAACCACTTACAGATTCAAGAGTCAGAAAGGCCCTAAAGTCTGTTAATATGACCTTGGGTTTGGATCCAGCCTTTTTTACATATCATTCTTTTCGCAGGTCTGGGGCAACATTTGCTTATAACGCCCATGTCCCCATTCAACAAATAAAGCGCCATGGCACTTGGTCCTCTGAATGTGTCTGGAGGTACATTCAGTCGGACCATGTGTCAGGGGAGGCTCTGGCTTTTGCACTGGCTGATGTGATAAATGCTTAATGTCACTACCTCTACTGTTGGGGTTGAGGGATTACATATTACATATTATTATCTTTTACTTGTAATTTTTAGTAACCTTGTAAACCTTTAGGCCTCTTGACCTTCAGCTCTCAGGGTGACCTTCAGTTGACCTTATGTGAATCAACACCTCGGATTAGAGGTCCTTCTTGACATCAATCACCTTTGACCTACTGGTCAGTCCTGTAACCTCTCAAGGTCACCCTCTCTGCTTGGGCCAGGTTGGCTTTTAGGTATTTTTCTTTGTAAACCATTCTCTAATTTTTGTCAGCATGATCATATTATGGACAATGACTTTAACTTGTATTTATCATGCTGAAGATTGTTTTAAATGTCTATTTTACAATGACCTGTAAATATTTCTTAGACTTAGATATATATATATATATAACTTTTATACGTAACTTTTACTTTGTTAAATGTATTAAAATCAAGTACCCTCAACCCAGTGTCTTTTAATGTCTTTGGGGTGGGGACTGTCACTTGGGGTGTTTAGGCACCCCAGATGTCAGTCCTGCCCCTAAGGCATTTGTATGTGTGTGTATAACCTTAAAGTCAGACTTTAAGGTACCAGTCTGATGTTGCCACTAACCAAGTGACCTAAGGTTACCAAGTGATGCTATAAACAAGCAATCTTATTGGGGGCCTCCCTGATTTACAGTTTTTAACTCCTGACCCTTAGCAATCTAAACTTTGGTGTCACATTGAATTTGAACTTGGAGGGAAGACATGTTGAAAAACTTTCCCAGCCCTCCCTCCCTCTTATGCTGTAAAAATAATTAGAGGGATTACATATTACATATTATTATCTTTTACTTGTAATTTTTAGTAACCTTGTAAACCTTTAGGCCTCTTGACCTTCAGCTCTCAGGGTGACCTTCAGTTGACCTTATGTGAATCAACACCTCGGATTAGAGGTCCTTCTTGACATCAATCACCTTTGACCTACTGGTCAGTCCTGTAACCTCTCAAGGTCACCCTCTCTGCTTGGGCCAGGTTGGCTTTTAGGTATTTTTCTTTGTAAACCATTCTCTAATTTTTGTCAGCATGATCATATTATGGACAATGACTTTAACTTGTATTTATCATGCTGAAGATTGTTTTAAATGTCTATTTTACAATGACCTGTAAATATTTCTTAGACTTAGATATATATATATATATAACTTTTATACGTAACTTTTACTTTGTTAAATGTATTAAAATCAAGTACCCTCAACCCAGTGTCTTTTAATGTCTTTGGGGTGGGGACTGAAAAAAAGAGCTGCGAAGACTACAATCTTAAGACATAATCACCCCAGTTGAGTTTTCTTAGTGGGCTGCTCCATTTGATGGCTTTGTTCGTATCTGTGGAGATTACAAACTAACGGTAAATCATGGGCCATTGTTGGATAAATATCCGATTCCAAGTTTGGAAGATCAGTATTCCAAACTGTCAAGAGGCAAGTTTTTCACCTAATTAAACCTCAATCATGGATATGAGCAAGTTTGTCTTGAAGAAGCAAGGAAAGAGCAAGGGCAGACATGATGCACATGCAAAGTTTAGGTATTTTGATGCAAATGATGCTGGGTATGTACATAATGGGGCTGGTGACTAAGGGATGGCTGCAGTGATCTAACAGCAAACCAGTCCAGCATCATACCAGTGTGAACTCGCAATAGTTATTTGGTCAAGAAACATGTTGATCAAATAAGATCACAAAGTGTAAGTTATCAACCTAAACCAGGAAAGAGACCATATCTAGGCATGGAAGCAGCCGAACCAGAACCTGAACGGGCTGAATACTGTCAAACTCTACCTCCAGAACCAGTAAGAATCACTGCAGCAGAATGTGACCTCAATGCAGAAACCCCAAATTTGTATCCTAGATGAATCCGAAAACAGACAGAATTATATCAAGTAGGTTTTAAATAATTGGGCCAGAATAATGGCCATGTTTTAAGTTTCCATTTCTGGTATTCTGGTAGTACTCAAGAAAAGTTCGGTATAGCCAGATTTTCAGATAAAAGTCCCACACATGCCATGTACATAAAATATATAGTTGTGTCTGTCACAAAATTGATAGTTTAAATTATTTAACTTTTCAAGATTTTTCACCTCTGCCAAAGAGATATTATTTTCATGGACCTTTGTTTTTCATTTTTGTTTCTTTGTTTGTTTAATTGTTAGCAGAATTACATAAATACTATAGTGGTTGTATCTTCCGGAAAAAAATCACAAGATGGGTTTTGGGCCAATGTAGATCCCTTTAAATTTTGTGCATGATCTGGATCACCGCCTGTTTACAAAAAAAAATCTGGATTATCTCATTTACTTATTATAACGTGCCATGGAGTAGGTATGCACCCCCTCGAATGCTCTTTTTTCAAACTTGTTTCTTTCTGCAACATTGTACTAACAAGTACTCTTTATGGAGAGAATAAAATGACGTCATTCACAGGGGTCTGTTGATAAAATATAGAATTGGCTCTTTTGTTATGCATAAAAAGTTAGCATAACTATGTCTTTAAAATTGTTGTATTTCATATATGCTTTCCAAATTATAGGCTTTTGCAATGGAATTGACAATGGTGACAACCTTAATATTATCAACAGCATTCATACTCATTAAATAATGTCTCTTGAATTTTGCTGTAAAGTGACTGAGTGTTGTGTAATTAATCCCACTCAGGTTTTGGACTTGAAAGAAGTGAGTCAATCACTCAATCCAGAATGGTAACAGGATTATGGTAGAACTGACAGAACCAACCAGCCATCTACTCACATTACTTCCGGGGGTCTGAATCCTAGTTATGAATTGAATTTAGAAAATTGAATGAAAACCCCTGCTACTCCGTGGGGAAGATACCCCCACCACCCTTAAAATTACCCCCTACCCTTCCCTGTGATGTAACCAGTGCTTAAGCTAAATGAACAATTAATACAATAGCATTGTTAACTGGTGAGTTGGTACAAATCATGGTTACCATTGTGGTTTAAATGGGGTAGATAGAGGACCGGCATCCTATGACTGAAATATGAAGGAAGGGTTGAAAGATGATGGTGTTATCAGAGAGGTTTGTCTGTCTGTTTACCAATAATATAAATTCATCTACTAACACTCTATCTTTAGAAAGAATGTTCAAACAACATGCCTTTTTGAAATCTAGCTCAAGCATTCATAGATTCTGTTCATTTGTCAACAAGATTATGAAAAACAACTGTATTGGTTTTGCATCAAATTGTCGCACTTGATGGATCTTAGTCTACTGTAGAATTGATTTAATTTTGGGAATGATCTGCTACCAATTCTGGATCCAGTATTTCCTACAAGGAATTTTGGACCTGGTTAAGCTATGAACTCTCTGACCGCTCTTGTCCAGCTATAATTTTGATAAATGCCACATCTTGGAGTTTGCCAAATGACAGTTCGTGTTTATTTGATCCATAGCTTTCTCGGTAAGAACATTATTTGAACAGGTGGATTCAAAAGTTGTTGTGTTCTTCGCTGGTGGTAGCTCTTTGGACGAGGTGGTTGCTTGATCAGGTTTGAGGGTATGTGGCTTTTGTAGCAGCTAGAGTTAAAGGTTTTATCCTACAATCTTTAAAAAATCAGCTAATAATTTGTATCAGAGGCATTATAATGGAAGCTTTGTTTTATTTTATGGACATTTCTCATATTTGCAACATTTTTTTTCAATGTAGGATATCAAATTTTTATGATGGTAACTCTGAGGGAATCCTACTGTTTTCACGATAAAGGTTAATGTGTTCAGTAATCTTCTGTAAATGCTAAACATAAAGCTGAAGAGAACATAACGAATCTTGTTTATATGAAGATATATATTGGCTATGTAGCTTTTCATGTTGTGGTAACTGGTTCACTCATTTCAATCTTACCACAGTTTGGTCACCAATCTTGCAGTCTGAATTCCTGGACCAGAACTAACAAAATGGTCTGCTCTCTTACCTTTGACATGTATACAAATCTTTCTCATTCATTTTTTTTCATTTCATTTTTACAATTGATCACATGTAAACACATGGGGTGTAGGAATAAACAGATTATTCAACTATTGGGAGCCCCCTTTGTTTACTCTTCAGTTTTCTCATATTTATAAATAAAAGCCGAGACGTTTTTAAGATTTCAGAAGTCAAAAGGCCGTCCCTTACCTGCAGAGAAGCGAGCAGGGTATTCAAGTGTTGACAGTAAGATGGACTCAAGTGACAGTTATGAAGAGATTCAATACAGAGTTATATAGGGAATGAATGACGCCCCTTGGCGAGTGAGGAGTGAATCATGTCCTCTCGTAGATGAAGAATGAAAACAAATGGTGAAAACCAGGATTGTCTTGTCACATCAAACACTAGTTTTAGGTTTAATTATTTGAGGGTCTCATGGGGACGAAGTAGATCTAACATATTTTATGAAATTGGGTAATATTTTTATTGCGTATAAATTTAGCTATTTTGAAGTTAATTTGACCAACAAAAGATTGGTTTTGTGTGTGGCTATCTCAACAATCTGGTAGCATTTTGAACTGGAAATTGAATTTATTTCCCATACAAATGTTCTTATAAACTCATCAGTGTTTGTTCAGTTAACTCAAAATTGTATGTAAGAGACACAAATGTAGTTTATCCTCAAATATATATAAATCTCTCAGTATGTTTAAAGCATTTAATCTCAGTAGAGTAGCATTTTAAGTGGTCATCTGAGCCAATATTTATCTGTCTCTACCTGGGATTGAACCCATGTTGTCTGTGTTCCTGGTTGAGTATCAACGTCCTTGAGGTTCTTTAACCTGCCACTGGGGTTAGATACGATTACAATACCCACCCTTCCGGGGTAGAGATGGGGATGAAGGGCAGGGTATATATATATATATATAAAATTAATTTTGTCAAGTTAATATTTGACGAAGCAGTTCGATTAAATTACCAAAAAAGGACATCTGACAATGTATGGATGTGTAATTGATGTTAACTGAGATGCTACTTTTAAAAAGTGATAAATACCATTATCACTAATGTACAAAATGACTGTTTCCTCACATCAATTATCTGTTTAACGCATTGACAAAAACACCGCCTCTTACAGCCATTAATATTAATAGGCTGATCATTATAGAGTTGGAGAAATCTTGTTAACCCTTACTGAATAGTCTTTATACAACAGTAACAGTCGGTGAAAAGTCAATCCAATTTAAGAGGTGTTCTCTGAGTTTGTTAGGTAAAAATAGTAAGCATTAGCCTTTATCTGGCTGTTTTTAAAAACTTTATTTAAGCGTTATTATTTCTTCATTCAGTAATTGGACACTGCATTCATAAAAACTACTTTCATTTGATGCAATAACAAGGAGGTCAACACCAAGATAGCATCCGTCAGCGTAAAAATAGTTATAGTGGTGCGAAGACATGTCTGAAAGGATGAGTTTTAGTTAGTGTCTAAAACAAGTTTTGGTTGTTTGTAGACTCTACTATCGGTGGCAATCTGTTCAACTTATTGCTGCAACTGCAAAACTTTGGCTAGCAACCTGTAAATATGCTATTACATGGGTATGTTAAACTTATTTGAAATAAAACTGAAACCTATAATTAAAACCCGTAAATTCCCCATTAACCATATCCAGCTATATTCTGCTTATTTGCTTAAATTATTTGTCATAATTGTGAGTTGTGTACACTTTTATGTTGATATATGTTAAACATACTCGTTATACATACAAGCTACATGCAATAAATACGGTTAAATTTTCCATTTCAAAAACCCCTCCTCCTGAATAATCTCCTTCTTTTTGACAATTATCTCCAAATACCATATTTGTGTGCTATCTCCCTCAGTATTGTAGTAATATACATCAATGTGCTTTAAATTTAAACCAAAAGTAAATATTTTAAACCTGAAAACTGTGTCCTATCATACTTTTAAAAGCTAACTGAAGTCTTTTCCGGGCTAAGTATTTGAGGAAGACTTGGCACTTCCAGAAGTCCATTAAGAAATCCAGGAGTGGAGAGGCCTGTGATTGATTCCCTCTGGTCTGTCCCCAGCTTCTCTACCACCCATCAAGTGCCATCGTCCCTGTAATAAACAGGGGATGGAGCCATTTTCTCTTGATTTGCCAGTAATGGCTTGATTATGAAAGCCCAATTTCGTCAATTGAGAGACGTCTTAGAATGGATATCTCCACTGCTCATTGAAATGGGCGAAAATTGAATCCCATTGACACTGTTATGGAGGATCTTATCACAGAGGAAGAAAAAGCCATTTGAGGGGGTTTTCCTGGCTGTATCAAGATAAATACCTTTTGATAGACTCAGACAAGCCTTTTTCTGTGCTTTAAAAGGCAGTGACTTATTGACAGACTTTTCACCTGATTCAGTCAACTTCCATGTGATTTAGGTTACATTTCCATTTCAGTTTACATTCCAAATACACTCAAGAAGATTAGAAAATAATAAAAAAATGTTTAACAGAAGACCCTTTTAAAAGTTGGTGATGCTAGAGTTTCTTTTTAGAGATTTGAATTAGGATTTAAAGTGAAAACCCCCTGTCTACTCTGTCATAAACAGGATTGATAATTTTAAACAATGCCACTATGTAGCCAAAATGTCACATAAAATATAATTTATAAGAACCGTGACTTTGATAATCACATAATTCCTGACTATTTCAACTACAAATAATTCAGTTATAACAATAAAGATTATCACAATATGTCCACCTAAAAGGATTTAAAAGGCATAGCACAGCACCAACTGAAGGTATGACAGCGCATCTGCAGATCTCTACCACAACTTACTGCCATGCATAAGGAAAAACTCAAGGTGTTCCCTGCAACGACTTGACACTCAATATCAGTTGGATCAACTGCTGTTCTACATAGGTTTGTTTCATGTTTTGCTTGTTTGTTTTTACATGGTCAATAAAATGTGTTAAAACTTGTTTTCCAGGCAACAGAAGATAGAGTTGTCAGTCCGTGATTCTACACACTATTAACTTGCATAAACAAACATTTTAACAGTTCATAACTATTGGTAGGGCAATCTTTGGTATATATTTCTAACTCAGCCCAAGCACTGTCATTATAGTCAGAGCAGATCCCTAACATATCAGTACAGTTAAGAAATGTGAGTCCTGTATGATCACAACAGCCTGTTTGACGGATCGACAGTTTTCACCATTTCAAAATGGAGGGGGGCAGCTTTTACTTCAAGTCTGGGAACAGGCAGATCACACACTGTTGTAGATGATGTGACATGAGAACAGACTTAAGACATTCAGGGACACCGGGGTGTCTTATCCAGAAAAATGGCTAAAGTAGTAACATAAAAGAATGACACATAACTGAGATGAAAAGTAGCAAAATGGCTGCAGCAATTATAGATCACCCTGCAGTAACCCTACAGAACTTGATGCGATCTTTGGTAGTTGGAAAATTTTGAACTGTTTAAAACTTTTTTGTGTGTATCGCCATAGAAAGTAAAAAAAAAAATCATTGTATACAAAATTTATTAACAGAAGTACGCAGTAGATGGAGGAGTGAGGAGTTACATTAAACTATTAAATGCAGGCAACACCACATGTAGTGTGACAAGGGTATTTCCAGAAAAGTGTGATGGTGGTTAATTATTGGGATCTTTGTGATAAAATGCACTCTCTGAGTTTTCGTTTTAGTAAATATGTTTCACTCAAAACCATATTTCTTAGTGGGCAGTTCCACAATGCCGATGGGATCATAAAACTATCTCCTATCAAGAAAAAATAAAACTATTTATGATCCATGGGTAATTTTCCGATAGGTGTCAGATAGCTTTCCAAGAGATGTTGCAGTTGATCATTGAAACCTTCCGACTAGCTCCTAAAAAGTTGCAATTGTTTTCTGATCCATGCAATTGGTTTCTGAAAATGCTCTGATCAGTTTCTGAATCTTCCTAAAGGTTCATGAACCTTCGGAAGCCCCATACAATCACTTGGATTGACTTAAGATGGGAAATACTTCACGAATATTAAGATAGAGTTCCTATTGGGTTCTCAAATGCCAGATCTGATAATGGGGGTATTCCACTGGAGCCGACCCTACAACCAACTCTGTGACTCTAGGGTCGGGGATCGGGCACCAAAATCCAGAAAAAAGCATGCGAAAAATTTGGGTTGGTTACACCTCCCTGACAGGATTTAACACATCCCAGGTTGTCTGGAGCAATATCCCAACCTGACTTGGGGTCCGGGTGTTTTTCAACAACTAGACAGAAACCTAACAGGACAAGCCATAATCCCCTAACCAATAAGCCCTATCAAACCATGACAAACCAACAAGACTGGACCAGTATCCCTATCCACCCTGACTGGACTATTTAATTTCTAGAGTCGGGAACTAACCAACACTATATAAAGCCCTTCTGACTGCTGTAACTCACCATATCACTGCAAAGATGCCAGCTACCCATCAGAGAGACTTTCTACAGAAGCTTAGGGCCCTGTTTTTTATTGAGTTAATTTTCTTTATATTCATTCTGCTTTGCAGACAAAAAGGGACTCATCTGAACCCAGGACCAGCACCTGCCATACAGCCAGCACCTTCACCACAGCCCCCCACCACCCAGGAGAAGATGAAAGCCATCCGACCACTGGGTCAAGGATCCTTCAAAGACAAGAAAAGGGGTGTCATAGGAACCTCCTGGCTGACTTAATACAGACTGATATCCCGAGTTACCATAATTTTGTCAGGGTGCCAGCTGCAGTTTTTGATCTCATTCAAGAACGCATCCACCACCACATCAAGAAGGAAGTCACAAATTTCAGGAAGCCCTTAGTAGTTTGATTGAAAGTGGCAATAGCACTGAGACACCTGGCAACAGGAAAACATACACGTCCTTACATTATCACTGGCTGCTTAACCGAACCACTATTTGAAAAATCGCCAACAAAGTCTGCTGGGCCATCCTTGATGAATTCCTGCAAGAGTATTTGAGCTGCCCTACAGATTGAATAGGAGTTCAGACCCAGATGGAATCTCTCCCTCTTGGGGTACTAGACAGAAAACATATAGCCATGAAGAAGCCAAAGAGATCTGGGAGTGAATATTACAACTACAATGGCTTCTTTTTTCCTGGTGCTGCTAGCTCTGCTGCTAGATGTTAGATCAAGTGGTATGCACAAATATATAACTGAGTAAGTTGAAGAAGATTGTGGATGGCACCTTGGAGCTTCTGGTACTTGAACCCTGGGGGAGGGAGGGCCAGATTTCCCCTACTTTTTGCTGTGTGACGATGCCTTTGCCTTTATGCCATGGTTTGTTAAACCCTAAAGCAGAAGAAAACTCACAAGAGAAGAGGGAATAGCAAACTACAGGATCTCCAGAGGCAGGAGGGTAGTGGAGAATGTGTTTGGAATCCTGGCAAGCAGATTTAGGGTCCTATTGGGCACAATGGAGCAAAGACCAAAGGGTGTCAGAGACATTGTTTTTACATCAGCTGTGTTGAGAACACACCAAGGCGGACTTGACAGGGCACCCAACCCAGCAGATGACATAGCAGCCATAGCAAATGAAGCAGCAGTATATGTGCCTGATGAAAATTACAGGAATCCTTTGAGGGAGGCAAAGCATCAACGAGACCTACTAAAAGAATACTTCAATCACGTTGGTGCATTGGCTGGGCAGGAGGACAGAATCTGAGATGTAAAGAGGAACTATTCTGGAGACAGAAGAAGCTGGCATCTATCAGTCCTTTTCAGGACTACCCAATTATTGCAAGAACTTTTATTTGAGCTAGTGTTGCACCAATGTCCCACAAATTTCCAACAAATTTACCAAAAATCTGAAACAAATTCCTAACAATTTTCCGAACAATTTCCAAACAAATCACAAGTCCCATAGTAATGTTTAATAACGTCGACATCAGTTTTTTTTTAAATATCCCACAGTAAATGTCAAAATTTGTAAACCTTCAGATTTTGTTGAGCTTTCAAAAGGGATTAAAGTTAGAAAGTTTACAAAAACTAATTTCTTTTTAATATTTTCTTTGAAATTTTAAAAATATTTGTAACTCTGAAACTTTGTGATGTGTCAAAATCTTTTTGTAACTTCTAAACTTTCTCAAAGGTTAAAAATGAAAGGCCAAATCCAAAGGTCAAATTATTTGTAAAATTGTAAAAGTTTTTCAAAGGTCGAAGTCTTTTTTCAAATTTTAGAAATTTCTTAAAGTTTAAACCCACTTAAATTAGTCAAACTTGTTGTAAGGTCCAAGTGTCTTTCAAATCTGAGAAATTTCTCCTAGGTGAAAATATTTTTGAAAGTTTAAAGTTTTTTAGTTCACTTTTTTCACTCACTCACTTACTCATTTTGTTTCTTGTGTTTTGGGGTCATGTGTTATGTGTGGGGCAGTGTTTTTTGTGTTTTTTTGGGGATTTTTAAACATGCAGTTTGTTAATTGTTTTGAGAAGATTCGGGTAGTCCTGAGGGACCTATGAAGTGGTAGGTGGGTCTGTGGGGACTTCTATCTTCCTCACATTCTTTCTTGCCTTATTAGGACCCATCTTATAAATCAAATCAAAGCAGCATTTGTAAAAGACAAAAGCCTATCAGCCATCCAGCCAAAGTTCTAAATGTACACTAAATCTTAAGTTAATTTGGTAAAAAACAAAAGCCTATCTGAATGCTACCAGTTGTAATCCATCAGAGTTTAAAATCTAAATGATGCATTCTGCATGCCGACTTATGTTTGATATTTTGCCGGGAAGCCGGGAAAGTGCATCTGACCAAAATCCTCAGTTACTGACAAGACGGCCCCAGTGAAACACCTCATAAGGTTTGGTGAATTTGTAAGAATTTCAAACAGTCTTAAAATAAATGGGGAGAAATGTAATTGGTTCCCAAATGTTCCCACTTCTGGAGTGCCAGTCCCGGATGTTCCAGTTGTGGTTTATGAAGTTTCTAAATGAAAAGATCAACATCCCGAATGGACGAGTAACAGAGTCGTATACCTATTGGGGTGTATAAACTTGGTTATGGGATTGGTCTCCCAGTGATTGAACATAGGACACAATGCGAACTCTCAGTCTTGAGCAAATATTTGACAGGGACATTTGAGTCGTTTCTCTGTTATAGTTTTTAACATTCCATCTGTTCATTTGGTGATTACACTGGTAAAATAAAGTGTGAATAAAGTGATCATTGCTGTCCATCTTCATAACGGTAACAGTGTCTTATTTGTCCCACTTAGAGTACTAACTATTTACAAAACACAAACAGTATACAAAGACATTCTTTATCTGCTGTTCTAATTGAGACATCTAGGCATGTGAAGATTAGTAATTTGGATAAATTCAGCTGACTAACCTGTAATCAAAAAGAAAAATTTTGTTCATATTCCAACGGGACTTGAAAGTTAATGACAATTACCTCAATGGAGATACAAGGAGATATTTTGAGGGAATGGAGAATGTCCTCATGGAAAATTACCTTCATGGAAGAAAATCTTCATTGAAAAATATTCCCATAGGAAATTTCCTTGTGTAGATTTTTTTTTCAATTTTTGTGTTTTGTAGGATTTCACAGATCCTATATTTTGATATGTAGTTGTTTGTTGGAAAGTACTATAAAAACCACTGTCTAGATTTTGTAGAAATTTTGAGATCAGCGTGTAATGTTTTATATAAAGAATCCACTTTTTTCGCAGTGAATAATATATTACCTGCATCCACAAAGTGTTATTACCGCTGCCAAAGAGGTTTTTGTTTTGATGAAATTTTCAGGAAATTTTGACAATGGCAAAAGTAACCAATGATTTGACTTTGGTGGTGATCACCATCTGGATCAAGAAATTTTGTAAAGAACTTTCAGTCATTGCACTCAGAAGCAATAATGGAAGTATTGTATATGTATATGTTCTCCAACTGCTCTTATTTATGGCAACATTTGTAACTAGAGACTGTACCTTTGATGCAGTTTGGCATCAATTTAATGATTTTTATGCCGCAAACTGTCCCAAAGTCATGGTGGAAAAGTCCATTTCTTATTTTTTGCATCAGTTTCAGATTCAGTGCACATTCAGTTTCCATCAGTCTCCAGCTATCAATTGGAATGAAGTAAGACAATGCGTTAAACAATGTTGCACAACAAAAGTCTGATTATGCTGAATAACTAAAATCAAAATCAACCAAAAAAGCAGGCCAAATCACAGATTACTCATTAAAACACTTCAAAGTGTTTTAATGTTAAATTCAAAACTAAAAACATCAGTCTGAAAGAGCAGAAAATAAATCAGTGGAGCAGTTTTCACTTTTCAATTTAGGGTCATGGAATTTCAGAGGCGATAATAAATATTTTCTATGAGGTTTTAACAGTTAACATAAAATATTAGAACCAAGCAAAATTTTTTGCCTGAAGTAAATGCCATGACAAGAGTCTTGAACTCTTAAAAAATCCAGAAACAAAAAAAAATGCTTATGAAAGATTCAGGAAGATCATAGGTTATCACTAAATACCCGCAAACACCTTGATCATATCATGATCAAAAAGTCCATAAAGCTATCAATAATAAATTGTCACAATCCCCACTCCAACCATCTCCCTTCCCCCACTGAATAAAAGTACTGAGAACAATGCAGACGAGATTTCACAAAAGGCGGGAAAATAAAAAGAAGTCATTAAGGAAAGCAATTGATAACCTGTAGGACTGATATCTCAATATTTCAATGTGGCCTAATCACAGAGCGGTTAGGCCTCACACTTGTGTGCACCCATTCTTTCCCCTGACTGAAGCACGTGTCTTGTTTGGGGCAGCCCCTGGGCACCCCTAATCGTTCCCCCCTTCCCCCAGCCCGGCTCAACTAGATGCCAGTGCCCCTTGACTCCACAGCCAATATTGTGACAAGATATTGTCAACATAATTATCGTTAACAAGATCCCCTGCTGAGAACAAGACTTTTTCAAGTTGAGAGGACATCCCATTTGAAAAGGTCGTCAATTTGTTGTCATCTTTTATGGGGCCTTTTCTCCATGGGGGTGAAACTTGCATGTGGGGGACAAATATAAAATAAATGAACAATGGACCCATTCGATAGACGTTTAATATAAAAACAGAGAGAAAGAAATGTTTCAATTCATTGTGAATAACTGTTTTAACATCCATTTATAACAAGAGTTATTGAGAGATGAGTTGGAGAGATGTCATGTACAATGTCACTGAGTGATGAGGTTATCACTTTATACAGAGATGTTTCTATTCTTATATTTAATAAATGTTTCTATAGAATCTATCCATGATGTCTACTGTGATAATGAATTAAAATCAGCTAAAATTATGTTGGAGAAAATGTACAAGGAGAGGGTTAAATATGTACAATAGATTCACAGCCTTTATGGGCAATAAATAAACAATACACATAGGATGTTCAATTCTTGTTATACTTCACTCAATGTCCACACCAAGGTCTTTAATTAAGGTTAAACAGTGACTACTTTACCAAAGTTTTTCTCATTGTTGGGAATATATTTGTCGTTATAGCATGTATTTTGTGGATTTCGAATCCGATGCAACAGTAAGTTTCCATCACAAAGTGACATTTGCTGTCAATGATCTGAAGTTAAATATAAATACAGGGTGTTTATGGTGTATTTCTTTAATATACATTTTTTATTGTTGATGCAACTGTGAGAATGTGGACACCAAGCATTTCAGTCATGTGATAATCCTTGAAACTTCTGGATGACTTTTCGTGGGGTTAACAAATAACCGATGACTTTTTAATATAGAGTTCATTAACTTATGTTGATAATTTAATGCCAAAACATAATCAAGTGAATAATAATTATTTAGAGGTTTCTGTAAAATGTTGATCATAACACCATATCGCGGTGGCACAGCTAATTCAGAACAGATATCAACAGCCTTGACAACCTTCTCAATCTGCCTGTAAAAAAGGGCACTCCATCAAGACTACATTGTTGTCGATGAAAAAAATTAGGTTTACTTATCTTTGACTAAAGGTGAGCCTACCAACTGGTGTTGCTTGATTTGTCACCAGTATTAGCTATTATGGATCACATCACACTTCTTTCATGTCTCTTCTCGTGGTTGAGGGTCTGTGGTATGGCATTATATTGGTTTATATGTTACCTGGCTGATTCTCTATGAGGCAAATAAGGTCAATACTACTCTATCTGACCTATGCCAGCAGTTGTATGGTATGCCACAGAGGTCAGTGCTGAGGCCAATCCTGTTTTCACTGTACACAGGTGGCCCTTAGCAGCAGCATCAAGAGGCACAAAGATGTTTATAGTTATCCAAAAATCCTAAAAAATGTGGAGGCGGAAATTTTGAACATTTCAAAACTCCCCTGTGTTAATTTTTCAGACACAAGATGACATAATTCTTGAATAATGCTTGCCCTCCATAGCCCTCCCGTCTCTCTGGCATTTTTATGTAGGCCTGCATGTCTCTGGAGTCTGATTTTTTTCATTCTCTGTCATATGATGGAAAGTAAGTGTAATAAAAGTACTCATTACTTTTTCTAAACTTCATTCAAACGTCCAATCCAAACTGATCGAAAAAGTAGTGGCTAAACAGTTAAATAGTTATATTGATTGTGAGGGATTCTCCAATGTTAACCAATCCACTTACAGGAGATTGCATTCGACTTAAATAGCATTCCCGAAAATCCAAAATGATATTGCTGCTTCAATGGACTCTTGTAAGGCTGTTGCGCTCACATTGCTGGACTTCTCATTCCTGAGCAGTAATAAAAGACTGAACTAAGAAAAAAAATCAGCAATACCAAGTAGGAGTCAATTGCGGTACTAAGAAGCTATCATGTGCACAAAACAAAATTTAACTAGACCTACGCATCGGAGAACCGATGCAAATTTGTATCCACCGGAAAGACAACTCACAAAGCCAGTGAACTATCGTTTGACCCAAGGTCAAATCCAACCACACCAAAAGATCCCCAGCTCATGATTTCCTTTAGGTTGGTTTACCATCCCAAACCTCTAGGACCAATAATAAGGTAGTTATAAGCACTTGTAACTTTGGCTATCCTCGTTTGACCTTGAAGGAGGGGCCCAAGGTCAAATCCGACCACACCAAAAGATTCCCTGCCCATGATTTCCTATAGGTTGGTTTACCATCCCAAACCTCTAGGGCCAATAATAAGCAAGTAATAAACACTTTTAGCTTTGGCTATCCTCGTTTGACCTTGAAGGAGGGGTCCAAGGTCAAATCTGACAACATCAGAAGATTCGCAGCACATGATTTCCTATACTTTGGTTTCACATTGGAAACCTCTAGGACCAATAATAAGGGAGATATAGGCACTTTTAATGGGTTACTTCGGTACTCCGTGGATGACCTTGAATTAAGAGCTTCAAGGTCACAAATGTGTACAAGGTTGTAGAGGACATGTATATATGTTATACATATCACCTATGAAGAGATTTAACCTTCTACCTATGAGAAACAGCAAGTAGAAAAATGTAGATTATTTTCAAAGAAATGCCCGTGGCAGCCATCTTGTTTTTTAGAATGAGGTTATTTTCAGTCCAAAAGAAGCTTACCCCCCAATGAAGATATCCTGTAAATTTGGTGAACCTATCGTGCTTCTTTAGTTTTGTATCGCCATATATATATATGACCTCTGAACTTGCATTTGAACTTGCATTTCACCTTTAGAGGTTATGAGGAAGTCACAACGTAACTGAAAATTCATGTTCTGATGTTAACTCGGAATGGGGACCAGCCTGCCATGTTACATTATGCTTTTGTTTGTGTTACCATTTCAAGTTTTGGCCCAGGGCCATATTCACCTTATGGAACTGTGATGGGAAATTCATATGTCATAATGTCATCATGTAGGATTATAGGACTTGTACATAAGACTGTTTAGTGTTGGAATTCATGTTACATTGTGTTACATCTACTTGTGTATATGACTTCACTAGATCATGTGAACGGGATTTTAGTGTTTTAGGGTTAGGATGCATTAGGAACTTTTACTAACTATGATTTACGATTGATTATGAACTGTGATTACATCATGACTGGTAGTGAGTTATATATACATAACTGCCTGGAATTTACTTGTATAGGACTGAACTGGTAAACAATAACAACTGATATACTGCGATATATATGTGATAATTACAACTATAATAAAAAATATTTTAGTGGAATAATAAAAATAACATATTTAATCCCTGTCCTGGTCTTGTTATTGTCTTGTGGGGACTGGGGGAATGTGGTGTAGTTTTCCTCTTAGAGCGTTAACGCCGAAAATCTCTCTACTTGCGGCGCCGGCGTAATGAATGTTAAACCAAAGTATCCACTGGATGCCTCTGGTGGATACAATTAATAACTGAAAATTATTTTATAAAGAAATATGAATAAACTACAACATCTCATGAATGTGACTTCCTATTTCATGCACAGGACTTATTATTATTTGTTTCTCTTGACTTATTTTGTTGCAATTTCCAGATGACCTCATTATGACCACATCATCTGATGCTCATATAATCTGGTGATCTAGACTAAATATTTTGGGAACCCCAGGAAATCTCTGCCTAAGACAAACCCCAAGGAGCACCACCAGAAACCAATTGAGTAATCATGGTTATAATCATGGAGAAACAAGGTAGTTTGGGGGTTAAAGTGGGAAAGTCTTTTTTGAAGATACAAGATTTTAGTGTTTTTTTTTCCTGAAACAGACAAGAGTTGGGCCAGAACAAACATCATCTGGTAAATTATTCCAATCTGAGGGGGCATCAAATGCAAAACTGTGATTTGGATTTATGTACTTATTAGACTTTCCTCAAGTCCTTTTGTCTTAGGTATTATATGAGGACTGAACGACTTTTTTTCCAGAATTGGATACCCACCCATAAGATAGAGTCATAATGATTTCATGTATGTCAGATTTGGTGGAATAAGAAATACAAAGACTTGGAGCAAGTCTATGTACTTATGGGCAGAACTGGATTTGATATTGGATACATGTAGTTTGTGTATTTTAAAACTGGACAGATTTCTAAAGAGAGAATTGCAATAGTTAAGATGACTACTCACCAAGGCATTTGCCGCTGGAATAGCAGTCTCATCTGGCAGATATTGCCTAACTCGCAGACACGATCAGCAGTGGAAAAATTTGCATCAAACCAGACACCAAGGTTTCTTTACAATGACTGTTGAAAGTATGAAATTACCAATTATTCTGACCTGGAGATCGAAATTTAATTTCATAAAACATGTTGAAATAAATTAAAATGCATAATGGGGGCTATGTAAACTTCCTTTGTAATACTAACGTTAGTCCCAAATAGTTGAAAAAAGCATTTGTAACTTTCTTTTTCAGATCTGAAACAAAGCATGTCGTTCACCTCAGAAGACTGTGAGATTGTCTGAAACTATGAAACAAATGTCTAATGGCGAAGTTCCGAGGTATATGAAGTATTAAAATGATTTCATAAATAAAGAGAAGATGTTTTATGTATTATAACCCAGATTTATTTTGTAGTGCCAGTACGTCTAATTAGAATGAATGCAGTCTTAAAACTAAACTTACATTACGCACCCGTATATGGTCTTCTTCTCACACGTAATAGAAAGAATTATTTATCAAAGTAAAAATTTAGAACATTATGATATAATTTATATGCAAACCCACGAAAAATACCATGCACGAAAAAAAACCCAATGACACGAAAACACCACAAATGACCATACGTCTTTTTATTACGCAATGCACTGTTACACTAGGCGGTCGTATAAATAACAGAATCTGTGAAAATAGACAAACTTTCACCAATCTTTGATCTATTCAATGATTTTGGAAATGTTGGAAACTGGCAGTCATAACGTACTAATTAAGTTCTCGTGGTAAATGTTTGTATCTTCTGATTATCCATGCTATATCACGTCATAGTTTCAGTACGTTATGACTGCCAAAATCATTTCATTATTGAGTCCAACTGGAAAAGTGGGAGATTGTTGAATGAGTTATGTATTCCTTTGACATTTTTGTATAATACATTTCATTGCAATGAATAAATAATAATGAATAATGTAACAATTAGACATTTACTGCTTGAAGACTACCACATGATTACAATCTGTCTGGTTGGTGGTAAAAAGAAAAATAGACAATAGTTTCAGAACAATGCTTTTGATACCAAATGTTCAACATTAATATGTAAGAATTTTGTCAAACACTTTCAGAGATGATCTGAAACATTTGTAGAGATAATTATTATTATTCTCTGAAATTACATCAACAAGGCTCCAAGACAAAACATTAATTGGGCTAATATTTAAGTTTGTGGCTTAATTAAACCCTAGAAATCCGATTGCTTGTGTCATATACAAAAATATATATAATATGTCACATATGATAAGATAGACAAAACTTGGATTTGCACTAAATTTTTTAATCATGGCATTTTAACCTATTTTCTTGGAAGCTTCTCTACACGAGTCCATTATATGGAATGTTCTAGATTAAAACCAAACATATACCAGTGCTTCACAACGAAATGATAAATTAATATTTACGGACGGAAAAAGTTAACCAAAAAGTTATACTTTCAAGTGATCATAATTAATTCTCAACATATTTGTAAAATGATCAATGCGTCCATACAATATAATTATTTGTGACGTAACATGAATGTGACGTTGACAAGTTATATACGTCACAATTTTTTATGTGCTTTAGTAACGTTCAGTGAGAATCAGACGTACGGTTAATGTTTACATGTGTTATACTGTATGCTAATTTAACAAAAATAAACATGATGATATAATATGTAAACATTACCCAGTCAATAGTTTCTCAGCAATGGAAACAGTTACAGAGATGGTGCGCATGCACCTAAAGAACAACTCACCACGCAAATGTCCCAAGATTCAAAGTACAAACCATGCAAATGGGCCAAACCTCGACTCTCTGCGAATACTCGAGCCAACCCGCAAGAAGCTTTCCACTGTAGAGACCCAAAGGATCATGGCTGTGTTAACAGACTGTACTCAAAAAGTAGAACTGGTAGCACTGATGCCAAATATCATCCAGTATTTGGAAAGATTCAAAACCTCCCTGGGTTCATCCTTAGCAGCCTTACTGGAGAAGCATCAAGTGTTAGTGGAGAGCTTTGAAGAAATCAAAACAGAAACTAGCTCTCTTCTGGCAGAGCAGGGTACCTCATCTGAAGATGCATATTCTGGATCTGGCAAGTCTGGGCACACTGGGTTAGGAATCCTCACAGAAGAAGAGGAGAGTGAGTCGGATCGAGTCTGCGGCACTGTGTCTTCTGATGGCGAAAGTCGCAGTGATCTCTCCACTAAGTCATCATCTTTCCAAAGCAACAGGACAGAAATGGCTGTGAAGAACTTACAAGTAGTAGCTGGTGAAATACAGGATTCTATCAAAACCATACTTCGTGCACTTCAGAAAAATCCGACATCTTCCAATGTGATCGAGACCTTACTTAAACAGAACTGTCAGCGCGATGTACAGACGGAGCGTTTTCTGACAGTGTTGCAAAAGCTGAGGGATATTGTCATGTCTAAGCTACTGATGAGTTCTGCGGAAGAAGAACGCAAGAACAAATACCTGAGGGATGTGTTCAAACGAGAAAGGCGTAATTCCCAAGTGATACAAAGGCTCTCAACAAACTTGAACGCTGCTAATCAGGAGATGCAGCAATGCATCGGCAAGAAGAATGAGGCAATAAAGGTGCTCCAGGACAGTTTAGAACAGGTGGAGCACCAGGCTGATGAACAGATGAGAAGAACCAGAGCAGAGGCTGAGAAACAGATACTCATTGATCTAAGTGCCAGTGAGACCAAATTAGCCAGAATGGAAATAGAGCACACAACACTTAAAACTCAGCTGACCAATATGGTAGCTGAACACAGAGAGATTGAGAGTGACCTGAGAAAGAGGAAGTTCAAACTTGAGAGCGAGGTGGAAAATTGGATGCATAAGTATGATGCAGACATGGGTGTGAGACAAACCGAACTGGAGGAGATATCAGAGGTATACACCAAGGAGAAAGAGGAACTAAAAGAGCTAGAGGAAGCATTCAATGAGCTCAATAAGGACTATACTCAGATAGTGGAAGAGAGGAAACAAAAGAGAGAGGCTGAGATCCAAGCCGGGAGAAGACTGAAAGAGTGCATTATTGCAGCACGTGTCATCCAAAGGTTCTGGAGAAGATATGGAACAAAGAAAGGTGGCAAAAAGAAGAAGAAGAACAAGAAGAAGTAGAGTGGCAGGCTTGTGCCATATTGTTTATGTGGCAATTACTTTAGTTAATTTCTATGATGTCTTAATTTTCCCTTAAATAGCATTTTGCTTGATATAAAGTAATGGTTCATCTAATCAGTCTACAAACTATGTTGAAACCTGAACAGATATTTATATATCAATGTATGTCTCTATATATTTAATCTTATTCTGTACATAATAAATTATATCAACATTCACTAGTTTTCATGCAAATGGACAGCTATATATTGTGACAACAAAGAATTGTAACAAAGATCTGTTGCTCTACACTTTGAGAGTTTGTATAGGAAGCACAGCCTGTTTTTAAGAAGATATAGCGCATACAAGTGTGTTATAGTTATACTATACACACTTACTATACACACGAAAAAATATATATAATTTGTCAAACAATTAAGGCTTTTGCCAGTTTATATGAACGACAAAGTCAGAGATGAGGTTATATGCCCATTACAGTAGCTGATGTGACATCAAAACAGTCCCTCACTGCACTTCATTTGTTGGCACTACATAGATTCCAACACACTAACACAGATATGATTGATAGCAAAATTTGTTGACAATTCTAGATATTTTACTATGGACGTTCAACTCAAATACTAGAAGTTGAAAATGGACTAAATTGAAATAATATCTTATTTATTAAAAGTGCAGCCTTGTCTGTGTACGGAGTGGCTTCAAAATTCACAGCCCAAGCCATAATATGAGATTGGGACTCAACAAATGTTACAGTTTGGCCATAAACATAAAAATGACATTTTCCTGACTGACTAACAATACTATTGACTGAACTTTAATCACCCCAAGTGATTCCAGAATTCACAACCTGAATGTATCAATTTAATGGACTGTGAAAAAATAATTTACATTTGTCTGAAAGAGTACCTTGTTATATGTTGTATTTATTAAGTAACCAAATATAGTTCTATCCTAGATGTTTACGCTCCTGTTATTTGGTGAAATATGAGGCTATTATAAAATGTCTCCAAAGCCAGACTTCAGTTTTGGAATATAATTGATACAGAAGTCTTTGTTCAGGGGCATTCGGTAAAATACACACACCAGCTCATATGATCCATTGTCACGACCCAATCATCTAAAAGCTAAAAATACACTGAGCTATTAATTGGTTTCTAATGGCGAAAAACAAAGAGAGACCAATTATATAAAGTTTTTCATAAACAACACTTCCAGTTTTCAACCACCGACTAATTAGAAGGTCTAATGAAGTGTCATTGTCATAGTCTGCGGAATGATTGGAAATTAAAGTCTGATTACACGAAAACGTTGTTTGGCTAATAATTGATCTCATATTAGTCTTTGCAAATAAATCCCATTTACCAAATCAATTAAGTATTTTGGAATGGATCACCACAAAGAAACTGTCTGGTGCACAAGATTTTACTTATTTTGTCACTTAATAAACTAAGAAAGTACTTTGTGCTGACTATTCCGAATGAGTAACCACGGTATATTCCACATTGGGTGGTATCTCCAGTGGCAGGGTAAAGAACCTCTGAGACAAACAACCTCATGTACTGTTGGTTGTGAATTGCTGTGAAAGGGCCCATTCTGTGTCTTGGAAGGATGTCTTCAGCAAGATTTGATGTGGTTTGCACTTGGGTAGGACACGTTCGACACTATATGAACATAATTTGTATTCAGGACCTCTTTTTTTTAATGTTTGAAAAACCGTCTGCAACCTCTCGCAAGCTGTATGGAACTCTACACACACAGGAGGATTGAAGGGGTTGGTTGGTTGGATATATAGGACTGTTATTTTCTCAACGTGTACTAGATAGATCTGAGGTCTCTTTTCAGAAACACCAGTACGCAGTCATGAAGTAGAAATCAAGTAAGTACAGAAATGACTGCATGAACAGGTGTGACCAAGACATTAGGGGAATGTCAGCCATTGGTGCTTGGACTGTATACAAAGTGTGTTCAAAGTAAGTCTAACTCAGTAGCTCAATGACTCCTTTATCCATTCACTGTTGGTCATTATGTTAGATGTATACGGGGTTTAAAGTCTATATTTGAAAATGAAATCAAATTCCCAGCCAATTTTCCCAAGGTTTCCGCCTGCTCAGTTGCACCAATCTAGCCACATATAAAGGTCGGGCCTTATTGCATCTGTATCATGCAATCTTGGCTATTAGTGTGAGCCGACCGGAAAACAAAGACAGAAACTCCTGGAAATCACAGGTGGGTCAAACTTTCATCTATTCTAGCATTTGTTGCATCATTACAATTTAAACAAACATTTGGTGCAGCTTCTCAACTGAGTTTGCTCTGTTATTTTGATTTTCTGAAGAAAACCCGAAGTGACTCACAATCAGCAGTCAGCATGGTGTTTTGCTATTGTTAAGAATTTCTTATGCATATTAGACATACCAGTTTTATTTTATTTTCATTTTTGTATTTTTCTCTTTTTTTAAAAAAACAAAGAAACAATGACAAATGGAAGACTTGAATCATTGCAATAATGAGTTATTATTAAAACTGTGACTTGTAGTTATTTTATCGAAAGTTCCTTTATCAGGGAGCTGCATTTCTTGTGTCACGGTAAATAGGAACAGTGGCAGCATTCCAATGTTTCTCTTTATTAGAAGGAATGTAACAGGGTTTGGTGCACTTGTGCTGTCAACAAACAACTAAAAAGCACTTTGATTCCTCTGGTTATTAGTTCAAAAGTACTTAGAACTTTCAACATAATAAATTGTAGATGGTATTCTGGGGGAGATTTAGTAGTTGCTCTACTTGTCACTTTTCAGATGATTGGGGTGGGGGTCTACTTACAAAATTTCAAAGAGGTAAGATTTTGCTTTAATTCATCATCATTAGTAATTCAATAGTACATGTAACTAAGGTCTCCTGATTGTTCACTCTGATTCTGTCATATCCCGATTTTTTAAAATACTTTTCTTATTTACAAAATAAACTAGATCAGTCTCCGAAGTTAATGGGATCTAAGTTGGATAGGGATACCCATCTTCTGAGTTTTTTTTTTTTCATGACTTTCCAGCGAGTTGTATTTGTGTAATCCTGGTAACAAACAGACAAACAAAGGAACAGTCATGAAAATAAGGGTATCTCAAAATAAGGTCAACCTATATATTAATAAAAGGTAAATAAAGTCAGACAAATTTTGTTGATTTATGTTATTTGTTTTTACTTCAGTGCGGTATTGTATGTTTATTTTTATTTTCATGTGTTTTCTTTATATTAGTCATTTATTTGGTTTTTACAATTTTATAAAATTTCACTTCAATTGGAAATGGAATTTTTGAGTTCCCAGACTGTTCTTTAGCCTTGCTCAAGGATCACATCTGCAAATAAAGTCTTTTAAAACATGAATAGCATAATATTCACAAAGTACCCGTATATATTGGGAAGATGTTAGCTAACCAGACAGTATGCTGATGTAACACACATTGCATGTATATGTACATAAAACAATCTGAAATGTTACTGTTGATATTTTCCCTGAATATCAAGAAACAAGAGCTTTAAAAAAGGCCAACTGTTCTTTAGACCATTTTACATGTTGTGATTGTATCAGAATATAATTTTTCCATATATGCACTGCTCTCCATTTTCCCCATGTTAGTCATTCTTTCATGAGATATTGATTCACAAGAAAAAGAGACTTCTCAGAAATTGTAGTGTCCATGACCCACTGTACGCACCATCTCAGCTGATATTTTTTCTGTGAATATGTGCAACCAATCAACAAATTAAGCAATACAATTTCACATCACATGTAAAATTTAAAAAAAAGACTAAAGCAATATCCATTAAAATCTGACAAATACTTCCCAATTTTTTTTAGGTTTCTGTGAGAGTTTGTTTTTGTTAACAACAAACCCACGTGAAGATGTGTATTACTTTGACCAGGTTATTACCTTTGTAAGGGAGTTGTGTTTATGGGTGCTTTTGTTTGCCTGTTTGTCTGTATTCGCGATTAAGTAAAGAACAGATTTTTATGAAACTTTTCATATGGGTATGGCTTGACCAAATAAAGAAGTGATTAAATTTGGAGGACAAATCTGGATCATATTCTCGATTAAAAAAAATAATAATTTCAAACTTGCAGTTTCACTGTGTTTTCATTGACTTTTGCTTTCGAGCTGACATTACGTCAGAAATAGTCAGCACACCTGGATGATTTTTGTGTGGGTATGACCAGGACAAAGGATCATATTCTGAGTACAAAAAAAATCTAAAAGTTTGGAACCCACGGCAGAGGTCTGCACTCTACGAGTACTTCCTATTTTATTTATTCTATGTTTATAATGAGTATTCACCGAAGCTGGTCATAAAAAAAATCTAACTTATGATGAAATAAGTGAAAGTTATGTGTTATAATATAAAAATGAAATAAGGTGACACACTTTGCTTGTGTAAACTGCTTTATGGTATTTCTAGAAACCCATGTCTGAGCACGTGGTTTTATTTGCCTTCAAGCTGTTTTTAATACATGCTTATTTTACACATTCTGGGTTTGTTTTAAGTGTTTATAAAACACAAGCTTGCACTAAAAAGCAGAGCATTACTCTCATTTATTTTTATAATGTTAAAATTATGTCCAGTTTGTACAGACTTGTCTGTCGAAAGGAACCTCATCCTGATTTTCAGGAACTGCGAGCTGGCAAAACTTTTGCCCTAATTTTGAACTGTGTAAGGACACGTCAACGTTTGACTCAGAGCTGACTTTTCACATTTCTGTACTGATTGAAAAGTCATCTTGACATATGTTTGATTGCTTCAACTTCCACGTATGTATGTAAATGTTTAGCTTAGTTAAGGAATTCAGTTTATTTAAATGAATTTTTTATAAACAAATATTTTTATCCATATCCGGGTGAACTACATCTGAAAGCAGTCTCATTTTAAGTATCAAGTAACAGGTATCCAAGTGCTTAATCTCCAAACTAGCAGAGTCTAAGGCACACCAGTCAAAACATAAACCAGATGTCATGAAACACAATAAGGGGACTGACAAAAGATACCATAGATGTTTGGTAGTCAAGAACTAAGGAGGGAAGGACGTCTCAAACAGATAGGTTTAAGTCGCATTCTGAAACGTGAATAAGTAGGACCAGTTTGATTTCTTGTGGCGAATCATTCTAAAGTTTTGGAGCATCATATGAGAAACTATTTTTGAATGAACTTTTGATTTATGAATTGATGAATTATTATAAGGAAGCCTTAAGGAACATGTCATTTGGTTGTCCACCTCAGCCTGAACAGCTGGATCATGCTGTAATGATTAGGAATTCTTAGTTACTGGTGGATGTTAATAAGACTGTTGGTTTCCTTACCAACCTTTTTGAATCTTGAAGCCATGGTCTTGTTGCACTTGTCGCATTTAGACTTCCAGTATTCCATATTATTTTACCCTTTTCACCAGCAGAAAGTCTGTCAGCAATGCTATCAAGTTTTATAAGTATAAAGGTTTTGATCAGTATTATTTTTGAGCCTCAACTAGCATCAGAAACATCTTGAGACTGTCCTTGCACAAACTCAAGATCCCGAGTTTCTGCAAGGACAATTTCAGAATGTTTCCTGTCCTGAGTGTGGGTCAAACATTACAAGTACTTGGCCGAGCACTGTGATACTTGCCCTTTGGGAGACGTGGTTATTCTTGGTTTTGGTAATGTTTCAGAATCCTTCTAAATAGAATGGCTACTTAAGATGATCAAGGTGAAATGGCTCGGCCTAGGGCTGTGAGGCAAACTTCCAGATAAGAGGCCTGTTCCATTTCTGCGATATTTCGTAAACCATACTCCCAGTTCTAAGATTTTGGGAAACAGGAAGTAAATCTTTCCAATCGAAACAATCTTAAAACCATCTTACTGAGATCCTGTATGGAAAATTCCCAATAGGTTACGAGTACAGCACTTAGGAGACCACCAGGAACAGTTTATGAGAAATTGCAACTGTTTGAAATTATTGTAAACCTTTGCCAATTCTCATCAGATTTATAACATCATAAACCCACTGTATTGTCAATCTTTTATCTTACAGTATTCTTAAACCTATCTTACACTCGTATAGAAATATTTTCCATCTTATAGTGATCAAAAACTTATCTGTTTAATCTTTATTATTATTATGTATTTATACTCAGCGCAATATCTCCATATACTACAGGACTCAAAGCGCTATTTTACCAATCCGACTGTAGAGGTACAGCCCCAACTCACAAGTAACTGACTTTCCCCTAACTGGAAGATAGAGGCTCAAGGATGACCATTTATCAACTTTATCAAATTTATCAATCTTAAGGGACTTGTAAACCAATGAGATGGATAGGGAAACTATCGCAAACCTAATGGAAAATATTCTGAGGCAATGCCAATCGGGAAGCTATTGGGAAATATGTTATGCATCGGAACACATCCTAAAGCCATCGTAGACCTATTGTAAAATATACCCTGGATCCTGTATTTTAGCAATCGGGAGCAAGTTTTTCGATATATATTACAAAAATGGAACATCCCCATTAAGGCCCCATCATTCTCAAGTTTAACCTCAATACAAATCTCCACCTCAAGTGGGAAAGCTGGTAGTTGCTTGCCGTTGGTCGGCAGTTTACAGCACAGAACCTTGACCAAACTGTATGTTCCAACTAGCCGTCACAATCTAACCAGTAAGGGACTATTTATAAATCAGTAGACAGTGTAGAGAGATCTACCTTAGTTCTCAAGTCAAAGATTTTGCTTGTCAGTAGCTGAACTGTTGATGGAGGTCTCATTAACAGCTAGAGTTATGTTAGGACAGGCCCTCATCATTGTGACTTGTGGGAGTGGAACCCACACAGAGGTTACAGCCTGTGATTAGATGCCAAACTTCATACATACTAGGCCATTGAGGACCTCTAATGAATCTTTGAGACATGATTATTGTTAATTTGAACTCATTATTGTTATCTCTAAATTATTGTATAAGAATAGCAAATATATCATATGAAAATTATTACATAAAATCGATACAATAAAACAAAGAGTAAAAGGCATAATTTTTCATGTGTCCTCGTTGACTGCGGACTCAAATCTGAGTTGTTTTTTATCCAGAGCAAGTGGAAAGAAAGCAATAGAAGTGGATAGAAATGGAAAAGATTAAGATGGAATTTTCTTTAGAATATATAGAGATTTTTTTTTTTTTTTGTAAAATGTTGCATTTCTACACTATTATCAAACAGGGCAGAGGTCACACTTCATCCCTCTTCTGGTACATCAAGGTGTCATCACTGCTAAATATTCTTCAGGTTTTACCTACTTAGTGACACTTTCTACCATACCAGATCCACTTTAGAACTACGTTGTTACTATGGCATTCATTCATCGGGAGATGTGTAAAAGTCCCACAAGGCTCACAAAAATCTCCAAAGAATCTGTTCTGCTAAAAGTCAACAGCTTTTGTATTCAGCTTGAAATAATTAACGCCCTTCCATTTCAGTCTCTCTTCAACAGCAAGTTAAATTAGCAGCTGTTGTTTTACAATCACCTTCAGACTTTTCAAATGTGGACTCTTCACTTTAAGGCTCTGATTAATTGTTTTGCTGTGATTATGTATGGAAGCCGTGATCAAGAGGTTGGATTTCAAGGTGGAAGGTCTGGAGTTCCTTCTGTGCCATGTCTTTGAGATGGGATATTTAAGACAAGGTACTTTACAACATGTTTTCCCAGCAAATTCAGAAAAAACATTCCACATTAGACATTATATGTACCAGAAAGAATGGTCTGTAGCTTACCGTACAACTTTTGTCATATTTTATTAGATTTCCAGTACATAACTCACATCAGCCAGTGCCAAGTTGAGTATTCTAACATCCAGTATTAGTATTCCAGTCACTTGCTTTTAACTTGGCTGTATCTGAATTAAGGGCTATGTACTTACAATGGGTGGCATGGCATTATGAACCAGCTGATTGGGTTCACGTCAAAGAAACCTACATGTTTATCAAAACTGTGGGACATTTTGTTTCCAAATATATCCATGATGCGGTTTAACCCTCATTTTGGCTACACAAAATTGAAACCAATAAATAGTAGCCTTGTCACAGTGCACTGACACAAATACTGTGGAGTTTTCCCAAAATGGTAGAGGATTTTAATATTCCCCCACATGTTGTCACATTGGAGTCGAACCCACGGCCATAGAGGCAAGAGCCAAGTGAATATTTATCAGGCCTGAAAACCACTAGGTGTTAGAGTTAAGCTTTTGATCTTATTTATACTTATATGTGTCCTAAATGTTATATTTCTACGAAATTCACTGTTTGTGATGTAGTGATTAACACACTTTCCTCCAGCCTGTGAGATCACTGGTCAAAACCCCAGAACCCAGCCCTATGTGGGAAAGTTGGCAGTTGCTTACCAGTGTCCGGCAGTTGACAATGTAGAATCCTGACCAATTAATATGTCCTGGTTTTCTCTGCCCTTAAAGCTATCTATCATGATATAAGCTATACAATGTGTTGAAAGCGACGTTAAACTCAAATCAAATTCACAGTTTGTCAGAGAATTTGGGCCAAAAACACGAATATGCTAAGCATGATGTAATATTATTTCCTGCCTTACAATGTCTGGAAGCTGAATTAACTAGACAAAATGCAGAAGTATCATTTTCATGGGGGTATGTCTACTGATCAAGCAGTTTTGCTAGAAAAAAACAAGATTATAAAAATAGGGGAAGCTTAAGTATATGAATTTAATCACAAATAATAGCTTCACTTGTGTGATCATCATCGTACCCATATGCAGTGATATTTCAATTTCTTGTTGTTTCATATATCATATATTTATTTATTTGCTTTTTAAGGTCGCTTTCAGCACATTGTATAGGTCATATCACGACGAGTAGTTTTATGGGCAGAGGAAACCAGTACATACAGTTGGTCAAGGTTCTGTACTGTAAACTGCCGACCAACAGCAAGCAACTACCAGCTTTCTCAATTGAGCTCGGGCCGGGAACCGAACCCCGTTCTCAGAGGTGGGAGAGTGTTACCACTCTGCCACCATGCCCCCCTTCATACATCATTACACATTCCTAACTTTACATAGTAACTACCATCTGCCACAGTGATCTAGTGGATAACACTCAATCAGGAACACAGAAGACCTGGGTTCAATCCCAGGTACAGATAGATACAAATTAGCTTGGATGAAAACTTAAAATGGCAGTCCTCTCTCATTTGGGTCCTATCCCCAGTGTCAGGCTAAAGAACCTCAGGGACATTGATAAATGGTCACCCTGAGTCTCTGTCTTTCAGTTAGGAGACTGTCAGTCATCAGAGATCTTGGCCTGTACTTGTGCAGTCGGGTGCAATAACACTTTGAGTCCTGTAGTAAAGGGGGTACAGTGATGTGCACCAGCATCACACAAACACCAGTTATAGATCAGAAGTCCCGAAAATGACTTCTGACTTTACCCAATAATAAAAAGAATAAAAAGTACCTTTTTGGGCTGTTCCATATTCAAGATAGATCAGGAGCACACCCAATTTCAGCCCTTCCAGACCATTCCCGCAAGCTCCCATGGGATATGTTGTACATTCGGCAACATATGGGCCATTTTCGGGCCATCCAGTGCAAAACATGCCACCCAGGAACCGAGTGGTCTGTCACAATAATATAAATGGAATTCTGATTCCTTAGTTGCCTCTGATCTGCTGACCTTTTATAATATATCTGTGTGCTGCCTTACTGATGCCCCACAGTCAAGCATCTACCCATTAATGAAATTTATGGTGCTTTCTACGCCCCCACCTCATCCCCAGATCATACCAGGGACACAGTGGGGAGGTATGCACGGATCATCGATCTGGGGGCTCCTTCTGAATGGTTCTTGAATGGGGAACAGTTGCCTTACTGATGTATCGCTGGGAACGTTTCATATCTACCAAGATGAGAGACTACACCAGGCTATTGATGGAAAATCGTTGTTGACCACATCCAGCCATAAGCTATAAATTGTATGCTGGTGTACACAAATATAAAATTGTTATAAATAAAACTAATAAAATAAAACAGAATGATGATCTCTAAAACGGACATAATAGATGATTGTGGGTCGGCGTGTGTGGGAGGGCTAGCAAGCTTGTTCATGTTCTAATCATAAAAGTAGTGTACTAACTGACTCTGTACTATATGCTGACGTTGTAACTCACCCCAGACTCAAATTTACAGTTTGAAACTATTGCACAACTTTCGAACCAGAAACGCACGTGTTAAAATGGGGGGGATCATGCGTTAATTTCCGTCCAGTCAAAAAAACAGAGACTGGTGAAATGGTATAAAAGGGAAACAAGATGGACTCACAGTCAGAGATATATTGTGGACTGCAAGAGAAAGATAGATTTGTTAGAATAAAGATTAAGCTGTTAAAATAGTATTCAAGTAAGTTTTAATTTTCTTCTCTGTGATTTGATTTAAATGTTTGATGGTAATTTTATCTGCTGCGAAATAATTTTCTGCTTCAAGTGTATCGTTGTGACAAACTTGCTGTCAATTATTTATTTTCTTAAACTGTTCATATTATATTGAAAGTGTTTAGTTTTTATAACTTTTCTTTGTTAAATGTTTCACGATATATATATATGGTTTTTTTTCTAAAACGCATTGATAAAACTGAATTAGTTTTCTTACTTCAGGAATATTAGGAAATGTTTAGCAGTTTAAAGTTTAAAAGTTAAAATTTTGAAAAGTTGAATTCTCTTTCTAATTTAGTAATTAACAAATAAGCATATTTATGGTCATTTCAGGATTTTTGGTAAATATTTATAAGCACTTTATTAAACTGGATAGTAAAGTTAACATTTTTTATTTAATGGTAATATTTCTTTTTCTTTTGTAAATTTTAAATAGAGCTTCTTTCTTAAGAAATAAATAAAGAATAGAAAATTGTCAAATAATTTCTGAAACATTTTTTTCATATTAATACTATCTGTTTCACAGTCATGTACATAAACCTGCAACACATATAAATAATAATAATTTTAGTTTTTGGATATTGTCCATTTCTCGCGAGATATATTTTCTATCAAAAACTATCTCAAAAACTAGTGGCTACGGCTTCTGTACACATTACTTTATTTAATACTTCATTAATTTGCGTATATTTTACAACAAACATATTTAAAATATATGCCAACATATTAAAAATATTAAGGACAATCCGTCCTAAATAATTTTTAAAATAATTGCACCAAAGTTTGACATTAAGCTTATCTTGGTGTTTTATGTTCAGAACAGTGAAAAATAGGGAGTCATGGATGTAACTTTTGTTAATGAAGCGACAAGTTTACCCATAGTTTCTCAGATTTAATGCAATTTACATAGCTCAAGTAAGAAGGAGTAACATAATATTTTGTATTTTTTCATTGTGTGTGTCATTAATTTTTAATATATGGCTTTGTAATATCATTTATCAGATCAAACTTAACAAAGAATAAACAAAACAATTAAAGAGCAGTACAAGTGAATATAGTTTCAGCCAAAGGAAAGCTATGATAGAGTTTGACTAATTCGACTAAATATTTGACTAAAATACACTCAATTTGAGAAAAAAAATGTAATTTGTGAAACTTCTAACAATAGAAATTTTGTAATATTTCATATAGCCAAATCTTATACAATATCAATCAAAAATATATAAAAAGATGGGGGCACTGTACAAAATATTGAGAAATCTATGAAGCAAACTTAGATGTGCTGTGAAACTTAAATAAATGCTAACTCAGCAAATTTTCAACGTGAAGTTGGAATATTATTCACATCTTGAAGTCAATCCATTGAAAATTGTTTGATAGACTGTCAGACGCAATTGTGGTAATTAATTGTATCCCCGGATGAAAGTTGGGGATACTTAGGATTCAGTACAGTCACGCCGCGGCCGCAGAGATTTCCTTTTGGACGTGATAACTTAAAAAATATTTTAGTTAGAACTTTCAAATTTGGTATGTGGGTATATATGGGCAATGCCACGAATGCTATTGTTTTGTGACCTTGACCTTCAATTTCAAGGTTACTGGTGGCCTCTTAAATGTCAGATTTTGGCCATTTTTCCACATTTTGGCCCAGTTCCCATATACAGAAAGTTAGATCATCCTATGGCTGGTATATATAATACATATATATGTCCTCTATAAGAAGGCACAAATTTGACCTTGAAGTTCTTCATTGAAGGTCATCCACAGGTCATCCAAAGTACCTGACCGAGGCCATTTTTGGCCTTTTTGGAGATATTTTGACACTTATTGCTGACTATATTGGATGGAAACTATTGAAAATGGCTTTTGAGGTTGAGTACATGATGGAGTAGCAGTATCCAGACTTACTGGTTACAGAGGATTGCTGGTTACAAAGAAAATCTGCTGATTCCACAGTTATGGACAGGAAGAAGGCAGTTGCTTCATATAAGCCTACCCCTGCTGAGATGTAGTCTAATTTGCCCAGTTGTGCCAGCTCCTATGAGTTTTTGCAGAACTGTGGAGCCACCAGGAACCAGTTACAGAGGATTGCTTCACCTATAGCCGGTTAGGCACTGGTACTGGGCAGGTCCACAGGACTGGCTAACAGACCAGCAGAAGTCTTTTAAGGGTTCAAGTGGCCGTCTCAGACCAACCAGTTACTGCCCGAGGATATTGGTTACAGAGAAATTCTTGTACCAGTCATTGGTCTCGGTGAGATGACTTGTCTCAACCTACCAGACCAGTCAGCCAGCCTACTGTCAGGATCTCCTAGCTGGTCAAAAGTGTTAGACCAACCAGCTACTGCCCGAGGATATTGGTTACAGAGAAATTCTTGTACCTGTCATTGGTCTCAGTGAGATGACTGTCTCAACCTACCAGACCTGTCAGCCAGCCTACTGTCAGGGGGGAACACTCTGCAAGGGGAACCTGGTCCCTTCCAGAAGCAAGTTACACATAAAGTATCTGGAACCAAGGTGGTCTTTTGGCCCTAAAGGAGTTCCAAGACTTCTGCTTGAACCTTATTGCTACCATAGCTACAGACAACACCATGGTGGTTGCCTATTTAAGGGGGGGGGAGTAAGTCGGGCCCTCTTTGTGCCCTACTATGGAGAATCCTGACCTGGTGCTCCAGGAAACAGGCTCAAGCCCAACACATTCTCGCTTCAACCATGTCCCGTCCAGGGATACACTGCGTCGAGACGCAATGTGTAGTTTCATTTATATTGACTAAAAAATACAAAAACAATGTGACTTTTGGTTAATATCCTTTAATAAGTTACCAGTCGCTACTACAACCATTTTCACTGTTATGTTGATAGGAACACATACAGTTCGTTTGGACTCAAAAAATGTAATTTACAAACTCATCCTCTATTTGTGGTGTTAAACTGTAAAATAACATTTTCATAAACAAAAAGCATAAATTCTATTATACATTTCTTTGTATATTGTAACAAAAAAATAAAAGGCTTCATACATTGCTAGGCTTGAACTGTGTTCATGATACATGCATACACGCACACCCCACCCCACCCCCACACACAGAGAGACAGACACTCAGACGTCTGTAGAAATTACTACCCATTCTCGCTGCGCTATAAATATGCGCACTGACAAAACCACGATAGTCCTTAAGTGTATGACTGTTGGAGCTCAACTTAGGAGTCATCCCATCTTAAGATGGCTCATCCATAAAATCATATTTGTGTTTCCCACTTACAGATATAATAGAATTAAGCCTGAGATCATAGTAATAGATTACTTTGATGTTGATTTGTTTCACTTTATGATTTGGGGTATTCACTATTCCGTACTTCATCCACCCCAAGTAAAACAAACCTCATCTTAAGATGGGCTACCCCAATTAGGATCCTAAGTTGGGATATAGCCCATCTTAAGATGGGCTGACTTCTAAGTTGGGCTCCAACATGGCGATGAAAGTTTTTTACATTACTGAAAAACATAATTTGATAATTTTCTTCTGTTTTTTTTTTTTTTTTTTTTTTTTTTTTTTAAGAATACAAAATTTATTATATATCAATCTAATGCATTTTAAAGAGGAAAAGATGACATATAAAAGATTAACAATAAATAGTAAAAAAAATAATCTTAAACCATATGCATACATGTTAAAAATGTAAGGTGTAAGTTTTTAAAATTAATTTTGACCAAAAGAGTTCCAGCAATTATATTTACACTTTTTTTTGTGGGCATTTAGTCTTTCATCAATTTTTTATTTAGAAAATCTGGTTTTGCTCACTTTGTTGAGGTTTTTTATTTTTTATTTGTATTTTATTTATTTATTTACTCATTTATTTATTATTATTAACAGTCGATAGGGAGAACTGATCAAATATTTGTATCTTTCACTTTTTGCAGCATTTATAATGAACCCATGAATTGACTGTTTGGTGCCCTTTGTGCTTTATATTGTATATTTTTATGATGTTTCATTCAGATCCAGTCAAATACTTGTCAACTGCATTACAACTGCTTTAGTTGTTATCATTTGCTCTGTAATTGTGGGCTTAATTTCAGCCCAAGACAACAGCTGAGGAGCACCGAGGGCAGGTCACCGTATGACCTTGGCTGTTAAAAGGGAGAGAAAGCTCAAGTTTTGTTTGTTTTATTTTTCAAAATAATTGCATTATTTATTGTTTTGTACTACATCTTTCATTGGAATGAATGTGGAGAAAAAAAAATAAAACATCAATTTAATCTCATTGCACTTCAAACAACATATAAAAGATGTACTATAGAGTTTACTGTGAATGATGGGATGCCTTGAAGACATAGCCACTGGTTCTGATTAAATATCATTAATAGTTTTTTAACAGATTCGCTGATGGTGTTTTCAAGTTATGCTATTTTAATCTATTTTATCTTTTCTGTGGTGATTTGTTCACTGGGTTTCTGCAGCCATACCATGTCTCACACTTTCTCTTTCTCATGTCACCTTCTCTCTTTGTGTTTTTTTCAGATATGTCCAGTCAGATGAACATCCAGATGCTCTCCACCTTCTTGATGGTCCTCATCCTCAGCCTCTCTGTCACTGAGTGCCGTTACATTCCCCGCGATACGAGTCTACTCACCGCGCTGAGGGCTGAACAGAATAAGGACTGGCCTAGCTTCACCTCTCAGACTCCTAATCAGAACTCCTACATCCACCAGCAGGACCTGTGTCGTCTGGTGTGTGGGCACTGTGACCGGGTGGTCAGTAAGAAATGGGCAGCACTCTGCTATGTCGAATGTCACGAGGGAGGGAGTGCCTACGAAGCTTGCTTCATCATCTGGTATGGAAGAGAACAGATGCGATGAAGAGGGAGGAGACAGTGTGGAGGTAGATGATAGAAATGTGGTTGAAGTGGAAAAGTAACACTTGTGGCAAGCAAGAGAAGATTTGTGTCTGGCTTCTGAAGAACTTGCAAAGAACTCGAACATTTATTTGTTTGTGGTTTCATCGCTTATTATCATTATTATTATTGTCTATAATATTTATATATAAAATATAACATTATATTGAGGAAGCTGGCTTCTGATAGAGACTTTCATTTAGTAGAACAGAATATTTAATTTCCTAATAATGTAGTACAGGTGCATTTTAATTATTATAGTAGTTTAATTGTCTATATTTACTCTATATTATATTATTCCAAGAAACATTTTTATTGTTAAATAATCTGAGTACATTAAATGTTATGGCATGTGTTCTCATGAAAAATAAAGTTATTATAATAAAACAAATAAAATCTTATGAAAAGCTTTTTGGGAGATTCTAACGAGGTTGGTGAGTTTTTAATGTAATTTTTCGTTTATATAAGGTAAATTGAAACTTACATGTGAATTCTTTATATTTTCGTGAGCATTGCATTTAGAAAGGTAGTAACATGAAATAAGCCGAAATAGATTTGATAGTTAAGAAATGATTCACATAATTGGGACTAACTTTTTAGTTTTTGTATTGACTTTCTATATTCCTCTTTTTCTATTTGTAGACTACTTATTGTTTATTATTACTCAATGAAAAATAATGTTCTATTGTAATATTTAAAAACGTGTACAAGAAAAGCTTTTTTACACATTGTATAGGAAATTGAGATTTACATTATAATGAAATGATGAGCAGTAATAAAGAAGAAGCAGCAAGAAGTTCTTTGAATTTGAACAGAAAATAATAGAGACTATCATTATTTGTACTAGTTTAGTTAATACTAACTTTAATTATCTTACTCTCACAAATTGGACTGAATGGATGACAGAGGGCTACAGGGCTACTCAATGTGGGTTTTATCAGCTTTAACAAGTGAAATATGCACTCATGTATGAATTATCAAATTAGACCTACCATTGGAGTTCACTCAAACCACAAACACAAGTACCGATAGATTTAACACAACTTTTTCTAACTAGAGCTTTCAGTAGAACCTTGGTCAACAAGTTTGGCATTTAATCAATGGACCCTCACCTGTATGGTCATGCTTTTCATCCAGCTAATAAACCATGCAAGACTCCCTTATGAACTGTTCTGATATCACCTTAGTGCTAAGACGGGGCACAATGCCAACGCAGCAATTTTGACCATTTTAATTCTTTCATTAAGTATTCTAGTATTTACCTTGGATGGAGTGAAGGAAGATGATGTAGTTAACATGGAACACATAGACTCTTTCACACTTAGTCTACTATTTAATCAATGCAGTAAAGTAGTACATTATCCCCCCATCTCTTTGTTCTTGGGTTCAGATCTCATCCAAAATATGGAATGAGAAAGTTGATAGTTACTTACTGATGACAACAGTTTACAGTGCAGAATCTTAATAATTAGTACGCACTGCTCCATCCTTTCAACTACTCATTGTGATATGACCTGTGCAATGTTTTGGGAGTGACATTAAAACCAAACCAATAATTCTGCCAGAAACAGTATTCATACTTCACAAAAACAAAGCTTATCCCCACCTAATCTTGTGTCATATTTTACAAGAGAGATTTCTTAGCACTACACATTTCCAATCAGACAGCTTGGTAGTAATTTGACTGCAAATCAAGAGGCAAAAAGAAAGAGTTATCTTGATTCTTAAATTTTCTATGTTATTGCATTAAAAATCTTATAATAACTAGAATAACTATCGTTTGGAGATTTACCAGGGACGTTAGAGACTTTAGAATGAACTCAAAAGAGACATCAGTAGTTCTTAGAGGGATGTAAGGTGGTCCCATTGGCCGGTTGCAGGTAGCATCCGAGCAGGACCTGCCACCATGAAGACCCTGGTGGACAAGGTGAGAGGTTGCATAAATATAAGGGTTAGTGGTGGATCTGCTGGACAGCCACTATGGTGCCCAGATGAAATGACACGGAATAACACATGTTTCAGGTAGCATTATGTGAAGGTGTTGTAGGATTTCCAGTGACAGGCTAAAGAAACACCTGACTGAATGTTCCTAATGTAGAGTAAGGGCCTCCTGATCAGGGAGCTCACAGCATAGGATCACAGTCTGCTTGATACATGATGAGACAGTGGATGGGGAGATATGTTTGTTGAAGCCATTCTTAAAGGACACAAAGACTAACCTGTTCTGCCTGAGGTCCGCACTCCTGTCCACAGTCAGCCTTGAGTGATTTATTCAGATTTGGGACCAGGGCATGAATGATCACTGGGGCCACAGACTCTGGGCCCTCTTTATCTAGTTGATTCTTTGAGAGAAAACTGGGTGAGACACCTTGGACCAGTCTGTTTGGTGTCTGATCTTTTTGTTGAGCCGAGCATGGATCTCACTCCTGCGTTTGCCAGACCCAGAGCTAAGAGGAAGACAATCTTGAAGGTCAGGTGCTTCAAGGAGGCCTCTTTAAGGGTTTACGAAGGAGCCTCAGTAAGCTGTTGAAGTACCAAAGACAGGTTTTAAGAGGGGATGCCTCTATGACCCTTGGGTCTGTCTCTGTTGAAGCTATCCAGGAGACGAGGGAGATTCTCATCCTTGCTGAAATTGGGAGGCAAATTCCCCATTTTTTCTGCTATGGCTGATCTATAGCGATCAAGAGTGCTTGGTTGTGGCTTCCTGTCCTGGAAAAGATAGAGGAGGAAATCAGCTATGGGTTTGATAGGTGGAGCCCTTAAGTTCACTTGATTACTCTGGCATCATTTTGTAAAAATGGACCACTTGTTTGCTTCATTGAAAGATCTGGTTGAGACTTGAGGAGCCTCAATTCGTGCTGTCACTACTTCAGAGAAGTCTTTCTCTTTGATAGCGGAGAAACTAGGAGCCAACCATGGAGATTTAGGATTGTCAGATTTTTGTATGAAATCTGACTTAAAGGTTGAGTGAGTAGATAGTGCAGGATTGGCAGGTACAGTTGGATCTGTCAGGATAGAGTCCCCAGATCCCAGAACCAGGGTATGTTGCATGGGTCACCCTGGGGTAATCAGGATGATTCTTACGCATGGGTAGTCCCTTAGTTTCGCCACTACTTTGACCAGTAAGGCTACTGATGGGAAGGCATAGGGGTCCTGACCCTCCCAGGACAGGCTGAGTGAATCCATTGCCCATGCTAGGTCTACCTTAGGTAGGTGCCACCTGTCACATATCATCTGAATGACCTCTTGAAGGAGAGACCGTTCTGTTTGAATGATCTTGCCTAACCTGGATAGCTTGTCATCTACCATCTTCAGACAGCCTGGAATGTGTCAGGCTTTTAGAGTTACCAATTTCCTGGAGCACTAGATTACGATTCTTCATAGTAGGAGAAAAAAGTAGACTCAACCTTCCTTGATCATGTAGGGAACAACTGTGGTACTGTCTGTCGTTATGAGGATGGGTTTGTCCGAGCAGAGGGCTTGTAACTGCCTCTTGTTCCAGACAGTTTATTTTTAACTTGCATTCTGACGGGGATGAAATATCCTTTACAGTGTGCTGTCCTGAGTGAGTGTCTCAGCCTTTTCTTGATGTGTCTGTAAAGATCTGAAGAGCATGAATGAGTGGGTGTAATCGCTGACCTTAATAATACTGGATTCCTGGAGTCACCATTTTAAGTGTGGATTGAGAGGCTTTGGGATCAGGATCCAGGATCCTCCAGTAATGTTTCAGATGCCACTGAATCAGTCTCATATGGAACCAGCCTAAGTAGACTTGTTTCTCTGTATAGTTGCCATTAAATAGTTGCTCTATTAGTTGCCGGACCTGACAAGTAAGGTTGGTGAGAATTCTGGTCTGCCAATGTTCCAGGGTTGGTCCGGGCTTGCCTTCCCTGAGCTGGAACTGGTAGCCTATGAAATCGAATTCTTGTTTGGGTTCCAGTTTTGATTTGTCTATAATCACTATCCAACCTAGTTCCTAACACAGGGCCACAAGGGTCTAAGTATCCTGAAGACAGGTACAGTGGGACTTAGCTCTGACCAACCAATCGCCTAGGTACTGGTTGAGTCTTATACCCTTGATTTGACCCATCAGTTTGACCTCATTGAGTACCATTGTGTACTCCATTGTAGTAGACAGGCCAGAAGGTGGAGCTTTGAATTGGTAGGATTGGCCGTGGACATGAAAATGTGGGTATTTCCTGGACTGTGGGTTTGCTATTATATGAAAGTAAGCATCCTTGAAGTCTAAGGATGTTGATTCTCCTGTCTAAAGGGAGGTCCTTATGCTTTCTGGTGTCTCCATTTTTTCTAACTTCAGAAACTTGTTCAGTGAGGACGTCCAAACTGTCTCCAGGGTTGTTGTTCTTGTTCCTCTGTACTGGTAGGCCTGTGATCCTTCTATCATAGGGACTGTACCTGTGAACAGATCTCTGGCCTTCTGCGAAGCACCTGGACCGGGTCTCAGAGCAGGACCGGCAGACTCGTGTTTAGCAATATCCTGCTCAGCAGTGCAAATGACTGCATCAGGGAAGAGTCCAAACCAAACAAGGGAGCGTTTCTTAATTGGTCCTGTTTAATACCCACCTTTAGATGGTCCAAATAGGAGTCCCTGCGGATCAAGATCAAGATTGACAAGTGGATGACTAAGCTGTCTGCTAGATGTTGGAGAGCAGTGCCCATGGCTACAGACACATTTTGATGGAAAGCCATTAAGTCCTTCAAATCCCCCAAAGCTGCTAACACCTCTTTTGGGGCTTTACCTTTGTTAATCCTAGAGCAGCATGTTAACATGTGCTGACATGCATTCTTGCAGCTCACTCGTGCACCGATTGAAACCTGCAGCGTGAATAATATAGGAATTCTCTTTAGCACACTTCTCCCAATGTCGGAGGTATTCCTAGGAGATAGGCGAGAAGCTGGTCCAGTTATGGGATAAGCAGAAGCCCAAGTAATCAATGGAAACTGTGAGTTGACCTTGGCTTTAGTGTTATGCCAACTAAAAATAGTTTTTCCAGGTCTGTGGGGTCCGTCTGGTTTGATGGTGTGCATCTGGTACCAGCGTGATTGGGACTTAGGGATTTTAACAAACTGGTCCCTTTTCTGTCCTGCTGAGTCCTGAGCTCTGGAGGGATAACCTTCAGCTACCACAGTGTTCAGTCTTTCAAACTTTTGATATAGCCAGTCGTCTAGTGGAATGGCTACAGAAATCCTGGCTGATCGTTTGGGGTTTTTTTCCCTTCCAGGGATTGTTTGATTTGTCAGGTTCACTTAAGTCACTTTCAAAGGTGGGTATTTGATTCCACCCCATGAATGACCAGATGGACTGGACCGTCTTAATGTAATTCATGTCCTCTATCTACTCTGGTTTGTCCATGGTGTCGGAGGATACCTCACCTTCCTCAGAATAAGAATGTTCATCAGACAGTTCTGTATCTGAATGTTGCTGGTCAAATTTCAACTCATCTGGTTCCGGTGGACAGGAGAAGGCATCGGTAAGAGATGGGTCAGCAAAGGCAGATGAGGAAGCTTAAGAGTAAGGCACATCCTGGTCGGTAGGCCTGGTCTGTAGAAAATCCTGTTGATAAGAAGACTGAGGCAATCCCAACTGTAGAGCTGGCACAGTTTGCTGGACCGGAGGAGTCTTTAGCAGGTGCCGGTGAGGAGAAAAGTGCCTGTTTACTGGTGATGTCTTTACCATGAGCCGGTGACTTAGACCGGTCGTGTTTCTTGTGCTTAGTGTCTTTGTCAGGAGCTGGTGACTTAGACTGGTCAGATTTCTTGTGTTTACTGTCCCTATCTTTTTCACTCCTGCGTGATTTGTGGGCTTTCTTTTGTTCTTTATTAGAGTCAGGTATAGTCTTTATGTCCAAGCCTGCCGGGGTCTCCACTGGACTGGTGGGCCGGGCAGTTGGAGATAAAAAAGTAGTGTCTGAAATCACTGTATGAGAAGGCAACGTGTTGACGAGGTTTTAGGCGGGGGGTAGAAACTATGTTTCCTCTAGATAACAAGCCTCAAACCTGGCAAATTGTTCCCCCCATTTATCATAGCCATAAACTGCTCAGATGTGACAAAAGAAGTAGAAGGATCCACTTGAGGTGCATGTGCGGAAAGCTGCGCAGATGTCCCAGAAGATGGTTGAAAAGTGGGCTCTTTATCCTCAACAGGAGCAATTACGGTGACACTAACACTCCCACTTTCTTTTGCTTACGTATACGATAGGAAGGAGATGACAATGCTTCCCTTTGGGAATCAGAAAAATAGCATCAGAGATACCTGTATCCCACAGCCTGGGGAAATAGTTTTTAACACCATGAGATATAGAAGTAGTGAAACAGTACACAGATTGGGATACTTTCAGAGCACTGCATTTAAAGATTAAGTATTAAAACAAGACAATTCAGTAAAATAAAAGTTATGAAGCTGTAAAATTTTTTAACTGGAGAATAGCTGTCAATGAAAATATCACAATTCTGTATGGTCAAATTATGGTTTGAATGTTTTGAATATTACCCATACATACAGATGTGGCAATACATGCTTATATGTGGAGTTGGGGCAAAACCTGTGACTCACTTGATGCAATACCATCTGTTACAATGGGAAGTTGCAAAAGTAAAACAGTTAATGAATTCTAACATGACTGTAACAGTGCTTAATCTACATCAAAAGACAACCAAGATTCAAGTAAAAATATATGAGAGATATAAGAGAGATAAAATATTATCACATATCCCTGTAGAGAGATAAAATAGCATCAGATATGCAAGATCAAAGGTCAAATCCAGGTCATACCATGACGTTGCACACCTATAACCCCCGACCAATGTCCCTACCAAATATCAACTTCCTGCACCTTGTGATTTCCGAAACATAGCCCAAACAAGGCATTATAGGCCAAGGTCACTATGGCAAGGCCAAAGGTCAAATCAAGGTCACACCACGACGTTTTACACCAACACACCCTAGCCAATGTCCCTACCAAGTATCAACTTCCTACATTTACCGAGATATAGCCCGAACAAGATTTTATAGGTCAAGGTCACTACCGTAAGGTCAAAGCTCAAATCAAGGTCATGCCATGACGTTGCACACCTACACTGCCTAACCAATGTCCCTACCAAGTATCAACTTCCTACACCTTATGGTTACCGAGATATAGCCCACACAAGATTTTATAGGTCAAGGTCACTACGGCAAGGTCAAATCAAGGTCACGCCATGACGTTGCACACCTACACCCCGTAAAAAATGTCCCTACCAAGTATCAACTTCCTACACCTTATGGTTGGCGAGATATAGCCTGGACAAGATTTTACAGGTCAAGGTCACTACGGCAAGGTCAAAGTCAAATCAAGGTCATGCCATGACGTTGCACACCTACACCCCCTAACCAATGTCCCTACCAAGTATCAACTTCCTACACCTTACGGTTTCCGAGATATAGCCCGGACAAGATTTTATAGGTCAAGGTCACTATGGCAAGGTCAAAGGTCAAATCAAGGTCACACCGCGACGCTGCACACCTACACCCCCTAACTAATGTCCCTACCAAGTATCAACTTCCTACACCTTACGGTTTCCAAGATATAGCCCGGACAAGATTTTCAAGCTCAAGGTCACTATGGCAAGGTTGAAGGTCAAATCAAGGTCACACCATGATGTTGCACACCTACACCCCCTAACCAATGTCCCTACCAAGTATAAACTTCCTACACCTTACGGTTTCTGAGATACAGGCTGGACAAACTTTTTCCCCATCCGGACATCATGGGTGAAAACAATACCTGACAGCCGTTAAGGGCTGTGGGGTAAAAACTTCAAATAAGACACGGCTGATTGAGAACACAGGTGTCCTGGCCAATCATTTTGTCCCTACAGCGGGCACACTTTTCATGCGAGTCAAACACCGCCATTATATGGCCACATGTACCTCGACGCTGTCATCTATTCTCTCCAGGTGAAGCCATGATATATAACTACTTCACTAACACAACACTTTTGAACAAATATCCAACTATTTCACAATAAAAATAAGTTTTATCTCTTTAACCAAAATCCGTGCACACTTCTTGCATGCCAAACAAAAAGTGGAAGTGCGCATCCATGCACATGCGCAGCACACTGGCAGGGAGGCTACAGCACCACCTGGCAAATGAACAGGACACTACCGGTCCCGGCCAGAGCCCAGCTCAAGACTTTTTTTCTAACGCTTGGCGAGACAGGCAGGGCGTCAGACAAATGCATCTGTCCACCAGGTAAGATGTATTAACGCAATAAAATTAAGCTTTTAACAGAAGTATTTACCAAAAATAGTCAGAATTGAGAGTTTTTCAAAATATGTTGGCTGCACATGCACCGAATGAAAAAGATGCTATGATGTCACGTTTCCTACCCAGGAAGGAAGCAGGTCACGTCACCAGTGGAGACACAGGATGTCTTTTTTTATGTTTAGCAGGGCCAGTTTGTGCTGACAGAATAGCTAATTGTCCATTATGTAAAATCTATTAATGCAATAAAAATGTTATATACAGCATTCGAAGAAAGTTACTTTATTCTAATCATTTTTGTTGCATTAAAATCCATGCAGAAATGGGGGAGAAATCTCTAGTTAAAAATTGAAGTTTTTATATTTAGTGGTGTCTTTATACATATATGACTGTCTTTATATTTTTCCTTTTAAATATTTGCTTATTTTACTTATTATTCATACATAATGGAAGATAAAAAAATCCCTAATTAGTCATACTAAAATACCATAAATGAAAATAACAGTATTATATGAGTGCTATTGTCTTATATTTTCTTTCCAAAATTACAAGCTTTCAAAATAGTACATCTAACTATTAAATCCAATATCATCAAGCAATTTTCCAGATGATACTGGGTATTCAACTTGATGTTTGACTTGGGATAATCACACAGTTCTAAACACTACAGACACCACAGAGTGAGACAATAACATTGACACGAGTAGAAGTGATGCATTTTATTGCACAATTTATTGCTGTATATATGAACATAAATGCATGCAAAGGTTCAACTACAGCTAAAAACCCTTTAAAGTAGAATTCCTTTATAAGTGGAAATAAATACCAGCTCCTAAGAGGACCTTCTACAGTATAAAATTATCATCAAATGGAATTTCTAGTTGAGTTGAAGTATCTATCTCTTGAGATTTCACTCAGTGGGTTTGATTATATTTTAGGTTAAGGAGGTGTAAATTAAGTTACATATGTAAGCTGTCTTTCTGAATTACATTTAAATATACCAATAAATATGTAAGCTGTATAAAGCAGAATTACTGACGATAATACAAGGATAATAACAAGTATCACCTATATTTTGGCTGTTGCTGCAATAACTAACAAAAGAAAGTATTTTGATGACAAAGATGATATTTGTACTTTGAAGATACGAAAGTTCATCCAGCATTGGAAAAAATTCAAGGCACATCAACACTGTAATTGAATATTTGGAAATATTATTGTGATAGAAAGCAGATCAGCATATCAAGATACTGATCAGGATAGTATTGTTTGTTTTCTTGAGTTTTCAGTCCAATAAAAAAGATAGAAATATCAAGAAATGTTGAGTAATGGATTTTTGAGTCAGTATTTGAACAACAAATATTTCTTTACAACTTACTCTTTGTACCAGTTCTCAAGGACCTCAACAATCCATATGTTTCCTACAAATCCAGGACAAAATGTTATGGACAAAATGCTGGTCAAAATTGCAAAGGCAAACAAATTACGGTCGGTTTTGGGGCAGGTAAACAAAATGCCATTCTTACCTAGTCATTAAATAACTTCAAGTCTGTTTCAAGTTTAAGTTTTAAAAATTATCAAAAATTTAATTGCTCAATAATTAGTAGGTTGCATTTGGGAAAAGAATGATATTACATGGTTTTCAGTACAAGAATCTCTTAAGACAAATACCTATGTATTTGGCTTTGTATTAAAATGTTGTTTCTATGTCATATTCTTTAATGATTTTATAAGACCGATATTAAGTATCTCTAATGATTTGATAAGACCAGCATTTTATCCACTCTGCTCCAAAACTGATTGCCATTTTGTCTGCCCTTGCAATTTTGACTGACATTTTGTCCACTAGTGCTTTGTCCACCAATCATTTTTACATAAAAAATTAGAAAACATAAACCACAAAGCAATGTTTTAAAATAAATATATCACAGATAAATGTCCACAATGAAGACAATGCTGCAGAGTTTGTGTGAGATTGCAATAAATCAGGGCTCTTCAAATAAAGGACAGAGTGCGTCTTCTCTCCAGCCTGAGCACTGGTGAAATCTTCTCTCTGGGAGAACCATTTCGAACTGCAATCACACCAGGAACAGTAATATACAGTCAAGTGTCATTAATATGTACAGTACAAAATCAACTATCTGAACACAATGGGGGACACACAATTAGGTCGGATAATCAAGGGGTTCAGATAGATGAAGAAACCCGAAATTCATTGCCAACGGGTTACCAAGTGGGTGATAATTGGAAGGTAGATCATTTTAGGCATAAAATATACATGTGGATGGTCACTGATAAGGCAGTTTAATAAATTTATGTAATATAACTGTCCCTCCAATTGTGACTTATTGACCTTTAATTAACCTTTAATTTTAAATAAATGTTATCATGCATTTTGTTAATTGAAAAACTCCAGGAGATAATTAATTGTAAAACCCCAAGCTAACACACCTTCAGTGATTGGATATGTTTGGTTGATAATGCATTGTCAATGTTATTCTTTCACTACACATTGTCACTCTGTTAATTGATCTTCTCCGGGACATTATTAATGCAAAACTCAATCAAACACACTTTCAGTGCTTGCTGCATTATCAAAGAAGTTGTGTAGCTGGGTTGTGTAATTGAATTAATCCCTCCCCTATTGTAACAATGGTGATAAAGATCAAAGAATTTAGGCTTTTTGTGGATGGTATATTTTATAAAGAACTAAAATTAATGGGTACCCAGAATGTGTAAAATCCTGTATTATCACTCATGCCAGATCATACATTATACATGAATGTAGGGAGATAAGGTTTATGATCGGTTACTCTGGAGATTCGGATTATAGAGGGCTGGATAATCAAGGTTCTACAGTATTTTGGTGTGCATGTATGTATATCTGCTTTCTTCAGTTAAGTAAGCTAGTAAATGCTGTATGCAATAGCTGTAAATTTAAACTGAAAGTTATATGGCTGTAATAGAATCACTTGGGATTTTAATAATACAAGCATTGATATAAAGGCAGCCAAAATAATTTGCTGAAGGCAGTCTGACATCTGACCCTTCACTCAGAGGAAGATCAGCCATGACTATTTCTTTTCTAAATACCCAGTTAACTGGCAACCAGTCTTTGACAACTTAAAATTTGAGCACAACACATTCAAAATAACTGAAGTTAAACTTGAAATCTTATTAATACATTTGACTCTGTATAAGTAGAATCTCCAACATCCACAGTTATTGGTTCTGGCTATGCTTAACTTCCATGTATACCTATAAAAATAATGCTTGTCCCATTTATGTATGTATTCAGCTTTCACCTGTTGTACTTCTAAGAAGTTAACTGTACATAAAATATATACATATTGTAACTTGCATAGCTGATTTGTAGAATTATGAATTTGTACAGGTGCTGGTTTCAGAAAGGGTCTTGCACTTAGGCAAGTTTTTGTCTTTTGTCTCTGATAAGTCTGGAAGTTGAACGAATTTTACAAAGGGTGACTCAACCAAGACCAGTTAAGACTGATTTATTAGATAACCACAGTGGTATTCCAATTCCAAAATATACTACTGGTGACAATTATATCATTTGTTTGAAGTATTTTATTTAAGGAAAAGTGCCATTTTGCAACAGAGAGTCTTGCAAGTACATTAAAACTTCCACACTACTTTAGGGAGGTATTCTTTTAATATATACTTTATTTTATTTTCAGCCATTTTAAACTTTGAAATGGAGAAAAATGTATAACAGCCATATTCAAGTATTTGTTTACAAAAATTAAGCTCACTCCAAAGTGGACTTAACTTTGAGCAAAAGACTTTGCCAAAGCTTATACTTGGATGTTTTCTAAAATTTGCTAAGTCTAACACCATAGACAATTTTAGACATATGTTATTAATTGTATATAGTAAGATTTATCAAGAAAATTCAGAATTAATAGTTTATATTTATTATTTAGTGACATAAAAATCCTCATTACCACATGTTGAATTGCCATTACAATGTCTTGGGCCAGGGGAATTGGCGATTCCACTAGTGGGGATTCCGTTCAGAGTTTCCCCTGGTGAAAACAGTGACTGCAACCCTTAAATAATGGATCAGTCTCCACTATTGGAAACTCTGATTAGGAACTTTTCTTGTGGAAATACTGATTCCCCTGACTCAGAAGCTCCACTATGACATAAACATGTGGGAGATTCAACTACCATTCTAAAATCCAGGATTCCAAAAAACGTGTTTGAGTACATCCCCAATCAAATCGCTGCTAACAGCAAACCCCCAAAAAATGAAAACAAAACATCGCAGGTCTGATCGAAAACAACTTAAAATCTACAAAAATGGGATAAAAATAAATAATTTCTTCAGATTTGAGGTTGTTCACTAATATTTCAAGTTCTGTCAAACTATACGTACTGGCAATTGATGCAAATTGAAAAATCTTTATCTATTACTCATTGACACTGGACTAGAGGATTGTACGTTTTTATCTGTAATAGTCCCCCACCTCATTTGAAAAATGCATTGTCCCTGTGGCATTTATACAGTAAACAAGAGCACTCAGAGAGCGCAGACCTCTGCCAAGGCGCCTCAGTCCTCCAAGGCTGTGTCCGATCCATAAAATAATTCCTGGGCTTTGAAAACCTACCATTAGCATTGATATTGTATTTTTTTACGCTTTGTTCCTTGTCCCATTTCAGATATTTAATGAAAATTTCATCCAAATCCATCCATAACTTTTTGAGTTATCTTCCTTCAAAAAATACCTGGATCCAGAAGATCCAGACAATGATCTGGATCACACCCAAAATCTAATCACTTCTTCCTTGTCCCATTTTGGACATATACTGAAACCTTCAATGGAATCTATCTATAACTTTTCAAATTATCTTCCTTTAAAGAATTCAGAGATCCAGAAGATCCAGACAGTGATTCAAGTCACTCTCAAAATCTAATCACTTCTTCCTTTACCAATTTCTCAAATATCCTGAAAATTTCATCAAAATCCTCCATAAGTTTTTGAGGTATCTTTCTTTAAAAATTAAATTTCATGGATCCAGAAGATTCAGACAGTGATCCGAATCACTCCCAAAATCTAATCACTTCTTCCTTTTACCATTTCAGACATATCCTGAAAATTTTATCAAAATCCGTAAATAACTTTTTGAGTTATCTTGTTCACAAACAAACAGACGGACAGACAGACGGACAGACAAACCCAGGCGAAAACATAACCTCCTTGGCAGAGGTAAATATTATATGCTAGTTGTGTGAACCAAAAATAACACTAGTACTAAATGCAACAAAATCGAAACAGAAAAAAAATTGTCAAATTGTAGTTATGTTCAATATGATATCACTGAAAGAATAAAATCAAACCATTCCAAAAGGTATGTTGGTATACATACATTCATTATCAGCTGCAGCAAGTGACCTGGATCTTGGCTTTGGTATTGACTGTGAAAATAATATAAAAATATAACACTTAAAAATAATTGAAAATCAACTATGCAAACTAATATAAAATTTCAAGGAGATGCCCATACCCCACAGCCTGGGGAAATAGTTTTCAAACCATCAGATATATAAGAAATGAAACAGTACAAAGATCAGGAGACTTTCAGAGCAAAATGTGTCCATTATATAAATGTCCAAATAATGTTATCTAAAACCACAAACACAACATTAAATTTCAATAAAATCGAATTAAATTAAAGCAGTGATTACAACAGTAAGTGATTTAAACATATAAATGTTTTCAACTGTAATCTTTGCTTAGCTTGTAGATGTGAATAGTCTCAATTGAATTACACTGTGTTTAGTTTTCAGTACCTTTTCCATTTCTCTGCTATGACTTCTTGATGCTCTTCGCTGCTGAATTGCTGGTGTAACATGTTCATTTATAAGCTGTAAAGTGAGTTTCCTGAGAAACCGAGATGCCTTGCCATCTCTCTGTAAGCCCTACAAATGTACCAGAAAGTCTTTCATAAACTGATGTCATGATAATGCCTGTAGTGAGTTTACTCAGAAAGCCAGATGTCTTGCCATATATCTGTAAACCTCAGAAATATATCAAAGAGTGTTTCGTTACCTGATGTCACAAAAGTGTTTGTAGCGTAATTTTACTCAGAAACCATTACATTTCTCAAAATTTGAGAAATACTATTTTAGCCCTTTTAATTTAATCTTTTACTGAATTTGCTTCTGTTGCATATTTATATCCTCAAGTTTACATACTATTTCAAATTTATATATACAAATTTGTTCTACTTGATTTTGTCCAATGGCAAGTTCCAGAGTTCCTTTGACTTCTATTGTTTTTTTCATCATATTTTTGCTATAATCTGCTACCAATCATACCAGAGTTATACCTGTGCTATTTAAGGAATTCTACCCACTGAGAGCTCTGCAATTGAAAAAATTTCAGCTTTGTAGTTGAGTTAATATTTCTTGTTTTATTCCAAGTGCTATCACCAAACATCACAATGTAAACTTCGGAACTGAATAATAATCATTTTTCTCAATGAACCAGTGTCAAATTTAAGTAATAAATTCAAATCCTGGTATTTATTTTTCACCACAAGCCCTATTTTAACCTAAATAGGGGAACATACACACCAGGACATGTTTTTCATATTACACAGTGCCACTTACTACGGATAACTAGACCTACGCATTGGAGAATCGATACAAATTTGTATCCACCGAAAAGACAACTCACCAAAGCCAGTGAAGCATCGTTTTTAACATTGAAATCTCTCTACACACTGCGGAGGCAGTGGCAACGTAACAAAACGAAATCCATAGTATCCACCGGATGCTATCCGGTGAATACAATTACAATTACAAATTCACCAAAAGGTGCAGATTGTTTTGTTAGTATATCATTAAATAAATAAGAAGCTACAAATATGTTACATATCATCAGAAAAGTAATTTTACAGAGCTTCCACCCATTTTTGTTGCATTAAAATCCATATAGAAATAGAGGAGAAATCACAAGTTAAAAATTGAAGCTAGAGGGAATGAAGATACCCAGACAAAACGTTCTTTAAAGAGCAACTTTATATTTCAATTTTGTGGTGTAATGCAAATACTTCAAACAGATAATCCAAGGACAAAGATATTAAATTACTGGTATAATGTCAAGGTGGGATGTAAGTTTGACAATTCAAATGTTAATTGGTTATTTCTTTTCTCATTAAATTTAACCTTTACAGTCAATTAAAGTAACAGGATCATTTGAAACTGTTGATTGGACAGTTTATACAAGACTTGATGGTAATGTGGTGTTATAATTCATTAGGTTTATGTCAATAAATTATCAAAATCAGTAGACATTAGGTAAAAAACATAGTCAATGTCATCCGACCTTTTTCTTCTGCTGTGTTAAAGTGTTAGTAATGTTTCCAATTAAAGGGTGTCAAGTTCATTGCTATGTTTAAAACAGTGCAAAGAAATGAAATGTCAAAATGAAGTTGCCCCATTCAAATGAAATTTGCTGTTGATTTCTCCTGGCTAAATCTCAATTCAAAGAAATCGCTTTTCTTATTTGAAATGAGTAGGAATACACAAACTGGCATGATCACCAAATGCAGTAATAAAATATTAATACAGTTAATCAATAAAAAATGTTACATTGAGGTTAAAAGTTGATGTAACATAATAAAGATGTTTTAAACTGTAAAATCAAATTGCTTCATATGGTTTTTAGATTTCAAAAAAGATATTCTTAAGTATGGCATTGAACCATCACAGCTATTCAGGATTGGGCTCTTAAATATTGATAATAAACTTTTAATTAATCAGAGGGAAAGGAAGTTATCTATAGTAACTGCTCTAGAAGACATCAAAAGGAATATGGAAATGGCTCAAAGAAATATGACCTTAGGAATAGTTTTGATTTTAAGGTTCTACCCACTTTGATGGAGGGACTTAATGACATGCTTGTCCAATATTTTATGTGATTACACTATGGTGTTAACATGTAAAAATAAAATTTATAAAATTTTGATGAATAGAATATATTTATTCAACATTGACTGGGAGAAAAATTGCATTTGCAAAGTATCAGTCTTTTTATCATGTGAATAACGTATCCACTGCACAAAAACTAATATTAAGTGATAGTAAAGTCCAAGTAAAAGTTTTGGTATGAAAATTCTTATTTAAATTAAATACAAACACTAAATAAACTGGCCACCAGTAGTTCCCATGTTTACATTTTTACGTAGTTTTCTGTACCTTTCTTTTGTAGAGACTAGGTAAGTGTCTGCTATGTGCTGTCAGTTCAGCCAATCTGTCCTCCTGTTCCTGGATTTCTTTCTCAACATCCAGTGACAGCTCGGCCGGTCTGATAACACACAATAAAAATAGCATCAGAGATGTCTGTACCCCACAGCCTAGGGAAATATTTTTAACACCATGAGATATAGAAGTACTGTATCAGTACATAGTTCAGGATACTTTCAGAGCACTGTCAGTTATATAAAGGTCCAACAATGTTTAAATAGAGAAAATAATGTCTAACAGAAAGATAATGCATGTAAAGATGAAGTATTAAAACAAGACAATTCAAAAACAAGATGACAGCATTAATCAGCAGTAAACTAAACATTACGACACTCTTTATCTATATCTGGCATGGTCGAATTATGGTTTGCATGTTTTGAATATTACCATGCATACAGAAGTGGCAATGCATTCAATGAATGCTTATGTGTGGTGTTGGAGCAAAATCTGTGGCTCACTTGATGAAATTCCATCTGTTACAATGGGAAGTTGTAAAAGTAAAATTCTTAATGAATTCTAATATGACTTTAACAGTGCTTAACCTGCATCAAAAGACAGACCCAAAGGTACAACAAGGTTTTAAAGGTCAAGGTCACTACGACAAGGTCAAAGGTCAAATCAAGGTCACACCATGATGCTGCACACCTAAAACCCCTAACCGATGTCCCTACCAAGCATCAACTTCCTACACCTCACGGTTTCTGAGATATAGCCCGGACAAGATTTTATAGGTCAAAGTCACTATGGCAAGGTCAAAGGTCAAATCAAGGTCACACCATGACGTTGCACACCTACACCCCCTAACCAATGTCCCTACCAAGTATCAACTTCCTACACCTTACGGTTTCCGAGATATAGCCCGAACAAGATTTTATAGGTCAAGGTCACTACAGCAAGGTCAAAGGTCAAATCAAGGTCAGACCATGACGTTGCACACCTACACCCCCTATCCAATGTCCCTACTAAGTATCAGATTCCTACACTTAACAGTTTCCGAGATATAGCCCGGACAAAATTTTCAAACTCAAGGTCACTACGGCAAGGTCAAAGGTCAAATCAAGGTCAGACCATGACATTGCACACCAACACATCCTAACCAATGTCCCTACCAAGTATCAACTTCCTACACCTTACGGTTTCTGAGATACAGCCCGGAAAACCTTTTTCCCGCGGTCCACCCACCCACCCATCCAGACACCATGGGTGAAAACAATACCCTGACAGCCCTTAAGGGCTGTGGGGTAAAAAGTAACTGTTTTTCATTCTAAAATAGAGCATTTTTATGAAAAAACTATTCCCACGCCAGGATTGCAATGCCAGTAAGGCTGGCTAAGTTTTGCTGAAAAAAAATTTTCTTTCAAGGAACCAAACTTTTTTAGGTTTTTTTTTCAAACAAGTTTATTTTTCTAAAAAGTATATTTCTTGAATTCTGTATTTGTATGTACAAGAATGGAGACATTGTGCTCTAGATCTTTACTTCAATGACATTATTCAATGACAATGGAGATATAGAAATTTTATCTAGACCTAAAACTGTCAGACAAGGGATTCTGATTCAGAGTCTAATTTTGGTTCAGATTGGGTTTGCCACAGAACCATGAAGAACATATTGTTATGAAACAAGCATTCTGACGCATGCAATTATCTCCCGCCGTATTAATTAGATGTACTAAAGATAGTGGAATATAAATTTTCTTGTGAGATCTCAGCTATTCAAAAAGCTATGGTTCTGCTTCGCCATGTGGTACATCACCTAATAGTAGGTGAATGACTTAATTATCACTGAAATTGCTCTATCTTGCATATCCTAAAAATTTCCTCAAAATCCGTCTATAAGTTTTTAAGCTATCTGTGTTTAAAAATTATATTTCATGGATCCAGAAGATCCAGATAGTGATAAGGATCACTCCAAAAATTGAACCATTTCTTCCTTTTACCTTTCCAGACATATCCTAAAAATTTCATCGAAATCCATCCATACGTTTTTGAGTTATCTGTCTTTAAAAATCACATTTCATGGATCCAGAAGATCCAGATAGTGATCCAGATCACTCTAAAAATTGAATCATTTCTTCCTTTTACCTTTTCAGACATATCTTGAAAATTTCATTGAAATCCGTCCTTGGATCCAGAAGGTCCAGATAGTGATCCGGATCACTCCCAAAATTGAAAATTTCTCCATTTTACCATTTCAGACATATCTTGAAAATTTCATCAAAATCTGTCCGTAAGTTTTTGAGTTATGTCTTTAAAAATAACATTTGATGGATCCAGAAGATCCAGATAGTGATCTGGATCACTCCCAAAATTGAACCATTTCTTCCTTTTACCATTTCATACATATCCTGAAAATTTCATCGAAATCCGTCCGTAGGTTTTTGAGTTATCTGTCTTTAAAAATTACATTTTATGGATCCACAAGATCCAAATAGTGATCTGGATCACTCCCAAAATTGAATCATTTCTTCCTTTTACCTTTCCAGACATATCCTGAAAATTTCATCGAAATTCGTCCACAAATTTTTGAGTTATCTGTCTTTAAATATTACATTTCATTGATCCTGAAGATCCAGATCATGATCCGGATCAATCGCAAAATTGTATAATTTCTTACTTTTACCTTTTCAGACATATTCTGAAAATTTCATTGAAATCTGTCCATAAGTTTTTGAGTTATCTGTCTTTAAATATTACATTTCATTGATCCAAAAGATCCAGATAGTGATCCGGAACACACCAAAAATTGAATCATTTCTTCCTTTTACCTTTTGAGACATATAAACAACATATTTGAAAAGATTAGCCTAACTTTAATACTTTTTAAGATATTTCACATTTACCTCCGTCATTATTTCACTACAAATAACAAAATAGCTATTACTCACTTATGGCATACTATGAAACTCCAAACTATATGTCATCTTATAGTTAAGGACAAAGTAGCTGAAGAACATATTTTAGGAAAATACTGTAACTGCAAGAGTTTTGGAGTTACAAAGGGTTTACTCAATGGTAAGAATTTTAAAGTAGCTATTTCTCAGCTGTACAATGTGGGACAGCTCTGAAACTTTACCATGTGATAGCTTACCCAAAACTAGATGAACAACATATTTGAAAAGATTAGCCTAACTTTAATACTTCTTAAGATATTTCACATTTACCTCTGTCATTATTTTGCTACAAATAACAAAATAGCTATTACTCACTTATGGCATGCTATGGAACTCCAAACTCTATGTCATCTTATAGTTAAGGACAAAGTAGCTGAACAACATATTTTAGGAAAACACTCTAACTGCAATAGTTTATAGAGTTACAATGGTTTTACTCAACAGTCAGAATTTCAAAGTAGCTATTACTCAGCTATCCAAGTTGCAACAGGTCTGAAACTTTACTATGTGATAGCTTACCAAAAAGTAGATGGACAACTTATTTGAAAAGATTTCTCTAACTTTAATACTTTTGAAGATATTTGACATTTACTTCTTTTGTTATTTAGCTACAAATGAGAAAATAGCTATTAGTCACTTATGGCATGCAATAGAACCCCAAACTATGTACCATCTTATAGGTAAGGACAAAGTAGCTGAACAAAATATTTTAGGAAAATACTCCAACTGCAATAGTTTTGGAGTTACAATGGCTTTACTCTACAGTCAGAATTTTAAAGTAGCTATTACTCAGCTATCCAAGGTGCAACAGGTCTGAAACCTTACTATGTGATAGCTTACCAAAAAGTAGATGTACAACATATTTGAGAAGATTTCCCTAAGTTTAATACTTTTGAAGATATTTGACATTTACTTCTTTTATTATTTAGCTACAAATGAGAAAATAGCTATTACTCACTTATGGCATGCAATAGAACCCCAAACTATGTACCATCTTATAGCTAAGGACAAAGTAGCTGAACAACATATTTTAGGAAAACACTCTAACTGCAATAGTTTTGGAGTTACAATGGCTTTACTCAACAGTCAGAATTTCAAAGTAGCCTTTACTCAGCTATCCAAGGTACAACAGGTCTGAAACTTTACTATGTGATAGCTTACGAAAAAGTAGATGGACAACATATTTGAAAAGATTTCCCTAAATTTAATACTTTTGAAGATATTTGACATTTACTTCTTTTGTTATTTAGCTACAAATGAGAAAATAGCTATTACTCACTTATGGCATGCAATAGAACCCCAAACTATGAACCATCTTATAGCTAAGGACAAAGTAGCTGAACAACATATTTCGAGAAAAAACTCTAACTGCAATACTTTTTGAGTTATGAGTCCTGTACTCAAAGTAGCTAAAATTGCTATTACTCACTTTTCTTTAGGCCTAAGTCCACAAAACCAAAAAAAATTTCAAGGGCATAAAAATTCATTAGGACAATTAATTTACAAAAAATCTGTAGCAGTTTTGGAGAAATCTGCGTGACACACTAACGCACACACGCACGCACAGGATGCATTTTATAATCTCCCTCCCGGGCTAAAGCCCAGCGGGAGATAAATATGCTGTTGAAAGAGAACAATTATTATGGTATGCATTGATAAGCTTAGATAATGTCAATCAAATTAATTAAAAGATAGAAGAAATTGATTTTAAAATTTAATGAGAAAAGTAAAAACTTGGCATCTGTAATACAGTAAACCATGTGTAGCAGAATGTGAAGTAGATAACAAATACCTCAAGTTAACCACATATTCCAAATAACAAGGTAACTCATCTGTTGGATGAGGCCTGTCTGAGGACCTGATATTGTCTACTGCTTAAGTAGAAATTCTGTGTAACAATTCTATTTAAATGGTTTGCCTGTATTTCACAACACACCCACCTTTTCTGTACTTTAACCTCGTCCTGTTCCTGGTCTTTCTTTCTGCGTCGTAGTTTTCTGGCCAGTATGTTGGCTTTGAGTCGTGATACAGCCAGTTGAGCCTCAGCAGTCAGTTTCTCATTGTGGAAAGTGCGATCCCACCTGAACAGTGCATGTTACAGTGAAAATAAACAGTAAATTATCATTACAGAAACACAAATATGACTGAACTTCTAATTATGCAACAAGAACTCAAATCTTGTTAAACAATTCAGTAAACTTTAAACTTAAAATTAAAAAAAAACATAAAAGGATTAAACCTATTTATTCAGCAGTAGTTACCTGTCCACAATAAATATAAAGCTTGTAACACAAAACAAGTTGGCCACAGTATACATACATGTACTCCCTTTATGTCATCAGTTGAACTATTTCTCTCTAATGAAAAAGTTAGTTACACTTTGTACAGTTGTAAAGAGACAGTACAACAGTATAAGGCCAACACACTTGTATTTAAATAAGTGAACCATGTTACTGTGACTCAAAAAGCTTCTATATATTATTTGTAATTATAATTTTAATATTGATTTTTAACAAGCAGGTCTTTATTTTATTGGAAGGTAAGATACCTTTAGTTTCCCTGCTCTCATACATCAAATGTATTAAGATATGATGACACGGTATTCTAACATAACACGGCTGTATCAGTCAATTTGATTGGCCAAGAGCTATGGTTAAATTGTTTATATTCATGTTGGCTGTTCCAATAATTAACCCAATGCAAAGTACAATCAATGAAACAGCCTTGTTTAATTTGTAGCATTTGTAATTATTAATAATGTTTGTATTTTGTCATGTTAAAATAGGAGCCACACTATCCCTCCTGAGGTGGTATTCATGAAAGGTCTTAGCCAAGTCTTAGGCTTAACTCTTGTATAAAAACAGAGTCAATTAAGCCTAAGATTTGGCTAAGACCTTTCGTGAATGCTGCCCCAGACCAGGGCATACACAGAATTTTATCGTGATTCAAGGTTATAAACTATGAACCCATTTGTTGGTTGTTATTCCTATAATATACGAATCTAAGGGAACTGTTTTGTTGAATGATGGGTATGTAAAGTTTAATAATAATAATAATGATAATTTGGAGATATATGATTGAATGTGTGGGTATTTTACGGTTTGCATATTATAACATAAAGATAATATGTAGCCAAATATGTAAGTTTTTGAAAATCACCTCTGAACTATTTGAAGCAAATATTCACCCAGGAAACATTTTAAGGTTTTAAAAACGTTTGATAGGAAACGTTTGGCAAAGGTTAAAAAATGATGGGTACGAAAACCATTTATAATAGAATGTTTTTAAAACATTTTATGTATACCGTTTATTAAACGTTTGATGATAAATGTTAGAAAAACATTACAAATGAACATATTAATGCCTGAATAATAATGGGGTCAGGGGTCAAATTCAATACCTTGTTAAAGTTGCTCACTAATGAAAATATTATTTTTATGTCTAAAATTGTAAGATAGTGGCTTAAAATTTGTGCCCCCCCCCCCTTCAATTCTTACTTTTAGGGATTGCATGTGGGGCAATTTTTGACAAAGTCCTCTAAAATCCCCTATTATTGCTCACTGCCATCTTTGTTTGGACATGTTTGTAGGTGAAGTTTTAATAAGCATGGGTTTAAAAAACGTTTTTGGTACAATGTTTTTAAAACATTTGATCAACAATGTTTTTTTAAATTTTATGTGTACTGTTTATAAACCATTTCATGATGAATGTTTGAAAAACATTTCTAGGATAACCTTCATTTCTTTAGCTATTTTATAAATGTTTAAAAAATGTTTCCAGTCAAACCTATTTTCTTGAGTTATTTTATAAACGTTTAGCAAATGTTTTCAGTAAAAACGTTTGTGTATAAAATGTTTATAAAATGTTTTTTAAACATTACAGCACAAACGTTTACATGGAAACGTTTATAAAACCATAAGAAAGAGTTTAAATAAGTTTTAAAAACGTTTGATATCTCAACCAAACACAATACCAAAAAAGTCTGTAATATCTTAACAGCACTATTTAAACTGTACAGAATGTATTTTTGGAACTCATTCTTTAAATATTTATGGCACAACAAATGGAATGCATTTTTGGAACTCACTCTTCAATTTTTTTTTTTTTTTTTTTTTTTTTTTTTTTTTTTTTTTTAAATCTTTTCTCCTTTATTCTCTTTATGACAATAAATCTCAAACTACACAGTTTAATGACATGAAGTACATTGTATTAAGCTAAATGTCTTAGTTGTGCTTTGTCTCCACACTCTTGTATTCTAATAACACAAAAACTCGGTTAAACAGCTGATATAATCTAAACTGTTTCCCTCATGTAATGTTATGAAAATGAGAATTGATATCTTAAATATGTCACATCTATGACATAAAAGCTAGGCTCAAAGAAAACGACTAACTTTCTGTTTGATACAGATTTAGGAGCAGCATTCCGCAAGTCAAAACATCACTGCTACCAACAATTCTTTTAACTGCCAATATATAATTTCCCTTTTGACACTTACATCCAAAACTTCTAAATGGTATTTTCATTGGTGTACATACCAGGGCTCGTATTTATGAAACTTACTTTGACCAAATTTTGTCTTCAGTCTTATATTTTGGCCTCAAATCTGAAACTATTTTCAATCTAAATCTTGTTGGCTTGAGAAGAAATTTCAAATCTGAAACTATTTCTTGCCTCAGATTTCTTTGTTTAAAAGGCTACAGCAGAGTGAAAGGCATCTGTGGCTTTATTTCGCTGCAGCCGATAACACCATGCAGTGCCATCTTCTTCTGTGTTTCAGTTCAGGCAGAAAGTCTAGACTTGAATCTCAGGAAAAAACCCCACAAACAAAACAAGGGTGGAAAGTCTGGCGAGTCTGGAGAAAGTAATGGGAAATCTGGTCAGTATTTATGGAAAGTGTACAAGGATATAACCACAAATAACAAGATATACAACTACCTGAGTGTCCAGGCAGAAAAAGCCACCACATATCAAAGCTCAAGGTTGAATACATGGAAAAAAATATGAAAAAGTAAGCACAGTAATAATACTGTTAAACTCCGAAAAGTGGCCAATACCAGAAAACATTTGAGAGAGAGGCCCAATAGGGCCTAAATTTTCATTATTTTCTGATATTGGCCCCTTTTGAGGAGTTTGGCTGTTGTGAACCCCACTCTATATCCTATTTGATGCCTGTTCACAAGATATATGATAATTTATCCCCAAATTCTGTGATTTTTCTTTTTTTTTTTTTTTTCACTTGAATATATTTTATTCACCCTTTTTTCACAAAGTATTTTCCACAGATCCCGGGAGGGCGAGGGTAGCCAGCCCCCCATCGGGTCTTTTGTATTTGGTATTACATATATAGATAAAACAGTAGGTAAAACCACATGAGTTTACCAAATTTTTAGTATCTTCATTACAGCAAATTTTTAGATCATTTGATTCACATTAGACACATCCAACATGTTAGATTTTGCCCTTTGTACTTTACTGGTTGTGCAATTACTACCTCTCTGGTCAAATTTCAAAAATATTTGTACTACATTTCCAGATACATTTACATACATATTTATATATTTATACCACTCAGAACATCCAGAAATATCTCTCTTGGGATTGAATATAATGATATTACTTTCTTGCTATTGCATTACTGTATAGGTTAGTTGATTATATGGTGTTCTATTATCTGCCATTGTTTGTCGAAAAGTTCCTCTTTGTGTGTTAATTTAGACAAGAATTGTTGTTCATTATAAATATTTTTTAAATGTAATCGCATCCCTTGGAAGTTTGGACTTCTCTTTTTCTTTGCGCAGTCAAATAAGTAATGCTTTGCGATTAAATAAAGAATATTATGTGATCGTTGTTTCTTATTCAGTTCACCTAGTAGTATGTGTTCTGGTTTTATGCTAACATTTTCCATTCGGTTTTTAGAGCTATAATTCCTTATATCCTCCCATAGTTTGTTTGCATGAGTACATGTAACAAAAAGGTGTTCTATGCTTTCTTCTGATTGTTGGCATAATCTACATATATTGCTATCACAATTACCCATTTTTTTTCTTAGCGATAATGTTCCAAGTATCCTATGTATGATTCGGTATTGAAGCCATACAAGGTTGTTATCTTTTATTGTGTTAAAGCATATTTTAAAAATTTTTGGCCAATCCTTCTCCGTTATTACTACATTTAGTTTTTCATCCCACTTTTTAGATAAATTTTGATTTTGGCCTTTATCTTCATATGCTAGCACTATACGGAATTTTTTTGTTCCTTTTAAATGAGTCCTTATGGCCAATGCATTTGATGGGTATATTGGCCCATATCTTGTTTTTTTTTCCTTCCCTATATAAGGTTTTACACACCTGTGAACTCTCATATATTCCAAAAAATTTGGTTTAATATTATAATTTGACTCTATTTCAGCTTTCGACATTAGGCCTCCATTGAGGTTCATAATGTCTGACACAAAAGATACTCCTTTTTGCCACCAGTTGGGTAGGAAAAGTTCATGTTTAGAAATATTAGGGTTGAACCATAAGGGAACAGACTCCTTATCCTCTGGCGAAAGATTTGAGTTATACTTATTTAAATATTCAACCCATGTATTTAAAACACCATTCCAGAATGGGTTTTTGGTCTGACTTGCCCATTTTTTGGCCCATAGAGATCCAAAACATATCAGTTTCTCTTTAGAAGGGGTCGAGTATGTGCTGACCTTTTTCCACATAGGATTTTGGTCACCTACGAGTCTTTTGATCCAATTAATTTGAAGCCCTTTTATGAAACTCATTAGGTCTATCATTTCTAGACCCCCGTCTTCTTTATTTTGTACTAATTTTCTTCTACTAATTTTGTCTGGTTTTCCATCCCATATAAAACTGAACATGATTTTTGTGATTTGTTTCACTAAGCTATCTGGGGGAGGTGGTAGCGATTGGAAGAGATGAACAAATTTTGATAGAATAATAGTTTTTAAAACTATTATTTTTCCTATTGGAGATAATATTCTTTTCTTCCATGAATTAATAACTTTAGATACCCTTTGTAGAAGGGGCTCATAGTTTTTTGTTGGTATGTCATCTAGGTTTGTTGAAAATGTTATACCTAACAGTTTAAATTCTGTTTGTCCCCAAGAGAGAGTTGTGTTCTTACAAAGTTTCGCTTTTGTGTGTTTTTTTTTTCCGAACCATATTAGTTCTGATTTATCCTTATTCATTTTTAACCCAGAGTAGGTGCCAAAGATTTCTATTATGTTGAGGGTGTTTTGGAGTGAGCCCTCCATGCCATCTAGAAAGATAGTAGTGTCGTCAGCAAATTGTATTATCTTTACTTCGTCATTGCCTAATTTTATTCCTTTGACTAGTTTATTTTGGTCAATCATAACTGTAAGAAAGAAAGAACAGATGATGAAGAGGTAAGGAGCTATAGGGTCACCTTGTCTACAACCTCTGCCAATCTGAATTGGGTCTGAGAGGTAACCACATTGAAGAACAGATGCGTAAACTTCTTTGTTTAGGGTATTGATCCATCTTATAAAACCGGTGCCGAAGCCTAATATTTTTAGACATTCATTTAAAAAGCTCCATGATATTGAGTCAAAGGCTTTTTCAAAGTCCACCAGAAGGAGTAGCCCTGGGATATTTTCTTTTTCTGCATAGTACATTATATCGTAGACTAGGCGTGTACAGTCGCTTATATTTCTACCTTTTAAAAATCCTGTTTGATTATTTGGTATGATTTTTTCCAAAATCGGTTTTAATCTATTCGCTATTGCTGCAGATGCAATTTTGTACACGACTGACAGTAATGTTATTGGACGCCAGTTTTTGATGAATTCTCTTGGCTTTTGCCCTTTTGGCAAGCAAGTAATCAGACCGTGCCTTAATGTTGTAGAGAGAATTCCGTTATCGTAACTTTCATTTAATGCATGCAATATAATATATTTGAGTTTTGCCCAAAATATCTTGTAGAATTCCGATGGGAAACCGTCTATACCTGGGGATTTTTCATTCTTCATGCGCAATAAAGCTTCACTTATTTCTGTTAACATTAGTTTTCCTTCTAGCTTTTCCACATCTGATTCATTTAACTGCGGCAAACTGTAGTTTTCTATAGCGCTTCTCAAGTTTAATTCTTTGTTTTGACTTTTCTGTTGGGCGAATAGTTTTTCGTAGAAGTTTTTAATCTCTTTTAGTATTAATTTCTGATCGTAAATATTAGTTCCATTTTCAACTTTTAGTTTCTTTATAGTTTTTTCTGTAAAATTATATTTTTCTAAATTGCAGAAAAATTTAGATGCTCGTTCTCCATCTTTTAACCAGTTTGCCCTGGATCTAATTCTGACACCATTCATTTTGTCTTCCCTTAGTTTTTCTAATTCATTTCTTTTATTTTCAAGGTTTAAATCAATAATATTATTTACTTCTAGTTCTGCTATTTCATTGATCAGTTCCTCCTCTTTCTTTAACCGTTTTTTTTTCTTAATTGTTGAGTATTTTATTGTTTCACCTCTTAATCTGAGTAATATTACTTCTAGAAGTAGACTGTAGCTAATGTTGTCATTAGGTCTCATAACACTGTCATTAGTTGCCATATTGTATCTAGATGTTTCGTCATCTATTGCTTTATTCATTTGTATTAGATATTTTTTATCTTTTAGAATGGAACAGTTAAGTTTCCAGATCCCCTTTCCTCTTATGAAATTACAAAAGGTTATGTCGAGTTCTAAGATAGAATGATCAGACCTGTATCCTGGTTTGATATCACAACTATTTATGATGTCTAACAGTGGGGTCGAAGCGATAAAGTAGTCTAAGCGTGCTTGTTTGATTGGGTTTTTCCTTCTCCAGGTATATCTTCTTTTTTCGGGATTTAGATTTCTGTATACATCACATAAATTTTGTTTTTCAATTATTTCTAATAGTTCTTTTCGTGCTCCTGGGTTATTTATGTGTTTGTAATTATCACAGTCTAATCTGGGGTCTAGTGTAAGATTTAGATCTCCGCTCAATAGTATATAATCTGTTTCTGCTGAAGTGATATAATTCTCTACAGTTCGGAAGTATTGCGGGGTGTCAACATTTGGGGCATATGCATTTATTATCCGCAAACTTGTATCATTGAGTTTTAAATCGATTAATAGTAGGTTCCCCTCGTTATTTGCAAGTATATTTGATACTGTATACTCGAAATTTGGAGTAATTAGGATAGCAACCCCTCTTGAGTTGGTTTTACAGCCATTTATAAAGCAATCTCCTTTCCAGATATTTTTTAGGTTACCTATGTCTCGCTCCACCCAATGAGTTTCTTGCAAACATAGAATATTCCCTCCCATATTTTCCAAATAGTTTAGTACATCAGTCCTTTTAGCCATATCTCTCAAACCTTGACAATTTGCTGACAACACCTTTATTACACTTTCCACATTGGTTTTATTTTAACTGGCTCACCCTTTTTTCCTCCTGAATCTTTACATTAAGATAACATTCCCGCCTCTCTGATTTACATGTTTCTGTTCTGTATAGTGTTAACATCAGTGGTATACCTTTATTACAATGATCAAGTGAAAATAACTCAACAACAAAACACAAACGTATGTGCATTATAAAGGAGAAGAAAAATAACATAATAGTAGGAACAATAAAGTCACCATCATGGAAGAGATTTGGAAAGATAGGTATTCAGACAGTTTAGCCGCATTATTTAAACATCTTATGGAAAGATAGGTATTTAGACAGTTTAGCCGCATTATTTAAACATCTTCTGTTGCACATTTATTTAACAGTTTGACAAATACAACTATTCCTATTAAGCTAATTTTGTATTATTGAATGGTAAACATACTAGATTACCCATAGATTGTCGACCTAGTTACTTCTAATAGTTACTGCATCTATGCTCCATGGAAGTTTGCCATTTTTGGCTTCAGACAATCAACTTATAAATTATCAATACTTCACTGACAAACTAATTATTTCTGCTTCTCTGCCTCAATTAATTGGCACTGTTGCCTTTTGGGAATCCCACTGCAAGTTATCATTACTTCAGTGACAAGATTCTGGTTCTAAACTGTAATGTCCAGTTTGATATAGTTTTGCAGTATACTCTAACAGTTGGTAGCTGCATCAGTGTATTGGTATACTGAGAGTAGAAGCTAAACTGAGTTCTTGATAATGGTTATACTTCAACCACATAATTGTATCTAATATGTTAATCCCGGATAATCAGTAGTAGTATTAGTACAATTGTAAAAATAGTGGTCAAACCATATTACAACTCGAATTCATATTTGTGGTTATAACCAAACCACCCAGTTACACTTAGATGTATTAATCACAGATAGGTAACAGTAACATTAAAGTAACAATATCAGACAATTGTACATAGTGCATAGCATAGAAATAGTCAGCAGTAACCTTGATAAGCTGGAGAGTAGTGGTTAAACCATATTACAAACAGAATTCATATCGGTGGTTATGCCTTAACCACCGGTATTCAACGGTATTCAACAGTATAATCAACCACACAATTGTATACAGTATACGACCATGGATAATCAACAGTAACATTAATAAGCTGAAAACTAGCTGTTAGACCATATTGCAAATTGAATTCGTATTAGTGGATATATCTTGACCATACAATTATACCTAATACATTAATTATGAATAGTCATCAATAGCATTAATAACCGTGGTTATATTTGTCTTGAACAACTGTGCATACTGAATTGCCTAAAGATAATCAACAGTAACACCTAGTTACATTTATTATATTAGCTAGTTAAGTAAACACGTGTTGTTTGTATCAAGGAAGTTTGGCATTGTCACCTTCAGAGAATCCCACTGCAAGTTATCAATACTTCAGTGACAAGATTCCGTTTCTAAGCTGAAATATCCTAATTGAAGCAATTATTGGGATATATATTCAACGTGTTATAACTAATTACGTCTCATATGTTAGCAGTTTCAATAAACAAGTATTGCTTCTAAGCATCAAAGCGATTTGGGACTGTTGCATTCAAAAAATCCCACTGCAAGTTGTCATTATTTCTGTGACAGGTTTTATGATTCTAGTCTTGAGTTATATCCAGTATGACACAATTTTATATTATGCTCAAGATATTGTTTAATTGTATTACAGGACTGCACTACAGAGCTGCATTGATATACTGGTACAATGCGAGCTGTGTTTATACCCAATTCATAAGTGGTTATAACCAGACCGCACAATTGTATCTAATATATAAAACCATTGATGGTCAACAATAACATTATTAGCATTGAGAGAATCCCACTGCAAGTTATCATTACTTCAGTTGCAAGATTCTGATTTAAACTGAAATACACAGTTTAACACAATTTTATACTACCGCACAATTTTATACTACCGCACTCTTCAAATATTTGTTAGTACCCAAGAAAATCGATAGTATTTGACATCACTCTTCAAATATTTGTTACCACACAAGAAATGGAATGCATTTGAACTCATTCATCAAAAATTTGTTATAACAGAAGAAATAGAATGAATTTTGGAACTCACTCTTCAGGTGGAAGCACCTTGCTTCTCTTCTCTGCCAGTTTGGCTGCATACACGAGCACTGCACGCTGTGCTCTCTCTACTATCTCCTCAGACTCTGTTGCCATTGGGGTCACTCCCTGTACAGTGTAATACAAAATATATAAAATATATTGTATAATATAGCATCAACTACTACATAAATCTGAGAAATGAATAACATCAAGTACTTACATCTAATAAATCTTAATAACAAATGTCTTACTGAAACATTAAGTAAACATTTTTAAGTTGAATCACAATGGTTAGATTTTCATGAAAAGACCCTCTTAAGACTTATTATTCAGGTTCATTTAACAGGAATAGACCTCTATATGAAGGGGTTTAACTTTACCTCTCCAACTTTATAAACCTTCTGTTTTCCAGCAAAATATTACTCTCGATTTTCTCATTCTAATTTCTAACTGTACTTTTATACCACTTAATCTCTATCTTAAAACAAACTCTAAGGCGCATCAGACAGAAAAGATGAGCTCTATAATCAATTGACTAGAAAGGGAGTCACAGCACCACAGAGAAATAAATACTAGGGGAACCATCACCACCCAACAGGAGTGAGGTTTTCATTTATATGGTCTATACTTTAAAGTACAGGCAATATACTACATCAGCGTATGCTGCTGACTGATATGACAAAACTGTACAATCTACATATTAATAATATTACATCATATGAACATCACTAAGTTTGTCTCTTATATATCTACTTCCCAAAGACTAAACCAATAAGTTCTGGCTGTTTTAGAAATGACACTGACAATTAGCAAGAAATGAACTGTACATATCTAAAATACTGCATTATCACACTTCAAAGGGATAAATATTAAAATATTAGAGCTTAAGGTTCATTGTTTAACAGTTATTTAGGGCTTCTGTTTTATTAAATAAATTATAAGGTTATTCAAGGGTTTAGTGTTATTACATAAACATAAGCTGGTCATACTTGATAAATATGTCAAATTCAATTGGGCAACAAGTCAATTCTGCAGCAATTTATAACATAAAGAAACAAATAATGTGAGTAAAATAAACAAACATAAACATTCAAAACTTACTAAACATAAAGTATATAAAATAAAAAAATAAAATAAAATACTGTTTAATGTTAAGTATTCATTAGAATTTTTGTGACAAGTGATGTGGAATTTATGTTATCTCATCAACTTTACAGTATGAAACCTTCATTCCTCAACATAAAAATAGATGCTCAAACAATATATATGTACCCAATAATCAAAAAGTAAGCAGGCCTTTGTTTCCAGGGACTGCTTGTTAGATTTATATAATTTATTTGGGTTAATAAATGCAGATAACAGACTTCCTGTAACATTTGTTTAAAATTGTGGATATACGTTTATCTGAATGAACTCATTGCACGGTTCTTTTATCTCATTCATACATTCATCTGACTGACCTCATCAACCCCTTCTCCTTCCTCCTCCTCCTCAAACAGCTGAGCCATGGTGGCTGAGACTGTCATCTCCCCTCCCTCAGACTGCTGCATACTCATCAAATCCTCCCCAGTCACATTACGTTTACCTTTTTTGGACTAAACAAATCACAGGATATCATTTTCAAAATTATAAGTGAAGCATTTGGAGAGAGTGACAAGGTTGGGCATATTCTCAAAAAGGCAAAGTATGGCGGGGTACCTTTTTAAAGTTAAACAAATATCACAGGATGAAGAAAAAATATTGTAAAGTACAAAAAATAATGGTGCCAAGATAATGGTACATTTGTAATAGCAAGGTTATAAACAAAGTTGTGAGATATTGCATCAACAACAGCTGGAGGTTGTCAGTATGTTGAGCAACATAATTATGATATATGTAGTTACATAAATACACTGATAAAGATTGACCATATTACTGACACTTTTGATTGCCTCCAGAGCTGCTTGTTCAGCATAGTCCACTGGATCTCTCAGACTCTTGTACACATCTTCCTCATTCTCAGCTGAAAAATGAAAATATATATATACATGTAAATAATGTCAATTTTAACACATTGTACAGGTATTATCACGATGGCTAGTTGAGGTAAAGGAGGAAATCAACGGGTAAGGTAAAGCCATTTTTCAGGCCAAATGGCCTGTGCTTATTTCTGGTTTCTTTGGCATGGAGCAACTTGTAATTTTTCTACTCAACCAAACAAGATGCCAAGCTGTTGTAGATTTACCTTCCCTGTTAGTGTCAGTACCTATTCTCACTCCTGTGTGAAGAGGGACATATGTGTAAAGTGCCTTGTCCAAGGTCTAACCAATGATCAAACCCCAGACCCTCCACTCTGATGTCCAATACCCTAACCACAAGGCCAGATTGATCACCAGGAATCAGTGCTTCCTAGTTAGTCAGGATTCAGCACTCTCAACCATTAGGTATTGGTTATCCACTAACAACGTTCCCACTTAGGACCAATGAAATCTTCTATAACATCTTGAACAAGTAATATACAGTTTTTTGCAGCATGTAAAATTCACCAGCGAGGAAAACCCCTTCTAATTACTTGACTTGTGACACATTCTTAATGGTATGCATACATGTATGCAGCTTACAACATCCAACAGCTGATATGCGACAGCAATTTTTTTTGCTTTAGAGGGGAAAAAAAATTGGATGAAGATGACGCAAGCCACACACATATGTACATTCATTAACAGGTTTGTGATTTAAACATCAGATCTACCCCATGCAAAATTTGCACCAATTTCTATTATTTTGTCTTATTTCTAACAGTAGCCCTATCCCCACCCCCAGTGATGGATTTCACATTTTTTCTCTATTCACCACCATATTTATTGTTGTGATGACATTAAACCTTAATGATCACTAACCTAAATAGATGTCAATTCTCCCATCCTTTCATACTAATTGTTCATTTCTTTTTTTGATGAATACAATATCCATGATGACATTATCTAGAGCCTAATTTACCATAGATCTTCAAAGTTCTTGACAGGATGTAACCTTTTATAACATGTATTCACTACTACCTATTCATAGACATAGTCTTTCCACAAACATTCATATTGACATAACTAAGAAAGTAATTTACAACTAATCTTATAAATGTTTGAGACTACATATCCTTTTATAATATCCAAAACACAAGAATATATATATGCCAATCACTTCTAACAGTTCACTTTATAAAGATGTTATGGGCCTTATACTGTTATGTTTATTCACACACAACTGTATCTCAACAATCGAGATTAGGCAAATGCACCTACTGCCCATTAATACATAAAGACACATCAGTAAAGTGTAATGTATCCAATAAGATCCATAATCTCACCAACTTGCCAAAACACATAAGTTGTGAATTGAGTGACATAGTATACCTGATCACTTGTAGAAAGTGCAATAAATACTATGTTGGTGAAACAGGGCGTGCATTCAGATCAAGAATGTATATCTGTTGTAAATACAACACACCTAAACCTGAACACAGGAAAAAGTCTGAAAGATGGTGGATGTGGAATATTGGAGCAATACATCCAGTTGGCATTAACCAATTTGTTTAACTGTATATCATTTTTAGCATTCATTCACACTCAGAATGCTAGTGTCTCTTCCTTTTATAATATCTATTGATTACTGTTACTTGATAAATAATATCATTCCAAGGAGATTTGTGTTGACATTACTAAGAGCATAATATATCAAATACCTTAGAAATCAAAGACAGAGACTTGTATCCTTTTATTATATCTATTATTACTTACAGGTGAAAACTGAACTCATTACTGTGAAATATATTGCTCTGTATACATTAGTAAGGCCTTAAGAAGCACTGACCTGTGAAGCTCTCAAGGCTCTCTGTACTTTTGGTCAGGTGTTTGTTTTTCAGATTGACTGAACTACTGTAGATGTCTCCCACACGACAGTTTCTGCTCAGCAACTGGTCACCCAGTGTCACATCGGGTTCCTTGCGAGACAGTCCTCCCATAAAGTCATAGAACTGATTAGACTCACTATACCTGTAAGATAGGTGAACATGTCATGAATAGTGCAAACTGGACTTGTACAGTGCAAAATACACATATGTCACATTGTTTAAATTTGAAAAATTTTGTTGTAATTTTAAATTTTTATTAGATAAATACTTACCATTTCCTGACCATTGCTATATGTTGGTGCCATCCAACTCACTGGCCAACGTTGAGAAACGTTTTAAGGTACCTTAAGAGGCCAGTGAGTGAGTGTGAACTAGCATGTCCCCCTAGCGGTCATGTGACCACGCCAGTAAACAATCTTCATTATTTTTGTTGCAGAAATTACTCCCCTAGTACTGAATCTGCGGGGAGGTGGGGGGACTATCCTGGTCAGGAAATGGTAAGTATTTATCTAATAAAAATTAAAATTACAACAAAATTTTTCAATTTTATTGCGAAAAATACACTTACCATTTCCTGACCATTGCTGAATGCAGCCTTCATGGAAGTAGGGCAGTACTAGAATTTAAAGACCCAGTACACCACCCTGCACAGTAATTATGCACAGCACAATCATACAGGCTTTCAGAGCCCAACTAACCTACACCATGAGGCCATGGGACTATAAAGCACTGCAAAACAATACAGCCTGGTAGAAAGGAATTCTTTCAGAACCCACTACCTAGGCTTGACTACACATGAGAACCTTACATTGAAATTCACATGCCTAGAAAAACATATGAAAATCAAACTTCCACAACATACAATACAACACCCTTAAAATGGTAGAATGTAGTTGTCTTCCCCATAAATGGTGACCCAGTTTGTGCAGTAGAATGTTGTAAATTGATGAACATCCAACACCCACCACAGGTCAAAGTACGCTTGAAAAACCATCAGCATAATGCGTAGTTCTTCCAAACCAAGATGAAGCCAACACAACTGCCTAATACCAATACATACAGCATGGCAGGGCTACATGTAAATGCATACAAAAGTACAAATATAAGTCTGAAACTTATACCTATAAAGTAACAAACTATAGTAACCAAATTCAAATTGTGACCAGTATCCAACAGAGGACCTATAGACAGTAATTGGTAACAATATTATGGTTTCTAGTAACATGCATCCAAAATTCCATGCACCGAAAAACCACCATAAAAAGCCAAAAATGTACTCGTAAAACATACATCATGAATTTTGGCTTGACACAGGTGTTGAGACTAAGAATCTGACTGATCATAATTAAAAAAGGATAATCTGATCCTTTAAGATAGCAAGATAAGATAGTTACCCTGAAGCCATCTTAGTAAAAACTTTTTAACAGCAACAAAGAATTCTGATCTATCTTAAACTTTTGTCTTATCCAACCTGTCTATGGAACCCCTAAAAGGACGCAGAACCCATCCTGAGTCAACTGCTGTCCAAATTAGGCTAAAGAGCTGGAAAATACAACAGCTTAAATGCAGTAGGCCCATCCGAAGCAACTGAACTGAAAGGTCAAGAGGTACTTCAGACCCAGTATCTTATAACCAAAAGTAGGTCCAATGAAACATGACATCTTCTACTGTAAAGCCAAAGGCAAGAAAACCTCTCTTGAAATTAAGAACATCCAAGAAGCTTTCCTAAAAAACTCAAAAAGTTGATTACTAGAGCAAGTGTGATCCAAAAATAATCCTAAGGATCTATGGATCTGTTCTGCTACTGACTTATGTTAAAGATACATGCTATAAGAGTCTATTCAGATCAAGACCTTAGAGAACTCATAACCCTTCAAGCCTAGTCCATCTACAATTGCTAATCTAGAAGCAATAGTAAAAAGTTTGAAACTTCATAGAAGAAATAATTAAGGAAATTTTAGCGCTTGGAATAGTGGGATGTAAACCTGGTTCTCCCATACCACTTCCAAAAAATGGACCATCTTAATTCATAGATTCTCCTTAAGGAGGCTCTTGTAGGTTCCTTAAATCACTTACTACTACCTATGAAAATTCTCCTGAATATTCAGGACTGACTGCAGAAGCTAATCAAGAAGATTCAGATATGCTGTTGGTGGTCATCTTGAATCACCTGAGGAATGAGAGCCACTGGACCAAACCCAAAGCTGTCCAGACCCTCCAAAGAAATGTGCAATGGATCTGTTCTCCAAGCCTCACAGTCTAGGACAGGAGACACATACATTGGAAGTTTATAATTCAATCTGTTGAATATCAATGGCAGATTTGATTGAACACACCTACAAGGGAAGCCTTAAAAAGAACTTTTGTGGACAGATCCACCAGATCCCAAAACTAAGACATCCCTAGCCACCGTGATGCAATCATGATGATTCTGCACCTATATCTTTTGAGTGGCCTTCTTAATAGCTACAAAAAAAAAGTTTCTTGCCTTTCATGAGATCTTTTGTCTTATCAAGATAATATCTCAAGGCTCACACTGGACAAAGAGACTTATATTGCACCAAAGAAGGATCTAAAGTAGATTTCAAAGCAGGAATGACCACAAGTTGAAATAGCCAAAGGACCCTCAGAAGCCAACTGATTTTTGGCTATGAATGCATCACCTGAAGAATCAAGGCCACAGGACCAAACAAACTGTCCAGTTCATCCCAAGAGATGTTGAAAAAGACACATACCTTAGAAGCTTGTGGTTCAACTTGTTGCAAACAAATCCATCATTGGTAGATGCTATCAATGGCAGATTTGATTGAACACCTGATTCAGAACAGATGATTCAAAACTCATTCAAAACTCATTCAATTTGAACCATCCCGTCTCTTATGGACAAGGAATCTGCTAGAACATTTGGATTCCCTGGGAAGTGATCTGCCCGAATCTGAACCCCCCTGGCATTCGTCCAAGGAATTATTCTTCAGATAAGGGCACACATTCCTGAAAGTGGGTACCTCCCTGCTTGTTCAGATAGGAAACCACTGATGAACTGTCTGTGGAAATCAACAGATTTAGAATCCAAATCTGACTTCCGAATGATTCTAAAGCTAGTAACCCTGTTAATGTGGAGTCTTGACTCTTCCTGATACCACAGACCACTGGCAGTTTGATGGCATCCCAACCCTCAAAGAAAGCATCTATGAACAGAAGGAGATTGTGCTCCTTCTGATGTAGTGGGCCCTCCTTCAAACTTTAAAAGTTGCTCCACCACTGTAGATGATCCCTGATAACAGAAAACTGGGATATCACAAGACCGAGGATATCTTTGGTACTTTAGCAGATAGCCTTGGGGTCACCTGATGAACAACTGACCCAATGGCATTGTTTTCTCTTACCTAGCCATGCCGCCAACCAGAGACATGGCTTCCTTAGAAACCATTAACTGAAGAAAGTGTTTTGTTTCGAGTAAAAGATCTACCGTAAGATTGAATCTGCAATCCAAAATAAAAACCCTGAGGCTGGAACTTAATTAGATCTAATAAATCATGATCCAACCCTGGCTTTCATGTTCCAAATGTATATAAACTGGTGACCCCCAATTCCTTCTACTGCAGCCATCAGGTTCACTATCCTTGATACCATAGCAGAGTTGAAAATAAACCGTTTCAAAGAGCAAGGCAATGAAATGGTTTACATACTGATAAATCATGACGTGTTCTTATAGATCCAACAGTCTCACCATGTACTAACATAGTAAACAGGCAGTGAACTGGTATGATCTGTCATCAACACTGAAGTGAAGATAAAATTCGCGTGAATCCAGCTATGAAAGAATGCAACTGTTAGGAATAGCGTAAACACATCCATTCACTTACTAATAACAAAATGCGAATCTCCCAATATTTGTGAAATTAAGGTACATGTAAAGGCTTGTTTACCTGACCTCAACTATTAAAGGTAGCCATCACTTACCAGCTTCTCACAGCCGATGAACTGTAAAATTGCAGCAATATCACCAACCGACTGGTGTTATCGCCCTTTGTCGATCATTTCATAAACAGCTTTTATCACAACTGTTGTCTCGCGCATTTTTTTTCTCAAAACACAAGTCCACTAGACTTTCATCAAGTCCTTTTGTCTAAGGTATTGTATGACAGATATGACAGTTATGACAGCTTTTCTGGAATGAGAAATACAAAGACTTGGAGCAAGTCTACATGTCGACAACTGCTTTAGGAACATGGATAAGCAATCCATCCTGCTACTGTCGCTTCTGTGAAAAATATGGTTGAAAATTGTCCTCTTACTATCTCAAGATGTAAGGAGTTGTGTATCTGCAAAAAACTGGACAATCATTCCTCCTAAAAGATTACTCCTAACTCACCTATGTCCAACTGAGGAAGGGACACTTAAAGCAGAATAAGTGGAAGAATTGTCATAAAAGGGACTAAATATGTGTCCTAAGGCCCTTTATGCCATTTGAAGCCATATGTAGGAGTCTGCTCCCTTCTAGACATAAGAATCTCTATATACATGAGACCACAAAATGAAGTTTTTCAGGACGTCTGACCATGTGTCCACAAAGAAAACCTCATTAAGAGTGAAAAATGCATTTATATTCCACTAAAAATATCTTAAGACATAAGTTAGAGCAATGTGAGACATGCAACACTCCTGATGAGTAACAAGTTTGAAGAACTGGTCAAAGCACTCCCAACAAAAAATCCAGGATCATTGAGGACTGTAAGCAGAGGTCCTAACTTCAAATGAGTATTATTCAAAATTTGACATGCTCTCTGCTGCATACAAAGGGTGCCTAGTTTATATGTACCGGTTTCCAGCAGAAAAACCAGTATAAATCCACAATTCTAAGTACTGAGGTGAAACACAACTCCGGTCATCTGTCAACCTGAATCCAGACCTTTTGGGAGGTATGGAAACTCGATTGTCTTCGGATGACGTCATGCAGGAATTTTCCTCCGTGAAATGTTTCGACTGAACTTCACCGGATAAGTTAATCGCGGAGAAAGGTCAGAGCTGTACTCGGAACTTCTCCACGATGAAGCATCCATATAAATTATGATGTCTGACTCCATGGGGAATTCCTTCTTGTAGTTCTGTTCGACTGAGATGGATGTAGTGAAAAATTGCTTCCAAACGCCTGGCTGTTAGAACCCGACGTGTGATCAGCTTTTATGACAATCGAATTGTCTCTGCTCTTCAGAGTGCCTTTCTTCGTTGCATAGCAACATGTAAACTGTTCCTGTCGGAGCTAGTATGACTGCCGACAGTTTCAGAATAAAATATACCAAATCTTCCTGATTTGTGCACAAATGTATAAATATAAAGGCACTTGTCCAAATTCTGAACTCCTGGTATTTAAGAAATCTGAATTGAAGACTCCTCTTCCTCCAACAATGAAAAACAGTGCCGCCATGTTTCAAGAAAGGAGGTCATTTAAAAACGTCCATAAAATAATCTTCCTCTGTAGTTCCTTAATTTTGTCCTGAGAAGACATTGTCCAAACATATGCCTCACCACAGAACTCAAAAAAGGTTCAAAAACTTATTAATAATCCGAAATAAAATATATACATCCACACTCTAGGATGGCCAACAAAAATAAAGAAGATTGTTTACTGGTGTGGTCACATGACCACTAGGGGGACATGCTAGTTCACATTCACTCACTGGCCTCTTAAGGTACCTTAAAACGTTTCTCAACATTGGCCAGTGAGTTGGATGGCACCAACATATAGCAATGGTCAGGAAATGGTAAGTGTATTTTTCGCAATAAAATACATGTTTGATAGATTACTACCTTTCCCAGCAACAAAAGTTTGTGTTTCTACCTAGCTTGTATGTTGGTGAAGGTGGTGGGGTGGGGGTGTTAGTAGCATAGTGGTTTATACAGTCATCTCCCACCCCTGAGGTCAGCAGCTCGAACCCCAGACCTAACCTTATGTTGGAAAGTAGGTGTGGCTCCCTTTACACTTACTTGAGATTACTGCTATCTAGGACAATCATCCTGTCCTCATGTACATCTTTGTCCAACCTGGACTCTAGGCGTTTGTACATCTCCCATTTATAGATACGCAGTCCCACCTCCCTCAGCATCTGGGTGGAAGGGAACTGGTGCTTCTGTTGCATCATTAGTCCCATCAGCTCCTCACGCAGCCCTCCTCTTGCCTCAAATGCTCCTCTATAGGAACAATAAGCCTACATCAGCCAGTTTAAGTTGAAAATACATCATTCGCATCTCTCTTAAGTTAAATAAAAATGAAGGTACAAACAAAACCTCTTTATCAGACATTTTTATATATTTTATGAACACTGGTCAATTCCGGGAGAAACATGGATGAACATCACCAAGCCTCAAATGCTCTGTGGCGTTAACAACAAGGAAATATTTTTGTGAATGATTCTAGATTTACAATACATACACTTAAATTATATCTGTCACCATAGAGAAATTTAAAAAAAATCAAGATTACTCTGCATGAAATAGGAAAGATCAGTCAATTCAGTATAGATAATGCCCCGTTAAAAATGTCCACTAAGGTTTGCACATTGTAGCTACACACTGAATGAAGTAGAACAATGAATACAAACGATAAAATTTGGAAAAGAGTTTACTATTTTTATTATTTTTACTTGTGATGTCACCATGGAAAATGTAGTCCTATGCTCAACAATATCAAATATCATTTAGAATTTAACAAATTTGCAAATTTAATAAGTAAATTAAATTTTTATAAGTTAATACCCTATCCAATGGACAATTGCTAATCCGGTCGGCGCAGACCGGCCCGCCAAACGCCAGAAAAAGACGTCCTGTGTTTCCACCGGCTGGCCGGTCCGTAGTACTGTGCACTCCCCAGATGGCGCCTCGTACTTCCTTCCTGTCTAGACAACCTGACGTCATAGCATCTTTTTCGTTGTCTAAACCTATTAGACCCCTAGTAAGCTGATAGCGGGGTCGGTGGGAGGGTCTTGTGTGTCCATTGGATAGGGTATTAACTTATAAAAATTTAATTTACTTATTAAATTTGCAATTTAATTGCGTTAATACTTCCTATCCAATGGACAATTGCTGAATAACTACTGCTTGGCCGGCGGGTAAGTTACTAGGGACTTATGTGAACTCACAAGTAATAGCAAATTTTAACCTACGGTCTAGGCTGCCTTCGTCAGGAGACCTATAGGCCCAGGCCTGGGTTGACCTTAAGGTCAGGAAACCCTGTAAGGCCATGGTCGGTTGCCAGCAGCCGGTTACCCGGGGCTATACCGCCGTTGCCCCCCCCTTTTTGCAGACCTGCTCTGAGGTAGGGGAAGAGAGGGATGAGTTCAGTCCCAGAATGCAAATAAACCTCCCAAAGGAAGCACGCCACACTTAATTCTTATGTACATGAAGAAACTGTTTATACATATATACAAATCTCCTCAATCTAAGGGCCACTAGTGGATCTGCTGAGCAGCCACTACCGAGCCCAACTGGTAAAGCTCTGAATCAGCCCAAGCCCCGCCTTTCAGATAGAACTATGTGAAGGTATTATGTGACTTCAGTGACAGGCTGACAAGACTGTAACCAAGGAAAAACTCCCGACTGGAAGACCTTAGAAGCATCAAGGCCCTGACATCATGGGCTTTAACCTGATGTAAAGTGTGGGCCTCCTGGTCAGAGAGCTCATAACATAGGATCACAGTCTGCTTGATCCAAGAGGAGATAGTGGCAGGTGAGATGTCTTTGTCAAAACCTTTCTTAAAGGAGACAAAAACCACCTTATTCTGCCCGAGGTACTGTCCAAATAGTAGCGCAATGCTCTGACTGGACAGAGGGACCTGTCAGACTTGAGGGATCTATCCAGAGTTGGGGCCAGGGCTGTTATATCCCTGGGGCCACACTGTCTGGACCCTCTTTGGCCAGCTGATTCTTGGGGAGAAAGCTGGGTGACGGGTACAGGGACACCTTGACCAGTCGGACTGGTGTCTAATATTTCTGTTTTGCCAAGCATGTATCTCACTTCTACTCTTGCCTGACCCCAGGGCCAAGAGGAAAACTGTCTTGAAGGTCAAATGCTTCAAGGAGGCCTCTTTAATTGGTTCAAAATGACCCTTGTCAGCTGGTGCAAAAACCAGGGAGAGGTTCCAGGAGGGGATTCCCTTCCGGCCTTTGGGTCTGTCTCAGTGGAAACTATCCAGGAGACGAGTGAGATTTTCATTCTTACTGATATTGATGGGCGAATTTCCCAGTCTATCAGCAATGTCTGACCTGTAACCATCAATGGTGCTGGGCTGCAACTTCCTGTCCTGAAATAGGTACATAAGGAAGTCAGCAACTAACTTTACAGGGGGTGCCCCGAAGTCCACCTGATGAATGATACACCACTTGTAAAAATGGCCCACTTGCCTCATAGACTGATCAGATTGATCCCCTTTGAGGAGCCTCAACTCTTGCTGCCACTGCCTCAGACAAGCCCTGCTCCTCGATTGCTGAGGCTCTAGGAGCCCTGCATGGATATTAAGGTTTGTCAGATTTCTGTGAGGGATCTGATTGAATGGCTGTCAACAGGTTGGGCATATTGGGCAGGCTCAGTGGGATTTGGCTGGACGTAGCCACTAGATCCCAAAACCAAGGCATGTTGGGCCACCCCGGAGCAATCAGAATGATTCTCTTGCATGGGGAGTCTTGCAACTTCTCCACCACTTTGCCCAATATGGCTGATGGTGGGAAGGTGTATGCTTTCAGATCCTACCACGGCCGACCGGTGACACAAACACAGGCAACCTGTTGTTGAACCTCGTGGCAAATAAGTCTATTTGGGCCGGTGCCACCTGCTGCATAGAGTGGAAAACCTCTGGAAGGAGAAACCACTGTTTGGATGGTCTGGCCTAGCCTGGATAGCTTGTCTGCTACCACATTCGGCCGGCCTGGAATGTGTCGTGCTTTAGAGTCACTTGTTTCCTGGTACACCAGGTCAAGATTCTCCATAGTAGGGCACAAAGTGGGCACGACCTCATGCCTCCTTGTTTATGTATGACGCTACTGTGGTGTTGTCAGTTGCTACAGGTACTATCTTGTTGAGCAAAGGTCTTGGAACTCTGTTAAGGCCAGAAAGAACTGCTTTAAGTTCTAGATAGTTTATATGCAGCTTGCTTCCCGGAGGGGACCAGGTTGCTCTTGCAAGTGCTCGTCTAAGCGAGAGCCCCACCCTTCTATTGATGCGTCTGTAATTATTTGCAGAGCATGTTTTATTGGGTGTAATGGTTGGACTGTAAGTACATTGTCTTCCTTCAGCCATCATTGTAAAGGGGGTGCAAGGACCTGGGGGTTGGGATCACCTTTTCCAGTGATTCTGGGACCCTCCAGTTGTGCTTGTGATGCCACTGAATGAGTCTCATATGAAGTTGGCCTACATGAACTTGCTTTTCTATAGCTGTTAGTAAGCCTATCACGGACCTGAATTCCCGGACCGGGCAAGCCGGTAGGGATAGCAATTTCAGCATTTTCTCTCGAAGGTTCTGCTACCGGTCTGGAGTCAGTCGGACCGGATCAGACCTGAGGTCGAACTGGTAGCCTACAAAATTGAAGTCTTGTTTGAATTAAGACAGATATTTGGTCTCCAAACTAACTTTCTTGAACATTTAAGAGTTCAAAGATGCTTAAAAGATTATTTGCTCAAATTCAGTATAAAGCAGTATACTTGCAGCAGACCTGTACTGCCATCATACTTAAAAGTACTACTGAGTCGGGTAAAAGGTTCAAAATACTTTTACAAAACTCTTAATGATCAATATAAAAATTTATCATTACGAAATAAATGGAATAATGTCTTAAACACTACTATAAATGATGACACCTGGAATAAAATCTTTAAAAATTGTTTCAAAACTATATGTCGAAATTACCTAATTTGGCTTCAATTTCGTATTATTCATAGAATTCTAGGTACTAGAGCTTACTTACAAAAGATTAACATAAACAGTTGTGCTTTCTGTGCTTTCTGTCAGTCATCTGCTGAAACAATTTATCACTTATTTGCTGCTTGTCCTGTTGTTATTGACTTCTGGAGAAATGTTAGACAATGGCTTCAATCACTTGGTATTTATATTAATTTAACACCAATCATTCTTTTGTTTGGTGTTTTAGAAAATGAGTTAGATATGTTCCCCAAAAATTTAACTCTTTTAGCAGGAAAAAAATTTATTTGGAAATGTTCACGAAATTCAAAACCATTAAATGTGCTTGATTTTCAAAACTATATCAGAAATATCTACACTGAACAAGAATACTTTGCAAAAATAAACAATACATATGATAAATTTCAAGTGTCGTGGTCAGTGTTCAGCGAGTTTTTATTGAATGATCCAGGAATAAATTAATTCTCAAAATGTAAAAATAACTCAATATCTGTATAAATAAGGTAATGTCTGATTGCTTAATTCAGTACCTAAATAGTATCCTAAATCCTAATGATTTCATAATCATTTAAACATTATTATGATTGTACTTGTATGCTTTGTTTTTGTTTTGTTTAATAAAAAAAAAAAAAAAAAAAAAAAAATTGAAGTCTTGTTTGGGCTCCAGCTCTGATTTCTCTAAGTTCACCAGCCAACCTAGTTGCTGACACATTATTTACTAGCTCCTGTGTATGTTGGAGACAAGCCTGGTGGGATCTGGCTCTCACCAACCAGTCGTCTAGGTACTGGTGGTTTCTTAAATCCTTGTGTATGGCCATCAATTCACCTCCTTTGGTATCACGATGAACTCCAAAGGTGCTGTGGACAAACCGAAAGGCAGGGCCTTGAACTGGTATGCCCGACCTTGGATGTGAAATCTCAGGCATTTCCTGGATTGTTCTTGTATAGGTATATGGACATAGGTATCCCTCCTTCCACAATTATACTACCTAGGGTCCAGCCCCCAAGGCTTTCTAAGTTCCCAAAAAGGGCTTAGTCTGGACCCTACAGGCAGATTGTGTGCCACATTTGGGACATTTGGTATCCTGACAATATTTCCTGTCCCTCCGGACACTGGTCCGGTCTGGTGACAATGATCCAAGTTAACAGTCTCTCTGTTCTTATTGTGGTCCGGTGGGGCTGACACAACTTTTCACATCAATAGACTCTCTGCCCCGGGCCAGCAGCCTGCAAGGTGCAGCATTTACCAGAGCAATTGTCACTTGTGAGATGTCTGACCCCTGGCTGGACATGATGACAAACATTATTATCTCTCCAGTCAAGTCCAGCACCGATAACAGGTTGTTGAGAGGTGTGATAAGGGAAGGTTGCCTGGCAGTAGCTTGGGACACTGTCATATCACTGTCATATCCCCAAGACCACTGACTGGTCTAAGAATTCTCTGTAACCAAATTTACTTTAGGGAACTCTGTCCAGTACCAGGACTCCATACCCGGTACTTTACTGTAACCAGTAATTTTCTGTAACCGGCAATTAAAACTGGGAGGCTGGGGTCACCAATGAATTTAGACAGCTACTGTCTATTTAGCCAGCTTTTTTTTTTTTTTTTTTATGTAACCAGTTGGTGTGAAGTCCTGTACAGTAAGGACTGTGTAGCCAGCACCCTGTTAGTAGACTTTGTAACCGGTAGGTTGAAGCAAGTGTACAAGACTGTGTAGCCAGTACCAGTCAGTACACTCTGTAACCAGTTGTTGAAGTAAGTGTACAAGGCTGTGTACCCAGTACCAGCCGGACACTCTGTAACCCGTTGTTGAAGCAAGTGTACAAGGCTGTGTAGCCAGAACCAGCTGGTACACTCTGTACCCAGCTGTTGAAGCAAGTGTACAAGGCTGTGTAACCAGTACCAGCCGGTACACTCTGTAACCAGTTGTTGAAGCAAGTGTACAAGGCTGTGTAGCCCAGTAACAGTCGGTACACTCTGTAAACAGTTGTTGAAGCAAGTGTACAAGGCTGTGTAGCTAGTACCAGCCGGTACACTCTGTAACCAGTTGTTGAAGCAAGTGTACAAGGCTGTGTAGCCGGTATACTGGTGGGTACACTCTGTAACCAATTGCTAAAGCAATTTTACAACTATCTTTTGTGTTGAAATCAGCTTGCTGTAGGTTTCCTCCATTAATTAAAGTATTTCTTTAATCGCACGTCTTATTTGTAGATTTGACAGTTGCTGGGAAAGCCCTTGTGAGCTATATTTAGAAACACTTGGTGTTCGGTGTGTCACGTGACCAGCTTGCTGGTCGGAAAGACACGCGATTGGCTGATTGGAGCTCGTCAGTTGTGGTGCTCTTTTGTGATACTTAAACATGCAAATGCGCAGTAACCTACTCATCCACAAACCCCACTACCGACAACGAAGCCGGGTCTGCAAGGCAGGGACTGGAATCACAGAAGACGTGAGTTCTGAAGAACGCACTTCCGACCTTCCTGGTCGGTGAAAACACGTGACCTGCTTCGTGATTGGTCGGAAAGACACGCGATTGGCTGACTGGAGATGACGTCAGTATTCGCGTTCTTTGTGTGATACTTTACCAGCAACTTTACAGTCCACAAAACCCCACTACCGACAACCAGGCCGGGTCTGCAAAGCAGGGACTGTAGTCACAGTAGACGTGAGTTCTGAAGAACGCACTTCCAACCTTCCTGGTCGTTGAAAACACAGACCTGCTTCGTGATTGGTCGGAAGGACACGCGATTGGCTGACTGGAAATGACGTCAGAGGTCGCGTTCTTTGAACTGGCCGGTCGGCTAATGCTATAAAAGCAGAGAAGCCTGGACCAGTGCGCTCTGTAGATGTGTAGATGAAATTCATTCTTTCTTTCGTGATAAAACCAGCGAACTGGCCATCCACAACCCCCACTACCGACAACAAAGCCGGGTCTACAAGGGAGGGACTGATATCACCTTCTATTGTGAAGTCTGTTGAACTGGAGCTTGCCGGTCGACTAATGTCAGTTCTTCTCAGCCGGCTGTGCACTCAAACCAGTGTCCTGGCCATCCACTGCCCTTACTACCGACACACGTGCCGGGTCCACAAGGGTGGGACTGAGAGTGAATTTCTTCTATGTCGTAGATATGAAGTTCTGATGAAAACACTAAATACTCGAGCTAGGCTGGTGTGACTGATGCTATACAGCAGAGAAGTCGGTACCAGTGCGCTCTGAAGATGAAGAATGCATCTTGCTTGGGGAATTCCTTCTTAACAGTATTCAAAACTACGTAGACTGAAGTTTCCCGTGATTTCTATTGTAGTGTACTAGAAAGACGTTTCTATGGTGATTGTAGCTGGAAGGTTACAGCAGGTACATTCAAACAAAAAACACGGATAGAAATACCTTGTAAGTAGTATATTCCATTATATTTCTAAATATTGTCGATCTGCCCCTAACAACACAATTGTTGAATGGGAGGAAACTAGAAAAATGGCTGCCTTCATACTTCTCGTAGATTACTGCCCTATCATCAACACTAAATTGAGTCAACTAGGGAGCGTTTCCAGCAGATTTCTTGATGTATATCCGTGCTTGATATGTAGGTAACACTTTTACAATAAATTATTTGCAATTAAGGTGTAAAATCCGTCATAATGCACACTTTTCCTTAAAATATCTGGAGATTGTTGAAAACACGTTCGCACAGTACACGCGCCAAACGAAAAAGATGCTATGACGTCAGGTTGTCTAGACAGGAAGGAAGTACGAGGCGCCATCTGGGGAGTGCACAGTACTACGGACCGGCCAGCCGGTGGAAACACAGGACGTCTTTTTCTGGCGTTTGGCGGGCCGGTCTGCGCCGACCGGATTAGCAATTGTCCATTGGATAGGAAGTATTAACGCAATAAAATTAATATTTAATAACTGTCCAATGGTCTGAAGGTTTTGCAAATTATGAAGTCAGCCACTTAAAGTAGGTTTCAGCTGTCAATATTCTGTAAATATGTAATGCTTAGCTTTGTACATTTCAAGCATAACATATCATGATGGTCTTATAATCTTTATTTCTATGACATTTGCTAACCGATATGCAGTATTCAAATTATACAAATATCTAGTTCTGTTTGCATGTGTTGCATACTTGTGGAGTTTAAATCATACAAAAATGGCTTCACTATGTGTTACAGGTATTATATAATACTATAAACTGTTATGTGACAAATATTCTGAACATTTGGAATTTTAAGCATAATAAAAATTTTATTTAATTTGATCTTGTTTGACCATACCTGTGGACTTTGAAGCATACAGATGGTGACTTTGTCACTATGTTACAAAAGTTTGGCTGGTCATGAGTCACCCTCTCCTCACCAAAAAACTGACCTGTAAATAAAGGAAAACTTAATTAATAACAATAGAGAATCTGAACAAAGTAAGTGTCCATATTTTCAAGGATATGTAAGACACTTGGAACTTTATCCAAAGAGCAACAATAAATTCTGTAGACAAAACTACTTTGTCATCTGCATAACAATAAAATCCAACATTTCAAAAGCAAATTCTTTTAATTTTTGGGTTCCTGCCTCAGATTTACAGACCAACAGATGACCGAAAGACACTAGCATGCTCTTTCAAATTATTCAGAAGTGAAGGGTAAAGAATAAAATCAGTCGGAAATTGTCCATAGACAACCCTTGTGATGCTTTACAAAACCTAATAATGTGATCCAATTTGGCTAATTTGTTGTACAATCACCCCAGCAGGCTTGATTAAATTGTTGAACATGTACCTTTCCTTGTGTTTCTGCCAAATTTCAGATTCCCTCATTTAAAACATTTCTCCACTGCCCTGTTCACTCTCATTTCATCTTAGATAATTAACAAACATGATGAAAGTTGGTACTTTCACACAACCTGGTCAAGTTCTGACCTGATTCCACATGTCCAATGAGTAACATGACCTGCCTCTGTATCTGAGGTAAGAAGACTTTTTTTAGACAGATACAGTGACCTTCTACCAGGAAGTACACAAACTCCGTCAGCTGGCGCTGTTCTAACACCACCTCATTGGCCTCATACTTCTGTAAATATATGGGCAGATTTAGAGGACATTAGACAATCCTCATTCCTCTGACAGTGCTAGACAGTCCAACATGTGCCTTATAGTAAAAATTACACATTTAAATTAATAATAAAGCAAGTTTTAAAGGATGGAATAATGGGTATTCTGGAGTATATTAAACTTAAGAAAGAAGTGCTTTTTTCTAGTCACATTTTACTCATTTGTAGATTTTCCTATGAGTCAATTCAGAACTATTTCACAGCATAGTCGGCCTTATTTTGTGTGTTTACTTTGTCGCTAAAAAGAGTACTAATCAGTGAAGAGGGTAATGATACAAGAGTACCCAAATAGAAAAATCATCACTCTTCCCAGCCCCTCAACTATACAAATGTGCAATTCTTCTCCCTATTCTACATTGTACATCTTTTATAGTCTATGGCCTGTAATCAGCACCCAATCCTAAATTTACTTCTGATCATATATCAATCAAACATGTCATGCAAATATTTTGACTCCACAAAACTAAGGTTAATAGTCACAGAGAAATTAAGCTCATTTTTGGATTAACTTTAATACACTCATCAAAATACAAAATAGCATCAGAGTTGCCTGTTCCCCACAGCCCAGGCAGTTCTTTTTTGACACCATGAGATATAAAAGAAGTCAAACAGAAAAAGATCAGGAGACTTTCACAGTAAACAGTGTCAGTTATATAAAGATCCAAATAATGTTTAAGTAGAGAAAACTAGATTGGGCCAACTCGGCGCCAACATATCCCCAGACAGGTCATCACTCACGCCACAGGTTTTGATCGGGAATTTTTTAAAAACATAATTACCCATTATTATATGAACTTCAGCACATCAATCTACTCTGTTTATATCTTCCCAAGGAAGATGGTGTATCCCCAGACGCCGAATACATAACTCAAATTATATTTTCAATCTTCCTGCAATGATAACTCTAAACCTATTTTCAAAGTATTTAAATGATTGACGATTGAATGTCCATTCTAAAATAATAATCCCAAAAGAGCATATCTGTTTCTATATTTGTTGACAAATAAAATATTATTTTTAACTCAACTCATCATACTTTTCAATCTTCCTTCAAAGTATTTAAATGATTGATGATTCAATGTCCATTCTAAAATTCATAATCCCAAAAGCACATATCTGTTTCTATATTTGTTCACAAATAAAATATTATTTAAAAAAAAAATATTTATATTATTATTTTATTATATTATTTTTAGAATTTGCAAATTGTTTTCAGTTATTCATTTCCTCTATACCTATATATGTGGTCCATATATATGCAACCTAAATATGTGACACAATCTCAGTTCTGACTCCCCTTTGTGTTATATGTAATGAAGCCCACCACCTCCCACCCCTACCCCTCTCCCCTTCTCCACACCTCTCTCACTATTACACAAGATCTGCAACCCCATTGAGTTCTTTGTTTCTCATCTGATATCATTAAATACCTTTGTTTATTTAGTGTCACTCAATATAGCTGGAGGTCCCAGAGGTGGGTGGGGGGAATCCGGGTGGGGGATGTGGGTTGGGACTTAGTTTAGTTTATTAGTTTATTATAGTGACATGTATTATGTTGACAAGGATTATACAAAAACTATTGAAGTAATACCCAGCCCTATATGGGCTTATAAGTCACTTTAAATAGAGAGTTAATAACAAACAGAGCAAACATATTTTGAGGTAAGATACAGTAAATAAAGACAGCAATTCAATACATAAAAATTAACAATATAATTTACTTTTTCTTTCTTGCCACAAATCAAAAATAAAATTAATAACCATATTGACATTCATATGAGTTAATACCCTTGATAATTGATCTATTAATAATTCAGATTTCTCTATATTTAAAATTTTGAAATATTTCATACGAATCAGCTCTAAAGCTGGACAAACAAAAACAAAATGTATCTCATCTTCTACATCTTTTTGACACAGTTTACATGTTCTCTCAAAGAGATGGAGTGCTACAGCATAAATGGTAAACAAACAATCTATATAAAAGGGGTACTCAAATACAAAAAGAATTGAGAATTTTAAGTATGTGATTATCAACTGAAATGAGTTCATAACTGTAGGAGCTGTGTCAAAATTAACTGAGGCAAGTTGAATAAAACTGGGCTAGTTGAGGGTTAAAAATCCCCTAGTTTTACTACATACGGATATAATTTCATTAATATTGGGACTTAAAGCTCACTTAAAGTGTCCATTTTGTCTACTTGAATATGTTTAACCGGCGTTTAACCAGTTTCATTTTAAAAAGTTAAAAACTCAGCAAGCAGAGGTATAACACAGAAAAATAAGTTCTTAAAAGACTAAGAGAGCCATAACATTATTAATATTCAAAATTTAAATAGACAGGCATTTCCTTTTAAAAATTCAAAGATTTCAGCTCTATAACCCACATAGTTTGACAGTTACTGGGCTTTAAAGTGGCATAATGTCCATAAATTGGGTTTCTGTGGGCATTTTACAATTGTTAAAGAGACCTTAGCAATTAAACTACAGATCTGAAACTTTTTGGGGGACATACATAACAAACAAAAATTATATATAATACAGTTTAAGACTTGTCACACTAAGCATTTCCAAATAACAGGGCAAAATACGGAAAAAATGTCCAAAAAGGCACTTGGGCGAGTGTCTATGGCCCTCATACACAGGTTAAATGTCTACTAAAAACCTTGATTTTCGGCATATGTAAAAAGGACATAATAATGCATTCCCAGATGGGATTTCAGCTCCATCAATCACATAGTTTAACAGTCACAGGACTTAAAGGTGGCAAAAAGTCCAAATATTGGGTCTCTGTGGGCCTTTTAGAGATCTCGATGTGGCTTTCAAATTAAAGCTTCAGACTTAAAATTTGTTACATACTAAGATTACACATAGAATATGTATCTAATAAAGTTTGAAACTTCTCAGACTTACCATTTCCAAGTTACAGAGCAAAATATGTGAAAAATGTCTTAAAAGGGTCACTCAGGTGGGTGTTTAAGGTCCTCATACACAGGTTAAATGTCTACTTGAAGCCTTGATTTTTGGCACATGTAAAATGAACATAATAATGTATTCCCAGGTGAGATTTCAGCTCTATCAGTCACATAGTTTAACAGTCACAGGCCTTAAAATTGGCAAAAAGTCCAAATACTGGGTCTTTATGGGGCCTTCTAGAGACCTAAATGTGGCCTTCAAATTAAAGCTTCAGACTTAAAATTTGTCACATACTAAGATTACACATAGAATATGCATCTAATACAGTTTGAAACTTCTTAGACTTACCATTTCCAAGTTACAGGGAAAAATATGTGAAAAATGTCTAAAAATGGTCACTCGGGTGGGGATTTATGGTCCTCATACACAGGTTAAATGTCTTCTTAAAGCCTTAATTTTTGGCACATATATAAATAACATACTAATATCTTCCCAGATAGGATTTGAGCTCTATCAGTCACATAGTTTGACAGTCACAGGGCTTAAAAGTAGCAAAAAGTCCAAATATTGGGTCTTTGGGAGCCTTTTAGAGACCTCAATTTGACCTTCAAAATTAAAACTTCAGACTTAAAATCTGTTACATACTAAGATTACACACAGAATATATATCTAATACAGTTTGAAACTTCTCAGACTTACCATTTCCAAGTTACAGGGAAAAAGATGTGAAAAATGTCTTATAAGGGTCACTCGGGTGGGTGTTTATGGTCCTGATACACAGGTTAACTGTCTATTAAAGGCCTAAATGTTGGGGCACATATAAGAAAACACAGATATATTCCCAGATGATATTTAACTTAGATGAGAGACATAGTTTGAAAGCTACAGTGCTTGAAAGTGGCAAAAAGTGCATAAATTGGGTCTCTGTGGGCACTTTTGAGACCTTAAGTCGACCCCTTTGGGTAAACCTACAGCCCTAAAATTTTCTACAGACAAGGATTACATATCAAAGTTATACCTAGCGCAGTTTGAGACTCATCAGAATTACCACTTCCAAATTATAGGGCAAAATATGTGAAAAGTATAGCAAAAAATCCCTAAGTGGGGGTATTTGTGGGCCTCAAACACAATTTTCTCCTCAACTTAAAGTCGTGATTTTCGGCACATGTACCAAGAATATATTAATGTGTTGTCAGGTAAAATTTCAGCCAGCTGAGCATCATAGTTTGTGACCTACAGGGCTCTAAGTGGCCAAAAGTCCAATTTCTGACCTTAAGGTGGCCATAAGTTCTTTTTTACTAGGAGTTTAAGGTCACCTTAAAATAGGGATCTTCCTTTGGGCACCCTTAACATGTGTACCAAGTTTGAAAAAAAAATATTAATTTGTTTTTGAGTTATCGCGTCCACAAGGAAATTTCTACGGCGGCGGCGGCGGTGGCGGCGGCGCGACGGACCTGAATCCAATATATCCTCGACTTTCGTCTGGGGCTATTATTATATCTTAGGGAGAGAAAATATATGCAACGATATAGCTAGATGACAGGATTAATCAGAAGACTAAAATTTATGAAGCTTTAAGATTTATTAATTAAGTATAGCTCTCAATGGAAATAGCACAGTTAATAAGTAAAAGTATATATAATAATAAGTTACAGCAATTCATATATCTTTGTGATAAGAGAAATATGTCTCAAAAAACTAAGGCAGAGCCAAGGTTAAAGGTCACACCATGATTTAGCACACCTACCAACCTAAAACCAATGTCTCTATCAAGTATCCACTTCCTACAACTTACGGTTTCCGTAATATAGCCTGGACAAAATGTTAAAGGTCGAGGTCACTACAGCAAGGTCAAAGGTCAAATCAAGGTCACATCATGATGTTGTACACCTACACCCTCTAACCAATGTCCCAATCCAGTATCGACTTCCTACAACTTACGGTTTCCCTAATATAGCGCAGACAAGATTTTAAAGGTCAAGGTCACTACAGCAAGGTCAAAGGACAAATCGAGGTCACACCATGACATTGCACACTTACTCCCCCTAACTAATGTCCCTACCAAGTATCAATTTCCTACAGCTTACCGTTTAAGAGATATAGGCCGGACAAGATTTTAAAACTCTAGGTCACTACGTCAAGGTCAAAGGTCAAATCAAGGTAACACCATGATGTTACACATCTACACCCCAACCTATGTCCCTCTCAAGTATCAACTTCCTACACCTTACAGTTCTGAGATACAGCCGAGACAAACTGTGTGCCGTTGTCCGCCCAGCCACCCACCCATTTGGATGCCATGGGTGAAAACAATACTCTAAGGGCTTTGCAGTAAAAAGGATCAAATTTTAGATAAAATATAAGGGAATCTTCTGCCTTGTTTTGTAAACTTTGATCTAAATTTTTGCTCAGCTTAATCCTTTTTGGTGAATACAGCCCTGGGATGTTGCATAACATGCACTAATTATGTATTTTGGAATAAAAAAGATCAATGAAAGTATCACCTCTTTCTCAATGAATGGAATGAGCTGTCTCTTCATGCCTGGTGACAATAATGTAAGCAAGTTGTCATTCTGCATCATGAAGGCAAACTTCTCCTCATCCATCTTCTTATGCAACCTGGCTCACAAAAACACACATCGGAATAGCTAATATAATGCATACAGTAAATATCTATAGATACACATAGACTAAAACAGTAAACTTTAACTAATCCAAACTAACCCAGTGTATTCATGGATTAATCACACGTTTTTATGCATCTAATATTTAGGTAGCATTATTTGTGACTTCCAATGGGTGACAACAGGAGATTTTATTGAATTCTTCTGACTTTGCTACAAACAACAGTGACCCATCAATTACATTTACTTTACCTATTCACTGCCACCTTTTGTTTAAAACTCATAAACATTTTGTTTTCAGATCTATGTAAACAAACTGGATAAATATGTACCATGTTCAGTACAACATCTATTATATAAACAGGATGGCATGGTGAGATTTTGTTCAAATAACAGAAGTTACATCAAACAGAAGAGGCATTTTAGTACAAAAAAATGGGAAAACATGAATTTGGGTCAATAACATCAACTGTTTGGATACAAAAAGGTCACATAATAGAGGTAAATATATGTAAAAAACATATGTCAATAAAAGTAACAATAACAAAAATATATAAAATAAATATCATATACATGTACATGTATGCTTTTACAAATCTTATTTTCTTCCTTTTGAACTAACATGGAAGAACTGATGACGATTTCACAGCAATTCCTCACCTTTTCAATCTTTGATGAAAGGCCAATCTGTCAATTTTGATGAGTTCACAGACTTCTTTGGTATATATAGTAGATGGTGGGGCAAGATCCTTCTCTTCACTTACTGATGACACTAATCCTTGAAACATTGTTATAAAATAGAAAAACTGATAATAAATATTAAAAATTTCCAAACTAGATATTTTAGTGAGTCTCTGTCACTACCAAAAACTCTTGCAATGGTTACATCCTATCAATCTTTGTCATTGTAAGCCATCAGTTACCAATTCTGTTGTCTTTTTGCAGAATGATATCTCCAATAAGATGCTGATAACTCCTGAGCATCACAAGATTTCTTTGGGATCACTTCTGACAAAGTTCCTAAGTTATTCCTTACGACGGAAGCTCACCGAGAATTCTAACAGGGAAACATTTTCTACATTTGCAAATGTTCTTACGGACGATGTTGGGAGTGGTCCACAGCCACAGAGGAATTTGCTCCAGAATGGTCAGGAGCCCAAATCAATGGTTATAAAGGGAGGTTCCCAACTGATTTGTGACACTCAAACTGTCCCTTTAAACTTCCACTTGGACCTATTTGATTTTATGACCTCATTTCCCGACTCCCTCAATTTGTCTTTCCCTGTAATGTTAAAATAAACCCCAGCTTCTTGTTACAGCTTTTATCCAACATGGTCAGATAATAATGGTTTTATATGAGCTTATTTAATATTTCTGCTAAACATCTCAATTTTGAACAAACCTAAATATTCTCCAGTACAGTGAGTGTATAGCACATCAGTCTGAAAGATATGCAGAGCCTGTCCATGTCTGCCATCATAGGTAACCTGAAATAAAAGAGAGCAAGAAGTGTAAAATATAACACAGCATGTGAAATGCACCACTGACAGAAAAAAAACTTCCATCACAAAATTTGTGATTTTTGTGAAATTTATCCTATTCACTTAATCTACTGGGATGGTATTGACCTGTATTGACAAGGGGTATCAAGGAACAATGAGCAGAAAAGAAGCTACATTTGAGTTAAAAATTGAACTGGATTACAAAGGTGTTGAGCTGATTTTTTAGTTTATCTTTTGGTTTAACTTTATTCAACCAGATGGTTTAAAATTTGGATCAACTAAGAATAAAATCTTCTGTAGTTAATAAAAAAGCAGCGTAACTTCGCAAACACCAAAGAAAGGCAAATATTAACCCAGCCTCCTTACACCCATTAAATGTATTTCAGGTAAAAAAAGGCAAATTAGAAACACAAAGCATTAAATTTACCCTTGGAGCCCTTCAGTAAACTCAGATCTCAGTTTTGGCTCAGGTTGATCCTTCTTTGTGAGTTATGACCACCGAAGAATTTCATAAATTTTACTTTTTGTTTACTTATTATAAGGAGGTGGCTCCAAGCGTAAATTTAATCCTATGTGTTTCTAATTTGTCCTTTTTCTGCTGTCATACAATAAAGTTATAAACAGCACTGAACCTTGGATAGATTCTTTCTGCAGTTGTATTCTAATTGAAAGCAATAAAGAGATCTTAAAATGTTAATACATTATGGCATCAGCTTTTAGCAGATAGGTTTTTGTAACAAACACAAAACATACAGTCCAGACAGTACAGCCTCCTTATAAATTTACATATTAATTTAGCTATAGATCATCAGAAATATTTACCTCAACAGTACCAGTGATGATGTAGTAACAGCAGGTTTCTTCTTCATTGCGCTAAAGAAATAGTTGGAAGAAATAACAAAGTTTTCAGGTGTAAAATAGATTAATCTGGATCACACCTGTTAGTTTCACTATCTTTCAAAAAATAATAATATTTAATACAAAACCTCTATTATCTGTACGTGAGTGAGTGAGATTTTCTTTGGCTACTAAAATGTTCATAAAACATAAGTGGTATTTTATTGCAATAGTTTAGGAAATAGTAAATTTGAGAAAGTACACCTGTGCTTATAAAAAAAGTTTTTGGATGACAGAAGGTGGGATAACAAGATTTTAGCACAAAATATGTGTAGTATATAATGAGATTTACTATGATTTGGCCACACTTGATTTTGACACATTTGATTTCACCAGTTTTTTCAGTATCATTGATTTCGCCACACTTTTTTTTGTAGGTTTTATTTGCTATATATATTTTTGCCATAAGTTGTATCTGCCATCTGCCACTGTGGCCTAGTGGGTAACACACTTGTCTAGGAACTCAGAGAACGTGGGTTCAAACCCAGGTACAGGCAGATACATAGTGGCTCGGATGACCACATAAAATGGCAGTCCTCTGTCATTGGGTCCTATCGCCAGTGGCAGGCTAAAGAACCTCAAGGACATTGATAAATGGTCATCCTTGAGCCTCTATCTTCCAGTTAGAGGAATGCCAGTTACTTGTGAGTTGGGGCTGTACCTGTCCAGTCGGATGGTTTAAATAGTGCTTTGAGTCCTGTAGTATATGGAGATATTGCGCTGAGTATAAATACAATTACAATTGTACTTTTTACATTGCCAGTAACATATATAGATGCATACATAATAAGAAATTTATATAACAACAATTTGTCAGGTATGGTAGCACTAGTTACTATAAAAACATGAAACAAAATTCACATATAAATTTTACATCTAGTTCAATAATGAGTTTATAATACTATAATACCATAACAACAGTAATATTTCAAATAGAATTCATTAGCATAACTATTTCTTTACAATTACTGGGTCCTATATATAGCCTCAACAGTTCGACTGTAAGTTTTTCCCTACTCCTAGTAAGTAGCAGGGATGTCTTTTTTTGTTTTCAATGAAATCCTCCAATAATCTTTTTCTAAGTCTTTTTTGTACATTAGCATAAACTTTCGGGTTCCCATTCATTGGGGGATGACCAACTGCATCTTGAGTCATCGCTAGTGACAATGAGCTATAACACTGGTGATGTGGGTGCTACATTTATTGTCAATAAATGCTAGTGATGTTGCTGCCCTTAATAGTCATATTAACCCCTTCCCCAATTAAGAATAATACTAATTGCACTAGTGATGTGGCTTCTACATTTTTTCACTACTATTTATTTCATGGAGAAAATTTTCTAAAAATCGAAATAAAATTAACGAAATTGAGTCAAAGTACAAGAAAAGTTTTGATGTTGTAGAATAATCATGTTACTAATGCCCCCCCCCCCTCCAAAAAAAAACAAAAAACTTCTGGTACCATAAACAACAAAATTTGGCACAAATCAACATATAATTATGTGAAATGAATTTTTTTCCTGCCATTAAATTTGAAACTATGTCACACATTAATAAAAAACACTATAAAATTTATGAAGTGAAAATACAAAACAAATGCCATACGTCACAACAGTGTGGCAAAAAAAGAAACAAAGTGTGGCAAAAAAGGCAACAAAGTGTGGCTATAAAGGCAACAAAGTGTGGCCAAAAAGGTGTGGCTTATTAATGTCGAAAATCCTTATTGCACTAATATATGCATCATAAACAACAAAATGTTGCAAAATAGTGTAGCAAAATCAATGCCCTGTGACAAAATTGATGCCTCTGAAATAACTGCGGCAAAACCAAGTGTGGCAAAATCAATGTACACCATACAATGCAGTAGTTTTATTTTCATCATGACATTCAGACCAATAAAAGTAGAGCATTAGCTCTCTCATTATGGAATTGTAATTACTAAAATGCAGCAAAGACAAACTTAACAATATAATGTAAAACAACCCAAAGGAACAGACAACTTTTTTTCTTATATGGGAATGCATAAACAGATTTTCAAATATTCTTTTTGAAGTACATACCTTTTTCTGAACATACTGGTAAGGGTCATAGGTTTCGAAACACACTACATGTGACAAGACTTCTTTTATGTAAACTTTACCATGATGAATCATATGTAGACCTTAAAAATGAACAAAAGACTATCTAACTGCTACTGGCGCATGTGATAATGTATGATAAAGTACAGAAGGGTTTGGGTAAAATCTTCAAATCATTTACTTAATTTTAAAACCTACAACAAAATAGAAGCATCCTGTGGAAAATAGATCAATATTTAAAGTCTACTGTCAAGTAAAAACTGCTTATAGATTTGAGCTGCACAGGATCTAATAAAGAGGAATAAAAATAATCATATTTGTTAAAATGTAAAATTAAAATGGGAAACATAATGATAACATTTTACTCACCATCCACAACACTCTTCATTGTTACAATCTCTGAATGGGTCAAATTATATTTTGGATCCCTCAGATTTCTAATATTTTTCTCCATTACTTTCAATGAAGCCCCAGTGATAACCACTCCTCCTTGAAAAGATACAGTCACATTTTTAACGGTTGCTTTTATTTGGCTGGAAAATGTGAAAGCATCTGGATACACCTTATGGGCACAAACATTTTCAGTGAGTTATCTTTCGTGAAACACTTTGTTTCTTCTTTATTGGGCTGGCTATTTTTACTCTGTACTCATCAAATAGTTTAACACTTTGTCAATTTCTATTTACTATAAAAACTACCAAAAAAAGCAGCTCCATCATTCAACTAATTATGCTTTTGACTAGTGTGTCCTGCAATGTATAAAAGAATGATGGCAGTAGAGTACAAACTACCACCCTACAGTAATATATCATTCAATGTTGTAAAATCTTAACAGTATCTTTAATTTGGATCCAGTCAGTACTAGAATGTGGGATATTACCTTTACTAATAAGTGTTGTGACCTGAAAATATTTCATTCAAATACTACAACTCAGAATGTTCAATGAACTTCAGACCATGCTATATATCTGAAAAATTGTGTTCACCCGCCTTTTCGCAATTGTGGTGAAATGTTTGTGCAGTAAGATTTAATATAACATTGATTTAGTTTATGGTGTCAATGATGTCCAATATTTTTCATGGTGCAAGTTCTTCACACTTACCCTGTCCTTGCACTGCATAGTGCTGCTTATTGAAGGGTGGTGGCAAGTTGCTCTTTTCACTCTGGTATTTCTGTTCATCAACCTTCCTCTTTCGGAGTACCTCTTCCACAAAATTACTCTGACGTTGCGCCTTCTTCACTAACTTCAACATCTTTATCTTTTAGAAATGTAAATACTACAGTAAATCATATATTCAATCAACTATATTTCTTTGTTGAATGGGAAGTCGTACTTTCATATTGTAAATTTGATCAAAACTTCAATTAAATTAATTAAGCTCAAGAGTTCTTATTATTTAGCATCGACTATTGAAACTTTTTTCATAGAACAAAAATGTTTTTAAGCTATTATGCTGGCATTCTACTAAGGTAATATTTCTTTTCAAATCTATTTGTAACATTTTACTTGAATTTTCTCATCAGAGGCTCAAGTGTTGAGAAGCCATCCCACCTCTTGGAATGTACAAATGCATTAGTAGGTTTTCACCTGGTGCAGGCACCAAACCTGGTGCTCAGAACATTTTGGTACTGAGTGGTATGTCAAGGTAAGTGTTGTAGCAGAAACCTACACCAGGAGCTGTATTCACAAACAATACCTAGATGATTTCTGATTTAGATTTTAAGTATTTCTTCAAGAAAAATTTTTGTGAAAAACCTTCCCCTACTTAGATCTAAGGTGACCTTAACTAAGTAGTTTGTAAATCCAGCCCCAGGTCTTATTGGACGTTTTCCTTTGAAGGTTACCATTATCTGGAAATTCTGTTTAAGTTGAGGTATTTCCAGTCCAGCAAGGCCCAACAGGTGCAATATTAATCATGTCAGTACAAAGATACAAAAATAGCATCAGAGATGCCCGTACCACACAGCCTAGGGAAATATTATTCAACACGATGAGATATAGAAGTAATGAAACAGTACAGAGATCGGGATACTTTCAGAGCAGTGCCATTTATATAAAGGTCCAAATAATGTAGATAAATAAATAAGTAGAGAAAAATGATGTCTAAGAGAAAGAAAATGTATATAAAGATGAAGTATTAAAACAATTCAATAGCAAGATGACAGCATTAATCAGTAAATTACAATTATGATGCTGTAAAATTGATTAACTAGAGAATAGATGTCAATGGAAATAGAACAATTATGTAAAAGTACACATAATCAGTTGCAGCAATCCATAAGAGATCTTTCTCATAAGAGAAATATGTCTCAAGTATGGCAGGTGCACACACTTTGATAGAGCCAAAGTTAAAGGTCACACCATGATCCACATCTACACTAGGTCAAAGGACAAATCAATATCCCACCATGAAGTTGCATATCTACACCCCCTAACCAATGTCCCTACCAAATATCAACTTCCTACACCCTACGATTTCCGAGATATAGTCCAGACAAAATTTTATAATTTAAGGGCACCACAGCAAGGTCAAAGGTCAAATCAAGATCACACCATGATGTTGCACACCTACACCGCCTTACCAATGTCCCTACCAAGTATCAACTTCCTTCACCTTATGGTTTCCAAGATACAGCCCAGACAAGATTTTATAGGTCAAGGTCACTACAGCAAGGTCAAAGGTCAAATCAATGTCACACCATGACGTTGCACACCTACAACCCCTAACCAATGTCCCTACCAAGTATCAACTTCCTACACCTTATGGTTTCCGGGATATAGTCCAGACAAGATTTTTTGGCCAAGGTCACTACTACAAGGTCAAAGGTCAAATCAAGGTCACACACCATGACATTGCACACCTACGTCCCCTAACCAATGTCCCTACCAAGTATGAACTTCCTACATCTTACGGTTTCCGTGATATAGCCTGGACAAGATTTTATAGGTCAAGGTCACTACGGCAAGGTCAAAAATCAAATCAAGGTCACAGCATGACATTGCACACCTACACCCCCTAACCAATGTCCCTACCATGTATCAACTTCCTACACCTTACGGTTTCCAAGATATAGCCCGGACAAGATTTTTAAACTCAAGGTCATTATGGCAAGGTCAAATCAAGATCACACCATGACGTTGCACATCTACACCCACCAACCAATGTCCTTACCAAGTATCAACTTCCTACACATTACGGTTTCTGAGATACAGCCTGGACAAAATTTTCCCGCTGCCCACCCATCCAGACACCATGGGTGAAAACAACATCCCGACAGCCCTTAAGAGCTGTGGGGTAAAAACCTTCTAAAAATTTCCTGGATCCATATGTCAATCCATAACACAAACCAAAATGAAATCATCTGTTCCTTGCACCAATGTCAACATGTCATAACACTTTCATTAAAAACTGTCCATAGCTCGAGACTTTTGTAGATGTATGGCACCAAAAAGATTACCTCCTAGGCAGAGATAATGAGGATAAATCAGACCCATAGGTGAGACAGAAACTGGTTTTGCCAGTTTTCTAAGATTTAAAATCTGTTCATCTTGTTTGGAGATTTGATTAGACAGGGTTCAAATATTTTGAAATACATTACGCAAATTTTTTTCGAACACCAGTCTTCAGATATGTGTACGGTATTGACAAGTCAACATTTTTATCAAGAAAATGAGGACTAATTAAAAGTTGTCAAGAAGACATATAGATTGGACCTAAGTTATACAATATATTGACCATTTTGCATGGATATACTGGACATAAATGGCAGAGTATTCCAATGTAATAATATAGAACATTTAAAATCGCAGTTATAGTGGATAAATGAATTTCAATATATATTAAAATAAATATTTAATCTGTAATAGGAAAACTGTGTTGATGGCTTTGCCAAAGTGATAAGGTAAAAATGTCAACTGTGCTTTATAATTTAAAAACAACAGTAATCAAATTGAAACTTACCTGATCAAGACATTCATATATATTTTGTATTCAAGTTGTATCCAATTATTTTTCTTTCATGATAAGTTCTTCCGTCAAAGTGATCACATTTCTAAGTTTACAAGTTTTTTTTAAGACATACTTTATAAAACTTCATGGAAATATACCATTCTAAGTTCTCTAATACATAACCATTCTTCAAACCACTGGTAACTGTGAAATAAGAATCATTTGTTAGTATGTTGGGAAATATTTATATTGCAGATATTCTACACTTATCCTGCCATTTAATTATCAAGGAAAAATGCAGGCCAAGCTGTTCTACTTTTCTGCACAAGAGAACTACTAGATTCTTTAAGTTATTAGTGCAAACAAATTATGTGAATGCTCTCCACTAAAGAAACAGCTCCAGGCTAAAAAGCTTTGTTTTCTTTATTAAAAGCCATTTAATTGAATATAGTGTCAACAACTTTTGTCAAAGGCGTGAAGACCCCAAAGACACCCTGCTTTCAGACCTGTTGGGATTGTTGAGTACTGTAGTAGGTTTATAGAGGCATAAAAGTTTTTGTTCATGTACAGTAAATGTACTACAAATGTTCAGAATTCGATGTCACAAAAATGTACTATCTTACTACCTCTGCCAGGAGGTTATGTTTTGGGGTGCATTCATTTGTGTTGTGATTACTAAAAATAATAAAGTAAATCATTTTCTGGGAAGACCTGGATCATATTCTGGCTACAAAAAAACCAATAAAAATCCTGAACTTTCAAAGGTCCCAGTTTCAATGTATTTTCAAAGACTCTGGCTTTCTGGTTGACATTAGTCTAAAAATAATGAGCAGAGTCTTCATGTAATTTTTTATATGAGAACGGCAGACCCGGCCAAAGAAAGAAGTTGTAGCATTCTTTGGGAAAGATCTAGCTATATATCTGAGTACCAAAAACATCCCCAAGTTTAGGATATGCCTATTAACGGAGGTATGCACTCTACAAGTGGTTTCTTGTTTATACCCCTTTCTCACTACAGGCATTATACCCCACAGTTAGAAGTTGTACTCGGCAGCAGAACTGCCTCCCAGAGGCCTCATGTCTTCCAAGATTTGCGGTATTCATAAGGTATGACTCATATGGCTACTCATTGGACATGGTTTGTAACTGTCGATAACAGCAGAATGACAGTACTACAAACACTGGTCACTGAGGCACAACCTCCTTAAACCTCAACTCATCTTTGGAAGCAATCAGATGTACATGTGCTACCAAAACACGACCAAGTCACAACCTTATATACACCGCGGACCACACCTTCAGTTACCGAATGAAAAATTTATCAGTGGAAGGTCACTGTAATGGACAGACAGGGTCAGAGACACACATATAAAGGGATGGTGACATAGTGCAGAAGAGATGGTGACCGATGGTGAAGGAGAGTGACCGACATTGTGACAGTCAGAGGCAGAAATTTTAAACATTTTAAAATTCCGTAGAATGCTCAAGGAATGGGAAGGCATTGTATCACAAGTTTACATACGGATGTCAGAAGGTAGTTGAAGGACAGGGGCGTTTTGCCAAGCGTGTATAACTGCAGGTTATTCCCTCTGTAATGTGACAGGGGTATTAGTTTAGGTTCCCTTTATTTACTCTGTTTAGTTTATGGTGTGGTTATACTCAAAATTGGGTGGGAGTTAATTCTGATCTCCTAAGGGTGTAAAACAGTAGACATATTAATGAAAGAAACAGACCTTTATTTTTTTTTTTACTTTGTTTAATTCAGTCGATAAGATATACATTCACAAATTCACACACAGTTCACAATACATAATTTGATCAGTACACATACACTGTTTAATTCAGTTTGTAGGACATACATTCACAAAATCATACTCTATTCTCATTACATCACTTGATCAGAATATGTACAAATTATTTTCACACATATATGATTCTATTGAATAGAGCAAACAACTTTCTTCTTTCTGAAGTCCTTTATTAAAGCTACAAAAAACTTTTGTGATGTTATACAAGTTTTTAACGCACGACAAATATTGTTTTGTAAATCAACAATTTGAAAAAGGCCATTTTCCTTGTCTGCATACTGTGTACATCAAAACAATGGAAATGCAATTAATTTGAATCTTCTGTAAAATTATGCAGCTTTGTATTAAATTTTTCACCAAATTAGGTGCAAGGGTATTATCATGTGCCGTCTGTAGCAATCTGTAGCAAAGCCAAAATGTAGTATAAACAATTACCATTGAGATGATAAACATGTTTTTAACCGAACCAAACTTGGTGATATCTTTCAATAGCTTTAAAACCTGTAGAACAAACACTAATGTCAGACTATATCCTGGAAGTACTGTCATCTCAAACTACAAATCCCATGGAGTAGATCTATATTTCATGGAATTTCCTTCAAAGCAGAAATACTAATTATTTGGTCATTTCAGTGAAAGTGGCTGAACCTGGAATTCACTGTAAAATAGAACTGTCTGGTCCCCTGTGATTTAACTAACTTTAGTTCACCTGTTGACTGACTGGCCCAACTTAAGAAGTGCTACTTTTATGAATGATTACAAAATGGTAACCAAAGTCAATTTAGGGTTTTTTTCCAACATTAAGGGTCTAGGGTTCAGGCTACTAGATAAACATGCTGGGTACAAATTTATATTTAAATACGTGTAATTTTAAAGGTTTAACATGGCAAACAAAAATAAATTGTCAAATCTCAAACAATAGCACTTATTGCTGGCAAATTTGGCGTTTATTAAATTTTATCCTGTCCAGATTCTAATCTGTTCTTAATCTAATACATCTAGTAATATAGACGTAAAGTTCAACCCAATTGTGTGAGCAAAAGTAAAGGTGTTTGGCTGATAATTTAAACAGGATCCAACCTAAAACCAAATAAGCATTAAATCTGACATATGTACATGCTCACATAGTGTGATCATTTCTTAGCATAACAAGATGTCATACCCACCAATTCATGCACTAAATATAAAATAAATCTGAAAGAAACTGTGCACTACAGCTTGAACACAAGCAATAGTCAAAATTTTTGACGTTTTTGACTCAACAGAGCATAATTTTGACTCCTGGCCTACCAAAAGAATAGGGTGGTCAGATCTCTGCCATAGCAAACCACTTGCAAAGTTTAAAAGAAATCCCCAAAGAAATGTGGCTTGTAGGTTACACACAAGAACATCTCTGCGTACACGGACCATGACTGTGCATGACCATAGTATCTTTGCTTTTCAGGGATACAATTACATGAAACTTGGGTTGCATTTAAGCAATCGAGATGAATGAAGCGTTCATACTATAACTCCATCCATGCAAAACATTTTGTATGGACAGTTAGTAAAGAGTTTAGTTTCTACAACAGTCCAACTCAAAATGCAATAGGACATCACTGTAATAATAGCCCGGGTTAGTATGTTACAGTCAAGGGTTATGTTCATATAACTGTTTTTACAGCCTTGAGCATGTTTCTAAACTCCAAGCCACCTGTACAGAGTATACTGTGATCAATGATTTACTGTACCTGTTTCTATTAAATGAAGGAATATAGGAGATAATGTACCATTTTTTGTAGTATATTTACAAGTCAAAGTTCAAAGATTAACAAATTTTCATCTCGGCATGAAAGTTTTCTTCTTCATATGTTATTGTCAAACACAATGTCAACATCAATAAAGATGCAAATCATATACAGCATCATAGATGCTTGTACCCCGCAACCTGGGTAAATAACAGAAATCACAAGATATAGATGAGGTAAAAAGTACAAACCAGGGAGTCTTTCAGAACAGAGTGTAAATTATATTAAAATTGCAGCAGAAATACCTTAAAATGTATGATAAGACAAAAATATCAAACAAGACAATTTATTAGTTAGATAACAGAATTAATTTGTAAACTAAAAGTTATGAAGCTGTAAAATTAATTCATTGATATACTTATTGATCGAAGTACACCTATCAATGGAGTTAGTTGAAATACACATAATACTCAGTTACGCCAATCTGTAGTTTTGTGGTAGCAAAAAAAAGGCCTCAAATATGACAGTAGAAAACATTCTGGCAGAACCAAGGTGCAAAGCCACACAAAGGTCACACCATTATGTTGCTCACCTACACCCTCCAACCAATATACCTACAAAGTAATAACTTGCTACACCTTAGAGTTTCAGAGATGTAGGCCAAGCCAAATTTTTAAGGTCAAGATTACTGTGACAAGATCAAAGTTTAAGTCAAGGTCACACCATGTGATGCTGCACACCTACGCCCCCTAACCAATGTCCCACCAAATATGAACTTCCTATACCCATTTCTGATTTACAGCCCCGACAAGACATTTCCCACCACCCAGATGGACACCATGGCTGAAAAAATACCTGCACAGCCTTTAAAGGATGTGGGGTAAAAACGTATCCACTGGTTATACATTCAATGATGGCTGGTAAGTATTAAATTGTAGCGTTAACTTTTCACAAACATTATCTGTTCTTAAATCCCTGAATAGTTAGTAGATAGTACTGGATACACAGATCTTTTACAAGGAATGATAATTATCTTAAATGTTAAATAAATTAGAAAAACTAAAGTTTATGTTTCAGCTATCAATATGATGATTAAACTTTGATTCAATGGTTCGTCACATCATCTGAAATCACAAGTGAGAATTTTGTTAGTACACAATAGAACAGTAATGGTGACAAATTTTTCAGTAAAACTATTTAAATTATCCAGTCTATTATTTCATATGGTGCTAGCATTTTATTTTTATGCATGCATGTTTATACTGCCTTGAAAACAACTGCTTCTTTACAAGAGTTATCATAATGACCTCTTACATGTGAAGAAGTACTGCAATGTTTGTTATCCTGTTTAAACTTAGTTAAATGTCACTGCTCTTAATTTTTCCCAATATGCCTCAAACAAATGATTTACAACAGTGGTGGATTTTTATATTCAGTAACTGTCCCAATGTATCATAACTCCTAGTCCATGGACAGAATGGAGGTTGTTTTGACTTCAACATCACTTTTAAACATATTGGATGGGCAGTTGAGTGCATGGAGAAAAGCAGTTCATACAAATTGATCAAAAGTGCAGTGTTTCCACACTCTATATTCTCGGGTATTACCAAGCAACTGGAAAATTTAATGGTTAAATTAAATTTTTATTAGTTAATATCTTACCTAGTGGACCAGTGCATTTGTCCGGCGCGCAGCCGGTCCCGCCAAACGTTAGACAAAAACGTCCTGAGCTGGGCTCTGACCGGGACCGGTAGTGTACTCCTCATTCGCCAGGTGTCGTGACTGCACCCAGCTCCCCTACTGCGCGTGCGCGCGCATGCGTACTTCCTCTTTTTGTGGCCTACCTAAGAATGTCCCCCTTTGAGCTATTGCGGGGCAGGTAGGGTGGGACTCTCTTGGTCCACTAGGTAAGATATTAACTAATAAAAATTTAATTTAACCATTAAATTTTCCATTTTATTGCGTTAATATATCTTACCTAGTGGACCAGTGCAGAATAACTACCCAGTGGTTGGAGGGTAGCTATGGACAAAGGGGAGACAGAGACTCTAAGATCTACATATATACTCCGTAAATCCAGAGGAAATCACCCGGGAAGGGTTTCTAACTACCCTGGATAGGTACAGTCTCTCTCCCCCCCCCCCCCCCCCCCCCCCCCCCCCTTTTGTTTTGTAGCTGACGAGTCCCCGAGGAAGTGAAGAAGGGGAATTGAAGATTAAGATGGTCCCCCATCTTCTTGCAACGCAAGACAGACTGCAGGGACGTTTTTTTTTTTTTTTTTTTTTTTTTTTTTATGAATACATATATACATCACTATATACATGGGAGCCTCTACTTAGTCCCTAATTTGCTGGGCAGCTACCACAGGACCCAAATGGTACACATCCGAGTCTGCCCATGCCAAGTCCTTCAAGTAAAATTGGGTGAAGGTGTTATGAGATTTCCAGTGACAGGCTGCCAAAATCTGGTCTAAGGGAACACCCCCCTGAAAGGCTTTGGACGCCGCGAACGCGCGAACGTCATGAGCCCGAACCTGATGCAACTGTTGAGCCTGTTGGTCTGACATCTGGTAACAAAGGACTATGGTTTGTTTGATCCAGGAGGAAACGGTAGCAGGGACAATATCCTTCTGGAAACTCTTCCTAAAGGAAACAAAAACCAATTCCTTGCCTGAACGGAGATCTTTGGTTTTGTCCAAGTAATAACGTAGTGCCCGGACCGGGCACAGACTCCTATCCTCCTTGAGGGATTTGTCCAATGAAGGAGCCAAGGCTGGAATGATAACAGGGGCCACGCAAGCGGGACCCTCTTTAGCCAGGTGGTTCTTAGAGATGAAACTAGGAGAAGGCGATAATGAAACATTCGACCAATCCTCTTGGTGCCTAATGTTCCTGTGGACCCAAGCATGAATTTCACTCCTCCGTTTCCCAGAGCCCAAGGCTAGAAGGAAGACAGTCTTAAAGGTGAGGTACTTCAGCGAAGCCTTCCTGAGAGGTTCAAAAGGAGGTTGTGTAAGTTGGTGAAGGACCAAAGACAAATTCCACGTAGGAACCCCACGTCTGCCTTTTGGTTTGTCCCTATGAAAACTGTCCAACAACCTGGACAAGTTTTCATCCTTGCTGATGTTAATTCTGGAATTCCCCACTTTGTCGGCTATGGCAGTCCTATAGCCTTCTATGGTACTAGGTTGAAGATGTTTCTCCTGAAAAAGGGAAAGGAGAAAATCCGCAATTTGCTCTATAGAGGGAGTTCTGAAGTCCACCTGATTCTTTTCACACCATCTGACAAAAACGGACCACTTTGATTCATAAATGGCTCTGGTAGAGCGTCTTTGAGGAGCCTCAATTCTTGTTGCCACTTCTGCCGAGAACCCGGCCTGCTGGATGGCAGAGGCTCTAGGAGCCAAGCATGAAGGTTCAGATTGGGAAGGTCCCGGTGAGGACACTGATTGAACGGTTGAGTGATCAAATTCGACACCTGAGGGAGCAGGAGGGGAATTTGAGCTGACATGTTGACCAGGTCCCAAAACCAAGGCATGTTGGGCCAACCTGGTGCTATCAGAATGAGACGACGGAATCCGTGGTCCAAGAGTTTCGTTACCACCTGATGAAGAAGGGCCGTCGGTGGAAAGGCATAAGCGTCCAGGTCCTCCCAAGGGAGACTTAAGGCGTCCACTCCCCACGCTGATTGGTCTGGAACCGGGGATACAAACCGGGGAAGTTTGTGATTGAACCGGGTGGCAAACAGGTCCACAGACGGGCGGTGCCAACGCCGGCATATTTGAGCAAACACCTCCGGGAGGAGGGACCATTCTGTTTGGATCACCTGATTGAGTCGGGACAGCTTGTCGGCTATGACGTTCAGGTGACCCGGAATATGCCTGGCCCTCAGGACAATCTGCCTTTGATTGCACCAAAGCATCAGTCTCCAAAGGAGGGCACAGAGTGAGCCTGATTTCATACCCCCTTCCTTGTTGATGTAAGAGACCACAGTGGTGTTTTCTGTACAAACAAGAACTATCTGGTTGCAACATAACCGCTCGAACCGTTTTAAGGCCAGCAGGACCGCCTTGAGCTCCAACAAATTTATGTGCAAGGCGCTTTCTGACTCTAACCAAACTCCTTTTGCCATGTAATCGCCTAAGTGAGCGCCCCAACCTTCGTTTGAGGCGTCTGTAAACAGTTGAAGGGCGTGTTGAAGAGGGTGTAAGGGTTGACCGGAGAGCACCTTGGCCGGGTCCAACCACCACCTTAGATGTACATGGAGAGATGAAGGAATTGGGATGACCTTTTCCAGCGATTCCGGGGCATGCCAATGCTTTTTTAGGTGCCACTGAATGGGCCTCATATGCAGCCGCCCCGACACTACTTGTTTTTCTGTTGCTGTCAGAAGGCCGATTAAAGACATGAACTGCCTGACTGTGCAACATTCCAGTCCCAGGAGAAGGTTGAGCTTCTGAGATAGACTCCTCCACCTGTCCTGAGTTGGTTTGACTAACCCCTGAGATAGGTCGAAATGATAACCTACGAAGTCGAAGGTTTGTTGGGGAACCAGCTCTGACTTGTCCATGTTGACTACCCAACCTAGCGAGCGGCAAAGGTCCAAAAGGATCTGGGTATGACGTAGGCAAATTTCCCGGCATGGGGCTCTCAGTAACCAATCGTCTAGGTATTGGTGGATTCGAATACCCCTCGATTGAGCCATGAGTTTTACCTCCTTGACCACCTTTGTGAACTCCAACGGAGCCGTCGACAGGCCAAAGGGAAGTGCTGTGAACTGAAAGGTCTGACCTTTTAAGTGGAACCGGAGATATTTTCGCGACCTGTGGTTTATGGGAATGTGAAAATAAGCGTCGCTGAAATCCAGCGAAGTGACCCACTCCCCCTGTTGCAGGGAGAGTCTGATGGTCTCCGGAGTTTCCATCTTGAACGTTGCTGGGGCAAGGTAAAGGTTCAGTTGGCTTAGATCTAGAATGGGCCTCCATTTCCCGTTGGGTTTTGGCACCAGGAACAACCGGTTGTAGAAACCCAGAGATGACTGAACGGACACCTTTTCGATAGTCTGTTTTTGACCTAGGGAATGCAATGCCTCGTTCAGACTTTTGTTTCGAGAGGGATTTGCTGAACCACTGATTATCACAGGAAATCTTGCCAGAGGTGGTCTCTCCTTGAAGGGTAGTTGATACCCTTCCCTGAGGATAGAGACTACCCTTGGATTTGAACCCAGGGAGAGCCAAACCTGCCAAAACAGTTGCAGACGGCCTCCCACAGGTGGATCTTTTGCAACACATGGGGCATTTGTCACATTTGGGGCAAAAAGACACTGATTTACAGACAAAGCACTGTTCACAGATTTTATTTCTATTTGAGAACGAGAGGGTCTTACGTTTTTTTTTTGTAACAGCCCTTTTACAGAAGGTGCAGGAGGAACAACATGCAAATTTACAGTCTCTTGAAAAGTCTCTTTGTTTGCTGATGACACTAGATTGAGATCCCCTAAACTTGAACTTAACACAACTGGGGGACTCAGTAGATGTTGATTGTCATTTATATGGTTTTGTACCACGGGCAGGCTTGGAGTAGTATGTAGAACCAGATCCACCTCTACCACGACCCCTACCCCTGCCTCTGCCCGAGAATTGCCTCCAAGGTTGTTGATTTTGGGAAGAGGAGAAGCCGGATTGACGACTCTCTTTCTTTTCATATGGTTGGTACCGGAATTGATGCTTCTTTGAGTGCTGATATGTGCCCGGGCCGGGACCAGTAGCACTCTTGTTTGAATCATGCTTTTGAATATCCTGCTCCGCTACTGCCAGTACATCATCCGGGAATAGCCCGTAAGTGAACAGGGGAGCATTTCGTAGTTTATTCCAGGTATCAGGTTTCAGGCCTGGTTTAACGTACTCGAGATAAGAATCTCTCCTCAACAAAATGAAGTTGGCTAGCTGAACAAATAAGCTGTCTGCGAGGTGCTGGAAGGCAGTACCTAAGGCAACAGAAACACTACTGTGGAAAGCTGACAAGTCTTTCAAGTCCTTGATGGCGTCGGTGACCTCCTTAGGGGCCTTGCCCTGAACAATGGTAGCGTTTAAAAATGAAATATGTTGATTCATTTTGTCCTGAATTTCGCTCACGCACCTGTTGAACCCTGCTGCGTGATTGGTAATCAAAGAGCCTTCCTTAGCACATTGCTCCCACCTTCTAAGAATCTCCTGAGGGATAGGCCTAGATGCTGGTCCTGAAGATGGATATGAGGAAGTCTTGGCAATACGGGAGAATTGAGAGTTCAGGCGTGCTTCGGAACCCGACCAGCCAAAGATTGTACGTCCAGGTCTTTGATTTATATCCTGTTTGAGTCGTGACTGTGTATACCACTTTGCCTGGCTTTTGGGTGTTCTGACAAACTGGTCTTGTTTCAGACCTGCGGCTTCCTGGGAACGAGAAGGGTAACCTTCTGCAACACGAGTGTTCAGTTTTTCCATTTTATAGCAAAGCCAGTCGTCAGCTGGTAACTCCACTGAAACTTTGCCTGAGCCAGATGTTTTCCTTTCCAAGGGTTGTCAGAACGGTTGTCTGCATCACTTGCTGAAGCTTCAAAATCTGGTATGTGAGACCAGCCAAGAAAGGATCGGACCGACTGGACCGTTTCTCTGTAGTTCATTTCCTCGTTTTTCTCATTGATTTCAGTATCTGAAAGTTCACCCTCCTCACCAGATTCCTTATCTGACCGGTCCGGAAGGGGTTCCCCGTCTGACAGAGCCGGATCCGGCTGAGCAAAACTATCCGGTGCAAAGGAAGCAGAAGTACTGGTATACTGTGGACCGGTAATGACCGGTTGAGAGGTGGGCCCTAAGGAAGAGACACTGGTGATAGCAGGCACAGTTTCCTCCGGTTCACCAAGAACTTGTAAACCCGGACCGGGTACCACTGTCTTGGGAGGAATAGGGTCCCTAGCAACCTGACTTGCAGAACCGGCAGCAGCGGCCGGTTTGATAGACTTCTTGTGTTTTGATTTTCCTTTCTGTTTTTTAACAGAAGTAGCAGAATCCTCTACGTCCTGATCCGGAGGCCTCACCGGACCGGTGGCTCTGGGATCAGGAGAGGGATTGATAAAAGGCGTATCAGAGATATGGGCTTGACCCGTTGGAACAGGCATCTTTGGAGTAGAAAATATGTTGGTTCTAGTAAGGAGAGCCTCAAAACGGGCGAATTTTTCCTCCAATTGATTATTTAATAGTTCAAAATCCTGACGGGAGACAAAGTCTCCTGTACTTGTCTGGTCAGAAACCGGGAAGGTACCGGTAACAATCCGTCCCTGCGCATGCGCAGTGACCGGAGACATCTCAACTTCATCTTGATCCTCCACCGGACCCACAACAGTAACTTTACTAGGAGAGATCAAAATTCCTGCTTTTTTGTCTTTTCGGATTTGGTACTGTGGAGTTGCTAACATACCTTTCTGAGAGTCAGACAATTTATCACACAAATCACACTCCTGACCTTTGACACAAGGGTCATCTCCCACCTTTTTGTCCCTGCAGCGGGCACACTTTTTATGAAGGTCAAACCCCGCCATAACATGGCCACAACTACCACGCCTCTGTCCTGGTGAAGCCATGATACATATATTTTGCAATATCCGAAGTTTTCCTTCTAACACGTTTGCAAAGAAACAATATAATTCCAAGATTATTTTACTGAAAATTATCCGCCAACACACTATGGCGCCAAACAAAAAGAGGAAGTACGCATGCGCGCGCACGCGCAGTAGGGGAGCTGGGTGCAGTCACGACACCTGGCGAATGAGGAGTACACTACCGGTCCCGGTCAGAGCCCAGCTCAGGACGTTTTTGTCTAACGTTTGGCGGGACCGGCTGCGCGCCGGACAAATGCACTGGTCCACTAGGTAAGATATATTAACGCAATAAAATTGTAACTTTCCCACAAATCAAGATTCAAACCCATGACCTCATGAAACAGGTGCTAGCAACACTTGCACTGTTTTGCAAAAAGAAAGAGACTTTGAAATGGTTAGAGATTTAGATATTTAAGTTAAAATAATAGTATTATGGAAATTAAGACTGTAACTGGGTTTATCAAATCAGGAAAATATTAACTCAAATACAAGAAGCACTCCTTTGTATGAACTTAGCAGAAAAATGTCCAGTTTGAAAGTTATTTTAGCTTTTATCGGAGGACAACAGTGTAGGAATATCAGTTGAAAGATAGAAAGTTTACTCGAGATTATAAGCACAATTTTATCACCCCTTTTTTTCGCCACATATTCATGAATACACCAAACAAGATGTTCAGCTTGACCAACTTAAGAAGATTTAACAAATAATTACAAGTAATAATGAAAAATATAAATTCTGGTGTATCTATACACTCAACATTTGGAAATAAATATTGTATATCACTGCAATTCCCAAATAAAGAACCAGCTCATGACTATTAGATTTCTTTAAATGAACCAGGTATTTAAAATGATTGCATGCACAACTTTTTAAGTCACTTTTTAAGTAAAATGCAAGAAGCTTTTATGGGTTACACAGTTTTATATAACTATATTGGTTTAATTAAATGATGTTCACAGTGGGCAATTCCAATTTTGGTCATCTTATTTTAGTTGCCAACAAAGAACCTTGTAAAAGGATAAAAACCAGGTTGAAATGAAAATGTGAAACCACAGAAGGTGGATACCAGAGAAAAAGTCAAAACTTAACTATTTATACATTTATTGACTATCATACAATTTGTGACACATTTAACATCTTACTTTCAAACTGGACAATATGTGCCATGTGACAACAGTGTTAATACAATTTAATGGCTAGCCAACAGATCAACTGAGGAAAATCACAATTAAAGTCAGGAAATTTACACAAATACTATATCTTGTTTAATATCTGATGCACAATGCACGTGTCTCATCTTTTCTAAAAATTATATTTTACATATCTTGTAACTACAGCTTCTACTTGAAATCTTGGGGAACACCTGTTTCTAGGCTACAAGTATATGATAGGAAGAAATGCCACTAGGACTACAGACAACAGAAACAACTCAATTTTTAACAATGAACCTAGCTTCCTTTAGCAATACCAACGAGTAGTACAAGCCATAATTTTATGAAAATTTGATCCTAGTTCTAAAGGTCAAGTTCACATATACCATACTGAACAGGCCCTACTTTTACGTTAAAAAAATGTTAATACCACACTTTCCTTACATTTAACCACACAATGTACCATTTTTGACACGTTATTCGCTATTTTATGTGTGACACCAACTCCAACGATTTCAAGCTTTTATAGTTACATTTTTTTTTTCGATTACAGGAGCTGCCATATAGGATGTTGTTTCCTGTCAAGTTACATACTAACCTTCCCAAAAGCTCAATGTCTAGCCCAAATTATGTCCGTAAGCAATCAACCCAACTATTTGCATGAAGCAACAGTTGCTGTCTGTACACTCAGGAACATAAACAAAATTGTATCAGGAGGTTATACTCACATACATGTAACAAATTAACAACTTGAAAGGTATACTATAAACCGGCCAGTTACAAAATTACATCTTTCACTCAAATTCTGGAATAATATATAAAATATATACACCATCTGATTGAAATAGTCATTTTGTCTGACACTTCTTGCTTCACATTTTAGGTATTTTCTACAACACAATATTCACTACATACATGAGATACTCCCTTACCTTGCATACAAATTCATCCAAAATAATAATAAAAAGTACTAAATTACATTCTTCTATCTCTTTTAGGTATTTCAATATATTTCTTTTTTTAACTCTCGAAATAATATTCTGACGGGAGGAAGCCCCTCCTCAGGAAAGTCCCACTTAGAAAAATACAAACAACGAAGCAATAATTTTCCACTGATATCACAAAAATAATGTTTGTCACACAAAGTACGAGGATACAGACACCTGCTGTAAATTACACAGTTATATTACAATTACAGCCACATAGTGCACATTTCCTACATGTGTTATAACATATGTTATGAAGTAACAATTTTACCAGAGTCTTCTTTGCCTTTGTACTTTGTTTTGCCATGTGTGAAGGGAATATATCTGTATTTGATCATATGCTGAAAAACACAAACATATACTCACATTAGAATGGAAAAAAAAAAAAAAACAAAAAAAAACAAACACACAAAAAAAACAGATACACAGTACTCCAGGAGTACTCGAAAGTAAGGTTTTATTTTTCACGATTTTGATTAAATCCAAAAATTTAACCTGCCAAAAATGGCAGGGAAATGATTTCTTGAAAATGTGCCAGATGACCCTATGTTAAGTGTTTTTATGCAGAAATTCAATGACTGCCAAAATGACAGGAAAACAATTTTTGGCATGAGTGGCAAATGACTCTGCATATACCCTGCCACCTGCTGGTGAAAAATTTCATCGAAATTGCTTTATCTCCCACCATTTCTGAGATAAATGCATTTTTGGGTTTCACGCGAAAATTCAAGATGGCTGGCAAAAAAGGTGGGGAAACTGATTTTGGTTAAAAATGGCAGATGATCCAGCATATATCCTGTGGGTTAGAAATTTTGTTGAAACTGCTCTATGTTGCACCGTTTCCCCCGATAAAATTTTTGTGTTTTATCCAGAAATTTACGATGGCCGCCAAAAATGGCAGAAAAATGATTTTTTTTAGAAGAAAGTGCCATATGACTGCATATATCCTGTGAATCAATAATTCCATCGAAATCACTCTACCTTGCACTGCTTCTGAGATATTAAAGCTTTTTCAATTCAACATTAACAAAAATAGTAATGTTTAGTTAACCGTTAATAAGTCAGCCATTTTTTAATGGATCATCTTCAAAAGTTAATGATTTCCAGACTTCCATATGCGGGAGATAGCGGACCTTATCTCTCTCCACCCTTTCTCCTCAATACAATCACGCTTAATACATAAATCTACCATAAAATCTTATGACTTTGTTGAAAAGCTCATAAAATTCAGATACTTTGTAGAAATTTCACCCTATTCTCAATAAAATGCAAATTATATAGATGGTTGAAAATAGCATCCCTTGTGGTTTCGTTGATTTTTGACAACCCATTCACATTACAGGTGGTATCACCTGTGGAAACCTACATTTGGTGAAACGTCCATGTCCTTGAATCACCGTCTGACATCCATATGCAACCTTGAGAGTCTGTGGTGAACCGTCCATTACCATGAGAGTTCCACAGTTTCAAATTTCAGCTTCTGATTTCGGTACCATGAACATGCGCAAACGCTTTGCGAATATGAGTTTCTGGCTACGGTAACCAAAGGTGTGGTCCACGGTGTACATAATGTTTTGATTCGGTCATCATTCGGTGTAACAAGGCACCATAAGGTGAGTTAAGGTATTAGTAATTTTGCCAGGTGTTCGTCCGACGGCTACCGAAGGTGACTTAAGGTTAAAGGAGGTTGCGTCTCAGTGACCAACGTTTGTAATACTGTCATCCCACTGTTACTGACAGTTAAAAACCATGTTCAGTGGCCATCCGCTTTCAGTGTGAACAACTATAACAAAATGGGGCGACCTGGGGGCGGTTCTACAGCCGAGAAAAACTTCTAACTGCGGGACGTACCGCCTGTAGTGTGAAAGGGCATAAACATTTTTCAGTGTCGGAATTTCAAAATTTTGTTTTTGTTATAACCACATAACAAGTGTTGCTGACAAAATCTTCTGCATCTACTAGTTTTGTCATGAAAAAATCACATTAAAAAGTAATTGTGTTTCATAAAACTCTTCTTAATAGACAAAAAACAAATACCTTTAAAAAGACATATTTTACAGAGGCTACAAATGAAAAATACTTTGGTATCATTAGTAAAATATATAAAAGGAACATTTCTGGATACTGATAAATATTTTAAGGCTTAGAAAAACACCATTTACCTAGCCACTCATACACACCTTTATTTGTCTTTTCATGGTGATGGTGAATAATATGATGAAGTACATGACTAATATTGGCCAGAAGACAGGAACATTTAAGGCATCAAAACAAGTGCATATCATAGCTACAATCACCGCCTTAGAAGCACTGTACCTGCAACAACATAAAGAAAAAAAAAAGTTTTAAACAGCTACAGCAACATAGATAATCCATAAAATTTAGAAATATTCCCTGGGTCTGACATTTATATGAGTTTCAATATCTATTTGTTCAGAATATATTTAATATACGAAAGTTACAGTATACAAGCAGTTATTTTGCATGATTGAATTGAGGTATTTATGATGGCAATCAACTCACAAAAACCAAATTCCGGCCAAAAAATAAGTTTTTAGATAGTATATTTTACACTTTTTTGTTACTTTTCCATTAATATAGACTACTGGGAAGGATATACATATATAGAATATTGAAGGTTACTTTCATATAGTTTAAGATATTAATATAGCTTTCCTCCACATGTGTATTAAAAAAATTAGGCAGATATATATCATATTCACCCACCAGAACTTAAATTCAGGTAACCTACGCATGAAGGGTCGAAATTCTTCACTTGCTTTAGTTGGCAAAGTGGGACCATCTTCTGAAATTCAGAAAACAAAGACAACTCATTAAAGATAGGATACGAAGTATACAGGCTTAAAAATAGAGAAAAATGAACAAACAATTATTAAATCCTCAATTGTAACACACACTGTGACACACAGCAAAATAATACACTATGAAGAATTTGAAAGCAAATCTCCCACATTCCATAGGACAACAGACCAATGATCTCATATATTCAGTATTCACCTTGAATTCATTCAACAAAGAATTGGCTGCAATCTGATTTGGTTCTGAATTGTTTTTTGTTTTTTTTTGTTGTTTTTTTTGTGTGTAATTGTTGTACCTATTTCCTGTCTATTAAAAAAATTGTACAGTTTTTTCTAGCTTGAACATTTGAAACTCTTTAGTGCACTTTTCTTGTCCCACAAATTTGTGTATATCAAAAGACTTCTGTTTTAAGGAAAGATAGTTTCTGTTTATATTTTTGCAGAACAAAAATTCATAAGTATGTCATCAAAACCATTTTTACTGGAATGTGGAATGGACCAGATTCTGGTTCATGAAGGATGTAGGAGGAACACATGATGCATCATTCACTTGTGATACACAGTACAAAGTTAACGTTTTACATCCCTTTCAACAGATAAAATTATATCTGGACTTTACTCTGTCCCAACTGTTGCCATGAGCTGGACTCGAACCCATCCCCAACAAGGGGAGACTCAGAGTACCAAGTGATTAAAATATCACACCTGTAAACCACTCAGGCTTCATTAAGTATGGCATGCTATCAGAGTTCTCAGTTAAGAACACAATGAAAATGGAATTTACATCTACATATATCCAGCAATTCTTCACCATTTTACATATTCATGGAGTACAAGGTTCCCAACTTGTCACAAACACTGACTAACAGATCCTTCACACTAAAATCTCAGGCTTCTTTTCTAAATTTAGCAAAATAAAGTAAATTCTGAACTAAGTCACCAGAGTATCTGTTATGGTACAAGATATTTACTTAGCATTATTTCTTTCATAATTCCGTAGATAATTGTTATTTTCATCTTACTTTGTTATAAAAGCCTTACTATATTAATAACATACATGACAAAGATCAAGGACTACAAAGGTCTGACTTTACTAGTGTACCTGATTAAAGGCTATTTAGCAACCAAAGTTCCCCCAATGAAAAAAACAAGCAATCAGTGCCCGTGAACGGCTCTGTGTCAGCTGACTGTGTGTTTTGAGTTTCAGAGTAGAAGTGACAGAAGAAAAGGACACAAAAGTTGTGCCCTGGAGATGGTATTCAGAAGGAAAGAAGGTAACTGTTAAGGTGTAAAAAGTAAGTTAAAAACTTATTTAAAGAAATATGGCAAATGTAATAGTTTTCGAGTTACCACTGATTTACTCAACAGTGAGAACCTCAAAGTAGCTATTACTCAGCTATGCAAGGAGCTACAGTTCTGCAATTATACTATTTTTAGCTGACCCAAAAGTAGGTTAAAACTTATTTAAACAAAATACTGTAAATGAAATAGTTTTCAACTTATAACTGATTAACTGAACAGTGAAAATCTTAAAGTAGCTATTGCTCAGCTATGCCATGAGCTACAGGTCTACAATTTCACTATGTCATAGCTGACCCATAAGTATGTAAACAACATATTTAAACAGATTACTCTACATGCAATAGTTTTCAAGTTACATCTGATTTACTCAACAGTGAGAAAACTTGAAAGTAGCTATTGCTCAGCTATGCCATGACATACAGGTCTGCAAATTTACTATGTTAAAGCTGACCCCAAAGTAGGTGAACAACATATTTATAGAAAATACTTAAAATGCAATATTTTTAAAGTTACAACTGATTTACTCAACAGTGAGAACCTGAGAATAGCTATTACACAGCTATGCCATTAGCTACACGTCTGCAATTTTACTATGTTATAGCTAATTCAAAAGTAGGTGAATAACATATTAAAAGAAAATTCTCTAAATGCAATAGTTTTCAAGTTACAACTGATTAACTCAACAGAGAAAACTTCAAAGTAGCTATTGCTCAGCTATACATGACATACAGGTCTACAATTTCACTATGTTATAGCTGACCCAAAAGTAATTGAACAAATTATTTAAACAAAATACTCTACATACAATACTTTTCAAGTTGCAACTGATTCTCTCAACAGTGAGAACCTGAAAGTAGCTATTACTCAGCTATGCCATGAGCTACACATCTGCAATTTTACTATGTTATAGCTAATTCAAAAGTAAATGAATAAGATATTTAAACAAAATTCTCGAAATGCAATAGTTTTCAAGTTACAACTAATTTACTCAACAGAGAAAACCTCAAAGTAGCTATTGCTCAGCTATGGAATGACCTACAGGTCTGCAACTTTACCATGTTCTAGCTGACCCAAAAGTAGGTAAACAATGTATTTAAAGAAAATACTCTGAATGCAATAGTTTTCAAGTTACAAGTGATTTACTCAACAGTAAGAACCTGAAAGTAGCTATTGCTCAGCTATGCCATGACCTACAGGTCTGCAATTTCACTATGTTATAGCTAACTCAAAAGTAGGTAAATAACATATTTAAAGAAAATATTCTAAATGCAATATTTTTCAAGTTAAAACTGATTTACTCAACAGTGAAGACCTGAGAATAGCTATTACTCAGCTATGCCATGAGATACACATCTGCAATTTTACTATGTTATATAGCTAATTCAAAAGTAAATGAATAAGATATTTAAACAAAATTCTTTAAATGCAATAGTTTTCAAGTTACAACTGATTTACTCAACAGAAAAACTCAAAGTAGCTATTGCTCAGCTATGCAATGAGCTACAGGTCTGCAACTTTACTATGTTAAAGCTGTCCCAAAAGTAGGTGAACAACATATTTACAGAAAATACTCTAAATGCAGTGGTTTTCAAGTTACAACTGATTTACTCAACAGCGAGAACCTAAAAATAGCTATTGCTCATCTGTGAAATAAGGTACACGTCTGCAACTTTACTATGTTATAGCTGACCCAAAAGTAGCTGAATAACATATTTACACAAATTTCTGTAAATGCAATAGTTTTCCAATTACAACTGATTTACTCAACAGTGAAAACCTCAAAGTAGCTATTACTCAGCTATGCAATAAGCCACAGGTCTGGAACTTCACTATGTTATAGCTGACCCCAAAATAGGTGAATAACATATTGAAACTAAATACTCTAAATGCAATAGTTTTCAAGTTATAAGTGATTTACTCAACAGTGATAACCTAAACATAGCTATTACTCAGCTATGCCATGAGCTACAGGCCTGAAATTTTACTACGTTATAGCTGACTCAAAAGTAGCTGAATAACATAATTATACGAAATTCTCTACATGCAATAGTTTTCAAGTTACAAGTGATTTTACTCATGATGGAAGTTACTGAAAAGCCCAAAAGTAGCTATTACTCTCTTAGCTATTGAGACAGACACCCAAGTTACTCACCATGTTGTAGCTATGGAAAAAGTAGCCGAATAACATATTTTAACAAAATGCTCTACATGCAACACTTTTCAAGTTATAATTGATTTACTGCACGATTTCATGAATTTTAATGCATTAAAAATTATTAAAAAAATTTATAAAAAACAAAATTAAGACAGATCCAGGTCTCATACTCACACAAGAGAATCTACTTCTGGCCTAGTACATATATGCAAGATATGAGAGAAATCCCTGCACTAGTCACTGAGAAAATTGTGATAAAGTGTTGAAATTTTCACACTTTTAGTGGGGGTACCTCCCCTTGTAATGTCTCTAGCAAACAGATGAACAGACAGATTTGCATGCCTTGAACAATTTTTCATTCTTGATAGATAAGGTATCTTTAAAAAAAAACAGCATGTCTCTAGGCCTTGTAGTTTTGGAGAAGTTGTTCATGCGGACGCCGCAGAGTGACGACATAATGTCAGCTGACATAAAAAATGTGGTAGTCAAAGTTCCTTGTGGGCAAAACTCCTATGGGCAAAGGTCCGTACATCGATGGGGACATAACTATTTTGACTGTCCATTCTAAATTAGTAGTCCCAAATGAATTTAATTATTAGTAGACAGATGAAATATTATAAAACAAATGTGCGATTAGATCTCAACAGACTGAGCTATACTATTACAATTTTTATTATTCTGTCTTCATAATTTGACATCTTTCCTTGCAATCCTTTTACAAAGTAAACTAGAGGAATGCTTTTGCTAACAAAAGCGAAGCATCCCTGAAAGTTTAAAATGCTTTGTGGTTTTAATAAGCATGCTGTAAAGCTAAGAATGCACAAAGCTGCGCCGTATGCTTTCCCAATACCTCTTAATACATTCTGAAGCTATAAAAATAACGATAAAGGAGATATAAGGCAAAAACTCCAAAGCAGCTATTTATGACCCCAGTTTGGCCTATAAGGGGGGGGGGGGGGGGGGGGTCGGGGGGTAAAACTGACCGGCTATTTAGACTCTCCACATATGCTTTCCCAATACCTCTTAATATATTCTGAAGGTATAAAAGCAACAATAAAGGAGATATAAGGCAAAACTCCAAAGCAACTATTTTATGACCCCAGTTTGACCCATAAGGGGGGGGGGGGGGGGGGGTGTGTGTGTCAGGGGATAAAACTGACCGGCTATTTAGATTCTCCACATATGCTTTCCCAATACCTCTTAATACATTCTGAAGCTATAAAAGCAACGATAAAGGAGATATAAGGCAAAAACTCCAAAGCAGCTATTTATGACCCCAGTTTGGCCCATAAGGGGGGGTTGGGGGGTAAAACTGACCGGCCATTTAGACTCTCCACATATGCTTTCCCAATACCTCTTAATACATTCTGAAGCTATAAAAGCAAGGAGATATAAGGCAAAAACTCAAAATCAGCTATTTTATGGCCCCAGTTTGACCCATAAGGGGGGGCCGTGGGGTAAAACTGATCGGCTATTTAGACTCTCCACATATGCTTTCCCAATACCTCTTAATATATTCTGAAGGTATAAAAGCAACAATAAAGGAGATATAAGGCAAAATTCCAAAGCAACTATTTTATGACCCCAGTTTGACCCATAAGGGGGGGTCGGGGGATAAAACTGACCGGCTATTTAGATTCTCCACATATGCTTTCCCAATACCTCTTAATACATTCTGAAGCTATAAAAGCAACAATAAAGGAGATATAAGGCAAAAACTCAAAATCAGCTATTTTATGACCCCAGTTTGACCCATAAGGGGGGGCCGTGGGGTAAAACTGACCGGCTATTTAGACTCTCCACATATGGTTTCCTATTACCCCCCCAGTACATTTTATGGCTCTAAATGCAATACTTAAGAAGATAATAGGGGGGTTGACCTAAATTTAAGGCTTTCAGATTGGAAGGTGTCAGAAAATCACTCATAAATGAAACATTTTTCAAGGGATTGCTCCCAAAATCTAATCAGCTCGCGTTTTCGATAGTATGAACGTATGAACAGGTGTGTCAAGTTATAAGGCTGTGTAGCAAGTAGTTTTTCCTGAACTGCGATGACTGGGGGGTGTACTTCAAAAAAATTGTTTTTGATCATGTGACCTTCATAAAGGTCAAAGGTCAAATTTAAGCATGCAGAAAAATTTTCCCACGCCTAAGGTATATAACTGCCAAATATGGTTTGAAACCTTCTAATAATACGGGAGATATTCAAGGGAGACCATAATGCGGCGGCGACGAGGAAACTGAGGCGAAAACAAATAAGCGCCCTTTCAGGGACGCTTAATTAAATTAAAGATATGGTGTAAATTGGATGTATGTTTTATTCATATCTGAATCTGAATGAAAATATCACTCCTCCTCTCCACCAGTCCCCCACCCCCTCCCTTGTCTTATTAGGTAATGAAGTCTGCCACTGACACTGTGTCAATAAACCACTGATTATGTAAATGGTGTGACATAACACAACACCCAGTGGGGTGGGAATGGGTGGACCTTTTTTTTGTAACAGCCTCTTCAGTATTAATAAATCAAATATACAAGGGGTAATAAAATACTCACAAATCATCAATGGTCCAAAATTAATATATCAATAAGAAATGTCCATAGGGAAAATTATGCTTCCAGATTAATGAATTATTAAGGCCACAAGAAAGATGCTGTACAATGTACTTACAAATTGGTTTTATAAAAGTGTGATTATCAAATAAAATAAGTTTGCTAGTACTGGGGACTCAAAGATCAACAAAAAATAATAATATTGACATATATTTCAATTAACAAGGCAAACTAGAGGATCGCTTGCAAAAAAAAAAAAGATTATGTTTTTGCAGAGCAAAAACAAAGCGTCCCAAAAAGGATAAAATAGCATCAGAGATGCCTGTACCCCACGGCCTAGGGAAATATTTTTAACACCATGAGATATGGAAGTACTCTATCAGTACAAAGTTCAGGATACTTTCAGAGCACTGTCAGTTATATAAAAGGTTCAAACAATGTTTAAATGGAGAAAATAATGTCTAAAAGAAAGATAATGCATGTAAAGATGAAGTATTAAAACAAGATAATTCAACAACAAGATGACAGCATTAATCAGTAAACTAAAATTACAACACTCTTTATCTACATCTGCATGGCCGAATTATGGTTTAAATGTTTTGAATATTACCATGCATACAGAAATGATAATACATTCAATGAATGCTTATGTGTGGTGTTGGAGCAAAATCTGTGGCTCACTTGATGAAATTTCATCTCTTACAATGGGAAGTTATAAGTAAAATTCTTAATAAATTCTAATATGACTTAAACAGTGCTTAATCTGCATCAAAAGACAAACCCAAAGGTGCAACAAGATTTTTAAAGGTCAAGGTCACTACGACAAGGTCAAAGGTCCAATTAAGGTCACACCATGATAATGCACACCTATAATCCCTAACCAATGTCCCTACCAAGTATCAACTTCATACACCTTACGGTTTCCGAGATATAGCCCCAAAAAGATTTTATAGGTCAAGGTCACTACAGCAAGGTCAAATCAAGGTCAGACCATGACGTTGCACACCTACACCCCCTAACCAATGTCCCTACAAAATATTGACTTCCTACACCTTACAGTTTCCGAGATATAGCCCACACAAGATTTTATAGGTCAAGGTCACTACAGCAAGGTCAAATCAAGGTCAGACCATGACGTTGCACACCTACACCCCCTAACCAATGTCCCTACCAAATATCAACTTCCTACACCTTACGGTTTCCGAGATATAGCCCGCACAAGATTTTATAGGTTAAGGTCACTACGGCAAGTTCAAAGGTCAGATCAAGGTCACACCATGATGTTTTACATCTACACACCCTAGCCATTGTCCCTACCAAGTATCAACTTCCTACACCTTACGATTCCGAGATATGGCACGCACCAGATTTTATAGGTCAAGGTCACAACGGCAAGGTCAAATCAAGGTCACACTATAACGTTGCACACCTACACCCCCTAACCAATGTCCCTACCAAGTATCAACTTCTTACACCTTAAAGTTTACTAGATATAGCCCAGACAAGATTTTGTAGGGCAAGGTCACTACGGCAAGGTCAAAGGTCAAATCGAGGTCACCATGACTTTGCACACCTTCACCCCCTAACTAATGTCCCTACCAAGTATCAACTTCCTACACCTTATGGTTTCTGAGATGGCCCAGACAAGATTTTCAAACTCAAGGACACTACGGCAAGGTCAAATCAAGGTCACACCATGAAGTTGCACACCTACACCCCCTAGTCAATGTCCCTACCAAGTATCAACTTCCTACACCATATGGTTTCTGAGATACAGGCTGGACAAATTATTTCCCACTGCCCGCCCACGCACCCACCCATCCGGACACCATGGGTGAAAACAATACCCAAAAGAACATATCAATATAGTCCAAGATGAGATTTTAGCTCTATGAGGCACATACTTCGACAGTAACAGGGATTAAAAGTGGCAAAAAGTCCAAATATTGGGTCTCTGTGGGCATTTTAGAGACCTCAATGTGACCTTAAAATTAAAGCTTCAGACTTCATACTTGTCACACACAAATATTACAAATAGAACTTACATCTAATACAGTTTGAGACTTTTCGGGGGTTACTATTTCCAAGTTACAGGGCCAAATATATGGAAAATGTCGAAAAAGGGTCACTTGGGTGTTTATGGTCCTGATACACAGGTTAAATTTCTATTAAAGGCTTAGATTTGTGGCACATTGTAAATAGAACATATTAATATATCCCAAGATGATATTTCACCTATATAAGAGATATTTTGAAAGCTACAGTGCTTGAAAGTCCATAAATTGGGTCTCTGTGGGCAATTTTTAGACCTAAAGTTAGACCTTATAATTAAACCTACAGCCCTTAAATTTTTTCACAGACAAGGATTACATATAAAAGTTATTTTAGCCAGATGAGCCTCATAGTTTGTGACCTAGAAGGCTCTGAGTGGCCAAAAGTTAAATTTCTGACATTAAGGTGGCCATAAATTCTTTATTATTGGGAGTTTAAGGGTACCTTAACCTAGGGATCTTCCTTTGGGCACCCTTAACATGTGTACCAAGTTTGAAAAAAAAAAAATACTGATCCGTTTTTGAGTTATCACGTACACAAGGAAATTTCTACGAAGGCTGCAGTGCGACGGACCTGAATCCAATATATCCCTGACTTTCGTCTGGGGATATAAATATATCAATGATGCTTAAATATTTATTAGTATAACAATAATTATTTCCGCTTCATGCCTTTTTGCATTGGTTCAAAATTTTGCTCAAAATCACTCTGGCTCTAAAGGTTTTCGAGATAACCAAAATCTTTGATTTCTGATAAAATTGAAGATGGTGGGCGAAATTGGAGAAATTTGACATTTTTCGAAGCAATATACCAAAGATCTCTAATATCCAAATGGTCAAAAATTAGCTTGAAATTGCTCTACCCTTATGGTTTTCGAGATAAACGACATTTTTAATTTCCGCCAAAATTCAAGATGTCGGGACAAAATTCTGGAAATTTAACTTTTTTCACAGGCACTATATCTAAGGTCTCTAGTACCCCAAGGGTCCAAACATTGCTTGAAATTACTTTATCTCTAAGGGTTTTTGGGATAAATGACATTTTCAATTTCCGCCAAAATTTTGTCGAAATCGCTCTATCTCCCACCATTTCGGATGCGCTTTATGCAGAAATTCAAGATGGCCGCTAAAAGTGGCGGAAAAGCGATTTTTTGCGAACAGTAGCCAGCAGACTCTGCATATACCCTGTGGGTCAAAAATTTTTCGTTGAAATCACTCGATCTCGCACCAGTTCCGAGATAAACGTGCTTTTGCATTTTATGCAGAAAGTCAAGATGGCCATCAAACGTGCAAAAACAAAACAAAACTTAAATAATTGTTTTGGGCCAAAATGACCTTTTTTTGTAATTTTGATCATGGGTTAACACCTATAGTGAAGAATTTCCTGGATCATATTTTGAGAAGTGAAAAATCAGTTAATGTCCAATCAAAGGTAGAAACATCCACTTACCATCCACTTCACTGAGAGCTGGATCAATTTTCGGAGTAAGAAAGGCTATGAATAAGTTTAATAAATATATACCCAAAGCATATGTGACAATGTACCATCCCTGAAAATACAACATAAGGACCCAAATATGAAATGCAAATATAAAAATAATATTTGAATTTTTTTTTTTTTTTGTCAAAAAGTAGTAATTATCTTAAAAAAAAGATTAAAATACTAACATACAATGAATACTCCTCTTAATAAACATTAATCCAGACTTTGACTTTTCTTTTTCAAAATTACTCTCAATTCAAAACTACAACATACCAAAACTTTCGGTTCATATGTTTAATTTACAAACAGGGGTTGGAAGTGAAACTTTGTTACACATGAGGTAAATGGATTGAGATACTTACTTGAAGAAAAAACACTCGCAAAGCATAACATAAAATCAAAACAGTCCAGCCACTCCATCTGCCAATTACATGAGGTGTTGATCGATCCAAGAGATGCTGATGCAACTAAACAAATACAATGTCACTTTGAAAAGTTACTCACTCCAACTTGTGAAATATTAAACAATACGTGCAACTAAATTTATGGACATGCTCCTAAAACTTGAATTATATCTGTAGTGTACAGTGTCACCAGTACTTTTTTAACTGTAATTTTATGTTTTACCAAAAACAAAATTTCCTTTATATTTGTGTACAAAAATATATCCTCTTATGAATGCTACTTTCTTAAGATGCAACATTACTTCACAATCTACATCATACTGACAAATCAGTGACTAGTACTAAAGTGTGATTTCTCCAGGTTGTAACGAGTTGACCGTAGCTTGAGTCGTAACTCGATGGGCAATATCTGGAGATCAAACCAATTTATGCAACTTAAGCTCGAGGTTTTAAGAAATAAATAATGATATACTAATCTTGTTACAAAGTAGCACTTTTGTAATTGAACTGACCACAAACACATAAAAATCAATGAGCAAAGGTCATTTTTTGTTCCATGAAGCGCACATACATGGCTGCATACCCGTAATTTACCCGGCAACAAAATATATTTCCTTGCAATAAAATGGCACTAAACACAACTAATGGCAATATTTGGACATAATATTATTTTATTTATATTTTTTATCATTACTCGAGTTCAGCTCAAGTTTAAGTAGCACCTTACAGGCAATCTTCGCTCTTAAGAAATCGCTGATGATATCAGCCATAACTTTGTCCAATCCACCATTTAAAAGACATTTTTGCTGCTTTTATTAAGATTTTTAACACCACAACTGGCTTTAACAAATAAAAATTTAATGACACAAATGGAAAGTTTTCCTTTGCAAGAATTACTGAAAAAAATCTGTCAACATGTTGTGACAAGAAAACAATACATAATCAACGTATCTAACAGATATTTCCAGTATGTACTAAGTTACAGTATTAGTTAACATAATTAATCTGAATTACAACACTGTGACTGTTCATTACTTTAGTACTTACCTCTGAATACTTTTTGTAAACTTTTTGTAACGCCCCTGGTTCTGATGCAATTTTTGCAGAATCACCAGGTGTGCTTGCAGCCATTTCTGATAAAAAGAAAACAAAAAACAAGAATAAAAATTCTAAGATAAAAGATAAATTGGATAATGCAACATACGAATGTGTAAAATGAAAACTGTGAGCTATTTTCCTGATCTTCCAAATCTAAAACTAGTCTTTTACTAAGGTACAAACCACTAACACAGACATATAAAACCCACACACACATACGGGCAAATTTTTTTCTGTAACACACACACACACAGGCAATTCTTTTCTCTGATGCAGATTGTGCAAAGATCAGAAAATATGGCAAATGTATAGTTTTATATGCCGCTATTACATAATTTTGCAAACAGCTACAAGTCTGAAATTTTACTATGTCAGAGCTGAAAGAAAAAGAGGTGAAAAACATACTTAACAAAATCTTGTAAATGCAATACTTTTCAAGTTGTAAGTGATTTACTGCATGAACTGACAAGTTTTAATGCATGAAAAAAATTATTTAAAAAATTCATAAAAAAAAAAAATTAGGAAAGATCCAGGCCTGATACTCAAGTGAATCTACTAGTGGCCTAGTGCATATATGCAAGATAAGAGAAAAATCCCTTCAATAGTGAATGAGAAAATTGTGATCAAGTGTTGAAATGTTCACACTTTGGGTGGGGGTACCTCACTTGTAATGGCTCTGGGGAACAGACGAACAGACAGATGAGCATGAATTTTATGAGTTATCATCCTCGACAGTTAAGGTATCTTTTAAAAAAAGCAGCATGTCTCTGGGTCTTGTAGTTTTGGAGAAGAAGTTGTTCATGAGGATGCGGACGCCGCAGAGTGATGCCATAATGTCAGCTGACTGATAAGTCAGCTGACATAAAAAGGTCATTAGAAGTCTTCCTTAAACTTAATCAATGTGTCAAGTTGAACTGATGTTATTGAATAGTACGTCACTTGGGAGCTGAAAACCCTCATTTTTACTTTAAGATGGCCATGACTGTGCTTGTATTGGAACTCTATGGTGGAAAGAAAATAAGAATGTCCCTATTTCATCTTTAATACATGTGAAAAATTTAACTGAGGTCAGCTGAGCAATACAATAGCTGGAGATTAAAACCTCCATCATTTCACTGGAAGGTGGCCATAACTTCATTCATATTGGGACTTTAAGATGACCATAAAACAAGCATGACCCTTTTGTCATCCTTTATAAGTGCATAAAGTTTAGCTCAGGTCAGTTGAACAACTAGAGATTGCGTGTCGATGCAGTGTATCCCCGGACGTCCCATAGTTAAGGCGTGAATATGTCGGTCTTGAGCCTGTTTCCTGGAGCACCAGGTCAGGATTCTCCATAGTACCAGATTACTCCCAAAAGCTAATCACTAGTTCTTTCACTTATATCTGTCTTTAAAAATTACATTTCATGGATCCAGAAGATCCATATAGTGATCCGGATCACTTCCAAAATTCAATCATTTCATCCTTTTACCTTTTCAGACATATTCTAAAAATTTCATCAAAATCCGTCCATAAGTTTTTTAGTTATCTTGTACACAAACACATCTGGCAGCCTGGATCCACATGATCCAGACAGTGATCCAGATTACTCCCCAAAACTAATCACTTGTTTCTTGTCCCATTTAGGACATTTCCTGAAAAATTCATGAAAATCCACCCATGACTTTTTGAGCTATTTGTCTTTAAAAATTATATTTCATGGATCCAGAAGATCCAGATAGTGGTCCAGATCACTCGCAAAATTGAACCATTTCTTCCTTTTACCATTTGAAACATATCCTAAAAATATCATCAAAATTCATCCTAAAATTATGTTGCAGCCTGGATCCAGATGATCCAGATCACTCCAAAAATGTAATCACTTGTTCCTTGTACCATTTAGGTCATTTGCTGAAAATGTCATCACAATCCATCCATAACTTTTTGAGGTATCTGTCTTTAAAAATTACATTTCATGGATCCAGAAGATCCATATAGTGATCCGGATCACTTCCAAAATTCAACCATTTCATCCCTTTACCTTTTCAGACATATCCTGAAAATTTCATCAAAATCCATCCATAAGTTTTTGAGCTATATTGTACACAAACACATCTGGCAGCCTGGATCCGGATGATCCAGACAGTGATCCAGATCACTCCCAAAATCTAATCACTTGTTCCTCGTCCCATTAAGGGCATTTCCTGAAAATGTCATCAAAATGCACCCACAAGTTTTTGAGTTATCTGTCTTTAAAAATTAAATTTCATGGATCCAGAAGATCCAGACAGTGATCCGGATCACTCTCAAAATTTAATCATATCTTCCTTTTACCATTTTGGACATATCCTGAAAATTTTATCAAAATCCATCTGTCAGTTTTTGAGTTATCTTGTTCACAAACAAACAAACAAATAGAGGGCCAAAAATGACCCTCGGTCAGGTACTTTGACGGTCAGTGGATGACCTTAAATGAAGATCTGTAACCGGTAAGCCTGGATGCTGGTACTCCATCATGTACTCAACCTCCAAAGCCATTTTCAATAGTTTCCATGCAATGTAGTCAGCATTAAGTGTGAAAATATCTCCAAATTTGCCAAAAATGACCCTTGGTCAGGTACTTTGGCGGTCAGTGGATGACCTTAAATGAAGATCTGTAACCAGTAAGCCTGGATGGTAGAAGTCCATCATGTACTCAACCTCCAAAGCCATTTTCAATAGTTTCCATGAAATATAGTCAGCATTAAGTGTGAAAATATCTCCAAAACGGCCAAAAAAGACCCTCGGTCAGGTACTTTGGCGGTCAGTGGATGACCTTCAATGAAGAGCTTCAAGGTCAAATTTCTGCATGCTTACAGAGGACATATATATGCATTATATATACCAGCCATAGGATGATCTGACTTTCTGTATAGGAGAACTGGGCCAAAAAGTGATAAAAATGGCCAAAATCTGACCTTTAAGAGGCCACCAGTGACCTTGAGATTGAAGGTCAAGGTCACAAAACAATAGCGTTCGTGGCATTGCCCATATATACCCACATACCAAATTTGAAAGTTCTAACTAAAATATTTTTTAAGTTATCGCGTCCAAAAGGAAATCTCTGCGGCGGCGGCGGCGTGACCGTACTGAATCCTAAGTATCCCCGACTTTCGTCCGGGGATACAATAAGATAGCTGGAGACTGAAAACTTCCTTTCTTCACTGTAAGGTAGGGGTGCGACCGAGCAGTCGACACTCGACGAGCGAGGTGAATTTTATGAAAATTCAATCCCAATTCTCAGGGTCAAGTGCTCGTGTATATAACCACCTATGGAACTAGTTACGTTTTTTAGTTAATAAAACATATATAACACCTTACTTACATTAAATCGCATAATCCATCATTTTAAAAATAATATTATTGATATTATGTGATGACAATAGCTAATTCAAGTGATTCAAAGCTTTATCTTTATATTTTTTTTGTTTACGGGAGCTGCCATATTGGATGTAGTTTCCTGTTAAGGTGGATACTAAACTTCGCGAGGGCTCAATGTCGAGTCGAGTTTTTATCCGAGCATTCGACCCGAATTATTTGTACTCATCACACCCCTACTGTAAGGTGACCATAACTTCATTCATATTGCGACTTTTAGGTGACCATAAACTGAGAAAGTCCTTCAATATCAATATACGTTAGATATGGAAAAAGAAAGGGGCCAGATGGCTTTATTGTAATTTTTTGACTTTAGGGGGGCCATATATAATTATTATATATTCATTATTCAATTATATTAACAGTTTAAGGTCACCATAAAGTCAGGATAATCCTTTGGTAAATCTTAATATGTATGCCAAGTTTGGTTGAGAAAAGTGAACTGGAGGACTAAAACCCCCTTTTTTGACATTAAGGTGACCTTAAGGTTGCAGATACAGGGCTAAAACTTTGGCATGTGAAAGATTATCAAAAAGTAGCTGAATAAGTTATTCCAACATAACGCCGAAATCCTGACCATTTTTGAGATACAGATCAAGTACCCATTTTAAAAAAATTTCCGAAAATAAAACGCCTCCCATTCAGGCATCTATGGTCCGATTGATGAGAAAATCCTTTTCAACCTGCGTAAATAGGTCTAATTCTAATTCTAATAGTACTTTTATAGCGCTTAATCTCTATCTATTGACAGACTCTAAGACGCATAAAGCCAAAAATCAGAGATCGTAATCGTTAAATCAGAGACATTGCAGGGGTCGGCACCACGGAGAAGACGAAATGAAAACTGAGGAAAAAACTAGGGTGGGTAGGCTTTTTCAAAGAGGTAAGTTTTCAACTTCTTCCTGAATGAGGAGAGAGATTTAGCTGAGCGTACATCATCAGGGAGATCATTCCAAATGTACCTGATAAATTTTATAGCACAGGTGTGTGTGTTTTTTTCCGAAACGCGATGATGGGGGGTTTTTGAAAAATGCTTAAGGTTACCTTAAGTAAAGCTTAAGGTCTCCACAAAGTATCCCAAAAATTTTTCCCGCCCCTATGTAAGACAGTATGACCCATTCTTGCTGCAGAGATGTTGCCAGCTTTTTGATGAAAGGGGGGCAATTCCCCCCTTGGTCTAAAAAAAAGGGGGGGGGGGGGGGGGGTTAAAAAATGAAAAGGGGGATCCGATTCTCGATGGAAATATTTTCCAGAGATTATCAAACTTTAGTACATATATTACGACATAACCGTGTCATTCACGGGTGGTCAATGAGATAAACGGTCTTCAGAAATTCTCACATAAAACGGTTAAAAGGTTTAAACAACAATGTAAGACAAACCAAATGTCATGGAAAGCATTGTTTACGTCTAGTTTGTTATTTAGTTTGTGCGATTTTGCTATTTACACTATTTAAATGTAAAAACTTTGAAGACCGTTTATCTCTGTGACCGTTTATCTTAATGACCACCCGTTTACATTGTTATTTGACAGAAACTGAAACTCATAAATATAATGTAATGCATATTGCTACTTACAGGCATATGTTCTTGAAAAATATGAGCTGAAATTACTAATGGATGTAGGGGTGCAACCGAGCAGTCGACACTCGCCGAGCGAGGCGAATTTCACGCAAATTCGACCCCAATTCTTAGTTTCGAGTGCTTGTGTATATATAACAACTTATAGAACCGGTTATGTTTTTTAGTTAATAAAACATAAACAACATACCTTACTTTCATTAAATCGCATAATCCACCATTTGTAACATAATATTATTGATATTATGTGCTGACAATAGCTAATTAAAGGGATTCAAAGCTTTTATCTTTATATTGTTTTTCGTTTACGGGAGCCGCCATATTGGATGTCGTTTCCTGTTATGGTGGATACTAAATGTCGCGAGGGCTCGATGTCGAGTCGAGTTTTTATCTACGAGCAATTGACCCGAATTATTTGTACTCGTCCCACCCCTAAATGGATGTATTACCTAAACATCTCTTTCGATTTATTTTAATTTCATTTGTTTCCGTATTTATCCTTTAAACGCCTACCATATACCCACAATATTTTTGTCTGCTATTGAAGACGAGAATTAGAAAGGGGTCACATCTCTACCAATAGAAAAAGTCCTTACAGTGGAGTTCACGCATGCACATTGACAACTCTTCCTGTCATCTAACGACGATACAGCAAATATTTAGTGTATGTTAAGGTTGTGTAAGCTATTCTCTTCATGCATTGGGTCCCTGCATTTGTGTCTAGTAAACCTCTAATATACCACACTGTACTGCTTCCCTCCATAAGTTGGCCACAGTCATAAGTTGGCCGCGGCTCATCTACTGGCTCCAGAAAGACAAGTAGGTTATTGTACACCAAGGAAAACTGTTGCATATAATAAGTTTAATAATAATACATGGTTTCAGGGTGTAGTAGGCCACTCATGTTAAAGCCCTGTGAAGCTGTGCTGAGGGCGGCCAACTTATGACTGCGGCCAACTTATGGAGGGAAGCAGTAGTTGCGAAATCGTGTGAGATTATTAAATAATTGTGAGATTCTCGCAAGCGCGCAGTCTGGCGACATCCCTGTTGCTGGTTCCAAAGACACTGATAAATTTGTGCAGATAAAGTGAAGACAGAGGCGCTTTCAGTCGAAACACAGTTAAAACATGGGTCGAGGGGGTGGAGATCTGGGATCCTGCGTCAGTCTTTCGAGCGGCGCCTCAATCTTCAATCAAATTTATGCTTAGAGCTTCAAGTTCACAGTAAAGAAATGGTAATAGTGTCATAAATTACAAGTAACCACCTTCACTTGAGTGGCGAACTTGATGGCTGAGCAATAATATTTTGGTGCAGGGGGTGTGCAGTGGTTTGGCGAGTGTGTTTCTGCGTTCCTGACTACAAGGGCACATTCATCGCAAAGTATCTCATTTTATACCATAAACTCCTCTTTTAACACTCACTATACCTTAAGAGCAATAGTGTACGTGGACTACGCAATAATGGTGAAATATATGAGATTTTGGCAACACCGGTCACTCCACGTAGCTTCAGGAAATGTTGACCTACATAATTGGTACAGGCTAAAATGAGGGGATAAGGCTGCCGTTGAGTCGCCAAAAATAACTGTTCAGAAATGATTGACTGACTTTCAAAGTTTACTATACTTGCTTCAAATCATGTCCTTACATATTAAGAATTGTGCTTCTTTCTGTTGAAAATAATTTAAAATTTTGAAAAAAGGGTTTGCTTGGTGGTGGTGGGTCCTAATTATCAAAAGTTTATTAATTTAAGAATCAGTAACTAAAATTGTCAAAAAATCTCACTTCGAAAAATTTTAATTGAAAAATGTTAAGGCCAATTTCATATTCAATATGACTGTTGGGAAAGTGGACACACTTTAAAATCAGGGTGTCATGGATTGGGGTCTGAAAGTGCCAAAATTTGCTGAAAGGGTGAGAAAATTAAAATGCATCCTAATCACCACCATCAAGATTTAAGTAGAATCTACCCAATTTATCCGGAAATCTATCTCAAGCAATCCCAATAAAATTTTGGAGTTCTCAGTTGTTTTTTAACATAACCTGTACAATTTCACTATGATTTCATAATGGTATATGAACAAATCGCTGACAAAACAACTTGTAGGCATCAACTTGACCACAAATTTTAAGTAAATTAATTACACAATACTACCCCATTTTTTTGTCATTCTTTTGCTGAAAAGAAATTACAATATTCAAATGATCATCTATGCATGTCTTCATACAGACAAAGCACGTTTTTGTTGTCCAAATAATGGATTCATCTGTCATTTTATTGTCAATCGTCCATTCAGTGGCACACACATTTAAGTTTCGTCACAATTTCATAATATAACATGTTTTAACAAAGGGAATTTAATGATTGCAGATATATAATACACCTTAGAGCAATTTATGGCAATTTATTAGTATTATCAAAGCTGCATGTGTCATTTTTGTAAGTAAATTTTCTGTCAGTGAATTGCCATCACTGAGTTGGCTTGTCGGTGACTTGCAGGTAATTCCAGATTGTTGCCACCATGATATAACAGGGTTTGATGATAGACTCACTTGATGTGTCAGCAACAAATTAAGGGTTAGAGATTGTAAACAAGTATCTACCTCATGTGTCTGAACTAAGGTATGGTGTCATACCTACTTTATCTATATGATTTTAATGTGATTAGATGCAACAGTAACAGGATGTTACTTATTGCAATAATATTAGACTTATTAGAGAAACGGAACTGACTACAGTGTATCCTGATTTGTATGATTAGACATAATATTATTAGTATAGGTCAGACTGAAGTTCCAAAATTTGGGAATCTGGCTTCTTAAAATATATGAAACATGTTGACTTTTGCTTCCCGATATAGGATTACTGAAATTTTGGCCCCCATTCTAAAATCGGCAATAGTCTGACCCAAGGTCGGGAATATGCAACCACCACTTTAGTATTTTTCTGTATTTGTAAACATCACCACGTGTTCTTTTTCTCCACACCAATATGAGAAGATATCTTATGTTTATTTCCTATATAGGAACACCATATTGGTCAGTGTACCAAAATATTTCCACCAAGTGGTTTGAATATATAAGAGCTAGACGTGGTTACCTCGGTTCTACTTTACTTGCATGTAGAGCCGTGGCACAACCCCACATAGAACTGGAGATTTGCATAAAACACAAATATCATACAAATGTGAACACAGAACTGTTCCCACAACTATTTTGTTTCATTTTCTTCAACAATCAGTCAACATGCAAACATGTTTGACAAAAAATAAATGACATTTCCTGATTTTCCAGGGATTTTGGACCATTTCTCCAAAAATTTGAAAATGGTCTTTTATTATAAAATCTGTGTTAAATAGCATATATTTTGTACACATATTGTATTTGTTGTGTCTTTGGCATAATATCAACTGTTTCTAATCATATTAAACCAGGTTCAGTCATTTTATCAATTTTTATTCAACAGAAAAAAGTTTTATGCAAATCTCCATGCAGTTCTATGTTGGGTCGTGCCACGGCTCTACACGCAAGTAAAGTAGAGCCGAGGTAACCACGTCTATATAAGAGCGTGCTTAATTACGATGGTGCTCGGTGGTGTAGCGGTTAGAGTTCTCGCCTCCAACCTCTGAGGCCGCCGGTTCAAGTCTCGGGCCGGGCGCTTCATGTTGGAAAGTTGGTAGTTACTTGCCGATGCCCGGTGGTTTACAGTGCAGTATGCACTGGTTTCCTCCACCTGTAAACTACCCGTCGCAGTATGACCCTGGCTGTTGAACGAGACGTAAAACAACAAATAAATGTAAGTTACGATTTTGGCCCACCTGGCACTGTACTGGGGCCGGTTTCACAAAGCCCGGTCCTTTGTTTTTTCTTTCCTTAAAGGAAGGGGGATTTCTAACCTTTGGCAAGGCTTCCCTTAAATCCTGTTTCACAAACCCGTCTTTATTCCACCTTACCAAAGATTTTCCTTAAAACAAAGGAAGGGCGATTTCCTGTATAACCACACAGCTTGGAATTTCCCCTCCATTACTTATATAACCTTCACACAATTTAGTTTAAATATTTAGAGAGTAAATTGCATTTTAGCATTTTAACTATTTTAAACTTGGTACATTAGGTACATTTTAATTTTCAGATACATTATTTGCATTTTTATTTCTTTTGGGAGTTGTTTCCAAAAAGCTGTACTGCCTAGATTTGTATCTTGGCACACGTCTCAAATTGGCACAAAACGGAAGACAGAATATTTCCTAATTTTTATTCTTTATCGCCCACACTCGCGCATTTCCGCTAAACAAATAAGGAAGTGGAAGTGACGACAGAAATAATTTAAATATCTTCGGCACTTTCCGTATGCAAATTGTGCCAATTTGAGGCGCTGATTTCATGTAGAAATTATATTATCGCTCAGTAAAAACGAGTGTAAAAGGTTAATTATTTTGATTTTATGTCAGTAAAATGCTCTTATAACTTGCGCTTGTGTCAATGCATATTTTAATAAAAAGAAATCTACGAAACTACACTCAAAACAATCAAAAATAAACTTTTTGTGTCCAAGGTGTGCCAAGTTAAGGCGTGAAGCAGTAACCACACCAATGTTTTTCTTTCACTGTTAGTACATGTCTACTTGTGCACTTATTTTGTACCTAAATTACGTTATGGAGGCAATGTCCTTATGGTAACACTGTTAAAGATCAGTAAAGTCAGTAAATCTATATTTTAATAAATTTTGTAAAATGCAGATTGGTTGTGATTATATTTCGCAAATTAATACAGTAGGTCACATGACAATTTTTTTACCTAAAGTAAGGGAGGGGCCATTTATGTTCAAGGAAACTCCATGAATATGTTTCTCACTTCAAAAGTTTGACCATCAATTTTTGAAGAATTAAACAACCAAATTGTATGAAATAATAAACAGCAAAACATTGTTTGTGGATGTGGGTTTGTCAATAATGTTACAAGTTCTATATATTTAGGTGGATTCACCTTAAAATGTTCATTAAAGTTAATAAACATTCCTTGAAGGACACTTCCTTAAATCTAAGGTAGGTCCTTAGCTTCCTTGAAATTCAAGGGAGTTTTCAAGGTCTCCTTTAAGGAAAGAGGCTTTGTGAAACTGATATTTTTTAAAGGAGGGAGAAAATCAAGGAAATCCCAGAATTTAAGGCGACCTTTATCTTAAGGAGGCTTTGTGAAACCGGCCCCAGGAATCATAGTGCCACTGTACGGTGTCGTGAACAGAAACCATGGGTTTTACCTAGCATACTGTATATAATCTAATGAAAAGTCTTAGTCGCTTTCTACCAGTAAATGCCCATGCTGAAGTTAATATTTTTAATTTAAATTATATTGACAGCTTTATGTTTTATTCTTCTACCATTAAATTGTCAAATGATATACACCACAAGTAGTAACTGAGGCACATTTTGTTACATTTGTTTCAAACCTTTATAGTTTAACAATTTATTGGCTGCTTTTACCACAAACTGGAAATACCAGTGAACGCCCATTTTGTATAAAAACAGAAGCATTTGCCCTTGACCTCTAACAAAGAAATATAACGCGGGCGTTTACTGGTAGGCTGGCAGGTGATTACTGGTAGAAAGCCACTATAGCATTTAATCTTCATTAAATAAATTGCACTTTTAATAATTAAAATACAAATTAGTGATTACAGGGAAGAGGATAAAAAGGTATTGATTACAGTATCTAAAAATCTTTTATATCTGTTAATTGTACTGTTGCTAAATATCACTAAAGTATAGCTACCACCCTTCACATAATCTGATTATCTAATTGTGAAAAAAAAACAGACTATGATAAAGAATTATCCCCCCCCCCCTCCATTATTTGTCATTGATAATTAACCTTATGCTTGCCTAATGCACTGTGTGTAATAAAGGTGTACCAGTCTTAAGGCTTGTCATATGATGGAGATTAAGGGCTATAAAAACACTGTTATTGCATTACCATTTTTTTTTACCTGGGGGCCGAGTTTGCAGGGGGCTGATGTGTTGAGGGCCGATTTGGTGAAAGGCCGATTTGTCCAGCTACCATGTACAGCTCATGGATTTGAGCGATAATTGCAAATAATAGTTTTAACTCCTGGCAACCTAATCATAATATTCAGGGGCTGTCTTTTCACAAACAAATTAAATTAAGCTAGAAATTGGCTAAGTAATGATTAGATTTGATTAAACATGAGTATTGCTGGTCCTTGAGGGTTCAAATGGCTGATGCCAAACTTGACTGGGTGATGAAATTTATTTGCTGAGCAGTGGTTGGCAATATTCAACAGAGATATTAAACTTTTTCATGCAAATCTCCTGTTGGTGGGTTTGTGCCTCAGCTATACATGCAAGTACAGTGGAGCCAAGGTAACCTCGTATCAACCCAGTGAATTTCATCACTTGCATTTTATGAAGAAACCCTCCTTACAATTAACCTTTATTGTGAACTTCCAATCCTTAACTGCATTCAGTTGGTTTGAAGGGATTTTAAGTTGTGTTGATAAAATTTCAAATTCTGTTGACGGAATTTCATATCCTGTCGACATGCAGAACTTAAAGTCCTGTTGATGAATCTGGCATCCAGATTTTAGGTGGCTTTAAAGAAATATAGTTTCACCTCTTTTTAAAATTTTTCTATTTACTCATTTTTTTAATTAAGGCAGTTATTGCAGTTAATCTGTCATACCTTTTCATTTTTAAATTTTCCTGCAAAGTCTTACAGGGGGAATCAGAAAAATTCAACTCCTTTGCAGGCTATTGAGTTTCCAGTCAACAATCTGGGAAACTCATTATCTTGTGCTGCATCATCGATAGCAAGTGTGCCTAATTTCTTCTGTCTTTTCTACACATATGACTCCCACAACGGGTATCATATGCTTTTTACCCTGATTTATGATTTTGAGTAAAATCAATTTATTTCATGTAATGAGTAATTATGTCCACCCCACTGGGGGGTGGACATATTATTTTTACTTTTTCGGGCGTCCGGCGTCCCACTTGGTTTCCAAACATTTTAGGCACCAGTTCTTATCCTATCTTTACCAAATTTGGCATGCAGGTTTATTGGGTCAATAGCTTGTATGGGATTGCCTTTGGTGATGATAGCTCTATAGCTAACTGAGTAATAGCTACTTTGCTACTTTTGAGTATCTCTTTGGTTTCCAGACATTTTAAGGAATGCTATTACGCCTATCTTTCTGAAATTTAGTATGGAGGTTTATTGGGTTAATAGCTTGCATGGGATTGCTTTTGGTGAAGATAGCTGTATAGCTAGCTGAGTAATAGCTACTTAGCTACTTTCCCAATGTGCCAAACACAAATTTGCTTCTATCTCCTTAACCGTGCGAGATAGAGCGATTTCGTCGAAATTTTCGACCCACAGGGTATCTGAGCAATGTACTCTAGGCAATTTTCAAAAAAAATTTCCCCTCCCCAAAAATGGCAGCCATTTTGAATTTTCGAATTTTTGCCAAAAATGGCAAAACACAAATTTGCTTCTATCTCCTTAACCGTGCGAGATAGAGCGATTTCGTCGAAATTTTCGACCCACAGGGTATCTGAGCTATTTACTTTTGGCAATTTTCAAAAAATTTCCCCCTCCCCAAAAATGGGGGCCATTTTGAATTTTCGATTGTTTGCCAAAAATGGGAAAACACAAATTTGCTTTTATCTCCTTAACCGTGCGAGATAGAACGATTTCGTCAAAATTTTTGACCCACAGGGTATCTAAGAAATGTACTCTTGTCACTTTTCAAAGAATTTTCCCCTCCCCAAATATGGTGGCCATTTTGAATTTTCGATTTTTGCCCAAAATGGCAAAACACAAATTTGCTTCTATCTCCTTAACCGTGCGAGATAGAGTGATTTCGTTAAAATTTTCGACCCACTGAGTACCTGAGAAATGTACTGTTGGCAATTTTCAAAAAATTTTCCCCTCCCCAAAAATGGCGGCCATTTTGAACTTTCGAATTTTTGCCCAAAATGGCAAAACACAAATTTGCTTCTATCTCCTTAACCGTGCGAGATAGAGCGATTTCGTCGAAATTTTCGACTCACAGGGTATCTGAGAAATGTACTCTTGGCGATTTTCAAAAAATATTCCCCTCCCCAAAAGTGGCAGCCATTTTGAATTTTCGAATTTTTGCCAAAAATGGCAAAACACAAATTTCCTTCTATCTCCTTAACCGCGCGAGATAGAGCGATTTCATCGAAATTTTATGACCCACAAGATATCTCAGAAATGTACTGTTGGGAATTTTCAAAAAAATTTCCGCTCCCCAAAACTTTCGAATTTTTGCCAAAAATGGCAAAACACAAATTTGCTTCTATCTCCTTAACCGTGCGAGATAGAGCGATTTCGTCGAAATTTTCGACTCACAGGGTATCTGAGAAATGTACTCTTGGCGATTTTCAAAAAATATTCCCCTCCCCAAAAGTGGCAGCCATTTTGAATTTTCGAATTTTTTCCAAAAATGGCAAAACACAAATTTGCTTCTATCTCCTTAACCATGCGAGATAGAGTGATTTTGTCGAAATTTTCGACCCACAGGGTATCTAAGAAATGTACTCTTGGCAATTTTCAAAAAAATTTCCCCTCCCCAAAAATGGCGGCCATTTTGAATTTTCGATTTTTTGCCAAAAAATGGAAAAGCACAAATTTGCTTTTATCTCTTTAACCATGCGAGATAGAGTGATTTTGTCGAAATTTTCAACCCACAGGTTAACAGAGCAATGTACTCTTGGCAATTTTCAAAAAAATTTTCCCCTCCCAAAAAATGGCGGCCATTTTGAATTTTCGAATTTTTGCCAAAAATGGCAAAACACAAATTTGCTTCTATCTCCTCAACCGTGCGAGATAGAGCGATTTCATTGAAATTTTCGACCCACAGGATATCTAGGCAATGCACTCTTGGCAATTTTCAAAAAAAATTTACTCTCCCCAAAAGTGGCGGCCATTTGGAATTTTCGATTTTTTGCCAAAAAATGGAAAAACACAAATTTGCTTCTATCTCCTTAACCGTGCGAGATAGAGCGATTTCGTCGAAATTTTCGACTCACAGGGTATCTGAGAAATGTACTCTTGGCGATTTTCAAAAAATATTCCCCTCCCCAAAAGTGGCAGCCATTTTGAATTTTCGAATTTTTGCCAAAAATGGCAAAACACAAATTTCCTTCTATCTCCTTAACCGCGCGAGATAGAGCGATTTCATCGAAATTTTATGACCCACAAGATATCTCAGAAATGTACTGTTGGGAATTTTCAAAAAAATTTCCGCTCCCCAAAACTTTCGAATTTTTGCCAAAAATGGCAAAACACAAATTTGCTTCTATCTCCTTAACCGTGCGAGATAGAGCGATTTCGTCGAAATTTTCGACTCACAGGGTATCTGAGAAATGTACTCTTGGCGATTTTCAAAAAATATTCCCCTCCCCAAAAGTGGCAGCCATTTTGAATTTTCGAATTTTTGCCAAAAATGGCAAAACACAAATTTGCTTCTATCTCCTTAACCATGCGAGATAGAGTGATTTTGTCGAAATTTTCGACCCACAGGGTATCTAAGAAATGTACTCTTGGCAATTTTCAAAAAAATTTCCCCTCCCCAAAAATGGCGGCCATTTTGAATTTTCGATTTTTTGCCAAAAAATGGAAAAGCACAAATTTGCTTTTATCTCTTTAACCATGCGAGATAGAGTGATTTTGTCGAAATTTTCAACCCACAGGTTAACAGAGCAATGTACTCTTGGCAATTTTCAAAAAAATTTTCCCCTCCCAAAAAATGGCGGCCATTTTGAATTTTCGAATTTTTGCCAAAAATGGCAAAACACAAATTTGCTTCTATCTCCTCAACCGTGCGAGATAGAGCGATTTCATTGAAATTTTCGACCCACAGGATATCTAGGCAATGCACTCTTGGCAATTTTCAAAAAAAATTTACTCTCCCCAAAAGTGGCGGCCATTTGGAATTTTCGATTTTTTGCCAAAAAATGGAAAAACACAAATTTGCTTCTATCTCCTTAACCGTGCCAGATAGAGCGATTTCGTCAAAATTTTCGACCCAACCAGTGCAAAAAGGCATGAAGCTGAAATAATTTACATGTAAACTAATAAATATTTAAGCATCCTTGATATATTTCACATATGAAACAGGGTCTTGTAAGACTACAGTGCAATTTTTGCAAAAGGTTCATGGGGTGGACATTACACATGATAATGTGTGTTCTTCTATGCTATCCTGTTTCTATTCATATGTCGCAGCTACTATCAACAGGGCGTCCTATTTCTAGTTTATTCATTTATTTGTAAACATCTTGTGAATTATTTACTAAGTCGGTTGTTTCTTATTTAAAACTACACTTTGGGGGTTTATTTTTTGAAAAAATAAATATTTTATTACTGTCCAAAATATTTTGGCACAAAAGAAGAGTAAATGGGAATCTCCTTTGATTGCTAAAAATGGGAATCCAGAAGCTCTAGGAAAAGCCACATTTGTCACTGTTGGAAAAAATTAAGATCAAAGTGTCTGATGAGATCAGCATATGTTAAATTGAATTGTTGTAAAATACTCAAACAATTTAAGATACAAGATCAATAAGTAATCACCTTCACACATAATACTATTTCTTTGCCCTAGTAAATGCCAGATGTATTTTCCTACAAGCAGCCACAACCACACACCTAAGACCCGAAGTTGATTTCAGTAAAAATTCTACACTTGCAAATATCACAAAAATGTTAAGCGTCAAGAAGATGCCTTTACCTAAAATAACAGTAAAACTGGAAATGCAACATTTCTAGTAGATCCACAATTAGTTGTAAACTGATCAAGCTTATATGCTGTATAACTGTTAAAAAGAAGAGTGTATGAGTACATTGTATCTGTAGAAAAACCCCAACCCTATAGAGACACCCCTGTTAGCAGATATTTCTTATGCTGGAATCATACAGCTAAAGATTTGAACTTGCATATAATAAAGTGATATAGAGATAAACCAACCCAATTCTGCAAGAAAAGAGAATATCATTCAATATGCAAACGGATAACTATCCAGAGTTATAAAATCAATGAACTGTTATTTGTTATTAACCTAAACCCAATCTTTTATGTCTTGATGTACTTATTTACTTGTTTATTTAAGCATTATGTTTTGACAATTATGTTGTATTTTTTATCGTAGTGGTTTAGCCAGACAGAAAAGGGGTGATGTCAGAACAGTGATAGACACATTGGAGGTCAGTTTTTGTGGATAATAATCTGATCAGACTTTGTGGTGTTTTATCTCTGTGGTGACAAATTCTAAAGCAACAAAAAAATAAAAATATAATGCTTCAAAGTCATTGTAGAATCTTGACCAATTAGTGTGTAATGATTTCCTCTTCCCTTTAAACTAGTAATCATGATATGACTTATAAAATGAGTGGAAAGCGACATTCAACCCAAATAAATCAAATTAATCAAACTTCAAAGGATGGTAACCGACCACTTTTGCTAAAATGTTGACAATTTTTTCTGCTGCCTGTGAAGGAGATTTTCGTTATATTTTATGTTTTTACAACACACTGGTAACATCTGATCTGATGTAAGTTTTTTCTTGTATAGTTTGTTTTATCTATTTTTTCAGATTTTATAGGGTTAATTTATGGGAGAAAAAACACAGGAACATAGTAAAATGTGCCAATATTTTAGACATAGTGAGAGAGAGAACAGTGTTAAGGTATTACTTGCTCCAACAGGTTAATAAAATTTTCTTTTTTTTTTGCCAAATTTTTTTAGTTTTTTTCTTAATTTTTTGTGGCCATTTTTGATGTTTGCAACATGAGCATCTCTGAAATCGTAATAGATATTGGGATTCTTAGCTAGATTTCATCTTAAAGGGTTCTCAAGAGTGCTTGGATTCAGTATCCAAAGATGCAGAATCTTTTACGTTTGGTAGCCATTTTGGATTTTGGGAAAGCACAGATATCTTGGAAACAGTAACAAATAGAGTGAATTCAAAAAATGTTCAGAATAAATTTTGATAAAAAGAAAATAACTCAGTAATACATGGACTCGGAATCAACCTTCTTGTGTTTCCAGATGCTTTTTTAACTTCTGCCAGATATTAAAATCTCGTTGTTGAGTTTGAACAGAAAAAAGAGCATTTTACAAGTCTATTAAAATTGCTCAAGGCATTTGAAGCAATGTCTTAAGTGGTAGAGCTCTAATTGTAGAAAGCATTGAAATGTGTACAGCCTGCAAATGCAGTGGACATAAAAAGTTCAAGCAGGACAGATAGAGGGGTGCATGCACTATGTAACAGTGTACATGTGGATCTCCAACACAGGTGTGATTTGCAGTTCTAACAAGGACTTTATATGTACTTGACATTGATCCTGGAGTTATATAATTATCTTTGATTGATAAAAGTAAATCAACTCTCTAATCTTGTGTGGTATATCTGTTTACCAAACTCCACATAACATATTTATGAGCCTCATTTTGAAGCACATAGCAGATATATTTTAAACATATTCAGATGAATTATAAATCTAAAATAAGAATATTGTAATTAGCAAATTATTGTAAATGAGTGCTTTGTAAATCAGAACATGACAAATCTAACTACTAACATAATTTCCAGAGCATTGTTTTGTTGTCTGTAAAATTCTGTAACTCTTGAACAGTATCAGTAAATGCCGGAGCAACAGTTTCACATTAATATTGTAGAATCTGAAAAAGTACAAAAAAGAAACAGAGTGTCATAAATGAAGTTTTCTGAAATTTAATTACAAACACTTGTATGTCAGATAATGAACAGTTAATCATTAAATTACTAAATTAGTTGATAAGTTTTTAAATTTTAAATTATTATTTATGTTAATTTCTTAATTCTAAAACTCTTGTACCATACATAACTGGACATAAGCAATCAGCTATGAGATTTCTAGACAAAGACTTGAGATTTAAACATAGAAGCCAAGAAGAACAAGGAGTGTTTGTCCATTACAGTGTACCACTGCATGTCTGTCCCAAATATGTTGGCAGTTAACTGTTAAATTATTATTGAGAGTTCTGTGGGGTCTTATTCTGTTTGCTACTTATTTTCAGGAAAGAAGGTTATGAATTTGATCCCTGCCTTTTGACATTTGCTGCCAATCAAATGCTTTGCCACCATAATGAGAGTATAAGGTAGGTAATGTTATTACATATTTAGATTTGACTTTTTAAATTTGCAATTTACTTATTAAATTGGCAACTTTGTGTTTGAGAACTACACAAACCGTTAAACTGTACATGAATAAAGGGTTTTCTTTTGTGTGCTTGTGCAAAAGAATAATCAATATTAATTTTTAGCAGTTTCAACTTCTCCAACCCAGAAAATAGTTTGCTAAAATTTAAAGTAGTGTGTTGGCAAAATTGATCATATAATTATAGAAATATCATATTTGATTAAATTTATACTTTCGGGTATTATGGTTAATTCTTTCTCTCATTGCACATGATGTTCTAAACATTAATAAAAGATATAATTGTTACAGGCTGTATGTAACAAATCATTAAATATTCCAAATTACCATTGGTAATGACAATATTAAAGTGCAGTGATGCAATATTCAAAGAATTGTTGATTTATACAAAAGTTATAAATTGGGGTATTTCTTAATGTATAAAGAATATTAGCCCAAAAAACAACTACCATGTTTACCCGACCATTATCTGAATACTAATTACTTATTCTATATATTTGAATTCTGCTTGTTTTGCATGTTGTATTAATTTGAAGCAAAAAATTAAATACGGTGGAATTTCAGGAACCAGACAACCCTTCTACTTAACTAGTATTTCCAAATAACTTAGTCAGATTTGATGAAAAAGTCCCCCGAGGACCTCGATGTTTACTTCACTTCATAAGGGATTCTGGTTATCAGAGTTCTTCTTAATACAACTGTACATGTGTGTGAAAATTCAGCACCACACCATCATTTCAGGGTTTTGCAAACTTTGAGAGTACCAAACGACTTCAGCAGCAGACATCGTGCCACAGGAAGAAGCTATATATACAGGTAAAATTTAATGGGGGCATGGATGGTGCATAAGATATCATCCACAGTAGCAATATATACAGAAAACCAGATTTTTTCATCACATTGAAACAATGCTTTTACCATGAAATACTGAAAGAATGTTACAGAAACTTGTACCTTAGCAAAAAAAAATTATTGAGATAGCATCACAGACATTGAAAATTGGATCTATTTTCTTGGACAGAGGTGCCATTCATCACTAATGCTAGTAATCTTTTTGTTTACATTTTAATTATATAAAAGACAAAAAATATAAATATATATTAACACTGAGAGAAATGTCAATAAGCACATAAAAACACAGTGATCTCGAATGCAAGTATTTTTAATTGAACAGTGCCAATATAGAAGTTTTTGTTTGTTGATATTTTAATAAATAACATATACAGATTTAAGTATGATTCAGTTGTTCAATTATACTTGTAGAATCCAGGTTCAGAAGCAGCCTGGTTTTAGTCCTTTCAGCCAACCATATTCTCCATTAGAGCTTGACCGTATTCTCACCGTGAGGTAAGTTACTGTGATTTTTGACCATGTTAATTGGCATCAGTTAAGCTGTATTCAGTAGAATAGCAAGAAACAGATGAGAAAATCTTTTACATTAAGATTGGTTAAAACATTCATAATTTAGATATTCACATGAAGTTTTACTTTGTGAAACTTATTAAACATATTGTGATCATTTACTGAACTTGGTCTTGAGACATCTTATCTAATTCATTGCTTGATTCTTATCTTGTTGCATTGCCAGCGAGAAAGTGTGTCACTCTATTTTTGGAAAAAGCGATTTCCTTATATGGACATGACCAAAATTCAAATCTAATCCAAGTTCTAGTATTTCCGGGACAGTCTAACATTTATATGCTTAATAAAATTGTCGCAAGACCTTTCTGATTGATCAAACAAATTTCTGGTCTAACCCTTTGCTGAAAAAAGCTGAACGAATTCAAATCAATTATAATTTCTGACAATTATAATAAAGGTGTGTATGGCATTTCTTAAATATATGTAGAAAACACATTCATTGAACAACACTGGAAAAGGAAAATATTAATTCTTACATATTGAGTCTTACATAATTTATTTGTGGCAAGAGGTGTTGTCAGTCTAATCTTATTTGATTGAACTCTTTCTGAAAAAAATACTTTGTTCAAGATCAAAAGGGGTCAACCAAAATTTAAATGCTTATATAACACTATTGGTCATAGAAATTTCTGATGTGAAACTAACCTGTAGATAATCATTGGCTGTAAATCTTTTGATGTTGTCAAAATTGACCTTGTTCTCATTGTTCATTGGTCATCGAAGGTTTGGATGTGAAACCAGCCTGTAGGAAATCATGCAAAGGGAATCTTTTGTTGTGGTCAGATTTGACCTTGTAGCACTCGTTCAAGGTGAAAAGTGGTCAAATATAAAAGTGCTGACAACTTGCTTTGTATTAGTCAGAAGTGTGGAAGGTGAAAATCCGACTTGTGTCAATTTGACTATAAGACTTTAGCATATATGCCTTATAATAAATGATGGCCTGCTACAATGGATGCTTTTATATTAACCTTTGGATATAATAAACATTGGTTCTCCAATGCACAAGGTCTGGTTATTCCAGAACTTGTATATCCTGACAACAGTACCAATATTTATAGCGGGTGTACATAACAAAAGCTACCCATAGGTTTCCTTTGTATGAAAACCTACACGAACAACAAGTTGTTTTTTAATCATATATTTCTGCATTAAATAAAACAGCTGTATAAACCATGTTCACCCAAATCCCATCAAGCTGGAAGGTGTCAACAAGTGCCCATTTTTGCCTACATGTTAAAACTTACTTTACCCACATATACATAATATCTGTCATTGGAAAGATATTTCAACACTGATTTGGTAAATTGTATTGCTTTAAAATCCATCTGAAATAAGGGAGAAAAAGAGTATTCCGTAACTATCGTCCACACTGTACGATTGTTGCATGTATTGTTGAATGTATTTTGGTTTGGATTTGTAATTCATTTGAATATTAACAGCTCTCCGTTAGACATGAACCTTGTCCAGGAAGCAGCAAAGAGGTTAAATGGAGAGCATGACTTCAGTGCCTTCACCACGCTTTCTGCTCTCAAAGAAAAGGACATGCAGAGCCTGGTGAAACCTATGAAAGTATGTTGCTAATACCTTGTAGGCTGAGATAGGCTTATCAATTGTTCTACAATCTGAATGTTTTTGTATCTCACAGATATAAAGATTGTGTGGGTATTGTTTTCACCCATGTCATCTGCCTGGGTAGGTGGGTGTTTGGTCAGGTGGGTGGTTGGGTGGGCGGAAGATAGGAAAATCTTGTCTCTCTATTCTATATGTCAGATACTGCTAGGTATAGGAAGTTCATACTTGGTTGGGACATTGGTTGGAGGTGTAGGTGTGTAACACCAAAGTGTGACATTGATTTGATCTTGCCACTTTGTTCCCAACCTTCAAAAATTTGTCCAGGCTATATCTCAGAAACCATAAGATAAAGGAAGTTGATACTTGGCAGAAATGTTGGTTGGAAGTGTAGGTGTGTAGTTTTATGGTATGATTTTGATTTGACCTTGCTATAGTAACTCCAAGCTTTAAAATCTTGTCCAGGCTATATCTCAGAAACTGTAAGGTGTAAGATGATACTTGGCATGGATATGGTCAGGAATGTAGGTATGCAAATGCTACAGTGTGACTTTGATTTGACCATACCATAGGGACCCTGACCATTAAAAATTTGTCCAGGCTACATTTCAGAAATGATGAGATGAAGCAAGCTGATACTTTGCAGGGATATTGGTTGTAGGTATAGGTATCCATGTCATGGTGTGACTTTGATTTGACCTTGCCATAGTAATTTGACCTTGAAAAATTTTTCTAAGCTATGTCTCATAAATCATAAAATGGAGGAAGTTGAGACATGGCAGGGAGATTGGTCTTGGGGTGTAGGTTTGCAACATCATAGTTTGACCTTGATTTGACCTTCGATCTTGCTGTAGTGACTCCAAGCATAAAAATCTTGTTGTTCTGTCTATATCTTAGGAACTCCAAAGTGTAGGAAGTTGACACTTGGCAGGGATATTGGTTGAGGGACATAGGTGTGCAACATCATGATGTGATTTTGATCTAACCTTGCCATTGTAACCTTGATCTTTATAATCTTGTCCAATGGCCAGATGGGCAGATGGTCGGGCAGTTGGGGGTTGATGGTAAGAAGTTTGTGTGGGCTGTATCTTAGAAACTATAAGGTGAAGGAAGTTGATACCTGGCAGAGATTTTCATTGGGGATAGATGTGCAATGTTAGGTATGATCATGATTTGACCTAAATTGACCTTGCTATAGGAACCCTGACATTTAATATCTTGTCGGAGCTATATTTTGAATACAACGGGTATAGGATAATGACACCACGCAGCCATATTGTTTGAGGGGTGTAGGTGCAATATCATAGCGTGATTTGATTTGACCATACTGTGGTGAAATTGACCTAAAAATTTTGTTTGGACTATATCTCAGAAACTCTAAGGTGAAGGAAGTTGTTACTGGTTTTAGGGTATGCAACGTCATGGTTTGAACTTTGTCCTTGGCTTAGCCAGAATGTTTTCTACTAACACATTTAAGACATATTTCTCAAATCACAGAGCCATATGGATTACTGCAACTGATTATTATACATGTATGTACTTTTTCAGAATTGTACTGTCTCAATTGGTAGCTATACTTTAATTAATAAATTTTATTATACAAATAACTGCTGTCAGCTTGCAATTATCTTGTTTTAGTACTTTTTGTTTTCATGCATTTTCTCTTTCTTAGGTGTTGTTTCTCCTACTAGGTGTTTATATAGTTTACACTCTCTGTTTTGAAAGACTACTTATCTTTGTACCTTTTCACAATTTCCTTATCTTGTTTCCACATGTCTAACATTATTTCCTCAGGCTGTGGAGAAAGGGCACACTATTTTCTCTTTTGATGTAGGTATGAAGTGTTGACATCAGGTTGATAATAAACAGCATCTGGTACTTTATTGCTAATTTCCAATGTTAAGCTCTTAAAGTGATTATACATATAAGTAAGTTTCAAAGTTCACTTCATTGGGGAGAAAGGGAGCATGTGTTAATTTTTGTAAAGTTTTGTGGTAAAATAAATTAACATACATAAAAAGATTTCTTCAAATTGTTATAACTTCCTTATTTATGGTCAGATTTTTATTATTATTTTTTAACTCTTGTATTAAATTTAATGCGACACAAATTTTGATACCAAATAACCTTAAATATCTGTGGAATATGTGTCCTATCTTGCTTGTGGTAGCTTGAGGCTTGCGTGAAAATTTGGTCACTGCACGAAAATTAATGCGAGCCACTACCTGCACCCACAGCACTGCACCAGAAATTTTCAAACTCCTATAACTATACTGTTTGAACTTTTTGCCACAATGCACATCCACAAGCCACATTTATGCATGTGGATACATTCGCTAAAGATTGAAACCCCAAGAAATATTAGATAAGGCATTTTTAATCTGGAATAATTTCTATTTCTGATATTGTATGTGACAATCTGTGTACTGATAATCAACACGGTTTAGGGAATGTGAACTTGATTCATACAGCCCAAAATTATTTAGCTCTCTCTAAATAATACTTATAACTTTAGTTTTATTGTGACTTTGACAGTCAAGCAATTATGTTTATGTGTATTTCTCATTATACATTTTTTTTCTTGTCTTTATTTTTTATTATTTTTGTGTGGATTCTTTGCACAAGGTGGTGGTAGAGCCTGGGCAAATATCCTTTCAAGAACACATGGACATATACAATCAGTTTTATGATGTGTGGGACCTCAAATACACTTCTAGGTCATATATGTATCACCAGGTAAACATTTTACTTGAAGTTGAAAGGTCTTCTGGGATGGGAACTGTTTTTGCACATTTTGTATTTAATATACTCTATTGTACTGACCATTGTGATAGATCTGTACTATGTATCTATGCCATCCATCATGCTTTAGTACTGGCAGCACCAGGACCAAAAACTTGCCAACAAGAAAGTCATCAGATGTTCTAAAATTACAATGATAAAAATACGCTTGAGATAGCAAAAACTAAGTTCAACTGCACCAGGATCCAGATCATTATATCATAATGTTTTGAACCTAAATAGCAGAAGGTAAAATAAGTAAATCCTAATTTCACAACAGAAAATTTTACTGTTTTTGAAACTGTATTCTTTATCAGTTACAGCAAACAATGAAATACAATTGTGCAGTAAAGTTGATTGCAAGTTTCATAGCTATTTCTGAAATTATATTCTCTAGGTACGGCAAATGACCGGTGTGATTTTGGCTGTTGGAAAAGGATTACTATCTCCAGATGTAGTCACTGATATGCTGGAAAATCCGCTGAAATACCACAATTATGACTCACCAGTAATCCAAAACTCTGTGTTTCATATCCCAGCAGTAGGGCTTTATCTTGCAAAAGTGCATTACAATGAAACAGGTAATTCTAGAACTTTTAATTGTTGTGTGTTGAGATGTTGCAAAATGAATTTCTCATTCCGATGTTTTTCCCTTTGCTTATTTAATAGACTTCTTGAAGCACTTAGTACTGCAATTAATGCAGTTTCATTTGTTTCAATGAGAGCACTCATGAAAATTTCAAAGAGACAATGAATAGAAAGAAGTAGCTTCAAAAGAACTTCTATACTGATGGGTACTTAACTGGAAAAATGCAACAAATTGTAATATAGATTTTAAAATAACCACAAGACAGAAAAAGACAACTAAAGTTGGGATGACACATTAAAATTGGTGAAAACCCTTCAAGAACTTTTATCTGCAGAATGGACTGAGCAAAGGTGGAATGGATAGGACTGTATTCCCCTTCAACTTTATTATCTCCTGCCGGCCCGCCAGGCAGGAGATTATAAAACGCATTCCGTGCATGTGCGTGCGTGCGTGTGTGTGTCACGTTTTTAAAAAGGGCTGTACATCACACTGGTTGTTTCTCCTTGGCCTTTTCAATGTTTTTTGACCTAATTGCTTATGTCTTTTCATTTGATGCTGTTTTTTCAGACCTAGGTCCATAGCTAAGTGAGTAATAGCAATGGTGGCTACTTTCAGTAAAGTGCTCATAACTCCAAAATGACTGCATTTATCATCCTCACGCGGGATTGCTTTTCCTCGAAAACAAACCCTCACAGAAACCGCGAGGAATGCTGGGAGTAAACAAAGAACTACTTTTCAACAAGGAAGTGATTCCGTAGCATGAAAAATGCTCAAAAATAAATGTTTTTTGTCATAACACAAGCCCTTCTTAATTTTCCTTAAAAAAATACATACCGTAAATTTCCAAAATAACGCCCGGGTTCAAATAAACGCCTGGTTCAAATTAACGCCTGGTACCAAGCACACTGTTTACAATTTATAACACTGTTTTTTATATTTCAAAAGAACGCCTGGTTCAATTTAACGCCTGGTCTGATGCCATTTGAAAATAATTAACGCCCGGGCCATATTTTGGAAAAATACGGTATATATCTTCAACATAGTAATTTTTCTTCATGAAACTATCTTTTAAAATATAGTTTTCAGTCTTCTTAGGTGGGCGAAAATTGAGTTTATAAACCAGTAGTTATTCTACGAATTTTAAATATTGGGATCCGTGGATTTTTCAGGCTGTTAAACCTGTCTGATTGCTTTAACATTTTTACAAATAATTTTTCAATGTAAAATATGTTTTATGAATGGAAATTTGTACATATTTGTCCCCAAAATTTATTAAATTTTGATAGAAAGCCGCAAAAACCATTGATAATGCATGAGAGTAATAAAAAATAATGAAAAAAATAACATAAAAGACGTTTTAGTTCAATGATATATACTGATACATACATACATTTAACAAAAAGTTATTAATATTAATTTTATTATTCATTTTGTTTACTTATTTATTTATTTTAATTTTTTTGGCATTGGAATAAAATATATAACAAGGAAGCAATATATATACCAAAGACATCAACAAAAATAATTAAAATGCACAAAAACAGCTATATAAAAAGAGTAATAAAAAGCTATACATGAATAGGACCAATATGACTCACCAAAAAATATCGCAAATTAATACAAAACAAAGTAGTTTTGGTTTCTGAAAATTATAAAATGGGCCACATTCCTTTACATGATCAGTAATAATTTTGGCATTGATAATACTTTATATAACTGGCCTACACTAATGTGACCCACTTCCAGTTATTACAGAATTTTTATGCTGTTAAAATGTTTGCTTTCTGTAAAATCTTTTAAAAATCAATTTTTCATTTGCAATGTATGTAAATTTAGAAAAAGTTTATTTATCAAACATTCATAACATAAATAACTCTAAAATATTTCTAAAAATCTGGATTCAACCATAACAATATTATCAACAGATTTAGGAAGTAATTACTTGCAAAAGAAAATTGAAATATTTAGTTTTCTTTAATTGTGGATGAAATGCAATATGGTTACATTTGCAATATATACAAATCTATTTTATTTATTTATTTTTTCAGTGTTTTATGTTATGTATAGTATTTTATTGGTTATATTGTGATGGGTAGTTGAGAGGGCTGTAGTTAATAATTACTGTATTACTGTATGAAAGTAGTCTTATTCGTAACTTACACAAAGAAATAATTAATTTAAAATTTTTGTATCCACCGGAAGCATCCGGTGGATACTTTGGTTTAGCGTTCGCTACGCCGCCGCCACCACCGCCGCCGCCGCCGCGCGTAGAGAGATTTTTGGCGTTAACGCTCTAAGAGGAAAACAACAGCAGCTAGGTTCACCAAATTTGCAGGATATCTTCATTGGGGGGTAAGCTTCTCTGGGAAGGAAAATAGCCTCATTCTGAAAAACAAGATGGCCGCCACGGGCATTTCTTTGAAAATAATCTACATTTTTCTACTGGCTGTTCCTCATAGGTAGAAGGTTGAATCTCTTCATAGGTGATATGTATGACACATATACATGTCCTCTACAACCTTGCACACATTTGACCTTGAAGCTCCTAACTCAAGGTCATCCACGGAGTGCCGAAGTAACCCACATAGAGGACTTTAAAAGTGCCTATATCTCCCTTATTATTGGTCCTAGAGGTTTGCAATGTGAAGCCAACCTATAGGAAATCATGTGCTGCGAATCTTCTGATGTGGTCAGATTTGACCTTGGACCCCTCCTTCAAGGTCAAACAAGGATAGCCAAACTTAAAAGTGCTTATAACTCACTTATTATCGATCCTAGAGGTTTGGGATGGTAAACCAACATATAGGAAATCATGTGCTGCGAATCTTCTGATGTGGTCAGATTTGACCTTGGACCCCTCCTTCAAGGTCAAACGAGGATAGCCAAACTTAAAAGTGCTTATAACTCGCTTATTATCGATCCTAGAGGTTTGGGATGGTAAACCAACATATAGGAAATCATGGGCTGGGAATCTTATGGTGTGGCCAGATTTGACCTTGGGCCTCACCTTCAAGGTCAAATGAGGACAGCCAAACTTAAAAGTGCTTATAACTTGCTTATTATTGGTCCTAGAGGTTTGGGATGGTAAACCAACATATAGGAAATCATGGGCTGGGAATCTTCTGGCGTGGTCGGATTTGACCTTGGGCCCCTCCTTCAAGGTCAAACGAGAATAGCCAAACTTAAAAGTGCTTATAACTCGCTTATTATTGGTCCTAGAGGTTTGGGATGGTAAACCAACACATAGGAAATCATGGGCTGGGAATCTTCTGGCGTGGTCGGATTTGACCTTGGGCCCCTCCTTCAAGGTCAAACGAGGACAGCCAAACTTAAAAGTGCTTATAACTCGCTTAGTATTGGTCCTAGAGGTTTGGGATGGTAAACCAGCATATAGGAAATCATGGGCTGGGAATCTTCTGGTGTGGTCGGATTTGACCTTGGGCCGCTCATTCAAGGTCAAACGAGGACAGCCAAACTTAAAAGTGCTTATAACTCGCTTATTATTGGTCCTAGAGGTTTGGGATGGTAAACCAACATATAGGAAATTATGGGCTGGGAATCTTCTGGCATGGTCGGATTTGACCTTGGGCCCCTCCTTCAAGGTCAAACGAGGATAGCCAAACTTAAAAGTGCTTATAACTCGCTTATTATTGGTCCTAGAGGTTTGGGATGGTAAACCAACATATAGGAAATCATGGGCTGGGAATCTTCTGGCATGGTCGGATTTGACCTTGGGCCCCTCCTTCAAGGTCAAACGAGGATAGCCAAACTTAAAAGTGCTTATAACTCGCTTATTATTGGTCCTAGAGGTTTGGGATGGTAAACCAACATATAGGAAATCATGGGCTGGGAATCTTTTGGTGTGGTCGGATTTGACCTTGGGCCCCTCCTTCAAGGTCAAACGAAGATAGCCAAAGGTAAAAGTGCCTATAACTCACTTATTATTGGTCCTAGAGGTTTTGTATGGTAAACCAACATATAGAAAATCATGGGCTGGGAATCTTCTGGTGTGGTCGGATTTGACCTTGGGCCGCTCATTCAAGGTCAAACGAGGACAGCCAAACTTAAAAGTGCTTATAACTCGCTTATTATTGGTCCTAGATGTTTGGGATGGTAAACCAACATATAGGAAATCATGCGCTGGGAATCTTCTGGTGTGGTCGGATTTGACCTTGGGCCCCTCCTTCAAGGTCAAATGAGGACAGCCAAACTTAAAAGTGCTTATAACTCGCTTATTGTTGGTTCTAGAGGTTTGGGATGGTAAACCAACATATAGGAAATCATGGGCTGGGAATCTTCTGGCGTGGTCGGATTTGACCTTGGGCCCCTCCTTCGAGGTCAAACGAGGATAGCCAAACTTAAAAGTGCTTATAGCTCGCTTATTATTGATCCCAGTGGTTTGGGATGGTAAACCAACATACAGGAAATCATGGGCGGGGAATCTTCTGGCATGGTCGGATTTGACCTTGGGCCCCTCCTTCAAGGTCTAGTGAGGACAGCCAAGCTTAAAAGTGCTTATAACTCGCTTATTATTGGTCCTAGAGGTTTGGGATGGTAAACCGACATATAGAAAATCATGGGCTGGGAATTTTCTGGTGTGGTCGGATTTGACCTTGGGCCCCTCCTTCAAGGTCAAATGAGGACAGCCAAACTTAAAAGTGCTTATAACTCGCTTATTATTGGTCCTAGATGTTTGGGATGGTAAACCAACATATAGGAAATCATGGGCTGGGAATCTTCTGGCGTGGTTGGATTTGACCTTGAGCCCCTCCTTGAAGGTCAAATGAGGACAGCCAAACTTAAAAGTGCTTATAACTTGCTTATTATTGGTCCTAGAGGTTTTGGTGCATTGTCTTTACGGTGGATACAATTTGCATCGGTTTTCCGATGCGCTAGGTCTAGTTTAACAATGAACTTTAGACTTTAACCCCAAATCAAACTGAAGTAATCACAATATTGAGAAAAATACAATGACATGAATGTACCACAGACAACTCTGTATAGCTAAATAGCCTACATTAATGTCACCTTAACCTCCCACCTTTAGAACAGAAATAAAATTTTCAGACTTACTTAAGTTAACCATTTATAACTTAAATTACATGTGTCAAACAGTCCTCTCTAAAAATCATTTGTCAAAGACATTTTTAGCAGAACACCAGTTCCCAATAATAATTTCCACATGCAGTTGATTATCTTACAATAAAAGTAATAAAATTACCTAAAGATTACAATTTTGTATGCAGACATTTGAAGAGATTTGTTGCCAATGCTATATATTGAAAATAAAATGCAAGATTTATAGCACTTTTGATGAAGTGAATTACCAGAAAATTTTAAATTACATGTTATTTGTGACCAAAAATTCACGTTTTTTTCCATTTAAATGACATGTGTAACCACCATATATAGATGCTACGTGTTGTAAGCTTTAAAATGGTGTATTACTTGTCAAAATCGAGCAAAAAGTGATATTTTTATGAATTTTCAAACTATTTTATATGATTGCTGTAGAGAGAAAAAATCTTTTTTAAAAACTATTCTTGTACGCGTATTAACACAGTAAAGGTATATAACGGGCCATAGACACGACGGTTTCTGAGAGAGATCATTTTTCGAGAGGAAAAAGTCTCACGAGAGAATGTGCATTTATAGGATTTCTGTAAAATACGTTGTTCAGCTTCTTTCTCCATGCCTACAAGATAGTACCATTTTTACCCCACAGCCCTTAAGGGCTGTTGGGGTATTGTTTTCACCCATGGTATCCGGATGGTCGGGCGTCCGGGCGGGCGGCGGGAAATAGTTTGTCCGGGCTGTATCTCAGAAACCGTAAGGTGTAGGAAGTTGATACTTGGTAGGGACATTGGTTAGGGGGTGTAGGTGTGCAACGTCATGGTCTGACCTTGATTTGACCTTTGACCTTGCCGTAGTGACCTTGAGTTTGAAAATCTTGTCCGGGCTGTATCTCGGAAACCGTAAGGTGCAGGAAGTTGATACTTGGTAGGGATATTGGTTAGGGGATGTAGGTGTGCAACGTCATAGTCTGACCTTGATTTGACCTTTGACCTTGCCGTAGTGACCTTGACCTATAAAATCTTGTCCAGGCTATATCTCGGAAACTGTAAGGTGTAGGAAGTTGATATTTGGCAGGGACATTGGTTAGGGGTTGTAGGTGTGCAACGTCATGGTGTGACCTTGATTTGACCTTTGACCTTGCCGTAGTGACCTTGACCTATAAAATCTTGTCCGGGCTATATCTCAGAAACCGTAAGGTGTAGGAAGTTGATACTTGGTAGGGATATTGCTTAGGGGGTGTAGGTGTGCAGCGTCATGGTCTGACCTTGATTTGACCTTTGACCTTGCCGTAGTGACCTTGACCTATAAAATGTTGTCTGGGCTATATCTCAGAAACCGTAAGGTGTAGGAAGTTGATACTTGGTAGGGATATTGATTAGGGGGTGTAGGTGTGCAACGTCATGGTCTGACCTTGATTTGACCTTTAACCTTGCTGTAGTGACATTGACCTATAAAAGATTGTCCGGGCTTTATCTTGGAAACTGTTAGGTGCAGGAAGTTGATATTTGGTAGAGACATTGGCTAGGGGGTGTAGGTGTGCAGCATCATGGTGTGACCTTGATTTGACCTTTGACCTTGCCATAGTGACCTTGACCTATAAAATCGTCAGGGCTGTATCTCAGAAACGTAAGGTGTAGGAAGTTGATACTTGGTAGGGACATTGGTTATTGGCTATAGGTGTGTATTATCATGGTGTGACCATAATTTGACCTTTTACCTTGCCGTAGTGACCTTGACCTTTACAATCTTGTTGACCTTTATATAACTGACAGTGCTCTGAAAGTATCCTGAAGTTTGTACTGGTACAGTACTTCTATATCTCATGGTGTTGAAAATATTTCCCAAGGCTGTGGGGTACGGGCATCTCTGATGCTATTTTTAGGAGTCTATCTTGATACCTAAGTGAGTAATAGCTATTTTCTATTTTCAACAATGATCAGAATGAGTAAGTTGCTTTTATCTTTGTAACTGTCCAGTCTCAATATGCGTAAACTACAGTGTATTCAAAATACACTTGCCAGGATTGTCACAAACTGTAACAAATACACGCGGGCATCTCCTATTCTCAAACGACTCCATTGGCTCCCAGTTGAATCTCGCTGTATCTTCAAAACTGCCACTCTAGTTTATAAGTTTCTTCACAGTGGTCATCCCAGTTACTTTGGTCCTCTTCTGCCCACTCGTTGCAGAAGATATAGTACAAGATACAACCATCCAGATAAAAGGTTCCTGGAGGTTCCTCAATTCTGTCCATCTGTACATAAATCCAAAAATCACTTTGGCCACAGCTTTGCTTTTGATGCCCCCACAGTCTGGAATCATTTGCCTAATGAGGTACGTTCTGCCCCAACTCTCACCTGTTTCAGGAAAAGGTTAAAATCATATCTCTTCCACAAGGCATTCCCACCTTAGCTTACACTCTATCCGTCGTCTTCGTGGTACTGGACTTGGCAACGGCTATGGACAGATGATTTCTTAAACTTGATTTTTGGTGTTGCGCCTTAGAGTCTGCCTAGCAGAGATTAAGCGCTATAAAAGTACAGAATAGAATAGAATAGAATCTTGGATTTTAGCGGAAAACGAACAAGTATGAATATCTCGAAAACCGTAAGAGATTGAGCAATTTTGCGTGAATTTTTGACCCGCAGGGTAGTACAATAGTGTCGTATGCAAAGGGAAAAACTTCAAGAGTATCTTATGCAAAGGGGAAAAAATTCCAATTTTCGCCACTTTTGGCGGCCATCTTTGATTTTAGCAGAAAATGAACAAGTGTGAATATCTTGAAAACCGTAAGAGATTGAGCAATTTTGCGTGAATTTTTGACCCACAGGGTAGTACAACAGTGTCGTATGGAAAGGGAAAAACTTCAAGAGTATCTTATGCAAAGGGGCCAAAATTTCAATTTTCGCCACTTTTAGTGGCCATCTTGGATTTTAGTGGAAAATAAACATTGAAAATATTTTCGAAATGGTAAGAGATAGAGCGATTTCGAGTGAATTTGTGACCCACAGGGTAGTACAACAGTATTCTGTGCCTAGGGGACAAATTTCAGTTTTCACCACTTTTGGCAGCCATCTTAGATTTTAGTGGAAAATGAAAAGTGTGAATATCTCAAAAACCGTAAGAGATAAGAGCGATTTCGAGTGAATTTTCGACCCGCAGGGTAGTACAGGAGTGTCCTATGCAAAAGGGACAAATTTCAATTTTCGCCACTTTTGGCGGCCATCTTGGATTTTAGCGAAAAATGAAAAGTGTGAATATCTCGAAAACCGTAAGAGACAGAGCGATTTCGAGCGAATTTTTGACCCTCAGGGTAGTACAAGAGTGTCGTATGCAAAGGGGAAAAATTTCAATTTTCGCCACTTTTGGCGGCCATCTTGGATTTTAGCGGAAAATGAACAAGTGTGAATATCTTGAAAACCGTAAGAGATTGAGCAATTTTGCATGAATTTTTGACCCGCAGGGTAGTACAACAGTGTCGTATGGAAAGGGAAAAACTTCAAGAGTATCTTATGCAAAGGGGAAAAAATTCCAATTTTCGCCACTTTTGGCGGCCATCTTTGATTTTAGCAGAAAATGAACAAGTGTGAATATCTTGAAAACCGTAAGAGATTGAGCAATTTTGCATGAATTTTTGACCCCCAGGGTAGTACAACAGTGTCGTATGGAAAGGGAAAAAACTTCAAGAGTATCTTATGCAAAGGGGCCAAAATTTCAATTTTCGCCACTTTTAGCGGCCATCTTAGATCCCTATCTCCCAGTTAAGATATTTGGTAATTTCATGCATCCTGCAGTTGTTGTTAAGAACCTTGGTGTCTGGTTTGATGCTAATTTTTCCTTTGCTAACCATGTCCGCAATATTTGTAAGACATGCTTCATTCAAATTTGTGATCTCAGGCGGGTTAGAAAGCACTTGACTGATGAGGCTGTTATCCTGGCAGCTAATGCCTTGGTGAGCAGTCGCCTTGATTACTGCAACTCTCTCTTCAGGAGTCTGTCCAGTCTCAATATGCGTAAACTACAGTGTATTCAAAATACACTTGCCAGGATTGTCACAAACTGTAACAAATACACGCGGGCATCTCCTATTCTCAAACGACTCCATTGGCTCCCAGTTGAATCTCGCTGTATCTTCAAAACTGCCACTCTAGTTTATAAGTTTCTTCACAGTGGTCATCCCAGTTACTTTGGTCCTCTTCTGCCCACTCGTTGCAGAAGATATAGTACAAGATACAACCATCCAGATAAAAGGTTCCTGGAGGTTCCTCAATTCTGTCCATCTGTACATAAATCCAAAAATCACTTTGGCCACAGCTTTGCTTTTGATGCCCCCACAGTCTGGAATCATTTGCCTAATGAGGTACGTTCTGCCCCAACTCTCACCTGTTTCAGGAAAAGGTTAAAATCATATCTCTTCCACAAGGCATTCCCACCTTAGCTTACACTCTATCCGTCGTCTTCGTGGTACTGGACTTGGCAACGGCTATGGACAGATGATTTCTTAAACTTGATTTTTGGTGTTGCGCCTTAGAGTCTGCCTAGCAGAGATTAAGCGCTATAAAAGTACAGAATAGAATAGAATAGAATCTTGGATTTTAGCGGAAAATGAACAAGTATGAATATCTCGAAAACCGTAAGAGATTGAGCAATTTTGCGTGAATTTTTGACCCGCAGGGTAGTACAATAGTGTCGTATGCAAAGGGAAAAACTTCAAGAGTATCTTATGCAAAGGGGAAAAAATTCCAATTTTCGCCACTTTTGGCGGCCATCTTTGATTTTAGCAGAAAATGAACAAGTGTGAATATCTTGAAAACCGTAAGAGATTGAGCAATTTTGCGTGAATTTTTGACCCACAGGGTAGTACAACAGTGTCGTATGGAAAGGGAAAAACTTCAAGAGTATCTTATGCAAAGGGGCCAAAATTTCAATTTTCGCCACTTTTAGCAGCCATCTTGGATTTTAGTGGAAAATAAACATTGAAAATATTTTCGAAATTGTAAGAGATAGAGCGATTTCGAGTGAATTTGTGACCCACAGGGTAGTACAACAGTATTCTGTGCCTAGGGGAAAAATTTCAGTTTTCACCACTTTTGGCAGCCATCTTAGATTTTAGCGGAAAATGAAAAATTGTGAATATCTCAGAAAAGGTATTTCTTCCCCTGTAATGCTCGGCGGGAGATAATACCACGGCAGTGGTCTTGTTTATAAGGGTATAAATACTGTTATGTATTATCTATGTACACATAAAACGGAACATCTTCCCATTAATAAAATGAATGAACCACCAATTTATGAAGTGAAAGATGTACCTTGATTGTAATTAATATCGCCAGTTTTATATATTATTAATATATGCCTGTGGTAAAGGAAAGTTAGTTCTTCTAGATCTGTGATTCATTAAAATTGCTGTGTTTGTACCTTATCAATACTTCAAATGTAAGTGTATATTATGTCAAAGGCATTGATCTGTTTTTAAACATTTCAGATTTCCAGATTCCTGAAGAAGAAAATGACAAAGATATCAAGTTATTTAATCCAGTGGAACAGCTAAGGCAGAATGAATTTGCTTACAGACATGTAACTAAAACAAGCACTTTTATCAAAATTCATGAGAAACTCCTTGATCCAGACAGTAACATAGTGGAGCTGCTTCTAAAGTTATATCAACAGGGAAAGCCATCTCCTAGGTTATACAGAAAGTTAAGGAATTCTAGAATTTTACATAATGTATAAAGTTGAGATAAATTGGATAATTAAAAAATGTGTACAAATATAACCAAGTTGTTTCAGCTTGCTGATGTTGACATTGGGAACTCTATTCACAAATTGTTATCTTAAGTTAAAGGAATTTTTCTTACCGAAAGAAGCTTTCTATATATTTAATAAAGAATGAATTTTAAACTGGATACCTCAGATGTATACATTGGGCTAACTTTGATCATTATTAAAACAAATCTTAATGAATAATAACTGAACTACTTACTGTTTGTTGAACCTTTGAATTAAAATATACATGTACATGGTTTTGTAAGAAGCCACACCTTTATTTTTATCTGACTAAACCCTCTGGCTAACTTTTTGCCTAACTGCATCACTTTGATGTGAATTATGGTCAATATGTGGTGTGGTAAGAAGCCACATCTTGATTTGTTCAGGGTACCAGATGCAGTATGAAGCCATATCCAATTCTCTAGATAATTTGGATTTGATAGAGACAAGTATTTAATCCTAAATTCGATAAAACCATTTGGCTAACTTTTACAAGTGTTATGATTGAATATTGCTTGCATTACTGTGAAGTTAAATATATGAGGTGTATTAAGAAGCCTCATCTTTTGTTTAGTATGCCAGATACAGTAAGAAGTCATAACCAATTCTTCAGATTCTTATGAAAAATGTGGCGAGATCTATGGGTGGCGAAATCAATGGTGGTGAAATCACATACAATCATAAAAACAAGTCCCTCGATAACATCTTTTAGGAAGCTCTTCAACTCAAGGTTCCCCACACAGTATTTTTCCCCTGTTCACAACCATAACCTATCACATCCCTCAACTATCACTTTTGCCAATTCCTTTCTTAGTTTCTCTCTTGTGGGGAAGATATTTTGACTTCAAAGCAGTATATTGGTTAAATCATGACTAGATATTTCTGCAGGGATTTTGCTATTCAAGACACAGCCTTAGTGACCGACAAATGATTGTCAAAGTTATCTTAAAATAACCATTCTACTACTGTAAATGTTTTTCCTGAAAATGTCAGAATAGTGTTATTCTCCAGTAGGTACTTTGTCAATATTAGTGATATTGTTACTGATATCGATGTCTAAAGACTTAGATCAATATTCCCATTTTAAGCAAAACTAAACTTACACTGCAAACATTTGAAATAAAGTCTAAACCTGAAGAAATTGTTCACTTTTATCTTATGTTTTTGCAGTTCTCACTGCGTTTTTGATGAAAACTTCATTTCTTTAAATGTCTGTTGTGACTTTGTTTCAAAAATTTGATAAAATTCTGCCAATCAATATCCTTTAATCAGAAAGATATAACATGTAAATTTGTAAACTGCACTTTATGTTAGTGTCGTTGGTTGAATGCAAATTTTAGAACCGGTTTCCGAAAGTGAAAATTCGGTGAAAAACCGGGTACTTATAAAACGCGAAGAAATAAGTTTTCAACCGCGTACATGAGCTTTAACTCGTATATAAATAAGAACCACAAGGGACTTTTTGAAGACTTTCAAGGACAAAATGTGTGATATATCAATAGAATATTATAAAATACTGTGAAATATTTGTTGCAGTTCAATATTTTGGTGAACTTAAGGTAAAATAATGAAATATGTGATGAAACCGGTTTTGGTTTGAAGAAAACGAAACATAACCGGATCACTGTCTTTCGGTCGGCAAATAGGTTTCCGATTTACCGTCTTCAACACTACTTTATGTTTCATTTAAAATATGAAGACTGCAATATTATTTGTTTATTAGATAAAGTAAAACTGGTACATATTTACAATGGATTGACTTTTTTTTTTTAAATAAAAAGAAAGTATAATCATCTACCTCTGACAAAAAATACTGAATGTTAAAACTAAAATTACACATAACAAAAAATACGTACATTAAAACTTTAAAAGTAAACAACATAACAAAAACTAAAAGTTTACAAACCAACAGCCCATGTAAAACATTAGTATAAATCTTGGGACATCAACAGTTACCTTAACAGATGATTAAAAGTATTAACAGTTTATATTGATGTATTAAAATGACTCCAGCTGCTCCATTGGCTGTGTGCTTCGGTTGAAGTTATCTTTCATCACCTCCAGTTCATATCGTAGACAGTGAGTCCTGTTGATTAATTCCTTGGCCAATCTGTCCTCTGGTAAATCCTTGCCTTCTAAAAGCCGACCCATGCGACTGAAGCTCTCTGCAACCTTTCTGGCTTCATCATAGGACTGCAGGAATCAAAAGTGTAAAGGTAGATATATATTCCCTTTTAATAATTTAAGTTATATATAGACAGGCTGTCAACTGCTTGACAATTAAGGAAAAGAAAATAAAGCCTATTAGAGCTTTTGAAACAAATTGCAATGATATATAGATGCATAAAATATACGAATATTTCTTCAAAGATAAGTTTCTTTGAAATATCTTTGTCCTACTTTTCAAGTGTTCCTTGGCTTTATGATTGATGTAAGTTCAACCTCAATGAGTTGCAATAGTTCCAAGCCTAGTATATCTGACATTATCATTGTCATGTTGCTTATACATATGACCAATGTAATTTTTCCTTATAAACGGCCAAAAAGCTTTCTTAATTTTTTCAATGAACTTTAACCTCACCGTGGTTTCTTTGGGGATGACTTTGTCTTTCAAGTCTAAAGTGGATGCTGTGGGTAACATTGAAGGCTTTGCATTCTGCCAACCAGCAAGGCAATGCTTGAAAACAAAGAACTTTAATGTAAATGTTGAAACTTATATATACAATACAATAAATTTACAAGTAATTTTAACCATCAAATGTATTTAATGGTCAGAGTTTAGTATTTGCATCCTTTTTCAACAACTAAGGTCATATGGTTGGATATGACTTGGGTAGAAACACAGATATCTGTTGTTCTTTAACTCTCCCAAATCCAGGTACCTGTGTTTTAGTTGTAACCAAGTGAAATACCATTGAAACAAACCTGGCAGATGCTTAAACAAATTTTGCAAGACAATTATCTGGAAATAAGTAAAATTACAAGAAAAAACAATACCAAGTAGACAAATCAATTGAATATTTAGCTTCACCCATGTTAACTATGAAAATAAGCATTATTTTACTAGCTTTACGGGTACCTGATTCACCAGTTTGTACTCAGTTTTTCAACAAAGACGGCCTATTTTCCAGTACCTGGACACTCTGTCACAGACCTAATATTGGAACAGGCACTTAGCATTTCCACTAGTGGGAACCAAACCCACACAGAAGTGACAGTCTCTTATTAGATGCTAATCTAGCTAACCACTAGGTCACTGAGGAGCCTCTATTTGCCCTTTCTAGTGTGTATTTATGTTTGTTCATGGAGACACACAAGTATCCGCAGTACCAGTATATTTTTCCAAGCTCAAAGGGTGTATTTAAATTTAAATTTTGTTATAATAAAATTACAATAAATCCCTTGGTCAGTCGAGCATTGCAAGTATATTTTTCAAAATAAATAATTTTCACACCTTTGATAGTGCATAAGAATCACTGGGGTCAAAGCTTTTTCTCTTGTGAGGTATTACTTTGTAAGGTGTTGCAAGGCTTGATCTTGGAATGCTCACTCTGAAAAAATAAAAATCAAGCATTTGTACAGTAAAATTGACTGGAAACACATAAAACTGTTCAAACAAACTTTACTCAAGAAAATTCACAAAACTTTATAAATGTAAAACTATTTCACTGAACACTACATAAAAATATCACAACACATACTTGCAGCTGAAACAAGTAAAATATAAGATTTTGAAAAAGGGGCCAATCAAAGAAAAAAAAAGATTGAGCAAACAAAATTTAATCAAAGTTAAGATATTTACAACAATATGACCGAACATTTCAACAAGAAAATTTCCTTACAAGAAAACTGTTGCAAGATACACATACTTTGTTACCACAACCACATTTGTTTCTTATAAACAAATAGTACACACAAAATTCAATGCAACAACATGCAGGAAAGACTGAATTAATTTTGAATATCGATGAGAACCCAGAATTGAATTGTGAAAATGGCTACATTTCTGTTAGTAAAAAAAAATTCTCTGCATGCATTCTAAGTACAACATTACCTGACAAATGCTGGATCTTCTGTTGTGGGTTTTTTTCTGGAAATCAAACACACTGGGCACACACTCTTCCCATCTTCATTCAAATTGACAGATTCTGTGAACAATCTGTCATTCAGCGCATAGCTGTGGATACCTGTGTCAAAGTTGCAGTATGTTTGCTTAATTCTATCTGAACTTATGCATGTGGAAAAGTGGGAAACCTGAACTTTTATCCAAACTGTATACAGTTGGGTACAGGACAGTTGCTTTTTGCCTACGCAAAGAAGGTTATGCTTTGCCCAGTGAGGCCAGCATTTATCGCAAACATATTTCAATAACATTTACAGATATGTAGTACAAGGAACATGGAAGACTGATGCCAATTTAAATACAAATATTGATATAAGGAGGGTTTATCTTGTTTTTAAAGCAAATAACACGCTATTAACTCTGCACTGTTGTGAATGTTTTTGCTTTATAGTTTCAGTCTTAAACAATACTAAGAAATTAGGTAAATCATACTATAATAACGCAGCCATCAAATTGTAAATTAGCTAAAACATAGGCATGCAATTGATATACATGTGCATACATTTCTTTCAGAACTGACTTGTTTGGCATCCACTACATAAATTAATGCAAATCCCCACCAAATAACTGCAGGAAAAACATCATGAGAAATCAACAAATTTTCGACTGACTCCATTGACATGGTAAGAATCAGCATGGTAAAAGAGAAACCAAGTTTTACTTTCCAACATCTGAGAACGAACCTTCGAAATATTTGAGATTCTAGCTTTACTAAATCCAGCACACAGTCTGAACCTTTTATAAACAAGACTTCAGCGATTGTTGAACTGTAATAATGCTGTAATAATATTGTAAAAAGTAACGAATAAAGCACGTTTTCGGGATACTGACATGTATGACCAGGATCTTCTATTTCTGGTGATATTGGGCGCCTCAGGTCCAAACTCTTACTGGAAAAGTACAAATAATATATTCAAGTAAATACACATTTTACTTTTCAAACTAAAGACTGTACTTTAAAACTATATATTTGTGTAATGTGAGTTAAATTTTAACAAGTATCTTATGACAAAACTAAAGCACAAGCCATAGATCACATAATTATATTTATGAATAACATGTGAATGCCACATGAATATCAATATATGGTTTTGATGCAGTTCAATATTTTTCTTTAATACATGGTATACTACCTTCTGCCTGATCAATTTCACTGTGTGACAGGCTCTAATTTATGCACATGAATTACTGCAATCCCACACAAATGTTTTGTTTGACAAAGTACTCTTATACAGAGGTTTCTCTTTACAAATGGATACCAGATTTGTCTGGGAGATAAACTATAATGGATTTGTTTCCCTACTCAAATGCAGAGTGGGTAAAACTACCTTACAATACTTACTCCCACACAGAAGCAGACCCTACACAATCTTCTCTGTTAGCTCTGCGAAACTCCTCCACTTCTTGGAAAAGGCCCTCTGATGCTGTGAAGAGGCCTTCATTTTCTAACACTCCCGCAATCCAGTCATACCCCAGCAGAGGGCGGGCACCTGGTACACCATCTGTACTACTATTCAAGTTCCTCATACGCGACATAAAGCTGCTTCTGGCACTACTCTGTCCAGATGTCTTTCAGTGAAAAAAACAAATATTTACTAAATGACAGGAAACTGTGACAGCTGGACCAAACATCAAATAAAGGAGACACCGTTTAACTAGAACTTTCAATATCCACAGGATGTGATTCTATTTGTAGTTAATTTCCATTAAAAACTACTTCTGTACCAGTTTTTCTTATACCATTATTTGACTTCCAGTTACAATTATTCAGGCTATATTGTCTACGCTGAACAACATTGACTTTTGAATCAAAATTCATAGACACTTCATTTATTAATTGCACTCAAAGGGGGTAAAAAGTTAGATCAGTGGAAACCTACGACTTTACATTTCTTTAACCCCCAAAACAATGTACAAAATTTTTTCAATTTGCAAACTTGGTGCAGTAAAACTTTGCAAGGTAGCACTCTTAATAAAATTTTCTAATCTGCAAAATCATAGTGACAGGGTCCAATACTGAACTGAATGAAGTATAATCTTTTATTATCCGTCCATCTATTATTACTTGAAGACTCAATTTTATAAACCCATTTCCACTGTCTCAAATTTGTATTTCCCTAGTATTTTATAATGAAATACTTCTTCTATGTTACAAAATTTGTATTATCAGAGCATACTGGAACTCTCCAACTGGAGACTCCAAGCATGTTCATACAATAAAGGTTTTACTGTATAACTTAACGCCCAGGTTACACCTTTCCAAGTTCAGTCGTATCTGTAGGTGCTTAATTTCTGGCTCACAACCTCATTCTTGTGGCTCCAAAAAGAGGGATCTGGATCCATATTCTACAGCAATACTTAGATCATTTCTAACTTCGATTTCTTAGATTTCAAGTGAGACATGGTGAAACTGAAGATTCCTAACTTTTGTTTCGTGACTACTAAGTACAAGAAAAACTTAACTGAAAATCCTTCCTTTACTTAGATCTAAGGTCACCTTATCCAAGTACTGTAGAATACGGCCCCAGGTATCTTGGTAGTACATGAGTCACCCTCTATATACTCATATAGTCAACCCACCCTCCACCCCACATCTTCACCTCTCCAACACGTACAGTTTAATACAGCTCATGATAAGATGCTGTGGATTTTTCAAACATTTCAAAAAAAGCGATTCCGAAATCAATGCAAATCACATTCTATGTTTGTGTCAAATGTGTCCTAACCAAGTGAAACTCTCATTCAATCCTGAAAAATGCATACCACAAAGAAACAAAACAGACCATAACGCAACAATCCACAAATGAAAGTAAAGAAGTCTGTTCTGTTGTACACCAGTGGACACGAAGATAAATGGACACAAAGATAAATGGGCATCAGAGATTTGCATATCTTAGTGGTATAAACAACCAAATTGCACAAACTGAATTACAACTGCCATGATAAACTTTGTTTAAGTGTGTTTTGGTGTTCAGTTTGTGCAAGTTAGTTGTTTATAAACACTTACATTTCAAAAATTCTGAAGCCCATTTAACTCTGTGTCCATTTATCTTTGTTTCCACCTGTATAGCTTATGACCTCACCACAGAGAGGTGTGACTTAGGTGTTTGTACCTCCTGCAGATATATCATGTACAGAGTAGCTGCAACTGCTATTTTGGGCATATGAGAAACTTAAGCATATTAAATCATTCTTTTGTGAAAAATCCTTCAAAAAGTCCTCAAAAATATATACGTACATGCCTGATCTTGAGTTTTAATATTTTTGGGGCAATATTCAAGCAAGTTATCAACAATATTCTCCTGATCTATATATATATTTTTACTGAAGAAAGAGTTTGTTTATATATGAAGAAATACTTAAGTGATTCACACCAGGTCCCTGTCACTTGTCAAAAATCTTTCCATCCCATATGAGCTGAATTTAAATATTTCTATAAACAAAAACATGTTCAAATGCACAAAACATGCAGACATCAATGCCAAAACTCCATGACATCAAATTGTTAAGTTTGAGAACAAAAATCTGTGCCATAGTTTATCAAAATTGATTATTATAATAATGAACAATGTAAAAAAATTTTCCTACCTTGCTGCTGTTCATGCTATTGATTGTCTCGTCCAATGGTTCTTTCTCATTTACATCAAATAAAACATTTTTTGGTCGTTGACCAATAGTTTTCACAATGCTGGCATGTTGTCGGTCATTTCCAGGATCATCCAGTAATCTTTGTGCTATCCTACTCTCAATGTCTTGCAGCTCTTGATTAAGCTGAAGGAGAGATAATGATTAGCCTTTCACAAATAAAAAGAACAAAGCAAGTCTTCATGTTTCACAGATAAGGATAATAGAGCAATGCATGTTTAATTTCTGAATTCTTGAAAACTGCCCAACACCCAAAACCTGCCAAAGTAAAGTCCCAACCAGGTAAACTGCCCACAACTAAAGTTTACCACAGAGGAAAACTGCCTTCCAATATAAAATTTCTTCCCATCCCACAAAAAAATATATTTGAAAAAAGTAAAATGGAGGGATGTTCTAGGTCAGTAATCAACACCCCCTTGGGAAAGGTGCCAGGGAAGCTTGAGTTGAGGCTCCCTAACATATGTTACTGAGGGATTGATTCTTTCTGAAGATAGAGTTACAGAAATTTGTGCATGGTAGCTGAAACACTATAAACAAGTAATCAGTGCCCGTGAACGGGCTCTGTGTCAGCTGACTGTGTGTTTTGAGTTTCAGAGTAGAAGTGACAGAAGAAAAGGACACAAAGTTGTGCCCTGGAAATGGTGTTCAGAAGGAAAGTAAGAAGGTAACAGTTAAGGTGTAACAAGAGGAGAGTGCCCGTCAGCTGACTGAGTGTTTTTGATTTGTGAAGGTGATAATGAGAGGAAAGCATAACTAGAAATAGGCCGCCCTGTTGATAGTAGATGCGAATAGAAACAGGATAGCATAGAAGAACACACATTATCATGTGTAATGTCCACCCATGAACCTTTTGCCCAAATTGTACAGTAGTCTTACAAGACCCTGTTTCATTTGTAAAATATATCAATGATGCTTAAATATTTGTTAGTGTAGATGTAAATTATTTCAGCTTCATGCCTTTTTGCATTGGTTGGGTTGAAAATTTTGACGAAATCACTCTATCTTGCACGGTTAAGAAGATAGAAGCAAATTCCTGTTTTTCTATTTTTGGCAAAAATTTGAAAATTCAAAATGGCCGCCATTTTTGGGAAAAGGAAATTTTTTTGAAAATTGCCAAGAGTACATTTCTTAGATACCCTATGGGTCGAAAATTTCAACAAAATAACTCTATTTTGCACGGTTAAGGCCAGTTTGTGTTTTTCCATTTTGGGCAAAAATTCGAAAATTCAAAATGGCTGCCATTTTTGGGGAGGGGAAAATTTTTTGAAAATTGCAAAGATTACATTCCTTAGATACCCTGTGGGTTTAAAAATTTCGACGAAATCGCTCTATCTCGCATGGTTAAGGAGATAGAAGCAAATTTGTGTTTTGCCATTTTTGGCAAAAATTTGAAAATTCAAAATGGCCGCCATTTTAGGGGAGGGGAAATTTTTTTTTAAATTGCCAAGAATACAATGCTCAAATACCTGTGGGTCGAAAATTTTGACGAAATCGCTCTATCTTGCATGGTTAAGGAGATAGAAGGAAATTTGTGTTTTGCCATTTTTGGCAAAACTTCGAAAATTCGAAAATGGCCGCCATTTTTGGGGAGGGGAAAATTTTTTGAAAATTGCAAAGATTGCATTGCTTAGATACCCTGTGCGTCGAAAATTTTGACGAAATCGCTCTATCTCGCACGGTTAAGGAGATAGAAGCAAATTAGTGTTTTGCCATTTTTGGCAAAAATTCGAAAATTCAAAATGGCCGCCATTTTTGGGGAGGGGAAAATTTTTTTTAAATTACCAAGAGTACAATGCTCAGATACCCTGTGGGTCGAAAATTTTGACGAAATCGCTCTATCTCGCACGGTTAAGGAGATAGAAGCAAATTTGTGTTTTGCCATTTTTGGCAAAAATTCGAAAATTCAAAATGGCCGCCATTTTTGGGGAGGGGAAAATTTTTGGAAAATTGCAAAGATTGCATTCCTTAGATACCCTATGGGTCGAAAATTTCGACGAAATCGCTCTATCTCGCACGGTTAAGGAGATAGAAGCAAATTTGTGTTTTGCCATTTTTGGCAAAACTTCGAAAATTCAAAATGGCCGCCATTTTTGGGGAGGGGAAAATTTTTTGAAAATTGCAAATATTACATTCCTTAGATACCCTGTGGGTCGAAAATTTCGACGAAATCGCTCTATCTCGCACGGTTAAGGAGATAGAAGCAAATTTGTGTTTTGCCATTTTTGGCAAAAATTCGAAAATTCAAAATGGCCGCCATTTTTGGGGAGGGGAAAATTTTTTAAAAATTACCAAGAGTACAATGCTCAGATACCCTGTGGGTCGAAAATTTTGACGAAATCACTCTATCTGGCACGGTTAAGGAGATAGAAGCAAATTTGTGTTTTGCCATTTTTGGCAAAAATTCGAAAATTCAAAATGGCCGCCAATTTTGGGGAGGGGAAAATTTTTTGAAAATTGCAAAGATTGCATTCCTTAGATACCCTGTGGGTCGAAAATTTCGACGAAATCACTCTATCTCGCACGGTTAAGGAGATAGAAGCAAATTAGTGTTTTGCCATTTTTGGCAAAAATTCGAAAATTCAAAATGGCCGCCATTTTTGGGGAGGGGAAAATTTTTTGAAAATTGCAAATATTACATTCCTTAGATACCCTGTGGGTCGAAAATTTCCACGAAATCGCTCTATCTCGCACAGTTAAGGAGATAGAAGCAAATTAGTGTTTTGCTATTTTTGGCAAAAATTCTAAAATTCAAAATGGCCGCCATTTTTGGGGAGGGGAAAATTTTTTGAAAATTGCAAAGAGTACAATGCTCAGATACCCTGTGGGTCGAAAATTTTGCCGAAATCGCTCTATCTCGCACGGTTAAGGAGATAGAAGCAAATTTGTGTTTTGCCATTTTTGGCAAAAATTCGAAAATTCAAAATGGCCACCATTTTTGGGGGAGGGGAAAATTTTTTGAAAATTGCAAATATTACATTCCTTAGATACCCTGTGGGTCGAAAATTTCGACGAAATCGCTCTATCTCGCACGGTTAAGGAGATAGAAGCAAATTTGTGTTTTGCCATTTTTGGCAAAAATTCGAAAATTTAAAATGGCCGCCATTTTTGGGGAGGGGAAAATTTTTTGAAAATTGCAAAGAGTACACTCCTTAGATACCCTGTGGGTCGAAAATTTCGACGAAATCGCTCTATCTCGCACGGTTAAGGAGATAGAAGCAAATTTGTGTTTTGCCATTTTTGGCAAAAATTCGAAAATTCAAAATGGCCGCCATTTTTGGGGAGGGGAAAATTTTTTGAAAATTGCAAAGAGTACACTCCTCAGATACCCTGTGGGTCGAAAATTTTGCCGAAATCGCTCTATCTCGCACGGTTAAGGAGATAGAAGCAAATTTGTGTTTTGCCATTTTTGGCAAAAATTCGAAAATTCAAAATGGCCGCCATTTTTGGGGAGGGGAAAATTTTTTGAAAATTGCAAAGAGTACACTCCTTAGATACCCTGTGGGTTGAAAATTTCGACGAAATCGCTCTATCTCGCACGGTTAAGGAGATAGAAGGAAATTTGTGTTTTGCCATTTTTGGCAAAAATTCGAAAATTCAAAATGGCCGCCATTTTTGGGGAGGGGAAAATTTTTTGAAAATTGCAAAGAGTACACTCCTCAGATACCCTGTGGGTCGAAAATTTTGCCGAAATCGCTCTATCTCGCACGGTTAAGGAGATAGAAGCAAATTACTCAAAAGTAGTACTGAAAATACACAATGAAGTACCTAAATGGCTATTACTCATGTACTGACAAAGCTATCAGTCCCAAATGCAATACCAAGCGAGCTATGGACATAACAATCTTGTATTCAAAATTGTAGTAAAATATCTTTAATTATTTTGGCTTAAATGCACGGAAACCAATGGGTACTGAAAATAGCTGTACTTAAGTATTACTCAGTAAGCAAAAGAGGTACAACAGCCAAAAGCAATCCCAAGCAAGCTACTGACCCAATAAGCCTGCATACCAAATTTGGTGACAATAGCTCTAATACTTTTCCTTTAAATGAGCGGAAACCATGCGTGACGCCGGACATCGGACGCCGGACATCGGACATCGGACGGCGAAAAAAGCAAAAATAATATATCCACCCCCCAGGGGGGTGGACATAATTATCAGGGAAAGTGCTGTACAGAAGTACATTAAAGGGTAATTGAACAGCATGTTTGAAAGAAATTCCGAAGCTGACAGAAGAAAAGGACAAAAAAGTTGTGCCCTGCAAATGGTATTATGAAGGAAAGTAACAAGGTAACTATTTAAGTGTAAAAAGTAGGTTAAAACATATTTAAAGAAATACTGCAAATGCAATATCCTCGTTCCACCTTGAAGAAGGGGTCCAAGGTCAAATCCAACCACACAAAAACATTCCCAGCCCATGATTTCCTATAGGTTGGTTTACCATCCCAAACCTCTAGGACCAATAATAAGCGAGTTATAAGCACTTTTAAGTTTGGCTGTCCTCATTTGACCTAGAAGGAGGGGTCCAAAGGTCAAATCTGACCACACCAAAAGAATCCCAGCCCATGATTTCCTATATGTTGGTTTACCATTCCAAACTTCTAGGACCATTAATAAGCGAGTTATAAGCACTTTTAAGTTTGGCTATCCTCGTTTGACCTTGAAGGCAGGGTCCAAGGTCAAATCCGACCACACCAAAAGATTCCCAGCCCATGATTTCCTATAGGATGGTTTACCATCCCAAACCTCTAGGACCAATAATAAGCGAGTTATAGGCACTTTTAAGTTTCGCTATCCTTGTTTGACCTTGAAGGAGGGGTCCAAGGTCAAATCCGACACACCAAAAGATTCCCAGTCCATGATTTCCAGTAGGTTGGTTTACCATCGTAAACCTGTAGGAGCAATAATAAGCGAGTTATAAGCAATTTTAAGTTTGGCTATCCTCAATTGACCTTGAAGGAGGAGTCCAAGGTCAAATCTGACCACAGCAAAAGAATCCCAGCCCATGATTTCCTATATGTTAGTTTTCCATCCCAAACTTCTAGGACCATTAATAAGCGAGTTATAAGCACTTTTAAGTTTGGCTATCCTCGTTTGACCTTGAAGGCAGGGTCCAAGGTTAAATCCGACCACACCAAAAGATTCCCAGCCCATGATTTTCTATAGGTTGGTTTTCCATTCCAAACCTCTAGGACCAATAATAAGTGAGTTATAAGCACTTTTTAGTTTGGGTATCCTCATTTGACCTTGAAGGAGGGGTCCAAGGGACGGTAATGAGCGGTAATGGTGAAATCTCTCTACACACTGCGGCTATCCAGTGGATACAATGATTTACAATGATTTACTCAACAGTGAGGACCTGAAAGTAGCTATTGCTCAGCTATGCCATGACATACAGGTCTGCAATTTCACTATGTTATAGCTGACCAAAATTATGTGAATAACATATGTAAACAAAATACTCCAAATGCAATAGTTTTCAAGTTACAACTGATTTACTCAATAGTGATAACCTCAAAGTAGCTATTACTCAGCTATGCAATGAGCTACATGTCTGAATTTTTACTATGTTATAGCTGACCCAAAAGTAGGTGAACAACATATTTAAGCAAAATACTGTAAATGCAATAGTTTTCAAGTTACAACTGATTTACTCAATAGTGAGAACCTGAAAATAGCTATTGCTCAGCTATGCCATGAGTTATAGGTCTGTAATTTCACTATGTTATAGCTGACCCAAAAGTAGGTGAACAACATATTTTAACAAAATACTCCAAATGCAATATTTTTCAAGTTACAACTGATTTACTCAACAGTCAGTACCTGAAAATAGCTATTGCTCAGTTGTGCCATGAGCTACAGGTCTGTAATTTCACTATGTTATAGCTGACCCAAAAGTAGCTGAATAACATATTTACACAAATTTCTGTAAATGCAATAGTTTTCCAATTACAACTGATTTACTCAACAGTGAGAACTTCAAAGTAGCTATTACTCAGCTATGCAATGAGCCACAGGTCTGGAACTTCACTATGTTATAGCTGACCCAAAAGTAGCTGAATAACATATTTATACAAAATTCTCTAAATGCAATAGTTTTCAAGTTACAAGTGATTTTACTCATGATGGAAGTTACTGAAAAGCCCAAAAGTAGCTATTACTCACTTAGCTATTGAGACAGACACCCAAGTTACTCACCATGTTGTAGCTCTGAAAAAAGTAGCTGAATAACATATTTTAACAAAATGCTCTAAATGCAACACTTTTCAAGTTATAAGTGATTTAGTGCATGATTTCATGAATTTTAATGCATTAAAAATTATTAAAAAAAATTATTAAAAAAAAATAAGACACATCCAGGTCTCATACTCACACAAGAGAATCTACCTCTGGCCTAGTACATATATGCAAGATATGAGAGAAATCCCTACAATAGTCACTGAGAAAATTGTGATAAAGCATTGAAATTTTCACACTTTTGGTGGGGGTACCTCCATTATAATGTCTCTAGCAACTCTAGCAAACAGACGAACAGACAGATTTGCATGCCTTAAACAGTTTTTCATCCTCGATAGATAAGGTATCTTTTAAAAAAAAACAGCATGTCTCTAGGCCTTGTAGTTTTGGAGAAGATGTTCACGCGGACGCCCACGCCGCAGAGTGACGACATAAAAAGTCAGTTAAAAACATATTTAAAGAAAATACTGCAAATGCAATAGCTTTAATTTTACTATGTTATAGCTGATCCCAAAATAGGTGAATAACATATTGAAACAAAATACTCTAAATGCAATAGTTTTCAACTTATAAGTGATTTACTCAACAGTGATAACCTAAAAGTAGCTATTACTCAGCTATGCCATGAGCTAGAGGTCTGAAATTTTACTATGTTAGAGCTGACCCAAAAGTATCTGAATAACATATTTACACAAAATTCTCTAAATGCAATAGTTTTCAAGTTAGAAGTAATTTTACTCATGATGGAAGTTACTGAAAAGTCCAAAAGTAGCTATTACTCACTTAGCTATTGAGATAGACACCCAAGTTACTCACCATGTTGTAGCTATGGAAAAAGTAGCTGAATAACATATTTTAACAAAATGCTCTAAATGCAATACTTTTCAAGTTATAATTGATTTAGTACATGATTTCATTAATTTTAATGCATTAAAAATTATTTTAAAAATTCATAAAAAAATAATTAAGAAAGATCCAGGTCTGACACTCACACAAGGGAATCTACTTGTGATCTAGTACATATATGCAAGATATGAGAGAAATCCCTGCAATAGTCACTGAGAAAATTGTGATAAAGTGTTGAAATTTTCACATTTTTGGTGGGGGTACCTCCCTTGTAATGGCTCTAGCAAACAGACAGATTTGCATGCCTTGAACAATTTTTCATCCTCGATAGATAGGGTATCTTTTAAAAAAAACAGCATGTCTCTAGGCCTTGTAGTTTGGAGGAGAAGTTGTTCACGCGGACGAGGATGCCAATGCCGCAGAGTGACGACATAAAAATTGCATTAGGGATATACATACTACACAGTCTGGGGAAATAATATTGGACACCATGGGATATAGAAGAGGTGAAAAAGTAAAACTTACAAGGGGTGTTGCAGAACAGACAGCATAAATTATGTAAAGGTGCAAGAGAAACTAGATTGGGCCAACTCGGCACCAACATATCCCCAGACAGGTCATCACTCACGCCACAGGTTTTGATCGGGAATTTTTTAAAACATAATTACCCATTATTATATGAACTTCAGCACATCAATCTACTCTGTTTATATCTTCCCAAGGAAGATGGTGTATCCCCAGACGCCGAATACATAACTCAAATTATATTTTCAATCTTCCTGCAATGATAACTCTAAACCTATTTTCAAAGTATTTAAATGATTGATGATTGAATGTCCATTCTAAAATAATAATCCCAACAGAGCATATCTGTTTCTATATTTGTTGACAAATAAAATATTAATTTTAACTCAACTCATCATACTTTTCAATCTTCCTTCAAAGTATTTAAATGATTGATGATTCAATGTCCATTCTAAAATTCATAATCTCAAAAGCGCATATCTGTTTCTATATTTGTTCACAAATAAAATATTATTTAAAAAAAAATTATTTATATTATTATTTTATTATATTATTTTTAGAATTTGCAAATTGTTTTCAGTTATTCATTTCCTCTATACCTATATATGTGGTCCATATATATGCAACCTAAATATGTGACACAATCTCAGTTCTGACTCCCCTTTGTGTTATATGTAATGAAGCCCACCACCTCCCACCCCCACCCCTCTCCCCTTCTCCACACCTCTCTCACTATTACACAAGATCTGCAACCCCATTGAGTTCTTTGTTTCTCATCTGATATCATTAAATACCTTTGTTTATTTAGTGTCACTCAATATAGCTGGAGGTCCCAGTGGGTGGGGGGAATCCGGGTGGGGGATGTGGGTTGGGACTACAAAGAGATGGAGTGCTACAGCATAAATGGTAAACAAACAATCTATATAAAAGGGGTACTCAAATACAAAAAGAATTGAGAATTTTAAGCATGTGATTATCAACTGAAATGAGTTCATAACTGTAGGAGCTGTGCCAAAATTAACTGAGGCAAGTTGAATAAAACTGGGCTAGTTGAGGGTTAAAAATCCCCTAGTTTTACTACATAAGGATATAATTTCATTAATATTGGGACTTAAAGCTCACTTAAAGTGTCCATTTTGTCTACTTGAATATGTTTAACCAGTTTCATTTTAAAAAGTTAAAAACTCAGCAAGCAGAGGTATAACACACAAAAATAAGTTCTTAAAAGACTACGATAGCCATAACATTATTAATATTCAAAATTCAAATAGACAAGCATTTCCTTTTAAAAATTCAAAGATTTCAGCTCTACAACCCACATAGTTTGACAGTTACTGGGCTTTAAAGTGGCATAATGCCCTTAAATTGGGTTTCTGTGGGCATTTTACTATTGTTAAAGAGACCTTAGCAATTAAACTACAGATCTGAAACTTTTTGGGGGACATACATAACAAACAAAAATTATATATAATACAGTTTAAGACTTGTCACACTAAGCATTTCCAAATAACAGGGCAAAATACGGAAAAAATGTCAAAAAAGGCACTTGGGCGAGTGTCTATGGCCCTCATACACAGGTTAAATGTCTACTAAAAACCTTGATTTTCGGCATATGTAAAAAGGACATAATAATGCATTCCCAGATGGGATTTCAGCTCCATCAATCACATAGTTTAACAGTCACAGGGCTTAAAGGTGGTAAAAAGTCCAAATATTGGGTCTCTGTGGGCCTTTTAGAGATCTCGATGTGGCTTTCAAATTAAAGCTTCAGACTTAAAATTTGTTACATACTAAGATTACACATAGAATATGTATCTAATAAAGTTTGAAACTTCTCAGACTTACCATTTCCAAGTTACAGAGCAAAATATGTGAAAAATGTCTTAAAAGGGTCACTCAGGTGGGTGTTTAAGGTCCTCATACACAGGTTAAATGTCTACTTGAAGCCTTGATTTTTGGCACATGTAAAAAGAACATAATAATGTATTCCCAGATGAGTATTGGGACTTAAAGCTCACTTAAAGTGTCCATTTTGTCTACTTGAATATGTTTAACCAGTTTCATTTTAAAAAGTTAAAAACTCAGCAAGCAGAGGTATAACACACAAAAATAAGTTCTTAAAAGACTACGATAGCCATAACATTATTAATATTCAAAATTTAAATAGACAGGCATTTCCTTTTAAAAATTCAAAGATTTCAGCTCTATAACCCACATAGTTTGACAGTTACTGGGCTTTAAAGTGGCATAATGTCCATAAATTGGGTTTCTGTGGGCATTTTACAATTGTTAAAGAGACCTTAGCAAGTAAACTACAGATCTGAAACTTTTGGGGGGACATACATAACAAACAAAAATTATATATAATACAGTTTAAGACTTGTCACACTAAGCATTTCCAAATAACAGGGCAAAATATGGAAAAAATGTCAAAAAAGGCACTTGGGCGAGTGTCTATGGCCCTCATACACAGGTTAAATGTCTACTAAAAACCTTGATTTTCGGCATATGTAAAAAGGACATAATAATGCATTCCCAGATGGGATTTCAGCTCCATCAATCACATAGTTTAACAGTCACAGGGCTTAAAGGTGGCAAAAAGTCCAAATATTGGGTCTCTGTGGGCCTTTTAGATATCTCGATGTGGCTTTCAAATTAAAGCTTCAGACTTAAAATTTGTTACATACTAAGATTACACATAGAATATGTATCTAATAAAGTTTGAAACTTCTCAGACTTACCATTTCCAAGTTACAGAGCAAAATATGTGAAAAATGTCTTAAAAGGGTCACTCAGGTGGGTGTTTAAGGTCCTCATACACAGGTTAAATGTCTACTTGAAGCCTTGATTTTTGGCACATGTAAAAAGAACATAATAATGTATTCCCAGATGAGATTTCAGCTCTATCAGTCACATAGTTTAACAGTCATGGGCCTTAAAACTGGCAAAAAGTCCAAATAGTGGGTCTCTATGGGGCCTTTTAGAGACCTCAATGTGGCCTTCAAATTAAAGCTTCAGACTTAAAATTTGTCACATACTAAGATTACACATAGAATATGCATCTAATACAGTTTGAAACTTCTTAGACGTACCATTTCCAAGTTACAGGGCAAAATATGTGAAAAATGTCTAAAAATGGTCACTCGGATGGGGATTTATGGTCCTCATACACAGGTTAAATGTCTTCTTAAAGCCTTAATTTTTGGCACATATATAAATAACATACCAATATCTTCCCAGATAGGATTTGAGCTCTATCAGTCACATAGTTTGACAGTCACAGGGCTTAAAAGTAGCAAAAAGTCCAAATATTGGGTCTTTGGGAGCCTTTTAGAGACCTCAATTTGACCTTCAAAATTAAAGCTTCAGACTTAAAATCTGTTACATACTAAGATTACACATAGAATATATATCTAATACAGTTTGAAACTTCTCAGACTTACCATTTCCAAGTTACAGGGAAAAAGATGTGAAAAATGTCTTATAAGGGTCACTCGGGTGGGTGTTTATGGTCCTGATACACAGGTTAACTGTCTATTAAAGGCCTAAATGTTGGGGCACATATAAGAAAACACATAGATATATTCCCAGATGATATTTAACTTAGATGAGAGACATAGTTTGAAAGCTACAGTGCTTGAAGATGGCAAAAAGTGCATAAATTGGGTCTCTGTGGGCACTTTTGAGACCTTAAGTCGACCCCTTTGGGTAAACCTACAGCCCTAAAATTTTCTACAGACAAGGATTACATATCAAAGTTATACCTAGCGCAGTTTGAGACTCATCAGAATTACCACTTCCAAATTATAGGGCAAAATATGTGAAAAGTATAGCAAAAAATCCCTAAGTGGGGGTATTTATGGGCCTCAAACACAATTTTCTCCTCAACTTAAAGTCGTGATTTTCGGCACATGTACTAAGAACATATTAATGTGTTGTCAGGTAAAATTTCAGCCAGCTGAGCATCATAGTTTGTGACCTACAGGGCTCTAAGTGGCCAAAAGTCCAATTTCTGACCTTAAGGTGGCCATAAGTTCTTTTTTACTGGGAGTTTAAGGTCACCTTAAAATAGGGATCTTCCTTTGGGCACCCTTAACATGTGTACCAAGTTTGAAAAAAAAATATTAATTTGTTTTTGAGTTATCGCGTCCACAAGGAAATTTCTACGGCGGCGGCGGCGGCGCGACGGACCTGAATCCAATATATCCCCGACTTTCGTCTGGGGATATAATAACACTTAAAGGTCATGGGCAAAGATTATACAAGTGTCACCAATAGTCACACATAGAGAAAATGTAAAAAGAAAATTTAAGTAGAACTAAGTAGAAGAAAATGTAAAAAGAAAATTTAAGTAGAACTAAGTAGAAGTAGAACATTTAATAGCAGTTGACAGCAATAATTTGTAAAGTAAAAGTTATTAAGTTGTAAAATTTGTTAATTGATCAAGCAGGTGCCAAATCCTTCTTAAATCTCCGATATAGATTTAAGTCAACTTAGTGGTTTGGGAAACATAATCAGAGAGATGCATGTTTCAAATCCAACACCGCCCCAGATCCCTGTATTTGCTTAAAGTTATAAACCCACATATATAGGTTTTCAATCAAGCTAAAATTTTCTAAAACTTACACGTCTTTGATGTTTTTTTGCTTCTAAGTCTGTTATATCATCATTCATGTCTTGGTGATCACTTCTGTCTCTGCAATTTGACAGTAGTTTATTATAACACTAGCAGAATAGATAGTCACAGCTTCATTCTCTATCATGACATAAATATTTTCAGATTATACATAAACCTGGCTGGTGTGTAGAACAAGTAGTAGGAAAAAATAGAGTTTTGATTGTGAGATTGTCACTAGAAATGGAAGTCAGCTGTATCCAGACTAATAGTTGATATATAAAGGGTTGGCCAATTTATAACAACAGAAAGCAAAACAATGATTGGCTTATTTGAGACTGCAGATTCATTTTGTTTTCAAAACAAGGCCACAATTGCTCTCAGGCAAGCTTTTTTAGGCATTTACATATTGTGCAATCTGACAAACCTAGCTGCAATATTTTAAGTTCTAGCAGCTATGGCGGCCATGTTTTTTTAAATGTGGAAAAACTTTTTCACAGACATGTTTTCACAGCCATAAACATTCTCTGCAAATAAATGAATGAGATATAAATGTTTATGTAAACACAGAAGATGTTTCATAATCTTGCAACCCTCGCCTTTGACCAATGGAAGAAAAAAATGCAATTGTAACATTTTTTAATTAAGAAGTTTAAGACTGAAAAGTATTTAAAGCATTGCCACAGCAACAGCTGAAAATTTGGTAAAAATACATGTATTGGTTTAGGCTGTGGAACACCCACAAAGCTTAAGACCCAAAAATATTAAAACTGTTGCTATGGCAACAGTTGTTGCCAGATACACTCCATAACATAAGCAGCTCAAGATCCTCCCCGGGGTAAACATATCCTGAAAATGTGGTAAAACTCCATGTATGGGTTTAGGTCGTGGAATACCCACAAACTTTAAGACTCAAAAATCTTAAATGTGTCACCCCCACAACTAGGGGTGATACTTGCGAACCAAATTGATTTGTGAATCAAGCTCTGGGAACCAAATCAATCACGTATCATCATGTATCATCATGTAAACTGTGAAAGTTACTATGTTTTTCTTTCCTTTTTGATATTGCATAAAGTGCCAAATAAATTACACTGAATCATAAAAAATAAAATTGACTACAATTTACCTGGAATCTGTGGAATCAATGGACTCATCATCAGAGTAAGAAAAATTCAAGCCATTCTTTCTGCGCAGTTTAGGAGTTCCTGTGGGTGTGTGCTGATACTTTGATGGCACATGAATATTGTTTTCAATTATTTGTCGTCTCCTCAAAACAGATTTGGTCTTGGGATCACAGTTATCTACAACAAAAATTCAGTAGAATTCATCTATGTCACCAGCTTTAGCTATAGACTGAAACAGATGAAATTCAAAACCACAAACATTATACTGGACTGACACAAATAGTCAGCTAACTTGCATTTCTTAGGCCACCTTGTTTAAAAATAAACTAGACCCATGCATCCAAAAACCGATGCAAATCTGTATCCACCGGAAAGACAACTCACCAAAGCCAGTGAACCATCGTTTGACCTTGAAGGAGGGGCCCAAGGTCAAATATGACCACATCAGAAGATTCCCAGCCAATGATTTCCTATAACTTGGTTTCACATTGCAAACCTCTAGGACCAACAAAAAGTGAGTTATAAGCACTTTTAAGTTTAGCTATCCTCGTTTGACCTTGAAGGAGGGCCCAAGGTCAAATCTGACCACATCAAAAGATTCCCAGCCCATGATTTCCTATAAGTTGGTTTCACACTGCAAACCTCTAAGACCAATAATAAGTGAGATATAGGCACTTTTGAATTAAGAGCTTCAAGGTCAAATGTCTGCAAGGTTTTAGAGGACATATATATGTGTTATACATATCAGTGATATCACCTATGAAGAGATTCAACCTTCTATCATGTATGAGAACCAGCCACTAAAAAAAGGTAAATAATTTTCAAAGAAATGCCCACTGCAGCCATCTTGTTTTTCAGAATAAGACTAATTGCAGTCCCGGAGAAGCTTACCTCGCAATGAAGATACCCTGCAAATTTGGTGAACCTAGCTGGTACAGCTTTCCTCTGAGAGCATTAACGCCGAAAATCTCTCTACGTGTGGTGGCGGCGTAGCGAAGGCTAAACCAAAGTATCCACCAGATGCCTCCGGTGAATACAAGTTGAGCACGCACTTATGATTAACTTTTTAAAAATATATTTGGAAATGTAAAAAGACCCTTAAAATCAGGACAAAACAGTTATTACTGGAACTTGAAGTTTACCTTAAGCAGAGCACATTCTGTATTACCCGTTACCTCCTATGTCAAATCTGAATTTAAGCTAAGCCCTATTTAGAACATTGTCCAGAAAGAGAAAAGTTTAAACTCAATAAACTGTATAAGCAGAAATTTTATTCAAAAGAAGCTTTCACCAATTCTTCATTTTTAATATTTTCACAAGATTTTCACTTAGTCTAATGCCTAGTTTCTACTTAACGTATTAATACAAATTAAAAATTTCACAAGGAATTAATATTCACTATCTAAACTCAATAGCTAAAATAGCATCAGAGATGCCCATACCCCACAGCCTGTCGAAATAATTTCAACACCATGAGATATAGCAGTAGTGTGCAAACAGTACAAAGAGGCTGATACTTTCAGGGAATTGTTAGCTATATAAAGCTCCAAATAATGTTTAAGTAGATAAAATAACATCTAAGAGCAAGAAAATGTATGCAAAGATAAACTATTAAAACAAGACAATTCAATAGCTAGATGACAGCATTAACCAATACACTAAATATAGCATCAGAGATGCCCATACCCCACAACCTGGGGAAATAGTTTTCAACACCATGAGATATAGAAGTAGTGAAAACAGTACAAAGATCGGGATACTTTCAGAGCAGTGTCAAGGTCTAAATGATGTTTAAGTAGAGAAAATAACATCTAAGAGAAACAAAATGTTGGCAAAGATAAAGTATTAAAACACAACAATTCAATAGCAAGATGACAGCATTAATCAGTAAACTAAAACTATGATGCACACCTACAACCCCTAAGCAATGTCCCCACCAACTATCAACTTCCTACACTTTACAGTTTCAGAGATATTGCCTAGACAAAATTTTAAAGGTCAAGGTCACTACAGCAAGGTCAAATGTCAAATCAAGGTCACACCATGACATTGCACACCTACAACCCCCATCCAATGTCCCTAGTAAGTATCAATTTCCTACACCTTACGCTTTCTCAGATATAACCCGGACAAGATTTTATAGGTCAAGGTCACTACGGCAAGCTCAAAGGTCAACACAATGATGTTGCACACCTACACCCCCAACCAATGTCCCTAACAAGTATCAACTTCCTACACCTTACAGTTTCAGAGATATAGCCCAGACAAGCTTTTATAGGTTAAGATCACTACAGCAAGGTCAAAGGTCAAATCAAGGTCACATGATGTTGCAGACCTACACCCCCTAACCAATGTTCCTACCAAGTATCAACTTCCTACACCTTACAGTTTCCGAGATATAGTCCAGACAAGATTTTATGAGTCAAGGTCAAATCAAGGTCACACCATGACGATGCACACCTACAACCCCCAACCAATGTCCCTACCAAGTATCAACTTCCTACACCTTACACTTTCAGAGATATAGCCCGGACAAGATTTTATAGGTCAAGGTTTCTGAGATATGGTTTCTGAGATACAGCCCGGACAAACTTTTTCCCCCGCTGCAAACCCGCCCACCCATCCGGACACCATGGGTGAAAATAATAACCCGACAGCCCTTAAGGGCTGTGGAGTAAAAAGTAATGGCCATTGACAATTTTAACTTATACAATAATTCCGTTATATATACTGAGGAGTTTAAGGTTACCCTAAAATAGAACACATCTATGGGATCAGTTACACCTAAGTACCAAATTTGAAGGAAATACATGGTGGCATTTTTGAGATACTGTACAGAAACAAAAAAAAACAAAAAAAAACTTAAATCTTTGTAATTCTTTTAATACTGGTAGCTCAAGATCACATTAACCTAGGGCACACCTTTAAGACCTGAGACAAATTCATGGCAAATTTAAATGTCATTTTGAATGGACCTTTTTTTGAAATACAATCCAGAAACCAAAAGCCTTACTCAATGATAAATCTGTCATTCCTGAGAGTTTTAGGTCATCTTAACATCACTTACATCCACATACCAACTTTAAATAAATCCCTCAATTAGTTTTTACTTGTTATATCCACATACCAAATTTGAAACAAATTTGTCAAGTAATGTTTGAAATAATGTACAGAAACAAAAACCCTTTAAGTAATATTAACTCTGCTATAACTGTGTGGTGAAGGTTACCTTAATGTAGGGTAAACCTTAAAGATCAGTTACATCCATAGGCCATACTCGATTTAATTTCTGAAGTTATTTTTGAGTCAGGGAAACAACAACTGTTACTAATGGGAGTTTAAGTTCCTTAAAGATATGGCAGGGGTTCGGAATGTAAAGCGGCCACAAAATTACAAGTGGGAGAAATAGATAGAAGTGTTGAATATGCAACAGTTTTGCCAGATGTTACCAAAAAGCTAATCAGCTCCAATCTGTGCAGGGGTTTAAATTGTAAAGCACCCACAAAAGTACAATTTGAAAAAAGTGTTGTCAACAGTTGTCAGATATTGCTGATCAGTTCCAATCCATGTAAAGGTTTGGAATGTAAAATACCCACAAAATATCAAGTCGAAACAGAAAAAAGGTGTTCCCATGGCAACAGTTGTTGCCAGATATTGCCAAAAAGTTTATCGACTCCACTTTACCTTGGGACAAACATAGCCTGAAAATTTGGTCAATATCTTGGATTTTGAAAGTGACGTCCCAAGAAACTACAAGCTCAAAAAATAGAGAAAGTGTCGCCATATCAACTGTTTCAACTGTTGCCAAAAACATAATCACTTCTAGATCCTCCTGCAACAAACATATCCCAAAAATCTGGTTAAAGTCTGAGTCTGTAATGCAAAACACCTGAAAAATCACAAGTCCAAAACAGAAAAGGTGTTGCTATCGCATGGTTCCAGTCATGGTTTTTCATATCTAAAACATGCTTTGAATCACTTGCACAGTATTTAAGATATTGACCAAAACTTGCCAGACTTAAAGTGACTATAGCTATATCTACATGCAAATTTTGAATGAAATCCATCAAGCCATTTTTGAATACTCTGCAGAAACAAAGAAAAACTTAAACTCCATAAAAATTCCTTTATACATGGGAGTATGGGAGTTTAAGGTCACCTTAAAATAGGGCACACTTCTAGGGCAGTTACATCTACATGCTAAAATGAATTGAATCTGTAAAGCTGTTTCTGAGATACTGTCCAAAAACAAAGTATGACGAGGGACAAAGACACCAGTGATGGAGGATAAAGCAATCCCTATGTTCCCCCAGCATAGATATTGGGGACACAAAAAAGTGATTTTTTTTTTCTGAAGAGATAGCAAATGGAAAATTTAATACCTTACCTAGTGGACAGATGCATTTGTCTGGCGCCCTGTCGGTCTCGCCAAACATTAGAAAAAAACGTCCTGAGCTGGGCTCTGGCCGGGACTGGTAGTGTCCTGTTCACTTGCCAGGTGGCTGTATAGCCTCCCTGCTGGTGTACTGCACATGCATGCGCATGCGCTCTTCCTCTTTTTGTTGCCTACCCTAGAAAATTCCCCTTGGCTTTGAGTAGCGGGGAAGAAAACTATCACTACACCCCTGGATCCATTAGAATCATGGCAATCCAGAAGCAAGGATGGTCTAAGGAAACCCCTCCCTAGAATGCCTTAGAAGCTGCAAAGGCCCTGACATCATGAGCTCTGACTTGATGTAAGTTCTAGGCTTCCTCATCTGAGAGCTGGTAGCATAGCAGTACAGTTTGTTTGATCCAGGAAGAGATAGTGGAAGGGACAATATCCTGAAGGACATGAAAACCAGATCTTTATCTTTGCGAGATCCTTGGTTCTGTCCAAATAGTAACGTAAGGCTCTTACGGGGCAGAGTGACTTGTCTTCCGTAAGAGACTTATCTAAAGAGGGAGCCAAGGCTGGAATGACTACCAGAGCCACACAGGCAGGACCCTCCCGAGCTAGCTGATTCTTGGACAAGAAACTGGGTGAAGGGTAAAGGGACACCTGACTCCAGTTTTCCTGGTGCCTAATATTCTTATATAGCCAGGCATGAATTTCACTGCGTCTCTTGCCTGAATCCAAGGCTAACAGAAAGACTGTCTTAAAGGTCAAGTGTTTAAGAGAGGCCTTTCGCATGGGCTCAAATGGAGCCTTAGTTAACTGGTGGAGCACCTGTGAAAGGTTCCAGGTGGGTACACCCCGCCTTCCTTTTGGTTTATCTCTATGAAAACTGTCCGACAAATGTGTTAAGTTTTCGTCCTTGCTAATATTTAGTTTATCATTGCCCACCAAATTGGCAATGGCCGTCCTATAGCCTTCAATGGTACTGGGTTGCAGTTTTCTCTGTTTGAAAAGGTGCAAAAGAAAATCCGCAATTTGGTTCACAGAGGGCGACCGGAAGTCCACCTCATGTGATTCACACCATTTGACAAAAATGGCCCACTTTGATTTGTAGACAGCTCTGGTTGAGAGTCTCTGAGGAGCTTCAATTCTTGCTGCCACTTCGTCAGAGAACCCTCGTTCTTGAATGGCAGAGGCTCTAGGAGCCAAGCATGCAGGTTCAGATTGCTGAGGTTCTGGTGAAGAAGCCCGTTGAAGGGTTGTGTCACCAGATCCTTGTGTAGAGGGAGCCTAAAAGGAATTTGAACCAATCGACTGACCAGGTCCCAAAACCAAGGCATGTTGGGCCATCCTGGAGCAATCCGAATCATTCTGCGACAGCCTTGATCCACCACCTTGGAGATTACTTGGCTGAGAAGGGAAACTGGGGGGAAGGCATAGCCGTCCAGATTCTCCCATGGCAGACTCAGGGCATCTACTCCCCAGGCTGTTGGATCCGGTACCGGTGACACAAATTTGGGGAGTTTGTGATTGAAACGGGTTGCAAACAGGTCTACATGTGGTCAGGCCCATCTTGAGCACAAGAGATTGAACACCTGCTGAGATAGGGACCACTCCGTTTGGATCACTTGGTTGTGTCTGGACAACTTGTCTGCTATCACATTCAAGCGACCTGGAATGTGTCATGCCCTCAGAACTATTCCTCTGGGGTGACACCAGGACAGGACACAAAGAGAGCCTGATCTCATACTGCCCTCCTTGTTGATGTAAGAAACCACAGTTGTGTTGTCAGGCCAGGAAGACTGCTTTTAACTCCAGAAAATTGATGTAGAGGTGGCTTTCTGTATTTGACCAAACGCCTCTTGCAGTGGGGTCCCCTAAGTATGCGCCTAGCCTTCGTTTCAGGCATCTGTAAACATTTGAAGGGCGTGTTGGAGGGGATGCAAATTTTGGCCCCAAAACACGTTGTCCTCATTCAACCACCAATCTAGATGTGGGTTTGGAGACTTGGGCAAAGGAATGGTCTTTTCCAAACTCTCGGGTACATGCCAATCTCGCTTCAGATGCCATTGTATGGGACTCATGTGAAGGCAACCTGACCACACCTGTTTCTCTGTTGCTGTAAGCAGGCCTATCAGAGACATGAACTGTCTGACTGTGCAACCTTTCCGACTCTTGATGAACCTTAGTTTCTGTTGAAGGGTAACCCACCTTTCCTGAGTGAGTAAGACACGACCGGTCAACAGGTCGAACCAGTAAACGACATAATTGAAAACCTGTTGAGGAGTCAATTCCGATTTCTTCAGGTTTACTACCCATCCTAACTGGTGGCAAAGGGCCAAGTCTGTAGGGAAAATCAGAATGTTTCTGGGGTCTCCATTTTGAAAGTTCCTGGGCAGAGATACAGATTTAGCTGACTGAGGCCCAAAATCGATCTCCACTTGTTGTTGGGTTTCGGCACTAGAAATAACCGGTTCTAAAAGGCTAGGGATGACCTGACAACCATTTTCTCTATTACCAACTTTTGCATCAGAGCCAGCAATGTCTCTTTGAGGAACCAGTTCTTGACCGGGTTGTATAGCCGCTCTGGACCACTGGTGACCTTGTGAGAGGTGGTCTCAGTTTGAAAGGTAGTGTGTAACCCTTGAATTTGCACCCATATTTTCCCACATTTGCCAAAAACTTTGTAAGTGACCTCCCACACTGAGATTATTTACAACACTGGGGCCACTTAGCACAATTGGGGCAGAAAGACACAGATCGACACAAGATACACCTTTGACATGCTTTATTCCGTTCTTCAAGGACCAGGTCTTACACCTTTCTTTTGCGGTGGCCCACGTATATCTGCAGAATGAACATGACAAACAACAGGACATAATACAGTTTGGTTCTGTCTTTGCTTTTGTAAAAGTGTCTTTTGAGCATGATGTGATGTTAACACATTAACTGTTTTTGACTGAACTAACCAGTCCGACTAGTTTACATGATCTTTTACTGTTGTCGGACTTACACAATAATTGTCATTTAAATTTTTGGTATTGTCGTGATCCTCTGCCTCTACCACGACTTCTGGATCTGCTACACCCAAACTGCCTCCAAGGTTGTTGTGATGGCTGTTGTCCAGCAGAGGCATGACCAGAACTTTCACGGGGATCATATGGTCTATATCTGTTTCTTGAATGCCAATTAGCGTGCTGCTGGGCACCTGGACCGGGTCCTGCAGCTACACTAGCAGAGTCATGTTTAGCAATATCCTGCTCTGCTTGACAAATAATATTATCCCGGAAGAGACCATACCTGAAGAGGGGGGCATTTCGCAAATGAAGCCATGTATCCTGTTTCACTCCGGGTTTAATGTGATCCAAGTAGACGTCTCTTCGGAGCAGAATTAGGTTGGCAAGATGGACACAGGAACTGTCTGCCAAGTGCTGAAGAGCCATACCCATTGCCCCGGATACACTTTCATGAAATCTTTTAGGTCATTGAGAGCACCGGAAACTTATTTAGGTGCCTTGCCCTTGTTTATCCTAGAACACAACATGTTAATATGACCAGACATCCAGTCTTGAAGTTCAGTAGAACACCTGTTAAAACCAGATGCGTGGTTTAAGATGTAGGTATTTTCCCGGGCACACTTTTCCCACCTTCTAAGGTATTCCTGGGAAATTGGTCTAGAAGGCGGACCGGAAGGAGGGTAGGCTGAAGCTTTGGTAATCCTGGGGAACTGAGAGTTCACTTTAAATTCCACATATTGCCAACTAAACACAGATCTACCGGGACGATGTGGTCCATCAGGCTTGACTAAATGCATCTGGCACCAACCAGCTTGAGATTTCGGTACCTTTACAAATTGGTCCTTTTTTAGTCCGGCTGAATCTTGTGATCTTGAAGGATATCCCTCTGCAACTGTGCAATTCAGATGCTCCAGCTTCTGGTAAAGCCAATCGTCAGTGGCGTGTGTCCGTTAGGGAAGTACCGTTTTTATAAATTATCACTGTTCAATGCAATATCTTTAATTTTGACGGCCTCTCCGTCTCCCTCTTTACAGTTTTCAATCCACAATCAACTTTTCTATTTATTATACCCCCTTTTGACAAAATTATTAGATAACTACACATAAAAATTGCCTATTTTATCATATTATCCCCTTTTATCGCTCACATTTCCCATTATCGGGGACCATCACTCTCACAATATACACCCACTAACCACAGAATTCCTCAAATTTTATGTTCAGTTTTTACACTTAAAGCCCCCCCAAGTTCTCAAAAATGATTTTTCTCCATATTCTACTGACAATCCAACCAGTCATTGCTGTATATCAGCACCATATTAACTCAACCATCCAATGTCCTGATGTTGTCAGTTTCTGCCCCTTCAAACCCCCCACCACCACCTTCTGTTTACATTTCACCATCAGATCCTCAATATTTATTCCACCAGCTCTGTCACCCTCCCGTCTGTTAATCCTACTCCTCCTTGCCGGTGATATTAACCCAAACCCAGCACCACCCAAGTGTCTGAATATCACCTACGCAAACATAAGATCAATAAACAACAAATACCCGGCCATTGCAAAATTTATCTTTGACAATGATGCTGATCTCTTTGCCATGTCGGAGACCTGGATAAGACATGACATCACAAGGGCCAACTTGTCGGAAATCACCCCACCAGGTTACAGTCTGTATCAACAGTCTCGAGTGGCTCGCCGTGGCGGAGGACTGGGGTTTTTCGTTAAAGATGGACTGGATGCATCCGCTGTTTCTACAAAGACCTGCTCCACCTTTGAAAACTTCCTCATCAAGATATCCCTGAACAAGGAATCCTTTTACTTCTTGAACATTTACAGACCACCTTCCTCAAGTACTTCTACCTTTTTCAAACATTTTCAATCACTTTTGGAGGACATTCACCTCACCACAGAAAATCTGGCCATCATCGGCGATTTCAATTTTCACCTTGAAACAACATTCAAAAACCTTTCACTCACTGATCAATTCATTTGACTTAATTCAGAAAGTTAATTTCCCTACTCACATTCACGGACATACCCTCGATCAGGTCTTAACTAAATCCAACAATGACAATATTTCTAACGTCCATACCACTGATGCTTTTTCCGACCATCTCTCAGTTAGTTTCACTCTAAACTTTTTAACCCTTAGATCTCAGAATAATGCTACTGTCTCCTTTCAAAAATACCATAAAATCGCCAAAGAGAAAATGAAAGCAGATCTCCTTGCTTCAGAACTGATCAATAATCCAGCCAAAGAACCTGATACTCTCTACAAACAATATCACTCCACCTTGTCGACCCTTATTGACAAACATGCTCCACTACACACTAAACATACCAAGGCAAAGTACATCCCAGGATGGGTTAACGACACTGTAATTGCGGCAACAGAGACCAAACGTTTGTTTGAACGCATTTGGCGAAGAGATAAATCCACCTTCAATAGATCCCGGTAGTCCATCAATATAACAGAATCTGCATGCAAGCCAAATCTCAATTCCTTAAAGCGAAAATTCAGGACAATCACACCAATCCACAAAAATTATGGCGTGTCCTGGGCGATGTGTTGCACAGACTCCCAGCCAAGATCCTCCCATCGATAAAGCCCCCTCAGCTTTTGGCTGACAGGTTTGTGGAGTTCTTCACAGAAAAAATAGAAAAAATACGCTCAACTTTCTCTGCTTCTGCCAATTTGCAACACATCACCCCTGACTCTCCTCCCCCTATGTTCTCCACTTTTTCGACTGTAACAGAGGATCAAGTTACTAAAGTTATTACCAATTATCCTAGTAAATCATGTTCCCTAGACCCTTGGCCTACTTTCCTTATTCTGGATTATCTGGATATTCTGATTACCCCCATCACCTCAATAATCAATGCTTCTCTTGAGCAAGGTATGTGTCCAAACTTTTCCAAGCAGGCCCGTGTTACCCCTATCCTCAAAAAACCATCCCTAGACAAAGAAGTTTTTAAAAACTACAGGCCTGTCTCAAATTTAAACTTTATCTCAAAGATTCTTGAAAGGGTAGTAACCGTCCAGCTACAAACTCATCTTGATGAACCTGGTCTTATGGCTTATAGAAAACACCACTCAACTGAAAGCGCCCTCCTTAATATACAAAATGATATTCTTCTCAACATGGCCAAGGGTTCTGTCACTGCCCTTACCCTTCTGGATCTATCCGCCGCTTTCGATACCATCGACCGCACCATTCTCCTGGACAGACTCAATGTTTATTATGGACTCAGTGAGCTTGCATTTGGCTGGTTCAAATCATACCTGTCGTGAAGGACACACTCGGTCAAGGTAGGTAGTACTCTCTCGCATCCTGCTGCGCTCCACTATGGAGTACCCCAGGGCTCTGTCCTTGGACCAATCCAGTTCTCTCTCTACACTAACCCAATCGGCTCAATCATTCATTCCCACAGTAGCATCGACTACCACTTTTACGCCGATGATACCCAGTTATACATTACACTTTCACCAGAAAATTTCTCACTCTATCCAAAAACTAAAGAACTGCCTAAACGACATTCAAAATTTCATGTTCACAAATAAATTAAAACTTAACACAGACAAAACAGAGTTCCTTCTCATAGGCTCCCGAAAAAATCGTAACCAGCTCCTCCCTCACTTCCCTATCAATATTCTGGGAAATCAGGTCTCACCAGCACAAAGTGTCAGGAACCTCGGAGTGGTGTTAGCCTCTAATTTCACTTTCTCAAACCATGTGTCACAGGTCATTAAGTCCACTAGAGTACAAGCGAGAGACCTCTACAGAATTCGTCCCCTTCTAGACCTGAATACATCAGTGCTGTTAGCGAATGCTTTGGTGAGCAGCAGGCTGGACTACTGCAATTCACTCTTCTTATCGCTCACTGATTTTGAGTTAAGGAGATTGCAGCTAGTCCAAAACTCACTCTGCAGGGTTGTCACCCATTCCTCTAAATTCTCTCACATTACCCCTCAACTAAAAAAATTCCACTGGCTACCAGTTAGATACAGGGTACAATTTAAAATTGGTCTTATTACATACAAAATTCTCACCCAGGGTCAACCAGTTTACCTAAGAGATTTAATCCACCCCTACACCTTCTTTAGAAATACAAGGCGAAGTACCCCAAAACTCAAGTTCCTTCAAACCCCCACTTTTGATTGTTGAGTTCACAAATCAATTAAACACTTTTCTAATTCCTTCAGTCACTATGCCCCTGCCCTTTGGAACTCTTTCCCGCTCCATGTAAGAAATAGTCCCTCTGTTGCATCTTTTAGGAAGCACCTCAAAACTCACCTCTTCAGCTCTAGCTTCCCAACTTAGTCTTCCTTCCCTTCCGGTCACACCCACAATCCTGGATTACCGACCTTGAACGCCCCTCGACTTCCATATGATAATGATTTTGTTTAATTAGCGCACTGAGTTCCTCATTGTGGGGAAGATATTGCGCTTGCAAAGCAGTAGATTAGATAGATTTAGATTAGGTGGCATAGCCACTGAAATCCTGCTGGGTCTCTTGGGATTCTTTCCCTTCCATGGGTTATTTGTTTTATCTGGTTCAGAAAAATCGCTCTCGAATGTGGGGATGTGGTCCTATCCCACGAAAGAGTGTACTAACCTCACTGTTTCTCTGTAATTAAGTTCTTCAGTTTGTTCTGGCTTGTCTAGAGATTCAGTATTGTCTTCAGAATCAGAAACACTACCTGAAAAGTCTGGGTCAGATTCATGAGTTTCAGATAGAGGAATATCATCAGCTTCCAGTGGACCAGTAAAAGACAGTGGATAAGGTTGACTGAAAACTTCTGAAGGTTGACAGAAAGCTTCTGCACCAGTAGGGTAGAATGAAGAAAGGTCCTGACTGGAAGAACCAGAGCTATGAGCAGAAACAGAGCGATCTTGACTGGTAGATGGTTTAGCAAAAGTCTGTGAGCTAGGCTCCAGAGCCGAGCTGCCTTGAACAGACATCCCTGGCTTAGCAGGGACCGGTGGTTTAGATGTGTCTTGTGTACCAGTAGCAGAAGACACTGGGTTTTTGACAGATTCCTTCTTACCGGTGGAGTGTGGTTTGACCGGTGATTACACCATTATATGGCCACAAGAGCCTCCTCATTGGCCTTTCTTCGCACCAGGTGATGCCATGATGATTCACCACACAAATGAAAACAAAAAACTAGAAATAGGACGCCCTGTTGATAGTAGCTGCGACATATGAATAGAAACAGGATAGCATAGAAGAACACACATTATCATGTGTAATGTCCACCCCATGAACCTTTTGCCAAAATTGTACAGTAGTCTTACAAAACCCTGGTTCATTTGTAAAATATATCAATGATGCTTAAATATTTATTAGTGTACATGTAAATTATTTCAGCTTCATGCCTTTTTGCATTGGTTGGGTCGAAAATTTTGACGAAGTCACTCTATCTTGCACGGTTAAGAAGATAGAAGAAAATTTCTGTTTTTCTATTTTTGGCAAAAATTCGAAAATTCAAAATGGCCGCCATATTTGGGAAGAGGAAAATTTTTTGAAAATTGCCAAGAGTACATTTCTTAGATACCCTATGGGTCGAAAATTTCAACGAAATAACTCTATTTTGCACGGTTAAGGAGATAGAAGCAAATTTGTGTTTTTCCATTTTGGGCAAAAATTCGAAAATTCAAAATGGCCGCCATATGTGGGAAGAGGAAAATTTTTGAAAATTGCCAAGAGTACATTGCTCAGATACTCTGTGGGTCGAAAATTTCGACGAAATCGCTCTATCCCACACGGTTAAGGAGATAGAAGCAATTTTGTGTTTTGCCATTTTTGGTAAAAATTCGAAAATTCAAAATGGCCGCCATTTTTGGGGAGGGGAAAATTTTTTGAAAATTACCAAGAGTACATTGCTCAGATACCTGTGGGCTGAAAATTTTGACGAAATCGCTCTATCTCGCACGGTTAAGGAGATAGAAGGAAATTCGTGTTTTGCCATTTTTGGCAAAAAATTCGAAAATTCAAAATGGCCGCCATTTTTGGGGAGGGGGGAAATTTTTTGAAAACTGCAAAGATTACATTCCTTAGATACCCTGTGGGTTGAAAATTTCGACGAAATCGCTCTATCTCGCACGGTTAAGGAGATAGAAGGAAATTCGTGTTTTGCCATTTTTGGCAAAACATTCGAAAATTCAAAATGGCCACCATTTTTGGGGAAGGGAAAATTTTTTGAAAATTGCAAAGAGTACATTCCTTAGATACCCTGTGGGTTGAAAATTTCGACGAAATCGCTCTATCTCGCACAGTTAAGGAGATAGAAGCAAATTTGTGTTTTGCCATTTTTCGCAAAAATTCGAAAATTCAAAATGGCCATTTTTGGGGAGGGGGAAAATTTTTTGAAAATTGCAAAGATCAAACTCCTTAGATACCCTGTGGGTTGAAAATTCGACGAAATCGCTCTATCTCGCACGGTTAAGGAGATAGAAGGAAATTCGTGTTTTGCCATTTTTGGCAAAAAATTCGAAAATTCAAAATGGCCGCCAATTTTGGGGAGGGGAAAATTTTTTGAAAATTGCAAAGAGTACATTCCTTAGATACCCTGTGGGTTGAAAATTTCTACGAAATCGCTCTATCTCGCACGGTTAAGGAGATCGAAGCAATTTTGTGTTTTGCCATTTTTGGCAAAAATTCGAAAATTGAAAATGGCCGCCATTTTTGGGGAGGGGAAAATTTTTTGAAAATTACCAAGAGTACATTGCTCAGATACCCTGTGGGCTGAAAATTTTGACGAAATCGCTCTATCTCGCACGGTTAAGGAGATAGAAGGAAATTCGTGTTTTGCCATTTTTGGCAAAAAATTCGAAAATTCAAAATGGCCGCCATTTTTGGGGAGGGGGGAAATTTTTTGAAAATTGCAAAGATTACATTCCTTAGATACCCTGTGGGTTGAAAATTTCGACGAAATCGCTCTATCTCGCACGGTTAAGGAGATAGAAGGAAATTCGTGTTTTGCCATTTTTGGCAAAAAATTCGAAAATTCAAAATGGCCGCCAATTTTGGGGAGGGGAAAATTTTTTGAAAATTGCAAAGAGTACATTCCTTAGATACCCTGTGGGTTGAAAATTTCTACGAAATCGCTCTATCTCGCACGGTTAAGGAGATCGAAGCAAATTTGTGTTTTGCCATTTTTGGCAAAAATTCGAAAATTCAAAATGGCTGCCATTTTTGGGGAGGGGAAAATTTTTTTTTTTAATTGCCAAGAGTACAATGCTCAGATACCCTGTGGGTTGAAAATTTCGACGAAATCGCTCTATCTCGCACGGTTAAGGAGATAGAAGCAAATTTGTGTTTTGCCATTACATTCCTTATGCCCCTGTTCCACCAAAGGACTAAGCCCCGACCCTGTCCCCGACCCTTAATCGTGGACAGTCTGTGAAAAAAAAAGGTAATATGGGCGGGACTACTGAAAGTCTTGGATTAAGCTCAGATCGGCCTGAGGAGGCTCGAGACTGGTCTGGGACTAAGAACCGATTGAGCCATTTTTCTAGTCGTAGACAAACCGACTGGGTCCCAGGACGCCTCAGGCCTCCTGGGACTAAGCCCCGACTAACCCACGATTAAGTCCCGACCCTCCAAGGTGTCCTGAGGCGTCCCCAGGCTTCCCCAGACCGAGATGGCCAATTCTTGTTTTGCAATGGGACTAAGGGTCGCAGGAGGCCTGGGACTAAGGCACTAAGGGTCTGGGACTAAGGGTCGGGGACTAAGGGTCGCAGGCAGCCTGGGACAACATAGGACTGTGTAAATTTGGTCTGAGGAGGCCTGAGGAAGCCTGGGACTGGACATTTTGTTTATGGCGGGAAAAAATAATCGGTTGGGGTCGGGAGAAATATCAAACATGTTTGATTTTTCACACGGCCTCAACCGACCACAACCGACCCTTACAGGACGCCTGGGACTAAGCAAATTTTTGTAACCGACCCCACAAAACCCTTAATCGGGAGCCTTAGTCGTGTGGTGGAACACCCACATTAGATACCCTGTAGGTCGAAAATTTTGACGAAATCGCTCTATCTCGCACGGTTTAGGAGATATGAGCACATTTGCCTTTTTCAGTACTCAAAATGGCCAATTACTCATTTATTTAATTAACTAGATTGGGCCAACTCGGCGCCAACATATCCCCAGACAGGTCATCACTCATGCCACAGGTTTTGATTGGGAATTTTTTATTTAATCCATTTGTTGTATGCCATAAATATTGGGAAAAGTTATATGAACTTCAGCACATCAACCTACTAAGTTTATATCTTCCCAAGGAAGATGGTGTATCCCCAGACGCCCAATACATAACTCAACAGATCATATTTTCAATCTACCTGCAATGATAACTCTGAACCTATTTTCAAAGTATTTAAATGATTGATGATTGAATGTCCATTCTAAATTAATAATCTCAAAAGAGCATATCTGTTTCTATATTTGTTGACAAATAAAATATTATTTTTAACTCAACTCATCATACTTTTCAATCTTCCTGCAAAGGGTAACTCTGAACCTATTTTCAAAGTATTTAAATGATTGATGATTGAATGTCCATTCTAAATTCATAATTCCAAAAGCGTATCTCTGTTTCTATAGTTGTTCACAAATAAAATATTATTTAAAAATCATATATTATTTATATTATTATTTTATTATATTATTTTTAGAATTTGCATTGTTTTTCAGTTATTCATTTCCTCAATTCCTATATATGTGGTCCATATATATGCAACCTAAATATGTGACACAATCTCAGTTCTGACTCCCTTTGTCTTAGATAATGAAGCAAACACCACCTCCCACCCCCACCCCACCTCTCTCCCCTTCTCCACACCTCTCTCACTATTACAGAAGATCTGTATACCTTTGTTTATTTAGTGTCACTCAATAGCTGGAGGTCCCAGAGGTGGGTGGGGGATGGGGGGTGGGACTACAAAGAGATGGAGTGCTGCAGCACAAATGGTAAACAAACACTTATAATATAAAAGGGGTAATCAAATACAAAAAGCTCAGTTACTCTTATCACTAAAATAAAATATATAAATAAGGAATGTCCAACAGGAAGATTATATACCTCCAGAATTAAATATAAATTATCAAACGACAAGAACAGATTTATAATAATAATTCAGAATTGAGAATTTTAAGTATGTGATTATCAATTGAAATGAGTTCATAACTGTAGGAGCTGTGTCAAAATTAAGGCAAGTTGAATAAAACTGGGCTAGTTGAGGGTTAAAAATCCCCTATTTTTACTACATAAGGCTATAATTTCATTAATATTTGGGACTTAAAGCTCACCAGAAAATAACAGCGTCCATTTTGCCTACTTGAATATGTTTAATCAGTTTCATATTAAAAAGTTAAAAACTCAGCAAGCAGAGAGATAACACACAAAAATAAGTTCTTAAAAGCCTAAGATAGCCATAACATTATTAATATTCAAAATTTAAATAGACAGGCACTTCCTTTGAAAAATTCAAAGATTTCAGCTCTATGAGCCACATAGTTTGACAGTTACAGGGCTTTAAAGTGGCATAATATCCATAAATTGGGTCTCTGTGGGCATTTTACAATTGTTAAAGAGACCTTAGCAATTAAACTACAGAACTGAAACTTTTTGGGGGACATACACAACAAACAAAAATTATATATAATACAGTTTAAGACTTGTCAAACTAAGCATTTCCAAATAACAGGGCAAAATACAGAAAAAACTGTCAAAAAAGGTCACTTGGGCAAGTGTCTATGGCCCTCATACACAGGTTAAATGTCTACTAAAAGCCTTGATTTTCGGCACATGTGAAAAGGACATAATAATGCATTCCCAGATGGGATTTCAGCTCAATCAATCACATAGTTTAACAGTCACAGGGCTTAAAGGTGGCCAAAAGTCCAAATATTGGGTCTCTGTGGGCCTTTTAGAGATCTCGATGTGGCCTTCAAATTAAAGCATCAGACTTAAAATCTGCTACATACTAAGACTACACATAGAATATGTATCTAATAATAAAGTTTGAAACTTCTCAGACTCACCATTTCCAAGTTACAGAGCAAAATATGTGAAAAATGTCTTAAAACGGTCACTCGGGTGGGTGTTAATGGTCCTCATACACAGTTTAAATGTCTACTTGAAGCCTTGATTTTTGGCACATGTAAAAAGAACATAATAATGTATTCCCAGATGAGATTTCAGCTCTATCAGTCACATAGTTTAACAGTCATGGGCCTTAAAACTGGCAAAAAGTCCAAATAGTGGGTCTCTATGGGGCCTTTTAGAGACCTCAATGTGGCCTTCAAATTAAAGCTTCAGACTTAAAATTTGTCACATACTAAGATTACACATAGAATATGTATCTAATACAGTTTGAAACTTCTCAGACTTACCATTTCCAAGTTACAGGGCAAAATATGTGAAAAATGTCTAAAAAGGGTCACTCGGGTGGGGATTTATGGTCCTCAAACACAGGTTAAATGTCTACTTAAAGCCTTGATTTTTGGCACATGTAAAAAGGACATAATAATGCATTCCCAGATGGGATTTCAGCTCCATCAATAACATAGTTTAACAGTCACAGGGCTTAAAGGTGGCAAAAAGTCCATATATTGGGTCTTTGGGAGCCCGTCAGAGACCTCAATTTGACCTTCAAATTAAAGCTTCAGACTTAAAATCTGTTACATACTAACATTACACATAGAATATATATCTAATACAGTTTGAAACTTCTCAGACTTACCATTTCCAAGTTACAGAGCAAAATATGTGAAAAATGTCTTAAAAGGGTCACTCGGGTGGGTGTTTATGGTCCTCATACATGGGTTAAATGTCTATTAAAGGCCTAAATTTTGGAGTACATACAAGAAAAACATATTGATATATTCTCAGATGATATTTCACTTAGATGAGAGACATAGTTTGAAAGCTACAGTGCTTGAAGATGTCAAAAAGTCCATAAATTGGGTCTCTGTGGGCAATTTTGAGATCTTAAGTCAGCCTAACAGGTAAACCTACAGCCTTTAAATTTTTCACAGACAAGGATTACATATAAGAGTTACATCTAGTGCAGTTTGAGACTCATCAGAATTACCACTTCCAAATTATAGGGCAAAATAAGTTAAAATATAGGAAAAAAGTCCTAAGTGGGGTCTTTATGGGCCTCAAAGACAATTTTCTCCTCAACTTAAAGTCTTGATTTTCGGCACATGTACTAAGAATATATTAATGTGTTCTCAGGTAAAATTTGAGGCAGATAAGCCTCATAGTTTATGACCTAGAGGGCTCTAAGTGGCCAAAAGTGCAATTTCTGACCTTAAGGTGTCCATAAGTTCTTTATTATTGGGAGTTTAAGGTCACCTTAAAATAGGGATCTTCCTTTGGGCATCCTTAACATGTGTACCAAGTTTGAAAAAAAAATATTCTTTCGTCTGGGGATATAATTACTCACTCATCTATGAAGCAATTCCCCCCAAAAGCAATCCCATACAAGCTATTAACCCAATGAACCTCCATACCAAATTTCAGAAAGATAGGCTTAATAGCATTCCTTAAAATGTCTGGAAACCAAAGAGATACTCAAAAGTAGCAAAGTAGCTATTACTCAGTTACCTATAGAGCTATCATCACCAAAAGCAATCCCATACAAGCTATTAACCCAATAAACCTGCATGCCAAATTTGGTAAAGATAGGATAAGAACTGTTGCCTAAAATGTCTGGAAACCAAGTGTGACGCCGGACGGCGGAAAAAGCAAAAATAATAGAGAGTTTGCGAACCACGTTTTTGATACCTGTATTTACTTTCCCCTACGTTACACGTCATTGATTTCTGTGTGTGATGTCATTTCATAAGGTTTTAACTGCACAAGGTTACGTTTTTTACGTGGGAAATGGCTTTGCCACGTAATCGGTTTCCCTTGTGGATTTATTAATTACTGGAGCAATAAAGTGTCTTGTACATGTCAGTACAGAGTTCTTTAGAGACTGTAGATTATTTTTAGCAACTTTGTCAATTTTTGAGAAACCCAAGTGTACAACGACCAGCCTTTTTTCATCCCCTGTCATAAATGTTTTTGAGGTAATGAACACAATCTTCCAAAGTTTTATGTACGTGTGTTTTATAAGCTATTTAACTTGTGGGTTTACTGGTTGTTGGATCAATAAAGTTTGTATTATATATCAGTACCCAGTCCATTCAGTACTGTAGATGAATAAAACCAGTGTATTTATCTTTATTGACTTGTATAATTCCCAATTAATTTAAATGAAATGCATGTAAAAATGCTAGTTCAAACGCTGTTCGCAAACAAAACTGTCCCCCTCAGTGGCTTTCTCCCGTATTGATTAATTATGTTGCATGTTTTTGCAAGGCGCGTTTATGAAACGTTGTTCGCAACCTCTCTAGTATGTCCAACCCCCCCAGTGGGTGGACATAACTAGCAATATACACACTTTATGATATAATAAAATTTGAAAAAAATTTCTCTTAAATTCCAAGCATTTTACTTCCCCACGCCAAACAAAAAGAGGAAGAGCGCATGCGCATGCATGTGCAGTACACCGACGGGGAGGATATACAGCCACCTGCCGAGTGAACAGCACCGTACCGGTCCCGGTCAGAGCCCAGCTCAGGACGTTTTTTTCTAACGTTTGGCGAGACCAGCAGGGCACCGGACAAATGCATCTGTCCACTAGGTAAGATGTATTAATGCAATAAAATGGTAATATAAATCTATTGGTGACATATTTGACAAAAAAATTCTATTTACTTATCAAATTGTCAGCATATGAATGGCAAATATAAAACTCACTAAATGTTATAGACATAAGCTGAAACAAATTTAGCAATGCATGATACATGTTTCTCAATAAAATTCTATTCCAAGATTAAGAAAGTAAAATAGTCCAACATAACCCAAACTAAGCTTTATGTATCACTATTTTCAATACAAATTTTTCAAGAGACAAAATTCAATAGAGTGGTTCAATGGAAAGTTTACCTTCTGGAATTACTTGTGAGACTGTACGTTTTTGATCACCTTCTAAATTGTGAAGAGTGAGTGAGTTACTGACATACTGAGTTAACTTTTCTCTGGCAAGCTGCTGCTGTCCTTCTGTTATCAATGGGGGACTCTCACTGTCTTCCAAAATTGTGTTGTGTCTATCACTATATTCTCTATTAACAGTTGTATTGAAATTGACCTTTGCCTTTTGGGCCATGTGGCTCAAAAGAGGATTTACATTATTCATATAATCTTCCCTCTCATCTGTAATTTCAGTCCGCAGTGTTTCAGTAGGTAATGCTGTTTTCAGTATATTTTGACGATGTTTCAGTAAATCAATCAGAGATTTATTCTCTTGCCGTAGACCATCAAAGGACTCTGCTAACTTTCTCTCTAATTCTTGAAGTGCCATTCTGAAAAGTGTATGACAGATAAGCGAGATTAATACAAAATATTCAAACCCCTAAACAACTGGAAACACGTATGTGTTATGAAATTTAATTCTTTCTGATTTCGCTAAATCTTAATAAAACGGTAGTTATAATGTTCACCCGACCATTCATATATGTGGTTTAGGGTATCATTGAAAAAAACTATCAGTAGTTGTGTTAGGGTTTTTCTAAGAACCTGGGTACCAATAACCCTTGATTTTGTAAATATGGAGTATCAAAGGATAAAATACATGTAAATTTGGAACTCAATTTCAATGTTAAAATCTCACCGATGAGTAGTTATGTGGCTGGGTATATGTACCCAACATTCAATACAATAGACTTGAATATGGCAACTGAATGCTGCCACATTGCAGAATTTGTTCTTGACTCTCACGTACTGTAAATCACTAATACAGCCGCACTGTAGAATATTATGATTAAATACAACAGCCAGGGTCATATTAAGTCAGGCCCGAGTACTGTCATCCATGGTGGACCTCATAGAGCCAATGTACTTATATTTGCATGAAAATGTTTTTGATCACTTTCAAGATTTGGTATTTCAGTTAACAGTAATGATTTTGTATGGCCTTTTAAAATAAATACGCAGACTGAAGCAGGGGCTTGGCAATTTACTACTTTGTCTTCCAATCATCCATTGTTTGTTTTTTTCTTTGTTTGCATTTGTGATCTTAAATATTGTCCACTTACGTTTTATCATATCAAAAATATTGTTCACAGCACACAAATGGCACACACTGTCGAGTTTAAAGTATTTGATCTTCGTTGAGGCTTCCATTTTACAAAATATTGTAAGGAAATGCCAGTGGAAATCTGTGTCCTCATATCTCCTCATGAATATTAATGACTTGAGTGCTATGGCCGTGAATTCTCGGGTTTAAATGTTTGATCTTCGCCTGTACTTTCTTTTTATAAAATATTGTTTGGAAACTTAAAGGAGTGCATAATGCCTCCATAAATGGCCGTGAGCTCTCGAGATTGAAGTATTTGATCTTCGTCTATTCTTCTATTTTATAAAATATTGCAAGGAAATACCAGAGGAAGTCTGTGTTTGATGAATAAACTTTATGTAAGTGGTGTAGTTTTCGTTTAATTTGTTTGTGTTATAGTGGATGGACTTCTAGTGAATATACTTCAGTCTTCCGGTCACGGACTTTTAGTTCAATTACTTACAGGTCCGGTGCACGGATACGTAGCCACAGCGTAAAATAAAATATTTGTATCAAATTGTATGTATATCAGGCATTGCATTATGTGACTTCATAGGTTTGGTTTCTGTGATTTTAACACTCTTTGTCCCTTTTAAGCAGAAATTAAAAACTTTGGTCAATTGACCAGTATTGACCACTTTTAGAGTATTGACCGGTTAAAACCGCCAGTTAAAAGCACCCCTTCAATCGACCAGCCAACCCTGATATATAAAGAATATACAGAAAATGTTTGTCAACAGTTTAAAATATTCTGTGGGATTTCTTAGAAATATTATAAAATAAAATATGCAAATTACATGAGGTCACAGAATTTTGTGGGGTTTCATAGAACTATTATAAATTATGCAAATTTGAAAACCTGAGATGGAATTGTGTATGGGGTTTCCTAGAAATATAATAAAATAAAATATGCAACTTAGAAAACGTGTGGCAGTGCAAGGATATGTATTAATTGGTAGCGAGATGTGGTAGCGAGTTACTGTTAGTGAGTTCCTGTGGTCGCGAGTTCTACGTCTTCCGTGGCTTCCTACTAGTAAACATCCGCCTACTAGTGAACACCCACCCTATATTTCTAGTTAGAGCTCAAGGACAAGTGCTTAATATGTCTGTAAAATGTGCATTCACTACTGCCTGGCTTCGTATCTTGGCACACGCCTCAAATTGGCACAAAACGGAAATTAAAATATTTAATAACAATAGTTCTTTATCGCCCACACTCGCGCATTTCCGCTAAACAAATAAGGAAGTGAAAGTGACGACAGAAATAATTTAAATACCTTCGGCAATTTTCATATGCAAATTGTGCCAATTTGAGGTGCTGATTTCATGCAGAAATTATATTATCGCTCATTACAAACGAGAATAAAGCTTTTAATATGTTGATTTTATGTCAGTAAAATGCTTTTATAACTTGCGTTTGTGTCAATACTTATTTAAATAAAAAGAAATCCACGAAATTACACTCAAAACAATCAAAAATAAGGTTTTTGTGTCCAAGGTGTGCCAAGTTATGGCGCAAGGTAGTAGTAGTTTTTCCGGTTCATGGGCCTTGTGTACTGTAAAGCCACCATGTCTAAACTTGTTATATCTTCTTTTATCGCTCTTCAATGGTCCACAACACGTAGTAATTAAACAGATAAATTTCCCATTCATATACATACGTTTAAAAAAACACCCACACACAACCAGGTGAGAATCGTGGGTTATTTTTTTCGCCTTTTAAACTTGAGGAAAACCAAGCAAAACAAAGTACGGGAACATGCTAGGATTAATACCAATGTCATGGTCTTTGTCAGTACCCGAAGTAAAACCACTGGCAAGAAATAAAACTGAACAATGCGGTTGAAAGGCTTTTATTCAGAATCTTTATCTTGATATATTTTACACGGGTAACAACAGTTGGTAAATGATATTTGATTAAAAAAAAAAAGAAAAATGAAACAGAAGTATATGTAAAATACCATAGCAATAAGATAACAAAATCTGAGTAGGGCAAACAAGTCATTGTGTAGTATTTAATTTCTTTGTGGTGCGATGGTAAATAATACATCCAGAAACTACTATACATCAGTACATTGTCATTTTGTTATGGGATGATGCCATCATGTCATAAAACAGCTTGTTTTGTAGTTTTTTCGGCAACCACTTTAAATTATAAACGATAAAAGCTATAGAAGCATGTGCTATGCCTTGTTGGTAAACCATTGCAGTAAGATACTTCTGCTGATGTATCTTTGGGCACAAATAAAATTTTAAAAAAAATAGTGGTTTACTAGATGTCAGTTACTTTTATTGTGTTCATAAGCATATATGCATGTTGTTATATATGTCCATAATTTTTTATGTTTGCATATTTGGAGATCTTGATTGTTTCATTGGTATATTTTTATGTAAATCAGTTTAAAGTTATAATTTTAAGCTACAATTTTGAGTTTAATACTATTAAAACTTCATAAATAAAAGGGTTTTTTTCAGCTAATTGAGTAAGCACAGATACAAGTTTGTGTATCACTTTCCAGCATCCTAAATAAGGTCCTGACTGGCCTAGTGGTAAGACAAATTTGGGAACTAACCACAGGCAGTCACTTCTGTGTATTCGACTCCCATAAATGGTCAAACTATGGACCTGTTGCAGCATGATTCTGGCTGTTGATTATATTAAACCCTAACTTTGACACTGTTTTTGTTGTTGTAATAGGAGTGTCATGATGATATAGGAATTATCTTGGTTAATAAATTTGTAAGGCACTACTGATAGGTTAGCTCACTAATGTTGTAAATGCTGTGGAGCTGTCCCAATATGACCCTGGCTGTTGAACAAGATGTAAAGCTAAAACTTTTATGGGTTGGCACTCCTTTCATTCAAAGGTGTCCGTGTTTTGATCTAGGAATGCACTAAAAAGGTGGAGAACATTTTTTTTTTTTTTTTTTTGAAAAATGAGCAGATGCCTTTGCACATACCCTACGAATAAAAAATTGCCCGGAATTGCTCTATCTTGCACAGTTTCCAAGATAGTAATGGGGTTCCGGCACGAAATACTCACCAGGGCGGCGCTACGATCGATGTGACCTAAACAAAAAACGTATGTGACAGAATAACCAGGAAGTAGCGAATATTAATTTATCTGATTTCTGGATATATACGCATTTATCTTATAAAAAATATAATGGAAATAGTGTAATAAATTATATAAATTAGTTCCGTGAAGAATATAGAATTTGTATGAGATATTTGTAGCAGTTTTAACATAAATCCCCTATTTTCGCCCAGTTGTAGCTAAACAGAGTAACGAAGATGTGTTTCAGACAAAAAATACAGTGGCCAGATTCACAAAAGGTCTCAAGTCTCAAATCTAAGATTTTGGTCTCAAATCTAAGATTCTTCTTAGATTTTTCTCAGATTTGAGACCTTTTGCTCAGCTGGGATTCACAAAAGATCTCAGTCTAAGATTTTCTCAGATTTGGTCTCAAGTCTAAGACTGCCTAGGGGGTGACTTAAGTTTTCATAAAATGGAGTATATATTTAATAAAATAAGTGGTAAATTGTTTCATATATTTATGTACCTATTTCCTAATATTTTTGTACTATTTTCCCATTATTGTCCTATTATAAATTAAATAATCAGTCAAAAATCATCTCCAAAAATAACTGTACAGGTTAAAGAAACCCCATTTCGCCCACCTTAGAAGAACAAAAAAAAAATTCAAAGTACCTTTTCTTGGCCAAAAACCCCCACTATTCTGTAGATCTATATTTATATTTTTATACAAAAAATTAAGCTTAGTGTGTGTAGTGTACATGTTATTTTATCTAAAATTTTCTGAAAATTTTTCGCTGATTTTTTGGCAAATACACAAATATTTTGAACTAAATAACATGTACATACCAATTACTGGTGTTCTCAACCATTTTCTAAATTTACCCAGATAGCATTCCGACGTTGGGCCAACGTTGGCCCGACGTCAGCACATCTGTTGGTCCGATGTTGGCTGCCAACATTGGCCCAACGGCTTGTTGACCGGCAGTCCGACATTGGGCCAACGTCGGCAAGACAACGGTAAAAAAATTTTACTCAATGTATAGCATCAGCCAATGAGGTTCCAGCATGGTGTTATGTGTTATGAATTTATAATGAGAATATCATTTTTATGTCTAAAATTGTTAAATAGTTAGTTAAAATTCATGGGCTCACTGAAATATGATTTTTAGAAATACCATAATAAATAATTTTTTACTGAGTTTCACAAAATCCCCTATTATTGCTCGCTGCCATGTTGCATAAAAATCCACCGTTGGCCCAACGTCAGCATAATATAGAGATATGTAACCCGAGTTGCAGTTGGCAAGCCACCGTTGGGCCAACGTTGGCCCACCGTCGGCAAAATCTGCCGACCATGCGACCAACAGCCAACGTCTTTCCGAAAAATTTTCAAAGAAATGCCAGGAAATTTTGTATGGATTTTATTTATTTATTTGTTGCTTTATGTCACATTCAACAGCCAGGGTCATATTGCGACGGGTAGTTTACAGGTGGAGGAAACCAGTGCATACTGGACTGTAAACCACCGGGCATCAACAAGTAACTACCAACTTTCCAACATGAAGTGCCCAGCCCAAGATTCGAACCAGCGGCCTCTAACTGCTACACCACTGAGCCCCCTAAAAATTCTGTATGGAAATTAATAGACAAGGATATACTTCTTTGATTTAAAATTACATTTTACAACAATAAGTAATACAGTAGCATATTCTGACATATTGGGAGACCTGGGTTTGATTCCCAGTGGTGTTCCTCCAAAAACATCATAGCTTAGTGATAAAGCACTCAGTTTGTCAGTTATGTTACTCTTTTATTATTTATTCAAAATTAATTCTGCATGGATTTTTAGGGACTACATATTAGCAGAAGCACTGAGGAAATACATTACTAGTGATATATAGAACACATCTCTGGGTTACATAGTGTGAAAGGTCATGGTGTGACCTTTGACCTTGCTGTAGTGACCTTGAACTTTAAAATCTTACAGTTTCTACATAGTGTGCAAGGTCATGGTGTGACCTTTGACTTTGCTGTAGTGACCTTGAACTTTAAAATCTTACAGTTTCTGCATGTGACGGTACACTTACAGAATTGCAAATTTAATAAGTAAATTAAATTTTTATAAGTTGATACACTATCCAATGGACCAGCAAGGCCCACCCATCCAGCCCCGCTATCAGCCTACTAGGGGTCTTCATAGCACTAGACAACAAAAAAGATGCTATGATGTCATGCTGTCTGGACAGAAAGGAAGTACAAGGTGACACCTAGCAAATGCACACTCCATGACCGGTCCTGCCAGTAGTATATAAAGGATGTCTTTTTTTGGAGTTTGGTGGGATCGGTCACACCCCCAACCAACATCCATACCACATAATCCAGCGGCAGCGATCAATCGGTCGCACCCCCAACCAACATCCATACCACATAATCCAGCCGCAGCGATCAATCGGTCGCATCCCCAACCAACATCCCTACCACATAATCCAGTGGCAGCGATCAATCGAACCAACCTGAAAACAAATAAGCACTCCCAACAGTCTGCTCATTAACTCTTGGAAACCCTTATTATAGTCCAGGGGCGGATTTCACGAAAGGTCTTAGCCCGGTCTCAGACTCAAACTTGAGACTTTTGTCTCAAATTATTGGAATATTTTACTTGAGCCCATGGGCTCAGCCTTAGTGGATTTCACAAAAGGTCTCAGTCTCAGCTTTGGCTGAGCCACTGGCTCAAATGTTGAGACTGATAGAAAGTGGGCTTAAGTTTTGTAAACAAAGGCTCAAATATGGCCGCCATAATTCTTTCTTCACTTCAAAATTTGAAATGGTTGAAAATAGGGTACAAGTATATAAAACAACCCCCAGAAGTAGTCTTTGGGTGTTTTTACATGTTTTCAAGGTTTCCCATTGCAAACTGGTATTTGACCAGAGATATTATGTGTCAAACAAGGAACATATATGCCATCAGTAGAATATTTTGACTACAAAAAATGGTCACATGACACAGAAAACCACTGTGATTATTTGATAAGCTTGGTCTCAACTGAGACCCCTTCTGTGAAAACCATTTGAGACAAAGACTTAGCTGAGCCAAAAGGCTCAGATTTGAGCCAGTGGCTCAGCCTGAGACTGGGCTAAGTCTGAGACCTTTCATGAAATCCGCCCCAGGCAACAAGCTAAATACACACAAAATAGAATATGGCTGGCTGGGGTCAAAAAGGGGTATTTCAAACTCATGTTAGGTCCTCAGTAAGAGATATGTACCAATACAAAAAAGCAAATTTTCTTTAAAATATATATATAATTTTTTTATGTTATAGTATTGCAGCAACAAAATAACAGACTGAGTGCTCTGTCACTGAGCTATGATGTCTCATTCCACATCACTGGGAATCAAACCCAGGTCTCCCAGTCTGAGCGGACAGTTAATATTTTGTTACAAGAATTAACATCACGGCCGCAAGTGGGAAAGCTGGTAGTTGCTTGCCATTGGTTACAAGAATGAAAACCAAAAAAAAAAAAAAATTCTGATATGACTTTAAAAAATATTTTGCCTTTGAGCAATATGGCTCAAATAATGGATAATCTTTTTACTGATTTTAGTATTTAAAGTATCTGAGGACATTTTTATAAATTAAATACTCACTGACTGTATAAGAAACTTATAACATAATAAATATTGAAATACTAAGGTAGCCAGGGTCTTTTTTTTTTTTTTGGTCTTCTTCAACAACAGTGATAAATTAGACTTTTAAAAATGGAAAATAAAGGAGCCAGAGGGTTTTATTCAAATTTTATTACTTTAAGGACGACATATAGAGCTACTACATTAATATTTACAATTTAAGGTAACCATAAAATCGAAGTATCCCCCAAAATTCTCATCCCTATAGTTTAAAACAAAGTATAATGAAGTAAAAACAATTCCAAAGACAAAGTTGTTATTCAAGTTTGGCCATAATCCGGCGATGGCGAACAGGTGTACCAACGTAAAACATGTAAGCACTCCTCCAGGCTGTTGAGTTTCAGATACCCCTATTATCGCCCATTTCACATGATAAATACACTAAAAATAAAACATGGCAGCCATCATAAACTGCATCAAAATAAGTATTATGCATCAATTGATAATTCTTATATATATATTTTCGAATAACTCTGCTGTATATAACAGGACAAGAATTTATCCTCATTTGTTTATATTAGTTGCTGTGTTTGGTTCAAAGGTCACATCGATAACGGCGCCACCTGGATTCGGGTACACACTACTATTAGTACGCCGGAACGCCATTTCTGTGATCTGGGTATAAGATTTCCAGCCTCTGACTTCCTGTAAGCTGATTTAACATTCTGAATGCCCATGACCGATATCTCCAAAACTTAAAGCCATGAGAATTCCCCCATTTACTATGAAAATTGTATCATATTCTTTGCATTTAACTGTGTGGAAAATTGACTGGTGATTTCATTGGACGGATTTTTATTAACTGGAACCTTTTAAAAATATACTATACTACCTACCCTAACAAGAATCCCTTCAACAACAACCACCATCATTAATCCTATTTCTTTTTCTTATAATGAGATTATTAAATTGAAGTGTCTTGTTAAGTGTATCTACAAATAAAGATAAAAATTTAGTCCTCTTCAATAAATCCAAATAAATTCCAAAGGTTTTTCCAAATGAGACACGACTGATTTTGTAAAGGTCCACAAATATAAAAAGTTCTGAAGCTGCTCTTACCCGGTAATAGTACATCCTATTTCTAGTTCAGATCAATGCTCAAATGGATTGTCTGAATCAAGGAATTATTTCAAAGCACCTACTTTAATTGAAGAAAATATCCTGAATTTTCTATAAATCTTCTCAATCAATTCAGAGCAAAACAGAGCATATAGATGTATTATTTATTTTAAATATTTCTTTCATATAAGTCCATCTTGTAATATATATGGCACCCAAGATAAACTCATCTAACAATTATGACCTAAACAGTTTCTGCTCATTTCTCTAAAAATAGCTGGATAAACGCCAAAAAAACTATTCATAACATAGAATATTGCAAATTTAATAAGTAAATTAAATTTTTATAAGTTAATACCCTATCCAATGGACAATTGCTTTACCAGTCGGCGCGACCGGTCCCGCCAAATGTCAGAAAAAGACGTCCTGTAAAAACTACCACCAGGACCGGTCACAGAATGTGCATTCGCCAGGTGGCGCAAGGTATATCATTTCCTGTCTGGTCATAATGACGTCATAGCATCTTTTTTTCGTGTCTAATCCTATTAAGACCCCTAGTAAGCTGATAGCGGGGCCAGATGGGTGGGCCTTGCCTGTCCATTGGATAGAGTATTAACTTATAAAAATTTAATTTACTTATTAAATTTGGAATTTTATTGCGTTAATACATCCTATCCAATGGACAATTGCTGAATAACTACCGCTTGGAAGGGGGGTAAGCTCCTAGGGACATACATGAACTCATAAAAGAACAAAACTGATAAGGCCCATTTTTACCTAGGGTCAGGTGACCCGAAAGGTCAAGACGGCTAAGACTAACCGGTTAACCGGAAGTCCAAGGTTGCCCCCCCTTTTTCTCAGAACCTGCTCTGAGAATAGGACGAGAGGGTTGAGTTCAGTCCCATAAGAAATAAACTTCCCAAAGGAAGCAAGTCGGTTTTTTTTTATATATATACAATTGTAAAGCTTTGTACATATATACATATTTACATATCTCCTCATTTTTGACGTGGTGGTGGTGGACCTGTTGGGCAGCCACCACTGGCCCTAAATGAAAAAGCTCTGTGTCAGCCCAAGCCACATCCTTCAAATAGAATTGTGTGAAGGTGTTGTGGAATTTCCAGTGACAGGCTGACAGAATCTGCTCTAAGGAGACCCCCCGACTGGAAGGCCTTCGGAGCAGCAAAGGCCCGACATCATGGGCTTTGACCTGATGCAGTGTGAGGGCCTCCTGGTCAGAGAGCTCATAACAAAGGATCACAGTTTGTTTGATCCATGAGGAGATGGTGGCAGGTGAGATGTCTTTATCAAAACCTTTTTTGAAGGAGACAAAGACCAACTCTTTGTTCTGCCTAATATCTGAGGTCCTGTCCAGGTAATAGCGAAGGGCTCTGACTGGACACGGACCTGTCACCCTTGAGTGACTTGTCCAGAGTGTGGGCCAGGGCTGGGATGACCACTGGAGCCACACTATCTGGACCCTCCTTAGCCAGCTGATTCTTGGATAGAAAGCTGGGTGAGGGGTACAAGGACACCTTAGACCATTCTGACTGGTGTCTGATGTTCTTATGAAGCCAAGCATGGATCTCACTCCTGCGTTTACCAGAACCCAGGGCCAGCAGAAAAACAGTCTTGAAGGTCAAGTGTTTTAGTGACGCCTCTTTTAAAGGTTCAAAGGGAGCCTTAGTCAGCTGGTGTAATACCAGGGACAGGTTCCAGGAGGGTATACCCCTCCTGCCCTTGAGCCTGTATCTATGGAAGCTATCCAAGAGACGGGTGAGATTCTCATCTTTGCTGACATTAATGGTAGACTTGCCCAATTTGTCAGCAATGGCTGACCTGTAACCATCAATGGTACCAGATTGCAACTTCCTGCCCTGAAACAAGTACAACAGGAAGTCAACTTTCAGAGGTGGTGCCCTGAAGTCCACCTGATTACTGAGGCACCACTAGTAGTATATATTGAGTCAATATCGAGTCGAGTTTCCCATCAATCATGTCACTTTTTGACAGCTGTGCAGCTGCCTGGGGCAGAGGGTAGACGGATGGCTAGGTAGGGTAGGGGTCGGTACTATCTCTATACAGGTTATTGGGCTCTATACAGGTTCTTTGAGACTGGTTCTATGGGGATCTTTATTGTTTGATAGTTTATAGCTATTACTCAGCTGAATCATCATCATCACACAGCTGTTGCTGTTTAATGGGCCAGCTGTCTTTGTCTGATTTTAATGGGTTTGGCTTTTGTCTGCTAGCCATGTGATAAATGGGGGCTTTGTCTGCTACCCAAGTTTTTAATGGGGCTTTGTCTTCTAGCCTACTGCATTATATTACTACTGAAAAATGAATCATCACGCACAGCTGTGTTGTTTAATGGGGCTTTGTCTGCTGATGGGGCTTTGTCTCCTAACCCAAGCCTGTTTTAATGGGGAGGCTCTTTGTCTGCTTAATGGGACTTGTTTTATTTGTCTGATTTTAATGGGTTTGGCTTTTGCCTGCTAGCCATGTGATAAATGGGGCTTTGTCTGCTAGCCAAGCTTTTCAATGGGGCTTTGTCTGCTACCCATACTAGATCAATATTACTTCTGAAAAAATGAGTCATCACACCAGCTGTGGGTTTTTAATGGGACTTTAATGGGGCTTTGTCTGCTAGCCAAAGTTTTTAATGGGGCTTTGTCTTCTAGCCTACTGCATCATATTACTACTGAAAAATGAATCATCACGCACAGCTGTGTTGTTTAATGGGGCTTTGTCTGCTGATCGGGCTTTGTCTCCTAACCCAAGCCTGTTTTAATGGGGAGGCTCTTGGTCTGCTTAATGGGACTTGTTTTAATGGGGGTAGAACTGTTTTAATGGGATCTTTCTCTGCTACAAAATGGTTAATGGGGCTTTGTCTGCTAGCCAAGTTTTTAATGGGGCTTTGTCCGCTAGAAATGTTTAATGGGGCTTTGTCTACTGAGACTGTTTCATGGGGCTTTATATACTGAGACTGTTTTATGGGGCTTTGTCTGCTAGCCAAGCTAGATCAATATAACCTTTGCCAAAAAATCTGAATCACAACTAGCTATAAATTTTTAAAAATGAAATAAATCTAGACAAAGCATCAGCACTTGCATTTGATATCTCACACAATTTATACAAGCTACATTGGAGGTCTGTTGAAAATCCCCATTCCCAATTAAAATTAACGGGAAATTTCGAACCCCAGAGTAAGCACACGAACGCAATCTGTCGCCTCATATACACTCACAGGTTATTGTCCTGCTTTCATGCACACTTTCTGATTAGGGTTAGGGCTTTGGGGTTAGCTGATAATCACTCTATAGTCGCAGTTTACTCTCCTACTTTCATGCACATTTTTGATTAGGCCTAGGGCTTTGGGGTTAACTAATAGTTCTCGCCTGATATACATTATCAATATGACTTGCTTAGTGCTCTGGGTTTATGAAAACAAAAACAAAACAAAAAAAACAAAAAAAAACAAAAAAAAAACAACTACTCTCTATGATATCTGACATTTTGTACAAGGAATCTTTAATGATATGTCTATTTGGTTAAGGGCTTTGGTGTTAGAGATGATAATGTTAATTGAACAAACTCATACGAAGAAGTAAATCTCATTTGCATCCAATACTTTAATTTTCTTTACATCACAAAGACCATTAAATCAGATAATGCACTAGATAAAAAAAAAAATTTAATATCAAATCTGAATCTACTCTCCTTTGTTACTCTATTTCCTTTGTATGGTTTCCAGCCAATCTGTTACCCTCTCACCTGTTCCCTTTTATATTTCCCACATCTGCATCTTTGACAGAAGCCCCATTGTTCTATTAATAAAAATGTGTCACTTATTTTATCATAATTTTTACATAAATATTATAGCCCTCACAAAGACCTCCCCAACCCCCCTCAAACCCACCCTTTCGTATTTCTCACCTCTATCTCATTATGTGACTGACATTAGGAGCTCATACGTTAACTGACAAATACCTGTCTAGCACAAAGACTGCCTTAATTTTATTTTCCTATATTTAAACTTTCTCCTTTCACTCACATCTGTCTAATAACTCTTGTTTTATGTAACAAGGGCTATTTATACTGGTAATGAAATGCTGAGCTTGCTTTTGTTTATAAAATTTTTCTCTGACATAAGGATCCTGACACTTTTTCAACACATTTACTAAAAATGCTGATAAGACTAAATCTTTTCTATAGTAATTATAAACTCCCCAGTCGCTATATAAACCCCTGGGAAATCTGTTTTTGTGAAAAATTAAATGCTTATCACTCTTGCGGAATTCTGCAAAAATTATTTTGATATAAAAAAGAATTGTTAGAAATGTCTCAATCAGGATTAACTCTTAGGGATCTATTTCTACAGGTGGGAGATATGAACCTTCAGCACCCAGATTATTTTTTAGAGATGGCACTCAATACCTTTCATATTAAAAATTGTACATGCCTAGGGGTGTCATTGTTTTATGTCTCATGCTTCATCTGGCATTATCCATCCTATACTCACAGGATTCTTCTTACAGCCTTTAGAGCCTACAAGAACAAACTTATTAAATCCTATTTAGGATGGAGAAAGAGGATGAAAACATATTCGACTCAGGCTCAGCAAATGCGAAGAATTATGATTAATAGAATGGTTTCAGGACAGAGAATGCGTAGACAGGTTATGAGACAGATGGGAATGGAAATCAATGATTCAGACTCTGAAGACGAAGGCATTCACTCTGTCTAGAAGTCATTAATCATCTGAAATCTTCAACAAAATCAATAATAATAGCAAGACACTCCCCTATATAAACTGGAAAATCTTCAACATATTATGTTATCTCCTTATATTTTCACATCTGATTACCTCTACCATGGAGTGTAGATGTTCTTTATGTGGTTCTAACCTTCTGAATCAGAAAAATCTACTTCATCACCAGAAGTTTTGTCACCAAGTAACAGATAAGATACAAGAGAAATGCAGGATATGTGATGGACAATTCCATGATAACCAGGCCTTGTGTTTACACCTTCAAAAATGTGGAAAATATATCTGTAGGAGCTGTAATCTTCCTTTTCTTACAACCGAGGCCCTCAACTTTCATGTGGAGACATATCATAAGAAATCTACAGCTGCTAAATCTTACAGATGTGGCATTTGTAAATGCGCTTTTGAGGGTAGGAGGGCACTGTACACCCATAGAATGAGACAACATGGAGGCAACAATGATGACCCTGTCCTACCAGCCTTTATTGTAGATAATGATGACGAAAATTTACGTGAGATTTACGTTACAAACATAGATCATATACAGGCTGACCATCAAGAGACTGAACTTAAGAATATCTACAATTTTTCAACCAATAATCTGCATGGGGGTTACAGGGAGATTCGAACCCAGGTGAGGGAAATCTATCAAAGCCTACACAATGCCTTCAGGATTAATCTCGCCTTTGGAACCATTTTATTTAACAATGAAACAAGGGAATACAGATATTTTGTTCCACACTATAACAGTAAGATTCTTCAATATCCTTTTCGAATTTTGAATATGAATAGTATTCGCTTTTTGATGAATAAGTTAGCAGGAATCGATATAATTACACAAGCAAGATCAGATAGACCCTCTACTACCTGGAGCCTCGCCTTCATCACTAATGTGCAGTATGTAGTTTTTAAAACAGACTTTCCCTTGGGGAATGCTGAGGACCTGCCAGATTACATCAAACAGAATAGGTACCTGAAGACAATGTATATCGACAAATGGACTGGCAAACCATATACAGACAATCTGTGTTTCTTTAGATGTCTTCGACAACATTTTAAGGCTAACAAGGATTTCCTCGAATATTTTCATGTATGGATGAATTTTAAAAAATCAGAAAAATTAGGAAATTGTACTGGACAATTTACTGGTGTGACTATGGACGAGATGATGGATCTAGAAAGATGTTTTAATGTTAAAATTTTGATATATTCTCTGTCTCCAGATGGAGTTGTCTCTAATCTGTATAAATCTGTAAATAATTATGATTGTAAGATGTATCTTAATGTACATGAAAACCACCTTAGTTATATTGTAGATATAAATAAATTTGCCAAAAAATTTCAATGTGAGAAATGTCTCAAGTTGTTTACAAGAGAGTGGAACATGCGAAGACACTACAACGTATGCTATGATAGAACTATCTACCAGTTTCCAGGTGGCTTCCATAAGTCACCCTTAACCATATTCGAAAAACTCGAATCTCTAGGAATACACACCTCTGAGCAATCTAGATATTATAAACTCTTTGCAGTATGGGATATGGAAGCCATGCTTCAAAAAACAAACCACAGCACCACGAGTAAATTGACCTGGATATCCAAACATGTTCCCATTAGCGTGAGTGTAGCCTCCAACATAACCAATTTTGAATCGCCGAGGTGTTTTATCAATCCGGATCCGACAATTCTGATTCAAAATATGATGGAATATCTCAGACTGATTAGCATAGCTGCTCGTAAACAAATCTCCAGCAAGTATTTTCATGTTTTATATGAGCTGGATGAGCTCATTCAGAAATATAAAGAGGATGGGGAGCAAGCGGATTCGGATTTCGAATCAGAGGAGTGGGAAGAGGAACTCGAGTCGGACGAATCTGATTCAGAATCCGATATTGTCTTTACTCCAAGTAAAAAGATTCTGTCACATTTCATTTCCAATATTCAACAAGTTAAGAAAGAGTTTCTTACTTATATTACCCAACTGCCTGTTATAGGATTTAATTCAGGTAGATACGACCTTAATTTAATTAAGACTGATATACTCAAGTATATAAGTTTAAATTACACAGAAAATGAAATCTTCACCATCAAAAAAGAAAACAGTTATCTCACAATAGGTACTCCACATATGAAATTTTTAGATATTTCTAATTATTTAGCAGCTGGATGTTCCTATGAGAAGTTCCTTAAAGCCTATGGTTGTGACATTCCAAAAGGTGTTTTTCCTTATGAATGGTTTGATTCTCTTGAAAAATTAGACTACACCTGCTTACCGGAAATGAAAGATTTCTATTCTTCAATGAAGATGTCTAACCCATTAGAATCTGAATCTGACTTTGAAGAGCTTAGAAATCTTTGGAATGAGAATGGTATGAGGACTTTTAGGGATTATCTAATACATTACAATAATCTAGATACTGGACCCTTCTGTAAAGCCCTCACTACTTTCATAGATCTTTATGTATCGGAAGGGATAGACATTTTTAAAGATTACATCACCTTACCTGGCGTAGCCAGAAAAATGATCTATACCTCCTCAGAGAGTAATTTTGCACTCTTCAATTCAGATAACGCAGACCTATACTATACATTTAAACAAAATATTGTGGGAGGTCCTAGCATTATTTTTACCAGATACCAAGAAAAAGGGGTAACAAAAATTAAAAATGTAGAAAATAACTTATGTGAGAGCGTGGTGGGTTATGACTGTAATGGCCTCTATTCCTATGCCATCAAGCAGCTAATGCCAAGCGGTGTGTATGTAAGAAGATTCCCTGAAAACCATTTTAGACCAGAGGTTAGCGAAAGATACATAGATTCATACGTTTGGTTAGATTATCTCAGCTGTAAAGAGGGAATAAAAATTCGACATAAATTAAATAATCAGAAAGAGGTGAGAATAGGGAACTTTAGGGTAGATGGTTTTTGTTATCAAAATAAAACAGTTTACGAATTTAACGGATGTTATTACCACGGTTGTAAATTTAACTGTTTTATAGTTAAAAATTTAAAAAACAAAACCTGGTCAGAAAGACTGAAAAAAGTGCAACAGAGGGATAAAGCTAGAAAGGACTACATAATTTCACAGGGTTATAAATTTGTCGCTATCCAGCAATGTCAATTTATCTCCAAAATAAAACCCAAATGCCTCCGATTTTATGAACATTACCTTCCATCTTACTACAGAAAAAATAAGGGGACTTTAACAGAGTCAAAAATTTTAAAAGATGTTAAAAATGGAAAATTATTTGGCGCATTAGAGGTGGATATCCAGGTGGAGGAGGGGCATGATGATTTCTTTGAAGAATATCCCCCCTTTTTTGCTACCTGTGAGGTGCCGATGGAAGCAATTGGCTCACATATGCTCTCCTATTGTAAAGCCAATGACATTCAATTTAAAAGTAAAAGACTTCTGATCAGCGGGCTTAAGGCTCGCAAAATTTTACTTGCCACCCCCCTTTTGCAGTGGTATTTGAAAAATAACTGTCAAGTCTCAAAAATTTATCAGATAATTGAATTTCAGCCTAAACCCTCATTCACTTCATTCATAGATAAGGTGACCCATCACAGGATTCAGGGTGAATTAGAGGCAGATAAAGCAATTATAGGGGACACCTTCAAATTGATTAGTAATTCCAGTTATGGTTCCTTTCTCATGAATAAAGCTAAGCATTCTAATGTCAGATATCTACTGGATAAGAATAAAGTCCGGAAAATAATAAACTCAAGCAATTTTAAAGATATGCAGGATATTAATGGTGTTTATGAGGTAGAGACTTATAAGTCTAGAATTGTGATGGACAACCCTATACAAATTGGTTTTTTTATTTTACAATATGCCAAATTAAGAATGCTGGAATTTTATTATGACTGCTTACTGAAATACCTTAGACCTCAATCATTTGAATTAACGGAAACTGACACCGATAGTCTGTATATGGCTATAAATCAATCTGATCTAGATCTTTGTGTCAGGGGTAGATACCGACAGAAATATCATAAGGAAATTTTTGATTCCTGTTCTGATGAGGTCAATGCACTTTGGTTTCCAAGACGCTGCTGCCCCCACCATATCACCATAGACAAGAAAATCCCAGGGATTTTTAAGAAAGAATTCTCTGGATTTCGAATGTTATCACTCTGTTCAAAATCCTATATCATAGAGGATCAGGATGGTAAACAAAAAATATCTTCTAAAGGTATTTCTAAAAAAAATTTAACTGATGCTATGGCTAAATTTTCTCACACTCTAAGCACTGGGGAGACGAGTTTCTCCACCAATTTAGGATTTAGAATGAGGGATGCTAATATCTTTACCTATTCACAAACTAAAATAGGATTCAATTATTTTTATTGTAAGAGAGAGGTTCAAGACGATGGAATCACAACCAGACCTTTAAATATAACCCTCTCACCATGGGAAAGAGAATCCCTAGTAGTATCAGAGGTACAGGATCCATTATCTAATCTGTACTATTCTCACATGAGAGTAGACGCCTTATCTTATCATTCAATTGAACAAATGTTTTATCACCTTCTGGCTAAACATTACAAAAATATTGCACTTTGTCACAAGATTTTGATGGAAACAGATCCCCTTAATGTATACAATCATCTTGACAAAACATTTATCTCAAAAACTAGAAATGAAGAAATTAAGAAGGATATTATGAACCTATGTGTCTCTGAAAAGTTTAGGCATTGTCAAAATTTTCGAGATCGACTAGAATCTGTTAATGGTAAGGTTATTTTTTATAAGCAGGCTAATTACAGTAGAGAGGATGAGACCTATTGGGGTGTCAATAACCCCAGTAAACTTATTTCTGTGCTTCCCCCTAATTCTCTAGCCGGGAATAACATCATGGGTGAATTACTTATGGATTGCTGTCGAAAATTATCTACTGAAATCTCCATTCCCAATTAAAATTAACAGGATTTTTCGAACCCGAAGGTAAGCACCCGAACGCATTGCCTCTGAAATCCTGTCACTTGTTGCTGCGACAGTACAGACTGAGGAACTCTGTTGAAAATCTCCATTCCCAATTAAAAATAACAGGAAATTTCGAACCCGAAGGTAAGCACCCGAACGCATTGGATCTGAATACTTGTCACCGTATTGTGACAGTACTGACTGAGGAACTCTGTTGAGCAGGCCACAGATGATTCAAGTATGCAAATATTTTTTGAAGAAATAACAGAGAAAATATATTTTAATGTAATACCTTTATTTCCTATAGTGAATTATTACTTTACAAAGTTATTATTAAAAAAACTAATGATCATCTCCTCGTTACTCTTTAGGTTTACTGAAAAATCTGATAAAATACTTTGCATGGTTCTTCCTCTGCTACTGTGATAGCTATAATACAAACAAAATAATCCACATGTATCTGTCTGATAATTTTGCACTCTCTTATTATTGTATTTGTATGATAATGCATTACTGAATAAATTATTAACTATGTCTCTCTTTGGTTGTTTTCCTGCTGAATCGAAGTGTTCCACAACCTCATTATTCACCCGATGCAATACCACCCAATGGCTTCCCTTATCAGTGGAGTAATCCAGATTAACAATAACTAGGGAGGGAATGGGTAGTTTTTTAGGGATAAGGTCTAGGGAATATACCCCATAGAATTGATCTCAAATTTTTTCATCCAACCTCATATACCTTGCAATTTCGTAGCTATCCATCACCCAACATTTACCATTCTAGCTTGATCTATCTTTAATATTTCAGGGAATTTTGCGTAGACAATAATATTTATAGTTTCTGGAAGGGCAGTCCCAAATCTTAGACTTAATCTCACATGTCCACTTCCGGAAGTTGTCATCACCTGACCAGATAGGAAACTCTGTATGTCGAATTGGTACAATGCATATCCCTTGGGATAATCTGAAAGTTGAATAATCAGACCATTTTTCCGATCAGAATCGTTTGGTACCAGACTTAGATAAGAGGCTACATAATCTTTTTCATTGAAATTGGGTTTAAAGGGTCTATTTGGTACAGGCTGTCCATCCACACTCAATTCCATATAATTGAGATCCATATTTTGAAAGTTAAACGGATTTTTAGTGTAATCTCCAGAATAGGCTGCATTTGAAACTAAGCCAACCACAATCTTGCTGGGAACTTTACCATGGAAAATATTATCAGTCATAAATGTGTGAGAACCTTTTGCAATACTGAAGCTTTTAATATCACTTCTCCAGAAGGGATAGAGTGCAGGACTTGTTTTCAAAGCCTCATTATGAGCGACTAACATATCTGGATTCAAAGAGATATAACAAACTTTTAAAATAGCCTCTGTGATTTTTAACCTCAACTTTTCTTTCCCATCTCTCATTAATCTGAACTCATTGAAGGATTGAAAAAACTTCAAGGTAACCGCCACCCCATTTATTATAGCCCTGGGTTGATCTATTCCAAAGTCTGTATAGAGTAAACCCTCCACACTAGCCGTTCCTCCACTTCTAGTTGGTCTGCCTCTCTCTGTAAAGCCTGGATTACCCCCTGTGTAGGTGATAGCCTCCATAGCCCCTGGTTGATCTTTATGAAACAATGCTGCCTCACCCTCTGATTGAACCATGTTGTTGTTGGTTGATAGAAGAAAATCAATCATTGCCTTGTACGGATAATTAGCACCCACATCTGAGGATACGACTTTTTGATTTAATGCAATATCAACCTGTCTAAAAATTGAATGGAGGGTCAAGTTTATAGGCGCCACCTGGTGAATAGGGGTTGCAGGTTGACCACCTGATGGTGGCTTATTATGAATAGGAACCCCCTTCTCATCTGTAATAATATATTTTACATGTAACCTGGTTTTAGCTAAATTGATGTAATCTACTGAAGTCCCTGGGATATTAAATTCTATGACACTGCTATCTGTGATAGCAGCAATTGGATTGAACTCCACCCAATACTCTTTCTGAATCGTCTTATCTATGGGAGGTGGCTGGAAGATGGTTAAAGGAGTTTGAATTACATCCATAATGAGTGCGAATTAGTTTTTTTCTTCTTAGTCTTTACTTTCCCCCCCTTCTGGCCAGCTGATGGTGCTCTCCTAGTGCTCTTACCTTTCGAAATTTTATTTTTATTCTTGCTAGAAATTTTTCTTGAGGATTTCTTTGTGATCTTACTCTTTCTAGTCTTTCCGCCACTCTGTCCTTTGTGGGTTCCAGCCATGCTATTTATAGCTTTTTTCAATTTTATCTCACTCTTAGCCTGCTCCACTGTCGCCTCTGTAGGTGTAACTAATGTAACCTCCACGGGTTTGTCATTGACTCTATCTGTTTCTGATTTTTTAGGATTTAATTCATAAAATTTTGGGTTATATCCGACTTTTCCCTCAATACATTTCTTGCAAAAGTTTAAATATTTATCCATTTTCTTTTTTAAGGTGTAATGTGAGCTGTAGTTCCCGATTTTATGTTACAGCACTGTTAAACCGGCTATCTTTTATATAGATTTTGATTCGTCCTAGATTCGACTGCCTCACCCCCAAATAAAACCTGTCTGAAAAAATTTGGCTTCTTTTATTATTTGGCATTACCATTCTTAAAATTGGTTCTAACGAATCTCTAACAAAACTATAGTCGCAGATATCTGAACAGACCATCAGGGTGTCTGATATTTTTTCATTAAAAAAAATATCACAGAGCGCCACTTTCCAATTTCCTCTCAATTCCACTCTCTCAGGAAGTTCCACAGTGAAGTTATAACCCTTGTTATCTGGATGAAACCTTAAGGAATCCTTTGAACTTAAGAAAATATAAAAATCTCCCTCTGTCATCGTCCCTCTTTTCATACAATTATGATTGCCTTTATGCAAACAGAGGGTAGCATTGAACTATTTATAGATCCTCCATATCACTCTCTGCTATCCAGGAATTAAATTTGCTAGGCCATCCTTTCCATTTCACCAGCACCTCCGATATACCCTTTCTTTTCCTTTTTTTAAGAATTTTTTCTATTTTGTAGATCATATTTTCATCCAAGAATGCTATTTGTAATTCAGGCTCGTAAAAAAATGATGTTATAACTTCATTTTGGTAATCCTTTAGTTGATACATTGGAATATCTTGGTTTAATTTTTTATCAATGATGGTGAAAATCTCACCAGACCATTTTTGAGCATATTCTCTATCGAAACTGTTCTTTAGATAACTTATTTTAACCCTATCACCCACCTTATACTTAAATTTCACCCTTTTAGGGTTAGATCTAGTCTTCCTCATCGTCATTTTTTCATTCTTAATACCCTTAGATTTAAGGCCGTATTGATAAGACCATACGTCATACTGGCTTGAAGTCTGAGCTTTTGTGGGACTCATCTTAATAGATCTATGCCTGGTGTTGTTGTAACTAACCGTAAAATTTTGTAAATTATCCACCCATCTGAAGGATTCATTAGCTGTTAAAAATTTGAATATTTTGAGTTTAATCGTTTTTATTACTCTCTCTGCATAATTGGCTTTAGTTTCATAATAAGTAAACATCTGATCCACCTTTGAGGTTCTCAAAAATTTGGTCACCTCCGAATTTTGATATTCACTACCTTGATCACTTCTTATTTTCTGTGGTTTCACCCCTGATTCCTCAAAAATATTAGACATCACTTGCTTCATTTCCTTTCCTGTGAGAGTATACATTGGTCTGGTATAGAGATAACGAGTAAATATATCGATGAAAACCACAAAATAGGCATAATTATCATTCAATTTCCTGTATTTCACCATATTAGCAGTATCTGTATCCCATTGATAATTTTTAGAGAAGGACAGGACCTTAGGTCTCTTAAACCTTCTCCGGACAGGATGATGTGATGTATAGGCCTCCTGTTTAGCTAGCCACTGTTTAATAGTTCTCCTTGAAATCTTGTATTGACCATTTTTTTTTCAAAAATTGGTACAATTTTTCAAACCCACTGAAGGAGGCGGGACTACTGGGGTTATAATATGCCTCTTTAAGCACTATCTCCACATCAGGAGAGATTTTTATTCCAGAATTTAATCCATGCTGGTTTGCGCTCTCTGATAGACTCCCTGTCTCCTCCCCTCTGTTTTCTAGTCGATCCTCCTTGCTGTTTAACCCTTCCTCCATTGGGACCGCCAGTCATTCGCTTATCTACACTACTCTCAGGCAATCCTGGTGGGGGTGACATATATAGGCTCTCATTGCTTCCAGTCTCAGCCTTGGACGATGTTACAGCATTATTCAATTGCTCAGATTCCTCATCAGCTGTATTGCTTTTATACGAGCCTTGTTTTTCAATTTCAAGATATTTTTTAAATTTCAAAAATTGTTCATGAGGTACCATTACAAATTTATTCATTGTAAAATTTGGTTGATATATTTCCTTATGCTATATAATAATTCTGAAAAAATTGTGTGATGCTTCTTCAGTAATTGAAGCCGCCCTCTAACCCTTCTTAGAAATCGTTTAATCAACCCAGAATATTTTTCAAATTTTGCCTTGATCTTTTTACTGAGTGGCAGACGAAAAATATTGAAGAAAATCTCTGCAATGGCTTTTATTTGTGACTGATTAGCCTCTGAAAAGATATACTTGTTTAAATTTTTATTGTTATCCAATATAACCTTTAGAAAATGCTTTGCTCTAAGGAGATTAGAAGACATACTGATCAGTAGTCTTTAATCTAGCAAGTATTTATAGCTATTTATATACGGTTAGGTACTCATCAGGAAAAATATGGGTACGTAACCAGGAGGTCTTATCTCTGGTAGGAGATAGATCTATGAGCAAGTAACTGAAAGATTCTGTAGTGGCGTCTTCATAGGCCAGACAGACCTTATCACACATTCCTAACTGATTTCCTAAGATTTTTATTTGATTGATATCCCTAGGATTTTTAAATAAAATAAAATAATGTGTATTCAGGGTAATGTCTCTACTATATTTTCCCGAATGGTAGAGATTTTGTAAAATCAAAAAGACGCTCAGATTTCTGTGATGTGATTCTCTACTAAATAGTTTGGTAATAGAGGGGCTATTCACTGCTGACATTTGTAAATCATCAATAATAATCAGATTATGCTTAGAGTCGGCAATTTGCTTTATTCGAGCCTCATCTGGAACTCCTTGAATAAATTCTAAATTTTCAATTATTTTGTTGTCAAAGGATTTCTGCCATACCCCATAAAAGTAGTACACCTTCTCCACAGGAACCTCAAACATAGCATTTAAATTCTCCAATACCTTAAACACAAAGTTTGTCTTTCCAGAGCCCGTAGGACCCGCAATCATTGCAGTAGTGGGTGAAAAAAATCTGAACATTGTTATCTCTATCTTATCTCGTGAGTCACATAGTAAACAATCAGAAAGCTGGTTAGTCTCCTCTCTATTTATATTATTTTCACTTGCCAAGATTACAATCGCCTGCTTGCCAGTTACCTCAATACCTGCCAGATATCCTACGCAAAAGATTTTTTTGTATTATTTTCAGGTATTGTTGTGGCATAGAGTACATACAAATCAGAAAATGCAGGCTCAAATATTTATACTCTTATGCTTTTTACCCGGATTAATATATTCTAAAGCTTGTTTCCAGAGAATGTGTAACTGTGAGAATGATATGGCTGTTTGTATAGATGTTGTATGGGTGGAATTTACCTATAATCCAAAAATCCGTATTTTATATCTGAAACAGTTGGAATATCTAGATATCCATCTAGTCTTGAAAAATTTTCCCTCTTTAAAATATTGGGTAATGATGGATATGATGTACTTCAACTGCAGTTGGATTAAAGAAATTCCATTGCAAATTAAAGTATCCACTAATATGTGCACAGACAATGTCCAGAAAGGTGAGTTTATTAACCTATGTAGATAAAAATGTAATCTAATAGTCAGAGAAAAATGCCTTTGGGGTGCTTAGACTCGGGTTCGAAATTTCCTGCTATTTTTAAATAGGGAATGGAGATTTTTAACAGATTTCCTCAGTCTGTACATTCACAGCTTACTCTCATCGCCTCCAAAGAAGCACAGAGGATAGCAATGCCTCATTAATATGTTTATGAGGTGCTTACCTACGGGTTCGAAATTTCCCGTTAATTTTAATTGGGAATGGAGATTTTCAACAGAGTTCCTCACTCTGCACCTTCACAGCCTACTGTCATTGCGTCCACAGAGACATACAAAGCATTACCTCATTAATATGTCTATCTGGTCTATCTTCGGTTTCGAAATTTCATGTTAATTTTAATTGTGGATGTAGATTTTCAACAGACCTCTACAGCAATTTTTTTCCCTTTTTTATTAGCTACAACAGAGAGTGAGATATGGGAGGATACTCAGTCCCTATTACCATCAACAGGTCTCTGGGATTCCACTACCTCTGCCCAGTATTCGTCAAATAATTCTATCCATAATGTGACAAAAATTAGAGATTACAGAGGCAGTCATAGCCAAAGGTACTACTGGATTTTCCTCTCGGGCACTATCTCGTGCATTATGGCTGTATTCCTATTTGCATGGATTTTGAGAAGAAAATTAGTATGCCATAGGGTTCAAAGAAATTCGAATAATGAAGCAAATGCCATGGAAATGTCAGATGAGAAACATACTGGGGATGAGGAGGCTGAGACCTACCCATAAAGGTAAGAAATTTCTTATGAAATTGTATAATGATAATTTTATGCGCTTAAATTAGGGATTGTGACGTCACATTGCAGGGATATCTACGTCATAAAATTATGACGCATCTCTTACGCAAATAATAACCTATGACCCTATTTCATCTTGAGTTTTGTTTATCTCTCAGCGTTTATTTCATTCATTAGGATTATGGCTTCGTTAATTTATCTTTTGTTATTAGTACTAGTGTCAGATATTGTTACCAGTTATCACATCGAATGTAACTACGATGAAAAGAGTCAGGTTTTATCCATTGTCGGGATCAAGTCTATCCAGGATTTTCAAGATTATGGAATAAAATGTGGTGACTATATGGCTAGGTCACTTGAATATCTAGAATGTTATCTTGGAGAAATAAGGCTACCCCTGAAGAAATTACAGGTGAATTATCCCAGTTTGAGGCAGATATACTGGAGATGCGCTGGTTACTGTATAACGGAGGGATCAGGGATAGATGTCTTTGGATGTGAAAACGGTAAGACATTTGGGTATTATATTTGTCTCAGATAATATGATCTGTCTTATTCTAATTATGATTTCCTAAAGATTTCTGCTACACTTGCTGTAGGCTAAGCCTCTGTTCTATCCAGAGATAATATAAAAAATATGCAATTTTAATCGCAAAGATTGTGATTGCGTTCTAGGTCTTTCCCTGACGTTCGAAATTTCACGTTAATTCTAATTGGGAATGGAATTTTCAACAGAGTCTCTTCTATTAAATAGACCCATTACATAGGGTAGGTGTGATATTCATTTTTTTCCTAGCTAAAGGATATCCTGATCTTATAAATTTTACACTAATTCCTGTTTATTTTACTTTATTTTCATTTAGACCAGACTGGACAGACCCAGCACAGGTGTCAGGATGGGAGCTGTCAGGATGAAGACGAGGCTGACAAAGATGATGATGATGATGATGATGATGATGATCTCTATGCTCTTTTTGTCATACCTATTTTAGCTATTATTGGTGGAGTTCTGACTTATCTATTTAAAAGATACAGGAATGTGATATTGATGAGGGTTCTTAATACAGTGATGGATTGGATTGATGGTGATGAGAGAAGAGTTTCAATGGAGAGTGAGACTGATCCCAGCACCTCGGAAAGTACATTGGTGAAAGAAAGACTGAGGGTAAATCAGATTTCAGACATTTCTACTTCCAGTTTATCAAGTCATATGTGGAATAATAGGTTGTCAACTGATGCTCAAAAAATATACTTAAATATCATGGAGGATATGACAGATGAGAGTGATCAATCCTCAGGAACAGCTGTAGAGATGAGGGATATTGGAATCCAGATTAGTTTGTCCTCCGAAACAGAGGAACAGTTTGAACCTTTAGACATGTCGATGAGTTCTGATCAAGAGTTTCCAGAGATTGCGGTAACAAGTTTTTTGGAAACCAGATCCGGACAAAAGTATCAAAAAGATTTTATTATTAAAAAGTAGACTCCCATTTCTATGTAACCAAGATGTTTATCCTAGATTTTTACAGACCTTTTTTATTGTAATTGTATATGTAATTTATATCTTACTGGGACTCCTTTTTTCTGTGGGTTTTATTCATTCATTCATTTTTAATCAGTCAGAGATTGTTATCATTATTGTCAATGGTTATCCTGTATAGATATTTTTTCATGTAATTTACTATGTGGAAACTTGTGGTTTACTAATATTGTCAATGATTATCCTGTATAGATATTATTTCATGTAATTTACTATGTGGAAACATGTGGTTTACTAATAGTGTCAATGATTATCCTATATAGATATTATTTCATGTAATTTAATATGTGGAGATTTGTGATCTAAAAATAACAAGAATATCTTATACATTTCAGAATTTTATTAAGCAATCCACTGCAAATCCCTTTTACATCATACATAGGAGTTTATATAGTAACAACAAGAACATAGACGAGCTACAGATTCTTTGACTCATAATGAGACATCTTTGACTCAATTTTTATAATAATAACAATAAATAAATAAAACAGTCATAGAAAGGGTATATTTTGTAACACATAGAGATACATAAGATTTATGTATTCATTAAGAATGCCATTGAATTATTTCTTTGTATTACCTCCTTTTACGTAAACAGTTGAGAGGTGATAAATCAGCTACATTATGTAAAATTACATTGAGAGATAGAGAGAGGGATAGCTATGTGCTATACAAAGAGGAGAAAAAAAAATTTAATTAGCTCTCAGACAGAGTAACCATGTAAATCACCTTCATGATAGAGTAACTATTACATAAAGATCGTAGCAAGTATAAATATTTACATAGGCATATGAAATATGAGGTTAGATATTAACTATATACATATGACTTTCCAATTTCTTTGTTAAAAAAATATATTAATCATATGCATATGAAATCAAAGTTCTTTGTCAATAGATCTACCTTTTCCGGAATTTATTTAGAGTCCTTCATATGTTCCATCATTCTGTTGAAAACCTGATCTTGATATCCTAGTCTGTCTAGAGGAATGCTGATGCTCTGTATGAAGAGTAATTGTCAATTTTTCCTGATGTGGTAGGAGATTAGGGAGGGGGCCTGAGAGTGGAGTCCATACTTCAGAGCGAATTTTTCTTTTTTAAAAAAAATTTTTTCACTGTTAACCCTAGGTGTCTCTGGGATTGTTAAAAATTTAGAAAAAAATTTAAAAAAAAATTTTGACTAGTGTTAAACCCTAGTTGCCTGTGGGACGCAAAATGCTGCAACCACTAGGGCCAGGATGCCATTGAGTGTTACACTCTAAACAGCGACTCGCCCTATGGGTTAAATTTCCTGAAATCAATGCTGCGCATGAGGTACAGTAAAAATGATAACAGGAGCTCATAAAAGCTCTTGTCAATGGTAAATCTATTTTGCAACATGCACATGTTAAGTGGGTAACACGCTGTTCATAATAGGTGGTCCAATCAGGGGCTATCATTGTCTCCACTTCATCTGGTTTTTTGCCTAAAAAAAAGGCGCAACCAAAGGCCATTTCGAGGTCTCTATTTGTTAGAGCCTCAATGAGCAGTTGTTCATAATTTGTGTTCATATACATGGATGTGGGCACCCATGTAAAGAGTGATGTACTGCTCATTTTGGAGCTCCTGATGGAATAGGCTTTGGTAAATTTGTGTTCTAAAAGTATGGTCCTACATATGGGACACCTCAGTTCAGGCTCAGCCCCATCCTGCCACATCCTTGATAACTGACAAGAACACTCCACACAGAGCAAGTGTCCACATGGGTTGGTCAGTATGATGTCTGCCTGATCTAAGGCGTCTTTACAGATCGCGCATTCAGCTTTTTCTAGGAATTGGGTCACAAATTGAACGAAATCTGGATATTTCCGCCTGAAAAATATAAAAATTAGAGAAATTTTAGTTATTTGACGAAATAGCGGAGATTAGTCAATACAAAATTGGGTTGAGAAAAGGAAATTGTGTTCCTGTGCATACCTGGGAGTTCGAATTTCACGTTATTGCTTATTGTGATTGGAGATTATCAACAGTCCTCACCCTAGGGAAATGCCTCCGATTTTTTGTCAGAATACTGCAGTATTGCAGAGCTATGATTCTCTGTTGAAAATCTCCATTCCCAATTAAAATTAACAGGAAATTTCGAACCCGAAGGTAAGCACCCTGACATACATATTAATGAGCTTAAGTCTTCTCAACCTCTCTGGATGTGGTGAGCAACTATACTCAAGTACGAGGAATACTGTTGAAAATCTCCATTCCCAATTAAAATTAACGGGAAATTTCGAACCCGAAGGTAAGCACCTTGACATACATATTAATGAGCTTATGCCTTCTCAATCTCTGTGGATGCTGTGAGAGCAAGTATATCAGAGGAATACTGTTGAAAATCTCCATTCTCAGTTAAAATTAACATTGACAATTTGCATATTGAGGGTAGAGAAACCCTTTTCGAATATTATCTCTCACTGACAAATTACACATGTTTTACCAAAAAAGCTTCATTAGGATAAAAAATACAAATTAATTGAGATAGTTTAGCGAATAAGGAAATACATCAAATTTAGGAGATTTATCTAACTAGACACTAAATTTCCCCCAGTTGGTTTTTTATTAGAGCTGTCATGAGAGAAGATAATTTATTGACATTTATTAACATTTCATTAAAATTCTTACTTCAATGAATGGTGTTACGCCTAAGAGGGGGTCTATACAAAGCTAGTTCTACAATAGCCTCACAGCTCCACCTCGTTACATTGGAATAAGTCCTCTCTAAAATTTTATGTAAAAAATTAAATTAAATAAATATTTGGTACTTACACAATAAAGGCCGGTAGAATGTCGTTGAGCAGGATGTAACAAACCATCGCCTGCTGGTAGTGTCCATTGTCAATCAGCATCAGTAGTTCACAAATGGTTATCATATTGGAAATCAGATGATTGGGTCGAAAGAGATCAATTCTTCTCCCAATTTGAACAAAGTTATCCATTTTGAGATTGATTGAACAGCCTATTTTGATTCAGTAAAATTCTGGGGCCCAGAATGGGTTTGATGCGGGGTTTTATAGTGAAATTTTGGGTTGAAAGCTGTTGCCATTATCTGATAATTAAAAATAAAAAAAGTGATTTAATGTCAATTTGTCCCTGAATAATTAAAGGGGTATTTCCACGTCTACCTCCCCTTTGGCTGATTCATCTAAATGCGAACATTCCTCACATGTCAATTTTGCATGGTTAGGTTGATCAGGTTGAATTAAACATGGAACATATGTATATATTTCCATACGTTCACTATACATCTGGTTACATACTTTCAAAAATTCTTCCCATTCTTTGGGTTTGCAGGACAGCCCTTCAGTGGTGGGAAACAAGTCTCCCTTGGCATTGGTCTTCCATTTCCTGATACCTACAGATTTATAGGGACTATTACAGGCTACATAGTAGGAGCCACCTATATGTACTTTCTTCTCTATTCCTTTGTCTCCTTTAAGAATAGCCTGCAGTGCATGGTTAATTAGTTCAGAAAAATGAACTAATACAACCAATTTTGAGATATTGATCTTGATTCCTGGGTTGGTGACATTCTGACCATCCCATTCCTTTAAATGAATAGTCTGCACTTGACCAGTTTCACCATGAAACACCACATACTTCTTGGAGCCTAGATGAAAGGTTCTTCTATAGGTGACAGATAGAGATGCCTCTGAATAGTTCATTGCGGACATCGCCCCATGGCTTTGAGGTTCTATAAGATGATCTTTCTTCTTATTTTTAATCTGTAGAGATAGATCTTTCTTATTCTTCTTCAGAGCAGGTTTCCCTAAAACTTGAGCCTCTGCCATATTCAGTGAATGATTTGGTCCTATTTTTTAATTCCTAGATTACAGCTTCAGATGATGTGTAAGGGTTAGAGCGAGAGGGTGGCTTTTTATAGACTTTGAGGTGAGGGGGAGAATATATCAAGATTCAGCATATAGGATTACTTAGTCAGCAAAAGCTTTGTGTAGGAAAAATTACTTACTCAGCAAAGGTTTTGTGTGAGGAGACTTAAAACAGACTAGTATAACTGATCATTAAGGGGAACACAGAAACTACAATAGTAATTAAAAACAGATTTTATTGATAATTAAATGCAGATAAAACAGACAAGTTTATTACTTAATAATTGTAAAGTTAAAGTGACAAAAAGGTTAGTATATCAGACAGACATCTGCCCGTCCTTTACATCTGTGTCTAACTAGAATTTATAAATAAGTTTTCATCTACTTGGATTTTAGAACATAATGAACATTTATCATTGGTAGAGTACTGTTCTAAAGTCACAGGTGTCTGTCTTCCATCTGTCTTAGGTAGAGTATTTTTGTAAAATTCACAGCTGACTGTCTTCCATCTGTCTTAGGTAGAGTATTCTTCTAAAATTCACAGGTGTCTTTCTTCCATCTGTGTAAGGTAGCATCTCGTAACTATTTAATTCATTCAATAATTTTAATGTCTCTTTAACTTTAGGAGGTAGGAGAGAAAAAACTATTTTTGGGCATTACCATTTTCACAAATTCACAGGTGGGTGCATGCCTCTTATGTTCGTCCATTGGTACATCATATGTCTCCCATTCAATAAGAGATATTTTACACCAGGGGCAGGTAACCTTGTCCCCCTCCCCTGTATAGAGGAAACCAGCACGAGTTAGGGCATCTGGGCGAATGGGGTGAGACTTCGGCCATGTTCTAAATGTAGCATATCTCTCATCATATCCAGAATAATCAGGAACCTTAAATATCCATCTTCCCACATAGGGTGTGGGTTTATGACATAAATGTAACCCAGCAGAGTTACCACAGGGTGGTTGAATTCTTGGATTGGAGTTATATCTAGCTGAAGAATTCAATGAAAAGCCTCCAACCGAGGCTGCAGATTGAGTAGAGGCAGACTGTAGATAAGATGTCCTAGCATCAGTCTGGTCTTCCACTGGTTTACTTGCTGGATGAACTATCTCACTATCCCTATCATTTATGTTGGATGCAGTATTAGAAAACATGTTGCTAGAAGATGCTGTTAGCTTGATAGTAGGAAAACCTATTGAGTTTATAACCTGATTTTTAGCGTTTATATAGACTGATAAAATTCTAGTATTCAGCAGTTTTCCAAAGAAAACCCAGGACTCAGTGATTATTAGTTAACCCAAAGCCCTAACCCTAATCAAAAGTGTGTATGCAAGTACGAGATTGAAATGCGACTGTATATGAGGCGAGTTAACCCCAAAGCCCTAACCCTAATCAAAAGTATGTATGAAAGTACGAGATTGAACTGCGACTGTATATGAGGCAAGATATTGCGTTCGTGTGCTTACTCTGAGGTTCGAAATTTCCCGTTAATTTTAATTGGGAATGGGATTTTCAACAGACCTCTGATGTAACTAGCATACATTGTGTGACAAATCAAATATAGCTTTGGTGATTCATTTTTTCACAAGTAATATTGTTCTAGTAGGGTAGTATACAAAGCCCCCCATTAACCATTTGTAGCAGAGAAAGATCCCATTAAAACAGTTCCACCCCATTAAAACAAGTCCCATTAAGCAGACAAAGAGCCTCCCCCATTAAAACAGGCTTGGGTTAGGAGACAAAGCCCCATCAGCAGACAAAGCCCCATTAAACAACACAGCTGTGCGTAATGATTCATTTTTCAGTAGTAATATATTAAAACAGTTCTACCCCCATTAAAACAAGTCCCATTAACCAGACAAAGAGCCTCCCCATTAAAACAGGCTTGGGTTAGGAGAGAGAAAGATCCCATTAAAACAGTTCTACCCCCATTAAAACAAGTCCCATTAAGCAGACCAAGAGCCTCCCCATTAAAACAGGCTTGGGTTAGGAGACAAAGCCCCATCAGCAGACAAAGCCCCATTAAACAACACAGCTGTGCGTGATGATTCATTTTTCAGTAGTAATATGATGCAGTAGGCTAGAAGACAAAGCCCCATTAAAAACTTTGGCTAGCAGACAAAGCCCCATTAAAGTCCCATTAAAAACCCACAGCTGGTGTGATGACTCATTTTTTCAGAAGTAATATTGATCTAGTATGGGTAGCAGACAAAGCCCCATTGAAAAGCTTGGCTAGCAGACAAAGCCCCATTTATCACATGGCTAGCAGGCAAAAGCCAAACCCATTAAAATCAGACAAATAAAACAAGTCCCATTAAGCAGACAAAGAGCCTCCCCATTAAAACAGGCTTGGGTTAGGAGACAAAGCCCCATCAGCAGACAAAGCCCCATTAAACAACACAGCTGTGCGTGATGATTCATTTTTCAGTAGTAATATAATGCAGTAGGCTAGAAGACAAAGCCCCATTAAAAACTTGGGTAGCAGACAAAGCCCCATTAAAGTTCCCATTAAAAAACCACAGCTGGTGTGATGATTGATTTTTTCAGAAGTAATATTTGATCTAGTATGGGAAGCAGACAAAGCCCCATTGAAAAGCTTGGCTAGCAGACAAAGCCCCCATTTATCACATGGCTAGCAGACAAAAGCCAAACCCATTAAAATCAGACAAAGACAGCTGGCCCATTAAACAGCAACAGCTGTGTGATGATGATGATTCAGCTGAGTAATAGCTATAAACTATCAAACAATAAAGATCCCCATAGAACCAGTCTCAAAGAACCTGTATAGAGCCCAATAACCTGTATAGAGATAGTACCGACCCCTACCCTACCTAGCCATCCGTCTACCCTCTGCCCCAGGCAGCTGCACAGCTGTCAAAAAGTGACATGATTGATGGGAAACTCGACTCGATATTGACTCAATATATACTACTACCACTTTGTAAAAATGGTCCACTTTGCCTCATAGACAGATCTGGTTGATCCTCTTTGAGGAGCCTCAATTCATGCTGCCACTGCCTCAGAGAAGCCCTGCTCCTTGATTGCTGTGGCTCTAGGAGCCAGGCATGTAGGTTCAGGTTTGACAAGTTCCTGTGCAAGGTCTGGTTGAATGGTTGAGATACCAAATTGGGCAGGTTGGGCAGACACAGAGGGATCTGACTGGACATTGTCACTAGATCCCCAAACCAGGGCATGTTGGGCCACCCTGGGGCAATCAGAATGATCCTGCTGCATGGGTAGTCCTGCAGCTTCTCCACCACTTGGCCCAAGATGACTGCTGTTGGGAAGGCATATGGACCCAGATTTTCTCATGACAGGTTGAGTGCATCCACTGCCCATGCCTGGGGGTCCGGAACCGGTGACACAAACTGTGGTAGTTTGTTGTTGAATCTGGTGGCAAACAGGCCCACTTGTGGCTGGTGCCACCGGGAGCATATAGCTTTGAACACTTCTGGGTGAAGGGACCATTCCGTTTGAATGGTCTGGCCAAGTCTGGATAACTTGTCTGCTATCATGTTCAGCCGGCCGGGGATGTGACGTGCCTTGAGGGTTACCTGTTTCCTGGTGCACCAGGACAGAATTCTCCACAGTAGGGCACACAGGGAGCTCGACTTCATCCCCCCTTCTTTGTTGTGTTGTCTGTGGCTACCAGGACTATGTTGTTTGAACAGAGGTCTTGGAACTCTTTTAAGGCCAGAACGACCGCTTTTCGTTCCAGGTGATTTATGTGCAACTTGCTTTCTGGAACTGACCAGGTTCCCCTTGCAGTGCGCTCATTTAAGTGAGTGCCCCACCCTTCTTTTGATGCGTCTGTAAAGATTTGCAGAGCATGTTTTAGAGGGTGTAATGGTTGACCTGGAAGAACATTGCTTTCCTCCAGCCACCATTTTAGGTGAGGGTGGAGCGACCTGGGAACGGGTATCACCTTTTCCAGTGACTCTGGTACCCTACAGTTGTTGTTCATGTGCCACTGTATGGGCCTCATATGAAGTTGCCCCAGGTGAACTTGTTTTTCTGTTGGCTGTTAGAAGGCCTATAAGGGACATGAACTGCCTGACAAGGCACACCGGACCGGAGAGGATTGACAGCATCTTGTCTGTTAAGGTCTGCCAATGCTCTGGTGTGGGTCTGACCTTGCCCTCCCTGAGGTCGAACTGGTAACCTACGAAGTTGAAGACCTGTTTTGGATCCAGTTCTGACTTTTCCTGGTTCACCAACCACCCTAGTTCTCGACAGAGAGCTACCAAGGTTAGTGTATGCTGGAGACAAATTTGGTGGGATGTGGCCAACCAGTCTTCTAGGTAGTGGTGGATTCTTATACCCTTCTGTAAGGCCATCAATTTGACCTCTTTGGCCACCACTGTGAACTCCATACGTGCTGTGGAAAGACCATAGGGTAGGGCTTTGAACTGGTAGGACTGACCCTGGATGTGAAAACGCATGTACTTCCTGGACTGACTGTAAATTGGTATGTGGAAGTATGCGTCCTTGAAGTCTATGGAAGTGACCCACTCCCCTACCTGAAGGGAGGTCCTTATTGTCTCTGGGGTCTCCATTTTGAACGACTCTGTGTTTAGGAAGGTGTTCAGAGTGCTCAGGTCCAGAATGTGTCTCCACCGGTTGTTGGGTTTGGGCACCCAAAATAGCCAGTTGTAAAACCCCAGTGAGTTTTGGTTTTCTACCGGTTCGACTGCATTTTTGTTTGTCAGCTGATACAGTGCCTCCAAAAGGTGGGACTGTCTTTGTGGGTTGACATATTTGCTTATGACCGTGACCTGGTTAGGTTGGGTCTGAACCGGAAGGGAAGGGTGTAGCCCTCTCTCAGTATTGTGACTACCTTAGGACTCGAACCCAGAGCTTCCCATTTCTCCCCAAACTGCTGAAGCCTTGCCCCTACAGGTGGATGTATGACAACAGTTGGGACATTTGTGACAAAAGTTACAGAACTCAAGTGACCTACACAGGAAACATCGTTCACATCCTTCATTTCTGTATGGGTACAACAATAATTGGGATTTACACCTTTCTTTTGCGGCAACCCGGTGACAGAGTGAACATTTGCAGCAAAAAAGTTTACATGTCAAACTACAGTCTCGCTCTTTTTTACCACTGGTGAAGGGTTTAAAACTTGCTTCTTGCCAGATACATGTACAGAGTTCTTCACTCCGGCTACATTTAAAACACAGTAATTGTCATTTGTGCTTCTTTAAACCCTTGACCGGCTTTTGGGTGAAGTTTGAGGCTTTACCACGACCTTTCTGTCCAACTTGCCGGTCCCTAATTTGCTTCCAGGCTGGTGTAGTGGGCTTCCAGTCCGGTTGTTGTGTTGATCTGCCATTTGAGGACACACTAGTCTAATCGAAATACAGTCATTCACTAAATGCATGTATAAGGCAGTTTAGACAATGGTGTGGTGCATATTGTCTAGTTCAATTGTGTTTTGATTCTGTTTATTATACAGGCATCAACCTAGACTAGACAATAATCTCCTTACACTGCCAAGTTACAGCTGGTACATAACTGGTACTTGTTCCAAAACTCTACACTCTGGGGGACACCATCCCCCACTATAATTGCAATCGATGAAAGTTTATTACTAGTCTGTGGACTGTGTTAACTACACATAAGGTTAACTTAAAGCCATTCATGACAAACATAAAAATGATTAATGGACTCACGCACAATGCATCAACTTTCAGATAATTATCTTACAAGCTAAAAATCTTGAAAAGTATCAAGATTTTAATTATTAAAATCACAAAAAAATATGCTTGTTTATCTATGCCAATTCATCATTACAATTTTATAATGATGTGAGTGTAGAATTCATGTTTTACAGTATGTTAGAAAGGAAGTCTTTCTCATAAACATGTACAAGTGTTTTTTCTATATTTTCTAGACTTCCCAACAAACTGTTTGACAGTTGACAAAACATGTGATAGATAGGCACTCTTATTGCACTTTCTGATGCCTGTAGTGCACCTTTGTTTTTCTCTCATTTGAGGAAACGTACGGATGAAAACGTCCGGGTTTCCTGTGCAGACTGCCAGAAGAACGCCTCTCTTCACTACGGGAAATTTCATCTTCAGCCTTGACCAGCAAAATGTCCAGAAACAGTGAGTTAAGATGAACTGGTGCTGTACGTAAGGCAGTCAAGGTATCTGGCTTTACTCCACCACGTAAAAATTCCAAATGACTATCTCGACATGCCAGAGTGAGGTTGGCCATGCTGATAAAAACTCCCTCTGAGAGATCCTGCATTGTACGCTGCATTGCTTGTGAAATTGAACGGTTTAACATCACCAGATATTCAAGTTCTTCAACAGCTTGCTGCATTCTCTCTGCTGCCTTGCCTTTTCCGGTGTCCACCCTGAGTGACTTCAACTGTGTAACCATGGAGTCCTGTACTTTTGTCAAACATCTTGACAGACCAGCAGCCTGGTTACACATCACTGACTGTTCCCGGAATGCTCTCTCCCACCTTCTTAACGTGTCCTGGCTAAAAGTACGGGAAGCAGGGGCAGAAGGCAAACTACGCCTGGCCACTCTGGTAAAGGTACTGTTGAGTTTGGCCGGTTCCGGAGACCAGTCACATACAGTTGCAAAAGCAGAGTCCTTCTAATCTGTATGTATAGCATACCATTTTGATGACCTGGGTGTCTTCACAAACTGGTCCCGTAGCAGTCCACCAGTCTCAGAGTTCCTGGAAGGGTAACCTTCAGCAAAAGGGTAACCTTCAGCAACAGTCACATTAAGTCTCTCAAATTTCCTGCACAGCCACTCATCTACCGGTAACCTCACTGACACTTTGCTGGCTGGTTTGGTTCGGGAACCGGCAAAAGGATTATCATCCAGGGAGGAAGATGAATGGTTGTAGTCAGGGATCTGATGCCAGCCCATGAAGGATCTGACCCCTCTGATAGTCTGCCTGTAGTTGGCATCTTCAGAGAGGTCCTGGTCAGTCGCATCTTCTGGTAAATCACCCTGGACCTGAACACTAGCTGGTGAAGCCGGTTCCCCATCCACTTCTGCCTCACTGTCAGATTCACCGGCAAACTCATCAGGTCGTACACCGGGAAGTGGCTTGTTCAACTGTGTAGACTCAATGCGTAGACTTCAGGACCTGCACCAGGAGCCTGTGGAGGCTGGCTGGCTGTCCCTACACCGGGAGCCTGTAAACGCTGGGTGGATAACGCAGCACCAGGAGCCTGTAAAGGCTGGGTGGCCACATCAGAGGTACCAGGACCCTGAACAGGGCAGGTAGCACTCCCATTCCCATCTCTCACAGCACTCGTACCAGGAACCTCCAGCGGAGGTTGGGTAGCCGTCAACTGTGAAGAATCACTGGCAGTCTGAGCAAGACCGGAGCCAGTACTCTCAGCAAACATAACACTAGTAGAAGCACCCGGATCAAAGAAAGGGTGTTCTCTGGGCACCACAGAAGCAGTACTGACAGGTCTCACCGGCACAGCAAAGGACTGGTTAAGAAGCATAGCCTCTAGACGGGAAAACCTCTCACTCCACTTATCATCAAGGGACTTGAGATCATCTGAAGTGGGCTTACTGCTGTGTTTACGTTTGCTGGATCTTGGAGAGCCATCAGAACACTTCTTCTTCTGCTTGGGGGTAGATTCAACTGAAGACAGCTTGTTGGTACTAACCCGTTCCAACAGAGAGTGGGATGGGTCCACGAGAGTGGGGGTCGCGTCACTGCTAGCTTCAGATTTCTTCTGCTCTCCATGTTCTTTTCTTGCCTTGTAAGTCGGGGTGGCCAGTTGAATAATCTGAGAAGGCGTAAACGCCTTACATATCTGGCAATCTTGTTTCTTGACACAGGGGTCGTCTTCCACCCCCTTCTCACGACAACGCGCGCATTTCTTGTGGTTGTCGAATAGGGCTATAACGTCCCCGCAAGAACCTCATTTCTGTCTAGGAGACATGATGATCAGTAATTTAGTAGAAATAATTCGTACTACTTGAAATAAAATAAAATGGAAGAGTTCATAGGAAAACTTCCACAAGAGGAGAGTGCCCGTGAACGGGCACTGTGTCAGCTGACTGAGTGTTTTTGATTTGTGAAGGTGATTAGAGGACAGAATAATTATCAGGAAAAGGGCTGTACAGAAATACAGTAAATGGTAACTGAACAGCAAGTTCGAAAGAAATTCCGAAGCTGACAGAAGAAAAGGATAAAAAAGTTGTGCCCTGTAAATGGTATTATGAAGGAAAATAACGAGGTAATTGTTTAAGTGTAAAAAATAGGTTAAAACATATTTAAAGAAATACTACAAATGCAATATCCTCATTCGACCTTGAAGAAGAGGTCCAAGGTCAAATCTAACCACACAAATACATTCCCAGCCCATGATTTCCTATGGTTTACCATTCCAAACCTCTAGGACCAATTATAAACTAGAGGATCGCTCGCAAAAAAAAAAGATAATGTTTTTGCATAGCAAAAACAAAGCGTCCCGAAAAGGCTATAAAGGTGAGTGCTAAAGTATTAAGAAAATGCTTCGTTTCTAGCCTTATACTGTTGTGGCAACCAAAGTCAGCGCAGTCTGCTCTATGTAGCACGGTTTTCAAGATATAAGCATTTTTGTGTTTTGCAAAAAATAAAAAAATTAAAAATGTCCGCTATATTTGGTGAGACAAAAATATTTTGAAAATTGGCATGGCTACTCTGCAGAGATACCCAGCAGGTCCAAAATTTTGTTGAGTTTGCTCCATATAGCACGGTTTTCGAGATATAAGCATTTTTGTGTTTTGCAAAAACTTTGAAAATTCAAAATGGCCACCATTTTTGGGGAGACAAAAATTTTTGTCAAGACCACTGCCGCGGTGTGTATCTCCCGCCGAGCATTAAAGCAGAAGAAATAGCTTTTCCGAGATATTCACAATTTTTCATTTTTGTGTGTGAAAGCTCTTCCAAAAGTAGGTGAATGAGTTATTTGAGAAAAATTGGCTATCTGCAATACTATTAAGAGATAATTCACATTTACTCATTTTGAGTAGGTGAATAATTATCTATGGGTCTGAAACTTCACCAAGTGAAAGCTCTCCCAAAAGTAGGTGAATGAGTTATTTGAGAAAAAATGGCTATCTGCAATACTTTTAGAGATAATTCGCATTTACTCATTTTGAGTAGGTGAGTAATTAGCTATGGGTCTGAAACTTCACCATGTGAAAGCTCTCCCACAAGTAGATGAATGAGTATTTGATAAAAATTGGGTATCCGCAATACTTTTACAGATAATTAGCATTTACTCATTTTGAGTAGGTGAATAAATAGCTATGGGTCTGAAACTTCACAGAGTGAAAGCTCTCCCAAAAGTAGGTGAATGAGTTATTTGAGAAAAATTGGCTATCTGCAATACTTTTAGAGATAATTCACATTTACTCATTTTGAGTAGGTGAATAATTAGCTATGGGTCTGAAACTTCACCAAGTGAAAGCTCTGCCAAAAGTAGGTGAATGAGTTGAGAAAAATTGGCTATCTGCAATACTTTTAGAGATAATTCGCATTTACTCATTTTGAGTAGGTGAGTAATTAGCTATGGGTCTGAAACTTCACCAAGTGAAAGCTCTCCCAAAAGTAGGTGAATGAGTTATTTGAGAAAAATTGGCTATCTGCAATACTTTTAGAGATAATTCGCATTTACTCATTTTGAGTAGGTGAGTAATTAGCTATGGGTCTGAAACTTCACCAAGTGAAAGCTCTCCCAAAAGTAGGTGAATGATTAATTTGAGAAAAATTGGCTATCTGCAATACTTTTAGAGATAATTTGCATTTACTCATTTTGAGTAGGTGAGTAATTAGCTATGGGTCTGAAACTTCACAGAGTGAAAGCTCTCCCAAAAGTAGGTTAATGAGTTATTTGAGAAAAATTGGCTATCTGCAATACTTTTAGAGATAATTCGCATTTACTCATTTTGAGTAGGTGAGTAATTAGCTATGGGTCTGAAACTTCACCAAGTGAGAGCTCTCCCAAAAGTAGGTGAATGAGTTATTTGGGAAAAATTGGCTATCTGCAATACTTTTAGAGATAATTCGCATTTACTCATTTTGAGTAGGTGAGTAATTAGCTATGGGTCTGAAACTTCACCATGTGAAAGCTCTTCCAAAAGTAGATGAATGAGTTATTTGAGAAAAATTGGCTATCTGCAATACTTTTAGAGATAATTCGCATTTACTCATTTTGAGTAGGCGAGTAATTAGCTATGGGTCTGAAACTTCACCATGTGAAAGCTCTTCCAAAAGTAAATGAATGAGTTATTTGAGAAAAATTGGCTATCTGCAATACTTTTCGAGATATTTAGCATTTACTCATTTTGAGTAGGTGAGAAATTAGCTACAGGTCTGACACTTCACCAAGTGAAAGCTCTCGCAAAAGTAGGTGAATGAGTTATTTGAGAAAAATTGGCTATCTTCTATACTTTTAGAGATAATTCGCATTTACTCATTTTGAGTAGGTGAGAAATTAGCTAAGGGTCTGAAACCTCACTAAGTGAAAGCTCTTCCAAAAGTATATGAATGAGTTATTTGAGAAAAATTGGCTATCTGCAATACTTTTAGACATAATTAGCATTTACTCATTTTGAGTAGGTGAGTAACTAGCTACGCATCTGAAACTTAACCAAGTGAAAGCTCTCCCAAAAGTAGGTGAATGAGTTATTTGAGAAACAAGAGGAGAGTGCCCGTGAACGGGCACTGTGTCAGCTGACTGAGTGTTTTTGATTTGTGAAGGTGATTAGAGGACAGAATAATTATCAGGAAAAGGGCTGTACAGAAATACAGTAAATGGTAACTGAACAGCAAGTTCGAAAGAAATTCCGAAGCTGACAGAAGAAAAGGATAAAAAAGTTGTGCCCTGTAAATGGTATTATGAAGGAAAATAACAAGGTAATTGTTTAAGCGTAAAAAATAGGTTAAAACATATTTAAAGAAATACTACAAATGCAATATCCTTGTTCGACCTTGAAGAAGGGGTCCAAGGTCAAATCTAACCACACAAATACATTCCCAGCCCATGATTTCCTATGGTTTACCATTCCAAACCTCTAGGACCAATTATAAATGAGTTATAAGCACTTTTAAGCTTGGCTGTCCTCATTTGACCTTGAAGGAGGGGTCCAAAGGTCAAATCTGACCATACCAAAAGATTCCGAGCCAATGATTTCCTATGGGATGGTTTACCATCCCAAATCTCTGTCACCAATAATAAGCGAGTTGTAGGCACTTTCAATTTTCGCTATCCTCATTTGACCTTGAAGGAGGGTTCCAAGGTCAAATCGGACCATATCAACAGATTCACAGCCCATGATTTCCTGTCTGTTTACCATCCCAAACCTCTGGGACCAATAATAAGCGAGTTATAAGCACTTTTAAGTTTGGCTATCCTTGTTTGACCTTGAAGGAGGGGTCATTGAAGGTCAAATCTGACCACACCAAAAGATTCCCACCCCATGATTTCCTACAGGTTGGTTTATCATCCCAAACCTCTAGGATCAATAATAAGGGAGATATAAGCACTTTTCATGACTGACAAAAAACACCTGTGGCGGCCATCTTGTTTCTCAAAATGAGGCCAAAAATATTCCCAGACAACATTTTATGGTTATTAATATATACTGCAAACTTAAGAAAGCTAGCTATAATATTTTTTTTCATCAGAGCAGTAATGGTGAAATCTCTCTCTACACACTGCGGCTATCCAGTGGATACAATGATTTACTCAACAGTGAGAACCTGAAAGTAGCTATTGCTCAGCTATGCCATGACATACAGGTCTGCAATTTCACTATGTTATAGCTGACCAAAAATTCTGTGAATAACATATTTAACAAATTACTCTAAATGTAATAGTTTTCAAGTTACAACTGATTTACTCAACAGTGAGAACCTCAAAGGAACTATTACTCAGCTATGCAATGAGCTACATGTCTGAAATTTTACTATGTTATAGCTAACCCAAAAGTAGGTGAACAACATATTTAAGCAAACTACTGTAAATGCAATAGTTTTCAAGCTACAACTGATTTACTCAATAGTGAGAACCTGAAAATAGCTATTGCTCCGCTATGCCATGAGCTATAGGTCTGTAATTTCACTATGTTATAGCTGACCCAAAAGTAGGTGAACAATATATTTTAACAAAATACTCCAAATGCAATATTTTTCAAGTTATAGCTGATTTACTCAACAGTCAGTGCCTGAGAATAGCTATTGCTCAGTTGTGCCATGAGCTATAGGTCTATAATTTCACTATGTTATAGCTGACCCAAAAGTAGCTGAATAACATATTTGCACAAATTTCTGTAAATGCAATAGTTTTCCAATTATAACTGATTTACTCAACAGTGAGAACTTCAAAGTAGCTATTACTCAGCTATGAAATGAGCCACAGGTCTGAAACTTCACTATGTTATAGCTGACCCCAAAATAGGTGAATAACATATTGGAAACAAAATACTCTAAATGCAATAGTTTTCAAGTTATAAGTGATTTACTCAACAGTGATAACCTAAAAGTAGCTATTACTCAGCTATGCCATGAGCTACAGGTCTGAAATTTTACTATGTTATAGCTGGCCCAAAAGTAGCTGAATAACATATTTATACGAAATTCTCTAAATGCAATAGTTTTTAAGTTACAAGTGATTTTACCCATGATGGAAGTTACTGAAAAGCCCAAAAGTAGCTATTACTCACTTAGCTATTGAGACAGACACCCAACTTACTCACCATATTGTAGCTGTGAAAAAAGTAGCTGAATAACATATTTTAACAAAATGCTCTAAATGCAACACTTTTCAAGTTATAAGTGATTTACTCAACAGTGATAACCTAAAAGTAGCTATTACTCAGCTATGCCATGAGCTACAGGTCTGAAATTTTACTATGTTATAGCTGACCCAAAAGTAGCTGAATAACATACTTATACGAAATTCTCTAAATGCAATAGTTTTCAAGTTATAAGCGATTTACTCAACAGTGATAACCTAAAAGTAGCTATTACTCAGCTATGCCATGAGCTACAGGTCTGAAATTTCACTATGTTATAGCTGGCCCAAAAGTAGCTGAATAACATATTTATACGAAATTCTCTAAATGCAATAGTTTTTAAGTTACAAGTGATTTTACTCATAATGGAAGTTACTGAAAAGCCCAAAAGTAGCTATTACTCACTTAGCTATTGAGACAGACACCCAACTTACTCACCATATTGTAGCTATGAAAAAAGTAGCTGAACAACATATTTTCACAAAATGCTGTAAATGCAACACTTTTGAAGTTATAAGTGATTTAGTGCATGATTTCATGAATTTTTTAATGCATTAAAAATTATTAAAAAAATTTATTAAAAAAAAAGTAAGACAGATCCAGGTCTCATACTCACACAAGAGAATCTACCTCTGGCCTAGTACATATATGCAAGATATGAGAGAAATCCCTGCAATAGTCACTGAGAAAATTGTGATAAAAAGTTGAAATTTTCACACTTTTGGTGGGGGTACCCCCCTTGTAATGTCTCTAGCAAACAGACGAACAGACAGATTTGCATGCCTTGAACAATTTTTCATCCTCGATAGATAAGGTATTTTTTAAAAAAAACAGCATGTCTCTAGGCCTTGTATTTTTGGAGAAGAAGTTGTTCACGCGGACGCGTACGCCCACGCCTCAGAGTGATGACATAATGTCAGCTGACTGACAAGTCAGCTGACATAAAAACGTATCTCTGTTGAAAAACGTCTGCACACTCTTTCCCGCCAAACGAAGAAGATGCTATGACGTCATTATGACCAGACAGGAAATGATATACCTTGCGCCACCTGGCGAATGCACACTCCATTGGATAGGATGTATTAACACAATAAAATCATATTTCACAATTTGCCTAAAATACGTCAGTCAAGTTGTGTAATAAATAGTCAAATTTTAGGCATTTCATGAAATGCCTGGAAATTTTAGGCATTTCGCGAAATGCCCAAGTGAATCAGGGATTTCATGAAATGCCTGGAATCTTTAGGCATTTCGTGAAATGCCTGATTACACAGTTTGCCTGTTTGTATGATACATGTATATCCAATGATTTGTACTGTAGAATTTGATAGTACCTTGAATGTGGGTAAATGAAAGAGCTACAAGGTCAAGTGTCTGCAAGGAAATTATATAAAGCTATGTAAACATGTATCAACCATCTACAGCTGAGAACCAGCTACAGTCTGGCAATAAACAAACTTGATTATTTTCCTTTGCAGATATCTTGTTTTTCTAAATGAGGCCCACACAAGCACACATAAGCTTATTAAGCTTACACTGAACCCATGGTCGTTGATCACACATACAGGCAATCCTTTGCCAAAGTAAATACATACTATGCAAGCAAAAATTCTTATGTTGATTTCAGAATGAGAATGCAGGCATCAGATGGGCACAAACTGCTTTAGAGTTTCAAAATAAAAAGTTGGCAGACTCTGATCTGGTGTACAATAAAGTTTAACCAGAAGTTACATTTCACTAACTTCTTAAATACCCAGTATATTACTTTGAAAATGACCTGTACATGTTAGAAAACACAAAATACCACAGTCTATCCCAAACATTGGTCTCACAAAGTTGTACAAATTCCGTAAACTTTGCCTGGGTCTTACTAGACTGCAAAGCCCAAACACTATATCAAAGCAGTTAAGGTATATGTGAAGGAGACAACAGCAACTAAAAATTTTTGCATTTGGATAAGTTCTTTATTCACAGGCTCGAGTGATGACAGGTTATTTATGCAAACTTGATGCAATAGTAAGTCATTATTTGTAACTTTTTATTATCTTATTAAGTGTGTTTTACCAGCATTAGTTTCACTACATTTTAAAACTAGTTGCATTATCAAGAAAATTGCAGAAGTTGTACATATTTTCATTTCAGTTCAGTCTTTTGCTCAAGCTAAAAGTGTGAACATATTTTCAGTTCAGTCATTTTCTCAAGCTAAAAGTGATTGAGGATTTTTTAAATCAGCACTCGAAGAACTTTGGTTGTTGATCATGCAAGACAGTCGTCCGTTCTACACCATCTTTTGTTATACATGCCAGTCGGATGATACCACCACTGCTTCCATCTCTGGAAATTGCCAGGCTTACAGCTAAATAAGGGAAGTACATGCAATAATTAGCATCTTTTACAAAAAATGTAAAAATATAGGAATATATAAAAGGTTAAATATTTGTATTAAAATACACAGATTTCTTGTTATCAAGTAAAAAATAATAAACAGTTATAAATGATATAAAATCAGAATGTCTTTTCTGGGGATAAAAAGTCTTTTCTGTTCTTACACTGCCATGGATTCATATGTAGCCAATGCATTACACTATACCTGAATGTTTTTAAATATTGTATTGTTTAAAAAAATCCCTTGATCACTTCCCTGCAACACCGATCTCTATGTAATCCCTAAATGCATTTTAATAAATTATCAGAATTAATTTTCATTTATCAATAACAAATACCTGTTTGGTGAGATCTATTGTTCTCAAAAAAAATTATATTTTATCTGTGATAAAAAATACATGTAAACTACTTAAAATTTAATTGCTCAACAATCCAACAAGATCATTTTATTTTTTACATTTATTGGTTTACTTTAATCTCTGAAGTATGAAATGTTACCATTTGTACAAAACGCCATACATTCTTCTTTGGACATTCCTTCTTTGTAATTGGCATCAACATAACCATAAATATATGTACTTCCAGATCCTCCAATTGAAAATGGCATCCTTATACACATCCCACCAATTGGGATAGAGAAAACCTGCAACAAGAAAATTATTGTGGAATTATCAAAACATTTCTGAAAGCAGCAATGTTTTTTTAAATCCAATGCAGTGTTGGTCACTATGAGATACAGATGTGGTGAAAATAGCATTAGAGATGCCCGTACCCCACAGCCTAGGGAAATAGTTTTCAACACCATGAGATATAGAAGTAGTAAAACAGTACACAGATTGGGATACTTTCAGAGCAGTGTCAGTGTCCAAATAATGTTTAAGTAGAGAAAATAACATCTAAGAGAAAGAAACTGCATGTAAAGATTAAGTATTAAAAGAGGACAATTCATTTAACTAAAAATTATGAAGCTTAAAGACTTCTCCCACTTTGATATTCATTTGTATGGTCGAATTATGGTTTGAATGTTTTGAATATTACCCATACATATACGTGTGGCAATACATGCTTTTATGTGGAGTTGGGGCAAAACCTGTGGCTCACTTGATGCAATACCATCTGCTACAATGGGAAGTTGCAAAAGTAAAACAGTTTGCAAATTTAATAAGTAAATTAAATTTTTATAAGTTAATACCCTATCCAATGGACAATTGCTAATTCGGTCGGCGCAGACCGGCCCGCCAAACATCAGAAAAAGACGTCCTGTGTTGCCACCGGCTGGCCGGTCCGTAGTACTGTGCACTCCCCGGATGGTGCCTCGTACTTCCTTCCTGTCTAGACAACCTGACGTCATAGCATCTTTTTCGTTGTCTAAATCTCTTAGACCCCTAGTAAGCTGATAGCGGGGTCGGTGGGAGGGTCTGCTTGTGTGTCCATTGGATAGGGTATTAACTTATAAAAATTTAATTTACTTATTAAATTTGCAATTTTATTGCGTTAATACATCCTATCCAATGGACAATTGCTGAATAACTACCGCTTGGTCGGCGGGTAAGTTACTAGGGACTTATGTGAACTCACAAGTAATAGCAAATTTTAACCTACGGTCTAGGCTGACTTCGTCAGGAGACCTATAGGCCCAGGCCTGGGTTGACCCTAAGGTCAGGAAACCCTGTAAGACCTTGGTCGGTTGCCAACAGCCGGTTACTCGGGGGCTATACCGACGTCGCCCCCCCCCCCCCCCCCCTGTTTTAACAGACCTGCTCTGAGGTAGGGGAAGAGAGGGATGAGTTCAGTCCCAGAAAGCCAATAAACCTCCCGATGGAAGCACATCACATTTTATACTATGTGCTTGTAGAACTGTTACATTATGTACATATATACAAATCTCCTCACTCTAAGGGCCACTTGTGGTTCTGCTGAGCAGCCCAACACCAAGCCCAATTGGTAAAGCTCTGAGTCAGCCCAAACCACACCCTTCAGAAAGCACTGTGTGAAGGTATTATGTGACTTCAGTGGCAGGCTGACAAAAATGGATCTAAGGAAACTCCCGACTGGAAGACCTTAGGAGCAGCAAAGGCCCTGACATCATGGGCTTTTAACCTGATGTAAAGTGTGGGCCTCCTGGTCAGAGAGCTCATAACATAGGATCACAGTCTGCTTGATCCAAGAGGAGATAGAGGCAGGTGAGGTGTCTTTGTCGAAACCTTTCCTAAAGGAGACAAAACCACCTCCTTATTCTGCCCGAGGTCTGAGGCCCTCTCCAAAGAGGAGCGCAGTGCTCTAACCTGAAAAAGGGACCTGTCAGACTTGAGGGACCTATCCAGAGTTGGGGCCAGGGTTGGTATAACCACTGGGGCCACACTGTCTGGACCCTCTTGGGCCAGCTGATTCTTGGAAAGAAGGCTGGGTGATGGATACACAGGGACACCTTTGATCAATCAGATTTGTGTCTAATAGTCCTGCTTTGCCAAGCATGAATCTCACTTCTGCACTTGCCCGACCCAAGAGGCAAGAGGAAAACCGTCTTGAAGGTTAAATGCTTCAAGGAGGATCCCTTGATTGGTTCAAAAGGAGCCTTAGTCAGCTGGTGCAAGACCAGTGAGAGGTTCCAGGAGATTCCCTCTTGGGTCTGTCTCTGTGGAGGCTACCCAGGAGACGAGCGAGATTTTGTCCTTGCTGATGTTGAAGGGTGAATTTCCCAGTTTATCAGCAATGACTGACCTGTAACCATCAATGATGCTGGGCTATAGCTTCCAGTCCTAAATAGGTACATAAGGAAGTCAGCAACTGACTTTACAGGGGGGTGCCCTGAAGTCCACCTGATTAGTGAGGCACCAATTTGTAAAATAAAAATGGCTCACTTTGCCTCAATTCTTGTGCCACTGCTTCAGAAAAAAACCCTGCTCCTTGAATGGTGTGGCTCTAGGAGCCATGCATGGAGATTTAGGTTTGTCAGATTTCTGTGAGGGATCTGATTGAAAGCTGTGTTAACAGGTTGGGCAAGAAAGCCAGTCTCAGTGGGATCTGACTCGACCTGGTCACTGGGTCTCAAAACCAAGGCATGTTGAGCCATCCCGGAGCAATCAGAATGATTCTGTTGCATGGGGAGTCCTACAACTTCTCCACCATTTGTCCAAGATGGTTGCTGGTGGGAAGGCATATGCATCCAGACCCTCCCATGGCAGACTTAGTGCATCCACTGTTGTGGTCAGGGAATCTGGTGCCGGAGATACAAAGGCAACTTGTTGTTGAGCCTGTGGCCCATAGGTCTATTTGAGGCCAATGCCACCTGCTGCATATATTGCTTGGAAGACCTCCTGAAGGAGAGACCACTATTTAGATGGTCTGGCCTAGCCCAGATAGCTTGCTTGTCTGCTACCACACTCAGCAGGCCTGGAATGTGTTGGGCTTTGGGAGTCACTTGATTTCTGGTGCACCAGGTCAAGATTCTCCATAGTAGAGACCCAAGTGGGCCCGACCTCATGCCTCCTTCCTTGTTTATGTATGACACCACTGTGGTGTTGTCTGTCTCTACAATTACTATTTTGTGTATGCAGAGGTCTTGGAACTCTTTTTTGTTTAAGACTGGAAAGACTGCCTCGAGTTCTAATAGATATGCAACTTGCTTCCCTGAAGGGACCAGGTGCCTCTTGCAGTGCGTTCGTTTATGCAAGCGCCCCACCCTTCTTTTGATGCATCTGTAAAGATTGCAGAGCATGTTTTATTGGGTGTAATGGTTGGCCTGTAAGGACATTGTTCTCTTGCAGCCGCCATTGTAAATGTGGGTGCAAGAATCTCAATATTGGAATCACCTTTTCTAGTGACTCCGGTATCCTCCAGTTTTTTTTTTTGTTTTTTTTTTTTTGAGATGCCACTGTATGGGTCTCCTATGAAATCAGCCTAGGTGAACTTGCTTTCCTGTGGCTGTTATTAAACCTATCAGAGACATGAACTGCTGGACCGGACAGGCCGGCAGTGACAGTATTTATAGTATTTGTCCTGAAGGTTCTGCCAACAGTCCAGTGTAGGTCAGACGCGACCGGCCATGAGGTCAAACTGGTAACCTACAAGGTCGAAGGCCTGCTTGGCTCCAGTTCCGATTTTCTAAATTCACCCGCCAACCTTATTCTTGGCATATTTTCACTAGATCTTGTGTATGCCGGAGACAAACCTGGTGGGATGTGGCTTTCACCAACCAGTCATCTAGGTACTGGTGGATTCTTATACCCTTGTGCATGGCCATCAGTTTCAACTCCTTTGCTACTACAGTGAGCTCCATGGGTGCAGTGGACACACCAAAAGACAGTGCTTTGAACTGGTATGTCCGACCCTGGACATGAAATCTCAATATTTCATGAAAAGTTCCTGCATTAGCATATAGAAGTAGGAGTCCTTGAAACCTATTGCGGTAACCCACTGGTCCTGATGGTCTCTGAAAAGTTTGGTTTGCTCAGACCTATGTATAGGTCTCCAAGAGTTGCGTGGTTCTGGAACCAAGAAAGGTTTCTGTGAGGATGCACACAGCAGCTGATAATATGGGTGGCCTTGTCAAGCTTGGTCTTGACTGGAAAAGGAGTGTAGCCCTCCTTTAACACTTGTACTACTTAGGGTCTAGGCCCTAAAGCTTCGCAAGTTTCCAATATGTATTTAGTCTGGACCCTACAGGCAGATGTGTGTCACCTTGAGACATTTGACAGCCTGACCAACATTTCCTGTCCCTCCGGACACTGGTCCGGTCCGGTGGCAATGATCCAAGTAAACAGTCTCGCTGTTCTTGCTGTGGTCCGGTCCGGTGAGGCTGAGACAACTTTTCACATTTAACAGACTCTTTGCCCACGGGTCAGCATCCTGCAAGGTACACAGTAACTGACACTCGTGAGATGGCTGACCCCTGGCCGGACGTAATGAAAAACTTGTTGACTATCGACCACCTTTTTTATGTAACCAAATTTACTTTGGGCAACTCTGCCCGGTACCAGGTCTCCATAACCTGTAATTTACTGTAAACAGTAATTCTCTGTAATCGGCAAAAAAATGGCAGACTGGGGTCACCAACGAATTTACACAGCCACTGGTCTATATTTAGCCAGCTTATGTAACCAGTTGGGTGAAGCACTGTACAGTAAGGACTGTGTAGGCAGTACCCTGTCGGTAGACTTGTAACCGGTAGGTTGAAGCCATATGTAGCCAATTGCTAAAGTGTACAAGGCTGTATAGCCGGTACCGGCCGGTACACTCTGTAACCAGCGTTGAAGCAAGAGTACAAGACTGTGTAGCAGGTACTGGTCGGTACACTCTGTAACCAGTTGTTAAAGCAAGTGTACAAGGCTGTGTAGCCAGTACCAGCCGGTACACTCTGTAACCAGTTGTTGAAACAATTTTACAACTATCTTCTGTGTTGAATTCAGCTTGCTGTAGGTTTCCTCCATTAATTAAAGTATTTATTTAATCGCACGTCTTATTTGTAGATTTGACAGTTGCTAGGAAAGCCCTTGTGAACTATTTTTAGCATCACTTGTTGTTCGGTGTGTCACGGTATCACAGTAGACGTAAGTTGTGAAGAACGCAGTTCCGACCTTCCTGGTCGGTGAAAACACGTAACCAGCTTCGGTATTTGGTCGGAAAGACACGCGATTGGCTAACTGGAGATGACGTCAGTATTCGCGTTCTTTGTGTGATGCCTTACCGGCAACTTTACAGTCCACAAAACCCCACTACCGACAACAAGGTCGGGTCTGCAAAGCAGGGACTGGAATCACAGTAGACGTGAGTTCTGAAAGAACGCACTTCCGATCTTCCTGGTCGGTGAAAACACGTGACCTGCTTCGTGATTGGTCGGAAGGACACGCGATTGGCTGACTGGATATGACGTCAGAGGTCGCGTTCTTTTGAGCTGGCCGGCCGGCTGATGCTTTTAAAGCAGAGAAGCCGGGACCAGTGCGCTCTGTAGATGTGTAGATGAAATTCCTTCTTTCTTTTGTGATAAAACGAGTGAACTGGCCATCCACAACCCCCACTACCGACAACAAAGCCGAGTCTGCAAGGGAGGGACTGATATCACCTTCTATTGTAAGGTTGGATGAACTGGAGCTTGCCAGTCGACTAATGCTTTACAAGCAAAGATGTCTGGACCAGTGCGCTCTGAAGAAATCTGAAGAATTCATCTCTTGCTTCTGATGAAAAAACACCAATACTCGAGCTAGGCTGGTGTGACTGATGCTATACAGCAGAGAAGTCTTTACCAGTGCGCTCTGAAGAATGCACCTCTTCTGATGGGAATTCCTTCTATTTACAGTGTTAAATACTACATAGAATGAAGTTTTCCGTGATTTTTATTTGTAGTACTAGAGAAGACGTTTCTATGGTGATTGTAGCTGAAGGTACATTCAAACCAAAAGACACGGATAAAAATACCTTGTAAGTAGTATATCCATTATTTTCTTTAAAAATTGTCGATCTGCCCCTAACAACACCATGGTTAAAGGGAGGAAACTAGCAAAATGGCTGCCTTCATAATTCATATTTCTCGTTGCTTACTGCCCTATCATCAAAACTAAATTGAGTCAGCTAGGGAGCGTTTCCAGCAGATTTCTTGATGTATATCCGTGCTTGATATGTAGGTAACACTTTTACAATAAATTATTTGCAATTAAGGCATAAAATCCGTCATAATGCACACTTTTCCTTAAAATATCTGGAGATTGTTGAAAACACGTCTGCACAGTACACGCGCCAAATGAAAAAGATGCTATGACGTCAGGTTGTCTAGACAGGAAGGAAGTACGAGGCGCCATCTGGGGAGTGCACAGTACTACGCCGACCGAATTAGCAATTGTCCATTGGATAGGATGTATTAACGCAATAAAATAATGAATTCTAATATGACTTTAACAGTGCTTAATCTACATCAAAAGACACCCAAAGGTGCAACAACCAAGATTCAAGTAAAAAGATATAAGAGAGATATAAGGGAGATAAAATATTATTAGATATCCCTGTAGAGAGATAAAATAGCATCAGATATGCAAGATCAAAGGTCAAATCCAGGTCACACCATGATGTTGCACACATATAACCCCCGAACAATGTCCCTACCAAATATCAACTTCCTACACTTAATGGTTTCCGCAATATAACCCAAACAAGGCATTATAGGTCAAGGTCACTACAGCAAAGTCAAAGGTCAAATCAAGGTCACACCATGATGTTTTACATCTACACACCCTAGCCAATGTCCCTACCCAGTATCAACTTCCTACACCTTACAGTTTCCGAGATATAGCCTGGACAAGTTTTTATAGGTCAAGGTCACTACAGCAAGGTCAAATTAAGGTCAGACCATGACTTTTCACACCTACACCCCATAACCAATGTCCCTACCAAGTATCAACTTCCTACACATTACGGTTTCTGAGATATACCCCGGACAAGATTTTATAGGTCAAGGTCACTACGGAAAGGTCAAATCAAGGTCACACCATGATGTTGCACACCTACACCCCTAACCTTCTACACCTTACGGTTTCCGAGATACAGGCCAGACAAACTTCTTCCCGCCGCCCACCCACCCATCTGGACACCATGGGTGAAAACAATACCCCGACAGCCCTTAAGGGCTGTGGGGTAAAAAAGTACACAGAAATAAGGAGCCTTTCAGGGTAGCCAGTGTAAGCTATGTCAAAGTTTAAGGGAGAAATAACACTTAAATATAGAGAAAATGTATGTAAAGAACAAGCATTCTGATGCATGCAATTATCTCCCGCCGTATAAATTACTATAGATGTACTAAAGATAGTGGAATATAAATTTTCTTGTGAGATGGAGGCACATGTAGAAGTGACAACAAGCAAGAGGCACTTAAATGTTTGATTGCAATACTTTTAAAGACAAAAGACATTTACTCATTTTAGTAGCTATTACTCTGCCATCCAAAGAGCTACAGTTCTGCAACTTCACTATGTGGTAGATCGCCCAAAAGTAGGTTGAAGGAATTACGTAGAAGACATTGTCTATGTCCAATACTTTTAAAGATAAAAGACATTTACTCATTTTAGTAGCTGTTACCAGGCTATGCAAAGAGCTACAGTTGTGCAACTTCACTATGTGGTAGATCACCCAAAAGTAGGTGAATGACTTATTTAGAAGAAATTGCCTATCTGCAATACTTTTAGAGATAAAAGACATTTACTCATTTTAGTAGCTATGAGTGTGCTATGCAAAAACCAATAGATCTGCAACTCCCCTATGTGGTAGATCAGCTTAAAGTAGATGAAAGACTTATTTAGAAGAAATTGACTACCTGTAATACTTTTAGAGATAAAAGACATTTGCTCATTTTAGTAGCTATTATTCAGCTATCCAGAGAGCTACAGTTCTGCAACTTCCCTACGTGTTAGGTTAGATCAGCCTAAAGTATGTGAATGACTTATTTAGAGAAGAACTTCCGTATCTTCAATACTTTTAGAGATAAAAGACATTTACTCATTTTAGTAGCTGTGACTCAGTTTTGCAAAGAGCTGTAGATCTGCAACTTCACTATGTGGTAGATCATCCAAAAGTAGGTGACTGGCTTACTTATCTTCAAAATTGCTCTATCTCGCATCGTTTAAAAGTAGGTTGAAGGAATTACGTAGAAGACATTGTCTATGTCCAATACTTTTAAAGATAAAAGACATTTACTCATTTTAGTAGCTATTACTCAGCTATTCAAAGAGCTACAGTTCTGCAACTTCATTATGTGGTAGATCAGCCAAAAGTAGGTGAATGACTTATGCAGAAGAAATTGCCTATCTGCAATACTTTTAGAGATAAAAGACATTTGTAGTGACTGGCTTACTTATCTTCAAAATTGCTCTATCTCGCATCGTTTAAAAGTAGGTTGAAGGAATTACGTAGAAGACATTGTCTATGTCCAATACTTTTAAAGATAAAAGACATTTACTCATTTTAGTAGCTATTACTCAGCTATTCAAAGAGCTACAGTTCTGCAACTTCACTATGTGGTAGATCAGCCAAAAGTAGGTGAATGACTTATGTAGAAGAAATTGCCTATCTGCAATACTTTTAGAGATAAAAGACATTTGCTCATTTTAGTAGCTATGAGTGTGCTATGCAAAAAGCTACAGACCTGCAACTTCACTATGTGGTAGATCAGCCAAAAGTAGGTGAATGACTTATTTAGAAGAAATTGCCTACCTATAATACTTTTAGAGATAAAAGACATTTACTCATTTTAGTAGCTATTACTCAGCTATCTACTCACTTAGCTATTCACCTAGATCTGCAAAAGCAACAAAAATATAAAGGATACACAAAAGTAAGCTTATCAAAAACAAGATGAATAACAAATGAAAAGATTTGCCTAACTTTAATACTTGTTAAGGTATTTGACATTTATTTCCGTCATAATTTTGCTACAAATAAGAAAATAGTTATTATTCACTTATGGCATGCAATAGAATCCCAAACTATATGCCATCTTATAGTTAAGGACAAAGTAGCTGAACAAAATATTTTAGGAAAATACTCTAACTGCAATAGTTTGGAGTTACAATGGATTTACTCAACAGTCAGAATTTCAAAGTAGCTATTACTCTGCTATCCAATGTGCAACAGGTCTGAAACTTTACTATGTGATAGCTGACCCAAAAGTAGCTGAATAACATATTTATACGAAATTCTCTAAATGCAATAGTTTTCAAGTTACAAGTGATTTTACTCATGATGGAAATTACTGAAAGGTGCAAAACTAGCTATTACTCACTTAGCTACTAAGATAGACAACCAAGTTACTCACCATGTTGTAGCTATGGAAAAAGTAGCTGAATAACATATTTTAACAAAATGCTCTAAATGCAATAATTTTCAAGTTATAAGTAATTTAGTGCATGATTTCATGAATTTTCATGCATTAAAAATTATTTTAAAAAATTCATAAAAAATAATTAAGAAAGATCCAGGTCTGACACTAACACAAGGGAATCTACTTGTGGGCTAGTACATATGTACAAGATATGAGAGAAATTCCTGCAATAGTCACTGAGAAAATTGTGATAAAGTGTTAACATTTTCATACTTACGGTGGGGGGGGGTACCTTACTTATAATGGCTCTAGCAAACAGACGAACACACAGATCTGCATACCTTGAACAGATTTTCATGCTAGATAGATAAGCTATCTTTTAAAAAAAAACAGCATGTCTCTGGGCCTTGTAGTTTCAGAGGAGAAGTCGCTCACGCGTACGTGTATGTCCACGCCACAGAGTGACAACATACTGTCAGCTGATATAAAAATACATATATTTTTCACAAGGTTAAAATACACAGTTTTTAACAAAATATGTTATTTTACCTTCATAGCATGTAGCAGTGGTTAAGAGCATGGCAAAAGATTGCAATATTTATAGAAATTTGTACAAAATGTCCTATGCTCGGTACGAAACCTCAGGGTACGAATTGTCCTGGTATGAAATAATCCAGTACAAAATGTCCGTACCCCGACTAAAGTATGTAAGAATCAAATATGGTTGGATACTTAAGGGATACTTAATTATAACTTAATAACCTGGCCCCCAAGTTTTCTGTCCCAGCCAGCAACAATAATCCCTGCAGATAGCTGATCTCTGTAGTTGTAACACAAATCCTGAAACACACTTGCAGCTGTCTTCACAAGAGGCTCCTCTCCCATCTGCATTCTAAACCAAGTATCAAATTGAACAAAAATAGCAAGTGAACATGGTTGTCACAGTGGATCTGTGTGTAATACTCCATATATATTATAGTGCAGGAACATAATTTTTTCCTGCATTACTTACTTTTTAAAACTAACTCTCATGGCTATCCTAAAGAAATTGCCTAAATCATTTTCAGAGGACCTTAAAACCATTTGATCTGCTGTTAAAATATCTCAAACTTAAACCTGGCTGCCTGTTTTTGACACTTGAACACAAATGTACAGAACTGACATTTATAATTTAATAACATAAAATTGGATAGTACATGTAGTTGGGATAGTCCTATATTGATCTGATATTGGTGTAATGGTTGCAGGTAAATGGTTGCTGCAGCAGTAGCATAACTCTTGGGAAATCTACACAAGGACTTGCTTGTGGCTAAAATTGGGAATTTATATTATTTCAACACTGATCAGCTGCAATATATTGATAACCACATCACTCTATGCTAAATACCTCATTTTTTTTCTTTGAAGATGCTGTAACGTCAAAAACACTAGGTTAGCTTTGCCAGATAACAGAAATTTTGTTTTAAGTATACATGTGGCAGGTGTGGTTTTAAAAAGTCTTAAAATAAATGAGGTGGGAGCAAAAACTAAGTCTCTTAAATACAGGAATTTTAAGTAAAAAGGTCATTAAAAGTCATCCTTAATTAATGTGTCAAGTTGAACTAATGTCATTGAACAGTAAGTCAGCTGGGAGCTGAAAACCCTCATTTTTACTTCAAGATGGCCATGACTGTACTTGTATTGGAACTCCAAGGTGGAAAGAAAATAAGAATGTCCCTATTTTCATCTTTAATACATGTGTAAAATTTAACTGAGGTCAGCTGAACAATACGATAGCTGGAGATTAAAAATTCCATAATTTCACTGCAAGGTAGCCATAACTTCATTCATATTGGGACTTTAAGGTGACCATAAAATAAGAATGTCCCTTCTGTCATCCTTTATAAGTGCATAAAGTTTAGCTGAGGTCTGTTAACAATAAGATAGCTGGAGACTGAAAACTTCCTTTTTTCACTGTAAGGTGACCATAACTTCATTCATACTGCGACTTTAAGGTAACCATAAAATGAGAATGTGCCTTCTACCAATCCTTATAAATGTGCCAAGTTTTATTTTAAAAATTTAAACATTAACTGAGCTTACGGCTGAAAAACCCTACATTTCAGGTTTAAGATGGCCATAACATTATTAATATTTAAATCATAAGGTAGTAAGAGTCTTCTGTTGATGTACTTCAATATCAATATACGTTAGATATGGAAAAAGAAAGGGGCCAGATGGCTTTATGCCAATTATATGACTTTAGGGGGAGCATAGCTCCAATTATATTAACAGTTTAAGGTCACCATAAAGTTAGGATAATCATTTGGTAAATCTTAATATATATGCCAAGTTTGGTTGAAAAAAGTGAAAAACTAAGTGAACTGGCGGGCTAAAACTCCCTTTTTTGACATTAAGGTGGCCTTAAGATTGCAGATACAGGGCTAAAACTTCGGCATGAAAGATTATTAAAAAGTAGCTGAATAAGTTATTCCAACAAACAGTGAAATCCTGAAAGTGCCCATTTAAAAAAAATTTACGAAAATAAAACATCTCCCATTCAGGCATCTGTGGTCTGATTGATCAGAAAATCCTTTCCAACCTTCGGATTTAGGTCTAGAATGTACCTGATAAATTTTATAGCACAGGTTTTTTCCGAAACACGATGACGGGGTGTTTTTGAAAAATGCTTAAGGTTACCTTAAGTAAAGCTTAAGGTATCCACAAAGTATCCCCCAAATTTTTCCCGCCTCTATAGTTTTAAAGAAAGATAAGAAGGAAAGAAAAATTTGAAAGTCCAAGAAGTTATTCAAGGGAAACCATAATCCAGCAGCGGCAGTGATCAGTCTTACTTACGTGAAAACAAATAAGTACCCCTAACGGGCCGCATAATAAGGTCTCTAATATTTCGAGGTTTTTTTATTCATTAATCTACAACATTTATATCAACTTTTGGTTAGTATAATGGCCAATCAAAACAATTTAAAAATTTTAATTAATTAAATGTAGCTTTTGTAAGCTACAAGCTTACCATGTGGAACCGAATGCTTTCTCGGGAGGCCGCAGGCATCCGGCCAACGTTGAAGAAAAATAGACGTTTAGTATTGACCGGATCCCCGTGCTGACAGTGTACCAAAACAGTGTAATCTCACGTCTAACCCTTCTTCTCTCATTGTAAATTTAGCCCATACCCCCTCAGCTGGAATACAGCGGGGAGGCACGGTGGGACTCTCTTCAGTTCCACATGGTAAGCTTGTACCTTACAAAAGCTCCATTTAATTAATTAAAATTTCCAATTTTATTGCGCTACAATAGCTTACCATGTGGAACTGAATGCTGAATCCAACCGTCCGGTGAAGGGATTACAGCTGAGACTGGAAGTATAGTGAACTTTTCTTGGATTTGAATTAATAAATAAATAAAATGAATAGCCCCAATCTGAAAATCGGACCTGTAAGAAGCCAAAAACCAGAAGATTAATAAATGACAGTATGGATACTGTCAGGATGTTTTGATTGAAGGGTTAAGTGCAGCCGTGCTCACTTATGCGAGTATAGCCCCCAAGGGCATCACTGTAATGAATACCAGCCCTTAGCTTGAATCTCATAAATTTACCACCCTAAATATGAGATGATGGTACACTAAAAGACTGAATACATTATACAGTTAAATACAGAAATAATAGATAAGAGACCTTACCATAACATCCTGAGGAGGTAACCAATACCTAGACTGGGATTAGACTCCTGAAGACTTGGCTGCAGTGGATGTGCCCCCCCCCCCCCCCCCCCCCCCCCCCCCACTCTTTTCTTTCCGAGGATGAGCAGTCTGAGGGGAAGGGTCTAGGGCTTGTTGTGCCCCTACTACTGGTCCCAGATACATATTGTTGTCGTTGTCTGACCAAGTAGGGTCTTTTAGGTAAAAATTTATAAATGTGTTGTGAGCTTTCCAGTGACACGCTTGCATGATTTGGTCCACCGATACCCCACCGTAAAAGGCCTTAGAGGCCGCGAAGGCCCTAACGTCATGCGCTTTGACTTGGACCAGGTCCAAGGCTTGTTGATCTGCTTGTTTGTAACAAAGTAGGATAGTTTGTTTTAGCTAAGAAGAGAGTGTAGCAGGTCTGATGTCTGAGGTATGTCCTTTCTTAGAGGAGATAAAAAGCAGGCATCGTGACCCTCTTGGGTCTTTGGTTCGATCCAAATAGTACTACAATGGTAGTTAGAGCAGTAATAGTCACCGGAGAGACACTTTGAGAACCTTCTCTTGCTAGTTGGTTTTTGGCTATGAAATCTGAAGAGGGGAACAAAGCAACCTTTTCTCATTGGCCTAGATTCAATACTTTGTTTGCAACCCAGGCATGAATTTCGCTGCGGCGCTTGCCGGAGGCCAAAGCTAGCAAGAAAGCAGTTTTGAGGGTAAGATGTTTGATGTCTGTGTCTTTCATAGGCTCCAAGGGTGCTTTTGTGAGCTTATTGAGCACAACAGAAAGGTTCCACTTAGGAAGATTCCTGGAACTTTTGGGACGATCCCTGTGAAAACTGGAGAGTAACCTGTTAAGGTCTGAACTTTGGGAGATATGGAGCCAGGCTGGGCCCAAGGTGTCAACAATGGCCGTCCTATAACCATCAATAGTCGAAGGGCGTCTGTTTAGATCTTGGTACAGGTACATAAAGAAGACTGAGACTTGCTTTACAGACGGAGTGGAGAAATCCACCGAATTTTCTCTGCATGATTTCTCAAAAGGGCCAAATCGAATCTAGATGGTATTCATAGCCCACGAACGAAAACACTTGAGTAGGTTTCAGTTGGGATTTCTCCTGATTCATATCCACCCTAAGGACTGACTCAGATCTATCACTGTCTGAGTGTTCACTTGTGGTTCTTCCTCAGACTGGGCTCTGATAAGCCAGTCATCCAGGTACTGGTGAAGTCTGATTCCCTTTGTCAGGGTCATCATCATTGTAAAGACCTGAGGGGCCGTGGCTAGCCGGAAGGGAAGGGAGATGAACTGGAACACCTGTGACTTATGGCAAAACCTTAGGTACTTCCTTGAGTTTGGGTGGATGGGGATGTGAAGGTAGGCATCTGATAGGTCTATCAACGACACCCATTCCCCTGGGATCAGAGCGGCCCTGATGGACTCTGGTGTTTCCATTTTGAACCTTTCTACAAGTAGGAAGGTGTTGAGTCTGCTTAGGTCTATTACTGGCCTCCACCTTTGGTGAGGCTTGGGTACAAGGAACAGGCGACTGTAAAACCCGAGAGATTTTACATTTTCCACCCTTTCTATTGTGTTCTTTGACAGAAGAGACTGGATACAAGAGGCCAGAGCTTGGTCTTTTTAAAGGTCCAGGGCCTTGTAACCTGATCGAATCAGGGGAGCTGAAATTGGGTTTTGAGATGAATGGAAGAACATAACCATTGGTGATAAAGTTTAACACGTCTGAACATTTGACTGTTAGCCAGTCTCTTCTGAAAGAACGGAGGCAACCTCCTACTGGTGGACTGAGAGAGGCTTGTAAGGAGTCATTGGGGGGAGGGGTTTCCATGCCCTCGTCCCCTTGAGTGGGGTCGAAAACAACCTCAGAAGCCTCTGTTGTTCGATTTCCCCCTACCTGAGGAAAACGATTGATTACTGCTTTGGGAGGAATTGCCACCATAGGGGCGTTTCCCATAGGAGCCTCTTTTCTTATTGTGGTGGAGACCACAAGAGGGCTTGTTTTGATAGGGTCCAAAACCCTGAGAATCTTTAGGGGTGCCTTTTTTAAGGAGGAAGTATTCTCCATCCTTGACTGTGACCTGAACAGAGGAGTAGGCCAAAACGGCGAGTTCCTCAGTTCTTGATGTCTAGAGTCCCCTAGCTGTGGTTGAAGGAGGGTCATCTCGGCCTCTCGTCTTAGCAGGCCAGTGTTGCCCATGGTATATAGCTCCCTCTGGAGTATATGAGCTTCAGATTTGCTGAGGCAGGCTAAGGCTCTCTGCTGAATAAGGATTCTCTTATTCATAATCTCAAAATAGTCACAGGCATTTTCATAGCCATGCCTGACAGCTCTTTCGGGATCGGCACCCTTCTGAATCTGGCTTTTAACCCTCTCAAAGGTAGCCTTGATACTGTGCTGACACTTCTCCATAACAGTGTTACAAGAAGAGGCAGTCTTAGCAAAAGTAGCTGTGAAATTGATGGTAGAGAGATTCTGCCTAGCTTGGTGTTTTTGAGAACTTGTAGGGGAACCTTGCCCATAGGGACCCCAGAAGGCTTAGGAGAAACACAGATCTTGGCAAAATCTGTACTGACCTCCTGAAGTTTGTCTTCAAAACAAGGTTGTCCCACTTTTAGTATTTGGCTGTTGAAGCCGGGGGTTCGATATACTCACCCTCAGGTAAATTAGAGGCCAAGAAATCCTGTTCAAACTTCTCAAAAGCATCTTTGAAAATGGGATTTAAAGGGAGCATAGCTGAAGGGCCTCTTGTCCTAAGCTCCTGTTGGCCTTTCTCGTCATCCCGGCCTAGTACAGTGGTAGAGGATCTAGGCAAAGTCTCCCTGGGGTCAGGGAGCTCAAGAATCTGCCCTAAGTTTCCACTTCCTCAGCATATTGTGAAGGGAGGTCAGACATATCTACCTCCCTGTAGAAAACTGGGACTGTGCTATCCTGTAGATATTCAGGCTCAGGAGCCTTTTGTTGAGGTTTAGCAGACTTTTTGATAGGCACAGAGGACTGATCTTCATCTGAAGAAAACGACTGAGAATAGTATTTGGCCCGAACTTTGTGCTTTTTCTTGTCCGAGTGCTTTTTTGCTTTGGAACACACCCTTTTAGGTTGCTCCGAGTGGGCCTTGGAATAAGGATCCGAGTGGTGGTCGGATTCAAGATCCGAGTGTTTGGAAGCATGGTCGGACTGGGCACTTTGAGTGAACTTTGGAGGAAGTGGAGGACCATATACGTCCGTGTCCATTGGAAGAGCATCCGAGTGATCAGATGCCCGAATAGTCGGGTCTGAACCCTGAGGGGTCAGGTCTGGTTGTTTACTTGGTCCAGCTTTTGATAAAGAGGCGGAGATCTTATCTACCTCCGCCTTGGAGGCTTTTTTCATTGAATGCATTTCGCCTCGGAGAGACTTCTTAGCCTCCAGCATGGACGCTTGGAAAACCCCCATTTGTTGCTGGAGTTGGATGTTAAATTGATTACCCAGGGATTTTTCTAGTCTACTCTCTAGTCTCTATTTTATTCTGCAAGGCAGTACCTGGGGTTGGTGGGACAGTTTGATGATGTCTTCAAAGACAAAGATTGGAAACGTAGGGGTTGGGGACGTGGAGGTGAAGCAAATAAATTATCAGCAGCACCCTCAAGGTCTGCTTGAGAGCCAGGAAACGCCTCCACAAACAAACAGGAAACAGAAGTGCTGTCATTTAGATGATCTGGGCTTTACACTCGTTTGGTGGGAAGACATTTTGACTGCAATAAAATCCGAGTCGAAACGCGGAAAACTCACAAACACTAAATATTCAAAGAATACTTATTCTGCACTTTCCAAACTGTGTCAAAATAATCTATGCAATAAAAAGAAACAAATGGCTGACAAATAACATCCAACAATATGTATATACTGAGAAAACAGTAAAATATTGAGAGCTTATTTTCAAACGCTTGCTAGTCACGTGGCCAACGAGAGAAGAGGGGTTAGACGCGAGATTACATTGTTTTGATACACTGTCAGCACGGGGATCCGGTCAATACTAAACATCTATTTTTCTTGGACATTGGCCGGATGCCTGCGGCCTCCAGAGAAAGCATTCAGTTCCACATTTTAAGCTATTGTGGCGCAATAAAACTGTAACTTTTAAGCAATAACTAACAAGTTTAACACAGTTGTTTCAGTCTCTTTTGCAGAGTTTCAGTTGCCATTCTCTTTCTCTTAATGTTTGGCCTGTCTTATGTGGCACAATCAGGCAATATATCCAGAGGTAGTTTCAAAGGGGTACTTTGATTGTAATAAGAAAACTTCTAAGACAAGATGGAAGCCTGTGTTGAACTCTGTTGTATGTTTGATCTTTTTTACAACTATGTCCTGAGTAGATATCGAAGGCAGTACTAATTGTAATACTAGAAATAGGACGCCCTGTTGATTGTAGCTGCGACATACGAATAGAAACAGGATAGCATAGAAGAACACACATTATCATGTGTAATGTCCACCCCATGAACCTTTTGCCAAAATTGTACAGTAGTATTACAAGACCCCGTTTCATATGTAAACTAGATTGGGCCAACTCGGCGCCAACATATCCCCAGACAGGTCATCACTCACGCCACAGGTTTTGATCGGGAATTTTTTATTTAATCCATTTGTTGTATGCCATAAATATTGGGAAAAGTTATATGAACTTCAGCACATCAATCTACTAAGTTTATATCTTCCCAAGGAAGATGGTGTATCCCCAGACGTCGAATACATAACTAAACAGAGCATATTTTCAATCTTCCTGCAATGATAACTCTGAACCTATTTTCAAAGTATTTAAATGATTGATGATTGAATGTCCATTCCAAATTAATAATCCCAAAAGAGCATATCTGTTTCTATATTTGTTGACAAATAAAATATTATTTCTAACTCAACTCATCATACTTTTCAATCTTCCTGCAAAGGGTGACTCTGATCCTATTTTCAAAGTATTTAAATGATTCATAATCCCAAAAGCGCATATCTGTTTCTATATTTGTTCACAAATATAATATTATTTAAAAATTATATATTATTTATATTATTATTTTATTATATTATTTTTAGAATTTGCATTGTTTTTCAGTTATTCATTTCCTCAATTCCTATATATGTGGTCCATATATATGCAACCTAAATATGTGACACAATCTCAGTTCTGACTCCCCTTTGTCTTATTAGATAATGAAGCAAACCCCATCTCCCAACCCCACCCCACCCCTCTCCCCTTCTCCACACCTCTCTCACTGTTACAGAAGATCTGCAACCCCACTGAAAAGTCTGGTTCTTTGTTTCTCATTTGATATCATTCAATACCTTTGTTTATTTAGTGTCACTCAATAGCTGGAGGTCCCAGAGGTGGATGGGGGGTGGGACTACAAAGAGATAGAGTGCTACAGCACAAATGGTAAACAAACAAAAGGGGTAATCAAATACAAAAAGCTCAGTTAATCTTATCACTAAAATAAAATCAAATATATAAATAAGGAATGTCCAACAGGAAAATTATATACCTCCAGAATTAAATATAAATTATCAAACCACAAGAACAGATTTATAATAATAATTCAGAATTGAGAATTTTAAGAATGTGATTATCAACTGAAATGAGTTAGTAACTGTAGGAACTGTGTCAAAATTAACTGAGGCAAACTGAATAAAACTGGGCTAGTTGAGGGTTAAAAATCCCCTATTTTTACTACATAAGGCTATAATTTCATTAATATTGGACTTATAGCTCACCAGAAAATAACAGTGTCCATTTTGCCTACTTGAATATGTTTAACCAGTTTCATTTTTAAAAGTTAAAAACTCAGCAAGCAGAGAGATAACACACAAAAATAAGTACTTAAAAGCCTAAGATAGCCATAATATTATTAATAAAAATTTAAATAGACAGGCACTTCCTTTGAAAAATTCAAAGATTTCAGCTCTATGACCCACATAGTTCGACAGTTACAGGGCTTTAAAGTGGTATAATATCCATAAACTGGGTCTCTGTGGGCATTTTACAATTGTTAAAGAGACCTTAGCAATTAAACTACAGAGCTGAAACTTTTTGGGGGACAAACATAACAAACAAAAATTAGTTTAAATGTCTACTTGAAGCCATGATTTTTGGCACTTGTAAAAAGAACATAATAATGTATTCCCAGATGAGATTTCAGCCCTATCAGTCACATAGTTTAACAGTCACAGGGCTTAAAGGTGGTAAAAAGTCCAAATACTGGGTCTTTGGGAGCCCGTCAGAGACCTCAATGTGGCCTTCAAATTAAAGCTTCAGACTTAAAATTTGTCACATACTAAGATTCCACATAGAATATGTATCTAATACAGTTTGAAACTTCTCATTACCATTTCTCATTACCATTTCCAAGTTACAGGGCAAAATATGTGAAAAATGTCTAAAAAGGGTCACTCGGGTGTTGATTTATGGTCCTCATACATGGGTTAAATGTCTATTAAAGGCCTAAATTTTGGAGTACATACAAGAAAAACATATTGATATATTCTCAGATGATATTTCACTTAGATGAGAGACATTGTTTGAAAGCTACAGTGCTTGAAGGTGGCAAAAAGTCCATAAATTGGGTCTCTGTGGGCAATTTTGAGACCTCAAGTCGGCCTAACAGGTAAACCTACAGCCTTTAAATTTTTCACAGACAAGGATTACATATAAGAGTTACACCTAGAGCAGTTTGAGACTCAACAGAATTACCACTTCCAAATTATAGGGCAAAATATGTTAAAAATGTAGGAAAAAAGTGGGGTCTTTATGGGCCCCAAACACAATTTTCTCCTCAACTTAAAGTCTTGATTTTCGGCACGTACTAAGAATATATTAATGTGTTCTCAGGTAAAATTTAAGCCAGATACGCCTCATAGTTTGTGACCTAGAGGGCTCTAAGTGGTCAAAAGTGCAATTTCTGACCTTAAGGTGGCCATAAGTTCTTTATTATTTGGAGTTTAAGGTCACCTTAAAATAGGGATCTTCCTTTGGGCATCCTTAACATGTGTACCAAGTTTGAAAAAAAAATATTAATTGGTTTTTGAGTTATCGCGTCCACAAGGAAATTTCTACGGCGGCGACGGCGCGACGGACCTGAATCCAATATATCCCCGACTTTCGTCTGGGGATATAAATATATGGATGCTTAAATATTTATTAGTATACAGTGGCGAAAATTGAATTTTTTCAATTTCACATAGAATACTCTGCTACAACCCTACGGGTCAAAAATTCTGTCGAAATCGCTCTATCTCTTATGGTTTCCGAGATATTAACATTTTTTTGTTTTTCCACAAAAATTCAAGATGGCCGCCAAAAGTGGCGAAAATTGAAATTTTTCAATTTTGGTTAGAATACTTTCCTACTACCCTACGGGTCAAAAATTCTGTCCAAATCGCTCTATCTCTTACGGTTTCTGAGATATTAAGATTTTTTCGTTTTTCGCAAAAATTCAAGATGGCCGCCAAAAGTGGTGAAAATTGAAATTTTTCAATTTTGAATAGAATACTTTGCTACTACCCTATGGGTCAAAATTCTGTCGAAATCGCTCTATCTCTTACGGTTTCTGAGATATTAATATTTTTTGTTTTTCGCAAAAATTCAAGATGGCTGCCAAAAGTGGCGAAAATTGAATTTTTTCAATTTCACATAGAATACTCTGCTACAACCCTATGGGTCAAAAATTCTGTTGAAATCGCTCTGTCTCTTACGGTTTCCAAATATTAACATATTTTGTTTTCCACAAAAATTCAAGATGGCCGCCAAAAGTGGCGAAAATTGAAATTTTTCAATTGCACATAGAATACTCTACCACTACCATGTGAGTCAAAATTTCTGTCAAAATGGCTCTATCTCTTACGGTTTCCGAGATATTAACATTTTTTGTTTTTCCGCAAAAATTCAAGATGGCCGCCAAAAGTGGCGAAAATTGAAACTTTCCAATTTTGTATAGAATACTTTCCTACTATCCTACGGGTCAAAAATTCTGTCCAAATCGCTCTATCTCTTACGGTTTCTGAGATATTAAGATTTTTTCGCTTTTCGCAAAAATTCAAGATGGCCGCCAAAAGTGGCGAAAATTGAAACTTTTCAATTTTGTATAGAATACTTTCCTACTACCCTACGGGTCAAAAATTCTGTCCAAATCGCTCTATCTCTTACGGTTTCTGAGACATTAAGATTTTTTCACTTTTCGCAAAAACTCAAGATGGCTGCCAAAAGTTGCGAAAATTGAAACTTTTCAATTTTGTATAGAATACTTTCCTACTACCCTACGGGTCAAAAATTCTGTCCAAATCACTCTATCTCTTACGGTTTCTGAGATATTAGCAAATTACTCAAAAGTAGTACTGAAAATACACAATAAAGTACCTAAATGGCTATTAAAATTCTGTCGAAATCGCTCTATCTCTTACGGTTTCTGATATATTAAGATTTTTTCACTTTTCGCAAAAATTCAAGATGGCCGCCAAAAGTGGCGAAAATTGAAATTTTTAAATTTTGTACAGAATACTCTTCTACTACCCTGTGAGTCAAAAATTGTGTCGAAATCGCTCTATCTCTTACGGTTTCCGAGATATTAAGATTCTTTCATTTTTTGCAAAAAATTAAGATGGCCACCAAAAGTGGCGAAAATTGAAATTTTTTAAAATTTTGTATAGAATACTTTTCTACTGCCCTGTGGGTCAAAAATTCTGTCGAAATCACTCTATCTCTTACGGTTTCTGAGATATTAGCAAATTACTCAAAAGTAGTACTGAAAATACACAATGAAGTACCTAAATGGCTATTACTCATGTACTGACAAAGCTATCAGTCCCAAATGCAATACCAAGCGAGCTATGGACATAACAATCTTGTATTCAAAATTGTAGTAAAATATCTTTAATTATTTTGGCTTAAATGCACGGAAACCAATGTGTACTGAAAATAGATGTACTTAAGTATTACTCAGTAAGCAAAAGAGGTACAACAACCAAAAGCAATCCCAAGCAAGCTACTGACCCAATAAGCCTGAATACCAAATTTGGTGACAATAGCTCTAATACTTTTCCTTTAAATGAGCGGAAACCATGCGTGACGCCGGACATCGGACGCCGGACGGCAGAAAAAGCAAAAATAATATATCCACCCCCCAGGGGGGTGGATATAATTAAAAATAACATCAGAGATGCCCGTACCCCACAGCCTGGGGAAATAGTTTTCAACACCATGAGATATAGAAGTAGTATAACAGTACAAAGTTCAAGATACTTTCAGAGCAGTGTCAGTTATTTTAAGGTCCAAATAATGCTTAAGTAGAGAAAATAATATCTAAGGAAAAGAAATGTATGTAAAGATGAAGTATTAAAACAAAACAATTGAATATTACCCATGCATACAGAAGTGGCAACACATTCAATGAATGCTTATGTGTGGCAGGGATTCAGATTCGCGTCGGCCATCGGTCATTGACCGAATTTTGCAACAAAACCCCGAATTTTAAATAGAATATTAGGACATATTGTCCGAGTCGTATCCGTGGGCGATAATAGAAGATCTAGACGTCTTTTTATTTACAAAATATGAAGTCACGTTACAACCCTAAAATCTCGCGAGATCTACGTGATTTCAAATTTTTTTATTGTAGCAAGGTCTAGACGTCTTTTATGAAATCTCGTGACAAGCCACGTGATCTGTAAGGAAATCCCAGGGGAAATCCGTGTCCTCATATCTTCTCATAAATATTAATGACTTGGGTGCTGTGGCCGTGAGTTCTCAAGTTTAAAGTATTTGATCTTAGCCTATGCTTCCATTTTATAAAATATTGCAAGGAAATCCCAGGGGAAATCTGTGTCCTCATATCTTCTTATGAATATTAATGACTTGGGTGCTGTGGCCGTGAGTTCTGGAGTTTAAATTATTTGATTTTCGTCTATGCTTCCATTTTAAAAAATATTGCAAGGAAATCAAATGGAAAATCTGTGTCCTCATATCTTCTCATGAATATTAATTATGGTCATCTGGTATTTTCGTGTACGTAATTGTAGATTTTGTTTTCTGTAGGGTTCCACATAAATTTTACTGTAATATTCTGAACTTTTGCTTTGATTAATATTTCTTTTTAATAATAATTGCACTGAAAAAAATCAGATTGAAAGTTTATTTGCTAGCTGTAATGTTTACTGCCAGTGGACATTTTAATAGCATGAAAATCTCATGGATCACCGATTCACCATACTTAGGTTCTGTGGCCGTGAGTTCTCGTTTTAATAATACATGATCATTGAACATCATAAAGACTTTTTGACATTTTAACTAAAATGAGATTTTTATTATGATTCAGTAAATTTTACTTTATATCCCATTCATATAGGGTCATTGACTTTAATGACTTAATTTTAGCAACCTGTAGAATGAAAATTTGATTGACAAGAATTCTGTCCTAAATTCTCCGAAAATGTCCTAAACGTTTTCCTAGTCTTAGGACAGAATGTCCGGCCGGACTTTTCTTGTAGCAGAATCACTGTGTGGTGTTGGAGAAAAGCCTGTGGCTCACTTGATGAAATTCCATCTGTTACAATGGGAACTTGCAAAAGGAAATTCTTAATGAATTCTAATATGAATTTAACAGTGCTTAATCTGCATCAAAAGACAGACCCAAAGGTGCAACAAGATTTTAAAGGTCAATACAGCAAGGTCAAAGGTCAATCAGTGTCACACCATGACATGGCACACCTAAAACCCTCAACCAATGTCCCTACCAAGTATAAACTTCCTACACCTTACAGTCTTTCAGATATAGCCTAGACAAGATTTTATACGTCAAGGTCACTACGGCAAGGTCAAAGGTCAAATCAAGGTCACACTATGACGTTGCACATCTACACCCCCTAACCAATGTCCCTACCAAGTATCGACTTCCTACACCTTACAGTTGCTGAGATATAGCCCGGACAAGGTTTTATAGGTCAAGGTCACTACGGCAAGGTCAAAGGTCAAATCAAGGTAAGACCATGATGTTGCACACCTACAACTCCTAACCAATGTTCCTACCAAGTATCAACTTCCTACACCTTACGGTTTCCGAGATATAGCCCGGACAAGATTTTATAGGTCAAGGTCACTACGGCAAGGTCAAAGGTTAAATCAAGGTCAGACCATGACGTTGCACACCTACACCCCCTAACCAATGTCCCTGCCAAGTATGAACTTCCTACACCTTACGGTTTCTGAGATACAGCCCGGACAAACTATTTCCCGCCGCCCGCCCACCCGCCCGGACACCATGGGTGAAAACAATACCCCGACAGCCCTTAAGGGCTGTGGGGTAAAAATGGAAAGGAAGCTCTTGGTTAAATATTTTGAATGGTTGATATTTTTTTCAACAATGTGACCTGAGTAGATATCTAAGGCAATACTAATTGTAATAATAATAAAGAAACCTTTTGGCGAAAAGCAATTACTGCTGTTTTAACTCTATATATCTTAAGAAGTTATCTAAACATTGTTTAATTCTTACAAAAGAAACATCAAAGGCTGAAGGGATGCCTTTTGTAAAGTCCATTTTATACTTGGCCTCTTTTAAAATTGCAACTTCTAAAGCAGTTTTTGGACAGTAATTAAAATAACTTATTTTTGTACCAGACAAAGTTTATACATACATAAAACTATTTCTTAGTATTGTGGGCAAACGTCCTACCCCGCAAAATTTGCTGTGGACAAAGGTCCCTGTGAGCAAAGGTCCTGTGGCCAGAGGTCTGTGTGGGCAAAGGTTCCTTGGGCAAACGTCCCGGATTACAGATAACATCATATTCATATATTATAGTATCCCGCATTATATACTAATGCAACAAACCCTTACTTGTGAAATCCTATATGGTAAGTCACTATATCAGCTATCGCCTGAGTATCTGCGGCTGAGCCTGAGCGGCAGCAGTAAATCTGATCAGATATTTTTGTTAATTTATCTGTGACCCTGTTTGCAACATACGACCTGCAAAAAGAAATAACATACAATAAACACCATTTGCAGGTCACAGCTTTTGTGTCCTTTTCTTCTGGTGAAAATCCTTTTATGATTTAAGATTTTAAAATTTATGATATAAGTGCAGGTTTGAAAGGAAATTATTGCAGTTTTTCTGGCTTTGTATTTAAGAAAATCTATTCAGTGCTTCCAGAGAATCAGAGATATAGTTTTTTAGCTACATCCACTGTGTACATGGTACTGTACTTTTTCAAGGTAACTAGACCAAGGACGCATCTGTGGCCAGATGCAAGATGTATCCACCGGAAATGGCCAACTAACATAGTTTAGAAGATAAACAGCAATTTTCAATAATAAGCAAGTTGAAAGCACTTTTAAGTTTGGCTACCCTCATTTGACCTTGAAGCAGGGGCCCAAGGTCAAATCTGACCACATCAAAAGATTCCCAGCCCATGACTTCCTATAGGTTGGTTTCACATTGCAAACCTCTAGGACCAATAATAAGCAAGCTATAAGTACTTTTAAGTTTGGCTATCCTCATTTGACCTTGAAGGAGGGGCCCAAGGTCAAATCTGACCACATCAAAAGATTCCCAGCCCATGATTTCCTATAAATTGTTTCTATATTGCAAACCTCTAGGACCTATAATAAGCGAGTTATAAGCACTTTTAACTTTGGCTATCCTCGTTTGACCTTGAAGGAGAGGCCCAAGGTCAAATCTGACCACATCAGAAGATTTCCAGCCCATGATTTCCTATAAGTTGTTTCCATATTGCAAACCTCTAGGACACATAATAAGCGAATTATAAGCACTTTTAAGTTTGGCTATCCTCGTTTGACCTTGAAGGAGGGCCCAAGGTCAAATCCGACCACACCACGAGATTCCCAGCCCATGATTTCTAATAGGTTGGTTTACCATTCCAAATCTCTAGGAGCAATAATAAGCGAGTTATAAGCACTTTTAATTTTGGCTATCCTTGTTTGACCTTGAAGGAGTGGCCCAAGGTCAAATCCGACCACACCACAAGATTCCCCGCCCATGATTTCCTATATGTTGGTTTACCATCCCAAACCTCTAAGACCAATAATAAGCGAGTTATAAGCACTTTTAACTTTGCCTATCCTCGTTTGACCTTGAAGGGGTGGCCCAAGGTCAAATCCGACCACACCAGAAGATTCGCAGCCCATGATTTCCTATAGGTTGGTTTGACATTCCAAACCTCTAGGACAAACAAGAGGAGAGTGCCCGGTCAGCTGACTGAGTGTTTTTGATTTGTGAAGGTGATAATGAGAGGAAAGCATAATTATCAGGGAAAGTGCTGTACAGAAGTACAGTAAATGGTAATTGAACAGCATGTTCGAAAGAAATTCCGAAGCTGACAGAAGAAAAGGACAAAAAAGTTGTGCCCTGCTAATGGTATTATGAAGGAAAGTAACAAGGTAACTGTTTAAGTGTAAAAAGTAGGTTAAAACATATTTAAAGAAATACTGCAAATGCAATATCCTTGTTCCACCTTGAAGAAGGGGTCCAAGGTCAAATCCAACCACACAAAAACATTCCCAGCCTATGATTTCCTATAGGTTGGTTTACCATCCCAAACCTCTAGGACCAATAATAAGCGAGTTACAAGCACTTTTAAGTTTGGCTGTCCTCATGACCTAGAAGGAGGGGTCCAAAGGTCAAATCTGACCACACCAAAAGAATCCCAGCCCATGATTTCCTATATGTTGGTTTACCATCCCAAACTTCTAGGACCATTAATAAGTGAGTTATAAGCACTTTTAAGTTTGGCTATCCTCGTTTGACCTCGAAGGTAGGGTCCAAGGTCAAATCCAACCACACCAAAAGATTCTCAGCCCATGATTTCCTATAGGATGGTTTACCATCCCAAACCTCTAGGACCAATAATAAGCGAGTTATAGGCACTTTTAAGTTTCGCTATCCTTGTTTGACCTTGAAGGAGGGGTCCAAGGTCAAATCCGAGCACACCAAAAGATTCCCAGTCCATGATTTCCTGTAGGTTGGTTTACCATCCCAAACCTGTAGGATCAATAATAAGCGAGTTATAAGCAATTTTAAGTTTGGCTATCCTCAATTGACCTTGAAGGAGGAGTCCAAGGTCAAATCTGATCACACCAAAAGAATCCCAGCCCATGATTTCCTATATGTTGGTTTACCATCCCAAACTTCTAGGACCATTAATAAGCGAGTTATAAGCACTTTTAAGTTTGGCTATCCTCGTTTGACCTTGAAGGAGGAGTCCAAGGTCAAATCTGATCACACCAAAAGAATCCCAGCCCATGATTTCCTATATGTTGGTTTACCATCCCAAACTTCTAGGACCATTAATAAGCGAGTTATAAGCACTTTTAAGTTTGGCTATCCTCGTTTGACCTTGAAGGTAGGGTCCAAGGTCAAATCTGACCACACCAAAAGATTCCCAGCCCATGATTTTCTATAGGTTGGTTTTCCATTCCAAACTTCTAGGACCAATAATAAGTGAGTTATAAGCACTTTTTAGTTTGGGTATCCTCGTTTGACCTTGAAGGAGGGGTCCAAGGTCAAATCGGACCACATCAACAGATTCCCAGCCCATGATTTCCTATATGTCTGTTTACCATCCCAAATCTCTAGGACCAATAATAAGCAAGTTATAAGCACTTTTAAGTTGGGCTATCCTTGTTTGACCTTGAAGATGGGGTCAAAGGTCAAATCTGACCACACCACAAGATTCACAGCCCATGATTTCCTACAGGTTGGTTTACCATCCCAAACCTCTATGACCAATAATAAGGGAGATATAAGCACTTTTCATGACTGACAAAGAAACACCTGTGGCGGCCATCTTCTTTTTCAAAATGAGGCCAAAAATATTCCCAGGCAACATTTTATGGTTATTAACATATCCTGCAAACTTGAGAAGGCTAGCTATAATATTTTTTTCATTAGAGTGGTAATGGTGAAATCTCTCTACACACAGCGGCTATCCAGTGGATACAATTATTTACTCAACAGTAAGAACCTGAAAGTAGCTATTGCTCAGCTATGCCATGACATACAGGTATGCAATTTCACTATGTTATAGCTGACCAAAAATTACGTGAATAACATATTTAAACAAAATACTCTAAATGCAATAGTTTTCAAGTTACAACTGATTTACTCAATAGTGATAACCTCAAAGTAGCTATTACTCAGCTATGCAATGAGCTACATGTCTGAATTTTTACTATGTTATAGCTGACCCAAAAGTAGGTGAACAACATATTTAAGCAAAATACTGTAAATGCAATAGTTTTCAAGTTACAACTGATTTACTCAATAGTGAGAAGCTGAAAATAGCTATTGCTCAGCTATGCCATGAGTTATAGGTCTGTAATTTCACTATGTTATAGCTGACCCAAAATAGGTGAACAACATATTTTAACAAAATACTCCAAATGCAATATTTTTCAAGTTACAACTGATTTACTCAACAGTCAGTACCTGAAAATAGCTATTGCTCAGTTGTGCCATGAGCTACAGGTCTGTAATTATATCCCCAGACGAAAGTCGGGGATATATTGGATTCAGGTCTGTCGCGCCGCCGCCGTAGAAATTTCCTTGTGGACGCGATAACTCAAAAACAAATTAATATTTTCTTTTCAAACTTGGTACACATGTTAAGGGTGCCCAAAGGAAGATCCCTATTTTAAGGTGACCTTAAACTCCCAGTAAAAAAGAACTTATGGCCACCTTAAGGTCAGAAATTGCACTTTTGGCCACCTAGAGCCCTGTAGGTCACAAACTATGATGCTCAGCTGGCTGAAATTTTACCTGACAACACATTAATATGTTCTTAGTACATGTGCCGAAAATCATGACTTTGAGTTGAGGAGAAAATTGTGTTTGAGGCCCATAAATACCCCCACTTAGGGATTTTTTGCTATACTTTACACATATTTTGCCCTATAATTTGGAAGTGATAATTCTGATGAGTCTCAAACTGCGCTAGGTATAACTTTGATATGTAATCCTTGTCTGTAGAAAATTTTAGGGCTGTAGGTTTACCCAAAGGGGTCGACTTAAGGTCTCAAAAGTGCCCACAGAGACCCAATTTATGCACTTTTTGCCATTTTCAAGCACTGTAGCTTTCAAACTATGTCTCTCATCTAAGTTAAATATCATCTGGGAATATATCTATGTGTTTTCTTATATGTGCCCCAACATTTAGGCCTTTAATAGACAGTTAACCTGTGTATCAGGACCATAAACACCCACCCGAGTGACCCTTATAAGACATTTTTCACATCTTTTTCCCTGTAACTTGGAAATGGTAAGTCTGAGAAGTTTCAAACTGTATTAGATATATATTCTGTGTGTAATCTTAGTATGTAACAGATTTTAAGTCTGAAGCTTTAATTTTGAAGGTCAAATTGAGGTCTCTAAAAGGCTCCCAAAGACCCAATATTTGGACTTTTTGCTACTTTTAAGCCCTGTGACTGTCAAACTATGTGACTGATAGAGCTCAAATCCTATCTGAGAAGATATTAGTATGTTATTTTTATATGTGCCAAAAATTAAGGCTTTAAGAAGACATTTAACCTGTGTATGAGGACCATAAATCCCCACCCGAGTGACCATTTTTAGACATTTTTCACATATTTTTCCCTGTAACTTGGAAATGGTAAGTCTAAGAAGTTTCAAACTGTATTAGATGCATATTCTATGTGTAATCTTAGTATGTGACAAATTTTAAGTCTGAAGCTTTAATTTGAAGGCCACATTTAGGTCTCTAGAAGGCCCCATAAAGACCCAGTATTTGGACTTTTTGCCAATTTTAAGGCCTGTGACTGTTAAACTATGTGACTGATAGAGCTGAAATCTCATCTGGGAATACATTATTATGTTCTTTTTACATGTGCCAAAAATCAAGGCTTCAAGTAGACATTTAACCTGTGTATGAGGACCTTAAACACCCACCTGAGTGACCCTTTTAAGACATTTTTCACATATTTTGCTCTGTAACTTGGAAATGGTAAGTCTGAGAAGTTTCAAACTTTATTAGATACATATTCTATGTGTAATCTTAGTATGTAACAAATTTTAAGTCTGAAGCTTTAATTTGAAAGCCACATCGAGATCTCTAAAAGGCCCACAATGACCCAATATTTGGACTTTTTACCACCTTTAAGCCCTGTAACTGTTAAACTATGTGATTGATGGAGCTGAAATCCCATCTGGGAATGCATTATTATGTCCTTTTTACATATGCCGAAAATCAAGGTTTTTAGTAGACATTTAACCTGTGTATGAGGGCCATAGACACTCGCCCAAGTGCCTTTTTTGACATTTTTTCCGTATTTTGCCCTGTTATTTGGAAATGCTTAGTGTGACAAGTCTTAAACTGTATTATATATAATTTTTGTTTGTTATGTATGTCCCCCAAAAAGTTTCAGATCTGTAGTTTAATTGCTAAGGTCTCTTTAACAATTGTAAAATGCCCACAGAAACCCAATTTATGGATATTATGCCACTTTAAAGCCCAGTAACTGTCAAACTATGTGGGTTATAGAGCTGAAATCTTTGAATTTTTAAAAGGAAATGCCTGTCTATTTAAATTTTGAATATTAATAATGTTATGGCTATCTTAGTCTTTTAAGAACTTATTTTTGTGTGTTATACCTCTGCTTGCTGAGTTTTTCACTTTTAAAATGAAACTGGTTAAACATATTCAAGTAGACAAAATGGACACTTTAAGTGAGCTTTAAGTCCCAATATTAATGAAATTATATCCTTATGTAGTAAAACTAGGGGATTTTTAACCCTCAACTAGCCCAGTTTTATTCAACTTGCCTCAGTTAATTTTGGCACAGCTCCTACAGTTATGAACTCATTTCAGTTGATAATCACATACTTAAAATTCTCAATTCTTTTTGTATTTGAGTACCCCTTTTATATAGATTGTTTGTTTACCATTTATGCTCAACCCACATCCCCCACCCGGATTCCCCCCACCCACCTCTGGGACCTCCAGCTATATTGAGTGACACTAAATAAACAAAGGTATTTAATGATATCAGATGAGAAACAAAGAACTCAATGGGGTTGCAGATCTTGTGTAATAGTGAGAGAGGTGTGGAGAAGGGGAGAGGGGTGGGGGTGGGAGGTGGTGGGCTTCATTACATATAACACAAAGGGGAGTCAGAACTGAGATTGTGTCACATATTTAGGTTGCATATATATGGACCACATATATAGGTATAGAGGAAATGAATAACTGAAAACAATTTGCAAATTCTAAAAATAATATAATAAAATAATAATATAAATAATTTTTTTTTAAATAATATTTTATTTGTGAACAAATATAGAAACAGATATGCGCTTTTGGGATTATGAATTTTAGAATGGACATTGAATCATCAATCATTTAAATACTTTGAAGGAAGATTGAAAAATATGATGAGTTGAGTTAAAAATAATATTTTATTTGTCAACAAATATAGAAACAGATATGCTCTTTTGGGATTATTATTTTAGAATGGACATTCAATCATCAATCATTTAAATACTTTGAAAATAGGTTTAGAGTTATCATTGCAGGAAGATTGAAAATATAATTTGAGTTATGTATTCGGCGTCTGGGGATACACCATCTTCCTTGGGGAGATATAAACAGAGTAGATTGATGTGCTGAAGTTCATATAATAATGGGTAATTATGTTTTAAAAAATTCCCGATCAAAACCTGTGGCATGAGTGATGACCTGTCTGGGGATATGTTGGCGCCGAGTTGGCCCAATCTAGTTTCATTATGTTATAGCTAGGGACGTCACGACTCCAAATATTTCATGTCGACTAATCGGTAAGTACTATTCGTGCCGACACCGAATAACCGTCGAATTTATAAAACAACCAAAAATCTTAAGTTCCATATTGTGAGAAGCATTGAAAACGATAAATTTGTGAAATAAAATGAAAATATATGTATATAACCTTCAAAAATTAATAAATTTGCTGTTTTCCTGCAACTTCTGCTTCGTTTATTTCAGACAGGAAGTGGGCGATATAAGAGGTATGTGGCACTTCCGGTTTTACGTGAATGCATAAACAGTACAGAAAACGTGGCTGTTTTGGGATTTTAGCTTATTTTATGTGACAATATGGATATATTTTATGGATTTAGACCTTCTGCCATCTTTCACTACATTAAGTGATTATTCTTACTTTAAAATATGAAACCGTTATATAGCACTATTCTAACCGTTGTCGATTAGTCGGTTAGTCGTGACACCCCTAGTTATAGCTGACCCAAAAGTAGCTGAATAACATATTTACACAAATTTCTGTAAATGCAATAGTTTTCCAATTACAACTGATTTACTAAACAGTGAGAACTTCAAAGTAGCTATTACACAGCTATGCAATGAGCCACAGGTCTGGAACTATGTTATAACTGACTGACCCCAAAATAGGTGAATAATATATTGAAACCAAATAATCTAAATGCAATAGTTTTCAAGTTATAAGTGATTTACTCAACAGTGATAACCTAAAAGTAGCTATTACTCTGCTATGCCATGAGCTACAGGTCTGAAATTTTACTATGTTATAGCTGACCCAAAAGTAGCTGAATAACATATTTATATGAAATTCTCTAAATGCAATAGTTTTCAAGTTACAAGTGATTTTACTCATGATGGAAGTTACTGAAAAGCCCAAAAGTAGCTATTACTCACTTAGCTATTGAGACAGACACCCAAGTTACTCACCATATTGTAGCTATGAAAAAAGTAGCTGAATAACATATTTTAACAAAATGCTCTAAATGCGATACTTTTCAAGTTATAAGTGATTTATTACATGATTTCATGAATTTTAATACATTAAAAATTATTAAAAAATTTATTAAAAAAAAATAAGACAGATCCAGGTCTCACACTCACACAAGAGAATCTACCTCTGGCCTAGTACATATATGCAAGATACGAGAGAAATCCCTGCAACAGTCACTGAAAAAATTGTGATAAAGTGTTGAAATTTTCACACTTTTGGTGGGGGTACCTCCCTTATAATGTCTCTAGCAAACAGACGAACATACAGATTTGCATGCCTTGAACACTTTTTCATCCTCGATAGATAAGGTATCTTTTAAAAAAAACAGCATGTCTCTAGGCCTTGTAGTTTTGGAGGAGAAGTTGTTCACGCGGATGCGGACGCCCACGCCGCAGAGTGACATAAAAATAAGGGAGATATGAGCACTTTTCATAACTGAAAAGAAACGCCCGTGGCGGCCATCTTGTTTTTCAAAATGAGGCCAAAAATATTCCTTGGCAAGATTTTATGGTTATGAATATAACATGTAAATTTAAGAAGTCTACCTATAATACCCTGGCCTCTAGAGGGGTAACGAAAAAATCTCTACACACTGCGGCGGCGGCGTACTCACACGTAATCCATAGTATCCACCGGATAGCATCCGGTGGATACAACTAGATTGGGCCAACTCGGCGCCAACATATCCCCAGACAGGTCATCACTCACGCCACAGGTTTTGATCGGGAATTTTTTAAAACATAATTACCCATTATTATATGAACTTCAGCACATCAATCTACTCTGTTTATATCTCCCCAAGGAAGATGGTGTATCCCCAGACGCCGAATACATAACTCAAATTATATTTTCAATCTTCCTGCAATGATAACTCTAAACCTATTTTCCAAGTATTTAAATGATTGATGATTGAATGTCCATTCTAAAATAATAATCCCAAAAGAGCATATCTGTTTCTATATTTGTTGACAAATAAAATATTATTTTTAACTCAACTCATCATATTTTTCAATCTTCCTTCAAAGTATTTAAATGATTGATGATTCAATGTCCATTCTAAAATTCATAATCCCAAAAGCGCATATCTGTTTCTATATTTGTTCACAAATAAAATATTATTTAAAAAAAAATTATTTATATTATTATTTTATTATATTATTTTTAGAATTTGCAAATTGTTTTCAGTTATTCATTTCCTCTATACCTATATATGTGGTCCATATATATGCAACCTAAATATGTGACACAATCTCAGTTCTGACTCCCCTTTGTGTTATATGTAATGAAGCCCACCACCTCCCACCCCCACCCCTCTCCCCTTCTCCACACCTCTCTCACTATTACACAAGATCTGCAACCCCACTGAGTTCTTTGTTTCTCATCTGATATCATTAAATACCTTTGTTTATTTAGTGTCACTCAATATAGCTGGAGGTCCCAGAGGTGGGTGGGGGGAATCCGGGTGGGGGATGTGGGTTGAGCATAAATGGTAAACAAACAATCTATATAAAAGGGGTACTCAAATACAAAAAGAATTGAGAATTTTAAGTATGTGATTATCAACTGAAATGAGTTCATAACTGTAGGAGCTGTGCCAAAATTAACTGAGGCAAGCTGAATAAAACTGGGCTAGTTGAGGGTTAAAAATCCCCTAGTTTTACTACATAAGGATATAATTTCATTAATATTGGGACTTAAAGCTCACTTAAAGTGTCCATTTTGTCTACTTGAATATGTTTAACCAGTTTCATTTTAAAAAGTGAAAAACTCAGCAAGCAGAGGTATAACACACAAAAATAAGTTCTTAAAAGACTAAGATAGCCATAACATTATTAATATTCAAAATTTAAATAGACAGGCATTTCCTTTTAAAAATTCAAAGATTTCAGCTCTATAACCCACATAGTTTGACAGTTACTGGGCTTTAAAGTGGCATAATATCCATAAATTGGGTTTCTGTGGGCATTTTACAATTGTTAAAGAGACCTTAGCAATTAAACTACAGATCTGAAACTTTTTGGGGGACATACATAACAAACAAAAATTATATATAATACAGTTTAAGACTTGTCACACTAAGCATTTCCAAATAACAGGGCAAAATACGGAAAAAATGTCAAAAAAGGCACTTGGGCGAGTGTCTATGGCCCTCATACACAGGTTAAATGTCTACTAAAAACCTTGATTTTCGGCATATGTAAAAAGGACATAATAATGCATTCCCAGATGGGATTTCAGCTCCATCAATCACATAGTTTAACAGTTACAGGGCTTAAAGGTGGTAAAAAGTCCAAATATTGGGTCATTGTGGGCCTTTTAGAGATCTCGATGTGGCTTTCAAATTAAAGCTTCAGACTTAAAATTTGTTACATACTAAGATTACACATAGAATATGTATCTAATAAAGTTTGAAACTTCTCAGACTTACCATTTCCAAGTTACAGAGCAAAATATGTGAAAAATGTCTTAAAAGGGTCACTCAGGTGGGTGTTTAAGGTCCTCATACACAGGTTAAATGTCTACTTGAAGCCTTGATTTTTGGCACATGTAAAAAGAACATAATAATGTATTCCCAGATGAGATTTCAGCTCTATCAGTCACATAGTTTAACAGTCACAGGCCTTAAAATTGGCAAAAAGTCCAAATACTGGGTCTTTATGGGGCCTTCTAGAGACCTAAATGTGGCCTTCAAATTAAAGCTTCAGACTTAAAATTTGTCACATACTAAGATTACACATAGAATATGCATCTAATACAGTTTGAAACTTCTTAGACTTACCATTTCCAAGTTACAGGGAAAAATATGTGAAAAATGTCTAAAAATGGTCACTCGGGTGGGGATTTATGGTCCTCATACACAGGTTAAATGTCTTCTTAAAGCCTTAATTTTTGGCACATATAAAAATAACATACTAATATCTTCTCAGATAGGATTTGAGCTCTATCAGTCACATAGTTTGACAGTCACAGGGCTTAAAAGTAGCAAAAAGTCCAAATATTGGGTCTTTGGGAGCCTTTTAGAGACCTCAATTTGACCTTCAAAATTAAAGCTTCAGACTTAAAATCTGTTACATACTAAGATTACACACAGAATATATATCTAATACAGTTTGAAACTTCTCAGACTTACCATTTCCAAGTTACAGGGAAAAAGATGTGAAAAATGTCTTATAAGGGTCACTCGGGTGGGTGTTTATGGTCCTGATACACAGGTTAACTGTCTATTAAAGGCCTAAATGTTGGGGCACATATAAGAAAACACAGATATATTCCCAGATGATATTTAACTTAGATGAGAGACATAGTTTGAAAGCTACAGTGCTTGAAAGTGGCAAAAAGCGCATAAATTGGGTCTCTGTGGGCACTTTTGAGACCTTAAGTCGACCCCTTTGGGTAAACCTACAGCCCTAAAATTTTCTACCGACAAGGATTACATATCAAAGTTATACCTAGCGCAGTTTGAGACTCATCAGAATTATCACTTCCAAATTATAGGGCAAAATATGTGTAAAGTATAGCAAAAAATCCCTAAGTGGGGGTATTTATGGGCCTCAAACACAATTTTCTCCTCAACTTTAAGTCATGATTTTCGGCACATATACTAAGAACATATTAATGTGTTGTCAGGTAAAATTTCAGCCAGCTGAGCATCATAGTTTGTGACCTACAGGGCTCTAAGTGGCCAAAAGTCCAATTTCTGACCTTAAGGTGGCCATAAGTTCTTTTTTACTGGGAGTTTAAGGTCACCTTAAAATAGGGATCTTCCTTTGGGCACCCTTAACATGTGTACCAAGTTTGAAAAAAAAATATTAATTTGTTTTTGAGTTATCGCGTCCACAAGGAAATTTCTACGGCGGCGGCGGCGGCGGCGGCGCGACGGACCTGAATCCAATATATCCCCGACTTTCGTCTGGGGATATAATAATTGGGTAAAAAAATTGTGTACTTGAATTGTAGGAGTATGTTCCTGAGTCACCAATCACCATTAAGATTTTGCCTTTTTTGTTTTTTTCCGCTATAAAACCTCACAGACAAAACATGAAAACATGACAATATTAAGTAAATCCCACAGGTAGCTTTATAAAGTGAACAGCATAATTGCAATAAAGTAGTGGAATATAATTTAAATGGATCTGCCTTTTTTCCAAGTAGGGTCAAACCAGCATTTTATTGACAGTAACATTACACATATGAATAGGGTATTGTTAAGTACTAATCAAGCCCACACATTCATCATAATGCAGGGGTGTAGTTATGCATACACCAGTATGCCCAGCCCAAGCATATCATTTTGTAAGTAGCATCATTAATGAGATATACAATACCCCATTCCCTAACAAATATTGCACAGAGCAACAACTTTCTGAAAAATCAGGGCGTACCAAATCACAACTCCTACCTTCTCACCTGTAATGTTATTGAAATATTGTTACATTCTTATTGAAACTTTGTTCAGTAGGGTAAAATGACAAATTTTTGCACAAAATTCTTTGTGACAGAACTACAACATATAAGGGGTAGTTGCGACTAAAACATTTGCCGTGGACAGAGAAGGTTGAAGGTTGCAAGCAGCCATATTCTCTGAACAGAGAAACATGGACATGTAATGGTGAAATGACAGTTATTCATAAATGTTTTTGTGCCAAAGTAAAACATTTATTCTTGGGGCTGTGTGCCTGATAATATTATATTAACATAATACTGAAAATGTAATACATGCAAAAATCAGCTGTCAAAAATATTTTCACAGTAACCCCAATTCAATGTAGTTACATGTATTACATTAATAAGACTATAAGAATAAGAATTATTGGACAATTCAATGTAGTTACATGTATTACATTAATAAGACTATAAGAATAAGAATTATTTGGACAAAATATGAGAGGTAAAATAAAATTACCCTGTGGTTGTTCTTGAATCAGCTGCAAAAACAACTCCTCCTTCAAATTCAACTGCCATAATGGTAGTCTGAAAAAAATTGACACATAATTATACCCCCAGTAGAAGGCGGGGATATACTGGATTCAGCTCCATCGCGACAGCGGCGGTGTAGAAATTTCCTGGTGTGCCCAATAACTCAAAAATAGCATCAGAGATGCCCGTACCCCACAGCCTGGGGAAATAGTTTTCAATACCATGAGATATAGAAGTAGTAAAATAGTACACAGATTGGGATACTTTCAGAGCAGCGTCAGTGTCCAAATAATGTTTAAGTAGAGAAAATAACATCTAAGTGTATGTACACATGTATGCGGCTTACGACACCCGACGGCCGATTTGCGATGGCGAATTTCTTTTTGACCTTCTCAATATTTTGTAAACATACATCTAAATTTACTTGCAATCCGATTTTTTCGGTCTGGGACCGTAAAAATCGTTGTCGCAAATCGGACGTCTGATGTCGCAAATCGGACTCGGACACATGTGAACAGCGAAACATAAATGAGAAGGTTTGGAAAATTCGCCGTCGCAAATCGGCCGCCGGATGTCGTAAGCCGCATACATGTGTACGTACACTAAGAGAAAGAAACTGCATGTAAAGATTAAGTATTAAAACAGGACAATTCAGTTAACTAAAAATTATGAAGCTTTAAGACTTCTCCCATTTTGATATTCATTTGTATGGTCGAATTATGGTTTGCAAGTTTTGAATATTACCCATACATACAGATGTGGCATTACATGCTTTTGTGTGGAGTTCGGGCAAAACCAGTGGCTCACTTGATGCAATACCATCTGTTACAATGGGAAGTTGCAAAAGTAAAACCCTTAATGAATTCTAATATGACTTTAACAGTGCTTAATCTACATCAAAAGATACCCAAAGGTGCAACAACCAAGATTCAAGTAAAAGATACAAGAGAGATAAAATAGTATTAGACATCCCTGTAGAGAGATAAAATAGCATCAGATATGCAAGATCAAAGGTCAAATCCAGGTCACACCATGACGTTGCACACATATAACCCCCAACCAATGTCCCTACCAAATATCAACTTCCAACCACCTTATGGTTTCCGAAATATAGCCCAGACAAGGCATTATAGGTTAAGGTCACTACGGCAAGGTCAAAGGTCAAATCAAGGTCACACCATGACGTTTTACATCTACACACACTAGCCAATGTCCCTACCAAGTATCAACTTCCTACACCTTACGGTTTCCAAGATATACCCCGACAAGATTTTATAGGTCAAGGTCACTATGGCAAGGTCAAAGGTCAAATCAAGGTCAGACCATGACGTTGCACACCTACACCCCCTAACCAATGTCCCTACCAAGTATCAACTTCCTACACCTTACGGTTTCTGAGATATATCCTGGATAAGATTTTATAGGTCAAGGTCACTACGGAAAGGTCAAATCAAGGTCAGACCATGACGTTGCACACCTACATCCCCTAACCAATGTCCCACCAAGTATCAACTTCCTGCACCTTACGGTTTCTGAGATATAGCCTGGACAAGATTTTATAGGTCAAGGTCACTACGCCAAGGTCAAAGGTCAAATCAAGTTCAGACCATGACGTTGCACACCTACACCCCCTAACCAATGTCCCTACCAAGTATCAACTTCCTACACCTTATGGTTTCTGAGATACAGGCCGGACAAACTTCTTACCGCCCGCCCACCCGCCCATCCGGACACCATGGCTGAAAACAATACCACGACAGCCCTTAAGGGCTGTGGGGTAAAAATGGATCAACATTTTTTTTAAACTCGGTACACATGTTACGGGTGGCCAAAGGAAGATCCCTATTTTAAGGTGACCTTAAACTCTCAATAATAAACAACTTATGGCCATCTTAAGTATCTCAAATAGACCTAAGACCACTTAAAGCTCTCTAGGTCACAAACTATGAGGCTCATCTGTCTAAAATTTAATCAGACAATACATTATATGTGCTTCATACATATGCCAAACATCAAGACTTTATGTTAGGGATAAAATTGTGTTTGAGGGACATAAGTTGCTTCTTAAGGATTTTTTTCTACATTTTTCATATATTTTGCCCTGCAATTTATAAGTGGTAATTCTTTTGAGTCTAAAATTGTACTAGATAAGTTCTATTTCTAATATTTGTCTGTGAAAAATTCAAGGCCTGTAGCTTTCATATTAAGGTCACCTTAAGGTCTCAAAATTGCTCACAGAGACCCAATTTATGGATTTTTTGCCACTTTTAAGCCCTATAGCTTTCAAATTATGTCTCTCATCTTGGTGAAATATCATCAGGGAAATATATTCTTCTTGCATGTGCCAAAACTTTAGGCCCTTAATACACATTTAATCTGTGTATAAGGACCTTAAACACCCCAATTTAGTGAGGTTTTTCCACATTTTTCACATATTTTGACTTGTAACTTAGAAATGGTAAGTCTGAAAAGTCTCAAACTGTGTTACATACAACTTGTATTTGTAATCTCTGTAGAAAATTTAAAGTCTGTACCTTTAAGTTTAAGGTCACTTTAAGGAATCTAAAATGCCCACAGAGACCAAATTTATAGACTTTTTTAACCCCTATATTATTTCTATTGTTTTTGTATTTATACTCAGCGCAATATCTCCATGTACTACAGGACTCAAAGCGCTATATGACCCATTCACCTGTACAAGTACAGTCCAACACTCAATTTTCTGACATTCCCCTAACTGAAAGACAGAGGTTCAAGGATAACCATTTATCAATGTCCTTGAGGTTCTTTAACCTGCCACTGGGGATAGGACCCAATGACAGAGGACCACCATTTTAAGTGGTCATCCGAGCCACTATGTATCTGCCTGTACCTGGGATTGAACCCACACCCTCTGTGTTCCTAGGCGAGTGTGCTACCCACAAGGCCACAGTAGCAGAGCTGTCATACTATGTGACTGATATTACTGAAATCTCATCTGGGAATATATCAATATGATCTTTTTAAATTTGCCAGAAATCAAGGCTTTAAATAGACATTTAAACTGTGTATGCGGGCCCTAAACACCCACCTGAGTGACCCATTTTCAACATTTTTCATATATTTTGCCTTGTAACGTGGAATTGGTAAGTCTGATAAGTCTCAAAATGTATTAAATATATCTTCTGTATGCAGTCGTGGTTTATGAAAAATTTTAAGTCTGTAACTTTGGTTTAAGGTCACCTAGAGATCTCTAAAATATGTACAGTGACCCAGTTCATAGATTTTCGGCACTTTTAAGCCCTATAGCTGTCAAACTGTGTGACATCATCTGGGAATACGTTAATATGTTCTTTTAATTTATCAATGATATTGAAATTTTTCAAAGGAAGGCCTGTAAACTTTAAATTTGAATATTAATGATGTTATGGCTATATTAAGCTTTAAGAAATTGTGTTTTTATCCCTCGGCCCACTGAGTTTTTCACTTTTTAAAAGCAAACTGCTTACATATATTAAACAGGCTAAAGGTACACTTTTATTATCTGGTGAGCCCTAAGTCCCAATATTAACGACATTATGGCCTACTTACAGTGAAAATGGGTGATTTTCTGCCCTTAACAAATGCAGTACAATTTAACTTACCTCAGTTAATTATGATACAGCTCATGCAGTCATGAATATTTTTCAGCTAATACTACGCATCTACTGGAAAGACAATTCACCAAAGTCAGTGAACCATCGTTAATGATCGTTTGACCTTTAAAGAGGGGCCAAAGGTCAAATCTGAAAACATCAGAAGATTCCCAACCCATGAAATCCTACAAATTGGTTTCATATTGCAAACCTCTAGGACCAATAATATGCAAGTTAAAAACACTTTTAAGTTTGGCTGTTCTCGTTTGACCTTGAAGGAGGGGTCCAAGTTCAAATCTGACCACATCAGAAGACACCCAGCCCATGATTTCCTATATGTTGGTTTCACATTGCAAACCTCTAGGACCAATAATAAGCGAGTTATAAGCACTTTTAAGTTTAGCTTTCCTCATTTGACCTTGAAGGAGGGGCCCAAGGTCAAATCTGACCACACCAAAAGATTCCCAGTCCATGATTTCCTGTAGGTTGGTTTACCATCCCAAACCTGTAGGATCAATAATAAGCGAGTTATAAGCAATTTTAAGTTTGGCCATCCTCAATTGACCTTGAAGGAGGAGTCCAAGGTCAAATCTGACCACACCAAAAGATTCCCAGCCCATGATTTCCTATAGGTTGGTTTCACATTACAAACCTCTAGGACCAATAATAAGGGAGATATAGGCACTTTTAAAGTCTGCTATGTCGGGTACTTTGGCACTCCATGGATGACCTTGAATTAAGAGCTTCAAGGTCAAATGTCTGCAAGGTTGCAGAGGACATGTATATCTGTTATACATGTTATTACATAAGAGATTCAACCTTCTACCTATGAGAAACAGCCAGTAGAAAAATGTAGATAATTTTCAAAGAAATGCCCGCGGCGGCCATCTTGTTTTTCAGAATGAGGCTAATTTCAGTCCCAGAGAAGCTTACCCCCAATGAAGATATCCTACAAATTTGGTGAGCCTAGCTGGTGTAGTTTTCCTCTGATAGCGTCAACGCCGCAAATCTCTCCACACGCGGTGGCGGCTTAGTGAAAAAGCTAAGCCAAAGTATCCACCGGATGCCTCCAGTGGATACAATCACACATATGTAAACACAAAATTTAAGTATATTGTACAACACTTTTTTTGTGGTTTAGTAATATATAAATCTTGATATACAATTATCCTGTTGGGCACCCCTTATTGATATGTTTTACTTTTTTTATTGCTCATAAGATTAACCGAGCCTTTAGTGGAAAAGTTTGTAAAATGGATACTGACTGGACCATTGATTATTTCTGAGTATTTTTATTACCCCTTTTAGTCATATTAGAGTGTTGGTGATCTGGTTCTTGTGATATCATATCATTTATATAGTAGCAGTGTTTCTGGGAAACTTCATTACCTCACTAGCTCATGTAGTCATGAAGTTGTTTCTTTTGATAATCACACATTTATAAATCCCAATTTTAAGTACATTATCCAACACTTTTTTGTGGCTTAATGATTTATGAGTCTGGATATATAATTTTCCTGTTGGGAATTCCTTACTGATATAATTGAGACAGCTATAGAAGAGAAACCCTATTCTCAACACAAACTGAGCAGTATGGTTCAATTGTTATCTATATTGACATAGCATTAGAGAGCTATGGGGGAAAGGGGGGGGGGGGGGGGAACTTAAAACAAAGGGGAGTGAGAATGGATACTATCTCACATATTTAGGTTGCATATACATGGACCACATATATAGGTAATGAGGAACTGAGTAACTGAAAAACAGTGCAAATTCTAAAAGTAAAAGTTCATCCTTAAGATCTAATCACATATTTATTTTAAAATGTTTTATTTGTCTACAAATATATTACAATCATAGAAACAGATAAGCTCTTTTTGGATTACAAATTTAGAATAGACATTCAATCATTAATCATTTAACTAGAAAAAAGTTTTTGCTAACAAAAACAAAGCATGCGCAAAGGTTAAATGCAATATAATACAAAGTAGAAAAAGGTTTTTGAAAATAAAAACATGCAGCGCTGAAAGAAGAACTGAAAGTTAAGCAGGCAATGTGGAGGTTTATGCATTAACATGAAAGAAAGTTTTAAGCTTTATTTTGTTTTCTATGGTCATAAATTGTGAAAAGTTAATTTAATAAATGCTATAGTTTGTAAAAAGAGTAGTTTTAAAGGAGATATAAGGCAAAAACACAAAATCTGCTCTTTTATGACCCCAGTTTGACCCAAAACAGGGTATCAGGGGGTAAATCTGACCGGTTAACTAGACTCTCTGTATATGGAATCCATTCTAAAGCTGTAAATGCAATGATAAATGAGATATAAGGCAACAGGATCAAATCTGCTATTTTATGACCCCAGTTTTACCCATAAAGGGGGGTCAGGGGTAAATCTGACTGGCTATCTAGGCTCTTCACATATGGTTTCCCAATACCACTAATTACATTCTAAAGCTCTAAAAGCAGTAATCAAGGAGATATAAGGCAAAAACCACAAAATCGGCTATTTTATGACCCCAGTTTGACCCATAGGGGGGTCAGGGGGGTAAATCTGACTGGCTATCTAGACTCTTCACATATGGTTTCCCAATACCTCTTAACACATTCTAAAGCTCTAAAAACAATCATAAAGGAGATAAAAGTCAAAATGTCAAAATCGGCTATTTTATGACCCCAGTTTGACCCCTACAGGGGTGGGGGGTGGGGACTTTTTGGTGGATACCTGTGAGAAAATCGGTCATAAATCAGTCACTTTTCATCAGATTGCTTCCAAAACCTAATCAGCTCGTGTTTTTGATAGTATGAAGAAGTGTGTAAAATTACAAGCCTCTGTGGTCAGCAGATTTTGCTGAGCGGCGATGACGGGCATGTGTACGCAAAAAAACTATTTATGTGACCTTGATAAAGATCAAAGGTCAAATTTAAGCATGTGAAAAAAATTTCTGACACTCAAGGTATATAACTGCCAAATATGGTTCAAAAGCTTCCAATAATGAGGGAGATATTCAAGGGAGACCATAATGTGGCGGCGGTGGTAGTGGCGAAGAAACTGAAGTGAAAACAAATAAGCGCCCTTTTCAGGGACGCTTAATTATCTAGGGGGAGTATTGATTGAATGATTGATTGATTGATAGATGCATGAAAAATGAAACTTTCTATGTAGTAAGAACAATTTGACATCTGGCCCTGTAAAGATTGTTGTGAGCAAAGTTCCTAGTGGGCAAAGGTCCTGTGGATAGAGATCGCATTGGGCAAAGTTGTTATGGGCAAAGTTCCTGGATTCTCATCCATCATCTTGGGATACAGTTTTGCTTGCAAAATAGAAATATTTTAAAACTAGAAATAGGACGCCCTGTTGATAGTAGCTGCGACATATGAATAGAAACAGGATAGCATAGAAGAACACACATTATCATGTGTAATGTCCACCCCATGAACCTTTTGCCAAAATTGTACAGTAGTCTTACAAGACCCTGTTTCATTTGTAAACTAGATTGGGCCAACATATCCCCAGACAGGTCATCACTCACGCCACAGGTTTTGATCGGGAATTTTTTAAAGCATAATTACCCATTATTATATGAACTTCAGCACATCAATCTACTCTGTTTGTATCTTCCCAAGAAGATGGTGTATCCCCAGACGCCGAATACATAACTCAAATTATATTTTCAATCTTCCTGCAATGATAACTCTAAACCTATTTTCAAAGTATTTATTAATAAATGATTGATGATTGAATGTCCATTCTAAAATAATAATCCCAAAAGAGCATATCTCTTTCTATATTTGTTGACAAATAAAATATTATTTTTAACTCAACATCATACTTTTCAATCTTCCTGCAATGATAACTCTTAACCTAATTTCAAAGTATTTAAATGATTGATGATTGAATGTCCATTCTAAAATTCATAATCCCAAAAGCGCATATCTGTTTCTATATTTGTTCACAAATAAAATATTATTTAAAAAAAAATTATTTATATTATTATTTTATTATATTATTTATAGAATTTGTAAATTGTTTTCAGTTATTCATTTCCTCTATTCCTATATATGTGGTCCATATATATGCAACCTAAATATGTGACACAATCTCAGTTCTGACTCCCCTTTGTGTTATATGATGAAGCCCACCACCTCCTACCCCACCCCTCTCCCCTTCTCCACACCTCTCTCACTATTACACAAGATCTGCAACCCCATTGAGTTCTTTGTTTCTCATTTGATATCACTAAATACCTTTGTTTATTTAGTGTCACTCAATATAGCTGGAGGTCCCAGAGGTGGGTGGGGGATGTGGGTTGGGACTACAGCATAAATGGTAAACAAACAATCTGATATATATCAAAGGGGTAATCAAATACAAAAAGAATTGAGAATTTTAAGTATGTGATTATCAACTGAAATGAGTTCATAACTGTAGGAGCTGTGTCAAAATTAACTGAGGCAAGTTGAATAAAACTGGGCTAGTTGAGGGTTAAAAATCCCCTAGTTTTACTACATAAGGATATACTTTTATTAATATTGGGACTTAAAGCTCACCAGAAAATAACAGTGTCCATTTTGCCTACTTGAATATGTTTAACCAGTTTCATTTTAAAGAGTTAAAAACTCAGCAAGCAGAGGTACAACACACAAAAATAAGTTCTTAAAAGACTAAGATAGCCATAACATCATTAATATTCAAAATTTAAAGAGACAGGCACTTCCTTTTAAAAATTCAAAGATTTCAGCTCTATGACCCACATAGTTTGACAGTTACAGGGCTTTAAAGTGGCATAATGTCCATAAATTGGGTTTCTGTGGGCATTTTACAATTGTTAAAGAGACCTTAGCAATTAAACTACAGATCTGAAACTTTTTGGGGGACATACATAACAAACAAAAATTAGATATAATACAGTTTAAGACTTGTCACACTAAGCATTTCCAAATTACAGGGCAAAATACAGTAGAAAATGTCAAAAAAGGTCACTTGGATGAGTGTCTATGGTCGTCATACACAGGTTCAATGTCTACTACAGGCCTTGATGATCGGTACATGGAAAAAGAAGACGCTTAATAATGTATTCCTAGTTGAGATTTCAGCCCTGTCAGTCACATAGTTTAACAGTCACAGGGCTGAAAAGTGGCAAAAAGTCCAAATATTGGGTCTCTGTGGGCATTTTAGAGACCTCAATGTGACCTTCAAATTAAAGCTTCAGACTTAAAATCTTTCACAATCAGAGATTATACATAGAATGTATATCTAATATAGTTTGAAACTTCTCAGACTTACCATTCCAAGTTACAAGGCAAAATATGTAAAAAATGTCTAAAAAGGGTCACTCGGGTGAGTATCTATGGTCGTCATACACAGGTTAAATATCTACTAAAGGCCTTGATGTTCAGCACATGTAAAAAGAACATAATAATATATTCCCAGATGAGATTTCAGCTCTATCAGTCACATAGTTTAACAGTCACAGGGCTTAAAAGTGGCAAAAAGTCCAAATATTGGGTCTCTGTGGGCCTTTTAGAGACCTCAATGTGAACTTTAAATCAAAGCTTCAGATTTAAAATCTTTCACAATCAAAGGTTACACATAGAATGTATATCTAATACAGTTTGAAACTTCTCAAGACTTACCATTTCCAAGTTACAGGGAAAAATATGTGAAAAATGTCTAAAAAGGGTCACTCGGGTGGGTGTTATGGTCCTCACACACAGGTTAAATGTCTACTTAAAGCCTTTATTTCTGGCACATGTAAAAATGACATAATGATATATTCCCAGGTGAGATTTCAGCTCTATCAGTAACATAGTTTAACAGTCACAGGGCTTAAAAGTGGCAAAAAGGCAAAATATCGGGTCTCTGTGGGCCTTTTAGAGACCTCAATGTGACCTTCAAATCAAAGCTTCAGACTAAAAATCTTTCACATTCAAAGGTTACACATAGAATGTATATCTAATACAGTTTGAAACTTCTCAGACTTACCATTTCCAAGTTACAGGGAAAAATATGTGAAAAATGTCTTATAAGGGTCACTCGGGTGGGTGTTTATGGTCCTCACACACAGGTTAAATGTCTATTAAAGGCCTAAATTTTGGGGCAGATATAAGAAAACACATAGATATATTCTCAGATGATATTTAACTTAGATGAGAGACATAGTTTGAAAGCTACAGTGCTCGAAAGTGGCAAAAAGTGCATAAATTGGGTCTCTGTGGGCACTTTTGAGACCTTAAGTCGACCCCTTTGGGTAAACCTACAGCCCTAAAATTTTCTACAGACAAGGATTACATATCAAAGTTATACCTAGTGCAGTTTGAGACTCATCAGAGTTACCACTTCCAAATTATAGGGCAAAATATGTGAAAAATATAGCAAAAAATCCCTAAGTGGGGGTCTTTATGGGCCTCAAACACAATTTTCTCCTCAACTTAAAGTCGTGATTTTCGGCACATGTACTAAGAACATATTAATGTGTTCTCAGGTGAAATTTCAGCCAGCTGAGCATCATAGTTTGTGACCTAGAGGGCTCTTAGTGGCCAAAAGTGCAATTTCTGACCTTAAGGTGGCCATAAGTTCTCTTTTATTGGGAGTTTAAGGTCACCTTAAAATAGGGATCTTCCTTTGGACACCCTTAACATGTGTACCAAGTTTGAAAAAAAAATATTAATTTGTTTTTGAGTTATCGCGTCCACAAGGAAATTTCTACGGCGGCGGCGGCGGCGGCGGCGGCGGCGGCGGCGGCGGCGGCGGCGCGACGGACCTGAATCCAATATATCCCCGACTTTCGTCTGGGGATATAAATATATCAATGATGCTTAAATATTTATTAGTGTACATGTAAATTATTTCAGCTTCATGCCTTTTTGCATTGGTTGGGTCGAAAATTTTGACGAAATCACTCTATCTTGCACGGTTAAGAAGATAGAACCAAATTTCTGTTTTTCTATATTTGGCAAAAATTTGAAAATTCAAAATGGCCGCCTTTTTTGGGAAGAGGAAAATTTTTTGAAAATTGCCAAGAGTACATTTCTTAGATACCCTATGGGTCGAAAATTTCAACGAAATAACTCTATTTTGCACGGTTAAGGCAAATTTGTGTTTTTCCATTTTGGGCAAAAATTCGAAAATTCAAAATGGCCGCCATATGTGGGAAGAGGGGAAAATTTTTGAAAAATGCCAAGAGGACATTGCTCAGATACCATGTGGGTCGAAAATTTCGACGAAATCCCTCTATCTCACACGGTTAAGGAGATAGAAACAATTTTGTGTTTTGCCATTTTGGGCAAAAATTCGAAAATTCAAAATGGTCGCCATATGTGGGAAGAGGAAAATTTTTGAAAATTGCCATGAGTACATTGCTCAGATACCCTGTGGGTTGAAAATTTCGACGAAATCCCTCTATCTCACACGGTTAAGGAGATAGAAGCAAATTTGTGTTTTGCCATTTTTGGCAAAAATTCGAAAATTCAAAATGGTCGCCATTTTTGGGGAGGGGAAATTTTTGTGAAAATTACTAAGAGTGCATTTCTGAGATAACCTGTGGGTCGAAAATTTCGACGAAATCCCTCTATCTCGCACAGTTAAGGAGATAGAAGCAATTTTGTGTTTTGCCATTTTGGGCAAAAAATCGAAAATTCAAAATGGCCGCCATATGTGGGGAGGGGAAAATTTTTTTGAAAATTGCAAAGAGTACATTCCTTAGATACCCTGTGGGTTAAAAATTTCGACGAAATCGCTCTAGCTCGCACGGTTAAGGAGATAGAAGCAAATTTGTGTTTTGCCATTTTTGGTAAAAATTCGAAAATTCAAAATGGCCGCCATTTTTGGGGAGGGGAAAATTTTTTGAAAATTGCAAAGAGTACATTCCTTAGATACCCTGTGGGTCGAAAATTTCGACGAAATCGCTCTAGCTCGCACGGTTTAGGAGATATGAGCACATTTGCCTTTTTCAGTACTCAAAATAGCCAATTACTCATTTATTCAATTAATTACTCACTCATCTATGAAGCAATTCCCACCAAAAGCAATCCCATACAAGCTATTAACCCAATGAACCTCCATACCAAATTTCAGAAAGCTAGGCTTAATAGCATTCCTTAAAATGTCTGGAAACCAAAGAGATACTCAAAAGTAGCAAAGTAGCTATTACTCAGTTAGCTATAGAGCTATCATCACCAAAAGCAATCCCATACATGCTATTACATGCACTTATATGTTTATCTTACACATGACTCACAAGAATTTGGCTCAGGCCTTTGACAGGGTGAAAAAATGCTCAGATTATGTCAACATGTGGTTGTCTTCAAACAATCTTAAACTAAATGCAGATAAAATGCAATCCATTACTTTTGCTACAAAGAAGCAACGTGAAAAACTCAAGAAATTTTTTCCCAGTCAATATTTTTTGCAATTTCCTCTTTCCTGCCAAGGTTGTCAGGAACCTTCATATGTGGTTTGACAATGATTTATATTTCTTGCAGTATACTCAGAACACCAAAAGTCTAGTTGTGCTCAAATCTGGGATCTTAAGGGTCTCAGAGGATATCTCACATGTGATGCTGCTCTTATGGCTGCAAATGCTTTGGTTGGTAGCCGACTCGACCACTGTAATTCCTTGTTTACAGGTCTCTCTGCTCTTGATCCTCGTAGGCTCAACATGTACAAAACAGTCTTGCTAGTATTGTTATCAATACCATGAAGTACTTACAGATCACTCCTGTTAGAACGACTCTCCATTGGCTGCCTACTGAACACCAAGATGACCGCCAAAAGTGGCAAAAATTCAAATTTTTCCATTTTGCATAGGACACTCTTGTACTACTCTCTGGGTCAAAAATTCGCTCGAAATCGCTCTATCTCGTACGGTTTTCGAGATATTCACACTTTTTCATTTTCCTCTAAAATCCAAGATGGCTGCCAAAAGTGGCGAAAATTCAAATTTTTCCCCTTTGCATAGTATACTCCTGTACTACCCGGCGGGTCAAAAATTTGCTCAAAATCGCTCCATCTCTTATGGTTTTCATGATATTCACACTTTTTCATTTTCTGCTAAAATCCAAGATGGCCGCCAAAAGTGACGAAAATTGAAATTTTTCCCTTAGGCACAGGATACTCCTAAACTACCCTGTGGGTCAAAAATTCGCTCAAAATCGCTCTATCTCTTACCATTTACAAGATATATTCAATGTTTTATTTTCCCCTGAAATCCAAGATGGCAGACAAAAGTGGTGAAAATTGAAATTTTTCCCCTCTGCATAGGATACTCATGTACTACCCTGTGGATCAAAAATTTGCTCGAAATCGCTCAATCTCTTACGGTTTTCGAGATATTTGTGATTTTTCACATTTCCACTAAAAGTAGCAATAAAGTAGCCATTACTCACTTGTACATTGAGCAGCAGGTGTGAAACTTATATATGTCCCAGTTCACAAAAAAGTAGATGAACAACATATTTGAGAGAAATTGTGTAGCTGCAATACTTTTGAAGATATAGGCCATTTACTCATTATGGTTACCATTAAAAATTGACAAAGTAGCTATTACTCACTTAGCTATGGAGATACACTTCCAAACTACTGACCATGCTGTAGCTGTGGATAAAGTACCTGAACAACATATTGGAACAAAATACTCTAAATGCAATAGTTTGAAAGTTATAAGTCATATAATTACATTAGGTAAAAGTGCTATTACTCACTCGAAAGTAGGCCAAAGTTCACCAAACCAAAAAAAATACTGAAGAGCGTAAACATTCATTAGGCCAAGTAATTTACCAAAAATGTGTAACTGTAGTAGTTTCAGAGAAAACTGCGCGACACACTCACGCACGCATGCATGCACGCACGCACGTACACACATGGTGCAAATTATAATCTCCCGCCAGCAAGCCAGGCGGGAGATAAAAAAACACACAAAGTCATGTTGTCAGATGGTATTGTTAACATTTTTAATTCACAGATGACTCTATATCTGAATATCATGAAAGCCCAAGGTTTTTACATATTATTAAGGCTTTTTCCATTCTCTCAAAACAGACAAGGCATTCTTTCCACAATGCTCTTCTTCCATGAACCTAAAGATAAATGTCCTGGTTTGAATTGTTTAACCCCAAAAACATTTACTGTAAGCATATCCCTTAATGAAAAGAAATGAATACATCTTGATATCCCTTATCAACTTTCAGTGTGCAGACACACACACCCCTCATTTTTACTTCATGACTGTGCTTGTATTGGAACTCCAAGTTGGATAGAAAATAACAATGTCATCTTTAATAAGTGTGCAAAATTTAACTGAGGTCAGCTGAACAATACAATAGCTGGAGATTAAAAACTCCATAATTTTCAAAGTGGCCGTAACTTCATTCATATTGTGACTTTAAGGTGACCATAAAATAGGAATGTCCCTTTTGTCATCCTTTATAAGTGCATAAAGTTTAGCTGAGGTCAATTGAACAATAAGGTAGCTGGAGGCTGAAAACTTCCTTTTTCACAGTAAGGTGACCATAACTTCATTCATATTGCGATTTTAAGGTGACCATAAAATGAGAATGTCCCTTCAATATCAATATACATTAGATATGGAAAAAGAAAGGGGACAGACGGCTTTATTCCAATTTTATGACTTTAGGGGGGGGGGGGGGCATAGCTCCAATTATATTAACAGTTTAAGGTCACCATAAAGTCAGGATAATCCTTTGGTAAATCTTAATATATATATGCCCAGTTTGGTTGATAAAAAGTCAAAAGCTAAGTGAACTGGAGGGCTAAAAACCCCTTTTTTGACATTAAGGTGGCCTTAAGATTGCAGATACAGGGTTAAAACTTCATCATGTGAAAGATTATCAAAAAGTAGCTGTATAAGTTATTCCAACAAAACGCCAAAATCCTGACCGTTTTTGAGATACAGACCAAGTGCCCATTTAAAAAAAATTTACGAAAATAAAATGCCTTCAATTCAGGCATCTATGGTCTGATTGATCAGAAAATCCTTTCCGACCTGTGGATTTAGGTCTAGAATGTACCTGATAAATTTTATAGCACAGGTGTCGTGTGTTTTTTTTTTCCCGAAACACAATGACGGGGTGTTTTTGAAAAATGCTTAAGGTTACCTTAAGTAAAGCTTAAAGTCTCCGGAAAGTATTCAAAAATTTTTCCCGCCCCCTATTGTTTTAAAGAAAGATGAGAAGGAAAGAAAAATTTGAAAGCCCAAAAAGTTATTCAAGGGAGACCATCATCCTGCGGCGGCAGTGGTGATCACTTGAACTTCCATGGAAACTAATAAGTGCCCCTGACGGGCCGCTTAATTAAATATTTTCAATACTTTCCATATGCAAATTTTGCCAAGTTGGGGCGCTGATGTTCAGTAGAAATTATATTATTGTAGAAATAATCCATGAGTGATCATGAATTCATGATCATGAGTGGATTATTTCTATTCTAACATAACATCTAAGATTATTTAAGAGACTTTTTACATTTATTTTCTATTTTTACAAGGAATAAATTGTTTTATGTAGGTTTGTTTACATTGTGGTGACCTTAGCAACCGGCTGTTCCATCCATTGTACCTTACAACCACAGATTTAAAACGTTATGACACAGGAATATTTAATATAAATACAATATACACCCGTGGACAGTGAATGAGGCAGGACAGTCCTGTCGGACACCAAAATAAATAGTGTCAGATACATTTTAATTAAGGCTGCAACAATTCTTCGGTTACTCGGAAACGAAACGATTCAGTTCAATACTCGAGGCAAGAAAAGTGATCTGGGCCTTCGAAAACAACTAAACATAGACGTAAACTCTACTACGAAATTCTATATTTTCTTTAAATATATGAATATTTTAATATATTTTACCAATAGAAGGTGTTTCCGTTTCAGTATTTTATATTTTAAGTATTTGCAAACTTTAATTCTTTGTGTAACAACGTTTTATAAGATGGCATTTTATTATAAAGTATTTCGAAGACACCTCAAATCTCGCAATATAAAGATGTTTAAAGTTTCTTATATTTTGCATTATGAATGCGTCTTTTTCCCAAAATTCTATAAATTATCAAACTTCTTTCCTGTTGTGTGGTTTGTAACCATTTTTATAAGGCGTGATATGTCAAGATATGAAGCAGTTTATTTCGTGGGCGATAATCAAGCGATTAACCGAGTCCGAGTCGATTCTTCTAAAACGAGGAATCGAGGCGCATTTTCGGGCTCGCTTGCAGCCCTAATTTTAATTGAATGTTAGTGTTGAGAAGAAATAGTAACATAAAACAACAATATAAAACACAAGAAGTATGAATGTGTTCACATGTATATTTATGCTTTTAAAGAGAAATCTAGAACAATTTTTATTGGTGTCCGACTCCACTGTCCTGTCCTATTCACCGTCCACGGGTGTATAATATTTAACCACAAAATATGTACGTCGGATGTAGCAGCAGTGCGATTATTGTCAGATAAATGTGTGCAACTAGTTTCTGCGCAACTCGTCATGTTAAAATGCCCATTAAAATGATTGTAAAATGTTTACTCAGTATTGTTTTGACTTTGTTAACCTGTGCTTGTGTCGATAATATTTTAATAAAAAGAAATAAAAGAAAGTACACTTGAAACATGCAAAAATAAGATTTTGGTGTATAAGCAGTGCCAAGTTATGGTGGGGAGCAATACAGTACCTGTGGTCGAAGTCATCCTGGGCGATAATACAAGAATATTTAATTATTTGACGCGCTGAAGAAATATTTAGAAAATTAGAATGAGCTAAAATGACTAAAACTCTTACCCCTGTTAAATGCTCTGATGTCATCCAATCTGGGTAGAGATCAGACGAATCTGTATTGAATAACACTGGTTGCTGCATCATTCCTGCTACTATCATGCATAAACAGCTGACACAAAAAGTACATGTATTAACGGATATAATGAAAAATGAATAGAAACCATATTTTTTACTTGGAATAATTTTTGTTATGTATCGGTATATTGCCAAGATTTAATCAAATATTGTATCCATTTACTTATTTCCATTGATACAATAGACTATTTAAACTTTTGAAAAGTCATAGATGTGCCACTATAGTGTGCAAAGCTCCATAAAATCATTTTTGTGCAATATTATAAAGAGTTGTACCATTTGTACCCACATCTTTGGTACACTTTCATAAATCTCAATATGAATGCAGTCAGTGAGGCAGTTGTTTCAATTTGGTTTCCGTTTTCTTTCTTTTTTTCATTCTTTTGCAGTCAAGAACTGGAATGTGTTCAATGAAATATTCACAGTTAAATCCCTGAACAAAGTGTGTTCAATGAAGCAATGAAGTTTACTACCCAAAAGCAGTAGTTCTCAACACTTATCCAATTGAATAACAATGTTGAAAATTTGGTATTTCATTATATAAACTTCAAGGTTTTGTGATAAAAATATGAAAAGATTCACTGTAAAAATCCTGTAACAATTTATTTTAGACACACTTTCACTGACACAAATTTGTATCCACATCCGGCAGGCTTTAATACATGGTCATTGGTGGTATGCCAATGGTATTTCCATGCATCCTGTGTTCTGTGTGTATGAATGAAAATTATCTTATAATATTAAAATATTTTGTCTTTCATGTAATATTTCTTATTATTAAAAGTTAATTTTGTTGAAAATTTTACTAAAAAATGTATGCTTTAACTAAACTAAGAAAACTATATTTGTTTATTGTCCCACAGTCTAATGCCCTTTGCATCTATATTATTCTTTTAAAAATTACATTTTCTTGAGCAATATTTTTTTTTATTTTATGAAAGGCCTTTTCAGCTAGATCAAGATGACAAAGAGAGGAGAAAACAAACATCATCAGGTAGTTCATTCCATACTATGGGACCATCAGAGGACAAACTTTTACCTAAATGCTTCCCATAAAGTTTATATACAAATGAACAAAGCTGAGGAGCATCCACGAACCTTCCATCAGGCCTACCACTTTACTGCTACATAGGGATGGATTGGTATGAAAAATGTGTACATAGGGAGGTCGCCAATGCAAAACCGTACTAATTCCAGAACTCTGCATTTTATTGTTGACAAACAAAATGGCGGTTCTAAAATCTCATCTCTTTAGTCATTGTATTTTAGAAAAATGCTCTTGATACCAAGACATAAGATCTATCCACCTCTACCTACTGCTACAATATAATGGAATAAAAACTGATTGAAATAATTTCTATGGAAACGAGAAAAGTGGAGTGGTGGCCTGAGTATGCTTATGATGCTTTATGACAATCTTTGCCAGAGTGTTCTAAGATCACTAGATGTCACATAGGTTAAAACTAGACAGATTTTTCCAAAAAAAGAAAGCAAGATATGGATATTCTTACAAGAATTCTTACAAAAATAATTTTTCCCAGAATTTCTATATCAACTGTCAGATACTGTTTGATTCAAAAGAAAAGTTGACAACAAACCAAACATCATAATTACTTGACTCTATCAGCAGGCTTTTTAAGTTTGAAGGCAGAACCTGTGACCCAAAATAATGAAAAGTTTATTGTTTTATCAACTGCTGTGCAGTACGGAAGCCTATAAGGGTCATGTTAAAAATAAAAATTTAGTCGCAATTGCGACTTACACAAGTCGTAATTACGAGATACTAAGTCATAATTACGACTTATGAAATTTTTTTAAAACAAAAAACAACAATATTATCTCATAATTACGACTTACACAAGTCATAATTACGACTTGTGTAAGTCGTAATTACGACTTAATTTTTTTTAAACATGACCCTTATAGGCTTCCGTAGTGCAGAGATAAAAAATACAAGTGAAAATTTTTTTTAAATTTCCAATTAATGAGTGACTGGCAGATTTATTGGAACATTCCATTCAAACAAACTGATACAATGTGCATTTAACTCCAATATCTGGCTTCATTACTCTTTTAAAATAAGACAACAATTATATATTTACGGCTAGGTTTAAAATAATATCTGAGGGTTTGTAACATTTTGGGGCTCACTTGCCTTCTCTCATCGTATTTCTCGCCCCAACAAAAAGACTGTTGCATTCATAACGTGTAACGTTTTTTTAATAAATTTGCTTTGCTATTGATTACCTCAAATGATGACGGGATGACCAATTAAACCTAAATCTGTGTAGTTCTCTTATTATCGTCCATCTCTTGTCCCACAACACCTTTGCACGGTATCTCCACACGGTACTGTGGCATTCTACCAGTAAACGCCCACGCTGAAGTTAATATATTAAATTTGAATTATATTACAGCTTTATGTTTTACATAGTGTCTTCGGAACCGACCAGGACGGGTCAGAATTCTTTTAATTTCAGAACCGTCACGTTCATATTATAACTATTTGATGTGTGGCTGTTGAATTAAAGCATGCTGTCGGTGAAAATAAATACAGCTAGGAAACCAGTCAACTTTTCATCTGCAAACGTGATTAATTTCATTAACCAATGTAATAATTTGTTACTGAAACCTCACTCTAGACTTTTTGTCTGCAAACGTGATTAATTTCATTAACCAATGAAATAATTATATCCCCAGACGAAAGTCGGGGATATATTGGATTCAGGTCCGTCGCGCCGCCGCCGCCGCCGTAGAAATTTCCTTGTGGACGCGATAACTCAAAAACAAATTAATATTTTTTTTTCAAACTTGGTACACATGTTAAGGGTGCCCAAAGGAAGATCCCTATTTTAAGGTGACCTTAAACTCCCAGTAAAAAAGAACTTATGGCCACCTTAAGGTCAGAAATTGGACTTTTGGCCACTTAGAGCCCTGTAGGTCACAAACTATGATGCTCAGCTGGCTGAAATTTTACCTGACAACACATTAATATGTTCTTAGTACATGTGCCGAAAATCACGACTTTAAGTTGAGGAGAAAATTGTCTTTGAGGCCCATAAATACCCCCACTTAGGGATTTTTTGCTATACTTTTCACATATTTTGCCCTATAATTTGGAAGTGGTAATTCTGATGAGTTTCAAACTGTGCTAGGTATAACTTTGATATGTAATCCTTGTCTGTAGAAAATTTTAGGGCTGTAGGTTTACCCAAAGGGGTCGACTTAAGGTCTCAAAAGTGCCCACAGAGACCCAATTTATGCACTTTTTGCCACTTTCAAGCACTGTAGCTTTAAAACTATGTCTCTCATCTAAGTTAAATATCATCTGGGAATATATCTATGTGTTTTCTTATATGTGCCCCAACATTTAGGCCTTTAATAGACAGTTAACCTGTGTATCAGGACCATAAACACCCACCCGAGTGACCCTTATAAGACATTTTTCACATCTTTTTCCCTGTAACTTGGAAATGGTAAGTCTGAGAAGTTTCAAACTGTATTAGATATATATTCTGTGTGTAATCTTAGTATGTAACAGATTTTAAGTCTGAAGCTTTAATTTTGAAGGTCAAATTGAGGTCTCTAAAAGGCTCCCAAAGACCCAATATTTGGACTTTTTGCTACTTTTAAGCCCTGTGACTGTCAAACTATGTGACTGATAGAGCTCAAATCCTATCTGGGAAGATATTAGTATGTTATTTATATATGTGCCAAAAATTAAGGCTTTAAGAAGACATTTAACCTGTGTATGAGGACCATAAATCCCCACCCGAGTGACCATTTTTAGACATTTTTCACATATTTTGCCCTGTAACTTGGAAATGGTAAGTCTAAGAAGTTTCAAACTGTATTAGATGCATATTCTATGTGTAATCTTAGTATGTGACAAATTTTAAGTCTGAAGCTTTAATTTGAAGGCCACATTTAGGTCTCTAGAAGGCCCCATAAAGACCCAGTATTTGGACTTTTTGCCAATTTTAAGGCCTTTGACTGTTAAACTATGTGACTGATAGAGCTGAAATCTCATCTGGGAATACATTATTATGTTCTTTTTACATGTGCCAAAAATCAAGGCTTCAAGTAGACATTTAACCTGTGTATGAGGACCTTAAACACCCACCTGAGTGACCCTTTTAAGACATTTTTCACATATTTTGCTCTGTAACTTGGAAATGGTAAGTCTGAGAAGTTTCAAACTTTATTAGATACATATTCTATGTGTAATCTTAGTATGTAACAAATTTTAAGTCTGAAGCTTTAATTTGAAAGCCACATCGAGATCTCTAAAAGGCCCACAGAGACCCAATATTTGGACTTTTTGCCACCTTTAAGCCCTGTGACTGTTAAACTATGTGATTGATGGAGCTGAAATCCCATCTGGGAATGCATTATTATGTCCTTTTTACATATGGCGAAAATCAAGGTTTTTAGTAGACATTTAACCTGTGTATGAGGGCCATAGACACTCGCCCAAGTGCCTTTTTGGACATTTTTACCGTATTTTGCCCTGTTATTTGGAAATGCTTAGTGTGACAAGTCTTAAACTGTATTATATATAATTTTTGTTTGTTATGTATGTCCCCCAAAAAGTTTCAGATCTGTAGTTTAATTGCTAAGGTCTCTTTAACAATTGTAAAATGCCCACAGAAACCCAATTTATGGACATTATGCCACTTTAAAGCCCAGTAACTGTCAAACTATGTGGGTTATAGAGCTGAAATCTTTGAATTTTTAAAAGGAAATGCCTGTCTATTTAAATTTTGAATATTAATAATGTTATGGCTATCTTAGTCTTTTAAGAACTTATTTTTGTGTGTTATACCTCTGCTTGCTGAGTTTTTAACTTTTTAAAATGAAACTGGTTAAACGCCGGTTAAACATATTCAAGTAGACAAAATGGACACTTTAAGTGAGCTTTAAGTCCCAATATTAATGAAATTATATCCGTATGTAGTAAAACTAGGGGATTTTTAACCCTCAACTAGCCCAGTTTTATTCAACTTGCCTCAGTTAATTTTGACACAGCTCCTACAGTTATGAACTCATTTCAGTTGATAATCACATACTTAAAATTCTCAATTCTTTTTGTATTTGAGTACCCCTTTTATATAGATTGTTTGTTTACCATTTTTGCTGTAGCACTCCATCTCTTTGAGAGAACATGTAAACTGTGTAAAAAAGATGTAGAAGATGAGATACATTTTGTTTGTGTTTGTCCAGCTTTAGAGCTGATTCGTATGAAATATTTCAAAATTTTAAATATAGATAAATCTGAATTATTAATAGATCAATTATCAAGGGTATTAACTCATATGAATGTCAATATGGTTATTAATTTTATTTTTGATTTGTGGCAAGAAAGAAAAAGTAAATTATATTGTTAATTTTTATGTATTGAATTGCTGTCTTTATTTACTGTATCTTGCCTCAAAATATGTTTGCTCTGTTTGTTATTAACTCTCTATTTAAAGTGACTTATAAGCCCATATAGGGCTGGGTATTACTTCAATAGTTTTTGTATAATCCTTGTCAACATAATACATGTCACTATAATAAACTAATAAACTAAACTAAGTCCCAACCCACATCCCCCACCCGGATTCCCCCCACCCACCTCTGCTTGCTGAGTTTTTCACTTTTTAAAATGAAACTGGTGAAACATATTGAAGTAGACAAAATGGACACTTTAAGTGAGCTTTAAGTCCCAATATTAATGAAATTATATCCTTATGTAGTAAAACTAGGGGATTTTTAACCCTCAACTAGCCCAGTTTTATTCAACTTGCCTCAGTTAATTTTGGCACAGCTCCTACAGTTATGAACTCATTTCAGTTGATAATCACATACTTAAAATTCTCAATTCTTTTTGTATTTGAGTACCCCTTTTATATAGATTGTTTGTTTACCATTTATGCTCAACCCACATCCCCCACCCGGATTCCCCCCACCCACCTCTGGGACCTCCAGCTATATTGAGTGACACTAAATAAACAAAGGTATTTAATGATATCAGATGAGAAACAAAGAACTCAATGGGGTTGCAGATCTTGTGTAATAGTGAGAGAGGTGTGGAGAAGGGGAGAGGGGTGGGGGTGGGAGGTGGTGGGCTTCATTACATATAACACAAAGGGGAGTCAGAACTGAGATTGTGTCACATATTTAGGTTGCATATATATGGACCACATATATAGGTATAGAGGAAATGAATAACTGAAAACAATTTGCAAATTCTAAAAATAATATAATAAAATAATAATATAAATAATTTTTTTTTAAATAATATTTTATTTGTGAACAAATATAGAAACAGATATGCGCTTTTGGGATTATGAATTTTAGAATGGACATTGAATCATCAATCATTTAAATACTTTGAAGGAAGATTGAAAAGTATGATGAGTTGAGTTAAAAATAATATTTTATTTGTCAACAAATATAGAAACAGATATGCTCTTTTGGGATTATTATTTTAGAATGGACATTCAATCATCAATCATTTAAATACTTTGAAAATAGGTTTAGAGTTATCATTGCAGGAAGATTGAAAATATAATTTGAGTTATGTATTCGGCGTCTGGGGATACACCATCTTCCTTGGAAGATATAAACGGAGTAGATTGATGTGCTGAAGTTCATATAATAATGGGTAATTATGTTTTTAAAAATTCCCGATCAAAACCTGTGGCGTGAGTGATGACCTGTCTGGGGATATGTTGGCGCCGAGTTGGCCCAATCTAGTTTGTTACTGAAATCTCGCTTGAGACCAAGTATAACAAAGTTTGTATATTTTTCTACAAAATAGCTTCAAAACTAAAGATATTCTAAAATGTCATGTTAGAATAGAAATTTTGCGGTTCCGATTTTATGAAAACATTTATAAAATATATCAAGGGTAAAGACATTTTTCTTTAAAACGGGTCTTAAAGCAAATAATTTGTGAGCCATTTCCATTGGCGGTTCTGAAAGGGATTGTTTTCCGATCCGTCAGTGACTGTGCTGAAGCCACAGTGTATATTTTATTCTTCTATCACTATATTCTCAAATAATATGCAATACAATTAATAACCGAGGTGCATCTTGTAATATTTGTTTCAAAGCTTTATATTTTCATAATTTAACTGTATTATCGGCCGTTTTTTCTGCAAACCGGAAATACCAGTGAACGCCTAATTTGTAGACGTATAGAAGCATTTGTCCTTGACCTCTAACAAATATATAAGGCGGGCGTTCACTGGTAGGCGGGCGTTCACTGGTAGAAAGCCACTAAACATGTGGGATTTTAAACACTCATAAAACTCCTTTATATGCACATTTATTTGCTCTCAGAAAAATAAACTGAGTGCTAAAATATTTAAAATTGTGAAATATGTACAAAATTGTTAGAAAAATTGGACATATAGTGGTGGTGGACCAATTCACGCCCGTGTACCTATTCACGCCCACCCCTAAATTTATCCAAAACAATCACAGTTAAACAATAAATTACAAATGTAGTGGTGGTGGACCAATTCACGCCCACCCTCAATTTTCTTGAAGATTTATAATTTTTCATAGAGAAGGTGTTTTCCACATCATAGGTAATCATCAAATTGATCATATACATTTGTGATTTATTGTTTAACTCTGATTGTTTTGGATAAATTTAGGGGTGGCCGTGAATTGGTACCTGGGCGTGAATTGGTCCACCACCACTATATGATCAATTTGATGATTATCAATGATGTTGTAAACATCTTCTCTATGAAAACTTATAAATCTTCAAGATAATTGAGGGTGGGCCTGAATTGGTTCCCGGGCGTGAATTGTTCCAGCACCTCTAGTACAAAATTGAACGCTACCACATTCTGGAGATAAATGCAGAGGGTATGTATTGCTCTTGGGTCCAAAAATTTTTAATTTCTTTTTCCTGTTATAATATTGTATATCAGGAGAGATAAATTGTGAGTTATATTATAGGGCTGCAAGCAAGCCCGAAAATGCGCCTCAATTCCTCGTTTTGGAAGAACCGACTCGGATTAATTGGTTGATTATCGCCCACGAAATTAAAGGTGTCATATTTTGACATATTACACCATATAAAACACTTAAAGTGTGTACAGTAGGAAAGAGTATTGATAATTCATTGAATTTTGGAAAAAAGACGTACACATTTATAATGCAATATACAGGAAATTTTAACCGTTTTTATATTGCGAGATTTGAGGCTTCTTCGAAGCATGTTATATTAAAATGCTGTCGTATAAAAACATTGTTACATAAACAATTCAAGTTTGCAAATGCTTAAAATATAAAAAACTGAAACAGGAACACCTTATATTAGTAAAATGTATAAATATATTCATACATTTTAAGAAAAATCTAATTTTGTAGTAGATTTTACCTCTTTAGTTAGTTGGTGTCGAAGACCCGGTTCTCTTTTCTTGCCTCAATTACTGAACTGAATCGTTTCGTTTCCGAGTAACTGAAGAATAGGTACAGCCCTAGTACTTTATCAAAAGTTTATTATTTAACAACTTTATTGTTTAATCTCAAGTTACAAAGAGTACAAGGATATGCACATGAACTTCCATTTTTAAATGGCAAACTGATTCTAAATCTTTTTAGGCTTTGAATCACTGCATTGAATCACTGGAGGTATACTGTGTACACAAACATCATTCAGTTATTGTTGATTATATTGAAATCTGGGGATTATATAACTGAGTTATAATTTATTGCTCTTTGTATTTAAGATTTATTATCTCCAGCCAGCTTTAGTGTGTGTGTGCGTGCGTGCATTCGTTAATGTGTCACGCAGATTTCTCCAAAACTACTACAGCTACAGATTTTTGGTAAATTAATAGTTCCCATGAATTTTCACGCCCTCAAAAATTTTGTTAGTTTTGTGGACATGGGCCTAAAGGTAAGTGAGTAATAGCAATATTTGCTACTTTGAGTAAAGGACGCATAACTCAAAAACCATTCCAGTTAGAGCTTTTTCTTCAAATATGTTATTCAGCTACTTTGTCCTTAGCTATAAGGTGGTACATAGTTTGGGGTTCCATTGCATGTCATAAGTGAGTAATAGCTATTATTTGTAGCCAAAAAATGACAGAAGAAAATGTGAATACCTTCAAAAGTATTAAAGTTAGTCAAATCTTTTCAAGTATGTTACTTATCTAGTTTTTTTGCAAGCTATCACATGGTAAAGTTTTAGACCTGTTGCACATTGGATAGCTGAGTAATAGCTACTTTGACATTCTTACTGTTGAGTAAATCCATTGTAACTCCTAAACTATTGCAGTTACAGTATTTTCCTAAATATGTTGTTCAGCTACTTTGTCCTTAACTATCAGATGACATATAGTTTTGGGTTCCATTGCATGCCATAAATGAGTAATAGCTATTTTCATATTTGTAGCAAAATAATGATAGAAGTATATGTCAAATATCTTCAAAAAGTATTAAAGTTAGGCAAATCTTTTCAAATATGTTATTCTTTTAGTTTTTGATAAGCTATCACATAACAAAGTTTCAAACCTGTTGCACATTGGATAGCTGAGTGATGGCTACTTTGAAATTCTCACTGTTGAGTAAATCCATTATAACTCCAATACTATTGCAGTTACAGTATTTTCCTAAAATATGTTGTTCAACTACTTTATCCCTTGCTATAAGTTGGTACATAGTTCAGGGTTCCATTGCATGCCATAAGTGAGTTATAGCTATTTTTCTTATTTGTAGCAAAATAATGACAGAAGTAAATGTCAAATATCTTCAAAAGTATAAAAGTTAGGTAAATCTTTTCAATATGTTATTCATCTAGTTTTTGATAAGCGATCACATTGGATAGCTGAGTAATAGCTATTTTGAAATTCTTACTGTTGAGTAAATCCATTGTTACTCCAAAACTATTGCAGTTACAGTATTTTTCTAAAATATGTTGTTCAGCAACTTCAGCTACTTTGTCCTTAACTATAACATGTTACATAGTTCAGGGTTCCATTGCATGCCACAAGTGAGTAATAGCTACTTTGTTATTTGTAGCAAATAATGACAGAAGTAAGTGTCAAATATCTTCAAAAGTATTAAAGTTAAGCAAATCTTTTCAAATAAATTAGTCATCTGGTTCAAATGTGTTATTCATCACATGTTATTCAAGCTATCACATGATAAAGTTTCAGACCTGTGGCACATTTTATAGCTGAGTAATAACTACTTTGAAATTCTTACTGTTGAGTAAATTTATTGTAAGTCCAAAATTATCTAGTAAATTTATTGTAACTCCAAAATTATCTTGGAAACGATGCGAGATAGAGCAATTTTGAAGATAAGTAAGCCAGTCACCTACTTTTGGATGATCTACCACATAGTGAAGTTGCAGATCTACAGCTCTTTGCAAAACTGAGTCACAGCTACTAAAATGAGTAAATGTCTTTTATCTCTAAAAGTATTGAAGATACGGAAGTTCTTCTCTAAATAAGTCATTCACATACTTTAGGCTGATCTAACCTAACACGTAGGGAAGTTGCAGAACTGTAGCTCTCTGGATAGCTGAATAATAGCTACTAAAATGAGCAAATGTCTTTTATCTCTAAAAGTATTACAGATAGGCAATTTCTTCTAAATAAGTCATTCACCTACTTTTGGGTGATCTACCATATAGTGAAGTTGCACAACGGTAGCTCTTTGTATAGCTGAGTAACAGTTACTAAAATAACAAAATACCTTTTAGTTCTAAAAGTATTGCACATAGGCATTTTCTTCTAAATAAGTCATTCACCTACTTTTGGGTGATCTACCACATAGTGAAGTTGCACAACTGTAGCTCTTTGTATAGCTGAGTAACAGCTACTAAAATGAGTAAGTGTCTTTTATCTCTAAAAGTATTGCAGATAGGGAATTTCTTCTAAATAAGTCATTCATCTACTTTTGGGTAATCTACCACATAATGAAGTTTCATATCTATAGCTCTTTGCATAACTCAGTCAGCTACTAAAATGAGTAAATGTCTTTTATCTGTAAAAGTGATACAGATCGGTAATTTCTTCTAAATAAGTCATTCACATACTTTTGGCTGATCTAACCTAACACATAGGCAAGTTGGAGAACTGTAGCTCTTTGTATAGCTGAGTAATAGTGACTAAAATGAGTAAAATGTCTTTTATCTCTGATAAATATAATATTCTTATTGTTATTGAACGGTATTTAGAGGGACCGCTTGTACCATTGGCATTCCACTGTATGCACCAGTTTTGGACATTTTAAATTTATATTATGTTAACAGGTTTAGTTCATATTCTTCTTTAACCAAATTGTGAAATCACATGACATTAAATAAATGGCCACTTTTTCTCTCCCCACAAATTTCAAGGAGGCCAATTTTTCCCTTCCCCGTTGAGAGTGAGCCCTTTAAAAATTTGATGAGTCTTTGTCAGCCACATTATCAGGTTTCAAGCAGAAAGCATTTCACTTCAAAACTACTACATGAAAAGTCAGTGAAATTAAAAAATACTTGGACTCACCAGCTCAAAATGGCTCAAGATGTTTGTACATGTATTACTATTGATCTTTGGTCAGATAGGCAAATGAAAAGCATCATTGGTATCACAAGACAATAAACACAGGACATACATTGGTATCACAGGACAATAGACACAGGACAATAAACACAGATATAAAATACCTGCCTATTTTCTTTGATCATTAAAAATAAGGGATTTCTATAATCCTTTCAAAGAAAGTGTGACATATGAATAGCTGGGAAGGAAAAGGGGTGTGTGTAGATCAGTCCCTTGTGGATGAATGGAAAAATGAACTGGTTGAACTTTGCATGGACTATTTCCCATAAGATATTTACACTATATTTTGTGTAAAACAAGATGAGAACAAAAATCACCTTTTAATGGGTATTACAAATGAGAGCTTTAAGCATAATTAGCAATGACCTATTTTTTAATCGAAAATGTCTGCTGTTACATGTACTTGTGCATTTTTTACATTTTGTTAAATAATCATTTTAAACCAATTATCAGGATTCCACAAATACAGTAAGTTTTACCTCTATTCTCTCATTTACTTCATTGCAGATTACAATGCTTAATGTGTAGAGAGAGAAATTCAGTGAAATTTAAGGAATTTATACAAAGGGTTCATATAAAGACCGACCCCTACGAAAGACTGTTTTTACTATTTCCCTTGGGCGGTCTTTATACACAGGTTTGACTATTGATCTTTGGTCAGATAGACAAATGAAAAGCGTCATTGGTATCATAGGGCACTATATTTTAGATTGGTCATTGAAATCACTGATCTTAACTTGTAATCGTTTTAAAGGAAAACACACTGCCGATAACATAGCCAAAGAATTTGATGAAACAATGTATACATTTGAGATTTCTGACAACATAGTCCAAGTAGTAACTGACAATACCAGTAACATGATCAATGCCTTTAAGATTCCATCATTTGAACACATTTCTAACAATAGTAAATCCAGTGACTCAGATGAGTCATATGAGGAAAATGAAGTGCCAGATGATTCATTGTATGAGTACATCATCTTTAAACATGAGTCCTGCATTTGTCAGAATCTCCACCTGGTTGTAAAATGCTGGTGTCTTGAATAAAGTCATATCCAAAGCCTCAAACATTGTGTCTCACGTAAGACATTCTACCACAGTATTAGATTTACTACAAGGAGAAAATCATGTCCAGGCAGCAATCAGTACACGATGGAGCAGTCAGCTCACCATGATTAAGTCACTGCTGTCCATTTTCACAGAAAAATGGAAACTAGACGTCCCTCAACTGACATCCCATGACCGCACTTACCTGAAAGAACTTGTAGAAATTTTGACACCTTTTGAGCATGCCACTGTGTTCAAAATGAGAAATTAGTTTCTGCCAGCCTGATTATCTCTGCAGTAAAACATCTACTCAATGAAATTTATTCACTCAGTAGGAAATGTAACTGCTCTTTGGTAATTAGTTTGAAAAAATCTATGCAAAAAAGGCTAAGTCCCTTCCTCAAATGTAAAGACTTCCAGTGTGCCTCCATATTGGATCAAAAACTAAATCTTGAGTGGTTTGCAATAGATGAGAAGGAATCAATGAAGGCCCTGCTTCAAATACTGACATCGGCAGTAGAGTTTGATGGAATCCCCAACTCAGCTGAAGGTTTTAATTTTAAGATTGACACAACCAAAACAAAATGCCGCACAAACCCCAGCCCTATCTGAAGTGCAGAAGTATCTGGAGCTATCTTTTCAAGATCCCGACTCAAATCCACTGGAAACCTGGAGACAGTATGATTAGGATTTGCCACGCCTTGCCAGATTAGCCAGGAAGTATTTGTGCCTAGCTGCCTCATCAGCTCCAGTAGAAAGACTATTTAGTGTTTCTGAGTCTCCCATAATGATACAATGTGGACAAAAGTGAATCCTTTTATTGCATTTTTTCATATAAATGTCTCGGTTGTTTTCCGATGTTTCGGTTGCATGAATTAATGATATTGTTTACGATGACAGGAGATTATCCCTATTAATGTGTGTATAAAGTTCAAGTTCCGATAAATGTGCATAGTTTATTGTATCCCCGACGCGAAGCGGGGATACTATGGATTCATCATCGTTGTCGTCCGCACCCTTGTCCGCGTCCGCAGAGATTTCTTGTTAGCGACCTACAGTCCACATTTCTTTCCGGATTTCTTTCATATTTGGCAGGTGGCTTGATATGGTAGAGGACTCGCCACCCTATCTTTTTGGTAGGCTTTATGTCTAAATTAGGCCTGTGGTAGACAAAAATGTCTAAAATGTGGAATATTGCTTGTTAGCGACCTACAGTCCACATTTCTTTCCAGATTTCTTTCATATTTGGCAGGTGGCTTGGTATGCTAGAGGACTCGCCACCCTATCTTTTTGGTAGGCTTTATGTCTAAATTAGGCCTGTGGTAGACAAAAATGTCTAAAATGCATTAAAAGTCATGAAATCATGCACTAAATCACTTATAACTTGAAAAGTGTTGCATTTAGAGCATTTTGTTAAAATATGTTATTCAGCTACTTTTTTCATAGCTACAACATGGTGAGTAACTTGGGTGTCTGTCTCAATAGGTAAGTGAGTAATAGCTACTTTTGGGCTTTTCAGTAACTTCCATCATGTGTAAAATCACTTGTAACTTGAAAACTATTGCATTTACACAATTTTGTATAAATATGTTATTCAGCTACTTTTGGGTCAGCTATAACATAGTAAAATTTCAGACCTGTAGCTCATGGCATAGCTGAGTAATAGCTACTTTTAGGTTATCACTGTTGAGTAAATTACTTATAACTTCAAAAGTATTACATTTAGAGTATTTTGTTTCAATATGTTATTCACCTATTTCGGAGTCAGCTATAACATAGTGAAGTTCCAGACCTGTGGCTCATTGCATAGCTGAATAATAGCTACTTTGAAGTTCACACTGTTGAGTAAATCAGTTGTAATTGGAAAACTATTGCATTTACAGAAATTTGTGTAAATATGTTATTCAGCTACTTTTGGGTCAGCTATAACATAGTGAAATTACAGACCTGTAGCTCATGGCACAACTGAGCAATAGCTATTTTCAGGTACTGACTGTTGAGTAAATGACTTGTAACTTGAAAAATATTGCATTTGGAGTATTTTGTTAAAATATGTTGTTCACCTACTTTTGGGTCAGCTATAACATCGTGAAATTACAGACTTATAGCTCATGGCATAGCTGAGCAATAGCTATTTTCAGGTTCTCACTATTGAGTAAATCAGTTGTAACTTGAAAACTATTGCATTTACAGTATTTTGCTTAAATATGTTGTTCACCTAATTTTGGGTCAGCTATAACATAGAAAAAATTCAGACATGTAGCTCATTGCATAGCTCAGTAATAGCTACTTTGAGGTTATCACTGTTGAGTAAATCAGTTATAACGTGAAAACTATTACCTTTACAGTATTTTGTTTAAATATGTTATTCACATAATTTTTGGTCAGCTATAACAGAGTGAAATTGCAGACCTCTATGTCATGGCATAGCTTACCAATATCTACTTTCAGGTTCTCACTGTTGAGTAAATCATTGTATCCACTGGATAGCCGCAGTGTGTAGAGAGATTTCACCATTACCGCTCTAACGAAAAAAAATATTATAGCTAGCCTTCTCAAGTTTGCAAGGTATATTAGAGGGTGCACCACAGTATTCTATTGGTAGGCTTTATGTCTAAATTAGGCCTGTGGCTAAATTACTTGCCTACTAAAATTGAGTAATTCTGCATTTTCTCTAAAAGTATTGCAGATAGCAAATTTTTCTTAAATAACTCATTCACCTACTTTTGGGAGAGCTTTCACATGCTGAAGTTCCAGACCTGTAGGTAATTACTCACCTACTCAAAATGAGTAAATGCGAATTATCTCTAAAAGTATTGCAGATAGCCAATTTCTTTCAAATAACTCATTCACCTACTTTTGGGAGAGCTTTCACTTGGTGAAGTTTCAGACCCGTAGGTAATTACTCACCTACTCAAAATGAGTAAATGTGAATAAATTTCAGACCTGTAGCTCATGGCATAGCTGAGTAATAGCTACTTTTAGGTTATCACTGTTGAGTAAATTACTTATAACTTCAAAAGTATTACATTTAGAGTATTTTGTTTCAATATGTTATTCACCTATTTCGGAGTCAGCTATAACATAGTGAAGTTCCAGACCTGTGGCTCATTGCATAGCTGAATAATAGCTACTTTGAAGTTCACACTGTTGAGTAAATCAGTTGTAATTGGAAAACTATTGCATTTACAGAAATTTGTGTAAATATGTTATTCAGCTACTTTTGGGTCAGCTATAACATAGTGAAATTACAGACCTGTAGCTCATGGCACAACTGAGCAATAGCTATTTTCAGGTACTGACTGTTGAGTAAATGACTTGTAACTTGAAAAATATTGCATTTGGAGTATTTTGTTAAAATATGTTGTTCACCTACTTTTGGGTCAGCTATAACATCGTGAAATTACAGACTTATAGCTCATGGCATAGCTGAGCAATAGCTATTTTCAGGTTCTCACTATTGAGTAAATCAGTTGTAACTTGAAAACTATTGCATTTACAGTATTTTGCTTAAATATGTTGTTCACCTAATTTTGGGTCAGCTATAACATAGAAAAAATTCAGACATGTAGCTCATTGCATAGCTCAGTAATAGCTACTTTGAGGTTATCACTGTTGAGTAAATCAGTTATAACGTGAAAACTATTACCTTTACAGTATTTTGTTTAAATATGTTATTCACATAATTTTTGGTCAGCTATAACAGAGTGAAATTGCAGACCTCTATGTCATGGCATAGCTTACCAATATCTACTTTCAGGTTCTCACTGTTGAGTAAATCATTGTATCCACTGGATAGCCGCAGTGTGTAGAGAGATTTCACCATTACCGCTCTAACGAAAAAAAATATTATAGCTAGCCTTCTCAAATTTGCAAGGTATATTAGAGGGTGCACCACAGTATTCTATTGGTAGGCTTTATGTCTAAATTAGGCCTGTGGCTAAATTACTTGCCTACTAAAATTGAGTAATTCTGCATTTTCTCTAAAAGTATTGCAGATAGCAAATTTTTCTTAAATAACTCATTCACCTACTTTTGGGAGAGCTTTCACATGCTGAAGTTCCAGACCTGTAGGTAATTACTCACCTACTCAAAATGAGTAAATGCGAATTATCTCTAAAAGTATTGCAGATAGCCAATTTCTTTCAAATAACTCATTCACCTACTTTTGGGAGAGCTTTCACTTGGTGAAGTTTCAGACCCGTAGGTAATTACTCACCTACTCAAAATGAGTAAATGCTAATTATCTCTAAAAGTATTGCAGATATCCAATTCTTATCAAATAACTCATTCATCTACTTTTGGGAGAGCTTTCACATGGTGAAGTTTCAGACCTGTAGGTAATGACTCACCTACTGAAAATGAGTAAATGCAAATTATCTCTAAAAGTATTGCGGATAGCCAATTTTTCTCAAATAACTCCTTCACCTACTTTTGGGAGAGCTTTCGCTTGGTGAAGTTTCAAACCCGTAGGTAATTACTCACCTACTGAAAATGAGTAAATGCAAATTATCTCTAAAAGTATTGGATGTAGCCAATTTTTGTCAAATAACTCCTTCACCTACTTTTGGGAGACCTTTCACTTGGTGAAGTTTCAGACCTGTAGCTAATTATTCACCTACTCAAAATGAGTAAATGCTAATTATCTCTAAAAGTATTGCAGATATCCAATTCTTATCAAATAACTCATTCATCTACTTTTGGGAGAGCTTTCACATGATGAAGTTTCAGACCTGTAGGTAATTACTCACCTACTCAAAATGAGTAAATGCAAATTATCTCTAAAAGTATTGCAGATAGCCAATTTTGTCAAATAACTCCTTCACCTACTTTTGGGAGAGCTTTCGCTTGGTGAAGTTTCAGACCCGTAGGTAATTACTCACCTACTGAAAATGAGTAAATGCAAATTATCTCTAAAAGTATTGCAGATAGCCAATTTTTGTCAAATAACTCCTTCACCTACTTTTGGGAGACCTTTCACTTGGTGAAGTTTCAGACCTGTAGCCAATTATTCACCTACTCAAAATGAGTAAATGCTAATTATCTCTAAAAGTATTGCAGATATCCAATTCTTATCAAATAACTCATTCATCTACTTTTGGGAGAGCTTACACATGGTGAAGTTCCAGACCCGTAGGTAATTACTCACCTACTGAAAATGAGTAAATTCGAATTATCTCTAGAATTATTGCAGATAGCCAGTATTTCTCAAATAACTCATTAATATGAAAACAACTTATAGGAAGTCATGGGCTGCAAATCTTTTCATGTGGTCAGATTTCACCTCGGGCCCCTCCTGCTTATTATTGGTCCTACAGGTTTGCAATGTGAAAACGACTTATAGGAAATCATGGGCTGCGAATCTTTTCATGTGGTCAGACTTCACCTTGGGCCCCTGCTACAGGGTCAAATAAGGGTAGCCAAACTTAAAAGTGCTTTCAGCTTGCTTATTAACGAAAAATGCTGTTTATCTTCTAAACTATGTTAGTTGGCCTTTGTCGGTGGATACATCCAGCATCTGGCCACAGATGCGTCCTTAGTCTAGTTCAAGCATGTTTTTCTAAAGGATTTTTATTCCTTTTTCAAAAAGGATTTGGATTTTAATCCCTTTTGAAAAAGAAAGGATTTGGATTTGAAAAATTTCAAAGGATTTGGATTTAAATCCTTTTTCAAGGCTTTGACCCCAAACCTGACATTAATACTTTGAGTAAACTGTGTGAAATTTCATTAAATATGTGACTGACATTCAAGTGGTGGTGGACTTATTCATCGTTCATTCTAAAATTCAGACTTCTGTAAGTTCTGTTCAAGTTGGAATTTAGCTTGAGTGAAGCAGTGATGGGGGGTGGGGTGGCAGTGATGAGGAAGGGCAGTTGGCCAACAGTCATTATCCAAAGCAAGTGGTGAAGGCCAGGATGTCTTTTTATTATAAATATTGCTAGAAAACCTTTTCCAAGAGCCTCGATTTTCCACAATGCCATTTTTTGTTGGTGATTGGGTGTACTAGTTCACAATGGGATCTCAAGATCTGTACTATTGATAAAATATTGCTTATGGACCCCCACCTGAAGCCTCACGTTCCCTCATATAAGAGTAGCAAGTGGCGATGGCCAGGATGTCTTTATTCAAAATATTGCTTGAAAACTCCCTTCCTCATTGTGCTGCCCCCCCCCCCCCCCCCCCCCCCCCCAAGTTGGACAGAAAGGTTGCTGAAATATAAAATAGAAGTCCTCAGTGGCATAGTGGTGAGCAAGTTTGGCATCTAATCGTACGCTGTCACCTCTGTGGTTCAAGTCCCACAAGTGGCAATGCTGACAATCTGTCCAAATATGCCCCTGGCTGTTGAACAGGACATAAAACCCTGACTCTGACCTTTGAAATATAAAATACTTAAAAAATTGTGGAGTTGTAAACTTATTGACTGTTATTGAGGAAACATGAGACCCCAGATGGGGGTTTTCTAGCAAAATTTTATAAATAGAAAGACATCCTGGCAATTACTGCTTGCCTTGGACAAAGTACTGTTAGCCAAACCCATTTCTCCATCGCCGCCACCCCTACCCGCCAATGTAAATGGAAAGATTGATTGAATATGAAATCAAAGTTTGCATTAACACTGTATTTCTGCATTATTTCAATTAAAATCCACCAACATACGCAAAAGATTTTACTAGATGTGACAAGATCCTTCTGAAATGGCCAGTGCTGGTGTCATACCCTAGCAAATCTACTCAAAACATTACACATCGGAAACAATCAAAAAGCCAGAACAGTGATTTTTATCAGAGAGGCCTTTTACTAAATCTTGGAAATTCTTAATTTTCTAACCATGGAAAGTCTTCCAGAAAATATAAGCTGTGACATTTGAAAATATTTACAGGGAATGTAACAAAAACACTATATCTCTGGAGCTACTCAATGAATTTTTTCAGATAAAAAGTGACGGAAGCTACAAATAGTTGTATTTGAAACTGTATAAATACCGTATTTGTAACTTAAATAATCATATAAAATAATAAGGAAGAAGTTTGTCCGGCCTGTATCTCGGAAACCATAAGGTGTAGGAAGTTGGTACTTGGTAGGGACATTGGTTAGGGGGTGTAGGTGTGCAACGTCATGGTGTGACCTTGATTTGACCTTGCCGTAGTGACCTTGACCTATAAAATCTTGTCCAGGCTATATCTCAGAAACCGTAAGGTGTAGGAAGTTGATACCTGGTAGGGACATTGGTTAGGGGGTGTAGGTGTGCAATGTCATGGTGTGACCTTGATTTGACCTTTGACCTTGCTGTAGTGACCTTGACCTATAAAAACTTGCCCAGGCTATATCTCGGAAACCATAAGGTGTATGAGATATTGGTGGAGATATTGGTTAGGGGTTGTAGGTGTGCAACATCAGGGTGTGACCCTGATTTGACCTTTGACCTTGTCATAGTGATCAGCTTTTAGTGAGCTTTAAAATATTGTCTGGACTATTTCTTGGATTCCATAAGGTGTAGAAACTTAACATGCACATTGGTTACATAGGGACATTGGTTAGATGGTGTGCATCATGTGTGACCTTTTTGCTTGACCAAACTATGTTCACGTCCCATATTTGAGACATCTTTCTCTTATGACAAAGCTATATGGATCGCTGCAACTGATTATTATATGCATTTTTACATAATTGTGCTATTTCCATTGACATCTATTATCCAATTAGTTAATTTTACAGCTTCATAATTTTTGTTTACTTATCAATGCTGTCATCTTGCTATTGAATTGTCTTGTTTTAATACTTTATCTTTACACACATTTTCTTTCTCTTAGGTGTTATTTTCTCTACTTAAACATTATTTGGACCTTTATATAACTTACACTACTCTGAAAGTATCCCAATCTTTGTACTGTTTCATTACTTCTATATCTCATGGGAAAACTATTTCCCCTAGCTGTGGGGTATGGGCATCTCTGATACTGTTTTATTTGTTATAGAAATGGCTGATGCAAAGAAACTGCTGCATGTACTCTTTGTTGTTACACTAATAGTGATAAGCTACCTTTCATTAAGAAGTGGTGCCAGGGACAGCTTTTTTAAAAGTAAAGACACAGAAGTTTGTGAGAGTGAGAACTGTGACAAAGATGGCGAAAGTGAATCTTCAATCCCACCACCAGTGGATGGTGACACTCCACATATTAATATTATGATCACATTTTATAATGCTGAGTCAAATCACAAGCTGATCAAGACATTCACTGTCACCATAAGATCACTGCTTCAGCATACTTCAGTACCACTAGTCATTCACATCATTGGTGACAGGAAGAGTCAAGACCTTGCAGCTAAAATTATTCAAGAAAATAATGATTACAATAAAACATACAAGGTGAGGAATTAATTATATTTCTTATTATAGTATCACTCCTTGAAGCCTTAAAAATTATTATTTCTCGTATTATTTCTCATGAAATACATCCTGTGTGTGTAGGTGTGAGAGCCTGTGTGCATCCATTAGTGTGTCATGCAGATTTTTCTGAAACATCTGCATTTACACAGTTTTTGTAAATTACTTGTCTCAATGGAATTTTATGCCCTTCAAATTTTTCAGGTTTTGTGGACTTTGGCCGAAAGCTAATTGGGTAATAGCACTTTTAGCTAATTTGAGTAAATGGCTTCTAACTCGAAAACTATTCCATTTAGAGTATTTTGTTAAAATATGTTGTTCAGCTACTTTCTTTCTGCCAACAAGATGTTAGGTACTTCGGAGCTCTACTGCACTACACAAGTGAGTAACAGCTATTTCCTTAATTTTAGCTAAATTATTGAAAGAATAAATGCCTCATATATTCAGAAGTACTGTATTTAGCCTATTCCTTTCCATATGTGGTTCATCATCTTTTGTGTCTGCTATAACACAGTAAAATTTCAGACCTGTAACTCATTGCACACGTGAGCAATAGTTAGTTTTAGGTGTTCAATGTTGAGTAAATCACTTGTAACTTGAAAACGATTGCATTTACAGTAGTTTGTTTAAATATGTTATTCACTTACTTTTGAGTCAGCTATAAAATAATAAAATTGCAGACCTGTAGCTCATTGCATAGCACAGCAAAAGCTACTTTTACGTTCTCACTATTGAATTAATCACTTGCAACGTGAAAACTATTGCATCTAGAGTATTGTGTTTAAATATGTTCTTCACCTACTTTTGGGTCAGCTGTAACATAGTAAAATTGAAGACCTGTAGCTCATTGTCTAGCTGAGCAATAGCTACTTTTAGGTTCTCGATGTTGAGTAAATCACTTGTTACTTGAAACTATTAAATCTAGTCTATCGAGAGTATTTTGTTTAAATATTTTATTCACCTGTTTTGGGGTTAGATGTGACTTATTAAGATTGCAGACCTGTAGCCCATTTCATGGCTGAGCAATAGTTATTGTGAGATTCTCACTATTGAGTAAATCAGTTGTAACTTGAAACTATTGCATTTAGAGTATTTTATTAAACTATGTCATTCACCTTCTGTTTTGGTACTATAGAGTATTGACCCTGGATATAATGCCTGTGAAGCATTTTTAATTTTCCGAATTTTGGCCACTATCTTGAATTTCGTCAGAAATTGAAAATGTAGATTATCTTGAAAACCGGTATAGAAAGAGCAATTTCGAGCAAATTTTGGACAGTATGGGTGTTATATACCATGGATATAATGCCTGTTAAACATATTTAAATTTTCCCAATTCCGGGTGCCATCTTGAATTTTGCTGGAAATTTACCACCCCCTTTTTTACTTTTGCTTTTTCCGCCATCCGTTGTCCGCCGTCCGGACGCTTGGTTTCCGCTCATTTGAAGGAAAAGTATTTATCCTATCTTTACCAAATTTGATATGGGTGTTTATTGGGTTAATAGCTTGCATGGGATTGCTTTTGGTGAAGATAGGTTTATAGCTAACTAAGTAATAGCTACTTAACTACTTTTGTGTACTTCTTTTGTTTCCGGGGGTTTTAAGGAAAACTATTTGACATATCTTTACCAAATTTAGTATGAGCATTACTTAGGTCGATAGTACTGAGTAATAGCTACTTAGCTACTTTGCCAAAAATGGCAAAACACAAATTTGCTTCTATCTCCTTAACCGTGCGAGATAGAGCGATTTTGTCGAATTTTTCGACCCACAGGGTATCTGAGTTATGTACTCTTGGCAATTTTCAAAAAAATATTTCCCCTCCCCAAAATGGCGGCCTTTTTGAATTTTCGCATTTTTGACAAAAATGGCAAAACACAAATTTGCATCTATCTCCTTAACCGTGCGAGATAGAGCGATTTCGTAAAAATTTTCGACCCACCGGTTATCTGAGAAATGTACTCTTGGCAATTTAAAAAAAAAATTCCCCTCCCCAAAAATGGTGGCCATTTTGAATTTTCGAATTTTTCCCAAAAATGGCAAAACACAAATTTGCTTCGATCTCCTTAACCGTGCGAGATAGAGCGATTTCATCGAAATTTTTGACCCCCAGGGTACCTGAGAAATTTACTCTTGGCAATTTTCAAAAAATTTTCCCCTCCCCAAAAATGGCGGTCATTTTGAATTTTCGAATTTTTGCCCAAAATGGCAAAACACAAATTGGCTTCTATCTCCGTAACCATACAAGATAGAGTGATTTCGTCGAAATTTTCAACCCGCTGGGTATCTGAGCAGTATACTCTTAGCAATTTTCAAAAAAAATTTCCCCTCCCCAAAAATGGCGGCCATTTTGAATTTTCGAATTTTTGGCAAAATGGCAAAACACAAATTTTCTTCTATCTCCATAACCGTACGAGATAGAGCGATTTCGTCGAAATTTATTGTTTTTAGTTTACTGATTAATGCTGCCATCTTGCTATTGAATTGTCTTGTTTTAATACTTTATCTTTACATACATTTTCTTTCTCTTAGATGTTATTTTGTCTAAACATTATTTGGAGCTTTATATAACTGACACTGCTCTGAAAGTATCCAGTTGCTTGTACTGTTTCACTACTTCTATATCTCATTGTGTTGAAAACTATATTCTCAGGCTGTGGGGTACTGACATCTCTGATGCTATTTTAATATGTAGAGTTGAAGAAACACAAAACACTTTGATCAACCTGGTTTTAAAGAAATATTGTTGTAGGTAGGGCAACATATGAGTCAAATTTTATCTCTCCATCTAAGCTTCAGAGGAAGATAAATAGGACAGTTGTTATTAACATTTATATCAGTTAAAAAAAGATTGGTTAAATCTCAAGTGTCCAAAATATTGTTTTAATCTGGATTTGCAAATAACAGAGTACACTTCAATACAGAAGTTTTACAATGATAATTACTTTGGAATTGTAGTCAAAGTGTAATATTTATGTAATTTTGTATTGGTAACCTTATTTTTAGATGGAAACACTTGATGTTGACAAACTTGCTGTTGAGTTAGAGGCCATTGTGAAACCCATGCAGCACCATTTCAGTTATCGTCCTGGTGCTTATTATAACCATGCACTTTTCTTCCTGTCGATTGCCATGCATCAGGTCATGCCTACCTCCATGAAAAAGGTATGTCAAATTCCTTAACTAACAATTTATTTCATCAAAAAAGTTAAGTCAGCAGAATATATGTATAAGTGGTGCCAATTTTTACTTATGACAAAATTTTCTTGGTCGCATAGTAATTAGGATTTTACAAAACAAAAGACAAAAATTGTACAGTCTGTCATCTGTCATTAGACCTGATTAAAATGAGTGGATTTCCTATCACATCTAAACTGCCTATAGGCTGTTTGACTTGAATTTTTTTCCACTTTTCCCACAACTATACACATAAATACCCTCAGTTTGGACATGTGAATTTTGTTTAACAGAGTGATAAGTTAAAACTTTTGAACTATGAGGGAATATACTGGATTTAGGCATTTTGCACCACTGCCATCACATGTTCTCATTTGTGTGCATGATTACTGGGAACACTTTCACACATTTCGGGGGCTTGGTGGTGTAGCGGTTAGAGTTCTCGCCTCCAACCTCTGAGGCCGCCGGTTCGAATCTCGGGCCGGGCGCTTCATGTTGTAAAGTTGGTAGTTACTTGCCAATGCCTGGTGGTTTACAGTTCAGTATGCACTGGTTTCCTCCACCTGTAAACTACCCGTCGCAATATGACCCTGGCTGTTGAACGTGACGTAAAAACAACAAATAAATCTAAATCTAAATTCACACATTTTATTCAAACTTGGTTCACATACATATTTTATACAGGAAAGGAACCCTAAGGTCATCTTTGTAAAGAATTTGAGCTTTGAAGTTTTAAGTTTAAATTCATCGTGAGGTCTCTAAAAAACTTGATTGTGACAAATTTTTGCATACCTTGTGACTACTTTTTTTACCCCACAGCCCTTAGTGGCTGTCAGGGTATTGTTTTCATCCATGTTGTCCGGATGGGCGGGCGGGTGGTTGGGCGTCGGGAAAAAGTTTGTCCGGGCTGTATCTCATAAACCGTAAGGTGTAGGAAGTTGATACTTGGTAGGAACATTGGTTAAGATGTGTAGGTGTGCAACGTCATGGTCTGACCTTGATTTGACCTTTGACCTTGCCGTAGTGACCTTGAGTGTGAAAATCTTGTCCGGGCTCTATCTCGGAAACCATAAGGTGTAGGAAGTTGATACTTGGTAGGGACATTGGTTAGGGGGTGTAGGTGTGCAACGTCATGGTCTGACCTGGATTTGACCTTTGACCTTGCCGTAGTGACCTTGACCTATAAAATCTTGTCTGGGCTATATCCCGGAAACGGTAAGGTGTAGGAAGTTGATACTTGGTAGAGGCATTGGTTAGGAGGTGTAGGTGTGCAACATCATGGTGTGACCTTGATTTGACCTTTGACCTTGCCATAGTGACCTTGACCTATAAAATCTTGTCCGGGCTATATCTTGGAAACTGTAAGGTGTTGGAAGTTGATACTTGGTAGGGACATTGGTTAGGGGATGGAGGTGTGCAACGTCATGGTCTGACCAGGATTTGACCTTGCCGTAGTGACCTTGACCTATAAAATTTGTCCGGGCTATATCTCAGAAACCATAAGGTGTTGGAAGTTGATACTTGGTAGGGACATTGGACAGGGGGTGTAGGTGTGCAATGTCATGGTCTGACCAGGATTTGACCTTTGACCTTGCCATTGTGACCTTAACCTATAAAATTTGTCCTGGGTATATCTCAGAAACCGTGAGGTGTAGGAAGTTGATACTTACTAGGGACATCGGTTAGGGGTTGTAGGTGTGCAATGTCATGGTCTGACCAGGATTTGACCTTTGACCTTGCCGTAGTGACCTTGACCTATAAAATCTTGTCCGGGCTATATCTCAGAAACCGTAAGGTGTTGGAAGTTGATACTTGGTAGGGACATTGGTTAGGGGGTGTAGGTGTGCAACGTCATGGTGTTACCTTGATTTAACCTTTGACCTTGTCGTAGCGACATTGACCTGTAAAATCTTGTTGCACCTTTGGGTCTGTCTTTTGATGCAAATTAAGCACTGTTAAAATGATATTAGAATTCATTAAGAATTTTACTTTTACAACTCCCCATTGTTAACAGATGGAATTTCATCAAGTGAGCCACAAATGTAGATAAAGTACATGCACTATCTTTTTCTTAGACAGTATTTTTTTTTCTATTTAAACATTGTTTGGACCTTTATATAACTGACAGTGCTCTGAAAGTATCCTGAACTTTGTAGTGATACAGTACTTCTATATCTCATGGTGTTAAAAATATTTCCCTAGGCTGTGGGGTACGGGCATTTCTGATGCTATTTTCTCAGAATCCAGTAAATATGGTTCTACCAAATTTACTTTATGGATTAACTGCATTGATATCCTCACCTGAGTTAATTTTTAGATCAATCAGACCTAAATGTCTTGCAGACATTTGAACTTGAAGGTCTGAATATCCACTGACTGCCAAAGTATCCCACATAGCGGACTATATCCGTTATTATTGGTCCGAGAGGTTTTTATGCGAATTTTTGATGTGCTCAGATTCGACCTCTGACCCCTCCTTCAAGGTCAGATGAGGACAGTCAAACATAAAGTGCTTATAACTTGCTTATAATTGGTCCTAGAGGTTTACAATATGACACCCAACCTTTAGGAAATCATGGGCTGGAAATCTTCTGATGTGGTCAGATTTGACCTTGGGTCCCTCCTTCAAGGTCAACAGAGGATAGCCAAACTTAAAAGTGCTTATAACTTACTTATTATTGGTCCTAGAGGTAGGCAATGTGAAACCAACTTATAAGAAATCATGGGCTTGCATTGGTTCTCTGCTTCGTAGGTCTAGTTATCATTATTTTGTAAGATTTACAAGTTCAAAATATCTGTATTTAGAAAGAGAAAAAGACCGACATATACGGGGGCAGTAGTGAATATAAAAACTAGCAGAAGCACTGTAAGAAGAAGTCTCTACAGATATTATACATTTTTGTGGCTTACATAGTTTCTGAGATATTGTTGAAAAGTCCAGTGATGCTAATTATCCATAGTAATGAGGCAATGTTGTATTCAAACAAAGTATACCACGCTTTGTGTATTCCCTAGAAAGGTCATATATGGCTTGTGGTGGATAATAAATAGTACATGTAAAAAATCTGAATTCCTAAATGTATAAGTCTGTATGTTAACATCTATTTACATTTCTAGGCTGGTTGCATGTTACCAACCCATCTATTAGATTGATGTGTCCGACGTCCATCTGTCCGTCCACATTTTTGTTTCCAGACTCTAACTTGAAAACGCTTTGTCCAATTGAATTCAAACTTGACAGGGAGATAGATCACCATCATAGCTAGGTTCCTTTCGAAATTGGTGTAATTTCATTTGTTCGTTTGTCTGTTTTTTGTCCGTTTGTCTGTCCGTCAACATTTCTGTTTCCGGACTCTAACTCAAAAACACTTTGTCCAATCCAATTCAAACTTGACAGGGAGATAGATCATCATCATAGCTAGGTTCCTTTTGAAAGTGATGTAATTCCGTCTGTTTGTTAGTCTGTTTGTTGTCAGTTTGTCCGTCAACATTTCTGTTTCCGGACTCTAACTCAAAAACGCTTTGTCCAATCAAATTCAAACTTGACAGGGAGATAGATCACCATCATAGCTAAGTTGCTCTCGAAATCGGTGTAATTCCGTGTGTTTGTTTGTCCGTTTATATCATAGATACAATTACGTAACCTAAGTTACAAGTTTTACATTTCTTAGCACGTCTAACACATTTACCTTAACTGGGTGACCTAACATTTCTTTTCTTGTTTCAAATTTAATTACAGCAGTCGCTAACCTATTACTGCCTGCGCAACCTACCTTTTGGGGCATTTCTGACCCTCTTGTATAATATTTCAGCTCTCCACTGACAGGTTCAAGTCATACAAAACTGATAAACTTTTTTGGGATTGCTATTTTAGAGTGTGCATTTAATAACTTTGAATAAGGATGAAAGTTATCATTGCAGATAAATTTATGTAAAATGTTTCATTATAAATTAATAGGGGCATACAGAAATGGGTCCCACAGAAAATACCAAATCAAACCTGTGGCATGAGAGATGGCCTGGGAATATGTTGGCATTTGGCACACTGAGATATAATTATTTACCATATTAATATCTCCTATTGATTATTATGCGTCTTCATTTAGATGTTAACATGAAAAATGAATTACCTGAATAATGTTATCCTTTTCTTAGGTGATCATGTTAGATGCTGATCTGAAGTTTATGGATGATGTGAAAAAACTTTACGACAGATTCAGACTTTTTCATAAAGATGCCCTAATTGGAATAGGGCACGATCTGCAGCCGGTCTACAGACATACATTTTACAAGTACAGGAGTGAGAATCCTGGTACTCGAGTAGGAGATCCCCCACCTAATGGTCTCACTGGCTTTAACAGTGGAGTTTTACTCCTTGATTTGGAGAAGCTCAGGGATTCTAAACTCTACAACAGTCTCATCTCAGCTGAACATGTGAAAAGGCTGTCTGAAGAGTTTCATTTCAAAGGTCATCTTGGAGACCAGGACTTTTTCACGCTGTTAAGCATGAAATATGAGTGGTTGTTCCATGTCTTGCCTTGTACCTGGAACAGGCAGTTGTGTCAGTGGTGGAAACACCATGGTTACCAGGATATCTTTGATCAGTACTTCAACTGTGAGGGAGAAGTTAAAATATACCATGGAAACTGTGGGACTCCAATCCCTGAGTAATGTATTGAATAGAGAGGTTATATAGCACTACTCCGTTCTGTCCATCTATCCGTTTGTCAATCCATCTCGCCCATCTTCAATCTAATCCGGAATCGAATGGCCTAAAGGATTTTTCCTAAATTATCAGGATATGTTTATACCAATAAAAGCTTAACCTGAAAAATTTTGGAGAACTATATGGCAAAAACACAGCCATGGTAACAGTGTATCAGTTTTTACTCCACGGCCTTTAAGGGCTGTGCAACTATTGTTTTTACTCATGGTGTCTGGATGGTTGGGTGGGTGTTCAGGTGGTTGGGCAGTGGGGAAAAAGCTTGTCTGGGCCGTGTCTCAGAAACCGTGAGGTCTTAGATGTTGATATTTTGTAGGGACATCGGTTGAGGATATAGGTATGCAACATCACTGTGTGACCTTAATTTGATTTTTTTCCTTGCCATAGTGACATAGACTTGAAAATCTTGCCCTTGCTATATCTCATAAACTGTAAGGCATAGAAAGTTGATACTGTGTAGGGACATTGGTTAGGGGATGTAGGTATGCAACATCATAGTGTGACTTGCTTTAACCTTTGAACTTTCTGTTGTGACCTTGACCTTTAAAATCTTGTCCGGGCTAAATCTCGGGAACCGTAAGGTATAGAAGGTTGATATTTGGTTGGGGCATTGTTTGCGGGGTGTAGGGGCGCATCAGCATAGTGGGACCCTGAGTTGACCTTATACCTTGCTGTAGGGAACTTGACCTTTAAATTCTTGTCTTGACTATGTCTCGGAATCTGTAAAGTGTAGAACTTTGATATTTGGTAGGTACATTGTTTTGAGGTGTAGATGTACAACGCCATAGTGTGACCTTGATTTGACCTTGTTGTAGTGACTGATTATTAAATGTACCGTAAATGCCTATTTAGCGCACAGTGCGCTAAGGAAAGACTATTTTTAGTCAATATTTTGGTGGGAAAATTCCCCTTTTAGCGCACCCCATCATGAAAAAAACACTTTCCGGGATGAAGTATAGGTCAATCCGGTAAGAATAACAGTGTTCCGACATTTAGAATCTACTAAAAATACCCACTTCCTGTAAATATGGCGGTAGATATAAACACACTCGAAATACATGGCAAAAATGTCAATTTATTAAGTAAAAATATGTAAATTATATAAAAAAATATGTGGATATGAGAAAAATTAAGAAAAGTAAGATTTAAGCTGAATAATCGATCATTAGAAACCTTTTGTAACCAACCGCAATTGTCCACTGTCATTGTCTAATCATCCACCCACTAGAAGTTGTCAAGCATATTGCCTTGAAAAGAGATAGGGTGCGGTAGAAGGGCGGGTGCGCTAAATAGGTCATTTACGGTACTTTTACTTGATTGTGCTATTTCCATTGGCAGCTATACTTCAATTAATAAATTTACAGATTTATAATTTTTAGTTTACTGATTAATGTTTACTGATCATCTTACTATTGAATTGTCATTTTAATACTTTACCTAAATTTTATCTTTCTTAAACATTATTGTCTCTACTTAAATATTATTTGGACCTCTACTAAGCTAACACTGTTTACTCTGAAAGTCTCCTGATCTTTGAACTGTTTCAGTTCTTCTGTATGTCATGGTATTGAAAACTGTTTCCCCAGGCTGTGGGGTACGGACATCTCCGATGCTATTTTTAGCTTTGCTCTCCTTTAGTATTGCATGTACAGGGAGTAGAAAAATATAAAACAGACTTACCCCCAACACCCCTCTCCCATTGTTTAACTGGAGTCATAAAATCTACCAAAACATGCGGCCAACGAGAAAGTAGGAAGAGATCTCGTAGTGTACCACGAGAGGACAACCCGAGGCTACGGCCAACTATAAATGTCTATTTTTCTTAGACATTGGCCGTGATGCCTGCAGCCATCCGAGAACAGCATTCAGTCCCACATGGTAAGCTTGTAGCTTATAAAAGCTACATTTAAGTAATCAAAATTTTCAATTTTGTGTTTTGCCTTATATCTCTTTTATTACTGCTTTTCAAGCTACCAATTGTTTTGGTAATACAAAATATTGACTTATATCTTCTTAATATTGCTTTTACAGCTTTAGAATGTCTATGAGGTAATAGAAAAACATGCAGAGAGTCAACACATCCCATCAGATGTGCCCCTGGTGCCCCTTATTCACCTTTTATTCATGAAAGAAAGACAGAAATAGCCTTTTTTACTTGTATGTGCTTTTAATCCATTTTTGTGAGACATTTTTATATATCTCTGGAAAATTACATATGTTTTAAGCTACATTAAAATGTAGACACACTCTATCTCGGGTCAGTGAAGCCATGATTAAGCAATAAGTGATCATCTGAATTTTCCCGGCATCAAAAAAATGCAATAGTAAACTCTTAAACTTATTTTTGAACATAGTGTTTTTGCTTTCTAAAACCTTTTTTCTAGTTTTATTGTCTTTTGATAGTTTATTTAAAAGGGGAAACAGGGGCCACGGTGGCAGAGTGGTAACACTCTCGCCTCCCACCTCTGTGGCCGGGGTTCGATCCCCGTCCTGGCCGTAAGTGGGAAAGCTGGTAGTTGCTTGCCGTTGGTCGGCAGTTTACAGTACAGAACCCTAGCGAACTATATGTACTGGTTTCCTCTGCCCTTCCAACTACCCGTCGTGATATGACCTGTACAGTGTTGAAAGCGACGTAAAACCCCAAATAAACAAATTAAAAGGGGAAACATCTTGCAAGAAATCTTGTGGACATTCTCAAATTGAGATTGATTGATGGTAATGTTTTATATCATTCAATCAAATTACAAATATATTTTGTTGTCTTTTGATAGTTTTATTTGAAAAGGGAAACCTCTTGTGTAAAATCTGGTGGATATTCTCTAATTAAGATTCATTGATGGTAATCTTTTACATGATTCAGTTTAATTTGTATTCTCTTTTGATAGATTCATATAAAATTTGATGTATTTACATAAAATTGTGTACTGATTGAGTAGGTTAGACACATTAATGTAGTGTACAGCACACTATATGCCTGCTTTCATTTCAGTTTGTATTAAGGAGTTAATTAAATTGTAAATAATATGTTAAATTAATTCATTTAGAGAAACTTAGTGAAGTGACATAGTGAAGAACCAGCATCTGAATAAGAAGGAAAGATAGGGGTGGATTACTGAGTGCCAGTGTAATCCGGATAATAGCCATCCATAATCACACAAATTGGTTGATGCCAATGGGTGCCAGAGAGTGCAATCTGAATATCCAAGACAACTCAGTACGTCTTCGTCTGGAAGTGTTGGCTGCTTCAGATTTTGGTGTGCACCACTCTAGCACTGAGAACTGCATATGTTTGTGGCTGTGTCCATCACTTTTAAAGTGACGTGAGACTGGTGTGGGTTGTCCATCCTTTTGTGCAGAAGCCTTGTGTTCATACATCCTTTTTCTAAGTGCCCTTGAAGTTTCGCCAACATAATGTTTGGAGCACTTAGTGCATGTTATCAAATAGATTACATTTGATATTTCACATGTGACATGTTTTGGTAAGTCTATAGTTTTGTGTGACTTTTTTGTGAAGTTACATTCAACTGTATCCTTATTTTTTAATAATAATATGTTAGAAGATCTGATTTTATCAAACATACTACAAAATATCACCAGCCATTGATATTAAAGCAATCAGAAGAGAATATTAACCTACACCCCACACCAGTCTGTGTACCCAATACCTCGCGCCACATTGAGCATACCACTTCTATCACCAATGACACCACTAGCACTAGAATCAATACCTCACACAACATTGAGCAAACCACTTCTGTGTGCAATGGCACCACTGACTGGCTCTCACTCATTAAAGAGGACCTGAACCTTAGTGATGATGAACAACCTACCACAAAAGTCTCCATTGCAACCACTACAGACATACAAGTCAACCCTGACACAGATAGTGCGGTGAACACCTCCCCATTGGGTCTACTGAACATGGGTCCATACCACAAGGAACTACTCACTACACATGGGCTATCTGATGAAGCCAGAACCTATCTAAAAATTAACCCCAAGCCAACTAGCCAGATAGGATGTGTACCACTCACACTACATAAAAATGGGGGTACCCAAACTGAAGACATCACATGCCGAAAATGTACCTATCAAGAACATTTAATTTTAGAAAGACAGGCCTACATCATCAAGGATGCTGAAATAAGCACCTTGCCAGAACATGAAGAACCCATCACCTCCAGGGAGGACAGACACAAAATGCCCCTCCCAAACACTTCGGCCTATAAAAAATGGAAGTCTAGATTACAAGGGGAAACTAAACCAAAAAGTCCCAAGGAATTTCCAAGGCACAAAAACAGCCCAGCATTCACCAAAACTGAAATAAAGGTTACCAGCAAACCACAGCAGAACCTCAACCCTCACCTAAAGAAACCATCGGCCCTAACCATAGACAATACAGCCTATGAGGCCATATGTTCAAGGGTACCCACTAGACCCACCCTTGTGACATCACCTAGAAAGATTATCCTACCTCCCCCACCACCAAATGGAGCATGGAGCTACAGGACAACCAAATTTTAATACCAAATAAATTTGAACAATCTGCAATAAATAGACTTTGTTATTACATTTATCTATGTACCTATTATCTCACTATATACATTATTTACAATAAATAAAATTTATTATAATAAAATACTTACCATGGACCGAAAAAGAGTCTTATGTCTTTGATTTATGGTGTTTGTTTGCAAATCACATTAAATAAACACAATAATGAAGCATAAAAATACAATTATAATAAATAATAAATACTGGAGCTATACCTGGTGGAATCCCCTTATAAAGTGAACTCAATGAAGAGTCAGGCAATGAATAACATTTATTCACCACCACTCTCATAGGCACATATACAGTATGAATAAATTCTAGAGCGCTCTAAAACATATAATTACAGCCTCTAAACTCTCTAATTCCCTCTCAAATATTAAACCAATATTTTACAGGAGATCACTTAAGTCAGTTTTTGGCAAACCACCAAACCGGTACAGTTGCTGGTTTACAGGTACAGAACCGGTTCTAAAGCGGTTCTATACCGGTACAAACCGGTGGTACAAGCCAAAACCCCTAATGTACTTCAGGGAGAGCTGACTGGAATAAATCATAACCTCTGATGAGACTGCTGCATGAATATAATACAGTCGAAATACAATTGACATACAGCCAATTATATAAGGCACATTACTTTATCTGCCCAGCTTGGTTTATAACAGGAAGTGAACTTTTTCTAGCATCTGAATAAGTATATATTTAACAGCAAATAATAAAATCAGGTACAGAAACACTTATTCTATCCAGGGATGTGCTACGTCAAGACAGTGGCAAATTTGACATTCCGTATTTATCCGTACAAATGCCCGTACAAATTGTTCAAGGCATGCAAGTCTGTCTGTTCATCTGTTTGCTAGAGACATTACAATTGAGGTACCCCCACCAAAAGTGTGAAAATTTCAACACATTATCAAAATTTTCTCAGTGACTTGCAGGGATTTCTCTCATTTCTTGCATATATGTACTAGGTCACAAGTAGATTACCTTGTGTGAGTATCAGGTCTGGATATTTCTTAATTTTTTTATGAATTTTTAAAATAATTTTTATTACATTAAAATTAACCAAATTCAAGCAGTAAATCACTTATACCTTTAAAAGTATTGCATTTAGAGCATTTGGTTAATATGTTTTTCACCTATTTTTCTTTCAGCTATAATGTAGTAAAATTTAGACTTGTAGCTCATTGCATAATAAAGTAATACCTACATAAACTACACAATGCTAACCTGTACAGAAAGAATTCCTCACAACTCACTCTCCTTCATCCAGACTGCAGTAGAGAAAAGATTGCCTCAGTGTGTGGGGAGTGGGGAGCTGAGTATATTTGTCAGTGTTCCAATTGAAGTGGTTGGGGGAAAAGGTTGATATTGCATGTGTATCTCTTCTGTCTTGCATATGTGTTGGGTAATATAAGAAAAGCAAAATAAATGGGAAGGTTCACTTTCACTGAACTTCATTTTGCCCAGCTGTGTATGCTGTTCTTTCAAATGTATGCTGTATTTTTCCCTTTTGCCATTTCAGTTAGACATCTAAATTTAATAAATTTTAGTTCAAGTAGGAAATCCTCTAAAGACTGCTGAAGAGTTGGGAGCATGTAAACTCAAACAAATTTTGGATACCCTGGGTAGTAAGGACTATTTCTACTAGTTTAAAAACTGCCTTTTCTAGGCTTGGATCTGGCTTAATTATTTTTTATGAATTTTAAATAATTTTTAATGCATTAAAATTCATGAAATCAAAGTGTTGCATTTGGAGAATTTTGTATATATGTTATTCAACTGCTTTTGGGTCAGCTATAACATAGTAAAATTGCAGACCTGTAGACCATTGCATAGCGGAATAATAGCTACTTTGAGGTTTTACTGTTGAGTAAATCGGCTATAACTTGAAAACTATGCATTTAGAGTATTTTTCTAAATATGTTATTCAGCTGCTTTTGGGTCAGCTATGACATACTAAAATTGCAGTCCTGAAGCTCATAGCTGAGCAATAGCTACTTTCAGGTTCTCACTGTTGAGTAAATCAGTTGTAACTTGAAAACTATTGCATTTAGAGAACTTTGTTAAAATATGTTATTCACCAACTTTGGGGACAACTATAACATAGTGAAATGGTAGACCTGTAGCTCATGGCATAGCTGAACAACAGCTACTTTCAGATTCTCACTGTTGAGTAAATCAGTTATAACTTGAAAACTGTTGCTTTTATTGTGCTACAATAGCTTACCATGTGGGACTGATTGCTGTTCTCGGATGGACGCAGGCCCGGCCAACATCTAAGAAATATAGACATTTATAGTTGGCCGTAGCCTCAGGTTGTCCTCTTGTGGAACTCTACGAGATCTCTTCCTACTTTCTCGTTGCCCGCGTGTTTTGGTAGCTTCTGTTATAAGCAGATATATTTTCTTATATTTCTCAGCACGTATGTATTGTTGGATGTTGATTTTTAGCCATTTTGTGTACTATACCTTATAGATTATTCTGTGAAAGTTACGTTTCGACAGGATAAGTATTTTTACTTATTTTTGGTGTTTTGAGTTTTCCTCGGTTCAGGCTTTGTCATTTAAACGTTTTATTGCGTTTCAAAATGTCCTCCCCCCAAGCGAATAAAGACAAGCCCAGATCTGCAAAGTGTCGTCACTTCTGCTTTTCTTTTGCCTCTCATAATTATTGTCCCACATGCAGGGAATCTGGCAAGGGTGATGACCCCTGTGTCACATTCAAATCTTCTTGTGGTATTTGTGCTGCCTTTTCAGAAGAGCAGTTAATAAAAATCACCCACAGGAAACGTTATGTAAAAAAGCAGAAGCGAGACACTACCAAAGATGATGAACTAGACCTCTTAGGGGATGAGGAGATCGAGTCCTTTACTGGTTCTCAGGCAGACCTTGAGAGTGCTGCAGACAATTTATTTACCTCTCCACCACATCCTCAGCCCCTACCCTTCAAGTCATTATCTCTGAAAACAGTAGGAAAATCTGTCCTAGCTCGAAAAGTCCCAGGGTAACACTTTTAACATCCAGTTACAGCAACAAATGGGTGTTTTCTAGGTTTCCATGCTAGAGGCATTTCAGTCTCTTTGAGGCGAATTTTCGCTTTTCAAAAGTCATCCAAACAACCAGAAGTGGAGGTGGATCAGACCTTTGCTTCAGCCTCTAAGCCTGGTCCCTCAAATAAAGCTGTAACTCTGGATTCACCCCCTCCGAGACTACCTCAAATCAGTTGAGGCTATGGAGGTGGACTATGGTCCCTCCCTGCCACCACGTCTCGGGACTGATCAATCTCACCATGACAACGCATCGGATCAGCATTCAGGTCTATCCGATGAACCTTCTAGGGTGGCCTTGGCTAGATCTAAAAAGCATTCCCACTCTCATAAAAAGCATGACATTGAACCGAGGTCACCCACGGATCAGTATTCAGGTCAATCCGATGAGCCTCGGGTTGCATCGTCTAGACCTACGAAACATGCAGATAGAAGCAAACACAAAGTGAGGTTCAGATGTGTGTCTTCATCTTCAGAGGAGGATGAGTCCTCAGCACCCAGACAGAGGTCTTCAAAGCCTTCTAGGGCTCATTCTGATCAAGACCAACCTCAACAAGATCCAGACCCCCCTTATTATAGGGAAGTAGCCTCATCTGACGTTCCCTCTCAATATGCTCAGAAAGTGGACACCTTTAGACATATTCTTGACCTCCCTGATCCCAGGGAGTCCATGCCTAGATCCTCCACTTCTGTCATGGGGCTGGAGGACAAGAAAGGCTGACAGGAGCTTAGGCCAAGAGGCCCTTCTTCTATGGTCCCCCTCAGCTCGGTTATCAAAGATGCCTTTGATAAATTTGAGCATGACTTTCAGGCCGCTAATTTACCTGAGGATAAATGTATCAAACCTCCTCCTTCCACTGCTAAGTGGTACAAGGTGGGACAGCCTTGTTATGAAGACAAGATTCTGGAGTTGAATATGGATTTTACAAAAATCTGTATTACTCCTAAACCCTCTAGGGCCCCTATGGGCAAGGTTCCCCTACCAATTCTCAAGGAATTGGAGCATCAAGCTAGGCAGAATATATCCACCCTCAACTTTACTGCTGCATTTGCCAAGACTTCCTCCTCCTGTAATGCCACTCTAGAGAAGTGCCAATACAGCCTGGAGTCAACCTTTAAGAAGGTTAAATCCCAATCCAGAAAGGTGCCAATCCTGATAAAGCAGCCAAACGTGGATATGAACAAGCCTGGGAATATTTGGACGCTGGAATAAGACTGTTCTTATTCAACACAGAGCTCTTACATGCCTCAGCAAATCCTTGGCCCATATACTCCAGAGGGAGCTATATTCTATGGATAACACTGGCTTGCTAAGGCGCGAAGCTGAGATGACCCTTTTACAACCACAATTAGGGGAAACGAGACACCAGGAACTTAGGAACTCACCCTTTTGGCACTCTTCCTTGTTCAAGTGTCAGCTAGTTAAGGAGGAAGAAGAATTTCACCTCAAAAAGGCACCTCTAAAGACTAGCAGGGTTTTGGACCCTATCAAAACAAGCCCTTTCGTGGTCCCCACAACAAAAAAGAGGCTCCTACAGGAAACGCCCCTATTCAGGCAACTCCTCACAAAGCAATAACCAATCGTTTTCCTCAGACAGGAGGAAACCGAACTTCAGAGGCTTCAGGGGTTGTTTTCGACCCCACTCTATGGGACGAGGGCGTGGAAACCCCTCCCCCCAATGACTCCTTAAAAGCCTCCCTCAGTCCACCAGCAGGAGGTTGCCTCCGTTCTTTCAGAAGAGACTGGCAAACAAACAAATGTTCATCCAACATGTTAAACATTATCAACAATGGCTATGTTCTGCCATTCATTTCAAAACCAAGTCTGGTCAGATTCCCTCTGATTCGGTCAGAATACAAGGCCCTTCAAAAAGATCAAGCTCTGGCCACTTGTATCCAGTCTCTTCTGTCAAAGAACGCAATAGAAAGGGTGGAAATGTGAAATCTCTTAAGTTTTACAGTCGCCTGTTTCTTGTCCCCAAGCCTCACCAAAAGTGGAGGCCAGTAATAGACATAAGCAGGCTCAACACTTTTCTACATGTAGAAGAGTTCAAAATGGAAACTCCAGGGGAATGGGTATTGTCGATGGACCTATCGGACGCTTACCTTCACATCCCCATCCACCCAAACTCAAGGAAATACCTAAGGTTTTGCCACAGTTCACAGGGGTTCCAGTTCACCTCCCTCCCTTTCGGACTAGCCACAGCCCCCAGGTTTTTTCAATGATTGTAAAGGGAGTGAAGCTAATGGCTCTCGAAGGGACCCAGACTTTACCAATACCTGGACGACTGGCTGATCCGGTCCCAGTCTCAGAAGGAAGCCCAAGTGAACACTCAGGCAGTGGTAGACCTAACCCAGTCCTTGGGGTGGATAATAATTCGAAAAATCCGAACTAAAGCCAACTCAGGTATTTTCATTGGGCTACGAATACCATCTAGATTCAGCCCTTGTAAAAGAGAGATGGCTCAAACTTCAGGATTTGATCCTACAACTCGAGTCAAAACATGTCAAGTGAAATGGCAGACCTGTAGCTCATGGCATAGCTGAGCAATAGCTACTTTAATGTTCTCACTGGTAAGTAAATCATTTGTAACTCAAAAAACCCGGTAGGAAGTTGATACTTGGTAGGGATATTGGTTACGGGGTGTTGGTGTGCAACGTCATGATCTGACCTTGATTTCACCTTTGACCTTGCTGTAGTGACCTTGACCAATAAAATCTTGTCTGGGATATATCTCGGAAACCGCAAGCTGTAGGAAGTTGATACTTGGTAGGAACATTGGCTAGGGGTTGTAGGTGTGCGATGTCGTGGTCTGACCTTGATTTGACCTTGTCGTAGGGAGCTTGACCTATAATGCCGGGTCTGCAATTTCTTTCTCTTAGATGTTATTTTCTCTACTATTTTTCTCTACTATTTGGACACTGACACTGCTCTGAAAGTATCCCAATCTGTGTACTGTTTCACTACTTCTACATCTCATGGTGTTGAAAACTATTTTCCCAGGCTGTGGGGTACGGGCATCTCTGATGCTATTTTATGTACTTACCTATTGAAACAGAGTGCTGAATTCTAGCATCTTGGATGGTGGGAAGACAGCTGACTGACTGGGCTCCTGGTGAAAGAGCTCTGAATGGTGAAAGGAGACCCCATATCAGCATTCATGAAGATGTGTTAAAGGCCCGATTGGAGGGGTTTTGCTCTTCTGGAGAGCTGGTTAGAAGGGCTGTACAGGGGAGATGTCTAGAACTGTGGTCCCATCAGTGAAGCACTCCATTATGGCTGCAAAAGAGCACAAAAAATACCATTCGATCAAAACATTAAAAAGTCCTTGGAAAGATGTTAACAAAAAATTAACAGCAATTCCAGATCCGATATGGGATAAAAAAAATTAAGTATGAATTACATAATGGATTATACACCTGAAGATAGCAGCCACAAAAGATCCTAAATGGCAAGAGAGGTCCTTTTAGTTCAGACCAGAGAGGTCCTTCAGGTAGAAAGACGTGAATGTATTATGAGATTTCCAGTGACAAGCTTGGAGAATCTAGTCTGTTGAAACACCCCCATAGAACACTTTGGAAGCATCAAATGCTATGACATCATGGGCCTTAACCCCTAGTAGGTCCATGTCTGTGTTGTTTACTCTCGAATAATAATTATTATTATGTGTTATTGTTTTTTTATACTCAGTGCAATATTTCCATATACTACAGGACTCAAAGCGCTATTTAACCAATCCGACTGTACAGGTACAGCCCCAACTCACAAGTAACTCACAGGGGCCACGGTGGCAGAGTGGTAACACTCTCGCCTCCCACCTCTGCGGCCGGGGTTCGATCCCCGTCATGGCCGTAAGTGGGAAAGCTGGTAGTTGCTTGCCGTTGGTCGGCAGTTTACAGTACAGAACCCTAGCGAACTATATGTACTGGTTTCCTCTGCCCTTCCAACTACCCGTCGTGATATGACCTGTACAGTGTTGAAAGCGACGTAAAACCCCAAATAAACAAATAAACAAACACAAGTAACTCACATTCCCCTAACTGGAAGACAGAGGCTCAAGGATGATCATTTATCAACGTCCTTGAGGTTCTTTAACCTGCCACTGGGGATAGGACCCAATGACAGAGGACCGCCATTTTAAGTGGTCATCCGAGCCACTATGTATCTGCCTGTACCTGGGATTGAACCCACGTCCTCTGAGTTCCTAGACAAGTGTGTTACCCTCTAGGCCACAGTGGCAGATAACAAAACTTCACAGTATTTTTTTATCTGAGACGACATAGTAGATCATTGGATATCCTTGGAATGGCTCTGTTTATAGGATCTAAAAAGTAATGTTTTATCCTTTCTTAAATCTGCAGTATCTTTTAAGTAAATTGAGAGGGCCTGAACGGGGGAGAGAAGAATAACCACTGGAGAGACTTCTTGGGTCCCCTCCTTTGCTAACTGGTTCTTGGCAATAAAGGAGGGGACAGGGTAAGTTGAATTTGGTTCCAATCGCCCCGTCTATGGCCAAGGCATGAATTTCCAGAAGCTATTGCTACCATTTTCCAAGTGACATATTTGAGAGAAGCCTCCTGTAATGGTTCAAAAGGAGGTTGAGTAAGTTGGTAGAGGACTGGAGAGAGGTCCCATTTGGGTATGGATCTGAATTCTTAGGCTTATCCCTATGGAAACTGGCAATGAGTCTGACTATTTCTGCGTTATTGCTTCTAAAGGATAATTTACCAAAGTGTCTGCAATCGGAGTTATATATCCCTCACTGGTGGCAGGGCATTGGTTTTTCTCAGTGAAGAGGAAGCACATGAAGTTCCTGATGTCTTTTATGGAGGGAGCCCTGAAGTCCATATGTTATGCAACACACCATCGTTGGAACACTGACCATTTTGATGTGTATATAATTGGTTGTTCAGTGGTCGTTTGAGTTGAGATCGAATTGGTGGGAGTCGTCTCGGGTGGTTGAGAGACCAGATCTCAAAACCATGTTTTTTTGGCCAGCCCGGGGCTATTTGGATGAGTCTGCAAGTTTGGGACAGCAATTTTGTGACCACTCTGGGTAAGAGTACTGTGGGAGGAAAGGTATATTCCACTATGTTCTTCCAGGAAATGTTCAGTGCATCCACTGCCCATGCTTATGGATCTGGAATGGGCGACACGTAGGTTGGAAGTTTTGTATTCAGACTGGTTGCAAATAAGTCTATTTGTGGGTGTTCCCAGAGTTGAGTGATTTGTTTGAAAATCTGAGGGAACAGAGACCATTCCATGTGTTTAATTTTGTTCCTCCTGGAAAGGCCGTCCTCGGGGACATTCAGTGAACCTGGTATGTGTCTTGCTCTGAGTATTATCTGGTGTTTGTGACCAGGTGAGGAGTTGCCACATGAGAGCACAAAGTTCCGCATGAGTCCCCCCTTGTTTATACAGTGGTGTTGTCCAAGGCAATCAGTATTTGTTTTTTGTCGCACTGTCAAAAAATGTTGAAGGGCTAGGATCACTGCCTTTAGTTCTAGGATGTTTATGTGAAGCTGTATTTCTATGTTTGACCCATTAGCCTCCCATGGAGTTGTGATCTAAGTGTGCCAAGTGATCTAAGAGGCCATTAAAAGAGGCCATTAAAAGGGTCTAGTATGTATCTTGCCCAGTTTCACTGTTTTCTCTGTGGATGCTAATAATCCAATAGTGGACATAAGAGTCCTTTTACTTATGACAGATTTCTTGGACATCCTGTTGAAGTTATTCTGATATTGTCTGGCAAGACCCTGATCTAGCAAAAAAATGGTAACCTATGAAATCGAACCTTTGCTGGGGAATGAGTTCTGATTTTTGCAGGTTTACTACGAAGCCCAATGTTCGAACCAGGGTGAGTAGCTTTGCCGTGTGTCTCTTCGATTTAGCTTGTGAAGGTGCTCTGATGAGCCAGTCATCTAGGTACTGGTCGAAGCTGATGTCTTGCTTTAACGCCAACAGTTTTACCTCCTTTACTAGTGAGGTGAAGACCAGAGGGGCTCTGGCCAACATGAAGGGTAGGCTGCTGAAATGCCTTTGTGATGGAACCTGAGAAACTTTCTCAATTGAGGTTGAATGGGGAGATGTAAATATGCAACTGAGAGGTCTATTGAGGTTACCCATTCCCCTTGTCTCAGGGATGTGCGAATTGACTCTGGAGTCTCCATCTTGAACTTTGAGACTGCGAGGTACTGGTTTGGGGAGCTGGGGTGTATCACAGGTCTCCACCGGTTCCCTGGTTTTGGGACTAAGAACAGTCAGCTGTAGAATCCGAGACTGTCTCGAGAATAGCACTCGATAAGGCATGGTCTTTGTCGACATTGCTGTATCTGCTGATTATGCAGGGACTCCTGGACAACTTAGGGTGTTCTCTGAAGGGTAGCAGATAACCATATTGGATGAGATCCACTTGAAAGGGATGAGAACCCTTTTCTTCCCACTGTTTGAAAAACCACTATAATCTGCCTCCCACTGAGAGCTCCTTTATGTTTTCTTGGATAGATACAAGAGATTTTACTAACTGTACATGCGGAGTCTGTATACCTTCCGGTGGGATTGGAACACTCAGAGTCTTTAACCTCTCTAATAGGAGTTGTATATCCAGAGTCTTTTTCCTCTCTGGGAAGGACTGGATGCTCAGTCTGACCCTCTGGTGGGGTGAGTGGTTTGTTGGAGTCCAAGGGATGCCTGGACAGGTTAAAGGAAGTTGTCCAGGATTCAGGGGGCCATTGGAGAGTGTCATTGATGAGGTGGTTGTCTTGTCGGTTTTGAGCACCTCCTGCATTCTTGCCCTTGCCTTTGTGGGCTCCCCTACCCCTTTGACCACATTGAAATCAACTTCTGCTGTTGAGGGTAAAACTGTGGAGGTACCAGATATTGAGGAGGGGGTACTTGGTCCTGATAATGACCCCCTTGTTGGTATGCACCCCTACCTCTTCCACTCTGTTGGTTCCCTGTTTTGATTCCTAGGCCTATCAGATGTTGTTCTTACTCTTGCATCAGGGAACACTTGAAATGGTCTGGGCCGGAGATGGGGCTGCCCAAATTTTAAGGCGGTATGCATCCAAGCTGTTGTGTGCATTCTTTTGGTATGGGTCTTGACGCATGAGGACCAACTTGGGTAACAGACGTAAAAACTTTTCCAGCAGATGTTGGTTTATAACAGCTGTGCTCCTGCTGATATCAAGCATGAACTGCATCTGGGGGGTCTGCTGGGGGGTTCTACTGTGGAGTTCAGCAGTCGTAGATAGTTGTGGTTCTGAGGCCAGCAATCCAAAGGTCTTTTCTTTCTGATCCCTTGCGTTCATTCACTGACTGTTGATAGGTTAGAGAGGAAGTTGGAGGTCGCGATGCATTCTCTGACCAGAAGTTCCATCTTGACCAGTTCTCATTGATTGAGGCTGAAGGTAGGCCTTTGTACCCAGGTCTCGCAATATTTGAGAATGCTTGTGGTACAAATTTTGGTCTCTTCAAATTTCCAGTATGAAGTTAAGTAGAAGATGAGCGTCTTGGTCTGACCACTGTATCCTGGTTTTGTGAAAGTTTGGCGATATCGTCTATCAAGATGGAGGGTGAGAGGACTGCTCCATGCAAAACATATTAGGGTCACGCCAGAGTCCTGATCCAAATTTGTAATGTTCTGCCTTTGCAGGGTCGTTAGTGTTGAGATACTGCCTGACTTGGTCTATGAAGACATGGAAGTCTGTCTTTGGAGGTTGGGCTAGGTTCTCGGATTCTGATTCATCTACTTGGGATGTTGACAAGTAAAAAGATCCTCCTTCACCCTCCTCTAGTCTTTGGAGGGGGACTCAGATTGAGGTTAAGGCTGAGGTAGAGGAGGAGGTCGGGATACTATTGCTTTGATGGTAGAGGGAGCGATAGGAGCTGAGCCTTTGATCCCTTTTAGCCCGTTTTTGATGGCAGATGCTGCCTGTGGCATAGAAGTATCCATTGGTTCTGGAACTGCTGTTTGAAGTAGGTTGAGGTAGGTTGCTGAGGCTCGATGACCCAACCGGGATGACTGTGATGCTTGATTATCTGCAGTAGTGGATTGAAATGGGAACTTCTTGAACATTTGCTCCATCAAGGGGGCCAGAAACTGTTGGACTGTAACTGTGAGGATAGGTCCTGGACTTGTTTCTGGTTTTGTTGGGACAGGTTATCCATCATTTTCAGCTCCATCATGTTCTGTTGCTAAGTCTGATTTAAGCATTTGTGGGCCAGGTGTTGGTGGTGCAGCAAGCCTCTGAATCTGAATCTTTGAAGTAGGTTGAGGTAGGTTGCTGAGGCTCGATGACCCAACCGGGATGACTGTGATGCTTGATTATCTGCAGTAGTGGATTGAAATGGGAACTTCTTGAACATTTGCTCCATCAAGGGGGCCAGAAACTGTCTGGACTGTAACTGTGAGGATAGGTCCTGGACTTGTTTCTGGTTTTGTTGGGACAGGTTATCCATCATTTTCAGCTCCATCATGTTCTGTTGCTAAGTCTGATTTAAGCATTTGTGGGCCAGGTGTTGGTGGTGCAGCAAGCCTCTGAATCTGGAGCTGAAGCTAACATTGGGTCCTGACTAAGTGTAGGTTGTACTGGTGCCGACATCTTGAAAAAGACTATTGGATGAAGTTGAAACCGGGGCAGTCTGAAAAGTCACGGACCTTGATAGTGGCATGGTGGGTTGAAGAAATGTTATGCCACCTGAAGTTGTAGCCAGCTGTAGAGGCCACAGACCGATTTGTGCTGATACTCTGGTTGCAGAAGTATATCCAGTACTGCCGGCGGGTGTGGGATGGTATTGTTCCTCTGTATTGAGGTCCAAAATAAAATTATAAATTTCACCAGCATCTGAGGCACAGGGGTCTTCCTCCTTACAGTGTGTTCTACAACTATAACACCTCAAGTGTTTATTAAAAGAGGGCATCCAGTGTCCACATGCCCGCCATAGTGAAAACAATGTCACAATGTGTATCTATAAACACAAAAGTCACTGAAAATAGTACTAAAAGTGTCTATGCACAACGGTGAAACAAACATGTGAAACTTAAGGTGGTAACACTCTTAGAACTGTATGTAAAACTATCACAAAGTGAGAGATGAAAGCAAGCCGTCTAAAAAGATGGCTACCAACAGAAAGAATGAAGAATCACGTGATCTGCTGCGCAGTCGTATAAACGGTCATCGTAAACACCAGTCTCTTTTTAAATGAGCGGGCTCCGAGGAGACCTCTCCCCGCATTCAGATGGGAAAGTTTCCAACTTTTAACCTGTTGGTAGCTTTTCCGGTCACAAAAGGAATAGCACTCTATTTCAATAGGTAAGTACATTGTAGCACAATAAAATATTGCATTTAGAGTATTTTGTTATTCACCTACTTTTGGGTCAATGTTACGATCACGGGGCAAGCATGGTAGCAATTACCAGTTGCTTTTAAGTTGCAACAGGAAAAGACAAAAAGTTAAACTTTATTTAACAATTAAAACTAATGATTACAGTCAACTGGTGTGCTCTCAATAGTACATATAATGATACAATAATGAAACCTATCTGACCTCGCCACTGTAACTGACAGTTAAGTTTATCCAGCAATCTGTCCTGTGATATGTCCAATGTTCACTAACAGATATCTGTGTCCTGTGATCTGAGAGTTTGCACAACTGTACTGTGCGCTCCAAGATATGGGCAATGTCCAACATGCAGTAAATCCACTCTGTTATGTGAATGCACAATATCCAAAGTACAATAAATCTATCCAGACACTACCCAGTTCACTCCAGTAAAAGTTCACAACACAAGTAGATTATATCCACTTGAATGTTAATTCTAAGCCTTCCTTATAGCCAGCAAATACTAAGTTCATGTGTGGTCAGATGTACAGTCCATGTATATAATTATAGAAATTCTAGAATCTTGTAGAACATAACAGCTGTCACCAGAGGCAGTGAGGAAGTTCTAGAACCTACCGGTAGCGTATAGGGTTTCTCCAAATCTTTTAATAGCATCACTGGGGTTAGCCTAGAAGGATTCCCCCAGTATATAAATAGATCAATAAACCTCAGTACTACATAACACAAAATCAATAACTCCCTTACTTTAAGTTAATACATATATGTAAAGCTCAAACAATGCACAGACACAGTGCCTATATATGTAACAGCCAACTATAACATATTGAAATTGTAGACCTGTAGCTCATGCCATAGCTGAGCAATAGCTACTTTGAGGTTATCACTGTTGAGTAAATCAGTTGTAACTTGAAAACTATTGCATTTACAGTATTTTCTTTAAATATGTTATTCACCTACTTTGGGGACAGTTATAACCTAGTGAAATTATAGACCTGTAGCTCATGGCATAGCTGAGCAATTCTGAAATGGTGGCTGGAGGAAGACAATGTACTTCAAGGTCAACCATAACACCCACTAAAAGATGATCTGCAAATCTTTACAGGCGCATCAAAAGAAGGGTGGGGCACTCACTTGAACGAGCACACTGCAAGGGGAAGCTGGTCCCTTCCAGAAAGCAAGCTTCATATAAACTACCTGGAACTAAAGGTGGTATTCTTGGACCTAAAATAGTTCCAAGACCTCTGCTCAGACAAGATAGTTCTTGTAGCAAGTGACAACACAACAGTGATGTCCTACATAAACAACGAAGGAGACTTGAGGTCGAGCTCACTTTGTGCTCTGCTATCGAGAATCCTGACCTGGGATGCCAGGAAACCGGCGACTCTCAAAGCCCGACACATTCCAGACCGGCTGAATGTTGTAGCAGACAAGCTACAGGCTAGGCAAGACCATCAAAACCGAGTGGTCTCTCCTTCCAGAGTTCTTCCAGTCAATCTGCAGCAGCTGGCAGTTGCCACAAACCTATTTGACATGAGGTTCAACAACAAGTTACCTCTGTCTGTGTCACCAGTCCCGGACCCCCTGGCCGTGGCAGTGGATGAACTTAGACTACCATATGAGGATCTGGACGCATATGCCTTCCCACAAGCAGCCATAATGGGCAAAGTGCTGAAGCTGCAGGACTGCCCATGCAAGAGAATAATTCTGATTGCTTCAGGGTGGCCAACCATGCCTTGGTTCTGGGACTTAGTGGCCATATCCAGCAAAATCACAAGTCTACCCAATCTGCCCAATCTTCTAATTCAGCCCTTCAATCAGACTCCTCACAGGAACCCCCCGAACCTAAATCTACATGCCTGGCTCTTGGAGCCTCAGCTATAAAAAATAGGGCTTCTCTGAGGCAGTGACAGCACAAATTAAGGCTCCTCAGAGAGGATCAACCAGATCAGTCTATGCAGCATAATGAACAATTTTTACAAAGTAGTGCTTCAGTAATCGGGTTGAATTCAGGGCACCCCCTGTGAAGTCAATAGCCGACTTCCTACTATACTTGTTTAAAGTTGGGAAGTTACAGCCAAATACCATTGCTGACCAACTAGGAAATTTACATATAAATGTCAGCAAAGATGAGAATCTCACTCGTCTCCTGGCAGTGGCCTATATACAAGAACACAAGCTGGTGGGGTTTATACATTTTATAAGATTTTTCTATGTTATTCTTACTACTCTTTATACATAATCAAACAATAACTTTACACTGCCACTTACTGTGGCCATATAGCACAACATTAGAGATTAGCATTAAAGTCACTTTACGGTGACCTTATGTTCAGAAAGCAATTTGCATTACAAACAGCCCGCGACACAACGTGCCCTGAACATTAGCATTTACCAGTCACTTAAGGTGACCATAAATTGACATTTTACATTGAACTTATGGTTGTCATATAATTGTAACTTAAAGTGAAATTTACGAGTTTTTCAGATGAAATTTAGATAATTAAGGTCATCTTAATCTGAAAAACCTGGGAAGAAGGGCTCACTTAAGGTGACCCTAAGGGAGGATATTATAAATACTAGTTAGGGTGGCCGTAAGGTGACCCTAAGATGATGCATTTTAAGGGATAGTGAGAGTACCTATTACTAATATTAAGATTTTAGTGATTGAGGGATAACTCAAATGAAATGGAGCAAAGTGATTTTAAGTTAAGGTGGCCTTAAAAGCTTGTGGATATGGTTAACAGTAATATATGAGAGTCAACCAGTGACATGACACTGAGAGTATAGTATGGTTTACTTTAGGGTTATGTTAAAATGTAAACTACGAAAAATTTACTACTTTTAGGTCAGAGATAAGATATGAGCACTAGAAAGAAAAACCCCAGAGCCCAGGTAGTCTAGGGTTGGAGTAGTTGTTGGAAAGCTAAGGCCACTTTCTCAGAGGCATGATGGTCTTGAGTGATATAAGACCAGACGCACTCCGACATCCAGGTGCCATGACTCTGAATGTCTTGGATGGGAACACTGGAATTAAAGGCCAGGGTGGCACCTGAACGTCGAAGTGAGTGAAAGGTAATATTTGATTGGCTGAGGTGAAGCTTATTCAAAATTTTGGAAAAAGTTTTCCTGAGTCTAGTATCTGTAAGAGGGACCCATTTTTGATAGCATTTTATTTGAAAAAGGGGATTATTTGGTTGATCAGGAGTATTAACCAGCAATTCCTGGAGGGCTGACACACGGCAGAGAGGGGAAGCCCGAAGGGCAGGAATTTTTATTACCCTAACAGAATTATTCATTTGCATGGTCTTTGACTATTTTAACAATACATGGGCCCCAGGATGTGCAAAAAATATATCAGCCCTGGCTAATTGCCTAAGGGGTTCATAAGAGGCAATAGTATGAGGGACCAAATTGGAGATCCTAAGAAATGCAACATAAGCAAGGAGAATGGTTTTGAGTTTAACTGTAAGGGGGGCGCACCTTGCGACAGCCTTGGTAAAGTATTTGATTCTCTGGCCAAAGAAGGGAGATGTATCTAAGGCCAGCATGGAATAATTTGTTTTTATGGCAGTCAGGTAACTAGAAATCTGTGAATGAGAGACTTTGTTGAAGACCAGAAATTCTAGAAAGGCTAAAATGTGGGTGGAGGAAGTAAGGTGTGGATGGATATTGATAAAGGCTAAGAAAGCCAGAAAAATCCTGAACATAGCTGTATACGACCTTCTAGTGGAATCTGCAAAAGCCTGATGCATTCTACGAGCTGCCTTGTGGTATAATAGTGTCAAATGAGGTTTGGAACCTGCAATTAAATAGACCAGTCCAACGTCAATGCATTGGCTTCAGGAGTAATCCATATGTGACCAGGGACCAATTCGGGAATTTTTCCAATTAAACCTGGATTTATAGACAATCTGGACAAAGTATCAGCTACCACGTTTAATTTACCTTTAATATGGACTGTAATAAGCTCTATGTCCTTAAATGCAGTAATCATGTTTATATTGCGAGCTATAGCTGCCAAGGTCATATCCCTGGTGTGGCCTGAGGTCAGTACTGATACAACTGCCTGATTGTCACAGTGAATAACTACTTTTTGACCCTGCCATTGGTGGGCCCATGTTCGAACTGCCACTAGAATATTCACCGTCTCCAAGTGTACAATGTTATAATTTTGGTAGCCCTTGGGGAGTGCAATTGCATAAATTTCTTGACCACACATAGCTCCTAAACCTTGGAGTGAAGCATCTAATTCGACATGTGTATGTATGGGGTTATGGCTAAAGAAGGCTACACCATTGAATTGTGGTAAGAACCTAGTGAATCAGTTAAGGTCTCTTCTGAATTCACAATCTATAGCAGTAGTATCCTGCTTATGGGCTGCCCTTAAGGTATCTAGCATTCTATTTAGGAAGAGTCTTGAGGCTCTAACGCTTTTTGTGATGTAAAGTAGCTTTCCAAGCAATGACTGAAGTTGACGCTTGGTACAAGTAGTTTTACTTAGCCTAGCCCCTGTAACCCGCAACAGTGAGACTGCATTAGCACTGATAAACTCCCAATTATCACTGATCAATTACAGTTTAGCACTGAAGAAAAATTTAACTGTCATCATATAAACTATTAAATTACAGCTTAGGCATGCTTAAGCACATAAACAAAGCTAAAATGTCTGCTGTCAAAAAGCATTTGTTTAATGTGTAAAAGGATAGTAATCTCAACTGCTGCTGTGGCAACTGAAATGAGTGATTATGTCTATAAAATGGTTATTTTTGAACTTAAGTATGTGATATATACTTTATAATATAGTTTCACATTGTGAAACATATCTTACAATAAAGTAGGGTCCTCAATGGTATCATTAGAATAAGTTGTTCATTCATAAAAAATTATTTTTAAGATATATTAATTAATCATAAAGAGGCATTTGCTTTTAATTCCTTACGCTTTAGCACTGATGAGGTTACCAATTAGAACTGATAAGTCACTATATGAAAACGCTTGAGCACTGATAAAAATACATCTTGTGCACATTGATAAAGTAGGGGGCCACGGTGGCAGAGTGGTAACAGTGGAAATGTGTACAGAGCCCTAACAAACTCTATGTACTGTTTTCCTCTGCCCTTCCAACTACCCATCGTGATATGACCTGTACAGTGTTGAAAGCGACGTAAATCCCCAAATAAATAAATAAACATTGATAAAGTAACAAACATTGCAGTATTGTTTACCATTCACTTACTTCTTTATGACAAAATTGGGCAGTTTTGCAAATCTGACTGGCATTTTGACCCCAGACATTTTGACAATCAACTAAAAAGGGTGTAGTGTTCAAAAAGTAGAGGGAACATTTCTTGATAGTGTAATTGGATATCTAATTTTTATTTTGTAGGTGAACATTTTAGCAATTTCTGACTAGTTTTGTAAAAAAGTGAATATTTAAAATATATATGACTGGTAATGTGATAACTTTTCACGCCCATATAAACCTAGCCCTTGCACCATGCCTATTGGTTAGTATTATAACCTTTCAAAACAAAAGAATAAAAGTGAATTGAATGCTACAACTTCAAGAATCAAGATTGAATTGTTTAAATTGACTGGCTGAAATGAAGATCTTCAAAACTGATGAGGTCGTAAAGCCAACTCCTGATAGTGGAAAAGGGGCCTTATTTTGACAGAACAAAATGTTTTTTATGTCAGCTGACTTTATGTCATCACTCTGTAGGGTACGCCTGTGTGTTTGCGTTAACAACTTCTTTCCAAAACTACAAGACTGAGAGACATGCTGTTTTGTTTCAAAATATACCTTAACTATCGAAGATAAAAAAATTGTTCAAGGCATGCAGATGTGTTCATTTGTTTCCCAGAGCCATTACAAGTGAGGTACCCCTACTAAAATTTTCAACACTTTATCACAAGTTTCTCATTGATTATTGCAGGGATTTCTCTCTTACTTTGTATATATGTACAAGGCCACTAGTAGACTCCTTGTTTGAATATTAGGGCTGGATCTTTCGTAATTTTTTTAATGAATTTTTAATATAATTATTAGAGCATTAAAATTCATGAATCATGCACTGAATCACTTATAACTTGAAAAGTTTTGCATTTAGAGGATTTTGTTAAATATGTTATTCAGCCACTGTTTCCATAGCTGTACCATGGAGAGTAACTTGGATGTCTATCCCAATAGCTAAGTGAGTAATAGCTACTTTTTGACTTTTTAGTACATTCAATGAGTAAAATCACTGGTACCTTGGAAACTATTGCATATAGAGAATTTATATAAATATGTTATTCACATACTTTTTGGTCAGCTATAATATAGTAAAATTGCAAAACTGTAGCTCATTGCATAGCTGAGCAATAGCTACTTTGAGGTATCACTGTGAGTAACTTGCTTGTAACTTGAAAAGTATTGCATTTACAGTATCCACTTTTGAATCAGCTGTAACATAGTAAAATTACAGACCTGTCACTCATTGCATAGCTGAGGAGTAGCTACTTTTAGGTTCTGATTGTTGAGTGTGTCAGTTGTAACTTGAAAACTATTGAATGTAGAGTATTTTGTTTAAATATGCTGTTCACCTACTTTTGGGTCACCTATAACTAGTAAAATTGAAGATCTGTAGCTCATTGCAAAGTGTGGCAATAGCTACTTTGAGGTTCTAACTGTTGAGTAAATCATTCGTAACTGTAAAACTATTGAATTTAGAGATTTTTTTAAAATGAGTTATTCACTTACTTATGGATCATCTATAACATAGTAAAATTGCAGACCTGTGGCTCATTGTATATCTGAGTAATGGCTACTTTAAGGTTCTCACTGTTGAGTAAGGGAGTTGTAACTGAAAAAACTATTGCATTTAGAGCATTTTCTTTATATATGTTGTTTATATATTTCTGGGTCAGGTATAACATAGTAAAATTGCAGACATGTAGCACATGGCATAGATGAGCAAGAGCTACTTTTAGGTTCTCACTGTTGAGTAAATCAGTTTTAGCTTGAAAACTATAGCATTTAGACAATTTTCTTCAAAGATGTTATTCACCTACTTTTGGGACAGCTATAACATTGTGAAATTGTAAACCTATAGCTCATGGCATACCTCCGTAATAGCTAGTTTAGGGTTCTGACTGTTGAGTAAATCTGTTGTAACCTGAAAACTGCTGCATTTAGAGTATTTTGTAAGTATGTTATTTACCTAATTTTCAGTCACCTATCACATAGTGAAATTGCAGATCTGCAGCTCATTGTGTAGTTGAGCTATAGCTACTTTTAGATTCTCACTGCTGAATATGTAAGTTTTAACTTAATAACTATTGCATTTACATTATTTTCTTTAAATGTGTTATTCACCTACTTTTAAGTCAGCTATGCCATAGTAAAGTTGTAGCCCTTTAACTCATGGCATAGCTGAGCAAAAGCTACTCTGAGATTCTCACTGCTGAGTACATCAGTTGTAACTGAAAAACTAATTTAGAGTATTTTGTTTAAATATATTTTCAACCTAGATTTTACTCCTTAACAGTTAACTTGGTACTTTACTTCTGAAAGCCATTTGCAGTGCACAATTTTTGTGTCCTTTCCTTCTTTCACTTCTACTCTGAAACTCAAAACACACAGTCAGCTTACACAGAGCCCAGTCATGAGCACTGATGGCTTGTTAAAAAAATTAGCAGTGAAAAGTAAAAATTTAAATCATTTACTTTGACTCATCAGTGCTAAGTTGTTAACAGTGTATCTTTCATCAGTGCTAAATGGTAATCTTAATGTTATTAAGTGACATTTTATAATCTGCAAAATATATTATTCCAAATAAAAATATTAATAACTATCCAAATTAGCTCTTTGGAGAATGCTTTATAGAAGCTACTTTTGAAAACAAAATAATTTTGAAAAGGTAAATACTCCTGTATATCGCAATATAGTGTTAAACAATGATATGATACAGGTTTGATGATGTGTAACAGTACTTTATATCTATTTCACAAGGTAGGTTACAACTTAAAAATATGTGGTTATGTATCCTTGAAATACTGGCAACAGTTTGTGATGAAAAACATATGGTTAGTCAAGGTTTTTTGTAGTTTTCCTTACCACAGGGATGTATTTATCAGTGATAAACTCGAATATATCAGTAATAAGTTGGAATTTCATCAGTGCTAATGCATTCTCACTGTTGTGGGCCATTGTTGACACTCTTGCCTAATATCATGTAATTTTTCCTGAGGCACATTAATTGTTGAGTTTTCGGTATCTAGTTCGACGCCTAAGCAGGTGACCTTTGTGGTGGGTGTTACCAGCTTATTTGTACTAATTTTGAAACCTAGATCCTGAAGGAGGTTATATAATGTATCAAAAGAGGCCTGAGCTTTGGATTTAACTGCATATCCGACGATATCATCAATATAATTGGTCACATTGTGACCTTTGGTGCTCATGATATATCTGACGGTGACACTGAGGCGTTGGAGATGGCCGAACCATGCCGAAAGTCGAATGGCAGGCAGCTATCAAGGAAGTAGTCTTGGAAGTATAGACCTAAATATTTGTAATCAACAGGGTCTATTTTAACATGTCTGAAGGCTCTTGAGATGTCAATTTTATAAAGTAAGGCTCCCCTACCCAATTTAAATAGTTTATTGGTGATTGTGTCTATAGTGGGCAAGGTAAGCAAGAATTTCGAACCCAGGTACTGTTCAGAGTCGACTCCAGCATTTACAGACTCACCAGCAGGAAAGCTGAGGTCTATAATGACCCGCCGATGAGGGGCTCCTGGCTTTTCACGAGTCATAAATGGGGATACATGAAGATCTGGTATGGGAGGAGTGTGAAATGGGCCTAAAATGGCATTATGTTTCATTTCCTCTGCTAAGTATGCTTCAATATCGGTGGGATACTTATTTCCTGAACCATGATTACCTAATTTATGAGACAAGCGTGTATTTTTATTGAAATCTAAAGGAAATCCATATCTTATGAGATATTTCAGCTGACTATCCCAGTATTTGCCCAGGTATTGCTCCCAGACATCAGCATTTAATGTATTTGACAATCTAAGAAGTTAAGGGTGTTGCACACAGGAAACGACCCTACACGATCCGATCAGACAAAATATGTAGCCCATGGTGTTTTATTGTAATGTATGCACACACACTCTGATCCTATCGGATAAGACACTGCAAGACACGACCTGACATTTCTAAATTAGAAAAGTTTCTAATTTTTATTTGGTCGTAGGGAGGGGGATAGGGGGGTTCTCTATTGCCCATGTCATTTCAAGAGAACTGTATGTAATAAATGCCTTGGAAAGGTGAGATGAAACAGGCTGTATCAATGAAAGGCATTTAATTGGTACAACATAGTCTTACCCAAAGCTAAAGTTTTTTTTTATATTGAACTAAAATATTGGTGGACACAGCACAATCTAAAATATACTCTAACCTATCTTAGCTTTTAAATTAATTTACTTTTTTATTGCGTTAATATATCTTACCTAGTGGACAGATGCATTTGTCCGGCGCACAGCCGGTCCCGCCAAACGTTAGAGAAAAACGCCTCGAGCTGGGCTCTGGCCCGGACCGGTAGTGTCCTGTTTACTCGCCAGGTGGCTGTATAGCCTCCCTGCCGGTGCACTGCGCGTGCGCGCGCATGCGTACTTCCTCCTTTTGTTTGGCGCGAAGACGAGAGGTCGTCTGTTTTTTGGAGAAACTTTTATTTTATTTTATATCTGTTACAGGATATATTTTGACAAATTCTTTGTGTAGAAGTGTTGTTTAATAACTATGGATTCACCAGGACAAAGGCGGGGATCGTGCGGCCATAAGATGGCTGGATTTGATATGCATGAGAAGTGTGCTCGTTGTCGAGACAAAGGTCTGGGTAAAGATCCCTGCATTGTGGGAGGTGCGATATGCAAGATTTGTGACAATTTTACAGCAATTCAACGTGATATGCTGGCCACTCCACAGTATCAAATTCGCAAGGACAAGAAAGCGGGTCTGCTAGTGTCACCACGAGATGTAACTGTGCTGTCTCCAGTTAATTCTTCTCAACAGCCAGCTAGTACTGCGCATGCTCAGCAGACGATTTCTGAAGATGACAGTGCGCATGCGCAGGACCTCCCTGGGGGTAGCGATAATGTGAGTTCTTCAGATTTTGTTTCCAAAAAAGATTTTGACAAATTAAGTGACCAGCTAGATGAGAAATTCTCTCGTTTTGAAGCACTCTTATCAAGAGGCAATATATTTGCTACCCCCAAAGTACCGGTTCAGGTTTCAAACCCACCGGTTTCTGATCAGCCATTCATAGATCCTGCCTCTGCCCGAACCACCGGTCCGGTGCGGTTTCCGGCAGTACAGGCTAGTACAGGATCAGATGGCAAGAAAGATTCAAAGAAGAAGCACAAGTCTTCTCATCATAAATCTTCCAAAGCAAAACCGGTTCTGGTTGAGGAAAATACCGGTCCGGTACAGAAAAAGCCCTCTGACACTGCACTTCAACAATCTAAACCGGTACCGGTCGGGGAGATGACCGGTCCGGTCAGGGCATACCAAACTGACACCTTTGTACCCAAGGAACCGGTTCCGGTTGTGGATGGATCTTTTATCGGTCCGGAACCGGCTGCACCGGCTGGGGAGCCGTTTATTAGAAACCTTGCTTCTGCTGGTGGCTCAGATGATATGTCCAATGTTGAACACCCCTTAACAGATGTCTTGCCTGTGGCTTCAGACGAACCACTCTTTGGGGATCATACATCAACAGATGTTGTGGATAGGGATCATACATCACCAGATGTTTTGGATAGCGAGGATGGTGAACTTTCTGAATCAGACACTGATAAACCAGAAAAGAATGAAGAAATGAGTTACAGGGAAACAGTTCGTTCCATCAGGGCCTTTATGGGCTGGAACTTTATCCCAGACTTTGAGTTTGAGTACAGTGACCCGGATAAGTCCAACAATCCGTGGCGTGGAAAAAATCCGAAGACAAGTTCAAAGGTGTCAGTAGCCATGCCAGCAGACGATTGGCTCTGTCAGAAGCTGGAGAGGATTAATCTGACTGTAGCTGAGGGTTACCCTTCCCGAAGTCAAGAAGCTGGTGGTTTGCGTACTGACCAATTCATACGCACCCCTAAACCACAGGATAAATGGTATCCCATGCATAAGTTAAAGACAGATGGTCCCCAGCGACCAGGTAGAAAGCTGTTCAACTGGCATGGTTCTGAGGCGAAACTAAATGCTCAATTCTCAAGAATTGTCCAACCAGCTGCATATCTCGCAACAGGTCCCGTGTCTCGTCCCATATCGCAAGAAGTACTACGCAGATGGGAAAGGTGCGCCCGAGAGGGTACTTACACAGTGAACCATGCAGCTGGTTTCAGCAGATGCACTAGCGAGATTCAAGATCAGATGGCACATCACATAACTTTCCTACAGACTCATCTCAGTAAGGGCAAGTCAGCCAAGGAGGTGTCTGAAGCACTTAAGGAGTTAAGGGATTTATGTGCTTTCCACCAGAATGTATCTGTCTCTCTTGGGACAGCTCTACAGCACCTGGCTGATAGCCTTTTTGTGCAGCTGGGGAACTTCATTCTGATGCGTCGGGACTCTTATTTAGATCATGTTCGTCCCGGTATGAAGATGGACACTTGGAATGAACTGAGGAATGCTGCTCTTTTTGGATATGGGTTATTTCCCGACGCGGCCTTGAATGTCGCGGAACAAGATATCAACAAGTTTGAGACACAACATGTGTCGGTCCAGTCTCGAGTTGGTCCCCAGCACCAACAGAAGACCAAGTATCGCTATAAACCGTATGAGAAGAAGGAGGCTAAGACCATGGTTCAGCCGTCATCTGCTCCTCAACAACCTTGGCGACAGTTTGGGTCACGAGGTCGTGGCCGTGGGCGTGGTTCTACTAACCACCGTTTTTCCAAGTATGCCCGGGGTGGCAAAAATTATAAATGACAATCATTGTACAAACCCACACAACCAAATAATTCCAAAGATAGTGGGTCAAAACATCAGCCCTCAAAACTTTCCAAAGACTGTATACTCAAGAACTGCTGTAATTCCTGTTCCTATTGTTGTCGGTCCCGGGCAGCCGCAAAAGAAAGGCCTAAGTCCCGATCTTTGTCAGACAGAAATAAAACATGTCAAAAGTGCTTCTTTTGTCTCTCCTTGTCGTTCTGTCCCTCATGTACCAAATGTCCACAATGTTGCAGAAAATCCTCCTGTAGGATGCAGGTTGCACAGGTTCTGGGAAACGTGGCTCAGCCTGGGTTCAAATCCTCGGGTAGTCTCCATCTTGAAGGACGGTTACAACCTCCCTTTCAAGATGAGGCCCCCATTGACCAGGTGTCCTCTGATAATCAGCGGATACGCCAACCCTCGCAGAAACAAGTTTTTGAAGGAGGCGTTGCAGTCCCTGATTACAAAACAGGCCGTAGAAAAAGTAGTGGTTCGGGCTTCTCTGGCCTTTTACAACCGGCTGTTCATAGTTCCCAAACCAAACAACAAATGGCGTCCAATCTTGGATTTGAGCAAACTCAATCTTTTCCTCCACTCGGAAACCTTCAAAATGGAAACTCCGGAGACCATCCGGCTGTCCCTTCAAAAAGGCGAATGGGTCACATCGCTGGATTTCAGCGATGCCTATTTCCACATTCCCATCAACCCAAGGTCGAGGAAGTATCTCCGTTTTCACCTGCACGGTCAAACCTTCCAGTTCAGGGCTCTGCCGTTCGGCCTAGCGACGGCTCCTTTGGAATTCACAAAGGTGGTGAAGGAGGTGAAATTGATGGCCCAGTCCAGGGGTATAAGGATCCACCAGTACCTAGACGACTGGTTGCTTCGAGCGCCCTTTCGGGAGGCTTGTGTGAACCAAACGCGGACCCTGATGGCTCTGTGTCAGCAGTTGGGATGGTTAGTCAATTTGCAAAAGTCGGAACTTGTTCCCCAACAGGAGTTCAACTTTGTCGGTTATCATTTCGACCTCTCCAAGGGTCTAGTGAAGCCGACTCAGGAGAGGTGGCAAACCCTAACTCAAAAAATAAAGATGCTAATGAACAGGGACCATTGTTCGGTCCGAGAGTTCATGTCTCTCATAGGTTTGTTAACAGCCACAGAGAAACAGGTGGTTTCGGGGCGCCTTCACATGAGACCGATTCAGTGGCACTTGAAGAATCACTGGCACGTGCCAGAGGTACTAGAGAAGGAGATTCCTCTTCCCAGATCTCTGTACCCTCATCTGCAGTGGTGCCTGGATGAAAACAATGTGCTCAGCGGCCAACCTCTTCATCCTCTACAACATGCTCTGCAGTTGTTTACCGACGCCTCAAACGAAGGTTGGGGCGCGCACTTAGGAGACCACACGGCAAAAGGAGTTTGGTCGGACTCAGAAAGCCAGTTGCACATAAACTTTCTCGAGCTAAAGGCGGTCCTTCTGGCCCTCAAGAAGTTCGAGCAACAGTGTTGGGGCCAGATCATTTTGATAGCCACGGACAACACAACGGTTGTCTCATACATCAACAAGGAGGGGGGTATGAGATCAGGCTCACTTTGTGCCCTCCTCTGGAGACTGCTTTCCTGGTGCAATCGCAGACAGATAGTTCTAAGGGCCAGGCACATTCCGGGAAGGCTGAATGTGATAGCAGACAAATTGTCCAGGAGCACTCAGGTTATTCAGACAGAATGGTCCCTCCTGCAGGAAGTCTTCGACCACTTATGTGCCAGGTGGCACACTCCCCGAGTGGATCTCTTTGCAACAAGGTACAATCACAAACTACCCAAGTTTGTGTCCCCAGTACCCGATCCACAGGCATGGAGAGTAGATGCTCTCAGCCTGAATTGGGAGAATATGGATGCCTACGCGTTCCCTCCTGTGTCTCTTTTGGGCAAGGTGGTGTCCAAGATCCTAGATCAGGGAGTTCACAGGTTGGTTCTGATTGCTCCAGGGTGGCCCAACATGCCTTGGTTCTGGGATCTAGTCAGCATGTCTGTTCAGATTCCTCTCTCCCTTCCAAACGTGGAGAACCTGCTGACCCAACCGTTCAATCAGTGTCCCCACAGAGATCTCCTAGGGCTCAACCTCCACGCCTGGCTCCTAGAGCCTCTAGCATACAGGCACAAGGATTCTCTAATGAAGTGGCAACGAGAATTGAGGCTCCTCAAAGACAATCAACCAGAGCCACCTATGAATCGAAGTGGTCCATATTTGTCAAATGGTGCGAGTCACACAAGGTGGACTTCGGGTCACCTTCTTTAACTCAGGTAGCGGAATTTCTCCTATTCCTTTTCAAGGAGAAAAATCTTCGACCTAGCACCATAGATGGCTATAGAACTGCTATAGCCGACAAAATTGGTTGTGACAAGGTTAATTTTGGTAAAGACGAAAACCTTACCCGCTTGCTAGACAGTTTCCATAGAGATAAACCCAAGGGTCTTCGAGGAGTCCCTAGCTGGAATCTGTCTCTGGTCTTGCATCAATTAACCCAGTCCCCCTTTGAACCCCTTCGAAAGGCGTCTCTGAAACATCTTACCTTCAAAACGGTGTTTCTCCTGGCTTTGGGCTCGGGCAAAAGAAGGAGTGAGATTCATGCCTGGGTACACAGGAACATTAGACATCAGGAAGATTGGGCTAATGTTTCTTTATTCCCTTCTCCTTGTTTCTTGTCCAAGAATCAGTTGGCTAAAGAAGGGCCTTCTTCAGTAGCTCCGGTAATTATTCCGGCCTTGGCCCCTACGTTGGATAAGTCTCTCAAGGAGGATAGAACCTTATGTCCAGTTCGGGCTTTGCGTTATTACCTGGACAAGACCAAAGACCTCCGTTCCGGCAAACAGTTGGTCTTTGTGTCTTTCAAGAAGAACTTCAATAAGGACATCGCTCCTGCTACGATTTCTTCTTGGATTAAACAAACCATCTTGTTGTGCTATCAATTGTCCAATGAGGATGCACAACAATTACATCAGGTCAGAGCCCATGATGTGCGGGCCTTTGCAGCTTCTAAGGCTTTTCAAGGAGGTGTGTCCTTGGACCAGATCCTCTCAGCCTGCCACTGGAAGTCGCACAATACCTTCACCCAATTTTATTTGAAGGATGTAGCATGGGCTGATGCTGACCTGTACCATTTAGGACCAGTGGTCGCAGCCCAGCACATACGCGAGTAACTGGTATCCTTGAAAGGATAACTTGTATATAGTGTAAAGCGTTTAGAAGGAGTAGTGGGTTGTTTTAGTTGGCTCCTTCTTTTTTAGTTATCTTGTTTTGTAACCCCAGCGCGCAGTTCTCAACCGGAAGGGCTGGTGTGGGGTATGAGTTATTTCTAGTTTATCCTGTTCTGCTTCCTTCGGAATCCTTGGGACTGAACTCTTACCTCCTCTCTCCTATAGTCCTAGCCCAGGTGGCTCGGTAGACGGCAAAAAAGAGGGGGGGGAACCAACTATGGTGTAGGGTATGGGAAGGATCCCTAACCCTTGGGCCGGAGGCCCAGAGTTCTGACAAGAGTCCCTGTTGAGTTTAGCTGCCCTCCATCCAATGGGTAGTTATTCTGCATCTGTCCACTAGGTAAGATATATTAACGCAATAAAATGGAAAATTTAATAAGTAAATTAAATTTTTATAAGTTAATATCTTACCTAGTGGACAGAGGGATTCCCACCCTGCCTTCCCCGCAACAAACATTCCCAGGGGACTCAAACAGGGTGCAAACAAAAGGAGGAAGTACGCATGCGCAAGCACGCGCAGTGCACCGGCAGGGAGGCTATACAGCCACCTGGCGAGTAAACAGGACACTACCGGTCCGGGCCAGAGCCCAGCTCGAGGCGTTTTTCTCTAACGTTTGGCGGGACCGGCTGTGCGCCGGACAAATGCATCTGTCCACTAGGTAAGATATTAACTTATAAAAATTTAATTTACTTATTAAATTTTCCAATTATTCTGCCTCTCATAAAACATGTAATACTTCATTATGACACCAGGTATTTATATTTTAAAAACATATTATGAACTTTTAAGCTCAGATAAAGGCTATGCAAATCACAAGATGTACAAGTAAAGTGAAAAAAAACTGCTGTAAAATAGCAAACCAAACGGATCGGATGCAGTGTATTTTGACATCCCTGTGGACCCCCAAGCAAACTGTGGTTAATATGTCTGATTGTGTGGGGTTGTTTCCTGTGTGCAACACCCTTTATAAGTGTCCGAGTTACTGATAATTTCATGCATTCTTAAAACATCGGCCATGCTTGCTTCTCTACGATCTTCACTAGGAATAGTCTGATCCTGGAGAGGGATATATCCAAATTTATGCGACATTTGCTCATCCCAAAGCTTGAAAGTTCGACAATTTTTGGCTTCTTGAATTCTAAGCCGTAATCTTAAGTCCAGTGCATATTTGTCCAGATCCAAAACATTGTCACTGACTCGATCATTTTGGTTCACTATGTCTTAAGCTTTCTTTTGTGGGGCTGAAACTATACCTTGTTTGTCAATCTTGTTTTAACTCACCCTAGTATCTCTTACTAGTGGGAGTTGACACTTACTGTTGTGATTGACAAGTTCTGACACATTTTTACTTGTATTTATCTCATTGTCACAGACACCCACAATGTGTTCATGACCATGTGAACTAGGGTTAACCTTGTCCTGAGTACATAAAGGCCAAAACCTATTTTTAACACTCATTGTGTAATTGACCTGACCTTTTCCTTTGTCAGTATGATTAGAGGTGCGACTCTGACTATTGTTTGCAGAGTCGCACCTCTGAACAATACCATTGTTCATTGAATGGCTATTGTAGTCAGATTCGCACCTTTGACCAATCTTCATGTCTGGTTAACAAGCCATTGTTTCCGGGGGTTTTTGACTAACTTTGACACGAGAATAATGACTTTTGGTGTCCCTAAACATGTTGTCACGAGCAATATTGATATTTTTGTTTGCTATTGACATTTGTGCAGGGTTATGGCCATGTTTTGGTGTGATGTTTTTACCACAATAAGCTGTGATGTTTTTACACACATTAACTTCACGTTTAGTGATAACATTTCTGTAATTTTCAACATTTTTGTCTCAGAAAATATAAAGAAATTTCTAAATTAATTATAATTTACATTTCTACCAGCTAAAATCAGGGCTTAAACTAAACAATCACTTTGAGGCTACCATAAATTAAAGTCAAATAATTCCAGAAAACAAGTCATCCTAACCCTTTTTGTCTTGGCCTTAAACATGTATGATTCAACTAGGGTGGCCTCAAAGTCACTTACTGTATGCTTTGTTACAATTGTATATAAAATTAGATGTGTATGTGTATATTGCTAATGAAATATATATAATCCCCAAATGGGGCTTTCATTACCTTTGTTGTGGACCTGAGGCAATGTGTCGGGGTATAACCTTAAGTTATACGCCTCTCATTGCTGCTGGTCAAAAATTTTAATAGGAGATTCTTGTACATAGTACTAGTTTGTCATTGGATGACCTTTGATCTTTAAATTAAAATATTCCCGCGATTTTGCAACTCATGCTTCACTCTTGAACGAAAGTCAGGGTGTGCAGACGCCATTTGTAAAAAGTTGTAACAAAACATTTTTTAAACTTGTTTTTAGCCCTCATACCCTCCCTTACACCATGTACTCGTACTAATTCTATTATAGTTGTAGGTCAACAAACTGGGAGAACGCATACTCTGGACGCTGGCCAGCCACTTACTCCAGGGTCAGGAGATCCTAACTATCGTGAATCCCAGCTAGAGACAATGATTGAGTATAGGGGCTGTCATATATTTGCCCCTAGGGTTTGTTTTGTTGGCTGGCCAGTTGCGACCTTACCCTCGGGGTGTTGGGAGCCAGAACCTGCATTCTCCTAGATCACACTCATAAATATTATCTCACAGGCCTCAACAGAGTTGGCCTCGTGATCATTAGTTTACTCTCACCTTCAACTGCGTCATCCTCAGCGTCACTTATACAACGCCTCATTCTTCCCCCACTGGAGGGGTCCTCTACCTCCGCCTGGCCTGCTGCTGCTGCTCTGGTCCATAGAGCTAGTCACAGGGTTTATTTGGGGGGGGGGGGGGGGGGGCAATTTGCTTAATTGAAAAAAATTAAAATTTTGCATGTATTATGTTTACAACCTTAAAGTTTTGACTAATTAATGTATTAATTGATAAAATTGCTTTGTTCATCTTTTGGAAGTTCAAAGTAATCAAAGTTAGTCTTGCATACTGCTTTATATTTGATAATATTGTCAGTGGTAATGGGAAAATAAATAATTGTTGGACATAATTAAAGTGTAACTTTGTAGTATTCTTGGTTTCATAATGCACTGTTATGGAATTTGAATCACAGACCATTCGCCTTGACTTTCCTGTGTGTAGCAAGAGTCGCTGTAACTTGGTGTATGTTATGCATTTTAAATGTATAACTACTTGTTTCTGCCTATGTGGGTATGTAGATGAATCTTTAAACCATATAGTTCTATGATACTGTACTTACAATTGTCAGCTAACTTTTGTAATATTATGTTATCTGGAGATATTATATAAAATGTAATTATTTTCACTTGTATAGCCAGATTGTGAACTAACCTCAGAGTGCTTAGAATGTACAGAGTTTTATATGCACTCGCCATTAACATTAAAATATTTAGGTATAGGCTGCTTCGTAAATATAATAATAACAGCCTCCTGTTTTACATAGTATTTCACTGTTGCTTCAATTACTGTAATATTGTAATAAACCATGCATATGATGGGTAATATACTTTTTAGTCTTTTATTAATTCCACTTTATCTTACACTTACTTATCTCAGTACTATCCCTCTGACCTGTGATCTCTCTTCAATTTGACCTTGACTAGTGACCTTCACCTTGCTGTTTCTAACCTCCTGTTTTCACTCTTGGCCGGTCAGGGGCTTCTTCTTTTCCATAATAAATTCACCTCTTCAAGGATTTTCAGTAAAATTTAACAAAAAACATTTTCCTCTCAGAAAATATAAAGAAATTTCTAAATTAACTATAATTTACATTTCTACCAGCTAAAATCAGGGCTTAAACTAAACAATCACTTTGAGGCCACCATAAATTAAAGTCAAATAATTCCAGAAAACTACTCTTTATACATAATCAGACAATAACTTTACACTGCCACTTACTGTGGCCATATAGCACAACACTAGAGATTAGCATTAAAGTCACTTTACGGTGACCTTATGTACAGAAAGCAATTTGCATTAAAAAAAGCAGGCGACATGCCCTGAACATTAGCATTTACCAGTCACTTAAGGTGACCATAAATTGACATTTTACATTGAACTTATGGTTGTCATATAATTGTAACTTAAAGTGAAGTTTACGAGTTGCGCTACTATTTGGACAGGACCTCCGACCTTTGACATAACAAGTAGTTTTTGTCTACTTCAAGGGAGGGCATCATCAGTCAGGAGTCTCCTTGGAACAAATTTTGTCAGCCTGCCATCAGAAGTCCCATAACACCTTCACAAATTCTATCTGAAAGAAGGCTTGGGCTGATTCAGAGCTCTATCACTTGGGACCTGTAATGGTGCCCGGCAGATCCACCAGTAACCCATATTAATGAGTAGATATAACTGATGTCCCAAATATCAACTTCCTACTCCTTACAGTTTCCAAGATATACCCCGGACAGAATTTTCAAACTCAAGGTCACTACGGCAAGGTCAAAGGTCAAATCAAGGTAAGACCATGACGTTGCACACCTACACCTCCTAACCAATGGCCTACCAAATATGAACTTCCTACACCTAACAGTTTCTGAGATACAGCCTGGACAAACTTTTTCCCACCACCCGCCCCTGCGCATGCCCGCGCGCCCATCCCGACACCATGGGTGGAAACAATACCCCAACAGCTTCCTTCGGGAGGTTTATTTTTTTTCTTATGGACTGAACTCCTCTCTTCCCCTACCTCAGAGCAGGTCTGTTAAAACGGGGGAGGGGGGGGGGGGGCAGTGTCTGTATATCCCCAGTTAACCGCATGCTGGTCCATTGGATAGGATGTATTAACAATAAAAAAGGCAAATTTAATATGTAAATTAAATTTTTATTAGTTAATGCCCTATCCAATGGACACACAAGACCCTCCCAAAAGACCCTGCTCTCAGCTTACTACGAGTCTAGGTAGGTGTAGACAATAAAAAAGATGCGCCACCTGGCCTGTGCACAGTACTGGACCAACCTGGCCGGTGGAAACACAAGATGGCTTTTTCTGTCGTTTGGCGGGCCGGTCTGCACCAAATGGATTAGCAATTCTCCTTGGATAGGGTATTAACTTATAAAAATTTAACTTTCTTATTAAATTTGCAAATTTATTCATATAAATGCCCCCTCCCTGTTAAATGCCCCCACGTCCCTCTCTACCTTTGAATAGGTCATACTTGGGGATTTTACATCCCTCTCAACATTAGCGACATTCCGGGATTCCAAAAAAAGTTGTATTTTAGTACTTCCCCAATTAAATTACCACCAATGGGAAATGAAGGAAATCGAAACAAAACATTGCAGTATTGATCACATACGACTTAAAATTACAAAATTTACAAAAATATGAGGAAAAGATATATAATTTCTTCAGATTTAAGGTTTGTTTCTAATGTTTAAGTTCTTCTACATACATGCTGCAATAGAGACTTAAGGCTGTAAACTATCAACATCGCCCACTGCCTCTAGACTTGAGACTTGTTTTATGTACTTTTAATAGTTGCCCCCTCCTTAATAAAAATGTATCTCTGCATCATCCGGTGAGCACAAATACCTAATGATATATAAAATGTACATATGGTTGAAGTAGTTTTTACCCCACTTTCTTTAAGTCATGTGCAGGTATTTTTTTTACCCATGGTGTCTCGATGGGCAGGTGGGCGTTCAGGGTGGGGTGGGAAAAAGTTTGTAACACTGTTTTCAGGAAACCGTAAGGTGTAGGACGTTCATACTTGGTAGCGATGGGAAGTAGGTGCGCAACACCATGGTGTGACCTTTATTGCACCATTAACCTTAACATAGTGACCTTGAGAATGAAAATCTTGTTAGGGCTATATTTCAGAAACCATAAGGTTTGTGGGTGTAGGTGTGCTACGTCATGGAGTGACTTTGATTTGACCTTTGACCTTGCCGTAGTGACCTTGACCTTTAAAATCTTAACCAGGCTATGTCTAGGAAACTGTAAAGTGTAGGAAGTTGATACTGGTAGGGACATTAGGTAGGGTTTGTAGGTGTGCAACAACATGGTGTGACCTTAATTTGCCTTTGATCTTGCAGTAATGACCCTAAATTTGAAAATCTTCTGTATCTCAGAAGCTGTAAGGTGTAGGAAGTTGATACTTCGTGATTGGTAGTGATATTGGTTTGTGGTGTAGGTGTGCAGCATCATGGTGTGACCTTTATTTGATCTTTGACCTTACCGTGGTGATCCAGACCTTTGGAGTCTTTTCAGGCTGTATCTCAGAAACTGTAATGTGTAGGAAGTTATGACTTTGTAGGGACATTGGTTGGGGGTGTAGGTGTGCAACGTCATGGTGTGACCTTCATTTGACCTTGCCATAGTGACCTTGACCGTCAAGGTCTGTAACAACTCTATATGTGACCGATTCGTTTGGTTACTGATTGCTTGTTTTGTGTAATAAAATTTAAAACAGCAACTTTTGAAAAGTAATTCACATAAACCAAATGACCTTAAGCAAAGACAATATCTTTTCAAGGTATGTCTAAACAAATACTGTTCAGTAGGAACTTCAGGTGTAGCCACCAGAGGTTCACCATTGGTTCACCAACTAAGGATAGCTCTTACAAATCATAGCTGCATGTGTCAGATAAAAAAATTCTGGCATAGATTTAGGTTTCATCAAAACACAAAATTATATCACATGGAAACAGTGAAGATATCTTTCACTAGAAATAAAATATTTGCCACTAGTGGCCCACTTGATGCCCATCATGGGTCCTGCACTACTTATGTAGTTAGTGGCCAATGATGGATCACCTGTGGCAAATATATAAGCAAGCAATATACAAGGTCAAAAAGTGTTGAAAAGACTAACTGAGCAAAGTGCAGCAATACAGAATATTTTTGTTTATATAAATGACATCAACATAAGTTTAGTGAAAGAAAATGCACATTGTATCTAATTTTTCAGGAATTTTACATCAGTGGACCAATGCTGGTCCCTGAGCTACAGCCACTGACTATGGTAATTGGTGGACCAACAGTGGGCTACCCAATATTTTTATATTTTGAAGTAATATGTTTTAACATTGAATTTGGTTAAATAATATGTCAAAAAACAGTATTTGAGGTTACTGTGAAGTAGTTTACAATGCTTTAAAATTTTGAAAAAAAATGCATTCAGTGGTCCAGCAGTGGCTCAGTGGTGGTGCACTAACTACATTTTGCCACCTGTAGCCGACAGTGGCCTACTAGGGTTTTGCTATCTGGGTTATAGACCGACTGACATTATCAAGTTCATTAGAAATGACATGATTATTTAACTGAGAAGCCCCTACACACTCAACAAGTTTAGAGATGAAGCCCAGGCCAGAGATAAGTCGCTAGTTTTTGAATTCATCGGGTGGCAGTAATCAATGGAGAGACAATAGCTTTTTCGAAACACCTTCAGAGAGGGAACAATTGACTAGCATAGTAATTGAGGGCTGAAGAATATCCACACACTCCTTTACAGAAAAGTAGGCCATGGATCAAAAACTTTGTGGTGCCATAAAAACGTATTTTTCACCCACAAATCACTAAGATATTCAGTTAATGCAAACCAAGACAAAACAAAGAATGATATTGTCCTTCAGGAAACATAGCTAACTAAGCAAGAATTACATTTGTTAAAATCACTGAATTCAGACTTAATGGTGAAGGAATCTCAAGTATTGTTCTATGTGATGGACCACCACTTGGTAAATGTTATGGCATTCTTGCAATACTAGTACTCTAGAAGAAATCATTGGATAGGTGCAATCTTGGAACTTTTTTTACTTTCAAGATAATCGTGTTGAAGATTGATTATAACAGAAATGGTAATCTACTACTAATCTGTTGTCTACCTTTTGAATATCATGAAAACACTGAACATTTTAATCAGTATCTAGGTAGTATTGCCTCAATTATTAATACATCAAGCAGTATTCATATTATTGCTTTGGTGGACTTTATTGTTGCTGGCACCAGCCTCCTCTTAAGAAGAAATGTTCAAGGCAAAATATATTTGGCAAGATCTTAAGGTATTATTGTGAAGATGAAAACCTAGTTGTGTAACATTGTTCATCTTCACGGAGAACATGATATTCACACTTTTATAAGTGAAGCACGTTATAGTGCTAGCTGGATTGATCACTATATTTCTAGTCCAAGAGCAGGTGACCTTAAAAGTGATTATCAGTATTTAGTACCTGTGTTTGTTTCATGTAAAGGGGGGCCACGGTGGCAGAGTGGTAACACTCTCGCCTCCCACCTCTGCGGCCAGGGTTCGATCCCCGTCATGGCCGTAAGTGGGAAAGCTGGTAGTTGCTTGCCGTTGGTCGGCAGTTTACAGTACAGAACCCTAGCGAACTATATGTACTGGTTTCCTCTGCCCTTCCAACTACCCGTCGTGATATGACCTGTACAGTGTTGAAAACGACGTAAAACCCCAAATAAATAAAATGTTTCATGTAAAGATGGTTAACAAAAATGTGCTAGCACATTTTCAACTTTAAAATGGAAATCATAACGGAACAAAAATATTATTCATAAAGATAAATACTGACAATTTACTTGACAGTATCAGATTTCCAGCTGCAATCCACTGCCCATATCGTATTTGACAATTACAGGGACAGTATGTACATAAATAATGACAAGCTTAAGGGTGGTATTTTCTTTGATCTATATAACTAGTCATGTGCCCAATTTTAATATACCTTAAGAGCCTCTAAAAGCTGACAGTATTGCATCAGATCCAAGTACAAAAGACTGTACCAAGTTCTGGAACAAAGTACCTCTTCGTTCTAAACATATCACGTTTTTCAAAGGAAAAAATGATGGGTACGCAATTCTAATTCTAATTCTAATAGTACTTTTATAGCGCTTAATCTCTATCTAATGATAGACTCTAAGACGCAGAAAGCCAAAATCAGAGATCGTAATCGTTAAATCAGGGACATTGCAGGGGTCGACACCACGGAGAGACAAAATGAAAAACTAGGGATGATCTAGGGTGGGTAAGCTTTTTCAAAGAGGTAAGTTTTCAACTTTTTTCTGAATGAGGAGAGAGATTTAGCTGAGCGTACATCATCAGGAAGATCATTCCAAATTCTTGGGGCATCGTATGCAAAGCTAAGGCCAAAATGCTTTTTAGACTTATATATTGAAGCACAATGTGGGACCTCAAGCAGCACACCATCAGATTGACTTCTGCGTGTTCTATACACACTATGCCTGGGTTTAAGGAAAGGTTCAAAGTATTTTGGATGGCCACTATGTAGAAACTTGTACACCAACAGGGCTGTCTTGAAGACAGAGCGATGCAAGACAGGCAGCCAATGAAGACTCTTTCTTACAGGAGTGATATGTGAGTATTTGGTGGTATTAGCCACAATTCTTGCAAGACTGTTCTGAACACATTGGAGCCTCCGAATGTCTAGAGCAGAGAGACCTCTGAACAAGGAATTGCAGTAGTCAAGACGACTTCCCACCAAGGCATTTGCAGCTAAAAGAGCAGCTTCACGTGTAAGATATCCTCTGAGTCGCTTTAAATCCCTGATATGAACAAAACTAGCCTTACAGGTATTCCTGACATGGCAAGAGAAGGAAAAATCAGAGTCAAACCAGACACCTAAGTTCTTAATTGCATCAACAGGTGAAAGGAGGTTGCCAAGTATATTAACTGGGAAAAATTTCCTGAGTTTTGTGCGGACATTTCTTGAGCCAAACAGAATAAATTCTGTCTTGTCTGGATTTAGTTTAAGCTTATTTGCAGAAAGCCACTTTCTGACATCATCCAAGCAGTTTTTCAGTCTATCAAAGGCCTGAGTGGCATGGTTATGTGTGAGATGAACATATAAACTGTGTGTCGTCTGCATAAAAGTGGAAACATATGCCAGGATGATTTTGAATAACTTTACTGAGGGGGGTAGTGTATAATGAGAACAAGATCGGCCCCAGGACAGAGCCCTGGGGCACACCGTACAATAGCCTTTTAGCATCGGATAAAACAGAACCAATCTTGATGCACTGATAGCGGTCACAGAGGTACGACTTGAACCAGTTTAGAACCACACCTCCAACACCAAACCAGGAACTCAAACACTCAATAAGGGTACCATGATCAATGGTGTCAAATGCTGCTGATTGGTCCAAGAGAACAACAGCAGTAGCTTCACCTCTAGCAAGAGCAAGGTGGACTTCATTTTTAATAGACAGTAGTGCAGTTTCGGTCGAGTGACCTTGCTTATAGGCTGATTGACTGACATTTTCAAGTCCGTTACAGGCAACATGGTCATTTAACTGCGAAGCAACTACACGCTCAACAAGTTTGGAGATGAAACTCAAGCCAGAGACAGGTCGGTAGTTTTTTAATTCATCCGGTGGTAGTGAAGACTTTTTAATCAGAGGAGAGACAATAGCCTTTTTTAAACCACCCGGGACAGCACCTTCAGTTAGAGAACAGTTGACAAGTTTAGTAACTGAGGGGAGGAGAATATCCAAACATTCTTTAACTAGGAAAGTAGGCCATGGATCGAGGAGGCAAGATTTGGTAGGTGACTTGGTAATTACTTTCCGTACTACATCCTCAGAAACTGCTTTAAAAAGGTCAAATTTGGGTACATCTGAAGGAGCAGGAAGAGTGAAGGAGTCAGTGTTAGTAAAGGAGTCCCTGATTTTTCTGATTTTATCTGAGAAAAAAGTGACAAAACGATTGGCAAGGCATATCTGAGAGGCGTGAGAGGGGTTACCTTCTCAGGAACAGAGTGCAGGACTGAGCGTAGAATCTGCCACAGTTTCTTAGAATCGTGAGCATTGTCACTAATGAGGTTCCTGAAATAGTTGGTCTTATCCTTAGTAATTATGGCGTTGCACCTAGCAATTTGTTTACGGAGTCTAGCCCTATTTTGTGGAGACTTGTCTTTCCGCCAGAACCGTTCAAATTGACGCCTGACTGCTTTGGCCTGCAAGTACGTGTCTGATAGCCAACCTGCAGCACCTTTGGTGAAGGTACGAGTGACCAGAGGAGCGTGTTTATCGAGCAAGTTACTCAGATCCTTTGTGTATTGGTCATGAAGTGCACTAACGGTATTGCCAGGACTTGCAACAAATGAACACTTTTCGAGATCACAGATCAGACTCTGCATGTTTATCTTGTGATACCTTCGAAAGGTGATTGTGTTTGACTTGGGTGCAGTGGGACTGGCAAAATCAAGCTGACCATGAACAACGGCGTGATCAGAAAAGAATCCACCGACTCGTACGTTGGAAACAACCTTCGGCTCAGTGGGTGCAAGAACAAGGTCGAGGATGTGACCATGTAGGTGAGTAGGTGAGTGCACATCCAGACAATTCAAAAATTTGGTGCTGTCACTGGAACTTGTGTCAACATGAATGTTGAAGTCCCCGCACATAAGAAATGAGGAACTTACAGAGGAGAGATACTCAAAAAAGTTAAGAAATTGGTCCAAAAATTCATCAGAACATGAGCCTGGAGGTCGGTAAACACATGCTATCATAAAAGGACTAGTAGATGAGCCAATGTCAATAACTAAGTTTTCAAAAGTTGTATATGTAGGACTATCAAGAATTTTGAATTTGATATTTTCAATGACAAAAAAGCCAACCCCACCACCGAAGCCGTGAGGACGGGGTCTATGACACAATGTAAAACCAGCAGGAGTGATTGAGCGGAGGAAACGCAACCCGTTTACAATAGAATATGTAATGATTGTGTCCACTCACCAATAAATAATGTACCACACACATGCACTGTACATGTAAACTTGTATTGTGTTATTAAGTCAGTCTTCAATAAACGCTTGTAGAGCATAGAAGTGTTTGAACAGTGAGCCCCTGGATCTACATTACAATATGAAACATAACAGAATTTTTTTTTTAAATTGTACATTGTTTAGTAAATATTTAATGACAAATGTAAGAAAAATGTTACAAATGAACATAATAATGTCTCAACATTCTAGTTTGGCATTGCTTAGCTACATAAATCTTAATTGGGGTCAGAGGTCAAATTCAATATATTTTTAGGTTGCTCACTTTAGGTTTCTCCCAAAATATTGCTGCAAAACTGGTCAAAAATACATGTAACAAATCATCCCAAACCAGTACCAAATTTTTGTCTATAATCACCCCAAGTTAATAAATTTGGCTCCAGTTTACACAGGTTTCTGAAAGCGTGCAGTTTTCAAGGGGATGATCAACCCAAACTAGTTTTGTCGTAATGCTGAAATTTGCAAAAATGTCATGTAATGTAGCACATGCTAAATCGGATTTCACAGGTTTTATATCTGGTATAACTGTACTTAAAAGCCGGCCCAAAACTTCGCCTCTTGGGACTGCATTCAAAATGTAAGGCTATGAAACACGTTGTTTTTTCAAAGTTAGCACCAATAAACAAGATTTCATTAGAATGCTCCTTAAGAAATACATAGCATGTCCAAAATACATGTAACGATATGTATCAAGGCGGGTGATAATATGGGAATTAATTCAGTCAAAACATCACTGAAGGTTCATCAAATTGGTTCAGAGTTCACGGGAAACTCAGTTTATATGAAAGATTCATGTTGTATTGGTGTGACCTACTCATGTGGGCCCATTAATGATTTCAATTTTCTGGGGTGTGCTGCCAGTTTGCCCCCTTCATCAAAGGGGGAAATGTCAGGTATATCATAATATAGCCAATCTGAAGCTTTTACTTAATTTTATACATGTCTTAACTATAATTGAGGACATAATGGTTGCAATTGGAGTATTAGATCTCTGAACATAAATTATTTCCAGCCAAATATTGCTGCAAAAATGGTCCAAACACATGCAAGTCACCCCTAACAAGTACCAAATATTGGTCTATAATGCTGAAATTTGGCCAAAAACTCATGTTGCACATACTAAATCTGACTGCACGGGTGTTAGAATTACATCCTGTATAACAGTGCTTAAAAGTCGGCAATATGGTCTCCAGCAGGCCAAAAATTCGCCTCCACGGGATGCATTTAGATATACTTGTACTTAGTCCTGTAAGACAAATGTAAGGCTGTAAACCACAATGTTTGCCAAAGTTGGCACCAATAAATAAGATTTTATCAGAATGTTACTCAAGAAATACACAGCCTGTCCAAACTACATGTATTGGGACTGAAGGTATCGAGGTGGTAAAATGTGGGATATCCATCCATAACACCACTTAAAGTTCATCAATTTGACTGAGAGTTTCCCAGAAAACTCAGTTTATATCAAAGATTCAAATTGTATTGGCATGACATATGCAGGAGCCCATTAAGGATTTCAATTTTTCGGAGTGTGGGGGTAGTGTGAAAAGATAAAATCAAATGTATTCAGTGTAAGAATGCATATATGCTCATTAAAAAAGCATTGTATATATGAACAGTAACCACACAAATGTAAGGCTGTAAACCACATTGTTTGCCAAAGTTGGCACCAATAAATAAATTTGAAAATTTCATTGTACTTTAACTTTTTGTAAGTCAAATACTTACGTTATCCTCACAAGTGCATGTTTGGTGTTGTGAAGCAAAACATATCAACTGACCAAAAAATGTTTGTGCCCTCTTGTCTTAAATTAAATCCTGACAAGACAGAATTCATAGTGATTGGTGATGATCAAATTAGAAGTTCCCTGAAGTCATCTTTCCCAGTGAGTTTGCTTGGCAACACCATGGAACCAGCTGAATCGGTAAAAAACCTTGGTGTCATCCTGGATGCTGAAAATTCAATGCAAAGACACGTGGCTAATCTATGTCGCATAAGTTACTACCATCTCCGGGAACTACGAAGGGTCCACAGGTACTTAAATCATGAAACAGCTGTAAAGGTGGCAAATGCCTTGGTAAGCAGTCGTCTGGATTACTGTAACTCACTGCTTTACAACACAAAAAAGGCATATACTAGCAGACTACAGAGAGTTCAAAATGCCTTATGTCGGACGGTGTGCAAGCTAAATAAATACTGTCATGTTACACCCTTCCTGCACAAACTACACTGGCTCTCCATTCATTACCGTATACTGTTCAAATATAATCTCCTCATTTATAAAGCAATACATTTGAGCAAACCTCCATATCTCTCCGCTCTAATTAGGCGGAGTGATCTCACACGGGGCAATCGCCTATCAATTTCCTCATCTAAACCAAATAAACGCTCAGGGCTACGCAGTTTCATGGCAGGGGCTCCCACAGAGTGGAACAAGCTTCCTCAAGCCATCAGAACCATAGAAAGCATTTCTGGTTTCAGGAAACAGTTGAAAACATACCTTTTTAGATTGGCTTATCCTCCACCATAGCCTATCTCCCCTACCGGATGCTAATATGGAAACGGACATCTTTCTGGAACTGGACTATCCCTTTTTGCACATCAGCGCCTTAGAGGATGTTTACATCAAATTCGGCGCTATATAAGTGTTTCTTACTTACTTCTTACTTACTTGTCTGCGCATGTCCATGCTTGCGCAGTGATCATTGTGGAAAGAACGTTGTCGAGAACTCTTCATTGTATTTTAGGTCCCCAGCAAAATAACTTTATGTGGGGAGGTAGGATGGGCTTATCCTTGTGAGGATAAGTCGAATATTTCACTTACAAAAGGTTAAATTACAATAAAATTTTAACATTTTATTCTGTAAAATAGCCTTACCTTACCCTCACAAATGCTTGAATACAACGATAACAGGTGGAAGGTATTGTGTTTTGCTCACACTGTTAGATGATTAAAAGACAAGGGGTCACTGAATAATACATTCGACAAGAAGATAAGCTTATATACGCCACATCTTAGGTTATATACTTCTCATATCATTAAAGATAAGTAATTTTTTGCTAACCTCAACAAGAAATCCCCGATGTGGTTGTAGTTGCTGTTGATGTTGTAGGCATTCTCAAAATAAACGCATCACATGATATTTTTAAGTAACCATCATCCAACAACGATTAGAGATGTCATCATGTCTCCTTCAAGCAACATGCTGTCATTTGACAATGAGGATATCTCCGAGCAGACACAACACTTTTAACTATCTACAGATATGGGCAATCTGTAAGATAAAGAGAAAACATGTCATTGCAAAATACTGATATGTATCGAAAAAGAAGAAATATGTATGAAATATCAAGAACATGTATACATACTCAAATATTAACCACATGCTGAGCTGACACCACAGGACCTAATTTATAATCTGTTTGGTCTGAAGATTGCCAAGCCACGTCTTTTTGATAAAAGGTGGTGAAGGTGTTATGGCTTTGCCAGTGGCAGGAGCCTAATATCTGTTGGAGTGAGACCCCAACCTTGAAGGCTAAAGATGCTGACATAGATCTAACATCATGTGCTTTAATGTGTAGATCTATAGAATCAGAATTAGAAGTCTGATAAGCCAAAAGTAGATTTCTGGATATCTGTTTCAAAACCATCTTTAATTGAGATGAATAAGAGATTTTTTTCCTTTCCTTAACTAGTTCTGTTCAAGTAATAGCTAAATGTTCTCACCGGACAAAGAGTCATGTTCTCAGTCAAATCTGAGCTCAAAAAGGATTGACCACTGGCTGAAGCAAATACGGGCCATCTGAGGCCACTTGCTAAAAAGCAGGTAGGAGGAACTGTCACCTCCTACCAGGGAAGTTTGTGTATGTGGGAATTAAAAGTCCAAGAATGGACTTCACCTCGTCTTTTGCCAGAAGCTAAAGTCATAAGAAACACAGTCTTGAAAGTCAAGATTTTATGACTTGCATCCTTTAAAGGTTCAAAAGGATCCTTTGTCAAAGCCAAAAGGACCAAAGACAAATCCTATGAGGGAATACCCCTGTTAGTAATAGGTTTATTTCTGTAAAAACTTACAGGCAGCCCATTCAGATCTAAACCCTTGCTCACTTCCTGGCCAAAAAGTCCCAAATGATCACCTATGGCAGTTTTGTAACCAGCAATAGATTTTTGACAGTAAAAATCTGCTATATTTGAGATCGTTGGTTCTGAGCTGACCACCTTATTCTGTTGGCACCAGAGTTAAAAAATGACCAACCTTGATTCATATAGTTTTCTTAACGAAAGTCTTTGAGGTACCTTAATTCTCTCTGCCACCTGCTCAGAGAATCATTCAAGTGATTCTCAGTGGTGTCTAGGTGCCAAACATGTATGTTCAGATTCTGATGGTATTTGTTTCAACAGATGAGGCGAGTGAGGTAGTTGTAATGGGGTTTTGTTGACAAGTTCATTAGATCCCAAAACTAATGTATCCTGGTATGTATCCTGGGCCAACCTGGGGCCACCACAATCATTTGGTACTTGTAGGTGTTCATTTTTTGAATGACTTTTGGAATGAGAGCTACAGGACAAAAGACATAGCCGTCCAGACCTTCCCACAAGATGTTCAATGCATCTATCTTCAGTGTACTGGTGAGACATAGTGTGAAAGTTTGTGACACATTTTGGAGGCAAACATGTCTCCCATTGGTTTGTGCCAAGCTTTGCAAATCAGATTGAACATTTGAGAATGTAAGGACCTTTCTGTCTGGATCACTTTGTCCTTTCTGGAGAGGCTGTCGGCTATGACATTTAGGCAACCCTGAATATTTCTGGCTCTTAGGAGGATATTTCAAGAGTTGCAGTAGGCCAAGATGCGCCAAACTAGGAGACACATGTCCCATGAGTATGTAGCCCCCCCCCCCCCTCTCTGTTTGTTCAGATAACTGACAACAGTGGTGTTATCAGAATTATTTTGAATTTTGAAAGTGTTTTAGGGCTACAAACACTGTCTTTAGTTCTAGGACAATGATATGTAATTTTTTTCAGAATCTGTCCAAGTGCCACTGACAGTCTTGTTTTCTAGATGGGCTCCCCAACCCTAGTTTGACTCATCAATGAAAATAAAGACATGTAAAGGACAACCTATTTTCACATTTTTTGGACTTTTCCACCAATAAAGATGGTTTTTCAGAAAGTTTGAAACAGGGATCTTCAGATCAAGTGACTGGGGATATTGCCAATTTGTTTTTAAGTACCATTGGATAGGGTGAATATGGAGCCGACACATTGTTACTGTCTTTTCCAGAGATGCTAGCGCACCTATCAGTGACATTAGCAATCCTGGGGTTGTTTGTGATAAGATCTCCATGTCCTGATTGCTTTTGCAAGTATTTCCAGTTTCTTTTCGGTTGGCAACACTTTCCCTTGTACAAGGACAAAGTGATAACCTAGAAAGTCGATCTTTTGTGTTGGCTTGAGCTCGAATTTTTCAAAGTTTATCATACAGCCAAGGTCTTGCATAGTTTGGATGAGTTCTTTTGTTTGAACTTGACACTGGTATTTTGAATTTGCTCTTATCAACTAGCCATCCAGGTACTGGTGAACTCGAATTCTGCAAGATTGAAGAATAAGCTTTGTATGTCTTACAACTCGTGTAAATTCTAGGGGAGCGGTCGCAAGCCTGAATGGCAGTGCTTGAAACTGATAGGTTTGACCATCCACATGAAACCGAAGTAGATGTTGGGATTCTTTGTGTCATTTTTAAAGATGGAACTAACAGGTATTTGCAAAGGACACTGAGATCTATCACAGGGCACCATTTCTTGCCGGGTTTCGGAATTAGAAATGATCTACTACAGAAACCTGCAGTTGTGGAATTTTTGAGCTGATAAATTGCGTTCTTTTGTGGCATTTGTGAGACGCATGGTTTCCGGAAGACATGTTTTTCCTGTCTGATGTAACTGCTTTGAAATGTGGGCAGTACAGGCATTGGTAGATTCAAATGGGGACTTATTCAACAGCCCCATCTTGAAACTTGCATAACCCGGGGATGACAATAAAGTTTTTCCCATACCTGACAATAATACTGCATACCATCCATGGTGTTTTATGCTGATTCTTCTGTTCCCACTTCTGGCATTTCGAGATGAGTGATGGAAAGATTTTTGTAGCTAGGTGCACTTTGGTAATGAAAAGTCTTTTGGCCGTAAGTGTTCTGCTGTTTGCTTGTCATCTGAGTGTCTTTTATTATGGAAACTAGGTTTACTGTCTGTCCTAGGTCTCTTTGGTGATTTATGATTTTTCTTTTCAATTTCATTGAGAGTAGCTGGACAAAAAGGTAATTAAATTTGAACCCTGTTCTGCGTAACCTGTTAAAATCATGCTCATCATGAAGGTTTAGAGCCAAGCTTTTCAACACAGTATAGTCTAGCCAAATTACAGGCTGAGGCGATGGAATTGTTTGTGACACTCTCTAGTGCCTTCTGTATGGATCCGAGGCAGCTGAATAACATCTGTTGATTAGAAAGCAAAACCTTCAGCAATGGATGATCTTTTGTTGACTTTTTAAAGACCCAACAAAGAAGATTCCAGGTTTATAGCAGTCTTTTCAATCGCACTCAGGAAGAAATGAACATATGACAAGATCTTGAGATGTTCTCTATTTACAGTCTCCAGTAGAATGTGCAGTTTGAAAAGAATTCTTACCAATGAAGGCATTGCCCTGGGGAAGGTAGATCTGAAAGTCATTAGATAACAATTTGTAGAACTTCATTTGAGGTCTGGCATAATAGAGGTCATAGTTCAGTGGATTAGTCTGTAAAATATGACGCTGATCTTGCTGTGGATTACCAGAAGACTTTGTCTCATAATAATCCCGTCTATCCAAAACTCTGTCCACTGGAGACATGACTATTGGAAGTAAGGTTTGTTTTCTTCTATTGTCTTTAAGCTTAAAACCAAATATGTTTTATGGCTGTTCTGAAAATTCCTCAGGAATTGAAAGGTCTAAGCAGTGTACGTACTGCAGTCAGAGTTTGCTGATAAGTTGGATCTTCGTCCACTTCTTCAACTGGGGAAGATGATCTTTCCCGTTTACGTGAAGACAGTGAGGCTGTGTCAGTGAGAGTGTGTTCTGTGAGATTCTCATAAGATACCTTACCTTCGTCTGAGTTAGCCGAGGGTTGAGAAGTAATAATTTCACTCAATTTGTTACAAAGTGATGTAATTTGACCTTGCATGTCATCTCATCTTTTAAGCATCAGTTGCAAAGGATCAGTGGATGGTGTTTCTCGAGTTTTATTTTGTGGAGGCAGACCTGTTACTGTGCTGGGGTGGCTCTCCACCCCAGTAAAAATCTTTTACCACTTTTGCAATGATAACTGCTGTATTCTTTTCTTTCTTCTTAGATTTTGGTACAAGGTTACATTTTCGCTTGACCGTGAACTGAAGACAAACAGAACTGTCCTCTTCTGTAGATTTTACACATACATCTTCAACGCGTCCCTTTTCTCGACAAGGGAAGAAGTATTTATGGCAGTTCCAGTAGAATACTGGTTGGCCACAGGTACACGCTTTAAATATTTAGAGTTTTTCATCTTTACATCGGCAATCTCAAGTGTTGAAGAAAGATGTGTTGCTCCCACAACTACCAAAACTATAAAATGAGTTCTCAACAACGATCACTGCGCAGGTGCGGACATGCGCAGACAAGCGGCTACGTCTCTTGACAAGCATTTTTTTTTAATTCTTGTTGGTCAATATGTTTTGCTCCAAAAAAAAACAAGCATTTGTGAGAAAAAGGTATGGCTATGGGGCTTAAAATTAGCAAAAAGTCCATAAATTGGGTCTCTGTGGCCATTTTAGAGACATTTAGATAATTTTAAAGCTAGACTTCAGTTTTTTGACAGATAAAGATTACATATATATAAGTTAAACCTATTACAGACTTATCAGATTTTCCATTTCCAAGTTACATTGTAATTGTGTGAAAACTTTCGAAAAAGTGTCACTCGGGTTGGTGTTTATGGTCCTCATACAGAGGTTAAATGTCTACTTAAAGCCTCGAATTTTGGTACGTGTAAAAAGAACATATTAATATAGTCCCAAATGAAATTTCAGCTGAATGAGTCAGATAGTCGGACAGCTGTAGGGCTTAAAATTGGCAAAAACTCCAGAAATTGGGTGTCTGTTCTGCATTTTAGAGAACTCAACCTTAAAATTAAAGCTAAATGTCAAAATTTTGACAGATAAGGATTACTTATATAAGTAATCTCTACTATACTTTGAGACCTGTCAGACTTACTATGTCCAAGCTATATGGCAAAATATGTGAAATATGTAGAATAAAATGTCTAAGTAGGGTCTTCATGGGCCTCAAACACAATTTCAACCTCAACATAAAGTCTTAATTTTGGCATATTGAATTAAGCGTCCCGCGAGGGAGGAATTCTCGCGAAAGGGTCCGCCGGCTCCGCAAGTTTGCCTGCCTATATCGTCTTTACTAGTGGATGGAATTTCTTCAAACTATTTAGTAGCCCTGGGAAAATTTTCTGAATTTGGTGCCATGACATTTCAACCAATCAGAGAAGTCACATGTCCAAAAACAGGATTTTGCTTGTCCGGATGATAACTTAAGAAGCGTTTAAAATATTCGCCTGAAATTTGATATATGGATACATGGTATAAAGATCTGCAAATGATTAGATTTTGGTAGACTTCCATTAAAAAATGGCTAATTAATTAAGCATTAAAATTTTTATTAACGAGGATAATACAAATCCCTCAATAACTTCTAAACCGTGCGAGATAGAGCGATTTCGACGAAATTTTTAATCCACAGGGTATCTCTGCTCAATTCCAAAAATATTTCCTCTCTCCAAAAATAGTGGCCATTTTGAACTTTGTAATTTTTGACAAAAATGGCAAAAATTTAAAGGTCTGCACTCTGATTTGTGGGAACACAATGCACTCATGTAGTGTTCATCACAAATAATTTACAAATAATTTAGAATTGTCTGATTAATGGGAACACAAATCACTCATGTAGTATTCATCACAAATAATTTACATATAACTCAGAATTAATTAATTCATAATGTGCTTGTATATTTGTTACAGGTAAGCATTATAAAATTGCACAACACAAAAATGCTTGTATCTCCTAAACCATGCGAGATAGAGCAATTTTAACGAAATTTTTGAGCCACACGGTACCTAAGTGAGATACTCTGCCCAATTTTCAAAAATTTTTCCTCTTTCCAAAAGTGGCATCGATTTTGAATTTTTGACAAAAATGGTAAAACTTAAAATTGCTTGTGTCTCCTAAACCGTGCGAGATAGAGCGATTTCGGCAAAATTTTTGGCCCACAGGGTATATAAGCAAGATACTCTGCCCATTTTTCAAAAATTTTTCTTCTTTCCAAAAATGGCGGCCATTTTGAATTTTCAAATTTTTGACAAAAATGGTAAAACTTAAAATTGCTTGTATCTCCTAAACCGTGTGAGATAGAGCGATTTCGGTGAAATTTTTGGCCCACAGGGTATATATGTAAGATACTCTGCTCAATTTTCATAAATTTTTCCTTTTTCCAAAAATGGTGGCCATTTTGAATTTTCGACAAAAATGGTAAAACTTAAAATTGCTTGTATCTCCTTAACCGTGCTGCTCAATTCTCAAAAAAATTTCCTCTTTCCAAAAATGGCAGCCATTTTGAATTTTCACATTTTGGACAAAAATGGTAAAACTTAAAATTGCTTGTGTCTCCTAAACCGTGCGAGATAGAGCGATTTCGGCAAAATTTTTGGCCCACAGGGTATACAAGCAAGATACTCTGCCCATTTTTCAAAAAATTTTCTTCTTTCCAAAAATGGCGGCCATTTTGAATTTTCGAATTTTTGACAAAAATGGTAAAACTTAAAATTGCTTGTATCTCCTAAACCATTTAAAATTTTCCAATTTTTTTTTTCAATATAATTTCAGATTGACAGGGTATCTAGGCAAGATCTTCTTTCTATTATGAGCAGCCAACACCATCTTTCTTTTGGGACGCTTTGTTTTTGCCATGCAAAACAATCGGTTTGCTTCGCTAGCGATCCTCTAGTTAAAAATTCTAATTACTTAAATGTAGCTTTTATTAGCCAAAAGCTTACCATGTAGAAGTGAATGCTGATCTCGGATGGCCTCTGGCTGGTGCCTCACATGACAGTGAATCTCGTAGTGATACACCACTTTATCCCCATTCTTTCGAGTTATAATTTAGCCTGTACCCCCTCAGCTGTAATACAGTGGGGAGGCAGGGTGGGACCCTCTTCAGTTCCACATGGTAAGCTTGTAGCTTATAAAAGCTACATTTAAGTAATTAAAATTTTCAATTTTATTGCGCTACACTAGCTTACCATGTGGAACTGAATGCTTAATCCAACCGCTCGGTGGAGGGATTACAGCTGAGACTGGAGGAATTGTCATTTTTTTCTTGGATTTTGAATGAATCAGAATGAATGCTTAGAAAAGCCAGTCTGAGTCCCGCTTACAGTGCCCCAGTTCCAGGAACTAGGCCTGTAAGAAGCCGAAAACCAGAATATTTGAATGAATGACAGTACTAAAGCTGTCTGGCTTTTCATGGAGTAAGTGCAGCCATGCTCACTTATACCGTATATAACCCCAAGGGCTTCACCATGAATGAAAACAAGTCGTGGGCTTGAAAATCTCATTAACTTGCCACCCTTATGATGAGATTATGGGATCACCTGAACAAGAACCTAATACATTATACATCTTAAATACTGTTAAATCAAAAGATAAAAGACCTTACTGAACATCCTGAGGAGGTAGTCACATACCTAGACCCTGGGATTAGACTCCTGAAGACTTGGCTGCAGCGGATGTGCCCCCCCTTCTTTTCTTTCCAAGGATGACTAGTCTGAGGGGAAGGGTCTAGGACTTGTTGAGCTGCTACTACTGGACCCAGATACATATATTGTCGCTATCAGACCAAGTAAGGTCTTTTAGGTAAAAATTTGTGAATGTGTTGTGAGCTTTCCAGTGACAAGCTTGCATGATTTGGTCCTCCGAAACAGGCCTCAGAGACCGCAAAGACTGTCATGCGCTTAAACTTGGACCAAGTCCAAGGACTGCTGATCTGCTAGTTTGTAACAAAGTAGGATAGTTTGTTTTATCCAAGAAGAGAGTTTAGTGGGTCTGATGTCTGCCCTTTCTTAAAGGAAATAAAATTGCAAATTTAATAAGTAAATTAAATTTTTATAAGTTAATACTCTATCCAATGGGCAATTGCTAATCCAGTTGGCGCAGACCGGCCCGCCAAACGTAAAAAAAAAACGTCCTGTGTTTCCACCAGCCGGGCCGGCCTAGTACTGTGCACTCGCTAGGTGGTGCATCATTCTTTCTTCCCGTCTAGACAGCGTGACGTCTTAGCATTTTTTTCGTTGTCTAAACCTATTAGGCCCTAGTAAGCTGATAGCGGGGCCGGTTGGGAGGGTCTTGTGTGTCCATTTGCAATTTTAAAATTTGCAATTTTATTGCATTAATACATCCTTAATACATTGTTAATACAATTGGTGAATAACTACCGCTTGGTCAGGGGTAAGTTACTAGGGACGTAAGTGAACTCATAAACAAAAGTAACAAAATTTTCTCCAGGCCTGGGTCGACCTTGAGGTCAGGAAACCCTTAAGGCGATGATCGGTTATCAGCAGTCGGTTACCCGGGGCTATACCGACGTTGCCCCCCTTTTTTAACAGACCTGCTCTGAGGTAGGGGAAGAGAGGGATGAGTTCAGTCCATTAAGAAGCAGAAATAACACAAAATCGGAAGTGATTGTGGAATAGTTTCTATTTTATAAACTACACCCGGCCCTCAAGTGGAGGTAACAGTGAGTTTACATTATAATGTGAACTCTTTCATTAAAAAACATCCCCAGAATGTTGCCCAAAACATCTTACGACCTCTAGTTCTGCTTGGGAAGCACAGAACCCACAATTTTTTTTATTGAAAATCAACTAGAGGATCGCTCGCAAAAAAAAAGATAATGTTTTTGCATAGCAAAAACAAAGCCTTCCGAAAAGGATATAAAGGTGAGTGCTAAAGTATTAAGAAAATGCTTCCTTTTTTAGCCTTACACTGTTGTGGCAACCAAAGTCAGCGCAGTCTGCTCTATCCAGCATGGTTTTCAAGATATAAGCATTTTTGTGTTTTGCAAAAAATTAAAAATGTCCGCTATATTTGATGAGACAAAAATATTTGGAAAATTGGCATGGCTACTCTGCAGAGATACCCAGCAGGTCAAAAATTTTGTTGAATTCGCTCCATATAGCACGGTTTTCGAGATATAAGCATTTTTGTGTTCTGCAAAAACTTTGAAAATTCAAATGGCCACCATTTTTGGGGAGATAAAAATTTTTGTCAAGACCACTGCCGCGGTGTGTATCTCCTGTCGAGCATTAAAGGAGAAGAAATAGCTTTTCCGAGATATTCACAATTTTTCATTTTCGTGTGTGAAAGCTCTTCCAAAAGTAGGTGAAAGAGTTATTTGAGAAAAATTGGCTATCTGCAATACTATTCAGAGATAATTCACATTTATTCATTTTGAGTAGGTGAATAATTAGCTACGGGTCTGAAACTTCACCAAGTGAAAGCTCTCCCAAAAGTAGGTGAATGAGTTATTTCAGAAAAATTGGCTATCTGCAATACTTTTAAGAGATAATTCGCATTTACTCATTTTGAGTAGGTGAGTAATTATCTACGGGTCTGAAACTTCACCATGTGAAAGCTCTCCCAAAAGTACATGAATGAGTTATTTGATAAAAATTGGGTATCCGCAATAGTTTTTGAGATAATTAGCATTTACTCATTTTGAGTAGGTGAGTAATTAGCTACGGGTCTGAAACTTCACCAAGTGAAAGCTCTCCCAAAAGTAGGTGAATGAGTTATTTGAGAAAAATTGGCTATCTGCAATACTTTTAGAGGTAATTCGCATTTACTCATTTTGAGTATATGAGCAATTAGCTATGGGTCTGAAACTTCACCAAGTGAAAGCTCTTGGGGATAGCTACTCTGCAGAGATACCCTGCGGGTCAATTGGCTATCTGCAATACTTTCAGAGATAATTCGCATTTACTCTTTTTGAGTAATTAGCTATGGGTCTGAAACTTCACCATGTGAAAGCTCTCCCACAAGTAGATGAATGAGTATTTGATAAAAATTGGGTATCCGCAATACTTTTACAGATAATTAGCATTTACTCATTTTGAGTAGGTGAATAAATAGCTATGGGTCTGATAAGGTATCTTTTTAAAAAAACAGCATGTCTCTAGGCCTTGTAGTTTTGGAGAAGAAGTTGTTCACGCAGACGCAGACGCCCACGCCGCAGAGTGACGACATAAAAATTGGATATCCACAATACTTTTAGAGATAATTAGCATTTACTCATTTTGAGTAGGTGAATAATTAGCTATGGGTCTGAAACTTCACAGAGTGAAAGCTCTCCCAAAAGTAGGTGAATGAGTTATTTGAGAAAAATTGGCTATCTGCAATACTTTTAGAGATAATTCGCATTTACTCATTTTGAGTAGGTGAGTAATTAGCTATGGGTCTGAAACTTCACCATGTGAAAGCTCTCCCACAAGTAGATGAATGAGTTATTTGATAAAAATTGGGTATCCGCAATACTTTTACAGATAATTAGCATTTACTCAGTTTGAGTAGGTAAATAATTAGCTATGGGTCTGAAACTTCATGGAGTGAAAGCTCTCCCAAAAGTAGATGAATGAGTTATTTGAGAAAAATTGGCTATCTGCAATACTTTTAGAGATAATTCGCATTTACTCATTTTGAGTAGGTGAGTAATTATCTACGGGTCTGAAACTTCACCATGTGAAAGCTCTCCCAAAAGTAGGTGAATGAGTTATTTGAGAAAAATTGGCTATCTGCAATACTTTTAGAGATAATTCGCATTTACTCATTTTGAGTAGGTGAGTAATTAGCTATGGGTCTGAAACTTCACTAAGTGAAAGCTCTTCCAAAAGTAGGTGAATGAGTTATTTGAGAAAAATTGGCTATCTGCAATACTTTTAAGAGATAATTCGCATTTACTCATTTTGAGTAGGTGAGTAATTATCTACGGGTCTGAAACTTCACCATGTGAAAGCTCTCCCAAAAGTACATGAATGAGTTATTTGATAAAAATTGGGTATCCCCAATAGTTTTTGAGATAATTAGCATTTACTCATTTTGAGTAGGTGAGTAATTAGCTACGGGTCTGAAACTTTACCAAGTGAAAGCTCTTCCAAAAGTAGGTGAAGGAGTTATTTGAGAAAAATTGGCTATCTGCAATACTTTTAGAGGTAATTCGCATTTACTCATTTTGAGTAGATGAGCAATTAGCTATGGGTCTGAAACTTCACCAAGTGAAAGATCTTTGGGATAGCTGCTCTGCAGAGATACCCTGTGGGTCAAAAATTTGGTCGAAATCACTCTATCTAGCAGGGTTTTCGAGATATAAGCATTTTTGTGTTTTGCAATTTTTTCGAAAAATTCGAAAATTCAAAATGGCCGCCATTTTTGCAGAGACAAAATTTTTTTGAAAATAGGCAAGGCTACTCTGCAGAGCTACCCTGTAGGTCAAAAACTTCGTCGAAATCGCTCTATCTAGTACGGTTTTCGAGATATAAGCATTTTTATGTTTTGCAATTTTTGCGAAAAATTCGAAAATTCAAAATGGCCGCCATTTTTGGCGAGACAAAAATTTTTTGAAAATTGGGATAACTACTCCGCAGAGATACCCTGCGGGTAAAAAATTTCGTCGAAATCACTCTATCTAGCACGGTTTTCGAGATATAAGCATTTTTGTGTTTTCCTTATTTGGAAAATTCATAATGATTAATTAATCATTAATTACTCGGCCATTTCTTAACCAATCAATGCCAAAATCTAATGATTTCCAGATTTAAATAGAATGAATGTATTTGCCAAGTTTCAGGTGAATTGATAAAATTCCTTTCAAGTTATAATCCGGACAAGCTTCCCCATCGAAAAAAGACATTTTTGGTCATGTGACCTCTCTTGATTGGTTGAAATGTCACTGCAGCATATTCAAAAAAATTCCCCAAGGCTACTGCCTAAACCTGCCAAATTTGAAAAGAATCCGCCTAACGGTTACAGAGTTATAAGGAAAACAAAATGCGGAGCCAGCAGAGCCTGAAGGTCTCCCATACACAAACAAGCGTCCCGCAAGGGACGCTTAATGAAATAATTTATCACCAACGTAATCCATCATGCCTGTAACTACCCATAATAGGATGGGGATAAAAATGGGATTATATTTCAGAAGCCATAATCTAGCAAGTCATTTATGACCCATGAGGATACTGAAAGGTTCTATGACTAAATCGTCTTGGATGTTTTTGATTTTACAACTTTTTTGAAAACCAATATGTCAAATATTGATTTATATCTATGACAGTTTTCCTTAGTTATAGTCATACAAGGAAAGGTTCAGTCTCCTTTCTTCCTATCACAGTGATTTAGACCACAATTTTCAATAGTCCAGATAATCTCTCAAATGGAGATTGTTTTGCACAGGTAACCAATGCTCTTTCATATCAAAAATACTTGCTCAAAACTGGATTTAAGAAATGTCTTCCCAAAACTGGCAACTGTAATTAAGGATTGGGAAGTCAAGGCTACCTAAAAATAGGTGTACTTTCGAGCTCAGGGGCAACCACCATTTATAAATTATAGCGATTAACTAATTTTTATTCAACTGGCCTTGATGTTGTAACCACAAATTAGGTGTAATTACATTATATTTTTGAGACTAAAAATCCACCTTAAGTAGATATTTTTCTGATGTAAAACACTTAAGTATCAAATCTGAGTGAAAACCAAGTCCATACACAAAACCTGATATAAACTCACAAACAAAGCTTGTTATATTATCCTTCAGGTGTGGGGAGAATAAAAGCCCTGATTAAGAGATCTTCACATTAAGTGTGTTTTTCTTGCATTTTTGGTAGAATATGTACTCTTACTGAAACAACAAGATACCTTGGATTTGTGATGTTCTGCAAATTGATGGGACAGCTGACACACAAATTATTTTATTCAATAAGTTGAACCCAGAAATACATATTCAGGTATATACCTGAATAAACTGCTTATGAAAAATTAAATATACAATTGTACATGATAAAATACTTTAACTTATTTAACTTACACATACCCATGTTCAAAATAGTTAACAATAACTATCTCGAGACCACCCCACATTAGAGCTCGAGACCACCCCACATTAGAGCACTCATTTTGACCAAGAACTTGCAAAAAATAAAATGTGAAGCCAAATCTTATGTGAACATGATATTTTTAGCAACCACTAATTAAAAAGTTCCATTTCTTTACTGCTATTATTTCTGTTTTACTTAATTTCTATTTATATTTTTATATTACATATGTATGCTTATTGTTTTATCTTTTTAAAAAAACCTTTAAACAATAAAGATATTGTTTTATTTTTTATGAACAGTATTTTGGCCTAAATTTGTGTTAAACATGCACAGTAATAATCATAGCACATTTTGGCAGCTACATTAGATACATACACAAAGTAAAATCCATTTTGCCGAAAGGTTGCTTAATCACAAACTACAAGGATGTAAATGTTAGCTTGGCTTTCTTTACGTTAACATTATAACTTTTTTGCTACTCAAAATATATTATTATCGTCGGACACTTATTACACATACACAACAATAGCATAGAATTTTGCATACATTACACACACACACATGCATACACATATATTTATAGCATTTTTTGAGAACATGTTGCTAGTATTTTTCATTTTATATACAGAACAATGTTTTCAGATAATATCAGGTATACATCATCTCTGCCATGGGGGACATTTCTTTTGGTAAATACAGAAAGTCATCCAGATAACTAGCAAGTTCTTCCACATTATAATCTGTTTGTAAACGGGCTTGCACTGAACATGTGCATGTGCTAATACTATCTTCCTGACTTGTATCTGACATTTTCTGCCTACCAACTCTTGACTCCACTGTTCTGTAACCACTGAACAACTGACCAGAATGCTGGATGTTACGGGTGGTTTCTCTACATAGACTATTAAATCCCTCAATATCACTGTTACTGGCTTCCCCAAAGATTGATTTTCTTTGCACAGTTCCCTTCCTGGGTGCTGCACTTTTATACCACTCCCCATTTAACTTGTGGAGTTTCAATCTAGCAGCCCGTAACACACCATTGTGGTCTTTTTGCCTGTGGTGTAGTTTGAGTTTCGCATCTTGTATTATCTTTTTGGTGTAGCGTTGTTTGCTCTGACATGCATGCACAAAGTTGAGTGTATCTGGATTGCAATGTGGACCACCATCTGGCTGACTGTTACACTGACACCTGAGATTAAGACACTGTTCAGATTTCAGAGTAAGCTGATCTAAGGCATCTCCAAATGGTAAGTCCATCACTGCATAAGGTTTGGAACGACTTCCACCTTTCATTGGCCTATCACTGGCTTTGTCTTTGGCTGGGCTTCTTGAGTTCATTTTCCTAGAATTTAAAGAGATACACTATGTAAAAAATAAAATATTGTTTCCCGCTGTGAAAAGTATATTTAAAGAACCAATCATTTCCTGTGAACGTGCTTTGTGTCAGCTGATTGTGTGTTTTGAGTCTCAGAGTAGATGTGACAGAAGAAAAGGGCACAAAAGTTGTGCCCTGGAAATGGTATTCAGAAGGAAAGTAACAAGGTAACTGTTAAGGTGTAAAGATTAGGTTAAAAACATATTTAAAGAAAATACTGCAAATGCAATAGACTTCAAGTTACAACTGATTAACTCAACAGTGAAAATCTAAAAGTAGCTATTGCTCAGCTATGCCATGAGCTACAGGTCTACAATTTCACTATGTTACAGCTGACCCATAAGATTGTACTCTAACTGCAATAGTTTTCAAGTTACAACTGATTTACTCAACAGTGAGAACCTGAAAGTAGCTATTGCTCAACTATTCTTTTACAGCTATGCCATGACCTAAAGGTCTGCTATTTCAATATGTTATAGCTGACCCAAAAGTAAGAGAAGAACATATTTAAAGAAAATACTCTAAATACAATACTTTTCAAGTTACAACTGATTCACTCAACAGTGAGAACCTGGAAGTAGCTATTGCTCAGCTATGCCATGACATGCAGGTCTGCAAATTCACTATGTTATAGCTGACCTAAAATTAGGTGAACAACTTATTTATAGAAAATACTTAAAATGCAATATTTTTCAAGTTACAACTGATTTACTTGAAAATGAGAACATGAAAATAGCTATTACACAGCTATGCCATGAGCTACATGTCTGCAATTTTACAATGTTATAGCTAATTCAAACGTAAATGAATAATATATTTAAACTAGATTGGGCCAACTCGGCGCCAACATATCCCCAGACAGGTCATCACTCACGCCACAGGTTTTGATCGGGAATTTTTTAAAACATAATTACCCATTATTATATGAACTTCAGCACATCAATCTACTCTGTTTATATCTTCCAAGGAAGATGGTGTATCCCCAGACGCCGAATACATAACTCAAATTATATTTTCAATCTTCCTGCAATGATAACTCTAAACCTATTTTCAAAGTATTTAAATGATTGATGATTGAATGTCCATTCTAAAATAATAATCCCAAAAGAGCATATCTGTTTCTATATTTGTTGACAAATAAAATATTATTTTTAACTCAACTCATCATACTTTTCAATCTTCCTTCAAAGTATTTAAATGATTGATGATTCAATGTCCATTCTAAAATTCATAATCCCAAAAGCGCATATCTGTTTCTATATTTGTTCACAAATAAAATATTATTTAAAAAAAAATTATTTATATTATTATTTTATTATATTATTTTTAGAATTTGCAAATTGTTTTCAGTTATTCATTTCCTCTATACCTATATATGTGGTCCATATATATGCAACCTAAATATGTGACACAATCTCAGTTCTGACTCCCCTTTGTGTTATATGTAATGAAGCCCACCACCTCCCACCCCCACCCCTCTCCCCTTCTCCACACCTCTCTCACTATTACACAAGATCTGCAACCCCACTGAGTTCTTTGTTTCTCATCTGATATCATTAAATACCTTTGTTTATTTAGTGTCACTCAATATAGCTGGAGGTCCCAGAGGTGGGTGGGGGGAATCCGGGTGGGGGATGCATAAATGGTAAACAAACAATCTATATAAAAGGGGTACTCAAATACAAAAAGAATTGAGAATTTTAAGTATGTGATTATCAACTGAAATGAGTTCATAACTGTAGGAGCTGTGTCAAAATTAACTGAGGCAAGTTGAATAAAACTGGGCTAGTTGAGGGTTAAAAATCCCCTACTTTTACTACATAAGGATATAATTTCATTAATATTGGGACTTAAAGCTCACTTAAAGTGTCCATTTTGTCTACTTGAATATGTTTAACCAGTTTCATTTTAAAAAGTGAAAAACTCAGCAAGCAGAGGTATAACACACAAAAATAAGTTCTTAAAAGACTAAGATAGCCATAACATTATTAATATTCAAAATTTAAATAGACAGGCATTTCCTTTTAAAAATTCAAAGATTTCAGCTCTATAACCCACATAGTTTGACAGTTACTGGGCTTTAAACTGGCATAATGTCCATAAATTGGGTTTCTGTGGGCATTTTACAATTGTTAAAGAGACCTTAGCAATTAAACAACAGATCTGAAACTTTTTGGGGGACATACATAACAAACAAAAATTATATATAATACAGTTTAAGACTTGTCACACTAAGCATTTCCAAATAACAGGGCAAAATACGGAAAAAATGTCCAAAAAGGCACTTGGGCGAGTGTCTATGGCCCTCATACACAGGTTAAATGTCTACTAAAAACCTTGATTTTCGGCATATGTAAAAAGGACATAATAATGCATTCCCAGATGGGATTTCAGCTCCATCAATCACATAGTTTAACAGTCACAGGGCTTAAAGGTGGTTAAAAAGTCCAAATATTGGGTCTCTGTGGGCCTTTTAGAGATCTCGATGTGGCTTTCAAATTAAAGCTTCAGACTTAAAATTTGTTACATACTAAGATTACACATAGAATATGTATCTAATAAAGTTTGAAACTTCTCAGACTTACCATTTCCAAGTTACAGAGCAAAATATGTGAAAAATGTCTTAAAAGGGTCACTCAGGTGGGTGTTTAAGGTCCTCATACACAGGTTAAATGTCTACTTGAAGCCTTGATTTTTGGCACATGTAAAAAGAACATAATAATGTATTCCCAGATGAGATTTCAGCTCTATCAGTCACATAGTTTAACAGTCACAGGCCTTAAAATTGGCAAAAAGTCCAAATACTGGGTCTTTATGGGGCCTTCTAGAGACCTAAATGTGGCCTTCAAATTAAAGCCTCAGACTTAAAATTTGTCACATACTAAGATTACACATAGAATATGCATCTAATACAGTTTGAAACTTCTTAGACTTACCATTTCCGAGTTACAGGGCAAAATATGTGAAAAATGTCTAAAAATGGTCACTCGGGTGGGGATTTATGGTCCTCATACACAGGTTAAATGTCTTCTTATAGCCTTAATTTTTGGCACATATATAAATAACATACTAATATCTTCCCAGATAGGATTTGAGCTCTATCAGTCACATAGTTTGACAGTCACAGGGCTTAAAAGTAGCAAAAAGTCCAAATATTGGGTCTTTGGGAGCCTTTTAGAGACCTCAATTTGACCTTCAAAATTAAAGCTTCAGACTTAAAATCTGTTACATACTAAGATTACACACAGAATATATATCTAATACAGTTTGAAACTTCTCAGACTTACCATTTCCAAGTTACAGGGAAAAAGATGTGAAAAATGTCTTATAAGGGTCACTCGGGTGGGTGTTTATGGTCCTGATACACAGGTTAACTGTCTATTAAAGGCCTAAATGTTGGGGCACATATAAGAAAACACATAGATATATTCCCAGATGATATTTAACTTAGATGAGAGACATAGTTTGAAAGCTACAGTGCTTGAAAGTGGCAAAAAGTGCATAAATTGGGTCTCTGTGGGCACTTTTGAGACCTTAAGTAGACCCCTTTGGGTAAACCTACAGCCCTAAAATTTTCTACAGACAAGGATTACATATCAAAGTTATACCTAGCGCAGTTTGAGACTCATCAGAATTACCACTTCCAAATTATAGGGCAAAATATGTGAAAAGTATAGCAAAAAATCCCCAAGTGGGGGTATTTATGGGCCTCAAACACAATTTTCTCCTCAACTTAAAGTCGTGATTTTCGGCACATGTACTAAGAACATATTAATGTGTTGTCAGGTAAAATTTCAGCCACCTGAGCATCATAGTTTGTGACCTACAGGGCTCTAAGTGGCCAAAAGTCCAATTTCTGACCTTAAGGTGGCCATAAGTTCTTTTTTACTGGGAGTTTAAGGTCACCTTAAAATAGGGATCTTCCTTTGGGCACCCTTAACATGTGTACCAAGTTTGAAAAAAAAATATTAATTTGTTTTTGAGTTATCGCGTCCACAAGGAAATTTCTATGGCGGCGGCGGCGGCGGCGGCGGCGGCGCGACGGACCTGAATCCAATATATCCCCGACTTTCGTCTGGGGATATAATAAAATTCTCTAAATGCAATAGTTTTCAAGTTACAACTGATTTACTCAACAGAGAAACCTCAAAGTAGCTATTGCTCAGCTATGCAATAAGCTACAGGTCTGCAACTTTACTATGTTATAGCTGACCAAAAACTAGGTGAATAACAGAATTAAAGAAAATACTCTAAATGCAATAGTTTTCAAGTTACAATTGATTTACTCAACAGTGAGAACCTGAAAGTAGCTATTAGTCAGCTGTGCCATGACATACAGGGCTGCATTTTCACTATGTTATGGCTGACGCAAAAGTAGGTGAACAACATATTTAAACAAAATGCTCTAAATGCAATAGTTTTCAAGTTACAAATGATTTACTCAACAGTGAGTACCTGAAAGTAGCTATTGCTCATCTATGCCATGAGCTACAGGTCTGCAATTTTACTATGTTATAAACTTATAGCTGACCCAAAAGTACACGAAAAACATATTATTCAAAATATTCTAAATGAAATAGTTTGGAAGATACAAACAATTTACTCAGCAGTGATAGCCTCAAAGTAACTATTACTCGGCTATACAATGAGCTACAGGTCTGCAATTATACTATGTTATAGCCGACCCAAAAGTAGCCGAATACATTTTTATACAAATTTCTCTAAATGCAATAGTTTTTGAGTTATAAGTGATTTTACTTATTATGAAAGGGACTGAAAAATCAGAAAGTAGCTATTACTCACTTAGCTATTGGAATAGACATCTAAATTCCATACAACGTTGTAGCTATGGAAAATGTAGCTGAATAACATATTTTAACAAAATGCTCTAACTGCAATACTTTTCAAAGTTATAAGTGATTTAGTGCATGATTTCATGAATTTAAATCCATTAAAAATTATTTTAAAAATAGCATCAGAGATGCCTGTACCCCACAGCCTAGGGAAATATTTTGAACACCATGTGATATAGAAGTACTGTATCAATACAAAGTTCAGGATACTTTCGGAGCACTGTCAGTTATATAAAGGCCCAAACTATGTTTAAATAGAGAAAATAATGTCTAAGAGAAAGATAATGCATGTAAAGATGAAGTATTAAAACAAGACAATTCAATAACAAGATGACAGCATTAATCAGTAAACTGAACATTACTATCTACATCTGGCATGGCCGAATTATGGTTTGGTTGTTTTGAATATTATCATGCATACAGAAGTGGTAATACATTCAATGAATGCTTATGTGTGGTGTTGGAGCAAAATTTGTGGCTCACTTGATGACATACTATCTGTTACAATGGGAAGTTGTAAAAGTAATATTCTTAATGAATTCTTATATGATTTTAACAGTGCTTAATTTGCATCAAAAGACAGATCCAAAGGTGCAACAAGATTTTAAAGGTCAAGGTCACTACAGCAAGGTCAAATCTCAAATCAAGGTCAGACCATGACGTTGCACACCTACACCCCCTAACCAATGTTCCTACCAGGTATCAACTTCCTACACCTTACGGTTTCCGAGATATAAACTGGACAAGATTTTAAAGGTCAAGGTCACTACGGCAAGGTCAAAGGTCAAATCAAGGTCAGACCACCTACAACCCCTAACTAATGTCCCTGCCAAGGATCAACTTCCTACACCTTATGGTTGTCGAGATATAGCCCGGACAAGATCTTCAAACTCCAGGTCACTACGGCAAGGTCAAAGGTAAAATCAAGGTCAGACCACGACATTGCACACCTACACCCCCCAACCAATGTCCCTGCCAAGTATGAACTTCCTACACCTTACGGTTTCTATTTCCCGCCGCCCGCTCGCCCATCCGGACACCATGGGTGAAAACAATACCCCAACAGCCCTTAAGGCCTGTGGGGTAAAAAGGTAGATAATTTCCTAAGAAATGCCCCGTGCGACCATCTTGTTTTTCAGAATGAGGCTAATTTTAGTCCCAGAGAAGCTTACCTCGCAATGAAGATATACTACAAATTTGATGAACCTAGCTGGTGTAGTTTCCTGCTGAGAGCGTTAACGTCCAAAATCTCTCTACATGCACTAAAGTATCCACCCGATGCATCCAGTGGATAAAATAATTTTGATTGGCTTTATATTAAGGGAGATGTTCAACTTAAAAGATACTGTAGCAGCAGCTGTGTACGCTGTATGAAAACTGGAGGCAAAACCAACTAGAGAATCGCTTGTAAAACAAATCGATTGTTTTTGAATGGCAAAAACAAAGCGTCCTGGAAAGGAGAAATAATAGCAGCTTAATCATGTAAGAAAGTTCTGCTTATAGCTCAACAAAGCCAGAATATAGGAAAAGTGGTTCATGGCCAGGGTAGTTATCTTGGATACAGTGTGTTTCAAAAATTTTGATGAAATTGCTTTATCTTGCACGGTTAAGGAGACAATTAAGGTGGTTTTGCACTTTTTGTCACAAATTTGAAAACTGACAATGACCCCCATTTTTGGGAAGGGTAAATTTTTTTTGGAAAATTGGGTGCAGTAGTTTCCTTACATACCAAAAGAAATTGCTCTATCTTGCACGGTTATCAAGCATTTTTGTGTTTTGCATTATTGAAAAAAATTCGAAAATTTAAAATGGCCACCATTTTTGGCGAGTGATATATTCGTTGAAACTTGGAAAGCCTAGTCTTCAGATACCCTGTGGGTCAAAAATTTTGCCGAATCGCTCTATCTGGCACGGTTTTCGAGATACAAGCATTTTTGTGTTTTGCAATTTTTGCGAAAAATTCAAAAATTCCAAATGGTTGCCATTTTTGGTGGGACAAAAATATTTTGAAAATTGAGTCAGCTACTCAGCAGAGTTACCCTATGGGTCAAAAATTTTGCCAAAATCCCACTAGTAAATTTTTATTTTATGCAGAAAATGGTTTCAAAAAGTACTCATATATCACTTTATCACTTAGTATTGTTCTATATGTGTACCTTATGAGCCTATATTTCCAATTTTGTGTTTTGCATTTTTTGTCAAAAATCCGAAAATTAAATGTGACCCCCATTTTGGGGGAAGAAATTTTTTTTGGACAACTGGAGAGTAGTTAGTTTAGATAACCTGTGAGTCGAAAATTTTGACGGAATCGCTCTATCTCACACGGTTAAGGCAATACAAGCAGTTTTGTGTTTTACTCATTAAGAAAATTAATGCTTAATTAATCACCCATCACCCAGTCATTTCTTAACCTGTCGTCCAGAACTTTATATGAGGAAGGTATCTGCTAAATTTCAGGTGGATAGATAAAATGCTTCGTAAGTTATCTTCCAGACAAGGACGCCCGTCCAAAAAACACATTTTTGGTCATGTGACCTCTCTGATTGGTGAAAATGTCATCGCAGCATATTCAGAAAAATTTCCCAGAGCTACTACACACACCTGCCAAATATAAAAAGAATCCGCTTTATGGCTGCGAAGCTATTGCGAAAAGAAAATCTGGATTCGGCGAATCTGGCGGAGTCGCTTCTCCAATACACAACAAGCGTCCCTCGCGGGACGCTAAATAAGCATCCCCTATTCAAGTGATGCTTAATTATGAATATCATACCCATGATAACAATGGCCAACAGGATCTCTGTTGTAAGGATATTCCATTTGATCATGTGTAGCTGGAAGATCCTCTAAATTGCTGCAAAATACATAAAACTAAGCATAAGGTTTTACACATTCACATTCAGAAATTTTATTATGATGTAACCATTGCATCAAAGAAACTGAAGAAAGAGAAAAGTTGATATTCACTCATATAAAAACAACTGATTTTTAAATTCCTGAATCAACTTTAACTAGACCTACACATCTGAGAACCGATGCAAATCTGTATCCACCAGAAAGACAACTCACCAAAGCCAGTGAACCATCATTTGACCTTGAAGGAGGGGCCAAAGGTCAAAACTGACATCAGAAGATTCCCAGCCCATTATATCCTACAAGTTGGTTTCACATTGCAACACTCTACGATCAATAATAAGCGAGTTATAAGCAATTTTAAGATTGGCTGGTACTCGTTTGACCTTGAATTAGGGGCCCAATGTCAAATCTGACCACATCAGAAGATTCCCAGCACATGATTTCCTATATGTTGGTTTGAGACTGCAAACCTCTAGCACCAATAATAAGTGAGTTATAAGCACTTTTCAGTTTGGCTATCCTCGTTTGACCTTGAAGGAGGGGCCCAAGGTCAAATCTGACCACACCCAAAGATTCCCAGCCCATGATTCCCTATGTGTTGGTTTACCACCCCAAACCTCTAGGACCAATAATAAGCGAGTTATAAGCACTTTTAGGTTTGGCTCTCCTTGCTTGACCTTGAAGGAGGGGCCCAAGGTCAAATCCGTCCACACCAGAAGATTCCCAGCCCATGATTTCACATATGTTGGTTTACCATCCCAAATCTCTAGAACCAATAATAAGCAAGTTATATGCACATTTAAGTTTGGCTATCCTCATGTCATCTTGAAGGAGGGGCCCAAGGTCAAATCTATCCACACCAGAAGATTCCAGTCTATAATTTCCTATATGTTGGTTTATCATCCCAAACCTCTAGAGCCAATAATAAGCGAGTTATAAGCACTTTTAAGTTTGGCTATCCTCGTTTGACCTTGAACAAGGGGCCCCAGGTCAAATTTGATCACACCAAAAGATTCCCAGCCCATGATTTCCTATAGGTTGGTTTACCATCCCAAACCTCTAGGACCAATAATAAGCAAGTTATAAGCACTTTTAAGTTTGGCTATCCTTGTCTGACCTTGAACGATTGGTCCAACATCAAATCTGACCACATCAGAAGATTCGCAGCACATGATTTCCTATAGGTTGGTTTCACACTGCAAACCTCTAGGGCTGATAATAAGGGAGATATAGGCACTTTTAAAGTCCGCTATTTGGGTTACTTCAGCACTCTGTGGATGACCTTGAATTACGAGCTTCAAGGTCAAATGTCTGCAAGGTTGTAGAGGACATGTATATCTGTTATACATATCACCTATGAAGAGATTCAACCTTCTACCTATGAGAAACAGCCAGTAGAAAAATGTAGATAATTTTCAAAGAAATGCCCGTGGCGGCCATCTTGTTTTTCAGAATGAGGCTAATTTCAGTCCCAGAGAAGCTTACCCCCCAATGAAGATATCCTGCAAATTTGGTGAACCTAGCTGGTGTAGTTTTCTTCTGAGAGCAGTAATGCCGAAAATCTCTCTGTGTGCTTCGGCGTAGCGAATGTTAAACCAAAGTATCCACCGGATGACTCCAGTGGATACAATAATGAGAACATGGAAGAAGCAGTTTCAAATTCACAACATTTTACTTATTCTTATGAATTATCTATTGATACTGGTATTTTTTTCAAGTGTGACCAGTCATATGAGTAGCTTTGTTGTCCACGGAACCTGAGATCACAAGTCTTTAGCTACACACAATAAACTATGCATGAGGTAAACAGTGTTCACAACTGAATTTTGAATGATTTGGATATTTACCATTGACAATCCACTTCCAATTTCTGAAAAACACTATTCAGATCGTGTGCTTCATTAGCAGTTGAAGTGTCTTCCACTGTACTTTGCTCATTCACTGAATCACGAAGCTGACTTTTATCTGACATCATTTTATGCAAGTTTCACAATTTCATCTGGAAAATAATATTTGCCTGTGTTAGTGTGTGTACTGGTAAAATTGAAGAATGTGGGTGAAGATTTGTCACAAAGTGGGGAAAAAAGTAACTAGACTGATGCCGCTCGCTTTATTGCGAGCCAGAGGTGTATCCTCAAACATAGCAAACCTGTAGAAGCATAATAAAAGACACAGAGGCTGAAGATTCCTTAAGTTATAAACATTTTTAAGTTTGGCTGTCCTTGTTTGACCTTGAAGGATGGGCCCAAGGTCAAATCTGACCACATCAGAAGATTCCTAACCCATGATTTCCTATGGGTTGTTTTTACATTGCAAACCTCTAGCACGAATAATAAGGGAGATATAAGCAGTTTTAAAGTCCGCTATGTGGGTTACTTCGGCAATCCGTGGGTGACCTTGAATTAAGAGCTTCAAGGTCAAATGTCTGCAAGGTTGTAGAGGACATATATATCTGTCATACATATCACCTATGAAGAGATTCAAACTTCTACCTATAAGAAACAGCCAGTAGAAAAATATAGATAATTTTCAAAGAAATGCCCGCGGCGCCATCTTGTTTTTCAGAATGAGGCTAATTTCAGTCCCAGAGAAGCTTACCCCCCAATGAAGATATCCTGCAAATTTGGTGAACCTAGCTGGTGTAGCTTTCCTCTGAGAGCGTTAACACTGCAAATCTCTCTACACGCGGTGGCGTCGGGGGGGGGCGTAGCGAACGCTAAACCAAAGTATCCACCAGATACTTCCGGTGGATACAATAATCCTTCACTTGAGCACAATCACTACTAAATACTTTAAAAATGTGGTATATCTGCTACTGTGGCCTAGCAGGTAACACACTCGCCTAGGAGGACGTGGGTTCAAACCCAGGTACAGGCAGATACATAGTGGCTCGGATGACCACTTAAAATGGTGGTCCTCTGTCATTGGGTCCTATCCCAAGGCTAAAGAACCTCAAGGATGTTGATAAATGGTCATCCTTGAACCTTTGTCTTTCAGTTAAGGGAATGCAAGTCACTTGAGAGCTTGGACTGTACATGGTTCAGTCGGATGGGTCAAATAGTGCTTTGAGGCCTGTAGTTTATGGAGATATTGCGCTGAGTATAAAAACCCAATATAATAAAATACAATACAAAAAACACAATACAATGTCAACAGTTTGTGCAGAAGTACCTTTAACTTGTATAAGAATGAGAAAGGAAGGCTTAAAAAGAATGCCTGAGGTAGTAAAATTAGTTTTATTAATACCTATTGACCAAGTGAACTAGAAGAATATTTTTGTTAACAAAAACTAAGCGTCCCAAAAAGGTTCACCACAATATAATATACAGCCGAAAAAGGTTTTAGAAAATAAAAACATGCAGTGCTGAGAGAAGAAGTGAAAGTTAAGCAGACAGTTTGGAAGTTTATGCATTAACATGAAAGAAAAATTTAAGCTTTATTTTGTTTTCTATGGTTATAAATTGTGAAAAGTTAATTGAATAAATGCTCTGGCTCAGAAAGCGTAAAGCATCAATACTTATAATAGGTTGAAAATTACACCATAAACCTACTTAATTAAAGAGTAACAGTGCTTTATAAATGCCATATACCTATTTACATTTTAGAGAAAGGCACAGTAAAATTTGAGCCTTTAGAAAGGCAAGAAGTTTATGACACAATGCTGTGACCACATCTATCCCAATGAGTAAATAAAAGGTCAATGTTCCCACAAGCCTATTTATATCTTATGAATAATGCTCATTTCTATTTAGATATAATTGGAAATCGGCTATTTTATGACCCCAGCTTGACGCATAAGGGATGGTCAGGGGGTAAATCTGACCGGCTATCTAGACTCTTCACATATGGTTTGCCAATACCTCTTAATACATTTTAAACTCTAAAAGCAAGAATAAAGGAGATATACGGCAAAAACACAAAATCGGCTATTTTATGACCCCAGTTTGACCCATAAGGTGTGATCCGGAGGTAAATCTGACCAGCTATCTAGACTCTTCACATACGGTTTCCCAATGCCTCTTAATACATTATAAACTCTAAAAGCAAGAATAAAGGAGATATAAGGCAAAAACACAAAATCGGCTATTTTTGACCCCAGTTTGACCCATGGGGGGGGGGGGGGGGGGGGGGGGGGGGGTAAATCTGACCAGCTATCTAGACTCTTCACATATGGTTTCCCAATACCTCTTAATACATTCTAAAGTTGTAAAAGCAAGAATACAAGTGATAAAAGGCAAAAACACAAAATAGGCGATTTTATGACCCCAGTTTGACCCATAAGGGGGGTCCAGGGGTAAATCTGACCAGCTATCTAGACTCTTCACATAAGGTTTCCCAATACCTCTTAATACATTCTAAAGCTGTAAAAGCAAGAATAAAGGAGATAAAAGGCAAAAACACCAAATCGGCGATTTTATGACCCCAGTTTGACCCATAAGGGGGGTCCAGGGGTAAATCTGACCAGCTATCTAGACTCTTCACATATGGTTTCCCAATACCTCTTAATACATTCTAAAGTTGTAAAAGCAAGAATACAAGTGATAAAAGGCAAAAACACAAAATAGGCGATTTTATGACCCCAGTTTGACCCATAAGGGGGGTCCAGGGGTAAATCTGACCAGCTATCTAGACTCTTCACATAAGGTTTCCCAATACCTCTTAATACATTCTAAAGCTGTAAAAGCAAGAATAAAGGAGATAAAAGGCAAAAACACCAAATCGGCTATTTTATGACCCCAGTTTGACCCATAAGGGGGGCTCCGGGGGTAAATCTGACCGGCTATCTAGACTCTTCACATATGGTTTGCCAATACCTCTTAATACATTTTAAACTCTAAAAGCAAGAATAAAGGAGATATACGGCAAAAACACAAAATCGGCTATTTTATGACCCCAGTTTGACCCATAAGTGGGGGTCTAGGGGTAAATCTGACCTGCTATCTTGACTCTTCACATATGGTTTCCCAATACCTCTTAATACATTCTAAAGCTGTAGAAGTAAGAATAAAGGAGATATAAGGGAAAAATTAAAGAGTAACAGTGCTTTATAAATGCCATATACCTATTTACATTTTAGAGAAAGGCATAGTAAAATTTGAGCCTTTGGAAAGGCAAGAAGTTTATGACACAATGCTGTGACCACATCTATCCCAATGAGTAAATAAAAGGTCAATGTTCCCACAAGCCTATTTATATCTTATGAATAATGCTCATTTCTATTTAGATATAATTGGAAATTGGCTATTTTATGACCCCAGTTTGACCCCTACAGGGGGGTCGGAGGGGAAATTTGACTTGCTTTCTAGACTCTCCACATATGGTTTCCTACTACCTCCCAATACATTTTATGGCTCTAAATACAATACTTAAGAAGATAATGGGGGGGGGGGGGGGTTCACATGAATTTTAAGCTTTCTGATTGGTACCTGTGAGAAAATCGTCCATAAATCGGTCAATTTTCATCGGATTGCTCCCAAAATCTAATCAGCTCGCGTTTTTTATAGTATGAACACATGTATGAAGTTACAAGCTTCTGCAGTCAGTAGATTTTCCTGAACTGCGATGACGGGCGGGTGTACCCGAAAAAACTATTTTTTGATCTGGTGACCTTGATGAAGATGAAAGGTCAAATTTAAGCATGTGGAAAAATTTTCCCACACCTAAGGTATATAACTGCCAAATATGCTTAAAAAGCTTCCAATAATAAGGGAGATATTCAAGGGAGACCATAATGCGGCGGCGGCGGCGAGGAAACTGACGCGAAACCAAATAAGCGCCCTTTTCAGGGACGCTTAATTAAGCCGACCAGCCTCTGATGAGACCTTAAGTCACTTGGTTTTTTTACTTTCATAACCAATTATGATAATAATTTCATTTATATTGAATAAAACACCTTCATTCGTACTGGATCTTAAAGTTGGCCAGAAAATAAGAATATCCCGGGCTCAAGCCCGGCGGGAGATAAAAATTCCCCAAGGCTACTGCCAAATTTGAAAAAAATCCAAAAGTTATGCCCTGCAAATGGTATTCACAAATAAAGTACAAAGTTAGCTGTTAATGTGTAAAATTGAGGTGGAAAACATATTAAAACAAAATACTGTAAATGCAATAGTTTTCAAGTTACAACTGATTTACTCAGCAGTGAGAATCTCAAATTAGCTTTTCTCAGCTTTGCACTGAGCTACAGGTCTGCAATTTTACTATGGTATAGCTGAACGAAAAGTAGTTGAATCACATACAGTATTTAAACAAAATACTATAATGCAATAGGTTTCAAGTTTCAACTGATTTACTCAACACTGAGAACCTCAAAGTAGCTATTGCTCAGCTATGCAATGAGCTACATGTCTGCAATTTTACTATGTTATAGCTTACCAAAAAGTAGGTGAACATATTTAAACAAAATTCTCTAACGGCTATAGTTTTCAAGTTATAATTGATTAACTCAACAAGTGACCACCTGAAAGTAGCTATTGCTCATCTATGCAAGGAGCTGCAAGTCTGTAATTTTACTTTGTTATAACTTATAGCTGACCCCCAAAAAAACAGTTTCAAGTTACAACATATTTACTTAACTGTGACAACCTGAAAGCAGCTAGTGCTCTGCTATGTTATGAGCTACAGTTATTCAATTTCATTATGAAATAACTGACTGAAGAGATGAATAACACATTTAAACAAAATACTGTATATGCAATATTTTTCAAGTTACAACTGATTTACTCAACAGTGAGAACCTGGATGTTGCTATTGCTCAGCTATTATGCAATGACCCATAAGCAAGTGAATGATATATTCAAACAAAATTCTCTAAATGCAATAGTTTTCAAGTTACAACTGATTTACACAACAGTGATAACTGAAAGTAGCTATTGCTCAGCTATGCAATTATCTACAGGTCTGCAATTCTGCTATGTTATAGCTGACTAAAAAGTAGATGAATAACATATTTAAACAAAATACTGTAATTGCAATAGTTTTCAAGTTACAACTGATTTACTCAACAGCGATAACCTGAAAGTAGCTATTGCCTAGCTATGCAAAAGTAGCTGTTGCTTAGCTATGCTACTAGCTACAGGTCTGCAATCTACTATGTTATAGCTGACCCTAAAGTTGATCAATAACATATTTCAAGAAAATTCCCCAAATGCAATAGTTTTCAAGTTACTCAACAGTGAAAACCTGAAAGTAGTGGTGGGAATCAAAACGGGTTACCAGGGCTTTGAAATGAACGCTTGCTTGCTCGTATGCTTGTTAGTGTACAGTAAAATTATTTACATGGTGTACATGAGGCAGAACTTGCAATTGGAAATGGCTTTCGCGAGAAAATTTTTAAGGATGTAAACATGATTTTTGCTCGATATAAAGTGAAAATGTGACATATTTCACAAAATATGTACATTTTTGTCGTTTCGATGAAGTATCAGCCATTAGGTGGCCTACAATGATGACGTTTTCAATAACCGGTTGCCAAATATTCTTTTTTGTTATTTTTGCCAGAAATGAATGAAAAAAATAGCATCAGAGATGCCCGTACCCCACAGCCTAGGGAAATATTTTCAACACCATGAGATACAGAAGTACTGTACCAGTACAAACTTCAGGATACTTTCAGAGCACTGTCAGTTATATAAAGGTCCAAACAATGTTTAAATGGAGAAATAATGTTTAAAAGAAAGATAATGCATATAAAGATGAAGTACTAAAACAAGATAATTCAATAACAAGATAACAGCATTAATCAGCAAACTAAAATTCAACACTCTTTATCTATACCTGCATGGCCCAATTATGGTTTAGATGGTTTGAATATTATCATGCATACAGAAGTGGTAATACATTTAATGAATGCTTATGTGTGGTGTTGGAGCAAAATCTGTGGCTCACTTGATGAAATTCTATCTCTTACAATGGGAAGTTATGAAAGTAAAATTCTTAATAAATTCTAATATGACTTTAACAGTGCTAAATCTGCATAAAAAAACAGACTCAAAGGTGCAACAAGATTTTATAGGTCAAGGTCACTACAGCAAGGTCAAAGGTCAAATCAAGGTCATATCATGACGTTGCACAACTACACCCCCTAACCAATGTCCCTACCAAGTATCAACTTCCTACACCTTGCGGTTTCCGAGATATAGCCCAGACAAGATTTTATAGGTCAAGGTCACTACGGCAAGGTCAAAGGACAAATCAAGGTCAGACCATGACGTTGCACACCTATACCCCCTAACCAATATCCCTACCAAGTATCAACTTCCTACACCTTACAGTTTCTGAGATATAGCCCGGACAAGATTTTATAGGTCAAGGTCACTACGGCAAGGTCAAAGGTCAAATCAAGGTCAGACCATGACGCTGCACACCTACACCCCCTAACCAATATTCCTACCAAGTATCAACTTTCTACACCTTACGGTTTCCGAGATATAGCCCGGACAAGATTTTATAGGTCAAGGTCACTACAGCAAGGTCAAAGGTCAAATCAAGGTCAGACCGTGATGTTGCACACCTACACCCCCTAACCAATGTCCCTACCAAATATTAACTTCCTACACCTTACGGTTTCTGAGATATAGCCCGGACAAGATTTTATAGGTCAAGGTCACTACGGCAAGGTCAAAGGTCAAATCAAGGTCACACCATGACGTTGCACACCTACACCCCCTAACCAATATTCCTACCAAGTATCAACTTTCTACACCTTACGGTTTCCGAGATATAGCCCGGACAAGATTTTATAGGTCAAGGTCACTACAGCAAGGTCAAAGGTCAAATCAAGGTCAGACCGTGATGTTGCACACCTACACCCCCTAACCAATGTCCCTACCAAATATTAACTTCCTACACCTTACGGTTTCTGAGATATAGCCCGGACAAGATTTTATAGGTCAAGGTCACTACGGCAAGGTCAAAGGTCAAATCAAGGTCACACCATGACGTTGCACACCTACACCCCCTAACCAATATCCCTACCAAGTATCAACTTCCTACACCTTATGGTTTCCGAGATATAGCCCGGACAAGATTTTCAAACTCAAGGTCACTACGGCAAGGTCAAAGGTCAAATCAAGGTCAGACCATGACGTTGCACACCTACACCCCCTAACCAATGTCCCTACCAAGTATCAACTTCCTACACCTTACGGTTTCTGAGATACAGCCCGGACAAACTCTTTTCCCGCCGCCCGCCCAACTACCCGCCCGCCCGCCCATCCGGACACCATGGGTGAAAACAATACCCCAACAGCCCTTAAGGGCTGTGGGGTAAAAATCGCATACCGGTTTATCATTCAAAACACTACCTGAAAGTATTTGGGGAATTCCCACAAATTTTCCCATTCGACTTTCATCAATTCCTAATGAAATATGCCGAAAAATACCACAAATAGAGTGTATAAGGTAGTGAGTTACTATTTTACTTCATTGGCGTTTCTGACGTGATATGACGTCATATGGCCACAGTCCCATGGAATAATGTTCCTTCAGTAGCGAAAGGGTTAAAGGAAATACTCTAAATACAATAGTTTTCAAGTTACAACTTATTTACTCAACAGTGATAATGTGAAAGTAGCTATTGCATAGCTATGTAATGAGTTATAGGTCTGCAGTTTTACTATGTTATAGCTGACCCAAAAGTAAGTAAACAACATGCTTAGAGGAAATACTCTTCATGCAATCATTTTCGAGTTACAACAGATTTATTCAACAGTGAGAACCTCACAGTAGCCATTGCTCAGGTATGCAATGAGCTACAGGTGTGCAATTTTATTATGTTATAGCTGTAAGCTGACCCAAAGGTAGGTGAACAACATATTTAAAGAAAATACTCTAAATTCAATAGTTTTAATGTTACAACTGATTTACTCATAAGTGATAACCTCAAAGTAGATATTGCTCAGCTATGCAATGAGCTACAGGTCTGCAATTTTACTATGTTATAGCTGACCCAAAAGTAGGTGAACAAAATATTTAAAGAAAATACTGTAATACAATAGTTTTCAAGTTACAACTTATTTACTCAACTGTGATAATGTGAAAGTAGCTATTGCTTAGCTATGCAATGAGTTACAGGTCTGCAGTTTTACTATGTTATAGCTGACCCAAAAGTAGGTAAACAACATATTTAGGGGAAATACTATTAATATTAATGCAATCATTTTCAAGTTACAACAGATTTACTCATCAGTGAGAACCACACAGTAGCCATTGCTCAGGTATGCAATGAGCTACAGGTCTGCAATTTTACTATGTTATAGCTGTAAGCTGACCCAAAGGTAGGTGAACAACATATTTAAAGAAAATACTCTAAATTCAATAGTTTTAATGTTACAACTAATTGAATCATAAGTGAAAACCTCAAAGTAGATATTGCTCAGCTATGCAATGAGCTACAGGTCTGAAATTTTACTATGTTATTGCTGACCCAAAAGAAGCTGAATAGCATATTTATACAAAATTCTCTAACTGTAAAAGTTTTTAAGTTACAAGCAATTTTACTCTTTATGGAAGGTACTGAAAGTCACAAAGTAGCTATTACTCACTTAGGTATTGAGATAGACACCCAAGTTACTCACCATGTTGTAGCTACAGAAAAAATAGCTGAATAACATATTTTGACAAAATGCACTAAATTCAATATTTTTCAAGTTATAAGTGATTTAGTTTATGAATTTTAATGTATTAAAAATTATTTTAAAAATTTAAAAAAAAATAATTAAGACAGATCCAGGCCTGATACTCACATAAGGGAATCTACAAGTGGCCTAGTACATACATGTATATGACTGATACTCACACAAGGGAATCTACAATTGGCCCAGTACATATATGCCAGATAAGAGAGAAACCCCTTTAATAGTCAACGAGAAAATACATAATTTAGTGCATGATTTCATTAATTTTAATGCATTAAAAATTATTTTAAAACTTCATAAAAAATAATTAAGACAGAACCATAACTGATACTCACATAAGGTATTCTGCTTGTGGCCTAGTACATATATGCAAGGTAAGACAGAAATCCCTCCAAAAGTCATTGAGAAAACTGTGATAAAGTGTTAAAATTTTCACATTTTGGGTGGGGGTACCTCATTTGTAATGGCTCTAGCAAACAGACGAACAAACAGATCTGCATGCCTTGAACAAATTTTCATCCTCGATAGATCAGGTATCTTTTAAAAAAACAGCATGTCTATGGGCCTTGTAGTTTTGGAGGAGAAGTTGTTCATGCGGACGTAGACACCCACGCCACAGAGTAATGACAAAATGTCAGCTGATAAGTCAGCTGACATAAAAAAAAAATAAGAAAAATACTAATACTGTTAATCTTCATGACCCTTTAAGGTAGGAACTTCACCTGTCTTTGCCAGTGTCCATAACTTCAATCTGTGCCTGTGTCCTTGTCAGTGAGGTATATGAGTGAGGTAAATCGCCGACAAGACAACTCGCAGACATCAACTCGCTGACAAATTTTTAATTAATTAATGACACATTATTTCGGTACTTTATATTTTCCGGAATTCCAAAAACAGGTGCGTTGAGGTGCGGTGTTGAAATATGAGGTGCAGTAAAATGGTGCGGCGAGGTGCGGTCATTAATATTAATGAGAAGACACGAATTTCCCCTGGGATTTCTTTGCAATATTTTATGAAATGGACGTCTAGACATAGATCAAATACTTTAAACTTGAGAACTCACGGCCATAGCACCCAAGTCATTAATATTCAGAAAGCGTAAAGCATCAATACTTATAATAGGTTGAAAATTACACCATAAACCTACTTAATTAAAGAGTAACAGTGCTTTATAAATGCCATATACCTATTTACATTTTAGAGAAAGGCACAGTAAAATTTGAGCCTTTAGAAAGGCAAGAAGTTTATGACACAATGCTGTGACCACATCTATCCCAATGAGTAAATAAAAGGTCAATGTTCCCACAAGCCTATTTATATCTTATGAATAATGCTCATTTCTATTTAGATATAATTGGAAATCGGCTATTTTATGACCCCAGCTTGACGCATAAGGGATGGTCAGGGGGTAAATCTGACCGGCTATCTAGACTCTTCACATATGGTTTGCCAATACCTCTTAATACATTTTAAACTCTAAAAGCAAGAATAAAGGAGATATACGGCAAAAACACAAAATCGGCTATTTTATGACCCCAGTTTGACCCATAAGTGGGGGTCTAGGGGTAAATCTGACCTGCTATCTTGACTCTTCACATATGGTTTCCCAATACCTCTTAATACATTCTAAAGCTGTAGAAGTAAGAATAAAGGAGATATAAGGGAAAAATTAAAGAGTAACAGTGCTTTATAAATGCCATATACCTATTTACATTTTAGAGAAAGGCATAGTAAAATTTGAGCCTTTGGAAAGGCAAGAAGTTTATGACACAATGCTGTGACCACATCTATCCCAATGAGTAAATAAAAGGTCAATGTTCCCACAAGCCTATTTATATCTTATGAATAATGCTCATTTCTATTTAGATATAATTGGAAATTGGCTATTTTATGACCCCAGTTTGACCCCTACAGGGGGGTCGGAGGGGAAATTTGACTTGCTTTCTAGACTCTCCACATATGGTTTCCTACTACCTCCCAATACATTTTATGGCTCTAAATACAATACTTAAGAAGATAATGGGGGGGGGGGGGGGGTTCACATGAATTTTAAGCTTTCTGATTGGTACCTGTGAGAAAATCGTCCATAAATCGGTCAATTTTCATCGGATTGCTCCCAAAATCTAATCAGCTCGCGTTTTTTATAGTATGAACACATGTATGAAGTTACAAGCTTCTGCAGTCAGTAGATTTTCCTGAACTGCGATGACGGGCGGGTGTACCCGAAAAAACTATTTTTTGATCTGGTGACCTTGATGAAGATGAAAGGTCAAATTTAAGCATGTGGAAAAATTTTCCCACACCTAAGGTATATAACTGCCAAATATGCTTAAAAAGCTTCCAATAATAAGGGAGATATTCAAGGGAGACCATAATGCGGCGGCGGCGGCGAGGAAACTGACGCGAAACCAAATAAGCGCCCTTTTCAGGGACGCTTAATTAAGCCGACCAGCCTCTGATGAGACCTTAAGTCACTTGGTTTTTTTACTTTCATAACCAATTATGATAATAATTTCATTTATATTGAATAAAACACCTTCATTCGTACTGGATCTTAAAGTTGGCCAGAAAATAAGAATATCCCGGGCTCAAGCCCGGCGGGAGATAAAAATTCCCCAAGGCTACTGCCAAATTTGAAAAAAATCCAAAAGTTATGCCCTGCAAATGGTATTCACAAATAAAGTACAAAGTTAGCTGTTAATGTGTAAAATTGAGGTGGAAAACATATTAAAACAAAATACTGTAAATGCAATAGTTTTCAAGTTACAACTGATTTACTCAGCAGTGAGAATCTCAAATTAGCTTTTCTCAGCTTTGCACTGAGCTACAGGTCTGCAATTTTACTATGGTATAGCTGAACGAAAAGTAGTTGAATCACATACAGTATTTAAACAAAATACTATAATGCAATAGGTTTCAAGTTTCAACTGATTTACTCAACACTGAGAACCTCAAAGTAGCTATTGCTCAGCTATGCAATGAGCTACATGTCTGCAATTTTACTATGTTATAGCTTACCAAAAAGTAGGTGAACATATTTAAACAAAATTCTCTAACGGCTATAGTTTTCAAGTTATAATTGATTAACTCAACAAGTGACCACCTGAAAGTAGCTATTGCTCATCTATGCAAGGAGCTGCAAGTCTGTAATTTTACTTTGTTATAACTTATAGCTGACCCCCAAAAAAACAGTTTCAAGTTACAACATATTTACTTAACTGTGACAACCTGAAAGCAGCTAGTGCTCTGCTATGTTATGAGCTACAGTTATTCAATTTCATTATGAAATAACTGACTGAAGAGATGAATAACACATTTAAACAAAATACTGTATATGCAATATTTTTCAAGTTACAACTGATTTACTCAACAGTGAGAACCTGGATGTTGCTATTGCTCAGCTATTATGCAATGACCCATAAGCAAGTGAATGATATATTCAAACAAAATTCTCTAAATGCAATAGTTTTCAAGTTACAACTGATTTACACAACAGTGATAACTGAAAGTAGCTATTGCTCAGCTATGCAATTATCTACAGGTCTGCAATTCTGCTATGTTATAGCTGACTAAAAAGTAGATGAATAACATATTTAAACAAAATACTGTAATTGCAATAGTTTTCAAGTTACAACTGATTTACTCAACAGCGATAACCTGAAAGTAGCTATTGCCTAGCTATGCAAAAGTAGCTGTTGCTTAGCTATGCTACTAGCTACAGGTCTGCAATCTACTATGTTATAGCTGACCCTAAAGTTGATCAATAACATATTTCAAGAAAATTCCCCAAATGCAATAGTTTTCAAGTTACTCAACAGTGAAAACCTGAAAGTAGTGGTGGGAATCAAAACGGGTTACCAGGGCTTTGAAATGAACGCTTGCTTGCTCGTATGCTTGTTAGTGTACAGTAAAATTATTTACATGGTGTACATGAGGCAGAACTTGCAATTGGAAATGGCTTTCGCGAGAAAATTTTTAAGGATGTAAACATGATTTTTGCTCGATATAAAGTGAAAATGTGACATATTTCACAAAATATGTACATTTTTGTCGTTTCGATGAAGTATCAGCCATTAGGTGGCCTACAATGATGACGTTTTCAATAACCGGTTGCCAAATATTCTTTTTTGTTATTTTTGCCAGAAATGAATGAAAAAAATAGCATCAGAGATGCCCGTACCCCACAGCCTAGGGAAATATTTTCAACACCATGAGATACAGAAGTACTGTACCAGTACAAACTTCAGGATACTTTCAGAGCACTGTCAGTTATATAAAGGTCCAAACAATGTTTAAATGGAGAAATAATGTTTAAAAGAAAGATAATGCATATAAAGATGAAGTACTAAAACAAGATAATTCAATAACAAGATAACAGCATTAATCAGCAAACTAAAATTCAACACTCTTTATCTATACCTGCATGGCCCAATTATGGTTTAGATGGTTTGAATATTATCATGCATACAGAAGTGGTAATACATTTAATGAATGCTTATGTGTGGTGTTGGAGCAAAATCTGTGGCTCACTTGATGAAATTCTATCTCTTACAATGGGAAGTTATGAAAGTAAAATTCTTAATAAATTCTAATATGACTTTAACAGTGCTAAATCTGCATAAAAAAACAGACTCAAAGGTGCAACAAGATTTTATAGGTCAAGGTCACTACAGCAAGGTCAAAGGTCAAATCAAGGTCATATCATGACGTTGCACAACTACACCCCCTAACCAATGTCCCTACCAAGTATCAACTTCCTACACCTTGCGGTTTCCGAGATATAGCCCAGACAAGATTTTATAGGTCAAGGTCACTACGGCAAGGTCAAAGGACAAATCAAGGTCAGACCATGACGTTGCACACCTATACCCCCTAACCAATATCCCTACCAAGTATCAACTTCCTACACCTTACAGTTTCTGAGATATAGCCCGGACAAGATTTTATAGGTCAAGGTCACTACGGCAAGGTCAAAGGTCAAATCAAGGTCAGACCATGACGCTGCACACCTACACCCCCTAACCAATATTCCTACCAAGTATCAACTTTCTACACCTTACGGTTTCCGAGATATAGCCCGGACAAGATTTTATAGGTCAAGGTCACTACAGCAAGGTCAAAGGTCAAATCAAGGTCAGACCGTGATGTTGCACACCTACACCCCCTAACCAATGTCCCTACCAAATATTAACTTCCTACACCTTACGGTTTCTGAGATATAGCCCGGACAAGATTTTATAGGTCAAGGTCACTACGGCAAGGTCAAAGGTCAAATCAAGGTCACACCATGACGTTGCACACCTACACCCCCTAACCAATATTCCTACCAAGTATCAACTTTCTACACCTTACGGTTTCCGAGATATAGCCCGGACAAGATTTTATAGGTCAAGGTCACTACAGCAAGGTCAAAGGTCAAATCAAGGTCAGACCGTGATGTTGCACACCTACACCCCCTAACCAATGTCCCTACCAAATATTAACTTCCTACACCTTACGGTTTCTGAGATATAGCCCGGACAAGATTTTATAGGTCAAGGTCACTACGGCAAGGTCAAAGGTCAAATCAAGGTCACACCATGACGTTGCACACCTACACCCCCTAACCAATATCCCTACCAAGTATCAACTTCCTACACCTTATGGTTTCCGAGATATAGCCCGGACAAGATTTTCAAACTCAAGGTCACTACGGCAAGGTCAAAGGTCAAATCAAGGTCAGACCATGACGTTGCACACCTACACCCCCTAACCAATGTCCCTACCAAGTATCAACTTCCTACACCTTACGGTTTCTGAGATACAGCCCGGACAAACTCTTTTCCCGCCGCCCGCCCAACTACCCGCCCGCCCGCCCATCCGGACACCATGGGTGAAAACAATACCCCAACAGCCCTTAAGGGCTGTGGGGTAAAAATCGCATACCGGTTTATCATTCAAAACACTACCTGAAAGTATTTGGGGAATTCCCACAAATTTTCCCATTCGACTTTCATCAATTCCTAATGAAATATGCCGAAAAATACCACAAATAGAGTGTATAAGGTAGTGAGTTACTATTTTACTTCATTGGCGTTTCTGACGTGATATGACGTCATATGGCCACAGTCCCATGGAATAATGTTCCTTCAGTAGCGAAAGGGTTAAAGGAAATACTCTAAATACAATAGTTTTCAAGTTACAACTTATTTACTCAACAGTGATAATGTGAAAGTAGCTATTGCATAGCTATGTAATGAGTTATAGGTCTGCAGTTTTACTATGTTATAGCTGACCCAAAAGTAAGTAAACAACATGCTTAGAGGAAATACTCTTCATGCAATCATTTTCGAGTTACAACAGATTTATTCAACAGTGAGAACCTCACAGTAGCCATTGCTCAGGTATGCAATGAGCTACAGGTGTGCAATTTTATTATGTTATAGCTGTAAGCTGACCCAAAGGTAGGTGAACAACATATTTAAAGAAAATACTCTAAATTCAATAGTTTTAATGTTACAACTGATTTACTCATAAGTGATAACCTCAAAGTAGATATTGCTCAGCTATGCAATGAGCTACAGGTCTGCAATTTTACTATGTTATAGCTGACCCAAAAGTAGGTGAACAAAATATTTAAAGAAAATACTGTAATACAATAGTTTTCAAGTTACAACTTATTTACTCAACTGTGATAATGTGAAAGTAGCTATTGCTTAGCTATGCAATGAGTTACAGGTCTGCAGTTTTACTATGTTATAGCTGACCCAAAAGTAGGTAAACAACATATTTAGGGGAAATACTATTAATATTAATGCAATCATTTTCAAGTTACAACAGATTTACTCATCAGTGAGAACCACACAGTAGCCATTGCTCAGGTATGCAATGAGCTACAGGTCTGCAATTTTACTATGTTATAGCTGTAAGCTGACCCAAAGGTAGGTGAACAACATATTTAAAGAAAATACTCTAAATTCAATAGTTTTAATGTTACAACTAATTGAATCATAAGTGAAAACCTCAAAGTAGATATTGCTCAGCTATGCAATGAGCTACAGGTCTGAAATTTTACTATGTTATTGCTGACCCAAAAGAAGCTGAATAGCATATTTATACAAAATTCTCTAACTGTAAAAGTTTTTAAGTTACAAGCAATTTTACTCTTTATGGAAGGTACTGAAAGTCACAAAGTAGCTATTACTCACTTAGGTATTGAGATAGACACCCAAGTTACTCACCATGTTGTAGCTACAGAAAAAATAGCTGAATAACATATTTTGACAAAATGCACTAAATTCAATATTTTTCAAGTTATAAGTGATTTAGTTTATGAATTTTAATGTATTAAAAATTATTTTAAAAATTTAAAAAAAAATAATTAAGACAGATCCAGGCCTGATACTCACATAAGGGAATCTACAAGTGGCCTAGTACATACATGTATATGACTGATACTCACACAAGGGAATCTACAATTGGCCCAGTACATATATGCCAGATAAGAGAGAAACCCCTTTAATAGTCAACGAGAAAATACATAATTTAGTGCATGATTTCATTAATTTTAATGCATTAAAAATTATTTTAAAACTTCATAAAAAATAACTAGATTGGGCCAACTCGGCGCCAACATATCCCCAGACAGGTCATCACTCACGCCACAGGTTTTGATCGGGAATTTTTAAAAACATAATTACCCATTATTATATGAACTTCAGCACATCAATCTACTCTGTTTATATCTTCCAAGGAAGATGGTGTATCCCCAGACGCCGAATACATAACTCAAATTATATTTTCAATCTTCCTGCAATGATAACTCTAAACCTATTTTCAAAGTATTTAAATGATTGATGATTGAATGTCCATTCTAAAATAATAATCCCAAAAGAGCATATCTGTTTCTATATTTGTTGACAAATAAAATATTATTTTTAACTCAACTCATCATACTTTTCAATCTTCCTTCAAAGTATTTAAATGATTGATGATTCAATGTCCATTCTAAAATTCATAATCCCAAAAGCGCATATCTGTTTCTATATTTGTTCACAAATAAAATATTATTTAAAAAAAAATTATTTATATTATTATTTTATTATATTATTTTTAGAATTTGCAAATTGTTTTCAGTTATTCATTTCCTCTATACCTATATATGTGGTCCATATAAATGCAACCTAAATATGTGACACAATCTCAGTTCTGACTCCCCTTTGTGTTATATGTAATGAAGCCCACCACCTCCCACCCCCACCCCTCTCCCCTTCTCCACACCTCTCTCACTATTACACAAGATCTGCAACCCCATTGAGTTCTTTGTTTCTCATCTGATATCATTAAATACCTTTGTTTATTTAGTGTCACTCAATATAGCTGGAGGTCCCAGAGGTGGGTGGGAGGAATCCGGGTGGGGGATGTGGTCTGAGCATAAATGGTAAACAAACAATCTATATAAAAGGGGTACTCAAATACAAAAAGAATTGAGAATTTTAAGTATGTGATTATCAACTGAAATGAGTTCATAACTGTAGGAGCTGTGCCAAAATTAACTGAGGCAAGTTGAATAAAACTGGGCTAGTTGAGGGTTAAAAATCCCCTAGTTTTACTACATAAGGATATAATTTCATTAATATTGGGACTTAAAGCTCACTTAAAGTGTCCATTTTGTCTACTTCAATATGTTTCACCAGTTTCATTTTAAAAAGTGAAAAACTCAGCAAGCAGAGGTGGGTGGGGGGAATCCGGGTGGGGGATGTGGGTTGGGACTTAGTTTAGTTTATTAGTTTATTATAGTGACATGTATTATGTTGACAAGGATTATACAAAAACTATTGAAGTAATACCCAGCCCTATATGGGCTTATAAGTCACTTTAAATAGAGAGTTAATAACAAACAGAGCAAACATATTTTGAGGTAAGATACAGTAAATAAAGACAGCAATTCAATACATAAAAATTAACAATATAATTTACTTTTTCTTTCTTGCCACAAATCAAAAATAAAATTAATAACCATATTGACATTCATATGAGTTAATACCCTTGATAATTGATCTATTAATAATTCAGATTTATCTATATTTAAAATTTTGAAATATTTCATACGAATCAGCTCTAAAGCTGGACAAACACAAACAAAATGTATCTCATCTTCTACATCTTTTTTACACAGTTTACATGTTCTCTCAAAGAGATGGAGTGCTACAGCAAAAATGGTAAACAAACAATCTATATAAAAGGGGTACTCAAATACAAAAAGAATTGAGAATTTTAAGTATGTGATTATCAACTGAAATGAGTTCATAACTGTAGGAGCTGTGTCAAAATTAACTGAGGCAAGTTGAATAAAACTGGGCTAGTTGAGGGTTAAAAATCCCCTAGTTTTACTACATACGGATATAATTTCATTAATATTGGGACTTAAAGCTCACTTAAAGTGTCCATTTTGTCTACTTGAATATGTTTAACCGGCGTTTAACCAGTTTCATTTTAAAAAGTTAAAAACTCAGCAAGCAGAGGTATAACACACAAAAATAAGTTCTTAAAAGACTAAGATAGCCATAACATTATTAATATTCAAAATTTAAATAGACAGGCATTTCCTTTTAAAAATTCAAAGATTTCAGCTCTATAACCCACATAGTTTGACAGTTACTGGGCTTTAAAGTGGCATAATGTCCATAAATTGGGTTTCTGTGGGCATTTTACAATTGTTAAAGAGACCTTAGCAATTAAACTACAGATCTGAAACTTTTTGGGGGACATACATAACAAACAAAAATTATATATAATACAGTTTAAGACTTGTCACACTAAGCATTTCCAAATAACAGGGCAAAATACGGAAAAAATGTCCAAAAAGGCACTTGGGCGAGTGTCTATGGCCCTCATACACAGGTTAAATGTCTACTAAAAACCTTGATTTTCGCCATATGTAAAAAGGACATAATAATGCATTCCCAGATGGGATTTCAGCTCCATCAATCACATAGTTTAACAGTCACAGGGCTTAAAGGTGGCAAAAAGTCCAAATATTGGGTCTCTGTGGGCCTTTTAGAGATCTCGATGTGGCTTTCAAATTAAAGCTTCAGACTTAAAATTTGTTACATACTAAGATTACACATAGAATATGTATCTAATAAAGTTTGAAACTTCTCAGACTTACCATTTCCAAGTTACAGAGCAAAATATGTGAAAAATGTCTTAAAAGGGTCACTCAGGTGGGTGTTTAAGGTCCTCATACACAGGTTAAATGTCTACTTGAAGCCTTGATTTTTGGCACATGTAAAAAGAACATAATAATGTATTCCCAGATGAGATTTCAGCTCTATCAGTCACATAGTTTAACAGTCAAAGGCCTTAAAATTGGCAAAAAGTCCAAATACTGGGTCTTTATGGGGCCTTCTAGAGACCTAAATGTGGCCTTCAAATTAAAGCTTCAGACTTAAAATTTGTCACATACTAAGATTACACATAGAATATGCATCTAATACAGTTTGAAACTTCTTAGACTTACCATTTCCAAGTTACAGGGCAAAATATGTGAAAAATGTCTAAAAATGGTCACTCGGGTGGGGATTTATGGTCCTCATACACAGGTTAAATGTCTTCTTAAAGCCTTAATTTTTGGCACATATATAAATAACATACTAATATCTTCCCAGATAGGATTTGAGCTCTATCAGTCACATAGTTTGACAGTCACAGGGCTTAAAAGTAGCAAAAAGTCCAAATATTGGGTCTTTCGGAGCCTTTTAGAGACCTCAATTTGACCTTCAAAATTAAAGCTTCAGACTTAAAATCTGTTACATACTAAGATTACACACAGAATATATATCTAATACAGTTTGAAACTTCTCAGACTTACCATTTCCAAGTTACAGGGAAAAAGATGTGAAAAATGTCTTATAAGGGTCACTCGGGTGGGTGTTTATGGTCCTGATACACAGGTTAACTGTCTATTAAAGGCCTAAATGTTGGGGCACATATAAGAAAACACATAGATATATTCCCAGATGATATTTAACTTAGATGAGAGACATAGTTTTAAAGCTACAGTGCTTGAAAGTGGCAAAAAGTGCATAAATTGGGTCTCTGTGGGCACTTTTGAGACCTTAAGTCGACCCCTTTGGGTAAACCTACAGCCCTAAAATTTTCTACAGACAAGGATTACATATCAAAGTTATACCTAACACAGTTTGAGACTCATCAGAATTACCACTTCCAAATTATAGGGCAAAATATGTGAAAAGTATAGCAAAAAATCCCTAAGTGGGGGTATTTATGGGCCTCAAAGACAATTTTCTCATCAACTTAAAGTCGTGATTTTCGGCACATGTACTAAGAACATATTAATGTGTTGTCAGGTAAAATTTCAGCCAGCTGAGCATCATAGTTTGTGACCTACAGGGCTCTAAGTGGCCAAAAGTCCAATTTCTGACCTTAAGGTGGCCATAAGTTCTTTTTTACTGGGAGTTTAAGGTCACCTTAAAATAGGGATCTTCCTTTGGGCACCCTTAACATGTGTACCAAGTTTGAAAAAAAAATATTAATTTGTTTTTGAGTTATCGCGTCCACAAGGAAATTTCTACGGCGGCGGCGGCGGCGGCGCGACGGACCTGAATCCAATATATCCCCGACTTTCGTCTGGGGATATAATTAAGACAGAACCATAACTGATACTCACATAAGGTATTCTGCTTGTGGCCTAGTACATATATGCAAGGTAAGACAGAAATCCCTCCAAAAGTCATTGAGAAAACTGTGATAAAGTGTTAAAATTTTCACATTTTGGGTGGGGGTACCTCATTTGTAATGGCTCTAGCAAACAGACGAACAAACAGATCTGCATGCCTTGAACAAATTTTCATCCTCGATAGATCAGGTATCTTTTAAAAAAACAGCATGTCTATGGGCCTTGTAGTTTTGGAGGAGAAGTTGTTCATGCGGACGTAGACACCCACGCCACAGAGTAATGACAAAATGTCAGCTGATAAGTCAGCTGACATAAAAAAAAAATAAGAAAAATACTAATACTGTTAATCTTCATGACCCTTTAAGGTAGGAACTTCACCTGTCTTTGCCAGTGTCCATAACTTCAATCTGTGCCTGTGTCCTTGTCAGTGAGGTATATGAGTGAGGTAAATCGCCGACAAGACAACTCGCAGACATCAACTCGCTGACAAATTTTTAATTAATTAATGACACATTATTTCGGTACTTTATATTTTCCGGAATTCCAAAAACAGGTGCGTTGAGGTGCGGTGTTGAAATATGAGGTGCAGTAAAATGGTGCGGCGAGGTGCGGTCATTAATATTAATGAGAAGACACGAATTTCCCCTGGGATTTCTTTGCAATATTTTATGAAATGGACGTCTAGACATAGATCAAATACTTTAAACTTGAGAACTCACGGCCATAGCACCCAAGTCATTAATATTCATGAGAAGATATGATGACACAGATTTCCCCTAGGTTTCCCTTGAATATTTTATAAAATGGAAGCATAGACGAAGATCAACTACTTTAAACTTGAGAACTCATGCCCTTACACCCAAGTAATTAATATTTATGAGAAGATATGAGGACACAGATTTTCCTTGGTGATTTCCTTGCAATATTTTATAAAATGGAAGCATCAACAGAGATCAAATATTTTAAACTTGAGAACTCATATTTGTACATAGTTTCTTCTGCTCCACCCCTATACTTTTAAGAGCCAATCAACATAGAGGTGGGGTGAGGTGCTATTCCGGAAAAAACTCCAATGTAAGTTGTATTAGAAATTAATAACTTATTCAAAAGTATTTTCAAAATTCTAAGTTGGAATTATTGATAAGAAACTATTAAGGTTTCATGAGGCTTCAAAATCTTTTGTTTAATAAACAAGGTGACTGGTTGTATAGTGATGTTGTGAGAGTTTGAGCCAATCAGCATGGAGGTGCGGTAAGAGGTGCTATTCTGGAAAAATTCCAATATATGTTATAGTGGATATAATTACAATATTTCACCTTTAAAGGAGTGACTACATTTGAAAGTAGGGATTATTACAAAAAAAATTATCATTTATAACATATATTTGATATTCTCAAATGAGATGGAATAATGTGAAACTCTGAATTTCCAAATTACATCACCCTAAAATAGGCTGCTATACTCAGAGGTTTATGAAAGGTGTGTAGCATTTAATCCCCACCCCAATACTGTTAAGAGCCAATTAGCATGGAGGTGCGGTAAGAGGTGCTATTCCAGAAAAAATTCTGATTCCAATTCTATAATGTACCCATTATTACCCCATTTTTTTTTTGCTGAAAAGACATTACAATATTCAAATAATCATCTATGCAAGTCTTCATAAAGACAAAGCACGTTTTCATTGTAAAAGAAGATGAATTTATCTATCATGTTGTTGTGTGAAAGGTCTGTTAAGTTGCACACATACTTAAACTTGAGAAGTTTTATCACATTTTCGTAACATAAGATGTTTTAATGAAGGGAAATAAATGATTGCAGATATTTACTGCACTTTAGAGCAATTTATGGCACTATTTTAGTGTGACAAAAGCTACAGGCGTCATTTGTGCAAGTAAATAATCTGTCAGCGAGTTGGTTTGTCGGCGACTTGCAGGTAATTCATCAGTGAAAGTGACATCCTTATTTCGTTTCCTTATTCCCACCCCCACCGTGTCCATGAAAGATCAGAAACCATCTATGAACTGACATGGATATTAACTTTCAAGGGCATGGGTATTGATAGGTGTAGTTATCTATAATACTTTGATGCGGTTTATTCTTTTCACGGGCACGGATACAGACGAACAAGGACAGGTGAAGTTTCTCGTTATCATTAGGCGTATTCCGGTGGTACTTATTTCTCTAAACCACGCCCACCTGCGCAGTGGATAAAATAATTATTGCAATAAGTACCACCAGAATGAAATAAGTAAGTACTGGGTATATAAAATGGCGGCAAATGATCCTATTGGTAGTTCTTTTCTTAAAGTGTAAACAAACCTTGGACAGCACATAAACAAATGCACATGGTTTGCGAAAATAGGTGAATTTTGTGTCTCCATCTGCATAACTAAAATGACTATATCTGAAAATACTTCACGGATTTCTACCAAATAAAAAGCAACAGAAAAAGTAATAAATTTCCTTTGAAGTGAAACTAGAAATATTGTTTATATTTGTAAATTTTCAGTTATGCTCATATTTGTGGTGTTTGTAATAAAGTATTGTAAATATGTCTCAATAATTGTACTGCTTCCCTGCATAAGTTGGCCGCGGGTCGTAAGTTGGCCGCCATCACCATATTTTGAAATTTCTATAAATCTAAAGGCCTGTATCATTCTTGAATGGTCTATTATGGTAAAATTTATTACAACTACCACTTTTAAAACCTGTGCAACCACACATTTGTCTATTTGATACATTTAAATGAGTGGCGGCCAACTTACGACCCGCGGCCAACTTATGCAGGGAAGCAGTAGAGTGATCACGTGACCTATTCACCAAAGAAATCTGGCGAGATATGTCTATCACTTCAATACTTATTTTAGTCATTGGAAAGTACCACCGGAAGACAAATAAATAAGTATTGTGAACAAAAATAAGTATATGAAGTGACCACCGGAATACGCCTTTTGTCACCACCCGTGAGGATCACATCGCGGAGGAATTGTATGCATTAAAATATGGCTCACACTTTTTGGTTAGTACACTAAAATTTAAGGTCATATGATTTGTGTAAAACACTTACACTTTAAATAAAATTTGCTGCTGGCTGCAATGTGTATCAAACAAACGTTTAGGAAAATATGAATCAACAAAAACAAACGAAAAGGTCAAGGTCCTGAATCATTCCGAAATAAATCATAGACTAATTTTGCTTAAATATCTTTAGCTTTAGCTTTAAAAGAACTTTAAAATCAAACACACAAGTGTCACTAACAACAAGGCACAAAAATATAATTCCTTTAAGTCTAAAAAGTCAAATTTTTTAATTTCTAAAAATTGATGCGATAAAAATAAAAGTTACTAAATTATTCTATGTAACACATCTGAAATATGATTATGGCTACAATTTAAAATATTGATATAATAGCAATAAAAAACACTTTATGTAGCAATTTGCCAACAGTATTAATGTTTTTAGTTTGAGTCAAATTATGTGTGGAATATTATGGTTATATCACTGGGGTAAATTCATCCAGTAACATGTCAACTTTTCCAGTAACATGTTAATTTTTCAAATTCTTAAACTGTTTGCACTCCTCTTGATGTTATCGCACCAGTACTCAATAATACTGCTGCGCGCTCGTCCGTTATTCGCCGGAAATTTGTGAATTATCTGGGGTTATAAATCACTAAACTGAGGACTTTATTTCTATTATAAAGACCGGTTTCATTTATTAATCCATAAATATTATTGTAAATATGCTTCAAAACACACCTAGTTGTCGCACTATATTTTGTCTGTATCGTTTGGTCCTGTATTATCGACGATCGTCCAATTATTGCCTCAGATAATTGTACGCAAAAATATGCGCACTGCATTGTTTTCTGTAGTCTGCGCACTTCCGGTCTTTATAATTAGTTGTAGATCACTATATTTATTTCATCTGGCTTAAAATATGTGATTTAAACTAGATCAACATAAAATTAGTTTTTGGTAAATTTGAAAATGTTTTGCCAATTGCATGGCTCATGTGTTTAAACAGCTTTATTGTAGAACCAGACTATATAATCACAGACTACAGTAATATATTCTTGTGAATTAATCATTGGCATAAACAATTTAGTTTCTGCACTTATAGGAAAGACATCTCATTTTAGTATTGACTCTAAATAATAATATAAAAGTTCAAAATATTGAGATTTATGGTGCAAAAGCATGCTTGTATGTAAGACAACTTGAATTGCATGGGTGTTGCCCATTCTTAATTAACTATTGTTCATCCTGCAAGTCAGAAGCATGTTCGATTCATCTTATTCTTGCATAATGAAAAGAAAGTTCTTTTAAAAAACACACTTTCTATGTCTTTACCAAAATTAATTCGATCATAAAAGTTAATTACCAAACAATAGACTATGCTAAGTCAATGTGAGGCAGTACCTCTGACATTGTACGATAGGATGTTTTGTAAGTCATAGGCTGTGACTAATTCACATCACTAATGAGTAAGTGAACTGTACCTCATGGGAATGAACCAACCTTATTTACTTAAGTTAGGACCAAGTATTACATTAATTACAGAATGAGAGATAGTAGTTTAAATATCCATTGATTATGATTTTAACAATTTCACCTTTTATTTTTTTACTGTAAATGGAAAAAGATCCTTATTATAGTTCAAATTCATCTTATTTTAGTTTCATAAAATTTCTCTTATATGCATGGTTTAGGCTGTATTTGTATACATGAATCATCTGTGACTGAGGTGCCACCTATATCCATCTATATCCTGTCCAGCCATATATAGCTGTCATTAGCCATTTATTGCTGCAAGTAGCCTTACACATATATAATAACTAGTGCTGTCACTCGCCAGTGCAAATAAACATCAAATATCTCCCACGTTGGTCGACCGAGTACCGACATATGTCGACTTCATAAGCTCACCTCAAAACGAAGCTGTTCAGTTGAAATGTAAAATAATATTGTTTTTCTCACCTGATTACACCATTTTACTGCCATATTAGTCTTTTTATTTTGGTTGTTTATGCATCATTAAATGCAGGAACACTCTGAAAACCATCAGTATATTAAAATAATTATGTAATTCCAACTTAATAAAATGCTGTATAATGGCCATATTATAACATCTACGCCTCAAATAAATTAGAACTACAGTGTTTTTACACATTATTTGAAAGCTTCACGTCAATTAAATTGACTTACCAAGTGCGAAAAAAAAATTAAGATGCAATTCCGAAATTACATTCGAGCAATGAATTAATGCTTTCCTCATAGGTCATGTGACTCCATTTGTATGGACTAGGTTGTCAAAACGCCGAAAATATATTTCAAAATGCTGGATAATCCTTCAATTTTAAAAGATATTCCATCATTATTATATAAATATGCTAATATCTTTGCAATCGGATTTGAAAAAACAGTTCCGATTATCGCTCATAATAGACCTAGTAAACGATAGTATCGGAAGTAGCGAATGTTGCGACAGCACTAATAATAACCATAAGCAGCAACCTATATGCATGTCCTTTATATTGTATATTAATCCCAACTTTGAAGCTAATGTTGGTGATTTTGAAGGCTTTGAGTTAGTGAGTTAGCATAAGACTGAGTAGTGAGTGAAAAATTCCTGTACATAGGTGAGAAATGCGGAATTCTATGTGTTGGACAACTGTCCACCTATGAGAGTATGAGATATTATGCTGCTGTAATCCATCACAATAATTTAAACTTAAATTTATCTAGAAATAAAACATTTTAGCATACAAGTTGGAAATATTTTAATACCATATGCTATGAACTTGTTATGAGTTGACAATGACACTGTTCAAGCTATTGATAAAAGGAGAATGATAATACTTGTAGACCACATGTATTCAATACTATATTTAACCACACCAATCTCAGAGGTCCTCCATGCATGTCTTTGAAATATCCAGATATAACATGGCACTGAAATTGTTTGAATTCTGTCTTCATGTAGGATCTCAGACCATGAATAAGAATAATTCTCTGAAATAACCATGACAGGGAGAACATGTTCTGTGCTGGTAAGAGTAAATAACACACCTTTTGATTATCATATTATTTTTTTTTTTTTATTTTGATGCAGAAACATTTTTCTCAAAGTCAAAGTTGATGTTTTACGTCTCGTTCAACAGCCATGATCATATCGGGACAGGTCCACAGCATTGCCACTTGTGAGACTCAAACCCAAAGAGGTGACAGCCTATGATTAGATGGCAAACTTACTAACCACTAGGCCACAGAGGACCTTATTTTTCTCAAACACTATAACACTAAATCAAAGTTTATTCTGATTAGTAATCCAAATGTTCTCCAGGACAAGTCAAGATTCGAGAATACAATGTACATTAGTGTAAAATGAAAATAAAAGTATTAAAATTAGCAAATTAAAAAAAATCTTTAGTATTATAGAAGATGCTTTACTATGTAAGCTTGCAGAACAATAGCTTAAGCTAAGGTTGTTTCAAAAATTATTTTTGGACATAGTCAATTCTGTGAAATCAGCAAATCTCATCTGAAACAATCTTAACCCTTTCAAGATTCTACAATAATGTTGATATTCAGAGTACAATCATGTAAAACGGCAGCTCATAAAAAAGAGTTGCATTTTATATCACTGAAACAACATACTTTTCATCTAGTTATTTTGTGTAGTGACAAATATTTACAAATCTCTGCATAATTAATCTCCATTATTTTATTCAAACTTTTAAAAGATATGAAAACTGAAAGAAAATTAAGAACTTAAAGAATCAGTCAAATATTCAAGTAAAAACCATCCAGAACAGAAATAACAGAAAAGGACTTTCACAACTGTAGCCCCCATAAAACACTTTAAAGATATTTCATTTAATGTTATTAAGATATTCATGTATTTAATGACTGCATTATTTACAATAATTTTAACCTTTTTAGCTTTTATGTTGCTTAATTTATTGTTAAATCTTGTACCTCTTTTCTGTATTTTTATAGGCCAAAAGGAACCTGAGCTTATGGGTTCAATTTAGTTCATAGTGTGCCACAGTGGCATAGTGGTAATACAGTACCCTCCCACCTCTGAGAAGTTATTATTAGTACGACTACCAATAACAAGCCTATGCCCAATTGACGAATTTATGAGGATAAGTGCAAAAGAGATGAGCTTTTAAATCTTTTTATGAATGTAAAATATTGTGATGAAAATTATGAAAGACACTGAATATAAATTTGTCGATGTTTCGAGCTGTTTACGTATTATCTATATGACGTTTCCAAGTGGGTAGAAATATTCATAATTTCAGCAAGAACAACAGACTACTAAGATGATGTAAATTGTAACTGATACAGAATTCCATGTCAAAGTAGTAGTACTCCTGTTAAGAGACTTTAGACTTAGGTTTGTTGCAGAGTTGTCTAAACTGATGGTCGGAATTGCTCTTCACATAAAATGATGACGTAAACAACCACAATAAACGTCAGCACAACAGAAAGAACATAAGTATCTAGCCTGGATTTTACAAACATATTTTGGCACAAATGAAAGAAACGATGGAAGTCAATGAAGTTCTCGGATTGCAGTTTGTCATTCCAGTGGCGGCTGTTGTAGTATGTGCACTCCTGGTTTTTGTTTTTGGTTTTAAGCGAGTACCAGAGCCTAAATTTGAATATGACTCTTCAGATGACAGGAAAAAGAAGGGAAAAACTAAAAAGGTATGGTCATTCTTAACTTTTTCAAAGCATTAATTAATATTCTTGTAAGTAAATTTTTAAGCTTAATGTATTTTAACATAACATTTAGTGGTGGTGGACCAGTTCACGCCCGGGTACCAATTCACGCCCACCCCTAAATTTATCCAAAACAATCACAGTTAAACAATAAATAACAAATGTGCATGATCAATTTGATGATTATCTATGATGTGGTAAACATCTTCTCTATGAAAAATTATTACTCTTCAAGAAAATTGAGGGTGGGCGTGAATTGGTACCCGGGCGTGAACTGGTCCACCACCACTAGACGTGGTTACCTCGGCTCTACTTTACTTGCGTGTAGAGCCGTGGCACGACCTTATATAGAACTGGAGATTTGCATAAAACACATACTCCATACAAATGTGTACAACCAACTGTTCCCACAATTACTTTGTTATATTTCCTCCAACAATCAGTCAATATGCAAACATAGTTAACTAAAAATAAAAGACATTTCCTCATTTTCAATGTTTTTTTACCATTTCTCTAAAAATTTGAAGATGTTACTTTATTAAAAAAGTTGTGTAAAATAGCATGTATTTTATACACATGGTGTATTTTACTGTGTCCTTAGCTTAATATCAATTGTTTTTAACTACATTATACCATTTCCAGTCATTTCATCAAGTTTTATTCAACAGAAAAGGATTTTATGCAAATCTCCAGTTTTATGTGGGGTCGTGCCACGGCTCTACACGCAAGTAAAGTAGAGCCGAGGTAACCTCGTCTACATAACATTGAGCTTTCAATGTGCACATTTTTCAGTGAAGATTCTTGAAGTAAAAAATGTTACTATACAGATCTCTCTTATGTCAACTAAATTAACAGGTTGACCTTTTATTTCCAGGTTTCTTACAAAGATGCTATTTTGCATAGAAATTGTCATTAAAGTTGTTTATTAATTATTCTCAAGAATGTAAAGGTAGATATGGTCTAAGGATGAAGAAAAAGTGTATCAAATTTACAGCATGCTTGTAATTAAGAAAAGAGGATTCATTGGCAAATGGTGATTTGTGCCTTTTCTCCATGGCAATGGATTTAAATATTGTTCAATAACATTTGTAGCAATTAAAATGACGAACGTCCATTGTAAAAGCACTTTAAATGTTGACTCTATGCCAAACAAGATTTCCCAAAATGTTCTTAAATGAAAAAAAAAATGAACACATAAAAAGTAAGCCATATGTTAGTTCAACTTAGTTATAGCCTTGTAGGGCAAACTTTTCGCCAAAGGTGTGATCCACTTCTGCATTTCACTGTGAAACACTTTACATAAAAAACTGAAACAAACATATGTTGAATATATTAAGTGATATCTCTGATATAAAACAAAGATTTGATTACTGGTCTTAAACCAACTTTTAACAAAAAATATGTAGCCTTAGACTTTATCCAGTAAATAATATAATTGAAAATTATTTAAAAATAAAATTGCAGTGTATTAGGTATTTCCTGAAAGTATTGACCTAATTTTGTAGTTCATCCTACATTGTTTTATATAAATCAGGTTTCTTTAAGTTTTAAATATTTTTCTGTGTCAAAAATTACTAGTGCTTAAGTTTTGCAAAATATGTGTTATGTATTACTTTTTGATTGGATATTGCTAACAAAAAGTGCTCTTCATTACTTTATATTGGTCTCTTATTGCAGAAAGAGAAAACACTTCAATCAAATGGCCATATTGTTAATGTTGATCCAGTAAAAGTAAGCAGCAAACCACAACAGACTACAGAGAAGAGAGAAGTAACTCCGAAAGTGAAGGTATGGCATCTTCAGTGGTTTTGGTCATGCATAGAGTGATTACGACTTAGGAAATGTTTTCTTATTGCTTGAAAATTATTTGCAAATAAACTTAGAATTTTAATCCATTCCACCAGATATTTTCACTGTTGACTTTTGAATAACTAATATGGGTGTTGGTATATTATGTTTTAATATCATTTGTTGTAAATTATTAGTTCTGCATAATGATTGTTACTGACCTTAAAAGAGTATTTATGTCACACTGGCCCCATTCAGAGTCAGTGAAGTTATAGTTATTCAACAGTAATATTAAAATTTTAAGGAAAACTGTGTTAAAGCTGTGCCAAACGACTGTTCAGAAATTTTTTCTGAGGCCAGAAAAGTGTTTGAACATATTCATGGACTTAAGAACAATTTTTACCACACGGCCCTTAAGGCTGGTCAGTTAGGTTTTCACCCCTGGCATCTGGATGGGTGGGTGGCGGTAAAAGTTTGTCCAGGCTGTATGTCAGAAACCTTAAGGAAGTTAATACTTGGTTGGGACATTCTTTCGGAGTGTAAGTGTGCAATGTCATGATGTGACCTTGATTTGACTTTTGACCTTGCCATAGTGACCATGAGTTTGAAAATTGTGTCCGGAACTGTAAAGCATAGGAAGTTGACACTTGGTAGAGACATTGGTTAGGGGGTGTAGGTTTGCAGTATCAAGGTGTGACCTTGATTTGACCTTTGCCATAGTGACCTGGACCTTTAAAATCTTCTTGGGGATGTATCTCGGGACCTGTAAGATATAGAAGGTTGATACTTGGTGGGGATTTTGGTTAGGGGGTGTAGTAGTGAAACATCATAGTGGGACCTAAGTTGACCTTTGACCTTGCTGTAGAGACCTTGACCTTTAAAATCTTGTCCGAAATATTTCTCACAATCTAATGTGTAGAAGTTTGATTTTTGGTAGGTACATTGGTTGGGGGGTGTAGGTGTGCAACATCATAATGTGACCTTGGGTTGACCTTTGACCTTGCCATAGTGACCTTGATCTTTAAAATCTTGTCCGGGCTATATCTTGGCATCCGTAAAGGTGTAGAAAGTTGATATTTGGTAGGGACATTGGTTGGGGGGTGTAGGTTTGCAGTGTCATGGTGTGACCTTGATTTGGCACTTGACCTTATAGTGGGCTTTAGTGCTGTCGCGACACTCGCTACTTCCGATACTATCGTTTGCTAGGTCTATTATGAGCGATAATCGGATGCGTTTTTTCAAATCCGATTGCAAAGATATTAGCATATTTATCCAATAAAGATAGAATATCTTTCAAAAGTGAAGGGTTATTCAGCATTTTAAAATATATTTTCGGCCTTTTGACAACACAGTACGTACAAATCTAGTCACATGACCTATCAGAAACGCATTAAACCATTGCTCGAATGTACTTTCGGAATTGCATGTTTATTTTTTTTTCACGCTTGGTAAGTCAATTTAATTGATGTAAAGCTTTCAAATAATCTTTAAAAACACTGTAGTTGTATTTATTTTAGGCGTAAATGATATTATAATGCTATTATGCAGCACTTTATAAAGTCGGAATTAGATAACTATTTTAATATACTGACGGTTTTCAAAGAGTTCCTACGTTTGACAATGCATAAACAACCAAAATAAAAGGACAAATATGACATTAAAATCATGTATTCGGGTGAGAAACAATATATTATTTTACATTTTAATTAAATTGTTTCGTTTTGAGGTGAGTTTATGAAGTCGACATATGTCGGTACTCAGTCGGCCAACGTGGGCGATATTCGATGTTCATTTGCACCAGCGAGTGACAGCACTAGTGGCCTTATGTTTGAAAGTCTTGTCCGGGCTATATCTCAGAAACCGTAAGGTGTAGGAAGTTGATACTTGGTAGGGACATTGGTTAAGAGGTGTAGGTGTGCAATGCCATGGTCTGACCTTGATTTGACCTTGCTGTAGTGACCTTATCCTTGAAAATCTTCTCTGGGCTATATCTTGGCAACTGTAAGGCATAGGAAATTGATACTTGGTAGGGACATTGGTTAAGGGGTATAGGTGTGCATCATCATGGTGGGACCTCTAACCTTGGCTCTGCCAAAGTGTTGACCTGTCATATTTGGGACATATTTCTCTTATCACAAAGATAGGTCGATTGCTGCAGCTGGTTATTAACTGTTCTTTTACTTAATTGTGCTGTTTCCATTGACAGCTACAACTGGACAGCTGTACTTCATTTAATAAATTTTACAGATTTATAATTTTTAGTTTATTGATAAAGCCATCATCTTGCTATTGAGTTGTCGTTTTAATACTTTATCTTTACATAAATTTTGTCTCTCTTAAACATTATTTTCCTTAAACATTATTTTCTCTACTTAAATATTATTTGGACCGTCACAAAGCTGACACTGTTTACTCTGACAGTCTCCTGATCTTTGAACTGTTTCAGTTCTTCTGTATCTCATGGTGTTGAAAACTATTTCCCTAGGCTGTGGGAAATAGGCATCTCTGATACCATTTTATAATTTACATCACTGTACAATGTTCTTTAAAAAAAAAATAAATAAATAACTGCTAACTTTAATTCATGTAAGTCATTGGACAGGTGAATATAATCTGTGAATAGAAACTAAATTTGTTTTGTGCTGTTTATGTTTAGCCAAAGAAGCTTACAAAAGATGCAAATATCCTGCCAGTTAATCACCAGGACAAGTCTAATGAGGCAGGGAATGGAGGTTTGAACAGATACAGATATTATAACATTTAATGTTGAGTTAGTTGTTTGGGTGTGTGAAAAAGATACATGTACATATTAGGGCGGCAATGATTCATCAGTTACTCAGAAACGAAACGAATCACTTTAATACTCGAGTCAAAAAAAATTAACCAGGTCTTGAAAACAAGTAAATATAGATGTAAAAACTACTACAAAATTTGATTTTTCTTTAAAATATATGAATATATTTATATATTTTTCTAATATAAGGTGTTTCCATTTTCGATTTTAATTTAAAGCATTTGCAAACGTTAAATGTGTGTGTAACAATGAGTTTATAAGACAGCATTTTAATATAACATATTTCAAAGAGGCCCCAAATCTTGTAATATAAAAATGGTTAAAGTTTCCTGTATTTTGCATTGTAAATGCTTTTTATTCCAAAATTCCATGAAATGTCAACATTCTTTCTTGTTGTGTGCATTTTAATCATTTGGTAAGGTGTAATATTTCAAAATATGATGAAGTTTATTTCATGGGAGATAATCAAGCAATTAACCGAGTCCGAGTTGGTTCTTCCAAAACGAGGAATCGAGGCGCATTTTCCAGCATGCTTGCAGCCTTAGTACATATATTGAACCAGAAACTGCAGTCCATCAAAAATTTGAATTTTGATATCGGAAACTCCAATCAAAAGGTGTGGTGTCACAAACTCCCGTCCGATTGGTTAATAGGAAAATTGCCAAGATTCAAAGTTAAGATATCAAGATTTGAAATTACAATACCAGACTTTCAAATCCAGACACTACAAAGTTAAATAACAATTGATTTTATCTACTTTTTGATGTACAATAACATATTGAAAATTCAAACTTGTTGCTCAATATATAATTGAAGTAATAGATTTATAGCATTTTCTTGAAATAGATTGTCCAGATACTTTCTCTATAGCTAAGAGTTGATCATTGTTTGGAATGGCTGTCAAAAAGGCAAAATGAGTAACAGCCACTTTCAAAATTTTGATCAGTTAGCATAATTAGTAAATGGCTGATATCTCAAAAAGTGTTGCAGCTTCAGAATTTCTTTTGAAGGTGTTGTTCATCTACTTTTTTTGTGAACTATGACATAGTTAAGTTTCAAAGTTATTGCTCAGTGTATGAGTGAGTAATAGCTACTTTCTAACTTTTCAGCTCTTACCCTAATGAGTAAATAGCTTCCATCTTCAAAAGTATTGCAAGTACATAATTTCTCTCAAAGGTGTTGTTCATGTATTTTTTTTGTCAATTATAACATAGTAAAGTTTCAGACTGGTTGCTCATTGCATGGATGAGTAATAACTATTTACTTACTTTTTAGCAGTTTTAATAATAAAAAGATGTCTGTTATCTCCTTTATTATTGATTCTGAAGGTTTGGGATTTGAAGACCACTTATGGGAAATCATGTGGCTTGCATATTTTGGTGGGACTGGATTTGACCAATGACCCTTCTTTAAAGGCCAAATGGGGTTCTTGATGCTTTCAGTGCCCTTTATCTCCTTTATTATTGCTACTACAGGATTGGGGTGTGAAAATAATGTACATTGAATCTTTTGGTAAGTCTGATTTGACTTTTGACCCTTCCTTTAAGGTCATATGAGGTCATTGATACTGTAATACCCTGCATAATACAAATCTTTTTGTGGGTTCAGATTCAACCTTTGACCCTCCCTTCAAGGTCAAATTAGCCCTTGATACTTTTAATCCATTTCCTTTGGTTTCATTTGTAGTATAAAGCCCAAAACACAAAGTCAGCTAACACAGAGCCAATTCACAGACACAGTGTCATGGAATTGGAACAGTTTCACGTTGGCAGGAAGCCAATAAGGAAAAAGATGCTGCTGTCCCATCCCTAGTTGAATTGAATTTATTGTTAGTTTTATTGTTATAAATCTCCTTTAAATACTGTATGTACTATTATTATTATTATTATTATTATTGTTGGCCACTACATTTAATATAAGTATATTTTTTATAATATTAATCTGTAAGATATTATTACAGTTAACTAGAATTTTGTATTCAGTGTTTGTTATCCCTACGGACAAGAAACCTTTGACTAGTTAGAGTATCTGACTAACATTTTCACACAAGTAAAATTGTAGGAGCATTCCACAATGCCTTGTAAGTTGTAACAATGTCAAAGATATGGTAAAAAATATAATATCTGTAGACATTTTGGGAAAATGCCACCATATTCTCAACATATATTTTATAGCTGGGCAGAAAAAAGCTTTAATGCCATACTTACAGTGTTCGAATTTTTAACATTTTGTAACATGCCAAGGGGTTTGAGTTGAACTAAGAGAAAGTCTTATGTCACATAACAGAACATTTATTTACAAAATATAATAAGTATTTTACCAACAAATGCTGGAGCTGAATTGGTACAAGCACTAAAGTCACAAAAGTATCAAAAATAATCAGAAATCACACATTATATACTTTCAAATAACTCCATCACAATCATCTAAATGAATTGTAAACAAGACATAACATAGGAAACCTACTGTCTAATAACACTTAGACCTTGGATCATACTCTTTGTCAAAACACTGGTTCCATCCTTTATCAAGTACCATAGTAGATTCAGTACCTAATGAAATGAATCCAATTAGTCATGGGTTTTACCCCATAAAAATTCATCAAATCACCGGCATTCAGCCCGGAAACCTGTAATCATATGACTGAAATCAAATACATCATGCACAATCAACTACATACAATTTTAACATTTCAGTCCATTCAATTCTTGCCAGGTTTTACCCTGCCACTAGAAATAAAATGCAAACTACTTCATTATTATTTCATTCAGACCTAGACAAATACAACAGGCAGAAAGTATTAAATGAAAACCCAACTTACCCTGAAAAAAACAGTTAAAATATCATGATACTTTAAAGTAAATTTCCTAACAGGTTTTATCCTGAAATCAACAGAAATTATGTACAGAACATTCTCTCTGCTTTAAAATGTTACCAAAGTCATCTTGCAACTTTTCCTTTAACCTAAACTATGAAAATAACAACATGCAGGTTTTACCCTGACATCTCTAAAATCTAACCACAGAAGAAAATACCAGGTTTTACCCTGACATGACTGTCTTCTGTTACCTATAGCAATTCAACAAATGAAGAAATTCACCCTGCTTTTATAGTGAAATCCCAGACATGGGAGAATAACTCAAAATTTGCACCTGTAAAATTGAAACATGGGATCCTATTGGTTTAAACTTAGTATTCCCCCAAACTTTGAAGTGATAACTTCCTCTCTGTACATTGACATGAGGACACAATAAAAATCATTTACAGCAGTCATATACAACAAGGATTACAGAAAATGACACCAAAAAGGTAAATAAATATTAGTTACAATCATTATTCAACAATATTAAACCGTATCATAACGAAATGATAAAAACGCAATATCACCGATATCACCTCAACACTAAAAATGCTGTCATTTTATTTGCCAGCATCTATGATAAAATCATATCAAAAACTCAAAACATGATTTCCTTTAGAGAAGCTTGGAAGAGTATTAATGTTCTGTGAAAATGCAGGTAGTGAGGCTTATCTTGCATATTTCTTCATTATGAGATTTCAGATGTTGATGTTTTCTCAAAACATTTATATACCGTATACACACTGCATGATGTCCATGGGAGATGTGAGTAAATATGTCCCAAAGTTTGGCATTGATTTTTATGACATTGAAAACCAACCAGGTGTTCAGAAAAAACAACCCGATTTTGGGGTTAAATTTACAGGAAATGCACTATATTTTTACCCAAAATTAATTTTTTTCCCTGACCCCCCTAGTTATGGTATGTCTGATGTGAACCCCCACCTTACTTCCCTTGCACCAACTGGGAGTAAAGTGCTAATCAATGATGGGTTAAAACTAGTGCTGTAACGAGTTGACCGAAACTCGAGTTGTAACTCGGTGGGCGATATTTGGGACCACATCGATTTACGTAATTTAAACTCGAGTTTTTAAGAAATAAATTATGATATACTAGTCTTGTTATAAAACCAGCACTTTTACAATTTATCTAGCCATAAAGACAAAAAATTCAATGAACAATGGCCGTTTTTTTATTTCCTTATTTACGTGGATGTTCCATAATGTGCTCATACATACCTGTACAATTTAACCGGCAACAGAATATATTTCCTTGCAATAAAATGGAAATAAATACGTCGATGGCGGATCCCTTGATGACAATATTTGGACATTGTTATTTTATTTATATTTGTGTCATTTACTCGAGTTCAACTCGAGTTCAACTCGCATCTAACAAGCGAGCGTCGATCTACAGAAATCACTGTTGATTACAGCTCTAGTTAAAACACAGGTCAGTTAATCAACCTTGAACATAAGGGGAGAATCCAAATGCTAAATTGTAACACACATTTATCTGAGTTAGAAATAAATAAATGGAAATGCTGATGTAGGAGAGTGACCTTGTGTGATTTTATTTTGCTAATTTGAAGTGTTTCCATTATCAGTTATTATTTTCTACTTTTTGCATATATTAACTTAATGTATATGTCCGAGCAGTTGAACGTGGTAGAGTAAGAAATCTAAAATTCGCCAGGAATCTAAAATTCGCCACCTCTAAAACCTTAGTTAATTTATGAAGAAAATGATGTTTTTGTCTAAAAATTGGTATTTTTCAGTTCAAAAAGCCTTAATTTACTATACAATCAACAAATCTCACCACAATTAATTTATTTTATTAGTATTTTCACATGTGGCGAATTTCAGATATGTGGCGAATTTTAGATTTCTTACTCTAGTACTCTAATAATCCTTTTAATCTTTATCCATAATAGTTGCTAATCTCAGTTCAATAAAAATAACTACAGGATTGGACTTTCTGATGAATTAGACTTTCTGATTCACTGAAATCAGAAACTCCAATCTGTCAGAATTTCAAATCTTGATATCAGAACTTCAAATTCGTACCTCAGAGCAATCTCACAACAAAGGAAGATAGCATTGGACTTAGTGATGGATTAGACTTTCTGCTACAGGAGAATCAGAAAGTCCAACCTTTTAGAATTTGAAATTCGGATGTCAGAAGTTCAAATTCATATCTCAGCAATTTTCTGATTATTATTTAAATAACAGGATTGGGATTTCTGACGTCACATCCTCCAAATAGAGTTTGTGATGTGAAGATTTGAAATTCCAATGGATTAGACTTTCTGATATGACATACATAAAGGACATAATTTTATTATCTCCCGCCGGCCGGGAGATTATAAAACGCATTCCGTGCGTGCGTGCGTGTGTTCGTGTGTTATGGAGTGTGTGTCACGCTTTTATAAAGGGCTGTACATCACACTGGTTGTTTCTCCTTGGCCTTTTCAATGTTTTTTATGACCTTATTGCTTATGTCCTTTCATTTGATGCTGTTATTTCACACCTAGGACCATAGCTAAGTGAGTAATAGCAATGGTGGCTACTTTGAGTAAAGTGCTCATAACTCCAAAACGACTGCATTTAGAGTGTTTTTGTAAAATACGTTGTTCAGCTACTTTCTCCATGCCTACAAGATGGTACCATTTTTAGGGTTCTATCTTCATAGCTAAGTGAGTAATAGCTATTTTCTGTTATTAACAATGAGCAAAATGAGTAAATTGATTTTGTCTTTGTAACTGTCACTTACAATATTGGCCTGAAATACGTTGTTCGACAACTCCTTCATGTACTATATCATGGTGAGGTGTCCAAGGTGTAGCACCATAGCTAACTGAGTAATAGCTATACTAAGTTTAACATTTGACCATTGAGCAAGTCACTTATAACTCAAAAACTATTGAATATAGAGGATTTTTGTCGAATATGTTGTTCACCTATCTTTTGGATATACTGTATTGTGAATTTTCACAGCTGTAACTCCATAGCTAACTGAGTAATAGCTACTTTGGTGATAACCATAATGAGTAAATGGCTTATATCTTCAAAAGGTATTGCAGCTACACAATTTTGTTCCAATATGTTGTTCAGCTACTATCTCCACAGCTACAACATGGTCACTAGTTTGGAAGTGTATCTCCATAGCTAAGTGAGTAATAGCTACTTTGTCAATTTTTAATGATAACCATAATGAGTAAATGCCTTATATCTTCAAAAGTATTGCAGCTACACAATTTCTCTCAAATAAGTTGTTCATCTACTTTTTTGTGAACTGTAACATATTTAAGTTTCACAACTGTTGCTCAATGTACAAGTGAGTAATGGCTACTTTATTGCTACTTTTGGTGAAAATGTGAAAAATGACAAATATCTCGCAAACCGTAATAGCTACTTTGTCAATTTTTAATGATAACCATAATGAGTAAATGCCTTATATCTTCAAACGTATTGCAGCTACACAATTTCTCTCAAATAAGTTGTTCATCTACTTTTTAAGTCATTCATCTACTTTTGGGAGAGCTTTCACATGGTGAAGTTTCAGACTCGTAGCTAATTACTCACGTACTCAAAATGAGTAAATGCGAATTATCTCTAAAAGTATTGCAGATATCCAATTTTTCTCAAATAACTCATTCACCTACTTTTGGGAGAGCTTTCACTTGGTGAAGTTTCAGACCCATAGCTAATTACTCACCTACTGAAAATGAGTAAATGCGAATTATCGCTAAAAGTATTGCAGCCAATTTTTCTCAAATAACTCATTCACCTACTTTTGGGAGAGCTTTCACTTGGTGAAGTTTCAGACCCATAGCTAATTACTCACCTACTGAAAATGAGTAAATGCGAATTATCGCTAAAAGTATTGCAGATAGCCAATTTTTCTCAAATAACTCGTTCACCTACTTTTGGAAGAGCTTTCACATGGTGAAGTTTCAGACCCATAGCTAATTACTCACCTACTGAAAATGAGTAAATGCGAATTATCTCTAAAAGTATTGCAGATGGCCAATTTTTCTCAAATAACTCATTCACCTACTTTTGGGAGAACTTTCACTTGGTGAAGTTTCACACCCATAGCTAATTACTCACCTACTGAAAATGAGTAAATGCGAATTATCGTTAAAAGTATTGCAGATAGCCAATTTTTCTCAAATAACTCATTCACCTACTTTTGGGAGAGCTTTCACTTGGTGAACTTTCATACCCATAGCTAATTACTCACCTACTCAAAATGAGTAAATGCGAATTATCTCTAAAAGTATTGCAGATAACCAATTTTTTCTCAAATAACTCATTCACCTACTTTTGCAAGGGCCTTCACATAGTGAAGTTTCACACCCATAGCTAATTACTCGCCTACTGAAAATGAGTATATGCGAATTATCTCTAGAAGTATTGCAGATGGCCAATTTTTCTCAAATAACTCATTCACCTACTTTTGGGAGAACTTTCACTTGGTGAAGTTTCACACCCATAGCTAATTACTCACCTACTGAAAATGAGTAAATGCGAATTATCGTTAAAAGTATTGCAGATAGCCAATTTTTCTCAAATAACTCATTCACCTACTTTTGGGAGAGCTTTCACTTGGTGAACTTTCATACCCATAGCTAATTACTCACCTACTCAAAATGAGTAAATGCGAATTATCTCTAAAAGTATTGCAGATAACCAATTTTTTCTCAAATAACTCATTCACCTACTTTTGCAAGGGCCTTCACATAGTGAAGTTTCACACCCATAGCTAATTACTCGCCTACTCAAAATGAGTAAATGTGAATTATCTCTTAAAAGTATTGCAGATAGCCAATTTTTTCTCAAATAACTCATTCACCTACTTTTGCAAGGACCTTCACATAGTGAAGTTTCAGACCCATAGCTAATTACTCACCTACTGAAAATGAGTATATGCGAATTATCTCTAGAAGTATTGCAGATGGCCAATTTTTCTCAAATAACTCATTCACCTACTTTTGGGAGAGCTTCAAACCAACCTGTGGAAAAGCACAAGGTAAGGGTAAGACCTTGGGCCCCTTCTTTGAGGTGGAATGAAGATATCCAAACCTTTTTAGTGCATATCTTACATGTACATAACTGCGGAATATGTACATTCAGTGGCTGTAACTCTGGAATGTGGCCATTCGATGGCAAAATCATTGAATGGGTATATGCTATGATTTGCCATTGAATGTGTACATTCAGTTGCCAGAACTATTGAATGTATACATTCCATGCTGTGAGTAATGGAATGTATAAATGACTTTGTGACAAAAGAAAGACAATGTACAAAAAAAACATTTTATTAGTACATTAAAACATTAAAAACAACTATGAAATGTAAATTTTTAGTAAATAGCACAAACATATTGATCAAGTATATCATTTTGATATTTCAAAAATGTTCCTGTCATTAACCATTATTACTTTGACTGATTTCCTTTTTATCTTTCAACCATTTCATTAGTACTAAACCACAAAGAGAAACAACTATTGCTGAAGCCCATGATAATTAGATTTATTATTATTCTTCATTATTTAGCATACGCAGGGAATCTTTTCATGTTATTGGATTTCATTTTAAAGTTAATATGATTGTCCTTAACAATACATTTCTAATTTCAATAACAAACATCTTTGAACATATTGATCAAGTATATCATTTTGATATTTCAAAAATGTTCCTGTCATTAACCATTATTATATCCCCAGACGAAAGTCGGGGATATATTGGATTCAGGTCCGTCGCGCCGCCGCCGCCGCCGCCGCCGTAGAAATTTCCTTGTGGACGCGATAACTCGAAAACAAATTAATATTTTTTTTTCAAACTTGGTACACATGTTAAGGGTGCCCAAAGGAAGATCCCTATTTTAAGGTGACCTTAAACTCCCAGTAGAAAAGAACTTATGGCCACCTTAAGGTCAGAAATTGCACTTTTGGCCACTTAGAGCCCTGTAGGTCACAAACTATGATGCTCAGCTGGCTGAAATTTTACCTGACAACACATTAATATGTTCTTAGTACATGTGCCGAAAATCATGACTTTAAGTTGAGGAGAAAATTGTGTTTGAGGCCCATAAATACCCCCACTTAGGGATTTTTTGCTATACTTTACACATATTTTGCCCTATAATTTGGAAGTGATAATTCTGATGAGTCTCAAACTGCGCTAGGTATAACTTTGATATGTAATCCTTGTCTGTAGAAAATTTTAGGGCTGTAGGTTTACCCAAAGGGGTCGACTTAAGGTCTCAAAAGTGCCCACAGAGACCCAATTTATGCACTTTTTGCCACTTTCAAGCACTGTAGCTTTCAAACTATGTCTCTCATCTAAGTTAAATATTATCTGGGAATATATCTATGTGTTTTCTTATATGTGCCCCAACATTTAGGCCTTTAATAGACAGTTAACCTGTGTATCAGGACCATAAACACCCACCCGAGTGACCCTTATAAGACATTTTTCACATCTTTTTCCCTGTAACTTGGAAATGGTAAGTCTGAGAAGTTTCAAACTGTATTAGATATATATTCTGTGTGTAATCTTAGTATGTAACAGATTTTAAGTCTGAAGCTTTAATTTTGAAGGTCAAATTGAGGTCTCTAAAAGGCTCCCAAAGACCCAATATTTGGACTTTTTGCTACTTTTAAGCCCTGTGACTGTCAAACTATGTGACTGATAGAGCTCAAATCCTATCTGAGAAGATATTAGTATGTTATTTTTATATGTGCCAAAAATTAAGGCTTTAAGAAGACATTTAACCTGTGTATGAGGACCATAAATCCCCACCCGAGTGACCATTTTTAGACATTTTTCACATATTTTTCCCTGTAACTTGGAAATGGTAAGTCTAAGAAGTTTCAAACTGTATTAGATGCATATTCTATGTGTAATCTTAGTATGTGACAAATTTTAAGTCTGAAGCTTTAATTTGAAGGCCACATTTAGGTCTCTAGAAGGCCCCATAAAGACCCAGTATTTGGACTTTTTGCCAATTTTAAGGCCTGTGACTGTTAAACTATGTGACTGATAGAGCTGAAATCTCATCTGGGAATACATTATTATGTTCTTTTTACATGTGCCAAAAATCAAGGCTTCAAGTAGACATTTAACCTGTGTATGAGGACCTTTAACACCCACCTGAGTGACCCTTTTAAGACATTTTTCACATATTTTGCTCTGTAACTTGGAAATGGTAAGTCTGAGAAGTTTCAAACTTTATTAGATACATATTCTATGTGTAATCTTAGTATGTAACAAATTTTAAGTCTGAAGCTTTAATTTGAAAGCCACATCGAGATCTCTAAAAGGCCCACAATGACCCAATATTTGGACTTTTTACCACCTTTAAGCCCTGTATCTGTTAAACTATGTGATTGATGGAGCTGAAATCCCATCTGGGAATGCATTATTATGTCCTTTTTACATATGCCGAAAATCAAGGTTTTTTCGTAGACATTTAACCTGTGTATGAGGGCCATAGACACTCGCCCAAGTGCCTTTTTTGACATTTTTTCCGTATTTTGCCCTGTTATTTGGAAATGCTTAGTGTGACAAGTCTTAAACTGTATTATATATGATTTTTGTTTGTTATGTATGTCCCCCCAAAAAGTTTCAGATCTGTAGTTTAATTGCTAAGGTCTCTTTAACAATTGTAAAATGCCCACAGAAACCCAATTTATGGATATTATGCCACTTTAAAGCCCAGTAACTGTCAAACTATGTGGGTTATAGAGCTGAAATTTTTGAATTTTTAAAAGGAAATGCCTGTCTATTTAAATTTTGAATATTAATAATGTTATGGCTATCTTAGTCTTTTAAGAACTTATTTTTGTGTGTTATACCTCTGCTTGCTGAATTTTTCACTTTTTAAAATGAAACTGGTGAAACATATTGAAGTAGACAAAATGGACACTTTAAGTGAGCTTTAAGTCCCAATATTAATGAAATTATATCCTTATGTAGTAAAACTAGGGGATTTTTAACCCTCAACTAGCCCAGTTTTATTCAACTTGCCTCAGTTAATTTTGGCACAGCTCCTACAGTTATGAACTCATTTCAGTTGATAATCACATACTTAAAATTCTCAATTCTTTTTGTATTTGAGTACCCCTTTTATATAGATTGTTTGTTTACCATTTATGCTCAACCCACATCCCCCACCCGGATTCCCCCCACCCACCTCTGGGACCTCCAGCTATATTGAGTGACACTAAATAAACAAAGGTATTTAATGATATCAGATGAGAAACAAAGAACTCAATGGGGTTGCAGATCTTGTGTAATAGTGAGAGAGGTGTGGAGAAGGGGAGAGGGGTGGGGGTGGGAGGTGGTGGGCTTCATTACATATAACACAAAGGGGAGTCAGAACTGAGATTGTGTAACATATTTAGGTTGCATATATATGGACCACATATATAGGTATAGAGGAAATGAATAACTGAAAACAATTTGCAAATTCTAAAAATAATATAATAAAATAATAATATAAATAATTTTTTTTTAAATAATATTTTATTTGTGAACAAATATAGAAACAGATATGCGCTTTTGGGATTATTAATTTTAGAATGGACATTGAATCATCGATCATTTAAATACTTTGAAGGAAGATTGAAAAATATGATGAGTTGAGTTAAAAATAATATTTTATTTGTCAACAAATATAGAAACAGATATGCTCTTTTGGGATTATTATTTTAGAATGGACATTCAATCATCAATCATTTAAATACTTTGAAAATAGGTTTAGAGTTATCATTGCAGGAAGATTGAAAATATAATTTGAGTTATGTATTCGGCGTCTGGGGATACACCATCTTCCTTGGGGAGATATAAACAGAGTAGATTGATGTGCTGAAGTTCATATAATAATGGGTAATTATGTTTTAAAAAATTCCCGATCAAAACCTGTGGCGTGAGTGATGACCTGTCTGGGGATATGTTGGCGCCGAGTTGGCCCAATCTAGTTACTTTGACTGATTTCCTTTTTATCTTTCAACCATTTCATTAGTACTAAACCACAAAGAGAAACAGCTATTGCTGAAGCCCATGATAATTAGATTTATTATTATTCTTCATTATTTAGCATACGCAGGGAATCTTTTCATGTTATTGGATTTCATTTTAAAGTTAATATGATTGTCCTTAACAATACATTTCTAATTTCAATAACAAACATCTTTGATGTGTACACAATAGATTCTTCTTTTTACAAGTTTCATTCTCTATTGCTAATTGCCTTTTATTGTAATTTGCTTTTACTGACGATATTTAATTGTATCGTGTATAGAACCTGCAAAACTTTGATAGTGTCAACAATTATTTATTTGTGACATTACATTTCAAACTAATTATAACATAACGAAACTGTAAATGTTGCTTGTACATTAAATCAATCGTTCTATCAATATTAAATGATTACTGTGTAATATTAAGAAAATACATACATATACATCTATATAGATACAGAGAAGAAAATAAATTGGTGGTCACTGTAGTAAAGCGGCATTTGACTTGTTGTTAATTTTAAACTTTCGGTTGCAAACACAAGGTCAAGAATACCACCACATATATGACTTGGTTCACTTATGTATTGCTTCAAAGAATACCTCTGCAAAAGTGATGTAGCTTTATTAAGATTATATAAATCAAAGTTAAAGTCACCACAAATGATTATCTCATACATATCTTCTTTCAATTGCACTATAAGCTTTTCAACTTCTTCCAAAAAAGTTTTTATGCTGTCTTTAGGAGATCTGTAAACAGTCACTAGAGCAAAGATTACTTCATTCGCTTTGATTATCACACATGTACATTCTATGTTAATTGCATGGAATTTCTTCTCACAACATTTGGTGTCCTGTTTGACATAAATACCTGTACCATGAACTGACTTACTACACGTTAATATGTAATTATCCATTTCAAATTTCTTATGTGACGCTATTTTAGAAATATGTGTTTCCGTTAAACATATAGCATCTAACAGTTTAACTGATGGATCACTCTTTAAATCTTGCAGATGCATTTTCAGAGATCTTATATTTAGGCAACCCAAAAGAAAGGCATTTTCCCTTGCTATTTTTTCAATTGGAGAAATCCATTGTAATTTAGATTCAGCTTCCATCCGTTTCATTTCTTCAAGAGCACCTGCGTCTACTTTTATATGGCTTGGGTTAAAATTGCAGATTTTTATTCCCCTACTTGTTTTGGCTCTACTTAGCATAGTGTAAATTAGTCCTTGAGGAACACATTTCAAGTTTGATGGTTTCATCATATCTGCGACCATTTCGCTGTATGTACTACCCTGTGCTTTGTGTGTTGTTAATCCCCATGCTAGGTCAAATATATGGTTCACCTACTTTTTGATGTAGTGCGGCGGGAGATCATACCACGGCAGGGGTCTTGTTATAACATATTTCAAAGACCTCTAAAATCTTGCAATATAATCACTTGGCAAATATGGTTAAAATATTCCTATATTTTGCATTATAAATGTTTTTCAATCTCATAATTAAAGGAATTGTTCACATCCTTTCACATTTTATATATGTCGTATCAGCCATTGTATGAGTTGTAATATGTCAACTAAGAAGCAGTTTATTTCATGGGTGATAATTTAACGACACACTGAATTTGAGTAAGTTTGCTTAAAATGAGGAATCAGTGCATTTTCCAGTTAGCTTACAGCCTTAATTTGAGAGTGGAGTTGAGTTTGTCAGTCAAATATTTGGATAATGAAGCTCAGATGATACAGATTCTGTGTACTCCTTCTTGTTTCTGTCTAAAATCATGTGATTTCTCTTCACGATTAGATGATGGTTGGACTACAGCCGTGTCCAGGAAAGACAAGAAGCGGAAAAAACTTGGTCTAGAGGAGTCCGCAGGGAGTGGTGAGGAGTGTGCTGCTGTGGAAGAGACTGTTCAACATGTGAGTATGGCTGAAGAGCCACCCATGGAACAGAGGACAAAGAAGTCAAAGTCAAAGACTGCTAAGGCTGGTGCCACAGAGACCCAAAAGGTGTTGCAGCCAACAACAACTCTAGTGCCTGTGACTGAAGAACCCAAAAAGGAGGAACCTGAGCCTATTGTACAGGTTGGTACTTTCAATGTTTAAACTACTTTGTCCAGATGATGTTATGATGGAGACAAAGGCTGAAGGGAAATATAAAACGCTAGATCAGTACCATGTTGAACTTTACGATTTGTTGGTCACATAAGGGTCATTTCTGCAGTCTATTATGTGTTAGAGCACAAAAGAGTTCATGTAATTGTATAATTTTCAATTTCACAGGAAAAAGTTTTCAGGAAATATATATATTTTTTTCAAGTTGAAATATTGAGTGCCATAGAATAGTTACTTTCCTCAGTAATTGTATGTTTTAATATTGTCTTCTTGATAACTTGTATTTTTCTTTTCCCCAAATCACTTAGATGAACTGATCCGTGTATCCATCCATTTTCTCAGCTCATAAATGTTAAAGGTGACACCCCCCCCCCCCCCCTCCCCAGTAACATATGTCACATGCCATGGTGAATTTTATGTGTCTTGCATTCATACCCAGGAATCAGAGCAGACTAGCCCATTGGTTACTGAGAGTGAGACTGTGACTATAGACAAACAGCCACAGACCCCATCTAAAAAGAAGAAAAACAAGAAGAAGAAGGAACCTGCTGAAAACCAGAAAACTGAAACTGCTGAGATGCTGCAAGCCAAGAGTGGTGCTGAAACAGGCCAGGAGATGCCAGCTCACACCCCTGGTAAGGCCTAAAGTTAAGTGACTGTTAAACACCTTTAGAATATAGACAGAAAATATAGATAGAGTATATACCTAGAACCTCTACTATTAGTCCTGATGATACATAAAAATTTGATTTGGCCATTGTATTGTCAGAACAAAATTTGGTGGATAACTGAGACTGCTTTGTGTAGATGCAGTCTGGTGATATTTTCTAACCCTAATTATGGGTTTCTACAGTGTTACTTTGTTGTCTTTGCATGTTAGTCAAATGTTAACTCTGATCAATTCATTTATGCAAATTATTTGTTGCTAAAACAAAATTTTAAATGAAGAAGGAATATGCAAATACAATGTACATTAATATTCTGAAATGGAGGATAAAGTTCAGTATTTACATTTACATATAAAATATGAATTTTTAATCCATCTTATTTCTTCAGTAAATTTTGACTTCATCATATTGACACAATTTCACAATCAATGTCTTTGACAACATGCAATAAATTTTAAGCAATAGCCAGGAAGTATGTTATTTTTCCAACATTACAGCTGGTGACAATTCCATTGAAAAGCAGTTAGCTGAGGCCATGCAGGAGCATCCTGTGGCAAGTGGAGACCAGTTGAAGGCCAAGATCTCTCCTAAAAGATCTAGCAAGAAGAAATCTAAAGTAAGTACTCTAGTATTGGAGATCAGATGAGAAACTCCATCTGTGTAAATAGTTTGAACTCTGAATAGAGGTATGTGACTCCCTACCAAGATTTATGTCCACCCCACTGGGGGGTGGACATATTATTTTTGCTTTTTCTCCCGTCCGTCATCACACTTGGTTTCCGGTCATTTCAAGGAAAAGTATTTATCCTATCTTTACCAAATATGGTATGGGTGTTTATTGGGTTAATAGCTTGCATGGAATTGCTTTTGGTGAAGATAGCTCTATGACTAACTGAGTAATAGCTACTTTTGTATACTTATTTTGTTTCCGGGCATTTTAAGGAAAAATATTTGACATATCTTTACCAAATTTGGTATGAGTAATAGTTAGGTCAATAGCTTGCTTGGGATTGCTTTTAGTGACAATAGCTTTATAACTGACTGAGTAATAGCTACTTTGAGTAGCTTTTTTATTTTAAACTTTTTAAAGGAAAAGTATTTCACCCTATGTTCACAAAATTTGGGATGGAGGATTATTGGATCAGTAGCTTGCTCGGGATTACTTTTGGTGATAATACCTTTAAGCATCTTCTATCTCCTTAACCATGTGAGATAGAACGATTTCGACGAAATTTTCGACCCACAGGGTATCTCAGAAATGTACTGTTGACAATTTTCAAAAAATTTTCCTCTCCCCAAATATGGCGGCCATTTTGAATTTTCGATTTTTGCCAAAAATGGAAAAACACAAATTTGCTTCTATCTCCTTAACCGTGCGAGATAGAGCGATTTCATCGAAATTTTCGATCCACAGGGTATCTATGAAATGTACTTATGGCAATTTTCAAAAAAAATTTCCTCTCCCCAAAAATGGCGCCCATTTTGAATTTTCGAATTTTTGCCAAAAATGGAAAAATGCAAATTTGATTCTATCTTCTTAACCGTGCGAGATAGAGCGACTTCATCAAATTTTTGACCCACAGGGTATCTAGTCAATCTTCTCTTGGCAATTTTCAAAACAATTTTCCTCTCCCCAAAAATGGCGGCCATTTTGAATTTTTGCCAAAAATCGAAAAACACATATTTGCTTCTATCTCCTTAACTGTACGTGATAGAGCGATTTTGTCGAAACTTTCAGCAAACTACTCTTTGTAATTTTCAAAAAAATTTCCTCTCCCCCCAAAATGGCGGCCATTTTCAATTTTCAAATTTTTGCCAAAAATGCAAAAACACAAATTTGCTTCTATCTCCTTAACCGTGTGAGATAGAGCGATTTCGTCGAAATTTTCCATCCACTGGGTATCTCACCAATCTATTCTTGCCAATTTTGTCCAAGTTTTAGAGCAAAACTCATGCTTCCCTTTGGGTGGAGATTACGCATGCCAATGCGTCCTATTTCTAGTTCACTGTGTATTGGCTAGGGGTGAGGTGGTAGCAGATTTTTTTTTTTTTTTCAGTACCCTGACCTAAAAAATTGTGAAAAAATTGCTGGATAAAATGTCTTCAGATTTATGGTATCTTTGTAATATTCATTTTTAGGATTTTATGCACTGACAATCGACATGTTGGAATTAATATGTTGTTTTGGTATTTCATTAAATTGGTCTCTACCATAATACTATGTAATCCCTAGTAATACTAGTATTGCTTTTCCATTAAACAATAAAGTTGATGTTTAATACTAGTACTATGCAGAATGCAGTACTTGACCATGGGTCCTCTTTTTCACATGTATCCAGCTTATGTGTATCCCACATACAAAAGTGCTGATTTTACTTCAAGGATGCATCGGTAAAGGCAAGTTGTGTTAGTCAGCCAGATGCTAGTCAGTCATCTGAAGCTGCAGATAAACCCAAGCGTTCCCCATCTCCTGAGGTGCAATCCACATCTAGCCAGTCCACACCAGCTGTCTCCAGCCCTGCAGAAACCACCTCAACCAAAACAGGGGAGTCTCAGCCTTCTGGCAGCCCCGTATCATTTGATGAAATAGGAGGTAAGCAGTCATGGTCATCTGGGCCAGTTGATCAATTAACAGCATTTTTCACCTAAATCTCTACTGTGAACAACCTATGTTTGACCAGTAGCTGAATGATATTGAAACAACGTTTCTGTTTTATACATCTGTTTCATGTACTTTAGAATTTTTTTTCATTGTTTCCATAATTTTCTTTCTTTTTTTTTTCCTCAACTTGCTTTCCTTCTTATTCAATTCCATAAATTATAAGCCAGTTATATTACTTTTTGATCAGAAGTACTGCATCAAGAAAAAGGTTCCCGGTTTATTCTAGATTTTATAAAATGCTGATTTGGTTCTGTTAATGCAGGTAGTATCTGTTGTTAAATATAAATTTGAATTGTTGGCTGCCATGTTGGGTTGAAAGTTTAACTTGTGCTATTTTAACACTGGCTTTTGTTAATGGGATATAATATAGATTATGTTTGAACAATTATTTGAAGACATCCTATATCTGGGATGTTGGGTATAAATCTTTGGCATGGTATTTTGGTAATTTTTAACCCCAGCCCATAAAAGCTAGGCTTATAGTTGTACTGTGCGCCCTCCAGGTGGCCGTCATAAAGCTTGTTGGTGTTCCACAGCCTAAACCCATGCATGGTTTTTCACCAAATATCTGGGGTATGTTTACCCCAATAGGATCTAGAGCTAATTAAATTTTGGGGGTATCTGTTACTACAGTTACATTTTTATCTCCTGCTTGGCCAAAAGCCAGGGTATGGAAATTATGAAACACCTTCCATGTGTGCTTATGTGCATGCTTGAATGTGTGTGTTTGACCCATTTTTGCATAAATCTCTGTGTCATTTATTTAAAAAGATATCTTCACCAAATTTGCAGTGATTGTTTTGGGTTGTGAAAACATGTCTGAAAAAACTTTTGTCCTCATTTTAAAAAACAAAATGGCCGCCAAAGCCAATTTTTGAAAATCATTAATATGTTCTACAACTTAGAGTATTGCAGCTAGGTTCATCAGATTGCACAAAATGTAAATGGTTAGGAAATCTTGCCTGAGGGTAATTAAGCGTCCCTGAAAGGGCGCTTATTCGTTTTCGCCTCAGTTTCCTCGCCGCCGCCGCCACATTATGGTCTCCCTTGAATATCTCCCTTATTATTAGAAGGTTTCAAACCATATTTGGCACTTATATACCTTAGGCATGGGAAAATTTTTCTGCATGCTTAAATTTGACCTTTGACCTTTATGAAGGTCACATGATCAAAAACAATTTTTTTAAGTACACCCCCCATCCCCCACCGCCCCGTCGTCACAGTTCAGGAAAAACTACTTGCTACACAGCCTTATAATTTGGCACACCTGTTCATACTATCGAAAACGCAAGCTGATTAGATTTGGGGAGCAATCCCTTGAAAAATGTCTCATTTATGGGTGATTTCCTCACACCTTCCAATCTGAGAGCCTTAAATTTAGGTCAACCCCCCTATTATCTTCTTAAGTATTGCATTTAGAGCCATAAAATGTATTGGGAGGTAATAGGAAACCATATGTGGAGAGTCTAAATAGCCGGTCAGTTTTACGCCACGGACCCCCCTTATGGGTCAAACTGGGGTCATAAAATAGCTGATTTTGAGTTTTTGCCTTATATCTCCTTTATTGTTGCTTTTATAGCTTCAGAATGTATTAAGAGGTATTGGGAAAGCATATGTGGAGAGTCTAAATAGCAGGTCAGTTTTACCCCCTGACCCCCCTTTATGGGTCAAACTGGAGTCATAAAATAGCTGATTTTGAGTTTTTGCCTTATATCTTCTTTATTGTTGCTTTTATAGCTTCAGAATGTATTAAGAGGTATTGGGAAAGCATATGTGGAGAGTAGCCGGTCAGTTTTACCCCCCGACCCCCCCCCCCCTTATGGGCCAAACTGGGGTCATAAATAGCTGCTTTGGAGTTTTTGCCTTATATCTCCTTTATTGTTGCTTTTATAGCTTCAGAATGTATTAAGAGGTATTGGGAAAGCATATGTGGAGAGTAGCCGGTCAGTTTTACCACCCGACCCCCCCCCCCCCCCCTATGGGTCAAGCTGGGGTAAAAAATAGCTGTTTTGGAGTTTTTACCTGATATCTCCTTCATTGTTGCTATTATAGCTTCGGAATGTATTAAGAGGTATTGGGAAACCATATGTGGACAGTCTAAATAGCCGGTTAGTTTTACCTCATGACCCCCATGTATGGGTCAAACTGGGGTCATGAAATAACTTTTGCCTTTATTGTTGCTTTTATGCATTCACAATGTATTAAAACCTATTGCAAAACCCTGTGGACAATCTAAATAGCCATACATACTTGCACACATGATTATATATGAAGTTATCAATACTCGTTACTGAAATGCCTTGTAGCATTTACACAAAATTTACTAAAGTTACATCCAATGTTGTACATCCAATGTACAACACTTTCTCCAGCTTGTCTATGTCTACAACGCTTGTTTATGTTAATTAAAGAAGACCTTTGTAGGATTTTTCCTGTCATGATATCACTAAGGGGGTTGGTTTATGTAACAGTACAGTACACCTTTGTGCATTCTTAGCTTTACAGCATGCTTGTTAAAACCACAAGGCATTTTAAACTCTCAGGAACGCTTCGCTTTTGTTAGCAAAAGCATTCATCTAGTTTTGGCCTTGTTTTGAAAACAAATGGCCACCATGTCACATCTTTAATGTGAAATAGAGGGGTCATCACATTAAAAAGGCCTAATATCTCCTGTATCATTGCTCCAAGGGGAATGAAGAACTTATTGGAAATCATGGCCTGCGACTCTTTTGCAAGTGCCAAGTTTGACCTTTGACTCCTGCTTTAAAGTTGAGTGGGGTCATCATACTAAAAACTCTTATATCTCCCTTATTGTTGGTTCTAGTGCTTCTAAATGTGAAAATAACTTATAAGAAATCATGAATGAATAAAATATGTAAGTTTTTGCCCCTTCTTCAGTTAAGTGAAAGTTCTTTCATCTGACAACATCTTGTGGGTTCTGTATACTTCTTATAACTGAAGTTGTTCCTAAGATTTCCCCAAATCTCACTGTTGTTGCCCCTTAAGTTGTACTTGTGGGCTGGGGTTCTTGCCTGCCGAGTCTGGCTATTTTGATATACTGTCGTCATCCTCTGGATTTAGTAGGGGTTAATTGCAACTGTTGTATGTGTTCATTTTCTCTTCAGAATGGCAAGAAGCCAAACCAATGAAGAAGAGAAAGAAGCCTCGTCGAGACAATTAAAATTAAGCCACGGTCATTCTTTCCTGGACACAGTGTTCAGCTCATTCAATAGGTCATTACACTGCATGCCATGTGTATGGTTCAATGGGGCTCCCATTTGCTCATATTATACCATGTTTGGTGTACTAAAACAGTACCAAATTGTATCATGTGGGTCTAGCCCTACTTGTAATGCAGAACAGTTGGTGGTGTTTTGTTCATGGTAGTTTTACTGGACAATCTATTTTTGATAATGGGAGAAAGAAATTTGACATTTAAGGAATCCTGAGAAATACTACTCTTTTCAGCTTTGCACATCTAAAAGCCAGTTATCATGTTTTTCTGCTGTATTTTTGTGGAGACACTTGACCACATTGGGTCCACTGTGTGGTTCAGTTTTACATGCTGCTGTGAAGTAAATCATGAGTTGTTTTGTTTTGAAACTATTTTTATATAAAATATAATGTGCATATATATGCCACCTATATGTTGTGGTAAATTTACAAATGTTATTTCTTGCAACATTCCCAAAAAGAGATTTAAGTTAACCCAGCATGTCTGTGTTGTATATTTCTCAATTGAAGTACAGTAGAACCTCGATTATCCGGCCTTCTATTATCTGAATCTCCGGATTAGCCGAACCGAAATTATGTCTCCCTACATATAATGCATGGTGAAGCGTGAGCGATAATACAAGATTTTACACAGTCTCAGAAACGATGAATTGCAGTGCTTTGTAAAACGTACCATTCACAGAGACGCCTAACTTCTTTCATCTTTATCACCATTGTTACAATAGGGGAGGGATTAATTCAATTACACAACCCCGCTACACAACTTCTTTGATAATGCGCCAGTCAATGAAAGCGTGTTCGATTGGCTTTCGCAATTTATAATCTCCCGGAGTATGTTCACAGACTGACAACGTGTATCAAAAGAAAAGACGTCAACAATGCATTACCATCCAAACACACGTATCACTGAAGGCGTGTTCGCTTTGGGTTTTACAATAAATAATCTCCCGGACTTTTTCAAATGACAAAATGCATAACGATGTTTATATAAAACTAAAACGTCCACAATGCATGTACCAACCGAACACAACCGTTTCAAATCCGCGTAATATTTTAAATAAAAATGAAAATATTCACAGACATGGAGCAAATAAATGACAATTTTAGGCTCAGTTATATAATATTACACAAATATATTAAACTATATCTTCAAATACCACCGACGTCTATATTTAGTGCATAAATCGATGTTTCTTCAATTATCGCCCACTCGGTAACCTATAGACGGTGAATTTCGGTTTCCTTCATCTATCCAAACCCCCCGATTATCCGGCCGGATTGTATGTCTCCCACTGGGTTCGGATAATCGAGGTTCTACTGTATATTGTAAGTGATCACTAAGCTACAATGCTGAGTTACAGACGTTTTGTAAAACACAACTTTTTGCAGGCATGAGGAAATATGGCCTTGTTATGCCATTGGGGAATAAGTCTTTTAGCCAAGTAACTTAATTTTAAAGAAAGTGGCAGTTAAAATCATTAAATGTAAAATGAATACTTTGTGTAAAAATTTTGAAAGCCAGATATTTATCTGTAAACTATTGAATTTGAAAAGGTGAGTTATTGAGTAAAATGCTTGCAGAAAGGTTAGGTTTGCTTGTTTGTAAACAGAAATGTATTTATTTATTATTTTGTTTTGTTTGTATAGTTTAGGCTTGTTGAAAAATTTGTAATGCTGTACAGCTTTTTTTTTTTTTTTTTTTTTTTTTTTTTTTTTTTTTTTTTTTTTTTTTTTGTTGATAACCTAAATAGACAAGAAGTATTTTCCAGTAAATTAAAGATAGCTTTTACAGTATAAATCATGTTTTATGGATCCAATGAGTATAGTCGAGTAGAAGAGACAATGCTTGGTATAAAAGATTATACTCAGAGTAATATATTGGCTGAAACCAAAGCAAAGATCCTCATTTCTTATTGCATGGTTACACTTCATTTTAATTAGTTAAACTTTAATTACCCCACAGCCCTTAAGGGCTGTCGGGGTATTGTTTTCATCCATGGTGTCTGGATGGGTGGGTGGGCGTCCGGGCAGGCAGGCGGGCGACAGGAAAAAGTTTGTCCGGGCTGTATCTCAGAAACCGTAAGGTGTAGGAAGTTGATACTTGGTAGGGACATTGGTTGGGGGGTGTTGGTGTGCAACGTCATGGTGTGACCTTGATTTGACCTTTGACCCTGCCGCAGTGACCTTGAGTTTGAAAATCTTGTCCAGGCTATATCTCAGAAACTGTAAGGTGTAGGAAGTTGATACTTGGTAGGGACATTGGTTAGGGGGTGTAGGTGTGTAACGTCATGGTCTGACCTTGATTTGACCTTTGACCTTGCCGTAGTGACCTTGACCTATAAAATCTTGTCCGGGCTATATCTCGGAATAAGGTGTAGGAAGTTGATACTTAGTAGGGACATTGGATAGGGGGTGTAGGTGTGCAACGTCATGGTGTGACCTTGATTTGACCTTTGACCTTGCCGTTGTGACCTTGACCTATAAAATCTTGTCTGGGCTATATCTAGGAAACCGTAACGTGTAGGAAGTTGATACTTAGTAGGGACATTGGTTAGGGGGTGTAGGTGTGCAACGTCATGGTCTGACCTTGATTTGACCTTTGACCTTGCTGTAGTAACCTTGACCTTTAAAATCTTGCACGGGCTATATCACGGAAACTGTAACGTGTAGGAAGTTGATACTTGGTAGGGACATTGGTTAGGAGGTGTGCAACATCATGGTGTGACCTTGATTTGACCTTTGACCTTGCTGTAGTGACCTTGACCTATAAAATTTTGTCCGGGCTATATCTCGGAAACCATAAAGTGTAGGAAGTTGATACTTGGTAGGGGCATTGGGTGGGGGTTGTAGGTGTGCAACGTCATGTGACCTTGATTTGACCTTTGACCTTGTCGTAGTGACCTTCACCTATAAAATCTTGTCCGGGCTATATCTCGGAAACTGTAAGGTGTAGGAAGTTGATACTTGGTAGGGACATTGGTTAGGGGGTGTAGGTGTGCAACGTCATGGTGTGACCTTGATTTGACCTTGATGTAGTGACCTTGACCTTTAAAATTTTGTCCAGACAATATCTCTGAAACCGTAAAGTGTAGGAAGTTGATAGTTGGTAGGGGCATTGGTTAGGGGTTGTAGGTGTGCATCATAATTTTTAGTTTACTGATTAATCCTGTCATCTTGCTATTGAATTGTCTCGTTTTAATACTTTATCTTTACATATATTTTCCTTCTCTTAGATGTTATTTTCTCAACTTAAACATCATTTTGACCTTAATATAACTGACACTGCTCTGAAAGTATCCTGATCTTTGTACTGTTTCACTACTTCTATATCTCATGGTGTTGAAAACTATTTCCACAGGCTGTGGGGTACAGGCATCTCTGATGCTATTTTTTAATTTACAAAAGCTACACAATACTTTCATTCTGCTTGGTACATCTGGAAACCTAGCAGCACAATCTTTCTTTACTGTATCCACGGAATGCATCTGTTGGATACACTGGATCACCACTCTGGGAGTAGTTTTATAAAAGACTCACTGAAATTTATAGGATATGTTCTTTATAGCAAAAGGTTGCAGGAAATAATTTAAAAATCAAGATTGTTGCCACAGCCATTTCTTGTAAAATGATCATATTTTTTTCAATGTCCTCTATAAGCGTACAGAAACTTCACATTGAAGCTCACAATTCAGCGTCATCTGTAGAGTGCTAAAGTACCCCATGTAGCCAACTTTGGCCAAACATAGAAGTGCCCATATCTCCTTTATTATCGAACACAGAGGTTGTTAAACCAAACTAAATATGTGCTTGGAATTATTTTTTTAGGTAGTTATATTTGATATTGCATCCCATGTTTAACGTTAAACTGAATGCCCAAACATAGAAGTGGTTATATCTCATTATTGTTTTTTTAGGTTGATCATGAAATCCAAAATCTTTTTTGAGGCAGTCAGATTTGTCCTGTGCTCATTTTAGGTTGAACAGTCTTGACCAAATTTAACAGTGCAAGTTTCTAATGCCAATCTGTAGTAAATCATGGGCTAGGAATATTTTAATGCTGTCAAAAGACTTGACTTTGGACCCATCATTCAGTTGTGTGAATACATGTATCTCGCTATTGGTCGCCCAGGTTTTAAATGTGAAACCCACTTGTGTCATTTTGGCTGTAAGGCTTAGCCTATATGCCTATAGAAAGCCTTAGGATGCCTACTTCAGGTGTCACTTAAAGTGGTTTCTCCAGTGGATATAAATATACAACAGTTTTCACTCTTGTCACTAAATTTAGTTGGAAATATATATTTTGTTTGCATTAGAAGATGTATACAGGCAGATGTCAGGTACGGTTATTTGTGCTACTTTGTGTTGTAAACTGCAATAGAAATAGAGGACTTGTTTGAGGTGCTTAATGTTATAAGGAAAATGGAGTACTGAGTATTAAGACTTTGTGCCAATTCAAAATGCTATAGTGATAACATGGTACCATGAGTAAATGTGTTGTCCATGTATCTTTTTTTGTAATATTAAATGTTACAAATAATAAGAATGAGATTGTAAAGAATTCCTGATCTGTTGGGACCATAGCATTTTTTGTGTGTCGCAAATTGTTGTAATTGAATGAAAGGACTGCAAGTTAAATGCTGTGCATTTCAAGAAATTGTTGTTGTTTATTGCTGATATCAATCAGACTGAATCATATTGTGATGTGTGTCATGTCTTGTTGAACCTGTGTATTGTGAAATGGTGCAAACTTCCATTCTAGTTAGGAATGTTCTTAATTACTTGGCTCAGTTCAGGACCATTTGAACCCATTTTCAGTCCAATATATCTCTATAAAACCATTATAAGACCTAGTTTTAACCAGGAAATGTATTCTTTAGATACCTGAATGACTGGATAAAGGACTATTTTACATAATCTCTCTATGATGAAACTTCCACAGATATTTAATTTTATGTGCAATACTAATTGATATTTTATTGGCTTGTTTAGGTATTGTATTTATATTTATCCGAAGTGGTGAAACTCAAGATGTTGAGTTTCCATTTTGTGACAAAATAAGAGATAATCACTTTTGCATTGTGGTTTCAGTCAGTTTTCATTTTACAACTTTGAACTTCTTGATAATATGTTAAAACTAGAAAGATGACTAAACTCTTAAAATTGATGTTGAGGACCTTAAAATAATGAAACTTCAACACCAGTTTCTTTTCATCAAAATAAACATTCCACAAATCCACAGGGATCAACCTTTTTACACGTGCTATAGGCTTGCCCAGTTTTATTGAAAGCATGAAGCCACCATACAGGGTTATAATGTCTGCCAAATAATAAATTATAAAACCAAAGTTTTTAGTTCAATCTGACCAGGAAATATGTTCTCAGATTCCATCACAAGTGAAGAACTCTTAGAGATATCGGTAACCTGATGTAAACCAGTGATTATTATGTTGGAGTTTCATTGATTTGGTTCACTGCTTAGTATTTTTTGTTTATGTGTAAACTGTCACCAATAGTCAGGTTATATATTGTGTAAAATGTTTTATATCCATGACATTATCTGAGCCACAACTCCAGTATTATGTAGGCTAGACCACAGTGTATATCTACTTATTTGGTAAATTTTGTTGATTGAGTATCGATTTAACATATATTTCTCTTCATGTTTTCTCTTCATTTTGTTTTTGTAAATTTTTCATCTATTTATTGCTTCTTTATGGAATGACAGCATGATAGTCAATATTATTCACCATGTACCAAAATGAGCAGTTTTTTAAAAGAAAACATTTGATTCTCACCAGAAAAAAAAACAAGTAATCTGCAAAATAGAACTGTGTAAGAATATAAAAATGCCTTTAGAGTAAAAACAGTGTGTTTACTGAGGTAAAATATTTTCATTATTATATGCATAATATGATCATAATACTGCATTTAATGCTTTATTTTACACTATGTGTTGTCATGTTGAAGGTTTTGTAGTTTAGGAAAGTGTACATGTGACAAAGTGCCCATGTACCATGCAAGTCATTTGACTCTAGTTTGTAAAGTACATCCTTGTATGACTACAGTGAAAAAACTCGGCACTTTTGTAAATATCATTCATGCCATGCTGTGACTCTTGTGTGTTATTCGACCTTAGGTATCTCTAGAAATTAATATATGTTGTGTTTTCATTTGTCAGTTTTGTGGCAAAAGTATTGATTGAATAATGAAATGGGTACATCTAATGGTCAAAATAGTATCAAATGGACATTGTTAAAGGAGCTAAAATTTCATAAAGGAAAGCAGTTCTTCAAAGAATGGGCAGCTTTACTCAAAATCACATATAAAGTGAGAGTATCTCTTTATAAACTATGTCAAATGCACCTTTTTCTTTTAAGAATTTTAATATTTTAACCAAGCTTGAGTCTTGTGGTCCACTTTTAAATTTTTTAATGTATAAGTTACATCACTGGTCATTTAAAATTTGGCTATGGTAAATGAATCAGAATGGTAAAATTTAGGCAAAAAAATATGTAATTTTATCCTGCAGTTACTAGATTTTAAAGTACCTACTATCCTAGGGAAATTGTAGAAATTTGTTTCCCCACTGAAGATGTAGCAGGAACTTTGAATCACTTTGACTCAGCACTTACTATGTCTGTTTTGAGGAGAAAATGAAATGTGATATTAGGTGCTAATATTTACTACATTGTGAAACTTCTGTCTGGAAATTAAGAGAAAATGGAGGCAAAGATAGACCTTTAGACTTGTTGGACTGTTACAAGTCCAATCTTTAGTACAAGAGGATAGTCTATTCGTTATTCATTATGTCCTTTATTTATTTTCTCAGTTGAATGAACCAGCTTCTGTGACATCGTTAAAATTTGTCTATGTCTTATTATTTTACACATGTATCCATATAGTCATTTAAATAAGTTACAAAGCATTATCTTGTTTACATAATGTATGCACCAGTTGTTTTTTGGGGGGTGTTGGTTTTGAATATTTTAGTTTTGGTAATGGATATTTTTATGATTCAGCTGAAGCATTTTTTTTGTGTCCATTTGTATGATAATGTAATACCGTATTTGTAAGTAGATCATAGACTACTTCATGAAGAGAATTCGCTGTTATTTCCTCAAATGATAAGGACAAAAAAGTTAATAGTGCATATCCCTCAGGTCTGGTACATGTTAAAAACCAGCTTAAAAGTTGTAAATGGAGCAACACAACAGCAAATTCAACTTTGTGTTATTTGTGTTGCTAGTGAAGCTTCTAGATTTAAACATAAAGTGATAAGTGATTATGTAGACTGAACCAAAAATTGTGGAGTCATCTGCATGAATCATCTATAAAAGTATGGCATCTGGAAGAGCTTTAAAACTCGGTGTACCATGGCAATGGTTTTCTTTTGTTTTAAGTGTGATGTTCCCGTTTTTCATGCCTACATAAAGTGAACTCAAGACTTAAAACACTCCTGTAGTTGTAGTTGATCAATTGTTTTTCCCACAAGAGGACATGTATATGTTAGTATGTGGATAAAACCATCATTACAAGTGGTAAAAGGTGTGCTTAGCAGGTGTATTGCTTACTTATATGCTGTAATCTACAGATATATTTATTATTTGTTTTACCCCAATCTCTGATCACAAGCTCTTCAGAAAGTTATGGTATGCCTGCTATTATTTTATGGTATATGGAAATTAATACAATCAACATTGCAAAAGGCACACAACCAAGCACAATAAAATTATTATCACCTGTTACTGTCTCTTATTCTGCTGTCTGATTTTGTCATTATATGCTAAGATGAATGTCGGGGCATGTACTGGTTTCCAATGTGTTGCACAGCCATTGCTGCTGCTGTAGAAATTTCCATTGTGTACATGAGAACTCAAAAATCATCAACACTTTCTCGTCAAACTTGTCACACATGTTTAGAATGGTCTAAGGAAGATCCCTATTTTCAGGTTCCCTTACATCCCAGATATTAAACAAGTTATGGCCATCTTAAAGGATTTAGTCCAGTTTACGTAGATTTTCACTGTTTGCAATGTAACTTTATAACTTGCAATATTTGCAAAAGAAATATCTGGTGATCTTAAACTCAAAATATTTTTATGTTTTTTTAAAGTCATAAAATTGGCTTAACCACCTGGTTCATTTATTCTTTAATTTTAATGTCAGCTGACTTATCAGTCTGGGACTATAATAGCTGCGAGTTGATCAAATTCCCCTCCCAACATCCCAACACTCCCCATCCTCTACAATATACTAGGCAAGAAAAAATATTTATACAAACTTAAACTGCATCCAAATCCGATGTGTTCATTTTGCTCTCAATATCCGGAGTCCATTGAACATCTTTTTTCAGAATGTGAAATTGTGTCACAGCTGTGGGATAATTTACAGAATTGGATTATAAATAAGCTGAGAATAAACATTATCATAAGTAAATCAATGAAAATTCTGTGATACTTAGTACATGATGTCCATTTCTGGCCCCTCAACTTTGTTCTTATAATAGCAAGAAGCTATATTTTTCAGTCTTCTAGAAAACATTGTGCATTAAATATTTTTGCCCTCCAGTTACAGGTTAAAAAGAAATACTTAGAGCAGCAAATGCTACAAAAGATCAGTTCGAAGGAACAAATTTTTGACAGAAGATGGAATATATGGAACAAACTATTTGATGGTATCTAGTCCTAATATTTCCAATGATCCTTACCTGATTGTTTAAAACTAGTTAACTTATCTTTCAAGGTGTAAATGTGTCCAAGCAATAAAGTATTCCAATGTTATTACTAATGCTGTGTATTTTCTTGTTATAATGGTTTAATTTTAGGTACTTAAATATGGATAATATCAACAATTTTGTGTAAAGTTTGTGTGTAAAAATACTATCTGAAGAGAATATTATACAAGATTATGTCAGCTAGTGTATCATTTGCCGTTTCTGAATATCTACTGTATATATATACTCAAAAAAGAAATAAAAATATAAAAAAAAAATTCCCCTCCCAAAACATAACAGTTCAGTACAAATACTTATCACAAAAAAAAAAAGCCCAACACCCACACCACCCCAAACATGAAACAAATAACCCATGGTAATACACAACAACAGAAGGCCACATAGAAAAAAATTAGATAAATGAACTCCAAATATGGCCAGTAATCTGCCCATTTGTAGCTTAAAATCCATGGGATTGGTTTAAATCTGTAATAAAAAAAGTCCAACACTGACACCATCCCTAGAGTTAAAGAATCGGCAATCTTGGTCTGGGGAACACTGAGGAGGCCTCAGGACGCCTGAGGAAGCCGGGACTTAATCGGGGGTTAGTCGGGGCCTGAGGCGTCCTGGGACCCAGTCGGTATGTCTACGACTAGGTCATGGTTCAAACCGACCAGAAAAATGGCTTAATGAGAAATGGTTATGCAGAAAGCTGGGAAAGTTGAACCTTACTCTGGTTGAGGGCTATCCCTCTCGTGGTTGTGAGGCCAGTGGCCTGGGGAAAGATGTGTTCCTGAGACCTGCAAAATCACAGTCCAAGTGGTATGGGCTGTTTTCTGACCACAAAGTTGACCCTGCGGCCATCTCTTCATGGAGCACAGATGCATCGATGTTGAATAGCAGCTACAGTCAGATTGCTAGACACTCTGGCCTGTCCTCTACCCCACCAGCATCACAACGTATCTGACAAGAAACACTGCGAAGATGAGAGAGATCAGCTAGAGAGGCTTCAGTTATCTGCAATCAGGCAGCAAGCTTCAGCCGTTGCTTATTTAAAGTGCAGCAGAATATGCAGGACCCATTGAAAGTTTTGAGAGCAGAAAGCATGGGCAAAGGTTCAAACAAGGGGTCTTCAGCAGCTGATGAGTTACAATACTTAACGAACTTCAACTCAAGCATCACACAGGCAGCTGCAAAGAGTATGGAACACTTATCAGAGTTTGTTTTCATCTCAATGGGAAATCTCACCCTAGCCCGCAGGGATGCGTACCTGAGCCATCTCAGAACTGGTATTAAGCCACATACTCTCACAGCCCTGAGGACAGCACCTCTACACATACCCACCTTGTTCCCCGACTCTGTCATGAAAAGAGCACAAGAAGACATCAGTAACCTGTAACAAATGTTTGCAGACTGCAAATATTTAAAGACACCTCAAAAGAAGGGTGGGGTGCTCACTTAGACGAGCACACTGCAAGAGGGACCTGGTCACTTCCAGAAAGCAAACTGCATATAAACTATCTGGAACTAAAAGCAGTTTTTCTCAAAACCTCTGCTCAGACAAGATAGTACTTGTAGCAACCGACAACACTACAGTAGTGTCATACATAAACAAGGAAGGAGGCATGAGGTCGGGTCCACTTTGTGCCCTACTGTGGAGAATCTTGACCTGGTGTACCAGGAGACAAGGGATACTCAAAACCCGACACATTCCAGGCTGGCTGAATGTGGTAGCAGACAAGCCATCCAGGCTAGGCCAGACCATTCAAAGAGAGTGGTCTCTCCTTCCAGAGGTCTTCCAAACAATATGCAGCAGGTGGCACCGGCCACAGATAGATCTGTTTGCCACAAGGTTCAACAACAAGTTGCCTCTTTTTGTGTCACCAGTACCAGATCCCCTGGCCACAGCAGTGGATGCACTCTGATACTAAGTTTACAATTTTCTCTGTTGAATGAATCAGTTGTAACTTGAAAACTATTGCATTTAAAGTGTTTTGTTTAAATATCTTATTCATCTACTTGTAAATTAGCTATAACATAGTGAAATTGTAGACCTGTAGCTCATTTCATAGCTGAGAGATACCTACTTTTAGGTTTTCACTGTTCAGTTAATCAGTTTTAACTTGGAAACTATTGTATTTACAGTATTTTGTTTAAATATGTTATTGACCTACTTTTGGGTCAGCTGTAAAATAGTTAAATTGCAGACCTGTAGCTCCTTGCATAGCTGATTAATAGCTACTTTCAGGTTCTCACTGTTCCGAGTAAATTTCAAAATTTTAATTACTTAAATGTAGCTTTTATAAGCTACAAGCTTACCATGTGGGACTGAATGCTAACTCCGGAGGCCGTAGGACTCCAGCCAACGACCAAGAAAAATGGACGTTTGGATTTGGCCGAGTCCATGGTTTAGTATGTACCATAGCAGGGTCGTTTGGTAATTCGTCCTTCTTCTCTCGTGGTAAATTTATCCCATACCCCCTCAGCTGAAATACAGCGGGGAGGCAGGGTGGGACTTTCCTCAGTCCCACATGGTAAGCTTGTAGCTTATAAAAGCTACATTTAAGTAATTAAAATTTTCAATTTTATTGCGCTACAATAGCTTACTATGTGGGACTGAATGCTGAATTCAACCGCCCGGTGGCGGGATTACAGCTGAGACTGGAAGAATGTTGTCCATTTTTCTTGAATTTAGAATATAAAAACTATTGCCAAATTACCAGTCTAAGTCCCAGTTACAGAGCCCGAGTTCTAAAGTCGGGTCTGTAAGTAGCCAAAAACCGAAATTTAATGAATGACAGTACGGGTACTGTCTGGATGTTTTGAGAGAAGAGAGTGCAGCCATGCTCACTCAAGGTAGTAGCCCCTAAGGGCATCACTGCTATAATAATACAGCCCTAGGCTTGAATCTCATCAATTTTGCCACCCTAAATATGAGATTATGATACACTGGTAAACACTAAATACATTATACAGTTAAAAATATAAGAGACCTTACCATAAACATCTGGAGAGGTAACCAATATCTGGACCCTAGGATAGACTTGGCTGCAGCGGTGTGCCCCCCCCCCCCCCCTCCCCCCGCTTTCTTCCCCGAAGATGAGTATGCTGAGGGGAAGGGTCTAGGACTTGTTGTGCCGCTACTACTGGTCCCAGATACATATAATTGTTGTCTGACCAAGTAAGGTATTTTAGGTAAAAATGTGCGTGAGCTTTTCAGTGACATGCTTGCATGATTTGGTCCACCGATACCCCACCGTAAAAGGCCTTAGAGGCCCTAATGTCATGCTTTGACTTGGACCAGGTCCAAGGCTGTTGACCTGCTTGTTTATAACAAGGTAGGATAGTTTGTTTAGATAGGAAGAGAGTGTAGTGGGTCTGAGGTATGTCCTTTCTTAAAGGAGATGAAAAGAAGGGATCGAGACCCTCTTAGGTCTTTGGTTTGATCCAAATAATACCTCAGGGCCCATACCGGACATAAGGTCCTGTCTTCCCTGAATTGTCTATCTACAATGGTAGTTAGAGCAGGAATAGTCACCGGAGACACACTCGAGAACCTTCTCTTGCTAGTTGGTTTTTGGCTATGAAATCTGAAGAATGGAACAAGGCAACCTTTTCCCATTGGTCTAGATTAGATACTTGTTTGCAACCCAGGCATGGATATCGCTGCTGCGCTTGCCGGAGGCCAAGGCTAGCAAGAAAGCACTTTTGAGAGTAAGACGTTTGAGGTCTGTGTATTTCATAGGCTCAAAGGGTGCTTTTGTGAGCTCATTGAGAACAACAGAAAGGTTCCATTTAGGAAGATTCCTGGAACTTTTGAGAAGATCCCTGTGAAACTGGAGAGTAACCTGTTAAGGTCTGAACTCTGAGAGATATGGAGCCCCGTTGGGCCCAGGGTGTCAATAATGGCTGTCCTATAACCATCAATGGTCGAAGAGCGCCTGTTTAGATCTTGGTACAGGTACATAAAGAAGTCTGAGACTTGCTTTACAGAGGGAGTGGAAAAGTCCACCGAATTTTGTGTGCACCATTTCTCAAATAGGGCCCACTTTGACTTGTAGATGGTCCTTGTTGACGATCTCTGAGGGGCAGCAATTCTCTCTGCCACCTCTACTGTGAAGCCTTGTTTTAGAGCTGTCCACTCCTAGACACCAGGCGTGGAGGTTGAGATGCTGTGGATTGCTGTGGAACACATAATTGTGGGACTGTTTGAGAAGAGTTCTTGACACTGAAAGTTGAAGTGGGATCTCTGTTGAGAGCTGCACTAGGTCCCAAAACCAGGGCATCCCTGGCCAGCCTGGGGCTATTACGATGATCAGGCAATTGGATTGCCTGACTTTTTGGATCACCCTGTGAAGGAGAGCCGTGGGAGGGTAAGCATAAGTAGTGAGACCCGACAAGTTTGTGTTCAGAGCATCTATGTCCCAAGCATTTTGGTCTGGGACTGGAGACACGTACAGTGGAACTTTGTGGTTCAGGGGAGTGGCAAATAGATCTATATGAGGAGTGAACCACTTGAGACAGATCTGTTTAAACACTTGCGGATGTAGTGACCATTCTGTTGACTGAACCTGGTTCGACCTGGACAGCAGGTCACATTCAGACACCCTGGAATGCGTCTGGCTTTTAGTGTTATCTGGTAACGATGGCACCAGGTCATGATCTTCCACAGGAGAGTGGACATCTCCGCCGAGTGGGTTCCACCTTGTTTGTTTATGTAGGCTACCACTGTTGAGTTGTCTGTGGCAACTAACACTGTTTGGTTTTGACACTGGTCCTTGAACCTTTGAAGGGCCAGAGAAACCGCCTTCAGCTCTAGAACATTTATGTGTAGCCTTTTTCCCTGTCTGACCACAGACCTTTTGCAGAGGTTTGCTCTAAGTGAGCACCCCAGCCTTCATTTGAGGCATCTGTAAAGAGTTGGATACTTTGGGATGAAGGTCTGCGCCTTTCATCACGTTTGTGGGATTTTGCCACCAGTCTAGGTGTGCTGAAATGGTTTCTGTCCAAGGAAGGAGGGTGTTCAACGACTGAGGAAATCTCCAGTGCTCCTAGAGGTGAAACTGAAAGGGCCTCATGTGAAGACGTCCCTCCGGGACCATTTTCTCCATTGAGGCAAGCAACCCAATTAGAGACATCAAACATCTTGCAGTCAAAACATGTTTTGACTTGAGTCGTAGGATCAAACCCTGAAGTTTGAGCCATCTCTCTTGAGAGGGTTTTACAAGGGCTGAATCTAGATGGTATTCATAGCCCACGAACGAAAACACTTGAGTAGGTTTAGTTCGGAGATTTATTATCCACCCTAAGGACTGGGTTAGGTCTACCACTGTCTGAGTATTATTTGTGCTTCTTCCTGAGACTGGGCCCTATCGGCCAGTCATCCAGGTACTGGTGAAGTCTGATTCCCCTTGACAGGGCCATCAGCTTCACTTCTTTTACAATCATTGTAAAGACCTGAGGGGCGGTGGCCAGCCCGAAGGGAAGGGAGGTGAACAGAAACACTTGTGACCTGTGGCAAAACCTTAGGTACTTCCTTGAGTTTGGGAGAATGGGGATGTGAAGGTAGGTGTCTGATAGGTCTATCGATGACACCCTTTCCCCTGGAATCAGAGGCCCTGATGGACTCTGGTGTTTCCATATTGAACCTTTCTACAAGTAGGAAGGTGTTGAGCCTGCTTGGGTCTATTAATGGCCTCCACCTTGGTGAGGCTTGGGTTTCAAAAAACAGGCGACTGTAAAACCCGAGAGATTTTACATTTTCCACCCTTTCTACTGCGTTCTTTGACAGAGGAGACTGGATACAAGAGGTCAGAGCTTGTTCTTTTGAAGGGCTTGTAACCCGATAGAATCAATGGAGCTCTGACCAAATTTGGTTTTGAGATGAATGGAAGAAAGAATTGAATGGAAAACGATTGGTTACTGCTTGAGAGGAATTTCCTCCCATAGAAGCGTTTCCTGTAGGAGCCTCTTTCTATTGGTGGGGAACACGAAAGGGGCATTTTGATAGGGTCTAAAAACCTTGTGGGTCTTGGGGGTGCCTAAAGGAGGAAGTCTTCTCCATCCTTGACTAATTGTGACTTGAACAGAGGAGAAGGCCAAAAGGGCGAATTCCTGAGTTCTTGATATCTAGAATCCCCTAGTTGTGATTGAAGATTGGTCATTTTGGCCCCGCGTCTTAGCAGGCCAGAGTTTGCCCATTGTATACAATTCCCTCTGGAGGATATGGGCTATAGATTGTTTAGGCTGGGTAAGGATCTGGCACCCTTCTGAATCTGGCTTTTAACCCTCTAAGGGTGGCCTTAAAAGTGTGACACTTAATCAAAGGAGTGTTACAGGAGGTTCTGCCTAGCTTGGTGCTTAAGTTCCTTCAGAACTTGTAGAGGAACTTGCCCATAGGGGCTCCAGAGGCTTAGGAGAGATACAGATCTTGGCAAAATCTATATTGAAGATTGTCCTCAAAAGACAAGGTTGTCTCACCTTGTAATAATTTGCTGTTGAGTAGGGGTTTATAAATTTACTCTCAGGTAAATTAGAGGCCAGGGAGTGCTATTCAAATTTCTCAAAGATATCTTTGAGGTATGGACTTGAGGGAGCATAGCTAAAGGGCCTCTTGGCCTGAGCTCCTGTTGGCCTTTCATCACACAGGACCAGTACGGTAGGCAATGACCTAGGCAAAGTTTTCCTGGGTCAGGAAAAAGAAGAATGTGCCGAAGGTCTACTTCTGTATGCTATGAAGGGAGGTCAGACATATCTACCTCCCTGTTGCTGGTCATGTTCAGCAGGAGCCTGTTGAGGCTTTGGAGGAAAGCACCCCTTGAGGTCGTCCCGAGTGGTCGGATTGAGGATCCGAGTAATCAGACTTGGATCCGACCATCAGAGTGATTGGATTCAGGATCCGAGTGCTTGGAGCCATGGTCGGATTGGGGATCTGACCATCCGAGTGATCGGATGCAATCGGAAATTAAACCAGGCATCATATTGGAAGGGAGATCTTGTCCACCTCCCTTCAAAAGTCAAAGATTGGCTTAGCCAGGATTAGGGTTCGAAACTCTGAACTAAGGCAGAGAATAAGTTAAAAGGGGAACCCCATGAAGCAAATAAGGAGGACAATGTAAAAGAGGGACACTTCCAGAACTGAAAGAGTGCATTAATTAACATAATAAAACATACGTCTTCTCACCAAGAATTCTACATACAAAATTCTAGATAATTTGATTAAAATAACTTATAAAACTGCACAAGGAAGAGGACTTGCTATTGCCTAACCAACGTCACCCAACCAGAGCGGGTGACCCTAGAATGGCAAGTACCTATTGTGCTGAAGAAGACGTTGAGAACAAAGACTCTAATTTGTGCTTTATTTCATATTTAAATCCTATAAATGGACCAATCATGTAGCAGATAGGGGTTATATTATTTATTTTATTTCAACAGGTACAGGCCCTGCATATAAGTTACATACACGAGTTGGATGTCTAATGTTTCCTTTAAAACGAAGACGAATCGGAAGTTTTCGGGAAAAAAAAACTCCGACATAAAACCTCGTATTGGTACTTTTTTTATATTTTAACCCTTTAAATGTTCCAATAATGTAGCAGGTAGGGAATAAACCCTCAAAATATTTTATTTTATTTCGACAGGCACTGATCCTGTATATAAGCTACATGAACGAGTCAGATTTTCAACTCTTTCTTCACGACTTGACCCGGAAGTGGATTAAATTGTAAAATTATCTGTTCTGTGATTTGTCACAAAAATACGATTCTATATATATAAATAAAGAAATTGATGTAGTTTCAGTATCCGATGACAAGTAAATCATGAGAAAACAGTAAAATATTGTGAATTTATTTCGAACGCTTTTTAAGATGGCGGCCAACGAGAGGACAAATTACCAAACGACACTGCTATGGTACATACTAAACCACGGACCAAATCCAAACGTTCATTTTTCTTGGTCATTGGCTGGAGTCCTGCAGCCACCCGAGTTAGCATTCGGTCCCACATGTTAAGCTATTGTAGCGCAATAAAATGGTTGTTGCCTGAAAACTATTGCGTTTACAATATCCCTTTAAATATGTTATTCACCTACTTTTGTGTGAGCTAAACCATGTTAAAATTGCAGCCCTTAAACTGATTGCATACCAGAGCACAAGCTACTTTGAGATTCTCACTGTTGTGTAAATCAGTTGTAACTCGAAAACTATTGCATTTGCAGTATTTTCTTTAAATATGTTTTTAACCTACTTTTTCCACCTCAACAGTTACCTTGTTACTTTAATTCTGAATACCATTTGCAGGGCACAACTTTTGTGTCCTTTTCTTCTGTCACTTCTACTCTGAAAGTTAAAACACGAAGTCAGCTGACACGGAGCCTGTTCACGGGCACTGATTGCTTGTTATCATCTGCTGGAGCTATCCCAGGAGGGCACTGTATTTACTGCTTGTATCTGTTCATTTCTGCTTTTCTACCTCTTGAATGTATTGGGTATTAAAAGGAAAAAAAATATTCAGGGAACGTGCAGAGCAGGTCAGATTTAGACGCCCCTTCCCTAGGGGTAAAACTGGGTTGAAAATGGGCTGATTACAGGGTCAGATTTAACTTTTATCCTTTTAAGTTAAAAGGTCCCAAAATTGTTTGGAACTCTTGAACATGATCAAACATGTCCCATATGGGGATGCAGGGCATTGTGGACTTGTATTTTTTAAACTATTTTGAATGTGAAGAAATCTAGGATATACTGAGATGCAATAACATGTCCCTCATGATCACAGGGCTTTGAGAACCTGCTAGTCTGATTTATACAACAGACATAAAAAAACAGAGATCAAGAAATGAGTTGCAAATCTCTGAGTGATCAAACTTGGATGATCTTGGTTTCCATTGACATAGTCTTGAGAAGGGGATACAAGGATACATGGACACGAATCAGTAAAATTTGTAGTGTATTCATGATTTGATTTTTTTTTCACTTTGAAGACAATGCCCAAAAGATCAAACATTTTATACTTTTCGGTATTTACTAGGGGTGCGACGGTACCAGATTTTCTAGTTCGGGATTCCGCCAATGCAAAACCGTCCCGATTCCTGGATACCGAAAAAGTTTATGTTTCAGCATTTTCCCAATCAAATAGACCCACAAACAGGAAGTGATTTCCCGTAAACCAAAACATGGCAGTTTTCTTAAAGAAATTGCAATAAATGCATTAAAATCTAGTGAAAAACTAGAAATCGGCCGCCCTGTTGATAGTAGATGCGAATAGAAACAGGATAGCATAGAAGAACACACATTATCATGTGTAATGTCCACCCATGAACCTTTTGCCCAAATTGTACAGTAGTCTTACAAGACCCTGTTTCATTTGTAAAATATATCAATGATGCTTAAATATTTGTTAGTGTAGATGTAAATTATTTCAGCTTCATGCCTTTTTGCATTGGTTGGGTTGAAAATTTTGACGAAATCACTCTATCTGGCACGGTTAAGAAGATAGAAGCAAATTCCTGTTTTTCTATTTTTGGCAAAAATTTGAAAATTCAAAATGGCCGCCATTTTTGGGAAAAGGAAATTTTTTTGAAAATTGCCAAGAGTACATTTTTTAGATACCCTATGGGTCGAAAATTTCAACGAAATAACTCTATTTTGCACGGTTAAGGCCAGTTTGTGTTTTTCCATTTTGGGCAAAAATTCGAAAATTCAAAATGGCTGCCATTTTTGGGGAGGGGAAAATTTTTTGAAAATTGCAAAGATTACATTCCTTAGATACCCTGTGGGTTGAAAATTTCGACGAAATCGCTCTATCTCGCATGGTTAAGGAGATAGAAGCAAATTTGTATTTTGCCATTTTTGACAAAAATTTGAAAATTCAAAATGGCCGCCATTTTAGGGGACGGGAAATTTTTTTTTAAATTGCCAAGAATACAATGCTGAAATACCTGTGGGTCGAAAATTTTGATGAAATCGATCTATCTCGCATGGTTAAGGAGATAGAAGCAAATTTGTGTTTTGCCATTTTTGGCAAAAATTCGAAAATTCAAAATGGCCGCCATTTTTGGGGAGGGGAAAATTTTTCGGAAAATTGCAAAGATTGCATTTCTTCGATACCCTGTGGGTCGAAAATTTCGACGAAATCGCTCTATCTCGCACGGTTAAGGAGATAGAAGCAAATTTGTGTTTTGCCATTTTTGGCAAAAATTCGAAAATTCAAAATGGCTGCCATTTTTGGGGAGGGGAAAATTTGTTGGAAAATTGCAAAGATTGCATTCCTTAGATACCCTGTGGGTCGAAAATTTCGACGAAATCGCTCTATCTCGCACGGTTAAGGAGATAGAAGCAAATTTGTGTTTTACCATTTTTGGCAAAAATTCGAAAATTCAAAATGGCCGCCATTTTTGGGGAGGGGAAAATTTTTTGAAAATTGCAAAGATTGCATTCCTTAGATACCCTGTGGGTCGAAAATTTCGACGAAATCACTCTATCTCGCACGGTTAAGGAGATAGAAGCAAATTAGTGTTTTGCCATTTTTGGCAAAAATTCGAAAATTCAAATGGCCGCCATTTTTGGGGAGGGGAAAATTTTTTAAAAATTACCAAGAGTACAATGCTCAGATACCCTGTGGGTCGAAAATTTTGACGAAATCGCTCTATCTGGCACGGTTAAGGAGATAGGAGGAAATTTGTGTTTTGCCATTTTTGGCAAAAATTCGAAAATTCAAAATGGCCGCCATTTTTGGGGAGGGGAAAATTTTTTTTAAATTGCCAAGAGTACAATGCTCAGATACCCTGTGAGTCGAAAATTTTGACGAAATCGCTCTATCTGGCACGGTTAAGGAGATAGAAGCAAATTTGTGTTTTGCCATTTTTGGCAAAAATTCGAAAATTCAAAATGGCCGCCATTTTTGGGGAGGGGAAAATTTTTGGAAAATTGCAAAGTTTGTTTATTTGGGGTTTTACGTCGCTTTCAACACTGTACAGGTCATATCACGACGGGTAGTTGGAAGGGCAGAGGAAACCAGTACATAGAGTTCGCTAGGGTTGTGTACTGTAAACTGCCGACCAACGGCAAGCAACTACCAGCTTTCCCACTTACGGCCATGACGGGGATCGATCCCCGGCCGCAGAGGTGGGAGGCGAGAGTGTTACCACTCTGCCACCGTGGCCCCCTGGAAAATTGCAAAGATTGCATTCCTTAGATACCCTGTGGGTCGAAAATTTCGACGAAATCGCTCTATCTCGCACGGTTAAGGAGATAGAAGCAAATTAGTGTTTTGCCATTTTTGGCAAAAATTCGAAAATTCAAAATGGCCGCCATTTTTGGGGAGGGGAAAATTTTTGGAAAATTACCAAGAGCACAATGCTCAGATACCCTGTGGGTCGAAAATTTCGACGAAATCGCTCTATCTCGCACGGTTAAGGAGATAGAAGCAAATTAGTGTTTTGTCATTTTTGGCAAAAATTCGAAAATTCAAAATGGCCGCCATTTTTGGGGAGGGGAAAATTTTGTAAAAATTACCAAGAGCACAATGCTCAGATACCCTGTGGGTCGAAAATTTTGACGAAATCGCTCTATCTGGCACGGTTAAGGAGATAGGAGGAAATTTGTGTTTTGCCATTTTTGGCAAAAATTCGAAAATTCAAAATGGCCGCCATTTTTGGGGAGGGGAAAATTTTTTAAAAATTACCAAGAGTACAATGCTCAGATGCCCTGTGGGTCGAAAATTTTGACGAAATCGCTCTATCTCGCACGGTTAAGGAGATAGAAGCAGATTGGTGTTTTGCCATTTTTGGCAAAAATTCGAAAATTCAAAATGGCCGCCATTTTTGGGGAGGGGAAAATTTTTTTGAAAATTGCAAAGATTGCATTCCTTAGATACCCTGTGGGTCGAAAATTTCGACGAAATCGCTCTATCTCGCACGGTTAAGGAGATAGAAGGAAATTTGTGTTTTGCCATTTTGGGCAAAAATTCGAAAATTCAAAATGGCCGCCATTTTTGGGGAGGGGAAAATTTTTGGAAAATTGCAAAGATTGCATTCCTTAGATACCCTGTGGGTCGAAAATTTCGACGAAATCACTCTATCTCGCACGGTTAAGGAGATAGAAGCAAATTAGTGTTTTGCCATTTTTGGCAAAAATTCGAAAATTCAAAATGGCCGCCATATTTGGGGAGGGGAAATTTTTTTAAAAATTGCCAAGAGTACAATGCTCAGATACCCTGTGGGTCGAAAATTTTGACGAAATCGCTCTATCTCGCACGGTTAAGGAGATAGAAGGAAATTTGTGTTTTGCCATTTTTGGCAAAAATTCGAAAATTCAAAATGGCCGCCATTTTTTGGGGAGGGGAAAATTTTTGGAAAATTGCAAAGATTGCATTCCTTAGTTACCCTGTGGGTCGAAAATTTCGACGAAATCGCTCTATCTGGCACGGTTAAGGAGATAGAAGCAAATTTGTGTTTTGCCATTTTTGGCAAAAATTCAAAAATTCAAAATGGCCGCCATTTTTGGGGAGGGGAAAATTTTTTTTAAATTACCAAGAGTACAATGCTCAGATACCCTGTGGGTCGAAAATTTTGACGAAATCGCTCTATCTGGCACGGTTAAGGAGATAGAAGGAAATTTGTGTTTTGCCATTTTTGGCAAAAATTCGAAAATTCAAAATGGCCGCCATTTTTGGGGAGGGGAAAATTTTTGGAAAATTGCAAAGATTGCATTCCTTAGATACCCTGTGGGTCGAAAATTTCGACGAAATCGCTCTATCTCGCACGGTTAAGGAGATAGAAGCAAATTAGTGTTTTGCCATTTTTGGCAAAAATTCGAAAATTCAAAATGGCCGCCATTTTTGGGGAGGGGAAAATTTTTTTTAAATTACCAAGAGTACAATGCTCAGATACCCTGTGAGTCGAAAATTTTGACGAAATCGCTCTATCTGGCACGGTTAAGGAGATAGAAGCAAATTTGTGTTTTGCCATTTTTGGCAAAAATTCGAAAATTCAAAATGGCCGCCATTTTTGGGGAGGGGAAAATTTTTGGAAAATTGCAAAGTTTGTTTATTTGGGGTTTTACGTCGCTTTCAACACTGTACAGGTCATATCACGACGGGTAGTTGGAAGGGCAGAGGAAACCAGTACATAGAGTTCGCTAGGGTTGTGTACTGTAAACTGCCGACCAACGGCAAGCAACTACCAGCTTTCCCACTTACGGCCATGACGGGGATCGATCCCCGGCCGCAGAGGTGGGAGGCGAGAGTGTTACCACTCTGCCACCGTGGCCCCCTGGAAAATTGCAAAGATTGCATTCCTTAGATACCCTGTGGGTCGAAAATTTCGACGAAATCGCTCTATCTCGCACGGTTAAGGAGATAGAAGCAAATTAGTGTTTTGCCATTTTTGGCAAAAATTCGAAAATTCAAAATGGCCGCCATTTTTGGGGAGGGGAAAATTTTTGGAAAATTACCAAGAGCACAATGCTCAGATACCCTGTGGGTCGAAAATTTCGACGAAATCGCTCTATCTCGCACGGTTAAGGAGATAGAAGCAAATTAGTGTTTTGTCATTTTTGGCAAAAATTCGAAAATTCAAAATGGCCGCCATTTTTGGGGAGGGGAAAATTTTGTAAAAATTACCAAGAGCACAATGCTCAGATACCCTGTGGGTCGAAAATTTTGACGAAATCGCTCTATCTGGCACGGTTAAGGAGATAGGAGGAAATTTGTGTTTTGCCATTTTTGGCAAAAATTCGAAAATTCAAAATGGCCGCCATTTTTGGGGAGGGGAAAATTTTTTAAAAATTACCAAGAGTACAATGCTCAGATGCCCTGTGGGTCGAAAATTTTGACGAAATCGCTCTATCTCGCACGGTTAAGGAGATAGAAGCAGATTGGTGTTTTGCCATTTTTGGCAAAAATTCGAAAATTCAAAATGGCCGCCATTTTTGGGGAGGGGAAAATTTTTGGAAAATTGCAAAGATTGCATTCCTTAGATACCCTGTGGGTCGAAAATTTCGACGAAATCACTCTATCTCGCACGGTTAAGGAGATAGAAGCAAATTAGTGTTTTGCCATTTTTGGCAAAAATTCGAAAATTCAAAATGGCCGCCATATTTGGGGAGGGGAAATTTTTTTAAAAATTGCCAAGAGTACAATGCTCAGATACCCTGTGGGTCGAAAATTTTGACGAAATCGCTCTATCTCGCACGGTTAAGGAGATAGAAGGAAATTTGTGTTTTGCCATTTTTGGCAAAAATTCGAAAATTCAAAATGGCCGCCATTTTTTGGGGAGGGGAAAATTTTTGGAAAATTGCAAAGATTGCATTCCTTAGTTACCCTGTGGGTCGAAAATTTCGACGAAATCGCTCTATCTGGCACGGTTAAGGAGATAGAAGCAAATTTGTGTTTTGCCATTTTTGGCAAAAATTCAAAAATTCAAAATGGCCGCCATTTTTGGGGAGGGGAAAATTTTTTTTAAATTACCAAGAGTACAATGCTCAGATACCCTGTGGGTCGAAAATTTTGACGAAATCGCTCTATCTGGCACGGTTAAGGAGATAGAAGGAAATTTGTGTTTTGCCATTTTTGGCAAAAATTCGAAAATTCAAAATGGCCGCCATTTTTGGGGAGGGGAAAATTTTTGGAAAATTGCAAAGATTGCATTCCTTAGATACCCTGTGGGTCGAAAATTTCGACGAAATCGCTCTATCTCGCACGGTTAAGGAGATAGAAGCAAATTAGTGTTTTGCCATTTTTGGCAAAAATTCGAAAATTCAAAATGGCCGCCATTTTTGGGGAGGGGAAAATTTTTTTTAAATTACCAAGAGTACAATGCTCAGATACCCTGTGAGTCGAAAATTTTGACGAAATCGCTCTATCTGGCACGGTTAAGGAGATAGAAGCAAATTTGTGTTTTGCCATTTTTGGCAAAAATTCGAAAATTCAAAATGGCCGCCATTTTTGGGGAGGGGAAAATTTTTGGAAAATTGCAAAGTTTGTTTATTTGGGGTTTTACGTCGCTTTCAACACTGTACAGGTCATATCACGACGGGTAGTTGGAAGGGCAGAGGAAACCAGTACATAGAGTTCGCTAGGGTTGTGTACTGTAAACTGCCGACCAACGGCAAGCAACTACCAGCTTTCCCACTTACGGCCATGACGGGGATCGATCCCCGGCCGCAGAGGTGGGAGGCGAGAGTGTTACCACTCTGCCACCGTGGCCCCCTGGAAAATTGCAAAGATTGCATTCCTTAGATACCCTGTGGGTCGAAAATTTCGACGAAATCGCTCTATCTCGCACGGTTAAGGAGATAGAAGCAAATTAGTGTTTTGCCATTTTTGGCAAAAATTCGAAAATTCAAAATGGCCGCCATTTTTGGGGAGGGGAAAATTTTTGGAAAATTACCAAGAGCACAATGCTCAGATACCCTGTGGGTCGAAAATTTCGACGAAATCGCTCTATCTCGCACGGTTAAGGAGATAGAAGCAAATTAGTGTTTTGTCATTTTTGGCAAAAATTCGAAAATTCAAAATGGCCGCCATTTTTGGGGAGGGGAAAATTTTGTAAAAATTACCAAGAGCACAATGCTCAGATACCCTGTGGGTCGAAAATTTTGACGAAATCGCTCTATCTGGCACGGTTAAGGAGATAGGAGGAAATTTGTGTTTTGCCATTTTTGGCAAAAATTCGAAAATTCAAAATGGCCGCCATTTTTGGGGAGGGGAAAATTTTTTAAAAATTACCAAGAGTACAATGCTCAGATGCCCTGTGGGTCGAAAATTTTGACGAAATCGCTCTATCTCGCACGGTTAAGGAGATAGAAGCAGATTGGTGTTTTGCCATTTTTGGCAAAAATTCGAAAATTCAAAATGGCCGCCATTTTTGGGGAGGGGAAAATTTTTTGAAAATTGCAAAGATTGCATTCCTTAGATACCCTGTGGGTCGAAAATTTCGACGAAATCGCTCTATCTCGCACGGTTAAGGAGATAGAAGGAAATTTGTGTTTTGCCATTTTGGGCAAAAATTCGAAAATTCAAAATGGCCGCCATTTTTGGGGAGGGGAAAATTTTTGGAAAATTGCAAAGATTGCATTCCTTAGATACCCTGTGGGTCGAAAATTTCGACGAAATCACTCTATCTCGCACGGTTAAGGAGATAGAAGCAAATTAGTGTTTTGCCATTTTTGGCAAAAATTCGAAAATTCAAAATGGCCGCCATATTTGGGGAGGGGAAATTTTTTTAAAAATTGCCAAGAGTACAATGCTCAGATACCCTGTGGGTCGAAAATTTTGACGAAATCGCTCTATCTCGCACGGTTAAGGAGATAGAAGGAAATTTGTGTTTTGCCATTTTTGGCAAAAATTCGAAAATTCAAAATGGCCGCCATTTTTTGGGGAGGGGAAAATTTTTGGAAAATTGCAAAGATTGCATTCCTTAGTTACCCTGTGGGTCGAAAATTTCGACGAAATCGCTCTATCTGGCACGGTTAAGGAGATAGAAGCAAATTTGTGTTTTGCCATTTTTGGCAAAAATTCAAAAATTCAAAATGGCCGCCATTTTTGGGGAGGGGAAAATTTTTTTTAAATTACCAAGAGTACAATGCTCAGATACCCTGTGGGTCGAAAATTTTGACGAAATCGCTCTATCTGGCACGGTTAAGGAGATAGAAGGAAATTTGTGTTTTGCCATTTTTGGCAAAAATTCGAAAATTCAAAATGGCCGCCATTTTTGGGGAGGGGAAAATTTTTGGAAAATTGCAAAGATTGCATTCCTTAGATACCCTGTGGGTCGAAAATTTCGACGAAATCGCTCTATCTCGCACGGTTAAGGAGATAGAAGCAAATTAGTGTTTTGCCATTTTTGGCAAAAATTCGAAAATTCAAAATGGCCGCCATTTTTGGGGAGGGGAAAATTTTTTTTAAATTACCAAGAGTACAATGCTCAGATACCCTGTGAGTCGAAAATTTTGACGAAATCGCTCTATCTGGCACGGTTAAGGAGATAGAAGCAAATTTGTGTTTTGCCATTTTTGGCAAAAATTCGAAAATTCAAAATGGCCGCCATTTTTGGGGAGGGGAAAATTTTTGGAAAATTGCAAAGTTTGTTTATTTGGGGTTTTACGTCGCTTTCAACACTGTACAGGTCATATCACGACGGGTAGTTGGAAGGGCAGAGGAAACCAGTACATAGAGTTCGCTAGGGTTGTGTACTGTAAACTGCCGACCAACGGCAAGCAACTACCAGCTTTCCCACTTACGGCCATGACGGGGATCGATCCCCGGCCGCAGAGGTGGGAGGCGAGAGTGTTACCACTCTGCCACCGTGGCCCCCTGGAAAATTGCAAAGATTGCATTCCTTAGATACCCTGTGGGTCGAAAATTTCGACGAAATCGCTCTATCTCGCACGGTTAAGGAGATAGAAGCAAATTAGTGTTTTGCCATTTTTGGCAAAAATTCGAAAATTCAAAATGGCCGCCATTTTTGGGGAGGGGAAAATTTTTGGAAAATTACCAAGAGCACAATGCTCAGATACCCTGTGGGTCGAAAATTTCGACGAAATCGCTCTATCTCGCACGGTTAAGGAGATAGAAGCAAATTAGTGTTTTGTCATTTTTGGCAAAAATTCGAAAATTCAAAATGGCCGCCATTTTTGGGGAGGGGAAAATTTTGTAAAAATTACCAAGAGCACAATGCTCAGATACCCTGTGGGTCGAAAATTTTGACGAAATCGCTCTATCTGGCACGGTTAAGGAGATAGGAGGAAATTTGTGTTTTGCCATTTTTGGCAAAAATTCGAAAATTCAAAATGGCCGCCATTTTTGGGGAGGGGAAAATTTTTTAAAAATTACCAAGAGTACAATGCTCAGATGCCCTGTGGGTCGAAAATTTTGACGAAATCGCTCTATCTCGCACGGTTAAGGAGATAGAAGCAGATTGGTGTTTTGCCATTTTTGGCAAAAATTCGAAAATTCAAAATGGCCGCCATTTTTGGGGAGGGGAAAATTTTTTGAAAATTGCAAAGATTGCATTCCTTAGATACCCTGTGGGTCGAAAATTTCGACGAAATCGCTCTATCTCGCACGGTTAAGGAGATAGAAGGAAATTTGTGTTTTGCCATTTTGGGCAAAAATTCGAAAATTCAAAATGGCCGCCATTTTTGGGGAGGGGAAAATTTTTGGAAAATTGCAAAGATTGCATTCCTTAGATACCCTGTGGGTCGAAAATTTTGACGAAATCACTCTATCTCGCACGGTTAAGGAGATAGAAGCAAATTAGTGTTTTGCCATTTTTGGCAAAAATTCGAAAATTCAAAATGGCCGCCATATTTGGGGAGGGGAAATTTTTTAAAAAATTGCCAAGAGTACAATGCTCAGATACCCTGTGGGTCGAAAATTTTGACGAAATCGCTCTATCTCGCACGGTTAAGGAGATAGAAGGAAATTTGTGTTTTGCCATTTTTGGCAAAAATTCGAAAATTCAAAATGGCCGCCATTTTTTGGGGAGGGGAAAATTTTTGGAAAATTGCAAAGATTGCATTCCTTAGTTACCCTGTGGGTCGAAAATTTCGACGAAATCGCTCTATCTGGCACGGTTAAGGAGATAGAAGCAAATTTGTGTTTTGCCATTTTTGGCAAAAATTCAAAAATTCAAAATGGCCGCCATTTTTGGGGAGGGGAAAATTTTTTTTAAATTACCAAGAGTACAATGCTCAGATACCCTGTGGGTCGAAAATTTTGACGAAATCGCTCTATCTGGCACGGTTAAGGAGATAGAAGGAAATTTGTGTTTTGCCATTTTTGGCAAAAATTCGAAAATTCAAAATGGCCGCCATTTTTGGGGAGGGGAAAATTTTTGGAAAATTGCAAAGATTGCATTCCTTAGATACCCTGTGGGTCGAAAATTTCGACGAAATCGCTCTATCTCGCACGGTTAAGGAGATAGAAGCAAATTAGTGTTTTGTCATTTTTGGCAAAAATTCGAAAATTCAAAATGGCCGCCATTTTTGGGGAGGGGAAAATTTTGTAAAAATTACCAAGAGCACAATGCTCAGATACCCTGTGGGTCGAAAATTTTGACGAAATCGCTCTATCTGGCACGGTTAAGGAGATAGAAGCAAATTTGTGTTTTGCCATTTTTGGCAAAAATTCGAAAATTCAAAATAGCCGCCATTTTTGGGGAGGGGAAAATTTTTTTAAAATTACCAAGAGTACAATGCTCAGATACCCTGTGGGTCGAAAATTTTGACGAAATCGCTCTATCTCGCACGGTTAAGGAGATAGAAGCAAATTTGTGTTTTGCCATTTTTGGCAAAAATTCGAAAATTCAAAATGGCCGCCATTTTTGGGGAGGGGAAAATTTTTTGAAAATTGCAAATATTACATTCCTTAAATACCCTGTGGGTCGAAAATTTCGACGAAATCGCTCTATCTCACACGGTTTCTGAGATATTAGCAAATTACTCAAAAGTAGTACTGAAAATACACAATGAAGTACCTAAATGGCTATTACTCATGTACTGACAAAGCTATCAGTCCCAAATGCAATACCAAGCGAGCTATGGACATAACAATCTTGTATTCAAAATTGTAGTAAAATATCTTTAATTATTTTGGCTTAAATGCACGGAAACCAATGGGTACTGAAAATAGCTGTACTTAAGTATTACTCAGTAAGCAAATGAGGTACAACAGCCAAAAGCAATCCCAAGCAAGCTACTGACCCAATAAGCCTGCATACCAAATTTGGTGACAATAGCTCTAATACTTTTCCTTTAAATGAGCGGAAACCATGCGTGACGCCGGACATCGGACGCCGGACATCGGACGGCGAAAAAAGCAAAAATAATATATCCACCCCCCAGGGGGGTGGACATAATGAGATAATAGTTTATATTTTCTTCAGATTCAGGTTTGGTATTTACTATTTTACGTTTCCCAATAATTATATTAGCTGACACTCAAGATTCCGGTTCTGAAAGTGGTCACGGTATTTCGGTATAATTGTCTCCATGCCGGTATACCGCCACTACCGACTCACCCCTAGTATTTACCACCACTCCACCCAGATGTCTGAACGTTTTGTGACCCGTTACAAAAGCAACAAGATACACTCAGAGAGAGCAAAACGCTCAACTCGATGTGACCAGTCTCACAAGTGTTATAAAGTATAACGCGCATCCACCATGGTGGCATTTCCAGAAATTCTGGAGGCTTCTTGGAATCCAAAATATTAACTGGATCTTTCCTAAACTGTAATCACTCCTTCCCATGGCTAGTCCCTTCCTACTTCAAATTTGACATCAAAATTTATTAATTACTTTTGAAGAAATATGAAGTAGAAAGCTAAAATCATTAAAATACATTGAAATGGGACCTATGAAAATTCATGATTTTTTTGTATCCAAAATATGATCCACGTCTTTCCCAAAAATTAGTAATTTCTTCCTTTCACCAGGTCCTACTCACAAATTTTTATAAAGATCTGTTCATTAGTTCTGGAGTAATCTAAACACCAAAAACAGGCAGACAAATAGACAAAAAAGCACATAATAAACATAAACTCCTGGTAGAGGTAAAAATATTGGTTAAAAGCCACTTCTTGGTCAAAATTACTCAGAGTAAATTTTTGTGATGGACTGTCAAGAAATTGAAACAAACAAACGAAAAAAAACAAAAAAAAACAGAAATAAATAAACATGACAAATACACCACTTCCCTCTCAATTGTATTTATGTCAATTTCAAGACATAAATTTAATGAGAAGAAATATATCACAAGTATCACAAGCTAAGTTTTGTGACCTCACAATGACAATTGCATTGTGACATCATTAAGTAATGACATCATCAGACAGCAAAATATTGATTTTTTTACTTATGCAATAAAGAAAATCAGATTTCTCTGTATATGCCCAATTGAAAATTATTGTCCATTAAGTTGAACACTTTATCTTGGTTTTTTTTTGAACAGCAAAATTTTAGATGCTGTGCTTTTTTTCTTTTCTTTTTAAAAGACATTTAAAAAAATTGCTAAAAAAACCTAAAAAAAAAATTTAAAAAAAAAAATAAATTTAGAAATGACTGGTATTGAACCCCAACCATGAGATTACAAGTTCTACACATTACACTCACAGCCACAGAGGATACCTAATGAGGCAAGAATTCATGAAGAGGAAATCCTATCATGATATTGATTTTTGAAGACAAGTAGGTTTCACTGTATATGCCCAATTAAAAATTTAAAAACCTGTCTCCTGACTTTAATTTTCAAACAAATTACACCAAATTTGGAAAATTCCGTCTGTACCCCATGAAATATCTATCCACCAAATTTGAGCTCGATTGATGTTATAGTTTTTGAGTTATAAGGGCAAAACGGTGCACAGACAGACAGACAGACAGACTGACAGAAACAAACTGATTACAATAACCCTTTCCTATCGTCGAGCGTTAACAAAGAGTTTTTAGTAGCCCTGAAGTAAGACTATATCAAACTTTCACCACTGAAGCCTTCAAGGACACATAAACTGAGAATGAAATATCTTGCCTACAGACTGCACTTTTTATTCATATACTTTATTTCACCATACCTTAACTGTATCCAGACCTAACTGTTGAAATTTTTTTTCAAACAGACCAACACCATAATGAATGACACTGCAAAAAAATAAGAGTGATCATTTCATAGCACTCAACTAATCAACTATATTTACTTAAGATTCTAGTACATTGTTTACTTTGTACTCACTCGAGTTTAAATAAAAAAACTTAGGTTCTTGCAATATGAAGAAACTAACTTGCATATATGCCACTTAATATAAGATGATTATTCTAAAAACAACAAGACCACTGCCGTGGTATGATCTCCCGCCGCACTACATCAAAAAGTAGGTGAACAACATATTTGACAAAACTCCTTGAGAAAAATTGGCTATCTGCAATACTTTTAGAGATAATTCGCATTTACTCATTTTGAGTAAGCATAAAAAACATTGAAAAGGCCAAGGAGAAACAACCAGTGTGATGTACAGCCCTTTATAAAAGCGTGACACACACTCAATAACACACGAACACACGCACGGAATGCGTTTTATAACCTCCCGCCCGGCCGGCGGGAGATAACAAAATGGATCCTGGCTTGCTTTAAAACAAACCGATAACAACTAAGGCTGTGATGGGTTACACAAATCTGAATTCACTGAGAAACCATAATAGTTTTATTAATAGGAAGAAGGTAACCCCCCACCCCACCCCCACCCCCCCAAAAAAAACTGTTAAAATGTAATTTAAATCAATAAACAAATTGGGTAAACCTTAGTAATCTGTCAGATGTGTCTACCTGGTATTAGTTTTCCCAGTAATTTTCTTTACTTACACAACTATTAAACACTATATTTTATTTTCATCAATTTGTTTACATCATCCACCATGTTTTCTTCACTGATACTTAGAGTTCATTCACTACAACTAAAAAGTGGATACCCAGATCCAGATTGGTTCCTAACAACCAGATACCTGGTCTCATTTTGCTTCCCAAGTCGCAGCCTTATTAACAAGCAGCAATAAAATAACTAAGATAATAATGATAAAGGAAATTCAAACATTGTGTATCAGTTCTACAAACTGTGACAACTGTACTATATAAAACATGCCAATACATTCTGAAATAATTTCTGCAATGTGTAATATTTACTTGATACAATGACTTGATTAGTAGTACATCAATTTTTCTCAATAAATATTTTTTTCTTAATTTTACTTTTTTAAACTGTTGTGCTCACTATTTAAACTTTTGCAAAATACTGAATGAATTTTACCACACAAAATATCCAAATATAACTACAGATTGCCTCTCGACGCAGTGTATCCCCGGATGGGACAGACATACAGAGTATTATCGTTGACACAAAAATACCCCTGTGGGGAGGGGGCATAAGTGTTTATGGGAGCAACTTGTATTGACACTAAGTAAACAAAATGTTTGCTTAATGAAAGATACAAATGTAACTAGACGTAGCGCATCAGAGAACCGATGCAAATTGTATCCACCAGAAAGAAAACTCGCCAATCAACCATCACTTAACCTTGAAGGAGGCCAAGGTAAAATCTGACCACATCAAAAGATTCTTAGCCCATGATTTCCAATAGGTTGGTGTGACATTGCAAACCTCTAGGAACACGAATAAGTGAGTTATAAGCACTTTTAATTTTGGCTATCCTCATATGAGGTTGAAAGAGGGCCCAAAGCTCAAATCTGATCACATCAAAAGATTCCTAGCGCATGATTTCCTATAGGACGCTTTCACATTACAAACCTCTAGGACCAAGAAAAAGCTATTTATAAGCACTTTAGATTTTGCTATCCTCGTTTGACCTCGAAGGCAGGGCTCAAGGTCAAATCTGACCACATCAAAAGATTCCCAGCCCATGATTTCCTATAGGTTGGTTTCACATTGCAAACCTCTAGGACCAATAATAAGCGAGATATAAGCACTTTTAAGTTTGGGTATCCTTGTTTGACCTTGAAGAAGAGGTCCAAGATCAAATCTGACAATATCAAAAGATTCCCGGTCCATGATTTCCTATAAGTTGGTTTCACATTTCAAACCTCTAGGACCAATAATAAGCGAGTTATGAGCACTTTTAGGTTTGGCTATCCTTGTTTGACCTTGAAGGAGGAGCCCAAGGTTAAATCCGACCACACCAAAAGATTTCCAGCCCATGATTTCCTATAGGTTGGTTTTCCATCCCAAACCTCTAGGACCAATGATAAGGGATACATAAGCATTTTCATGACTGACAAAAAACGCCTATGGCGGCCATCTTGTTTTTCAAAATGAGGCCGAAAATATTTCCAGTCAAGATTTCGTAATGCGTAACATATTCTGCGAATTTGAGATCTCTAAATATAATACCTTTTGCTCTAGAGGGCCAACAAAAGTCCTTGCTTTAAGTTGAATAAACGTCCCTGGCAGCCATCTTGTTTTTCAAAATGATGCCAAAAATATCTAACTTTATATGAGAACTGGGCCAAAATGTGAAAAAATGGCCAAAATCTGACCTTTAAGAGGCCACCAGTGACCTTAAAATTGAAGGTCAAGGTCACAAAACAACCAGTAACTGGCTGGTGTGGGGTCTGATAAGACTGACAGGTAGTTGGACAAATCTTGTTGGAAAAGTCTTCTTATCTATATTCACTTTCGACCAGCTAGCTGGTCCTGACAGTAGGCTGGCTGACTGGTCTGGTAGGTTGAGACAGTCATCTCACCGGGACCAATGACTGGTATAAGAATTTCTCTGTAACCAATTTCCTTTGGCAGTAACTGGTTGGTCTAAGACGGCCACTTGGACCCTTAAAAGGCTTCTGCTGGCCCCTTGGCCAGTCCTGTGGACCTGCCCCGTACCAGGGCCTAACCGGTTATAGGTGAAGCAATGCTCTGTAACCGGTTCCTGGTGGCTCCACAGTTCTGCGAAAACTCATAGGAGCTGGCAGAACTGGGCGAAATAGACTACGTCTCAGCAGGGGTAGGCTTATATGAAACAACAGCCTTCTTCCTGTCCATAACTGTGGAATCAGCAGGTTTTCTCTGTAACCAACAATCCTCTGTAACCAGTAAGCCTGGATGCTGGTACTCTATCATGTACTCAACATCCAAAGCCATTTTCAATAGTTTCCATGTAATATAGTCAGCATTAAGTGTGAAAATATCTCCAAAAAGGCCAAAAATGGTCTCGGTCAGGTACTTTGGTGGTCTGTGGATGACCTACAATGAAGAGCTTCAAGGTTAAATTTCTGCATGCTTACAGAGGACATATATATGTATTATATATACCAGCCATAGAATCATCCAACTTTCTGTATATGAGAACTGGGCCAAAATATGAAAAAATGGCCAAAATCTGACCTTTAAGAGGCCACCAGTGACCTTGAAATTGAAGGTCAAGGTCACAAAACATTAACGTTCGTGGCATTGCCCATATATACCCACATACCAAATTTGAAAGGTCTAACTAAAATATTTTTTAAGTTATCGCGTCCAAAAGGAAATCTCTGCGGCGCCGACATGACCGTACTGAATCCTAAGTATCACCGACTTTTGTCCGGGGATACAATTAAATCTTTAAATAAAGTTAAGGGAAAATGGTTCATTCAATGTCTGATTCCATAAATAAATTTTACTTTTTTAAACTGTTGTGCTCACTATTTATAACTTTTTCAAAATACTGAATGAATTTTAACACACAAAATATCCAAATATAATTTAATCTGTAAATAAAGTTAATCGCAAATAGTTCACTCAATGTCTGATTCCATAAATAAATTTAATGTATAGATGAATATCACTAACCATGCCTAAGTGTATCACCAATTTATTGTTTTCATTACTCTTTCTGAAAAAGCCTTTAGATGGCAAGAAAGACAAGTGGTTTGCCTGTCACAACTGTGCTCCAATACCATGTGGATATCACAGAAATTCTAAGGGTGTGACATTGAGCTCCCACAAATTCTTGAAAATGCACATTCCCTTGCATTAAAAAAACTGTTCCATTGAGCTTGCAAAGTGAGATGTAGAGGTCATTAAGAAATGCACTGAACTGAAGCTTGGCTGAGATGAGGCTAGTCAATGTTATAAGTGTGTTAAACTCAGATTCAGTCTTCTCAGATATATATTTTTCAATTGATTTTATGGACCAAATATTTTAAGTTTATTTTAAGTTTTATTTCTGATATTACTTGTCCCAAACCATATGAAAGCCCCACTTGAACTCACGGGCAAGCATAATAGAGGCTTACTAAATTTATTAACAATAATGGGAGCTCCATCTGATAGTCTAAAAGATTCTTAGAAAGTTATTATAAATCACAGCCTGCAGAAAAGGGTAACTTCAACTCATGTCTTCTTGTCCATAATCTGAAAACAAAAACACCATACCATCACAAGACCTAAAGATAAGTTACTAATGAGTAAATTGACAATTTTATAAAATGTTTTAAAACAGATACATACATATTAGGTATCTTTAGCATTAAGTTATCTTTACATACACAATGACTGAATATAAGTAGGATAAATTGTGAAAATAGTGATGTCTTGGACATGATTTAAACCAACAGAAGAAAACTTTATTTTAAGAATTAGTTCAGTGTAAAAAGTAGAACACAGAATGTAGTTCCCATCCATTAATGTCTGAGGAACCTTGGTTGGATAAACTATTTTTCTTGCAATATGTGAGTATTGAAGATACATGGTAACCTTAATCATTATCCCTGTAAAAAGATAAATAACACAATTTGAGAGACAAATGTGTGCAAATCGAGGAATAATGTGTATCCAGATAAAACTGACAGTTTCCATAAGGTAGGATAAAAGTTGAATGAAGATAGAAATGGAACCAATTTAAGGTTGCAAGATTACAAAATGTATTTTTCGTTGGTACGGGAAGTAGCCATAACCAGAACAAAACCTTGAACTACCTAGCAGTTCTAGTTACACAGAGTCGTCTGTACAGCTACAAAGTCAATTAGGAATTACCAATGGAAATTCCAGAAAAATCGAGGATACATTACACACCTCAGTGACTACCCCTGCTGCTATGGTCGAGCCCCCGTATCTGAGCATAAAGCGGCCCAGATCTTTGAAGTCTTTGTACAGTTCAATACACACTGGCTTCTGCAACTCCAGCTCGATGATAGCACTCGTGTTCTTTGTCAGGCACCTGAGAAATTCCAAACCAAAGCTACATATTTATATAATTTAGATTACTTCTGTTTGTAGTGTATTTGTAAAACTGACTTGACAAAAACTATGGTCCAAATAAATTTAGATGGGCGAATGTTTTTTTGTTTCTTCTGGCATTTTGATGTGTTGTTTTTCTAAACTACTGGCTTTAACCTCTCATAATTGTTCGGTCATTTGAACAAGGTGAATGCCTGGTACTATTGTCTACAATATCTAGGGTGCCCGTATTTGGTTAATGGTTGAGTTTTAAAACTATACAGTGTTTAAGCAGCTGACTGATTGGTGCCACTTTCCATTATTACTTACAATCGTTAGGATGCCCACATTTCTTGTGTCATGCACTTTTCAAAAGTTCTATTCACCTTGGAACACGTTGAGAACTTTCTGTGCTTTTATGAAGCCATGAGATTTGTTGTATTGAGTTATGAAATAGTATTATGTGTTAGGGTGTTTAGAATTTAGTATTTTTCAGTTTTTCGGGAGTGTACCTTGGCTTACTTCCTCCAAGTTTTTGTGAACTGATTAATTTGTTGATGTTATTTTTATGTAACAAGTCCATTCATTTTAGCTTTCTTTTAGTTTTCGGGGCAACTCACCTTGGCTTACTTCTGAGAACTTCTCCTGTGTTTTTATGAAGCTGGCTGATAAGTTTTCGTATGTGAGCAGCTTCACTGAGTGACTGATAATGAAACACAACCTAAAATAACCAAATCATAGTCAATATTGTGAAGCTTTATTAAACAGAAATTTCAAATTTTATGGCCATTACTCACTCACATATATATAAGTACTACTTAATGATTCCTATTAAATATCTAAAATAAATGTTTAAGTAACCAACGATAAAGTATGAAAAAAATTTTACTGACAATCTTAAGAATCCATAATGATCAGTGTTGATTCTACAAATTTTGAAATGTGGGGGCAGTCCCCCCCCCCCATATCCAAAAAATGTGGGGGCTTGGTCAATTAAAAGGGGAACTTGTACCTCCGCCAAAGAGGGATTAATTTCAGAAGCATTTGTCTGTCCGTATATTTGTTAGCCGGATTACACAAATGCTACTGTATGGATCTTCGTGAAAAAAATAGAAGATGGAAACTGATCCAACTTAGATCACATTACGTTATGTTACTTATCTGGATCAGTGCTTGGATAAAAAAATATCAAAGACCTGGGGCCATATTCTACAACAATACTTTTCTAGCAATATTTTTTAAAATAGAAGCACCTCGATGAAAGACCAAATGCTTTAAACTGGTGAACTCATGGCCATAGCACCCAAGTCATTAATATGCATGAGATGATATGTCATATATTTCCATTAGGGTTTTCCAGCAATATTTTATAAAATAGAACCCTCAACAAAGATCTACTATTAAGACTTTAAACTTGAGAACTCATGGCCATAGCTCCCAACTCATTAATATTCATGAAAAGATATGAGGAAACACACATGCTGTATGAACTGGTTCAACAGTATTTTTGTTAGTATCTGATGTTTGCATCATAAACTTGAGAACTCACGGCCATAGCTCCCAACTCATTAATATTCATGAGAAGATATGAGGTAACACACATGCTGTATGAACTGGTTCAACAGTATTGTTGTTAGTACCTGACGTTTGCATCAACCACTTTCAAACTGTAGTATCTGTTTTGTTTTCATATGAAATAACATTTTTCACTGAAAAAACGACCTAATATAGCCTTCATGATGATAAAATTAAAGGATTCTCGTGAAACGATCGGTGCCCCTCCATTTTGTAAACATGCGGGATCGCATCTTCTACCGAACGCGCCGAATATACCGAATTGCGGGCTAGTACTAAAACTCGCGAGATATCGCATATCCCGTGCTCTAGAAGCATCACTGATGATCTATCTCTGTGAACTAAATGATTCAAGGGAAGTAAATGACTAAAACATAAACCTTTGTGGAAATATTCAAAGATCTAATATGAACCATGCTGCATACTTCACGAGAAATATCCATTTACTGTTATTAAATTATTTCAGTTAATACATAATATGTTTTTCAAACTGAGAAAGTTTTTAGTCTCTTATTTAATGGAAAAAAATCTTACCGGAAAACCTTTTGTTATTGGAAGATCTATATTGAACAGCACAATTCTGGCCTTTAATCTTGATGTTGATTTAATTGGACTAGATGGATCACATAAAATACTACCTGAAAACACAAGATGCATTAATGCACACACAACACTGCAATAAAATCCAGCACACGTCACACACAGTAATCCTGCCCCTTTGTTCACAGCCAGTAAAAAGTGATAAAGACTTAGAACCTTTAAAACTTCCCGGTCCACTTTCACAAGAGGTGTTTGTCAAAATAAGCACATTTTTTTTTTTACTTGTATGTTTTGCAGCGTGTGATGCTTCTCATTCATTGTCAAACACAGGGCAAGGAACAAGTGAGAAAACACAGGACTGGACTTTTGGAATGACATCCACAACAAAAGTCTTCTATATCTAGGCCAAAGAGACAGTTCAAAGTCTGCTTAACATTCTACTTATGATTTTTTTCTTAAATTATAATTCTTCCCATTATTAAATAAGTACTTTTAGTTTCTTTTAGTCTAGACTAATTACTCCCATTACACACTTACAATTAATAATCACTTTGAAATATGTGTATATTTTATGAATACAGTCAAAGATTTTGTCAATCAACAATCACACAAAAAAGGACCATAAAAATTATAAGCAAAGGTAAAGAACACACTTTTTCAAAAAATATGTTTGTAAATGGATTCAAATATTTTTACCTGAGAATAAACTTTAATGGAATTTTTTTTTCACTCATATCTTTCACTTTGCATTCTTTTGAAATACCATTTTACAAAATTCACAAGTAAATGTCAATAATAACAAGATAAAAAGTAACTAGTCACATTTTTTGTGTGTATCCAAGAGAAGCGATAATGAAGAGAGAAATGAACATTACTAGCACAAAGAAGACTTTATTTGTTCAAGGATAAATACTTGTAAAAAGGATTACAAAGGTAGTTTTTATTCCATGAATCACAGCAATGATTATACAACTTATTTGTTCAATTTTCAATTAAAAAGCATACATATTACCAGCAGCAAACTGAGAGAGAAATGATGCCATTTTATAGTGTTACTGACCCACACTGACATTCTGTATTTCTATGTTCATTAATGTGAGCACCACATTATCTCCTGCAAAAGCACACTGTGCTCCTACATCATCTATTGCTATACCTATTCGTAAACATGAGAAACACAATTAATTAGCAAAAATAGCAAGAGACATATGTAAAACTTAAGTAACAACCTGAAGAAGCATTTACAAATTTATTTCTTTACGTGTATTTTAAATTTTTCATTTTCACAGGATGTATCATTTAACATATAAAGTGAAATAAATGTTAAGGTGGATATTTTTAAATGATATCTAGGAGTTTCCTTCCCTAATTATATACTGTTGTTAGTTGTATGTCAAACTATTTATTATTAGTTAAAAATAATGTCAGAATCAAGGGATAAAAAAGTGACCAAGTTACAGACTTGCTGCTGTTGAGCTTACTTTTGACCACTGCAGTTTCTCCCTGTGGCATACAGACAAGCTTTTCCCCCACTTGGACGTTTCCTGCTTGTAACGTGCCAGACACGGAGAAGCCACTGCCCACCATCCCCTTAAATACATCAGTCACGCACATACGCAGGCACTGGTTCACCTGACGCACTGGAGGCTCAAAGCGATCTGGGACAAAATGTAGTTAGAATAAGGAATAGTGCTGGAAGATCACCACAGAATTACCTATCCATGTTCATATCGGAAAAATGTAAACAAAGAGGGATCATTGCTGATCATGGAGTGAGAAGCTCGTATCAGACAAAAAATATTCAATGTTAAGTAAAAACAAGGAAAAACAAGAAACAAATCACCATAAATATAACTAAAATATAACCTAAAAGCTATCCACAAATGTCTTCGCAAACTACATACCATGCTTTATATATCTTCACTTGTGATTGGCTGAGTTTATGATTAGCTTGACCACAGTTGGGAAAATCGAAGGTTTTATGTGTTTTCTTTATTTTTTTTGCATTGACAGCTAGTTTTGTGATTTTAACTAGTGAATGTACAAAATTTTCACAAAATATTATTCTAATCAGTGTTTTTTGTGATAAACATACTGAAAAGAAATTATTGCAGAAACTGTCGGTTGCATTTGAATTTTACCAATCACTGATCAGCAATGAGCTGATGAGTATTAATACCAAAGTTTGCAAACATTGTCCCAGCATTAATAAGGAATTACAAATTTAAGTATTAATCTTGTTTTTCAACACACACGTAGCTGAGCCCTGCCTTTTGTCACAACACCGCACGCATCTAGCATGCGATTGATCAAACCCAGCCATCAGATGTCCACACGGACTGTTTTTTTCATGGTGATGCCATGATACCAGTGTAACTGTTCTATACACAAATATTGTTGAAATAAGTCTTTAACTGAAGTATTTTACAAAATATATTTGAATCTCGATAGTTCGTCAAAACGCGTCTTTAATGCACACGCGCCAACAAAAAAGTTGCCATGATATCATGTTCTCTGACTAGGACGGAAGTACTGCATGCCACCTAGTGAGTGGTGGCAGCCTAGCCCCAAATGATGTTCTGTCTTAAACTTGGTATTTTTCTGTTCAAAAAGCATTAGTTTATTATACATTCAATAAATCTCACCTCAATTCATTTATTTCATTAGTATTTATACATGTGGTGAATTTCAGATATGTGGTGGATCCTAGATTCCTTACTCTATACAAAGCAACACTGAAACATCCCTATGGAAATATCAGTCACATATATACACAGGATATCTAAGATCCAAACAGTTTTCAAAGACTATTATATATAGCCTGTACACACCTTGCATCTTGTGGACACACTAGGTAGCTCAGTTGTTTTGAGGTTTATGCTTCTTAGCAGATTAATTTAATCAGAAAAACAGTTCTGTTTTTTTTTCTCTCTCTCTCTCTCTCTCTCTCTTAAACTCAATAATTAATGACTGAGACATTTGAGTGATTTAGTACATCTCAATTTTGTTTTAAATTAGTGATAGGTAGGTAAGCCCTGTATCTCGGTATGGAGAGCATTTTACAGAAATACCATGATGAGATTTTAAAGCAGCCACTTCGCTTGTCAACACATATAATGGAAGGAAGAGTTAAAACATTAGAAACATACCCAAAACCTGACAATATCATGAGCTTTATTCCATATTTTCATGCATTTGCAGACCTTTATAGCGATTAAATTGAGTAGAACTGCCATGTTTTGGTTACGACCCTTTAAAACAATCTCAATCTCACTTTTCAAGACATACAATGGAAGGAAAACTTAAAATATTGGAAACAAACTACAAATTTGAAGAAATTACACACTCTTCTGCGATATCTGTGGATTTGGGGGCTTATATTGCATTTCGCTGACAGGAAACGTCTACAATTGATTGTTATGTATTAAAATGCTGAATGGTTTTGCATTGGCAACCTCCTGATGTACACATTTTTCATACTGACCCATCCCAATATTTAAAATCTAAATATGATTAACACATTAGCTTCAAAAATTTATTGATCTAGTTTTATTAGAAAAATAGATAACAAGCCATTCCCAAATCAAAATACACACCAATTTGTTGAACTAATGTAGGTCCTGAATACCATGAGAGTAAGCTTGCTTCAGTTGGCTTCGCCACCAAATTCTCACCATCCAAACCTGAACATGGGACGTAGCACACATCGCTGTCCTATAATATGAATACAGGAGAACTCTCTTGTTAGATATTGCTATCCCCACTAATGTTATGTCCACCCAATTGTCTTAGAAAATATCTAAATATCGGGTTTTGATGCAGCTGTAAATCTTTAAATATAAAATGAACTAAATGTTAGTTTTCAATATTGTTGCAAAATATATAATACATGTATCTAATCATCACAACGGTAAGTTTATAGAAAAAGGAAACTGTTCCACAGTCAAGATTTCTATGTTATAAAATATTGACCTTCCATTCACTAATAACAGATAATCTATTTTCTTTATTTTCATTACCACATAGTACTCATATTTGATAACCAACCTTAAAACCAGCATGCTTCAAAAACTGTCCTAATTTTCTTGAAATTTCGTCAAACCTGATTTTTGACCAGTCAACAGTGTCCATTTTATTTACTGCCACAGCTAGTTGTGAAACACCTGAAACAGAACAAGTAATGGATGTGAATAACCAGACCAAGGACACATCTGTGGCCAGATGTAAGATGTATCCACCAGAAAAGGACAACTAACAAAGTTTCGAAGATAAACAGCATTTTTCAATAATAACCGTGTTGTAAGCACTTTTTTAAGTTTGGCTACTCTCGTTTGACCTTGAAGCAGGAGCCCAAGGTCAAATCTGACCACATCAGAAGATTCCTAGCTCATGGTTTCCTATCGGTTGGTTTCACATTGCAAACCTCTAGGACCAATAATAAGCGAGTCATAAGCGCTTTTAAGTTTGGCTATCCTTGTTCAAGGTCAAATCTGACCACATCAGAAGATTCACAGCCCATGATTTCCTATTGGTTGGTTTCAGACTGCAAACCTCTAGGACTAATAATAAGCGAGTTATAAGCACTTTTAAGTTTGGCCATCCTCATTTGACCTTGAAGGAGGGGCCCAAGGTCAAATGTGACCACATCAGAAGATTTGCACATTACAAGCACTTTTCATGACTGAAAAGATACGCCCATGGCAGCCATTTTGTTTTTCAAAATGAGCCCAAAAATATTCCCAGGCAAGATTTTATGGTTATGAATATATCCTGCACAATGAATAAGTCATGCATAGTGATCTATAGAGATAGCAAAATTGGGTGAAAATACATGTAATACATTCTGACAGAGGTAAGATCAAAAGTCATAGCAAAGTCCCACGATGTTGTTGAGAATGCAGAGTTCTTTGCCACATAAGGTCATTGAATTATTAATTTATTTAATTGGATACAAATTTCCCTTTCAACGCTGTATTGCTCATAACACAACGGGCAGTACATACATTTGGTCAAGTCTCTGTACTGTAAACTACCGACCATCCGTAAGCAACTACTAAATTTCCCACATAGGTTCAATGGTTTGAGCCGTAGACCTCTGGGGTGGGAGGCGAGTGTGGTACCACTGTGTCACCATAGTCCAATTATTAAATTTCTATGTATTTTACAGAACTGGCCTAATCAGTAGCGATGTTTCTTAGACTGCGCTGGAGTGATCTATTTATAGATTCTGGGAAAACCCCATATTCTTCTAGAACCTTGTATAAAGTTATTTTCTTGGAAATGTATTGAAATGTTTACAATTCTTCCTGGAATCTCTTGGTGCCTGTACTGTTTTCTTCTTTCTAGAAACTATAATCTCCAGCTATATACAAAGTGGAAAGATCTGATCCCACAGTTCAGTTTTGAGTTGGTGTGCTATATGGACAGAGGTCTTTGAAGCTGCTTGTGTACTAATTTACTTGTGTGTCAAGTTGATAGAAACAGCTTGTTATTATGTAAATATTGCGGTCAATTTTTATTGGAGTGAACTCGATATAGTGTGTGGATCTACCAGGGAGTGGATTTGTGGAACATGTTAGTGGACGCTGAACCAATGACACAACAGATTGCTAGATTCAGTGGACAAACTTAACTGTCAACTACGTGGATAGGACTGTGATCAGGCCAGATTGGTTTCATTTTTGTATCATTATATGAACTATTAAGAGTATCTCAGTTGACTGTAATTATTAATTTAATTGTTTAAAATAAATTTGTTAAGTAAAATTTTTTGTCATTTCCTGTTGAAACTTGAAAGTAACCAATAATTGCTACCGTGCTTGCCCCATGGATTGTTGTAACACCTGACGTTCCGATGTTGCCACCAAGTATGAATTTCCGATACCTCATGCTTCTCAGATAAAAACCCAGACAAGATACTTTTTCCCGCCACCCATCCACTCACCCAGTCAGATGCCATGGGTGTGGGGTAAAAAGCATCACAACAGAACTGAATGGTTACATCTAAATTCATGAAAGCAGTAATAGACAACTGTATTTTGTGTAAGATGCCTGTCACAATATAAGTGCCCCTATATTTAGTGTTGCAATCATTTAGACAAAATTTCTCCCTACATGATGGCAGCATGCATTTTACATTAACATCTACTTCCATTGTTATATGGGAATGTTTGGCCGATAGCAAAAATTGAGTCTGCCTTATATAATTTTATCTGAATAACATCTGAGTAAATCCCATTTTCAATAAAATAAACTTACCTAGAGATCTTATGAGCATAGCATGTTCTCGGGTCTGGCCGCCGGCTTCGAAGCCTGTTTCGAATTCCCCTCGTGTGGCATTTACAACTAGGACTGCCACATCAGCTTGTGCAGCTCCTGTAATAATGGTCAAAGTTGGGGTTTATATTCATTTTAATCACTCAATACATCATACAGTGGACTCTGTATAACTATTTGGGTAACCAGTCAAAGTTGAATTTATGTATAACTGAAACCAGTTTTGAGGTATTGCATCACCAAATGCTGTATTTTAGCCACAATTAGAACCTACTCCTGTTGAGACTGGGAGGTTCTAGTTACTCGGAGAATACTGTATCAGGACAGGTAAAACTGAAGTGAAGCCCGAATCTTGCCATGGATTTGAACCTAGTGAGAGCTGAGTGATTAAATGAAAATCTTGATAGCCACTTGGCCATCAAGATGTAACCCGCAATACCAAATGTGGTTAAATATTAAATATGTGTTACTTCACTTGCCTTTAAGTAAAGTTTATTTACATTTTACAAAATATTCCAAGTAGCACATTTACAACATTGTCATTGATGACACTGTATGCCATCACTACAGTTAAACATCGTAGTCGATGAAAATAGAGACCAGACAGTATTTAAAGGTCATAGGAAGCATTTTTCACAAAAATTGTGAAGTTAACTTAATTCAGTAGACAAACAACCTATAAAAATGAAACTGTGGTTTATTTTAAGAAATATAAGGTACAACAGCCATAAATAGCATTAGAAAAAATAAATATCACCAAGTGGAGTAAAAAGCCGACATATTGTTTTTCTCATAGTAGATGATTGATGTTGTCACAGGTTCATAACGAAGTTCTGTTTAGTTGGAGTTATAATGTATATATTTACAAACTGAAGGAAGAGAACATGTTTCTTTGCCAGAAAAAAAGCTCACGAGCCTTTATTTCTTCCATATGTTGTATTTTTTTCTCCAGTTTTACCTCATTTTTAACCACTAACAGTTCTAACAAACACAGGAGAAATACTATAAGTAGATTTGTCTTGGAATGCAGAAAGTGTAAACATCTATATGAGATATTGCCTCCTCCCATTTTTGTCAAGGTTTTTAAACTGTGATGGGAAAGTAGCCTTTTTACCTGAAACAAATATAAAAGATGTTCTCAAGGCTATTTCAGAAATTTACTGTGGCAGACTGGCGTCTTTTAAACAAATAAACTTCATAAAAAACAGAAAATGCAATCTTTTAAATATATATGTATGTATTAAAAGGCTTATGAAAATGATAGTTTGTTTACATTGTCATGAACCTGTGACGTCGAGGCTAGTACTTTTTACGGGAGTTGTCGAGTGAAAAATAATGGCGACAGTTGTGAAAATCTTGAAAAAACAGACAGAGTGACTGAATATACCATGTAACCTTGTCCAGACGCATCTTATTTTTACAGAAATTGAACTTTCATATGTATATGTAAATAACAATGTAAAATGAAATCAAAATATGAAATTTCAAAAATTCAAATAAATTTCTGTAATGAATGATCTGAAAATGCTTCCTATGACCTTTACAGTACAGTAGAGTTCTACGTGTAGAATACAGAAAAAGTGCAATAATACTTTATGTACATATATACAACCCCCATCATTAACAGAGACTTTAAAATCAACATACCCGTGATCATATTTGGGATAAAGTCTTTATGTCCTGGTGCATCCAGAAGTGTCACCACCTTGCTATCTGTCTCAAACACTGTCTGTGCCACATCCATTGTCACACCCCGAGACCTGTCAGCATAGCAGCATTTATGAGTACATCTATTACTTGTATGTGCTGGAATTTTCTTTGGGTCATATAAGGATCACAAAATAAAAGAAGCATTGTGGTATAAAATAATAGGGAAATGGAAATTTGATATTGCTGAAATGTGTTTTTAAAACTGAATAGTTTAGCCACAAGAAAAGTTGGAAAATTTAGGTTTTCTGTACCACAAGTAGAAAGAATGGGGTTAATGACATTCTGAAAGGCTCAACACATCTGATGAAACTGACAAAATTTGTAGGTTGTCCTGTAGTGACTTCCAAAGGAAGAACTAATTATATGGCAGATTATAAATCTCTTTAAAGTTGACTTAATCAAATCAAATTTGGAAAAAGATTGCTTTCATGACTTTATTTTCACAAGAGCTGCTTGTTTTAGAAAACGATATCTACTATATTTATTGAAAAAAAAAAGCCAGCCTCGGCAGGCAAGAACCCCAGCCCGCAGGTACAGCTAAATGGCCAACATTGAGATTTGGGAAAATCTTAGGAACAACTTCTGTTGTAAGAAGTATAGAGAACCAATGAGATGTTCTACAAAAGATTCACATGATTTTTTTACGAGTAGTTTTCATATTTTGTAGCCCTAGAAGCAATTATAAGGGAGATATGTGGCCTTTTTGACATGATGGCCCTCCTATTTGGCCTTAAAGATGTGATATGGCTGCCATTTTGTTTCCAAAACAAGGACACAATAACTCTCAGGCAAGCTTTCCTACCCATTTCCTATCCATCCATTTGTGCAAATCTGATGAAGCTAGCTGTAATATTTTAGGTTACAGAAAATATTAAAGATTATAGAAGAAACTTTCAGACCCCCAAATTTTAAGTGTTGCCATGGCAACAGTTGCCGCCAGATACCCCCAAAACCTAATCAGCTGTAGATCCTGTTGGGGTAAACATATCCTGAAAATTTGGTGAAAATCCATGCATGGGTTTAGGCTGTGGAACACCCACAAACTTTTAGACCTGAAAATCTTAAAAGTGTTGCCATGGCAACAGTGGTAGCAGGATACCCCCCAAAACCTAATCAGCTCTAGATTCCCTTGAAGTAAACATATCCTGAAAATTTTATGAAAATCCATGCCGGGGTTTAGGCTGTGGAACACCCACAAACTTTAAGACCCAAAAATCTTAAGTTGCCATGGCAACAGTGGTAGCCAGATATCCCCCCAAATTTGGTGAAAATCCATCAGGGGTTTACGCTGTGGAACACCCACAAACTTTAAGACCTGAAAATCTTTAAAGTGTTGCTATGGCAACAATTGTTACTAGATACCTCTAAAACCTAATCATCTCTGGATCCTCTTGGGGTAAACATCCCCTGAAAATTTGGTGAAAATCCATGCAGGGGTTTAGGCTGAAGACACCAACCAACAAGCTTTATGCCCGCCCCCCGCAGCCGACACCTGGACGGTGCATGGGACGACTATAACCCCAGCCTTTATGGGCTGGGGTTAAAAAAATCAGGTATACCTCTCCTCTTCTGTCTCATCCAGTACCCAAGCATATGCAAAAGAAGCTTTGCCGAGTTTCTTGGATTCCTGCTCATACTTGTGCATTGTCCTTTTGTTAACAAAGCCAAGCAAATAGAGAACATGCCCCATCAATGTACTCTTTCCAGCATCCACATGGCCTACAATGTACAGAAGAATTAAGTCATAGGAGCCTATACAAACACAATACATTCATACAATAAAACATACTCCAAGAGCGGAGCTCTGCCATGGCGCCATATTCCAATAGTATAATTTCACCAATTTAATGCTTTGTTTTTTTTTTTTCATTTTAACCCTCATAACTGGATAGCATTATCATGATAAACACTGGTAATAGGACTGTTAAAAATTTGGGATTTTTTATATCCATAGTATGATCTGAATCTTTCTCCAAATTTAATCACTTATTTCTTTGGTTAAGCACTTTCACATAAAAAAATTCATTTAGATGTGTTCATCAGTTTTGGGAGTAATCATGAAAACAAAAACACAAACCAATGCACACACCAAAAAAAATTTCTTGATGAATTTAACAATGGGATCTTCGTTAGCACAAATTTTGATTTATTTTGTCATACTTTTTAAGGGTACCTCTAGTGTTTAGTGTCTAGTAATTTCAAATATTGTAGCAAATTTTACATTTCTTGTTCTGTGAAGGCTAAACGCTTGTTTGGCTGAACCTGTTTGACATAAAATTCCCACAACAAAGGCACACACGCTTTCATCATTTCAGAAAATTATTTTTTTTTAATGACAGATATAGAATTTGGGTTTGAAATTGATAAGGTTAACACTGAACTCTGATTCAATAATGCTGCAAGTTTACTTTTAAGAATTTGGGTTTGAAATTGATAAGGTTAACACTGAGCTCTGATTCAATAATGCTGCAAGTTTAGTTTTAAAAGAACCAAACATACCAATAACAACTAAGTTTATGTGTTCCTTCCCAGTATTTTTCCTCTTCTCAAATTCCTCATGCAATGCATCTTTATCCAGCTTCAGCCTATAAACAGATATAATATATTGAAATTCACATCAGGAATCTACATTGCTACTCAGCATTGCAATATATGTGTTCTTCAATAAGCATAACCACAGCTACATAATGTATATCAAATACTTTCACTTACTAAAATATTTTACCAGATGTGACTGCAAGATACACAATTGTATACAAATATACATGATATATATCGATAGATATTTTCAATATTTAGATGCAGAAAGAAAGATATAATACATTAAAAACATACTCAGATTCTATTTTAAGTAAAAAACATTGTAAATATAATAAATAAAATTTATGCTACTTCCAGCAAGTTTTTTTTTCATACCGGTGACTTAAGAGATTTACAAACATTCTTGTTATGAGAAGTTAACACTTCAGACTCTTACACAGCATGTTATCGCTTTCCATACTTTACTAGTACAGGATAAACATGCAATTTTTCAATTAACTTATTTATTGACCAATATTTTTGTTCTAATTTCAGACAAATAAACTCACTTGGCTGATTTTCCTATTGCTCCTAGATCTGACGAACTAGCATTTCTTGCAATTGGTTTGTCAATGTCCAACTTTTTTCCGGCTGCTTTATTGAGTTCCTCCTTACTGGGTGTAGTGGGAGGAGTGTCTATTTGCAGTCTGAGGTTTTTCTTTACTTTAGTTATCTGCTGTACTCCCTCCTCCCCACCCCCTGCTTCAGATCTGTTCTTGTCTTTTTCTGGAGTAAATCCAGATATCGCCTGCTTGCCACTGGTGAATGTCATACGAGCCATGCCTGGGGCAACAGACACATCAGAGGCAGAACCGATGGTCACTGTGGCAGCAGAATCCTTTGTTTTGCTATCTGTCAATTCTCCGTTCTGACTGGTTGTTTGAGAGGCTCCTCGGGATCCTAAAGGATCCACAAATGTGTACACTATTATACTGTATGTTGTTCTATTACAATAAAACAACTGGAAATAAACAAAATATTGAATGCATTCAATGATACAATGTAAGTTATCTTATTTTGTAGTTCTTTAGCATATCTGATTAGCCTATTTTTATAGTCTTTAAGTATATGTTCAAACTCTTATCTGCACATTTTTAATATTCTACTCGGCTAAAGATTCTGTCAAACCTTTTTTTTTTTTTTTTTTTTTTTTTGGGGGGGGGGGGCGGCGGAGTTTTGGTAATATTGTACACTTTCTCTTTATTTCACTCTTTCTCTTTCAGTTAATTTGCAAACAATTTTCACATCTGTTGGGCAAAGATTATAAATATTTTAAATATAATTTCAATATTGATATGACACACTAATTTAGGTTTGCATATTAACTGATAATAAAACATCATTTCATGTGATACCATATGTTACATTCCAGTCACTGATTAAAAACTGGATGTACCCAAAAATGCTGTTGGTTTGTATAATTTATTAAGTTATTTATTTGTAACTTATACATTTAAGATGACATTGCTATGAGAGCTTATACATTTCATAAATTATCATTCTTAAACGAATTGAACTAGAGGATCGCTCGCAAAAAAAAAAGAGAATGTTTTTGCATAGCAAAAACAAAGCGTCCCGAAAAGGATATAAAGGTGAGTGCTAAAGTATTAAGAAAATGCTTTGTTTCTAGCCTTATACTGTTGTGGCAACCAAAGTCAGCGCAGTCTGCTCTATCTAGCACGGTTTTCAAGATATAAGCATTTTTGTGTTTTGCAAAAAATAAAAAAACTAGATTGGGCCAACTCGGCGCCAACATATCCCCAGACAGGTCATCACTCACGCCACAGGTTTTGATCGGGAATTTTTTAAAACATAATTACCCATTATTATATGAACTTCAGCACATCAATCTACTCTGTTTATATCTCCCCAAGGAAGATGGTGTATCCCCAGACGCCGAATACATAACTCAAATTATATTTTCAATCTTCCTGCAATGATAACTCTAAACCTATTTTCAAAGTATTTAAATGATTGATGATTGAATGTCCATTCTAAAATAATAATCCCAAAAGAGCATATCTGTTTCTATATTTGTTGACAAATAAAATATTATTTTTAACTCAACTCATCATATTTTTCAATCTTCCTTCAAAGTATTTAAATGATTGATGATTCAATGTCCATTCTAAAATTCATAATCCCAAAAGCGCATATCTGTTTCTATATTTGTTCACAAATAAAATATTATTTAAAAAAAAATTATTTATATTATTATTTTATTATATTATTTTTAGAATTTGCAAATTGTTTTCAGTTATTCATTTCCTCTATACCTATATATGTGGTCCATATATATGCAACCTAAATATGTGACACAATCTCAGTTCTGACTCCCCTTTGTGTTATATGTAATGAAGCCCACCACCTCCCACCCCCACCCCTCTCCCCTTCTCCACACCTCTCTCACTATTACACAAGATCTGCAACCCCATTGAGTTCTTTGTTTCTCATCTGATATCATTAAATACCTTTGTTTATTTAGTGTCACTCAATATAGCTGGAGGTCCCAGAGGTGGGTGGGGGGAATCCGGGTGGGGGATGTGGGTTGAGCATAAATGGTAAACAAACAATCTATATAAAAGGGGTACTCAAATACAAAAAGAATTGAGAATTTTAAGTATGTGATTATCAACTGAAATGAGTTCATAACTGTAGGAGCTGTGCCAAAATTAACTGAGGCAAGTTGAATAAAACTGGGCTAGTTGAGGGTTAAAAATCCCCTAGTTTTACTACATAAGGATATAATTTCATTAATATTGGGACTTAAAGCTCACTTAAAGTGTCCATTTTGTCTACTTGAATATGTTTAACCAGTTTCATTTTAAAAAGTGAAAAACTCAGCAAGCAGAGGTATAACACACAAAAATAAGTTCTTAAAAGACTAAGATAGCCATAACATTATTAATATTCAAAATTTAAATAGACAGGCATTTCCTTTTAAAAATTCAAAGATTTCAGCTCTATAACCCACATAGTTTGACAGTTACTGGGCTTTAAAGTGGCATAATATCCATAAATTGGGTTTCTGTGGGCATTTTACAATTGTTAAAGAGACCTTAGCAATTAAACTACAGATCTGAAACTTTTTGGGGGACATACATAACAAACAAAAATTATATATAATACAGTTTAAGACTTGTCACACTAAGCATTTCCAAATAACAGGGCAAAATACGGAAAAAATGTCAAAAAAGGCACTTGGGCGAGTGTCTATGGCCCTCATACACAGGTTAAATGTCTACTAAAAACCTTGATTTTCGGCATATGTAAAAAGGACATAATAATGCATTCCCAGATGGGATTTCAGCTCCATCAATCACATAGTTTAACAGTTACAGGGCTTAAAGGTGGTAAAAAGTCCAAATATTGGGTCATTGTGGGCCTTTTAGAGATCTCGATGTGGCTTTCAAATTAAAGCTTCAGACTTAAAATTTGTTACATACTAAGATTACACATAGAATATGTATCTAATAAAGTTTGAAACTTCTCAGACTTACCATTTCCAAGTTACAGAGCAAAATATGTGAAAAATGTCTTAAAAGGGTCACTCAGGTGGGTGTTTAAGGTCCTCATACACAGGTTAAATGTCTACTTGAAGCCTTGATTTTTGGCACATGTAAAAAGAACATAATAATGTATTCCCAGATGAGATTTCAGCTCTATCAGTCACATAGTTTAACAGTCACAGGCCTTAAAATTGGCAAAAAGTCCAAATACTGGGTCTTTATGGGGCCTTCTAGAGACCTAAATGTGGCCTTCAAATTAAAGCTTCAGACTTAAAATTTGTCACATACTAAGATTACACATAGAATATGCATCTAATACAGTTTGAAACTTCTTAGACTTACCATTTCCAAGTTACAGGGCAAAATATGTGAAAAATGTCTAAAAATGGTCACTCGGGTGGGGATTTATGGTCCTCATACACAGGTTAAATGTCTTCTTAAAGCCTTAATTTTTGGCACATATAAAAATAACATACTAATATCTTCTCAGATAAGATTTGAGCTCTATCAGTCACATAGTTTGACAGTCACAGGGCTTAAAAGTAGCAAAAAGTCCAAATATTGGGTCTTTGGGAGCCTTTTAGAGACCTCAATTTGACCTTCAAAATTAAAGCTTCAGACTTAAAATCTGTTACATACTAAGATTACACACAGAATATATATCTAATACAGTTTGAAACTTCTCAGACTTACCATTTCCAAGTTACAGGGAAAAAGATGTGAAAAATGTCTTATAAGGGTCACTCGGGTGGGTGTTTATGGTCCTGATACACAGGTTAACTGTCTATTAAAGGCCTAAATGTTGGGGCACATATAAGAAAACACATAGATATATTCCCAGATGATATTTAACTTAGATGAGAGACATAGTTTGAAAGCTACAGTGCTTGAAAGTGGCAAAAAGTGCATAAATTGGGTCTCTGTGGGCACTTTTGAGACCTTAAGTCGACCCCTTTGGGTAAACCTACAGCCCTAAAATTTTCTACAGACAAGGATTACATATCAAAGTTATACCTAGCGCAGTTTGAGACTCATCAGAATTATCACTTCCAAATTATAGGGCAAAATATGTGAAAAGTATAGCAAAAAATCCCTAAGTGGGGGTATTTATGGGCCTCAAACACAATTTTCTCCTCAACTTAAAGTCATGATTTTTGGCACATGTACTAAGAACATATTAATGTGTTGTCAGGTAAAATTTCAGCCAGCTGAGCATCATAGTTTGTGACCTACAGGGCTCTAAGTGGCCAAAAGTGCAATTTCTGACCTTAAGGTGGCCATAAGTTCTTTTTTACTGGGAGTTTAAGGTCACCTTAAAATAGGGATCTTCCTTTGGGCACCCTTAACATGTGTACCAAGTTTGAAAAAAAAATATTAATTTGTTTTTGAGTTATCGCGTCCACAAGGAAATTTCTACGGCGGCGGCGGCGGCGGCGGCGGCGCGACGGACCTGAATCCAATATATCCCCGACTTTCGTCTGGGGATATAATTAAAAATGTCCGCTATATTTGGCGAGACAAAAATATTTTGAAAATTGGCATGGCTACTCTGCAGAGATACCCAGCAGGTCCAAAATTTTGTTGAGTTCACTCCATATAGCACGGTTTTCGAGATATAAGCATTTTTGTGTTTTGCAAAAACTTTGAAAATTCAAAATGGCCACCATTTGTGGGGAGACAAAAATTTTTGTCAAGACCACTGCCGTGGTGTGTATCTCCCGCCGAGCATTAAAGCAGAAGAAATAGCTTTTCCGAGATATTCACAATTTTTCATTTTCGTGTGTGAAAGGTCTTCCAAAAGTAGGTGAATGAGTTATTTGAGAAAAATTGGCTATCTGCAATACTATTACGAGATAATTCACATTTACTCATTTTGAGTAGGTGAATAATTATCTATGGGTCTGAAACTTCACCAAGTGAAAGCTCTCCCAAAAGTAGGTGAATGAGTTATTTGAGAAAAATTGGCTATCTGCAATACTTTTAGAGATAATTCGCATTTACTCATTTTGAGTAGGCGAGTAATTAGCTATGGGTCTGAAACTTCACAGAGTGAAAGCTCTCCCACAAGTAGATGAATGAGTATTTGATAAAAATTGGGTATCCGCAATACTTTTACAGATAATTAGCATTTACTCATTTTGAGTAGGTGAATAAATAGCTATGGGTCTGAAACTTCACAGAGCGAAAGCTCTCCCGAAAGTAGGTGAATGAGTTATTTGAGAAAAATTGGCTATCTGCAATACTTTTAGAGATAATTCACATTTACTCATTTTGAGTAGGTGAATAATTAGCTATGGGTCTGAAACTTCACCAAGTGAAAGCTCTGCCAAAAGTAGGTGAATGAGTTATTTGAGAAAAATTGGCTATCTGCAATACTTTTAGAGATAATTCGCATTTATTCATTTTGAGTAGGTGAGTAATTTGCTATGGGTCTGAAACTTCACCAAGTGAAAGCTCTCCCAAAAGTAGGTGAATGAGTTATTTGAGAAAAATTGGCTATCTGCAATACTTTTAGAGATAATTCGCATTTACTCATTTTGAGTAGACGAGTAATTAGCTATGGGTCTGAAACTTCACCAAGTGAAAGCTCTCCCAAAAGTAGGTGAATGATTAATTTGAGAAAAATTGGCTATCTGCAATACTTTTAGAGATAATTCGCATTTACTCATTTTGAGTAGGTGAGTAATTAGCTATGGGTCTGAAACTTCACCAAGTGAAAGCTCTCCCAAAAGTAGGTGAATGATTAATTTGAGAAAAATTGGCTATCTGCAATACTTTTAGAGATAATTCGCATTTACTCATTTTGAGTAGGTGAGTAATTAGCTATGGGTCTGAAACTTCACCAAGTGAAAGCTCTCCCAAAAGTAGGTGAATGATTAATTTGAGAAAAACTGGCTATCTGCAATACTTTTAGAGATAATTCGCATTTACTCATTTTGAGTAGGTGAGTAATTAGCTATGGGTCTGAAACTTCACCAAGTGAAAGCTCTCCCAAAAGTAGGTGAATGAGTTATTTGAGAAAAATTGGCTATCTGCAATACTTTTAGAGATAATTCGCATTTACTCATTTTGAGTAGGTGAGTAATTAGCTATGGGTCTGAAACTTCACCAAGTGAAAGCTCTCCCAAAAGTAGGTGAATGAGTTATTTGAGAAAAATTGGCTATCTGCAATACTTTTACAGATAATTCGCATTTACTCATTTTGAGTAGGTGAGTAATTACCTATGGGTCTGAAACTTCACCAAGTGAAAGCTCTCCCAAAAGTAGGTGAATGAGTTATTCGAGAAAAATTGGCTATCTGCAATACTTTTAGAGATAATTCGCATTAACTCATTTTGAGTAGGTGAGTAATTAGCTATGGGTCTGAAACTTCACCAAGTGAAAGCTCTCCCAAAAGTAGGTGAATGATTAATTTGAGAAAAACTGGCTATCTGCAATACTTTTAGAGATAATTCGCATTTACTCATTTTGAGTAGGTGAGTAATTAGCTATGGGTCTGAAACTTCAACAAGTGAAAGCTCTCCCAAAAGTAGGTGAATGAGTTATTTGAGAAAAATTGGCTATCTGCAATACTTTTAGAGATAATTCGCATTTACTCATTTCGAGTAGGTGAGTAATTAGCTATGGGTCTGAAACTTCACCAAGTGAAAGCTCTCCCAAAAGTAGGTGAATGAGTTATTTGAGAAAAATTGGCTATCTGCAATACTTTTAGAGATAATTCACATTTACTCATTTTCAGTAGGTGAGTAATTAGCTATGGGTCTGAAACTTCACCAAGTGAAAGCTCTCCCAAAAGTAGGTGAATGAGTTATTTGAGAAAAATTGGCTATCTGCAATACTTTTAGAGATAATTCGCATTTACTCATTTTGAGTAGGTGAGTAATTAGCTATGGGTCTGAAACTTCACAGAGTGAAAGCTCTCCCAAAAGTAGGTGAATGAGTTATTTGAGAAAAATTGGCTATCTGCAATACTTTTAGAGATAATTCGCATTTACTCATTTTGAGTAGGTGAGTAATTAGCTATGGGTCTGAAACTTCACCAAGTGAAAGCTCTCCCAAAAGTAGGTGAATGAGTTATTTGAGAAAAATTGGCTATCTGCAATACTTTTAGAGATAATTCGCATTTACTCATTTTGAGTAGGTGAGTAATTAGCTATGGGTCTGAAACTTCACCAAGTGAAAGCTCTCCCAAAAGTAGGTGAATGATTAATTTGAGAAAAATTGGCTATCTGCAATACTTTTAGAGATAATTCGCATTTACTCATTTTGAGTAGGTGAGTAATTAGCTATGGGTCTGAAACTTCACCAAGTGAAAGCTCTCCCAAAAGTAGGTGAATGATTAATTTGAGAAAAACTGGCTATCTGCAATACTTTTAGAGATAATTCGCATTTACTCATTTTGAGTAGGTGAGTAATTAGCTATGGGTCTGAAACTTCACCAAGTGAAAGCTCTCCCAAAAGTAGGTGAATGAGTTATTTGAGAAAAATTGGCTATCTGCAATACTTTTAGAGATAATTCGCATTTACTCATTTTGAGTAGGTGAGTAATTAGCTATGGGTCTGAAACTTCACCAAGTGAAAGCTCTCCCAAAAGTAGGTGAATGAGTTATTTGAGAAAAATTGGCTATCTGCAATACTTTTACAGATAATTCGCATTTACTCATTTTGAGTAGGTGAGTAATTACCTATGGGTCTGAAACTTCACCAAGTGAAAGCTCTCCCAAAAGTAGGTGAATGAGTTATTTGAGAAAAATTGGCTATCTGCAATACTTTTAGAGATAATTCGCATTAACTCATTTTGAGTAGGTGAGTAATTAGCTATGGGTCTGAAACTTCACCAAGTGAAAGCTCTCCCAAAAGTAGGTGAATGATTAATTTGAGAAAAACTGGCTATCTGCAATACTTTTAGAGATAATTCGCATTTACTCATTTTGAGTAGGTGAGTAATTAGCTATGGGTCTGAAACTTCAACAAGTGAAAGCTCTCCCAAAAGTAGGTGAATGAGTTATTTGAGAAAAATTGGCTATCTGCAATACTTTTAGAGATAATTCGCATTTACTCATTTCGAGTAGGTGAGTAATTAGCTATGGGTCTGAAACTTCACCAAGTGAAAGCTCTCCCAAAAGTAGGTGAATGAGTTATTTGAGAAAAATTGGCTATCTGCAATACTTTTAGAGATAATTCACATTTACTCATTTTCTGTAGGTGAGTAATTAGCTATGGGTCTGAAACTTCACCAAGTGAAAGCTCTCCCAAAAGTAGGTGAATGAGTTATTTGAGAAAAATTGGCTATCTGCAATACTTTTAGAGATAATTCGCATTTACTCATTTTGAGTAGGTGAGTAATTAGCTATGGGTCTGAAACTTCACAGAGTGAAAGCTCTCCCAAAAGTAGGTGAATGAGTTATTTGAGAAAAATTGGCTATCTGCAATACTTTTAGAGATAATTCGCATTTACTCATTTTGAGTAGGTGAGTAATTAGCTATGGGTCTGAAACTTCACCAAGTGAAAGCTCTCCCAAAAGTAGGTGAATGAGTTATTTGAGAAAAATTGGCTATCTGCAATACTTTTACAGATAATTCGCATTTACTCATTTTGAGTAGGTGAGTAATTAGCTATGGGTCTGAAACTTCACCATGTGAAAGCTCTCCCACAAGTAGATATGAGTTATTTGATAAAAATTGGGTATCCGCAATACTTTTAGAGATAATTAGCATTTACTCATTTTGAGTAGGTAAATAATTAGCTATGGGTCTGAAACTTCACCATGTGAAAGCTCTCCCAAAAGTAGGTGAATGAGTTATTTGAGAAAAATTGGCTATCTGCAATATTTTTAGAGATAATTCGCATTTACTCATTTTGAGTAGGTGAGTAATTGGCTATGGGTCTGAAACTTCACCATGTGAAAGCTCTTCCAAAAGTAGGTGAATGAGTTATTTGAGAAAAATTGGCCATCTGCAATACTTTTAGAGGTAATTTGCATTTACTCTTTTTGAGTAGGTGAGCAATTAGCTATGGGTCTGAAACTTCACCAAGTGAAAGCTCTTTGGGATAGCCGCTCTGCAGAGATACCCTGAAGATAAAAAATTTCGTCGAAATCGCTCTATGTAGCACGGTTTTCGAAATATTAGCATTTTTGTGTTTTGCAATTTTTGCGCAAAAATTCGAAAATTCAAAATGGCCGCCATTTTTGGCAAGACAAAATTTTTTTGAAAATTGGCATGGCTACTCTGCAGAGATACCCAGTGGGTCAAAAATTTCGTCGAAATCGCTCTATCTAGCACGGTTTTCGAGATATAAGCATTTTTGTGTTTTGCAATTTTGCGAAAAATTCGAAAATTCAAAATGGCCGCCATTTTTGGCGAGACAAAATTTTTTTGAAAATTGGCATGGCTACTCTGCAGATATACCCTGTGGGTCAAAAAGTTTGTCGAAATCGCTCTATCTAGCAGGGTTTTCGAGATATAAGCATTTTTATGTTTTGCAATTTTTGCGAAAAATTCGAAAATTCAAAATGGCCGCCATTTTTGGCGAGAGAAAAATTTTTTCAAAATTGGGATAACTACTCTGCAGAGATACCCTGTGGGTCAAAAATTTCATCGAAATCGCTCTATCTAGCAGGGTTTTCGAGATATAAGCATTTTTGTGTTTTGCAATTTTTGCGAAAATTTCGAAAATTCAAAATGGCCGCCATTTTTGGCGAGACAAAATTTTTTTGAAAATTGGGAAAAGTACTCCGCAGAGATATCCTGCACATCAAAAATTTTGTCGAAATTACTCTATCTAGCACGGTTTTTGAGATATAAGCATTTTTGTGTTTTGCAATTTTTGCGAAAATTTCGAAAATTCAAAATGGCCGCCATTTTGGGCGAGACAAAAATTTTTTGAAAATTGGGATAACTACTCCGCAGAGATACCCTGCGGGTCAAAAATTTCGTCGAAATCGCTCTATCTAGCACGGTTTTCGAGATATAAGCATTTTTGTGTTTTCCTTATTTGGAAAATTCGTAATGATTAATTAATCATTAATTACTCGGCCATTTCTTGACCAATCAATGCCAAAATCTAATGATTTCCAGATTTTAATAGAATGAATGTATTTGCCAAGTTTCAGGTGAATTGATAAAATTCCTTTCAAGTTATCATCCGGAAAAGCTTCCCCATCGAAAAAAGACATTTTTGGTCATGTGACCTCTCTGATTGGTTGAAATGTCACTGCAGCATATTCAAAAAAATTCCCCAAGGCTACTGCCTAAACCTGCCAAATTTGAAAAGAATCCGCCTAACGGTTACAGAGTTATAAGGAAAACAAAATGCGGAGCCGGCGGAGCCGGAAGCTCTCCCATACACAAACAAGCATCCCTTGCGGGACGCTTAATTATAAGTTTTACGTAAAACAATATTTTGAAATTGCCGATCTTGAAATCAAGGGAGCTTAAACATCAACATTAATTTACATATTTCCCATATCCGACTTGCAATATCTCTAAATGATTAACTACAATGTCGAAATGTCTTCACAATTTAGTTCCACCTTCTGAAAAAGTATTTTAGTTTATTCATACAGAGTACATGCACTCAACATAACCTAATCTATATAGTATAATCTAGTCATTTTAGACTATATTTTACTTTGATAGACTAAATACATTATGGTGTCAGACATAGATATTTTGAGTAAGTTTTAAAATGTACAAACTACAAATACACTTACAGAAAAGTGTTTTCATATAATTTGTACTTGTACAGCTGAAGAACAATAGTAGTTGCTGAAGAACTTTTACACTGGAATCAATTTAAAAATCAATTTAAAAATCAATTTAAAAATTAACAACCATATCAATTAAATATATTAAGCATTAATGAATAAAAGGATGGTCATATTTTTGTATATATTAATGAATAAATAGAATATTATTTTCGTCATAGGTTCAGAACAAAGTAGCACCAAAAAGAAGACAGTGGCACATTAAACTAATACTCACTTTCACCAGTTCTAGTGAAAGCTCCCTTTTGCCTCGTTTTCACAATATCATCTGGAGAAGCGGTGGAGAAATCAAACGGTATTATAGAGGGTTTAGTGGATGTTTTACTTTGTGCATTAGGATTCTTACTACAACTCTTGCTGATGGACACAGGTGCATCTTTGTGCATCACTTTGGAACACAAGGCAAGTCCAAAACTAGACGCTTTGCCAGTCACTGTTTTAAGCTCACTTACTCTTGAAGTGTCAAATATGCCGGTGGATGCTACAGTCACAAGTGTGTTGGTTCTTGGTGGGCTGCTGTATGATTTGTGACTTGCAGCCAAATCAGACAGTGAAACTTTGTGTAACTGTGCAAAGCCTGGTGGAGCCTTTATAGAAGGCTTCTCACAACCTGATTTTCTGTCAATTTTTTCTCCTTGTGGTATATTTATCTCTCCCTGAGTAACACCTTTATCATCAATTTTTGATTCAGCTAAAGTTTGTTCTGTTAAAACTGACTCTCCTCGCTGGCTTAATGTTATTGAAGGGGCAACATATTCCTTGATACTCTGTGTGTTGCTAACAGTTGGTGGGAAATTTGCTTTCTCTGAGGATACACTTTCACTATTTATTTGTGTTCCACGGTCCTGCCTTTTTATGTGTATTGAATGACCAGCAGCTAAAGCTGCTAATGATATATGTTGTGAATCACTATTTAAAACTGTATTACTCTGATTCACTACTGGTCCAGTATGGTTTCCTGACAATGTTGATGTCTCTGAGCTTTTAAACGTACAGGTGGGACTTGCACTACTGAGAACTGATTTGGAATGATATGCTGCCAATGTTGCTAATGAAAAACCTGAGTCACTGGGGAGTTTTGGGGAATGTGGCAACAGTGTATCACCTGAACTAACTCCCTGATGTGCTACTTGTGTCAAATTTGAAGGACTTTTAATAGTACCTGTACTTTGACCTGGTTTCCCATGATCTGTTGCTAACTGAGAAAGAGAGATACCAGAGTGTTTTGAGACAGTTCCTGAAATATAGGGTGACCCATGGTTATTATTATTTTCGCTTTTGGTTTCAAGGGACTTCAATGATACCAAGTTACTTGGAATAGTTACTGGGGTTGATTTTGATTCACCAGTTTGATTTGTAGAATGTGGAGTACCACTGTTTTTATTTGAATATCTGCTATGTTTTTCTGCAAGAGCCGCCAATGAGAAATTTGGTTTTCTGTTTGGTTGGGAAACTTCATCCCTCAGGGGGTCAGAGACAGAGTCTTGTTTTAAATTAATTGCTGCCACTTTTGATAATGAAAACTCTGATTTAGCTGATGCTATGTTTTGTACACTTCCACTGTTTGTTCTTTCATTTTCTTGTTTCATATCATGTAGCTTTGCCAAACCTAAAAGGTTTTTCATACTCTCTTTTCCACTTAAACTGTCCAGAAAATTGTTTTTTGATTGATCAACTTTTTCAGTGGAACTCTTTACTTCCGAGACACTACATTCAACACTGACATGATCAGACTTCAAATCTGATGATTCAGTAAAATGAATTAACTTAGAGCTATTTAATAAATGCTCTGTAGAGCTTTGCCCCACAGACGCTAAGGGTGAACTAGGTACATTTTCTGAGTCTTACCTTACCAGAGCCAAAGTTCATTTACATCAAGAAGTTGTGCACAGCATCATCAACAAGCATGGAAATGCAATAGGAGGAGAAAACAAAAGAAAAGGCAACCAATTAGTTCACAGCAAAATGTGTACTAAAACTAGGGCTGTCCTGAGTTGTAACTTTTGTACATATGTAACTCTTAAAACCATTCTACTCTATAACGACAACATTTTAACATAATAAAATGGATATATATGGGTAAATATATATATATATTTTTGTTTTGGAAAATTAGCAGAAATTCTCTAATTCTATTCTCAAAATATCTTACTACTAGGGGTGCGACCGAGCAGTCATGAGAATTTGATCCCAATTCTCAGAGTCGAGTGCTTGTGTATATACTGGTGCCGCGCCCATCCACGATCTTACGTTATCGCCCATAAATTGCTAATATGTCGTTTTGATGTGAACTTACTTCATAAAAATAGGCCAAGGCCTGCTGCTTACTGGCGACCCGCATGTTATGGTTGTGCCACCCAAATACTTTTTTCATGCTATAAATGTGCAGCAATTAATATATGTTTTATACAATTTCAACGAAATCGCTCTATCTCACATGGTTAAGGAGATACAAGTAATTTTGTGTTTTGTCATTTTTGGCAAAAATTCGAAAATTCAAAATGGCCGCCATTTTTGGGGAGGGGAAAATTTTTTGAAAATTGACATTAGTACATTCCTTAGATACCCTGTGGGTCGAAAATTTCGACGAAATCGCTCTATCTCGCACTGTTAAGGAGATACAAGCAATTTTGTATTTTGCCATTTTTGGCAAAAATTCGAAAATTCAAAATGGCCGCCATTTTTTGGGGAGGGGAAAATTTTTCTAAAAATTGCCAATAGACATTCTTTAGATACCCCGTGGATCGAAAATTTCGTCGAAAATTTCGTCGAAATCGCTCTATCTCGCACGGTTAAGGAGATACAAGCAATTTTGTGTTTTTCCATTTTCGGCAAAAATTTGAAAATTCAAAATGGCCGCCTTTTTTGGGGAGGGGAAAATTTTTGAAAATTGCCAATAGACATTCTTTAGATACCCTGTGGGTCGAAAATTTCGTTGAAATCGCTCTATCTCGCACGGTTAAGGAGATACACACGTTTTTGTTTTTTCAGCGTTAAGAAAAATTGTGACATTTAGTAAATCATTAATAAGTCGGCCATTTTGTATTGGATCACTTCGAAAAGTTATTGATTTCCAGACATGTATATAACGAACGTACTTGCAAAATTTCATGTGAATAGGTGAAGCGCTTTTTAAGTTATCATCCAGACAAGCACACCCTTTTGAAAAACATGTTTTTGGTCATGTGACTTCTCTGATTGGTTGAAAAACATGCAATGAGGAAAAATGATAGTCCTCTACCCAAGGAAGCTCCATACCAAATTTCAAAGAAATCGGTGCAGTAGTTTCTGAGGAGAAGAGGCTGGAAAAAAATTGTTGACGACGCCGACAACAACCACAACAACAACAACAACGAAGACGACGCCAGGCCATGCCATTAGCTTACGGCCGTTGGCCAGTAAGCTAAAAACCCAATAATCGGTCAAATATGATTAATTTATATCCATTTTCAACAATAGTTTCCTTATTTTAGTAATTATGTCACCTTTTATTGTGCCGAAATTTGTTCACCAACCGTATATTTTACTTCCAGTCGGTATGTGCTAAAACGCGGTTTCCCCAAATTCGGGTTACTTTTTCAAAACGCCTGGCTGGTTTTCGTTGTTGTAAACGCCCATTCTCAACTTTTGCAAATATTTGGTCACACTGCCCATGGGTGTTACAGAGCGCGGCTACGGTATAACAACCTATAGAACTGGTTACGTTTTTTAGTTAATAAAACATAAATAACACACCTTACTTACATTAAATCGTATAATCAATCATTTTTTAAATAATATTATTGATATTATGTGCTAACAATAGCTAATTCAAGCGATTCAAAGCTTTTATCCTTATACTTTTTGCGTTTACGGGAGCTGCCATATTGGATGTCGTTTCCTGTTAAGGTGGATACTAAACTTCGTGAGGACTCGATGTCGAGTCTAGTTTTTATCTGCCAGCATTCAACCCGAATTATTTGTACTAGTCACACCCCTACTTACTACTCTTCTCTTTAGCAAATGCCCATACACTCTTGACAGCCCAAAATAAAACAAACCGAAAGTTACAACATAAACAACACCAAACAGTGACAGAATTCTAACTAACCACAGGGACAGAATTCTAACTAAATTGATATGTTCTTATGATTGGTTTAACTATGAAAATTGTAAACTAGAAATAGGCCGCCCTGTTGATAGTAGATGCGAATAGAAACAGGATAGCATAGAAGAACACACATTATCATGTGTAATGTCCACCCATGGGGAAAATTTTTGGAAAATTGCAAAGATTGCATTGCTTAGATACCCTGTGCGTCGAAAATTTTGACGAAATCGCTCTATCTCGCACGGTTAAGGAGATAGAAGCAAATTTGTGTTTTGCCATTTTTGGCAAAAATTCGAAAATTCAAAATGGCCGCCATTTTTGGGGAGGGGAAAATTTTTTTAAAACTAGATTGGGCCAACTCGGCGCCAACATATCCCCAGACAGGTCATCACTCACGCCACAGGTTTTGATCGGGAATTTTTTAAAACATAATTACCCATTATTATATGAACTTCAGCACATCAATCTACTCTGTTTATATCTTCCAAGGAAGATGGTGTATCCCCAGACGCCGAATACATAACTCAAATTATATTTTCAATCTTCCTGCAATGATAACTCTAAACCTATTTTCAAAGTATTTAAATGATTGATGATTGAATGTCCATTCTAAAATAATAATCCCAAAAGAGCATATCTGTTTCTATATTTGTTGACAAATAAAATATTATTTTTAACTCAACTCATCATACTTTTCAATCTTCCTTCAAAGTATTTAAATGATTGATGATTCAATGTCCATTCTAAAATTCATAATCCCAAAAGCGCATATCTGTTTCTATATTTGTTCACAAATAAAATATTATTTAAAAAAAAATTATTTATATTATTATTTTATTATATTATTTTTAGAATTTGCAAATTGTTTTCAGTTATTCATTTCCTCTATACCTATATATGTGGTCCATATATATGCAACCTAAATAAATATGTGACACAATCTCAGTTCTGACTCCCCTTTGTGTTATATGTAATGAAGCCCACCACCTCCCACCCCCACCCCTCTCCCCTTCTCCACACCTCTCTCACTATTACACAAGATCTGCAACCCCATTGAGTTCTTTGTTTCTCATCTGATATCATTAAATACCTTTGTTTATTTAGTGTCACTCAATATAGCTGGAGGTCCCAGAGGTGGGTGGGGGGAATCCGGGTGGGGGATGCATAAATGGTAAACAAACAATCTATATAAAAGGGGTACTCAAATACAAAAAGAATTGAGAATTTTAAGTATGTGATTATCAACTGAAATGAGTTCATAACTGTAGGAGCTGTGTCAAAATTAACTGAGGCAAGTTGAATAAAACTGGGCTAGTTGAGGGTTAAAAATCCCCTACTTTTACTACATAAGGATATAATTTCATTAATATTGGGACTTAAAGCTCACTTAAAGTGTCCATTTTGTCTACTTGAATATGTTTAACCAGTTTCATTTTAAAAAGTTAAAAACTCAGCAAGCAGAGGTATAACACACAAAAATAAGTTCTTAAAAGACTAAGATAGCCATAACATTATTAATATTCAAAATTTAAATAGACAGGCATTTCCTTTTAAAAATTCAAAGATTTCAGCTCTATAACCCACATAGTTTGACAGTTACTGGGCTTTAAAGTGGCATAATGTCCATAAATTGGGTTTCTGTGGGCATTTTACAATTGTTAAAGAGACCTTAGCAATTAAACAACAGATCTGAAACTTTTTGGGGGACATACATAACAAACAAAAATTATATATAATACAGTTTAAGACTTGTCACACTAAGCATTTCCAAATAACAGGGCAAAATACGGAAAAAATGTCCAAAAAGGCACTTGGGCGAGTGTCTATGGCCCTCATACACAGGTTAAATGTCTACTAAAAACCTTGATTTTCGGCATATGTAAAAAGGACATAATAATGCATTCCCAGATGGGATTTCAGCTCCATCAATCACATAGTTTAACAGTCACAGGGCTTAAAGGTGGTTAAAAAGTCCAAATATTGGGTCTCTGTGGGCCTTTTAGAGATCTCGATGTGGCTTTCAAATTAAAGCTTCAGACTTAAAATTTGTTACATACTAAGATTACACATAGAATATGTATCTAATAAAGTTTGAAACTTCTCAGACTTACCATTTCCAAGTTACAGAGCAAAATATGTGAAAAATGTCTTAAAAGGGTCACTCAGGTGGGTGTTTAAGGTCCTCATACACAGGTTAAATGTCTACTTGAAGCCTTGATTTTTGGCACATGTAAAAAGAACATAATAATGTATTCCCAGATGAGATTTCAGCTCTATCAGTCACATAGTTTAACAGTCACAGGCCTTAAAATTGGCAAAAAGTCCAAATACTGGGTCTTTATGGGGCCTTCTAGAGACCTAAATGTGGCCTTCAAATTAAAGCCTCAGACTTAAAATTTGTCACATACTAAGATTACACATAGAATATGCATCTAATACAGTTTGAAACTTCTTAGACTTACCATTTCCAAGTTACAGGGCAAAATATGTGAAAAATGTCTAAAAATGGTCACTCGGGTGGGGATTTATGGTCCTCATACACAGGTTAAATGTCTTCTTAAAGCCTTAATTTTTGGCACATATATAAATAACATACTAATATCTTCCCAGATAGGATTTGAGCTCTATCAGTCACATAGTTTGACAGTCACAGGGCTTAAAAGTAGCAAAAAGTCCAAATATTGGGTCTTTGGGAGCCTTTTAGAGACCTCAATTTGACCTTCAAAATTAAAGCTTCAGACTTAAAATCTGTTACATACTAAGATTACACACAGAATATATATCTAATACAGTTTGAAACTTCTCAGACTTACCATTTCCAAGTTACAGGGAAAAAGATGTGAAAAATGTCTTATAAGGGTCACTCTGGTGGGTGTTTATGGTCCTGATACACAGGTTAACTGTCTATTAAAGGCCTAAATGTTGGGGCACATATAAGAAAACACATAGATATATTCCCAGATGATATTTAACTTAGATGAGAGACATAGTTTGAAAGCTACAGTGCTTGAAAGTGGCAAAAAGTGCATAAATTGGGTCTCTGTGGGCACTTTTGAGACCTTAAGTCGACCCCTTTGGGTAAACCTACAGCCCTAAAATTTTCTACAGACAAGGATTACATATCAAAGTTATACCTAGCGCAGTTTGAGACTCATCAGAATTACCACTTCCAAATTATAGGGCAAAATATGTGAAAAGTATAGCAAAAAATCCCGAAGTGGGGGTATTTATGGGCCTCAAACACAATTTTCTCCTCAACTTAAAGTCGTGATTTTCGGCACATGTACTAAGAACATATTAATGTGTTGTCAGGTAAAATTTCAGCCAGCTGAGCATCATAGTTTGTGACCTACAGGGCTCTAAGTGGTCAAAAGTCCAATTTCTGACCTTAAGGTGGCCATAAGTTCTTTTTTACTGGGAGTTTAAGGTCACCTTAAAATAGGGATCTTCCTTTGGGCACCCTTAACATGTGTACCAAGTTTGAAAAAAAAATATTAATTTGTTTTTGAGTTATCGCGTCCACAAGGAAATTTCTACGGCGGCGGCGGCGGCGGCGGCGGCGGCGCGACGGACCTGAATCCAATATATCCCCGACTTTCGTCTGGGGATATAATTACCAAGAGTATAATGCTCAGATACCCTGTGGGTCGAAAATTTTGACGAAATCGCTCTATCTGGCACGGTTAAGGAAATAGAAGCAAATTTGTGTTTTGCCATTTTTGGCAAAAATTCGAAAATTCAAAATGGCCGCCAATTTTGGGGAGGGGAAAATTTTTTGAAAATTGCAAAGATTGCATTCCTTAGATACCCTGTGGGTCGAAAATTTCGACGAAATCACTCTATCTCGCACGGTTAAGGAGATAGAAGCAAATTAGTGTTTTGCCATTTTTGGCAAAAATTCGAAAATTCAAAATGGCCGCCATTTTTGGGGAGGGGAAAATTTTTTGAAAATTGCAAATATTACATTCCTTAGATACCCTGTGGGTCGAAAATTTCGACGAAATCGCTCTATCTCGCACGGTTAAGGAGATAGAAGCAAATTAGTGTTTTGCCATTTTTGGCAAAAATTGGAAAATTCAAAATGGCCGCCATTTTTGGGGAGGGGAAAATTTTTTGAAAATTGCAAAGAGTACACTCCTCAGATACCCTGTGGGTCGAAAATTTCGACGAAATCGCTCTATCTCGCACGGTTAAGGAGATAGAAACAAATTTGTGTTTTGCCATTTTTGGCAAAAATTCGAAAATTCAAAATGGCCGCCAATTTTGGGGAGGGGAAAATTTTTTGAAAATTGCAAAGATTGCATTCCTTAGATACCCTGTGGGTCGAAAATTTCGACGAAATCACTCTATCTCGCACGGTTAAGGAGATAGAAGCAAATTAGTGTTTTGCCATTTTTGGCAAAAATTCGAAAATTCAAAATGGCCGCCATTTTTGGGGAGGGGAAAATTTTTTGAAAATTGCAAATATTACATTCCTTAGATACCCTGTGGGTCGAAAATTTCGACGAAATCGCTCTATCTCGCACGGTTAAGGAGATAGAAGCAAATTAGTGTTTTGCCATTTTTGGCAAAAATTGGAAAATTCAAAATGGCCGCCATTTTTGGGGAGGGGAAAATTTTTTGAAAATTGCAAAGAGTACACTCCTCAGATACCCTGTGGGTCGAAAATTTCGACGAAATCGCTCTATCTCGCACGGTTAAGGAGATAGAAACAAATTTGTGTTTTGCCATTTTTGGCAAAAATTCGAAAATTCAAAATGGCCGCCATTTTTGGGGAGGGGAAAATTTTTTGAAAATTGCAAAGAGTACACTCCTTAGATACCCTGTGGGTTGAAAATTTCGACGAAATCGCTCTATCTCACACGGTTAAGGAGATAGAAGGAAATTTGTGTTTTGCCATTTTTGGCAAAAATTCGAAAATTCAAAATGGCCGCCATTTTTGGGGAGGGGAAAATTTTTTGAAAATTGCAAATATTACATTCCTTAGATACCCTGTGGGTTGAAAATTTCGACGAAATCGCTCTATCTCACACGGTTAAGGAGATAGAAGGAAATTTGTGTTTTGCCATTTTTGGCAAAAATTCGAAAATTCAAAATGGCCGCCATTTTTGGGGAGGGGAAAATTTTTTGAAAATTGCAAATATTACATTCCTTAGATACCCTGTGGGTCGAAAATTTCCACGAAATCGCTCTATCTCGCACGGTTAAGGAGATAGAAGCAAATTTGTGTTTTGCCATTTTTGGCAAAAATTCGAAAATTCAAAATGGCCGCCATTTTTGGGGAGGGGAAAATTTTTTGAAAATTGCAAAGAGTACACTCCTTAGATACCCTGTGGGTTGAAAATTTCGACGAAATCGCTCTATCTCACACGGTTAAGGAGATAGAAGGAAATTTGTGTTTTGCCATTTTTGGCAAAAATTCGAAAATTCAAAATGGCCGCCATTTTTGGGGAGGGGAAAATTTTTTGAAAATTGCAAATATTACATTCCTTAGATACCCTGTGGGTCGAAAATTTCCACGAAATCGCTCTATCTCGCACGGTTAAGGAGATAGAAGCAAATTTGTGTTTTGCCATTTTTGGCAAAAATTCGAAAATTCAAAATGGCCGCCATTTTTGGGGAGGGGAAAATTTTTTTAAAATTACCAAGAGTATAATGCTCAGATACCCTGTGGGTCGAAAATTTTGACGAAATCGCTCTATCTGGCACGGTTAAGGAAATAGAAGCAAATTTGTGTTTTGCCATTTTTGGCAAAAATTCGAAAATTCAAAATGGCCGCCAATTTTGGGGAGGGGAAAATTTTTTGAAAATTGCAAAGATTGCATTCCTTAGATACCCTGTGGGTCGAAAATTTCGACGAAATCACTCTATCTCGCACGGTTAAGGAGATAGAAGCAAATTAGTGTTTTGCCATTTTTGGCAAAAATTCGAAAATTCAAAATGGCCGCCATTTTTGGGGAGGGGAAAATTTTTTGAAAATTGCAAATATTACATTCCTTAGATACCCTGTGGGTCGAAAATTTCGACGAAATCGCTCTATCTCGCACGGTTAAGGAGATAGAAGCAAATTAGTGTTTTGCCATTTTTGGCAAAAATTGGAAAATTCAAAATGGCCGCCATTTTTGGGGAGGGGAAAATTTTTTGAAAATTGCAAAGAGTACACTGGTCAGATACCCTGTGGGTCGAAAATTTCGACGAAATCGCTCTATCTCGCACGGTTAAGGAGATAGAAACAAATTTGTGTTTTGCCATTTTTGGCAAAAATTCGAAAATTCAAAATGGCCGCCATTTTTGGGGAGGGGAAAATTTTTTGAAAATTGCAAAGAGTACACTCCTTAGATACCCTGTGGGTTGAAAATTTCGACGAAATCGCTCTATCTCACACGGTTAAGGAGATAGAAGGAAATTTGTGTTTTGCCATTTTTGGCAAAAATTCGAAAATTCAAAATGGCCGCCATTTTTGGGGAGGGGAAAATTTTTTGAAAATTGCAAATATTACATTCCTTAGATACCCTGTGGGTTGAAAATTTCGACGAAATCGCTCTATCTCACACGGTTAAGGAGATAGAAGGAAATTTGTGTTTTGCCATTTTTGGCAAAAATTCGAAAATTCAAAATGGCCGCCATTTTTGGGGAGGGGAAAATTTTTTGAAAATTGCAAATATTACATTCCTTAGATACCCTGTGGGTCGAAAATTTCCACGAAATCGCTCTATCTCGCACGGTTAAGGAGATAGAAGCAAATTTGTGTTTTGCCATTTTTGGCAAAAATTCGAAAATTCAAAATGGCCGCCATTTTTGGGGAGGGGAAAATTTTTTGAAAATTGCAAAGAGTACACTCCTTAGATACCCTGTGGGTTGAAAATTTCGACGAAATCGCTCTATCTCACACGGTTAAGGAGATAGAAGGAAATTTGTGTTTTGCCATTTTTGGCAAAAATTCGAAAATTCAAAATGGCCGCCATTTTTGGGGAGGGGAAAATTTTTTGAAAATTGCAAATATTACATTCCTTAGATACCCTGTGGGTCGAAAATTTCCACGAAATCGCTCTATCTCGCACGGTTAAGGAGATAGAAGCAAATTTGTGTTTTGCCATTTTTGGCAAAAATTCGAAAATTCAAAATGGCCGCCATTTTTGGGGAGGGGAAAATTTTTTTAAAATTACCAAGAGTATAATGCTCAGATACCCTGTGGGTCGAAAATTTTGACGAAATCGCTCTATCTGGCACGGTTAAGGAAATAGAAGCAAATTTGTGTTTTGCCATTTTTGGCAAAAATTCGAAAATTCAAAATGGCCGCCAATTTTGGGGAGGGGAAAATTTTTTGAAAATTGCAAAGATTGCATTCCTTAGATACCCTGTGGGTCGAAAATTTCGACGAAATCACTCTATCTCGCACGGTTAAGGAGATAGAAGCAAATTAGTGTTTTGCCATTTTTGGCAAAAATTCGAAAATTCAAAATGGCCGCCATTTTTGGGGAGGGGAAAATTTTTTGAAAATTGCAAATATTACATTCCTTAGATACCCTGTGGGTCGAAAATTTCGACGAAATCGCTCTATCTCGCACGGTTAAGGAGATAGAAGCAAATTAGTGTTTTGCCATTTTTGGCAAAAATTGGAAAATTCAAAATGGCCGCCATTTTTGGGGAGGGGAAAATTTTTTGAAAATTGCAAAGAGTACACTGGTCAGATACCCTGTGGGTCGAAAATTTCGACGAAATCGCTCTATCTCGCACGGTTAAGGAGATAGAAACAAATTTGTGTTTTGCCATTTTTGGCAAAAATTCGAAAATTCAAAATGGCCGCCATTTTTGGGGAGGGGAAAATTTTTTGAAAATTGCAAAGAGTACACTCCTTAGATACCCTGTGGGTTGAAAATTTCGACGAAATCGCTCTATCTCACACGGTTAAGGAGATAGAAGGAAATTTGTGTTTTGCCATTTTTGGCAAAAATTCGAAAATTCAAAATGGCCGCCATTTTTGGGGAGGGGAAAATTTTTTGAAAATTGCAAATATTACATTCCTTAGATACCCTGTGGGTCGAAAATTTCCACGAAATCGCTCTATCTCGCACGGTTAAGGAGATAGAAGCAAATTTGTGTTTTGCCATTTTTGGCAAAAATTCGAAAATTCAAAATGGCCGCCATTTTTGGGGAGGGGAAAATTTTTTTAAAATTACCAAGAGTATAATGCTCAGATACCCTGTGGGTCGAAAATTTTGACGAAATCGCTCTATCTGGCACGGTTAAGGAAATAGAAGCAAATTTGTGTTTTGCCATTTTTGGCAAAAATTCGAAAATTCAAAATGGCCGCCAATTTTGGGGAGGGGAAAATTTTTTGAAAATTGCAAAGATTGCATTCCTTAGATACCCTGTGGGTCGAAAATTTCGACGAAATCACTCTATCTCGCACGGTTAAGGAGATAGAAGCAAATTAGTGTTTTGCCATTTTTGGCAAAAATTCGAAAATTCAAAATGGCCGCCATTTTTGGGGAGGGGAAAATTTTTTGAAAATTGCAAATATTACATTCCTTAGATACCCTGTGGGTCGAAAATTTCGACGAAATCGCTCTATCTCGCACGGTTAAGGAGATAGAAGCAAATTAGTGTTTTGCCATTTTTGGCAAAAATTGGAAAATTCAAAATGGCCGCCATTTTTGGGGAGGGGAAAATTTTTTGAAAATTGCAAAGAGTACACTGGTCAGATACCCTGTGGGTCGAAAATTTCGACGAAATCGCTCTATCTCGCACGGTTAAGGAGATAGAAACAAATTTGTGTTTTGCCATTTTTGGCAAAAATTCGAAAATTCAAAATGGCCGCCATTTTTGGGGAGGGGAAAATTTTTTGAAAATTGCAAAGAGTACACTCCTTAGATACCCTGTGGGTTGAAAATTTCGACGAAATCGCTCTATCTCACACGGTTAAGGAGATAGAAGGAAATTTGTGTTTTGCCATTTTTGGCAAAAATTCGAAAATTCAAAATGGCCGCCATTTTTGGGGAGGGGAAAATTTTTTGAAAATTGCAAATATTACATTCCTTAGATACCCTGTGGGTCGAAAATTTCCACGAAATCGCTCTATCTCGCACGGTTAAGGAGATAGAAGGAAATTTGTGTTTTGCCATTTTTGGCAAAAATTCGAAAATTCAAAATGGCCGCCATTTTTGGGGAGGGGAAAATTTTTTGAAAATTGCAAATATTACATTCCTTAGATACCCTGTGGGTCGAAAATTTCCACGAAATCGCTCTATCTCGCACGGTTAAGGAGATAGAAGCAAATTTGTGTTTTGCCATTTTTGGCAAAAATTCGAAAATTCAAAATGGCCGCCATTTTTGGGGAGGGGAAAATTTTTTGAAAATTGCAAAGAGTACACTCCTTAGATACCCTGTGGGTTGAAAATTTCGACGAAATCGCTCTATCTCACACGGTTAAGGAGATAGAAGGAAATTTGTGTTTTGCCATTTTTGGCAAAAATTCGAAAATTCAAAATGGCCGCCATTTTTGGGGAGGGGAAAATTTTTTGAAAATTGCAAATATTACATTCCTTAGATACCCTGTGGGTCGAAAATTTCCACGAAATCGCTCTATCTCGCACGGTTAAGGAGATAGAAGCAAATTTGTGTTTTGCCATTTTTGGCAAAAATTCGAAAATTCAAAATGGCCGCCATTTTTGGGGAGGGGAAAATTTTTTTAAAATTACCAAGAGTATAATGCTCAGATACCCTGTGGGTCGAAAATTTTGACGAAATCGCTCTATCTGGCACGGTTAAGGAAATAGAAGCAAATTTGTGTTTTGCCATTTTTGGCAAAAATTCGAAAATTCAAAATGGCCGCCAATTTTGGGGAGGGGAAAATTTTTTGAAAATTGCAAAGATTGCATTCCTTAGATACCCTGTGGGTCGAAAATTTCGACGAAATCACTCTATCTCGCACGGTTAAGGAGATAGAAGCAAATTAGTGTTTTGCCATTTTTGGCAAAAATTCGAAAATTCAAAATGGCCGCCATTTTTGGGGAGGGGAAAATTTTTTGAAAATTGCAAATATTACATTCCTTAGATACCCTGTGGGTCGAAAATTTCCACGAAATCGCTCTATCTCGCACGGTTAAGGAGATAGAAGGAAATTTGTGTTTTGCCATTTTTGGCAAAAATTCGAAAATTCAAAATGGCCGCCATTTTTGGGGAGGGGAAAATTTTTTGAAAATTGCAAATATTACATTCCTTAGATACCCTGTGGGTCGAAAATTTCGACGAAATCGCTCTATCTCGCACGGTTAAGGAGATAGAAACAAATTTGTGTTTTGCCATTTTTGGCAAAAATTCGAAAATTCAAAATGGCCGCCATTTTTGGGGAGGGGAAAATTTTTTGAAAATTGCAAAGAGTACACTCCTTAGATACCCTGTGGGTTGAAAATTTCGACGAAATCGCTCTATCTCACACGGTTAAGGAGATAGAAGGAAATTTGTGTTTTGCCATTTTTGGCAAAAATTCGAAAATTCAAAATGGCCGCCATTTTTGGGGAGGGGAAAATTTTTTGAAAATTGCAAATATTACATTCCTTAGATACCCTGTGGGTCGAAAATTTCCACGAAATCGCTCTATCTCGCACGGTTAAGGAGATAGAAGCAAATTTGTGTTTTGCCATTTTTGGCAAAAATTCGAAAATTCAAAATGGCCGCCATTTTTGGGGAGGGGAAAATTTTTTTAAAATTACCAAGAGTATAATGCTCAGATACCCTGTGGGTCGAAAATTTTGACGAAATCGCTCTATCTGGCACGGTTAAGGAAATAGAAGCAAATTTGTGTTTTGCCATTTTTGGCAAAAATTCGAAAATTCAAAATGGCCGCCAATTTTGGGGAGGGGAAAATTTTTTGAAAATTGCAAAGATTGCATTCCTTAGATACCCTGTGGGTCGAAAATTTCGACGAAATCACTCTATCTCGCACGGTTAAGGAGATAGAAGCAAATTAGTGTTTTGCCATTTTTGGCAAAAATTCGAAAATTCAAAATGGCCGCCATTTTTGGGGAGGGGAAAATTTTTTGAAAATTGCAAATATTACATTCCTTAGATACCCTGTGGGTCGAAAATTTCGACGAAATCGCTCTATCTCGCACGGTTAAGGAGATAGAAGCAAATTAGTGTTTTGCCATTTTTGGCAAAAATTGGAAAATTCAAAATGGCCGCCATTTTTGGGGAGGGGAAAATTTTTTGAAAATTGCAAAGAGTACACTGGTCAGATACCCTGTGGGTCGAAAATTTCGACGAAATCGCTCTATCTCGCACGGTTAAGGAGATAGAAACAAATTTGTGTTTTGCCATTTTTGGCAAAAATTCGAAAATTCAAAATGGCCGCCATTTTTGGGGAGGGGAAAATTTTTTGAAAATTGCAAAGAGTACACTCCTTAGATACCCTGTGGGTTGAAAATTTCGACGAAATCGCTCTATCTCACACGGTTAAGGAGATAGAAGGAAATTTGTGTTTTGCCATTTTTGGCAAAAATTCGAAAATTCAAAATGGCCGCCATTTTTGGGGAGGGGAAAATTTTTTGAAAATTGCAAATATTACATTCCTTAGATACCCTGTGGGTCGAAAATTTCCACGAAATCGCTCTATCTCGCACGGTTAAGGAGATAGAAGGAAATTTGTGTTTTGCCATTTTTGGCAAAAATTCGAAAATTCAAAATGGCCGCCATTTTTGGGGAGGGGAAAATTTTTTGAAAATTGCAAATATTACATTCCTTAGATACCCTGTGGGTCGAAAATTTCGACGAAATCGCTCTATCTCGCACGGTTAAGGAGATAGAAACAAATTTGTGTTTTGCCATTTTTGGCAAAAATTCGAAAATTCAAAATGGCCGCCATTTTTGGGGAGGGGAAAATTTTTTGAAAATTGCAAATATTACATTCCTTAGATACCCTGTGGGTCGAAAATTTCGACGAAATCGCTCTATCTCGCACGGTTAAGGAGATAGAAACAAATTTGTGTTTTGCCATTTTTGGCAAAAATTCGAAAATTCAAAATGGCCGCCATTTTTGGGGAGGGGAAAATTTTTTGAAAATTGCAAAGAGTACACTCCTTAGATACCCTGTGGGTTGAAAATTTCGACGAAATCGCTCTATCTCACACGGTTAAGGAGATAGAAGGAAATTTGTGTTTTGCCATTTTTGGCAAAAATTCGAAAATTCAAAATGGCCGCCATTTTTGGGGAGGGGAAAATTTTTTGAAAATTGCAAATATTACATTCCTTAGATACCCTGTGGGTCGAAAATTTCCACGAAATCGCTCTATCTCGCACGGTTAAGGAGATAGAAGGAAATTTGTGTTTTGCCATTTTTGGCAAAAATTCGAAAATTCAAAATGGCCGCCATTTTTGGGGAGGGGAAAATTTTTTGAAAATTGCAAATATTACATTCCTTAGATACCCTGTGGGTCGAAAATTTCCACGAAATCGCTCTATCTCGCACGGTTAAGGAGATAGAAGCAAATTTGTGTTTTGCCATTTTTGGCAAAAATTCGAAAATTCAAAATGGCCGCCATTTTTGGGGAGGGGAAAATTTTTTGAAAATTGCAAAGAGTACACTCCTTAGATACCCTGTGGGTTGAAAATTTCGACGAAATCGCTCTATCTCACACGGTTAAGGAGATAGAAGGAAATTTGTGTTTTGCCATTTTTGGCAAAAATTCGAAAATTCAAAATGGCCGCCATTTTTGGGGAGGGGAAAATTTTTTGAAAATTGCAAATATTACATTCCTTAGATACCCTGTGGGTCGAAAATTTCCACGAAATCGCTCTATCTCGCACGGTTAAGGAGATAGAAGCAAATTTGTGTTTTGCCATTTTTGGCAAAAATTCGAAAATTCAAAATGGCCGCCATTTTTGGGGAGGGGAAAATTTTTTTAAAATTACCAAGAGTATAATGCTCAGATACCCTGTGGGTCGAAAATTTTGACGAAATCGCTCTATCTGGCACGGTTAAGGAAATAGAAGCAAATTTGTGTTTTGCCATTTTTGGCAAAAATTCGAAAATTCAAAATGGCCGCCAATTTTGGGGAGGGGAAAATTTTTTGAAAATTGCAAAGATTGCATTCCTTAGATACCCTGTGGGTCGAAAATTTCGACGAAATCACTCTATCTCGCACGGTTAAGGAGATAGAAGCAAATTAGTGTTTTGCCATTTTTGGCAAAAATTCGAAAATTCAAAATGGCCGCCATTTTTGGGGAGGGGAAAATTTTTTGAAAATTGCAAATATTACATTCCTTAGATACCCTGTGGGTCGAAAATTTCCACGAAATCGCTCTATCTCGCACGGTTAAGGAGATAGAAGGAAATTTGTGTTTTGCCATTTTTGGCAAAAATTCGAAAATTCAAAATGGCCGCCATTTTTGGGGAGGGGAAAATTTTTTGAAAATTGCAAATATTACATTCCTTAGATACCCTGTGGGTCGAAAATTTCGACGAAATCGCTCTATCTCGCACGGTTAAGGAGATAGAAACAAATTTGTGTTTTGCCATTTTTGGCAAAAATTCGAAAATTCAAAATGGCCGCCATTTTTGGGGAGGGGAAAATTTTTTGAAAATTGCAAAGAGTACACTCCTTAGATACCCTGTGGGTTGAAAATTTCGACGAAATCGCTCTATCTCACACGGTTAAGGAGATAGAAGGAAATTTGTGTTTTGCCATTTTTGGCAAAAATTCGAAAATTCAAAATGGCCGCCATTTTTGGGGAGGGGAAAATTTTTTGAAAATTGCAAATATTACATTCCTTAGATACCCTGTGGGTCGAAAATTTCCACGAAATCGCTCTATCTCGCACGGTTAAGGAGATAGAAGCAAATTTGTGTTTTGCCATTTTTGGCAAAAATTCGAAAATTCAAAATGGCCGCCATTTTTGGGGAGGGGAAAATTTTTTTAAAATTACCAAGAGTATAATGCTCAGATACCCTGTGGGTCGAAAATTTTGACGAAATCGCTCTATCTGGCACGGTTAAGGAAATAGAAGCAAATTTGTGTTTTGCCATTTTTGGCAAAAATTCGAAAATTCAAAATGGCCGCCAATTTTGGGGAGGGGAAAATTTTTTGAAAATTGCAAAGATTGCATTCCTTAGATACCCTGTGGGTCGAAAATTTCGACGAAATCACTCTATCTCGCACGGTTAAGGAGATAGAAGCAAATTAGTGTTTTGCCATTTTTGGCAAAAATTCGAAAATTCAAAATGGCCGCCATTTTTGGGGAGGGGAAAATTTTTTGAAAATTGCAAATATTACATTCCTTAGATACCCTGTGGGTCGAAAATTTCGACGAAATCGCTCTATCTCGCACGGTTAAGGAGATAGAAGCAAATTAGTGTTTTGCCATTTTTGGCAAAAATTGGAAAATTCAAAATGGCCGCCATTTTTGGGGAGGGGAAAATTTTTTGAAAATTGCAAAGAGTACACTGGTCAGATACCCTGTGGGTCGAAAATTTCGACGAAATCGCTCTATCTCGCACGGTTAAGGAGATAGAAACAAATTTGTGTTTTGCCATTTTTGGCAAAAATTCGAAAATTCAAAATGGCCGCCATTTTTGGGGAGGGGAAAATTTTTTGAAAATTGCAAAGAGTACACTCCTTAGATACCCTGTGGGTTGAAAATTTCGACGAAATCGCTCTATCTCACACGGTTAAGGAGATAGAAGGAAATTTGTGTTTTGCCATTTTTGGCAAAAATTCGAAAATTCAAAATGGCCGCCATTTTTGGGGAGGGGAAAATTTTTTGAAAATTGCAAATATTACATTCCTTAGATACCCTGTGGGTCGAAAATTTCCACGAAATCGCTCTATCTCGCACGGTTAAGGAGATAGAAGGAAATTTGTGTTTTGCCATTTTTGGCAAAAATTCGAAAATTCAAAATGGCCGCCATTTTTGGGGAGGGGAAAATTTTTTGAAAATTGCAAATATTACATTCCTTAGATACCCTGTGGGTCGAAAATTTCGACGAAATCGCTCTATCTCGCACGGTTAAGGAGATAGAAACAAATTTGTGTTTTGCCATTTTTGGCAAAAATTCGAAAATTCAAAATGGCCGCCATTTTTGGGGAGGGGAAAATTTTTTGAAAATTGCAAAGAGTACACTCCTTAGATACCCTGTGGGTTGAAAATTTCGACGAAATCGCTCTATCTCACACGGTTAAGGAGATAGAAGGAAATTTGTGTTTTGCCATTTTTGGCAAAAATTCGAAAATTCAAAATGGCCGCCATTTTTGGGGAGGGGAAAATTTTTTGAAAATTGCAAATATTACATTCCTTAGATACCCTGTGGGTCGAAAATTTCCACGAAATCGCTCTATCTCGCACGGTTAAGGAGATAGAAGCAAATTTGTGTTTTGCCATTTTTGGCAAAAATTCGAAAATTCAAAATGGCCGCCATTTTTGGGGAGGGGAAAATTTTTTTAAAATTACCAAGAGTATAATGCTCAGATACCCTGTGGGTCGAAAATTTTGACGAAATCGCTCTATCTGGCACGGTTAAGGAAATAGAAGCAAATTTGTGTTTTGCCATTTTTGGCAAAAATTCGAAAATTCAAAATGGCCGCCAATTTTGGGGAGGGGAAAATTTTTTGAAAATTGCAAAGATTGCATTCCTTAGATACCCTGTGGGTCGAAAATTTCGACGAAATCACTCTATCTCGCACGGTTAAGGAGATAGAAGCAAATTAGTGTTTTGCCATTTTTGGCAAAAATTCGAAAATTCAAAATGGCCGCCATTTTTGGGGAGGGGAAAATTTTTTGAAAATTGCAAATATTACATTCCTTAGATACCCTGTGGGTCGAAAATTTCGACGAAATCGCTCTATCTCGCACGGTTAAGGAGATAGAAGCAAATTAGTGTTTTGCCATTTTTGGCAAAAATTGGAAAATTCAAAATGGCCGCCATTTTTGGGGAGGGGAAAATTTTTTGAAAATTGCAAAGAGTACACTGGTCAGATACCCTGTGGGTCGAAAATTTCGACGAAATCGCTCTATCTCGCACGGTTAAGGAGATAGAAACAAATTTGTGTTTTGCCATTTTTGGCAAAAATTCGAAAATTCAAAATGGCCGCCATTTTTGGGGAGGGGAAAATTTTTTGAAAATTGCAAAGAGTACACTCCTTAGATACCCTGTGGGTTGAAAATTTCGACGAAATCGCTCTATCTCACACGGTTAAGGAGATAGAAGGAAATTTGTGTTTTGCCATTTTTGGCAAAAATTCGAAAATTCAAAATGGCCGCCATTTTTGGGGAGGGGAAAATTTTTTGAAAATTGCAAATATTACATTCCTTAGATACCCTGTGGGTCGAAAATTTCCACGAAATCGCTCTATCTCGCACGGTTAAGGAGATAGAAGGAAATTTGTGTTTTGCCATTTTTGGCAAAAATTCGAAAATTCAAAATGGCCGCCATTTTTGGGGAGGGGAAAATTTTTTGAAAATTGCAAATATTACATTCCTTAGATACCCTGTGGGTCGAAAATTTCCACGAAATCGCTCTATCTCGCACGGTTAAGGAGATAGAAGCAAATTTGTGTTTTGCCATTTTTGGCAAAAATTCGAAAATTCAAAATGGCCGCCATTTTTGGGGAGGGGAAAATTTTTTGAAAATTGCAAAGAGTACACTCCTTAGATACCCTGTGGGTTGAAAATTTCGACGAAATCGCTCTATCTCACACGGTTAAGGAGATAGAAGGAAATTTGTGTTTTGCCATTTTTGGCAAAAATTCGAAAATTCAAAATGGCCGCCATTTTTGGGGAGGGGAAAATTTTTTGAAAATTGCAAATATTACATTCCTTAGATACCCTGTGGGTCGAAAATTTCCACGAAATCGCTCTATCTCGCACGGTTAAGGAGATAGAAGCAAATTTGTGTTTTGCCATTTTTGGCAAAAATTCGAAAATTCAAAATGGCCGCCATTTTTGGGGAGGGGAAAATTTTTTTAAAATTACCAAGAGTATAATGCTCAGATACCCTGTGGGTCGAAAATTTTGACGAAATCGCTCTATCTGGCACGGTTAAGGAAATAGAAGCAAATTTGTGTTTTGCCATTTTTGGCAAAAATTCGAAAATTCAAAATGGCCGCCAATTTTGGGGAGGGGAAAATTTTTTGAAAATTGCAAAGATTGCATTCCTTAGATACCCTATGGGTCGAAAATTTCGACGAAATCACTCTATCTCGCACGGTTAAGGAGATAGAAGCAAATTAGTGTTTTGCCATTTTTGGCAAAAATTCGAAAATTCAAAATGGCCGCCATTTTTGGGGAGGGGAAAATTTTTTGAAAATTGCAAATATTACATTCCTTAGATACCCTGTGGGTCGAAAATTTCGACGAAATCGCTCTATCTCGCACGGTTAAGGAGATAGAAGCAAATTAGTGTTTTGCCATTTTTGGCAAAAATTGGAAAATTCAAAATGGCCGCCATTTTTGGGGAGGGGAAAATTTTTTGAAAATTGCAAAGAGTACACTTGTCAGATACCCTGTGGGTCGAAAATTTCGACGAAATCGCTCTATCTCGCACGGTTAAGGAGATAGAAACAAATTTGTGTTTTGCCATTTTTGGCAAAAATTCGAAAATTCAAAATGGCCGCCATTTTTGGGGAGGGGAAAATTTTTTGAAAATTGCAAAGAGTACACTCCTTAGATACCCTGTGGGTTGAAAATTTCGACGAAATCGCTCTATCTCACACGGTTAAGGAGATAGAAGGAAATTTGTGTTTTGCCATTTTTGGCAAAAATTCGAAAATTCAAAATGGCCGCCATTTTTGGGGAGGGGAAAATTTTTTGAAAATTGCAAATATTACATTCCTTAGATACCCTGTGGGTCGAAAATTTCCACGAAATCGCTCTATCTCGCACGGTTAAGGAGATAGAAGCAAATTTGTGTTTTGCCATTTTTGGCAAAAATTCGAAAATTCAAAATGGCCGCCATTTTTGGGGAGGGGAAAATTTTTTGAAAATTGCAAAGAGTACACTCCTCAGATACCCTGTGGGTCGAAAATTTCCACGAAATCGCTCTATCTCGCACGGTTAAGGAGATAGAAGCAAATTTGTGTTTGGCCATTTTTGGCAAAAATTCGAAAATTCAAAATGGCCGCCATTTTTGGGGAGGGGAAAATTTTTGGAAAATTGCAAAGATTGCATTCCTTAGATACCCTGTAGGTCGAAAATTTCGACGAAATCACTCTATCTCGCACGGTTAAGGAGATAGAAGCAAATTTGTGTTTTGCCATTTTTGGCAAAAATTCGAAAATTTAAAATGGCCGCCATTTTTGGGGAGGGGAAAATTTTTTGAAAATTGCAAATATTACATTCCTCAGATACCCTGCGGGTCGAAAATTTCGACGAAATCGCTCTATCTCGCACGGTTAAGGAGATAGAAGCAAATTGCAAATTTAATAAGTAAATTAAATTTTTATAAGTTAATACCCTATCCAATGGACAATTGCTTTACCGGTCGGCGCGACCGGTCCCGCCAAACGCCAGAAAAAGACGTCCTGTATATAATACTGGCAGGACCGGTCAGTAGTGTGCATTCGCTAGGTGGCGCATCATACTTGCTTCCTGTCCAGACAGAGTGACGTCAGTTCATCTTTTTCGTTGTCTAAAACGGTTTAGAACCCTAGTAAGCTGGTAGCGGGGTCGGTTGGGAGGGCCTTGCCTGTCCATTGGATAGGGTATTAACTTATAAAAATTTAATTTACTTATTAAATTTGCAATTTTATTGCGTTAATACATCCTATCCAATGGACAATTGCTGAATAACTACCGCTTGGTAGGCGGGTAAGCAGCTAGGGACTTCTGTGAACTCATAACAAAATTGTACAGGCCCATTTGACCTAGGGTCAGAGAACCCTGACAGGTCAAGGTCGGCCACTAACTCACCGGTTAACCGGGAGTCTACCGACGTTGCCCCCCCCCCCCCCCCCTTTTCTTTCCTTCCAGAGTTGGTTGAGAAGGGAAAGATAGAGAGAGAGGGGCTGAGTTCAGTCCCAGAAGAAATAAACTTCCCAAGGGAAGCAAGTCACAGTTTTTTTTGTTTTTTTTTTTTTTTTTTACAATATGTACATATTTACATATATACAACATCCCCTCATTTCTGGGCCTGGTGGTGCACCTGCTGGGCAGCCACTACAGGTCCCAGGTGGAAAAGCTCCGAGTCAGCCCAGGCAACATCCTTCAAATAGAATTAGGTGAAGGTGTTGTGAGATTTCCAGTGGCAGGCTGACAAGATCTGATCTAAGGAAATCCCTGATTGGAAAGCCTTAGAGGCAGCAAAGGCCCTAACATCATGGGCTTTAACCTGATGTAAGGCGAGGGCCTCCTGGTCAGAGAGCTCATAGCACAGAACCACAGTCTGTTTGATCCATGAGGAGATGGTGGCAGGTGAGATGTCTTTATCAAAACCCTTCTTGAAGGAGACAAAGACTAACTCTTTATTCTGCCTGAGGTCTGCAGTCCTGTCCAAGTAGTAGCGCAGGGCTCTAACTGGACATAGGGACCTGTCACCCTTGAGTGACCTATCCAGAGGTGGTGCCAGGGCTGGGATGACCCTGGTGCCACACTATCTGGACCTTCCTTAGCCAGCTGGTTCTTGGATAGGGAACTGGGTGAGGGGTACAAAAACACCTTAGACCAGTCCGACTGGTGTCTGATGTTCTTATGTAACCAAGCATGGATCTCACTCCTGCGTTTACCTGAACCCAAAGCCAGCAAGAAAACAGTCTTGAAAGTTAGATGTTTCAAGGAGGCCTCTTCCAGGGAATCAAAGGGAGCCTTTGTGAGCTGATGTAAAACCAGTGAAAGGTTCCAGGAGGGGATGCCCCTCCTGCCCTTAGGTCTGTCTCTATGGAAACTATCCAGGAGACGAGAGAGATTCTCATCTTTGCTGACATTAATGGTGGAATTGCCCAGTTTGTCAGCAATGGCGGATCTGTAGCCATCAATAGTGCTTGGTTGTAACTTCTTCTCCTGAAATAAGTGCAGGAGGAAGTCAGCAATGGCTTTCAGAGGTGGTGCCCTGAAGTCCACCTGATTACTGAGGCACCACTTTGCCTCATAGACAGATCTGGTTGACCTTCTTTGAGGAGCCTCAATTCGTGCTGCCACTGCCTCAGAGAAGCCTTGCTCCTTGATTGCTGAGGCTCGAGGAGCCAGGCATGTAGGTTCAGATTCGACAGGTTCCTGTGAAGGACCTGGTTGAATGGCTGAGACACTAGGTTGGGTATGCTGGGCAGACACAGTGGGATCTGGCTTGACATTGCTACCAGGTCCCAAAACCAGGGCATGTTGGGCCACCCTGGAGCAATCAGAACTAGATTGGGCCAACTCGGCGCCAACATATCCCCAGACAGGTCATCACTCACGCCACAGGTTTTGATCGGGAATTTTTAAAAACATAATTACCCATTATTATATGAACTTCAGCACATCAATCTACTCTGTTTATATCTTCCAAGGAAGATGGTGTATCCCCAGACGCCGAATACATAACTCAAATTATATTTTCAATCTTCCTGCAATGATAACTCTAAACCTATTTTCAAAGTATTTAAATGATTGATGATTGAATGTCCATTCTAAAATAATAATCCCAAAAGAGCATATCTGTTTCTATATTTGTTGACAAATAAAATATTATTTTTAACTCAACTCATCATACTTTTCAATCTTCCTTCAAAGTATTTAAATGATTGATGATTCAATGTCCATTCTAAAATTCATAATCCCAAAAGCGCATATCTGTTTCTATATTTGTTCACAAATAAAATATTATTTAAAAAAAAATTATTTATATTATTATTTTATTATATTATTTTTAGAATTTGCAAATTGTTTTCAGTTATTCATTTCCTCTATACCTATATATGTGGTCCATATATATGCAACCTAAATATGTGACACAATCTCTGTTCTGACTCCCCTTTGTGTTATATGTAATGAAGCCCACCACCTCCCACCCCCACCCCTCTCCCCTTCTCCACACCTCTCTCACTATTACACAAGATCTGCAACCCCATTGAGTTCTTTGTTTCTCATCTGATATCATTAAATACCTTTGTTTATTTAGTGTCACTCAATATAGCTGGAGGTCCCAGAGGTGGGTAGGGGGAATCCGGGTGGGGGATGTGGGTTGAGCATAAATGGTAAACAAACAATCTATATAAAAGGGGTACTCAAATACAAAAAGAATTGAGAATTTTAAGTATGTGATTATCAACTGAAATGAGTTCATAACTGTAGGAGCTGTGCCAAAATTAACTGAGGCAAGTTGAATAAAACTGGGCTAGTTGAGGGTTAAAAATCCCCTAGTTTTACTACATAAGGATATAATTTCATTAATATTGGGACTTAAAGCTCACTTAAAGTGTCCATTTTGTCTACTTCAATATGTTTCACCAGTTTCATTTTAAAAAGTGAAAAACTCAGCAAGCAGAGGTGGGTGGGGGGAATCTGGGTGGGGGATGTGGGTTGGGACTTAGTTTAGTTTATTAGTTTATTATAGTGACATGTATTATGTTGACAAGGATTATACAAAAACTATTGAAGTAATACCCAGCCTTATATGGGCTTATAAGTCACTTTAAATAGAGAGTTAATAACAAACAGAGCAAACATATTTTGAGGTAAGATACAGTAAATAAAGACAGCAATTCAATACATAAAAATTAACAATATAATTTACTTTTTCTTTCTTGCCACAAATCAAAAATAAAATTAATAACCATATTGACATTCATATGAGTTAATACCCTTGATAATTGATCTATTAATAATTCAGATTTATCTATATTTAAAATTTTGAAATATTTCATACGAATCAGCTCTAAAGCTGGACAAACACAAACAAAATGTATCTCATCTTCTACATCTTTTTTACACAGTTTACATGTTCTCTCAAAGAGATGGAGTGCTACAGCAAAAATGGTAAACAAACAATCTATATAAAAGGGGTACTCAAATACAAAAAGAATTGAGAATTTTAAGTATGTGATTATCAACTGAAATGAGTTCATAACTGTAGGAGCTGTGTCAAAATTAACTGAGGCAAGTTGAATAAAACTGGGCTAGTTGAGGGTTAAAAATCCCCTAGTTTTACTACATACGGATATAATTTCATTAATATTGGGACTTAAAGCTCACTTAAAGTGTCCATTTTGTCTACTTGAATATGTTTAACCGGCGTTTAACCAGTTTCATTTTAAAAAGTTAAAAACTCAGCAAGCAGAGGTATAACACACAAAAATAAGTTCTTAAAAGACTAAGATAGCCATAACATTATTAATATTCAAAATTTAAATAGACAGGCATTTCCTTTTAAAAATTCAAAGATTTCAGCTCTATAACCCACATAGTTTGACAGTTACTGGGCTTTAAAGTGGCATAATGTCCATAAATTGGGTTTCTGTGGGCATTTTACAATTGTTAAAGAGACCTTAGCAATTAAACTACAGATCTGAAACTTTTTGGGGGACATACATAACAAACAAAAATTATATATAATACAGTTTAAGACTTGTCACACTAAGCATTTCCAAATAACAGGGCAAAATACGGAAAAAATGTCCAAAAAGGCACTTGGGCGAGTGTCTATGGCCCTCATACACAGGTTAAATGTCTACTAAAAACCTTGATTTTCGCCATATGTAAAAAGGACATAATAATGCATTCCCAGATGGGATTTCAGCTCCATCAATCACATAGTTTAACAGTCACAGGGCTTAAAGGTGGCAAAAAGTCCAAATATTGGGTCTCTGTGGGCCTTCTAGAGATCTCGATGTGGCTTTCAAATTAAAGCTTCAGACTTAAAATTTGTTACATACTAAGATTACACATAGAATATGTATCTAATAAAGTTTGAAACTTCTCAGACTTACCATTTCCAAGTTACAGAGCAAAATATGTGAAAAATGTCTTAAAAGGGTCACTCAGGTGGGTGTTTAAGGTCCTCATACACAGGTTAAATGTCTACTTGAAGCCTTGATTTTTGGCACATGTAAAAAGAACATACTAATATCTTCCCAGATAGGATTTGAGCTCTATCAGTCACATAGTTTGACAGTCACAGGGCTTAAAAGTAGCAAAAAGTCCAAATATTGGGTCTTTGGGAGCCTTTTAGAGACCTCAATTTGACCTTCAAAATTAAAGCTTCAGACTTAAAATCTGTTACATACTAAGATTACACACAGAATATATATCTAATACAGTTTGAAACTTCTCCGACTTACCATTTCCAAGTTACAGGGAAAAAGATGTGAAAAATGTCTTATAAGGGTCACTCGGGTGGGTGTTTATGGTCCTGATACACAGGTTAACTGTCTATTAAAGGCCTAAATGTTGGGGCACATATAAGAAAACACATAGATATATTCCCAGATGATATTTAACTTAGATGAGAGACATAGTTTTAAAGCTACAGTGCTTGAAAGTGGCAAAAAGTGCATAAATTGGGTCTCTGTGGGCACTTTTGAGACCTTAAGTCGACCCCTTTGGGTAAACCTACAGCCCTAAAATTTTCTACAGACAAGGATTACATATCAAAGTTATACCTAGCACAGTTTGAGACTCATCAGAATTACCACTTCCAAATTATAGGGCAAAATATGTGAAAAGTATAGCAAAAAAATCCCTAAGTGGGGGTATTTATGGGCCTCAAACACAATTTTCTCCTCAACTTAAAGTCGTGATTTTCGGCACATGTACTAAGAACATATTAATGTGTTGTCAGGTAAAATTTCAGCCAGCTGAGCATCATAGTTTGTGACCTACAGGGCTCTAAGTGGCCAAAAGTCCAATTTCTGACCTTAAGGTGGCCATAAGTTCTTTTTTACTGGGAGTTTAAGGTCACCTTAAAATAGGGATCTTCCTTTGGGCACCCTTAACATGTGTACCAAGTTTGAAAAAAAAATATTAATTTGTTTTTGAGTTATCGCGTCCACAAGGAAATTTCTACGGCGGCGGCGGCGGCGGCGGCGGCGCGACGGACCTGAATCCAATATATCCCCGACTTTCGTCTGGGGATATAATTATTCTGTTGCAGGGGTAGTCCTGGAGCTTCTCCACCACTTTGCCCCAAGATGGCTGCCGGTGGGAAGGCGTATGGGTCCAGGTACTCTCAGGACAGGCGGAGTGCATCCACTGCCCAAGCCTGGGGGTCTGGTACCGGTGATACAAACTGTGGTAGTTTGTTGTTGAACCTGGTGGCAAACAGGTCCACTTGTGGCTGATGCCACCTTGAACATACAGCTTGGAACACTTCTGGATGAAGTGACCACTCTGTTTGAATGGTCTGGCCAAGCCTGGATAGCTTGTCTGCTATCACGTTCAGCCGGCCGGGGATGTGACGTGCCCTGAGGGTTACTTGCTGCCTGGTGCACCAGGACAGAATTCTCCACAGTAGGGCACACAGAGAGCCCGATTTCATCCCCCTTTCTTTGTCGATATAGGCAACCACTGTTGTGTTGTCTGTAGCTACCAACACTGTCTTGTTGAAGACTAGGGTTTGAAACTCTTTTAGAGCTAGAAATACTGCTTTCAGCTCCAAGTGGTTTATGTGTAACTTGTTCTCGGGTAGGGACCACTGTCCCCTTGCAGTGTGCTCCTCTAAGTGGGTGCCCCACCCTTCTTTTGATACGTCTGTAAAGATTTGCAGAGCATGTTTTAGAGGGTGTAATGGTTGACCTAGAAGCACATTGCTTTCCTCGAGCCACCACCTTAGATGGGGGTGGAGGGATTTGGGGACCGAGATCACCTTTTCCAGTGACTCTGGTACCCTCCAGTTGTTTTTCAAGTGCCACTGTATGGGTCTCATGTTAGTCGCCCTAAGTGGACTTGCTTTTCTGTTGCTGTGAGTAGACCTATGAGGGACATGAATTGTCGGACCGGGCAAAGCGGATCCGACAATATTGATCTGATCTTGTGTGTCAAGGCCTGCCAACGTTCTTCTGTTGGTCTGACCTTGCCCTCTTTCAGGTCGAACTGGTAACCTACGAAGTTGAAGACCTGTTTGGGAACCAGCTCTAACTTTTCCTTGTTCACCAGCCACCCTAATTCCTGACAAAGTGTGACTAGGGTTTGAGTATGCTGGAGACAGGTGTGGTGGGTAGAGGCTCTCACCAGCCAGTCGTCTAGGTACTGGTGGATCCTTATACCCTTCTGAAAAGCCACGAGTTTGACCTCTTTGGCCACCACTGTGAACTCCATGGGAGCTGTGGACAGGCCAAAGGGAAGGGCTTGAACTGGTAGGACCGACCCTGGAGGTAAAAGCGCATGTACTTCCTGGACTGACTGTGAATTGGTATGTGGAAGTATGCTTCTTTGAAATCTATGGATGTGACCCACTCCCCTGTTTGGAGGGAGGTTCTTATGGTCTCTGGGGTTTCCATCTTGAACGTCCCTGTGTTCAAAAAGGTGTTCAAGGTGCTCAGGACCAGGACAGGTCTCCACCGGTTGTTGAGCTCGGGTACCAAAAATAGCCGGTTGCCCTGTGAGTTTGATTTCTACCGGTTGTACTGTATTCTTGTGCACCAGCTGATACAGTGCTTCTAAAAGGAAGGACTGCTTGGCTGGGTTGTGGTAGTTGCTTATTACAGTTGGTGACCTTGTCAAGTTGGGTCTGAACCGGAAGGGGAGGGTGTAGCCCTCCCTCAGTGTGGGGACTACTTTTGGACTCAAACCCAGAACTTCCCACTTCTCCCAGCACCAGTTATAAGTGAAGCAATGCACTGTAACCGGTTCCTGGTGGTTCCCCAGTTCTGCATAAACTCATTGGAGTTGGCCGAACTGGGTGAATTGAACCATTTCTTTGTATGGGTAGGTTCATATGAAAACTGCCTTCTTCCTGCCCAGTGGAGGATTCAGCAGCTTCTGCAACCAACAGTCTCTGTAACCGGCCAAACCGGTAGGTGCCATCTCTCTGTAACCAAAGTTTCTGGGAGAAGGCCCTGTAACCAAAGAATTGGGACATCACATTTCTGTAGTCTTAGTTAATCCCTTGGTAGATCTCCCAGTCCAGTAGACTGGTGTTCGAGGTTCAGTCTGGTTACTTCACCATTATCTCTCAGATTCTTTTGAAGCAACTGTCCCTGAAGGTTTGCAAGCAGGCACCTGGTGGGTAGGTTCTGTAACCAGTCGGTTAAGGGAATTTCTTCCCGTCCAACTAACTTGTCACCAGCAAATTTCTATAGCCGGTAAACCTCTGTAACCGGTGAACCTGTTGTCAGCACTGGATTTGAAGCTGGTTTCTTGTCAGTAAGCATGGGAACAGTAGTTTCTCTGTAACCAGCACCACACTCGGGAACCAGCAGCACTCCGGAACCGGTAATTCTCTGTAACCGGTGAACCTGCTGTCAGCACTAGATTTGAAGCTGGTTTCTTGCCAGTAAGAATGGGAACAGCAGATTCCTCTGTAACCAGCAGCACTCCTGGACCGGCAGCACTCAGGCACCGGCAACCCTGCGGCACCGGTACACTCCGGAACCGGCAACACTCGGGAGCCGGTAATTCTCTGAACCAGTAGCCCTGCTGTGTGTCACCAGCAACTCTGTGTAACCGGTAATCCTATTTAACCGGTAGCCCTTGCTGGATTTCTGTGACCACAACCAGCAGTCTGAGCAGAACTGGTGCCAGTATCCCTCATCACTGGCTGGCTAGTGACCCTACCGGTAGCCTGAACAGGACTGGTACCGGTTCAAAATTCTGCACTGGGGAGATAAGGGTCAATGGTCACTGCGACTTCTGGTAGGTGAACCCTCTGAGCAGCCGCACCGGTGGTCTGAACAAGACTGGAACCGGTACCCCCACAGTCACACCAGTGGAAAGGCCTCTGGTGGAGGTTCCAGTATCAAACAGGGCTGATCACTGGAAACCACTGAGGAGGGGGTCCTTGACAGCTTCACAGGAACATGACTGGAACCAGTACCCCCCAACAGTCCCACCAGTGGAAAGGTCTCTGGTGGAGGTTCCAGGATCAAGCAGGACTGATCACTGGCAGCCACTGAAGGGGTTTCTTCACAGGAACAGCACCCACCGGTAGTCTGTACAGACCGGAACCGGTACCCCCAACAGTCACACCAGTGGAAAGGCCTCTGGTGGAGGTTCCAGGATCAAGCAGGACTGATCACTGGCAGCCACTGAAGGGGATTTCTTCACAGGAACAGCACCCACCGGTAGTCTGTACAGACCGGAACCGGTACCCCCAACAGTCACACCAGTGGAAAGGCCTCTGGTGGAGGTTCCAGTATCAAAACAGGGTGATCACTGGTAACCACTGAAGGGGGTTGTTGACAGCTTCACAGGAACATGACTGGAACCAGTACCTCCAACAGTCCCACCAGTGGAAAGGCCTCTGGTGGAGGTTCCAGGATCAAGCAGGACTGATCACTGGCAACCAACTGAAGGGGTTCCTTCACAGGAACAGCACCCACCGGTAGTCTGTACAGACTGGAACCGGTAAAACCCATCACTAGTGCTCCCCACCGGTAGTCTGACCAGAACTGGTACCGGTAAAATTCATCACTTCTTGTCAGCTGAACCAGTCACGCCTGGGGATTTGCTTGCCGGTAGTGGTGTTGAGATATGTGAAGTCACATGACCGGCACCGGCAAAAATTTGCAGAGTTCAATGACCACTTGTCATCTAATTCTTCAGGCCAACAGACGAGTTGCTGGATTTCTTCTTGACAGTTAAAAAGTGTGTGTACAGTAATAAGTACTCGTCTTTTTTTCTAAAACTTCTGTTGAAAACACGATTCCTCCATTGTAAATGCGTATCACGTGACCTCCATTGTTGAATGCGTATCACGTGACCAGGTCCGTGTCACGTGACAAACATAAGCTGGAAGTGATGACGTCAGACGATGCATTCTTCTTTCCTTCTAAATTCTTCTCGTCGACATACACTCAGTGTTTCTCGACAACGAAGAAATAAATGGAGGTTAAGTCGTGGAGATACAACCTTCTGTGTAGAAGAAGGAATGCTGCAGGGACGACACACGAGCTCTCACCCACGACTTCGTCTCGACGACAAGTACACAGAAATTCTTCAAAACTGGTTATAAAGTGCTGGATAATGCCTCGTTTTAGTCCTGGAGAGGCACTGATATGTATGAACACAATAAATATATTTAAATACGTAGAATAAGCCGCGTTTCCTTCAAAACTTAGAGATAACTTCAAAACGCGTCTGCACACTACGCGCCAAACGAAAAAGATGAACTGACGTCACTCTGTCTGGACAGGAAGCAAGTATGATGCGCCACCTAGCGAATGCACACTACTGACCGGTCCTGCCAGTATTATATACAGGACGTCTTTTTCTGGCGTTTGGCGGGACCGGTCGCGCCGACCGGTAAAGCAATTGTCCATTGGATAGGATGTATTAACGCAATAAAATTAGTGTTTTGCCATTTTTGGCAAAAATTGGAAAATTCAAAATGGCCGCCATTTTTGGGGAGGGGAAAATTTTTTGAAAATTGCAAAGAGTACACTCCTCAGATACCCTGTGGGTCGAAAATTTCGACGAAATCGCTCTATCTCGCACGGTTAAGGAGATAGAAACAAATTTGTGTTTTGCCATTTTTGGCAAAAATTCGAAAATTCAAAATGGCCGCCATTTTTGGGGAGGGGAAAATTTTTTGAAAATTGCAAAGAGTACACTCTTTAGATAACCTGTGGGTCGAAAATTTCGACGAAATCGCTCTATCTCACACGGTTAAGGAGATAGAAGGAAATTTGTGTTTTGCCATTTTTGGCAAAAATTCGAAAATTCAAAATGGCCGCCATTTTTGGGGAGGGGAAAATTTTTTGAAAATTGCAAATATTACATTCCTTAGATACCCTGTGGGTCGAAAATTTCCACGAAATCGCTCTATCTCGCACGGTTAAGGAGATAGAAGCAAATTTGTGTTTGGCCATTTTTGGCAAAAATTCGAAAATTCAAAATGGCCGCCATTTTTGGGGAGGGGAAAATTTTTTGAAAATTGCAAAGATTGCATTCCTTAGATACCCTGTAGGTCGAAAATTTCGACGAAATCACTCTATCTCGCACGGTTAAGGAGATAGAAGCAAATTTGTGTTTTGGCATTTTTGGCAAAAATTCGAAAATTTAAAATGGCCGCCATTTTTGGGGAGGGGAAAATTTTTTGAAAATTGCAAATATTACATTCCTTAGATACCCTGTGGGTCGAAAATTTCGACGAAATCGCTCTATCTCGCACGGTTAAGGAGATAGAAGCAAATTTGTGTTTTGCCATTTTTGGGGAGGGGAAAATTTTTTGAAAATTGCAAAGAGTACACTCCTTAGATACCCTGTGGGTCGAAAATTTCGACGAAATCGCTCTATCTCGCACGGTTAAGGAGATAGAAGCAAATTTGTGTTTTGCCATTTTTGGCAAAAATTCGAAAATTCAAAATGGCCGCCATTTTTGGGGAGGGGAAATTTTTTTGAAAATTGCAAAGAGTACACTCCTCAGATACCCTGTGGGTCGAAAATTTTGCCGAAATCGCTCTATCTCGCACGGTTAAGGAGATAGAAGCAAATCAGTGTTTTGCCATTTTTGGCAAAAATTCGAAAATTCAAAATGGCCGCCATTTTTGGGGAGGGGAAATTTTTTTGAAAATTGCAAAGAGTACACTCCTCAGATACCCTGTGGGTCGAAAATTTTGCCGAAATCGCTCTATCTCGCACGGTTAAGGAGATAGAAGCAAATCAGTGTTTTGCCATTTTTGGCAAAAATTCGAAAATTCAAAATGGCCGCCATTTTTGGGGAGGGGAAAATTTTTTGAAAATTGCAAAGAGTACACTCCTCAGATACCCTGTGGGTCGAAAATTTTGCCGAAATCGCTCTATCTCGCACGGTTAAGGAGATAGGAGCAAATTACTCAAAAGTAGTACTGAAAATACACAATGAAGTACCTAAATGGCTATTACTCATGTACTGACAAAGCTATCAGTCCCAAATGCAATACCAAGCGAGCTATGGACATAACAATCTTGTATTCAAAATTGTAGTAAAATATCTTTAATTATTTTGGCTTAAATGCACGGAAACCAATGGGTACTGAAAATAGCTGTACTTAAGTATTACTCAGTAAGCAAAAGAGGTACAACAGCCAAAAGCAATCCCAAGCAAGCTACTGACCCAATAAGCCTGCATACCAAATTTGGTGACAATAGCTCTAATACTTTTCCTTTAAATGAGCGGAAACCATGCGTGACGCCGGACATCGGACGCCGGACGCCGGACATCGGACAACGGACATCGGACATCGGACGGCGAAAAAAGCAAAAATAATATATCCACCCCCCAGGGGGGTGGACATAAAAAAATAATTAAATTAAAACAAATGGGATTTAACTTTTACAGACTAGAACAATGAGGAAGAGTACATTAATATGATTAGTTGTACCACATGAACTCTGAAATATCAGTACTACGTACACCAAACCATTTCATTTTTATTTCATAATTCAAATTGTTAAGCTGAATATTGATTAGTATTTAAATAGTGTCTTATTGATACTTTTATATTCCACATTATCCATATTGTGTATAAATAAGGATATGTTAAATATAACCACCTCTTGATTTTCTTTCTCTTGGGGCCCGCTGTGGCTTTGGGACTTCTGAAACAGAAATATAAAACAGAAATTTAAATCAAATGGGTTATAACATTTGAACTCACAATAAATATAATAGGTTAAAATAATAAAATTAAGTTTATCTTATGGTGCATTTTGCAAAACAAAATGCCAGAAAGAATGTTCAGGTCACAATGAAGATTACTGCTAACTTTAAGACTATCATTCAAACTATTACACTAAAGTCTGAAGATGGTTATTTTTTCCAGAAACATTTAGTTGATGCAAACAAATCACTTTTAAATTCTTACAGCATCTATAACATAGAAAGACTATAGATATTATAACAGATGTATATCTTTTTAAAATAATGCCCATGTTGTGCCACTGCTAAAAAACTTAGACTTTATGTTTTAAAAGTTTCAGTAACGTTTCACTGTGATATTTCCTGATGAAGATATAACATAACCACCTGCCAAACTGAAGTGGTGAAAATCACATTGAAACACTTCAGTGATTGGTTCACTACAAAACTTTTACACATAAATATAACAACCCCGCAATCAACATCGGATTGCAATGCATATCTCAGGCTTATATCTTTTCCAAGTATCCAGAGAAAATTATCTTCTCAAATTTAATTAGATAAATGATAACCTGTGCCCTCTTTCATTGTACAATAAATATATTGGCTACTTACAATTACACTATTTATGTTGAATGGAAAGGGAACTTTTACCATGGATCAATAAAAGATAAACATTCTTGGTAAACATCCTACTCAAAGGCTCAAGTATTGAGAAAATTTTCACCAAGGCAAAATATGCAATGTGTATTATTGATCTCAATGGTAATTACCTTGAAATACATAATCACTGAAGTACAATAGAACCTTGATTATCCAAACTCATTAGGGGACATATAGTCGAGTTGTATATTCGAGGGGTTCGGATACCCAAAACTGCACAAAATCCAACGTCTATTGGGTTACCAAGTGGGCAAAAATTGAAGAAAGATCATTTTAGGCACTAAATATGTACATGGGGTGGTCACTGATGACGCAATTTAATAAATCTGTGTAGCACAATATAACTGACCCTCTAATTGTAACTGATTTGCTTCATTTCTATGGATATTGTCATTTTTGTTTAAATTATTACACAGACTTGAACTAGGTGTGTTTGGTTGGTACAAGCATTATTGAAGTTTGAGTTTTGATTAAAGTCATCATGTATTTTGTCAACTGAAAAACTCCGGGAGATTATTAATTACAAAAACCTAATTGAACACATCTTCAGTGGGTATGTTCAGTTGGCAATGCACTGTTGATGTTTTTCTTTTAATACATGTCAGTCTGTGAATTGATCCACTCTGGGAGATTATAAATTGTTAAACCCATTCAAACATACATTCAGAGATTGGTGCATTATCAAAGAAGTTGTGTAGTGGGGACGTGTATGAAAGACCAAAGAAGTTAGGCATTTCTGTGGCCAATAAGTTTTATAAAGCACTAGAATTAATAGCTTCCAAGAATGTGTAAAATCCTGTATTACAGACGATGCATTATATGTCATCTTTCATTAATTCTAACTAGAAATAGGACGTATTGGTATGTGTAATGTCCACCCAAAGGGAAGCACGAGTTTTGCTCTAAAACTTCGACTAAGGGGCCACGGTGGCAGAGTGGTAACACTCTCGCCTCCCACCTCTGCGACCCGGGTTCGATCCCCGTCATGGTCGTAAGTGGGAAAGCTGGTAGTTGCTTGCCGTTGGTCAGCAGTTTACAGTACAGAACCCTAGCGAACTATATGTACTGGTTTCCTCTGCCCTTCCAACTACCCGTCGTGATATGACCTGTACAGTGTTGAAAGCGACGTAAAACCCCAAATAAATAAATTCTAAAACTTCGACTAATATATTGTCTTTGGGCCATGAGGAAGTGGTAGCTTTGTTCATTGAAAATCCTCAGATTGGAGATGTTCAGATTGAAAATTCTGAGATGGTAACAATTCTTTTGAAACCCCCCAGATGGGCCTTGAAATCCTTAAATGTAAAGAACTCATTGTGAAATGTCACAAAGTAATATAAACGTCTTGTATTAGGATATTCTGATTTTTACTAGAGTATGTAAATAGATACACACATAGAAATGTTTTGGTTTTTTTTTTTTGTTGTGGAAGTTTTCTGCATGAACTTTGCCACATATAGATTGTTCGATTTGCTTCAGTGATTACACTTGGTTGCCAAATCCTTTTTATGGTATTTGTTTCACATGTGTGATTATCATACCTCACTAATTTTTCTTTTGTTGTTAGTTGTGGACATCAGTTTTGTATGTGTGGTAGATGTTTGAAATATTTACTTCTATCATTTCTAGAGTTGACTAGGAAGGACAGAGTGATACTCTATCTAAGTGGGTTGGTTTGTTGAAATCAGCTCTGTTTATTATAGTGGAACCAGCAGCTGTGGTAATTTGTTTCTTTTAATTCTAGCATTACAAAATACACATTACATTATTCATTTATATTAATGTTAACATGTGAAACAATTTTTCATAGATTTATGTCAATGTATATATCTATATGGGGCACATAAACATTATACAAGACAACATATATCAGTATATTTCATCAACAAAAGTTTGTTGTATTTGTATATTATGTTGAACATGTTGTTAAGGTGTTGTTACATTCCTTTCAGCTGGTTTTTGCTATGCCTGATGTAAAAGTTGAAGAATACTTTACTGGATTGCTGAATCCCTGTTGATTTCATATCACATATGAGGAAGCTGTTCTTTGTGATTTGGATGTTTCTCATTATTACCTGTTTTGGTGCCAGTTTGTCTGGAAGCTGTTCTTTGTGATTTGGATGTTTCCCATTATTACCTGTTTTGGTCCCAGTTTGACTGGAAGCTGTTCTTTGTGATTTGGATGTTTCCCATTATTACCTGTTTTGGTGCCAGTTTGTCTGGAAGCTGTTCTTTGTGATTTGGATGTTTCCCATTATTACCTGTTTTGGTGCCAGTTTGTCTGGAAGCTGTTCTTTGTGATTTGGATATTTCCCATTATTACCTGTTTTGGTGCCAGTTTGTCTGGAAGCTGTTCTTTGTGATTTGGATGTTTCCCATTATTACCTGTTTTGGTGCCAGTTTGTCTGGAAGCTGTTCTTTGTGATTTGGATGTTTCCCATTATTACCTGTTTTGGTGCCAGTTTGACTGGAAGCTGTTCCATTGGACATATTAGGACTGTGGACTTTGTGGAAGATTTCCTGAGTTATTTTTTTTTGACATTGTATTTCATACATTGAATATTACTGTTTGGAATTTTATAATATCTGTTGTGACATTCATTGATTAACTGTACATATACATCTTGCATGTCATTACATGAACTGTATACTGTATTTTCCAACAGAATACTTTTGTGTGTATGAGTGGTGCTTTTGATTGAAAGGTGTGTTTTGTGATGAAAGTTGGAGAGCAGGGAAGTGTGTACTGAGTGATATTTTAATGTCAATTTTCAGGTGCTGCTTTGTGAATACTTTAACTGAAAGTTAATGATTTCCAGACATCTACATAACGAACCTACTTGCCAACTTTCATGTGAATAGCTGAAACACTTTTTAAGTTATCATCCGGACAAGTACACCTTTTTGAAAAACATGTTTTTGGTCATGTGACTTCTCTGATTGGTTGAAATGTCATGGCACCATATTCAGAAATTTTTCCCAGGGCTACTGCATACACCTACCAAATATGAAGAGAATCAGCCTCATGGCTGTGAAGCTATTGCGAAAAGAAAATGCGGATCCGGTGGATCCGACGGATCCAGCGGAGTCGCTTCTCCCATATACAAACAAGCCAGTGGGGTGGACATTATTCTAATTGAACTTTTATAGCGCTTAATCCCCCCTATTCAAAGGGGACTCTAAGGTGCAACAGAACCAAAACAGTCAGCCAATTTCATTATCCATGTAACCCATTGATTAAAAAGTCATCACTACCACCCAATGACTTAAAAAATTACAGATTGCATCTCAACGCAGTGTATCCCCGGACGGGACATAGTTAAGGCGTGAATATGTCGGTCTTGAGCTTGTTTCCTGGAGCACCAGGTCAGGATTCTCCATAGTACCAGATTACTCCCAAAAGCTAATCACTAGTTCTTTCACTTATATCTGTCTTTAAAAATTACATTTCATGGATCCAGAAGATCCATATAGTGATCCGGATCACTTCCAAAATTCAATCATTTCATCCTTTTACCTTTTCAGACATATTCTAAAAATTTCATCAAAATCCGTCCATAAGTTTTTTAGTTATCTTGTACACAAACACATCTGGCAGCCTGGATCCACATGATCCAGACAGTGATCCAGATTACTGCCAAATACTAATCCCTTGTTCTTTGTCCCATTTAAGACATTTCCTGAAAATTTCATAAAAATCCATCCATGACTTTTTGAGCTATTTGTCTTTAAAAATTACATTTCTTGGATCCAGAAGATCCAGATAGTGGTCCAGATCACTCGCAAAATTGAACCATTTCTTCCTTTTACCACTTCTTCCTTTTACCATTTGTAACATATCCTAAAAATATCAAAGTCCATCCCAAGATTATGTGGCAGCCTGGATCCAGATGATCCAGACAGTGATCCAGATCACTCCAAAAATTTAATCACTTGTTCCTTGTACCATTTAGGCCATTTGCTGAAACAATCCATCCATAACTTTTTGCGGTATCTGTCTTTAAAAATTACATTTCATGGATCCAGAAGATCCATATAGTGATCCGGATCACTTCCAAAATTCAATCATTTCATCCTTTTACCTTTTCAGACATATCCTGAAAATTTCATCAAAATCCGTCCATAAGTTTTTGATTTATCTTGTACATAAACACATCTGGCAGCCTGGATCCAGATGATCCAGATCACTCCCAAAATCTAATCACTTGTTCCTTGTCCCATTAAGGACATTTCCTGAAAATTTCATCAAAATCCACCCAAGACTTTTTGAGCTATTTGTCTTTAAAATTATATTTCATGGATCCAGAAGATCCAGATAATGGTCCAGATCACTCGCAATATTGAATCATTTCTTCCTTTTACCACTTCTTCCTTTTACCATTTCTAACATATCCTAAAATATCAAAATTCATCCTAAAATTCTGTTGCACCCTGGATCCAGATGATCCAGATCACTCCAAAAATGTAATCACTTGTTCCTTGTACCATTCAGGTCATTTGTTGAAAATGTCATCACAATCCATCCATAACTTTTTGAGGTATCTGTCTTTAAAAATTACATTTCATGGATCCAGAAGATCCATATAGTGATCCGGATCACTTCCAAAATTCAGCCATTTCATCCTTTTACCTTTTCAGACATATCCCGAAAATTTCATCAAAATCCGTCCATAAGTTTTTCAGCTACATTGTACACAAACACATCTGGCAGCCTGGATCCAGATGATCCAGACAGTGATCCAGATCACTGCCAAAATCTAATCACTTGTTCCTCGCACCATTTAGGTCATTTGCTGAAAATGTCATCACAATCCATCCATAACTTTTTGAGGTATCTGTCTTTAAAAATTACATTTCATGGATCCAGAAGATCCATATAGTGATCCGGAAAATTTCATCAAAATCCACCCATGACTTTTTGAGCTATTTGTCTTTAAAATTATATTTCATGGATCCAGAAGATCCAGATAGTGGTCCAGATCATTCGCAAAATTGAACCATTTCTTCCTTTTACCACTTCTTCCTTTTACCATTTGTAACATATCCTAAAAATATCATCAAAATTCATCCTAAAATTATGTTGCAGCCTGGATCCAGATGATCCAGACAGTGATCCAGATCACTCCAAAAATGTAATCACTTGTTCCTTGTACCATTTAGGTCATTTGCTGAAAATGTCATCACAATCCATCCATAACTTTTTGAGGTATCTGTCTTTAAAAATTACATTTCATGGATGCAGAAGATCCATATAGTGATCCGGATCACTTCCAAAATTCAACCATTTCATCCTTTTACCTTTTCAGACATATCCTGAAAATTTCATCAAAATCCATTCATAAGTTTTTGAGCTATATTGTACACAAACACATCTGGCAGCCTGGATCCGGATGATCCAGACAGTGATCCAGATCACTCCCAAAATCTAATCACTTGTTCCTAGTCCCATTAAGGACATTTCCTGAAAATTTCATCAAAATGCACCCATAAGTTTTTGAGTTATCTGTCTTTAAAAATTAAATTTCATGGATCCAGAAGATCCAGACAGTGATCCGGATCACTCCCAAAATTTAATCATATCTTCCTTTTACCATTTTGGATATATCCTGAAAATTTTATCAAAATCCATCTGTCAGTTTTTGAGTTATCTTGTTCACAAACAAACAAACAAATAGAGGGCCAAAAATGACCCTCGGTCAGGTACTTTGGCGGTCAGTGGATGACCTTAAATGAAGATCTGTAACCGGTAAGCCTGGATGCTGGTACTCCATCATGTACTCAACCTCCAAAGCCATTTTCAATAGTTTCCATGCAATGTAGTCAGCATTAAGTGTGAAAATATCTCCAAATTTGCCAAAAATGACCCTTGGTCAGGTACTTTGGTGGTCAGTGGATGACCTTAAATGAAGATCTGTAACCAGTAAGCCTGGATGGTAGAAGTCCATCATGTACTCAACCTCCAAAGCCATTTTCAATAGTTTCCATGCAATATAGTTAGCATTAAGTGTGAAAATATCTCCAAAAAGGCCAAAAATGACCCTCGGTCAGGTACTTTGGCGGTCAGTGGATGACCTTCAATGAAGAGCTTCAAGGTCAAATTTCTGCATGCTTACAGAGGACATATATATGTATTATATATACCAGCCATAGGATGATCTGACTTTCTGTATAGGAGAACTGGGCCAAAAAGTGAAAAAAATGGCCAAAATCTGACCTTTAAGAGGCCACCAGTGACCTTGAGATTGAAGGTCAAGGTCACAAAACAATAGCGTTTGTGGCATTGCCCATATATACCCACATACCAAATTTGAAAGTTCTAACTAAAATATTTTTTAAGTTATCGCGTCCAAAAGGAAATCTCTGCGGCGGCGGCGGCGGCGTGACCGTACTGAATCCTAAGTATCCCCGGCTTTCGTCCGGGGATACAATGACCATGTCGATTTGAACGGACTAGAGAATGTCAGGCAGTCAGCCTATAAACTAGGTCACTCAACTGAATGTGCATTGCTTTCAATTAAATATGATGTTCATCTGGCTTTTGCTAAAGGTGAGGCTACTGCTGCCGTTCTCTTGGATCAATCGGCAGCGTTCGATACTATTGACCATGATACGCTTCTTGATTCTCTTAGCTCCTGGTTTGGTGTCAGCGGGGTTGTCCTCGATTGGTTCAAGTCTTATCTCTCAGACCGTGTTCAGTGCATTAAGATTGGGTCAATTTTACAGTAGAACCTCAATTATCCGAACCCCATGGGAGACATACAATCCGGCCGGATAATCGAGGGGTTCGGATAGATGAAGGAAACCGAAATTCACGGTCTATGGGTTACCGAGTGGGTGATAATTGAAGAATTGTTGTTTTTATGCAATATACGTATATAGATGCTGGTGTTCGTTAATAAAATAATTTAATATATTTGTGTTCTATAATATAAGTGAGTCTTCAATTGTCGTTTATTTGCTCCATATCCATGGATTTTATTATTTTTATTTAAAATATTACACGGATTTGAGCTGGTTGTGTTCAGTTGGTACTTGCATTGTTAGCATTTTAATTTTAGATTAACATCGTCCCGCATTTTGCCAATTGAAAAACTCCGGGAGATTATTTATTGTAAAACCCCAAGCGAACACGCCTTCAGTGATGTGCATGTTTGATTGGCAATGCATTGTTGACGTCTTTTCTTTTTCTAAACGTTGCCAGTCTGTGAACCTACTCCGGGAGATTATAAATTTGCGAAACGCAATCGAACACACTTTCATTGAAGAAGTGAAGTTGTGTAGCAGGGTTTGTAATTGAATTAATCCCTCCGCTATTGTAACAATGGTGATAAAGATGAAAGAAGTTAGGCGTCTCTCTGTGAATGGTACGTTTTACAAAGCACTACAATTCATCGTTTACGAGACTGTGTAAAATCTTGTATTATCGCTCACGCTTGACCGTGCATTATATGTAGGGAGACATCATTCCGGTTCGGTTAATCCGGAGATTCGGATAATAGGCCGGATAAGCGAGGTTCTACTGTATCTGATGCCAAAAAGTTATTGTATGGTGTGCCTCAAGTCTCTGTCTGCAGGCCAATCCTTTTTTCACTCTATACTACTCTGCTGAGTAAAGTCATACAGAATCATCCTGGTATTAGTTTCCAGTTCTACGATGATGACACACAATTGTACGTGCATCTCACACATAAAAATGTTGCCTCGGCCCTTGATAAGCTGTCACGTTGCCTAGAAGACGTTAAGAGATGGCTCTCTACAAATAAGCTTAAGCTAAATCCTGATAAGACCGAATTCATTGAGTTTGGCTCTAAGTCTCAGCGTGAAAACTTAATCACTCCTTCCCAGTCAACATACTCGGTAATCTTATATCACCAGTAGATGCAGTTAGGAACTTTGGTGTCTGGTTTGATTCAGATTTCTTCTCATTCTCTTGCCATGTTATGAAGGTCTGCAAGGCTTGTTTTGCTCATATCCGGGATCTTAAGCGACTCCGAGGACATCTGACACATGAAGCTGCTCTTATGGCTGCCAATCCTCTGGTTGGAAGTCGTCTTGATTACTGTAACTCTCTGTTCAGAGGTCTCTGAGCTCTGGATCTGTGCAAACTTCAATGTGTTCAGAACAGTCTTGCCAGAATTGTGGCCAACACCACCAAGTATTCATACATCACTCCAGTTAGAAAGCACTACGTTGGTTGCCGATTAAGTATCATTCTATCCAACTGCCGTGCTTGTTTATAAGTTCCTACACAGTGGTAACCCCAAATACTTTGAACCCTTTCTGATACCCAGACATAGTTCATATAACACTCGTCAATCTGATGGCATGTTTCTTGAGGTTCCCCCCTTTGCTTCAGTTTTAAAGTCTCGAAAGCATTTTGGACTCAGTTTTGCATACGACAAAATTATATGGAATGACCTTCCTGACGAGGTCCACTCTGCAAACTCACTTGCCTCCTTCAGGTCAAAGCTGAAGTCATACCTCTTTGGAAAAGCATATCCACCCTAAATTTCCAATCTCCTCCTGCTTTCTCCGCGGTGCTGACCCCTGCAATGTCTGGTTTATGAATATTGAACAATGTTTTTGTGTGATGCGCCTTAGAGTCTGCCTTTTGACAGAGATTAACGCTATAAAAGTGCTATTAGAATTAGAATTAGAAAAGATTTCAAGCACCACAGGGAACAAAAGGGGGTGATATGTTTTCACAAATCTTAACTGGTATTAAACAATCACACAAAACCTCAAACTTGATAACAACTTTACTTTCTGAAAGCTGAAATTACATTCAGCATTAAATTCTAAAGGACGACTTTGATGGTTCTGGAACTTGGTCAAAAACCCATCCTAATAATGGCACAGTACAACCTCACACATTCAAATGACTTGGAAATATTTTCTGAGAATGAATTTAATGACACACATTTGACTTGAGTAAATTTCTTTTTAAATCTGTGAAAATATATATATCGCAAACATACCTTGTTTATTCAGCACCATGTTTATGACTTTCTCTACATCATAATTACAGCTAATGCAGGCACCAATGAGTTGCTGTTCTGGTGTTGTCTCACCAACTATACTTCGTAATTCTTCTAGGCATGAATTGAGCTTTGCTAAAACACCACAGCTATATTGTGTCATGCACGTATTTCAGTTTATCAATCAATCAATCAGTTGTCCAGGTGCTTAATCTCCGTATCAACGGATTCTAAGGCACACCATCCAATCCGTAAGGCATAAATCATGAGACATTAGACATGTTCCGAGTCGTTGCCAGGGAGGCAGTCCGGTGTTCGGTAGTAAGAAGCTATGGTGGGAATGATTTCTGAAATAGGTAGGTTTTGAGTCGACTTTTGAAACTGGAGAGACTTGGAGCACTGCGTATATCATATGGAAGATCATTCCATAACTTAGGGGCATCATATGAGAAACTATTGTTAAAATGGACCTTTGATTTATGGATGGAAGGACAGTAAGAGGGAACCAGAAGGAACAAATTTTTGGGATTGGAACGTCTTGTATTCACGGCAGATTTGTACAAGGGGAGATATGGTGCAAAATACTTAGGCTGGCCAGTGGTGAGGTACTTATAGACCAAAACTAGGGTTTTGAAGATAATATGTTGTCTAATGGGTAGCCAATGGAGTGTCCTAAGGGTGGATGTAATGTGAGTGTACTTTGAAGCACAGTGACAAACCGTGTAAGCGCATTTTGAACATATTGGAGCCTTGTAGCATTTCGGGATGACAAACTGCGAAAAAGAGAGTTGCAATAATCCAAACGACTACTGACCAGAGCATTTGCAGTTTATGAATGGAAACAGTCTCAAAAGTGTTTCAAAAAGGACTTCAAATGTTTTGTATTTTAGTATTTTGTATAATGATATATTGAAATCAACCTTTCATTGAAGACATTTTTGTCTTACAGCAGCTAACTGGTTATAAAATTTTAGAATCCGCTTGTACTCACAAAACCTGAAATGCCGGTATCCCACAGTCTGGGGATATAGTGTTGGACATCATGACATATAGAAGAGGTGAAAAAGTGCGAAGATACGGAGTCTCTCAGAACAGTGAAAGCTATGTAAAGGTACCAGTGAAATAACTTTCAAGAAAATGTATGGAAAGACAAAGAATCAAATTAAGACAATTCAATAGGAAGGTCACAGCATTAATTAGTAAACTAAAAGTTATGAAGCTGTACAATTTATTGATTAATCTATTTTATTTATTGAAGTATAACTGTCAATGGAGATAGTACAATTGGATAAAGTACATATAATAATCAGTTGCAGCAATCCATCATCTTTGTTATGCACCTACAACTTACAACCAACAAACCTAAAAAGTAACAATTTCCTCCATCTTATAGTTTCTGAGATATAACCCTGACAAGATTTGAAAAGTTAGGGTGATTATGGGGAGGTCAAAGGTCAAACATCGATCACACCAAGAAACTGTACACTGACACACTCAACCAATGTCTTTACTAAGTTAACTCTTTATGATTTTTTAGCTACAGTCCAGGCAAGATTTCTAAGGTCAGGGTCACTATGGCAAGGTCAAATCACAGTCACATCATGATACTGGACACCTCATCCAAAACAATGTCCCTACCAAGTGTCATCTTCCTGCACCATACAGTTTCTAAGATATAGCTTGGATAAAATTTTAATGGTCAAGAACACTACAGTAAGGTCATGAGAATGCACACCTAAAAACCCTAACCAATGTCCCTGCCAAGATTCTTCCTGCCCGCCAAGCCGGACACCATGGGTGAAAACAACACTCTTAAGCCTTTAAAGGCTGTGGTGTAAAAATTAAGTACTACAGTCAAAACAGCTTAAATCCTACTTACTCTAACTCACAACACATTGAATAATAACAAATCTTTCAGTTTCCTAAAAATAAACTGTCTATACTTGCACCAATCACACTGTTTATCAATCAATTGCAAACAAAGTGTTGCTGAATGACAAATTTATATCAACTTTAGATTGATTTAGGAAGGTTTGTACCTTGGTCAATGTCAGAGAGCTGCTGTTTGGGTGTCATTCCAGAGGAGTCATGTAGAGAGGAGTCAAGCTCCTCATCCTGTTCCTCTTCCTCTGGGATCTCTTCACTTCCCAAGTAAGAGGCTAGATGATGGTCACTGCTCCTATCATAGGTGAATTGTGCAGCTAAAAGAAAACAACAAAGTAATGCCCCTGTTCCACCAAAGGATTAAGCCCCGATCCTGTCTGGGACCCTTAATCGTGGGTAGTCTTGGAAAAAATGGAAAAAAAATTGACCAATGGGGTGGAAGACAGAATCGGTATGAAGGTCTGGGATTAACTACAGATCGGCCTCAGGACGCCCCAGGAGGCCCCAGACTGTCCCCAACTGGTCTGGGACTAAGAACCGATTAAGCCATTTTTCTAGTCGTAGACAAACCGACTAGAAAAATGGCTTAAGCCCCGACTAACCCAGGATTAAGTCCCGACCCCACAAGGTGTCCTGAGGCGTCCCCAGGCGTCCCCAGACCAGGATCGCCGATTTTTGTTTGGCAATGGGACTAAGGGTCGCAGGAAGCCTGGGACTAAGTGATAGAGGTCTGGGACTAAGGGTCGGAGACTAAGGGTCGCAGGCGGCCTGGGACAGCATAGGACTGTGTAATTTTGGTCTGAGGAGGCCTGAGGAAGCCTGGGACTGTACATTTTGTTTATGGCGGGAAAAAATAATCGGTTGGGGTCGGGAGAAATATCAAACATGTTTGATTTCTCTCACGGCCACAACCGACCACAACCGACCCTTACAGGACGCCTGGGACTAAGCAAATTTCTGAAACCGACCCTCAAAAACCCTTAATCGGGAGCCTTAGTCGTGTGGTGGAACACCCACATAAGCCACAAAAATACACTAACACTTTCCTGGTTGTGAGATGATTTCTGTGTCTGCATTAAAAAGTGCCTTCAAGGCATTCACATTATTTTTTTACACTTCCCATCAAATATTATCCATTATTATTGTACTTGGATCTCACAAGACATTCAGAAAAGTGAACAGATAAGTTGGTTTTGATGAACTCTTTAGCTACATAGTACACAGCAGAAATCAAACAATGATCAGGTAATTATTTATCACTTCAATATCCAAGTAGGTATTGATACTTAACCAATGTCTAGATATAACACTATCCAGAATAAACTCTCTGATGCTGCTTCAGCAATATTTATACTCTCCATCTTAAGGAATATACAATTTTCAGCTGAAGTAAAAAGCTGTTTCAAGTGATAAGTATAAGATACACATTCTAAAGTTCTGTTATCAGTCTTTGCATAAACAAGAACAAACTAGAGGATCACTTGCAAAACAAAGCGATTGTTTTTGCCATGGCAAAAACAAAGCATCCCGAAAAGGAGAAATAATGGCAGCTTAATCATGTAAGAAAGTTCTGCTTATAGCTCAACAAAGCCAGAATATAGGAAAAGTGGTTCTTGGGCAGGGTAGTTATCTTGGATACAGTGTGTTTCAAAAATTTTGATGAAATTGCTCTATCTTGCACGGTTAAGGAGACAGAGGCAATTTGGTGTTTTGCACTTTTTGTCACAAATTTGAAAATTGACAATGACCCCCATTTTTGGGAAGGGTAAGTTTTTTTGGAAAATTGGGTAGAGTAGTTTGCTTACATATTCAAAGAAATGGCCGCCATTTTGGCGAGTGAAATATTCATTGAAACTTGGAAAGGTTAGTCTTCACAGATACCCTGTGGGTCAAAAAGTTTGCCGAATTTGCTCTATCTGGCACGGTTTTCGAGATACAAGCATTTTTACATTTTGCAATTTTTGCGAAAAATTCGAAAATTCAAAATGGCCGCCATTTTTGGTGGGACAAAATTTTTTGAAAATTGGGTCGGCTACTCAGCAGAATTAATTACCCTATGGGTCAAAAATTTTGTCGAAATTGCTCTATCTAGCACGGTTTTCAAGATACAAGCATTTTTATGTTTTGCAATTTTTGCTAAAAATTCGAAAATTCAAAATAGCCGCCATTTTTGGCGGGACAATTTTTTTTTTTTGAAAATTGGGTCAGCTACTCAGCAGAGTTACCCTACAGGTCAAAATTTTTGTCAAAATTGCCCTATCTAGCACGGTTTTCGAGATGCAAGCATTTTTGAAAAAAAAAATCGAAAATTCAAAATGGCCGCCATTTTTGGCAAGTGAAATATTCGTTGAAACTAGGAAAGGCTAGACTTCACAGATAACCAGTGGGTCAAACATTTTGCCGAAATCACTCTGTCTTGCACGGTTTTCGAGATACAAGCATTTTTGTGTTTTGTGATTTTTGCAAATATTTCGAAAATTCAAAATGGACACCATTTTGGGCGGGACAAATTTTTTTTTTAATTGAGTCACCTACCTAGCAGTTACCCTGTGGGTCAAAAATTTTGTCGAAATCGCTCCATCTAGCACGGTTTTCGAGATACAAGCATTTTTGTGTTTTGCACTTTTGAAAAAAATTCGAAAATTCAAAATGGCCACAATTTTTGGGGAAGTGAAATATTCATTGAAACTTGGAAAGGCCAGTCTTCACAGATACCCTGTGGGTCAAAAATTTTGCCGAAATCACTCTATCTGGCACGATTTTCGAGATACAAGCATTTTTGTGTTTTGTGATTTTTGCGAAAAATTCGAAAAATTCAAAATGGCTGCCATTTTTTGGCAAGTGAATTATTCATTGAAACTTGGAAAGGTTAGTCTTCACAGATATCCTGTGGATCAAACATTTGGCCGAAATCGCACTATCTGGCACGGTTTTCAAGATATAAGCATTTTTGAGTTTTGTGATTTTTGCGAAAAATTCGAAAATTCAAAATGGCCGCCACTTTTGGCGGATAAAAAAAAAATTTTAAAACTGGCTGAGCTACTGAGAAAAGGTACTATATGGGTCAAAAATTTCGTCGAAATCGCTATATCTAGCACAGTTTTCGAGATACAAGGATTTTTGTGTTTTGCATTTTTGAAAAAAATAGCACCAGAGATGCCAGTACCCCACAGCCTGTGGAAATAGTTTTCAACACCATGAGATATAGAAGTAATGAAACAGTACAAAGATCTGGATACTTTCACAGCAGTGTCAGTTATATAAATCTCCAAATAATGTTTAAGTAGAGAAAAATATCTAAGAAGAATGAAAATGTATGTAAAGAAAAAGTATTAAAACAAGACAATTTAATAGCAAGATGACAGTATTAATCAGTACACTAAAAATTATGATGCTGGAAAAATTATTAATTGGAGAATAGCTGTCAATGGAAAAAGCACAATTATGTAAAAGAGCATATAATAACTAGTAATATAACGCATTGGCATACGTAATGTCCACCCAAAGGGAAGAATGAGTTTTGCTCTAAAACTTGGACAAAATTGGCAAGAGTAGATTGCTGAGATACCCTCTGGATGGAAAATTTCGACGAAATCGCTCTATCTCGCACAGTTAAGGAGATAGAAGCAAATTTGTGTTTTTGCATTTTTGGCAAAAATTCAAAATGGCTGCCATTTTTGGGGGAGAGGAAATTTTTTTGAAAATTGCAAAAAGTAGTTTGCTGAGATACCCTGTGGGTTTAAAGTTTCGACGAAATCGCTCTATCTTGCACAGTTACGGAGATAGAAGCAAATTTGTGTTTTTCCATTTTTGGCAAAAATTCGAAAATTCAAAATGGCCGCCATATGTGGGGAGAGGAAAATCTTTTGAAAATTACCAAGGGTACATTGGTTAGATACCAGGTGGGTCAAAAATTTCGATGAAATCGCTCTATCTCGCACGGTTAAGGAGATAGAAGCAAATTTGTGTTTTTCCAATTTTGGCAAAAATTCAAAAATTCAAAATGGCCACCATTTCTGGGAAGAGGAAAGTTTTTTGAAAATTGCCAAGAGTATATTGCTTAGATACCCTGTGGGTCGAAAATATCAACGAAATCGCTCTATCTCGCACAGTTAAGGAGATAGAAGCAAATTTGTGTTTTTCCATTTTTGGCAAAAATTCGAAAATTCAAAATGGCCGCCATTTTTGGGAGAGGAAATTTTTTGGAAAATTACCAAGGGTACATTGGTTAGATACCATGTGGGTCAAAAATTTCGACGAAATCGCTCTATCTCGCACGGTTAAGGAGATAGAAGCTAATTTGTATTTTTCAATTTTTGGCAAAAATTCGAAAATTCAAAATGACCGCCATTTTTGGGGAGAGGTAAATTTTTTGAAAATTGCCAAGAGTAGATTGCTTAGATAACCTGTGGGTCGAAAATTTCGACAAATTCGCTCCATCTCACACGGTTAAGGAGATAGAAGCAAATTTGTTTTTTCCATTTTTGGCAAAAATTCGAAAATTCAAAAGGGCCGCCATTTTTGGGGAGAGGAAAATTTTTTGTAAATGGTCATTAGTACATTTCTTAGATACCCTGTGGGTCGAAAATTTAGAAGAAATATCCCTATCTGGCACGGTTCAGGAGATAGAAGCAAATTTGTGTTTTTCCATTTTTGGCAAAAATTCAAAATGGCCGCCATTTTTGGGGAGAGGAAAATCTTTTGAAAATTGCCAAGAGTGCTCAGAGACCCTGTGGGTCGAAAATATCGACGAAATCGCTCTATTTGGCACGATTAAGGAGATAGAAGCAAATTTGTATTTTTCCATTTTTGGCAAAAATTCGAAATTTCAAAATGGCCGCCATTTTTGGGGAGAGGAAATTTTTTTTTTAATTACCACTAGTACATTTCTTAGAAACCCTGTGGGTCGAAAATTTCGACGAAATCGCTCAATCTCGCATGGTTAAGGAGATAGAAGCAAATTTGTGTTTTTCCATTTTTGGCAAAAATTCAAAAATTCAAAATGGCCGTCATTTTTAGGGAGAGGAAAAGTTTTTTGAAAATTACCAATAGTACATTTCTTAGAATACCCTGTGGGTCGAAAATTTCGACAAAATCGCTCTATCTTGCACAGTTAAGGAGATAGAAGCAAATTTGCGTTTTTCCATTTTTGGCAAAAATTTGAAAATTCAAAATGGCCGCCATTTTTGGGGAGAGGAAAATTTTTGAAAATTGCCAAGATTACATTGCCGAGATACTCTCTGGGTCGAAAATTTCCTCAAAATCGCTCTATCTCGCACGGTTAAGGAGATAGACATACACCGTATTTATGTTTTTTGCTATGTAGCTATTACTCAGGAGATTAAAGCTATTACCATCAACAACAATACCAAGCAAGCAATTGACGCTATAAATCTTCATACCAAATTTTAAAAAGATGAGTTAAATATGTTTCCTTTAAAAGACTGAAAACAGAAATGCAATTCAGAGGAGGCTCCAAGTAGCAAAGCAGCTATTACTCAGATAGCTACAAAGCTATCATCGACCAAAAGCTATCCTGGCCAAACTATTGACACAGTTATCCTTCATATAAATTTTTGTGAAGATAGAAAACATTGTTTCATTAAAGTGTCCAGAAAAAAAGTCAACTGAAAATAGCATAATAGCTATATAGCACAGTAGCTATTACTCAGTTAGCTATAAAGGTATTATCACCAAAAGCAATCCCAAGCAAGCTACTGATCCAATAATCCTCCATCCCAAACTTTGTGAACATAGGTGAAATACTTTTCCTTTAAAATGCTTAAAATAAAAAAGATACTCAAAGTAGCTAAGTAGCTATTACTCAGTTATATAGCTATTAACACTAAAAGCAATCCCAACTACTGCTCATACCAAAGTAAAAGATATGTCAAATATTTTTCCTTAAAATGCCCGGAAACGAAAGAAGTACACAAAAGTAGCTAAGTAGCTATTACTCAGTTAGCTATAGCTACAAAGCTATCATCGACCAAAAGCTATCCTGGCCAAACTATTGACCCTGTGAAGATATCAAACATTGTTTCATTAAAATGTCCAGAAAAAAAGTCAACTGAAAATAGCATAACAGCTATATAGCACAGTAGCTGTTACTCAGTTAGCTATAAAGGTATTATCACCAAAAGCAATCCGAAGCAAGCTACTGATCCAATAATCCTCCATCCCAAATTTTGTGAACATAGGTGAAATACTTTTCCTTTAAAATGTTTAAAATAAAAAAGCTACTCAAAGTAGCTAAGTAGCTATTACTCAGTCAGTTATACAGCTATTATCACTAAAAGCAATTCCAAGCAAGCTATTGACCTAACTATTGCTCATACCAAATTTGGTAAAGATATGTCAAATATTTTTCCTTAAAATGCCCGGAAACAAAAGAAGTATACAAAAGTCTTCACCAAAAGCAATCCCATGCAAGCTATGAACCCAATAAACACCCATACCAAATTTGGTAAAGATAGGATAAATACTTTTCCTTGAAATGACCGGAAACCAAGTGTGACGACAGACGGTGGACGTCGGACGCTGGAAAAAGCAAAAATATCCATATAATCCATATATCCATATATAAATCCATATATCTTTGTCATAAGAGAAAGATGTCTCAAATATGGCAGGTGAACATACTTGGGCAGAGCCAAAGTTAAAGGTCACACCATGATGCACACCAACACCCCCTTAGGCCCTTACCAATGTCCCTACCAAGTGTCAACATTCTACACCTTACCCAGACAAGATTTTAAAATAGCATCAGAGATGCCAGTATCCCACAGCCTGGGAAATATTTTTTAACACCATGAGACATAGATGTAGTGAAACAGTACACAGATTGGGATACTTTCAGAGCACTGCATGTAAAGATTAAGTATTAAACAAGACAATTCAGCGGTGTTCACTCTCTTCAAAAATGAATGCGAGACAGACCGTCTCCCTTCACTTGAAAAGGCGAGACAACTGTGAAAAAATGTGAGACATGTTTTGTGTCAAGATATTTTGAAATATTTAGTTCCAATTTGGGACTGCATAAAAACTTCTATATTTAAATAATAAGAAATTGATGCTAAACTAAAAGTTCAAATAAATAAGCTATTTAATGCTGTTTTTGTCATTTTTTTTTTTTTTTAATTTCACTTCTAAACCACATCTTAATGGCGTAATGGCTGGGTGCTACTGGTTTTTTTTGTATTTTTTTAGTTTTTTTTAAATTTTATTTTACTGTTATCTGGATTTATCAAATAAAAAAATAAATTGCATTTCTTCTCTTTTATATATATTTTGTCTCTTCCGATAATAAACGAATTTCTTTGGTCAGTAGTTGTTTCGACTGGCGTAATGGCTGGGTGCTACTGGGTTTTTTTTTGTTTTTTTTTTTAAATTTTATTTTACTGTTATCTGGATTCATCAAATAAATTGCAGTTCTTCTCTTTTATATATATATTTTTCTCTTCCGATAATAGACGAATTTCTTTGGTCAGTAGTTGTTTCGACTGTTTCGCCTGTGACACAATATGTAGAAGACGAGTTAAAAATTAGACATAAAGCACGGAAATCTCACGAGAATACCCGAATTCTCGTGTGAATTACTGTTAGCTGGATGTATCAAACAAAATAAACTCACTTTCATGTCTTTCTCACCTATTTCTATGAGGAAATATGTAGTCGTCGCTTCCGATAATAGACGAATTTCTTTGGTCAGTAGTTGTTTCAACTGTTTCGCCTGTGATACTACAAGCAGAAGACGAGTTTAAAAATCGACAAAAAGCACGGAAATCTCGCGAGAATACCCGAATTCTCACGTCAATTACTGTTAGCTGGATATATAAAATAAAATAAACTGCCCTTCATGCTTTTATCACCCATTTCTATGAGGAAATATGTACGTCGTCACTTCCGATAATAGACGAATTTCTTCAGTCAGTTTTGAGTGTTTCGCCTGGTAGCGACAGCACAGACGCGTTGGTTTTGTGACAACTCGCCCCAGAGTGTGTACAAACTCGCGAAAACGCGCTCGAGAGCTAACACTGATTCAGTAAACTAAAAGTTATGAAGCTGTAAAATTTCTTAACTGGAGAGCAGCTGTCAATGAAAATATCACAACTAGAAAAAGGTTTTTGCTAACAAAAACGAGCGGCCCGGATGGAGACTGAGTTAATAAAGCTGTAGTAGTTGTGGTATGATACTGTAAGGAGAAGATAAGCTTTACTGTGTTTGGTATCTAATGGAAAAGTGGATTATCTAAAAACTGTACCAGTTGCAGTATTAGACTGTAAGCAGAATGTGAGCTTTATTGTGTTTCATAGAGTGGTATATCTTATGAAAAGAATATATCATTTTTGCTGTAAATTTGGGATCATAATTTTTTTCCAGGAGATATTAATTCCTAGATTAACTAGAGGATCGCTCGCAAAAAAAAAAAGATAATGAGCGTCCCGAAAAGGATATAAAGGTGAGTGCTAAAGTATTAAGAAAATGCTTCGTTTCTAGCCTTATACTGTTGTGGCAACCAAAGTCAGCGCAGTCTGCTCTATCTAGCACGGTTTTCAAGATATAAGCATTTTTGTGTTTTGCAAAAAATAAAAAAATTAAAAATGTCCGCTATATTTGGCGAGACAAAAATATTTTGAAAATTGGCATGGCTACTCTGCAGAGATACCCAGCAGGTCCAAAATTTTGTTGAGTTTGCTCCATATAGCACGGTTTTCGAGATATAAGCATTTTTGTGTTTTGCAAAAACTTTGAAAATTCAAAATGGCCACCATTTTTGGGGAGACAAAAATTTTTGTCAAGACCACTGCCGTGGTGTGTATCTCCCGCCGAGCATTAAAGCAGAAGAAATAGCTTTTCCGAGATATTCACAATTTTTCATTTTCGTGTGTGAAAGGTCTTCCAAAAGTAGGTGAATGAGTTATTTGAGAAAAATTGGCTATCTGCAATACTATTAAGAGATAATTCACATTTACTCATTTTGAGTAGGTGAATAATTATCTATGGGTCTGAAACTTCACCAAGTGAAAGCTCTCCCAAAAGTAGGTGAATGAGTTATTTGAGAAAAATTGGCTATCTGCAATACTTTTAGAGATAATTCGCATTTACTCATTTTGAGTAGGTGAGTAATTAGCTATGGGTCTGAAACTTCACCATGTGAAAGCTCTCCCACAAGTAGATGAATGAGTATTTGATAAAAATTGGGTATCCGCAATACTTTTACAGATAATTAGCATTTACTCATTTTGAGTAGGTGAATAAATAGCTATGGGTCTGAAACTTCACAGAGTAAAAGCTCTCCCAAAAGTAGGTGAATGAGTTATTTGAGAAAAATTGGCTATCTGCAATACTTTTAGAGATAATTCACATTTACTCATTTTGAGTAGGTGAATAATTAGCTATGGGTCTGAAACTTCACCAAGTGAAAGCTCTGCCAAAAGTAGGTGAATGAGTTATTTGAGAAAAATTGGCTATCTGCAATACTTTTAGAGATAATTCGCATTTACTCATTTTGAGTAGGTGAGTAATTTGCTATGGGTCTGAAACTTCACCAAGTGAAAGCTCCCCAAAAGTAGGTGAATGAGTTATTTGAGAAAAATTGGCTATCTGCAATACTTTTACAGATAATTCGCATTTACTCATTTTGAGTAGACGAGTAATTAGCTATGGGTCTGAAACTTCACCAAGTGAAAGCTTTCCCAAAAGTAGGTGAATGAGTTATTTGAGAAAAATTGGCTATCTGCAATACTTTTAGAGATAATTCGCATTTACTCATTTTGAGTAGGTGAGTAATTAGCTATGGGTCTGAAACTTCACCAAGTGAAAGCTCTCCCAAAAGTAGGTGAATGAGTTATTTGAGAAAAATTGGCTATCTGCAATACTTTTAGAGATAATTCACATTTACTCATTTTCAGTAGGTGAGTAATTAGCTATGGGTCTGAAACTTCACCAAGTGAAAGCTCTGCCAAAAGTAGGTGAATGAGTTATTTGAGAAAAATTGGCTATCTGCAATACTTTTAGAGATAATTCACATTTACTCATTTTGAGTAGGTGAGTAATTAGCTATGGGTCTGAAACTTCACAGAGTGAAAGCTCTCCCAAAAGTAGGTGAATGAGTTATTTGAGAAAAATTGGCTATCTGCAATACTTTTAGAGATAATTCGCATTTACTCATTTTGAGTAGGTGAGTAATTAGCTATGGGTCTGAAACTTCACCAAGTGAAAGCTCTCCCAAAAGTAGGTGAATGATTAATTTGACAAAAATTGGCTATCTGCAATACTTTTAGAGATAATTCGCATTTACTCATTTTGAGTAGGTGAGTAATTAGCTATGGGTCTGAAACTTCACCATGTGAAAGCTCTCCCACAAGTAGATGAATGAGTATTTGATAAAAATTGGGTATCCGCAATACTTTTACAGATAATTAGCATTTACTCATTTTGAGTAGGTGAATAAATAGCTATGGGTCTGAAACTTCACAGAGTAAAAGCTCTCCCAAAAGTAGGTGAATGAGTTATTTGAGAAAAATTGGCTATCTGCAATACTTTTAGAGATAATTCACATTTACTCATTTTGAGTAGGTGAATAATTAGCTATGGGTCTGAAACTTCACCAAGTGAAAGCTCTGCCAAAAGTAGGTGAATGAGTTATTTGAGAAAAATTGGCTATCTGCAATACTTTTAGAGATAATTCGCATTTACTCATTTTGAGTAGGTGAGTAATTTGCTATGGGTCTGAAACTTCACCAAGTGAAAGCTCCCCAAAAGTAGGTGAATGAGTTATTTGAGAAAAATTGGCTATCTGCAATACTTTTACAGATAATTTGCATTTACTCATTTTGAGTAGACGAGTAATTAGCTATGGGTCTGAAACTTCACCAAGTGAAAGCTTTCCCAAAAGTAGGTGAATGAGTTATTTGAGAAAAATTGGCTATCTGCAATACTTTTAGAGATAATTCGCATTTACTCATTTTGAGTAGGTGAGTAATTAGCTATGGGTCTGAAACTTCACCAAGTGAGAGCTCTCCCAAAAGTAGGTGAATGAGTTATTTGAGAAAAATTGGCTATCTGCAATACTTTTAGAGATAATTCACATTTACTCATTTTCAGTAGGTGAGTAATTAGCTATGGGTCTGAAACTTCACCAAGTGAAAGCTCTGCCAAAAGTAGGTGAATGAGTTATTTGAGAAAAATTGGCTATCTGCAATACTTTTAGAGATAATTCACATTTACTCATTTTGAGTAGGTGAGTAATTAGCTATGGGTCTGAAACTTCACAGAGTGAAAGCTCTCCCAAAAGTAGGTGAATGAGTTATTTGAGAAAAATTGGCTATCTGCAATACTTTTAGAGATAATTCGCATTTACTCATTTTGAGTAGGTGAGTAATTAGCTATGGGTCTGAAACTTCACCAAGTGAAAGCTCTCCCAAAAGTAGGTGAATGATTAATTTGACAAAAATTGGCTATCTGCAATACTTTTAGAGATAATTCGCATTTACTTATTTTGAGTAGATGAGTAATTAGCTATGGGTCTGAAACTTCACCAAGTGAAAGCTCTCCCAAAAGTAGGTGAATGAGTTATTTGAGAAAAATTGGCTATCTGCAATACTTTTAGAGATAATTCGCATTTACTCATTTTGAGTAGGTGAGTAATTAGCTATGGGTCTGAAACTTCACCAAGTGAAAGCTCTCCCAAAAGTAGGTGAATGAGTTATTTGAGAAAAATTGGCTATCTGCAATACTTTTACAGATAATTCGCTTTTACTCATTTTGAGTAGGTGAGTAATTAGCTATGGGTCTGAAACTTCACCATGTGAAAGCTCTCCCACAAGTAGATGAATGAGTTATTTGATAAAAATTGGGTATCCGCAATACTTTTACAGATAATTAGCATTTACTCATTTTGAGTAGGTAAATAATTAGCTATGGGTCTGAAACTTCACCATGTGAAAGCTCTCCCAAAAGTAGGTGAATGAGTTATTTGAGAAAAATTGGCTATCTGCAATACTTTTAGAGATAATTCGCATTTACTCATTTTGAGTAGGTGAGTAATTGGCTATGGGTCTGAAACTTCACCATGTGAAAGCTCTTCCAAAAGTAGGTGAATGAGTTATTTGAGAAAAATTGGCCATCTGCAATACTTTTAGAGGTAATTCGCATTTACTCTTTTTGAGTAGGTGAGCAATTAGCTATGGGTCTGAAACTTCACCAAGTGAAAGCTCTTTGGGATAGCTGCTCTGCAGAGATACCCTGAAGATAAAAAATTTCGTCGAAATCGCTCTATGTAGCACGGTTTTCGAAATATTAGCATTTTTGTGTTTTGCAATTTTTGCGCAAAAATTCGAAAATTCAAAATGGCCGCCATTTTTGGCAAGATAAAATTTTTTTGAAAATTGACATGGCTACTCTGCAGAGATACCCAGTGGGTCAAAAATTTCGTCGAAATCGCTCTATCTAGCACGGTTTTCGAGATATAAGCATTTTTGTGTTTTGCAATTTTTGCGAAAAATTCGAAAATTCAAAATGGCCGCCATTTTTTGCGAGAAATTTTTTGTTTGAAAATTGGCATGGCTACTCTGCAGAGATACCCCGCGGGTCAAAAATTTCGTCGAAATCGCTCTATCTAGCAGGGTTTTTGAGATATAAGCATTTTTATGTTTTGCAATTTTTGCGAAAAATTCGAAAATTCAAAATGGCCGCCATTTTTGGCGAGACAAAATTTTTTTGAAAATTGGCATGGCTACTCTGCAGATATACCCTGTGGGTCAAAAATTTCGTCGAAATCGCTCTATCTAGCAGGGTTTTCGAGATATAAGCATTTTTGTGTTTTGCAATTTTTGCGAAAATTTCGAAAATTCAAAATGGCCGCCATTTTTGGCGAGACAAAAATTTTTTCAAAATTGGGAAAACTACTCTGTAGAGATACCCTGCGGGTCAAAAATTTCGTCGAAATCGCTCTATCTAGCACGGTTTTCGAGATATAAGCATTTTTGTGTTTTGCAATTTTTGCGAAAATTTCGAAAATTCAAAATGGCCGCCATTTTTTGCGAGACAAAAATTTTTTTGAAAATTGGGAAAAGTAATCCGCAGAGATATCCTGCGGGTCAAAAATTTTGTCGAAATTGCTCTATCTAGCACGGTTTTTGAGATATAAGCATTTTTGTGTTTTGCAATTTTTGCGAAAATTTCGAAAATTCAAAATGGCCGCCATTTTGGGCGAGATAAAAATTTTTTGAAAATTGGGAAAACTACTCCGCAGAGATACCCTGCGGGTCAAAAATTTCGTCGAAATCGCTCTATCTAGCACAGTTTTCAAGATATAAGCATTTTTGTGTTTTCCTTATTTGGAAAATTTGTAATGATTAATTAATCATTAATTACTCGGCCATTTCTTGACCAATCAATGCCAAAATCTAATGATTTCCAGATTTTAATAGAATGAATGTATTTGCCAAGTTTCAGGTGAATTGATAAAATTCCTTTCAAGTTATCATCCGGACAAGCTTCCCCATCGAAAAAAGACATTTTTGGTCATGTGACCTCTCTGATTGGTTGAAATGTCACTGCAGCATATTCAAAAAAATTCCCCAAGGCTACTGCCTAAACCTGCCAAATTTGAAAAGAATCCGCCTAACGGTTACAGAGTTATAAGGAAAACAAAATGCGGAGCCGGCGGAGCCGGAAGCTCTCCCATACACAAACAAGCGTCCCGCAATGATAAAGATACACTGTAGTAAACTATAATTGGCTATAGATAGGTACATTCATATGTTTTATATCTTTGAGGCATTTTATGCCTCTGAAAATTCATTGCTATTTAATATTTTTATAAGATAAATATGCATAAGATAATTATATTTTGAAATCCTTTATTGTTCCATTGTAAAAAAAAATAGACAAAGCCATGTTGTCTGATGTTATTGTTAACATTTTTAATTCACACATGACTATATATCTGAATATCATAAAAGCACAAGGTTTTTATTTATTATTAAGGCTTTTTCCATTCTCTCAAAAAAGACAAGGCATTCTTTCCACAAGGCTCTTCTTCCATGAACTAAAGATAAATGTCCTGGTTTGAACTATTTATCCCCAAAAAGATTTACTGTAGGGGCGGGCGCACGCACACGCACAGATGTTAACACAAAGCACAGTGGGGCCTCCAGATAGATATCACACAAAAGCAAATACAGAGTAGGAGGAAAAAAACAGAAAACGCATTCATTTCATTTCATCTTCAATTAGCTGGAGATACATAAAATACTGTACAATAACTGTTTATGAGAAAGTGTTTTTTTCCAGTCATCTTATCTTCTGAAAGAAGTCAAGTCTATACATTTGACCAATTTACATAGTGTATGTGAATAAGTAGCTAGATCAACAACTCCTGCTGCTAAACAAAAGCTGGATTAATTAAAGCTTTTTTTCCCAAAAAGAAAAAGTCATATCCACACAAGAATGGAATCAGAAGAATTTGGGATTTTTTTAATGTGCCTAAAATTGGGACTTTATATTATATGAACACTGATCAGCTGCAATATATTAACAAGGGAACAGTGACTGTCTTTTAGACAACCACAAAGTCGAATCTTTAGACTAAAGTTGAGTTAAAGCCAGAATAATAGATATCAATTTATTGTGTTTAGATAACAACATACATATACCACAAGGAGAGAGCTCATTAGTACCCAATAACTTTCAAGATGTTTAATAGTGTTTTTGAATAGAATAATGTCATTTACCAAGACTGTTAAAATGTGTTTTTATGATAGATTTACAAATGAAAATCCTAACAGAGAAGGCAATAACCTTTTCTGAGGCAGAAATTCTAAATAGATTTGCAGAAACCAAATAACTTTATTAAATTAGTCATGTGGTGTCTGCCATCTATGAAACTGCTACTGTCCACATGCTTTCATGTGTAGAGCCACCAGATGAATACTTTTTTGTGATCCAAAATATCCTGTATCTCATCATAAAAACATATAACCCCCATATGTATGGCTTTTTCATTATACATTTTAAACAGTGACCTATAAATGAAGATAAATACTGATCATTACATATACCATATATTTTCTAATTCATGCCCCTTTACTTTAATACCAAATTTATAATGAGAGTGTCTGTGAATAATACACCAGACAACACTGTTTCATGCTAACTTTTGATTCACTATGAGCCAAAAATATTTGAATCATGTGTTTTAGTTTCTGCCTCATTTATGGTACTGAATGCATGGCATTTTGTCGACACATGTTACATACAGTTAGTTACGATTTCTTATACATACATGACACTTTCAAGACATATAGTTGGCTTAGTTTCTGTTGTGTCTATTTGCAGAGTAATCAACACCAGGTAATTCTGACTCTAATAGTATTTCTATAGCATTTAATCTCTAAAGACAGTTACTGGGTTGAAGTATGGATGGACTTGAGCCCAGATTCCAAGACAAATTAAACAGATTCAAAGGAACATCAAACAAGAAAAATCAGAGATCAACAACTATTACGGATGAGACATTGCAGGTGAAAAGCTAAAGGTTGTGAAGTAAGCTTCAAATTTGTAAAATAAGATTATAGGAGACATGATGGCTCAGCTATAAATCATAGTTCTCAGTATCAAAAATATAAGTAGATTTCTGATACAAGAGTTAAAGGTAAATTTGTCTTTTATTTCTATATGGTTTACATGAATAATATAATTGACTTTAAATTATTCAATAAAACAGAATTTATAAATATTGTATGATCAGTAAGCCAATAATGTGAAGGCCTTGTTCCAAGATTACATCATAAGTCAAATGTTAGTTTTCCCCATTTCATCATATATTGTCATAAGGTTGGTACTTGCTTGCCTTGGCATTCATGAGCATATGTTCTACTTCCGTTTCCACATTCAAAGATTAACTATACAATGGTGCAAGTGAATTTTAGATCAACACCATTTAAATTAGTACTTAAATTGTACTTAAGTTGTCTTAACATGGCTGATGAAAGACAGATTTTGGGGCTGTCTAATACGTCAAACCACAACTTGGAAATACCTTAACTTTGCACAAAACAGAAGACAATTTATATCTTCACATTCACTTGCCACTGCAAAAATTTACATATGTGACATAAAAAAGATTGATTTATTGCCTGGTCTGTTGTAAAAGTTACATTTGTACTAGAACTAGGGCCAATACTACTGTCATTATTTTGGTTCTACTGGTTGACAAATGACATTGCAAAGGTTCTGCTTAATATTACCATGGTTGGCATATATGATCAAAACTTTACTTGATATTAAACAAAATCTAATCATAGAAAATATGTTGCCTACTGAAGTCACTGTTATGTTAGTATTCACCCAAGTAAAAACATCATGTTAATGTTTTATGACTATTCGCTAGTGTTTTGCAGAAGGTAGAATGTTATCTGGGGCCTACCCGTAATTAAGTGAATTTCCCTGGGTGTCAATTGAATGAATTATGGTATTTCATCAATTACAAGTTTAAAGGACAAGGTGTGATCTATAACAATTAGAAACAATTTAAACTAATTCTGTATATATGTATAACTTTATACATAACACACCCCATGACTTTCAAGTGCAAGCACCAGAGATCCTCAATATTGGTATTAATTCTACATTATTTTTAAAGAGGCTTACATGGTTTATACACATCTTTGATGTGGCTACAGAACTGCACAACAGTAGATCTGTCCAAATATGACCCTGAATATTGCACACAACATTAAGTACAGACTTTGGTTTTCCCTTTGGAATATTTTTACCAGGAGACAGATACAGGCTGAGACGGACAAAACACATTCCGTAAACACACAACAGGTATGAAAAAGTTCATGTTATCAGTGTTGATTCTAGGAATTTCAAAAAGTGGGGGCGATCCCCCACCACTACACAAAATGTGGGGGAGGGGCTAAAAATTCTGGGGGACGACTTTATGATAAGTTTAAACTAATAAAAAATACATTTTCAGCTTATTTAGGCATTTTTAACAGTGGGCTTCTATTAATTAGTGGTCAATTTTTATTGTCTTGCCCAATAAAAATAAACTTCAAGGCTAGTGATAGAATTTTAAAAAAATACTGAAAATGGTTATTTACATCAAAGTGGCTCCTGTCATGGCATTATGGTTTTAAGTTTTCATCTGAAGTCATGGCATCACAAATTCAGTCATTACACCATCAATTCATACAAATATGTTGGAAAACCCCACAGAATACCATGACCTCATGAATAGTAATGAGTAGTCCACAAATTCTTCAAGTAAAATATTGCTAAAAAATCCAATGGAATCGTCAAATATTTTTTACGCATACATGAGCTCTGTAGTCCTTCTAGTATTTGATCTTAAATCAGAAAATATTAAGAATTAAAACCACCACGAAAATCTGTATACCATCAATTTGTACGAATATGTTGGAAAACCTCACAGATTAATGTGACCTCATGAATATTAATGAGTAGTCCACAAATTCTTCTAGTAAAATATTGTTAAAAAATCCCATGAAATTGTCAATATTTTCTACGAATCTGAGCTGAGCTTTGTGGTCCATCTAGTATTTTATCTTAAAGCAGAAATATTGTTAAGAAACCTCATTAATATTAATGAGTTGTCCATGAATTTTGATCTTCAAGTAAAATATTTTCTACTGCCTTGCTACCAATTATCGCCGGCTACCAACTATCGCCACCAGAAAATAAAACGTTCATATTTCAGTTATGGTTATATATTTTGAAGGCCTTTTGTTGTGTATTCGTTCCTTTCACTTTGGAAATAGTTTTACCTTATTTGCTAGACTTGGGATGCTACTTTAGTGAAGTTATATCCATTTGAATTCTGTCTGGCGATAATTGGTATCCGGCGATAATTGGTAGCAAGGCAGTAGACATACATTGTTGGGAAACCCCACAGATACGTAGGGTCAGCACCGGCTTGCCTCTCCTGTTGTGGTAACAATCCAGTCTACTGTAAGTTTCGTTTTTCTTGCAGCCATTTTTTATATAATCATCCACTTTCAGCTTAATTTTATATTTTTGGGTATAATATGTCCAAATACTGTCTGTACCTCATAATATATTTGAGGTTTGTAAACGATCACGAAACCAAAATCGTCTACAGGCATTATTCGAAGAACGTTTCGACGGAAAAATCAAAACCTCGACAAACTCTCGCTCCACGCATCGTTTCGATTTCTTTGATCTCTCGTCTTTTCGCTTCGTATATATATCCCGCATTGCCTTGTGCTGAATGCGTTCTTTTACAATCTTGTCCCCGCATACTTCGATGAAATCCGCGAGCAAAAGCAAATTAATGCGAGATATCGCAGAAAATGCATCCTAGAAGCAACTCTGTGTTATGTACTATATGTGACTTGTAAAACTGATGAAATACCAATTAAGAGTACATGTGTCACACACACACATTGATACCATTCGCATATAAACCACTTTCAATTAATTTTCTGACTTTGTATTCGTGACAAATGCCACTTTTCTGAACTTTTATTTATGCAAAAACTTGCAGCCACATAATAATAATTGCCACTTCCAAATATGTAAGTGGTGTTTCCACCAGTGTTTTGAATAACCACCAACACAAGCATAAAGGACTGTTTATTGAATAATGACTATTGAACCTATTAGCATGTCTGGAAGACATGCTCCAAGTCATGTGTTGAAGAACCAGACATTTATATTGGGGAAAATTACTCCACTGAGCACCAGAAGACAAAGAAAAAGGCAAAAGATTTTCTACATCCTGGTACTTTGCAAGAAGCTAGACAAAGGCTAGACAGTGTATTCATTTCATAAACTGCACATTAAAGAAAATATTAAACAAAAAACAAAATGACAGAGTATATAAAGTACCTCTTATATTTAATATATAGATATTGCATATATCTTTATCTTTTAGAGGATAAAATGGAGTTTTTTAAAGAACAATCAGAACCCAGTACATAACTCGAATCCAAGATTCGACTAATAACCACATCACTGCATGCGAAATACCTCATTTTTCTTTGAAGATGCCATAACTTCAAAAACACTAGGTTAGCTTTGTCAGATAACAGAAATTTTCTTTTAAGTATACATGTGGCGGGTGTGGTTTTAAAAAGTCTTAAAATAAATGAGGTGGGAGGAAAAACTATATATTTATTATATTCATTTGCCCCAAGTCTCTTAAATACAGGAAATTTTAAATAAAAAGGTCATTAGAAATCTTCCTTAAAACTTAATCAATGTGTCAAGTTGAACTGATGTCTTTGAACAGTAAGTCAGCTGGGAGCTGAAAGCCCTCATTTTTAATTCAAGATGGCCATGACTATGCTTGTATTGGAACTCCAAGGTGGAAAGAAAATAAGAATGTCCCTATTTTCATCTTTAATAAGTGTCCAAAATTTAACTGAAGTTAGCTGAATAATACAATAGCTGGAGATTAAAAACTCCATATTTTCACTGGAAGGTGGTTTAGCCGAGGTCAGTTGAACAATAAGATAGCTGGAGGCTGAAAACTTCCTTTTTGCACTGTAAGGTGACCATAACTTCATTCATATTGTGACTTTAAGGTTACCATAAAATGAGAATGTCCCTTCTGCCAACCTTTATCAATGTGCCAAGTTTTATTTTAAAAAATTAAACATTAACTGACCTTAGGGCTGAAAAACCCTACATTTTAAGTTTAAGATGGCCATAACATCATTAATATTTAAATTGTAAGGTAGTAAGAGTCTTCTTTTGATCTACTTCAATATCAATATACGTTAGATATGGAAAAAGAAAGGGGCCAGACGGCTTTATTTCAATTTTATGACTTTAGGGGGGGCCATAGCTCCAATTATATTAACAGTTTAAGGTCGCCATAAGTCAGGATAATCCTTTGGTAAATCTTAATATATATGCCAAGTTTGGTTTAAAAAAGTCAAAAACTAAGTGACCTGGAGGGCTAAACCCCCTTTTTTGACATTAAGATGAACTTAAGATTGCAGATACAAGGCTAAAACTTCGGCATCTGAAAGATTATCAAAAAGTAGCTGAATAAGTTATTCCAAGAAAACGCCAAAATCCTGACTGTTTTCGAGATACAGACCAAGTACCCATTTTTAACAAATTTACGAAAATAAAACGCCTCCCATTCAGGCATCTATGGCCCGATTGATCAAAAAATCCTTTCCGATCTGCAGATTTAGGTCTAGAATGTAGCTGATAAATTTTATAGCACAGGTGTGTGGTTTTTTGGGAAACGAAATGACGGGGTGTTTTTGAAATATGCTTAAGGTTACCTTAAGTAAAGCTTCAGGTCTCAGCAAAGTGTCCCAAAAATTTTTCGGGCCCCTATAGTTTTAAAGAAAGATAACAAGGAAAGAAAAATTTGAAAGCCAAAGAAGTTATTCAAGGGAGACCATAATCGTGTGGCGGCGGCGGCGGCAGCGGTGATCAGTCGAACTTACGTGAAAACAAATAAACGCCCCTGACAGGCCACTTAATTATGTCTGGTCAAATTATGGTTTGAATGTTTTGAATATTACCCATACATACAGATGTGGCAATACATGCTTCTATGTGGAGTTGGGGCAAAAGCTGTGATTTTCTTGATGCAATACCATATGTGACAATGGGAAGTTGCAAAAGTAAAACCCTTAATGGATTCTAATTTGACTTTAACAGTGCTTAATCTACATCAACAGACACCCAAAGGTGCAACAACCAAGATTCAAGTAAAAAGATATGAGGGATATAAGAGAGATAAAATAGTATCACATATCCCTGTAGAGAGATAAAATAGCATCAGATATGCAAGATCAAAGGTCAAATCCAGGTCACACCATAACATTGCACACCAATAAAGCCCGACCAATGTCCCTACCAAATATCAACTTCCTACACCTTATGGTTTCCGAAATATAGTCTGTACAAGGCATTATAGGTCAAGGTCATGACGTGTTACAACTACACACCCTACCCAATGTCCTTAACAAGTATCAACTTCCTAGACCTTACGGTTTCCGAGATATAGCCCAGACAAGATTTTATAGGTGAAGGTCACTATGGCAAGGTTAAAGGTCAAATCAAGGTCAGACCATGACGTTGCACACCTACACCCCCTAACCAATGTCCCTACCCAGTATCAACTTCCTACACCTTACAGTTGCTGAGATATAGCCCGGACAAGATTTTATAGGTCAAGGTCACTACAGCAAGGGTCAAAGGTCAAATCAAGGTCAGACCATGACGTTGCACACCTACACCCCCTAACCAATGTCCCTACGAAGTATCAACCTCCTACACCTTATGGTTTCTGAGATATAGCCTAGACAAGATTTTATAGGTCAAGGTCACTACGGCAAGGTCAAAGGTCAAATCAAGGTCATGCCATGACGTTGCACACCTATAACCCCTAACCAATGTCCCTACCAAGTATCAACTTCCTACACCTTACAGTTTCCGAGATATAGCCCCGACAAGATTTTATAGGTTAAGGTCACTACGGCAAGGTCAAATCGAGGTCACACCATGACGTTGCACACCTATACCCCCTAACCAATGTCCCTACCAAGTATCCACTTCCTACACCTTACGGTTTGCGAGATATAGCCCGGACAAGATTTTATCAGTCAAGGTCACTACGGCAAGGTCAAAGGTCAAATCAAGGTCACACCATGCCGTTGCACACCTACACCATCTAACTAATGTCCCTACCAAGTATCAACTTCCTAGACCTTACGGTTTCCGAGATATAGCCCGGACAAGATTTTATAGGTGAAGGTCACTATGGCAAGATCAAAGGTCAAAGGTGCGCACCTACACCCCCTAACTAATGTCCCTACCAAGTATCAACTTCCTACACCTTACGGTTTCTGAGATATGGCCTGGACAAGATTTTCAAACTCAAGGTCACTACGGCAAGGTCAAAGGTCAAATCAAGGTCACACCATGACGTTGCACACCTACACCCCCTAACCAATGTCCCTACCAAGTATCAACTTCCTACACCTTACGGTTTCTGAGATACAGGCCAGATAAACTTTTCACGCCGGTCGCCCACCCATCCGGACACCATCGGTGAAAATAATACCCCAACAGCCCGTAAGGGCTGTGGGGTAAAAATTTGAAAATTCAAAATGGCTGCCAATTTTGGCAAGTGAAATATTTGTTGAAACTTGGAAAGGCTAGTCTTCACAGATACCCTGTGGGTCAAAAATTTTACCGAAATCCCACAACTAAATTTTTATTTTATGAAGAAAATGGTATCAAAAAGTACTCATATATCAGTATTGTTCTATATGTGTATCTTATGAGCCTATATTTCCAATTTTGTGTTTTGCATTTTTTGTCAAAACTTTGAAAATTGAATATGACCCCCATTTTTGGGGAGTAGAAAATTTTTTTCGGAAAATTGGAGAGAGTAGTTTGCTTAGATACCCTGTGGATCGAAAATGTTGACGAAATCACTCTATCTCACACGGTTAAGGAGATACAAGCAGTTTTGTGTTTTACTCGTTAAGAAAATTGTTAATGCTTAATTAATCATCAATAACTCCGTGATTTCTCAACCTATCCCTGCCAAAATTTAATGTCACCCAGATCTTTATATGAGGAAGGTATTTGCTAAATTTCAGGTGGATAGATAAAATGCTTCGTAAGTTATCATCTGGACAAGGACGCCCTTCCAAAAAACACATTTTTGGTCATGTGACCTCTCTGATTGGTAAAAATGTCATCGCAGCATATTCAGAAAAATTTCCCAGGGCTACTGCATACACCTACCAAATATGAAAAGAATCCGCCTTATGGCTGCGAAGTTATTGCGAAAAGAAAATGCGGATCCGGCGGAGTCGCTTCTCCTATATACAAAAAAGCGTGCCTCATGGGACACTTAATAAAAAGGATCAACAGTATTGCACCAAACCTGTTCCTGGGGAGACGCAGTAATCATCTTCCACAGAATGACCATAGACATCATCATAACCATCGTACTCTGCAAAAAGAAACAAAATCTAACTGGAAAATGTAACTTTTTGAATGCAAAAATGTCCCTCAAGCTCAAATTAAAAAGATTGAAAACAACCATATATGTAAGAAATAAAAATATGAAAAGGACTTTCCTTTTCTTGTTCATCTAAAAATCAATAATAACAGAAATCTGCATTTCTAATTTTCCACCATGTAACCTATTTTAATAGAAAGACAAAGACTATAATACTTACTCAAGCAAACCAGATTTATCCACCTATCACTAAGTTGCCACAACATGAGACAGCATATTGAAAGCCAATCAAACTGATGCACTTCACTACATGACAAAATAAAAGATAACTAGACCTATGCATCGGAGAACCGATGCAAATTTGTATCCACTGAAAAGACAACTCACAGAAGCCAGTGAACCATTGTTTGACCTTGAAGGAGGGGCCCAAGGTCAAATCTGAAAACATCAGAAGATTCCCAGCCCATGACCTCCTATAAGCTGGTTTCATATTGCAAACCTCTAGGACCAACTAGACTAAGGACGCATCTGTGGCCAGATGCTGGATGTATCCACCGACAAAGGCCAACTAACATAGTTTAGAAGATAAACAGCATTTTTCGTTAATAAGCAAGCTGAAAGCACTTTTAAGTTTGGCTACCCTTATTTGACTCTGTAGCAGGGGCCCAAGGTGAAGTTTGACCACATCAAAAGATTCGCAGCCCATGATTTCCTATAAGTCGTTTTCACATTGCAAACCTCTAGGACCAATAATAAGCAGGACCAATAACTTCGTCAAATCTGACCACATGAAAAGATTTGCAGCCCATGACTTCCTATAAGTTGTTTTCATATTAATGAGTTATTTGAGAAATACTGGCTATCTGCAATACTTCTAGAGATAATTCACATTTACTCATTTTGAGTAGGTGAATAATTAGCTACGGGTCTGAAACTTCACCAAGTGAAAGCTCTCTCAAAAGTAGGCGAATGAGTTATTTGAGAAAAATCTACAAAGACTACAATACTTTTAGAGATAATTCGAATTTACTCATTTTCAGTAAGTGAGTAATTACCTACGGGTCTGGAACTTCACCATGTGAAAGCTCTCCCAAAATTAGATGAATGAGTTATTTGATAAGAATTGGATATGTGCAATACTTTTAGAGATAATTAGCATTTACTCATTTTGAGTAGGTGAATAATTACCTACAGGTCTGGAACTTCAGCATGTGAAAGCTCTCCCAAAAGTAGGTGAATGAGTTATTTCAGAAAAATTTGCAATACTTTAAGAGAAAATGCAGAATTACTCATTTTTAGTAGGCAAGTAATTTAGTCACAGGCCTAATTTAGACATAAAGCCTACCAATAGAATACTGTGGTGCACCCTCTAATATACCTTGCAAACTTGAGAAGGCTAGCTATAATATTTTTTTCGTTAGAGCGGTAATGGTGAAATCTCTCTACACACTGCGGCAATCCAGTGGATACAATGATTTACTCAACAGTGAGAACCTGAAAGTAGATATTGGTAAGCTATGCCATGACATAGACGTCTGCAATTTCACTCTGTTATAGCTGACTAAAAATTATGTGAATAACATATTTAAACAAAATACTGTAAATGTAATAGTTTTCACGTTATAACTGATTTACTCAACAGCGATAACCTCAAAGTAGCTATTACTCAGCTATGCCATGAGCTACATGTCTGAATTTTTTCTATGTTATAGCTGACCCAAAATTAGGTGAACAACATATTTAAGCAAAATACTGTAAATGCAATAGTTTTCAAGTTACAACTGATTTACTCAATAGTGAGAACCTGAAAATAGCTATTGCTCAGCTATGCCATGAGCTATAAGTCTGTAATTTCACGATGTTATAGCTGACCCAAAAGTAGGTGAACAACATATTTTAACAAAATACTCCAAATGCAATATTTTTCAAGTTACAAGTCATTTACTCAACAGTCAGTACCTGAAAATAGCTATTGCTCAGTTGTGCCATGAGCTACAGGTCTGTAATTTCACTATATTATAGCTGACCCAAAAGAAGCTGAATAACATATTTACACAAATTTCTGTAAATGCAATAGTTTTCCAATTACAACTGATTTACTCAACAGTGTGAACTTCAAAGTAGTTATTACTCAGCTATGCAATGAGCCACAGGTCTGGAACTTCACTATGTTATAGCTGACTCCGAAATAGGTGAATAACATATTGAAACAAAATACTCTAAATGTAATACTTTTGAAGTTATAAGTAATTTACTCAACAGTGATAACCTAAAAGTAGCTATTACTCAGCTATGCCATGAGCTATAAGTCTGTAATTTCACGATGTTATAGCTGACCCAAAAGTAGGTGAACAACATATTTTAACAAAATACTCCAAATGCAATATTTTTCAAGTTACAAGTCATTTACTCAACAGTCAGTACCTGAAAATAGCTATTGCTCAGTTGTGCCATGAGCTACAGGTCTGTAATTTCACTATGTTATAGCTGACTCAAAAGTAGCTGAATAACATATTTACACAAATTTCTGTAAATGCAATAGTTTTCCAATTACAACTGATTTACTCAACAGTGTGAACTTCAAAGTAGTTATTACTCAGCTATGCAATGAGCCACAGGTCTGGAACTTCACTATGTTATAGCTGACTCCGAAATAGGTGAATAACATATTGAAACAAAATACTCTAAATGTAATACTTTTGAAGTTATAAGTAATTTACTCAACAGTGATAACCTAAAAGTAGCTATTACTCAGCTATTCCATGAGCTACAGGTCTGAAATTTTACTATGTTATAGCTGACCCAAAAGTAGCTGAATAACATATTTATACAAAATTGTGTAAATGCAATAGTTTTCAAGTTACAAGTGATTTTACTCATGATGGAAGTTACTGAAAAGCCCAAAAGTAGCTATCACTTGGCTATTGAGACAGACACCCAAGTTACTCACCATGTTGTAGCTATGAAAAAAGTATCTGAATAACATATTTTAACAAAATGCTCTAAATGCAACACTTTTCAAGTTATAAGTGATTTAGTGCATGATTTCATGACTTTTAATGCATTTTAGACATTTTTGTCTACCACAGGCCTAATTTAGAGATAAAGCCTACCAAAAAGATAGGGTGGCCAGTCCTCTAGCATACCAAGCCACCTGCCAAATATGAAAGAAATCTGGAAAGAAATGTGGACTGTAGGTCGCTAACAAGCAATATTCCACATTTTACACATTTTTGTCTACCACAGGCCTAATTTAGACATAAAGCCTACCAAAAAGATAGGGTGGTGAGTCCTCTACCATATCAAGCCACCTGCCAAATATGAAAGAAATCTGGAAAGAAATGTGGACTGTAGGTCGCTAACAAGAAATCTCTGCGGACGAGGGCGCGGACGACAACAATGATGAATCCATAGTATCCCCGCTTCGCGTCGGGGATACAATAATAAGTAAGTTATCAGCACTTTTAGGTTTGGCTATTGTCATTTGACCTTGAAGGAGGGGCCCAAGGTCAAATCTGACCACATCAAAAGATTCCTAGAATAATAAGCGAGCTATAAGCACTTCTAAGTTCAAGTATCCTCGTTACCTTGAAGGAGGGGCCCAAGGTCAAATCTGAGCACATCAAAAGATTCCTAGCCTATGATTTCCTACAGGTTTGTTTACCATCCCAAACCTCTAGGACCCAATAATAAGCGAGTTATAAGCACTTTTAAGTTTGGCTATCCTCGTTTGACCTTGAAGGACGGTCCAAGGTCAAATCTGACCACACCAAAAGATTCTCAGCCCATGATTTCCTATAGGTTTGTTTACCATCCCAAACCTCTAGGACCCAATAATAAACGAGTTATAAGCACTTTTAAGTTTGACTATCCTCATTTAACCTTGAAGCAGCGGTCCAAGGTCAAATATGACCACAGCAAAATATTTCCAGCCCATGATTTCCTATAGGTTGGTTTACCATCCCAAACATCTAGGACCAATAATAAGAGAGTTATAAGCACTTTTAAGTTTGGCTATCCTCGTTTGACCTTGAAGGAGAGGACCAATGTTAAATCAGACCACATCAAAAGATTCCCAGCCCATGATTTCCTATAGGTTGGTTTACCATCCCAAACCTGTATGACCAATAATAAGCAAGTTATAAGCACTTTCAGGTTTGGCTATCCTCATTCGACCTTGAAGGAGGGGTCCATGGTCAAATCTGACCACATCAAAAGATTCCCAGCCCGTGATTTCTCAGTCAAGAATTTGTAATGAGGAACATACCCTGCGAATTTGAGATCTCTACCTATAATATCCTTTGCTCTAGAGGGTCACCAAAAGTCCTTGCTGAAAGACGAAAAACGCCCGTGGCGGCCATCTTGTTTTTCAAAATGAGGCCAAAAATATTCGCAGGCAAGATTTTATGGTTATGAATATATCCTGCAAATTTGAGAAGGCTAGCTATAATATTTTTTTCGTTAGAATGGTAACGGTGAAATCTCTCTACACACTGCGGTGGCGGCGTAAGGAAGCGAAATCCATAGTATCCACCGGATACTATCAGAAATTTTTCCCAGGGCTACTGCTTCGTAAGTTATCATCTGGACAAGGACGCCCTTCCAAAAAACACATTTTTGGTCATGTGACCTCTCTGATTGGTGAAAATGTCATCGCAGCATATTCAGAAAAATTTCCCAGGGCTACTGCATACACCTGCCAAATATGAATAGAATCCGCCTTATGGCTGCGAAGCTATTGCGAAAAAAAAAATGCGGATCTGGCGGAGTCACTTCTCCCATATACAAACAAGCGCCCCTCGTGGGACGCTTAATGAAGTATCACTTTGTAAAAATGCTCCACTTTGCCTCATAGACTGAGCTGATCGATCCTCTTTCAGGAGCCTAAATTTGTACTGCCACTGCCTCAGGTACTGCTCTTTGACAGCCGAGTCTCTAGGAGCCAAGCATGAAGATTTAGTTTTTTACAGATTTCTGTGAGGAGTCCGGTTGAAGGGCTGTGTTAGGAGATTGGGCAGGCACAGGGGATCTGACTAGATCCCAGAACCAGGACATGTTGAGCCACCCTGGAGCAATCAGAATGATTCTCCTGCAAGGGTAGTCCTGCAGCGTTGCCACCACTTTGCCCAAGATGGCTACTGCTGGGAAGGCATATGGGTCCATATCGTCCCATGAGAGGCTGAGTGCATCAATTGCCCAGGCCAGGGGATCTGGGACTGGTGACACAAACTGGGTTGTAGCTGAGCTTCACAGCAAATAGGTCTATCTGAGATTGGTGCCACCTGGTGCACATCAACTGGAAAACCTCTGTAAGGAGAGACTGCTCGGTCTGGATGGTCTGGCATAACCTGGATAGCTCTGCTACCATGTTCAGCTGGCCTGGAAAGTGTCAGGCTTTGAGAGTAACCTGTCTTCTGAAACACCAGGTCAGGATTCTCCACAGAAGGGCACAGTGAGCCCGACCTCATGCCTCCTTCCTTGTTGATGTAAGTGACTGTGATGTTGTCTGTAGCTATAAGAACTACTTGGTTTAAGCAAAGGTCTTGGAACTATTTTAGGGCCAAGAAGATCACCTTCAGTTCCAGATAGTTTATGTGCAACCTACTTTCAGGAAGGGACCTGGTTCCCCTTCCAGTTTGTTCCCCCAAGTAAGTGCCCCACTCTTCTTTTGATTGATTTTTAATCTGACGTGTCTGTAAAAATTTGCAAAGCATGACTGACAGGGTGTAATGCCTGGCCTTGGAGTAGGTTTTCTTCTTGAAGCCACCATTTCAGATGAGCGTGGAGTGACCTTGGCATGGGGATCACCTATTCCAGGGATTCTGGTACCCTCCAATTGTTTTTCAAATGCCACTGTATCACTCTAATATGAAGGCCACCTAGTTGGACTTGTTTTTCTGTGGCTGTTAATAATTCTATTAGAGACATCAGTTGTCGGACAGGAAATGTTGGTCTGGATAGCAGTTCCTGTGTCTTTGCAGTTAAGGTCTGCCAACCCTCTAGGGCGGGTCTGACCTCGCCCTATTTCAGGTCGACCTAATAGCCGACAAAGTTGAAGACTTGTTTTTGGTTCAGTTCCAATTTTTCCAGATTTACTGACCAATCTAACTCCTGACAAATAGCTACTAGAGTTTGACCAACCAGTCGTCTAGGTACTGGTGGATTCTTATACCCTTTTGTAATGCAATAGGTTTGACCTGCTTTGCCACCACTATGAACTCCATGGGAGCTGTGGACACAGGTATCTCCTGGATTGGATTTGAATTGGAATGTGGAAGTAGGTGTCCTTAAAATCTATGGATGTGACCGACTCCCCTGTCTGGAGGGAGGTCCTTATTATAAGACCTGCATACTCAGTAGTAGATCTACTGTACTGATAAGTACATTTCTAGTGATATCCAATGCTCCACTCGCAAGTTTCATTTAAGCTCAATGGTGGACTGTCATATCGCGGTCAAAGCAAGCTATAATGCTGTTCACATATTTTAAGTGATTATTTTGTGAAATAAGGGTGTTATTACAACATATTTAACCCTTTCTTTTCACTCTTGGAGTCATAGTCCACCATTTTTATTTCCCGATTTCTGTCAACGAATTACATTGGATGACCTGGAGATGACCTTTCGACAAGTAAATATGAACGCATGATTGGATGAGAATTCGTCAAGACGATTTGATAAAAGTCAATCGAGTTAAGAATTCCAAGAAGAGACATAGATGTACATTAAACTTTTGAAATATCGTTGTCACTGGTTTGTTATTGGCTTTTACTGTAATAAACTGAAAATTCGTCCAGAAAGCCATTTTTTATATAGACTGAAGAATGGCAAAGACATCGAAAGATTGTTTAGCTAAAGATATTCAAAAAGCATCTGAAAATGGCAATTAATGACCACTCGAAACTACCAAAAATTCTGCCACAGAAACTCACAAAATGTTTCTACGAGTGCTTCTAAACAGTTAAGAGCTTTTAGGCTATTATTTTGTACAATAAGTAGTGGGTACATTGTTTATCGATATTGGATTTATGGTTTTGGGACAGGGCTGTCGATACTGATGTGTAAAGACGCATATCAATATACCCATTATAACTAAAACTGTAAACTTACACTGTAAATACATTAAATAGAGCTTAAATATAAAGAAAATGTACATGTTTATTTCACATTTTGGTGGTTTTCAATGCTTTTTTGATTAAAACTGTCATGTTTTGTTTTGGTAAAGTTCATTTCCTGTTAGTGGTTTGGGATATGCTAATACAAAAACGTTTTCAGTATCCCGGATTTTGACTATTTAGTAGACAATATGACATCCCCCATATCGGCTGATATTGAAATATCTATACATTCAATATCAATATGCACACAGCCAAACGATTTATAAAGTAAAAATATCCAGGATATCCAGCAATATATTTTAAACTGTTGATAGATCAGAATGTCACAAATTGTAATTCCCGAGGCATTTTCCGGGGCTACAAGTTGAAGATATCCGAGATATAGCATGTCTTCATTTAAAAAATGACGTCACTTGGGAGAACCTCATTTTGAAAATAGTGTTTTCTTTTTATGGTCCTAAATATACTGGAAAGGTCAGAAGGTCAATAATTTGTTGTTTCAATAACAGAAATCCATCCAAAAACCATTTTTTTAAATGGCAGAAGAATAGCAAAGAAAGCCAAAGCTTAGTGTGTAAAATTATTCAAAATACATCTGAAAATGACAACTAGAAATAGGCCGCCCTGTTGATAGTAGATGCGAATAGAAACAGGATAGCATAGAAGAACACACATTATCATGTGTAATGTCCACCCATGAACCTTTTGCCCAAATTGTACAGTAGTCTTACAAGACCCTGTTTCATTTGTAAAATATATCAATGATGCTTAAATATTTGTTAGTGTAGATGTAAATTATTTCAGCTTCATGCCTTTTTGCATTGGTTGGGTTGAAAATTTTGACGAAATCACTCTATCTTGCACGGTTAAGAAGATAGAAGCAAATTCCTGTTTTTCTATTTTTGGCAAAAATTTGAAAATTCAAAATGGCCGCCATTTTTGGGAAAAGGAAATTTTTTTGAAAATTGCCAAGAGTACATTTCTTAGATACCCTATGGGTCGAAAATTTCAACAAAATAACTCTATTTTGCACGGTTAAGGCCAGTTTGTGTTTTTCCATTTTAAGCAAAAATTCGAAAATTCAAAATGGCTGCCATTTTTGGGGAGGGGAAATTTTTTTGAAAATTGCAAAGATTACATTCCTTAGATACCCTGTGGGTTGAAAAATTTCGACGAAATCGCTCTATCTCGCATGGTTAAGGAGATAGAAGCAAATTTGTGTTTTGCCATTTTTGGCAAAAATTTGAAAATTCAAAATGGCCGCCATTTTTGGGGAGGGGAAAATTTTTGGAAGATTGCAAAGATTGCATTCCTTAGATACCCTGTAGGTCGAAAATTTCGACGATATCACTCTATCTCGCACGGTTAAGGAGATAGAAGCAAATTTGTGTTTTGCCATTTTTGGCAAAAATTCGAAAATTCAAAATGGCCGCCATTTTTGGGGAGGGGAAAATTTTTGGAAAATTGCAAATATTACATTCCTTAGATACCCTGTGGGTTGAAAATTTCGACGAAATCGCTCTATCTCACACGGTTAAGGAGATAGAAGGAAATTTGTGTTTTGCCATTTTTGGCAAAAATTCGAAAATTCAAAATGGCCGCCATTTTTGGGGAGGGGAAAATTTTTTGAAAATTGCAAGAGTACACTCCTCAGATACCCTGTGGGTCGAAAATTTTGCCGAAATCGCTCTATCTCGCACGGTTAAGGAGATAGAAGCAAATTAGTGTTTTGCCATTTTTGGCAAAAATTCGAAAATTCAAAATGGCCGCCATTTTTGGGGAGGGGAAAATTTTTTGAAAATTGCAAAGAGTACACTCCTCAGATACCCTGTGGGTCGAAAATTTTGACGAAATCGCTCTATCTCGCACGGTTAAGGAGATAGAAGCAAATTTGTGTTTTGCCATTTTTGGCAAAAATTCGAAAATTTAAAATGGCCGCCATTTTTAGGGAGGGGAAAATTTTTTGAAAATTGCAAATATTACATTCCTTAGATACCCTGTGGGTCGAAAATTTCAACGAAATCGCTCTATCTCGCACGGTTAAGGAGATAGAAGCAAATTTGTGTTTTGCCATTTTTGGCAAAAATTCGAAAATTCAAAATGGCCGCCATTTTTGGGGAGGGGAAAATTTTTTGAAAATTGCAAAGATTGCATTCCTTAGATACCCTGTGGGTCGAAAATTTCGACAAAATCGCTCTATCTCGCACGCTTAAGGAGATAGAAGCAAATTTGTGTTTTGCCATTTTTGGCAAAAATTCGAAAATTCAAAATGGCCGCCATTTTTGGGGAGGGGAAAATTTTTTAAAAATTACCAAGAGTACAATGCTCAGATACCCTGTGGGTCGAAAATTTCGACGAAATCGCTCTATCTGGCACGGTTAAGGAGATAGAAGCAAATTTGTGTTTTGCCATTTTTGGCAAAAATTCGAAAATTCAAAATGGCCGCCATTTTTGGGGAGGGGAAAATTTTTTGAAGATTGCAAAGATTGCATTCCTTAGATACCCTGTAGGTCGAAAATTTCGACGATATCACTCTATCTCGCACGGTTAAGGAGATAGAAGCAAATTTGTGTTTTGCCATTTTTGGCAAAAATTCGAAAATTCAAAATGGCCGCCATTTTTGGGGAGGGGAAAATTTTTGGAAGATTGCAAATATTACATTGCTTAGATACCCTGTGGGTTGAAAATTTCGACGAAATCGCTCTATCTCGCACGGTTAAGGAGATAGAAGGAAATTTGTGTTTTGCCATTTTTGGCAAAAATTCGAAAATTCAAAATGGCCGCCATTTTTGGGGAGGGGAAAATTTTTGGAAAATTGCAAATATTACATTCCTTAGATACCCTGTGGGTCGAAAATTTTGCCGAAATCGCTCTATCTCGCACGGTTAAGGAGATAGAAGCAAATTAGTGTTTTGCCATTTTTGGCAAAAATTCGAAAATTCAAAATGGCCGCCATTTATGGGGAGGGGAAAATTTTTTTAAAATTGCAAAGAGTACACTCCTCAGATACCCTGTGGGTCGAAAATTTTGACGAAATCGCTCTATCTCGCACGGTTAAGGAGATAGAAGCAAATTTGTGTTTTGCCATTTTTGGCAAAAATTCGAAAATTTAAAATGGCCACCATTTTTAGGGAGGGGAAAATTTTTTGAAAATTGCAAATATTACATTCCTTAGATACCCTGTGGGTCGAAAATTTCGACGAAATCGCTCTATCTCGCACGGTTAAGGAGATAGAAGCAAATTTGTGTTTTGCCATTTTTGGCAAAAATTCGAAAATTCAAAATGGCCGCCATTTTTAGGGAGGGGAAAATTTTTTGAAAATTGCAAAGAGTACACTCCTTAGATACCCTGTGGGTTGAAAATTTCGACGAAATCGCTCTATCTCGCACGGTTAAGGAGATAGAGGGAAATTTGTGTTTTGCCATTTTTGGCAAAAATTCGAAAATTCAAAATGGCCGCCATTTTTGGGGAGGGGAAAATTTTTTGAAAATTGCAAAGAGTACACTCCTCAGATACCCTGTGGGTCGAAAATTTCGACGAAATCGCTCTATCTCGCACGGTTAAGGAGATAGAGGGAAATTTGTGTTTTGCCATTTTTGGCAAAAATTCGAAAATTCAAAATGGCCGCCATTTTTGGGGAGGGGAAAATTTTTTGAAAATTGCAAAGAGTACACTCCTCAGATACCCTGTGGGTCGAAAATTTTGCCGAAATCGCTCTATCTCGCACGGTTAAGGAGATAGAAGCAAATTAGTGTTTTGCCATTTTTGGCAAAAATTCGAAAATTCAAAATGGCCGCCATTTTTGGGGAGGGGAAAATTTTTTGAAAATTGCAAAGAGTACACTCCTCAGATACCCTGTGGGTCGAAAATTTTGACGAAATCGCTCTATCTCGCACGGTTAAGGAGATAGAAGCAAATTTGTGTTTTGCCATTTTTGGCAAAAATTCGAAAATTCAAAATGGCCGCCATTTTTGGGGAGGGGAAAATTTTTTGAATATTGCAAAGAGTACACTCCTCAGATACCCTGTGGGTCGAAAATTTTGACGAAATCGCTCTATCTCGCACGGTTAAGGAGATAGAAGCAAATTTGTGTTTTGCCATTTTTGGCAAAAATTCGAAAATTTAAAATGGCCGCCATTTTTAGGGAGGGGAAAATTTTTTGAAAATTGCAAATATTACATTCCTTAGATACCCTGTGGGTCGAAAATTTCGACGAAATCGCTCTATCTCGCACGGTTAAGGAGATAGAAGCAAATTTGTGTTTTGCCATTTTTGGCAAAAATTCGAAAATTCAAAATGGCCGCCATTTTTGGGGAGGGGAAAATTTTTTGAAAATTGCAAAGAGTACACTCCTTAGATACCCTGTGGGTTGAAAATTTCGACGAAATCGCTCTATCTCACACGGTTAAAGAGATAGAGGGAAATTTGTGTTTTGCCATTTTTGGCAAAAATTCGAAAATTCAAAATGGCCGCCATTTTTGGGGAGGGGAAAATTTTTTGAAAATTGCAAAGAGTACACTCCTCAGATACCCTGTGGGTCGAAAATTTTGCCGAAATCGCTCTATCTCGCACGGTTAAGGAGATAGAAGCAAATTAGTGTTTTGCCATTTTTGGCAAAAATTCGAAAATTCAAAATGGCCGCCATTTTTGGGGAGGGGAAAATTTTTTGAAAATTGCAAAGAGTACACTCCTCAGATACCCTGCGGGTCGAAAATTTTGCCGAAATCGCTCTATCTTGCACGGTTAAGGAGATACAAGCAAATTACTCAAAAGTAGTACTGAAAATACACAATGAAGTACCTAAATGGCTATTACTCATGTACTGACAAAGCTATCAGTCCCAAATGCAATACCAAGCGAGCTATGGACATAACAATCTTGTATTCAAAATTGTAGTAAAATATCTTTAATTATTTTGGCTTAAATGCACGGAAACCAATGGGTACTGAAAATAGCTGTACTTAAGTATTACTCAGTAAGCAAAAGAGGTACAACAGCCAAAAGCAATCCCAAGCAAGCTACTGACCCAATAAGCCTGCATACCAAATTTGGTGACAATAGCTCTAATACTTTTCCTTTAAATGAGCGGAAACCATGCGTGACGCCGGACATCGGACGCCGGACGCCGGACGCCGGACATCGGACATCGGACATCGGACGGCGAAAAAAGCAAAAATAATATATCCACCCCCCAGGGGGGTGGACATAATTAACTAGAAATAGGACGCCCTGTTGATAGTAGATGCGAATCGAAACAGGATAGCATAGAAGAACACACATTATCATGTGTAATGTCCACCCCATGAACCTTGCCCAAATTGTACAGTAGTGTTACATGACCCTGTTTCATTTGTAAAATATATCAATGATGCCTAAATATTTATTAGTGTAGATGTAAATGATTTCAGCTTCATGCCTTTTTGCATTGGCTGGGTTGAAAATTTTGACGAAATCACTCTATCTTGCACGGTTAAGAAGATAGAAAAATGGCCACCATTTTTGGGAAAAGGAAATTTTTTTGAAAATTGCCAAGAGTACATTTCTTAGATACCCTATGGGTCGAAAATTTCAACGAAATAACTGTATTTTGCACGGTTAAGGCCAGTTTGTGTTTTTCCATTTTGAGCAAAAATTCGAAAATTTAAAATGGCCGCCATATGTGGGGAGGGGAAAATTTTTTTGAAAATTGCAAAGAGTACATTTCTTAGATACCCCTTGGGTCGAAAATTTTGACGAAATCGCTCTATCTCGCACGGTTAAGGAGATAGAAGCAAATTTGTGTTTTGCCATTGTTGGTAAAAATTCGAAAATTCAAAATGGCTGCCATTTTTGGGGAGGGGAAAATTTTTTGAAAATTGCAAAAATTACATTCCTTAGATACCCTGTGGGTCAAAAATTTCGACGAAATCGCTCTATCTCGCATAGTTAAGGAGATAGAAGCAACTCGAGACACTGTAATTTTCAAGTTACAGTCAACGAGAAAAATAGCCAGCCTCGGCAGGCAAGAACCCCAGCTCGCAGGTAAAATTAAATGAGCAACAACATTGAGATTTGGGAAAATCTTAGGAACAACATCAGTTGTAAGAAGTATACAGAATCCACAAAATATTGTCAGTTGTAAGATTCACGGGCGATGATTTCTTACAAGTTGAAAGTTCTTACATATTTTGAAACCTTAGAAATAATTATAAGGCCCTTTTAGCATGACGATCCTACATGAGGTCAAATTTGACACTTGCAAAAGATTTGCAGACGATGATTTCAAAGAAGCTGTTTTCTCATTCCAAATCCCTAGGACCAATGTTAAGGAGGTTCCAGTCACAGTACAGGAAGATGTGAAAGACACCAAAATTTGATCTGATTACATAAACATATCCTTGTATTGAAATGCTGGATGAAATAATAACTAGAGGATCGCTCGCAAAAAAAAGATAATGTTTTTGCATCCCGAAAAGGATATAAAGGTGAGTGCTAAAGTATTAAGAAAATGCTTCGTTTCTAGCCTTATACTGTTGTGGCAACCAAAGTCAGCGCAGTCTGCTCTATCTAGCACGGTTTTCAAGATATAAGCATTTTTGTCTTTTGCAAAAAACTCGAAAATTCAAAATGTCCGCTATATTTGGCGAGACAAAAATATTTTGAAAATTGGCATGGCTACTCTGCAGAGATATCCAGCAGGTCAAAAATTTTGTTGAGTTCGCTCCATCTAGCACAGTTTTCGAGATATAAGCATTTTTGTGTTTTGCAAAAACTTTGAAAATTCAAAATGGCCACCATTTTTGGGGAGACAAAAATTTTTGACAAGACCACTGCCGCGGTGTCTATCTCCCGCCGAGCATTAAAGGAGAAGAAATAGCTTTTCTGAGATATTCACAATTTTTCATTTTTGTGTGTGAAAGCTCTTCCAAAAGTAGGTGAATGAGTTATTTGAGAAAAATTGGCTATCTGCAATACTATTAAGAGATAATTCACATTTACTCATTTTGAGTTGGTGAGTAATTACCTACGGGTCTGGAACTTCACCAAGTGAAAGTTCTCCCAAAAGTAGATGAATGAGTTATTTGATAAAAATTGGGTATCCGCAATACTTTTAGAGATAATTCGCATTTACTCATTTTGAGTAGGTGAATAATTAGCTATGGGTCTGAAACTTCACCAAGTGAAAGCTCTCCCAAAAGTAGGTGAATGATTTGAGAAAAATTGGCTATCTGCAATACTTTTAGAGATAATTCACATTTACTCATTTCAAGTAGCTGAGTAATTAGCTATGGGTCTGAAACTTCACCATGTGAAAGCTCTCCCACAAGTAGATGAATGAGTTATTTGATAAAAATTGGGTATCTGCAATATTTTTAAGAGATAATTCGCATTTACTCATTTTGAGTAGGTGAGTAATTATCTACGGGTCTGAAACTTCACCAAGTGAAAGCTCTCCCAAAAGTACATGAATGAGTTATTTGATAAAAATTGGGTATCCGCAATAGTTTTTGAGATAATTCGCATTTACTCATTTTGAGTAGGCGAGTAATTAGCTACGGGTCTGAAACTTCACCGAGTGAAAGCTCTCCCAAAAGTAGTTGAATGAGTTATTTGAGAAAAATTGGCTATCTGCAATACTTTTAGAGATAATTTGCATTTACTCATTTTGAGTAGGTGAGTAATTAGCTATGGGTCTGAAACTTCACCATGTGAAAGCTCTTCCAAAAGTAGGTGAATGAGTTATTTGAGAAAAATTGGGTACCTGCAATACTTTTAAGAGATAATTAGCATTTACTCATTTTGAGTAGGTGAGTAATTAGCTACGGGTCTGAAACTTCACCGAGTGAAAGCTCTCCCAAAAGTAAGTGAATGAGTTATTTGAGAAAAATTGGCTATCTGCTATACTTTTAGAGGTAATTCGCATTTACTCATCTTGAGTAGGTGAGTAATTAGCTATGGGTCTGAAACTTCACCATGTGAAAGCTCTTCCAAAAGTAGATGAATGAGTTATTTGAGAAAAATTGGCTATCTGCAATACTTTTAAGAGATAATTCACATTTACTCATTTTGAGTAGGTGAGTAACTATCTACGGGTCTGAAACTTCACCATGTGAAAGCTCTCCCAAAAGTAGATGAATGAGTTATTTGATAAAAATTGGGTATCCGCAATAGTTTTAGAGATAATTAGCATTTACTCATTTTGAGTAGGTGAATAATTAGCTACGGGTCTGAAACTTCACCGAGTGAAAGCTCTTTGGGATAGCTGCTCTGCAGAGATACCCTGAAGATCAAAAATTTCATCGAAATTGTTCTATGTAGCACGGTTTTCGAGATATTAGTATTTTTGTGTTTTGCAATTTTTGCGCAAAAATTCGAAAATTCAAAATGGCCGCCATTTTTGGCGAGACAAAATTTTTTGAAAATTGGCATGGCTACTCAGCAGAGATAGCCTGTGGGTCAAAAATTTCGTCGAAATCGCTCTATCTAGCACGGTTTTCGAGATATAAGCATTTTTATGTTTTGCAATTTTGCGAAAAATTCAAAAATTCAAAATGGCCGCCATTTTTGGCGAGAAATTTTTTTTTTGAAAATTGGCATGGCTACTCTGCAGAGATACCCTGTGGGTCAAAAATTTCGTTGAAATCGCTCTATCTAGCAGGGTTTTCGAGATATAAGCATTTTTATGTTTTGCAATTTTTGCGAAAAATGTGAAAATTCAAAATGGCTGCCATTTTTGGCGCGACAAAAATTTTTTGAAAATTGGGATAACTACTCTGCACAGATACCCTGTGGGTCAAAAATTTCGTCGAAATCGCTCTATCTAGCACGGTTTTCGAGATATAAGCATTTTTGTGTTTTCCTTATTTGAAAAATTCATAATGATTAATTAATCATTAATTACTCGGCCATTTCTTAACCAATCAATGCCAAAATCTAATGATTTCCAGATTTTAATAGAATGAATGTATTTGCCAAGTTTCAGGTGAATTGATAAAATTCCTTTCAAGCTATCATCCGGACAAGCTTCCCCATCGAAAAAAGACATTTTTGGTCATGTGACCTCTCTGATTGGTTGAAATGTCGTCACTGCAGCATATTCAAAAAAATTCCCCAAGGCTACTGCCTAAACCTGCCAAATTTGAAAAGAATCCGCCTTACGGTTACAGAGTTATAAGGAAAACAAAATGCGGAGCCAGCGGAGCCTGAAGGTCTCCCATACACAAACAAGCGTCCCTTGCGGGACGCTTAATTCTCTAAACTAGGTCTGAGCATACTAAACTAGGTCTATGTATTGAGAAATGGATGTGTTTATGGTCATACTGCGTGCACGCAGGGAAAATGTGCATGTCAATTTTCATTGCAGGGTCTGTGCGACCTTGATGTTCTGTTATAAAATTGCACAGGTACCGTAAGTGCCCCTTGCAAATCCGCCGATTCTTCTCTGTAACCAGGACGTACGTGTACATACGACGGGATGTAAGAGAGGCTTTAGAATTAGAAACAGAATAAAGACACAAAACACAAAAGCTTGTTAAGACATTTGTTATTTATTTTGTTCAATTTAATTATTTATACCACTAAAAGGAGCCAAGTTCTGAAAACCTTTATCTTCATGTCCAGTTCTTTGCAAGGGATTATTTGTCGGGTTCCACCTGATGTTGAGGGAACTTGAGGCTGTATATTATTCGTCGGGTCGGACCCGTTTTTGTAAAGTGGAAGCTTCATTAACTCATTAATATTCATGAGAAGATATGAGGTCACGGATTTCCTGAGGTTTTCTAACAATATTTTGTCAAATGGAAGCTTCAATGAAGATCAAATACCTCACACTCGAGAATTCACGGCAGTATCACCAACTCATTAATAAACAGTAATATGACAATAAAATCCGTGACAATTAAATATGGATTTATAATAATTCACCAAAAATACAACAAACTTGCAAAAGAAAAGGTATTTAGCACATATAAAGTCATACAGAATGTTTTTTCTTTATATTTTGCGCCACCCGATGAATAAACGAATCCCTAATTAACGGGTCAGACCCGACAGATAATCACTTCGTTTATGTTTGTGTCGACCCGTGTAGTAGTGCACTATATGGCCGTGCGACACGTTTTCGGCGCAATCATGTTTTCGGCGTACCGTTAAAACTTAGAACTAATGGACGATAATAAACAAATCTCCCTGGAAACATTCCAACTGGCAAAGCAAGTTGTTTTAAATACTTCTGGTCAATGTTGTGAGAAAAATGCGTGAAAAACAGGTATAAAACCCATATTTTACCTTGTTATTTAGTTAGAAATGACTCTGTAATCCATAAATACATTCAAACTTGGCATTTTTTGTCAGGAATAGGAAACCATGACCTTGTTGTCATGGTGGATTCTAAAACTTATCTTACAGTAACCTTTTTATATTTTGCTCTGTATTATTGCAAATGGTGTTAGATGCTTCTGAAAACACAGTTAAATTGTTCCTGGCCTATTTTCTGATATTTTAATATATAACATGCTTGTGTTTCCTGTAGGCCCTCTTTATTTCTTTAACTGTTTATGTGACTATATTCTTCAAAGAAAAAAGAATGTTTATGCTTTTCCTGCTTGTAAACATGTAATATATTTGCTTGCAATGCATTGTTTTATAGTTATTTCAATAAGAAACTATTAACCTGTTGCACTTGAATGATTTGGCAGCTATGCTTATTTACATATTACTTGAATTTTTAACTTAAGGCTTTTGATTTTTATTTGTTGCTTGAATACTTTTTGCATTCAATTTTCAGCAAAATCCGCAAAAAACAGTCGAAGGTTATAGGAACTACACCTTTGACCAACTTAAGGAAGCAGTTAAGCTCATGAATGATGGTATATCTGCCTATAAGGCTTCAAAAATTACAGGGGTTCCCCAGTCAACACTGAAAGATAGGAGGTCAGACAATATTGATATTTCTACATTTAAGTCTGGTCCAAAGCCATTACTAACCTCTGAAACAGAAGAAAAGTTAGCTGACCATGCAGAACTCATGTCAAACACTGGCTATGGATATAGCAGGAAAGAGTTCATTGGTGTCGCAAGTGACATTTGTCATTCATTGGGTAAACTTGATTCAGACAAAAATTTATCTGAAAGATGGTTATATGCAGGCTTTGTGAAAAGACAGCCACATCTTGCTTGTGTCAAAGCTCGTAAATTGAACATTAATAGGGCCAAATCAGTCACTGAAGAAGTAGTTCACAAGTACACATACTTTGACAATCTGAAAGACATTCTTACAAAGTATGACCTGTTTGACGTTCCACAACTGATTTTCAATATAGATGAAACCGGATTCTCCCCAGAACATAACCCACCCAAAATTCTGACCAAAAAGGGCAAAATACCAAATGCAATTACATCCCCAAAGTCAACCATGGTTACTTGCATCAGGGCCAGCAATGCTATTGGCAATTATGTACCACCCTTTTTTATCTTCAAAGGCAAAAGACAGAATGATGACATTAAGGAAGGTGCAACACCTGGTTGTGGGTTTGCCCTTTCAGAAAATGGCTGGTCTAACTCTACGCTTTTTCAAGAATACATACAGGAACATTTTCTGAAATATGTCCAGAGGCCCTCAGACAAACATATTCTGATATTATTTGATTGATCCACTCATATGCACCTTGGGCTTATTGAATGGGCAAAGCAGCACAACATCATTCTCTTTGTACAACCCCCACATAGCAGCCACTTTCTGCAACCTTTGGATATTGGTGTATATGGCCCTCTTAAAAATGCTTATCATTCTTTGGTGCACAGTTATCTAAAACAACACCCTGGCCAGGTTATCAACAGATATAATATAACATCACTCATTTGTCAATCGTACATCAAAGCATCAACCCCAAGCAACATTGTAAACTCCTTCTTGAAAACAGGCATATATCCATTCAATCCAGAAGTCATTGATCCTGTCCATTTCATGCCTTCCAAAATGACTCAAAGAAGTACTGATGACATTACTTTGGACAATGAAGAAAACCAAGACATAAGTCATATTCAAGACTGTGATATTGATACTTTTCTAGAAAGTCACATCCCAAAAGTAAAAGTCAGCCAGGCTACAAAGAAAAGGAGGAGGGATCCTGCTGGTGAAGCACTCACAGAAGGAAATTACCAGAAGTCTCGAAAAGTGGGAGAAGAATTGTGTCCAAGACACCTTGGTCCCCACAAGCAGGCCCTTCAAGGTTCATATACAAACCATTAGTCTTGCACAGCCTCAGACAATTTTCACTCACACATGAACACAAAAATTTATGTATTTCTCAAGGACTGTAGATAGCTTTGGCAACTGCTATATATTAAGTATTATCACACACCAGTAAATGGTAAATCTACTTAAATGTGCCCTATGTTTTTATATGTAGTGTTATGTAGTCACACACAAATGAAATGTTTATAGGGCAATTGGTGTAACATTTAAAATTTCTTCCAGAATTTTAAGCATAACTTTATCAAAGATTTAGTTACTGCAAAGCATATACCTAAATTTTTTGCCATCACCACTGGATAGGTGGGTTACAATTTCATACTGGCCCTGCACTAAATTTCAGAATTGTAATCAGCAACAGTGAGCCATCAGTACACAGTAGGGCACATACCAATGATGACGACAACGACGATGGCAACGATAGTGATGACAACGATGTGTGCTGTGTTTGCAAATCCAGGAATCCCCCCCCCCCCCCCCCAAGAAAAGTCACACAGCCATATCTATTGTGAACTGGGCTAAATGTATAAATTGTTCATGCATGCACTGGGTTCGCCTTTCATTTTGTCATTCCCTAAGATATGTTGGGCCTGATGATATTTTCTATTGTCCTTGCTGTGAAGCAAGTGAACAATAAATAGAATACCTTGATTCACTAAATAAAACATTGTACATATGTCAATAATGTATTTTATGTACATATAACTTAGTTGTTTCATTTGTTAACTGCTTCATTTTCTCAAATCAAAAATACCCTTTGCATTGTGCTACAATATTTACAATATTTGGTCCCATATCACACTGATAACATACCAGCTTAAGCTTTCAGGTAATATATAATTATTTAATTTAAATGCTTCGTGCTTGTTAAGTTCTGCATACATAATAGTTCATATTCCAGCAACAGCTTTAAACATTTGTTATGTACAACATCTTATCATTTTTCAACATTATGTTTGGGCTTCATGTGAAATATTTACATAATTAAAACATTTACATAAGTGATATCTCAATATCATCCAACTATTGGAATCAATTATCTGCTCCCTTTATGTTACATTTCAAAAAATTTATCTTGAGACCACAATTCTGGCTAATTTTGAAACTTTTACTGTACGCCGAAAACTATGTAGTTTCCTGTTATCTTATATGATTGTTGTACCTAATTCCAGTCTATTACTAAAAGTGTGCAGTCTTTTTCAGCTGCAACATTTGAAACAATTTAGCCCAGTTTTGTTGTCCCACAAAATCGTGTATATAGCCAAAAACACTTTTATTTTAAGAATATATGGTTTCCGTTAAGATTTTTGTAAAAAAAAAGGTATGCGTGCAAATCGCGTCCAAAACGGCTCGCACCCAACAACTCGCACCCAAAATTGAAGTATTTACTCTGTGAGATTTTCTTAAGTTTTAACCCAAAATTGAAATATTTGCTCTTCAAACGGCACTTTTATTTAGGGCATGGCTGCAGTACGGTGAACCTTTGTCTGGAGTTAGATTTCAGTAACAACTGATTTCATTGGTTAATTAAATTAATCACATTTGCAGACGAAAAGTAGACTGGTTGCCTGGATCTTCTGTTTGTAAAATATAGGTAGAAACCCAGCGTGGCCTCATATTTCCTTAACAATTGATTTCATTGGTTAATTAAATTAATCACGTTTGCAGACGAAAAGAAGACTGGTTGCCTGGATCTTCTGTTTGTAAAATATGGCTAGAAACTCAGCGTGACCTCATATTTCCTTCACTCTGTATAAAATATTGCTGGGAAACCTAATGTGAAACTGTATATATTTTCGTTAAATATTTATCATTTGTTTGTTTTGGGGGTGCGAGTTGTGTGTGCGAGTTGTTGGGTGCGAGTTGTTTTGGTCGCGACTTGCCGGTAATTCAAAAAAAAAACATATAGAAGTCTGATCTTAAACCATTTAGACTGGAAAGTGGAATGAACCGGATTTTGGTTCATGAAGGATAGAATATCAACAAACAAGTAAGTCAATAGTTTTAAGTGATTCAGTGTTTATTTAATCAAGATATTTGTACATTTTGGTATTTAGGACACATATTTAGTGTTTCAGTACTTTATTTTACACAAACTGACCATTCCATGGTGTATTAACGAATTATCGCTAATGCGACGAAAACCCCTACGATCGTCATACAGTAAATTTAGGGAAACAGCCGGATGATGTGGGCTGCATTAATTTTAAGATTCATCCAATTAATAAATCACCAAGCATTTACCATCTTGATAGTTCATAGACCTAACATTTCTATGTCTCGACATGCTTGCAACTGTCAGTATTATTATTATAGATATTTAACATGTTTTTTCCACAAAAACACGACGGCCATATTTTTCTGGCCTGTGCTAAAGCTCTTGATTTCGAATTTCGGCACTTTTTGGACGGATATCTTCTTGGTGTACGTGCAACTCGCTGACAAGAGAAGTCGCTGACACTAACTCGCTGACACAACTCGCTGACAATATGCAAATTAGATATGGCAGATTAAACAAACGTTATACTAGTTTCCTAACAATATTTTATAAAATGGAAGCATAGACGAAGACTTTAAACTACAGAAATCACGGCAACAGCACCCAAGTCATTAATATTCATGAGAAGATATAATGTCACGGGTTTCACCTTGCATTTCCTAACAATATTTTATAAAATGGACGTCTCGTCAAAGATTAAATACTTTAAATGACAGAACTCGCGGTCATAGCACCCAAGTCATTAATATTCATGAGAAGATATGAGGTCACAGATTTCCCCTGGCATTTCCTAACAATATTTTATAAAATGGACGTCTCGTCAAAGATTAAATACTTTAAACTACAGAACATATATATTTCTTGTCAGCGAGTTGTGTCAGCGAGTTTCCGTTATCGACTTCCTATGACAGCGAGTTGCACGTAAACCATTTTCTTAATCGATAAATAAAAGTTCACATTTTAAAGGTTTGTCAGGCACATGCAAGTATATGTAATCATAAAACTCCATAGAAAAGAGTGTTTTAAATTTTAAGATTTGTTGATCCGTTTGTTGATAATAAGTCAAAATTGTTTGTTTTTGTTTTTTAATTATTTTAGCCAGGACGACAAAACAGTTGATTTTGCGGAAAAGAACAAATGGAGATCTATTAACCTGTATGTCTTTGGTTATGTCTGAATAGTACCTGAGAGCATGAACTGCTCATAAAGTTCTGCACTCCTTCAGGGACCTCCCAGCAGGCATGTAGCTTTGAAATCAGGTTGAATCCAATGGTGAAATCTGGTTGAAATATGTGTAGATTTTGCAAACCGTTTTTAGTTGGATCCAACCAGTGAAATCATGTTGAAACCAACTGTTGAAATCTGGTTGAATTCAATGGGTGAAATCAGGTTGAAATACGTGTCGATTTTACAAACCGTTTTTGGTTGGATCCAACCAGTGAAATCATGTTGAAACCAACTGTTGAATTCTGGTTGTATTTATGTGTGAAATCTGGTTGAAATACATGTAGATTTTGCAAACAGGTTTTGGTTGAATCCAATGCATGAAATAGGGTTGAATTCAATGGGTGAAATCAGGTTGTTTACACTGTCTTCTTTATTTGAATCATTGTAGCTTGTGTGTCATAATTATAGCTTCTTAATAATATTATACAATAACTATCCATATGCATATTTTACACTTTGGATGACATTGTAATGATACATAATTTTGCATCAAATATAATTATAATTGCTCAAGATATGTAAATCCATATTATGCAACTATAGATATCCATTTTTATATTTTTAATAGGACCAGAATTATTCAATGTCTTCAATTAAAATTCTTTTTATGAAATTTAAAAAAAAATTTTTTCCTTTGTGAAAAACAAACAATTGTGACATTATTTATATCTTCAGTATTTTATCCAATCAATTTCTTTTAAATGTTTTTTTAAGTTGGCTATAATTATTCTGTAATTAGAAAGAAGCTATAATCATGTAGCAAAGCCACAATGCTCAGTTCAGATGCTTGTGTCTCATACAACTTTGTCATATAAACTGAAAAAAAAAAACACAAGAAAAGCCACATTTGAAGAACTCCACCCATTACTCCCCACCTTAATTAGTTGTCAGTGCTGACCACAAAAAAGACTTAAAGAAGTAAACACCATGCATGCAATTGAGCAAGGGTAAACCCTCACGTCCATCCCTGCTGTGTTATCTAATTACTTTAGTCACAGGTCCAATGTTCTGTGTAGCAGGGTACCGATAAGAAAAACCAGGAACCCCCCAACCTCACTGTTGTGTGATAAAATGTTATAGCTTAGGTTCTCTGTGTAGGGAAGTTTTCATTGTAAACTGAAAACTAGTTCTTTGCGTATGAGAGAATTTGACAAACAAATTCTAATTACTAAGTTTTGATGAATAAGTTTGAATTTATCTTCTTTTATTTAAGATAAGTTTGACTTCAAAATGTTTTTTTTTAATTATCGGGAATTGCATTAATCAAAATATAATTATAAATTATAAAAATTATATTTGGATACATCAGTTAATTAATAAGGAGAATGGATAAAAATGTACAAGTACATACACACATAATCTTTATCATCTTTATAATCTTTAAAAATTAGTCTTTGCTTTACAAATACCTACAAATATCAAAAACAATTACAATAATAGTTCTTTCAAAAAGTTAGACTTAATCACTATACCACCCTCTAGATTTTATTTATTTATTTGGGTTTACATCGCTTTTGACACTGTACAGGTCATATCACGACGGGTAGTTGGAAGGGCAGAGGAAACCAGTACTTTCAGTTCGTCAGGGTTCTGTACTGTAAACTGCCGACCAACGGCAAGCAACTACCCGCTTTCCCACTTGAGGCCATGCCGGGAACCGAACCCCGGCCTCAGAGGTGGGAGGGAGATACCACCCTCTAGAAAAAGAATTTTCAATCAACGATCACCAGTCATTCATTTCCCAACATTCAACCTGTTTTCTGTTCAATAACATGACTAAGATTTCATGTCGAAAAACCTAACTTGATTTAGTGGTGATTTTTTTATGAAGTATCACTACTTTTTCCAGTCAGAAATCCAGCTTTGAAATAGTGTTGAAATTGTGTCAGTGTTAGTTTTTCAACCCCAAATCACCATGATTTCTGGTCAAAATATCACTACTTTTTCATGTCAGAAAACTAACTTAGATTTAGTAGTTGGTAATGCACATTTCAACGTCAGGACCTGTTTTCAACTCTAAATCAACGACATTTCAAGGCGTGTGCCTGCTGGGCTATCCAAGACAGAGGTCAGTGTTAGGATATTCACTGCATGGATCACACTTTGGGCTCCTTCCTTATCTATAGTTGGTTTTAAGCATAAAGTCAGAGGGGAAAAGAATGCCGCCTTCTACCAGTGACCCAGGTTAGATATCTTGTTAGCCACACATGCAAGGACTTTGCTACAGTGTTTGCCTGAAGCTAAGGCAAGTAAGAAGGCAGTCTTGATGGTAAGGTATTTGAGCCTGGAGTCCTTGAGCAGTTCAGATGATTTTTAGTTAGTTCATTATGGACCACAAAAAGGTTCCATTTTGGGATGTTTCATGCACACTTGGGCCTATCCCTATGGATGCTAACCAAAGATATACCATTGTGTGGCTGAGAACTCAGCCTTGAGGGCCTAAACAGTCTACTGGGGTAGTGTAGTAACCTTCAATAGTAGAAGGCCATCGAATCAGGGCCTGAAAAAAGTGCATGAAGAAGGTGGTGATATTCTTTACAGTTGAAGTCCACCTCATTTTTTGGTTGCACACCTTTTGAAAAACAGATAATTTTTCCTTGTAAATAGCTCTGGTTGAAGACCCCTGAGTTTCAGTGATTCTGTTTGTCACCTCATGCAGAAGTGAAGCCTTGTTCTTCCAATTGTTCACACCTAGATGGCAATCACAAAGGTTTTGTTATTATGGGTTGTTGTGAAACTCCTGCATTGCTGTCTGGCTGTTTAGGTAGGGTTGGGAAATATTGGTAACTAGAGTATGATTTTCAGAGAGTTGTACCAGGTCCCAGAACCAAGATATCCTTGACCGGCCTGGGATAATCAGGGGTTACGCAGTTGTATTGCCTTATTTTTTCTACCACCTTTTGGAGGAGAGCTGGCAAGCATAGGCTACCAGAGCTGACCAGCTCCAGGTTAGGGCATCACTCCTGAAGCCTCCTGATCTGGGATTGGGGAGACCTACAGATGGACAAACTTACTGAGGAATTTCAGTAGATGGCAATGAGTTTAAGATCACACAGTTTGCCGACGGTACAACTTTAATTTTGGATGGAAGCAAAAATGCCTTGTTAGCTGCTCTTAATGTGTTAGAGGTATATGGTAACATGTCGGGTTTAAGGGTAAATATGGATAAAACTAAACTAGTCTGGATAGGTAAAAAGAGAAATTCAAAAGATAAATTTGACATGGGAAAATAATTAGCATGGGGTGCTAGCAATTTTACTCTTCTGGGCATTAACTTTTCTGTGGATTTAACAAATATGATTGAGTTAAACTATCGTTCCACTATTAAAAGTCTTGAGAAACTTTTTAACCTTTGGAGTCATAGATATCTAACTCCAATTGGTAAAATAACAGTGATAAAAAGTTTGGCTTTGTCCAAGCTTAATCATTTGTTCACATCATTGCCTTCACCAGGAAAGAATATATTGAAATAGTTAGAAACAATGTTCTATAAATTTATCTGGAGCGGAAAGCCTGACAAGGTAAAAGGAAAAACTTTATCAAAACATTATTTTGATGGTGGACTAAACATGATAGATCTTAGTACTTTTGTATCTGCTATTAAGGTGACTTGGATACGAAGACTATACAATAACTCTGAAACACCATGGGCTAAATTGGCAAAAATGTATCTAGGATCAATCCAAAAAACTATTTTATTTGGGTCATGTTATAGTCTAAACATGGCTAGAAAAACAACAAATAAATTCTGGTCTGAAATTCTATACTGTTGGAGTAAATTTATTGATAGTATTCCAATTAATAATGTCAGCAATGCTCTTTCTAGGCCTCTTTGGAATAATCCAATGGTATCCAAGGCAAATCTTTTTTTACCCAATTGGTACAATAACGGCATTATATCGATTGCGGACATTTTTTTGGGAAATGGAAAGTTCATATCCCAGAATGATTTGAAAACGGTGTATCACATAAGAACCAATTTTTTGGAGCACCACAGAGTCATTAGCTGTGTCAAAAATTACTTAAGTAAGCAAAAGGATGCTTCCAAAATACATAAAAAACCTACTCTCCCAATTCAAATAAAAATCATTAGCAATCAATGAAAGGAAGTCAAGATTTTTACAGAATATTGGCCAACCAGAACATGGTACATGATACCACCTACTATTCATTCTGGAAACAAGCTTTGGGTATTACGATTTGTACAGACATGTGGAAACGGATATTTCAAGTATGTTTTAAGATAATAAAAGACAATGACTTAATTTGGATGCAGTACAAAGTCTTGTACAGAATACTAGGTACAAATGATTTATTGTTTAAAATTAATAGACATGATGATGGCAAATGCAGTTTTTGCAAAGAATACAATGAAACTATATTGCATCTTTTTGTACAGTGCAAAAATGTACAAAACTTTTGGTCTGAATTAAAAACCAACATGCAGCTCATACTTGGAATTGACCTTGCAATAGACCCATATCCTATAACACTAGGAAACCTCTTAACAAAGGTTAATGCCATTCCTCTAAATACTGTCTACCAAAATTATATATTTTTCAAAAGTCAAAACTATATCAAATTCCAAATTATTCGAACTTTTTTAACTTCTTTAAAAAATTTTATTTTGAACAGGAATATGTTGCCAAATTGGAATTGGAGACCATAAACTTTACTAAAATATGGGGAAACTTTACACAAATCTTTACTGCTTAGCTTTATAAAATTTTATATAATATATTGATGCTGTTCTTTGTATTTAACAATCATTTTGTTTCTATAAATAGTGTAGTAGTGTACATTGTCCTGTGCTCTTGTGCTCAGAGGTCGAATGGTAGTGCTTTGAATTGGTATGTCTTACCCTGTATATGAAAACGGATATACTTCCTTGATTGGTTCTGAATTGGCATGTGGAAGTAAGCATCTTTGAAATCTATTGAGGTCACCCTGCTTGTAGGGAGGTTCTTATTGTCTCTGGAGTCTCCATTTTGAATGACTGTGTCTTTAGAAATTTGTTTAAATTGCTCAGATCCAGTATAGGTCTCCACCGGTTGTTGGGTTTGGGAACTAAAACAACCGGTTGTAAAAGCCCAGAGAGGTTTGATTTGCTACCGGTTCTACTGTGTTTTTGTTCAAAAGCTGATGCAATGCCTCCAACAGGTAGAGGTTCCTGTGGGGATTTATATAGCAGCTTATGACTTTTGGGGACCTGGTCAAAATTGGCCGGAACCGGAAGGGTAGAGTGTAGCCTTCCTTGAGGACTGTTACCACTTTGGGGCTGAGGCCTAGGGCTGCCCATTTTTCCCAAAAGTGGAGTAATCTGACCCCTACAGGTCGATCTGGAACAACAGTTGGGACATTTGTGACAAGATTTACACAATTCAATGGATCTATACAGAAAACACCTTTCACAGTATTTATTGCCATATGATGATCAGGATTTAAGCCTTTCTTTTGCGGCAACCCACCTGCAAAAGGAACAAGTTTTACAACACCACAATTTACAAGTGAATGAGTTCTTGTCTCTGTACTTTGGTTGGTCACAAAACAGTCCAGGCGGGGGACCAGGTTTCCTCTCCTGGTCTGTTTGCTGTCTACCAGACTGACTGTAAGGGTGGAAACGTTGTTGACCCTTATTGGATGAACCGGAATTGGTTTATCCTCATGGTGTCTTATTTCCTCTTCAGCTTTGGTGATCACGTGATCAGGGAATAACGCGCTCATGTGAAGAGGTGCAATCCTGAGGGCACTTAACGTGTGTTGTTTTATTCCAGCCTTGATATAATCCAAGTAGCTTTCCCTGCATGCTAAAGTGAGGTTGACAACTCCTGTGAGATGCTCCGGTCGAAAGTAACTAAATAATCAAGTTCCTCAGCTGCTTGGTGAAACTTACTGTCTGTCTTGCACTTGCCTTTTTCACCTTGAATGACCTTGAGTTGTGCAAATATAGAGTCCTGAACCTTGGTTAAACAATGGGAAAGTCCAGCTGCTTGATTGCACATGTAGCTCTGGTCCCGTGCAGCCCTTTCCCACCTTCTGAGGGTGTCCTGAGAAACTGGTCTGGAGGCGGGTGTAGAAGGGAGGGAACAATTGGCAATCCTAGGGAAGCTGCTGTTGAGGCAAGCCGGTTCATTAGTCCAGGAAAATACTTTAGATCTGGAAAAGTCCTTCTTATCAGTGAACATATAATACCACTTCAATGTCTTGGGTGGGGTTTCACAAACTGGTCTTTACTTAACCCAGCTGTCTCAGAAGCATGTGAAGGGTAGCCAATCATCCACCGAGACTTTAACAGACACTTTTCCCGGTTGCTGAGGTCTTGTACCGGCAAAGGGGTTGTCGTCTTGAGATGAAGTGGACTGGAAAGAAGTAGCAGCAGGCTGAACCTCTGGCTGGCCACTGGTACCGGTTCCGGAGACAGCAACAGAGTGGAGTACATCCTGGCTGGTGGGTTGAACCTCTCCAGTAGCACCTCAACAGGCTGGGTGGCTTTCTTCACCTGACCGGTAGCACCGGTAGTAGACATCTGACTGGAATCCTGCTACTCTGGTGGAATGAAGGGCTTCTCAGATACCACCACACTGGAGCTCTGAACCGGTTCAACCAGAAGTTGAAAAGTCTTTGCCAGGAAAAGAGCTTCAAGTTGTGCAAAGCGCTCAGACTTTTTATCATCAAGGGATTTCAGGTCAGTCTGGAGTTCTGAGGCTTTGCTGAGTTTAGTAGACTTCTTGGGTGATTTGTGAGAGGTCTTTCTCTTCTTAGGTGTAGATTCGCCTCTATCACTGGGTTTACGCTTCCCACTCTCAACCTGCCCCAAAACTGTCACAGAAGCTGGATCTACAAGTGGGGGCGGGAGCTTGCCTTCTTTTGGTGTTCTTTTCTAGCCCTATAGGTAGGGGCGGCCAGCTGTTTCTTCTGCTCAGGGATAAAGTTGTCACATATTTCGCAAGGTTTCTTCTCTACACAAGGTTCTTGTCCAACGCCTTTGTCACGACACCTCGCACACTTAGTATGTGTAAGTCAAAAAGAGCCATAGCGTGGCCACAGGTCCCTCTTCTTTGTCCAGGGGACACCATAATACTGTTGAACACCAAATATTAAGATGAAAATAAAATAAAGTTGAAAGTTTGTTAAATGTCTTATAAAATCTTCACTAAAAAAACGTGTCCACACACTCCATGCGTCAAACGAAAAAGACGCGATGATGTCATCCTGTCTAGACAGGAAATATGCACGAGGCGACACCTAGCGAATGCACACTCTGTGACAGTCCTGCCGGTATTATATACAGGATGACTTTTTCCGACCGGTCGCACCAATCGGTAAAGCAATTGTTCATTGGATAGGATGTATTAACACAATAAAATTTTTGTGGCCGCTAGGTGCATCAAATTACACTTAATTTGTTTTGAGTAAATTGTTACCCAAAGTTTTATAGTGTACTCATGCAGGTATTCTTCCTTCCTCCCAGGACCCAGGGAGACCTGGTGGCATTTTCCTCGGGAATGACTTCATTATATGGAGAGTGAGTCATAGCTATAGGAAGAACAACAAATTTGCTTTCCTCCCAGTTGAAGGGATTTTCTATAACTCTTTATTCTGTAATAATCATGGTTCCTATAGACCTCTCCTTGTTAGGACCTGCTTTACCAGCTCCATGTTCTGAATATTTTAATCACTGGGAGTAAGGACAAGGCTTGTAAATCCTTCATCATGAATCTTATTTCAAACAATACAGAATTCTCTATCAATCCTGCAGTTACCAAATTTTAGTTCTAGGTTAGTCAACTATTGGATGGTTTTCTTTGCCAACATATTGAGGAGCCTGGGAGGGACCGAAGGAGGTCCTGAGCACATTGTCAGTTGGAGGGGATTGGGTGAATTTAAACTTTTTCACTTGATTTTTAATTTTTGCAAGGTCATTGGAATCTCCCAACAGATCCTCCTTGAGATCATTCAGTTGTATTTTTATTTTTCCATTTTCTCAATGGTGACCTTTGACACATGCAAGGATCATAACCTTTTCTCCATTCCCTACATGTTAGGCAGTACTTGTGATTATCCAAACTAACAACGTAGTACTGACAAGTGTGCAAGCCACTTTTTGTTTTGCGGAATTTATGATATTGTATCTTTGATAAGGTCTCTTATTATTTACTATTATGCCAGTTCAGTGCTTTTTCCAAAGTATTGTTGAGAAAAGGTTATACTTCCCAGCATTTTGATGAATATTATTAGAAATCTGATTTGTTTTTGAGCAACTATGGTGACCAAACAAAAAAAGAGGACACAAACCTATCAGAAGTGAACACTTGTATGCTAGGGCTGACATTGATATCGTAAATAATGTAACGGCCCACCCTGGGAGTACACTTGGGACCTTGATCTATACAACTCACGAGCCCCAGCTAGCACGACCACTAGCACCTGCAACCAACCCAGAATGATGGACAGTTGCCCAGGTTCAAGATCCTTCCCCCAGGTTAATGAGGAGACCACAAACTCGTAGTCATAGTTTAATGTCTTCACGCTGGACCTGGTCAGAGCCAATCTACACCTATTATGAAACTAATTAGAACAAACAAGTTAATTAGCAACAACAAATTTATTCAACCAACAGTCACATGCAAGGTATATGTATAGAACTGAGAAACAGCAATATCAACTTAACTCAGTAGAGGTACTATTTAACTGCAAATACGTTACTCAAACAATTACATTCACTACTAATGAATACAGGATAAATCAGACAGTAAAGTTACTATTCAAATATCATATCAATAATGTATTAAGCAATTATATCAAATTAACAGCACATATGCATGTAATAACCCAAAAGGACAGCATTTACTATTAAGCATGCATATATCAAATAGAGCAATACTGTAAGAATGTAAATAACACACCAATGTTACCGACTGGAAATGAACATGTATGATTGCTTGCCGTTGGTCGGCAGTTTACAGTACAGAACCCTAGCGAACTATATGTACTGGTTTCCTCTGCCCTTCCAACTACCCGTCGTGATATGACCTGTACAGTGTTGAAAGCGACGCAAAACCCCAAATAAATAAATAAATGAACATGTATGAATATATTTGAAGCCGGTAATAGTAATAATAATAATAAAACACTAATATTGAGTTTATACCGGCACAATATATTTCAAGTAGCAAACCGGTACATAAATGCTACTCAAAACTAGTGCGAATGAATAAATAATGTGAATGAACTTATCCACTACAATTGGCCAGACTAAAGTATGTTGAATGATGAGTTTAATATGAGTTTGTACAACCCAACCCTGTAAGTGCACTGTATAAAGTGTATCTAAACAGATACGGGCATAAATCGTCCTCTACACTATCGCCCAAATAGTAAGAAGTTGCACAACGTTATTTAGAATATCAGTGAAACAGTTGTGGCTAGCAAGGCGAGCGCCAGAGCTACCTGTCAGAGTGATCACATGCACCTCATGTAATATGTTAAGCTGGGATGTTAAGTCTGACCCACAGACTAACAATCCCCCCTCCTGGACGATACCCGTCGGTAAAGTCCGGACAACCTGTGTGGTTAACTCCTGGTTCACCACACTAAACCTGAATAGATGACACTATTCTAAAGAAACTGGACCAGTCCCATGACTGTCCGCAACAATAATATAATTCTTGTATATAATCACTTGTGCCTTCCGCGGCAATTTCATGCAACAACTTCCGACAAATGGTCCAACTTTATAAAAATACTTTACCCACCCCAAACGTGCACATTACATATACAAATTAGACAATACAAACTATACAACCTGGTAGATTATACAAGACAGACACACTTTAATCTTCTGACCAGAACAGTGGACAAAGCTTACTCACAATACAAACTGTCAATTAATCCTGAGTGTATGACCGCCACATACTACCGGAGATAACTACTAAAGCCGGAACTCAATTCTACCCGGATCTATATATTCCTGAAAGTGTGACCGGTATTTAAATCATATCCAGATTCAAATTATCCTGACAGTATGACCGACACTTAAATTATATCCAGATTCAAACTATCCTGAAAGTGTGACCGACACTTAAATTATATCCAGATTCAAATTATCCTGAAAGTGTGACCGACTCATAACACACTAACACTATATCACACCCGGATATTAATAGTCTAGTACATTACACACTGTGTAAACCAGTATCCATACTACTGAATACATCCAATATTTGCCAAAATAACCCACTGAATTTCATACCAATTTTATCTCAACTGTAAATCCCAACCAAGCATTTGAATACCAATTTAGAATTACAAGGCACAAATCCGTGTTAAGCACCCAGAGCTAACACTAAACGTGCTTACCCAAAGAATGCCAAAACAGAAAAGTAGTCAGACACCTGCTACAATACTATATATACTAAACCCTGCAGGTGCTCATAGTAGCCATTCATTGGCTAAGGGCTTCCCGCCCTCCACAAGTGCTCATCAATTAGCGCCAATTGGTAGACCAGAATACCGCCAAAATACTATAAACAAACAGCTTGAATTACAGTTAAAGTACAGGGCCATACCCAATAGAATATACATCATTTAGGTCTATGGTACTAGTAATATTACCTGACACACAACTTCAAAGTATTCTCGTCCAATAATCTGATAAAATCCCACAAAACTGCCCCACAACTTAAAATCTCAGTACTGAGGACGAAAATCAATACGTTTGGGCCGAATCTACAACCAAATCTCACTGTGAGCTGATGCTAAACCTCGGAAATCTCGTCAAACTACCGTAAGTCCCTCAAAATGAAGTTCGGGATCTCCCGTACTTCACAATAAAAGCCATACTATCATGCAAATGTATCAAAAATGTTAGTTGCTTCAGGTGAAAAAAATAAGTGTATGGATATCTATTGACTGTTTCCACTATTTATATTAACTATTTGTGAAACTGTAACTTACAAACTGATAGGGGTAAAGCACATTATATATAACTGGTATAGTATTTCTCCATAATGTAATGTTGTGGGAAAGATCTTTCACCTGACTTGACTCTGTCAGAGACCCATTGCTTCCTTCAGCCTCTCTTTGATGGAGTTTATGTTTAAATGGGGGGTGCATGAGGTGTAGGTGTAGCTTTTGTTGTCGCTTAGCGTTTGAGAGGTCAATCAAAAGATCTTTAGATCACCATTATATCTACTTCCATTGCCAGTTTATTGAAACACAATATTCTAAATTGGTTTTATTCCAATAACAGTATATTTTTTTATTTCCATAATAATGTCCAACAATTTACGATTTATAAAGTTCATCAACTGTTCACATATTTATAATTTTATTTGACACACTTCATTTGTTCTCACTGGTTAGACTGGTAAATTCTCTTTATATTTTCATAAATGCTGTTATTTTGCAATTAACCAAAACATAAGTTTTCAGATCTTCTTATAATGAATTTATTCCTAAATATTAGTTTGTCCCCTTAAGATGACTGTATGTCCTGCTCACTGATTGTAGCTACTAATCATGAGAGTGAGTCCTTGTCTGCATTAGCTTTTATAGTGTCTGGATTGCTTGCATTAAGAGCTGATGTAATAGCATGTTGATGCAATCATAGCTGGTGTTTAATGCTGTGTTGTTAGAAATTTTAGCTTTTATTAAATTCTCTTATATGGAATCAAATACTGACATAGGAAGTCAGAAAATAATTTCTAAATTGTTGTTGATGGCGATTTCAACTGGGGTGTTGTCTATGCTATCCAGGTTATCTCTTATCATATGAAAAGTACAACTCAAATTGTAACTGGAATGGTATAAACTTACATTAATTTTTAGTGATGAGTATATAGTTATAACAGTGTTTATGGAAACCACATCAAAAATATTTGTCTACTTTAGATCTTTAGGGGCTGTATTCACCAAAGATCCAAGCCAAGTCTTAGGCTTAACTTTTGTATAAAAATATAATTTACTTAAGCCTGAAATCTTGCCAAAACTTTACATGAATACAGCCCATGATCACTCCAAAATATTGGTTGAAGAAAAAACACAAACACAAAAGAGCACAAATGCTATCTCAATGAATAAGTTTTACAAAAGCAGTTTCATCCTGTAAAAGGATATGAGTGTGGGATTTAAAAGTGTAGCATGGTCATGGTGGAGCAGTGGTACGTAACACACTCATCTCCTACCTCTGAGGACCTGATTGCCCAAGGTTGGCAGGTTACAGTACAGAACCTTGACCAACTGTACTATCTTGTTTCCTCTGTCCATAAAACCATCCGTCCTGATCTAGCCTATTAAGTGTTGAAAGCGACATAAAAACCCCAAATAATATTTATGGTCAAATTATTGACTGGCCGGCTACAAAATTTGAAAACTAATATCTAGTAGTTTCCATTTTTCAATAACACGTTTCGTCCGTGTAAAATTTCTTTTACCCAATATTATATTGGATTTCTTTGTGTCAGTTAATTTTATTGAATAGACTCATCTGTAATATTTTCAAATGAACCAAATGTATTGTTTCATGACATATATATCGGATACTATGATAATATCGCCCACATGTTCTTGCCGGTGTCCTAAGGGCCACGGTGGCAGAGTGGTAATACTCTCGCCTCCCACCTCTGAGGCCGGGGTTCGGTTCCCGGCATGGCCTCAAGTGGGAAAGCTGGTAGTTGCTTGCCGTTGGTCGGCATTTTACAGTACAAAACCATGATGAACTGTATGTACTGGTTTCCTCTGCCCTTCCAACTACCTGTCGTGATATGACCTGTAAAACCCCAAATAAATAAATTGCCGGTGTCCTGTGAAATTTTTTCTTCCTGTCTTTTTACCCGGGTATTGTCGCGGTATTGTTTTACCCCATATTGTCCGGATGGGCGGGCGGCGGGAAAAAGTTTGTCTGGGGTGTATCTCAGAAACTGTAAGGTGTAGGAAGTTGATACTTGGCACTGTAGGGACATTGGTTAGACGGTGTAGGTTAGGGGGTGCAATGTCATGGTGTGACCTTGATTTGACCTTGCCATAGTGACCTTAAGTTTGAAAATCTTGTCCGGGCTATATCTCGGGAACCGTAAGGTGTAGGCAGTTGATACTTGGTAGGTACATTGGTTAGGGGGTGTAGGTGTGCAACGTCATGGTGTGACCTTGATTTGACCTTGCCATAGTGACCTTGAGTTTGAAAATCTTGTCCGGGCTATATCTCGGGAACCGTAAGGTGTAGGCAGTTGATACTTGGTAGGTACATTGGTTAGGGGGTGTAGGTGTGCAACGTCATGGTGTGACCTTGATTTGACCTTGCTGTAGTGACCTTGACCTATAAAATCTTATCTGGGCTATATCTTGGCAACCGTAAGGTGTATGAAGTTGATACTGGGTAGGGACATTGGTAAGGCAGTGTAGGTGTGCATTGTCATGGCGTGACCTTGATTTGATCTTGACATAGTGACCTTGACCTATAAAATCTTGTCCGGGCTATATCTTGGAAACCGTAAGGTGTAGGAAGTTGATCTTGGTAGGGACATTGGTTAGGGGTTGTAGGTGTGCAACGTCATGGCGTAACCTTAATTTGACCTTTGACCTTGCTGTAGTGACCTTGACCTATAAAATCTTGTCCGGGGTATATCTTGGAAACCATAAGGTGTAGCAAGTTGATACTGGGTAGGGACATTGGCTAGGGTTGGTAGGTGTAAAATGTCATGGTGTGACCTTGATTTGACCTTGCCGTAGTGACCTTGACCTATAATGCCTTGTCTGGGCTATATTTCAGAAACCATAAGGTGTAGGAAGTTGGTAGGGACATTGGTCGGGGGTTATGTGTGTGCAACGTCATGGTGTGACCTGGATTTGACCTTTGATCTTGCATATCTGATGCTATTTTATCTCTCTACAGGGATATCTAATACTATTTTATCTCTCTTATATCTTTTTACTTGAATCTTGGTTGTTGCACCTTTGGGTGTCTTTTGATGTAAATTAAGCAACGTTAAAGTCATATTAGAATTCATTAAGGGTTTTACTTTTGCAACTTCCGATTGTAACAGATGGTATTGCATCAAGTGAGCCACAGGTTTTGCCCCAATTCCACATAAAAGCATGTATTGGCACATCTGTATGTATGGGTAATATTCAAAACATTCAAACCATAATTCGTCGATACAAATGAATATTAATATGGGAAAAGTCTTAAAGCGTCATAATTTTTAGTTAACTAAATTGTCCTGTTTTAATACTTAATCTGTACATGCAGTTTCTTTCTCTTAGATGTTATTTTTTCTACTTAAACATTATTTGGACACTAACACTGCTCTGAAAGTATCCCAATCTGTGTACTGTTTCACTACTTCTATATCTCATGGTGTTGAAAACTATTTCCCCAGGCTGTGGGGTACAGGCATCTCTGATGCTATTTTATTACTTTCTTTTACTTTGTATCGGCTAGTAAGTAGGGGTGAGACGAGTCCACAAATGTGGTCCCGACGACCCGTAGAAGTTGGACCCGCCCGTTTCGGGGGACCTGTAAATTATCGCTAATGGATTGAAATCACCATAAAATAAAATAAATTCCACTTACCATGACAACAGTTGCATATCAAGGCAGTAAAACGTAAATATATCCAATATGTCTGTACACAAGCTTATAGTTTACTTCTTTCACAGGAACAGGAAGTGAATATCAAAGTGAGGTTGAATAAGGAAGTTCTACAGATACTGTATTATAGTGCATAGAAGCCACATGGGCAGCTATTCACAAGTATAAACTGATCAGGATTAAATCATCTTAAGAAGATACATTAGATATTGCATACATTTAACTTTTATTGATTTATTATTAGTAGTAGTAGTCTAATTAACTTTCTGTAGCACTTAAACTCTTTGAAATATTACAGCTCCAGAAATGTAGATGGTTGACCACTTTGTTGTTCAGACAGGTTCTTGGTGGCCTAGTGTTTTAACAAGTGGGATATGATTGATATCTAATACCAGGCAGTCACCTCTGTGTAGGTTTGACTCCAGTTCCTGAGAACCTGTCCCAGTGTCCCAATATGACCCTGACTGTTGAACCGGATGTAAAACCCCAACTTTGTCTTTGTTGATTTTTAAAAGCAATAAAACTACACAATAGATGTAAAACTGATTGTTTTATTTCTGTTGTATTTTCAATGTACACCTTAACTACATGTGCACTTCAACTAAAACCAAATTAGCTAATTGTTCTTCTATTTGAACACCTTATCAAGTTATCATACATAGTATAGTCCATATTTGTGACTGAATAAAAAGTTAAAATTGTTGTCCACATGGTTCATAACCTCACAAATATGCCCAAACTTAACCAGAATGGTTTTCACTTTTAATTTCCATTTCACTTTCAAGTTTCCCCCCAGATTTTCACCTGCAGCTGCAAGTGCTCCAGCAGTTTCATTTTGGGCCAAACTTTTGAAGCTTTCAATTTGCTTCCTAATTTCAGATTTTAGGTTTTTGTTCACAAAGATAATTTGATCTACTGAATCTGGCTCTAAGGCTGTTCTAAGGTTAATACCGTCAAACCAGCCACTGAGAAAGTGCGTTCAGGAGGAATAGATGTTGCTGGCACTGATAGGTATTCTTGGGCAAGTTTGGCTAATCTGGGATATTTGGTTTCATGTGACTTCCACCAAGTTAATGGGTTCGAATCTCTAACTATATCAGGCATGTAGTCATTTAGCTCATCTGCTGCAGAAACACAGTCATTATACTCTAATGGTTTAACATCACCTTGTATAATTGAGCCCATGAAATTAACTCCAAATTTTGTGTCAAGTCACATGTGTGTGAAGAAACATCTACATTGTTTGAAACAGATGAAGAGAGGTCAATGTTTGACATAAGATCCAAGATGTGACCTTGAAGCAATGCCATGTCAGTCTGATCTAAAAGGTCCCTACCTAAAATAGATTTATATCTTGGGTCAAGCAGACAGGCAACAATCAGTGGTGATCAAATACCCTCTATCTTGGGTTTTCCTTCGTCATTCATATGGAACCGCTTTTTAAGGCCATCTTTAATTTTCACCTTAAGAGACTTTGCTACCTGTGATTCACCTGGAGTTTGTTTAAGAGGACCATTTATAAGGTTATAAAGCACTACAAGAACTGAACTGCCTGTAGGTGTATCTTCCCTGCCTAGCATCTCTGTTACTGCAGCCAAAGGACCTAGTATTGGGCCGTATCCTCCATGACCTTCCAGTAATTGTCTCGAATATCAAATTTGACCCGGTCACTTGGCTTTGTGATATTCTCATCAAAAATCACTGAATACACAGGAATTCTTAATTTGAGTAAGCACTCCATCATAGCAAAACTAGAGTTCCAACGAGTTTTCTCGATACACTTAAGGTTTTTGAAATTTGCTCTATCTTGACGCCATCCTCAATTGCCAGCTGCAGGGTGTGAGCAAAACATGTGACATGTAGAGCATCACACTCTGCAGCTGCTATGCTCATATTTGAAGCATTATCCGTTATAATGGCAAGTTTTCGACCAACACTGAATTCCTCACAAATTTGGTTGATAGTAGTGCCAATGTTAACCCCTGTGTGTCTTTCAGTCATAATTCTAGTAGCCATTACAATGTTTTTTAATTCCCAATCCTGGATAAAAGGTCCAGTAACTAATGAAACCTTGGACAGCAGTGCTTGTCCACATGTCAGATGTCAGTGATATGACCTTTCCCCTCAAGCAATCAATTATTTCTTCTTTGTGCTCATTATAGATCTTTTCCATATACTTTGAAACTGTATTGCGGCATTGTACACGATAACTAGGATTCAGGCTATGAACAAGAAACTTAAAGCCAGAGCCCTCAACCATGCTTATAGGTTTAAGATCAATCGCTCACATTAAGGCAATTTTACGAGTAAAACTTTCTTGTGCAGTTTTAAGTGATCTCTGGCCAAAATTCAACTGAGTTTGGCAACTTCTTGGAATGTTGGATGAACCACTTGCAGACCCCTCCAGCACTACAGATTTATGTCTAGAAGCAAAATGTTTCCTCATACTTGAAGTATTGCCATTTGAAAGAATTGGAAATAATTTGATTTTTGAGTTGTTAAGTTTGAGAAGTAACAATGTCGAAATTTTCTCTAAAATATCAATAACATATTCCAAAATTGGGTTAAATTTCAAAATTGCTGATAACCGAGAAAAAAAATTAGATTGCCTTTATAAGAGACTGCCACATGACATAGCTGGCAGATTGTTTTTGATTTATCAGTTGCAGATGCATCAAAGTATTTCCACACTACACTTTTATCTTTTTGGGGCTCTCCATGTTGCAAATTTAAAACCAAAGCTTATTTTTTATGTCAGCTGACTTGTCAGTCAGCTGACATTATGTCATCACTCTGCGGCGTGGGCGTACGCGTCCGCGTGAACAACTTCTTCTCCAAAACTACAAGGCCTAGAGACATGCTGTTTTTTTTAAAAGATACCTTATCTATCGAGGATGAAAAATTGTTCAAGGCATGCAAATCTGTCTGTTCGTCTGTTTGCTAGAGACATTACAAGAGGGGTACCCCCACCAAAAGTGTGAAAATTTCAACTTTTTATCACAATTTTCTCAGTGACTATTGCAGGGATTTCTCTCATATCTTGCATATATGTACTAGACCAGAGGTAGATTCTCTTGTGTGAGTATGAGACCTGGATCTGTCTTACTTTTTTTTTAATAAATTTTTTTAATAATTTTTAATGCATTAAAATTCATGAAATCATGCACTAAATCACTTATAACTTCAAAAGTGTTGCATTTACAGCATTTTGTTAAAATATGTTGTTCAGCTACTTTTTTCATAGCTACAATATGGTGAGTAAGTTGGGTGTCTGTCTCAATAGCTAAGTGAGTAATAGTTACTTTTGGGCTTTTCAGTAACTTCCATTATGAGTAAAATCACTTGTAACTTAAAAACTATTGCATTTAGAGAATTTCGTATAAATATGTTATTCAGCTACTTTTGGGCCAGCTATAACATAGTGAAATTTCAGACCTGTAGCTCATGGCATAGCTGAGTAATAGCTACTTTTAGGTTATCACTGTTGAGTAAATCGCTTATAACTTGAAAACTATTGCATTTAGAGAATTTCGTATAAATATGTTATTCAGCTACTTTTGGGTTAGCTATAACATAGTAAAATTTCAGACCTGTAGCTCATGGCATAGCTGAGTAATAGCTACTTTTAGGTTATCACTGTTGAGTAAATCACTTATAACTTGAAAAGTGTTGCATTTAGAGCATTTTATTAAAATATGTTATTCAGCTACTTTTTTCATAGCTACAATATGGTGAGTAAGTTGGGTGTCTGTCTCAATAGCTAAGTGAGTAATAGCTACTTTTGGGCTTTTCAGTAACTTCCATCATGAGTAAAATCACTTGTAACTTAAAAACTATTGCATTTAGAGAATTTCGTATAAATATGTTATTCAGCTACTTTTGGGCCAGCTATAACATAGTAAAATTTCAGACCTGTAGCTCATGGCATAGCTGAGTAATAGCTACTTTTAGGTTATCACTGTTGAGTAAATCACTTATAACTTGAAAAGTGTTGCATTTAGAGTATTTTGTTTCAATATGTTATTCACCTATTTTGGGGTCAGCTATAACATAGTGAAGTTTCAGACCTGTGGCTCATTTCATAGCTGAGTAATAGCTACTTTGAAGTTCTCACTGTTGAGTAAATCAGTTATAATTGGAAAACTATTGCATTTACAGAAATTTGTGCAAATATGTTATTCAGCTACTTTTGGGTCAGCTATAACATAGTGAAATTATAGACCTATAGCTCATGGCACAACTGAGCAATAGCTATTCTCAGGTACTGACTGTTGAGTAAATCAGCTATAACTTGAAAAATATTGCATTTGGAGTATTTTGTTAAAATATATTGTTCACCTACTTTTGGGTCAGCTATAACATGGTGAAATTACAGACCTATAGCTCATGGCATAGCGGAGCAATAGCTATTTTCAGGTTCTCACTATTGAGTAAATCAGTTGTAGCTTGAAAACTATTGCATTTACAGTAGTTTGCTTAAATATGTTGTTCACCTACTTTTGGGTTAGCTATAACATAGTAAAATTTCAGACCTGTAGCTCATTGCATAGCTGAGTAATAGTTCCTTTGAGGTTCTCACTGTTGAGTAAATCAGTTGTAACTTGAAAACTATTACATTTAGAGTAATTTGTTAAATATGTTATTCACAGAATTTTTGGTCAGCTATAACATAGTGAAATTGCAGACCTCTATGTCATGGCATAGCTGAGCAATAGCTACTTTCAGGTTCTCACTGTTGAGTAAATCATTGTATCCACTGGATAGCCGCAGTGTGTAGAGAGAGATTTCACCATTACTGCTCTGATGAAAAAAAATATTATAGCTAGCTTTGTTAAGTTTGCAGTATATATTAATAACCATAAAATGTTGTCTGGGAATATTTTTGGCCTCATTTTGAGAAACAAGATGGCCGCCACAGGTGTTTTTTGTCAGTCATGAAAAGTGCTTATATCTCCCTTATTATTGATCCTAGAGGTTTGGGATGATAAACCAACCTGTAGGAAATCATAGGGTGGGAATCTTTTGGTGTGGTCAGATTTGACCTTCAATGACCCCTCCTTCAAGGTCAAACAAGGATAGCCAAACTTAAAAGTGCTTATAACTCGCTTATTATTGGTCCCAGAGGTTTGGGATGGTAAACAGACAGGAAATCATGGGCTGTGAATCTGTTGATATAGTCCGATTTGACCTTGGAACCCTCCTTCAAGGTCAAATGAGGATAGAGAAAATTGAAAGTGCCTACAACTCGCTTATTATTGGTGACAGAGCATAGGAAATCATTGGCTCGGAATCTTTTGGTATGGTCAGATTTTACCTTTGGACCCCTCCTTCACGGTCAAATGAGGACAGCCAAGCTTAAAAGTGCTTATAACTCATTTATAATTGGTCCTAGAGGTTTGGAATGGTAAACCATAGGAAATCATGGGCTGGGAATGTATTTGTGTGGTTAGATTTGACCTTGGACCCCTTCTTCAAGGTCGAACGAGGATATTGCATTTGTAGTATTTCTTTAAATATGTTTTAACCTATTTTTTACACTTAAACAATTACCTTGTTATTTTCCTTCATAATACAATTTACAGGGCACAACTTTTTTATCCTTTTCTTCTGTCAGCTTCGGAATTTCTTTCGAACTTGCTGTTCAGTTACCATTTACTGTATTTCTGTACAGCCCTTTTCCTGATAATTATTCTGTCCTCTAATCACCTTCACAAATCAAAAACACTCAGTCAGCTGACACAGTGCCCGTTCACGGGCACTCTCCTCTTGTTTTTAAAAAACCATGTGGCATAGGTATGACAGGCCTATGGTTACATCATAATTACCTCATTTTGCTGGAATGACATCATAATGATGTAACACCCACATCATTATTTGAATGCATTACAGTATCTACCACAAAAATAAAGTAAACAGGAAGTTGATTCTCAGGGGAGAAATGCAAAGAAAAACAACACAAAATGGTTACAGGTAACATTTTATTTCCATTAATTGATGAAATCTCGTAGAAAAGATATGAAAATTAATAATGATATGCCATTTGTAGTGAACAAACGAGCACTCGAAAATTATTATCGGACCTGTGCATATATAAAGACCCGACCGCATCGCGGATCTCGGGTACCCTGTCTCACCCCTACTAGTAAGTAAAGATAAAGTTTGATAATTTTTTTTAAATCACTGGCAGTCAAATGCATTGTCTATATCAGTGTTCGACACTAACAAGAAATGTATGCTGGACCATTGGGCCAGTAATTCTCGATATCTACTGGTCCTTTAGATTTTGTGGTGGTCATTAATTCTGAGAAATAAAAGCACACTATTTTATTCATTATCTCAAGTGAAAGTGTTGAATAAAATCTACTGGCAAAAGGGGCCAGTAACTTTTAAAATATGCAAGTCCTTAAAAAATTCTACTGGCCACGGACCAGGGGGACAGCATTACTGTCAAACGCTGGTCTATATGGATTTACAAAACCACGCAGAAATTATAAGAAAACCAAGATATCTCCATAATTCATTGAATGAAACAATATTCCAGTTTTATTTCAAATTTATACACGGGCATTCAGTGAAGCCACAAGTCCTTAAACATAAAGTCAATTAATGCGACTTAAAATTATAACGACCTTCAAATGGGTTTTCAAATTTGAAATGACTTTCACAGTGCAGGAAATCTGTGAAGAGTATATTTTTCATTCTTGTTGCAAGTTTGTGCATTTACTTTAATTACAATCTCTGTGGAAATAACACTAAAGAAACAGTTTGTAAATTTATCACATTCTACACATGTAGATCTATAAAATAATGTAGGTATATTTGTTGACAGCTTTCAATACAAAGATATTTCATAATCCAATCAAAGCATGCAGGGAGAGACCTTTAATATTTCAATATTAATGATGTCATTATCTTAGTGTTATTTTCATATCTTAGTGCAAAGGGTGTAACTTTTTGAAATTGCACTCATGACTTATACATACTATTAAAGCAGGCAAAATACATTCCTATTTTGTTGTCATCATCTAAAATTATGATATGCATCAAATTGTACTTGTTTTATTGTAAAAAACTGGGTCCAAATATTTACAAATTTATTTCAGTGCAGCAGTTTGATAATGACACATTTATAAATTCCTATTTTCAGCTCATTATCACTTCTGACTTTCATTCTTCTTCAGTAAATTAATAACTCAGCAATGCAAACATATTCTTTACTGGATTCCCTCTTTACTATGTCCCTTATTTATACATAAAATCTACATATCACTGACACTTTCTTATGAATAAGGCTCATTTCTATTTATATATAATTGCCAGTCTTTGATGAGTCCCCAGAGAATTAGTCTACTGGGTATATGCTGATAAGGGATAAAATCAATAGTTAATGTGTCTCCCCAACACCCCCTTTCCCCCTGTTTTAGTCTATGCGTGAAGAAATGCTAATATAAGGAGTAAGATGTTATCTTTATCTATGCTCTGTTGAAATAAATAGGCTTGTGGGAACATTGATCTTTTATTTACTCATTGGGATAAATGTGTTCAGAGCATTGTGTCATAAACTTCTTGCCTTTCTAAAGGCTCAAATTTTACTATGCCTTTTTCTAAAATGTAAATAGATATGTGGCATTTATAAAGCACTGTTACTCTTTAAGTAGTTTTATGGTGTAACTTTCAACCTATTATAAGTATTGATGCTTTATGCATTCTGAGCCTGAACATTTATTCAATTAACTTTTCGCAATTTATGACCATAGAAAACAAAATAAAGCTTAAATTTTTCTTTCATGTTAATGCATAAACTTCCACACTGTCTTCTTAATTTTCACTTCTTCTCTCAGCGCTGCATGTTTTTATTTTCAAAAACCTGTTTCTACTTTATATTATATTGCATTTAACCTTGTTGGGACACTTTGTTTTTGTTAACAAAATCATTTTTCTAGTTTTGAATGCATTAAAATTCCTGAAATCATGTACTAAATCACTTATAACTTGAAAAGTATGGGATTTAGAGCACTTTGTTAAAATATGTTATTCAGCTACTTTTTTCATAGCTATAACATGGTGATTAACTCGGGTGTCTATCCCGATAGCTAAGTGAGTAATAGCTACTTTCTGACTTTTCAGTGACTTACATAATGAGTAAAATCACCTGTAACTTGAAAACTATTGCATTTAGAAAATTTTGTACAAATTTGTTATTCAGCTACTTTTGGGTTAGCTATAACATAGTAAAATTGTAGACCGTACCTCATTGCATAGCTGAGTAATAGCTACTTTGAGGTTATCACTGATGAGTAAATCAGTTGGAACTTGAAAACTATTGCATTTACAGTGTTTTGTTTAAATGTTATTCATCTACTTTGGGGTAAGCTATAACATAGTAAAATTGCAGACATGTAGCTCATTGCATGGCTGAGCAATAGCTACTTTGAGGTTCTTTCTGTTGAGTAAATCAGTTGTAACTTGAAAACTATTGCATTTACAGTATTTTCTTTAAATATGTTATTCACCTACTTTTCAGTCTTCTATATAACATAGTGAAATTGCAGATGTGTACCTCATTGTATAGCCGAGCAATAGCTACTTTGAGGTTCTCACTGTTGAGTAAATCAGTTGTAACTTTAAAACTATTGCATTTACAGTATTTTGTTTTAATATATTATTCAGCAACTTTTGGGTCAGCTATAACATAGTATTATTGCAGGCCTGTAGCTCATTGCATAGCTGAGTAAAAGATACTTTCAGGTTCTCTCTGTTAAGTAAATCATTAAAAACTTGAAAACCATTGCATTTAGAATTTTTTTGTTTGAATATGTTATTCAGCTACTTTTCAGTCAGCCATAACAGTGAAATTACAGACCTGTAGCTCATTGCATACTTGAGCAAAACCTACTTTCAGGTTGTCATTATTGAGTAAGTTGCTTATAACTTGAAAATTATTGCATTTAGAGAATCCTGTTTAAATATGTTATAAACCTACTTATGGGTCAGCTATAACAATAATGAAATTATAGACCTGTAGCTCATGGCATAGCTGAGCAATAGCTACTTTCAGGTTTTCACTGTTGAGTAAATCAGTTGAACTTTGAAAAATATTGCATTTACAGTATTTTCTTTACATATTTATTCAACTACTTTTCAGTCTTCTATAACATAGTGATATTGCAGACCTGTAACTTATTGCTTAGCAGAGCAAAAGGTATTTTCAGGTTATCACTGTTTAGTAAATCAGTTGTAACTTAAAACTATTGTATTTAAAGTATTTTGTTTGGATTTGTTATTCAGCTACTTTTGGGTCAGCTATACCATAGTAAAATTGCAGGGCTGTAGGTTATTGCGTAGCTGAGCAACAGCTGCTTTGAGCTTATCACTGTTGAGTAAATCAATTAAAACTTGAAAACTATTGCAATTACAGTATTTTGTTTGAATGTGTTGTTAGCCTACTTTTTAGTCAGCTTTACCAAAGTAAAATGGCAGACCTGTAGCTCTTTGCATAGCTGAGCAAAACCTACTTTGACATTTTCACTGTTGAGTAAATCAGTTGTAACTTGAAAACTATTGCATTCACAGTGTTTTCTTTAAACATGTTTTCCACAGGAAACAGAAAATTGGCCTGGAAAAATGGCCTCCTAGAAAATTGGCCTTGAAATTTGAGGTGACGAAAAAATGACCTCCTGAATTTTTTTTTTTGTTGTCCAAATGTTTACACCAGTTTAATTATCTCCCGTCGGCCCGCCGGGCGGGAGATTATAAAACGCATTCCATGCGTGAGTGCGTGAGAGTGTGTCACATTTTTAAAAAGGTCTGTACATCACACTGGTTGTTTCTCCTTGGCCTTTTCAATGTTTTATGACCTTATTGCTTATGTCTTTTCATTTGATGCTGTTTTTTCAGACCTAGGTCCTTAGCTAAGGGAGTAATAGCAATGGTGGCTACTTCGAGTAAAGTGCTCATAACTCCAAAACGACTGCATTTAGAGCATTTCTGTAAAATACGTCGTTCAGCTACTTTCTCCATGCCTACAAGATGGTACCATTTTTAGAGGTCTCTCTTGATAGCTAAGTGAGTAATAGCTATTTTCTGTTTTTAACAATGAGCAAGATGAGTAAGTTGCTTTTATCTTTGTAACTGTTACTTACAATATTGGTCTCAAATATGTTGTTGAAAAACTCCTTCATGTACTATATCATGGTGAGGTTTCCAAGGTGTAGCACCATAGCTAGCTGAGTAATAGCTACACTAAGTTTAACATTTGACCATTGAGCAAGACACTTATAACTCAAAAACTATTGAATATAGAGGATTTTTGTCAAATATGTTGTTCACCTACTTTTTGATGTACTGTGTCGTGGTGAATTTTCAGAGCTGTAAGTCCATAGCTAACTGAGTAATAGCTACTTTGATGGTTCTCCATTGAGTAAATCGCTTATAACAGCAAAACTGTTGAATTTAAAGGATTTTTTTTGTCAAATATGTTGTTCACCTACTTTTTGATGTACTGTGTAATGGCAAATTTTGAGACCTGTAGGTCCATAGCTAACTGAGTAATAGCTACTTTGATGGTTCTCCATTGAGTAAATCATTTATAACTGCAAAACTATTACATTTAGAGGATTTTTGTCAAATATGTTGTTCACCTACTTTTTAATGTTCTGTATCGTGGCAAAGTTTCACAGCTGTAAGTCCATAGCTAACTGAGTAATAGCTACTTTGATTGTTTTCCTTTCAGTAAATCACTTTTAACGGCAAAACTGCAGAATTTAGAGGATTTTTGTCAAGTATGTTGTTCACCTACTTTTTGATGTACTGTGTAATGGCAAATTTTGAGAGCTGTAGGTCCATAGCTGAGTAATAGCTACTTTGATGGTTTTCCATTGAGTAAATCACTTATAACAGCAAAACTGCAGAATTTAAAGGATTTTTGTCAAATATCTTGTTGACCTACTTTTTGATGTACTGTGTAATGGCAATTTTGAGGCTGTAAGTCTATAGCTAACTGAGTAATAGCTACTTTGATGGTTCTCCTTTGAGTAAATCATTTATAACTGCAAAACTATTACATTTAGAGGATTTTTGTCAAATATGTTGTTCACCTACTTTTTAATGTTCTGCATCGTGGCAAAGTTTCAGAGCTGTAAGTCCATAGCTAACTTAATAGTGCTCTCCATAGTTCCCATTTGGATTATATGAATTGTTGTTTAAAATAGTTATTTTAATACTGGATAACTACTCAGGATTAAAAGACAAAAGATTTGGTTCTCTTTGATGACTAATCAGGATTAAAATTATGCATAAAGATCTTTTAGTCATTAAAGTTCAAAGATAGCAATGTCTGAATGAAATAAACTCGGGACACAAATACCTGCTCAGGATTGTAAGAACAAAGATATAACTCCTTTATACAACTACTGAGACAACTAGTTCAGAACTGAGCTCTCTACATTATACTCTACATTATCTACATTACCTACATTATACTATACATTATCCCTACATTTTGATTTATATATTTCTATTTTAAAACTAGTTTGGTAATGTAATATATTCGTTTTAATAAATGATATACACTTTTTATATTTGTTGTTGTTAAACAGTTTTTTTTTTGGTTAGGTCATGCAATGCAATAAACTATGTGTTATGAATGATTTCAAAAAGTGTACCTATTTCCATTATTATAAAAAGACTAGAGGGAGGCCAATTTTCTACCCCCCACAAGTTTCAAGGAGGCCAATTTTCTAGGAGGCCATTTTTCCAGGAGGCCAATTTTCCCAGATTCGTTTTCCACATACTTTTTTACTTCTCAGCAGTTAACTTAGTACTTTACTTCTGAATACCATTTGCAGGGCACAATGTTTGTGTCCTTTCTACACTTCTGCTCTGAAACTCAAAACACACAGTCAGCTGACACAGAGCCCGGTCACGGGTACTGATTGCTTGTTTAGTAGCACAGGATTATAAATCTTTCTTAATCATTTTTAGGTATAGAGTGAAAACTTTTTTAAGTTTAGAAAATGACTCTGAATCTGGTTTCGTATTAGGGATGCGGTTTTACATTTTTTTCGGATATGTTTAACTGTTTGGGGTTTTTGAAGGACAATCCGGGGAATTTTCACAAGTTTTCATGAAGTTGCACTTAAGAAGCCATTCTCTAGTTTGGTGGGCTTTGTGTATTGTTTTAAAACCGGTTTCAGTTTCGAGACGTTTTCTGGTTGCAATAAAGAAAAATCTGTTGGGTTGCAACCTGGCTTGTATTCATCTACATAATATGTTTGTTACAAGGGTTGTAATTTTATTTCCTCTTGGCTTGTTAGTGGGATCTTATAAAGTTGATTTTTTTTTTCATTTCCTACTTGTCTGTTACTGATCTTTGGTATTATTGATCAATTTCTGTTCAATTTGGGATAAGGACATTTTCTCGAGAGTAAAAGTATGCTATGGTCTTTGTTTGGATTGTTTATTGGATCTACAAATTTTACCCCACAACCCTTAAGGGCTGTCGGGGTATTGTTTATACCCATGGTGTCCGGATGGGCGGGAAAAAGTTTGCCTGGACTGTATCTCAGAAACTGTAAGGTGTAGGAAGTTGATACTTGGTAGGGACATTAGTTAGGGGTGTAAGTGTGCATCATCATGGTGTGACCTTGATTTGACCTTTGACCTTGTCATAGTGACGTTGACCTATAAAATCTTGTCCGGGCTATATCTCGGAAACCGTAAGGTGCAGGAAGTTGTTACTTGGTAGGGACATTGGTTGGGGGTGTAGGTGTGCATCGTCATGGTATGACCTTGATTTGACCTTTGACCTTGCCGTATTGACCTTGACCTATAAAATGTTGTTCGGTATATACATGTACTTGGTAAGGATATTGGTTTAGGGCTTGTAGGTGTGTAACATCATGGTGTGACCTTGATTTGACCTTTGACCTTGTCATCGTGACCATGAGTTTTAAAATCTTGTCTGGGCTATTTCTTGGATTCCATAAGGTGTAGAAGGTTGACACTGGCTAGGGACATTGGTTAGGGGGTGTAGGTGTGCATCATGTTCATGGTGTGACCTTTTTGCTCTGCCAAAGTGCCATATTTGAGACATGTTTCTCTTATGACAAAGATATATGGATTGCTGCAACTGATTATTATATGCACTTTTACATAATTGTGCTATTTCCATTGACAGCTATTCTCCAAGTAATAAATTTTACAGCTTCATAATTTTTAGTGTACTGATTAATGCTGTCATCTTGCTAGTGAATTGTCTTGTTGTAATACTTTATCTTTACATACATTTGCTTTCTCTTAGGCATATTTTCTCTACTTATACATTATTTGGACCTTATGTAACTGACACTGCTTTGAAAGATTCCCGATCTTTGTACTGTTTCAATACTTCTATATCTCATGGTGTTGACAACTATTTCCCCAGGCTGTGGGGTACGGGTATCTCTGATGCTATTTTTTGTTTATATATTGCTTTTTGCCTCATTCCAATGTTGTGTAAGCCTATTCCACCTAGTTTTGGGGATAATATAGTTTGTCTCTCTTTATGGTTTCCATTCTATCTCATAGTCTTAAACCCATCCACTGATTTTCACCAAATTTTCAGGGTATCTTTACCCCAAGAGAATCTAGAGCTGATGAGGTTTCGGGGGTATCCGGTAACAACTGTTGCCATGGAAATACTTTTACGATTTTCGGGTCTTAAAGCTTGTGGCTGTTCCACATATTAAACAGAGCAAAATAGACATTTAAGCAAAATCATTAATACTTATTTTGACGCTTTATTTTTACTGTGCAAAAACACTTTCTTCTTCTTTTGCAAAGCAGTGCTCTAGTTAATTTTGTTACAACACTAAATTCATTAAGAACGAAATAAAATACTGATTAAATATAGGTCAAATTCATTAACTTTGTTACAGTACTATACACATTAACAATTAAATCAATTACTTATTAAGCATAAGTCAAATCACAGTGTGATCACAAGTTAATCCACTCTGTATAATTACAAAATACCAACTTTGGAAAGAAGTCAAATTATTACAGGGGAGTTGAAATATTTCAACCCCCTTTGAAATATGTTGCACCCCTAGTGACAAATATTGGGGATTCATTTTGTTAAGCTACATGGATCTTGACTTCTGACGTAAGTGTTGTTAAAGCAATCCACAAAACCCTGATCATCTGGGTACACTTAATTCATATACTCCATGCCCTGTTTAACTTAATGAGATGGAACAAGGCCAGTCCCTCTAGCATTTCGCAAAAATGTTTAAAATTCTCATGGTTAGTTGCCCAAAAATTCCATAGAAACTTGATTTTATGTCTTTTTAAACGTTTTGATGTAAGAAAGTTATTCTAATGTTAAGAATTGATAGTGAGTTGCAAATAAGATATAAAAGTTACCTTATTTTTCTTATTTTTATGTCAGCTGACATTATGTTGTCACTCTGCGGCGTGGGCGTATGCGTCCGCGTCCGCGTGAACAACTTCTTCTCCAAAACTACAAGGCCTAGAGACATGCTGTTTTTTTTTAAAGATACCTTATCTATCGAGGATGAAAAATTGTTCAAGGCATGCAAATCTGTCTGTTCGTCTGTTTGCTAGAGACGTTACAAGGGAGGTACCCCCACCAAAAGTGTGAAAATTTCAACACTTTATCACAATTTTCTCAGTGACTATTGCAGGGATTTCTCTCATATCTTGCATATATGTACTAGGCCAAAGGTAGATTCTCTTGTGTGAGTATGAGACCTGGATCGGTCTTACTTTTTTTTTAATAAATTTTTTTAATAATTTTTAATGCATTAAAATTCATGAAATCATGCACTAAATCACTTACTTTTTTTTTAATAAATTTTTTTAATAATTTTTAATGCATTAAAATTCATGAAATCATGCACTAAATCACTTATAACTTGAAAAGTGTTGCATTTAGAGCATTTTGTTAAAATATGTTATTCAGCTACTTTTTTCATAGCTACAACATGGTGAGTAACTTGGGTGTCTGTTTCAATAGCTAAGTGAGTAATAGCTACTTTTGGGCTTTTCAGTAACTACCATCTTGAGTAAAATCACTTGTAACTTGAAAACTATTGCATTTAGAGAATTTCGTATAAATATGTTATTCAGCTACTTTTGGGTCAGCTATAACATAGTAAAATTTCAGACCTGTAGCTCATGGCATAGCTGAGTAATAGCTACTTTTAGGTTATCACTGTTGAGTAAATCACTTATAACTTGAAAACTATTGCATTTAGAGTATTTTGTTTCAATATGTTATTCACCTATTTTGGGGTCAGCTATAACATAGTAAAATTCAGATCTGTAGCTCGTGGCATAGCTGAGTAATAGCTACTTTGAGGTTATCACTGTTGAGTAAATCACTTATAACTTGAAAACTATTGCATTTACAGAAATTTGTGTAAATATGTTATTCAGCTACTTTTGGGTCAGCTATAACATAGTGAAATTACAGACCTATAGCTCATGGCACAACTGAGCAATAGCTGTTTTCAGGTACTGTATTTTGAGTAAATCAGTTGTAACTTGAAAAATATTGCATTTGGAGCATTTTGGTAAAATATGTTGTTCACCTACTTTTGGGTCAGCTATAACATAGTGAAATTACAGACCTATAGCTCATGGCATAGCTGAGCAATAGCTATTTTGAGGTTCTCACTATTGAGTAAGTCAGTTGTAACTTGAAAACTATTGCATTTACAGTATTTTGCTTAAATATGTTATTCACCTATTTTGGGGTCAGCTATAACATAGTAAAATTTCAGATGTGTAGCTCATGGCATAGCTGAGTAATAGCTACTTTGAGGTTATCACTGTTGAGTAAATCACTTATAACTTGAAAACTATTGCATTTACAGAAATTTGTGTAAATATGTTATTCAGGTACTTTTGGGTCAGCTATAACATAGTGAAATTACAGACCTGTAGCTCGTGGCACAACTGAGCAATAGCTATTTTCAGGTACTGACTGTTGAGTAAATCAGTTGTAACTTGAAAAATATTGCATTTGGAGTATTTTGTTAAAATATGTGGTTCACCTACTTTTGGGTCAGCTATAACATAGTGAAATTACAGACCTATAGCTCATGGCATAGCTGAGCAATAGCTATTTTGAGGTTTCTCACTATTGAGTAAATCAGTTGTAACTTGAAAACTATTGCATTTAGAGTATTTTGCTTAATGTGTTGTTCACCTACTTTTGGGTCAGCTATAACATAGTAAAATTTCAGACATGTAGCTCATGGCATAGCTGAGTAATAGCTACTTTTAGGTTATCACTGTTGAGTAAATCACTTATAACTTGAAAACTATTGCATTTAGAGTATTTTGTTTCAATATGTTATTCACCTATTTTGGGGTCAGCTATAACATAGTAAAATTTTAGACCTGTAGCTCATGGCATAGCTGAGTAATAGCTACTTTGAGGTTATCACTGTTGAGTAAATCACTTATAACTTGAAAACTATTGCATTTACAGAAATTTGTGTAAATACATTATTCAGCTACTTTTGGGTCACTTATAACATAGTGAAATTACAGACCTGTAGCTCATTGCACAACTGAGCAATAGCTATTTTTAGGTACTGACTGTTGAGTAAATCAGTTGTAACTTGAAAACTATTGCATTTAGAGTATTTTGTTTCAATATGTTATTCACCTATTATGGGGTTAGCCATAACATAGTAAAATTTCAGACCTGTAGCTCATGGCATAGCTGAGTAATAGCTACTTTGAGGTTATCACTGTTGAGTAAATCATTTATAACTTGAAAACTATTGCATTAACAGAAATTTGTGTAAATACATTATTCAGCTACTTTTGGGTGAGCTATAACATAGTGAAATTACAGACCTGTAGCTCATGGCACAACTGAGCAATAGCTATTTTCAGGTACTGACTGTTGAGTAAATCAGTTGTAACTTGAAAAATATTGCATTTGGAGTATTTTGTTAAAATATGTAGTTCACCTACTTTTGGGTCAGCTATAACATAGTGAAATTACAGACTTATAGCTCATGGCATAGCTGAGCAATAGCTATTTTCAGGTTCTCACTATTGAGTAAATCAGTTGTAACTTGAAAACTATTGCATTTACAGTATTTTGCTTAAATATGTTGTTCACCTACTTTTGGGTCAGCTATAATATAGTAAAAATTCAGACATGTAGCTCATTGCATAGCTGAGTAATAGCTACTTTGAGGTTATCACTGTTGAGTAAATCAGTTGTAACTTGAAAACTATTACATTTAGAGTATTTTGTTTAAATATGTTATTCACATAATTTTTGGTCAGTTATATCATAGTGAAATTGCAGACCTCTGTGTCATGGCATAGCTAAGCAATAGCTACTTCCAGGTTCTCACTATTGAGTAAATCATTGTATCCACTGGATAGCCGCAGTGTGTAGAGAGATTTAACCATTACTGCTCTAATGAAAAAAAATATTATAGCTAGCCTTCTCAAGTTTGCAGAATATATTAATAACCATAAAATGTTGTCTGGGAATATTTTTGGCCTCAGTTTGAAAAGCAAGATGACCGCCAGGGACGTTTATTCGACTTTAAAAAGGACTTTTGTTGGCCCTCTAGAGCAAAGGGTATTATAAGTAGAGATCTCAAATTCGCAGGATATGTTCCTCATTATAAAATCTTGACTGGGAATATTTTTGGGCTCATTTTGAAAAACAAGATGGCCGCCACTGGTGTTTCTTTGTCAGTCATGAAAAGAGCTTATATCTCCCTTATTATTGGTCCTAGAGGTTTGGGATGGTAAACCAACCTGTAGGAAATCATGGGCTGGGAATCTTTTGGTGTGGTCAGATTTGACCTTTGACCCCTCCTTCAAGGTCAAACGAGGATAGCCAAACTTAAAAGTGCTTATAATTCGCTTATTATTGGTCCTAGAGGTTTGGGATGGTAAACAGACATATAGGAAATCATGGGCTGGGAATCTGTTGATGTTGTCCGATTTGACCTTGAACCCCTTCTTCAAGGTCAAACAAATATAGCGAAACTTAAAAGTGCCTATAACTCGCTTATTATTGGTTCTAGAAATTTGGGATGGTAAACCATCCTATAGGAAATCATGGGCTGGGAATCTTTTGGTGTGGTCAGATTTGACCTTTGGACCCCTCCTTCAAGGTCAAATAAGGACAGCCAAACTTAAAAGTGCTTATAACTCACTTATTATTGGTCCTAGAGGTTTGGGATGGTAAATCAACCTATAGGAAATCATGGGCTGGGAATATTTTTGTGTGGTCAGATTTGACCTTGGACCCCTTCAAGGTCGTACGAGGATACTGCATTCGCAGTATTTCTTTAAATATGTTTTAACCTACTCTTTACACTTAAACAGTTACCTTGTTACTTTCCTTCATAAAACCATTTGCAGGGCACAACTTTTTGGTCCTGTTCTTCTGTCAGGTTCAGAATTTCTTTGAACATGCTGTTCAATTACCATTTACTGTACTTCTGTACAGCACTTTCCCTGATAATTATGCTTTCCTCTCATTATTACCTTCACAAATCAAAAACACTCAGTCAGCTGACACAGTGCCCGTTCACGGGCACTCTCCTCTTGTTTTTACAGATATTAACATTTTATTTTTGTAACATTTGTTAACATCATCTGTCATGTTTATTTGATTGGAACTTTCTATTGGTTACAACTAAAACTCAAGATTTCCACATATTTTTAGAAGATTTTTTAATACAATAAACTAAGACCGACCTAAGTCAAATTTGACTGTCACCATTTCATACACTACATACTTCTTGTAAATAGAGAATAAAAACCGTGGCTATCAATCAAGTGGATAGATCAGACATAACTGAGACGTCACTGCATTTCCTGTGGTATTTAGTGTAACACTTCAGTAATTTACCATGAATATTTTTTGACAAATTTTGTACATTAAAAAAATTAAATATTTACAAATTATACATTGAATTCAAAATTTTACAGCATTTAACAGACTACAATTATGTGAGCTGAATAGATCATGTAGATCTCTGTAAAAAGGGAAGTTGGTGAAATATTTTTTCAGGATAAAAAAAAATTTATTAGAATAAGAAAATACTTTACAGTAAGATGTTTCCACACATGAAAAAAAAAAAAAGAGTACAAGGGACTTTGTTTGAAGCTAACATAATTTTTAAGGCTCATTTGTAAGTTAGATTTTTATTGCGTTAATACATCCTATCCAATGGACAATAGCTTATCCGGTCGGCGCAGACCGGCCCGCCAAACGTCAGAAAAAGACGTCCTGTGTTTCCACCGGCAGGTCGGTCCGTAGTACTAGTGCACTCGCCAGATGGCGTGTCGTACTTCCTTCCTGTCTAGACAGCATTAAATCATAGCATCTTTTTCGTTTGGTGCGTGCTAGTGCAAAGGAATTTTATTCAAAGAAGTTTTCTGAGTTTTCCTGCTACCATTTTGTTTTTTCTTCATCATTATTTGTGTTCATCGTATACCAGGACTATCATGTTGTCTCCTGGCCAACGCAGAGGCGGTTGTGGACATCTATATTCAGCTATGGCGAATTTTGACTCTCATGCATTTTGTGCAAGATGTCGCGAGAGGGGTAAGGGGACGGAAGATTGTGTAAAAAAATCCCAGACTTCTGATTGCAAAATCTGTAATGCCTTCTCTGAAGAACAACGCCTTCAACTAGCCACTCCCTCGTATAGAATTAAAAAAGAAAAAAGGGAGGCGAAGAAACTGGAAGCAACTCCTACAAAAGACAGTGAGGATTTAGTTGACCCATCTAGTGTGTCTGTTATTGGGCCTGTAGAGAAACCAAGTACTTCCAAACCTACTGTGGAGGCCCCTCCGCCTGATAAGAAAGTTAAGAAGGACTCTAGAAAGGTCGGTAAGAAAGATAAATCTCCTACTGCTACTATCTCAAAGCCTGCTGATGACAAGATAGCAGACTTAGATTCAAAATGGGTGGAGCGTTTCAACCGGCTAGAAGCCTTGCTTTTGTCTAAGAACTTCGAACCACAGTTTTCTGCAAATGTTAAAGTCACTCCGACCCATTCACCATTCTGTAGAACAGGTATCTGATCCATTCATTCGACCTTCATCATCTGCTGCAGTCTTCATGCAGCAAGTTTCCTGGTACGGGCTCCTCTGCTAGTAAGCATCAGCCGGCCAGTCAAACTAGAACCAGCCGACCTACTTCCTCAACCAAGACCAACCGACCTACCCCGGCTGGGGATATTGGTACCGACCCGACATCTCTAACTCAGCATGGCACTCACCGACCACCAACTACCGACTGACCTATGCCCTCTGATACAGCAGACTCAGGCTCCCCGGCTTTACATAGATCCAGACAGGACAGCTTTTCAAGCCTCTCCTCCAATAATGGTAGTGAACTGTCGGACAGGCCCCCCTGGACTTATATGCCGAAGAGGGAGAATGGTCTGAGGAACATTCTGTAGCTGACCAGGACCAACCAGTCTCTCAAGAGCAAACTATCGGGACACTATGCAAGGTATCCGCTCTTATATGGGTTGGTCAAATATCCCTGTGGTCGACAATACAACTGCCACATCAGATGACAACCCTTTCGCCGGACCAAAGACTGTTACTCCGGGCAAGGTATCTGTCAGAATGCCTACAGAGGAGTGGCTCTGTAAAAAGCTTGGGAAGCTCAACCTAACCATAGCTGAAGGTTACCCTTCCAGGGGGTCGGAGGCTGGTGGACTGGCCAAGGACGTTTTCCTCCGACCACCACGTTCTCAATCAAAGTGGTATGGGCTCCACACCGACCAGAAACCTGATCCTTCAAAAGTCTCCACATGGCACACCGACGCGGTTAAGCTAAACAGTAGTTACAGTTGCATAGCCAGATATACGGGCCTGGGATCCACCCCTCCTGCTTCCCGTAGAATCTCTCAAGAGACTTTACGCAGATGGGAAAGGTTGGCCCGAGAGGCCTCAGTCATATGTAACCAGACTGCTAGTTTTAATCGCTGCCTTGTACGAGTTCAGCAAAATATGAAGGAACAACTCAAAGTACTGAACACAGAGAATAAAGGAAAAGGGTCGGCAAAGGTTTCACCTGCTGTTGATGAGCTTCACTGTTTGCTTGATTTTAATGCAAGCGTTTCACAGGCGGCTGCCAAGTCGATGGAGCACCTATCCGACTTTGTCTTCATCACAATGGGAAATCTTACCCTTGTCTGCCGTGATGCATATCTCAGTCATCTCAGAACAGGAATTAAACAGGACACTCTCACAGCATTGCGAACGGCTCCTCTTCACCTTCCAACCCTTTTCCCGGATGCCACCATCAAACGACCAAAGGAAGACATAGCTCAGTTTGAATCGAAAGGTCACTCTACTTCTGGTCACAGCAAGGGTCGGTGCCACCCGTATGAACGTCCGGAGAAGAAGTCAGGCAACAAAGACACACGACCGGACAAACCTGCATGGAAAACCATCGGGAAGAGACAGTACAGGAAAGGAAAGGGTCGTTCTGCCTCATTCTCATCCCGACCTGCCAAGGGCCAGCAGTCATATAAATGACAGTTACTGTATAACCAAGCTCCACACACGACTGCTGGCCCGGAGCAACATTTTCACACAGACAAAAGACACTTTAAATGTAAAGCTTCCTGTTGTTCCTCTTGTCACTACTGCGCCCGGGCAATCACAAAAGAAAGATTTAAATCCCGGGCCAGTAAATTGTCAGTACAAAGAATGCAAATTAAAATCTGTGAAAAGTGTTTCTTGTGTCACTCAATTGTCTTGTGTCAATCCTGTTTCAAATGTACCAAATGTTGCCCCCAATCTATCTGTAGGGGCCAGACTTCAGAGTTTTTGGAAAACTTGGCTAGATCTGGGCGCCGGTCCAAAGATAGTTCAAATCCTCAAAGAGGGCTACACCCTCCCCTTTCGGATCCAACCAAAGCTAGTAAGGTTTCCGACTGTCATAAGCTGCTATGTCAATCCCCAGAGGTACAGCTACTTACTGGAGGCATTACATCAGTTTATAGACAAAAATGCAGTCGAGATAGTAAGAAACCAAACATCTCTGAGCTTTTTCAACAGCTTGTTTCTAGTCCCAAAACCAAACAATCGGTGGAGACCTATCTTGGATCTGAGCAATCTAAATTTCTTCCTCAAGGCGGAGAAATTCAAGATGGAGACTCCGGAAACCATCAGGACATCACTCCAACAAGGGGAGTGGATCACCTTCATAGACTTCAAGGATGCATACTTCCACATCCCAATACAGGAACAGTCCAGGAAATATCTGAGATTTCATGTTCAAGGACAAACATACCAATTCAAAGCCCTACCATTCGGACTTTCGACAACACCACTGGAGTTCACTGTAGTAGCAAAGGAGGTCAAACTGATGGCTATACACAAGGGTATAAGGATCCACCAGTACCTAGACGACTGGTTGGTGAGAGCCGGATCCCATCAATTCTGTCTCCAACACACTCAAGAGCTGGTACAGATGCCAGAGGTTAGGCTGGCTAGTAAACTTGGAAAAATCGGAACTGGAGCCCAAACAAATCTTCAATTTTGTAGGTTACCAGTTTGACCTGAAGGCCGGTCAGGTCCGGCCTACACCGGACCGGTGGCAGATCCTCCAAGAGAAAATCTCAGAAATCCTGTCTCGACCGGCCTGTCCGGTCCGGCAGTTCTTGTCCCTGATTGGTCTGCTAACAGCCACAGAAAAGCAGGTTTATCTCGGCCGGCTTCACATGAGACCCATACAGTGGCATCTCAAAAACAACTGGAGAGTGCCGGAAGCACTGGAGAAGGTCATTCCGGTACCCAGATCCCTTCACCCTCATTTGGAGTGGTGGTTGGACGAACGCAATGTACTGCAAGGTCAACCACTGCATCCGTTAAAACACGCACTGCAAATCTTTACAGACGCGTCAGAAGAAGGGTGGATTGCTCACCTTGGCCAACATACCATAAGAGGTTCCTGGTCAGTACCCGAAAGCAAACTGCACATAAACTATCTGGAGCTAAAGGCAGTCTTTCTAGCCCTAAAAGAGTTCCAAGATCTCTGTACGGCCAAAATTGTCCTAGTGGCCACGGACAATACAACAGTAGTAGCCTACATAAACAAGGAGGGAGGTATGAGGTCAGGCCCACTTTGTGCCCTTCTATGGAGAATCTTGACCTGGTGTACCAACCACCAGGTAACGCTAAAAGCCCGACACATCCCAGGCCATCTAAATGTGATAGCGGACAAGTTATCCAGGCTGGGTCAAACCATCCAGACCGAATGGTCTCTCCTTCCGGAAGTCTTTCAAAGGCTGTGCAGAAAATGGCACCGTCCTCAGATAGATCTATTTGCCACGAGGTTCAACCACAAGTTACCTCAATTTGTGTCTCCAGTACCGGACTCCCTAGCTGTAGCAGTGGATGCCCTCACTCTCACTTGGGAAGATCTGGATGCATATGCCTTCCCACCGACTGCCATATTGGGCAAAGTAGTGGAGAAATTGCAGGGTTCCCCGTGCAGGAGACTCATTCGGATTGCACCGGGGTGGCCCAACATGCCTTGGTTCTGGGATTTGGTGACCATGTCAAGTCAAGTCCCTCTCAGCCTGCCCAACATGACCAACCTGTTGACACAGCCCTTCAATCAGATCCCTCACAGAAATCTGACAAATCTAAATCTCCATGCCTGGCTCCTAGAGCCACAAAAATCAAGGAACAGGGCTTCTCTGAGGCAGTGGCGTCAAGAATTGAGGCTCCTCAAAGAAAATCAACCAGATCAGTCTATGAGGCAAAGTGGACCATTTTTACAAAGTGGTGCATCACTCATCAGGTGGACTTCAGGTCACCACCTATAAAGTCGGTTGCTGACTTCCTACTGTACCTCTTTGAGGACAAGAAGTTACAACCCAGCACCATTGATGGTTACAGGTCTGCCATTGCTGATAAACTAGGTAATGCAAGAGTCAATATCAGCAAAGACGATAATCTCACTCGTCTCTTGGAAATTTTCCATAGAGATAGGCCCAAAGATCGCAGGGGAATACCCTCCTGGAACCTCTCTCTGGTATTACACCAGCTGACAAAGGCTCCATTCGAACCCCTTAGGGAGGCATCTTTGAAGCATTTGACCTTCAAAACCACTTTTCTATTGGCACTGGGCTCCGGCAAAAGGAGGAGTGAGATCCATGCATGGCAACACAAAAACATCAGACACCAAACTGATTGGTCTGAGGTGTCTCTGTATCCATCCCCCAGCTTTCTTTCCAAGAACCAGCTGGCCAAAGAGGGTCCAGGAAGTGTAGCCCCAGTGGTCATACCATCCCTGGCTCCTACTCTGGATAAGTCCCTCCGGTCTGACAGATCCCTATGTCCAGTCAGAGCCTTGCACTACTATTTGGACAGGACCTCAGACCTAAGGCAGAATAAGGAATTGGTTTTTGTCTCCTTCAAGAAAGGTTTTGACAAGACATCTCCCCTGCCACTATCTCCTCTTGGATCAAACAGACTGTGATCCTATGCTATGAGCTCTCTGATCATCAAGCACACACCCTACATCAAGTTAAAGCCCATGATGTTAGGGCCTTTGCTGCCTCTAAGGCCTTCCAGTCGGGAGTTTCCTTAGATCAGATCTTAGCAGCCTGCCACTGGAAGTCTCATAATACCTTCACACAATTTTATCTGAAGGATGTGGCCTGGGCTGACTCAGAGCTCTTCCATTTGGGTCCTGTAGTGGCTGCTCAGCAGATTCACCAATAAACGGGACCCAGAGGAGATTTGTAGATATGTAAATAGTGTATATACAGTTAAGAAGCATCAAAAAAAAAAAATCAGACGTGCTTCCTTCGGGAGGTTTATTTTCCTTCAGGGGACTGAACTCAGCCCTCTCTTCCCCTACCTCAGAGCAGGTCTGTTTAAAAAACGGGGGGGGGGGGGAGTCGGTTTGGACCGGTTATCCGGCCTGTGTTGACCGACTATAGCCTTAAGGGTTTCCTGACCATAAGGTCTACCCAGGCTTGAAGAGTTTTGTTAGTTATTTCTGAGTTCATCTAAGTCCCTAGTAACTTACCCGCCATCCAAGCGGTAGTTATTCAGCTATTGTCCATTGGATAGGATGTATAAACGCAATAAAATTGCAAATTTAATAAGTAAATTAAATTTTTATAAGTTAATACCCTATCCAATGGACACACAAGACCCTCCCACCGACCCCGCTTTCAACTTACTAGGGGTCTAATTGGTTTAGACAACGAAAAAGATGCTATGACGTCATGCTGTCTAGACAGGAAGGAAGTATGACACGCCATCTGGCGAGTGCACTAGTACTACGGACTGACCTGCCGGTGGAAACACAGGACGTCTTTTTCTGACGTTTGGCGGGCCGGTCTGCGCCGACCGGATAAGCTATTGTCCATTGGATAGGCTATTAACTTATAAAAATTTAATTTACTTATTAAATTTGCAAATTTGCTAAGGTTAACTTAATAGATTATGAATATATTGCTCATAAATATACTTGTCAAATTTTTTAATTCACAGGTTTCTTAACATACCCCCGCCCCTCCATTCAAATCTAATAACCCGGGTTTTTATCTCCCGCCAGGCTTTAGCTCGGGAGGGAGATTATGAAATGATGCCTGTGTGTGCATGCATGTGTGCCTGCGTGCGTTAGTGTGTCACGCAGATTTCTCCAAAACTACTACAGCTACAGATTTTTTGTAAATTAATTGTCCCAATGAATTTTCACGCCCTCGGAAATTTTTGGGGGTTTTATGGACTTAGGCCTGAAGATAAGTGAGTAATAGCAATCTTAGCTACATTGAGTAAAGGAATCATAACTCAAAAACTATTGCAGTTACAGGTTTTTCGTCAAATATGTTGTTCAGCTACTTTGTCCTTAGCTATGTGTATCCATTGTAACTCAAAAGCTACTGCAGTTACAGTATTTTTCTAAAATAATTTGTTCAGCTACTTTTTCCTTAACTATAACATGGCATATCGTTTGGGGTTCCATTGCATGTCATAAGTGAGTAATAGCTATTTTCTTATTTGTAGCAAAATTATGATGGAAATAATTGTCCAATACCTTCACAAGTATTAAAGTTAGGCAAATCTTTTCATTTGTTATTCATCTAGTTTTTGATAAGCTTACTTTCCTGTGTCCTTTATATTTTTGTTGCTTTTGCAGATCTAGGTCAATAGCTAAGTGAGTAGATAGCTGAGCAATAGCTACTAAAACAAGTAAATGTCTTTTATCTCTAAAAGTATTATAGGTAGGCAATTTCTTCTAAATAAGTCATTCATCTACTTTTAGCTGATCTACCACATAGTGAAGTTGCATATCTATAGCTTTTTGCATAGCACACTCAAAGCTACTAAAATGAGTAAATATCTTTGATCTCTAAAAGTATTGCAGATAGGCGATTTCTTCTAAATAAGTCATTCACCTACTTTTGACTGATCTACCTCATGGTGAAGTTGCACAACTGTAGCTCTTTCCATAGCTGAGTAATAGCTAATAAAATAATTAAATGTCTTTTATCTCTAAAAGTGTTACAAAAAGGCAAATTCTTCGGAATAACTCATTCACCTTTTGGGTGATCTACCACATAGTGAAGTTTCACATCTATAGCTCTTTGCTGAGCTCTTAGCTGAGTCGTATACCTGCTAAAATGAGTAAATGTCTTTTATCTCTAAAAGTATTGTAGATAGGCAATTTCTTCTAAATAAGTTGTTCACCTACTATTGGGTGATCTACCACATAGTGAAGTTGCACAACTGCAGCTCTTTGCATAGCTGAGTAACAGATACTAAAATGAGCAAATGTCTTTTATCTTTAAAAGTATTGGACATAGAGAGTTTCTTCTAAGTAAGTCCTTCACCTACTTTTGGGCGATCTACCACATAGTGAAGTTGCAGAACTGTAGCTCTTTGGATGGCAGAGTAATAGCCACTAAAATGAGTAAATGTCTTTTATCTCTAAAAGTGTTACAGATAGGCAATTTCTTCTAAATATGTCCTTCACCTACTTTGGGTTGGTCTACATAGTAAAGTTACAGAACTGTAGTTCTTTGGATGGCAGAGTAATAGCTACTAAAATGAGTAAATGCCTTTTGTCTTTAAAAGTATTGCAACCAAACATTAAAGTGCCTCTTGCTTGTTGTCACTTCTACATGTGCCTCCATCTCACAAGAAAATTTATGTTCCACTATCTTTAGTACATCTAATTTATACGGTGGGAGATAATTGCATGCATCAGAATGCTTGTTTTGTACATTTAACTTACAGGGAGTCTACTGTTTTGTGGTTAATAATTTTAGAGGATAGTAGGACATCACTCATGCAAGATTGCTTTTGAAATTGTTGCCATTTTGAAAACAACATAGCTGCTATCTTGAAATTCTGTTTCTGAACTCTAACTTAAAGTTGTCACTATTTATTAATAATGCTTTTGTATATGCTATTATCAAAATACACAAATGTGTAATAAATAGTTAATACTGCCCCTTTTCTATATATCAATATATTATATTTTGTCCATCTATACAACAGAGGCACAGAATGACATTCAAACATATAATAAACTTGAAATTTGTTGTGTACCTTATCCCTGATACTGATTGCACAACCTGTCTTTTTGGGGTCTCTCTCCCCACTTTCCTCCATAGTGATTATTGCCTTAACTTTTCCCTCTATATATGTGCCTACATATTTGCAAGGTTTACAAGTATCATTAAATTCAGTCACTATCACCTATACCCCAGTGTGTATAACCTTTGATAGAAACATGAACAAGAACTGTGTTTACTTTTTCTTTGACATTACTATTTCTTTCATGTAAAACCATTGACGCAGGTAACATTGTTAATTGCCTGGTTACTCTCATAAACCTTAACAAGAATTTCTGTTTATCTCTATGTTAACTTTCTGTACTCATATACATTTCACATATAGAATGGTGTCTTTAATGGTTTATAAAGCTGTTTCTGGTAAATTCATAACATTCTTGGTCATTTTTGGTTAAAAAAAACTGTTCTTGGCTATTGGCCTCACACATAGATTACCCCAAATGTCTAGTGGTATATAATAATATGACCCTGTTCACAACTAGTATATAGTCAGTTAAAATTGAAAAAAAAATAAATTACAGAATGGAAAAAAGGAAGCCAGATGACCAAATAAACAGTAGCCCAGAAAAAAAGGTTTCAAAAGGAGACAAAGAACAAATGGGTAAGTATGACTGTATCAGAGATGCATCTGACATTTATGCAAGAATGAATGTCTTCTGTATCTTCATCAACAGGTCATTTTATGATTTCAGAAAAAGTTGTTCCAGCTTGCATGTAAATTTGTACAGTGTTGAGTAAACATAGCATAATACCAGAAAGATGTAGAATTAAGCGACCCTTGCTTATTTGGCTTTGGGTATGGTTTTTTAGCCTGCAGTATGATCACATTCTGTACATTTTCATAAAAAAAATTTTCTTCTACTTTTCTTATAGATGTTGTGCAAGTTTTAGCATTCTAAATTTAATACTTATTGAGTATCAGACTTCTTAAACGGTAGTTTGACCTGTCTTTAAGAAAAATCATCTTATTCTTTCGATGTCTTTGTTAATAGTTTACTTATGATTTTGTGACGTGTATATTCATAAAAAATGGTGGTGCTGTATGCAGTTTTCGCAACTTGTTGTATGCAAAACAAAATGAAGAAACATAATTTTCTAGTGGGCCCCAGTCATTGTGATATGTTAAGTAATTCTTTGTAGAATGTTTGTCGCAATAAAACACTAACTAGAATCATATTTTGTTATAATTGGACATGGTAAGTAAAGTACAGTATTGTCTATTGAGCGAAAATACTGAAATTTTTGTGAAAAGATTTTAGGTTATCTTTTGGTTAAATTTGTGTAGATTTGTGTCTGTTTACCTGGTCTTAGTTTAATATTTCATTTGAGTCTGTTGAAACTAACAATCAAATTAAGGTTGTTTATGTATGTCTCATAAGTCGTAGCTAAATGACAACTGGATGAATGACACCCATAATGTTCATTGGGTATGGGGCAGATATTTTAAATACTTGTCCTTAGCCTTCGATCTAATAGTTCTTAGCTGACTTATCAGTCAGCTGAGATTATGGCATCACTCTGCAGTTTCCACTTGCATGTCCACGTGAACAACTTTTCCTCCAAAATTACAAGGCCCAGAGACATGCTGTTTCTGTTAAAAGATACCTTATCTATTAAGGATGAAAAAGTCTTCAAGGCATGCAGATCTGTTTGTTCGTCTGTTCCTCGGCGCCATTACAAGCAAGGTACCCCCACCCAAAGTGTAAAAATTTCAAAACTTTATCAATTTGTTATTGACTATTGTAGGGGTTTGTCTTTTATCTTGCATATTTGTACTAGGCCACAAGTACATTCCCTTGTGTGAGTATGAGCCTGGATCGTTCTTAATTATTTTTTTAATGAATTTTTAAAATAATTTTGAATGCATTGAAATTCATGAAATCAGGTACTAATATAAAATTAATCATTTATAGCTTGAGAAGTATTGCATTTACAGTATTTTCTTAAAATATGTTGTTCAACTACTTTTTCCATAGCTTCAAGATGGTGAGTTACTTTGGAGTCTATCCGAATATCTAAGTGAGTAATAGCTACCTTCTGACATTTCAGTACCTTCCATAATTGGTAAAATCACTTGTAACTTGAAAAATATTGCATTGAGAGTGTTTTAATATGTTATTCACCTACTTTTGGGATAGCTATAACATACTAGTAAAATTGCAGACCTGTAGGTCATTGCATAGCTGAGCACAAGCTGCTTTGATATTCTCACTATTGAGTAAATCACTTGTCACTTGAAAACTATTTCATTTTCAGTATTTTGTTAAACTATGTTTTTCACCTACATTTGGGTCATCTATAATATAGTAAAATTGCAGACAAATTGAGTGGGTGTTAATTGTTCAAAACCTAATTTTCCTTTGGTGACTAACTCAAAAGGGAATTTGAATTACCGATCTTGTTTCAGATATAAAGGACACAAATATATATTTTTATCCAAAAATTAAAAATCCAAAATTCTAAATGGATTAGGCACTGTGTTAAAATCAAATCAAAGCTATATGGTATTTCGCATTTCAAATGAATTATATTACATATGAATAGTAAATACATAAGAAAAATATGTTTTGGACCTGCTGTTTCAGAATGTACAGTCAATCTTTTAAATACTTTCAAAATGATCATACTTTTCATAACATGAAGATTGAAAATAAAATAGTTTGCTTTAGAAGCAAACATAAGACACACCTCTTTCAATTTGCATATTTTCCCTCAAAGCCCTATCTTGGTTGGTGCTTCCTTTTCTGGTGAAGACTTTCGCCTCGTCAATCGACTCTGTCTTGTCGGACATCAATGTCTTATGGTTACATCAATTTACAAATATTAAAATTATTATTACATTACTTTTATGTACCAACATTTCTGAATTAATGTGATTTCAGGAAGTCAGGAAATGTTAAAAACAGTTGTCTTTGTCACTGGAAATCAGAATAAACTTAAAGAAGTCATACAGATTCTTGGCAACAGCCTACCATTCAAGGTAATTTGGAAATTTAAATATGTAAAGTGGATGTATCTTAATGTATAATTTCAGAAAATAAAAAGATAATTGTCTTTTCTATAATAAACCTTTATCTTGATTTCTGTGGTGTAATGGGAAATTTAAGTGACCTAATATTTCTACTAATTATGTCTTTTTGTAGTATAATTATATATTGTGTATTATAATTGCCTAGCCACACTTAGTGCTTTTCCATAATTTTAATAAAATCTGGAAAACAACAGTGGTATTGACGCATTAAATCATGGTCTGAAATTAGCAGAACATAAGAGTTTCTCCAGTGGTAATGAAAGAATGTTATGATATTCTTCTTCCATCAATAACAAAATTGGTAAACTGCTCCTTGTCCGAGGGATTTGCTCCAGAGATTTTCAAGAAGGCAGTTGTTGCCCAACTAAACAAAAAGGTTTCTTTGCCACATGATCAAATGAAGAATTACTGTCCTGTATCTGGCTTGTGCTTTATATATAAACTAGTTGGAAGATTTGTTGCTTCTCATATGATTGACCACATATATTCAAATGGACTAGATAATAAGCATCAGTCTGCCCACAAAGTTTGTGACTCAATTGAAACAGCACTGCTGTTTATAGAAAAAAGATCCAACTTTCTTATCAAAACACTGGTTCTGGATTAGTCACCCATGTTTGACACCAGTGACCATTCTACTCTTCTGAGTTGCTTACAGACAAGGTTTGGCACAGTATCTTCAAAACAGTCTTTCCAGAATTGTTGCTAATACCACCAAAACTCACATGTGACTCCTGTAAGAAAGAGTCTTTATTAGTTGCCTATCAAACATCGCTCTGTTTTCAAGATGGCCCTATTCATTTGCAAGTTTTTACATAGTGGTTATCCAGAATACTTTGAACTAGTGATCTCAACGGGTATCCGGATATCCAGGTACCCAAACCCTGAACATTTACCCGAATTCGAAATCACATCCCCGAGTACCCGAATCTAAGCTCTATTGCTATTATCGCCCACGTTGGCTGACTACAGACATATCTCGTCTTCATAAATTCACCTAAAAATGAAACTATTCAATTAAAATGCATAAGAATATTGTTTTCTCACCCCTGTACACCATTTATAGTATTTTATGTATCTTTTATTTTGGTTGTTTATGCATTGTCAAATGCCAGTAAACTTTGAAAATCGTCAGTATATTAACACAATTACCTAATTCCGAGTACATAAAATGCTGTATATTCGCTATATAGCGACATGCACTCCTTAAATAAATAAGAGTACAATATTTTCAGACAGTTGTTGATAATTTTGCATTTATAAAATTCACTTACAAACCTGATATAAAAAAATGAAGTTTCTGTTCCGAAACTACATACGAGCAATAGTGTAATGCTTTCGTGATAGCTGGGTGATAGGTCATGTGACTCCATTTTTATATAAACAACCGTGTTTTGAATATATACAGAAGTCTTTTTTATTTAACATTTCTTACGTGTCATAATGTTTTGAATGCAAAAAAGGTGGCCGACAAGAAATAAAGTAAATGGTTGGATGCCATTATTTGTGTGAGTTTTAAGTCTGTAAATGTGTAGATTTTTGTAGAATCAGCTATTATCGCCCATCGGCACGAGTACCCGGGTACCTGCCCGTTGAAGTCACTACCTACGCGGTCCCACTAAAAAGGGTTTATTGAGAACACTACTTTGAACCTTTCCTTAAACCTAGACATAGTGTGTACAGAACTCGTAGAAGTCAATGTGATGGCATGCTGCTAGAGGTTCCACATTATGCATCAGTATATAAGTCTAAAAAGCATTTTCACCTCAGCTTTGCATATGGTGCCCCAAGGATTTGGAGTGATCTGCCTGACGATGTACACTCAGCCAAATTTCTCTTTCATTCAAGAAGAAGTTGAAAACCTATCTTTTTGCAAAAGCATGCCCACCCTAGTTTTTCTGATCTTGTCTTAGTCTTTCACCATGGCACCGACCCCTGCAGTGGTTCTAGTTTAATGGTTACCACCTCTGATTTTTGGCATTATGCACCTTAGAGTCTGTCAATAGATGGAAATTAAGTGCGTTAAAAGTACTATTAGAATTAGAATCTCTTCTATGTTTTCAGAAGAAGCTGAAACCGTATCTCTTCAAAAAAGCCCACCCACCCTAGGTTTTATCGTGTTTTCCCATTGTCTCCTTGGTGTAGACCCCATTTCTCTCTCTCTGGACTGTGAATTCTTTGGACTTGTTTCTTGGTTGTTGCGCTTTAGAGTCTGTCATCTGATGGTGATTAAGCGCTATAACAGTCACATTAGTATTAGTTTTTGTTTCAGGTTATTAGCAAAGATATAGATCTGCCAGAATATCAGGAAGAACCAGGAGAAGTTGCAGTGAAAAAATGTGAAGAAGCTGCCAATCATATCAAAGGTCCTGTGCTGGTGGAAGATACTTGTTTGTGTTTTAATGCTTTGGGTGGTTTACCTGGCCCTTACATCAAATGGTTTCTTAAGAAGCTTGGACCAGAAGGTAAATTCTATGGGATGAATTTGTAAACAGTATTTTACATCCAGAAAAAGATTAAAAATAATAATAAAACCTCTCGTGATTAAAAATTAGCCCTACAATTGGAAAATATGTTTCAGAATTCTTCTGAAAGATTTGGGCCTAATCATTTCCAATATCTTCCTGTTTTTGCAGTAAAAAACAATTACTTTATCAGCTAAATGGATTGAAAAATGAAAATTAAATGGACTCTGTGAAGCCTGGCTATTGTTGAGCTTTTAATATAAATGTGTCATTCCATCTGCCATCACAATAGACCTACCATTTGTTAAATTTGTTACGGGAAAATAATACCAACAATTCCAATGGAGAGGTTGCAGAAGACATTTTGATGACCATAAATACAAATATAATTGTTGAAGTAAACTCACAAGGGAAAAGATTAACATAATTGTACCAGGTCAGCCATAAAAAATCCAGCTTTGACAGACAGTAACCCCAACTACCAAATGGACAACAATGTCGTGATTTGGGAAAATCTAAGGACCAACTTTAACTGTAAGCTGTATACAGAACCCACAAGATGCTGTCAGATGTAAGAACTTTCATGTAGTTGAAGAAAAGGGAAAAACTTACATACGTTATTCATTCATGATGTGAGGATTTCTTTTAACAATAAGAAGGCATCTGTCACTTCAGATGGAAACCTATTATGAAGGAACAGTTTCTCTAGCATTGATACACATATAAAAATGCAACTATAGTCAGGCCAGATTTAATCGTGCCCCATTATTATACCCACTGGATAGCATCCGATGGATACTATGGATTACACACGAGTACGCCGCCGCCGCAGTGTGTAGAGATTTTATTGTTACCCCTCTAAAGGCTAGGGTATTCAAGGTAGACTTCTAAAATTTTCCATAAAATCTTGCCTGGGAATATTTTTGGCCTCATTTTGAAAAACAAGACGGCCACCACAGGCGTTTCTTTTCAGTCATGAAAAGTGCTTATATCTCCCTTATTATTGGTCCTAGAGGTTTGCAATGTGAAACCAACTTATAGGAAGTCATGGGCAAGGAATCTTCTGATGTGGTCAGATTTCACCTTGGACCCCTCCTTCAAGGTCAAACGAGGATAGCCAAATTTATAAGTGCTTATAACTCACTTATTATTGGTCCTAGAGGTTTGCAATGTGAAACCAACCTATAGGAAGTCATGGGCAAGGAATCTTCTGATGTGGTCAGATTTCACCTTGGACCCCTCCTTCAAGGTCAAACGAGGATAGCCAAATTTATAAGTGCTTATAACTCGCTTATTATTGGTCCTAGAGGTTTGCAATGTGAAACCAACCTATAGGAAGTCATGGGCAAGGAATCTTCTGATGTGGTCAGATTTCACCTTGGACCCCTCCTTCAAGGTCAAACGAGGATAGCCAAATTTATAAGTGCTTATAACTCGCTTATTATTGGTCCTAGAGGTTTGCAATGTGAAACCAACTTATAGGAAATCATGGGCTGGGAATCTTCTGATGTATTCAGATTTGACCTTGGGTCCCTCCTTTAAGGTCAAACGAGGATAGCAAAACTTAAAAATACTTATAACACGCAATGTGAAACCAACTTGTAGGAAATCATAGATTGGTAATCTTTTGATGTGGTCACATTTGGCCTTCAAACTCTCCTTCAAGGTCAAACGAGGACAGCCAAACTTAAAAGTGCTTATAACTCATTTATTATTGATCTTAGAGCTTTGCAATGTGAAACCAACTGAAAGGAAATCATGGGCTTTGAATCTTCTGATGTGGTGAGATTGACCTTGAGCCCCTCTTTCAATGTCAAACGAGGACAGCTAAACGTAATAGTGCTTATAACTCGCTTATTATTGATCCTAGAGGTTTGCAATGTGAAACCAACTTGTAGGATATCATGGGCTAGGAATCTTCCGATGTTGTTAGATTTGACCTTTTCCCCTCCTTCAAGGTCAAACGATGATTCACTGGTTTAGGTGAGTTGTCTTTCCAGTGGATACAAATTTGCATCGGTGGCAACAGCCATTGCCAGATACTCCACAAAATCAAATCATCTCCAGATCTTCTTGTGTTAAATATATCCTGAAACTTTCGTGAAAATTCATGCCTGGATTTAGGCTGTGTAATACCCACAAAGTTTAACACCAAAAACATAAATGTGTTACCATGGCAATAGTCATTGCTAAATGCTGCCCAAAACCTAATCAACTCTAGAACCTCTTGGGTAAACAAATCCTGAAAATTTGATGAAAATCTATGCATAAGTCTAGGATGTGGAAATCCCATAAACTTTATGGCCACCGCTGCCCAGATAAGTATAATTTGAGCCTTTATAGGCTGAATTAAAATTGGATCTGAAGATTTAAAAAATGATCAACATACAAAAACTGATGATGTTTAATATCCAGAAAAACTTCTATCATTAATAAAATGTCTTGTAATCTTCACCTTTGACCCTTTCTTTGCCATAAAGTTTTGGGGTTTTTTTGTTCCTCCTTGAACATTTTTGGTGTTTCAAGCAAAATATTAATTCCGATAGTTGAATAAAAATATATTTTGATAGCACTTCATATCTGTTCTAGCAGATTCTAAGGTGCATAAACAGAACCGTTATTCTAATTAATAGCTAATTATTCATATATAATTTGACCTGTTTATCTTACTTTAAAGGACTTCACAGAATGCTTCATGGGTTTGATGACAAGTCTGCCTCAGCCATTTGTACATTTGCCTATAGTGATGGAAAGCCAGGGAGTGAAGTAAAGCTGTTTGAAGGCAAAACACCAGGTACCATAGTAGAACCGAGAGGACCAAGGAACTTTGGCTGGGACCCTTGCTTCTTACCTGATGGCTTCACAGACACATATGCAGAGATGGACAAGGACTTAAAAAACAGCATTTCTCACAGGGGAAAGTCCTTAGAGAAGCTGAAAGAGTTTTTTCAACAGATTGACAGTGATTCGTGAGAGTTAAAGATTGCTTAAGCCATTTGTCGTAAATTTTACAGCATACTGCCTTTTTGCACCAAGTAGTTGCAGAATCTATTTCTTTGAATCTACAGGGAAAAATACTGTGGAATTATCAAGGGTAATTATAAATCACAGTGTAGATGTTGGACTCCCAAAGCAGGTATATATTTTGTAGGCAATCATATTGAAGGAAAGTAGAGATGTGTTGGTGTCACTGGTGTCCCAGTATTGAGACCATCTCAGCAGAATACCATTTACAACCAGCATCTCAGATGTTAGTCCATATTAGTGTGCTAGAACTTAATATATTAGAAACGAACCCTAAAAAAATAAGATGCGACAATACATTTTACACAGGTGAATATACATGTACATTAATCAGTAATATGATTTCAATGAATAGCATATCCATGGCAGTGAATGGAAAATTTGACACTCTGTTTCTGTATTTGATGGAATCCTTATTCAGAGATATTCAGAATGTTTTGAAATATAAAACTGTGTACTGAATAAAATTTTGGTAGAAATAACTTGTCTATTTGTGCGTTCTGCCTTCATACATTGTGTGCATCTCCAGTCTTTGTATTGAGCAATCTTTTGCACTCCCTTGCAAGAAAATGTTTCAAAAATGTTTTTTTATTGCATAAAAACGTACTTACTTAATCCCATTAAATGTTTACGTGACCTACCGTTTGGTCAAGGACACACTGTCTCGCCATTTTTTTATTGAAGTAGCACACCTAAACCCCAGCAGGCACCTGCTGTAAGTTGTCATTCTTATTTTGACCGCCGTGAAGTGCACACCACGTTCTTTTTGGCGCTTCAAAATATATTTTCATCATGGCTGACAAGCAACGAAAATGCGCAGTTTGTTCTCCTGATATGCTACCTTGGGATAACCACCAAGCTTGCATGAAATGCAGAAATGATAAAAAAGGAAAGGATAAATCTGTTACTGGTAAGGAATCAGATTGCTCTATTTGTGCGGACTCTCTGATAATACCTCACAAAAAGAAATCCACAAAGAGTAAGTCTTCTGATGAATTTGATGATTCATTATTGGATGAACCAACACCACCTAAATCCACTCCTGACACTTCCCTTCAGGAATTAATTAAGACCATGAGCAGTCAGTTGATGTCTCTTACTTCCCAGTTTGAGGAGTTTAAGCACAAAGACAAACCTTCCTCTTCTCAGAGAGATCCTTCTTTTCCACAGAAGCAGGGTATGTGTGCCCATGCCTCCCAGGCAAGACCTGATGCATCAGAAGGTAAACTTTCTGATGATTCCAACTTGCCTTCCAGAAAAAGGTCTAGGTCTCCTCAGGGTGAGGCAGATTCACATCAACAAGAATTGGACCCCTCCTATGTGGAGATGCTGAATGCCATTAGGGGTCTTCTCTCCTGCTTTCTCAAAGAAACCTTCTGAACAGGTCATCAGGAAGCAAAACTTAGCTTTACCTCCTGTTCAAGACATTATAAACGTGTGGGATTACAGATTTAGAAAGGCTTCAGGGACTACTTTGAAGGACAAATCTAGTTCAGAATCTTTGTTACAAGGTCAGTTTCTTGCCTTTAAAAGGCCAGATATGATCTATTACACAACCTCACCCCAAGAGAATCCTTTGAAGGCTCCAAAGCTGCCAGATTCATATTTTAACATTGCCAGAGTGAAAACTTTATCAGCCTCCATTTCTGTCCCAGCAAAACAGCATATTATACAGGAGACAGTTTGTAGAGAGAATGTGCAGATTTTACCACCAAGTCATACAGGGATGCGTCTAGAACCTTTGACTTCGGGAGATAATTTCACTCAAAAACTTCTCAGTCAGAAGGCAAGAAGTCTTTTCGTGACAAACAAATGCAGCCAAATACCTCTTATGCAGAGCGAGGTGGCAGAGGAGGAAAGAGGAAGTGACTGGCAGGGTGCAAGATTACAGGATTTTTGGCAGGTATGGTAAAAAAATCAAGCTCGTCCCAGAGTTGTAAGTTTACTACAACATGGCTATCGTCTAGATTTCAAAATTCTTCCAAAATTGTCAAAAATTCCGCTCATTTTGAGCGAATATCACAATGTAAACAAAGATGGCGCCCTCCACGAGGCAGTTCAGGCCATGCTTACAAAGAAGGTGATAGTTCATGTCAGGAAACCCACAACTCTGGGATATTACAGCAGACTGTTCCTGGTACCCAAACCCTTAAAAGGTGGAGACCAGTGATAGATTTAAGTATTTTAAACACTCATTTGCATGTACCAACTTTCAAAATGGAAACAGCCAAATCTATCAGGAAGTCTATTCGAATGGGGGAGTGGGTCACCTCAGTAGACCTGACAATCTCAAAAATATCTGAGATTTCAAACCAGAAAAGGGGTTTTCCAATTTCGGTCACTCCCTTTATGTGTAGCAACAGCTCCCCTAGCATTTACTCAGATAGTGAAAGAGGTAAAACTCATAGCTCAAGCCAGGAACCTCAGAATTCATCAGTATTTGGACAACTGGCTTCTTCGGTCACCCATGAAAGAACAATGTCTCATAGATTCCCAAAACTTGGAAAAATTGGTGCAAGAACTAGGCTGGCAAGAATTTTCAAAAAGTTGGAATTGGTACCCACGCGAAAACTGGATTTTCTGGGCTATCACTTCGATCTTCAGAGGGGTCTAGTCTTTCCAACCCAAAAGAAACTTGATCAGTTAAAAAATCAGACTGTTTCCATCAGAAAGTCTTTAGTCTTATCTCCAAGAAATCTGATGTCACTCATAGGGACATCAGCTTCCTTAGAAAAAACAAACCACTAGGAAGGTTACACATGAGACCTTTCCAGTGGTACCTGAAGTCACACTGGAAATTTCCCCAGTCACTGGACAAAAGGATCCCAGTAACAGGGAATCTTCTGAAGTATCTCAAATGGTGGGAGGATATACAGAATCTTATGGCAGGTGCTCCTATTCATCCTCATGTTCACAATACTCTGGTTTTCACGGATGCCCCCCAAAAAGGCTTGGGTGCTCACTTAAGTAAACGATTTAGTGTTAAGTGACCACTGGTCTAACAAGGAATCTCAGCTTCACATCAATATACTGGAGTTAAAAGCTGTTCTTCTGGCCTTAAAGGGTCTTCAAGAGCACTTGCAGTGCTTATCTGTTCAGACGACAGCACAGTAGTGTCTTATCTGAACAAAGAAGGAGGCACACATTCCATAGAAATGTGTGCTCTTATCTGGAGAATTCTGGCATTCACAAATCCCAGAAGGATCCAGATAAGAGCAAGACATGTACCTGGATCCCCAAATGTGATAGCAGACTCCCTATCAAGGAGGGACAAGGTCATACAAACAGAATGACCCCTTCACCAACAGATATTCAACCAAATTTGCAGAGTTTGGCACACACCAAAGGTAGACTTGTTTGCAACTCATCTAAATCACAAACTTCCAATTTATGTATCTCTTGTCCCAGACAAAGAGGCCTGGAAAATAGATACATTGAATATCTGTTGGGAAGACCTAGACGGCTATGTCTTCTGTCCAGTAGCCATCCATGCCACAAGTAATTAAAAAATAACATACCCATGCAGGATGATTGTACTGGTTCCAGGGTGGCCAGGGATGCCTTGGTTTTGAGATCTGGTGGATCTTTCGACCAGGGTACCCCTACAGCTCCCTCACTGGAAGACACTACTGAAACAACCACATTCCAACAGGTTTAACAACAACATGGAATACCTGAATCTTCATGTGTGGCTTCTGGATTCCAGGAATCCAATTCTGGAAGATTCTCATCTGAGGTGGCAGAAAGAATTCAGGCACCTCAGAGGGATTCCTCAAGAAAAGTCTATCAATCAAGGTGGGCCATTTATGGGGAATGGTACTCACAGAATCAGGTGGACTTCACCTCAACAACTGTTCCCCAGGTAGCTAAACTACCTGTTTACAGTTAAAAATCTCAAACCAGCCACAATTACTGGTTACAGAACAGCAATTGCTGATGCTTTGGGTTTTGAAGGCGAACTCATCTCAAAAAGTCTAGAGCTCAATAGACTTATTGCCAGTTTTACCAGGGATAGACCTAAACCAAATAGGTCCATACCTACATGGGACCTCTCCTTGGTCCTTCTGGATTTGACAAAACCTCATTTTGAGCCGTTATCTGAGACTCCTTTGAAGTGGCTAACTTACAAGACAGTGTTCCTGTTGGCTTTAGCCTCATGTAAAAGGAGTGATATACATGCTTGGACTCACTCTTCTGTCTCTTCAAGGAGAAATTGGTCAGAAGTCACTGTTTCTCCTCCAGCATTCCTGGCCAAAAACCAGTTGGCTTCGGATAGCAATAATTCCATAAAACCAGTAGTGATACCAGCTCTCATTACCATGTTGGACAGTACACTGGTGGAGGACAAGTCATTTTGTCCAGTTAGGGCCCTTAAAGTCTACTTAGACAAAACCAAATAATTAAGAAAGGGTAAGGCCCTTCTCTTTGTTCTCACTTAGGGAAGGTTATTCCAAAGAGAGCACTAGAATAACCATTTCTCAGTGGATAAAACAGACCATTCACACTTGCTATCAGTCTTCAGATATGACTGATCAACAGGTCACTCAGGTTAGAGCTCATGATGTTAGAGCTATGGCTGCATCACTTGTATTTAAAGGAAGTGTCTCCTTAGAGCAGGTCTTGAGCTCCTGTTACTGGAAGTCCCACAATACCTTCACAAACTTTTATTGGAAGGATATTTGCTAGGAGAATCATGATATCTTTAAGTTAGGTCCGATTATGTCTGCACAGCATGTAGTGAACAGTGGAGACTTAATAATTTACTCAGTTCTTTATTTTTGGGATTTATGGAGCTTGACTGGACTAGGATTATGATTATGGATATGATTTCAAGTATGGATGGTAGGGACAGCTGCACTCTTACTGTTGGAGTTCTAATTCAACTGGGCTCAGCTGACCTTTGACCCCTACACAATTGTACAGATATAATGATGGTGTTGAGAGCTATGATGTTTATGTATTTTGATGGTACAGCATGCTGCTTTTATTAATGGGCGAGTACATATTATTTAAAAATTCCAATTACAATAAAATTAACCAAATTTGTCACTTCACAACAGGTCACCTATCCTTCAGCTATCTAGGTCAGTTAATTATGTATAGCAATTTGGGTTGTTTCGTTGGCATCGGTATCTTGGTATCCAGTCCTAAATACTTAAATACCATGATGATACTGTACAACGGCCGCTAAATTTCCAGCATACATACAGAGCCATACAAATCTTTTGGGAGGTAATAGGAAACCATATGCAGATTTACTCCGATTTACCCCCTAGCCTCCTCCTATGGGTCAAACTGGCGTAATAAAATTACAGATTTTTAGTTTTTCGCTTATATCTCTTTTATTATTGCTTTTAGAACGTGTGAATATATTGGGAGGTAATAGGAAATCATATGCAGGAAGTCTAGAAAGCTGGTCAGATTTACCCCCTGCATTCCCCACCATGGGTCAAGCTGTGATCATAAAATCACAGATTTCATTGCGTTAATACATCTTACCTACCAGACGATAGCTATAGCCCGGCGCCAGCCGGTCCCGCCAAACGAAAGAAAAGACGTCCTGGGTTTCACCCCCGGCAGGACCGGTACACTACACTCCACTCGCCAGGTGGCCTAGTTCCTGCTTCACTCGCCAGAGGGACGTGACGTCATAGCATCTTTTTCGTTTGGCGCGATATTCAAAGTTTGAATTTTTGGAAACTCTTTTTATTTTGAGTATTTCTTAAGTTATACAGTGTGTTTTGTGTTACGATTTGTCAGTTAGTTGGATAAACTACCATGGCATCTCCAGGACAAAGGAAAGGAGCCTGCGGGCATATCATGGCTAATTTTGACCCTCATTCTCGTTGTGCCAGATGCAGAGATAAAGGGTTGGGCCAAGACCCGTGTGTTTTAAAGTTGCAGTGTGAGTTTTGTGACACTTTAACCCCTGAACAATTGCTCCAGCTTTCAACCCCTACGTACAAACTGCGGAAGGAGAAATCTAAAACCAAAGAAGCCCTTGTGGATCCGTCCACTGTCACTATCGTGTCGCAGGTGGAAGGTCAAGAAGTTGCTTCAACTTCTCCACCCCATGTTGCTGAGCAAGATCTCTCTTTACCTCCACCTATGTTCCGCCAAGAGTTAAAAGACTTGGACGAAAAGTGGTCAGTACGTATGGCCCGTCTGGAAGCACTCATTACTTTGGGGCAGCGTCCTTCACCTCAACCCTCCTTCTCACCGGTCAAGGCACCGGTACCGCATCAAGCTCCCGCGGGAGCTCTTTCTCAGGCACCTTTTCTCTTATCATCTGTCCCTTCCGGCCAAGCCGCCCCGGCTTTTGGCCCGGATAGGATAAAACCTAGTGCCACTGTCACTACCAGCTCAATAACTAGGACGTCTCCTCTAGAAGGCCTTTACTCTGAACAGGACCCGGAACCGGTATTCTCTCAACAGAGTTCTTCCGGCCCGGTGGCCTCTGCTTTGCCTCAACCTCCTCCGCAATCCAGCTTGTTCAAGTCAGCTCCGGAGCACTTTGAGGAAGGTGAGGTATCTGACCAAGAAGACGTCACTGACCATCCTGATCAAGAATCTCCAGACTTGGATAAGACATTGAGCGAAGATCAAAATTACAGAGAGACTGTTAGGGGAGTACGTGCTTTCATGGGCTGGTCACATATCCCAGATCTTGAGTATACTCCAAGTTCCAAGTCAGACAATCCCTGGATTGGCCACCGGGCACAACCTGTAGGCAAGGTCTCTATCGACTTACCACCAGAGGACTGGCTTTGTAAGAAACTTGAAAATTTAAATCTCGTCCTCATAGAAGGTTACCCGTCCAAGTCTACGGAACCGGGTGGACTTCATGTTGATCAGTATCTCCGCCCCCCCAAGTCTCAGGCAAGGTGGTACGGGATTCATCCCGCTGAAAATAAAGACATCACTAGGCCGGGAAAATATGTAACTACTTGGCCCAATGACGCGGCGAAGTTGAACAGTTCCTTTGCCCGAATTGGTAAACCTGCTCTTGCTTCATCCCAACCCACCTCCCGCCCTATTGCTCAGGATACGCTCCGGAAGTGGGAGAAAGCAGCAAAAGAGACCAGTTATATTTGTAACCAGTCCGCTGGTTTCAATAGGTGCATCACCAAGATACAGGACTCGTTTCAAGAACAGTTACAAATTCTTCAGACAGAGTTGGGAAAAGGAAAATCTTCCACAAAAGCTCAAGGTGCACTTGATGAATTACATTTCCTGTCTGCATTCAACCAAAATGTGAGTTTTGCGGTTGGCAAATCCCTCCAACACCTCTCAGATTTCACTTTTATACAAATGGCTAATTTAACTCTGGTCAGGAGGGATTCTTATCTTGAGCACCTAAAAGCTGGCGTCAAGCCAGATACCTTTTCCTCTCTCAGGAACTGTCCTCTACAAACCAGGGCTTTGTTTCCGGACGACATTATCCGGAGGGCGGAAGATGAAATAGCAGCATTTGAGTCACATAAGCGTACCAACCAGCCCGGTCCGGGCCGTGGTGGGTTCGCCGGCACTCAGAAAAAGCAACACCGTTACCAGCCATATTCAACATGGAAACAGGAGGATTCTGGAAACTCCGGGGCTCCCGGCAAAGAGATGCCTGCATGGAAAACATTTGGCAATCGCGGGAGAGCCCGTGGCAGAGGCAGGGGTGGTCAACCCGGTCGCGGTTCGCGCCCTGCCAGAGATGCTAAGGCGTATAAATGACAATCACTGCAAAGTTCCTCCGGAAGTAACATCCTGTCCGGAGTTTGGTGTTGTAAATGTAACAAAGACAAGTCTTCCTGTTCTTGTGAAAGACTCTGTAAATTGTCACAATGTTGTTCATCATGTACTTTCTGTAAAAAACATCAGGCAGCCGCAAAAGAAAGGCATAAGTCCAATCTTAAACTCACAAAATACAATAAAGTATGTGAAAAGTGCTTCTTTTGTAAATCACTGTGTCTTTGCCCCAAGTGTGTCAAATGTCCTCAGTGTTGCAAATGTCCAATCAGTAGGGGGACGCCTACAAAATTTTTGGAAAATATGGGCTCTCAAGGGTGCAAACCCGAAGGTAGTATCCATTTTGAAAAAGGGCTATGTGCTTCCCTTCAAGGTCAGACCTCCCTTAATAAGGGAACCCCTGATAGTAAGCGGCTATGCAAACCCCACCAGAGACTCCCACTTACAAGAAGCAGTGCAAGCTCTGATCAAGAAAAAGGCAGTAGAGAGGGTCAGGGTTCGAACCTCACTAGCCTTTTTCAACAGATTGTTCATTGTCCCAAAGCCGAACCAAAAGTGGCGGCCAATCTTGGATCTCAGTACCCTAAATCAGTTTTTATGCGTAAAAACATTCAAAATGGAGACTCCAGAGACAATCCGGACCTCTCTACGACAAGGCGAGTGGGTGTCATCAATAGATTTCAGCGACGCCTACTTCCACATTCCAATCCACTTCACATCCCGAAAATTCCTCAGGTTCCACTTCCAGAACCAGTCGTACCAGTTTCGGGCTCTTCCCTTTGGCCTCTCAACAGCTCCCAGGGAGTTCACTGCTGTGGTCAAAGAGGTCAAGTTAATGGCTCAGTCACGGGGTATAAGAATCCACCAGTACCTAGACGACTGGTTGATTTGAGCCCCTACCAAAGAATCTTGCCACCAGGGAACCCAGTCCCTCCTAGCCCTTTGCCAGGAGTTGGGCTGGATGGTAAACATGCAAAAATCAGAACTGGAACCCCAACAAGTCTTCGACTTTGTAGGCTACCAGTACGACCTGCTCAACGGACTGGTCAGACCGACTCAAAACCGTTGGGAAGCCCTTCAACAAAAAATAACAGGGCTATTGCAGAGGAGATCTTGCCAAGTGAGAACTTTCATGTCTCTTATAGGCCTTCTCACTGCGACAGAAAAACAGGTGACCCTAGGCAGACTGCACATGAGACCTATTCAGTGGCACCTCAAGAAACACTGGAGAGTCCCGGAATCTCTGGAAAAAGAGATCCCAATTCCGAGGTCTCTCCATCAGCACCTGCAGTGGTGGACCCAGGAGTCAAAGGTCCTAAAGGGTCAACCCTTACACCCCCTACAACACGCAATACAAATCTTTACAGACGCCTCAAAAGAAGGCTGGGGTGCTCACTTAGGCGACTTCACAGCAAGCGGGACTTGGTCAGTGCCCGAAAGCAAATTACACATAAACTTCTTAGAGCTAAAAGCCGTGTTGTTAGCACTAAAAAGATTCCAACACTTAGTGCAAGGAAAGGTCGTCCTGATTGCCACAGACAACACCACAGTTGTGGCATACATCAACAAGGAGGGAGGTATGAGGTCAGGTTCACTTTGTGCCCTTCTTTGGCGGCTCCTATGTTGGTGCAATCTCAGACAAACAGTACTGAAGGCCAGACATATTCCGGGCCGTCTGAATGTAATTGCAGACAAGTTGTCTCGCCAGGGACAGGTCATTCAGACAGAGTGGTCCCTCCATCAGGAGATCTTCGACACCCTTTGTCGAACTTGGCATTATCCCCAAGTGGACATGTTTGCAACAAGGTACAACTGCAAACTAGTCCGGTTTGTGTCCCCAGTTCCAGACCCGAAGGCCTGGTCAGTGGACGCTCTGACGCTGTCCTGGGAAAACCTAGACATGTACCTCTTTCCCCCAGTGTCTCTGATGGGGAAGGTGGTCAGCAAGCTGTCAGACCATTGGTATCACAGAGCAATCCTGATTGCTCCGGGATGGCCAAACATGCCTTGGTTTTGGGACCTAGTGGAGCTGTCGGCCATGGTTCCTCTTTGTCTTCCACACCATCCAGATCTAGTGACCCAACCTTTCAACAAGGCACGTCACAGGGATCTGACAAGCTTAAATCTCCATGCCTGGCTCCTAGAGCCCAGACCATCAAGGAGCAAGGGTTTTCTAGCCCAGTGGCGGCAAGAATTGAGGCGCCTCAAAGACGTTCAACCAGAGCAGTCTACGAGGCAAAGTGGGCCCTTTTTGTTAGATGGTGCGAAACAAGTCAGGTGGACTTCAGGAACCCATCTATAAAACAAATAGCAGATTTCCTCCTGCATCTTTTCCAGGAGAAGAATCTCCAGCCCAGCACTATTGATGGTTACAGGTCAGCCATTTCAGACAAACTGGGAAATGCCTCGGTTAATGTTGGCAAGGATGACAATTTGACTAGACTGTTAGACAGTTTTCACAGAGATAGACCCAAAGGGCGCCGGGGGGTTCCTGCTTGGAACCTCTCCCTGGTTTTACACCAGCTTACAAAGGCGCCTTTTGAACCGCTCAGAAAGGCTTCTCTAAAACACCTTACTTTCAAAACGGTTTTTCTCCTAGCCCTGGCTTCAGGAAAACGTAGGAGTGAGATTCACGCTTGGTTAAACAAAAATATCAGACACCAAGCTGACTGGTCCAAAGTTTCCCTCTACCCTTCACCAAGCTTCTTGGCGAAAAATCACTTGGCAAAAGAGGGACCAGAGTGCGTGGCCCCGGTGGTCATCCCGGCTTTAGCCCCCACTCTGGATAAGTCGTTACAAGAAGACAGATCCCTTTGCCCCGTTCGGGCTCTTCGCTATTACCTGGACAAAACCCAGGACCTAAGAACGGGAAAGGAGTTAGTTTTTGTTTCATTCAAACAAGGTTTTAACAAGGACATCTCTCCTGCCACTATCTCATCCTGGATCAAACAAACAGTAGTTTTGTGTTATGATCTTTCTGACCAAGATACCTTGACCCTACATCAGGTTAAGGCCCATGATGTTAGGGCATTTGCGGCCTCCAAGGCCTTTCAAGGTGGCATATCTCTGGACCAGATTCTAGCAGCATGCCACTGGAAATCCCACAACACCTTTACACAGTTTTACCTTAAGGATGTTGCCTGGGCAGATAAGGAGCTTTTTCACTTGGGTCCTGTGGTGGCTGCCCAGCAGATCCACCACTAGTCCCCTAAGCTTCTTTGTATATAATTTTATATAGTGTACATACTAGTTAGTTTTAGGTATAGGCTCACCTTTAGCCTCGACCTTGGCTTCTCAAAGTCGTTTACTTCAGAATAATCCTCTGGGTATAGGACTTTCCCCACTCTTCCAGGTTAACCGTGGAATTTCATTGCCTTGAACTCTTACTCTCTTCCTCCCCTCAGAGCAGTCAAAAAAGGGGGGGGGGGGGCAGGTGGGTCTAGTTACCCTCGAGACTAACATGTCTCCTCAAAAGGGCTAGAACCTCACACCTAAGCACAATATAAGAGTTCTCTCTAATCCTCAGAAGGCTGCCCTCCTTCCACTGGGTAGTTATTCTAGCTATCGTCTGGTAGGTAAGATGTATTAACGCAATGAAATTGCAAATTTTAATTAGTAAATTAAATTTTTATTAGTTAATACCTTACCTACCAGACGGGAAATTCCCACCCAACCTTCCCCGCTTTCAGCCTTACAATTCAACCTTAGGGACAAAAAAGATGCTATGACGTCACGTCCCTCTGGCGAGTGAAGCAGGAACTAGGCCACCTGGCGAGTGGAGTGTAGTGTACCGGTCCTGCCGGGGGTGAAACCCAGGACGTCTTTTCTTTCGTTTGGCGGGACCGGCTGGCGCCGGGCTATAGCTATCGTCTGGTAGGTAAGGTATTAACTAATAAAAATTTAATTTACTAATTAAAATTTGCAATTTTGTGTTTTGGGCTTTTATTAAACTTGCTTGTTTGTATTCAGGTGATAGGGGAGAGAGAGATGGTCTGCCGGCTCCCGCATTTTTTGTTGCAAATAGCTCGGCAATCACTAGGCAGATTCTCTTCAAATTTAGCACATGTATGCAGTAGCCCTGGGAAAAATTTCTGAACATGGTGTCATGACATTTCCACCTATCAGAGAAGTCACATAACCAATTCATGTTTTTCAAAGGGGTGTGATTGTCCGGATGATAACTTAAACAGCACTTCACCTATTCACATGAATTGGGCAAGTAGGTTTGTGATATAGATGTCTGGAAATCATTAACTTTTGGAAGTGATCTGATACAAAATAGGTGACTTATTTAGGATTACCTGCCATGATTTTTCTTGATGATGAAAATGAAAAATATTAAATATATCAGAAACAGTGCGAGATAGAGCAATTTGGGCAAAATTTTGGGCCCCTCAAGGTATCTGCACAGTAAACTGGCGATTTTTCCCCAAAATCATTTTTCAGCCATTTTGGCCGGCCATCTTGAATTTCTGTGTGAAATGCAAAAACGCATTTTTCTCAGAAACGGTGTGAGATAGAGCAATTTTGGTGAAATTTTTGACCCCCAGTTATTTGTTGTGTCAACTGCTGATTTTCCCTAGAAGCATTTTCGCACCATTTTTGTCGGCCATCTTGAATTTCTGCGTTAATTACAAAAATGGTGCGAGATAGAGTGATTTCAACAAAAAAATTTTATCCCCATCATACCCGCAGTTATCTGGCGACTTTTTCTTCAAAATCGTTTTCCCACCATTTGTAGTGGCCATCTTGAATTTCTGCGTAAAATGCAAAAATGCATTTATCTCAGAAATGGTGCGAGATACAATGATTTTGTCTAAATTTATTACCCCAAGGGTATCCACAGAGTCATCTGGCTTTTTCCCAAAAAATGGTTTTCCCCTAAAAAGTAAAAGCACATTTATCACTGAAACCTCGTAATTTTGCATAAATAGAAAAACATATTAAACAGAGGAACATAGTCAATGTAACAATCATTAATGATCATTGGGACGCTTTGTTTTTACTGCTTTTATCCCTTTTTACCCCACAGCCCTTAAGGGCTGTCAGGGTATTGTTATCACCCATGGTGTTCCCAATGGGCAGACAGTCGGGAGGGTGGGCGATGGGAAAAAGTTTGTCCATGCTGTATCTCAGAAACCGTAAGGTTTAGAAAGTGGTTAAGAGTTGTAGGTGCGCAATGTCATGGTGTGACCTTGATTTGACCTTTGGCCTTGCCATGGTGATCTTTGAATGTCAACTTTGTGCTAGGTATATCTATGCAGCACATGGCAGACACTATTTTTGTACAGGGTGCCAAAATGCCCCTCCTGGGCCCGGACTCTTATCTGGACTACCGTAAACGGGGAGTCAAGCCTGATATTTTATTGCGAAAAATACACTTACCATTTCCTGACCATAGCTATTTGTTGGTGCCATCCAACTCACTGGCCAACGTTGAGAAACGTTTTATACTACCTTAAGAAGCCAGTGAGTGAGTGTGGAAGTAGGAAGCCCCCCAATGGTCATGTGACCACGCCAATAGGCGCCATTCATTGTTTTTGTTGGCCATCCTTGAGTGTGGATGTGTATTGGAATCTTTCGTTTTTTCTGGAAGTTTTCTGGAATTATTGTGGATTTTGACTGTTCTGAGGTAAGGCATATGTTATAACAATGTCTTCCCAGGATAAAATTAAAAAAGGACAGAGGAAAAGTGCTTTTTGTGGCCATTTTATGGCAGAATGGGATGAGCACCATTATTGTCCTAAGTGTAGGGATGACTTGAAGGGTGACGATCCCTGTGCTAATTCTCAGGATTGTGTGATTTGTTCAACCTTTTCTGAGGATCAGAAAAAGAAAATTAGGAATAGAAACAGATACAAGAGCAAGAAGGATCAGAATTCATCTGTTTCAGTGGACAATGGCGGTAAAGAAGGGAGTATTGATGATTCTTTGTTGGACGAGGATGAAGTTTCTTTTACTATGTCTTCCCAAGTTCCTGTTTCTCAGAAAAATAGATCTTTGGAAGATAAATTAGACAGATTTTTTCAGTGAGTTTGCAGTTTTATCACAAAGAATTCAGTCTTTGGAACAGAAAGACTCTGAAACTACCGGCAGTCATGTTAGCTCCGGTAGGGACAGTGTACAAGTTGCTAAGCAACCGGTGGTGAGATCTAAATCTCAACCGGTTTCTTCTGCGAGTTCTTCCCTCCCGAAAAGATCTGCTACCATCACCAGGTCTGAATTTGATCAGCAGTCTACATCCGGTCAGGGGTCAGATGAAACCGGTGGTGTGGCATCATGTAGAAAGAGATCTTATGCTCAGTCTTCTGATGAACCGGATCCGGATCCTGAGGGTGATTTTCGCTCTAGGGAAGAAGATTCTCCAGGTTATACTGAAACTTTGGAAACCATTAAAAAGTGGCTTGATTTAGAGGTCAAGAATGTGGAATGTTTTGTACCTCCATCAGTTTTTTCAAGCAGAGATCAGGTCAAGAAGTCTGTGCAACAGTCTATGGCTTTGCCTCCTGCTCAACCTTTAGTAGAACTTTGGAAATATAAGGAGTTCTCGGCTTTGGGCAGCAATGATGTTGATGATGCTGATCCTCATCACCCTCCTTTATCCAGGGGTCATTTTCTTAATTTTCCTAAACCTCAGATGAAGTTTTACCAGGTTTCTCCACAGTCCTTTTCTTTGGCTGCTCCCAGGATTCAGGATGCGTTTAAGAACATTGTAACTCCTCCATATCAGCCACCTTCTTCACTTTCAGTGCCTTTGAAACAATATTTGACTTGGGAGACTGTTTCTAGGGAAAATATTCAAATTCTAAACCATGTCTTTTGGTTTAAGGCAGCCATGGAAAAAGCTACTAATGAGATGTTTACTGAATTGGACAAAATGAAGGATTCTTCTGATCAAGAAGACATTCAACAGAGTATGAATTTTTTGCAAAATTGTTTGCAATTGCAGTCAACAACTATGGGATGTTTAGGCAAAGCTTTGGATGATGTTTTAGATACCTCCATGACTTTTGCTTCAAATTTATTACTGAACAGAAGGGATAATTTTTTGAAGCTCTGTCACAGGGATGTGACCGATAAAGATGTGGCTAGATTGAGAAATGCTTCTCTTACAAAAAAAGAACTGTTTAATTCAAAGGTTTTAGCTGAAGTCGAACAAAACTTCATTCAGTGGAGTCAGATAAACCGGGAGCCGGCTTTTAAGAAACACAGAGGTGAATCCTATGGTTCCCGTTCTTTTGCGGATTCAAAGAAAGAACAGCCACAAAACAGGTACCAGAATGCAGCGTTTCAAAATTTTCGACCTCAAGGCAAGCAAAATGATCAAAACAAAAGACAATCTGGCTCCTACAACTCCAACAGAGGCTCTGCCCGAGGGGGTAGGGGCAGGAGGAAGTGACTGCATGGAGGTGAGTTCAAAGTATCCTGGTGCCCGTTTAGAAGGTTATTGGAAAGTGTGGGAAAACTTCAAGGTACATCCGAGGGTAGTTCTTGTTTTAAAACAAGGTTACTGTCTTCCATTCAAACAAAAACCACCACTGACCCGGTTTCCGGCAATCAAAAGCAGTTATACAGCTCCAGTAAAACAGAAAGCTTTACTGGAAGCGGTTCAACAAATGGTTCAAAAAAGGGCAGTGGTTCCGGTTCAAAACAAGAACTCTCTCGGATTTTACAGTCGTTTGTTTCTGGTTCCAAAACCAGAAAACAAATGGCGGCCAGTTATAGATCTCAGTGTGGTAAATACGTACTTGCATGTTCCCACCTTCAAAATGGAAACCGCGGAAGTCATTCGGGCTTCTCTTCAGGTAGGGGAGTGGGTGGCTTCGATAGACTTAACCGACGCTTACTTCCATGTACCCATACATCCCAAGTTTCAGAAATACCTTCGCTTTCATGTGGAGGGTCAGGCTTACCAATTCAGAGCCCTACCCTTCGGGATCGCCACTGCTCCATTGGAGTTCACTCGAGTAGTGAAAGAAGTCAAGTTCATAGCTCTTTCACAAGGGGTTCGAATCCATCAGTATTTGGACGATTGGCTAGTAAGAGCCAAAGATCAGGTCTCTTGCGCTCGAGATGTTCAAAAATTGATCACTCTGGTCGGAAAATTGGGTTGGATTGTCAATTTGAAAAAATCAGAGCTCAATCCCACTCAGGATCTCGAATTTCTGGGTTATCGCTTCAATCTTCGAGAGGGTTTGGTCTACCCAAATCAAAAGAAATTGGACAAGCTCAAAATTTTGGCAGTTTCCATTTTGCAAGGTCACAACACTACTCCAAGGAAGCTCATGTCACTAATTGGGGTCATGGCTTCCATGGAGAAAACAGTTCCTTTGGGTCGGATCCATATGAGACCGTTTCAGTGGTTTCTGAAGACCAACTGGCAGTTTCCCCAGTCATTGGACAAGGTGGTCCCAATTTCTCAGTTGATAAAGGACCATCTGGCTTGGTGGATGGATCCTCAGAACTTACTCAAGGGTTCGAATCTGCATCAGAAAGAACACAACATTCTGATGTTCACAGATGCATCAGAGAAGGGTTGGGGGGCTCACTTGAACAATTGTACTGTAAGTGGGTTCTGGCAGCCATCAGAAAAAGACTTCCATATCAATATTTTGGAAATGAAAGCTGTTTTTCTAGCTCTGAAACATTTTCAAGGACAATTAAGGCAAAAAATAGTGTTGGATTCTTCAGACAACTCAACTGTGGTCTCCTATATCAACAAGGAAGGAGGCACTCACTCCTTCGAAATGTGTGCTTTGATGTGGAGAATTCTGGCTTGGTCCAATGCCAGGGAGATCCAGATCAGGGCCAGACATATTCCAGGGAATCTCAATGTGATAGCAGATTCCCTGTCCAGGAGGGACAAGGCCATTCAGACAGAGTGGTCTTTGCATCCTCAGGTCTTTCAAGAAATTTGCCAAGTTTGGCACAAGCCAATGGTGGATCTGTTTGCCACCAGCTTGAATGCCAAGCTTCCAACCTACGTATCTCCTGTCCCAGACGACAAGGCCTGGCAGATAGATGCATTGAACATCTCTTGGGAGGCTCTGGACGCCTATGCTTTTTGTCCAGTAGCCATTCTTCCCCAGTTAGTTCAGAAGATGATCACCTACAGGTGCAGGCTCATTGTGATAGCACCAGGGTGGCCGGGGATGCCTTGGTTTTGGGATCTGGTGGAATTGTCAGTCAAGATTCCACTAAGGCTTCCTCAAATGCACAATCTCCTGAAGCAACCCTTCAGTCTCAGATTCCACAAGAATCTGGAGTATCTGAACCTCCATGCTTGGTATCTGGACTCTTACAAGAAGGTCAAGGAGGATTCTCTGTTGAGGTGGCAGACAGAATTAAGGCACCTCAGAGACAATCCTCAAGGCGAGTATATGATTCAAGGTGGGCCATATTTCAAAAGTGGGCCCAGGAGAATCAGGTGGATGTCACAAAACCAACTATTCCTCAGATAGCTGATTTTCTGAATCATCTTTTCACTGATAGGAACTTGAAACCTAGAACTATTGCTGGTTATAGAACCTCAGTAGCAGATGGGTTAGGCTCTGCAGGTCAAATGGTTTCTCAAAGTTTGGATTTGAACCGTTTGATTGCTAGTTTTCATAGGGACAGACCTTCAGCAAATAGGTCTATTCCTAACTGGGACTTGTCCTTGGTCCTACTTGCCCTCACTCGGGCTCCTTTTGAACCTTTGGGTAAAGCTGATCTTAAGATTTTGACTTTTAAGACAGTTTTTCTGTTGGCTCTAGCATCTGGTAAAAGGCGTAGTGAGATTCATGCTTGGACTTTTGACTCCTTCAGTAGGAAGAGGGACTGGTCTCAGGTGACTTTTTCGCCTTCAACTGCTTTCATAGCTAAAAATCAGTTGGCTTCTGAGGGTCCTTTGGCTATTCAACCGGTAGTGATCCCTGCTTTGAAACCTACATTGGATCCTTCCTTGATTCAGGATAAGTCTCTTTGTCCAGTGAGAGCTTTGAGATATTATCTTGACAAAACAAAAGATCTCAGGAAAGGCAAGAAACTTCTTTTTGTAGCTATTAAGGAGGGCTACTCAAAAGATATCTCTAAGGCTACTATATCTTCTTGGATCAAACAGTCTATCATTTTGGCCTACCAAAAGTCTGATCAGGAGGTTCAAAATGTTTCCCAGGTCAAGGCACATGAGGTTAGAGCTTTGGCTGCCTCTTTGGCTTTTTAGGGAGGAGTTGCTCTAGATGAGATAATGGCTTCTTGCTTTTGGAGAAGCCATTCAACGTTCACAAATTTTTATCTGAAAGATTTGTGCTGGCATAATGGTGATGTAATGAAAATTGGGCCTGTGGTGGCGGCTCAACATGTTGTAAATTGTTAATAGGTAATGCCATTATTAGTATTATGTTATTATAATGTCATTATATTTGGACTATGTTATTGTATTTTGAAGCCAGTGTTTGTATTGGGTTCTTATATTTGGCTTCTTGTTTTTCAGATGAGTTCTGAGATGGGTGTACAGCTGTAAATATTCCAGTTTCCCGTTAGTTGCTGTTTTCTTGATGTTAGTGGTGGTGGTATGAACAGTATCAATAGATGGATTATGGCTTCCACAATAATACTCAACAAGTCGGCTTCCTCGTGTTTGAGGTGAGTCTGGGTATGAATGCTTGTATGCTTGTGGTGTGCTTTATTACTGTTCATTTGGTTTGTAACTAGGGTCTTTATATTCTAGTACTACCCGCCATCCATGAAGGCTGTATTCAGCTATGGTCAGGAAATGGTAAGTGTATTTTTCGCAATAAAATTGAAAAATTTTGTTGTAATTTTAATTTTTATTAGATAAATACTTACCATTTCCTGACCAGGATAGTCCCCCCCAGCCTCCCCGCGGATTCAGTACTAGGTTACTAGGGGTGAGCTTTGCAACAAAAACAATGAATGGCGCCTATTGGCGTGGTCACATGACCATTGGGGGGCTTCCTACTTCCACACTCACTCACTGGCTTCTTAAGGTAGTATAAAACGTTTCTCAACGTTGGCCAGTGAGTTGGATGGCACCAACAAATAGCTATGGTCAGGAAATGGTAAGTATTTATCTAATAAAAATTAAAATTACAACAAAATTTTTCAATTTGGTGCTCCCTCTGGAACAACCCTATTCACCACTCAGCTTTATTCCCTGATCCAGTCATCACAAAGGCTGAAGAGGACATTGCAAAATCTGATAAGTTTCAATTTAATCTCCTACAGAGTTTACAAAAAGTGTACTGACTGTTACTCTTTGTGTTATTGATCAGTGTTCTGATAGTGTTAAGGTTTTTATTATGTCAGCTGACTTGTCAGTCAGCTGACATTATGTCGTCACTCTGCGGCGTGGGCGTACGCGTCCGCGTGAACAACTTCTCCTCCAAAACTACAAGGCCTAGAGACGTGCTGTTTTTTTTAAAAGATACCTTATCTATCGAGGATGAAAAATTGTTCAAGGCATGCAAATCTGTCTGTTCGTCTGTTTGCTAGAGACATTACAAGGGGGGTACCCCCACCAAAAGTGTGAAAATTTCAACACTTAATCACAATTTTCTCAGTGACTATTGCAGGGATTTCTCTCATATCTTGCATATATGTACTAGGCCAGAGGTAGATTCTCTTGTGTGAGTATGAGACCTGGATCTGTCTTACTTTTTTTTTAATAAATTTTTTTAATAATTTTTAATGCATTAAAATTCATGAAATCATGCACAAAATCATTTATAACTTGAAAAGTGTTGCATTTAGAGCATTTTGTTAAAATATGTTATTCAGCTACTTTTTTCATAGCTACAATATGGTAAGTTGGGTGCCTGTCTCAATAGCTAAGTGAGTAATAGCTACTTTTGGGCTTTTCAGTAACTTCCATCATGAGTAAAATCACTTGTAACTTAAAAACTATTGCATTTAGAGAATTTCGTATAAATATGTTATTCAGCTACTTTGGGGTCAGCTATAACATAGTAAAATTTTAGACCTGTAGCTCATGGCATAGCTGAGTAATAGCTACTTTTAGGTTATCACTGTTGAGTAAATCGCTTATAACTTCAAAACTATTGCATTTAGAGAATTTCGTATAAATATGTTATTCAGCTACTTTTGGGTCAGCTATAACATAGTAAAATTTCAGACCTGTAGCTCATGGCATAGCTGAGTAATAGCTACTTTTAGGTTATCACTGTTGAGTACATCGCTTATAACTTGGAAACTATTGCATTTACAGTATTTTGTTTCAATATGTTATTCACCTATTTTGGGATCAGCTATAACATAGTGAAGTTTCAGATCTGTGGCTCATTGCATAGCTGAGTAATAGCTACTTTGAAGTTCTCATTATTGAGTAAATCACTTGTAACTTAAAACCTATTGCATTTAGAGAATTTCGTATAAATATGTTATTCAGCTACTTTTGGGCCAGCTATAACATAGTGAAATTTCAGATCTGTAGGTCATGGCATAGCTGAGTAATAGCTACTTTAAAGTTCTCACTATTGAGTAAATCAGTTGTAATTGGAAAACTATTGCATTTAGAGAATTTCGTATAAATATGTTATTCAGCTACTTTTGGGTCAGCTATAACATAGTAAAATTTCAGACCTGTAGCTCATGGCATAGCTGAGTAATAGCTACTTTTAGGTCATCACTATTGAGTAAATCAGTTGTAACTTGAAAACTATTGCATTTACAGTATTTTGCTTAAATATGTTGTTCACCTACTTTTGGGTCAGCTATAACATAGTAAAATTTCAGACCTGTAGCTCATTGCATAGCTGAGTAATAACTACTTTGAGGTTCTCACTATTGAGTAAATCAGTTGTAATTGCAAAACTATTGCATTTAGAGAATTTCGTATAAATATGTTATTCAGCTACTTTTGGGTCAGCTATAACATAGTGAAATTTCAGATCTGTAGGTCATGGCATAGCTGAGTAATAGCTACTTTGAATTTCTCACTATTGAGTAAATCAGTTGTAATTGGAAAACTATTGCATTTAGAGAATTTCGTATAAATATGTTATTCAGCTACTTTTGGGTCAGCTATAACATAGTAAAATTTCAGACCTGTAGCTCATGGCATAGCTGAGTAATAGCTACTTTTAGGTCATCACTATTGAGTAAATCAGTTGTAACTTGAAAACTATTGCATTTACAGTATTTTGCTTAAATATGTTGTTCACCTACTTTTGGGTCAGCTATAACATAGTAAAATTTCAGACCTGTAGCTCATTGCATAGCTGAATAATAACTACTTTGAGGTTCTCACTATTGAGTAAATCAGTTGTAATTGCAAAACTATTGCATTTAGAGAATTTAGTATAAATATGTTATTCAGCTACTTTTGGGTCAGCTATAACATAGTAAAATTTCAGACCTGTAGCTCATGGCATAGCTGAGTAATAGCTACTTTTAGGTCATCACTATTGAGTAAATCAGTTGGAACTTGAAAACTATTGCATGTACAGTATTTTGCTTAAATATGTTGTTCACCTACTTTTGGGTCAGCTATAACATAGTAAAATTTCAGACCTGTAGCTCATGGCATAGCTGAGTAATAGCTACTTTGAGGTTATCACTGTTGAGTAAACCGCTTATAACTTGGAAATTATTGCATTTAGAGTATTTTGTTTCAATATGTTATTCACCTATTTTGGGGTCAGCTATAACATAGTGAAGTTCCAGACCTGTGGCTCATTGCATAGCTGAGTAATAGCTACTTTGAAGTTCTCACTGTTGAGTAAATCAGTTGTAATTGGAAAACTATTGCCTTTACAGAAATTTGTGCAAATATGTTATTCAGCTACTTTTGGGTCAGCTATAACATAGTGAAATTACAGACCTGTAGCTCATGGCACAACTGAGCAATAGCTATTCTCAGGCACTGACTGTTGAGTAAATCGGCTATAACTTGAAAAATATTGCATTTGGAGTATTTTGTTAAAATATATTGTTCACCTACTTTTGGGTTAGCTATAACATAGTGAAATTACAGACCTATAGCTCATGGCATAGCGGAGCAATAGCTATTTTCAGGTTCTCACTATTGAGTAAATCAGTTGTAACTTGAAAACTATTGCATTTACAGTATTTTGCTTAAATATGTTGTTCACCTACTTTTAGGTCAGCTATAACAGAGCAAAAATTCAGACTTGTAGCGCATTGCATAGCTGAGTAATAGTTACTTTGAGGTTCTCACTCTTGAGTAAATCAGTAGTAACTTGAAAACTATTACATTTAGAGTATTTTGTTAAATATGTTATTCACAGACGTTTTGGTCAGCTATAACATAGTGAAATTGCAGACCTCTATGTCATGGCATAGCTGAGCAATAGCTTCTTTCAGGTTCTCACTGTTGAGTAAATCATTGTATCCAACCTGTAGGAAATCATGGGCTGGGAATCTGTTAATATGGTCCGATTTGACTTTGGAACCCTCCTTCAAGGTCAAATGAGGATAGCCAAACATAAAAGTGCTTATAACTCGCTTATTATTGGTCCTAGAGGTTTGGAATGAAAACCAACCTATAGAAAATCATGAGCTGGGAATTTTTTGGTGTGGTCGGATTTCACCTTGGACCCCTCCTTCAAGACAAATGAGGATAGCCAAACTTAAAAGTGCTTATAACTCGCTTATTATTGGTCCTAGAGGTTTGGAATGGAAAACCAACCTATAGAAAATCATGGGCTGGGAATCTTTTGGTGTGGTCGGATTTCACCTTAGGCCCCTCCTTCCAAGTCAAACGAAGATAGCCAAACTTAAAGTGCTTATAACTCGCGTATTATTGGTCTTGGAGGTTTGGGATGGTAAACCAACATATAGGAAATCATGGGCTGGGATTCTTTTGGTGTGGTCAGATTTGACCTGGGACCCCTCCTTCAAGGTCAATTGAGGATAGCCAAACTTACAATTGCTTAGAACTCGCTTATTATTGGTCCTACAGGTTTGGGATGGTAAACAAGCTACAGGAAATCATGGGCTGGGAATTTTTTTGTGTGGTCGGATTTGACCTTGGACCCCTCCGTCAAGGTCAAACAAGGATAGCCAAACTTAAAAAGTGCCTATGACTCACTTATTATTGGTCCGAGAGGTTTGGGATGGTAAACCATCCTAAATTCTTTGGCTGGGAATCTTTTGGTATGGTCAGATTTGACCTTTGGACCCCTTCTTCATGGTCGAACGAGGATATTGCATTTATAGTATTTCTCTAAATATTTTTAACCTACTTTTTACACTTAAACAATTACCTTGTTACTTTATTTCATAATACCATTTGCAGGGCACAACTTTTTTGTCCTTTTCTTCTGTCAGCTTCGGAATATCTTTCGAACATGCTGTTCAGTTACCATTTACTGTATATTACTGTATTTACTGTACAGCCCTTTCCCTGATAATTATGCTTTCCTCTCATTATCACCATCACAAATCAAAAACATTCAGTCAGCTGACACAGTGCCCGTTCACGGGCACTCTCCTCTTGTTTTCAGACATAACTGATAATTTGATAGAACAAAATCATTGTAATTCATGTACTTAATATGTTTTTTGAGGGCATCCACAAAAAAGAGTAAGCCACGCACTGACCAGAAACAGAATAAAGCCTGTAAATCATGCTTCTTTTGTAAATCACTTGTGTTCTGCTCCTTCTGTAGAAAGTATGTACGTTGTCCAAAATCTACCAGTGGGAGGATGTCTGAAGGATTTGCGAGCCAAGAGTAATGTCAATTCTGAGAGATGGTTACAACCTTCCCTTGAGGGTCAAAACCTCCCTTAACCAGAAACCTATTGGTCAAATGCAGTTATGCCAATCCCCTCAGGAACAGCTACCTGCAGGAGGCGTTGCATCCCATTTGGACAAGCAGGCCATAATACAGGTCAAGGTTCAATCCTCTCAGGCCCTTTACAACTGTCTTTTCTTGGTCCCCTAGCCAACAACAAGTGGCATCCATTCTAGACCTCAGCTTTCTGAACAAGTTCCTGACGGTCAAACCTTCAAAATAGAGACCCTGGAATCAATAAGACTGTTGTTGCAAACAAGAGAATGGGTCACATCCCTAGACTTCAGCAACGCCTACTTTCACATCCTAAAAAAGTCGCAGCTCAAGAAAGTATCTCGGATTCCAATGTCAGTCAGACCTTCCAGTTTACAGCTCTACCCCTTTAGCATATCCACAACTCCCATGGAGTTTACTGTAGTAGTAAAGGAGGTCAAACTCATGGCTCATGTTCATTATTTATGAATTCACCAATACCTGGACGACTTGCTCATCAGGGCCCAGGACAACAGACTTGTTACATGCCTTGCCCTTTGTCAGTAACTAGGCTGGATTATCATTTGTCAACCTACAAAAATCAGAATTGGAAAGATGGGAAGCTCTGAATACCGAGATAAAGACTCTTAGCTCAACCAAACTGTACAGTGAGGCAATTCATGTCTCTGACAGTCCCTTCAGGCTGTCGCCATGTGAGACCTATTCAGTGGCACCTGAAAGCAAACTGGCATGTGCCAGAGTCTAGAAAAACGTCTCTCACAGGCACCTTGACTGGTGGCTCCAGGAGGAAAATGTCCTGTCAGACCAGCCGCTGCACCCACTGCAAAAGATGCAGCAAATCTTTCCCATCGCATCAAACATAGGTTGGGGTGCTCACTTAATTTTTTTTTTACAGCCCAACTCTCAAATTACTGACATTCCTCAAACTGAAAGACAGAGGCTCAAGGATGACCATTTATCAACTTTCTTGAGGTTCTTAAACCTGCCACTGGGGATAGGACCCAATGACAGGACCGCCATTTTAAGTGGTCATCCGAGCCACTATGTATCTGTCTGTACCTGGGATTAAACCTACTTCCTCTGTGTTCCTGGACAAGTGTGTTACCCACTAGGCCACAGTGGCAGATAAAGAGACTTAATCCACATCAATTTTCTGCAATTGAAGGCAGTTCTTCTGGCTCTGAAACGCTTCAAGCACCTTTGCAGGAACCCGGCTGCCCTTATAGCTACAGACAACACCAAGACTGTTGCTTACATTAACAAGGAAGGGAGTATGAAATCAGGCTGTCTTTGTATCCTGCTTTGGAGACTGTTGTCCTGGTGCAACCTGAGGAATATTCTACAGGCATCCAAACATCTCAGGTCAACTGAATGTGATTGCAGATAAGTTATCTCATCACAATCAGGTGATCCAGACAGAGTGGTCTCCACCCGGGGATCTTTGACCAGATCTGCAAAAGGTGGTACACACCCGGATTGATCTGTTTGCCACCAGTTATTCAAAGAAGCTGCCCCAGTTTGTGTCCCTGGTCCCGGACAAGAAGGCCTGGGAAGTGGATGTTCTGAGCCTATCATGGGCGGGTCTGGACGGGTCAGCCTTTCTCCCAACCCCACTGAAAGCGAATGTCACAAACAAGATTCTCAGCCATGAATGTCGGAAAATAATTGTGATAGCCCCAGGATGGCCAACATGTGATATAGGGATCTAGTGAGCCTGTTGTCCCAGATACACCTCAGCCTGCCCAACCGGGCCAATCTTCTAGCTCAGCCATTCAACGGCAGCCTTCACAGGGATCTACTCAATCAGAATCTTCATGTTTGGTTCCCCAAGCCTCAACCATCAGAGTCCAGGGCATCTTTGATCAAGTGGCAGAACGAATTGAGGCCCCTCAATTGAGGCTCAACCAGAACAATCTAAAAAGCAAAGTGGTGCAAATCGCATCAGGTGGACTTCAAGGCACCATCTATAACCCAGATAGCTTACATCCTCCTGTACCACTTTCAGGAGAAGAAGCTTCAGCCATCCGCCGTAGATAGTTACCGAACTGTAATAACAGATAAAGTTGGCAATTCCTCTTTGAGATAAGCAAGGATGAGAACCTTACTTGGTTACTGGACAATAGCCACAGGAATAGGCCCAAATGTTGTAGGGGCATCCCCCCTGGAACCTATCCCTGTTAGCCAGGGACCCTTTCAAACCTCTCCAAAAGGCTTCCTTGAAACACCTAACCTTCAAAACTGCATTCCTGTTAGACCTTGCATCAGGAAAGCGTAGAAGTCAGATCCATGCCTGGATGAACAGAAACATTTGCCTTGACAAGACTGGACAAAAGTTTTCTTTTTTTGCCATGTTTTTAGGCAGGTTGCGTGTAACCAACCCGCCTATTAGATTGAGGTGTCCGACGTCCGTCTGTCCATCCACATTTTCGTTTGAGACTATTTTTTAATTCGATTGTGTCTTGTTTCAACATGCTACTCATGTCGATTGTGGGTGAAGTGCACCTTAGGAATACCCCAAATTAAAATATGAAACAAATCGGCAAAGTTAGATCTAAATATAATGAGGCTTAATCCTTTCAACGCTGTAAGGGTATAAGGATGGGGGGGGGGGCAAGCCATATATAGTGGTATCCTTATGATATGGTTGAGCCGTATTATAAAATTTAGCAATTATTAACACTTTATTTTCACAAGTAAATGCAAATTTTTGTACATAAAATGCGCCTTCTGTTAGGTTATTTGGGTAGTTGTCAATTCAAAAAGTTTGCACTTGAAAATTATAATCAGTCATTTTGCTTATAATCATATGAACATGTAAAGTATCTCCCCTAAAACACCTTAAAATAGTATGACAACAATAACTTATTCATCGTGGTAGCTATAGTTACTTAACCACAGGAGAAAGAAATCATATTAAAAACAAGAGGAGAGTGCCCGTGAACGGGCACTGTGTCAGCTGACTGAATGTTTTTGATTTGTGATGGTGATAATGAGAGGAAAGCATAATTATCAGGGAAAGGGCTGTACAGAAATACAGTAAATGGTAACTGAACAGCATGTTCGAAAGATATTCCGAAGCTGACAGAAAAAAAGGACAAAAAAGTTGTGCCCTGCAAATGGTATTATGAAATAAAGTAACAACGTAATTGTTTAAGTGTAAAAAGTAGGTTAAAAATATTTAAAGAAATACTATAAATGCAATATCCTCGTTCAACCATGAAGAAGGGGTCCAAAGGTCAAATCTGACCATACCAAAAGATTCCCAGCCAAAGAATTTAGGATGGTTTACCATCCCAAACCTCTCGGACCAATAATAAGTGAGTCATAGGCACTTTTTAAGTTTGGCTATCCTTGTTTGACCTTGACGGAGGGGTCCAAGGTCAAATCCGACCACACAAAAAAATTCCCAGCCCATGATTTCCTGTAGCTTGTTTACCATCCCAAACCTGTAGGACCAATAATAAGCGAGTTCTAAGCAATTGTAAGTTTGGCTATCCTCAATTGACCTTGAAGGAGGGGTCCCAGGTCAAATCTGACCACACCAAAAGAATCCCAGCCCATGATTTCCTATATGTTGGTTTACCATCCCAAACCTCCAAGACCAATAATACGCGAGTTATAAGCACTTTAAGTTTGGCTATCTTCGTTTGACCTGGAAGGAGGGGTCTAAGGTGAAATCTGACCACACCAAAAGATTCCCAGCCCATGATTTTCTATAGGTTGGTTTTCCATTCCAAACCTCTAGGACCAATAATAAGCGAGTTATAAGCACCTTTAAGTTTGGCTATCCTCATTTGACCTTGAAGGAGCGGTCCAAGGTGAAATCCGACCACACCAAAAAATTCCCAGCTCATGATTTTCTATAGGTTGGTTTTCATTCCAAACCTCTAGGACCAATAATAAGCGAGTTATAAGCACTTTTATGTTTGGCTATCCTCATTTGACCTTGAAGGAGGGTTCCAAGATCAAATCGGACCATATTAACAGATTCCCAGCCCATGATTTCCTACAGGTTGGATACAATGATTTACAACAGTGAGAACCTGAAAGAAGCTATTGCTCAGCTATGCCATGACATAGAGGTCTGCAATTTCACTATGTTATAGCTGACCAAAACGTCTGTGAATAACATATTTAACAAAATACTCTAAATGTAATAGTTTTCAAGTTACTACTGATTTACTCAAGAGTGAGAACCTCAAAGTAACTATTACTCAGCTATGCAATGAGCTACATGTCTGAATTTTTGCTCTGTTATAGCTGACCTAAAAGTAGGTGAACAACATATTTAAGCAAAATACTGTAAATGCAATAGTTTTCAAGTTACAACTGATTTACTCAATAGTGAGAACCTGAAAATAGCTATTGCTCCGCTATGCCATGAGCTATAGGTCTGTAATTTCACTATGTTATAGCTAACCCAAAAGTAGGTGAACAACATATTTAAGCAAAATACTGTAAATGCAATAGTTTTCAAGTTACAAATGCAATATTTTTTCAAGTTATAGCCGATTTACTCAACAGTCAGTGCCTGAGAATAGCTATTGCTCAGTTGTGCCATGAGCTACAGGTCATATTTAAGCAAAATACTGTAAATGCAATAGTTTTCAAGTTACAAATGCAATATTTTTTCAAGTTATAGCCGATTTACTCAACAGTCAGTGCCTGAGAATAGCTATTGCTCAGTTGTGCCATGAGCTACAGGTCTGTAATTTCACTATGTTATAACATAACATATTTGCACAAATTTCTGTAAAGGCAATAGTTTTCCAATTACAACTGATTTACTCAAGAGTGAGAACTTCAAAGTAGCTATTACTCAGCTATGCAATGAGCCACAGGTCTGGAACTTCACTATGTTATAGCTGACCCCAAAATAGGTGAATAACATATTGAAACAAAATACTCTAAATGCAATAATTTCCAAGTTATAAGCGATTTACTCAACAGTGATAACCTCAAAGTAGCTATTACTCAGCTATGCCATGAGCTACAGGTCTGAAATTTTACTATGTTATAGCTGACCCCAAAGTAGGTGAACAACATATTTAAGCAAAATACTGTACATGCAATAGTTTTCAAGTTACAACTGATTTACTCAATAGTGATGACCTAAAAGTAGCTATTACTCAGCTATGCCATGAGCTACAGGTCTGAAATTTTACTATGTTATAGCTGACCCAAAAGTAGCTGAATAACATATTTATACTAAATTCTCTAAATGCAATAGTTTTCAAATTATAAGTGATTTGCTCAACATTGAGAACTTCAAAGTAGCTATTACTCAGCTATGCAATGAGTCACAGGTCTGGAACATCACTATGTTATAGCTGACCCCAAAATAGGTGAATAACATATGAAACAAAATACTCTAAATGCAATAATTTCCAAGTTATAAGCGATTTACTCAACAGTGATAACCTCAAAGTAGCTATTACTCAGCTATGCCATGAGCTACAGGTCTGAAATTTTACTATGTTATAGCTGACCCAAAAGTAGGTGAACAACATATTTAAGCAAAATACTGTACATGCAATAGTTTTCAAGTTACAACTGATTTACTCAATAGTGATGACCTAAAAGTAGCTATTACTCAGCTATGCCATGAGCTACAGGTCTGAAATTTTACTATGTTATAGCTGACCCAAAAGTAGCTGAATAACATATTTATACTAAATTCTCTAAATGCAATAGTTTTGCAATTACAACTGATTTACTCAATAGTGAGAACCTCACAGTAGTTATTACTCAGCTATGCAATGAGCTACAGGTCTGAAATTTTACTATGTTATAGCTGACCCAAAAGTAGGTGAACAACATATTTAAGCAAAATACTGTAAATGCAATGGTTTTGAAGTTACAACTGATTTACCCAATAGTGATGACCTAAAAGTAGCTATTACTCAGCTATGCCATGAGCTACAGGTCTGAAATTTTACTATGTTATAGCTGACCCAAAAGTAGCTGAATAACATATTTATACGAAATTCTGTAAATGCAATAGTTTTCCAATTACAACTGATTTACTCAATAGTGAGAACTTCAAAGTAGCTATTACTCAGCTGTGCCATGACCTACAGATCTGAAATTTCACTATGTTATAGCTGGCCCAAAAGTAGCTGAATAACATATTTATACGAAATTCTCTAAATGCAATAGTTTTGCAATTACATCTGATTTACTCAATAGTGAGAACCTCAAAGTAGTTATTACTCAGCTATGCAATGAGCTACAGGTCTGAAATTTTACTATGTTATAGCTGACCCAAAAGTAGGTGAACAACATATTTAAGCAAAATACTGTAAATGCAATAGTTTTCAAGTTACAACTGATTTACTCAATAGTGATGACCTAAAAGTAGCTATTACTCAGCTATGCCATGAGCTACAGGTCTGAAATTTTACTATGTTATAGCTGATCCAAAAGTAGCTGAATAACATATTTATACGAAATACTCTAAATGCAATAGTTTTCCAATTACAACTGATTTACTCAATAGTGAGAACTTTAAAGTAGCTATTACTCAGCTATGCCATGACCTACAGATCTGAAATTTCACTATGTTATAGCTGGCCCAAAAGTAGCTGAATAACATATTTATACGAAATTCTCTAAATGCAATAGGTTTTAAGTTACAAGTGATTTACTCAATAGTGAGAACTTCAAAGTAGCTATTACTCAGCTATGCAATGAGCCACAGATCTGAAACTTCACTATGTTATAGCTGATCCCAAAATAGGTGAATAACATATTGAAACAAAATACTGTAAATGCAATAGTTTCCAAGTTATAAGCGATTTACTCAACAGTGATAACCTAAAAGTAGCTATTACTCAGCTATGCCATGAGCTACAGGTCTGAAATTTTACTATGTTATAGCTGATCCAAAAGTAGCTGAATAACATATTTATACGAAATTCTCTAAATCCAATAGTTTTGAAGTTATAAGCGATTTACTCAACAGTGATAACCTAAAAGTAGCTATTACTCAGCTATGCCATGAGCTACAGGTCTAAAATTTTACTATGTTATAGCTGACCCAAAAGTAGCTGAATAACATATTTATACGAAATTCTCTAAATGCAATAGTTTTTAAGTTACAAGTGATTTTACTCATGATGGAAGTTACTGAAAAGCCCAAAAGTAGCTATTACTCACTTAGCTATTGAGACAGGCACCCAAGTTACTCACCATATTGTAGCTATGAAAAAAATAGCTGAATAACATATTTTAACAAAATGCTCTAAATGCAACACTTTTCAAGTTATAAATGATTTTGTGCATGATTTCATGAATTTTAATGCATTAAAAATTATTAAAAAAATTTATTAAAAAAAAAGTAAGACAGATCCAGGTCTCATACTCACACAAGAGAATCTACCTCTGGCCTAGTACATATATGCAAGATATGAGAGAAATCCCTGCAATAGTCACTGAGAAAATTGTGATTAAGTGTTGAAATTTTCACACTTTTGGTGGGGGTACCCCCCTTGTAATGTCTCTAGCAAACAGACGAACAGACAGATTTGCATGCCTTGAACAATTTTTCATCCTCGATAGATAAGGTATCTTTTAAAAAAAACAGCACGTCTCTAGGCCTTGTAGTTTTGGAGGAGAAGTTGTTCACGCGGACGCGGACGCGTATGCCCACGCGGCAGAGTGACGACATAATGTCAGCTGACTGACACTTAATATCTGTAAGCAAATCTATAGATGGGATAAGTACGGAAAAAACCTCTAAAATAACATTTCCTAATGATATGCTGTTAAATTGCAATTTCAGTACTTGGGTAAAATAGCTGGTTAAATTCATGAGTAAAAGCACCATGGGGTATAACAAACTTAGTTGGGCTAATATCTGTCTATACATTTAAAAGTGGGCTATGTGTACATTCTATGTAACAGGTTAATGTTAAATCATTCTTGAACTTAATTTTTTGAAATTGGGCTTATATGTTGGCAGTCAGTCCTTTTTTATCTTAATATGGGCTGACTCCAGTCTTGCTAAAAGTCTCAAGTTTCTTTGCAATCAGGGAAAAGTTTCAATTCGGACAATGGAATTTCAGTTTGCATAATGTACTGATACATATATTGGTTTTTACATTGGCATACTGCTAAGATAGAGACTGTCTGAGGAGCTCGTTCCTAATAACATGTATGAGTACTTTATGAATACAAAATATCTGTGTACATGTTTGAAAAACATATAGTATAAATTTGAGCCTTAAACAAGGCTAGGCTGGCTCCTAAGTTGGGCCCCAGCACTGATACTTCTTAATTATTATTTTTAGTTGTATATCGTCTATTGAGTATAATGGATTATTTCTATCCTTAAAACCCTCGGTCTCTTTAAATTTTGCCTGAACAACCTATAATCCATATTATTTCTTCTCTTTTTAAACTTTTGACAGACTTAACAAAATATGCCACAATATACCCAGTTTCCCACCAAACTTAGACCACGCAAAAATTATAATTGCTCATTGTTAAAAGTCATGAAAACAAGTGTAAAATTTGAGACTAAAAGAAAAGACTCCTACCCCAGTACCTGAATAGCTGACTTGTCACTAGTACCTTCTCCCCTGGTTTGTGTGCAAACTTAAAGAAATAATCCAAAAATCATTATAAAATCACACAACACTTGATGACTGTCTTAGTTAATAACCATATGTAATGGATTATTGTTTACGTGAATTATTTTAAATATTTATAATTTAGCATAGAAAAGCAGCCGGCGATCTCATAACCCAGACAGCTCATGACTTTTATTTGTATTTGATCAACTCTTTGATAGAATCATTTGGGTTCGTTAGAAGAACCAGTTTAATGAAATGCCAGACGTTTCTTTATCTATACTGTACTGTAGTAATGATACCTTTGGTGTAAAATGTTCGGTGAAGTTTAAAGGTGTACATTCATATAAGACTCTTTGGAAACAGACATAAAATCAATAGGTCACTTCGTTTCAGTCACAAGCATTCCGACACATACTTCTCATATGAACACTTCTTGTTGACTGACAAGGAAATGTCGATAAATCTGCTTTATAAAGGAATGAGTGTGTTTCTAAAAATAACTCGACCGGGAAAGACCCGGAGTTGCTATATTTAGAATGTGGCTTCCCCGCTATATAAGGGATATGAGCATTCACTTCGTCCAATACTTTTGTTGAAAAAGCAAAATGACTGGATAAGTGAAGGTGAGTTTTCTTTTTTTTTACATTCTGTCGTAATATTTGTTAAAAATAAGTTTACTCATAAATATATAGAGATATACATTTTTTTCTTTTATACGAGGGTATAATATTTAGGTTTACAAATTGTCACAAAAAACAATTAAGTGACATCTATAAACATTTTGGACATGTGCTGAGAATACTAGTATATTGTACTTGAAAGACTTAATACAGTGTTCAAATGATATGCAATTAATGCTGTTTATTATTATTATTGTTAGCACAGAAAAAAACTGTTTCAAATTTAGAATACACTCAAGGGTGGGCTGTAAATTGAAGCATTCATAAAATAGCAAACTAATACTAAATAACAATGCAACGACACTTTACTGAAGAATTCAGGGAGTAACTAGAAGCATTCTTTGAGTAGTTGTTACACTGTCACTAGTCATTACATTGTCATTAGAGATTTTCTCTTGACCACAAATGTTAATTGAAATATCTTAATTATTGTAAAATTCAGGTAAATTGCACATCACTTTACTGTAAGACACTCCAAGAACTGTTTTAGAACTGTAATAATGGTTAACTTTATATAGTGAAATTGCAGACGTGTAGGACATGGCATATTTGAGCAATAGCTACTTTCAGGATCTCACTGTTGAGTAAATCAGTTGTAACTTGAAAACTATATTGCATTTAGAGTATTTTGTTTAATATATTGTTTGTCCACTTTTGGGTCAGCTATAACATAGTAAAATTGCAGACCTGTAGCTCATTCTATAGCTGAGCAATAGCTACTTTGAGGTTTGCTCTGTTGAGTAAATCAGTTGTATCTTGAAAAACATTGCATTCAGAGAATTTTGTTTAAATATCTTATTCATGTACTTTTGAATTAGCTATAACAATGTAAAATTGCAGACGTGTAGCTCATGACAAAGCTGTGTAAGAGCTATTTTCAGGTTCTCACTGTTGTGTAAATCAGTTGTAACTTAAAAACTACCGCATTTACAGTATTTTCTTTAAATATGTTATTCACCTATTTTCTGGTCAGCAATAACATAGCGAAATTACAGACCTGTAGCTCATGGCATATTTGAGCAATAGCTACTTTCAGGATCTCACTGTTGAGTAAATCAGTTGTAACTTGAAAACTATATTGCATTTAGCGTATTTTGTTTAATATATTGTTTGTCCACTTTTGGGTCAGCTATAACATAGTAAAGTTGCAGACCTGTAGCTCATTGCATAGCTGAGTAATAGCTACTTTGAGGTTTTGTCTGTTGAGTAAATCAGTTGTATCTTGAAAAGCATTGCATTCAGAGAATTTTGTTTAAATATCTTATTCATGTACTTTTGAATTAGCTATAACAATGTAAAATTGCAGACGTGTAGCTCATGACAAAGCTGTGTAAGAGCTATTCTATTCTATGTCATGGCATAGCTGAGCAAGAGCTAGTTTTAGATTTTTACTGTTGAATTAATCAGTTGTAACTTGAAAACTATTGCATTTAGAGTATTTTGTTTAAATAAGTTACTTAGTTACTTTTGGGTCAGCTATAAAATAGTAAAATTGCAGTCCTGTAGCTCATTGCATAGCTGAGTAATAGCTACTTTCAGGTTCTCACTGTTGAGTAAATCAGTTGTACCTTGAAAGTTATTTCATTTACAGTATTTCTTTGAATATGTTATTCACCTACTTTTGAGTGAGCTATACCATATTAAAATTGCAACCCTTTAACTGATTGCATAGCTGAGCAAAAGCTACTTGTAACTTGAAAACTATTGCATTTGCCGTGTTTTCTTTAAATATGTTTTTAACCATTTTTTTACACCTAAATAGTTACCTTGTTACTTTCCTTCTGAATACCATTTGCAGGCCACAACTTTTGTTTCCGTTCATCACGTTTTTGCATAAACCTTAATATCTCATTCATTTATAAAGATATCTTCACCAAATTTGCAGGGAATGTTTATGACTATGAAAACCTGTCTCTGCAAATTTTTAGCCTCATTTTGAAATTTAAAATGGCCGCCATAGCTAATTGTTTGAAAATCATAAAGGTGCTCTAAATCTTGAAATATTCCAGCTAGCTTCATCATATTTGCACAAAAGCTATATGGCTAGAAAAGCTAGCCTGATAGTAATTTTGGCCTAGTTCAAAAACAAAATGGCCGCCATATCAAATGTTTAATGTCAAACAGGGTTATCTATTAAAAAGGCCTCATATCTCCCCAAATATTGCTCCTAGAGGTTTGGAATGTGAAAACAACTTGTAGGAAGTCATGGCCTGGGAATCTTTTCCAGGTGTTGAATTTGACCTTTGACCCCTGCTTCAATGTTAAATGAGGTTGTCACACTAAAACGTCTTTATTTCTCCCTTATTATTGTTGGTGCTATGGCTTCAGAATATAAAGACAGACTATCAAAAGTCCTGGCCTTCAAATGTTTTGCCTGAGAAAAATTTTGGCCTTATTTTGAAAAACAAAATGGCCACCATAGCCAATTATTTAAAAATCATTAAGATGCTCTAAAACTTGAAATATTGCAGCTAGGTTCATCAAATATGCGCAAAATATGTATGGCTAGGAAAGTTAGCCTGATAATAATTTAGCCTAGTTTCAAAAACAAAATGGCTGTCATATCACATGTTAAATGGGATTATCCTATTAAAAAGGCCTTATATCTCCTTTATCATTGCTACTAGGGGTTCCAAATCTGAAAACAACTTGCACGAAGTCAAGGCCTGAGACTATTTTCCAATTGCTGACTTTTACTTTTGACCCCTTCTTCAATGTCAAGTGGGGTTATCTTATCTTACTACAAAGGCCTTATATCTCCTTTAGTTCTCCATTATTACTGATTCTAAGGCGGGAGATAACCGCTGCAGCAGTGGCCTTGTTTTATTATTGCTTCTACAGGTTTGCTATGTTTGGGGATACAGCAATGAGCCACAGGTCTGGAACTTCACTATGTTATAGCTGACCCCAAAATAGGTGAATAACATATTGAAACAAAATACTCTAAATGCAATAATTTCCAACTTATAAGCGATTTACTCAACAGTGATAACCTCAAAGTAGCTATTACTCAGCTATGCCATGAGCTACAGGTCTGAAATTTTACTATGTTATAGCTGACCCAAAAGTAGGTGAACAACATATTTAAGCAAAATACTGTACATGCAATAGTTTTCAAGTTACAACTGATTTACTCAATAGTGATGACCTAAAAGTAGCTATTACTCAGCTATGCCATGAGCTACAGGTCTGAAATTTTACTATGTTATAGCTGACCCAAAAGTAGCTGAATAACATATTTATACTAAATTCTCTAAATGCAATAGTTTTCAAATTATAAGTGATTTGCTCAACATTGAGAACTTCAAAGTAGCTATTACTCAGCTATGCAATGAGTCACAGGTCTGGAACTTCACTATGTTATAGCTGACCCCAAAATAGGTGAATAACATATGAAACAAAATACTCTAAATGCAATAATTTCCAAGTTATAAGCGATTTACTCAACAGTGATAACCTCAAAGTAGCTATTACTCAGCTATGCCATGAGCTACAGGTCTGAAATTTTACTATGTTATAGCTGACCCCAAAGTAGGTGAACAACATATTTAAGCAAAATACTGTACATGCAATAGTTTTCAAGTTACAACTGATTTACTCAATAGTGATGACCTAAAAGTAGCTATTACTCAGCTATGCCATGAGCTACAGGTCTGAAATTTTACTATGTTATAGCTGACCCAAAAGTAGCTGAATAACATATTTATACTAAATTCTCTAAATGCAATAGTTTTGCAATTACAACTGATTTACTCAATAGTGAGAACCTCAAAGTAGTTATTACTCAGCTATGCAATGAGCTACAGGTCTGAAATTTTACTATGTTATAGCTGACCCAAAAGTAGGTGAACAACATATTTAAGCAAAATACTGTAAATGCAATAGTTTTCAAGTTACAACTGATTTACCCAATAGTGATGACCTAAAAGTAGCTATTACTCAGCTATGCCATGAGCTACAGGTCTGAAATTTTACTATGTTATAGCTGACCCAAAAGTAGGTGAACAACATATTTAAGCAAAATACTGTACATGCAATAGTTTTCAAGTTACAACTGATTTACTCAATAGTGATGACCTAAAAGTAGCTATTACTCAGCTATGCCATGAGCTACAGGTCTGAAATTTTACTATGTTATAGCTGACCCAAAAGTAGCTGAATAACATATTTATACTAAATTCTCTAAATGCAATAGTTTTGCAATTACAACTGATTTACTCAATAGTGAGAACCTCAAAGTAGTTATTACTCAGCTATGCAATGAGCTACAGGTCTGAAATTTTACTATGTTATAGCTGACCCAAGAGTAGGTGAACAACATATTTAAGCAAAATACTGTAAATGCAATAGTTTTCAAGTTACAACTGATTTACCCAATAGTGATGACCTAAAAGTAGCTATTACTCAGCTATGCCATGAGCTACAGGTCTGAAATTTTACTATGTTATAGCTGACCCAAAAGTAGCTGAATAACATATTTATACGAAATTCTGTAAATGCAATAGTTTTCCAATTACAACTGATTTACTCAATAGTGAGAACTTCAAAGTAGCTATTACTCAGCTGTGCCATGACCTACAGATCTGAAATTTCACTATGTTATAGCTGGCCCAAAAGTAGCTGAATAACATATTTATACGAAATTCTGTAAATGCAATAGTTTTGCAATTACATCTGATTTACTCAATAGTGAGAACCTCAAAGTAGTTATTACTCAGCTATGCAATGAGCTACAGGTCTGAAATTTTACTATGTTATAGCTGACCCAAAAGTAGGTGAACAACATATTTAAGCAAAATACTGTAAATGCAATAGTTTTCAAGTTACAACTGATTTACTCAATAGTGATGACCTAAAAGTAGCTATTACTCAGCTATGCCATGAGCTACAGGTCTGAAATTTTACTATGTTATAGCTGACCCAAAAGTAGCTGAATAACATATTTATACGAAATACTCTAAATGCAATAGTTTTCCAATTACAACTGATTTACTCAATAGTGAGAACTTTAAAGTAGCTATTACTCAGCTATGCCATGACCTACAGATCTGAAATTTCACTATGTTATAGCTGGCCCAAAAGTAGCTGAATAACATATTTATACGAAATTCTCTAAATGCAATAGGTTTTAAGTTACAAGTGATTTACTCAATAGTGAGAACTTCAAAGTAGCTATTACTCAGCTATGCAATGAGCCACAGATCTGAAACTTCACTATGTTATAGCTGATCCCAAAATAGGTGAATAACATATTGAAACAAAATACTGTAAATGCAATAGTTTCCAAGTTATAAGCGATTTACTCAACAGTGATAACCTAAAAGTAGCTATTACTCAGCTATGCCATGAGCTACAGGTCTGAAATTTTACTATGTTATAGCTGATCCAAAAGTAGCTGAATAACATATTTATACGAAATTCTCTAAATCCAATAGTTTTGAAGTTATAAGCGATTTACTCAACAATGATAACCTAAAAGTAGCTATTACTCAGCTATGCCATGAGCTACAGGTCTAAAATTTTACTATGTTATAGCTGACCCAAAAGTAGCTGAATAACATATTTATACGAAATTCTCTAAATGCAATAGTTTTTAAGTTACAAGTGATTTTACTCATGATGGAAGTTACTGAAAAGCCCAAAAGTAGCTATTACTCACTTAGCTATTGAGACAGGCACCCAAGTTACTCACCATATTGTAGCTATGAAAAAAGTAGCTGAATAACATATTTTAACAAAATGCTCTAAATGCAACACTTTTCAAGTTATAAATGATTTTGTGCATGATTTCATGAATTTTAATGCATTAAAAATTATTAAAAAAATTTATTAAAAAAAAAGTAAGACAGATCCAGGTCTCATACTCACACAAGAGAATCTACCTCTGGCCTAGTACATATATGCAAGATATGAGAGAAATCCCTGCAATAGTCACTGAGAAAATTGTGATTAAGTGTTGAAATTTTCACACTTTTGGTGGGGGTACCCCCCTTGTAATGTCTCTAGCAAACAGACGAACAGACAGATTTGCATGCCTTGAACAATTTTTCATCCTCGATAGATAAGGTATCTTTTAAAAAAAACAGCACGTCTCTAGGCCTTGTAGTTTTGGAGGAGAAGTTGTTCACGCGGACGCGTACGCGGACGCGTATGCCCACGCGGCAGAGTGACGACATAATGTCAGCTGACTGACACTTAATATCTGTAAGCAAATCTATAGATGGGATAAGTACGGAAAAAACCTCTAAAATAACATTTCCTAATGATATGCTGTTAAATTGCAATTTCAGTACTTGGGTAAAATAGCTGGTTAAATTCATGAGTAAAAGCACCATGGGGTATAACAAACTTAGTTGGGCTAATATCTGTCTATACATTTAAAAGTGGGCTATGTGTACATTCTATGTAACAGGTTAATGTTAAATCATTCTTGAACTTAATTTTTTGAAATTGGGCTTATATGTTGGCAGTCAGTCCTTTTTTATCTTAATATGGGCTGACTCCAGTCTTGCTAAAAGTCTCAAGTTTCTTTGCAATCAGGGAAAAGTTTCAATTCGGACAATGGAATTTCAGTTTGCATAATGTACTGATACATATATTGGTTTTTACATTGGCATACTGCTAAGATAGAGACTGTCTGAGGAGCTCGTTCCTAATAACATGTATGAGTACTTTATGAATACAAAATATCTGTGTACATGTTTGAAAAACATATAGTATAAATTTGAGCCTTAAACAAGGCTAGGCTGGCTCCTAAGTTGGGCCCCAGCACTGATACTTCTTAATTATTATTTTTAGTTGTATATCGTCTATTGAGTATAATGGATTATTTCTATCCTTAAAACCCTCGGTCTCTTTAAATTTTGCCTGAACAACCTATAATCCATATTATTTCTTCTCTTTTTAAACTTTTGACAGACTTAACAAAATATGCCACAATATACCCAGTTTCCCACCAAACTTAGACCACGCAAAAATTATAATTGCTCATTGTTAAAAGTCATGAAAACAAGTGTAAAATTTGAGACTAAAAGAAAAGACTCCTACCCCAGTACCTGAATAGCTGACTTGTCACTAGTACCTTCTCCCCTGGTTTGTGTGCAAACTTAAAGAAATAATCCAAAAATCATTATAAAATCACACAACACTTGATGACTGTCTTAGTTAATAACCATATGTAATGGATTATTGTTTACGTGAATTATTTTAAATATTTATAATTTAGCATAGAAAAGCAGCCGGCGATCTCATAACCCAGACAGCTCATGACTTTTATTTGTATTTGATCAACTCTTTGATAGAATCATTTGGGTTCGTTAGAAGAACCAGTTTAATGAAATGCCAGACGTTTCTTTATCTATACTGTACTGTAGTAATGATACCTTTGGTGTAAAATGTTCGGTGAAGTTTAAAGGTGTACATTCATATAAGACTCTTTGGAAACAGACATAAAATCAATAGGTCACTTCGTTTCAGTCACAAGCATTCCGACACATACTTCTCATATGAACACTTCTTGTTGACTGACAAGGAAATGTCGATAAATCTGCTTTATAAAGGAATGAGTGTGTTTCTAAAAATAACTCGACCGGGAAAGACCCGGAGTTGCTATATTTAGAATGTGGCTTCCCCGCTATATAAGGGATATGAGCATTCACTTCGTCCAATACTTTTGTTGAAAAAGCAAAATGACTGGATAAGTGAAGGTGAGTTTTCTTTTTTTTTACATTCTGTCGTAATATTTGTTAAAAATAAGTTTACTCATAAATATATAGAGATATACATTTTTTTCTTTTATACGAGGGTATAATATTTAGGTTTACAAATTGTCACAAAAAACAATTAAGTGACATCTATAAACATTTTGGACATGTGCTGAGAATACTAGTATATTGTACTTGAAAGACTTAATACAGTGTTCAAATGATATGCAATTAATGCTGTTTATTATTATTATTGTTAGCACAGAAAAAAACTGTTTCAAATTTAGAATACACTCAAGGGTGGGCTGTAAATTGAAGCATTCATAAAATAGCAAACTAATACTAAATAACAATGCAACGACACTTTACTGAAGAATTCAGGGAGTAACTAGAAGCATTCTTTGAGTAGTTGTTACACTGTCACTAGTCATTACATTGTCATTAGAGATTTTCTCTTGACCACAAATGTTAATTGAAATATCTTAATTATTGTAAAATTCAGGTAAATTGCACATCACTTTACTGTAAGACACTCCAAGAACTGTTTTAGAACTGTAATAATGGTTAACTTTATATAGTGAAATTGCAGACGTGTAGGACATGGCATATTTGAGCAATAGCTACTTTCAGGATCTCACTGTTGAGTAAATCAGTTGTAACTTGAAAACTATATTGCATTTAGAGTATTTTGTTTAATATATTGTTTGTCCACTTTTGGGTCAGCTATAACATAGTAAAATTGCAGACCTGTAGCTCATTCTATAGCTGAGCAATAGCTACTTTGAGGTTTGCTCTGTTGAGTAAATCAGTTGTATCTTGAAAAACATTGCATTCAGAGAATTTTGTTTAAATATCTTATTCATGTACTTTTGAATTAGCTATAACAATGTAAAATTGCAGACGTGTAGCTCATGACAAAGCTGTGTAAGAGCTATTTTCAGGTTCTCACTGTTGTGTAAATCAGTTGTAACTTAAAAACTACCGCATTTACAGTATTTTCTTTAAATATGTTATTCACCTATTTTCTGGTCAGCAATAACATAGCGAAATTACAGACCTGTAGCTCATGGCATATTTGAGCAATAGCTACTTTCAGGATCTCACTGTTGAGTAAATCAGTTGTAACTTGAAAACTATATTGCATTTAGCGTATTTTGTTTAATATATTGTTTGTCCACTTTTGGGTCAGCTATAACATAGTAAAGTTGCAGACCTGTAGCTCATTGCATAGCTGAGTAATAGCTACTTTGAGGTTTTGTCTGTTGAGTAAATCAGTTGTATCTTGAAAAGCATTGCATTCAGAGAATTTTGTTTAAATATCTTATTCATGTACTTTTGAATTAGCTATAACAATGTAAAATTGCAGACGTGTAGCTCATGACAAAGCTGTGTAAGAGCTATTCTATTCTATGTCATGGCATAGCTGAGCAAGAGCTAGTTTTAGATTTTTACTGTTGAATTAATCAGTTGTAACTTGAAAACTATTGCATTTAGAGTATTTTGTTTAAATAAGTTACTTAGTTACTTTTGGGTCAGCTATAAAATAGTAAAATTGCAGTCCTGTAGCTCATTGCATAGCTGAGTAATAGCTACTTTCAGGTTCTCACTGTTGAGTAAATCAGTTGTACCTTGAAAGTTATTTCATTTACAGTATTTCTTTGAATATGTTATTCACCTACTTTTGAGTGAGCTATACCATATTAAAATTGCAACCCTTTAACTGATTGCATAGCTGAGCAAAAGCTACTTGTAACTTGAAAACTATTGCATTTGCCGTGTTTTCTTTAAATATGTTTTTAACCATTTTTTTACACCTAAATAGTTACCTTGTTACTTTCCTTCTGAATACCATTTGCAGGCCACAACTTTTGTTTCCGTTCATCACGTTTTTGCATAAACCTTAATATCTCATTCATTTATAAAGATATCTTCACCAAATTTGCAGGGAATGTTTATGACTATGAAAACCTGTCTCTGCAAATTTTTAGCCTCATTTTGAAATTTAAAATGGCCGCCATAGCTAATTGTTTGAAAATCATAAAGGTGCTCTAAATCTTGAAATATTCCAGCTAGCTTCATCATATTTGCACAAAAGCTATATGGCTAGAAAAGCTAGCCTGATAGTAATTTTGGCCTAGTTCAAAAACAAAATGGCCGCCATATCAAATGTTTAATGTCAAACAGGGTTATCTATTAAAAAGGCCTCATATCTCCCCAAATATTGCTCCTAGAGGTTTGGAATGTGAAAACAACTTGTAGGAAGTCATGGCCTGGGAATCTTTTCCAGGTGTTGAATTTGACCTTTGACCCCTGCTTCAATGTTAAATGAGGTTGTCACACTAAAACGTCTTTATTTCTCCCTTATTATTGTTGGTGCTATGGCTTCAGAATATAAAGACAGACTATCAAAAGTCCTGGCCTTCAAATGTTTTGCCTGAGAAAAATTTTGGCCTTATTTTGAAAAACAAAATGGCCACCATAGCCAATTATTTAAAAATCATTAAGATGCTCTAAAACTTGAAATATTGCAGCTAGGTTCATCAAATATGCGCAAAATATGTATGGCTAGGAAAGTTAGCCTGATAATAATTTAGCCTAGTTTCAAAAACAAAATGGCTGTCATATCACATGTTAAATGGGATTATCCTATTAAAAAGGCCTTATATCTCCTTTATCATTGCTACTAGGGGTTCCAAATCTGAAAACAACTTGCACGAAGTCAAGGCCTGAGACTATTTTCCAATTGCTGACTTTTACTTTTGACCCCTTCTTCAATGTCAAGTGGGGTTATCTTATCTTACTACAAAGGCCTTATATCTCCTTTAGTTCTCCATTATTACTGATTCTAAGGCGGGAGATAACCGCTGCAGCAGTGGCCTTGTTTTATTATTGCTTCTACAGGTTTGCTATGTTTGGGGATACAGCAATGAGCCACAGGTCTGGAACTTCACTATGTTATAGCTGACCCCAAAATAGGTGAATAACATATTGAAACAAAATACTCTAAATGCAATAATTTCCAACTTATAAGCGATTTACTCAACAGTGATAACCTCAAAGTAGCTATTACTCAGCTATGCCATGAGCTACAGGTCTGAAATTTTACTATGTTATAGCTGACCCAAAAGTAGGTGAACAACATATTTAAGCAAAATACTGTACATGCAATAGTTTTCAAGTTACAACTGATTTACTCAATAGTGATGACCTAAAAGTAGCTATTACTCAGCTATGCCATGAGCTACAGGTCTGAAATTTTACTATGTTATAGCTGACCCAAAAGTAGCTGAATAACATATTTATACTAAATTCTCTAAATGCAATAGTTTTCAAATTATAAGTGATTTGCTCAACATTGAGAACTTCAAAGTAGCTATTACTCAGCTATGCAATGAGTCACAGGTCTGGAACTTCACTATGTTATAGCTGACCCCAAAATAGGTGAATAACATATGAAACAAAATACTCTAAATGCAATAATTTCCAAGTTATAAGCGATTTACTCAACAGTGATAACCTCAAAGTAGCTATTACTCAGCTATGCCATGAGCTACAGGTCTGAAATTTTACTATGTTATAGCTGACCCAAAAGTAGCTGAATAACATATTTATACTAAATTCTCTAAATGCAATAGTTTTGCAATTACAACTGATTTACTCAATAGTGAGAACCTCAAAGTAGTTATTACTCAGCTATGCAATGAGCTACAGGTCTGAAATTTTACTATGTTATAGCTGACCCAAAAGTAGGTGAACAACATATTTAAGCAAAATACTGTAAATGCAATAGTTTTCAAGTTACAACTGATTTACCCAATAGTGATGACCTAAAAGTAGCTATTACTCAGCTATGCCATGAGCTACAGGTCTGAAATTTTACTATGTTATAGCTGACCCAAAAGTAGGTGAACAACATATTTAAGCAAAATACTGTACATGCAATAGTTTTCAAGTTACAACTGATTTACTCAATAGTGATGACCTAAAAGTAGCTATTACTCAGCTATGCCATGAGCTACAGGTCTGAAATTTTACTATGTTATAGCTGACCCAAAAGTAGCTGAATAACATATTTATACTAAATTCTCTAAATGCAATAGTTTTGCAATTACAACTGATTTACTCAATAGTGAGAACCTCAAAGTAGTTATTACTCAGCTATGCAATGAGCTACAGGTCTGAAATTTTACTATGTTATAGCTGACCCAAGAGTAGGTGAACAACATATTTAAGCAAAATACTGTAAATGCAATAGTTTTCAAGTTACAACTGATTTACCCAATAGTGATGACCTAAAAGTAGCTATTACTCAGCTATGCCATGAGCTACAGGTCTGAAATTTTACTATGTTATAGCTGACCCAAAAGTAGCTGAATAACATATTTATACGAAATTCTGTAAATGCAATAGTTTTCCAATTACAACTGATTTACTCAATAGTGAGAACTTCAAAGTAGCTATTACTCAGCTGTGCCATGACCTACAGATCTGAAATTTCACTATGTTATAGCTGGCCCAAAAGTAGCTGAATAACATATTTATACGAAATTCTGTAAATGCAATAGTTTTGCAATTACATCTGATTTACTCAATAGTGAGAACCTCAAAGTAGTTATTACTCAGCTATGCAATGAGCTACAGGTCTGAAATTTTACTATGTTATAGCTGACCCAAAAGTAGGTGAACAACATATTTAAGCAAAATACTGTAAATGCAATAGTTTTCAAGTTACAACTGATTTACTCAATAGTGATGACCTAAAAGTAGCTATTACTCAGCTATGCCATGAGCTACAGGTCTGAAATTTTACTATGTTATAGCTGACCCAAAAGTAGCTGAATAACATATTTATACGAAATACTCTAAATGCAATAGTTTTCCAATTACAACTGATTTACTCAATAGTGAGAACTTTAAAGTAGCTATTACTCAGCTATGCCATGACCTACAGATCTGAAATTTCACTATGTTATAGCTGGCCCAAAAGTAGCTGAATAACATATTTATACGAAATTCTCTAAATGCAATAGGTTTTAAGTTACAAGTGATTTACTCAATAGTGAGAACTTCAAAGTAGCTATTACTCAGCTATGCAATGAGCCACAGATCTGAAACTTCACTATGTTATAGCTGATCCCAAAATAGGTGAATAACATATTGAAACAAAATACTGTAAATGCAATAGTTTCCAAGTTATAAGCGATTTACTCAACAGTGATAACCTAAAAGTAGCTATTACTCAGCTATGCCATGAGCTACAGGTCTGAAATTTTACTATGTTATAGCTGATCCAAAAGTAGCTGAATAACATATTTATACGAAATTCTCTAAATCCAATAGTTTTGAAGTTATAAGCGATTTACTCAACAATGATAACCTAAAAGTAGCTATTACTCAGCTATGCCATGAGCTACAGGTCTAAAATTTTACTATGTTATAGCTGACCCAAAAGTAGCTGAATAACATATTTATACGAAATTCTCTAAATGCAATAGTTTTTAAGTTACAAGTGATTTTACTCATGATGGAAGTTACTGAAAAGCCCAAAAGTAGCTATTACTCACTTAGCTATTGAGACAGGCACCCAAGTTACTCACCATATTGTAGCTATGAAAAAAGTAGCTGAATAACATATTTTAACAAAATGCTCTAAATGCAACACTTTTCAAGTTATAAATGATTTTGTGCATGATTTCATGAATTTTAATGCATTAAAAATTATTAAAAAAATTTATTAAAAAAAAAGTAAGACAGATCCAGGTCTCATACTCACACAAGAGAATCTACCTCTGGCCTAGTACATATATGCAAGATATGAGAGAAATCCCTGCAATAGTCACTGAGAAAATTGTGATTAAGTGTTGAAATTTTCACACTTTTGGTGGGGGTACCCCCCTTGTAATGTCTCTAGCAAACAGACGAACAGACAGATTTGCATGCCTTGAACAATTTTTCATCCTCGATAGATAAGGTATCTTTTAAAAAAAACAGCACGTCTCTAGGCCTTGTAGTTTTGGAGGAGAAGTTGTTCACGCGGACGCGTACGCGGACGCGTATGCCCACGCGGCAGAGTGACGACATAATGTCAGCTGACTGACACTTAATATCTGTAAGCAAATCTATAGATGGGATAAGTACGGAAAAAACCTCTAAAATAACATTTCCTAATGATATGCTGTTAAATTGCAATTTCAGTACTTGGGTAAAATAGCTGGTTAAATTCATGAGTAAAAGCACCATGGGGTATAACAAACTTAGTTGGGCTAATATCTGTCTATACATTTAAAAGTGGGCTATGTGTACATTCTATGTAACAGGTTAATGTTAAATCATTCTTGAACTTAATTTTTTGAAATTGGGCTTATATGTTGGCAGTCAGTCCTTTTTTATCTTAATATGGGCTGACTCCAGTCTTGCTAAAAGTCTCAAGTTTCTTTGCAATCAGGGAAAAGTTTCAATTCGGACAATGGAATTTCAGTTTGCATAATGTACTGATACATATATTGGTTTTTACATTGGCATACTGCTAAGATAGAGACTGTCTGAGGAGCTCGTTCCTAATAACATGTATGAGTACTTTATGAATACAAAATATCTGTGTACATGTTTGAAAAACATATAGTATAAATTTGAGCCTTAAACAAGGCTAGGCTGGCTCCTAAGTTGGGCCCCAGCACTGATACTTCTTAATTATTATTTTTAGTTGTATATCGTCTATTGAGTATAATGGATTATTTCTATCCTTAAAACCCTCGGTCTCTTTAAATTTTGCCTGAACAACCTATAATCCATATTATTTCTTCTCTTTTTAAACTTTTGACAGACTTAACAAAATATGCCACAATATACCCAGTTTCCCACCAAACTTAGACCACGCAAAAATTATAATTGCTCATTGTTAAAAGTCATGAAAACAAGTGTAAAATTTGAGACTAAAAGAAAAGACTCCTACCCCAGTACCTGAATAGCTGACTTGTCACTAGTACCTTCTCCCCTGGTTTGTGTGCAAACTTAAAGAAATAATCCAAAAATCATTATAAAATCACACAACACTTGATGACTGTCTTAGTTAATAACCATATGTAATGGATTATTGTTTACGTGAATTATTTTAAATATTTATAATTTAGCATAGAAAAGCAGCCGGCGATCTCATAACCCAGACAGCTCATGACTTTTATTTGTATTTGATCAACTCTTTGATAGAATCATTTGGGTTCGTTAGAAGAACCAGTTTAATGAAATGCCAGACGTTTCTTTATCTATACTGTACTGTAGTAATGATACCTTTGGTGTAAAATGTTCGGTGAAGTTTAAAGGTGTACATTCATATAAGACTCTTTGGAAACAGACATAAAATCAATAGGTCACTTCGTTTCAGTCACAAGCATTCCGACACATACTTCTCATATGAACACTTCTTGTTGACTGACAAGGAAATGTCGATAAATCTGCTTTATAAAGGAATGAGTGTGTTTCTAAAAATAACTCGACCGGGAAAGACCCGGAGTTGCTATATTTAGAATGTGGCTTCCCCGCTATATAAGGGATATGAGCATTCACTTCGTCCAATACTTTTGTTGAAAAAGCAAAATGACTGGATAAGTGAAGGTGAGTTTTCTTTTTTTTTACATTCTGTCGTAATATTTGTTAAAAATAAGTTTACTCATAAATATATAGAGATATACATTTTTTTCTTTTATACGAGGGTATAATATTTAGGTTTACAAATTGTCACAAAAAACAATTAAGTGACATCTATAAACATTTTGGACATGTGCTGAGAATACTAGTATATTGTACTTGAAAGACTTAATACAGTGTTCAAATGATATGCAATTAATGCTGTTTATTATTATTATTGTTAGCACAGAAAAAAACTGTTTCAAATTTAGAATACACTCAAGGGTGGGCTGTAAATTGAAGCATTCATAAAATAGCAAACTAATACTAAATAACAATGCAACGACACTTTACTGAAGAATTCAGGGAGTAACTAGAAGCATTCTTTGAGTAGTTGTTACACTGTCACTAGTCATTACATTGTCATTAGAGATTTTCTCTTGACCACAAATGTTAATTGAAATATCTTAATTATTGTAAAATTCAGGTAAATTGCACATCACTTTACTGTAAGACACTCCAAGAACTGTTTTAGAACTGTAATAATGGTTAACTTTATATAGTGAAATTGCAGACGTGTAGGACATGGCATATTTGAGCAATAGCTACTTTCAGGATCTCACTGTTGAGTAAATCAGTTGTAACTTGAAAACTATATTGCATTTAGAGTATTTTGTTTAATATATTGTTTGTCCACTTTTGGGTCAGCTATAACATAGTAAAATTGCAGACCTGTAGCTCATTCTATAGCTGAGCAATAGCTACTTTGAGGTTTGCTCTGTTGAGTAAATCAGTTGTATCTTGAAAAACATTGCATTCAGAGAATTTTGTTTAAATATCTTATTCATGTACTTTTGAATTAGCTATAACAATGTAAAATTGCAGACGTGTAGCTCATGACAAAGCTGTGTAAGAGCTATTTTCAGGTTCTCACTGTTGTGTAAATCAGTTGTAACTTAAAAACTACCGCATTTACAGTATTTTCTTTAAATATGTTATTCACCTATTTTCTGGTCAGCAATAACATAGCGAAATTACAGACCTGTAGCTCATGGCATATTTGAGCAATAGCTACTTTCAGGATCTCACTGTTGAGTAAATCAGTTGTAACTTGAAAACTATATTGCATTTAGCGTATTTTGTTTAATATATTGTTTGTCCACTTTTGGGTCAGCTATAACATAGTAAAGTTGCAGACCTGTAGCTCATTGCATAGCTGAGTAATAGCTACTTTGAGGTTTTGTCTGTTGAGTAAATCAGTTGTATCTTGAAAAGCATTGCATTCAGAGAATTTTGTTTAAATATCTTATTCATGTACTTTTGAATTAGCTATAACAATGTAAAATTGCAGACGTGTAGCTCATGACAAAGCTGTGTAAGAGCTATTCTATTCTATGTCATGGCATAGCTGAGCAAGAGCTAGTTTTAGATTTTTACTGTTGAATTAATCAGTTGTAACTTGAAAACTATTGCATTTAGAGTATTTTGTTTAAATAAGTTACTTAGTTACTTTTGGGTCAGCTATAAAATAGTAAAATTGCAGTCCTGTAGCTCATTGCATAGCTGAGTAATAGCTACTTTCAGGTTCTCACTGTTGAGTAAATCAGTTGTACCTTGAAAGTTATTTCATTTACAGTATTTCTTTGAATATGTTATTCACCTACTTTTGAGTGAGCTATACCATATTAAAATTGCAACCCTTTAACTGATTGCATAGCTGAGCAAAAGCTACTTGTAACTTGAAAACTATTGCATTTGCCGTGTTTTCTTTAAATATGTTTTTAACCATTTTTTTACACCTAAATAGTTACCTTGTTACTTTCCTTCTGAATACCATTTGCAGGCCACAACTTTTGTTTCCGTTCATCACGTTTTTGCATAAACCTTAATATCTCATTCATTTATAAAGATATCTTCACCAAATTTGCAGGGAATGTTTATGACTATGAAAACCTGTCTCTGCAAATTTTTAGCCTCATTTTGAAATTTAAAATGGCCGCCATAGCTAATTGTTTGAAAATCATAAAGGTGCTCTAAATCTTGAAATATTCCAGCTAGCTTCATCATATTTGCACAAAAGCTATATGGCTAGAAAAGCTAGCCTGATAGTAATTTTGGCCTAGTTCAAAAACAAAATGGCCGCCATATCAAATGTTTAATGTCAAACAGGGTTATCTATTAAAAAGGCCTCATATCTCCCCAAATATTGCTCCTAGAGGTTTGGAATGTGAAAACAACTTGTAGGAAGTCATGGCCTGGGAATCTTTTCCAGGTGTTGAATTTGACCTTTGACCCCTGCTTCAATGTTAAATGAGGTTGTCACACTAAAACGTCTTTATTTCTCCCTTATTATTGTTGGTGCTATGGCTTCAGAATATAAAGACAGACTATCAAAAGTCCTGGCCTTCAAATGTTTTGCCTGAGAAAAATTTTGGCCTTATTTTGAAAAACAAAATGGCCACCATAGCCAATTATTTAAAAATCATTAAGATGCTCTAAAACTTGAAATATTGCAGCTAGGTTCATCAAATATGCGCAAAATATGTATGGCTAGGAAAGTTAGCCTGATAATAATTTAGCCTAGTTTCAAAAACAAAATGGCTGTCATATCACATGTTAAATGGGATTATCCTATTAAAAAGGCCTTATATCTCCTTTATCATTGCTACTAGGGGTTCCAAATCTGAAAACAACTTGCACGAAGTCAAGGCCTGAGACTATTTTCCAATTGCTGACTTTTACTTTTGACCCCTTCTTCAATGTCAAGTGGGGTTATCTTATCTTACTACAAAGGCCTTATATCTCCTTTAGTTCTCCATTATTACTGATTCTAAGGCGGGAGATAACCGCTGCAGCAGTGGCCTTGTTTTATTATTGCTTCTACAGGTTTGCTATGTTTGGGGATACAGCAATGAGCCACAGGTCTGGAACTTCACTATGTTATAGCTGACCCCAAAATAGGTGAATAACATATTGAAACAAAATACTCTAAATGCAATAATTTCCAACTTATAAGCGATTTACTCAACAGTGATAACCTCAAAGTAGCTATTACTCAGCTATGCCATGAGCTACAGGTCTGAAATTTTACTATGTTATAGCTGACCCAAAAGTAGGTGAACAACATATTTAAGCAAAATACTGTACATGCAATAGTTTTCAAGTTACAACTGATTTACTCAATAGTGATGACCTAAAAGTAGCTATTACTCAGCTATGCCATGAGCTACAGGTCTGAAATTTTACTATGTTATAGCTGACCCAAAAGTAGCTGAATAACATATTTATACTAAATTCTCTAAATGCAATAGTTTTCAAATTATAAGTGATTTGCTCAACATTGAGAACTTCAAAGTAGCTATTACTCAGCTATGCAATGAGTCACAGGTCTGGAACTTCACTATGTTATAGCTGACCCCAAAATAGGTGAATAACATATGAAACAAAATACTCTAAATGCAATAATTTCCAAGTTATAAGCGATTTACTCAACAGTGATAACCTCAAAGTAGCTATTACTCAGCTATGCCATGAGCTACAGGTCTGAAATTTTACTATGTTATAGCTGACCCCAAAGTAGGTGAACAACATATTTAAGCAAAATACTGTACATGCAATAGTTTTCAAGTTACAACTGATTTACTCAATAGTGATGACCTAAAAGTAGCTATTACTCAGCTATGCCATGAGCTACAGGTCTGAAATTTTACTATGTTATAGCTGACCCAAAAGTAGCTGAATAACATATTTATACTAAATTCTCTAAATGCAATAGTTTTGCAATTACAACTGATTTACTCAATAGTGAGAACCTCAAAGTAGTTATTACTCAGCTATGCAATGAGCTACAGGTCTGAAATTTTACTATGTTATAGCTGACCCAAAAGTAGGTGAACAACATATTTAAGCAAAATACTGTAAATGCAATAGTTTTCAAGTTACAACTGATTTACCCAATAGTGATGACCTAAAAGTAGCTATTACTCAGCTATGCCATGAGCTACAGGTCTGAAATTTTACTATGTTATAGCTGACCCAAAAGTAGGTGAACAACATATTTAAGCAAAATACTGTACATGCAATAGTTTTCAAGTTACAACTGATTTACTCAATAGTGATGACCTAAAAGTAGCTATTACTCAGCTATGCCATGAGCTACAGGTCTGAAATTTTACTATGTTATAGCTGACCCAAAAGTAGCTGAATAACATATTTATACTAAATTCTCTAAATGCAATAGTTTTGCAATTACAACTGATTTACTCAATAGTGAGAACCTCAAAGTAGTTATTACTCAGCTATGCAATGAGCTACAGGTCTGAAATTTTACTATGTTATAGCTGACCCAAGAGTAGGTGAACAACATATTTAAGCAAAATACTGTAAATGCAATAGTTTTCAAGTTACAACTGATTTACCCAATAGTGATGACCTAAAAGTAGCTATTACTCAGCTATGCCATGAGCTACAGGTCTGAAATTTTACTATGTTATAGCTGACCCAAAAGTAGCTGAATAACATATTTATACGAAATTCTGTAAATGCAATAGTTTTCCAATTACAACTGATTTACTCAATAGTGAGAACTTCAAAGTAGCTATTACTCAGCTGTGCCATGACCTACAGATCTGAAATTTCACTATGTTATAGCTGGCCCAAAAGTAGCTGAATAACATATTTATACGAAATTCTGTAAATGCAATAGTTTTGCAATTACATCTGATTTACTCAATAGTGAGAACCTCAAAGTAGTTATTACTCAGCTATGCAATGAGCTACAGGTCTGAAATTTTACTATGTTATAGCTGACCCAAAAGTAGGTGAACAACATATTTAAGCAAAATACTGTAAATGCAATAGTTTTCAAGTTACAACTGATTTACTCAATAGTGATGACCTAAAAGTAGCTATTACTCAGCTATGCCATGAGCTACAGGTCTGAAATTTTACTATGTTATAGCTGACCCAAAAGTAGCTGAATAACATATTTATACGAAATACTCTAAATGCAATAGTTTTCCAATTACAACTGATTTACTCAATAGTGAGAACTTTAAAGTAGCTATTACTCAGCTATGCCATGACCTACAGATCTGAAATTTCACTATGTTATAGCTGGCCCAAAAGTAGCTGAATAACATATTTATACGAAATTCTCTAAATGCAATAGGTTTTAAGTTACAAGTGATTTACTCAATAGTGAGAACTTCAAAGTAGCTATTACTCAGCTATGCAATGAGCCACAGATCTGAAACTTCACTATGTTATAGCTGATCCCAAAATAGGTGAATAACATATTGAAACAAAATACTGTAAATGCAATAGTTTCCAAGTTATAAGCGATTTACTCAACAGTGATAACCTAAAAGTAGCTATTACTCAGCTATGCCATGAGCTACAGGTCTGAAATTTTACTATGTTATAGCTGATCCAAAAGTAGCTGAATAACATATTTATACGAAATTCTCTAAATCCAATAGTTTTGAAGTTATAAGCGATTTACTCAACAATGATAACCTAAAAGTAGCTATTACTCAGCTATGCCATGAGCTACAGGTCTAAAATTTTACTATGTTATAGCTGACCCAAAAGTAGCTGAATAACATATTTATACGAAATTCTCTAAATGCAATAGTTTTTAAGTTACAAGTGATTTTACTCATGATGGAAGTTACTGAAAAGCCCAAAAGTAGCTATTACTCACTTAGCTATTGAGACAGGCACCCAAGTTACTCACCATATTGTAGCTATGAAAAAAGTAGCTGAATAACATATTTTAACAAAATGCTCTAAATGCAACACTTTTCAAGTTATAAATGATTTTGTGCATGATTTCATGAATTTTAATGCATTAAAAATTATTAAAAAAATTTATTAAAAAAAAAGTAAGACAGATCCAGGTCTCATACTCACACAAGAGAATCTACCTCTGGCCTAGTACATATATGCAAGATATGAGAGAAATCCCTGCAATAGTCACTGAGAAAATTGTGATTAAGTGTTGAAATTTTCACACTTTTGGTGGGGGTACCCCCCTTGTAATGTCTCTAGCAAACAGACGAACAGACAGATTTGCATGCCTTGAACAATTTTTCATCCTCGATAGATAAGGTATCTTTTAAAAAAAACAGCACGTCTCTAGGCCTTGTAGTTTTGGAGGAGAAGTTGTTCACGCGGACGCGTACGCGGACGCGTATGCCCACGCGGCAGAGTGACGACATAATGTCAGCTGACTGACACTTAATATCTGTAAGCAAATCTATAGATGGGATAAGTACGGAAAAAACCTCTAAAATAACATTTCCTAATGATATGCTGTTAAATTGCAATTTCAGTACTTGGGTAAAATAGCTGGTTAAATTCATGAGTAAAAGCACCATGGGGTATAACAAACTTAGTTGGGCTAATATCTGTCTATACATTTAAAAGTGGGCTATGTGTACATTCTATGTAACAGGTTAATGTTAAATCATTCTTGAACTTAATTTTTTGAAATTGGGCTTATATGTTGGCAGTCAGTCCTTTTTTATCTTAATATGGGCTGACTCCAGTCTTGCTAAAAGTCTCAAGTTTCTTTGCAATCAGGGAAAAGTTTCAATTCGGACAATGGAATTTCAGTTTGCATAATGTACTGATACATATATTGGTTTTTACATTGGCATACTGCTAAGATAGAGACTGTCTGAGGAGCTCGTTCCTAATAACATGTATGAGTACTTTATGAATACAAAATATCTGTGTACATGTTTGAAAAACATATAGTATAAATTTGAGCCTTAAACAAGGCTAGGCTGGCTCCTAAGTTGGGCCCCAGCACTGATACTTCTTAATTATTATTTTTAGTTGTATATCGTCTATTGAGTATAATGGATTATTTCTATCCTTAAAACCCTCGGTCTCTTTAAATTTTGCCTGAACAACCTATAATCCATATTATTTCTTCTCTTTTTAAACTTTTGACAGACTTAACAAAATATGCCACAATATACCCAGTTTCCCACCAAACTTAGACCACGCAAAAATTATAATTGCTCATTGTTAAAAGTCATGAAAACAAGTGTAAAATTTGAGACTAAAAGAAAAGACTCCTACCCCAGTACCTGAATAGCTGACTTGTCACTAGTACCTTCTCCCCTGGTTTGTGTGCAAACTTAAAGAAATAATCCAAAAATCATTATAAAATCACACAACACTTGATGACTGTCTTAGTTAATAACCATATGTAATGGATTATTGTTTACGTGAATTATTTTAAATATTTATAATTTAGCATAGAAAAGCAGCCGGCGATCTCATAACCCAGACAGCTCATGACTTTTATTTGTATTTGATCAACTCTTTGATAGAATCATTTGGGTTCGTTAGAAGAACCAGTTTAATGAAATGCCAGACGTTTCTTTATCTATACTGTACTGTAGTAATGATACCTTTGGTGTAAAATGTTCGGTGAAGTTTAAAGGTGTACATTCATATAAGACTCTTTGGAAACAGACATAAAATCAATAGGTCACTTCGTTTCAGTCACAAGCATTCCGACACATACTTCTCATATGAACACTTCTTGTTGACTGACAAGGAAATGTCGATAAATCTGCTTTATAAAGGAATGAGTGTGTTTCTAAAAATAACTCGACCGGGAAAGACCCGGAGTTGCTATATTTAGAATGTGGCTTCCCCGCTATATAAGGGATATGAGCATTCACTTCGTCCAATACTTTTGTTGAAAAAGCAAAATGACTGGATAAGTGAAGGTGAGTTTTCTTTTTTTTTACATTCTGTCGTAATATTTGTTAAAAATAAGTTTACTCATAAATATATAGAGATATACATTTTTTTCTTTTATACGAGGGTATAATATTTAGGTTTACAAATTGTCACAAAAAACAATTAAGTGACATCTATAAACATTTTGGACATGTGCTGAGAATACTAGTATATTGTACTTGAAAGACTTAATACAGTGTTCAAATGATATGCAATTAATGCTGTTTATTATTATTATTGTTAGCACAGAAAAAAACTGTTTCAAATTTAGAATACACTCAAGGGTGGGCTGTAAATTGAAGCATTCATAAAATAGCAAACTAATACTAAATAACAATGCAACGACACTTTACTGAAGAATTCAGGGAGTAACTAGAAGCATTCTTTGAGTAGTTGTTACACTGTCACTAGTCATTACATTGTCATTAGAGATTTTCTCTTGACCACAAATGTTAATTGAAATATCTTAATTATTGTAAAATTCAGGTAAATTGCACATCACTTTACTGTAAGACACTCCAAGAACTGTTTTAGAACTGTAATAATGGTTAACTTTATATAGTGAAATTGCAGACGTGTAGGACATGGCATATTTGAGCAATAGCTACTTTCAGGATCTCACTGTTGAGTAAATCAGTTGTAACTTGAAAACTATATTGCATTTAGAGTATTTTGTTTAATATATTGTTTGTCCACTTTTGGGTCAGCTATAACATAGTAAAATTGCAGACCTGTAGCTCATTCTATAGCTGAGCAATAGCTACTTTGAGGTTTGCTCTGTTGAGTAAATCAGTTGTATCTTGAAAAACATTGCATTCAGAGAATTTTGTTTAAATATCTTATTCATGTACTTTTGAATTAGCTATAACAATGTAAAATTGCAGACGTGTAGCTCATGACAAAGCTGTGTAAGAGCTATTTTCAGGTTCTCACTGTTGTGTAAATCAGTTGTAACTTAAAAACTACTGCATTTACAGTATTTTCTTTAAATATGTTATTCACCTATTTTCTGGTCAGCAATAACATAGCGAAATTACAGACCTGTAGCTCATGGCATATTTGAGCAATAGCTACTTTCAGGATCTCACTGTTGAGTAAATCAGTTGTAACTTGAAAACTATATTGCATTTAGCGTATTTTGTTTAATATATTGTTTGTCCACTTTTGGGTCAGCTATAACATAGTAAATTTGCAGACCTGTAGCTCATTGCATAGCTGAGTAATAGCTACTTTGAGGTTTTGTCTGTTGAGTAAATCAGTTGTATCTTGAAAAGCATTGCATTCAGAGAATTTTGTTTAAATATCTTATTCATGTACTTTTGAATTAGCTATAACAATGTAAAATTGCAGACGTGTAGCTCATGACAAAGCTGTGTAAGAGCTATTCTATTCTATGTCATGGCATAGCTGAGCAAGAGCTAGTTTTAGATTTTTACTGTTGAATTAATCAGTTGTAACTTGAAAACTATTGCATTTAGAGTATTTTGTTTAAATAAGTTATTTAGTTACTTTTGGGTCAGCTATAAAATAGTAAAATTGCAGTCCTGTAGCTCATTGCATAGCTGAGTAATAGCTACTTTCAGGTTCTCACCTACTTTTGAATGAGCTATACCATATTAAAATTGCAACCCTTTAACTGATTGCATAGCTGAGCAAAAGCTACTTGTAACTTGAAAACTATTGCATTTGCCGTGTTTTCTTTAAATATGTTTTTAACCATTTTTTTACACCTAAATAGTTACCTTGTTACTTTCCTTCTGAATACCATTTGCAGGCCACAACTTTTGTTTCCGTTCATCACGTTTTTGCATAAACCTTAATATCTCATTCATTTATAAAGATATCTTCACCAAATTTGCAGGGAATGTTTATGACTATGAAAACCTGTCTCTGCAAATTTTTAGCCTCATTTTGAAATTTAAAATGGCCGCCATAGCTAATTGTTTGAAAATCATAAAGGTGCTCTAAATCTTGAAATATTCCAGCTAGCTTCATCATATTTGCACAAAAGCTATATGGCTAGAAAAGCTAGCCTGATAGTAATTTTGGCCTAGTTCAAAAACAAAATGGCCGCCATATCAAATGTTTAATGTCAAACAGGGTTATCTATTAAAAAGGCCTCATATCTCCCCAAATATTGCTCCTAGAGGTTTGGAATGTGAAAACAACTTGTAGGAAGTCATGGCCTGGGAATCTTTTCCAGGTGTTGAATTTGACCTTTGACCCCTGCTTCAATGTTAAATGAGGTTGTCACACTAAAACGTCTTTATTTCTCCCTTATTATTGTTGGTGCTATGGCTTCAGAATATAAAGACAGACTATCAAAAGTCCTGGCCTTCAAATGTTTTGCCTGAGAAAAATTTTGGCCTTATTTTGAAAAACAAAATGGCCACCATAGCCAATTATTTAAAAATCATTAAGATGCTCTAAAACTTGAAATATTGCAGCTAGGTTCATCAAATATGCGCAAAATATGTATGGCTAGGAAAGTTAGCCTGATAATAATTTAGCCTAGTTTCAAAAACAAAATGGCTGTCATATCACATGTTAAATGGGATTATCCTATTAAAAAGGCCTTATATCTCCTTTATCATTGCTACTAGGGGTTCCAAATCTGAAAACAACTTGCACGAAGTCAAGGCCTGAGACTATTTTCCAATTGCTGACTTTTACTTTTGACCCCTTCTTCAATGTCAAGTGGGGTTATCTTATCTTACTACAAAGGCCTTATATCTCCTTTAGTTCTCCATTATTACTGATTCTAAGGCGGGAGATAACCGCTGCAGCAGTGGCCTTGTTTTATTATTGCTTCTACAGGTTTGCTATGTTTGGGGATACAGCACCAGCTTGCAATAAAGTGAGCGACAAATTTCTAGTTTCCTAATTGTATCATACTTCTGCAAAGGTGACATTAAATCTAGCCACCAATTCCTAATTTCCTAGTTAGCAGGTACTTTCTAGCCATTTTTGACAGTGACATGCCTTAGGCACGGGAAATTTTTTTCACATGCCTATATTTGACCTTGATTAATTTTTTTTTTTTTTTGGGGGGGGGGGGGGGGGGGGACACCATTCATCATCACCGCTCAGTAAAAGCTATTTACTGCAGTAGGTTGTGATTTTGACCAAAATTGACCGATTTATGAGTGCTTTTATACCAGGTTTTATACAAGGTTTTGTGAGGTAACAGGAAACCACATGCACAGAGTCTTAAAAGCTGATCAGATTTATCCCCTGGCCCCTTTTGGGTCATAAAATCACGTATGTTGTCTTTTTGGCTTATCTCTCCTTTGTTATTGCTTCTATAGCTTTTGAATATATTCACCCCAACTTCTCCCCCCATGGGTCAAACTGGGGTTGTAAAATCAGAGATTTTGTGTTTTGGCTTATATCTCCATCATTATTGTTTTTAGAGTGTTTGTATGCATTGGGAGGTAATAGCAAAGCATATGCAGACTCTAGAAAGCCAGTAAGATTTATTCCCAAGCCCCCATGGGGTTAGACTTGCTCCAAGTCTTTGTATTTCTTATTCCACCAAATCTGACATACATGGAATCATTATGAACCCATCATGATGGGTGGGGAAATTACTGAGGGATGAAATACTTTTGTCAGAAAGTTATTCAATCCTCATATAATACCTAAGACAAAAGGACTTGAGGAAAGTCTACCATGGGTAAAACTGGGATCGTAAAGTCAGAGATTTTGTGTTTTGTTCTTTTATCTCCTTATCTATTGCTTTAGAGCTCCAGAATGTGTTGGAAGTAAATAGGAAACTAGTATAGAGAGGTCAAATTTATAAACCCCTCCATAAATAGGAAACTAGTATAAAGAGGTCAAATTTATAAACTCCTCCTTAATGGGTCAAAGTGGGTACTCGGTCAGGTAAACGGACAAAACTCCACTGGGCATAACCCCACTTAGACCAAACCCCATCGGTCAAAACCCCACTCAGACGCAACCCCACTCAGATAAATAAGAATGAGGACAAAACCCCACTCGTCATGAAAAAACAAAACATTTATTTTGTGCAGAGTTTTAATTGATACAAATACAAATTCATGACAAAAATAGACATTGATAGAGATTTGTATGAAGAACATAATGCAAAACCACATGATATTTAAGCACTAATATTTAAGCACATTAAATTAAGCAAAATACATAATTGCTTTGGTCAGTTATATTAATTTTCATCAAACACACTGTCCAACACAGCCTTTAAGGGCTGTGCTGATATTGTTTTCACCCATGGTGTCTGGATGGGTGTGCATGCAGGCGGGCCACAAGTAAAATCTTGTCCATAATGTATCTCAAAATCCATGAGGTGTAAGATGTTGATACTTGGTAGAATGGTAAAAAATTCTTTTGTAAATATTTCTTGTAGCTCTATTTAAATGGACATGTGCCTTTGCATGCCAAAATAAATTGTTCATGTATTTTATGTTCTGTGTGCTATAAAGTTTTCAGAATTTTCCATTTACCAAGGTCACTTGACAGACTAATATGTGTTTGTGGTCTATTTTTAAGACACTATTTAAAATACTAGTATCTCCACCCAATATCAGGTGTTTATAAACCTCATTTAAGTCGATACACATCCCAGTTCAGGTCAAAGGGGTTACTATTTTAGAATGAATTCAACAGTTAAATGTTTTACATTGTTATGCCTACAGTGAATCTTCAAATTATATATTTGTTATGTACAAGTTTTTTTATAAATTATTAAATTTATAGAAAAACCTTGAAAATTTTTACAAGTAATGTTAAAAATACAACAAAAGTTATCAATATATTAATATTCATATATTTAGTCGGCAGTTTATTTACATTGTTCAGCATGCAGGGAAATGAAGCTTTTTTGTTAAATACTAAGTCCAGTAAGATTGCAAGCTGTTCCTTATTGATGCTTGTAAGACTGTAGCTTTATTATTATCCAAGTTATCATACTGTGGACTGTGGTCTTTTTCTCTTTTTAAAAAATATTTAGGCAGCAAAGTTTTAATAATAAAAATATAACAATCAACCTTCAAAGATGAAGGTTAAAAAGGAGTAAGTAAGAAATAGAAATCTTCTAAATGCAATCAGCTGTCTTGATGTGGCTTCCTACTGCGTCAGGGATATTTTTTTATTTACTTCAAGGCAATAAACTAGGATCACATTGGGTAAGGGAAAGCATAAAAGGACAAATGACAGTAGTGTACATGCATAACTGTAATTGTGGGTTTATCATCAGAAAAGAATTAATTTTACTTATTAATTTGTTGTGGAATAAATATTAATTTAGGATAATTCTTGACAGAAAATGTGATTAAATTTATAAGTTTACCAATACCAACCTACCTTAAAGTCAGATACAGGCTTCAGTTAGACCAATATGACCCCCAACATTTAAATAATATAAATGTATGCATTAAAAATGCAGTGAATTGTCACCAAAATTGTGACATTGCAACAGTGCACTCATATTGCAATGTAATATCAAGAAACTTTAATATTAGACTTATTAAATTTAGATTAAATTTATAAGTTTATCAATACCAACCTACCTTAAACTCAGATACAGGCTTCAGTTAGACCAGTATTACCCCCAACATTTAAATAATATAAATGTACACATTAAAAGTGCAGTGAATTGTCAACAAAATTGTGAAAATATACACATCAACAGTTTCCTTTCTCATCTAAGAAGTATAACATACATTAAATTTGACATTCATGAAAATTAGATATGTTGCTTTTGTGAATTTTAAAGTATAAATTTATTAAAATACATTGCTTACTGATAAAATATGGAGCTTCTCCAAGGTGCAACTTGTACAGGTCCAAAATTTGTACATGTTGCAACTCCTACAATTCAACCTGTAGAAGTTGCAACTTGTACAAGCTGTTTGCGCAAGTTGCAACTTGTAAAGCTTTCTTGTACAAGTTGCAATTAACTTGTGCAAATCTCAACTTTTACATTACAAATATAATTCCATTTTTGCATTCTACTTTGCATTTCTGCAAAAGCTTTTGTTATGTTTCATTTTTTGACAAAAACATTTTTATCTCCTGCCAGGCTTTAGCCCGGGAGGGAGATTATGAAATGATGTCTGTGTGTGTGTGCGTGCGTGTGTGCGTGCGTTAGTTAGTCACGGATTTCTCCAAAACTACTACAGCTACAGATTTTTTGTAAATTAATTGTCCCAATGAATTTTCATGCCCTTGAAAATGTTTTTGGTTTTATTGACTTAGGCCTAAAGATAAGTGAGTAATAGCAATCTTAGCTACTTTGAGTAAAGGGCTCATAACTCAAAAACTATTGCAGTAACAACTTTTTCTTCAAATATGTTGTTCAGCTACTTTTTCCTTAGCTATAAGATGGTACATAGTTTGGGGTTCTATTGCATGCCATAAGTGAGTAATAGCTATTTTCTCATTTGTAGCTAAATAACAGAATAAGTAAATGTCAAATATCTTCAAAAGTATTGAAGTTAGGGAAATCTTTTCAAATATGTTGTCCATCTTCTTTTTGGTAAGCTATCACATACTAAAGTTTCAGACCTGTTGCACCTTGGATAGCTGAGTAATAGCTACTTTGAAATTCTGACTGTTGAGTAAAGCCATTGTAACTCCAAAACTATTGCACTTAGAGTGTTTTCCTAAAATGTGTTGTTCAGCTACTTTCTTCTTAGCTATAAGATGGTACATAGTTTGGGGTTCTGTTGCATGCCATAAGTGAGTAATAGCTATTTTCTCATTTGTAGCTAAATAACAGAAGAAGTAAATGTCAAATATCTTCAAAAGTATTAAAATCTTTTCAAATATGTTGTCCATCTACTTTTTGGTAAGCTATGACATAGTAAAGTTTCAGACCTGTTGCACCTTGGATAGCTGAGTAATAGCTACTTTGAAATTCTGACTGTTGAGTAAAGCCATTGTAACTCAAAAACTATTGCAGTTGGAGTATTTTCCTAAAATATGTTGTTCAGCTACTTTGTTCTTAGCTATGAGATGGTACATAGTTTGGGGTTCTATTGCTTGCCATAAGTGAGTAATAGGTATTTTCTCATTTGTAGCTAAATAACAGAAGAAGTAAATGTCAGATATCTTCAAAAGTATTAAAGTTAGGGAAATCTTTTCAAATATGTTGTCCATCTACTTTTTGGTAAGCTATAACATAGTAAAGTTTCAGACCTGTTGCACCTTGGATAGCTGAGTAATAGCTACTTTGAAATTCTGACTGTTGAGTAAAGCCATTGTAACTCCAAAACTATTGCAGTTAGAGTATTTTCCTAAAATATGTTGTTCAGCTACTTTGTCCTTAGCTATAAGATGGTACATAGTTTGGGGTTCTATTGCATGCCATAAGTGAGTAATAGCTATTTTGTTATTTGCAGCAAAATCATGACATAAGTAAATGTCAAATATCTTCAAAAGTATTAAGGTTAGGGAATTCTTTTCAAATATGTTATCCAGCTACTTTTTCATAAGCTATCACATAGTAAAGTTTCAGATCTGTTCCACATGGGATAGCAGAGTAATAGCTACTTTGAAATTCTACAGTTGAGTAAATCCATTGTAACTCCAAAACTATTGCAGTTACAATATTTTCGTAAAATATGTTGTTCACCTACTTTGTCCTTAGCTATAAGCTGGCATGTAGTTTGGGGTTCTATTGCATGCCATAAGTGAGTAATAGCTATTTTCTTATTAGTAGCAAAATAATGACATAAGTAAATGTCAAATATCTTCAGAAGTATTAAAGTTACGGAATTCTTTTCAAATACGTCATTCATCTACTTTTTTGTAGGCTATCACATAGTAAAGTTTCAGACCTGTTGCACATTGCATAGCTAAGTAATAGCTACTTTGAAATTGTGACTGTTGAGTAAATCCATTGTAACTCCAAAACTATTGCAGTTACAGCTTTTTCTTCAAATATGTTGTTCAGCTACTTTGTCCTTAACTATAAGATGGTATATATTTTGGGGTTGTATTGCATGCCATAAGTGAGTAATAGCTATTTTCTTATTTGTAGCAAAATAACAACATAAGTAAATGTCAAATATCTTCAAAAGTATTAAAGTTAGGGAAATATTTTCAAATATGTTATTCATCTAGTTTTTGATAACCTATCACATAGTAAAGTTTCAGACCTGTTGCACATTGGATAGCCGAGTAATACCTACTTTGAAATTGTGACTGTAGGGTAAATGCATATAGTTTGGGGTTCTATTGCATGCCATAAGTGAGTAATAGCTATTTTCTTATTTGTGGCAAAATAATGACATAATTTTTCTCAAATAATTGCTTCATCTACTTTTGGGAGAGCTTTCACATGGTGAAGTTTCAGACCCGTAGCTAATTATTCACCTACTCAAAATGAGTAAATGATAATTATCTCTAAAAGTATTGCGGATATCCAATTTTTATCAAATAACTCATTCATCTACTTTTGGGAGAGCTTTCACATGGTGAAATTCCAGACCCGTAGCTAATTACTCACCTACTCAAAATGAGTAAATGTGAATTATCCCTAAAAGTATTGGGGATATCCAATTTTTCTTAAATAACTCATTCACCTACTTTTGGAAGAGCTTTCACTTGGTGAAGTTTCAGACCCGTAGCTAATTATTCACCTACTCAAAATGAGTAAATGCTAATTATCTCTAAAAGTATTGTGGATATCCAATTTTTATCAAATTACTCGTTCATCTACTTTTGGGAGAGCTTTCACATGGTGAAGTTCCAGACCTGTAGCTAATTACTCACCTACTCAAAATGAGTAAATGTGAATTATCTGTAAAAGTATTGCAGATATCCAATTTTTCTCAAATAACTCATTCACCTACTTTTGGGAGAGCTTTTACTTGGTGAGGTTTCAGACCCGTAGCTAATTATTCACCTACTCAAAATGAGTAAATGTGAATTATCTCTAAAAGGATTGCGGATATCCAATTTTTATCAAATAACTCATTCATCTACTTTTGGGAGGGCTTTCACATGATGAAGTTCCAGACCCATAGCTAATTACTCACCTACTGAAAATGAGTAAATGTGAATTATCTCTAAAAGTATTGCAGATAGCCAATTTTTATCAAATAACTCATTCACCTACTTTTGGGAGAGCTTTCACTTGGTGAATTTTCAGAGCCGTAGCTAATTATTCACCTCCTCAAAATGAGTAACTGCTAATTATCTCTAAAAGTATTGCAGGTATCCAATTTTTATCAAATTACTCGTTCATCTACTTTTAGGAGAGCTTTCACATGGTGAAGTTCCAGATCCGTAGCTAATTACTCACCTAATCAAAATGAGTAAATGTGAATTATCTGTAAAAGTATTGCAGATAGCCAATTTTTCTCAAATAACTCGTTCACCTACTTTTGGGAGAGCTTTCACTTGGTGAAGTTTCACACCCGTGGTTAATTATTCAGCTACTCAAAATGAGTAAATGCGTATTATCACTGAAAGTATTGCAGATAGCCAGTATTTCTGAAATAACTCATTCACATACATTTTGGAGAGCTTTCAATTAGTGAATTTTCAGATCCGTAGCTAATTACTCACCTACTCAAAATGAGTAACTGCCAATTATCACTAAAAGTATTGCAGATAGCCAATATTTCTGAAATAACTCATTCACCTACATTTTGGACAGCTTTCACATGGTAAATTTTTTTAATGAATTTTTTAAATAATTTTTAATGCATTAAAATTCATGAAATCATGCACTAAATCAATTATAACTTGAAAAGTATTACATTTAGAGCACCTTGTTAAAATATGTTATCTTTAGTACATCTAATTTATATGGCGGGAGATAAATGCATGCGTCAGAATGCTTGTTCTAGTTTGATTTAGGTTTACCAGAAAAATTGTTACCCTGAAATGTCTCATTGTATGACTAAGATATGGTTATTAACTTGTTACAGTCATTGCCAAACACTTCTTTTACAATTATATTCATATAAAAGAAAAAAATGAACTTAGACCTTCAAAAACGTTGAATTTTTAAAACATGTTTGTTGTTCCATCTTAAAATTGCACAATGCAGCATCATCTACAACTGTCATGAGCACATTTTGACTGTTAAAACATTATGGTTATTTCAAAATGATATCTGTAAATAAATGAGTGCATAATGGTAACGTGATTATTGCAGAGACAAGTCAGTGGAAAAATACATTATGCAGTGAATTTCACAGAGCCTATCACAGAACATGGTTATTAAAAATGTAGTTACAGGCATAAGGTGTGTGTATGAAAAAAATAACTGTGGTAATTATCTGTGCTCACATTTTATATTCTCTAACAACAGATGTTCCCTGGTGGGCCCTGTAAAAACCCCTGCTGGCATATATATTCTGTACACTGACTAGACTTAAAGATTATTATCATTTGTGCACAAAATAGACACACTTAAAAAATCAATGGTGTATAGTTTACCTCCGCCAAGGAGGTTATGTTTTTGCCTGGGTTTGTCTGTCCATCTGTCTGTCCGTCCGTTTGTTTGTGAACAAGATAACTCAAAAACTTATGGACGGATTTTGATAAAATTTTCAGGATATGTCCGAAATGGTAAAAGGAAGAAGTGATTTTAGATTTTGGGAGTGATACGGATCATCTGGATCTTCTGGATCCATGAAATGTAAATTTTAAAGACAGATTACTCAAAAAATTATTGACGGATTTTCATGCAATTTTCAGGATATGTCCTAAATGGGATAAGGATCAAGTGATTAGATTTTGGGAGTGATCTGGATCACTATCTGGATCCATGAAAAATAAATTGGGAGTGGTCCGAGTGCTCTTGTTTATAATCTGCATGCATTTGATCATATAAGGAACATTTATCACTCCTTCCTGTTGGCAGGCCCTGCCCACATAAAAGTAAAGGAAGATTTGTTACTTACTTTTGGAGTTTTCAGGAATACTGACAGACAGACAAGAGAAAAACATAGCCTTCTGGTGGAGGTAAACATACCCTCTTTGGGGGAGGTGAAAATAAAACCTACCAAAATTTCTGTAATAACAACACCAGAGCCCCGTTTTTTTTTCAAAGAGGTTGCCTTTATCAGAACAATGAGCAGATGTATAAAAATTTTCAATTCACTGAAATATCAACCTTTAAATAATTGAATTATATTGTCTTTTCAGCATTTTCAAAGGTTTACTTTTCCCTGGAGAAGTGGTTAACAAATGTGGCTGAAAAAGTCAAGAGTATAAAATATTATACTGCATATTCTTTGCAGAACACAGCTACTGTAAAACCATAAGAGATAATATTTATGTATGTTTTATTATGATTTCACTACACACTGGTATGATATATAAAATCCAGACTGAAAAACTGTCAAATTTATTGGGCATTATACCGGTAAATTTGAATAACATATGCTTCAGTTTCTGACCCTTGGTCAATGAGATTTAGTGGTAAGGGGGAGTTATTATTAGAGGGGGGGCTTTTATCACAGAAATTACAGTATGATGGTATTTTACACAGAAATTTGGATCTCATGTCACCCTCTGTACATTCCCATTGGACTTTCATGATGTCTGACAGAGTGCCACTTTTCAAAACTGTTTCTATTCTGCCATTGATAAATGTGAGGCTCTTGCTTAAAAAGAATATATAGACCGAATTAATTAGTTGTAAGTGCACATGTTTTTGTACACCAAGTGAAAAAGAATAGGAATCAAAAGCCTTTGCAATATTTATCAGCATCCAGAATTCACATTTTATTTTCTGTATAATAATAACTTCATAGACCCGGTTAGTGTGTCCTTGGATCCTGAAATAACTATTTATTTGAAACTAACTCCATTACCATTATACTATCCACATCATTGTCAATTCTAATTTGCAAATTACACTTAGTACTGATAAAAGACAATATTTGAAAGATTAGACTGAATGTTTTAAATATCATTTTAAAATATTGAATTTAGGTTCAAAATTATTCTCATGTTCTTAATATTAACATAATCGATTTTCAGTGTCAGATATAATGAGAAATAATGGAAAAATTCTGGGAGATATAAATCCTCCTTAGCCTGTTAATATTGAAGATGGGTCTTAATTGTGAATTCCTGTGCAAAGTGAAAAAGCTGATAAAATACTGATCATAATGTCTATCATACCCTTAAATTCACTAATCTTAATCAGTTATTAACCCCAGCCCATAAAGGCTGGGGTTATAGTCATCCCCTGTGCTGTCCGGGCGTTCGGAGGCGGCGGCGGCAGGCATAAAGCTTGTGGGTGTTCCACAGCCTAAACCCCTGTACAGATTTTCACCAAATTTTCAGGGGATGTTTACCCCAAAAGGATCTAGAGCTGATTAGGTTTTGGGGGGTATCCGGTAACGACTGTTGCCATGGTAACACTTTTAAAATTTTCAAATCTAAAAGTTTGTGGGTGTTCCTCAGACTAAACCCCTGCACGGATTTTCACCAAATTTTCAGGATATGTTTACCCTAGAGGATCTAGAGCTGATTAGGTTTTGGGGGGTATCCAGTAATAACTGTTGTCATGGCAACACTTTTAGATTTTCGGGTCTTAAAGTTTGTGGGTGTTCCATAGCCTAAACCAAAGTTTGTGGGTGTTCCATAGCCTAAACCCCTGCACGGATTTTCACTAAATTTTCAGGATATGTTTACCCAAGATGCTCTAGAGCTGATTAGGTTTTGGGGGGTATCAGGCTACCACTGTTGCCATGGCAACACTTTTTTAGGTCTTAAACTTTTGGGTGTTCCACAGCCTAAACCCATGCATGGATTTTCACCAATTAGGATTTCTTTACTCCAAGAGGATCTACAGCTGATTAGGTTTTGGGGGTATCTAGCAGCAACTGTTGCCATGGCTACACTTTTAAAATTTTTGGGTCTTAAAATTTGTTCTAAAATTTTTAATGTATTCTGGAACCTAAAATATTGCAGCTAGCTTCATCAGAGTTGCACAAAATGTAAATGGATAGAAAAGCTTGCCTTGTTTTGGAAACAAAATGGCCGCCATATCACATCTTTAATGCCAAATAGGAGAGTCATCGTATCAAAAAGGCCTTATATCTCCCTTATAATTGTTTCTTGAGCTTCAAAATATGAAAACTACTTGTAAGAAATCATGGCCTGTGAATCTTTTGTAGAACATCTTGTGGGTTCTCTATACTTCTTACAACAAAAGTTGTTCCTAAGATTTTCCAAATCTCAATGTTGTTGGCCATTTAGCTGTACCTGCGGACTGGGGTTCTTGCCTGCTGAGGCTGGCCAATTTTTTTTTAAATTGGCAGTGTATGTTACAACATTAAGGCTGCTTTTGTCACTCTGGACAGGTCAGCAGGAGTCATTTTTCTTTGTTTCATCATTTCTCTCTGTCATGTATGGCACCAGAAAAGCACAGATTCTGAACCAACTCAATCCAACCGGACTCCTCTTATCCCCAACAATTTTCTATTTCTTATCTTTTGCAGTTGAATTGAGAAAAGTATTCATTGAGTTTTATTCATGGAATATCTTGAAAGGTGTATTTGATTCAGGTGAAGCTTCAGTTTTATTACAAAAAGATACACATGTAGATGTAGTTATTTTGAGCCATATGCATGAAGATGCTGAGGCTGCACACATGTTTAGGTACTGAGATTGGTCAAAAAATGTGTATTCGTTCAAGTTAATGAACATAAGCCAAGTCTTGATGCAATATGATTATTCAGGGTATTTAATGAGCCAATAGTTTTCACAGTTTCCTGTGAATTTAGATCAACAAGCCAGTGAGTAAGTTGATGTCATGAATATATCAAATGAAAGATTACTCAAAATCTTTCAGTTCTGGGACACAGTATAAAAAGGGTCTTTCCAATTAATACTTTATTTTGTAAACGTATCATTCAACTCTGATAAAATAATAATAATAATTGTAACAATGCAGTAGACTATGTATAAAACAGAAATTTACAAATTTTAACAATTTGTGTTACACTTTGCGAAATGTGACACACAAATAACGCCAGGATATTATTTATCTGAACCCATTTGGTTTACTTTGAACAAAGCCTTTGATTGTTAAGTTTCTTGGATAAAAGTTTACAAAACCTACTAAATTACAACATATATGAGTGCATTTGGTTATGTATACATGATTATTTGGATATTCAGCTTCTAACTACAAGCCCCAAATGCAATACAACAGTGCACTCATATTGTAATGTAATATCAAGAAACTTCGATATTAGACTTGTATAAATGATAAATAAAGGTAAAATATTTTATGTACAATACAACTATTTTAGAATGACTAGCAAGTAACTTATCATACAAGAAAGCAAAAGCTGTACAAGTGTTGTATTTACCGGTAAATCCATCAGAAAAAGAAAGAACAAAAAACTTAATATCACATTTTAAATATTACATTGGATTTCATTTTAGTGATCTCAAATGTCAAAATACATGTATGACTTTTTTAATGTCAACAAAAAAAAAAACAACAAAAAAAAACACATTATTTTACTGAAATACTATAATTTCCCAAATCATTTTTTGTTCACATACATGTAAAGTTGTTCACTTGAAAACAGCTGCATTACATTGCCTTAAATGAAAACTTTTGATCCAAATCACAGTACCACACATCTTACATGCAGGAAATAATTAATTCAGACCTTTTTAAGACCTATGACAATGTCCATCTGTTTGCAGAGAAACAAACTGACCTATTAGGTTGCAATGGTTATCTGGATATATCATGCATTGTGGTCATTTGTCAAGAACAAAAATTTGACCATATGCTACTCTACAGTTACTGAAGCACAGATTTTTTTCAGTATATCGTGTACATGCTTCACCCAACATTTTATCTCCTAATATCATTATTCTTTTGTTCAGAAAATAAATAAATTTGTCAGTATTTATAAAATGCACAACAAATCACAAACAAAACAATAGCAAATGTAATAGTAACGACATTAACACAACAGTTATTTACAATTACCACAACAGTGTAGTTTTGTGACCCTTAGTGTCCAGTATAGCTGTCCAAACACGGAGTGCAGCTAATGACACGGTCGTGTCATCGAAGGATCAGATGCCAATTCATGTGTATTTTGACAAGTGATGTGACCACAAACCCCACCAGTTGGCAGGACAAGTTCACATGTTTTCCCAACACATGTTTGAAAGGATCCACCTCATGGAGAGAAAAAAAAAACTGGGGCCTTGAAAGACATGAACACAGCTCAGGCAATTTATAGCTTTGGTAGTTTATAAATGTCTCTTCATATGTAGTGAAAGGTGGTCTGAACGGGAGAATGCTCGCTCACACAGATGACACTGGAATGGACGATCACCAGTATGTTTACGGTAATGCCTGGTCAGTTCATCAGATCTGGCAAACTTCCAGCCACAGCCCTTCCAAGTGCAGTGGTAAGGCTTCTCTCCAGTGTGAGTTCGCAGATGAGCTTTGAGGTGAGAACTTTTGGTATAGGTCTTGTTACAACCCGGATGACTACAGGTATGAACAGTTTGGCGTTTACGTCCCCAGGGCCTCCTCCCTCTTCTCCTTGGAGTCTGAGGCTGTAGAGAAGGGTCTGTACTCATTGACATAAGCAAGTCTGAGAGCTGAGCTGGGTTAGAGGGGACCATACCATGGGGCATCTGATCCATGTTAGTCGGAGTTGTCATTTTTGGCATGTGTGGTACACTTACTTGATGTAGCATATCAAAGTTTTGTGTATTCATCCCACTCATAAAAGGTAAGTCTGTTTGTCCATTACAAGAGGCAATCTGCTTTTGAATGGCATTTAAATTGAACAGTACATGGGTTGACTGAGGAACAGGATGGCAGAGCGGTACATTATTAGTTGCTGTCATTGTGTTATTGCAAGAACCAAGCATCATGTAAGAGTTTTTTGCTGTTGTCTTCTCATGATGGCATTTGTCTTCTTTGGGTTGTGCTTGTGGCATAGGCAAGTCTTTGGTAACACAGTGTATGGCATCATTTTCATGCTTTATATGTGGAATGTCAATAAATGGTGAAGAAAGTTGTGGTAGTTGAGTCTGCATCACTGAAGTATTGCTATAATCAATGGGTTTAACTCCCACACAGCTGCTGTTATTACAGTCACTGCCTTGAAATAGTTCTTGTTTTATCTCTGTGTTGAGTCCAGTATCTTCTGGATACAGCAAGTCCTCCATATTACTATTGCTTAGTATCCAGTCAAAGTCCAAGAGCTCTTCGTAGCCAGATTCAGCCATCCCAGGACTGACTGGAGGGCTAGGGTTCGACATAGTGCTCCCTGGAGAGGCAACACTGCTTCCACTTGGACTGTAGGGAGGCTGACTGTGATAACCACTGCTCTCACTGCCCGGAGACATCATGCCATCATTGTGAGGGTTTAGATCACCATACAGAAAGCTTTCAACTTCCTGAAGAACCTGTTTAAATACAAAGTACAATATACATCAAAATACATTTCTAAGTCATACGCTGGACAACTGACAAGAATTCTGACAATGTAAATAAAGTGATTATAAAAAGGTATATACCCAACTTAAGTGTTTTATTAAGAGACATAAGATAACTTGTTGCAACACTGATAATTCCTGCACTGTATACATATACACATGTATAGTTCCATAAGACCTGCTACATGAACAAGTTTTGTCCAACCATAAAGCTGTTCAAAGTATAAGCACAAAATAATCATTGCACAATTAAATTGTTTTGCTGAGCTTATATTACCTTCTTAAAAAATAATTTATCTAGACTTTTACACCTCTAAAATGTCCATTTAAATATGTTTAATATCTGTTAATTTAAAAAAAAAATCTGCATTATTATGACATGCCTGAAATTTACCAAACAGAATTTCACACAAAACATCAAATGTAAATATACACTATATGAATATATGACAGAATAATAACTTACAGAGTGTAAATCCACACTATTCTGTCGTTCCATGGAGTTTCTCATATTTGCAGATGCTAACACTGGATCCATGTCAGATTCTAAATGCATTCTATGATGACAAGTCCTCTTTTAAATAAATTTTATTCCCGATGTTGTCAGATCAAAAGTTTATAACTTAATGGTTCGATAGAATTGTCAAGGAGATTTTTATGTTGTCAGATTCCACTTTTTCACGTACGTTTCAGTTCATCTGGCAGCAGAATTGTAAAACAGAAGCACAGTAATAATCACAGCCTGTCATAAAGTCAATGTTATGATGAAAGTTGTCTGTGACGAAAATGTCCGTAAACCACGAGTGAATTTGATTGGCTAATAGATTTCCCAGGTAGTCGCTCGGAAGGCGTTCGGCACCATATCGGCCAATCTAAATTTAGCACGGTATATAAAGAGAGGGAGCTTCGCGCTTCGTTCCTCATTTTCATTCTTGACTACAAGTGTTGAACTATATGCAAGTTTATTGCGGGTTGCTTAGTAAATACCCTAAAAATCCGGGAAATACCAAAATAATTAACACTTTTGTTTTATCAAAAAATAGGATGCATAAAACAACAATCTTTGACAAATTCCAAATAAACAATATGAAAACATAAAGCATGCCTTTGATCTATTTACCATAATTTTACCTCCAAACTTTTGGAAAATACAGCTTAAAAATGTTGTTACTGGTACGTCCCTAGAAATACGATTTCTATTTTACAAAATTTCAATGGGTATGTGGATTATTTCCTCCCTGAGAATGTAATCTGAGTTATGAATTTTTTACTTGAGCTTGATATAAGATCTGTTTTAAATGTGTTGTTGCAGTTATTTCTTTATGTTCATGTTGTTCATTAATTATATGTAAAATAGAAACTGTGTTTGTATATAATTTCATAAGTGAAATGTTAGAATTAGAGTATCCTCCTCAATGATTTACCATTACTCTATTAGATGTGATTTGGAAAATATTACATTTATTTATTTTTATAATAAAACACCAAGCTAGCAGTATCTGGTCAAGTGTTTATTTCATTGCATCCAAGTCTGGCATTCAGTCACTTGTCTGTCGCTTAATTCTGTGGTCATGGGTTCAACTCTAACTCATGCCAGTATTGGGAGATAGTGCGGGGGTGGGGGGTGTGTTGTCTGATATGATTTGACTTATAGTTGTTGAAAGGGACGGACAAAATCAAAACTTTGACCTTTGATTATTGTTTATATTAATTGTGAGTCACACATATATGATAATTACAGTCATTTTTATGAACAGTTTTAATCCCATCATAGTTTTGAAAATAATAAAAAAAAGAATAACAAGACATTTAATTACATATAGTTGAATAATTCTAAGTATTTACCTTTTGGGCGAAAATTTTGATTCATAGAACTTCATAGATTGGACTTGATATTACAGTCAAATAATGTATTGATATCAAAACATGTCGGTTGTAGAGTTTTAAAAAAAGTCACATTTTATTTTGGCACAAAAACTGTTCACTTCTCAAATACTTGGACGAAAAAAAGGTGCAAAGTTATGACGAAGCAAGTTTATTTTTAGATGCACTATATAAGCGAGGTAGTTTTGGAATCACCAATCAGTCAGACTTTGGAATCCCACACGAAAACATGTGTACACACATATACGCAGTCGTGAGGTTTTTGTTCAACAGACATATATTTGTACTTGGTCCGTATTAGTCATTCAGTCTGTTAATACTGAACAGGGGTTTTTATTTTTTTACAGACAAATATGTCGCACCAATTAAGTGACATCACGATGATTTTATGACGACACAAAAATGTACCCGTTAAAACTAGGCCATGTATTAATTGTCTTTCCACACGATTTTCCCAAGGGTTTTAATTAATTCACCCTGTAATACAGCCGACGGAACAAAATAAAATAAAATATGTGTTTAATACATTGATGGTAATCATGCTTTTTAAAAGTCTTATAGCTTTTATTAATCAATAAATTGAAAGTCTAATGGTCAGCTGAATGTACAATAAAAATGTACAGTATGTAAGAATGTACAGTAAAAAAAAACCCCAAAACATACCAGCATTCCATATCAATGAAACTATTAATGATCTACCGGTATGTGCATATTGCAGTGCTATTGCATACTTCATGAAATTCAACTGTTCTACCTTCACAAAATTTATAAAATGTGCAAGATCATTTGATCAGTAAAACTGATGCAGTTTGACAAATACTATGTGCAGCATGCTAGAAGACTGAAATTTGAAGACATTTTAATTGTAGTATTTAACCTTCTCTGACCAAAGAGGTGTAAATTATGGGCAGTAAGTTCTAAATTTGCAAAATTAAATTTAAAAAAACACATTTGACCAGGTACTTTTGAAAGGGCATAATTTGTTTGGATAAGTGAATGTTGAGATAAGAGCTAGATCACAACACACAATATATAGCCCTGGGGCCGGATTCACAAAAGGTCTCAAGTGTTAGCCAAATCTCAGCTGAGATTCTGCTCAAGTTGAGATTCACGAAAGGGATCTTAGCTGAGACCAAAATTTCAGACATATTTTGAGTCTGGACCAATCAAAATTGATGTAACATTCTGTTGAGATCAGTGTAAAGCATACACATTTATATTTACAGCTGTACCCCATGTACTCACATTTTAGAATATATTCTATCAAGTAAAATGTTTTCTTTTTACTATAATTTGTACTGGCATACAAAATAACTGATTAAACAGCAAAACAAACCATTCATGTAAATTACTAAATGTAAATGTTTTACTGTTGTTTTCATACAAACTCTTAGTATATATTCATGTTTTTGTGTTAAAAGTTATAAACATGTCATACTTGGCAATTTTCATTTTGTTTTGAGCCTTGTAACTACATATACTCTATTTTATGAAAACTTAAGTCACCCTCTAGGCAGTCTTAGATTTAAGACCAAATCTGAGCTAAATCTCAGCCTGAGATCTTTTGTGAATCCCAGCTGAGCAAAAGGTCTCAAATCTGAGAAAAATCTAAGATAAATCTTAGATTTGAGACAAAAATCTCAGATTTGAGACTTAAGACCTTTCGTGAATCCGGCCCCTGGATGGTACACCATCACAAACCCTCTCACACCTAAAAGATGGAAAAAGGAAAGAAATTGTCCCAGAAACTGATATTTATGGATTTTTGAAAACAGAGATTTATCTTCATCAAGGAGGTATTATTTTCAAGATCCTTTGTCTGTCTGTCCCTCTGTCAGTAGGATTACCCAAATACTACTGGTTGTATCTTGATGAAAAAAAGAGGAGATAGGTCTTGGTCCAATTTAGATCCCATTAATTTTGAAAGTGATCTGGATCACAGTCGGGACAGAAAAAAAATAATCCAGATTTTCCCATTTACTTAGTATTATGTTCCTTGGGGAGGTATGCGCTCTCTGAGTGCTCTTGTTTCTTTTGAAATCAAGAGCCATAATTCACAAAATTAATCATTTATCAAATGCTATGTACCAATTTTGACAATAATATGTACATATTTCACTGTATGGTTAGACATAGGCATAAAGTTAAATGTTGTACATCTTTACCAAACATATTGAGGTGAGCCACTCAGGAATTTTGTTTAGCAACTTGATGTAAAATGGTTGTTCGTGTGTTGCAGTTCTGCTCTCCTCCACCAGTACAGCTTTTAATTGTGTTTGACTTAAACTATTCATTCCCAGATATGACACGGATTTAATTCATCACAACATTGCTGATTGTGACAGCCATAGGCCAAAATTTAATACTGTGAAGTGAGTACACATACTTGGGGTCAATCCCTTTCATTCTGCACTTTGTTTAATTGATAATTTATTGTTTAATCTTGTTGGTGTATGAATCATTTTGAAGTTTTTTACACTGCACAAAACTGAGGTGTGTATTTAGATTTTGTATCTGTAGTGAGGCTCGTGCTTCTAGGGATCACTTTTTTATTCACTTTTTTTGATCACCAGACTTTCATGGGTTGTGGCATAGTGTAATTAGTATCTGTCTCGCCACTGAAGTTAAGCAGCAATGGGCTACGTTAGTACTGGGATGAGTGACACTTCAGTGCACTACAGCTGTCTCTGATGCCTTGCTGCTCGCGCTAGTAGACCAAAACCCCTTGCGGCCTTGTTTTGTACGTAATATAAATTGAATTGTTTTGTTGAATAACTGCCATAAACTTTAATGTTTCTACTTCTTTCTACTTCACAGTCAATACATTTCAAATTGTATAGGAAGTGATCTTCGTCATCTCTGACCTTGTGAGTTTATGTTTGCCTTTCTACAGATTTTAACTTGGTCTGACAAGACATTTGGTGTTTTGACTTTGCAACTGACATCTGACAGTTGGTATATCCTTATGTGTACTGTTATATCACTACACTTTGCTGGCTACTGTTAGCTTGTATGGTCATGTTCAGTTGAATCTGGAAATTTTGTAAATATACCTGGCTTGATACATGTGAAAGGTTTCATTGTCATTTAAAAAAATTGTATTGATCAAATATCTCAGATACTTAGTATTACTGAGGTTAATGGCATTTATATCTATCACTGAATAACTGTTATGAATACACCTCACTTTTTGATCATTACACTGTATGTTTGAATAGGAATGAAACACAGGGGAAAATGACACACAAGTATAAAGTAAGAAATGTAAGTTTATGAAATTCGCCAGTGAGGACATTCCATTTTATTTTTTAAACATTTGTGATTTTTATCTCCCGCCGGCCGATAGGCCCGGTACGGGAGATTATAAAATGCCCTCTGTCCGTGCGTCCGCCCGTGTGTGTGTGCGTGCGTCCGTTCGTCACGTTTTTACAAAAGCCTTTCTATCTCTTAAAATATTATAGCTAGAGCTTCCAAATTTGCAGGATAAATTCATCATTGGAAAAACTTGCCTGCGAATCTTTTTTCGGCTGATTCGGAAAAACAAGATGGCCGCCACAGGTGTTAACAAGATGGCTGCCATGGTTTTTGTTTTCAGGTGTTCTGCCATGGTTTTTTTTTTCGTTGATTTAGATGGCTGCCATAAGTGTGTAGTTGCACTTTTATACAGCCTAAAAATAGCCTGTTTGGTATTGATTTTGGGCCTATTTTGAAAAACAACATGGCCGCCAGAGCCTTGCCAAATCTCTGCAAATAGCAGAATGTAAGGCCTAAAGGTCTGGCCAAAGAAAAGTGTTGCAGGTATCCTCACCAGTTTCTCCTTGGCCTTTTCAATGTTTTATGACCTTATTGCTTATGTCTTTTCATTTGATGCTGTTTTTTCAGACCTAGGTCCATAGCTAAGTGAGTAATAGCAATGGTAGCTACTTTCAGTAAAGTGCTCATAACTCCAAAACGACTGCATTTACAGCATTTCTGTAAAATATGTTGTTTAGCTACTTTCTCCATGCCTACAAGATGGTACCATTTTTAGGGGTCTATCTTGATAGCTAAGTGAGTAATAGCTATTTTTTGTTTTTAACAATGACCAAAATGAGTAAGTTGCTTTTATCTTTGTAATTGTTACTTACAATATTGGTCTCAAATATGTTGTTGAACAACTCCTTCATGTACTATAACATGGTGAGGGTTCCAAGGTGTAGCACCATAGCTAGCTGAGTAATAGCTACACTAAGTTTAACATTTGACCATTCAGCAAGTCACTTATAACTCAAAAACTATTGAATATAGAGGATTTTTGTCAACTATGTTGTTTATCTACTTTTTGATGTACTGTGTCGTGGTGAATTTTCAGAGCTGTAAAGTCCATAGCTGAGTAATAGCTACTTTGAAATTTCTTAATTTCAACATTGAATAAATCACTTATACCTCCAAAACTATTGAATTTAGGGAATTATTGTCAAATATGTTAATCAGTTACTTTTTAATGTTCTGTGTCGTGGAAAAGTTTCAAAGCTGTATCTCCATAGCTAACTGAGTAATGGCTACTTTGAATTTCAACAATGAGTAAATCACTTATAACTCCAAAACTATTAAATTTAGAGAATTATTGTCAAATATGTTGTTCACTTACTATTTGATGTACTGTGTCATGGGAAATTTTCACAGCTCTATCTCCATAGCTACCGGAGTAATAGCTACTTTGAGGGTTTCCATTGAGTAAATCACCTTTAACAGCAAAACTGTTGAATTTACAGGATTTTTGTCAAACATGTTCTTCACCTACTTTTTGATGTACTATGAAATGGCAAATTTTGAGAGCTGTAGGTCCATAGCTAACTGAGTAATAGCTACTTTAATGGTTCTCCATTGAGTAAATCACTTATAACAGCAAAACTGTTGAATTTACAGGATTTTTGTCAAATATGTTGTTCATGTACTTTTTAATGTTCTGCGTCATGGCAAAGTTTCAGAGCTGTAGGTCCATAGCTAACTGAGTAATAGCTACTTTCATGGTTTTCCATTGAGTAAATCACTTATCACAGCAAAACTGTTGAATTTAAAGGATTTTTGTCAAATATGTTGTTCACCTACTTTTTGATGTATTGTGTAATGGCAGATTTCGAGACCTGTAAGTCCATAGCTAACTGAGTAATAGCTACTTTGATTTTTGCGGAAAATGAAAAAGGCTTAATATCTCGAAAACCGTAAGAGATAGAGCGATTTCGAGTGAATTTTTGACCCACAAGGGTAGTACATGAGTATACTATGCAAAAGGGAAAAATTTCAATTTTCGCCACTTTTGGCGGCTATCTTGGATTTTAGCAGAAAATAAACATTGAAAATATCTTCGAAATGGTAACAGACAGAGCGATTTCGAGCGAATTTTTGACCCACAGGGTAGTACAACAGTATTCTGTGCCTAGGGGAAAAATGTCATTTTGGATTTTAGCGGAAAATGAAAAATTGTGAATATCTCGGAAAAGGTATTTCCTCCCCTTTAATGCTCGGCGGGAGATACACACCGCGGCAGTGGTCTTGTTTTTAATACATTATGCCATTGATCTCCCATGATGCAAAACTGGCAGAGATTTTGATTATTTAGTCTTACTAAAGTGAAACTCTTATACTGTGGCAAATTTTACATTTCTGACTGTAAAGGAATGTTAACACAGAGTTTAATTCTACTCAAACTAACCCTGTGTTTGGTAGCTCAGATCAAAGTTTGTTTTTTTTACATCCCTGTTATCAACTATAGCCATATGGCACTGTGGCCTAGTGGGAAAACACTCACCTAGGAACACAGAGGACGTGGGTTCAATCCCAGGTACAGCCAGATATATAGTGGCTCGGATTACCACTCAAAATGGTGGTCCTCTGTCATTGGGTCCTATCCCCAGTGGCAGGCTAAAGAACTTCAAAAAGGTTGATAAATAGTCATCCTTGAGCCTCTTTCTTTCAGTTAGGAGAATGTCAGTAATTTGAAAGTTGGACTGTACTTGTACAGTTGAATGGATCATATGGCGCTTTGAGTCCTGTAGTATATGGAGATATTGCGCTGAGTATAAATACACATACATACATACATACATACATACATATGGAGATGAGACATCATTGTTTCACCTGTGATCTAGATTCAAGCCCGGAACTATAGTGGAGAAAGCCAAGTCCAAGTGATCATTAAGAAACTTGAAGTACACCCAGTCACTGAGATCATTTTAGTAGCCAAGTGTTTGACTCCAGAGCCAAAAGTTGAACAGTCACATAGTTTTAAAACCCCACGTGTTTAAACATCTGGTTACTGATAAATGCTAATGTTTTGAGCCACACATGACAGCTGGATTAATATTAATTTATGATTGAATTTTTTTAAGAAAAGAGGGAATATGCTGTAAGTGTAATTTTGGTTGGAAACAGTTGAACTGGTTGATAACATGCTTAGTATAGGTATATATTGGTTCTATAAGTATAATACACTATTGAGAACAAGAAAATGTTGTCCACGATGACAGACATTTTGTTTATTAGTTTTTCTAATATTGTGTAATAAGTTGAATTGAGGATAACATACTTCTCATATGCATATGAAATTACATTTTTTGTTCCCTTGAGCATTCTATAAGATGATAAAAAGATTAACTGATGAATAAGATAAAAATGTTAATCTATATTCTCTGCATTTTTAATTTTACTTATAATTATTGTGGGAGTAGTTCATGAGACAGGAAGTTTATTCTCCGGCTTGTCATAAAATACACAGAACAGTGAATGGAAAAGTTTCAATGTGTAAAATGGAAATATTTCTCCCACCTACAGATGAAAAGTACAGCTTTTTATAAAGAGATTAGTGTTACACCAAAATTCTTTTGGAATGTTTCTATGAGGATGTCATATAATTTAATTATGGCCAAAGTACTTGTTGGTTATCAACCAAAGTCTGTTATTCCTAACAACCAGACAAAACATGTCTTCCAATTTTACGCTTTTATTTACCTTCTAGTCTACAATATATTGACCTTCTTAAAAGGATATGTAGAGAGATCCTATATCTGTGTAAACTATGCAGATAAAAAGGAATAACTGACAGGCGAGAGGAGATACATACACTTAAACATGTGCGCTCTGTACCACAAACCAAGACAATGAACAAGTTAAAATAGAAATCTCCACTTATATACCCATGATGTCAAACGCTTTGTGACGTCAGTTTAATGGCCTGATGAATTTGACTGAACATGATTGGCCTGTTTTGAATGAATTAGTGACTGGCGCACTAAAAACTGGGTTACATGCCAAACTCTACATTGTGTTATAAGGAAACAAAAACAGGTTTTTGAAAGGCCATTTACCAGGGTTTTTCTGTTATCTGATACAATTGAAAGACTCATATGATTAGAATTTCATGCATCTGGTACAGTTTCATTGAACATATTACAAAAAAAAACCATAAACACTTAAGAAAAAATGGCATATTTTGAGAATGTTTAATGCTAAATCATGCAACTACATACACATAGGAAAAAATTCCAAACAAAAAGTTTATGTACTGGTTGGATCGACAGGTCAATGTCTTGCACTGCACATAATTTTATGCAATTTTACTCAAAATAATAAATTATTGTTCTTAAAGACAGTTAAAAATACTTTAATCAATATTTCAGCTAACACAAATTTTACAATCCTTTTAAAACTGAGTAAGAATACCTTGATGTCTATGTGGCAAAATTGCAAGAAAAAGAAGTGGATGTAGATGGAAACATTTATCACTTCATTGAGGGGTCTGATAATGACAAATGGACTGCAAATCACAACAGACTTAATAGATGAGCTAATTGCAGCTCTAATCACCCATACCAGCACATAAATGAAACAGATAATTCCTGTACACATGTTTAAAGCTTGGATGGACTGGATGACATGTTGTTAAAAAATGACAGTTGCTTCTGACCAGCAGACTATTGTAAAATTGTCATCACATAGATCATACACAAAAGATGACTGCTGTAATATTATATACCATTGGTATTTACAAACAAAGCACTCAAAGAAATTGCATTTAATTGTACAGAGTGTATTATATGCACTTTCAAGCACACAAAAAATGCAGAAGAAAAGCCTGCATGTCACCTTACTTTACTTGGAAATTATCACAAAATGTTACTCTCTTTCAGATATTTTATGCCAATAATTACCTCTTTGTCTTGAAACTGACACACTGTGATGTGGTGAAACTAGTAGTATTAACATTAACACAGTGTATGGCGTACTGATGTATTAACAGTTAATGTGGAACAATGGAAAGGTGTGAAAATATGACATGCTATTGTGGTTTGTCACTAACAACTAAGAATTGCAGAAGTTTTATAAATATTTCATAATAACTAATAAAATCTGGTCAATATTCTCTTCTGTTCTCTCTACTTGACCCCTTTTCTGCCTCTGGATGCTGAAATTTGGTTGACTGTTTTTTTAGGGGGTGGGGTGGGGGGGTTGTTGTGCCTTAGAGTCCTCTTGTATGGGGAGATTAAGTGCTATAAAAGTCCTAATTGGAATTAGAATTCATGAATTGTTATTTTTCACATTTGGAAAGAAAAAACTTGAATCGCAATATTCAGAAATTATTTTAACATTGTTTTAAAATTTTTATATTTTTATAGGATTACATAAAAGTTGTATTTTCAATTTCACCACAATATATTTCTTACATCTTTCTCCTGCGTCATTGATTTAAATGAGTAGTTAACAAAGTTGACATATGTAAAAACATTGCTTGGAGACATATTTATGATTAAACTGAGGATGTGTACAATAAAGATGTTTTGAAAGCAGTCACTGATGTAATAGTCCAGCCATTGCCATAACAAACCAAAACCAAATGAATGTGTTGATAAAGACTGACAAAAAAATAACCATAGCAGCAGGAAAGTTCCTGATACTACCTTATTGCTACTAAATTGTGCCCTTTTCAAATTTTCTTACTTTTAGTCATCAATAAACAAGGTCACATCAATGTGAAGGACAAAAATGCTTTCCAAAATGATTTTACAATTATTTTAACAGTTTCTAAAACATTAAATCTTGGTCTTCTTAAAAGGAAATTTGAATATATTTTGATCTATTAGTCTTACAGTATTCTTTATGTAAGTAAATTTACTAATGTTTTTGATTACTCAAAGTAATAGTTTACACATTGAGCTTTACACACAAATTTAACACTGAATTACAGGGAATAACAATGTGCAAATCACTGGACAAGTGGTCAATGACACAACATGTAAACATAAAAGTGCATTAACCTTGCATTAACTGGAAAAAATAAGACAAATGTTTGAATAGAACTGGAAAAATTACATGGCAACAAATGCTGAGATAGAAACAGACTCAAAAAAGATTTCATATTTTCATGTAAGTATACAATAAAAGATCTTATGTAGTGGACCACACCATTATTTGTACAGAGTAGTTTCTTTAGTCATGTTTTCCGGAGATCCTGCCATCCAAGTAAAGTAATCAAAATATTTTTACAACTGAGAACTAATGCAGACAGAAATTAATGCATAAAAAGAATGTCGCATAATAGTAATGGCATGTAAATCTAAATGCATGCACATATATGGGTATGAACAGCTAAAGGGGAACTAAGTCACATTTATCCAGATTTACATACAGCTACAAATGTACAGTCTTATTGTTATTTAAGCACAAAATATGAATGATTAATTTATTCAGGTTCAATATAAATTAAATACATGTTTAAAACACTGATTCTAATGATTCTAGAACACACAATTGTTATTTATCCTTTTCTATTTTCCAATCCGATTTTTACATAATTATTCCTAAAATGGAAATTTTACCCCATTTGCAAGTATCTCCTGGCATTCACATACAAAAGTTGCCCTCTAAGTAAAATAGTGAAATTGTAAATGTCAGAGATTATGACCAAAATGGCAAAATTAAAATATTTGATTTTTGAGATAATGAGTCCCAATACTCTTTTAAGACTTGACACACTGAAAATGAGATAAAAACTGCTTTACATGTTACATTTCTGAGATATTCACAATAATCTTCCAACAATGAGAATTTCAGATACAGATACAGTTTTCCAAAATCCAAAATGTTTAAAAAAAAATAATAAAATGGTAAAAAAATATGCATTGGGTTCTACAATTCTTTAGTACCCTCTGGGGTCACAAATAAAATATCTCATACCATTTCTGAACTATTGGCACATATAATGTAATGCTTTTTATTAAAAATAAATAACCAAGATACAGGGCTGTAAGTCACCCGGAACACTAAGCATACACAAGATCTCTTACACAGGTAGGCACAAAATAACCAAAAAGGTGCTGCAGCAGGCAAACTGCCACAAATAATATTTCATGCTGCGTTAATAAGCTTTCAAACAATACAATTATCATCTCTGTGATGGTTGTAATTTTTGATAAACACTGATGATGCATATGCAGATATATACAGAGATTTCTGTCTGATGACATAAATATAATCTCAACATGAGATAGCAAACTTCAACATAGTTTCAACTTAAACTAATCACATATTAACCAAAGCTACAATACAGAGAGAAGATTTTATAAAGCCAGTCTTTGTTATTATGAGTATTTTTGAACATTGACAGTATTCATTACTTGCTGTATTATTCTGTAGTCTTACATGAGATTTTTGCACCGTTCCACGAAGAAAAAGTCTGAAACAAAAACAGAAACAGTTTATAAGCTTATCAATACATGTATATGACATAAGAAGAGTAGTCTCTGAAAAGAAAAGGTATATGTCTACATCAGTTAAAAGAAGATGGTCCCATTGTGTAACCACTTATTTATTTGTGTGATGCTGGTTAATATTTAGTTACCATGATAGTAGAAAAAAAGATAAAAGAATCTATTGATTTCTTCATCCTAGAAAATTGATATTCATCCTTGCTAAATTAAATAGAAAGATAAAAAATGTGGCTCAGGAAAAAGCCATAGGATTTCCCTTAAATTGAATAAGAAGGGTTTTATACCTTGTAATTTCCACCGCAATTATTGTTCACAAATATCATGAAAGAGAAGATAGCCAAGTACCTGTAAATTGGAGTTCTATGACAAAACAAAAGTGAAACAATCAATCGAGAACACTGATGCATATTACTGTAAACTGGAAGGATAAAGACACCAAAGGGAGCATCGAAAGTAGCAGCCAAAGATTTCATATAGACCGTTTATGCGAAAGCCTTATTGCTAAAATGATATGAGGTTGGGTTTCACAGATGTTTATGACCAACAATAAGTGAAATATAGGCAGTCTTGATTGGTCAAATATGACATCAAAAGGTTTCCAGGCCATAATTCCTATAGGTTGGTTTCAGATCCCAAAGTCTATAATCAGTAACTGGCAAGATACAAGCACTTTTAACTTTGGGCACCCCAGTTTGACTTTGAAACCAAAGCCTTCAGTTCAAATCTGACTAAATCTAAAGATTCCCAGCTGTTATTTTTTTACATTTTGTTTTCGAGTGCCTAACCTCCGAACCAGTGATAAGCAAGATACGGGCTCTTTTGAGTTTTGGTCAACCCCATTTCATCATGAATGACATACCAAAGGTCAAATCTAACTATATCAAAAGATTCTGGTTTTCACATCACAAACCCCTAACAAATGAAATATAGGCTCCTTGAACAGGCAGCTCAAGGTCAAATCTCACCATATCAAAAGGTTCCCAGTAAATCTTTTAGTAGGTTGTTTCACTTCAAAACCTTACAAAATGAGTGAAATATAGATACTTTTATTTTGGCCAAAATCACCTTGTTTTGCTTACTTTGGCAAACTATGAATAGCCTCGAATGAAGAGGTGAAAGGTCAAATGTCCCTACCAAGTACAATAGAACTTCTAGTATCCAAATTTTCAATTATCTAACCTCAAACTCATTCTCCCAACCCAAGTTAAGCCTGTTATTTTAGCCCTTTAATCTTTTTCAACAATTCTATTATCTGAACAAATTGCTACTCCCTCCAAGAGGGTAGGATAATAGAGTTTCTACTGTTTTAATATTCGACAGATTAGTTTCCCAGATGAGGTTCAGACAAGTGTTAAAGGTTGGGGTCACTACAGCAAAGGTCAAAAGTCAAATCGAGGTTATAGATTGCATACCAACTCTCCCAAACCAATGCCCCCACCAAGTATGAACTTTCTACACCTCATGGTTTCTGAGATACAGCCCCAACAAAATTCTTCCCTCCATCCGCCGGAAATTATAGGTGAAAACAACAGGCTTTGCAATATCAGTAAGACAAACCACATTTTATGATCCAGGGAATTCTATATCAGTCTCAAAAAGCAAAACAAAAGACAAAGTAATTATTCTATGACTAGATAATTAAACTGCAGATTCCTGAATAAAAAAGTTTCATTTGAACAAACAAAAAAAGGTCCAATCACTAAAGCAACACAAAATTCAAAGTGATTTGCATCTGGTGAAGTGTTGAAAAAAAGCTTAATTAATTTCTTTTTGTGTGTGACAAACTTTGAATTGATGTACTTATGACATGTCCACTTAATTTGGGTTATGCAATGAAATATTAAAAGACGCAAATAAACATGTCTGAATGATGCAAAATTCCAGAAGTCAAACCTCTGTCGGCTGGTGGTGATATTAGTTTATCATTTGATCAGCTTGTTTCCACCTTCAGGCACAAAACCACAAAGCAACTTAAACAAAAATAAGGGTTAATTAGCAGCCTCTCAAGGTTCCTTGTTGTAATCACTGTGATTAGGAGTGTTTTTAGTTGGTTGCGCAAGGCAAATGACTGCCAATGATGGGGGAAGGGAGAGAGCAGAAGATTGGCTGTCTCATCTCACTACAGTGCTAATATAGAGAAAGTGATCAAGTCACCTCTTTCATTAACCACCAAGTTGACAATATTTCCTGTCCTTCTCTGCATTAAGCACATGTTCAGGAAATGGAAAACAAATCCAAATGAAGACCTTGAGTTGTTGTCACCCATTAGATCAATTGCTACCCTGCTGAAGTTATCAACACTCATCAAAGTCCTCAGGTAGAGGTAGTGGGTGAACTCACCTGGAAATTCATTTACCTCAATGGCTGTTCAGGTGTTTGTAGGTCTCAGTTGGGGGGAAATATCCCCACAATTGTCTTTGTTAATGTATTTATGGTCAACTGCCCACATGTTGACCCATTTCATCAATTAGAATCTGTTTTATGAATAACTACTCTTAGTGTTTGTGGGACATGATCATAAAAATTTCAAAGCATGCATTTCAAATATGTTTTGACCATACAATACAATTATATTTGCACTGTGTAAAACTGAAAAAAAAAAACAACAAAATACTGATGGTGTAAATAAGAAGCATTACTGAAGATAAGGTAAGATTATTTACAGCAATAAAAGGAGACGTTATGACTTGCAGTATAAGCTTAACTGAATCTAACATAACTTCTTTAAAAAGTTAAAAAACAAATTCAGAGAACTACGGTTCCCCTAAATATAACCTTGTTTTGTATGTTTGTTTGGCACTATGCTGTTTATGTATAGTACATTTATTTAGTAAAGCCTTACCATAAATAGCTGAAATTCTTAAAAGGGCTTTTTTTCTGTGACAGTATACAAATTCAAAATAACACACAATAATACAAATTAAAATAAACGAGTCAACAGTGTCAGGATCAAAACTTATCAACAGTTTATCTGTAATAGAAATATAATTGGTTTCCATGGCAGCAGTTGACAAATGACATTACTTTTATTACATCCTTGCCAAAACTGTAGATCACCTCTCTGGGTAAACCTTCTCAACAGAAATGGTGAAATTCCATCAAGGGGTTTAGCCAGTCATAAAAATAGCATCAGAGATGATCGTACCCCACAGCATGGGGAAATAGTTTTCAACTCCCCCCCCCCCCCCCCCAACCAATGTCTGTACCAAGTTCCAACTTCCTACACCTTGTGGTTTCTCAGATACAGCCCGGACAAACTTTGTCCCAGGTCCTGCCTGAAACCCCCCTCCATCCAGACACCATGGGTGAAAACTATACCCCAACAACCCTTAAAGGCTGTGGGGTAAAAAATGGAAACACTTCTTCTTGAGTCATGTCCATTTTTACCATATTTAGTGAAAATCTGTGTTCAGTCTGTGGAAAAAAAGTCCAAAAAACCTGAATGTTCAAACAAAAAATGATTGCCATGATATTTGATAGTAACAGCCTTTATTGGATAATACTCAAAACTTTAGAGGGGAGCATTCTGGTTTTTTCAGGGAACACATTTTTACAAAATTTTATTAAAATCTGGTAAAGGGCTAAGTTTGCAATATAATATAAATGTAACCATATAAACACGGGTAGGTGGCGGAAAGCAGAGTTAATAGTTGACCAAGATTTTGCACAGTAAACAACTGGCAATTGGCAAGCAACTATCAACTTTTGCCATTAATGCCAGGCCCAGATTTAAACCAACAGCCTAAGTACAAGTGATGAGGTTGTTTTGACCACCACCAAGCTCCATATGAGAAAGAGAAAGTTGAGAAAATGGTCGGTTCAAATGTATACAGAACAATGAACAAACAAGATTTTAAGAAATCTAATGTCCAGAAGCCCCAAATCCTCAAATACCTTGCTGTGCCTTTCCTGTATTATTCTATAGATTCATAGTATTTAAATTGACTGTGTGCTCCAAATCTTATTAAACTAACAGAAAAAGCTGTATTATAAAATAATATTTTATAATACAATCTTTCATTAGATGCTCAGCCAAACACATGATGATTGATGTGTAAGTAACAATAGTGGCTACAAGGTCTTGTCCTTTGTGTGTTTTATATCCTGCATTATAACACAAGACAGTATCATTGGGCAAGGGGGTCATGGAAAACCATAGCCTGCAGGAAATGGGTTCTGCCTTGATCTAAACATAATGGCTTTGGGACAGAATACCCCTAAACATGGACAGGTTTAATGGACACAGAAGAGGTCACTTGTGTCAGAAACAGAATATTTGACAAATGACCTACGTGTGATAAATTATTTACATACATTATTTTGTTGATTGTTATATATTTTAGTATTCTGCTTTGCTCAGGTTCAATATAATTATTATTAGGAACTGTTCACTGACCTGTGTTATGGTAAATAAGCTAGTTTAAGAGGCATTCATAAAATAAATATTTTCAGCATTTCAACAAGTTAATGGACAACCATTTTAACTCTTATCTTAATTTCAAAATACACATAATAGGCCAAAAATATGTGTCAGGCCATAGATATTAGGATTGTCTATACAATTCTGTTACAATATGAGTATATACAACAGATTAACTACTGGCTGGATCTTCATGACAAAAATGAGAAGTTAGGTCTTGCTCCAATTTAGACCATTAAATTTAGAGACTAATCTAGATCACCATCTGGATACCAAAAAATATTAAATTTTTCCATTTACTTCTTATTACGTACCTTGGTGGAGATATGTACTCTCTGAGTACTCTTGTTTATTCCGGAGACTTTTTTTTGTCTGTGTGCCTGGTATACTGATGGGGTTACATCTCAGTCAAGAATAATTAAAATATATATATATGTCACAGTAAATATGCGAAATCAGTAAAAACGTGTATTTACTGGTTTTTCATCATGATCTTAAATAGTTGGGTGTTATCTGCTATGTCTTCATATTAACAGTCATTTCAAACTTTAAATGACTTTGTTCTATTCAAAGTTTGATACTTGTTTACAATCCAGCACTGGGATAACTACTTTACATCACTTTATAATTTCAAAAGCATTTGGATGTGATGTGATAAAGACTTGTAGTATTTTTTTTTTCATTTAAAATAAGTTGTAATGTAAATAGAGAAGTTTAATTAGTTTATAAATTTAAATATCCAAATATTAGTCAAATTATGATGCTTTATGTATAGGGAACAACAAGCAAGGTAATAAGATTAATATATATTTCTTGTTCAAGAACTAAATTTCACTGTAGTTTTAACAAAGTATTTTAACAATGTATTTCGTTTCCAAAGCTTACCAATAAAATTTAGATCTATGATTAGGATTGAATAAGACCTCCCTTTAATGCTGTCCCTTCAATAGAGGAAGCCACACCATAACCATAGATCCCTTAAAAGAGATTAAGTCCCTCTGAAAGGTATGATGATATACAATTAGGGGCTAGCTGGCCTTTTCATTGTTTCTAACAACAATTCTTTGATCAAGTAGCCAGTACCTACATTAAAGTCATAAATCTACCAGGAAATAGCAAAATATTAAGCATTGATAGGAATAAAATAAAGAAACCACTTACTAATAATCTCTGTTTAACAATAGATTCTTTGAGAATACATGCAGACTAGTTTGAGTGTAAATCACGTTGTCTTAAATGATAAGGTATAATTTCTGCTGAATGAAAGTACAGTTAAAATATGTTAAAATTTAGAAATTTAAATTAATTTCTTAAACTTTTATTTATTTCCAATAAAAATGATTTTTATGTATCAGTCACATAAAAATAATGAAAAGTTAAATTTGTAGGGATGACATAGGTCCTTAGTAGCTGTGGGATTGAAAATAATGTAAGCTTAAATGAAATATCTACAAAAGGCACAGATCTAAAGTTTTTAAAAATAAATATTTAAATAAAAATATAATATAAATATATAATAAAATATAATATAAATATTGCTATTTTTCAACATATTTGTATGTAATGTAGTGTAAAATAAAGTATGCTTAGTATGTTCTAATAGTCATCATAATAGAGTAAAATGTTCCAATATAATTCACAGTTTGGTTTACCATTTAATATTATATAGAGTAAAATGTTCCAATATAATGTACAGTTTGGTTTACCATTTAATATTACATAGTTACAACCAGTGAACATCAAAGTTTCATTTCACAGATTTACTGAAAGTCAAACCAGTAAACTTGTGAAATAACACAGGTCATAAATCAGTAAATACGCATATTTACTGAAAAGTTTTGGGAATACGCGTATTTACTGAAATTTTCAGTAAACACACGTATTTACTGATTTCACATATTTACTGTAACATATATATATATATTATTTTTGGTGGTTGTCATTTTAAGGTTCCACCAAATAAAATTAGTTTAAAGTAAGATTAAGATGCATATCTTCAATAATGAAATCAACTTTGATTTTTTTCTATATATATTATTAGGTTGATAAAAACACAGTGGTTTAGCACTTACATAATCTATATAGGGATAGCTCAGACTAACTCAGTTAAAAAAAGGTTTATAGTGCAATTGTTATAGCTGTATTCAATTATGTACCTTTATGAATGAGTATTTCCAGGCAGGATTGACTCCACTTCTTAAAAGTGTTCTGTTGTTATCAGGAGGCTGTCAGGATCTTTCAGGAACTTGTGCATGAACTTTATTACATCACTAGCATTGTATCTGGAAGCAATACATTTAGGTATATGTAAAACATATAAAGACATTTTGTGATATCTTTATTGCATACGATTGAAAACATTATAAATGTGATGTAAGAACTTTTAGTTAACTTTCATTGATACATATGACCATAAGCCAGACTCCAAAGTACTACTTCAACAGTTTGGAACTAATTTTATCAAGTTTGGCATATCACTATAAGTACTTGGTTCTCAACCGGGGGGTTGAAGTCAGTACATGGCCTGACTGATAGAATGTCCCAATGTGACCCTAGCTGTTAAAGTCCACATAACAAAACTCCACTTTTCATTTAACTATGTGCTACATTTTAATGATTAACATTTTCCTGATGTGGTTTTAACCGATCTTTTAACACAGTTTGGTGATTATTGTCATTAATGAAAAAGTGGGCATGCTAGTTGGTCAAAACTTACTCCACTTTCCCATTCACTCCATTGAGTGAAATTCCCACCCCAAGTAATGAACAGTAGAGAACTGAGAGTATTTACAGAAACCAAACTGCATGAATAGTGCTTTCAAGTGAGCATTTTGTAAAAATAACAGATGGAGTTAAAGACCTCTATGATGCACAACAAGTTGGGGAAGCCTGGACAATTAAAGCTCCCCCAGAAGTGCAAGGAAGCCTTAGTACACAGAACACAGGAATTCATGCTGTGAGTGTCTATTGTCAACCCCTGTCACAATGCCAATAAGCCCTTAACTACTCTTCAAGTGATCACAACCCAACACAAAAAGAAATCATTTCAAGAGTCAAAAGGGATGATTCAAATATTAAGAAATCCAGACATTGCATACCAATATATCCAAATTGCAAAATTAGAAAAGATGCCACTTTTAACATAGCCAACATGGCCTTATACCAAGGGAAAACCCCCCAGAAAAATGTCTCTCTTAATGGAGTTATTAAGTATTATCTGGAAAAAAATTGCAATTTGCTCTTTTCTACTCACTTAATTGATAGAGCTGACTGTCACTAACACAAAGGCCTACTCCAATGTTTTTTAAAGTGTTATAATGAGGGATTATGACCATAAAATTTCAAACTGAGAATGCTTTAACTGAACTAGTGGTGGGTATAGTACAGATTCAAACTAAAGACAACAGGGGTGGGAGGCAAATGAGTCACTATAATACTACAACCCATGCTATTGGCCTTGTGGTGAATGTCATAAATATTTTGTCTACTTGTCAGCATAGTAAGATAATGGTCAGTTTCACTTTCATCAAGAACAATATATTTTTGAACTTCAGATCCTGGTCTACATGAAAAAAAAAATCCCACTCAATAACAGATATTAACACCAATGAAAATTTCTGTGACAGATATTATCTAAAACTCAAAAGAAAAACATAATGTTGTAGATAAACTTACTGCAAAAAAACTTGCATTTATTTATTGGCTCTTATTGTCAGTTGATGAAAGATGTCAGTTACATGGCATTACAAAGACCTGGAAAAATATGTTATCTTTCAAAAGGTGTGACAGACACAAGTGTGTTAGTCCTTTAAATATCTATATAAGTCAACCAATGACTCAGTCTTGGTTTTTGTATCTATATCTTTTCTTGTTATAAATGTGGTTACTTGAACATGTTTGTCAAAGTGTCTGAGGTCGCCGGTTCGAATTTTGGCCTGGAAAGTTAGTTACTTGCCGATGCCCTGTGGTTTACAGTGCAGAATCTTGAACAACTAGTATGCACTGGTTCCTTGACCCGTTAAACTACCCGTCGCAATATGACCCTGTGGAAGGCGACATAAAACAAAAAATAAATCTAATCCAAAATTTAATCAGCAATTCAGTGAGCCACACACACCATCTTCTTACTTCAGTATCTTAAAATATACTTGCTGGACAAACTCCTTAAGATTTAATCAATAAGCACTTATGGAGATTTATTGACTTTAAGATTTAAACAATAAGCACTTATGGAGAAAAGGTCAATCTATTTAATGCAGTAAAAATTTGACATTTTAGTGATGGGGAGAGTAAATATTTCTTGTTTTAGATTCTCCAGACAGCTGACTATAGTACCTGAAGGGGTCATCTACTGTGTAGCTGAGATCCAATGGAGGGTAGAAAGCTGCATGGTTGTGGTCACTCCAGTGAATGACACAGAGGCGAGGGTAAATATGTACAGGAGGTACCTCATCTGTAAGCCCTGAAAACACATATACACAGACTGAACTCTCATTTTTATTGATGGTTGTCATTATCACCAATGTTACCTGGTATAAATAAAAGGTATTCCTGATTAATGACATGGCTATAAAATATTAAATGGAAAGTCCTCTCTTTGCTAATGTGATATGGTCAAAGAGGCCACAAAAACATTCCATTGTACTCGCAGGTAGAAATTAATATCAACCTTTAACTGGATTAAGCCCCCCAAAATGGATGAGCTGTATTATCACTATAGTTGTTTGCCATATCATTAAAATTTGATACAATAATTTGGTATCTAATTAGGTTTGGGTTTTGCCACAGGTAGATGGGGGGAGGGGGTGGTTGCACGGGATTAGTATAGATTGCCTTAAAGAATAATTCAATAGGGTAAAACATCAAAGCAATAGCGGAACATATTTCAAATAAGTTTCCCCCCATCACAGTAATGAGCAGCACTGTGAAAAATGATGATACTGGATTAGACACTGATGAGACTTAAATGAAATGATGACATGTATTATTTCTATTGTTTCCTACATTTATACCAAGAAAATTCCAAATTTAAGTGCACCTGTTCAAGTAACCTTTTTTTAGAAAAATTTAATATAATATTCTATTTTCAATTTTGCTTCAGATGTCCAGAAATTTTTGGGGTTGCTTTTATAACATGTTTACAGCAGAAATTATCAGACACTGACTAAAAAAATTACCAGTAAGGGAGCCTTAACTCAAAAAAGATTGAAAAGTTCAGTGTACGTCTACATAGGGAGACCAGAGAGATGATCTGTGCAGTGGTCATTAACGACACACTCTCCCTGTTTCACGCTACATGTAATAGTGACAAAAGTGTAACAATAGCTTTCTGGTAACATGCACTGCCACTGCCTCATCTATTATTGCTGCACACTCATACAGCCACATAGAGATGCTTTATCGCATGTGTGTCCGCACACCTAAACTAAATCATGGTGAGACTGTTAAAGCCATCTTAATTCAGAATCACATAGGTATTTTGAAGGTGGCTATCATGCAGTTACAGTGAAATTCCATACGCTTCTGATATCATATTTCTATTCAGTATTGACAATGCCATCAAAAACTCAATTGACGTAGTAACAGTTTACTTTTAAAAATGCCAGTTTTTTACATATTCGAGTTTGAGTCACTGCTTAAGCATGGTCTTACATTTGTGGGGAGAGGGCTTAGGGGGGTCAGGTAACAAACAAGGCTGTAAATAGCCTTTAAAACACAATAGTACACTGACCACTACCACCTGGGCCACCAGTGCCACCTTTAAATGACCTATTGTCATCTGGGATATGATACCTTAGAAAGATAGACAAACTGCAAACCCAACAGGTCTTAAAGCCCAATTACTTCAGCTCATCACATACAGGGATAGCATGCTAAGAACATTTAACATGCAAAGGGATACACCCTCCTTAATAAGGAGGATGATTTGATAATTACTAAAAGTATTTATGTATTTATGCTTCCTGTATTTAAAAAAACAAGCAGGCATTGTCCTCTTGTCACCAGAAAGCCACAAGTGTTGGCAAAACACAGCTGAGAGGTCAGGCTGCCGTCTCATAAAGTGAATCTTTTGACCAAAGCTCTTTCATACACATATCTGCATGTTATCAAAAAGAATATTCTATTTTCAGACTGAAACATTTCTTAAGATATCTGTCAGATATTTATTATCACTTTCCTCTGGAAACCAAAAATAGAAATTTCCAACATATATTCTGTCATATATTTGATGTTACAAAAATGACACTGTGCTAACTTGCAGTGAGTGTTAATTGTTGGACATTAAACTGTTTTCAAATTGGCTATGGTAGCAGCAAAATATATTTTTGTTTAAGTTCCACAAATGGGACATGTCCCATAAAGTTTGCAAAAGACAGAGACTACTGATTATAATGAGACTATCACAATAAGGTTTTTTTAATTTTTTAAATAAATATATAAATTACTGATACTTTAACCCACAATTTTTGTAAGACCAAGTCCACTGGATTGTTATAAATATTTGGAACCCTTTTAATTGACAAAATGCTGAGTTAGATTTTTCAAGGATGATTATCTTAATCAGCAGCTATTTATGTTTCTTTCTTTGTTGGTCTATTATCTATCTCGGTGTGAGAAGAAAGATCACAAAAAAGACTCGATCTAGTTTAAATAAATTTTATATTGTACCAAGTGTGAAAAAGAGATGATTAAATTTGGCAGCATTCAGAATATAAATGTTGAAAAAATATTTTGTGAGAATGTTTATGGACCATGAACAATTGTGATCTTAAATAAAACTATGATGCTCATGTTATTAAGGTGAAAAATTAGGAAAAGCAAACAAGTTAAAAAGTGTGGAGAACAGATTCAGATAGTCACGGATATTTTTGTCAGTAGGACAATGATAATCTGTGCATCGGTTTAACAAGCTTTAAGACCAAAAAATTTTTAAAGTGTTACCATGGCAACAGTTGTTACTGGATACCCCCAAAAAACTAATCAGCTTTAGATCCTCTTGAGATAAATGTACCCTGAAAATTTGGTGATAATCTGTGCATCGGTTTAACAAGCTTTAAAGACAAAAAAATCTAAAAAGTGTTGCCATGGCAATAGTTGTTACCAGATACCCCCCAAAACCTAATCAACTCTGGATTCTCCTGGGATAAACATACCCTGAAAATCTGGTAAAAATCCATGAAGGGGTTTGGGCTGTGAAACACCCACAAAGTTTAAGACCAAAAAATTTTAAAAGTGTTGCCATGGCAAACGTTGTTGCCAGATACATCTCAAAACCTAATCCACTCTAGATCCTCTTGGGGTAAACATACCCTGAGAATTTGGTGAAAATCCATGCATGGGTTTAGGCTGTGGAACACCCACAAGCTTTATGCCTGTCGCCGCCGCTGCCCGGACGGCGCAGGTGAAGACAATAACCCCAGCCTTTATGGGCTGGAGTTAAACGTGTATATCATAAATTAATTAAAAAGAATATGTTACATTACATGACCAAACACAACATTAGTTTTAAAACTTTACATTTTTGTTCTTGCAATCCTCAGCAGGTATTTGAATGTGTCCTGAGTATATTTCAATTAGACTATATTGTCTTTGAAATGTAATGATTAAAATATCTTTTTGCATAATTTTAATCCTGAGTTTACAGTTATATAAAGGAATTTATATCTTTGTCCTTGCAATTCTGGGCAGGTATTTGTGTCTTGAGTATATTTCAATCAGACATTGCTGTCTTAGAAATTTAATAATTAAAAGATCTTTATGCATAGTTTTAATCCTGATTAGTCATCAAAGAGAACCAAATCTTTGGTGCTTTAGTCCTGAGTAGTTATCCTATATTGAAATAACTATATTAAAGAATCAATCATATAACCCATATAGGAACTATGAAGAGCACTATTAAGTAAAATTAAACATTTTTCCGTCCCCTCAAATTTCAAGGAGGCCAGTTTTCTAGGAGGCCATTTTTCCAGGAGGCCATTTTTCTAGGAGGCCAATTTTCCATTTCCAATTAAAAATGCATCAAAATCTGGTATAAAATGAAAAATTTGTGCTACTTTAAATCATTTTTCGAAGAAAATTAGTTCATATTATTAAAAAATAGTAGTTGTTATAGTGCAGAGTAATGGTACAAGAGTATTCAAAGTGTAAGGCAAGTTAGTGTGTAAATTTAAACCTTGGACTACATAGTTAATGTGTTCCAGTTCTGGACAACCAAAAAGGTTTAAAATGTGCTTTAAACAGTGTACAGACATTTGGCCGGTGACTTTGATGAGGGGCAGGACATTTGGCCAGTGACTTTTTTATAAGTTATTTATGTTATTATATGTTATTATATTATTTGCTCATTTGTTCCAATATTTATTTATGTTATTATATGTTATTTTATTACTTGCCCCAAATGAAAAAAACAACAACTTGTGTTCATACTGCAAAGGGAGTTAAAAATATCATTTTTATATTGTTTCAAGTAAAATAAACTGTTTTTAACTACATGTATTTCATTATTGGTTTCTTATCAAAAATGATGACTTTAAATAAACATGATGTTACATAAAAAAAACTAAAAGGCCTTTGATAACTGCTCAGGATTAAATATAATGTTCACAAAAGAACTAAAAGGCCTTTGATTCCTATTCAGAGTTGCTGATTGATTTTAAGTTTAGTCTCTGATAACTGCTCAGGATTATAAGAAACTAAAAGGCCTTTGATAACTGCTCAGGAGCTGATGATGTTACAATGTCTAGATGTATTGTTCTATTATGTTTTTGTGTCAATAAAATTTTTTAAAAAAATTTGGAGACAATATAAAAGCAACATATTAAACCTACTTTGCAATATTTACAAAGTTATTTAATTTAGGAACATATTAAAATATCATATAAAATGTCACCAGCCTTTGTCCTACCCCCCAGAAAAGTCACCGGCCAAAAGTCCGCCAGCCAAATGTCCATCAGCCAAATGTCCGTTGGCCAAATGTACTGGATTCATTTTAAACACACATCCTAGATTTTCAATTTTACTGACAACTTTAGTCATATCGGGGAGATTAGGGGAAGCAAACAAGACACAACCCATTTGGAAAATGAACAATTTAAGCAAGATTTCCCATAGTTCTACAATTGACTATAGAGTTGACTATAAGATACAGTAACATTTGTGTACACAGTTAAACCTCTGATGGGCAGAACTGCCTTTTAAACAGAAGCAAATACGAGGTCTCCGTGACCCTTTTATTTTATAATTCATCCTGTCATCTGGAATGCCTTGTTAAGTTAGGTGTTTTGTTTGAGATAAGATATTATAGGGGTCCACTGTATGTTTCTCTGTAGCTTTAATGTACAAGTAAAGTTAATACTTTTCATGGCACAAAACGTATCAAAGGGTTATAGTTACACAAGAATAACTTAATCTGAAAGCAAAAAAAGTTACTTAAAATTATTTTTTTCTTTTGTTTTGAACATAACAAAACATTTTTAAACATAATATACATGTATAAGTTGTTATAGATTTATAATAACAAGCTAGGAAACTCGAAATTGGTTGAAATTATGTCAGTCTTTTTTCTATGATTGAGAAAAAAAAATTTGTGAAACGGTAACTGTTACTGAACTACTTTGAACATCCTTGAGGTCAACAACGTGTATTCTTTTTAATACAAACCACACAAATCGCATCACAATCAGGTGGCTGCTGGCTACAATACCTGCCTTTGATGACATTTCCAATTTGTAAAATGGGGTAGAACATTGAAAGCAAGGGCAATACTAGATGTAATGGGGTGAAAAAAGTGGATTAAGAGAAGATTATTATTTGAAATCAGTGAAACCCGGTCACAGAACAAATGATAACAGGACTGGGGAGACACACACACATCAAGTGATTTTAGTGGGCAGAGGAAATGAAGTTTAACAGCAATTAAGGAAACCTAATGCTGACTATAACAAGTCTTTGGTCTCAGTGAATTGTACCATACATTACTGGGGCTGTGAAGCATGGCCTAAAACATGACAAAGTGAGGGCCACTTGAAAACCCTGCTGGCTTGCCATGCAATTCCACCAATCAAGGTGACAAGGTTACATTTATGGATGGAGCCATTGCTTGTTAAGCACAACACAGTCAGTGGATATTATATCAATAACACTAGTTATTTCAATGCAATAGAACTCCATTGAAGGTACTTACTTTCAATGGGGACACTTGAAAAATAAGTGCATGTCATATTACTACAATTGCCATGTTTATTAATGTCTTTATTGTTATTCTGTTTTCACCAATCATTTCAATCTGTGGAATGTAGAATGGGAAACAAACTCATTGGGTAATTGAAATAGACATTTTCAATAGCGGACTTTCTTTCATCATCATGTTCTGATTTCCAAACAACACTAACTAACATAAAGAGTTAAATTCAACCTTTTTCACTTTTTAATACAACTGCATTTCCAGTCTTTTATTATATTATGTCTTATTTTTAAAGCAAAAGCAAACCTAAATAAGAAAATAAAAATATACACAGGGTCTCATGTGGCTCAGTTGGTAGGGTATTGGACTCATAATCCAATGGTCATGGGTTCATTTCCCACTGATGTCAACTGTATCATGTGGGATAACATTCTTGGGCAGGAATGTCTACCTGGACTGTGCTTCTCTCCACCCAGGGAAATATGGGTACCCAGCTATAAGGGATACTGGCTTCGGCGCATTGTATGGCAGCAATAGGTAAGGTTACCAAAGCTAGCTATCCTTGCTGGGGTAATACTGTGTAAAGTGCTTTGAACTGATAGTAGAAAAAGCGCTATATAAGAGCTCAGTGTTATTATTACATAATTTTCCTTCTTTTTTGTAGTCCAAATAAATAAAATGAATGTGAAAAATTGTTTACTGAATTTAACAAGTTTATTAGAGAATGTATTGTGAGCATAAACTGAAAAAAAAAACACTTGTTATTATCGCCACCCACCCAAGTTCATCACCTGCTTTTCAAACTACAAAGGGCACGTAAAATTGATATTTAAACAAATAGCAAAACTACTTGTAACAGTACTTTTACTACTCAACAAAGAGAGTTACTTGCGAAGAGGTTTTAATATTGCCATAATATGTGAATGTCGCGAATGACAAACTTAGGTAGGCAACAAACTTGGGTAGCTGAGCAGTAACAGAAGGCCAAACAAGACAAAGTAGTATATTATCACGTTTACAGATTATATTAAATGACAAAAACAAGTATAAATTATAATATTATGCAGAAATACTAAATGATTTTCTCATCATTCCATAACACTTTGCATTATCTGTGCATTTGAAATGTATTGAAAGAGGTGCATTTTTTTGTTATTGTCACACTAATGGCATGTACACAGAAGAAATGATGTGATGTAAAAAAAAAAATCAATGTGTATCAAAGACATGAAAGAGAACTAAAATAAAGGTTGTACTTTGTGAAATCTTGTTTTAGCCCTGCGCATATTTACCTCATTTTTGCCATAAACTATTGAAAAACAAACTCATAACAAGCAACATGTACAAGTTTGAATCTTAGTATGAACAGCATGTCACATCACACCCCTTTATATGTCTCCATCTTTTGGTCAAATAAGTAAAGACAATCTGAAACCGGTTTCTTCTGTTGAAAGACCCATCCCTCGGCCCCTAGAGAAATTGGCATAATTTATTGTTGGCCTTCACTTTTCAATGGCCCTGATATGTAATTTTAATTCACGTGACATAAAGTTTTATTCCAATAACGTGCAATTTAAAACTATTCAGCGACCTCTATTGAAAATTGTTTTGGTTGAGCCCAAAAACCTGACTGTTTTGTGACAAATTATACGGTTACAGTTACTATTAAGGTCACCTATTCTGCTTTAAAATCACAACAATCACCTGATAAATCACTTTGATGTTTAATACAAAAACAACCATAAAATGTCAACTATTTCATGTTTTTTTTCTAGATGAGATAATGCATTTGACAATTACCGAAATCATACATATAGTTTAGTTAAGTAAATCGGAAACAAAGTACTACATTGACATAATACTGAAATCATATGAAGTTATAAATCTATTTGCAAAAAGAAAATAATGAAACAAAAAATTGTAGTACCACATCATCAGAATATTAATAGACCAATTAAATGTACAGCATATGTAGCACACACCTAATGATTTGGACTTCCAAAATAAATCACTTCACTGTCCTTATGGGAATTTAAAGCAAAATTGCAAGTCTAAATCACATAGTAATAAAACTAGATAATGCGTCTTGACGCAGTGTATCCCTGGACGGGACATAGTTGAACCATGACATACAGAGTATTATGTTTTCAGTAATTTTGGGGAAGATTACAGATCACTGGCAAGTTAAGAAAAATTAGAGAAAGTTATTGGCAGGGTGCATACCACTGTATACAGCTGAAAAGTGTGACCACAATGTGTACTGGGTACAAAAATGGGTGGCTGAGAGTTATAAGCACTTTTAAGTTTGGCTATCCTCATTTGACCTTGAAGGAGGAGTCCAAGGTCAAATCTGAACACATCAAAAGATTCCCAGCCCATGATTTCCTATAGGTTGGTTTCACATTGCAAACCTCTAGGACCAATAATAAGCAAGTTATAAGCACTTTTAAGTTTGGCTATCCTCATTTGACCTTGAACGAGGGGCACAAGGTGAAATCTGACAACACCAAAAAATTCCCAGCCCATGATTTCCTATAGGTTGGTTTACCATCCCAAACCTCTAGGACCAATAATAAGTGAGTTATAAGCAGTTTTAAGTTTGGCTATCCTTGTTTGACCTTGAAGGAGGGGCCCAAGGTCAAATCCAACCACACCGGAAGATTCCCGCCCATGATTTCCTATATGTTGGTTTACCATCCCAAACCTCTAGGACCAATAATAAACGAGTTATAAGCACTTTTAAGTTTGGCTAACATTGTTTGACCTTGAATGACCTTGAATGAGGGGCCCCAAGGTCAAATCTGACAACATCAGAAGATTCGCAGCAGATTTCCTATAGGTTTGTTTGACATTGGAAACCTCTAGTACCAATAATAAGTCCGCTATGTGGGTTACTTTGGCACTCTGTGGATGACCTTGAATTAAGAGCTTCAAGGTCAAATGTCTGCAAGGTTGTAGAGAACATGTATATCTGTTATACATATCACCTATGAAGAGATTCAAACTTCTACCTATGAGAAACAGCCAGTAGAAAAATGTAGATAATTTTCAAAGAAATGCCCACAGCGGCCATCTTGTTTTTCAGAATGAGGCTAATTTCAATCCCAAAGAAGCTTACCCCTCAATGAAGATATCTTGCAAATTTGGTGAACCTAGCTGGTGTAGTTTACGTCTGAGAGTGTTAAAGCTGAAAATCTCTCTACGCATGGCGGCGGTGGCAGCGTAGCGAATGCTAAACCAAAGTATCCACTTATGCCTCTGGTGGACACAATAATAAAGGAGGTATATGGCCTCACAGTCTTATATAGTCATATATATGCAGTAATGGTACCATTTTGAATCATTTTAGCAGGCCTAAGGTGACCTTGAAAACAATAGCCAAGGTCAACAAACTGGATGCTGGTACTCCATCATGTACTCAACCTCCAAAGCCATTTTCAATAGTTTCCATGAAATATAGTCAGCATTAAGTGTGAAAATATCTCCAAAAAGGCCAAAAATGGCCTCGGTCAGGTACTTTGGTGGTCTGTGGATGACCTTCAGTGAAGAACTTCAAGGTCAAATTTCTGTATGCTTACAGAGGACATATATATATATTATATATACCACCCATAGGATGATCTAACTTTCTGTATGTGAGAACTGGGCCAAAATTTGAAAAAAAAATGGCCAAAATCTGACCTTTAAAAGGCCACCAGTCACCTTGAAATTGAAGGTCAAAGTCACAAAACAATAGCGTTCGTAGCATTGCCCATATATACCCACATACCAAATTTGAAAGGTCTAACTAAAATACTTTTTAAGTTTTCGCATCCGAAAGGAAATCTCTGCGACGGCGGCGTGACGTAACTGAATCCTAAGTATCCCCGACTTTCGTCTGGGGATACAATTCATTTGAATGTGTTTACCAGGTGAGTAATTTGTTGCTTATAATTACAAAAAAAATATATTGCTAATTATAAACAAAGTTTTTAAGTATTTACACATCCATGGAGATGTATACAAAATTACCTCGACCATTCGGTGTAGGTAACATAAATCAAAGTGAACTGAAAGTTACCTCTGTGGTAGTTTTTTGGAATGAAGCGGTGACTCCAACTTGTGTACTCCCTCACATCAACAGTGACCAGCACCATATCAGTGTACAGACTGAATGCTACATCTTGCAAAACCTACAATACAAACACTACACACTGAATGCAACATTCTGTAGAGTCTAAAATACACACCCTACACACTGAATGCAACATTCTGTAGAATCTAAAGCACACAACTTACAGACTCAATGCAACACTTTGTAGGATCTATACGAACACATCACAGAGTCACAGACAGCATGCAATAAGCTTATAGACTGAATGCAACATTCTGTACAACCAACAGCACACATCTGACAGACTGAATGCAACATCCTGTAGGATCTACAATAAACACATTACAGACAGAATGCAATAAGCTTATAGACTGAATGCAACATTCTGTATAACCAACAGCACACACCCTACACACTGAATGCAACATTCTGTAGGATCTAAAGCACACACCTTACAGACTGAATGCAACACTGTGCAGGATCTACACAAACACATCACAGACAGAAGAAACATTATTTAGACTCTACAAGACACAGCTTACAGACTAAATGCAACATTCTGTAGGACACTAGGACCTACAACAAACACATCACAGACAGAAGAAACATTCTTTAGACTCTACAAGACACAGCTTACAGACTAAATGCAACATTCTGTAGGACCTACAACAAACACATCACAGACAGAAGAAACATTCTTTAGACGCTACAAGACACAGCTCACAGACTAAATGCAACATTCTGTAAAATCTCAAAAACAAATCTTATTATACATTGAAAGCAACATTCTACAACAAATTCACACTTCACTGAACTCCAGACAAAAACACATCTGTACCTGACAGGTAATTGGTAAGTTACAATTCATTACAATTACAACAGATAAAGCAAAAAATTACAAATTTACTCAGAGCGACACTTTTACAACGCTGCAGATGGACTTTTGCAGCAAAAATCAAAACATCTAAATTCAAGTTTTATGACTGAAAATGACAGTCTTCTCAAAATCATTCATAACATTTTTTCAGGTATTCCCAAGTATTAATCATTTTCATGAAATTAGTTTTACCTGTATTGAAAAACAACTTTCTCAAATAGTTATAATTTTGGTTATTACTGAGAACATAAATTTTCTTGAAAAAGTTCAGTAAAAGTATCTAATAAATCACAATTAACCATAATACAAAATAGTATAATCTGGTTACCTCAAAAAAGGTTGCATTTTCTGTTATATTTTCTTTATATACAAGAGCAACAATCACTGGTAAATCATTGTGGAAAATGAAGCTGAAACAAATAAAATCAAACAATTGAAAACGAAACTTTAACAGCAACTGTAGTTATATACATATTAAAATGTGAGTCCTTCTTCCTGCTTTGATATGAATTAACAATGCAGATAACTTGTGTTTACGCTGTTTAGATGTATTCAAAGCTTATGATTTTCAGTTCATAGAAAAAATAGCCTCAGAATGTGGACCAGAGGGCATTTGAGAAAACTGCTGTAGAACACAAAAAACAGTTTTTCTTGAGATAAACATGAGGCTTAATATAATCTCTTTTGGCCTTTTGCCCAATTGCATCAAAAATCATATTTTGCCCATTTGGTGAAATTCTGAGCACGGTTAGGACTATATAGAAAATTGCAAGTGAAAATAAAAATCCCCAAAAATAGCATCGGAGATGCCCATACCCCAAGTCAGGGGAAATAGTTTTCAACACCAAGAGATACAAAAGAAGTGAAACAGTTCAAAGATCAGGAGACTTTCATAGTAGACAGTGTCAGCTTTGTGAAGGTCCAAATATAATTTAAGTATGGAAAATAATGTTTAGGAGAGACAAAATTTATGTAAAGATAAAGTATTAAAATGAACATTAATGTCCCCACTAAGTATCAACTTCCTACACCTTATGGTTTCTGAGATATAGCCCGGTCACTACAGCAAGGTCAAAGATCAAATCAAGATCACACCATACCGCTGCATACCTACACCCCCAACATATGTCCCTACTAAGTATCAACTGTCTGTATTCTATGGTTCCTGAGATATAGCCCGGACAAGATTTTAAAGGTTAAGCTCACTACAGCAAGGTCAAAGGTCAAATCAAGGTCACACAATGACATTGCACACCTACACCCCCCCCCCCCCCCCCCCCCCCCAAACAATGTCCCTACCAAGTATCAACTTCCTACATCTTACAGTTTATGAGATATAGCCTAAACAAGATTTTCAAACTCAAGGTGACTAAGGCAAGGTCAAATATCAAATCAAGGTCACACCATGCACACTGCACACCTACACCCCCAACCAATGTCCTTACCAAGTATCAACTTTCTATACCTTTAGGTTCCCGAGATATAGCCCAGACAAGATTTTATAGGTCAAGGTCACTGCAGCAAGGTCAAAGGTCAAATCAAAATCACACATATGACGTTGCACACCTGCACCCCTAACCAATGTCCCTACCAAGTATCAACTTCCTATGCCTTACAGTTTATGAGATATAGCCCTGACAAGATTTTAAAGGTCAAAGGTTAAATCAAGGTCACATCATGATGTTGAAAACCTACACCCCAACAAATGTCCCTACTAGGTATCAACTTCCTACACCTTTTGTGAGATACAGCCCAGACAAACTTTTCCCGACGCCCACGCAGACACCAAGGGTGAAAATAATGCTCATCAGAGCATCAGAGCCCTTAAGGGCTGTTGGATAAAACCACTAGAAACTAATATCAGAGATGCCGATACCCCAAAACTTTGAGAAATAATGTTGGATACCATTAGATATGGAAGAGGTGAAAAAGTACAAAGATATGAAGCCTTTCATAACAGTATAAACTAGATTGGGCCAACTCGGCGCCAACATATCCCCAGACAGGTCATCACTCACGCCACAGGTTTTGATCGGGAATTTTTTAAAACATAATTACCCATTATTATATGAACTTCAGCACATCAATCTACTCTGTTTATATCTTCCCAAGGAAGATGGTGTATCCCCAGACGCCGAATACATAACTCAAATTATATTTTCAATCTTCCTGCAATGATAACTCTAAACCTATTTTCAAAGTATTTAAATGATTGATGATTGAATGTCCATTCTAAAATAATAATCCCAAAAGAGCATATCTGTTTCTATATTTATTGACAAATAAAATATTATTTTTAACTCAACTCATCATACTTTTCAATCTTCCTTCAAAGTATTTAAATGATTGATGATTCAATGTCCATTCTAAAATTCATAATCCCAAAAGCGCATATCTGTTTCTATATTTGTTCACAAATAAAATATTATTTTAAAAAAAATTATTTAAATTATTATTTTATTATATTATTTTTAGAATTTGCAAATTGTTTTCAGTTATTCATTTCCTCTATACCTATATATGTGGTCCATATATATGCAACCTAAATATGTGACACAATCTCAGTTCTGACTCCCCTTTGTGTTATATGTAATGAAGCCCACCACCTCCCACCCCCACCCCTCTCCCCTTCTCCACACCTCTCTCACTATTACACAAGATCTGCAACCCCATTGAGTTCTTTGTTTCTCATCTGATATCATTAAATACCTTTGTTTATTTAGTGTCACTCAATATAGCTGGAGGTCCCAGAGGTGGGTCGGGGGAATCCGGGTGGGGGATGTGGGTTGGGACTACAAAGAGATGGAGTGCTATAGCATAAATCAGTCTAGGGAAAAAGTGTAAAGTTTTCCTTTAATTCATTCCCCTCTCCATGACCCTCCCTGTCATACCCCACTGAGTTTTATTGCTGTCAGTTGTCAGGTTGTGTTTTCTTTCATTTGATAACACAGATATGTTGGTGTATAAGGTACTTGCAGTAAACTGTCTTTTCAACTACATTCAAATTTGACTTGTTCTTTGAGTGTAGAGGACTATTAGGAAAAAAAAGAAACAAGTGATTATAAAACCTACATCAGTCAATATATCCATATTTTTAGTAACCTTAATCATACAATACCTAACATAATTTGCATGGCAATTTTACCCTTTTATTACAAATTGAACCAGAAGTGCTTGTATAGTGCAGACCTCCGCTTGGTAGAATTTCTGAAAATGTGGGATTTTTGGGGTATCTGGAACATGATTCAGATATTTCCCAATCTATTTCACACTGGAAACCACATATGTACAATAAAATTTATTGAGGGAAAAAATTAATTCATTCCTTACATCCATCAGGAGGTTATGTTTTTTTTTGCATTTGTTTATCTGTTTGTGTTTGCAATTACTCCAACAGTAACTGGAGATTACGTTTCAATGCAATGCATCCCCAAACGTGACATCCCCAGTCATTTTCTAGTCCTAAACACTTTACTCCAATCAGCTACTGGTGTCAATCTACTCAGCCATGGACTTAGATTTGCAACAGCAACCAAAACTAGAGTATTGCTTCACAAGAGAGAAAGAAATTGTTTTTCAACAGCAAAAACAAAGTGTCCCAATGGGTATTAATGATTTTGTAGAAATGAACATCTTCCTGTGTATAATATGTTTTACCATTTATGCAAATAACTATATCCAAAATGCAAGGTTTCATAGATGAATGTGTTTTTTTTTCTTTTTTTGTGTGTGTTTTACATAGAAATTCAAGTAGACAAATCACCAGTTTTGTGTTTTATGCAGAAATTCAAGTAGAAAAATCGCCAGTTGACTGCAGATAATCTGGGGGTCAAAAATTTCGCAAAAATCGCTCTATCTCCAACCATATCTGAGATAAATACATTTTTGCAATTCACTCAGAAATGCAAGATGACCGCGAAAAATGGCGGGAAACTGATTTGTGCGCACTTATAAGTTTTGCTATCCTCGTTTGACCTTGAAGGAGGGGTCCAAGGTCAAATCCGACCATACCAAAAGATTCCCGGCCCATGATTTCCTATAGGTTGGTTTACCATCCCAAACCTCTAGGACCAATAATAAGGGAGTTATAAGCACTTTTAAGTTTGGCTATCCTCGCTTGACCTTGAAGGAGGGGTCCAAGGTCAAATCCGACCACACCAAAAGATTCCCAGGCCATGATTTCCTATAGGTTGGTTTACCATCTCAAACCTCTAGGACCAATAATAAGGGAGATATATGCACTATTCATGACTGACAAAGAAACGCCTGTGGCGGCCATCTTGTTTTTCAAAATGAGGCCAAAAATATTCCCAGTCAAGATTTTATAATGAGGAACATATCTTGCGAATTTGAGATCTCTACCTATAATACCCTTTGCTCTAGAGGGCCAACAAAAGTCCTTGTTTAAAGTCGAATAAACGTCACTGGCGGCCATCTTGTTTTTCAAAATGAGGCCAAAAATATTCCCAGGCAAGATTTTATGGTTATGAATATACCCTGCAAATTTGAGAAGGCTAGCTATAATATTTTTTTCGTTCTGTTATCTCTCTATACACTGCATCGGCGTCGGCTTAACAAAGCGAAATCCATAGTATCCACCGGATGCTATCCGGTGGATACAATTAGAAGTTCCAAATATTTTGACAGAATTTGAAATTCTGCTGACAGAATTTGAAATTCTGTAAAAATATCTTGACTCAACTTCCAATTGGAACTTCTGTCAACAGGGCTTGCAGTTGGAAGTTCTGTCGACAGATTTTGAAATTCTGTCAGATTTGAAGTTCTGTCACAACATATATATAAGCCAAAGGATATTCTGTCTTGTATAGAAACATAAAAATTTTCTACTTTCCTTTCTACTCTGAAACTCAAAACACTAATTGTTTGTTTATGTTAGTAAGGTCCCACCAAAGGAAGAAATGATTTAATTTTGGGAAAGATCTGGATAACATGCAGGATACAAAAAAAATCCATTATTTTCAGATATGCCGCCCCTGGTGGGGCTTTGCACTCTACAAGTGATTTCTAGTCTCTTTTATATTTACAGTATATCAATAGTACAACAAATACAATCCACCCTCCATACAAGTACATTGGTATGAGTGTAAGTATCATGTTTGTTTTGACAAGATCTGGAGGCATGCTTCAGAGTAATTTGAGTGACCCCTGTGGTTTTTAACTGTGGCTGAAATCCAGCCACTTTCCAGCACTTTTTCTCTAGACTGAAATGGTAAACAAACAATGTATATAAAAGGGGTACTCAAATACAAAAAGAATTGAGAATTTTAAGTATGTGATTATCAACTGAAATGAGTTCATAACTGTAGGAGCTGTGTCAAAATTAACTGAGGCAAGTTGAATAAAACTGGGCTAGTTGAGGGTTAAACATCCCCTAGTTTTACTACATAAGGATATAATTTCATTAATATCGGGACTTAAAGCTCACTTAAAGTGTCCATTTTGTCTACTTGAATATGTTTAACCAGTTTCATTTTAAAAAGTTAAAAACTCAGCAAGCAGAGGTATAACACACAAAAATAATTTCTTAAAAGACTAAGATAGCCATAACATTATTAATATTCAAAATTTAAATAGACAGGCATTTCCTTTTAAAAATTCAAAGATTTCAGCTCTATAACCCACATAGTTTGACAGTTACTGGGCTTTAAAGTGGCATAATGTCCATAAATTGGGTTTCTGTGGGCATTTTACAATTGTTAAAGAGACCTTAGCAATTAAACAACAGATCTGAAACTTTTTGGGGGACATACATAACAAACAAAAATTATATATAATACAGTTTAAGACTTGTCACACTAAGCATTTCCAAATAACAGGGCAAAATACGGAAAAAATGTCAAAAAAGGCACTTGGGCGAGTGTCTATGGCCCTCATACACAGGTTAAATGTCTACTAAAAACCTTGATTTTCGGCATATGTAAAAAGGACATAATAATGCATTCCCAGATGGGATTTCAGCTCCATCAATGACATAGTTTAACAGTCACAGGGCTTAAAGGTGGTAAAAAGTCCAAATATTGGGTCTCTGTGGGCCTTTTAGAGATCTCGATGTGCCTTTCAAATTAAAGCTTCAGACTTAAAATTTGTTACATACTAAGATTACACATAGAATATGTATCTAATAAAGTTTGAAACTTCTCAGACTTACCATTTCCAAGTTACAGAGCAAAATATGTGAAAAATGTCTTAAAAGGGTCACTCAGGTGGGTGTTTAAGGTCCTCATGCACAGGTTAAATGTCTACTTGAAGCCTTGATTTTTCGCACATGTAAAAAGAACATAATAATGTATCCCCAGATGAGATTTCAGCTCTATCAGTCACATAGTTTAACAGTCACAGGCCTTAAAATTGGCAAAAAGTCCAAATACTGGGTCTTTATGGGGCCTTCTAGAGACCTAAATGTGGCCTTCAAATTAAAGCTTCAGACTTAAAATTTGTCACATACTAAGATTACACATAGAATATGCATCTAATACAGTTTGAAACTTCTTAGACTTACCATTTCCAAGTTACAGGGAAAAATATGTGAAAAATGTCTAAAAATGGTCACTCGGGTGGGGATTTATGGTCCTCATACACAGGTTAAATGTCTTCTTAAAGCCTTAATTTTTGGCAGATATAAAAATAACATACTAATATCTTCCCAGATAGGATTTGAGCTCTATCAGTCACATAGTTTGACAGTCACAGGGCTTAAAAGTAGCAAAAAGTCCAAATATTGGGTCTTTGGGAGCTTCAGACTTAAAATCTGTTACATACTAAGATTACACACAGAATATACATCTAATACAGTTTGAAACTTCTCAGACTTACCATTTCCAAGTTACAGGGAAAAAGATGTGAAAAATGTCTTATAAGGGTCACTTGGGTGGGTGTTTATGGTCCTGATACACAGGTTAACTGTCTATTAAAGGCCTAAATGTTGGAGCACATATAAGAAAACACATAGATATATTCCCAGATGATATTTAACTTAGATGAGAGACATAGTTTGAAAGCTACAGTGCTTGAAAGTGGCAAAAAGTGCATAAATTGGGTCTCTGTGGGCACTTTTGAGACCTTAAGTCGACCCCTTTGGGTAAACCTACAGCCGTAAAATTTTCTACAGACAAGGATTACATATCAAAGTTATACCTAGCGCAGTTTGAGACTCGCCAGAATTACCACTTCCAAATTATAGGGCAAAATATGTGAAAAGTATAGCAAAAAATCCCTAAGTGGGGGTATTTATGGGCCTCAAACACAACTTTCTCCTCAACTTAAAGTCGTGATTTTCACCACATGTACTAAGAACATATTAATGTGTTGTCAGGTAAAATTTCAGCCAGCTGAGCATCATAGTTTGTGACCTACAGGGCTCTAAGTGGCCAAAAGTCCAATTTCAGACCTTAAGGTGGCCATAAGTTCTTTTTTACTGGGAGTTTAAGGTCACCTTAAAATAGGGATCTTCCTTTGGGCATCCTTAACATGTGTACCAAGTTTGAAAAAAAAATATTAATTTGTTTTTGAGTTATCGCGTCCACAGGGAAATTTCTACGGCGGCGGCGGCGCGACGGACCTGAATCCAATATATCCCCGACTTTCGTCTGGGGATATAATTATGTAAAGGTGCAGGAGAAATAATACTCATAAGAAAATGTGAGTCTCAAAACAAGACAATTTAACACGCAAATTACACCATTAATTCATAAACTACAACTTTAAATTTGTCAACTGAAGTACCAGTATATCTGTAAATACAGACAGCAGAATAAAGTAAAACACATATAATTATCAATTTGCAGCAATCCATAGATATTTGTGACAGGAGAAACATGTGTCAAATATGTCAGTAGTCAACATTATGGCAGAGCCCAGGTTACAGGTGACATTGCAAATGTACAATATACCTACTAAGTAATAATTTCCTACACCTTGTTGTTTCTAACTAAAGATACATGTGTGGCACATACAACATTTAAAGGTCAAGGTCACTGTGGCAAGGTCATAAGTCAAATCAAGGTCAAGCTATGACACTGGATACTAACACCCCCAACCAATATCCTTGCCAAATATATACTTCATACACCTTATAGTTTCTGAGATATGGCCTGGTAAAATGTTAATGGTCAGGGTCACTACAGCAAGGCAAAGGTCAAATCAAAGTCACACTATGACATTGTGCACCTATATCCACAAACTGTTATTCCTGCAAAGTATCAACTCAAAGATTAAGTCAAGGTCACACAATGACGTTGCACATGTATACCCCAAAACCAATGTCCCTATTAAGTATCAACTTCGTACATCTTATGGTTTATGAGTTTTAGTCCTGGACAAGATTTAAAGGCCAAGGCAACTACAGCAAGGTAAAATCATTCCAATCTGCATGGAAAAGGGCAAATGTTGTACCTATCCACAAAAAATCTTCAAAACAACTTGCTGATAACTATCGGCCAGTGTCTTTACTTTGCATTCTTGGTAAAATTTTTGAACATATAATTTATAAGCATATTTACAACTTCTTTCTTGAAAATTCATTAATAAGTAAATGGCAGTCAGGATTTTTATCGTGATTATCAACTGTAACACAGCTACTAGAACTCTATCATTACTTTAGTACATCCATAAAGGAAGGTGAACATACCAGAATTGTATATTTAGATATATCAAAAGCCTTTGATCGGGTTTGGCACAAAGGCCTATTATATAAGCTTAAGAAAAATGGAATTAATGGCACCCTTTTAAAATGGTTTTCAGATTACTTGTGCAATCGGTATCAAAGAGTAATCATCAATGGACAGTTCTCTGACTGGCTACCAATAATTGCTGGAGTCCCTCAAGGGTCTGTCCTGGGGCCTCTACTATTTCTTGTCTTTATTAATGACATTACATCTGTAGTAAAACATTCTGAAATAAGGATGTTTGCCGATGATACTTGTATCTTTACTAAGTCTTCTTCCACCTACGAATCTGCAAAAGTATTTAATGAAGACTTAAGTAACATCGAAACTTGGGCCTCACAATGGCTGGTAAAGTTTAGCCCAGCTAAAACTGAGTCAATGTTTATATCTCTCCAAACTCACAAAGCATGCAATCTTCCACGCTTAGTGTTTTACAATACTCCTATAACAAATGTTCCCCATCACAAACATGTAGGACTCTGGATATCTAACAATTTGAAATGGGATACCCATATAACTTGTTGTATAAATAAATGTTTACCTTTATTAGGAATCTTAAGAAGTCTCAAGCTTACAGTGTCAAGGGCAGTCTTAGAAAAACTTTTTCTGACTTATGTTAGATCAATTATGGAGTATGCTTGTGTTGTATGGTCAGGAGCTCCCACACAATTACTTTCTAGACTAGACAATATACTAGTGCAAGGAATGCGAATTGCAACTGGTGCCCCTGCAAGGTCAAACATATCAAGTCTATACAAAGAGACAGGATGGCAATCTCTTGAAACACGTAGGCATATTCTTATTCTCAAAATGTTATATAAAATTATAAACAATGAAAGTGCTAACTATGTGAAAGACATCTTATTGCCAAGATTATCTGAAGTTCCATCTTCACTACTAAGACTCCGTCAAGACATTGATACCAGGCCATCAGTAGGTGATTTCATATTCCCTAGAAACAGGACTAAGTTGCAAGAACGTCTCTTTCCATATGTTGGGGCTAAGTTATGGAACAAAATACCCACCTATATTAGGAATCAACCAACACTAGGTTCTTTTACCAAAGAGGTTCTCAAATTTTACAAGCTACAACCGTCACCTTATCTAAAAAATTTACAAAAACTTTACAATTTGGGGGACAGGGCTACAAACATTGCCCATACTTGCCTCAGACTGGGTTACAGTAAACTAAACTCACATTTAAAGAAAAATATGTATGTAAGAGAATGTGAGTCTTGCCTCTGTGGATTTCCAAATGAAGATCCTGACCACTTTTTCATCAGTTGCCCTATGCCAACATCAGGCATGATCTCTTAGAATCCCTTCACTTTATACAAGGCCAAATAACAATAAATGCCAATTTACTCTTATGCGGAAGCAGAAATTTAAAATACGATCAAAATAAAGTTATTTTTAATGCAGCCCACAGATTTATTGCTCAAAGCAAGCGGTTTTAATTGTGCAAGGTATTCATGATGTGATAGTGCAGTCTCATTTCATTTATCATTGTAAATAAATCCCATTGTGCAAGAAGGCTTGATATAATTGTTAAATCAATTGTTGCCTAATTGTGAATAAAATATGTTTAAACTAACTAAGGTAAAATCCAAGTCAAAACAAGGTCAGACTATGAAGTTGCACACCTACATCCCACAACCAATTAATGTACCAGTATCCCATACCTTAAAGTTTCCGAGATATAGCCCGGACAAGATTTGCAAACTCAAAAGCCATATGGCAATGTCACACCATGATGTTGCACAGCTACACCCACAATGTCCCAAACAAGTATGAACTTCATACACCTTACGGTTTCTGAGATAAAGCCCAGGCAAAATTATTGTTCCCGCCTCCAATCCATCCACCCAACTGCCTAGCCGGATGCCATGTGAGAAAAAAATATTCGCAAAGTCCGTAAAGGCTGTGTGGTAACAATATTCTTTCAGTTAAATACTAGTGTTTCATTAAACACATCATGACCTATGACAAAGTCAATTCTGAGAGGTCAAATTAACATCACTCATCTATTAGCCTACTGCATGTGTATTTGCTGACAGATTTTTATAAATACCGCTTCTTTAACGCTGGGTTATGAGTTCATATTGTTAGTTCCCCTGTTAAGACATGTTGGTGGACAAAAATGACAAAGGTCTTTGAATGCGTACTTCCTCTTCTTTCTGTAAACAATGTCATTCACCACCAGATGTACTTTGCTGTATAGGCACACATGCTAGCCATATGGTCAACCAAGGAACTATCTTGCATTTTTTACCTCCCTTGCAGTTAAATCAAGGATTGCATAGTTAACCTATAACAATGGGAATTTGTTCTTTATTGTCAGCAGACAATATGTTGACTTGTACTGAGTAGCTTGCTTCATTCAAAGACCAGCTGAACCTGGAAAACTTAACAATAAATAGATACTGTCCACATAGAGTCAGTCTAAAATAAGTCACCCATGTATTGAAAGAATATATGATTACTAAGGTAATAAGAACAATATATGTGGATACAAATTATAATCAAACACCAAAAATCAGATTGAAGCATCATACTAACTACAAAAAGAAACCTTCTGCTGAACTCTCTCACTGTAGTGGGACACTTGGTCATAGATGACAATAATTACACTAAAGAGAAATGTTTCTTATAGTTAGGTACAACAATGGCAGACAAAGATCAAGTTCATTCAGATAACCTGAAGATCCAGGATGTGCAGACTTGAAACATAATGGTTTTTTATGTAAATAAAATGACTTCAGTACACTGTGTACAGTACCAAAGTCTAAACCAGATATATGTGATAAGTGGAACCAGCTTTAAAGGCTCAACATCAGAAAACACTGTATTTTTGTATGTATACAAGCGGAAGTTTGCGATAACTAGAACAAAATCCTTTGATAGTTAAAATTTTGGTTGCACATAAATCTACTGCATATCTGATGGCTAGGAAACAATTTGAAATAAAAAAGTTAACTTTTACTGTTGGACGTTGTAGCCATACCGAAACCCAAATCTAGTGGATAGCTGAAAGTTTTTGTTCTACATGACATATGGTATTACTGATGTATAAGTATCGACTTAAAAAACCAAAACACTAAGGACAAGTAACTTGAAACCAAAAACTACAATTTTATGTACAACCAAAATATGAATAAGCAGTTGAGTTTTTTCCAAATACCAGTGGGTCTGCCATTAAAATAGTGTAAAATTGTAATTAATATTTTCAGCACCACACATTTACTCAAATTGACTTCAATTTTAACCAGAGCAATATTAAATAAATTTACATAACTTTTTAAACCTGCCATATCACCCCAACAGCTAAAGTTATAAATAATCAAAATAAAGTTCAAAAGTCAACAAAAACGACAGTTTTATTCTTGTGTGAACAAAAAAAAAAAAAAAAGAATAAAGAAAACTGAAACAAAACCACACAGTTTTCGCAGCTTTCAAATGAAATATTGATTATTAAATGACTCAAAAGAACTTAAGAAGGTTGCTAATGTAAGGACAACTATATTGACATCACTGACATCTACCTAGTGATTTTTTTCATTAAAAATAAAAAAATGCCAGAGATTTCTGGTTAATTTAGTACATTTCCTACCTTTCTCTAATGTGGAAGTGCTCAGCAGTCATATGTGTAATTGGCAAGCGGCCATGGTCTTTTGTGAACTCAGTGATCAGGTCTGTACAGAATCCTGGGTCCTCTTCACATTTCTGTCTCTTTGTGGGAAAGCTGTAGCTGAAACATCATACATAGTAACCTACACAGTTAAAACAGAAGCCTGATAAGTTCAAAGACCTTTCAAATAGAATCTCATCCAGGTTCTACTTACTGGGGTCATGTCTGTTTAAAATCTCACTTTCAATATGAACATCATCCTGCTAAAGCTCCTGCACAGTTACTTTGGCCATCTAGAGACTCTCTACCTTATGAAACTGTAATTTTAAATTGGGCTTAGCTTCTGAGCTTTTATGTCAACACAAGGCATAACAGTCTGTTTGATTTTAAACATAAGCATTGTGAATTCACATTTTAATAGAGAAGTAGTCAATAATAGTCATGGATGGATTACAGTATTGCCCTCCTATAAGGTTATAAGTGTAGTGATATTTATTGTAGGGATATTTACCACCACCCCTGAAAAAAAAGAAAAAAAAACCCATCTAAATTAAACAAAGTAATAAGACAGGTATACAGGTGAAGAAATAAATTGTATTATCTGTATAGGTATGCATATTATAAGCTCATGACCTGATCATGGCTGTAGTCTCTGCAACTAAGTCAAATGAATGAGTTGAGTCATTTGTGTACAATTCAGTGTCTCTGTATTTTACAAATAATATGTCAATATATGTGAACCCCTTGTACTAGTTGAAGGCTTATGTAATTATATTTATATATATATATTATTGCTTGTTTATATTGATATCCACAGTTCACAAACAGGAGACTGGGTGAAAGTATCCCACAAATCACCTGTTTTAGAGGTCTTCAATTATTGTCACAACCATTGTACATAACTAATAAATCTACACATTGAATGGTTATGCATTATGCCACAATTTTATTATGCGACTTAACAATAGAAGAAAATCCCTGATGGCTACAGTTTCAGAAACTGGCTTTTTTATTGTTTAAAACTGCTAGACTGAGAAATAATGTCTTGGTAACAATTTAAAGAGTGTAGGAAAATTTGCACATATATCCTGATCCTGACAAAATTGGAAGATTGATGAGCACATTATGCAGATATTAAAAAAACCTTTGAAAACAATATCTAAAGAGAAGAACATATGATGTAAGTATGAATTATGATTTAAGGAGAAAAATCTTATTATACCCACACTCACATGAGGATTCCTATGTGTTACACATCGATAAACAATTATATAAAAGCTTATTTACAACTGTTTGACTAAAATTAAGTTGCACTAAATCCGAAATATATCATGATATCAATTTGAAAGATATGTTTCATTTATAAAGACTTTCATTTCCAGAACGTTAAATCCGAGATTTCACAAAGCCAGTAATTTACTATCTTAAACTGTAAAATTGCAAAAACATACTATATCTATTTGTATAAATGCCCCCTCCTTATTAAACACTGCCCACAATCCAAATCTGAGAGGTCCACCTAAATATTATTCAGTTTTTGCAAATGACAGGAAATTTGAATGGAAAAAAAGAAAAGACCGATGTTTGAAGGTCAGCCATAACCTTGAAGAAAGAGGGCAATGGTTAAATTTCTGCATGCTTATCAGGGGCATATATATATATATGTTATGTGTATCAGCCATAGGATGATCTGACCTTCTATGTGGGAGTACTGGGCCCAAATGTGAAGAAATACCCCAATATTTGAACTTTAGAAAGCTGCCATCAGTCTTCAAGTGGAAGGCCGGGGTCACAAAACAAAAGGCTCCAAGGTAGTACCCATATGTATCCACATACCAAATCCAGAAGATATACCTAAATACTTTATAAGTCATTACAAAGGATGATATTTTAACAATCATGCCAGAACAAGGATGATATTTTAACAATCATATAGAGGTTCTCAGTGGCCTAGTGGTTAGCAAGTTTGGCATCTAATCATAGGCTGTCACCTCTGTGAGGGTTTGAGTCCCACAGGTGACAATGCTGGGGATCTGTCCCAGCATGACCATGGCTGGTGAATGGGAGGTAAAACCCCAACTTTGACTTTGGTTAACAATCATATAAATGAAGACTGAAAGGATGGACAAATGAAACCATATTCACTTTTTGTTCAGAGATAAAAAAAGAAATGAGTGTCTATTTTTACAGGCTGTTAAAGTTGTTTAGTTGAGCAGAAACTTTAAATATACAAATTTTAACTTTTAAAAGTATGATCAACAAACCTGTGAGGCTTATGAAATTTATCAACATTAGACACTTCCTCTGCCTTTAGTGTTTCTGACAGTGGCTTTCCTGCTGACATAATTGTAGCCCAAAAGCCATCAGCTCTGTACATCAATACCTACAAAAAACAGCAAGAAGTGTTGTTATAAAAAACATGGGGCTTATCACTCATTAATAAGAACCATGGCTCAGTATATAATATGCATTGAAGTAGCAGCACTTTCATAAATGTTTTAGAGCATAGTGACTAATAAGTCATGAGGGTCTGGTCTTTGAATCTAACACAAAACAAGAGGATCAAAAATGCTCCAAAAGGCGGGTTGCGCAGGCAGCAATAAGGTTAGTGACTCCTGTAATTAAATTTAGAAACATTAGGAAAGAAATGTTAAGTCACCCAGTTAAGGTAAATGCGTTAGACATGCTAAGAAATGTAAAACTTGTAATCTAGGTTACATGATTGTATTTATGCTATAAATGGACAAACAAACAGACAAAATTACACCAGTTTCGAAAGCAACTTAGCTATGATGGTGATCTATCTCCCTATCAAGTTTGAATTCGATTGGACAAAGCGTTTTCGAGTTACAGTCTGGAAACCGAAATGTTGACAGACAGACTCACGGACAAATGAATAGACATAATTACACCAATTTCAAAAGCAACTTAGCTGTGATGATTATCTATCTCCCTGTCAAGTTTGAATTCGATTGGACAAAGCGTTTTCGAATTAGAGTCCAGAAACGGAAATGTTGACTGACAGACAAATGGACAAACGAACAGACGGAATTACACCAATTTCGAAAGGAACCTAGCTATGATGGTGATCTATCTCCTTGTCAAGTTTGAATTCGATTGGACAAAGCATTTTCGAGTTAGAGTCCAGAAACGGATATGTTGATAGACAGACAAACAGACAAAAATGGACAAACATATTGCATATTGCAACTGAAACCTTAAGAGCATATCTGTTTGAGTTTTTTCAGTCAAGATAACAATGGTCTATTCGGAAAAAATTAAGTTGTTGTCTGTGAACTGCCAAGGACTACGTGGGAAACAGAAACGAATGGAGGTTCTTACCTATTTAAAAGAATCAAATGCACAAATTGTATGTCTTCAAGACACTCATCTGATAGAAGATGATCAAAAAAGTGTTAAACAAATTTGGCCAAAATGTTATCTCCATGGTGTTAAAACCAATTCTAGGGGTGTTGGAATTCTTCTGAATAATAATTTTGACTTTGAAGTTTTAGAAATAAAAAAAGATAATTGTGGAAATATATTAAGCCTACAAATATCCATAGACTCGGTAAAGATTAATCTTATAACAATTTATGGTCCAAACATTGATGACCCTAAGTTTTTTGGAGAAGTTCAGTATCTTATTGAAAATACAAATTCACAATATACAATAATTTGTGGAGACTTTAATATGGTTTTGGACCCGGCAAAGGACTGTCTCCAATATACAAATGTCAATAATCCAAGAGCCCGGACTGAGGTGTTAAAAATGATGGAAAATAAAAATCTTTCTGATGTTTTTCGAGAATTATATCCTGATCAAAAAATATTTTCATGGAGAAGACGAAATCCAGTCAAAATGGCAAGATTAGATTATTTTTTAGTAACAAACTCCATGATGGACATAATAGAAAATTGTGAAATAAAGCCTAGTTTTAAGTCGGATCACTGTATTATAGAGCTAAGAATAAAATTAAGCGATTTTAAGCTGGGGAAAGGTGTTTGGAAATTTAATAATAGCCTTCTGGCACAACAAAATTATTTGGACCTAATAAATAATGTAATTCAGGCGGAAAAATTAAAATATGCCCTGCCAGTATATAATTTAGATTATCTGACACAAAGTAATAATAACATACAGTTTATTATTGATGATGATACCTTTTTGGAGGCATTAATTTTACAAATTCGGGGAGAAACCATTAAGTACTCTTCAAAATTCAAACGTGAGCAAAATTTAAAAGAAAATCAATTGTTGAAGGATATTGAAGACTTACAAAGTAGTAATAATGCACAAACATCTTCAGATATTTTGGAGGACAAAAGACTAGAACTTGAAGGCATACAAAATGAAAAGATCAAAGGACAAATGATAAGATCCCGTATGCTGTGGCTAACAGAAGCAGAAAAACCAACTTCATACTTTTGTAAATTGGAAAATACTAATTTTGTTAACAAACAATTAAAAAGTTGAAATTAGCTAATGATTCTACTACAACAGACCAAAAACAGATCTTAAAAGAGGTTCAAAATTTCTATTCTCAACTTTTTAGCAAAAAGAAAGTTTGCGTATCTGAGCCATATCTTGTTCAAAATTCGCTGATAAATAAAATAAAGAAAATCCCTAATCTTCACTTAGGAAGGGCTTTGGATGTTACTGAACTTGGTGTGATATTAAAGAAAATGAAGTCAAATAAATCGCCAGGGATTGACGGAATATCATCAGAATTTTTAAAAGTTTTTTGGGTCAAGATCAAATATTTTGTAGCAAATGCTTTGAACAGTTGCTATAAAAAGGGCAAACTGTCAACCTCTTTAAGACAATCCATAATAACATGTATCCCCAAAGGAAATAAAGATAGGCAATTATTGAAGAACTGGCGTCCGATATCACTTCTTTGCACAATTTATAAGCTAGCTTCAGGAGCCATAGCAGAGCGAATAAAGCCTCATCTAGATAACATTATCTCAGAAAATCAGGCAGGATTTATCAAAAATAGGCATATTGGCGAAAACACACGACTTGTGTATGACTTGCTGCATTATGCAGAAAAATATAAAATTCCTGGCCTATTATTGCTTATTGATTTCGAAAAAGCATTCGATTCTGTTTCATGGAAATTTTTGTATTCTGCATTAAGATATTTTGGTTTTGATGAAAATTTTATAAAATGGATTCAGGTGTTCAATACTGATATAACCGCATACATCTTACAATGTGGTTTTTTGTCTGAACCTATAATTATTGGTAGGGGTTGTCGACAGGGTGATCCCATATCACCACACATGTTTTTGTTTGTCGCAGAATTCTTAACACTTATGATCGAAAACCATAAAGATATTAAAGGTATGAAAATAGGTAAATACTCCTTTAAGATAGTGCAGTTCGCAGACGATACAACTATAATACTGGATGGCACTCAACATTCATTACAGGCAACTCTAAACGTTTTAGAAATATATGGTTCAATGTCTGGACTTAAGGTGAATACTGAAAAAAACAAAAACCATATGGTTTGGCAGTAAAAGAGGGTCAAAAGACAAGCTGGCCATCTCATCAGATTTAGTTTGGGATGACTCCGAGTTTACTTTATTAGGTCTGGAATTTTCAGTGAATCTTCCAAGTATTCCAATTAAGAATTATTCCAAAGCAGTAAGTAGCATTAATAAGACAATAGAGTCATGGAAGTATAGAAAGACAACTCCAATTGGAAAGATTACGATTATTAAAAGTCTATTGCTATCTAAACTTGTACATTTATTTATGCTACTACCCATAACAGATAAAATACTAAAAGAAATAAATTCAATCCTCTATAAATTTCTTTGGGGAGGTAAAGCCGATAAAGTAAATAGACAAGATGTATGTAAACCATATATAAAGGGAGGACTACAAATGACAGATATTTTTCTTTTTGAAAAACGTATGAAATTGAAATGGTTACAGCTTATTATGAATTCAAATTCTAAAGGATGGTTTAAACTATTGGATAAATGTCTTGGTAATGTTAATAATATTTTTATTTTTGGAACTGAATGGTGCATAAAAACTAAACACTGTTTAAATCCTTTTTGGGAATCAGTATTTAGATATTGGACTGATATTGAAAAATCCCATCAATTTGAGTCAAACGATGACATTTGGAGTAATTGTCTTTGGTATAACAACAAACTGGGTACACAAGACATTTGCTTCCAAGACTGGGTTATTATGGGTATTAACTTTGTTTCTGATATGTTGAATGAAAATGGCAGTGTGCTTAGTTTAAATGAAATGAAACAGGTATATCATTCAAATATTAATTTTCTTAATTATTATGCAATTAGTGGTCTTGTAAAAAAATTCATTTCCAAAAATAAAAAAGGAGACAAATTGGATATATTGAAACCATATATTCCATTTCATGTCAAAACAATCGTGAATTTAAAGAAACATACAAGAAATCAATTCAAAGGAAATAAATGTAATGATTTACTAGGACAAAATGAAATAAAATGGAATAGAGAGTTAAACCTAGAGCAAGATCAACTTTTTTGGAAATGTATATATAAAGGTTGTTTTTGGTCCATCCAGGATAATGTCTATATATGGTTTCAATACAGAATACTACGAAAAATATTGGGTACTAATAACCTTTTGTTTAAAATTAAAGTGTCACAGTCAAGCCAGTGTCGACTCTGTAGTGAGCAAACAGAAACTATTAGTCATTTATTTTCACAATGTTCCAAGTCTATAGACTTGTGGGAAAACATAAAGGTTTGGATAAAGTCAAAAATTGGTTACATTCTTACTTTAAACAGTAAATTAATGATCTTAGGAGAAAATAATTTCGATGAACACTTTTGGCCTTTAAACTTTGTATTAATAGTTACAAGATACTATATCTTTGCATGTGCACAAAAAAGTCAGATGCCTAATATTTATGTCTTACAGAAAAAGTTAAAGTCAATATATCAGGAACAAGAGATATTATCACAACTTAATAATTATGAAAACAAATTTGCACAAAATTGGGTAATATGGAGATCAATCTTTGACAATATCTAATATCCTGCCAAATACATAAATAATATTAATATATTATATGTAAAGGTTAGTTGGTAAGTATTTCAGTATGAAGAACCAATATTAAAAGCTTTGTAGGGTTTTGATATAAATATGTATGTAAAATTATATACAATACCTTTTTTGTATCAACATATAGTGTAATGTGTTGTTTTTTTTTTCTTATTATATCAGAAGAAATGTGAATAAATAATAAAAAAAAAAAAAAAAAAAAAAAAAATGGACAAACAAACAGACGGAATTACACCAATTTCAAAGGAACCTAGCTACAATGCTGATCTATCTCCCAGTGAAGCTTGAATTCGATTGGCCAAAGCGCTTTCGAGTTAGAGTCCTGAAACGAAAATGTGGACAGACAGACAGATGGACGTCAGACACACCAATCTAATAGGCGGGTTGGTTACACGCAACTCGCCTAAAAGTTAAATCTCAAACTAGCTGAAAAAAGGAAGTTAATCTTTTAGATTAATTAGAGAGAGGATCTGGAAGTGAAAACATGGGATTTTACGTCAAAAGCAAAAAAAACATTTAAGCACGGCTGATTAGCAATGCTAATCCTAGTCTTTTTTCCATGATGTGATAAAAATGAGCAAACATCAGCTATCAGGAGTTAGAAATGGACAAAAATCATACAAAGGAATATGCTTATTTCAATATTTATAGAAATAGTTGGTAGTAAAATATCAGTTTGCTCATTCTGAGGACACAGTTGATATAATAATTTAAAAATAGCATCAGAGATGCCCATACCCCACAGCCTGGGGAAATATTTTTCAACACCATGAGATATAGAAGTAGTGTAACAGTACAAAGTTCAAGATACTTTCAGAGCAGTGTAAGTTATATTAAGGTCCAAATAATGCTTAAGTACAGAAAATAATATCTAAGGAAAAAAAATGTATATAAAGATGAAGTATTAAAACAAGACAATTCAATAATAAAATGACAGCATTTATCAGTAAATCAAAAATGGCCGGATTATGGTTTGGATGTTTTGAATATTACCCATGCATACAGAGGTGGCAATACATTCAATGAATGCTTGTGTGTGGTGTTGGAGAAAAGCCTCTGGCTCACTTGATGAAATTCCATCTGTTACAATGGGAACCTGCAAAAGGAAATTCTTAATGAATTCTAATATGACTTTAACAGTGCTTAATCTGCATCAACAGACAGACCCAAAGGTGCAACAAGATTTTAAAGGTCAATACAGCAAGGTCAAAGGTCAATCAGTATTACACCATGACGTGGCACACCTAAAACCCTCAACCAATGTCCCTACCAAGTATAAACTTCCTACACCTTACAGTCCCTGAGATATAACCTGGACAAGATTTCATAGGTAAATGTCGCTACAGCAAGGTCAAAGGTCAAATCAAGGTCACATGACGTAGCACACCTACACCCCCTAACCAATGTCCCTAACAAGTATCAACTTCCTACACCTCTTACGGTTTCCAAGATATAGCCCAGACCAGGTATTATAGGTCAAGTTCACTACGGCAAGGGTCAAAGGTCAAATCAAGGTGACACTATGACGTTGCACATCTACACCCCCTAATCAATGTCCCTACCAAGTATCAACTTCCTACACCTTACAGTTGCTGAAATATAGTCCGGACAAGGTTTTATAGGTCAAGGTCACTACGGCAAGGTCAAAGGTCAAATCAAGGTCAGACCATGATGTTGCACACCTACAACTCCTAACCAATGTTCCTACCAAGTATCAGCTTCCTACACCTTACACTTTCCGAAATATAGCCCAGACAAGATTTTATAGGTCAAGGTCACTATGGCAAGGGTCAAAGGTCAAATCAAGGTCACATTATGACGTTGCACATCTACACCCCCTAACCAATGTCCCTACCATGTATCAACTTCCTACACCTTACAGTTGCTGAGATATAGCCCGGACAAGACTTTATAGGTCAAGGTCACTACGCCAAGGTCAAATCAAGGTCAGACCATGATGTTGCACACCTACAACTCCTAACCAATGTTCCTACCACGTATCAACTTCCTACACCTTACGGTTTCCAAGATATAGCCCGAACAAGATTTTATACGTCAAGGTCATTACAGCAAGGTCAAAGGTCAAATCTAGGTCAGACCACGACATTGCACACCTACACTCCCTAACCAATGTCCCTACCAGGTATCAACTTCCTACACCTTACAGTTGCTGAGATATAGCCCGGACAAGGTTTTATAGGTCAAGGTCACTACGGCAAGGTCAAAGGTCAAATCAAGGTCAGACCATGATGTTGTGCACACCTACAGCTCCTAACCAATGTTCCTACCAAGTATCAACTTTCTACACCTTACAGTTTCTGAGATATAGCCCGAACAAGATTTTATAGGTCAAGGTCACTACGGCAAGGTCAAAGCAAGGTCAGACCATGACGTTGCACACCTACACCCCCTAACCAATGTCCCTACCAAGTATCAACTTCCTACACCTTCTGGTTGCAGAGATATAGCCCGGGCAAGATTTTCAAACTTAAGGTCACTACGGCAAGGTCAAAGGTCAAATCAAGGTCAGACCATGACGTTGCACACCTACACCCCCCAACCAATGTCCCTGCCAAGTATGAACTTCCTACACCTTATGGTTTCTGAGATACAGCCCGGAAAAACTATTTCCCGCCGCCCACCCACCCACCTGCCCGCCCATCCCGACACCATGGGTGAAAACAATACCCCGACAGCCCTTAAGGGCTGTGGGGTAAAAAGTGTTGTGTCATGGTAACACTTGTTGCCAGATATTGCCAAAGAGCTGATTGGCCCTAAATCATTGTGGGATGGGGAATGGAAAGCACCCACACAATTATAAAGCCAAGATACTGAAAAAAAAGTGTTGCCATAGCATAAAATTTTTATGGTTTTATATTGTGGATATTAATCATCAATTTTCGAGATACTCTGGAAATGAAGTGTGATGCTGATCATATGTATTCTCCAACATGGCGGTTGTTGACACGAAAAAACCCTTAATTTCATACATTTTTTAAACTACCAACATTTTTTTTGGTACCTTACAAAAAGATCTTCTTTAGGTCTAGATATGTGTACATGTTAATGTCAATAAAAAATCTCAAATTACCACATCACATACTGTCCAAACACCAAAAAAACTATCCTAATGTTAAACTCAATGTTAGTTTACAAATCAGAGGCTTTATGTAACCTTGCCATGCAGGTTCTGGTCAAGGTTTGTTATATCCATAACTTAAATATGCTTAGAATCAACTGCACAGTCTTTGAGATATTGTATAAAAATTGCCAAAGCGAACATGAGTATAATTCAGGTTTACTGGGAGTTTAAGGTTATCTTAATGTAGGGCACTTATCTAAGGCCATCCGGATATACAGGTAAAATTAGAATGAAATCTGTGAAGCCATTTTTGGTTTACTCTGTGGCAACATAAAAAAAACTTAAACTCAATATAATTGTTTGCACATGACAGTGAAGGTTACCTTAACATATGGCACACCTTGAGAACCAGTTACATCCACATGCCAAATTTAAATTGAATGTGTCAAGCCATTTTAGAGATAGTGCACAGAAATGAAAAAAAAATTCAATGTAATAAGGCTACTGCATGGATTTTAAACTCACCATAACATAGGACACAGCTTGGGGAGCAGATACATCCACATGACAAATTTAAATTTAATCCATTAAGCCATTTTTGAGATAACCCTCCCGAAACAAAATGTAACGATAATGACGATGCTGACACTGGTAGACAAAACAATCCCAGTGTGCCCCCAGTTACGATGCTGGTGACACAAAATGTGTAGCCATAAACACTACAATGAACATTAGAATTGTCAATTTATAACATATTTAATGTTCAAAGTATATCTACAAATTTCTTTGTGGTTAACATTATACTCTACAGAAGACTCTATATAATCTTCATATAACTTCAACAGCATATTCTGACAAAGGGCATTTGAAATGGGGTTCTAGTTACCCCTAAATTTAAGTAAGACTGCTTCTATTTCTACAGAATGCACTGTATTTGAATTTTCTATTCTAATATCCAGATTTAACTGAGGAATATATGTATTTCAGCACAAGTTTTGCAACTTACCTGTGTTACCACTAAATCATCCTCATCAGAAAACTCTTTGTTTGGTACTTTTGGGTGATACCTGGCCATGCAGGTTATTTGACTGTAGAGTGTCTCACAGGCCAGTCTAAAGCACTCATAGGGGTAATAAGACTCACTGATGCGATGGGTTGCTGTGTAAATGTACTTGGATGACCTTGGAACTAAGTTTGCTACAAGCTGCACTGGCTCTTTCTGAAATAAAATGTAAAGCCTTCAACATTGTGGGTGTTGACAATGTCATTTAAGTCATTTAATGTTATTCTAGAGAAACAAATAACTAAACACTGTCAGCAGCTATTAATTATTTTACTTTATACATTACTTTTTCAAATTAATATTCTATGTACATCTACCAAACTTAATCAATTTATTTGTTAATCAATAGTCAAGAGCTGGGTTGAACAAAAAATTGCCAGAAATTGGTTTACCTCTCACTCTATCACACTTTCCAACATATCACCCAGTTTATGTTAACATAACAGATTGCAAAATGTCTGCCAAAAATTGGAACTTCACTGGATGTACACAAGTAGTTAATCACCTTGGTATATAAAGTATACTTTGAAACTATCGCTCATCTACATAACCTCATGAACCATTTGTTCCAAGGGTTTTCTGAAAGAAGCTGCAATATGATGCATCCAGTTTTTGAACAAGTCTCAAAATAATATGTCTTTGCAGCAAGAGCAAAAATGCGGTCATTGAATTACAAACTTTACTGTTTTGTTCTTTCTGAAAAATGAACTTAAGGAGCTAGACAAGAGGGTCAGAGATGCCCCAAAAGGTGGGTTGCGCAGGCAGCAATAAGGTTAGGGACTGCTGTAATTAAATTTGGAAACAAGGAAAGAAATGTTAGGTCACCCAGTTAAGGTGAATGTGTTAGAAATCTAAAGCTTGTAATCTAGGTTACATTATTGTATCTAAGCTATACTAAATATAGGATTGAAACTACAAACAGATGGAATTACACCAATTTTGAAAGCAACTTAGCTATGACGGTTATCTATCTCCCTGTCAAGTTTGAATTTGATTGGACAAAGCGTTTTTGAGTAAGAGTCCAGAAACGGAAATGTTGATGGACAGACAAATGGACAAAAACAGACAATCAAAAGGACAGAATTACACCAATTTCGAAAGCAACTTAACTATGATGGTGATCTATATCCCTGTCAAGTTTGAATTTGATTGGACAAAGCGTTTTTGAGTTAGAGTCTGGAATCGGAAATGTTGACAGACAGACAAACGGACAAAAACAGACAAATGAACAGACGGAATTACACCAATTTTGAAAGCAACTTAGCTATGATGGTGATCTATCTCCCTGTCAAGTTTGAATTTTATAGGACAAAGCGTTTTTGAGTTACAAAAATGGACAAATGAACAGACAGAATTACACCAATTTCGAAATCAACTTAGCTATGATGGTGCTCTATCGCCCTGTCAAGATTGAATTCAATTGGATAAAGTGTTTTCGAGTTAGAGTCCGGAAACGGAAATGTTGACAGACAAACGGAAAAAAATTTGGACAAACGAACAGACGGAATTACACCAATTTCGAAAGCAACTTGGCTGTGATGGTGATCTATCTCCCTGTCAAGTTTGAATTCAATTGGACAAAGTGTTTTCGAGTCTGGAAACGAAAATGTTGACGGACAGACAGACGGACAGAAAAACATCGGACACATCAATCTATCAATGGGTGTAACCAACCCGCCTAACAAAAATGATGACAAAAAGATGATGGTAAATCCATTAAAAATGTTCAATGTAGGGACAATGAAATGAATAAGTTCTCACATGCAATAGGAAACAGGAATCAAACTGAGCCCTCTCAGTCAGAGGTGCACAAACACTTGCTAATCCTCAAAATATGGCCCACAAATGATGACAAATTTTAATTTCTTCTTGTAACCTCTTGTAATGGATTGACATCAAGTAATGGTGCCAATATACAGATAAGATTGCACATTTAATAAGTAAATTAAATTAAGTTAAAACATTATCCAATGGACAATTGCTAATCCGGTCAGCGCAGACCAGCCTGCCAAATGACAGAAAAAGTCGCCTTATACGTGTCCATCATAAACACACAAGCTGGCCGATCCCAATGTGCACTTGCCAGGTGGTGCATCATACTTCCTTCCTGTCTAGATAGCGTGACGTCATAGCATCTTCTTTGTTGTCTAAACCTATTAAGACTCGTAGTAAGCTGATAGCAGGGCCAGTTGGGAGGGCCTTGCCTGTTCATTGGATAGGGTATTAACTTATAAAAATTTAATTTGCTTATTAATTTTGCAATTTTATTTGCCTATCCAATGGCAAATTGCTGAATAACTACCGCCTGGTCGGTGGGTAAGCTATAAGGGACTTAAGTGAGCTCATAAACAAAACTAACAAAATTTCCTCAAGGCCTGGATCGACCCAAAGGTCTGGAAACCTTGTAAGGCCATGATCGGTTACCAGCAGCCGGTTACCCAGGGGTATACCAACATTGGCCTCCCCCCCCCTGTTTTTACAGACCTGCTCTGAGGTAGGGGAAGAGAGGGATGAGTTCAGTCCCAAAGGCAAATAAACCTCCCGAAGAAGGAACATCACAGTTTTTTGGTTGTAAGAACTATTTACACTATGTACAGATATACAAATCTCCTCAGTACAAGGGCTATTTGTGGATCTGCTGAGCAACCACTACTGGGCCCAAATGGAAAAGCTCTGAGTCAGCCCAAGCCACATCCTTCAGATAGAACTGTGTGAAGGTGTTGTGACTTCCAGTGGCAAGCTGACAAGATCTGCTCTAAGGAGACTCCCCACTGGAAGGCCTTGGAAGCAGCAAAAGCCCTGACATCATGGGCTTAAACCCAATGCAAGGTAAGGGCCTCCTGATTGGAGAGCTCATAGCATAGGATCACAGTCTGTTTGATCCATGAGGAGATAGTAGCAGGTGAGATGTCTTTGTCGAAACCTTTCTTAAAGCAGACAAAGACCAACTCCTTGTTCTGCCTAATGTCTGTGGTCCTGCGCAAATAGTAGCACAATGCTCTGACCGGACACAGGGACCTATCAGACTTGAGGGACTTATCCTGAGTTGGGGCCAGGGCTGGTATAAACACTGGGGCCACACTGTCTAGACCCTCTTTAGCCAGCTGATTCTTGGAACGAAAGCTGGGAGATGGGTACAGGGACACCTTTGAACAATCTGACTGGTGTCTGATATTTTTGTTCTGCCAAGCATGTATCTCGCTTCTGCGTTTGCTCGACCCCAGGGCCAAGAGGAAAACTGTGTTGAAGGTCAAATGCTTCAAGAAGGCCTCCCTAATTGGTTCAAATGGAGCCTTTGTCAGCTGGTGCAACACCAGGGAGAGGTTCCAGGATACCCCCCCCCCCCCCCCCCCCCCGGCCTTTGGGCCTGTCTCTGTAGAAACTATCCAGGAGACGAGTGAGATTTTCATCTTTGCTGACATTAATGGGTGAATTTTCCCTCTAGGAGCCACGCATGTAGATTTAGGTTTGACAGATTCCTGTGTGAAGTCTGATTGAATGGTTGTGTGAGCAGGTTGGCCAGGCTCAGTGGGATATTTGGCTGGACATGGCCACTAGATCCCAGAACCAGGGCATGTTGGGCCCCCCCCGGAGCAATCAGAATGATTCTCCTGCATGGAACTTCTCCACCACTTTGCCCAAGATGGCTGCTGGTGGAAGGCATATGGGTCCAGATCCTCCCATGGCAGGTTGAGTACATCAACTGCCCAGGCCTGGGGGTCTGGCATTGGTGACACAAATTTGGCTAGCTTGTTGTTGAACCTCGTCGCAAAGAAGTCTATTTGAGGTTGGTGCCACCTGTTGCAATCACTTGTAGACCTCTGGAAGGAGACATCACTCTGTTTGAATTGTCTGGTGTAGCCTGGATAGCTTTTCTGCTACCACATTCAGATGGTCTGGAATGTGTCAGGCTTTGAGAGTAACCTGTTTGCTGGTACACCAGGTCAGGATTCTCCATAGAAGGGCACACAGAGGGCCCGACATCACCACCCCCCTTCTTTGTATATATAGGCAACCACTGTGGTGTTGTCTGTGGCTTGAACCGTTGTTCTGGCAGAGATCTTGAAACTCTTTTAGGGCCAAAAAGACTGCTTTAGTTCCAGGTAATTTATCTGTAGCTTGCTTTCTGGAAGGGACCAGGTTCCCCTTGCAGTGTGATTGTTTAAGTGAGCGCGCCAGTCTTCTTTTGATGCATCTGTAAATAATTGCAGAGCATGTTTAAGCAGGTGTAATGGCTGACCCTGGAGCACATTGCTTTCCTCCAGCCACCATTTTAGGTTGGGATGGAGCAACCTGGGAACTGGTATCACCTTTTCTAGTGACTCTGAAACCCTCCAGTTTTGTTTGAGGTGCCACTGAATGAGCCTCATATGCAGACGACCTAGGTGAACCTGCTTTTCTGTTGCTGTCAACAGCCCTCTGAGGGGCATGAGTTGCCGGATCGGACAGGTCGGCCCAGTTAATAATTCTCTGATTTTGGTTATCAGTGTCTGCCACCGGTCCGGGATGGGTCCGGGATGGGTCTGACCTTACCCTCTTTTCTCTATCCGGTCGAACTGGTAGAAAGTCGAAGACTTGCTTGGGGTCCAGCTCTGATTTTTCCATGTTTACTAGCCAACCTAGATCTTGACAAAGAGCTTCTAGTGTTTGTGTATGCTGGAGACAAGTTTGGTGGGATCTGGGCCGGACCAACCAGTCATTTAGGTACTGGTGCATTCTTATACCCTTCTGTAAAGCCATCAGTTTGACCTCTTTGGTCACTACAGTGAACTCCAAGGGAGCTGTGGACAGGCCAAAAGGTAGTGCTTTGAACTGGTTTTGTCCTGTACATGAAATCTCAGATATTTTCTTGATTGGTTTTGTATGGGTATATGGAAGTAGGTGTCCTAGAAGTCTATGGACGTCACCCACTCCCCTGTCTGTAGGGAAGTCCGGATCATTTCTGGTGTTTCCATTTTGAATTTTTCTGCCTTGAGCAATTTGTTGAGATTGCTCAGATCTAGTATAGGTCTCCATTTGTTGTTTGGTTTTGGGACCAAAAATAGCCGGTTATAAAAGCCCAGAGATACTTGATTTTTGACCAACTCTACTGCATTTTTGTTTGTCAGCTGATGCAATGCCTCCAACAGGTAGAGGTTCCTGTGAGGATGTACACAGCAGCTGATTATTGTGGGTGACCTGGTCAAATTTGGTCTGGTTTGGAAGGGTAGGATGTAAACCTCTTTCAACATTTGTATTACTTTAGCTCCGGTCCCCAAGGCTTCCTAAGTTTCCCAGAATTGATTCAGTCTGGCCCCTACAGGCAGATTTTGTGCAACATTTGGGACATTTGGTGCAAGTTTTACAGAACACAATTGATCTACACAGGAAACATTGTTCACATATTTTAATGACTGACGTTGTCTTTCAATAGCCGGACTTACGCCTTTCCTTGATGGCTGCCTTTGTACAGTATGTGCATGATTTACAAGACAATTTACATTTGCAACTAACTGACAACAATTTCCTGTCTCTCCGGACACTGGTCCGGGCTGGTGACACTGATACAACTTTACACAGTCTTTCTGTTACTGTTGTGGTCCAGTCCAGTGGGGCTAAAACATATTTACACAATTTACAGTTCCTTTGCCCCGGGTCAGCAGCCTGAGAGCACTTAAACAGTAATTGTCATTTGTATAGCCGGATGCGAGGAAAACTTGTTTGATTGTCGACCACCTTTCTTCTTGCTGAAATGCCCGATCTGTTTCCATGCCGGGTTGCTTGTGAATGCCGGCAGTAGTAGGCCGGTTGTCAGACTTAGGCCGGTGAGTAGGCTGCTGAGAGTGAGTCGCCAGTAAGTTGGTCTGTGGAAGATGCTAGTCGGTAGATCTAGGCCAGTTATCAGTCTTAGGCTGGTGTGAAGGCAGCTGAGTAACAGTGGCCAGTGAGTTGGTCAGTTCCTGTTGGTTGGTGGTTGGTTGGTTGGTCTGAGGCTTGAAGAATGGCTGGTTGTTGTCTACTGCACCGGCTGTGGAGGTTTAGCAGGTGAAACTACCAGGGGTTGAAAAGTGGGCTCTGGCTGATTAAAACTCTTTGATAATTGCTTCCAACTTCCAATTACATTGCTTCCAACCTGCTAAATCTCTCCGACCATTTCTGGTCTCTCAGTTCAAGTTTGGTGTCAGTTGAAGCCCTGGTAGTTTTAGCCTGTGATTTCTTCAGAGCCTTCCCTTTCTTGTCTTTCGCATCTCTGCTACTCGACTCTTCTGAACCACTGCAACACTTCTTGGCTTTCGCACCACTAGGGGTACTACTCGCCTCTTCTTGGTTCGAACCTTGTCTGTCTTTTGCAACTCCAATCCCAGTGACCAGGACAGGGTCCACAAGAGTGTCACACGACTTTTCTTGGATGGCTTTCAAGTCACGTTTCTTTTCCTTATCTTGATAAGAGGGAGTGGCCAAATGTGCTTTCTGATCCTGGGTCAGATCATCACAAAATTTACAAATAGCCTCTTTGTTAATACAGGGTTTGTCGCCTTTGCCCTTATCCTTAACATCTGGCACAATACGTGTGGAAGTCGAACCCCGCCATAACATGTCCACACAGACCCCGTTTCTGACCAGGTGAAGCCATAATGATCTATCCACGTCTATAAACAGTAAGTGGCAAGTTAGACTATAAATAATTAGCAAATTAGACACTAATCCACACAGGAACTTTCACAAAAATCTGTCTGCACAGTACATGCACCAAACGAAAAAGATGCTATGATGTCATGCTGTCCAGACAGGAAGGAAGTATGATGTGCCACCTGGCGAGTGCACAGTGGGACCGGCCAGCTTGTGTGTTCATAATGGACGCATATAAGATGACTTTTTCTGTCATTTGGCGAGCTGGTCTGCGCCGACCGGATTAGCAATTGTCCATTGGATAGGATGTATTAACGCAATAAAAATATACTTTTCCTAGCTACCGTCAGACGAAGGCCCTGGTGTGGCATTTATAAAAAACCTTCCGTGTGTGCTTGTATAGGTACAACTGTCTGTTCATCAAGTTTTTACATAAATCTTTATATCTTGGTCATTTATAAAGATATCCTCAAGGTCAAGAAGGGTCATCAAACTAAAAACACCTTATATCTTCCTTATTATTGGTTCTACAGCTTAAAAATGTGAAAACAACCGGCAGGGAATCTTGATCTGCGAATTTTTTGCAACAATCATACTTGAGCTTTTACCCCTGCTTCAAGGTCAAATGGGCCCAATATACTAAAAAAGCCTTAAATTCCCCCCTATTATTGGTTATAGAGCTTTTAAATGTTAAAATAACCTGTAGGAAATCATGTACTGTGAATCCTTTCCAAGTGACGAATTTGATCTTTGACCTCCTGCTTCAAGGTTCAGTTGGGTCGTTATATTGAAAAGGCCTTTTATCTCCCTTATTATTGCTCCTTGGCTTTGAACCCTGTTTCATGGTCAGACTACCTCAATTTTTGCTTAATACCCAGCAGGAGATAAACGATGCAGCAGTGGCCTTGTTTTATTTTACCCTTTTCCACGATTCAGATAACAAATAACCCAAGAGCAGAATATAACATACATTTTAGTCAGAATAAATCATGATGAATGAAAAAAAATAATCAAGAAATATAAATAAAAACTAATCAAGAAACATAATAAATTACAGTATATTCATATTACAAAGATTCTGGCAATGTGTTTTTTTTTTGCTTCTCTAGATCTGAAGGATACTGAACCAGTACCATTTTCTTGTAAATTATGTACTTTCACTGAATATGGTTGTTAAGTAAGCCCTGTTCATTGTAGGTTTCTTCCATTATTTTTTACAGAACACTGACATTTGGGCTAGTTTCATTTTTCAACTTTATGAAAATTCAGTATTAAGTTATTTAAATGACAAAATTTAGAATTGCCTACCCTAGTTTCAAGTTCTAATTCTACAGTGGTTGAGTGTGTGGGATTATTCATTTGCGGTGTTATAGAAATCTTTCAACTGTTTTGGACCTAATAACAAGTGATAGATAGTTAGGCCATAGTTTGGCAACCATAGCAACCGAAGTTGTTGGTTTTATGTCGTTATACCTATCAGTAGTCTATGATAATCAAGACATTACATTTAATTTCTTGGGCATCACACAGTTCTTTTCAAGTTAAAATATTCCCATCACTGTTACATCTATTGGCCAGGAAATTTATACCAGCTTTAAACCAAGGAGATAATGAAATATTCTTTGGATATTTTCAGGGAAATTTAAGCATACATATTTACCAAGCTTGGGTTTGGGAGTGGCTCAAACCTCATATTTGTTACAGCTTTTCCAGCAATCTTCACAAACCAGGGCATGATATACTTTTCCTGTAAATTATATAGTACAATTATTTATTGAAGTACACTGTATCTTGAAAATTAAACAGGTTTGACTTGTTTTGTAAGATCCAAAAATAGCATCAGAGATGCCCGTACCCCACAGCCTAGGGAAATATTTTCAACACCATGAGATATAGAAGTACTGTACCAGTACAAACTTCAGGATACTTTCAGAGCACTGTCAGTTATATAAAGGTCCAAACAATGTTTAAATGGAGAAATAATGTTTAAAAGAAAGATAATGCGTATAAAGATGAAGTATTAAAACAAGATGATTCAATAACAAGATGACAGCATTAATCAGTAAACTAAAATTCAACACTCTTTATCTACATCTGCATGGCCGAATTATGGTTTAGATGGTTTGAATATTACCATGCATACAGAAGTGGTAATACATTTAATGAATGCTTATTGTGGTGTTGGAGCAAAATCTGTGGCTCACTTGATGAAATTCTATCTCTTACAATGGGAAGTTATGCAAGTAAAATTCTTAATAAATTCTAATATGACTTTTGCTTAATCTGCATCAAAAGACAGACCCAAAGGTCCATGAAGATTTTAAAGGTCAAGGTCACTACGACAAGGTAAAAGGTCAAATTAAGGTCACACCATGATAATACACACCTATAGCCCCTAACCAATGTCCTTACCAAGTATCGATTTCCTACACCTTACGGTTTCCGAGATATAGCCCTGACAAGATTTTATAGGTCGAGGTCACTATGGCAAGGTCAAAGGTCAAATCAAGGTCACACCATGATGCTGCACACCTACACCCCCTAACCAATGTCTCTATTAAATATCAACTTCCTACACCTTACAGTTTCCAAGATACAGCCCGGACAAGATTTTATAGGTCAAGGTCATTACGGCAAGGTCAAAGGTCAAATCAAGGTCAGATCATGACGTTGCAAAATTACACCCCCTAACCAATGTCCCTACCAAGTATCAACTTCCTACACCTTACGGTTTCCGAGATATAGCCCGGACAAGATTTTATAGGTCAAGGTCACTATGGCAAGGTCAAAGGTCAAATCAAGGTCAGACCATGACGTTGCACACCTACACCCCCTAACCAATGTCCCTACCAAATATCAACTTCCTACACCTTACGGTTTCCGAGATATAGCCCGGACAACATTTTATAGGTCAAGGTCACTACAGCAAAGTCAAAGGTCAAATCAAGGTCAGACCATGACGTTGCACACCTACACCCCCTAACCAATGTCCCTACCAAATATCAACTTCCCACACCTTACAGTTTCCGATCGAGATATAGCCCGGACAACATTTTATAGGTCAAGGTCACTACAGCAAGGTCAAAGGTCAAATCAAGGTCAGACCATGACGTTGCACACCTACACCCCCTAACCAATATCCCCACCAAGTATCAACTTTCTACACCTTACATTTTCAGAGATATAGCCCGGACAAGATTTTATAGGTCAAGGTCATCACGGCAAGGTCAAATCAAGGTCAGACTATGACGTTGCACAACTACACCCCCTAACCAATGTCCCTACCAAGTATCAACTTCCTACACCTTACAGTTTCCGAGATATAGCCCGGACAAGATTTTCAAACTCAAGGTCACTACGGCAAGGTCAAAGGTCAAATCAAGGTCAGACCATGACGTTGCACACCTACACCCCCTAACCAATGTCCCTACCAAGTATCAACTTCCTACACCTTACGGTTTCTGAGATACAGCCCGGACAAACTATTTCCCACCGCCCGCCCACCTGCCCGCCCGCCCATCCGGACACCATGGGTAAAAACAATACCCAGACAGCCCTTAAGGGCTGTGGGGTAAAAATCTAACAATTTCAATTAAATGCGGATGTGAAGATATTAGTTTTCTTTTTTAAGGAAAAAGGAATAACATGCAAGCATCATTTTTGTGTTATTTATTTATCATTACATATTTAGTGGTTTCTATGAGAAAGTGATATAAAAAAATTGTTGTCTTTGCTCTTTTTTGGTATAAATGAGCATTGTCCCTTCATCTGAAGGTTTGAACATGATCTCTTGCAATTTTGGAAATATACCCAAGTTTGGAAAACTCTGTAAAATACAAGAAACCACCAAAAATAAACATTATAAAAGGGTAAGTTGAGTATTTCACATCATGAGTACCCTTTTGGATCAAATATGATCTTGAATTGCTTTAACTCTTACAATTTCTGACATGTTTAGTTGTCAAATTTGGTCTTTGTGTGTGAGTGGTAATCAACTTTGGCAAAGAAAAACTTGACTTTTACCTACGTATGGTTATGTGATTAAATTTATGTAACAGTACCCTGCGGTAAATGGAGGTCTGTTTCATGTGATCCTATATGCTAAAGACATACAATAAGAAAACATTCTGATAACAGATACAAAAATATATTACAAATGAAGATGACAGTATTATAAGAAATATAATGTAATATGTATATAATGTAAAACCTTCAATTTTTTTAATTTTAGATTTTGTCACCATTTCTGCATGAATTTTAATGAAAAAATAAATTTACAACATATTTGTAGGCCACATATTTTCAGAAATAGTAACAAAAAATTGGCACTTGATGATGAACTTGTAACACTAATAATGCATAGTAAGTAGCCAGGACAACTACAAAAAAAAACGTCTGTAACTCTCCCTGTTTTGAACAAAACAACATCCGGTTGATAATAAAAAAAATAGCATCAGAGATGCCTGTACCCCACAGCCTAGGGAAAAAATTTTAACACCATGAGATATAGAAGTACTGTATCAGTACAAGGTTCAGGATACTTTCAGAGCACTGTCAGTTATATAAAGGTCCAAACAATGTTTAAATAGAGAAATACTGTCTAAGAGAAAGATAATGAATGTACTTTATCTACATCTGGCATGGCCGAATTATGGTTTAGATGTTTTGAATATTACCATGCATACAGAAGTGGTAATACATTCAATGAATGCTTATGTGTGGTGTTGGAGCAAAATTTGTGGTTCACTTGATGAAATACCATCTGTTAGAATGGGAAGTTGTAAAAGTAAAATTCTTAATGAATTCTAATATGATTTTAACAGTGTTTAATTTGCATCAAAAGATGGACCCAAAGGTGTAACAAGATTTTAAAGTTCAAGGTCACTATGACAAGGTCAAAGGTCAAATCAAGGCCACACCATGACATTGCACACTTACACCCCCTAGCCAATGTCCCTAGTAAGTATCAACTTCCTACACCTCACGGTTTCCGAGATATAGCCCGGACAAGATTTTATAGGTCAAGGTCACTATGGCAAGGTCAAAGGTCAAATCTTGGTCAGACCATGACGTTGCACGCCTACACCCCCTAACCAATGTCCCTACCAAGTATCAACTTCCTACACCTTACAGTTTCCGAGATATAGCCCGGACAAGATTTTATAGGTCAAGGTCACTATGGCAAGGTCAAAGGTCAAATCAAGGTCACATCATGACGTTGCACACCTACACCCCCTAATCAATGTCCCTACCAAGTATCAACTTCCTACACCTTATGGTTTCCGAGATATAGCCCGGACAAAATTTTATAGGTCAAGGTCACTACGGCAAGGTCAAAGGTCAAATCAAGGTCAGACCATGAAGTTGCACACCTACACATCCTAACCAATGTCCCTACCAAGTATCAACTTCCTACACCTTACGGTTTCTGAGATACAGCCCAGACAAACTTTTTCCCGCCGCCCACCCACCCACTCATCCGGACATTATGGGTGAAAACAATACCCCGACAGCCCTTAAGGGCTGTGGGGTAAAAACTACATCAAAACCCTCTTGACTGAAATCTAGAGAAACTAGAAAAATCTTGAATCCCAGACACCAGGGTAAATTGTCAAGGAACTTTAAGGACTAAATACTTATCACGCCAAGGGGTTGAACTGCATCAACTTCATAAGAATGTTACCAGTAAGACTCCATGGTATTCTATCTCAACATGCTGGGGTTGCAGTTTGGGGTCCAGTTTAGTACAACGGTCAGCCTCCATCCACCCAAGACCTCTATAAACCACTAAGGTCGGAAAGCCAGTCACCTTATTCTCCTGACAGAGGTCAGACTCCAATGAGCAATTCACCAGATATACAGCTCCTCCATCTGAGGTCAAAAAGTAAGTACTATTTGTAAAAAATAACATTTTTATAGGAAATAAATTACTTGTGTTGAATAAATACCAACATGTATTTCTATGCTTTATAATAAACCAATGTAAATTAGTATGTTAAAAAAAGTTACAAATAATTCTTTGTGAGCTATTAATATGGCAAAATAAATGACTTATTTTCCTTGAACCACATTCGACTTGGAAAACTGTCCATGATGAAAATTCTACAGAGCAAAAACAATAATTCATGCAATGAATAATTTGGTTTTAACTATTTACCCACAAACTGCGCTGCTCTTCGTACATCTTCAAAGACACTCATTTTCCTAACACAATTCCCACATCCTCCTTGGATGAAAATAACCTTCACAAATATAAGCATTTCTTCATCATTTTAAGCAACTAAAAGTGCACAACATAAAACAGTATCATAATGTCCTCATAAAATATTATTATTCACACTACAAAGATACTGTACATATTGCACTAATTTATGTCCGTTCATTGAAAGTTTATATTCAAATATTTCAATGTGTATTCAATTTCAAAATATATAGATCTCCCAATATAGATTCAAAGATTGAAAAAGTGTAGGCAAGCATAGATAAACTACATGTCACATAAAATTACAACATGATAAAACAGCATCTCAGATGCCCAAACACCACAACGTGGGGAAATAGTATTGGACACCATATTTATTTATTTGGGGTTTTATGTCGCTTTCAACACTGTACAGGTCATATCATGACGGGTAGTTGGAAGGGCAGAGGAAACCAGTACATACAGTAGGTCAAGGTTCTGTACTGTAAACTGCCGACCAACGGCAAGCAACTACCAGCTTTCCCACTTGAGGTAGAGCCATGAACTGAACCCCGACCTCAGAGGTGGGAGGCAAGATATTGGACACCATAAGAACAGTTGAAAAACAAAAGGAGTCTTTCACAACAGACAGTTTAAGCTATGCAAAAGTGTGGAAGAAATAACACTTAAAAGGACAAAATGCATGTAAGGACAAAATTCAAGACAAGACAATTTGATAGCAAGATTACACCATTAATCTCTTAAAAGTAAAAGTTATGAAGCTGTAACAGTTATTAACTGATCAAGTAATTAATTGACGTATAGCTTTCAATTGAGATAGCACAATGAGGTAAAAATAAATATAATAAGGAGTTGTAGCAACCCATATAACCATGAAGGTACACACCTACTTCCAAACAATAACCGGCGAAGTATAAACTCCGCACACTTTTCATTTTCCAATTTATTGCCCATTTAAGATTCAAGGTGACAATGGCAAAGCCAAAGGTCAAATCAAGGTCACATCATGATATTGTACACCCACACCAAAGCAATGTTCCTACCAAGTATCAACTTTCTACGCATCACAGTTTCAAAAATACAGCCCAAACAAGGTTTTAAATGTTAAGATTATTACAGTTAGTTAAAGGTCAAATCAAGGTCACACTATGATGTTGCTCACCTATATCCCCCCCAAAAACCCTGTCAACTATCAACTTCTAACATTTTACAGTTTCCAAGATATAGCCCAAACAAGATTTTAAGGATCAAGGTCACTACGGCAAGGTCTTCTCAGAATCATAGCATGATGTTGCATACCTACACCCCTTAACCAATGTTACTACCACTTATCAACTTTCTACATTTTTATACTTACACAGCCTTTAGAGACTGTGGTGCAAAAAGGAATGGCATAAAGTACCCATTGATACAAACCAAAAAAAAAGTAAATAAATAAATATATTTTCCAATCTAATTGATATTATTTATTTATTTTATTACTTATACAGTAAAATGCACTTTTTAAAAGTGAGCCATACACATGTGCAATATAATGTGGCTCTGTATTGCGGCTGTGTTGCATAAATGATTTAACCTTTAAAAAATGACTTGTTTCTGTCATAATGTGTTAGGCAGTTACCAGTGATGTTTTGGTGACCTCTCCACTCCATTTCTGTTCACCTGGGTAAAATGGGTGCTTTGGTGCATGTGATTTGTCTATAATCTCATGCCACATTGCTTTATTCAGGAGTGACAAGTTTCCAACTTTTGGTAAGTTTCTTTCTAAAGCACCTGTATCATACTAAACAACAGGAACAGAAAGATATTCTTCTCAGAAAAAAGAACTTTATATAACGATAATTATTTCAAACATAAAAATTACAACATCCAAAGATAAAATAAATAACTTTAATTTACTTTGAATTACTGGATGCTCTTGTATTGCTCTCACTTGAAACAATAATTTCCACATTAAAAATCTCAAAGAAAGTCGTAGTTTTCACAGTCACTCTATCTGAAATATCCTGAGTGATGGTGAACAAAATGATGAGCTTTAATGGCAAATATTTTGACTTGTCAAAAATTTAAATGTTTACATTTAGATAATTTTTTTTTAATATTTTTAATCAAAAAAAGTTTAGGCATGAAACTGGTTTTCATTAACCCAAATATTTACTGCTTCCATATCAAATGGTTATCCTAAAAGTGTGTTTACAATTCAAAAATATTTACTGCTGCCTGATAAATATTGTTACAGCCATAAGTCTGTACTTACCCTGTCATGCCAGCTACCAAATGGGACTTTCAAATCTGGTATTATAATTGGCTTCTTGTGATCTTCCTTGTAACAAGGGTCAGTGATAGTATCATTGTGAGAATATATAGTACAGAGGTATCCATGAGGACCTTCTGTTAAAAGTGAAACCTAAAATATGTTCAACATATATTACCATTGACTGATATTTTACAAAGATAGAATAAACTAGAAAAAGGTTTTTCAAAACAAAAACAGAGTCCCAATAAGATAAAAAATGAAAAAAAAATGTTCAGGTTCAAAGGATGGGAAAAAGGGAAAAGTATGCCGTCAAAAAAAATTCTCATACAGAAATAATCCTGACAGACACATTATTGTATATATATTGTGAAATACTACAGTATAGGACAGATTACAAAAGGATGCATTTTGATTATTACGAGGTACTTATTGTGAGGGGAAAATAGTCTTGCTGTAGGCAAATATTACATGTACAACTCCGAAAATGTCACAGAATATGACAGGCAACAATAAAGAAGATAAAAGCCAAAAACCCAAAATCTGTGATTTTATGACCCCAGTTTGACCCATAAGGGGGGCCAGGGGGTAAATCTGAGCAGTTTTTGAGACTCTCTGTGGGTTTTCTATTATCTCCCAATATATTTATACGTTCTAAATGCAACAGATATAGTTATGGGACACTCTCCGCACAGGGGGATTTGGTCAATGCTAGATGTCTATTTTAGAGGGGGTTCTGATGAATTTAAGCTTTTTGGTTACTATCTGGTATAAAAATGCTTATAAATCACTCAATTTTGGTCCATTCACTCCCAAAACCTGATCAGCTTGAGATTTTGATAGTACTGACATATATGTAAAATAAGAACCTCCTGCAGGTAATAGTTTTGGCTAGGAAACCATGACAAGCGGGTGTACCCCCCAAAAAACTTATTTTTGATCATGTGACCTTGATAAAGGTCAAAAGTCAAATTATAAATAATTAAACAAATTTTATATCATGATATACAAGATATACATAATTTTTCACACAATTTTAATTTAGTACAAAATGGTACTAGTGTAAGATTATGCTACCTTTTCAAACAAATAAAGGTGTTATTTGCTAAAAACGTTATCAAAAAAAGTTTTATAATTGGTACCAATTTCCAAAAAAAAATCATAAAAATTAATAAAAAATGTTGAATACTTTTTCAGTGAGTCAACTAACAGAGACTTCACACAATATCATGCCCTTGGTGAAAGTAGATAAATGAACAGGCTTGATAACGGTTAAGATCATAAATCATAAATTTTATTCATTTTATAACAAGTAACAACACAGTAAATTTAGATTATGAATTCAGAGATCAGTACTTGGTTTGGATCTGTATAGCCCCATGGAAAAGTGAGAGATTTCTTCTTTCCTGATTTGGACTGGAGGGCGGAATGTGATTCTAATACAGGCACTATATTGGATATCGAGGGTCTTCCAGGTATAATTGCTGTGTTTACTTCTTCTGAGACAAAAATAAATAAATATATGGTTTATTTTTTATGTCATGGTGTACAATAAAGTGTTTGAATTACTGCTTGGGGTAATGCAGAAAAACCTTATTTAGATAATAATTCATTAATTAGCCAAAGAAGATAAAGAATAATGTTGCTACTACATAACAAAGGCTGATAATTTAGTTGGTAGAATATTTTAATTTGTGATTCTTTAATAAACAGATAAAACAGTAAAGCCCAATACTTACATTAAAGTTTGCTTTAGTTATAGAAATTAAGACATTAGGTAAGTGTATGTTTAACTATTCAAATGAACAATATTAAAAGAAAACAGACCACCTTGTCGGCAGTACAGTGCAGTAGTAGGTAGTTTGGTACGAAGAAGGTGAGGAAAGAGCTTGGTCACTGTATGTATGCTCTGCTGGGTGACCTCCATCACTGCAAACTCCATGTGTATTCCCCACTCCCTCAAAAAGTAGATGGTTCTCCAGTACAAAGACAAGGCAGGCTGTGAGAGTGTCGGTGAGGTTGTGTGAAGCAGTATCAGAGTACAGGGGGTCTCACTGGAGTTAACTGAGTCAGTGAGATTCAAGAATGAATCCTGACAATGTACAAATATATCACAGTTAAGAATAACAAATATTCCTCTGAAAAAGAGCGAGATTGAGTTGCAAAGAGTATCAATGTACAGGGGATACCACTAGAGCTCTCAGTATGAATGAGATTCAGCAATGAATCTTAAATGTATGAATATAGTTTACATATTCAAAGTAACAGTAGAGAGAGTTGACTGTTAGAGCAAGAGAATTAACTTACATGGGTGCCACTAGATCTGTCAGTTCCAGTACACTTTTCAAAATATGAAATATTGTACATGTATTGGATATTAAGATTGTTGTATAGATGGAAAGGGTTCTGTGAAAGTGAAGAACAGTACTTCTGCAGCACAGAGAAAATGCATAGGAGGGTTATGCTGTTTGAAGTGCAACAGAGTGGAGCTGCTAAATGTCCCATCTCTCTGTTAAATATAATGCTTAAAGGAAGCATGTGCCTTAAACACATTTGGAAAGTACTAGAGCTAAGATTATATTATGATATGTGCAAAATTTCAATGTCAAAATAATGTAATACCTCAACAGGTCGTTGGGATTCTACTTACAACATTCAGTTTCGCTGCAGGAATATACATCAACTGGAACACCATATCAATACTTTTTTGGTCAAGGTTATGACCTCTTAGAATCTTTAGGACATTATAGTCATCACTTTTTCCACTCTTTTTCAGAAAAGCTATTGCTGGTAGCTCTAAAAATAAAAGAGTATTGCAATTTCATAATTAATGATTATGCAAATAGTACATATTTTATGTAAGATATGAGGTTAACAAGATATAAATATCATTGTTACAAATTACTTTTGAATGAAAGAGTCTGGCATAAATATAATCTGACAATTTTATTTGTTGGATCAAAACATATTTGTTATTATTAAATAGAACTAAAAGAGTACAGAAAAACATCCAAATTACCGTCAATTCCAAATCTCTTTCTTAAGGTGATGCTGTGATCAGTGTTGTGGTGAGCAAAGAGAAAGGTAATCTTATGTCCTATGAACCAGTCTGATTTAGCTTTCTCTAATAAATTTTCAACCTCTAAATGTTTCTGTGCACTTGCAAATCCAACAACTGCTACAGAATAAGGCTTGACATAGTATGTCAAGTGTTCAAGTGTTGCCTCAACAAAATGGTTTTGCTTTTTAGCAACCTGAAAAAGAAGTAAACTGTATCATTAAAAATATAATTAAACAAACTGCATGTTTTATACTTGTTTGAGCAATAATGATTAAAATTTTGTGTATAAACCACATATATTTCCAATAACATATAAAATGACACTTTGACTATAACTTCATATCTCTACTACATGGTGTTAACTTCTTAAATTTGAACAGCTTAAGTTTTATATTTCATACTTTTCTTCAAACTTTCACATGTTCACAATATTTTCAGGGTTTCTTCACAGAGGGAAGAAAAACAATAGTATAAAATGTAGGTTTAAATCAAATACATTTAACATACCAACTCTTCAAACCAAGTCTTCAATGCTTTAATAGATGTGTGGTTTTTATGGCTATAGTCATAGACATGATAACCAATGTAGCAGGAAATGTGAGGTACAGTCTCTGGTACATCTATTTTTTGTGCTGATTTGGGTAATCTGTGATACTGTTGAGGAAAAAAGTACAGAAACTTGTCAGAATATGAATACAATAAATGAAACTTTCATCAACTACTGATTTTTATATCTAGTCCAATTATTCTACATCATCACATGCCATTAAATACCTCAGAAGAATACTTTGTACCAACTGCATTTGTACTGTAAAAAATACAATGTTATATTTTAATATTACGATCACTGGCACTACTCCACTTTCTACAGCTTGTTTCAGTCTCAGCTTTAAGTATTAACTTACTAGCACACCTTGAAACCTTATTTTCCTTATTTTGACTTTATTCCATAAACAACATTTTGTCTCAAAGTGTACCTTAAACAAACCTGTTGAGTTTGGTGACATGAAAAGGATCTCAATTTGACATTTTGCCAAGACAGGTCAAATTATATTTATTAAGAGACTTTGCAATCATCTAGATGCAAAATAGAAACATCTCTCAGAGTACTTAATGGGCATTAGCATAAAACAATTTAATATAAAACAATTATTTAAAAACATAAAGAATTTGCCCAAGACACAATTTTAAAGAAACCTTTCATCAAAAGGGTATAATTTTACAACTACAAAACTAAACTTATTTTCAAATTTTCTGGGTGAGGCTCTATTTTCATATTGACGTTATTGCCAATTTTTTTTTGAAAATTTGAACGCATTACAATAGCGTCATCTGGAGGCCAAAAATAATATTAGCACTAGACCTACGCATCGGAGACCGATGCAAATTTGTATCCACCGAAAAGACAACTCACCAAAGCAAGTGAAGCACTGTTTGACCTTGAAGGAGGGACCCAAGGTCAAATCTAACATCAGAAAATTCCTAGCCCAAGATTTCGTATGAGTTGGTTTCATACTGTAAACTTCTAGGATCAATAATAAGCGAGTTATAAACACTTTTAACTTTGGCTATCCTCGTTTGACCTTGAAGAAGGGGCCCAAGGTCAAATCCGACCACGCCAGAAGATTCCCAGCCAACGATTTTCTATAGGTTGGTTTACCATCCCAAACCTCTAGGACCAATACTAAGCGAGTTATAAGCACTTTTAACTTTGGCTCTCCTCATTTGACCTTGAAAAAGAGGCCCAAGGTCAAATCCGACCACACCAGAAAATTTCCAGCCCATGATTTCCTATATGTTGGTTTACCATCCCAAACCTCTAGGACCAATAATAAGTGAGTTATAAGCACTTTTAAGTTTGGCTATCCTCGTTTGACCTTGAAGGAGGGCCCATGGTCAATTCCGTCCACACCAGAAGATTCCCAGCCAATGATTTCCTATATGCTGGTTTACCTCTAGGACCAATAATAAGTGAGTTATAAGCACTTTTAAGTTTGGCTATCCTTGTTTGACCTTGAACGAGGGGTCTAAGGTCAAATCCGACCACACCAAAAGATTCCCAGCCCATGATTTCCTATATGTTGGTTTACCATCCCAAACCTCTAGGAGCAATAATATGTGAGTTTTAATTTTCACTTTGGCTATCCTCTTTTGACCTTGAACGAGGGGCCCAAAGTCAAATCTGACCACACAAAAAGATTCCCAGCCCATGAGTTTCTATAGGTTGGTTTACCATCCCAAACCTCTTGGAGCAATATTAAGCGAGTTATAAGCACTTTTAACTTTGGCTATCCTCGTTTGACCTTGAAGGAGGGGCCCAAGGTCAAATCAGACCACCCCAGAAGATTCCCAGCCCATGAGTTTCTATAGGTTGGTTTACCATCCCAAACCTCTAGGAGCAATAATAAGCGAGTAATAAGCAGTTTTAACTTTGGCTATCCTCGTTTGACATTGAAGGAGGGGCCCAAGGTCAAATCCGACCACACCAGAAAATTCTCAGCCCATGATTTCCTATATGTTGGTTTACCATCCCACACCTCTAGGACCAATAATAAGCGAGTTATAATCAGTTTTAACTTTGGCTATCCTCGTTTGACCTTGAAGGAGGGGCCCAAGGTCAAATCCGACCACACCAGAAGATTCCCAGCCCATCATTTCCTATATGTTGGTTTGACATCCCAAACCTGTAGGACAAATAATAAGAGAGTTATAAGCAGTTTTAAGTTTGGCTGTCCTCGTTTGACCTTGAAGGAGGGGCCCAAGGTCAAATTCGACCACACAGAAAGATTCCCAGCCCATCATTTCCTATATGTTGGTTTGCCATCCCAAACCTGTAGGACAAATAATAAGAGAGTTATAAGCAGTTTTAAGTTTGGCTGTCCTCGTTTGACCTTGAAGGAGGGGCCCAAGGTCAAATTCGACCACACAGAAAGATTCCCAGCCCATGATTTCCTATAGGTTGGTTTCACATTGCAAACCACTAGGACCAATAATAAGGGAGATATAGGCACTTTTAAAGTCCGCTATGTGGGTTACTTCGGCACTCTGTGGACAACCTTGAATTAAGAGCTTCAAGGTCAAATGTGTGCAAGGTTGTACAGGACATGTATATCTGCTATACATATCATCTATGAAGAGATTCAACCTTCTACCTATGAGAAACAGCCAGTAGAAAAATGTCGATTATTTTCAAAGAAATGCCCGTGGCGGCCATCTTGTTTTTCAGAATGAGGCTACTTTCCTTCCCAGAGAAGCTTACCCCCCAATGAAGATATCCTGCAAATTTGGTGTACCTAGCTGCTGTCGTTTTCCTCTTAGAGCGTTAACGCCGAAAATCTCTCTATGCGCGGCGGCGGCGTAGCAAACGCTAAACCAAAGTATCCACCAGATGCTTCCGGTGGATACAATTTAGGATATGAAACACAAGATTGTAAGGGCTGTTCATAGCTTTGCACAGTCTTTGACAAACATTCAATAAAACTGTAAAAATGTTCCAAAACAATGCATAGATAATATTAAAAAATTTAAAATTGTGCACTTAGTGTGCAATTACTTCATTACATGTACAAAACAATCTCTATCCAAAGTTAATGGATTGATTATTACCCAATTTTAGAGAGGACTGATTGGCAAGCAATACACACTAAGTGTCTTGAGTAACTAGAAACTCTCTTTCAGTTTCATTCCAACTTAAGATTCTGCATAGGATATTGAATTGCAGTTATAAACTATTTATTTTGGGGATAAGAAGCTCTCATGCATGTTCCAGATACAACAAGTTAGAGCAGTTTTTCTGATACTGTCATGAAATTGTACACTTCTGGTCTGAAATAAAAGATTAAATGGTGTCTTTTTCAATAGACATACACTTCATATATCCCGAAGTTCTCATAGGTTTTAATTTTTTCATTATGATATATTACTATTTACAGAATAGTACATGTATATGTCATGGTAGAAAGTCCAATCTGGCAGAATTTCAAATTCTATTGGTACAAAGTCCAATTGGAGTTTCTACCAGTAGAAAGAATTGGACTTTCTACCAAGATAAACTTGGTAGAAAATTCAACCTGAGTTTCTACCGGCAGAAAGTCCAATGTGGAAGATTTGGGTAATGCCCTGGAGACCAAAATCTAATCATATTGATAGATATTCAAATCTCAAGAGATTTAGGTATTGCTCGGTGTACTAGAATGTAATATTTGTAGAAACTCAACATAAGCTTGCAATAAAGTTCAACTGAAACACAAAAAGTGGGCTTTCTATTCATACAAATCTGTCATTTATCAAGAATGTTATAATCAACATCAAATCCCATTAGCCTTTTTCAAGGGAAATCTGTAATATGGACATTACTGATGTAAGAGATGAATGTCCCATAACAAGTATTATACAAAACTACAGCAATTTTGACAGCAGTAACTTCCTACATTGGATTTAGTTGTGCAATTAACAGCATTTATCAGATTCCGAACCCTAGGGCAATACCCATATCTCATAGATTGGACTTTCTACAAAGTTTATCAGACTACTGGTAGAAAGTCCACTTGGAATTTCTACCAGTAGAATTTGAAATCCCACCAGATTGGACTTTCTACCATGTCATATACAGATATATATACAGTGTCATTACTCTAAAATCATGTTGATTATTGTAAATATTGTACTTTTGTTCTAAACACTTTTTTTTCTTTTTTTTTTTTTTGTGCGTGTGTGCTTAGTTGGTTATTACATGTTTTATTCATTTTATTGTACCTTGAGTACAAAGCAAATAAATCAATTTCATCGTATCAACTACCGTATATTGTTCTTGCTGGTAAATATTGCATCAGCGCATCAAGGGATAAGGGATGGTGAAAAGGATCTTTGTCTTTATTGTTACAATAACATTTTTTGAGAATATTAAAATATCTCTGTGGATTTCAAAGACTAATTTCATAATGGTTTATTATCAGTAACCCTACAGCCTCAGCAAATGATTATTTCTTTATTATTTAAAGTGACATAGTATATGGTTAATACATGACTTTAAAATATTACTTGTATAGCAAAGTATCCAGCTCCTTATTGGATATTATATGACAATTCGACAGGCAGGAGATTTAACATTTACGGTACATAGTTTTACTTAATAATTGGTTTCTTTTCTCCCACATATCATATAGAAAATTTATACATACTTTGATTTTCTTTCTACAAATTGCCTAAATAAACTGATCAATCATCAATATATTTATTACAACTGAACCTTACCTTACCTTACTGAACCAATAGAAACTTACCTTGTCAACTAAAAATATTCCAAATTTCCATGATGCATATTCGATTCCAGCTTTAATCTTTTGATGAAATGTTTTAAAATGCTTTTCCAGCTTAGTTGTTCCATCTATGATTACAAGAATGCAAGAATTAGAACTTAAAAGAAAGTTTAAAATTCCTTTTAAAAATAGCCAGCCTTGGCAGGCAAGAACCCCAGCCCACAGGTAAAACTAAATGGGCAACAACATTGTGATTTTGGAAACTCTTAGAAACATCAGTTGTAAGAACCATACAGAATCCACAAAATGTTGTCAGATGTAACATTCATAGGCCATGATTTCTTACAAGTTGTTTTCATATTTTGAAACCCTAGAACCAGTTATAAGGGAGGTATAAGGCCCTTTTAGCATAATGACCCTATATGACCTTGAAGCAGGGGTGAAAGGTCAAATTTGACACCACAATTTCCAATAAGTTGTCTTCTCATTCCAAACACCTAGGACAATAATAAGGGAGATATTAGGGCTGTTTGTTATGCCCCCCACTTGGCATTAAATATGTGATATGGTGGCCATTTCAAAACAAGGCCAAGATTACTCTCAGACAAGCTTTCCTAACCATTTACATTTTGTGCAAATCTGACACAGCTAGGTGCAATATTTTACACTTTAAAACATATCAATGATTTTCAAACAATCGGCTATGGCAGCCATGTTGTTTTTTAAAATGAGTACAAAATTTGTTACATACATGTTTCACAGCTATAAACATTCTCTGCAAATTTAGTCAAGATATCTTCATAAATGAATGTGATATAAAGATTGATTAAAAAGTATGAAAAATGCACACATGCATGCATAGACACACGCATGCATCCACGCACGCAAGGACTCCGGCTTTTGGCAGAGAGGGATAAAAATCCAACTGTAGTAACTGTCGATTTAATAGTGCCCCTTTTTCAATTAAGAAGTTTAAGACCAAAAAGTACTTGTCATGGCAACAGGTGTTTCTGTTACCTACCAAAATTTACTTAGCTCTTGATCCTGTTTTAGTTAACATATCCTGAAATTTTGGTGAAAATCCATTCATTGGTTTAGGCTTTGGAACACCAATAAATGTTAAAACCCCAAAATATTCAAAGTGTTGCCATGGCAACTGTTGTTGCTAGGTACCCCCCAAAACCTAATCAGCTTTAGATCCTCTTAGGTTAAACATTCCCTGAAAATTTGGTAAAAATCTGTGCATGGGTTTAGGCTGTGGAACACCCATAAGCTTTATGCCCGCCGCTGCCCGGACGGCGCAGGGGAGGACTATAACCCCAGCCTTTATGGGCTGGGGTTAAAAAAGATACTCAACTAGAAAGTTTGAAATACCTTTTAAAAAGTGACACTTAACTCTAGAAAAAGAAGTAGTAATTGTTTGAATACAGGTGACAGACTCTATTAAAGCTAATGTAAATAAAATAATTATGGATATTTCTTTGAAACTCTGTACTTAGAAAGCAAGATATATAGTTTTTATTGTCCACCATGCACCGTATATGACCTATATGGAGGATATACAGAGCAGGATATATTTTATTTGAGTCCATTTTATTTGTGTACAATGGTGGCCCCTTACCATGGATAATTAGTGTGATCAAGTACCAGTTTTTAATAAAATCTCAGAAAATATGTACCCTATAAACATGTATCATACATCATTAGAAAGGTCTTTTTACAGCGCTTCTGTTGGTTTTTGTTGCATAATCATCCATTAAGAAATGGCTGAGAAATCTCATTTAAATATTGAGTTTTATATATTCACTGATGTCCCTGTGTATATGAAAGTGTCTGTTTAAATATGGGTGTATTTAACTCATGCATCAGACAAAATGGTAAATAATAAAAGTAAAAACATCCCTCATAGGGCATAGACAGAAAAACATATCAGTCATGAAGATAACAACATAATACTCATGCTACACACTGGCTCATTTCATCCCACAAAAATTAGTTTATATTTAAGTGTTTACAACTTATGAAGGAAAGTAAAAACAACTGATCATAACTTAGATAACTCACATTCAGATTTATACATTACACAGAAGGGTTTATTTCTGTTCTCAAATATATTTTTCTGCAGCACTTGTAAAGTGATGTTTTTCACACTGGCTCCATGACAAGCTGTTAAAATATAAATAAAATATAAATCACTTTTTGGAACAAACATTTTAACTAGACAAAAATAACAACAAAACTACCTTCAAGATCCCACACACTTTAAAATTATGTATAATTTGAAGTTCAAGTCACACATATATTCTAATTCTAATTTGACTTTTATAGCGCTTAATCTCCACTGAATAGTGGACTCTAAGGCGCAACAAGACAATAGCAATATACAAATTCCAAGTCCAGGGACAGAAACAGGTCAGCACCACGGAGAAGCCATAAGAGAAAATGACCTGAGGAGGATAAGCCTTTGTGTAGAGATAGGTTTTGAGCTTGGTTCTAAAAGAGGCAATAGTGGGAGATGCACAAATGTCTTCAGGGAGTGAATTCCAAATAGTCGGAGCATCAAAGGCGAAACTGAAACCAAACTGCTTAGTGGAGTTGTGAATTTTAGGTTGAAACTTTGGAACATTAAGGAAATTGGCAACACTCTGACTGCGTCTAGTATTGTAAGTATTGTGGTGCGTGGAAAGATACGGAGCAAAATATTTCGGGAAGCCAGTAGAGAGTTTAAGATACAAGTACACGTCGAGACGTGTACTGCAAAGAGAACGTATGACGTCATCTTTGGCGTTTTTATCAAACTCCGTACGTCAAGCTACAAGTAGACAACGTGAAGAAACAGTTCTACAAGTAAGGACAAAACGTGAGGGTTTATCTAAACTTTATACTATTAAATCTTCATTTTCTATAATCAACTGTTAAGCAATAATATATTCAAGTATCTTACATTATATTTATGTTGCTAAAATGTAGTTTTAGACAAAAAATGTACTTGATAACACTGTTTTGAAAAAGCCTGTAGCTTTTGCCATATGCAACAGATTAGGGACGGACTCTTCCTTATCATGCTGTATATATTGTATTTACCTTTGTGGGAAGTTTAAAAAAACAAAACAACTTTAAATTAAATAGTTTAAATATATTTTGGCCTTTTCTGTTGCTAATCTTTATTATTTTATTTTACAAGCACAGCAATTATTGAGAAAGTTTACATTACATTGAATCATAATGCATGATGAAGTAAAAAACAGTCCATCCCTCTACCACACATTCCTTGCAGTGAAATTCACTCCGTTTCCAAGCATAAATAACCAAATGGGGAGGGGGGCATGACATCACGTAGTACTTGTATCTTAAACCAGAAAAGACATACGGGAACGTCTACGTATACTTATAGATTTTGCAGTACACGTAATTTCCAAAACGTGTATCTTAAACTCTCTAGTATGAATAAACTTGTACACCAGGGTAGCCAGTTTGAACTCTGAGCGAAACTGAACAGGGAGCCAATGGAGTTTCCTGAGTACCGGAGTTATCCGAGTATATTTACTCGAATTTGTAACAATTCTGGCTGCACTATTTTGGATAGACTGTAATCTGTGAAGGTTGAATTTGGAGAGACTCCTGAAAAGTGAGTTACAGTAGTCCAATCGACTACTAACAAAAGCATTGGCAACCGACACAGCTGCATCATGAGTCAAGAACTGCCTAATATTTCTAAAATCCCTCAGTTGAATAAAGCAGCTTTTACAAACATTCTGGACGTGTTTAGAGAAAGAAAAATCAGAGTCAAACCACACACCCAGGTTCCTGACTGACTTGGTGGGGTGAAGGGGGTTACCCAAGATGTCAGTTGGGAAACATACATTTAACCTTTCTCTCTGTTTCTTGGAGCCAAAAAGTATGAACTCAATTTTATCTGGATTAAGTTTAAGTTTGCTAGCCGACATCCATTCCTTAACATCTTGAAGGCATCTGTTCAATTTATCAAAAGCCGCTGAGGCATTCATGTGCGACAGATGGAGATAAAGTTGTGAATCGTCGGCGTAGAAATGAAATTTTACGCCTTTGTGTTTACCAATTAGAGTACTAAGGGAAGATGTGTAAAGAGAGAATAGGAGAGGACCCAGAACAGAACCCTGAGGTATGCCGAACAGCAATTTTTGTAAATCAGACATAGTAGAACCAATCTTAACAGATTGAAAACGTTCCATCAAATAGGAAGAGAACCATTTGAGAGCGGAGCCACCAACACCGAACCAATCCTGAAGACAGCTGAGGAGTGTGGAATGATCAATAGTATCAAAGGCGACCGAGAGATCCAGAAGTACCAAGGCAGTAGCTTCACCCTGAGATAGTGACAAATGAATATCGTTTTTAATGGAAAGCAGAGCCGTTTCCGTTGAGTGTCCTGACTTATATGCTGACTGGTATGAGTTATCCAAGCCATGTCGATGAATATGGTCAACCAGCTGTTTAGCAACTACACGTTCGACCAGTTTGGAAATGAAGCTAAGTCCAGATACTGGGTGGTAGTTTTTCAAATCCTCAACAGGAAGCGAGGCCTTCTTTATAAGTGGAGTGACTACAACCTTTTTGGACCCATCTGGAACCAGTCCCTCCCGGAGCGAACAATTAACCAATTTGGTTATAGAAGGTAGAAGGATGTCAATACATTCCTTAATAAGGAATGTGGGCAATGGGTCCAACAGGCATGATTTGGTGGGTGATTTGCTGATTATTTTACCAATTTCATCTTGAGTGACTTGAGTGTAGACTATTCATATCCCCTATAAGTGTTTTCACAAAAAATAAATGGGTCAATGCCAATGTATCTTGTGGGGTGAAATGGTTAGCTGTAATACTCAGGAACCAATTCTAAAATTTTATAACCAGTACACCAATTTATGAAATAAATGCCTTTAATAAAATGCTATTGCAGATTACTGGATTACTGTCTACTGATGCCGATCCCCCTGTCTCAGGTTCCTACAAAAACAAGTTTGTTTCTTTCCGGACCATGTCAGAGGAAGAAGTCCTTAAAATCATAAAGTCCACACCAAATAAATCATGTGATTTGGATCCCATCCCAACATCCTTGGTCCTTGAATGTATCAGTGTGCTCCTGACTCCTATTACAAATATTGTGAACTACTCTCTACAGGAGGGCAGTTTCCCATCCTGCTTTAAGACTGCACATGTTACACCCTTGTTGAAAAAAGCTGGTCTTGACAAGAATATTCTCAAGAATTATCGACCAGTGTCCAACCTCAGCTACATCTCCAAACTCATAGAGAAAGCTGTGGCTAAGCAAAATAAATGAGCATATTGCTCACGAGGGTATATCTAACGAAAAGCAGTCCGCATATAGAGCTTTTCACTCAACTGAAACGGCGTTGCTCAAAATACAAAATGACATTGCCACATCAATGGACAAGGGTGCAGCTGTTGGATTAGTCCTTTTGGACTTATCTGCAGCTTTCGATACAATAGACCACTCAATCCTATTCAACTCCCTTCAGCACTGGTATGGCATTGATGGGGTAGTGCTTAAGTGGGTCCAGTCATACCTCAACTCACGTAAGCAGCGCATCAAAATAGATGGACATTTTCAGATGCTTTTCAACTCCCTTACGGGGTTCCCCAGGGCTCAGTTCTAGGGCCACTCCTTTTTACCCTATACACAACCCCTCTCAGTTCAGTCATATCTAAATTCAATGTCACCCACCACTTATATGCAGATGACACACAAATTTACTTGGAACTCGACTCTAGGAACTTCGATTCCAGTATCACTGAATTAACAAATTGCCTTGAGGCGGTCCAGGCTTGGATGGGAAATAATAAGCTTAAATTAAATCCTGACAAGACAGAATTCATAGTGATTGGTGATGATCAAATTAGAAGTTCCCTGAAGTCATCTTTCCCAGTGAGTTTGCTTGGCAACACCATGGAACCAGCTGAATCGGTAAAAAACCTTGGTGTCATCCTGGATGCTGAAAATTCAAGGCAAAGACATGTGGCTAATCTATGTCGCATAAGTTACTACCATCTCCGGGAACTACGAAGGGTCCGCAGGTACTTAAATCATGAAACAGCTGTAAAGGTGGCAAATGCCTTGGTAAGCAGTCGTCTGGATTACTGTAACTCACTGCTTTACAACACAAAAAAGGCATATACTAGCAGACTACAGAGAGTTCAAAATGCCTTATGTCGGACGGTGTGCAAGCTAAATAAATACTGTCATGTTACACCCTTCCTGCACAAACTACACTGGCTCCCCATTCATTACCATATACTGTTCAAATATAATCTCATTTATAAAGCAATACATTTGAGCCAACCTCCATATCTCTCCGCTCTAATTAGGCGGAGTAATCTCACACGGGGCAATCGCCTATCAATTTCCTCATCTAAACCAAATAAACGCTCAGGGCTACACAGTTTCATAGCAGGGGCTCCCACAGAGTGGAACAAGCTTCCTCAAGCCATCAGAACCATAGAAAGCATTTCTGGTTTCAGGAAACAGTTGAAAACATACCTTTTTAGATTGGCTTATCCTCCACCATAGCCTATCTCCCCTACCGGACGCTAATATGGAAACGGACATCTTTCTGGAACTGGACTATCCCTTTTTGCACATCAGCGCCTTAGAGGATGTTTACATCAAATTCGGCGCTATATAAGTGTTTCTTACTTATACTTACTTACTAAATATTTGATGGGTTTATGGGTTGGCATTATGGGAGGTGGGTAGTGGTTTGTTAACACTCTGTCAGCATTTTGTGCATACAATATGCGATCACAGAATCCCATGTGATTTGCTAGCTACATGTTACAAACACAAATGCAATTTTACAAATTTTAATTAACTCAAGTGTACACTGAATAACATAATTACAATTTTTCACTGTCAAAAATGTCTGCTGAAGTGAAAAAATGACAAAATAGTATCCAAACTAGAAAAAGTAAACAATATCTCGCACTCGCAAATAACCTAAATAGAAGAATATTTTAATGAAGCATTTTTTTAAATATTTAATAATGCCATACAGATTTTTGTTGAGCTGATTATAATTGTTAATTAAACAATAAGTCTGTCACGTGATGGAGATTAAGAGCTATAAAAGTTTTAATTATTAGATTTCAATCAATAAATTTCCACTTGAGGGAACATTTTCAGAAATCCCTGAGGCTTTTGCCTCAAGTTCAATTACCAGAAAAGTCCACATCGGTGATCAACAGACAACATCTTTGGCCAAATCTAAACAAATCTAGGCTAAGATACTTCTTGGAGAAGTGTCTATGTGAAAATGATTACTTGTAAGATGATGTGCCACATACAATGTACAGTCTTTATAGTAAATAAGTCGTAATTACATGATAATAAGTCGTAATTATGACTTATATTATTTTAATTCTCTCAAGTGATCCTTACAGGTTTCTATAAGAAAATAATAGATGTAGTTCCCTACTAAATCTGGGGTGAATTTTAAGTTGAATTAAACCCATGCATGTATTTTGACTCAACTTACAATTCACCCAAGATTCAGTAGTTAACTACACCTATCGATAACCCCCATTTAGAAATTTTACTCAGCGTCGGAACCACCTCTCAGGAGGCCTCATATCTTTTGAGTTTTGATGTACCCACGGTGTGCTTACTGTGGTGTCACAGTGGTGTCTTCAGTGATGCTATAACCTTTGAAGGTTGTAACTCGTTCTTGGTTCAGTACCAGACGTTTAACCGATGGCCATACAAGGTGAGTAGAGGTAATTGGAGGCTGTGTCTTGGTGATAGATGTTTGTACAACACTTATCCTACTGTTACTGACGGTTACTCCCCATGAGTTACACCCATCAGTGGCCATGTGAGTTATAGCTTATTTGACCTCAAGTTACCATTCCAAAAAAAGTATCTATGGATAGACATACATATGGACACAGGGATGGTGATAGGGGACACAAGATCAAGACTGCGATTGCTGTTGGTTGAAGATTAGGGTTTCAGAGATGGAAATTTTGAACATTCAAAACTTCCATGGGACGCTCAAGGAATGGGACAGTTGGCCATTGTAACACAAGTTTGAATACTAATGTCAGACGGTAGTTGAAGGACAGGGGCGATTTGTCGAACTCCTTATGTATATATATATAACCATGGGTTATACCACCTGCAGTGTGAAAGGGGTATTACAGGGGGAGCAGGTTAACAAAAAGGACATCTGTAGTGAATGTATGGCAATGTACCATAACAATTAAAACATTTGATAGGAGGGACACATGGTTTGCCAGTGGTTAGACAATCATTCGTTACTTCATAAAATGAAATAAGTTGGGTCTTAGAATTGCCAGCCATTATTTTAATGTTACTCTAAATTGCCATTTGCTATGGATGTATCCCCCCCCCCCCCCCCCCCCCCCCCACACACACACACACACACACACACACACACACACACACCTCATACCACGGCACGAGCGATGTGTTGAACATATTTAAGATAAGATAAAGTTTATTTCAATTCTCTGCAAGTCATTATGATTAACAAAGTTAAGAATAGACAGGAAACAATAAGAAATACATTATGAATAAAGAAAATAAATAATAAAAGTAATTACTACCCAAGTATGGTTTAGATAAATATTAATAAATAAATATATAGATAATTATTAAATACTTCATTTACTTTGTTTCTTATTTATAATAATATAAATATGCAACTATATATATAAAAACCTTGGAGAATTTTATAGAAAAGGAGGTGGCTGAAGTAACCAGTTACTTGTATGAAAGCCAACCCATATAACACTTCATCAGCAGCTCTTAAACTAAAACTATTTAATGTAATACCTGTATTTAAGTAAATTTATTTATATAATTAAGTGATAATAATTGAGTAATTCAAAAGACATTATACTGAATGCACCACTTTCAACAAATAGTTTACTACACATATTTACTGATAAAATTTCTCTTTAAATCTGTTTTGAAAGAAGGGTACGAGGAACATATTCTTAAATTTACATCAAGACTATTCCAAAGTTTCACACCATATATTGACATACACTTTGCTTTAAGGGTTGTTCTAGCAAATGTTACATAAAATTTATCTATCTGTCTAGTAAAATATTTATTTACAGAATTAATTTGAAAAAGGGCTTGTATACCAGAAGGTAAAAAATCATGTTTAACCTTATACATCAATAAACCAATTTTGTAATCTACTAAGTCTGTAAACTTTAATACCTTCAATTTTCTAAATAAACATGTTGTACTAGTTAACTTATTTACTTACATATTAATCTAACTGCTCTTTTTTGTAAAACAACAATTTGTGAAACAGAAGTTTTATTTGCTACACCCCAGATTTCAGAGCAATATTGTAAATAAGGTTCAATAAGTGTATGATATAAAGTTAAGAGTGCTGTTTCATTCAACTTCCATCTAACTCTACAGGCAAGTAAAGTAGAGCCGAGGTAACCATGTCTATATCATCTCCTGATTTAAACAATAGAACAACTTTAGCTATCTTCATTTCATCTGGGAAAACTCCTTTGGTAAATGACAGATTACATAGTGGTGGTGGACAAATTCACGCCTGTGTACCTATTCACACCCACCCCTAAATTTATCCAAAACCATCACAGTTACACAATAAACTACCTATGTATATGATCGATTTGATAATTTTCTATGATGTGGTAAACATCTTTTCCATGAGAAAGTACAAATCTTTGAGAAAACCTAGGGTGGGCTAGACCGATTAATCTGTCTCTCAGCCAACATTTAAAAGATGGCTGTATTGACGAGAGACAGATGGCATAAGTATGCAAAAAACATAAACGTCCTGAAGGGCAACAAATGGCACACATCCTGACATTAAACATGTACTAGGCTACCACCTTGAATATCAAGGATGTGCCCTGCATTAAAAGAAATAAACTTTTTGCATAGTTAATGGATATATTTACCAAAATTTATTTCACTTGCAAAATTTCATCATTGTTTATACAAACAGGAAGTGCAGAAAAAGTGTCTATCTTCCTGCAAACACAGAAAATTGTGTTCCTGGGCCCGTATTCACGAAAGGTCTTAGACTTAGCCAGGTCTTAGACTTAGCCAGGTCTTAGGCTTAAATCCAGTCTTAAAGTTAAGTCTTAAAGTTAAGTCTTTTGTCTCAGCTAAGTTTTGTCTTAAAACCGTATTCAGAAAGGGTGACTTAGCTAAGTCCAAGATTATCAAATAACCACAGTGGTTTTCTGGGTCATGTGACCTTTCTTTTCTATTCAAACTATACTATTGGTGACATATATCCCTCATTTAATGCATTTTATCTAAGGAAAAGTGCTGTTTTGAAATGGAAAAACCTTGTTACCACATATAAACTTCCCAAAGACTGCTTTAGTGAGTGAGGTGTTCTGTATAATTATACTTTATTTACAGCCATTTCACATTTTGAAGTGGAGAAAAGTTTATGGCGGCCATATTTAAGTCCTCTTTACAAAATTTAAGCCCACAACATATTATGCATATAATCTTTTGAAAATTTATAAAGATATAAGTTTTCATTAACTCATCTACAGTTATATTTGACAAAAACATTGAATTTACTGTACCATTTTTCAGGGTGTCAAATATACTCACATCTTTATTAGGTGGAACAATTTTTTTGCTAGGTTTGGCCCCACATTACTGAAAAAATCATTAAAACCATCTGCAATACGCGAATTCAAAGTTTCAAATGCCTCGTTTTTGCAAACGACCTTGTACGGCAAGTGGGTAAAAACAAACACATCTGTGCTAGACGAACCAGGAAGTAGCAAAATTCAATTTAGCTGGATACTGTATATTAATGAATATATATTATATAAATTATAACTGGAAATAGAGGACTAAATTATATAAGTTAGTTCTGTTTACATTATGAAATTTATGTAAATTATCTGTAGCAATTTTTAGCCAATATCTCCTATTTTCGCCCACTTCCAGTTGTCAAGTTAGCATTGTAAACAAGTGCTGATTTTTCCTTGATATTTGTGAAACCTACAAATGTATTAGTAATATTAATAATATTGGTAATGTAATTTTACATCAATGGAAAGGTATTTTCATAGGGGTTCTGTTTGTTTTTTGTTGCATTAAAAACCCAAATTGGGGAGAAATTGCAGTTTTATTTATTTATTGTAATTCAAGACCCTATAAAAGGGTCCCACAAAAATTTTAATTGAAGTTTCTATATTTATTAATACCTGGATTAGAACTTAGATGGTCACCCATCCAAGTACTAACCAAGCCCAGTGCTGCTTAGGTTCAGTGATGAGACTGGTACTAATCATGCTAGGCCACATTGGCAGATTTCCAAATTTAAGTCAAGTCTTTTTAAAGCACTTAATCTCTACTTAAAAGAAGACGGGTATGTTAACTGGGTAAGATTCCTAAGGCAAAGGTTTTTAGCTTTTGCTCATGATTTTAACTGTACTCTTTAATTAACTAGAAGAATGTTTTTGCTAACAAAAACTAAGCATTCCAAAAAGGTTCACCGCAATTTAATATACAGTAGAAAAAGGTTTTTGAAAATAAAAACATGCAGTGCTGAGAGAAGAAGTGAAAGTTAAGCAGACAGTGTGGAAGTTTATGGATTAACATGAAAGAAAAATTTAAGCTTTATTCTGTTTTGTATGGTTATAAATTGTGAAAAGGTAATTGAATAAATGCTCTGGCTCAGAAAGCATAAAGCATCAATACTTATAATAGGTTGAAAATTACACCATAAAACTACTTAATCAAAGAGTAACAGTGCTTTATAAATGCCATATACCTATTTACATTTTAGAAAGAGGCATAGTAAAATTTGAGCCTTTGGAAAGGCAAGAAGTTTATGACACAATGCTGTGACCACATCTATCCCAATGAGTAAATAAAAGGTCAATGTTCACACAAGCCTATTTATATCTTATGAATAATGCTCATTTCTATTTAGATATAACTGAAAATCGGCTATTTTATGACCCCAGTTTGACCCATAAGGGAGGGTCAGGGGGTAAATCTGACCGGCTATCTAGACTCTTCACATAAGGTTTCCCAATACCTCTTAATACATTCTAAAGCTGTAGAAGCAAGACTAAAGTAGATGTAAGGCAAAAACACAAATTCGGCTATTTTATGACTGCAATTCGACCCATAGGGGAGGGAGTAAATCTGACCAGCTATCTAGACTCTTCACATATGGTTTCCCAATACCTCTTAATACATTCTAAAGCTGTAAAAGCAAGAATAAAGGAGATAAAAGGCCAAAACACAAAATCGGCTATTTTATCACCCCAGTTTGACCCATAAGGGGGGATCCGGAGGTAAATCTGACCAGCTATCTAGACTCTTCACATAAGGTTTCCCAATACCTCTTAACACATTCTAAACTCTAAAAGCAAGGATAAAGGAGATATAAGGCAAAAACACAAAATCAGCTATTTTATGACCCCAGTTTGACCCATGGGGGGGATCAGGGGGTAAATCTGACCAGCTATCTAGACTCTTCACATATGGTTTCCCACTACCTCTTAATACATTCTAAAGCTGTAAAAGCAAGAATAAAGGAGATAAAAGGCCAAAACACAAAATCGGCTCATTTTATCACCCCAGTTTGACCCATAAGGGGGGATCCAGAGGTAAATCTGACCAACTATCTAGACTCTTCACATGTGGTTTCCCAATACCTCTTAATACATTCTAAAGTTGAAAAAGCAAGAATAAAATTGATAAAAGGCAAAAACACAAAATAGGAGATTTTATGACCCCAGTTTGACCCATAAGGGGGGGTCTGGGGGTAATTTGACCTGCTATCTTGACTCTTGACATATGGTTTCCCAATACCTCTTAATACATTCTAAAGCTGTAGAAGCAAGAATAAAGGAGATAAAAGGGAAAAAGACGAAATTGGCTATTTTATGACCCCAGTTTGACCCCTACAGGGGGGTCGGAGGGGAAATTTGACTTGCTTTCTAGACTCTCCACATGTGGTTTCCTACTACCTCCCAATAAATTTTATGGCTCTAAATGCAATACTTAAGAAGATAATAGGGGGGTTCACATGAATTTTAAGCTTTCTGATTGGTACCGTTAACCGCCCATAAATCGGTCAATTTTCAGCGGATTGCTCCCAAAATCTAATCAGCTTGCGTTTTTGATAGTATGAACACATGTATGAAGTTACACGCCTCTGCGGTCAGTAGATTTTCCTGAACTGCGATGACGAGCAGGTGTACCCACCCAAAAAACTATTTTTGATCATGTGACCTTGATAAAGATGAAAGGTCAAATTTAAGCATATGGAAAAATTTTCCCACGCCTAAGGTAAATAACTGCCAAATATGGTTAAAAAGCTTCTAATAATAAGGGAGATATTCAAGGGAGACCATAATGCCGCGGCGGCGAGGAAACTGAGGCAAAACCAAATAAGCGCCCTTTTCAGGGACGCTTAATTATAATGGTACTGCTAAAATTTTTAAAAATTTATTATTTAACCAGATAGCATGTTACACAATTCAGGCAACATTGGCTATTGGTCACTTATGGTCAGCAGTTTTTCCCACTCTTGGTTTAAACATTTTAATGTTGTTTTCAACATACTGTATGGGTCCCATCATGATGGGTAGTTTATTGGGCACAGGAAACTAGTACATACCAACATACAGTTGGTCAAGGTTCTGTACCGTTAACCGCCAACCAACATCAAGCAACTACCAGCTTTCCCACTTGAGGTGGGGCTACCTCTCTGCCACTGTGCCCCCCCCCTCACCCCACCCCACCCCCACTACTCAATACCACATCCATCTACCAAAATCTTTGAAATACCCAACTCTACATTTATCTATTTCATTCATGTCAAAGGTCAGGCAACTAAAGCCCATTTATAATGTTAAATATGAAGCCCCAACAATCACAAGGACACCAAAGAACAACTTCAAACCTCTGATCCAGAGGTCATATAAAGGTCAATTTGAGGCTATTTGTAAACCAACCCATTTTTTTTTTTTTTTTTTTTTTTTTGGGCGATCCCAAAAGTCAATAGGCCAGCAATGATCTCAGATTCAAACCCAAGATCTGGAGATCTTACAAAGGTCAATTTAAAGCACTTTAGAGTCCATCCCTAAGTTGTTACATACACTTACAAAGTCACATATGTAGCAAAAAAAATATATCAGTTCTATCAATTCCTCAAGTTCAAGCCCAGAACCCCCAAGGTCAAAGCCAAGTGCAGTAATGCATTACTATCAGTATATGAAAGATGTGACGACCAGAGCTGCTGAAATAACAAAATGTCTAATATTATGCCATTTATTTCTACCATTCAACATATTAGATATTTTAGAAATATTAGTACCAGACCAAAACTCATGCATATTCAGGATTTAACTAGATTGGGCCAACTCGGCGCCAACATATCCCCAGACAGGTCATCACTCACGCCACAGGTTTTGATCAGGAATTTTTTAAAACATAATTATCCATTATTATATGAACTTCAGCACATCAATCTACTCTGTTTATATCTTCCCAAGGAAGATGGTGTATCCCCAGACGCCGAATACATAACTCAAATTATATTTTCAATCTTCCTGCAATGATAACTCTAAACCTATTTTCAAAGTATTTAAATGATTGATGATTGAATGTCCATTCTAAAATAATAATCCCAAAAGAGCATATCTGTTTCTATATTTGTTGACAAATAAAATATTATTTTTAACTCATCATACTTTTCAATCTTCCTTCAAAGTATTTAAATGATTGATGATTTAATGTCCATTCTAAAATTCATAATCCCAAAAGCGCATATCTGTTTCTATATTTGTTCACAAATAAAATATTATTTAAAAAAAAATTATTTATATTATTATTTTAGTATATTATTTTTAGAATTTGCAAATTGTTTTCAGTTATTCATTTCCTCTATACCTATATATGTTGTCCATATATATGCAACCTAAATATGTGACACAATCTCAGTTCTGACTCCCCTTTGTGTTATATGTAATGAAGCTCACCTGTGACCTCCCACCCCTCTCCCCTTCTCCACACCTCTCTCACTATTACACAAGATCTGCAACCCCATTGAGTTCTTTGTTTCTCATCTGATATCATTAAATACCTTTGTTTATTTAGTGTCACTCAATATAGCTGGAGGTCCCAGAGGTGGGTGGGGGGAATCCGGGTGGGGGATGTGGGTTGGGACTACAAAGAGATGGAGTGCTACAGCATAAATGGTAAACAAACAATCTATATAAAAGGGGTACTCAAATACAAAAAGAATTGAGAATTTTAAGTATGTGATTATCAACTGAAATGAGTTCATAACTGTAGGAGCTGTGTCAAAATTAACTGAGGCAAGTTGAATAAAACTGGGCTAGTTGAGGGTTAAAATCCCCTAGTTTTACTACATAAGAATATAATTTCATTAATATTGGGACTTAAAGCTCACTTAAAGTGCCCATTTTGCCTACTTGAATATGTTTAACCAGTTTCATTTTAAAAAGTTAAAAACTCAGCAAGCAGAGGTATAACACACAAAAATAAGTTCTTAAAAGACTAAGATAGCCATAACATTATTAATATTCAAAATTTAAATAGACAGGCATTTCCTTTTAAAAATTCAAAGATTTCAGCTCTATAACCCACATAGTTTGACAGTTACTGGGCTTTAAAGTGGCATAATGTCCATAAATTGGGTTTCTGTGGGCATTTTACAATTGTTAAAGAGACCTTAGCAATTAAACTACAGAGCTGAAACTTTTTGGGGGACATACATAACAAACAAAAATTATATATAATACAGTTGAAGACTTGTCACACTAAGCATTTCCAAATAACAGGGCAAAATATGGAAAAAAATGTCCAAAAAGGCACTTGGGCGAGTGTCTATGGCCCTCATACACAGGTTAAATGTCTACTAAAAACCTTGATTTTCGGCATATGTAAAAAGGACATAATAATGCATTCCCAGATGGGATTTCAGCTCCATCAATCACATAGTTTAACAGTCACAGGGCTTAAAGGTGGTAAAAAGTCCAAATATTGGGTCTCTGTGGGCCTTTTAGAGATCTCGATGTGGCTTTCAAATTAAAGCTTCAGACTTAAAATTTGTTACATACTAAAATTACACATAGAATATGTATCTAATAAAGTTTGAAACTTCTCAGACTTACCATTTCCAAGTTACAGAGCAAAATATGTGAAAAATGTCTTAAAAGGGTCACTCAGGTGGGTGTTTAAGGTCCTCATACACAGGTTAAATGTCTACTTGAAGCCTTGATTTTTGGCACATGTAAAAAGAACATAATAATGTATTCCCAGATGAGATTTCAGCTCTATCAGTCACATAGTTTAACAGTCACAGGCCTTAAAATTGGCAAAAAGTCCAAATGCTGGGTCTTTATGGGGCCTTCTAGAGACCTAAATGTGGCCTTCAAATTAAAGCTTCAGACTTAAAATTTGTCACATACTAAGATTACACATAGAATATGCATCTAATACAGTTTGAAACTTCTTAGACTTACCATTTCCAAGTTACAGGGCAAAATATGTGAAAAATGTCTAAAAATGGTCACTCGGGTGGGGATTTATGGTCCTCATACACAGGTTAAATGTCTTCTTAAAGCCTTAATTTTTGGCACATATATAAATAACATACTAATATCTTCCCAGATAGGATTTGAGCTCTATCAGTCACATAGTTTGACAGTCACAGGGCTTAAAAGTAGCAAAAAGTCCAAATATTGGGTCTTTGGGAGCCTTTTAGAGACCTCAATTTGACCTTCAAAATTAAAGCTTCAGACTTAAAATCTGTTACATACTAAGATTACACACAGAATATATATCTAATACAGTTTGAAACTTCTCAGACTTACCATTTCCAAGTTACAGGGAAAAAGATGTGAAAAATGTCTTATAAGGGTCACTCGGGTGGGTGTTTATGGTCCTGATACACAGGTTAACTGTCTATTAAAGGCCTAAATGTTGGGGCACATATAAGAAAACAGATAGATATATTCCCAGATGATATTTAACTTAGATGAGAGACATAGTTTGAAAGCTACAGTGCTTGAAAGTGGCAAAAAGTGCATAAATTGGGTCTCTGTGGGCACTTTTGAGACCTTAAGTCGACCCCTTTGGGTAAACCTACAGCCCTAAAATTTTCTACAGACAAGGATTACATATCAAAGTTATATCTAGCGCAGTTTAAGACTCATCAGAATTACCACTTCCAAATTATAGGGCAAAATATGTGAAAAGTATAGCAAAAAATCCCTAAGTGGGGGTATTTATGGGCCTCAAATACAATTTTTTCCTCAACTTAAAGTCGTGATTTTCGGCACATGTACTAAGAACATATTAATGTGTTGTCAGGTAAAATTTCAGCCAGCTGAGCATCATAGTTTGTGACCTACAGGGCTCTAAGTGGCCAAAAGTCCAATTTCTGACCTTAAGGTGGCCATAAGTTCTTTTTTACTGGGAGTTTAAGGTCACCTTAAAATAGGGATCTTCCTTTGGGCACCCTTAACATGTGTACCAAGTTTGAAAAAAAAATATTAATTTGTTTTTGAGTTATCGCGTCCACAAGGAAATTTCTACGGCGGCGGCGGCGGCGCGACGGACCTGAATCCAATATATCCCCGACTTTCGTTTGGGGATATAATAAAATAACTGGCACCTGTTCATGCACTTGTAATGCCGTTAGAACCCCCCATTTTCGCCCACCTTAGATGGGTTAAAACAATATTTTAAAATATCTTTTTCTGATGGCAAAATACTATTTCGTAGATCCATATGTATATTTTTAATAGAAATTAACTTTAATATGTGTTATGCAAGGAAACAGGTACATTCTAAAACTCGGACTTCTGTCCAACTTGGACTTTTACTTGGCCAAAGCAGCGATAGCGGCGATGGGGGGGAGGGGGGAGCGGCGATTTTCTAGAAATATAACAGAGATCCCAACGTGGAGTGTTACACCCAATATTCAGCATATGCTTTTGAAGAAATATGAGGCTCAACAAGGGGGCTTTCCAACAGTACTTTATAAATAAAAATATCTCCTGGCCATCACCGTCCCACACCCCCTCCCCATTTCCAAATTGGACAGGAAAGCCATCACTGCATGCTACATTAATGTTATTGAGAAAATGTGAGGCTCCAAGTGGGCGTTTTCTTGCATTATTTTATGCCCACCATCCAGGACATTATTCTTATTAAAGAAATATGAGGCTCCAGATGGGGGATTTTCTAGAAATAGTTTATAAACTAACAGAGATCCCAACGTTGAGTGTTACACCCAATATTCAGCATATGCTTTTGAAGAAATATGAGGCTCCAGAAGGGGGCTTTCCAACAGTACTTTATAAATAAAAATATCTCCTGGCCATTGCTGCCCCACACCCCCTCCCCATTTCCAAGTTGGACAGGAAAGCCATCGCCGCATGCTACATTAATGTTATTGAGAAAACATGAGGCTCCAAGTGGGGGTACTTTATAAATAAAATACCTCCTGACCATAGAACCCCCCCCCCCCCCATCGCCGCATTACTTGGACTGTCGCCAACCATACTCATTTAATAGATCATACAGTTCAGAGAGAGTAATACCTTTCAACCACTTCAGAATTAAGAGACTTGGCTCTACAACATTCTAAGCCACTTGGTTTTATTACTTTCAGTTCTGGCCATCTTTTAATGAAACCATAAAACCAGTTAGGTGTTACAGGCTTATCAGAGGTTCTCTTTTTCAAAAAAATGGCATATCCCGAAGCAAGTTGTATAAACCTGGGCTCTGGTCAGTCCATAGCCAAAAGAAGCCATCTGTACAATATGTTTGACCAGGCATTCCTCATCAGCAGTTGAAAATAAAGGCAAACTACCCATCACTGCACTGGCCCCTACTCTGCCAGATATCCTATCTCGAAGGGTTGTTTCCGGAATACTAAACTGATGGGCTGCACGGTTGACAGGAATACCATCTTCCTGAACAGCTTTCACTGCATTTTGGAAACTGGATTGGCTGTAGGTTGACCTATAATGAATTTGGGGTCTGACATCCACCCGCACTGGATTTGTCTGGAAAATGATTTTTAAAAACAGTTCTTGTTGGGGCACAAATGTATGGGTTTAAGGTGCTGCATTCTTAATCTGGGCGATTTGTAATGAAACATTTATCAAAATAAAAAGGAATGATCTTTTTAAAAAGAATTTTCTTGTTCGGGCACAATTTTCAGGGTTTGCGGTAGTGCAGTGTTTAGAAATAAATTCACGGTGATTTCAAGTATTACATTTATTAAAATAAAAGGGGTAATCATTCGAATTTACACATACTATTGTTATTACAAATAGAATATATCTTTATTTCATTATTTAAATAAATTAAAAGACCAACATACCTGTTTAAATCTCATATTTCACCAAAATATTCACCGGTGTGAAGTTAGCCCAATATTGGGCTAGCCTGATATTCGCAACTATGTTGCCAGCCTAATAATGGGCTGGCACAATATTGGGCTAGCAGAATATCCCTAATTAAATATCCCACACATTACCCTAATTAGTCCGATAGAAACAACATGCCTCGGGGGCACAGTAATTTTGCAGTGACATGCCCTACCTCCAACTTTGTGTCTAGGTATACCCTACCGTGCAAACTTTGGCCCTCTAGTACTCACAAACAAGGCTTTGTGCCACCCTAGACCCAGTGACCCTGAATAGCCCACATAGCCCTAATCAGCCCCATAGAGACAACATGCCTCAGGGGCACTGTAATTTTGCAGTAACATGCCTCACCTCCAACTTTGATTCTAGATATACACTACCTGTCGTACTTTAGTCCTGTACTACTCACAAACAAGGCTTTGTGCCACCCTAGACTCAGTGGCCCTGAATAGCCCACACATAGCCCTAATTAACCCCATAGAGACAACATGCCTCAGGGACAAAGTAATTTTGCAGTAACATGCCCCACCTCCAACTTTGCTTCTAAATATAGACTACCTGCCATACTTTGGTCCTGTACTACTCACAAAAAAGGCTTTGTGCCACCCTAGACTCAGTGGCCCTGAATAGCCCACACATAGCCCTAATTAGCCCCATAGAGACAACATGCCTCAGGGACAAAGTAATTTTGCAGTAACATGCCCCACCTCCAACTTTGCTTCTAAATATAGACTACCTGCCATACTTTGGTCCTGTACTACTCACAAAAAAGGCTTTGTGCCACCCTAGACTCAGTGGCCCTGAATAGCCCACACATAGCCCTAATTAGCCCCATAGAGACAACATGCCTCAGGGACAAAGTAATTTTGCAGTAACATGCCCCACCTCCAACTTTGCTTCTAAATATAGACTACCTGCCATACTTTGGTCCTGTACTACTCACAAAAAAGGCTTTGTGCCACCCTAGACTCAGTGGCCCTGAATAGCCCACACATAGCCCTAATTAGCCCCATAGAGACAATATGCCTCAGGGACAAAGTAAGTTTGCAGTAACATGCCCCACCTCCAACTTTGCTTCTAAACATACACTACCTGCCGTAATTTGGTCCTCTACTACTCACAAACAAGGCTTTGTGCCACCCTAGACTCAGTGGCCCTGAATAGCCCACACATAGCCCTAATTAGCCCCATAGAGACAACATGCCTCAGGGACAAAGTAATTTTGCAGTAACATGCCCCACCTCCAGCTTTGCTTCTAGATATACACTACCTGCCGTACTTTGGTCCTCTACTACTCACAAACAAGGCTTTGTGCCACCCTAGACTCAGTGGCCCTGAATAGCCAACACATAGCCCTAATTAGTCCATGCTGTAAATTTTAAAATTGTGTTAGAAGTTTTTAATGGTTTAGAAATTAAGGAAATTCTCTGTAACCAGTCTAAAATTAAAAGTAACTTTGATACAGAAAGACGTCAAATCAAATTTCTATAATGTCTGACCTTCAGACAAAAGGCCATTCCAAGAAACAGCAGGAAATTGATCTGCGCGGCTGGAAGGATGCTGAGTGCATGTACTTGCTGAGATAGAGCATGAATATCTTTTTGTGTTTGTGCAAACGGCTTTGAATACAAGTTTTTAGTAGCCATTTGAGCAATTTTAGCTTGATTTTCTTCATTGTGAGTGAGATACCACAAGAAAGTCATATGGTCTGATCGATGTATTGTTGGTGAAGAAAATATTCATTTTTGTTGTCATTTGTTGCATGATCATTTTTCAAAGCTAGCTGTACCAAAGTATATAATCAGATCAGAATTAGTTATTATACTGAATGCTTTAAGCCCTCCTCCTAGAGGGAAATCTCATTAAAGATCCAGCGCATCCTCCAGATACTGCACCGGTTTCACGATCTCCACTCTTTAAGTATTCCATCCTTTCTGGGCTGACTGGTCCAGTACAGGCTGCAGATATAAAATTTTGAACAGCAGTCACCACTGAATCTTCTAGGAAAGAAACACTAATCCAGTGTTATCTTTATCTACCACCTCCAGTACTGGTATTTTACCTGGTAAGGAATGTTTGGACCAGGATTTAGATTAAGTTAGTAAAGAGGGTTATATCTAACCATCTGACACCAAACAAATGCTTGAACCTGGGATGGGGGTTCGTACCAGACTTGGACAGTTCCTCTGCCACCAGTACTAATAACTTCTGGCAAGGCAGATACCCCAGCTAGACGACCTCTGTGGCATTTCCTCTTAAGACTGGCTATGCTGAAAGTTTTAATCAATAAAGCTCACTGTTTGGATCAAATGCCATACATTCTGCTGAATCTGGTGGCTTTCATCTGGACCAAGGCTTTAATTAAAATGGTATGAATTAAAGACCCTCTCTTACATTTTGGCGAAAATAAGTGTCAACATAAATAGCCTTTACAGCCATGTACCCAGAGCTTTAAGGACTGATTAAGTGCAACCTATTTGTTGTCCCTTGTCACAAGAAGCTGTCCTAAGTGGCAAAAAATAAGCCAAGGAGCTTTCTACATTTGTACCCAGTCAGGTGGCTTGTTTAATTACTGTTTTACCAAATTACAAGAATACATCAAGGGTAATGTTAAAATCCTTCAACAATAACTATAAAAAGGCAAATCATCCAATACTACATAATATTACAGTTTTGATAGTGTTCTGCTAGAATGTTTTGTCTAAGAAATTCCAAACATCACATGACTAATGCTACATTTATATCCAATTTGACGCTTATGAGACATGATGCCTACTTTTACCACTTGACAGCAGATGTCAAAGAAAACACTTGGTTTGGGTTGAGGAATGTCCCACTAAATCAATGAAGGATTTTTAATGATAATATGTTCTGAAGTAATAAGGATGGCATCAATAATCACCAGGCAAATAGACATACCCCCTATAAATTAAGGCTGCAACGATTCTTCGGTTACTCGGAAGCGAAACGATTCACTTCAATACTCGAGGCAAGAAAAGTGAACCGGGTCTTCGAAAACAACTAAACATTAACGAAAATCTAATACAAAATTCATTTTTTTTCTTTAAATATTTATATATTTTACAAATATAAGGCATTTCCATTTCAGTATTTTATATTTTAAGTATTTGCAAACTTTAGTTCTTTGTGTAACAACGTTTTATAAGACGGCATTTTATATAACGTATTTCGAAGATGCCTCAAATCTCGCAATATAAAGATGGTTAAAGTTTCTTATATTTTGCATTATAAATGCGTCTTGTCTCCAAAATTCAATAAATTATCAAAATTCTTTCCTGTTGTGTGGTTTGTAACTATTTAATAAGGCGTGGTATTGCAAAATATGAAGCAGTTTATTTCGTGGGCGATAATCAAGCGATTAACCGAGTCCGAGTCGAATCTCATAAAACGAGGAATCGGGGCGCATTTTCTGGCTCGCTTGCAGCCCTACTATAAATGACAATTACATGTCAGTCATGAGTTCCAAAGAACTCATTTAAGGATACTTCTTGACAAATGTAGTAAAAGCTAACAATGTCTTCAGTGTTGCAAATGTAGACTATGTTGTAAACAAATCTTTAAATTGCATATCTCTTATGACTAGTGGATCTAATATAAATACAAGTGGACTGTCACAAAACAAATAACCAACTATGGTAAAACCTGGCCTTTTATAAACCTTTATTCCATGGTCCCCAAAAAACAACTATTGGAGGCCAGTCTGGGATATGATTACTCTCAAATAATCTCCGAATGTCAAAATTTCAAAACTGAAATCCCACACAAATCTCTACACAATATCTACACAAATCTCTTCAGAGACAGTCACAGGAGAGTAGTTTACTTTGCTGGATTTAAGTGACACTTCTACATTCCTATCCATTCAGGTTTTAGAAAACACCACAACCAAGACTACCAGGCCTATCAGTTCAAACCTGGGGTAGCCACTTGTGGCTGGCCCAACTCAAGATAAATGTGCATGTAATGAACGAGATACCTTTCTGGTGACAGCATGAGCAGTCTCAATGTGACATAGATAGTGACATAGTACTACTACAGTGTTCGATCTAGAGCGCAATTTTGTGAGTTTGTACACACTCTGGAATGAGCTGTTGCAAAACCAACTCACCAACACGTCTGCACTGTCGCTACCAGGTGAAACACTCAAAACTAACCAAAGAGACTTGTCTGTGACGTACAAATTTCCTCATAGAAATGGATGAGAAAGACATGAAAGTGTGTTTATTTCATTTGATACATCCAGCTAACAATAATTCACGTGAGAATTCGGTATTCCAGCGAGATTTTAGTTCTTTTTATTGAATTTTTAACTCAACTACTGCATATAGTTTCACAGAAGAAACAGTCGAAACAACTACTGACCAAAGAAATGTGTCTATTATCGGAAGCGATGACGTACATATTTCCTCATAGTAATAGGTGAGAAAGTCGTGAAAGTGAGTTTATTTTATTTAATATATCCAGCTTATAGTAATTCATACAAGAATTCAGATATTGTCACAAGATTTGAGTGCTTTTTTTGTCGAATTTTAACTCTTTTTCTGCATATAGTGTCACATGCAAAACAGTTGAAACAACTACTGAAGAAAGAAATTTGTGTTTTATCGGAAGCGACAACATACATATTCCCTCATAGAAATGGATGAGATAGACATGAAAGTGAGTTTATATTATTTGATACATCCAGCTAACAGTAATTCGCGTGAGAATTCAGTATTATCGCAAGAGTTTAGTGCTTATTTTTGTTGAATTTTTAAGTCGTCTTCTGCATGTAGTTTCATAGAGGACCAAAGTATGGCAGGTAGTGTATATTTAGAAGCAAAGTTGGAGGTGGGGCATGTTACTGCAAAATTACTGTGTCCCTGAGGCAGGTTTTCTCTATGGGGCCAATTAGGTCTATATGTAGGCTATTCAGGGCCACTGAGTCTAGGGTGGCACAAAGCCTTGTTTGTGAGTAGTAGAGGACTAAAGTACGGCAGGTAGGGTATATCTAGAAGCAAAGTTGGAGGTGGGGCATGTTACTGCAAAATTACTGTGCCCCTGGGGCATGTTGTATCTATGGGAGTGATTATGGCTATGTGTGGGCTTTTCGGGGCCACTGAGTCTAGGGTGGCACAAAGCCTTGTGTATGAGTAGTAGAGGACTAAAGTATAGCAGGTAGGGTATATCTAGAAGCAAAGTTGGAGGTGGGGCATGTTACTACAAAATTACTGTGAACCTGAGGCATGTTTTCTACATGGGAGTTATTAGCGCTATGTGTGGGCTATTCAGGGCCACTGAGTCTAAGGTGGCACAAAGCCTTGTTTGTGAGTAGTAGAGGACCAAAGTATGGCAGGTAAGGTATATCTAGAAGCAAAGTTGGAGGTCAGGCATGTTACTGCAAAATTAATGTGCCACTGAGGCATGTTGTATCTATGGGAGTTATCAGGGCTATATGTGGGCTATTCAGGGCCACTGATTCTAGGGTGGCACAAAGCCTTGTTTGTGAGTACTGGAGGGCCAAATTACGGTAGGTAGGGTATATCTAGAAGCAAAGTTGGAGGTGAGGCATGTTACTGCAAAATTGCATGTTGTCTCTATGGGGCTAATTAGGGCTATGTGTGGGCTATTCAGGGCCAGTGAGTCTAAGGTGGCACAAAGCCTTGTTTGTGAGTAGTAGAGGACCAAAGTATGACAGATCGGTATATCTAGAAGCAAAGTTAGAGGTGGGGCATGTTACTGCAAAATTACTGTGCCCCTGAGGCATGTTTTCTCTATGGGGCTAATTAGGGCTATGTGTGGGCTATTCAGGGCCAGTGAGTCTAAGGTGGCACAAAGCCTTGTTTCTGAGTAGTAGAGGACCAAAGTATGGCAGGTAGGGTAAATCTAGAAACAAAGTATGAGGTGGGGCATGTTACTGCAAAATTACTGTACCCCTGAGGCATGTTGTCTCTATGGGGCTGATTAGGGCTATGTGTGGGCTATTCAGGGCCACTGAGTCTAGGGTGGCAGAAAGCCTTGTTTGTGAGTAGTAGAGGACCAAAGTACGACAGGTAGAGTATATCTTGAAGCACAGTTGGAGGTCGGGCATGTTACTGCAAAATTACTGTGCCCCTGAGGCATGTTTTCTCTATGGGAGTTATTAGGGCTATGTGTGGGCTATTCAGGGCCACTGAGTCTAGGGTGTCACAAAGCCTTGTTTGTGAGTAGTAGAGGACCAAAGTACGACAGGTAGAGTATTTCTAGAAGCAAAGTTCGAGGTGAGGCATGTTACTGCAAAATTACTGTGCCCCTGAGGCATGTTTTCACTATGGGGCTAATTAGGGCTATGTGTGGGCTATTCAGGGCCAGTGAGTCTAAGGTGGCACAAGGCTCGTTTCTGAGTAGTAGAGGACTAAAGTACGGCACGTAGGGTATATGTAGAAGCAAAGTATGAGGTGGGGCATGTTACTGCAAAATTACAGTGCCCCTGAGGCATGTTTTCTCTGTGGGGCTAATAAGGGCTATGTGTGGGCTATTCAGGGCCAGTGAGTGTAAAGTGGCACAAAGTTTTGTTTGTGAGTACTGGAGGGCCAAAGTACTCCAGGTAGTGTAAACCTAGACACAAAGTATGAGGTGAGGCATGTTACTGCAAAATTACTGTGCCCCTGAGGCATGTTGTCTCTATGGGGCTAATTAGGGCTATGTGTGGGCTATTCGGGGCCACTGAGTCTAGGGTGGCACAAAGCCTTGTTTGTGAGTAGTAGAGGACCAAAGTACGGCAGGTAGTGTATATTTAGAAGCAACGTTGGAGGTGGGGCATGCAAAATTACTTTGTCCCTGAGGCATGTTGTCTTTATGGGGCTGATTAGGGCTATGTGTGGGCTATTCAGGGCCACTGAGTCTAGGGTGGCACAAAGCCTTGTTTGTAAGTAGTACAGGACCAAAGTACAGCAGGTAGTGTATATTTAGAAGCAAAGTTGGAGGTGGGGCATGTTACTGCAAAATTACTGTGCCACTGAGGCATGTTGTCTCTGTGTGTCTGATTAGGGCTATGTGTGGGCTATTCAGGGCCACTGAGTCTAGGGTGGCCACAACGCCTTGTTTGTGAGTAGCACAGGGCCAAAGTACGGCAGGTAGTGTGTATTGAGAAGCATAATTGGAGGTGGGGCATGTTACTGCAAAATTACTGTGCCCCTGAGGCATGTTGTCTCTATGGTTCTAATTAGGGCTATGTGTGGCTGTTCAGGGCCACTGAGTCTAAGGTGGCACAAAGCCTTGTTTGTGAGTAGTAGAGGACTAAAGTACGGCAGGTAGTGTATATCTAGAAGCAAAGTTGGAGGTGGGGCATGTTACTGCAAAATTACTTTGTCCCTGAGGCATGTTGTCTCTATGGGGGTGATTAGGGCTATGTGTGGGCTATTCAGGGCCACTGAGTCTAGGGTGGCACAAAGCCTTGTGTATGAGTAGTAGAGGACTAAAGTACGGCAGGTAGGGTATATCTAGAAGCAAAGTTGGAGGTGGGGCATGTTACTGCAAAATTACTGTGCCCCTGAGGCATGTTCTCTCTGTGTGTCTGATTAGGGCTATGTGTGGGCTATTCAGGGCCACTGAGTCTAGGGTGGCACAAAGCCTTGTTTGTGAGTAGTAGAGGACCAAAGTACGGCAGGTAGTGTATATTTAGAAGCAAAATTGGAGGTGGGGCATGTTACTGCAAAATTACTTTGTCCCTGAGGCATGTTGTCTCTATGGGGCTAATTAGGGCTATGTGTGGGCTATTCAGGGCCACCGAGTCTAGGGTGGCACAAAGCCCTGTTTGTGAGTACTGGAGGGCCAAATTATGACAGGTAGTGTAAACCTAGACACAAAGTTGGAGGTGGGGCATGTTACTGCAAAATTACTGTGCCCCTGAGGCATGTTGTATCTATGGGAGTGATTAGGGCTATGTGTGGGCTATTTAGGACCACTGAGTCTAGGATGGCACAAAGCCTTGTTTGTGAGTAGTAGGAACCAAAGTATGGCAGGTAGGGTATATCTAGAAGCAATGTTGGAGGTGGGGCATGTTACTGCAAAATTACTGTGCCCCTGAGGCATGTTGTCTCTATGGGACTGATTAGGGCTATGTGTAGGCTATTCAGGGCCACTGATTCTAGGGTGTCACAAAGCCTTGTTGGTGAGTACTGGAGGACCAAAGTACACCAGGTAGGGTATACCTAGACACAAAGTTAGAGCTAGGGCATGTTACTGCAAAATTACTTTGTCCCTGAGGCATGTTGTGTCTATAGGGCTAATTAAGGTCATGCGTGGGATATTTAATTAGGTCCACAAGGTTTACACTTGGATGTTTTGTCCCCTTTATGCGTAATATTATTTTTTAGGCTATATATATTAATGGCTGGATATTCCGCTAGCCCAATATTGGGCCAGCCCAATATTGTGCTAGCCTAATATTGGGCTGGCAACATATTGGCGAATATGAGGCTAGCCCAATATTGGGCTAACTTCACACGGGTAAAGTTAATAAACAAAGTAGCAGACGATTCTGAGTGGGCGGGACCGGAAAAAGAATAATAAACGCTAAAAAACGCCACCTCGAGAATCAATAATACACTCGAATCAATAATACTCGGCGATACCTCCGGGCCATTGCATTCCCCCCCCCCTCCATCGCCGCATTACTTGGACTGTCGGCGCTGGCCATCTACCCCTCCTCCTTTCTTCTCAATTAAAATTAACGTCGCCACTATCAGTCCAAGCGGCGATGTAATCGCCGCTTTTGTCCAACTTTTAGGAAGTGCCAATTAAGGAAACATATATTATTGTCATTTTTCACCATTTAAAAATCACTTCCTGGTTTCGTTTCCTACGTTTGTTTTTACCCACTTGACCCTTCAAGGACGTTTGCATGAGCATGCACAGACGAAACCGTGATTTGGCTTATGTCCTTACTTCCTTCACCTGGCTGACCATCACTCATAAACTTTTAAGGAAAATTACTATTAGCTTCTTTTTTAACACTCATACATGCTATAATTAAGGCAAATGCATTATATGTATTATAATCATATTACATCACCTGGTATGCAGATGCATAAAAGTAAAAACAACAAACACCTATCTCGACGAGACTCCATGTTTGTTTACATTAGAATCAAGGATATAACTAAAATGCGTACTACTATGGCGCGTTTTATATTTGGAAAACTATGTGCGGGCGATAACTTAAGCCAAAATATCAAAAGCAAAACAGGGTACATAGCACTGTGGAATCCACAATCAAACCAAGTTATTACTTTTAAAGTTTCCTATGCGACAAGCTCACCATACTGCTATGTAGAAACAGTCCGGTGAGAAAGCTAAATTGGAATTCAGCAGTAGTACTTACAGTGGTAAAAAATCACTTTAAGTGGAAATGTGGGTGCAGTCTATATATCACAAATAACAAATCAAGAATTTTAAATTTTTGGTAATATACAGTTTATTTTCCACGTAATATTTTATAATTAGTGCACATTACCTCGTATATAAGCTACTGGTTTACATTGCATTGGTTAGAGTTTGAAGTAAGGATGACTACAAAAGCCACAGACTGGTATCTGGTTCTGTGTTATAGGTTCACGCTAGTACAAAGGATGACTTACCAACTTATTTCATATAGTAATAAGAATGACCTTTGCAATCTCTACTGGTTAGTGTGTAAGGTAGGCTTTTCAACTGAGAGTGTTTTACTGTTAAGGATGAAGTTTAGGTATTGCGTTCAAAGGGTATTCCTATTACCACGGTGCTGTTAGATTTCTGAAGTTTTTGATACACCATAGCTTATAGTCTGATTTCAGTAGCTATTTATTTTTTTATTTTATTATAGTGACATGTATATATTTTACACAAACAATAAATACAGCAAATATAAATATATATATATATATATATATATATATATATATATATACCCAGCCCTCTATTGGGCTTATAAGTCAATTTGAAACTACCAGTAAAATAAAATGTTGTGATGATGGGACATTTTCCAGAACATTATATAGAGCAGAACAGACAAGAAAACACATGTAAGTAGGCAAAGTAATATGATTACTTACAACATTCCCTGGTTATATACCTGTCTGACAGATTCCAAGCATGTCCAAATTTGCTTTTCTCTGTCAGAATTTCTTACATTTGCAAACTCAAAACAATGTACAAAATATCAGCACTTGTTATAACTTACCCTCCAAATATTCACATTTTATTCTGTAATGTCATAAAAAGCTTAGTTATACAAATATAGATATCCCTGCATATTTAACACTGCTGCTAAATGCTTACAGAACCTCAACACAGGTTTTGAATCTTAGTTATTCCGTGTCACTTGCTCAATTAAAATATGACATTGCAATCCTGAAAATATTTTCTTGGAAGTACCAAGTTTCACATACCCACAAACCCGAAGTTAACTTTAGCAATAGTTTTTCCTACAATTCTACTAAAACATTGATCTTCTTTTGGATATTTATATTGCGCCACCATACCAGCATTTCCCCCAAAGCCTACCAATCTACTTCAATTTATCACAATGTATTTCTGCCAAGTAAAGCTTTACCAGTCTGAATGCCTTTCTAGAAATGATGTATTGATGGTTTTCGTAATAGTTTTTGTGATATTGTTAGTTTAGATAACAATATCAGGGTTATACAATAGCATAGCAGTGGTAATTATTATCCCACTTGTAGTTGATTTTATATGGATATAATGATTTGATAATAATCTTAATCCTAGCTTTTAAATAACTTAAACAATATCCTAGAAAAATATACACTGTATTGAAATATGAAAGAGTTAATTCCCACAGAAAAACACTTGCACTTATACCGTATGTTACAACTGTAACATAACAACAGAGTAACTGAAAACGTGTGTAGCCTTGAAAGTAGCAAATTATGAGGTAATTTTGAAAATGACGTTAACCGGTATTGTCGTGTATGCACTGCAATTAGTTTAGTATCTTCCATTTATATTTTCGCGGTGAATTTCGTGTACGGCACCTAAAGGCTGTTTGTACGACCTTAACGTGTAAATTTATGTCCGACAAACTGTGATATTGTGCTTTTGCCAATTTTAATATTTACAGTAACTAGGTCTATTCTGTTTGGGGCCTGCCAAGCCGATGTATAAAGTCAATCACTTATGGTGTTTCTATCATTAGTAGACAGTACCTCGGCTCTACTTTATAGATACCGGTTTTCGATATATTCATGTTTTCGATCATTTAAAATATAAACTCTCAGCATTGTTTTTGGATGGCATTTTTACAATATTTTAAAATGACTATGCAGTCACATTGAACCAGCGAATTTGAGGATTTATTATTGTTGGTTGTGTTGGTTGTGATATTCAGCAATGTCCATTTACGTTGTCATATCGAAAACCCGTCCATCATGGATACTTGTGTGTAGACCCGTGGCACGACCCCACACCCCACATAAAACTAGAGATTTGCATAAAATAATTTTCTGTTGAATAAAACTTGATAAAATGACTCAAAATGGTTTGATATATTTAAAAGCAGTTTATATTAAGCCAAGGACATAACAAATACAATATGTGTATAATATATATGACATTTTATACAGCTTTTATAACAAAAGAGCATTTTCAAATTTTTGGAGAAATGGTCCAAAAAGTATTGCAAATGAGGAAATGTAATTTATTTTTTTGTCAAATATGTTTGCATGTTGGCTGACAGTTAAGGTTAATGTGACAAAATAGTTGTGGGAACAGTTGTGTGTATAATTTTTATGGTATTTTGTGTTTTATGCAAATCTCCAGTTTTATGTGGGGTCGTGCCACGGCTCTACACGCAAGTAAGTCGAGCCGAGGTAACCAGGTCTAAATCAATTGATATTAAGCTAAGGACACAGTAAATACAGCATTTGTATAAAATACATGCTATTTTACACAATTTTTATAAGAAAAGAACATTTTCAAATTTTTAGAGAAATGGTCAAAAAACATTGAAAATGAGGAAATGTCTTTTATTTTTAGTTAACTGTGTTTGCACGTTGACTGTTGAAGGAAATATAACAAAGTAATTGAGGGAACAGTTGTTTGTACACATTTGTGTGGAATATGTGTTTTATGCAAATCTCCAGTTCTATGTGGGGTCGTTCCACGGCTCTACACACAAGTAAAGTAGAGCCGAGGTAACCACGTCTATGTATGCATAAGTTCAGCGTACTAAGTAAAGGAGACTAATAAAGAGCGTTTGTTCTCACTGAATAAAATTATTTAAAACCAACCTCATAATATTAAGGTACATTGAAAAATATGACTTAATAAAGTAAATAAACCAAAAACTGCTGCATTAGACTTCTAAGATTTTTTTTTTCAACAGAAGTTCAAACTTAGGTTTGAAAATGCAGACACCTAACACCACCACTTTCATTGGGATCAACAAGATGAAAGATTTGTTACAAGATGATCAATTATCCTCGATGGACGGGTTTTCAATATGACAATGTAAACAGACATCTAATTCTAATAGCACTTTTATAGCGCTTAATCTCTGTCAAAAAGACAGACTCTAAGGCGCATCACACAAAAACATTGCTCAATATTCATAAACCAGAGACATTGCAGGGGTCAGCACTGCAGAGAAGGCAGGAGGAGATTGGAAATTTAGGGTGGATATGCTTTTCCAAAGAGGTATGACTTCAAGGAGTATTGAAACAAACATAAACAAATTTTCAGACACATAGTAACAAAATTAAATTGCCAAAGTCTCTGGTTCAGTGTGACTGCGCATTCATTGAAAAATATTATGAAAACATCATCCAGAAACAGAAGTGTGAGCTTTAAGTTTGAATGATCAAAAATGTGAATATATCGAAAACCTGTACATTGGCTGTGTGACTTGCCGTTTCAAAAGCTTTGGCCGTTTCGAAATGGCCATGGCCGTTTTGATACCTTTGCAAGGTTTAGAAATGGCTTGGCCATTTTGTAACGGCCAAGCAGACCTGGGGCGATTACTTTGAAAAGTATTCGAATACGATTACGAATACTTTCAATTTTCATGATTATGAATACGATTATGATTACACCATTTTCAAAAGTATTCGATTACGATTATGATTACTTTTTTGAAAAGTATTCGATTACATTTACGAATACACTTCGATTACTTTTGAAAAAATTAAATTTTTTATAGAAGTGATTTAATGTTTACAATTTGCTCTATATCCCCCACATTTGTCCAGTGTCACTTCAATGTGGTCACAAAAATCAAACTTTTGTTTAAAACAAGTCCTATCTTTATTTCTTGCAAATGTTTGTCAAAGGATTAATTTTAACACTAACATGAGAGGTATTATACCCCATACTACTCCCATAAGTCATGTGACAATGTGTCATGTAATCAATTCATCCAAGGCAAAACTAATCGTAATTTAACTTCAGTTTATAAGTGAGGTGATGAAATTTCATGGCCGGGCCAAGTGATAGATTTGGCCATTTCGAAATGGCCAACTATTCCTCTTGCCGTTTTGATACCTCACCAGTTTGACATTGGTGAACAGGTTTGTTTTGTTGCTTTTAAGTGTAACAGTTGTAATACAATAAAAACTTATATATTTATTAGAACTGCGTTTGGTTTATTGTTAAACATATATAGAACAGAACATATAACAACATTTATTAGTGCATACAAAAACTTTTACCTACATACATCAACTGTATACCTAATTAACATGATAAAGTTAATTACATTCACTGTTTAATTACACATGTTTGCATTGTCCACAGTGCCATTCCACCTCAGTGTCCTCAGTATGCACACATTCCCTATGAAATCACTGGTTACAGTTCTGGCATTCTATCATTGGGGAGCTATCATCTATACCACGACACACACAAAATATCTCCAGGATGAAAATCGAGATGACCCTCTTGTGGTTCACACTGACATCAGCAGGAAATGGCATCAGTTGTCCTTTACATAGACCATCCCTCAGATGTTTGCCTGCACCATAGTATCCGAGTTCACATGGATCTTGTCTGTGGGCTAAGGATGTGGCAAATGCAGCAGCATGTATCCCACAGCTGAAGGAATCCCTTTGCCTCTGTAAATTCATGGTGTGGAGCAGGAGCTTATCACCAGAAGGATGGCAAAAGTAAGCTATATCTCACTTAAAACTTGTGGAGAATGTTGTGCCATGTAATAAATCCTAAACTGCTACTGATCCCTCTGGCATCCCTATTGAACTGACAGTAACCCAATGGCAAGCATCCTTGTTGAAGATCTGTATAAAATCACTGATGGGATTTTTCCAGGTGTGATTGATCTGCAGGATTGGATCCTGAAGCCCATCTATGTGTGCATTGGCCATCTTCATTAGCTCAGAAACTTCCCTCATATGTAAATCTGTCAGCCACTCCTTTCTTTCAGTTGCCCTTAAATAGTGATATAGTGGAAGTTTATCTTTGTCTGCAGAGGGTGTTGCTGCAGGAATGACTTGAATGGCAGTGGGTGGTACACTGGTAGCCGTTCTTGTGGCAAGTATATCTATTTGTGTCACATTTTCCCATGCAGTCACACCTCATCCGTAAAAATTTGTTTTTGGGAACATTTTCCTGGCAGCCTCTCTCAGGGAAATCTCTTCTTCCTTGATTGTGGTCAATGAAGTTCCATTGAAAGGCGTCAGATCTCCACCCCTGTATTTGGACTTCAACACACCAAACTCTGTGGCCAGTGTTTAGTGGACATCTTTTTCTCCTGCTGAGCCTATAACCAGACAAAGAAGTCTTTGTTTGTCTGTTGATGTCTTGTCCAGTTTCGGAATGCCTATTGTCACTGTATCACCAACAGAAAAAGTTCTGAAATTTTGGCCATGCTTCTTTAAGTACAATGATTTCATCTTGGCTGCGCTTTTTTCTTTTGCCCTGAAAGCCTCTCTTCTCTTTTGGCCCTGTGGTTTGGTGGGGATGTGGAGGCAGTTCGTTTCCTGGTGGTATTCACATCTAGAACCTCTTGTATCTCATCATCAAGGACCTCAATAACTGTGTCTGGCATATCACTAACATCCTCTGGCAAGTCACTAGAGGCCTTGGGCACCTCACTAGCGACCTCTGGTACCTCACTAGTGTCAGTGACTGGAACTCCTGTGTCTGGCACTTCAGGTACCTCACTGGCAACCTCATTGGTGACCTCTGACTCAATGGATGGTACTCCTGTGCCTGTCATGTCTGGCCCTTCATTGGCGTCCTCTGGCAAGTCAATGAAGGTGTCAGGTACCTCAATGGCGACCTCTGGTACCTCACTAGAGACCTCTGGTACTTCACTGGAGTCATCTGATATATTTGGAACAGTATCTGCCATTTTTTTCCCGGGAGCAGGGACAGGTTGTAGCCTGTGTAGAACATCACTGATGAAGTCTCTGCCATTGTCAGAATGGAATATCCGGGGGAGTCCTAGGTATGCAAATACTCACTCCTGGATGGCTGTTGACACTTCCTGTGCTAACTTTGTTTTGAGTGGAAACAAAATGTGGTATTTGGTGAAATGATCTTCCACATGCCCTGTAATTGTAGCCACCATCTGGACATCTGCGAAATCAATCAGGTCAGCTTGGATCCGCACTAGGCAGTCCCTCTGAACAATAAATCCACATTAAAATAAATTACATTTTATACATATAAAAACACATGTTATAGAAAAATTTAGAAATCAGGTGAGGTTTCAAAACGGCCAGCTTATTGATTTGGCTATTTTCAAAAACCAGGTTTTGAACTGGCCAGGCCGTTTCAAAACCAAGGAAGGATTTAAAACTGCCAAGTAAATAATTTGGCCGTTTCAAAACAGCCAGGAACAGCTATACATCTATCGAACAGATTTTATATTAGTTGTATTATAATAAACTGGATGGTTTGCTTCTGTATTTAGTGTTTATTTCAGAAAATATAAAAATATATCTGCTTAAAACACATTGCACAAGTATTTTTGTAGAATATATTAAAAAAAAGGGTGTTTGTGTATTTGCTAATTCATATGAAGTTTGCTATGTGCGATAAAGCTGTCAATGCTGACCGTTTACATTTGCATATCGAAAACCTGTCCATCGAGAATATTATATATATATATTCATCATTGTCTGTTTACGTTGTTTACATCTATATTGAAAACCCATCCATCAAGGATATTCTTTGGGCTATCTATAACACATTTCACTGTATTATGGAGACAATTTTATGATTTAATTTTCCAGGTGGTTTGATGGAAATTGTGGCTCAGCAAAAGGGGTGCGATTACTGCAATGCCTAGATTCCTTGCAGTAAATTACCTTCAGGAGGTAATACCTAGATAAGTGATATTCTTTTTAATATTTTATGATGGAGTCAGTATGGTGTTCATATATAACTTCATCATATAAAGCAGGTGATCATGCATATACAGAGGTGGCCAGTCTCATGGACAGGGCAGAACAGACAGCAAAACTTTTTTTTTTTTTTTTAGCAAAACTTGTTGCCTGTTGTACTGTGTAGCCCGTAAGACTTTCCACGCGGGACGCTTTTTTGTATATGGGAGAAGTGACTCGCCGGATCCGCATTTTCTTTTCGCAATAGCTTCACAGCCATGAGGCCGATTTTTTTTCATATTTGGCAGGTGTATGCAGTAGGCCTGGGAATTTTTTCTGAATATGCTGCTATGATATTTTCAACAATCAGAGAGGTCACATGACCAAAAATGTGTTTTCGGAAGGGCATCCTTGTCCGGATGATAACTTACAAAGCATTTTATCTATCCACGTGAAATTTAGCAATTATCTTCCGCATATAAAGATCTGGGCGACATTAAATTTTGGCAGGGATAGGTTAAGAAATGACTGAGTTATTGATGATTAATTAAGCATTAACAATTTTCTAAACACGTAAAACACAAAACTGCTTGTATCGTTAACCGTGTGAGATAGAGCGATATCGTCGAAATTTTCGACCCACAGGGTATCTAAAGAAACTACTCTCTCCAATTTTCCAAAAATTGTCCAAAAAATTTTCAACCCACAGGGTATCTAAAGAAACTACTCTCCAATTTTCCAAAAATGGGGGTCATATTCAATTTTTGACAAAAAATGCAAAACACAAAATTGGAAATATGGGCTCATAAGGTACACATATAGAACAATACTAAGTGATATGAGTACTTTTGAAACCATTTTCTTCATAAAATAAAAATTTATCAGTGCGATTTCGGCAAAATTTTTGACCTACAGGGTATCTGTGAAGACTAGCCTTTCCAAGTTTCAGTAGTACTTTTTGAAACCATTTTCTTCATAACATAAAAGTTTACTAGTGGGGATTTCGGCAAAATTTTTGACCCACAGGGTATCTGTGAAGACTAGCCTTTCCAAGTTTCAACATATATTTCACTCGCCAAAAATGGCGGCCATTTTGAATTTTCGAATTTTTTTTCAAAAATGCAAAACACAAAAATGCTTGTATCTAAAAAACCGTGCTAGTTCATGCTTTTTATCCATCACAAATTGTTTTAAAATGTTTAATCTATAGAGACAATGAAAGTACTCATTATGAATTATGTTCTACTTGTCTGAAATGTTTTATTATTGACATAAAGTTTGCATTTCTTGATTGTAGGTAGTTGTACATGCTATATTGACTGTGTATTTCAATTAGGCTGTAGTGCAGCAAAAATTACTTTTGGATCGCATGCTGATTTCTGTCCCAGATCGGTTTGAAGAAAGTCACAGCTCAGAAACAAAACGTTTCTTCATTGATCACTGGAGTGAAGGTTTGTAAGTGATAGTAACATTCACCTGCAACATTAAAAATGTTTGGGTGGGGTACGGTAGCAGCAAATTTCCACAATTGTGGCTAAATTCTAGATTTTTTTCAACTAATATATAACCCTCCATATTCTGATACAAATATGTAGTTTACACACTTACATTTGAACCAGGATGTTGGAACTTGTGGAGTTTACCTCCAAATATCAGTGTAACTTTATATATAGTGATATGGGGATAAAGGATTCTCCAGAGTGTCCTTCAATTTATTTGGTGGAAGTGTTGTTTACATCAAATTTATTTAGGCACTGTTTGGCCTTTCTTTGATAGGAAAGTAGGAATGCATAACAGTAAATTGCATTTATTCCTATCTCAGTATTCTTGCCCAGAATGAAATTTGAGGTGTGTTATAAAATTATAATATTTATCATAGCATGCCATTGTTAAAAAACTACAATTAACAAGTTATTAACCATGTCTTGTGATAAGTTATCAGACACAAGTTGCCACCTTTGGTAGATTATACAGTTTTATATATAAAGACATTAATGATATATTAATGATAATGTGTAACTTTGTATGTATGTATTTTTTTTTTTTTATACAGTTGAAAAATTCCAGGTAACACTTCAAGACCATAGGGATGATTGGAAGGATCTCCAAAAATGTTCTTTGGTATCTAAGCTGGAAAATTATCAAAGGTAACACATTTCATAGACTTTGTTGAACTATTTTTTGACAAGATTTTTAGTTTGTTATGTTAGTCATATGGCGTTCTCCGTGATGTCGACCATAGCTATGGACAAGGACAATGATTTTTGAAACTATGCTTATGATGTTGCGCCTTAGAGTCTGTCACTTCGACAGAGATTAAGTGCTATAAAAGTTGAATTAGAATTGGAATTAGTCTACTAGCTCTGATACTGGAAAGTATGTTGTGTCCTGTTTCACACTTTATTTTATATATATTTATATAACTTCATCAAAAGACCATATGGATATACCTTATCATAAACATGTTATTGATAATTTGACAGTGAAGTGATCTTTCACCAGACTGCATATGGGAGTTTTGAACTAGTGCCCAGTTCGAATCCCAATTCACAGGAGTCAATAGATGATAGTATACTGCTTAGATTGTGTGATGAAGTGGGACCTCAGACAGGAGTGGAAACTTTCAACAAAGAATCTCTTGATAATTTAGCAGGTGTGATAGTTTTCTAAAGCTTTGGATACTGTTTTAATCAAGTATATGGATATTCCAGTTGACATTAAATGAAAAAAAAAATCACTGAAGAAATTAAATTATTGGTGTTTCCTTGAACAACTAGAAATCCCAGACACATTTAACACATCGCATATAATGTTTTGGTGTCCAAACTCTTCTCAACATTTTTCCAGAAGCATTCTGGTGATTTTGATATGTCTGTTATATATTTTCATTGTCCATGTATGATGTATGTTAATTTTCTAACATGAGCTGCTTTTGTTGATGTAGGCTAGTCTTAAAATTGCTCTCAATGGGTTCACTTATGCCGTCATAGCAAATATTTTTGGATATTCAGTGTCAGCTTATGTCAAAGCAATCTGAAATTTAGACACAATGGCGGCAGTGTACAGAGTACTTTCCAATGGAAAAACTTGTTCAGCCGTTTGGCAATTGCAATATGTTTTGCTTATGCTGTTTCACACAAACAAAGTTTGTGTAATATGCTAAAGTAATATCCAGTATTATTGTTATTATTAACGGCAACATTTTCAAAATAATGGGGGAACACTAAAGTAAAATGTATTGATAATATATGTTTTAGATATTTCTGGTTTGCTGGAAGAAACACTGGAGATTAATCAATTGAATAGCTACCTTGAGAATCAAATAAGTGTAAAAGAATTAGTGAAAAAGATTAAATTAAAGGTGGTTAGAGATCCCTTTGTCACACAAGATGGCAAAGACATTAGTGAGGAACATATTTTCAGGTGAGTGAGGGATTAAACCTTCAAAATATATTTAAAATATTTATTATAAAATTTTATGTTCCAAAAAAATGTAACTTGAACTAACTTCACAGGTGGTTATTTGCAGTTTGTAAAGTTTGTCTGCAAAACTTTAAAAATCTGCGAATTGCAAGAAGTTAAAAAATATTTGTTATCAGTAACTACATAATGTGCACCAAATTTTCTCCCGCCAGGTGGGAGAGTCTGAAACACCTCTTTTGTGTCAGTGACTCCGTATGTGTGTGTCACCCAGTTTTCTCTAACATGGAGGACTGTGGTATCTTTTTGCTTAAATTATTTTGTCTTAGTTTCTTTATATCTTCCATTTTTCACTGCATTTGCAGATCGAATTCCATAGCTAAGTGAGTAATAGCGCTTGTAGCTACTTTAAGTAAATTGCCTTAACTTCAAATGACTGCATGCAGAGCTTTTGCAAAAATATGCGGTTGAGCCACTTTCTCTGTATCTTTGAGATGGCAGTCCTGCTTTAGATGTCTACCTCAAAAGCTAAATGAGTAATATATATTTTATGTTTTAACGGTGACCACAACAACTAATTGGCTTTGTTGTTTGTAACTCTTGTAGTTACAGTGCTCAGCTATTTATCTCCGACGGGAGATTATAATTTGCACCATGTGTGTGCGTACGTGCGTGCGTGGGTCACACAGTATTCTCTGAAACTACTACAGTTACACATTTTTGGTAAATTACTTGTCCTAATGAATTTTTACGCTCTTCAATATTTTGCGGGTTTGTTGAACTGTGGCCTACTTTTGAGTGAGAATGGCACTGTTGGGCGCGAAGTACCAATTTGCGCGATCTCGAGATTTTACTTGCGCGATTTTGTCATCAAAAGATCGCGCGCCCATCTCGAGATTGCTCAAGCAATCTCGAGACGGAGCTGCTCCAACTCACAATGATATTTATTTCTTGATTTTCAAAAAGTCTTTGATTTGGTGAATAGAATAGAGAGGCCACAGCTAATCCAATTATATTGTTACAATGTATCAATTGGTGGAGAATCAATTACAAACAGAGAAGCCACATGTAATCCAATTAGCTTGTTACAATAAGGGTGTTAATCAGGGGTCATCAAGTGAATTAATTGCAAAGGGAGAAGCCACATCTAATTGAATTGGATTATAACAATTCAGGGTGGTTATCAGGGTCTTATTAAATGAAGCTACAAAAAGGTGCTGGACATGGTTCAGAAGCAATATTACGGTATAACAAGGTCCTATGTACAAGAATTTTGCACAGCATGTGTAGTCTGTTGTGCCATGTCAAATGGTTTTCGAGTGGGTGAATTCCTAGGAATTAAGTCTGCCAATGCTGTAGTAAATTTAAGTGACTTTAAGTAATACTTAAAGTGCTGGATAATATAGGACAATAAAGTACTTGTTGAACTGATCTGATATACTGATGTATGTGTATAATATGTTTGCAATATGTAATATGTTTGTTTAATGTTTAATACCTGTTTTAAACCTGTTTTATACTCACTCAAATGTCCTAATAAAGTGAAAATCATCCAATCACTGACCACCCCAGAAATGAATCCAACCAATAATATCTCACGATTGTGTGATAAAAATCATTGTGAGTTGGAGCAGCTCCATCTCGAGATTGCTTGAGCAATCTCGAGATGGGCGCGCGATCTTTTGATGACGAGATCACGCAAGTACCATCTCAAGATCGCACGGATCGGTACTTCGCGCCCAACAGCACTTTTACCAAATATAATTATATCACTTATATCTCTCAAACTATTGCATTTAAAGTATTTTGTTCCAATATGTTGTTCAGCTACTTTCTCCACAGCTACAACATGGTCAGTAGTTTGGAAGTGTATCTCCATAGCTAAGTGAGTAATAGCTACTTTGTCAACTTTTAATGATAACCATAATGAGTAAATGGCTTATATCTTCAAAAGTGTTGCAGCTACACAATTTCTCTTAAATATGTTGTTCATCTACTTTTTTGTGAACTGTAACATATTTAAGTTTCACAACCGTTGCTTAATGTACAAGTGAGTAATGGCTACTTTATTGCTACTTTTAGTGCAAATGTGAAAAATCACAAATATCTCACAAACCATAAGAGATAGAGCAATTTCGAGTGAATTTTTTACCCACAGGGGGGAAAGGGAAAAAATTTCAATTTTCGCCACTTTTGGCGGCCATCTTGGGTTTTTGCGGAAAATGAAAAAGTGTGAATATCTCAAAAATTGTACGAGATAGAGCGATTTTAAGCAAATTTTTGACCCCCAGGTTAGTACAACAGTATTCTGTGCCTAGGAGAAAACTTTCAGTTTTCACCACTTTTGGTGGCTATCTTAGATTTTAGCGGAAAATGAAAAATTGTGAATATCTCAGAAAAGGTATTTCTTCCCCTGTAATGCTCGGCGGGAGATACATACCACAGCAGTGGTCTTGTTTTTTATGTTCTGTGTTGTGGCAGATTTTCAGAGCTGTAGCTCCATACCTGAATAATAGCTACTTTGATGGTTTAACATTGAGCAAATCACTTATAACTGTACAAGTGTTAAATTAAGAACTACTTTTTGATGTTCTGTGTCATGGTGAATTTTAAGAGAGGACTTGCAGTATGAGAGTGGCCTTGAGAAAAGTGAACTGAATCACCAAGAAAACCTAAGCCATACTAAAGAACCTTTCTACAAAGAAACCCTGGTGGATGTACAGGTAAATGAGATGGATAAACTTTATTTGAGATTTACATCTTTTATTCTCTGTCATAATGTATTGGAAATTAAAATTAAATCAGAATATTGGGTATTTCAGTAACTAGTATTGAGGCTGTGATTGGGTGATTGGAGTCGATTTAAAAGATCTCAAGACCTTTCTGGTCCACTTGATGGTCACACACAAGGTCACACACCAAAACATGACATTACATCAAAATGTCAGAATCCTTTGTATAATGGGAGTTTGATATGATATTTCTGATTTTATAAAGATATAACAAGTTTTGTTACCTTCTCAACTATTTAAATTAGGGGTGAATTGATTGCAATGGTGTCTCGGTATTGAAAGCATTTTACTGAAATACCAAGACATTTTACATGGCCATCTCGCTTGCAACACATATAATGAAAGGAAAACTTAAAATATTGGGGGGGAAAATCCTAAATCTGGAGAAATAACACACTGAATACCATATTTTTGTACATTTCAGGACTTTTATTGGGAACTATTGAGAGAAAACTTCCCTGTTTTGTAGCAAGAGCAAAATAATCCTGTGTTTAATGGTTTTAACTTTCAACCCAGAATTATGAATCACTGGGTAAAACGAATAAGGCATGTATTTTCATTGTAGAGAGACAGCATAGAGGAAAATCTGATAGCATACCAAGCAGAGAAAGCTTCATCAGTTGAAAGGAAGTTGGATGTTATGCCCAAAGATATTCTAAAATCCCTGCAGATTGAAAACACCAGTGAAAGTAAAGTTGGTTCGATGTTTAAATTTTCATTCAGTTCACTAGCAAAGGTTACTGACCAGTGAAGGCTTTCCATATCACATGCTATATTATCTTCTTCAAAATGTTTTACTTTTTATGTCAGCTGACTTTTATGTCATCACTCTGCGGCGTGGGCGTCCGCGTCCGCGTGAACAACTTCTTCTCCAAAACTACAAGGCCTAGAGACATGCTGTTTTTTTTAAAAGATACCTTATCTATCGAGGATGAAAAATTGTTCAAGGCATGCAAATCTGTCTGTTCGTCTGTTTGCTAGAGACATTACAAGGGGGGTACCCCCACCAAAAGTGTGAAAATTTCAACTTTTTATCACAATTTTCTCAGTGACTATTGCAGGGATTTCTCTCATATCTTGCATATATGTACTAGGCCAGAGGTAGATTCTCTTGTGTGAGTATGAGACCTGGATCTGTCTTACTTTTTTTTTAATAAATTTTTTTAATAATTTTTAATGCATTAAAATTCATGAAATCATGCACTAAATCACTTATAACTTCAAAAGTGTTGCATTTACAGCATTTTGTTAAAATATGTTGTTCAGCTACTTTTTTCATAGCTACAATATGGTGAGTAAGTAGGGTGTCTGTCTCAATAGCTAAGTGAGTAATAGCTACTTTTGGGCTTTTCAGTAACTTCCATTATGAGTAAAATCACTTGTAACTTAAAAACTATTGCATTTAGAGAATTTCGTATAAATATGTTATTCAGCTACTTTTGGGCCAGCTATAACATAGTTAAATTTCAGACCTGTAGCTCATGGCATAGCTGAGTAATAGCTACTTTTAGGTTATCACTGTTGAGTAAATCGCTTATAACTTGAAAACTATTGCATTTAGAGAATTTCGTATAAATATGTTATTCAGCTACTTTTGGGTCAGCTATAACATAGTAAAATTTCAGACCTGTAGCTCATGGCATAGCTGAGTAATAGCTACTTTTAGGTTATCACTGTTGAGTAAATCACTTATAACTTGAAAAGTGTTGCATTTAGAGCATTTTGTTAAAATGTGTTATTCAGCTACTTTTTTCATAGCTACAATATGGTGAGTAAGTTGGGTGTCTGTCTCAATAGCTAAGTGAGTAATAGCTACTTTTGGGCTTTTCAGTAACTTCCATCATGAGTAAAATCACTTGTAACTTAAAAACAATTGCATTTAGAGAATTTCGTATAAATATGTTATTCAGCTACTTTTGGGCCAGCTATAACATAGTAAACTTTCAGACCTGTAGCTCATGGCATAGCTGAGTAATAGCTACTTTTAGGTTATCACTGTTGAGTAAATCACTTATAACTTGAAAACTATTGCATTTAGAGTATTTTGTTTCAATATGTTATTCACCTATTTTGGGGTCAGCTATAACATAGTGAAGTTTCAGACCTGTGGCTCATTTCATAGCTGAGTAATAGCTACTTTGAAGTTCTCACTGTTGAGTAAATCAGTTATAATTGGAAAACTATTGCATTTACAGAAATTTGTGCAAATATGTTATTCAGCTACTTTTGGGTCAGCTATAACATAGTGAAATTATAGACCTATAGCTCATGGCACAACTGAGCAATAGCTATTCTCAGGTACTGACTGTTGAGTAAATCAGCTATAACTTGAAAAATATTGCATTTGGAGTATTTTGTTAAAATATATTGTTCACCTACTTTTGGGCCAGCTATAACATAGTGAAATTACAGACCTATAGCTCATGGCATAGCGGAGCAATAGCTATTTTCAGGTTCTCACTATTGAGTAAATCAGTTGTAGCTTGAAAACTATTGCATTTACAGTAGTTTGCTTAAATATGTTGTTCACCTACTTTTGGGTTAGCTATAACATAGTAAAATTTCAGACATGTAGCTCATTGCATAGCTGAGTAATAGTTCCTTTGAGGTTCTCACTGTTGAGTAAATCAGTTGTAACTTGAAAACTATTACATTTAGAGTAATTTGTTAAATATGTTATTCACAGAATTTTTGGTCAGCTATAACATAGTGAAATTGCAGACCTCTATGTCATGGCATAGCTGAGCAATAGCTACTTTCAGGTTCTCACTGTTGAGTAAATCATTGTATCCACTGGATAGCCGCAGTGTGTAGAGAGAGATTTCACCATTACTGCTCTGATGAAAAAAAATATTATAGCTAGCTTTCTTAAGTTTGCAGTATATATTAATAACCATAAAATGTTGTCTGGGAATATTTTTGGCCTCATTTTGAGAAACAAGATGGCCGCCACAGGTGTTTTTTGTCAGTCATGAAAAGTGCTTATATCTCCCTTATTATTGATCCTAGAGGTTTGGGATGATAAACCAACCTGTAGGAAATCATGGGGTGGGAATCTTTTGGTGTGGTCAGATTTGACCTTCAATGACCCCTCCTTCAAGGTCAAACAAGGATAGCCAAACTTAAAAGTGCTTATAACTCGCTTATTATTGGTCCCAGAGGTTTGGGATGGTAAACAGACAGGAAATCATGGGCTGTGAATCTGTTGATATGGTCCGATTTGACCTTGGAACCCTCCTTCAAGGTCAAATGAGGATAGCGAAAATTGAAAGTGCCTACAACTCGCTTATTATTGGTGACAGAGATTTGGGATGGTAAACCATCCCATAGGAAATCATTGGCTCGGAATCTTTTGGTATGGTCAGATTTGACCTTTGGACCCCTCCTTCAAGGTCAAATGAGGACAGCCAAGCTTAAAAGTGCTTATAACTCATTTATAATTGGTCCTAGAGGTTTGGAATGGTAAACCATAGGAAATCATGGGCTGGGAATGTATTTGTGTGGTTAGATTTGACCTTGGACCCCTTCTTCAAGGTCGAACGAGGATATTGCATTTGTAGTATTTCTTCAAATATGTTTTAACCTATTTTTTACACTTAAACAATTACCTTGTTATTTTCCTTCATAATACCATTTACAGGGCACAACTTTTTTATCCTTTTCTTCTGTCAGCTTCGGAATTTCTTTCGAACTTGCTGTTCAGTTACCATTTACTGTATTTCTGTACAGCCCTTTTCCTGATAATTATTCTGTCCTATAATCACCTTCACAAATCAAAAACACTCAGTCAGCTGACACAGTGCCCGTTCACGGGCACTCTCCTCTTGTTTCTTAAGGTTTTTAATGAAATAGTTTTCTTTTGATGTTTTATTGTGGGGAAGTAGTGACAGCCATCCAGAACCATTTTTCATAATTTGTAACTCTAACTTAGATCTGTCATGTTTGATTTCATATTCATTCTTGCTAATTGAATAAATTTATGATGAGTAGTGGTAAAAGTTAGTTGCATCCATTTATTTTCCTGGTTAGATGGGAGACAACAGATTGTGTCACTTAATTATTAGACTGCCTAGCTTGATAGAATTCAATATCATACCCCCCCTTAAATGATACAACCATTGTACATTTCTATGTAGGTTTGAATACTACAGATGCACTCCAGCAACTCAATGTGTATGGAGAGGAACTAAGAAAGGCAGATATCTTTGTTAGCAGGGACAGAAATGAGCAATGTGATTCAAATGTTTGGTCAAATCCTGTTGAACATGTCACAGAAAGTCCAAAGCATGAGAGGATTAATTCAGAAGCACTGTTTGAATCTCCAGAGGAAATGACTGCAGTTTCTGATTATGAGTCGTCAGGAGTTTTCACCCCATGGGAGAAAGCACTACCATTTTCAATATTATTAAGGTGCCATTCATAGATATTTTGTGTGTCTAGGCTATTATCATGTATGTTGCAATGCAATTGGAATGAAATATGTAAAGACTAATCACAAAGCACAAGTCTTACAAGTCATGATTCTGATTTGTTGTAAACAATAAAGCAGCTTCATTATATTCCTGGACCAAGTTCAGGGATATATTGGTTTTGAGCATGTCACGCTGTACCAGGGGAGAGATTTCCTTTTGAATCCAATAAAACTAAAGAAGTTATTAACCTAGAACTTTCAAATTTGGTAAGTTAGAAAATTTTGGCAAAGCCAAGAAGCCAATTGTGACTTTAATCTTCAGTGTGAACATATACATACTCATGCATAAAACTTATATCTTAAATTTCTTTAAGTGATTCAGAGAGTGCAAAAATCCCAAAACGGACTCTTTCTAGTCATGTTTTGGATTATTTAAGCTTGTAGCTCTGGAGATTGAATGACTTTATTATCTGACCTTTGACCCCGCTTCAAGATAAAAAAGGATCACCTCCCCAAAAATGTCTTTTATCTCCCTTATTATTGGTCCTGGCATTTAGAATGCCAAAACAACCAAAGGAAATCATGGGCTGTGAACATTTTGTGGGGTCATATTAGACTTTTAACCCCTGCTTCTATGTCATACAGAATTGATTTACCAAAAGGCCTTGTAGCTTCCCTATTATTAATCCTGGAAGATTGCAGTATGAAAATCGTGGGTTTCAAATCTTTTGACATAATCAGATTTGACCTGTGACTTTTCATCAATATACCCTTTCTGTTCATTAGACTGAATTCGTCTCCTGAGGGATATGCTACTTACCTTTTAGGATTTCATGATTAACATTTTCAAGATTTAAAAAACTTCTAAATATTTTACTATTTTAGTGATCCATCAGATAAAGATTTCTTACCTGAACAGAAGAAAGCTGAATTGCACAACAGACTTGTACACCAAGAAATAGTTTTAAATGACATGCTGACATTTACTCTACCAGGTATACCACTAACCATCAAACTTTTTGTCAAGCTGTGTTATTTTTTAATTTAAAAATACTGAAACAAATTTCTTGTACATTTTACTGTTATCAGAAAAATACTTTTGTTGAACTCTTTATGTTAATATAATGACACAAACACATCATGTTTCTATTGCACATTGGTCCAGCTTGTTCCTTTTCAAATTAAATATTTTGTTTTAGTGCCCAGTGCTTCTGTAAAGAGAGCAGAGTGTCACATCTCTAAAGCAAAAGAAAAACTGAGTCTACTCGAAGAGGAGTGCCCTGCAGAGCTGGAACTGGCTCTGTCATGGGATTTTATCTCCTCAAGTGAACAGGTGAAACATTTTTTATGTCAACGTATTGCCACAGTTTGTGTGCCAAGTTATTTTTATGACCAAGCATGATAAGTGGGAAAAACTTCAGTGACATGAATGACAAGAATGTTTAAGTTCAAAAGATAACAAGGCCGAAATTTGTTTCGGTCTACATGTGTGAGATGTAAAGCAAGCAGTAACACAAGTAGTGCACTAGAGAAGTTCACAATTCATAAAAGACCGGAGAAAAAAAATATTAAAGGGTAATCTCTAGAATCCAAGGCTCATGCTTTTAAAAAGATATAGATGTATGAGTACTTTGTGGATACGTTTTCTGTCCTGTGTTTACAACAAAACACTGTTCTCCACTGTATATTATGAGATAAAGTGAAAAAACAAAAAATTATTATTTTCACCAGGTAATGGAGAAATCATTGAAAAAGTGTCTCGGTTTCACTCGAGAACCAGCGGCGTTAGAACAAAAAAGTATTCACCCTTTACAGTTTGATCAGGAGAGTTTAGATGGTATGATTATACACATAGATCTTGGAAATGTAAAAATTTCATTTAATGGATATCACAGACTTTGGAACATGGAATAACAATTACATATGTTTTATAATCTTTAATAAATTCTTCTTATATATTTTAGAATCGTTACTAACAATAATGGAAAGAGGGAATTTTTGCTTATTTTATGCATAAAATGATTTCATCTGTTAAATTTTAATGTTTCCCACTGATATTGTGGCAAAAATTCGAATAAATAATAACTTTTGTAATGTTGTAAACAACAACCTCTAATTCTTCCCTTTACATGAACCAGATACTGTCAAGGTTAAATACTGACATTTGATTCATTCTTGTCCTGAATTTTAGAGGATGATTTTAGCATTGCCATGACAGAAATAGATGGTTTTAACGATGAATTAAAGATGCCCAAGCCTAATACAGAAAATGCAATACATGAACCAAGTCTAGGTAAATGAGCAGATCTTCTAATCAATACTGTTTAGGGCCATTTCAACACCTGCACTGAGTTGAAAAGGCGATCCAACAAAATGAATGAAAGTGAAAATACCTGCTTTGAAATAGAGATCAACAATTAAGATGTTTTAATTTTTAAAATCAGACATAAATCTATTGGTCTTTTTAAAAATATTTATGTATTATGCATACTTCACAGCAATGTATGGACCTTACTAATGACAATCATATTTTATTTTGCTTTAAAAATTTAGGTGACAAAATCCGAATTTTAAAATCTAATTTATAGAATGCAAAACAATACTTGAATTTAATGCTTGTGATATATTTTAAATATTAGATATTTTAATCTGATGTTGAAATGGCACACAATAATAATGGTGCATCATTTCAAACGGCTTTGCCAAGTAGAACCTTGTGTGTGGTGTCAAGATGACACACTTTTATGGTGTGCCGGATCAAAATGGCGGCATGGTGTTGAAATGATCCGTAACCGTTTCACAATGTTGCAATTTGTGTCTTTACAGCATTGGATAGATTCAGTTTTCTAAATACATATTTTGAAGCAGCATCCAGCTAACAGAATAAGATTTAAATTCTACGAAATAATAGATCAGATACAAATTTTTAAGATTAAATTAAACTGGACTCAATTATTTAAGGTGTATAATCATTTTAGTTGTTTAAATCAGGAGTAACGTTGATGATAAAAAATCTGATATTATGCAGCACATTTCATGCTTAAATGAATGAAGATGTAATCTTGTTATTTATTATTGTAATAATCTGTCATATATCTTGTGTTAAGACCATTTATATCATATAACAGCTAGACCATCGAATGGTAAGGAAACTTGTGAAAAGGAAATGTCAAAAGAATCTGCAAAATGGAGGGATGAGGCTCTGCAGTATGCAATTAAGGAAATAAACCCAATTGATGGATTTATATTCATCAGGTAACTGACAGGCATATCAGTTTGTGTGTGTTTTACTTTGTGTAGCCCTTCCTACTTCTATTTGATTACCCAAGAGATTCATGTTTTTGCAATAATTATGAAAATATTATGAAAATTATCCAATCAGGAGGTCGTTTTTATGTCTTCACTCTGAGGCATGTACGTACGCGTGAGCGACTTCTCCTCCAAAGCTACAAGGCCCAGAGACATGCTGTTTTTCTTTAAAGATAGCTTATCTATCTAGGATGAAAATATGTTCAAGACATGCAGATCTGTTTGTTTGTCTGTTTGCTAGAGCCATTATAAGTGAGGTACCCCTAACCCTATGTGTGAAAATTTCAACATTTTATCATAATTTGCTCATTGACTAGGAATTTCTCTCATATCTTGCACATATGTACTAGGCCACAAGTAGATTCCCTTGTGTGAGTATCAGGCCTGGATTTTTCTTAATTATTTTTTTGATTTTTTAAAATAATTTTTACCCCAGAGCCCTTAAGGGCTGTCGTGGTATTGTTTTCACCCATGATGTCCGGATGGGCGGCGGGAAAAAGTTTGTCCGGCCTGTATCTCAGAAACTGTAAGTTGTAGGAAGTTGATACTTGGTAGAGACATTGGTTAGGGGGTGTAGGTGTGCAACGTCATGGTGTGATCTTGATTTGACCTTTGACCTTGCCGTAGTGACCTTGAGTTTGAAAATCTTGTCCGGGCTATATCTCGGAAACTGTAAGGTGTAGGAAATTGATACTTGGTAGGGACATTGGTTAGGGAGTGAGGTGTGCAACATCATAGTCTGACCTTGATTTGACCTTTGACCTTGTTGTAGTGATCTTGACCTATAAAATCTTGTCCGGGCTATATCTCGGGAACCGTAAGGTGTAGGAAGTTGATACTTGGTAGGGACATTGGTTAGGGGGTGTAGGTGTGCAACATCATTGTGCGACCTTCCTTTGACCTTGCCGTAGTGACCTTGACCTATAAAATCTTGTCCGGGCTATATCTCGGAAACTGTAAGGTGTAGGAAGTTGATACTTGGTAGGGACATGAGTTGGGAGTTATATGTGTGTAGTGCATGGTATGACCTTGATTTGACCTTTGATCTTGCCATAGTAACCTTGACCTATGAAATCTTGTCCTGGCTATAGCTTGGAAACCGTAAGGTGTAGGAAGTTCATTTATTCATGTATTTTTGAATCAGTTATAACTTGACAACTATTGCATTTAGGGTACTTTAAAATATATTATCCATGTATTTTTGAATCAGTTATAACATAGTAAAATTGCAGACCTGTAACTTACGGCATAGCTGAGCAATAGCTATTTTCAGGCTCCCACTGTTGAGTAAATCAGTTGTAACTTGACTATTGTATTTAGAGTATTTTGTCTAAATATGTGGTTCATCTACTTTCGAGTCAGCTATAATATAGTAAAATTGCTGACCTGTAGCTCATTGCATAGCTGAGTAATAGCTACTTTGAGGTTTCCGTTGTTGAGTAAATCAGTTGTAACTCAAAAACTATTGCATTTATACTATTTTGTTTAAATATGTTTTCCACCTACATTTTACTCCTTAACAGTTAACTTTTGTGTCCTTTGTTCTTTCACTTCCACTCTGAAACTCAAAACACACAGTCAGCTGACACAGAGCCCATTCACGGGCACGGATTGCTTGTTTTTCATTCAGAATGCTGATAAACCATGCTGCCTTTTGGGACTGGCAGTTTGGATTAAGAACATTTCAGACTGAATCTTGTGTGTCCCGATTATATCAAAAGGGTAAATGAATCTTCCATTTTAAGTTGATCCTAGTGATCAATTAGGTCTTTGAAAGGTTTGTAACCCACTCAGGAGGAATCAGGAGCTGATTGGAATATTTTTAGGAACCTGAGTCGGATGAATTTGGGAACAATGGCAACATGTTTGGGAATGAATCAGAAGATTTCTAGACCAAATAGTAACGTCAAACAGAAAGCTATTGGAAATCTTTTGTCAAATCTACCCCTGGGTCATGAATGGTTTTATTTTTCCGGTCACAAGGTACTACTCTGGTTTATGATCCAGTTGGCATGGTGAAACACCTTACAGTCTAACTCAACATATTCCTTCCACTTAAGTAGTGTAACAACAGTACAGAAAGCATCAAATGAGCAGCAATCAAACAGCAATCAAATTCTTGATTGGGTAAATCATCTTAGTGGGCAAAGTTCATGTTTTGAGAGAGCCCTTAATGAAGCAGATTCCAGGATTAATGGATTTAGGATTAATGGTTATCTAGTACAATTAGGCTTTTCATAAATAAAGCAAAATTGCACTGATTTGGCACCACTGTAAAATGTTAATAAAATGACATGGTAGTTCATTTTCAATTTTATTTCAGAAGAAACACTTTTACAACTACACCAACAAGCAAACATCTGTCAGAAAAAGGCAAACCCAGTGATGTATCTCCAGATATTGACAATGAAATGTTTGTGTCAGAAGAAATAGATGAGGCCTTTAACAACAAACTGCAAGAAGCAAGCTTTACATCACCCACTGTTGGTAAAAAAAAAGAAATTATATTCTGATTTTAAAAATACTTTATTATCATACAGTTAATACAGATTAAAAAAAAAATGGACCTTTACATTCAGAAATTTCTAGTGCATAAAATTTGTGTTTTTTGTTCTTGTGGATTCTACTTTGGTGGAGACATACAGCAAAGTAGATTTCACCCCAGAGAGATACTGCACTAAGAAGAGCAAGATGAAAGTAATGGAAGTCGCATTTACAGGTATATATCTAAAGGACATGTCAATATTGTTGTAAGATATAAAGATAAATAATATGTGTTCAGAAATTTCAAATATGTTTGATTTGTTGCCATAAAAACTAAAAGTTGTTTACAGTTAAATACTAGATGATGAAGTTTTTCTGTTTTTTTTTTTTTTTTTTTTTAGCCTTAGCGTTAATACATCTCCACTTAAATCTGTATTAATGCATTTTTCCTTGTTTTCTAGAAGCATATATTTATGAATGTCCTCTCTGAATTGTTTTGGCATGTTATCAGCATTTTTTCGGTATTTTAAGTTCATGTAATGAAAATTTTTCTGATTTTGTATGCACATTTATAGGTGTTTTATCAGATTATTGTAAGCATGTTTATTGATGTTTTCTATTTATTTTTTGTTAGTGTGTTTATGAGAGTTTTGCTCTGTATTGTATAGGCATGTTTATGAAAGTGGTACAAGTGCTAGAAGATTCTGCTGAGCCATTTCTCAGTCTGCTGCAGTTGTCTGGTCTCATACCACGCTCACAGACCTTCACCATGTTCACTCCAGAGGTCAGTAGGTTCATCATGACTCAGCATGAAAAGGTCATCAAAGAGAGAGGAGATTCAGACATCAGCAATGGTAAGGTCCATCCACTGAATGTTTTTATGTGATTAGGGGTGTTGCGGTAGTACCGGTATCGTCGGTACGGTAAATAAATTATTGCAAACCGTCATAAGTTCAGCTACCGGTTTTCCGCTTAAAGTTCAATGTAAAGTAATTTTACTAACCTCACATACAAAATAAATGTCATAATCCACTTTCCTTTGCCTTTTACTGTAAAACAACAACCATAATGAGCCATAATTCAAAGCAAACCATATAGTTTGTCGATTAGCCAATTAGAATCGAGGACACATCTGTGTCATGTTAACAGAATTCCTGATTAAAGTATGGAAACTATTTGGTTCTCATGTTTTGTTAAATAAGAGACGGTTAACCGGTAACCGACCGGGAAGTACCAGACGTGAAACCGGAAGGAAAAAATCGCTACCGCAACACCCCTATATGTGATCATTTTTTTATAAAGACTTGTGTCCCAATTTTCATCATCGGTCAGTCGTCCATTTTTCCGACCTTTGATCAAGCCAGAATCAATTATATTACTTCCTTGTTGGTCATTCTACCATAAAACACATTATGGGATGAAGTATATGGTCCGTTTGGTAAGATTTTGGTCTTTTCTAGTGTTCTACTGAAATTGCTTACTTCCTGTAAATATGGTAGTGAACATTAACAAATCACAAATTTGTGACATGGTGCTGGGGCAATGTTAGTAAAAGTTCAATAGTTTACTTGTTGACTGCTCCGAAAACTAAGTTTTATTGCGTTAATACACCCTATCCAATGGACAATATGCTAAACCGGTCGGTGCAGACCGGCCCGCCAAACGTCAGAAAAAGACGTCCTGTGTTTCCACCGGCTGGCCGGTCCTCACACTGCACTCGCCAGGTGGCGTGTCGTACTTCCTTCCTGTCTAGACAAGCTGATGTCATAGCATCTTTTTTGTTTGGCGCATGCACTGCTTGAACGATTTTTGGAAATTGTATAATTGTTTGGAAATTTTGTGAGTTAGAAGAAGTGTTGAACTTTATAAATTGGCAAATCTCTTCCTCACATATTATAGACTATTTTGGAGTTCTCAGCTTATCTGGAACGTTGTGAGTTTGTTAGAAGTGCTGTGTTTCTTACAACCGTTGTATCACTTCCTCACGTTTTGTTACTCCATTATGTCTTCTCCTAGTCAGCGTCGGGGGGGATGCGGACATATGATGGCGGGGTTTGATCATCACGCTGTGTGCGCGCAGTGTAGAGATAAGAAGAAGGGCTCTGACCCCTGTACTAAATCTCCACCTGCTCCATGCGTGCACTGTGACGCCTTAACCCCAGAACAGAAGGACCAGCTTGCCACCCCCTCGTATAAGATTAAAAAAGAGAGGAAAGAAGCCAAGTCATCAACGCCTCAGACACTCTCAACGAATCAGACACTCTCAGTCCCACCCTTGTGAACCCGGCACTTGTGTCGGTAGTGGGGGTCGTGGATGGCCAAAGCACCTCTGGTGTTTCTGGTTTGAGTGGACCGGTGGAGAAGAAAGCAAAGAAGGCTGAGGCTAAGCATCCCACTAAAGCCAAGTCTGATAAGCCGACCAAGTCTACCTCTAGCCGACCACCGACTTCTTCAACCGACCAGGGCAAGTCTACCACCTCCACTACCGACACAAAGATTGCCGACCTTGATAAGAAGTGGTCGGACAGATTTAACCGGCTGGAAGCCTTGCTATTGGCTAAGACTCTGGACCCTCCACGAGACCTTGTATTCAGTACAGTTAAAGTTACGCCACCTCATGCTCCACCAGCTAATGTGGTCCGGACCGACCTAGTATAGGGATTGATGCTCGATCTTTCAATATCGATCGATCATCCCACAGAACTGCCGATATCGACAAACACTACCAGCATTTCAATATCGAAATAACATATAACAAACACAAAAATTTAAAAAACAATGGTAATTTTACTGCTTAAATGCATATTTATTGTATAAAATCTTTAAATGGCACATTTAGAACTGAAACAAAATGAGGTCAAGTCTGGCGCCATCTTTGTTTACATTGCCAGTGACCTACTTCCTGTTTCACGGAAGAGATATAAAACCTGACAGCTAGTACACAAGAAAGCACGAAAACTCTTGTTTAATGTATGTTTTGTTCATTTTATTAAGCGTCCCGCAAGGGACGCTTGTTTGTGTATGGGAGAGCTTCCGGCTCCGCCGGCTCCTGCGGCTCCGCCGGCTCCGCATTTTGTTTTCCTTATAACTCTGTAACCGTTAGGCGGATTCTTTTCAAATTTGGCAGGTTTAGGCAGTAGCCTTGGGGAATTTTTTTGAATATGCTGCAGTGACATTTCAACCAATCAGAGAGGTCACATGACCAAAAATGTCTTTTTTCGATGGGGAAGCTTGTCCGGATGATAACTTGAAAGGAATTTTATCAATTCACCTGAAACTTGGCAAATACATTCATTCTATTAAAATCTGGAAATCATTAGATTTTGGCATTGATTGGTCAAGAAATGGCCGAGTAATTAATGATTAATTAATCATTACGAATTTTCCAAATAAGGAAAACACAAAAATGCTTATATCTCGAAAACCGTGCTAGATAGAGCGATTTCGACAAAATTTTTGACTCGCAGGGTATCTCTGCGGAGTAGTTTTCCCAATTTTCAAAAAAATTTTATCTTGCCCAAAATGGCGGCCATTTTGAATTTTCGAAATTTTCGCAAAAATTGCAAAACACAAAAATGCTTATATCTCAAAAACCGTGCTAGATAGAGCAATTTCGACAAAATTTTTGACCCGCAGGATATGTCTGCGGGGTACTTTTCCCAATTTTCAAAAAATTTTTGTCTCGCCAAAAATGGCGGCCATTTTGAATTTTCGAAATTTTTGCAAAAATTGCAAAACACAAAAATGCTTATATCTCGAAAACCGTGCTAGTTAGAGCGATTTCGACGAAATTTTTGACCCGCAGGGTATCTCTGCGGAGTAGTTATCCCAATTTTGAAAAAAAAAATTTTCTCGCCAAAAATGGCGGCCATTTTAAATTTTCGAATTTTTCGCAAAAATTGCAAAACATAAAAATGCTTATATCTCGAAAACCCTGCAAGATAGAGCGATTTCGACGAAATTTTTGACCCACAGGGTATATCTGCAGAGTAGCCATGCCAATTTTCAAAAAAATTTTGTCTCGCCAAAAATGGCGGCCATTTTGAATTTTCGAATTTTTCGCAAAAATTGCAAAACATAAAAATGCTTATATCTCGAAAACCCTGCTAGATAGAGCGATTTCGACGAAATTTTTGACCTGCAGGGTATCTCTGCACAGTAGCCATGCCAATTTTCAGACAAAAAATTTCTCGCAAAAAATGGCGGCCATTTTGAATTTTCGAATTTTTTGCAAAATTGCAAAACACAAAAATGCTTATATCTCGAAAACCGTGCTAGATAGAGCGATTTCGACGAAATTTTTGACCCACAGGGTATCTCTGCAGAGTAGCCATGCCAATTTTCAAAAAAAATTTGTCTTGCCAAAAATGGCGGCCATTTTGAATTTTCGAATTTTTGCGCAAAAATTGCAAAACACAAAAATGCTAATATTTCGAAAACCGTGCTACATAGAGCGATTTCGACGAAATTTTTTATCTTCAGGGTATCTCTGCAGAGCAGCTATCCCAAAGAGCTTTCACTTGGTGAAGTTTCAGACCCATAGCTAATTGCTCACCTACTCAAAAAGAGTAAATGCGAATTACCTCTAAAAGTATTGCAGATGGCCAATTTTTCTCAAATAACTCATTCACCTACTTTTGGAAGAGCTTTCACTTGGTGAAGTTTCAGACCTGTAGCTAATTACTCACCTACTCAAAATGAGTAAATGCTAATTATCTCAAAAACTATTGCGGATACCCAATTTTTATCAAATAACTCATTCGTGTACTTTTGGGAGAGCTTTCACATGGTGAAGTTTCAGACCCGTAGATGATTACTCACCTACTCAAAATGAGTAAATGCGAATTATCTCTTAAAAGTATTGCAGATAGCCAATTTTTCTCAAATAACTCATTCACCTACTTTTGGGAGAGCTTTCACTTGGTGAAGTTTCAGACCCATAGCTAATTACTCACCTACTCAAAATGAGTAAATGCGAATTATCTCTAAAAGTATTGCAGATAGCCAATTTTTCTCAAATAACTCATTCACCTACTTTTGTGAGAGCTTTCACTCTGTGAAGTTTCAGACCCATAGCTAATTACTCACCTACTCAAAATGAGTAAATGCGAATTATCTCTAAAAGTATTGCAGATAGCCAATTTTTCTCAAATAACTCCTTCACCTACTTTTGGCAGAGCTTTCACATGGTGAAGTTTCAGACCCATAGCTAATTACTCACCTACTGAAAATGAGTAAATGCGAATTATCTCTAAAAGTATTGCAGATAGCCAATTTTTCTCAAATAACTCATTCACCTACTTTTGGGAGAGCTTTCACTTGGTGAAGTTTCAGACCCATAGCTAGTTACTCACCTACTCAAAATGAGTAAATGCGAATTATCTCTAAAAGTATTGCAGATAGCCAATTTTTCTCAAATAACTCATTCACCTACTTTTGGGAGAGCTTTCACTTGGTGAAGTTTCAGACCCATAGCTAATTACTCACCTACTCAAAATGAGTAAATGCGAATTATCTCTAAAAGTATTGCAGATAGCCAATTTTTCTCAAATAACTCATTGACCTACTTTTGGGAGAGCTTTCACTTGGTGAAGTTTCAGACCCATAGCTAATTACTCACCTACTCAAAATGAGTAAATGCGAATTATCTCTAAAAGTATTGCAGATAGCCAATTTTTGTCAAATTAATCATTCACCTACTTTTGGGAGAGCTTTCACTTGGTGAAGTTTCAGACCCATAGCTAATTACTCACCTACTCAAAATGAGTAAATGCGAATTATCTCTAAAAGTATTGCAGATAGCCAATTTTTCTCAAATAACTCATTCATCTACTTTTGGGAGAGCTTTCACTCTGTGAAGTTTCAGACCCATAGCTAATTACTCACCTACTCAAAATGAGTAAATGCGAATTATCTCTAAAAGTATTGCAGATAGCCAATTTTTCTCAAATAACTCATTCACCTACTTTTGGGAGAGCTTTCACTTGGTGAAGTTTCAGACCCATAGCTAATTACTCACCTACTCAAAATGAGTAAATGCGAATTATCTCTAAAAGTATTGCAGATAGCCAATTTTTCTCAAATAACTCATTCACCTACTTTTGGGAGAGCTTTCACTTGGTGAAGTTTCAGACCCATAGATAATTACTCACCTACTCAAAATGAGTAAATGCGAATTATCTCTAAAAGTATTGCAGATAGCCAATTTTTCTCAAATAACTCATTCACCTACTTTTGGGAGAGCTTTCACTTGGTGAAGTTTCAGACCCATAGCTAATTACTCACCTACTCAAAATGAGTAAATGCGAATTATCTCTAAAAGTATTGCAGATAGCCAATTTTTCTCAAATAACTCATTCACCTACTTTTGGGAGAGCTTTCACTCTGTGAAGTTACAGACCCATAGCTATTTATTCACCTACTCAAAATGAGTAAATGCTAATTATCTGTAAAAGTATTGCGGATACCCAATTTTTATCAAATACTCATTCATCTAATTGTGGGAGAGCTTTCACATGGTGAAGTTTCAGACCCATAGCTAATTACTCACCTACTCAAAATGAGTAAATGCGAATTATCTCTAAAAGTATTGCAGATAGCCAATTTTTCTCAAATAACTCATTCACCTACTTTTGGGAGAGCTTTCACTTGGTGAAGTTTCAGACCCATAGATAATTATTCACCTACTCAAAATGAGTAAATATGAATTATCTCTTAATAGTATTGCAGATATCCAATTTTTCTCAAATAACTCATTCACCTACTTTTGGAAGAGCTTTCACACAGGAAAATGAAAAATTGTGAATATCTCGGAAAAGCTATTTCTTCTGCTTTAATGCTCGGCAGGAGATACACACCGCGGCAGTGGTCTTGACAAAAATTTTTGTCTCCCCAAAAATGGTGGCCATTTTGAATTTTCAAAGTTTTTGCAAAACACAAAAATGCTTATATCTCGAAAACCGTGCTATATGGAGCGAACTCAACAAAATTTTGGACCTGCTGGGTATCTCTGCAGAGTAGCCATGCCAATTTTCAAAATATTTTTGTCTCGCCAAATATAGCGGACATTTTTAATTTTTTTATTTTTTGCAAAACACAAAAATGCTTATATCTTGAAAACCATGCTAGATAGAGCAGACTGCGCTGACTTTGGTTGCCACAACAGTATAAGGCTAGAAACGAAGCATTTTCTTAATACTTTAGCACTCACCTTTATATCCTTTTCGGGACGCTTTGTTTTTGCTATGCAAAAACATTATCTTTTTTTTTTGCGAGCGATCCTCTAGTTTAATTTTATATTGCAGAAATATATTTTTGGTACATAAGTAGTATCTTTTGATATTTTCTTGATTTTATATGTGCACGTTTTCAAAGAACCTGTATTATCGCCCACGGCTTACGTTAACGGTCCCGATATTGAAATATCAATCGATCCACAACCCTAAATTTCGATCCCTATACTAGACCGACCCATTTCTAAAACCAGCCTCTCAACCGACCGACCAGGCTGTGGAATCACAGGCCACCGACTCATCTCATCACAAAGCGGGTCCCAAGGCATCATCTTCTGCACAACCCGACCCTCCTACGTCGGTCACTGCCCACAGACAGTTGTCTACTGCCTTTGATGTCTCCCGCAAGGAATCCCTCTCTTCTAGTGATTCGGACTCTGACTCTTTATCTTCAGACCTCCCCCCCCCCCCCCCCCCCCCCCCCCCCCCCCCCCCGGACATCCTACCGGAAGAAGGTGAACTGTCGGACGATCAGGAAGCTAACCTATCTGATCAGGAACAGTCTTTGTCCGAAGAACAATCTTACCGTGAAACCATTCGGGGGATCAGATCTTATATGGGTTGGCATCACATACCGGACACAGATTCCGGTGCTACTACCTCAGAGGATAACCCGTTCGCGGGCCCCAAGTTACACACCCCGGGAAAGACCTCTGTCAACCTACCGACTGACGAATGGCTATGTCGGAAGATGGCCAAACTGAACATTACACTGGCCCAGGGATATCCCACCCGCACTTCTGAGGCAGCAGGACTTTTGAGGAATCAGTTTGTTTGCCCCTCTAAGTCGCAGCAAAAGTGGTACGGTTTTCATCCGAACCCTAAGAAGGACTCTGACCAAACTGTCTTCTCTTGGCATACTGGAGCTTCAAGACTCAACAGCACCTATCTCAGGATAGCTCGACAGGCCGGCATTGCTAGTTCTCCTCCCATGTCACGCCCTATCTCTCAAGAAAGTCTGCGCAAGTGGGAGAGGTCTGCACGCGAATCCACCGTAATTTGCAATCATGCAGCCAGTTTTAGCTGGTGTCTGCTGAAAATCCAGGAGAATATGAACTCTCAGTTAAAAGCCATCAGAGTTGAATCCAAGGGAAAGACAGCAACCAAAGTGTCAGCGGCAGTGGATGAACTCCAATTTCTCCAAGAGTTTAATTCTAGTGTGTGCCAGGCCATGGCGAATTCCATGGAACACTTGACCGAGTTTGTCTTTGTTAATATGGCCAACACCACCTTGCTTAGACGCGATTCCTACTTAGCTTACCTCAAGGCCGGTGTAAAAGCTGACACTCTACATGCCTTACGTACCACCCCTCTCCAGTTGGACACCTTGTTCCCGGACAGTGTTGTTAAGAGGGCGGAGGAAGACATTACTGGTTTCGATAAGGGTCGGTCCAGTTCAGTTTACAAGGGAAGGAGATATCACCCCTATGAGAGGCAGGACTCCAAGACTGAAGGTCGCCAAGAGAGGCCGGCTTGGAAGAATCTGTCCCACACTCAGCGTAGGAAACAGAAGGACAGGCACCAGTACTCATCCCGACCGGCCAAGGGTCAGCAGCAGCGTAAATGACAATCAATGTGTAACACAATTGAAGCCTCTGCTGCTGACCGGGAGCCCTACAGGAAAGACATTAGACACTTGTTTAAATGCAAAGCTAGATGTTGTTCATTTTGCTCATACTGCTCCCGGGCATTCTCAAAAGAACGAAATAAGTCCCGGGGCAGCAGGTTTTCTTACAAGAAAGATATATTAAAACCTGTGAAAAGTGTTTCTTGTGTCATTCCATTGTCTTATGTAAATCCTGTCTTAAATGCTCCAAATGTTGTCACAAATCTGCCTGTAGGGGCCAGACTTCAAAAGTTTTGGAAAAACTGGTTAGATCTGGGTGCCGGATCGAAAGTGGTTCAAATCTTGAAGGAGGGTTACACCCTTCCCTTTCGGATTTGGCCGAACTTGTCAAGAACCCCCACAGTCATAAGCCGCTATGGCAATCCTCACAGAAATCTCAAACTGTTAGAGGCATTACATCAGCTTATGGACAAGAATGCCATAGAACTAGTTCACAAAAAGGTCTCACTAGGTTTCTTCAACCGACTATTCCTAGTCCCAAAACCCGACAACAAGTGGAGACCGATCTTAGACCTAAGCAATCTGAATTTTTTCCTCAAGACCGAAAAATTCAAGATGGAGACACCGGAAACCATCAGAACATCTCTCAAAAAGGGAGAATGGGTAACCTCCATAGACTTCAAGGACGCGTACTTCCACATTCCAATACAGGAACAGTCCAGGAAGTACCTCAGATTTCATATCCAGGGGCAGACCTACCAGCTCAAAGCACTGCCGTTCGGTCTGTCGACAGCTCCCATGGAGTTTACTATTATAGCAAAGGAGGTGAAGCTGATGGCCATTCGCAACGGTATAAGGATCCACCAGTACCTAGACGACTGGTTGGTGAGGACCTCATCCCACCAGGTCTGTCTCCAGCATACACAGGTCCTAACAAAAATGTGCCGAAGTTTAGGTTGGCTGGTGAATGTAGAAAAGTCGGAGCTGGAACCCAAGCAAATTTTCAACTTCGTAGGTTACCAATTCGACCTCCAGTCCGGTCGGGTCCGACCGACACCGGACCGGTGGCAAAACCTTCAGGACAAGATACTGGCTCTGATCTCCCTACCGGCCTGCTCGGTAAGGGAATTTATGTCCCTGATAGGTCTACTAACAGCCACAGAAAAACAAGTTCACCTGGGCAGACTACACATGAGGCCCATCCAATGGCATCTCAAAAGCAATTGGAGAATACCGGAATCCCGGGAAAAAAGGGTCCCTCTACCCAGATCTCTACATCCTCATTTGCAATGGTGGCTGAAGGAAGACAATGTCCTCACCGGCCAACCATTACACCCCATGCAACATGCTCTGCAAATCTTTACAGACGCATCAAAAGAAGGATGGGACGTTCACTTAAATGAGTTCATTGCCAGAGGAACCTGGTCACTACCGGAAAGCAAACTGCATATAAATTACTTGGAACTAAAAGCAGTCCTTCTGGCTCTAAAAGAGTTCCAAGAGCTATGCATGGGAAAAATGGTTCTGGTAGCAACCGACAACACCACAGTAGTGGCCTACATCAACAAGAAGGGAGGCATGAGGTCGGGCCCACTTTGTGCCCTACTTTGGAGAATCTTGACCTGGTGCTCCCGGAAGCAAGTGACTCTGAAGGCCCGACACATTCCCGGCCGCCTAAATGTAGTGGCAGACAAACTGTCCAGATTGGGACAGACTATTCAAACAGAATGTTCCCTCCTTCCAGAGGTTTTTCAAGCCCTGTGCAGCAGGTGGCACCGGCCTCAGATAGATTTCTTTGCTACAAGATTCAACAACAAGGTGCCCCTGTTCGTATCACCAGTTCCGGATCCCATGGCCACTGCAGTGGATGCACTCAGTTTGTCATGGGAAGATCTGGACGCATACGCCTTCCCACCGACAGCCATATTGGGCAAAGTGGTGAAGTTGCAGGACTCCCCATACCGGAGGCTGATCATTATTGCCCCAGGGTGGCCCAACATGACATGGTTTTGGGACCTAGTGGAAATGTCCAGCCAGATCCCATTGCTCTTGCCTCAACTGCCAAACCTACTGACTCAACCCTTCAATCAGACCCCTCACAGGAGTCTGACAAACCTAAATCTCCATGCATGGCTCCTAGAGCCACAGCTATCAAGGAGCAGGGTTTCTCTGAGGCGGTGGCAACAAGAATTGAGGCTCCTCAAAGAGGATCAACCAGATCCGTCTATGAGGCAAAGTGGGCCATTTTTACAAAGTGGTGCATCACAAATCAGGTGGACTTCAGGGCACCTCCTGTAAATTCAGTTGCTGATTTCCTTATGTACCTTTTTGAGGAAAGGAAATTACAGCCCAGCACCATTGATGGCTACAGGTCTGCCATTGCTGATAAACTGGGAAATTCAACTCTCAACATCAGCAAAGATGAAAATCTCACCCGTCTCTTGGATAGTTTCCATAGGGACAGACCCAAGGGCAGAAGAGGTATCCCCTCCTGGAACTTTTTTTTTTTTTTTTTTTTTTTTTTTTTTTTGCAGTTTCAATGCATTTTATTCACCCTTTTTTTACATGTTGACATCAAAGGTTCCCTGGGGGGCGAGGGCGGCAAAACCCCCCATCAGGGGTATGATTTAACAATTTCAATCATAACGCAGTATGATTATTATACACAGGTACACTGGTTTTAAATTCAAACAGGGTTACATACATAAATGATTACTTGAATTTACTACGCTTTACACATAAAATTATTTTCTAAATTTTTTGATGTTACATTAATATTTTCAATACTGTTAGCTGTGTATAGTAACTAATTACATTCCATTGAAAAACTGCATTTTTCATACACACATATATATACATAAAAAAAAAAAAAAAAAAAAAAAATTGAACTAGTTGGGGGGGGGGGGGGGGGGGGGGGACACTGAGTGTACAAAACTTTCATTAAAAGGCAAGACATTGTACCAAACATCTACAGGCTAGTGTTGCATTATGAAATTGTTGGTTATTAGCTTTATTGTTATTCTAATAATGGCATCAAAAGGTTCCATTTACTTTCCATGATTTCCTTATTCTTTTGAAATTGTATAACAATGTTTTTTTCTATTTTGTATGTGCTCCTTATCTTCTCAATTACACCTGAAATTGACAAATTTTGACCAACACATTTTATTAAGTATATATAATTCTTTATCAAATTGAGTAAGTGATTCAAAATTCTAGAATTTTCTTTTGATCTGATACCTAGGAGTACTGTAGTTGTGCAAAGTAATCCATTGAGATCAATGTATGGTTTCAAAACAACAGTAACTTCCTTCCAGAAATTATTTGTCACAGGACACAGCCAGAATAAATGCTCAAGAGTTTCAATTTCATTATTACAAAAATAACAAAGATTGTCATTTATTTTACAAATATTTAAAAACTTATTAGTTGTCAAAATACGTTGTAATATTTTGTACTGAAAGCTCCTTAATCTGGTCTCCACAGTACATTGGAAATTTAATGAATAATATTCTGACATAACCTCTTCAGAAATAGGGGTTTGTAGACTTTCTGACCATTTAGACCTATGGTTCCGTTTCACACTGACTGTGTCAATAAATTTCCAATATGTCCCTTTGCAACATTTCTTCATTTGGAGCAAATCTGTTACAACAGGTTGACTAATTTCATTACCTCTTAGTTTAACTGGATTTCGGACAATATCCTCTCTCCATGATCTTGGAAGACAGTGTGTAAGAGAGTAAAAGTCCACAAAGTTTATGTTTAAGTCAAAAGTTGATTTAAAATCCTCAAAACCCATCACTCTACCAGATTCATGCAACAAATCGTTTAATATATTAATGTTTCTACTTTGGAATTCTAGTTTCCTGGTAGTTATGTTTGTATTTGTCAAAAAGTATGTGTCCCATAATGGATATGTTCTTACATTAATATCCTTTTCAAAAATAATCTTATATAATCTCCATGCCTTCAACACATCACTCCAAAAAGAATTATTAACTCTTGACAGAAATTTTTGCAGGGAACATGTATCTAAAAACCATATGGAATGTTTGTCATAATTAACAATATTCTGGAATATATATCCCAAACTCTTGTTTCCTTTAATTACATCCGGAATCCAAGATATTTTGAGGGCATTATTCAAAAAGCTTATATTTGTCAACCTTAGTCCTCCATTGGAAATATCTTGCTCTAATTGTGACAGTATTATTCTAGGTTTACCTTCCTTCCAGATAAATGATTTAAAGAGTTTATTGAGTCTATCAATAATTCCCTTACTTGGTGATGGGAGAACTTTCATTGCATAAACTAATTTTGGAATAGCAAGTGTTTTAATGACTGTGATTTTTCCAATAAGTGACAGCCTACGTTTTCCATAACTTTGAAGAATTTTTTCAATTGCAGTGACCTTTGCATTGTAATTCAACTCGGTCATTGTCTCAGGGTCGGTGTGAAAAGAGATTCCCAATAACATAAATGTATCTGTCCATGAAAGATTGAGTTCAGGGCAAAGAATTTCTTTTGACCCTTTCATTGTCCCGAGCCAAACTGCTGAGGTCTTGTCAAAATTTAACTTTAGGCCAGAACATTTATAAAAGCTATTGAATAAGTCTAAACTAGAATTCAAAGATTTTTCTGTCCCATCAAGTAATAAAAAGGTGTCATCAGCATATTGTCCAACTTTAAACATTTTATCCCATAACATAATTCCTGTAATGTCATTTTCCATTAAAATTGCCCTGGCTAAAGGTTCTATAACCAGGATGAAGATATAAGGACTCAGTGGATCACCCTGACGACATCCTCTTTCTAGTTCAAAAAATTCAGAAAAGATACCATTGTTTATTACACAACTACATGCTCCTGAGTAGAGTGTATTAAACCAAGTGATAAAACTTTTACCAAAATTGTACTTTTGTAGTACGTTTTTTATATAGTGCCATTCTAAAGAATCAAATGCCTTTTCAAAGTCTAACAGGAGGAGAAGACCCTTTCTATTTTGTACATTTAGTTCTGACATGATGTCATACACCAGGCGTATATTTTCTCCAATGTATCGATTTTTCAAAAAACCTTTCTGTGTGTCCCCAATAACTTTTGGAAGTACATTTTTATGTCAGCTGACTTGTCAGTCAGCTGACATTATGTCGTCACTCTGCGGCGTGGGCGTACGCATCCGCGTACGCGTCCGCGTGAACAACTTCTCCTCCAAAACTACAAGGCCTAGAGACGTGCTGTTTTTTTTAAAAGATACCTTATCTATCGAGGATGAAAAATTGTTCAAGGCATGCAAATCTGTCTGTTCGTCTGTTTGCTAGAGACATTACAAGGGGGGTACCCCCACCAAAAGTGTGAAAATTTCAACACTTAATCACAATTTTCTCAGTGACTATTGCAGGGATTTCTCTCATATCTTGCATATATGTACTAGGCCACAGGTAGATTCTCTTGTGCGAGTATGAGACCTGGATCTGTCTTACTTTTTTTTTAATAAATTTTTTTAATAATTTTTTAATGCATTAAAATTCATGAAATCATGCACAAAATCATTTATAACTTGAAAAGTGTTGCATTTAGAGCATTTTGTTAAAATATGTTATTCAGCTACTTTTTTCATAGCTACAATATGGTGAGTAAGTTGGGTGCCTGTCTCAATAGCTAAGTGAGTAATAGCTACTTTTGGGCTTTTCAGTAACTTCCATCATGAGTAAAATCACTTGTAACTTAAAAACTATTGCATTTAGAGAATTTCGTATAAATATGTTATTCAGCTACTTTTGGGTCAGCTATAACATAGTAAAATTTTAGACCTGTAGCTCATGGCATAGCTGAGTAATAGCTACTTTTAGGTTATCACTGTTGAGTAAATCGCTTATAACTTCAAAACTATTGCATTTAGAGAATTTCGTATAAATATGTTATTCAGCTACTTTTGGGTCAGCTATAACATAGTAAAATTTCAGACCTGTAGCTCATGGCATAGCTGAATAATAGCTACTTTTAGGTTATCACTGTTGAGTAAATCGCTTATAACTTGGAAACTATTGCATTTACAGTATTTTGTTTCACTATGTTATTCACCTATTTTGGGATCAGCTATAACATAGTGAAGTTTCAGATCTGTGGCTCATTGCATAGCTGAGTAATAGCTACTTTGAAGTTCTCACTATTGAGTAAATCACTTGTAACTTAAAACCTATTGCATTTAGAGAATTTCGTATAAATATGTTATTCAGCTACTTTTGGGCCAGCTATAACATAGTGAAATTTCAGATCTGTAGGTCATGGCATAGCTGAGTAATAGCTACTTTAAAGTTCTCACTATTGAGTAAATCAGTTGTAATTGGAAAACTATTGCATTTAGAGAATTTCGTATAAATATGTTATTCAGTTACTTTTGGGTCAGCTATAACATAGTAAAATTTCAGACCTGTAGCTCATGGCATAGCTGAGTAATAGCTACTTTTAGGTCATCACTATTGAGTAAATCAGTTGTAACTTGAAAACTATTGCATTTACAGTATTTTGCTTGAATATGTTGTTCACCTACTTTTGGGTCAGCTATAACATAGTAAAATTTCAGACCTGTAGCTCATTGCATAGCTGAGTAATAACTACTTTGAGGTTCTCACTATTGAGTAAATCAGTTGTAATTGCAAAACTATTGCATTTAGAGAATTTCGTATAAATATGTTATTCAGCTACTTTTGGGCCAGCTATAACATAGTGAAATTTCAGATCTGTAGGTCATGGCACAGCTTAGTAATAGCTACTTTGAAGTTCTCACTATTGAGTAAATCAGTTGTAATTGCAAAACTATTGCATTTAGAGAATTTAGTATAAATATGTTATTCAGCTACTTTTGGGTCAGCTATAACATAGTAAAATTTCAGACCTGTAGCTCATGGCATAGCTGAGTAATAGCTACTTTTAGGTCATCACTATTGAGTAAATCAGTTGTAACTTGAAAGCTATTGCATGTACAGTATTTTGCTTAAATATGTTGTTCACCTACTTTTGGGTCAGCTATAACATAGTAAAATTTCAGACCTGTAGCTCATGGCATAGCTGAGTAATAGCTACTTTGAGGTTATCACTGTTGAGTAAATCGCTTATAACTTGGAAACTATTGCATTTAGAGTATTTTGTTGCAATATGTTATTCACCTATTTTGGGGTCAGCTATAACATAGTGAAGTTCCAGACCTGTGGCTCATTGCATAGCTGAGTAATAGCTACTTTGAAGTTCTCACTGTTGAGTAAATCAGTTGTAATTGGAAAACTATTGCCTTTACGGAAATTTGTGCAAATATGTTATTCAGCTACTTTTGGGTCAGCTATAACATAGTGAAATTACAGACCTGTAGCTCATGGCACAACTGAGCAATAGCTATTCTCAGGCACTGACTGTTGAGTAAATCGGCTATAACTTGAAAAATATTGCATTTGGAGTATTTTGTTAAAATATATTGTTCACCTACTTTTGGGTTAGCTATAACATAGTGAAATTACAGACCTATAGCTCATGGCATAGCGGAGCAATAGCTATTTTCAGGTTCTCACTATTGAGTAAATCAGTTGTAACTTGAAAACTATTGCATTTACAGTATTTTGCTTAAATATGTTGTTCACCTACTTTTAGGTCAGCTATAACAGAGCAAAAATTCAGACCTGTAGCTCATTGCATAGCTGAGTAATAGTTACTTTGAGGTTCTCACTCTTGAGTAAATCAGTAGTAACTTGAAAACTATTACATTTAGAGTATTTTGTTAAATATGTTATTCACAGACGTTTTGGTCAGCTATAACATAGTGAAATTGCAGACCTCTATGTCATGGGATAGCTGAGCAATAGCTTCTTTCAGGTTCTCACTGTTGAGTAAATCATTGTATCCAACCTGTAGGAAATCATGGGCTGGGAATCTGTTAATATGGTCCGATTTGACCTTGGAACCCTCCTTCAAGGTCAAATGAGGATAGCCAAACATAAAAGTGCTTATAACTCGCTTATTATTGGTCCTAGAGGTTTGGAATGAAAACCAACCTATAGAAAATCATGAGCTGGGAATTTTTTGGTGTGGTCGGATTTCACCTTGGACCCCTCCTTCAAGGTCAAATGAGGATAGCCAAACTTAAAAGTGCTTATAACTCGCTTATTATTGGTGCTAGAGGTTTGGAATGGAAAACCAACCTATAGAAAATCATGGGCTGGGAATCTTTTGGTGTGGTCAGATTTCACCTTAGACCCCTCCTTTCAGGTCAAACGAAGATAGCCAGACTTAAAGTGCTTATAACTCGCGTATTATTGGTCTTGGAGGTTTGGGATGGTAAACCAACATATAGGAAATCATGGGCTGGGATTCTTTTGGTGTGGTCAGATTTGACCTGGGACCCCTCCTTCAAGGTCAATTGAGGATAGCCAAACTTACAACTGCTTAGAACTCACTTATTATTGGTCCTACAGGTTTGGGATAGTAAACAAGCTACAGGAAATCATGGGCTGGGAATTTTTGTGTGGTCGGATTTGACCTTGGACCCCTCCGTCAAGGTCAAACAAGGATAGTCAAACTTAAAAAGTGCCTATGACTCACATATTATTGGTCCGAGAGGTTTGGGATGGTAAACCATCCTAAATTCTTTGGCTGGGAATCTTTTGGTATGGTCAGATTTGACCTTTGGACCCCTTCTTCATGGTGGAACGAGGATATTGCATTTATAGTATTTCTTTAAATATTTTTAACCTACTTTTTACACTTAAACAATTACCTTGTTACTTTATTTCATAATACCATTTGCAGGGCACAACTTTTTTGTCCTTTTTTTCTGTCAGCTTCGGAATATCTTTCGAACATGCTGTTCAGTTACCATTTACTGTATTTCTGTACAGCCCTTTCCCTGATAATTATGCTTTCCTCTCATTATCACCATCACAAATCAAAAACATTCAGTCAGCTGACACAGTGCCCGTTCACGGGCACTCTCCTCTTGTTTAATCTGTGGGCAAGAATACCAGATAAAATCTTATAATCGATGTTCAAAAGTGAAATTGGCCTTTTGTTGTTCATAAATTCTCTGGGTTTGTTGCCCTTTGGTATACAGGTGATAATACTTTGTCTCTGAGTAAGAGAAAGGTGACCCTTATCAAACGATTCATTCAAACTGTTTATTAATAGCTTTCCAATGTCTAACCAAAAAAATTTATAAAATTCTACGGGAAACCCATCTGTCCCAGGGCTTTTGTTGTTTTTCATATCTTTTATTACACTTTTTGCCTCTTGTTCGGTGACAGGACCTTCACACTTTTTCATCATCAGTCAAAGGTATAACACTACCATCATTTTCCAAAAACCTTTGGTTATTGGTAGTGCTGTAACGAGTTGACCGAAACTCGAGTCGTAACTCGATGGGCGATATTTGGGGATCACATCGGTTTACGCAATTTAAACTCGAGTTTTTAAGAAATATATAATGATATACTAATCTTGTTACAAACTACCACTTTTGCAATTTTTTTAACCACAAAGACGTAAAAATCAATGAGCAATGGTCGTTTTTTTATTTCCCTGATTTACGTGGCTGTTCCATAAAGTGCTCATATAGATCTGTACGTAATGGCGGATCCCTTAATTACAATATTTGGACATTGTTATTTTATTTATATTTGTGTCATTTACTCGAGTTCAACTCGAGTTCAACTCGCATCTAACAGTCGATCCTCGATCTACAGAAATCACTAATGATTACAGCCCTAGTTATTGGTTTCAGAATGGGGAACTCTTGAGCTATAAATATGCTTGTAAAATTTTTTCTGTTCTGTTAGTATATCTATTGGAGAGGTGATTATTTCCCCATTGACATTAAGCTTATAAATTGTCTTACTAATGTAGTTGCGTTTTTCCAAATTGCAAAAGAACTTTGTTGATTTCTCCCCTTCTTCATAATACTGACACTTTGATCTTAAAATGGCAGCTTTTACTAATGGTTCACGTACTTTTATTAATTGCAATTTTGCCTGCTCTAATTCATTTTGTAACTGGGATGTTTTTGCTGTGTCCCCAACATTACAGAGTTCTAGTAAAGATTTTTCCAAAATTGCTATTTTTTCCTCAAGATTTGCATCAATTTTGTTCCTTTCTCTGGCTTTTTTAGAGCTGAAAGCAATTGTTTGACCTCTTATATTTAGTTTTATCATCTCGAATAGAGTTTGGTAACCAGTTGAAAGATTGTAACCAAATCGGTCCTTAGATCCAGTGTCATTAGAGTATGTTCTCACAGTATTTTCAATTGTATTTTTAACCAAACTTACATACTCTGCATCACGGAGAAGGGATGTATTAAATTTCCAGAAGCCTTTACCACGTTTTATATCATGTAACTGTATTTCCAAAGTTAAAGCTGAATGATCAGTTCTATATCCGGGAGTGATTGCAGTTGATTTGAGCTTTGAGTGGATGTCAGAGGTTGTAAAAAAGTAGTCTAATCTTGCCATTTGCCGTGGAGCCTTACTACTAGACCATGTGTAAATTCTTTTATTTTCATTATTCACACGCCAAACATCTTCTAAATCTAGTACTGACTGCATTTCCATTACCTTCGCCTTTGCTTTAATATTATTTTCCCTGATGTAGCCATAGGTGTCTAAACTAAAGTCCTGAACTAAATTAAAATCTCCACAGGTTATTAACGGCAGGTTTTCTTTTTCTGACAGTTTGACAATAAGGTCATTATAAAATTCTGGTTCATCTCTGTTTGGTCCATATAGGACCCCCAACAAGAAGGTAAATGCTCCAGAAATATTTAGCTTTACTAACAATAAATTTCCTATGGTGTCTTTTTCAACTTCTAAAATACTGTACTCAACACTCTCACTGAATAGAATAGCAACCCCTCGGCTTACTGAAGAGTAAGAACTGAAAATGCATTCAGAGCCCCAGTCATGTTTAAAATTTTGATGGTGCTCCTCATCTGCATGTACATCTACTAGACAGTAGATTGACATTTTCTTTGACTGTAGCCAGTGAAAGACATCCTGTCTTTTTTGTCTATTAGACAAACCCCTGACATTCATGCTTAATACTTTAAGTGTATCAGCCATTTTTACAAGGCTTTTTAAACATTAGATTTACATCAGCATTATGTGTATCCCAATGTTTACTCCCATTTTTGGAAAATATAGCATAGTGAAACAAAAGGTCGTGCAAAAGGTTTGATACGTCAATCAGCAACAATAGCCTGTCTCTGTGTGAAAAACAAATCAAAAAACAGTAATAAGTAAAAACCAACAAATTTGTACCTGCATCACACATTATGGCATGAAAAAAGTCAGCTATACTCAAAACTGTACAGTCAGCAACCCCGTCCCCAACAAGTTCATTTCCCACATTCATGGCATTTTGCCAGGTGTGGTCTGGCACTTCTGGTGTTATCATAGTGCAACGGTTTAAATGTGATGCATTCTGCCTTGTATTATTAATTAAAAATCGAAAAAAAATTTTATGTGACCAAAGACTAAACCTTAAAACAGAAACCAATTTTCAACATTTTTCCGTTTGTATCGTTCACATCTGTGCCGCCACCCTCATTTCTTCCAAACCAAGTATAATATTAGAAGTCTATACTTTAAGTAATATTAACAATACATACCTTCTAAATCATGGATAAATTTGTCAATTTTTTTTTCATTGGTTTATCAGTAATATAATTAAATATGTTGCAAGGGTTATAGAAAACAATGCCTTGTATTCAGAAAATAAGTTCAGTGATCACCAAAATTGACATTGTTGATTTAATATTCTAATAACACAAATATACTAGCCTCATCTGAAAAACATAGCTTTTACTAGACAGCAACATCAATTAGTTGATTGCCAGTCTTTTTATTTTCAGTTTTTTATCTTGATCATTTATCTTGACCCGTAAATATTATAAGATAAAATTTTATATACCAGATAGTAACATTTGGCATAGAGCTTTAACTAATGAGCAACATTAGTTCATTTCTAATTTTTTTACATTATATCCTATGAGCGAATCTAAATTTAAAAAAAACAAAACAAAAAAAAAACATTAACATTATTTATAATTATAGTTAATAATCATATAACATCGTTTGCATTATATCTTTTACCACGAATTTGTGACTGCCACACAAATTCCCAGTTCTGTGTAGCCTATTGGTCTAATTTTAAATACATAATATCTAATGTGAGGTTGCTGATAGTTCAACTTTTAGTAGTTACTGTGTTTCTACTGACTCAGTAACAATTTTGTGGCCTTAAGTACAATATTTTTTCTTATTTTGAGACACTCTTGAAGGGTATTGTTACAAACTTCAGATTTACTTTCTAGCTTTTACAGACTTTTAAAAATTATTGGCACCACTTTCATAAATTATAACACTTTGTTTACTCACAAACATAACTGGGTGTAGCTTAGCATCATGTAAGAAGGTTTTCAATAATGAATGCGAAAACATGCTTAAATTAATTACCAGCTACTGCATGGCCTTTAATTACTTATCATGTACCAAGTATATGTTTTTCCTAACCAATAACGGTATATGTTATTCAATTTGTAGGTTTTCAAGTTCCAAACCAATAACACTACACAGATGTTTCTTGTTGACTACACTGTTACCTTGTCATACACTTATCATTGTACAGACTCTAAAATGTCACTATGTGTACCCTAGCCTTTCCAGTCAACAACCATATAACATTATTATATGTTTGTATTTGTTTTAACACTAGAAAGTATAGACAAAAGTTCCTGATGATTGTTTTGTTACAATGTATTTCACTATTCATTCAATAGCGGGTACTCCAGCCACATAATTTACCAGTTTTGCATACCTTTTCTTATTTATAGAAACACGTTTGTTTTTCCACTGACCAGTAACCGAGTTTATTGATTTGTAGACTATATTGTTTAAATAAACGACTAACTTTACAGCATTTACAGACTTTTAAAACTCAATCATTTCACAAAATTATAACAAACTGTTTACTTACATTCATAATTGGCATAGAATAACATGATGTATGTCTTCTATAGCTGAATATGGAACTACACCGTTACATTGTTATATACTTATTGCACAGACACTAAAACTATCACTAAGTATAGCTACAACTTTCTATTCTACAACCTTTATCATTATTATACATGTGATATTTTTACACAAGAATTCTTTGTAACTGTTTTGTGTTACAACAATTGCATGATTTACATTATATGTTTGTATTATTTTAAAGCTGGGATATATACTGTAAATAAGTATTCCTATTAACTATTTTGCCATAATGTATTACACAGCAATTACATGGAACTTATCTCTGGTTTTACACCAGTTAACAAAGGCTCCCTTTGAGCCAATTAAGGAGGCCTCCTTGAAGCACTTGACCTTCAAGACAGTTTTCCTCTTAGCCCTGGGTTCAGGCAAACGCAGAAGTGAGATTCATGCTTGGCAAAGAAAGAACATCAGACACCAGTCGGACTGGTCGAAGGTGTCACTGTACCCATCCCCCAGCTTTCTTTCCAAGAACCAGCTGGCCAAAGAGGGTCCGGACAGCGTGGCTCCAGTGGTTATACCAGCCCTGGCCCCAACCTTGGATAGGTCCCTCAAGTCTGACGGGTCCCTCTGTCCGGTCAGAGCATTACGCTACTACTTGGACAGGACCTCAGACATCAGGCAGAATAAGGAGTTAGTCTTTGTCTCCTTCAAGAAAGGTTTCGACAAAGATATCTCACCTGCCACTATCTCCTCATGGATCAAACAGACTGTGATCCTATGTTATGAGCTCTCAGACCAAGAGGCCCACTCCTTACATCAGGTTAAAGCCCATGATGTACGGGCCTTTGCTGCTTCCAAGGCCTTCCAATCGGGGGTCTCCTTGGAACAGATCTTGTCGGCCTGCCACTGGAAGTCACATAACACCTTCACACAATTTTATCTGAAGGATGTGGCATGGGCTGATTCTGAGCTTTATCACCTGGGGCCTGTAGTGGCTGCTCAGCAGATCCACAAGTAACCCAGGTCAGAGAGGAGATCTGTACATATGTATATAGTGTATATATAATTAAGAAGCATCAAAAAAAAAAAAAAAAATCAGACGTGCTTCCTTCGGGAGGTTTATTTCCTTGGGACTGAACTCCTCCCTCTCTTCCCCTACCTCAGAGTAGGTCTGTAAAAAAAGGGGGGGAGGCGAGTCGGTTTGGACCGTTTAACCGGTTTCTGTTGACCGACTATAGCCTTAAGGGTCTTGACAATCTTAGATCGACCCAGGCTTAGAGTTGTTAGTTATCTTCTGAGTTCGCATGAGTCCCTAGTAATTTACCCGCCGACCAAGCGGTAGTTATTCAGCATATTATCCATTGGATAGGATGTATTAACGCAATAAAATTGCAAAATTTGATAAATAAATTAAATTTTTATAAGTTAATACCCTATCCAATGGACACACGAGACCCTCCCACCGACCCCGCTATCAGTCTACTAGGGGTCTAATAAGTTTAGACAACAAAAAAAGATGCTATGACGTCAGCTTGTCTAGACAGGAAGGAAGTACGACACGCCACCTGGCGAGTGCAGTGTGAGGACCGGCCAGCCGGTGGAAACACAGGACATCTTTTTCTAACGTTTGGCGGGCCGGTCTGCGCCGGCCGGTTTAGCATATTGTCCATTGGATAGGGTATTAACTTATAAAAATTTAATTTATTTATTAAATTTGCAATTTGGTTCAAACATCTGAAATTCCGACTTTGCAAAATGTTTAGAGATCATCAACACACAGAGTGCTATTTTTCCCTGTCTGTGAAAATTTTTTTTTTAACTGGTTTAAAAATGTTGGTTTGTTGATTGAACTTCCCTAGCTTTTAGAGATTCCAAAATTCCATAGAACCCAAAATTCGAAATGATTTGTTAGCACTAATTTGTGTAAGATTGATCAATTAAATTATTTGTTAAACTGCAAAAAATGTTTTAAAAACACAAATATATTAAGATATACACAGAAAGTCAAGATTTTAAGCTGAAAAATCAGTTTTTGGAAATTGTCAGTGACTGTCCCCAATGAGTGATCGAGTACATTCCCATCATCCACCCACCACTTATTTGCAAACACTTCTTTACAGATAAAGCTGAGATAAATACTTATTCCCATATTTGCAACAGTTTTTCTTAAGCATAAGCCCTATAAAGTGAGTATGCAATATATTAATATTAATCGTGCCTAACTTGTAATGAATGTGTATTTTGCAGATAAGACATTTCAGGCTGTTGTGGTGCTACATATACTGGTTTCGAGCCTGGATTCTTTTCTGCATGGATGTCTGCATAGTTCTATCATGACTCTTGGCTCCCTGCAAGAAAAATATGAAACTGTTCTGAAAGGTACACTCATGTTGGCTTGTGTATTAATTAATTTATGGCGTCACTGTGGTATTAAATTTTATTAAAATATCTAAGCGTCTTCTCAGAATTCAGTAAATTGTAATGCATAAGTATCAGATTTTGCTACAGAAAGTTAAAGATGTTTTTTTATGTCCCATTGAGCAGTTGATTAATTTATTATTGGGTCACTGTGTTATTGTATTTTGTCAGAATATCTCCATTTCTTCTCAGAATTCAGTAATATATAAATATCAAACTTTTCCATAGAAAGTGAAAGATGTGTTTTTCATGTCCCATTGGTCAGTTGGAGTAAAATTTGAAAAGAATTGCTTCAAACCGCATTGCCAAGGTGAAGACAGCTTAGTGGCCAATTGGTAAATTTAGAAGCAGGAGGCCATAAAAACTCGTTTCTGCTTTCTGATTGTTAATTAATTTCAACTCCAGGAGCCTCTTGCACCGAATATCAAGAGGTAAATCATTCAACTGAATTGATGGTACAAAAGTTGGGACAATCATATTACCTGATTTGCTAAGTATATTGTATGTTGAAGGTGTTATGGGAGATATAAGACAACAGCTCTTTGAGTGGAACCACAAGATCCAGCAGAGGAATATTTTGCACCCCAAACTGTCACATTTGTGTGAGGCACTCGCCCAGTGGTATGTCCGTAAGGTCTCCAAGTCACCTGACCAGGATGTCAAGGTATTGTCGTTGAACAATAGAATTGAACCAATATTTGTTAGATCTTGTTTTGGGAACAAGATGTGAAGGTTTTTTGTATAGTAAAATAGAGAAATTTATGATCCTGCATCATCAGAACTTGCTGTTAGACCAGCATGTCAGGGTATTATTACTGAATTATAGAATGTGTTGTCTTAACTGCAGAATTAAACCAACTCATATGTATCAAATTGCCTTAAAAGAAGACTGTCAGTCTGGAATGTGAAATAATTCCAGGCGCAGTCATACCATTCAACAATTCTGAAATTCTCTGATGATTTTTTTTCAAAACTCCTGGCAAAATGACATTGAAAAACTTAAATGTTGAGATTTGGTTGCACTTCAGACATTGTATGTTTGCATTTGTTATCTTGTAGATTCTCATTGTGTGTAAGAACCCTGATGAGCATTTGTTGAAAGAAGTGGCAGACTGTGTTGCACAGATAGAGGGCATAAGTTCACTACCAGAGACAGCCAGAGAAGAGCTGTCTAGCCAAAACATCATCAACAGGCAAGTAATATTGTGTTTTTCAACAGAAATTAAAGAAAATATTACTTTTATATTAACAGTTGTAAGCATCAATTTTGCTTTCAGTACATGAGATACAATGGGATTGGCTCACAAAGGATGAGATGAGTAATTGTCCTGTGTCTGGCCTGTGGAGCAGGTTTTATATGTCGATTGGTTGATCATGAAACAACAAATGGACTGGACAATGAGAATCATTTGCCTCTTAAGGCTGCCAACTTGATGGAAAGTTCACTAGAAATTGCTTGTAAAAATGTTGGTTACCTTTAAAATTAGGCTTGTGGCATAAATTTGGTTTGACTTTGATTTGACCTTTCAACTTACAATAGTGATTTTGAACTGTAAAATCTTGTCTGGGCTATATCTCTGAAATAGTTAGGTTTAGGAAGTTAATGTTAGGTAGGGACATTGGTTGGGGGATGTAGTTGTGAAACGTCCTAGTCTTTTCCATCAGTAAGTTCCAGAAATTTGAAGTGAATTACCCGATAATATCTCCTCAGAATTGTAATCTTTCCTCATTCAAAAATAAGCTTAAATCCTATCTCTTTGTAAAAGTAAATCCACCTAAGGTTAAGTTGTATGTATCGGTTTCTTCTGTAGTCTCTTCTATCCCTGGATTTCTTTTATTTGAGGTTTCAGTTCTTCTGCCTGTAACACCTTAAGGTCTTTTTGTGGAGATTAATGCTATAAACATGCTCATAGGATTAGAATCATATGGGTGAAATCATTATTGACAGTTACATTTTTGGACAAAGGCCTTCTAGTTTTTCAAGATTCTTTTTCTATTAATATCTGCCCATTAACATGTTAATTTCTCCCTTATTGCCAGGGCCAAGCTTGTTCCGTGTCCCATTTAGGACATATCCTGAAAATTTCATCATAATCCGTCCATAAGTTTTTGAGTTAACTTGTTCACAAACAAACAAACAAACCCAGGCGAAAACATAACCTCCTTGGCGGAGGTAATAAAGTATTTCTTTTCACAGCTTTGACGGTGGTAACTATCAAGTTTTACACATTTTGTAAGTATACTATTAATGACAACTTTGTGTTTTCTGTATACTTTAGTCTTGACCAGGCCAACTGTTTGGTGGTGTGTCAGAAGCAGATTGGAGAGCATTTCCCCTGGGCTCAGTTTTCCCTGGTAATGGAGTATAGTTACACCCCACTCTCAAAGGTGAGATGGCACAGTTGATTAGGTTCAATTTAAATGTAGACAGTACATTCTTAATTATGTCTACCCACTGGGGGGTGGACATATTATTTTTGCTTTTTCCGGTGTCCGCCGTCCGGTATCACACTTGGTTTCCAGACATTTTAGGCAACAGTTCTTATCCTATCTTTACCAAATTTGGCATGCAGGTTCATTGGGTTAATAGCTTGTATGGGATTGCTTTTGGGTGGAATTGCTTCATAGATCAGTGAGTAATTAATTAAATAAATGAGTAATTGGCTATTTTGAGTACTGAAAAAGGCAAATGTGCTCATATCTCCTAAACTGTGCGAGATAGAGCGATTTCGTCGAAATTTTCAACCCACAGGGTATCTAAGGAATGTACTCTTTGCAATTTTCAAAAAATTTTCCCCTCCCCAAAAATGGCGGCCATTTTGAATTTTCAAATTTTTTGCCAAAAATGGCAAAACACGAATTTCCTTCTATCTCCTTAACCGTGCGAGATAGAGCGATTTCGTCGAAATTTTCAACCCACAGGCTATATGAGCAATGTACTCTTGGTAATTTTCCAAAAATTTTCCCCTCCCCAAAAATGGTGGCCATTTTGAATTTTCGAATTTTTGCCAAAAATGGCAAAACACAAATTTGCTTCTATCTCCTTAACCGTGTGAGATAGAGCGATTTCGTCGAAATTTTTGACCCACAGAGTATCTCAGAAATGCACTCTTAGCAATTTTCAAAAAAATTTCCCCTCCCCAAAAATGGTGGCCATTTTGAATTTTCAAATTTTTCCAAAAAATGGCAAAACACAAAATTGCCTCTATCTCCTTAACCGTGAGAGATAGAGCGATTTTGTCGAAATTTTCGACCCACAGGGCATGTAAGAAATGTACTCTTAGCAATTTTCAAAAAATTTTCCCCTCCCCAAAAATGGCGGCCATTTTGAATTTTCAAATTTTTTGCCAAAAATGGCAAAACACGAATTTCCTTCTATCTCCTTAACCGTGCGAGATAGAGCGATTTCATCGAAATTTTCAACCCACAGGTTATATGAGATATGTACTCTTGGCAATTTTCAAAAAATTTTCCCCTCCCCAAAAATGGCGGCCATTTTGAATTTTCAAATTTTTGCCAAAAATGGCAAAACACAAATTTGCTTCTATCTCCTTAACCGTGTGAGATAGAGCAATTTCGTCGAAATTTTCGACCCACAGAGTATCTCAGAAATGCACTCTTTGCAATTTTCAAAAAAATTTCCCCTCCCCAAAAATGGCGGCCATTTTGAATTTTCAAATTTTTCCAAAAAATGGCAAAACACAAAATTGCCTCTATCTCCTTAACCGTGAGAGATAGAGCAATTTTGTCGAAATTTTCGACCCACAGGGTATGTAAGAAATGTACTCTTAGCAATTTTCAAAAAATTTTCCCCTCCCCAAAAATGGCGGCCATTTTGAATTTTCAAAGTTTTTGCCAAAAATGGCAAAACACGAATTTCCTTCTATCTCCTTAACCGTGCGAGATAGAGTGATTTCGTCGAAATTTTCAACCCACAGGTTATATGAGAAATGTACTCTTGGCAATTTTCAAAAAATTTTCCCCTCCCCAAAAATGGCGGCCATTTTGAATTTTCGAATTTTTCCCAAAAATGGCAAAACACATATTTGCTTCTATCTCCTTAACCGTGTGAGATAGAGCGATTTCGTCGAAATTTTCGACCCATCGGGTATCTGAGCACTGTACTCTTTGCAATGTTCAAAAATTTTCCTCTTCCCACATATGGCGGCCATTTTGAATTTTCGAATTTTTGCCAAAAATGGCAAAACACAAAATTGATTCTATCTCCTTAACCGTGCGAGATAGAGCGATTTCGTCGAAATTTACGACCCACAGGGTATCTAAGAAATGTAGCCTTGGCAATTTTCAAAAAAAAATTTCCCCTCCCCACATATGGCGGCCATTTTGAATTTTCGAATTTTTGCCCAAAATGAAAAAACACAAATTTGCTTCTATCTCCTTAACCGTGCAAAATAGAGTTATTTCGGTGAAATTTTCGACCCATAGGGTATCTAGGAAATGTACTCTTGGCAATTTTCAAAAAATTTTCCTCTTCCCAAAAATGGCGGCCATTTTGAATTTTCGAATTTTTACCAAAAATAGAAAAACAGAAATTTGCTTCTATCTTCTTAACCGTGCAAGATAGAGTTACTTCGTCAAAATTTACGACCCAACCAATGCAAAAAGGCATGAAGCTGAAATAATTTACATGTACACTAATAAATATTTAAGCATCATTGATATATTTTACAAATGAAACAGGGTCTTGTAAGACTACTGTACAATTTTGGCAAAAGGTTCATGGGGTGGACATTACACATGATAATGTGTGTTCTTCTATGCTATCCTGTTTCTATTCATATGTCGCAGCTACTATCAACAGGGCGTCCTATTTCTAGTTGTAATGCAGTGTTTCCACTGGAACCGACCCTACGACCCTAGGGTCGGTTGCAAAATTCGTAGGGTCATAGAAAAAAAGGTGCGAAAATGATGAGTCGGTTATGAAATCCCCGACAGGACGGTATAGTTACAGACAGGACATAATGACCTTCCTGACAAGACGTAGGGTCGGGGACGTTTATTGCACGGCCAGTCGTAGAAGTATTACAACAAGCCTTAAACCCCTAACAGACAAGCCGTAAAGACAAACAGACAGGACTGGAGAAACATACAGAACCCCACTACCAGACTTGAAGTCGGTATTGTAATAACAGTTTTTGATGGGTACTGCTCATTTGCAGTCCATTTCCAGCGTGAGTGCAAAATTTATGTTAAAAGAATGACAAAGAAACAGTCGAGTGATCATAATTTCAAAGTAAAAGAGATAGAAAAGGCCCACATGTATGCTGTAAATAATGGAGAAACCTGAACAAGTGTTTTATTTGGTGACATAATAATCAAATTCTCAGCTTATTTCACCAGAGCAATCTAAATAATAAAAGTTAACAAACTATTTGGATTCAATCATATTTCTTCTCACTGTAAAAACCCATTAGCAATTTTTGGGAAAAAGGAGGATCAAGTGTCGACCAATAAACAATTCTTAAACTAGTAAATATTTGGATCCCATCACGTGACCAAAACTACAGCAAGTTTATTACCTTCAAGAGAATAGGGTCTTTCCCAGAAGCTCGAAATTGGAGTATAAAAGGCAGCAACAAACAGAAGGTTTTCATAGTCACGTGAGAGATTGTTAGAAGCACATCTTTCTGTGTTTGTTTGCACAGGATATAACATTTTAAATGAAAATTTCATATTTTAAGTGGCTTTTTCATTCATAATCTGCAGCAGACATACATTGATTTATTTCTTATATAATATTACAGTAAAAACGTGGAAACTATAATTAAAATATCCAAAAAATTAATTTGGACATTTTGGTCACGTGATGGGATCCAAATATTTACAAGTGGCCTATTTTAAGAATTGTTTATTGGTCGACACTTGATCCTCTTTTTTTTCCCCAAAATTTAAGTTACAAAAGACAAGCTGGCTTCATATTACGACAGGCCTGTAAGTGATAATGACAAGCCTGGAAGGGTTACAGACAAGCCTTGAAGTGTAACCGACAGGCCCTTTAGTTAACCGACAGGCCTGTTGCTAGGGGGCTGAAATTAGGGTAGGATACAAGGGTTGAAACCGACCCTAACCGACCATGTAAACAATGGTCCCGACTCTCCAAAAATGCATAGTTACCGGCCTGTAGGTTCCAGTGGAAACAGTAACTGTAGACTGTAACTCAGCGAAAATAAAAAAGCACTGGGTATCCATTTGGCAAGAACTGGCCTGAATCTGGGTTATCCATGTTCTATGTGAAACCAACTGGAAGTACCAGTGAAACTAGTATGGTGGATGATGTAAGCAAATTTATTCAAAATAAATTCAATATTTGTTAGTGCTGGCACAACACCTCTGATAATATTGTTTGCTGTGTGTACTATGAGTGATAATTGGATGTATTTATTTCAATTTGATTACAATTATGTCAGTATATGTGTATAATACTGATACAATATCCTTAGAAGCTGAAGGATTCAACATTATATATATATATATTTTATTAAATTAAATGCCCTGACTGAAAAGATCAGTTTCTGGTTGTGAATGATGTGCCTGTTGAGACCCAATTATTTAGAAGAGGCAATAACTTTATGTGTAACATGTCAGCTAGCACTAATTTGTGTGTAAACATGTGCACTAAATTTGTTATAAATGGTACTTGTTCTAATATATCCAAAACTTTGAATCATATTATTTACCATACTAATGTATCAATGAAAGTAATGTGTAATACTAAATGTCAACTTTTAAAAGCAGTGAGAGATCACATTACAATTAATGAAGAATACTTAAAACATGTAGAAAATATTAAAGATTTGTTATCTATGAGGGTCTTTAAAAATGGATTTATTGCTGAAGAAATAAATGCCATGCTAAATTTTGTATGTACCACCTGAGACACTAATTCACTTGTCTATGTAGTTTATGCAACTCTCCTGTATATTTTTTATGTATAATTTCTTTTTTTCACCTGTATTACTATGTTTTTTGGGGTTTTTTTTTTTTTTTTCATTTGTTCTTCTTTTTTGTAATTAACCAACATTTATCAACTTTGTGCTTTGTATGCACGAGAAATAAATAAATAAATAAAAATAAATAAATACACAATACTAAGAATTCATGTTCTTTCACCCTAAAAGACTTAGCAAGCAAAACTGCATCTGTGGGTAATTATAAATATTAACTGAAAATCATGCCCAAAGGTAACCTATATTTGTCAAAACACAAGACATAGCACTTGTGGTAAAGGTAACATTGTATGGTAAATTAAATTTTTTTTAGCCAGTTTCAAAGATGGCAGTGGCAGCTAAGGTGCTTTACAAACACTGCATCAACTTAATCAAGTTTTTCTTTCTGATTTATACAATAAAATATGTTATATTCCTTTCACTATATTTTCACTTTTAAGGGTTTTTAGTGTTAGCAAAACTTCTGATAGTTAACATAGTTTTTTCTCTTTCTTCCTTGAAAATTTTGACTCAAATGGTGTTTTATTGCAGATAATGGAAGCCTGTACTAGGCAGTCCATACGTTACATTGGTCTCAATCTGAAGTCTTGGCAGTCTGAGCCACAAAGTGAAATTACAGGTATCATATTTTGCACAGAAATCCAGGGCTGTGTTATTATGAAAACTGACACTGAAATCATATGAATGATCAACCAATTCATTTCGATAATTATTGACTGTTAATTTGACATATATTGTTCAAACAATATACAGGCTTATGTTTAAAGCAAAAAGACAGAAGGTGTTAAGCACATCAAAATATTTTGTAAGTGTCATGTATGGGGAAAAAAGTTATGGTGTTCCAATAAAAAGATACAGGAACAATAGTATAATAGGAAAACGTCCCGAATGACATATACAGAAAAAATATATCACGAATGAAGATAACAATATTATACGAGTGCGCAGCACGAGTATTATATTGTTAATCTTCATGAGTGATATATTTTTTCTGTATGTGTCTGATGAGGGATGTTTTACTTTTATTATCCAGCATTTTGTGCGATTTATGGGTCAAATAATATGAATATTTGATGAGAAAACGTGAAAAAACAGACTGTCAAAAAGCATGAGCAACTGAATACAAAACTTCAATCTTTACCTTGCAATATCTCAGTCATTTCTGCATGGATATTTATGCAACATACATGAACAGCAGCGCTGGAATAACACCTTTCTAATGATATATTATACATATTTTTAAGTTACATACTTTCCGAGATATTGTTGAAAAAACAAAAGTTATCCACACTCGATATCCATAGTACCAGGGCGCCGGTGTATACAAAAAAAATACATCCCGGTCTGTATTTCCCCGTATTTAGGTCAAATACGTCGCGTGGTGGATAATAAAAAGTAATGAGTAATAATATTTTAGAAAATTTCATATTCAGCCTGTTGCATAAATAATCTTAAGTGGAATATGTTTGGTGAGAAAGTCATGTGGCTAAATAATATAACTAGAAATTAATAATTTTTTTTTTTCTTTTTTGGGGGGGTGGGGGGAGGGGGGTTGTTCAATGTTTCTTTCAACACATGTCTTATAGAATAGTTGGTCAAGTTGGACTCTAGGACTCAGGTTCAAGCCCATGAACCCAAAAATTGGGGGCGACTATCCAAAGAAGAAATTGAGGTTTTAAAAAATGTCTGCTGTGTGCTACAACACAATAAATTATAAGAAAAAGTGAACCTGTTCCATTGTTTCATTAGGCATCTGAATTTATATATTTTTCTTAGTGTATTGTCAACAATATTTTTGTGTATATGTTTTGATTCACCTTCATAGGTGATGCCATTGAAGTAGGCAATATGAAAACAACCAATTTAAATCCAGAATCCTTGAAGAAACAGATTGTAGTCATTGGTTCCGAAAGACTTACTGCCAAATGTGAATTGCTTCACTTTCTTGAGACAAGGTTAGCCTAAAAGTAGCAAAACTCCAGTTATAAATGTTTGTAAGTACTATTCACAACATTTTTTTACAGAAACAATTGTGATAAAATTGAAGAAATATGATTTTTTTCATTCTTCATTGATATTCAAATGCTAATAATGTACCCATTGTGATAAGATTCCATCTTTTCATGTTATCTTGAGTCTCTTTGTGTAAAATTTATCAAAGTAACTTAAGCCAACTGCTTATTGTTGTGTTTTTAAATGTGAAGTAAGATATTGAACAAAAATAATTATTAGTTATAGATATTCTTTCTCAGGAACAACATTGCAGTTATAGAAAGGGACTACAGCCATTTGAACATTGGACAGGAGTTTGCTGATGTGATCATTGATGAGCGTACTTGTGTTCTGCTCATTGACCTGACAGAGTTCAAAGGTTGTGTGGATATGCAGCCAATGACCGACAGAATCACAGCCATGGGAATCAAATATCAAATGTGTTGGGTAATTCTGCTTTCTTCGGCAGAAGAGGAAAAATCAGGGTTTGTTATCTTGTATTCTTTTGTGCCTGAATTTTTTAAATATTTGTTTCTGATATTTTTTTTAAAAAAAAATTAACAAATGGGTTTCCATGATTTTTGTATTATTTTTTATTACCTCCGCCAAGGAGGTTATGTTTTCGCCTGGGTTTTGTCTGTCCGTCTGTTTGTTTGTGAACAAGATAACTCAAAAACCTATGGACAGATTTTGATAAAATTTTCAGGATATGTCTGAAATGGTAAAAGGAAGAAGTGATTAGATTTTGGGAGTGATTCAGATCATTGTCTGGATCTTCTGGATCTATGAAATTTAATTTTTAAAGAAAGATAGCTCAAAAACTTATGGAGAGATTTTGGTGAAATTTTCAGGATATGTGAGAAATTGGTAAAGGAAGAAGTGATTAAATTTTGGGAGTGATCCAGATCACTGGGTCTTCTGGATCCCTGTATTCTTTAAAGGAAGATAATTCGAAAAATGTGACAAGGAAGAAGTGATTAGATTTTGGGTGTGATCAGGATCATTGTCTGGATCTTCTGGATCCAGGTATTTTTTAAAGGGAGATAACTCAAAAAGCTATAGATGGATTTGGATGAAATTTTCATTAAATGCCTGAAATGTGACAAGGAACAAAGCGTAAAAAATACAGTATCAATGCTAATGGTAGGTTTTCAAAGCCCAGGAATTATTTTATGGCGTAGACACAGCACTGGGGGGCTGAGCCGCCTTGGCGGAGGTCTGCGCTCTCTGAGTGCTCTTGTTCATATTGTAACACCCATAAACTGAAGTCTGCCAAACTGTTGAATTATGTGAAATTAACTTTAGCAACAATTATGTGGAACCATTTAATTGCATAGATTAATTACATTCTCCTTGAATTGATTGGACTCAGTTGAGGTAGACAAAAGACACATGCACAAAAATAATACACCAAATATTCTGGATTCAAGATGTACATTTTTATCCACAAGTGTGCTTAAGCACAATTATCCTCCCAATTATAACATGAAACAGTGAATCTAGATTAATAATGTAGTTGAAATGTTTATAATATTACAAGTTTTGCAAATCCATTTTTGAATTAGTTTGTTTACACAAGATTAAAGTCTAGCTTGTAATCCTTATTCTTCTTTGGATGGGATGTAATGAAAGGATATTCTGCATTTATTCATAAATATACCATATCCAGAAATGTTCAAACAGTTTTCATTTGGGGTACTGCACGAGCACAATAACTTGTATGAGATTTTGTCGTCGTGGTAGGTATTCTTACTCTGGAAACACAGTTGTAAACCTATCAAACCTTCAAGCAAGAATTCCAAATTCCAGGGAGAACTACTCAGTTAAGGTAGGTTTTTATTCAATAGACATTCTACTGATACTTTTCTTTTTTTTCCTGCTAGTATTATCACAATTTAAACATTGCTGTGTTGTGGGTATCAATATAGCAGTTAACTAATATGAAGTTGTAAACCTAGCAAACTTTGTATATTTGTGTAATAACAGCATATGATAAAACACCACCACTTTCAACAAAGTATTATTTGACTCTGCCAGTGAGGGTCTCCATTTGGCTGCCTTTTTGTTTGTTTGTGAAATAACTCATATAGTTATGGACAAACTGTGATAAACTTTTCAGGAAATGTCGACAAAGGCACAACAAACAGATGTTTTGATATTTATGCTGATCCGAATCACTGACTAGATCCAGGCATTTTTAAAAATATTTTTATCATTGCACTCCTACCAAAACTGGAGGTGCTGGCCCTAAATAGAGGTATCTAGGATTTTTAAAGTGGTTTTTATCATTGCACTACTTAACAATATTGGAGGAGTTGTGCCTTAGTAGAGGTATATGCTTTCCCAGTGTTCTGGCCTGTGAATGTAGAAGGATTATGCACCCTATCCATATGACACCATTGTACCCCTTGTCTGAAGGCTAAAAATAAAGCACAGAAAAAAACAAACAATTAACGTTTCAAATTCAATTGAGGTCCTGCTCGACGCATAACAACCTCATGACCTCAGAGTTGGGAAGCATGTTACCACTGCACTACAATGCCCTTATCTACTTTATGCCTAATAATAAAAGGTACAAGTATAAAGCAAGTATAAAGTTACTTCAGGATGTTTTTGTATACCTATGCAGGATTTGTACTCCATGATAAGGTGTTTTTTATATCATTAGGAAAAGTTTGAATGGTAATGACAAGAAATATTTTGATACAGGTACTACACTGCAGAAATTATAATGATGCAGCCCAACTAATTAGAATGGTGTCAGAAGATGCCATGAACAGAAGTGTCACTGAAAACATATGTAAAGAGGAAGCCTGGTTGAACCGTTCATGGTTGACACCTGATATTAGCAAGGTAAAGTGTGCTTGTTTTACTGTATGGCATAAATGGAAGATTGATCTTCAAGTATTTAAACCCCATAATGTACAGGATTGAAATTAAAATGTATCTGAAATGTATTGAACAAAAACCTTGTGTTGACTATCTCAGTTGCAAACAGCTATGTTCATGCACCATAAATGATGCAGTCTTTGTCCTCTGCAATGGAATTCCCTTTAGGTAGAGATAAATGAAGGGTCCATAGCAATTTCAATTGAAAGTTGCCATTATCTGAAATTCATGCCCAAGGAGAAATACTTTTTTACCTTGAAATTAGAGTTAACAAGATTCAAATGCATGCCCTTGATTTTAAGACACAGCAGGGCGTACCTTATTTCTTCCCAAACTATGTCTCATGCAGACATTAGTTATTTTCAATATCTGTTCATATTGGTGCCAATTTGAATCAAAATCTTTTTTGAAAATATAAAATAGTGTTAAAATGTCATGGTCCTCTGTACCATAGATTAATTCGATCCTTGTGGTTATTTCAGAAATTTTCAGGAATATTTGTGGCTTAAATTTATTATTCATCTTTTCAGAAAGAACGATCCCTGCTGAGTTTTCCTTCTCTCAATTCTTTTAGGTACAAATTTTAGATAAAAATCTGTTTTATTTCATTGCTCTTAACATAAATTTTATTTGGGTTTGTAATTTTTTGTTTTACTGTCAGCTAACATAGTGACTGAAGTGTTGCGTTAGTTTTACAGAAAGGTAATAGTTAGGGTTTTACATCCTGTTCAACAAACTGGGTCATATTGGGCCTTAGAGTCCTTTTTGCGCCTTAGAGTCCTCTTATTTGGGGAGATTAAGCGCTATAAAAGTCCAATTAGAATTGGGACTGTAGGGATGGGTCACTAGCATAAGTTTGTTTTGGTATCCCACAAATGCCAAACCATTCTGATTCCAGGATTCCAAAAGTAAGATGTATTTCAGTATATCCCCAATCCAGTAGGCCTACTTACAGGAAGTGAATCTCATGAAACAAAAACTATTTGATACAAAAAATATGGAATAAAGGTTTGTAATTTCTTCAAAATTAGGGTTTGTTTTTACTATTTTAAGTTTTCCTTCATTATGTATTGATAATTGAGGTGGCGGTTGCAAAGTGTCATCACTGAATTTCAGTAAAATGCTCTTAATACTAAGATACTGGGGCCCCTGACCCATCACTAATTGGGACAGGCCCTCAGCATTGCTAATCGTATGAGTCCAACCCATTACAGAGGTGACATTCTGTGAGTAGATACCAAACTTGCTAACCAGTAACCACTAGGCCACCAGGGTCTTGCCTTGATCTGGTGGAATTGTATACGTATGCATAAATATCAAACTGCATCCTCATCTGCAAGTGTGATAAAGCTCATGTTATACTAAAGTTTTATATCCTTGGATAGCTTACACAGTGCTTTCCCACTGGGCACTTAATGAATATGTGTATATATTGATTAGGTTTAGAGCAAAACTAATCACTAAAAGTCCTCATGCTTAAAGTCTGTTTTTAGATGATGGTGCTTTCAGTTTATCAGTTGGAAAATGAAGACATATGTATGGAGAAAGATGGACAATAGTTGGAGACTAAACAATGTTTCTGTAAAAACTGCACTAAGTGTTGTGGTTTCATGTATGGAAATGTTTCTAGATTTTTGTATTTTTTGAAGCATACAGCTGATGTTGACAGAATGCCCCTTTGACTCATTACTCAAGAGTTCTGCTCAAGAACTGATCAAAAGGTTTACTTGGCTACAACCACATGTCATTGAGGTAAATATGATCACTTTTAGATGCAGTGGAAGTTTTTATAGCAGAATTCTATTCATTGAATTATGATCATTGAAGTAGAAGTAATGACCAGGTATTCTTAAGTCCTTTTCATTGAAACTTAGCATTATTTGGAATTTCTGGTTCAGTAAGATATCATTTCATTCGCCAGAACTTTGATTAACAGCATTCAGCTCAACTTGAATGCTAATTTGCATCACAAATTTAAATTTAATTGGGACACATGGTCATGTCTTATGATCGAATGCTGTGATAAAAGGTTAAGATATTATCTAATACTTGAGTACCCGTTATAGGCGACAGAGTTAATCGTGGTGCAGTAAAATATCATTGCTTTCAAAAGTAAATTGTCTTGAGTGGTGTGAGACAGTTATATTAAGATATATATCATATTATAGACCTAATTGTATCCCCGGACGAAAGTCGGGGATACTTAGGATTCAGTACGGTCACGCCGCCGCCGCAGAGATTTCCTTTTGGACGCGATAACTTAAAAACTATTTTAGTTAGAACTTTCAAATTTGGTATGTGGGTATATATGGGGAATGCCACGAACGCTATTGTTTTGTGACCTTGACCTGCAAAATCTCAAGGTCACTCGTGACCTCTTAAAGGTCAGATTTTGGCCATTTTTTCACTTTTTGGCCCAGTTCTCCTATACAGAAAGTCAGATCATCCTATGGCTGGTATATATAATACATATATATGTCCTCTGTAAGCATGCAGAAATTTGACCTTGAAGCTCTTCATTGAAGGTCATCCACTGACCGCCAAAGTACCTGACCGAGGGTCATTTTTGGCCCTTTTGGAGATATTTTCACACTTAATGCTGACTATATTGCATGGAAACTATTGAAAATGGCTTTGGAGGTTGAGTACATGATGGACTTCTACCATCCAGGCTTACTGGTTACAGATCTTCATTTAAGGTCATCCACTGACCGCCAAAGTACCTGACCAAGGGTCATTTTTGGCAAATTTGGAGATATTTTCACACTTAATGCTGACTACATTGCATGGAAACTATTGAAAATGGCTTTGGAGGTTGAGTACATGATGGAGTACCAGCATCCAGGCTTACCGGTTACAGATCTTCATTTAAGGTCATCCACTGACCGCCAAAGTACCTGACCGAGGGTCATTTTTGGCCTTCTATTTGTTTGTTTGTTTGTGAACAAGATAACTCAAAAACTGATAGATTGATTTTGATAAAATTTTCAGGATATGTCCAAAATGGTAAAAGGAAGATATGGTTAAATTTTGGGAGTGATCCGGATCACTGTCTGGATCTTCTGGATCCATGAAATTTAATTTTTAAAGACAGATAGCTCAAAAACTTATGGGTGCATTTTGATGAAATTTTCAGGAAATGTCCTTAATGGGACAAGGAACAAGTGATTAGATTTTGGGAGTGATCTGGATCACTGTCTGGATCATCCGGATCCAGGCTGCCAGATGTGTTTGTGTACAATATAGCTCAAAAACCTATGGATGGATTTTAATGAAATTTTTAGGATATGTCTGAAAAGGTAAAAAAATGAAATGGTTGAATTTTGGAAGTGATCCGGATCACTATATGGATCTTCTGGATCCATGAAATGTAATTTTTAAAGACAGATACCTCAAAAAGTTATGGATGGATTGTGATGACATTTTCAGCAAATGACCTAAATGGTACAAGGAACAAGTGATTACATTTTTGGAGTGATCTGGATCACTGTCTGGATCATCTGGATCCAGGCTGCAACATAATTTTAGGATGAATTTTGATGATATTTTTAGGATATGTTACAAATGGTAAAAGGAAGAAGTGGTAAAAGGAAGAAATGGTTCAATTTTGTGGGTGATCTGGACCACTATCTGGATCTTCTGGATCCATGAAATGTAATTTTTAAAGACAGATACCTCAAAAAGTTATGGATGGATTGTGATGACATTTTCAACAAATGACCTAAATGGTACAAGCAACAAGTGATTACATTTTTGGAGTGATCTGAATCATCTGGATCCAGGCTGCAACAGAATTTTAGGATGCATTTTGATGATATTTTTAGGATATGTTAGAAATGGTAAAAGGAAGAAGTGGTAAAAGGAAGAAATGATTCAATTTTGCGAGTGATCTGGACCACTATCTGGATCTTCTGGATCCATGAAATATAATTTTAAGGACAAATAGCTCAAAAAGTCATGGGTGGATTTTGATGAAATTTTCAGGAAATGTCCTAAATGGGACAAGGAACAAGTGATTAGATTTTGGGAGTGATCTGGATCATCTGGATCCAGGCTGCCAGATGTGTTTATGTACAAGATAAATCAAAAACTTATGGACAGATTTTGATGAAATTTTCAGGATATGTCTGAAAAGGTAAAAGGATGAAATCGTTGAATTTTGGAAGTGATCCGGATCACTATATGGATCTTCTGGATCCATGAAATGTAATTTTTAAAGACAGATACCTCAAAAAGTTATGGATGGATTGTTTCAGCAAATGGCCTAAATGGTACAAGGAACGAGTGATTAAATTTTTAGAGTGATCTGGATCATCTGGATCCAGGCTGCCACATAATCTTGGGATTGACTTTGATATTTTTAGGATATGTTACAAATGGTAAAAGGAAGAAGTGGTAAAAGGAAGAAATGATTCAATTTTGCGAGTGATCTGGACCACTATCCGGATCTTCTGGATCCAAGAAATGTAATTTTTAAAGACAAATAGCTCAAGAAGTCATGGATGGATTTTTATGAAATTTTCAGGAAATGTCTTAAATGGGACAAAGAACAAGTGATTAGTTTTTGGGAGTAATCTGGATCACTGTCTGGATCATGTGGATCCAGGCTGCCAGATGTGTTTGTGTACAAGATAACTAAAAAACTTGTGGACGGATTTTGATGAATTTTTTAGAATATGTCTGAAAAGGTAAAAGGATGAAATGATTGAATTTTGGAAGTGATCCGGATCACTATATGGATCTTCTGGATCCATGAAATGTAATTTTTAAAGACAGATATAAGTGAAAGAACTAGTGATTAGCTTTTGGGAGTAATCTGGTACTATGGAGAATCCTGACCTGGTGCTCCAGGAAACAGGTTCAAGACCGACATATTCACGCCTTAACTATGTCCCGTCCGGGGATACACTGCGTCGAGACGCAATCTCTAGTTTTATAGCTGCAGTTGTAAATTTTCTGCAGCTGTGGTTAAAAGCGCAATGCTGTAGCTATAAACATAATTCTGTAACCATAGTTTTATAATCATAGTTCAACAGCTGTAGTAAATATGATTCTACAGTTGTAGTTAAATATGCAATGCTGCAATACTTCCTTTTCATTTTTAGCAATTCTGTCAATTTTAAATATCATGTAAGTTTTCTTGACAAAATTTTCAAGGGCTTAAATAGAAGTTATAATAGTTATGACAATAACACAAAGTGTGGATTTGTTAAACATTTAATATATTATGAGTTTGTATTTTCAGATGTTTGTTGACATGGTGAATAAAAATGTAAAACTATCACACAAAGATTCAAAGCAGAAAAGAAAGGTAGAAAATGGAAGTTATGGAAGCTCACTAGATTTCTGTAGTGAAAGGTTTGAGTCTCAATTTCAGCCAGATGATGTTGACAACACACCACTTGAGACAAATAGATTCCCATTGAATTCTGAAAAATTAACAGCAAAGGGGAATGCCTTTCTTAAAGATACTGGAAGAGAACAAAGGGAGGATCTTAACTTTCCAGGATTTGACTTAATCAATGACAGGAGAGGACAAGTGGCCAGACATACACAAGGTCGTGAGATTCACCAGGCTTTACAGACTCCACTGGAGTTCTTAAACAGCAGGGTGAAAATTGATGAATCATCAAGTTTGTATGAGAAGTCAAGGGCTTTTGATCAGTTTACAACAGGAAGATGTCAGCATGCTTTTCCCCAGCCACTGTCAATGGACTCAGATGACATATTTGGGAAAACAAATTCAGAATTTACAATGACACAAAAGAATGCTAATGCCAAAGGAGTGCTTCAAGATACTTCTGACCTATGGCAGGAATTTGGCAGAAATCCATCAATTAGAAGCAAAACTAGTCATTCTGACTTAGGATATTCCAAAGAAAGCTGTTCAAAAGGTGAAGGTATTATCAAGTTTATTGTATTTATTGTATATCCAGAAATACGATGGCAAATACTTATTATTAAACAGATTTGTAATCCTAATATTTGGGTTTCATATAATTTTATTTTCTATCAGATATTTGAAATTTAATTTTCACTAAAATCTGTATACATCGACCACCATTTTTTCTTTAATAGCACTCTCAGTCCGTTACTACTGAAATGAAGGTCCCTTGATTCATGCCGGGTCTTACCTTTTGAGCTCTTGATCCAAACATTTTAACCAGTCTCTCTCCCCTAAATACATGACATATTCAGGAGCTTTGAAATTTGTTGCTTCATTAAGCAGTGTATGAATACTGCCTTAAGTACTGGTCAAACTACCAAACTCCTTTCAGAAGAATTTTATAAAGTTATCATACAAGTAGTAAATATCAGGTCTTTACAAAACCTGCACCAGTGAATTTTGTCTTATATTTTTGCCAGAAAACAAGAGGATTTAACTGCACTATTTTCAATAAAACCGTATGAAGTATTACTGTATTCCACAATGACGCTGCAATGTTTCTTGCATCAGTTATCAACAAACTTGCAGATTGCCAGAGGGAAGAAGAATCTTTTCAAAAGATATTCCAAGATGTAAGAACGAAGACCCCAAGTATAGCACCAGTAACTCCGAGAGTGAGGCAGCCTAGACAGTTCCAGACTGAAAACATAAACTCTAGCTCAGGTGCTAGTTTTATTGTAGTTTACTCAAAATTTTGTAACTATTTAATTCTTGGTGAGTATGCAGATGTACTAATTCAGTGATTGTATGAAGTTTCTACAGCATATACATAAGTATGTATTTGGACGGACTCTTTCATGGCTAAAAAATGATCTTATGTTCCCTTGACAATTTCAGTCTGAGCTCTCTATATTATAATGTTACCATTTAGTTGAGTAAGCTTCCATAACAAATAAAATGTCATGTTTTCAAGCCTCCATAACAGATGCACAATAATACTGTAAAAAAAACATCTGGCTTGTACTAGTATCATCAATTGTTTTGTTTTAGTAAGGAATGACACAAGATTTTATTAGTCGAATCTGTGATTCGAGTTATGTACTGAGTTGTGGCCGCAGTTTTAAGCCGTAAATATCAAAATTCTGCATAATATTTTTACACATATCTGTACATTAAGGTGTACAGTATACACTCTGCCATTTTGAAGATTTTTAATGCTTTTATTCAGTTATATTTTATAAAGTAAGAAGCTTGTTTAGCACTTCGTCTGGCTTTCTGTAAGGTCCCGGATGTCCTAGAAACTATTGTGTTTGCTATTGTGATGGCCTACTCGAACGAGTCTTTTTTAACGGTTTCGTCTGCTGGTTTCTAGATGTGAATCCCCAATTAATTTATTCGTCTGCTGGTATATCACGCAGTCACTGTTAATGTAAAATTGTTGTCTGCGCATTTACGTGGCTTTATTTAGCGAAGCTTGAGGATTAATTTATAAAGTATTTCTGAACCAATCACATCGCTTGACAGATATTTTTGTAGCCTCAGCCTTGCTCATTTGTCAAACAAATAAACCGCAAACAAATTAATGAATGAAGTGACGTCACGGTAGTACTAGACATTTGTTGTTTAGCCAATCAAAATCGAGGACACATCTGGCAGAGACAATGTATGCACAACTCCGTAGTTCTACATTCAACCACTCGAAGGCGCTTTGGGTTTCCATTTTTCCTAGAAGTTATCACGTGATTTCATTTTTTCTGTCAATCCATTTCTTATTTTTGAAGAAGTTGTATTCCAAATTGTTTTACAGTATATTTACAAAATAAACCAGTTCGCTAATCTTATTTTATTCTACATTCTAACCTGACACGCATGTGTCCTCGATTCTGATTGGCTAAACGACAAAATACTTAATCGGTAAAATACAGCATAACCCCTACCCCCTATTATCGCTCATTATGGCTATCGTAGTTATTGTAGAAATAAATTTAAATACTAACAATTTGCTTCTGTAAAAATCCATTGTTAGGAACCCCCCACAAAGAACTAGGTACCGTGACCGCGTATATTTGCTCATTAATATTAATGAGGCGAGTCTGTTAACAGGAAAATATGCTGGTAGTTTTCATCTTAAACCAGCCTTGTAAAATATTGTCAGGAAACCCCCTCAAAGAACTGCTGTGACTGCGCATATTTGCTCATTAATATTAATGAGGCAAGTCCGTGGACAGGAAATATGCTGGTAGTTTTCATCTTAAACCAGCCTTGTAAAACAGCCTTACTCATTTGTCAAACAAATAAACCACAAACAAATTAATGAATGAAGTGACGTCACGGTAGTACTAGACATTTGTTGTTTAGCCAATCAAAATCGAGGACACATCTGGCAGAGACAATGTATGCACAACTCCGTAGTTCTACATTCAACCACTCGAAGGCGCTTTGGGTTTCCATTTTTCCTAGAAGTTATCACGTGATTTCATTTTTTCTGTCAATCCATTTCTTATTTTTGAAGAAGTTGTATTCCAAATTGTTTTACAGTATATTTACAAAATAAACCAGTTCGCTAATCTTATTTTATTCTACATTCTAACCTGACACGCATGTGTCCTCGATTCTGATCGGCTAAACGACAAAATACTTAATCGGTAAAATACAGCATAACCCCTACCCCCTATTATCGCTCATTATGGCTATCGTAGTTATTGTAGAAATAAATTTAAATACTAACAATTTGCTTCTGTAAAAATCCATTGTTAGGAACCCCCCACAAAGAACTAGGTACCGTGACCGCGTATATTTGCTCATTAATATTAATGAGGCGAGTCTGTTAACAGGAAAATATGCTGGTAGTTTTCATCTTAAACCAGCCTTGTAAAATATTGTCAGGAAACCCCCTCAAAGAACTGCTGTGACTGCGCATATTTGCTCATTAATATTAATGAGGCAAGTCCGTGGACAGGAAATATGCTGGTAGTTTTCATCTTAAACCAGCCTTGTAAAACTGCGCATCTACAGACCCTTTATATTTGTAAACCTTTCACAGCACGTCACTACAAATACCCATCTCGCGACACAAATCTGAAAACTTCCTTGAAAGCAGTTTCCAAATGCGGGCGATAATACCGAGTTTGCAGATTTCAACACCCAGTGCTGTCCTAAGATTCGACTCTGTGGTTGGGTGAAAGCCAGCCACTGCACCCTTGTTCAAGTTTTAGTGATAAGTATCTTTAAAGAGTGACTCTATATTACTTCTGATAGACTGTCCAATGTGAACTCATGTGAATAGTTGCTATTTCTTGTTTTCAGCATGTTATTTTTCTGTAAAACAATCGCCTCCCATGGACTATGACTCAGATGATGAATATGACATGTCTGTCCACATGCAGCCGATTTCATACATTGCATCACCAGCATGCACAGAACAAAACAATTCCCAGTGTGTAAGTATTAAGCTGCAAACGGTTACTCAAGGCTCAATAGATGAGTCGATCTTTGCTAGGACTCGAGTCCATTTTAACTACTCGGTTACTCAATAGGTATTGTATTCTCTCCCGCGTAATAAAACGTTTGTGTAAAATATGCTACACTTCAGCATTTCCGTCACATAATATCAGTTAAAGTTGTGGTTTTCTCTTAAAAACATATAATTTACTCCATATTCTATAATATCTGGTTAAATAGAAGACGTTTTTCTTCAAAAGTTTTGTTTCCAGAATCGACTATTTGTTTACAGAAGACTTCTAATGGTAGGTACTAAATCTCATGGTTACTCAAATTTAAGCCGGTTGTCAGAGGGCAAGTACTGTGGGCTATTTTTAGCACCCAGCCCGGCCCCAGTAAGTATGATACTATCAGTATACACAAATACTGCAAAAACATTTATTGGGGTGAATAAAAAGTATGATATATCTGTCCACATGCTATTTCCTCACACCGAGTACTTAATCCCTGTGGTTTAAGTACAGTCAAAACCAACTGAGCAAAAATTTGTAGAGTAGTATTTCCTTAATCAAGTAAATATTGCATCTGTAGCAGGTCTTTTCCATTCAACGTTGCTGTTATTTGGAATCTCCTTGATATTCAACTTAACCAAGTTTCACTGTATGATAAGTGTGTCTAGGGAGGTAGGGATGGGTCAGTATCAAAAATGTGTACATCGGGAGGTCCCCAATGCTAAACCGTACCAATTCCGGGACTCTGCGTTTTAGTAAACCATAAACAAACATGGATGTTTCCTCTTCACGACATCATAATTAAAGTGGCCAAATACACAAAATATGAGATAAATGCTTATAATTTCTTCAGATTTCTTGCTTGTTCCCAATATTTAAGTTTTCCTTCAATTATATGAGCTGACAAGCGAGATTGAGGTTATTAAGTGTTGTAACCAAAACATGGCAGTTCTGCTGAACATAATCGCTAGTACTGTATAATGTCTGCAAATGCATGAAAACTGGGGATAAAAACTTAAAATTTCTTCAGATTTTGGATAGGTTTCTAATATTTCAACTCTTCCTTCCATTATATATGTTGACAAGCGAAGTGGCGGTTGTAAAATCTCATCACGGTATTTCAGTAAAATGGTTTTGATACCAAGATACCGGGCCTACCGACCCATCTCCAGTCTGCGGTACAAATAATGTAAACTTTCTGATGATTTAAGGAGCCAGGATACAAATATCAAATACAAAATGTCTACTATAGGAACTTCTGATGTCCAAATATTTCATTTTCGAAATTGTTTAAACAAATTGTCAAGTCCAACTTGAAGTTCCTTAATATATAAAGATGGCTTTTCTATTATTGGATCTCTGTTTTATAAACAAAATCTCCCCACAGTTTTGATAAATGACGTTCCACAACTTCAACTGTATTCAAACAGTTATTGTAAACTTCACCGCCAAACTGTTTTAACTTTTGCATTCTGAAGCTTCATTTAATGGTACAAAGCTGAATTTAATATTTCAATATTCAAAACTAATTTTAAACTTCACTGTAAAATAATCACTTGAACAGATCATATATTTTGTTCATGTAGAAGCAATTTGTGGTTATTCTTATGTATTAATCTAATGACTATGATGAACATTTTAGGGATTCCAGTCCAGGGAGATTGTTTCTGAAATCAACATGTATAACCAAGATTCAGATGGTAAGTCACAAATAACTAGAAATTGCATTAATTTGACACAGCATTTTTCCCAGACAGGACATGCTAGAATGCGACAATTAGTGGAAGGCTGAAGCCACAAAACAATAGGCTCCTGACATATTGGCCATATATACCGACATAACAAATTTGAAAAGTTTACATAAAAAATTTTTTTTAAAGGTTCTGCATCTGAAAGGAAAACTCTTGGGAAGATATGTGGCATTTTAGTAAACAAACAAGTCTGGCCTTGAAGCAGAGGTCAAAGGTCAAGTCTGACCCTTCCATAAGATTCCCAGTACATGATTTCCCACAAGTCTTTTTAACATAACTAACCCATACAGCCAATATTAAAGGAATTATAAATGAAAATATTTAAAAGAATTAGGAAAACAGTTAACATTCCATTGTTTGAAGGCCAGTGATGACCTTGAAGAAAGGTCGAAGGTCAGATTTCTGCATGCTTATCTAGGACATATATGTTATATATATATATCAGCCATAGCCCATAGGTTGATGTGTCATTCTGAGAACCAGGCCAAAATCCAAGGCCATAAAACAATAGACTTCAAGGTCTTTAACATATAAACCCACATACTGAATTTGAAAGGCCTGTTTTATAACATAAATTTTTTCTTTTTAAGTAATTATGTATGCAAGGAAATCTAGGTGGTGGTAGGACTGGGCTAAAAGCACAGTATGCCAGACTTTCGTCCAGGATACAGTGATAGTAAGCAGATTATTGATTAATATCAAATACTACTTACAAGTGACTTTTTACCCCACAACCCTTAAGGGCTGTCGGAGTATTGTTTTCACCCATGGTGTCCGGCATGGTGCGGGAAAAAATTTGACTGGGCTGTAGCTCACAAACCGTAAGGGGTAGGAAGTTGATACTTGGTAGGGACATCGGATAGGGTGTGTAGGTGTGTAACGTCATGGTGTGACCCTGATTTAACCTTTGACCTTGCAGAAGTGACATTTACCTATAAAATCTTGTCCAGGCTATATCTGGGAAACTGTAAAGTGTAGAAAGTTGATACTTGGTAGGGACATTGGTTAGGGGTTGTAGGTGTGCAACATCATAGTGTGACTTTGATTTGACCTTTCCGTTGTGACCTTGACCTATAAAATCTTATCTGGGCTATATCTCGGAAACTGTAAGGTATAGAAAGTTGATACTTGGTAGGGACATTGGTTAGGGGTTGTAGGTGTGCAGTGTCATGGTAGTGATTACAGTAGAATTGCCAGATCATCCAGACTCACTACACTGGCACTTGCTTCAAGTACCATCTCACAGGATACTTCAGAAGATGGGAGAAGGCTGCAAGTGAATCATCATGTGTCTGCAACCAGGCAGCTGGTCCAGCAGGGTATGCAGTCTCAACTGAAGGTTCTGCAGTCGGAACCAGCCAAAGGGAAGTCGGCCGAGAAAGTGAGCACTACCACCGAAGAGCTTCAGTATTTGCTGACCTTTAACTCTAGTATCACACAGTGCATGGCAAAAGCAATAGAGCATTTGTCAGACTTTGTTTTGTAACCAAGTCGAATGTCACTCTTGTCAGAAGAGACTCGTATCTGACACACGTCAAGTCAGGTATTAAACAGGACACTTTGGCTGCCCTTTGACAGGCTCCACTTGATCTAGCCACTCTCTTCCTAGACAACGAACTTAAGAAGGCTGAGGAAGACATCACAGTATGAAGAAAAGGGACATGCTCTCTCAAACTCATCTAGCTGCAAAGATAGCCGGTATCATCCCTACAGAAGGTCGGACAAGGCATCACAGGATAGCAAGTCCGGAAAAATGGCCTGGAAAGGTCAGTTCAGTAAAAAGAAAGCCAGAGACCATTCCAGCAAGTACTCATCCCGACAGGCCAAGGATCAGTCATTGTTTAAATGACAATTATTGTGTAAATGCTCCAATACAGACATAACAACTGACCTGGAGCAAAGAGACTGTAAAGTTTTATCAGTGTCACCAAACTGGACAATGTCCAGAGAGACCATAAAATCTTGTCAGACAGTAAAGACTTGTGTAAACGCAGTTGTTGTAAATCATGCACATATTTTAAAAGGGCAGCCACAAAGGAAAGGTGTAAGTCTAGCTATTGTCCAACGTCAGAAATTAAAATATGTGAAAAATGTTTCCTGTGTTGGTCACTTGAGTTTTGTCTTACCTGTAACGAATGTCCAATCTGGTGCTCAAGATATACCAGTAAGGGCAAGACTCCACTAGTTTTGGGAATCTTGGGAAGCCTTGGGGGCCGGTCCAAGCATCATAAAAATCCTCAAAGAAGGTTACACTCTCCCCTTCCGGACCCAGCCAAATCTGATAAGGTCACCTGCCATCATAAGCTGCTATGTCAGTCCTCTCAGGAACCTCTACCCAACAGAGGCATTACATGAACTTATGACAAAAAACGCAGTAGAACTGGTCAAAAACCAGAAATCTCTGGGGTGGTTCAACTGACTAGTTTTGGTCCCAAAAACGAAACAACCGGTGGAGACCCATCCTAGACCTCAGCAATCTAAACCAATTCCTCAAGGTGGAAAAATTCGGAATGGAGACACCGGAAACAAAAAGGACCTCCTTCCAGGCAGGGGAGTGGGTTAGTAGGGTTACCCCCATAGATTTCAGAGACGCATACTTCCACATACTGATTCAAACTCAGTCCAGGGAGTACATTTGTTTTCACATCCAGAGTCAGTCCTACCAATTCAAAGCACTCCCATTTGGTCTGTCCACAGCACCCATGGAGTTCACGGTATTGGTGAAGGAGGTCAAACTGATGGCTTTACACAGGGGTATAAAAGTCCACCAGTACCTAGATGACTGGTTGGTCAGAGCCAGATCCCACCAAACCTATATCCAGCAAACACAAACTTCAGTAACAACTGTCCGGAGTTAGGTTGTTTGAACATAGAAAAATCAGAGCTGGACCCCAAAGAAGTCTTTGATTTTGTTGGTTATCAGTATGACCTGAAAGAGGGCAAGGTCAGACCCACTCTGGAGTGCTGGCAGCCCTTAACTGCAAAGATTCAAGATCTGATGTTTGGAAATACGTGTCCAGTCTGGCAACTGAAGTCCCTAATAAGGTTACCGACAGCTATAGAAAAGCAAGTTCACTTAGGTGGGCTCCATATGAGACCCAGAGTTCCACTTGAAAAACAACTGGAGGGTACTGGAGACCCTAGAAAAAGTAAGCCATGTACCAAAGTTATTTCACCCTCACTTAAGATGGTGACTTCAGTAAGAAAATGTACTTCAAGGTCAACCATTACAACCCCTCAGCAATGCACAGCAAATCTTTACAAATGCATCAAAAGAAGGGTGGGGTGCTTTAGTTAGGTGAGCACACTGCAAGGGGAATATGGTCCCTTCTGGAAAGCAAATTGCACATAAACTACCTGAAACTAAAGGTGGTCTTATTGGCCCTAAAAGAGGTTCAAGACCTCTGCTTAAACAAGATAGTTCTTGTAGCAACCAACAACACAGTGGCCGCTTACATAAACAAGGAAGGAGGCATGAGGTCAGGCTCACTGTGTGCCCTTCTGTGGAGGATCCTGACCTGGTCCTCCAGGAAACAGGTTACTCTCAAAGCCTGACATGTTCCAGGCCGACAATGTGGCAGCAGACAAGCTATCCAGGCTAGGCCAGACCATCGAAACAGAGTGGTCTCCCCTTCCAGAAGTCTTCCAGTGAATATGCAACAGGTGGAATCAACCTCAAATAGATCTTTTTCTACAAGGTTCAGCAACAAGCTGTGTCACCGGTTCCAGACCCCCTGGCGTGGGCAGTCAATGCACTCAGTCTTCCACGGGAGGATCTGGATCCACATGCCTTCCTACCAGTAGCCATCTTGGGCAAAATGGTGGCAAAGTTACAGGACTTCCCATGCAGGAGAATCATTTTGATTGCTCCATGGTGGCCCAACATCCCCTGGTTGTGGGATCTAGTGGCCATGTTGAGCCAGATCCCTTGTGCCTGCCCAATCTGCTCATACAGCCTTTCAATCAAGACTTCTCACAGGAATCTGTCAAACCTAAATCTACATGCTTGGCTCCTAGAGCCTCAGCAATCAAGGAGCAGGGCTTCTCTGAGGCAGTGGCAGCACGAATTAAGGCTCCTCAGAGGATCAACCAGATCAGTCTATGAGGCTAAGTTGACCAATTTTACAAAGTGGTGCATTAGCAATCAGGTGGACTTCAGGGCAACATCTATAAAGTCCATAGCCAACTTTCTGCTGTATCTGTTCCAGGTCTGGAAGTTGCAGCCAAATACTATTAATGGCTATAGGTCAGCCATTGCAGACAAATTTGGAAATTCACCCATTAATGTCACCAAAGATGAGAATCTCTTGGATAGCTTCGGCAGAGACAGACCCAATGGTCGGAGGGGCATCCCCTCCTGAAACCTCTCTCTGGTGCTGCACCAGCTGACAAAGGCTCCCTTTGAACCCATTAAAGAGGTCTCTTTGAAGCATTTGACCTTCAAGACGGTCTTGGGGCCACGGTAGCAGAGTGGTAACATTTTCTCCTCCCACCTCTGAGGCCGGCGTTCAGTTCCCGGCACGGCCTCAAGTGGGAAAGCTGGTAGTTGCTTGCCGTTGGTCGGCAGTTTACAGTAGAGAACCCTGACGCACTCTATGTACTGGTTTCCTCTGCCCTTCCAACTACCCGTCGTGATATGACCTGTGCAGTGTTGAAAGCGACGAAAACCCCAAATAAATAAATAAATTCAAGACGGTCTTTCTCTTAGCTTTGGATTCAGGCAAAAGCAGGAGTGTGATCCATGCTTGGCAGAGCAAGAAGTTGGTCTTTGTCTCCTTCAAGAAAGGTTTTGACAAAGATAACCAACCTAAGATGCCAACTGGAGCCCTGTTCAGGTTACCCTTGACCTTAATTTTGAAGTTCACTTAAAGTCCCTAGTAACTGGCCTACCTAGCAAGCAGTAATTATTCAGCAATTGTCCATTGGGTAGGATATAATGACGCAATAAAATTGCTATGACTTCACATTATCTAGCCAGGAAGGAAGTAGGTCGTGCACATAGCTGGCTCCGCTGGAGTAGAAAAAAGACGTCTTTTTCTGACATTTGGTGGGGCTGGCTTGCGCCACCATTATAGTTAATTGGCCGTTAGGTAAGGTATTGCCTGATTAAAATTTAACTTAATTCTTAAATTTGCAAGTTCTCAATTAATGTATCGCATTGCAAGAATTTTTTTTTTTTTTTAGTACAGAGATGGGGTTGGTCAACAAGAGGATCATTAACACCAAATAAACAAAGAAGGCTGACCTATGAAGCAGTACCAGGAAGCATGTCTGGCCAGACACGACTGCGGTTTCAGTGATCCACAACAGTTTGTTTTTTTCGCAAAAGAAGCAATCAATATTACAAGTTAGGACTAAACATATATATGGTCTGTCAGAACCACAGTTTTGATTTGTTAATAATGAGAATTATTGCCTTTTCCTTTCATCTTTTGAAGAGGATTTTCTTTAACTAGACACTTATTTGATTCACTTCAAATTTCAATTATATAAACTGGATAATAAAGATATAGTATCAATAATCTTTGTGTTTAAGATTATAATATTATTGTAGTTCTAACATATTGATTGAAAAAATAAATGAACAGTTAATCAGAGTCATGTTAAGAAATCAATGTGTAAAACTAAACTTTGCAAACTCGGTGCTAACATATCGCCAGATGGGCCACTTATCATGCCACAGGCATAAATCGGTTATTTTCTGTGGGACCCATGTTTTTTGCCACAATTAGTATGAAACATTTGTAACCACTGCCCATAAAAGCTGGGGTAAAAGTCATCCCCTGCGCTATCTGGCTGGCAGTCATAAAGTTTTGTGGGTGTTCCACAATCTAAACACATGCATGGATTTTCACCAAATTTTTGAGATATGTTTACACTAAGAGCATCTAGAGCTGATTAGATTTTAGAGGGTATCTGGCAACATCTGTTGTTGGCAAAACTTTCTGATGATTTTTGGATCTTAAAGTTTGTGGGTGGTCCACAGCCTGGGGTGGGGGTGGGGTGGGTATCAGGCAACAACTGTTGTTCCATGTTTGGACATTTTTGGGTCTTAAACATTTGGGTGTTCCATCTTTGACCCCTACTTCAAGGTCACAGGTCATACAGAAAAGGCCTTATATCTCCCTCATTATTGCTCCTACGGATTGAAAATGTAAAACTAATCCATTGAAAGTCATGGCTTGCAAATCTTTACCAAGTGTTGAATTTGGCCTTTGACCCTTGCGTCAAGGCCAGTTTGGGTCCTCATACTTAAAAGGTCATCTCCTTTATTATTGGTTCTAGAGCTTCAAATATGACAACTTGTCGGAAATCATGGCCTATGAATCTTTTGCTTAAAGGTCAAGTAGGGTTGTCACACTAAAAACTCGTTATATCTCCCTTATCATTGGTCCTAGGGGTTTGGGATGAGAAAACAACTTATGGCCTGCAAAACTTTTTGCAAGTGTCAAATTTGATCTTTAACCCCTGATTCAAGGTCAAGTGAGGCCATCATACCATACTTAAATGGCCATATATCTCTTATGTAGTAGTCCTTGGGCTTGGAACTTTGTTTCAAGGTCACACTAGCATTTTGCTTAATTCTCAGCGGGAGATTACCATTTTGGCAGTGGTCTGGTTACATGCGTATCTATGCTTGAGAAAGTGTTACTTCATAATAGGCTTCCATCTAAATTGACAGATGCCTTCCTGTTAAAAGAAGTCCTCACATCATGAATGAATAAAATTTGTTACAGTTTAAGAATAAAGTTTTCCACTTTCAACTACATGCAAGTTCTTGCATCTGACAACATCTCATGGGTTCTGTATACTGCTTACAACTGAAGTTGTTCCATAGGCTTTCTGAAATCTCAATGTTGTTGCACATTTAGTACTCTAAGGACTTGCATATCCTTTCTGGTAGAAAGACTCTCTATTGGTTTCCTATTGAACACCATTCTGTATTCAAAACTGGCTTACTGGTATGCAAGTTCCTACATAGTGGTTATCCAAACTATTTTGGAAATCAAGCTGATGGTGTATTACTTGAGGTCCCACACTTTGCCACTTCAGTATATAAGTCTACTAAGCATTTTGGCCTCAGCTTTGCTCCAAATATTTGGAATGATTTGCATGATGATATACATTCAGCAGCTTCTTTCTTCTCATTCAGAAAGAAGCTTAAAACCTATCGCTTTGCATAAGCATATCCACCCTAATTTCTGCACTTTGTGGTCTCTCTCCAGGTCGCTGACCACTGCTATATCTCAGGTTAATGAATATAGTTTTCTGCTTTTTATCCCACAGCCCTTATGGGCTGTTGGGGTATTGTTTTCACCCATGGTATCTGGATTTAAGCGACTTCCCTGTAAGCAACTTGCTGCTTACAGTATATGCTGGTGGATGGGTGAGACAGGGAATCTATATATACCATGCAAGTGACTTGCCATTTATAGCATTTATAGGAGATGATGAGGTCAGATGAAAATGATGCATTTGTCTGTAGAAATGAAGGAAACTCTTTTAAAAAGGTCCTTATATTGTAAAGTGGCCGGGAAAGATGGATTACTGGTAGAAATCCACATAAATTTGCTTGCAGTATGCAGTATAAAACCGTACCCCCATGTCACTAATGTAAGACCGCGATAATGTTAGACAGGTTGTCATTATCTGGTCCTATTTTTCGTGATTTCCTAAAAATGTTAAGAAATGCAATAAGTGAACCATAATTTATATATACCAAATTGAATGTATATTACATAAAAATATGGCTGCCTATTTTGTGTCACTCTCTAATGTTAAAGCCATCTGTCGATAATGCCATTGATACAGCCAGAACTCGTTATATGGCCCACTCACTTGTTTATAACATGTCTTTACATCTACAGTACAAACACGGAATCGCTTTTCTAATGTAAGAACACGAAAGTCTTTTTTTATATCAGCTGACATTATGGCATCACTCTGCGGCGTTGGTGTATGAGTGAACAACTTCTCCTCCAAAACTACAAGGGCCTGGAACATGCTGTTTTCTTTTTAAAAAGATACCTTTACTAAACGAGGATGAAAAATTGTTCAAAGCATGCAGATCTGTTTGTTCATCTGATCCACAGAGCCATTACAAGTGAGGTACCCCCACCCAAAGTGTGAACATTTCAACACTTTATCAGAATTTTCTCATTGACTCTTGCATGGATTTCTCTCTATCTTGCATATATGTACTAGGCCACAAGTAGATAACCTTGTGTGAGTATCAGGCCTGGATCTTTCTCAATTATTTTTTATGGAGTTTTGAAATAATATTTACCCCACAGCCCTAAAGGGTTATCGGGGTATTGTTTTCACCCATGGTATCTGGATGGGCGGGCGGCAGGAAAAAGGTTGTCCAGGCTGTATCTCAGATACTGTAAGGTGTAGGAAGCTGATACTTGGTAGGGACATTGGCTAGGGGGTGTAGATGTGTAGTGTCATGGTGTGACCTTGATTTTACCTTTGACCTTGCTATAGAGACCTGACCTTTAAAATCTTGTCCGGGCTATATCTCGACCTTGCCATAGAGACCTTGACCTTTGAAATCTTGTCCGGGCTATATCTCAGAAACCTTAAAATGTAAGAAGTTGATACTTGGTAGGGACATTGGTTGGGGGTTGTAGGTGTGCAACGTCATGGTGTGACCTTGATTTGACCTTCTCATAGTGACCATGAGTTTTAATATCTTGTCCGGGCTATTTCTTGGATTCCATAAGGGGCATTGCTTAGGGGGTGTAGGTGTGCATCATGGTGTGACCTTTAACTTTGGCTCTGCCAAAGTGTGTTCACCTGCCATATTTGAGACATCTTTCTCTTATGACTTGTCAGTCAGCTGACATTATGGCATCACTATGCAGCATCCGCCTGAACAACTTCTCCTCCAAAACTACAAGACCCAAAGACATACTGTTTATTTTAAAAGATACCTCAACTATCGCGGATGATAAATTGTTCAAGGCATGCAGATCTGTTTGTTCGTCCGTTCTCCAGAGCCATTACAAATGAGGTACCCCCACCCAAAGTGTGAAAATTTCAACACTTTATCACAATTTTCTCATTCTTCTCTTATCTTGCATATGTGTGCTAGGCCAATAGTAGATTCCCTTGTGTGAGTATCAGGCCTGGATCTTTCTTCATTATTTTTTTTATGAATTTTTAAAATAATTTTTAATGCATTAAATTTCTTGAAATCATGCACTAAATCACTTATAACTTGAAAAGTATTGCATTTAGAGCATTTTGTTAAAATATGTTATTCAGCTACTTTTTCCAACACGGTGCGTAACTGTGAGTCTATCCCAATAGCTAAGGGAATAATATCTACTTTCTGTCTTTTCAGTACCTTCCATGATGAGTAAAATCACTGGTAACTTAAAAACTGTTGCAAACAGAGAATTTTGTATAAATATGTTATTCAGCTACTTTTGGGTTAGCTATAACATAGTAAAATTGCAGACCTGTAGCTCATCACATAGCTGAGTCATAGCTACTTTTAGGTTATCACTATTGAGTAAATTGCTTGTAACTTGAAATCTGTTGCATTTAGAGAATTTTGTTTAAATTTTTTATTCATGTACTTTTGAATAAGCTATAATATAGTGAAATGGCAGAGTTGTAGCTTATGGCATAGCTGAGTAATTTTCAGGTTCTCACTGTTGAGTAAATCAGTTGTAACTCGAAAACTGTTGTATTTACAGTATTTTCTTTAAATATAATATTCACCTACTTACTTTTCTGTCAACATAGTGAAATTGGAGATCTGTAGCTCATTACATAGGTAAGCTATAGCTATTTTCAGAGTATAGCTATTGAGTAAATCAGTTCTAACTCAAAAACTATTGCATTTAGAGTATTTTGTTTGAATATGTTGTTCACCTACTTTTAGGTCATTACAGACCTGTAGCTCATTACATAGCTGAGCAATAGCTATTTTGAGGTTCTCACTGTTGAGCAAATCAGTTGTAACTTGAAAACTATTGCATTTACAGTATTTTAAATGTGTTGTTCACCTACTTTTGGGTCAGCTATAACATAGTAAACTTGCAGACCTATAGCTCATTGCCTAGCTGAGCTTTAGCTATTTTCAGAGTATTGCTGGTGAGTAAATCACTTTGTCAGCTGGTGTAGAACTAGTGAGAGGTTCCAGGAGGGGATGCCCCTCCTCCCCTTGGGTCTGTCTCTATGCAAACTATCCAGGAGGCGGGTGAGATTCTCATCTTTGCTGACAGTAATGGGGGAGTTGCAATGGCTGATCTGTAGCAGGAGGAAGTCAGCTATGGCTTTCAGAGGTGGTGCCCTGAAGTCCACCCGATTACTGAGGCACCACTTTGTAAAAATGGTCCACTTTGCCTCATAGATGGATCTGGTTGATCCTCATTGAGGAGCCTCAATTCGTTCTGCACTGCCTCAGAGAAGCCCTGCTCCTTGATTGCTCTGACTCTAGGAGTCAGGCATGAAGCTTCAGGTTTGACAGGTTCTTGAGTAGGGTCTGGTTGAATGGCTGAGTTACCAGATTGGGTAGGCACAGTGGGATCTGACTGGACATGGCCACTAGGTCCCAGAACCAGGGCATGTTGGGCCAACCCGGTGCAATCAGAATAATTCTGTTGCATGGGTAGTCCTCAGCGCACTGGCCCAGACATTAGTGCTGCTCAGCAGCTGTCGGCCGGCAAGCTGCCTACAGACAGTTTGGCTTCAGGAAGTTCATCTTTACAGCGCACTGGCCCAGACAGTAATGCTACTAAGCAGAAGTCGGCCGGCAAGCTACAGTCAGAACACCACCGACCCAAGCCTTCAACTGGGCGCACTGGTCCAGACACTGCTACTGTTAAGAGCAAGTCGACCGGCAAGCCTCACACTGCCTCTCACCGACCTTCCAACCTGCCTGCTCAGAGTACCAGTACGTCACTCACCGACCCTCCTCTCACCGACTGACCAACCTAAACCTGCTTTCACCACCGGCTCAGATTCACCTACTCTGCAGAAAGCTTCCAGAAGGGACAGTATTTCTAGTCTTGAGTCGGAAGCAGACAGTGATCTTTCAGACAGACCTCCGGTTGAACTATTTGTTGAGGAAGGAGAGTTGTCAGACGAGCAAGAGCTTACTGAGCATGATCTACCAACCTCAGAGGAGCAGACGTACAGAGAAACGATGAGGGGTATCGGGTCCTTCATGGGTTGGTCGCATGTACCAGATGTGGAAAATTCCAATCCCTCAGACGACAACCCTTTTGCTGGACCCAAGACTCCGGCTCCTAGCAAGGTCTCTGTACAGATGCCCACTGAGGAGTGGCGTTGCAAAAAGCTGAGCAGATTGAATATCAACTTAGTAGAGGGTTATCCGTCAAAAACTGCATACGCTGGTAGTTTACCTATGGACCACTTTTTGAGACCCCCTAGATCGCAAGCAAAGTGGTATGGACTTTATTCCGACCAACCAGCCGATCCGACAAAGGTCTCCTCTTGGTACACAGGCTACTGCAAGTTGAACAGTAGTTTTGGCAGGATCTCCAGGAAGGCAGCCTTGCCCTCTACCCCACCGGCATCTTGTGTCGCAAGATACCCTAAGAAGATGGGAGAGGACTGCCAGAGAGGCGTCGGTAGTGTGTAATCAAGCTGCCAGCTTCAATCGCTGCTTGTTTAAGGTTCAGAAAGACGTGCAAACGCAACTTCAGATGATACGTAGCGAAAGCAAAGGCAACAGACCCTCTAAATCCTCTGAAGCAACTGAAGAACTGCAGTTCCTCATGGAGTTCAAATCCAGTATCACACAGGCAGCGGCGAAGGCGATGGAGCATCTGATAGATTTTGTTTTCATAACAATGGGAAACCTTACTCTGGTCCGTCATGATGCTTACTTGAACCATGTGAAGAATGGCATCAAACCGGATACGTTGGCAGCTCTCAGGACACCGCCCCTTCACATTTCAACATTATTTCCGGATGCAGTCATCAAACGGGCAGAGGAAGAAATCGCGTATTATGATAACAAAGGACAGTCAACTTCATCGTCTTCGCACCTCAAAGGTCGGTTCCATCCTTATGAGAGACATGATAAGAGAGCAGAAGGTCGGTCGGAGGCTAAGCAGGAGAGACCTGCCTAGAAGAATATTGGGAGGCGTCAATTTAGACAAAGTAGAGGCAAGAACTCTAACTTTTCATCACGATCTGCCAAGGGCCAGCAGTCATACAAATGACAATCACTGTATGACCAGGTTCCAGGATCGACTGCTGGCCAGGAGCACTTGCACAGAAGAGACAATGAACACTTGCTTCAAACAGACTGTAAACTTAAATGTTGTCAATGTTAAGTCCTGGGTCAGCAAGTTGTTATTACAAAAATCACAGATTAAAGTATGTGAAAAGTGCTTCTTGTGTCACTCAATTGTCTTGTGTTCAACCTGTAACAAATGTCAAAAATGCTGCCTCAAATCTGCCTGTAGGGGCCAGACTTCAAAACTTTTGGCAAACTTGGCTGGATCTGGGTGCCGGTCCGAAAGTAGTTCAAATCCTTAAAAAGGGTTGCACCCTCCCCTTTCGGATCCGGCCAAAAGTCACAAGGTCTCCCACGGTCATAAGCTGCTATGTCAATCCCCACAGGAACAGCTACCTGCTGGAGGCTTATAGACAAAATTGCGGTAGAGCTAGTACAAAACCAAACTTCTCTTGGGTTTTTCAACCGACTATTTTTGGTCCCAAAGCCCAGCAACAAATGGAGACCTATATTAGATCTGAGCAAACTGAATCTTTTCCTCAAGGCGGAGAAATTCAAAATGGAGACATCAGGACAATGGAAACCATCAGGACATCCCTCCAACAAGGGGAGTGGGTCACCTCAATAGATTTCAAAGATGCCTACTTCCATATACCAATACAGGAACAGTCCAGGAAATATCAGATTTCATGTCGAAGGTCAGACATACCAGTTCAAAGCTTTGCCTTTCGGCCTGTCTACAGCACCCTTGGAGTTCACTGTAGTGGCAAAGGAGATGAAACTGATGGCCATACACAAGGGTATAAGGATCTACCAATACCTAGACGACTGGTTGGTGAGAGCCAGATCCCACCAGGTCTGTCTTCAGCATACTCAGGATCTAGTGAAAATATGCCAAGAACTGGGTTGGCTGGTGAATGTGGAAAAGTCAGAGCTGGAGCCAAAGCGGATCTTCGATTTTGTAGGTTACCAGTTTGACCTCAGATCCGGTCGGGTTCGACCCACACCGGATTGGTGGCAGAGTCTTCAGGACAAAATATAAGAAATACTGTCACTACCGGCCTGTCCGTTCCAGCAGTTCATGTCCCTGATAGGTTTGCTAACAGCCACAGATAAGCAAGTTCACCTAGGCCGACTACAAATGAGACCCATACAGTGGCATCTCAAAAACAACTGGAGGGTACCGGAATCACTAGAAAAGGTAATCCCAATTTCCAGGTCACTGCACCCCCAGTTACAATGGTGGCTACAAGAAGACAACGTTCTTACAGGTCAACCATTACACCCAATAAAACATGCTGTGCAAATATTTACAGACGCATCAAAAGAATGGTGGGGTGCTCACTTAAACGAACGCACTGCAAGAGGGTCATGGTCCCTACCAGAAAGCAAGCTGCACATAAACTATCTGGAACTAAAAGCAATCTTTCTAGCACTGAAAGAGTTCCAAGACCTTTGCACCGACAAAATAGTACTTGTGGCAACCGACAACACTACAGTAGTGTCTTACATAAACAAAGAAGGAGGCATGAGGTCTGGCCCACTGTGTGCCCTACTATGGAGAATCTTGACCGACCTCAGATCTATTTGCCATGAGGTTCAACAACAAGTTACCTCAGTTTGTGTCACCAGTTCCGGATCCCCTGGCAGTAGCAGTGGATGCACTCAGTTTCCAATGGGAGGATCTGGACGCATATGCCTTCCCACCAGCAGCCATCTTGGGCAAAGTGGTGGAGAAGCTGCAGGACTCCCCATGCAAAGAATCATTCTGATTGCTCCTGGGTGGCCCAACATGCCTTGGTTTTGGGACCATGTCCAGTCAGATCCCACTGAGCCTGCCCAACCTGTTAACACAGCCATTCAATCAGATCCCTCACAGAAATCTGACAAACCTAAATCTCCATGCATGGCTCCTAGAGCCAGAGCAATCAAGGAGCAGGGCTTTTCTGAGGCAGTGGCAGCACGAATTGAGGCTCCTCAAAGAAGATCAACCAGATCAGTCTATGAGGCAAAGTGGACCATTTTTACAAAGTGGTGCGTCACTAATCAGGTGGACTTCAGGGCACCCCCTGTAAAGTCAGTTGCTGACTTCCTGATGTACCTATTTCAGGACAGGAAGTTACAGCCCAGCACCATTGATGGTTACAGGTCTGCCATTGCTGATAAACTAGGCAATTCACCTTTTAACATCAGCAAAGACGAAAATCTCCCGCGTCTCCTGGATAGTTTCCACAGAGACAGACCCAAAGGCCAGAGGGGAATCCCCTCCTGGAAACTATCTCTGGTCTTGCACCGGTTGACCAAGGCTCCCTTTGAGCTTATCAAAGAGGCATCTCTGAAACGTTTGACCTTCAAGACAGTTTTCCTCTTAGCCCTTGGGTCGGTCAAGTGAGATTCATGCTTGGCAGAACAGAAATATCAGACACCAATCTGATTGGTCAAAGGTGTCCCTGTATCCATCACCCAGCTTTCTTTCCAAGAACCAGTTGGCCAAAGAGGGTCCAGACAGTATGGCCCCAGTGGTTATACCAGCCCTGGCCCCAACTCTGGATAGGTCCCTCAAGTCTGACAGGTCCCTCTGTCTGGTCAGAGCTTTGCGCTACTATTTGGACAGGACCTCGGACCTCAGGCAGAATAAAGAGTTGGTCTTTGTCTCCTTCAAGAAAGGCTTTGACAAGGACATCTCACCTGCCACCATCTCCTCATGGATCAAACAAACTGTGATCCTATGCTACGAGCTCTTGGACCAGGAAGCCCTCAACCTACATCAGGTTAAAGCCCATGATGTCAGGGCCTTTGCAGCTTCCAAGGCCTTCCAGTCAGGAGTCTCACTGGAACAAATATTATCAGCCTGCCACTGGAAGTCACACAACACCTTCACCCAATTCTACCTGAAGGATGTGGCTTGGGCTGATTCCAAGCTCTTTCACCTGGGTCCTGTAGTGGTTGCTCAGCAGATCCACCAATGACCTTGGTGCTGAGGAGATATGTATATATGTAAATAGTTTGTACACAGTTAAATGCACAAAAAAACAAAAAAAAACTCGGACGTGCTTCCTTCGGGAGATTTATTTCCTTCTCTTGGGACTGAACTCATCCCTCTCTTCCCCTACCTCAGAGCAAGTCTGTTTAAAAAAAGGGGGGGGCACAACGTTGGTATAGCCCCGGGTAACCAGTCTCTGCTACCCAACAAAGGCCTTATTAGGGTCTCCTTATCTCCAGTCTACCCAGGCCAGAGGAAATCTTGTTTAGTTCTGTTTATGAGTTCACTTAAGTCCCTAGTAACTTACCCGCCGACCAAGCGGTAGTTATTCAGCAATTGTCCATTGGATAGGATGTATTAACGCAATAAAATTGCAAATTTAATAAGTAAATTAAATTTTCGCAGGTCATCACCCACTTTTTTCGCGCATTTCTTGTGGCTATCAAACAAAGCAATAACGTAGCCGCAAGTGCCTCTGTTTTGTCCAGGGGACGACATGATGATCAGTATACTAGTAGAACTAGAGGAATGCTTTTGCTAACAAAAGCGAAGCATCCCTGAAAGTTTAATATGCTTTGTGGTTTTAATAAGCATGCTGTAAAGCTAAGAATGCACAAAGCTGCGCCGTATGCTTTCCCAATACTTCTTAATACATTCTGAAGCTATAAAAGCAACGATAAAGGAGATATAAGGCAAAAACTCCAAAGCAGCTATTTATGACCCCAGTTTGGCCCATAAGGGGGGGTCGGGGGGTAAAACTGACCGGCTATTTAGATTCTCCACATATGCTTTCCCAATACCTCTCGATACATTCTGAAGGTATAAAAGCAACAATAAAGGAGATATAAGGCAAAACTCCAAAGCAACTATTTTATGACCCCAGTTTGACCCATAAGGGGGGGTCGGGGGATAAAACTGACTGGCTATTTAGATTCTCCACATATGCTTTCCTAATACCTCTTAATACATTCTGAAGCTATAAAAGCAACGATAAAGGAGATATAAGGCAAAAATTCCAAAGCAGCTATTTATGACCCAGTTTGGCCCATAAGGGGGGGTTGGGGGGTAAAACTGACCGGCTATTTAGACTCTCCACATATGCTTTCCCAATACCTCTTAATACATTCTGAAGGTATAAAAGCAACAATAAAGGAATTATAAGGCAAAAACTCAAAATCAGCTATTTTATGACCCCAGTTTGACCCATAAGGGGGGGCCGTGGGGTAAAACGGACCGGCTATTTAGACTCTCCACATATGGTTTCCTATTACCTCCCAGTACATTTTATGGCTCTAAATGCAATACTAGGGGGGTTGACCTAAATTTAAGGCTTTCAGATTGGAAGGTGTCAGAAAATCACTCATAAATGAGACATTTTTCAAGGGATTGCTCCCAAAATCTAATCAGCTCGCGTTTTCAATAGTATGAACAGGTGTGTCAAATTATAAGGCTGTGTAGCAAGTAGTTTTTCCTGAACTGCGATGACGGGGGGGGGGGGGGGGGGGGGGGGGGGACAAAAAATTGTTTTTGATCATGTGACCTCCATAAAGGTCAAAGGTCAAATTTAAGCATGCAGAAAAATGTTCCCATGCCTAAGGTATAAACTGCCAAATATGGTTTGAAACCTAATAATAAGGGAGATATTCAAGGGAGACCATAATGCGGCGGCGGTGAGGAAACTGAGGCGAAAACAAATAAGCGCCCTTTCAGGGACGCTTAATTATGTAGATATACTTAAAAGTTCATAAAATGATAAGTTCGTTGTAAAACTTTAAAAATGTCTCTGTAGAAAACACGTCTGCACACTCCACGCACCAAACGAAAAACATGCTATGATGTCACAATGTCTAGACAGGAAGGAAGTACGATGCGCCACCTAGCGAATGCACACTCTGTCACCGGTCCTGCCGGTAGTGTATACACTGGAGAGGGACATCTTTTTCTGGCGTTTGGCGGGACCAGTCACGCAATTGTCCATTGGATAGGATGTATTAACACAAAAAAAAGTTACTTTGAGGGTCTGTTGAGTAAATCAATTGTAACTCGAAAATTATTGCATACTATTACATTTAAAGAATTTTGCTTAAATATGTTATTCACCTACTTTTGGGTCAACTATAACAGTGAAACTGTAGACCTGTAGCTCATGGCATAGCTGAGCAATAGCTACTTTGAGGCTCCACTGTTGAGGAAATCAGTTGATCAGCTGTAACTTCAAAACTATTGCATTTAGAATATTTTCTTTAAATATGTTGTTCACCTACTTTTCAGTCGCCTATAATATAGTAAAATTGCAGACCTGTAGCTCATTGCATAGCAGAGCAATAGCTACTTTCATGTTCTGACTGTTGAGTAAATCAGTTGTAACTTGATACATATTGCCTTTACAGTATTTTCTTTAAATATGTTATTCACCTACTTTTAGGTCACCCATACTAAGTAAAATTGCAGCCCTTTAACTCATTGCATAGCTGAGCAAAAGCTCTGCAGAGTAAATTAGTTGTAACTAGAAAACTATTGCATTTACAGTATTTTGTTTAAATATGTTTCCACCTACATTTTACTCCTTAACAGTTTACATGGCAATTTACTTCTGAATACATTTGCTGGGCACAACTTTTGTGTCCTTTTCTTCTTTCACTTCTACTCTAAAACACACAGTCAGCTGACACAGCCCGTTCACGGGCACTGATTGCATGTTTCATAACATAGAATCTTAATTTTGTGACAAGTTACAGACCAGATAAGTATACTTAACATATTTTACCTCCACTTTCAGCTTCACGTTGTGAAGTAAAGAGTAGACGTCCAAGACTTGTGCATGTAGCTTATATACAGGACTACTGTCGAAATAAAATTAAATATTTTAATGGTTTAATCATTATCTGCTACAATTCTTTGACCATTTTCAGGGTTAAAATATAAAATAAAGTACAAAAATAGCATCAGAGATGCCCGTACCCCACAGCCTGGGGAAATATTTTTCAACACCATGAGATATAGAAGTAGTATAACAGTACAAAGTTCAAGATACTTTCAGAGCAGTGTCAGTTATATTAAGGTCCAAATAATGCTTTAGTAGAGAAAATAATATCTAAGGAAAAGAAATGTATGTAAAGATGAAGTATTAAAACAAAACAATTCAATAATAAAATAACAGCACTTATCAGTAAACCAAAAATGGCCGAATTATGGTTTGGATGTTTTGAATATTACCCATGCATACAGAATTGGCAATACATTCAATGAATGCTTATGTGTGGTGTTGGAGAAAAGCCTGTGGCTCACTTGATGAAATTCCATCTGTTACAATGGGAACTTGCAAAAGGAAATTCTTAATGAATTCTAATATGACTTTAACAGTGCTTAATCAGCATCAACAGACAGACTCAAAGGTGCAACAAGATTTTAAAGGTCAACACAGCAAGGTCAAAGGTCAGTCAGTGTCACACCATGACATGGCACACCTAAAACCCTCAACCAATGTCCTTACCAAGTATAAACTTCCTACACCTTGCAGTCTCTGAGATATAGCCTGGACAAGATTTTATAGGTCAAGGTCACTACAGCAAGGTCACACTATGACGTAGCACACCTACACCCCCTAACCAATGTCCCTACCAAGTATCAACTTCCTACACCTTACAGTTGCTGAGATATAGCCCGGACAAGGTTTTATAGGTCAAGGTCACTACAGCAAGGTCAAAGGTCAAATCAAGGTCAGAGCATGATATTGCACACCTACAACTCCTAACCAATGTTCCTACCAAGTATCAACTTCCTACACCTCACGGTTTCCGAGATATAGCCCGGACAAGATTTTATAGGTCAAAGTCACTGCAGCAAGGTCAAAGGTCAAATCAAGGTTAGACCATGACGTTGCACACCTACACCCCCTAACCAATGTCCCTACCAAGTATCAACTTCCTACACCTTACAGTTGCTGAGATATAGCCCGGACAAGGTTTTATAGGTCAAGGTCACTACAGCAAGGTCAAAGGTCAAATCAAGGTCAGAGCATGATATTGCACACCTACAACTCCTAACCAATGTTCCTACCAAGTATCAACTTCCTACACCTCACGGTTTCCGAGATATAGCCCGGACAAGATTTTATAGCTCAAAGTCACTGCGGCAAGGTCAAAGGTCAAATCAAGGTTAGACCATGACGTTGCACACCTACACCCCCTAACCAATGTCCCTACCAAGTATCAACTTCCTACACCGTACAGTTTCCGAGATATAGCCTGGACAAGATTTTATAGGTCAAGGTCACTATGGCAAGGTCAAAGGTCAAATCAAGGTCAGACCATGACGTTGCACACCTACAACCCCCAACCAATGCCCCTGCCAAGTATGAACTTCCTACACCTTACGGTTTCTGAGATACAGCCCGGACAAACTATTTCCCGCCGCCCGCCCATCCGGACACCATGGGTGAAAACAATACCCCGACAGCCCTTAAGGGCTGTGGGGTAAAAACAGATTCCTCGTTGAAGGGAATCCTTGGGGAAACCCCTTCGGTGACGTCATAGTCTAGACAGCAAGTGCTGGGAGACCTTGGCGTCGCAAAATAAAAGTCGTCCCTTTTTGTACATTTTATAAAATATTAAATATATTTTTGATATACACATGAAAATATAAAATATTAGAATATTTTACCTACAAGGTATTTGTAAAATAAACAAAATTTTTAATGCACACTTGCAACGCAGTTGGCAAATGTACAATTCTTGAAATATTTTGCTTGGTCTCCCCAATATTGCTTCACAACAAATAATTTCTGCAGTAGTAGAGTTTTAACCCCTTCCCAACTCAGTGGTGGATCAGGTCACTAAGTCGGATTCTAAACCTGGCATAAGTCGACGACTTCCAAAGCGGGGGTGGATCAGATCTCCCCTTCAGATCTGAAGCCTGGTCCGAGCCAACAACCTGAATTGCAAAATCACATACTATCATCCGAATAAAAAACACTCGGATGAACCCATGGAGACCAAGTTTGTTGGTCCTCCCTTACCACCGCAGTTTGTCCAGAGGTTCGAGTCTGAGATCCTTCAGATCCAAACTGCGAGCAATCCGAGTCTTTTGCTGCTGGAAAACCAAAGAAACACTCGGATATAAGGTAATACAAGTCTCAGGCTAAATATGTCACTTCATCTTCCTCAGAGGAGGAATCTAAGGCTTCTGTGCAGGTCAAAAAGTCCTCAAAGCCCAAAGGGGTTTCTTCTGAACAAGGTAAATCAAATCAGACCCAGTATTTTATAGGGAAGACTTGCCCCCACAATATACCGAGGACATTGAAACCTTCAGGCAGATTTTGAAGCTCCCTGACCCCAAGGACACTATGCCAAGGTCCTCTACCACAGTCTGGGCTCTGAATGATGAAAAAGGCCAACAGGAGCTTAGACCAAGGGGCCCTTCAGCTACGCTCCCACTCAGTCCTAAACTAAAAGATGCTTTTGTTAAATTTGAACAGGACTTTCCCCTGCTGTCACTTCTAAGTGGTACAAATTGGGACAACCTTGTTTTGAGGACAAATTACAAGAATTGAACATAGATTTTGCAAAGCTGTATCTCCCCTGAACCATTTGGGCCCCCTATGGGCAAGGTCCCCCTACCAGCAGTCAAGAGTTTAAGCGTCAGGCAAGGCAAAATCCCTTTACCCTTAATTTTCCGGTTGCCTTCACCAAGACTGCATCTGAATGCAACCTGATCATGGAAAAATGCGAAGACAGTATCAAGGCTCTGTTGAAAGGATTAAAAGCCAAATTCAAGAGGGTGTTAATACTGAAAAAGCAGCCAGACATGGTTATGTAAAGACCTGTGACTAGATATCCTGAATAAGAGGATTCTCATTCAGCAGAGAGCCTTAGCCAGTCAAAGTAAGCCCTTAGCCCACATTCTCCAGAGGGAGTTATACACCATGGGTAATTCAATCCCAGACGTGAGGCTGAAATAACCATCTTCAACCTGATTTGGGGGATTCTAGATGTCAGGGACTTAGGGGCTCCCCATTTTGCCCCCACCCCCACCCCACCCCCCCAAAAAAAGAAAAAAAAAAGCACTCAGGGTTTTGGAACCAGCCCTTTCGTGGTCCCACCACAATAAGAAAAGAGACTCCTACAGGAAACGCCCCTATGGGGGACAGTCCACTCCAAGCAGTAACCAATCATTTTCCTCAGGCAGGGAGAAATTGAGTAACAGAGGCTCCAGAGGTCGTTTTCAACCGTACCCAAGGGGACGAGGGTGTGGAAACCCCTTCTCCCAATGACTCCTTAAAAGCCTTCCTCAGTCCACCAGTAGGAGGTCGCTTCCGTTCTTTCAAAAGAGACTGACAAACAGAAAAATGCTCAAACAATGTGTTAAACATTATTACCAATGGTTACGTTCTAGCATTCATCACAAAACCAAAATTAGCCAGAGTTCCCCTGATTCACTCAGGATACAAGGCCCATTAAAAAGATATAGGTCTGGCCTCTTGTATCCAGTCTCTTCTATTAAAGAATGCTATAGAAAGGGTGGAAAATGTAAAATCTCTCCGGTTTTACAGTTGCCGGTTTCTAGTCCCCAAGCCTCACCAAAGGTGGAGGCCAGTGATAGACCTAAGCAGGCTCAACATCTTCCTACTTGTAGAAAGGTTAAAAATGGAAACACCATAGTATATCAGGGCCTCTCTGATTCCAGGGGAATGGGTGTCATCGATAGACCTATCAGACGCCTACTTTCACATCCCCATCCACCCAAACTCAAGGAAATACCTAAGGTTTTGCCACAGGTCACCAGTGTTTCAGTTCACCTCCCTTCCCTTCGGACTAGCCACGGCCCCTCAGATCTTTACAATGATTGTAAAAGAGGTACAGCTGATAGCCCTGTCCAGGGGAATCAGACTTCACCAGTACCTGGACGACTGGCTGATCAGGGCCCAGTCTCAGGAAGAAGCACAAGTAAATACAGTGGTGGACCTAACTCAGTCCTTAGGGTGGATAATAAATCAGGAGAAGTCCGAACTAAAACCTACTCAAGTGTTTTCATTCGTGGGCTACGAATACCGTCTAGATTCAGCCCTTGTAAAACCCTCTCAAGAGAGATGGCTCAAAGTTCAGGATTTGATCCTACGACTCAAGTCAAAACATGTTTTGCCTGCAAGATGTTTGATGTCGCTAATTGGGTTGCTTGCCTCAATGGAAAAAATGGTCCCGGAGGGACGCCTTCACATTAGGCCCTTTCAGTTTCACCTCAAGGAGCACTGGAGATTTCCTCAGTTGTTGGACAGTCTCCTTCCTTGGACAGAACCATTTCAGCACACCTAGACTGGTGGCAGAATCCCACAAACGTGATAAAAGGTGCAGACCTTCATGCCAAAGACCACAGTATCCAACTCTTTACAAGACGCCTCAAACGAAGGCTGGGGTGCTCACTTGGAGCAAACCTCTACAAAAGGCCTGTGGTCAGACAAGGAAAAAAAGCCTACACATAAATGTTCTAGAGCTGAAGGTTTCTCTGGCCCTTCAAAGTTTCAAGGACCAGTGTCAAAAACAAACAGTGTTGATTGCTACAGACAACTCAACAGTAGTAGCCTACATAAATAAACAAGGAGGAACCCACTCGGCAGAGATGTGCGCTCACCTGTGGAAGATCATGACCTGGTATCATCATTACCAGATAACATTAAAAGCCAGACACATTCCAGGGTGTCTGAATGTGATGGCCAACCTTCTGTCCAGGTCGAACCAAGTCCAGTCAACAGAATGGTCGCTGCATCCACAGGTGTTCAAACAGATCTGTCTCAAGTGGTTCACTCCTCGTGTAGATCTTTTTGCCACTCGCCTGAACCACAAACTTCCACTATACGTGTCTCCAGTCCCAGACCAAAATGCTTGGGAAATAGATGCTCTGAACATAAACTGGTCAGGTATTACTGCTTATGCTTACCCTCCCACGGCTTTCCTTCATACGGTGATCCAAAAAATCAGGCAATCCAGTTGCCTGATCATTGTAACAGCCCCAGGCTGGCCAGGGATGCCCTGGTTTTGGGACCTAGTGCAGCTTTCGAACAGTCCCACAATTATGTGTTCCACAGCAATCCACAGCATCTCAACCTCCATGCCTGGTGTCTAGGAGTGGACAGCTCCAAGAACAAGGCTTCTCTGTGGAGGTGGCAGAGAGAATTGCTGCCCCTCAGAGATGGTCAACAAGGACTGTCTACAAGTCAAAGTGGGCCCTATTTGAGAAATGGTGCAGAGAAAATTCGGTGGATTTCTCCACTCCCTCTGTAAAGCAAGTCTCAGACTTCTTTATGTACCTGTATCAATATCTAAACAAGTGCCCTTCGACCATTGATGGTTATAGGACGGCCATTGTTGACACTTTGGGCCCAACAGGGCTCCATATCTCTCAAAGCTCAGACCTTAACAGGTTACTCTCCAGTTTTCACAGGGATCGTCCCAAAAGTTCCAGGAATCTTCCTAAGTGGAACCTTTGTGTTGTTCTCAATGAGCTCACAAAAGCACCTTTTGGCCCTATGAAAGACACAGACCTCAAACATCTTACTCTCAAAACTGCTTTCTTGCTACCTTTGGCCTCCAGCAAGCACCGCAGCAAAATCCATGCCTGGGTTGCAAACAAAGTATCTAATCTAGGCCAATGGGAAAAGGTTGCTTTGTTCCCCTCTTCAGATTTCATAGCCAAAAACCAACTAGCAAGAGAAGGTTCTCAAAGTGTGTCTCTGGTGACTATTCCTGCTGTAACTACCATTGTAGATAGACAATTCAAAGAAGACAGGACCTTGTGTCCGGTACGGGCCCTGAGGTACTATTTAGATCGAACCAAAGACCTAACGGGGGTCTCGATCCCTTCTCTGTATCTCCTTTAAGAAAGGACATACCTCAGATATCAGACCCGCTACCCTCTCTTCTTGGCTAAAACAAACTATCCTACTTTGTTATAAACAAGCAGACCAACAAGCCTTGGATCTCATCCAAGTCGAAGCGCATGACATTAGGGCCTTCGCGGCCTCTAAGGCCTTTTACGGTGGGGTATCGGTGGACCAAATCATGCAAGCATGTCACTGGAAAGCTCACAACACATTTACAATTTTTTACCTAAAAGACCTTACTTGGTCAGACGACAACAATACGTATCTGGGACCAGTAGTAGTGGCACAACAAGTCCTACACCCTTCCCCTCAGCATACACATCTTCGGGAGGAAAAGAAGGGGGGGCACACCCGCTGCAGCCAAGTCTTCAGGAGTCTATCCCAGGGTCTAGGTATTCGTTACCTCTTCTGGATGTTTACAGTAAGGTCACTTATCTATCTTTGTATTTTTAACTGTATGATGTATTTAGTGTTTATCAGTGTACCATAATCTCATATTTAGGGTGGCAAAATTGATGAGATTCAAGCCTAGGGCTGGTATTCATGGTAGTGATGCCCATTGGGGGCTACTATCTTGAGTGAGCACGGCTGCACTCTCTTCTCTCCAAACATCTAGATAGTACGCGTATTGTCATTAAAATTTTGGTTTTTGGCTACTTACAGGCCCGACCTTTAGAACTGGGGCTCTGTAACCAGGACTCGTACTGGTAATTTGGCAATACTTTGGTATATTTTTTAATTCTAAATTCAAGAAAAATGGACAAAATTCTTCCAGTCTCAGCTATAATCCTGCCACGGGCGGTTGCATTCAGTCCCACATGGTAGCTATTGTAGTGCAATAAAATTGAAAATTTTAATTACTTAAATGTAGTAATTAAAAGTAGTTAAGTAATTAAAATTTTCAAATTTGTAGGTGAAATAATGCACGATCCTGCATAAAACACATCCTAGAAGCAACACTGTAGCTACTTAATGATAGTCAGCCAAGTCTCTGAATAATAAGAACTAGGTTCTTTGTATTCTTGAGATGAATCAAACTTCCCATCATCTGACAACCCAAATCTAAACCTTTTAGGAGGCATAGAAACTTGATTGTCCTTGAATGATGTCATGCATGTATTTTCCTCAACGGAAGAGTTTTCTGCAGAAACAGTCCTATGCTGCAGTTGGAACTCCTCCATGGTACAGCGTCCATAGCAAGTGTAATGTCTGCCTCCATGGTAGGTAGCCGAAAACCTATTCAACTTGAAAGCACATTGTGATAAAATTGGTGTGAACTCCTGGCCATTAGAACCTGATGTGTGATCAGCATTTGTGACAATCGAGTCGTCACAACTCTACATCCATGGAAACAAAGATGGCCTGCATTTTCACGGCCACAGGTGAATCTTCTGGTCTTCTCCATAGCTCCCAAGGACTAGCAATATGAACTAGATGATTGGTAAGCTTTATTTATTATTTATTTTTTTCCCAGCTGCCAAATGTAGTTTATAAGAAATGACAAACGGGTTAGCTAAATGAAAATGGTGACATTCGAATTGTATATCTCAGCATCCACAAAAGTGCTCTATCTTCAACTATGACCATGTTTTGAAGATTAAAATACATATGCATATAGAAACTTCTGTATCATAAGTGTCTTGAAGGTATAAACAAGCAACCAGTGCTCGTGAATGGGCTCTGTGTCAGCTGACTGTGTGTTTTGAGTTTCAGAGTAAAAGTGAAAAAAGAAAAGGATGAAAAATTTGTGCCCTGTAAATGGCATTCAGAAGTAAAGTACCAAGTTGACTGTTAAGGAGTAAAATGTAGGTGGAAAACATATTTAAACAAAATACTGTAAGTGCAATTGTTTTCGAGTTGCAACTGATTAACTCAACAGTGAGAATCTCAAAGTAGCTTCTGCTCAGCTATGTAATGAGTTACCGGGCTGTAATTTTACTATGGTATAGCTAACCCAAAAGTAGTGAATAAAATATTAAAAGAAAATACTGTAAATGCAATAGTTATCAAGTTCCAACTGATTTGCTCAACAGTGAGAAAAATAAAGTAGCTATTGCTCAGCTATAACATGAGCTACAGGTCTGCAATTTCACTATATTATAGCTGACCCATAAGTAGGTGATGACATATTTAAATGGAATTCTCTAAATGCAATAGTTTCTAGTTACAAGTGATTTACTCAACAGTGAGACCCTCAGAGTAGCTATTCTCTGCTTTGCAATGAGCTACAGGTCTGCAATTTTACTATATTCTCCAAATGCAACAGTTTTCAAGATGCAACTGATTTACTCAGCAGTGAGAACCTGGAAGTAGCTATTGCTCAGGTATGCAATGAGCTACAGGTCTGCAATTTCACTATGTTACAAGTGACTGAAAAGTAGGTGCACAACATATTTAAACAAAATTCTCTAAATGCAACAGTTTTCAAGATACAACTGATTAAATTACTCAACAGTGAAATCCTCAAAGTAGCTAACTCTCAGCTATGCAATGAGCTACAGGTCTATAATTTTACTATGTTATAGCTGACCCATAAGTAGGTTAAGAACATATTTAAACAAAATTCTCTAAATGCAACAGTTTTCAAGATACAACTGATTTACTCAACAGTGAGAACCTGGAAGTAGCTATTGCTCAGGTATGCAATGAGCTACAGGTCTGCAATTTCAAGTTACAACTGCTATACTCTGAAAGTAGCTATTGCTATGCTATGAGCTATACTAATATATATTAGGTATGTCATTTAACCATGTTATAACTGACCCAAAAGTACATCAACATATTTAAACAAAATGCTGGATTTGATAAACCGTGAGAATCTGAAAATAGCTATTGCTCAGCTATGCCATGAGCTACAGGTCTGTAATTTCACTGTTATAGCTGACCCAAAAGTAGGTGACAACACATGAAAACAAAATACTCTAAATGCAATAGTTTTCAAGTTACAACTGATTTACTCAACAGTGAAAACCTGGAACTAGCTATTCCTCAGCTGTGCAATGAGCTACAGGTCTGCAATTTTTCTATGTTATAACTGACCAAAAATTAGGTGAATAACATTTTTTTAAACAAAATACTCTAAATGCAATAGCTTTCAAAACTGATTTATTCAACAGCTATACTCTGAAAGTAGCTATAGCTCCGCTATGCAATGAGCTGCAGGTCTGTAATTTCACTGTGTTACAGCTGACCTAAAAGTAGGTGAAACAACATATTTGTTATAGCTTTGAAATTCAAAACACACGGCTGACACAGCCCGTTAAATGACACTGCTTGTTTTAAGATTTTTATGATGCAAGTCAAAAAGTATGAGGTTTACCTGAGTTACACATGTATTATTTGGACTATATGTTTCCATTGTTTTAAGTGTAAAGAAGGTTAATGTGGTGGATCATGGTGGCTATAGGGGTGTTAGGAGGCCATCTTGTGAAAAAAAGATTCCTATTTTCACTATATTTTTTCAGTAATATTCCTATTTTATTCCAGGTTTCGGGACTCCTAAAATTCCTATTTTCTGAGACCCACTTTTAACTTGACGCCCTGAACTTCAACGTTATGGTTTCTGAGATCTAGCCTGGACAAGAATTTCAAACTCAAGGTCACTACAGCAAGTTCAAAGATAAAAAAATGATATTACACACCTACACCCCCAACCAATGTCCCAATCAAGTGTCCACAACATCAGGGTTTCTGAGATACAGCCCAGACAAGGTTGATTTAGATATTGCCAATACTCAATATGTATTACAGCTAGATAGCCAAGACTTACACAACATAATTTATATGGATAAAAGATGAACAACTTTATTTACAAAAATATTCAATTCCTGTCAGTGTAGCCAAATGCAGCAATAGACCAGATATGGAATTCTTGTGATGTTTACTTGTGACATCTGAAACCTGGTCACCTTTTAACTAATTTAAATTGCCTACTGGGGGTATTGATGAAGATCTTTCGAACATTTGTTATATTTATTTAAAGTGTCACATGGTTTATATTCAAACTGACAATATGGAAATACATTTCAACAAAAAATATTCTTATTTCCTATCACTAGCACATATTATGTTTTGTTTTCTTCCTGAGATCCATCTCCATCAGACTTCTCCTTTTGTGTGAAATCTGGATGCTCCAAGACTTGATCAATGATGCCAAAGTCCATGGCTTGCTCTGGGTCCATATACTTGTCCCTCTCCAATAGGTCCTCTAAATGACAGACAAATGAAATTACAATAGAATCGCATTGCAGTGTTTTCAAGGTATATTAACAATAGACTGCTTACATTTGTGATATTAAAATACTCCATGTTTTATCTAGTACCTATCACTCCCAACCTCGGGGATAGTCTCATGAAACCAGTAACTGATTACCCATCACTCTCATCTACAATCTCCTAAACCTACCCCACAAATCTGCACCAGATTGGGCAAATGTTAATACTGTCCACTAGTGCCAAAAGATGACAGCATTTCATCTAATTACTCAAATATAAACTAGAAAAAGATTATTGCTAACAAAAACAACCGGCCTTGATGGAGACGTGGGTCATTAAAACCTATAGAAACTGGAAAAGGTTTTTGCTAACAAAAACGAGCGGCCCGGATGGAGACTTGAGTTAATAAAGCTGTAGTAGTTGTGGTATGAGACTGTAAGGAGAAGGTAAGCTTTACTGTATTTTGTATCTAATGGAAAGTGGATGATCTAAAAACTGTATTAGTTGCAGTATTTGACTGTAAGCAGAATGTCAGCTTTATTGTGTTTCCTAGAGTGGTATATTTTATGAAAAGAATATATCATTTTTGATGTATATCATAATTGGCTACAGATAGGGACATTCATATGTTGTATATCTTTGAGGCATTTTATGCCTCTGAAAATTCATTGCTATTTAATATTTTTATAAGATAAATATGCTCAAGATAAAACAACTGTTTATGAGAAAGTGTTTTTTTCCAGTAATCTTATCTTCTGAAAGAAGTCAAGTCTATACATTTGACCAATTTACATAGTGTATGTGAATAAGTAGTTAGATCAACAACTCCTGCTGCTAAACAAAAGCTGAATTATTTAAAGCTTTTTTTTCAAAAAGGAAAAGTCATATCCACATGTGGGATTTTTTTAATGTGCCTAAAATGGGGAATTTATATTATATGAACACTGATCAGCTGCGATATATTAATAACCACATCCCTGCATGCTAAATACCTAATTTTTTTCTCTGAAGATGCCATAACTTCAAAAACACTAGGAGGTTAACTTTGCCAGATAACAGAAATTTTGTTTTAAGTATACATGTGGCAGGTGTGGTTTTAAAAGTATTAAAATAAATGAGATGGGAGGAAAAACTATATATTTATTATGTTAAGTTGGCCAAAGTCTTAAATACAGGAATTTTAAACAAAAAGGTCATCAGAGGTCTTCCTTAAACTTAATCAATGTGTCAAATTGAACTGATGTCATTGAACAGTAAGTCAGTTGAGAGCTGAAAACCCTCCTTTTTACTTCAAGATGCCATGACTGTGCTTGTATTGGAATTGCAAGGTGGAAAGAAAATAAGAATGTCCCTATTTTCATCTTTAATCAGTGTGCAAAATTTAACTGAGGTCAGCTGAACAATACAATTCTAATTTGACTTTTATAGCGCTTAATCTCCACTGAGTAGTGGACTCTAAGGCGCAACAAGACAATAGCAATATGCAAAATTCAAAGTCCATGGACAAAGTCCAGAAGCCATAAGAGAAAATGAGCTAAGGAGGATATGCCTTTGTGTAGAGATAGGTTTTGAGCTTCTTTCTAAAAGAGGCAATAGTGGGTGATGCACGGATGTCTTCAGGAAGTGAATTCCAAACAGTGGGAGCATCAAAGGCAAAACTGAAGCCAAACTGCTTAGTGGACTTGTGAATTGTAGGTTGAAATTTTGGTACATTGAGGAAATTGGGAACACTCTGCGTCTAGTATTGTAAGTAGTGCGGTATGTGGATAGATGTGGAGCGAAATATTTAGGGAAACGAGTATGAATAAACTTGTACACTAGGGTAGCCAGTTTGAACTGAATAGGGAGCCAATGGAGTTTCTTGAGTACCGGAGTTATCCGAGTGTATTTACACGAATTTGCAACAATTCTAGCAGCACTATTTTGGATAGACTGTAATCTATGAAGATTGACTTTAGAAAGACTCCTGAAAAGTGAGTTACAGTAGTCCAACTGACTACTGACAAAAGCATTGGCAACCAACACAGCTGCATCCTGAGTCAAGAACTGCCTAATATTTCTAAAATCCCTCAGTTGACTAAAGCAGCCTTGACAAACATTCTGGACATGTTTAGAGAAAGAAAAATCAGAGTCGAACCACACCCCCAGGTTCCTCACAGACTTGGTAGGGTGAAGGGGATTGCCCAGGATATCAATTGGGAAACATGCATTTAACCTTTCTCTCTGTTTCTTGGAGCCAAAAAGTATGAACTCAGTTTTATCAGGATTGAGTTTAAGTTTGCTAGCTGACAACCATTCTTTGACATCTTGAAGGCATCTATTTAACTTATCAAAGGCAGCTGAGGCATTCCTGTGTGAGAGATGGACATAAAGTTGTGTGTCGTCGGCATAAAAATGGATAGCTGGAGATTAAAAACACCATCATTTCACTGAAAGGTGGCCATAACTTCATTCATATTGGGACTTTATGGTGACCATAAAATAAGAATGTCCCTTTTGTCATCCTTTTATAAGTGCATAAAGTTTAGCTCAGGTCAGTTGAACAATAAGATAGCTGGAGGCTGAAAACTTCCTTTTTTTACTGTAAGGTGACCATAACTTCATTCACATTGCAACTTTAAGGTGACCATAAATTGAGAATTTCCCTTCAATATCATTATACATTAGATATGGAAAAAGAAAGGGGCCACACGGCTTTATTCCAATTTTATGACTTTCGGGGGGGTGGGGGCATAGCTCCAATTATATTAACAGTTTAAGGTCACCATAAAGTCAGGATAATCCTTTGGTAAATCTTAAAATATATGCCAAGTTTTGTTGAAAAAAGTGAAATACTAAGTGAACTGGAGGGCTAAAACACCCTTTTTTGACATTAAGGTGACCTTAAGATTGCAGATACAGGGCTAAAACTTCAGCATGTGAAAGATTATCAAAAAGTAGCTGAATAAGTTATTCCAACAAAACGCCAAAATCCTGACCATTTTTGAGATACAGATCAAGTACCCATTTTAAAAAAAATTACGAAAATAAAACGCCTCCCATTCAGGCATCTATGGTCCGATTGATCAGAAAATCCTTTCTGACCTGCAGATTTAGGTCTAGAATATACCTGATAAATTTTATAGCACAGTTGTGTGTGGTGTTTTCCAAAATGTGATGACGGGGTGTCTTTGAAAAATGCTTAAGGTTACCTTAAGTAAAGCTTAAGGTCTCCGCAAAGTATTATAAAAATTTTTCCCGCTATAAGATAAGGATAGAAAAATTTGAAACCCCAAGAAGTTATTCAAGGGAGACCATAATCCGGCAGCGGTGGCGGGAGTGATCAGACGAACTTCATGAAAACAAATAAGCAAATTCTCCAAATGTAATAGTTTTCAAGTTACAACTGATTTACTCAACAGGGAGAACCTGAAAGTAGCTCTTGCTTGGCTATGCCATGACATACAGGTCTGCAATTTTACTATGTTATAGCTGACCCAAAAGTAGATAAACAACATATTTATAGAAAATACTTTAAATGCAATAGTTTTCAAGTTACAACTGATTTACCCATCAGTGAAAATCTGAGAACAGCTATTACATAGCTATTGCCACGAGCTACACAACAACAATTTTACAATGTTTAGCTAATTCAAAAGTAGATGAATAAGATATTTAAATAAAATTCTCTGAATGCAATGGTTTTCAAGTAACAACTGATTTACTCAACAGAGAAAACATCAAAGTAGCTATTACTTAGCTATGCAATGAGCTTCTGGTCTGCAACTTTACTATGTTATAGTTCATCCAAAAGTAGGTGAATGACATATTTAAAGAAAATACTCTAAATGCAATAGTTTTCAAGTTACAACTGATTTACTCAACAGTGAGAACCTAAAAGTAGCTATTGCTTAGCTATGCCAAGACCTGTAGGTCTGCAATTTCACTATGTTATAGCTGACCCAAAAGTAGGTGAACAATATATTTAAACAAAATACTCTAAATACAGTACTTTTCAAGTTACAACTGATTCACTTAACAGTGGGAACCTGAGAATAGCTATTACACAACTATGCCATGAGCTACAAGTGTCCAATTTTATAATGTTATAGCTAATTCAAAAGTAGATGAATACATATTAAAACAAAATTCTTTAAATGCAATAGTTTTCAAGTTACAACTGATTACTCAACAGAGAAAACCTCAAAGTAGCTATAGCTCAGCTATGGGATGAGCTACAGGTCTGCAATTTCACTATGGTATAGCTGACCCAAAAGTAGGTGAACAACGTATTTAAACCAAATATGCTAAATGCAATAGTTTATAAGTTACAACTGATTTACCCAACAGTGAGAACCTGAAAGTAGCTATTGCTCAGCTATGCCATGACATACAGGTCTGCAAATTCACTATGTTCTAGCTGAGCCAAAAGTAGGTGAACAACATATTTAAACAAAATACTTTAAATGCAATAGTTTTCAAGTTACAACTGATTTACTCAACAGTGAGAACCTGAGAATAGCTATTACACAGCTATGCCATGAGCTACACATCTCCAATTTTACAATGTTATAGCTAATTCAAAAGTAGATGAATAACATATTTAAACAAAATACTCTAAATGCAATAGTTTTCAAGTTACAACTGATTTCCTCAACAGTGAGAACCTGAAAATAGCTTTTGTCCAGCTATGCCATGAGCTACAGGTCTGCAATTTTACAATATTATAGCTGACTCAAAAGTACATAAAAAACACACAAAACAAAATACTCTAAATGCAAAAGTTTTGAAGATACAAGCAATTTACTCAACAGTGATAACCTCAAAGTAGCTATTACTCGGCTATGTAATGAGTTACGGGTCGGCAATTTTACTATGTTATAGCTGACCCAAAAGTAGCTGAATAACACATTTATACAAAATTCTGTAAATGCAATAGTTTTTGAATTACAAGTGATTTTACTCATTATGAAAGGTACTGAAAAATCAGAAAGTAGCTATCACTCACTTAGCTATTGGAATAGACACTCAAGTTACTCACCATGTTGTAGCTATGGAAAAAGTAGCTGAATAACATATTTTAACAGAATGCTCTAAATGCAATACTTTTCAAGTTATAGGTGATTTTGTGCATGATTTCATGAATTTTAATGCATTAAAAATTATTTTAAAAATTCATAAAAAACTAGAAATAGGACGCCCTGTTGATAGTAGCTGCGACATATGAATAGAAAGAGGATAGCATAGAAGAACACACATTATCATGTGTAATGTCCACCCCATGAACCTTTTGGCAAAATTGTACAGTAGTGTTACAAGACCCTGTTTCATTTGTAAAATATATCAATGATGCTTAAATATTTATTAGTGTACATGTAAATTATTTCAGATTCATGCCTTTTTGCATTGGTTGGGTCGAAAATTTTGACGAAATCACTCTATCTTGCACGGTTAAGAAGATAGAAGCAAATTTCTGTTTTTCTATTTTTGGCAAAAATTTGAAAATTCAAAATGGCCGCCATTTTTGGGAAAAGGAAATTTTTTTGAAAATTGCCAAGAGTACATTTCTTAGATACCCTATGGGTCGAAAATTTCAACAAAATAACTCCATTTTGCACGGTTAAGGCCAATTTGTGTTTTTCCATTTTGGGCAAAAATTCAAAAATTCAAAATGGCCGCCATATGTGGGGAGGGGAAACTTTTTGAAAATTGCCAAGAGTACATTGCTCAGATACCCTGTGGGTCGAAAATTTCGACGAAATCCCTCTATCTCACATGGTTAAGGAGATAGAAGCAATTTTGTGTTTTGGCATTTTTGGGAAAAATTAGAAAATTCAAAATGGCCGCCATTTTTGGGGAGGGGAAAATTTTTTGAAAAATGCCAAGAGTACATTGGTCAGATACCCTGTTGCTTGATAATTTCGACGAAATCGCTATATCTCGCACGGTTAAGGAGATAGAAGAAAATTTGTGTTTTGCCATTTTTGGCAAAAATTCGAAAATTCAAAATGGTTGCCATTTTAGGGGAGGGGAAATTTTTTTTGAAAATTGCAAAGAGTACATTCCTTAAATACCCTGTGGGTCGAAAATTTCGACGAAATCGCTCTATCTCGCATGGTTAAGGAGATAGAAGCAATTTTGTGTTTTGCCATTTTTGGCAAAAATTCGAAAATTTAAAATGGCCGCCATTTTTGAGGAGGGGAAAATTTTTTGAAATTGCCAAGAGTACAATGCTCAAATACCCTGTGGGTCGAAAATTTTGACGAAATCGCTCTATCTCGCATGGTTAAGAAGATAGAAGGAAATTTGTGTTTTTCTATTTTTGGCAAAAATTTGAAAATTCAAAATGGCCGCCATTTTTGAGAAGGGGAAAACTTTTTTGAAAATTGCGCAGAGTACATTCCTTAGATACCCTGTGGGTCGAAAATTTTGACGAAATCGCTCTATCTCGCATGGTTAAGGAGATAGAAGAAAATTTGTGTTTTGCCATTTTTGGCAAAAATTCAAAAATTCAAAATGGCCGCCATTTTTGGGGAGGGGAAATTTTTTTTGAACATTGCAAAGAGTACATTCCTTAGCTACCCTGTGGGTCGAAAATTTCGACAAAATCGCTCTATCTCGCACGGTTAAGGAGATAGAAGCAAATTTGTGTTTTGCCATTTTTGGCAAAAATTCGAAAATTCAAAATGGCCGCCATTTTTGGGGAGGGGAAAATTTTTTAAAAATTGCCAAGAGTACAATGCACAGATACCCTGTGGGTTGAAAATTTTGACGAAATTGCTCTATCTCTCATGGTTAAGGAGATAGAAGCAAATTTCTGTTTTGCCATTTTTGGCAAAAATTCGAAAATTCAAAATGGCCGCCATTTTTGAGAAGGGGAAAATTTTTTGAAAATTGCAAAGAGTACATTCCTTAGATACCCTGTGGGTTGAAAATTTCGACGAAATCGCTCTATCTCGCATGGTTAAGGAGATAGAAGCAAATTTCTGTTTTGCCATTTTTGGCAAAAATTCAAAAATTCAAAATGGCCGCCATTTTTGGGGAGGGGAAATTTTTTTTGAACATTGCAAAGAGTACATTCCTTAGATACCCTGTGGGTCGAAAATTTCGACAAAATCGCTCTATCTCGCACGGTTAAGGAGATAAAAGCAAATTTGTGTTTTGCCATTTTTGGCAAAAATTCGAAAATTCAAAATGGCCGCCATTTTTGGGGAGGGGAAAATTTTTTAAAAATTGCCAAGAGTACAATGCTCAGATACCCTGTGGGTCGAAAATTTTGACGAAATCGCTCTATCTCGCATGGTTAAGGAGATAGAAGCAAATTTCTGTTTTGCCATTTTGGGCAAAAATTCAAAATGGCCGCCATTTTTGAGAAAGGGAAAATTTTTTGAAAATTGCAAAGAGTACATTTTTTAGATACCCTGTGGGTTGAAAATTTCGACGAAATCGCTCTATCTCGCATGGTTAAGGAGATAGAAGCAAATTTCTGTTTTGCCATTTTTGACAAAAATTCGTAAATTCAAAATGGCCGCCATTTTTGGGGGACGGGAAAATTTTTTGAAAATTGCAAAGATTACATTCCTCAGATACCCTGTGGGTTGAAAATTTTGACGAAATCGCTCTATCTTGCACGGTTAAGGAGATAGAAGCAAATTTGTGTTTTGCCATTTTTGGCAAAAATTCGAAAATTCAAAATGTCCGCCATTTTTGGGGAGGGGAAAATTTTTTGAAAATTGCAAAGAGTACATTCCTTAGATACCCTGTGGGTCGAAAATTTCGACGAAATCGCTCTATCTCGCATGGTTAAGGAGATAGAAGCAAATTTGTGTTTTGCCATTTTTGGCAAAATTTCTAAAATTTAAAATGGCCGCTATTTTTGGGGAGGGGAAATTTTTTTGAAAATTGCAGAGTATATTCCTTAGATACCCTGTGGGTCGAAAATTTCGACGAAATCGCTCTATCTCGCACGGTTAAGGAGATAGAAGCAAATTTGTGTTTTGCCAGTTTTGGCAAAAATTCGAAAATTCAAAATGGCCGCCATTTTTGGGGAGGGGAAAATTTTTTGAAAATTGCCAAGAATACAATGCTCAGGTACCCTGTGGGTCGAAAATTTTGACGAAATCGCTCTATCTCGCACGGTTAAGGAGATAGAAGCAAATTTGTGTTTTGCCATTTTTGGCAAAAATTCGAAAATTCAAAATGGCCGCCATTTTTGGGGAGGGGAAAATTTTTTTAAAATTGCCAAGAATACAATGCTCAGATACCCTGTGGGTCGAAAATTTTGACGAAATCGCTCTATCTCGCACGGTTAAGGAGGTAGAAGCAAATTTGTGTTTTATTGCGTTAATACATCCTATCCAATGGACAATAGCTTATCCGGTCGGCGCAGACTGGCCCGCCAAACGTCAGAAAAAGACGTCCTGTGTCTCCACCGGCCGGCCGGTCCCTAGTACTAGTGCACTCGCCAGGTGGCGTGTCGTACTTCCTTCCTGTCTAGACAGAGTGACGTCATGGCATCTTTTTCGTTTGGCACGAACTAGTGTAGAAGCTTTTTCATAGCAGTCAGGAATTTTGTGTTTTTTTGTGAAATATTACAAGGATTTGAACTTTTATTTGCTTCTGGATTATTCTAAGTGTGTAGGGCACGTTATGTCTTCACCAGGACAACGAAGGGGAAGTTGCGGCCACGCAATGGCCAGTTTTGATGGACATACTTTTTGCGCGCGTTGTCGCGATAAAGGGAAGGAAGAGGAACCGTGTGTGGCTAATAAAGACACTGCTGATTGTAAGTTATGCAACTCACCCCTGAGCAGCGTTCCCAGCTCGCTACTCCATCTTACAAGATTAAAAAGGAGAAAAGGGAGGCTAAACGGTCTGAGTCTGCTAACCCTACGGATGACACCCTTGTTGATCCTTCTTCTGTTGAAGTTATTGGGGTTGTAGGTGATTCTCAGTCTTCTCAAGTAGACTCTGCTCCTCCGGAAAAGAAAACAAAGAAAGATAAACTTCCCTCCAAGTCTAAGAAGGCGGTGGCCCCTTCATCTGCTGATAGTAAGATCTCTGAATTAGACCAGAAATGGTCCGAACGTTTTAACAGGATTGAAGCTCTCCTCTTGTCAAAGTCTTTACAACCAAGCTTTACTTCAGAGGTCCGTGTGTCCCCTACACACACTCCACCTGCTGGTATAAGGAAGGACTCAGAACCCTTCTTTCAACCTGTGAAATCTTCACCAGAAAAGCGCACTGGCCCAGACACACATGCTTTAACGCATAAGTCGGCCGGTAAGCTGAGAACAGAGAAAGTTGATCAAGGACAACCATCTTCAGAGCGCACTGGCCCAGACACACATGCTTCACAGCATAAGTCGGCCGGTAAGCCAAAGTCGGACTCTCACCGACTCAGATCTTCTGCATCAGGGCACACTGGTCCAGACATTGCTGAAAAGCATCAGTCGGCCGGTAAGCCTTCATCCGACCGACATCAAGCTGATAGTTTGCCTTCCGACTCTGACCCAGCTGTCTCCAAGCCTCAGTCTTCTAGCAACCTACTCTCCGACCGACCTCGCACCAACCGACCAGGCACCTCCTTTATTGCCGGTTCGGAGTCCCCTCCTCTTCAACTTTCTGCTAGATGGGACAGCATCTCCAGCATAGACTCTCAAGCGGATAGTGACATCTCCGACCGACCTCCGGTCCAGCTCTTTGTAGAAGAGGCTGATCTCTCTGAGGATCAGGACTTTATGGAAACCGACCAACCCTCATCGGAAGAACAGACATATAGGGAGACCATGAGTGGCATCCGTTCCTTCATGGGTTGGACCCATGTGCCTGAGATGGACAGTTCTAACCCATCGGACGATAACCCCTTTGCGGGTCCTAAAGCTCCTGCTCCGAATAAAGTTTCACTACAAATGCCCACAGAGGAGTGGCTTTGTAAGAAGTTGGATAGACTCAATTTGACCCTCATTGAAGGATACCCTTCAAGGACTACCGAAGCTGGTCATTTGTCTATGGATCAATTTTTGAGGCCGGCCCGGTCGCAGAATAAATGGTACGGGCTTTACCCCGGACAGTCAACGGATCCTTCTGTAGTTTCATGCTGGAATACCGGACCATCAAAACTGAACAGTAGTTTTAGTAGAATCTCAAGAAAGACTGGTATGACTTCCAATCCACCGGCATCTCGCCATATCTCACAGGACACTTTACGCAAATGGGAGAAGAGTGCAAGAGAGGCCTCTGTGATTTGTAATCAAGCAGCTAGTTTTAACCGCTGCCTCTTCAAGGTGCAGCAGGAGATGCAGTCACAGCTTAAAACTATCCGGGGGGAGTCTAAAGGCAAGGTGTCCAAGAAGATCTCTGAAGCGTCTGATGAATTACAATTCCTCATGAACTTCAATAGCAGCATCACGCAAGCCGCCGCCAAATCGATGGAACACCTGACGGACTTCGTTTTTATCACCATGGGTAACTCAACTTTGGCCCGGTGGGATGCCTACCTTAGCCATCTCAAAAACGCTATAAAACCGGACACCTTTGCAGCTCTCAGAACTGCCCCTCTACAAGGTGGAACTTTGTTTCCCGATGCCATTATCAAGAAGGCGGAGGAAGAGATATCTCACTACGACAGCAGGGGTCAGTCTGCATCCTTTGGCCGAAATAAACTTAGATATCACCCTTATGAAAGGCCTGAAACCAAGAAACCCGAGAGTCGGTCAGAGGGAAAGCAGGACAGGCCGCCATGGAAAAACATAGGACGTCGGCAGTTCAAGAGAGGCAGAGGACGTTCTGCTAACTTCTCCTCCCGTAGTGTTAAGGGCCAGCAGTCATATAAATGACAGTCAATGTTTAACCTAGTTCCCAGGAAGACTGCTGGCCGGAAACAATATGAAAGAACAGACTTTGAACTCTTTGACTGTAAACTTAAGTGTTGTAAAACTTGCCACTTCTGTCCCCGGGCATTCGCAAAAGAAAGGAGTAAGTCCCGGGGCAACAGATTGTCATTGTGTAAATCAAGAATTAAAATATGTGAACAGTGTTTCTTGTGTCACTCAATTGTCTTGTGCTCAACTTGTAACAAATGTCAGAAATGTTGTCTCAAATATGCCTGTAGGGGCCAGACTTCAAAGCTTTTGGAAAACTTGGCTGGATCTGGGTGCCGGTCCCAGAGTAATTCAGATCTTAAAGCAGGGTTACACCCTTCCCTTCCGGATCCGGCCTCATCTCAGCAGGTCTCCCACAGTCGTAAGCTGTTATGTCAATCCTCACAGGAACAGCTACCTGTTAGAGGCATTACATCAGCTTATAGACAAAAACGCAGTAGAGGTAGTACACAATCAGAATTCTCTAGGGTTTTTCAACCGGCTGTTTTTGGCTCCCAAGCCCAACAGCAAATGGAGGCCAATACTGGACCTGAGCAAGTTAAATCTCTTTCTCAAAGTGGAGAAATTCAAAATGGAAACACCGGAAACCATCAGAACATCCCTCCAGCAAGGGGAGTGGGTCACCTCAGTGGACTTCAAGGATACCTACTTCCATATTCCAATACAGGACCAGTCCAGGAAATATCTCAGATTCCATGTCCAGGGTCAGACCTACCAATTCAGGGCATTGCCTTTCGGACTGTCCACAGCACCCATGGCGTTCACTATTTTAGTCAAGGAGGTGAAACTGATGGCCATGCGCAGGGGTATAAGAATCCACCAGTACCTAGACGACTGGTTAGTAAGAGCCAATTCATACCCTATCTGTTGCCAGCACACGCAGATTCTAGTACAAATGTGTCAAGAACTAGGCTGGCTGGTAAACACAGAGAAATCGGAACTGGAACCCAAGCAAGTCTTCAACTTCGTAGGTTACCAGTTTGACCTCAGGACCGGCCGGGTCCGACCGACTCCGGACCGGTGGAAAGCCTCCAAGAGAAAATTCAAGCACTTTTGTCACTACCGGCCTGTCCGGTCTGGCAATTCATGTCTCTGATAGGCCTGCTGACGGCCACAGAAAAACAGGTTCATTTAGGCCGCCTGCACATGAGGCCCATTAAGTGGCACCTCAAAAACAATTGGAGGGTACCGGAATCTCTAGAAAAGATTATCCCTCTGCCCAGGTCCCTGCACCCACACTTGCAATGGTGGTTACAGGAGAGCAATGTTCTCCAAGGCCAACCTTTACACCCAATAAAGCATGCTCTGCAGATCTTTACAGACGCATCAAAAGAAGGCTGGGGCGCTCACTTAAACGAGCTCACTGCAAGAGGGTCCTGGTCGATATCGGAAAGCAAACTGCACATCAACTATCTCGAGCTAAAAGCAGTCTTGCTAGCCTTAAAAGAGTTTCAGGATCTCTGCGTGGGCAAAATCGTCCTAGTAGCTACAGACAACACCACAGTGGTAGCGTACATAAACAAGGAAGGAGACACGAAGTCAGGTCCCCTGTGTGCCCTCCTTTGGAGGATATTGACCTGGTGCTCCCAGAGACAAGTGACTCTCAAAGCCCGGCATATTCCAGGCCATCTAAATGTGATAGCGGACAAGCTATCCAGACTGGGTCAGACCATCCAAACAGAGTGGAACCTCCTTCGAGAAGGGGGTTCAGCGCTGAAGAGAGGCAAACACAGCCGGCCTCGGGGCCCACTGTGCAGTGTTGCAGTGGGACATGCTTTTTGCACAGTGGGACCCGCTCAATGAGCATACAGTTTTTCATGAAATTATAAATTTATTATTAAATGGCAAGCATAACTATCACTATCTATTCTGTCTCCCCATTTTATGACACAGTGGGCTTATACCCTTTCATTTAATTACACAGTGAGCACTACCCTCGCCATCTACTGTACACAGACAGACAGACTTCCACAGGGGCCCATACTTCCTCATTTATGACACAGTGGGCCTATACCCCCTCATTTACTTACAGAGTAAGTACCACCCTCGCCATCTACTGTACACAGACTGTCCAGCCTCACTTACTCCCTTACTTGCACAGTGTACTGAGGCTGGACAGTCTGTGTACAGTAGATGGTAAGTGTGGTGTCCACTGTGTAAGAAAATGAGTTGGTATAGGCCCACCATGTCATAAATTAGGAGATATAGGCCCACTGTACAAGGAAAGGAGGAACTTAATTAGGTTTGACAGTCCTAGTACAGTAGATGGCAAAGGTGGTGCTTACTGTGAAAGTAAATGAGGGGGGTATAGGCCCACTGTGTCATAAAATGAGGAGGTATGGGCCCACTGCGTAAATAAAAGAAGAACTAGGTGCGTGTTTCTGGATAAAGTTGTTTTTTTGGTTTTGATTGGGAACCAGCTTTTCATTTTGAAATAATTTGCACTCTTATTGTTACAGTGAGCCCCGAGGCTGGCTGTGCATTCCTCCCGTCAGCGATGATCTTTCTTTTGCCTCCTTCCGGAAGTATTTCAAGAACTATGCAACAGGTGGCACCAGCCCCAAATAGATCTGTTTGCCACAAGGTTCAATCACAAACTGCCTCTCTTTGTATCTCCAGTTCCGGACTCCCTAGCTTTTGCAGTAGATGCACTCACTCTGCCATGGGAGGATCTGGATGCATATGCTTTCCCACCAACCCCCATCTTGGGCAAGGTGGTGGAAAAGTTACTGGACTCTCCATGCAAGAGATTAATCCTGATTGCTCCTGGATGGCCCAACATGCCCTGGTCAAGAACCTGCAGCCTAGCACCATTGATGGATACAGGTCTGCCATTGCTGATAAATTGGGTAATATTACACTCAATGTCAGTAAAGATGAGAACCTCACCCGTCTCCTGGACAGTTTCCATAGAGACAGACCCAAAGGGCGGAGAGGCATACCCTCCTGGAACCTTTCCTTGGTGCTACACCAGTTGACAAAGGCTCCTTTTGAACCTCTTAGGGAGGCATCTCTGAAGCATCTGACTTTCAAGACCGTCTTCCTTTTGGCCCTGGGCTCCGGCAAAAGAAGAAGTGAGATCCATGCATGGCAGCGTAAAAACATCAGACATCAGTCGGACTGGTCAAAGGTGTCTCTGTTTCCTTCTCCCAGTTTTCTCTCCAAGAACCAACGGGCCAAAGAGGGTCCGGAGAGCGTAGCCCCAGTGGTCATACCAGCCCTGGCTCCTACTCTGGATAGGTCCCTCAAGTCCGACAAATCTCTTTGTCCGGTCAGAGCCTTGCGCTACTATTTGGACAGGACTTCAGAGATGAGGCAGGACAAAGAATTAGTTTTTGTCTCCTTCAAGAAAGGCTTCGACAAAGACATCTCACCTGCCACTATCTCCTCATGGATCAAGCAAACTGTGATCCTATGCTACGAGCTCTCTGATCACCAGGCCCACACCCTACATCGAGTCAAAGCTCATGATGTCAGGGCCTTTGCTGCTTCTAAGGCCTTCCAGTCGGGGGTCTCCTTAGAGCAGATCTTATCAGCCTGCCACTGGAAATCTCATAATACCTTCACTCAATTTTATCTGAAGGATGTGGCTTGGGCTGACTCAGAGCTCTACCATCTTGGCCCTGTTGTGGCTGCCCAGCAGGTCCACAAGCAGGCTAGTATTTAGAGGAGATCTGTATATATGTATATAGTAGTACACATTTGTATATATTGCACGATAGTTTTAAAAAAAAAAATAAAATCTGGACGTACTTCCTCTGGGAGGTGGTAGCTTATGGGACTGAACTCATCCCTCTCTTCCCCTACCTCAGAGCAGGCCTGTTCTTTGAGAGACGGGAAGGGGGGGGGGGGGGGGGCAAGGTCGACTCTGACGGTTTCAACTCCAGATAACCGGATGATGATATTCGACCATAGCCTTAGGGGTGGTTGACTACAAGATCTACCCAGGCTTTAACGGGAATAGTTATTATTTCTAGTATGAGTTAAATTCATAGTCCCTAGTAACTCACCCGCCAACCAAGCGGTAGTTATTCAGCTATTGTCCATTGGATAGGATGTATTAACGCAATAAAATTGCAAATTTAATAAGTAAATTAAATTTTTATAAGTTAATACCCTATCCAATGGACGCACAAGACCCTCCCAACCGACCCCGCTTTCAGTTTACTAGGGTCTATTAAGTTTAGACAACGAAAAAGATGCCATGATGTCACTCTGTCTAGACAGGAAGGAAGTACGACACGCCACCTGGCGAGTGCACTAGTACTAGGGACCGGCCGGCCGGTGGAGACACAGGACGTCTTTTTCTGACGTTTGGCGGGCCGGTCTGCACCGACCGGATAAGCTATTGTCCACTGGATAGGGTATTAACTTATAAAAATTTAATTTCCTTATTAAATTTGCAATTTTGCCATTTTTGGCAAAAATTCAAAATGGCCACCATTTTTGGGGAGGGGAAAATTTTTTGAAAATTGCAAAGAGTACATTCCTTAGATACCCTGTGGGTCGAAAATTTCGACGAAATCGCTCTATCTCACACGGTTTAGGAGATATGAGCACATTTGCCTTTTTCAGTGTTCAAAATGATGCAAATCTGTATCCACTGGAAAGACAACTCACCAAAGCCAGTGAACCAACGTTTGACCTTGAAGGAGGGGCCAAAGGTCAAATCTGACATCAGAAGATTCCCAGCCCACAATATCCTGCAAGTTGGTTTCACATTGCAAACCTCTAGGATTAATAATAAACGAGTTATAAACCCTTTTAAGTTTGGCTGTCCTCATTTGACCTTGAAGGAGGGGTCCAAGGTCAAATCTGACCACATCAAAAGATTCCCAGTCCATAATTTGCTATAGGTTGGTTTACCATCCCAAACCTCTAGGATCAATAATAAGCGAGTTATAATCACTTTTAAGTTTGGCTATCCTCGTATGACCTTGAAGGAGGGGTCCAAGGTCAAATCTGACCACATCAAAAGATTCCCAGCCCATGATTTCCTATAAGTTGCTTTGCCATCCCAAACCTCTAGGACCAATAATAAGCGAGTTATAAGCACTTTTAAGTTTGGCTATCTTCGTTTGACCTTGAAGAAGGGGCCCAAGGTCAAATCCGACCACACCAGAAGATTCCCAGCCCATGATTTCCTATAGGTTGGTTTACCATCCCAAACCTCCAGGACCAATAATAAGGGAGATATAAGCACTTTTAAAGTCTGCTATGTGGGTTACTTTGGCACTCCGTGGATGACTTTGAATTAAGAGCTTCAAGGTCAAATGTCTGCAAGGTTGTAGAGGACATGTATACCTGTTATACATATCACCTATGAAGACATTCAACCTTCTACCTAGGAGAAACAGCAAGTAGAAAAATGTAGATAATTTTCAAAGAAATGCCCGCGGCGGCCATCTTGTTTTTCAGAATGAGGCTAATTTCCTTCCCAGAGAAGCTTACCCCCCAATGAAGATAACCTGCAAATTTGGTGAACCTAGCTGATGTAGTTTTCCTCTTAGAGTGTGAATGCCGAAAATCTCTCTACCCGTGGCGACGGCGGCGGCGTAGCGAACGTTAAACCAAGATACAATTATTTAAACAAAGCGATTGGACAAAGCGTTTCGAGTAAGAGTCCCAAAACGAAAATGTGGACGGACAGACAGGGACATCTACTAAGGGAATCTACTTGTTAAATCAAGATACAATTATTTAAACAAAGCGATTGGACAAAGCGTTTCGAGTAAGAGTCCCAAAACGAAAATGTGGACGGACAGACAGGGACATCTATAAGGGAATCTACTTGTGGTCTAGTACATATATGCAAGAAATCCCTGCAATAGTCACTGAGAAAATTGTAATAAAGTGTTCACGCCATAAAGCTGACATAAAAATAGCATCAGAGATGCCCGTACCCCACAGCCTGGGGAAATATTTTTAACACCATGAGATATAGAAGTACTGTATCAGTACAAAGTTCAGGATACTTTCAGAGCACTGTCAGTTATATAAAGGTCCAAACAATGTTTAAATAGAGAAAATAATGTCTACGAGAAAGATAATACATGTAAAGATGAAGTATTAAAACAAGATAATTCAATAACAAGATGACAGCAATAATCAGTAAACTAAATATTACAACACTCTTTATCTACATCTGCATGGCCGAATTATGGTTTAGATGTTTTGAATATTACCATACATACAGAAGTGGTAATACATTCAATGAATGCTTATGTGTGGTGTTGGAGCAAAATCTGTGGCTCACTTGATGAAAATCCATCTGTTACAATGGGAAGTTATAAAAGTAAAATTCTTAATAAATTCTAATATGACTTTAACAGTGCTTAATCTGTATCAAAAGACAGACCCAAAGGTGCAACAAGATTTTAAAGGTCAAGGTCATTACGACAAGGTCAAAGGTCAAATCAAGGTCACACCATGATGTTGCACACCTACACCGCCTAACCAATGTCCCTACTAAGTATCAACTTCCTACACCTCACGGTTTCCGAGATATAGCCCGGACAAGATTTTATAGGTCAAGGTCACTACAGCAAGGTCAAATCAAGGTCAGACCATGACATTGCACACCTACACCCCCTAACCAATGTCCCTACCAAGTATCAACTTCCTGCACCTTACGAGTTTCCGAGATATAGTCCGGACAAGATTTTCAAACTCAAGGTCACTACGGCAAGGTCAAAGGTCAAATCAAGGTCAGACCATGACGTTGCACACCTACACATCCTAACCAATGTGCTTACCAAGTATCAACTTTCTACACCTTACAGTTTCTGAGATACAGCCCGGACAAACTTTTTCCTGCCGCCCGCCCACACATCCGGACACCATGGGTGAAAACAATACCCCGACAGCCCTTAAGAGCTGTGGCATAAAAACTAAGTGAACTGGAGGTTTAAAAGCCCCTTTTTTACATTAACATGACCTGAAGGTTGCAGATACAGGGCTGAAACTTCGGCGTATGAATGATTATCAAAAAGTAGCTGGACAACTTATCCAACAAAACAGCAAAATCCTTTACGCTTTTGAGATACGAATTACCCATTTTTATTTAAATTTACGAAAATAAAATACCTCCCACTTAGACATCTATGGTCAGATTGATCAGAAAATCATTTCCAATGTGTGTATTTAGTTCTAAAATGTACCTGTAAATTTTATAGTGCTGGTGCATGTGTTTTTTTTCCGAAAAGTAATGTCAGGGTATTTTTAAAAAACATTTGAGGTTATCTTAAGTTTAAGATCTCCTCAAATTATCCCAAAATATTTTTCCCGCCCCAATAGTTTGAAAGAAAGGAACAGAAAAAATAAGATTCTAAAGCCAAAGAAGTTATTCTAAAGCCAAAAAAGTTATTAAAGGGAAACCATAATCTGGCAGTGGCGGTATCGGCGGTGATGATCAATCGAACCTATGTGAAAACAAATAAGTGCCCTGGGCCGCATAATTATACGAGTCAAAAATCTCCCTAAAAAGATCACCTGAAATTGGCAACATAATTTACTTAATCACATGCAACTTGTGCAACATTGAAATATGTGGCAGACTTGGGAAGACCATTCAGAAAAAGAATGTGTGAACATATAGCCTTTGTTAAAAAGAACTCCCAAAACATGCCATTATCTTGACACCTTTCTACAGATGGGCACTCGGACACACTTGAGGTATCAGTATTAAGAGTGGTGCACAATACAGTCTGACACCCCAAGCATAGACAGGATCAGACAAACTGAGTTAAGTTGGATATACAGACTGCACTCAACCTAGGCATCAACCAATTTGTGTAGAGCCACTAGTTATTTATAGTCACAGACTCAATGGCTAATTCCCTTTTCATTCTTAATAAAACCCACCTTATAATACATTTGATAATCATTCTATTGCAAATCCATGCTATAAACCCATATCATGTGTATAAATAAACTTTTCCAAATAAATTATTGGGGTTCAAATTAAGGAAGATGAATTGAAAATGTCTATTACACTGGCACTAAAGATCACCTATTTTTTCCAGTGGCTGCTTTGTGTGTTTCTCATACAGCTTGTTTATTTGGTTTTTCATCTTTAAAATTTCTTCTGCTTGAATCTGAATGTCTGTGGCTTGGCCCTGGAATATAAAACACAACATTACATGGAAAGAATGTTGCCCCCAAAGTAACAGTTGATTGGTTCAGTTCTGACAGAAATAAATTTGAAAGCACCAAAAAAAAGGTGGCAAGATCATAAAGACAGAATTACCATGAAAATTTACTATAAAAGTAAAATTTTCGGCATTTCCCCTAGTAAACACTGAAAACGTTTTAAAATGGTTTAAACATTTACAAAATGTTTTAAAACCAATTTAAACCTTATCTTGAGGTTTACTAAGCATTTCAATGTAAATGTTCACACTGTAATGTTTAAAAAACATTTTATAAACATTTTTTATAAAAAGGTTTTCGCTAAAAACATTTATAAAATAACTCAAGAAACTAGGTTTGATTATAAACATTTCTTAAATATTTATAAAATAGCTGAAGAAATGAAGGTTATGCTGAAAATGTTTTTCAAACATTCAGATGATCAGTATTATAAACTCAAATATGATATATGTGTACCTTAATTTTGTAACAAATAGGTTTCTTTGAAACTTTTGTAAATGCATGGTCATTTAAGTATTTGATCAAGCAAAACACATACATAATAAAGTCACGTGACAACCTCCAGGATGGGTGTCGAGTGGTTTCACCGTTAATTTAGAGGATTTGTGGTAAAAATTATTTTACAGTGAATTTGTCTGTATTAGAAACTCCAATTACATCATAACTGGAGAATCCTGGTCCAGAAACCTCAATATCGCTCATCCAATAAAAAGTCTTTTCCCATAATAGTTAACACGTGATTTTTTACCATTAGGTCATTAAGGTCAGATAGGTATCCATGTAAATAATAGAAATTCTTCCAAAAATCTTCTTTTTTTTAAATGGCAGAAAAATGGCAAAGAAACAGAAAATTTATAGAGTAAAATTATTCAAAACACACAAGAAAACGGCAACTAATCACCACTCAGTATACCGCAATATTCAGCTTACAGTCCACAAGATCTCAGACTAACCTCTTGGGTTTGGAGCATGTGCACCAACAAGAGAACAAAAGAGGAATGTTTTGCAAGTCAAGACAGATTAGATGAAAATCAAACTTTATATGCATTTCCTTCTTGTTTTTTTATCGGGATATTTTTCCATAAAAGAAATATCTTTGTGGTAATTTACCTGTGCACCTCCAGATGGTTGATGAACCATGATCCTGGAATTTGGCAGGGAATATCGCATTCCTGCTGCTCCAGCTGCCAATAAGAGTGAAGCCATACTGCAGGCCTGTCCCACACACCAGGTGGAGATGGGTGGCCGCACATACTGCATTGTGTCATAGATACCCAAGCCTGCTGTCACTGAACCCCCTACAAAAGCAAAACATCATTTATTTCGCCTTTAATTGACCTCCATTACACTTAAAAACATTACCCATGCAAACTACAGGGATTGCCTTTTTCACGGTCAATGAATAGTATACCCACTTAACACTTTGTGTATCGACAGACTGTGTAGCACTTTGCTCATTAACAACAGACACAAACTTTCTGTACTGGCAGGTTCTGAAGCACCTTCACCAAACATGGCTCATTAACAAAAGCAACCTCCGGACTTACTGAATATTTTTGAGATAAGAACAAATCTGAAAATCATAAAAGTCATTTATCCTTCATGAACCAGAATCCGGTCCATTCCACTTTCCGGTCTAAATGGTTTTAATATCAGACTAATGTATGTTTTTGTGCAAAAATATTTACAGAAGATATATATTCTTAAAATAGAAGTGTTTTTGGTTATGCATGCGATTTTGTGGGACAAGAAAAATTCGCTAAAATGTTTCAAATGTTACAGCCAAAAACGACTCCACACTTTTAGTAAAAGACCGGAAATAGGTACAGAAGAAAAAAAGTTATTTACCTGGACTATTTATATACATGTGGATTGGTTTTTTGTTGCTTTCTGACTGCAGAAACAAAAGTTGTGCAACAACTAAACTTGATACATCGTCTGTTACCTGTGAATGAGAAATTTCAGTAATGTAACAAGGTTTATATATCCATGAAGTACATCTTGTCAAAAATATATCGAATGGCTGGCAAAGACATATATATGACTAAATCAAACTATCTTTGGTTGTTACAGCCTCTCCAGACATAAGAAATTAATAGTGGGATTAATTAATAGCAGCAACTTTGATACTTCAGTACTTCTGTCATTAATTTTCCACAACTACTATTTTTCATCGTAAAATTATCAATAGGAAAGGTTCCGGAAAATAGAGTCATTTAAGCTTAACTTTTCATGAAATATTTGTAAAACTGTCAAATTTGTCTTTTTCTCAATTTGACTACTCCACCGAATTCATTACAAGATTCCTGACAAGTAGATTAAAAGTCTTCAATAGCCCAGTTTTAGTAACCATTACTTGACGCATTACAAACTTCGGTAGATTTATTTATCTGCAATAGATTTCAATGTCACTTACTGGGCCCATAAGACATATGATCCTTTCTTTAAGAAGTCTTGAATATATATCATAAGCACGCTCTCCTCTTCCTGTTTGTTCTATGACTATGGGAACCATTGGTATTTGCAGTGTCTTACTCTGGTTAAAATGTCTACACCCCACATTTTGCTTTATGAACTGCTTTGCCTGAAATGATAAAAAAACAAGCAATCAGTGCCTGTGAACGGGCTCAGTGTCAGCTGTGTGTTTTGATTTTAGAGTAGAAGTGAAAAGAAAAGGACATGAAAGTTGTGCCCTACAAACGGGATTCAGAAGTACCAACTTCACTGTTAAGGTGTAAAATGTAGGTGGAAAACACATTTAAACAAAATACTGTAATGCAATCGTTTTTGAGTTACAACTGTTTACTCAACACTGAGAATATCAGAGTAGCTTTTGCTCAGCTATGCAATCAGATAAAGGGCTGCAATTTTACTATGGTACAGCTAACCCCAAATTAGGAATAACATCCTAAAAGAAATACTGTAAATGCAATAGTTTTCAAGTTACAACTGATTTACTCAACAGTGAGAACCTTAAAGTAGCTATTACTCAGCTATGCCATGAGCTACAGGTCTGCAATTTTACTCTGTTATAGCTGGTCCTTTACTGTTCTCCCTATACACTTCCCCCCTTAGTCAGGTAATTGCAAAATTTAATGATGTCAAATACCATTTTTATGCGAATGACTCCCAGTTGTTTGTTCACCTATCTCCTGGAAATTGTCCCAACTCATTTCACCAGCTAAAGGCCTACTTGGATAATATCCATATCTGGATGTTTGAAAGTAAGCTTAAACTAGAAGAATGTTTTTGCTGACAAAAACGAAGCGGCCCTGATGAAAAAGAAGTCACCCATAAAAGATGTCAACATATGCAGCATAAGCAATAGAAACTGTGAACTTTATTGCATTCTACTTGTCCCTATTTTCATCTTTAATAAGTGTGCACAATTAAAGTGAGGTCAGCTGAACAATACAATAGCTGGAGATTAAAAACTCCATAATTTCACTGCAAGATGGCCATAACTTCATTCATATTGGAACTTTAAGGTGACCATAAAATAAGAATGTCCCTTTTCTCATCCTTTATAAACACATAAAGTTTAGGTTACATCAGTTGAACAATAAGATAGCTGGAGGCTGAAACTTCTTTTTTCACTGTAAGGTGACCATAACTTCATTCATATTGCGACTTTAAGGTGACCGTAATATGAGAATGTCCCTTCAATATCAATATATGTTAGATATGGAAAAAGAAAGGACCCAGATGGCTTTATTCAAATGTTATGACTTTAGGGGGGCCAAAATTATATTAACAGTTTAAGGTCACCTTAAAGTCAGGATAACCCTTTGGTTTGCCATCCTTTATAGGTATGCAAAGTTTAACTGAGGTCAGTCAAACAATAACATACTTGGAGGCTGAAAACCCCCTTATTAACGCTCGACGATAGGAGAGGGTTATTGTAATCAGTTTGTTTCTGTCTGTCTGTCTGTCTGTGCACCGTTTCGCCCTTATAACTCAATAACTATAACACCAATCAAGCTCAAATTTGGTGGGCAGGTATTTTATGGGATGGGGTACAGACGGATTCTTTCAAATTTGGTGTAATTTGTGTGAAAACTAAAGCCAGGAGAGAGTTCTTATTTTTAATTGGGCTTTTACAGTGAAATCTGCTTCTCTGTCTGTGCACCATTTTGCCCTTATAACTCAAAAACTATAACTTCAATCAATCTCAAATTTGGTGGGAAGGTATTTCATGGGTTACAGACGGATTCTTCCAAATTTGGTCTAATTTGTTTGAAAATTAAAGCCAGGAGAGAGTTTTTCTTATTTTAATTGGGAATACACAGTGAAACTGCTTCTCTTCATCACATACATAAAAATCAATATTTTGCTTTCTGATGATGTCATTACTAAGTGATGTCACAATGTAACTGCCATTGTGAGGTCACAAACCTAGCTTGTGATACTTGATGTCTTTAAGTAAAAATATTTCTTCTCATTGTATGTCTTGAAAGTGACATAAACATAATAAAGAGGGAGGTGGTATATTCATCATTTTTATTAATTATTATTTCTGTTTATTTTCTCTTTTTTCTTTCAATTCCTTGACAGTCCATCACAAAAAATTACCATGCATGATTTTCACCAAGAAGTGACCTTTAAGCAGAATTTTTACCTCCACCAGCAGTTTATGTTTTTGTGTGTTAATTGTTTATGTTTGTTTTATTTATTTATTTTTGTGTGTGTGTGTGTGTGGGGGGGGGTGTTTAGATTACTCCAAAACTGATGAACGGATCTTTATTTAAAAATTTGTGAGTAGGACCTGACTGAAGGAAGAAGTTACTAAAAGAAAGATCAGGATCTTATTTTAGATACAAAAAATTCATGATTTTTCAGAGGTCCCATTTCAATGTATTATTAATGACTTCAGCTTTCTACTTGATACTTCTAAGAAAATTAATTTACATGTTTGGTTTTATTTTATTGTCTTCCTTACAATATTTTATATCACTTGAGAGACTGGTCACATGGAGTCGAGCGTTTTGCTCTCTCTGAGTGGATCTTGTTTCACTTTAAGGTGGCTACAACTCCATTCATACTGAGAGTTTAAGGTGACCATAAGTATTATTTTTATCTAGTTTAATACCAGTGATAATTTCGATATAAAAAAATGAAAAAAGAAAGGAGCCAGAGGATTTTATTCCAATTTGATGACTTTAAGCAGGCCATATGTCCATTAATATTTTCAGTTTAAGGTCACCATAAAGTCAGGATATTCCTTTGGCAAATCTTAATATATGTGCCAAGTTTGGTTGAAAAAAGTGAAAAACTAAGTGAACTGGAGGGCTAAAACCCCCTTTTTTGACATTAAGGTGACCTTAAGATTGCAGATACAGGGCTAAAACTTCGGCATGTGAAAGATTATCAAAAAGTAGCTGAATAAGTTATTCCTACAAAACGCCGAAATCCTAACCATTTTTGAGATACAGACCAAGTACCCATTTTTAAAAAATTTACGAAAATAAAATGCCTCCCATTCAGGCATCTATGGTCCGATTGATGAGAAAATCCTTTCCGACCTTGGAAATTTAGTCTAGAATGCACCTGATAAATTTTATAGCACAGGTGTGTGTGGGTTTTTTCCGAAACGCGATGACGAGGTGTTTTTGAGTTATGCTTAAGGTTACCTTAAGTAAAGCTTAAGGTCTGCGCAAAGTATCCCAAAAATTTTTCCCGCCCCTATATTTTTAAAGAAAGATAAGAAGGAAAGAAAAATTTGAAAGGCTAACAAGTTATTCAAGGGAGACCATAATCCTGCGGCGGTGGCAGCGGCGATCAGTCGAACTTCTGTGAAAACAAATAAGAGTCCCTGACGGGCCACATAATTAAATGCTGGAAAAACTGAGTTAATAGTCTTTGGTTCTATGGATAAGTATAAATGAAAGGTTCCTTTCCTGTGAACATTTTGGGAAACTCTCCCCAACAGATGTTGTTCGAAATCTGGGTGTACTGTTTGATTCTAAATTCAGTTTCACCAATCATGTAAATTCTGTCATTGAATCTTGCTTTGACAACCTTCAAGATTTGTATCGTATCCGATGCTTTCTCTCATATGACGTGCCCGTTATGGTTGCAAATGCATTGGTTAGTAGTCCTGTGGATTATTGCAATTCTTTGTTTCGCAGTTTCTCTTCCAAGAATATCACAAGGCTTCAAAATATCCAAAATTGTTTGGCACGCTTTGTCTCTGATGCGTCTAGATTTTCTCAATTCTCCCCAATTTTACAGTCTCTTCACTGGCTTCCTGTTAAACAACGAATCATTGTCAAAACCCTGTTACTCATATACAAGTTCCTTACCACTGGAAAGCCAAAATACTTTGCCCCATATCTGTCTTTATATACATCTGCTGTTACAATAAGACATAGTCGTCCAGAAAAGATGTTAATTAAAGTCTCCTTCTATAGTTCCTGAGTTCATAGATCTAAAATTCATTTGAACAAGCCCTTCTCATATGATGCTCCAACACTCTGGAATGATTTGCCACTGGAAATTCGAACTGCTCCTACATTATCATGTTTCAAAACGTGACTTAAAACCTATCTGTTTCAGAAGTCTTTTCCTCGTTAGTTTTTCTTGCTACCGAACACTGATGATCCCCTGATGACGACCCTGTTGTGGTTTACGACTTACAATTTATGCATTATGATTTGGATGGTGTGCCTTAGAATCCGCGAATTCGGAGATTAAGCACATGGAAACCTGATACCTACCTGACCAATAAGTACGTGAACAACATATTTAAACAAAATACTCTAAATGAAATAGTTTTGAAGTCACAAATGATCTACTCAACAGTGAGAACCTCAAAGTAGCTATTGCTCAGATATGCAATGAGCTACAGTTCTGCAATTTCAACATGTTATAGGTGACTGAAAAGTAGGTGAACAACATATTTAAACAAAATTCTCTAAATGTAAAAGTTTTCAAGTTACAACTGATTAACTCAACAGAGAAAATCCCAAAGTAGCTATTGCTCAACTATGCAATGAGCTACAGGTCTGCAATTTTATTATGTTATAGCTGACCTAAAGTAGGTGAATAACTTATTTACACAAATACTCTAAATGTAATAGTTTTCAAGTTAGAACTGATCTACTCAACAGTGGTACTCTGAAATTAGCTATAGCTCAGTTATGCAATGAGCTACAGGTCTGCAATTTTACTGTGTTATAGCTGACCCAAAAGTAGGTGAATAACATAATTAAACAAAATTCTCTAAATGTAAAAGTTTTCAAGTTACAACTGATTAACTCAACAGAGAAAATCCCAAAGTAGCTATTGCTCAACTATGCAATGAGCTACAGGTCTGCAATTTCACTATGTTATAGCGGACCCAAAAGTAGGTGAACAACATATTTAAACAAACTACTGATTTACTGCTGTACATGCAATAGTTTTCAAGTTTCAACTCATTTACTCAACAGTGAGAACCTGAAAATAGCTATTGCTCAGCTATGCCATAGGCTCAGGCCTGCAAATTTACTCTGTTATAGCTGACCCAAAAGTACATGATCAGTGATAACCTCAAAGTAGCTATTACTCAACTACGCATTGAGCTACAGGTCTGAACTTTCACTATGTTATAGCTGACCCCAAGGTAGCTGAATAACATATTTACACAAAATTCTCTAAATACAGTAGTCTTCAAGTTACAAGTGATTTTACTCATTTTGAAAGTTACTGAAAATTTAGGAAGTAGCTATTACTCACTTAGACATGGGGATAGACGCCCAAGTTACTGACCATGTTGTAGCTTTGGAAAAAGCAGCTGAATAACATATTTTTAAAAAATGCTCTAAATGCAGTACTTTTTAAGTTATAAGTGTTTTAATGCACGATTTCATGAATTTTAAAACATTAAACATTATTCAAAAAATTCAAAAAAAATAATTAAGAAAGATCCAGGTCTGATACTGACACAAGGGAATCTGCTAGTGGCCTAGTACATATATGCAAGATAAGAGAGAAATCCCTAAAATAGTGAATGAGAAAATTGTGATCAAGTGTTGAAATTTTCACAATTTGTGTGGGAGCATCTCACTTGCAATGGCTCTGGGGAACAGATAAACAAACAGATCTGCATGCCTTGATCAATTCTTCATTGATAGTTAAGGTATCTTTTAAAAAAAATAGGATGTCTCTGGGCCTTGTAGTTTTGGAGGAGAAGTTGTTCACACGCATTTGTACATTATAATTCTTTAACAATCATTTAACAGAAAAATAACCATTTAACCTTCCCTAAAGCCTAAACTATAGCAAACTAGATCAAAGGACTCCTTCTAAATTAAAAAGGATTGTACACGAGTTATATAGTTTATGCTGTTTCAAAAGAAGAATCCATCTCTGTTGTCAAATCAATTAACTGGTGGTTTGAAGTCCATTTTAAGGGTGAATGCATATTAGTCATAACAGTTTTCTTGAGCACTCATGTCACATTGTTAGCATAATTTATATGAGTTGTGGCATATAGGAACAGTAAATGTTTCACTTTGTGGGGTTAATTCATCAGTGGAGAAAGAGGGGCAAAATAACTGCTGAAAGTATGTGGAACTCTATTGCCCTTCATTCAAGAGAGGCCAAGAAGATCACACTTCACCAGATGCATGTGACACCACTGCAGAAAGAATGCCAGCCAGAAGAGTCCAGGGGCTGATTTCACAAAGGGGCTTGAGCCCAGACTTGGACTTAAATTTCATATTTTTAAATGTAAAATTGCAAATTTAATAAGTAAATTAAATTTTTATAAGTTAATGCCCTACCCAATGGACAATTGCCTTACCGGTCGGCACAGACCGGCCCGCCAAGCGACAGAAAAAGTCGCCTTATATGAGTGCATAATGCCCTCACAAGCTGGCCGGTCCCATTGTGCACTCGCCAGGTGGCGTGTCGTACTTCCTTCCTGTCTAGACAGCGTGACGTCATAGCATCTTTTTCGTTGTCTAAACCTATTAGACCCCTAGTAAGCTGATAGCGGGGTCGGTGGGAGGGTCTTGTGTGTCCATTGGATAGGGTATTAACTTATAAAAATTTAATTTACTTATTAAATTTGCAATTTTATTGCGTTAATACATCCTATCCAATGGACAATTGCTGAATAACTACCGCTTGGTCGGCGGGTAAGTTACTAGGGACTCAATTGAACTCAAAATGAGAACTAACAACATGATGAAAGCCTGGGTGGACCTTGAGGTCAGAAAACCCTTAAAGGCCAAGGTCGGTCAACAGAAACCGGCTAACCAGTTCCGACCTACCTTCCGCCCCCCCCACCCCCCCCGTTTTTTTTTTTAAACAGACCTGCTCTGAGGGAAGAGAGGGATATGTACAACTATTTTCTATGTACAGATCTCCTCTAGGTACTGGCCTGTTGGTGGATCTGCTGAGCAGCCACTACAGGGCCCAGATGGTAGAGCTCTGAATCAGCCCAAGCCACATCCTTCAAGTAGAATTGTGTGAAGGTGTTATGTGATTTCCAGTGACAGGCTGATAAAATTTGTTCCAAGGAGACTCCCGACTGGAAGGCCTTAGAAGCTGCAAAGGCTCTGACATCATGAGCCTTGACCTGATGTAGAGTGTGGGACCCTTGGTCCGAGAGCTCATAACATAGGATCACAGTCTGCTTGATCCATGAGGAGATGGTGGCAGGGGAGATGTCCTTGTCAAAACCTTTCTTAAAAGAGACAAAGACCAACTCCTTATTCTGCCTGAGGTCTGAGGTCCTATCCAGGTAGTAGCGTAAGGCTCTGACCGGACAGAGGGACCTGTCAGACTTGAGGGATCTGTCCAGAGTAGGGGCCAGGGCTGGGATAACCACTGGGGCCACACTTTCTGGACCTTCCTTGGCCAGCTGATTCTTTGAAAGAAAGCTAGGCGAAGGGTACAGGGACACTCTGGACCAGTCAGACTGGTGCCTGATGTTCTTGTTCTGCCAAGCATGAATCTCACTTCTACGTTTACCCAAACCCGGGGCTAACAAGAAAACTGTTTTGAAAGTCAGGTGTTTCAAGGAAGCCTCTTTAAGAGGTTCAAATGGGGCCTTGGTCAGTTGATGTAGAACCAGGGAGAGGCTCCAAGAAGGAATGCCTCTCCGACCCTTTGGCCTGTCTCTGTGGAAACTGTCCAGGAGACGAGTGAGATTTTCATCTTTGCTGATATTAGTGGATGAATTCCCTAGTTTATCAGCGATGGCAGATCTGTACCCATCAATGGTGCTGGGTTGCAACTTCCTGTCCTGGAAGAGGTACATAAGGAACTCTGCAACTGATTTCACAGGGGGTGACCTGAAGTCCACCTGATTAGTGACACACCATTTTGTAAAAATGGTCCACTTTGCTTCATAGACTGATCTGGTTGACTGCCTTTGAGGAGCCTCAATTCTTGCTGCCACTGCCTCAGAGAAGCCCTGTTCTTTGATTGCTGTGGCTCTAGGAGCCACACATGGAGGTTGAGATGTGACAGGTTTACACAGGTTTCTGTGTGGAACCTGATTGAATGGTTGTGTCAGTAGGTTGGGCAGGAAAGGCAGGCTTAAAGGTATCTGACTGGACATGGCTACCAGGTCCCAGAACCAAGGGATGTTGGGCCAACCCGGAGCAATGAGAATGATTCTCTTGCATGGGGAGTCCTGCAACTTCTCCACGACTTTGCCCAATATGGCCGCCGGTGGGAAGGCATAGGCATCCAGATCCTCCCATGGCAGACTGAGAGAGTCCACTGCAGTGGCCATGGGGTCCGGTACTGGTGATACAAACTGAGGTAGTTTGTTGTTGAATCTGGTGGCAAATAGGTCTATCTGGGGCCGGTGCCACCTGGTGCAAATTGCTTGAAAAACCTCTGGAAGGAGGGGCCACTCCATCTGAATGGTCTGGCCCAGCCTGGATAGCTTGTCTGCTACCACATTCAGCCGGCCTGGGATGTGTCGGGCTTTGAAGGTGACTTGATTTCTGGTACACCAGGTCAAGATCCTCCACAGAAGGGCACAAAGAGTGCCCGGCCTCATGCCTCCTTCTTTGTTTATGTATGACACTACTGTAGTGTTGTCTGTGGCTATCAGAACGATGCTGCCGTAGCAGAGACGTTGAAACTCTTTTAAGGCTAGAAGAACTGCTTTGAGTTCTAGGTAGTTTATATGCAGCTTGCTTTCTGGTAACGACCAGGTTCCTCTTGCAGTATGCTTGTTTAAGTGAGCGCCCCACCCTTCTTTTGATGCGTCTGTAAAAATTTGCAGAGCATGTTTTAGAGGGTGTAGTGGTTGGCCTGTGAGGACATTCTTTTCTACCAGCCACCATTGTAAGTGTGGGTGCAAGGACCTGGGAACTGGAATGACCTTCTCTAAGGATTCCGGTACTCTCCAATTGTTTTTCAAATGCCATTGGATTGGCCTCATGTGGAGACGACCTAGGTGGACTTACTTCTCTGTGGCTGTTAGCAAACCTATTAAAGACATGAGATCCCGGACCGGACAGGTCGGAAGGGATAACAGCCCCAGAATTTTCTGTTGGAGGTTTTGCCAACGTTCTGGTGTGGGTCGGACCCGACCTGACTGGAGGTCGAACTGATAGCCCACGAAGTCGAAAACTTGTTTCGGCTCCAGTTCTGATTTCTCTAAATTTACCAGCCAACCTAGATCCTGACATATCTGGACTAAAATCTTGGGATGTTGGAGACAAGTCTGGTGGGATGTGGCCCTCACCAACCAGTCGTCTAGGTACTGGTGGATCCTTATACCCTTGTGTAAGGCCATCAATTTCACCTCTTTTACTATTACTGTGAACTCCAAGGGTGCCGTAGCCAAACCGAAAGGCAGAGCCTTGAACTGGTAGGTCTGACCCTGGACATAAAATCTCAGATATTTCCTTGATTGTTCTTGTATTGGTATGTGGAAGTAAGCGTCTTTCAAGTCTATTGAGGTGACCCACTCTCCCAGCTGGAGGGAGGTTCTGATGGTTTCCGGTGTCTCCATTTTGAATTTCTCCACCTTGAGGAAAGGACTCAATTTGCTCAGATCCAGAATAGGTCTCCACTTGTTGTTTGGTTTTGGAACTAAAAATAGTCGGCTGTAAAACCCTAGGGACACCTGGTTTTGTACTAGTTCCACTGCCTGTTTGTCCATAAGCTGATGTAATGCCTCTAACAGGTAGCTGTTCCTGTGAGGATTGACATAATGGCTTATGACTGTGGGGTACCTTGTGAGTCTTGGTCGGATCCGAAAGGGGAGGGTGTAACCCTCTTTCAGGATCTGAACCACTTTTGGACCTGCACCCAGGTCTAGCCAAGTTTGCCAAAAATTTTGAAGTCTGGTCCCTACAGCTTGAGTTGTCGCAACATTTTTGACATTTTTTACAGGTTGTATACAAGACAAGTGAGTGACAAAAGAAGCACTTTTCACAGATTTTAATTTCTCTTGACAAGATGTTACAATGACGGGACTTACATCTTTCTTTTGTGATTGCCCTTTTACAGAAAGTACATGCTTTACAACATTTAAGTTTACACTTAAACTGTTCTTGGTTTGAAAATCTATTGTCTTGTTGGTACACTTGGGAGACAGGGTAAACTGAAAACGTTTTACTGTCTGTAAGCTCCCGGGCAGCAGTCCTTGCACTGGTGAAACTACAAATTGATTGTCATTTGTAGGACTGCTGCCCCTTGGCTGGTCGCGAGGTGTAGTCAGAAGCCTTGCCCCTGCCTCTCTTGCTCTGACCGCGGTATCCCAGATTCTTCCAGGCAGGTCTATCTTGCTTCCTGTTGTCTGAGCGCTTATCAGATCTCTCATAAGGGTGGAAGCGACCTTTCTTGCTACCAGACGGTGGTTGGCTCTTGGACTTAAAGTTAGAAATGTCTTGTTCCGCCTGCTTAAGAGTCTCGTCGGGGAATAAGGTAGCCATCTGTAGAGGTGCAGTGCAGAGTGATGCCAAAGTATCAGGCTTAATACCCGCTTTTAAGTGGGACAAGTAGGCATCTCGTCTGGCCAAGGTTGAGTTAGCTACTGTCACAAAGACAAAATCACTCAAATGTTCCATACTCTTGGCCATGGCTTGTGAAATGCTGGAGTTGAATTCTGTCAGATACTGAAGTTCCTCCACTACATCTGACACCTTTGATGCACACTTCCCTTTGTTAAGCTCAGCCCTGATGGATTTCAACTGGTTGTGCATGTTGTCCTGCACTTTTAGAAGGCATCTATTGAAGCCGGCCGCCTGGTTACAATAGGTTGATGCCTCACGAGCCGACTTCTCCCATCTCCTCAAGTTGTCATGTGTGATCTGGATGGATGGAGGCGGGGTTGCAGCGATGCCGGCAGCTCTGGCTATCCTGCTATAGGAGCTATTAAGCTTGGAGGCGTCTGTACTCCATGAAGCAACCAAATCTCTGGTGGTAGCAGAAGTTTTCTGGTCACTGAACAGTCCATACCACTTAGCCTGGGACTTGGGTGGACATACAAACTGGTCCCTTAATAAACCTCCAGCTTCAGAACTGCGAGATGGATAGCCCTCCACTAGGGTAACATTGAGCTTGGCCATCTTGTTACAAAGCCAGTCATCAGTGGGTAGGCGAACGGACACTTTACCAACTGGCTGGGAGCGTGGCCCTGCAAAGGGGTTGTCATCCCCTGTTGCTGCTGTCGATTCTATATCTGGAATCTGGTTCCAACCCATATAGGAGCGAATACCCCTGAGCGTTTCTCTGTAGGTTTGATCCTCAGATAATGTCTGGTCGGGGTCGGTAGAAGGGTCCTGGTCTGGGTCAGAGAGCTCCCCCTCTTCAACAAAGAGGTCGACTGGTGGCCGGTCGGACAAATCACTATCAGTGTCTGTGTCCATTGAAGAGTCACTGTGGGCCCTGGCCGGTGCTGAGGTCGATTTGCTGGTAACCTGATAAACTACAGGAGAGCCGGTGCCAGACAAATCTGAGGGTCGGTCAGTGTTGGGTTGTATCAGAGGCGACTTGCTAGTAGATTGCTTCTTTGAATCGGTACCAGGCAAGTCTGTATAAGCTGAACGTTTAAGTTTGCTGGTTTGAAGCGATTTGCTGGTAGCCTGTCCTTGTGAAGTTGAATGGCCAGTACCAGACAAATCTGACTTGGTCGGTTGGTCGGTAGAAGGTCTGAGGAAGGGGGCAGAAGACTTGACAGCACCCACTGGTGGGGGGTGGGTCGGTGCAACTTTAGGAGCCTGGAAGGTCGGCTCCGGTTGGTCAATGGACTTGGCGAGAAGCAGAGCCTCCAGTCTGTTGAACCGATCAGCCCACTTTTTATCTAGTTCATTTATCCTATCATCAGCTGATGATGTAGACGGCTTAGGATCGGTCGACTTGGATTTACTGGACTTAGGCTTCTCTGAAGCGGGTTTCTTGTCCTTTTTCTTTTTCTCAGCCCCTGAGCTCGAACCAGGAGACTGTAGCATCCCCTGGTCGTCCACAGCCCCCACTACCGTCACAGAGGACGGGTCAATGAGGGAGGAACTGTCTGAGTTCTTTTGTGGAGTGTCACCTTGTTTTTTAGATTCACGCTTTTCCTTTTTAATCCTGTAGCTTGGGGTGGATAACTGAAGGCGTTGATCCTCCGTTAGAATACTACAAGCCTGACATTCACTCTTAGATACACATGGATCAGGTCCCTTACTTTTCTCCCTGCATCTCGCACAAAAACTGTGTGTATCAAAGCTGGCCATTAAATGGCCACAACCACCATGTTTTTGTCCCGGGGAAGACATAATAGAATCTAAGAGATCCATGCAGTAATATAAGGTGACACACAATGAAAATAAGGTTCTAAACACGTTATAAACTGTAAAAATATCTCACCAAATAAAATTCGTCTGAACTGTGCACGCGCCAAACGAAAAAGATGCTATGACGTCACGCTGTCTAGACAGGAAGGAAGTACGACACGCCACCTGGCGAGTGCACAATGGGACCGGCCAGCTTGTGAGGGCATTATGCACTCATATAAGGCGACTTTTTCTGTCGTTTGGCGGGCCGGTCTGCGCCGACCGGTAAAGCAATTGTCCATTGGATAGGATGTATTAACGCAATAAAATACATTTTTATGAAGAAAAATGTATATACTTACCATATGAAAACACTTGGGTAAGCGTGGCTTGGCGTTCAGTGACCGCCACATACACCATACATAGAATTTAAATATATGAGGGGAGACCCTCTTTAAACCTATATACCTGCTACCTTTGACCCCTGGTGACCTAATTCACTCTGCCATGCGCAGTAATACAGAAATAGTTCATTCTTTTTGTGAATAAACATAAATGCTGGAAAAAGGTCTTTTAAAAGCGGGGCAGGCGGGAGGGTGATTTGCTGTTTTCATAAAAATGTAATATACTCTACCATATGAAAACACTTGGGTTGAATGCCCACATGGAAGGATGGTGGGAAAAAGACAGACTGAGGAAAACCACCCTAAGGTTAAATTGCAAAAAGGATACTTCCTGGTACAATTGAACCCAAAAACCTCTGTGCTGAAGAAATAACTCTACTGAGTTAAATGAGTAGAATTAACCACTGCAAGAACTTCAGCACTGCCGTCTACACCCTATTAGGTCAGCTCAAAGGAGAAGGCATAAATATGCCACTGTGCTCAGAATAGGAACATGCCAAAAGGCACTAAGAAGCACGGTTCTGAAAATGGAGATGAAGAATAGATTCCCTAAAAGGGAAATGCCACCCCCCTTTTTCTGAGACTAAAAAGTCTCAGAATGACTTAAATTGAGGAATTTAAGCAGAAGCAAGAGAATGGCCTGAGTGGAAACAAAAGTCCACTACACTTAAGAAATCATAGAGATTCTTAAGAACAACATCTCTGAAGGAAAATAAGTGAAGTGCAAGAATTCCGAGAGGAATCCCCCATGATGTGAAGCAGTGGGAAACCACCGAAGAGACCAGAATGAAACCTGGGCAAAAACATCATGGGCCTTCACATGTGAAACAGAATTAGAGGGAATAAAGGATAAAATGTTATCCAAAAGATATTGTCTGAGCAGCAATATCACCCTCTTTGAACTTCAGAAGAAAGACCAAGAAGAAATCCTACTAAGAAAGTCAGAATAGCTAGATAGATATTATCTTAGGAATCTGACTGAAGGAAAGGAGAGGTCCTCTAAGTCATCCTGACCAAAGACAAAATGTCAAAGCAGGAACAGCCTTCTGAAGATAACTGGCTTAAGCCAGGAAACTAAGATCTGACTTAAGGATGACTTAGGCCATCCCCAGAGAGTGAGAGAAAACCTTTAAATAAAGGAATCAAAATCACTCCTCCTTCCCAAAGAAAGGGAGAAAGAAAGACTGAATCAAAACACAATTGAACTAGACAATATTGTCTAGTTCAATTGTGTTTTGATTCTGTTTATTATACAGGCATCAACCTAGACTAGACAATAATCTCCTTACACTGCCAAGTTACAGCTGATACATAACTGGTACTTGTTCCAAAACTCTACACTCTGGAGGACACCATCCCCCACTATAATTGCAATCGATGAAAGTTCATTACTAGTCTGTGGACTGTGTTAACTACACATAAGGTTAACTTAAAGCCATTCATGACAAACATAAAAATAGCATCAGAGATGCCCGTACCCCACAGCCTAGGGAAATATTTTCAACACCATGAGATACAGAAGTACTGTATCAGTATAAACTTTAGGATACTTTCAGAGCACTGTCAGTTATATAAAGGTCCAAATAATGTTTAAAAGAAAGATCATGCATATAAAGATGAAGTATTAAAACAAGATAATTCAATAACAAGATGACAGCATTAATCAGCAAACTAAAATTCAACCCTCTTTATCTACATCTGCATGGCCAAATTATGGTTTAGATGGTTTGAATATTACCATGCATATAGAAGTGGTAATACATTTAATGAATGCTTATGTGTGGTGTTGGAGCAAAATCTGTGGCTCACTTGATGAAATTCTATCTCTTACAATGGGAAGTTATGAAAGTAAAATTCTTAATAAATTCTAATATGACTTTAACAGTGCTTAATCTGCATCAAAAGAGAGACCCAAAGGTGCAACAAGATTTTATAGGTCCAGGTCACTAGGACAAGGTCAAAGGTCAAATTAAGGTGACACGATGATAATACACACCTACAGCCCCTAACCAATGTCCCTACCAAGTATCAACTTCCTCAACCCTACGGTTTCCAAGATATAGCCCGGACAAGATTTTATAGGTCAAGGTCACTACGCCAAGGTCAAAGGTCAAATCAAGGTCAGACCATGACGTTGCACAACTATATCCCCTAACCAATGTCCCTACCAAGTATCAACTTCCTACACCTTACGGTTTCCGAGATATAGCCCAGACAAGATTTTTAAACTCAAGGTCACTATGGCAAGGTCAAAGGTCAAATCCTGGTCAGACCATGACGTTGCACACCTACACACCCTAACCAATGTCCCTACCAAGTACCAACTTCCTACACCTTACGGTTTCCGAGATATAGCCAGGACAACATTTTATAGGTCAAGGTCACTATGGCAAGGTCAAAGGTCAAATCAAGGTCAGACCATGACATTGCACACCTACACCCCCTAACCAATATCCCTACCAAGTATCAACTTCCTACACCTTACGGTTTCTGAGATATAGCCCGGACAAGATTTTATAGGTCAAGGCCACTACGGCAAGGTCAAAGGTCAAATCAAGGTCAGACCATGATACTGCACACCTACACCCCCTAGCAAATGTCGCTACCAAATATCAACTTCCTACACCTTACGGTTTCCGAGATATAGCCCGAACATGATTTTATAGTTCAAGGCCACTATGGCAAGGTCAAAGGTCAAATCAAGGTCAGACCATGACGTTGCACACCTACACCCCCTAACCAATATCCCCACCAAGTATTAACTTCCTACACCTTACGGTTTCTGAGATATAGCCTAGACAAGATTTTATAGGTCAAGGTCACTACGGCAAGGTCAAAGGTCAAATCAAGGTCACACCATGACGTTGCACACCTACTACACCCCCTAACCAATGTCCCTACCAAATATCAACTTCCTATACCTTACAGTTTCTGAGATATAGCCTGGACAAGAATTTATAGGTCAAGGTCACTACGGCAAGGTCAAAGGTCAAATCAAGGTCAGACCATGACATTGCACAACTACACCCCCTAACCAATGTCCCTACCAAGTATCAACTTCCTACACCTTACGGCTTCCGAGATAAAGCCCGGACAAGATTTTATAGGTCAAGGTCACTACAGCAAGGTCAAAGGTCAAATCAAGGTCAGACCATGACGTTGCACAACCACACCCCCTAACCAATGTCCCTACCAAGTATCAACTTCCTACACCTTACGGTTTCCGAGATACAGCCCGGACAAGATTTTCAAACTCAAGGTCACTACGGCAAGGTCAAAGGTCAAATCAAGGTCAGACCATGACGTTGCACAACTACACCCCCTAACCAATGTCCCTACCAAGTATCAACTTCCTACACCTTACGGTTTCCGAGATACAGCCCGGACAAGATTTTCAAACTCAAGGTCACTACGGCAAGGTCAAAGGTCAAATCAAGGTCAGACCATGACGTTGCACACCTACACCCCCTAACCAATGTCCCTACCAAGTATCAACTTCCTACACCTTATGGTTTCTGAGATACAGCCCGGACAAACTATTTCCCGCCGCCCGCAAACCCGCCCGCCCGCCCGCCCATCCGGACACCATGGGTGAAAACAATACCCCGACAGCCCTTAAGGGCTGTGGGGTAAAAATGATTAAGGGACTGGCGCATAATTCAGATAATTATCTTACAAGCTAAAAATCTTGAAAAGTATCAAGATTTTAATTATTAAAATCAAAAAAAATATGCTTGTTTATCTATGCCAATTCATCATTATAATTTTATAATGATGTGGAGTGTAGAATTCACGTTTTACAGTATGTTAGAAAGGAAGTCTTTCTCATAAACATGTACAAGTGTTTTTCTATATTTTCTAGACTTCCCAACAAACTGTTTGACAGTTGACAAAACATGTGATAGATAGGCACTCTTATTGCACTTTCTGATGCCTGTAGTGCACCTTTGTTTTTCTCAAGAAAGAAAGACTGTCTAATATGTGAAAAACTTGGCTCAGCAAGTAAACAGGGTTCAAGAGGAGCCTTGGTAAGAGCAATGTTTAAGTACCAAAAGGTAGGTGACGACTACCCTTAGTGTGGACTTAAAGAAGCTCTAAAAAGAGACTTCCAAGCTCCCTATAAGAACCCAACTCCAAGTAGTACCTGGAGAGAGCTGACCTGTATCCCCATTGTTTGAAAAAAATAATTCCTTAAAAGGAACAAACCGCAATGAAAGGGACAGTTAAGGCATGGCAGAGTGGCCATGTTCCTCACAAGTTTTTGAAGCAGTTCCACAGTGCATCATAGACAGTAATGGAGGATAAAAATCCTCCAAGACCGCTCCTGTGAAAATTCTTCTTAAAGGAGACTTCAGCCAGAAAGCTTGAAGAAAGGAACTCCATAAAAATTAATAACAAAACTCTAGATGAGATTGTTATAGAAGAATAAGAGGAAGAGCCAATGGCTTTCTTAAAGGAGATCTTGAGGCCAAAAACTTGGCACTTGCCAAGGAAGGCTACAAGAAGAATGGTACAGCTCTGAAAGTTGATTAACTTCCTGGCCATAGAGGACAAAGAGCTGAAGGAGGGAAGGAGTGAAACAAGTACTCCGGACCAAAGCACTCCAGGGCATCTGTTGCCAGAGCCTAAGGATCTAGCACAGGAGGCACATGCAAGAGCAGCTTGTGATTGATCACATGGCAAAAGAGATCTAAATCAGATGATAAGTCTGAGACTACCATCTGAAGATCCAAGAATAGAAAGACCACTTTATATGAAAGGTGAGATAAGACCTCCAGAGATGGTCTGCCAAGGATTCATGCCCCTGGAACATGAGAAGGTGGAAGAACAGACTTGTTCTCGTAAAAATAATGGCAAAAGGTGCCAAAATAGATACACATTTCCCAAGAGTCGAAGCTCTCTTGATATAAAAAAGAAAGCACAGACAACAGCGTTACCTGAAACTATCTGAAGTGTCCCTTAAAGAAAGGACAAGTGAGGAACAAAGTCTTGAGAACAAGACATCTGTGTTGTTTGAGGCTGAAAGGATGATCCTTTGATGAAAGGATAATACAGGAACAAATGTCTGAGCAAAAAGGACAGCTATGAGCTCTAGAACTGATGAACAGATTAGACTGCTACATCAAAGATGGACCTTAGGTGGTCAAAAGAGCACAAAGAACTCCCAAACCCTGAAGAGAAACATCCATGAAAGTAGATGTAACAACTAGGGAATTAAAGGAAGGTATGCAAAGACATAGTTCCCAGGAAAGTACCATCTTAAATGAACCTTCATTCAGGGATCAAAGAATGGACAGTCCAGAGCACCTTTGAGAAGGAAAATCAAAGTGTCCTGAGATGACACTGAAGAAGTGTCATGTGCAGGTGACCTTGAAGAAATGGCTTCCAAGTGGAAGCCAAGAGAAATAAAGGTGCCCAGTTGGAGAGGTAATTTAAAGGTGTTCTAAGGCAGAGAAAGGAAGAGCTGCTTAATAGACAGAACCTTGTCCCTGTCAGGAACACCTTTAGACAGGTTAAAAACCTGACCCAGGAAGGAGACCTGTTGTAAGAACAGATCTAAATAATTCCTGCTAAGAACCACTCCAAGTTGAAAGTCAACTCTAAGAGAGTTGCCAAATGAGCCTCTGACAACTATTTCTCTAATGAGGCAATTTATAGTCACATGTGCACTGAGATGCCCAACCTCAAAGCCAACTTTCCTTACTTCCTTGACTAAGGAAGTAAATCCTGAAAGGCTAGTGGCTAGGCCCTAAGGCATTGCCACAAAGTGGTACACCCTGCCCAAAAGCAAAAATCTGAGCAAGAATGAACCAAAGGAGCCAAAGGAGAGAAAGGAGGCAAATTGGGGAAGAGAAGTGGTCCACTGGCCAACTGAGAAAATGATCAACTGATAAGTTGCATCCTGATAGTCGGAAAACCAGGAAAAGATAAAAATCTAATGGTGGTTTCCAGTATATCTTTGTCAAAAATAATGCCCTGAAAAATCAGGAAAACAGGAGCTCAAGATACTTGAACTGCTCATGTGAACAGACAGTGTGAGACTGAATGACAAAGAACAGCATTCTTCTGTAGAGAAGAGCTGAAGAAAAAATCAGGAAAGTGGAATCTGAGAGACCAATGGAATGTGAACCAAGTTCTAGAATACTGGAAAAAGAAAGGCTGCACATAAACATTTCAAATGAAATGGAAGAAATCAGTTGACCTCCCACTGGCAAGTAGAGGGATCTGGAAGTAAGAGTGAAAGGTTGAATAAAACAAAACACTCATATCTCCTGAAGGACACCATGATAGAGGTTGAGGCTGAGCCTCTACCTGTGGAAGGCATTCCACCATAAGAATGTTGGAACCTGGAAAAGAACCACATCCCTAAAGCACTAAGTTAGAGAGAAGACTCCCTAGTTGGGAGGAGAAAGGTCTTTATTGGCCCAAATTACCCTACCAAGTGACTAGGCACAAGAGAGGGAAATGGATAAAGAAATCTCTCAAAACAAAGTGCAAAGATGGCTGAAAAAGGCCATAGATCAACCAGCTAAAATGGAGCTGCAAGATCCACTGAAAAGATGTCCAAAGCATGGTGGATGAAAAAGACCACTGAGAAGTATTGCCTGGTCAATCAACTTGAATAAGTGATCAACAAAACAGGACTGAAGGAAAAAATCCCACAGTACTAAGGACCCGAAGGTCAATCTCAGATCTCCCCTAATAGCAGAGGACCTCTGCCTAGGGAAGAGAAGGTCTTAAGAACCCCACCAGGCTAGATTCCAGGTCCGGAAACCTGAGCAAGTCAACCCAAAAAAAAAACCCTGAAGAGGGTTTGTACCTGGCAAAACTAAGTTTTAGAGGGTAACTTGGGTAATTACCCAACCTTCTAAACTTAGAATGAAAAGATCCCAAAAGAATGAGTGACAGAAAGAATCTGGCCCCACTAAGGAACTTCTAAGCCTGGGAAAAGTGGGTGACTTAGAGAAAAATAAGACTGATCAAAAGGAAAGAGCAGTCAAATTTATCCCCTAATTCTGTTGGACAGGAAGCCTTGAAAATCTTCTGTGGAGAAGATTGAAGGATGAAGTCCTAAGCATCCAAATAGTCCATGTTGGAATAGGGTCCCTGAAGTCTGCCTAAAGGTTAACTATAGACAGAGGGACCCCAACCTACCCAAAAGGGAGATGTGCCCATTGGTAGTCAGATCTAAAAAATGGTGAAAATCAATAGAAAGCTGTTAAGTAACACAAGATTTTCACCAAGCCCCAAACAACAATTTTGCTAGATTTAGAAAAAGAATGGAGCTGAGTTTAGGAAGTAGCAAAATCAGTTGGATTCAAATGATAAACTCTTCTTAAGGGACCCTTAACAAAAATGGTCTTGAGAAGGTAATCCCAGCACCAAAAAGACAGCCTGATTAGGCTGGGCCTTAGGCACAAAGAGGCCAAAGGACTAATAATGGGCTGAGAAACCAAATGACCAAAATGACGTAAAATTGGAATGTAGGAAACCAGTAACAGTGACATGGATCTCCAAAGGGGAAGAACAAGTCAACCCCATGAACCGTTTACCACCATCCTCCAGATATGAAGGTGGGGAAAGGTTGAAAATGGAGACCCTAGGTTCAGAATTGAACCCAAAAACACTGAAACCAGGATCCGTATCCCAGAAATGTCAAATGAAAGGGCCTGTACAAAATGAACCGTGAATGGTAGGTAGTAAATACCGTAATGTTACACTATGAAATATGCGTTAACAATGGAAATTATTACACATTATGCTCTCACATAATAATACTAAAAGAATTATGTAGAAGGAATGCATAAACAAACCTGGAAATGCTGTAATCACTATGAAAATGAATATTTTCTGACAACCGATCGGTTGACTTCCATTTTGGATATGACGTCATCATCATGTGACCTGGTGAATGATTCGTAAAAAACTAAAAAAATACGGTCAATATACGCGGTGAAACGAAGAATTTCGTGAAAAGAATGAAGGAAAACTGTAAATGGGGAATTATAATGCCTGTAGAAGTGCATAAAGAAATTAATTCACCGCGGAAATGAATATTTCCAAAGGAAATCCAACATTCTGACACCACGTGACCCGATGAGCGATAATACGAACTTTGTAACTACGTGAAAAACAATACACACTCAAGGTGACAATACGGTCAAAATACGCGGTGAAACGAAGAATTTCGTTGAAAAAATGAAGGAAAACCGTAAATTAAAATTATAATGCCTGTAGAAGTCCATAAAACAAATTAATTTACCAAGGAAATGAATATCTCCAAAGGCAATCCGACATTCTAACACCACGTGACCAGATGAGCGATAATACGAATTTTGAAAAAATACGTAAAAATATTGCCCAAAGTACACAATAAATTCACCAGAAACCGAAGTAAAAGGTAAATAAAATGGAGGAGGAGTGAATAAAACAGCAAAGAATAGCATCAGAGATGCCCGTACCCCACAGCCTGGGGAAATATTTTTCAACACCATGAGATATAGAAGTAGTATAACAGTACAAAGTTCAAGATACTTTCAGAGCAGTGTCAGTTATATTAAGGTCCAAATAATGCTTTAGTAGAGAAAATAATATCTAAGGAAAAGAAATGTATGTAAAGATGAAGTATTAAAACAAAACAATTCAATAAAAATAGCATCAGAGATGCCCGTACCCCACAGCCTAGGGAAATATTTTTAACACCATGAGATATAGAAGTACTGTATCAGTACAAAGTTCAGGATACTTTCAGAGCACTTTCAGTTACATAAAGGTCCAAACAATGTTTAAATAGAGAAAATACCGTCTAAGAGAAAGATAATGCATGTACTTTATCTACATCTGGCATGACCGAATTATGGTTTAGATGTTTTGAATATTACCATGCATACAGAAGTGGTAATACATTCAATGAATGCTTATGTGTGGTGTTGGAGCAGAATTTGTGGCTCAATTGATGAAATACCATCTGTTACTATGGGAAGTTGTAAAAGTAAAATTCTTAATGAATTCTAATATGATTTTAACAGTGCTTAATTTGCATCAAAAGACAGATCCAAAGGTGCAACAAGATTTTAAAGGTCAAGGTCACTACGACAAGGTCAAAGGTCAAATCAAGGTCACACCATGACGTTGCACACCTACACCCCCTAACCAATGTCCCTGCCAAGTATCAACTTCCCACACCTCACGGTTTCCGAGATACAGCCCGGACAAGATTTTAAAGGTCAAGGTCACTATGGCAAGGTCAAAGGTCAAATCAAGGTCACACCATGATGTTGCACACCTACAAACCCTAACTAATGTCCCTGCCAAGTATCAACTTCCTACACCTTATGGTTGCCGAGATATAGCCCGGACAAGATTTTCAAACTCAAGGTCACTACGGCAAGGTCAAAGGTCAAATCAAGGTCAGATCATGACGTTGCACACCTACACCCCCCAACCAATGTCCCTGCCAAGTATGAACTTCCTACACCTTATGGTTTCTGAGATACAGCCCGGACAAACTATTTCCCGCCGCCCGCCCACCCATCCGGACACCATGGGTGAAAACAATACCCCGACAGCCCTTAAGGGCTGTGGGGTAAAAACTACTTACAGAGCATCAAAAACGTGTAAATGCAGGTCTTAATGAGGTAGCAAAAACGCCTGTTGGTAGTTCAACTGCCACAAAAAGAATGAACTATTTCTGTATTACTGCGCATGGCAGAGTGAATTAGGTCACCAGGGGTCAAAGGTAGCAAGTATATAGGTTTAAAGAGGGTCTCCCCTCATATATTTAAATTCTATGTATGGTGTATGTGGCGGTCACCAAATGCCAAGCCACACTTACCCAAGTGTTTTCATATGGTAGAGTATATTACATTTTTATGAAATAAAATTTAAGGTTTTGGTCTTAAATTTTGTCAACACAATGCTAAGTCTGTGGTCTTAGACTTAGCGGATTTCACAAAGAGGCTAAGTCCATAAAATTGGTAAGTCAGTAGACTTAACTTTATGTCTGATAAGTAGAGGGCTTAAAATTAGTAAAGAGGACTTAAATATGCCAATGGCCATCATAAATTTTTCTCCACTTCAAAATTTGAAATGGCTGTAAATAAAGTATAATGATAGAAACACCTCAATAAAGTAATTTTTGGGAAGTTTATATGTTTTAACAAGGTTTTCCATTTCAAAACACCACTTGTCCTTAGATAAAATGGATCAAATGAATGATATATGTGACCAATAGTATATTTTGAACAGAAATAAAAGGTCACATGACACAGAAAAACGACTGCGGTTATTTGATAAGCTTGGACTTAGCTAAGTCACCGTTTGTGAAATCAATTTAAGTCCCAGACCTAGCTAAAACCAAAGTCTTAGATTTAAGTCCAAGACTTAGCCAATAAAGGGACTTAGTTTAAGTCCTTTAGTAAAATCGGCCCCAGGTTGATTTATCATGGAACAATGAAAAGAACACTTTTAACACTTTGTTTATTTTATTTCAAGCTACAGGTTCTTGACGAAGGGTCCGCAGGTACTTAAATCATGAAACAGCTGTAAAGGTGGCAAATGCCTTGGTAAGCAGTCGTCTGGATTACTGTAACTCACTGCTTTACAACACAAAAAAGGCATATACTAGCAGACTACAGAGAGTTCAAAATGCCTTATGTCGGACGGTGTGCAAGCTAAATAAATACTGTCATGTTACACCCTTCCTGCACAAACTACACTGGCTCCCCATTCATTACCATATACTGTTCAAATATAATCTCCTCATTTATAAAGCAATACATTTGAGCCAACCTCCATATCTCTCCGCTCTAATTAGGCGGAGTGATCTCACACGGGGCAATCGCCTATCAATTTCCTCATCTAAACCAAATAAACGCTCAGGGCTACACAGTTTCATAGCAGGGGCTCCCACAGAGTGGAACAAGCTTCCTCAAGCCATCAGAACCATAGAAAGCATTTCTGGTTTCAGGAAACAGTTGAAAACATACCTTTTTAGATTGGCTTATCCTCGACCATAGCCTATCTCCCCTACCGGACGCTAATATGGAAACGGACATCTTTCTGGAACTGGACTATCCCTTTTTGCACATCAGCGCCTTAGAGGATGTTTACATCAAATTCGGCGCTATATAAGTGTTTCTTACTTACTTACTTACTTACTTGATTATGTACATGCATACGTATGTCTTCAATAGCTCTGTTTTACTTGCGTGTAGAGCAAGCCTATAAGGGCACGACCCACACATAAAACTCGAGATTTACATAAAACACGTATTCCATACAAATGTCAACTCAGAATTGTTCCACAACTATTTTGTTACGTTTCCTTCAACAATCAGTCAACATGCAAACATAGTCAACTAAAAATAAATGACATTTCCTCATTTTCAATGTTTTTTGGACCATTTCTCTAAAAATTTGAAAATTTATTTATTTAGTTATTTGGGGTTTTGCGTCGCTTTCAACACTGTACAGGTCATATCATGACGGGTAGTTGGAAGGGCAGAGGAAACCAGTACATACAGTTCATTAGGGTTTAGTCAAGTATCCTTGATTCGAGGGTCTTGTTAATTCGAGTATGGCCGTTTTTCTTGGATATAAGAGCATCTATTTTCACTTTATAACATAAAATGGTGCTTTGGTATTTATATTTTTATAAAACACATCCAAATTGCTGCAAAATAAAATATTTAGATGTGAAATAAGCTCGTAACTGAAACGTTAAAACTCGCGAATCATCAAGACGTAAGGCTTCTGTACTGTAAACTGCCGACCAACGGCAAGCAACTACCAGCTTTCCCACTTGAGGCCATGCCGGGAATAGAACCCCGGCCACAGAGGTGGGAGGCGAGAGTGTTACCACTCTGCCACCGTGGCCCCCTAAAAATTTGAAAATGTTCTTTTATTATAAAAGCTGTGTGAAATAGCATATATTTTATACACATGCTATATTTACTGTGTCCTAGGCTTAATATCGATTGTGTTTAACAACACTAAACAATTTCTAGTGGTGGTGGACCAATTCACGACCGCGTACCAATTCACGCCCACCCTCAATTTTCTTGAAGATTTATTATTTTTTATTGAGAAGTTGTTTACCACATCATAGTGGTGGTGGACCAGTTCACGCCCGGGTACCAATTCACGCCCACCCTCAATTTTCTTGAAGATTTATGATTTTTCATAGAGGAGATGTTTACCACATTATAGATAATCATCAAATTGATCATATACATTTGTAATTTATTGTTTAACTGTGATTGTTTTGGATAAATTTAGGGGTGGGCGTGAATTGGTACCCGGGTGTGAACTGGTCCACCACCACTAGATAATCATCTAATTGATCATTCACATTTGTAATTTATTGTTTAACTGTGATTGTTTTAGATAAATTTAGGAGTGGGCGTGAATTGGTACCCGGGCGTGAATTGGTCCACCACCACTATTCATTTCATCATGTTTTATTCAACAAAATATGATTTTATACAAGTTTCCAATTTTATGTGGGGTTATGCCACGGCTCTACATGCAAGTAAAGTAGAGCCCAGGTAAACCACTTCTACCTGCTATGCTATCTATCTTTTTAATGGTAGATTGCCGTTTGGTATGGATGTACCGTTCGCTCCCCCCCCCCAAGGGCGATAATAAAGGCAAACTATTTAAAATATATTGAGTGCATTTACACAAACTATAACTGGTGTTGACTTAAGCCTGGACATAAACATGATAAATTTAGTAGAAAAAAATAAGTGGAGCGACAACAAATTTGTGTTTTCAAGTGTCTTCTTTTACTTTAAGAAATATGGTGGGCACAACTAAATCTCTTTTTTTTTCAGATTCACCACGCCGGTTGATACTTTAATATTTTTACTCTAGTTTGCAAACTTTAACTAGTTTTATTTATCTAACCAGGGAATATCTTTACTGTTCATAGTACAGGTCAAAGATCAGTAATTTATGATGTTTATGAATAATTGGGTTATACTTTCTTAAAAGATTAAAATTACTTTCACACTATTGCACAGTACGTAATCTCTTAATATTGTAAAATCACTCAGACCTTAATTAAATGTGAGTTCCCTTTATGAATATGTGGAGGCTCTCCATTGCCCGTATTGTTCTTTCACACAATTTGCTCAAAATCGTCAAGAGATAAAGGAATTGAATTGAACTTATTTGTGTACAGTGTCTTTGTCTTGGTATTCTTGAGAAATTGACAAAGATAAAGTTTCAGGGACTATTGGTTTGCCCATTAGCTCAATGCCTATTTTAATAAAAAGAAATCTATGGAAATACATTTAAAACAAGCAAACATAATGGATTTTGCTCAAGGAGTTCTTGTAATTAGCAGCGAGCATTAGTTTGTTTGCAAAATATCATAGAGTCATGGATGGATTGTAATATTTTGAACTGATCACTGTATTATTATTGTAATAAAGATACACAATCTATTCACTACTTTATTGATTACTTCTATTTTTATAGTCACACATGTACTTTGTCAGACCAAAACTGAATTACAAGGCTTGGTATATTAATACAAACATTTACATATTCACATCCTAGAATTATAGCTATGAGTTCCAATGTACTCCAATAAGATGACATATCTTCTACTACCATTCCGTTCAGATCTATTCTAGATAATTTTACATTGCAGGAAATTCTTTACCTTTTTGTACTTGCACCACCCTCCCATATGAACACACTCTATTACCCTCTATAACAGTGGATATTTTACTGTGGCTTTCTTGAGCTCATTTAGACGGACTGTTTTGGACATGCTTGTTCACATAGATAGTTAAGGTATTTTTCAGCTGCTTTCTTGCAATGTTCAAACACCAACTTTACCAAATGTTTTAACATGTGATCAGCTGGATTTTGATTTCCTGGCTTATACATCACTTTGAAAGTATATTACTGGAGATGGAGGCACCATCTTTGTATCCTAGCTGATGGGTTTGCATTATTTCATAATATACTGACCAATGGCATGTGGTCTGTCAATAAAATCAACTCTGTGCCAAATAGATACAAATGGAAACATTTGATTGCCCCTCCAAAAGCAAGATAATCCCTTTCATTTTGGGAGTACGGACTCTTTGTGAAGACTTCTCAATTTATGTCCCACTATACATACATATTTTGGCCCATTTTTGTTTTGATGTAGCTCTTTCTAGACCAACTGGTGATCCATCCACAATGAGTTCTATTTCCAGGTTAGGGTAAAAGTAATCTGAAACTATGTCACTGGTGAAATTTACTGTCTACTCCAGGCTTTTTCACATTCACTAGACTACTCATAGTTGACATCTTTCTTGGTCAGCATTCACAGAGGGCCGATAACTGAACCCATATTTGGGATGTACTTTTGGATGTAGAATCTGCATGTAAACTCCCGGGTATCAGTAACTACCAACTTTCCCATATAAGATCCAGGGTTTAAAGCACAGACCTCAGTGGTTGGAGGTGTGTGTCTTACCCACACCACCAAGCCCTCTGTGATTTTTTAGGATCATGTGCAACTGAAACTGTTGCTGAAAAACTCCAGAGATGACTTGCAAAATGAACACTTTTTCTTCTTCAGAGTCAGTCTCTTTTCCCACTATCTCCGCCAACAAGCTCTCACATGTTTTCTATACTCATCATCGCTCTCAGTTGCAATGGTCATCTTAAATGTTGCATACACTGAAATGGTATCCTTTTGTGCTTTTAACACAATGCTCCACTGATTTATGTTTGTGGAGTCTTAGCTGAAAGTCTTTTAGCTTGCCAACATCCTTGAATATTTCTGAGCAATTGGGGACCAATGTCTCTCACCATAACCACACCCTGTTACACAAAACTGTATTCAGTATCTGTATTATGTTCTGTTGACTGGTAATATGAAATGACAGTTAACAGCCACTTCAATATTTTGCCACATAGAAATTGACAACCACACCTTTAACTTCACTGGACTCTACCTTTGCTTGAAACTTTCTTTACAGGGGCAGTGCTTTGTTTCCTCTAAGCATGAATACATGTATTTTGTTTCTGCTGGGTTTAATGGGCCTTTCAAATCCAATTTGTTTTGATTTGTTTTAATGTCCACCTAGTTTACACTGGCACCACTATCCCCCACAAAAGAACAGTGTCATTGAGTTTCAAGCTGACTCTTGGAAGTTTCCTGGACTCCATCACTGATTTGTTTGCAACAGAAATATAATGGTCTAACTCAGTTTCATCATCATTGGATTAGACTCTGTTGGTTGGGCCCCTTGTCTGTTTGGTTGTCTACAGCACTTGGCCATGTGTCCCATTCTTTTGCAGTTGTAGCACTTTCTGTCCTTGGCTGTGCAATCTCCTTTATGTGAAAAGCTGCCTCCACATTTAAAGCACTGGCTGAACTTTCTGGCTTGATCCTAACTAGTTTCTTTGCTGCTTGACCCCTTGCTTTGTTTGACCCATGTCATCATTGGTACCCATTTTATTAACTGATGTAACTGTGGAAGAACTATCAGCCTCCATTTCTGACAACTGAGAGTCCGACAGCTCCATGACTTTGTTTTCAGTAACTCACTCAATTCCATGGTTTTACTGAGGGCCTTTTCTACCTCAGATTTGTGGAGAAACAGCCCTGAATTATATTTTTATCTTACCGTCAGAAACAGCCTTTTGAAAATTAAACTTCACAGCTCATAACTCATCCAAGGTCTCACCTTTTTTACTGTTTCAATGCTTCACAGGAGTCATTGGTTTTTAAGGTAGATATTTTGACAATCAAGTTCCCTGTAGTGGAGTTATACTTAAAGATGGTTGATGCTGAGGTCCAGATTTTAGGTTATTTTGAAGAAATATAATTTTCACTTAATTCTTTTCATTCAAGTTATGGCAGTTAACCTATTGTACCTTTTATCTTTAAGTTTTCCTAACTTTCTAGAGTACAAAGCCCCCTTTTATTATTTTTTAAAAACATCCAATTTACTACTTGCACCTTTTTTCCTGAGTGCTTAGCTCCCTGTAATACCATAACAATCGTTTTTAAAAACATTAATGTACCCTGGAAATGAACTTAAAAGGAATCATCAGTTGAAATTGCAATGCAATTTATGAAGCCAAAAATTTATGCAATTCAAAAAAGCAAGATAGATTTAATCACAAAAGATTCTTTATAAGGTTACAAATTCCAATTGGAATTTCTGTCAATAGAATTTGAAATTCTACCAGATTTGAAGTCCTGCCAAATTTGAAGCAACAAAAATAAAATAACAGAAAGAATTAACAAAGAAATCAACATTTTCATGATTTATTAGATATTTTTGATTTCTAATATGACATCTGCAAACAAAAATTTTTAACTTTATTGACACCAAAATAATTACTTTATTTTTGAGCAACATAATACATTTATCTATTTAATAATCACGTTTATTGTATATATGTTAGTAACACTATGGATTTCTTGTTAAACAAAACAAGTATCTATGTTCAGACTTGAATGACTAATGAGTCATTATTGATAGTACCTTAAGACATCCTTGTTCATTAACTTTACTTTATGCTGTCATTTTAATATATATAATAAGGTATGAGTTTTACTACACATTGAGAATATAGCAAAAGACATTCAAGATTTTTATACATGAGAATGTTATAATGTCTTGTACACTGGAAGGTATAGAAAGCACATCAAAAGAAACCAGCAATCAGTGCCCGTGAACAGGCTCTATGTCAAATGACTTTGTGTTTTGAGCCTCAGAGTGCAAATGAAAGTAAAGGAAAGGGATCAAACGTAGCAAAGACTAACTTGACCTTGAAGGGAGGGTCAAAGGTCAAATCCACTTAGCCTTGAAGAGTCAAAGGACCAATCAGACCCACCAAAGGTTCAGGGCACATGATTTCCTTTAAGCTGCCTTCACATCCCAAACCTGTATGACCATTAATAATGGAGATACAGCATATTGAAAGTATCAACAACCCCATTTGACTTTGAAAGAAAGGTCAAAGGTCAAATACGATCCCACAAAAATATGCAAGCCATATAATTTCTCATTAGTGGACTTCAAATCCCAAACCTCTAGGATCAATAATAAGGAAATAAAAGACATTTTTCATTATTAAAACTGTTAAAAAAGAGACTAATTAGCTATTACTCACTCATGCATTGAGGAGCCAATCTGAAACTTTACTATGTTATAGTTCAGCAAAACGTAAGTGAACAACACCTTTGAGACAAATGATGTACCTGCACTACTTTTAGAGTGAGAAGCCATTGACGCATTACGATAAGTGCTGAAAAGTGAGAAAGTAGTTATTATTCACTCCTCCATTGAGCAACAATTATAGTTAACAACAAGCAATCAGTGCCCGTGAATGGGCTATGTGTCAGCTGGCTGTGTGTTTTGAGTTTCAGAGTAGAAGTGAATGAAGAAAAGGAAAATGCAACTGCAAATACAATAGATTTCAAGTTACAACTGATTTCCTCAACAGTAAGAATCTAAAAGTACTTTTGCTCAGCTATGCAATGAGCTACAGCTCCGCAATTTTACTATGTTATACCTGACCCAAAAGAAGGTGAATAACTTATTCAAAGAAAATTCTCTAAAACAAAAACTTTCAAGTTACAATCGATTTACTCAACAGTGAAAACCTCACAGCTGACCCTCATAGTAGCTATTACTCAGCTATGCAATGGGCTACAGGTCTGAAATTTTACTATGTTATAGCTGACCCAAAAGTAGGTGAACAATATATTTAAACAAAATACTGTAAATGCAAAAGTTTTCAAGTTACAACTGATTTACTCAACAGTGAGAACCTGAAACTAGCTATCACTCAGCTATGCCATGAGCTACAGGTCTGTAATTTCACTGTGTTATAGCTGACCCAAAGTAGGTGAACAACATATTTAAACAAAATATTGTAAATGGAATAGTTTTAAAGTTATAATTGATTTACTCAACAGTGAGAACCTGAAAATAGCTATTGCTCAGCTATATAATGAGCTACAGGTCTGCAATTTCACTGTTATAGCTGACCAAAAATTAGGTGAATAAAATATTTAAACAAAATACTCTAAATGCAGTAGTTTTCAAGTTACAACTGATTTACTCAACAATGATAACCTGAAAGTAGCTATTACTCAGCTATGCAATGAGATATAAGTCTGCAATTTTATTATGTTATAGCTGACCCAAAAGTAGCTGAATAACGTATTTATACAAAATTCTCTAAATCCAATAGTTTTCAAGCTACAAGTGATTTTACTCATCATGGAAGTTACTGAAAAGTAAAAAAGTAGCTATTACTCACTTAGCTATTAAGATAGACTCCCTTGTTACTCACTATGTTGTAGGTATGGAGAAAGTAGCTGAATAACATATTTTAAGAAAATGATGCCAACACGTACGCGTACACGTACGCAGACGCTGCAGAGTGATGCCATAATGTCAGCTGAATTGTCATAAAAAGTAGACTTTTGAAGGTATCAGCCAATTACACATTATGCTAACTGCTGAAAAATGAAGGCGATATACAAGGGAGACCATTAGCCATTGGCAGAGAAGAAATTCATTACTAAAAGAAATAAGCTATCCTGTTAAGGGGCCACATAAGTATTCAATGAGAAATAACACAAACAATACCAAAGTAACCAAAGTACAAAAATAAAATATTTTTTTCTGACAAAAGGTCAAGGTAAAAATATCAAATAGAATAACACATCTATCTAATACCCCTTTCACACTATAGGTAATATACCCCATGGTACTAGGCATTGAGCAACACATGGCTGTCCTTCACCTATTGCCTGACCCCCATTTGCAAACTTGTGCTACAGTTTCCCGCTGTCCCATTCCTTCAGTGTTCTATGAAATTTAAATTTTTTTTGCCTCTGACCATCATAACATCGGTCACTGTCACTCACTGTCCCTTGTCAGCCCTACCACCATCACTTTATATGTGTGTCTCCATCCCCATCCATCCATTTCAGTGACCTTCTGCAGGTAAACTTTTCAAATAGTAACTGAAGGCATGGTCTGTGGTTTATATAAGGTTGTAAGTTGTTCTCATTTCAGTAGCATGTGTTTATCTGACAGCTACAGAAGGTGAGTTGACATCAATGGAGGTTGCACCCCAGTGGTCAATGTTTGTAGTACTTTCCTCCTACTGCTACTGACGGTTACAAACCATGTCCCGCAGTGGCCATGCAAGTCAAACCTTATGAATACCACAAATCTCGGAAAATATGAGACATCCTGGTAGGCGGTTCTACCTCCGAGTAAAACTTCTAACCGTATACCACCTGTAGTGTGAATGGGCATAAAGATTTTATCACAATAATATACTTCTTCCAGGGATATCTTACAGATGTAATCTCTGTTTGAAGCAAACCTGTATGCTGGATGAAATATTTGTACTGGAATTTGTATTTGTACTGGAAATGTATTAAGATTACAGAAAAGTGATTAAAAGTTTGAGAAATGCCGAAGGTACCAATAACCAAGAAAGGTTTCTTTTTTAAGGTACATATTACAGATACTCTGCTTTACAGATATTCTGTTTTTACCACACCAAATAATCAATATTACAATAAATACAGGATCTCAGTTAATCCATATAAAACATAAACTGTGAATGCTTCTATAAAAGTAAATGTCTGGAAAAATTATTACATATATACAACCTTGTTTATGAAATTTAGTCAAAGTGAGTCCATCACAAAAAGTCAGAGGTCTATGTAAAGCACAGACACAACAGAATACACATTTTTACCAACATGAAACTGACAGTGAAGTAATTTGATAGTTTTTGCAAGTTTTTCACAGAATCTTTTTACAAATAACCCTCAACAACATATCACAATACTTTGGGTCAGGAAGAATGAAATAACAGATATTTTGATTGCATGCTTTAGCACTGAAGCAAAAAACAATAAAATAGAAGTCAACAATGTAATTCAAGAAACTTAATCTATATTTACTCAGACCACACATTGAACAAACTAATTCAATAATAACTTTACCAGATGACTAATTTTGTGATAAGTAATTCCTGATAAAGACTTCCACAAAACATAGGTTTATTTTATTTTGCCATATCCTAAACACACATAAACAAAACATTACCAGAATCTAACGAGGGTTCAAACTACTTCAAAACATCCACTGGGAATATTTTACCAGCTCAGATGACCTTTCTGAAATGACTTCATGTTTGTGATTATGGATTTACTCTTGCAGAGCATCTTTTTGTTTGAGCATTATTATGCATAATATCAACCTTACTAATGCTGACAAAAAGTTTAGTGTGGTTGTTTCACATTATCTCTGAGCATATATCAATCTGGCACTCACCTTAAGTTTCAAGGTTACTGATGCAGACTTAATTATTCTTACTTTGCATGTTTTTCAAATAGCTATCCACTAAAGGTATGGACATTTCTTTCGACATTGCTGCCAAGATCCATACAGTGTCACAGGACTACCTCTGAGGGTCAAAGCTTTGATGAAAACTGCTATAGTTGTTATGGTTTCCAACTTGGAAATTCCAAGATATTGGGGATTTTTTATTTTCAACTAAAATTGAAGAAGACCTCCTAAAATTTTGAAAATAGAATTTCTGTACCTTTTCATGTGGTAGTTTTCTACTATCCTGTGGACAAAAAAAATTGATGTAAATTGCTCTATCTCTGAGAGTTTGTAAGATACTTATGAGCTCTGACTTTCATTAAATTCTACGTGACATCCAAAAGTCATGAAAAATGATTTTTTTTTCATGCTTTGTCACAGCAAAGTTTTACTACCTTTTTTACTACAGTCAAAATTTGATTGCAATTGCTCTAGCTCATACAGTTTCCAAGAAATTTGCATATTACTTATGTTGATGGCTAACAATAAGCAAGTTATAAGCACTTTTAAGTTTAGCTATCCTCATTTGACCTTGAAGGAGGGGCCCAAGGTCAAATCTGACCACATATGAGCTAACACTGTATTTTGCCAGAGATAATACCATTTGAAAATTCTGAAATTTGAGTACAAATAAAGTCAAAAAAAGGTTTTATGGACTTCCCAAAAATGACAATACAATAATTGGCCTGGTAATACACTGGTAATATTTATAAAATTTTCAATTTTAAAAACAAAGCAAGAAATACCACTGGAATTTGCATTCAACAAATATTGAAACAGTTATATTTTAGAATACAGTAATATTAGTAAATATTAATAACATTACATTGTTTTTAAGTACGTGGCCTGAGATTCTATGTCCTGCAAAATTTACAGGGCAACACAAATTAATTCATGGAATAATGAAAATCCTATAACTACATCAAAACACACAAAGAAACTAACACGACAAACGTTTTTGTTAATGCAAAAACAAAGTGTCACACAACAAATAAAGTGTAAAATAGTAAAAAGAATAGCAAAGATAAAGATTGACTTTTGGGAATCCCATACCATGGTTTCCTATAATATCCCAATACAATTCAAAACTCTCAATCTTAAAAGAAAAGATATATTTTACATTTTAAAATCTCTTCTGCCTTACATACACCATACCAAAGAAAATTTTACGCTGCTTTTAATGTAACCTAAACATGAGGATGCCATTTATCAGCTTTAAACCCAATTTTCATACTGAACCTGTGTAAAGTCTTTAATGTGAGTAGATATACGCAATATGTGTTCAGAAGGGTTCAATCTCAGCATGTTTTTGCTTTGTATCAAACAATAATCAATTGGCCCTCAGTCAATTATATGTCAATTAGTCTGAAATTCATGCTTAGATTTTGATGTGAGGAGAGTACTTGCCAAATTTGTTTGATCTACCATGGTATATATCATGCTTTCTGATAAAATTTGGTAAAAAGCACAAGGACATAAAAACATTTTTTGATCTCATGACCATGATAAAGGTAAAAGATCATTCATAACTGTCAAAAGATTTTCCCCACTGCTATAGATGGTAACTGACAAAAATCATTTAGATAGGCTTTATATGGAGGGATATATTAAAGATAAAAAATACTTCGGTGGCAGTGGCATAGGCTATCTGAAAACAGGGGGTCAAATCAACCAGCTCCTCATTTAGTTATTGACTTGCGAAACTATCTACAGAAAATAGCATCAGAGACGCCCGTACCCCACAGCCTGGAAAAATAGTTTTCAACACCATGAGATATAGAAAATAGTAGAACAGTACAAGGATCAGGACACTTTCAGAGCAGTGTCACATATATAAAGGTCCAAATAATGTTTAAGTAGAGAAAATAACGTCTAAGAGAAAGAAAATGCATGTAAAGATAAAGTATTAAAACAAGACAATTCAACAGCAAGATGACAGCATTAATCAGTAAACTACAAATTATGAAGCTGTAAAATTTCTTAAATGGAGAATAGCTCTCCATGGAAATAGCACAATTATGTAAAAGTGCATACAATAATCAGTTGCAATAAGAGAAAGATGTCTCTAATATGACAGGTGAACACACTTTGGCAGAGCAGAGGTCACACCACGATGCACACCTACACCCCTAACCAATGTCCCTACCAAGTGTCACCTTCTACACCTTATGGAATCCAAGAAATAGCCCAGATTTGAAAACTCATGGTCACTTTGACAAGGTCAAATCAAGGTCACACCATGACGTTGCACACCTACAACCCCTAACCAATGTCCCTACCAAGCATCAACTTCCTACACCTTACAATTTCCGAGACATAGACCAGACACGATTTTATAGGTCAAGGTCACTATAGCAAGGTCGAAGGTCCAATCAAGGTTACACCATGATGTTGCACACCTACACCGCCTAACCAATGTCCTTACCAAGTATCAACTTCCTACACCTTACGGTTTCTGATATATAGCCTCGACCAAATTTTATAGGTCAAGGTCACTATGACAATGTCAAAGGTCAAATCAACCTTACACAATGACGCTACACAACTACACCCCCTAACCAATGTCACAACTAAGTATCAACGTCCTACACCTTAAGGTTTCCGAGATATAGCCCAGACAAGATTTTATAGATCAAGGTCTTTACAGCAAGGTCAAAGGTCAAATCAAGGTCACACCATGATGTTGCACACCTAGACTCCCTAACAAATGTCCATACCAAGTAACAACTTCCTACACCTTACGGTTTCCAAGATATAGCCCGGACAAGATTTTATAGGTCAAGGTCACCACAGCAAGGTCAAAAGTCAAATCAAGGTCACACCATGATGTTGCATACCTACAGCCCCCAACCAATATCCCTATTAAGTATCAACTTTCTACACCTTACAGTTGCCGAGATATAGCCCAGACAAGATTTTAAAGGTAAAGGTCACTGTATCAAGGTCAAAGGTCAAATCCAGGTCACACAATGACGTTGCACAGCTACACCCTTAACCAATGTCCCTATTAAGTATAAACTTCCTACACCTTACAGTTTCTGAGATATAGCCTGGACAAAGTTTTTCCTGTCGCTCACCCGGACACCACGGGTGAAAACAATACCCCAACAGCCCTTAAGGGCTGTGGTGTAAGAAACTTTACAGATTTCTACCTTTCACAAAATCCCAACTTCTGCACAACATAGACATACATTTGCAAAAGGCAATTTCTGCAATTTGTTTCCCATATATAAATATTACTTTAAGAAAATATAAAAAATTGAAGGACCACCACCCATCCCTAATTTGCAAAAAGGGTGACATAACAACAACCATAACAACAATCATAACAGAATGCATCATTTTAAATAAATGTAACCAAAGATGAACTTTAATTGCCAAATATAGTTTCACATTACAGGAATAATAATTTTGTTTTAGCTGAAATGTCAAATAGTTCACAGTATGCAAATTTATCACTGAGGAAATCCCCTTTATTTTACTTTAAATTGAAAGAAATTCTGATCAAATTTGGAATTTTGATATTTTTTGGCTATTTTCTTAAGATGTTGCAAAACTTAGGTGAACTTGAATTTTTTTTTCTTATTTTTGGTATACTTCAAATGTAATGGCATCTTTACAGACCCAGACATTACATATGATGCAACATCCTACAGATGATAAAAAGTCAATGTAAATGTGTGGTACATACACTTAAAAACTATGCCCTAGATGAAGAGCATCACAAGTAGCCTCACGAGGATATCACAAAGCTTTCAAAAGCAACGAAGCCATGTTTATTTTGAGCTAAAATAGCAACATGTTTGTGTTCAAACTGAATATCATGGAGGCCAACAAGCTGTGTAGATCCTGAGAAAGTTGTTGGAACTCCTAAGTCTGCTGCATCAGAACACTGGACTGGTCTTTTGATCTCCACAGTCACAGATTTGACCACATTTTCACTAATGGAGAAGAAGAAACAAGGGGAATCTCCTTCCACTTCAAATGTTGCAGATTGATCAATGTTTTTGATGCCATGTGTTGCTACTTCGACATGTCCATGAAGATTGATGGAAATCTTAATTCCCGACAGAGATGAAGACTTTGCATTCAGAGCTGCATGGAGAAATATGCTGACTTCAATGTCTTTTTGAGATTCTGCTTCCAATGGAATGTCAAAAAATTCTAACCTTCCCCGTAGTTTCAAAGGTTCATTGGTAAACACATAGGGATCCTCATGGTTAATAACTAATCCTTTCTGTATTACAAGAGACTCTGTTCCAAGATAAATTTTGGACCCACTTTCTTTCTTTACATCCCACTGTTCTGTACGCATTGTTTGATCTGCAAGCACAAATTCATTGGCAATCTGTTTGGCATCAGATTTGTCAGACTCTAAGTCTGCGCTGGAGACATGATGCATATCATAATAAACTGACTCCTTGGGAAATTTGTGACGAACGAATAGCAGATCACCCTCATTCAAGATTTCATCTTTTGCTGAAAAAATAGTAACCGTTGATTCCAACATTTCAGAGAGCCACTTTATCTGAGATAGTGATTTACGCACATACTGAGCACGAACACTGAGAGACACTGGCTGTTTAATTTTCCTTACAGAAACTATATCATACATTTCTTTTACCATGTCCCAGGTATAATGTCCACTTTCAGAAGTTCCAGTTGTCCACCCCACAACTAAAGTACCTTGTGGGAAGTATGTGGAAACTAGGCGAAGAAATCTTTGAGCATCAACTGGCTTATATGGGGAAAGTGCACTATTTGGGCCTTCTACAATGTCTGAACTCAGATGGACAGCTTTCCTAATCTAAAATAGTAAAACATTCAAACAAAATTACTGATTACATATGAGCCATTGGGAAGCAGTAAAACAAAAAACAGCCTTTGTGTTCTGTTGTTGTTGCTGTTGTTTTTAAAATATATCTACTGAGCCAAACACATTCCAGCAGAGTTGGGAAATTACTGACCTAGTGGATAACTTTCTCACAATTTACACAAGTTTTCAATTAATGGGAGCAAATCAATTTGATAAAGTGAACTGTAAACCAAACCTGCGTTTTTATTTTAACCAACATTGACAAATATCATTCATTTTTTTTAATCTTTAAGAATAGCATCAGAGATGCCCAAACCCCACAGCCTGAGGAAATAGTTTTCAACACTATGAGATATATAAGTAGTAAAACAGTAGAAAGATTGGGATACCTTCAGAGCAGTGTCAGTTATATAAAGGTCCAAATAATGTTTAAGTAGAGAAAATAATGTCCGAGAGAAAGAAAATGTATGTCAAGATGAAGTATTAAAACAAGAAAATTCAACAGCAAGATCACAGCATTAATCTGTAAACTAAAAATTATGACGCTGTAAAATTTATTAACTAGAGAATAGATGTCAATGGAAATAGTACAATTATGTAAAAGTACATATAATAATCAGTTGCAGCAATCCATATGTCTTTGTCATAAGAGAAACATGTCTCAAGTCTGGCAGGTGAATATCCTTTGGCAGAGCCAAAGCTAAAGGTCACGCCATGATGCACACATACACCCCCTAACCAATGTCCCTACCAAGTGTCAACCTTCTACACCTTACAGAATTCAAGAACCTTAAAGATTTAAAACTAATGGTCATTACGACAAGGTCAAAGGTCAAATCAAAATCACACCATGATGTTGTACACCTACAACCCCCAACCAATGTCCCTACCAAATATCAACTTCCTACACCTTACAGTTACTGAGATATATCCCAGACAAGATTTTATAGGTCAAGGTCACTCCGGCAAGGTCAAAGGTCAAATCAAGGTCACATTATTACATTGCACACCTACAACCCCTAACCAATGTCCCTACCATGTATCAACTTCCTACACCTTACAGTTTCCGAGATATAAGCCGGACAAAATTTTATAGGTCAAGGTCATTACGGCAAAGTCAAATCAAGGTCACACTATGATGCTGCACACCTACACCTCCCAACCAATGTCCCTACCAAGTATCAACTTCCTACACCTTACAGTTTCCGAGATATAGCCCAGACAAGATTTTATAGGTCAAGGTCACTATGCCAAGGTCAAATCAAGGTCACACCATGACGATGCACACCTACAACCCTTAACCAATGTCTCCTACCATGTATCAACTTCAAACAGCTAACGGTTTCCAAGATATAGCCCGGAGAAGATTTTATAATTCAAGGTCACTACAACAAGATCAAAGGTCAAAATCAAGGTCACACTATGATGTTGAACACCTACACCCCCTAACCAATGTCCCTACCAAGTATCAACTTCCTACACCTTACAGTTTCTGAGATATAGCCAGGACAAGATTATCAAACTCAAGGTCACTACGCCAAGGTCATAGGTCAAATCAAGGTCACACCATGATGCTGCACACCTACACCCCCTAACCAATGACCATACCATGTATCAACTTCAAACAACTAACGGTTTCCAAGATATAGACCAGAGAAGATTTTATAGTTCAAGGTCACTACGGCAAGGTCAAAATCAAGGTCACACTATGATGTTGCACACCTACACCCCCTAACCAATTTCCCTACCAAGTATCAACTTCTTACACCTGACGGTTTCTGAGATACAGAGTGGATAATCTTTTTCCTGCAACAAGACATTTGTATTCTATGACCAGTTGCATCAAAGTTTTTTCAACAATTATCAGCTTACCAATGTATCTGCAAGATGCTAAAAGGCAACAGGACTTTTTTCAGCACTTCCCAGTAGGGCAAGTAGCATTCAGATTTCACCTTCCTTAACCTAAAATCTATTTGCCTGTAGATGGCAAGCATGTCTAGAGATTAATAATTACACTTTAATTAGGTTTTCTGCATGACATGTTGATAGTCATTTATGTCATGTTACTAGGACCAAAGTTGCTCCCCACCCATGATCTTGCAGGGAACCTTAAAAGTAGTACTCATTTATCAGACTTAAAATACATTTAGACAAGACAAAAAAACAAAACAAAAAGAAAATAAAATAAAAAAAGAAAAAAGTAATATTTTACACTTTTTAGTTACTTTCCATGTGGGCAAGTAAGCACAAAATCCACTTGCCCTGACTGGAAATTCACATGCTGTGGGCAAGCGGACAAATGTAAATGTCCAGCCCTGGGCGATGTACTGCTATATATTCACAAGAATTAAATATTTTGTCTTTCAAAAGCATTTAAGGAGGTCATACCTGTGACATCTTAATTTGCATTTTTTGTAAGCAAATCTCCATGGGCTCAATAGTCTTGAAGTTGACTTTGATTCCTTTTTTTGATTCCAGAACCATACTCAGCCAGTCAGCAAACACAAAGTCTTCTGCAAATCCATCCTGAACCATTACAGGTAAGAGCTGCTGATCAGCAGTGTCCTGTCCTTTCAATATCACATCACCCTCAATCATCATCACATCTGGATCTAAATAATTATATGAAAATTTATTTATCCCAATTTGCTTCATTCATAGAGGAAAAGGCAATACCTGCAGGAAACAAATATATGACGTGTTATACTTGCTCCAAGTCTTTGCACTGGTATCCACCATTGACTTAAACAGTTAAATTTAAATTGCAAACTTGCAGGAGTTCATTATACCTCCAGCATTCTGGAGTAAATGGGGGATAATCTCTGAAAATACAAACTTTTGTCAGGGTTGGCTGTTTCTCAAAAAGTCAAACAGTACCCATACCTAACACAAAAGGACTTGGTGACAGTCTAATAACATGCCAAAGAACATGAAAATTGCCCATCATTAAAGCAATAATGTCTCATTTCAAATGAACAATGTCAGACTACATGTTATTTCATCTGAAGTAATATGCTATACCAAAATCAAGACAATGTCTAGACAATGAAAAATAAGAAAAACTTTTCAAAGAAACAAGTTCATCTAAAACAAGACCACTGCCGCAGTGTGTATCTCCCGCCGAGTATTAAAGGGTTTGAAATACCTTTTCCGAGATATTCACAATTTTTCATTTTCCGCTAAAATCCAAGATGACTGCCAAAAGTGGCGAAAACTGAAATTTTTCCCCTAGGCACAGAATACTCTTGTACTACCCTGTGCGTCAAAAATTCCCTCGAAATCGCTCTATCTCTTATGGTTTTCGAGACATTCACACTTTTTCATTTTCCGCTAAAATCCAAGATGGCCACTAAAAGTGGCGAAAATTGAAATTTTTCCCCTTTGCATAACATACTCTTGTACTACCCTATGGGTCAAAAATTCGCTCGAAATCGCTCTATCTTGTACGGTTTTCGAGATATTCACGCTTTTCCATTTTCCGCTTAAATCCAAGATGGCTGCCAAAAGTGGCAAAAATTGAAATTTTTTACCTTTGCATAGGATACTCTCATACTACCCTGTGGGTCAAAAATTCGCTCGAAATCGGTCTATCTCGTACGGTTTTCATGATATACACACTTTTTCATTTTCCACTAAAATCCAAAATTGAAATTTTTCCCTTAGGCACAGGATACTCCTAAACTACCCTGTGGGTAAAAAATTCGCTCAAAATTGCTTTATCTCTTACCATTTACGAGATATTTTCAATGTTTATTTTCTGCTGAAATCCAAGATGGCCGCCAAAAGTGAAATTTTTCCCCTCTGCATAGGATACTCTTGTACTATCCTGTGGCTCAAAAACTGGGTCGAAATCACTCTATCTCTTACAGTTTTCGAGATATTTGTGATTTTTTTCACATTTCCACTAAAAGTAGCAATAAAGTAGCCATTACTCACTTGTACATTGAGCAACAGGTGTGAATCTTAAATATGTCACAGTTCACAAAAATGTAGATGAACAACATATTTGAGAGAAATTGTGTAGCTGCAATTCTTTTGAAGATATAGGCCATTTACTTATTATGGTTATCATTAAAAATTGACAAAGTAGCTATTACTCACTTAGCTATGGAGATACACTTCCAAACTACTGACCATGCTGTAGCTGTGGAGAAAGTACCTGAACAACATATTGGAACAAAATACTCTAAATGGAATAGTTTGAGAGTTATAAGTCATATAATTATTAGGTAAAAGTGCTATTACTCACTCAAAAGTAGGCCAAAGTTCACCAAACCCCCAAAATATTGAAGAGCGTAAAAATTCACCAGGACAAGTAATTTACCAAAAATGTGTAACTGTAGTAGTTTCAGAGAAAACTGTGTGACACACTCAGGCATGCACGCACGTACACACACATGGTGAAAATTATAATCCCCCGCCGGCAAACCGGGCGATAATATTATAAACTGTTCAATTCAGGATCACAACAGGAAAACGCAAGACAACCACATAAAAAAAATAGCATCAGAGATGCCCGTACCCAACAGCCTGGGGAAATAGTTTTCAACACCATGACATATATAAGCAGTGAAACAGTACATACAGTGAATACTTCCAGTGCAGTGTCACTTATATAAAGGTCCAAAAAATGTTTAAGTACAGAAAATAACATCGAAGAGAAAGAATATGTATGTAAAGATAAAGTACTAAAACAAGACAATCCAATAGCAAGATGACAGCATTAATCAGTAAACTAAAAAATATGAAGCTGTAAAATTTATTAATTGGAGAATAGCTATCACTGGAAATAGCATAATTATGTAACAGTGCATATAATAAATATTAATAATCAGTTGCAGCAATCCATATATCCTTGTCACAAGACAAAGATGTCTCAAATATGGCAGCTGAACACACTTTGGGAGAGCAAAAAGGTCACACCATGATGCACACATACATTTACATACAACCTCTAACCAATGTCCCTACCGAGTGTCAACCTTCTACACCTTATGGAATCCAAGAAATAGCCTGGACAAGATTTTATAGGTCAAGCTCACTACAACAAGGTCAAATCAAGGTCACACCATGACGATGCACATCTATAATCCCCCACTAATGTCCCTGTCAAGTATCAACTTTCTGCACCTTACAGTTTCTGAGATATCACCTGGACAAGATTTTATAGGTCAAGGTCACTATGGCAAGGTCAAATCAAGGTCACACCATGATGAGGCACACCTACACTTGCTAACCAATGTCCCGTTGCACACCTACACCCCCTAACCAATGTCCCTAGTAAGTATCAACTTCCTACACCTGACGATTTCTGAGATATAGCCCAGGCAAGATTTTATAGGTCAAGGTCACTACAGCAAGGTCAAATCAAGGTCACACCATGATGAGGCACACCTACACCTCCTAACCAATGTCCCTACCCAGTAACAACTTCCTACACCTTGCGGTTTCTGAAATATAGCTCGGACAAAATTTTCAAACTCAAGGTCACTACAGCAAGGTCAAATCAAGGTCAGACCATAACGTTGCACACCTACACCTCCTAACCAACGTCCCTATCAACTTCCTACACTTTACGGTTTCTGAGATACAACCCGGACAAATTTTTCCTGCCACCCATCCAGACACCATGGGCGAAAACAATAACCCGACAGTCCTTAAGGTAAAAATTCACAAAGCAATTTAACGGCTATGACTCTTTGGAAAAAGAAACAATTACACACAATTGAGTGTTATCAGTTTAAATAGAAACCAAGCAAAAAGCTGCATGTACCTTCAATAGCATGTAACAAGATATGTCTTTCATTTGTCCCATGAGCCCATTTTATTTTGCTTCCATCACCATATGTCTCTGGAAAATGGTCAACCAAAGATCCACCTGGGCCTAGGTTAGCAAGATTCCTATTGAAAAGAAACCATGGAACGATACCTAGAAAATAAAAAGGGAAAATTAAAATAATTAACATAAAATTATAAGAAAATTCAACTTAAACTCTAATTATAATCATTATCATGAAGATCAGATGAGTAGACTGTTGTTTGTTCTGTAACAATGTTTCCAAGTGACACATTAAGTGGTGCATCGCTTGACAGGCTATTTTATGACTACAGTAAAAGGAATCTAGATTTTTATTGCACTTTTTTGACAATTTTATGTACTGTATGCTTAAATGATCAACAGAATTGTAATTGGGCAATTAATTATGGTATATACGGGTGGTCATTAAGATAAACGGTCACAGAGATAAACAATCTTCAAAGTTTTCAAATTTAAATAGTGTAAATAGAAAAATCATACAGACTAAATAACGAAATAGACGTAAACAATGCTTTCCATGACATTTGTTTTGTGTTACTTTGTTGTTTAAAACCGTTTTATGTGAGAATTTCTGAAGACCGTTTAAATTATCTCTATGACCGTTTATCTCAGTGACCACCCGTGTACGTGCTGATACAAGAAAAAGAAAACAGAAAGTACACGGGTGGTCATGAAGATAAACGGTCATATAGACGTGGTTACCGTGGCTCTACTTTACTTGCATGTAGAGCTGTGGCACGACCCAACATAGAACTGGAGATTTGCAAAAAATCTTTTCCTGTTGAATAAAACTTGAAAAAAATAACTGAAAATGGTTTAATATAATTAGAAACAGTTGATATTAAGCCAAAGACACAACAAATACGTTATGTTTACAAAATATATGCTATTTTACACAGCTTTTACTATAACAGAACATTTTCAAAATTTTGGAGAATTGGTCCAAAAAATGTAGAAAATCAGGAAATGACATTTATTTTTTGTCAAACATGTTTGCATGTTGACTGATAGTAGAAGAAAATGAAACAAAATATTTGTGGGAACAGTCATGTGTACACATTTGTATGCTATTTGTGTTTTATGCAAATCTCCAGTTTTATGTGGGGTCGTGCCACAGCTCTACACGCAAGTAAAGTAGAGCCGAGGTAACCACGTCTAACGGTCATAGAGATAAACGGTCTTCAGAATTGTTCAAATCTAAGTGGTATAAACAACATAATCACACAAACTAAATAAGAAAATACAATCAAAGAAAGCTTGTCAAGACATCTGGTATTTGGTTTGTGGTATGTTGCTCTTTCGACTACTTATATTTGAAGAATTCTGAAGACCGTTTATCTCTATGACCGTTTATCTTCGTGACCACCCGTGTATCTGATTTAATAGCATTTAACAGGACAGATACTGAAATAGAAAAGACTTAAACATGTGAGAACCAACCTCCATTTATGAAATAGTAAATTATAAACACTATGAAGCCACACACAGCATTACACCAAACAACTTTTCTGTGTTGTTTGGGGGTATGATAATAACCCATTAAGAAGAGCTTTTTGAAACTTGGCTCTTGTCCTCTCCTGCTATCCATTTGAACAAAACAGTTGTGTTATACGTTTAAATGATAATGTGTACCAACTTCAGATAAAATATGAGTGTTGGGAAGCAAACCGAACTTGTAAACACAAGTTGAGGGATGTTTGCTGGTCACATGATTTTTGTGTTGTACGCTAAAGTTAAAACACTCATACCTCACACCTGTCCAAGTATGGGTTAAGGTATCACTAAAAACCCTAAAGACAAGTTATAGATCTATCTAACTATGTTTCAGCAAAGAATATGTTTACAAAAATATAGGACAATGCAGATCAACCATTGATAATGTAAACTTAGAAAATAAACATCTGCATGTTTACTGTAGAGATTATTTGAATGGGATGAAATTGTTCTTCATATTGTTCCCTTGTTTTCTTTCTTTTTTTTTAATTTTATAAGTAAAAATAAAATAAGCAAAAATACCTCCATTTATAGAGCCTCTTGATGTGAAATGAAACATCATATATAAACTAAAAATCAACTTCGAAGACAGACTGGGGATATTTCATTTTCATTCTTGAGACTCAACAATTCTAATTAAACAAGCAGGAGAACCGATAGATCAAATATAAAGTCACTGTATGACTCATCATATGTCATAATCAATTAAATAAGGTCTTCAGTTTATATTTAAGTTTTTGATAAGCAATCAAATCACACACACATGAGAATTCTATTAAGGCTTAAGTTTGTTGTTATATAACTGCTTTAAAGTAATTTTGTAACAGGCCCAAGCAGTTTTAACTGCAATGAGCTTTATTTTAATACTGTACCATTTGTTCAACATTACCCTAAATTCCACTATCTCAATGCAGTATTTTGGATATACAAATAATACAATGTAATTGTTTTGTGAAACTTCATAATATGAATCGTCAGTAACATTTTAGTTTTAGAAATACCCTATATGTTGAAGCTCAAATTTTCAATATATATAAAAGTAAAAGTTATCATAATCTTTATAAGGTACTGCATAATATATCTGCATAACATACAAGCAATTAATTGAAGATTTTAATGCTAATGGATACAATTTATAAAAGTATGTTCAGAAAATTCCTCTCTAAATAACTGGAAATATACTCACATTGATAATTTTACTGTACTGATGCTGAAACTCAGAACCCTATATAAATCGATTTAAAAATATTTATATATGCATGACAACTCTGTATTCCTTTATTGACTGTTTTCTATTTTTTTTTTTGTTTTTTTTTTATGTGGTTTTTGATGTTGTGAAAGTAGAATTCATGCATAAACATTTACCTTCACAAAAATTATTTTTTTTAAATTAACTTTGTGCAAAATTCTCATTATGTAAGGTGTGACAGGTGAAGGAAAGGATTATTTTCTTCCTTAAAAAGTTTACTTCAACTTGTTCTGTATATAAATGTACAACACAAAACTGTCAACATCTGAATTCCACAGCTGTTACTATTGATTCTATACACTGAATCCACATCCTTCACCGAGACTTCTTTATGTTAAATCCACAGCCTTTCTGTGTCACTTCCACAAGCTGAATCCACAACTTGCACCCTTACTTTTACAAATAATCTCCAAAGAAATCTTTACTTCAAAAAATGACACACATACATATTAATGTATGCAGAGAAATTTTGGTGATATAAACCCAGATTTAATGCAAATGATTTTGTTTCATCTAAAGTTGAACTTACTTTGAGATTCATGAAAGAACTTACTGGCCAAGTACAAACATGTAGAAGAGATGCAAAAACATAGTTTCGAACAGTGTGTGAAAGAGTTCAATTTTGCATTTGATGGGCTATTTTATCAGATACACTAAAATACCTAAGTTCTATCACCTTCTGTATCATCTAACCAAGTTTACATTTCCACAAAGTGTTTGGATAACAGGGGATATAGGATATGATATCAGTATACAAATTGGATCAACTCTAATCTTATAATGAAATATACAAAAATTCATCTCCAATCACTTCAGAAAATCAATTTTTACACCATCTGAAGATGTTTAATTCTAATTCTGATCCTCATCAACTTTTATACTGTTTAATCTCCACTCAAAGGCAAACTCTAGGTTGCAACAACCAGTTCTATGTTTTGTCACAAAATTATAGGGGATACAAAAAATAGGCAACAGCACATAGATCCGGGAATAATGAAATGACTATGGTGGACATGCTTTGAAAAGAGGGTTAAGTTTCTTCATGACGTAGGCAATAGAGGAGGAACCACAAATCTCTCAAGGCAAGCATATTCAAACTCTTAGTGCATCAAAAGCAAAACTGTTACCAGATTGCTTTACTTATTTATGAATGGGGAAAGAAAACTATTGAACCACAATAGTTCACCTAACAAGACCATTGACCACAAACAAAAAAACTTCATGAGGAAGAAACTTTTAAACTATTCTAAAATCTTGAAGGTGCACAAAACAACCCTTGTATAGATTTGTACATGTTTAGAAAGAGAAATTTAAATCCCAACTCCTAGATTTTTTAACCGACTCAACCAATTGGATTACATTACTCAAAATTATTTGGAACCAACTACTACAATCTTGGTCTTGTCATGATTAAACTGATGCCTGCTACTGGCAGGCAAAGGAACATTAAATTATGTGTTATTAGCATAAAAGTGAAAGTTTGTACTGGAACTTCCATAACAATGATATGACTGTAGGCTGGGAAGTGAGAAAACAAGTGGGACCAAATACAAGGCTCAGACCTAACACGATTTTTATCTTTTTCCCACAAAAATATAAAGAACCATCTTTTTGCAGGGAATTTTGATGTGAAAGTGTTATTTTATCCCCTATAAATTTACATAGGGGCTCTCGCATTGAACTCATTCCCTTAGCCTTTAATTTATTGCTCATTCTGATGGATAAAGGCTCAAAATGATGGATCATTACTTATATGAATTCACATTGGTCTGATCAAATAGAGCCAGTTAAAGCAGATTGATAGTGATCAACAAGGTGGGAGGTAAACCACTTGCATATAGAGTCACAAAGACCAAACCATGGTGAGAGACAAATGAGAAGAGTCAAAAGCTCTATAGTATCCAATGCAGCCAAGAGATGAAACAATACTGATTAAGGCAGTAAATTTGCCTTGGGATAAGGACAGATATATTTAATTTTCAAGAGACCATCTCAGTTGAGTGACCAGATTTATAAGCGACTGATATGGACTATGGGTTATCCAAGCCAGAATAATGATTACACTCCATCACCTACAATGCTACAATCCAATCAAGCATGCAACATTGATATGAAGCTCAACACTGATACAGGACAGAAGTTCTTTAGATTATTATCTGCCTAATGTTGATCATGTACAAAGTGATGATTCAATGTTTTAATGTAATTTTGTAAGTGTAAGTATGCTTATGTATTTTGTATAAGCTTTAAGACAAGAAAGCTTTTCAGTTGTTTATATTCTAAGTCTTCAAAATACATGTTTCAGATTTTTAAGAAAAAAAATCCAGTTGCACTAATAGACCAAAAACATGGTAAAGAAAATAGATGTTTTACAACATGTTAGGATATTTATGTAGAATATATATACTGTACTTTCAAGATCTTCCTTGTATTGACCACTGGGAAGTAATCACTCTTCTATTGTTTGTCACATTGGGGATAGCTATCTCATTACATGTCGGGGTGAATGAGATATCAGTTGGCGTAGCTCTAGGTAGGTTGTTGTGGCAATTCCCATAGACAATCGATTAACAATACTGCAAATACTCTGGAACTCTTTCATTGTATCTTGACATCCATGCATTTTATAACTCTCAAATGCTCACAATAGTGTGTTCATAGATTTCACATGGTATCCACAATTATTTATTTCACAATTTCATAAATTTTGTAATCCACTTAAATATTTTATAGTTCTTTATTTAATCTTTTTTTAAAAATTATTTCAAGTTCTAATTACAAGTATGTTAGTCAATCAGTCAGTCTATCAGTCCTACTTAATGATATTTGTAGCTTAGCAGATCAAAGAGTGAGACAGACTCTGTATGAGTTTATATACTGGGTGTTGTTTAGTCTGCTTGTTGCATGGGTTATTCTTACTGGATGAGAGACAGTAAAGAAATTGCAAATATAAATGCATAGAATGTTATGGCTATGTAATGCAAATATTACCATTCTTAAAGAATAATTTACTCTAAATAAATTTGCCATTCTGTATAAATAAGTAATGATATTACAATACTCTCCCCTTAAGTTTTAATAAAGTCCTTTCGAAAGGAGAGTTAAAAAAGGCATTGAAAAACTGAAATTTGAAGTGGCCTTCCCAAATGAAAATAAAATATCTTTCTTTACTTGAGGAAGTCCTTTCCAAAAGAGGCTTGTGAAACGGGGCTCTAATCTTGATCACAGCTATGGAGGACGAATGTTTAGTAATATCCATTTTTCTTTTTAAGGAAATGGAAAATATAAAGCCATAATATTTATCTTTACGGTGACAATATATAACCAGCATCTAAGTTAAAATGAATGTATAAATTTAACGTGGTTTAGTACGTTTTTAAAAGAAGAAAACGACCGCTTTTACGGTGTTTACTGAAGCATCCTCTATTTTCGCCCGTTTTATTTTTCCGGCCACAGTTGCTTGGGACCGTTTTCGGATGGGCAGTACACGAATTCACATTTTCAGACGCATATGATGTTTTTTCCTAGCCTTGCTTTGGGCTCAAATTTTACCATGTCTTTTTCAAACAATGTACGGATTTTCGATATATTCAAGTTTTCGATGATTTAAAACAAGCCCTCGGCCTCGTTTTTGGATGACAGTTTTACAGTATTTTTGAATGAATATGCAGTCACACTGAACCATCGACTTTGAGGATATAATTTTGTTTTTATATCTCTGATAATTTTGTTTGTGTTGGTTGTGATATTCAGCGTTGTCCGTTTATGTTGTCATATCGAAAACCCGTCCGTCTTTTTCTTGAATATATTCTGCAAAAAATAGTCGTGCAATATCTTCAAATGGATATATTTTTACATTTTCTTAAATAAACACTAAAATATTACCTCCATACAGAATTAAACCATCTACAACTAGTATAAAATTATGTACAAATTTTTGTTTTACAGATGTAATTGATCATCTCGTAACAAAGCTTTCATCTTGTTGATCCCTATGAAAGTGGTGGTACTAGATGATCGACTTAATGATCAACCTTACATATGACATTTTGTTTTCTGCATTTTCAAACCCAAGTTTGAAGTTTCTGTTGAAAAAAAAAATCTTAGAAGTGTTTCAGCTGTTTGTTAGTTTATATGCTTTATGAAGTCATACTTTTCAATGTACCTTAATATTTTGAGGTTGATTTTAATTTTATTAAGTGAGAACAATCACTCTTTATAAGTGTCCCTTAAGTGATCGACTTTATGATCATCCACTGTAAGTAGCTGATGTAATATCCAATGTGTGTACATGTCATAGTACAGGGGCCGATTTCACTAAAGGACTTAAACTAAGTCCCTTTGTGGCTAAGTCTTGGACTTAAATCTAAGACTTTGGTCTTAGCTAGAAAAATGGATTTCACAAAGGTGACTTAGCTAAGTCCAGGCTTATCATATAACCACAGTGGTTTTCTGTGTCATGTGACCTTTTGTATCTATTCAAAATATAATATTGATGCCACATATTCTTCATTGTACCTTCTTCATTTAATGTATTTTATCTAAGGATAAGTGCTGTTTTGAAATTGAAAACCTTGTTAGCACATATAAACTTCCCAAACACTACTTTAGTGAGGTGTTCTGCATAATTAAAATTTATTTACAGCCATTTCAAATTTTGAAGTGGAGAAAAGTTTATGGCGGCCATATTTAAGTCCTCTTTACAAAATTTAAGCCCACTACCTCCCAGACTTAAAAGTTAAGTCCAAGTCCACTGACAGCAATTTCATGGACTTAGCTGCTTTGTGAAATCCGCTAAGTCTAAGACCACAGACTTAGCAGTTTTTTGACAAAATTTAAGACCAAAGTCTTAGATTTAAGCCTAAATCTGGACTTAAGTCCCTTTGTGAAATCGGCCCCAGGATGCCAAGTGGAAACTTTTCAGGTATATTTTCCCTTATTATATCCCCAGACGAAAGTCGGGGATATATTGGATTCAGGTCCGTCGCGCCGCCGCCGCCGCCGCCGCCGCCGCCGCCGCCGTAGAAATTTCCTTGTGGACGCGATAACTCAAAAACAAATTAATATTTTTTTTTCAAACTTGGTACACATGTTAAGGGTGCCCAAAGGAAGATCCCTATTTTAAGGTGACCTTAAACTCCCAGTAAAAAAGAACTTATGGCCACCTTAAGGTCAGAAATTGGACTTTTGGCCACTTAGAGCCCTGTAGGTCACAAACTATGATGCTCAGCTGGCTGAAATTTTACCTGACAACACATTAATATGTTCTTAGTACATGTGCCGAAAATCACGACTTTAAGTTGAGGAGAAAATTGTGTTTGAGGCCCATAAATACCCCCACTTGGGGATTTTTTGCTATACTTTTCACATATTTTGCCCTATAATTTGGAAGTGGTAATTCTGATGAGTCTCAAACTGCGCTAGGTATAACTTTGATATGTAATCCTTGTCTGTAGAAAATTTTAGGGCTGTAGGTTTACCCAAAGGGGTCGACTTAAGGTCTCAAAAGTGCCCACAGAGACCCAATTTATGCACTTTTTGCCACTTTCAAGCACTGTAGCTTTCAAACTATGTCTCTCATCTAAGTTAAATATCATCTGGGAATATATCTATGTGTTTTCTTATATGTGCCCCAACATTTAGGCCTTTAATAGACAGTTAACCTGTGTATCAGGACCATAAACACCCACCCGAGTGACCCTTATAAGACATTTTTCACATCTTTTTCCCTGTAACTTGGAAATGGTAAGTCTGAGAAGTTTCAAACTGTATTAGATATATATTCTGTGTGTAATCTTAGTATGTAACAGATTTTAAGTCTGAAGCTTTAATTTTGAAGGTCAAATTGAGGTCTCTAAAAGGCTCCCAAAGACCCAATATTTGGACTTTTTGCTACTTTTAAGCCCTGTGACTGTCAAACTATGTGACTGATAGAGCTCAAATCCTATCTGGGAAGATATTAGTATGTTATTTATATATGTGCCAAAAATTAAGGCTTTAAGAAGACATTTAACCTGTGTATGAGGACCATAAATCCCCACCCGAGTGACCATTTTTAGACATTTTTCACATATTTTGCCCTGTAACTTGGAAATGGTAAGTCTAAGAAGTTTCAAACTGTATTAGATGCATATTCTATGTGTAATCTTAGTATGTGACAAATTTTAAGTCTGAGGCTTTAATTTGAAGGCCACATTTAGGTCTCTAGAAGGCCCCATAAAGACCCAGTATTTGGACTTTTTGCCAATTTTAAGGCCTGTGACTGTTAAACTATGTGACTGATAGAGCTGAAATCTCATGTGGGAATACATTATTATGTTCTTTTTACATGTGCCAAAAATCAAGGCTTCAAGTAGACATTTAACCTGTGTATGAGTACCTTAAACACCCACCTGAGTGACCCTTTTAAGACATTTTTCACATATTTTGCTCTGTAACTTGGAAATGGTAAGTCTGAGAAGTTTCAAACTTTATTAGATACATATTCTATGTGTAATCTTAGTATGTAACAAATTTTAAGTCTGAAGCTTTAATTTGAAAGCCACATCGAGATCTCTAAAAGGCCCACAGAGACCCAATATTTGGACTTTTTAACCACCTTTAAGCCCTGTGACTGTTAAACTATGTGATTGATGGAGCTGAAATCCCATCTGGGAATGCATTATTATGTCCTTTTTACATATGCCGAAAATCAAGGTTTTTAGTAGACATTTAACCTGTGTATGAGGGCCATAGATACTCGCCCAAGTGCCTTTTTGGACATTTTTTCCGTATTTTGCCCTGTTATTTGGAAATGCTTAGTGTGACAAGTCTTAAACTGTATTATATATAATTTTTGTTTGTTATGTATGTCCCCCAAAAAGTTTCAGATCTGTTGTTTAATTGCTAAGGTCTCTTTAACAATTGTAAAATGCCCACAGAAACCCAATTTATGGACATTATGCCACTTTAAAGCCCAGTAACTGTCAAACTATGTGGGTTATAGAGCTGAAATCTTTGAATTTTTAAAAGGAAATGCCTGTCTATTTAAATTTTGAATATTAATAATGTTATGGCTATCTTAGTCTTTTAAGAACTTATTTTTGTGTGTTATACCTCTGCTTGCTGAGTTTTTAACTTTTTAAAATGAAACTGGTTAAACATATTCAAGTAGACAAAATGGACACTTTAAGTGAGCTTTAAGTCCCAATATTAATGAAATTATATCCTTATGTAGTAAAAGTAGGGGATTTTTAACCCTCAACTGGCCCAGTTTTATTCAACTTGCCTCAGTTAATTTTGACACAGCTCCTACAGTTATGAACTCATTTCAGTTGATAATCACATACTTAAAATTCTCAATTCTTTTTGTATTTGAGTACCCCTTTTATATAGATTGTTTGTTTACCATTTATGCATCCCCCACCCGGATTCCCCCCACCCACCTCTGGGACCTCCAGCTATATTGAGTGACACTAAATAAACAAAGGTATTTAATCATATCAGATGAGAAACAAAGAACTCAATGGGGTTGCAGATCTTGTGTAATAGTGAGAGAGGTGTGGAGAAGGGGAGAGGGGTGGGGGTGGGAGGTGGTGGGCTTCATTACATATAACACAAAGGGGAGTCAGAACTGAGATTGTGTCACATATTTAGGTTGCATATATATGGACCACATATATAGGTATAGAGGAAATGAATAACTGAAAACAATTTGCAAATTCTAAAAATAATATAATAAAATAATAATATAAATAATTTTTTTTTAAATAATATTTTATTTGTGAACAAATATAGAAACAGATATGCGCTTTTGGGATTATGAATTTTAGAATGGACATTGAATCATCAATCATTTAAATACTTTGAAGGAAGATTGAAAAGTATGATGAGTTGAGTTAAAAATAATATTTTATTTGTCAACAAATATAGAAACAGATATGCTCTTTTGGGATTATTATTTTAGAATGGACATTCAATCATCAATCATTTAAATACTTTGAAAATAGGATTAGAGTTATCATTGCAGGAAGATTGAAAATAGAATTTGAGTTATGTATTCGGCGTCTGGGGATACACCATCTTCCTTGGAAGATATAAACAGAGTAGATTGATGTGCTGAAGTTCATATAATAATGGGTAATTATGTTTTAAAAAATTCCCGATCAAAACCTGTGGCGTGAGTGATGACCTGTCTGGGGATATGTTGGCGCCGAGTTGGCCCAATCTAGTTTTCAAAGGAACCTGACCCTTCAGCAAGGGTGATAAATTGCATCAAAAACACATTTCTAATATATGTTATACAATATTACACTATTTAATATTTAACAATAACTTCACCAATGTGCTTCTGTGATGATTATATTTCTGTATGAGGAAATTTTCAACAACATACCATTTCCTTTTCTCTTATTTCAAACTTTAACCCTTCTGATTTTTAAGCTCATTGGGATGCTCTGTTTTTGTCTGCAAAAACCTTTTTCTAGTTTTAGCTTAGTTCCTCATGTCTTCTTTATTTTTCCTGCTATTGCAGGTCTAGGTCCAGAGCTAAGTGAGTAATAGGCCTGGGGTTTTCATATTCATATTCGTATTCATAAGTATTCAAATACACTTTTCTGTGTATTTGTATACAAATACTTTTGTAAAACAGCAAAGTATTTGTATTCGAATCCATTTCAAAAGTATTCATATTCATGAATAGTTTTGTGAATAGTGAATACATTTAATATTTTTCACTTTTTGTTGATTATTTTTCACCCTGTATTGACAAGTCTTATATATGAATATAAAATTTTGCTGTCTATCATTATGTGCCTAGGAAAACGAACAAAGCATATTTAATAAATGATTTTAGTCAGTAAATGTTGTGTAATTTGATAGTTCATATTTGAGTAAATCACTTGTAACTACAAAAATATTGTATGTAGAATATTTTTGTGAAACATGTTCAACTACTTTCTACAGAGCTGTAGCACAATATCTAACTGTGTAATGGCTATTTTGACATTTTGCGAATGAGTAAGTTGCTTGTAACTTCTAAATTATTCAGTTCAGAGATTTTTTTATCAAATATGTTTGTTGTTCAGCTACCTTTTGATGTTCTGTGTCATGGCAAATTTTCATAGCTGTAACTCCATAGCTTACTGAGTAATACTTTGCTATTTTCATATATTTAGATCAACAGAATACAAATATGCAAGATACGTACATACTTTCTAGGTGGAATTTCTGGTAAGGCATTTTTTCAAGCAGGTAAATTTACAGCTACAATTTCTCTTCAGCCAGCATATAGCAAAAATGATATATTCTTTTTGTAAAATATACTACTTCACAAAATACAGTAAACCTCACATTCTGCTTACAGTCTACATACTGCAAATACTACAGCTTTATTAACCCAAGACTCCATCCGGGCCACTCATTTTCGTTAGCAAAAACTTTTTCTAGTTCACTGTAGTTTTACTTAACTGTACATAAATCACATGTGAATAAACTAAGTTAAGTTATATACACTCTTTTTCTATGTCTTTTTCCCTGCCTAGTTGATTGTTACTTCAATTTGGTCCTCATGTTTAATCTTCAGATGGCAGCTATTTAAGTGTAGACATTAGAGCAAGATTAAATGCTATGCATATACTCACATACAATTGAATATTACACTTGGTGTAACACAACAGTATGATGTTACATGATTAACCTTGCTGATTGATCCCTTTGAGCTTAGTCCTATATTTGACCTTGTAATACTGAATTGCCCATTTTTTTGACTCATATGTTTAAAGTTTATTTTGATATGTGTATGGAATCTGACATTGGACTGAAACATTTTGGACTGAGAGTACTTCTGTGTATCTGCATGGTAATGCAAGGTCAATAAGCTACTTTAAGTTGACAAGTAGCAGATATATATAATTGATTTCTAATAATTAAGCATCCCTGAAAGAGCGCTTATTTGTTTTCACTTCAGTTTCCTCGGCGCCGCTGCCGCCACTGCCTCCACATTATGGTCTCCATTGAATATCTCCCTTATTATGGGAAGCTTTCTAACCATATTTGGCAGTTGTATACCTTAGGCACGGGAAAATTTTTCCACATGCTTAAATTTGACCTTTGATCTTTAACAAGGTCACATGATCAAAAATATTTTTTTGGGGGGGTACACCCGCCGTCATCGCCGTTCAGCAAAATCTGCTCACCGCAGATGCTTGTAATTTCATACTATTAAAAATGCAAGCTGATTAGATTTTGGGAGCAATCCAGTGTAAATTGACTGATTTATGAGCAATTTTCTCACAGGTACCAACCAGAAAGGTTAAAATTCATGTGAACCCCCTATTATCTTCTTAAGTATTCCATTTAGAGCCATAAAGTTGTTTGGGAGGTAGTAGAAACCATATGTGGAGGGTCTAGAAAGCATGTCAAATTCTCCCCCGCTGCCTGGTTTTTTTGCCTTATATCTCCTTTTTTATTGCTTTTACAGCTTAAGAATGTATTAAAAGGTATTGGGAAACCATATGTGGAGGGTCTAGAAAGCATGTCAAATTCTCCCCCGCCGCCTGGAGGGTCAAGTGGGGGTCATAAATAGCCAATTTTCTTCTTTTTTTTTTGCCTTATATCTCCTTTTTTATTGCTTTTACAGCTTAAGAATGTATTAAAAGGTATTGGGAAACCATATGTGGAGAGTCTATGTAGACAGTCAGATTTATCCCCTGAACCCCCACCCCACCCCCCCACCCCCATGGGTCAAACTGGGGTAATAAAATAACACTTAATAATTATAATTACAATTCCAATGTTTAAGTACATTATATAACACTTTTAATGATTAGCATTATAATAAATTGATGTGAACCCCTATACACAGTAGTGCTGGGACGATGTTTGCAAACTTCGGTATTATCGCTCGCTGGCTCAATGCCGATCAATGAAAATCTGAAATATTCATCAGTTAAAATGATAAAACTAGCTGTGAATGCAATAAATAGAACGTAAATAGAAACACCTTGGGGTTTTGCCACTGTTGTCAAGGTAATCATAAAATTAGCCAATCACAAGTGGAGATACATCAAGCATGGTCTGTTAGTGAGGGAGACGTCTGTGAATGGCTTTTAGATTATATTTTGGTTATATTTGTGTGCATTTTACCTGTTATTATTGAATATTTTATTTTTCTGTCTGGTTTACAATTTCAACTCCATGATCGGAAATGTTCGAAGTTTGCTCACAAATTTCCGATACGAACATCGAGAGGTAAAGTCATAGCGATCTCCCAGCACTAATACACAGTGTGTGCTTAAGTTTCACTTCTTTTCTAAGCGCTGCTGGTTTTTCTTTTCGAAAACCTTTTTTCTTCTTTTATACTGTATTGCATCTAACCTTGTGGGATGCTTTGTTTTTGTAAGTAAAACCAGTTTTCTAGTTTACAAACTGGTTACAGGCTCTTAAGTATTTTTAGTCTTGGATTACACACTACCAAACTGTTTTCTTGACTAAAATACTGAGACATATGACATTGTTAAATTTAAGTTGTTTCATGAAAATTGCTTTTTAATTTATTAATTTCAGTGTGAACAGTCTGCAATTAGATCAAAGACCATGGATTATTCTCCAGATAATGTGGAAAAGGTAATTTGGGTCAACATACAAAAAAAAGTAACATAGTGTAACAGACCGCTGAGTAATGATATACATTGTGGAATACATATATGTACTAGTATGTAGGTAAAATTGTGTCACAGTGATGATGTAGAACATGAGCTCCATTTTGTATCACAAAATTAAAAAGGTATATGCAGATTTTGAGAGAAAAGAGTTGTTTGAAAACTTCAAATACTTTCTGATTGCCTAATACTTTTGGGAAATTATATTCAAAAAGCATTTTCACATATGTGTGTCAATTATATAATCCTAATGTCATAATTTTAATTGATGATCTTTTTATTGTATAGTTTGCTGTAAGAGAAATATCTGTATGCCAGTATTAGTAAAGTTTTTTGATAATTGCCAAACTTTTATTGTCTATTTAGACTCTACTACATCTACTTAAATGATAGACTGGGTCATGTCACAGTCCTTTTGTACTCTTGTATAGCTAATAGCTCCTTGGTACTTGAAAACATTTACATTTTTTACAGCACGTATACAGCTTAGAAGAGACATCAGAACCTACACAAAACAAAATGTATATGCACACCCTATTGCCATTCACCAATGTTTTTTTTAAATATGCTTATATAAGAGGTTCTTTGGGATATATGCTTAACTCCCAACTGTTTTGGGTACCATTTTATCATGTAATGAATTTTCAGTTGAGACAATGCAAATTGGCAGCTCAATTGTTTAGCACATTTTTATTGATATTTATTTTGGTTTGTCTTGAAAGATGATTTTCAGAAGCTCACATGAAACTCCTTTTATTTGATTGTCACAAAAATATGGGAAACAAAAATATTTAAGCGTCCCGCAAGGGAGGCTTTTTTGGGTATGGGAGAAAATCAGGCTCCGCCGGCTCCATGTTTCGTTTTCCTTATAACTCTGTGACCGTTGGGCAGATTCTTTTCAGATTTGGCAGGTGTATGCAGTAGTCTTGGGGATTTTTTTTTGAATATGCTGCAGTGACATTTCAACCAATCAGAGAGGTCACATGACCAAAAATGTCTTTTTTTCGATGGGTAAGCTTGTAAGTAAGTAAGTAAGTAAGTAACTTGAAAGGGATTTTATCAATTCACCTAAAACCTGGCAAATATATTCATTCTATTAAAATCTGGAAATCATTAGATTTTGGCACTGATTGGTTAAGAAATGGCCGAGTAATCAATGATTAATTAATCATTACGAATTTTCCAAATAAGAAAAACACAAAAATGCTTATATCTCAAAAACCGTGCGAGATAGAGCGATTTCGATGAAATTTTTGACCCACAGGGTATCTCTGCAGAGTAGCCATCGCAATCTAAAAAAAGTTTTGTCTCACCCAAAATGGCGGCCATTTTGAATTTTTCACAAAAATTGCAAAACACAAAAATGCTTATATCTCGAAAACCGTGCTAGATAGAGCAATTTCGACGAAATTTTTGACCCGCAGGATATCTCTGCAGAGTGGCCATCCCAATTTTCAAAAAAATTTTGTCTCGCCCAAAATGGCGGCTATTTTGAATTTTCCGCTTTTTGGCCGCGTAAGTAGTGGAGAAACATGAAATTTTTCAAAAGACACAGATTCAAAGGGCCCAGCTATGGAACTGTGGGGTAGTTCTGTAGAAAAGTAAATATTGACATCATCAGGAAAGCGTGTAGCTGACAGATGATTAACAGTAGAAGGTACATGTTGAAAAGTATCATAATTAACACACAAAGGGAATCCGTATCGCAAATAGTCCAACAATTGAGGGTCATGATATTCAGTTAATATTTCAGCCCAGAGTTTGAGATTAAGATTGGTCCTGACCAAAATCCGGGCACTTTTGTAATTACTTTCACCAGAATCTGCTACAATCTTGTGCACTTTTTGGACCCATTCATTATTCGAACTTGCAATAACAGATCTTGAAAAGTCTTTCAAATGATACTTTGATATATTTGCAACTTTTTTAATAAAGCCAAAAGGCTGCAAGCAGTGATAACCTGTTAAAAAACCTTCAGTAACTTGAGTATTACTGCTGCCCCTTTCAGAAGCAGTGAAAACAGTACCATGCACCACGTTATTATGGTTGGCAGGTGCCTGAACCATGTACTTATTATCGCACAACCCATTGTTGCCATCACTAGATGTATCTTGCTTTAACACAGAAGTACCTAAAGTAACCTCTGAACTATGAATTGATTCACTATCATACAAGTCATAATCTGAAACATAGTTACTTTGTTGTCTTTCATTTTCATCATTCAACACATCTGCAAAACTGTTATGAATATTCTTACAAGAATTCCCCTGCCGGGCCCCAGATTCATTACCATGAAACACTTTAGATTTGATATCCAGTCGTTTATTTCTTTGAGCAATTTTTAACTTACTTTTAGCCCCAATCAAAGGAACTGTAACCCCAAATTTTCTAAGCTTAGAACAGAAAAAATACTGAGTCAAATACAGTCGTCCTGGCTATCAGATGTGAATGAACCTGTGCCTACTGATAGTTTTTTCCCTTCATTTGTTTCCTATTACAGGATGATTCCGAATTGACCATTTTATAGCAATATGCACATGCATGCTTTTGCAAAACGTGCCCGCCCATATGCTCGCCCTCATGTATGCAGTTGCCATTATTGAAAAACTTACAAGGGACAGCTGGCTTTAAAGTACCCTCTTCTTATCAGTCTGTGATGGGTGTATTGGATGTGTGTACCTAGCTCTTATCTGGTGTACTTTGTTATTATCTTTCCAAGACACCTTGGCCCTCTCCATCTCAAGCAATAAAATTTTGTGAGCAGATTTAGCTGTGTACCAATTTGTTTCTTGAGCATCTTGATACAATTGTTGCAAATACAAAAACATGTTTTGCCTAACTTTTGGATTATCTTCCTCAAGTATGCAACCTATAAAACCCTGACTAAACTGCGTAACAGTAAGGTCATCATATGACGGGCATGTTCTATCAGAAGAATAACAAAATTCGTCAGGCCAGTTAATATCAACTCTTACATGATTTTCTTGATGCCTCACTAAACCTGACTTTAACCATTTACCTTGTAACTCAGTTCCATCGTCCTGATCCAGTTCCTGCATCCTCTTGTCCACCTGCCGTCTCAATGGTCCATTGGTCCTAAAAATTGGGTTGAAGGTAAGACCAAGTCCTCCACAACTTCCTCTGTTGTTCGTGTATCTGACGCCCAAATGTCAGTGCTCAGACCCTGTAGCTGCTTCTTTGTCATCTGACGTGGAGATGGAACATACCCCTGTCTGGGTGGGGAAGAAGGTTGCCCGGACTCGCCCGTATGCCCCTGCTGCTGCGACTTCTTCATTTCCTTGATCTGCTCATCCAGATGTTTCAGATGCTGCAGGATAGCATCCAGCTTATCAGGAGGGCCTGCATTAGGGACATGAGATAGGGACTCAGGTCTAGGAGGAGACTCAACAGCAGTCTGCCCCAAAGGAATGGAAGAGGTGGATGAATTGGATGCTGTCTCCGCCATATTGTTGCCAGACATCTGCCCAAGCACCTGACAAAATCTGCCCACTGGTAACTCGTGAGGCTAGTTACATTCAAAGCAAAAAGCAAAGTCTTTGGCTCTTCTATGTGGCAACTGTCTCATACTATTGCCTAAAAATTAATAAAAAAAACCAGGTGACTATGGACCACAAACCAACTAGTCAGGTGACACACTGAAACCAACGACTAAGCAATGCACTGATACTTAACAATGGTCACACACCTCACGGTTAGTTCCCCATCTAGCCTACAGTTGCAAGTAGCCAACTGTAATCTTCCACTAACAGTCACATTAGTCAACTGTTTGGCAACCTGCGTGCTAGTGCTGGGACGAGTTGACGCAAACTCGAGTTACAACTCGATGGGCGATAATTGGGGGTCACATCGATCGGCGCAAGTGAAACTCGAGTTTTTGAAAACGTATATATTTTCACCATCTAAGGCTGACACTTCACCAAAACAACCGAAATATCTGAAATTTTCAAAAATATGTTGCATTTTTACTTTATTTTGGCTTAAATTAATGAAGATTTAACTTAAATTATATCGCGAAAGCCTATTTCCAGTTCAAAGTTTTGCCTCATGTACGGTTATGTAAAATATTTTCGCTAATAAACGAAATACTTTATCCCGAAAATTACTCGAGTTTGACTCGAGTTCAACTCGCTTCTAACAAGTGATGCTCGATCTGTCATTTAAGCTGGTGATCCCACCACTACTGTGTGCCCGTAACTCTTATTAACAATCATAGAACCAACAGTCACATTAGTCAACTGTATCACAACTATTGACAACCCGTTTGTCAATCTAGAAACACAATTTGACAAGATAAATTAGTCAGTTGTCCCCAGCATCAGTGCAAAGCTACCAAACAGCAACTGCAGCTGTTCAAACCCACACTTCAGTGTCTCGAGCCACCCTTCCACCAGTAAGTCTCTCAGATATAAGGGAGAGGTTCCCAGCCTAATCATCGTCCATATATCAGAAAGGCACAGAATGTTAAAATTCACTAGCTTTTATACACCAAGCCCAGACAGAACCTTGGTCTGCACTCTAAAAATAACTAGATTTTTGACATAAAATCACTCACACATGGTCAAATGCTTATATCTCGAAAACCGTGCTAGATAGAGTGATTTCGATGAAATTTTTGACCCACAGGGTAACTCTGCAGAGTAGCCATCCCAATTTTTAAAAAAAAATTTGTCTCACCCAAAATGGCGGCCATTTTGAATTTTTCGCAAAAATTGCAAAACACAAAAATGCTTATATCTCGAAAACCGTGCTAGATAGAGCGATTTCGACAAAATTTTTAAACCGCAGGGTATCTCTGCAGAGTAGCCATCCCAATTTTCAAAAATTTTTTATCTCGCCCAAAATGGCGGCCATTTTAAATTTTTTTATTTTATTGCACAGATACGTGATGTCACAAAAATATGGGAAACAAAAATATTTTAATTTCTTCTTGCTTTAACTTATTTGCAAATGATCAGGATCAAATAAAGATTCAAATGTAAAGATAAAAGTATTTATAGAGAAATTTTACAGTTTTTACCTGTCAATACGTCATTTAAATGTTATATTTTATGCTGTCAAGAATTTAGGTTTCTGAGTAATAATGAACTCTTATCACCAGACATGGGGTTGTATTTGCCTTGATATGGTCAGTATGGGGTCGTCCCAACAGAAACTCGGTCTGCTAAAATGATAACAGGGAGTATTAAATCTTGTTTGTCAGTCAGTTGCAATAAACTTTAATCTGAAACTGTAGTTCACATTCTTTATTAAATCCCATGTGTTAATAAAATATTACAATAATATGTACATGTTTTTACAGGCTGTTCAGCAGTTTTATCAAGGTGGTTCATCACAGCAAGAAATAAATAAGTGGCTCATGTCAGCACAGCTGTCAAATGAAGCTTGGTCTTTCTCTTGGATACTGTTAGACAAAGGCAAAGTAATGGTGTTTTTTATTTATCTCAGGCTTTTACAATGTACATTAAAGTGAACTAAAAAGTGGAACATTTTAATAAACTAAAAGTATTTTATTACTAAGTCAACACAGTAAAACCATAAGAAAAAAGCCAACTACAATCAAGCCCCTTCTAATAGAACTTGGATAAGTATAATGCCCTTATAAGTAAAACAATTGTCAGGTCCTTAAGGCCCCTTTATGTTAAAAATTAATCATGTTATCTAGAAGTTCTTGTTATATATTGAATGATATTGATGCTCCCCTTTTCCTGGTTCAACAACAATAACAGCAGTAATTGAAATTTTAAGCAAATGGAAAACTTAGTCATCATAGTTTTAAAGATATAGATAGCTGTAGTTTTATAGGGTTATTTAAATGATTAAAAACTGAATCTGTGTTATTTTGCATCATTTTTAGCCACCTGAAGTTCAGTTCTTTGGAGCTAGTACTTTACATGTGAAAATATCAAGGTTCTGGTAAGTGTTGTACAGACACAGTAGAATCTGCATCACATATTCATACCAAAATCATGATATCTCTGAATGTATTAGGTCTATAAAAATTGAGATGCATAGCCATAAAGGCCATGTTGCAAATTGTATAACTATCTAAATATTAACATACAATAGGGCTAAAGTTTTTGTCTTCAATTTGAATAAAGTGCACTGAACAAGAGCAAAAGAAGATCTTTTATACACAAAAGTATTTGACATTCATCCAAATTAACATAAACCAATTTAAGGCACACTGATAATGTGGTTTGAAAGGTCAGGGTGGTGTTGCTTGACTTAAACTTTCTCTTTTCAAACAATTAAACTTATACTTAATATGAGCAAACTTTACAGCCAGTGTAACATCTGCTGCTCAAATCATGACATCAGTCCAGTTAAAATTGCTCTGTTTTTGTGTTTATTTGGTTTGAAACTAGCAAATTTAGATGTTGGACAATTAAATATAACCTCAGACTCAGGTATGAAATCACTCACAACATGAAGAAGTACCAGCAGTATTTTAACCTGCTTGTTAGCTGTTTTAAGTACCTCATTTTTAGCAATTGAAACCTGGGTTAAATGCACATATTTGTACACAAATTAACTCCATATGTTAACCTATCTGACAATGCATTATGTTTCAGGGGTGAACTGAATTGTGAACAAATCCTCTCACTGCGCACCCAGTTGTTGGATCAGATAGTGCAGCATGCACAAGGACCTCGAATGGTCCTCACTAGACTCTGCGTGGCAGTGAGTGCTGATATTACTTGACGTTCTTAACTTTTATTTAATGCCTTCAGCAGCAGCTACAAAACTTGTAAGACAACGAAGACAGTATAAATACTATTTTTCTCCCAAATATTATGATGTTGTTGAAAGTTTTTCTAACTATATGACGAATGTCTTGTCTGTCAGAGCAATTGAGTGAAAAAAATTTCTTTATTTTTGGTTTTCTAGATGTTTGTTTTGATGTATTAGTTGCCTGTTTCTCTTTACAAGTAGAAATATTAGTTTAAATTTGAATTGAAATGAAAAAAACTGACTGATTTAGCATTTTTGCATGTTACAAAAATTATAAATTTATGAAAATAATTTTACAGTGCAATCACTTTGACCCTGGTAGCAAAGATATAATATGTACAATAAACTTTATTATATCTTACACTTCTATTGTAGGTGTCCCAGCAGTATATTTGCTATATAATTTCCTGTTGAAATATTACTTTTCTGTTTAGCTGTCATCCTTGATTCTTCTTTCCTGTAATGATATGTGGCCTGATGCTGTAACAAGCATCATATCAACTTTCCAGCATCAGAACCTGCCACATTTGCAGGTGAGGGATCAAATTAAACCAAATCTACATTGTGATACAGTCACAAAGTTTTAAAACAAAGTTCACACAAATAAACAATGAAGAGGAAATGAGTTGTATGATAAGCAGAAAATTGATAATAAAAGTAGAAGTAGTTTATCCATGCAATAAAATAGGAATAATAGAAGCAAAAAAGTAGACATAAAATAAGGAACTGAAAGCCATATAATTGTGATAAACATCCATATGATAGATAAAGTAAGTGAGACATACCTGGCTTCTAAATGGCAAACTGGAAATTTTAGAGTCATTATGGAAAAACATAGTTAATATATATTTGTTTCAGGGCATAGAAGTGTGCATGCTGTTACTAGAAATACTGACTATATTACCAGAAGAGGTATGTGCTGTGTAAATGTTTGACTTCTCTAATTGTTGTAAAAATCAGAACATTAATCATCTTTGCTTCATAGAACACTTCTTTTAATTTTGGTTTGAACATGGTTTAACATGACTCCTTTTTGATAGCCATCTTATGTGGTCACAAATGAATCTAAATCGTAAGAATTTGTTTAAGGTGGACATGAGGTTACTTAAAAAATCTCATGCATTGTGTCTGTCAGTGACATCAGTTATTTGCATATACTAGTATGGAATAGAAATACACTGGTCTTATATAATAACATTGTATTGATATTGATTCAGTTTTTAGGCGGGTTGCATGTAACCAACCCGCCTATTAGATTGATGTGTCCGACGTCCGTCTGTCTGTCCGTCCACATTTTTTATTTCCGGACTCTAACTCGAAAACGGTTTGTCCAATCGAATTCAAACTTGACAGGGAGATAGATCACCATCATAGCTAGGTTCCTTTCGAATTGGTGTAATTCTGTCCGTTCGTTTGTCCATTTTTTGTCCGTTTGTCTGTCCATCCATCTGTCCGTCCACATTTTTGTTTCCGGACTCTAACTCGAAAACAGTTTGTCCAATCGAATTCAAACTTTACAGGGAGATAGATCACCATCATAGCTAGGTTCCTTTCGAAATTGGTGTAATTCCTTCGTTCGTTTGTCTGTTTTTTGTCCATCCATCTGTCCATCCACATTTTTGTTTCCAGACTCTAACTCAAAAATGGTGTGTCCAATCGAATTCAAACTTGACAGGGACATAGATCACCATCATAGCTAGGATCCTTTCGAAATTGGTGTAATTCAGTCTGTTTGTTTGTCCGTTTTTTGTCCGTTTGCCTGTCCGTCCGTCTGTCCGTCCACATTTTCGTTTCTGGACTCTGACTCAAAAACAGTGTGTCCAATCGAATTCAAACATTACAGGGAGATAGATCACCATCATAGCTAGGTTCCTTTCGAAATTGGTGTAATTCCGTCCGTTCGTTTGTCTGTCCGTCCGTCTGTCCGTCCACATTTTTGTTTCCGTAGTCTAGCTCGAAAACGGTTTGTCCAATCGAATTCAAACTTGACTGGGACATAGATCACCATCACAGCTAGGTTCCTTTCGAAATTGGTGTAATTCCGTCCATTTGTTTGTCCGTTTGTCTGTCCATCAAAATTTCCGTTTCCGGACTCTAACTCGAAAATGGTTTGTCCAATCGAATTCAAACTTGACAGGGAGATAGATCACCATCATAGCTAGGTTCCTTTCGAAATTGGTGTAATTCTGTCGGTTTGTTTGTTTGTCAACGTTTCCGGACTCTAACTCGAAAACACTTTGTCCAATCGAATTCAAACTTGACAGGGAGATACATCACCATCATAGCTAAGTTGCTTTCGAAATTGGTGTAATTCCATCCTTTTGTTTGTCCGTTTATAGCATAGATACAATTATGTAACCTAGATTTCAAGTTTTACGTTTCTTCGCACGTCTAACACATTCACCTTAACTGGGTAACCTAACATTTCTTTCCTTGTTTCTAAATGTAATTACAGCAGTCGCTAACCTTATTGCTGCCTGCGCAACCCGCATTTTGGGGCATCTTTGACCCTCTTGTTATATTTTCTGTACTGTTATTCTAATGTTTTATGGTATGGCTTAGGTATGTTGTTTACATGTTAAGAAAAAAAATTCTGTTTTCATTTTAAAGTTAATGGAACTCTAAGCATGTATAAGGTGAATTTTCTCTCAATCTTTACAGTTTTGTGCAACCTATATTCAGAATTATCGGAAAGGAATTGTCCGAAATGAACTCAAAAAGGGAATAAAGGAAGGTAATAACTATGGCTTTGTTTTTATAATGATGTAGAAATAAACTACTACTGCTTGGACTTATAATTTAGGTGATTAGCTGCAAAAGTAGCCAAAGCGTAGGCGTCCATGTATGCTGGTGTGGCTTACGGGTGTGGCTTACGCATGAACTTGCAATGGTTTTGCAGTAAATAAGTTAACATAGATAATAAGGCATTCTTCAAAGACCATAACTTCCTTATTTTTTGTCCGAATTTAAAAGTTCTTTCACCATTGTCTCCAGTTTAATGAGACACAAATTTTAATACCAAATACAGTAGAACCTCTGTTATCCGACCCTCTTGGGAGAGTAACAATTTGGTCGGATAATAGAAAGCCTAAAATAACAGGCTTAAATAGAGTTGGGAGAGTGAATTGGAAGTCGGATAATTGAAAATTCGGATAATAGAGGGTCAGATAATAGAGTTTCCACTGTACATCATACTTTCTTCAGAATATATACCCTATCTTGCATGCAGTAGCTTGTGGCTTGCTTCAAAATTTGATCTCCAACCGAAAGATACTGCAGGCCACAACCCGCACCCTCAAGCTGTGTACATGGAAATATTCCCACTATACCAATTGAATTTTTTGTTGCAAGCAATACCCGCAAGCCACAACCCGCACCCGCTTACATGGACACCTAAACTAAGTCCTTTATTTGTGGCGATTGGTGATGAATCATTGACAGATCTAAGCAAAAGTAGTTTATTTGTTATAAAATGTATATAATGTTTCCAGTTTACAGCTTGTTTTAAGTTTTTTGTTACGTTCACAAGGGAGATTACTTTTTTTGGCAGTGTGTGCTTGTTTGCAAAATAACTTGAAGAGTTATGAATGGATTATGATGAAATTTTCAGGAAATGTCAACAATGACCCAAGGAACCTATGATTCAATTTTGGAAAATGCAACTGACATCGAAAATATTTACAGGTACATCCCCCCCCTCCCCCCCAAAAAAAAAAATGATGTTGAAAACAAATATCTGCTTGAAATCATGGAGCATCTTGGTTCCACGTAACAGCACTATTTTTGTTTTCCACTTTGACACCTGCTTCAGCGTATGCAAATAATTATGAGGTGTGTTTCCTGAAAACATTTCACATGTTAAAATATAGTCAAACTTTTTATCCAACTCTTATTTAGAGAGAAATGCCAAAGTGAGATTTATAATAGTTTTTATGCGTGTTTATCCATCACAAAATATATTTATGTTTACTTATTATATGTTTGATTTGTATTATTTTCCCGTTTACTCAGTCCTAGAACTCATTGAAGGGTTATTAAGCTGGGGCAGTGACCATCCTGTGTATGAACAGAGTCTCAAGTGTTTCTGTAGTTGGGTGCAGTTTGGTATTCCCTTGCCTGAGATTGAGCACTTAGTGTGCAAGGTGTTTGGATTACTGAGCAATGAAGTATTATTTGAGACAGCTGTAGAGACCTTGGTACAGGTCTTCTCACTCATTGATAACCACAAGTAAGTGGAGTCTTTTGTGTTCTCGACAGAGCCTTCAAATGTATCCCACATCCTGGTTTTTACCAATCATTTTGTGGGGCAATTTTGCGGTGAATTTGAAATGCATTGATATTGGTATCTTCAAGCTTCTATAGATTTCTGTTGTAATCATATTTAACCCTTGTAATTTTAAATGTACAAATCCAAAGTATATTTAGCTAGATATCTATATGTTTGGCTATTTTAAAAAAATTTCATATTTCAAATTATAATTTTTTTAAATTTTTTTTTGTAGGAGAGTTAACGTAGTTATCTGTTTTATCAGTGTTTTTAATGTACAAAACTAATTAGCAATTATGGTATTGAGGTATATATAGGGAATAGGTATTTGTATTTATATCAAAGCAGTATGCTAGTATCTAGAGTGGACTTCATGCTTTCCAGATATCCCAGAAGCATTGAGAGTTTATTCCCTTATGTCCTTGGAATTCAACCACGTTGGCAGCAAGCAGCACAGCAGCAAGACATGGTATGGTTGAATCATACAACTATAGATTCTTTGTCTTTTAAATTTCAGTTCTGCAAGTAAGTCTTTTTAAATTCAATCCTTGAATGACACCAAGTTATATAATAGATTCTTTTAAATGTCAGTTCTGCAATTAAGCCATATTATAACATTTAAGGAATATTAAATAACTGATTCTTTTAGATATCAGTGTTGTAATGAGGAACAGTTATAGAAGTTTCTATAACAAAACAAATACATTATTGAGCAAACAAATAATCTTAAGTACTTTACCAAGAGTTGGGTCTGATTGGTTTATTATATCCCCAGACGAAAGTCGGGGATATATTGGATTCAGGTCCGTCGCGCCGCCGCCGCCGCCGCCGCCGCCGCCGCCGCCGCCGCCGCCGCCGTAGAAATTTCCTTGTGGACGCGATAACTCAAAAACAAATTAATATTTTTTTTTCAAACTTGGTACACATGTTAAGGGTGCCCAAAGGAAGATCCCTATTTTAAGGTGACCTTAAACTCCCAGTAAAAAAGAACTTATGGCCACCTTAAGGTCAGAAATTGGACTTTTGGCCACTTAGAGCCTTGTAGGTCACAAACTATGATGCTCAGCTGGCTGAAATTTTACCTGACAACACATTAATATGTTCTTAGTACATGTGCCGAAAATCACGACTTTAAGTTGAGGAGAAAATTGTGTTTGAGGCCCATAAATACCCCCACTTAGGGATTTTTTGCTATACTTTTCATATATTTTGCCCTATAATTTGGAAGTGGTAATTCTGATGAGTCTCAAACTGCGCTAGGTATAACTTTGATATGTAATCCTTGTCTGTAGAAAATTTTAGGGCTGTAGGTTTACCCAAAGGGGTCGACTTAAGGTCTCAAAAGTGCCCACAGAGACCCAATTTATGCACTTTTTGCCACTTTCAAGCACTGTAGCTTTCAAACTATGTCTCTCATCTAAGTTAAATATAATCTGGGAATATATCTATGTGTTTTCTTATATGTGCCCCAACATTTGGGCCTTTAATAGACAGTTAACCTGTGTATCAGGACCATAAACACCCACCCGAGTGACCCTTATAAGACATTTTTCACATCTTTTTCCCTGTAACTTGGAAATGGTAAGTCTGAGAAGTTTCAAACTGTATTAGATATATATTCTGTGTGTAATCTTAGTATGTAACAGATTTTAAGTCTGAAGCTTTAATTTTGAAGGTCAAATTGAGGTCTCTAAAAGGCTCCCAAAGACCCAATATTTGGACTTTTTGCTACTTTTAAGCCCTGTGACTGTCAAACTATGTGACTGATAGAGCTCAAATCCTATCTGGGAAGATATTAGTATGTTATTTTTATATGTGCCAAAAATTAAGGCTTTAAGAAGACATTTAACCTGTGTATGAGACCATAAATCCCCACCCGAGTGACCATTTTTAGACATTTTTCACATATTTTTCCCTGTAACTTGGAAATGGTAAGTCTAAGAAGTTTCAAACTGTATTAGATGTATATTCTATGTGTAATCTTAGTATGTGACAAATTTTAAGTCTGAAGCTTTAATTTAAAGGCCACATTTAGGTCTCTAGAAGGCCCCATAAAGACCCAGTATTTGGACTTTTTGCCAATTTTAAGGCCTGTGACTGTTAAACTATGTGACTGATAGAGCTGAAATCTCATCTGGGAATACATTATTATGTTCTTTTTACATGTGCCAAAAATCAAGGCTTCAAGTAGACATTTAACCTGTGTATGAGGACCTTAAACACCCACCTGAGTGACACTTTTAAGACATTTTTCACATATTGTGCTCTGTAACTTGGAAATGGTAAGTCTGAGAAGTTTCAAACTTTATTAGATACATATTCTATTTGAAAGCCACATCGACTTTGGACTTTTTACCACCTTTAAGCCCTGTGACTGTTAAACTATGTGATTGATGGAGCTGAAATCCCATCTGGGAATACATTATTATGTCCTTTTTACATGTGCCGAAAATCAAGGTTTTTAGTAGACATTTAACCTGTGTATGAGGGCCATAGACACTCGCCCAAGTGCCTTTTTTGACATTTTTTCCGTATTTTGCCCTGTTATTTGGAAATGCTTAGTGTGACAAGTCTTAAACTGTATTATATATAATTTTTGTTTGTTATGTATGTCCCCCAAAAAGTTTCAGATCTGTAGTTTAATTGCTAAGGTCTCTTTAACAATTGTAAAATGCCCACAGAAACCCAATTTATGGACATTATGCCACTTTAAAGCCCAGTAACTGTCAAACTATGTGGGTTATAGAGCTGAAATCTTTGAATTTTTCAAAGGAAATGCCTGTCTATTTAAATTTTGATTATTAATAATGTTATGGCTATCTTAGTCTTTTAAGAACTTATTTTTGTGTGTTATACCTCTGCTTGCTGAGTTTTTAACTTTTTAAAATGAAACTGGTTAAACATATTCAAGTAGACAAAATGGACACTTTAAGTGAGCTTTAAGTCCCAATATTAATGAAATTATATCCTTATGTAGTAAAACTAGGGGATTTTTAACCCTCAACTAGCCCAGTTTTATTCAACTTGCCTCAGTTAATTTTGACACAGCTCCTACAGTTATGAACTCATTTCAGTTGATAATCACATACTTAAAATTCTCAATTCTTTTTGTATTTGAGTACCCCTTTTATATAGATTGTTTGTTTACCATTTATCCCCACCTCTGGGACCTCCAGCTATATTGAGTGACACTAAATAAACAAAGGTATTTAATGATATCAGATGAGAAACAAAGAACTCGATGGGGTTGCAGATCTTGTGTAATAGTGAGAGAGGTGTGGAGAAGGGGAGAGGGGTGGGGGTGGGAGGTAGTGGGCTTCATTACATATAACACAAAGGGGAGTCAGAACTGAGATTGTGTCACATATTTAGGTTGCATATATATGGACCACATATATAGGTATAGAGGAAATGAATAACTGAAAACAATTTGCAAATTCTAAAAATAATATAATAAAATAATAATATAAATAATTTTTTTTTAAATAATATTTTATTTGTGAACAAATATAGAAACAGATATGCGCTTTTGGGATTATGAATTTTAGAATGGACATTGAATCATCAATCATTTAAATACTTTGAAGGAAGATTGAAAAGTATGATGAGTTGAGTTAAAATAATATTTTATTTGTCAACAAATATAGAAACAGATATGCTCTTTTGGGATTATTATTTTAGAATGGACATTCAATCATCAATCATTTAAATACTTTGAAAATAGGTTTAGAGTTATCATTGCAGGAAGATTGAAAATATAATTTGAGTTATGTATTCGGTGTCTGGGGATACACCATCTTCCTTGGGAAGATATAAACAGAGTAGATTGATGTGCTGAAGTTCATATAATAATGGGTAATTATGTTTTAAAAAATTCCCGATCAAAACCTGTGGCGTGAGTGATGACCTGTCTGGGGATATGTTGGCGCCGAGTTGGCCCAATCTAGTTTTTTTTTTGTCAGGATACTTTGCAAGGTCTGACCAAGCTAGTGGTGACATTTGCTGATCAGAATACCAAATGCCTCCTGCTATATTCAAGGGGAACAGCTGAACAGCAACATCTTGCCATAAGTTTGGTGAACATGGTTCTGGTAAGCAGCAAATATTTACAGGGAAATTTGTATATTTGAACTGGAGATGTGTATATGTTACAGTAAATATGTGAAATCAGTAAATATGCATATTTACTGAAAATTTCAGTAAATACGCGTATTTACCGATTTCGCATATTTACTGTAACATATACACTTGAAGCATAATTTTAGCTATATGTAACTGCAAAATTTGTTTTCTACTTTTCAAGGTTTATTTTTATCAGGATTATATTTAATTTTGAGGTAATATAAAATAATAATCTCAGTAGTTTAAGTATATGGTTATTTTCTGAGTGTCAGTTATTCAAGTTTTCATTTGTGCACATTTTGTTGGTCAACATTTACCTACTCAGAGGAATCGTTTTGTTCCTATTATTCAATATAACTAAATCATGTGACCTACACCATGAAATGACAATTTTCTTAACTGTTTTGCTTCATTTCTACTGTTTTAAGTACTTGGCTATTTCAGTCTGTGTTTTTAGATGTGCACGAGTGTACCTGGGTACTATCCTGTAGATGAATGCTGCAGTGACTTGCCTTTTGGATTCTGGTATAATCTTCAGGTAATTATCATGCATTGTTATCTCCTACCAGGTTTGACTCAGCAGGAAGATAATGAATACATACTGTGTGTGTGTGCATACATCCATTAGTTTCTTGCACAGATTTCTCTGAATTTAGTGCACTTAATCATTTTTTGGTAAATTACTTGTCCTAATGTATTTTTATAGTCTTCAAAAAGGTTTAAGTGTTTTTTACTTTGGCCTAAAGCTAAGTGAGTAATAGCAATCTGAGCAAATTTGAGTAAATAGCTTTTAAATCTAAAACTTTTGTCTTTGGAGAATTTTTTAAACTATGCTGTTCAGCTACATTCGCCTTACCTATACTTCTACGATTTTACATACTTTGGAGCTGTATTGCACTTTGCAAGTGAGTAAGAGATATAGCCTTAATTTTAGTAAAATATTGAAACAGTAAATGTCTAATATCTTCTAAAGTATTGCACTTAGCCTATTCCTTCCTTTATTTTATTACGAACTTTTGGGTCAGTTTTAACATATTAAAATTACATTCCTGTAGTTCATTTTACAGCTGAGCAATAGCGTCTTTATTATTCTCACTATTGAGTAAATCACTTGTTACTTGAAAATTATTGTATTATCTTGTTCAAATATGTTATTTACCTACTTTTGGATCAGCTAAAACATAATAAAATTACAGACGTGCAGCTCATTGGATGGCTGAGCAATAGCTATTTTGAGATTCTCACTGTTGAGTAAATCACTTTTATCCCCCTTATCTTTTATTGCGTAAAATAGCCTTACCTTATCCTCACAAATGCTTACTTGGTTTTGTGGAGGCAAAACGCGGCGACCAACAAGATTATTTAAAAATTATTCTTGTTCGAGAGGTGAACCCCGTAGTTAGTGATAGGTGCGCATGCGCACAACACATTGTCGGTTGGACTTTGTTGAGAGATCCTCATTCAATTTTTGGTCGTCGAGGAGGCAACACGTGAAGTTTTTTCAACTCTGCCCATTTCTTAGACGGCAGATGCGTTCTTTTTAGAATTCATAGAGTTCGTGCTAAGAAGAAAGAAGCTTAAGACGTCCTATTTTACAGAAGTACAATATCACATGCTGAGGGTTGAGTATCCCATAACAGCATTCTTAGATCCCCCTTGGCTGTAAAACAGCTTTTGGTAGAGGATCTATTACAGAAGATTCTTCAGTTTTTGGTTCAAGCTGCCTACCTCTTCATTTATGAGGGATGTTCATCAGAAGTCTTTGAACTGGCCACATTTTCCTGAAGATGGCGTTAAGAGGTCTCCTGTGACTGAAAAACAGCTAGCAGTAGAAGATCTACTAGAGGTTGCTTTTCCAACACCAGGTGACGTTGAGATTTGATAGCTGGGCAGATTAAAACTCGTTTTCTGGGGTTAGTAATTAAACCTCCAGAAAGCTAGTAGCCTCTCCACTTGGTAGACACACAGAAGATGACCCTTCATCTCGAATCCAAAAATATACTTCAGATCATCCAATGGCAAATCCCTCTCATGAAGTCCTGGTGGATTTTTATGTCAGTCCTACAAGATCTACTTCACAAGTTTATCAAGGTTTGCTTTCAATCTACAGAACCAGGCATCAAGAGGGTTACATTCCTCCATTGCCTTGTCTTTACTCTACAACTGACTGGTGGACCATTTACTACTTCATTATGTCCACCCCCCTGGGGGGTGGATATATTATTTTTGCTTTTTTCGCCGTCCGATGTCCGATGTCCGGCGTCCGGCGTCCGATGTCCGGCGTCACGCATGGTTTCCGCTCATTTAAAGGAAAAGTATTAGAGCTATTGTCACCAAATTTGGTATGCAGGCTTATTGGGTCAGTAGCTTGCTTGGGATTGCTTTTGGCTGTTGTACCTCTTTTGCTTACTGAGTAATACTTAAGTACAGCTATTTTCAGTACCCATTGGTTTCCGTGCATTTAAGCCAAAATAATTAAAGATATTTTACTACAATTTTGAATACAAGATTGTTATGTCCATAGCTCGCTTGGTATTGCATTTGGGACTGATAGCTTTGTCAGTACATGAGTAATAGCCATTTAGGTACTTCATTGTGTATTTTCAGTACTACTTTTGAGTAATTTGCTTCTATCTCCTTAACCGTGCGAGATAGAGCGATTTCGGCAAAATTTTCGACCCGCAGGGTATCTGAGGAGTGTACTCTTTGCAATTTTCAAAAAATTTTCCCCTCCCCAAAAATGGCGGCCATTTTGAATTTTCGAATTTTTGCCAAAAATGGCAAAACACTAATTTGCTTCTATCTCCTTAACCGTGCGAGATAGAGCGATTTCGGCAAAATTTTCGACCCACAGGGTATCTGAGGAGTGTACTCTTTGCAATTTTCAAACAATTTTCCCCTCCCCAAAAATGGCGGCCATTTTAAATTTTCGAATTTTTGCCAAAAATGGCAAAACACAAATTTGCTTCTATCTCCTTAACCGTGCGAGATAGAGCGATTTTGTCAAAATTTTCGACCCACAGGGTATCTGAGGAGTGTACTCTTTGCAATTTTCAAAAAATTTTCCCCTCCCCAAAAATGGCGGCCATTTTGAATTTTCGAATTTTTGCCAAAAATGGCAAAACACTAATTTGCTTCTATCTCCTTAACCGTGCGAGATAGAGCGATTTCGGCAAAATTTTCGACCCACAGGGTATCTGAGGAGTGTACTCTTTGCAATTTTCAAAAAATTTTCCCCTCCCCAAAAATGGCGGCCATTTTGAATTTTCGAATTTTTGCCAAAAATGGCAAAACACTAATTTCCTTCTATCTCCTTAACCGTGCGAGATAGAGCGATTTCGTCGAAATTTTCGACCCACAGGGTATCTAAGGAATGTAATATTTGCAATTTTCAAAAAATTTTCCCCTCCCCAAAAATGGCGGCCATTTTAAATTTTCGAATTTTTGCCAAAAATGGCAAAACACAAATTTGCTTCTATCTCCTTAACCGTGCGAGATAGAGCGATTTCGTGGAAATTTTCGACCCACAGGGTATCTAAGGAATGTAATATTTGCAATTTTCAAAAAATTTTCCCCTCCCCAAAAATGGCGGCCATTTTGAATTTTCGAATTTTTGGCAAAAATGGCAAAACACAAATTTCCTTCTATCTCCTTAACCGTGCGAGATAGAGCGATTTCGTGGAAATTTTCGACCCACAGGGTATCTAAGGAATGTAACATTTGCAATTTTCAAAAAATTTTCCCCTCCCCAAAAATGGCGGCCATTTTGAATTTTCGAATTTTTGCCAAAAATGGCAAAACACAAATTTGCTTCTATCTCCTTAACCGTGCGAGATAGAGCGATTTCGTCGAAATTTTCGACCCACAGGGTATCTAAGGAATGTAATATTTGCAATTTTCAAAAAATTTTCCCCTCCCCAAAAATGGCGGCCATTTTAAATTTTCGAATTTTTGCCAAAAATGGCAAAACACAAATTTGCTTCTATCTCCTTAACCGTGCGAGATAGAGCGATTTCGTCAAAATTTTCGACCCACAGGGTATCTGAGGAGTGTACTCTTTGCAATTTTCAAAAAATTTTCCCCTCCCCAAAAATGGCGGCCATTTTGAATTTTCGAATTTTTGCCAAAAATGGCAAAACACTAATTTGCTTCTATCTCCTTAACCGTGCGAGATAGAGCGATTTCGTGGAAATTTTCGACCCACAGGGTATCTAAGGAATGTACTCTTTGCAATTTGCAAAAAATTTTCCCCTCCCCAAAAATGGCGGCCATTTTGAATTTTCGAATTTTTGGCAAAAATGGCAAAACACTAATTTGCTTCTATCTCCTTAACCGTGCGAGATAGAGTGATTTCGTCGAAATTTTCGACCCACAGGGTATCTAAGGAATGCAATCTTTGCAATTTTCAAAAAATTTTCCCCTCCCCAAAATTGGCGGCCATTTTGAATTTTCGAATTTTTGCCAAAAATGGCAAAACACAAATTTGCTTCTATCTCCTTAACCGTGCGAGATAGAGCGATTTCGTCAAAATTTTCGACCCACAGGGTATCTGAGCATTGTACTCTTGGTAATTTTTAAAAAATTTTCCCCTCCCCAAAAATGTCGGCCATTTTGAATTTTCGAATTTTTGCCAAAAATGGCAAAACACAAATTTGCTTCTATCTCCTTAACCGTGCGAGATAGAGCGATTTCGTCGAAATTTTTGACCCACAGGGTATCTAAGGAATGTAATATTTGCAATTTTCAAAAAATTTTCCCCTCCCCAAAAATGGCGGCCATTTTGAATTTTCGAATTTTTGCCAAAAATGGCAAAACACAAATTTGCTTCTATCTCCTTAACCGTGCGAGATAGAGCGATTTCATTGAAATTTTCGACCCACAGGGTATCTAAGTAATGCAATCTTTGCAATTTTCCCAAATTTACACAAATTTGCTTCTATCTCCTTAACCGTGCGAGATAGAGCGATTTCATTGAAATTTTCGACCCACAGGGTATCTAAGTAATGCAATCTTTGCAATTTTCCCAAAATTTTCCCCTCCCCCAAAAATGGCGGCCATTTTGAATTTTCGAATTTTTGCCAAAAATGGCAAAACACAAATTTGCTTCTATCTCCTTAACCGTGCGAGATAGAGCGATTTCGTCAAAATTTTCGACCCACAGGGTATCTGAGCATTGTACTCTTGGTAATTTAAAAAAAATTTTCCCCTCCCCAAAAATGGCGGCCATTTTGAATTTTCGAATTTTTGCCAAAAATGGCAAAACACTAATTTGCTTCTATCTCCTTAACCGTGCGAGATAGAGCGATTTCGTCAAAATTTTCGATGCACAGGGTATCTAAACAATGCAATCTTTGCAATTTTCAAAAAAATTTTCCCCTCCCCAAAAATGGCGGCCATTTTGAATTTTCGAAGTTTTGCCAAAAATGGCAAAACACAAATTTCCTTCTATCTCCTTAACCATGCGAGATAGAGCGATTTCGTCAAAATTTTCGACCCACAGGTATTTGAGCATTGTATTCTTGGCAATTTAAAAAAAAATTTCCCCTCCCCTAAAATGGCGGCCATTTTGAATTTTCAAATTTTTGCCAAAAATGGCAAAACACAAATTTCCTTCTATCTCCTTAACCATGCGAGATAGAGCGATTTCGTCGAAATTTTTCAACCCACAGGGTATCTAAGGAATGTAATCTTTGCAATTTTCAAAAAATTTTCCCCTCCCCAAAAATGGCAGCCATTTTGAATTTTCGAATTTTTGCCCAAAATGGAAAAACACAAACTGGCCTTAACCCTGCAAAATAGAGTTATTTTGTTGAAATTTTCGACCCATAGGGTATCTAAGAAATGTACTCTTGGCAATTTTCAAAAAAATTTCCTTTTCCCAAAAATGGCGGCCATTTTGAATTTTCAAATTTTTGCCAAAAATAGAAAAACAGGAATTTGCTTCTATCTTCTTAACCGTGCAAGATAGAGTGATTTCGTCAAAATTTTCAACCCAACCAATGCAAAAAGGCATGAAGCTGAAATAATTTACATCTACACTAACAAATATTTAAGCATCATTGATATATTTTACAAATGAAACAGGGTCTTGTAAGACTACTGTACAATTTGGGCAAAAGGTTCATGGGTGGACATTACACATGATAATGTGTGTTCTTCTATGCTATCCTGTTTCTATTCGCATCTACTATCAACAGGGCGGCCTATTTCTAGTTATAGAGAAGATAATACATAAGCTTTCCCACCAATATCCTCAATGAAATAGGGGATTCTGGTGTAGTAGAAGAAATATGTATAAACAGTTGTGTTAAGTGAAAATATTATTGCCATCTCAGAGTTGTGCAGTTTTTGAATGGGTACTATGTAGTGCTCCAATCATAACTCCCCTTTCATGTAGCTCTACTGCAGGTGCTACAGACAGGAAACAATCCACCATGCTGCTGAAAATATTGTGTTACATTTACTATGTTAATTTACACACAATTTCTTCTGTAAATGACTACAAGTCGCTGGATTTTCTCAGTAAAATAGTTTCCTCTATCATATCTGACACAATGCTGCTTGTTTTAGATGGAAACATTTGCTTTTTTCAAGACATGGATTGTTGGTGTGTTGTGTGGTTTATAAAATGTAAAGTACGGATAGCCTACACAAGAAGTTTAGTCTATTCAAGGAAGTTAATCAGCATTGGGCAAGGTTAGTGCGTGGATAGATGACCATTCCTGTCATTTTCTTTGCATTAATCTTACAATATCATTGGCCAGTGGGGATCTCTGTGTCCTGAACATGCATACGTCTCTCCAAGCTGTGAAATGGAGTCGACAATTTTTATAAAGAAACACGGTCACTAAAGGTTAATGGCCAGTTTCGACAGATCTCCATACCAAATACAAGGGTTGTGCAAATTTTGAGACGGCTTATCAAATAATATTCCAGTCGAATCTGCCCATGTCTGTACATCCCATAATTAAGCGTCCCGCAAGGGACGCTTGTTTGTGTATGGGAGAGCATCTGGCTCCGCCGGCTCCGCCGGCTCCGCCGGCCGGCTCCGCATTTTGTTTTCCTTATAACTCTGTAACCGTTAGGCGGATTCTTTTCAAATTTGGCAGGTTTAGGCAGTAGCCTTGGGGAATTTTTTTGAATATGCTGCAGTGACATTTCAACCAATCAGAGAGGTCACATGACCAAAAATGTCTTTTTTCGATGGGGAAGCTTGTCCGGATGATAACTTGAAAGGAATTTTATCAATTCACCTGAAACTTGGCAAATACATTCATTCTATTAAAATCTGGAAATCATTAGATTTTGGCATTGATTGGTCAAGAAATGGCCGAGTAATTAATGATTAATTAATCATTACGAATTTTCCAAATAAGGAAAACACAAAAATGCTTATATCTCGAAAACCGTGCTAGATAGAGCGATTTTGACAAAATTTTTGACCCGCAGGGTATCTCTGCGGAGTAGTTTTCCCAATTTTCAAAAAATTTTTCTCTTGCCCAAAATGGCGGCCATTTTGAATTTTCGAAATTTTCGCAAAAATTGCAAAACATAAAAATGCTTATATCTCGAAAACCGTGCTAGATAGAGCGATTTCGACGAAATTTTTGACCCGCAGGTATCTCTGCAGAGTAGCCATGCCAATTTTCAAACAAAAAATTTCTCGCAAAAAATGGCGGCCATTTTGAATTTTCGAATTTTTCGCAAAATTGCAAAACACAAAAATGCTTATATCTCGAAAACCGTGCTAGATAGAGCGATTTCGACGAAATTTTTGACCCACAGGGTATCTCTGCAGAGTAGCCATGCCAATTTTCAAAAAAATTTTGTCTTGCCAAAAATGGCGGCCATTTTGAATTTTCGAATTTTTGCGCAAAAATTGCAAAACACAAAAATGCTAATATTTCGAAAACCGTGTTACATAGAGTGATTTCGACGAAATTTTTTATCTTCAGGGTATCTCTGCAGAGCAGCTATCCCAAAGAGCTTTCACTTGGTGAAGTTTCAGACCCATAGCTAATTGCTCACCTACTCAAAAAGAGTAAATGCGAATTACCTCTAAAAGTATTGCAGATGGCCAATTTTTCTCAAATAACTCATTCACCTACTTTTGTTAGACCTTTCACATGGTGAAGTTTCAGACCCATAGCCAATTACTCAGCTACTCAAAATGAGTAAATGTGAATTATCTCTAAAAGTATTGCAGATAGCCAATTTTTCTCAAATAACTCATTCATCTACTTTTGGGAGAGCTTTCACATGGTGAAGTTTCAGACCCATAGCTAATTATTTACCTACTCAAAATGAGTAAATGCTAATTATCTGTAAAAGTATTGCGGATACCCAATTTTTATCAAATAACTCATTCATCTACTTGTGGGAGAGCTTTCACATGGTGAAGTTTCAGACCCATAGCTAATTACTCACCTACTCAAAATGAGTAAATGCGAATTATCTCTAAAAGTATTGCAGATAGCCAATTTTTCTCAAATAACTCATTCACCTACTTTTGGGAGAGCTTTCACTTGGTGAAGTTTCAGACCCATAGCTAATTACTCACCTACTCAAAATGAGTAAATGCGAATTATCTCTAAAAGTATTGCAGATAGCCAATTTTTCTCAAATAACTCATTCACCTACTTTTGTTAGAGCTTTCACATGGTGAAGTTTCAGACCCATAGCCAATTACTCACCTACTCAAAATGAGTAAATGTGAATTATCTCTAAAAGTATTGCAGATAGCCAATTTTTCTCAAATAACTTATTCACCTACTTTTGGGAGAGCTTTCACATGGTGAAGTTTCAGACCCATAGCTAATTATTTACCTACTCAAAATGAGTAAATGCTAATTATCTGTAAAAGTATTGTGGATACCCAATTTTTATCAAATAACTCATTCATCTACTTGTGGGAGAGCTTTCACATGGTGAAGTTTCAGACCCATAGCTAATTACTCACCTACTCAAAATGAGTAAATGCGAATTATCTCTAAAAGTATTGCAGATAGCCAATTTTTCTCAAATAACTCATTCACCTACTTTTGGGAGAGCTTTCACTTGGTGAAGTTTCAGACCCATAGCTAATTACTCACCTACTGAAAATGAGTAAATGCGAATTATCTCTAAAAGTATTGCAGATAGCCAATTTTTCTCAAATAACTCATTCACCTACTTTTGGGAGAGCTTTCACTTGGTGAAGTTTCAGATCCATAGCTAATTACTCAACTACTCAAAATGAGTAAATGCGAATTATCTCTAAAAGTATTGCAGATAGCCAATTTTTCTCAAATAACTCATTCACCTACTTTTGGGAGAGCTTTCACTCTGTGAAATTTCAGACCCATAGCTAATTACTCACCTACTCAAAATGAGTAAATGTGAATTATCTCTAAAAGTATTGCAGATAGCCAATTTTTCTCAAATTAATCATTCACCTACTTTTGGGAGAGCTTTCACTTGGTGAAGTTTCAGACCCATAGCTAATTACTCACCTACTCAAAATGAGTAAATGCGAATTATCTGTAAAAGTATTGCAGATAGCCAATTTTTCTCAAGTAACTCATTCACCTACTTTTGGGAGAGCTTTCACTTGGTGAAGTTTCAGACCCATAGCTAATTACTTACCTACTCAAAATGAGTAAATGCGAATTATCTCTAAAAGTATTGCAGATAGCCAATTTTTGTCAAAAGTATTGCAGATAGCCAATTTTTCTCAAATAACTCATTCACCTACTTTTGGGAGAGCTTTCACTTGGTGAAGTTTCAGACCCATAGCTAATTACTCACCTACTCAAAATGAGTAAATGCGAATTATCTCTAAAAGTATTGCAGATAGCCAATTTTTCTCAAATAACTTATTCACCTACTTTTGGGAGAGCTTTCACATGGTGAAGTTTCAGACCCATAGCTAATTATTTACCTACTCAAAATGAGTAAATGCTAATTATCTGTAAAAGTATTGTGGATACCCAATTTTTATCAAATAACTCATTCATCTACTTGTGGGAGAGCTTTCACATGGTGAAGTTTCAGACCCATAGCTAATTACTCACCTACTCAAAATGAATAAATGCGAATTATCTCTAAAAGTATTGCAGATAGCCAATTTTTCTCAAATAACTCATTCACCTACTTTTGGGAGAGCTTTCACTTGGTGAAGTTTCAGACCCATAGCTAATTACTCACCTACTCAAAATGAGTAAATGCGAATTATCTCTAAAAGTATTGCAGATAGCCAATTTTTCTCAAATAACTCATTCACCTACTTTTGGGAGAGCTTTCACTTGGTGAAGTTTCAGACCCATAGCTAATTACTCACCTACTGAAAATGAGTAAATGTGAATTATCTCTAAAAGTATTGCAGATAGCCAATTTTTCTCAAATAACTCATTCACCTACTTTTGGGAGAGCTTTCACTTGGTGAAGTTTCAGACCCATAGCTAATTACTCACCTACTGAAAATGAGTAAATGCGAATTATCTCTAAAAGTATTGCAGATAGCCAATTTTTCTCAAATAACTCATTCACCTACTTTTGGGAGAGCTTTCACTCTGTGAAGTTTCAGACCCATAGCTAATTACTCACCTACTCAAAATGAGTAAATGTGAATTATCTCTAAAAGTATTGCAGATAGCCAATTTTTCTCAAATTAATCATTCACCTACTTTTGGGAGAGCTTTCACTTGGTGAAGTTTCAGACCCATAGCTAATTACTCACCTACTCAAAATGAGTAAATGCGAATTATCTGTAAAAGTATTGCAGATAGCCAATTTTTCTCAAGTAACTCATTCACCTACTTTTGGGAGAGCTTTCACTTGGTGAAGTTTCAGACCCATAGCTAATTACTTACCTACTCAAAATGAGTAAATGCGAATTATCTCTAAAAGTATTGCAGATAGCCAATTTTTGTCAAAAGTATTGCAGATAGCCAATTTTTCTCAAATAACTCATTCACCTACTTTTGGGAGAGCTTTCACTTGGTGAAGTTTCAGACCCATAGCTAATTACTCACCTACTCAAAATGAGTAAATGCGAATTATCTCTAAAAGTATTGCAGATAGCCAATTTTTCTCAAATAACTCATTCACCTACTTTTGGGAGAGCTTTCACTTGGTGAAGTTTCAGACCCATAGCTAATTACTCACCTACTCAAAATGAGTAAATGCGAATTATCTCTAAAAGTATTGCAGATAGCCAATTTTTCTCAAATAACTCATTCACCTACTTTTGGGAGAGCTTTCACTTGGTGAAGTTTCAGACCCATAGCTAATTACTCACCTACTCAAAATGAGTAAATGCGAATTATCTCTAAAAGTATTGCAGATAGCCAATTTTTCTCAAATTAATCTTTCACCTACTTTTGGGAGAGCTTTCACTTGGTGAAGTTTCAGACCCATAGCTAATTACTCGTCTACTCAAAATGAGTAAATGCGAATTATCTCTAAAAGTATTGCAGATAGCCAATTTTTCTCAAATAACTCATTCACCTACTTTTGGGAGAGCTTTCACTCCGTGAAGTTTCAGACCCATAGCTTATTACTCACCTACTCAAAATGAGTAAATGCGAATTATCTCTAAAAGTATTGCAGATAGCCAATTTTTCTCAAATTAATCTTTCACCTACTTTTGGGAGAGCTTTCACTTGGTGAAGTTTCAGACCCATAGCTAATTACTTGTCTACTCAAAATGAGTAAATGCGAATTATCTCTAAAAGTATTGCAGATAGCCAATTTTTCTCAAATAACTCATTCACCTACTTTTGGGAGAGCTTTCACTTGGTGAAGTTTCAGACCCATAGCTAATTACTCACCTACTCAAAATGAGTAAATGCGAATTATCTCTAAAAGTATTGCAGATAGCCAATTTTTCTCAAATAACTCATTCACCTACTTTTGGTAGAGCTTTCACTTGGTGAAGTTTCAGACCCATAGCTAATTATTCACCTACTCAAAATGAGTAAATGTGAATTATCTCTAAAAGTATTGCAGATAGCCAATTTTTCTCAAATAACTCATTCACCTACTTTTGGGAGAGCTTTCACTTTAACAGCAAAACTATTCAATTTAAAGGAGTTTTGTAAAATATGTTGAATTATCTCTAAAAGTATTGCAGATAGCCAATTTTTCTCAAATAACTCATTCACCTACTTTTGGGAGAGCTTTCACTTGGTGAAGTTTCAGACCCATAGATAATTATTCACCTACTCAAAATCAGTAAATGTGAATTATCTCTTAATAGTATTGCAGATAGCCAATTTTTCTCAAATAACTCATTCACCTACTTTTGGAAGACCTTTCACACATGAAAATGAAAAATTGTGAATATCTCGGAAAAGCTATTTTGCTTTAATGCTCGGCGGGAGATACACACCACGGCAGTGGTCTTGACAAAAATTTTTGTCTCCCCAAAAATGGTGGCCATTTTGAATTTTCAGAGTTTTTGCAAAACACAAAAATGCTTATATCTCGAAAACCGTGCTATATGGAGCGAACTCAAGAAAATTTTGGACCTGCTGGGTATCTCTGCAGAGTAGCCATGCCAATTTTCAAAATATTTTTGTCTCGCCAAATATAGCGGACATTTTTAATTTTTTGCAAAACACAAAAATGCTTATATCTTGAAAACCGTGCTAGATAGAGCAGACTGCGCTGACTTTGGTTGCCACAACAGTATAAGGCTAGAAACGAAGCATTTTCTTAATACTTTAGCACTCACCTTTTTTCCTTTTCGGGACGCTTTGTTTTTGCTATGCAAAAACATTATCTTTTTTTTTTTGCGAGCGATCCTCTAGTTTAAAGCGGTTACAGACAGGAAAAACATGGCTACCTAAGAGTGTTGCAAATGCTTCAAAAAAGGCACAATTTACCACCTCAAGGATTTCACAACTCCAGGTTTTACAGCAGTTTATGTCTTGTACCAGAACCCGCCAATAAATGGCGCCCTGTGATAGATCTCAGTGTCCTGGACGAATGCCTGCTAGTTCCAACTTTTAAGATGGAGACAGCAGAGATAATCAGAAACTCGGTCACTAAAGGTGAATGGTTAGTTTTGATAGACCTGAAAGATGCGTTCTTTCACGTGCCCGTACACCCAGATTCTCAACATTGGCTATGTTTCCATGTAGACAAACAAGCGTATCAGTTCAAACCAAAGGCCATTAGGGTTGGCGACTGCACCCCTATAGTTCCCGCGGATTGTTAAAGAAGCAACGCTCGTTCTTCAGTCTCACGGAATTCGAGTTCACCAATACATGGACGACTGGTTGTTAAGAGCAAAAACCAGACACCAGTGTCAGCTTCACACAAAAGAACTCCTCCATGTGGTGCAAGAACTCGGCTTTGTGATAAACTTCGAAAAATCAGAGCTCGAACCTACACAAAAAAATCAACTTTCTGGGTTACCATTTCGATTTAATACAGGGAAAAGTCTTTCCAACCGAAAAGAAGTTGAAAATTCTAGAAAAATCTGTTATGGACATGGAGATCACATCACAAACAACCCCAAGGTTGCTTATATCCCTGGTAGGTGTACAAGCATCCATAGAAAAGACAATACCAATGGGTCGGTTACATATGCGCCCTTTCCAATGGTACCTAAAGACAAACTGGCAGTATCCCCAGTCACTAGTCCTGAAGATTCCTGTTTCAAATCTTCTGAAAAAGCATCTTCAGTGGTGGAAAGATCAAAAAAATTCTAAAAATGGGTTGTCCTTTTCATCCACAGGAACACAATACCCTTATTTTCACAGATGCGTCAAATCAGGGTTGGGGAGCTCATTTACAAAACTTGACAGTCAGTGGCAATTGGACAGATCAAGAGAAATTACTTCATATCTATGTCCTAGAGTTAAAGGCAGTGTTTCTGGCCTTAAAAAGCTTTTAAAACAAAATTCTAGACAAAAGAGTTCTGAGAGTAACATACAGCGCCACTGTGGTCAGTTATCTGAACAAACAAGGGGAACGCACTCATGGGACATGTGTCTCCTGGTTTGGCACATCTTGGCCTACTGCAATCCTCGAAACATACTCATAAGAGCCAGAGACATTCAGGGTTGCCTCAATGTCATAGCCGACAGTCTCTCCAGGAAGGACAAAATAATTCAAACAGAATGGTCACTTTATCCTCAAATATTCAGCCTAATTTGCAAAGTTTGGCACAAACCAATGGTGGACATGTTTGCCACCAAATTGAATCACAAATTACCAATCTATGTCTCACCAGTCCCTGATGCAAATGCTATGAACATAGATGCACTGAACATATCCTGGGAGGGTCTGGACGGCTATGCCTTTTGTCCTGTAGCACTCATACCAAAAGTCATACAGGAAATGAACACCTACAGGTGCAAGATGATAGTAGTAGCACCAGGGTGGCCCAGAATGCATTGGTTTTGGGATCTAGTGAATCTGTCAACCAAACCCCCATTACAACTATCTCACTGGCCTCATCAGTTAAAACAACCATTCAGTCAGAAGTTCCATCAGAATCTCATGTATCTGAATCTGCATGTTTTGGCACCTAGACACCACTTAGAATCACTTGAATCATTCTCTGAGCAGGTGGCAGATAGAATTAAGGCACCTCAAAGACCCTCATCTAGAAGAATCTATGAGTCAAGGTGGTCCATATTTTGAACTTTGGTGCCAACAGAATCAGGTGGTCAGCTCAGAGCCTACCATCTCAGCAGAAATTTTGAATCACTTATTTGCTGTTAAAAATCTGAAGCCTGCCACTACTGCTGGCTATAGGGCTGCCATAGCTGATCATTTTGGCCAGGAGGTTAGCAAATGTTTGAATCTGAACAGACTTATTGTGAGCTTTTATTGGGATAAGCCTGGGATCTGTCTTTAGTCCTCATGGCTTTGACTAAGGCCCCTTTTGAGCCTCTAAAGGATGAATCCTGCCACAATTGTTGGCTATAGAACTGCAATAGCTAACCATTTGGGATAGTTTGGCCAGGAAGGGAGCAAGAGTTTACACTTAAATAGACTTCTTGTAAGCTTTCACAGGGACAAACCCATTGTAAATAGGGGTATTCCCTCTTGGGACCTATCTTTTGTTCTTATGTCTTTGACTAAAGCACCTTTTGAACCTTTGAAGGTTGCAAGTCTTAAGATTTTGGCTGTCAAGACTGTTTTCCTGATGGCTTTGGCATCTGGCAAAAGGAGGGGGGAGGTGCACGCTTGGACATATTCTTCCCTCAGACACAAAACCTCACTGGAAGGAGATCACTATTTCTCCTTCTCCTGCCTTCTTAGCAAAGAATCAGTTGGCTTCTGATTGCCCAGATTTGCTCAAACCAGTGGTCATTCTAGCTCTTAAACCTTTTTTGAGCTCAGACTTGACTGAGGATATGACTTTATGCCCTGTCAGAGCACTTAGATACTATCTAGACAGGACTAGTGCTTTAAGGAAGGAAAAGAATCTCTTGTTTATATCCTTTAAGGAAGGCTTTGACAGAGATTTCATGAGATCTGCTATCTCTTCTTGGATCAGACAGGCTGTCTTATTGGCTTATCAGTCATCCAACTTTGATACACAGGACCTACAGGTTAAGGCCCATGATGTTAGGTCCATGTCTGCTTCTTTAGTATTCAAGGATGGGTGTCCCTAGAGCAGATTTTAGGCTCCTGCCATTGGAAGAGCCACAACACGTTTTCTACCTTTTAAGCTATGTGTCTTGGCAGTCCACAGACCAAACAGATTACAATTAGTGGTTTCTGCTCACCATGTGATTGGCTTTGAGTATTTTCTTGCGTATTTCATATGGCTTACATACTTTACTCTTCCTTCCATACCAGTATCTTGTATGGACATATGTCTTCTTCTGGTGCAGATGGCCTCATGACTGTATTTTGTAAAACACAGAAGCCAGCTTGGGGTGCCTTCTTGCTGGATGACAGCTCCCAGCTCGATGGACCCAGAAAGCCATTCCCCACCACACAGTTATGGGTGATGGTTTAGATATAGGACAACTTTATGCTACATTGGACAAGTGTCAACTACATCAGTACATCATGAATATTCATGAGGTTAGCTATCATTACTTATATTTACAGATATTTTACAGTAATGAAAAATTCTGTTGTAGCATACTTAGCTTATCTTATCCTCTCCATCAAATGCTTTTATGGTGAACCCCATAGTCTATTAACAGGGAGGTTGCAAAACAAACCTCTCCTCCTGTTATGGTTGGAATCAAGCATTTGTGAGGATAAGGTAAGGCTATTTTATGCAATAAAATGTAACAAATTTTATTGTAATTTAACTTTTTGTAAGTTAAATACTTACCTTATCCTCACAAGGACAGACCCACCCTTCCTCCCCTCACAAGTTTGTTCTCATAAGGGACCAAAAATTAAATGAGGATCTCTCAACAAAGTCAAACCGACAATGTGTTGTGCGCATGTGCACCTATCACTAACTACGGGGTTCACCTCTCGAACAAGAATAATTTTTAAATATTCTTGTTGGTCGCCGCGTTTTGCCTCCACAAAACCAAGTAAGCATTTGTGAGGATAAGGTAAGTATTTAGCTTACAAAAAGTTAAATTACAATAAAATTTGTTACAATTTGTCCAAGAGCTTCGAATTGTGAAAACAGCCAATAGAAAATCATTTCCTGTGAATGTGACCTTTGACCCCTGCTTCAAGGTCAAGTGTGGTCATCAATCTTCCTAAAAAGGCCTTATATCCCCCTTATTATTATCTCCCGCCGGCCGGCCGGGAGATTATAAAACGCATTCCGTGCGTGTGTGCGTGTGTTCGTGTGTTATTGAGTGTGTGTCACGCTTTTATAAAGGGCTGTACATCACACTGGTTGTTTCTCCTTGGCCTTTTCAATGTTTTTGATGACCTTGTTGCTTATGTCCTTTCATTTGATGCTGTTATTTCACATCTAGGACCATAGCTAAGTGAGTAATAGCAATGGTGGCTACTTTGAGTAAAGTGCTCATAACTCCAAAACGACTGCATTTAGAGTGTTTCTGTAAAATACGTTGTTCAGCTACTTTCTCCATGCCTACAAGATGGTACCATTTTTAGGGTTCTATCTTCATAGCTAAGTGAGTAATAGCTATTTTCTGTTATTAACAATGAGCAAAATGAGTAAATTGATTTTGTCTTTGTAACTGTTACTTACAATATTGGCCTGAAATATGTTGTTCAACAACTCCTTCATGTACTATATCATGGTGAGGTGTCCAAGGTGTAGCACCATAGCTAACTGAGTAATAGCTATACTAAGTTTAACATTTGACCATTGAGCAAGTCACTTATAACTCAAAAACTATTGAATATAGAGGATTTTTGTTGAATATGTTGTTCACCTATCTTTTGGATATACTGTATTGTGAATTTTCACAGCTGTAACTCCATAGCTAACTGAGTAATAGCTACTTTGATGATAACCATAATGAGTACATGGCTTATATCTTCAAAAGTATTGGAGCTACACAATTTTGTTCCAATATGTTGTTCAGCTACTATCTCTACAGCTACAACATGGTCACTAGTTTGGAAGTGTATCTCCATAGCTAAGTGAGTAATAGCTACTTTGTCAATTTTTAATGATAACCATAATGAGTAAATGCCTTATATCTTCAAAAGTATTGTAGCTACACAATTTCTCTCAAACAAGTTGTTCATCTACTTTTTAAGTCATTCATCTACTTTTGGGAGAGCTTTCACATGGTGAAGTTTCAGACTCGTAGCTAATTACTCACCTACTGAAAATGAGTAAATGCAAATTATCTCTAAAAGTATTGCAGATAGCCAATTTTTCTCAAATAACTCATTCACCTACTTTTCGGAGAGCTGTCACTTGGTGAGGTTTCAGACCCATAGCTAATTACTCACCTACTGAAAATGAGTAAATGCGAATTATCACTAAAAGTATTGCAGATAGCCAATTTTTCTCAAATAACTCATTCACCTACTTTTGGGAGAGCTTTCACTTGGTGAAGTTTCAGACCCATAGCGAATTACTCACCTACTCAAAATGAATAAATGCGAATTATCTGTAAAAGTATTGCAGATAGCCAATTTTTCTCAAATAACTCGTTCACCTACTTTTGGGAGAGCTTTCACATGGTGAAGTTTCAGACCCATAGCTAATTACTCAGCTACTGAAAATGAGTAAATGCGAATTATCTCTAAAAGTATTGCAGATGGCCAATTTTTCTCAAATAGCTCATTCAGCTACTTTTGGGAGAACTTTCACTTGGTGAAGTTTCAGACCCATAGCTAATTACTCACCTACTCAAAATGAGTAAATGCGAATTATCACTAAAAGTATTGCAGATAGCCAATTTTTCTCAAATAACTGATTCACCTACTTTTGGGAGAGCTTTCACTTGGTGAAGTTTCAGACCCATAGCTAATTACTCACCTACTCAAAATGAGTAAATGCGAATTATCTCTGAAAAGTATTGCAGATAGCCAATTTTTTCTCAAATAACTCATTCACCTACTTTTGCAAGGGCCTTCACATAGTGAAGTTTCAGACCCATAGCTAATTACTCGCCTACTGAAAATGAGTATATGCGAATTATCTCTAGAAGTATTGCAGATGGCCAATTTTTTCTCAAATAACCCATTCACCTACTTTTGCAAGGGCCTTCACATAGTGAAGTTTCAGACCCATAGCTAATTACTCGCCTACTGAAAATGAGTATATGCGAATTATCTCTAGAAGTATTGCAGATGGCCAATTTTTCTCAAATAACTCATTCACCTACTTTTGGGAGAGCTTCAAACCAACCTGTGGAAAAGCATAGGGTAAGGGTAAGACCTTGGGCCCCTTCTTTGAGGTGGAATGAAGATATCCAAACCTTTTTAGTGCATATCTTACATGTACATAACTGGGGAATATGTACATTCAGTGGCTCTAACTATGGAATGTGGCCATTCGATGGCCAAACTCAGTAATAGCTACTTTGACTTTTTTGATTTAAATAATTTATAACAGCAAAACTATTCAATTTAAAGGAGTTTTGTCAAATATGTTGTTGACCTACTTTTTGATGTAGTGCGGCGGGAGATCATACCACAGCAGTGGTCTTGTTAATTCTAGAGGATTGACATGTGCAAACAACCTACAGGTAATCATGGCCTATGAACCTTTAGCAAGTATCAAATTTGACCTTTGACCCTTGCTTCAAGGTCAAGGGGGGGGGGGGGGGGGGGGGTTTCCACGTATTAAAAAAGCCTTTTTCTCCCTTATTATTGGTCCTAGACCTTTCAAATGTGAAAAACTATAGTAAATCAAAGCCTGTGAATCAATTTGCAAGTGTTACATTTGACCTTTGACTCCTGCTTCAAGGTTTAGTTCATATTGAAAAGGCCTTTTATCCCCACTATTATTGCTCCTTGTGCTTTGAACTTTGTTTTGTGGCCAGACTACCTCCATTTTTTGGATCAGTAGCATATTGCAAAAATAGTTCCCTGGTACCGGAAAAGTTGTATTGTTGCATACCCTAATTGAATAAGTCTGCTAACAAGAAGTGAAGTGAATGAAAACAAAACATTGCAGTTGTGCTTTAAAAAAATGATATAAAAGCCTAAAACATTCATGCTGAATTAAAAGTTTAGAATTTCTTCCATTCTTGATTTTCTACTATTTTAAATTTTCCTGTGATTACACATACTGACAATTGAGATGCGGGCTACAGCGTCCTGTTTAGTAGTAAAATAATCTTGATATCGGTCTCACAAACCCATCCTTATTTCTTGGAAGAAATGGAAACCCGAACTCTGACCCAACATTAATGTTTTACAGCAGGAAGTGTCAATTACCATTTCAGTCATGACCTTTTAAACTGTATCGTCATAGCCACATGTCCTATGTTATATGTGCATCACGTACATAATTCACACTGTGTATTGGTTAACTGGTTGACTCTCACTCCTGTGCTTATGGGTTTGAACTCATCTCTTGTAACATGGGATTCACTGAGGTCCAGTGTTGTTACATCAAACTGTGAAGTTTACTTGTGTGTTTTCCAGTCTATATGTTTCTAGGTCAGTCCATCTGACCAACACCTCACTCACATTTTAGCATCACACTATAAGTGTAGACATGTCCCCTGGTCTTGCGTCTTTCCCTTTGACCACATCTTCTGTATGACCTAGATATAACCCATGTTTTGTTCAACAGGATGAAGTTGTGGCTTCAGACCGTGAAGTCTACCTAGCTCTAGTCCCTGTGTTTTGTCCTGTATATATGTCTCTAGTCAACATCCTACTGCAGAAAGTCCAGTACCCCAGTGATGAAGAGTATGACAGCTGGAACTCAGGTAATGCTGAGAATGTTTTTTTCTCTAACCAGTGATAGACCTTGAACAAACAGATGAAACTTCATGTTTATGTAGCTTTTGCCCTCTGTTCCAAGCATATTTATTTATAAGTATCATGCTACTCGCCAAGTCAACACAAAACACCTAATTTAAACTCCACTTAGCAGAGTTTTGTCACCCATGTGTCCGTTCTCTGTATGACCAGGCTACGTCAGTGGATCAAGAACCATCCCATTTGGTTTTGTTTTAGCTGCCTCTTGCAGTCTGTCACTCGATGGAGATCAAGTGCTATAAATGTCTTTATTAGATTAAATTTACTAGTCATTATGATATTGCTGCTTCTGTCTTCAAAGGATTAAGTTAAAAGCATTATGACTTCCAATTTCAGTTTCAGATTACTTTACTTCATATTCTAAAATTGAATTAACACATGAATTACATTATTAATAGGACTTTTACTTATTTTGCAGAAGAAAAAGAATCTCACCGATGCTACAGACAAGATATATCTGATACTCTGGTAAGAGCCTTTGTTGTTCTTGATAAATGTAAAAATAGTCTGGTAAATGTAAAAATAGATACCATCTGGGGTTCAAAAGTCTGGTCAAGAGACTCAGGCAAGCGAATAATGAAAATATGTTTTATTCGAACATAAAATTTAATTGTATGTTTCAGTATAACAGAATTTTGAATGAAATATAGTTATACCTCTTTTGTTAGTTACTTAGATTATACGCTGGACTCTTGCTTGTCTGAACCCAAATTATCTGAAATCTGACTTAACCAAACATTTCTTATGTTCCCAATATTACTTCTCCTGTATCTCCCAGACTGTGCTTTTTATCTCCCGCCGGGCTTTAGCCCGGGAGGGAGATTATGAAATGATGTCTGTGTGTGCGTGCGTGCGTGCGTGTGTGCATGCGTTAGTTAGTCACGCAGATTTCTCCAAAACTACTACAGCTACAGATTTTTTGTAAATTAATTGTCCCAATGAATTTTCATGCCCTTGAAAAAATTTTTGGTTTTATTGACTTAGGCCTAAAGATAAGTGAGTAATAGCAATCATAGCTACTTTGAGTAAAGGGCTCATAACTCAAAAACTATTGCAGTAACAACTTTTTCTTCAAATATGTTGTTCAGCTACTTTGTCCTTAGCTATAAGATGGTACATAGTTTGGGGTCCCATTGCATGCCATAAGTGAGTAATAGCTATTTTCTCATTTGTAGCTAAATAACAGAAGAAGTAAATGTCAAATATCTTCAAAAGTATTGAAGTTAGGGAAATCTTTTCAAATATGTTGTCCATCTACTTTTTGGTAAGCTATCACATACTAAAGTTTCAGACCTGTTGCACCTTGGAGAGCTGAGTAATAGCTACTTTGAAATTCTGACTGGTGAGTAAAGCGATTGTAACTCCAAAACTATTGCAGTTAGAGTATTTTCCTAAAATATGTTGTTCAGCTACTTTGTCCTTAGCTATAAGATGGTACATAGTTTGGGGTTCTATTGCTTGCCATAAGTGAGTAATAGCTATTTTCTCATTTGTAGCTAAATAACAGAAGAAGTAAATGTCAAATATCTTCAGAAGTATTAAAGTTAGGGAAATCTTTTCAAATATGTTGTCCATCTACTTTTTGGTAAGCTATGACATAGTAAAGTTTCAGACCTGTTGCACCTTGGATAGCCGAGTAATAGCTACTTTGAAATTCTGACTGTTGAGTAAAGCTATTGTAACTAAAAAAGTATTGCAGTTAGAGTGTTTTCCTAAAATATGTTGTTCAGCTACTTTGTTCTTAGCTATAAGATGGTACATAGTTTGGGGTTCTATTGCTTGCCATAAGTGAGTAATAGCTATTTCCTCATTTGTAGCTAAATAACAGAAGAAGTAAATGTCAAATATCTTCAAAAGTATTAAAGTTAGGGAAATCTTTTCAAATATGTTGTCCATCTACTTTTTGGTAAGCTATGACATAGTAAAGTTTCAGACCTGTTGCACCTTGGATAGCTGAGTAATAGCTACTTTGAAATTCTGACTGTTGAGTAAAGCCATTGTAACTCCAAAACTATTGCAGTTGGAGTATTTTCCTAAAATATGTTGTTCAGCTACTTTGTCCTTAGCTATAAGATGGTACATAGTTTGGGGTCCCATTGCATGCCATAAGTGAGTAATAGCTATTTTCTCATTTGTAGCTAAATAACAGAAGAAGTAAATGTCAAATATCTTCAAAAGTATTGAAGTTAGGGAAATCTTTTCAAATATGTTGTCCATCTACTTTTTGGTAAGCTATAACATAGTAAAGTTTCAGACCTGTTGCACCTTGGATAGCTGAGTTATAGCTACTTTGAAATTCTGACTGTTGAGTAAAGCCATTGTAACTCCAAAACTATTGCAGTTAGAGTATTTTCCTAAAATATGTTGTTCAGCTACTTTGTCCTTAGCTATAAGATGGTACATAGTTTGGGGTTCTATTGCATGCCATAAGTGAGTAATAGCCATTTTGTTATTTGTAGCAAAATCATGACATAAGTAAATGTCGAATATCTTCAAAAGTATTAAAGTTAGGGAATTCTTTTCAAATATGTTATCCATCTACTTTTTCATAAGCTATCACATAGTAAAGTTTCAGATCTGTTGCACATTGGATAGCTGAGTAATAGCTACTTTGAAATTCTACAGTTGAGTAAATCCATTGTAACTCCAAAACTATTGCAGTTACAATATTTTCGTAAAATATGTTGTTCACCTACTTTGTCCTTAGCTATAAGCTGGCATGTAGTTTGGGGTTCTATTGCATGCCATAAGTGAGTAATAGCTATTTTCTTATTAGTAGCAAAATAATGACATAAGTAAATGTCAAATATCTTCAGAAGTATTAAAGTTAGGGAAATATTTTCAAATATGTTGTCCATCTTCTTTTTGGTAAGCTATCACATACTAAAGTTTCAGACCTGTTGCACCTTGGAGAGCTGAGTAATAGCTAATTTGAAATTGTGACTGTTGAGTAAATCTATTGTATCTCCAAAACTATTACAGTTACAGCTTTTTCTTCAAATATGTTGTTCAGCTACTTTGTCCTTAACTATAACATGGTATATATTTTGGGGTTGTATTGCATGCCATAAGTGAGTAATAGCTATTTTCTTATTTGTAGCAAAATAACAACATAAGTAAATGTCAAATATCTTCAGAAGTATTAAAGTTAGGGAAATATTTTGAAATATGTTATTCATCTAGTTTTTGATAACCTATCACATAGTAAAGTTTCAGACCTGTTGCACATTGGATAGCTGAGTAATACCTACTTTGAAATTCTGACTGTAGGGTAAATGCATATAGTTTGGGGTTCTATTGCATGCCATAAGTGAGTAATAGCTATTTTCTTATTTGTGGCAAAATAATGACATAATTTTTCTCAAATAACTGCTTCATCTACTTTTGGGAGAGCTTTCACATGGTGAAGTTTCAGACCCGTAGCTAATTATTCACCTACTCAAAATGAGTAAATGATAATTATCTCTAAAAGTATTGCGGATATCCAATTTTTATCAAATAACTCATTCATCTACTTTTGGGAGAACTTTCACATGGTGAAGTTCCAGACCCGTAGCTAATTACTCACCTACTCAAAATGAGTAAATGTGAATTATCCCTAAAAGTATTGGGGATATCCAATTTTTCTTAAATAACTCATTCACCTACTTTTGGAAGAGCTTTCACTTGGTGAAGTTTCAGACCCGTAGCTAATTATTCACCTACTCAAAATGAGTAAATGCTAATTATCTCTAAAAGTATTGTGGATATCCAATTTTTATCAAATTACTCGTTCATCTACTTTTGGGAGAGCTTTCACATGGTGAAGTTCCAGACCCGTAGCTAATTACTCACCTACTCAAAATGAGTAAATGTGAATTATCTGTAAAAGTATTGCAGATATCCAATTTTTCTCAAATAACTCATTCACCTACTTTTGGGAGAGCTTTTACTTGGTGAGGTTTCAGACCCGTAGCTAATTATTCACCTACTCAAAATGAGTAAATGTGAATTATCTCTAAAAGTATTGCGGATATCCAATTTTTCTCAAATAACTCATTCATCTACTTTTGGGAGGGCTTTCACATGGTGAAGTTCCAGACCCGTAGCTAATTACTCACCTACTCAAAATGAGTAAATGTGAATTATCTGTAAAAGTATTGCAGATATCCAATTTTTCTCAAATAACTCATTCACCTACTTTTGGGACAGCTTTCACTTGGTGAATTTTCAGAGCCGTAGCTAATTATTCACCTACTCAAAATGAGTAAATGCTAATTATCTCTAAAAGTATTGCGGGTATCCAATTTTTATCAAATTACTCGTTCATCTACTTTTGGGAGAGCTTTCAATTAGTGAATTTTCAGATCCGTAGCTAATTACTCACCTACTCAAAATGAGTAACTGCCTATTATCACTAAAAGTATTGCAGATAGCCAATATTTCTCAAATAACTCATTCACCTACATTTTGGAGAGCTTTCACATGCTAAATTTTTTTAATGAATTTTTTAAATAATTTTTAATGCATTAAAATTCATGAAATCATGCACTAAATCAATTATAACTTGAGAAGTATTACATTTAGAGCACCTTGTTAAAATATGTTATCTTTAGTACATCTAATTTATATGGCGGGAGATAAATGCATGCGTCAGAATGCTTGTTGTTACACGCAACCCACCTATTAGATTGATGAGTCTGACGTCAATTTGTCCATCAACATTTTCGTTTCCGGACTTTAACTCGGAAATGCTTTGTCCAATCGAATTTAAACTTGACAGGGAGATAGATCACCATCATAGCTAGGTTGCTTTCGAAATTGGTGTAATTCCATTTGTTCGTTTGTCCTTTTTTTGTCCATTTGTCTGAAAACATTTCCGTTTCTGGACTTTAACTCGGAAACGCTTTGTCCACTCAAATTCAAACTTGACAATGAGATAAATCACCCTCAGAGCTAAGTTGCCTTTGAAATTGGTGTAATTTTGTTTGTTTGTCTGTACATCAACATTTCCATTTCTGGACTCGAAAATACTTTGTCCAATTTAATTCAAACTGGACAGAGAGATAGATCACCATCATAGCTAAGTTACTTTTGAAATTGGTGTAATTCCGTCTGTTCGTTTGTCCGTTTATAGCATAGACACAGTTATGTAACCTAGATTACAAGTTTTACATTTCTTAGCACGTCTAACACATTTACCTCAACTGGGTGACCTGACATTTCTTTCCTTGTTTCTAAATTTAGTTACAGCAGTCGCTAACCTTATTGCTGCCTGTTCAACCCGCCTTTTGGGGCATCTCTGACACTGTTGTATTGTAAGCTGATTTCAGTGGGTGAAAATATACATGTCTTCCCATTTACAAAGCCAAAAATCACTCAAAATATAACATATATTGGCACCATTTACTCATCTGCGATCCTTTGTTCAACTTGAGACAGAATGCGCAAATTAAAACATATTTTAAAGTTAAAACCAAGTGGGAACCAGGATGAGGAAGTTAGTTGACACTTGTTAATCATTTAGTGACATATTCTACTTTCAATGCTAATACAATAGCAGAGTTGCACTCCTGTCTTTCTAAAACTCCAATTATCTGAACTTGCGCATTGTCTTCAAGGTATTCGGATAAATGAAACTCTTTTTTTTTCTTTGTACACCAAAAAGCAAAAAAAAAAACCCAAAAAAAATGTTGAAAAATGTTAGGTCTATTGAAGAATTTTAAGTATTGTTAAATTCTAATAAATTCAGTATGGCAGCTGCGATATTTTAAAATGACATTAAATATTTTTTATAGTTTCATCTTTTGCTGGTTATAACTGAATCAATCACAAATCTGTTTCAGATGTATGCTTATGGTTTTGTTCATGAACCTCTGTTGGGAAATCTCTGTCATCTGTTGGAGCAGATTGTGCATAATCCTGGGGATGAACCAATTAAATGGCAGGTCTGCATATTTATATTGACTTATGTTGCTTTGGTGTTGCATCGTGTACTAGACGATATATACAATGTAAATAATGCTATTTGTAAGTGTCCTTGTTCTTCAGATGATTGATCATGCTTCAGTTTAATGCATTGACTGATTATGTTGAAAAAATGATTACAGGTAAGATTTGCAAATACCTTTTGCAACATCCTTTCTTACCTTGATTTGCATTATTTTATATTTTACAGCTTTCTTTTCTGTTATTCAAGCATCTCTATTGGAGATCTTGGTGACTTAATATGCTGTCTCATGCAGGTGTTGAAGTTAAGAGTTTCCACAACAAAATCAAACTCTAAATTGGCCTTTCGTATTGACCAATATTGAAATATCATTTCAGGCCAGAAAATACATCACTTCACATCCCCTGGTGCCTCATTTACCAAAAAATAATATATGATATTTAAGAAAGATCATAAGTTTAACACAAGATTGTAGTATAAGTAATCAAATTCCCTTAAAGATCTCCAAGTAAAACTTCCAGCCTTTAAATATTGATGATCAAAGTATAAAGCAGTCGTAAAATGCAACAGCATTGGAAAAATGCTGGTTCATGAGGTATAAGAAATGACATTGAAATGAACTTTTTTGGTATTGAAATTCAAGAAGCTATATCAGTTGATATTGACTTATCGATATATGATTCCTCTCCTAATGCTGTCATTTAGTGTTTCAGAATTGTGGCTATTCTTATGTTCACTTGCGCATTTTGAATGTGGCAGTGCCATTGTATGCTAAAATATGGAACTTTAGAATTGTGGCCTTTCTTTTCTTTGCACAGAAAATCGAGGCAGTTTTGTATGCAGTGAGTTCAGTGGCTGAGAGTGTGGACCTAGAGGAATGTGTGTACCTACCGAACCTCTTCAAGTTACTCTCCTGTGTGCCATTTAACCATCAAAGACTCATCTCTACAGCCTTATATCTCATTGGTAAGCATAAAACTTGTCATAACAACTAATGTTAAAATGCATACACTTTTCAACACCTTCTTATTCTCTTTCTTGGTAAGTGTCAAATAAAGATACAGATACTAATACACTCAAAAAAAAACAAATAATAAAAAATTCTGAAAAAAGGTAAATAAAAAAATAAATAAATAATTTGTCTGAAATTGCTGAACATTACTGATTAAATATGTTTCATCCATATAAGGTCAAATTTAATGAAAATACTTCCCAAGCCTATTAAGGTCAATAAAAATAGAAAGAAAATTTGAAAAATGGTCATAAAAGTACTTTAAAAATAAGGCAGCTGTGATACTTGTGTATGGTGCTCCACTGATCATAAAATCTGGTAATAAGGATGTGAGTGAGAAACAGCTGAATGTGAGACATGTTGGGGACACCTGAAACCAGGATAGTGTGGGGCATGCAAATGCTGGCATGTAAGGTTTAGTTCTCCCCAAAACATGTCATTTCATTTGTACATAAAGCTGTCACCTGAGCAAACACTGTTATGATGCAAGCCAGGACTTAATGGATATTGTCACTGACAAAGATGGTGACAGTTTGATCACTGGCAACTGGGATATAATTTCTGTTGTATCAGAGGTTATCATGCTGACTTCAGTGATTCTTTGCAGAGTTCATAGAAATAGAAACAAGAATGACACTCCAAATTTTAACTGAGTAGAGGAAGACAAACGGAAGCCCAAAACCTTCTCACAGTGACAGCCTTCCAGACCGCACACAATCATATCAATTTCCAGGGCAAGTGCTCAAACACAGAGAGGCTAGCAGCAGCTGTGTCCTGAAATGATGAAAAGTATGAGAGACCTAGTTGACTCACTTTGTGCACAATTTGCAAAGTAATGCTGTTTGTATAGAGAATACTCACAGAGATTGTGGAGTGCATTTAACTTCTAAATATTCACCAGCAAATTTTTCTCACTCTATACAAAAATTAAAGAACTGCCTAAACGATATTCAAAATTTCATGTTCACAAATAACTTAAAACTGAACCCTGACAAAACCAAGTTTATTCTGATAAGCTCCAAAAGCAACTGTAAACAACTGCTTCCTCACTTTCCAATCAATATTCTTGGTAATCAGGTCTCACCAGCACAAACTATCAGGAACCTCAGACTGGTGTTCGATTCCAATTTCACATTCTCAGACCATTTGTCACAGGTCATAAAGTCCACCAGAGTTCACGCAAGAGACCTCTACAGAATTCTTCCCCTTCTAAACCTAAAAACATCAGTTCTTTTAACAAATCCTTGGGTGAGCAGCAGATTGGACCATTGCAATTCCCTGTTCTTATCACTCACTGATTTTGAGTTAAGGTGATTGCAGTTAGTCCAAAACTTACTCTGCAGGTTTGTCACCTGTTTCTCTAAATTCTCTCACATTACCCCTCAACTGAAAAAACTCCATTGGATCCCAGTCAAATACAGGGTACAATTTAAAATAGGCTTCATTACATACAAAATTCTGGACCAAGGTCAACCAGTTTATCTAAGAGAATTAATTCATTCCTACACCTCTTCCAGAAATACAAGGCGAAGTTCCCCCAAACTTTAGTTCCTTCATACCCCCACTATCGACCATAAAGTTCATAAATCAATCAAACACTTTTCTAATTCTTTCAGTCACTACGCCCCAGTTCTTTGGAACTCTTTTCCCTTCCAAATAAGAAATAGCCCCTCTGTCGCATCTTTCAGGAAACGCCTCAAAACCCACCTCTTCAACTCCAGTTTCCCAACTGTGTCTCATTCCCTCTTGGTCACACCCACAACTCCGGATTACTGACCTTGAACGCCCTTTTTGTTAACCTAGCACACTGAGTTCCTCTCTGTGGGGAAGATATTGCGTGTGCAAAGCAGATTAGATTAGATTGAAAATCAAATAAAATTTATGTATGATGACAATGTTATTTTTATCTCCCGCCGGGCTTTAGCCCGGGAGGGAGATTATGAAATGATGTCCGTGTGTGCGTGCGTGTGTGTGTGCGTGTGTGCATGCTTGCGTTAGTTAGTCACGCAGATTTCTCCAAAACTGCTATAGCTACAGATTTTTTGTAAATTAATTTTCATGCCCTTGAATTTTTTTTTGGTTTTATTGACTTAGGCCTAAAGATAAGTGAGTAATAGCAATCTTAGCTACTTTGAGTAAAGGGCTCATAACTCAAAAACTATTGCAGTAACAAGTTTTTCTTCAACTATGTTGTTCAGCTACTTTGTCCTTAGCTATAAGATGGTACATAGTTTGGGGTCCCATTGCATGCCATAAGTGAGTAATAGTTATTTTCTCATTTGTAGCTAAATAACAGAAGAAGTAAATGTCAAATATCTTCAAAAGTATTGAAGTTAGGGAAATCTTTTCAAATATGTTGTCCATCTTCTTTTTGGTAAGCTATCACATACTAAAGTTTCAGACCTGTTGCACCTTGGATACCTGAGTAATAGCTACTTTGAAATTCTGACTGTTGAGTAAAGTCATTGTAACTCCAAAACTATTGCAGTTGGAGTATTTTCCTAAAATATGTTGTTCAGCTACTTTGTTCTTAGCTATAAGATGGTACATAGTTTGGGGTTCTATTGCTTGCCATAAGTGAGTAATAGCTATTTTCTCATTTGTAGCTAAATAACAGAAGAAGTAAATGTCAAATATCTTCAAAAGTATTGAAGTTAGGGAAATCTTTTCAAATACTGTATAAGTGGTTATTTTCGCGTGGAATTAATTTTCGCTATATTCGCGAGTGACTACAAAACGCGAAAATAACTTCTAGCCAATATTTATCAGAACCAGTCTAGCGTGAGCGATAATACAAGATCGTGCAAGATATAATATTTGACACTGCCACGGAAACAATAAATTCCATTGCTTTATCAAATGTACCATTCACAGAAACGCCTAACTTCTTTGATCTTTCTCACCAATAGGGAGGGATTAATTCAATTACACGACCCCGCTACACAACTTCTTTGATAATGCGCCGATCAATGAAAGTGTGTTCGATTGGGTTTCGTAAATTTATAATCTCCCAGAGTAGGTTCACACACTGACAACGTGTATAAAAGAAAAGACGTCAACTATGCATTTCCAGTCAAACCAGCAGAAGTCCGCGTAATATTTTCATTTGAACATGTTGTTAGTTTGGGCGATAATTGAATATATTTCACCGCGAAAATAAATTCTCGCGAACCAGGCCTACAGTGTACATTCGCGAACTTAAGTACCCGCGAAAAAAAACACTTATACAGTATGTTGCCCATCTACTTTTTGGTAAGCTATGACATAGTAAAGTTTCAGACCTGTTGCACCTTGGATAGCTGAGTAATAGCTACTTTGAAATTCTGACTGTTGAGTAAAGCCATTGTAACTCCAAAACTATTGCAGTTAGAGTATTTTCCTAAAATATGTTGTTCAGCTACTTTGTTCTTAGCTATAAGATGGTACATAGTTTGGGGTTCTATTGCATGCCATAAGTGAGTAATAGCTATTTTGTTATTTGTAGCAAAATCATGACATAAGTAGATGTCAAATATCTTCAAAAGTATTAAAGTTAGGGAATTCTTGTCAAATATGTTATCCATCTACTTTTTCATAAGCTATCACATAGTAAAGTTTCGGATCTGTTGCACATTGGATAGCTGAGTAATAGCTACTTTGAAATTCTACAGTTGAGTAAATCCATTGTGTTTCACACCCGTAGTTAATTATTCACCTACTCAAAATGAGTAAATGCGAATTATCTCTACAAGTATTGCAGATAGCCAGTATTTCTGAAATAACTCATTCACATACATTTTGGAGAGCTTTCAATTAGTGAATTTGCAGATCCGTAGCTAATTACTCACCTACTCAAAATGAGTAACTGCCTATTATCACTAAAAGTATTGCAGATAGCCAATATTTCTCAGATAACTCATTCACCTACATTTTGGAGAGCTTTCACATGCTAAATTTTTTTAACGAATTTTTAAAATAATTTTTAATGCATTAAAATTCATGAAATCATGCACTAAATCAATTATAACTTGAAAAGTATTACATTTAGAGCACCTTCTTAAAATATGTTATCTTTAGTACATCTAATTTATATGGCGGGAGATAAATGCATGCGTCAGAATGCTTGTTATAACATATTTTGATTCTCATATTGTGAGGTGAATTACCTATTATGTTCATCACTATATTTTTTGTTGATGTTTAAATTATCAGCTCTTGGTACTTCATGTCCATATGTCATTTTATCTCCTGTGCTTTTGAACATAGCAATGTATGACTTAATGACTTTAATATTTATTTATTACTATCAGTATACTCAAACAAGCTCCAGCAGCATCATTCTGGTTCAAGTATTTGTTTTGTGTGTTTTCAGTACAATTTTCTAGCTTTGTACCATTCTATCCTAGGTGCTTATGCAGAGTGGATCAGCAGTCACTCTGAGGTGCTAAGTCATGTGGTTCCTCTGTTGATGCAAGGCATAACAAACAGCCAGCTTGCACAGTCAGCAACTCTAGCATTAAAGGATGTTGTGAGGGAAAATCAGCAGCATTTAAAGCCATATGTTGGAACCATTTTATCAACTGGTCAACAAGTCCTGCAGAGTGGGGAACTTAAGGTAAAATTTCCAAGCAAACATTTAGAAGAATTCAAAATGTGCCTTTGGCTTGCAAGCACATTATATTACCCAGTAGTGGTCTTGTTAATGTTAATGGTGAGATTGTTATCTACAACAGAAAATAATGGGGTCATCGCACTAACAACAGAAAAATAAACAGTCAGGAATTTAATACCTCAGAGGTAATTAAAATAATAAGGAAATGCTAATTGGGGAGAGTGGAAATATTTTTATACAATTAAATTTTATTCCGTCAATTCATCAAATGCATTAGTTCAGGGTGCTGCCAGTCTTGCTAAACAGAAAAAAAATGTCTTGAGGTGGGCTCTGATGGGGACTAGAACTGTCCTGTTTACTTGCACAGTGAATATTCGGGAGAGGTGATAGCAGGTCATTAATATAGGTTCTACTGTACCATTGTTTGTTGCAACAGAATGGCATAAAATGTGATAAGTTAATATTTTAACAAGGTGTAATATATATTAGATTAAGTTTAAATCTAATGTTGAAACACAACAGGAAATTATGTAAGACTAGTACCTGCTTACTTGTTTTTGCCCCATAAAGTACCTCAAAAGTGACTCGAAAATAATACCTGATGTTTTACTTCCACGAGTTATATGCACAGGGTATCTACTGTATTCACTTTTGGTTCTGAAGAGTATCATGATGTAGTGTGTAACTAACTTCCTTGCCAAGTAGAAATAACTGCAGGTTGTCATCAATACCTGTTGGTTAACAGTTCAGACTTTTTAAATATTATATATATTTTTTCTCCCATTTATGCTTACATACCTGGAAGTTGGTAGTTTGCTACTTTCTGGACTATGTTACTGCTTTCTTGTCCTTGTATTGAATAAAACAGAGATAATGAGTTGTTGAGAAGTTCAAGATCTTGCACATGACAAATTACAAGAATTCCACTCAAAATGCAGTTCAGAATCTTGACCACTTAATTTATATTTCTGTCTTCCATCAGAAAAATTGGCTGCCAATGATTTATGATCTGTCCACTGTGCAATGTGCAGTGTGTAAAAGCTGACATACAAGCCACATAAATCAATCTTTTTCTACTTTTCATAGCCTCGTGATGAAGTGCGGCTAGTGTCCTGTTTGGGGTATGTGCTCTCAGTATGTCCAGTCCAGCAGATCATGGAATACCTCAACATCCTCCTAGCTCCCCACATTGATCAGCTACAGAAAATTGCACAGGAAGAGGTAACCACATTGACTGTGTGTGTGGCTTGTACAAATATTCAATTTGATCTATGTTCCGTTCTGAATTTGTTAATGTGTATCAGTGGTTTCTTTGTACACGTACTGTGTTGATGCAGTAGTACCAGGGTATTTACTTAAAAACTTAAAATTGGTTGCAATGTCCCAACACTGAGTTTTCTTTTATTTGACAACCATCTTGCAAAACAAATATGCTTACAGCAAACCTAGAGTTCAAAGGTACATGACTTTAGGAAAACAAAACTTTACATAGGACTATTTTGTTGACTTACTTTAGATAACAAAAAAATATTCTCACACTATAATTCTATGACAAGAAAACCCTGGATTTCCCAAATAATAATGTTGGTATTATAGGTTTTATGGTCTCGAATGAAGGCTATTTTTTTGCGTATTGAAGGTTAGCCCAATACACAAGACCACAATTCAGCTGAAGTTGAACATGTTGTCTTGGCTATTTACTTCACTGAATATCAACTGGGAAAAGGACGAAGAACCAGAATCTCAAAAGGGAGAGAGTAAACAAGTGGAACAGCCACAGCCTGTAAGTGTATCTACATAAAAAGCTTTGAGACATATACAGTAGATTTTGTATAAATAGAACCACTGTAAGTAGAATTGTAAACAGGAGGATAAGTCATATAGCTTAATCATCCCTTGTGTCTTTACTGTCAGCAGTTGTAGTAAATATGCAAACAGGATATTTTCAACCAGAGTTAAATTTGGACTTTGTTATTGCCATTCAAACTCTCTTACCACTTTTCTATATGCTGTGAATATTAAAAATGGGAATACAGTATAAATTAGTATGAAAGTTATGGGATATATATTGTTAACGCTCGACGATAGGAGAGGGTTATTGTGATCAGTTTGTTTCTGTCTGTCTGTCTGTCTGTCTGTCTGTCTGTGTGTCTATGTGTCTGTCTGTCTGTCTGTGTGTCTGTCTGTCTGTGTGTCTGTCTGTCTGTCTGTCTGTCCGTTTTGCCCTTATAACTCAAAAACTATAACATCAATCGAGCTCAAATTTGGTGGGCACGTATTTCATGGGGTACAGACGGATTCTTCCAAATTTGGTATAATTTGTTTGAAAATTAAAGTCAGGAGACAGGTTTTTAAATTTTTAATTGGGCGTATACAGTGAAACCTGCTTGTCTTCAAAAATCAATATCATGACAGGATTTCTTTCTCATGAATTTGTGTCCAATCAGGTTTTTTCTGTGGCTGTGAGTGTAATGTGTAGAACTTGTAATGTCATGGTTGGGGTTCAATACCAGTCAATTCTGGATTTTTTTTTAATTTCTGTTTTTAGGCTTTTTTAGCAATTTCTTTTAAAGGTTTTTTAAAAGAAAAGAAAAAAAATTAAAACAGCATTTGAAATTTTGCTGTTCAAAAAAACTTTAACCAAGATGAGGTGTCCAACTTGACAGATAATGATTTTCAATTTGGCATATACAGAGAAGTCTGATTTTCTTTATCACATAAGTAAAAAATCAATATATCGCTGTCTGATGATGTCATTACTTAATGATGTCACAATGCAGTTGTCATTGTGAGGTCACAAACCCTAGCTTGTGATACTTGCTGTCTTTAAGTAAAAATATTTCTTCTCATTAAATTTATGTTTTGAAATTGACTTAAAGATAATAAATAGGGAGGTGGTGTATTCGTCATGTTTATTTATTTCTGTTTTCTTGTTTGTTTCAATTTCTTCACAGTCCATCACAAAAAATTTACCCTGAGTGATTTTCACCAAAAAGTGGCTTTTAAGTTAAAAGTTTTAACCAATATTTTTATTGCGTAAAATAGCCTTACCTTATCCTCACAAGTGCTTGGTTTGGTTTTGTGGAGCAAAACGTATCGACCGACAAGAATTTTTTAAGGAATATTCTTGTCACAAGAGGTGACCCCTTTGTCTGCGCATGTCCGCGCTTGCGCAGTAGTCGTTGTCGACAGACGATTGTCGAGAGATCTTCATTATATTTTTGGTCGATATGGGAGCAACACGTACTTTTCCTTATTATCGTCCATTCACGGATGAAAATCTATGAAGTTTTGAAGCGTGCAAGCGTGCACCTACCTGTAGTTGTCCATTATTCGACTGGTACTACCACTATTCTGCCTCCCTTGTCCTGAAAAGGGTCAGAATAAGATGTGCAAGAAGATGTTGCTGTAAAGTCTTCAGTGGAAGACGTGTATATCTTCAGCTGTACTCACCCATTATTCGACTGGAACTACCTCCGTGTCAATGAAAGGTATGCAGAGAAGAGCTCCCGTAGTTTTCAGTGGAAAACTGCTTTATTGTCCCTTAATTGATGGCAGAACATGAGTATTAGCGTATGCTCGAAAACAAAAAGAATGCAGTTGTCTTTGCAACGGAGGTCGTAGATTCTTTACTGTGGGTGGAGCGCCACTCTGGTACAGTAACAGGTCTCCCTCCAAAAGAACGACTACAGAAGCATATCCACTGATCCTTGCAGTTATTATTTTGCTTCCCAGCAGGTACAGTGGACTTCCTGCTTATCAAGACATGAAAATATGGACAGATTACCTTCCTTTGCTGTAAATTTGGATGAAGATCCAACAGACATCTTTGGGGCAGTATGTGCACTGCTTGTCTGTTCAGCCCTGTTGAAGAATTGCAATAACTATTTACTAGATAATAAAACCTTCCTATGGCCATGTCTCCATTGGAAAGAATACTGTGACTTTTGAGTTCTTCTGCAAACTCAACGAAGATCAAACTGGCTAGATGAGATATGGTGTTGAAGTCCTTGCTTCCAACTTTTACGAGTGTATTTTGCACAGTATATACAGGAATTTGTCCTACTAACCACAAAAGATCGTCGTACCACTCTGCCTAGTTTACCAGGACAGAGGGATACAGAAGAACGTGGCTACATTAATGCAAGTCACCATGGAGGCTCTTCTTGCAGAAGTACTGGCAGTGATGGGAGATTTTCATTGCCATCCCAGAGTTATGCGAATCTTGAGACGGAGTTGTCGAATTACTCCCCAATCGAATTCGCCAATGCCTGTACTACCCACAATGCAAAGCGATGACGTCAGACAGGAAAACATGGCTACAATATAAATACCGCTAGAATTCTTCTGGCTAGCGCTTCAAAGAGCGATTCATCCACTCAACAATTGCAGAACTACAGGTTCCTATGGCAGTTTATTTCTTGTGTAGAAACTCGGCTAATGACGACCTGTGATAGATCTCAGTGTCCTGAATTGATTTACGACTTCAACGGTCATTGCCCACGAGTGAAGTTCGTTTACTATGTCAATAAATACCTGCTTGTCGCCTCATTTAAACTGGAGGCAGCAGAAATTATTAGAAATTCGGTTACAAAAGATGCGTTCTTCTATGTACCGACTCACCAAGATTTCAACATCTACTTCTGTTTAATGTACACGATCAAACCTATCAGTTTAAAAGCAATATGAAATTCGGGTTAGCGACCCCTCTACAGTATCATGCGCGTAATAAAGAGGCAAATCTCATTCTTCAGTCTCACGGAATAGGAGTTCACCATATACCTGGACCACTGGTTGTTAAGTGTATGTAGAAGACACCAGTATTGGGTTCAAATCAAAGAACTCATCCAATTATTCAACAACTGGGCTTCGTGATATCGATTTCCTAGGTTACCACTGCATTTTGGTACCAGGAGATTTCTTTAACCTTATACCTAGACTACTGGTTGTTTAGTGTACGTAAAAGACACCAGTATTGGGTTCAAACCAAAGAACTCATCCAATTATGCATCAACTGGGCTTCGTGATATCGATTTCCTGGGTTACCACTACATTTTGGTACCAGGAAATGTCTTTCTACCTCGAAAAAATTAAATACCTGAGAATCTATTCAAGTCATGGCGATCTCATCACAGTTAACCCCAAGGTTGCTTATATCCCAGGTAGGGATACTAGCATCTTTGGAAAAGGCTATACCAATGGGTCAGTTATGTATGTGACTTTCAGTGGTATCTAGAAAAAACTGGCAATATCTCCAGTCACTAGTTGTGAGAATTCCTGTTTCTAATCCTTCTGAAAAAGCATATTCACTGGTGGAAAATGCCAAAAAATGGGAAATAGGATGCCTTTTCTATACACAGGTACACAATTCCCTTATTTTCGTAGATGCATTAAACCAGGGTTGATGATCCCATCTATAAGCATCACAGTCAGTGGCTTTTGGACAGTTAAAATGTATATTTTACATTTCAAGGTCATACAGCTGAAGGCAGTGTGTTCAGCCCTTAAAAGCCTTCAAGACAAATTCCACACAAAAGAATTCTGATAGCATCAGACAACACCACTGTGTTCGGTTATCTGAACAAACAGGGGGGGGGGGGGGGGGGGGGGAGCGTATACCTCCTAGTTTGGCGCAGCTTGGCCTACTGCAATCCTTGAAATATACTCATAACAGACATATTCTTGGTTGCTTAAAGGTCATACTCAACATATCTCCAGAAGGGATAAAGGTTTGGCGCATCCTGGCCTACTACAATCCTTGAAATATACTCTTAAGAGACAGAAATATTCTGGGGTTACTTAAATGTCATACTCAATGATCCCTACAGAAGGGACAAAAGTAATATGTACAGAATGGTTCTTACTCCCTTTATGGTTCTAGACAACGGGCAAGTTTGGCACAAATCAACAATAGGTGTTTTATGCAGGTATGCTGCATCTTGGCCTACTGCAATCCTTGAAATATTCTCATATGAGCCAGATATATTCAGGGTTGCCTAGATGTCATGACAGCCTCTCCTCAAAGAACGAAATAATACAGACAGGAGAGTCTTCATCTTTAATATTCTATTTGATTTACATAGTTTGTCAAATACCAATGGTAGAGATGTTTGCCACCAATATGAGTCACAAACTTCCATTCTGTGTTGCCAGTCCCGGATGCATATGCTCTGAACATAGATGAATTAAACATCTTGTTGGAGGTTCTGGACTGCTAGGCCTTTTGTCCTATACCACTTATTCCAAAAAGTCATTGAACAAGTGAACACCAGGTGCAAATGATTGTAGTGGCCCCTTGGTGGCCCATGATGCATTGGCTTTGGGGTCTGGTGAGTCATTCAACCAAACCTCCATTACAGCTACTTCACTGGTCTCAAAAACAGTCATTCAGTCAGAAATACCATCTAAATCTGTTGCATTGGCACCTTCATGCTTGGCACCTTAACACCACTCAGAATCTCTTATATCATTCTCTGGGCAAGGGATAGAGAGATTTAGGGCATCTCAAGGACCCTCATCTTGGGATGTATGAGTCATGATGGACCATTTTGAGCTCTGGTACCCACAGAATAAGGTGGCCATCTCAGAGCCTACGGTCTCAAATATACCAGATTTTGATCCATTTTCTTGCAAAAATCTGAAACCTGTCACTATTATTGGCTTTGCAGCAGCCATAGCTGATCATTTACATTTTTTGTGCAGGAGTTGAGCCAAAGCCTGCATCTTTATAGGCCTATTGCAAGTGTTATAGAGAGAAGCCCACTGCTAACAGAGGTGCAGCATCAAGGGATTTGCCTTTGCTTCTGTTGGTTTTCACAAAAGGCTCCTTATTAACCTTTAAAAGGAGGTCAGTCTAAAAAAGTTTGACTTGCAAGACTGGTGCAATGCCATTGGAAGTGTATTCTGGGACTTTGGCTCCTTCAGACACAAGCCTCATAGGAAGGAGTTTACAGTTCTCCCTCCTACCTACCTTTTCAGCAAGGACCAATTAGCCTCAGTTGGTCTAGATTGCCTCCAGTGGTCACTTCAGCTCTAGATCATTCCTGAACTCAAATTGCCTGGACACATGATTCGTTGTCCTCTTACAACACTTAGATCCTTCTTGGACAGGACTACTGCTTGGAGAAAAGGGAAAGTCTCTTTCTCCTGCCTTTTAGCAAGAATCAGTTGGCTTCTGATGGCCCAGATGGCTCAAACCAGTGGTCATTCCAGCTCACAAACCTTTCTTGAGCTGATGTTGGACTGATGTTGTGACACTCTGCTCTCTTACAGTACTTAGTTACTATCAGGACAGTACAAGTACTTCAAGGAGGGGAAGAATCTTGCTCATATCTTTTAAGGAAGGCTTGATGGAGATATCTTGAGTTCTGCTATCTCTTCCTGGATCAATCTGGCTGCTTGATTAGATTGCCAGTCCTTTAACTTTGATTCTCAGAATCTATACTTTGAGACACATATTAGATCCATGGCTGCCCTTTTTACTTTCCAAGAGTGGGGTCTTACCTGAGCAGAGATCAAACTCTTGTTATTGGAAGAACCACAATTCTTTACTACATTCTACTCGAAGATGTAGCTTGGCAATCCCATGACCAGTCCATGAACAAATTGGGCCTTGTGGATTCACCTCAGCATGTAGTCAATTTTTGTGTATTTATACATGTTATTGATATGACTCACATATTTATGTTCTCTCCAGTTATACAAGTCTTGTGTCACTGACATATGTCTTTCTTGGCTTACATATGGCCCCATATCTGCAGTTTATGCAGTTCAGTTTGCCTGCTTGGAGATATTCTCATTGTCACATGATGACATCTTGTTTCGGGAGTCATGCAGACATCTCCGGCCAATACTGGGTGATGGTTAATACTGCTATATGATTTGTTGTAAAATTATCTACAACAGCAACAGCAACAACAATGACTACCACATCATGGATCTCTTGTTGGGGTTAGCAAATTACTTATCTGTGTTGAAGAAGTAATATATAACCTAAGATGTGGATTATGGAAGCTTATCTTATCCTCTTATCAGTGCTTTATTTGGTGACCCCTTGTCTGACAATCATCTAACAGTGTGGCCAAAACAAATACCCTCCACCTGTTATGGTTGTATTCAAGCACTTGTGAGGATAAGGTAAGGCTATTTTACGCAATAAAATGTAACAAATTTTATTGTAATTTAACTTTTTACAAGTTAAATACTTACCTTATCCTCACAAGGATAAACCCACCCTACCTCCCCGCATAATTTGTTTTGCTGGGGACCAAAAATACAATGAAGATCTCTCGACAATCGTCTGTCGACAACGACTACTGCGCAAGCGCGGACATGCGCAGACAAAGGGGTCACCTCTTGTGACAAGAATATTCCTTAAAAAATTCTTGTCGGTCGATACGTTTTGCTCCACAAAACCAAACCAAGCACTTGTGAGGATAAGGTAAGTATTTAACTTGTAAAAAGTTAAATTACAATAAAATTTGTTACATTTTACCTCTACTAGGAGTTTATGTTTTTGTGTGCTTTTTGTCTATTTGTCTGTCTGTGTTTGGTGTTTAGATTACTCCAGAACTAATGAACAGATCTTTATTAAAAATTTTGTGGGTAAGACCTGGTCAAAGGAAGAATTAAGTTGCTAATTTTTGGGAAAGACCTGGATCATATTTTGGATACATAAAAATCATGAATTTTCATAGGTCCCTTTTCAATGTATTTTAATGATTTTAGCTTTCTACTTGATATTTCTTCAAAAGTAATGAATAAATTTTGATGTTAAATTTTAAGTAGGAAGGGGCTAGCCATGGGAAGGAGTGATTACGTTTTAGGAAAAATCCAGTTAATATTCTGGATACCAATAAGCCTCCAAAATTTATGGAAATGCCACCATGGTGTATGTGTGTTATACTTTGTAACACTTGTGAGACTGGTCACACCGAGTCGAGCGTTTTGCTCTCTCTGAGTGCATCTTGTTTGTATATGTCATTGATAAATAATAAAAGCCACAATTCTAAATATATTTGGTGATGTTAACTGACACTGCCTCAACTGGAATGTGATTCCCAATATTGTACTCATAAGCTTGAATTGTTCAAACTGCTGTATAACTGTTCCATCATTCAAGGGTGACAATTTCTTCAGGGCATTAGATACTTGTCAAATGCTATAGTTCCTGGCTATAAAAAAGGCTGTGAGTCCTCAAGTTCCTTTTACTTACTAAAATAGATTCACTAAATGATTTATTATTTCTTGTTTACAGATTCTACTCATCTTAGAACAGTTTTTGCCGTTATTGCATACAAAGCTGTACAAGTACCTCTGTGATTCTTCCATCATTGAGGTGAGAGCTTACTTATTGAATTTCAACAGTTGTTTCAAAAACATTATTGAATATTTTCCTTAATGAATACCTGATTCATAGAAAAATGTCTGTTATACTTAGCAGTTTAATTCTACATGTAAATCTAAAAGCCAAATTTAAGTTACATTATAATAATACAGAATATGATTAAAAGTACTTTGTTGATACAAAATGTTTTCTGGTCACTGGAAAGCTTTTTTATTTTAAATTCTGTGAGTTATGAGGGAAACTTGACTATTGATCTGACTTTTCACGATTTAGTTCTATTTGTAGTGTGTCTGTGACATGTTGAAGCGTGCTGTAAAGACTTTGCTGAGTGAGACTTCATCACTGTACAACAATTTAGCTCATTTATTGATGCAGATGTTTCATGCCTGTCCAAACCATAGTATTCTAGACTTGGCCAAACAGGTGCGAAACATGTTTTGTCCTCAGTACGCTGTACCTTATGACAGATAACTTGTGGCAAGTTATAGTGACCTCTTTGGTGTAAAACAATTTAGGTCAATCACTGATGCCGATGTGTGAATTATACCCAAACCACATTATTCTATAGGTGACTAAACGGGTGAGAAACATGTTTTTCCCCAGTTACCTGTAGTTTAATTACTATAGTTTGTTATAATTTATGTGTGTTGTCTCTGTTCATGTTAGATTTCTTCAGCAAGTTTTTATGATGTAGCTCTGCTGATGCCTTGAAACTAAATGTGGCTATTTTGTCTTGCATGTAGCAGCACCATGTTCAGTAGATATACATGTACATATTCTTGAGATAATCTACCATAAATTACTCTTTTTAATTGTGAACAAAATTGAAACTAATTGTAATATCTACATAGCCAGTCAGACATAAAATACCCAACTGATCAAATTAAAGTTAAAATGTCACAACCTATTGTACTTGTGTTGATTGATATTAAATGTGAAGTCAAGTACAAAATCTTGTGGTCATCGTGTTGATAGTTTTTGCATAATCTTGTAGGGAGGGAAACTGGAGCATCTGTCAAGAATATTTCTCAATATATATTTTTATAAGTAGTATTTTATTATAAATGTTAACAGATATAAGAATACTTGGCCTCTAGTTATCTGACCCGTTATCTCAGGTGACTGACTTTGTCTGATTACTGTTATTATTGTATCCCCGGACGAAAGTCGGGGATACTTAGGATTCAGTACGGTCACGCCGCCGCCGCAGAGATTTCCTTTTGGACGCGATAACTTAAAAAATAATTTAGTTAGAACTTTCAAATTTGGTATGTGGGTAGATATGGGCAATGCCATGAACGCTATTGTTTTGTGACCTTGACCTTCAATCTCAAGGTCACTGGTGTCCACTTAAAGGTCAGATTTTGGCCATTTTTATGTCAGCTGACTTGTCAGTCAGCTGACATTATGTCATCACTCTGCGGCGTGGGCGTCCGCGTCCGCGTGAACAACTTCTTCTCCAAAACTACAAGGCCTAGGGCATGCTGTTTTTTATGTCAGTCAGCTGACATTATGTCATCACTCTGCGGCGTGGGCGTACGCGTACGCGTGAACAACTTCTTCTCCAAAACTACAAGGCCTAGAGACATGCCGTTTTTTTTAAAAGATACCTTATCTATCGAGGATGAAAAATTGTTCAAGGCATGCAAATCTGTCTGTTCGTCTGTTTGCTAGAGACATTACAAGGGGGGTACCCCCACCAAAAGTGTGAAAATTTCAACTTTTTATCACAATTTTCTCAGTGACTATTGCAGGGATTTCTCTCATATCTTGCATATATGTACTAGGCCAGAGGTAGATTCTCTTGTGTGAGTATGAGACCTGGATCTGTCTTACTTTTTTTTTAATAAATTTTTTTAATAATTTTTAATGCATTAAAATTCATGAAATCATGCACTAAATCACTTATAACTTGAAAAGTGTTGCATTTACAGCATTTTGTGAAAATATGTTGTTCAGCTACTTTTTTCATAGCTACAATATGGTGAGTAAGTTGGGTGTCTGTCTCAATAGCTAAGTGAGTAATAGCTACTTTTGGGCTTTTCAGTAACTTCCATTATGAGTAAAATCACTTGTAACTTAAAACTATTGCATTTAGAGAATTTCGTATAAATATGTTATTCAGCTACTTTTGGGCCAGCTATAACATAGTGAAATTTCAGACCTGTAGCTCATGGCATAGCTGAGTAATAGCTACTTTTAGGTTATCACTGTTGAGTAAATCGCTTATAACTTGAAAACTATTGCATTTAGAGAATTTCGTATAAATATGTTATTCAGCTACTTTTGGGTCAGCTATAACATAGTAAAATTTCAGACCTGTAGCTCATGGCATAGCTGAGTAATAGCTACTTTTAGGTTATCACTGTTGAGTAAATCACTTATAACTTGAAAAGTGTTGCATTTAGAGCATTTTGTTAAAATATGTTATTCAGCTACTTTTTTCATAGCTACAATATGGTGAGTAAGTTGGGTGCCTGTCTCAATAGCTAAGTGAGTAATAGCTACTTTTGGGCTTTTCAGTAACTTCCATCATGAGTAAAATCACTTGTAACTTAAAAACTATTGCATTTAGAGAATTTCGTATAAATATGTTATTCAGCTACTTTTGGGCCAGCTATAACATAGTAAAATTTCAGACCTGTAGCTCATGGCATAGCTGAGTAATAGCTCCTTTTAGGTTATCACTGTTGAGTAAATCACTTATAACTTGAAAACTATTGCATTTAGAGTATTTTGTTTCAATATGTTATTCACCTATTTTGGGGTCAGCTATAACATAGTGAAGTTTCAGACCTGTGGCTCATTTCATAGCTGAGTAATAGCTACTTTGAAGTTCTCACTGTTGAGTAAATCAGTTATAATTGGAAAACTATTGCATTTACAGAAATTTGTGCAAATATGTTATTCAGCTACTTTTGGGTCAGCTATAACATAGTGAAATTATAGACCTATAGCTCATGGCACAACTGAGCAATAGCTATTCTCAGGTACTGACTGTTGAGTAAATCAGCTATAACTTGAAAAATATTGCATTTGGAGTATTTTGTTAAAATATATTGTTCACCTACTTTTGGGTCAGCTATAACATAGTGAAATTACAGACCTATAGCTCATGGCATAGCGGAGCAATAGCTATTTTCAGGTTCTCACTATTGAGTAAATCAGTTGTAGCTTGAAAACTATTGCATTTACAGTAGTTTGCTTAAATATGTTGTTCACCTACTTTTGGGTCAGCTATAACATAGTGAAATTATAGACCTATAGCTCATGGCACAACTGAGCAATAGCTATTCTCAGGTACTGACTGTTGAGTAAATCAGCTATAACTTGAAAAATATTGCATTTGGAGTATTTTGTTAAAATATATTGTTCACCTACTTTTGGGTCAGCTATAACATAGTGAAATTACAGACCTATAGCTCATGGCATAGCGGAGCAATAGCTATTTTCAGGTTCTCACTATTGAGTAAATCAGTTGTAGCTTGAAAACTATTGCATTTACAGTAGTTTGCTTAAATATGTTGTTCACCTACTTTTGGGTTAGCTATAACATAGTAAAATTTCAGACATGTAGCTCATTGCATAGCTGAGTAATAGTTCCTTTGAGGTTCTCACTGTTGAGTAAATCAGTTGTAACTTGAAAACTATTACATTTAGAGTAATTTGTTAAATATGTTATTCACAGAATTTTTGGTCAGCTATAACATAGTGAAATTGCAGACCTCTATGTCATGGCATAGCTGAGCAATAGCTACTTTCAGGTTCTCACTGTTGAGTAAATCATTGTATCCACTGGATAGCCGCAGTGTGTAGAGAGAGATTTCACCATTACTGCTCTGATGAAAAAAAATATTATAGCTAGCTCTCTTAAGTTTGCAGTATATATTAATAACCATAAAATGTTGTCTGGGAATATTTTTGGCCTCATTTTGAGAAACAAGATGGCCGCCACAGGTGTTTTTTGTCAGTCATGAAAAGTGCTTATATCTCCCTTATTATTGATCCTAGAGGTTTGGGATGATAAACCAACCTGTAGGAAATCATGGGGTGGGAATCTTTTGGTGTGGTCAGATTTGACCTTCAATGACCCCTCCTTCAAGGTCAAACAAGGATAGCCAAACTTAAAAGTGCTTATAACTCGCTTATTATTGGTCCCAGAGGTTTGGGATGGTAAACAGACAGGAAATCATGGGCTGTGAATCTGTTGATATGGTCCGATTTGACCTTGGAACCCTCCTTCAAGGTCAAATGAGGATAGCGAAAATTGAAAGTGCCTACAACTCGCTTATTATTGGTGACAGAGATTTGGGATGGTAAACCATCCCATAGGAAATCATTGGCTCGGAATCTTTTGGTATGGTCAGATTTGACCTTTGGACCCCTCCTTCAAGGTCAAATGAGGACAGCCAAGCTTAAAGGTGCTTATAACTCATTAAGCGTCCCGCAAGGGACGCTTGTTTGTGTATGGGAGGGCTTCCGGCTCCGCCGGCTCCGCCGGCTCCGCATTTTGTTTTCCTTATAACTCTGTAACCATTAGGCGGATTCTTTTCAAATTTGGCAGGTTTAGGCAGTAGCCCTGGGGAATTTTTTTGAATATGCTGCAGTGACATTTCAACCAATCAGAGAGGTCACATGACCAAAAATGTCTTTTTTCGATGGGGAAGCTTGTCCGGATGATAACTTGAAAGGAATTTTATCAATTCACCTGAAACTTGGCAAATACATTCATTCTATTAAAATCTGGAAATCATTAGATTTTGGCATTGATTGGTCAAGAAATGGCCGAGTAATTAATGATTAATTAATCATTACGAATTTTCCAAATAAGGAAAACACAAAAATGCTTATATCTCGAAAACCGTGCTAGATAGAGCGATTTCGACGAAATTTTTGACCCACAGGGTATCTCTGCGGAGTAGTTTTCCCAATTTTCAAAAAATTTTTGTCTCGCCCAAAATGGCGGCCATTTTGAATTTTCGAAATTTTCGCAAAAATTGCAAAACACAAAAATGCTTATATCTCAAAAACCGTGCTAGATAGAGCAATTTCGACAAAATTTTTGACCCGCAGGATATCTCTGCGGAGTACTTTTCCCAATTTTCAAAAAAAATTTTCTCTCGCCAAAAATGGCGGCCATTTTGAATTTTCGAAATTTTCGCAAAAATTGCAAAACACAAAAATGCTTATATCTCGAAAACCCTGCTAGATAGAGCGATTTCGACAAAATTTTTGACCCACAGGGTATCTCTGCAGAGTAGCCATGCCAATTTTCAAACAAAAAATTTCTCGCAAAAAATGGCGGCCATTTTGAATTTTTGAATTTTTCGCAAAATTGCAAAACACAAAAATGCTTATATCTCAAAAACCGTGCTAGATAGAGCGATTTCGACGAAATTTTTGACCCACAGGATATCTCTGCAGAGTAGCCATGCCAATTTTCAAAAAAAAATTTTCTTGCCAAAAATGGCAGCCATTTTGAATTTTCGAATTTTTCGCAAAAATTGCAAAACATAAAAATGGTTATATCTCGAAAACCCTGCTAGATAGAGCGATTTCGACGAAATTTTTGACCCACAGGGTATATCTACAGAGTAGCCATGCCAATTTTCAAAAAAATTTTGTCTTGCCAAAAATGGCGGCCATTTTGAATTTTCGAATTTTTCGCAAAAATTACAAAACATAAAAATGCTTATATCTCAAAAACCCTGCTAGATAGAGCGATTTCGACGAAATTTTTGACCCACAGGATATCTCTGCAGAGTAGCCATGCCAATTTTCAAAAAAAAATTTTCTTGCCAAAAATGGCAGCCATTTTGAATTTTCGAATTTTTCGCAAAAATTGCAAAACATAAAAATGGTTATATCTCGAAAACCCTGCTAGATAGAGCGATTTCGACGAAATTTTTGACCCACAGGGTATATCTACAGAGTAGCCATGCCAATTTTCAAAAAAATTTTATCTTGCCAAAAATGGCGGCCATTTTGAATTTTCGAATTTTTCGCAAAAATTGCAAAACATAAAAATGCTTATATCTCAAAAACCCTGCTAGATAGAGCGATTTCGACGAAATTTTTGGCCCGCAGGGTATCTCTGCAGAGTAGCCATGCCAATTTTCAAACAAAAAATTTCTCGCAAAAAATGGCGGCCATTTTGAATTTTCGAATTTTTCGCAAAATTGCAAAACACAAAAATGCTTATATCTCGAAAACCGTGCTAGATAGAGCGATTTCGACGAAATTTTTGATCCACAGGGTATCTCTGCAGAGTAGCCATGCCAATTTTTAAAAAAATTTTATCTTGCCAAAAATGGCGGCCATTTTGAATTTTCGAATTTTTGCGCAAAAATTGCAAAACACAAAAATGCTTATATTTCGAAAACCGTGCTACATAGAGCGATTTCAACGAAATTTTTTATCTTCAGGGTATCTCTGCAGAGCAGCTATCCCAAAGAGCTTTCACTTGGTGAAGTTTCAGACCCATAGCTAATTGCTCACCTACTCAAAAAGAGTAAATGCGAATTACCTCTAAAAGTATTGCAGATGGCCAATTTTTCTCAAATAACTCATTCACCTACTTTTGGAAGAGCTTTCACATGGTGAAGTTTCAGACCCATAGCCAATTATTCACCTACTCAAAATGAGTAAATGCGAATTATTTGTAAAAGTATTGCAGATAGCCAATTTTTCTCAAATAACTCATTCACCTACTTTTGGGAGAGCTTTCACATGGTGAAGTTTCAGACCCATAGCTAATTATTTACCTACTCAAAATGAGTAAATGCGAATTATCTCTAAAAGTATTGCAGATAGCCAATTTTTCTCAAATAACTCATTCACTTACTTTGGGGAGAGCTTTCACTTGGTGAAGTTTCAGACCCATAGCTAATTACTCACCTACTCAAAATGAGTAAATGCGAATTATCTCTAAAAGTATTGCAGATAGCCAATTTTTCTCAAATAACTCATTCACCTACTTTTGGGAGAGCTTTCACTTGGTGAAGTTTCAGACCCATAGCTAATTACTCACCTACTCAAAATGAGTAAATACGAATTATCTCATAAAGTATTGCGGATAGCCAATTTTTGTCAAATTAATCATTCACCTACTTTTGGGAGAGCTTTCACTTGGTGAAGTTTCAGACCCATAGCTAATTACTCACCTACTCAAAATGAGTAAATGCGAATTATCTCTAAAAGTATTGCAGATAGCCAATTTTTCTCAAATAACTCATTCACCTACTTTTGGGAGAGCTTTCACTCTGTGAAGTTTCAGACCCATAGCTAATTACTCACCTACTCAAAATGAGTAAATGCGAATTATCTGTAAAAGTATTGCAGATAGCCAATTTTTCTCAAATAACTCATTCACCTACTTTTGGGAGAGCTTTCACTTGAAGTTTCAGACCCATAGCTAATTACTCACCTACTCAAAATGAGTAAATGCGAATTATCTCTAAAAGTATTGCAGATAGCCAATTTTTTTCAAATAACTCATTCACCTACTTTTGGGAGAGCTTTCACTTGGTGAAGTTTCAGACCTATAGGTAATTACTCACCTACTCAAAATGAGTAAATGCGAATTATCTCATAAAGTATTGCAGATAGCCAATTTTTGTCAAATTAATCATTCACCTACTTTTGGGAGAGCTTTCACTTGGTGAAGTTTCAGACCCATAGCTAATTACTCACCTACTCAAAATGAGTAAATGCGAATTATCTCTAAAAGTATTGCAGATAGCCAATTTTTCTCAAATAACTCATTCACCTACTTTTGGGAGAGCTTTCACTCTGTGAAGTTTCAGACCCATAGCTAATTACTCACCTACTCAAAATGAGTAAATGCGAATTATCTCTAAAAGTATTGCAGATAGCCAATTTTTCTCAAATTAATCATTCACCTACTTTTGGGAGAGCTTTCACTTGGTGAAGTTTCAGACCCATAGCTAATTACTCGTCTACTCGAAATGAGTAAATGCGAATTATCTCTAAAAGTATTGCAGATAGCCAATTTTTCTCAAATAACTCATTCACCTACTTTTGGGAGAGCTTTCACTTGGTGAAGTTTCAGACCCATAGCTAATTACTCACCTACTCAAAATGAGTAAATGCGAATTATCTCTAAAAGTATTGCAGATAGCCAATTTTTCTCAAATTAATCATTCACCTACTTTTGGGAGAGCTTTCACTTGGTGAAGTTTCAGACCCATAGCTAATTACTCGTCTACTCAAAATGAGTAAATGCGAATTATCTCTAAAAGTATTGCAGATAGCCAATTTTTCTCAAATAACTCATTCACCTACTTTTGGGAGAGCTTTCACATGGTGAAGTTTCAGACCCATAGCTAATTATTTACCTACTCAAAATGAGTAAATGCGAATTATCTCTAAAAGTATTGCAGATAGCCAATTTTTGTCAAATAACTCATTCACTTACTTTGGGGAGAGCTTTCACTTGGTGAAGTTTCAGACCCATAGCTAATTACTCACCTACTCAAAATGAGTAAATGCGAATTATCTCTAAAAGTATTGCAGATAGCCAATTTTTCTCAAATAACTCATTCACCTACTTTTGGGAGAGCTTTCACTTGGTGAAGTTTCAGACCCATAGCTAATTACTCACCTACTCAAAATGAGTAAATGCGAATTATCTCATAAAGTATTGCGGATAGCCAATTTTTGTCAAATTAATCATTCACCTACTTTTGGGAGAGCTTTCACTTGGTGAAGTTTCAGACCCATAGCTAATTACTCACCTACTCAAAATGAGTAAATGCGAATTATCTCTAAAAGTATTGCAGATAGCCAATTTTTCTCAAATAACTCATTCACCTACTTTTGGGAGAGCTTTCACTCTGTGAAGTTTCAGACCCATAGCTAATTACTCACCTACTCAAAATGAGTAAATGCGAATTATCTCTAAAAGTATTGCAGATAGCCAATTTTTCTCAAATAACTCATTCACCTACTTTTGGGAGAGCTTTCACTTGAAGTTTCAGACCCATAGCTAATTACTCACCTACTCAAAATGAGTAAATGCGAATTATCTCTAAAAGTATTGCAGATAGCCAATTTTTTTCAAATAACTCATTCACCTACTTTTGGGAGAGCTTTCACTTGGTGAAGTTTCAGACCTATAGGTAATTACTCACCTACTCAAAATGAGTAAATGCGAATTATCTCATAAAGTATTGCAGATAGCCAATTTTTGTCAAATTAATCATTCACCTACTTTTGGGAGAGCTTTCACTTGGTGAAGTTTCAGACCCATAGCTAATTACTCACCTACTCAAAATGAGTAAATGCGAATTATCTCTAAAAGTATTGCAGATAGCCAATTTTTCTCAAATAACTCATTCACCTACTTTTGGGAGAGCTTTCACTCTGTGAAGTTTCAGACCCATAGCTAATTACTCACCTACTCGAAATGAGTAAATGCGAATTATCTCTAAAAGTATTGCAGATAGCCAATTTTTCTCAAATTAATCATTCACCTACTTTTGGGAGAGCTTTCACTTGGTGAAGTTTCAGACCCATAGCTAATTACTCGTCTACTCGAAATGAGTAAATGCGAATTATCTCTAAAAGTATTGCAGATAGCCAATTTTTCTCAAATTAATCATTCACCTACTTTTGGGAGAGCTTTCACTTGGTGAAGTTTCAGACCCATAGCTAATTACTCGTCTACTCAAAATGAGTAAATGCGAATTATCTCTAAAAGTATTGCAGATAGCCAATTTTTCTCAAATAACTCATTCACCTACTTTTGGGAGAGCTTTCACATGGTGAAGTTTCAGACCCATAGCTAATTATTTACCTACTCAAAATGAGTAAATGCGAATTATCTCTAAAAGTATTGCAGATAGCCAATTTTTGTCAAATAACTCATTCACTTACTTTGGGGAGAGCTTTCACTTGGTGAAGTTTCAGACCCATAGCTAATTACTCACCTACTCAAAATGAGTAAATGCGAATTATCTCTAAAAGTATTGCAGATAGCCAATTTTTCTCAAATAACTCATTCACCTACTTTTGGGAGAGCTTTCACTTGGTGAAGTTTCAGACCCATAGCTAATTACTCACCTACTCAAAATGAGTAAATGCGAATTATCTCATAAAGTATTGCGGATAGCCAATTTTTGTCAAATTAATCATTCACCTACTTTTGGGAGAGCTTTCACTTGGTGAAGTTTCAGACCCATAGCTAATTACTCACCTACTCAAAATGAGTAAATGCGAATTATCTCTAAAAGTATTGCAGATAGCCAATTTTTCTCAAATAACTCATTCACCTACTTTTGGGAGAGCTTTCACTCTGTGAAGTTTCAGACCCATAGCTAATTACTCACCTACTCAAAATGAGTAAATGCGAATTATCTCTAAAAGTATTGCAGATAGCCAATTTTTCTCAAATAACTCATTCACCTACTTTTGGGAGAGCTTTCACTTGAAGTTTCAGACCCATAGCTAATTACTCACCTACTCAAAATGAGTAAATGCGAATTATCTCTAAAAGTATTGCAGATAGCCAATTTTTTTCAAATAACTCATTCACCTACTTTTGGGAGAGCTTTCACTTGGTGAAGTTTCAGACCTATAGGTAATTACTCACCTACTCAAAATGAGTAAATGCGAATTATCTCATAAAGTATTGCAGATAGCCAATTTTTGTCAAATTAATCATTCACCTACTTTTGGGAGAGCTTTCACTTGGTGAAGTTTCAGACCCATAGCTAATTACTCACCTACTCAAAATGAGTAAATGCGAATTATCTCTAAAAGTATTGCAGATAGCCAATTTTTCTCAAATAACTCATTCACCTACTTTTGGGAGAGCTTTCACTCTGTGAAGTTTCAGACCCATAGCTAATTACTCACCTACTCGAAATGAGTAAATGCGAATTATCTCTAAAAGTATTGCAGATAGCCAATTTTTCTCAAATTAATCATTCACCTACTTTTGGGAGAGCTTTCACTTGGTGAAGTTTCAGACCCATAGCTAATTACTCGTCTACTCGAAATGAGTAAATGCGAATTATCTCTAAAAGTATTGCAGATAGCCAATTTTTCTCAAATAACTCATTCACCTACTTTTGGGAGAGCTTTCACTTGGTGAAGTTTCAGACCCATAGCTAATTACTCACCTACTCAAAATGAGTAAATGCGAATTATCTCTAAAAGTATTGCAGATAGCCAATTTTTCTCAAATTAATCATTCACCTACTTTTGGGAGAGCTTTCACTTGGTGAAGTTTCAGACCCATAGCTAATTACTCGTCTACTCAAAATGAGTAAATGCGAATTATCTCTAAAAGTATTGCAGATAGCCAATTTTTCTCAAATAACTCATTCACCTACTTTTGGGAGAGCTTTCACATGGTGAAGTTTCAGACCCATAGCTAATTATTTACCTACTCAAAATGAGTAAATGCGAATTATCTCTAAAAGTATTGCAGATAGCCAATTTTTGTCAAATAACTCATTCACTTACTTTGGGGAGAGCTTTCACTTGGTGAAGTTTCAGACCCATAGCTAATTACTCACCTACTCAAAATGAGTAAATGCGAATTATCTCTAAAAGTATTGCAGATAGCCAATTTTTCTCAAATAACTCATTCACCTACTTTTGGGAGAGCTTTCACTTGGTGAAGTTTCAGACCCATAGCTAATTACTCACCTACTCAAAATGAGTAAATGCGAATTATCTCATAAAGTATTGCGGATAGCCAATTTTTGTCAAATTAATCATTCACCTACTTTTGGGAGAGCTTTCACTTGGTGAAGTTTCAGACCCATAGCTAATTACTCACCTACTCAAAATGAGTAAATGCGAATTATCTCTAAAAGTATTGCAGATAGCCAATTTTTCTCAAATAACTCATTCACCTACTTTTGGGAGAGCTTTCACTCTGTGAAGTTTCAGACCCATAGCTAATTACTCACCTACTCAAAATGAGTAAATGCGAATTATCTCTAAAAGTATTGCAGATAGCCAATTTTTCTCAAATAACTCATTCACCTACTTTTGGGAGAGCTTTCACTTGAAGTTTCAGACCCATAGCTAATTACTCACCTACTCAAAATGAGTAAATGCGAATTATCTCTAAAAGTATTGCAGATAGCCAATTTTTTTCAAATAACTCATTCACCTACTTTTGGGAGAGCTTTCACTTGGTGAAGTTTCAGACCTATAGGTAATTACTCACCTACTCAAAATGAGTAAATGCGAATTATCTCATAAAGTATTGCAGATAGCCAATTTTTGTCAAATTAATCATTCACCTACTTTTGGGAGAGCTTTCACTTGGTGAAGTTTCAGACCCATAGCTAATTACTCACCTACTCAAAATGAGTAAATGCGAATTATCTCTAAAAGTATTGCAGATAGCCAATTTTTCTCAAATAACTCATTCACCTACTTTTGGGAGAGCTTTCACTCTGTGAAGTTTCAGACCCATAGCTAATTACTCACCTACCCAAAATGAGTAAATGCGAATTATCTGTAAAAGTATTGCAGATAGCCAATTTTTCTCAAATAACTCATTCACCTACTTTTGGGAGAGCTTTCACTTCGTGAAGTTTCAGACCCATAGCTAATTACTCACCTACTCAAAATGAGTAAATGCGAATTATCTCTAAAAGTATTGCAGATAGCCAATTTTTCTCAAATTAATCATTCACCTACTTTTGGGAGAGCTTTCACTTGGTGAAGTTTCAGACCTATAGGTAATTACTCACCTACTCAAAATGAGTAAATGCGAATTATCTCATAAAGTATTGCAGATAGCCAATTTTTGTCAAATTAATCATTCACCTACTTTTGGGAGAGCTTTCACTTGGTGAAGTTTCAGACCCATAGCTAATTACTCACCTACTCAAAATGAGTAAATGCGAATTATCTCTAAAAGTATTGCAGATAGCCAATTTTTCTCAAATAACTCATTCACCTACTTTTGGGAGAGCTTTCACTCTGTGAAGTTTCAGACCCATAGCTAATTACTCACCTACTCAAAATGAGTAAATGCGAATTATCTCTAAAGGTATTGCAGATAGCCAATTTTTCTCAAATTAATCATTCACCTACTTTTGGGAGAGCTTTCACTTGGTGAAGTTTCAGACCCATAGCTAATTACTCGTCTACTCGAAATGAGTAAATGCGAATTATCTCTAAAAGTATTGCAGATAGCCAATTTTTCTCAAATAACTCATTCACCTACTTTTGGGAGAGCTTTCACTTGGTGAAGTTTCAGACCCATAGCTAATTACTCACCTACTCAAAATGAGTAAATGCGAATTATCTCTAAAAGTATTGCAGATAGCCAATTTTTCTCAAATAACTGATTCACCTACTTTTGGGAGAGCTTTCACTTGAAGTTTCAGACCCATAGCTAATTACTCACCTACTCAAAATGAGTAAATGCGAATTATCTCTAAAAGTATTGCAGATAGCCAATTTTTTTCAAATAACTCATTCACCTACTTTTGGGAGAGCTTTCACTTGGTGAAGTTTCAGACCTATAGGTAATTACTCACCTACTCAAAATGAGTAAATGCGAATTATCTCATAAAGTATTGCAGATAGCCAATTTTTGTCAAATTAATCATTCACCTACTTTTGGGAGAGCTTTCACTTGGTGAAGTTTCAGACCCATAGCTAATTACTCACCTACTCAAAATGAGTAAATGCGAATTATCTCTAAAAGTATTGCAGATAGCCAATTTTTCTCAAATAACTCATTCACCTACTTTTGGGAGAGCTTTCACTCTGTGAAGTTTCAGACCCATAGCTAATTACTCACCTACCCAAAATGAGTAAATGCGAATTATCTGTAAAAGTATTGCAGATAGCCAATTTTTCTCAAATAACTCATTCACCTACTTTTGGGAGAGCTTTCACTCTGTGAAGTTTCAGACCCATAGCTAATTACTCACCTACTCAAAATGAGTAAATGCGAATTATCTCTAAAAGTATTGCAGATAGCCAATTTTTCTCAAATTAATCATTCACCTACTTTTGGGAGAGCTTTCACTTGGTGAAGTTTCAGACCCATAGCTAATTACTCGTCTACTCGAAATGAGTAAATGCGAATTATCTCTAAAAGTATTGCAGATAGCCAATTTTTCTCAAATAACTCATTCACCTACTTTTGGGAGAGCTTTCACTTGGTGAAGTTTCAGACCCATAGCTAATTACTCACCTACTCAAAATGAGTAAATGCGAATTATCTCTAAAAGTATTGCAGATAGCCAATTTTTCTCAAATTAATCATTCACCTACTTTTGGGAGAGCTTTCACTTGGTGAAGTTTCAGACCCATAGCTAATTACTCGTCTACTCAAAATGAGTAAATGCGAATTATCTCTAAAAGTATTGCAGATAGCCAATTTTTCTCAAATAACTCATTCACCTACTTTTGGGAGAGCTTTCACATGGTGAAGTTTCAGACCCATAGCTAATTATTTACCTACTCAAAATGAGTAAATGCGAATTATCTCTAAAAGTATTGCAGATAGCCAATTTTTCTCAAATAACTCATTCACTTACTTTGGGGAGAGCTTTCACTTGGTGAAGTTTCAGACCCATAGCTAATTACTCACCTACTCAAAATGAGTAAATGCGAATTATCTCTAAAAGTATTGCAGATAGCCAATTTTTCTCAAATAACTCCTTCACCTACTTTTGGGAGAGCTTTCACTTGGTGAAGTTTCAGACCCATAGCTAATTACTCACCTACTCAAAATGAGTAAATGCGAATTATCTCATAAAGTATTGCGGATAGCCAATTTTTGTCAAATTAATCATTCACCTACTTTTGGGAGAGCTTTCACTTGGTGAAGTTTCAGACCCATAGCTAATTACTCACCTACTCAAAATGAGTAAATGCGAATTATCTCTAAAAGTATTGCAGATAGCCAATTTTTCTCAAATAACTCATTCACCTACTTTTGGGAGAGCTTTCACTCTGTGAAGTTTCAGACCCATAGCTAATTACTCACCTACTCAAAATGAGTAAATGCGAATTATCTGTAAAAGTATTGCAGATAGCCAATTTTTCTCAAATAACTCATTCACCTACTTTTGGGAGAGCTTTCACATGGTGAAGTTTCAGACCCATAGCTAATTACTCACCTACTCAAAATGAGTAAATGCGAATTATCTCTAAAAGTATTGCAGATAGCCAATTTTTTTCAAATAACTCATTCACCTAGTTTTGGGAGAGCTTTCACTTGGTGAAGTTTCAGACCTATAGGTAATTACTCACCTACTCAAAATGAGTAAATGCGAATTATCTCATAAAGTATTGCAGATAGCCAATTTTTCTCAAATAACTCATTCACCTACTTTTGGGAGAGCTTTCACTCTGTGAAGTTTCAGACCCATAGCTAATTACTCACCTACCCAAAATGAGTAAATGCGAATTATCTGTAAAAGTATTGCAGATAGCCAATTTTTCTCAAATAACTCATTCACCTACTTTTGGGAGAGCTTTCACTTCGTGAAGTTTCAGACCCATAGCTAATTACTCACCTACTCAAAATGAGTAAATGCGAATTATCTCTAAAAGTATTGCAGATAGCCAATTTTTCTCAAATTAATCATTCACCTACTTTTGGGAGAGCTTTCACTTGGTGAAGTTTCAGACCCATAGCTAATTACTCGTCTACTCGAAATGAGTAAATGCGAATTATCTCTAAAAGTATTGCAGATAGCCAATTTTTCTCAAATAACTCATTCACCTACTTTTGGGAGAGCTTTCACTTGGTGAAGTTTCAGACCCATAGCTAATTACTCACCTACTCAAAATGAGTAAATGCTAATTATCTGTAAAAGTATTGCGGATACCCAATTTTTATCAAATACTCATTCATCTACTTGTGGGAGAGCTTTCACATGGTGAAGTTTCAGACCCATAGCTAATTACTCACCTACTCAAAATGAGTAAATGCGAATTATCTCTAAAAGTATTGCAGATAGCCAATTTTTCTCAAATAACTCATTCACCTACTTTTGGGAGAACTTTCACTTGGTGAAGTTTCAGACGCATAGATAATTATTCACCTACTCAAAATGAGTAAATGTGAATTATCTCTTAATAGTATTGCAGATAGCCAATTTTTCTCAAATAACTCATTCACCTACTTTTGGAAGACCTTTCACACACGAAAATGAAAAATTGTGAATATCTCAGAAAAGCTATTTCTTGTGCTTTAATGCTCGGCGGGAGATACACACCACGGCAGTGGTCTTGACAAAATTTTTTGTCTCCCCAAAAATGGTGGCCATTTTGAATTTTCAAAGTTTTTGCAAAACACAAAAATGCTTATATCTCGAAAACTGTGCTATATGGAGCGAACTCAACAAAATTTTGGACCTGCTGGGTATCTCTGCAGAGTAGCCATGCCAATTTTCAAAATATTTTTGTCTCACCAAATATAGCGGACATTTTAAAATTTTTTATTTTTTGCAAAACACAAAAATGCTTATATCATGAAAACCGTGCTAGATAGAGCAGACTGCGCTGACTTTGGTTGCCACAACAGTATAAGGCTAGAAACGAAGCATTTTCTTAATACTTTAGCACTCACCTTTATATCCTTTTCGGGACGCTTTGTTTTTGCTATGCAAAAACATTATCTTTTTTTTTTGCGAGCAATCCTCTAGTTTATAATTGGTCCTAGAGGTTTGGAATGGTAAACCATAGGAAATCATGGGCTGGGAATGTATTTGTGTGGTTAGACTTGACCTTGGACCCCTTCTTCAAGGTCGAACGAGGATATTGCATTTGTACTATTTCTTTAAATATGTTTAACCTATTTTTTACACTTAAACAATTACCTTGTTATTTTCCTTCATAATACCATTTACAGGGCACAACTTTTTTATCCTTTTCTTCTGTCAGCTTCGGAATTTCTTTCGAACTTGCTGTTCAGTTACCATTTACTGTATTTCTGTACAGCCCTTTTCCTGATAATTATTCTGTCCTCTAATCACCTTCACAAGTCAAAAACACTCAGTCAGCTGACACAGTGCCCGTTCACGGGCACTCTCCTCTTGTTTTAAAAGATACCTTATCTATCGAGGATGAAAAATTGTTCAAGGCATGCAAATCTGTCTGTTCGTCTGTTTGCTAGAGACATTACAAGGGGGGTACCCCCACCAAAAGTGTGAAAATTTCAACTTTTTATCACAATTTTCTCAGTGACTATTGCAGGGATTTCTCTCATATCTTGCATATATGTACTAGGCCAGAGGTAGATTCTCTTGTGTGAGTATGAGACCTGGATCTGTCTTACTTTTTTTTTAATAAATTTTTTTAATAATTTTTAATGCATTAAAATTCATGAAATCATGCACTAAATCACTTATAACTTGAAAAGTGTTGCATTTACAGCATTTTGTGAAAATATGTTGTTCAGCTACTTTTTTCATAGCTACAATATGGTGAGTAAGTTGGGTGTCTGTCTCAATAGCTAAGTGAGTAATAGCTACTTTTGGGCTTTTCAGTAACTTCCATTATGAGTAAAATCACTTGTAACTTAAAAACTATTGCATTTAGAGAATTTCGTATAAATATGTTATTCAGCTACTTTTGGGCCAGCTATAACATAGTAAAATTTCAGACCTGTAGCTCATGGCATAGCTGAGTAATAGCTACTTTTAGGTTATCACTGTTGAGTAAATCACTTATAACTTGAAAACTATTGCATTTAGAGAATTTCGTATAAATATGTTATTCAGCTACTTTTGGGTCAGCTATAACATAGTAAAATTTCAGACCTGTAGCTCATGGCATAGCTGAGTAATAGCTACTTTTAGGTTATCACTGTTGAGTAAATCACTTATAACTTGAAAAGTGTTGCATTTAGAGCATTTTGTTAAAATATGTTATTCAGCTACTTTTTTCATAGCTACAATATGGTGAGTAAGTTGGGTGTCTGTCTCAATAGCTAAGTGAGTTATAGCTACTTTTGGGCTTTTCAGTAACTTCCATCATGAGTAAAATCACTTGTAACTTAAAAACTATTGCATTTAGAGAATTTCGTATAAATATGTTATTCAGCTACTTTTGGGCCAGCTATAACATAGTAAAATTTCAGACCTGTAGCTCATGGCATAGCTGAGTAATAGCTACTTTTAGGTTATCACTGTTGAGTAAATCACTTATAACTTGAAAACTATTGCATTTAGAGTATTTTGTTTCAATATGTTATTCACCTATTTTGGGGTCAGCTATAACATAGTGAAGTTTCAGACCTGTAGCTCATGGCATAGCTGAGTAATAGCTACTTTTAGGTTATCACTGTTGAGTAAATCACTTATAACTTGAAAAGTGTTGCATTTACAGAAATTTGTGCAAATATGTTATTCAGCTACTTTTGGGTCAGCTATAACATAGTGAAATTATAGACCTATAGCTCATGGCACAACTGAGCAATAGCTATTCTCAGGTACTGACTGTTGAGTAAATCAGCTATAACTTGAAAAATATTGCATTTGGAGTATTTTGTTAAAATATATTGTCAACCTCTTTTGGGTCAGCTATAACATAGAGAAATTACAGACCTATAGCTCATGGCATAGCGGAGCAATAGCTATTTTCAGGTTCTCACTATTGAGTAAATCAGTTGTAGCTTGAAAACTATTGCATTTACAGTCGTTTGCTTAAATATGTTGTTCACCTACTTTTGGGTTAGCTATAACATAGTAAAATTTCAGACATGTAGCTCATTGCATAGCTGAGTAATAGTTCCTTTGAGGTTCTCACTGTTGAGTAAATCAGTTGTAACTTGAAAACTATTACATTTAGAGTAATTTGTTAAATATGTTATTCACAGAATTTTTGGTCAGCTATAACATAGTGAAATTGCAGACCTCTATGTCATGGCATAGCTGAGCAATAGCTACTTTTAGGTTCTCACTGTTGAGTAAATCATTGTATCCACTAGATAGCCGCAGTGTGTAGAGAGAGATTTCACCATTACTGCTCTGATGAAAAAAAATATTATAGCTAGCTTTCTTAAGTTTGCAGTATATATTAATAACCATAAAATGTTGTCTGGGAATATTTTTGGCCTCATTTTGAGAAACAAGATGGCCGCCACAGGTGTTTTTTGTCAGTCATGAAAAGTGCTTATATCTCCCTTATTATTGATCCTAGAGGTTTGGGATGATAAACCAACCTGTAGGAAATCATGGGGTGGGAATCTTTTGGTGTGGTCAGATTTGACCTTCAATGACCCCTCCTTCAAGGTCAAACAAGGATAGCCAAACTTAAAAGTGCTTATAACTCGCTTATTATTGGTCCCAGAGGTTTGGGATGGTAAACAGACAGGAAATCATGGGCTGTGAATCTGTTGATATGGTCCGATTTGACCTTGGAACCCTCCTTCAAGGTCAAATGAGGATAGCGAAAATTGAAAGTGCCTACAACTCGCTTATTATTGGTGACAGAGATTTGGGATGGTAAACCATCCCATAGGAAATCATTGGCTCGGAATCTTTTGGTATGGTCAGATTTGACCTTTGGACCCCTCCTTCAAGGTCAAATGAGGACAGCCAAGCTTAAAAGTGCTTATAACTCATTTATAATTGGTCCTAGAGGTTTGGAATGGTAAACCATAGGAAATCATGGGCTGGGAATGTATTTGTGTGGTTAGATTTGACCTTGGACCCCTTCTTCAAGGTCGAACGAGGATATTGCATTAGTAGTATTTCTTTAAATATGTTTTAACCTATTTTTTACACTTAAACAATTACCTTGTTATTTTCCTTCATAATACCATTTACAGGGCACAACTTTTTTATCCTTTTCTTCTGTCAGGTTCGGAATTTCTTTCGAACTTGCTGTTCAGTTACCATTTACTGTATTTCTGTACAGCCCTTTTCCTGATAATTATTCTGTCCTCTAATCACCTTCACAAATCAAAAACACTCAGTCAGCTGACACAGTGCCCGTCCACGGGCACTCTCCTCTTGTTTCACTTTTTGGCCCAGTTCTCATATACAGAAAGTCAGATCATCCTATGGCTGGTATATATAATACATATATATGTCCTCTGTAAGCATGCACAAATTTGACCTTGAAGCTCTTCATTGAAGGTCATCCACTGACCGCCAAAGTACCTGACCGAGGGTCATTTTTGGCCTTTTTGGAGATATTTTCACACTTAACTCATATACAGAAAGTCAGATCATCCTATGGCTGGTATTTTTAATACATATATATGTCCTCTGTAAGCATGCACAAATTTGACCTTGAAGCTCTTCATTTCAGGTCATCCACTGACCGCCAAAGTACCTGACCGAGGGTCATTTTTGGCATATTTGGAGATAGTTTTACCTTTAATGCTGACTACATTTCTTGGAAACTAATGAAAATGGCTTTGGAGGTATAGTACATGATGGAGTACCCGCATCCAGGCTTACCGGTTACAGATCTTCATTTAAGGTCATCCACTGACCGCCAAATTACCTGACCGAGGGTCATTTTTGGTCCTCTATTTGTTTGTTTGTTTGTGAACAAGATAACTCAAAAACTGACAGATGGATTTTGATGAAATTTTCAGGATATGTCCAAAATGGTAAAAGGAAGATATGATTAAATTTTGGGAGTTATCCGGATCACTGTCTGGATCTTCTGGATCCATGAAATTTAATTTTTAAAGACAGATAACTCAAAAACTTATGGGTACATTTTGATGAATTTTTCAGGAAATGTCCTTAATGAGACGAGGAACAAGTGATTAGATTTTGGGAGTGATCTGGATCACTGTCTGGACCATCCGGATCCAGGCTGCCAGATGTGTTTGTGTACAGTATAGCTCAAAAAGTTATGGATGGATTTTGATGAATTTTTCAGGATATGTCTGAAAAGGTAAAAGGATGAAATGATTGAATTTTAGAAGTGATCCGGATCACTATATGGATCTTCTGGAACCATGAAATGTAATTTTTAAAGACAGATACTTCAAAAAGTTATGGATGGATTATGATGACATTTTCATCAAATGACCTAAATGGTACAAGGAACAAGTGATTACATTTTTGGAGTGATCTGGATCATCTGGATCCAGGCTGCAAAAGAATTTTAGGATGAATCTTGTGATAGTTTTAGGATATGTTACAAATGGTAAAAGGAAGAAATGGTAAAAGGAAGAAATGATTCAATTTTGAAAGTGATCTGGACCACTATCTGGATCTTCTGGATCCATGAAATATAATTTTAAAGACAAATAGCTCAAAAAGTCATGGGTGAATTTTGATGAAATTTTCAGGAAATGTCTTAAATGAGACAAAGAACAAGTGATTAGTTTTTGGGAGTGATCTGGATCACTGTCTGGATCATGTAGATCCAGGCTGCCAGATCTGTTTGTATACAAGATAACTCAAAAATTTATGGACGGATTTTGATGAAATTTTTAGAATATGTCTGAAAAGGTAAAAGGATGAAAAGATTGAATTTTGGAAGTGATCCGGATCACTATATGGATCTTCTGGATCCATGAAATGTAATTTTTAAAGACAGATATAAGTGAAAGAACTAGTGATTAGCTTTTGGGAGTAATCTGGTTCTATGGAGAATCCTGACCTGGTGCTCCAGGAAACAGGCTCAAGACGAACACATTCACGCCTTAACTATGTCCCGTCCGGGGATACACTGCGTCGACACGCAATCTCTAGTTTATGTAGTTATCTATGGTGACTAAATGACTATTTCCATGTACTAAATCAGCTGCTGGTGTTGTTTGCACAAGATGAGGACCACAAAGCCCTATCCAAGTCTCTATTCAACAGTCTGTGTGTCCAGACACTCACTTTGTTTGAGAACGGATCCATCAAAGACCATCCTGACCTAATGGAAACCTTCATGAGCTTCCTTTCTCAGGTGTGTAAAATGAGCATGAAAGTTACAGTAATTTATAAAAATAGCTTTATGTTGCTTTTGTCCTGTAAGAGTTTGAATGGTGATTGCTATAAATGGTTTACATTGCATCTTGTAAATTCTTTAGTATAAATCATTGATAGGTATTTGTTTTACATGAACTTTCAGTAAAAATATTAAACTTCTAGTGTGGAGAGACTTAATCTTCTCAAAACTAAGCTTTATGTTTATAATAATAGTGGTTACAAATATATATATAAGTCTTTTAGCTCTTTTTATTAAAGGACATTGTTTATATCTTTTTATAACCCATAGAATGCTTTAGATTATTGATTTAAATTTTTAAAAAAATTATAAGTTTTATTGCGTTAATACATCCTATCCAATGGACAATTGCTAATCCGGTTGGCGCAGACCGGCCCGCCAAACGACAGAAAAAGTCGCCTTATAAGAGTGCATAATGCCCTCTGAAGCTGGCCGGTCCCACTGTGCACTCGCCTAAAGTTTGGCGGGCCGGTCTGTGCCGACCAGATTAGCAATTGTCCATTGGATAGGGTATTAACTTATAAAAATTTAATTTACTTATTAAATTTGCAATTTCCTGTGGTCTGCTTTTACAGATGAAAAGCACAAATTGGGTAAATTATTTAGTGGTCTTACAGTCTTAACATCAATAGTAAAAGTAATGAATATCAATAACAGGTGGCATTAGGATGCACAAAAATACATTCAATTAAAACTCCCTTAATTTGTTGTTTACATATAGATTTCTTGGTAATATCTGCTGTCCATTGTCAAAAGGATCTAATTAATGTCCAACATTTTCAATTTTCTTGGCAAATCAGCCTATTAAGCTGGTCATCTGACCAGTGATTATTGACTAGTACTCATTCTGTGAGTGACTCAGTCATTATATATGTCTAAAAAAATTAGAAAAGATAGTGACAAACAGGTTTGGGGTCAGAGAACATTGTACTCGTGTACTTGAGTACATTTTTTCTTGTACTCATGATGTACTTGTACTCATGAGTAAATGTACTCATACTCAAGTACATTCAAAAATTGATTCTACTCATGAGTACATTCTGAGTTCAATACTAGTACTTTTTGTCACTGACAAATCTCATTTATTCATATAGAGTAAGAAATGTGAAATCCATCATAGTATATGAAATTTCCCAGTGAGAAAACCCCCTTGTCTATTTTGACTGGTGTGAAACTCTTCAAACATTTGTGACTGCATTGAGCTTCAAATCTCTCAAGATGCAAAATGGGCATAAATTTTTATTTTTAGTTCATTTTCTAAAAGAGTGTCCCCCAGTAGAAGTGGGAAATTCACACTATGCATTTAAGGAATTCTGTTTAAGAGAGTTGTACATTATACTTGACCATATAGTGTTCAATATGTCTGAAATATTTGTGTGATTTCACAGATTTCCAAGAAGAACAATAACTTATTGTGTGAATCTGTACCATACAGTGGCCTATTTCAAGCAGGTATCATCGGTTTGAGTATGGCTGAAGGCCCAACTGTCAAATGTTCCTGTCAGTTCCTGGTACGCGTGACAAAAATGTATAATTTTGTACTCTCAAAACACATAGATTAGTATTCTTTTATTAATTTTGTGAAAAACCTAGGAAACAACTTTAAGCTGTTCAGCACAAATGAAGTTTTAGATTGTGTTTATTTATTTTTTGTCAGGAAGATTAATGGAAATGTTTGTGTGTACCATTTTCAGAGATTTTGTACTAAAGATACTGTATTTTGTTTAACGTAACTTAATCTTATGATAAATTAAGTGCAAAACATTGTTAAACACATTGTTTCACATCCAACAGACTGGCTTGTTGAACTAGTTGAGCCCCATTATTAAGTATAATTTTAACTAGAAAAATACTTCAACCTATTCAAAGGAATTTCAGAAAATTTTAGTGAACAAGATTTTTATGTATACTTAAGACTATTCTTGTCAGACTTCTACATAAAGAGATTTAATTGTGGTGTTTTTGAAACAATATGCCCTGGCTAGTCATGCAGAATGACTTAAAACTATTTGTGTTTAGGTTGAATTCATCAGTTTGAGTGAACGTATCACAGAGATGGCTGCTGTTGTGAAAAGTCAGAGTCAGACCTTAGTGGATGCACTGATGAGGGTATATTTCACACCCAGAGTTTTTCACTGGAGCATAAATTTTGTCCAAACCAAAGTGAAAATGAAATTGAAAAAATGAAATGATTTTTGACCTGTTCATTTGATTTATATAAAATTCCAAACTTTCTTGTTTATTATCTGTGTGTGAAAAATGTGACCAGAAAGGAATTCACATTATTTAAGGTATATATCGAATATTTGTCTTGTATTGGGTTTTAGATGTGATTAAAATAAAAATTAAAATGCAAAATAAAAAAAAAATATCAGTATTATATTCTTAATTGTAAACAATTATGGAAATTGGGTGTATTTTTAGTGATGACCCATTTTCTTGAGATTTAGATTTTCCTATACTGGGCATCAACACCTTAGAGGATGCTCTTGTTAATGTATTCCTTTCCAAATATTTTAAATATTTTATGTGGCAGGCTATCGGAGGTGACTCTCCACGGTCAGTAGTGGACACAATGGGAGATGTATTTCTGGCCCTCAATAAGCACCAGTTTGATGTCCTTAGAGAGTGCCTGGACTCAGTCATACAGAGGGAGAATTTCCCAAACACCAGGACCACCCAGCAACATAAGGAGCAATTTGCCAAACGACTCTTAAAGTTAGTAGTAAAATCCTAAGTATCGCCAACTTACACAGAAGAAAATATTTGTTTATGTACGTGGAATACCCACGTGCTATTGGCATTAATCAATATGTATAATTTGCATACAACTCTTAGAGTATAGATTATGCCTCTGTGTCGTACTCCTCTACATTCATAATGATTTTTACCCCACAGCCCTTAAGGGCTGTCGGGGTATTGTTTTCACCCATGGTGTCCGGATGGGCGGGCGGGCGGCGGGAAATAGTTTGTCCGGGCTGTATCTCAGAAACTGTAAGGTGTAGGAAGTTCATACTTGGCAGGGATATTGGTTGGGGGGTGTAGGTGTGCAACGTCATGGTCTGACCTTGATTTGACCTTTGACCTTGCCGTAGTGACCTTGAGTTTGAAAATCTTGTCCGGGCTATATCTCGCCAACCATAAGGTGTAGGAAGTTGATACTTGGCAGGGACATTAGTTAGGGGTTGTAGGTGTGCAATGTCATGGTCTGACCTCGATTTGACCTTTGACCTTGCCGTAGTGACCTTGAGTTTGAAAATCTTGTCCGGGCTATATCTCGCCAACCATAAGGTGTAGGAAGTTGATACTTGGCAGGGACATTAGTTAGGGGTTGTAGGTGTGCAATGTCATGGTCTGACCTCGATTTGACCTTTGACCTTGCCGTAGTGACCTTGAGTTTGAAAATCTTGTCCGGGCTATATCTCGCCAACCATAAGGTGTAGGAAGTTGATACTTGGCAGGGACATTAGTTAGGGGTTGTAGGTGTGCAATGTCATGGTCTGACCTCAATTTGACCTTTGACCTTGCCGTAGTGACCTTGACCTATAAAATCTTGTCCGGGCTATATCTCAGAAACTGTAAGGTGTAGGAAGTTGATACTTGGTAGGGACATTGGTTGGGGGTGTAGGTGTGCAACGTCATGGTCTGACCTTGATTTGACCTTGCTGTAGTGACCTTGACCTATAAAATCTTGTCCAGGCTATATCTCAGAGACTGTAAGGTGTATGAGGTTTATACTTGGTAGGGACATTGGTTGAGGGTTTTAGGTGTGCCATGTCATGGTGTGACACTGATTGACCTTTGACCTTGCTGTATTGACCTTTAAAATCTTGTTGCACCTTTGGGTCTGTCTGTTGATGCAGATTAAGCACTGTTAAAGTCATATTAGAATTCATTAAGAATTTCCTTTTGCAAGTTCCCATTGTAAGAGATGGAATTTCATCAAGTGAGCCACAGGCTTTTCTCCAACACCACACATAAGCATTCATTGAATGTATTGCCACTTCTGTATGCATGGGTAATATTCAAAACATCCAAACCATAATTCGGCCATTTTTGGTTTACTGATAAGTGCTGTCATTTTATTATTACGGGCATCTCTGATGCTATTGTGATATGTTTGTAACAGGGAGACAAATAAGAGGAATGTGAAGACAATAGTGCAGGAGTTCACACTTTTGTGGAGAGGTCTCATTGGTTCAGAATATGCAGTACAGACACAGCGTGTCTTTGACACGCCTTCTTGAAAGTGCTACTTCCGTGTGGGACAATGGTCAGAAGTCATTGTGATTTTCTCTTACAGAAAATGTTAACACTTACATTGTGCTTATTTATTTAAAATTGTTGAAAAACATCAATCTTTAACTTACTCTGTGTATCTCTGTTTTCCTCTAAAGAGTTTTTCAAATCATTTAAAAAGAATTACAAGGAGAGTTAATTCTTGATAAAATTTTAGATCTATATTAATGTCATTAGCAAATGAATCATCAGTGAATAATGATGACTCTCTTTAAATTTGAAAATTTTTGAAATTGTTTTCCAGCTAAACTTTCCACTTTTTTAGTATTATATAATGTGCAAGTAATAAAAACTACTTGGCAAAACTAATGATAAAGGAGAGGTTTACAGTGCACTTGTGATGCCATATTGATGGCCTTTCAAACTACAATAAACATAAAAATTAGGAAAATAAATATGCTGATGTTTTATTTGTAAATTGCTTTCATCCAGCTATTAGACTCCTAAATAGGTTTAATCCCATTAATCTACAAACCAGGGAAGTCTCATTTTAGTTGATTAATATCACATGCATTCATACTTGATGTATAATCCTAGAAATGTGTCCAACATAAAAAGTAAGGAACAATGGAATGTTAATGCAGAAATATACAAACATTGCATTTGTTACTCATGGCCATCATAAGCATAATAACATTGAGTGTACAGCAAAATACATATTTAACTTTCCTTATTAAACACAAAAAAATGTCATGTTGTTTGTGAAACTGGAAGCAACTAAAATAAGTTGAAATAATACAAGTTCAGTGTTTCTTGATCATATTGATGTCAGTTCTGATCTATTTAATTTCATTGGAAAAGAGCAGATGATAACAGTTTGACTGTGGTGTATACAACTTATTATTGAATGTTGTGGCTTACACTTACTTTGTTCCTATAAACAATGGCAGAAACCTAAGTAATTTGTTGCTGAGTGGAAAAAGGTCATACAATGAAATACTCTGATAGAAGGTTGAGTAACAAAAGTTCCGCTGCACGGGTACATGTGGCAAAATGTAAGAAAAATTCTAGCATCCACCACCAGAAAACAGTTGTGAATGGCAGATGTTGACAAGTTCTACAAAACTTACTTTGTATACAAACTATCCCCTCGTCTTAGGCCTGTAATTATAAAATTTATCAGTGACAGATGAACCAAAAATCTGCTTCAAGTTAACTCCACAAGTTCCATATGTGAGGTAATGTTGCTGATTTTATCTCTGATATCCTTTTTCGATGTGGATTCTGATGATTTTAGACATTTTAATGACCTTCTGTTTTTTGAGATTCAGATGTTTGCATGTGCTTGTGTGTGATTTTCTTTGGTTAAAAGTTCATGCCCTTCGCAGTACTCTTATATATGGAAAATGTATTGTGTTGACTAATTCAGTACTCATATGATGTGTTGAAACTTTGAGGTAAAAATGTTGACTAATTCAGTTCTCATATGATGTGTTGAAACTGAGGTAAAAATGAAGTGTTTGATGAATTGTCAAAAACTTGTGTATTCTTTATAACATGTTTTTCATAGAGATTTTTTATTTAACATTACTTGAGGTTCATGTAGATACAATGGAACCTTTGTCTGTGCTTAATTCAAATGATTTAACAAATTTTATACTCTAAAGAGAGAAAAAAACTATTACTATTACAAAGGAAGCCAAATTTTCAAGGGAAACAAAAGGAACATTATTGATGAAAATGCCCGGCAGAAATCTAGTGGAGAGAGATATGTTTTAATGTATTTATGAAATCTGTGATAATGAATGACGTATTAATGTACATGTATTCAGTTTAAATGATTTAAGTTATTTATAATATAATATTCTTGCCAACGTGCTCCTATGTAGTAAAATTATTTGTGTGTCAATGTATAGTGTGTATTTTTCCTTACAAAATTCACTCCGTATGCATCCACATAATCTGTGGGACAAGCTTTATTTTTGTCTTCTTATATGCTAAATTATAAAGTGTCATTCCTGTACTTGTTATGAAGTGAAGGGAATTGGTTGTATTGACAAAAGGTTTATTTTAAATAATTGGATTTTGTTCCTATTGATTGCAATCATGTTTTTAAAGTTTATGCAAATAAATTAATTTGACTCAATTGTTTTTTCATGATTCCTCACTTTCACATAGTTGTCATGATATTTATTAAGCGTCCCGCAAGGGACGCTTGTTTGTGTATGGGAGACCTTCAGGCTCCGCCGGCTCCGCATTTTGTTTTCCTAATAACTCTGTAACCGTTAGGCGGATTCTTTTCAAATTTGGCAGGTTTAGGCAGTAGCCTTGGGGAATTTTTTTGAATATGCTGCAGTGACATTTCAACCAATCAGAGAGGTCACATGACCAAAAATGTCTTTTTTCGATGGGGAAGCTTGTCCGGATGATAACTTGAAAGGAATTTTATCAATTCACCTGAAACTTGGCAAATACATTCATTCTATTAAAATCTGGAAATCATTAGATTTTGGCATTGATTGGTTAAGAAATGGCCGAGTAGTTAATGATTAATTATATCCCCAGACGAAAGTCGGGGATATATTGGATTCAGGTCCGTCGCGCCGCCACCGCCGCCGCCGTAGAAATTTCCTTGTGGACGCGATAACTCAAAAACAAATTAATATATTTTTTTCAAACTTGATACACATGTTAAGGGTGCCCAAAGGAAGATCCCTATTTTAAGGTGACCTTAAACTCCCAGTAAAAAAGAACTTATGGCCACCTTAAGGTCAGAAATTGGACTTTTGGCCACTTAGAGCCCTGTAGGTCACAAACTATGATGCTCAGCTGGCTGAAATTTTACCTGACAACACATTAATATGTTCTTAGTACATGTGCCGAAAATCATGACTTTAAGTTGAGGAGAAAAGTGTGTTTGAGGCCCATAAATACCCCCACTTAGGGATTTTTTGCTATACTTTTCACATATTTTGCCCTATAATTTGGAAGTGATAATTCTGATGAGTCTCAAACTGCGCTAAGTATAACTTTGATATGTAATCCTTGTCTGTAGAAAATTTTAGGGCTGTAGGTGTACCCAAAGGGGTCGACTTAAGGTCTCAAAAGTGCCCACAGAGACCCAATTTATGCACTTTTTGCCACTTTCAAGCACTGTAGCTTTCAAACTATGTCTCTCATCTAAGTTAAATATCATCTGGGAATATATCTATGTGTTTTCTTATATGTGCCCCAACATTTAGGCCTTTAATAGACAGTTAACCTGTGTATCAGGACCATAAACACCCACCCGAGTGACCCTTATAAGACATTTTTCACATCTTTTTCCCTGTAACTTGGAAATGGTAAGTCTGAGAAGTTTCAAACTGTATTAGATATATATTCTGTGTGTAATCTTAGTATGTAACAGATTTTAAGTCTGAAGCTTTAATTTTGAAGGTCAAATTGAGGTCTCTAAAAGGCTCCCAAAGACCCAATATTTGGACTTTTTGCTACTTTTAAGCCCTGTGACTGTCAAACTATGTGACTGATAGAGCTCAAATCCTATCTGAGAAGATATTAGTATGTTATTTTTATATGTGCCAAAAATTAAGGCTTTAAGAAGACATTTAACCTGTGTATGAGGACCATAAATCCCCACCCGAGTGACCATTTTTAGACATTTTTCACATATTTTCCCTGTAACTTGGAAATGGTAAGTCTAAGAAGTTTCAAACTGTATTAGATGCATATTCTATGTGTAATCTTAGTATGTGACAAATTTTAAGTCTGAAGCTTTAATTTGAAGGCCACATTTAGGTCTCTAGAAGGCCCCATAAAGACCCAGTATTTGGACTTTTTGCCAATTTTAAGGCCTGTGACTGTTAAACTATGTGACTGATAGAGCTGAAATCTCATCTGGGAATACATTATTATGTTCTTTTTACATGTGCCAAAAATCAAGGCTTCAAGTGGACATTTAACCTGTGTATGAGGACCTTAAACACCCACCTGAGTGACCCTTTTAAGACATTTTTCACATATTTTGCTCTGTAACTTGGAAATGGTAAGTCTGAGAAGTTTCATACTTTATTAGATACATATTCTATGTGTAATCTTAGTATGTAACAAATTTTAAGTCTGAAGCTTTAATTTGAAAGCCACATCAAGATCTCTAAAAGGCCCACAATGACCCAATATTTGGACTTTTTACCACCTTTAAGCCCTGTAACTGTTAAACTATGTGATTGATGGAGCTGAAATCCCATCTGGGAATGCATTATTATGTCCTTTTTACATATGCCGAAAATCAAGGTTTTCAGTAGACATTTAACCTGTGTATGAGGGCCATAGACACTCGCCCAAGTGCCTTTTTTGACATTTTTTCTGTATTTTGCCCTGTTATTTGGAAATGCTTAGTGTGACAAGTCTTAAACTGTATTATATATAATTTTTGTTTGTTATGTATGTCCCCCAAAAAGTTTCAGATCTGTAGTTTAATTGCTAAGGTCTCTTTAACAATTGTAAAATGCCCACAGAAACCCAATTTATGGATATTATGCCACTTTAAAGCCCAGTAACTGTCAAACTATGTGGGTTATAGAGCTGAAATCTTTGAATTTTTAAAAGGAAATGCCTGTCTATTTAAATTTTGAATATTAATAATGTTATGGCTATCTTAGTCTTTTAAGAACTTATTTTTGTGTGTTATACCTCTGCTTGCTGAGTTTTTAACTTTTTAAAATGAAACTGGTTAAACATATTCAAGTAGACAAAATGGACACTTTAAGTGAGCTTTAAGTCCCAATATTAATGAAATTATATCCTTATGTAGTAAAACTAGGGGATTTTTAACCCCCAACTAGCCCAGGTTTATTCAACTTGCCTCAGTTAATTTTGGCACAGCTCCTACAGTTATGAACTCATTTCAGTTGATAAAATTCTCAATTCTTTTTGTATTTGAGTACCCCTTTTATATAGATTGTTTGTTTACCATTTATGCTCAACCCACATCCCCCACCCGGATTCCCCCCACCCACCTCTGGGACCTCCAGCTATATTGAGTGACACTAAATAAACAAAGGTATTTAATGATATCAGATGAGAAACAAAGAACTCAATGGGGTTGCAGATCTTGTGTAATAGTGAGAGAGGTGTGGAGAAGGGGAGAGGGGTGGGGGTGGGAGGTGGTGGGCTTCATTACATATAACACAAAGGGGAGTCAGAACTGAGATTGTGTCACATATTTAGGTTGCATATATATGGACCACATATATAGGTATAGAGGAAATGAATAACTGAAAACAATTTGCAAATTCTAAAAATAATATAATAAAATAATAATATAAATAATTTTTTTTTAAATAATATTTTATTTGTGAACAAATATAGAAACAGATATGCGCTTTTGGGATTATGAATTTTAGAATGGACATTGAATCATCAATCATTTAAATACTTTGAAGGAAGATTGAAAAATATGATGAGTTGAGTTAAAAATAATATTTTATTTGTCAACAAATATAGAAACAGATATGCTCTATTGGGATTATTATTTTAGAATGGACATTCAATCATCAATCATTTAAATACTTTGAAAATAGGTTTAGAGTTATCATTGCAGGAAGATTGAAAATATAATTTGAGTTATGTATTCGGCGTCTGGGGATACACCATCTTCCTTGGGAAGATATAAACAGAGTAGATTGATGTGCTGAAGTTCATATAATAATGGGTAATTATGTTTTAAAAAATTCCCGATCAAAACTTGTGGCGTGAGTGATGACCTGTCTGGGGATATGTTGGCGCCGAGTTGGCCCAATCTAGTTAATCATTATGAATTTTCCAAATAAGGAAAACAGAAAAATGCTTATATCTCGAAAACCGTGCTAGATAGAGCGATTTCGACGAAATTTTTGACCCACAGGGTATCTCTGCAGAGTAGTTATCCCAATTTTCAAAAAATTTTTGTCTCGCCAAAAATGGCGGCCATTTTGAATTTTCGAATTTTTTGCAAAAATTGCAAAACATAAAAATGCTTATTTCTCGAAAACCGTACTAGATAGAGCGATTTCGACGAAAGTTTTGACCCACAGGGTATCTCTGCAGAGTAGCCATGCCTATTTTCAAAAAAATTTTGTCTCGCCAAAAATGGCGGCCATTTTGAATTTTCGAATTTTTTGCAAAAATTGCAAAACATAAAAATGCTTATATCTCAAAAACCCTGCTAGATAGAGCGATTTTGACAAAATTTTTGACTTACAGGGTATCTCGGAAGAGTAGCCATGCCAATTTTCAAAAAAATTTTGTCTCACAAAAAAATGGCGGCCATTTTGAATTTTCGAATTTTTGCGCAAAAATTGCAAAACACAAAAATGCTAATATCTCGAAAATCGTACTACATAGAGCGATTTCGATGAAATTTTTGATCTTCAGGGTATCTCTGCAGAGCAGCTATCCCAAAGAGCTTTCACTCGGTGAAGTTTCAGACCAGTAGCTAATTATTCACCTACTCAAAATGAGTAAATGCTAATTATCTCAAACTATTGCGGATACCCAATTTTTATCAAATAACTCATTCATCTACTTTTGGGAGAGCTTTCACATGGTGAAGTTTGAGACCCGTAGATAATTACTCACCTACTCAAAATGAGTAAATGCGAATTATCTCTTAAAAGTATTGCCGATAGCCAATTTTTCTCAAATAACTCATTCATCTACTTTTGGAAGAGCTTTCACATGGTGAAGTTTCAGAGCCATAGCTAATTATTCACGTACTCAAAATGAGTAAATGCGAATTACCTCTAAAAGTATTGCAGATAGCCAATTTTTCTCAAATAACTCATTCACCTACTTTTGGGAGAGCTTTCACTTGGTGAAGTTTCAGACCCGTAGCTAATTACTCACCTACTCAAAATGAGTAAATGCTAATTATCTCAAAAACTATTGCAGATAGCCAATTTTTCTCAAATAACTCATTCACCTACTTTTGGGAGAGCTTTCACTTGGTGAAGTTTCAGACCCGTAGCTAATTACTCACCTACTCAAAATGAGTAAATGCTAATTATCTCAAAAACTATTGCGGATACCCAATTTTTATCAAATAACTCATTCATGTACTTTTGGGAGAGCTTTCACTCCGTGAAGTTTCAGACCCATAGCTAATTATTCACCTACTCAAAATGAGTAAATGCTAATTATCTGTAAAAGTATTGCAGATACCCAATTTTTATCAAATACTCATTCATCTACTTTTGGGAGAACTTTCACTTGGTGAAGTTCCAGACCCGTAGGTAATTACTCACCTACTCAAAAGGAGTAAATGTGAATTATCTCTTAATAGTATTGCAGATAGCCAATTTTTCTCAAATAACTCATTCACCTACTTTTGGAAGACCTTTCACACATGAAAATGAACAATTGTGAATATCTCGGAAAAGCTATTTCTTCTCCTTTAATGCTCGGCGGGAGATACACACCGCGGCAGTGGTCTTGTCAAAAATTTTTGTCTCCCCAAAAATGGTGGCCATTTTGAATTTTCAAAGTTTTTGCAAAACACAAAAATGCTTATATCTCGAAAACCGTGCTAGATGGAGCGAACTCAACAAAATTTTTGACCTGCTGGGTATCTCTGCAGAGTAGCCATGCCAATTTTCAAAATATTTTTGTCTGGCCAAATATAGCGGACATTTTGAATTTTCGAATTTTTTGCAAAACTCAAAAATGCTTATATCTTGAAAACTGTGCTAGATAGAGCAGACTGCGCTGACTTTGGTTGCCACAACAGTATAAGGCTAGAAACGAAGCATTTTCTTAATACTTTAGCACTCACCTTTATATCCTTTTCGGGACGCTTTGTTTTTGCTATGCAAAAACATTATCTTTTTTTTTGCGAGCGATCCTCTAGTTATAAATAATTTTACAAAATAATGATTGTCCATCTTAAAATTTCCAAGAAAACGGTATTTTTGATTTTGACAAAAAGTATCTAGTTTATTGGCCGCTTAGTTCACAAAATACAAGAAGTAAGTGGAACATGCCAAATTATCACTACGACTCCCAATAGGACATCCTGGTGCATGACTGTGCTTATTATGACTTTGAATGGTCAAGTTTTGGTAACTAAGGTGATTTTGCCTGATTGACCAATTGATTTGCAGGAAATCTAAGGTAAAAGGGCATCACTATGGAGACTATGTGATGTCATTATGACGTCCTAAGGCTCTGACATCACAACTGTGTTTGTGTGTGGTTGTGAGTACAGTTTTGCCGGAGAGGCTCATCAGATGCTAATAGAGATGCTTTAGTGTGTGTGAATGTAAGTTGTTTGGCATTGTATGTGAGTTGGTGGGTTAAATGGAAAAATGGGGTATTTCCACAGATCCCAATGGGTAGTTATTGGGGTACTGTTTGCAACTTGCAGTTGCTAATTTCACTTAACTTGGTGTGGGTTCCACCTGTATTCCTTGTATGTGCATACAGGGGTTATGTCATCAGGCATGCCACAGACCCAAGGGCCTGTTATTCTTAGTTACTGGTGGAACTGATCTTATGATGTGGATCAGGATGACTGAGTGTGCTTTATCTTGTAATATAAAACTTTTTTGAATGTGGCAAGTGACAAGTTGCACACTCCAGGTTAGTCCTGAATGTTGAGGCCTGAGGGTGCTTTGGAGTGCATCCTGTATTGACAGTTTCTCTCAATTGTCCTGCATATTTTGGAAGCTTTAGTGGATTCCGGATGTACATAGATGAAATCCACAATGTGTATTTCTATGTCGGAAATACCATGGTGGTCCCGCTGGATGAAGTGATATCCAACCACATCTTTAAAAATTAGTTCACAAAATACAAATGATGTAATTACACTTTTCCAATGAAATTTGCCTTGTATTAAAATCGTGCCTCAGTAGAAGTATATTCTGGTCCTGTTTACTCTGTGAGAGGGTTCAACATGTTCAACAATTAAGGCAATGGGTCGTTCTCCTCTATGAAAAATACAGAAAGCTGAAGCATACTCATATAGAGTGCAGACCTCTGCAAAAGCAGCTCAGTATCCGCATACTGTAATTTTACCCAAATACTGCTTTTTTATTTTAACCCTCGTACATGTAATTGGACAGCACAACTATGATAAAAATCATAAAAATAGGACTAGAAAAGTCAGGTTTTATTGCGTTAATGCACCTTACCTAAAAAGCTCCCAGTAAACATTAGAAATGTTTTTAAAACCTATTTAAACCCTGTCTTATGGTTTTCTAAACGTTTCCAAGTAAACGTTTATGCTGTAATGTTTAAAAAACGTTTTATAAACATTCTCTGTACAAACATTTTTACTGAAAACGTTTATTAAATGTTTATAAAATAACTCAAGAAGCTAGGTTTGACTGGAAATGTTTTTAAAACATTTATAAAATACCTGAAGAAATGAAGGTTTTGCATGAAATGTTTTTGAAACATTCATCATAAAATGTTTGATAAACGGTACACATAAAATGTTTAAACAACATTGCTTAACAAATGTTTTAAAAACATTCTATGAAAAACGTTTTTTAAACCTATATTTTTAAACCTTCACCTTCAAACATGTCCAAACAAAGATGGCGGTGAGCAATGATAGGGGATTTTAGAGGATTTTGTCAAAAATTGCCCCACATGCAATCCCTAAAAGTAAGAATTGAATGGGGGCACAATTTCTAAGCCACTATCTTATAATTTTAGACATAATAATATTTTCATCAGTGAGCAACCTTAAAAAGATATTGAATTTGACCTCTGACCCCATTATTATTCAGACATTATTATGTTCATCTGTAACGTTTTTCTAACATTTGTCATTAAACATTTAATAAACGGTATACATAAAACGTTTTAAAAACATTCTATTATAAATGGTTTTCGTACCCATCATTTTTTAACCTTTCCCAAACGTTTCCTATCAAATGTTTGCAAAACCTAAAAATGTTTACTGGGCTCTACTGCAGGCACAAGCTGGCGGGCTAGGTTATCACCATTTGCAAGGGGGTGTGCAGTACTTCCTTCCTGGCTAGAAAATATGATGTTATGGTATCTTTTTCATTTGGTGCATATGCAGTGCAAGATGTTTTTTGAAAAGCTCTCGAGATTCCAGGAAAATTTATAAAATACTTCTGTTAAAAGACTTGATTTCTGCAAATATTTATGTAAACGTGTGAAATATATGTTTTATCATCATCAAGACATCAATGTGGTGCTTTTGGACATTTAATGGCCACCTTTAACCAGCATTTTAGGTGTCCACTTTGTAGGGACAAAGGGCAGGGCTGAGACCCTTGCGTTCTCAGCAGGATTGTAATTTTTGCAATGTGTTGACACAGTAGTAAGTTACACAGCTCTCTACACCATCATACAAAATCAAGAAATACAAGAAAGCTGAAAAAAAGGCCCATAGTCCCTCCGTAGTCAACACAAGCTCAGTCTCTGTCCTGGGGCAGGTCCACAGTGATTCTTCAACTAAAACTGTTATAATAAAATGAAATCAACACCATCTAAAGCAAAGAAGAAGTGCACAACTCTTTGTATCAGCATTAATGAAGATCTGAAAACCCTTGACCAGAAGTGGTAGGAGAGACTATCTTGTCTTGAAGCTTTGATACTCTCCAAGGCAATGCAACAATCGAACGACCAACCTACATTTCAACAAGTCAAGGTCTCACCTGTTAAACAGCCATCAGCTGGTACAGTAAGCTGTGACTGACCTTTTCTGCCACCAACCAACTGACCAGCCAAATTAATGCTTACCAGGTTTTTGTCTTAGAGAAAGTGTGACCTACCACGTCAGCTACATTGGCTGATAACATTATCAGCTTGATTCGGATACCAACATGACTGGGGATCAGACCATATATTTGTCACCAACCCATGATTTTGAAGAGGGGGGTGAATTGTCAGATTAAGAAGCTGATGTCACCACACAAGAGCCTAACCAGCTTTTATTGGAGGAGCAAAACTACAAGGAAACAGTCAGGGGTGTCTGATCATATGTGGGTTGGTACCAAATCCCTGAGTTTGAAGCTTCCCGATCGTCAGCTGATTACAATCCTTTTGCTGGGGCCAGACCTCATTTGACCAGAAAGGTATCTTTGAAGTTCTGTACAAATGAATGGCTATGTACTAAGCTAGAAAAACTGAACATTACTGTTGTCGACGGATGCCCCTCCAGAAGTTCAGAGGCTTGTGAATTCCAAAAAGACCAGTTTGGTAAAATTCCCCAGTCATAGAGCAAGTCCTATGGCATTCACTCTGATAAACAGGATATTCTCGGCTCCTCTATGCCTTACTGGTATAATGAGCCAGCCAAGTTAAAAATTGCATACAGCCATATGGCCAGACAATTGGGGCTCTCATCTACACCACTGGCCTCCCACCCTCTCTCCCAGGAAACCCTTGGGAAATGGGAGAGATCAGCCTCTTTCATCGGTAAACCAGGCCGCTGGCTTGAAATCACTGCCTCACCAGTCAACTTCGATCTCAAAGAGGGCAAGGTCACACCCATCCTGGAACATTAGCAGACGTTACACTTGAAAATTAAGAAACTTCTCGCCTACCCCTTTTTCCGTGTTTGGCAGCTTGTATGCCTGATAGGGCTATTGACAGCTACAGAGAAGCAAGTCCACCTAGGTGGGCTTCATATTAGACCAATTGAGGGGCATCTGAAAACCACTGGAGGATCCCAGAATCTCCAAAAAGGTGATCCCAATCCCAAAGTCTCCCCATGATGGCTCCATGAAACCAATGTCCTTCAAGGTCAGCCACTACAGAAACTCAACTATGCTCTTCAGGTCTTTATAGGTGCTTCAAGAGAAGGCTGAGGTGTTCACTTGGGAGTTTCACAGCAAGAGGGACTTGGTCCTTGCCAGAAAGAAAATTGCATATAAACTACCTGAAACTAAAGGCTGTCTTTTTGGCCCTAAAAGAGTTCCAAGATCTCTGTTCAAACAAGATTGTACCAATAGCAACAGACAACACCACAGTTGTTGCCTATGTAAACAAGGAGGCATGAGGTTGGCCGGCTGTGTAGCCTGTTATGGAGAATCTTGACCTGGTGCTCCAGGAGACAGGTGATTCTCGAGGCTGGACACATTCCAGGCCAACTGAATGTGGTAGCAGACAAGCTATCCAGGCTAGGCCAGATCACTGAAACAGAGTGGTCCCTCCTTCCAGGGGTCTTCCAGATATGCAACAGTTGGCACTGGCCTCAAATAGACCTGTTTGCAATGAGGTTCAACAACAAATGACCTAAATTTGTGTCACCAGTTACAGACTCCCTAACCTGGGCAGTAGTCCCACCTGAACTGAGGACTGGAAGGAGATAGAGCAGGGATTCAGGGACAGATGGAATGTACCCCAAATAATTGGCACCCTAGATGCAAAACACATCTAAATGAGATGTGCAAGATGAGGGGGAGTGAATACTGCAACTACAAGAGATTCCACTCCCTGGTCTTTCTAGCCCTGGTGGATGCAGATTATAAATTCACATGTCCACTGTTGTTTTCACTTTATACAATGCCACTTAGCAAAATCATCACCCTCCATCCGGATATTAAATTCCATTTCTATGCAGATGGTACTCAGTTATACATCCATCTCTCCCTTGTCTTTTTAATTTTAATTATATGATTTATCTTTAAGGTGGATGAAGTTAGATTTCTCTGTGTGGAAATTCTTTGAGGTTATTTTGTATGTTTGTGACTTTGGGTGATTTTTTTTACTTTAATATTTTTTAAGAACACAGCTTAATAATTTTTTGGCGGCCCTGAAAAGGACCATAAAAATTTCCAGTTAAAAGCTGAGTGCTGGCTGCTGGACAGACACCTTCTTAATGTCATCTGCTGCTACTCATCTCTACGATGATCTCGGCTATTGCTGGCCTCTAGCAGGAGGGACTGGGCTTGTTGAGGTTGCCATAGATGTCCTCTACTGAGCTGTGGGGCAAGGTACAGATGAGTAACCCAAATAAATGTCTGCTGAGGCAACTAAGGGTGGGTCCATAAGAGTTGAAAGCATGAGGCTATGGAAGGTGGTAACAGTTGTAGCGTCTTGTGATGACAGTTGGCTCTGCACTGGTGGGGGGGGGGGGGGGGGGGACGGGGGTCATACTGACACTGTTTTGTCAGTTGGAGTGGCAGCATGTGCTGTTGAATGGGCTCTGCATGTTGCATGGGCTAGTGCTGCAGTGTATGCTGCTGAAATATCTGTGGTGGTCATGCTGCTTCTTTGGGACTAGCATCAGCTGATGTGAAAGCATTGGCTGCGTGAATGTGGTGGTGGGCCCAAATGTGGTGCATATGGCTTGGCAGAGTAAACTCTGTTGCTCTTGTTGTTACCTGTCCTTGTGTTTTAGGTTATGCATCAGGACCAACGACTCTATTTGAAAATCTTCAAAGAATCTGTGGAAATGTTCTTCGAGTTGAGCAGAGCCACTTATAAAAGGCACCTGTCTGTTCATTTTCTGGTTCTTTTGGAAGATATGCGTTGTAGTTTCTCTTTGAGTGCTTCCAACATCTTTTGCCTTTCCTGGTCTTCCAGCTGGAACGCAGCCCCACTCATGGTGAGGTGGCATGTGGTTCAGTGCTTGGGGGGTTTGGGAAGGGGTGGGGGAGGTGTCTCACAATCTCATCAGCTCTTCTGTTGATCCATGTCCGCTACGAAGTGGTATTGACTCCACTGAAATGCTCTCTGTGGCTGTTTGCTGCTCAGACTTCTCTGATGGTCTAGCATCGTGTGGTCTAGAAAATTTGGCCTGGCATGGGGCTTGAAAGCAGTTTGGGAAGGAAAATGTTGCATAATCTTGGTGTTGAGGAAGCCAAGTTCTGGTTCAACTGCTTCGGTCTGTCCGTCAGATGTCCTACCCAGATTTCATGTATGTCAGCTTCCCATAAATAGTCCTTTGGCTTTAATGGACCACCATCTGCAGGCAGCCTTGTCATGTTATTCTCTACACAGAACTCATTTTATAGTGCCTCACGCTTGTTTGGGTCCTTGTAGTCCACCAGTCGCTTGTTATATATCAGTTGATTGTCCTTCAAAACCTCTGTGATTTTCATCTCCTGTTCCTCCGTAAAAACATCAGCACTCAATCTCTTGCCCTTTTTGTCCTCTTCCTCAGCACAAGCTTCCTATGTCATCTCCTGTGTGGCCTCTTGTCCAGTCCCCTGTGTTGCCTCCTGTATAGCCTATACTTTTGCTTCTTCTTTGGTAGCATATTTTTTATATTTTTCAAACAATTTATAAAAATTCAATCAGGAAAAACTGATAAATGCAATATACAATAGATGTGCAAACTATAGCGAAGTATTAAGCCCCATAAAACTATGAACTACAAGTATTTGATCAAACAAGTGTCTTCACTCTTCGAATTTTTGCCATGAAATTAATGGGGGGGTGGGTTATATACACCATTGTGTATCTTTGAAGTGATCTTTTAAGTCCCATATGGAAGCCATTGTAAACCTATCACAAATCCATCTTTTAAAGCCTATCTTAATCTTTTACATCGCAAAACCTCATCTTGTGGATAGGGATGCCTTCTTTTGACATCATATTCTAGTATTGTGTTCGGGGAGGCAATAGTGTTTGCTCTTTTCAAATGTCGCCAACAATGAGACAAGCACTCAGGCCGCAGCTGAGTGGTAACTTCGAAATCTTGCTGCAATCTACTAATAACTTGCTGCATTACAAGATTCCAACTACACATCTTTTGCATTGGGTCCAAATTTGGCCAACTCAAAGTAGCTATTGCTCAGCCATGGAATGAGCTACAGTTCTGGAATTTTACTATGCTACACCTGATCTAAAAGTAGGTAAGTAACATATTTCAACAAAATACTCTAAATGCAATAGTTTTAAAGTTACAAGCGATTTACTCAACAGTGAGAACCTCAAAGTAGGTATTACTCAGCTATAGAATGAGCTCCCAGTAAACATCGCAAACGTTTATAAATGTTTAGTAAACCTATAAACATTTTTAAAACCAAATATAAACCTAAATATTGGCAATTATTCAATATTGTGGTTTTATAAACATTTGAGCAATATTAGTTTGGTATATAAATGTTTAATAAACGTTTTTAAAACTTTTACAAAGTGTGAAGAATATCTTAACCTTGTTTTCATTTTGAATGATGATGTCAGCACAGCCATTTTGAGAGAAATGGGAGATATATTTCTGTAAGTATATCTTGTTGTATCACTGTTGTTTGAAGTCACGATTAAAAGTAGAAATATAAAAGTACATTATATCATTGTATGCACTGTACAAAGTTAAATTGATGTAACTTGAGTAATTATTCATAAAATGATCTTTGCTTATAACTTAAATTTCATGCACTGTGTAATGTAGAAAACGTTTATAAACATTTTTAAATGGTGTACAAATGTGTATAAACGTTTATAAATTTTGATCTTTGTTGATTAGGTCCAAATGGTTGATAAACGTTTATAAGCGTTCACAAACTTTTCTAAACCAAATTTAAATAGTTATGCAAGGTTTACAATGATTGTACCCTAAACGTTTTTATATAAATGTTTATGTATTAGCATTTATAAACATAAATGCGTAAACATTTATAAACATTTATGTTTCAACGTTTATAAACGTTTATGCTTAAACGTTGATAAACGTTTATAGGTGAACGTTTAGGAGCCCATCTTTTTAAACCTTAAATAAACCGTTCATAGTTAGGTTTATAAACGTTTATAAACGTTTGTAATGTTTCCTGGGCTACAGGTCTGAAATTGTACTATGTTACACCTGACCTAAAAGTAGTTGAATAACATATTTCAACAAAATACTCTAAATGCAATAGTTTTAAAGTTACAAGCGATTTACTCAACAGTGAGAACCTTAAAGTAGCTGTTGCTCAGCTATGGAATGAGCTACAGGGGCCGATTTCACTAAAGGACTTAAACTAAGTCCCTTTTTTGGCTAAGTCAGGGACTTAAATCTAAGACTTTGGTCTTAACTAGGTCTGGGACTTAAAATGGATTTCACAAAGGTGACTTAGCTAAGTCCAAGCTTATCATATAACCACAGTGGTTTTCTGTGTCATGTGACCTTTTATATCCTTCATTTAATACATTTTATCTAAGGATAAGTGCTGTTTTGAAATGAAAAACCTTGTTGCCACACATAAACTTCCCAAAGACTACTTCAGTAAGGTGTTCTGTGTAATTATACTTTCTTTACAGCCCTTTCAAATTTTCAAGTGGAGAAAAGTTTATGGCAGCCATATTTAAGTCCTCTTTACAAAATTTAAGCCCACTACCTCCCAGACTTAAGTCTAAGTCCACTGACTTAGCAAATCCATGGACTTAGCCCCTTTGTGAAATCCACTAAGTCTAAGCCCGCTGACTTAGCACATTTTTGACAGAATTTAAGACCAAAGTCTTAAACTTAAGCCCAAAACCAGGCTTAAGTCCGTTCGTGAAATCGGCCCCAGGTCTGCAAGTTTACTATGTTACACCTAACCTAAAAGTAAGTGAATAACATATTTCAACAAAATTCTCTAAATGCAATAGTTTTCAGGTTACAAGTGATTTGCTCAAAAGTTAAAACCTCAAAGTAGCTATTACCCAGCTATGGAATGAGCTACAGGGCTGCAATTTTATTATGTTATAGCTAATTCAAAATTAGCTGAATAACATATTTCAACAAAATACTCTAAATGCAATAATTTTAATGTTACAAGTGATTTACTCAACAGTGACATCCTGAAAGTAGCGTTTGCTCAGCTATGAAATGAGCTATAAGTCTGCAACTTCATTATGTCCTAACTTACCCCAATATAGTAAATTATGTATTCAAAGAAAGTCACTATGTGTGAAACTTTCAAAGAAATTGGACACATCATTTTTAAATTGTGCTACAAATCAGGAAGTAGCCATTACTCGCTTAGCTAATGCAACAGAGCTCCAAACTATGCACCATCTTATAGCTAAAGATAAAGTACCTGAACAACATGTTTAACAGAAACGCTCTAAATGCAATAGTTTCAGAGTTATAAGTCATTTACTCAGAGTAGCTGAAATGGTCATAGCTATGTTAAAATGCTACCACGATTTTGTCGAAATTCAGTCCTTCTCTATTCTGACACCTGACAATATTGTAGGGAAAAATGAGAAACCTAGCTTCAAAATTGTGGCCTGGAACGTGCTAACAAACATACATACATACATACATACAAACAAACATACAAACCGACTGACCAACATGGTGATTTATGTTAAAAATAAAGAAATAAACATCAAACATATACAGATATGATGCAAATATACACTTTGAGACCTTTGGTCTTAACTTACAATTGATCATAAGGTCAAATTTTAGAGTAATGTTGGTCCACAGGGGACTAAGTTAATAATGCAACATATAAAACAAGCCCCCAATTACTGTGTACATGTACACACCGTGCAGACACCCAATCTTGACGCTGACGCATTACACAAATACCTGAACAGGTTTGCAAAGCTTTTTCATTGAGCCAGTGGTGTATAATTCAGATTTTCACATGTGGGTGTTAACCTGAGAGTCAAATAAGCTCACATACTCTACCACACAGAAGAGAAAGAATTTAGTGGGGACAACTTACATCAATCTGTTGACACACAATGGAAAGGACTACCATTAAAATGTCCTATTCTACAAGGCATTGAAGGTATTTACATGTGTGAATGAGTTGTAAAATTCCACTTGAAGATTCAGAAAATAGGCTCATGCGAAGATTTACTTGAGCTTGGATAATTTACTGCAGAATATAGTAGGATTAAAATTGGTTTATGGATATACTTGGAAGAGGTACATATAAGAGCATATATATCTTATATTTTAAAATATAACCCATTCCTCCCGTGTATATTCAAATCAGATTTGTCAGATCAGACAAAAGGTTGATTCTACATATTATGTTTTCCAGTTTTGGGGACCTGAACGTCAAAAAACGTGTTTCACATGCACCCATATATTGACCACTCAGTGGAAAGTAAGAGGTCTCATGTAGATCTACCACAAATGCAGGTCCTCAGTGGCCTTGTGGTTTGCAAGTTTGGAATCTAATCACAGGCTGTCCCTAGCTCTGTGGGTTCGAGTCCAACAAGTGATAGTGCTGAGGACCTGTCCCAATATGATCCTGGCTGTTGAACGGGACGTAAAACCCCACCTTTGACATGTACCACATATTCAGTGAAACGTAAATACTATAGTATCGGCTATTGCATGGTTTGTAATTGAGAAACAAGTGAACAATTCTCCAGTGATGACACCTCCATAAACTAAGGGACAGTTTAAGAAGCAAAAATTAAACAAAATTTGAAACACATTACTTGGTACATATAATCTGAAGTTGTCCAAACAAGGATGTCTCATACCTTCAGCAGTGAAATACGGGGTTTCTTCACAAGAACATTTCATCTCTAATGTCTTTAATTCACATTTCTTGAACTATGACTTGGCCTTTTTAGGTTGTAATATCTAACTAAATCGTCATTACGCACAGCTTCTGCCAAGGGTATTTCCAATTTTGAACAAAAGATATTTTTGTAAGTTGAAATTTTAGCGGGCAGAAAGTCTATTTAGTTTTCAAATTTCAGGAAATTCAGCAGCATGTATTTACACCCACAATCAGTTTCTACATGAGTGATTGATACGGATTTAAGATTTTAATTTTGGGGAATTAATTATCACCATCTAAGCTCGTAAGCTGAAACAGCTTGAAATTGATGCCAAGTGAAAATGTCCTTTCATACAATATAATGTGTCATATGAATTGATATTTCTCCATCTGTCAAACAGATCTAATCGGTGGTTTTTCGTAGCATATAACAATGCTTCACTGTATTCAACATATCCTTACCACACAAGTGAACACAGGTGTTGTACTGTCACATATTTGTAGCAATACTTGAATAATTCTACCTTCTGGGATTTTTGTGTACAAAATATGAAAGATCATAGGAAGTTATAAACTTCCTCTCTCTCTCTCTCTACACAATATACCTTATATCTTTCTATGTATTATAGGTCAGTGCAAATAATTATTTTAAATTATTGTTATTGATATTTTAATTACACAGACTGTTTTAGTACATATTGTAAAGTTAAATTACTAGCTCACAAAAACGTGCACTATAAAATGCACATAATTTTACTAAATTGTTATATTATTTTTTAATCGTTCTCAGAGCAAGATCTAATAGAGAATAAAGTGAATAGCTTGCATGCGCACCCCTTTAAAGGGGCGTTATAAAATATAAGTCCTGTTTAAGGTAAAATAAAATAACAGGATTTCAGAGAACCTTTTGCATTGAAATTTAAGGTTTTATTCAGAATTCCAAATTCAGCAGAAATTATCACGTGTTCCTTTGAGATTAACATTGTAACTAGGTTCGACTGCATTTGATATAAATCCGCCCATTATAATTTATTGCGAAATTCCTAGTCATGATATTGTAAACACCCTCCACTGCTGTCCTGCAAATTCTGTCACAAAACAATCCTTACATTTTCAGGTCGTGATGTGTGCTAAATTCAACCTCACATAAGAGGGGTGTCAATTTCATTTTCACAATAAAGGGTGCAGCCAATACCATAATGGAAAACCATTGTTGGTGAGGTATAAATAATAAATATTCTTATTATTTTTATTTTCAAGCAAAAAAAAAAAAAAAATCCCCATTCATTTAAATTGGAGTTAAGGTTGGACTTAAGGGAATTACAGTATGACACTTTAAAGTCGGTAATCAATGCTCACAACTTTCTGGATAGATTCCTAAATTAAAGGGATGATAAACATTTTGATTTACATTTGATATCCATTTTGTCAAGAGGGAAATGAACTGTGTCCGTATACAATGGGGCACCGAACTATATATTTAAGTGAGTGTTTATATGACGTTTTCTGCTTCACTGGCTGTAAATGTAATTTCAAGTAAACACAAGTGTATTTCCTCGTCTAAGGCCACACAAGGTCTGTCACTGGTTTTTATTTTAGTGTTTCGACATTTCTTTCAACCCCCAAGTAAAGTGGGGAGAAAGTCAAGTCAAGTATTAAGCCCCGAGGAAGTTTATGAGAATAGAACTTTAGAACTTCGTATCAAAAGAATCTGTGTTTACTGAGAGGCAACACTAGAAATATGAAACATACATTTAGCTTGGGTGTAAGGTGTCCCTTAGGTATTATTTTTCTTCGAGCTAGGGGCATAAAGTACTCCGTCTAGGGGGGTAAAAGGGGGCAAAAGAAAATATAAGTTCATATTAAATCTTTTATTAAATTTTTCAAATCTATAAAAAAACAAGAAAATGATATAGAAAAAATACAACAATATCAAAATTAAAGAACCAATAAGAAAGATAAAACAATATCAAAATTAAAGACAAAAATGCAAGAACCAATGAATTTAGAGATTCAAAACTTCGAATGTGCTCCCGGGAATCTCATTTCCTATCAAACCAGTAATCCTGACTGGATGCTAACCACGCCAGACTTCAAATCAAAACACATCTTGTTATCTTGAGTAAGGGCTTTGGTAAGATTCGTATCGTCTAAATTTTACATAAATTAGAATTAGAACATTATATGTAATAGTGCTATCCAAGAACTTGTTTAAACTTTGAACTGTAAATTTTAAAAAGTTAAAAAAAAATTTTTTTTAATAAAATGTAGGTTAACCTGTGATTCTCTGTTTTTTTTTTTTTTTTGTTTTTTGTTTTTTTTTCATTTAAGTTGCGATTCTCTGTTGTTTTTTTTCATTTAACTTGTGATTCCCTGGGGGTTTTTTTTCATTTAACTTGTGATTCTCTGTTTTTTTTTCTCCATAGATTAATTCTGTAATGAAAACAAAACAACAACAACAAAAAAACAACAACAAAAACACAGCAGATACTCTGTAAAATTACCTTTCTAATAGCGCAAATAACTTATTTGTAGCTTTTATTATTGGTGAAATATTTACGTGAAATCTGTACTTATTTATGCATTTGTGACGCTTATACTAGTATCCATGGTGAGGGATGTCGCGAATTAATAAGAATACATGTCTGCGTGTCCCTTCATTTAGGTCAAGTACGTTAGATGGTTGACATATTAAAGATCCGTCTGTCAATTAGCAAGTTATGTAACAAATACTGAAACATCTCGGGCAAAATTTCCTTCTGTTTGTATGTCATCAACTGCAAGTTTCATAGGAGTAATATAAATAAAAATAAGCACAAATAATAACTATTGTTTTTGCGAAAAAATATATGACCATTCAAATTAACCATGGGTTCAGCAACTTGATGCCTGGAAGTGAAAGTAGTTTAAACCATGTATATGTTGTATTGAATGTAGATAACTGTTGAATGTATAGATTCAATGGCCCAAGTGTTGAATGTATACATTCAATGGCCTAGGTGTTGAATGTACACATTCAACAGCAAATAGCCATTGAATGTGTACATTCCACAGTTTGGCTGTGGAATGTGTACATTCAACAGTTATGATCATTGAATGTGTATAAGTTCTTTAAATATTATGATTTTTATAAGTAGTCCCTAAACAGTTTAATATTTATGTAAAACTTATTTAGTTTAATATTTATATTGTATAAATTAATGATGCAATGTTAATACTATTATAAAACCTATTTAATTTAATATTATATTGTATGAATTAATGATGCATTTTTACTAATATAAAAGTTAAATGTAGTTATGAGTTTATTAGTATAGTGTATTATAGCCTTAAATATTTTTTCAATATTTATAAAACATGGTTTAATTATTGTTTAAATATTTTGTAAAGGATAAAAAAGAACAAGAAATATTAATCTATTTTCCAATTATATAATCACAATGAACCCCAATGCTCTTGTGTTTCTTGGTGTGGTAAGACTAATTGCAATTGCACCTCTGTGATCCTCTTTCATGGATTAACTGTAAACAATCACACACAAATTTGGAGAGCATTAAAGAGGTACTCAGGTGACAACTTTTTCTGTAATCAGTGATCAAAAGATTACTCAGGCTTGAACTGTCTCTCTTTGTTCTTTGCTTTGATTATCACAGCAATTGTTTTAATGTGTGTAGATTAGGGGGTAAATCGTTTGGCTTTGTGGGTATCGATATTGAATGTAAAAATATTTCAATATCGGGTGATATCGGGGGGTTCATATTGTCTACCAAATAGTCCGAATTCGGGAAACTGAAAACGTTTTATTTTAGTGTTTCCCGAACCGCTAACAGGAAGCGAAAATGAATCAAAACAAAACAATGCAGTTTTCATCAAAAACGAATTGAAAACTTCAAAAATGTGAGATAAAAGTGTACAATGTCTTCAGATTTTTGCTTTATTTCGAGTATTAACAGTGTAAGTTTACAGTTTTACTTAAAATGGCGATATTGAAATACATGTTTAGATCTTGATATCGGGAGTCCAGTTCCAAAACAATAAATATCGGCAATATCGATAAACAATTTACCCACTAGTGTAGATTAAAGGGAACTCTTTATGTTTATAAAGTCTTTAATCCTACAAGATTCTTCTTCTTTGAGCCCCTGCTAACACTTCAATAGAAGACTTTTTCTTTTGATCATCCCTACAACTACTATAAATAGTGATTTGATTTTAGAAAATACTCAGTGTATGTTAAAGTGTACATAAGTCTTCATACTTCCAATCAACTTATCAACTATAAATTATTTCCACATTCCATGCCCTGAGCCATTGAATGTACACATTCAACAGTTTCACCCATTGAATCTATACATTCCACAGCTGAGCCATTGAATGTATACATTCAACAGTTTGCCCATTGAATCTATACATTCAACGGTTTGACCCGTTGAATGTATACATTCAACAGTTATCTACATTCAATACAACATATATAAGACACGCAAAAAAAAAAAGAAACAAAAGAGAGGTTTAAGCTTAAAACTCACTAGACTTGCGTATGCGTAGGCGTATGCGTGTGCGTATACGCAAGAAAAGCTTTCAATGTAAATGCCAGTACATAAACTCACTATATGCGTTGCGTATATTGCCTTGCGTTGCGTGAATTCTCGACGCATTGCGTTGCGTATGAAAGCTACAGGGGGGCTTTTTTACGCATACGCAATGCGTAGCATTGATTTCCAGACAACTTTTCAGGATACCTATCGCATTATAATATTCACCAGTATTGGTCACATGCACTTAAAATACTGATTACTAAGAAGTTGATGTAAATGTGTGAGGATAAAAAAATTCCCCCATATTGATTGTTAATCTTTCTCAGCCGCATATTTGGTGTTTATGTACAAAATATTTTCTACACAAAGCTTCTAGGACTCTAAAAGTATATAATTTATCTGTTTAAGTTGCAACTTAATTGTTTTATTCAGATTGTAATATATCTGTATTGATATATATATATATACATATATAGTTGTACTTGTATGTAATATGAAAAGTGACCTATAAGCACACAAGGGCTGGGAGGAAATCTTAAAGTTTTCTTTTGTATATATTGTGAAGCATAATCTCAAGTCACAAAAATAAGAAATTTTTATTCTTATTCAAAGTTTGGCTGGGATAAAACACGCCTAGTAAGAGGTTATTAGTATACAAAGAGCTAGTGTATATTGTGTGAAGTCACTGACTATTGCCGTTTTATGTCAAATGTTGTTTTTTTCCCTAAAGTTTCCCCTCCTTTTTAGAACTTTACAGGTGTTTTATACTTCTGGCTAAATGTCGTAATAAATCTTTCACCACAACTTATCTGTGCAGAACCAAAACAGATGAGTTTATACTGAACGCCGACGCATACGCAAGGTTATGTACGCTTACGCGTACGCCAACGCATACGCAAGTCTAGTGAGTTTTAAGCTAGTCATACGTTTGACAGCTACCTAACGTAAAATAATTTCCGTAAGAGATACGTTAGGTTTGAAGTGGATGCGTTTGTAAAATAAGGGTTTAGCAATACGTCCATATGAAAGAGTGCAGGTCAACGTAGTTTCTTTGATGTGATAAAAAAGAAGCATCGTTTGTAAACAGACCTCTGGCATTCATATGGGAAAATATAGTGAACTGAAACCTAACCAAAACATGGTGTACATATTTATCTGCCTATGGGGTTGTGGGATATTTATTTGTAGTGTGTAGTTTTTAAATAAAATAGATAGGGGTGAGTGAACGTAAATAAACCAGCCTTTACGTATAAAACCTAACGTACGTAATTGACCCCCCAAACCTTAAAAGTCATCTGATACACATCTAATGCTGACGTAAATACGTTTGCGTTTAAGGTTTTGATGGCCAAAACGTAACACTAAACCTCTCTAAAATTAATTCTAAACGTCATGATTTTATTATTTTCTAATTGTTTCAATCATTTTTATTTTTTAGTGAACCCTGAAGGCCACAACCCAAGATGTTTGTTTGCCTGGCCTTATACAAGTCTTCCCCAGCTGTTCCAGGCCACTGGCTCCATATTTGGGTTTCATAAAACGAGTTGTACTTGCAAAATGGTTCAGCCCACAGGCCATTCTGAATAATAAACCTTATGCGTGAGACTTTCTTAACAAGGAAATAAGTACCAGTTTCTCAATCTACATTCCTGATATTCTGTTGATAAGTCTTCTTCAACTGGGATAAAGATTACTACTATACATTTCTGTACACACGTTGATTGTTGAACAGGTATCGTGGACGTTATAGTTATAATAAAAACTGAAACATTGGATATCTTCAAGTCCTGTTAAGTGAACCACCCTGTGACTCATTTGCATAATCAATTATATATGCTGGCAAACCTGATCTATACTGACGGAAGAATAAACAAGATAATATTTATTACCTGAATAGAGAACAGCCGTATAAATTCAGTGTTTATTTCACGGGAATACGTCTTGTATATTCAGATGCGCGGATTCTGTATGTTCAAAAATTCTTGAGATTACAATTACATTGATATGTTGGTGACTGTGAAACTGACAAGGGATAATACTTGTTAAATGGAAAAGTATTATTGAAGATGGCAAATAATCCTGAAACCAAGATTCTGGAAGCAGTAGAATGGGGTGACCAGTCTACACAACTGAAGGAATTTTTGGGAAAGTTTCCAGTTCCAAATATAGTCAAAGTGACCAAAGGTCAGTACAGGAACATAGGATTTGCCAAGCAAGTATGCAATCACTTGTACTTGTATTCTTTATCAACCGGCAGAAAAATCTTGGCAGAAAGTGTCAAACTGAAAGAAGGCAAAAGGGCAGTGTTATCAGATCACAAGTATGCCATACCACTGACTTACCAGGGCTGGTTTGAAGTGCTGTCTGAGGACGGGAAAGCTGTGAAAGCTATAGAGAGTGTAAAAGAGCTTGCAAATGTCTTTCAGTTCACAAAGAATGCAAGTTACTTAGTCCGAGAGAACATAAAGGCCTTTCTTCAGAGTGAAGGGACTGACCTTTCAAGTGAATATACTATTGTGATCACTGGTGGTGATATCATCTCAGTTGTTGGAGAAATTCGGATGACACAAAAGACTGGAAAAGGTATAATCCAACGGAAGTTTATGTCTTGTTTGAATAAAAATGGTGAGACCATTTACCTTGATTTTGAACAGAAGGGTCTGTTTAGTCCAGTGGCTGGACAACAGAATATTTCTGGTGTCCATACCATCCATGCAATATTGCAAAAATTCAGATTACCTATCACAGTGAGGCTTGTTCATGGAATCATTCCCACAAAGCTAGAAAAACATTTCACTGGTGTGTTTAGATTACTGAATATCTATAGTGATGAAACAGCTTTTATGTACCCATTCAAAAAAGACTCCAAAATGGTACCAGTGTCAACCAGAGAGCCCTTGAAGTTGGTTGCAGCAAACAACTTTGAAGAAATCAAAACTATGTCAGAATTTGATGAAATTCATGAGAGATGTGACAATATGTACAACAGTTTCATGAATAGCATCCACCTACTGTTTAGTGTTCCCGAACCTGATCCCATAGCCACAGTGGATAAAATAGAACCAAAGAAAGAGGCTAAAGTTTCACTGGATGAAGAAGAAGAAGACATTCTTTTTGATGAGGTGGAGGATATTTACCAGTATGTCAGGGATGGAGGACCCACACCTCCAGCACCGAGACCAAGACCACAGAAAAATAGGGTACCACCTTTACCTGATAAGAAATCGAGTACGAAATCAAAACTTGCTTTCTTAGGAAAATCATTTGCCAACAGATTTAGTTCTAATAATAGAAGTACACCACCTCCAAAAGATGAAAAGACAAAGCCAAAAGAAGTAGAAAGTCATTCTGTAGAGCAATCAGCAGTACCAAGTGATAGCCCGGAGAATGCTGTAGAGTATAAAAACATACCAGCTGATGATAATGGGACTGACAAGGATAAACCAGGTAATACAAAATGGGATTGGATTGAACCGATTTATGAACCTTTAGATAAAATACGTAATCAGAAAAAGTTGCAGGCCAAACAACAGGAGTTTAAGCTTGATAAATCTCCCGAATTGCTCTCAGATCCAACTGAGAACTTCCCTTCTTCCACAGAAGCAATACCACTTAAAACAGATGTCAGAAAAAAAATGGAACCATCCATCAATCTTCCACCAGATCCAGCTGTTCAAAACCTGAGACAAGTTTACAAACAACATTCAGTACATGACAGTGGACACGCATCATCTGGAAGTCAAGGTTCACTGGATAAGGCAAAAGATTCCCCAGCTTCAAAAAAAAGCAAGCCAAAGAAGGTAAAGTCATCACGTTCAGTTACAGAAGACATTGTTGATCAAGGGATGAGGATACCAAAACCAGACTATGAGGACAATCAAACCATGGATATCCCACAACCAGACTATGAGGATAATCCAGAGAACCATCCTCCACCACCTGTCCCTCCTAAAAATTTCACAGAAACAGATCCACCGTCAGACCAGTCCAAACATTCCCACTCCAGTGATTCAGACCATGTCCCATCTCAACCAAAAGTCTCATTATCGCATCAAAAACCTCAAACAAAACCCAAAACAAACAGTATTAGTCTGATGAACAACAGACTTATTTTGCCAACTTCGGCAGCTGTAGCAAATGTACATGATTCTGATACACCAGACTATCACCGAAGATCATCCCAAAAGCATCTGCCAAGAGGTATGCCAACCATGGTGCATATTGAGGGCCCTGGTACTTCTCCAGTAGTTGTTGGACCCAGTAGACTATCAGTAGCATCACCAACACAAGCGATGGCACACCCACCATATGTTGCAGTGGCAAGAGTTGGGGATGGTTATGATGAGAAATACACAAATGGCAGGCAGTTGCAAAGAACAAATAGTGACCATGCCAGGAGAAAACTAGCTAGCATGTACTTGTGATGCGTATGAATCATGTCAAACTGAGTTAGTGTTTTTTGTTCAATCTCAGTTGATAAGTTTTATGTGTCTTATCAGCTAAGTACAAAAGTGTCTGTAAACATGCCTACTTTACACAAGGAAATAATAAGTGTAAAGCCTTTTTTGATGAGATCTGAATATCTTTAGTCTAACAAGCAAACAGACATGACTCATTATGTGCAGAGTTATTTACAAGACACTTTATCCCTTAATCTTATTATTCTGCGTTGAACAGAATAAGTTAACTACTTGTGTCAGACATTTATCTGCATGAAGTTGAGTTTTTGATTTGTTATTGGGTGTATTACTATGACATGTAAAACTCTTATTCATGACTGACCACCCATTGAACATATGTGATAACAAAGAATTGAGTGTCCCATTTAAATGGTTTTGTGGTTCGCTATTGCTTTTCATCACCTAGTGATTTGGGTTGTTGCTTCATGTAATTTCATTCAAGTGTATCTAAATATTGAAAATACATTAATCCAGGAATTTTATCAATGATTCAAATAAAGGAAATAGAGATCTTAGGCAACAACAGTTTCTGCAATGTGTGATACATAGCTTTCCTAGTAGTTACTTCACCTTGAAGGGGAGGTTTCTGCAATAGTCAACATTCTGATATTTAATGTTGTTGAATTACTCATTTTGAAGTACGGTTGTGTTCCTCCTTACTGGTGTGGTCAAAACTGTAGTGTTCAGCCTTGTGAAATCAAAGAATCAGTTACTTCATCAGTTTGCTTCACTTTTTATTTTCCAATATGTAAGATGGAACCTCCCAGACATGTGGGGAGATAAAGATTTTGATTGGTTAATATGTCTGAAGAAGTGGTTATTGGTTATTAAACAATCATACATGATTGAATCATTGGATAACAAGTGTTCAAATAATAGATGTTCAACTTTATTCACAAACTACTTTGCTAGATACAGTGTACCAGCATAATGTACTGACTGGTTATTGCATCCCCAGACGAAAGTCAGGGATACTTAGTATTCAGTACGGTCACGCCATTGCCGCTGAGATTTCCTTTCGGACACGATAAAAAATATTTTAGTTAGACCTTTCAAATTTGGTATGTTGGTATATATGAGCAATGCCACGAACGCTGTTGTTTTGTGACCTTGACCTTCACATTCAAGGTCACTGGTGGCCTCTTAAAGGTCAGATTTTGGCCATTTTTCACAATTTGGGCCAGTTCTCATATCCAGAAAGTTAGATCATCCTATGGGTGATATATATATAATACATATATATGTCCTCTATAAGCATGCAGAAATTTGACCTTGAAGCTCATCCACAGACCGCCAAAGTACCTCACTGAGGCCATTTTTGGCCTGTGTGCAGAGGGATTTCACCGTTACTGCTCTAACGAAAACAAAATATTATAGCTAGCCTTCTCAAATTTGCAGGATGTATTCATAACCATAAAATCTTGCCTGGGAATATTTTTGGCTTCATTTTGAAAAACAAGATGGCCACCACAGGCTTTTTTTTTTACTTTCAGCAAGGACTTTTGTTTGCCCTCTAGAGCAAAGGGTATTACAGGTAGACATCTCAAATTTGCAGGATATATTCCTCATTACAAACTCTTGACTGGGAATATTTTTGGCCTCATTTTGAAAACAAGATGGCCACCACAGGCATTTCTTTGTCAGTCATGAAAAGTGCTTATATCTCCCTTATTATTGGTCCTAGAGGTTTGGGATGGTAAACCAACCTATAGGAAATCATGAGCTGGGAATCTTCTGGTGTGGTCAGATTTGACCTTGGACCCCTCCTTCAAGGTCAAATGAAGATAGCCAAACTTAAAAGTGCTTATAATTCGCTTATTATTGGTCGTACAGGTTTGGGATGGTAAACCAACATATAGGAAATCATGGGCTGGGAATCTTCTGGTGTGGTCTGATTTGACCTTGGACCCCTCCTTCAAGGTCAAATGAAGATAGCCAAACTTAAAAGTGCTTATAATTCGCTTAGTATTGGTCGAACAGGTTTGGGATGGTAAACCAACTTATAGGAAATCATGGGCTGGAAATCTTCTGGTGTGGTCAGATTTGACCTTGGACCCCTCCTTCAAGGTCAAATAAGGATAGCCAAACTTAAAAGTGTTTATAACTCGCTTATTATTGATCCTAGAGGTTTGGGATGGTAAACCAACCTATAGGAAATCATGGGCTGGGAATCTCTTGGTGTGGTTGGATTTGACCTTGGGCTCCTTCTTCAAGGTCAAACAAGGATAGTCAAATCTAAAAGTGCTTATAACTCTATAATTTGAGCTTTGACCCCTCCTTGAAAGTTGCATTTAATCCCTGATATCTATAGTGGCCTGTGTCTCACTTATAATAGATTGTAGCTTTTTTGGTTGTGAAGACAACTTATAGGAAATTGTGTGCTTCGAATCTTTTGGTAGGGTCATTGTCATGGTGACCCCCTCATTCGAGCTTGAATGTGGTCCTTCATACTTACGGTAGAATGGCCTATGTTTCCCTTATTTGTGGTCTTAGACATTTGAGATGTGAAGACAACATATAAGAAATTATGTGCCCCAAATCTTTCAGTGGGGTCAAATTTGCCCTTGGGTCCCTTCTTCAGGGTTGAATATGGCCTTTCACACTTACAATAGCTGAGATCTCCTTATTATTGTAACTACAGCTTTAACATGTCAAGACATCTTACACGAAATCCTGTACCCTGAATCTTATACTAGTGGTGTAAAATAGAGGGAATCTACTGTAAGTACATAATGTATATAAGGTCCATCATGTCCCATCCAGCAAACATAATACTCTGTGTGTCACGTTTCAACCATGTCCTGTCCATGTTTGAATTTGAATATAGGATGATAACATTGGCTTGAAATCACCTCTCACTAAAGTATGCTAGACGTTGAATTAATACACATCAACATGCTAATGATATTGCTGTTGTTTTGACTACCTTGCTGTACCAAAAATGAAAGAAAATTAATACAGACAGTTATAATCTCAAAATTAAATTATTATTAAGCTTTGAAAAGTCCTTGTGGTCCAACTAATGATTGTTGGAAAACTTTAACCTGTTATGTAATAGGTGTTTTTGCTATCCTCTGTTATAGTTGCCATGATAACATTGTTGAATTCAAGACATAATTCGGGTTGTTATTGTGAAAGTTTTTAAATAATATAAAACTATAGAGATTTCAATTTTGCTAAAGGTTAAAACATCCTCTCCTAAGTATCACATGACCACTTTATTTATTAAGAGAGGAATTTTGTGATTTATAAAATTTGCTCATAAGAAATCGTACGAGTATCTTACATTTAAACTATCAATCATTCAGGTAATGTTGCGTCATCACACTCTCCCACGTTAAATTGTGTACACCATACATTACTTGTAACTTCAATTTGAATATAGGTTATTAAGGCACTTGTCATTGCCTTCAATATGTGATGCTGTGTCTCAATTTTAACCTTTGGAGAGAGGTTTTAAAATTTATAATGACTTTAAAGGGTGATACTAGTATACTTAACAGTGTCCTCATTTCCAATGTTTTATTTTTGCATTTTAAAGCACTCTGAGTGAAAATGTGACCTTGATAAATGTCTAAGGTCAAAAATAAGCATGTGGAAAGGTTTTTCATGCCTAAGATATATAACTGCAAAAAATGGTTAAAATCTGGCCACTAATAAGGGAGATATTCAAGGGAAAACATAATGCAGTGGCGGTGGGGAAACTCAATGTGAAAACAAATAAGCGCCCTTTTCAATGGACACTTAATTATTAATCATATTAAAAGTATTTTACCTTTTCAACAATAAGAGTCCCAATAAATATGATAAGCATGGAGAGCTTTGTGCATTTCTAAAAAGTTTTACTTTAGAATATTTACATTATATCACTTATAGTAATGAGGTTAAACTACATGTATTTTCATGCCAATGAAATTATTGCAAAATCCCTGTCAAATAGTATCACATGTATAAGGATCTACAATTTGTATTTAGAAGATTATAATTACCAGATAAAAGCACTATAAAATGATTCCAGCTAATAAAACAGAGGGTGTAGGTTTTTTATATGTTTTGTAAAACCAATATGAAATGAGAGACATAATTCATACAGTCTTGACAATAGTTTTTCTGACTAAAGCCCTTTATGGTGACTCATTGTGTAATAAACCATACACCATAAGTATTCTGTGACTTAAAAACTGAAACTGTTCAGGTTTGTGAGCTGACACACCCTTCATAGGTCTATATTCTAGCGAAGCAAAATTAAACATTTCAGGAAAAAAATGTATAAATGCACGATCTGCAAATAACGTACCTAGTTAATGGTTTTCAAGTTACAAAAAAAAACAATCGACTACTAAGTTTCTGTTACACTGAAAATTTGATTTACTCCTATACCACAAAGATAGGATAAATAGTATTATAGTGAACACTGAAAAACATAAATTATCAGGCCTTCCAAAACAGATTGTGTGTTTGGCATGTGTCAGTGATAAACTTTGTCAAACACCAGTCCAAAATGTCCGCCCTCAGGCTGGACATTTACACTTAAATGATATGTTTGTCATCCATCAAATATATGGCTCTAAAATTTAAAATTTATGGAGACACGTAAAATATTTGTTTTTCTATGCATAAAATGTTCTATTTCAACTTTATTGAGGAATTGTTGCCTTAACAGGGTGTATCCAGTCATGGAAACCTGGAAAAGTCATGAAATTCCATTTTTTTCCAAGCCTGGAAAAGTCATGGAAATTGACTCCTGAGGGCTGGTATTCATAAAACTTGCTGAGACCAAATTTTGTCTCAAGTCTTAAGTTTTGGTCTCAAGTATGAGACCATTTTTGGTCTCAAACTTGTTAGCTATTCACAAAACAGTTGAGACCAAATTTAGTCTCAGATTTGGTCTCAAACTTAAGACTGGTACATAGTTGTCTTAAATATTTTGTTCAAAGTCTCAAGCTTATTTCATCTTAACTGAGATTCATATTTTTATTTTTTATGGCTTAATGTAAAGTAGAAATAATTACAACATATATACTACTTGGCCTAAACTTTTGTAACAACTGATAGCACAAATTTTGGCTTCAAAAGTGACTTACTTTGAGACAATTTTCAACAGAGTTTTCTGACTGCATAGCAACAAGGAAGTGGATTATGTGACATGCAAAATAAAAAACAATTGACACAATTTTCTATTTATTTTTTATTTTAATAGACAGTATAATTTTTGTTAAGAATTAAAACACACAACAACTATTGATCTTTAAAAAATGTTGGATATATTTGCAAGTTAATGATTTGTTTACATTGGGAAGACTCGAGACTGGTCTCAGCTTGCTTTCAGCTGAGAACCTATTTGTGAATACAAAGTTGAGACTTGGTCTCAGCTGAGACCAAATCTCAAAGCTGAGACTATTTTTTGTCTCAGACTTAAGATGTCTTTATGACTATGACCCCAGGTTTTGGAAAATTCATAAAAAGTCATGGAAATTGAAAGGCATCCTCTCACGAAACAGTGTTGTTTCTTTCTTTCATCCAGCATGTCAATACAAGGATACGTTTATGTAATCAGATCAAATTTTGGTATCTTCCACATCTTCCTGTACTGTGACTGGAACCTTGTGCGTGGTTTTCAAAGGCAAAACCTGCCTGTTGCATCTTCCCTCATGGCCTCGGTATATGTCTCTTTCATGCCACAAAGCATGGTAATGGTAATGGAGAAGTCATGGAAAAATATTGAAATTTAGTGGATACACCCTGTCTGAAAGCTCAAACAAAACCCTACAAGGCTGTGAAAAGAGCATGTAAACAAAAACCGTTTCCGTGGTGTGATTCCTTGTCCTTTAATAACACCAGATATCTGTACTGGTACATTCCAAGACAAACCAGAGAATCGCTTGCAAAAAAAAAAGATAATGGTCCCGAAAAGGATATAAAGGTGAGTGCTAAAGTATTAAGAAAATGCTCTGCTTCTAGCCTTATATTGTTGTGGCAACCAAAGTTAGCGTAGTCTGCTCTATCTAGCACGGTTTTCAAGATATAAGCATTTTCGTGTGTTGCAATATTTGCCCAAAAATTTGAAAATTCAAAATGGCCGCCATTTTTGGCGAGACAAAAGTTTTTTGTAAAGTTAGGATAGCTACTGTCCATAGATACCCTGTGGGTCAAAAATTTTGCCGAAATCGCTCTATCTAGCACGGTTTTTGAGATAGAAGCATTTTTGTGTTTTGCAATTTTTGGCGAGACAAAATTTTTTAAAAAACTGGCATAGCGACTCTGCAGACATACTCTGTGGGTCAAATTTTTTTTTCAAAATTCCTCTATCTAGCATGGTTTTCGAGATATAAGAATTTTGTCTTTTGCAATTTTTGCCAAAAATTCGAAAATTCAAAATGGCCGCCATTTTTGGCGAGACAAAGTTTTTTTGTAAAGTTAGGATAACTACTGTCCGTAGATACCCTGTGGGTCAAAAATGTTGCCGAAATCACTCTATCTAGCACGGTTTACGAGATATAAGCATTTTTGTGTTTTGCAATTTTTGCGAAAAAATTAAAAAATTCCAAATGGCTGTCATTTTTTGCGAGACAAAAATTTTTTTAAAGATTGGGATGACTACTCTGCAGATATAGCCTGTGGCTCAAAAATTTCATCGAAATTCCTCTATCTAGCACGGTTTTGGAGATGTAAGCATTTTTGTGTTTTGTAAATTTGGCGAAAAATTCGAAAATTCTCGGAAATAGTGCAAGATACAGCGATTTCGACAAAATTTTCCCGCAATTCTTGGTGGCCATCTTCAATTTCTGCGTAAATCAATTTTCTATTCAAAACAATTTCTTTTTCTCTTGCGAAGCAATAATCTAGTTTTGTTTAATATGTTATTCATGTACTTTTGAATCAGCTATAACATAGTGAAATTGTAGACCTGTAGCTCATGGCATAGCTGAGCAATAGTTACTTTCAGGTTTTCACTGTTGGGTAAAACAGTTGTAACTTAAAAACTATTGCATTTACAGTATTTATTTGAATATGTTATTCACCTACTTTTCTGTCAGCTATAACATAGTGCATTTGCAGACTTGTAGCTCATTGCAGATTTGAGCAATAGCTACTTTAAGAATATAGCTGTTGAGTAAATCAGTTGTAACTTGAAAACTATTCCATCTAGAATATTGTTTAAATATGTTATTTAATTTTTGGTCAGCTAGAACATAGAAAATTTGCAGACCTGTAGCTCATTACTTAGCTGAGCAATAGCTACTTTGAGGTTCCCACTGCTAAGTGAGTTGTATCGTGAAAACTATTGCATTTGGAAAATTTTGTTTAAATATGTTATTCATGTACTTTTGAATTAGCTATAACTTAGTAAAATTGCAGGTCTATAGCCCATTGCATAGTTCAGCTACAGCTACTTTCAGAGTATTGCTGTTGCATAAATCAGTTCTTACTTGAAAACTATAATTGTATTTAGAGTTTTTTGTTTACATATGTTATTCACCTACTTTTTAATTAGCTATAACATAATAAATTTCCAGACCTGTAGCTCATTGCATAACCGAGCAAAAGCTACTTTGAAATATTCACTATTGAGTAAATCAGATCTATCTTGAAAACTGTTGCATTTAGAGAATTTATTGCAATATGTTATTCATGTAGTTTTGAATCGGCTATAAAATAGTAAAATTGTAGACCTATAGCTCATCGCATAACTGAGCAACAGCTACTTTCAGGTTCTCACTGTTGAGTAAATCGGTTGTAACTTGAAAACTATTGCTTTTAGAGAATTAAGTTTGAATATGTTATTCACCTACTTGTGGGTCAGCTATAACTTAGTGACATTGTAGACCTGTAGCTCATGGCACAGTTGAGCAATAGCTACTTTCAGGTTCTCACTGTTAAGTAAATCAGTTGTAACTTTAAAAACTATTGCATTTAGAGAGTTTTGTTTAAATATGTTATTCACCCACTAATGGGTCACCTATAACATTGTGAAATTGTGAGCTTTTAGGTCATTGTATAGCTGAGCAATTTGCAAATTTAATAAGCACATTAATTTTTAACTAGACATTGCATCTCGACGCAGTGTATCCCGGATGGGACATAGTTAAGGCGTGAATATGTCGGGCTTGAGCCTGTTTCCTAGAGCACCAGGTCAGGATTCTCCATAGTATCAGATTACTTCCAAAAGCTAATCACTAGTTGTTTCACTTATATCTGTCTTTAAAAATTACATTTCATGGATCCAGAAGATCCATATAGTGATCCGGATCACTTCCAAAATTCAACGATTTCATCCTTTTACCTTTTCAGACATATCCTGAAAATTTCATCAAAATCTGTCCATAAGTTTTTGAGCTATATTGTACACAAACACATCTGGCAGCCTGGATCCAGATGATCCAGACATTGATCCAGATCACTCCCAAAATCTAATCACTTGTTCCTTGTCCCAATAAGGACATTTCCTGAAAATTTCATCAAAATGCACCTATAAGTTTTTGAGTTGTCTGTCTTTAAAAATTAAATTTCATGGATCCAGAAGATCCAGACAGCTATCCGGATCACTCCCAAAATTTAATCATATCTTCCTTTTACCATTTTGGACATATCCTGAAAATTTTATCAAAATCCGTCCGTCAGTTTTTGAGTTATTATGTTCACAAACAAACAAATAGAGGGCCAAAAATGACCCTGGGTCAGGTACTTTGGCGGTCAGTGGATGACCTTCAATGAAGATCTGTAACCGATAAGCCTGGATGCTGGTACTCCATCATGTACTCAACCTCCAAAGCCATTTTCAATAGTTTCCACGCAATGTAGTCAGCATTAAGTGTGAAAATATCTCCAAATATGCCAAAAATGACCTTTGGTCAGTACTTTGGCGGCCAGTGGATGACCTTAAATGAAGATCTGTAACCAGTAAGCCTGGATGGTAGAAGTCCATCATGTACTCAACCTCCAAAGCCATTTTTAATAGTTTCCATGCAATATAGTCAGCGTTAAGTGTGAAAATATCTCGAAAAAGGCCAAAAATGACCCTCGGTCAGGTACTTTGGCGGTCAGTGGATGACCTTCAGTGAAGAACTTCAAGGTCAAATTTCCCCATGCTTACAGAGGACATATATAGGTATTATATATACCAGCCATAGGATGATCTAACTTTCTGTATATGAGAACTGTGCCAAAAGGTGAAAAAATGGCCAAAATTTGACCTTTAAGTGGCCACCAGTGACCCTGAGATTGAAGGTCAAGGTCACGAAACAATAGCGTTCGTGGCATTGCCCATATATACCCACATACCAAATTTGAAAGTTCTAAAATATTTTTTAAGTTATCGCGTCCAAAAGGAAATCTCTGCGGCGGCGGCAGCTTGACCGTACTGAATCCTAAGTATCCCCGTCTTTCGTCCGGGGATACAATAACTAAATACCCTATCTAATGGACAATTGCTAATCCGGTCGGTGCAGACTGGCCCTCCAAAGGACAGAAAAAAACGTCCTGTGTTTCCACCAGCTGGGCCGGCGTAGTACTGTGCATTCGCCAGGTGGCATATCATACTTCCTTCCTGTCTAGACAGAGTGATGTCTTAGCATCTTTTTTGTTGTCTAAATGCCCTTACTTAGACCCCTAGTAAGCTGATAGCGGGGCTGGTTGGGAGGGAAGGAAGGAAGCATGTCACTTTTTATGTCAGCTGACTGACTGACACTTATAAGTTGAAAACTATTCCGTTTAGAGTATTTGGTTTCCTATGTTATTCACATAATTTTGGGGTCAGCTATAACATAGTAAAATTTCATACCTGTAGCTCATGGCATAGCTGAGTAAATCAGTTGTAACTTGAAAAATATTGCATTTGGAGTATTTTGTTAAAATATGTTGTTCACCTACTTTTGGGTCAGCTATAACATAGTGAAACTAGAGGAATGCTTTTGCTAACAAAAGTGAAGCGTCCCTTAAAGTTTAAAATGCTTTGTGGTTTTAATAAGCATGCTGTAAACCTAAGAATGCACAAAGCTGCACCGTATGCTTTCCCAATACCTCTTAATACATTCTGAAGCTATAAAACCAACAATAAAGGAGATATAAGGCAAAAACTCCAAAGCAGCTATTTATGACCCCACTTTGGCCCATAAGGGAGGGTCGGGGGGGTAAAACTGACCGGCTATTTAGATTCTCCACATATGCTTTCTCAATACCTCTTAATACATTCTGAAGCTATAAAAGCAACGATAAAGGAGATATAAGGCAAAAACTCCAAATCAGCTATTTTATGACCCCAGTTTGACCCATAGGGGGGGAGCAGGGGGTAAAACTGACCGGCTATTTAGACTCTCCACATATGCTTTCCCAATATCTCTTAATACATTTTGAAGGTATAAAAGCAACAATAAAGGAGATATAAGGCAAAACTCCAAAGCAACTATTTTATGACCCCAGTTTGACCCATAGGGGGGGAGCAGGGGGTAAAACTGACCGGCTATTTAGACTCTCCACATATGCTTTCCCAATATCTCTTAATACATTTTGAAGGTATAAAAGCAACAATAAAGGAGATATAAGGCAAAACTCCAAAGCAACTATTTTATGACCCCAGTTTGACCCATAAGGGGGGGTTGGGGGATAAAACTGACCGGCTATTTAGATTCTCCACATATGCTTTCCCAATACCTCTTCATACATTCTGAAGCTATAAAAGCAACAATAAAGGAGATATAAGGCAAAAACTCCAAAGCAGCTATTTATGACCCCAGTTTGGCCCATAAGGGGGGGATCGGGGGGTAAAACTGACCGGCTATTTAGACTCTCCACATATGCTTTCCCAATACCTCTTAATATATTCTGAAGCTATAAAAGCAACAATAAAGGAGATATAAGGCAAAAACTCCAAATCGGCTATTTTATGACCCCAGTTTGACCCACAAGGGGGGGTCGGGGGGTAAAACTGACTGGCTATTTAGACTCTCCATATATACTTTCCCAATACCTCTTAACAGTCCTACATACAAGCGAGGTAGACCTGCTCGTTTTGAGCAACCACAATCTCTCTGCATGTTTTTTACAATTATCCCTCCTCTATGTAAGAGTGGCTTAAGTTGCTGCTTACACTACATGTGTGCAGTAGTACTGCATCCCAGCTAAAACAAATAAACTGTGGTCTGTTGTCATTCTAGTGAAAGGTAATCTCAATATACATTGCATACACTCTTCTATCTAATTTTATAAAGGAATACAAGTAACTGCTTTATCAACATCAGCTGTGGAATAATACTGGATATTACAGAAATCTTTTGTGGATTTCTTTTTTGTGAACCTGTTTAAAGCTATGTTTTTGTGCATAGTTTGTGGACTGGATACAATTTTGAAGCTTTTTTAATTTTCTTGGATTATCAAACTAGAAAATAAAAAACTTAGGGCCATGTTCCCCCTGTGGTGAATGTCCCCCCTTGATTGGGCTACAATCTTAAACAATCATCAAATAGGAGTGTTGGGAGGAACTCTTTTCATTTGGGGTGTTAGTAAATCATGATCTTGCTGTTTAGGAAGGGCCTGGGACTGACTGTCAAACTTTAGGAGCATTCAGGAGTGAATAGCATATCTTCTCGATAAATTCAATCTGTCTGAATTTTTCATAAACTACAATGACCCTTATCAGATATACCATTCAGGAATTCAATCTGAAAGCCAGCTTAACATTCTTACAGCAATTCTTTTGATCATTTGAAGTCAATTGCTATAATCATCTATAGACTTTTGTAATGTTCGTATCCAAGTTGGAAAATTTTGAGAACCAATCAGAAATGGTTTTCAGGAATCAATGAGAAGCTTTTAATTACAAGTTGTAACATTTCTCAGAAACTGTTATTTTTCAGCCCCTCTTCTTCTGTGGATCTCAACCAATCTCAATGTTTCCAATTGGGGACCACATATACAATCCAATTGCCATAGTTAAAGAGCTACCTTAGTATTAGTTAATTATGCCAGTCAGCAATAAAAGTGATAGGGGATGACAAGCACATGGCCATTCCATGTAATCATTTTGGTCAAAACTTGGGCCAGTAAGTCTCTAACCTGTATGATTTTAATATAGTTGATTGTAAGAACAATACAATTAAACTTATTGGTGGTAAGATCTGAATGGCGTGGGTCCTAAACATTGCAATTTGATTTAATGGCATCAACATAAGTTGGGCTGTAAACCCTGCCTTTTGGGGGTCTCAAATTCACCCATTTTTTGCCCCCAAAATATCTAACATGTTTTATATTCTCCCAAATTTTGCCGCCATCCATGAAATTACTTCCTGACATATATGAGCAGAGAAACTTTGGTCCTGACTTAAAATTTTGCATAGTAGGACCATAGTTGGTAATATGGAACCACCACTTAATATAACACTGGATATTGTAGGAGTCAGTTGAGTTTGTATTGACAGTTAAGGCCTGGTTCCATATTCATGGACTGCCCAGATGGTGACTCAAACTTTAAAATCAGCAACTCATGGTTGAAAAATGCTAAACTTTACCAAAACAGGCCAGAAAATTTAAATGCATCTCTACCCTGGGGATCAGGTTAACAAATACAAGATTTGTTCAGCTTAAAAATTGGCAAGTTAGGGTGAAAAATTCCAAAATTTATCAAAAACTATCCTGCATTCTAACCTGGAACTACCAATTAATCAAAAAACCTGTCTGACCAATCCCAACCAAATCTTGAATGTCAAGGACTTTTGACCCAACCTGCACAATTTTAATATGATGAGACACATTTGCTTGGACAGGTTCAGATCTTCTACCCTCTGGATATGTTGGCAATGAAAATGAAAGTCAAGAAAGTCTGTGATGTATATGATTTTAATATGACTGATCAGTCATATGTGTGGTAGGATCTGAATGAAGTGCATCCGGAACATTACAATTATATTTGATGACATTAATATGTGTCTGGCTCTAAATCCCAACTCTGTTAGTCACACAGCAAAATCCCTGATTTTTTTCGTCTGACTTTTGTCAATTTTCTGGATTTTATTTACTTAAAAATACTGTTGCTGAAATTCTGGTCCTGACTTTAAAATCAGTATTATGGAAACATCACATTAGACAGCCTCCCCCCATACTGTATTCTAAATGTGTTTTGAGGGTTTACTTAGGCTTTAAAATTCAAAATTGATAACTTTATCATCTGTGCAATAATGTATGTTAAGTAATATATTTTATATTTGTATACCTACTTTTTAAAACATTAACACAACACATTTTAATGCAAAATTTATCTGATATTATTACCCAGATAAATAGTTTGAAACACTTAAGGCTCTTGCACATATATGCGACGCAGTGTGGCACGGTACGATTTATACTACATGCTAAGCAGGGAATTTTTTTTACCTTTCACATTTGGGCCACTTTTCCCAGCGTTTTTCCAGTAAATTGATGAAATATTTGTAAATTACAGTTAAAGTGCCTAGAATGGTTAATTCAATGACATATAATTAAATATCTAAGACCCCACACTTAAAAATACTGGTGATTACACCCCTTTCAATTAATTAACTTCTGGTTGTGTTATGTCTACATATGTTGTCACACACCTAACCTGGCATCCCTTTCTCCATTATAAGAACTTAATCCATCTACAAACAAGACCCTCATCCTGTGTGTCCCTTTTAGAATAACTGGTAATTGCAATCCTCATTCAGTTAAACCTTTTTATGTGTCTATGTGGACACACATCACATTTTGTCATCTGTCTCCCAGTAGTTAATCCCTTCACAATGAGCCTGTCTGTTTTGCATTTTGTTTTGTAATTAATATATTTCTGTATAGTTGTGTGATATACTACCACTTTTAACATGTGGGAAATCCAAATATCTAAACTTGGGCAAAACAGAAAAAAGCCACGCTTTTTCTTAAAAAATAGAAAATTTTCTAAATAGAAAAATCAGCACCGCACTGCTAGCTACTGCACTGTACATATGTATAAGCAGTGAACTATTTCCTTCATTTCTATGTTATTTAGCCGCGCCGCACTAGTGTGCAATGGACTATAGAGGGAAACAAATTAAAAGTGATATGAATTCTAATGCTACATTTCAAATGCTCACAAACCCTCACTGCATTAGAATGTGAACAAGTTCTCTTCATCACATATGAGGATCTCCTCCCTGCATGTTTGTTTTTACAACCTTTCTGTGGTTTGTGTCTTCTCTTAGAGCCACATGTTTTTCAACTTAAATCCTATCCCAGTCTTTTAGATTTTTAAGTTAGGGTGAAGAAAACCAAATTTGTGGTGTGGTTGAAAGGCAAGAAATTCAGGGGTCCCTTGTATGTAGGACTGTTAATACATTCTGAAGCTATAAAAGCAACAATAAACGAGATATAAGGCAAAAACTCGAAATCAGCTACTTTATGACCCTAGTTTGACCCATACGGGGGGGCCAGGGGGTAAAACTGACCAGCTATTTAGACTCTTCACATATGCTTTCCCAATACCTCTTAATATATTCTGAAGCTATAAAAGCAACAATAAAGGAGATAAAGGCAAAAACTCAAAATCGGCTATTTTATGACCCCAGTTTGACCCATAAGGAGGGGGGGGGGGCGGTAAAACTGACCGGCTATTTAGACTCTCAATATATGCTTTCCCAATACCTCTTAATACATTCTGAAGCTATAAAAGCAACAATAAAGGAGATATAATGCAAAAACTCTAAATCGGCTATTTTATGACCCCAGTTTGACCTATAATGGGGGGTCGGGGGGTAAAACTGACCGGCTATTTAGACTCTCCACATATGCTTTCCCAATACCTCTTAATATATTCTGAAGCTATAAAAGCAACAATAAAGAAGATAAAGGCAAAAACTCAAAATCGGCTATTTTATGACCCCAGTTTGACCCATAAGGGGGGATTGGGGGTAAAACTGACCGGCTATTTAGACTCTCCATATATGCTTTCCCAATACCTCTTAATATATTCTGAAGCTATAAAAGCAACAATAAAGGAGATAAAGGCAAAAACTCAAAATCGGCTATTTTATGACCCCAGTTTGACCCATAAGGGGGGGGGGGTCGGGGGGTAAAACTGACTGGCTATTTAGACTCTCCATATATGCTTTCCCAATACCTCTTAATACATTCTGAAGCTATAAAAGCAACAATAAAGAAGATAAAGGCAAAAACTCAAAATCGGCTATTTTATGACCCCAGTTTGACCCATAAGGGGGGATTGGGGGTAAAACTGACCGGCTATTTAGACTCTCCATATATGCTTTCCCAATACCTCTTAATATATTCTGAAGCTATAAAAGCAACAATAAAGGAGATAAAGGCAAAAACTCAAAATCGGCTATTTTATGACCCCAGTTTGACCCATAAGGGGGGGGGGTCGGGGGGTAAAACTGACTGGCTATTTAGACTCTCCATATATGCTTTCCCAATACCTCTTAATACATTCTGAAGCTATAAAAGCAACAATAAAGGAGATATAAGGCAAAAACTTAAAATCAGCTATTTTATGACCCCAGTTTGACCCATAAGGGGGGCCGTGGGGTAAAACTGACCGGCTATTTAGACTCTCCACATATGGTTTCCTATTACCTCCCAGTACATTTTATAGCTCTAAATGCAATACTTAAGAAGATAATAGGGGGGTTGGCCTAAATTTAAGGCTTTCAGATTGGAAGGTGTCAGAAAATCACTCATAAATGAGACATTTTTCAAGGGATTGCTCCCAAAATCTAATCAGCTCGCGTTTTCGATAGTATGAACAGGTGTGTCAAATTATAAGGCTCTGTAGCAAGTAGTTTTTCCTGAACTGTGATGACGGGGGGGGGGGGGGGGGGGGGGGGGGGGGGTGTACTTCAAAAAATAGTTTTTGATCATGTGACCTTCATAAGGGTCAAAGGTCAAATTTAAGCATGCAGAAAAATTTTCCCACGCCTAAGGTATATAACTGCCAAATATGGTTTGAAACCTTCTAATGATAAGGGAGATATTCAAGGGAGACCATAATACAGCGGCGAGGAAACTGAGGTGAAAACAAATAAGCGCCCTTTCAGGGACGCTTAATTACAGACCAGTAGCTCATGGCATAGCTTAGCAATAGCTATTTTCAGGTTCTCACTATTGAGTAAATCAGTTGTAACTTGAAAACTATTGCATTTACAGTATTTTTCTTAAATATGTTGTTCACCTACTTTTGGGTGAGCTATAACATAGTAAAAGTTCAGACCTGTAGCTCATGGCATAGCTGAGTAATAGCTTCTTTTAGGTTATCACTGTTGAGTAAATCACTTATAACTTGAAAACTATTGCATTTAGAGTATTTTTTTCCCAATATGTTATTCACCTATTTTGGGGTCAGCTATAACATAGTAAAATTTCAAACCTGTAGCTCATTGCATAGCTGAGTAATAGCTACTTTGAGGTTATCACTGTTGAGTAAATCATTTATAACTTGAAAACTATTGCATTTACAGAAATTTGTGTAAATACGTTATTCAGCTACTTTTGGGTCAGCTATAACATAGTGAAATTACAGACCAGTAGCTCGTGGCACAACTGAGCAATAGCTATTTTCAGGTACTGACTGTTGAGTAAATCAGTTGTAACTTGAAAAATATTGCATTTGGAGTATTTTGTTAAAATATGTTGTTCACCTACTTTTGGGTCAGCTATAATATAGTAAAAATTCAGACATGTAGCTCATTGCATAGCTGAGTAATAGCTACTTTGAGGTTATCACTGTTGAGTAAATCAGTTGTAACTTGAAAACTATTACATTTACAGTATTTTGTTTAAATATGTTATTCACATAATTTTGGGTCAGTTATATCATAGTGAAATTGCAGACCTCTATGTCATGGCATAGCTGAGCAATAGCTACTTTCAGGTTCTCACTATTGAGTAAATCAGTTGTAACTTGAAAACTATTGCATTTACAGTATTTTGCTTAAATATGTTGTTCACCGACTTTTGGGTCAGCTATAATATAGTAAAAATTCAGACATGTAGCTCATTGCATAGCTGAGTAATAGCTACTTTGAGGTTATCACTGTTGAGTAAATCAGTTGTAACTTGAAAACTATTACATTTACACTATTTTGTTTAAATATGTTATTCACATAATTTTGGGTCAGTTATATCATAGTGAAATTGCAGACCTCTATGTCATGGCATAGCTGAGCAATAGCTACTTTCAGGTTCTCACTATTGAGTAAATCATTGTATCCACTGGATAGCCGCAGTGTGTAAAGAGATTTCACCATTACCGCTCTAATGAAAAAAATATTATAGCTAGCCTTCACAAGTTTGCAGAATATATTAATAACCATAAAATGTGGCCTGGGAATATTTTTGGCCTCATTTTGAAAAACAAGATGGCCGCCAGGGACGTTTATTCAACTTTAAACAAGGACTTTTGTTGGTCCTCAAGAGCAAAGGGTATTATAGGTAGAGATCTCAAATTCGCAGGATATGTTCCTCATTATAAAATCTTGACTGGGAATATTTTTGGCCTCATTTTGAAAAACAAGATGGCCGCCACAGGTGTTTCTTTGTCAGTCATGAAAAGTGCTTATATCTTCCTTATTATTGGTCCTAGAGGTTTGGGATGGTAAACCAACCTGTAGGAAATCATGGGCTGGGAATCTTTTGGTGTGGTCAGATTTGACCTTTGACCCCTCCTTCAAGATCAAACGAGGATAGCCAAACTTAAAAGTGCTTATAACTCGCTTATTATTGGTCTTAGAGGTTTGGGATGGTAAACCAACATATAGGAAATCATGGGCTGGGATTCTTTTGGTGTGGTCAGATCTGACCTTGGACCCCTCCTTCAAGGTCAGTTGAGGATAGCCAAACTTAAAATTGCTTATAACTCGCTTGTTATTGGTCCTGCAGGTTTGGGATGGTAAACCAACCTACAGGAAATCATGGGCTGGGAATCATTTGGTGTGGTTGGATTTGACCTTGGACCCCTCCTTCAAGGTCAAACAAAGATAGCGAAACTTAAAAGTGCCTATAACTCGCTTATTATTGGTTCCAGAGGTTTGGGATCGTAAACCATCCTATAGGAAATCATGGGCTGGGAATCTTTTGGTGTGGTCAGATTTGACCTTTGGACCCCTCCTTCATACCTTCAGATGCCGTTAAGAATTTGGGTGTCTGGTTTGACTCAGACTTTTCCTTCACCAAACATGTTAAAAATGTATGTAAAGTTTGTTTCATCCAGATGAGGGATCTTAGACAAATTCGACAGTACTTGACTCGTGATGCTGCTCTTATGGCTGCAAATGCACTTGTGGGGAGTAGACTTGACTACTGTAACTCCTTGTTTAGGGGTCTATCTGTTTCTAACCTATGCAAGCTACAATGCATTCAAAACAGTCTGGCCAGAATTGTTTGTAGAGCCACATGTCTTTCTCATACCACTCCACTAAGAAAAGCCCTTCATTGGCTACCCATAAGGCACCGTTGCATCTTAAAGACTGCCTTGCTGGTATACAAATACCTACATACTAACTGTCCAAAATATTTCAGCCCATTTCTCAAGTTAGACAATCTGATGGTATAATTCTACATGTTCCTCAATACCAACCATCTATTTACAAATCCACAAAGCAGTTTGGTCTAAGGTTTGCATATGATGCTCCCAAAATATGGAATGAACTCCCGGATGATGTACGATCTGCCACTTCTATTGCTTCCTTCAGAAAAAAACTTAAGGCATACCTATTCTGCCAAGCTTATCCTCCTTAGTATTTTCCACCTCATATGGCGTTCTCCGTGATGTCGACCATTGCTATGGATAAGGACAATGATTTTTGTGGCTATGCTTATGATGTTGCGCCTTAGAGTCTGTCACTTTGACAGAGATTAAGCGCTATAAAAGTTGAATTGGAATTGGAAGGTCAAATAAGGACAGCCAAACTTAAAAGTGCTTATAACTCGCTTATTATTGGTCCTAGAGGTTTGGGATGGTAAACCAACCTATAGGAAATCATGGGCTGGGAATATTTTTGTGTGGTTGGATTTGACCTTGGACCCCTTCTTCAAGGTCGTACGAGGATACTGCATTGGCAGTATTTCTTTAAATATGTTTTAACCTACTCTTTACACTTAAACAGTTACCTTGTTACTTTCCTTCATAATACCATTTGCAGGGCACAACTTTTTTCTCCTTTTCTTCTGTCAGGTTCAGAATTTCTTTTGAACATGCTGTTCAATTACCATTTACTGTACTTCTGTACAGCACTTTCCCTGATAATTATGCTTTCCTCTCATTATTACCTTCACAAATCAAAAACACTCAGTCAGCTGACACAGTGCCCATTCACGGGCACTCTCCTCTTGTTTTTTTGTTTTTGGTGGATCTGCTGAGCAGCCACAACAGGTCCTAGGTGATAGAGGTCTGAATCAGCCCAAGCCACATCCTTTAGGTAAAATTACGTGAAGGTGTTATGTGATTTCCAATGGCAGGCTGACAGAATTTGTTCCAATGAGACTCCTGATTGGAACGTTGTGGAAGCAGCAAATGGCCTCACATCATGGCCTTAACCTAATGTACAGTGAGGGCCTCTTGGTCAGAGAGCTCATAACATAGGATCACAGTCTACTTGATCCATGAGGAGATAGTGGCAGGTGAGATGTCTTTGTCGAAGCCTTTCTTAAAGGAGACAAAGACCAACTCCTTGTTCTGCCTGAGATCTGAGGTCCTGTCCAAATAGTAGCGCAATGCTCTGAACGGACAGAGGGACATATAAGACTTGAGTGATTTATGCAGAGTAGGGGCTAGGGCTGGTATTACCACTAGGGTCATGCTGTCCGGACCCTCCTTGGCCAGCTGGTTCTTAGAAAGAAAGCTGGGTAAGGGATACAAGGATACTTTAGACCAGTCTCCTTGATGTCTGATATTTTTATTTTGCCAAGCATTGATCTCACTCTTGTGTTTACCAGAACCCAAGGCCAAAAGGAAAACCATCTTGAAGGTCAAATGCTTCAGAGAGGCGTCTTTAAGGGGTTCAAAAGGAGCCTTTGTCAGCTGTTGCAGCACCAGAGACAGGTTCCAGGAGGGGATGCCCCTCTGACCTTTAGTTTGTCTCTGTGGAAGCTATCCTGGAGACAAGTGAGATTTTTGTCTTTGCTGATCTGTAGCCATCAATGGTACTTGGCTGTAACTTCCTGACTTGAAACAAGTATAGTAGGAAGTCGGCTATTGACTTTACAGGGGGTGCCCTGAAGTCTACCTGATTAGTGAAGCACCACTTTGTAAAAATGGTCTACTTTGCCTCATAGACTGATCTGGTTGATCCTCTTTGATGAACCTCAATTCTCACTGCAACTGCCTCAGAGAGGCCCTGCATGGAGATTTAGATTTGTCAGACTTCCATGAGGGATCTGAGTGACGGGCTGTGTTAGTAGATTGGGCAGATTTGGCAGACTCAGTGGGATTTGGCTGGACATGGCCACTAGATCCCAGAACCAAAGCATGTTGGGCCACCCTGGAGCAATCAGAATGATCCTTTGGCATGGGTAGTCTGCAACTTCTCCACTACTTTGCCCAAGATGGCGGCTGGTGGGAAGGCATATGCATCCAGATCCTCCCATGGCAGAATGAGTGTGTCCACATGCTGAGGCCAGGGGATCCGGTACCGGTGACACAAACAGAGGTAACTTGTTGTTGAACCTCGTGGCAAATAAATCTACTTGAGGCCGGTGACACCTGCTGCATATTGACTGGAAAACCTCTGGAAGGAGGAGAGACCACTTTGTCTGGATGGTCTGGCCTAACCTGGGTAGCTTGTCTGCTACCATGTTCAGCCGGCCTGGGATGTGTCAAGCTTTGAGAGTCACTTGTTCCCTGGCACACCAGGTCAAGATTCTCCACAGTAGGGCACAAAGTGGGCCCAACCTCATGCCTCCTTATTTGTTTATGTATGACATGACTGTGGTGTTGTCGGCTGCTACAAGAACTTCCTTGTCTGAGCAAAGGTCTTGGAACTCTTTTAGGGCTAGAAATACCGCTTTCAGTTCCAGATCATTTATATGCAGCTTGCTTTCTGGAAAGGACCAAATTCCTCTTGCAGTATCCTCGTTTAAGTGAGTGCCCCACCCTTCTTATGATGCGTCTGTAAATATTTGCAGAGCGTGCCTTAGTGGGTGTAATGGTTGGCCTTGAAGTACATTGCCTTTTACTCCAGCCACCATCTCAGATGTGGGTCCAGGGACTTGGGGATAGGAATGACCTTTTCTAGTGATTCCAGAACCCTCCAGTTGTTCTCAAGGTGTCATTTAATGGGCCTCATGTGTAGTCGGCCGAGGTGAACTTGTTTTTCTGTGGCTGTTAGCAGACCTATCAAAGACATGAATTGCTGGACTGGACAAGCAGTCGGGATATAAGAACCTGTATTTTTTGCTGAAGGTTCTGCCACCGGGCCAGGACCAGACTTGAGGTCAAACGGGTAACCTACGAAGTTGACTTGCTTAGGGTCCAGTTCTGATTTTCTACGTTCACCAACCAACCTATTTTTTGACAAATATCTACTAGTTCCCGAGTATGCTGAAGACAAACATGGTGGGATTTGGTTCTCACCAACCAGTCGTCTAGGTACTGGTGGATTCTTATACCCTTGTGTATGACCATCAGTTTCACCTCCTTTGCTATCACAGTGAACACCATGGGTGCTGTCGACAAACCGAATGGCAGTGCCTTGAACTGGTATGTCCGACCTTGGAAGTTAGGGTCCTTGAAAGTCTATTGAGGTAACCCACTCCCCTTGTCGGAGGGATGTTCTATTGGTCTCTGGTGTCTCCATTTTGAATTTTTCCGCTTTGAGGAAAAGATTTAATTTGCCCAGGTCTAGAATGGGTCTTCCGCATGTTTCAAAATGCTATCAGGAAAGGGGGTGGCTAGTTGTACTGGAGCAGTTCGCAATGCTGCTAGAGTGTATGGTTTAACTCCTGTCTTCAAGTGAGAGAGATAAGAATCCCTTCTTGCCAGCGTTAGATTTCCCATGGAGACAAAGTCTGTGAGGTGTTCCATGGTCTTTGTAACAGCCTGTGTGATACTGCTATTAAAATCCATAAGCTATTGCAGTTCATCTGTGCCTGTGGAGACTTTTGAAGAACTTTTACCTTTGCTTTCAGATCTTAAAGCCTTCAACTGTTCTTGCATTCCTTGCTGGACTTTAAACAGGCACATATGGAAACTAGCAGCCCGGTCCGGTCGGAAAACAGCCCGTACTACTTGGCTTGGGATTTTGCTGGTCTCAGGAATTAGTCCTTGGGTAGGCCACCAGCTTCTGAACTATGGGAAGGATAACCTTCAACCAAAGTGATGTGCAATCTACTCGATTTCCTGCATAGCCAATTGTCTGTCGGCTTCTGAACTGACTCTTTTCCAGGAGGTTGCTTCTTAGTACCAGCAAAAGGTTCAATTTCAGAAGTGGCAGCAGAAGCAGCCAGATCCGGGATGTGCGACCATCCCATGTATGACCGAATCCCCTTCATGGTCTCTCTGTATGTCTGCTCTTCAGAGAGGGATTGGTCTTGATCGTCAGATGACTCCCCTTCCTCTACATAAAGATCAACAGGAGGCCGGTCAGACAGTTCACTTTTATCTCCTTATTCCAAACTGGAAATACTGTCCTTTCTGAAGGGTCTAGATGATGCCTGGCTGGATAAATGTTTCTGAGAGACAGGAGGGTCGGTACCACTAGTTGAAGTTGCAGGGTGGTCAGTCTGAGGCAAGTCAGAACGTAGTTTGCCGATAGACTGATGCTTGGTAGCAGAGGAGTCGGTTCTGAGAAAATGCATTGTAGAGAGTGTAGATTCAGTGGATGGTTGATCAGTCGGTCTAATGAAAGGGTCAGGTCTGACTGCTCCAGCTGGTGGAGAGTAGCTCGGTGCTACCTTCACTGTTTGATAAGTGGGCTCCCTGTCTAGAGTCCTAGCCATCAACAATGCCTCGAGTCGGTTGAAGAGTTCGGACCACTTCTGGTCAAGTTAGGCAATCTTGGAGTCTGTTGAGGCTTTGGCCGACCTGCTACTGTCTGGGTCAGGCATGGCAGGCTTGTCTGTGTGCGACTTGGCTTGTAGACTTTTCCTTCTCCACCTTTTCTTCTGGACCATTAAAACCAGGAGACTACAGCGTCCCCTGGCCATCCACTGCCCCTATTACTGACACTGAAGCCAGGTCCACAAGGGACGGATTGAGTGAGTCCTTAGTATGTGTAGAGGTATTTTCCATCTTCTTTGCTTCATGCTTCTCCTTTTTGTTTGTTTATTTGTTTATTTGGGGTTTTACGTCGCTTTCAACACTGTACAGGTCAAGTCACCACGGGTAGTTGGAAGGGCAGAGGAAACCAGTACATATAGTTCGCTAGGGTTCTGTACTGTAAACTGCCGACCAACGGCAAGCAACTACCAGCTTTCCCACTTAAGGCCATGACGGGGATCGAACCCCGGCCGCAGAGGTGGGAGGCGAGAGTGTTACCACTCTGCCACCGTGGTCCCCGCTTCTCCTTTTTAACCTTATAGCTGGGGCTTGAGAGTTGGGCACGCTGTTTAGCAGGAAGAGTGTTACAAAACTTACAATCAGTGGATTCAGGTCTCTCCGCACAGGGGTCCTTGCCTTTGCCCTTGTCCCTGCACCTTGCACAAAAGGAGTGGTTATCGAAACCTGCCATTAAATGGCCACATCCACCACGCTTCTGCCAAGGTGAAGCCATAATGATCTATGCACTGTATATTATCCATTGGGACACAAAATATTCCCAAACTAGCAGTACACTGACAAATATTTACAAAAAATATAGAGCTACTAAAAGTTTGTCTGCACAGTACGTGCCAAACAAAAAAGATGCTATGACATCACTCTGTCTAGACAGGAAGGAAGTACGATGTGCCACCTGGCAAATGCACAGTACTAGGCCAGGCCAGCTGGTGGAAATACAGGACAGCTTTTTCTGTCTTTTGGCAGGCCGGTCTCTGCCGAGTGGATTAGCAATTGTCCATTGGATAACATGCATTAACGCAATAAAACGTTACTAAACTGTTGCATTTAAAGAATATTGTTTAAATGTTATTCACCTACTTACGGGCCAGCTATATCATAGTGAAAATGTAGCTCATGGCATAGCAGAGAAATTTGCTAAGTTAATACCCTATCCAATGGACAATTGCTTTACCGGTCGGCGTGACCGGTCCCACCAAATGCCAGAAAAAGACGTCCTGTATATACTACCGGCAGGACCGGTCAGAGTGTACATTTGCTAGGTGGCGCATAGTAATTCCTTCCTGTCTAGACAGTGTGACGTCATAGCATCTTTTTCGTTGTCTAAACATATGAAGACCCCTAGTAAGCTGATAGCGGGGCCAGATAGGTGGGCCCTGCCTGTCCATTGGATAGGGTATTAACTTATTAACTTATTAAATTTGCAATTTTATTGCGTTAATACATCCTATCCAATGGGCAATTGCTGAATAACTACCACTTGGTAGGCGGGTAAGTTACTAGGGACTCAGTTGAACTCATAAACAAACAAAACTGAGAAGGCCCAGTTGACCTAGGGTCAGATGAACCCCAAAGGTCAAGGTCGGCTGAGACTAACCGCCCCCCCTTTTTCTCAGACCTGCTCTGAAAATAGGAAGAAAAGGTTGAGTTCAGTCCCATAAGAAATAAACTTCCCAAAGGAAGCAAGTCACAGTTTTTTTTTGTATTATATACAAATATACAAGCTATGTACATATATACATATTTACATATCTCCTCATTTCTGGGCGTGGTGGTGGACCTGTTGGGCAGCCACCACTGGCCCTAAATGAAAAAGCTCTGTATCAGCCCAAGCCACAAATAGAATTGTGTGAAGGTGTTATGGGATTTTCAGTGGCAGGCTGACAGAACCTGCTCTAAGGAGACACCCGACTGGAAGGCCTTAGAAGCAGCAAAGGATCACAGTCTGCTTGATCCATGAGGAGATGGTGGCAGGTGAGATGTCCTTGTCAAAACCTTTCTTGAAGGAGACAAAGACCAACTCCTTGTTCTGCCTAAGATCTGAGGTCCTATCCAAGTAATAGCGAAGGGCTCTGACTGGACACAAGGACCTGTCCCCCTTGAGTGATTTATCTAGAGTGGGGGCCAGGGCTGGTATGACTACTGGAGCCACACTATCTGGACCCTCCTTAGCCAGCTGAGTCTTGGACAGAAAGCTGGGTGAGGGATACAAGGACATCTTAGACCAGTCTGAGTGGTGTCTGATGTTCTTATGTAGCCAAGCATGGATCTCACTCCTGTGTTTACCAGAACCCAGGGCCAGCAGAAAAACAGTCATGAAGGTCAAGTGTTTTAGTGAGGCGTCTTTTAAAGGTTCAAAAGGAGCCTTAGTCAGCTGGTGCAACACCAGGGACAGGTTCCAGGAGGGTATACCCCTCCTGCCCTTGGGCCTGTCTCTATAGAAACTATCCAGGAAATGGGGGAGATTCTCATCTTTGCTGACATCAATGGTAGAGTTGCCCAACTTGTCAGCAATGGCTGATCTGTACCCATCAATGGTACCAGGTTGCAACTTCCTGTCCTGAAACAGGTGCAACAGGAAGTCAGCTATGGCTTTTAGAGGTGGTGCCCTGAAGTCCACCTGATTACTGAGGCACCACACCACTGGGGGTCTGGAACCAGTGACACAAACTGTGGAAGTTTGTTGTTGAATCTGGTGGCAAACAAGTCCACTTGGGGCTGGTGCCACTGGGAACATATAGCTTGAAACACTTCTGGGTGAAGGGACCACTCTGTTTGAATGGTCTGGTTAAGTCTGGATAGCTTGTCTGCTATCACATTCAGCTGGCCAGGGATGTGACGTGCCTTGAGAGTTACCTGTTTCCTGGTGCACCAGGACAGGATTCTCCACAGTAGGGCACACAGGGAGCCCGACTTCATCCCCCTCTTTGTTGATATAGGCAACCACTGTTGTGTTGTCTGTGGCCACCAGGACTATGTTGTTTGAACAGAGGTCTTGGAACTCTTTTACGGCCAGAAAGACCGCCTTTAGTTCCAAGTGATTTATGTGCAACATGCTTTCTGGAATGGACCAGGTTCCCCTTGCAGTGCGTTCATTTAAGTAAGCGCCCCACCCTTCTTTTGATGCATCTATAAATATCTACAGAGCATGTTTTAGTGGGTGTAATGGTTGACCTTGCTTTCCTCCAGCCACCACCTTAAGTGGGAGTGGAGCGACCTGGGGATGGGTATCACCTTTTGTAGTGATTCTGGTACCCTCCAGTTGTTCTTCAAGTGCCACTGTATGGGTCTCATATGAAGTCTACCTAGGTGGACTTGCTTTTCTGTGGCTGTTAGAAGTCCTATGAGGGACATGAACTGCCAGACCGGGCACACCGGACCGGACAGGATTGACAATATCTTGTCTGTTAAGGTCTGCCAACGTTCTGGTGTGGGTCTGACCTTGCCCTCTCTGAGGTCAAACTGGTAACCTACAAAGTTGAAAACCTGCTTTGGGTCCAGTTCTGACTTTTCCTTGTTCACCAGCCAACCTAGTTCTCGACAGAGAGCTACCAAGGTTGTGTATGCTGGAGACAAGTTTGATGGGATGTGGCTCTTACCAACCAGTCGCCAGGTACCGGTGGATTCTTATACCCCTCTGTAAAGCCATCAGTTTGACCTCTTTGGCCACCACTTTGAACTCCATAGGTGCTGTGGACAGGCTAAAGGTTAGGGCTTTGAACTGGTAGGACTGACCCTGGATGTGAAAACGCATGTATTTCCTGGACTGACTGTGAATTGGTATATGGAAGTATGCGTCCTTGAAGTCTATGGAGGTGACCCACTCCCCTGTCTGCAGGGTGGTCCTTATTGTCTCTGGGGTCTCCATCTTGAATGACTCTGTGTTTAGGAAGATGTTGAAGGTGCTCAGGTCCAGGATAGGTCTCCACCGGTTGTTGGGTTTGGGTACCAAAAATAGCCGGTTGTAAAACCCCAGTGAGTTTTGGTTTGTTACCGGCTCCACGGCATTTTTGTTCACCAGCTGATACAGTGCCTCCAAAAGGTGGGACTGTCTTAGTGGGTTGACATAGTTGCTTATGACAGTTGGTGACCTGGTTAAATTGGGTCTGAACTGGAAGGGGAGGGTGTAGCCCTCTCTGAGTGTTGCGACTACTTTTGGACTCGAACCCAGCGCCTCTCACTGATGTAGTCTTGCCCCTATAGGTGGGTTTATGGCAACAGTTGGGACATTTGTGACAGTATTTGCAGCACTCAAGTGACGTACACAGGAAACATCTTTCACATATTTTATTTCTGTGTGACTGTAACAATAATTGGGATTTACGCCTTTCTTTTGTGGCAACCCGGTGAGAGAATTGCATTTGCAACACAGGAGTTTACATGTAAAAATACAGTCTCGCTCTCACTGGTCAATGTCTTGTCATTGGCCACTACCGGTGAAGGGTTCAAGCCTAACTGACCGGGCACACATACACAGTCCTTCAGCCCGGTGACACATTGTACATAGTAAAAGACACTAATTTTGAAGTGTTAGGACACTAATGTTTATTCACACTGTAAATATACGATGATATGCCTTACACAATATTTATAAGGTTGTAGATTGTGTTTCAAAAGTCATGGGTGGACTTTATCATCAGAGGCTGGATTTTTAAGGAGCAACTCCTCCCTGAGGTACTCTAAACAGGTGCAATTGCAACGGTGGTGTTGCACCGGTGCACAGGTGCAGTGCACCGGTGCATTTGTAATTTTTAGCAAAAAATGGTCTTTTGGTAAGGAGGGGTTAATGTGAGTACCTGTGTCAGGCTATATATTATTTTAAGATTTTAAACATATATAATAGTATATAAAAGAGGTTTATACAGGCAAGTCTTGTTCATATTGCATTCAAACCCATTGCCTCTTAAGGACTTAAGAAGGTTAGGTACTGAGTGCCTGATTGTGGATCCACATCTTAGTGTTGCTCTTTAGGATCTGTCCTGATATATATAGTCCATATCTATGTGGGCCATTATTACATGTTTAGTTACATCTTATATTGTTGGCATATGGTCACAGGACTCAAGTTCGCTCTTGCGTGTGTTAAATAGGTACTTTCTATTTGACAGTGTTAAGTTCATCCTTAATATGGGCAAAAAACACTATCATGTGATGAGCGCAGGTTTGGTTAAACTTCAATGGTTGTCAATTGTTTTTATGCTTGGGTGGTAAACCAATGTCATAAAGTTATGATACAATTGAAAACAAAATTGGTGAATAGTACAAACCCTTTTTATGAGGATTTGTATGATTTATTGACATTTGTTATGAAGTGTCATAAGAATACAGTGAATGTACTACTGAGAAATTACAATTCTTATTGAAAGTAATTTGATATAGGGCGAAATTAGTATAAAAAAGTGATAAGTGGTGAGTCTGAAGTTTGATGCACCTCAGCCCCTAATTAATTATTTATTATTACAAAGTATATATTATTATATTCAACTTGAATAAAATAATAAATAAAAGTCAATGTGTTTTAATTGTCTTTATATCAGATGGTACTGGTGTGAGCGCTTAATCTGATTTGGGGATAATGATTTTAGCCCTTTTACAGGGTGGCACAAATAAGCTAAAAAAAAAAAATTGCTCAGAGGTTGTGCCTGGCATTATCTTGGTGGAAATTCTAGGTGTGGCGGTTGCTGCAGACGATCCGCTGGTTGAGGGTTCAGGATCATACACATCACAGTTGGGAGCTACAGGAGGGGTGTCCTGAGTCAATGTCTCAACTGAAGCATGGGTCTTTATTGGCTCACGCTTGGGACTACTGACTTTTTTGAAAAGTGAGGCGAGTATATCCATTGATGTAGGTTTTTGGTATATAATGGTATCCTGTAGAATCTGGCTTCCATTAAATTCATGTTTGACATCAGTGGCGTCCAGTACACCATTCTTGGCTTCTTTAGGTGTTTGGTTGCCCCTTGAGTAGCCGGCCTGGCAGTTTAGTAGGCCAATTTGGGTGGTGGGTGTAGCTGGTCTAGACAATCTCGGTTTACAGTATATGATATCACTATTGAGTGTCTCAATGAAGATATTCAAGCTCTCTTTGAAGCTAGCAACTGTAAGCCCATCTTGGAAGGCCACTACCTCATCTGGGGTTAAGATGATTAAGGGTTCGGTATTTGTAGCTTTATCAACCATTTCCAAGCAGCTTATTTGTGTGTTAGTTTCTCTGGACATCCTGGTGCATAGTAGGTCATTTTCTACTCTGGCTATATTCTTGAGAGATTCATCCTCATTTTCTGAGTCACTTAATGTTAAATCAATGTACACATTAGTGATGTCCATGGTTGGTGCATCCTGTATGTTTGTAGGGTTGCGTGACTGGGAAGTAGAGGGTAGTTGATTTGTCGAGGTTGTAGGCACTGGGGTCTGAGTGGGGGAGTTCTCTTGGTCATTGTGTTGGGACTGCTCTAGGCACTTCTTAGTGTGTCTGGAGAGGTCCTCCCTCCTTTTGTATGACTTGTTGCAGTTAATGCAATTGAAAGTGATGCCCATGTGTTGGTTTGTTTTATGTCTTTTAAGGCTACTATGTTTGGTAAATGCCTTATTGCAGATTCCACAAATGAATTTAAAATTATCCATATTATGCAGATTTGTATATAATAATATACAAATAAATAGTGTTTGTATGGATAACTGCAGATTAAAATATTTGAAAAATCACTTTTATTAATTTTATGTATGATAGTAGTATCCAGCCTTTCATCAAGGTGACAATGTGAACTGGTAACCTGGTTTGTGACGTAATTCTATGTTACGTGAACAGTAGTGTTACGTCATAGTGCATATTATGTCACAAATGACACAAAATGATGGAAACTCCAATTTTTAGGGATCCATTTGCATTGAGTGGGTGGGGCCTATTAGGCGTCTATTTTTTGTGCAGTAGACTGTAGGACCTTATACTCTGTTAATCTAGAGAGTGTGCATGTGTAGAATATAAGAAATTAGGGGTCTCCAGAGTGTGAAGAAAGACCAAAAATGCAAAAAGAGTCTAGATAAATTGATTTATGCCAATTGGATGGACAGCTCCAATATTCCACATCCACCACTGCTCATGCCTTCTTCTGTGAGCCTGCTTGGGAGTTCTGTATTTGGGAGTCCACCATTCCAGGATAGTGAACTGCATATCCTTAATAGAGTGACCAGTTCCAGTGAAATGTTTGGATACAGGGGTGACTCTATTATCCTTGGGTTTTTTAACAGAGAGTTTATGCTCGTAGATTCTTGATCTGAAGGCTCTGCCTGTTTCACCTACATAATACATAAGACAATTTTTGCATGTTATTAAGTATACTATGTCACTCAGCTCAGTGACATAGTATACTTAATAACATGCGGAGCCATTCGTCCACAGGCAGTTTAACAGAGACTTTCCCGGTAGGCTGGACTTGAAAACCGGCAAAGGGGTTGTCATCTGAAGATGAAACTCTGTCGTGCCAACCCATGAATGACCTCACCCCTCTGATTGTCTCTCTGTAGGTAGCATCTTCAGAGAGGTCTAGGTCACCGGTATCTTCCCTGTTGAAGTCTCTGTCTGGAGAACCGGACTGGTCATTAGCATGCACTAGGGAACCGGGCTCACTTTGCAGGTCATAGTCACTGTCAGACTGCAGAACTGTCTCACCAACACCGGAAAGCAGAACCTCAGGACCTGCACCGGGAGCCTCAACAGGCTGGGCGGCCGTTCCTGCACCGGGAGCCTCAACAGGCTGGGTGGCATTCTGCTGTTTCATATCAGTACCGGGACCCTCAACAGGGTGGGTAGCACTCTTCTTGACAGCTTCTCTCATCACAGCAGCCTCACCGGTGGTCTGAACAAGACTGGAACTGGTGCCCCCAACAGTCACACTAGAGGACAAGACACTGGTGGAGGTTCCAGGATCAAAAAAGGGCTGATCACTGGTAACCACTGAAGGAGGATTCACGGGGACACCAGCATAGCCTCCAGTCTGGCAAAATGTTCACTCCACTTCTCATCCAGGTCTTTAATGTCATCAGACCTACATTTGCTGCTGGATTTCTTCTTACTGGTAGCCTTGGGGGTAGGGGAAGGGTCTGCCTTCTTCTTCTTGCTAGCAGGGGTCGAGTCAGCTGAAGATTCCTTGTGTACCCATCCCAACAAAGTTACCTCTGATGGGTCCACGAGAGTGGGGGTGACTCTAGCAGGGGAATCTGAGGCCATTTTCTTCAAATCTCGCTCTTTCCCGGACTGGTAGATAGGGGTGGATAACTGCTTCACTGCGCAGGCGTAAACGCCTTACAAATCTGACAATCCCTTTTCTGTACACACGGATCGTCACCCACTCCCTTCTCTCTACAACGAGCACATTTCTTGTGGTTGTCAAATGAAGCCAGAACGTGCACGCAAGTTCCTCTTTTCTGTCCAGGTGACGACATAATGATGATAAAACTCGTAGAATTAAGTAGAAATACTTAAACGTTCATAAAATGATTAAATTCGTTGATAAACTTAACAAGAGGAGAGTGCCCATGAACGGGCACTGTGTCAGCTGACTGAGTGTTTTTGATTTGTGAAGGTAATAATGAGAGGAAAGCATAAGTATCAGGGAAAGTGCTGTACAGAAGTAGAGTAAATGGTAATTGAACAGCATGTTCAAAAGAAATTCTGAACCTGACAGAAGAAAAGGAGAAAAAAGTTGTGCCCTGCAAATGGTATTATGAAGGAAAGTAACAAGGTAACTGTTTAAGTGTAAAGATTAGGTTAAAACATATTTAAAGAAATACTGCAAATGCAGTATCCTCGTACGACCTTGAAGAAGGGGTCCACGGTCAAATCCAACCACACAAAAACATTCCCAGCCCATGATTTCCTATAGGTTGGTTTACCATCCCAAACCTCTAGGACCAATAATAAGCGAGTTATAAGCACTTTTAAGTTTGGCTGTCCTTATTTGACCTTGAAGGATGGGTCTAAAGGTCAAATCTGACCACACCAAAAGATTCCCAGCCCATGATCTCCTATAGGATGGTTTACCATCCCAAACCTCTAGAACCAATAATAAGCGATTTATAGGCACTTTTAAGTTTTGCTATCTTTGTTTGACCTTGAAGGAGGGGTCCATGGTCAAATCCGACCACACCAAATGATTCCCAGCCCATGATTTCCTGTAGGTTGGTTTACCATCCCAAACCTGTAGGACCAATAAAAAGCGAGTTATAAGCAATTTTAAGTTTGGCTATCCTCAACTGACCTTGAAGGAGGGGTCCAAGGTCTAATCTGACCACACCAAAAGAATCCCAGCCCATGATTTCCTATATGTTGTTTTACCATCCCAAACCTCTAAGACCAATAATAAGCGAGTTATAAGCACTTTTAAGTTTGGCTATCCTCGTTAGACCTTGAAGAAGAGGTCCAAGGTAAAATCGGACCACATCAACAGATTCCCAGCCGATGATTTCCTATATGTCTGTTTACCATCCCAAACCTCTAAGACCAATAATAAGTGAGTTATAAGCACTTTTAAGTTTGGCTATCCTTGTTTGACCTTGAAGGAGTGGTCAAAGGTCAAATCTGACCACACCAAAAGATTGCCAGCCCATGATTTCCTACAGGTTGGTTTACCATCCCAAACCTCTAGGACCAATAATAAGGGAGATATAAGCACTTTTCATTACTGACAAAGAAACACCTGTGGCGGCCATCTTGTTTTTCAAAATGAGGCCAAAAATATTCCCAGTCAAGATTTTTTAATGAGGAACATATCCTGCGAATTTGTGATCTCTACCTATAATACCCTTTTCTCTAGAGGGCCAACAAAAGTCCTTGTTTAAAGTCGAATAAACGTCCCTGGCAGCCATCTTGTTTTTCAAAAATATTCCCAGGCAACATTTTATGGTTATTAATATATTCTGCAAACTTGAGAAGGCTAGCTATACTATTTTTTTCATTAGAGCGGTAATGGTGAAATCTCCCTACACACTGCGGCTATCCAGTGGATACAATGATTTACTCAATAGTGAGAACCTGAAAGTAGCTATTGCTCAGCTATAGCATGACATAGAGGTCTGCAATTTCACCATGATATAACTGACCAAAAATTATGTGAATAACATATTTAAACAAAATACTCTAAATGTAATAGTTTTCAAGTTACAACTGATTTACTCAAGAGTGATAACCTCAAAGTAGCTATTACTCAGCTATGCAATGAGCTACAGGTCTGAAATTTTACTATGTTATAGCTGACCCAAAAGTAGGTGAACAACATATTTAAGCAAAATACTGTAAATGCAATAGTTTTCAAGTTACAACTGATTTAATAGTGAGAACCTGAAAATAGCTATTGCTCAGCTATGCCATGAGCTACAGGTCTGTAATTTCACTATGTTATAGCTGACCCAAAAGTAGGTGAACAACACATGTTAACAAAATACTCCAAATGCAATATTTTTCAAGTTACAACTGATTTTCTCAACATACAGTACCTGAAAATAGCTATTGCTTAGTTGTGCCATGAGCTACAGGTCTGTAATTTCACTATGTTATAGCTGACCCAAAAGTAGCTGAATAAAGTATTTACTCAAGTTTCTGTAAATGCAATAGTTTTCAAGTTATAAGTGATTTACTCAACAGTGATAACCTAAAAGTAGCTATTACTCAGCTATGCCATGAGCTACAGGTCTGAAATTTTACTATCTTATAGCTGACCCCAAAATAGGTGAATAACATATTGAAACAAAATACTCTAAATTCAATAGTTTTCAAGTTATAAGTGATTTGCTCAACAGTGATAACCTAAAAGTAGCTATTACTCAGCTATGCCATGAGCTACATGTCTGAAATTTTACTACGTTATAGCTGACCCAAAAGTACGTGAACAACATATTTAAGCAAAATACTGTAAATGCAATAGTTTTCAAGTTACAACTGATTTACTCAGTAGTGAGAACCTGAAAATAGCTATTGCTCAGCTATGCCATGAGCTATAGATCTGTAATTTCACTATGTTATAGCTGACCCAAAAGTAGGTGAACAACATATTTAAGCAAAATACTGTAAATGCAATATTTTTCAAGTTACAATTGATTTACTCAACAGTCAGTACCTGAAAATAGCTATTGCTCAGTTGTGCCATGAGCTACAGGTCTGTAATTTCACTATGTTATAGCTGACCCAAAAGTAGCTGAATAACGTATTTACACAAATTTCTGTAAATGCAATTGCTTTCAAGTTATAAGTGATTTACTCAACAGTGATAACCTAAAAGTAGCTATTACTCAGCTATGCCATGAGCTACAGGTCTGAAATTTTACTATGTTATAGCTGAACCCAATATAGGTGAATAACATATGAAACAAAATACTCTAAATGCAATAGTTTTCAAGTTATAAGTGATTTACTCAACAGTGATAACCTAAAAGTAGTTATTACTCAGCTATGCCATGAGCTACAGGTCTGAAATTTTACTATGTTATAGCTGACCCCAAAATAGGTGAATAACATATGAAACAAAATACTCTAAATGCAATAGTTTTCAAGTTATAAGTGTTTTACTCAACAGTGATAACCTAAAAGTAGCTATTACTCAGCTATGCCATGAGCTACAGGTCTGTAATTTCACTATGTTATAGCTGACACAAAAGTAACTGAATAACATATTTACACAAATTTCTGTAAATGCAATTGCTTTCAAGTTATAAGTGATTTACTCAACAGTGATAACCTAAAAGTAGCTATTGCTCAGCTATGCCACGAGCTACAGGTCTGTAATTTCACTATGTTATAGCTGACCCAAAAGTAGGTGAACAACATATTTTGACAAAATACTCCAAATGCAATATTTTTCAAGTTATAAGTGATTTGCTCAACAGTGATAACCTCAAAGTAGCTATTACTCAGCTATGCCATGAGCTACATGTCTGAAATTTTACTATGTTATAGCTGACCCAAAAGTAGGTGAACAACATATTTAAGCAAAATACTGTAAATGCAATAGTTTTCAAGTTACAACTGATTTACTCAGTAGTGAGAACTTGAAAATAGCTATTGCTCAGCTATGCCATGAGCTATAGATCTGTAATTTCACTATGTTATAGCTGACCCAAAAGTAGCTGAACAACATATTTTAACAAAATACTCCAAATGCAATATTTTTCAAGTTACAACTGATTTACTCAACATACAGTACCTGAAAATAGCTATTGCTCAGTTGTGCCATGAGCTACAGGTCTATAATTTCACTATGTTATAGCTGACCCAAAAGTAGCTGAATAACATATTTACACAAATTTCTGTAAATGCAATAGTTTTCAAGTTATAAGTGATTTACTCAACAGTGATAACCTCAAAGTAGCTATTACTCAGCTATGCCATGAGCTACAGATCTGAAATTTTACTATGTTATAGCTGACCACAAAATAGGTGAATAACATATTGAAACAAAATACTCCAAATGCAATAGTTTTCAAGTTATAAGTGATTTACTCAACAGTGATAACCTAAAAGTAGCTATTACTCAGCTATGCTATGAGCTACAGGTCTGAAATTTTACTATGTTATAGCTGACCCCAAAGTAGCTGAATAACATATTTATACAAAATTCTCTAAATGCAATAGTTTTCAAGTTACAAGTGATTTTACTCAAGATGGTAGTTACTGAAAAGCCCAAAAGTAGCTATTACTCGCTTAGCTATTGAGACAGACACCCAAGTTACTCACCATGTTGTAGCTATGAAAAAAGTAGCTGAATAACATATTTTAACAAAATGCTCTAAATGCAACACTTTTCAAGTTATAAGTGATTTAGTGCATGATTTCATGAATTTTAATGCATTAAAAATTATTAAAAAAATTTATTTAAAAAAAACTAAGACAGATCCAGGTCTCATACTCACACAAGAGAATCTACCTCTGGCCTAGTACATATATGCAAGATAGGAGAGAAATCCCTGCAATAGTCACTGAGAAAATTGTGATAAAGTGTTGAAATTTTCACACTTTTGGTGGGGTTACCTCCGTTGTAACGTCTCTAGCTAACAGACGAACAGACAGATTTGCATGCCTTGAACAATTTTTCATCCTCGATAGATAAGGTATCTTTTAAAAAAAAACAGCATGTCTCTAGGCCTTGTAGTTTTGGAGAAGAAGTTGTTCACGCGGACGCATACGCCCACGCCGCAGAGTGACGACATAAAAACGTCTCTCTGTAGAAAACACATCTGCACACTCCACGTGCCAAACCAAAAAGATGCTATGACGTCACGCTGTCTAGACAGGAAGGAAGTACGATGTGCCACCTAGCGAATGAACACTCTTTGACTGGTCCTGTCGGTAGTATATACAGGATGTCTTTTTCTGGCGGGACCGGTCACACGGACCGGTAAGGCAATTGTCCATTGGATAGGATTAGTGTTCTCAATAAACCCTTTTTACTAGGACCGGGTATGCAGTGGTTTCAGCGAGCGGGTACCCAGGTACCCGCGCCGATGGGCGATAATAGCTGAAACTACAAATATCTCCATATTTACAGACTTAAAACCTACAAAAAAGGAAATAAATAACTTGACTACTTTTGATTTTTTATCAAGTATAATATGGGGAAATAACATTTTTAAATTTAAAAATAAATGTCTGTATTACGACAACTGGATAAAAGCAGGGATAATCTATGCGAGAGATTTGTTTGATCTTAATGGAAACTTCCTCTCGGGGGAACAGATCTTTCATTTGTTACCTGATAAAAGAAAATGGATGTCAGAATACAGTATAATAAAAAAAGTTTTTAAACCACACACTAAAACATTTAATACTCTCAATGCTTACCATATAAACATACATTGCAATACATTATTCTTTAATGGCCAAAAAATGGTAGAGCTAAAAACAGCAAAAAGTAAACTTTTCTATGAGATTGGGGTTAAAATGATAGCAACACGACATTATATGGAAAAATGCTGGAATGTAACATTTGGTCATAAATACTTGCACTGTGAGTGGAAAAACATTTACTTAAGAAAAATTAAAAATATCCCATGCAAAAAAATTTCTGAATTTAATTATAAAATACTTCACAACCTTCTCGTCACAGGTTATATTCTTAGATAATGGAATAAGAATATACCTCCGGAATGTTTGTCTAGTGGAGCGATTGACACTCCTGAACATTTGCTGTTTCAGTGTAATCATGTAAAAACTATTTGGAACAAAGTTGGTACATTGCTAAAAGTAGATTTATCTTGGAAACATATTGTAATAGGATTGCATGAAGAAGGCGAAAAAGACATCAATACAGTAAGAAATAATATTTTGTCAATAATTGCTTACTCAATTTACATTTCATGGGTTAAGTGTGATGACTCTAAATGTACATACAAGTTTGTCAACATTGACAAAAATGTTAAAAATTATCTAAACCATTATTGCTATATGTACAATATAATTTTGGTGAAGAAACCATGGAAAAAAGGTTTCGATGACACATGTCACACTCTGCTTACTAATTGGTAAAAAAATGGTTGAAGAGGGGATGAATGTATTTCAGTATGTATGTAACCATTATTGTGTATTTATTAGATGTTATAAATTCAAATTGACACTTGTTACTTATTGTGCGCTTGAAAATACTCTTAAATTCATACTATGTATGAATATCACTGTAAATATAATCTGATGGGGGGTTTGCTACCCTTGCCCTCCCAGATTATTTGCACTCATTGTTAAAAAAGGGTAAATAAAAATATATATTTTGAAAAAAAAAGACTTAAAACCTACAGAAATAATGGGATGCAACCATTTGCTTTATTTCTTGCTGGCCACGGTTTTGCATTCAAAACAATATTGCACGGAAGAAAGGTTAAATAAATAAAAAAAAGACTTCTGTACATTCAAAACACGGTTGTTTATATAAAAATGGAGTCACATGACCTATCACAAGAGCATTACACTACAACTCGAATGTAGTTTCGGAATTGAAACTTTATTTTTATTTCAGGATGTAAGTTAATTTTATTAACGTAAAATTATTAACTACTGTGTGAAAATATTGTACTCTTATTTATTTAAGGAGTGCATGTCACTATATATGGCCAATATACAGCGTTTTATGGACTCGGAATTAAGAAACTGTGTTGATATGCTGACGATTTTCAAAGGGTTCCGGTATTTGACAATGTATAAACAACTAAAATAAAAGACAAATAAAATACTATAAACGGTGTACAAGGGTGAGAAAACAATATTATTATGCATTTTAATTGAATAGTTTCATTTTAGAGTGAATTAATGAAGTCCAGATACGTCTGTACTTGGTCAGCCAATGTGGGCGATATTAACAGAAATAAGCTTAGATTCGGGTACTCGGGTATGAGATTTCAGATTCGGGTAAGTATTCAGGGTTGAGGTCACTAGATAGGATGTATTAACACAATAAAAAGCTACTTTCAGGTTCTCATTGTTTAGTAAATGAGTTTTAACTTGAAAACTATTGCATTTACAGTATTTTCTTTGAATATGTCTTTCACCTACTTTTCACACCTTAACAGTTAAGTTTGTACTTTATTTCTGAATGCCAATTGCAGGGCATAACTTTTGTCCTTTTCTACTTTCGCTTCTACTCTGAACCTCAAAACACAGTCAGCTGACACAGAGCCCAGTCACGGGCACTGATAGCTTGCTTTTTATATTAGGCAAGCTTCGACTTGGACCCCCTACTGCAAGGTCAAGAGAGTGTAGCCAAACTTCAAAGTGCTTATAACTTGCTTATTATTGGTCAGAGGACTGGGATGTTTGTTTGACCACCCTACAGGAAATCTTATACATGTACAAAGATTCTTTTAAGGTCAAACAAGTGTAACCAAACTCATAAGTGCTTATAACAGTCTTGCTAACTGGGGTATTTTGTTTCCAGTGGATACAAATATGCAGCAGTTCCAGGTCTAGCCTGATATGCATTCGTGTGGAATTTATGCAGGTGGGTAAAATTTAAAATGTAGCTTTTATAAGCTACAAGCTCACCATAGACATTTATAGTTGGCCGTAGCCTCAAGTTGTCCTCTTGTGGTACAGTACGCGTCTTCCTCCTACTTTTCTTTGTTGCAATTTTTAAACCTTACCCCTCAGCTGTAATACAGCGGGGAGGCAGGGTGGGACTCTTCTCAGTCCCACATGGTAAGCTTGTAGCTTATAAAAGCTACATTTAAGTAATTAAAATTTTCAATTTTATTGCGCTACAATAACTTACCATGTGGGACTGAATGCTGAATCCAACCGCACGGTGGAGGGATTACAGCTGAGACTGGAAGATATGTCAATTTTTCTTAGATTTTGAAGCAATAGATTAGAATGAATGTTTTGAAAATACCAGTCTGAGTCCCGTTTACAGTGCCCCAATCCCAGAGATCGGGCCTGTAAAGAGCCAAAAACCTGAATATACTGAATGACAGTGCTAAAAACTGTCAAGATGTTTTGATTGCGGACGTGCTCACTTAAGTAGTGTAAGGACCCTTGCCATCCACGAGTGAAAAATCAGCCCTATGGTTTGAACTTTCATAAGTTTTTAGCCACCTGACATGAGATTAATGACAACTTTAATAAGTCCTTAATACATATTATGCTTGATAAACTAACAATACAAAATGACCTTACCCGTAACATCTTGAGAGGTAAACCTATACCTAGATCCTGGGCATAGACTCCTGAAGACTTGGTTGTAGCGGATGTGCCCCCCCCCCCCCCCCCCCCCCTCTTTTCTTTCCGAGGATAACTGGTCTGAGGGGAAGGATCTAGGACTTGTTGTGCCGCCACCACTGGTCCCAGATACATATTGTTGTCGTTGTCTGACCAAGTAAGGTCTTTTAGGTAAAAATTTGTAAATGTGTTGCGAGCATTCCAGTGACAGGCTTGCATGATTTGGTCCACCGATACCCCACCATAAAAGGCCTTAGAGGCCGCGAAGGTCCTAATGTCATGCGCTTTAACTTGGACCAGGTCCAAGGCTTGTTGGTCTGCTTATTTATAACAAAGTAGAATGGTTTGTTTTAACCAAGAAGAGAGAGTAGCGGGTCTGATGTCTGCCCTTTCTTGAAGGAGATGAAAAGGAGGGATCGAGACCCTCTCAGGTCTTTGGTTCGATCCAAATAGTACCTCAGGGCACGAATCAGACACAAGGTCCTGTCTTCTTTGAATTGTCTATCTACAATGGTAGTCAAAGCAGGAATAGTCACCGGAGACACAGTTTGAGAACCTTCTCCTAGTTGATTTTTGGCTACGAAGTCAGAAGAAGGGAACAAGGCAACCTTTTCCCATTGGCCTAGATTAGATACTTTGTTTGCAACCCAGGCATGGATTTTGCTGCGGCGCTTGCTGGAGGCCAAAGCTAGCAAGAAAGCAGTTTTGAGAGTAAGATATTTGAGGTCTGTGTCTTTCATAGGCTCAAAGGGCACCTTTGTGAGCTCATTGAGAACAATAGAAAGGTTCCATTTTGGAAGATATTATTGGTGTGTTTTCTAGGATATTTAGTATGTGCAGACTGGTAGTATAGCATATGGGTTTGACTGGGCATTATTGTATGGGCTTTTGGTCTAGCTGACGTTTGGTGCTTTAATCTGTGGTTATCCTGAAATATCCCGGTTGTGAGTTTATCTCTAGACAATAGCAACATGTGGGGCATGTAGAGGCAGAAGCCAGTGCAAATATGACCACAGATGTTGTGACTGTAAATGATATTGGTTTACACTCTTGCCCAAACCTTATGATCTCTTTGTATTATAGCCAGTTTTTGGTACATACATTCTGCAAGAGATTTAGGTACGCATGGCACTGTTCACTTTGTTTATCCTACAAGAGAACATAGGTTACCTTGCTCCTTTTTCATAAGCCATAAAAACATTATTAATGGCATAAGATCAGCATTAAAATGAGGACTCCAGTTGACTTTCAGATCAATAAAGTACTGAACTTCTGATTACAAAATTTTATTATAACGGAATAAAATAAAACACTAATTCAGATGGAGTAAGAGACATTAATGTATTATCTACATAAAGCAAATTTTTAAAGCTAAGGAAATTTCCAATTATCGGAGAAATTTTACTTTACCGGTACGAGACCTGCCACATTGGATAATTACAGGAAACTGTTAGGGAAATTTAAAATTAAATAAACAGTTATAATTGGAGGCAAGCCCCAACCCCACTAAATAGTATGTATGTGTATTTCAATTAAATAAAAGGGTCAAATTTGCTAAAAAATATAGAATATAAATTATCACCCAAGTCTTGAAGCGATAAAGTAAAAACTAGCCCAATTATGTGACTGTTAATTCTGTGATAATGTGATCATAAAAAATTTATATGAAATACCAATGTTTCAACATACAAGTGAAGTAAAGAATCATCTGCATACTTCTGAATACAAATTCATTTTAATGTCACAGTTATAGTAGACTGTATAACTGAAATATCTGATATCCACAGGATTTGGTTCACATTGGAAGTTTCTACAAATTTTTATGTAGAGTCTTTAAAAATGCTTTCACTTTTGTAAACATTCAAATAACAGTAATTCCACAGGTTTTGGTACCAGTTATGGTGAACAAAGTGTTTGTGGTTTCTTTTATACAAAGCCCTTAGAAATGCTTCCACTTTTGTAAACACTCAACTAACAGTAGTTGCACTAATACAGAATCTACTGTATATCAAACATTGACTAGTCACCAATCACACCTGATACATTTAATACAACAAGGAGAGAAATATATAAAATAAATGTAAAACTACATGTATTTACAAACTATGAACAATACTGTGATCACTATGCATTGTGTAAGACCCTATTAAAGGCATTATATGCAGAGTCCAGGTCAAAAAGTAACTGTCTCACTTCAGATTCAGACAATTCATCAGAGGCTTGCATCTCACCCAACTTTGTCAGCCTAAAATATACAGGAACAAACATTAAACAGTGAGGTACACTTCTGAAGTGGACTCTATTGTAAATGTGTGAAACCAGTAAAAGCTGAGAATGGGTTCAAATGAAACTAGCTTTGAGATCCCAACAACGTAAAATAGCATCAGAGATGTCCCTATCCCACAGGCTGGGGAAATAGTTTACAACACCATGAGATATAGAAGTAGTGAAACAAAAGACCGGGATACTTTCAGCGCAGTGTCACTTACATAAAGGTCCAAATAATGTTTAAGTAGATAAAATAATTTCTAAGAGAAAGAAAATGTATGTTACGATAAAGTATTAAAACAAGACAGTTCAATAGCAAGATGGCAGCATTAATCAGTAAACTAAAAATTATGAAGCTGTAAAATTTAAAAAAAAGAAGAACAACTGTCAATAGAAATAGCACAATTATGTAAAAGTTCATATAATAATCAGTTGCAGCAATCCATATGTCTTTAAAGATTTTAAAACCCATGGTCACTATGACAAGGTCAAAGCTCAAATCAAGATTGTAGCATGATGTGTCACACCTACAACCTCTAAGCAATGTCCCTACCAAGCATCAACATCCTACAATTAATGGTTTCAGAGATATTGCCTGGACAAAATTTTAAAGGTCAAGGTCACTACAGTAAGATTAAAAGTCAAATCAAGGTCACATCATGACATTGCACACCTACAACTCCCAACCAATGTCCCCACCACTTATTAACTTCCTGCACCTTACAGTTTCTCAGATACAGCCCAGACAAGATTTTATAGGTCAAGGTCACTATGGCGATGTCAAAGGTCAAATCAAGGTCACACCATGACGGTGCAAATCTACAACGCCCCCCACCAATGTCCCTACCAAATATCAAATTCCTACACATTACGGTTTCCAAGATATAGCCCCGACAAGATTTTACAGGTCAAGCTCACTACAACAAGGTCAAAGGTCAAATCAAGGTCACACTATGACATGGCACACCTATACCTTCTAACCTATGTCCCTACCAAGTATCAACTTCCTACACCTTACAGTTTCTGAGATATAGCCCAAACAAGATTTTATAGGTCAAGGTCACTACGACAAGGTTAAAGGTCAAATCAAGGTCACACAATGATGTTGCATACCTACACGCTGTAACCAATGTCCCTACCAAGTATCAACTTCCTACACCTTACAGTTTCCGAGATATAGCCCAGACGAGATTTTATAGGTCAAGGTCACTACAGCAAGGTCAAATCAAGGTTACACCATGACGTTACACACCTATACCTTCTAACCTATGTCCCTACCAAGTATCAACTTCCTACACCTTACAGTTTCTGAAATATAGCCTGGACAAACTTTTTCCCGCCGCATGCCCTGATGTCCGCCCGGACACCATGGGTGAAAACAATACCCCAACAGCCCTTATGAGCTGTGGGATAAAAATGCTGTATTGAATTTAACTTTAAGTGGAAGTTCACCATAATTAGCAGTCTAGCAATGTATTTGACATTCTAGTAATACTGATATTTTCTCCAGCATTTTAATGTAGTTAAAGAAGCTACGATAACTAAGCAGCACCTGCAAAATACTTTGGTCTTTCACACATTAAACACAATAACATTCATGTAAACTAAAATTAAAACAGCTTTGCCTACCATTGTTATAAAATACAGATTGATATATGAAAACGTCCTTACTTTAATTTTCAAGCATTTAATGTGCCAGAACTTCATAATTACCCTACAATCAAAATGAGAAGTGAAACCTTTGTCTTAAATCAAGAAATGAAAAGGGAAACAAGGCCACTGCTGCAGCATTTATCTTCTGTCGTCTGTCGCCCATGGAGCAATGTCTGACCACAAAAAGGGTTCAAAGCCCATGGAGCAATAATAAGAAAATAAAAGGCGTTATCAATACAATGACCCAACTGAACCTTGAAACAGGGGTCAAAGATCAAAGTTGACACTTGCAAAAGATTCGCAGGACATGATTTCCTACAGGTTGTTTTCACATTTGAAGTTTAGAACCAACCAGAACTGCATCAATTTCAACACAGCGCATCCCTTGATGGGACAGTGTATAATCTAACATATAGCGATTTCAGCTATTCAAAAAAAAAGAAAGAGACATTTTCGATTTCTGCCAAAATTCAAGATGGCCGCGGGACTTCGGAAAAGGTAAAAATTCATATACAGGGTCCATAGTAAATAAAGGGTTCAAAATTTGCTCAAAATCACTTTATCTGTAACTGTTTTCAAGATAACTGACATTTTCAATTTTGAGCAAAATACAAGATAGTGGCCTAAATTTGGAAAACTAAAAATTTTCAGACATATCTAGGGTGTATACCACTCAAACGGTCCAAAAAATTTGCTTGAAATCACTCCATCTATAACAGTTTCCCAGATAATCAACATTTTCAATTTCTGGCAAAATTCAAAATGGTGGGCAGAATTCAGAAAAGGTAAAAGGTTTTCAAAGACATTATATGCAGGGTCTACAGTACAAAAAGGGTCCAAACTTTGCTCAAAATCGCTCTATCTGTAACAGTTTTCAAGATATTCTACATTTTCAATTTCCCGCAAAATTCAACGTGACTGGAATTTCGGAAAAAGTAAAAATATTTCCAAGGCATTATACGCAGGGTCTAAAGTACCCACTGGGTAAAATATTTGTTTGAAATCGCTCTATCTGTAACAGTTTGCGAAATAATCGACATTTTCAATTTCAGCAAACCTTCAAGAGGGTGGCTGGATATTCAGACATTATAGACAGGTTTTATAACACAAAGGGTCCAAAATTGGCTTGAAATTGCTCTACCTATACTGGTTTTCAAGATAATCCACATTTTTCGATTTCCGGTAAAATTCAAGATGGCGGCTAAAATTTGGAAAATTCAAAATTTTTCAGAGACACTATATCCAGGTCACAAGTGATTTACTCAACATTGAGAACCTTAAAGTAGCTATTGCTCAGTTATGCCAAATTGCTCTATCTCTTACGGTTTTCGAGATATTCACACTTTTTCATTTTTCGCTAAAATCCAAGATGGCCGCCAAAAGTGGCGAAAATTGAAATTTTTCCCTTTTGCATAGGACACTCCTGTACTACCCTGTGGGTCAAAAATTCGCTCGAAATCACTCTATCTCTTACGGTTTTCGAGATATTCACACTTTTTCATTTTCAAGATGGCCGCCAAAAGTGGCGAAAATTGAAATTTTACCCTTTTGCATAGGACCCTCTTATACTTCCCTGTGGGTCAAAAATTCGCTCGAAATCGCTCTATCTCTTACGGTTTTCGAGATATTCACACTTTTTCAGTTTCCGCTAAAATCCAAGATGGCCGACAAAAGTGGCGAAAATTGAAATTTTTCCCCTTTGCATACGACACTCTTGTACCACCCTGTGGGTCTAAAATTTGCTCGAAATCGCTCTATCACTTACAGTTTTCAAGATATTCACACTTTTTCTTTTTCCGCAAAAATCCAAGATGGCCGCCAAATGTGGCGAAAATTGAAATTTTTTCCCTTTGTATACGACACTCTTGTACTACCCTGCGGGTCAAATATTCGCTCGAAATCATTCTATCTATCTGCCAAAAGTGGCGAAAATTGAAAATTTTCCCCTTTTGCATAGGACACTCTTGTACTACCCTACGGGTCAAAAATTCGCTCGAAATCGCTCTATCTGGTATGGTTTTCGAGATATTCAAGTTTTGCCGTTAAAAGTGACTTACTGAAAGGAAAACAATCAAAGTAGCTATTACTCAGTTAGCTCTGAAACTTTGCCACAATACAGAACATTAAAAAGTAGGTGAACAACATATTTCACAAAAATCCTCTAAATGTAATAGTTTTGCAGTTATAAATGATTTACTCAATGGAGAACCATCAAAGTAGCTATTACTCAGTTACCTATGGACTTACAGCTCTCAAAATTTGCCATTACACAGTACATCAAAAAGTAGGTGAACAACATATTTGAGAAAAATCTTGTAAATTCAACAGTTTTGCTGTTATAAGTGATTTCCTCAATGGAGAACCATTAAAGTAGCTATTACTCAGTTAGCTATGGACCTACAGCTCTCAAAATTTGCCATTACACAGTACATCAAAAAGTAGGTGAAAAACATACTTGACAAGAATCCTCTAAATTCAAAAGTTTTGCTGTTAAAAGTGACTTACTGAAAGGAAAACAATGAAAGTAGCTATTACTCAGTTAGCTATGGACTTACAGCTCTGAAACTTTGCCACGATACAGAACATTAAAAAGTAGGTGAACAACATATTTGACAAAAATCCTCTAAATGTAATAGTTTTGCTGTTCTAAGTGATTTACTCAATGGAAAACCCTCAAAGTAGCTATTACTCAGTTACCTATGGACCTACAAGTCTCAAAATTTGCCATTACACAGTACATCAAAAAGTAGGTGAACAACATATTTGACAAAAATCCTCTAAATTCAATAGTTTTGCTGTGATAAATGATTTACTCAATGGAAAACCGTGAAAGTAGCTATTACTCAGTTAGCTATGGACCTACAGCTCTGAAACTTTGCTATGACACAGAACATTAAAAAGTATGTCAACAACATATTATAAGTGATTTACTCAATGGAGAACCATCAAAGTAGCTATTACTTACTTAGTTATGGACTTACAGCTCTCAAAATTTGCCATTACACAGTATATAAAAAAGTAGCTAAACAACATATTTGAGAAAAATCCTTTAAATTCAACAGTTTTGCTGTTATAAGTGATTTCCTCAATGGAGAACCATTAAAGTAGCTATTACTCGGTTAGCTATGGACCTACAGCTCTCAAAATTTGCCATTACACAGTACATCAAAAAGTAGGTGAAGAAACTATTTGACAAAAATCCTCTAAATTCAACAGTTTTGCTGTTAAAAGTGATTTACTCAAAGGAAAACAATGAAAGTAGCTATTACTTAGTTAGCTATGGACTTACAGCTCTGTAACTTTGCCACGACACAGAACATTAAAAAGTAGGTGAACAACATATTTGACAAAAAAATCCTCTAAATTTAATAGTTTTGCAGTTATAAGTGATTTACTCAATGGAGAACCATCAAAGTAGCTATTACTCAGTTAGCTATGGACCTACAGCTCTCAAAATTTGCCATTACACAGTACATCAAAAAGTAGGTGAACAACATATTTAACAAAAATCCTTTAAATTCAATAGTTTTGCTGTTCTAAGTGATTTACTCAATGGAAAACCCTCAAAGTAGCTATTACTCAGATAGCTATGGAGATACAGCTGTGAAAATTTCCCATGACACAGTACACCAAAAAGTAAGTGAACAACACATTTGACAATAATTCTCTAAATTCAATAGTTTTGGAGTTATAAGTGATTTACTCAATGTTGAAATTCAAAGTAGCCATTGCTCAGTTAGCTATGGAGATACAGCTCTGAAAATTTTCCACGACACAGAACATTAAAAATAGCATCAGAGATGCCCGTACCCCACAGTCTGGGGAAATATTTTTCAACACCATGAGATATAGAAGTAGTGTAACAGTACAAAGTTCAAGATACTTTCAGAGCAGCGTCAGTTATATTAAGGTCCAAATAATGCTTGAGTAGAGAAAATAATATCTAAGGAAACGAAATGTATGTAAAGATGAAGTATTAAACAAAACAATTCAATAATAAAATGACAGCACTTATCAGTAAACCAAAAATGGCCGACCTACGGTTTGGATGTTTTGAATATTGCCCACGCCTACAGAAGTGGCAATACATTCAATGAATGCTTATGTGTGGTGTTGGAGAAAAGCCTGTGGGTCACTTGATGAAATTCCATCTGTTACAATGGGAACTTGCAAAAGGAAATTCTTAATGAATTCTAATATGACTTTAACAGTGCTTAATCTGCATCAACAGACAGACCCAAAGGTGCAACAAGATTTTAAAGGTCAATACAGCGAGGTCAAAGGTCAATCAGTGTCACACCATGACGTGGCACACCTAAAACCTTCAACCAATGTCCCTACCAAGTATAAACTTCCTACACCTTACAGTCTCTGAGATACAGCCTGCACAAGATTTTATAGATCAAGGTCACTGCAGCAAGGTCAAAGGTCAAACCAAGATCACACTATGACGTAGCACACCTACACCCCCTAACCAATGTCCCTATCAAGTATCAACTTCCTACACCTTACGGTTTCCAAGATATAGCCCGGACCAGGTTTTATAGGTCAAGTTCACTACGGCAAGGTCAAAGGTCAAATCAAGGTCACACCATGATGTTGCACACCTACTACCCCCAACCAATGTCCTCACCAAGTATCAGCTTCCTACACATTACAGTTTCCGAAATACAGTCCGGACAAGATTTTATAGGTCAAGGTCACTACGGCAAAGGTCAAATCATGGTCAGACCATGACGTTGCAGATCTACACCCCCTAACCAATGTCCCTACCAAGTATCAACTTCCTACACCTTACGGTTTCCGAGATATAGCCCGGACAAGATTTTATAGGTCAAGGTCACTACGGCAAGGTCAAATCAAGGTCAGACCATGATGTTGCACACCTACAACCCCTAACTAATGTCCCTGCCAAGTATCAACTTCCTACACCTTATGGTTGCCGAGATATAGCCCGGACAAGATTTTCAAACTCAAGGTCACTACGGCAAGGTCAAATCAAGGTCAGACCATGATGTTGCACATCTACACCCCCTAACCAATGTCATTACCAAGTATCAACTTCCTACACCTTACGGTTTCCGAAATATAGCCCGGACAAGATTTTATAGGTCAAGGTCACTACAGCAAGGTCAAAGGTCAAATCAAGGTCAGACCATGACGTTGCACACCTACACCCCCTAACTAATGTCTGTGTCAAGTATCAACTTCCTACACCTTATGGTTGCTGAGATAGAGCCTGGACAAGATTTTCAAACTCATGGTCACTACGGCAAGGTCAAATCAAGGTCAGACCATGACGTTGCACACCTACACCCCCCAACCAATGTCCCTGCCAAGTATGAACCTCCTACACCTTACAGTTTCTGAGATACAACCCGGACAAACTATTTCCCGCCGCCCGCCCATCCGGACACCATGGGTGAAAACAATACCCCGACAGCCCTTAAGGCCTATGGGGTAAAAAGTAACTGATTAACATATTTGACAATAATTCCCTAAATTCAATAGTTTTGGAGGTAAAGTGATTTACTGAATGTTGAAATTAAGAAATTTCAAAGTAGCTATTACTCAGTTAGCTATGGACTTATAGCTCTGAAAATTCACAACGACACAGTAGTAGGTGAACAACATATTTGACAAAAATCCTGTATATTCAATAGTTTTTGAGTTATAAGTGACTTGTTCAATGGTTAAATGTTAAACTTAGTGTAGCTATTACTCAGCTAGCTATGCTGCTACACCTTGGAAACCCCACCATGATATAGTACATGAAGGAGTTGTTCAACAACATATTTGAGACCAATTTGTAAGTAACAGTTACAAAGATAACAGCAACTTAGTCATTTTGGACATTGTTAAAAAGAGAAAATAGCTATTACTCACTTAGCTATCAAGATAGACCCCTAAAAATGTACCATCTTGTAGGCATGGAGAAAGTAGCTGAACAACGTATTTTACAGAAATGCTCTAAATGCAGTCGTTTTGGAGTTATGAGCACTTTACTGAAAGTAGCCACCATTGCTATTACTGACTTAGCTATGGACCTAGGTCTGAAAAAAAAGCGTCAAATGAAAAGACAAGTAATAAGGTCATAAAACATTGAAAAGGCCAAGGAGAAACAACCAGTGTGATGTACAGCCCTTTTTAAAAACGTGACACACACATGCACGCACGGAATGCATTTTATAATCTCCCGCCGGCAGGCCGGCAGGAGATAATTAAGGAAAGAGCTATTACTCACTCATGTAGTGCAGTAAAGGCTGAAATACATATCGTCTTGTAGGTAAGAAGGAAGCTGAACAACATATTTTAACAAATAATCGAGACGCAATAGTTTTAGAGTTAGAAGCCATTTACTCGAATTAGCTAAAAGTGCCATTACTCACTTAGCTTTATGACAAAGTAAAAAACAAAACCTACAAAATTTTGAAGGACATAACAATCCATTAGGACAAGTAATTTATAAAAAAAAATGTGTAAATGCAATAGAAATCTGGATGACACACTGACGGATGCACTGACACACACAGGATGCATTTCATAATCTCCCTCCCAGGTTAAAGCCTTTAGACTGGTGGGAGATAATTAGCTGAATTCATATTGACTGAGTTTGAAAGTGTAAAAATAAGGGTCAGATTTTTACTCTTTTGTAAATTACAACCTAAAGAAACAATAGTAAAATGATCCACTCTTACGGCAAATCCTAAAACAGTAATTGGTACACCTGCTAAAGAGTACTGCTTGCACTTATAAAACAAAAGCTTACAACTTACCATGAATCTACCTTAATTTTCCCTTCAAAATCATCTGGCAGGAGACTCAGTCTGTTCATTGTTTCAGACAACTCCTTGGTTTCTGGATAAATCTACAAACAGAAACAATTAAACATCTGGACTGCAAGATTCCGGGTCAAGGTGAAAATGTTTTCAAAAGTTTGGAATATTTATGTTTCTGGCAAGAATATCCTCAATGAAATTCTTGTTTCATTTTTAGTCCACAAATATACTACAAAAGAAAAGGGATTTTTGCAAATGAATATCAATGAAATTCTTTTTGTAGACATAATTGATGATGGGATTTTTGTTAACAGACAAAGCATCTCAGTTGTTTTGTTTTCACTGGTATTTTGCCACATACCTTCTTTACAACTTACCTCATCCATTGCTTTGATTTCTAGCCTTAACTTGTCCATTATTGTGATAAACAGCTAAAAATACAAAACAACAGATATGCAATGATCTCTGAAGTGTAAAATATCAATAACTAGACCAAGGACACATCTGTGGCCAGATACAAGATGTATCTGTGAGAGTGAATATGTGTAATCAGGGAATACGCGTACATTTGCTTGAAATCATTGTATCTTTTACAGTTTTTGAGATAAACAACATTTTCTATTTCTGCTAAATTTAAGCTGGAAGAAGAAATTTGGAAAAGTCAATTTTTCAGAGGTCCTAGAGGAGTAGTGTACTCAGTACCAAGGAGGTCCAAAATTTGCCTAAAATTGCTCTAGTCTTTGAGATAAACAACATTTTCCATTTCCGCCAAAATTTAACATGGTGGCTAAGATTTCAAAAAGTCTAAATTTTTCATAAGTCCTAGAGAAGTAATCCTCAGTATCCAGGTGGTACAAAATATACCCCAAATCATTCTCTCTTAGGTTTTTCAAGATAAATGACATTTTCTAATTCCGCCAAAATTCAAGATGGCTCATCACTATCTCACTTTCAGACCAAAAATTTAAGAATAATTGGAGTTTGCTTTGCCTGCTTGTCCAGAACATCTGAGTTATATCTAGTTTTTTTCAAGCATCTGTGTTTATTGTACCACTTACAGTAAGCAAATATTTAAATTTACCAACTATCAAAGCAATTTTCTACCTTCTTTTCTTATTGTATGAAAGTATAAAGCTATAAATTGAGTATGTATGGACACAGATGGACTTCTGTTACAACATTTTGTTTTTGTACCCCCTTGTTTGTCAATAAAAATGATTAATAAAAAAAATTCAACATGGCGGCTGAAATTTGGAAAAGTCTTAATTTTTCAAGAGTATGAACTTCCTACACCTTTCGGTTTCCAAGATATAGCCTGGACGAGATTTCATAGGTCAAGGTCACTGCGGCAAGGTCAAAGGTCAAATCAAGGTCACATCATAATATTGCACACCTACAACCCCCAACTAATGTCCCTACCAAGTATCAACTTCCTACACTTTATGCTTTCTGAGATATGGGCCGGACAAGATTTTATAGGTCAAGGTCAATACGGCAAGGTCAATGGTCAAATCGAGGTCACACCATGACGCTGCACACTTACAACTCCCAACCAATGTCCCTACCATGTATCAACTTCCTACACCTTGTGGTTTCTGAGATACAGTCCGGACAAACTTTTTCCCACTGCCCTATAACATGCAAACGGTACAGTCCTACAGGACCAAAATTCACTGAAAATGCTGTATCTTGTATAGTTTTAAATATGAACAGAACTTTATATTTCTGTGAAAATCCCAGATGGTCACCAATCTTCCGAAAATAGAATCTCTCTGATTTTGTATATGTAGTCAATAATACCCTACAGGTCCAAAATTTGCTGTTAAAATGCACCTTGGAAGAAAAACACTTTCACAATTTTTTTTTTGTAAAAAAGTGCAAAAGAGATGTTTGTGGTAGTGTTGAAGAAGGTAAACTGGAAACCTGTTTGCCGACCGAAAGACAGTGATCCAGTTATGTTTTGTTTTCTGGTTTTGTCACATTCATTATTTTTACTTACGTTTACATTACTTAAGTTTACCAAAATATTAAACTGCAACAAATATTTCACAGTATTTTATAACATGCTATGAAAATATCACACATTTTGTCCTCGTAAGTCTTCAAAAAGTCTGTCGTGGTTCATCTTTATATGCGAGTTAGAGCTGATGTATGCATTTGAGAACTTGTGTCTCCGCGTTTAATAAATCAAACGTACCCGGGTTTTTGCCGAATTTCTGCTTTCGGAAACCGGTTCTAAAATTTGCATTCAACCACAACACTAGTTTATGAATGAAAAGATATTTGTATGTAAATGAAAAGCAATCTTGCACAAGCTATACACCCAATTAGCCTCCATGCTAAATCTGGTTGAGATAAGTAAAATAGCGTTACCTGATTATACGTAAATTTACACCACTTTAATCAAAAGATATATATTCTATTTTTACAAATTTGTACAGCACCTGGTACTCATTATAACTCAAATGCAAAAACTGAATAAGTAAGGAAAAATATCTTTGAAATAAATTGTATCATTGTGACATTCATTTAGGTTATTGTGCAATGGACTAAAAGTTGAGTGATTGTAGAGTGTGCTTACAGAAACTATATCTGCAATAAACTTGCTGTTATTGCCGTCCTGGTCACCTTTCACAGGAATTGGACGCCCTTCCATGATGCGCTCTAATGCAGCTGGACAGTTTAGCTAAAACAAATGAATAGAATACAATGGTTTATCGTAAAAGTTAAGGTGAGATTCAAACTTGATGTTGAGAAGAAAGGATTATTGTTTCTTGAAGGTCAGTAGAAATATCTCACAATGGTTACTTGAAATAACTACTTTCTATTTAAAATTAGGTCAGTTAATATGAAGATATTTCACCCTCTACCAATACAATTACACTAGAAATCCTTGCAATTTACTAACCCAGGCTTTAGGGCCAATTTCAAACTAAATAGTTTAAATGTGCATATGGACTTCAAAAACCCTTTTCACACGGATGGACATTAGGGCCGAGTTGCTAACATGGATATATCAGTATTGAGACCATTGCACTTAATTACTGTCATGACACATTACCACTGGCATCTTGAAATGTCAGTGGATATAATTGTGGGAAAAAGGTAAAATATTAAAAACAAACCCTAAATCTGAAGATAATACAAACTTTTATCTCGTACTTTGGCAAACTTTAACACTTCTGGATCACTTTCTTTTAGAAGACCTGCCATGTTTTGTTTTTAAAAACTTTATGTCCGTTCAGGAGGGCTATTTTATTGGCAAGTAAGTAAGTAAGAAACACTTATAAAGCACCGAAATATATGTAAACATCCTCTAAGTCACTGATGTCCAAAAAGGGATAGTCCAGTTCCAAAAAGAGGCTCTGTCAGCTGACTGTGTGTTTTGAGTTTTAGAGTAGAAGTGACAGAAGGAAAAGCCTTAAATTGCTGAATTTATTGGGGATTTACTGAATACAAATTTTCCCCAGAATTGAAAGTTTTGCAATGGTAGGATACCAAAATCTAAAGTCTATTACCAACCCTGCCCTAATGTACATATCACAAAAGAAAACCAGTGTTAAACATGAATACATAAGCCATATTTGGCTGTATCTTTAAAGCTACCACTTTGGTTTACAAGTTTCTTCACAGTGGTCCCCTTTTGTTTATTCGTTGTAGAAGATATGGTACAAGACACAACCATCCAGATAAAAGGTTCCTTGAGGTTCCTCAACATTACCCATCCGTACATAAATCCAAAAAATACTACGGCCACAGCTTTGCTTTTAATGCTACCACAGTTTGGAATGATTACCTGATGATTTTCGTTCTGCCCCAACTCTTGCGTGTTTCAGGAAAAACCTAAAATCTCTTCAGAAAGGCTTTCCCACCTTAGCATATGAACTATTCAGCATCTCTGTGGTATTGACCTGGCTATGTCTATAGAATGATGATTATTAAATTGGTTCTGGTGTCATGCCTCAGAGTCTGCCTTGGCAGAGATTAAGCGCTATAAAAGTACAAAATAGAATAGAATCAAAAAGAGAGAAAAACAATAGCATCAGAGATACCCGTACCCCACAGCCTGGGGAAATAGTTTTCAATACCATGAGATATAGAAGTAGTGAAACAGTACAAAGATCGGGATACTTTCAGAGCAGTGTCAGTTATATTAAGGTCTAAATGATGTTTAAGTAGAGAAAATAACATCTAAGAAAAACAAAATGTATGCAAAGATAAAGTATTAAAACAAGACAATTCAACAACAAGATGACAGCATTAATCAGTAAACTAAAAACTATGATTCACACCTACAACCCCTAACCAATGTCCCTACCAACTATCAACTTCCTACACTTTACAGTTTCAGAGATATTGCCTGGACAAAATTTTAAAGGTCAAGGTCACTACGGCAAGGTCAAATGTCAAATCAAGGTCACACCATGACATTGCACACCTACAACCCCAACCTATGTCCCTACTAAGTATCAACTTCCTACACCTTACGCTTTCTGAGATATAGCCCGGACAAGATTTTTATAGGTCAAGGTCACTACGGCAAACTCAAAGGTCAAATCAAGGTCACAACATGATGTTGCACACCTACACCCCCTAACCAATGTCCCTACCAAGTATCAACTACCTACACCTTACAGTTTCTGAGATATAGCCCGGACAAGTTTTTATAGGTTAAGATCACTACAGCAAGGTCAAAGGTCAAATCAAGGTCACATCATGATGTTGCACACCTACACCCCCAACCAATGTGCCTACCAAGTATCAACTTCCTACACCTTACAGTTTTCGAGATATAGCCCAGACAAGATTTTATAGGTCACGGTCATTACGGCAAGGTCAAAGGTCAAATCAAGGTCACACCATGACGATACACACCTAAACCCCTAACCAATGTCCCTACCAAGTATCAACTTCCTACACCTTATGGTTTCCGAGATATAGCCCGGACAAGATTTTCAAACTCAAGGTCACTGCGGCAAGGTCAAAGGTCAAATCAAGGTCACATCATGACATTCCACACCTACAACCCCCTAACCAATGTCCCTACAAAGTATCAACTTCCTACACCTTACAGTTTCTGAGATACAGATCAGACAAACTTTTCCCGCCGCCCACCCACCCGCCCATCCGGACACCATGGGGTGAAAACAATACCCCGACAGCCCTTAAGGGCTGTGGGGTAAAAAAGGCTTATGAATATGCTTCATTACACACATATCTTGAGCACTGTTTGCGAACTTAGTGGAGATTGTATTCTAGTTTACCTTGGTTTTATGAATAAATGTTTCCACTGTTGGGTACTCTGAACCTTGTACTTGTTTAAATGCTGATTTGTACTGTACAAGCAGCTTGGAACACTCTGCAGTATACCTGAAAATATATCAATCTAGTTTTACAGCATAGATGAGATCATGTGAACAACAGGGTGTGACGAGTACAAATAATTGGGGTCGATACCTCACAGATGAAGAAGATGCAGCTTGACAGTAAACAATATGTAATATGGCAACTCCCGTAAATGAAAGAATATAAAGAGAAACTCCTTGAATTGTTGGAATAAGCTGATGTCACCATCTAAAATAGTGAATACCATATTAAAAATTGAGCATTATGTGATTTAATGTAAGTAAAGCATCTTATTAATGTTTTACAACATGTTATTAATGTTTTACAAAAAAGTTACCAGTTCAATACGGTATTTATATATACGCGAGCACTTGACCCTTACAATTGGGACCAACTCTTGATGCAATTTGCCTCATTTAATGAGCCTTGACTACTCTTAACATCCCTAATCATCACACATCTCAATGGCAGACTTAGCACAGTTAAGGGCCTTTTAAAGTAGAACAATGTTCCTGCTGAATAAATATCAGATCTTGTACAGGGTTTTCTACAGCAATTAAGCCTGTAGAGAGTCTTAAAGTCTAAGGATTTTTGTTACATACAAATACTTTACATATGTACATAAATCAACAATGACTTACTCTCTTGGTATGACACAATCTTTGATATAGGCTTTTTCTAAACACTGAAGTGTATTTATAACAGCATATAAATCAGCCATGTTGTCATACCTGTAAATAAAGATAATCTCAATAACATATAATTACTATTATTATGCATTATATTTTAGGACTTCAGACAGAGATGGGTGGATGCTACCATATATCTGTGATTGGAAAATGAAAAATTTCCATTTTGAAAGTCTTGAATGCTTGATAGGTTTCAAGAATCTGACTTGCTCAATCATTTTGAGGCTTGATGTGAGGTCGATGTAAACTCAATACCTGACAAACTGTTCTTTATAACATATATGGAATGGCAAACTAAAGTTCAATACAAGACAAAGCTTAACACTTACTCATTTGTCAAATATATGGAAACTTAAAATTATGCAAAATCATATTCTTCACTTAAATATTCTCTGGTCAGTCAATTATGAATCAGAACTTTGCCACTTGCTGCTTGGATAATACAATAGGTTAGAAGTCACAAATGGAAACTTCAAAGTTGTCACAGAGAAGTGGATATGGCCTAGTTTAAATGTAACTCGCAAGTATTACTTTACCATGTTAAACAGTGGTCCATAGACACCAATTATTGATCAAGACATCCATATTATGTCCCACCTTTACATTTCAGTTGATAAATTTATATTTCTAATGAAATTAATTGGTAAGCATAGTCTCAACTTTGCAAATTATTTACTGTCAATTTGGGAATTTAGAAAGTCTATTTTATATACTAGTGATTAGAGTAATTGATATTTACATACATTTCTGCTTCTATTTTCTGTTCTCAACTACACACTTGATATTAATTGTATGAATTAAACTGACTTGTAAGCCTTTATGGATGGGTGTTACGAAAAGTATATCATATAAATTGTATTTCGATAATGTATAACACAATGTCAGTATCATAAAAATAACATCAGAGATGCCCGTACCCCACAGCCTAGGGAAATATTTTCAACACCATGAGATACAGAAGCACTGTACCAGTACAAAGTTCAGGATACTTTCAGAGCACTGTCAGTTATATAAAGTTCCAAAAAATGTTTAAATGCAGAAAATAATGTTTAAAAGAAAGATAATGCATGTAAAGATGAAGTATCAAAACAAGTCAATCCAATAACAAGATGACAGCATTAATCAGTAAACTAAAATTCAACATTCTTTATCTGCATCTGCATGGCCGAATTATGGTTTAGATGTTTTGAATATTACCATGCATACAGAAGTGGTAATACATTTAATGAACGCTTATGTGTGGTGTTGGAGCAAAATCTGTGGCTCACTTGATGAAATTCTATCTCTTACAATGGGAAGTTATGAAAGTAAAATTCTTAATAAATTCTAGTATGAATTAACAGTGCTTAATCTGCATCAAAAGAGACCCAAAGGTGCAACAAGATTTTAAAGGTCAAGGTCACTACGACAAGGTCAAATTAAGGTCACACCATGATAATACACACCTATGGCCCCTGACCAATGTCCCTACCAAGTATCAACTTCCTACACCTTACGGTTTCCGACATATAGACCGGACAAAACTTTATAGGTCAAGGTCACTACGGCAAGGTCAAAGGTCAAATCAAGGTTAGATCATGACGTTGCACAACTACACCCCCTAACCAATGTCTCTACTAAGTATCAACTTCCTACACCTTACGGTTTGTGAGATATAGCCTGGACAAGATTTTATAGGTCAAGGTCACTACAGCAAGGTCAAATCCTGATCAGATCATGACGTTGCACACCTACACCCCCTAATCAATGTCCCTGCCAAATATCAACTTCCTACACCTTACAGTTTCTGAGATATAGCCCGGACAAGATTTTATAGGTCAAGGTCACTACGGCAAGGTCAAAGGTCAAATCAAGGTCACACTATGACGTTGCACAACTACACCCCCTAACCAATATCCCTACCAAGTATCAACTTCCTACACCTTACAGTTTCTGAGATATAGCCCGGACAAGATTTTATAGGTCAAGGTCACTACGGCAAGGTCAAAGGTCAAATCAAGGTCACACTATGACATTGCACAACTACACCCCCTAACCAATATCCCTACCAAGTATCAACTTCCTACACCTTACAGTTACTGAGATATAGCCCGGACAAGATTTTATAGGTCAAGGTCACTACGGAAAGGTCAAAGGTCAAATCAAGGTCACACCATGACGATGCACAACTACACCCCCTAACCAATGTCCCTACCAAGTATCAACCTCCTAAACCTTACGGATTCCGAGATATACCCCAGACAAGATTTTCAAATTCAAGGTCACTACGGCAAGGTCAAAGGTCAAATCAAGGTCAGACCATGACGTTGCACACCTACACCTCCTAACCAATGTCCCTACCAAGTATCAACTTCCTACACCTTACGGTTTCTGAGATACAGCCCGGACAAACTTTTTCCCGCCGACCGCCCACCCGCCCGCACCGACAGGACGCCCGCTTGCCCGCCCGCCCATCCGGACACCATGGGTGAAAACAATACCCCAACAGCCCTTAAGGGCTGTGGGGTAAAAATCTATCTATCCATCTTATCTATCATTTCAGTAATTCTTAATCTTGTTAATGTACATCATTAAGGGAAGAGAATAGAACAAAATTATCTGTCTGAATGAATGCACATTTGTCAATTTCTTCATTTATAGTGAACCTATAAGACAATATAGGGCTGGCCCAGCTGGGCATTCCTTAAAACGTACTAATGTATTTATCATGTGTTTTGTATTGCATATATCACTAAAATGAATGAATGAAATAAATAAAACTAGAGGATCGCTCGCAAAAAAAAAAGATAATGTTTTTGCATAGCAAAAACATATGCAAAAACAAAGCATCCCGAAAAGGATATAAAGGTGAGTGCTAAAGTATTAAGAAAATGCTTCGTTTCTAGCCTTATACTGTTGTGGCAACCAAAGTCAGCACAGTCTGCTCTATCTAGCACGGTTTTCAAGATATAAGCATTTTTGCGTTTTGCAAAAAATTCAAAATGTCCGCTATATTTGGCGAGACAAAAATATTTTGAAAATTGGCATGGCTACTCTGCAGAGATACCCAGCAGGTCAAAAATTTTGTTGAGTTCGCTCCATATAGCACGGTTTTCGAGATATAAGCATTTTTGTGTTTTGCAAAAACTTTGAAAATTCAAAATGGCCACCATTTTTGGGGAGACAAAAATTTTTGTCAAGACCACTGCCGCGGTGTGTATCTCCCGCCGAGCATTAAAGCAGAAGAAATAGCTTTTCCGAGATATTCACAATTTTTCATTTTCGTGTGTGAAAGCTCTTCCAAAAGTAGGTGAATGAGTTATTTGAGAAAAATTGGCTATCTGCAATACTATTAAGAGATAATTCACATTTACTCATTTTGAGTAGGTGAATAATTATCTATGGGTCTGAAACTTCACCATGTGAAAGCTCTCCCAAAAGTAGGTGAATGAGTTATTTGAGAAAAATTGGCTATCTGCAATACTTTTAGAGATAATTCGCATTTACTCATTTTGAGTAGGTGAGTAATTAGCTATGGGTCTGAAACTTCACCATGTGAAAGCTCTCCCACAAGTAGATGAATGAGTATTTGATAAAAATTGGGTATCCGCAATACTTTTACAGATAATTAGCATTTACTCATTTTGAGTAGGTGAATAAATAGCTATGGGTCTGAAACTTCACAGAGTGAAAGCTCTCCCAAAAGTAGGTGAATGAGTTATTTGAGAAAAATTGGCTATCTGCAATACTTTTAGAGATAATTCACATTTACTCATTTTGAGTAGGTGAATAATTAGCTATGGGTCTGAAACTTCACCAAGTGAAAGCTCTGCCAAAAGTAGGTGAATGAGTTATTTGAGAAAAATTGGCTATCTACAATACTTTTAGAGATAATTCGCATTTACTCATTTTGAGTAGGTGAGTAATTAGCTATGGGTCTAAAACTTCACCATGTGAAAGCTCTTCCAAAAGTAGGTGAATGAGTTATTTGAGAAAAATTGGCTATCTGCAATACTTTTAAGAGATAATTCGCATTTACTCATTTTGAGTAGGTGACTAATCATCTACGGGTCTGAAACTTCACCATGTGAAAGCTCTCCCAAAAGTACATGAATGAGTTATTTGATAAAAATTGGGTATCTGCAATAGTTTTTGAGATAATTAGCATTTACTCATTTTGAGTAGGCGAGTAATTAGCTACGGGTCTGAAACTTCACCAAGTGAAAGCTCTTCCAAAAGTAGGTGAATGAGTTATTTGAGAAAAATTGGCTATCTGCAATACTTTTAGAGATAATTCGCATTTACTCATTTTGAGTAGGTGAGCAATTAGCTATGGGTCTGAAACTTCACCAAGTGAAAGCTCTTTGGGATAGCTGCTCTGCAGAGATACCCTGAAGATCAAAACTTTCGCCGAAATCGCTCTATGTAGCACGGTTTTCGAAATATTAGCATTTTTGTGTTTTGCAATTTTTGCGAAAAATTCGAAAATTCAAAATGGCCGCCATTTTTGGCGAGACAAAATTTTTTGGAAAATTGGCATGGTTACTCTGGAGAGATACCCTGTGGGTCAAAAATTTCGTTGAAATTGCTCTATCTAGCAGGGTTTTCGAGATATAAGCATTTTTATGTTTTGCAATTTTTGCGAAAAATTCGAAAATTCAAAATGGCCGCCATTTTTGGCGAGACAAAATTTTTTTTCAAAACTGAGATAACTACTCTGCAGAGATACCCTGCGGATCAAAAATTTCGTCGAAATCGCTCTATCTAGCATGGTTTTCAAGATATAAGCATTTTTGTGTTTTGCAATTTTTGCGAAAATTTCGAAAATTCAAAATGGCCGCCATTTTGGGCGAGACAAAATTTTTTTGAAAATTGGGAAAACTACTCCGCAGAGATACCCTGCGGGTCAAAAATTTCGTCAAAATCGCTCTATCTAGCACGGTTTTCGAGATATAAGCATTTTTGTGTTTTCCTTATTTGGAAAATTCGTAATGATTAATTAATCATTAATTACTCGGCCATTTCTTAACCAATCAATGCCAAAATCTAATGATTTCCAGATTTTAATAGAATAATGTATTTGCCAAGTTTCAGGTGAATTGATAAAATTCCTTTCAAGTTATCATCTGGACAAGCTTCCCCATCGAAAAAAGACATTTTTGGTCATAGCATATTCAAAAAAATTCCCCAAGCTACTGCCTAAACCTGCCAAATTTGAAAAGAATCCGCCTAACGGTTACAGAGTTATAAGGAAAACAAAATGCGGAGCCGGTGGAGCCGGCGGAGCCTGAAGCTCTCCCATACACAAACAAGCGTCCCGCTTAAAAAATACTGCACAGCATGTGTTTCCCATTAGTTTCTCACAATCAGAAAATATTTATTTCATAAACGCATATACAGAAACTAAATTAGACAAGAGCAGTCACAGAAGGCAGACCTCCACCATTACCAACACTTCCAGTATTGCTTATGAGTGATATCATAAAAAATCTGTTAAAAATAATGGATCCAGACATTGATCTGAAACATCAAAAAAGAGAGGTTCTGTACTTACTTTTCTCTTTCTCTGGCATTTTTGTACAGTTTAACTTCCTACAACATAAAAGGGTAACCTGTAAAAGTCGCAATAAATTTTGAATGTACTTATATTTTCTACACTTTCAATTTGTATGTCTGTACATTAGTTCTGTACTTTATAGAATCTGAACTTGCTCAGGTAAATACAGACTGTCTAGAAGCCATTTCAACATTTCTTGACACCTGTTTGGTCTTATCAACACATACATAATTTTGCTTCCTGACCTTGTCCTTATTGTTCCATAAATCAACCTTGTGTGTGGGAAGTGCATATTTAAAAACATTTTAGTCCAGACTGTAAGACCTCGTGAGAAAAAGTGGTTGACAAATCCTCAAAATTACACATGATGAAGTTACAAGTGATTTACTCAGTGGCAAAATGTTAAAGAAACTGTTACTCCCTTAGCACTGGTATAAAATATCAAGAAGTAATTGAGAAACGTTTTTCACCAAAATGCTCTAAATTTAATAATTTTGTAAATATAAGTAATCAGCTGTAAGTGTCTTACTCAACAGTACACTATCAAAGTAGCCATTACTCATTTATCTATGAAGCTATAAGCCAGACAAAAGGCCATGACACAGTGCATGAAAAAGGTGAACAATATATTTAACAAAAACACTCTAAATTTAATAGTTTTGCAGTTACAAGTGATTTACTCAATGGTAAAATGTCAAAGCAGCTACTACTCAGTTAACTATGGAACTACAGCTCTGACAATTTACAATGACACAGAACATCAAATGTTTCACCAAAATTCTCTTAATTCAATTTGTTGGCACTTATAAGTGATTTACTCAATGGCAAACCATCAAGGTAATTATTAAATAGAAATAGGACGCATTGGCATGCATAATGTCCACCCAAAGGGAAGCATGAGTTTTGCTCTAAAACTTGGACAAAATTGGCAAGAGTAGATTGCTGAGATACCCTGTGGATGGAAAATTTCAACGAAATGGGTCTATCTCGCACGGTTAAGGAGACAGAAGCCAAATTGTGTTTTTGCATATTTGGAATTTTTTTGAAAATTGCAGAGTAGTTTGCCGAGATACCCTGTGGGTCAAAAGTTTCGACAAAATCGCTCTATCTCACACAGTTAAGGAGATAGAAGCAAATTTGTGTTTTTGCATTTTTGGCAAAAATGTGAATATTCAAAATGCCCGTCATTTTTAAGGGGATGAAAATTTTGGAAAATTACACAGAGTAGTTTGCTGAGATACACTGTGGGTCGGGAAAATTACACAGAGTAGTTTGCTGAGATACAGAGTAGTTTGCTGAGATACCCTGTGGGTCGAAAATTTCGACGAAATTGCTCTATCTTGCATGGTTAAGGAGATAGAAGCAAATTTGTGTTTTTGCATTTTTGGCAAAAATACGAAAATTCAAAATGGCCGTCATTTTAAGGGGATGAAAATTTTGGAAAATTACACAGAGTAGTTTGCTGAGATACACTATGGGTCGGGAAAATTATCACAGAGTAGTTTGCTGAGATACCCTGTGGGTCGAAAATTTCGACGAAATCGCTCTATCTCGCATGGTTAAGGAGATAGAAGCAAATTTGCATTTTTCCATTTTTGGCAAAAATATGAAAATTCAAAATGGCCACCATTTTTGGAGAGAGTAAAATTTTTGAAAATTGCCAAGAGTACATTGCTTATATACTCTCTGGGTCGAAAATTTCGATGAAATCGCTCTATCTTACACGGTTAAGGAGATAGACATATTTATGTTTTTTGCTATGTAGCTATTACTCAGGAGATTAAAACTATTACCATCAACAACAACACCAAGCAAGCAATGGACGCTATAAATCTTCACACCAAATTTTAAAAAGATGAGTTAAATATGTTGCCTTTAAAAGCGTGAAAACAGAAATTGAATTCAGGGTAGGCTCAAAGTAGCAAAGCAGCTATTACTCAGATAGCTACAAAGCTATCATCGACCAAAAGCTATCCTGGCCAAACTATTGACACAGTTATCGTTCATATAAATTTTTGTGAAGATAGAAAATATTATTCATTAAAATGTCCAGAAAAAAAAAGTCAACTTAAAATAGCATAATAGCTATATAGCACAGTAGCTATTACTCAGTTAGCTATAAAGGTATTATCACCAAAAGCAATCCCAAGCAAGCTACTGATCCAATAATCCTCCATCCCAAATTTTGTGAACATAGGTGAAATACTTTTCCTTTAAAATGCTTAAAATATAAAAGCTACTCAAAGTAGCTAAGTAGCTATTACTCGGTTAGCTACAGAGCTATCTTCACCAAAAGCAATCCCATGCAAGGTATTTACCCAATACACACCCACACCAAATTTAGTAAAGATAGGATAAATACTTTTCCTTGAAATGACCGGAAACCAAGTGTGACGACAGACGGCGGAAAAAGCAAAAATAATATGTCCACCCCCCAGTGGGGTGGACATAATAAATTAGCTATACAGTTACATGAAAATTTATCATGATACAGCAGATGAAATAGGTCAACAACATACTTTTACAAAAAAGCTATAAATTCAATAGCTTTGTAGTTACGAGTGAGAAGCTCAAGGGTGAACTATTACAGTAGCTGTTACTTAGCTAGTTTTGGAGCTACAGGTCTAAAAATTTGCCATGACACAGATCATCAAAAAGTAGGTAAACAATAAAGTTGGTAAAAATCTTTTAATTCAGTAGTGTTAAAGTTATCAATGAATTATTCATTACAGAGATTCAGTACAATGTTTAAAAGGCACGTAACATTAAATAATTTCCACAAGAGGTATGTTACATTTGAACTTGATGCATTTGCTATATTAGGGTTTAGTCATGCATCCATACAAAGTAATTCAGGTCAACGTCATTTCTTTGATGTACTACAAAACAAGCATGCTTTGTGAACAGGTCTATGGTATTTATACAAACTTAAATCCTTGAATGATTCAAATAATTATAGGGGCATCACCCTCAGTAGTATCCTTGGAAAACTATTTGATAATATTATTTTGCAGAATAACAAAAGTATTTTAAACACTTCTGACCTTTAATTTGGTTTTAAAACTGAATTACAAAAATAGTATTACAAAAATAACAAAACAGATGTTTATGTCATGATGCTGGATGCCAGTAAGGCATTTGATAGAGTGGAATATGTCAAATTGTTCTCACTTCTTCTGAAAAGAGGTTTATGCCCAGTAATATGCAGGTTATTAATTTATATGTACACCAATCAGTCATTATGTGTCAAATGGGACACTGAAATCTCCAGAAAATTTTCTGTACAGAATGGTGTAAAGCAAGGAGGTATCCTTTCCCCTATAATGTTTACTGTTTATATGGATGTCCTTCTTCTTAATCTGAAAGAAGCAAATTTGGGATGCTACATTGGAGATCTATTCATGGGTGCACTAGGCTATGCTCATGATGTTGTCATTATTGCTCCTACTGTATGCTCCTTGAAATCAATGCTCTGTATATGTGATGACTTTGGTAAAGAATTTCATGTCAAATTTAATTCAAACAAATACCAGTTTTTACATTATCCTTGTACCACTAATACTACTGTTGATAATTTAATATATGATAATCATTTGATCAAGTGTCAGTCTATAGCTACACATTTGGGTCACAGCACTGGTCCTGCAGCTAAAACTAAAGCTATTGAAGATGGTATTGATAAATTTATTGTTGCACTAAATGGCATTATTGCTACTTTTAAAGATGCATATTGTGATGTCAAATATAAACTCCTTAAAACATACTGCATGTCTCTTTATGGGTGTGTACTTTGGAACCTTGGCTCTAAAAGTATGTCAGATTTCTATGTTACATGGCGTAAAAGCATTAGAAAACTGTTGAGGTTACCACTCAGAACACATAGTAAATACCTGCCTCTAATCTGCGATGATCTACCCATTGATGTACAGTTGTTTAAAAGGTTGAATAAATTCTTAAATAAAGTCTTATGTAGCAGTAATGGGTGTGTTAAAACTTGTGTACATTTGGCAATAAATGGTAGTGGTTCTAGTGTATCTGAAAGTATTAATGTAGTATCTCAATCTATGAACTGCAATAGAAACTTGTTATATGCCCCACCAAGTGTTTTCAGTAGTAATGTCGATTCTTATATCCATAGAATATATATTGCACCAGATTATTTTTGTGTTGGCAACATTTAAGATCTACTGTATATTAGGGATAGTAAATGTTCCCAATTTAACAGTTTTGAATTGACATGTTTACTGGAACATTTTTCAATTTCGTAAAACTGAAATGACCCAATGTATATTTTTTGTAGTGAATTTTTTTTTCTCTTTCTACTTTTTACTAATTTCTTATGCTAGTTCTATGTTCCTGGTTCAGAGTTTTTTTATTTGTACTTTTACTCTTTATGTACCATTCCATTGCATATGTATACCTTAGTGTATGAATTAAAGAAATAAATAAAAAATAAAAATATGGGGAAATATAGTGAACTGAAACTTAATCAAATGTGCTCTCTATATTTATCTGCATATATATAGCTATCACATATTTATTTGTATCTTGTGGTTCTTTAATAAAATAGATAGGGTTGAGTGAACATAAGGAAGCCACCCTTCACATATAAAACACAACAAAATTGGCCTCTACAATGTTAAAAGACATGTGATACTCATCTACCGCTGATGTATATACATTTGCATTTAAGGTTTTGATGACAATATATGTAATACTTATTACTAAACCTCCTTATTGGCAAAATGTCATGGCAGCTATTACTCAAATAGCTACGGAGCTACAGCTCTAAAAATTTGCCATGACACAGAACATAAAAAAGTACAACACCTTTAACCATATCACTGTAATGGTTACAAAGAAAAAAGCCTTTTACTCATTTTGCCCAATGTTCAAAACAGAAAACAGCTATTACCCACTTAGCTATTGAGGTAGAACTCCATCTTATAGCTGTAGAGAAAGCAGCTAAACAACCTATTTTTTGAGAAAATTCTCTAAATGCAGTCATTTTGGAGCTGAAAGCAATTTACTCAAATGAGCTACTTGCACTATTACCTGCCTAGCTATAGACCTGGATCAAAATATGGAAGGACATAACAAACTACGCTAAAATTATTTGAGTAGAAGACTCCACAGCCGTGCACTTTTGTGCATGCGTGCATCCGTCATTTTTTTGTATAAACCTTAATATCTAGTTCATTTATAAAGATATCTTCACCAAATTCACAGGGAATGTTTATGGCTATAAAAACCTGACTGTGCAAAATTTTGGCCTCATTTTGAAAAATAAAATGGCCGCCATATCTAATTGCTTGAAAATCATAAAGGTGTTCTAAATCTCGAAATATTCCAGCTAGCTTCATCAAGTTTACACAAAGGATATATGGCTAGAAAAGCTAGCCTGAGAGTGATTTTGACTTAGTTCTATAAGCAAAACGGCCGCCATATCACGTTTAATGTCAAATGGGGTTATCCTATTAAAAAGGCCTTATATCTCCCCTAATATTGCCCCTACAGGTTCGGAATGTGAAAACAACTTGAAGGAAGTCATGGCCTGGGAATCATTTCCAGGTTTTGAATTTGACCTTTGACCCCTGCTTCAAGGTTAAATGGGGTCATCACACTAAAACATCCCTGTTTCTCCCCTTATTATTGGTGCTATGGCTTCAGAATGTAAAGACAGACTTTGAAAAGTCCTGGCCTGCAAATGTTTTGCCTGAGAAAAATTTTGGCCTTATTTTGAAGAATAAAATGGGTGCCATAGCCAATTATTTCAAAATCATTAAGATGCTCTAAACCTTGAAATATTGCAGCTAGGTTAATCATATTTGTGGAAAAGATATATGGCTAGAAAAGTTAGTCTCATAGTTATTCAGCCTAGTTTCGAAAACAAAATGGCCGTCATATCACATGTTAAATGGGATTGCCCAATAAAAAAGGCCTTATATCTCCCTTATCATTGCTACTAAGTGTTTAAAATGTGAAAACAACTTAAAGGAAGTCAAGGCCTGAGACTCTTTTCCAATTGCTGACTTTGACCTTTGACCCCTTCTTCAATCTCAAGTGAGGTTACCTTACTACAAAGGCCTTATATCTCCTTTACTTCTCCATTATTACTGATTCTTGGGTGGGAGATAACCGCTGTGGCAGTGGCCTTGTTTTATGAAGATTTTACTCCCCTCTTCCAGCATATATGCCATTACAAATTTACAAAATTGTTGAATGAAATTCTGTGGCTATCAGTTCCATGCCAGTACAAAAGGACTACATTGTGATAAAACCTTGGTCTACTTATTTACATACAAATACTGCACAGCTGACCTCCTCAAATTATTCTGGTCTTTCTTGCATGTCATTTACCAAAAATTCCAGTAACAGTTTTATCTCTTAGATTTAACATTCCTTTCCATCCATATGATGTCTCATAATGCAAAGGGATATATGGGCATATAACTTCCAATGACTGAAATAGACAATTCTTACCTCAAACAACTCTGGGCGACTGGCATCTGAAATATAAACTCATTGTTATACTATCACATATATAAATCAATTATCCTTATTAACAAATTGCATGTCATGAAAAATATATCCGGTGTATCATGAAATCTTCTCTCCTGGATTTCCCACCTCCTCCTGGGGGTGAGGGGTGGGGGAGAGAGAATGTCCTATGAAATATTTTCCCTGGGGAGGATCTCCTAGGATATACTGTACTTCTACTCAGGATAGTTAATAGAACCACAACGTCAAGTCTATTGAAATTTAGCAATCTCATTACATTTTTAAATCTGCACAGAATATTTTATTTTTATATTCAGGAGATGGGGGGGGGGGGGAGAAGGATTTCCCAGGAATTTCTCCAACATGGGGGAGGGATTTTCAAGGGGGGGGGGGGGGGGGGCGGCATTTACTTTTACACCAGTATACTTTTGAAATAAAATTTTAAAATAATTGTTATACTTTAAAACTTTCAAACAAAACCTCATAATGGCATGAAAACTCCATAGATCACCACAAAAATTATGATTCTGTAAATGTATGGAGAACTGACAGGTATGACAATCCTAATGACGAACAATGTCTACTGACAAAAGGTTTGCTATTTTCTTGTGAATTTAGAGGTTCAGCTGTAAATATCAATAATTTCTATAAACAATTCCTACTGGTCAGGGTTGGGTTTTTGGCATCAAAAATAGTGTCGAAACTGGTTAAACCGTTAAAAACCTCAGCAAGGGTATAAAACAGCAAAGACCTTTAAGAGAGTAAAGAGGAGTTAAACAACCAATTCATGATATTAATATTATGTTTTATTACATTTCCCTCACAGTATGCTACTTTTTACATAACTTTATGTATTAAAACAAATAAATAAGCAAATTTGCTTAAATTTTAAATGAAGTGAACAAGCTGTTATGTATTAACAAATGTCACAATAATAGCTTTCAATGGCCTGAGTTATACTGCCAGTGATTGGAGTAAGATTACCCCTGCCTCAGCACTGGTTTGAGAAACAGGGAGATGGAGAAAAGTCCTCGCAAGAATTGCTCCATGGAGAAAAACCCTCAGGAGAAAACCCCTCAAATTTCACCTGTGGAGAAAAGCCCTCACCTATTTGGGGGCATGTGGAGAAAAGCCCTCAATTTTCTAACAAGAGGATCAGAGATGCCCCCAAAGGCTGGTTGCGGAGGCAACAATAAGGTTAGCGACTGCTGTAATTAAATTTACAAACAAGTAAAGAAATGTTAGGTCACCCAGTTAAGGTAAATGTGTTAGACATGTTAAGAAATGTAAAACAAGTAATCTATATTACATTATTCTATCTATGCTATACTAAACATAGCACGTAGCACAAAAACATAAATTAAAACCAGATCACGATGGAGATCAACGTGGTAAGGCTCTTTTTTAACGTGAAGTATGTAATGGCTGGCACTTTTAATGTTGTGAAATGACATTCAACACAGAAATCACTGACATGTAACGTAGTGGAAAACAGATACGGGCTTCAAAAACGTTGTTCGCAAACTCTCTACTGCTTAGCCAGTGAATTTTGTCACCTGCCATTTAAACCCTCAAAGACAATCAATATTTTTGTTTAAAAACATTTAACCGTCGCTTGTTATATTAATATGTAATTCAGCAATAAAAATGAAGTATAAAAATGTTTTAACATTGTCATAAAATGCAGATGACGAAATTCACTGGGTGACGAAATTCACTGGCTGAGCTGCTCAGCCAGTGAATTTTGTCACCCCAGTGAAGTTCGTCATTTATATTTTATGACAGTATTAAAACTTCTTTACTTTGATCTTCCTGCAAACAATTATACCTTGCTCTTCAAGGCAAGTATTCCACTTTTTAAAATGTGGATATTGTTATTTCTTGAATGCTTTTATAGCAGGTGACGAACTTCACTGGGTGACGAAATTCACTGGCTGAGCAGTACAGTAATATTCGGGAAAGATGACGCATAGACCGAGTTTCTGTCCCATCGCCAATTGCTATTGATATACTGATGGACACAATGGCGAGGGACAGAGTTCACATATACCGGTTTTCTGTGTAAATCTCGAACTGTGGGGAATTGTTGTATTCACTTTCAAAACTCATTGTTATGTCTATTATGGCTGTATCCAGTTTACAATACTTATGGTATTAAATTAAACTGCTTTAAGAAGCCAGGAATTGCTTTTGTAGATAACTATGTAATGTTGAAGGTTTGTTTACATTTTGAAAATTGGTTAAAATATAAAAATGCCAGTTTGATTGGCATAAAATATAAGTGAAGAGTACATATACAAACCTTAAAGAAACCAAATAACACTTTATACTTGTTGTAATATGTGTACAAATATGCCGTTCAAAATTTACACAGAAAACAAGTACATGTGAGCTCTGTCCCTCGCCATTGTGTCCATCAGTATATCAATAGCAAAACAAATCAAGGTAAATAATAACAAAAGTGTACTTGATTTTATGAAGGATAAAAATCCTAAACAATGTTTGTTACTGATACAAATAAGGAAGAAGTCTTAAATATTGTTAAAAGTTTCAGCAGTAAATTTTCTACAGGTTATGACCAACTAAATATGTATACTGTGAAAAAAGTAATTAACAACATTATTGAACCATTAACTGTAATATGTAATTTGTCACTAAGAAATGGAGTGTTTCCTGATAATATGAAAGTTGCGAAGGTGGTTTCTCTGTTTAAGGCAGGTGAAAAAGATATTTTCACCAATTACCGCCCTGTTTCTTTACTTCCCCAATTTTCAAAAGTCCTGGAAAAATTATTTAACAAACGTCTGGATGAGTTTATTGATAAATTTGAAATTCTCTGTGAAAGTCAATACGGTTTTAGATCAAATAGATCAACGTCACATGCAATACTAGAGTTAATGGAAAATGTTACTAATGCACTTGATAGAAAACAGTCAGTTATTGGTATTTTTATAGATCTTAAGAAAGCATTCGATACCATCAACCACAACTTATTGTTAAGCAAATTAGAATATTATGGAATCAGGGGTTTATCTAACAAATGGTTGCACAGTTATTTATGTAATAGAAAGCAGTATGCTGTCATTGAAGATACCGAGTCAGATTTGTTATCTGTACAATGTGGTGTACCACAAGGGTCAATCCTGGGACCAAAATTATTCATTTTGTACATAAATGACTTAGCAAATATTTCAGATATCCTACAGTTAATATTATTTGCTGATGACACAAATGCCTTTTGTGCAGGAAAAGATGTAATAGATCTAACTCATAAGATAACTGATGAATTAACTATTATGAAGGAATGGTTTGATATAAATAAGCTGTCATTAAATGTTAGTAAAACCAAATACATGGTGTTCACCAATTGTAAGATAAATTGTGAAATTAAGATTAGTATAAATGACATAAGCATTGAAAGAGTCCATGTTACTAAATTTCTTGGTGTTCTTACGGATGAAAACTTGAATTGGAAAGCACATATAAATAGTATAGGAACTAAACTAGCTAAAACAGTGTCTGTATTCTATAAGGTAAGGAACTTATTAAACAAAGGTTCTCTGTACACGTTATACTGTTCATTGTTTCTTCCTTATCTGAATTATTGTATAGAGGCATGGGGTAATACATATATAAACAGCGTAAAGCCCATATACTTGCTTCAAAAGAAAGTTATTAGAATAATGCATGGTGTTAGCTATAATAACCATACAAATGATCTGTTTTACAATAGCAAAGTTGTTAAGCTTTATGATCTTGTAAAATTTAAAACTGCTTGTATCATGTATAGAGCAAAGAACCAATTGTTACCTAATAATATACAAAAATTATTTAATGAAAAATCACATATTGGTTATGATCTTAGGGATAGCCGTCACTTCAGTACAAAGTATTGCAGAACAACAAAAAAATCAATGTGTGTCTCTATAAAGGGTGTCTCAGTATTGATACTACAATTAGACAAGCTAAAAGTTTTTCTCTATTTAAGGAATTGTTAAAGAAAAATATTTTTGAAGTGTATAAAACTCAAGCCACAAGTGACAAAAAGTAAAAATGTATGTGGTTATAGTTGAAGTTATGAAAATAAATACTCATAATAATCAATATTAACAGTAATAAAGTATAAGAATGGGGAAAAAAAACACCCTAAAGTATTTACATTAACATACTTGTTATAATGCTTTGGAAGTAAAAAAAAAAAAAAAAAAAAAAAAATAGTAAAATAAGTAAATAGTAAAGAGGGGTTAGATTCAATGCTTCCGATTCAATAAGTAACAACTTCTACTAACCCCTTTTCCACAGCATTACTAGTTAGTTGCATCATATTTAAAAAAATCTTTGATAAGTCTTATTAACAAAATCTAGAAATTGCATGTTGTACATAATCATTATATTATGTTAATTTGTAAGTTTGCTGTTGAAATAAATAAATATCTATCTATCTATCTAATAGCAATTGGCGACGGGACAGAAACTCGGTCTTAGTAGATGACGCATCAATACGGAAAAAAATGTCCCAATAATGTCTAGATCTACTGATATCCAGTTCTACAACGATGCAAGCCGAAAATGTAAATATTTGTTTCATAAACCTCTAATGAAAACTACTTGCCAGCTGAAGATCCTGGATAACCTGGAAACATTTTTTACTGCTTTTCTGTTGCTTTCCGTTTTGGTTTTTCGTTTGTTTGGTTTTGGAAGTTTCACTTTCAGACGGAAGAAAATCAGCCGTTGAAATATGAACAAGTATGGGACACTTTCAACTTAATCTTATGATTTGTAACAGTTAATTTTTGAACTGCACAATAGCATTCTAAACTCAATTATTTTCTTAATTTCCCCATTTTTAAACATAAAGAAGGTCCAGATGAAAATAAAATATATAAGAAATATAGTTGGCATTAATTTAATGTTCTCTTTTTACCTGCACTGTAGGTCATACTCTATCATGTAATTTATGTAAGTGAACAAACTGTTGAGATGAATATGAAAAAATGGGTTTGTGTTTGTTTATGCTACATATTTAAACATAAAGCTAGATGTTCAAATTCAAGAAATGGAAAATTACTATCTGCCTAGTTGCAAGGTTGGTCATTCAACTAAACCAGTCCTCTTGCAAATTATATTAAAATTTATAATTCCTGACCAATGGAAAAAGTGACAGCACACTTCTGAGGGATCTTTTACAATGCTTGGCACCATTTATTGACTACGTGTGGCACTCTCCTTCAATAACCTGCCTCTTTAAAAAATCAGTCTATAGCTTAGACGGGAACAAATATTTCAAACCTTCACTGGTATATCTGATCAAATAAAGGTCATTGTTTAAAACAGCCGGAGATCCTCAATGGCCTGGTGGTTAGCTAGTTTGGCATCTAATCACAGGCAGTCACCTTTGTGTGGGTTCGAGCCCCACAAGTGGGAATTCTGAGGACCTATCCCAATATATCCCTGGCTGTTGAACGGGATGTAAAATCCCAACTTTAACTTTAAAACAGCCATTTACATTAGTTAAACATTTGTAACTTAAAACTGCTTAAAACCTAGTTATTCAGAAAAACTTTCCCACCTGAATTTTTCCTCAGTTCTAATTCTAATAGTACCTTTATAGCACTTAATCTCCATCTGTTGACAGACTCTATGGTGCATAATGCCAGAAATCAGAGATCATAATCGTTAAATCAGAAATAATGTACGGGTCAGCAACACAGAGAAAATCCGAAACAACACCAGAAAACTATAGGGTGGGCAAGCTTTCACAGAGATAGGTTTTCACCTTCTTCCTGAATGAAGAGAATTTGGCTGAACATACATCATCAAGCAGATCATTCTAAATCCTTGGTTTATCATATGAAAAGCGGAGGCCAAAATGCTTTTTAGACTTATATAATGATGAAAACTGTGGGACCTTGAACAGCAAGCAATCAGGATTGACTTCAACAAGTTGCACGCTATGTCTGCATTTAAGGAAAGTTTCAAAGTATTTGGGATAACCACTATGTATAGAAACTTGTTCTGCAATAGGGCCATCTTGAAAACAGACTGATGCTTGATAGGCAACCAATGAAGACTCTTTCTTACAGGAGTGATATGTGAGTACTTAGTAGTATTAGCTACAATTCTAGCAAGACTATTTTGAACATACTGGAGCCTGCAAAGATCAAGAGCAAAGAGACTTCTAAACAATGAATTACAGTCAAACAGAATAAGTCTTACAGATATTCCTGACATGCCAAATCAAACCAGACACCAAGGTTCCTAATCGGCTCAGCAGGTGAAAGAAGATTACCAAGTTTATTAACTAGTAAAAAATTTCCTGAGTTTTACATGCACAAAAAATCCTTGAACCAAACAGAATAAATTGTGTCTCAACAGGATTAAGCTTAAGCTTGTTTGCAAAAAAGTCACTTTTTGACATCATCTATATATTATAAGCTATTTTCAGCCTGACAAAGGCCTCAGTGACATGCTTGCATGAACATATAACTGTGTGTCATCTGCATAAAAGTGGAATTGAATGCCAGGGTGATTTTAAATAACTATTTTCCTTATTTTCATTTATGGATAATATGTGTCCAGTGATATTTTAGTAAAAAGTCCACTAATTCTGATCATATTAATTTAAATGGACTAGATAAGAAGAATCAATCAATCTACAAGATTGCTCATTCAAATGAAACAGCACTGCTCTCTATAAAGAATGAGATCCACCTTTTTCTGTCAAAAGGGGAGTCTTCAGCACTTGTTCTTCTGACACTAATGACCATTCTATACTTCTGAGTTGCTTGCAGACATGGTTTGGCATTAGTGGCACAATCTTAAGATGGTTACGATCCTATCTCATTAACCATTTCCAATGTACCAATATTGGTTTAACCCTTTCAGAACTCAGGAGACTTTTGAGGGGTATACCTCAAGGTTCAGTTTTGGGTACCATACTGTTCACCTTATATACGGCACCTCTCAATAAGATCATTGGTAAACACCGATTTATATACTTTTATTTTAATGCTGATGATACTTGGCTCTTCATACACTTCACTCAAAAATATGACTCAGCTTTGAAAGACTAAACAGATGTTTAGATGATGTATAAAATGGTTATCGGCAAATAAACTGAAACTCAATCCTGATAAAACCAAGTTTATCATTTTTGGTTCAAAGTTGCAAAATGAAAACTAGAGTCCTTCCTGTCAGTTAATATTATTGCCCATTCGCAATAAAGGCCCTCTCCTCCAGGACCTGATAAAACGCGGTGACCTAGACATCCTGGGTCTAGCTGAGACGCATATTAGACCAAATGATACTGATGGCCTCCTGAGTTCTCTCACACCGGCTGATTACAATTTCATCCAAAAACCAAGGTGCACTGGTCGGGGAGGTGGTGTTGGTTTTCTGTGTAGAAAAACCTTTTCTCCCAGTATTGTCTCTTCACCAGTTTTCAGGTCATTTGAAATTATCATACTTTCGTTTAAGTCTGATTATAATAGCTTTGTTGCGGCTTGTGTGTATCATCCTCCTGGTTCTTGTACTACTCAGTTTCTGGAAGATTTTCTGGCTCTTTCTGGCTTTCTGTCTTCGACTGGTTCCAGTTTCATCATTTGTGGCGATATAAATGTCCATCTGGATATTGAGTGTGGTGATAGGTCCAGGTTTAACGACATCCTTCAGTGTTGTGGTTTGGTTCAAAGTGTCAGTGGCCCGACTCATTTACTGGGTCACACTCTGGATGTTTTGATATCTCCTTGTGACTCAGATTTTGTCCGCAATGTTAGTGTTGGGGATTTCATTTCTGACCATGCTGCCATAAGATGCCAACTGGATTTCTCCCACCCATCAACCAGCATCGACAAATGGGTCTCTTATCGATGGTACCACAGGATTGATATCGACCAGTTCAGAAATGACCTTAATAATATACCGTTTGTACGGTCCCCTGAAGGTACTGCTGCAGAACTTTATGATCAGTACATAACTGGTGTTACACAGATACTTGACAAGCATGCTCCTATCATTTCACACAAGGCTAAACAGCAGTCTGATGAGTGGTTGTCTGATTCGTATCGCATGGCTCGATCTCTTAGACGGCAATTTGAACGAAGGTGGAGAAAACATAAGTCAGAGTTGAATAGGTCAAGACTCCGCAGGCAAATTGCCTGGTGTAATCGACTGGCCAATAAAGACAAGGGTTCATACTATACAAATCTCATAACTGCTAATAGTCATGACCCCAAGAAGCTATGGCAGTCATTGAGGAAGGTGTTGCATCGCACCTCCGAGACTGTCCTGCCTGCTCATAGCTCAGACAAAAGCCTCGTGGACATGTTTGCTTCTTTTTTCTCCAATAAAATAAGCAAAATCAGGGACACCTTTGCTTCTTCTGGCTCTTTCAATGATGCACCGGATTCGGTGCCTCCTGCTTTCAATGCCTTTATGCCTGTCACTGAAGATGAGGTCTATAAGTGTATTAGTGAATCCCCCACTAAATCTTGCTCACTAGACCCTATACCAACATTCCTCCTTAAGGATTGTCTTGATATCCTCCTCTCTTCCATTACCAAGTTGGTAAATTATTCTCTCATTGAAGGATCCTTCCCAAATTCTTTCAAAAAGGCGGTTGTCACCCCCCTCATAAAAAAGGCTTCCCTTCCTAGAGACGACCTTAAGAATTATCGCCCAGTGTCTGGTCTTTGTTTCCTGTCAAAGTTGGTTGAGTGGGTCGTTGCCAGGCAGCTAACGTCACACATTAATAACAACAAACTGGACAATCCTCATCAGTCAGCATATAAGCCAGGACATTCCACGGAAACTGCTTTATTGTCTATAAAAAACGAGGTTCATCTCTCTCTGGCACGCGGTGAACCCACAGCTCTAGTACTTCTTGACTTATCAGCCGCATTTGACACTATAGACCATAATATTCTTCTTGGTTACCTTAAATCCTGGTTTGGTCTTGGTGGAACAGCTCTAAGGTGGTTTGCTTCCTACTTAAGAAATCGTTGCCAGGCCATTAAGATAGGCTCCACACTATCTGAATTAAGCAATCTCATCTATGGAGTCCCACAAGGTTCTGTTCTGGGTCCGTTACTGTTTTCACTCTATACAACACCACTCAGTAAAATTATTCGCCTCCACCCGCATATTAAATTCCATTTTTATGCGGATGACACTCAGTTATACATCCATCTCTCCCACAAGAATGCTTCTTCGGCTCTCGCCAAGCTAAATGCCTGCCTTCGTGATGTTCAAGAGTGGATGTCTCTCAGTAAATTGAAGCTCAACCCTGAAAAAACTGAGTTTATTGTCTTTGGTTCCAAGGCTCAATGTCAGAAGATTTCCTCTCACTTTCCTGTCAGCATTCTTGGTAGCCTTCTTCATCCGGTTGATTCTGTCAGAAATCTAGGTGTGTGGTTTGATGCAGATTTTTCATTCTCTGAGCATATCAAGAGGACTTGCAAAGCGTGCTTCCTTCAGATGCATGACCTCCGTAGAATTAGAAAGTATCTCACTTCTGAAGTGGCAGTCCTTGCTGCAAATGCCTTGGTTAGTAGTTGTCTGGACTATTGTAACTCTCTGTTCAGAGGTTTGTCCGGTTTCAATCAGCACAAATTGCAAAGTATTCAGAACACCCTTGCTCGTATTGTTACAAATCATAGAAAGTATGCTCATGTTACACCCATTCTACAGAAACTCCACTGGTTGCCTGTTAAGTATCGTTGTATTTTCAAAACCGCAACACTTGTGTATAAATTTTTGCATAGTGGTTCTCCTTCTTACTTCAAACCGTTCTTGTCTTTTAGTAGTTGTCCCTATAGTACTAGGCATAGTCACCCAGATCATCAATACCTTACAGTTCCTCCTTTCCATTCATCAGTCTTTAAGTCAGCCAAACATTTTGGCCATAGTTTTGCCTTTGATGCTCCTAAGATCTGGAATGACCTCCCTCAAGATGTTCGCAGTGCAACATCAGTTGCCTCCTTCAGAAAGAAGCTTAAAACTTACCTGTTTGCAAAAGCCTACCCACCATAGCCTCTCCCGTCACATCTGTGTCTCCTTGGTACGACCTGGCTATGTCCCTTGATTAACGATAACTGCCTTGCTTTATGTTTAGATGCGCCTTAGAGTCCATCAGTGATGGAGATTAAGTGCTATAAAAGTCCACATTAGATTAGATTAGATTATTAATTGGTAATCAACTGCATCCTGCAAAAGTGGGAAAAATTTAGGAGTATGGTTCAGCTCCAATTTTTCCTTTTCTATGCATGCTCATGCAGAGTGCCTGTAAAGCCTTTATGTACAATGAAGGAGACTCAGACAGCATTTTACACAAGACGCAACTGTGAAGACTGCAAATGTTTTTGTAAGCAGTCAGCTTGACTATTGGAATTCCTTGTTCAGGATCCCGCAGTTTTTTAGGATTTAACATTAAGAAGCTTCAAAGTGTAGAACAGCTTAGCTATAGGATTGTCTCCAGCACAATCAGATATTCACATATATCTCCAATACTTAAGACTTTGTGCATTGGTTGCCTGTTCAGAACAGTTACAATAGTCTATAAGTTCCTTCAGAGTTGTTGTCTCACTTATTTCAGAGCTTTTGTAAATAGCAGGAAAAGTTTTTATGTTACTACAAGTAGCCGAATGGAGTATGTAGTTCTTTAGGTGCTACAGTTTATCCCATCTGTTCATTAGTCAACTAAGCAATTGGGCTTCATTTTTGCCCGTGCTGATCCAAAGGTATGGAATGAGTTGCAGGATGAAATCTGCTCTTTCACATCTCTTCTATCTTTTTGGAAGAAGCTGAAAGCCTATATCTCTTCATAAAAGCCTACCCCACCCTAGTTTTTTCTGATTGTCTCTATGGTGGGACCCCCTTCTTTATCTCTGGACTATGATTTCTTTGGACTTGTGTTCTTTGTAATTGCACCTAATAATTGCACCTTAGAGTCTATCTTTTGATGAAGAGGTACACAGTAGTCTATTGGTTAGTAGGTTTTTCACCTATTCACAGGCAGACACCCCTGTATAGGTTTAACTACCACAAGTGACAATGCTGAGGACCAGACCCAGTAAGACCCTGGCTGTTGAATGGAAAATAAAACCCTACTTTGACTTTGATGAAAATTAAGTGCTTTAAAAATTATATTAGAATAAGAATCTATAGGCTTAAAACCTTATCCAGGCTCCTGATATAATAACTACAACAATTTCTGCAGAAATATAAAGTGTGTCAGTGTATGTTGTGTCAACTGTGCATATAGATGCATTTATTTAGCAGCAAATAGGACCCTGTTCATATTCTGTATCTGACTTACAATTACAATTACCTGCATGGAGCTTGTATTTATTTCAGTGAACACCAGAAGTTTAAGCTGCTTTGATGTTCGTTTGAAACTTTTAGTCAATAGTGTAAAATATGTGAAAATCTCAATTTTGACTGTGACTTTTAGGACATTTTAATAAATTAATATGTCCCACGGTAACCAAAAATATTAATACATCGAAATGAATCCTTAAAATGTGTAGGGTTGTCTGTTGTGTTTTGTGCCAGTGGGATTTTTGTGCTAGTGGAATCTAGGGATAGGTCCCCAGTTGCCTAGTGGGTTAGCAGGTTTGGCATCTTATCATAGGCTATCACTCTGAGTGGGTTTCGGGTCCCACAAGTGATATAGGCTGAGGACCTGTCCAAATATGACCCTGGCTGTTGAACGGGATGAAAAACCCCAACTTTAACTTTATTAAATAGAGGGTTAATGTCTTGCACTGCTGCAATATTATCATTTTTCTCCAAAAGACTTTTATAGGGAATTTAAAGTGCTTTTAAAAACGACTATTTTCATGAGTGATCAATTATAAATTACAGTTTGTTTTTAAAGTTTTAGTGTATCGTTTAGTTGACAAGCAAAAGCATTTTTCAATGTGACTGAATGTTGTTTTAGTTTCTAGGTAAATATGATTTTTTACAGCTTCTATTAAACTTTGAAAACAATCAATAACAGGCAAGTACCAATTAAACAGGTCATGATCATTTGACCTCAAAACTCTATGTTAAATTCTCTAAGATCCATATTATTATGCTTTTTAAACTTTTTAAATTTCAAATTGAAATATTGACATTATTTCTTTTTAAAGAGATTTGAAAAACCCAATATAATATGCATTTAAAACCCAAAGTGCAGGGGTCAGAGAGCATTCAAAATCGCTCATTCCTCAGTTAAATGTGCATCTCAAAGTGAACATTGTAACATATACATGACATGTTCCACATCATTAAGCTACATATCAAAGCTGCAACATTGCTGTGAATATGAGAGTTTACAGAAGATTTCAGTCTGAAAGACGATATGCAATACCTCAGTAGCCAATTGGGTATGTTTCCGTTTGTAGATAACACCTATAAAAATTCCAAGAACAAAATTAAGTAGGTTTTTGTTCAAGGTGGAAAACTTTCCTTTCATTTGTTACAATTGAAATTAACCTGCAAAACTGTTAGAAGTCATTGTTAATTTTGATTTCTGCAAATACCTCATTGATTATGGTATATGAGCACCTAATGACCACAACAACCCATGACAAACAATTCATACCCAAGATATTATTTTACCTTCCATATTACCTTAGAGTCCTCTTGTTTGGGGAGATTAAGCGCTATAAAAGTCCAATTAGAATTAGAATATAAAATACCATATTCCATACCATTTCTATTAAAAAAATATAACATTTTTTGTAAAGCCCCAAGGAGTTCTGTCACCTCATATGCGCACACCTCATATGTGCACACATGATTTTTTTTTTCAATTAAATAGACATTCCTGCATAAAATACTCTATCTTCCAAGCAGTATTTTATTTATAAAATATTGTTAAAACCCCTTGTAAAGGGGTGACTTCATGTTTTTTCTCTCAATCAGGATGCCAATTAGAAGTATATGATCTTCAGGCAGTTTTTTATTTTATTGTTAGAATTCTGTCCAGAATTCTTTAACCTCATATAGTTCTTCATTAATATTAATAAGCTATTCAAGCACAATTAATTTTTATAGTTATAAAATATTGTTGTTACTAAGCAGTAGTATTTGTGTATGAGTTGTGGTTATAAGATAGTTGAAAGAAGCTCTCATGGTGACAAGTTGCACCAAAATCACCAAAACCAAAAATAAACCTTAATGACCTTGGTGATATATTTAATATAGACCTAAGGAAGATTTACCACAACATAGGAAGGCTCTTATCACATACAAAAAAATGTGTGTTTTTCAATTAGACAAAGTATTTTGTCTTTTTATACAGTTAATTTTTGTGGTGTTGTGCAGTTAAACATCCAAAGTCAGATTTCTGTTACTTTTAAACGGCTGATTAATAATTTTGGTTTCCTGTTTACATCGTAAATAAATAAAAGACTCATTTGAGCCACTTGTAACAGACTGGTTGATTCCTGTTACAGTGTATAAGGTAATGTTTCGTACAAAATATAATTTAAAGTAATTTAATAACTGTGTCTGAGCATGATGAACATCAGAAACAGCGTGATAAGTTATCACTACCCTGTCGCCCCAACCGGCACGCCCCCAATTGCTAGTGGCATTCTACTAGTAAACGCCCATGCAGAAGTAATTATATTGAATTTAAATTATATAAACAGATTTTTATTTTATTCTTCTTGCACCAGATTGTCAAATGATGTACAGAGCAATTAATAATTCAGGCGCATGTTGCTACATTTGTTTTGAAGCTTTGTATTTTAATAATTTAACTCAATTATTGGCTGTTTTTACTGCAAACCAGAAATACCAGTGAACGCCCATTTTGTAGACTTATAGAAGCATTTTTCCTTGACCTCTAACAAAGATATATAAGGCGGGCGTTCACTGGTAGGCGGGCGTTCACTGTTAGAAAGCCACTAGTGGTGGTGGACCAATTCACGCCCACCCTCAATTTTCTTGAAGATTTATTATTTTTCATTGAGAAGATGTTTACCACATCATAGATAATCATCTAATGGATCATTTACATTTGTAATTTATTGTTTAACTGTGATTGTTTTGGATAAATTTAGGGGTGGGCGTGAATTGGTACCCGGGCGTGAATTGGTGCAGCGTTCTTTACGGCCATAAACACGACTTCCCAGCCTGTAAGGTATATACCACTCGTGAGTTGGGTGCCTTCAGAGACTTTCCAAACTTTGACCTTCACCTATAATGACAACAAAGATGCAGAATACACGTGCTTTCATTGTAAAAACATGTTAAATAAAGTGTTTCGGTCCATGGGATTTTGACAAATAACCTCAGAAAACATATAACAAATGAAATATATATCTTTTGCATGGTGGATAGCAAAATATTGTGATTTCTTTTATCTCTTTGTCATTTGTGTTTGTTTACATCCACACATAAACACACAGGCGGTGAATTGTTAAGAACAGTCAAAACTTTCCACTGTTACTCACAGGTCGTGTGCACGGGCTCACCACCTCTTCTGAACGCAGCATTATACGTGAATTCACAGTTTCAAGTGCCTCGTTTTTGCAAACGGCCTTGAAAGGTGAAGTGGGTAAAAACAAACAGAAGAACCAGGAAGTAAAATATAATTTATGTGAATACTATATATATCCGAATGTTAATCATAAAATTTATTATAGAAATGGTGTAATAAATTAAAGAAATTAGTTCTGTGTACAATATGGAATTTATGCAAGGCATTTAATTGCAGCAGTTTTTATAAAATATCACCTATTTTCGCCCACCACCAGTGAATACTACGTATTCAAATCTATCTACTCTTTAAAAAAATTAACATTAGTGCTAATAGTTCTGAAACTATATAACCTACAAATATTTTATATACGTCATTAGAAATACAGTTTTACATCGATTAGCGCCCCTTGTAAGATACTTTTTGGTGTTATTTTTATATATTTATTTATTTATTATTTTTTATTTATTTTTATATAGTTATTATTTTTATTTATTTTTAAATATGATCTTTAATATCCTATCTGTATAGATCTAGGATATGTATTTTCATTCTATATATTTTTATCTTAGAATTTGCACCATTTTCAATGTTTTATGACCTTACTCCTTATGTCTTTTCATTTGATGCTGTTTTTTCAGACCTAGGTCCATAGCTAAGTGAGTAATAGCAATGGTGGCTACTTCGAGTAAAGTGCTCATAACTCCAAAACGACTGCATTTAGAGCATTTCTGTAAAATACATTGTTCAGCTACTTTCTCCATGCCTACAAGCTGGTACCATTTTTAGGGGTGTATCTTGATAGCTAAGTGAGTAATACCTATTTTCTGTTTTTAACAATGAGCAAAATGAGTAAGTTGCTTTTATCTTTGTAACTGTTACTTACAATATTGGTCTCAAATATGTTGTTGAACAACTCCTTCATGTACTATATCATGGTGAGGTTTCCAAGGTGTAGCACCATAGTTAGCTTAGTAATAGCTACACTAAGTTTAAGATTTGACCATTGAGCAAGACACTTATAACTCAAAAACTATTGAATATAGAGGATATTTGTCAAATATGTTGTTCACCTACTTTTTGATGTACTGTGTCGTGGTGAATTTTCAGAGCTGTAAGTCCATAGCTAACTGAGTAATAGCTACTTTGAAATTTCTTAATTTCAACATTGAGTAAATCACTTATATCTCCAAAACTATTAAATTTAGGGAATTATTGTCAAATATGTTAATCAGTTACTTTTTAATGTTCTGTGTTGTGGCTAAGTTTCAGAGCTGTATCTCCATAGCTAACTGAGTAATGGCTACTTTGAATTTCAACATTGAGTAAATCACTTTTAACTCCAAAACTATTGAATTTAGAGAATTAGTGTGAAATATGTTGTTCACTTACTTTTTTATGTATTGTGTCATGGGAAATTTTCACAGCTGTATCTCCATAGCTACCTGAGTAATAGTTGCTTTGAGGGTTTTCCATTGAGTAAATCACTTAGAACAGCAAACTGTTGAATTTAAAGGATTTTTGTCAAATATGTTGTTCACCTGCTTTTTGATGTACTGTGTAATGGCAAATTTTGAGAGGTGTAGGTCCATAGCTAACTGAGTAATAGCTAGATTTATGGTTCTCCATTCAGTAAATCACTTATAACTGCAAAACTATTAAATTTAGAGGATTTTTGTCAAATATGTTGTTCACCTACTTTTTAGTGTTCTGTGTCGTGGCAAAGTTTCAGAGCTGTAAGTCCATAGCTAACTGGGTAATAGCTACTTTGATTGTTTTCCTTTCAGTAAATCACTTTTAACAGCAAAACTGTTGATTTTAGAGGATTTTTGTCATATATGTTCTTCACCTACTTTTTGATGTACTGTGTAATGGCAAATTTTGAGAGCTGTAGGTCCATAGCTGAGTAATCGCTACTTTCATGGTTTTCCATTTAGTAAATCATTTATAACAGCAAAACTGTTGAATTTAAAGGATTTTTATCAAGTATGTTGTTCACCTACTTTTTGATGTACTGTGTAATGGCAAATTTTTAAACCTGTAGGTCCATAGCTAACTGAGTAATGGCTACTTTGATGGTTCTCCATTGAGTAAATCATTTATAACTACAAAACTATTAAATTTAGAGGATGTTTGTCAAATATCTTGTTCGCCTACTTTTTAATGTTCTGTATCATGGTAAAGTTTCAGAGCTGTAAGTCCATAGCTAACTGAGTAATAGCTACTTTGGTTGTTTTACTTTGAGTAAATCACTTTTAACAGCACAACTTTTGCCCAGGAGATTATAAAACACAGATATTTAACAAATATATATGCCCTCTATAAGCATGCAGACATTTGACCTTAAAGCTCTTCGTTCAAGGTCATCCACAGACTGCCAAAGTACCATACTTAGCTGATTTTGGCCAAACTTAAAAGTGCCTATATCTCGCTTATTATTGGTCCTAGAGGTTTGGGATGTGTAACCAACCTATAGGAATTCATGTGCTGCGAATCTTTTGCTGTGGTCAGATTTGACCTTGGACCCCTCGTTCAAGGTCAAATGACGATGCCCAAACTTAAAAGTGCCTATATCTTGCTTATTATTGGTCTTACTATTGGTCAAACAAGGATGGCCAAACTTAAAAGTGCCCATATCTAGCTTATTATTTCTTCCAGAGGTTTGGGATGTAAAACTCGCTTTAAACAGCACATTTTTACTCTGCAGCGGGAGATCATACCACTGCAGTGGTCTTGTTTTTAAGTATTTGCAAACATTAAATGTGTGTGTAACAGTGCTTTTATAAGATGGTAAAGACATGTTAATATAACATATTTCGAAGGCGCCTCAAATCTCGAAATATAAAAATGGTTAAAGTTTCCTGTATTTTGCATTGTAAATGCTTCTTTTTTCCAAAATTCTATAAAATATCAACATTCTTTCCTATTGTGTGCAGTTTAATCGTTTTATAAGGTGTAATATGTCAAAGTATGATGAAGTTTATTTCGTGGGCCATAATCAAGCGATTAACCGAGTCCGAGTTGGTTCTTCCCAAATGAGGAATCAAGGTGCATTTTCCGGCTCGCTTGCAGCCTTACTTTTAATGCATTAAAATTCATAAAATCATGCACTAAATCACTTATAACTTGAAAAGTATTGCATTTAGAGCATTTTGTTAAAATATGTTATTCAGCTACTTTTCCATAGCTACAGCATGGTGAGTAACTTGGGTGTTAAGCCAAATAGCTAAGTCAGTAATAGCTACTTTCTGACTTTTCAGTACCTTCCATAATGAGTAAAATCCCTTGTAACTTGAACACTATTGCATTTAGAGAATTTTGTATAAATATGTTATTCAGCGACGTCTGGGTCAGCTATAACATAGTGACATTGTAGACCTGTAGCACATTGAATAGCTGAGTAATAGTAACTTTGAGGTTCTCACTGTTGAGTAAATCACTTTTCAGTCAGGTACAACATAGAAAAATTGTAACTTGAAACTAATAGCAACTTTGAGGTTCTCACTGTGGAGTAAGTCACTTTTCAGTCACCTACAACATAGAAAAATTGTAACTTGAAAACTATTGCTTTTGCAGTATTTTGTTTAAATTGTTATTCATGTCTACTATTTCTACTCTGAAACTCAAAGCACACAGTTAGCTGACACAAAGCCCGTTCACAGGCACTGAGTGCTTGGTATGTTTTTCGGGCTGAAAAATCTTTTTTGGGGGTTCTTTGCATTCCAAACCCCTGCATGGATTGGAACTGATTAATTTTTCAATGACCGCCATATTCCTGCCCCATAACCCATAACCAAAAATTGCTACCATAGAAGTGTTATACATTTTTTCATAAGCTCTATAACCCCAATCTTTATTTATTGCTTTACTTCAAAGGTAGTAAGTCTTTATCCTTCGACACTTCTTGTTATTGGACATTTTGTTTTTGCCTTAGCAAAAACCTTTGTCTAGCGAACAGGTTACCCTGTGATTGGATGTGATTTAATGTAAGTTCAGAATGTTCCATACTAATTATATCCCCACATCCAGTACATCGGGGATGTACTGGATTCAGGTCTGTTGTGCTGCCATCATAGAAATTTCATTGTGTACGTAATAACTCAAAAATGGATCAGTATTTTTTTTTCAAACTTAGTGCACATGTAAATCATGGCCAAAGGAAGATCCCAATTTTAACGTGACCTTACACTCTCAATAATAAAGAACTTATGGCCAACTTAAGTCTGAAATGGATCGATGGCTATTTACAGCCCTCTAGGTCATAAACTATGATGCTAATCTGGCTAAAATTTTTCCTGAGAACACATTAATGTACGCTTATTACATGTGCCAATAATCAAGACTTTAAGTTGAGGATAAAATTTTGTTTAAGGTCCATAAAGCCTGCACTTAGGCATTTTTTGCTACATTTTTATGTCAGCTTACTTGTCAGTCAGTCAGCTGACTTATGTTGTCACTCTGCGGTGTCTGTGTCCGCGTGAACAACTTTTCCTCCAAAACTAAAAGGCCTAGAGACATGCTGTTTTTAGCTTACTGGCCAACGGCCGTAAGCTAATGGCATGGCCTGGCGTCGTCTTCGTTGTTGTTGTTGTTGTTGTTGTCGGCGTCGTCAACAATTTTTTTCCAGCCTCTTCTCCTCAGAAACTACTGCACCGACTTCTTTGAAATTTGGTATGGAGCTTCCTTGGGTAGAGGACTATCATTTTTCCTCATTGCATGTTTTTTCAACCAATCAGAGAAGTCACATGACCAAAAATATGTTTTTCAAAAGGGTGTACTTGTCTGGATGATAACTTAAAAAGCGCTTCACCTATTTACATGAAATTTTGCAAGTACGTTCGTTATATACATGTCTGGAAATCAATAACTTTTCGAAGTGATCCAATACAAAATGGCCGACTTATTAATGATTTACTAAATGTCACGATTTTTCTTAACGCTGAAAAAACAAAAACGCGTGTATCTCCTTAACCGTGCGAGATAGAGCGATTTCGATGAAATTTTCGATCCACGGGGTATCTAAAGAATGTCTATTGGCAATTTTCAGAAAAATTTTCCCCTCCCCAAAAATGGCGGCCATTTTGAATTTTCGAATTTTTGCCAAAAATGGCAAAATACAAAATTGCTTGTATCTCCTTAACCGTGTGAGATAGAGCGATTTCGTATCTAAGGAATGTACTATTGCCGATTATCAAAAAATTTTCCCCTCCCCAAAAATGGCGGCCATTTTGAATTTTCGAATTTTTGCCAAAAATGGCAAAACACAAAATTGCTTGTATCTCCTTAACCGTGCGAGATAGAGCGATTTCGTCGAAATTTTCGACCCACAGGGTATCTAAGGAATGTACTAATGTCAATTTTCAAAAAATTTTCCCCTCCCCAAAAATGGCGGCCATTTTGAATTTTCGAATTTTTGCCAAAAATGGCAAAACACAAAATTGCTTGTATCTCCTTAACTGTGCGAGATAGAGCGATTTCGTCGAAATTTTCGACCCACAGGGTATCTAAGGAATGTACTATTGGCAATTTTCAAAAAATTTTCCCCTCCCCAAAAATGGCGGCCATTTTGAATTTTCAAATTTTGCCAAAAATGGCAAAACACAAAATTGCTTGTATCTCCTTAACTGTGCGAGATAGAGCGATTTCGTCGAAATTTTCAACCCACAGGGTATCTAAGGAATGTACTATTGGCAGTTTTCAAAAAAAATTTCCCCTCTCCAAAAATGGCGGCCATTTTGAATTTTCGAATTTTTGCCGAAAATGGAAAAACACAAAATTGCTTGTATCTCCTTAACCGTGCGAGATAGAGCGATTTCGACGAAATTTTCGATCCACGGGGTATCTAAAGAATATCTATTGGCAATTTTCAGAAAAATTTTCCCCTCCCCAAAAATGGCGGCCATTTTGAATTTTCGAATTTTTGCCAAAAATGGCAAAATACAAAATTGCTTGTATCTCCTTAACCGTGCGAGATAGAGCGATTTCGTCGAAATTTTCGACCCACAGGGTATCTAAGGAATGCACTAATGTCAATTTTCAAAAAATTTTCCCCTCCCCAAAAATGGCGGCCATTTTGAATTTTCGAATTTTTGCCAAAAATGGCAAAACACAAAATTGCTTGTATCTCCTTAACTGTGCGAGATAGAGCGATTTCGTCGAAATTTTCGACCCACAGGGTATCTAAGGAATGTACTAATGTCAATTTTCAAAAAATTTTCCCCTCCCCAAAAATGGCGGCCATTTTGAATTTTCGAATTTTTGCCAAAAATGGCAAAACACAAAATTGCTTGTATCTCCTTAACTGTGCGAGATAGAGCGATTTCGTCGAAATTTTCGACCCACAGGGTATCTAAGGAATGTACTAATGTCAATTTTCAAAAAATTTTCCCCTCCCCAAAAATGGCGGCCATTTTGAATTTTCGAATTTTTGCCAAAAATGGCAAAACACAAAATTGCTTGTATCTCCTTAACTGTGCGAGATAGAGCGATTTCGTCGAAATTTTCGACCCACAGGGTATCTAAGGAATGTACTAATGTCAATTTTCAAAAAATTTTCCCCTCCCCAAAAATGGCGGCCATTTTGAATTTTCGAATTTTTGCCAAAAATGGCAAAACACAAAATTGCTTGTATCTCCTTAACTGTGCGAGATAGAGCGATTTCGTCGAAATTTTCGACCCACAGGGTATCTAAGGAATGTACTATTGGCAATTTTCAAAAAATTTTCCCCTCCCCAAAAATGGCGGCCATTTTGAATTTTCGAATTTTGCCAAAAATGGCAAAACACAAAATTGCTTGTATCTCCTTAACTGTGCGAGATAGAGCGATTTCGTCGAAATTTTCAACCCACAGGGTATCTAAGGAATGTACTATTGGCAGTTTTCAAAAAAATTTTCCCCTCTCCAAAAATGGCGGCCATTTTGAATTTTCGAATTTTTGCCGAAAATGGAAAAACACAAAATTGCTTGTATCTCCTTAACCGTGCGAGATAGAGTGATTTCGACGAAATTTTCGATCCACGGGGTATCTGAAGAATATCTATTGGCAATTTTCAGAAAAATTTTCCCCTCCCCAAAAATGGCGGCCATTTTGAATTTTCGAATTTTTGCCAAAAATGGCAAAATACAAAATTGCTTGTATCTCCTTAACCGTGCGAGATAGAGCGATTTCGTCGAAATTTTCGACCCGCAGGGTATCTAAGGAATGTACTATTGGCAATTTTCAAAAAATTTTCCCCTCCCCAAAAATGGCGGCCATTTTGAATTTTCGAATTTTTGCCAAAAATGGCAAAACACAAAATTGCTTGTATCTCCTTAACCGTGCGAGATAGAGCGATTTCGTCGAAATTTTCGACCCACAGGGTATCTAAGGAATGTACTAATGTCAATGTTCAAAAAATTTTCCCCTCCCCAAAAATGGCGGCCATTTTCAAGTGTTCTTTACATGTTTTTTTAATGTGTAAGACAATTGTAAGACAAAAAGTACTTGCACAAATCGAACTGCACACAGACAAAAAGTATTGGGACAAAAAGTACCATTTACATTTTTTGTTGTATAAAACATATATTAATTGCTGCACATTTATAGCATGAAAAAAGTATTTGGGTGGCACAACCATAACATGCGGGTCGCCAGTAAGCAGCAGGCCTTGGCCTATTTTTTAAAGATACCTTATCTAGGATGAAAAATTGTTCAAGGCATGTAAACCTGTCTGTTCGTCTGTTTGCTAGAGACATTAAAAGAGAGGTACCCCCACCAAAAGTGTGAAAATTTCAAAACTTTATCACAATTTTCTCAGTGACTATTGCGGGGATTTCTCTCATATCTTACATATATGTACTAGGCCACAAGTAGATTCCCTTGTGTGATTATCAGACCTGAATCTGTCTTAATTTTTTTTTTATAAATTTTTTTAATAATTTTTAATGCATTAAAATTCATGAAATCATGCACTAAATCATCTATAACTTAAAAAGTATTGCATTTAGAGCATTTTATTAAAATATGTTATTCAGCTACTTTTTATGTCAGCTGACATTATGTCGTCACTCTGCGACGTGAGCGTATGTGTCCGCGTGAACAACTTCTCCTCCTAAACTACAATACCCAGAGACATGCTGTTTTTTTTTTAAAGATACCTTAACTATCGAGGATAAAAATTTGTTCAGGCCATGCAGATTTGTTCGTTCGTCTATTCCCTGGAGTCATTACAAGTCAGGTACCTCCACCCAAAGTGTGAAAATTTCAACCCTTTATCACAATTTTCTCATTCACTATTGCAGGGATTTTTCTCATATCTTGCATATATGTACTACGCCACTAATAGATTACCTTGTGTGAAAATTAGACCTGGATCTGTCTTAAGTTTTTTTTATTAATTTTTAAAATAATTTTTAATGCAATAAAATTCATGACATCATGCACTAAAACACTTATAACTTGAAAAGTATTGCAGTTAGAGCATTTTGTTGAAATATGTTATTCAACTACTTTTTTCATAGCTACAATATGGTGAGTAACTTGAGTGTCTATCCCAATAGCTAAGTGAGTAATAGCTACTTTCTGATTTTTCAGTACCTCCCATAATGAGTAAAATCACCTATAACTTGAAAACTATTGCATATACAGAATTTTGTATAAATATGTTATTCAGCTACTTTTGGGTCAGCTACAGCATAGTAAAATTTCAGACCTGTAGCTCATTGCATAGCTGAGTAATAGCTACTTCGAGGTTATCACTGTTGAGTAAATCAGTTCTAACTTGAAAACTATTGCATTTAGATTATTTCTTTAAATATGTTATTCGCCTAGTTTTTGGTCAGCTATAACATAGTGAAATTGCAGACCTGTAGCATATTACATAACTGAGCAATAGCTATTTTCAGGTTCTCACTGTTGAGTAAATCAGTTATAACTTGAAAACTATTCCATTTACAGTATTTTGTTTAAATATGTTGTTCATCTACTTTTGGGTTAGCTATAACATAGTGAAATTACAGACCTGTAGCTGTGGCACAGCTGAGCAATAGCTATTTTCAGGTACTGACTGTTGAGTAAATCAGTTGTAACTTGAAAAATATTGCATTTGGAGTATTTTGTTAAAATATGTTGTTCACCTACTTTTGGGTCAGCTATAACATAGTGAAATTACAGAGCTATAGCTCATGGCATAGCTGAGCAATAGCTATTTTCAGGTTCTCACCATTGAGTAAATCAGTTGTAACTTGAAAACTATTGCATTTACAGTATTTTGCTTAAATATGTTGTTCGCTTACTTTTGGGTCAGCTATTTCATAGTAAAAATTCAGACATGTAGCTCATTGCATAGCTGAGTAATAGCTACTTTGAGGTTATCACTGTTGAGTAAATCAGTTGTAACTTGAAAACTATTGCATTTAGAGTATTTTGTTTAAATATGTTATTCACATAATTTTTGGTCAGCTATAACATAGTGAAATTGCAGACCTGTATGTCATGGCATAGCTGAGTAATAGCTACTTTCAGGTTCTCACTGTTGAGTAAATCATTGTATCCATTGTTATTTTTCGTAACGTTTTGTTTACATTATCAGCCATGTTTGCTTCTCTGCTACTTCCATTGGATGACAACTAAAACATGGTTACCCGATTTAAGATTGATTCTTTTGAGGCCCATACCCGGTCTCGTTTTTCTAACAAAGTCACAGCCTTAATTAGTACAAAATTTTTGTTTTAGTTGAGTTATGTATTCGACGTCTGGGGATACACCATTTTCCTTGGAAAATAAAAACATGGTAGATTGAAATGCTGAAGTTCATATAATAGTGGGTAATTATGTTTTCCTAATATTTATGGCATACAGCAAATGGCTTCCATTGAAAATTCCTGATCAAAACCTGTGGCGTGAGTGATGACCTGTCTGGGGATATGTTGGTGCCTAGTTGGCCCAATCTAGTTTATACACTGAATGTGATTTGCTAAATAAATTTACAGTTTTTTGTGTTTAGTAAGATTCTTGCATGTTTTGACAGAGGTGGGAAAACAAGATGGATTCTGTATTAGAAGAAACCATAACATCTGATGGAAAACTGAATGCTGTATTTTTAGACAAGCAAGATGGCTTATGCGGATCTTCAAAATTGCAAAACTGTGCCAAAATGCCAGGTAACATAAATTTTTAGAGGTGTTGGTAGAATATTTAGAAGAATGGAAAAGTCTGTACATCACGTAGTGAATATATGAATGGCAATATCATAGAAGTCTTTCTATTTATAATTTTATGTTCATTCTTTATAAATTATAAAGCCATTAATATCTTCAACCAACAAAATAATTCGGCAGACTCTCTGTTGTCAGTTTTCATTCTTTTACAGTGGATACTTTGTAATATTATTATGGTGAAAAATGCAATCCTGTTTATAACTTTGTCATATGGGGATGGTATTTATAATTAAATAGAAACTGAAAAGCAGAGCCCAGTTCCCAAGCTAAGAAGGAACCTCAGCAAGCATGAAGTACCATTGTTATTCCGTGAACCCTATGTGGAGACTGGTTTCCGTCCCCTGCATCAGCCATGGTCATATTATGTGTCGAGTATATTCAGCCTTCACAATGAATCCATGAATGTGTGGACTCATCTTATAGCCATGATTGTGATGATGAAAAAGTTACTGCAATTCAGTGGTCATCTGGACTTTGCCTCTGATCCATACACATGGCCATTGTTGGCTGGTATGATCTGTGGCGTTGTTATGTATCTGTGTAGCAGTGCTGCTCACTGTTGTCAATCTAAGTCTGAATTTGTCCATTATGTTGCTTTCATGATTGATTATTCAGGTATTGGTCTGTACGGCCTTGGCAGTGTGATTGTTCACAACATGTACTGCAGTGAAGATGACTTCTTCTACAGCGTCCAGCCATTTTTCATCCCCCTTGGGTGTCTTTTGGCAGTACTTATTTGCTACTGTTGTACTATTGCTAAGGTGACTTTTAGTCGTCCATATCCATTTGTGCGCAAGATATGGCAGATGGCACCAGTGGGTGGAATTTATGTTGTTCTTATTACCCCCATAGTTCACCGGCTGATTATGTGTTTGGTATACAGTGTTCACTGCAGTGAGAGTATAGAATACCATATAAAGCAGATGTTCCTGTTTGTTCTGAGTGGCTTCTTCTTTGCCTCTGATGTGCCCCAAAGATGGCATCCTGGAAAATGTGACTACTTCCTACATAGCCACCAGCTCTTTCACATCGCCATCAGTCTGTGTATATTTACGCAGATGGATGGCGTGCTCCTGGACTTTCAAACCAGAGATGCCATGATCAGGATGAGGCCCCAACCCTCTCTCTTCTCAGCATTTGGACCTGTGGTGATTGTCATTGGTTTGGAGGTCCTCTGTGTCCTCTATTTTGCTCAACGCATGTATAAGAAATTGCATGATGTTAAGTTTCAATAAGGTTAAAATATATAGATTGAGAATTGCAGGAGGATATGTGTTGGTTATAGATTTGTTTTTTGAGATGTCGGCATTGATTTTGTTTATCAAAGCATTTGAATGTGTCAAAAACAATACAATATGGTATCAAGTAAAATCTTAAAGGGAAATATAAATACAGATACTCAACCACAATTTCTATAACACAGCTAAATTTGAAAATTCTATACAACAAAGAGCAACTTTAAAAAGTTCAACTGTATCAACAGACTTTTCTAAATTATCAATAAATGCAATTGTTAGTTACCCATTCATTCAACACTTAAATAAAATTGGGACAAGTATAATTGAATGTGTTTATTAACATTGTTTTATTAGTTTTTGTCTTAAGTTCTGTGTATTTGTTTAAGATCTGGCTTTGCATGCAGTACTAGATACGAATAAGTAGACTAACTCTTTCTTGATTGTATGGGTAGAATGCCTTCACACTTTGCCATTAAAATAAAGCACAATGTATATTTCCTTATTCTCCTCTTCTCATAAGAGTTGACAAATAACTTAAATATCTGGCCTTTAAAAACTTCCATCTGAAGGGGCACAGAAAGATGAGGAGGTTGGGTGTTAATTTTTCAATGAAAAGTAACTGTGAATTTATATATATTGTAAATTTGGAAATATACCATCTTATCCAAAAGACCGGCACTCTACTTAGTTTTTGTTTTAGTTTTGTCATTGTGATAGAAGAATACTTCATGTAATATAAGTGCAGCCATGTGTTCAACATTCCATATTTGTGTCATGTTCCAACAATTCAGAAAAAAAATGTGTTCAGAATAATTTCAGTGCAGTTCCTATTTTCACACCACAATGCTTACTGATTAATTCTGGTATTAGAAATGAACCAGTATACTTATTGCAAAAAAAATATCAGTTGGGGAAAGTATTTCTTGCAAATGGTTTCCTATGACACAAATAGTAATGCCACATTTAATGGATCTGTGTTTCTTTTTATTCTTCAAAATTCAATACCATGTATATGTAATGTGATGTCATTGCTTGATATTTATTAAGTTGAAGATCTGCAAATAACATATTTAAAATTATATCCCCAGGCAAAAATTGAAGATATACTGGCTTCACCCATGTCACCTATGTGTACATTTGCAATGATGTGTGCTATAACTCAAAAACGCTTTCACTTGTTTTATTTAAATTTGGGACACGTATGTATTTGGGCCAAGAAAGGAACACTATTTTAAGGCAACCTTAAACCCTCAATATTTAAGGACATATGGCTACCTAAAGGTCACATATGGACTTTCGGGTTACTTTAAGCCCTGTTGCTCTCAGACTATATTACCCGTCAAGCTAATATTTCTCCTTAGAATATATTAATATGTTCTCACATATGCCGAAAAAATCAAAAGTGTAAGTTGACATTTAAACTGTGTATGAGCCCCCCTAAAAGGATCCACCAGGATGACTTTTTCCTGCATTTTTCACATATTATGGCTTGTAATTTAGAAATAAGAAGTCTTATTAGGCTGAAACTGTGGCAAGATATAGGTTCTGTGTTTGATATTTGTGGAAAACTTAAGCTCTGTGCATAGTATTTTAAGGTTACCTTAATGCCTTAGTGCTCATAGTGAGTCATTTTATGCAAGTTTTGCCACTTGAAGCCCTGTAGCACTTAAACTATACAGCTTATCTAGCTCATATATCTCTTGGGAACATATTTATATATTTTATTAATGTGTGCTGATTTTATAATTTTAATATTTGGTCTCATTGAAACTTTGAGCTCTGTATTTTTTATTTTAAAGCCACCTTAAGGTCTCTGAAAATGCCCATAGGACTCATTTTATGCCCTTTTTACCACTTTAAGGCATTTAAGCCATGGAGCTTTCAGTCTACATGTTTCATTCAGCTCAAATTTCACCTGAGAATTTATTAATTAGTTCTATTCACAAATACCAAATTTAGAGCTTTAACTTTTCATTTTAACTGTGTATGTGGCACGTCAAGACCCCACCTGGGGACTTCCCATGTATATTTCACACATGTTACCTGGCTATATAGAAAAATAAGTCTGATCAGCTGCAAACTGTACCATATAAAACTTGTATATGTGGTCTTTGTGGAAAGACCGATGTTACTACAGTTGTATTTTTATCTCCCACTGGCCAAGGCTGGAGTTGGTAGATTATGAAATGCCTTTCGTGAATCTTACAGCTGACAACATTTTGTGGATTCTGTGTACTTCTGACAGCTGAAGGTGTTCCTAAGATTTTCCCAAATCTCAATCTTGTTGCCCCTTTAGTTGTACCTTCGGGCTGGGGTTCTTGGCTGCTGAGGCTGGCTATTTTCTCAGACACTATTTTACTTTACAAAATTTGGTGTGCACATTTACCACATTCATATCTTGATCCAAGTTGAGTTTTAGATTAATCATGCCATAAATGATTGGAGAGTGGTTATGAGTATTGGGAGAACTTAAACTTGTCATTGACCTGTGCACTGTGAGAGAGCTTTCAATTTAATACTTTCCTTGTACCTTCCCTTAAATATTCCATTGGAAATAAAATGATGCAAATTGTTTTTTAATAATTGTCACATAGAGACAGTGGGATCCCTACAAAATATCCAATCAATCCCTGTGGCGTGCGGGATGGCCTATCTGAGGATATGTTGCCTATCAAGTTCATTTAGAAAGTGTACATTTATCAAAGTATTATATTTACAGTATAAAATATATGACAAAATATATAAAATAATCTCACGTTTGTGAAAGCTATTTAAGTATAAAATATATGACAAAATATATAAAATAATGTCAAGTTTAAGAAAGATCTGTAATCTCTGTTTAGTTTTGTCATATTGTTATTGTTTATATTTTTAAACAAAACTTGTAACTAGTCCAATATTAATTTATTTGGGAGATTCACCGTTTGTTGGACTGCATATACATTAACTGTAACTTTATGTTGGGGGAATTCCCCATATCCCATTATTTTCCAATTGTGAACCGAAAATCCATAAACACCTGTTGCAAGTTTGTTCTTTTTTATGAAATTCCATTTACTCAAGGGGTTAAGGAAATATTTCGTGCAAAAACTTGGTGTTAAAGTATGTGAAAGACAGACACTACAGTACATACACAGTATTTTAAATTTTCAACTACTGTGTTAAAATAACATATTTATGAATCAATAAACTTGTTGGATGTACACCACATTTGATATAAACCTCATATAATGTAGCTTGACCCACATGATTTTTGTAATTATTGTTTTTGAATACTGGAAGATAAATGTATAATTTAGCCCAGCTGTTAGTTATATGTATGTATATGGTTGTGGCAAGACCCATATTCAGGATTTTGTACACTAGACATTATGCCAATGTTATGACCCAGTTGTGAAATTGTCCATTTCGTGAAATGGACAACCAAACTGTCCATTTTGTGAAATGGACAAATCCATATGTATTTTGCTATCCATTTCATGAAATGGACAGTCATGTATGAAAGTTAAACTTTCATTCATGGCCAATCTTTTGGTTTAATTTATCCACTTTATTCCCCTATAATAATAATATGTACTAGTATATGAAATATCTTACACTAAGTTAGTTAATAGTTAAATAATTATAACAATTTGAAATTAAAGTGTAAAATTATGTAAAACATACTTTTTAATGGGAATAACTATTTAAAATTAGACTCACACTTTTAAAAACCATATTGGTGTCTGGTATATTATTTTTTAACTTTTGCTTAAAAATTATAGTAGAACTTTGTCTCTTTTGTGCACTAGTCTTGTTTAAAAGGCTTTCCTTTAATGATTAGATCTGAGAAATTATAACATGCACATCACTAGTAGACTTTAGGTTAAAGTACAACCATTGATGTACACGTATTCTAAAAAAATGTTTCATTAAAAATGAAAAAAAAAAAAAAAATTTTTTTTCACTGTGAATGAGAATAAAAATTTCGTACATTCAGTTGTCCATTTCATGAAATGGTCACTAGATTTCTTATCCATTTCACGAAATGGACAAATATTTTGTCCATTTCACGAAACGGACAGTTAGGTTGTCCATTTCACGAAATGGACAATTTCACACCTGGGTCATAACACCAATATGACATAAACCTGAACTGTGTGAACTGTGCTATTGTAAAAAATTACAGCACTGCCAGTATAGTTTTGCATAAAGTTAGTCACCATTATTTGAACCATTCATCACACATTGGAAGCGAGTATATAAAAATATTTTATTACATTATGTGTTCCTTCTTGATTGTAAAGATTGAAACAGTTTTTATGTCAGCTGACTTGTCAGTCAGCTGACATTATGTCGTCACTCTGCGGCGTGGGCGTACGCATACGCGTCCGCGTCCGCGTGAACAACTTCTCCTCCAAAACTACAAGGCCTAGAGATACCTTATCTATCGAGGATGAAAAATTGTTCAAGGCATGCAAATCTGTCTGTTCGTCTGTTTGCTAGAGACATTACAAGGGGGGTACCCCCACCAAAAGTGTGAAAATTTCAACACTTAATCACAATTTTCTCAGTGACTATTGCAGGGATTTCTCTCATATCTTGCATATATGTACTAGGCCAGAGGTAGATTCTCTTGTGTAAGTATGAGACCTGGATCTGTCTTACTTTTTTTTTAATAAATTTTTTTAATAATTTTTAATGCATTAAAATTCATGAAATCATGCACAAAATCATTTATAACTTGAAAACTATTGCATCTAGAGCATTTTGTTTAAATATGTTATTCAGCTACTTTTTTCATAGCTACAATATGGTGAGTAAGTTGGGTGCCTGTCTCAATAGCTACTTGAGTAATAGCTACTTTTGGGCTTTTCAGTAACTTCCATCATGAGTAGAATCACTTGTAACTTAAAAACTATTGCATTTAGAGAATTTCGTATAAATATGTTATTCAGCTACTTTTGGGTCAGCTATAACATAGTAAAATTTCAGACCTGTAGCTCATGGCATAGCTGAGTAATAGCTACTTTTAGGTTATCACTGTTGAGTAAATCGCTTATAACTTCAAAACTATTGCATTTAGAGAATTTCGTATAAATATGTTATTCAGCTACTTTTGGGTCAGCTATAACATAGTAAAATTTCAGACCTGTAGCTCATTGCATAGCTGAGTAATAGCTACTTTTAGGTTATCACTGTTGAGTAAATCGCTTATAACTTGGAAACTATTGCATTTAGAGTATTTTGTTTCAATATGTTATTCACCAATTTTGGGATCAGCTATAACATAGTGAAGTTTCAGATCTGTGGCTCATTGCATAGCTGAGTAATAGCTACTTTGAAGTTCTCACTATTGAGTAAATCGGTTGTAATTGGAAAACTATTGCATTTAGAGAATTTAGTATAAATATGTTATTCAGCTACTTTTGGGTCAGCTATAACATAGTAAAATTTCAGACCTGTAGTTCATGGCATAGCTGAGTAATAGCTACTTTTAGGTCATCACTATTGAGTAAATCAGTTGTAACTTGAAAACTATTGCATTTACAGTATTTTGCTTAAATATGTTGTTCACCTACTTTTGGGTCAGCTATAACATAGTAAAATTTCAGACCTGTAGCTCATTGCATAGCTGAGTAATAACTACTTTGAGGTTCTCACTATTGAGTAAATCAGTTGTAATTGCAAAACTATTGCATTTAGAGAATTTAGTATAAATATGTTATTCAGCTACTTTTGGGTCAGCTATAACATAGTAAAATTTCAGACCTGTAGCTCATGGCATAGCTGAGTAATAGCTACTTTTAGGTCATCACTATTGAGTAAATCAGTTGTAACTTGAAAACTATTGCATTTACAGTATTTTGCTTAAATATGTTGTTCACCTACTTTTGGGTCAGCTATAACATAGTAAAATTTCAGACCTGTAGCTCATGGCATAGCTGAGTAATAGCTACTTTTAGGTTATCACTGTTGAGTAAATTGCTTATAACTTGGAAATTATTGCATTTAGAGTATTTTGTTTCAATAAGTTATTCACCTATTTTGGGATCAGCTATAACATAGTGAAGTTTCAGATCTGTGGCTCATTGCATAGCTGAGTAATAGCTACTTTGAAGTTCTCACTATTGAGTAAATCGGTTGTAATTGGAAAACTATTGCATTTAGAGAATTTCGTATAAATATGTTATTCAGCTACTTTTGGGTCAGCTATAACATAGTAAAATTTCAGACCTGTAGCTCATGGCATAGCTAAGTAATAGCTACTTTTAGGTCATCACTATTGAGTAAATCAGTTGTAACTTGAAAACTATTGCATTTACAGTATTTTGCTTAAATATGTTGTTCACCTACTTTTGGGTCAGCTATAACATAGTAAAATTTCAGACCTGTAGCTCATTGCATAGCTGAGTAATAACTACTTTGAGGTTCTCACTATTGAGTAAATCAGTTGTAATTTCAAAACTATTGCATTTAGAGAATTTAGTATAAATATGTTATTCAGCTACTTTTGGGTCAGCTATAACATAGTAAAATTTCAGACCTGTAGCTCATGGCATAGCTGAGTAATAGCTACTTTTAGGTTATCACTGTTGAGTAAATTGCTTATAACTTTGAAATTATTGCATTTAGAGTATTTTGTTTCAATATGTTATTCACCTATTTTGAGGTCAGCTATAACACAGTGAAGTTCCAGACCTGTGACTCATTGCATAGCTGAGTAATAGCTACTTTGAAGTTCTCAATATTGAGTAAATCACTTGTAATTTGAAAACTATTGCATTTAGAGAATTTAGTATAAATATGTTATTCAGCTACTTTTGGGTCAGCTATAACATAGTAAAATTTCAGACCTGTAGCTCATGGCATAGCTGAGTAATAGCTACTTTTAGGTTATCACTGTTGAGTAAATCACTTATAACTTGAAAACTATTGCATTTAGAGTATTTTGTTGCAATATGTTATTCACCTATTTTGGGGTCAGCTATAACATAGTGAAGTTCCAGACCTGTGGCTCATTGCATAGCTGAGTAATAGCTACTTTGAAGTTCTCACTGTTGAGTAAATCAGTTGTAATTGGAAAACTATTGCCTTTACAGTTTGTGCAAATATGTTATTCAGCTACTTTTGGGTCAGCTATAACATAGTGAAATTACAGACCTGTAGCTCATGGCACAACTGAGCAATAGCTATTCTCAGGCACTGACTGTTGAGTAAATCAGCTATAACTTGAAAAATATTGCATTTGGATTATTTTGTTAAAATACATTGTTCACCTACTTTGGGGTTAGCTATAACATAGTGAAATTACAGACCTATACCTCATGGCATAGTGGAGCAATAGCTATTTTCAGGTTCTCACTATTGAGTAAATCAGTTGTAACTTGAAAACTATTGCATTTACAGTATTTTGCTTAAGTATGTTGTTCACCTACTTTTAGGTCAGCTATAACAGTGCAAAAATTCAGACATGTAGCTCATTGCATAGCTGAGTAATAGTTACTTTGAGGTTCTCACTCTTGAGTAAATCAGTTGTAACTTGAAAATTATTACATTTAGAGTATTTTGTTTAAATATGTTATTCACATAATTTTTTGGTCAGCTATAACATAGTGAAATTGCAGACCTCTATGTCATGGCATAGCTGAGCAATAGCTTCTTTCAGGTTCTCACTGTTGAGTAAATCATTGTATCCAACCTGTAGGAAATCATGGGCTGGGAATCTATTAATATGGTCCGATTTGACCTTGGAACCCTCCTTCAAGGTCAAATGAGGATAGCCAAACATAAAAGTGCTTATAACTCGCTTATTATTGGTCCTAGAGGTTGGAATGAAAACCAACCTATAGAAAATTTTGAGCTGGGAATTTTTTGGTGTGGTCGGATTTGACCTTGGACCCCTCCTTCAAGGTCAAATGAGGATAGCCAAACTTAAAAGTGCTTATAACTCACTTATTATTGGTCCTAGAGGTTTCGAATGGAAAACCAACCTATAGAAAATCATGGGCTGGGAATCTTTTGGTGTGGTCGGATTTGACCTTAGACCCCTCCTTCCAGGTCAAACGAAGATAGCCAAACTTAAAGTGCTTATAACTCGCGTATTATTGGTCTTGGAGGTTTGGGATGGTAAACCAACATATAGGAAATCATGGGCTGGGATTCTTTTGGTGTGGTCAGATTTGACGTGGGACCCCTCCTTCAAGGTCAATTGAGGATAGCCAAACTTACAATTGCTTAGAACTCGCTTATTATTGGTCCTACAAGTTTGGGATGGTAAACAAGCTACAGGAAATCATGGGCTGGGAATTTTTTTGTGTGGTCGGATTTGACCTTGGACCCCCTCCTTCAAGGTCAAACAAGGATAGCCAAACTTAAAAAGTGCCTATGACTCACTTATTATTGGTCCGAGAGGTTTGGGATGGTAAACCATCCTAAATTCTTTGGCTGGGAATCTTTTGGTATGGTCAGATTTGACCTTTGGACCCCTTCTTCATGGTCGAACGAGGATATTGCATTTATAGTATTTCTTTAAATATTTTTAACCTACTTTTTACACTTAAACAATTACCTTGTTACTTTATTTCATAATACCATTTGCAGGGCACAACTTTTTTGTCCTTTTCTTCTGTCAGCTTCGGAATATCTTTCGAACATGCTGTTCAGTTACCATTTACTGTATTTCTGTACAGCCCTTTCCCTGATAATTATGCTTTCCTCTCATTATCACCATCACAAATCAAAAACATTCAGTCAGCTGACACAGTGCCCGTTCACGGGCACTCTCCTCTTGTTAGGTTAAAGGTGTGCAATCAGCAAGTTCACAAGAGTAATGTTAAATGTGTTTTATTAGAGAGCAGAAAATCAATGTAAATTTGTGATTGACAACCTGCCCTTGAAAACAATGTATGTTCTTGCAATATCTGTGATAGAGCAGATTCAGTAGAGTGAAAGAGGCACCTGGATACATGATAAACGTGTTAAGTTTAATGTGCAATAACAATGTCATGGAGCGCAATTTCTACACTATTTTACTCGAGTAACAAGTTTTAATGTTTGTCAGTAAGCAATAGATATTTGTAGTTCAATATTCCACCTTTGGTAAATACTTGTGTTATTAATATATATGTATCTTTATGTTAATTTAGAAATAGTATACTAACACATATGAGGATTCATTTTTTTTTTTTTCTGTAAATTGTTCTTGAATCTCTCAAGATTTGTTCTTACTCTACTTGCCTGTCAGAGAAAAGCAAGAATATTCCAGAACACAGGTTTCAGAAAATTCTAGTCAAAAGAGTGGCACCCACATGTGTTACTTTTCATTCAATTATTGCAACAAAGACAATTTCATTCTTAACTCATACTTCACATATTAAGAATAGTTTATATAAATACCATTTATTTTTATTACATATGTTGATAATGCATTCAGGGACAGAGACAAATAATATTGACTACTTGGTGTATTAAAAATCTTCATATTCACTTGATTTGTATTGCAAATTTATTAAGCATCCCACCTCTGTATACCTTTGTTTTTAATATGGGAGAATTTTTCGTGTTAACATATGAGGCAGAAGCTTGCTCCTGTATTCTCAATATTGAATAACTCTATATCAGCTTGTTTTGTTCAAATTTGGCATGTATATAGAGTGGACTTGGGGAAAAAAATGGGTTTCAGTCATATTTGGCATTTGAAAGAGTGGGCTCGGAAAAAAAAATCTCTTGCTGTAGAAATGGCCGTTAACTTTTCCCAAGGTTACATTATCAAATTTTCTGAATTGTTAAGGAATTTGTTTGTCAGTGCATGCAGCTGCAGCAGTGTAATTTTGCAGGAAGATCTGTAAGATAAATTCTTGGGCCAGTTGGTTTTAGGAACCATATTAAAATTGTTAACTTTTAGCTTACTGATTACTGATTTCATTGAAAAGGGAAAATCTCTTATATCTTGCTAATTATTGCTCCCAGAAGTTCTGGATGTGGGAATATTTAGGAAGTCACAGTTTATGATTTTTTTGCCAGAGTCAAAATTTACATCCAATCACTGATTAATTTTCCCCAAAGCCATCATTTCCGGCATTTTATAACTTGTAAAAAACAGCTTCAAGGTCAAATCGCATTTCTTGACCTAATCTCTTATCTGCTCACAGAAGTTTGTGTTGTAAAGTGGCTTCAAGTAAATCATGGGTAGCAGTTTTTTTCAGTAAGCTAACATTTGATCATTAAGGTCAGTTTGTATGTTTATTATTTAAAACTAGGATAACTCCTTTGTTGTTGTTGATAAAGATTTGGGAAATGAAAACAACAAAAAGGAAATCACTGAATGGGACTCTTTTGCTCAATAATATTTGTCATTTGAGCCTTCAAGGTCAAATTGCATTTATATCATGATATTACTCCATTGATTAGCTAGAACAGTTTTGAGAAATAGTAGTGACATAAAGCCAATCTTGATTTGCCATGGTAGTTTAGTAAATTCCTTCTGCTGTACATTGGTAACTTAGCCATTTCAGTTTCACCAGTACTTTTTAGCTTCACTTTAACCTTTCCACAGGGACGCTTCACTTTTGCAGATCAAAATGATTCTTTCTCCTTTACTTTATTTTTTGGGAGATATTTTTATGCATTTAATATTTTGGTAGTTATTCGTGTAGTTTATTATATATGCATATGTGTGGTAAGGGCATAGTTATTGCATTTATAGTTACAAAGATAATATTCCAAAAGGATACCTTGTATCTTTTCATGAAAAAAGCAGTTAATGGTTAATGGGTCTAATTTAGGTGAATTTTTGACTGAGCCTTAGTAAAACATCCAGCATATATTATAATTAATCATAATAGTTCAGATAATAGGTGTGTTAATCCTTTATCATCACACCAGATATAATTCTGATATTATATCAATAAAACAATGTTGCATATTCTCACTCTATTGTTTAAATCCCTACACACAGTTTATGGGTGTACAGTGGACTCTGTGTAAGTAGACCTAGTGTAAGTCAACTGCAGGTATAAGTGGAACCAGTTTTGAGGTACTATTATTATCATTGCATACATTGGTTTTGTAGGTATAAGTGAAATTTTGACCGAACACCTCAGCTAGTTGAAGTTTACCAGATATGGTACCTTTAAAGGTATTCCAGTGGTCTCACTTTTACAAAGTAAGGTTTGCTCCAATTAGGGACTGAAAAAGTGATATTTTAATATTTTATAGTTATGAGTTGAATAATTTATGGTACAATGATAAAAGGTGCCACATTGTTTGAGCTATTAACATTAAAAATATATAAAAACCTGGATGTGTTTTTGAGGTTCAAAGTCAATAAATTACCAAAAGTAGACCCATAAACTAACTGATTAATGCTTCAATTTAGTGGTGAAGGTGAACACCTCTTTGACCTTTCCAATCTGTATTTGTATGATCAAAATAAGTAATATTTAGTTATTAGAAGGGAATTGTACTAAGATATGACTTCATCTTAATATTTAAGGTACAAAATCTTCTAATTTAGAAAGAGCAACATTAATTGATTTTTATTAAAGCGTCATCTTACGTTATGGGAGACAGAATAGTTAGAATATCTCAGTTTCATTGAGAATTGAAACAAATGATCTCTGTTTATTATTTTTTTTCTAAGTCATATCTGTTTTTTCCGTGATATGCATTTGTTTGTTTGCTATGTTATTTTTGTTATTTGTAATTTACTAATCTTCATGTTTTGCTATTATTTTTGTTTCTTTTTTGTACACACATGTACCACTGTTTTTGTTTGCGTTACTTAATATTGTAACAGTATTTTGCAGTGTAAAACTGTACACAGTTTATTCTAAAATTGTATAGTTAATCAATGCTTTACTTGGCAACATGCACTGAATCTTTATATTTCATATTTTTGCACAACACATAACTATTTTCTCAAAAAAAGTTCAAATTACCATGAATTAGGGGATTTTGAAAACCTGTTGCAGTACTCAGTAACTGCTTTCATCACTTTATGGCCAGCACTGACCCTGATGCCTCACTTAGTTGACATAGTTTATCCCGTTGTTTGCAGGATGTGGTCCAATTTTCTGGTGACTACATTTTGCATTGGCATTTCAAGGTACAAGTATTTCTTAAATGTATGGCTCTGGCATGCATGACTAATTGAGAAGTCATTAGCTTGGTATTATAGTTTTCTTTAAACTTTGTGATTTAATTTTTTTTCAAATTTTAATTGGATTTGTGAATGTGCTTCTAGATTGAAAATCAAGTGGATATTATTGTGTGATGAAGTGGGTGAAGATGTCTGATGTGTAATATTTAAAGAAATTATAATTTTTTGGCATTGCTTGGTAGGTCATGGAAAGTGCCAAGACCTGGGTTTAAATCTCTTGGAAAGTGTCTTGTGGCAATATAGAATTTTATACCCAAGTGTTTAGTGAGCCAACTTTGTGACAATTTTATACCAAGTGTTTAGTGAGCCAACTATGTGACAATTTTCTATAAATAATTATTGCCAAAAATGGTTTGCTATTTTTACCATATTCAGCATCATTACATAACCAACTGATGGTATCAAATATTGTTTTTTATGCTATCTACATAATCTAATTTAAAATTTATCATCTATTAACATGTCATCTGTGGCGTTGAGTCTCAGTTATTATGTCCACCCCCCTGGGGGGTGGATATATTATTTTTGCTTTTTTCGCCGTCCGATGTCCGATGTCCGTTGTCCGTTGTCCGATGTCCGATGTCCGGCGTCCGATGTCCGGCGTCACGCATGGTTTCCGCTCATTTAAAGGAAAAGTATTAGAGCTATTGTCACCAAATTTGGTATGCAGGCTTATTGGGTCAGTAGCTTGCTTGGGATTGCTTTTGGCTGTTGTACCTCTTTTGCTTACTGAGTAATACTTAAGTACAGCTATTTTCAGTACCCATTGGTTTCCGTGCATTTAAGCCAAAATAATTAAAGATATTTTACTACAATTTTGAATACAAGATTGTTATGTCCATAGCTCGCTTGGTATTGCATTTGGGACTGATAGCTTTGTCAGTACATGAGTAATAGCCATTTAGGTACTTCATTGTGTATTTTCAGTACTACTTTTGAGTAATTTGCTTCTATCTCCTTAACCGTGCGAGATAGAGCGATTTCGGCAAAATTTTCGACCCGCAGGGTATCTGAGGAGTGTACTCTTTGCAATTTTCAAAAAATTTTCCCCTCCCCAAAAATGGCGGCCATTTTGAATTTTCGAATTTTTGCCAAAAATGGCAAAACACAAATTTGCTTCTATCTCCTTAACCGTGCGAGATAGAGCGATTTCGTCGAAATTTTCGACCCACAGGGTATCTAAGGAATGTAATATTTGCAATTTTCCAAAAATTTTCCCCTCCCCAAAAATGGCGGCCATTTTGAATTTTCGAATTTTTGCCAAAAATGGCAAAACACAAATTTGCTTCTATCTCCTTAACCGTGCGAGATAGAGCGATTTCGTCGAAATTTTCGACCCACAGGGTATCTAAGGAATGTAATATTTGCAATTTTCAAAAAAATTTCCCCTCCCCAAAAATGGCGGCCATTTTGAATTTTCGAATTTTTGCCAAAAATGGCAAAACACAAATTTGCTTCTATCTCCTTAACCGTGCGAGATAGAGCGATTTCGGCAAAATTTTCGACCCACAGGGGATCTAAGGAATGCAATCTTTGCAATTTTCCAAAAATTTTCCCCTCCCCAAAAATAGCGGCCATTTTGAATTTTCGAATTTTTGCCAAAAATGGCAAAACACTAATTTGCTTCTATCTCCTTAACCGTGCGAGATAGAGCGATTTCGGCAAAATTTTCGACACACAGGGTATCTAAGCAATGCAATCTTTGCAATTTTCAAAATATTTTCCCCTCCCCAAAAATGGCGGCCATTTTGAATTTTTGCCAAAAATGGCAAAACACAAATTTGCTTCTATCTCCTTAACCGTGCGAGATAGAGCGATTTCGTCGAAATTTTCGACCCACAGGGTATCTAAGGAATGTAATATTTGCAATTTTCAAAAAATTTTCCCCTCCCCAAAAATGGCGGCCATTTTGAATTTTCGAATTTTTGCCAAAAATGGCAAAACACAAATTTGCTTCTATCTCCTTAACCGTGCGAGATAGAGCGATTTCGTCGAAATTTTCGACCCACAGGGTATCTAAGGAATGCAATCTTTGCAATTTTCCAAAAATTTTCCCCTCCCCAAAAATGGCGGCCATTTTGAATTTTCGAATTTTTGCCAAAAATGGCAAAACACAAATTTGCTTCTATCTCCTTAACCGTGCGAGATAGAGCGATTTCGTCGAAATTTTCGACCCACAGGGTATCTAAGGAATGTAATATTTGCAATTTTCAAAAAAATTTCCCCTCCCCAAAAATGGCGGCCATTTTGAATTTTCGAATTTTTGCCAAAAATGGCAAAACACTAATTTGCTTCTATCTCCTTAACCGTGCGAGATAGAGCGATTTCGGCAAAATTTTAGACGCACAGGGTATCTAAGCAATGCAATCTTTGCAATTTTCAAAATATTTTCCCCTCCCCAAAAATGGCGGCCATTTTGAATTTTCGAATTTTTGCCAAAAATGGCAAAACACAAATTTGCTTCTATCTCCTTAACCGTGCGAGATAGAGCGATTTCGTCGAAATTTTCGACCCACAGGGTATCTAAGGAATGCAATCTTTGCAATTTTCAAAAAATTTTCCCCTCCCCAAAAATGGCGGCCATTTTGAATTTTCGAATTTTTGCCAAAAATGGCAAAACACAAATTTGCTTCTATCTCCTTAACCGTGCGAGATAGAGCGATTTCGTCGAAATTTTCGACCCACAGGGTATCTAAGGAATGCAATCTTTGCAATTTTCCAAAAATTTTCCCCTCCCCAAAAATGGCGGCCATTTTGAATTTTCGAATTTTTGCCAAAAATGGCAAAACACAAATTTGCTTCTATCTCCTTAACCGTGCGAGATAGAGCGATTTCATCGAAATTTTCGACCCACAGGGTATCTAAGGAATGTAATATTTGCAATTTTCAAAAAAATTTCCCCTCCCCAAAAATGGCGGCCATTTTGAATTTTCGAATTTTTGCCAAAAATGGCAAAACACAAATTTGCTTCTATCTCCTTAACCGTGCGAGATAGAGCGATTTCGGCAAAATTTTCGACACACAGGGTATCTAACCAATGCAATCTTTGCAATTTTCAAAATATTTTCCCCTCCCCAGAAATGGCGGCCATTTTGAATTTTTGCCAAAAATGGCAAAACACAAATTTGCTTCTATCTCCTTAACCGTGCGAGATAGAGCGATTTCGTCGAAATTTTCGACCCACAGGGTATCTAAGGAATGTAATATTTGCAATTTTCAAAAAATTTTCCCCTCCCCAAAAATGGCGGCCATTTTGAATTTTCGAATTTTTGCCAAAAATGGCAAAACACAAATTTGCTTCTATCTCCTTAACCGTGCGAGATAGAGCGATTTCGTCGAAATTTTCGACCCACAGGGTATCTAAGGAATGCAATCTTTGCAATTTTCCAAAAATTTTCCCCTCCCCAAAAATGGCGGCCATTTTGAATTTTCGAATTTTTGCCAAAAATGGCAAAACACAAATTTGCTTCTATCTCCTTAACCGTGCGAGATAGAGCGATTTCGTCGAAATTTTCGACCCACAGGGTATCTAAGGAATGTAATATTTGCAATTTTCAAAAAAATTTCCCCTCCCCAAAAATGGCGGCCATTTTGAATTTTCGAATTTTTGCCAAAAATGGCAAAACACAAATTTGCTTCTATCTCCTTAACCGTGCGAGATAGAGCGATTTCGGCAAAATTTTCGACCCACAGGGGATCTAAGGAATGCAATCTTTGCAATTTTCCAAAAATTTTCCCCTCCCCAAAAATGGCGGCCATTTTGAATTTTCGAATTTTTGCCAAAAATGGCAAAACACTAATTTGCTTCTATCTCCTTAACCGTGCGAGATAGAGCGATTTCGGCAAAATTTTCGACGCACAGGGTATCTAAGCAATGCAATCTTTGCAATTTTCAAAATATTTTCCCCTCCCCAAAAATGGCGGCCATTTTGAATTTTCGAATTTTTGCCAAAAATGGCAAAACACAAATTTGCTTCTATCTCCTTAACCGTGCGAGATAGAGCGATTTCGTCGAAATTTTCGACCCACAGGGTATCTAAGGAATGTAATCTTTGCAATTTTCAAAAAATTTTCCCCTCCCCAAAAATGGCGGCCATTTTGAATTTTCGAATTTTTGCCAAAAATTGCAAAACACAAATTTGCTTCTATCTCCTTAACCGTGCGAGATAGAGCGATTTCGTCGAAATTTTCGACCCACAGGGTATCTAAGGAATGCAATCTTTGCAATTTTCCAAAAATTTTCCCCTCCCCAAAAATGGCGGCCATTTTGAATTTTCGAATTTTTGCCAAAAATGGCAAAACACAAATTTGCTTCTATCTCCTTAACCGTGCGAGATAGAGCGATTTCATCGAAATTTTCGACCCACAGGGTATCTAAGGAATGTAATATTTGCAATTTTCAAAAAATTTTCCCCTCCCCAAAAATGGCGGCCATTTTGAATTTTCGAATTTTTGCCAAAAATGGCAAAACACAAATTTGCTTCTATCTCCTTAACCGTGCGAGATAGAACGATTTCGTCGAAATTTTCGACCCACAGGGTATCTAAGGAATGCAATCTTTGCAATTTTCCAAAAATTTTCCCCTCCCCAAAAATGGCGGCCATTTTGAATTTTCGAATTTTTGCCAAAAATGGCAAAACACAAATTTGCTTCTATCTCCTTAACCGTGCCAGATAGAGTGATTTCGTCAAAATTTTCGACCCACAGGGTATCTGAGCATTGTACTCTTGGTAATTTCTAAAAAATTTTCCCCTCCCCTAAAATGGCGGCCATTTTGAATTTTCAAATTTTTGCCAAAAATGGCAAAACACAAATTTGCTTCTATCTCCTTAACCATGCGAGATAGAGCGATTTCGTCGAAATTTTCAACCCACAGGGTATCTAAGGAATGTAATCTTTGCAATTTTCAAAAAATTTTCCCCTCCCCAAAAATGGCAACCATTTTGAATTTTCGAATTTTTGCCCAAAATGGAAAAACACAAACTGGCCTTAACCGTGCAAAATAGAGTTATTTTGTTGAAATTTTCGACCCATAGGGTATCTAAGAAATGTACTCTTGGCAATTTTCAAAAAAATTTCCTTTTCCCAATAATGGCGGCCATTTTGAATTTTCAAATTTTTGCCAAAAATAGAAAAACAGGAATTGGCTTCTATCTTCTTAACCGTGCAAGATAGAGTGATTTCGTCAAAATTTTCAACCCAACCAATGCAAAAAGGCATGAAGCTGAAATAAATTACATCTACACTATCAAATATTTAAGCATCATTGATATATTTTACAAATGAAACAGGGTCTTGTAAGACTACTGTACAATTTGGGCAAAAGGTTCATGGGTGGACATTACACATGATAATGTGTGTTCTTCTATGCTATCCTGTTTCTATTCGCATCTACTATCAACAGGGCGGCCTATTTCTAGTATTTTTATTGCGTTAATACCTCTTACCCAATCGACAATCGCTAATGCGGTCATCCTGTGTAACCACTGGCAAGCTGGTGCACTGCAGTGCATTTGCCAGGTGGCACATCATATTTCATGTCTAGACAGTGCAACATCTTAGCATCTTTTTCATTTGCCGCAAATACTGTTTTTTTGTGGCATACTGCAAGTGCTGAAGTTTATTTTATTTTCTGTCATTAATAGCATACATCATGGCCTCACCAGGACAAAAGCGTGGATGCTGTGACCATCTTATGGCAGGATTTGACAATCCCAGTTTTTGTGCATGATGCTGTGATAAAAGTAAGGAAAGTGATCCATGTGTTTGTAAACATCATACTCAGCTACTCCCAGTTACAAAATTAAGAACAATAAGCAAGCTTTGAAAGAAAAATTTGACACTTTCGTTGACACTAGCTCCTCCCGCATAGACCCAACCCTGGTGTCGGTAGTGAGGGTTGTGGACAGCCAGGGGATGCTACAGTCTCCTGGTTCAAGTGTTTCTAAAGACAAGAAGAAGACTCACTTCTCCTGATCATTTAAACAAATCTGACACTAGTACACCAGCCAAGTCATCTTCAGACAAGCCTGTCAAATCCTCTAGTGGGTAGCAGGTCTTCCAAGTCTTCTGTAGACGCAAAAATTGATGCCTTGGACCTGAAATGGTCAGAAAGATTCAACAGGCTGGAAGCCTTACTAATTGCCAGAAGCCTGGAAAAACCACAGAAACCAGCTTTTCAAATGGTCATGGTCACGTCCATGCATACCCCACCAGTAGGCTCTGTGAAAGTGACCAACCCTTTCTTCAAACCGGTCGACCAACAGTCTGTCACTCAACCTACTGATGTGGACTGATATCAGAGTGTGAACCTACCACCAGCTTCAGATTTGTCTGGCACCTACCTCCCTACTCAGCAATGACAGGTTACCAGCAATTTGACTTCTAAGCCAGCCAGAATACAGAATGAGTTGGATATTGACACAGACTCTGATAGTGAAGTCTCTGACTGACCTAAACTCAGCATCTTTGTAGAAGAAGTGAGTTGTCTGACCATGACCAGGACATTACTGCTATAGACCCAGATCAGACCCTCTCAGAGGAACAAACGTACCGTGAGACCATGAGGGGGATCTGGTAGTTTATGGGTTAGTCACACATCCCCTGCATCGATACTACTGCTGCAAACTCAGATGACAACCCCTTTGCTGGTCCTAAGCTTCAACCAGCCGGAAAAGTATCTGTCTGCATACCTACTGATGAGTGGCTTTGTAAAAAGCTCAGCAAGCTGAATGTGACACTGGTGGAGGGTTAGCCTTCCCACAGCTCTGAGGCTGATGGCCATCTCAAAGACCAGTTCATTAGACCAGCCAAGTCACAAAGCCGGTGGTATGGGCTACACACTAACCAAGAGAAAACTTCCGCCTCTGCCCTTGTATCTTCAGTTGCATAGCCAGGGCTACTGGTATTGCATCAACTCCACCAGCATCTTGTCAGATCTCTCTGGAGAGCCTCAGAAGATGGGAAAATTTGCACGCAAATCCAGTGTGATCTGCAACCAGGCTGCTGGATTTAACTGTCATCTTTATAAGGCTCAGGATAACATGCAGAAGCCACTTAAGACAATACAGGCAAAAGAGAGCAAGGGGAAGTCCGCCGGAAGAGTCTCTGCTGCAGCCGATGAGCTTCAGTATCTGATGGATTTCAACAGAAGCATTAGCCAGGCCATGGCCAAAACTATGGAATCACCTTTATAAGGTTCAGGATAACATGCAGAAGCCACTTAAGACAATACAGGCAAAACAGAGTAAGGGGAAGTCCGCCGGAAGAGTCTGCTGCAGCTGATGAGCTTCAGTATCTGATGGATTTCAACATAAGCATTAGCCAGACTATGGCCAAAACTATGGAGCCCTTCAGTGACTTTGCTTTTGTGTCAATGGCAACCCTCACCTTGGATAGGCCTGCCTCTCACCTCTCACATGTGCTGCCATAAGAACTGCTCCAGTCAAGATGGCCATGTTGTTCCCAGACAGTGTTCTCAAGATATTACTAGCTTTGAAAGCAAGGGACACACTCACTCCAGCTCATCTCACAAGAAGGGTTGCTACCACCCTTATCAAAGGCAGGAAATGCGTCCAGACACCAAATCTGATAAGCCAACCTGGAAAAACATAGGTTCATATGGCAAGGGCAAGATGTTCAAGGGCAAGGCCTCTCACTACTCAACTGTCCTAAAAATAACAGTTATTGTGTAAATGCTCCAGTTTATGCAGGGCAGCTGACTGTGAGCAAAAGGAGTGTAAATGTATGTCAGTATCTATAGACTTTAAAATCGAGCAAACAGACAGTAACATCTTGTCAGTTCAAACAGACTTTAAATGTAAACTCAACTGTTGTAACTCATGCACATATTGTAACATGGGAGCTGCAAAACAAAGGCATAATTAAGCCCTAACTTTGTTCATTATTAGAGATTAAAATATGTGAAAGATGTTTCTTGTGTTGATCAATTGAGTTTTGCCCAGCCTGTAACAAATGGCCAAGCTGCTGCTCAAGATCTACCTGTAGGGGCAAGACTACACCAGTTTTGGGAAACTGTTGAAGCCTTCGCGGCCGGTCCAAAGGTCATAAAGATCCTCAAAGCAGACTACACCCTCCCCTTCCGAACCAGGCCAAATCTGACAAGTTCACCGACCATCATAAGCTGCTATGTCAATCCTCTCAGGAACCTCCGCCTGACAGAGGCATTACATGCACTTATGATCAAAAATGCAGTACAAACTTGTCAGAAATCAGAAATCTCTGGGGTTTTTCAACCTACTTTTTTTGGCCCCAAAACCAAACAACTGGTTGAGACCCATCTGAGACCCCAGCAATCTGAACCAATTCTTCAAGGTGGAGAAATTCAAAATGGAGACACCGGAAACAGAAAGCACCTCCCTCCAGACTGGGGAGTGAGTAACGTCCATAGATTTCAAAGAGGCCTACTTCTGTATACCCAGTCCAGGAAGTACTTGCGGTCTCACGTCCAGGGTCAAAGCTACCAATTCAAAGCACTACCATTAGGTCTGTCCACAGCACCCATGGAGTTTACGGTAATGGTGAAGGAGGTCAAACTGATGACCTTATACAAGGGTATAAGAATCCACCAGTACCTAGACAACTGGTTGGTAAGAGCCAGACCCCACCAAACTTGTCTCCAGCAAACACAAACTTTAGTAGCAATTTGTCAGGAGTTAGGTTGGTTGGTGAACATGGAGAAATCAAAGCCGGACTCCAAACAAGTCTTTGACATTGTTGGTTACCGATTGGACCTGAAAGAGGGCAAGGTCAGACCCTCTATGGAGCGTTGGCAGACCTTAACTGCAAAAATACAAGATCTGATGACTGGCCTTACCTGTCCGGTCCAGCAACTGATGTCCCTCATAGGGCTATTGACAGCCACAGAAAAGCAAGTTCACCTAGGTTGACTCCATATGAAGCCCATATATGCAGTGGTGCTTGAAAAACATTTGGAGGGTACCAGAATCACTAGAAAAGGTGATCCCTATCCCCAGGTCGCTCCATCCCGCTCTAATATGGAGGCTGGAGGAAGACAATGTGTTTCAAGGTCAACCATAACATCCACAAAACATGCTCTGCAAATCTTTACAGACACTTCAAAAGAAGGGTGGGCTCACTTAGGGGAACACACTGCAAGGGGAACCAGTCCCCTTCCAGAAAGAAAGTTACACATAAACTATCTGGAACTAAAGGCAGTCTTCCTGGCCCTAAAAGAGTTCCAAGACCTCTGCTTGAACAACATAGTTCTCATAGCTACAGACAACACCATAGTGGTTGCCTACATAAATAAGGAGGGGGGTGAAGTTGGGCTGTCTGTGAGCCATTCTGTGAACAATCCTGACCTGTTGCTCCAGGAGACAGGTGACTCTCAAAGCCAGACTCATTCTAGGCCGGCTGAATGTCGTAGCATACAAGCTATCCAGGCTAGGCCAGACCATCCAAACAAGGTGGTATCTCCTCCCAGAGATCTCCAAAACAATATGCAACAGGTGGCATCAACTTCAGATAGACCTATTTGCTACGAGTTTGAAACTGACCCAGTTTGTGTCACCAGTTCCAGACCCCCTGGCCTGGGCAGTCGATGCTCTCGGCCTACCATGGCAGGATCTGGACTCATGCCTTCCCATGAGTAGCCATCCTGGGCAAATTGTTGGCGAACCTGTAGGACTACCCATGCAGGAGAATCATTCTGATTGCTCCAGGGTGGTCCAACATGCCCTGGTTTGGGATCTAGTGGCCATGTCGAGCCAGATTCCCCTGTGCATGCCCAACCTGCCCAGCGTGCTCACACAGCCGTTCAATCAAATCCCTCACAGGAATCTGTCAAACCTAAGTCTACATGTTTGGCTCCTGGAGCCTCATCCATCAAGGAGCAGTACTTCCTTGAGGCAGTGGAAGCATGAATTGAGGCTCCTCAGAGAGAATCAACCAGGCAAAGAGGAACATTTTTACAAAGTGGTGCATCTGTAATCTGGTGGACTTCAGGGGGGCCCCTTTTAAAGTTCATAGCCGACTTCCTGCTATACTTGTTCCAGGAGAGAAGTTATAGATAGTTATAGATCAGCCATTGTAGACAAACTGGGAAACTCGCCCATTAATGTCAGCAAAGATGGGAATCTCACTCGTCTCTTGGATAGTTTTCACAGAGACAGGGTTGGAGGGACATCCCCTCCTGGAACCTTTCCTTGGTTCTGCACCAGCTCACAAAGGCTCCCTTTGAACCTATAAGGGAGGCAAAGAGCAGGGTTATCAAAAGCGCGGGGGGGGGGGGGGGCAATGTTGGTACACTGCCAGCAACCGGTTCACTGGTAACTGACCTTTAGGACCTAATGGAGGCCTGGTTGGTGGTCAATTCGACCTTAAAATTTTGAGTTCAGTTGAAGTTCCTAGTACCTGACCCGCATACCATTGGGGAGGATGTATTAACGCAATAAAATTACAAATTTAACGAGTAAATTAAATATTTATAAGTCAATACCCTACCCAATGGACAGTCGAGGCCTTTCCTACCGACCCACTATCGGCTAACTAGTGGTCTAAATAGGTTTAGACAACAAAAAGATGCTATGATTTCACGCTGTCTAAACAGGAAGGAAGTACGATGTGACTTTTTCTGTTGTTTGGCGACCTGGTCTGCACCGACTGGATTAGCAATTGTCCATTGGGTAGGGTATTAACTTGTAAAAATTTAATTTACTTATTTAATTTGCAATTTTGTTCTAATTAGAAAAAACAGGAATGAAAAGCCTGGCTTATAGTAATCTTTGGTGCATGTTCGGTGGTTTCATTGAATGCTATGTAAGACTAACATGAAGTCAAAAATCAGGAAAACAATGATGGCTTTTTGTATCTTGAGTACTACAGACTGCTTAAGATTTGCCTGAAGCTTAGTTAAACAAGCACTGCTTCTACTTATTCAGGATGTGCCAATGCAGTTTTATTTTTCATATTTCAGTGTATTTTCCAAGTATTTTCAAGAAATTTCAAGATCTGATTAAACTATTAGTATGTTAAATTTAGTGTCATGAACATTGAAGCATTTGATGTTACTGTCAAACTGATTGTCATCATATTTGAAGTTTTGGAGGAACCAATTACTGAAATAATTATGTCCACCCCCCTGGGGGGTGGATATATTATTTTTGCTTTTTCCGCCGTCCGATGTCCGGCGTCCGATGTCCGGCGTCACGCATGGTTTCCGCCCATTTAAAGGAAAAGTATTAGAGCTATTGTCACCAAATTTGGTATGCAGGCTTATTGGGTCAGTAGCTTGCTTGGGATTGCTTTTGGCTGTTGTACCTCTTTTGCTTACTGAGTAATACTTAAGTACAGCTATTTTCAGTACCCATTGATTTCCGTGCATTTAAGCCAAAATCATTATGATATTTTACTACAATTTTGAATACAAGATTGTTATGTCCATAGCTCGCTTGGTATTGCATTTGGGACTGATAGCTTTGTCAGTACATGAGTAATAGCCATTTAGGTACTTCATTGTGTATTTTCAGTACTACTTTTGAGTAATTTGCTAATATCTCAGAAACCGTAAGAGATAGAGCGATTTCGACAGAATTTTTGACCCACAGGGTAGTAGAAAAGTATTCTATACAAAATTTAAAAAAATTTCAATTTTCGCCACTTTTGGCGGCCATCTTAATTTTTTGCGAAAAATGAAAGAATCTTAATGTCTCGGAAACCGTAAGAGATAGAGCGATTTTGACACAATTTTTGACTCACAGGGTAGTAGAAAAGTATTCTGTACAAAATTGAAAATTTTCAATTTTCGCCACTTTTGGCGGCCATCTTGAATTTTTGTGAAAAACAAAAAAATCTTAATATCTCAGAAACCGTAAGAGATAGAGCGATTTGGACAGAATTTTTGACTCACAGGGTAGTAGAAAAGTATTCTGTACAAAATTAAAAAATTTCAATTTTCGCCACTTTTGGCGGCCATCTTGAATTTTTGCGAAAAACAAAAAAATCTTAATATCTCAGAAACCGTAAGAGATAGAGCGATTTGGACAGAATTTTTGACCCGTAGGGTAGCAGGAAAGTATTAAGTCCACCCCACTGGGGGGTGGACATATTATTTTTGCTTTTTCCGCCGTCCGGCGTCCCACTTGGTTTCCAGACATTTTAGGCAACAGTTCTTATCCTATCTTTACCAAATTTGGCATGCATGTTTATTGGGTTAATAGCTTGTATGGGATTGCTTTTGGTGATAATAGCTCTATAGCTACATGAGTAATAGCTACTTTGCTACTTTTGAGTAGCTCTTTGGTTTCCAGACATTTTAAGGAATGCTATTAAGCCTAGCTTTCTGAAATTTGGTATGGAGGTTCATTGGGTTAATAGCTTGTATGGGATTGCTTTTGGGGGGAATTGCTTCATAGATGAGTGAGTAATTAATTAAATAAATGAGTAATTGGCTATTTTGAATACTGAAAAAGGTAAATGTGCTCATATCTCCTAAACCGTGCGAGATAGAGCGATTTCGTCGAAATTTTGGACCCACAGGGTATCTAAGGAATGTACTCTTTGCAGTTTTCCAAAAATTGCCATTTTGAATTTTCAAATTTTTGCCAAAAATGGCAAAACACAAATTTGCTTCTATCTCCTTAACCATGCGAGATAGAGCGATTTCGTCGAAATTTTCAACCCACAGGGTATCTAAGGAATGTAATCTTTGCAATTTTCAAAAAATTTTCCCCTCCCCAAAAATGGCGGCCATTTTGAATTTTCAAATTTTTGCCAACAATGGCAAAACACAAATTTGCTTCTATCTCCTTATCCATGTGAGATAGAGTGATTTCGTAGAAATTTTCGACCCAAGGGGTATCTAAGAAATGTACTCTTTGCAATTTTCCAAAAATTTTCCCCTCGCCACATATGGCGGCCATTTTGAATTTTCGAATTTTTGCCGTGCAAAATAGAGTTATTTCGTTGAAATTTTCGACCCATGGGGTATCTAAGAAATGTACTCTTGGCAATTTTCAAAAAATTTTCCTTTTCCCAAAAATGGCGGCCCTTTTGAATTTTCAAATTTTGGCCAAAAATAGAAAAACAGGAATTTGCTTCTATCTTCTTAACCGTGCAAGATAGAGTAATTTCGTCAAAATTTTCAACCCAACCAATGCAAAAAGGCATGAAGCTGAAATAATTTACATCTACACTAATAAATATTTAAGCATCGTTGATATATTTTACAAATGAAACAGGGTCTTGTAAGACTACTGTACAATTTGGGCAAGGTTCATGGGGTGGACATTACACATGATAATGTGTGTTCTTCTATGCTATCCTGTTTCTATTCGCATCTACTATCAACAGGGCGTCCTATTTCTAGTTTATATAAACATTATTAAAATAAGATGAAGGTTTTATATAAACTTCTCTTCCAGATGGTTTCTTTGTGTGAATATATTTTGTCACCCGATAATATGACAGAGATTAAATATTTTAAAAGATTAACAATACTAAAATATGTGGAGGATGTATGATATAACCATTGTGCTGTTATATTATTTAATTATATACTAGGGTTAATTATGGTTTAGGTAAATTTACAGTTGAAATATTGTGATAATAATATGTAGGAGTAAAAATCTAACTATTGAATTCATTTCGTTTTATTGTGTCCTCGTCATCATTCTTGTCATGACCTTTCTCAAAACTTAAACTCCGTAGAAATGCATAGTTCAAGTAGCACAATGGTCAATGTCAGAACTAGACCACTTTTTCAATACTTTTCCCACATTTGACTTTTCTTTCACTGTACATATGGCAAGTTTGACTTTGGAAACAGTAGCTCAATTGGTGAATCAAAATAACTAACTAAAACCCATGGTTTATTCTGAACGTACCTGCATAACCTAAACCAATATATGTATATACTAAATATGAACTAATTGTGATTCAAAGTTGGAAAGTTATGTGATACTTGATAAAACAACATTGTCTTCCACCCAGATGGAAAGAGTTCAGGTAAATACTGGTTGAGGAAAATTTCACATCATTAATAAGGTTTTTATGCCCCAGTCACACTACAGGCGGAACTGCCTCCAAGGACGCCTCCTATCTTCCAAGATTTCGTGTTTCCATCCGACTACAGGCAGTATAACCTGCAGCCATAGGCGTTGAGCCAAACGCCCCTGTCCTTCAACTACTATGTGAGGTTCATATGTGAAGTTGTGATACAGTGGTGAAACGTCCATTTACCTCCACTCACTTTATGTTGCACTGTTACACCGAACCATGACCAGGTCACAACCTTATACATATCATAGACTACACCTTCAGTTACCATAAGGAATTCATCTGTGCATGTTTGTATTTTCCTGTGCATGCTCATGGTACGAAAGTCAGAGCTGGAAATTTTAAACATTTTAAAACCTCTAGAACACGCAAGATAATGGACATTTTTCCACTTTGTCACAAGGTTGCGTACAAACCTCGGACAGTAGTTGAAGGACAAGGGCATTTCACCCAACACCTATAACTGCAGGTTATACTGACTGCAGTGTGACTGGGGATTTAAGTTACAAATAGGTCTGGATATGAACTGTTACTTCCAGTTTGTATCTCATATCACACTCCTTAGGATGCAACCATCCACACTTACTGCAGCAGTATAAACATATATAAATGTATAAAAAGTTTGACAACCTATTTGAACATATTAATATTTGTCTGCACACAATTGTTATAGTGTTCAAACAGTTGCAAAATGACAGAGGAAAAGTGGTGGGTTAAAACATGTTGCCAAACATGTGTGCTTCTGTTACTGTAGTAATTATATCCCCAGACAAAAGTCGGGGATATATTGGATTCAGGTCCGTCGCGCCACCGCCGCCGCCGCCGTAGAAATGTCCTTGTGGACGCGATAACTCAAAAACAAATTAATATTTTTTTTTCAAACTTGGTACACATGTTAAGGGTGCCCAAAGGAAGATCCCTATTTTAAGGTGACCTTAAACTCCCAGTAAAAAAGAACTTATGGCCACCTTAAGGTCAGAAATTGCACTTTTGGCCACTTAGAGCCCTGTAGGTCACAAACTATGATGCTCAGCTGGCTGAAATTTTACCTGACAACACATTAATATGTTCTTAGTACATGTGCCGAAAATCATGACTTTAAGTTGAGGAGAAAATTGTGTTTGAGGCCCATAAATACCCCCACTTAGGGATTTTTTGCTATACTTTACACATATTTTGCCCTATAATTTGGAAGTGATAATTCTGATGAGTCTCAAACTGCGCTAGGTATAACTTTGATATGTAATCCTTGTCTGTAGAAAATTTTAGGGCTGTAGGTTTACCCAAAGGGGTCGACTTAAGGTCTCAAAAGTGCCCACAGAGACCCAATTTATGCACTTTTTGCCACTTTCAAGCACTGTAGCTTTCAAACTATGTCTCTCATCTAAGTTAAATATCATCTGGGAATATATCTATGTGTTTTCTTATATGTGCCCCAACATTTAGGCCTTTAATAGACAGTTAACCTGTGTATCAGGACCATAAACACCCACCCGACTGACCCTTATAAGACATTTTTCACATCTTTTTCCCTGTAACTTGGAAATGGTAAGTCTCAGAAGTTTCAAACTGTATTAGATTTATATTCTGTGTGTAATCTTAGTATGTAACAGATTTTAAGTCTGAAGCTTTAATTTTGAAGGTCAAATTGAGGTCTCTAAAAGGCTCCCAAAGACCCAATATTTGGACTTTTTGCTACTTTTAAGCCCTGTGACTGTCAAACTATGTGACTGATAGAGCTCAAATCCTATCTGAGAAGATATTAGTATGTTATTTTTATATGTGCCAAAAATTAAGGCTTTAAGAAGACATTTAACCTGTGTATGAGGACCATAAATCCCCACCCGAGTGACCATTTTTAGACATTTTTCACATATTTTTCCCTGTAACTTGGAAATGGTAAGTCTAAGAAGTTTCAAACTGTATTAGATGCATATTCTATGTGTAATCTTAGTATGTGACAAATTTTAAGTCTGAAGCTTTAATTTGAAGGCTACATTTAGGTCTCTAGAAGGCCCCATAAAGACCCAGTATTTGGACTTTTTGCCAATTTTAAGGCCTGTGACTGTTAAACTATGTGACTGATAGAGCTGAAATCTCATCTGGGAATACATTATTATGTTCTTTTTACATGTGCCAAAAATCAAGGCTTCAAGTAGACATTTAACCTGTGTATGAGGACCTTAAACACCCACCTGAGTGACCCTTTTAAGACATTTTTCACATATTTTGCTCTGTAACTTGGAAATGGTAAGTCTGAGAAGTTTCAAACTTTATTAGATACATATTCTATGTGTAATCTTAGTATGTAACAAATTTTAAGTCTGAAGCTTTAATTTGAAAGCCACATCGAGATCTCTAAAAGGCCCACAATGACCCAATATTTGGACTTTTTACCACCTTTAAGCCCTGTAACTGTTAAACTATGTGATTGATGGAGCTGAAATCCCATCTGGGAATGCATTATTATGTCCTTTTTTACATATGCCGAAAATCAAGGTTTTTAGTAGACATTTAACCTGTGTATGAGGGCCATAGACACTCGCCCAAGTGCCTTTTTTGACATTTTTTTCCGTATTTTGCCCTGTTATTTGGAAATGCTTAGTGTGACAAGTCTTAAACTGTATTATATATCATTTTTGTTTGTTATGTATGTCCCCCAAAAAGTTTCAGATCTGTAGTTTAATTGCTAAGGTCTCTTTAACAATTGTAAAATGCCCACAGAAACCCAATTTATGGATATTATGCCACTTTAAAGCCCAGTAACTGTCAAACGATGTGGGTTATAGAGCTGAAATCTTTGAATTTTTAAAAGGAAATGCCTGTCTATTTAAATTTTGAATATTAATAATGTTATGGCTATCTTAGTCTTTTAAGAACTTATTTTTGTGTGTTATACCTCTGCTTGCTGAGTTTTTCACTTTTTAAAATGAAACTGGTTAAACATATTCAAGTAGACAAAATGGACACTTTAAGTGAGCTTTAAGTCCCAATATTAATGAAATTATATCCTTATGTAGTAAAACTAGGGGATTTTTAACCCTCAACTAGCCCAGTTTTATTCAACTTGCCTCAGTTAATTTTGGCACAGCTCCTACAGTTATGAACTCATTTCAGTTGATAATCACATACTTAAAATTCTCAATTCTTTTTGTATTTGAGTACCCCTTTTATATAGATTGTTTGTTTACCATTTATGCTCAACCCACATCCCCCACCCGGATTCCCCCCACCCACCTCTGGGACCTCCAGCTATATTGAGTGACACTAAATAAACAAAGGTATTTAATGATATCGGATGAGAAACAAAGAACTCAATGGGGTTGCAGATCTTGTGTAATAGTGAGAGAGGTGTGGAGAAGGGGAGAGGGGTGGGAGGTGGTGGGCTTCATTACATATAACACAAAGGGGAGTCAGAACTGAGATTGTGTCACATATTTAGGTTGCATATATATGGACCACATATATAGGTATAGAGGAAATGAATAACTGAAAACAATTTGCAAATTCTAAAAATAATATAATAAAATAATAATATAAATAATTTTTTTTAAAATAATATTTTATTTGTGAACAAATATAGAAACAGATATGCGCTTTTGGGATTATGAATTTTAGAATGGACATTGAATCATCAATCATTTAAATACTTTGAAGGAAGATTGAAAAATATGATGAGTTGAGTTAAAAATAATATTTTATTTGTCAACAAATATAGAAACAGATATGCTCTTTTGGGATTATTATTTTAGAATGGACATTCAATCATCAATCATTTAAATACTTTGAAAATAGGTTTAGAGTTATCATTGCAGGAAGATTGAAAATATAATTTCAGTTATGTATTCGGCGTCTGGGGATACACCATCTTCCTTGGGGAGATATAAACAGAGTAGATTGATGTGCTGAAGTTCATATAATAATGGGTAATTATGTTTTAAAAAATTTCCGATCAAAACCTGTGGCGTGAGTGATGACCTGTCTGGGGATATGTTGGCGCCGAGTTGGCCCAATCTAGTTTCTCTTGGTAATGGTGTCCTAATGACTGTGTACAGTTGGTCAAGGTCCTGTACTGTAAACTGCCAACCAACGATCAGCAACTTCCAGCTTTCCCACATGAGGTCAGGATGGGATTCAAACTCTGATCTTACAGGCGAGATGCAAGTGTGGTGGACAAGATTTTAAAGGTCAAGATCACTACAGTAAGGCCAAATCGAAGCCACAGCATGATGTTGCACATCTACATCCCCAACCAATGTTCCTACCAAGTATCAACTTCCTATGCCTTACAGTTTCTGAGATACAGTCTGGATAAGATTGGTCCTGCCACCCACTTGCCAGCCTGTCCATACGTACGCCATGCATGAAAACAATACCGATACAGCTTTTAAAGGTTGTATGGTGAAAAAAATTAAAATAAAAAAAATACTGAATTATAGTAGTCACTAATGTAGTATCAAAGGTGTCTGTACCCCTCAGCCTGAGGAAATAGTGTTGGACAAAGTCATATTAAAGTTACACCATGATGTTCACACATACACCACCAACCAATGTCCTTAAAAAGTATCAACTTCTGACACCTTACGGTTTCTGAGATATACAACGGACAAGATTTTAAAAGTCAAAGCCAGTATGGCATGGTCAAAGTTCAAATCAATGTCCCACTATGATGCTACATACCTACACCCCCAACCAATCTCCACACCAGGTATCAACTTTATACACCCTACGGTTTTCGAGATATAGCCCGGACAATATTTTAAAAGTCAAGGTCACTATGGCAAGGTCAAATCAAGTTCATGCCATTGCGTCGCACACCTACATACCCCAACCAATGTGCTTACAAAGTATCAACATCCTACATCTGATAGTTTCCAAGATATAGCTTGGACAGGATTTTCAAACTCAAGATCACTATAGCAGGATCAAAGTTCAAATCTTTAGGCCTGTTCCAGTGGTCGATAAAATACTTATTGATCTTATCAAAACCATGCAGTACTTATTTTTTTGTTTTCCGGTGGTACCTTGCTATGAGTAAAATAAGTATTGAACTGATTGTTATATCTCACCAAATTTGTATGAGAAGTATTTACAATACTTTATTACAAACACTACAAAAATGAGTGTGAATGAAATTTTACAAAAATAAACAATATTTCTACCACTTCAAAGGAAATTTATTACATTTTATTACATTTATTTGCTTTTTATTTGGTAAAAATCCATAAAGTATTTTCAGAGGTAGTCATTTTATTTATGAAGATGGAGACAAAAATTCACCTATCTTCGCCAACCATGTGCATTTGTTTATGTACTGTGAGGTTTGTTTACACCGGAAGAACAGAAGTACCAATAGGCTCATTTGCCGCTATTTTATATACCCTATACACTTACTTATTTCATTCCAGTGGTACTTATTGCAAAGATTATCGTAGCTACTGCGCAGGTGGGCGTGGTTTAGTGAAAGAAGTACCACCGGAATACGCTTAATGTCAATATGATGTTGCATACGTACACCCCCCCAACCAATCTCCACACCAGGTTTCAACTTTGTATACCCTATGTCAAAGTTGGGGTTTTAAGTCCCGTTCAACAGCCAGGGTCATATTGGGACAGGTCCTCAGAATTGCCACTTGTGGGACTCGAACCCACAGAGGTGACAGCCTATGATTAGATGCCAAACTTGCTAACCACTAGGCCACTGAGGACCTTTGTATACCCTATGGTTTTGAGATCTAACACAGACAATATTTTAAAAGTCAAGGTCACTACGGCAAGATCAAATCAGGGTCACGTCATGACGTCTCACACCTTCATCCCCCAACCAATGTCCTTTCAAATTATCAACATCCTACATCTTATAGTTTCCAAGATATGCCTTGGACAAGATTTTCAAACTCAAGGTCACTATGGCAAGATCAAAGATCAAATCAAGGTGACACTATGATATTGCACATCTAACCCCTCCCCAACCAAAATCCACACCAAATATGAACCTCTTATATCTTATAGTTTCTGGGATACAAGATTTTTCGTGCTCTACAACCACCCACTGCCCACAAGGCTGGACACCATGGGTAAAACAATTACCACATGGCTTTTAAAGGCTGTGGGGGTAATAATACAATATGAAACAAACACAAGCAACTGTGATGTTTTCTGTGGAAATCAGGATAATCTGGTCTCGGTGCTCAAACTATTTTAGAATGGCAGAAGAATGGCTCTCGGCTGCAAGAGGTTTAGGTGTATTCGTATTCTGGAACCAAACAAAAGCATTTTACGGTCAAGTCTCGTGTTTATTAGTGCCCCAACCTTCGGAAAAATTTGTACAGCTCTACACAGCTGCTGAAGGGGTGTAGAGGCTGGCCAAGAAGAATGTTTGATTCCTCTAGCCACCCATGGAAATGAGTGTGGATAGAACTGGGGACAGGAATGTTCTTTTCAAGGCACATTCAAGGGACATTCAAGAACTCTAGTCCAGGCCATCCAGGCTCCAAGGAGAATAAGGGACTACCAAAGTCCGGTGTCCACTCCTAAAAGCGCTCCCCCCCACCTTCTTTTCCCCCCTGAACCAGGTACCTGCAGGAGAGGGTGGAAAAGAGTTCAGTCCCGAGGAAGCAAAACAGTTATCAAAATCTTGCAGTTGACCTTCCTACAGAAGACAACCTGCTATGTAACAAGCCAATGGAAGAGGCAAAAATGAAGGGTCCCTTCTTGTGTTGACCATCTACACCATACAAAACCAACTATAAGGTCCCATCACTCGCGGACTTGTTGAGCCGCCACAGCTGGACCTAAGTGGTACAATTCCGAATAAGCCCAAGCCACGTCCTTCAAATAGAATTGGGTGAAGGTGTTCTGTGACTTCCAATGACAGGCTGAAAAGATCTGGTCCAAAGGTACTCCACCTTGGAAGGCCTTGGACGCTGCAAAGGCCCTAACGTTATGGGCCTTTACCTGATGTAGCCATTGTGCATTATCATCCGCAAGTTGAGGAGACAGTTGCAGGAGCAATGTCCTCACTGAAATTCCTTTAAATGAGACAAAAACCAAGTCCTTACCCTGTCGGATGTTCTTGGTTTTGTCCAAATAATAACACAATGACCGTACTGGGCATAGAGTCCTATCCTCCTTGAGAGACTTATCAAGTGTAGGAGCCAGGGCTGGGATAATTACTGGCACAACACAAGAAGGTCACTCCTGAGCCAACTGACTCTTAGACAAGAAACTTTGGGAGGGGAATAAGGAGACATTCAACCAATCCTCCTGATGTCGAATGTTCTTGTGCAACCAAGCATGAATTTCACTCCTTCTCTTGCCTGTACCCAAGACCAGAAGGAAAAACAGTTTTTAAGGTCAAATGCTTGTGAGAAGCTTTCCTAAGTGGTTTAAAAGGAGGTTTGGTCAACTGGTCCAATACCAAGGAAAGATTCAGAGTAGGTGTACCCCTCCTTCCCTTAGATTTATCTCTATGAAAACTATCCAATAAATGAGTAAAGTTCTTGTCTTTGCTGATATTGACCTTATCATTCCCAATTTTATCGGCTATAGCTGTTCTGTAGCCATCAAACGTACTAGGTTGAAGATATCTCTCCTGAAACAAGTACAGGAAGAAATCCGCAATTTGATTTATAGATGGTGACCGGAAATCCACCTGATTTGACTGACACCATTTGACAAACACGGATCACTTCGACTCATAGACACCTCTGGTTCTGCATCTCTGAGGAGCTTCAATTCTTGTTGCCACTTCCTGAGAGAACCCTTGCTGTTGTATACTTTTGGTTCAAGGAGCCAAGCATGCAGATTCAGGTTGAAAAGGTCCCTGTGAAGGCACTTGCTGAAGGGCTGTGTCAGCAGATTTTCCACCTGTGGTAGCAACAGTGGAACTTGAACTGACAGGTTGACCAGATCCCAGAACCAGGGTATGTTTGGCCATCCCGGGGCAATCAAAATCATCCGTTAGCAACCTTGGTCTACCTCCTTGTAGACCATCTGGCTGAGGAGAGATACTGGAGGAAAGGCATAAGCATCCAGCTCCTCCCACTGAAGACTCAACACATCCACCCTCCAAGCCGTCCAATCCGGAACTGGAGACACAAACAGGGGGAGCTTGTTGTTAAATCTGGTGGCAAACAGATCCACCTGAGGAGTGTGCCATTTTGAACATAGGTGGTCGAACACCTCTTGTAGGAGGGACCACTCTGTTTGGATCACTTGTCGATGCCTGGACAACTTGTCCGTTATCACATTCAGATGACCCGGTATGTGCCTGGCCCTCAGTACTATTTGCCTAAGATTGCACCAGGAGAGCAGTCTCCAGAGGAGGACACAAAGAGAGCCTGATCTCATACCTCCATCCTTGTTTATGTAGGCAACAACTGTGGTGTTGTCCGTGGCCACTAACACTGTCTGATTCCTGCATAAAGGCTTGAACTCCTTGAGGGCCAGAAAAACTGCCTTCAAGGAAATTTATGTGCAACTTGCTTTCTGGTTGTGACCAGATGCCTTTTGTGCTGCAGTCCCCTAAGTGTGCCCCCCAACCTTCGTTTGATGCATCTGTAAACAGCTGCAGAGCGTGACAAAGAGGATGCAGTTGTTGGCCTCACAACACATTGTCCTTGTCCAGCCATCAATCCAGGTGGGGATGGAGTGACCTGGGTAGAGGAATGATCTTCTCCAAAACTTCTTGCACATGCCAATGATTTTTCAAGTGCCAGTGGAGAGGCCTCATGTAAAGTTGCCCCGACTGAACCTGTTTCTCTGTGGCTATCAAGAGCCATATCAGGGACATGAATTGCCTGAGCAGGTACGACTCCCTTTTAGGGTCCAAATTTTTTGCCTTAAGGGTGACCACCTCTCCCCCCCCCCCCCCCAGGATGTTTTTCTGTAACATTGTGGACATTTGAGACAGGGGGAACAGAAAATGACTTGCAAAACAAACACCTTTCACAAATTTTATTGATTTTTCTTTCCAATTTAAGTCTCTTTTGGGACAGCCTTGTGCCTGACAACATTGCAATTTACAGTCTGATTCATAACCTCTAGACCACAAACTAAACAAAACTAACTGTCTAAAGGGTCAAGAACATGGTAATTGTCATTTATTCTGTTTACTTCCCTTGGCCTGTTTGGTGAAAAACGGTGCATTGGAACCCACACAACCACGGCCGCGACCTTTGTTCCTGCCTGAAAACTGACGCCAAGGTTGTTGATTTTGCGCAGGAGCAAAAGATTGAGGATCCTTCTTCTCATAAGGGGGGCCACAGTGGTAACACTCTTGCCTCCCACCTCTGAAGCCGTGGTTCGGTTCCCGGCATGGCCTCAAGTGGGAAAGCTAGTAGTTGCTTGCCGTTGGTCGGCAGTTTACAGTACAGAACCCTGACGAACTGTATGTACTGCTTTCCTCTGCCCTTCCAACTACCCGTCGTGATATGACCTGTACACTGTTGAAAGTGAAATAAAACCCCAAATAAATAAATAAATCTTCTCATAAGGTGAGAACATGTAACTGCCTTTCTTCGCTGCATACTGAGGTGCACCCGGACCAGGCCGCTGAGCAGCTGAGGCAGAACCAAACTTGGTAATATCTTGCTCTGCTGTGGCTTACACTGCATCCAGGAACAAACCACCATGAAACAAGGTATCTTGTTTCAACCCACTTTTAACATGATTTAGATACGAGTCCAGTCTAAGGAGTACAAAGTTCCCTAACTGGACAAATAAACTATCTGCAAAATGTTAGAGGGAGATACCCAAGGCAACAGAGACTCCTTGGTGAAAGGCTGCCAAATCCTTAAGTTCCTTCATCCATAATTTCTTTGGGAACCTTAACCAAAGAATCCTGTAGAAGGTTGATATGATCAGACATGCACTCCCGGATTTCGCTTGTAACAACTGAAACCGGCGGCATGGTTAGTTATGTATGTCCCCTCTCGGGTACATTTCTCTCATCTACGCAAAGTTTCATGAGGAATGGGCCTTGATGGGGGTCCCGAAGGAGAATAAGCATTGAGCCTGACAATATGTGAAAACTGGGAATTCAATTTTGCCTCATTGTCTGTCCATCCAAAAACCGTCCTGCCCGGTCGGTTAGGTCCATCCATCCTGGGGCGATGTTGACGATACCACTTGCTTTGACTTTTTGGTGTCCGGATGAATTGGTCGGTCTTAAGACCCCTTGCATCCCGAGACCTAGATGGGTAGCTTTCTGCTGCCACACAATTTAACCTTTCTATTTTTTGACACAACCAGTCATCAGCTGGTATTTACACTGACATTTTCCCGGTTTTCTTGTGATTCTTGCCTTTCCATGGATTATTGGAACTCTCTGTGCCACCATTGTCCAGCTCAAAATCTGGAATAAAATTCCAGCCCATAAAAGCACATACAGACCTAACTGTCTCCCTATAGTTCATGTCCTCACTAATTTCTCGCTTTTCTTCAGATTCCGATAGTTCCCCTTCTTCACCAGACACTGGGATATCCACACCAAATAAAGGTTTATCATCCCTGTCAGATTCGTCCGGTCCACTCTCTGATCGATCCTGTACACCAATAGAGGTGAGGGCTGGTAGAGATGAAATTTGAGAAGCAACACTGGTAGAACTGGTAAAACCGGAAGTAGAACCAGTATAATCGGAAGTAGAACAGGTAGAACTGGTAGCAGCACTATTTTTAGATGTTTGACAACTTCTGCATATGTAGGCTGTGTAGATTGGGTACCCGGACTGGGCATGACCGGCTGAGTATCAGAAGAAATCTTACTCTCAGCATCTACTGGACTGGTAGTAGGGAGAGCAGACTTCTTTGAAGAGTTGGATTTCTTTGTATGTTTCTGTTTATCAGATCCAGAAGTTTTAACTGAAGTAGAAGGCAACACTGGACCAGTGGCTTGTACTACAGAAGGGTCAGTCAGAAACTGGTGGAGGAACAACATTCAGTGGCATTTTAGGTTTACTAAAAATGTTACCTCTGCTCAGAAGCGCTTCAAACCTTGCAAAACATTCATCCAATTGAGAACTCAGTTTATCAAAATCTTGTTTGGAAACAAACTCCTAACCACCAGTACTAGTGCTTGTTACCGGCTGTGCATGCGCAGGGGCTTCAAGACGTATTTTCTCTCCTGTGAGATCACTTGTCGAACCCAACACTGTAACATATTTGGGAGACAAGAGCAAACCTGCATTTTTATCCTTCCTTATCTGGTTTTGAGGCGTGCCCAGCATCTCATGTTGTAAAGTTGTAAAACTGTCACAAATGGAGCAAATAGCCCCACCGACAATGCAGGGGTCTTTACTGAGTCCTTTATCCCTGCATTACGCACATTTCTCATTCATGTCAAAGCCAGCCATTAAGTGGCCGCATGACCCCCTTCTTTGGCCAGTCGATGCCATGACAATATATTTATATTTCCATCACAAATATTTCACAAACACTAAAATAAAACTGATATTTTATATAAAAATATTTCTCTTCAAATAAAAGCTTTCAATCGCGCCAAACAAAAAGAGGAAGCGCGCAGCAGATGAGTTCAGGGCGACACGCCACCTGGCGAATGAACAGGACACCACCAATCCCGGCCAGAGCCCAGCTCAGGATGTTTTTTTTTCAAACATTTTGTGGGACCGGCTTCATGCCAGGCTAATGCATTTGTCCACTGGGTAAGGTATATTAACGCACTAAAAATGCATACTTATTTGTCTCTAAACAGATGTTACTCAATGACCAACTGGTTTGAATCCCACAGGATTTACACAGTAATTGTCATTTATATGATTGTTTGGACTTGCTTGATAGTACATTCGGTACTTTGCCAGGATCACAAAGGATCCAAAGGATCTCTGGGCTCTTTGGTTATCTTGCCTGTTGGAAGACTATGAAGAGTGGTCTATGCCTTGGTGATGGCTCCATAAGCTCTGATAAAGCTGTTAATGGTTTTGTGTCCTGTTCCTGAACCCTCTGGAACCTGATCCAGGCTGGGAAGTATGGGTAGTTTCATGTTTTGGAATCTCATCCTTAGCCTTACTAATAATATTGTCAGTGAAGAGGCTACCAATATGCAGAGAAGCATTGCATAAAGCTGACCATATAGATGTAATGATTTTCACACCTGGTTTTAAATGCCCTAAGTATGCGTCTCTGCGAAGTAGTGTAAGAGTTGCCATTTGTACAAAAATTGTATCTGGCCTGTGCTGCATAGCTTTTCCCATAACAAAGGACACACTTTGGAAAAAGGCTGTCATATCCTTAATGTCTTCTAAGGCTTTACTGGCTTGCTTTGATGATTTCACATTGCTAAGTTCTCGCTGGAGTATCTTAACACCATCCTGTATCTCACTTTGGAGCTTAGTTATTCAACGATTATAACCTGCAACTTAGTTACAAAGTAACTGGACTCCTTCAGATCTGTATGAAGGCTTCCACATTAAGGTTCAATGTTTCTAGCTTTTAACAGCCAGTCTTCTGCTGGCATGTTCATTGAAACCTTCCAAACCAGTTGAGACCTGTTAATAGTCCATAGATTATCTGACTAGGAGATGGTGTATTCTAGATCAGGGATGTGTCCAACATATATCTGATCTAACTTCTCTGAGTAAGTTTCCCTGTAGAACTGGTCCTTGGAACTAAATTTGTTAGGGTCCTGATCCTGTTCTTACTCTGAACCAGTTACAAGAGCTTTCTTGGTTTCTTTGACCACTTCTGCTGGTGAACTAAGACGCTCCACAAGGAAAATAGATTGACTGAACACAACTTCCTGATCCAGGACAGGTTCCAACTTGTCTAGAATCCATCGGAGGGTAAAGGAGATCATGACTTTGATGAGATTCTTCCTACACTGGAGACCTGTCTCAGCCTGAAGTTGATCTGGCTAGCTAAGAAAGGTTTACAGTACCAGACAAAAAGTGTGACCTTTACATAGCTCCCGACAGAGAAGGGTGGGCCATTTATATTTTAATGGAAAAAATCACCAGTTGTTAAGCACCTTTTTTTAAAACAAATTTATTCATCAATATTCTTCACATACAAAATCTGAATTTAAATATATATACACCTTTTTTTAAATTTATATAACAAAAGGAAAAAAAAGGAAGGAAAAAAATAAATAAAAATAAATACACAAAACAATACAAATTTACTGATCACACTAAATTCTACACAGAGAAAAATGCAAATATAGCATTCAACTGTTGTCTAAATGCGTTTAATATACCTTTTTCTGATTATAAATTTTTTTTCTATTTCCAGATATTTTTTAAAATTGAGCAAATCGTATACCGGTACTTTCTGTTGCAGTCTGCACTTATGTATGTAATATTTGCCATACAATATTGTGAAATTTAATGAAAAATTATTTTCATTATATTTCAAAAGTATAATCTCTAAAGATAAGTTGTTACACTTATTTGTAATCCTATGATGCCAAGCTGATATTTCAGCCCAGAATTTATTCACTGGTGTACAATGATAAAATGTATGAAATAAATTGTTTTCCACATTACATATACAACATGTGGCTGAGACTGTATTATCAAATTTGGAAACAATACTGTCAGTAAAGTATATAAAATAGCATCAGAGATGCCCGTACCCCACAGCCAGGGAAAATAGTTTTCAACACCATGAGATATAGAAGTAGTGAAACAGTACACAGATTGGGGTACTTTCAGAGCAGGGTCAGTGTCCAAATAATGTTTAAGTAGAGAAAATAACATCTAAGAGAAAGAAATTGCATGTAAAGATTAAGTATTAAAACAAGACAATTCAGTAAACTAAAAATTATGAAGCTTTAAGACTTCTCCCATTTTGAGTTTCATTTGTATGGTTGAATTATGGTTTGGATGTTTTGAATATTACCCATACATACAGATGTAGCAATACATGCTTTTATGTGGAATTGGGGCAAACCCTGTGGCTCACTTGATACAATACCATCAAATGGGAAGTTGCAAAAGTAAAATGGTTAATGAATTCTAATATGACTTTAACAATGCTTAATCTACAACAAAAGACACCCAAAGGTGCAACAACCAAGATTCAAGTAAAAAGATATGAGAGATAAATAGTATCAGATATCCTCGTAGAGATATAAAAAAGCATCAGATATGCAAGATCAAAGGTCAAATCCAGGTCACACCATGATGTTGCACACATATAACCCTTGACCAATATCCCTACCAAATATCAACTTCCTACACCTTATGGTTTCCAAAATATAGCCCAGACAAGGCATTATAGGTCAAGGTCAAATCAAGGTCAGACCATGACGTTGCACACCTACACCCCCTAACCAATATCCCTACCAAGTATCAACTTCTACACCTTATGGTTTCTGAGATAACTTTTTCTCGCCGCCCGCCCACCATGGGTGAAAACAATACCCCGACAGCCCTTAAGGGCTGTGGGGTAAAAATGGACAATTTTAAATTGTAACTCACTAACATTCACATCCTGACAGTATTTTCTTGCACTTAGGAAAATTGTTTTCCATTCCATTGTTCAAGAGTGCTTCAGTCCTGAGCTGACCATTCATCCTTTAACTCACTATGTTCCTGTTTAATGAGAGTTCCAGACTTGTAGATCACTGTTGGGAAGATGCGAATTTGGGAAAACAGAATGACCGAAATCTCAGAACTGCACAAATATGTGATACGTAAAGGGTCTACAAAACTGATGACAGTATTTCTTGGCTTTCGTTTTTGCTTTTCTCCCTTAGTTTCTATGATGGGACAGACTGTTACTGGAGTTGTCCTTGAGACAAAACAGCACAGAATTCGAAGTTGTATCCACAAGAGTGTACATCAACACACAAAAGCAACAAAAACCCACAAGATGTTGTCAGATTAACAACTTTAATGGAGTTGAAGAAGGGGGAAACTTACACATTTATTCATTCATGATCGAGGATATCTCTGCAAATTTAGATGGAAGCACACTGTGAAGTAACAGTTTCTCTAGCATAGATACACATATAACCACTGCCATGATGGTTATCTCCAGCTTAGAATTAAGCAACAAGCAATCAGTGCCCGTGAATGGGCTCTGTATCAGCTGACTGTGTATTTTGAGTTTCAGAGTAGAAGTGACAGAAGAACAGGACACAAAAATTGTGCCCTGCAAATGGTATTCAGAAGTAAAGTAACAAGGTAACTTTCTAGGTGTAAAAAGTAGGTTAAAACAAATTTAAAGGAAATACTGCACATGCAATACTTTTCTAGTTACAACTGGTTTATTCAACAGTGAGAAGCTCAAAGTAGCTTTTGCTCAGCTATGCAATCAGTTATAGGGATCCAATTATAAAAAGATAGAGCTCATGCAAAAGTAGGTGAATAACATATTTAAAGAAATACTGCAATAGTTTTCAAGTTACAACTGATTTACTCTATAGTGTGTACCTGAGACTAGCTATTACTCAGCTATGCCATAAGCTACATGTCTGCAATTTTACTATGTTATAGCTTATTCAAAAGTAAATAAATATTTAAACAAAATTCTCTAAATGCAATGGTTTTCAAAGTAGGTATTGCTCAGTTATGCCATGACCTGCAGCTCTGCAATTTTACTATGTTATAGCTGACCCAAAAATAGATGAACAACATTGCCAAACAAACTACTCTAAATACAATGGTTTTTAAATTACAACTGATTTACTCAACAGTGAGAACCTGAAAATAGCTATTGTTCATCTATGCAATAAGCAAAACATCTGCAATTTTACTATGTTATAACTGACTCAAAGTATGTGAATAACATATTTAAAGAAATTACTGTAAATGTAATAGTTTTCAAGTTACAACTGATTTACTCAACAGTGATACCCTCAAAGTAGACATTACTTAGGTATGCAATAATGTTACAGGTCTGCAGTTTCACTATGTTATAGAGGACTGAAAAGTAGGTGAATAACATATTTAAAAAAATTACTGTAAATACAATAGTTTTCAAGTTATAAGCAATTTACTCAACCGTGAGAACCTCAAAATAGCTATTGCTGAGCTATGTATTGAACTACAAGTCTGCAATTTTACTATGTTATAACTTACCCAAAAGTAGTTGAATAACATATTTAAACAAAATACTCTAAATGTAATAGTTTTCACGTTACAACTGATTTAATCAACAGTGAAAACCTGAAAGTAGCTATTGCTCAGCAATGTAATGATGTTACAGGTCTGTAATTTCATGTTATTATAGCTGATCCAAAAGTAGCTGAATAACATATTAATAAAAAATTCTCTAAATGCAATAGTTTTCAAGTTACAACTAATTTACTCAACACTGAGAACCTCAAAATAGCCATTGCTCAGCTATGCCAGGAGCTATATCTGTAATTTTACTATGTTATAGCTAACCAAACGGTGGATAAATAACATATTTAAACAAAAATCTCTAAATGCAATAGTTTTCATGTTACAAGCAATTTACGCAATAGTTAGAACCTCAAAGTAGCTATTACTCGGCTATGCAATGAGCTACAGGTCTGGAACTTCACTATGTTATAGCTGACCCCAAAATAGGTGAATAACATATGAAACAATATACTCTGAACGCAATAATTTCCAAGTTATAAGTGATTTACTCAACAGTGATAACCTAAAAGTAGCTATTACTCAGCTATGCCATGAGCTACAAGTCTGTAACCTTCCTATGTTATAGATGACCCAAAAGTAGCTGAATAACATATTCACACGAAATTCTGTATATGTAATAGTTTTTTTAAAGTTACACATGATTTTACTCCTTATATAAGTTACTGAAAAGTCACAAAGTTGAAAATTTTAATTACTTAAATGTAGCTTTTATAAGCTACAAGCTTACCATGTGGGACTGAATGCTTTACTGGTTGCCGCGAGGAACTACGACCAACGTCTAAGAAAAAAAGACATTTATTCTTGGCCGTAGCCTCAGGTTGTCATCACGTGATCTGCCCCTTTTGAAATCACTTTTTTCGTTGAGATTTTAAGCCCATACCCCTCAGCTGTAATACAGCGGGGAGGCAGGGTGGGACTCTCCTCAGTCCCACATGGTAAGCTTGTAGCTTATAAAAGCTGCATTTAAGTAATTAAATTTTCAATTTTATTACACTACAATAGCTTACCATGTGGGACTGAATGCTGAATCCAACCGTCCAGAGGAGGGATTACAGCTGAGACTGGCAGATAAGTCTGTTTTTTTCTTAGAATTTTGATAATAATAGTAGAATGAAAGATCGAAAGTACCAGTCTGAGTCCCGTCTACAGGACCCCAATCCCGAAGACCGGGCCTGTAGAAGCCAAAAACCTGAATGAATGACAGTGCTAAAAACTGTCAGGGTGTTTGACGGGAAGAAGATGTGTACCCTAGATACACAGACGGGGTCAGTCCCAAGGACGATCATGGAAGAACCTGAGCTTAAGGCTTGGGAACCGACTAAAATGACAACCTTCAGGTCCTTAATGATGTACAATTATAATGATTTAAACATTAGATAGACCTTACCGTATACATCCTGATGAGGTAGACTTATACCTAGACCCTGGGCTTAGACTCCTGAAGACTTGGTTGTAGCGGATGTGCCCCCCCCCCCCCCCCCCCCCGCCCCTTCTTTTCTTTCCGAGGATGACTGGACTGAGGAGAAGGGTCTAGGACCTGTTGTCCCGCTACTACTGGTCCCAAATACAGATTGTTGTCATTGTCCGACCAAGTAAGGTCTTTTAGATAAAAATTGGTAAAAGTGTTGTGAGCTTTCCAGTGACAGGCTTGCATGATCTGGTCCACCGATACCCCACCGTAAAACGCCTTAGAGGCTGTGAAGGCCCGAATGTCATGCGCCTTGACTTGAACTAAATCCAAGGCTTGCTGGTCTGCTTGTTTATAACAACGTAGAATGGTTTGTTTCAACCAAGAAGAGAGAGTAGCGGGTCTGATGTCTGAGGTATGTCCTTTCTTGAAGAAGATGAAAAGGAGGGACCGGGAACCTCTTAGGTCCTTGGTTCGGTCCAGATAGTACCTCAGGGCCCCGCACCGGACACAGGGTCCTGTCTTCTTTGAATTGTCTATCCACAATGGTAGTCAAAGCAGGAATAGTCACCGGAGACACACTTTGAGAACCTTCTCTTGCTAGTTGGTTTTTGGCTATGAAGTCAGAAGGGAACAAGGAGACCTTTTCCCATTGGCCTAGATTAGATACTTTGTTTGCGACCCAGGCATGGATTTCGCTGCGGCGCTTGCCGGAGGCCAAAGCTAGCAAGAAAGCAGTTTTGAGAGTGAGATGTTTGAGGTCTGTGTCTTTCATAGGCTCAAAGAGAACAACAGAAAGCTAGCAAGAAAGCTAGCAAGAAAGCAGTTTTGAGAGTGAGATGTTTGAGGTCTGTGTCTTTCATAGGCTCACAGAGAACAACAGAAAGGTTCCACTTGGGGAGATTTCTGGAACTTTTGGGGCGATCCCTGTGGAAACTGGAGAGCAACCTATGAAGATCCTCATTATGAGCAATATGTTGGCCCGATGGGCCCAAGGTGTCAACAATGGCAGTCCTGTAACCATCAATGGTGGAGGGGCGCCTGTTTAGGTCTTGGTACAGATACATGAAGAAATCTGAGATTTGTTTCACAGATGGAGTGGAGAAATCCACCGAATTTTCTCTGCACCATTTTTCAAATAGGGCCCACTTTGATTTGTAGATGGTCCTTGTTGATGACTGCTGAGGAGCAGCAATTCTCTCTGCCACTTCCACAGAGAAGCCTTGTTCTTGGAGCTGTCCACTCCTAGACACCAGGCGTGGAGGTTGAGGTGCTGCGGGTTCCTGTGGAACACATAGTTGTGGGACTGCTTGAGGAGTGTTGTTGACACCAGGAGCTGTAGTGGGATCTCTGTTGAGAGCTGTACTAGTTCCCAAAACCAGGGCATCCCTGGCCAGCCTGGCGCTATGAGTATGATCAGACAATGCATTTTTTGGATCACCCTGTGAAGGAGAGCCCTTGGAGGGTAAGCATAGGCAGTGAGACCCGTCCAGTCTATGTTTAGAGCATCTATGTCCAAGGCCTTCGGGTCTGGGATAGGAGACACGTACAGTGGAAGCTTGTGGTTTAGATGAGTGGCAAATAGGTCCACGTGGGGAGTGAACCACTTTTGGAAGATCTGTTTGAACACCTGTGGATGTAGTGACCATTCGGTCGACTGTACCTGATTCGACCTGGAAAGTAGGTCGGCCATCACATTCAGGCACCCTGGAATGTGCCTGGCTTTCAATGTGATGTGAGAATGATGGCACCAGGTCATCATTCTCCACAGGAGTGCACACATCTCCGCTGAGTGTGTTCCCCCTTGTTTATTTATGTAAGCTACCACAGTTGAGTTGTCCGTTGCAACTAGCATTGTTTGGTCCTGACACTGGTCTTTGAAGTGTCTCAGGGCCAGAAAGACAGCTTTCAATTCCAGGACGTTTATGTGAAGGCCTTTTTCCTGGGAAGACCACCGACCTTGGGTAGAACTTTGTTCTAAGTGAGCGCCCCAACCTTCGTTTGAGGCGTCTGTAAAGAGTTGGATACTGTGGTCTTTGGGATGAAGGTCTGAGCCTTTCATCACATTTGCAGGGTTCTGCCACCAGTCTAGGTGTGCAGAGACGGCTTCTGTCCAAGGAAGGAGGCTGTCCAGTGGTTGAGGAAATTTCCAGTGCTCCTTGAGGTGAAACTGAAAGGGCCTCATGTGAAGTCGTCCCTCCGGGACCATTTTCTCCGTTGAAGCTAGCAACCCAATTAGGGACATCAAACATCTTGCAGTCAAAACATGTTTTGACTTGAGTTGTAGGATAAAATCCTGAAGTTTGAGCCATCTCTCTTGAGTGGGTTTTACAAGGGCTGAATCTAGGTGGTACTCATAACCCACAAATGAAAACACCTGAGTGGGATTCAGTTCTGATTTTTGTTGATTGATGATCCATCCCAAGGACTGGGTTAGATCTACCACTGCCTGAGTGTTCACTAGGGCTTCCTCCCGGGATTGAGACCTGATCAGCCAGTCGTCCAGGTATTGGTGGAGTCTGAGCCCTTTGGAGAGGGCCATGAGCTTCACCTCCTTTACGATCATGGTAAAGACCTGGGGGGCTGTGGCCAGTCCGAAAGGTAGGGAGGTGAACTGGAACACCTGAGACCTGTGGCAAAATCTTAGGTATTTCCTTGAGTGAGGATGGATGGGGATGTGAAGGTAAGCGTCCGATAGATCTATCGACGCTACCCATTCCCCTAGAATCAGGGAGGTCCTGATGGACTCTGGAGTTTCCATCTTGAACTTTTCTACGTGTAGAAAAGTGTTGAGCCTGCTTAGGCCTATTACTGGCCTCCACCTTTGGGGAGGCTTGGGTACTACAAACAGGCGACTGTAAAACCCGAGAGATTTTACATTTTCTACCCTTTCGATAGCGTTCTTTGACAGCAGAGACTGGATGCCATTGGTGATAATGTTTAACACGTTGGATGAACAATTGTTTGCTTGCCAGTCTCTGCTGAAAGAACGGAGGCGACCTCCAACTGGTGGACTGTTTGAGGCTTTGAAGGAGTCATTGGGGAGAGGGGTTTCCACGCCCTCTTCCCCTATTGTGGGGTCAAAAACAACCCCTGGAGCCTCTGAAGTTTTGTTTTCCCCTGTTGGAAGAAAACGATTGGTTACTGCTTTGTGAGGAATTGCCCCCACAGGGACATTTCCTGTAGGAGCCTCTTTTCTTGTGGGGACCACGAAAGGGCTTATTCTGGTAGGGTCCAAAACCCTGAGAATCTTTTGAGGTGCCTTTTTTAAGAAGGAAGTCCTGGCCTTCCTTTACCAACTGTGATTTAAACAAGGAAGGCGGCCAGGACACATTCCTGAGTTCTTGGCGCCTGGTTTCTCCTAAGTGGGGTTGTAACAGAGTCATTTCGGCTTCGTGCCTAAGCAAGCCAAGATTGCCCATCGAGTACAATTCTCTCTGGAGAATATGGGCCAGGGATTTACTAAGGCAAGTTAAGGCCCTGTGTTGGATTAGGACGGTTTTATTCCATAAATCCAAATACTCACAGGCTTCCTCATATCCACGTTTCGCTGCTTTTTCAGGGTCGGCACCTTTCCTGATCCGAGACTTGACCTTTTTGGAGGTCGCTTTCAAGCTATGCTGACACCTCTCCAGAGTGGCATTACAGGAGGAAGATGTTTTGGCAAAAGTAGTAGCAAAATTGAGAGTAGAGATATTGTCTTGCCTGATGTTCCAATTCTTTAAGAATTGGCATAGGGACCTTGCCCATAGGAGCCCCAGATGGTTTAGGAGAAATACAAATCTTTGCAAAGTCTGTGTTCAGCTCTTGTATTTTGTCCTCAAAACAAGGCTGGCCTTGTACCACTTGGCAGTGGAGGGAGGTGGTTTGATGTACTTACCCTCAGGTAAATTTGCTGCCTGGAAGTCCTGATCAAACTTATTAAAGGCATCCTTGATGACTGAATTGAGAGGCAACATGGAGGAAGGACCTCTTGGCCTAAGTTCTTGCCTGCCTTTCTCATCATCAAGGCCCATGACCGCTGTTGAAGATCTAGGTAAGGATTCCCTAGGATCTGGAAGTTTTAGGATGCGTCGAAACGTATCCACCTCCTCAGCATATTGGGATGGGATGTCGGACAAGGCTACTTCCCTGTAATGAGGGTCAGGGTCATGTTGGGGGTGGTCCTGATCAGAGTAAGCTTTCCCAGAGGGCTTAGGGGACCTATGCCTAAGTTCAGGGGACTGACCTTCTTTGAAGATGAAGGTAAAAATCTGGTCCTCGACTTGTGTTTTGATTTATCAGAGTGCTTTTTGGGCTTACTAGGGGCTGGCTGAGGGTCAACAGAATAGTCCGAGTAGTGGTCTGAGGCAGAGCTCGGATCCACCACATGATACCTAGAAGAGTGTGCACATTGTTTAGGTTTGGTCGAGGCAACCTTCGAGGGATCCTCGGCAGAACTACGGACTTGACCCGAGTCGTCTTCGAGGCGACTGGAATATGAGTCGAGGCGAGGTGGAAGATCTGGGCCATACTCAACCTCCATTGACTCGAGAGCACTACTGGACTGTGAGGGTTTGGCTAGATCTTTGGAGGGTGCATTCGTTTTAGCAGAAGAGGAGGTCTGATCCACCTCTCCTTGCTTTTGTAAAGATTTCTGAAAATCTTCACGAAGACTATTGAACGCCTCCAACATACTGGCCTGAAAAGCCCCCATTTTCTGATCCATTTGTATGTCAAAGCGAGAAGACAAAGATTTCTCGAGATTAGCTTGTACTTTCTGTTGTAAAGCCGTACCTGGTGTAGGCGGGACAGTACAAGCTGGAGTTCGTAGTGATAAAGCCTCGAATGAAAGAGGTTGAGGACGAGGCGGGGATGTGAAGAGACGATTCGCAGCAACTTCTAACTCTGCTTGCGAGCCTCCATAAGATTCTGAAGAATTGTCACCAAATAGTTCAGAATCTATGTCTTCTGCTTTATTTTTATCAGATTTCTTAGAGTAGCGTTTCCTGTGGGTGATTTTTGCTAGTTGTTCATCAGTAAAAGACAAGCAAATGGTACAGGGAGACAATAAAGTGACACACGGATCGTCACCTTTACCTGCCTCTCTGCAGGTAGGGCAGTAGTGATGATCAAATGGGTGGCAGAAATGGTCACATTTTGCTGCAGGTTTGTCTTTGTTAGATTGGTGAGAAGACATGTTTTAATGCAATAAAAAGAACGCGAGTAAATCCTCGACTAAAATACTCGCAGTAGAAAGCCTCACAAAACTCAAAATAAGGACAAATTACACAAGCGGAAGTGCTGAAATTTGGCCGGAATGTGCTTTATACAATAATAAATGAAATACATAAAAAGGGACGTATAACAATAAAACTGCATTGAGATATAGCTAGAAAACGGCAGTAAATACTTCCCAAAGACTGTAAAATGGCGGCGACCAACGAGAAAAGTGCTTACAAAGGGGCAGAACACGTGAAAACCTGAGGCTACGGCCAACAATAAATGTCTTTTTTTCTTAGACGTTGGTCATAGTTCCTCACGGCAACCAGTAAAGCATTCAGTCCCACATGGTAAGCTATTGTAGCGCAATAAAATAGCTTTTTCTCAGTCAACTATGGGAATAGATGCCCAAGTTACGCACCATGTTATAGCTATCAAAAAAAAGCTGAATAACATATTTTAGCAAAATGCTCTAAATGCAATACTTTTTAATGCCTTAAAAATTATTTTAAAAAATCATAAAAAAATAGTTAAGATCCAGGTCTGATACTTACACAAGGGAATCTACTAGTGGTCTAGTACATATATGCAAGAAAAGAAAAAAAATCCCTGCAATAGTGAACGAGAAAATTGTGATAAAGTGTTGAAATTTTCACACTTTGGGTGGGGGTACCTCTCTTGTAATGGCTCTGGGGAACAGACGAACTGTAACAAATTTTATTGTAATTTAACTTTTTACAAGTTAAATACTTACCTTATCCTCACAAGTGCTTGTTTGGTTTTGTGGAGCAAAAACGTATCGACCGACAAGAATTTTTTAAGGAATATTCTTGTCACAAGAGGTGACCCCTTTGTCTGCGCATGTCCGCGCTTGCGCAGTAGTCGTTGTCGACAGACGAATGTCGAGAGTTCTTCATTGTATTTTTGGTCCCCAGAAAAATTATGCGGGGAGGTAGGGTGGGTTTATCCTAGTGAGGATAAGGTAAGTATTTAACTTGTAAAAAGTTAAATTACAATAAAATTTGTTACATTTTATTGCGTAAAATAGCCTTACCTTATCCTCACAAGTGCTTGAATACAACCATAACAGGTGGAGGGTATTTGTTTTGGCCACACTGTTAGATGATTGTCAGACAAGGGGTCACCAAATAAAGCACTGATATGAGGATAAGATAAGCTTCCATACCCCACATCTTAAGTTATATATTACTTCTGCAAGACAGATAAGTAATTTGCTACCCTCAACAAGAGATCCATGATGTGGTCGTCATTGTTGCTGCTGTTGCTGTTGTAGACAATTTTACAACAAATCATATAGCAGAATTAACCATCACCCAGTATTGGCCGGAGATGTCTGCATGACTCCCCAAACAAGATGTCATCATCTGGCAATGAGAATATCTCCAAGCAGGCAAACTGAACTGCAAAACTGCAGATATGGGGCTGTATGTAAATTAAGGCATATGTCAGTGACACAACACTTGTATAACTGGAGAGAACATAAATATGCGAGTCATATGAATAAGATGTATAAATACACAAAAAATTGACTACATGCTGAGATGAATCCACAAGACCCAATTTGTTCATGGACTGGTCATGGGATTGCCAAGCTACATCTTCGAGTAGAATGTAGTAAAGACTTGTGGGTCTTTCAATAACAAGAGTTTGATATCTGCTGAGGTAAGACCCCACTCTTGAAAACTAAAGAGGCAGCCATGGATGTAATATGTGTCTCAATGTATAGATTTTGAGAAACAGAATCAAAGGACTGGCAATCTAATCATGCATCCAGATTGATCCAGGAAGAGATAGCAGAACTCAAGATATCTCCATCAAGCCTTCCTTAAAAGATATGAGCAAGAGATTCTTCCCCTCCTTGAAGTACTTGTACTGTCTTGATAGTAACTAAGTACTGTAAGAGGGCAGAGTGCCACAACATCAGTCCAACGTCAGCTCAAGAAAGGTTTGTGAGCTGGAATGACCACTGGTTTGAGCCATCTGGGGCATTGTAAGCCAACTGATTCATGCTAAAAGGCAGGCGAAGTAGACTTTCCCTTTTCTCCAAGCAGTAGTCCTGTCCAAGAAGGATGTAAGTGCTGTAGGAGGACAACGAAGCATGTGTCCAGGCAAGTTGAGTTCAGGAATGATCTAGAGCTGAAGTGACCACTGGAGGCAATCTAGACCAACTGAGGCTAATAGGTCCTTGCTGAAAAGGTAGGTAGGAGGGAGAACTGTAAACTCCTTCCTATGAGGCTTGTGTCTGAAGGAGCCAAAGTCCCAGAATACACTTCCAATGGCATTGCAACAGTCTTGCAAGTCAAACTTTTTTAGACTGACCTCCTTTTAAAGGTTAATAAGGAGCCTTTTGTGAAAACCAACAGAAGCAAAGGCAAATCCCTTGATGCTGCACCTCTGTTAGCAGTGGGCTTCTCTCTATAACACTTGCAATAGGCCTATAAAGATGCAGGCTCAACTCCTGCACAAAAAATGTAAATGATCAGCTATGGCTGCTGCAAAGCCAACAATAGTGACAGGTTTCAGATTTTTGCAAGTAAATGGATAAAAAAAATCTGGTATATTTGAGACCGTAGGCTCTGAGATGGCCACCTTATTCTGTGGGTACCAGAGCTCAAAATGGCCCATCATGACTCATACATTCCAAGATGAGGGTCCTTGAGATGCCCTAAATCTCTCTATCCTTTGCCCAGAGAATGATATAAGAGATTCTGAGTGGTGTTAAGGTGCCAAGCATGAAGGTGCCAATGCAACAGATTTAGATGGTATTTCTGACTGAATGGCTGTTTTTGAGACCAGTGAAGTAGCTGTAATGGAGGTTTGGTTGAATGACTCACCAGACCCCAAAGCCAATGCATCATGGGCCACCAAGGGGCCACTACAATCATTTTGCACCTGGTGTTCACTTGTTCAATGACTTTTTGGAATAAGTGGTATAGGACAAAAGGCCTAGCAGTCCAGAACCTCCAACAAGATGTTTAATTCATCTATGTTCAGAGCATTTGCATCCGGGACTGGCAACATAGAATGGAAGTTTGTGACTCATATTGGTGGCAAACATCTCTACTATTGGTATTTGACAAACTATGTAAATCAAATAGAATATTAAAGATGAAGACTCTCCTGTCTGTATTATTTCGTTCTTTGTGGAGAGGCTGTCATGACATCTAGGCAACCCTGAATATATCTGGCTCATATGAGAATATTTCAAGGATTGCAGTAGGCCAAGATGCAGCATACCTGCATAAAACACCTATTGTTGATTTGTGCCAAACTTGCCCGTTGTCTAGAACCATAAAGGGAGTAAGAACCATTCTGTACATATTACTTTTGTCCCTTCTGTAGGGATCATTGAGTATGACATTTAAGTAACCCCAGAATATTTCTGTCTCTTGAGAGTATATTTCAAGGATTGTAGTAGGCCAGGATGCGCCAAACCTTTATCCCTTCTGAAGATATGTTGAGTATGACCTTTAAGCAACCAAGAATATGTCTGTTATGAGTATATTTCAAGGATTGCAGTAGGCCAAGCTGCGCCAAACTAGGAGGTATACGCCCCCCCCCCCCCCCCCCCCCCCCCCCTGTTTGTTCAGATAACCGAACACAGTGGTGTTGTCTGATGCTATCAGAATTCTTTTGTGTGGAATTTGTCTTGAAGGCTTTTAAGGGCTGAACACACTGCCTTCAGCTGTATGACCTTGAAATGTAATATATACATTTTAACTGTCCAAAAGCCACTGACTGTTCTGTTTTTAGATGGGATCATCAACCCTGGTTTAATGCATCTACGAAAATAAGGGAATTGTGCCCCTGTGTATAGAAAAGGCATCCTATTTCCCATTTTTTGGCATTTTCCACCACTGAATATACTTTTTCAGAAGGATTTGAAACAAGAATTCTCACAACTAGTGACTGGAGATATTGCCAGTTTTTCCTAGATATCACTGAAAGGCACACATAATAATTGACTCATTGGTATAGTCTTTTCCAAAGATGCCAGTATCCCTACCTTGGATATAAGCAACCTTGGGGTTGATTGTGATGAGATCGCCATGTCTTGAATAGATTCTCAGGTATTTAATTTATTCGAGGTAGAAAGAAATTTCCTGGTACCAAATGCAGTGGTAACCTAGGAAATCGATATCACGAAGCCCAGTTGATGAATAATTGGATGAGTTCTTTGGTTTGAACCCAATACTGGTGTCTTTTACGTACACTAAACAACCAGTAGTTTAGGTATATGGTGAAAGAAATTTCCTGATACCAAAATGCAGTGGTAACCTAGGAAATCGATATCACGAAGCCCAGTTGAAGAAAAATTGGATGAGTTCTTTGGTTTGAACCCAATACTGGTGTCTTTTACGTACACTAAACAACCAGTAGTCTAGGTATATGGTGAAAGAAATTTCCTGATACCAAAATGCAGTGGTAACCTAGGAAATCGATATCACGAAGCCCAGTTGAAGAAAAATTGGATGAGTTCTTTGGTTTGAACCCAATACTGGTGTCTTTTACGTACACTAAACAACCAGTGGTTTAGGTATATGGTGAACTCCTATTCCGTGAGACTGAAGAAAGAGTTTTGCTTTGAACTGATAGGTTTGACCGTGTACATTAAACTGAAGTAGATGTTGAAAATCTTGGTGAGTCGGTACATAGAAGAACGCATCTTTTGTAACCGAATTTCTAATAATTTCTGCTGTCTCCAGTTTAAATGATGCGACAAGCAGGTATTTATTGACATAGTAAACGAACTTCACTCGTGGGCAATGACCGTTGAAGTCGTAGTTAGAAATCAATTCAGGACACTGAGATCTATCACAGGTGGTCATTAGCCGAGTTTCTATACAAGAAATAAACTGCCATAGGAACCTGTAGTTCTGCAATTGTTGAGTGGATGAATCGCTTTCTTTTGAAGCATTTAAGCGGTATATTTAGTACTGTAGCCATGTTTTCCTGTCTGACGTCATCGCTTTGCATTGTGGGTAGTACAGGCATTGGTGAATTCGATCGGGGAGTAATTCACCAACTCCGTCTCAAGATTCGCACAACTCTGGGATGGCAATGAAAATCTCCCATCACTGCCAGTAACTTCTGCAAGAAGAGCCTCCATGGTGACTTGCATTAATGTAGCCACGTTCTTCTGAATCCCTCTCTCCTGGTAAACTAGGAAGAGTGGTACGATGATATCTTGTAGTTAGTAGGACAAAAATTACTGGACATAGCCCCTGTCCTGTATAAACCATGCAAAATACACTCGTGAAGGTTGGAAGCAAGGACTTCAACACCATATCTCAGCCAGTTCCAGTTCTTAGGCATTGATTGATCTTCGTTGAGTTTGCAGAAGAATTAACTCAAAAGTCACAGTATTCCTTCCATTGGAGACATGGTCATAGGAAGGTTCAATTCTTCAACAGGGCTGAAAAGACCAGCAGTGCACATACTGCCCCAAAGATGTCTGTTGGATCTTCATCTAAATCTACAGCAAATGAAGGTAACCTGTCCTTATTTTCATGTCTGAGAAGCAGGAAGTTCACTGTACCTGCTGGGAAGCAAAATAATAACTGCAAGGATCAGTGGATATGCTTCTGTAGTCGTTCTTTTGGAGGGAGACCTGTTATTGTACCAGAGTGGCGCTCCACCCACAGTAAAGAATCTACGACCTCCGTTGCAAATACAACTGCATTCTTTCTTCTTTGTTTTCGAGCATACGCTAATACTCATGTTATGCCATCAATTAGGGGACAATAAAGCAGTTTTCCACTGAAAACTACGGGAGCTCTTCTCTGCATACCTTTCATCGACACGGAGGTAGTTCCAGTCGAATAATGGGCGAGTACAGCCGAAGATATACACGTCTTCCACTGAAGACTTTACAGCAACATCTTCTTGCACATCTTATTCTGACCCTTTTCAGGACTAGTATAGGGATCGAGACCCATGTTGAGGATCGATATCGAATGAAAATTTAGGGTTATGGATCGATCGATATTTCAATATCGGGACCGTTATAAATTCACGAAAATATCAAAAGATACTACTTATGCATCAAAAATATATTTCTGCAATATAAAATTAAATAAAATGAACAAAACGTACATTAAACAAGAGTATTCTTGCTTTCCTGTGCACTAGCTGTCAGGTTTTGTATCCCTTCCGTGAAACAGGAAGTAGGTCACTGGCAATGTAAACAAAGATGGCGCCAGACTTGACCCCGTTTTGTTTCAGTTGTAAATGTGCCTTTTAAAGATTTTATACAATAAATATGCATTTAAGCAGTAAAATTGCCATTTTTTAAATAATTTTTGTGTTTGTTGTATGTTATTTCGATATTGAAATGCTGGTAGTGTGTGTCGATATCGGCAGTTCTGTGGGATGATCGATCGATATTGAAAGATCGAGCATCAATCCCTACACTATTCAGGACAAGGGAGGCAGAATAGTGGTAGTACCAGTCGAATAATGGACAACTACAGGTAGGTGCACGCTTGCACGCTTCAAAACTTCATAGATTTTCATCCGTGAATGGACGATAATAAGGAAAAGTACGTGTTGCTCCCATATCGACCAAAAATATAATGAAGAACTCTCGACATTCGTCTGTCGACAACGACTACTGCGCAAGCGCAGACATGCGCAGACAAAGGGGTCACCTCTTGTGACAAGAATATTCCTTAAAAAATTCTGGTCGGTCGATACGTTTTTGCTCCACAAAACCAAACAAGCACTTGTGAGGATAAGGTAAGGCTATTTTACGCAATAAAAAAACACATTTGTATGCCTTGAACAAATTTTCATCCTTGATAGTTAAGGGATCTTTTTTTAAAAAAAAACAGCATGTCTCTGGGTCTTGAAGTTGTTCATGTGGACGCCGCAGTGATGCCATAAAGTCAGCCTTCAATAGTGAACAAGAAAATTGTGATAAAGTGTTGAAATTTTCACACTTTGGGTGGCGGTACCTTGCTTTTAACGGCTCTGGGGAACAGATGAACACAGATCTGCATGAATTTTATGATTTATCATCCTCAATAGTTAAGGTATCTTTTAAAAGTAACAGCATGTTTCTGGGCCTTGTACCGAGATGTTCACATGTACGCCACAGTGATGCCATAATTAGCAGACATAAAAATGGTAGTGTGACCAAGGACCAATATATGATACAGGACCGTTTTAGTATGTCCCCAGTTGACCTTGAAGCAGGAGTCAAAGGTGAAATTTGACACTTGCAAAAGATTCGCAGGCCATGATTTCTTGTACATTCTTTTCATATTTTGAAGCCCTAGGAACAATTATAAAGGAGATACAAGACCTTTTCAGTATGATGACCCTTGGTTGCAAAAACTTGCACTTCAAAGTTGGATTTGTTCAAAATTAGGTAAAGCTGGTCTTTTTCAAATATTTACACAACCTCAAAGTCAAAGTAAGTGAACTGGTCCACAACAACTGTGAGGTAAGAATGTTCAAATAAATTGGCCAAACATTACCAGTGACATCAAATCTCACCCAGGAAAAGAAAACATATTTTTGGAACGGTTTTATTACATACAAATGAAACTGACATACAAAAGTAGAAAGAAATAAAACATCCAATATGTTTATATTTACAATTAAAATCCAGGAAACAGAGTAAACTGCTGAAGAATATGGATAAAAATAGCCAATAGTTGAGCTATATACAATTCCTTTTCTGAATAAACCATAATAGCTCCATGAATCACTGAATGGCACTGAACACACCACAATAAGACAGCTACCAGGCTACTGAAAATCACTAATATAAACATCAGATTACCATTACTGATATGACCTTACAAATAAAACTCTGGACTTTTCATGTTCAAACATTAAGTACTTGAAGAGGCAAATGTAACCTTATTCATTTATTGTGATCATACTAAACTGCTGGATGACTTTTAAGCCACACATATTTGCAGATTTTATATCTATTCTATTCCATAACATAACATGTGGCTGTTTCTGTAAACATGGCTTTTAAGTATTCTTTGACGTAGTTATTATTAAAAAATATTATTAAGTTGCTGACTCGATCTATCAACATAAGTCTTATCTCAAAGAATAACATGACACACCACTTATTTGTATACTACTATAAAGCAGAAAGAAAATATATCACTGTTTTTAGTGTAAATATAGTAAATAGAGATATAACAAAGCTTTTGAATACACACACTAAGCATGAAGTAATGATTAGAATTATAACCTTTTAAAAGCTATTACAACTATTTATATAATATCACAATTTATGACAGATTTTGTTTCATAATCTAGAACACATATTACCTGAAACCCACTTTGTACAAATTTAGAGGAAAAATATATCAGCTTAAATGAAAAATGGAATGAATCCCATTTGAAATTAAATTTAAAATGTTCAAATTATGAGGTACGTTTCTTGTTTCACAGTTCTATTCAACCTGAAATTTAAAAGTATCCTGTGTTTCACCGCTAAAAAAAAAAAGCATACACAATATCAAACAACTTAATATTTGAGCTCAAAAAAAAAAATGCAAATGAGAAGCATTAATACTTCTCAGATTCCCACAAACTTCAAAAATCAACTATGGGCAACAATATTGTTTTCAAAGCTGGAACCATACATTTCAAAGTAAATAATACAAACATCCTCTATTGTGTTGACTGTATTTAGAAGCAACATATTTACAATTGATTTAAGGAAAAACCAGGAATAGAAGAAATTAGATTAGAAATTTGTTTGACTTTTTTCAAATAGGATTATTATTGATTCTGAGAAATGCAATTTATATAATCACCTACAATATATACTGCAGAAGAATATGACAGAAAATTTAGTCCCTTGTTTATTACTTACAATTGTGAAAATCCTTCAATGTAGCTAGTTAAAAAATAGCCAGTCTCAACAGGCAACAGCCACAGCCTGCAGGTACAACTAAAATGGGCAATAACATTGAGATTTGGAAAATCTAAGGACAACTTTAGTTGTAAGAAGTACACAAAACCCATGAGATGTTGTCAGACATAAGAACTTTCACGTAGTTGAAGAAAGGAGAAACTGACATAATTTATCTGTTCATGATGCAAGTTCCAAGCCCAAGGGCCAAAATATAAGACATAAATGGCCGTTTTAGTATAATGACCACACTTGCCACCTGGACAGCGCAGGGAAGGACTAAAACCCCAGCCCATAAAGACTAGGATTAACAAACCTCAGTTAACTACATATTTTCAAGGAATATCACCAGGTATGAGATGTAATCATGGCACAAAAAATAGTTTTACACAACACAGACCTTGTGAATTATACACTATTTTAGAACTCTATAACAACACAACTCTTATGGTGATCACTAGATTATTTTTAAACTACACTGAAAACATGTAAATTTGCAACCTCCCTAAATGCCAGACATGAATAGCAAATTTTTATGAAATCTGATCACAAAGGCTTCCATCAATATTCATACGACTAGAATGTTAAAAACTTAAGTGAACATAGAATTCAAGCTTGAAAATCCAGATGATTTGATATGTGCGTAAATAGTATTAGATTGCAATGCACAAAAATAAAGTGTATTACACTGATAGACACATGTTTGAAAATTTTCTAATATGTAAAATATTGCCTTTAATGCGACTGTTAATTTAGTCACCTTTTACTTTCATGCAAAACAAACCATGTCCAATTGAAAGTTAACCATTTATACATACATTTTAGCTTTTCTCATAAATCTAAAGGATGAGCACACCTTTCTACTACAGGGACGTCTCATGACTTAGACATGTTTGTAGTTTCCCATAATAAGTTATAAACAACATAAGTACATAGCAAAGTGGCCACATGAAAACAGCCTTCTAAAATCACTTGGATTTTGAACTTATCTACATTTCCTGTGAATCCCATACAAATATTTTTAAGGTGTGACCAAGACAAACATGACATGACTGTTGAATGTTACAACATATAAAGTATCACAACAATAAAGCTGACTTCATGTCTGTAGCAAAAAAAAAAAAAAAAAAAAATACTGCCTAAATGCAATTCCTTGGCATTGTGAAATACAAACAACCTGTGTAGAATGTAGCTTTTGGAGTGTATCCTTGATTTATCTTCCATTTTCATACCCGGGAAACAAGTCTTTCAGAATCAAAGTGAGAGGTTTATTCTGAGTCATTTTGAAATCTTTTCCTAATTCCGTGCGGCAAGCAGGACAACTGTAGACTTCTGCTTTGAACGACCTGCTCAGGCATGACTGAAATGTGTCAAGACAGAACAATTACCAATAAATGCAAGTACACACAATTATGATTTAACAAATCTACCTTCAAGTAAGGTTATCATTAATCCAAAACTTTTCTGTGAAATCCTATTCACAGCGAACATTTTTTTATTATTATTATTTTTTTTGTAATTATGATTTTTTATACATAGTTTTATTTCAAAAGATTAAAAGATTTTCAAGCTCACCCAAATCTTTAAATAATTTAACCTTGAAAATTGCCAATTTTACAGCTCACAGTTAGGATTTGGAATTGTCACAATTATTTCCCCTCAGCTTAATCTCAACAAAGTTTACATTATATCAACGCTATTTTGAAAAGTGTTTAAAAATTTCTTCACTTCAATATTTCTATAAAATATGGTGTTTCAATAGTTGAACTTTTTCATGTTTTTTGTATATTTGAATAAATTTATGCAACACGATATCCTGTTGAAGGGTGAATACCTTGCAGGTGTTGTGGAGGCAGGGTGTAGTGATTGGCTGAAATACAAGGTCTTGGCAACAGATGCACAGAAACAGCTCCTCCACCTTTGCCAGGAATTTCTACAAAGCAAACAATATATTTACACAAATATGTGGAATCTCACAATTAAAGATATCCTTGGTTTTTATATGAAAAACTCTGTTTTAACTGAAAATCAAAGAAATTGCTTAAAAGGGATTCAACATGTAAGCACTTTACAATCACAGTTCCTGTGTAAGGATTAATGGTAATAAAATAATTACGGATAAATTCTCGAGATTACAAAATATTTTACTACAGCACACAGATGGCTTTGGATTGACAAAAAGTTTCCTTATAAACTTTTTACAACAAAATATACTACATACAGATCTATTGACCTATAATTTAAAACATTTGAACCAAACACCAACTACAGCAAACTATATTTAACATTTGAATGACGCCAAATTTTAAATACAAAAAACAATGCAACAAATTGCTGGAAACTAGTTTTTGACACCAGCTGTTGATTAAAATCTACTAACATTAACCAGAGTTCTGAGATGAAAATAAAATTTTAATTTATAGAGATCAGTTTTGAAAAAAAAAAAAAAAAAAAAAAAAAGAAAAAAAGAAAGAAAGAAGAAGCCAAAACTATAATACCTGGCCACCTTCCTTTGTCACTGCTATGGCATCTTGCCACACTTTTTCATTCACCGAATCTTCTTTGATGAGTTTTTTAATATCTCCAGCAATTTTATACGCCAACACTTTTGCTTTTTTCGGAGATGCTATGTACACACACAAACAACGAATACAGTTATCATTAAATTTGTAGAATGTATTTAACTATTTACCTTTTTCAAAGCCAAACTAGGGTTGTGACAGGACAAACCTTTTTTTTTTCTTTTTTTTTTTTTTGTAAATTGCACTATGTTGATAAAGAACAAACTAGAAAACTAGATATTCTTAAAACTATTTAAATGCTGCTCATCTTTGTAAATAACATGGACAAAATCATGTTTTCAGTTAGACTTGTCTACAAAAATGTTTAAAGAACCTTTTATTTTGATAAGTTTGTTCACATCACCTCCCATATTTTTTACTGGTACTTTTAGTTGGTAAACGCTATAGCTCTGATACTCTCACTGGTGTGCTTCTCCAAATGTGTAAATGAAAATTCTCACCTTCATGTTATGCCACATCAATAGTCTTTCTTCTGTAATAATGTGCTTTTATTATAAAAATATAAAATGTACCTCCCAATTTATTAAAATGAGAGACAGTTTAAAGAACCTAACCTCTTGTCAAAATTTAAGACATGAAACATTTTAAAAACAACACAAGATAAAATGCAAATAAATTTGAAAAGAAATAAAACTTTAAATTATTCTATTGTACAATTATTATTACAATATTAGACACAGACCTGGTTGATTTTCACTTTCACTTTCACTATCAATCTTCTTGCGCTTCTTGCCTTTACCCTTCTGTTTTGGTGTCTCCTCATTCTCTTTGGCTCTCTCCTCTTGTTTTTCAAGGTAGCCCTCAGGATACTGTGATGTAATACATTAGGAAAACTTCCCGAATATCATATACAGGAAAAATATATTACAAACTAGACCTACGCATTGGAGAACCGATGCAAATTTGTATCCACCAAAAAGACAACTCACCAAAGCCAATGAACCATCGTTTAACCTTGAGAGGGGCCCAAGGTCAAATCTGAAAACATCAGAAGATTCCCAGCCCACGACCTCCTATAAGTTGGTTTCATATTGCAAACCCCTAGGACCAATAATAAGCAAGTTATCAGCACTTTAAAGTTTGGCTATTGTCATTTGACCTTGAAGGAGGGGCCCAAGGTCAAATCTGACCACATCAAAAGATTCTTAGCCCATGATTTCCTATAGGTTGGTTTCACATTACAAACCTCTAGGACCAATAATAAGCGAGTTATAAGCACTTTTTAGTTTGGCTATCCTCGCTTAACCTTGAAGGAGGGGTCCAAGGTCAAATCCGACAACACCAAAAGATTCCTAGCCCAAGATTTCCTTATGTTGGTTTACCATCCCAAACCTGTACGACCAATAATAAGCGAGTTATAAGCGCTTTTAAGTTTGGCTATCCTCGCTTGACCTTGAAGGAGGGGTCTAAGGTCAAATCTGACCACACCAAAGTATTCCCAGCCCATTATTTCCTATAGGTTGGTTTACCATCCCAAAACTCTAGGACCAATAATAAGGGAGATATAAGCACTTTTTATGACCGACAAAGAAACGCCCGTGGCGGCCATCTTGTTTTTCAAAATGAGGCCAAAAATATTCCCAGTCAAGATTTTGTAATGAGGAACATACCCTGTGAATTTGATATCTCTACCTATAATACCATTTGCTCTCGAGGGCCACCAAAAGTCCTTGCTGAAAGTTGAAAAAATGCCCGTGGCGGCCATCTTGTTTTTCAAAATGAGGCCAAAAATATTCCCAGGCAACATTTTATGGTTATGAATATATCCTGCAAATTTGACAAGGCTAGCTATAATATTTTTTTCGTTAGAGCAGTAACGGTGAAATCTCTCTACACACTGTGGCGTAACGAAGTGAAATCCATAGTATCCACCGGAGAGCATACAATGAAGATAATGTTATACAAGTGTGAGGGATATATTTTTGCTCTGTGTGTCTAATGAAGGATTTTTACTTTTATTACATGCCATTTTGTATGATTTGTGGGTCAAATAAATCCATATTTAAAGAGAGAATGTGAAAAGGACTGACATTTGTACAGGGGTTCCAGTGAATATTGCCAGTGGATAACACAGGATGGCTTTTTCTGTAATTTGGCAGGACCAGTAGTACCAACGGTAAGAAGTATTAACACAATAAAATATGGCAAACTGCTATTTTAATAATACTGTATAAAATAATGGCCTACTCAAAGTAATTTTAAGATGCATAATCAAGAAATCTTTGGATGTACCTGCATTGTGAGACCCAAGTTTGCTATATTCTTTTTGCCAGCCTTGGTCCAAGGTGCAGGATTGGGGTCATCTCTTCTCAATAAGTACCTCCACACAATGAAGCCAGACTGACCCTTCTGTGGCCAGTATTTCACTACCTAATCAAAGGATTGTGAATAAATCAGATTAATCTAGAACAGAATTTCATTTTGTTTTTAATAGAACAGCATCTCCACACAATAAAGCATGAGTGTGCCTTGCGGACAGGAATTTTCAACCTTATAACAGAATCATAAAAAATAGCATCAGAGATGCCCGTACCCCACAGCCTAGGGAAATATTTTTAACACCATGAGATATAGAAGTACTGTATCAGTACAAAGTTCAGGATACTTTCAGAGTACTGTCAGTTATATAAAGGTCCAAACAATGTTTAAATAGAGAAAATAATGTTGAAGAGAAAGATAATGTATGTAAAGTTGAAGTATTAAAACAAGACAATTCAATAACAAGATGACAGCATTATTCAGTACTAAACATTACGACACTCTTTATCTACATTTGGCATGGCCGAATTATGGTTTGGATGTTTTGAATATTACCATGCATACAGAAGTGGTAATACATGCAATGAATGCTCATGTGTGATGTTGGAGCAAAATCTGTGGCTCACTTGATGAAATTCCATCTGTTACAATGGGAAGTTGTAAAGGTAAAATTCTTAATGAATTCTAATATGACTTTAACAGTGCTTAATCTGCACAAAAACACAGACCCAAAGGTGCAACAAGATTTTAAAGGTCAAGGTCACTACGACAAGGTCAAATCAAGGTCACACCATGATGCTGGACACCTACACCCCCTAACCAATGTCCCCACCAAACATCAACTTCCTACACCTTACGGTTTCTGAGATACAGCCCGGACAAGATTTTATAGGTCAAGGTCACTACGGCAAGGTCAAATCAAGGTCACACCATGATGTTGCACACCTACACCCCCAAACCAAGGTCCCTAGTAAGTATCAACTTCCTACACCTTACGGTTTCCGAGATATAGCACGGACAAGATTTTATAGGTCAAGGTGACTATGGCAAGGTCAAATCAAGGTCAGACCATGACGTTGCACACCTACACATCCTAACCAATGTCCCTACCAAGTATCAACTTCCTACAAATTACGGTTTCTGAGATACAGCCCGGACAAACTTTTTCCCTTAGGGGCTGTGGAGTAAAAAACAATGTAAATTCAATAGAATTTCATTATGGTGATGTACAGCTATAACCTTGGTTAACACTGGTGAAATACAGTACTTTTTGAAACAACAGATTCTATAATATATCCTACAAATTATAATGAACTGGTAAAAGAACTCACCTTGAAAATACCATCATATCTGTTTCCTTCCTCAGGAGCATAACTGGAATGTTTTCTACCTTTGCAGTTACGGACAACTCTGACTGGTTTTCCCTTTGTCCAATCTTTTGCTTCTGCTCCATTTTTATTGTCCAGAGTTGCTGCACAATTTTTTGCCAGAGCTCTAAATTAATGAAAATAGGTTTCTACATTTTTATTGCTTGTTAAAACTTTATACATTCTTTTTTTCTTACACACTTAACTTTTTAATAGTTTACAGTCTCTGGTCAAACACTATTAAGTACTCTACGGAAATCTGAAACTGATCCAGTGACACTGTGAATGATATATTGCTCTTTGTCCACAGTACCATTGATTTAACTCCATTAACTGCAAAATAAGAACCACCCCATAAATACAGCAATCTGTGCATCATATTCAACTTTTCATCATGTTGTTAATGGGGGGGAATTTGATTTCTCATTGAGCCCTCATTAAGTTTAGTGACAGCATTGAGCCCCGATTAAGTTTAGTGACAGGAAACAACATCCAATATGGTGACTCAAAAAAGTTTCTAGTTGTTAATTAACGGAGACTCCACAAATATCATACTTGTTCATCCTCGTCAGAGTCTGGTCACACGATTGCTCTGCAGTTCTCTTGTTGCCAGACAAGTCCCGCCCACCACTTCCTGTATATGTGAACTGGTCCCCATCATCTTCATCGTCCTCATACCCACCAGACAGGACGATTGAGTATGCACCCTCATCCTCACGCCCATGTATTCCTGCAACATGTGGCCTGTGAACACCTGCCTCACTCACCTGGATAAAAGTACATAGGTATTAATTAAAACAGAAACACACAGGTAAGAACTAACCTAGACAGTAGACACCAAGTGAGGTTTTAACTCTCACAGTGGCAAACAACTGTTAACCAAGGGACTGGAACCACCTGGCCAAATCAACTGACTACAAAACACAAACATTATAGCTTCATATGTCTGGATAAAAATGTCGGTCTCTGCAGCCAAGAGCCCCCAGCCCAAAGGTATAACTACATGTAAATGGGCAACAACATTGAAATTTGGGAAAATCTTAGGAACAACTTCAGTTGTAAGAAGTATACAGAATCCATGTTATGCGGTCTGATTAAGAATTTTATGTAATTGAAGAAGGGTGAAAACATATTTTCGTTCATGGTATGAGGGTTCTAATGACAGAAAGGGATCTTTCAATTTAGATGAAAGCCTATGATGATGCATAGATACACACATACAAATGCAACAGTAGTAACATGAATTTAATAGTGCCCCTTTTTAATCAAGACTGAAAAGTTTTTAAAGAAGTGCCATGGCAACCCAAATTAGATCCACACCTTGTTGGGGGAAACATATCCTGACAATTTGATGAAAATGCTTTCATGTAATTAGGTTAGGGTACGACCCATAAAGGCTGTGGTGAAAAGAGAAAAGATTATATTTTCACCTGTAATCTAAACTTCCATAGTGTCCCCACTGCTACACCTGGTATGGGTCCAAAATGATTGGGTGGGACTATTGTACACACTGCAGTCCTTCCTACACAGGCCATCCCCTGCAAATACAGCCATACACTTCACTACAATTTTCACTTATTTTTCTTGTTTGCAGCAATCTGCATTATGATAATCAACTTTAGGTACACACAAATAAATCAAATTAAAGTATCAAGGCATGTGACGAGGCTGGTAAAAAATCAACAAAGAGACTTTGAGTCACTTTATAATCATTAATTAAAAATTTAAACAAAATTCAGAAAAGCAGTAAATAGAAACTCTATAAAAGTAAACAATACCTTCCCCCAATCTCTTTTACAATCTCCAGTGACTGAGGCCATTTTAGCTTTCTTTTTGCTGGCTTTAAGCCTTTCACCCGTCTGCACAATTTCTCCAGCATCATTTTTACAAACTGGACAAAACCTGCAAGATCCACAATATTGCAAATTTAATGAGTAAATTAAATTTTTATAAGTTAATACCCTATCCAATGGACAATTGCTTTACCGGTCGGTGCGACCGGTCCCGCCAAACGCCAGAAAAAGACGTCCTGTATAGAATACCGGCAGGACCGGTCAGGAGAGTGCATTCGCCAGGTGGCGCATCGTACTTCCTCTTCCTGTCTAGACATCGTGACGTCATAGCATCTTTTTCGTGTCTAGTCCTAGTAAGACCCCTAGTAAGCTGATAGCGGGGCCGGTTGGGTGGGCCTTGCCTGTCCATTGGATAGGGTATTAACTTATAAAAATTTAATTTACTTATTAAATTTGCAATTTTATTGCGTTAATACATCCTATCCAATGGACAATTGCTGAATAACTACCGCTTGGTAGGCGGGTAAGCAGCTAGGGACTTCTGTGAACTCATAACAAAACAAAATAGAACAGGCCCATTTGACCTAGGGTCAGAGAACCCTGACAGGTCAAGGTCGGCCACCAACTCACCGGTTAACCGGGAGTCTACCAACGTTGTCCCCCCCCCCCCCCCCTTTTTTCTTTCCTTCCAGAGTTGGTTTGAGAAGGGAAAGATAGAGAGAGAGGGGCTGAGTTCAGTCCCAGAAGAATAAACAAGCAAGTCACAGTTTTTTTTTTTGTTTTTTTTTTTAATATAATATGTACATTCAACATATTTACATTATGTACATATTTAACATATTTACAATATGTACATATTTATATATATACAATATCTCCTCACTTCTGGGCCTGGTGGTGCACCTGTTTGGGCAGCCACTACAGGTCCCAGGTGGAAAAGCTCTGAGTCTGCCCAGGCAACATCCTTCAAATAAAATTGGGTGAAGGTGTTGTGAGATTTCCAGTGGCAGGCTGACAAGATCTGATCTAAGGAGATCCCTGATTGGAAAGCCTTAGAGGCAGCAAAGGCCCTAACATCATGGGCTTTAACCTGATGTAAGGTGAGGGCCTCCTGGTCAGAGAGCTCATAGCACAGAATCACAGTCTGTTTGATCCATGAGGAGATGGTGGCAGGTGAGATGTCTTTGTCAAAACCCTTCTTGAAGGAGACAAAGACTAAATCCTTATTCTGCCTGAGATCTGCAGTCCTGTCCAAGTAGTAGCGCAGGGCTCTAACTGGACATAGGGACCTGTCACCCTTGAGTGACCTATCCAGAGATGGTGCCAGGGCTGGAATAACCACTGGAGCCACACTATCTGGACCTTCCTTAGCCAGCTGGTTCTTGGACAGGAAGCTGGGTGAGGGGTACAAAGACACCTTAGACCAGTCTGACTGGTGTCTGATGTTCTTATGTAACCAAGCATGGATCTCACTCCTGCGTTTACCAGAACCTAAGGCCAACAAGAAAACAGACTTGAAGGTCAGATGTTTCAAGGAGGCCTCTTTTAGGGGTTCAAAGGGAGCCTTTGTCAGCTGGTGAAGCACCAGAGAAAGGTTCCAGGAGGGGATGCCCCTCCTGCCCTTGGGTCTGTCTCTATGGAAACTGTCCAGGAGACGAGTGAGATTCTCATCTTTGCTGACATTAATGGTCAAATTACCCAGTTTGTCAGCAATGGCTGATCTGTAGCCATCAATAGTGCCTGGCTGTAACTTCTTGTCCTGAAATAAGTGCAGGAGGAAGTCAGCAATGGCTTTCAAAGGTGGTGCCCTGAAGTCCACCTGATTACTGAGGCACCACTTTGTAAAAATGGTCCATTTTGCCTCATAGACAGATCTGGTTGATCTTCTTTGAGGAGCCTCAATTCGTGCTGCCACTGCCTCAGAGAAGCCCTGCTCCTTGATTGCTGACGCTCTAGGAGCCAGGCATGTAAGTTCAGATTTGACAGGTTCCTGTGAAGAACCTGGTTGAATGGCTGAGCTACCAGGTTTGGTATGTTGGGCAGGCACAGTGGGATTTGACTGGACATTGCCACTAGATCCCAGAACCAAGGCATGTTGGGCCACCATGGGGCAATCAGAATTATTCTGTTGCAAGGGTAGTCCTGTAACTTCTCCACCACTTTGCCCAAGATGGCCGCTGGTGGAAAGGCATATGGGTCCAGGTCCTCCCAGGAGAGGCTGAGTGCATCCACTGCCCAAGCCTGGGGGTCTGGCACCGGTGACACAAACTGTGGCAGTTTGTTGTTGAACCTGGTGGCAAACAGGTCCACTTGTGGCTGGTGCCACCTTGAGCATACAGCTTGGAATACTTCTGGATGAAGTGACCACTCTGTTTGAATGGTCTGGCCAAGCCTGGATAGCTTGTCTGCTATCACGTTCAGCCGGCCGGGGATGTGACGTGCCCTGAGGGTTATCTGCTGTCTGGTACACCAGGACAGGATTCTCCACAGTAGGGCACACAGTGATCCCGACTTCATCCCCCCCTCTTTGTTGATATAGGCAACCACTGTTGTGTTGTCTGTAGCTATCAGTACTGTCTTGTTGTAACAGAGGGTTCGAAACTCTTTTAGAGCTAGAAACACTGCTTTTAGCTCTAAGTGGTTTATGTGAAGCTTGCTCTCTGGAAGGGACCAACTTCCCCTTGCAGTGTGCTCGTCTAAGTGAGCGCCCCACCCTTCTTTTGATGCGTCTGTAAACATTTGCAGAGCATGTTTTAGAGGGTGTAATGGTTGACCTAGTAGCACATTGCTTTCCTCCAGCCACCACCTTAGATGGGGGTGGAGGGACTTGGGGACCGGGATCACCTTTTCCAGTGATTCTGGGACCCTCCAGTTGTTTTTCAAGTGCCACTGTATAGGTCTCATGTGTAGTCGCCCTAAGTGGACTTGCTTTTCTGTTGCTGTGAGAAGACCTATGAGGGACATGAATTGTCGGACCGGGCAAACCGGATCCGACAGTATTGATCTGATCTTGTCGGTCAAGGTCTGCCAACGTTCTCCTGTTGGTCTGACCTTGCCCTCTTTCAGGTCGAACCGGTAACCTACAAAGTTGAAGACCTGTTTGGGGACCAGTTCTGATTTTTCCTTGTTCACCAGCCACCCTAGTTCCTGACAAAGTGTGACCAGGGTTTGAGTATGCTGGAGACAAGTGTTGTGGGTAGAGGCTCTCACCAGCCAGTCGTCTAGGTACTGGTGGGTCCTTATACCCTTCTGAAGTGCCATGAGTTTGACCTCTTTGGCCACCACTGTGAACTCCATGGGAGCTGTGGATAGACCAAAGGGTAGGGCTTTGAACTGGTAAGACCGACCCTGGAGATGAAAACGCATGTACTTCCTGGACTGACTGTGAATTGGTATGTGGAAGTATGCGTCTTTGAAGTCTATAGATGTGACCCACTCCCCTGCCTGTAGGGAGGTTCTTATTGTCTCTGGGGTCTCCATCTTGAACGACTCTGTGTTTAAAAAGGTGTTCAAGGTGCTCAGATCCAGGATGGGTCTCCACCGGTTGTTGGGTTTGGGTACCAAAAATAGCCGGTTGTAAAAACCCAGTGAATTTTGGTTTTCTACCGGTTCGACTGCATCTTTGTTTATCAGCTGATACAGTGCCTCCACAAGGAAGGACTGTTTGGTTGGATGATGGTAGTTGCTTATTACAGTCGGTGACCTTGTCAAGTAGGGTCTGTACCGGAAGGGGAGAGTGTAACCCTCCCTCAGTAAGTTTACCACTTTTGGACTTGAACCCAAGGACTCCCATTTTTGCCAATACTGTTTTAACCTCGCCCCTACAGGAGGACCTATAACAGCATGTTGGGCATTGGTGACAAGATCTACAGAACACAAGTGACCTACACAAGAAACATTTTTCACATATTTTATTTCTGTGTAAATTTGACAACAGGTGGGATTTACGCCTTTCCTTTGTGGCAACCCGGTGACAATATGAGCATTTGCAACATGTGAGTCTACATTGAAATTTAAAGTCACTTTGCTGTTCTTGGAAACCACTGGTGCTGGGTTCAAGCCTCCCTGACCGGTGACATGTACAGAGTTCTTCTGACCGGTCACAGAATTTACATATTGATTGTCATTTATGAGGCTTGAACCCCTTGGCCGGCTTCTGGGAGAACGTTGAGGCCTTGCCACGACCTTTCCTGGCTTGTTGCTTGTCTTTAATCTGTTTCCAAGCCGGAAGGGTAGGTTTCCTGTCGTGGTGACTCGTAGATCTATCACTTGGAGGGTAAGGCCGGAAACGATTTTGTTGTCGGTGTGATGTACCCGACGAACGCCTCTCGTCATTTCTACTGATTTCCTCTTCAGCCTTGGTGATAAGCTGATCCGGGAACAAAGCGTTTAGATGTACTGGAGACGTTCTTAGGGCATTCACAGTGTCTTGCTTCACTCCCGCGTGTAGGTAGTCCAGATAGCTATCCCTGCGAGCTACAGTGAAGTTGGCCATGTTGATAAAGATTCCCTCGGATAGATCCTGCATGGTTCTGGCCATTGCTTGTGAGATTGACCGGTTAAACGTGGTCAGATACTCCAGTTCATTGACAGCTTGCTTCATCTTCTCTGATGACTTGCCCTTACTGTCGAGATGAAGAGTTTTGAGTTGAATGGCCATAGAGTCTTGAACTCTAGTCAGACACCTTGACAAACCAGCAGCCTGGTTACACATTATTGTCTGTTCTCTGGCTGCTCTTTCCCACCTCCTGAGTAGTTCTTGACTAAAGGCCCGGGAGGGTGGGGCAGTAGGTAGATTTCTTCTAGCCACCCTGCTGAATGAATGGTTGAGTTTTGCAGGATCCGGTGACCAGGTGCGTACTGTTGTGCTATCAGAGTCCTTCTCAGCATGCATCCCGTACCACCTTGAAGATCTGGGAGTTTTAATGAACTGATCTCTGAGGAGACCGGCATTGTCTGTATTTCTAGTTGGGTAGCCCTCTGTGAGTGTGAGGTTAAGACTGGACATCTTACGACACAACCAGTCGTCCACAGGAAGTTTCACCGACACTTTACCGGTTGGTCTAACACGTGCACCGGCAAAGGGGTTATCATCAGCAGTGGAGGACACAGTCTCGAACTCGGGAACCTTGTGCCAGTTCATAAAGCTTCTCACACCCCTCATGGTCTCCCTGTAGTTTGCCTCCTCAGTAGGTTCACTGTCAGGATCATCTTTGGAGACTTCCCTGTTTGCTGACCGGTCCCGGTGGATCTCATCATCCAGGGAACCGGTATCACTGAGCTGGTCAGCTTCACTATCAGAAGCTGCACTCACATCTCCCTCACCGGTTGGTTGAACTTCAGGGAACGAACCGGGGGCCTGAACAAGCTGGGTTGCTATCCCTGCACCGGGAGCCCCAAGGGGCTGGGTGGCAGTCTCCATCTCCTCTACAGCCTCACCGGTGACCTGAACAAGACCGGGACCGGATTTCTCTAAAGCCAGCTTGCTGGTAGTGGCACCAGTGTCAAAAAATGGCTTCTGGCTGGTAGTTACATCTGGAGCTGGTTTCACAACCGGTTCAACCGGTACTGTGAAAGTCTTGGCCAACAACATTGCCTCAAGACGGGAGAATCTTTCAGCCCACTTCTCATCCAGATGCTGCAAATCTTCAGCTGATGGTTTACTGCTGGAAGATTTCTTTTTACTGGCAGAAGGCTTAGGTGATTCACTACGCTTCGTCTTCTTCGTAGTAGGGGTAGAATGAACAGCCTTGACCTTCTCCACTTTACCCAGTACACTAACGTGTGCAGGGTCCACGAGAGTGGGAGCGGAGGAGGACGCAGTCGCCTTCTTGTCTTTCCTGTCTTTATAAGTAGGGGTAGACAATTGTTGAATCTGTTCAGGGTTAAACCCTCTACAGATAGCACATTCCTTCTTCTGAACGCAGGGGTCGTCGCCTAGCCCTTTGTCCCTACAACGTGCACACTTGGAGTGGGAGTCGAACCCAGCCATAGCGTGTCCGCATGAACCTCGTCTTTGTCCTGGAGATGACATAGTTGTAGATAATACTTCTAAATAACTTTAAAAGTAAAATAAAAGTGTTGCGTTCGGTGTAGAACAAAAAATTCGCTTGTCGAGAAAACACGTCTTCACTCTCCACGCGCCAAACGAAAAAGATGCTATGACGTCACGATGTCTAGACAGGAAGAGGAAGTACGATGCGCCACCTGGCGAATGCACTCTCCTGACCGGTCCTGCCGGTATTCTATACAGGACGTCTTTTTCTGGCATTTGGCGGGACCGGTCGCGCCGACCGGTAAAGCAATTGTCCATTGGATAGGATGTATTAACGCAATAAAAACTAGATTTTACATCTCAATTAAAAAATATGTTTTCTTGAATTGCATGACATGTTGACATGTGTAACTCTAGAATGATACAGGTCCGTAAGAATAGTTACTGGGAAAGTGGTAACATTTAACTGATTATATAGTACACTACTGCTGCACCTACAATATCTCCGACATTGAATTTTTGTATTTACCATTCATCATCGTCAGGGAGATTCTCTAGAGGCGGTGTCAAACACCAGATATGATAAGCGCCTTCACACTCATCACACAAGATCTGCTTTTCCGGAGATTCTTTGCCACCACACTTCCTACATGCACACTCCTTGCACTTCTTGTTGGGTTTATCTTTACAGAATTCACAATCAGGTTTACTTGCTCCTGGAAAACATACAAATATGTGTAACCTATCTCTGCAGAAATAACACAAACCAAAATATATTTAGCATTTCCCTACACTGCAACATACATAGTACTTTACCATTCTGCCTATTTTATGAGATTAAATACGTTGAATACACATATAATTTCCACCTTTTTAATCAGTAGTTTCCTTATGTTTGGTAAACATTTAAACAAAATAATTTCATTTTAAATTGGACCAATTACAGGGGTTAATTCTACTGGGCACCGCCATCTTTGATGTTGTTCTTTGTCTCAGATCAGAATAGATCTGTCATGGTAACCTCACAGGATGAATCAGGTCTGGATATATAAAGAGAAATCTGTAAGACTTATATGAGTGAACTCTGCCTACTTTTGACTGGGCTCTGTTCTGCAGCTTGTGGGTCGGTGAGCTTGTTCAGCTGTGTTCCGGGACATTCCAGTTCCATCATGTCCCACCAGTACATGATCACACAATCCTCCACAGCAACTAATTCCTTACTACAGCACAGATGCAAACTACATGTACATGGAACAGTTACATGGAATGTAAAAGGAATACATTAAGAGTCTTGCAACATTTAATGACATTTATTGCAATGGATTCATCACAAAACCCTAGGATTATGTAAAACTTTAAAAAGCTTGAAATTAAATGTCTATATGAATCTCTTATTCATATAATAATAAGTTCTTTTGAATCAACAGTTTAATACTGCAATTAAACACATAAAAAATAGCCAGCCTTGGCAGGCAAGAACCCTAGTCCCAGGTACAGCTAAATGACCAACAACACGGAGATTTGGGAAAATCTTATGAACAACTTTTGTTGTAAGAAGTATAGAGAACCCACAAGATGTTCTACAAAAGATTCACAGGCCATGATTTCTTACAAGCAGTTTTCATATTTTGAAACCAAAGAAACAATTATAAGGGAGATATAAGGCCCTGATATGATGGCCCTTGATATGATGACCCTCCTATTTGGCATTAAAGATGTGACATGGCAGCCATTTTGTTTCCAAAACAAGGACACAATTACTCTGAGGCAAGCTTTCCTATCCATTTGCATTTTGAGCAAATCTGATTAAGCTAGCTTCAATATTTTAAGTTACAGAAAACATTAAAGATTTTAGAACAAACTTTAAGACCCGAAAAGTTTTAAAGTGTTGCCATGGCAACAGTTGCCCCTGGATACCCCCCAAAACCAAATCAGCTGTAGATCCTCTTGGGGTAAACATATCCTGAAAATTTAGTGAAAAATCTGTGCAGGGGTTTAGTCTGTGGCACACCCACAAAGTTTAAGACCTGAAAATCTTAAAAGTGTTGCCATGGCAACAGATATTACTGGATACCCCTAAAAACCTAACCAGCTCTAGATCCTCTTGGGGTAAACCTATCCTGAAAATTTGGTGAAAATCAGTGCAGGGGTTTAGTCTGTGTAACACCCACAATGTTTAAGACCCGAAAATCTTAAAAGTGTTGCCATGGCAACAGATATTACTGGATACCCCTCAAAACCTAATCAACTCTAGATCCTCTTGGGGTAAACATATCCTGAAAATTTGGTGAAAATTCGTGCCGGGGTTTAGGCTGTGTAACACCCACAAGCTTTATGCCCACCGCTGTCGCCGCCGAACGGACGGCGCAGGGGACGACTATAACCCCAGCCTTTATCACAGTTTGTGAATCACAAAATGTCAAAGAACACTCTACATCATTTCAAACACCTTATGCATATTACCAAAACTTATTTTGTAAGTAAATAAAGCATAAGCAGCTTTCACATTGGGCATTTTGAGATGAGAAATACATTTTATTAATGACTGGTATGCAAATACAAATCAAAATTTAATTTCTCCAATGATTTTCAATCTTTGCTCTGGAAACCACTTTTTCAAAGCTTTTTCTTGGCTATATATTACAAGAGATATTTCACAAACCCAATAAAGAGAGTAGCTTTAATATCTTTGATTGTTCTTGTGACTCTTTTCTCGGTAATTGTGGCATCAAACCAATATCCTCGTTGTTTGGGTTCATCCATATTGTAACATACCAGCAATCTGTCACCAACCTACAAAGAAGCCACTATGTTAATCATAAAATGAACTGTTAACATATTTTTTTTCTTATGCAAATAACACTACCAGTTTTAGCTATGTTTCCACTAAACACCGGCCAATTTTACAATTAAGTTGAATAATCGGATGACATATCAAAACTGTGTTCTAATTTTTCAATACCCAGAAAGAGTTTTCTGAAAATTTTTAATAATGTCAACATTAAAGATCACATTATTTTAGAACCGGTCTGTGCCGACAGGTACAGCATATGTCCATTAGGTCGAATATATTAACACAATAAAACATAATTTTTTTCACGCACTTAATCAATAGATAACATGAAAAAAGTTTCTCAAGTTAATTGAAATCAGATCTTTACCTGTACTTTGTCAGCTGGTTTGATTTTTCTGGCTCTTGGTCTCACATCTTTAACTTGCAATTTAGAAGGATCATCATCTTCATACCTACAATTTAATACACAATTTAACTCATAAGAATGTTTTTTATTTACATGGCTGCCAAAAACAGTGAGGACAAGTAGTATTATTACAGAGGGTGTGTACTACATTTTTCACTCCCATAAACGTTAAAAGTCCCCTTGTGATGTCATAAACTGTGTGAAACATCATGTCAGGATAGAACTACAGTTGATATAAGCATTTTGTACACGAGGCCTGAGTTACATACATAGTTTCCCTTAATGTTTTTAGTGTATTTATAAATTTCATATTTTACAAATAAATGTATGTCCAAGTAAATATGTGTACAATTATTTAGAACATTAAAAGTATCCAACCAATGTCAAATCACCAGTAAAAGAACAAATTTTGTAAACCTACCATTTCATGGAGAATTTTTTTTACTGCCACCATGATATTTAAGGCCAAGCTAATTTAAATCACTATTATACAATTACAGGAATTTTTTTTTTCCGAACACAATTTTTGTGTTGGCTTTCATTTTAAAAACTTTCCTGGACAAAACATCCTCTACTTGTACAATATATATTTGTGTTGACAAGTTTAAAATAGGCTTTGAAGACACATCAAACATACATACCATACCGTTGACCTAAATCTTTACAAACTCTTCTATACCATTGTTGTGGGCAATATCAAATATCTTAGTAACGTAAACATACTTCTCTTCATATTTACATTACAGGACAATAAGAAGCAATCAGTGCCCATGAAAGGGCTCTGTGTCAACTGACTGCGTGTTTTGAGTTTCAGAGTAGAAGTGAAAGAAGGTCACAAAGGTTGTGCCCTGCAAATGGTATTCACAAGTAAAGTTAGCTGTTAAGGTGTAAAAAGTAGGTGGAAAACATATTTAAACAAAATACTGTAAATGCAATAGTTTTCAAGTTACAAGTGATTTAATCAACAGTGATAATCTCCAATTAGCTTTTGCTCAGCTTTGTACTGAGCTACAGGTCTGCAATTATACTACGTTATAGCTGAGTGAAAGCAGGTGAATCACAGATTTAAACCAAATACTGTAAATGCACTAGTTTTCAAGATACAACGGATTTACTCAACAGTGAGAACCTCAAAGTAGCTAATGCACATCACCCAATGAGCTACAGGTCTGAAACTTTACTATGTTATAGCTGTTCAAAAAGTAGCTGAATAACTTATTTAAGGGAAATTCTCTAAGTGCAATAGTTTTCAACTTACAATTGATTTACTCAACATTGAAAACCTGAAAGTAGCACATTTACACAAAATACTGTAAATGCAATAGTTTTCATGTTACACCTGATTTACTCAACAGTGAGAACCTTGAAGTAGCTATTGTTTAGCTTTGCAATTAGCTACATGTCTGCAATTTTACTATGTTATAGCTGACCCAAAAGTAGCTGAATAACATATACCTACAAAATTCTCTAACCGCAACAGATTTCAAGTTACAAGTGATTTTACTCATCATGGAAGGTACTGAAAAGTCAGAAACTATTACTCACTTAGCTATAAACATAAACTCCCAATTTACTCACCATGTTGTAGCTACAAAAAAAGTAGCTGAATAACATATTTTTAAAAAATGCTCTAAATGCAATACTTTTCAAGTTATAAGTGATTTAGTGCATGATTTCATTAATTTTAATGCATTAAAAATTACTTTAAAAACTAGAGATTGCGTCTCGACGCAGTGTATCCCCGGACAGGACATAGTTAAGGCGTGAATGTCGGTCTTGAGCCTGTTTCCTGGAGCACCAGGTCAGGATTCTCCATAGTACCAGATTACTCCCAAAAGCTAATCACTAGTTCTTTCACTTATATCTGTCTTTTCATGGATTCAGAAGATCCATATAGTGATCCGGCTCACTTCCAAAATTCAATCATTTCATCCTTTTACCTTTTCAGACATATTCTAAAAATTTCATCAAAATCCGTCCATAAATTTTTTAGTTATCTTGTACACAAACACATGTGGCAGCCTGGATCCACATGATCCAGACAGTGATCCAAACTACTCTCAAAAACTAATCACTTGTTCTTTGTCCCATTTAAGACATTTCCTGAAAATTTCATAAAAATCCACCCATGACTTTTTGAGCTATTTGTCTTTAAAAATTACATTTCTTGGATCCAGAAGATCCAGATAGTGGTCCAGATCACTCACAAAATTGAATCATTTCTTCCTTTTACCACTTCTTCCTTTTACCATTTGTAACATATCCTAAAAATATGAAAGTCCATCCCAAGATTATGTGGCAGCCTGGATCCAGATGATCCAGATCACTCCAAAAATTTAATCACTTGTTCCTTGTACCATTTAGGCCATTTGCTGAAACAATCCATCCATAACTTTTTGCGGTATCTGTCTTTAAAAATTACATTTCATGGATCCAGAAGATCCATACAGTGATCCGGATCACTTCCAAAATTCAATCATTTCATCCTTTTACCTTTTCAGACATATCCTGAAAATTTCATCAAAATCCGTCCATAAGTTTTTGATTTATCTTGTACACAAACACATCTGGCAGCCTGGATCCAGATGATCCAGATCACTCCCAAAATCTAATCACTTGTTCCTTGTCCCATTTAGGACATTTCCTGAAAATTTCATAAAAATCCACCCATGACTTTTTGAGCTATTTGTCTTTAAAAATTATATTTCATGGATCCAGAAGATCCAGATAGTGGGCCAGATCACTCGCAAAATTGAACCATTTCTTCCTTTTACCACTTCTTCCTTTTACCATTTGTAACATATCCTAAAAATATCATCAAAATTCATCCTAAAATTATGTTGCAGCCTGGATCCAGATCACTCCAAAAATGTAATCACTTGTTCCTTGTAGCATTTAGGTCATTTGTTGAAAATGTCATCACAATCCATCCATAACTTTTTGAGGTATCTGTCTTTAAAAATTACATTTCATGGATCCAGATGATCCATATAGTGATCCGGATCACTTCCAAAATTCAGTCATTTCATCCTTTTACCTTTTCAGACATATCCCGAAAATTTCATCAAAATCCGTCCATAAGTTTTTCAGCTACATTGTACACAAACACATCTGGCAGCCTGGATCCAGATGATCCAGACAGTGATCCAGATCACTCCCAAAATCTAGTCACTTGTTCCTCGCACCATTTAGGTCATTTGCTGAAAATGTCATCACAATCCATCCATAACTTTTTGCGGTATCTGTCTTTAAAAATTACATTTCATGGATCCAGAAGATCCATATAGTGATCCGGATCACTTCCAAAATTCAATCATTTCATCCTTTTACCTTTTCAGACATATCCTGAAAATTTCATCAAAATCCGTCCATAAGTTTTTGATTTATCTTGTACACAAACACATCTGGCAGCCTGGATCCAGATGATCCAGATCACTCCCAAAATCTAATCACTTGTTCCTTGTCCCATTTAGGACATTTCCTGAAAATTTCATAAAAATCCACCCATGACTTTTTGAGCTATTTGTCTTTAAAAATTATATTTCATGGATCCAGAAGATCCAGATAGTGGGCCAGATCACTCGCAAAATTGAACCATTTCTTCCTTTTACCACTTCTTCCTTTTACCATTTGTAACATATCCTAAAAATATCATCAAAATTCATCCTAAAATTATGTTGCAGCCTGGATCCAGATCACTCCAAAAATGTAATCACTTGTTCCTTGTAGCATTTAGGTCATTTGTTGAAAATGTCATCACAATCCATCCATAACTTTTTGAGGTATCTGTCTTTAAAAATTACATTTCATGGATCCAGATGATCCATATAGTGATCCGGATCACTTCCAAAATTCAGTCATTTCATCCTTTTACCTTTTCAGACATATCCCGAAAATTTCATCAAAATCCGTCCATAAGTTTTTCAGCTACATTGTACACAAACACATCTGGCAGCCTGGATCCAGATGATCCAGATCACTCCCAAAATCTAGTCACTTGTTCCTCGCACCATTTAGGTCATTTGCTGAAAATGTCATCACAATCCATCCATAACTTTTTGAGGGATCTGTCTTTAAAAATTACATTTCATGGATCCAGAAGATCCATATAGTGATCCGGATCACTTCCAAAATTCAATCATTTCATCCTTTTACCTTTTCAGACATATCCTGAAAATTTCATCAAAATCCGTCCATAAGTTTTTGATTTATCTTGTACACAAACACATCTGGCAGCCTGGATCCAGATGATCCAGATCACTCCCAAAATCTAGTCACTTGTTCCTCGCACCATTTAGGTCATTTGCTGAAAATGTCATCACAATCCATCCATAACTTTTTGAGGGATCTGTCTTTAAAAATTACATTTCATGGATCCAGAAGATCCATATAGTGATCCGGATCACTTCCAAAATTCAATCATTTCATCCTTTTACCTTTTCAGACATATCCTGAAAATTTCATCAAAATCCGTCCATAAGTTTTTGATTTATCTTGTACACAAACACATCTGGCAGCCTGGATCCAGATGATCCAGATCACTCCCAAAATCTAATCACTTGTTCCTTGTCCCATTTAGGACATTTCCTGAAAATTTCATCAAAATGCACCCATAAGTTTTTGAGTTATCTGTATTCAAAAATTATATTTCATGGATCCAGAAGATCCAGACAGTGATCCAGATCACTCGCAAAATTGAACCATTTCTTCCTTTTACCACTTCTTCCTTTTACCATTTGTAACATATCCTAAAAATATCATCAAAATTCATCCTAAAATTATGTTGCAGCCTGGATCCAGATCACTCCAAAAATGTAATCACTTGTTCCTTGTACCATTTAGGTCATTTGCTGAAAATGTCATCACAAACCATCCATAACTTTTTGAGGTATCTGTCTTTAAAAATTACATTTCATGGATCCAGAAAATCCATATAGTGATCCGGATCCCTTCCAAAATTCAACCATTTCATTCTTTTACCTTTTCAGACATATCCTGAAAATTTCATCAAAATCCATCCACAAGTTTTTGAGCTATATTGTACACAAACATATCTGGCAGCCTGGATACGGATGATCCAGACAGTGATCCAGATCACTCCCAAAATCTAATCACTTGTTCCTTGTCCCATTAAGGACATTTCCTGAAAATTTCATCAAAATGCACCCATAAGTTTTTGAGTTATCTGTATTTAAAAATTAAATTTCATGGATCCAGACAGTGATCCGGATCACTCCCAAAATTTAATGATATCTTCCTTTTACCATTTTGGACATATCGTGAAAATTTTATCAAAATCCATCTGTCAGTTTTTGAGTTATCTTGTTCACAAACAAACAAACAAATAGAGGGCCAAAAATGACCCTCGGTCAGGTACTTTGGCGGTCAGTGGATGACCTTAAATGAAGATCTGTAACCAGTAAGCCTGGATGCTGGTACTCCATCGTGTACTCAACCTCCAAAGCCATTTTCAATAGTTTCCATGCAATGTAGTCAGCATTAAGTGTGAAAATATCTCCAAATTTGCCAAAAATGACCCTTGGTCAGGTACTTTGGCGGTCAGTGGATGACCTTAAATGAAGATCTGTAACCAGTAAGCCTGGATGGTAGAAGTCCATCATGTACTCAACCTCCAAAGCCATTTTCAATAGTTTCCATGCAATATAGTCAGCATTAAGTGCGAAAATATCTCCAAAAAGGCCAAAAATGACCCTCGGTCAGGTACTTTGGCGGTCAGTGGATGACCTTTAATGCAGAGCTTCAAGGTCAAATTTCTGCATGCTTACAGAGGACATATATATGTATTATATATACCAGCCATAGGATGATCTGACTTTCTGTATGGGAGAACTGGGCCAAAAAGTGAAAAAAAATGGCCAAAATCTGACCTTTAAGAGGCCACCAGTGACCTTGAGATTGAAGGTCAAGGTCACAAAACAATAGCGTTCGTGGCATTGCCCATATATACCCACATACCAAATTTGAAAGTTCTAACTAAAATATTTTTTAAGTTATCGCGTCCAAAAGGAAATCTCTGCGGCGGCGGCGTGACCGTACTGAATCCTAAGTATCCCCGACTTTCGTCCGGGGATACAATTAATAAAAAATACTTAAGAGAGATCATCGCCTGATACTCACACATGGGAATTTACTTGTGACCTAGTACATATATGCAAGATAAGAGGGAAATCCTTGAAATAGTCAATGAGAAAATAAGTGATTTATTGCATGATTTCATGAATTTTAATGCATTAAAAATTATTTAAAAAATTCATAAAAAAAAAAAAAATAAGAAAGATCCAGGCCTAATACACAAGGGAATCTACTTGTGGACTAGCACATATATGCAAGATATGAGAGTAATCCCTGCAATAGTCATTGAGAAAATTGTGATAAAGTGTTGAAATTTTCACACTTTTGGTGGGGGTACCTCATTTGTAATGGGTGTAGCAAACAAGACAGATTTGCATGCCTGGAACAATTTTTCATCCTCGATAGTTAAGGTATCCTTTAAAAAAAAAACAGCATGTCTCTGGGCCTTGTAGTTTTGGAGAAGTTATTCACGCAGACGCATACTAGTGTAGGGATTGGTGCTCGATCTTTCAATATCGATCGACCATCCCATGGAACTGCCAATATCGACACATACTACCAGCATTTCAATATCGAAACCACATATAAGAAACAGACAAAATAAAATAAACAGAGTAATTTTACTGCTTAAATAAACATTTATTACATAAATGCCTTAAAAAGCGCATTTACAACCGAAATAAACTGGTTCAAGTCTGGTGCCATCTTTGTTTACATTGTCAGTGACAACTTCCGGTTTCACGGAAGAGAAACAAAACCTGACACCTAGTACACAGGAAAGCATGAAAACTCTGATTTGATTGGATTTTTGTTTGTTTCATTTTATTTTATATTGCAGAAGTAGAAGAATATGTTTTGATAATTTCGTGAATTAATATGTGCATGTTTTCAAAGAACCTGTATTATCGCCCACGGCTTACGTTAACGGTCCCGATATTGAAATATCGATCGATCTACAACCCGAAATTTTCATTCAATATCAATCCTCAACATGGCAGTCGATCCCTATACTAACGCGTACGCTTACGCCCACGCTGCATAGTGACGACATAAAAAAGGTGTGCAACCTCTCTATTATTGCAAGACTTGTACAGGTAGCTGTTTAAATGTATTCAAAATCTTCTCAACTAAACCCCCAAAAATCTACTCCTCCCCCATCTCCCAGATTTGCCATAGCATTCAAAACACTTTAAAGCTCCAATCACAATAATTAAAGAGATACAAAATATTTAATCGTTTAAGTTCACAGAATTGACCTCAAAATGCAAGAAGTTGCTGAGGGTGCAAAAGTCGAATCACTAGGTCTGAATATCCTTAAAAAATAATTCAATGAAGATTTATAGCATTTGTGACAAAAGTATTGTCCATACACTGGCGAAATTCAACTTTATGACCCCAGCTGGACCTTCAGGGTGGGGCTCAGGGCAGCTAATCCGATTTACCTATTGGAAGGCCATGGTTTCCTATTACTTTCCAATATTTTCAAAAGTTCTTGATCCCACAAAATAAAGAGACATTTGACATTTTATGAATTTCTTTTGCCTGTATACACATATCAAAGAAGCCAGATTTTGCTGATTTTTAGGTAAATTTAACACAAGGGTGTACCTTTTGAAGCTTTTTCAATTTCATACCAATTTTTTCATATTGCACTAACATACTGAAACTGGTTAAGATCCTTTATGTGAGTAAATATAGAAATTATGTGACCAAGGGTCACTTTTTTTTAAACCAAACAATAATTCATTATGGCCAAATTGATCTTAAAGTCAACTTAAAACTAGACAAAAGTTTTTGTACACAAAAACAAAGCGTCCCTACAGCTTTTAAGCTTTATATGAAATGCTAAAGGACTAATGTGAAGAGGTAAATGTTATTGGTGAAGAGAAATGTTCGTGAAAAGGACCATGTTAGGATCACAAGAGTAACCTTAAAACGAAAAAAACACTCAGTGCCTATGAACGGGTTCTGTATCAGCTGACTGTGTGTTTTCAGCTGCAAAGAAGAAGAAGCACTTTAAAGTTTGGCTATGCTTGTTTGACCTTGAAGGAGAGGCCCAAGGTCAAATCTGACCACATCAAAAGATTTCAAGCCCATCATTTTCTATATGTAGGTATACCATCCCAAACCTCTAGGACCAATAATAAATGAGTTATAAGCACTTTAAAGTTCCTATCCTCGTTGGACCTTGAAGGAGAGGCCTAAGATCAAATCTGACCACACCAGAAGATTCCCAGCACATGATTTCCTACATGTTGGTTTACCATCCTATACCTGTAGGACCAATAATAAGTGAGTTATAAGCACTTTTAAGTTTGGCTATGCTCATTTGACCTTGAAGGAGAGGGCCAAGGTCAAATTCGACCACAACAAAAGATTACCAGCCCTTAATTTCTACATGTTGGTTTACCATCCCAAACCTCTAGGACCAATCATAAGCGAGTTAAAAGCACTTTAAAGTTTGGTTATGCTCATTTGACCTTGAAGGAGAGGCCCAAAGGTCAAATCTGACCACACCAGAAGATTCCCAGCACATGATTTCCTACAGGTTGGTTTACCATCCCAAAGCTCTAGGACCAATAATAGCCACTTATAAGCACTTTTATGTTTGGCTATCCTTGTTTCACCTTGAAGAAGAGGCCCAAGGTCAAATCTGACAACACCAAAAGATTCCCAGCCCATGATTTTCTATATGTTAGTATACCATCACAAACCTCTAGGACCAATAATAAGCGAGTTATAAGCACTTTTATGTTTGCCTATACTCGTTTGACCTTGAAGAGGAAGCCCAAGGTCAAATCTGACCACACCAAGAGATTCCCTGTCCATGGTTTCCTATATGTTGGTTTACCATCCCAAAGCTCTAGGACCAATAATAAGCGAGTTATAAGCACATTTATGTTTGGCTATCTTCGTTTGACCTTAAACGAGGGGCCCAAGGTCAAATCTGACCACACCAGATGATTCCCAGCACATGATTTCCTATATGCTGGTATACCATTCTAAACCTCTAGGACCAATAATAAGCGAGTTATAAGCACTTAAAACTTTGCCTATCCTCTTTTGATCTTTAACGAGGGGCCCCAGGTCAAATCTGACCACACCAGAAGATTTCCAGCACATGATTTCCTATATGTTGGTACACCATCCCAAACCTCTAGGACCAATAATAAGCGAGTTCAAGGCTTAATCGTAGTAAATTTTTTATGAACTTATAATCAATCGCCCGTCAATCGCTCAATTATGGCCCGATTGATCCCAATATCGACTGGCGCCTAGATTCCTCTGTCAGGAATGTGCCTGATTGGCTCCTTAAGATACAGAGATTCAACAAGCAACACATACAATGCATTCAAATGTTTAAAGTTACGGGATATAATAAAATTCAAAACATGTACTCATATTTTCAAAGCTGATAGGAATTTGATACCACCTAAACTAATGGAACGATATAGATATGTCAAGCATGTTCATAACTATAATACAAGGAACTGTGGAAACATTTATCAAAATATCCCCAAAACTTTCCAGAAAAGTAGATGTCCTAGTATTATAGGGGTTAAACTGTACAATCAAATTCCATCACATGTAAGATTGTTGCCATCTATAATAAGCTTCAAAAAGAGATTAAAAGAAGAATTCCTCACTAAATATAAACAAGAGGAGAGTGCCCGTGAACGGGCACTGTGTCAGCTGACTGAATGTTTTTGATTTGTGATGGTGATAATGAGAGGAAAGCATAATTATCAGGGAAAGGGCTGTACAGAAATACAGTAAATGGTAACTGAACACATGTTCGAAAAATATTCCGAAGCTGACAGAAGAAAACGACAAAAAAGTTGTGCCCTGCAAATGGTATTATGAAATAAAGTAACAAGGTAATTGTTTAAGGGTAAAAAGTAGGTTAAAAATATTTAAAGAAATACTATAAATGCAATATCCTCGTTCCACCATGAAGAAGGGGTCCAAAGGTCAAATCTGACCATACCAAAAGATTCCCAGCCAAAGAATTTAGGATGGTTTACCATCCCAAACCTGTCGGACCAATAATAAGTGAGTTATAGGCACTTTTTAAGTTTGGCTATCCTTGTTTGACCTTGAAGGAGGGGGTCCAAGGTCAAATCCGACCACACAAAAAAATTCCCAGCCCATGATTTCCTGTAGCTTGTTTACCATCCCAAACTTGTAGGACCAATAATAAGCGAGTTCTAAGCAATTGTAAGTTTGGCTATCCTCAACTGCCCTTGAAGGAGGGGTCCCAGGTCAAATCTGACCACACCAAAAGAATCCCAGCCCATGATTTCCTATATGTTGGTTTACCATCCCAAACCTCCAAGACCAATAATACGCGAGTTATAAGCACTTTAAGTTTGGCTATCTTCGTTTGACCTGGAAGGAGGGGGTCCAAGGTCAAATCCGACCACACAAAAAAATTCCCAGCCCATGATTTCCTGTAGCTTGTTTACCATCCCAAACTTGTAGGACCAATAATAAGCGAGTTCTAAGCAATTGTAAGTTTGGCTATCCTCAACTGCCCTTGAAGGAGGGGTCCCAGGTCAAATCCGACCACACCAAAAGATTCCCAGCCCATGATTTTCTATAGGTTGGTTTTCCATTCGAAACCTCTAGGACCAATAATAAGTGAGTTATAAGCACTTTTAAGTTTGGCTATCCTCATTTGACCTTGAAGGAGGGGTCCAAGGTGAAATCCGACCACACCAAAAAATTCCCAGCTCATGATTTTCTATAGGTTGGTTTTCATTCCAACCTCTGGGACCAATAATAAGCGAGTTATAAGCACTTTTATGTTTGGCTATCCTCATTTGACCTTGAAGGAGGGTTCCAAGGTCAAATCGGACCATATTAACAGATTCCCAGCCCATGATTTCCTACAGGTTGGATACAATGATTTACTCAACAGTGAGAACCTGAAAGAAGCTATTGCTCAGCTATCCCATGACATAGAGGTCTGCAATTTCACTATGTTATAGCTGACCAAAACGTCTGTGAATAACATATTTAACAAAATACTCTAAATGTAATAATTTTCAAGTTACAACTGATTTACTCAAGAGTGAGAACCTCAAAGTAACTATTACTCAGCTATGCAATGAGCTACATGTCTGAATTTTTGCTCTGTTATAGCTGACCTAAAAGTAGCTGAACAACATATTTAAGCAAAATACTGTAAATGCAATAGTTTTCAAGTTACAACTGATTTACTCAATAGTGAGAACCAGAAAATAGCTATTGCTCCGCTATGCCATGAGCTATAGGTCTGTAATTTCACTATGTCATAGCTAACCCAAAAGTAGGTGAACAATATATTTTAACAAATTACTCCAAATGCAATATTTTTCAAGTTATTTCAAGCACTTTTAAGTTTGGCTATCCTCATTTGACCTTGAAGGAGGGGTCCAAGGTGAAATCCGACCACACCAAAAAATTCCCAGCTCATGATTTTCTATAGGTTGGTTTTCATTCCAACCTCTGGGACCAATAATAAGCGAGTTATAAGCACTTTTATGTTTGGCTATCCTCGTTTGACCTTGAAGGAGGGTTCCAAGGTCAAATCGGACCATATTAACAGATTCCCAGCCCATGATTTCCTACAGGTTGGATACAATGATTTACTCAACAGTGAGAACCTGAAAGAAGCTATTGCTCAGCTATCCCATGACATAGAGGTCTGCAATTTCACTATGTTATAGCTGACCAAAACGTCTGTGAATAACATATTTAACAAAATACTCCAAATGTAATAATTTTCAAGTTACAACTGATTTACTCAAGAGTGAGAACCTCAAAGTAACTATTACTCAGCTATGCAATGAGCTACATGTCTGAATTTTTGCTCTGTTATAGCTGACCTAAAAGTAGCTGAACAACATATTTAAGCAAAATACTGTAAATGCAATAGTTTTCAAGTTACAACTGATTTACTCAATAGTGAGAACCAGAAAATAGCTATTGCTCCACTATGCCATGAGCTATAGGTCTGTAATTTCACTATGTTATAGCTAACCCAAAAGTAGGTGAACAATATATTTTAACAAAATACTCCAAATGCAATATTTTTCAAGTTATAGCTGATTTACTCAACAGTCAGTGCCTGAGAACAGCTATTGCTCAGTTGTGCCATGAGCTACAGGTCTGTAATTTCACTATGTTATAGCTGACCCAAAAGTAGCTGAATAACATATTTGCACAAATTTCTGTAAAGGCAATAGTTTTCCAATTACAACTGATTTACTCAACAGTGAGAACTTCAAAGTAGCTATTACTCAGCTATGCAATGAGCCACAGGTCTGGAACTTCACTATGTTATAGCTGACCCCAAAATAGGTGAATAACATATTGAAACAAAATACTCTAAATGCAATAGTTTTCAAGTTATAAGTGATTTACTCAACAGTGATAACCTAAAAGTAGCTATTACTCAGCTATGCCATGAGCTACAGGTCTGAAATTTTACTATGTTATAGCTGACCCAAAAGTAGCTGAATAACATATTTATACTAAATTCTCTAAATGCAATAGTTTTCCAATTACAAGTGATTTACTCAACATTGAGAACTTCAAAGTAGCTATTACTCAGCTATGCAATGAGTCACGGGTCTGGAACTTCACTATGTTATAGCTGACCCCAAAATAGGTGAATAACATATTGAAACAAAATACTCTAAATGCAATAATTTCCAAGTTATAAGCGATTTACTCAACAGTGATAACCTAAAAGTAGCTATTACTCAGCTATGCCATGAGCTACAGGTCTGAAATTTTACTATGTTATAGCTGACCCAAAAGTAGGTGAACAACATATTTAAGCAAAATACTGTTAATGCAATAGTTTTCAAGTTACAACTGATTTACTCAATAGTGATGACCTAAAAGTAGCTATTACTCAGCTATGCCATGAGCTACAGGTCTGAAATTTTACTATGTTATAGTTGACCCAAAAGTAGCTGAATAACATATTTATACTAAATTCTCTAAATGCAATAGTTTTCCAATTACAACTGATTTACTCAATAGTGAGAACCTCAAAGTAGTTATTACTCAGCTATGCAATGAGCTACAGGTCTGAAATTTCACTGTTATAGCTGACCCAAAAGTAGGTGAACAACATATTAAAGCAAAATACTGTAAATGCAATAGTTTTCAAGTTACAACTGATTTACTCAATAATGATGACCTAAAAGTAGCTATTACTCAGCTATGCCATGAGCTACAGGTCTGAAATTTTACTATGTTATAGCTGACCCAAAAGTAGGTGAACAACATATTTAAGCAAAATACTGTAAATGCAATAGTTTTCAAGTTACAACTGATTTACTCAATAGTGATGACCTAAAAGTAGCTATTACTCAGCTATGCCATGAGCTACAGGTCGGTAATTTCACTATGTTATAGCTGACCCAAAATTAGCTGAATAACATATTTATACGAAATTCTCTAAATGCAATAGTTTTCCAATTACAACTGATTTACTCAATAGTGAGAACTTCAAAGTAGCTATTACTCAGCTATGCAATGAGCCACAGATCTGAAACTTCACTATGTTATAGCTGATCCCAAAATAGGTGAATAACATATTGAAACAAAATACTCTAAATGCAATAGTTTCCAAGTTATAAGCGATTTACTCAACAGTAATAACCTAAAAGTAGCTATTACTCAGCTATGCAATGAGTCACGGGTCTGGAACTTCACTATGTTATAGCTGACCCCAAAATAGGTGAATAACATATTGAAACAAAATACTCTAAATGCAATAATTTCCAAGTTATAAGCGATTTACTCAACAGTGATAACCTAAAAGTAGCTATTACTCAGCTATGCCATGAGCTACAGGTCTGAAATTTTACTATGTTACAGCTGACCCAAAAGTAGGTGAACTACATATTTAAGCAAAATACTGTAAATGCAATAGTTTTCAAGTTACAACTGATTTACTCAATAATGATGACCTAAAAGTAGCTATTACTCAGCTATGCCATGAGCTACAGGTCTGAAATTTTACTATGTTATAGCTGACCCAAAAGTAGGTGAACAACATATTTAAGCAAAATACTGTAAATGCAATAGTTTTCAAATTACAACTGATTTACTCAATAGTGATGACCTAAAAGTAGCTATTACTCAGCTATGCCATGAGCTACAGGTCTGAAATTTTACTATGTTATAGCTGACCCAAAAGTAGGTGAACAACATATTTAAGCAAAATACTGTAAATGCAATAGTTTTCAAGTTACAACTGATTTACTCAATAGTGATGACCTAAAAGTAGCTATTACTCAGCTATGCCATGAGCTACAGGTCTGAAATTTTACTATGTTATAGTTGACCCAAAAGTAGCTGAATAACATATTTATACTAAATTCTCTAAATGCAATAGTTTTCCAATTACAACTGATTTACTCAATAGTGAGAACCTCAAAGTAGTTATTACTCAGCTATGCAATGAGCTACAGGTCTGAAATTTCACTGTTATAGCTGACCCAAAAGTAGGTGAACAACATATTAAAGCAAAATACTGTAAATGCAATAGTTTTCAAGTTACAACTGATTTACTCAATAATGATGACCTAAAAGTAGCTATTACTCAGCTATGCCATGAGCTACAGGTCTGAAATTTTACTATGTTATAGCTGACCCAAAAGTAGGTGAACAACATATTTAAGCAAAATACTGTAAATGCAATAGTTTTCAAGTTACAACTGATTTACTCAATAGTGATGACCTAAAAGTAGCTATTACTCAGCTATGCCATGAGCTACAGGTCTGTAATTTCACTATGTTATAGCTGACCCAAAATTAGCTGAATAACATATTTATACGAAATTCTCTAAATGCAATAGTTTTCCAATTACAACTGATTTACTCAATAGTGAGAACTTCAAAGTAGCTATTACTCAGCTATGCAATGAGCCACAGATCTGAAACTTCACTATGTTATAGCTGATCCCAAAATAGGTGAATAACATATTGAAACAAAATACTCTAAATGCAATAGTTTCCAAGTTATAAGCGATTTACTCAACAGTGATAACCTAAAAGTAGCTATTACTCAGCTATGCAATGAGTCACGGGTCTGGAACTTCACTATGTTATAGCTGACCCCAAAATAGGTGAATAACATATTGAAACAAAATACTCTAAATGCAATAATTTCCAAGTTATAAGCGATTTACTCAACAGTGATAACCTAAAAGTAGCTATTACTCAGCTATGCCATGAGCTACAGGTCTGAAATTTTACTATGTTACAGCTGACCCAAAAGTAGGTGAACTACATATTTAAGCAAAATACTGTAAATGCAATAGTTTTCAAGTTACAACTGATTTACTCAATAATGATGACCTAAAAGTAGCTATTACTCAGCTATGCCATGAGCTACAGGTCTGAAATTTTACTATGTTATAGCTGACCCAAAAGTAGGTGAACAACATATTTAAGCAAAATACTGTAAATGCAATAGTTTTCAAGTTACAACTGATTTACTCAATAGTGATGACCTAAAAGTAGCTATTACTCAGCTATGCCATGAGCTACAGGTCTGAAATTTTACTATGTTATAGTTGACCCAAAAGTAGCTGAATAACATATTTATACTAAATTCTCTAAATGCAATAATTTTCCAATTACAACTGATTTACTCAATAGTGAGAACCTCAAAGTAGTTATTACTCAGCTATGCAATGAGCTACAGGTCTGAAATTTCACTAGGTTATAGCTGACCCAAAAGTAGGTGAACAACATATTAAAGCAAAATACTGTAAATGCAATAGTTTTCAAGTTACAACTGATTTACTCAATAGTGATGACCTAAAAGTAGCTATTACTCAGCTATGCCATGAGCTACAGGTCTGAAATTTTACTATGTTATAGCTGACCCAAAAGTAGGTGAACAACATATTTAAGCAAAATACTGTAAATGCAATAGTTTTCAAGTTACAACTGATTTACTCAATAGTGATGACCTAAAAGTAGCTATTACTCAGCTATGCCATGAGCTACAGGTCTGAAATTTTACTATGTTATAGCTGACCCAAAAGTAGCTGAATAACATATTTATACGAAATTCTCTAAATGCAATAGTTTTCCAATTACAACTGATTTACTCAATAGTGAGAACTTCAAAGTAGCTATTACTCAGCTATGCAATGAGCCACAGATCTGAAACTTCACTATGTTATAGCTGATCCCAAAATAGGTGAATAACATATTGAAACAAAATACTCTAAATGCAATAGTTTCCAAGTTATAAGCAATTTACTCAACAGTGATAACCTAAAAGTAGCTATTACTCAGCTATGCCATGAGCTACAGGTCTGAAATTTTACTATGTTATAGCTGACCCAAAAGTAGCTGAATAACATATTTATACGAAATTCTCTAAATGCAATAGTTTTGAAGTTATAAGCAATTTACTCAACAGTGATAACGTAAAAGTAGCTATTACTCAGCTATGCCATGAGCTACAGGTCTAAAATTTTACTATGTTATAGCTGACCCAAAAGTAGCTGAATAACATATTTATACGAAATTCTGTAAATGCAATAGTTTTTAAGTTACAAGTGATTCTACTCATGATGGAAGTTACTGAAAAGCCCAAAAGTAGCTATTACTCACTTAGCTATTGAGACAGGCACCCAACTTACTCACCATATTGTAGCTATGAAAAAAGTAGCTGAATAACATATTTTAACAAAATGCTCTAGATGCAACAGTTTTCAAGTTATAAATGATTTTGTGCATGATTTCATGAATGTTAATGCATTAAAAATTATTAAAAAAATTTATTTAAAAAAAAGTAAGAGAGATCCAGGTCTCATACTCACACAAGAGAATCTACCTCTGGCCTAGTACATATATGCAAGATATGAGAGAAATCCCTGCAATAGTCACTGAGAAAATTGTGATAAAAAGTTGAAATTTTCACACTTTTGGTGGGGGTACCCCCCTTGTAATGTCTCTAGCAAACAGACGAACGGACAGATTTGCATGCCTTGAACAATTTTTCATCCTCGATAGATAAGGTATCTTTTAAAAAAAACAGCACGTCTCTAGGCCTTGTAGTTTTGGAGAAGTTGTTCACGCGGACGCGTACGCCCACGCCGCAGAGTGACGACATAATGCCAGCTGACTGACAAGTCAGCTGACATAAAAACCATTGCCTATCCAACAAATTATGGTATGACAAATGGAAGTTACGGATCTGTGTACTAAATCTGTGTGTATCTTAATCTATATTTTTACCATTAAGTACTTTGTCAAGTATGTTAAAATTTAATTAACAGACAAACAGTTCAAATTAGCATATTCATTGCTAAATAGCTTCTTTGTGTCATAAATCGAAATCTATTTTATCTGCTGTATTTCTTTCTTGACTTTCTGTTGTCAGTTATGTCCAAGTTAAGTAATATTTACTAATAAGTTCATTTGAACTTCAGGCATTTCTGTTTAGTATTTATTGTATGTTCTTAACTTTATGTTGTCAGTTCTCTCCAAATTTAGGGATGTCTAGTTATAAGTTCATTTGAACTTCTGACATTTACTTTCAGGATTTATTTTAAATTGTTGTATTATTACATTGTAATGTAATGCTGAATAAAGATCTATCTATCTATGTATTCCTCCATAATAGTAAAACACCCGAGACCATGTTTATACATAGTTCTGCACAATGTGTGTGGTTTTATTGCTGTTTACCTTTATAAAAGGATCTTAGAGTTCAAGAGGAGATCATTCCCATAAACTGATACATTTGTTGTGTTTTTAACATCTGTATTTTACAACTACCTTAGTCTTTCCCAAAGTCTCTATTTATAACTATATACCTCGAAACAGGACCCAAGTCCAGCTTATGGTTTCCCTTAGGTTGGTTTCATATTGCAAACCTTAGGACCAATAATACGTGAGTTATAACCACTTTAAAATTTGTCATTACGGGTTAGGATGTTTGGTCAAGGTTACTGTAAATATAAACCACCAGCAATTAACCTTACTTATTTGAAAAACAGTTCTACAGCTTTAAAAATGAAACAATTATAATATTGTAGGTCATTGTTTTCCTTAACAAAAATATGTGTCCGGTGTATAAAAAAATAAATTATCTGAAAGCTATGTTATATGTAGATAATGTCAGTAGCACACGATATTATTTCTACAATGTTCTGTGACATACTACAGGAAATAAAATGAGTATGATGCAATGTATATTATTATAGGGACTTGTTAAATATGATGCCCATCTTGGGCACATCGATCACCAATATTCCATCAGACAATGCCACAAAGTGATGTGATATTAAAAAGGTGATAAAAATGGTGATTTCAACAGAAACAATCTGTGCACCTGAACAAGGCTACATGATTGTTTTCATCCTTGAAGTATACAACAGTGTCTTTTCTCCAAATTCTCATTGAGTGAGTCAGCCTTGCTTAAGGCTCAAATTTGTACCATATGTTTTCATACTTGTACACAGATATTTGGTATTCATAAAGCACTCATGCATGTTTTAAGATATAAACTGAGCAGACATATCATGTGTAAAATCCAGTACATGTTAATTGTAAGAGTACATTATGCAAAATGACCATGTTTTCTGTATCTTTTCTCTTAATTACGAGGGTGCTTGAGCCTTAAGCAAGGCTCTGAGTGAGTGTAAAGAAAAAGTTGAATCTACTATTAAGGTGGCATGGATCTGTATACTTTTTGAATATATGCAGTACATCAGACATTTACAACTGTAACAACTTACTATCCTAATATATATCATTAGAACATAATTCAGTGGTAATTCACTTCAAAATATGGTAAACTGAGTGAAGTTTCTGTTTGTTGGATTAATGAAGGGGAAAGATTATAAATTCCTTTTTACAAATATAAAAGAAAGAGAACAAAGTAATATATAGAGTTGTTGTACTCTACAGGAAAAAATATATGTAACTTTAGTCAAAAGCAAGAGGTTGCAAAGTAAATACACTTGTCACAGATATGAAGGCCAACTGCAAAACATTTCAAAATCACAAATGAAAAAAAAATTGCAAACCATGAACTCCTATAGGTTGGTTTAATATCCAAAACTTGTAGGACCAATAATAAGCGACTCATAAGCAAGTTATAAGCACTTTTAAGTTTGCCTATCCTCATTTGACCTTGAAGGAGGGTCCCAAGGTCAAATCCGATCCCAAGAAAAGATTCCAAGTCCATGATTTCCTACATCTTGGTTTACCATCCCAAACCTCTAGGACCAATAATAAGTGAGTTATAAGCACTTCTAAGTTTGCCTATCCTCATTTGACCTTGAAGGAGAGGCCCAAGGTCAAATACGACCACACTAAAATATTACCAGCCCATGATTTCCTGCATGTTGCTTTACCGTCCCATACCTCTAGGACCAATAATAAACGAGTTATCAGCACTTTTAACTTTGACTACCCTCGCTTGACCTTGAAGGGGACCCCAAGGTCAAATCCGACCACAGCATAAGATTCCCTGCCCATGATTTCCTATATGTTGGTATACCATCCCAAAGCTCTAGGACCAATAATAAGCGAGTTATAAGCATTTTTATGTTTGGCTATCCTTATTTGACCTTGAAGGAGGGGCCCAAGGTCAAATCAGACCACACCAGAAGATTCCTGGCACATGATTTCCTACATGTCAGTTTACCATCCCAAAGCTCTAGGACCAATAATAAGCAAGTTATAAGCATTTTTATGTTTGGCTATCCTCTTTTGACCTTGAAGGAGAGGCCCAAGGTTAAATCCGACCACACCAAAAGATTCCCAGGCCATGATTTCCTACATGTTAGTATACCATCCCAAACCGCTAGGACTAATAATAAGCAAGTTATAAGCACTTTTCAGTTTGGCTATCCTCGTTTGACCTTGAAGGAGAGGCCCAAGGTCAAATCTAACCACACCAAAAGATTATCAGCCCATGATTTCCTATATGTTGGTATGCCATCCAAAACCTCTAGGGCCAATAATAAGCGAGTTATAAGCACTTTAAACTTTGCCTATCCTCGTTTGACCTTGAAGGAGAGGCCCAAGGTCAAATCTGACCACACCAGAAGATTCCCTGCACATGATTTCCTATATGTTGGTATACCATCCCAAACCTCTAGGACCAATAATAAGCGAGCTATAAGCACTTTTAAGTTTGCCTATCCTCATTTGACCTTGAAGGAGGGGCCCAAGGTCAAATTCGACCACACCAGATGGTTCCCAGCCCATGATATTCTATATGTTGGTATACCATCCCAAACCTCTAGGACCAATAATAAGGGAGTTATAAGCACTTTTAAGTTTGGCTATGCTCGTTGTACCTTGACGGAGGGGCCAAAGGTTAAATCCGACCACACCAGAAGATTCCTAGCCCATGATTTCCTACATGTCAGTTTACCATCCCAAAGCTCTAGGACCAATAAAAAGCGAGTTATAAGCATTTTTATGTTTGGCTATCCTCGTTTGACCTTGAAGGAGAGGCCCAAGGTTAAATCCGACCACACCAAAAGATTCCCAGGCCATGATTTCCTATATGTTGGTATACCATCCCAAACCGCTAGGACTAATAATAAGCAAGTTATAAGCACTTTTCAGTTTGGCTATCCTCGTTTGACCTTGAAGGAGAGGCCCAAGGTTAAATCCGACCACACCAAAAGATTCCCAGGCCATGATTTCCTATATGTTGGTATACCGTCCCAAACCTCTAGGACTAATAATAAGCAAGTTATAAGCACTTTTCAGTTTGGCTATCCTCGTTTGACCTTGAAGGAGAGGCCCAAGGTCAAATCTAACCATACCAAAAGATTCCCAGGCCATGATTTCCTATATGTTGGTATACCATCCAGAACCTCTAGGACCAATAATAAGCGAGTTATAAACATTTTTATGTTTGGCTATCCTCGTTTGACCTTGAAGGAGAGGCCCAAGGTCAAATCTGACCACACCAGAAGATTCCGTGCACATGATTTCCTATATGTTGGTATACCATCCCAAACCTCTAGGACTAATAATAAGCGAGTTATAAGCACTTTTCAGTTTGGCTATCCTCGTTTGACCTTGAAGGAGAGGCCCAAGGTCAAATCTAACCACACCAAAAGATTCCCAGCCCATGATTTCCTATATGTTGGTTTACCATCCAAAACCTCTAGGACCAATAATAAGCGAGTTATAAACATTTTTGTTTGGCTATCCTCGTTTGACCTTGAAGGAGAGGCCCAAGGTCAAATCTGACCACACCAGAAGATTCCCAGCACATGATTTCCTATCTGTTGGTATACCATCCCAAACCTCTAGGACCAATAATAAGCGAGTTATAAGCACTTTTCAGTTTGGCTATCCTCGTTTGACCTTGAAGGGGGGCCCAAGGTCAAATGCGACCACACCAGAAGATTCCCAGCACATGATTTCCTATATGTTGGTATACCATTACAAACCTCTAGGACCAATAATAAGCGAGTTATAAGCACTTTTAAGTTTGGCTATGCTCTTTTGACCTTGAACGAGGGGCCCAAGGTCAAATCCGACCACACCAGAAGATTCCCAGGCCATGATTTCCTATATGTTGGTATACCATCCCAAACCTCTAGGACCAATAATAAGCGAGTTATAAGCACTTTTCAGTTTGGCTATCCTCGTTTGACCTTGAAGGGGGGGCCCAAGGTCAAATGCGACCACACCAGAAGATTCCCAGCACATGATTTCCTATATGTTGGTATACCATCCCAAACCTCTAGGACTAATAATAAGCGAGTTATAAGCACTTTTCAGTTTGGCTATCCTCGTTTGACCTTGAAGGGGGGGCCCAAGGTCAAATGCGACCACACCAGAAGATTCCCAGCACATGATTTCCTATATGTTGGTATACCATCACAAACCTCTAGGACCAATAATAAGCGAGTTATAAGCACTTTTAAGTTTGGCTATGCTCTTTTGACCTTGAACGAGGGGCCCAAGGTCAAATCCGACCACACCAGAAGATTCCCAGCCCATGATTTCCTATATGTTGGTATACCATCCCAAACCTCTAGGACCAATAATAAGCGAGTTATAAGCACTTTTAAGTTTGGCTATGCTCGTTTGACCTTGAAGGGGGGGCCCAAGGTCAAATGCGACCACACCAGAAGATTCCCAGCACATGATTTCCTATATGTTGGTATACCATCCCAAACCTCTAGGACTAATAATAAGCAAGTTATAAGCACTTTCCAGTTTGGCTATCTCCGTTTAACCTTGAAGGAGACGTCCAAGGTCAAATCTGACCACACCAAAAGATTCCCAGCCCATGGTTTCCTATATGTTGGTATACCATCCCAAACCTCTAGGACCAATAATAAGCGAGTTATAAGCACTTTAAACTTTGCCTATCCTTGCTTGACCTTGAACGAGGGGCCCAAGGTCAAATCTGACCACACCAGAAGATTCCCAGCACATGATTTCCTATATGTTGGTATACCATCCCAAACCTCTACGATCAATAATAAGCGAGTTCAAGGCTTAATCTTAGCAAAATTTTTATGAACTTATAATCAATCACCCGTCAATCGGTCAATTATGGCCCGATTGATCCCAATATCGACTGGCGCCTAGATTCTTCCCTCAGGAATGTGCATACCAAATTTGGTTGACCCACACCCAGTACTTTCTGAGGAAATCTAGTGAAAAGGAAGTAAATTTTTTTTTGAATTTTTGATAATGTGACCTTGATAAAGGTCAAAGGTTAAATTTATGCCTGTCAAAAAATTTCCCCACGCCTATAGAAGAACACTGCCACATATCATTTGGATAGGCCTATTAACAAGGGAGATATTCAAGGGAGACGATAATGCGGCGGCGGCGGCGGCTGACTGAAAACCAGGGGTGAAACCAATAAGCGTCCCCTTTTCAAGGGACGCTTAAATACTGGGATGGTGGCTTTCTGAAAACAGATGACAGAATCAATAAGCTCCCCCCTAAGTATCCCCTTGAAAATACTTCATTACCCTTCAAACAGTACATGGTACAAAAATCCATCATCTTCCTGATACATTGTAGGCAAAGAAAAGGATGGGCCAACATTTTCAGGTTTTGAGGGTTCTGTCTTTTCATTTGTCACTGTATCTGTTTCCGGAGATTGAGGCTCAGACTCATTTCCACTGGTATTCTTTGTTATTTTCTTAATTTCTGCCTCAAACCAAGCTCCACTTTCAGGATCTCTTGCGTCAATAATATCACCAATCTTAAAAACAAAATGCAATCTTTCTAAAAACAACAATGCAACATTTTTCACAGTATAAAGGAGATCACTACAGCTGGAATAAGTCATCATATAGTCTGCTTTCATTATTTAAACTAGACCTAGCGCATCGGAGAACCGATGCAAATTGTATCCACCGTAAAGACAATGCACCAAAACCTGTAGGACCAATAATAAGTGAGTTATAAGCACTTTTAAGTTTGGCTGTCCTCATTTGACCTTGAACGAGGGGCCCAAGGTCAAATCCGACCACACCAGAAGATTCCCAGCCCATGATTTTCTATATGTTGGGTTACCATCCCAAACCTCTAGGACCAATAATAAGCGAGTTATAGGCACTTTTACCTTTGGCTATCCTCGTTTGACCTTGAAGGAGGGGCCCAAGGTCAAATCCGACCACACCAGAAGATTCCCAGCCCATGATTTCCTAAGTTGGTTTACCATCCCAAACCTGTAGGATCAATAATAAGCGAGTTATAAGCACTTTTAAGTTTGGCTATCCTCGTTTGACCTCGATGGAGGGGCCCAAGGTCAAATCCGACCATGCCAGAAGATTCCCAGCCCATGATTTCCTATAGGTTGGTTTACCATCCCAAACCTCTAGGACCAATAATAAGCGAGTTAGAAGCACTTTTAAGTTTGGCTGTCCTCATTTGACTTTGAAGGAGGGGCCCAAGGTCAAATCCGACCACACCAGAAGATTCCTGGCGCATGATTTCCTATATGTTGGTTTACCATCCCAAACCTCTAGGACCAATAATAAGTGAGTTATAACCACTTTAAAAGTTTGGCTGTCCTCATTTGACCTTGAACGGGGGGCCCAAGGTCAAATCCGACCACACCAGAAGATTCCCAGCCCATGATTTTCTATATGCTGGTTTACCATCCCAAACCTCTAGGACCAATAATAAGCGAGTTATAAGCACTTTTAAGTTTGGCTGTCCTCGTTTGACCTTGAACGAGGGGCCCAAGGTCAAATCCGACCACACCAGAAGATTCCCAGCCCATGATTTTCTATATGTTGGTTTACCATCCCAAACCTGTAGGACCAATAATAAGCGAGTTATAGGCGCTTTTACCTTTGGCTATCCTCGTTTGACCTTGAACGAGGGGCCCAAGGTCAAATCCGACCACACCAGAAGATTCCCAGCCCATGATTTTCTATATGCTGGTTTACCATCCCAAACCTCTAGGACCAATAATAAGCAAGTTATAAGCACTTTTAAGTTTGGCTGTCCTCGTTTGACCTTGAAGGAGGGGCCCAAGGTCAAATCCGACCACGCCAGAAGATTCCCAGCCCATGATTTCCTATATGTTGGTTTACCATCCCAAACCTCTAGGACCAATAATAAGCGAGTTATAAGCACTTTTAAGTTTGGCTGTCCTCACTTGACCTTGAAGGAGGGTCCCAACGTCAAATCCGACCATGCCAGAAGATTCCCAGCCCATGATTTCCTGTATGTTGGTTTACCATCCCAAACCTGTAGGATCAATAATAAGCGAGTTATAAGCACTTTAAGTTTGGCTATCCTCGTTTGACCTCGATGGAGGGGCCCAAGGTCAAATCCGACCACACCATCAGAAGATTCGCAGCACATGATTTCCTAGGTTGGCTTCACATTGCAAACCTCTAGGACCAATAATAAAGGAGATATAGGCACTTTTAAAGTCTGCTATGTGGGTTACTTCGGCACTCCGTGGATGACCTTGAATTAGGAGCTTCAAGGTCAAATGTGTGCAAGGTTGTAGAGGACATGTATATGTGCCATACATATCAGCTATGAAGAGATACAACCTTCTACCTATGAGGAACAGCCAGTAGAAAAATGTAGATTATTTTCAAAGAAATGCCCATGGCGGCCATCTTGTTTTTCAGAATGAGGCTATTTTCCTTCCCAGAGGAGCTTACCCCCCAATGAAGATATCCTGCAAATTTGGTGAACCTAGCTGCTGTTGTTTTCCTCTTAGAGCGTTAACGCCGAAAATCTCTCTACACGCGGCGGCGGCGTAGCGAACGCTAAACCAAAGTATCCACCGGAAGCATCCGGTGGATACAATAACTAGCAAACAAAATTTTCACAATTAATTACACCGCTAACCACAATACAGCCATGGTTAAACTAATTCAAAATAGGCAGTAAAGAGGACTGGTTAAAGCATATATTATGGCTTACAAAATTAAGAAAAGAGTTCTCTTTTTACGCTTACTTGCAGTTGTTAATTTTCTGCAACTTAATTATGAAATGCAATCAAGCCATGGCTAAATTAAGTGGATGGTAAACAAATAGAAGAATTTGGCATAGACAGTAGAAACTTCATTATCCGACCTTCTATTATCTGAAGTTTCAATTATCCAACCTTAAACCCACTCTCCCAACTCCATTTAAGCCTGTTATTTTAACCCTTTAATTATCCAACCATTCTATTATCCTAACTAATTGTTACTCCCCCAAGAGGATTGGATAATAGAGGTTATACTGTAATTAAACAAACTGGTGCCTTTGGTCAAAACAATAAAAACACATATACATTTGAGGAAATATCTTTTACTTTATATTCATGGTAAACAGGATTGGGACAAATACAGAAAAAAGATTGCAAATACGAATACAAATACAGTAATTTGTCAATTGGCAAATACAGATACAAATACAACCAGAGGATCACTTGCAAAACAAAGCATCCTGAAAAGGAGAAATAATGGCAGCTTAATCAAGTAAGAAAGTTCTGCTTATAGCTCAACAAAGCCAGAATATAGGAAAAGTGGTTCTTGGCCAGGGTAGTTATCTTGGATACAGTGTGTTTAAAAAATTTTGATGAAATTGCTCTATCTTGCACAGTTACACAGACAGAGGCAATTTGGTGTTTTGGACTTTTGTCACAAATTTGAAAATTGATAATGGCTCCCATTTTTGGGAAGGGTAACTTTTTTTTTTTTTGAAAATTGGGTAGAGTAGTTTGCTTACATACCCAAAGAAATGGCCGCAATTTTTGGTGAGTGAAATACTCATTGAAACTTGGAAAGGCTAGTCTTCACATATACCATCTGGGTCAAAAAGTTTGCCAAATTCGCTCTATCTGGCACGGTTTTCGAGATACAAGCATTTTTGTGTTTTGCAAAAATTCAAAATGGCCGCCGTTTTTGGTGGGACAATTTTTTTTTTTTTTAATTGGGTCAGCTACTCAGCAGAGTTACCTACGGGTCAAAATTTTTGTCGAAATTGCTCTATCTAGCACGGTTTTCGAGATACAAGCATTATTATTCTGTTTTGCATTTTTGGAAAAAATTAGAAAATTCAAAATGGCCACCATTTTTGGCAAGTGAAATATTTGTTGAAACTTGGAAAGGCTAGACTTCACAGATACATTGTGGGTCAAAAATTTTACCAAAATCGCTCTATCTTGCACGGTTTTCGAGATACAAGCATTTTTGTGTTTTGCGATTTTTGCGAAAAATTTGAAAATTCAAAATGGCCGCCACTTTTTGGCAAGTGAAATATTCGTTGAAACTTGGAAAGGCTAGTCTTTACAGATACCCTATGGGTCAAAAATTTTTCCGAAATCGCTCTATCTAGCATGGTTTTTGAGATACAAGTATTTTGTGTTTTGCATTCTTGAAAAAAACTAGAAAATTCAAAATGGCCGCCATTTTTAGGCAAGTGAAATATTCGTTGAAACTTGGAAAGGCTGGTCTCCACAGATACCATGTGGGTCAAAAATTTTGCCGAAATCCCACTAGTAAATTTTTATTTTATGAAGAAAATGGTTTCAAAAAGTACTCCTATATCAGTATTGTTCTATATGTGTACCTTATGAGCCTATATTTCCAATTTTGTGCTTTGCATTTTTTGTAAAAAATTCAAAAATTGGAGACGACCCCCATTTTTGGGCAGGAGAATTTTTTTTTGAAAATTGGAGAGTAGTGTGATTATAAAGCCTGCGGCTCGAAAATTTTGACGGAATCGCTCTATCTCACACGGTTAAGGAGATACAAGCAGTTTTGTGTTTTACTCGTTAAGAAAATTGTTAATGCTTAATTAATCATCAATAACTCAGTCATTTCTTAACCTATCCCGGCCAAAATTTAATGTCTCTCAGACCTTTATATGAGGGAGTTATTTGCTAAATTTCAGGTGGATAGATAAAATGCTTCGTAAGTTATCATCCAGACAAGGACACCCTTACAAAACAAGAGGAGAGTGCCCGTGAACGAGCACTGTGTCAGCTGACTGAATGTTTTTGATTTGTGATGGTGATAATGAGAGGAAAGCATAATTATCAGGGAAAGGGCTGTACAGAAATACAGTAAATGGTAACTGAACAGCATGTTCGAAAGATATTCCGAAGCTGACAGAAAAAAAGGACAAAAAGTTGTGCCCTGCAAATGGTATTATGAAATAAAGTAACAAAATAATTGTTTAAGTGTAAAAAGTAGGTTAAAAATATTTAAAGAAATACTATAAATGCAATATCCTCGTTCGACCATGAAGAAGGGGTCCAAAGGTCAAATCTGACCATACCAAAAGATTCCCAGCCAAAGAATTTAGGATGGTTTACCATCCCAAACCTCTCGGACCAATAATAAGTGAGTCATAGGCACTTTTTAAGTTTGGCTATCCTTGTTTGACCTTGACGGAGGGGGTCCAAGGTCAAATCCGACCACACAAAAAAATGAAGAAGGGGTCCAAAGGTCAAATCTGACCATACCAAAAGATTCCCAGCCAAAGAATTTAGGATGGTTTACCATCCCAAACCTCTCGGACCAATAATAAGTTAGTCATAGGCACTTTTTAAGTTTGGCTATCCTTGTTTGACCTTGACGGAGGGGGTCCAAGGTCAAATCCGACCACACAAAAAAATTCCCAGCCCATGATTTCCTGTAGCTTGTTTACCATCCCAAACCTGTAGGACCAATAATAAGCGAGTTCTAAGCAATTGTAAGTTTGGCTATCCTCAATTGACCTTGAAGGAGGGGTCCCAGGTCAAATCTGACCACACCAAAAGAATCCCAGCCCATGATTTCCTATATGTTGGTTTACCATCCCAAACCTCCAAGACCAATAATACGCGAGTTATAAGCACTTTAAGTTTGGCTATCTTCGTTTTACCTGGAAGGAGGGGTCTAAGGTGAAATCTGACCACACCAAAAGATTCCCAGCCCATGATTTTCTATAGGTTGGTTTTCCATTCCAAACCTCTAGGACCAATAATAAGCGAGTTATAAGCACTTTTAAGTTTGGCTATCCTCATTTGACCTTGAAGGAGGGGTCCAAGGTCAAATCCGACCACACCAAAAAATTCCCAGCTCATGATTTTCTATAGGTTGGTTTTCATTCCAAACCTCTAGGACCAATAATAAGCGAGTTATAAGCACTTTTATGTTTGGCTATCCTCATTTGACCTTGAAGGAGGGTTCCAAGGTCAAATCGGACCATATTAACAGATTCCCAGCCCATGATTTCCTACAGGTTGGATACAATGATTTACTCAACAGTGAGAACCTGAAAGAAGCTATTGATCAGCTATGCCATGACATAGAGGTCTGCAATTTCACTATGTTATAGCTGACCAAAACGTCTGTGAATAACATATTTAACAAAATACTCTAAATGTAATAGTTTTCAAGTTACTACTGATTTACTCAAGAGTGAGAACCTCAAAGTAACTATTACTCAGCTATGCCATGAGCTACATGTCTGAATTTTTGCTCTGTTATAGCTGACCTAAAAGTAGGTGAACAACATATTTAAGCAAAATACTGTAAATGCAATAGTTTTCAAGTTACAACTGATTTACTCAATAGTGAGAACCTGAAAATAGCTATTGCTCCACTATGCCATGAGCTATAGGTCTGTAATTTCACTATGTTATAGCTAACCCAAAAGTAGGTGAACAATATATTTTAACAAAATACTCCAAATGCAATATTTTTCAAGTTATAGCCAATTTACTCAACAGTCAGTGCCTGAGAATAGCTATTGCTCAGTTGTGCCATGAGCTACAGGTCTGTAATTTCACTATGTTATAGCTGACCCAAAAGTAGCTGAATAACATATTTGCACAAATTTCTGTAAAGGCAATAGTTTTCCAATTACAACTGATTTACTCAACAGTGAGAACTTCAAAGTAGCTATTACTCAGCTATGCAATGAGCCACAGGTCTGGAACTTCACTATGTTATAGCTGACTCCAAAATAGGTGAATAACATATTGCAACAAAATACTCTAAATGCAATAGTTTCCAAGTTATAAGCGATTTACTCAACAGTGATAACCTAAAAGTAGCTATTACTCAGCTATGCCATGAGCTACAGGTCTAAAATTTTACTATGTTATAGCTGACCCAAAAGTAGCTGAATAACATATTTATACTAAATTCTCTAAATGCAATAGTTTTCAAATTATAAGTGATTTGCTCAACATTGAGAACTTCAAAGTAGCTATTACTCAGCTCTGCAATGTGTCACAGGTCTGGAACTTCACTATGTTATAGCTAACCCCAAAATAGGTGAATAACATATTGAAACAAAATACTCTAAATGCAATAATTTCCAAGTTATAAGCGATTTACTCAACAGTGATAACCTCAAAGTAGCTATTACTCAGCTATGCCATGAGCTACAGGTCTGAAATTTTACTATGTTATAGCTGACCCAAAAGTAGGTGAACAACATATTTAAGCAAAATACTGTACATGCAATAGTTTTCAAGTTACAACTGATTTACTCAATAGTGATGACCTAAAAGTAGCTATTACTCAGCTATGCCATGAGCTACAGGTCTGAAATTTTACTATGTTATAGCTGACCCAAAAGTAGCTGAATAACATATTTATACTAAATTCTCTAAATGCAATAGTTTTGCAATTACAACTGATTTACTCAATAGTGAGAACCTCAAAGTAGTCATTACTCAGCTATGCAATGAGCTACAGGTCTGAAATTTTACTATGTTATAGCTGACCCAAAAGTAGCTGAATAACATATTTATACGAAATTCTGTAAATGCAATAGTTTTCCAATTACAACTGATTTACTCAATAGTGAGAACTTCAAAGTAGCTATTACTCAGCTGTGCCATGACCTACAGATCTGAAATTTCACTATGTTATAGCTGGCCCAAAAGTAGCTGAATAACATATTTATACGAAATTCTCTAAATGCAATAGTTTTGCAATTACAACTGATTTACTCAATAGTGAGAACCTCAAAGTAGTTATTACTCAGCTATGCAATGAGCTACAGGTCTGAAATTTTACTATGTTATAGCTGACCCAAAAGTAGGTGAACAACATATTTAAGCAAAATACTGTAAATGCAATAGTTTTCAAGTTACAACTGATTTACTCAATAGTGATGACCTAAAAGTAGCTATTACTCAGCTATGCCATGAGCTACAGGTCTGAAATTTTACTATGTTATAGCTGACCCAAAAGTAGCTGAATAACATATTTATACGAAATACTCTAAATGCAATAGTTTTCCAATTACAACTGATTTACTCAATAGTGAGAACTTTAAAGTAGCTATTACTCAGCTATGCCATGACCTACAGATCTGAAATTTCACTATGTTATAGCTGGCCCAAAAGTAGCTGAATAACATGTTTATACGAAATTCTCTAAATACAATAGGTTTTAAGTTACAAGTGATTTACTCAATAGTGAGAACTTCAAAGTAGCTATTACTCAGCTATGCAATGAGCCACAGATCTGAAACTTCACTATGTTATAGCTGATCCCAAAATAGGTGAATAACATATTGAAACAAAATACTGTAAATGCAATAGTTTCCAAGTTATAAGCGATTTACTCAACAGTGATAACCTAAAAGTAGCTATTACTCAGCTATGCCATGAGCTACAGGTCTGAAATTTTACTATGTTATAGCTGACCCAAAAGTAGCTGAATAACATATTTATACGAAATTCTGTACATGCAATAGTTTTCCAATTACAACTGATTTACTCAATAGTGAGAACTTCAAAGTAGCTATTACTCAGCTGTGCCATGACCTACAGATCTGAAATTTCACTATGTTATAGCTGGCCCAAAAGTAGCTGAATAACATATTTATACGAAATTCTCTAAATGCAATAGTTTTGCAATTACAACTGATTTACTCAATAGTGAGAACCTCAAAGTGGTTATTACTCAGCTATGCAATGAGCTACAGGTCTGAAATTTTACTATGTTATAGCTGACCCAAAAGTAGGTGAACAACATATTTAAGCAAAATACTGTAAATGCAATAGTTTTCAAGTTACAACTGATTTACTCAATAGTGATGACCTAAAAGTAGCTATTACTCAGCTATGCCATGAGCTACAGGTCTGAAATTTTACTATGTTATAGCTGACCCAAAAGTAGCTGAATAACATATTTATACGAAATACTCTAAATGCAATAGTTTTCCAATTACAACTGATTTACTCAATAGTGAGAACTTTAAAGTAGCTATTACTCAGCTATGCCATGACCTACAGATCTGAAATTTCACTATGTTATAGCTGGCCCAAAAGTAGCTGAATAACATGTTTATACGAAATTCTCTAAATGCAATAGGTTTTAAGTTACAAGTGATTTACTCAATAGTGAGAACTTCAAAGTAGCTATTACTCAGCTATGCAATGAGCCACAGATCTGAAACTTCACTATGTTATAGCTGATCCCAAAATAGGTGAATAACATATTGAAACAAAATACTGTAAATGCAATAGTTTCCAAGTTATAAGCGATTTACTCAACAGTGATAACCTAAAAGTAGCTATTACTCAGCTATGCCATGAGCTACAGGTCTGAAATTTTACTATGTTATAGCTGACCCAAAAGTAGCTGAATAACATATTTATACGAAATACTCTAAATGCAATAGTTTTGAAGTTATAAGCGATTTACTCAACAGTGATAACCTAAAAGTAGCTATTACTCAGCTATGCCATGAGCTACAGGTCTAAAATTTTACTATGTTATAGCTGACCCAAAAGTAGCTGAATAACATATTTATACGAAATTCTCTAAATGCAATAGTTTTTAAGTTACAAGTGATTTTACTCATGATGGAAGTTACTGAAAAGCCCAAAAGTAGCTATTACTCACTTAGCTATTGAGACAGGCACCCAACTTACTCACCATATTGTAGCTATGAAAAAAGTAGCTGAATAACATATTTTAACAAAATGCTCTAAATGCAACACTTTTCAAGTTATAAATGATTTTGTGCATGATTTCATGAATTTTAATGCATTAAAAATTATTAAAAAAATTTATTAAAAAAAAAGTAAGACAGATCCAGGTCTCATACTCACACAAGAGAATCTACCTCTGGCCTAGTACATATATGCAAGATATGAGAGAAATCCCTGCAATAGTCACTGAGAAAATTGTGATTAAGTGTTGAAATTTTCACACTTTTGGTGGGGGTACCCCCCTTGTAATGTCTCTAGCAAACAGACGAACAGACAGATTTGCATGCCTTGAACAATTTTTCATCCTCGATAGATAAGGTATCTTTTAAAAAAAACAGCACGTCTCTAGGCCTTGTAGTTTTGGAGGAGAAGTTGTTCACGCGGACGCGTACGCGTACGCCCACGCCGCAGAGTGACGACATAAAAAACGCATTTTTGGTCATGTGACCTCTCCGACTGGTGAAAATGTCATCGCAGCATTTTCAGAAAACTTTCCCAGGGCTACTGCATACACCTGCCAAATGTGAAAAGAATCCGCCTTATGTCTGCGAAGCTATTGCGAAAAGAAACTGCGGATCCGGCGGAGTCGCTTCTCCTATGAACAAACAAGGACGCGGGACGCTTAAATACAGACAATTTTTAGAAGGCAAATACAAATACACAGAGTCCAAATACATCCAGCCAGAACCCCAAGCTGCAATTAGGGATAAAGCGTGTTTGATATAAGTAGATGCATGAAAAAAAACCGGAAAAAAAGCTTACACTATTTTGTAATCAGTACTTCAAAGTGGCTAAGTATAACTATGAAACCATAAAAGGGAGTTAATAGATTTCTAAATAACACTTCAAATTGGCTATAAAATTAAAATTACAATTACTATAAATAATCCTTACGTATAAAAAGTGTGTCTCATTTCAGATTGTTTCACATACATTAAAAACAAGACCACTGCCGTGGTGTGTATCTCCCGCCGAGCATTAAAGGGGAAGAAATACCTTTTCCGAGACATTCACAATTTTTCATTTTCCGCTAAAATCCAAGATGGCCGCCAAAAGTGGCGAAAACTAAAATTTTTCCCCTAGTCACAGAATACTGTTGTACTACCCTGCGGGTCAAAAATTCGCTCAAAATCGCTCTATCTCCTACCATTTCCAAGATATTTTCAATGTTTTGTTTTCCCGCTAAAATCCAAGATGGCCACCAAAAGTGGCGAAACTTGAAATTTTTTCCCTTTGTATAGGATACTCTTGTACTACCCTGCGGGTCAAACATTCGCTGGAAATCGCCCTATCTCGTACGGTTTTCGAGATATTCACACTTTTTCATTTTCTGTAAAAATCCAAGATGGCCGCCAAAAGTGGCGAAAATTGAAATTTTTCCCCTTGGCATAGAATACTCTTGTACTACCCTGTGGGTCAAAAATTCGCTCGAAATCGCTCTATCTCTTGCGGTTTTCGAGATATTTGTGATTTTTCACATTTTCACTAAAGGTAGCAATAAAGTAGCCATTACTCGCTTGTACATTGAGCAACAGTTGTGAAACTTAAATATGTTACAGTTCACAAAAAAGTAGATGAACAACATATTTGAGAGAAATTGTGTAGCTGCAATACTTTTGACGATATAAGCCATTTACTCATTATGGTTGTCATTAAAAATTGACAAAGTAGCTATTACTCACTTAGCTATGGAGATACACTTCCAAACTACTGACCATGTTGTAGCTGTGGCGAAAGTAGCTGAACAACATATTGGAACAAAATACTCTAAATGCAATAGTTTGAGAGTTATAAATCATATAATTATATTAGGTAAAAGTGCTATTACTCATAAGTAGCCGCCAAAAGTAGCGAAAATTAAAATTTTCCCCCTTAGCATAGGACACTCTTGTACTACCCTGTGGGTCAAAAATTCGCTCGAAATTGCTCTATCTCTTACGGTTTGCGAGATATTTGTGATTTTTCACATTTTCACTAAAAGTAGCAATAAAGTAGCCATTACTCACTTGTACATTGAGCAACAGTTGTGAAACTTAAATATGTTACAGTTCACAAAAAAGTAGATGAACAACAAATTTGAGAAAAATTGTGTAGCTGCAATACTTTTGAAGATATAAGTCATTTACTCCTTATGGTTATCATTAAAAATTGACAAAGTAGCTATTACTCACTTAGCTATGGAGATACACTTCCAAACTACTGACCATGTTGTAGCTGTGGAGAAAGTAGCTGAACATTATATTGGAACAAAATACTCTAAATGCAATAGTTTGAGAGTTATAAGTCTAATTATATTAGGTAAAAGTGCTATCACTCACTCAAAAGTAGGCCAAAGTTCACCAAACCCCAAAAATATTGAAGAGAGTAAAAATTCATTAGGACAAGTAATTTACCAAAAATGTGTAACTGTAGTAGTTTGAGAGAAAACTGCGTGACCACACGGTGCAAATTATAATCTCCTGCCGGCGAGCCGGGCGGGAGATAAATTACATTTGGATTGAAGTTTTTACTGAGAAGCCACACACTGGCCATATACCAAGATTCAATTGTTTATTTTGTAATCCACTATTTCTAGTTACTCTTTTGAAAGATATATTATAAATGGGGAATATATGGCTTCTGGTTATTAAAAGTCACCATTCAAGCACCATTTTTAATCCTTCAATAGAATAACTGGAAATAGTGGATTATAAAGATAAACAATTGAGTCTTGGTATAGGGGCAGTGTATGTGGTTTCTGGTAGAAAAAAACAACATTCATAAATCTATGCTTAATCCTTCAATAAAACAAGATGCACTCAGAGAGAGCAAAACGCTCGACTCAATGTGACCAGTCTCACAAGTGTTATAAAGTATAACACACATCCATCATGGTGGCATTTCCAGAAATTCGGGAGGCTTCTTGGTATCCAATATATTAATTGGATCTTTCCTAAACGCCATAATCACTCCTTCCCATGGCTAGTCCCTTCCTACTTCAAATTTGACATCAAAATTTATTAATTACTTTTGAAGAAATATGAAGTAGAAAGCTAAAATCATTAAAATACATAGAAATGGGACCTATGAAAATTCATGATTTTTTTGTATCCAAAATATGATCCACGCCTTTCCCCAAAATTAGTAATTTCTTCCTTTCACCAGGTCCTACTCACAAATTTTTTATAAAGATCTGTTCATTAGTTCTGGAGTAATCTAAACACCAAAAACAGGCAGACAAATAGACAAAAAAGCACACAACAAACATAAATTCCTGGTAGAGGTAAAAATATTGGTTAAAAGCCACTTCTTGGTCAAAATTACTCGGGGTAAATTTTTGTGATGGACTGTCAAGAAATTGAAACAAACAAACAAAAAAAAAACAAAAAAAAAACAGAAATAAATAAACATGACAAATACACCACTTCCCTCTCAATTGTATTTATGTCAATTTCAAGACATAAATTTAATGAGAAGAAGTATATCACACGTATCACAAGCTAGGTTTTGTGACCTCACAATGACAATTGCATTGTGACATCATTAAGTAATGACATCATCAGACAGCAAAATATTGATTTTTTTACTTATGCAATAAAGAAAATCAGATTTCTCTGTATATGCCCAATTGATCTATTATTGTCCATCAAGTTGAACACTTTATCTTGGTTAAAGTTTTTTTTTGAACAGTAAAATTTTAGATGCTGTGTTTTTTTCTTTTCTTTTTAAAAGACCTTTAAAAAATTGCTAAAAAAACCTAAAAACAAAAATTAAAAAAAAAAATTTAGAATTGACTGGTATTGAACCCCAACCATGAGATTACAAGTTCTACACATTACACTCACAGACACAGAGGATATCTGATGAGGCAAGAAATTATGAGGAGGAAATCCTATCATGATATTGATTTTTGAAGACAAGTAGGTTTCACTGTATATACCCAATTAAAAATTAAAAAACCTGTCTCCTGACTTTAATTTTCAAACAAATTACACCAAATTTGGAAGATTCCGTCTGTACCCCATGAAATATCTACCCACCAAATTTGAGCTCGATTGATGGTATAGTTTTTGAGTTATAAGGGCAAAACGGTGCACAGACAGACAGACAGACAGACTGACAGAAACAAACTGATTACAATAACCCTCTCCTATCGTCGAGCGTTAATAACTGGAAAAGTGGATTGTGTGATGTAGTTTTCTATGGGTGTATAATGCATTGCCCACACTTATAATGGTGCTTTCATATCACTCTTGAATAAATGTAAGGCCATCATCTGTATCTTGATTTTGGGGGACTTGGGTTTGAGTCTGCATCTTGAATTTGGGGGATGTGGGTTTGAGTCTGGATTATGTTTTTTTAGGGGTGAGGATTGTTTATTTAAAATTTGATTTTGTTTGAGGGGTGGGGTTGGTTTTACCTTGAGTTCTTAGGGGATTATTTTGTCTTAAGGGAATTTTCTTTGTTATTATTTTTTTGTTTTGTTGTGTGGTGGAACTTTATTAATATTGGTTTAACATTCACTCAGTCATTCACACAATTTTTTTTTTTTGTGTACTGTGGGGAGGTGTAAGTGTTGGACGGCGTGCTGTTTATGTTTTTGGGCACAGACGTGTAGCTTGTTAATTGTTTTTGGATGATTCGGGTGGCCCTAAAAAGGGCCGGGTTTGTTGTGACTTGTGCGGGCTAATCCGCTGATTTGGGCTGACTCTGCTGGCTGGACTGGCTGGGAGGTCTTGACTGTTCCCAATGAGTGGAAGATGGCACTGGTGACGGTGCTGGTTGAAGTTGAGAGGGTGAAAATGGCTGTGGTGTGTCCATCTGCTGATACGTAAGCACACTGGGAATCGCTGCAAAGAGACTGGATAATCCAGAAGTGTTGTGCTGACTTTCCTCCTGTTGTGAAGGTGCAACTGAAGGTGGGTTGAAAAGCATCTGTCCGGAAGTCCCAGGCTGTTGGTCATCCACAACTACGTAAGAAGTTGGCTGTTGCCTTGGCGGTTGCTGTACTTTGGCAATCACTGTAACAGGTTCTCCTGTGGCTGTCTGTGTAGGCTGCACAACTGGAATGGAGACTGGTTGAGTTTCCGGTATGGTGAGTATGTATTCACGTCCTGCTGTGGCCTGTGATGCTTCTGGAAGTTGATATGTAGTGACCTCTTGACTTTTGGTGACCTGTCACTTGCGTTCTTCTGCCTTGTACTGTATTTCACTGAGAAGCTTCACTGTCTCATTCCTAAAGGTTAAAAATTCCCTTTCTTCCAGGTTTTCAATCTCAGAGTGAAGATAGTTGCAGAACGACTGTCTAGGACTTGGAGTGGGGTCCAGACGTGCACCCAGAAATGTGGAAATCATCCACCTCATCTGATTTCTGGTAGCTGCTAGCTCCTCCCAAAGTCTTTCTTTCTTCTGCTGGTCTTTGAAACTGTTGTTGGTCTTGTCATACAGTTCCTCGTGCTGTTTAACGAACTCCACGATGGCTTCTTCGTCTGAATCACTCAGGAAAATGGACTTCATCTGGCCCTTCTTCTGTCTGGATTGAGTTGATTCTACATCAGTATCCGTGTCAGTTCGCACTCGCTTCTCTCCTCTTGCTGGGCTCTCTTCCGTCTCTCTCTCCATCCTCTCTCTGTCCCTCTCCTCCTGTTCAATCCTCTCTCATCCCTCTCCTCTCTTTCCCTCCTCCTTCTTTCTATATTCGCAGCTGTATCTCCTAACTCAAACTGTAGTTGAGTGTCAGTTGGTACTTCAACCTTTCTCCTTCTGCCCCTTGGCATGCTGATCAATTAATCAATTGCACAGCTTGTTTTAAAAAACAAAAACTTAGAATAAAAGTGAAACCTCACAGAACAGATTTCACTCCCAACCAGTCCAGCCTAGCTCAAAACTTAAGCAAATTTCCAAAAAGAAAGAGAAAAGCTGCACACCAGTTGTCTCTCGACAAGTCAAAGCCCGAATATACGCAGATTGTCTACCGACTCGCCCTTTTATACCCACAGATTTTGAAACCGACAGGCCGTAAGACGCAAAAATATTGCCGGCCTGTCTGTTACAGTTCCCGGCTTGTCTGTTGTTGTTTACGGCTTGTCTGTTTCAGTTTAAGGCCTGTCGGTTACAAATTTTCCCGACTCTAGGACCCAGTCTGTTAAAGTTACCGACCGGCCTGTAAACTTTACAGGCCTGTCGGGAACACTTACAGACAGGCCGGCTAAAGTTACCAACTGTACTGTAACACTTCCCGCACGGTCGATGAGTCATCACATACAGTCTGGAAGTCCATATTTGGGACAAGCCGGATACTTGTTACAGACAGGCCTGTTTGATTAACCGACAAGCCGGGAAGTGTAACCAACAGCAGTGTTCGCTCTCGAGCGCGATTTCGTGAGTTTGTACACACTCTGGGGCGAGTTGTCACAAAACCAACTCACCAACGCGTCTGCACTGTCGCTACCAGGCGAAACACGGGGAAACACTCAAAACTGACCAAAGAAATTCGTCTACTATCGGAAGCGACGACGTACATATTTCCTCATAGAAATGGGTGAGATAGACATGAAAGCGAGTTTATTTTATTTGATACATCCAGCTTACAGTAATTCTCGCGAGAATTCGGTATTCTCACGAGATTTCAGTGCTTTTTATTGAGTTTTTAACTCGTCTTCTGTATATAGTTTCACAGGTGAAACAGTCAAAACAACTACTGACCAAAGAAATTTGTCTATTATCGGAAGCGACGACTTACATATTTCCTCATAGAAATAGGTGAGAAAGACATGGAAGTGAGTTTATTTTATTTAATACATCCAGCTTACAGTAATTCATGCAAAAATTCGGGTATTCTCACGAGATTTCAGTGCTTTTTGTTGAATTTTTAATATTTTTTTGCCATTTAAAGTGTGCAGGTATGTACGTGCACGTCATGGAACAGCCACGCAGCTAAGGTTAATATTAAAACGGCCATTAATTATTGAGTTTTAAGTTTTGATGGTTTGATAAGTTCCAAAAATGTCCCTTTGAGACAAGGTAAGTCTATCATTATTTATTTTGTGAAAACTCGAGTTTATATTGCGTAACTCGATGCTATCCCCAAGTATCTCCCACCGAGTTACGACTCGAGTTACCGTCAACTCGTCCCAGCACTAGTGATATGCACACGAAAACAATTAACCGATTTCATAAAATTGGCGTCGACTAGCGCTTTGATAACCTACTAATCGATTAGTACGAATAATCGTTTCAGCTCTACTAACCGACCATGTAAACATTGTTTCCGACTCTCCAAAAATGCATAGTTACCGGCCTGTCGGCTCCAGTGGAACACCTGCATTAAGCAGACTGGACTGATCACCTGGACTGAGACCAGCCTGAGCCTCTTACACTGAGACAACAGGTACCTGGGGTTGAGGGGGTTGTGGCTTCCCTCTGTGGGTTTTTTTTTTGTAAATCCCCAAATACAGATATTATTCCTTGTGTCATAGACACCTTAAATGTTACTCCATTTACTTAAGCTTTCTACTAAAGGCAAAGTGAGAAGTAGATAAATGTTCCCAGTCATTCACAAGTAGCATTGTTTGTACTAGTGGTGTGGCGATTAGACGTATTGTCGATTAATCGTCGGTGACAGTGTAGAATCGCGGTCGGTCACTGACATTTTCTAATGATCGATTATTAAGCTTATATCTTACCTTTCCTGATTTATATCAATATCCATGTATTTTAGGTATTTTTACTTAATAAACTGACAGTTTTGTCTTGGGTTTCAAGTTTGTTTACGTCTACCGCCATATTTACAGGAAGTGGGTGCTTTCAGTAGATTCTAAATGTCGGAACACTGTTATTCTTACCAGATTGACCTATACCTTATCTCGGAAAGTGTTTCTTAAATAATAAACAATAATGGAGTAAAATAATCGATTATGGGTCGATCATCGCTCAGAAAAATAGACGAATAATCGACCATGAAAATTGGGAGGCGACTCCCAGCACTAGTTTGTACAGTGTCAAATTAAACAACCCCCTCAACCCCAGGTACCTGTTGCCTCAGTGAAAGAAGCTCAGGCTGGACTATCAGTCCAGTCTGCTTGAGGTTAGGATTTACATTAAACAAGAGGAGAGTGCCCGTGAACGGGCACTGTGTCAGCTGACTGAATGTTTTTGATTTGTGATGGTGATAATGAGAGGAAAGCATAATTATCAGGGAAAGGGCTGTACAGAAATACAGTAAATGGTAACTGAACAGCATGTTCGAAAGATATTCCGAAGCTGAAGAAAAAGGACAAAAAAGTTGTGCCCTGCAAATGGTATTATGAAATAAAGTAACAAGGTAATTGTTTAAGGGTAAAAAGTAGGTTAAAAATATTTAAAGAAATACTATAAATGCAATATCCTCGTTCGACCATGAAGGGGTCCAAAGGTCAAATCTGACCATACCAAAAGATTCCCAGCCAAAGAATTTAGGATGGTTTACCATCCCAAACCTCTCGGACCAATAATAAGTGAGTCATAGGTACTTTTTAAGTTTGGCTATCCTTGTTTGACCTTGAAGGAGGGGGTCCAAGGTCAAATCCGACCACACAAAAAAATTCCCAGCCCATGATTTCCTGTAGCTTGTTTACCATCCCAAACTTGTAGGACCAATAATAAGCGAGTTCTAAGCAATTGTAAGTTTGGCTATCCTCAATTGACCTTGAAGGAGGGGTCCCAGGTCAAATCTGACCACACCAAAAGAATCCCAGCCCATGATTTCCTATATGTTGGTTTACCATCCCAAACCTCCAAGACCAATAATACACGAGTTATAAGCACTTAAAGTTTGGCTATCTTCGTTTGACCTGGAAGGAGGGGTCTAAGGTCAAATCCGACCACACCAAAAGATTCCCAGCCCATGATTTTCTATAGGTTGGTTTTCCATTCGAAACCTCTAGGACCAATAATAAGTGAGTTATAAGCACTTTTAAGTTTGGCTATCCTCATTTGACCTTGAAGGAGGGGTCCAAGGTGAAATCCGACCACACCAAAAAATTCCCAGCTCATGATTTTCTATAGGTTGGTTTTCATTCCAACCTCCAAGACCAACAATATGCGAGTTATAAGCACTTTAAGTTTGGCTATCTTCGTTTGACCTTGAAGGATGGTTCCAAGGTCAAATCGGACCATATTAACAGATTCCCAGCCCATGATTTCCTACAGGTTGGATACAATGATTTACTCAACAGTGAGAACCTGAAAGAAGCTATTGCTCAGCTATCCCATGACATAGAGGTCTGCAATTTCACTATGTTATAGCTGACCAAAAGGTCTGTGAATAACATATTTAACAAAATACTCTAAATGTAATAATTTTCAAGTTACAACTGATTTACTTAAGAGTGAGAACCTCAAAGTAACTATTACTCAGCTATGCCATGAGCTACATGTCTGAATGTTTGCTCTGTTATAGCTGACCTAAAAGTAGGTGAACAACATATTTAAGCAAAATACTGTAAATGCAATAGTTTTCAAGTTACAACTGATTTACTCAATAGTGAGAACCAGAAAATAGCTATTGCTCCGCTATGCCATGAGCTATAGGTCTATAATTTCACTATGTTATAGCTAACCCAAAAGTAGGTGAACAATATATTTTAACAAAATACTCCAAATGCAATATTTTTCAAGTTATAGCTGATTTACTCAACAGTCAGTGCCTGAGAATAGCTATTGCTCAGTTGTGCCATGAGCTACTGGTCTGTAATTTCACTATGTTATAGCTGACCCAAAAGTAGGTGAATAACATATTTGCACAAATTTCTGTAAAGGCAATAGTTTTCCAATTACAACTGATTTACTCAACAGTGAGAACTTCAAAGTAGCTATTACTCAGCTATGCAATGAGCCACAGGTCTGGAACTTCACTATGTTATAGCTGACCCCAAAATAGGTGAATAACATATTGCAACAAAATACTCTAAATGCAATAGTTTTCAAGTTATAAGTGATTTACTCAACAGTGATAACCTAAAAGTAGCTATTACTCAGCTATGCCATGAGCTACAGGTCTGAAATTTTACTATGTTATAGCTGACCCAAAAGTAGCTGAATAACATATTTATACTAAATTCTCTAAATGCAATAGTTTTCAAATTACAAGTGATCTACTCAACATTGAGAACTTCAAAGTAGCTATTACTCAGCTATGCAATGAGTCACAGGTCCGGAACTTCACTATGTTATAGCTGACCCCAAAATAGGTGAATAACATATTTAAGCAAAATACTGTAAATGCAATAGTTTTCAAGTTACAACTGATTTACTAAATAGTGATGACCTAAAAGTAGCTATTACTCAGCTATGCCATGAGCTACAGGTCTGAAATTTTACTATGTTATAGTTGACCCAAAAGTAGCTGAATAACATATTTATACTAAATTCTCTAAATGCAATAGTTTTGCAATTACAACTGATTTACTCAATAGTGAGAACCTCAAAGTAGTTATTACTCAGCTATGCAATGAGCTACAGGTCTGAAATTTCACTATGTTATAGCTGACCCAAAAGTAGGTGAACAACATATTAAAGCAAAATACTGTAAATGCAATAGTTTTCAAGTTACAACTGATTTACTCAATAGTGATGACCTAAAAGTAGCTATTACTCAGCTATGCCATGAGCTACAGGTCTGAAATTTTTCTATGTTATAGCTGACCCAAAAGTAGGTGAACAACATATTTAAGCAAAATACTGTAAATGCAATAGTTTTCAAGTTACAACTGATTTACTCAATAGTGATGACCTAAAAGTAGCTATTACTCAGCTATGCCATGAGCTACAGGTCTGAAATTTTACTATGTTATAGCTGACCCAAAAGTAGCTGAATAACATATTTATACGAAATTCTCTAAATGCAATAGTTTTCCAATTACAACTGATTTACTCAATAGTGAGAACTTCAAAGTAGCTATTACTCAGCTATGCAATGAGCCACAGATCTGAAACTTCACTATGTTATAGCTGATCCCAAAATAGGTGAATAACATATTGAAACAAAATACTCTAAATGCAATAGTTTCCAAGTTATAAGCGATTTACTCAACAGTGATAACCTAAAAGTAGCTATTACTCAGCTATGCCATGAGCTACAGGTCTGAAATTTTACTATGTTATAGCTGACCCAAAAGTAGCTGAATAACATATCTATACGAAATTCTCTAAATGCAATAGTTTTTAAGTTACAAGTGATTCTACTCATGATGGAAGTTACTGAAAAGCCCAAAAGTAGCTATTACTCACTTAGCTATTGAGACAGGCACCCAACTTACTCACCATATTGTAGCTATGAAAAAAGTAGCTGAATAACACATTTTAACAAAATGCTCTAGATGCAACAGTTTTCAAGTTATAAATGATTTTGTGCATGATTTCATGAATGTTAATGCACTAAAAATTATTAAAAAAATTTATAAAAAAAAAAATAAGGCAGATCCAGGTCTCATACTCACACAAGAGAATCTACCTCTGGCCTAGTACATATATGCAAGATATGAGAGAAATCCCTGCAATAGTCACTGAGAAAATTGTGATTAAGTGTTGAAATTTTCACACTTTTGGTGGGGGTACCCCCCTTGTAATGTCTCTAGCAAACAGACGAACAGACAGATTTGCATGCCTTGAACAATTTTTCATCCTCGATAGATAAGGTATCTTTTTAAAAAAACAGCACGTCTCTAGGCCTTGTAGTTTTGGAGAAGTTGTTCACGCGGACGCGTACGCCCACGCCGCAGAGTGACGACATAATGCCAGCTGACTGACAAGTCAGCTGACATAAAAAACCACCGTAAAAAACACCAGCATTGAAAACCCCACTGATTTTGGAAAATCCATAAAGAACCCCACCCTCAAAATTTCTGGGGCATAAAAACCCCACTCTAACAGAATTGATAATTTTAGGAGAAAATACAATACACTGAGGGATTGTTTGGATTTCATCAGAGAAAGTAGGTATATTGTATATTGTTTCTTATTATTATTTCACAGGTGATTCAGTGGTGAATATAATTAAACAGACATACCTTATGTTGCATGTGCTGTTCAATGGGAAACCCTTCTATATTTCAAGAAACCATAGATAAATATAATGAAACAATAGTCAGATTACTGGATGGCTTCTCATGGGATAACTTGTAATTGCATTATGCACTCATTGTTAGTCAATTCTTTTTGCAGTCATTTCTATTAAAAGATTAAATACCGCATTGTACATAGTATAGGGCTTGATGCTCGATCTTTCAATATCAGTCGATCATCCCACAGAACTGCCGATATCGACACATACTACCAGCATTTCAATATCGAAATAACATACACCAAACACAAATTTTTTTTAAAAAATGGTAATTTTACTGCTTAAACGCATATTATTGTATAAAATCATTAAAAGGCACATTTACAACTGAAAAAAAAACGGGGTCAAGTCTGGCGCCATCTTTGTTTACATTGCCAGTGACCTACTTCCTGTTTCACGGAAGAGATACAAAACCTGACAGCTAGTACACAGGAAAGCACGAAAACTCTTGTTTAATGTACGTTTTGTTCATTTTATTTAATTTTATATTGCAGAAATATATTTTTGGTGCATAAGTAGTATCTTTTGATATTTTCGTGAATTTATATATTTTCGTGAATTTATATGTGCACGTTTTCAAAGAACCTGTATTTTCGCCCACGACTTACGTTAACGGTCCTAATATTGAAATATCGATCAATCCACAACCCTAAATTTTCATTCGATATAGATCCTCAACATGGCTCTCGATCCCTATACTAATTGTACATATGAAACCCCACTTTCATAATCCTAATCCTTCAATAACTGCAAGTCTTTCAGTTTGTGGAAAAATGGGGTGGCTCAGTCAATAAATGTTGTATATATGTTCATATTATATTTCTCTCTTCCATCTATATCCCTAATTTTAAGCAATGTAAATGGAGCCAAAAATTGTAACAGTGGTTTTTTTTATGCTCCCTGAAATTTTGAAGGTGAGGTTTTTTATGGGTTGGCCAAAAAAGGTGGGGATTTTAATGGTGGTTTTTTTTATGATCCCCGTATTTGGGTATTTGATATGTATTTGTACACCTAAATACAATGATCAAATACAAATACAGAGATTTTAAAAATTGCAAATACAGATACAAATACATGTTTTTGGATGTATTTAAATACAAATACGTATTTGTACCCAACCCTGATTTGTTAAATGAATTTTTTAACTTGAAGATATCTCACGAATACAATTCCTGTTTTTAAATTGTGGTTTATGTATGTTTCCATTAATTTTCACCAATCAGTGGCAAGCGTATAACATACCAGATTTTGTTTCAATACCCCAGAACAGGTTCTAAGACTTTGGGAAATGGTCAAGCAACTATTAAATTAAAAATACCTCCATGTAGCTTTAGTCACTACTTGTCCATGTCCAATGACATAAAGATCAAGACATTTGCATCCTGTTTTCAATTTCAACTATCTGTGTCAGTGGAAGAAATTTGTCCTAAAATTGTTTAATTAATATAACTGAATAATGTCTAAGTCACAAGGCTTGCGAGTTATAAATTTTTAAAGCAGTACTGAAAACAGCAATTAATACTGCTCAAAACTGCCAAAATACCATTTTGAGAACTGTATTTTATTTGGGCTCAGATCTTTGGTTGTACTCAAATGGAATCCGGGAAAAAAAGTGCGGACTTTAAACATCGGCGATATCACGATATCACGGTGCACGATGACGTCCCTACTGGTCTGTTTTGGAAAAGATGGAAAAAAAGTCTGGTGTCTTTTTTTAGGTTTGATACATATCAAGATCAATGATGAAGTAAAACTAACCGACTATTTCAACTGATTACCATTTCAACCATTTGATTTAAAAATGTGTTTTAGAAATAATTTTTCTAGTACATTTTTATCAAAATAGAATACAAAAGTATGTAAAATTTATTATTCTTTTAGAGGTTGTTTTAAAATAATGTCAGTATATCACTAAAGAAATTGAAACTTTTTTCTAAACATGCAATTATGGTTGGATTCCCAGGAAAATGCTGGATGTGGAGGTCACTAATTGCAAGTAGGTACTGCCAATTTGCCATGTTGAAAACCCAATCCTGAGTAGATACAATAGTACTAGTGTGCTCTGGTGTTCTTTTATCACCTTACAATAAAGGGTTTCTGTATTTTCAATTAAAGTTTGTTTCAGGCTAACAGTGGAACACCTAATTGTGGGATGTATAAATTACTAATTGCAACTATATCCAACCAATGGTTTTAGTCTGATTTCTTTGTGCTGAAGTCCACAGTTGGTACTGGAAAGACTTCTCATTCCCTTTGACAGTAATGAAAAGATTTAATCAATGTTCAAGACCCAATCCTAAGCAGGTATATGTATAAAAGTTTGTAGAGTATGCATAAAGTGTTATTTTGTATTTCTTGCTTGAATAAAATGATCAGAATAAATTAATGTTTTAGTTCTACTTCATCATTAATCGTGATATGTAAAGAAAAAAAGAAACACCAGGTTTTTTCCACATGTTTTTCAAAACACACTAGGCTTTCTTTCCACCAGGCTTTCTTTCCACTGTCATTTTGTCTATCAGGCGTTTTTTCTGTGCACCATTCAAATGACTGGCCCCAAACTTGTACTGGATTTTCAATTACTGCTCACTTCAGCTCTAATTTGGGTTTTTACCAACAAAAACTCTGACAAAACTGGTGATAGCTGTTCACAGTTCATAAATTAAATAAAGAAATGGGCCCACCTTGTAAGTGCTTCCATCTGTACATACAGCTTCTTCAAAGCCACTGTCCTGACTACTAGTACAGTCATCCACAGGTTTTTCATCTGACTTTTGGGATTCTTCTTTCTGAGATTAAATGATACCCTATTAAAATCTCATGTAAAGTCATTTTGGGGGTTTGTTACACTAAGAAAGCTACACTGAAAGTCTGAAACAAGTCAAAATATAAGACTCTTGATTGATCATATATAAGAGAATAAATATTAATTCTTTAACATATTTAAAAAAAACAACAACATAAACATGGATGTTATTTGTATACATAAGCATTTGCATGAAAATGTGCTGTAACAGTGGCATTACTACATAAATAAATCAATTTATGTCACTAAGACAAATGCTTACTGTAACTTCAGTAGAATCCTGGTCTTCTGATATTTCTGGTTTAGGAGTTTCTATGATTGCTTGACGGACTAAAATCTGAATGAGATCGTTCCTGTTGACATCGTAGTCAAAGAGTTTGTGGCCATCTACAAGCTGTATCAAATAAACAAAATTTTACACATTTACAACAAGTAGTTCCTTTTTTCACTCCAAGTGTGACCACGGCAATCGCGGCAGAGTTAAGCGGTTGTGTTATTATATTTGCTTTTTGCTGGCTGGAATGTTTACACTTTTAGTGAGAGTGACGTTTTTTTTCCCGTGAAAACCGCGGGAATTTCAGTGGTCATTTGGTCAGATTATGGTGAACAACTGTTAGGAAAGGTTGCTAGTATTGCATACTTGGTTTGTTGGAGTGTTTCAACAGTGTAGCAGACTTGCAGGTTGGTTGGTTACATTTACACACTGTGTTTACATACAGGTTCTGATTTGACTAAATTTGTATTCAGGGATTGGATTTTAGATGTGTATATCTGTAGTGATCAGTGTATGAACTACCTTACGAAACCACATGGCCAACAGGGCCATTAACTTTTCACTTTTGATGGCCCGTACGAAATTTAAATAGCCCAATAAAATTAAATCTCTTTATTTTCTGTAATAATTACCATTTTATAACCAATCATCAAGTGGTTTAGAAATTTAGATAGGAAAAAAAAAATAAAAATAGGAATAAAGTTTTGCCAAATTTTTTTTTAACAAAATTCAAATCAATTACCACTGACCTGGACTAAAGGACCATGCATGTATTTATCAAATTTATCCCCTGAAAATTTTGAGCTTTGTGCCTTATTTTTAAAGCAAGTGGGCCATAGAGAGAACAAGGTCTGCAGTACATTTTTTTTCAACACTACTGTCAGGGGCCGATCTAGCCTTTAAGTAAGGTGGGGGTTCACATCAGACATATACCATAACTAAGGGGGTTGGGGGGGCATGCCCCCTGGGAAAAAATAAATTTTTGGTAAAACTAGAAATAGGCCGCCCTGTTGATAGTAGATGCGAATAGAAACAGGATAGCATAGAAGAACACACATTATCATGTGTAATGTCCACCCATGAACCTTTTGCCCAAATTGTACAGTAGTCTTACAAGACCCTGTTTCATTTGTAAAATATATCAATGATGCTTAAATATTTGATAGTGTAGATGTAATTTATTTCAGCTTCATGCCTTTTTGCATTGGTTGGGTTGAAAATTTTGACGAAATCACTCTATCTTGCACGGTTAAGAAGATAGAAGCCAATTCCTGTTTTTCTATTTTTGGCAAAAATTTGAAAATTCAAAATGGCCGCCATTATTGGGAAAAGGAAATTTTTTTGAAAATTGCCAAGAGTACATTTCTTAGATACCCTATGGGTCGAAAATTTCAACAAAATAACTCTATTTTGCACGGTTAAGGCCAGTTTGTGTTTTTCCATTTTGGGCAAAAATTCGAAAATTCAAAATGGCTGCCATTTTTGGGGAGGGGAAAATTTTTTGAAAATTGCAAAGATTACATTCCTTAGATACCCTGTGGGTTGAAAATTTCGACGAAATCGCTCTATCTCGCATGGTTAAGGAGATAGAAGCAAATTTGTGTTTTGCCATTTTTGGCAAAAATTTGAAAATTCAAAATGGCCGCCATTTTAGGGGAGGGGAAAATTTTTTAGAAATTACCAAGAGTACAATGCTCAGATACCCTGTGGGTCGAAAATTTTGACGAAATCACTCTATCTGGCACGGTTAAGGAGATAGAAGCAAATTTGTGTTTTGCCATTTTTGGCAAAAATTCGAAAATTCAAAATGGCCGCCATTTTTGGGGAGGGGAAAATTTTTGGAAAATTGCAAAGATTGCATTCCTTAGATACCCTGTGGGTCGAAAATTTCGACGAAATCGCTCTATCTCGCAAGGTTAAGGAGATAGAAGCAAATTTGTGTTTTGCCATTTTTGGCAAAAATTCGAAAATTCAAAATGGCCGCCATTTTTGGGGAGGGGAAAATTTTTTGAAAATTGCAAATATTACATTCCTTAGATACCCTGTGGGTCGAAAATTTCGATAAAATCGCTCTATCTCGCACGGTTAAGGAGATAGAAGCAAATTTGTGTTTTGCCATTTTTGGCAAAAATTCGAAAATTCAAAATGGCCGCCATTTTTGGGGAGGGGAAAATTTTTGGAAAATTGCAAAGATTGCATTCCTTAGATACCCTGTGGGTCGAAAATTTCGACGAAATCGCTCTATCTCGCACGGTTAAGGAGATAGAAGCAAATTTGTGTTTTGCAATTTTTGGCAAAAATTCGAAAATTCAAAATGGCCGCCATTTTTGGCGAGGGGAAAATTTTTTGAAAATTGCAAAGATTACATTCCTTAGATACCCTGTGGGTCGAAAATTTCGACGAAATCGCTCTATCTCGCACGGTTAAGGAGATAGAAGCAAATTTGTGTTTTGCCATTTTTGGCAAAAATTCGAAAATTCAAAATGGCCGCCATTTTTGGGGAGGGGAAAATATTTTGAAAATTGCAAAGATTGCATTGCTTAGATACCCTGTGCGTCGAAAATTTTGCCGAAATCGCTCTATCTCGCACGGTTAAGGAGATAGAAGCAAATTAGTGTTTTGCCATTTTTGGCAAAAATTCGAAAATTCAAAATGGCCGCCATTTTTGGGGAGGGGAAAATTTTTGGAAAATTGCAAAGATTGCATTCCTTAGATCCCCTGTGGGTCGAAAATTTTGCCGAAATCGCTCTATCTCGCACGGTTAAGGAGATAGAAGCAAATTTGTGTTTTGCCATTTTTGGCAAAAATTCGAAAATTCAAAATGGCCGCCATTTTTGGGGAGGGGAAATTTTTTTGAAAATTGCAAATATTACATTCCTTAGATACCCTGTGGGTCGAAAATTTCGACGAAATCGCTCTATCTCGCACGGTTAAGGAGATAGAAGCAAATTTGTGTTTTGCCATTTTTGGCAAAAATTCGAAAATTCAAAATGGCCGCCATTTTTGGGGAGGGGAAAATATTTTGAAAATTGCAAAGATTGCATTGCTTAGATACCCTGTGCGTCGAAAATTTTGCCGAAATCGCTCTATCTCGCACGGTTAAGGAGATAGAAGCAAATTAGTGTTTTGCCATTTTTGGCAAAAATTCGAAAATTCAAAATGGCCGCCATTTTTGGGGAGGGGAAAATTTTTGGAAAATTGCAAAGATTGCATTCCTTAGATCCCCTGTGGGTCGAAAATTTTGCCGAAATCGCTCTATCTCGCACGGTTAAGGAGATAGAAGCAAATTTGTGTTTTGCCATTTTTGGCAAAAATTCGAAAATTCAAAATGGCCGCCATTTTTGGGGAGGGGAAATTTTTTTGAAAATTGCAAATATTACATTCCTTAGATACCCTGTGGGTCGAAAATTTCGACGAAATCGCTCTATCTCGCACGGTTAAGGAGATAGAAGCAAATTTGTGTTTTGCCATTTTTGGCAAAAATTCGAAAATTCAAAATGGCCGCCATTTTTGGGGAGGGGAAAATTTTTGGAAAATTGCAAAGATTGCATTCCTTAGATACCCTGTGGGTCGAAAATTTCGACGAAATCGCTCTATCTCGCACGGTTAAGGAGATAGAAGCAAATTTGTGTTTTGCCATTTTTGGCAAAAATTCGAAAATTCAAAATGGCCGCCATTTTTGGGGAGGGGAAAATTTTTTGAAAATTGCAAAGATTGCATTCCTTAGATACCCTGTGGGTCGAAAATTTCGACGAAATCGCTCTATCTCGCACGGTTAAGGAGATAGAAGCAAATTTGTGTTTTGCCATTTTTGGCAAAAATTCGAAAATTCAAAATGGCCGCCATTTTTGGGGAGGGGAAAATATTTTGAAAATTGCAAAGATTGCATTGCTTAGATACCCTGTGCGTCTAAAATTTTGCCGAAATCGCTCTATCTCGCACGGTTAAGGAGATAGAAGCAAATTAGTGTTTTGCCATTTTTGGCAAAAATTCGAAAATTCAAAATGGCCGCCATTTTTGGGGAGGGGAAAATTTTTGGAAAATTGCAAAGATTGCATTCCTTAGATCCCCTGTGGGTCGAAAATTTTGCCGAAATCGCTCTATCTCGCACGGTTAAGGAGATAGAAGGAAATTTGTGTTTTGCCATTTTTGGCAAAAATTCGAAAATTCAAAATGGCCGCCATTTTTGGGGAGGGGAAATTTTTTTGAAAATTGCAAATATTACATTCCTTAGATACCCTGTGGGTCGAAAATTTCGACGAAATCGCTCTATCTCGCACGGTTAAGGAGATAGAAGCAAATTAGTGTTTTGCCATTTTTGGCAAAAATTCGAAAATTCAAAATGGCCGCCATTTTTGGGGAGGGGAAAATTTTTGGAAAATTGCAAAGATTGCATTCCTTAGATCCCCTGTGGGTCGAAAATTTTGCCGAAATCGCTCTATCTCGCACGGTTAAGGAGATAGAAGCAAATTTGTGTTTTGCCATTTTTGGCAAAAATTCGAAAATTCAAAATGGCCGCCATTTTTGGGGAGGGGAAATTTTTTTGAAAATTGCAAATATTACATTCCTTAGATACCCTGTGGGTCGAAAATTTCGACGAAATCGCTCTATCTCGCACGGTTAAGGAGATAGAAGCAAATTTGTGTTTTGCCATTTTTGGCAAAAATTCGAAAATTCAAAATGGCCGCCATTTTTGGGGAGGGGAAAATATTTTGAAAATTGCAAAGATTGCATTGCTTAGATACCCTGTGCGTCGAAAATTTTGCCGAAATCGCTCTATCTCGCACGGTTAAGGAGATAGAAGCAAATTAGTGTTTTGCCATTTTTGGCAAAAATTCGAAAATTCAAAATGGCCGCCATTTTTGGGGAGGGGAAAATTTTTGGAAAATTGCAAAGATTGCATTCCTTAGATCCCCTGTGGGTCGAAAATTTTGCCGAAATCGCTCTATCTCGCACGGTTAAGGAGATAGAAGCAAATTTGTGTTTTGCCATTTTTGGCAAAAATTCGAAAATTCAAAATGGCCGCCATTTTTGGGGAGGGGAAATTTTTTTGAAAATTGCAAATATTACATTCCTTAGATACCCTGTGGGTCGAAAATTTCGACGAAATCGCTCTATCTCGCACGGTTAAGGAGATAGAAGCAAATTTGTGTTTTGCCATTTTTGGCAAAAATTCGAAAATTCAAAATGGCCGCCATTTTTGGGGAGGGGAAAATTTTTGGAAAATTGCAAAGATTGCATTCCTTAGATACCCTGTGGGTCGAAAATTTCGACGAAATCGCTCTATCTCGCACGGTTAAGGAGATAGAAGCAAATTTGTGTTTTGCCATTTTTGGCAAAAATTCGAAAATTCAAAATGGCCGCCATTTTTGGGGAGGGGAAAATTTTTTGAAAATTGCAAAGATTGCATTCCTTAGATACCCTGTGGGTCGAAAATTTCGACGAAATCGCTCTATCTCGCACGGTTAAGGAGATAGAAGCAAATTTGTGTTTTGCCATTTTTGGCAAAAATTCGAAAATTCAAAATGGCCGCCATTTTTGGGGAGGGGAAAATATTTTGAAAATTGCAAAGATTGCATTGCTTAGATACCCTGTGCGTCTAAAATTTTGCCGAAATCGCTCTATCTCGCACGGTTAAGGAGATAGAAGCAAATTAGTGTTTTGCCATTTTTGGCAAAAATTCGAAAATTCAAAATGGCCGCCATTTTTGGGGAGGGGAAAATTTTTGGAAAATTGCAAAGATTGCATTCCTTAGATCCCCTGTGGGTCGAAAATTTTGCCGAAATCGCTCTATCTCGCACGGTTAAGGAGATAGAAGGAAATTTGTGTTTTGCCATTTTTGGCAAAAATTCGAAAATTCAAAATGGCCGCCATTTTTGGGGAGGGGAAATTTTTTTGAAAATTGCAAATATTACATTCCTTAGATACCCTGTGGGTCGAAAATTTCGACGAAATCGCTCTATCTCGCACGGTTAAGGAGATAGAAGCAAATTTGTGTTTTGCCATTTTTGGCAAAAATTCGAAAATTCAAAATGGCCGCCATTTTTGGGGAGGGGAAAATTTTTGGAAAATTGCAAAGATTGCATTCCTTAGATACCCTGTGGGTCGAAAATTTCGACGAAATCGCTCTATCTCGCACGGTTAAGGAGATAGAAGCAAATTTGTTTTGCAATTTTTGGCAAAAATTCGAAAATTCAAAATGGCCGCCATTTTTGGCGAGGGGAAAATTTTTTGAAAATTGCAAAGATTACATTCCTTAGATACCCTGTGGGTCGAAAATTTCGACGAAATCGCTCTATCTCGCACGGTTAAGGAGATAGAAGCAAATTTGTGTTTTGCCATTTTTGGCAAAAATTCGAAAATTCAAAATGGCCGCCATTTTTGGGGAGGGGAAAATATTTTGAAAATTGCAAAGATTGCATTGCTTAGATACCCTGTGCGTCGAAAATTTTGCCGAAATCGCTCTATCTCGCACGGTTAAGGAGATAGAAGCAAATTAGTGTTTTGCCATTTTTGGCAAAAATTCGAAAATTCAAAATGGCCGCCATTTTTGGGGAGGGGAAAATTTTTGGAAAATTGCAAAGATTGCATTCCTTAGATCCCCTGTGGGTCGAAAATTTTGCCGAAATCGCTCTATCTCGCACGGTTAAGGAGATAGAAGCAAATTTGTGTTTTGCCATTTTTGGCAAAAATTCGAAAATTCAAAATGGCCGCCATTTTTGGGGAGGGGAAATTTTTTTGAAAATTGCAAATATTACATTCCTTAGATACCCTGTGGGTCGAAAATTTCGACGAAATCGCTCTATCTCGCACGGTTAAGGAGATAGAAGCAAATTTGTGTTTTGCCATTTTTGGCAAAAATTCGAAAATTCAAAATGGCCGCCATTTTTGGGGAGGGGAAAATATTTTGAAAATTGCAAAGATTGCATTGCTTAGATACCCTGTGCGTCGAAAATTTTGCCGAAATCGCTCTATCTCGCACGGTTAAGGAGATAGAAGCAAATTAGTGTTTTGCCATTTTTGGCAAAAATTCGAAAATTCAAAATGGCCGCCATTTTTGGGGAGGGGAAAATTTTTGGAAAATTGCAAAGATTGCATTCCTTAGATCCCCTGTGGGTCGAAAATTTTGCCGAAATCGCTCTATCTCGCACGGTTAAGGAGATAGAAGCAAATTTGTGTTTTGCCATTTTTGGCAAAAATTCGAAAATTCAAAATGGCCGCCATTTTTGGGGAGGGGAAATTTTTTTGAAAATTGCAAATATTACATTCCTTAGATACCCTGTGGGTCGAAAATTTCGACGAAATCGCTCTATCTCGCACAGTTAAGGAGATAGAAGCAAATTTGTGTTTTGCCATTTTTGGCAAAAATTCGAAAATTCAAAATGGCCGCCATTTTTGGGGAGGGGAAAATTTTTGGAAAATTGCAAAGATTGCATTCCTTAGATACCCTGTGGGTCGAAAATTTCGACGAAATCGCTCTATCTCGCACGGTTAAGGAGATAGAAGCAAATTTGTGTTTTGCCATTTTTGGCAAAAATTCGAAAATTCAAAATGGCCGCCATTTTTGGGGAGGGGAAATTTTTTTGAAAATTGCAAAGATTGCATTCCTTAGATACCCTGTGGGTCGAAAATTTCGACGAAATCGCTCTATCTCGCACGGTTAAGGAGATAGAAGCAAATTTGTGTTTTGCCATTTTTGGCAAAAATTCGAAAATTCAAAATGGCCGCCATTTTTGGGGAGGGGAAAATATTTTGAAAATTGCAAAGATTGCATTGCTTAGATACCCTGTGCGTCTAAAATTTTGCCGAAATCGCTCTATCTCGCACGGTTAAGGAGATAGAAGCAAATTAGTGTTTTGCCATTTTTGGCAAAAATTCGAAAATTCAAAATGGCCGCCATTTTTGGGGAGGGGAAAATTTTTGGAAAATTGCAAAGATTGCATTCCTTAGATCCCCTGTGGGTCGAAAATTTTGCCGAAATCGCTCTATCTCGCACGGTTAAGGAGATAGAAGGAAATTTGTGTTTTGCCATTTTTGGCAAAAATTCGAAAATTCAAAATGGCCGCCATTTTTGGGGAGGGGAAATTTTTTTGAAAATTGCAAATATTACATTCCTTAGATACCCTGTGGGTCGAAAATTTCGACGAAATCGCTCTATCTCGCACGGTTAAGGAGATAGAAGCAAATTAGTGTTTTGCCATTTTTGGCAAAAATTCGAAAATTCAAAATGGCCGCCATTTTTGGGGAGGGGAAAATTTTTGGAAAATTGCAAAGATTGCATTCCTTAGATCCCCTGTGGGTCGAAAATTTTGCCGAAATCGCTCTATCTCGCACGGTTAAGGAGATAGAAGCAAATTTGTGTTTTGCCATTTTTGGCAAAAATTCGAAAATTCAAAATGGCCGCCATTTTTGGGGAGGGGAAATTTTTTTGAAAATTGCAAATATTACATTCCTTAGATACCCTGTGGGTCGAAAATTTCGACGAAATCGCTCTATCTCGCACGGTTAAGGAGATAGAAGCAAATTTGTGTTTTGCCATTTTTGGCAAAAATTCGAAAATTCAAAATGGCCGCCATTTTTGGGGAGGGGAAAATATTTTGAAAATTGCAAAGATTGCATTGCTTAGATACCCTGTGCGTCGAAAATTTTGCCGAAATCGCTCTATCTCGCACGGTTAAGGAGATAGAAGCAAATTAGTGTTTTGCCATTTTTGGCAAAAATTCGAAAATTCAAAATGGCCGCCATTTTTGGGGAGGGGAAAATTTTTGGAAAATTGCAAAGATTGCATTCCTTAGATCCCCTGTGGGTCGAAAATTTTGCCGAAATCGCTCTATCTCGCACGGTTAAGGAGATAGAAGCAAATTTGTGTTTTGCCATTTTTGGCAAAAATTCGAAAATTCAAAATGGCCGCCATTTTTGGGGAGGGGAAATTTTTTTGAAAATTGCAAATATTACATTCCTTAGATACCCTGTGGGTCGAAAATTTCGACGAAATCGCTCTATCTCGCACGGTTAAGGAGATAGAAGCAAATTTGTGTTTTGCCATTTTTGGCAAAAATTCGAAAATTCAAAATGGCCGCCATTTTTGGGGAGGGGAAAATTTTTGGAAAATTGCAAAGATTGCATTCCTTAGATACCCTGTGGGTCGAAAATTTCGACGAAATCGCTCTATCTCGCACGGTTAAGGAGATAGAAGCAAATTTGTGTTTTGCCATTTTTGGCAAAAATTCGAAAATTCAAAATGGCCGCCATTTTTGGGGAGGGGAAAATTTTTGGAAAATTGCAAAGATTGCATTCCTTAGATACCCTGTGGGTCGAAAATTTCGACGAAATCGCTCTATCTCGCACGGTTAAGGAGATAGAAGCAAATTTGTGTTTTGCCATTTTTGGCAAAAATTCGAAAATTCAAAATGGCCGCCATTTTTGGGGAGGGGAAAATATTTTGAAAATTGCAAAGATTGCATTGCTTAGATACCCTGTGCGTCTAAAATTTTGCCGAAATCGCTCTATCTCGCACGGTTAAGGAGATAGAAGCAAATTAGTGTTTTGCCATTTTTGGCAAAAATTCGAAAATTCAAAATGGCCGCCATTTTTGGGGAGGGGAAAATTTTTGGAAAATTGCAAAGATTGCATTCTTTAGATCCCCTGTGGGTCGAAAATTTTGCCGAAATCGCTCTATCTCGCACGGTTAAGGAGATAGAAGGAAATTTGTGTTTTGCCATTTTTGGCAAAAATTCGAAAATTCAAAATGGCCGCCATTTTTGGGGAGGGGAAATTTTTTTGAAAATTGCAAATATTACATTCCTTAGATACCCTGTGGGTCGAAAATTTCGACGAAATCGCTCTATCTCGCACGGTTAAGGAGATAGAAGCAAATTTGTGTTTTGCCATTTTTGGCAAAAATTCGAAAATTCAAAATGGCCGCCATTTTTGGGGAGGGGAAAATTTTTGGAAAATTGCAAAGATTGCATTCCTTAGATACCCTGTGGGTCGAAAATTTCGACGAAATCGCTCTATCTCGCACGGTTAAGGAGATAGAAGCAAATTTGTGTTTTGCCATTTTTGGCAAAAATTCGAAAATTCAAAATGGCCGCCATTTTTGGGGAGGGGAAAATTTTTTGAAAATTGCAAATATTACATTCCTTAGATACCCTGTGGGTCGAAAATTTCGACGAAATCGCTCTATCTCGCACGGTTAAGGAGATAGAAGCAAATTTGTGTTTTGCCATTTTTGGCAAAAATTCGAAAATTCAAAATGGCCGCCATTTTTGGGGAGGGGAAATTTTTTTGAAAATTGCAAATATTACATTCCTTAGATACCCTGTGGGTCGAAAATTTCGACGAAATCGCTCTATCTCGCACGGTTAAGGAGATAGAAGCAAATTTGTGTTTTGCCATTTTTGGCAAAAATTCGAAAATTCAAAATGGCCGCCATTTTTGGGGAGGGGAAAATTTTTGGAAAATTGCAAATATTACATTCCTTAGATACCCTGTGGGTCGAAAATTTCGACGAAATCGCTCTATCTCGCACAGTTAAGGAGATAGAAGCAAATTTGTGTTTTGCCATTTTTGGCAAAAATTCGAAAATTCAAAATGGCCGCCATTTTTGGGGAGGGGAAAATTTTTTGAAAATTGCACAGAGTACACTCCTCAGATACCCTGTGGGTCGAAAATTTTGCCGAAATCGCTCTATCTCGCACGGTTAAGGAGATAGAAGCAAATTACTCAAAAGTAGTACTGAAAATACACAATGAAGTACCTAAATGGCTATTACTCATGTACTGACAAAGCTATCAGTCCCAAATGCAATACCAAGCGAGCTATGGACATAACAATCTTGTATTCAAAATTGTAGTAAAATATCTTTAATTATTTTGGCTTAAATGCACGGAAACCAATGGGTACTGAAAATAGCTGTACTTAAGTATTACTCAGTAAGCAAAAGAGGTACAACAGCCAAAAGCAATCCCAAGCAAGCTACTGACCCAATAAGCCTGCATACCAAATTTGGTGACAATAGCTCTAATACTTTTCCTTTAAATGAGCGGAAACCATGCGTGACGCCGGACATCGGACGCCGGACATCGGACATCGGACAACGGACATCGGACATCGGACGGCGAAAAAAGCAAAAATAATATATCCACCCCCCAGGGGGGTGGACATAAATATAGGGTATTTCCTGTAAATTTAACACCACTCTCAAGAAATAATTTTGTACTTTGGGTTGAATCCCTTTACATTATTTTTCAGGGGGATGGGGGTGGGGGGTGGGGTGGGGTTCAAACCCCCTGAACCCTCCTGGATCCGCTAGTGACTGTAGAGTACTCAGTACATAAAGTCAGTACTGATAAAAATTAAACATTATTGTTATATTGCCCAACTCCACCAAAAAACGAAGAAATCTTTAAAACAAAACCATACAGGTCTTGACTTTGCTTTCGTAGACTACATATTGATAAAAATCTTATTTCCAAATCATTAAAAACGAAGACGTCCCCTGTACTAGTGTGTTTACATTCAAAACGTTGCAATCAGAAAGCAGAAATTCTGCAAAGTTCTCTCGATTTTAAAACGTTTCGAGTATTTTGACTGGTTGTCGTACAATATTTTCTTCACGTTTAATCAGGAACCAGAGCATATTTGCATTCAAAACGTTATCACCGGGAAGCAGAAATTCTGTGAAGTTCTCTCAATTATAAAACGTTTCGAGTATTTTGACTGGTTGTTGTACAATATTTTTCTTCGCATTTAATCAGGAACCAGAGTATCAAATGGCCAGCCGGGCTATGCATTTGCGAAAAGAGATGGCCCGGAGCAGAACTTGGTAGTTCCTGGCCACCGGGCCCGCGCAGTTTCGAACACTGGTAGTGATGGATTTATTCATGTGTCCTTGATTTCTAATATTTTGTGATTGTAGTTCAGTAATTATTTCACAGAATTTATTGTATTTACACTGTAGTGCTAAAAACTAGTCTGACAGTAATCTAGTCAATGCAGAACGAATGGTGCTTGTAGTTGCCGTAGCAGTTGTTTTATTTGTACATACTAAATTAATTTATTTAATTTATTCGTATGCATGTGATATCTTTGGACATCTAATTATTATTAGTCTGTGATGTAGTTACAAGGGGATGGCAGTTTTTAATGTTATTATTAGTGCTGGGAGATCGCCATGATTTTAACTGTCGATGTTTGTATCGGAAATTTGTAAACAAACTTCGAACATTTCCGATCATGGAGTCGAAAGTGTAAACCAGACAGAAAAATCAAATATTAAATGCTAACAAGTAAAATACACACAAATTACCACAAATATAACCAAATATATCCTAAAAGCCATTCACAGACGTCTCCCTCACTAACAGACCATGCTTGATGTATCCTCGTTTGTGATTGGCTGATTTTGTGATTACCTTGACAACAGTGGGAAAACCCCAAGGTGTTTCTTGTTACGTTATTTTTATTGCATTCACGACTAGTTTTATGATTTTCACTGATTAATCTTTCAGATTTTTACAAAACATTGTTCTAGTTAGTGTTTTATTATGGCCAAAGGGCTACAAACAAGACAGTTTAGCAAACATCGGTTGTACTTAAATTTTACCGATCATTGATCGGCAATGAGCCAGCGAGCGATAATACCGAAGTTTGCAAACATTGTCCCAGCACTAGTTATAATATAACATTAAGCGTGTGAATATTTAATTTAGTTCCGGTTTTGCCATTCCATAAGTGTGTACAATGTCTTTGCAGGTGTTTCTTGGTCTGCAGTAGTTTAACAACTCAGTTTACATGTGGCTGCTGATTGTTGTAACTGCTGGTGTCCATAGATCTGAGCGATTAAAATCTTAGATAAGCCTGCTGTCTTTTTCTCCTTCCTTTCCCCATCCCCTGGTTTCACTGGAGTTTAGTTAAGAAGGTCACAGGCACGACTTCTCTCCGGTCACAAAAAGAGAAGTTCAAAAACAAACCTTGTATTTAAAAATGTATATTTTGTAGTTCAAAATAAAATTTCAATATTTTTAGGCAAGAAGTTATCAGTCAGGTTCCTGATAAATAACTCCTGATGATCAGACCACAATCACTAGCAACTGACATGCAATACCAACATTATTTGTCTGGCACCTGATCACTTTGAAAAAACAAACCTAATCCCGTCGCCAATTGCCATTGATAAACTGATGGTATGCAACTTCGAAACCGAAACTCGGTCTACTTATTTGCTAGACCTGGGCTGCTAGTTTTGGTCGATTAACATGCAACTCGTGACCACAGCATCTTGTGACCAACAACTCGTACACAAAAATTTTATAAGAATAAACATTATTTCTGCTTGAATGTCAAATACTTGTACATGTAGCTCATAGTTATATGAGAAGAAATACAAGATCACCCAATTACGCGGGGTTTTCTAACAATGTATTATATTTAATCAACAGAAATGAAGAGCGAGTATTTTATGCAAAAAGTCTGTTCAGTTCGAGATCATGTACTTCAAATTCTCGTACTTTCCGTAGGGGTTTTTTCTACTGTCATAAAATAAAATATGCAAATTACAAAAAAATGTGATGAGACAGAAGTCTGTGGGGTTTCCTGCAATATTTAAAAAAACGAACTGGTTATTTACACCACGGCTGTGTACATAAGGGTATTTCAGTTCTTTATGTACACCACAGCTGTCGAGTAATGCAATAATGCACTACAATAATATAAAGTAAAACAAAAGCTGTTTTATCAGTGTTAGTTTGAAAATAAATGCAATTTCTCTCTTTTACAAGAATATATTTGATTAATGTTATAAAGTTGAAACAGAAAGGCAAAAAATAAGTTGACATTGTCCTGTTCACTCTCCATGGATATGTATTTAGTGAGAAATATAGAATCTTAAAAAGAATGTTTTTCTTTTTGTATTTTTGCTATATATCACTTTTTTGTAAGGTGTGTAGATGGTCGTGTGTAGAGGCTTTCATGCCATTAGAACCTGGTACATTTGTAATGTATGTTACTTGTATTATTCTTGTTCCATGTGTATAATGAATAAATAATGAAACAATAAAAAATCACATCTTCACTGTCTTTGTCATCTAAGTGTCATCCAACCCAAGTTAAGCCACAACTATTCGACCTGTGGGGATCAAAAGGCTAATTATGTAACAAATTTTACCTGGCTGGGTACACAACAAGGTGTGTATAAGAAATTTAATTTAGTTTCCACAGTACAACAGTGGGGAAGACTACTCATCCCATTTCTAGGGGGACTGACATAGCATGCACAATAAGGTGGTGTAGAAGACCATGTACATTAGCTTACCTACATTTTAGTGTTACACAAAATATCCCAAATATCTTGCATATGTACACAAGATATTCAATCTAGCTTACATAAACAGCGGTGGTGTACATAAGGGACATTATCTGGCTAATATACACAACGGTGGTGTACATAAGAGACATTATCTGGCTAATATACACAACGGTGGTGTACATAAGGAACCATATGTAGCTTATGTACACAGCGGTGGTGTACATAAGACGACTTTTCGGCATTGCGTACACAGCGGTGGTGTAAATATCCTCTGCCTTAAAAAAAATCATTGGAACGAGTTGTGAGTACAAGTTGTTGGTCACGAGCTGCCGTGGTTACGAGATGCTCGTATACCCATTTGGACAAGTTATATTATTTGAAGTTTGTCTGACGATAACTGGTACCCGGCAATAATTGATAGCAAGGCAGTCCCATCACAAGGCGACAACAGTGGATAAGGATTCGTGAGAATAAAAAAGGACAGATTAAGTTCTCACTTAGTTGAGCCCATTGCATTTCCATATTGACACTCTTCAATCACTGAATTTGCGAACCCTTTTTATTTATTTTTAAGGGACAAAGACAATGTAAAGGCTACGTGATATTACAAGGGGTGGTGAAGAATAAATACACCAACCAATTTGCCACGGTAGAATAACTTTTGTCGTTCCACAGGAGCATCGAAATGCTCAACAAGTCTTTCACGAACTTCCTCGATTGCTGTAAGTTTAGACAGGTTATCCAAACGGATGGTCTTTTTACCATCCATACTTCTTACTTGGATCCACATTTTGTTTTGTTGGTAATTTATTAAGACAACGGCGTTTGCTAATGTTATTATTTTTTGTGAAGAGAAAAACTGGCGCGAAAGTTTTACCACGCATAGGTCAAGGCTACTATATGTACGCACAAACGAAAATACTTTACAGCCGAATAAGGAATTTGTACGGAGCCCCTAATAGGACATGGTAAAATAAATATTGCACCATGTATTAAGCCGTGCGCACAAGATAATCTCATGATAACGAGAAAATAAGTCATGATAATGAGATGATCTCGTTAGCACCACTTGTTTTCTTGATATCACAAGATCATCTCGTGCTCACCAGATGATCTTGTGCTCACTAGATAAAGTGGTGATCACCAGATGAAGTAGTTATCACGACATAATAAGTAGTGAGCACTAGTTTATGTGGTGATCACTACTTATTATTTTGTTATCACCAGATGAAGTAGTGAGCACTACATAATCTGGTGCTAACCAGATCATTCTGTTATCACTAGTTCATCTCGTGCTCACTACTTGTTTTCTTGTTATCACCAGATGATGTGGTGCTCACTACTTATTTTCTTGTTATCACCAGATGATGTGGTGAGTATGAGATGATCTGGTTATAACTAAATGATGTGGTGATCACTACTTCATCTTATGATAACAAGAAAATAAGTAGTGAGCACCACATCAACTAGTGCTCACCACTTATTAAGTCGTTATCACCACTTCATCTGGAGCTCACCACTTTATCTAGTGAGCACAAGATCATCTTGTGATATCAAGAAAATAAGTGGTGTGCACAAGATGATCTCATTATCACAAGTTATTTTCTTGTGATAATGAGATCATCTCATACACACCACTTATTTTTCTTGTAATTTCTATTTTAGCATGTCCTATTAGGGGCTCCGTAAATTTGTGCATCTTGAAAGGTAAAATAAATGATTTGCAATCCAGATGATCTTTTTGGAGGATTTAGCTTGGGTTAGACCCTTCCTCAATACTAGGTGGTGGTTTTGAGAGATGAGTCTTCAGCGAAGAAAAGAAAATGACTTGTTGTGTGTACAAGGCCTCAATAGTGCGACCTAATGAGTCCCAAACAAGCCTTTAGAGTCCCTAATGTTTATCATGTGTAAGCATTAATTATTTAAAAGAAATATATCAAACGTTAATTTTAAAGGAGAAAAATCTCAGATTTGTGCTGTTTGCCTCAGAAATTACATATACACGTGTATAATTTCAAACAGCTGAAAAAAAATAAAATCTACACAATTTGGTCATTCAGAAAAAAAAAATCTATGTAATTAACACAAGTAGCTTAACTGGCACATCCATTTGTGCAAAGACTACAAACCATAATCTATTTTATTTTTTTGTAATCAAAACTTTCTATCATTTGGCTATATACCTTCAAGGCTATATGCATTTCTTTCTTGAGTTCCTAAAAAACAGAACAAACAATTTTTGTTACTGATTAGTATATTTGGTAACAAGTCTGTTTGACACCCTGATAATTTATCTTAGATAGATAAATTAGGTATTAAGTAATATATCCAGTAAGTCCCTATCATGTCTTTTTGTTTTCATTCTTGTTTTCGCTTTTAGAATTCGATAGCACCTCCGGAAGTCCGGGTTTTATAATTTACCGCACTGATATATATTTTCGGAATTTCAACAACATTTACGTACAACCTTGACCTTTTGCTGTCACCAACTACAGGAAGTATCAGTTTGGAGGGAAAGTTATTATTATTATTATTGAAAAATGGGGAAATCTGGGTTATTAGAATATGTTTTAATAAATTATCGTTGGATGTTTGTTATTTTTTTCCTGATGCCCCTTTCACTCATTTATGACACGTACTTTTACTTTCGAAGTAAATTCATATTTATGATGAATAGTGCCCCACACAAGCATGATGAGAAAGTAAAAGATGTCCAACGTCAGGTTTGTATCTAGACGTGGTTACCCCGGCTCTACTTTACTTGCGTGTAGAGCCGTGGCACGACCCCAAATGAAACTGGAGATTTGCATAAAATCATTTTCTGTTGAATAAAACTTGATGAAATGACTGGAAATTGTACTGCCTTGCTACCAATTATCGCCGGCTACCAATTATCGCCACCAGAAAATAAAACATTCATATTTCAGTAATGGTCACATATTTTGAAAGCTTTCTGTTGTGTATCTGTTCCATTCACTTTGGAAATAGTTGTATGGGCATCTGTGGTATTTTCGTGTCAATGGTGTTTTCGTGCATCCCATTTTCTGTGGGTTTGAATATAAATTATGCTGTAATATTCTGAAACTTTCCTTGCATTAATATTTTCAGAGTGTCTTCGGAACCGACAAGGACGGGTCACAATTCTTTTAATTTCAGAACCGTCCCCTTCATATTATAACTATTTGATATGTAGATACATAAAACCAGGAAACCAGTCTACTTTTCATCTGCAAAGGTGATTAATATTTCATTAACCAATGAAATAATTTGTTACGTACTGATACCTCACTCAGACCAAGTATAACTTTTCGTCTGCAAACGTGATTAATTTCATTAACCAATGAAATATTTTGTTACTAAAACCTCACTTATAATTGAGACCAAGTATAACAAAGTTTGTATATTCTTCTACAAAATAGCTTCAAAACTAAAGATATTCTAAAATGTAATGTTAGAACAGAAATTTTGCGGTTCTGATTTTGTTATGAAAACATTTATAAAATAGATCAAGGTAAAGACATATTTCTTTAAAACGGGTCTTAAAGCAAATAATTTATAATCTTATGAGCCATTTCCATTGGCGGTTCTGAAAGGGATTGTTTTCCGATCCGTCAGTGACTGTTCTGAAGCCACAATGTAATATTTTTATCATTGGAAATAGTAGTTTCAATAAAAATATCACGGAAAAACAATTTTACAGAGAAGTGCTGCTTGACACATTGTTTTTTATGTGATTAATGGATGCTTTAACTTAAATAAGAAAATTCTATTTTTTGCTGTTGTCACATGACCCCATGCTATTCGGATAGTATATTAATCTATATGAATTACATTTTGATGAGCAATATTTTTGGAAGATACAATCCAGAGCACCTGCAAATTGACTAATTAGCATGTAACACGAAAACTCCACAGTAAATATCTTTATATGTCAATTATTCTCATAATATTTTTGGCTTCAAAATAGGTTTTAAAAGTAAAAATATTTATTTCTATTCTGTAGCTTCGAACTATATACAAATTTATATTCATTAAATATGTTGTATATTTGGAATTAATTTGTAAGAGCACTAATGGAACTCGGACATTTTTAATAGCATGAAAACCCCATGGATCACCATACCTTATTTGCGAGACTTGGGATGCTACTTTTGGTGAAGTTATATCTATTTGAATTCTGTCTGGCGATAATTGGTACCCGGCGATAATTGGTAGCAAGGCAGTATAATGTAGTTAAAAACAATTGATTTTAAGCTAAGGACACAGTAAATACAGCATGTGTATAAAATACATGCTATTGTACACAAATTTTATAATAAAAGAACATTTTCAAATTTTTAGAGAAATTGTAAAAAAACATTGAAAATGAGGAAATGTCTTTTATTTTTAGTTACACTAACTATATGTTTGCATGTTGACTGATGGTTGAAGGATATATAACAAAATAGTTGTAGGAACACTTGTTTGTACACATTTGTATGGAATATGTGTTTTATGCAAATCTCCAGTTCTACTGCCTTGCTACCAATTATTGCTGTGAAGGTTGCGCCCTACAAGATTTTAACAAATCCCAGCTCCGAGCCCCCACCTAACAATTTGTTAGGACAAAACTTTAATCTCCAATATGTTACGCAACAACCTTAAAATTGCCTGAGTTCATTGACCTGACTCCTAACGAAGGAAGATTGACCTTAATCTTCGCAAGAGAATAATACCACTAAAATCTTTAGATTTAATGTAACAACTTATTAATAACACCGTATAAATATAAATTTGACATTTATTAAATCTAATATAAAATATCCAGCAATACAAATACAAGAATACACAGCAAATCTAAATTAAATCGTATTACTGTGTTACAGATACGAAATATAAATATTCCTAGAAACCAAGTTTCAAACTACAAAGTTACTACTGCTACTGATAATAACCTATAATTACCCTAATATATGCAATACCGTTTCCACAATATATCACTGTTATTACAACCTGTTACCGTTATAACAACAATCTGTTGTAATTCCAAACGAACACAATACCTGTGTTCTTGATCCAAGAAACCTGTGTAAATTCGTTACACAAATACGGGTATTACAAGTTAAACCAAATGCTTAGTCTTCAACCGAAATGTGACAGTTACCAGATAAAGTATCACCTATACAACACGGAATGTATTGCCAACTATAGCGATAAATATACTGAAACCAACAATTAATCACGTATACCACCGACACAGTCTCCGACTTTACGATCTCTGATACCGAATATATAGCCAGTCTCCGACTTTACGGTCTCTGTCTATAATTACCAATATACTGATTAAAACCCTATTAAACAGTATCCGACTTTACGGTTTCTGAATAATACACAATATATTATCACTAAGAATAAATAACAATTCCGGATGTAAATTACTAACCTAAATCTGGTACTGCACTTCAATCCAGCAAATCACCTTCTGGTAAAACACTTCACAACTGGTACAACACTTTCAATAATATCAAACTCCAATCTAATTATAAACAACCCAGTAAAAACACTTTTACTAACCTCAAGATTCGAATCCAAACTCAGCCTATTTAAAAATACTCCCTATCACTTACAGATTCAAACCCAGAATTAGCATGCTAAAAATACGTCTTGTCACTTTAAGATTCAAACCCAGACTTAGCTTGTCAAAAACACCTCCTGCCACCCCAAGATTCAAACCCAGATTGATTTTAAAATCAAATCACCCTATGACCTAATCATGGTTGTTAAGATGCCTGTACCTACAGCTGACCACAAATTGACAACTGATAAACTGTATTATGACATCACAGATTTTAAACAATACAACTTATAAAAGTGCTGTAATTCATTTATCTAGCGCCTGATAATTAGCAGCAACATTAGGAATGAAATAGGTAATACATTAAACTACATGAAAACCTATAAAACCTATTATAAAGTACAAAATCCTACCCTTTTTAAGACTCAAAATCACCGTTCAAATCACGTCATTTTAACAGGATGTGTACGTAAATGGTTACTACTAAATCTCAAATCTCTTGACCGAAAACGGAACTACCGAAATTCACCACGAATCTCGTCGAAATGCCGTCATTTCACATCGCCACCAGAAAATAAAACATTCATATTTCAGTAATGGTGATATATTTTGAAAGCTTTTTGTTGTGTATTTGTTCCATTCACTTTGGAAATAGTTTTACCTTATTTGCTAAACTTGGGATGCTACTCTGGTGGAGTTATATCTATTTGAATTCTGTCTGGCGATAATTAGTAGCCGGCGATAATTGGTAGCAAGGCAGTATGTGGGGTCGTGCCACGGCTCTACGCGCAAGTAAAGTGGAGCCGAGGTAACCACGTCTAGTTTGTATCGTAAACAGGAGTGTGTGTTTGTTATGATTAACACTACGGTATTTATGTCAGCTGACTTGTATGGCATCACTGTGGCGTTGGTGTCCACATCCACATGAACAGCCTTTTTTAAATGCCTTATCTATTGAGGATGAAAATAGTTCAAGACATTCAGATCTGTTCATTTGTCTGTTCCCCAGAGCCATTACAAGTGAGGTACTCCCACCCAAAGTGTGAAAATTTCGACACTTTATCACAATTTTCTCATTGACGGATTTCTCTCTTGTCTTGCATACATGTACTATGCCACTAATAGATTCCCTTGTGTGAGTACCAGGACTGGATCTTTCTAAATTATTTTTTTTATAAATTTGTGAACTAATTTTTAATGCATTGAAATTTATGAAATCATGCACAAAATCACTTATAACTTGAAAAGTATTGCATCTAGTGTAAAATATGCTACTTTTTCTATAGCTACAACATGGTGAGTAACTTGGAAGTCTATCCCAATAGCTAAGTGAGAAATAGCTACTTTCTGATTTTTCAGTACCTCCCACAATGAGTAAAATCACTTGCAACTTGAAACTATTGTGTTTAGAGAATTTTGTTTAAATTTGTTATTCAGCTACTTTTGGGTCAGCAATAACATAGTAAAATTTCAGACCTGTAGCTAATTGTATAGCTGAGCAATAGCTCATTTAACATAGTGAAATTGTAGACCTGTAGCTCGTGGCATGGCTGAGCAATATCTACTTTGATGTTATCACTGTTGAGTAAATCACTTGTAACTTGAAAAGTATTGCATTTAAAGTGTTTTCTTAAAATATGTTATTCACCTACTTTTGGGTCAGCTAGTCAACTCACTGTTGAGTAAATCAGTTGTAACTTGAAAACTATTGCATTTAGAGTATTTTCTTTGAATATGTTATTCACCTTCTTTTCAGTTAGCTATAAGATACTAAAATTGCAGACTTGTAGCTCATGGCATAGCTGAGCAATGGCTACTTTGAGGTTCTCACTGTTGATATTTAATATCAACGTGATAAATGAGTTGTAACTTGAAAACTATTGCATTTAGAGTATTTTTTTTAAATATGTTATTCACCTACTTTTGGGTCAGCTATAACATAGTGAAATTGCAGACCTGTAGCTCATTGCATAGCTCAGCAAAAGCTACTTTGATGTTCTCACTATTGAGTAAATTGCTTGTAACTTGAAAACTATTGCATTTATGATTTTATCTAATCTAATCTAATGTGGACTTTTATAGCGCTTAATCTCCATCACTGATGGACTCTAAGGCGCATCTGAACATAAAGCAAGGCAGTTAGCGTTAATTTAGAGTAATTTCTTTATGTTATTCACCTACTTTGGGGGTAGCTCAGTGCATAACTGAGCAAAAACTACTTTAAGCTTCTCACTATTGAGTAAATCACTTGTAACTCCAAAACTATGGCATTTTTTTTTGAAGTATTTTTTAAATTTGTTTTACCTACTTTTAACACCTTAATAGTTAACGTGGAACTTTACTTCTGAATACCATTTGCAGGGCACAACTTTTGTGTCCTTTTCTTCTTTCACTTCTACTCAGAAACTCAAAACATATGGTCAGCTGAAACAGAGCCCGTTCTTGGGTACTGGTTGCTTGTTAGGATTGTAACATACCACATGCCCCACACTTAGGTTTAAATTAAAATAAACTTCTCCCTTATTTGTTGGTGGATTTTAATGCAGTGAAAACTATCAGAATAATCTCTGTTGTAATAATAAATATCTCAGTTGACGTGCTCCATCTTTTTAGAATTTCCGTGAAAAAAGGTTTGTGTGGCTGTTTTATTTAAGCTAGGCATGACGTTTATACCATTTTGAAGGCAATTTTTGGCAATAATTATTGATCTTCAATGTGATAAAAGAGTTCAGATTGCCTTCGCTGATTCCTATCTTCAGTTACATAATATTATCCCTAATTGCCTCCCACATTTGTGTCTTTTAACAGTTTCAGTACAAGAGATATCAAGAGATAGTGTTAATTTCCTTAACACTCTGGACTCCTGCAATATTACTCAACATGTTCACTCTGCTACCCATCTTCATGGCCATACCCTAGATCTCATCCTTACTTCTGATAGTTCTCTGGTTTCAAATGTGGTTGTCAGTGACTATGTTGGAGCCCAACTTAGGAGTTAGCCCATCTTAAGATGGGCTATAGCCCAACTTAGGATCCTAAGTTGGGTAGCCCATCTTAAGATGGGCTAGAACATATCAGCCCAACTTGAGATAATAAAATTCAAGAATAATTTTTATGCAGAATATAATATTTACTATTTACAAGGGAATTATTTTTCATGAAAAAGATGATATTAACATTGATAAGTTTAACTGACCCTTGTACAGAAGTATTTTGCACTTCTTTTTTATTTTATATCAATATGTTGAACATATCTAACCTCAACAAAAAGTGTTTAATTGCAGAAACTAAAATGAATTTTGTTTCATGAGCCTTTAAAGCATTAAAATATTCCTTTGATGTTGATTCAATTGTCTTTCATTGGAATGATTTCTTAATTGGATTTGTGCCTATTGTTTCAACATTTTATTGATGTTGATTTGTTTCACTTGGGGTGGGTGAAGTACACAATAGGAAATACCCCAAATCATAAAGTGAAACAAATCAACATCAAAGTAATCTCTCAATATAATGAGGCTTAATTCTATTAAACCTATAAGGGGGAAAGCCAAATATAGTGGGTGATTTTATGGGTGAGCCTGATTATATATTTTAAGTTTAACAACAAATAATAAAATTACTTTTTTGTATCATTAAATAGCATTTAAACAGCATTTATAAAGCGCTTTATCTTTGGAGCTCAGTTACATTAATTAATTGGAAAATGTAATTAAATCCAAACAACTTAATTTGATTAATTTAGCCAAACAACACACTGATGCATAAAATTGATAAAAATAATAAAATACACATTATATATTAAATTGGTGTTAGTGCTGGTATCGAATGATAATATGCACATCGATATCAAACCATATTTTTGCCTTTCGTATCGATCGATATTGAAATATCGGGGTATTAGATGCTTTCCTGGGAGAGACCTTCCAAACTCTTTCGCGAGGTTTAGTATTTCCCGAAACGTAAACAAATATGGCGTTTCCGGTTTAGCGGTAAGTGAAAGTTGACAAAATTATATGAAAACTAATATATTCTTCAGATATTGTCCTTTATTTTAATGAAAAACCCCATATTTGTACCTGTTAAGTTGTATATTTCGATATTGATATGGCACTCTACATTATTGATATCAGCAAATTTAGCGTGAATCGATAAATATTTCAATATCGATAAACAATACCAGCACTAATTGGTGTTTTCTGTTAGGTTATATGGGTAAATGTCCATTTAAGACTTAACATAAATCATTTGAAAATTATGATTAAATCAATCAGTTTGTTTACAAACGTGTAAAATATCACCCCAAATACCTTAAATGAGTCTTACAACAATGCCCAATTAATCCTGTTAGCTAGTCACTCAACCAGAGGTGAAAGAAATCAAGTACAAAAGAATGCTAGAACAAAAGGCAAATCTAAAACTAATCCAGTTTCCCAAGTCATAGGCATAGTCGAACAAATCAACTTGAGGAATGTTGAAACAAAAGATACATCACAATATAATCCAGTTGCCTAATCACTCCCCACAAATTAAACAAATCAAGTTGAAAGCAGTGGTTCAACAATAGACACCTTATGACCTAATGACCCTCCCATTGTCAAATTAACTGAGACAGAGTCTTGGAACAATAAGGTGATTAAGATTAATCCTATCAATGCATTATGATGTAAAGAAAAGAAGTAACATTTAAGTAGAAAAATAAGTAAATAATATTAATTCAATTTAAAAAATAAAGACTATGTGTGCAAATTATAAATTGGGCTAATAACTGTAACCAAATCTTAAGATGAGATAAACACAAAAAATCTAAAATTTAAGTATAAGTATTTAAATAAACTAGCACAGTTATATTCATAATTAAAACTACCACTGGAGTATGACATAACAAATTAATATTAAACTAGCTGGTTAATATTAAATTTTAGCTGAAATCATTCCTGAGTTTAGTTATCCTAAGTTGGGCTAATATGTTCTAGCCCATCTTAAGATGGGCTTAGCCCATCTTAAGATAGGCTACCCAACTTAGGATCCTAAGTTGGGCTATAGCCCATCTTAAGATGGGCTGACTCCTAAGTTGGGCTCCAACAACTACATCTCCGACCATGCAATGATCAAATGACAAGTTGAAACTCCAACAACTGCTAAATCACAAGCTAACAGAGTGACTTACAGGAGATATCATAAAATAAACACGGACACTCTACGCAATGACTTGAGCAATTGCTCCTTTGTTGCTTGTCCGGGTGACACTGCGAAAAAACTGTATGATCAATATACTAATGATCTTTCCAACCTTCTGGATAAACATGCTCCAGAGGTTACTCGCTGTCTTGCCAAGGAGCCAGCAAAGTGGCTATCAGATACCTACAAAAATGCCAAATCCATTCGACGACAGTTTGAACGCATCTGGCGTTAAAAGAAAACTCTTAACTGTGCAAAGCTCCGCAAACAAATTGCCAGGTGTAATTCACTTGCCAATAAAGACAAAGCCACATATTACAGAGCTCTTGTTAATGAAAACGGTGATGACCCTAAAAAACTATGGCAAGTTCTGCGTTCTGCCTTACACCGTATCCCTGACAAGGTTCTTCCATCAAATAGTTCACAAAAAAAAACTGGCTGATCAGTTTGCCGCTTTTTTCACCAATAAGATTGCTAAAATCCGAGAGTCTTTTTCCAGTTCATCTTTTTCCTTGCTATCTCCAGTGAATCCGCCAGGACTTGTCAAATTTGATGATGCCTCACCTGACGATATTGCGAAGGTAATCGAAAATTCACCTACAAAATCCTGTCTTCTGGATCCTTGGCCCACTTTCCTAGTTAAGGATTGCCTTGATATACTGCTTCCTTCTATCACAAAACTTGTCAATTGTTCTTTGTTGGAAGGTGCTGTCCCAGATGGCTTCAAAAGTGCTGTTGTCACTCCACTGATAAAGAAATCTTCTTTATCAAAGGATGAACTAAAAAACTATCGCCCTGTGTCTGGGACTGGGTTGAGCTTTATCTCAAAACTTGTGGAATGTGTAGTTGCCTCACAACTCAATAGACATGTCTCTCTCCATGGGTTGGAAAACGAGTATCAATCTGCCTATAGACATGGCCATTCAACTGAAACAGCTCTTTTGTCTATAAAGAATCAGATTCACCTATCTCTAGCCAGACGTGAGGCCACAGCTGTGGTGCTGCTTGTCGTACCCAATGCATCAAGATTGGTTCTGTTCTCTCTGAGGCTAGAAAGCTTAAGTTTGGTGTACCGCAAGGTTCAGTTCTTGGTCCTATTCTTTTTTCGTTGTATACCACACCTTTGAGCAAAATAATCTCTAGAGCTGAAAGGGATATTCGCATTATTCGTTCTCCGGTCTGCACTTTCCGCATCATGAGCAAACAAATATTCGGTATATGTACAGAAATGAGGCATCAAAACGCAATATAGCACAACTAACTATGATTTTTGTCAAATAACATAATAAATCATTAAAATTTAGAGAAATATACCTCGTTTATTTATGTTTTATGACATTTTTCATGCGGTTGTACCAACAACCGCATTTGGGTATTTCGGCAAAATAAATGGACATAGCTAAAACACGCCAAATGAATATTCGAAAATTTCTGAATTCTGGGATGCGGAATTCGACCACAATTTTTGTCTTCTCTTTCAGCACTAGTAATCTCTAAACATCCAGATGTCAAATTTCACTTCTATGCTGATGACACACAGCTGTTTATTCACCTCAAACACAAAAATGCAAAAATTGCCTTCGATCGGCTAGGAAAGTGCCTCAAAGATGTTAAACTGTGGTTGTGTGCAAATAAACTAAAGCTGAATGCTGATAAGACCGATTTTATTATATTTGGCGCCAAGTCTCAACAAGAAAAGTTTAACCCATTCTTTCCAGTAAATATATTGGGTGAATCACTGATACCTTCAGATGCCGTTAAGAATTTGGGTGTCTGGTTTGACTCAGACTTTTCCTTCACCAAACATGTTAAAAATGTATGTAAACTTTGTTTCATCCAGATGAGGGATCTTAGACAAATTCGACAGTACTTGACTCGTGATGCTGCTCTTACGGCTGCAAACGCACTTGTGGGGAGTAGGCTTGACTACTGTAACTCCTTGTTTAGGGGTCTATCTGTTGCTAACCTACGCAAGCTACAATGGATTCAAAACAGTCTGGCCAGAATTGTTTGTAGAACCACATGTCTTTCTCACACCACTCCACTAAGAAAAGCCCTTCATTGGCTACCCATAAGGCACCGTTGCATCTTCAAGACTGCCTTGTTGGTATATAAATACCTACATACTAACTGTCCAAAATATTTCAGCCCATTTCTCAAAGTTAGACAATGTGCCTATAATACTCAGTTGAGTCAATCTGATGGTATAATTCTACATGTTCCTCAATACCAACCATCTATTTACAAATCCACAAAGCAGTTTGGTCTAAGCTTTGCATATGATGCTCCCAAAATATGGAATGAACTCCCTGATGATGTACGATCTGCCACTTCTATTGCTTCATTCAGAAAAAACTTAAGGCATACCTATTCTGCCAAGCTTATCCTCCTTAGTATTTTCCACCTCATATGGCGTTCTCCGTGATGTCGACCATAGCTATGGATAAGGACAATGATTTTTGTAACTATGCTTATGATTTTGCGCCTTAGAGTCTGTCACTTCGGCAGAGATTAAGCGCTATAAAAGTTGAATTGGAATTGGAATTCAGTAATATATATTAAGTGTATCCACCAGATCCATCTGGTGGGTACTTTGATTTAGGGTTTCACTACACCATCCCGACTCAGTGGAATACTAGACCAGCTAGCTTCATCATATTTGCAGGATATCTTCATTGGGAAGTAAGCTTCTCTGGAACTGAAATTGTAGGGGTGCGACCGAGCAGTCGACACTTGCCGAGCGAGGCGAATTTCACGAAAATTCGACCCCAAGCCTTAGAGTCGAGCGCTCGTGTATATATAACAACCTATAGAACTGGTTACGTTTTTTAGTTAATAAAACATAAATAACATACCTTACTTTCATTAAATCACATAATCCACCATTTGTAACATAATATTATTGATATTATGTGCTGACAATAGCTAATTCAAGCGATTCAAAGCTTTTATCTTTATATTTTTTTCCGTTTACGGGAGCCGCCATATTGGATGTCGTTTCCTGTTATGGTGGATACTAAATGTCGCGAGGGCTCGATGTCGAGTCGAGTTTTTATCTGCGAGTAATCGACCTGAATTATTTGTACTCGTCACACCCCTAGAAATTAGCCTCATTCTGAAAAATATGACAGCCACCCTGAGCATCTCTTTGAAAATTATCGACATTTTTTACTGGCTGGTTCTCCTAACTAGAAGGTTGAATCTCTTCATAGGTGATGTGTATAACAGATATTTATGTCCTCTACAAGCATGCAGACATTTGACCTTGAAGCTCGTCATTCAAGGTCATCCACAGAGGGCCAAAGTACCCCATGTAGCGAACTATAAAAGTGCCTATATCTCCTTTATTATTGGTCCTAGAGGTTTGAATGTGAAACCAATGTATAGTAACTCATGGAAATGGAGTCTTCTGATGTATTCAAATTTGACCTTGGTCCCCTCCTTCATGATCAGTAGAGGATAACCAAACTTGAAAGTGCTTATAACTTGCTTATTATTGCTCCTAGACGTTTGGGATGTGAAACCAACCTGTACTTTTCCAAATTTCGGCTGCCATCTGGAATTTTGGCACCAGTGGAAAATGTCGTTTATCTGGAAAACTGTGAGAGATAGAGTGATTTTGGGCAAATAGGGAATTCCCTTGGGGCTAAGGACTACTCCTCTAGGACCTCTGAAAAATTAAGACTTTTCTGAATTTCAACTGCCATCTTGAACTTTGGGGGAAATGAAAAATGTCATTTATCTAGAAAAGTGTAACACAGGGCGATTTTGACCAAAGGTTGATCCCACTGGACAATAGGGCCTACTCCTTTAATTCCTATTAATAATTTAGGATTTTCATAATTTATGGCCGCCATCTTGAAAAATGCTGTTTATCTTCAAAACCGCATTAGTTGTCCTTTTTCTGGTGGATACATCTTGCATCTGGCTACAGGTGAGCCCTTGGTCTAGACCTAATTTCATACACTTGATTACCACATTTTTTTAACAGTAATTTTAATATTGGCCATTCTGGGGTGGTATTTTGGTTAAGTGGTGATCCAACTGTGTTTTAGTATTAAAGTTGTGCCAAGTTTTAGTGGGAGCAGTTATTTAGTAACTTTCTTCAAACCTCTATGTACTTTATAAATATGCCTAATATTTACCTGGATTTTTTATTCTTTTATTTTTGTGATTGTTTTACTTTATGTACTATTGTTCAGGTGAGAGAATGGAGGGATAGTGGAATGAAGACAACTATGTGTACTGCCAGACCAGGCTGGCAAGCAGTCAGTTTCCGTGTTGCAAAGTACAAGAGCACCATGCATAACATCCGGGTCAATCTCATTGATGTGGTTGAGGTACGTAGAAACTGCTCTGAATAATCTCAGTATTGAACTTACAGCTTAAGGTTAAAAATGTACTTTTGACCACTTGTAGCCCTGTACCTCTCTAAGCAGTTATGCTGGGATGAGTTCTCACTACAAGTAAATTAAGTTTCAACTCATAGATCACATTCATCTGCTTAATTTAAACTGAAGTTGTTTAAAAATAATTAATGCTGGGTGATAAGTGAGGGTTATTGTAATCAGTTTGCATCTTGTTCTGTTTTATGTCCTGTCTGTGTACCGTCTTGACCTTATAACTCCAAAACTACAGCATTACTAGTGTTCAAATTTAGGTGGGATATTCTTCATGGGACACGTGAGGCTTCCTCCAAATATAATGAATTTTGAGTGATAATTAAAGTCAACTTAGTCAAGAGACAGTTTATGATTTTCAATTGGGCATATAAAGAGAAATCTGCTTCCTTTCATCAAATACTTAAATCAATATCACATTAGCAGTTCTTTTCATTAATTTTCATCCAGTTAAACTGTTAATGGAAGGCTCTTTTGATGTGAGAAATCCACAGTACTCTAATAACATCACTACATTAATTTTTTTTCCCGTAGGTTGAATCGTTAGTGTCAATAATTTCCAGTTTTCCACTATATCCCATGCCACTGTGGCCTAGCGGGTAACACACTTGTCTAGGAACTCAGAGGACGTGGGTTCAATACCAGGTACAGGCAGATACATAGTGGCTCGGATGACCACTTAAAATGGCGGTCCTCTGTCATTGGGTCCTATCCCCAGTGGCAGGTTAAAGAACCTCAAGGCCGTTGATAAATGATCATCCTTGAGCCTCTATCTTCAAGTTAGGGGAATGTCAGTTATTTGTGAGTTGGGGCTGCACCTGTACAGTCGGATTGGTTAAATAGCGCTTTGAGTCCTGTAGTATATGGAGATATTACGCTGAGTATATATACATAATAATAAATAATAATAATAAATAATAATAATATATCTCAGAAACTGTATAACCTAGAAATATGTATTACATGTGTATATCATAAGACCGGTCTTTTATAGCACATTCTGCTGGTATTTGTGGCATAAAAATCCATGCAGAAATCGCAAGTTAAAGATTGAGGTTTTATATTCACTGGTGACCCTGTATATATGAAAGAATTCTTTGCATTCTTTCTTTAAATATGGATTTATTTAAGTCATAAAACATACAAAATGGTAGATAATAACTCATGAAGATTAATAATATAATACTCATGCTCCGTACTCATATAATATTGTGATTTTCATTCATGATATATTTTTTCTGTACATGTGTATGTCTTTTGGGACGTTTTCCTATTATATATCTTGTAATCTAGAAGTAGAAACATGGGGAGAGACAATATAACAGTACATTTGCTTTTTATTTATTTTTGAAAAAAAGATATAACTTTGAAATATATATTTGGTTGGAGATCAAATATAACAGTATTTGTGGACTGTACAACTCGTGAGCATATCCGTCAGATTGGGTTTTGAAAGTGTGGGTAAAGAAAAATATCTCTAATTGTATCATACCAGCACCTCTTGGACAAATTTCTTCATATCTTAATCAATGTGGTCGTCATCTGCTGGGACGCCTAGGTCAGAAATGCCCACAACAGCCTGGATGCTTATCATCTTTAGAAACTTAGAGCAGCTCCTATCTCTGGCTTAGATTTATTCCAATGCTTCCTTTTGCTTATGTACAAGCAGCATTTCATTGGCCTGGGTATGCAAAACTGGGAGCCAACAAGGAAGGCATTTCTACCTCTACTCCCAAGTCCAGAAGGAGTCCAAAGACAGAAGCAAGGGTTCTTTACCATCAATGGGTGTATTATCAAGTACCAGTCCTGGTTTCTCTGTACTTGGTCTACATACCTATTTGCCCCCCACCAGAGAGGTGGTTTTCATGGCTTAGGAAGAGGCGAGGGTTGCCTGCAGTGGATGCAGCAAGGACTCTGGTAATTAGCAATCCCAACAACAGCAGCAGCCCGAATGAGTAATTTCTGATTTCATTTCATTCCAAGACTCCTGGACAAAATCATTCCACCCTTTTAAGACAACAATTCTTGAACCCAACCTGAGGGGTAAAGACTCCCAGTATTATGTCTCTACCTGAGAGGGCAAAGACTGTGTATACTGCCCCACTGGAGGTTTGAAAGATTCCATATGTACAGTTAAATGTATCGATACAAGAGAGTTTAAAAGTCCTGCCAGTAGGAGACAGACTAAATGGGTTCACAGGCCAATGTTACTTTGCAGTTTGCACACCAATGGGAAAGGCAAGGGTGCCATCAGGTTCAACAAGTGCTTCTTACTTGGTACAGATATATTTTTTCCCTTGAAATGCCAACAACCTGTATAATCAAAACCAAGACAGTTCCTTCTATTCAGGAACTTTAAACCAAAAATCCCATAGAATGGATAAAATGATACTAACTGGTAACTGGTCCTTGTCCACAAGCCTGTTGTGGACTAAATCTCCCCCAACCATTTCCTCACTGTACCAAAATTCAAAATGGAGACTCCAGAAACCAGCGAGGTCTCTCATGGGGATTGGGTCATGTCTGTAGACCTCAAGACACCTTGACCTTCCTATTCACCCACAATCAAGGAAATTCCTTAGATTCCACCACAAAAGAGTCTTCTACCAATTCCCCAGTCTCTTTTTTAACCTAGCCACAGCTGCTCTGGTGCTTACCTCCCTGGTAAAGGAAGTAAAAATCATGACTCTAAAGGGAGATATCTGGCTGCACCAATATCTGTATGACTGGTTTATCATGCCCTCTTCAGAAACAGTAGTCCAGGACCCTCACCAAGCACTTATTAACACCTCCAGATCCCCAAATGTCGATGGTGGACATCCTGAACATCTGTTGGAAGAACTGGTTTACATCAATTCCACACCATGACCCTACTATCCTGGGTAGTTAAGAAATTCCTTTCTCAAACTTGCCGGCTAATTGTAATAGCCCGAGGCTAGCCTATCAAACTATGGTTTTGGGATCTAGTGGAACTGTCACTTGACCGACAGACCCAATACCTATCAGAACACTGCCTGGTCTAACAACCACTGAACAGCTACTTCCACAATAAATCCGAATCCCTGAATCTCCACATACGGTATCAGACGCTCAAGACTCCTCTGCAGAAGTGGCAAACAGGATTGTTGCACCTCAAAGACTCTCTTCTACTGGAGTGAATTATGCCTCAAAATGGACAGTTTTCCAATGATGGTGCATGGATAAACAGGTGGAATTCAGGTGTTCCTCTTATAGCTGACATCTCCAATTTTGTGTGGTTTTTATTTAAGGAGAAAGGCAGATGTCCCTTCACTGTTGAAGGATACAGGAGAGCGATTGAAGGCACTTTAGGCCACCATGAATATTAATAATGGAAAAAGCCAGACTTATAGCCAGCTTCCAAAGGGATAAACCCAAAAGTGTCAGGACGTTACCCAAGTGGGATCTAATCTTAGTTTTACACAAGCTTGCCCAGCCTCTATTTGAACCCTTAGAGGAGGTATCAAGAAAAGTTTTTACTTGGAAGATGGTTTTTCTCCTGGCTATAGCCTGAGGAAAGAGGCGTAGTGAAATTCATGCCTGGACCCAGACAGGTTATTATGCCTGGGTGGCAGGAACAGATCCACATCACCCCTTCACCTGCTTTCATTGCCAAGAATCACTGGCAAAAGATGGACCACAAGTAGTTTCTACTGTGGTTGTGCCTGGCTTGAAGAACTCATAAGATAGCAGGGACACAGATATTCTATTTTGCCCCATGCAAGCCCTTTCTGCATACCTAGATAAGATGACATGTATGACAACAAACTATGTCTATGCACTTCCCATAAACAGGGCGACACTAAGGATATTTAGTGTTCCAGCATATTGTCATGGCATGGATCAAGAACACTAATATTGAAGTTATTCTAAGATGGATGATGCAGACCTGGACCAGATAGGGGCTTCAGCATTTACAGCTTCTAAGGCCTTTCACCAGATGAAATAATGCAAGCCTGCCATTGGAAATCACAATATGCATTCACTCTATTCTGTCTCAAGGACCTGTCAGGACAAAACCAGATAGACAGTACCTTTCGCTCAGGATCCTTTGTGGCTGCACAGCTCTTGATAGCTCCTCCCTAGTCTTCACCATAAGAAGAAGGTGAGGAGGAAGGACATGACAACAGACCAGCAGAGGGCTTGTCTGGGTTATATCATGGAAACTGTAAGGTGTAGGGTTTGATACTTGGTAGGGACATTTGTTGGATGTGTAGGTGTGCAACATGGTTTGACCTTGATTTGACCTTGACCTTGATGTAGTGACCTTCACCTTTAATATCTTGTCTGGGCTATATCTCAGCATCCGTAAAGTGTAGGATGTTGATATTTGGTAGGGACATTGCTTAGGGGCTGTAGGTGTGCAACATCATGGTGTGATCTTGATTTGAGCTTTGACATTGTCATAGTGACCATGAGTTCTAAAATCCTGTCCGGGCCGTTTCTTGGATTCCATAATTTGCAGAAGGTTGACACTTGATAGGGACACTGGTTAGGGGATATAGGTGTGCATCATTGTGTGACCTCTGCCAAAGTGTGTCCACCTGCCATGTTTGAGACATGTTAATATATATGGAGATATATGGATTGCTGCAACTGATTATTATATGTACTTTTGCATGATTGTTTATTTCCATTGACAGATATTCTACAATTAATAAATTTCACAACTCCATAATTTTTAGTTTACTGATTAATGCTGTCATCTTGCTGTTGAAATTGTCTTGTTTTAATACTTTATCTTTACAAACATTTTCCTTCTCTTAGACGTTATTTTGTGTACTTAAACATTATTTGGACCTTTATATAACTGTCACTGCTCTGAAAGTATCCAGATCTTTGTACTGATTCACTACTTCTATATCTCTTGGTGATGAAAACTATTTCCCCAGACTGTGGGGTACGGACATCTCATGCTATTTTTATCTTAAGTAGTGAAACATCTGATATGTATACCTACACGTTGTAATATATCACACAGAATATACCTAAGTAATGGCTGTGTCATAAGAGATGGCCTCTGTGGTAATATGTTTGATATGACTAGGCAGAATCTATTATTAAAAGAAATGCGTAGCTCACATGCAATTTTAAAAATAAGGCATTGTTATAAATATTCATTTATTTTACATTTTATAGGTGGATGCTAAGAGAAAAGTGGTAAAGGTTGAACCCTTAGCTTCTATGGGATTAGTCACAGCCACTCTCAATCCCTTGGGATGGACACTACCCATAGTGCCAGAATTAGATGATCTCACAGTTGGTAAGTCCCATATTTAAGCATCCCTGAAAAGGGCAATTTTTGTTGTTGAGTTTCCCTGTCATTACCACTGCATCATGGTCTTCCTTCAGTATCTCCCTTATTAGTGGCTGCTTTCCAACTATTTTGGCACTTACCCGGGTGTGAGAAAGTGTTTGGACATGCTTACATTTGACCTTTGACCTTCATCAAGGTCACATGATTACATGATTTTTTAGTCCAGCCACTCATCATAAAATTATTTACTGCAGTCGGGTGTGATTTTTACATGCATGGTAACATTATCAAAATCTGAAGCTGATTAGATTTAGGGGGTGGTTGGACCAAAATTGAGTAATTTGTGAGTAGTTTTAAATTATTTTAAATAAAGTAACATTAAGAAAATTTGATTTTATTACGCTACAATAGCTTACCATGTGGGACTTAATGCTGATCTCGGGTTGCCACACCCGGGGCCAACGTCTTAGAAAAAAAGATCATTCTTGTTAGCCACCGGATATACTGGTAGTTGTCGTCACGTGATAACTTCTGACCAATCGTCCTACTTTCTCGTTGGCCACGATTGACTGGTAGCAGTTTGTAAATATACAGACATTTTCATTTATTTCTCAGACTTTACTTATTGTTGGAGGCTAATATTTGCATATTTCTTGTAATATATATCATAGATCATTCTGTAAAATTTTAATTTTCACAGGATAAGTATTTTGATTTCTGTCGCGTGTTCTGAGTTTTCCTCGGTTCAGGCAAGTACATTGTACGTCTTTTATTGCGTATAAAATGTCGTCTCATCAAGCAAATAAAGACAAACCGAGAGCGCAGAAATGCCGCCATTTCTGCTTTAGTTTTGATACACATAATTTCTGCCCTACCTGTAGGGAGGCTGGCAAGGGAGATGACCCCTGTGTCACCTTTGAAACCCCTTGTGAAATTTGCACGTCTTTCACAGATGAGCAACTACAGAAAATCCAAAACCGGAAACGGTATTTGAAAAAGCAGAAAGCGACAACTAGTTCCAAAGATGAACTAGATCTTTTGGGTGAAGGCGACGGGGACTCCTTCACAGGGTCCAATGCAGACCTCGAGTGTGCTGCTGATAGCCTTTTTACCTCACCCCCCCGTCCACAACCTCTTGCCTTCAGTTCCCTGTCCTTGAAAACGCCAGCCAAGACTATTCCACCCACCCCTGGTACGGCTTTGCAAAATAAAATCCAGAAAAACCTAGAGAAATCACTCGGTGATTCCTTAAATATACATTTACAGCAGCAAATGGGTACCTTCCAGGCATCCATGTTGGAAGCTTTTCAGTCACTCCGAGAGGAGTTGGCTGCAAAACAAAAAGTCGAGGTAGATCCCTCTCTTCTTGCTTCCAAACCTGGTTCGTCCAGTAACACTGCTGCCCCTCTGGATTTGCCCCCTCCGAGATCGGGTACTAATATCCCAAGTGAGGCTATGGATGTGGACTTCGGTCCAGCACTCCCTCCTCGTCTTGTACCCACTCAAGCTTCCTCGGATCAGTACGTTGCCCCCTCTGAAGATCATCCCGAAGAGGTCTCGTACACTCACAAAAAGCAAAGCCATAGGCAGCCAGTTGACCCGAGCTCTGCCTCGGACCAACTAAATGAGGATTCCGATGAACCTCGGATCCCTTCTTCTAGATCCAAAAAACACTCTGACAAGAGCAAACATAAATCAAGATCTAGATACGTGTCATTTACCTCAGAGGAGGAACACTCCCCTGAAACCAGACACAGGTCTTCTAAGCCCTCTAGGGCTCAGCTCTCAGGAGTAGCTTCTGATCAAGACCTCCCACAACATGATCCAGACCCCCCTTATTATAGGGAAGTAGCTTTGTCTGACATGCCCTCACAATACTCTGAAGAAGTGGACACCTTCAGGCGTATTTTGTCTCTCCCTGACCCCAGGGAATCTATGCCCAGGTCGTCCACCTCAGTGTTGGGTCTGGATGATGAAAAAGGCCGTCAAGAGCTCAGACCTAGAGGTCCCTCCTCTATTCTTCCACTTAGCTCAGTTATCAAGGACGCCTTTGATAAATTCCAACATGACTTTAAGGCTGCCAACTTATCTGAGGGAAAATATGTCAGGCCTCCTCCCTCAACTTCAAAGTGGTACAAGGTGGGACAACCAACTTTTCAGGACAAAATTCAGGAGTTGAATATGGACTTTGCTAAGATCTGTATTACTCCTAGACCTTCTGGGCCCCCAGTAGCCAGAGTTCCCCTGCCAGTTCTCAAGGAGCTAGAACTTCAGGCTAGACAAAACATCTCTACCCTCAACTTCACCGCTGCATTTGCCAAAACCTCCTCTTCTTGCAATGCTTCATTGGAGAAATGCCAACATAGCATCAAGTCTACGGTCAAGAAGATAAAGTCTCAGATTCAGAAAGGTGCCAATCCTGAGAAAGCGGCAAAGCGCGGATATGAGGAAGTAGCTGACTACTTAGATTTTTGGAACAAGACAGTACTTGTTCAACACAGGGCCCTCACTTGTCTCAGCAAATCTCTAGCCCATATTTTGCAGAGGGAATTATACTCTATGGCTAATACCGGCTTGCTCAGGCGCGAAGCCGAAATGACTTTATTACATCCACAATTAGGAGAAACGAGACGTCTAGAACTCGGGAACTCGTCCTTTTGGGGCCCTTCCTTGTTCGAGTCTCAATTAGTGAAGGAAGGTGAGGACTTCCTTCTCAAAAAAGGCACCTCAAAAGATTCTCAGGGTTTTGCACCCTACCAGAATAAGCCCTTTCGTGGTCCCCACAAGAAAAGAGGCTCCTACAGGAAACGCCCCTATGGGGGCAATACCTCTCAAAGCAGTAACCAGTCCTTTCCCTCGGGAAGAGGAAAATCCAACTTCAGAGGCTTCAGGGGTCGTTTTCGACCCCACCATAGAGGAAGGGGGCGTGGAAACCCCCCTCCCCAATGACTCCTCCAAAGCCTCACTCAGTCCACCTGTAGGAGGTCGCCTCCGTTCTTTCAGGAGAGACTGGCTCACAAACAAATGTTCTCAAAACGTGTTAAACATTATCACCAATGGCTACGTTCTGCCATTCCGTTCAAAGCCAAACTTGATCAGATTTCCTCTGATTCTGTCAGAGTACAAGGCCCAACAAAAAGACCAAGCCTTGGCTACTTGTATCCAGTCTCTCCTGTCAAAGAACGCTATCGAAAGGGTAGACAATGTAAAATCTCTCGGGTTTTACAGTCGCCTGTTCCTAGTACCCAAGCCTCACCAAAGGTGGAGGCCAGTCATAGACTTAAGCAGGCTCAATACTTTTCTATACGTAGAAAAGTTCAAAATGAAACTCCAGAGTCCATCAGGACCTCCCTGATTCCAGGGGAGTGGGTAGCGTCGATAGACCTGTCGGACGCCTACCTGCATATCCCCATCCACCCAAGCTCAAGGAAATACCTAAGGTTTTGCTACAAGGCTCAGGTGTTCCAGTTCACCTCCCTCCCGTTCGGACTAGCCACAGCCCCCCAGGTCTTTACCATGATCGTAAAGGAGGTGAAACTAATGGCCCTCTCAAGAGGACTCAGAATTCACCAATACCTGGACGACTGGCTGATCAGGTCCCAGTCTCAGGAGGAAGCCCAAGTGAACACTCAGGCAGTAGTAGAACTGACTCAGTCCTTGGGGTGGATAATCAATCAGGAAAAATCAGAACTGAAACCTACACAGGTGTTCTCGTTCGTGGGCTACGAATACCACCTAGATTCAGCCCTTGTAAAACCCACTCAAGAGAGATGGCTCAAACTTCAGGATTTGATCCTACGACTCAAGTCAAAACGTGTTTTGACTGCAAGATGTTTGATGTCTCTAATTGGGTTGCTAGCCTCAACGGAGAAAATGGTCCCGGAGGGACGCCTTCACATGAGGCCCTTTCAGTTTCACCTCAAGGAGCACTGGAGATATCCTCAGTCGCTGGACAACCTCCTTCCCTGGACAGAAGCCATTGCAGCCCACCTAGATTGGTGGCAAAATCCCTCCAATGTGATGCAAGGTGCAGACCTTCATCCCAAAGACCACAGTATCCAACTCTTTACCGACGCCTCAAACGAAGGTTGGGGCGCTCACTTAGACCAAAATTCTACAAAGGGTCTGTGGTCAGATCGGGAAAAAAGGCTTCACATAAATGTCCTAGAATTGAAGACGGTCTCCCTGGCCCTTCGAGACTTCAAGGACCAGTGCCAGAATCAAACAGTGTTGGTTGCGACGGACAACTCAACAGTGGTAGCCTACATCAACAAACAAGGAGGAACACACTCGGCAGAGATGTGTGCTCTCCTGTGGAAGATCATGACCTGGTGCCATCACTATCACATAACATTGAAAGCCAGGCACATTCCAGGGTGCCTGAATGTGATGGCCGACCTGCTATCCAGGTCCAACCAAGTGCAGTCAACCGAATGGTCTCTGCACCCACAGGTCTTCAAACAGATCTGCCAGAAGTGGTTCACACCTCATGTAGACTTATTTGCCACTCACCTGAACCACAAACTCCCTCTCTACGTGTCTCCTATCCCAGACCCAAGGGCCTGGGACATAGATGCTCTGAACATAAACTGGACCAACCTCACAGCATATGCGTACCCTCCTACGGCTCTCCTTCACAAGGTGATCCAAAAGATCAGGCAATGCCAGTGCCTGATCATCGTAATAGCCCCAGGCTGGCCAGGGATGCCCTGGTTTTGGGACCTAGTGCAGCTCTCAACAGAGATCCCACTGCAACTCCCAGTGTCAACAACCTTACTCAAACAGTCCCACAAGCTGGTGTTCCACAACAACCCCCACCACCTGAACCTCCACGCCTGGTGTCTAGGAGCGGACAACTCCAGGAACAAGGCTTCTCTGTGGAGGTGGCAGAGAGAATTGCTGCCCCTCAGCGGTCATCAACAAGGACCATCTACAAGTCAAAGTGGGCCCTATTTGAAAAATGGTGCAGAGAAAATTCGGCCCAACATATTGCACACAATGCAGACCTTCATAGGTTACTCTCCAGTTTTCACAGGGATCGTCCTAAAAGTTCCAGAAACTTACCCAAGTGGAACCTTTCTGTTGTCCTTAACGAGCTCACCAAAGCACCTTTTGAGCCCATGAAAGACACAGACCTCAAACATCTCACTTTAAAAACTGCTTTCTTGCTAGCCTTGGCCTCCGGCAAGCGCCGCAGCGAAATCCATGCCTGGGTCGCTAACAAAGTATCTAATCTAGGCCAATGGGAAAAGGTTGCCTTGTTCCCTTCTTCTGACTTCATAGCCAAAAACCAACTAGCAAGAGAAGGTTCTCAAAGTGTGTCTCCGGTGACTATCCCTGCTCTGACTACCATTGTAGATAGACAGTTTAAAGAAGACAGGACCCTGTGTCCCGTGCGGGCCCTGAGGTTTTATTTGGACCGAACTAAAGACCTCAGAGGGTCTCGTTCTCTCCTTTTCATCTCCTTTAAGAAAGGACATACCTCAGACATCAGACCCGCTACACTCTCTTCATGGTTGAAACAAACCATTTTACTTTGTTACAAACAAGCAGATCAACAAGCCTTGGACCTGGTCCAAGTCAAAGCGCATGACATCCGGGCCTTCGCGGCCTCTAAGGCCTTTTACGGTAGGGTATCGGTGGACAAATCATGCAAGCCTGTCACTGGAAAGCTCACAACACATTTACAAATTTTTACCTAAAGGACCTTACTTGGTCGGACACCGACAACAATTTGTACCTGGGACCCGTAGTGGCTGCACAACAAGTCCTAGATCCTTCCCCTCAGACCAGTTGTCCTCGGAAAGAAAAAAGGGGGGGGGGGGGGGGGGCACATCCGCTACAACCAAGTCTTCAGGAGTCTTTCCCAGGATCTAGGTATTCCTTTACCTTCAAGATGTTACGGGTAAGGTCATTTTATCCTTTAATTATCAAGTAATTTCTATTAAGGACTTATTTAGTTGTCATTAATCTCATTTTCAGGTTGTAAAAATTTTATGAGATGCCCAACCACTGGGTTGGTCAGTCATACGTGAAGGGCCCTTTTGGACCCTCAGACCTCGGAGTGAGCACTGCTGCACTTCCGTCCTACAATAAAACATCTAGACAGTTTTAGCACTGACTCTCATTTTCTTAGGTTTTTGGCTCGTTACAGGCCCAGCCTTCGGGATCGGGGCACTGTAAATGGGACTCAGACTGGTATTTCTGGCACTATTCTATACGTTTAATTCAAAATCTTAGAAAAAAATGACATACCTTCCAGTCTCAGCTGTAATCCCGCCACCGGGCGGTTGAATTCAGCATTAAGTCCCACATGGTAAGCTATTGTAGCGTAATAAAATTGGAAATTTTAATTACTTAAATGTAGCTTTTATAAGCTACAAGCTTACCATGTGGGACTTAGAAGAGTCCCACCCTGCCTCCCCGCTGTTTACAGCTGAGGGGTAGGTTTAAAAAATTTCAACGAGAAAGTAGGACGATTGGTCAGAAGTTATCACGTGACGACAACTACCAGTATATCCGGTGGCTAACAAGAACGATCTTTTTTTCTAAGACGTTGGCCCCGGGTGTGGCAACCCGAGATCAGCATTAAGTCCCACATGGTAAGCTTGTAGCTTATAAAAGCTACATTTAAGTAATTAAAATTTCCAATTTCATCTTAAACCCATCCTATTATCTCCTGTCTATTGCAATTAGGCCTGTTAATTACAATAGTAACATGAATGGGGCCATAATTAAGTAACATGTGAGTGTTTCATTATGCTTGTATATTATAACTGCAATTCCTCCCCAAATAAAAAAAAAATCTTGCCTCCCGCTGAATCCTTTTTCCTTTGCAACACTTAAACACTAACAGTCCACATTCATACCCTGATACAATTTGTGTTTGCATTGTGTAATCTTCATCAGAGAAAAATCTGCTTGTACATTGTCAAATGTATTTATGATATAAATAAATAAAGTTGATATTTGGTAGGGACATTGGTTAGGGGGTGTAGGTATGCAACGTCATGGTCTGACCTTGATTTGACCTTTGACCTTGCCGTAGTGACCTTGACCTATAAAATCTTGTCCGGGCTATATCTCGGAAACTGTAACGTGTAGGAAGTTGATACTTGGTAGGGACATAGGCCACGCCCACTTCCTGGTTTATCATATTTTTGTCAGACCTTGTCGGACAAACAAATGGCGAAAATGGCGGGAAATCAAATGTAAACGTTGAGTATTTTAAGATATACGAGAAAGGACATGTATTATAAATGATTGGTTGGAGCATAGAATAAGAAATTATATAATAACGAATATTTGTTTTATTGTGACAAAAATTTGAAAATAAATAAATAAACAATTTATTGATAAAAACAAATCCTCTTGACTTCCTTTAAAGAAAAAAAATAGCCGCACCAACCAATTTTTTGGAAATCATTAAGATGGTGTAAACTTTTTTTTTATTTTTCTTTATAACATTACATAAGACAATACACTACAAATAACATAAGACAGTAATTGACACTTCAACGTCTCAAAAATCAAAATACAGGGATAATTGCTGCAATGTATATGTTCTAATCTAATCTACTGCTTTGCAAGCGCAATATCTTCCTCACAATGGGGAACTCAGTGCACTAATTAAACAAAATCATTTTCATATGAAAGTCGAGGGGCATTCAAGGTCGGTAATCCAGGATTGTGGGTGTGACCGGGAGGGAAGGAAAACTAAGTTGGGAAGCTAGAGCTGAAGAGGTGAGTTTTAAGGTGCTTCCTAAAAGATGTAACAGAAGGACTATTTCTTACATGGAAAGGGAAAGAGTTCCAAAGGACAGGGGCATAGTGACTGAAGGAATTAGAAAAGTGTTTAATTGATTTGTAAACTTTACGATCAAAAGTGGGGGCTTGAAGGAACTTGAGTTTGGGGGTACTTCGCCTTGTGTTTCTAGAAGAGGTGCAGGGGTGGATTAATCCTCTTAGGTAAACTGGTTGACCCTGGTTGAGAATCTTATATGTAATAAGACCAATTTTAAATTGTACCCTGTATTTGACTGGTAGCCAATGAAGTTTTTTTAGTTGAGGGGTAATGTGTGAGAATTTAGAGGAATGGGTGACAACCCTGCAGAGTGAGTTCTGGACTAGCTGCAATCTCCTTAACTCAAAATCAGTGAGCGATAAGAAGATTGAATTGCAGTAGTCCAGCCTGCTGCTCACCAAAGCATTTGCTAACAGCACTGATGTATTCAGGTCTAGAAGGGGACGGATTCTGTAGATCTCTTGCTTGTACTCTAGTGGACTTAATGACCTGTGACACGTGGTTTGAGAAATTGAAATTAGAGTCGAGACCTGATTTCCCAGAATATTGATAGGGAATTGAGGGAGGAGTTGGTTACGATTTTTTTGGGAGCCTATAAAAATGAACTCAGTTTTGTCTGGGTTAAGTTTTAATTTATTTGCGAACATGAAATTTTGAATGTCGTTTAGGCAGTTCTTTAGTTTTTGGATAGAGTGAGAGAAATTTTCTGGTGAAAGTGTTATGTATAACTGGGTATCATCGGCGTAAAAGTGGTAGTTGATGCTACTGTGGGAATGAATGATTGAGCTGATTGGGTTAGTGTAGAGAGAGAACAGGATTGGTCCAAGGACAGAGTCCTGGGGTACTCCATAATGGAGCGTAGCAGGGTGCGAGAGTTGTACTGCCTACCTTGACCGAGTGTGTCCTTCCCGACAGGTATGATTTGACCCAGCCAAGTGCAAGCTCACTGAATCCATAATAAACATTATGTCTGTCCAGGAGAATGGTGTGGTCAATGGTATCGAAAGCGGCGGATAGATCCAGAAGGGTAAGGGCAGTGACAGCACCCTTGGCCATGTTAAGAAGAATATCATTTTGAATATTCAGCAGGGTGCTTTATATGTTACAGTTAATGTGTCTAATCAGTAAATACACATATTTACTTAAAATTTCAGTAAATACGCATATTATTTTTGCTTTTTCTGGCGTCCGGACGCTTGGTTTCCGCTCATTTGAAGGAAAAGTATTTATCCTATCTTTACCAAATTTGGTATGGGTGTTTATTGGGTTAATAGCTTGCATGGGATTGCTTTTGGTGAAAATAGGTCTATAGCTAACTGAGTAATAGCTACTTAGCTGCTTTTGTGTACTTCTTTTGTTTCTTTTTCTTTTCGATAGCTTGCTTGGGATTGGTTTTAGTGATAATAGCTATATAGCTGACTGAGTAATAGCTACTTAGCTACTTTGTCAAAAATGGAAAACACAAATTTGCTTCTATCTCCTTAACCGTGCGAGATAGAGCGATTTCGTCGAAATTTTCGACCCACAGGGTATCTGAGAAATGTACTCTTGCCAATTTTCAAAAAATTTCCACTCCCCAAAAATGGTGGCCATTTTGTATTTTCGAATTTTTGCCAAAAAATGGAAAAACATAAATTTGCTACTATCTCCTTAACTGTGCGAGATAGAGCGATTTCGTCGAAATTTTCGACCCACAGGGTATCTGAGCAATGTACTCTTGGCAATTTTCAAAAAAATTTTCCTCTTCCCAAAAATGGCGGCCATTTTGAATTTTAGAATTTTGGCCAAAAATGGCAAAACACAAATTTGCTTCTATCTCCTTAACCGTGCGAGATAGAGCGATTTCGTCGAAATTTTCGACCCCCAGGGTATCTAGACAATGTATTCTTGGCAATTTTCAAAAAATTATCCTCTTCCCAAAAATGGCGGCCATTTTGAATTTTCGAATTTTTGCCGAAAATTGAAAAACATAAATTTGCTTCTATCTCCTTAACCGTGCGAGATAGAGAGATTTCGTCGAAATTTTTGACCCAACCAATGCAAAAAGGCATGAAGCTAAAATAATTTACATGTATACTAATAAATATGTAAGCATCATTGATATATTTTACAAATGAAACAGGGTCTTGTAAGACTACTGTACAATTTTTGCAAAAGGTTCATGGGGTGGACATTACACATGATAATGTATGTTCTTCTATGCTATCCTGTTTCTATTCATATGTCGCAGCCACTATCAACAGGGCGTCCTATTTCTAGTTTCGGAAAATTTCAGTAAATACACGTGTTAACTGATTTCATATATTTACTGTAACATATATTTGTTATACAGGGTACAGAGATTTTCAGTGTTAATGCTCTGAGAGGAAAACTACACCAGCTAGGTTCACCAAATTTGCAGGATATTTTTTTGGGAGGTAAGCTTCTCCGGAACTGAAATTAGCCTCATTCTGAAAAACAAGATGGCCGCCGCTTGCATTTCTTTGAAAATTATATACCTTTTTCTACTGGTTGGTTCTCCTAGGTAGAAGGTTGAATCTCTTCATAGGTGATATGTATAACACATATACATGTCCTCTACAACCTTGCAAACATTTGAGCTTGAAGCTCTTCATTCAAGGTCATCCACGGAGTGCCAAAGTACCCCACGTAGCAGATTTTAAAAGTGCCTATATCTCCCTTATTATTGGTCCTAGAGGTTTGCAATGTGAAACCAATCTATAGGAAATCATGGGCTTTGAATCTTTTGATGTGATCAGATTTTGACCTTGGACCCCTCCTTCAGGGTCAAACGAGGATAGCCAAACTAAAGAGTGCTTATAACTCGCTTATTATTGGTCCTATAGGTTTGCAATGTGAAACCAACTTATAGGAAATCATGGGCTGGGAATTTTCTGATGTGATCAGATTTTGACCTTGGACCCCTCCTTCAAGGTCAAACGAGGATAGCCAAACTAAAGAGTGCTTATAACTCGCTTATTATTGGTCCTATAGGTTTGCAATGTGAAACCAACTTATAGGAAATCATGGGCTGGGAATCTTTTGATGTGGTCACGTTTGGTCTTGGACCAGTCCTTCAAGGTCATATGATGACAGCCAAACTTTAAAAGAGCTTATAAGTCACTCATTATTGGTCCTAGAGGTTTGCAATGTGAAACCAACTTATAGGATATCATGGCCTGGGAATCTTCTGATGTCAGATTTGACCTTTGGCCCCTCCTTCAAGGTCAAACGATTGTTCAGTGGCTTTGGTGAGTTGTCTTTTTGGTGGATACAAATTTGCATTGGTTCTCCGATGTGTAGGTCTAGTTATCCAATATTATAAAAAAACCAATGCATACATTTAATTCTGGTAATTTGTCAATACATTTCTTCTTTCCAGTATGTCTAAGATTTTTCAGAATGACTTGTTGAAAGTGTCTAAGAAAAGTTCCTTTGAAAATGTCCTGGAGAGCTTTGAGTTTATTTTTCAAGGTAATCAGGAAATGTATGAAGTTGATTGGTTTATTTTGGAATTTTCTATCATTAATAAACCACTTACTCAACAAAAACATGTAATTGATGTTCACTAGAGAAAGATCCTTGTCAAATGGTATGCCAAACAATGTTTCACATATTGTTGGAACTATACAAAGCTCAGAATTGGATTTTAGCCACTTGTGAAGTTCATGCCAGAAAATCCTTGTATTTGCACAACAAAAAGCTGGGGCTGGTTTCACAAAGGGTCTTAGACTTAGCCAAGTTTTTGGCTAAGTCAGGAACTTAAGTCTAAGACTTTGGTCTTAGTTAGGTCTGGGACTTAAATGGGTGGCTTCACAAAGGGTGGCTTCACTAAGTCCAAGTTTTTTCAGATAACCACAGTGGTTTTCTGTGTCATGTTACATTTTATTGCTATTCAAACTATAATATTGGTGACAAATATCCCTTATTTAACTCATTTTATCTAAGGATAAGTGCTGTTTTGAATGGAAAAGCTTGTTACCACATAAAATCTTCCCAAACACTATATTAGGGAGGTGTTCTTGTATTTATACTTTATTTACAGCCATTTCAAATTTGGAACTGGAAAAAAAGTTAAGAACTTCAGTGGTTTTCTGTGTCATGTGACCTTTCTTTTCTATTCAAACTATACTATTGGTGACAGATATCCTTCATTAAATGCCTGGCATTTGTTTGTCCCCTATCCTGATGAATTTGTTAATTTGTTAATCAGTTACCTAGCCTTTACGAACAATCAAGTACCTGTTGGTAGTATTTGGTTTTTGCTATATCTTTATAGTTATTCTCAGGTAGCTAATGCTCAAGTAAGTTTACATCAATACTTGTGAGTTCCTTTGCTAAAATCTTTCAATTTTTTTTGTCAAAGTCAAGAAGGGGATGGTGTTAAACTTAAAATATTACAGCTAGCTCCATTAGATACACGTAAAATGTATAGTGTAGGAAAGCCCCTTATCATTAGTCCTAGGGGTTTGGAACGTGAAAACAACTTGTGAGAAATCATGTCCCATGAATCTTTTCCAAGTGTTGAATTTGACCTTCCTCATACTTAAAAGGCCTTGTGTCTCCCTTATTACTGGTCCTAGGCCATTGAAATGTGAAAACAGCGAATCATGAGCAATTTGGAATTTGCTCATGATGAATCATGGCCTATGAATGTTTTCCAAGTGTTGAATTTGACCATTTGATCCTGTTTCAAGGTTGGTTTGGATCAACATTCCAAAAAGGCCTTATGTCTCCCTAAATATTGGTCATTGGGCTTTGAACCCTGTTTCAAGGTCACACTATTTCCTTTTGCCTTTTCATTTATTGTATGATTGTTTTTGTTTTAGTTTTCTTGATACATCTCTCTATAAAACTACAGAAATTTGACCTTGAATCTCTTTAAGTTCCCAGAGAAACCTTTTAGCTATTTTGGGGATATGTTTTAGCTTGTATAGAAATACTCCAATGTAAGCACTATCAAATTTGATTGAAGCACTATCAAAGGGGGTTGTTTTCTCAAATTGGCTTGTTTTCCCTTATTAGGCGGTCGTTTTTTGATAAGTTGGATTTCAAATCCGCCGACAGGCTTGTTTTGCTCCCGGCAGAATAAAAAAACAGTCACAGGCAATTTATTTACTTTTGTACCGACCGACTCCACCTAGACTGACAACTTGCAAAGTATTTGAAATTCATCTTGCTAAATATACCCTTCTAGAAGGCATCTGTGGAGCCATACACATAGCCACACATACAAAAATCAATACAGTACTGGCCTGTGATTCTTAGAAGTCAATCTGTCCATCACAATTTCACATGGCCAAATAGACATACACACACACCCCTCCCCACTGTAAAAGACATACAGACACATGAATTCACACACACAAACTGCCTTCTTGACAACCGCAAAATATAGAATGCATCATACTCACTTCAAGGCTTCTCTCAATATTTACCGTGTATTTAGATTGTTTTAAATACATAAACAGGAAGGAAATTTAATGTTTCCCCCCACATTGTATCACTACTTTTTCAAAATTTGTATAAACACAGATCAGGTCACTGGGGGGGAGCAGATGTACGTAAACAACCGGTCTTATCAAATTTGTATAAACAATGATCAGGTCACTGGGGGGGAGCAGATGTACGTAAACAACCGGTCTTATAAACTTTGATGTCAGTTTTCAAACACTTCAAAGAAAAATACAGCCTTATGTTAGCTGTAAATAAGTGTAATTATTTTGTTGGAAAGGAGAAAAACCCTTTTTATTTCACAGATAAAAAATAAAGTTGGAGTAACAATAGATCTTAGTATCTTGTTTCAAAGCTAATCATTATGTACTCATACATGACAGTGTTAATTATTTTATTGATAAGGCCATTTATGCCTGTGTTCACTGATACAGATCAAGCTAAGTGAAAAATTAGGTCAAGATCATTAGGATAAAAAAGGTGGCTCAGCTGATCTTTGGCTGAAGTCTGTATCCACGAAGGAAGGATCAGCTAGATGAGCCAAAAAAGATTGGAAAACATCTTGCTTAGCAATACATAACTTAAGTAATTTTTATACATTTTAAACAGCTTTTTATGTCTGAATTTCTACAAAATATGCATTAATATTAAATTGGTTTCTTATTTTCTTGCAATGGAATATTTTAAATATTTCCTATTTAATCAGAAAATTTAGGCTTTGCCCGCTTTTAATCCAGGGCCGGGATTCACAAAAGGTCTTAAAGGGGAAATAAAGTTTTCGACCCGGGACGAAAATCTCCTCAAATTACAAAGATCATACATTTGAAGTCTTCATATACAAATATCAACAAACACCACAGCCTACTGGGATATAACATATCACCTTTGACAGCACTGATAAACTCTTCCTTCCAGACTAAAAAGGCATAAGTTCTCAAGGAATTTTGATACTTGATGCAGTTTTTTTTACTGTTTTAAAGTACACAAAATTTAGTTACATTTTCAACAGCAGATTCCCACATAAGTCCTTCTGTACATGGCAGTTGTTAATTATCTGAGATAAGTGTACATTACAATGCACTTTGCCATGTAACATTAGCTAGTTTATTTATTATAGCATCACAATTGACAGAGGAATGAAGGTTCTTAAATGCTCTTTGACCCCTCGACTTTGGGCTTTAAGTCTTAGGCAATTTTTTTGCTTAGACCAGTCTTAAAGTTATGACTTTTGTCTTAGCTAAGATTTCTCTTAAATTGGGATTCACAAAAAGTGCTCAGCAAAATCTTAGCTGAGACAAAATTTGTGCAAAAAGTCTTAACTACTTTGAATTCAAATTAACAAATTTTAGTAAAACGAAACATTTTCATCGATAAATACACCAAACATTCTCTTCAAAATTATAAAACAAATTTTCTACTTTTTTTGTAAAATTATGTAAAAATAGTAGTTTTTGTGTTTTATTGTGAGTCAGCCATTTTTATGACAATATTTTACCACAAGAAGGTAAAATGTGAAAATTTATATGTAACTGAATGATGCAAATTTCTATTACAATCTACAGAAATGACTTTTATAGGAAGTATAGATCATCATAGTATATTTTTGTTGGCATAACAAAGGGTAAAATGTAAATACATACAATGGAATATTTTAAAAATGACTTAAGTCTGCCCTGCAGTGGTCTTAAAGTTATGACAAAATCAAAGACAAATTTTTGTCTAAGACCTTTTGTGAATCCCATTTTGTCTAAGCCAAAAAAAGTCTTAACTTTATGACAAAATTCTTGCACAGTTAAGACTTTTCTGTTAAAGTTAAGACATTTTTTTGTCTAAGACCTTTTGTGAATCCCGGCCCAGAATTATAAATCTGTTTAAAACCATTTTTTTGTGTGCATCTTAAAAATATATATACAAATTTGAGTCTTAAGCTAGACTGCTTTTAACTGTAACTATTTTTTTTGACAGAGTAGTTTACATTGTTTTTCTCATACTGTGTGTAATGCTGGATGTTGAAGTAGTACATAAAAAAGAAAACACATAGTACACATAAGATCTTGTTTTTATGAACAGGCTTAGCCTGTGAAGTTGGATTAATGAGGGGGGAAAGGGAGGGGGCCTGGGTTTTGTCCCTCTGATAGTAGGACTCCAGCAATTGAGACTAACCCAGTCAAAATGATGAAAATATTTTGGGGGTTTCAATCTATTGGATCACTTTCATACAATCCAGGGACCATCCTTTCATTTAAGTGAAATATATTTGTTCTTAAAAGTGAGCTTTTTTTTTTAACCAACCTCCCGACCTTGGTAGTGATGTACTTTTTTTTTTTTCCTTCCGTCCGACCGACTCGCTTTGCTAGGGTCCAAAAACTTTTGAAATCCAATTAATCAAAAAACTCTCGCCTTATTGGTCCTGGTGGTTTGAAAATTTGAAATGACTCGCATGAAATTGTTCGCTATAATCTTTTCGTGGGTACAATTTGACTTTTGATCCAAATTTAAATATGGTTAATTTACCAGACAGTCCTTTTATCTCTCTTATTATTGATGCAATTAAGAATGTGGTTAACTTACCAGAAAGTCCTTTTATCCCTCTTATTGATGCAATTTACCGTAGCCGCGCTCCGTAACGCTCATGCTTTTGAAAGCGCCCATCCACAATCTTACGTTATCGCTCATATGTCGTTTCGAGGTAAACTGTCTCCATATAAACCCAATAATCGGTGAAATATTATTAATTTGTATCAATTTTCAACAAAACTTTCCTTATTTTAGCAGTTATGACAACTTTTATTGCATCGAGATTTGTTTACCAACCGCATATTTTACTTCCAGTCGGTGTGTGCTAAAACGCGGTTTACCTAAATTCGGGTTATTTTTTTCGAAACGCCCGGCTGGTTTTCATTGTCGTAAACGCCCATCCCCAACTTTCACAAATATTTGGTCACATTGCCCATGGGCGTTACAGAGCGCGGCTACGGTAGAATGTAAAAACGTCTTATGGGATATCATGAACTGCAAATTATTGGGCAGCATCACATTAAAATATTTGACCCCTGCTTCAAGGTTTAACAGTGAATTCATCTCAAAAAGCTTATATGTCCTGTATTAAAGATACAATGGTGTTCAGAAAGCAAACAGTGTCCTATGCAGTGTGTTAAAATCAATCAATCATTGAAGCAAGCAAACAATCAATCAATTAATCAGTACTGCAGTGGTTATGTTTATTTATACTAGCTATTATGTTTTGAGTTTTACAATGTAAATCTATTATCAGACAGCTTTCTTTTTCAAAAATGGTTCATGATGCAAGAGGAGTAGTTTCAAGATGATTATTTTACAGGTGGACTGATTAATGGCTGTGGTGTTGAAACCTCATCCCACCGACATGGTTTGTTTCAGCACATATGTGAATCCTTTGAAATTGTACTTGCAGATGGGAGCTGCGTCAAGTGTACAAAGGTAATGGATTACTTTATTTTGTCCACCCCACTGGGGGGTGGACATATTATTTTTGCTTTTTCCGGCGTCCGGCGTCCCACTTGGTTTCCAGACATTTTAGGCAACAGTTCTTATCCTATCTTTACCAAATTTGGCATGCAGGTTTATTGGGTTAATAGCTTGTATGGGATTGCTTTTGGTGATGATAGCTCTATAGCTAACCGAGTAATAGCTACTTTGCTACTTTTGAGTAGCTCTTTGGTTTCCAGACATTTTAAGGAATGCTATTAAGCCTAGCTTTCTGAAATTTGGTATGGAGGTTCATTGGGTTAATAGCTTGTATGGGATTGCTTTTGGGGGGAATTGCTTCATAGATGAGTGAGTAATTAATTAAATAAATGAGTAATTAGCTATTTTGAATACTGAAAAAGGCAAATGTGCTCATATCTCCTTAACCGTGCGAGATAGAGCGATTTCGTCGAAATTTTCGACCCACAGGGTATCTAAGGAATGTACTCTTCGCAATTTTCAAAAAATGTTCCCCTCCCCAAAAATGGTGGCCATTTTGAATTTTCGAATTTTTGCCAAAAATGGCAAAACACAAATTTGCTTCCATCTCCTTAACCGTGCGAGATAGAGCGATTTCGTCGAAATTTTCGACCCACAGGGTATCTAAGGAATGTACTCTTCGCAATTTTCAAAAAATGTTCCCCTCCCCAAAAATGGTGGCCATTTTGAATTTTCGAATTTTTGCCAAAAATGGCAAAACACAAATTTGCTTCCATCTCCTTAACCGTGCGAGATAGAGCGATTTCGTCGAAATTTTCGACCCACAGGGTATCTAAGGAATGTACTCTTCGCAATTTGAAAAAAATTTTCCCCTCCCCAAAAATGGCGGCCATTTTGATTTTTCGAATTTTTGCCAAAAATGGCAAAACACAAAAGTGCTTCTATCTCCTTAACCGTGCGAGATAGAGCGATTTCGTCGAAATTTTCGACCCATAGGGTATCTAACAAATGTACTCTTGCCAATTTTCAAAAAAAAATTTCCTTTTCCAAAAAATGGCGGCCATTTTGAATTTTCAAATTTTTTGCCAAAAATAGAAAAACAGGAATTTGCTTCTATCTTCTTAACCGTGCAAGATAGAGTGATTTTATCAAAATTTTCGACCCAACCAATGCAAAAAGGCATGAAGCTGAAATAATTTACATCTACACTAATAAATATTTAAGCATCATTGATATATTTTACAAATGAAACAGGGTCTTGTAAGACTACTGTACAATTTTGGCAAAAGGTTCATGGGGTGGACATTACACATGATAATGTGTGTTCTTCTGTGCTATCCTGTTTCTATTCGCATCTACTATCAACAGGGCGTCCTATTTCTAGTTAAACATTTTTTAGTATAAGCACACAAAGTGATGATATTATAGTGTTCATATTTCTCATTTATCCTTATGGATACTGAACTAAGTGTCCTAAGAAAACTCTCCTGTTGTATCATTAAAGTTTCCTTGCTAAAACATGATCTGTCTTCAGTATAATTTGTAATAATCACAAAGTTAATTTTGGTGTTTAACTTGAGTATAATACCATCTATCAGATAGCCAGAAATATTTGTCTTCCATGTTAATCTCTTATAATTAAAATTTATTTAAAGTAGCCCTGAAGTTATTTTGTTACATATACAAGTTAGACATCACAGGCTTATGATTCCGATCATTGGTTTTGTTTATGTCTCATAACTAGGTCTGTAATATTTTGGGGGGAAAAAGGGGAGAACTGTTCCCTGGTCAAATAATTGAAATTTCAGCCTATCTGATAAATCTGACTATTTCAAACTTTCATGTTTTAAATTTCACTATTTGCAGGATGAAAACTCAGACTTATTTTATTCTATTCCTTGGTCTCATGGGACATTGGGCTTTCTTGTGTCTGCGGAACTGAAAATCATTCCAGCAAAGAAATATGTAAAGATTACATATCAGCCAGCTCGTTCCTTCAAAGAAGTGGTGGAGAAAATGAAAGGTAGTAATGTCAGCATCAAAATCTTTCCAAGTCAGTATTAAGTTATTTAGCTTTTACAGATTTTCTTGTATTAATGAGTTATTGGCATATTGTTCAATTTTATTAGTTTTTACCCCACATTCTTTGAAGGCTGTGCAGCATTGTTTTCACCCATAGCCGGGCAGGTGGGTAGGCGGCACGGAAAAATCTTGCTCGGGCTGTATCTGGGAAACTGTAAGGTGTAGGAAGTTGATACTTGGAAGTCACATTGGTTGATGTAGGTGCAGCATCATGATGGGACTTTGATTTGACGATTAACCTCACCATAGTGACCTGACCTATAAGATCTTATCGGGGCTATATGTCAGAGACCATAAGGTGTGGGAAGTTGATCTTAGTAGGGACATTGGTTGGGAGTTGCAGGTGTGGAATGACAAGGTGTGACTTTGATTTGACCTTTGACCATACTGTATTGACCTTGACCTTTAAAATCTTTTCCAGGCAATATCTCGTAAACTGTAATGTGTAGGAAGTTGACACTCGCTAGGGGTGCTTCGGGGTTATAGGTGTGCATCATCATGGTGTGATCTTGATTTGACCTTGTCTCAATGACCATGAGTTTGAAAATCTTGTCCGGGCCATTTCTTAGATTTAGTAAGGTGTAAAGGGTTAACACTTGGTAAGGGACATTGGGTAAGAGGTGTAAGTGTGCATTATCGTGGTGTGACCTTTAACTTTGGCTCTTCCAAAGTGTGTTCACCTGCCATATTTGAGACATCTTTCTCGTACAGGGTTGTTATGGGAAATACCGCCCTGTCCAATACCGGGAAATACTGGGAAATACTCATTTTAGACTTCAATATATGTATAAAATGATGGGGAAAATACCAAAACATACATCTGAAACATTTATTTATTTAGATTAACACATTCTATATAGTACATAATTACAGAATTTCAATTTAATTGAATTTACAGACACTTTTATAAGTAACAACTAAATCATACAACCCCCAAATAGGATCTTTGGGCTTCATGTTCAATGTTTGACAGATTGGCAAATATATAATATATAAATTTAGTTCTATATAGTTTCAGAGTTTCAATAAAAATATAATCATAACTATTTTTGATAATGTTTTAACCGTTCTCCGTGGTGTTCGACCCCTGTTATGTCCCTGGACACAGAATTTTGTTGACTGCTTTTTGTTTTGTTGCGCCTTAGAGTCCTCTTGTTTGGGGAGATTAAGCGCTATAAAAGTCCAATTAGAATTAGAATTAGAATTGTAATAAATTCACAACTTATTCTACTATCACACTTGAATATTATGTATACTGATTAACACTTATGGTATTAAGCCTGTGTCACTGACACTGCTCCCATTTCTTTTAGTAATGTAGAAGTAGAAAAGGGATTATACTGGCAGCTTTGCCAAAGAGACAACAATGACCAGAGTAGAGGACAATTGACCATCACTTTTCAGACAGCTCAATTGGATTTCAAGAGTGTACCCATTTCCAGTGTAAGAGGGGATTATAGTTAAGACATTTGTCATCAAAACCTCATCCTCCTTGAAAGAGATTAACAATTGACCATCACTTTTCAGAGGAGCTCAATTGGATTTCCAGAGTGTACCCATTTAAAAGAGGGAATTATAGTTAAAACATTTCTCACATCACCTCAATCTATGACATACTTGCGAATTGTTTCTTCCTTGAAATTTTTAACACCAACCATGGTGCTAACTTTCAAAACCTTAATAGTTTGATATTCTAGCCATTTATTTTCATTAAGTCACTCAATCTTTTTATTTATAAATAGTCAGTATCTTCCATTGTTGGGTTAAAAAGGAAGTATATTTATAAAAACTGCAGAATTCATATTTCCCGGTATTTCCCGGTAATTCCCGGTATTTCCCACTGTCCTGGGAAATACAGTATTTCCCGGGAAATATAACAACCCTGTTCTCTTATGACAAACATATATGGATTGCTGCAACTGATTATAACATGTACGTTTGCATAATTGTGCTTTTTCATTGACAGCTATACTCCAATTAATATATTTTACAGCTTCATAGTTTTTTGTTTACTGATTAATGCTGTCATCTTGCTGATGAATTATCTTGTTTTAATATATTATCTTTACATACATGTCCTTTCTCTCAGACATTATTTTCTCTACTTAACATTATTTGGACCTTTATGTAATGGACACTGCTCTGAAAGTATCATGATCTTTGTACTGTTTCACTACTTCTATATCTCATGGTGTTGAAAACTATTTCCCCAGGCTGTTGGGTACAGGCATCTCTGATGCTATTTTTGTTTTCACTGTTGGCTGCATTGTAAGTACAAGATGGGACAAAAGGGTTTCTTCTGTCATGAGTAAGCATATTTAATGCTAATATCACGTAAAAATTTAAGAACTACACAGTAAATACTCAAAATCTGAGGCAGAATTTTATACAAACAATGAATTGATGGAGAAGAGTTTTGCTGTGCAGGTTAACCATTGTTTACAGCTAAGCAACCACTGCTTCACTTAGAAAAACATGCATATATTTTGACAGCAGTGGATTATAATATGACTGAGTTCTTGTTACTGGGAGATATAAATTTTATTGTAATTTGACAGAACAGACTCTAGGGACCAGTGATTTTGTGGAAGGTTTGATGTTTTCTGAGAACTCAGCTGTGATTATGTCAGGTACTATGACTGATGATGCTGAGGAAGGAAAGGTGAGACATATTGGACAAAAAGTTTATTTTGTGTTGTTCAACAAGTCTGTAACACTATGCAACAAGTATCACTGAAACATTCTCAGATGAAAATATTGTTCTAAAGAAAAAAAAACAGCTGCTGCAGGGTTTCAGATTCGCGTCGGCCATCGGTCATTGACCGAATTTTGCAACAAAACCCCGAATTTTAAGTAGAATATTAGGACATATTGTCCGAGTCGTATCCGTGGGCGATAATAGAAGATCTAGACGTCTTTTTATTTACAAAATATGAAGTCACGTTACAACCCTAAAATCTCGCGAGATCTACGTGATTTTAAATTTTTTTATTGTAGCAAGGTCTAGACGTCTTTTATGAAATCTCGTGACAAGCCACGTGATCTGCAAGGAAATCCCAGGGGAAATCCGTGTCCTCATATCTTCTCATAAATATTAATGACTTGGGTGCTGTGGCCGTGAGTTCTCGAGTTTAAAGTATTTTATCTTCGCCTATGCTTCCATTTTATAAAATATTGCAAGGAAATCCCAGGGGAAATCTGTGTCCTCATATCTTCTCATGAATATTAATGACTTGGGTGCTATGGCCGTGAGTTCTCGAGTTTAAATTATTTGCTTTTCGTCTATGCTTCCATTTAAAAAAATATTGCAAGGAAATCAAATGGAAAATCTGTGTCCTCATATCTTCTCATGAATATTAATGACTTGGGTGCTATGGCCGTGAGTTCTCGAGTTTAAATTATTTGATTTTCGTCTATGCTTCCATTTTATAAAATATTGCAAGGAAATCCCAGGGAAAATCTGTGTCCTCATATCTTCTCATGAATATTAATTATGGTCGTCTGGTATTTTCGTGTAATTGTAGATTTTGTTTTCTGTAGGGTTCCACATAAATTTTATTGTAATATTCTGAATTTTTGCTTTGATTAATATTTCTTTTTATTAATAATTGCACTGAAAAAAAGTCAGATTGAAAGTTTATTTGCTAGCTGTAATGTTTACTGCCAGTGGACATTTTAATAGATCACCGATTCACCATACTTAGGTTCTGTGGCCGTGAGTTCTCGTTTTAGTAATACATGATCATTGAACATCATAAAGACTTTTTGACATTTTAACTAAAATGAGATTTTTATTATGATTCAGTAAATTTTACTTTATATGCCATTCATATAGGGTCATTGACTTTAATGACTTAATTTTAGCAACCTGTAGAATGAAAATTTCATTGACAAGAATTCTGTCCTAAATTCTCCGAAAATGTCCTAAACGTTTTCCTAGTCTTAGGACAGAATGTCCAGCCGGACTTTTCATGTAGCAGAATGACTGTGCTGTTGATGACAACTGACTTTTCCTCCAAAATATGCTTTGACATCTAAGATCATGTGCCATATTTTTGCAGTAAAGTAAAATTTACTTTAAGTTATAGTAAAGTATGAACAAATTCACTTGGACATCTCATTATCTAAAACATTAAAATTAGGTAGCAGTATATCTGAAATTCATGTTATTTGTGCTTAGAAGTTATATTGGATTTTGTTCCAATTTTGTATCAATAAACTCATGTAGCATAAGAGTTAGTACCATTATAATACCTTGTTTCTTAAATATTCTAACAAAGCCATAAGGGTCACTTCAAAAGTATTATAACAATTCGATAGTAGTTAGCACTTGATTTGTTGATTTTTGTAATCTGTAAAGTTATGTTTATTTTGTAGACCAGTACTTGTGTTCATTTTTTTTTCCACATAGTACATAAATTCTTTCAAATTCATCCTACAAGTTATATTTGTGTGCTTTACCTGCAGATTAATGCCATTGGCAAGTATTACAAGCCTTGGTTCTTCAAACATGTGAAGGGCTTTCTCACAAGTGGCAGTGCAGTGGAGTATATACCTCTGAGGGATTACTATCACAGACATACAAGGGCCATCTTTTGGCAGCTTCAGGTTACTCTATTTATCCAGAAAGAAACCAATTATTTTTATAAAACTTTTAATTATGACAAATTATTTATAAAACAGCATGGTGTCTCATTTCCAGTAGACTTCTAGTCCATATGTCAAACTGTATTGAAAACTTTAACTCTTGTCCCACAAAAAAGAACAACCACTCAAAAGTACTGAGTAATAAACTTGTAATATACTTTGTATTGGCTCCATTGGTCAGTTCTAAACCTGTACATCTGTGTATTTTATATGATTGGTATGTTAAACCTGCTATTATTGTTTATGTTGGATATATGACCAGAAAATTTGATGTTAGTTTTCATGCTGTTATTAGAGCCTTGCAAAAAAAAAAAAAAAAAAAAATGATATCCTTACTGTGAAATGTATATTAAAACTTTCTTGAAATGTTTATCTTGCACACAGATAAAATCCATTGTGATAAAATTGTATAATTTTATACAAACATTGCAATCAGCAGTGGTACTAGATTTGTCAATTCTAAGAAACTTCTTTTGCTTGTCAAGGGTGATCTCGCATTTGAGAAACTGCCCCATTTACCGACTTATTTGCAGGACATCATTCCCTTTGGCAACAACCCTCTTTTCCGTTATGTCTTTGGCTGGATGGTTCCTCCCAAGATTTCACTGCTGAAACTGACTCAAGGTGAAACCATTCGTAATATGTATGAAAAGCACCAGATGATTCAGGATATGCTGGTTCCTTTAAAGTATTTAGGAGACTCACTTCAGTGCTTTGAAAAGGAAGTGAAGGTGAGCATTAATGAAGATAAAGAGCCTTGTTTTATAGAACTTACTACAAGTAGCTGTAAAATGTTCCATGTTCTCTTAAACTCCTTGATAATATATCTCTCTGGTTGCTTGAGATTGGTCATAAAACAGCTCAACCCTCTCTCTATATATGTTAAATAAACCATTTGTCACACTCAGCTTCATTCCATTATTTAAAGGGAGAGTTTTTCAGATTTAACATTTAGGCTTATTGGGTCAATAGCTTTCATTGTTTTTTCAGCAAGGTTCAATATTTTCATTGATTCCAAGAAAAAGTCTTCAGAAATTTATTTGCCCTCTCTTTTGCAGAAAGTGCAAGATTTTAAATGTGGAGTGAGTCTACTTAAGGTCAAGATTCAGGCCAAATTTACTTTTTATGTCAGCTGACTTGTCAGTCAGCTGACATTATGTCGTCACTCTGCGGCGTGGGCGTCCGCGCACGCGTCCGCGTGAACAACTTCTCCTCCAAAACTACAAGGCCTAGAGACGTGCTGTTTTTTTTTAAAAGATACCTTATCTATCGAGGATGAAAAATTGTTCAAGGCATGCAAATCTGTCTGTTCGTCTGTTTGCTAGAGACATTACAAGGGGGGTACCCCCACCAAAAGTGTGAAAATTTCAACACTTAATCACAATTTTCTCAGTGACTATTGCAGGGATTTCTCTCATATCTTGCATATATGTACTAGGCCAGAGGTAGATTCTCTTGTGTGAGTATGAGACCTGGATCTGTCTTACTTTTTTTTAAATAAATTTTTTTAATAATTTTTAATGCATTAAAATTCATGAAATCATGCACAAAATCATTTATAACTTGAAAACTGTTGCATCTAGAGCATTTTGTTAAAATATGTTATTCAGCTACTTTTTTCATAGCTACAATATGGTGAGTAAGTTGGGTGCCTGTCTCAATAGCTAAGTGAGTAATAGCTACTTTTGGGCTTTTCAGTAACTTCCATCATGAGTAGAATCACTTGTAACTTCAAAACTATTGCATTTAGAGAATTTCGTATAAATATGTTATTCAGCTACTTTTGGGTCAGCTATAACATAATAAAATTTCAGACCTGTAGCTCATGGCATAGCTGAGTAATAGCTACTTTTAGGTTATCACTGTTGAGTAAATCGCTTATAACTTGGAAACTATTGCATTTAGAGTATTTTGTTTCAATATGTTATTCACCTATTTTGGGATCAGCTATAACATAGTGAAGTTTCAGATCTGTGGCTCATTGCATAGCTGAGTAATAGCTACTTTGAAGTTCTCACTATTGAGTAAATCGGTTGTAATTGGAAAACTATTGCATTTAGAGAATTTCGTATAAATATGTTATTCAGCTACTTTTGGGTCAGCTATAACATAGTAAAATTTCAGACCTGTAGCTCATGGCATAGCTGAGTAATAGCTACTTTTAGGTTATCACTGTTGAGTAAATCGCTTATAACTTGGAAACTATTGCATTTAGAGTATTTTGTTTCAATATGTTATTCACCTATTTTGGGATCAGCTATAACATAGTGAAGTTTCAGATCTGTGGCTCATTGCATAGCTGAGTAATAGCTACTTTGAAGTTCTCACTATTGAGTAAATCGGTTGTAATTGGAAAACTATTGCATTTAGAGAATTTCGTATAAATATGTTATTCAGCTACTTTTGGGTCAGCTATAACATAGTAAAATTTCAGACCTGTAGCTCATGGCATAGCTGAGTAATGGCTACTTTTAGGTCATCACTATTGAGTAAATCAGTTGTAACTTGAAAACTATTGCATTTACAGTATTTTGCTTAAATATGTTTTTCACCTACTTTTGGGTCAGCTATAACATAGTAAAATTTCAGACCTGTAGCTCATGGCATAGCTGAGTAATAGCTACTTTTAGGTTATCACTATTGAGTAAATGAGTTGTAACTTGAAAACTATTGCATTTACAGTATTTTGCTTAAATATGTTTTTCACCTACTTTTGGGTCAGCTATAACATAGTAAAATTTCAGACCTGTAGCTCATTGCATAGCTGAGTAATAGCTACTTTTAGGTTATCACTGTTGAGTAAATCGCTTATAACTTGGAAATTATTGCATTTAGAGTATTTTGTTTCAATATGTTATTCACCTATTTTGGGATCAGCTATAATATAGTGAAGTTTCAGACCTGTGGCTCATTGCATAGCTGAGTAATAGCTACTTTGAAGTTCTCACTATTGAGTAAATCGGTTGTAATTGGAAAACTATTGCATTTAGAGAATTTCGTATAAATATGTTATTCAGCTACTTTTGGGTCAGCTATAACATAGTAAAATTTCAGACCTGTAGCTCATGGCATAGCTGAGTAATGGCTACTTTTAGGTCATCACTATTGAGTAAATCAGTTGTAACTTGAAAACTATTGCATTTACAGTATTTTGCTTAAATATGTTGTTCACCTACTTTTGGGTCAGCTATAACATAGTAAAATTTCAGACCTGTAGCTCATTGCATAGCTGAGTAATAACTACTTTGAGGTTCTCACTATTGAGTAAATCAGTTGTAATTGCAAAACTATTGCATTTAGAGAATTTAGTATAAATATGTTATTCAGCTACTTTTGGGTCAGCTATAACATAGTTAAATTTCAGACCTGTAGCTCATGGCATAGCTGAGTAATAGCTACTTTTAGGTCATCACTATTGAGTAAATCAGTTGTAACTTGAAAACTATTGCATTTACAGTATTTTGCTTAAATATGTTTTCACCTACTTTTGGGTCAGCTATAACATAGTAAAATTTCAGACCTGTAGCTCATGGCATAGCTGAGTAATAGCTACTTTTAGGTTATCACTGTTGAGTAAATCGCTTATAACTTGGAAATTATTGCATTTAGAGTATTTTGTTTCAATATGTTATTCACCTATTTTGGGGTCAGCTATAACATAGTGAAGTTCCAGACCTGTGACTCATTGCATAGCTGAGTAATAGCTACTTTGAAGTTCTCAATGTTGAGTAGATCACTTGTAATTTGAAAACTATTGCATTTAGAGAATTTAGTATAAATATGTTATTCAGCTACTTTTGGGTCAGCTATAACATAGTAAAATTTCAGACCTGTAGCTCATGGCATAGCTGAGTAATAGCTACTTTTAGGTTATCACTGTTGAGTAAATCACTTATAACTTGAAAACTATTGCATTTAGAGTATTTTGTTGCAATATGTTATTCACCTATTTTGGGGTCAGCTATAACATAGTGAAGTTCCAGACCTGTGGCTCATTGCATAGCTGAGTAATAGCTACTTTGAAGTTCTCACTGTTGAGTAAATCAGTTGTAATTGGAAAACTATTGCCTTTACAGAAATTTGTGCAAATATGTTATTCAGCTACTTTTGGGTCAGCTATAACATAGTGAAATTACAGACCTGTAGCTCATGGCACAACTGAGCAATAGCTATTCTCAGGCACTGACTGTTGAGTAAATCAGCTACAACTTGAAAAATATTGCATTTGGAGTATTTTGTTAAAATACATTGTTCACCTACTTTGGGGTTAGCTATAACATAGTGAAATTACAGACCTATAGCTCATGGCATAGTGGAGCAATAGCTATTTTCAGGTTCTCACTATTGAGTAAATCAGTTGTAACTTGAAAACTATTGCATTTACAGTATTTTGCTTAAATATGTTGTTCACCTACTTTTAGGTCAGCTATAACAGTGCAAAAATTCAGACATGTAGCTCATTGCATAGCTGAGTAATAGTTACTGTGAGGTTCTCACTCTTGAGTAAATCAGTTGTAACTTGAAAATTATTACATTTAGAGTATTTTGTTTAAATATGTTATTCACATAATTTTTGGTCAGCTATAACATAGTGAAATTGCAGACCTCTATGTCATGGCATAGCTGAGCAATAGCTTCTTTCAGGTTCTCACTGTTGAGTAAATCATTGTATCCAACCTGTAGGAAATCATGGGCTGGGAATCTATTAATATGGTCCGATTTGACCTTGGAACCCTCCTTCAAGGTCAAATGAGGATAGCCAAACATAAAAGTGCTTATAACTCGCTTATTATTGGTCCTAGAGGTTGGAATGAAAACCAACCTATAGAAAATCATGAGCTGGGAATTTTTTGGTGTGGTCGGATTTCACCTTGGACCCTTCCTTCAAGGTCAAATGAGGATAGCCAAACTTAAAAGTGCTTATAACTCACTATTATTGGTCCTAGAGGTTTCGAATGGAAAACCAACCTATAGAAAATCATGGGCTGGGAATCTTTTGGTGTGGTCGGATTTGACCTTAGACCCCTCCTTCCAGGTCAAATGAAGATAGCCAAACTTAAAGTGCTTATAACTCGCGTATTATTGGTCTTGGAGGTTTGGGATGGTAAACCAACATATAGGAAATCATGGGCTGGGATTCTTTTGGTGTGGTCAGATTTGACCTGGGACCCCTCCTTCAAGGTCAATTGAGGATAGCCAAACTTACAATTGCTTAGAACTCGCTTATTATTGGTCCTACAAGTTTGGGATGGTAAACAAGCTACAGGAAATCATGGGCTGGGAATTTTTTTGTGTGGTCGGATTTGACCTTGGACCCCCTCCTTCAAGGTCAAACAAGGATAGCCAAACTTAAAAAGTGCCTATGACTCACTTATTATTGGTCCGAGAGGTTTGGGATGGTAAACCATCCTAAATTCTTTGGCTGGGAATCTTTTGGTATGGTCAGATTTGACCTTTGGACCCCTTCTTCATGGTCGAACGAGGATATTGCATTTATAGTATTTAATTGCATTTAAATTATAGTTAATTTATTTTGTAATACCATTTGCAGGGCACAACTTTTTTGTCCTTTTCTTCTGTCAGCTTCGGAATATCTTTCGAACATGCTGTTCAGTTACCATTTACTGTATTTCTGTACAGCCCTTTCCCTGATAATTATGCTTTCCTCTCATTATCACCATCACAAATCAAAAACATTCAGTCAGCTGACACAGTGCCCGTTCACGGGCACTCTCCTCTTGTTAGGATTGCTGTAACCAAGTATGGGTCAGTTATAAGCATTTTTTTTTATTTCACTTGACCTTGAATAGCTCCCATCTGAAAAATGGTGTGAGATAGAACAATTTGAGACAATTTTCTGATGCAAGCCCTAGCAGAGTCTGTTGTTCTCCACTTGTTAAACAACATTTTTTTTTTTCAATTTTCTCACATTTGGGTTATTGTGATCCGAAAATCATTTCAGAAAGTGGCTGCTAACTTGAAAACTGAGCCAGATAGAATTATTTGAGTGATTTGTTGCCTGCTGGGGGTCTACAGAGTCCGGAGTCTACCTTCCAACACTTGTCAGAAAGCCAAATTTTCAAATTGTCACCACATATGGGTCACCTCGAAAAAAACTTGATTGGAAAAAAAATGCCCGATAGCTGGAAAGTGGAGTGAAATACAGGGATTTGAGTGATTTTTTTGGCCCCAAGGAGAGATTTATGTAACTTTTTTTTACCAAAAACCAAATTATATATTTGGTCATCCCAGAGTCACATCACCAAAAATTTATTTTAGAAAAATGGCAGATAGTTAAACAGGGGGTACAACTTTTGGCCCAATGCAGAATTTCAATATTTGGCTATTCCAAAGTAACATATCCCACCGCTGTTTTAGAAAACATGGCGGTTATGAAAAAGGATTGATTTTGAGTAATTGTGACAAAATTTTGGGCCAACTGTGTAGTCTGCTTTGTGCCTCCACAAAGGTAAAAATTTTGCATTTTTTGTAAGATTGATGGATCATATCTTGGGCCCATACTCTGCTACATTTTTATATCTCAAGTATTTTCTCTTACCAACCATATCTTTTACCACATTCACAGATTGACTTTACATATAATTAATCTTCCTCTTTGTCATCCTGTTACTTTACATTGTTCCAGCTACACATAACAATATATTATATTTATTATTAGTTACTTTTATTCACATGTCAGGCTGGTGAATAAATTATCTGTTTTATAGCGAAATACCCTTACCATTTCCTAACAGTAGCTTTTATTGCGTTAATATATCTTACCTAGTGGACCGGTGCAATAGTCCGGCGCCTAGCCGGTCCCGCCAAACATTAGAAAAAAATGTCCTGAGCTGGGCTCTGGCCTGGACCGGTAGTGTAGTATTCACCCGCCAGGTGTCCCTGGACACCCAGCTCCCCTACTGCGCGTGTGCGCGCATGCGTACTTCCTCTTTTTGTTTGGCGCCATTGTGTTTAAAATCGTGAAAGTTATAAGAGAAACTTTTTATTATTTTATAAGTGACATATTGTTTGGTGATTGTTTAAACGTGGATTACTAGTTCATATATATATCATGGCATCACCAGGACAACGTAGAGGTAACTGCGGGCACATTATGGCAGCATTTGATGGACATAAAAAGTGTGCCAGGTGTAGAGACAAAAAGTTGGGGGATGACCCTTGTGTGAAGAACCAGTTATGTACTATATGTGATTCGTTCACCGAACAACAGCGTTCTATGCTCTCCACCCCTCAGTATAAAATCAGAAAAGACAAAAAGTCCGGACTTTTGGTATCCCCCTCCAAGGTTACCGTGGTGGGAGTAGTTCCCCAGGAAGAATTGGGTGGAGATGAACTAGAGGAAGAGGACGTTCCGGTTCAAGCTTCCGGTTCCGGGGATCAAGAGGTTTTCTCTATTACCCATCATTCTCTCGAAGAATTTGTCTCAAAGCAAGACTTTGACAATCTTAACAACAAATTAGAGGAGAAGTTCGCCCGATTCGAGGCTTTACTTACTAGAACAAACATCTTCTCTACTCCAAAAGCCCCAGTTACCAATACTGCTGTTACGACTTCTGAACAACCATTCTTCAATCCCTCTGAGCCTGGAGCCACCGGTCCGGTGAGGCCTCCGGCTTCAGACGGGCAAATTTCACATCCAAAGGATGCAAAGAATAAGGGCACGGGAAAGAAGCTGAAGAAGAAAAAGACTGTTCCTACTGCTGCAGTTGTGTCTGAGGCACCGGCTCCGGTGAAGAAACACACTGTAAGCACTTCCATACCTACTCAACATACTGAGCAACCGGCAAAAGTGGACATACCCGTTCCGGGCTCTGCTTTGTCACTTTCTTCCGGTGGTGATTCCATCTTCAAACCAGCTACCCTTTCAGGCTCTTCTACCTTGTCGGCTTCGGTCACCGGTGCTTCCGGTGTCGGTCAGTCCTTCTTTGCTGATCCGGACGCTTCTGACGTTGAATCAAACCATGACCAGTCTAACAAGGACTCTGATGAGGGTGAGATATCAGACTCTGAAGCCACAGAGCAAAACGAAGAAATGAACTATCGCGAAACGTGTAGAGCTGTCAGGGCCTTTTTAGGATGGACTCATATCCCAGATTTTGAACTTTCAGTATCGGATGGGGATACCTCAAACAACCCGTGGAAAGGCAAACGACCTAGAAAGACAGGCAAAGTTTCAGTGGAATTTCCCCCAGATGACTGGCTCTGTCACAAGATGGAGAAGTTGAATTGCAGGGTCGCTGAGGGTTATCCCTCAAGGTCACAGGAATCAGCCGGCTTGAAGGTTGACCAGTTCATCCGTACACCTAAAAGCCAATCCAAATGGTACAGGCAGCATAGACTTAGACAAGAATCCTCTTCTAGGCCAGGTAGAACCATCTTTAGTTGGTCGGACTCTGAGGCCCGCCTGAATGCTCAGTACTCTAGGGTAGCTAAAGCCTCATCTTATCCTCAGTCTGGTCCCGCTTCTCGCCCGGTACCACAGGATATTTTACGCCGGTGGGAAAAGTGTGCAAGAGAAGGGACATACATTACCAACCACGCGGCAGCATTTAACAGATGCACCAGTGAGATCCAAGACAAGATGAACTCTCACATCAGTTTGCTTAATGACGTTATTGTGAAGGGGAAAGCCCCTAAAGAGGTGGTAGATGCCATCAGAGATCTTAAAGACTTGTCTTCGTTTCATTCAAGTGTCTCTGTGGCACTTGGAACTTCTCTCCAACACCTTGCGGACGGCTTGTTCATTCAACTAGCTAACTTCATCTTACTCCGCAGAGATTCTTATCTTGAGTTTGCTAAACCCAGTTTGAAACCGGATTCTTGGAACAGATTACGTAATGCTCCCCTGTTCAGTTCGTCCCTGTTTCCAGATGACATCCTAGCTGCAGCAGAACAGGATATAGCAAAGTTTGAGTCTACACCAAGTGCTCAAGGTCCCGGTTCGGGCACAGGCCAGCACTCTGGTAGGAAACACCAGTCATATCGTTACAAGCCGTATGACAAGAAAGATAGTAGGCAATCAGGCCACTCTTCCTCTCAGTCTAGCCAGCCTTGGCGCCAGTTTTCTTATAGAGGAAGGGGTCGCGGACGTGGAGGCAGTAATTCCAGTCATTTCTCCAGATCGTCCCGTCAACAGTCTTATAAATGACAATTATTTTTTAGTAGATCCTCAGTTAAAGTCAAGTGTGGAGGATCCAATGTGTCAGGACTTAAACAAACATGTAATCAAGACTGTAAACTTAAATGTTGTCTCTCATGCACCTTCTGTAACCGGGCTGTCGGAAAACAAAGACCCAATCAGACCCAAACAGAAATAAAGTGTGTGAAACCTGTTTGCTGTGTAAATCCTTGTCTTTATGTTCCAACTGTTCAAAATGTCCCTCATGTTGTACCAAATCCACCTGTGGGGGCCCGACTGCAAAGGTTTTGGCAGGTCTGGCACTTCCTGGGTGCAAACAAAAGAGTAGTTTCAATTCTTCAGGAAGGGTACACCCTACCCTTCAAAGAGAAACCTCCCCTGACAAGGTCACCGGTAATTATCAGTGGATACGCAAATCCGGTCAAAAACAAGCACATAAAGGACTCCTTACAGGCACTCCTTCAGAAACAGGCGGTAGAAAAGGTGACAACTCCGTCCTCCCTGGCCTTTTACAACCGCTTGTTTCTAGTACCAAAACCCAACAACAAATGGAGGCCCATCCTAGATCTAAGTCGGCTGAATTGTTACCTAGCAACCTCATCTTTCAAGATGGAGACACCAGAGACCATCCGACTCTCCCTTCAAAAAGGGGAGTGGGTGACGTCTCTGGATTTCAGCGACGCTTACTTCCATATCCCAATAGGACAAAGGTCGCGGAAATTCCTCAGGTTCTTCCTCCACAGTCAAGCTTATCAGTTCACAGCCCTCCCCTTTGGCCTCTCAACGGCTCCGTTAGAGTTCACAAAGGTGGCCAAGGAAGTCAAGTTAATGGCACAGGCTCAGGGTATCAGGATCCACCAGTACCTCGACGACTGGTTGCTTAGAGCCCCGTGCCCGGAAACGTGCCTACTTCATACCCGGACCCTCTTGGACTTATGCCACAGGTTAGGGTGGGTAGTCAATATGACCAAGTCGGAGCTGGTGCCTCAGCGGGTCTTCAACTTTGTAGGTTACCGTTTCGACCTCTCTCAGGGGCTGGTCAAACCGACCCAGGAGAGGTGGATGGCTCTGTCCCAAAAGATCAACGACCTCCTCAATCAACAGGTGTGTTCGGTCCGACAGTTCATGTCCCTTATAGGACTGCTAACAGCCACAGAGAAACAGGTAGTAGCCGGGCGACTTCACATGCGCCCTATCCAGTGGCATCTGAAGAGGCATTGGCATGTCCCGGAGTCATTGGAAAAGATTATTCCTCTGCCTCAGTCCCTTCATCCACACCTGAGGTGGTGGTTGAACCCAAACAATGTCCTAAAAGGTCAGCCCTTACACCCACTTCAACACGCTCTTCAGCTGTTTACCGACGCCTCAAACGAAGGTTGGGGTGCTCACTTAGGCGACTTCACAGCAAGAGGCCTTTGGTCCACACAAGAAAGCGCCTTGCATATAAACTTGCTGGAACTCAAGGCCGTACTGCTAGCCCTAAAACAGTTCGAGCGATTGTGTTGGAACCAGACCATTCTGGTGTGTTCCGACAACACAACAGTGGTCTCTTACATAAACAAGGAGGGCGGTATGAAATCCGGCTCTCTCTGTGCTCTCCTCTGGAGGCTGCTGATGTGGTGCAACCAGAGGCAGATTGTATTAAGAGCAAGGCATATTCCGGGTCACCTCAATGTCATTGCGGACAAGTTGTCCCGGCACGGTCAGGTGATACAAACGGAATGGTCCCTCCTGCAGGAAGTCTTCGACCAGATTTGCAGAAGATGGCACAAACCGGAGGTGGACCTATTTGCGACCAAGTTCAATCGCAAACTTCCCAGATTTGTGTCCCCAGTTCCGGATCTACTAGCCTGGAAAGTGGATGCTCTAAGCGTTCCCTGGCAAGATCTGGATGCCTATGTTTTTCCCCCGGTGGCTCTCCTAGGGAAGGTGGTCTCCAAGCTGATGGATCAAGGATTACACAGAGTCATTCTCATTGCTCCAGGGTGGCCCAACATGCCATGGTTTTGGGATCTGGTCAGCATGTCAGTACAGATTCCCCTAAGTCTGCCGAGAGTAGGGAACCTATTGACTCAACCCTTCAATCAGTGTCCTCACAGGGACCTTCACAGTCTGAATCTGCATGCATGGCTCCTAGGGCCTTTGCCATCCAACAGGCAGGCTTCTCTGAAGAAGTGGCAACACGAATTGAAGCTCCTCAGAGACGTTCAACCAGAGCCATCTACGAATCAAAGTGGTCCGTTTTTGTCAGATGGTGTGAGGAACATAAGGTGGACTTCAGGTCTCCTTCTATAAAGCAGATCTCTGACTTCCTGCTTTACCTATTTCAGGAGAAACATCTGCAACCTAGCACGATAGATGGCTATAGGACCGCTATATCCGACAAGATAGGGCATGGCCGGGTAAACATTGGTAAGGATGAGAATCTTACCAGACTGTTGGACAGTTTCCATAGGGACAAGCCTAAGGGTAGGAGGGGTGTTCCTTCCTGGAACCTTTCCTTGGTTCTTCATCAGCTCACGAAACCTCCCTTTGAACCGCTTAGGAAGGCTTCCCTTAAACACCTTACCTTTAAGACGGTCTTCCTTCTTGCCTTAGGGTCGGGCAAAAGAAGAAGCGAGATTCATGCCTGGGTACATAGGAATATCAGGCATCAGGAGGATTGGTCTAATGTCTCCCTGTACCCTTCCCCAAGTTTCATCTCCAAGAACCACCTGGCGAAGGAGGGTCCGGGTTGTGTAGCCCCGGTTATAATCCCGGCTCTTGCTCCGACCTTGGACAAGTCTCTTAAGGAGGACAGGACCTTGTGTCCGGTGAGATCCTTGCGTTACTATCTAGACAAAACCAAGGACCTTCGGTCAGACAAGGAGTTGGTTTTCATCTCTTTTAGGAAGAGCTTCAAGAAAGACATTGTACCAGCCATTGTCTCCTCCTGGATCAAACAAACGATTGGCTTATGTTACCAACTCTCGGATGAGCAGTCTCAAAATTTGCATCAAGTTCGGGCTCATGATGTCCGGGCTTTCGCGGCTTCCAAAGCTTTTCAGGGAGGCGTACCCTTAGATCAAATTCTATCAGCCTGCCATTGGAAGTCTCATAACACATTCACCCAGTTCTACCTAAAGGATGTAGCCTGGGCAGACTCTGAGCTATACCACCTGGGCCCGGTGGTAGCAGCTCAACAGATTAGAGATTAATTTTGAGTCTTCTTTGTAAATATGTACATAAAAAAAAAAGAAAAAAAAAAAAGAAAAAAAAAATGTCTCTGCAGTCTACCTCTACCTCTCAGGATAGATGAGGGACCAAATGGAATTTCCCCTATTGCTTCCTCAGGACTCATTGGGACTCTTCTCTCCTCCCCTCTTCATGAGTGTCAGATTTCTGAAAGAAAGGGGGCGGGGGGGCGTAATGTAATGTAACCGAGAGGGTTAGGAACCGGTCTAGGTTTGTTACCTCGGTCTATTTGAGGTTTGGGAGTTATCTCCCATAGTGAGTCCCCTGAATTTTTGATTGATCTACCCGCCATCCAATGGGTAGTTATTCTGCACCGGTCCACTAGGTAAGATATATTAACGCAATAAAATGGAAAATTTAAGAATTAAATTAAATTTTTATAAGATAATATCTTACCTAGTGGACAAGGAGAGTCCCACCCTACCTTCCCCGCTTAAATCAAGGGGACTTTACTTGGTAGGCAACAAAAAGAGGAAGTACGCATGCGCGCACACGCGCAGTAGGGGAGCTGGGTGTCCAGGGACACCTGGCGTGTGAATACTACACTACCGGTCCAGGCCAGAGCCCAGCTCAGGACATTTTTTTCTAATGTTTGGCGGGACCGGCTAGGCGCCGGACTATTGCACCGGTCCACTAGGTAAGATATTATCTTATAAAAATTTAATTTAATTCTTAAATTTTCCAATTTGTTGGAGCCATCCAACCCAATGGCCAACGCAGAGATGCGATTTTTAAGGTTATATAACAACCTTAATAAAGCCATTGGGTTACAGTAGTCCGTCCTCCCGCCAATTAGGTCACATGACCACATTGTTTACTTCATTATTTTTGTTGGCCATCATCAGTAAGGACGTCTTTGGAAATTAGGAGAAGTTTTGTCAAGGATTTATTTATTTTTTGAGATTTTCAGTCAATCTCACTTCTTATTTTACATGTATATCATTCAGAACTTATACCTTTGTTTAATCTTCAAAGGTATGCATTATATTATGTAAATAAAGGACTTTTGGATGGCGATTTCGAGGTTTCATCGTCTTCAACCTCGAGGAATAAATCAACATAAGAAGGTTATTATGCAACAATAATTTTTTTTTTTTATATAGCTTGCCAGTCGTTTGGTTCAGTTTGCTGGAGGTTGGAAGCTATAAATTTTGCAGCATACATGTTTAGAAAGAATGTACTCTTCAATAACAGAAGCGATCTGGAAGACGCCATCTTGGATGAGAATGACAATTCGAGTGGCCGTTATTGCTATTCACGTCGGGTTCTAATTGCCAGGCGTTGAAAGCAATTTTTTGATCACATTATACATCCCAGTCGAATAGATTGTCGACGAGTCAGTAGAAGGAATCTCCCTTGGGGGCAGCCATTTACGTTGCCATGGACACGGCATCGTGGAGGAGTTTTGAATGCAGGAAAGACTACTTCTTCGGAAAACACTTCCGTCGAGGTCCAGTCAAAACATTCACCAGAGGAAATACCTGTGTAAAGACATCCATGCACAATCGAGTATTCTATACCTCTCAGAAGGTCAGAATTCAGGTTGTCAGATGTCCGGGAGTGTCATTCATTATCTACAAGGATAGGCTTTTGATTCAATGGGTTTGCACAAGAATTTAGTACAATCGGGTTTCTGTACCTCTCAAAAGGTTTAGAATTCAGGTTGTCAGGTGATGGGGATTGTGATTCATCCTAAGAATACTAAGAAGAATTTTTGCTGACTATTATTAAGTGGCTAGATATTGATACAACAGTCACAGCCAGTGTGAATGCTCCCTTGTTTTGTCACATTTACCTACATCTTGGAATTCCCACATTCCTTGGGTGAACAGCCAGCATTGAATGTGGTCCTTTTTTTTTTGTTTGTTTTAGGAGTTTTTGAAGCCTCTGTTGTTAAAAGAGCACTCATGCAGGAAGAAGTTTTTTGCTTGGACTTCCTTACTTAATCATTTTCCTGGACAGCTCCTTAGGTGTAGGAGGTCTGCAGGAAGATCACTTCAGACACTGTAGGAACAAGTTCCCTTATAGAAGACCGTAGCAGAAACCAAGTGTACATTGTTCCTTAAGGTCTAATTTAAAGGATTTTAGGGATCACCATGATATGTTACAGTCTTCAATAATGCCTTGGACTAGGTTGAAATCTTCTTGTTGGAGTTTGACCATGTCTAAGAACAAGTGACTCAACAGGAGGGAGGTAACTTTAAATGCCTATAATCTTGCTCCTTATGAAGTTTTCCTGCTGGACATATTGTTAGATGTTCAGAGGAACTTCACCCAATGTTTTTCATTTCTATAAGGATGATTATAGTTATGGAAATAACATGCTCCTAGAAAGGAGACAACAGACCTCACAATAGTTTTTGGTTCCTGTACATTACGCCTAAAACAGTTAAAACAGTTGCCTTCTTCTCCTTAGCTAGTTACAAGGGGAGAGATTCTTGATTATTCAGACCCATGGAAGCAGGGATAGTAGGTGGCTTCCAGGAATTTTTAGGCAGTCTTTGTCCAGTGTAGGTAGCATACAAGTCTTGGAAATAGGCTACTATTCAGTCAAACCTTTCAGAAGTGAGGTTTGGAAGGAAAAAAAAAAACCAAAAAAAACCGGGAGAAACAGTGTTTTGATAGAAAGCTGTTTATGGAATGATTGACATAAGGGCGATAACACCAGTCACATCGCTGGAAGGTTACAGTTACAGTCTATTTCTCGGGAATAGTAAGGAAGAAATGTCTTTCAATGACACTTAAGGTCAGGTAAACAAGCTTTGCATGTATCTTACTTAATATGAACTGTGGCAGTATATTCGGCATTCGTTTTAAGAAGGCCACTGCTTCACGTCACTAGAATTTGTGGGTGTAGTACATAATTCACCGATTTACCCAGCTAACAAGGTATCTTCGCATCATTGGAGGCTTCAGATTCTACCAGTTCACTGCCTTACCCTTCAGTATTGCTACAGTTTTTTTTCTCGAGTTCACCTAGGGAGCAGAAGACTTGAAGCTGATGGCTCTCACAGAAGGCATCAGTATTCGCCAGTATATAGACGGTTGGCTAATGAAAACAAACTCAAAACAGCAACGCCAAGAAAACACCTACTGGTTGGTGCATCTTGTCGAAGCCTGGGTTGGATCAAAAATTTCTAAAAATCAGATTTGTTTCCAACTCCAGTAATCGATTTTTTGGTTACAATTCGACCTCAGGGTAGGGCTAGTAGGCCTCTGTCCTTCCAACTACCCGTCGTGATGTGACCTTTACAGTGTTGAAAGCAACGTAAAACCCCAAATAAATAAATAATATTATGTTGAAAGCTTCTCACTCATTTCCAGGGAAGCTCATGTCAATTTGAAAGCATGGCTTCAATGGAGAAGACTACACCATTGGGAGGTCTGCACATGAAGTCACTCCAATGGTATCTAGAAACACTGCAGATATCCTTAGTTTAGGATTATCTCACTTGTTTCTCTGGTTCACAGGGGTTCATCTTCAGTGGTCGACCAGTCATTCAATTTTGAAGGAGGACTCCCCACTCCTTTGGAAGGAGCTCAGTCTCTCTCATTTCACAGAAGCTTCCCTAAAGGGTTGGGGTGTTCTCTTGAAGCATCTACAGCCATTGGTCTGTGGAGTCAGGAAGAGTCAAGACTCCTCATAACATAACATTATACAGCTGGAAGCAATGTTGTTAGTTTTAAATGATTCAGAAATCAGTTTGAGTTGAAATCAGTTGATTTTCACAGACAATTCTTAAGTGGGTGCCTATATGAACAGCCAGGGAGGCATCCACTCAGGGAATATGTACCTTAATCTGTAGAATCATGGGTTAGTCCAATGCCAGAATGATTCAGATTCAGGGAAATACATTCCAGGGAATCTAAATGTTTCGGCAGATTCCTTGTCTAGGAAGATAAAGCAAAAAAGACCAAAGTGGTTATGAATCGCCAGGTTTTTCAATCAAATTAGACATTGCTGCCATCAATCAATGGTTGATGTGTTTGCAACAAAGATGAGTCACAAGTTTCCTAGGTAGGTCTGCTGTCAGGCTTGGGTAACAGGTGCTTGAACACCTCTTGTGATGGTCTGGACAGATGTGTATTTTGCCCAGGGTCTTGGTCCTGCAGGTAATTTAAAATGTATGTGTCTCATGTCCCAGACAGTTAGGCTTGGGAAATAGATGCATTGTATGTCTCTGGGGAGGGTCTGGTCAGTTATGTCCTGTGGTCTCATCCCTCAGGTGATTCAACAGATGACCACCTACAGATGCAGATTCATCATGATTGGGTGGCCAGGGATGGCTTGGTTTTGGGTCTGGTGGATCTGTCCACAAAACTCCTTCTAAATAGGTAAATCTGTGGACTCAACCATTCAGCAACAGATTTCACAACAATCTAGCTTACTTGAATCTTCATGATTGGCATCTGGAGTCAGGCATGAATATTATAGAGGATTCCCAGAGGAAGTGGTGAAACAATGAAGGAGCACTCCTCGAGGAGAATCTGAGAATCAATTGTTTTTTTTTGGGGGGGCAGTGGTGTGTAGAGAGTTGTATATACATCTCAGACCCCACTATTCCACATTAGCAAATTTCCTGAAATACTAGTTCAAGGAAACATCCTAATACCATCCACTATTGTGGGTTATACAACAGTGATTGCGGATGGTTTGGGGCCTAAAGGATCAAGAAGTATCTAAAAGTTGAGATAAATAATAGATTAGCAACTTTTAGTAAGAGACAAACCAATAGTTTTGGAATTTGTCATTGGTCCTTCATGCTCTTATCAAACAACCTTTGAGCTTGTGAGGAAGGCTTTCTTGAAGTTATTACCTTTCAAGATGGTCTTTGGTTTTGACTTAAGGTAGTGAACCTTTCCCTTAGTTATAGGGAGGATTGGTCACAGGTAACTTTGGCCCATTAACTGCCTTTTGGCCATGAACCAGTTGGCTTCAGATGGGCCTACTGCGATTACTGCAATTGAGTCAGTGATCTTTGTTTCTGTGGATTACAGAATCATGATAAAGGAGTGACGTTAATGCTTGGACATATTCTTCCTTTAGTTAAGGAGAATGAGTCACAAGTAACTCTGGTCCCTTCAATTGCCAGAACCAGTTGGCTTTGGATGGGTCTACTGCAATTAAGCCTGTGGTCATGCCAGCTTTTAGCCTCTTGGGACAACAGTTCAACTCAATATGGGTCTGTCTGTTCTTGTTAAGGGTTTGATGATCAAAAGGTTTGGAATAGTACAAATCTTTTGTTTTATTGCCATTAAGAAAGTTTCTTAAAAGGTCTTCTCTTTTGGCACCTATTTCATCTTGAGTCAGTCAAGATTGAGTCACAGAAGCTATTGGTGTATGTTTTGATTGCATCTTTAGTTTTTTGTAGGTCATTTTCTTACATGAGTTTCTTGGTTCATGTTATTGGAAATTCCATTGTATGTATACCAATTTCTGTCTGAAAAACCTCTGTTGTCATAGGGTCAGATTTGAAATTGGGTCCTACAGTTGCAGTTATAGTTTTGTAACTTCATAAGTATGTGTTTATACTTATATTGGTACATTTGCAGTTTGTGGCTGGTATGTCTGCAATGCTGGATGTATTGTAGGTAAAAATGTTGCCTAAATCTTGCTTGGGGAGGATTAGGCATTATGCTGATGACACTTTCAGGTTGGTTTGACCTTGTCTTGGGGTCGGATGTTACAATGTAGATGGGCTATCTATGTATGACATCCTTTTGCAACACCAACATTGTCAGCAGTTGTGAGAACTACAACTACATACTTTCAGTTTTTGGGAGTTGTATGTTGTGATTGTTGGAAGTTTTTATATGTTATTAATGCATGTAAATTCCATTGTGAAGTTCTCATGTTGTTCAGTTGTAGGTTGGGTAGTGGTTTTTCTTAAAAGAATTCCCTCCATCCTACAAGGCTGAATTCAGCTACTGTTAGGAAATGGTAAGGGTATTTCGCTATAAAATTGGAAAATTTAATAGTAATTTAAATTTTTATTAGAAATACTTACCATTTCCTAACACTCGTATTTCCCTCCCGCCTCCCCGCAAGTCATTCTTTTACTTGCAACAAAAATAATGAAGTAAACAATGTGGTCATGTGACCTAATTGGCGGGAGGACGGACTACTGTAACCCAATGGCTTTATTAAGGTTGTTATATAACCTTAAAAATCGCATCTCTGCGTTGGCCATTGGGTTGGATGGCTCCAACAAATAGCTACTGTTAGGAAATGGTAAGTATTTCTAATAAAAATTTAAATTACTATTAAATTTTCCAATTTTGTGGTATATAGGAGATTCTTTTTTCTTTAGATGTACCCCCTCTGGCTGTGCCCATTTAAACTACCAAATGACCCAGGCTTTGTGCACCCAAAGACAGATGAAGAAGAAATGTATGTAGATATTGGAGCCTATGGCAGACCCACTGTGGGTAACTTTGATGCAAAGGAAACTACACGCAGAATTGAACGATTTGTGTCACAACACAATGGGTGTGTACTCTTTTTGTTTTTGTACAAAATATAATTGAATATTTAAAGAATGTATCTGTACAAAATGTAGTTTAACATATAACGAGTGTTTCTGGACAAAATGTAGTTTAGCATGTGAAAAATGTGAAACTTGCAACAAAAAATATGGTTTCCAGTGCTATATCCCCGTGTGGGGTACGGGCATCTCTGGTGCTATTTTTATATGTTGTTTGAGGATTTTGTGTTTTTGTTTTTTTTTTATGTCAGCTGAGTCGTCGCTCAGCTGACATTATCTCGTCACTCTGCGGCGTGGGCATCCGCGTGAACAAAACTACGAGGTCCAGAGACATGCTGATTTTTATCTAGGGTTGGCCATCTCGGGCCAACCCTAGATACTGTTATGGGATTTTTCGCGTCTTTCTTCATGAATTTCGGGCGTTTCGAGTGGAAACTAATTGCCGTTTTCGGCTCGTTTTGAATAATTTCAACTAGTAAACGTTCTGTAACTTTCACAGTTTTTTATCTTTTGTTTTTAAGATTTGTGGAGGGATTTTTGTTATTGACCTCAGTGACCTAATTAAAATGTGCTGATAAGATCTATCTGGACCGTTTCCTCTTGAAAACATATGATGTGATCTTTTGTCTCTGAAAAACGTCTTTTGATTAGTCTGGTACCCTGTCTATTTTCGTCTGAGACCCCCCGAGAAATTGTAAGTTGTGTGAACCGAAAATATTTTCAGGAGACAATGATAACCTGATGACTTTGTTCTGGGGCTATATTTAGAAAAGGAATCAAGCTCAGGTTGAGCCGAAAATCAGCTCAAGCTTATTATAAACAACTACACACTTTTTGGCTCAACTTCAGCTTGATCCATTTTGTGACTACAGCCCCTTATGTTGTGTTGATATTTATGTATTTATTTGTTAATATATCATATAAATGTATTATAACATAATAATAAAATTGATATAGAGGTGGGGGATAGTTAAATATGGACTTCTTTATTATGTGGATTTAATTTGGTCAAAGGTCAAAGCACTGTGGTCTAAGTTCTATATGTGTCATATGAAAGCAACTGATTCTACCACAGATTTGTGACAAAGCTGAGTAACTGTTCAGGTCAATCCAGAAGTGCCTTCTGATATTCCCACTAAAGGTATAGCATGAGTGATAAAGCCTGCCTTTCCTCTCAGTTAATCACACATACTTCGTGTTTGATGTCATTTTTATTGCATTAAATTCCATACACAAGTCCAGAGAAGAATATTGTTATTTATTATTATTTGCTGTGCACAGTAATTTTTAAAACTAATATTTTGGATAATATTACACCAATCTTCTAAGCAAAAGCAACATAACCTATTGATTTTGCTGTTAAATTGGTATATATATGTATATATATATATATATATGGTATTGCTGGCTTCAATAAAACAATAAAAAATATTTTAAACAAAATTCGTGCAAGATTGTAGATCTCAACAGGTGTTCATGTTCTTCAGATATTTAAAAAAGTCAAACCTGTTATTGTAATAAATATGCTATTATTAATATACTGTAACAATAAAATGATATAGAGTTAGAGATATTTAAATATGGACTTCTTTCTTATGTGGATTTAATTTTGTCAAAGGTCAAAATTGTGATTTTATGTCTCATGCAACAGCAACAGCCAGGGTCATATTATGACAGGTACTCTGCATTGTCATTTGGGGGAATCATACCTACACAGAGGTGACAGCCTATTATTGGATGTCAAACCTGCTAACCTACAAGGCCATTCCATTTTATCAAGCATAAGAAATCATATCCAATGCACTGTGGTCTAAGTTCTCTATGTTTGATATGAAAAAAACTGATTCCACCACAGGTTTGTGACAAAGCTGAATAACTTTTTAGGTCAATCCAGAAGTGCCTTCTGATATTCCCCACTAAAGGTAGCATGAGTGATAAAGCCTTCCTTTCCTCTCAGTTAATCACACATATTTAGTGTTTGATGTCATTTTTATTGCATTAAATTCCATACACAAGTCCAGAGAAGAATATTATTTATTATTATTTGCTGTGCACAATAATTTTTAAAACTAATATCTTGGATAATATTGCACCGATGTTCCTCAAATCAAAAGCAACATAACCTATTGATTTTGCTGTTAATTTGGTATAGATATTATATTGCTAGCTTCAATAAAACAATAAAAAATATTTTGAACAGAGTTCATGCAAGATTGTAGATCTCAACAGGTGTTCATGTTCTTTAGATATTTAAAAAAGTCGAACCTGTTTTTGTAATAAATATGATATAATTAACATACTGTAACCATAAAATGATATAGAGTTAGAGATATTTAAATATGGACTTCTTTATTATGTGGATTTAATTTTGTCAAAGGTCAAAGTTGTGATTTTATGTCTCATGCAACAGCAACAGCCAGGGTCATATTATGACAGGTACTCTGCATTGTCATTTGGGGGAGTCATACCTACACAGAGGTGACAGCCTATCATTAAATGTCAAACCCGCTAACCCACAAGGCCATTCCATTTTATCAAGCATAAGAACTCCTATCTGATGCACTGTGTTCTAAGTTCTCTGTGTGTGATATGAAAACAACTGATTCCACCAGAGAATTGTGACAAAGCTGAACAACTGCTCAGGTCAATCCAGAAGTGCCTTCTGATATTCCCCATTAAAGGTAGGACGAGTGATAAAGCCTGCCTTTACGCTCAGTTAATCACACATATATAGTGTTGTATGTCATTTTTATTGCATTAAATTCCATACACAACTCACACAGAAGAATATTATTTACTATCATTTGCTGTGCACAGTAATTTTTAAAACAAGTATCTTGGACAATATTGGACCAATTTTCCTCAAATCAAAAGGAACATAACCTCTAGAAATTTGCCTTTAAATTTGTATAGATATTATATTGCTAGCTTCAATGAAACAATCACAAAAATTATTTTATACACAGAATTCCAGCAAGATTGTGGATCTTAACAGGTGTTCGTGTTCTTCAAATATTAAAAAAAAGCTAAACCAGTTCTTGTTATAAATATAGTTTAATAAACTGTAACACAATGAAATAATATAGAGTTAGGGATAGTTAGATATGCAGATTTATTTATTTCTTGTTCTCAAAGTTGAGATTTTATGTCCCATGTAATCTGCATTGTCATTTGGGGGAGTCATATCTACACAGAGGTGACAGCCTATCATTAAATGTCAAAACCGCTAACCCACAAGACCATTCTATTTTATCAAGTATAAGAAATCCTATCTGATGCACTGTGGTCTAAGTTCTCTATGTATGATATGAAAACAACTGATTCTACCACAGATTTGTGACAAAGCTGAATAACTGTTCAGGTCAATCTAGAAGTGCCTTCTGATATTCCCCACTAAAGGTAGCATGAGTGATAAAGCCTTCCTTTCCTCTCAGTTAATCACACATATTTAGTGTTTGATGTCATTTTTATTGCATTAAATTCCATACACAAGTCACAGAGAAGAATATTATTTATTATTATTTGCTGTGCACAATAATTTTTAAACTAATATCTTGGATAATATTGCACCGATCTTCCTCAAATCAAAAGCAACATAACCTATTGATTTTGCTGTTAATTTGGTAGAGATATTATATTGCTAGCTTCAATAAAACAGTAAAAAAATATTTTGAACAGAGTTCGTGCAAGATTGTAGATCACAACAGGTGTTTATGTTCTTCAGATATTTAAAAAAGTCAAACCTGTTATTGTAATAAATATGATATAATTAACATACTGTAACAATAAAATGATATAGAGTTAGAGATATTTAAATATGGACTTCTTTATTATGTGGATTTAATTTTGTCAAAGGTCAAAATTGTGATTTTATGTCTCCTGCAACAGCAACAGCCAGGGTCATATTATGACAGGTACTCTGCATTGTCATTTGGGGGAATCATACCTACACAGAGGTGACAGCCTATTATTGGATGTCAAACCTGCTAACCTACAAGGCCATTCCATTTTATCAAGCATAAGAAATCATGTCCAATGCACTGTGGTCTAAGTTCTCTATGTTTGATATGATAAAAACTGATTCCACCACAGAATTGTGACAAAGCTGAATAACTTTTCGGGTCAATCCAGAAGTGCCTTCTGATATTCCCCACTAAAGGTAGCATGAGTGATAAAGCCTTCCTTTCCTCTCAGTTAATCACACATATTTAGTGTTTGATGTCATTTTTATTGCATTAAATTCCATACACAAGTCCAGAGAAGAATATTATTTATTATTATTTGCTGTGCACAGTAATTTTTAAAACTAATATCTTGGATAATATTGCACTGATCTTCCTCAAATCAAAAGCAACATAACCTATTGATTTTGCTGTTAATTTGGTATAAATATTATATTGCTAGCTTCAATAAAACAATAAAAAATATTTTGAACAGAGTTCATGCAAGATTGTAGATCTCAACAGGTGTTCATGTTCTTTAGATATTTAAAAAAGTCAAACCTGTTATTGTAATAAATATGATATAATTAACATACTGTAACCATAAAGTGATATAGAGTTAGAGATATTTAAAGATGGACCTTTTTATTATGTGGATTTAATTTTGTCAAAGGTCAAAGTTGTGGTTTTATGTCTCATGCAACAGCAACAGCCAGGGTCATATTATGACAGGTACTCTGCATTGTCATTTGGGGGAATCATACCTACACAGAGGCGACAGCCTATCATTAAATGTCAAACCCGCTAACCTACAAGGCCATTCCATTTTATCAAGCATAAGAAATCATATCCAATGCACTGTGGTCTAAGTTCTCTATGTTTGATATGAAAAAAACTGATTCCACCACAGAATTGTGACAAAGCTGAAGAACTGTTCAGGTCAATCCAGAAGTGCCTTCTCATATTCCCCCAATAAAGGTAGCACAAGTGATTAATCCTGCCTTTCATCTCAGTTAATCACACATATATTGTGTCATATATCATTTTATTTCATAAAATTGTTTTAATTGAACATTATATTTTGCATTTCCTGTTCATTGCTGTGCATACTAAAAAGTAGTATCTTGGCCAATATATTGCCAAACTTTTTCAAATAAAGGGAATATAACTTAGGGTACAAGTCTAAAATCTTTGTTAAAATTTCAATTTCATTTTGATTTTTATGACCAGGTTGCATACCCACTTCTCGGGGAATCGTTTTCGTTGAATACCAAATACTATTCAGGGTACCAGTCTGAAAAGCTTGTTCAAGCCCACCATCCACGCATGCGCATTCCTCTATTTTCGAGATCTGTCACTTCAAAACTTCAAATATTGCCAGAAGACGTAAGAAAAGGGTTAAATATGAAAGAAAATAATAAATGAATATGAAATATGTCGATTATTGATATCTAGGAAGAAATATTTACGAAAAATGTCGAAATCTGCATATTTAGTTAAAATCTTCTATTATCGCCCACGGCTGAAGCGATTAACAAGAAGTATGCTGGTAGTTTTCATCTTAAACCAGCCTTTCTATTTGTAAAATATTGTCAGGAAACCCTCTCAAAGAACTGCCGTGTCTGTGCATATTTGCTCATTAATATTAACGAAGTGGCTGGAGTACGGTAAAACACCGCATTCGAGCAGAAATTCTACAGTACGGTAGCATTCATTTGCCGTATTCCAGCAAACTGACTCGAGTGCGGTTAAATGTTTGGTGTACGTGCAACTCGCTGACACTGGAAGTCGCTGACACTAACTCGCTGACACAACTCGCTGACAATATGCAAATTAGATATGGAAGGTTATACCTATGGTAAACTCGAGAACTCACGGCCAGGTCATTAATATTCATGAGAAGGTATGTGGTCACGGATTTCCCCTAGCATTTCCTAAGAATATTTTATAAAATGGAAGCATAGACAACATAGAAATTTCTTCGATTTTATGATAGACGAAGATTTTAAACGTACAGAACTCAGGGCCATAGCACCCAAGTCATTAATATTCATGAGAAGATATGAGGTCATGGATTTCCCCTAGCATTTCCTAACAATATTTTATAAAATGGACGTCTCGACGAAGATCAAAACTTTAAACTACAGAACTCACGGCCATATGCAAATAAGATGACATTTATATATATGCACGTACATATTTCTTGTAAGTGAGTTGTGTCAGCGAGTTTCTGTTAGCGACTTCCTATGACAGCAAGTTGCACGTAAATCAAATGTTTTACTCTTACCCCACCTTCTAATGATAGTTTTCTAACAATATTTGACAAATAGAATATCAAATGCTAGTTCTTGCACACAGAGACTTAAGGAAATATGAGGTCACGATGGGGTTTCTATCCATAGTTTACAGAGGATCTAGACAACCAGTCTACTTTTCGTCTGCAAACGTGATTAATTTAATTAACCAATGAAATAATTTGTTACTGAAACCTCACTCGAGACAATATATTTAACTCTTACCTCAACTACGTACTGTTGAAGTTTTCTAGCAATATTTTACAAATAGAATATCAAATGCTAACTAGTACTCACACTCACAAACTTAAGGAAATAGGAGGTTAAAATCGGTATTTTTAGCCATATTTTACAAATGGGGGATATATATAGCCAACCAGTCTATTTTTTCGTCTGCAAATGTGATTAATTCAATTATTAAACCAATGAAAACAATTGTTATTGAAACCGCACTCTAGAAAAAGTTCTCGAGTGCGGCAATCCGTACTGTAGCTTATTTTCTAGGGAACAGTTTTACCGTATCGCAGCCACGCCCTAATATTAATGAGGCAAGTCCGCGAACAGGAAATATGCTGCTAGTTTTCATGCTAAACCAGCCTTTCTATTTGTAAAATATTATCAGGAAATCCCCTCAAAGAACTGCTGTGACCACGCATATTTGCTCATTAATATTAATGAGACAGATCCATTAACAGCAAATTTGCTGGTAGTTTTCATCTTAAACCAGCCTTTTGGTTATAAAATATTGTCAGGAAACCCCCCCAAAGAACTGCCGTGACCTTATACCCAGATAGCATTCCGCCGTCGGACTGACGTTGGCTGTTGGTCGCATATGGTGGGCAGATTCTGCCAATGTTGGCTTGCCAACCACTACTCAGGTTAGATTCTCTATATTTTGCTAATGTTGGGCCAACGGCGGATTTTTATTCACTGCCAATATTGTCTGCATATCTTCCTGACTGCATATATTCAAGATACCCAGTACTAGTATATTATAAATTTCAAAGAAAAACTGCTTTAAGATTAAATACCAGTGAACTTCCTGTCCATGGATTTGCCTCATTAATATTAATGGCGAAGTCTGAGGTCCAGAATTTCTCGAATAGATAGAAAAAAGGCTGGTTTATGATTAAATACCTGTGAACTTCCAGTGCAGGGACCTGCCGGAAATATGGCCTAATCGAATTTCTTGGATGGGGGTTTACCACTGTACTATAAGTTGACACCAAGAATTTTGTTTATCATAATCCAGCTGTATTTCATAAATTTTAAAGAAAAGGTTTCTGTTATAAAATATTGTCAGGAAACCCGCTCAAAGAACTGCTGTGACCTAAATTTGCTCATTAATATTAATTAGGCAGGTACTGGTAGTTTTCATCTTAAAGCAGCATATCAATTTATGAAATATTATTAACCACGAATCTATAATATATTTACCGCGAGTCTTTCAAATATTTACTGCAAATCTTCCAATGTTGACCGCATATCTTCCTGACCGTGTATATTCCAGATACCCAGTACTAGCATATAAATTTCAAAGAAAAACTGGTTTAAGATTAAATACCAGTGAACTTCCTGTCCCCGGACCTGCCTCATTAATATTAAATGACGAAATATGAACTGATCAAATTTCTTGGATGAGGGTTTACTACTGTACTGTAAGTTCACTTCCAGTGCACAGACCTGCCTCATTAATATTAATGAGGAACTATGACCAAACAAATTTCCTAGATGGGGATTTGCTACTGTAATGTAAGTTCACGCCAAGAGTTTTGTTTATCATAATCCAGCAGTATTTCATTGATTTTAAAGAAAAGCTGGTTTAAGATTAAATACCAGTGCACTTCCTGTCCACGGACCTGCCTCATTAATATTTATGAGGAAATATGACCTGATCAAATTTCTTTCATGATATTTCTCTAGATATGTTATTCATCTACTTTTGTGTGAGCTATATCATATCAAAATTGCAGTCCTATAACTGATTGCTTAGTTCAGCAAAAGCTACTTTGACCTGTGCCTCATTGCATCACTGAGTAATAGCTACTTTGATGTTATTCCTGTTGAGTAAATCAGTTATAACTTTAAAACTATTGCATTTAGAATATTTAGTTTAAGTAAGTTATTCACCTACTTTTGAGTAAGCTACAACATAGAAAAAGACCAAATCTGTAGCTTATTTCATAGCTGAGCAATAGCTAATTTGAGGTTCTCATTGTTGAGTAAATCAGTTGTAACTTGAAATTTATTGGTTTATAGTATTGTGTTGTATATTGTACACCTACTTTTAGGTCAACTATATCATAGCGAAGTTACAAACCTATAGCTCATGACATAGCTGAGCAATTGCTACTTTCACGGCTGTTGGGGTATTGTTTTCACCCATGGTGTCCGGATGGGCGGGCGGGTGGCGGGAAAAAGTTTGTCCGGGCTGTATCTCAGAAACCGCAAGGTGTAGGAAGTTGATACTTGGTAGGGACATTGGATGTGTAGGTGTGCAACATCATGGCCTGACCTTGATTTGACCTTTGACCTTACCGTAGTGACCTTGAGTTTGGAAATCTTGTCTGTGCTATATGTTGGAAAGCGTAAGGTGTAGGAAGTTGATACTTGGTAGGGACATTGGTTAGGGAGTGTAGGTGTACAACGTCATGGTGTGATCTTAATTTGACATTGCTGTAGTGACTTTGACCTATAAAATCTTGTCCGGACTATATCTCAAAAACTGTAAGGTGTGTAGGAAGTTCATACTTGGTAGGGACATTGGTTCGGGGGTGTAGGTATGCAACGTCGTGGTCTGATCTTGATTTGACCGTTGACCTTGCTGTAGTGACCTTTACCTATAAAATCTTGTCCAGGCTATATCTCAGAAACTGTAAGGTGTAGAAAGTTGCTACTTGGTAGGGACATTGGTTCCGGGATGTAGGTGTACGTCATGGTCTGACCTTGATTTGACCTTCGACCTTGCTGTAGTGATGTTGACCTATAAAATCTTGTCTGGGCTATATCTCGGAAACCGTAGCATGTAGGACGTTGCTACTTGGTAGGGATATTGGTTTTATACACAACCACTCTCTGTAAACCTTTCACACATGAAACACACATTAAACCATTCCACTCTGCCAAACCCTAGATATGTGACCGATTCATTCGGTCACTGATTGCTTGTTTTAAAAGATACCTTAACTATTGAGGATGAAAAATTGTTCAAGGCATGCAAATCTGTCTGTTTGCTAGAGCCATTACAAGTGAGGTACCCCGACCAAAAATGTGAAAATTTCAACACTTTATCACAATTTTCTCATTGACTATTGCAGGGATTTCTCTCATATCTTGCATATATGTGCTAGGCCACAAGTAGATTTCCTTGTGTGAGTACCAGGCCTTGATCTTTCTTAATTTTTTTTTTATGATTTTTAAAAATAATTTTTAATGCATTAAAATTCATGAAATCAAGCCTGAATCACCTTTTTTTCTCATTGACTATTGCAGGGACTTCTTTTTTATCTTGTATATATGTACTAGGCCACAAGTAGATTACCTTGTGTGAGTATCAGGCCAGGATCTCTCTTAATTATTTTTTTATGAATTTTTTAAATAATTTTAATGCATTAAAATTAATGAAATCATGCACTAAATCACTTATAACTTGAAAAGTATTGCATTTAGAGCATTTTGTTAAAATTTGTTATTCAGCTACTTTTTTATAGCTACAATGTGGGGAGTAAATTGGGAGTCTATCTTTAAAGCAAAGTGAGTAATAGCTACTTTCTGACTTTTCAGTACCTTCCATGCTGAGTAAATTCACTTGTAACTTAAAAAGTATTGGGGTTAGAGAATTATGTGTAAATATGTTATTAAGCTACTTTTGGGTCAGCTATAACATAGTAAAATTTCAGACATGTAGCTCATTGCATAGCTGAGTAATGGCTACTTTGAGGTTATCATTGTTGAGTAAATCAGTTGCAACTTGAAAACTTTGGTGTTTACAGTATTTTCTTTAAATATGTTATTTACCTACTTTTCAGTGAGCTATAACATACTGTAATTGCAGACCTGTAGCTCATGGCATAGCTGAGCAATAGCTACTTTCAGGTTCTCACTGTTGAGTAAATCAGTTTTAACTTGAAAACTATTGCATTAAGAGTATTTTGTTCAAGTATGTTATTCACCTACTTTCGGTTACTCCTTAATTGCAGACCTGTAGCTCATTGCATAGCTGAGCAATAGCTATTTTCATGGTTTTCACTGTTGAGTAAATCACTTATAACTTGAAAACTATTGCATTTAGAGCATTTCCTTGAAATATGTTATTCAGTAACTTTTGGGTCAGCTATAACGTAGTAAAGTTGCAGACCCATAGCTCATAGCATAGCTGAGCAATAGCTACTTTGAGGTTCTCACTGTTGAGTAAATCAGTTGTAACTTGAAAACTATTGCATTTAGAGCATTTCCTTGAAATATGTTGTTCAGCTACTTCTGGGTCATTTATAACATAGTAAAATTGCAGACCTGTAGCCCATTGCATAGCTGAGGAATAGCTACTTTGAGGTTCTCACTGTTGAGTAAATCAGTTGTAACTTGTAAACTATTGCATTTACAGTATTTTGTTTTAATATGTTATTCACCTACTTTTGGGTCAGCTATAAGTTTTGCAACTGAGTAGTTAATTACAAACCGGTAGTCACAGTATATGATTACTAAAATCAATAACTCTTTCTTTTATTCACCCATATGTGTCCTGTAAAATTTGATGCAATCTTTCAGAAATTACTTAACAGCAGTGTTTGTATCTCACTTTAACTCTCCCTCAACTAATCAGATTGATTTCAATATATTGTAAAACAGCCTACATATTTCACAAATATTTGACTTCTTGATTATAATTTTACATAATACTGTAGAAGATCAACAGCGGACATGTGTTTATGCTAAGAAGTTAATCCTCCAACATATACCTGAGCAACGGACAATAGTGAAAAGTGACACTTGCATAAGCCTTTGCTTCCATAGCCTTTACAATAAACATAATGCCGATTACAATTTGTTTTATGGCTCTTTGCTAAAAACACCTCAATACACAGGCCCTTTTGATGGAGTTCTTAACTGATGTTTAATCCAGGTAATTTTCTGATTGTAAACTAGAAAAAAGTAAAACTTTTCAACAAAATACCTAACCTTGCCACTTTTGAGCTTACAGGTTTAGAAATTGAAGAAATTTTATTTAATTATGTCCACCCCCCTGGGGGGTGGATATATTATTTTTGCTTTTTCCGCCGTCCGGCGTCCGATGTCCGGCGTCACGCATGGTTTCCGCTCATTTAAAGGAAAAGTATTAGAGCTATTGTCACCAAATTTGGTGTGCAGGCTTATTGGGTCAGTAGCTTGCTGGGATTGCTTTTGGCTGTTGTACCTCTTTTGCGTACTGAGTAATACTTAAGTACAGCTATTTTCAGTACCCATTGGTTTCCGTGCATTTAAGCCAAAATAATTAAAGATATTTTACTACAATTTTGAATACAAGATTGTTATGTCCATAGCTCGCTTGGTATTGCATTTGGGACTGATAGCTTTGTCAGTACATGAGTAATAGCCATTTAGGTACTTCATTGTGTATTTTCAGTACTACTTTTGAGTAATTTGCTAATATCTCAGAAACCGTAAGAGATAGAGCGATTTCGACAGAATTTTTGACCCACAGGGTATCTAAGGAATGCAATCTATGCAATTTTCCAAAAAATTTTCCCCTCCCCAAAAATGGCGGCCATTTTGAATTTTTGCCAAAAATGGCAAAACACTAATTTGCTTCTATCTCCTTAACCGTGCGAGATAGAGCGATTTTGGCAAAATTTTCGACCCACAGGGTATCTGAGAATTCTACTCTTGCCAATTTTTAAAAAGTTTTCCCCTCCCCAAAAATGGCGGCCATTTTGAATTTTCGAATTTTTGCCAAAAATGGCAAAACACAAATTTGCTTCTATCTCCTTAACCGTGCGAGATAGAGCGATTTCGTCGAAATTTTCGACCCACAGGGTATCTAAGGAGTGTACTCTTTGCAATTTTCAAAAAAATTTTCCCCTCCCCAAAAATGGCGGCCATTTTGAATTTTCGAATTTTTGCCAAAAATGGCAAAACACAAATTTGCTTCTATCTCCTTAACCGTGCGAGATAGAGCGATTTCGTCGAAATTTTCGACCCACAGGGTATCTAAGGAATGTAATCTTTGCAATTTTCAAAAAATTTTCCCCTCCCCAAAAATGGCGGCCATTTTGAATTTTCGAATTTTTGCCAAAAATGGCAAAACACAAATTTACTTCGATCTCCTTAACCGTGCGAGATAGAGCGATTTCGTCGAAATTTTCGACCCACAGGGTATTTAAGGAATGCAATCTGCAATTTTCCAAAAATTTTCTCCTCCCCAAAAATGGCGGCCATTTTGAATTTTAGAATTTTTGCCAAAAATGGCAAAACACAAATTTGCTTCTATCTCCTTAACCGTGCGAGATAGAGCGATTTCGTCGAAATTTTCGACCCACATGGTATCTAAGGAATGCAATCTTTGCAATTGTCCAAAAATTTTCCCCTCCCCAAAAATGGCGGCCATTTTGAATTTTCGAATTTTTGCCAAAAATGGCAAAACACAAATTTGCTTCTATCTCCTTAACCGTGCGAGATAGAGCGATTTCGTCGAAATTTTCGACCCACAGGGTATCTAAGGAATGCAATCTTTGCAATTGTCCAAAAATTTTCCCCTCCCCAAAAATGGCGGCCATTTTGAATTTTCGAATTTTTGCCAAAAATGGCAAAACACAAATTTGCTTCTATCTCCTTAACCGTGCCAGATAGAGCGATTTCGTCAAAATTTTCGACCCACAGGGTATCTGAGCATTGTACTCTTGGTAATTTAAAAAAAATTTTCCCCTCCCCAAAAATGGCGGCCATTTTGAATTTTCGAATTTTTGCCAAAAATGGCAAAACACTAATTTGCTTCTATCTCCTTAACCGTGCGAGATAGAGCGATTTCGTCGAAATTTTCGACCCACAGGGTATCTAAGGAGTGTACTCTTTGCAATTTTCAAAAAAATTTTCCCCTCCCCAAAAATGGCGGCCATTTTGAATTTTCGAATTTTTGCCAAAAATGGCAAAACACAAATTTGCTTCTATCTCCTTAACCGTGCGAGATAGAGCGATTTCGTCGAAATTTTCGACCCACAGGGTATCTAAGGAATGTAATCTTTGCAATTTTCAAAAAATTTTCCCCTCCCCAAAAATGGCGGCCATTTTGAATTTTCGAATTTTTGCCAAAAATGGCAAAACACAAATTTACTTCGATCTCCTTAACCGTGCGAGATAGAGCGATTTCGTCGAAATTTTCGACCCACAGGGTATTTAAGGAATGCAATCTGCAATTTTCCAAAAATTTTCTCCTCCCCAAAAATGGCGGCCATTTTGAATTTTAGAATTTTTGCCAAAAATGGCAAAACACAAATTTGCTTCTATCTCCTTAACCGTGCGAGATAGAGCGATTTCATCGAAATTTTCGACCCACATGGTATCTAAGGAATGCAATCTTTGCAATTGTCCAAAAATTTTCCCCTCCCCAAAAATGGCGGCCATTTTGAATTTTCGAATTTTTGCCAAAAATGGCAAAACACAAATTTGCTTCTATCTCCTTAACCGTGCGAGATAGAGCGATTTCGTCGAAATTTTCGACCCACAGGGTATCTAAGGAATGCAATCTTTGCAATTGTCCAAAAATTTTCCCCTCCCCAAAAATGGCGGCAATTTTGAATTTTCGAATTTTTGCCAAAAATGGCAAAACACAAATTTGCTTCTATCTCCTTAACCGTGCCAGATAGAGCGATTTCGTCGAAATTTTCGACCCACAGGGTATTTAAGGAATGCAATCTGCAATTTTCCAAAAATTTTCTCCTCCCCAAAAATGGCGGCCATTTTGAATTTTCGAATTTTTGCCAAAAATGGCAAAACACTAATTTGCTTCTATCTCCTTAACCGTGCGAGATAGAGCAATTTCGGCAAAATTTTCGATGCACAGGGTATCTAAGGAATGCAATCTTTGCAATTTTCAAAAAATTTTCCCCTCCCCAAAAATGGCGGCCATTTTGAATTTTCGAATTTTTGCCAAAAATGGCAAAACACAAATTTACTTCGATCTCCTTAACCGTGTGAGATAGAGCGATTTCGTCGAAATTTTCGACCCACAGGTTATTTAAGGAATGCAATCTGCAATTTTCCAAAAATTTTCTCCTCCCCAAAAATGGCGGCCATTTTGAATTTTAGAATTTTTGCCAAAAATGGCAAAACACAAATTTACTTCTATCTCCTTAACCGTGCGAGATAGAGCGATTTCGTCGAAATTTTCGACCCACAGGGTATCTAAGGAATGCAATCTTTGCAATTGTCCAAAAATTTTCCCCTCCCCAAAAATGGCGGCAATTTTGAATTTTCGAATTTTTGCCAAAAATGGCAAAACACAAATTTGCTTCTATCTCCTTAACCGTGCCAGATAGAGCGATTTCGTCGAAATTTTCGACCCACAGGGTATTTAAGGAATGCAATCTGCAATTTTCCAAAAATTTTCTCCTCCCCAAAAATGGCGGCCATTTTGAATTTTCGAATTTTTGCCAAAAATGGCAAAACACAAATTTGCTTCTATCTCCTTAACCGTGCGAGATAGAGCGATTTCGTCGAAATTTTCGACCCACAGGGTATCTAAGGAATGCAATCTTTGCAATTGTCCAAAAATTTTCCCCTCCCCAAAAATGGCGGCCATTTTGAATTTTCGAATTTTTGCCAAAAATGGCAAAACACAAATTTGCTTCTATCTCCTTAACCGTGCCAGATAGAGCGATTTCGTCAAAATTTTCGACCCACAGGGTATCTGAGCATTGTACTCTTGGTAATTTAAAAAAAATTTTCCCCTCCCCAAAAATGGCGGCCATTTTGAATTTTCGAATTTTTGCCAAAAATGGCAAAACACTAATTTGCTTCTATCTCCTTAACCGTGCGAGATAGAGCAATTTCGGCAAAATTTTCGATGCACAGGGTATCTAAGGAATGCAATCTTTGCAATTTTCAAAAAAATTTTCCCCTCCCCAAAAATGGCGGCCATTTTGAATTTTCGAATTTTTGCCAAAAATGGCAAAACACAGATTTGCTTCTGTCTCCTTAACCGTGCGAGATAGAGCGGTTTCGTCGAAATTTTCGACCCACAGGTATTTGAGCATTGTATTCTTGGCAATTTTAAAAAAAATTTCCCCTCCCCTAAAATGGCGGCCATTTTGAATTTTCGAATTTTTGCCAAAAATGGCAAAACACAAATTTCCTTCTATCTCCTTAACCGTGCGAGATAGAGCGATTTCGTCGAAATTTTCGACCCACAGGGTATTTAAGGAATGCAATCTGCAATTTTCCAAAAATTTTCTCCTCCCCAAAAATGGCGGCCATTTTGAATTTTAGAATTTTTGCCAAAAATGGCAAAACACAAATTTGCTTCTATCTCCTTAAACGTGCGAGATAGAGCGATTTCGTCGAAATTTTCGACCCACATGGTATCTAAGGAATGCAATCTTTGCAATTGTCCAAAAATTTTCCCCTCCCCAAAAATGGCGGCCATTTTGAATTTTCGAATTTTTGCCAAAAATGGCAAAACACAAATTTGCTTCTATCTCCTTAACCGTGCGAGATAGAGCGATTTCGTCGAAATTTTCGACCCACAGGGTATCTAAGGAATGCAATCTTTGCAATTGTCCAAAAATTTTCCCCTCCCCAAAAATGGCGGCCATTTTGAATTTTCGAATTTTTGCCAAAAATGGCAAAACACAGATTTGCTTCTGTCTCCTTAACCGTGCGAGATAGAGCGGTTTCGTCGAAATTTTCGACCCACAGGTATTTGAGCATTGTATTCTTGGCAATTTTCCAAAAATTTTCTCCTCCCCAAAAATGGCGGCCATTTTGAATTTTCGAATTTTTGCCAAAAATGGCAAAACACAGATTTGCTTCTGTCTCCTTAACCGTGCGAGATAGAGCGGTTTCGTCGAAATTTTCGACCCACAGGTATTTGAGCATTGTATTCTTGGCAATTTTCCAAAAATTTTCTCCTCCCCAAAAATGGCGGCCATTTTGAATTTTAGAATTTTTGCCAAAAATGGCAAAACACAAATTTGCTTCTATCTCCTTAAACGTGCGAGATAGAGCGATTTCGTCGAAATTTTCGACCCACATGGTATCTAAGGAATGCAATCTTTGCAATTGTCCAAAAATTTTCCCCTCCCCAAAAATGGCAGCCATTTTGAATTTTCGAATTTTTGCCAAAAATGGCAAAACACAAATTTGCTTCTATCTCCTTAACCGTGCGAGATAGAGCGATTTCGTCGAAATTTTCGACCCACAGGGTATCTAAGGAATGCAATCTTTGCAATTGTCCAAAAATTTTCCCCTCCCCAAAAATGGCGGCCATTTTGAATTTTCGAATTTTTGCCAAAAATGGCAAAACACAAATTTGCTTCTATCTCCTTAACCGTGCCAGATAGAGCGATTTCGTCGAAATTTTCGACCCACAGGGTATTTAAGGAATGCAATCTGCAATTTTCCAAAAATTTTCTCCTCCCCAAAAATGGCGGCCATTTTGAATTTTCGAATTTTTGCCAAAAATGGCAAAACACTAATTTGCTTCTATCTCCTTAACCGTGCGAGATAGAGCAATTTCGGCAAAATTTTCGATGCACAGGGTATCTAAGGAATGCAATCTTTGCAATTTTCAAAAAATTTTCCCCTCCCCAAAAATGGCGGCCATTTTGAATTTTCGAATTTTTGCCAAAAATGGCAAAACACAGATTTGCTTCTGTCTCCTTAACCGTGCGAGATAGAGCGGTTTCGTCGAAATTTTCGACCCACAGGTATTTGAGCATTGTATTCTTGGCAATTTTAAAAAAAATTTCCCCTCCCCTAAAATGGCGGCCATTTTGAATTTTCGAATTTTTGCCAAAAATGGCAAAACACAAATTTCCTTCTATCTCCTTAACCGTGCGAGATAGAGCGATTTCGTCGAAATTTTCGACCCACAGGGTATCTAAGGAGTGTACTCTTTGCAATTTTCAAAAAAAATTTCCCCTCCCCAAAAATGGCGGCCATTTTGAATTTTCGAATTTTTGCCAAAAATGGCAAAACACAAATTTACTTCGATCTCCTTAATCGTGCGAGATAGAGCGATTTCGTCGAAATTTTCGACCCACAGGGTATCTAAAGAATGTAATCTTTGCAATTTTCAAAAAATTTTCCCCTCCCCAAAAATGGCGGCCATTTTGAATTTTCGAATTTTTGCCAAAAATGGCAAAACACAAATTTACTTCGATCTCCTTAACCGTGTGAGATAGAGCGATTTCGTCGAAATTTTCGACCCACAGGGTATTTAAGGAATGCAATCTGCAATTTTCCAAAAATTTTCTCCTCCCCAAAAATGGCGGCCATTTTGAATTTTTGCCAAAAATGGCAAAACACAAATTTACTTCTATCTCCTTAACCGTGCGAGATAGAGCGATTTCGTCGAAATTTTCGACCCACAGGGTATCTAAGGAATGCAATCTTTGCAATTGTCCAAAAATTTTCCCCTCCCCAAAAATGGCGGCAATTTTGAATTTTCGAATTTTTGCCAAAAATGGCAAAACACAAATTTGCTTCTATCTCCTTAACCGTGCCAGATAGAGCGATTTCGTCGAAATTTTCGACCCACAGGGTATTTAAGGAATGCAATCTGCAATTTTCCAAAAATTTTCTCCTCCCCAAAAATGGCGGCCATTTTGAATTTTCGAATTTTTGCCAAAAATGGCAAAACACAAATTTGCTTCTATCTCCTTAACCGTGCGAGATAGAGCGATTTCGTCGAAATTTTCGACCCACAGGGTATCTAAGGAATGCAATCTTTGCAATTGTCCAAAAATTTTCCCCTCCCCAAAAATGGCGGCCATTTTGAATTTTCGAATTTTTGCCAAAAATGGCAAAACACAAATTTGCTTCTATCTCCTTAACCGTGCGAGATAGAGCGATTTCGTCGAAATTTTCGACCCACAGGGTATCTAAGGAATGCAATCTTTGCAATTGTCCAAAAATTTTCCCCTCCCCAAAAATGGCGGCCATTTTGAATTTTCGAATTTTTGCCAAAAATGGCAAAACACAAATTTGCTTCTATCTCCTTAACCGTGCCAGATAGAGCGATTTCGTCAAAATTTTCGACCCACAGGGTATCTGAGCATTGTACTCTTGGTAATTTAAAAAAAATTTTCCCCTCCCCAAAAATGGCGGCCATTTTGAATTTTCGAATTTTTGCCAAAAATGGCAAAACACTAATTTGCTTCTATCTCCTTAACCGTGCGAGATAGAGCAATTTCGGCAAAATTTTCGATGCACAGGGTATCTAAGGAATGCAATCTTTGCAATTTTCAAAAAAATTTTCCCCTCCCCAAAAATGGCGGCCATTTTGAATTTTCGAATTTTTGCCAAAAATGGCAAAACACAGATTTGCTTCTGTCTCCTTAACCGTGCGAGATAGAGCGGTTTCGTCGAAATTTTCGACCCACAGGTATTTGAGCATTGTATTCTTGGCAATTTTAAAAAAAATTTCCCCTCCCCTAAAATGGCGGCCATTTTGAATTTTCGAATTTTTGCCAAAAATGGCAAAACACAAATTTCCTTCTATCTCCTTAACCGTGCGAGATAGAGCGATTTCGTCGAAATTTTCGACCCACAGGGTATTTAAGGAATGCAATCTGCAATTTTCCAAAAATTTTCTCCTCCCCAAAAATGGCGGCCATTTTGAATTTTAGAATTTTTGCCAAAAATGGCAAAACACAAATTTGCTTCTATCTCCTTAAACGTGCGAGATAGAGCGATTTCGTCGAAATTTTCGACCCACATGGTATCTAAGGAATGCAATCTTTGCAATTGTCCAAAAATTTTCCCCTCCCCAAAAATGGCGGCCATTTTGAATTTTCGAATTTTTGCCAAAAATGGCAAAACACAAATTTGCTTCTATCTCCTTAACCGTGCGAGATAGAGCGATTTCGTCGAAATTTTCGACCCACAGGGTATCTAAGGAATGCAATCTTTGCAATTGTCCAAAAATTTTCCCCTCCCCAAAAATGGCGGCCATTTTGAATTTTCGAATTTTTGCCAAAAATGGCAAAACACAGATTTGCTTCTGTCTCCTTAACCGTGCGAGATAGAGCGGTTTCGTCGAAATTTTCGACCCACAGGTATTTGAGCATTGTATTCTTGGCAATTTTCCAAAAATTTTCTCCTCCCCAAAAATGGCGGCCATTTTGAATTTTCGAATTTTTGCCAAAAATGGCAAAACACAGATTTGCTTCTGTCTCCTTAACCGTGCGAGATAGAGCGGTTTCGTCGAAATTTTCGACCCACAGGTATTTGAGCATTGTATTCTTGGCAATTTTCCAAAAATTTTCTCCTCCCCAAAAATGGCGGCCATTTTGAATTTTAGAATTTTTGCCAAAAATGGCAAAACACAAATTTGCTTCTATCTCCTTAAACGTGCGAGATAGAGCGATTTCGTCGAAATTTTCGACCCACATGGTATCTAAGGAATGCAATCTTTGCAATTGTCCAAAAATTTTCCCCTCCCCAAAAATGGCGGCCATTTTGAATTTTCGAATTTTTGCCAAAAATGGCAAAACACAAATTTGCTTCTATCTCCTTAACCGTGCGAGATAGAGCGATTTCGTCGAAATTTTCGACCCACAGGGTATCTAAGGAATGCAATCTTTGCAATTGTCCAAAAATTTTCCCCTCCCCAAAAATGGCGGCCATTTTGAATTTTCGAATTTTTGCCAAAAATGGCAAAACACAAATTTGCTTCTATCTCCTTAACCGTGCCAGATAGAGCGATTTCGTCGAAATTTTCGACCCACAGGGTATTTAAGGAATGCAATCTGCAATTTTCCAAAAATTTTCTCCTCCCCAAAAATGGCGGCCATTTTGAATTTTCGAATTTTTGCCAAAAATGGCAAAACACTAATTTGCTTCTATCTCCTTAACCGTGCGAGATAGAGCAATTTCGGCAAAATTTTCGATGCACAGGGTATCTAAGGAATGCAATCTTTGCAATTTTCAAAAAATTTTCCCCTCCCCAAAAATGGCGGCCATTTTGAATTTTCGAATTTTTGCCAAAAATGGCAAAACACAGATTTGCTTCTGTCTCCTTAACCGTGCGAGATAGAGCGGTTTCGTCGAAATTTTCGACCCACAGGTATTTGAGCATTGTATTCTTGGCAATTTTAAAAAAAATTTCCCCTCCCCTAAAATGGCGGCCATTTTGAATTTTCGAATTTTTGCCAAAAATGGCAAAACACAAATTTCCTTCTATCTCCTTAACCGTGCGAGATAGAGCGATTTCGTCGAAATTTTCGACCCACAGGGTATCTAAGGAGTGTACTCTTTGCAATTTTCAAAAAAAATTTCCCCTCCCCAAAAATGGCGGCCATTTTGAATTTTCGAATTTTTGCCAAAAATGGCAAAACACAAATTTACTTCGATCTCCTTAATCGTGCGAGATAGAGCGATTTCGTCGAAATTTTCGACCCACAGGGTATCTAAAGAATGTAATCTTTGCAATTTTCAAAAAATTTTCCCCTCCCCAAAAATGGCGGCCATTTTGAATTTTCGAATTTTTGCCAAAAATGGCAAAACACAAATTTACTTCGATCTCCTTAACCGTGTGAGATAGAGCGATTTCGTCGAAATTTTCGACCCACAGGGTATTTAAGGAATGCAATCTGCAATTTTCCAAAAATTTTCTCCTCCCCAAAAATGGCGGCCATTTTGAATTTTAGAATTTTTGCCAAAAATGGCAAAACACAAATTTACTTCTATCTCCTTAACCGTGCGAGATAGAGCGATTTCGTCGAAATTTTCGACCCACAGGGTATCTAAGGAATGCAATCTTTGCAATTGTCCAAAAATTTTCCCCTCCCCAAAAATGGCGGCAATTTTGAATTTTCGAATTTTTGCCAAAAATGGCAAAACACAAATTTGCTTCTATCTCCTTAACCGTGCCAGATAGAGCGATTTCGTCGAAATTTTCGACCCACAGGGTATTTAAGGAATGCAATCTGCAATTTTCCAAAAATTTTCCCCTCCCCAAAAATGGCGGCCATTTTGAATTTTCGAATTTTTGCCAAAAATGGCAAAACACAAATTTGCTTCTATCTCCTTAACCGTGCGAGATAGAGCGATTTCGTCGAAATTTTCGACCCACAGGGTATCTAAGGAATGCAATCTTTGCAATTGTCCAAAAATTTTCCCCTCCCCAAAAATGGCGGCCATTTTGAATTTTCGAATTTTTGCCAAAAATGGCAAAACACAAATTTGCTTCTATCTCCTTAACCGTGCCAGATAGAGCGATTTCGTCAAAATTTTCGACCCACAGGGTATCTGAGCATTGTACTCTTGGTAATTTAAAAAAAATTTTCCCCTCCCCAAAAATGGCGGCCATTTTGAATTTTCGAATTTTTGCCAAAAATGGCAAAACACAAATTTGCTTCTATCTCCTTAACCGTGCCAGATAGAGCGATTTCGTCGAAATTTTCGACCCACAGGGTATTTAAGGAATGCAATCTGCAATTTTCCAAAAATTTTCTCCTCCCCAAAAATGGCGGCCATTTTGAATTTTCGAATTTTTGCCAAAAATGGCAAAACACTAATTTGCTTCTATCTCCTTAACCGTGCGAGATAGAGCAATTTCGGCAAAATTTTCGATGCACAGGGTATCTAAGGAATGCAATCTTTGCAATTTTCAAAAAATTTTCCCCTCCCCAAAAATGGCGGCCATTTTGAATTTTCGAATTTTTGCCAAAAATGGCAAAACACAGATTTGCTTCTGTCTCCTTAACCGTGCGAGATAGAGCGGTTTCGTCGAAATTTTCGACCCACAGGTATTTGAGCATTGTATTCTTGGCAATTTTAAAAAAAATTTCCCCTCCCCTAAAATGGCGGCCATTTTGAATTTTCGAATTTTTGCCAAAAATGGCAAAACACAAATTTCCTTCTATCTCCTTAACCGTGCGAGATAGAGCGATTTCGTCGAAATTTTCGACCCACAGGGTATCTAAGGAGTGTACTCTTTGCAATTTTCAAAAAAAATTTCCCCTCCCCAAAAATGGCGGCCATTTTGAATTTTCGAATTTTTGCCAAAAATGGCAAAACACAAATTTACTTCGATCTCCTTAATCGTGCGAGATAGAGCGATTTCGTCGAAATTTTCGACCCACAGGGTATCTAAAGAATGTAATCTTTGCAATTTTCAAAAAATTTTCCCCTCCCCAAAAATGGCGGCCATTTTGAATTTTCGAATTTTTGCCAAAAATGGCAAAACACAAATTTACTTCGATCTCCTTAACCGTGTGAGATAGAGCGATTTCGTCGAAATTTTCGACCCACAGGGTATTTAAGGAATGCAATCTGCAATTTTCCAAAAATTTTCTCCTCCCCAAAAATGGCGGCCATTTTGAATTTTAGAATTTTTGCCAAAAATGGCAAAACACAAATTTACTTCTATCTCCTTAACCGTGCGAGATAGAGCGATTTCGTCGAAATTTTCGACCCACAGGGTATCTAAGGAATGCAATCTTTGCAATTGTCCAAAAATTTTCCCCTCCCCAAAAATGGCGGCAATTTTGAATTTTCGAATTTTTGCCAAAAATGGCAAAACACAAATTTGCTTCTATCTCCTTAACCGTGCCAGATAGAGCGATTTCGTCGAAATTTTCGACCCACAGGGTATTTAAGGAATGCAATCTGCAATTTTCCAAAAATTTTCCCCTCCCCAAAAATGGCGGCCATTTTGAATTTTCGAATTTTTGCCAAAAATGGCAAAACACAAATTTGCTTCTATCTCCTTAACCGTGCGAGATAGAGCGATTTCGTCGAAATTTTCGACCCACAGGGTATCTAAGGAATGCAATCTTTGCAATTGTCCAAAAATTTTCCCCTCCCCAAAAATGGCGGCCATTTTGAATTTTCGAATTTTTGCCAAAAATGGCAAAACACAAATTTGCTTCTATCTCCTTAACCGTGCCAGATAGAGCGATTTCGTCAAAATTTTCGACCCACAGGGTATCTGAGCATTGTACTCTTGGTAATTTAAAAAAAATTTTCCCCTCCCCAAAAATGGCGGCCATTTTGAATTTTCGAATTTTTGCCAAAAATGGCAAAACACTAATTTGCTTCTATCTCCTTAACCGTGCGAGATAGAGCAATTTCAGCAAAATTTTCGATGCACAGGGTATCTAAGGAATGCAATCTTTGCAATTTTCAAAAAAATTTTCCCCTCCCCAAAAATGGCGGCCATTTTGAATTTTCGAATTTTTGCCAAAAATGGCAAAACACAGATTTGCTTCTGTCTCCTTAACCGTGCGAGATAGAGCGGTTTCGTCGAAATTTTCGACCCACAGGTATTTGAGCATTGTATTCTTGGCAATTTTAAAAAAAATTTCCCCTCCCCTAAAATGGCGGCCATTTTGAATTTTCGAATTTTTGCCAAAAATGGCAAAACACAAATTTCCTTCTATCTCCTTAACCGTGCGAGATAGAGCGATTTCGTCGAAATTTTCGACCCACAGGGTATTTAAGGAATGCAATCTGCAATTTTCCAAAAATTTTCTCCTCCCCAAAAATGGCGGCCATTTTGAATTTTAGAATTTTTGCCAAAAATGGCAAAACACAAATTTGCTTCTATCTCCTTAAACGTGCGAGATAGAGCGATTTCGTCGAAATTTTCGACCCACATGGTATCTAAGGAATGCAATCTTTGCAATTGTCCAAAAATTTTCCCCTCCCCAAAAATGGCGGCCATTTTGAATTTTCGAATTTTTGCCAAAAATGGCAAAACACAAATTTGCTTCTATCTCCTTAACCGTGCGAGATAGAGCGATTTCGTCGAAATTTTCGACCCACAGGGTATCTAAGGAATGCAATCTTTGCAATTGTCCAAAAATTTTCCCCTCCCCAAAAATGGCGGCCATTTTGAATTTTCGAATTTTTGCCAAAAATGGCAAAACACAGATTTGCTTCTGTCTCCTTAACCGTGCGAGATAGAGCGGTTTCGTCGAAATTTTCGACCCACAGGTATTTGAGCATTGTATTCTTGGCAATTTTCCAAAAATTTTCTCCTCCCCAAAAATGGCGGCCATTTTGAATTTTCGAATTTTTGCCAAAAATGGCAAAACACAGATTTGCTTCTGTCTCCTTAACCGTGCGAGATAGAGCGGTTTCGTCGAAATTTTCGACCCACAGGTATTTGAGCATTGTATTCTTGGCAATTTTCCAAAAATTTTCTCCTCCCCAAAAATGGCGGCCATTTTGAATTTTCGAATTTTTGCCAAAAATGGCAAAACACAGATTTGCTTCTGTCTCCTTAACCGTGCGAGATAGAGCGGTTTCGTCGAAATTTTCGACCCACAGGTATTTGAGCATTGTATTCTTGGCAATTTTCCAAAAATTTTCTCCTCCCCAAAAATGGCGGCCATTTTGAATTTTAGAATTTTTGCCAAAAATGGCAAAACACAAATTTGCTTCTATCTCCTTAAACGTGCGAGATAGAGCGATTTCGTCGAAATTTTCGACCCACATGGTATCTAAGGAATGCAATCTTTGCAATTGTCCAAAAATTTTCCCCTCCCCAAAAATGGCGGCCATTTTGAATTTTCGAATTTTTGCCAAAAATGGCAAAACACAAATTTGCTTCTATCTCCTTAACCGTGCGAGATAGAGCGATTTCGTCGAAATTTTCGACCCACAGGGTATCTAAGGAATGCAATCTTTGCAATTGTCCAAAAATTTTCCCCTCCCCAAAAATGGCGGCCATTTTGAATTTTCGAATTTTTGCCAAAAATGGCAAAACACAAATTTGCTTCTATCTCCTTAACCGTGCCAGATAGAGCGATTTCGTCGAAATTTTCGACCCACAGGGTATTTAAGGAATGCAATCTGCAATTTTCCAAAAATTTTCTCCTCCCCAAAAATGGCGGCCATTTTGAATTTTCGAATTTTTGCCAAAAATGGCAAAACACTAATTTGCTTCTATCTCCTTAACCGTGCGAGATAGAGCAATTTCGGCAAAATTTTCGATGCACAGGGTATCTAAGGAATGCAATCTTTGCAATTTTCAAAAAATTTTCCCCTCCCCAAAAATGGCGGCCATTTTGAATTTTCGAATTTTTGCCAAAAATGGCAAAACACAGATTTGCTTCTGTCTCCTTAACCGTGCGAGATAGAGCGGTTTCGTCGAAATTTTCGACCCACAGGTATTTGAGCATTGTATTCTTGGCAATTTTAAAAAAAATTTCCCCTCCCCTAAAATGGCGGCCATTTTGAATTTTCGAATTTTTGCCAAAAATGGCAAAACACAAATTTCCTTCTATCTCCTTAACCGTGCGAGATAGAGCGATTTCGTCGAAATTTTCGACCCACAGGGTATCTAAGGAGTGTACTCTTTGCAATTTTCAAAAAAAATTTCCCCTCCCCAAAAATGGCGGCCATTTTGAATTTTCGAATTTTTGCCAAAAATGGCAAAACACAAATTTACTTCGATCTCCTTAATCGTGCGAGATAGAGCGATTTCGTCGAAATTTTCGACCCACAGGGTATCTAAAGAATGTAATCTTTGCAATTTTCAAAAAATTTTCCCCTCCCCAAAAATGGCGGCCATTTTGAATTTTCGAATTTTTGCCAAAAATGGCAAAACACAAATTTACTTCGATCTCCTTAACCGTGTGAGATAGAGCGATTTCGTCGAAATTTTCGACCCACAGGGTATTTAAGGAATGCAATCTGCAATTTTCCAAAAATTTTCTCCTCCCCAAAAATGGCGGCCATTTTGAATTTTAGAATTTTTGCCAAAAATGGCAAAACACAAATTTACTTCTATCTCCTTAACCGTGCGAGATAGAGCGATTTCGTCGAAATTTTCGACCCACAGGGTATCTAAGGAATGCAATCTTTGCAATTGTCCAAAAATTTTCCCCTCCCCAAAAATGGCGGCAATTTTGAATTTTCGAATTTTTGCCAAAAATGGCAAAACACAAATTTGCTTCTATCTCCTTAACCGTGCCAGATAGAGCGATTTCGTCGAAATTTTCGACCCACAGGGTATTTAAGGAATGCAATCTGCAATTTTCCAAAAATTTTCCCCTCCCCAAAAATGGCGGCCATTTTGAATTTTCGAATTTTTGCCAAAAATGGCAAAACACAAATTTGCTTCTATCTCCTTAACCGTGCGAGATAGAGCGATTTCGTCGAAATTTTCGACCCACAGGGTATCTAAGGAATGCAATCTTTGCAATTGTCCAAAAATTTTCCCCTCCCCAAAAATGGCGGCCATTTTGAATTTTCGAATTTTTGCCAAAAATGGCAAAACACAAATTTGCTTCTATCTCCTTAACCGTGCCAGATAGAGCGATTTCGTCAAAATTTTCGACCCACAGGGTATCTGAGCATTGTACTCTTGGTAATTTAAAAAAAATTTTCCCCTCCCCAAAAATGGCGGCCATTTTGAATTTTCGAATTTTTGCCAAAAATGGCAAAACACTAATTTGCTTCTATCTCCTTAACCGTGCGAGATAGAGCAATTTCGGCAAAATTTTCGATGCACAGGGTATCTAAGGAATGCAATCTTTGCAATTTTCAAAAAAATTTTCCCCTCCCCAAAAATGGCGGCCATTTTGAATTTTCGAATTTTTGCCAAAAATGGCAAAACACAGATTTGCTTCTGTCTCCTTAACCGTGCGAGATAGAGCGGTTTCGTCGAAATTTTCGACCCACAGGTATTTGAGCATTGTATTCTTGGCAATTTTAAAAAAAATTTCCCCTCCCCTAAAATGGCGGCCATTTTGAATTTTCGAATTTTTGCCAAAAATGGCAAAACACAAATTTCCTTCTATCTCCTTAACCGTGCGAGATAGAGCGATTTCGTCGAAATTTTCGACCCACAGGGTATTTAAGGAATGCAATCTGCAATTTTCCAAAAATTTTCTCCTCCCCAAAAATGGCGGCCATTTTGAATTTTAGAATTTTTGCCAAAAATGGCAAAACACAAATTTGCTTCTATCTCCTTAAACGTGCGAGATAGAGCGATTTCGTCGAAATTTTCGACCCACATGGTATCTAAGGAATGCAATCTTTGCAATTGTCCAAAAATTTTCCCCTCCCCAAAAATGGCGGCCATTTTGAATTTTCGAATTTTTGCCAAAAATGGCAAAACACAAATTTGCTTCTATCTCCTTAACCGTGCGAGATAGAGCGATTTCGTCGAAATTTTCGACCCACAGGGTATCTAAGGAATGCAATCTTTGCAATTGTCCAAAAATTTTCCCCTCCCCAAAAATGGCGGCCATTTTGAATTTTCGAATTTTTGCCAAAAATGGCAAAACACAGATTTGCTTCTGTCTCCTTAACCGTGCGAGATAGAGCGGTTTCGTCGAAATTTTCGACCCACAGGTATTTGAGCATTGTATTCTTGGCAATTTTCCAAAAATTTTCTCCTCCCCAAAAATGGCGGCCATTTTGAATTTTCGAATTTTTGCCAAAAATGGCAAAACACAGATTTGCTTCTGTCTCCTTAACCGTGCGAGATAGAGCGGTTTCGTCGAAATTTTCGACCCACAGGTATTTGAGCATTGTATTCTTGGCAATTTTCCAAAAATTTTCTCCTCCCCAAAAATGGCGGCCATTTTGAATTTTCGAATTTTTGCCAAAAATGGCAAAACACAGATTTGCTTCTGTCTCCTTAACCGTGCGAGATAGAGCGGTTTCGTCGAAATTTTCGACCCACAGGTATTTGAGCATTGTATTCTTGGCAATTTTCCAAAAATTTTCTCCTCCCCAAAAATGGCGGCCATTTTGAATTTTAGAATTTTTGCCAAAAATGGCAAAACACAAATTTGCTTCTATCTCCTTAAACGTGCGAGATAGAGCGATTTCGTCGAAATTTTCGACCCACAGGGTATCTAAGGAATGTAATCTTTGCAATTTTCAAAAAATTTTCCCCTCCCCAAAAATGGCGGCCATTTTGAATTTTCGAATTTTTGCCAAAAATGGCAAAACACAAATTTACTTCGATCTCCTTAACCGTGTGAGATAGAGCGATTTCGTCGAAATTTTCGACCCACAGGGTATTTAAGGAATGCAATCTGCAATTTTCCAAAAATTTTCTCCTCCCCAAAAATGGCGGCCATTTTGAATTTTAGAATTTTTGCCAAAAATGGCAAAACACAAATTTACTTCTATCTCCTTAACCGTGCGAGATAGAGCGATTTCGTCGAAATTTTCGACCCACAGGGTATCTAAGGAATGCAATCTTTGCAATTGTCCAAAAATTTTCCCCTCCCCAAAAATGGCGGCAATTTTGAATTTTCGAATTTTTGCCAAAAATGGCAAAACACAAATTTGCTTCTATCTCCTTAACCATGCCAGATAGAGCGATTTCGTCGAAATTTTCGACCCACAGGGTATTTAAGGAATGCAATCTGCAATTTTCCAAAAATTTTCTCCTCCCCAAAAATGGCGGCCATTTTGAATTTTCGAATTTTTGCCAAAAATGGCAAAACACAAATTTGCTTCTATCTCCTTAACCGTGCGAGATAGAGCGATTTCGTCGAAATTTTCGACCCACAGGGTATCTAAGGAATGCAATCTTTGCAATTGTCCAAAAATTTTCCCCTCCCCAAAAATGGCGGCCATTTTGAATTTTCGAATTTTTGCCAAAAATGGCAAAACACTAATTTGCTTCTATCTCCTTAACCGTGCGAGATAGAGCAATTTCGGCAAAATTTTCGATGCACAGGGTATCTAAGGAATGCAATCTTTGCAATTTTCAAAAAATTTTCCCCTCCCCAAAAATGGCGGCCATTTTGAATTTTCGAATTTTTGCCAAAAATGGCAAAACACAGATTTGCTTCTGTCTCCTTAACCGTGCGAGATAGAGCGGTTTCGTCGAAATTTTCGACCCACAGGTATTTGAGCATTGTATTCTTGGCAATTTTAAAAAAAATTTCCCCTCCCCTAAAATGGCGGCCATTTTGAATTTTCGAATTTTTGCCAAAAATGGCAAAACACAAATTTCCTTCTATCTCCTTAACCGTGCGAGATAGAGCGATTTCGTCGAAATTTTCGACCCACAGGGTATCTAAGGAGTGTACTCTTTGCAATTTTCAAAAAAAATTTCCCCTCCCCAAAAATGGCGGCCATTTTGAATTTTCGAATTTTTGCCAAAAATGGCAAAACACAAATTTACTTCGATCTCCTTAACCGTGCGAGATAGAGCGATTTCGTCGAAATTTTCGACCCACAGGGTATCTAAGGAATGTAATCTTTGCAATTTTCAAAAAATTTTCCCCTCCCCAAAAATGGCGGCCATTTTGAATTTTCGAATTTTTGCCAAAAATGGCAAAACACAAATTTACTTCGATCTCCTTAACCGTGTGAGATAGAGCGATTTCGTCGAAATTTTCGACCCACAGGGTATTTAAGGAATGCAATCTGCAATTTTCCAAAAATTTTCTCCTCCCCAAAAATGGCGGCCATTTTGAATTTTAGAATTTTTGCCAAAAATGGCAAAACACAAATTTACTTCTATCTCCTTAACCGTGCGAGATAGAGCGATTTCGTCGAAATTTTCGACCCACAGGGTATCTAAGGAATGCAATCTTTGCAATTGTCCAAAAATTTTCCCCTCCCCAAAAATGGCGGCCATTTTGAATTTTCGAATTTTTGCCAAAAATGGCAAAACACAAATTTGCTTCTATCTCCTTAACCGTGCGAGATAGAGCGATTTCGTCGAAATTTTCGATCCACAGGGTATCTAAGGAATGCAATCTTTGCAATTGTCCAAAAATTTTCCCCTCCCCAAAAATGGCGGCCATTTTGAATTTTCGAATTTTTGCCAAAAATGGCAAAACACAAATTTGCTTCTATCTCCTTAACCGTGCCAGATAGAGCGATTTCGTCAAAATTTTCGACCCACAGGGTATCTGAGCATTGTACTCTTGGTAATTTAAAAAAAATTTTCCCCTCCCCAAAAATGGCGGCCATTTTGAATTTTCGAATTTTTGCCAAAAATGGCAAAACACTAATTTGCTTCTATCTCCTTAACCGTGCGAGATAGAGCAATTTCGGCAAAATTTTCGATGCACAGGGTATCTAAGGAATGCAATCTTTGCAATTTTCAAAAAATTTTCCCCTCCCCAAAAATGGCGGCCATTTTGAATTTTCGAATTTTTGCCAACAATGGCAAAACACAAACTGGCCTTAACCGTGCAAAATAGAGTTATTTCGTTGAAATTTTCGACCCATAGGGTATCTAAGAAATGTACTCTTGGCAATTTTCAAAAAAATTTCCTTTTCCCAAAAATGGCGGCCATTTTGAATTTTCAAATTTTTGCCAAAAATAGAAAAACAGGAATTTGCTTCTATCTTCTTAACCGTGCAAGATAGAGTTATTTCGTCAAAATTTTCAACCCAACCAATGCAAAAAGGCATGAAGCTGAAATAATTTACATCTACACTAACAAATATTTAAGCATCATTGATATATTTTACAAATGAAACAGGGTCTTGTAAGACTACTGTACAATTTGGGCAAAAGGTTCATGGGTGGGCATTACACATGATAATGTGTGTTCTTCTATGCTATCCTGTTTCTATTCGCATCTACTATCAACAGGGCGTCCTATTTCTAGTTGTTTTTATTTTGCTTATCTAATAAATAATTACCAGACTTTAAAACAAATTAAGAAGATTATGAGGTAAAGTTATTTCTAATTACGACAGTACATTGATTTCATAATTGTTATTTCTTCATCAGTTATTGCTAATTTTTTATGATATAAACAATGCAAATGCAAGTAAAGTCAAAGTGTGTAAACTTGTGAAGAAAACAGATTTGTTCTTAATCACAGGGAATATTCTGAGAAAAAGTACTCATATTGTACTCAGAATGTACTCATGAGTAGAGCCTATTTTTTAATGTACTCGAGTACAAGTACGAGTACATTTGATCATGATTACAATGAGTACAATTACATCACGAGTACAGGAGAAAATGTACTCGAATACACGAGTACGCGAGTACAATGTAATCTGGCCCCAACCCTGGCTATAACATAGCAAAACTACAGATCTGTAACTCATTGCATAGCTGAGCAATTTACAGTATTTTGTGTAAATATGTTATTGACGTTTTCAGTCAGCTATGACATAGTGGAATTGCAGACCTGTAGCTCATTGCATATCTGAGCAATAGCTATTTTCCAGTTATCACTGTTGTGTGAATCGCTTGTAACTTGAAAACTATTGCATTTAGAGAATTTTCTTGAAATATGTTATTAATGTACTTTTGGGTCAGCTATAACATAGTAAAATTGCAGACAAGTAGCTAATTGCAAAGCTAAAAATTAGCTACTTTCAGGTTCTCACTATTGAGTAAATCAGTTGTAACTCGAAAACTATTGCATCTACAGTATTTTGTTTAAATGTGTTATTCATCTACTTTTCAGTCAGTTATAACAATACAATTGTATACCTTGCAGCTCATAGCAAAGCTGAGCAATAGCTACTTTCAGGCTATCACAGTTGAGTAAATGAATTGTAACTTAAAACTATTGCATTTACAGCATTTTTTTAAATGTGTTATTTTTGGGTCAGCTATAACACAGTAAAGTTGCAAACCTGCAGCTCATTGCATACATGAGCAGTAGCTACTGTCAGGAATCCAATCTTGAGTAAATCAATTGTAACTTGAAAACTATTGCCCTTGGAGAATTTCTTTTAAATATGTTATTCAGCTACTTTTTGAACAGCTATAACATAGTAAAGTTTGAGACCTGTAGCTCACAGCATTGATGAGCAATAGCTACTTTGAGGTTCTCACTGATGAGTAAATCAGTTGTATCTTGAAAACTCTTTCATTTACAGTATGTGATTCACCTACTTTTCGCTCAGCTATAACATAGTAGAATTGCAGACCTGTAGCTCAGCTGAGTAAAAGCTAATTGGAGATTATCACTGTTGATTAAATCACTTGTAACTTGAAAGCTATTGCATTTACAGTATTTTGTTGAAATATGTTTTCCACCTACTTTTTACACCTTAACAGCTAACTTTACTTGTGAATACCATTTGCAGGGCACAATCTTTGTGACCTTCTTTCACTTCTACTCTGAAACTCAAAACACAGAGTCAGCTGACACTGAGCCTGTTCACGGCACTGATTGCTTGTTTTACAGTATGTGTAGTGATATTTACCACATTGTACCAATATCTATTTAATTTACCGAATATCTACTTTAAGAATACACTATAGAAGTGGAAACTTCCACCAGAAGACTATTGCTACTAAAGTGGTAGATACTACAAATTTCACTGAGAATTAATTTTCATAATACAAAGTTATTAGCATATAAATAAAATAGCTGAAATTAATTTCAAGTGAAAATTTATACTTCTGCATAATCTACAAAAGGAATAAATGACATATTTGAGTTCTTTATGATGGTTTTAAACTGTCAATCATGTGTATTAAATCCATGAAGCCTGAACGGTTATTTATTCCTATTCCAAAATTGGTTATAGTCATATTTTGGTCAAATGGTGGTGTAAATCTTACTTGAATATAAAAACAAATCCAAGCCCATGTTGGCTGTTCCATGAATAAAACATACATGGTGATATCTTGGGTTAAAAGAGAAAGATTTTTGTTGCGCTATGATTCATAGAATTTGTTAGGAAGTGTTGAGAGACTGGCATTGTAATTTCTTGTAAGCTTTAAAACGATATGATACTTGTTAAAATCAGGCAAGAAATGACAATCTTATGAATTTTTAACCATTTATACAACTGTAAGTTGTTTGTTTACATTTGTACACAAAGGGATGATGCACACAGAATTCAACACCATAATTTTATTTACCGTTCTTTATTCACGATTCCAGAATTGCACAAAAGACATGTCCATGGTGACTACACAGCCTACTGTTTTAGAATACTGCTCAAAGGCAAACTAAACATGTACACAGAGATCAATAAATTTCTTTCTTGTTTCATCTTCTGCACCAAATGGGGACATGGAGAAAGTAATAACATGTATTTTTCCATAACAGGAAGTTGCTGAAATTGACTGATCCCAGTGTTTATTAGTATGTTTCAATGAGGTTTAAGATAGATTGTAACCTATATTTAGGTCCATGGTGGCCTGGTGGTTAGCAAGTTTAGCATGTAATCACAGACAGTCACCTCTGTGTGGGTTCAACTCCCACAAGTGACAATGCTGAGGACCTATCCCAATATGACCCTCAGGGTGTTGAAGAGGATGTAAAACCCCAACTTTGACTTTGTAACCTATATTTTGCAGTTTTCAAATGCTGTATGCAGACTCATACATGACCAGCGAGGAATTTGAGAACATGTTTGATCACACTCTGTACAGACAGATGCGTCAGAGTTTGGGATGTGAAAAAGCTTTCCCCGAGGTGTATGGCAAAGTGAACCGATCAGTTAGACTTTAAGGTCTCCAGAAGTTGTGAAATGTGAAAAAAGGAGGTGTATAGATGATAACAGTATTGTTATGAATGATAATATCTGAAAAACCTGAATATTTATTTTATTTATCTGAACACTTGGTACAGTTATTAATACGTTCATTTGAAATAATGGCACAAAATTAACTGTATTATCCTGCATAACATTGGGTCATAACAGTAGACATCTGAATGTCTTCATTTATGTCTGTAAGAGGAAAAGAATGATGCATAAAATAAAGTCTCTCAGTTTTATTTACTGAACTGTTGGGTCAGCTAATATTATTTGTAACTAATATTTATTTTGTTATTTATTGATGTATTTTTGTATAATGTAGCATTTCACATATATTTATTATTGGAGAGTATGTATGTTATCATAGCTGAAAGAAATAGTTCAAGTTGTATGAAAAAAATTATGATACAGGATTTTTGTATATTCTAGCTTTTGCATATGTTGTATTTACTATGTTTTTGATATATTTAATTTTCTTTATGATAAAGATTTTAATATTTGTATCCACCAGAAGCATCCAGTGGATCTTTGGTTTAGGGTTTGCTACGCCGCCGCCATGCTTAGAGATTTTTAATGTTAACGCTCTCATTGGTCAACTAGACCAGCTAGCTTCAGCAAAATTGCAGGATATCTTCATTGGGAGGGAAGTCTCTCTATAACTGAAATTAGCCCCATTCTGAAAAACAAGATGGCCACCCTGGGCATTCTTTGAAAACTATCTACCTTTTTGTACTGGCTGGGTCTCATAGCTAGAAGGTTGAATCTCCTCATAGACGATATGTATAACAGATACATGTATCCTCTACAAGCATGCAGACATTTGACTTTGAAGCTCTTCATTCAAGGTCATCCATGGAGTGCCAAAGTACCCCAAAGTGCATATATATTCCATATTATTGGTCCTAGAAGTTAGCATATCAAGTGAAAGTATAGGAAATCATGGGGTGGGAATCATTTGATGTGGTCAGATTTGAACATTGGTTCCCTCTTGAAGGTCCAATAAGGGTAGCCAAAGTTAAAAGCCTTACAACATGCTTATTATTGGTCCTAGAGGTTTGGGATGCGAAACCAACCTAAAGGAAATCATGGGCTCTGAATTTTCTAATCTGGTCAGATTTGACCTTGTGCCCGTCCTTCAAGGTCAAATGAGGGTAGTCAAACATAAAAGTGCTTATAACTCGCTTATTATTGCTCCTAGAGATTTGGGATATGAAAACAACCTTTAGGAAATCATGGGCAAGGAATCTCTGATGTACTGCTCACTGGCTTTTGGTGAGTTGACTTTCTGGTGGATACAATTCGAATTGGTTCTCCAAACCGCTACGTCTAGTTATCATTTCCAGTACAAGAGTTCAAATTTGGAGTAAAACACAAAAACTACATCTGGAAAAGTAAAACTGTATTGCATTTTCACATCATAACAAATGGATTTTAAGATTACATTTTGGGCAAATAAAACAAAATTCCATACAGTATAAGTTAATTTTGAAGTTAAGTGAATTATTCTTGAAAGCAGTTATGGAATATTTAATACTCCGCTATTATTTCAATTTAACGGGAAAAAAGGCTTTAAAGGCTTTTGTAAATGTACAGAGCTTGTTCCTTCATCTTGTATTGTGCAATATTGTTTAGCGACTTGGAAAGTGTTATTATCTGTTAAAAGTTTTAAGTTTTTCCCATCACTTCAATTTATAGCCTTTTATTTGTGTTTTCTGAAACAAATGATATTGTGAACTACAGTAAACTAGTAAATAAAAACCTGATGATGTAAACATTTTTAACATGCACTTTATTAAGAGTAGTACATCAAAGTATTTCTTAAAATTTCATGCAATTCAGAGTGGTTAAAACAACATAGACTTACAGTAGAAGCCCTTCTAGTGGAATTGTGCACCGTAGAATTTCCTTTCAAGTTGTTGAATCCTTTTACATTAAAAGTTGCCAGGTTAATTAGAAGAGGTTTGGTAGTGGTATCTTTCTGTCTTTAAACATGATTAAATAGATTTCAATTACAATTTCTCAATGTCTTTCAGACTAACTGTTGCCACAAAAATTGCCACAAATTTTACAAACTCGGTGAATAAATTATGAACTTTATTAACTTAAATATTTTTTTCTTATTTCCCTAAAGGGAAATGTTTTGATTTTACCCTATATCTCATAATGTTTTTACACTCAGCCTTCAAAGCTGTGCAAGTATTGTTTTAACCCATATCATGTGTCTGGGCGGCAGCTGCCAACCTTATTTGTCAAATATAGGATACAATTCAAAATTGGTCTCATTACATACAAAATTCTCGACCAGGGTCAACCAGTTTACCTAAGAGAATTAATTCATCCCTACACCTCTTCCAGGAATACAAGGCGAAGTACCCCTAAACTCAAGTTCCTTCACACCCCCACTTTCGACCGTAAGGTTTATAAATCAGTCAAACTTTTCTCCAATTCTTTCAGTCACTATGCCCCAGTTCTTTGGAATTCTTTCCCCTTCCAAATAAGAAATCGCCTCTCTGTAGCATCTTTCAGGAAACACCTCAAAACCAACCTCTTTAATTCCAGTTTCCCAACTTAGTTTCCTTCTTGGTCACACCCACAATTTGGATTTCTGACCTTGAACGCCCCTCGACTCTCCTCATGATAATGATATTTGTTAACTCAGCGCACTGAGTTCCCCTTTGCGGGGAAGATATTGCGCCTGCAAAGCAGTAGATTAGATTTGTGCATGATCTCCAGAACCATTTGGTGGAATAAGTTCATATTTACAGGAATGTTCCTTCAAGGATGTAGCTCTGTAACGTCATTGTGACCTTTGACCTTGGTGACCAGCGATGTGACCCACTCCCTTGTTTTCAAGGACAACCGGATTGTCTCCGGAGTTTCCAATTGAAGGTACCTGTGTTGAGGAATAAATTGAGACGACTCAGATCTAAGATTGGCCTCCATTTTCTGTTTGATTTGGGAACCAGAAAAAGACGGTTGTAAAAAGCCAGGGACAACTTGACCACCACCTTTTCTACTACCAACTTGTTTATGAGACTTATAAGGGCTTCCTTTAGGTACATGTTCTTGGTTGGACTTGAGTAGCCGCTTTGAATCCAGGGGAACCTTGTCAAAAGGGGCCTTTGTTTGAAGGGAAGAATGTAACCCTCCTTGAGGATAGACTACCCGAGGATTCGAACCCATGTTTTGCCAAACTTGCCAAAAACTTTGCAATCTTCCCCCTACATTCTGTTTGGAAACAGCATTGGGGACATTTGAAACAGACGGGGCAGAAAGGCATGGATTTACACAACATACACCTTTGACATGCTTTATTTTGTTCTGACAATGACCGGGTCTTACTCCCTTCTTTTGTGGAGGCCCGTGTGAATGAACAGTAGGAACATGATTTACAACAGGACAACACACATCCACGCTTACAGTCAATGAGTTCACTGATGGTACTGTCCTTGACAACTTTGTCCTTTGAAACTTTGAATCCAACCGAACTGAATTTACTGGTACTGAGGTTGGATTGGCACAATAACTGTCATTTATATTGCTTAAAGGACTGTGACTTGGAAAAACAAGGGTTTGAACCCCGCCCGCGGCCACGACCTCTGGACCTACTCCTGCTAAATTGCCTCCATGGCTGTTATTGCTGCTGGTGAGCTTTGTCAGAAGAGGAAGTATGTTTTCTGTCCTCTCAAACGGTTTGAACCTATGAGCTCCTTTCCAGGCAATGTGCTGAGAAACCCCCGGACCGGGTCCCTGAGCAACACTGCTGGCTTCATACTTAGTTATGTCTTGCTCTGCCGTCACTATGGCAGCATCCGGAAATAATCCATAGCCAAACAATGGGGCATTTCTAAGCAAGTTCATTGTATCTTGTTTAACTCCTGTCTTGACAAAATCTAGATATGAGTCTCTTCTAATCAACACCAGATTCATATTTCACAAGCAAGCTGTCAGCGATATGCTGAAGAGACGTCCCCATGGCCACGGAAACCCGTTGGTGGAAGGCCATGAGGTCACGCAAGTCGTTCAAAGCATTCGTGACTTCTTTGGTTGCTTTACCTTTACTCAATCTTGCGGACAAAAGAGAAATGTTCTGTGACATTCTGTCCTGCAGCTCGGTCGAGCATCGATTGAAGCCTGCAGCATGCTTTATAATATAACTGTCCTCCCTGGCTGTCCTCTCCCACCTACAAAGGGACTCCTGTGTGATAGACCTGGACGGAGGGCCAGTGGCCAGATAGGCAGCAGCTTTAGTGATTCTTGGAAATTGGCTGTTGGCCTTTGCTTCTGTGTTCCTCCAGCTGAAAACCGACCGGCCCAGAGGGTGGGCACCCTCTGGCTTTAACATGTGGATCTTATACCACTTAGATTGTGTCTTGGGCACTTTCACAAACTGGTCACGCTTGAGACCGCCAGAGTCCTGTGACCTAGAGGGATATCCTTCTGCAACTGTCAAATTAAGTCTTTCCAGCTTTTGACAAAGCCAATCGTCCTAGTCGGCTTGTTCGGATTCTTACCCTTCCAAGGGTTATTTGATTTATCTGGCTCCGTCTAGTCCGTTTCAAAGGTGGGGATATAATAATAATATAATAGTAGGATTTATATAGCGCAAAATTGATACAAATCCTCTAATGTGCTTGAGTCCAAGAAGGGAGAGTCCAGGGACAGGCATGGGTCGACATCTAAAAAGCGCCCGCCAGGGTATAACTAAGGTGGTGGGTATGCCAGCCTAAATAAGTAGGTCTTTAGCTGGCTTCTGAAACCATCTATTGTTTGCTGAGATCTGACAATCTGTGGCAGCTTGTTCCATTCAGCTGGTGCAGCTACTGCAAAGCCACGCCTGCCTATGTGCTTCTTAGGGCGGGTTGAGGAAATAGATAGCCTGTTGCCGCGAGTGAGACTGCTCGATGTTATTAAAGCTGAGAGATACGGGGGCTGTGAGAGATTAATAGCCTTGAATACCAAAAGATTAAACTTAAAGAGGATGCGATGTTGAATTGGGAGCCAGTGGAGTTTTTTCAAAAAGGGTGTAACATGACTCATTTTGTCAAGTCTGAAGATGATGCGGCAAAGAGCATTCTGGACTCTCTGTAGTTTGGTCATGTTGGACTTGCTTACTCCATAGAGTAAAGAGTTACAGTAGTCTAGACGACTACTGACCATAGCATTTGCCAGAAGTATTGCTGTCTCGACTCCAAGGAATTTGTGAATTCGTCGCAAATCACATCTGCAAACCTTGGCAACATGATTGTCAAAGGAGTTGTCTGAGTTGAAAATAACACCCAGATTTTTTACTTCCACCGACGGAGAGATATTGTTTTGGAGGAGTGGAACAGGGAAATTTGGTGCAAGCGACTCTCTGATGGCTTTTTGACCTATAATGATAAATTCGGTTTTTCTGGGTTTAGTTTTAGTTTGACACCCTCCATCCACTCCTCTACAGACTTGAGACACTCGGTCAGCTCTTCCATGCTAGAGTCAAAATTCCTGGAGTCAACTGCTAGGTAGATCTGGGTGTCATCGGCATACAGGTGATGAGTAACCTTGAATTTTGAAATAACTTGACTGAGGGGACTAGTGTAGAGGGTGAAAAGGAGAGGACCCAGCACAGAGCCTTGGGGGACTCCGAAAGGGAGAATTACCGCCTCAGAGAAACTATCACCTATTTTAATTTTTTGTTTACGGTTTGAAAGATACGATTTGATCCATGACAAAACAGTACCATCTAGACCAAACCAGTCATGCAAGCAGTCATATAAAAGAGAATGATGCCATCCCATGAAGGAACGAACAGATCTAATGGTTTCCCTGTATGACATATCCTCGGTCTGTTCTGGGGTATCATTTGAATGAGATAACTGACCCTCTTCTTCTCCGGAACCGGAATTAGAGTCTGACTGGTCCATAGGGTCATCAGAGAATTGTCCATAATGTTCAATGTCTGTATCCGGTGGGAAAGCACAAGCTCCGGTAGAGGGCTGCCCGTGACCGGTATGCAGAGAAGTAGTTGAAGGATGGACGGTACTGCCTGTGACGACATCAGGATCTGAAGCAAACCGGCTAGAATCACCCTTTTTTGTAGCCGGCTGTTTGGCAGACTCCGGACCGGTGCTGGCAACAACAGGGGGTGAATGAGAACATCCCTTGGCAGAAGATTGCTTCCGGACCGGTGATGGAGACCGGTCCCGTTTCTTCTCAGACTTGGGGTCAGGATTACGACCCGGTGGTTTAGATGGTTTATAGTCATGATCTGGTTTGTTGTGCTTTCTTGATTTAGGAGTCTTTTTCTTCTTATCTTTATCATCAACTTTATGCTGCTTTGCAGCAACCTCAACAACTACCGGAACCTCAACCGGACCGGTGGGACGGGTAGCTGGAGGTACAAAAGGGGTTTTTGAAATTAAAGCCTGAGAGTCAATGGGCTTGACTGCTGACACTGGAGTTGAAAAAAACGTTACCTCTGGATAGCAGAGCGTCCATCCGGGCAAACTGCTCAGCCCATTTATCAGAGATGGCTAGCAACTGGTCTGAAGTAACATAGTTTGGAGTTGGAGCAGTTGAAGTACAAGATGCTATTGTCGACAGAAGTGAACTAGCAGGCTGCGCAGAGGGCTGCGCAGAAGTACCACTTATGGGTTGAAATGTAGGCTCATTATCCACTGGACTGAGAATTGTCACGTCCTTAGGGGACACCAATAAACCTGCATTTTTGTCCTTTCGAATTCTATAAGTGGGTGTAACAAGTAACTCACGTTGAGATTCTGAGAACCTATCCCAAACAGCACAAGGTTTCTTTAATACACAGTCATCTTCTCCAACTAGTTTATCGCGACACCTCGCGCACTTGTGCAAATCAAAGCTGGCCATAACATGGCTGCATGAACCCCTTCGTTGTCCTTTTTCATCTCCTGGAGATGCCATGACACTTAATAAACACAACTTCCACAAATATTTTCACCAAACTGTAGTTAGCATATATAAAAAATTACAAATAAAAGTTTCTCTTAAACTTAAAGCGTTCCTTCATGCGCCAAACAAAAAGAGGAAGAGCGCATGTGCGCGCATGCGCACCACACCGGCAGGGAGGCTATACAGCCACCTGGCGAATGAACAGGACACTACCGGTCCCGGCCAGAGCCCAGCTCAGGACATTTATTTCTAACGTTTGGCGAATGCATCTGTCCACTAGGTAAGATGTATTAACGCAATAAAAACATACTTTAAGAAAATACTGCAAATGCAATAGTTTTCGAGTTACAACTGATTTACTCAACAGTGAGAATGTCAAAGTAGCTTTTTCTCAGCTATGCAATCAGTTAAAGGGCAGTAATTTTAATATGGTATAGCTCACGCAAAAGTTGGTGAATAACATGTTTAAAGAAATATTGTAAATGAAGTAGTTTTCAAGTTACAACTGATTAACTGAACAGTGAAAATCTAAAAGTAGCTATTGTTCAGCTATGCCATGAAGTACAGGTCTACAATTCCAATTGGACTTTTTTTATAGCACTTAATATCCCCATACAAGAGGAATCTAAGGCGCAACAAAACCAAAAAAAGCAGTAGACCAAATTTCAATATCCAGAGACAGAAGAGGGGTCAGGCACCACGGAGAACACCAGGGGATGATCTAGGCTAAGGTGAATATGTTTTGGTGAACAGGTAGGTTTTAAGCTGAAAGAGGCCAAGGATGGAGAGGCACGAATCTCATCTGGAAGACCATTCCAAACAGTTGGAGCATCAAAAGCAAAACTATTACCAAACTGCTTGACAGATTTATGAACAGAAGGGTAGAACTTTGGAATGACAAGGAAATTGCCACCACTTTGGCTGAGCCTGGTGCTATAAGAACTGCTGTAGGAAGAAAGATATGAGGCAAAATACCTAGGAAAACCTGTGTGAAGAAACTTGTAAACAAGTGTGGCTGTCTTATACACCATGCACTGCTCAACAACAAGCCAATGCAATTTCTTAAGCACAGGAGTTATACTGGTGTATCGACTGGTGTTAGATACAATTCTGGCTGCACTCTTTTGGATGCACTGTAATTTACATAGATTGAACTTGGAGACATTCAGAACATGCTTAGACAAGGAAAAATCTGAATCAAACCACACGCCCAAATTTCTGACTGAATCAACAGGGCTGAGTGGTCTGTCCAAGATATCAATTGGAAAACAAGCTTTCAACTTGTTCCTCTGTCTCTTTGAACCAAAGATGATAAACTCAGTCTTGTCAGGATTCAATTTGAGCTTGCTAGTAGACATCCACTCTTCATTTAGGCACCTGTTCAATTGTTCAAATGCAGCAGATGCATTCTTCTGGGATAAATGCACATAAACTGTCATCTGCATAAAAATGAAACTTTATTTCTTTATATTTACCGATAATCAAACTGAGGACAGAACCTTGGGGAACTCCAAATAGGAGTTTACAAACATCTGACAAAGTAGAACCAATTTTTATTGACTGATAACGGTCTGTTGGGTAGGAAGTGAACCATTTCAAAACAGAGCCACCGACACCAAACCAAATACGGAGGCAACTGAGAAGAGTGGAATGATCTATGGTGTCGAAGGCAGCAGACAAGTCAAGCAATACTAAGGCAGTGGGTTCACCTCTTGACAAAAATAAGTGAACTTCATTTTTTATGGCGAGAAGAGCTGTTTCTGTTGAGTGACCTGCTGAAACTGAGGCCAGATACAGGGTGATAATTCTTGAGGTCATCTGAAGGAAGATTTGCCTTTTTAATAAGAGGAGTGACTACAGCAGTTCTGAAAGCATCAGGGACACATCCCTCCATGAGGGAGCAATTGGCCAGCTTAGTAAGAGATGGTAGAAATATATCAATGCATTCCTTGATAAAAAATATCAGCCAAGGGTCTAACAGGCAGGATTTGTTGGTGATGTTTTAATTATTTTACCAACAGCATCTTCAGAAACTTCGCTAAAGAGAGTAATTTTTGGAGGATCTGATGGAGGGTGAACCTCGTTTTCAGTGCCAGAGGGAATGAAAGTATCACGCCATAGTTTTCTAAGAGTCATGACTGTTGTCTGAAATCAGTTTGCTGTAATAGTCTGACTTATCCTTGTTTACAAGTGCATTACACCGAGCAATATGAAAGTATATTTTCTTGATTTTGTTCAAGAAAAAGGAGGCAAACTGGTCAACCAATGACTTTTCAGATTCATGCAATGGAAGTGTCGCATCAGAGACCCTGTTCAAGGGTTTATGCAGCTCACGCCATAGTTTTCTAAGAGTCATGACTGTTGTCTGAAATCAGTTTGCTGTAATAGTCTGACTTATCCTTGTTTACAAGTGCATTACACCGAGCAATATGAAGACAAAGCTGACTTCTGTTCAGTGGATTTTTGGCCCTACGCCAAGTTCTCTCAAATTGGCGCCTAAGGGACTTTCCATGTCAATAAGCATCAGACATCCAATCAGCAGAATCTTTCTATGTCAGTCTACATACGAGAGGTGCATGCCTGTCAAGAACATTGCCTAAATCATGTACATATTATTCATAAAGATCAGCTACAGCATCAGCAGGGGATTTGACGAAGGAAGTATTTTTTAGATCTGAGTGGAAGTCAGAAATGTGGATACGGTGGTACCTTCTATACTAAACTTTACTTGGAATGAGAGCCACTTGATGAGGGAAGGCAACTGAACATTTGACTAAGGCATAATCAGATACAAAATAAAAAAATTTGACATCAACAATAGTATCCTGATCACTGGGAGATGGGATGAGGTCCAATATGTGACCACGCAGATGATTAGGTTGATTGACCAACTGTTTCAGATCACACGAATCAAGAAAGGTCATAAATTTATGACCATCACCAACTGGAACATCAACATGAATGTTGAAGTCACCATAGATATAATATAATGAGTTAATAGATGACAGGAAACCAACAAATGACATGAATTCTTCTAGAAAGTTCCCGGTACATGATCCTGGAGGGAAGCAACAATGAACGGCCATGAAGCCCGATTGACACCACCATATTCTCAAATGACTGGTAGAAAGGAGATTCAATTTTATGTGGTCTGCAGGAGGATCTAATGAAAAAACCAACAATACCACCAATACCTGAGGGACGAGGCCTGTGAGGAAAAATAAAATCAGGAGGAGTTATAGTCCCTAAAAAGCTATCTGAATCAAAGGGACGAATATGGGTCTCTGTAAGGCAGAGAAAGTCAAGGTTATTTGAAGCATACCATATCAGCTAGGAGAGGACCCTTATTCCTTACGGATCTGGCATTCAAAACACCAAGTGTGAGAGGACCAGGGTTGAGGGACACATTTTCCAGTAGCAGCAACAGTAAAGGCCCTCTTCTATTGACCATGGTTGAAAATTTTCGACAAGAATAAGCGAAAAATATTTTGAAATTCTAATCAAAGGGGGACATGATGTATTGGATAATCTAGTGTTGAACCACTCATACCTGTGCACCAGTATAATTGTAAACAGTGCCATAAAGAGTAATACCTGAAGACTAAACATGAGTGGTGGGATTGTTCAAGAGTAAGAAGACCTAAATTTCACTATGTCATAGCTGACCCATAAGTACGTGAACAGCATATTTAAACAGAATACTCTAAATGCAATAGTTTTCAAGTTACATCTGATTTACTCAACACTGAGAACTTGAAAGTAGCTCTTGCTCCGCTATGCCATGACCTACAGGTCTGCCAATTCACTATGTTATAGCTGACCCAAAAGTACATGAAAACATATTAAACAAAATACTCTAAATGCAATAGTTTTGAAGATACAAGCAATTTAGTCAACAGTGATAACCTGAAAGTAGCTATTATTTGGCTATGCACTGAGTTACGGGTCTGCAATTTTACTATGTTATAGCTGACCCAAAAGTGGCTGAATAACATATTTATACAAAATTCTCTAAATACAATAGTTTTTGAGTTACAAGTGATTTTACTCATTATGAAAGGTACTGAAAAATCAGAAAGTAGTTATATTACTCACTTAGCTATTGGAATAGAGACCCAAGCTATTCACCATGTTTTAGCTATGGAAAAAGTAGCTGAAATACATATTTTAACAAAATACTCTAAATGCAATAATTTTCAAGTTGCAGTTATAGGTGATTTAGTGCATTATTTCATGAATTTTAATGCATTAAAAATTATTTCAAAAATTCATAAGAAAATTAAGAAATAATTAAGATAGATCCAGGTCTGATACTCACACTAGGGAATCTACTTGTCATCTAGTACATATATGTGCAAGATATGAGAGACATCCCTGCAATAGTCCATGAGAAAACTAGAAATAGGACGCCCTGTTGATAGTAGATGCGAATAGAAACAGGATAGCATAGAAGAACACACATTATCATGTGTAATGTCCACCCCATGAACCTTTTGCCAAAATTGTACAGTAGTCTTACAAGACCCTGTTTCATTTGTAAAATATATCAATGATGCTTAAATATTTATTAGTGTAGACGTAAATTATTTCAGCTTCATGCCTTTTTGCATTGGTTGGGTGGAAAATTTTGACGAAATCACTCTATCTTGCACGGTTAAGAAGATAGAAGCAAATTCCTGTTTTTCTATTTTTGGCAAAAATTCGAAAAATCAAAATGGCCGTCATTTTTGGGGAGGGGAAAATTTTTTTTAAATTGCAGAGTACATTCCTTAGATACCCTGTGGGTCGAAAATTTCGACGAAATCGCTCTATCTCGCACAGTTAAGGAGATAGAAGCAAATTTGTGTTTTGCCATTTTGGGCAAAAATTTGAAAATTCAAAATGGCCGCCATTTTTGGGGAGGGGAAAATTTTTTGAAAATTGCCAAGAATACAATGCTCAGATACCCTGTGGGTCGAAAGTTTCGACGAAATCGCTCTATCTCGCACGGTTAAGGAGATAGAAGCAAATTTGTGTTTTGCCATTTTTGGCAAAAATTCGAAAAATCAAAATGGCCGCCATTTTTGGGGAGGGGAAAATTTTTTTAAAATTGCAAAGATTACATTCCTTAGATACCCTGTGGGTCGAAAATTTCGACGAAATCGCTCTATCTCGCACGGTTAAGGAGATAGAAGGAAATTTGTGTTTTGCCATTTTTGGCAAAAATTCGAAAATTCAAAATGGCTGCCATTTTTGGGGAGGGGAAAATTTTTTGAATGCCAAGAATACAATTCTCAGATACCCTGTGGGTCGAAAATTTCGACGAAATCGCTCTATCTCGCACGGTTAGAAGCAAATATGTGTTTTGCCATTTTTGGCAAAAATTCGAAAAATCAAAATGGCCGCCATTTTTGGGGAGGGGAAAATTTTTTGAAAATTGCAGAGTATAATCCTTAGATACCCTGTGGGTTGAAAATTTCGACGAAATCGTTCTATCTCGTACGGTTAAGGAGATAGAAGCAAATTTGTGTTTTGCCATTTTTGGCAAAAATTCGAAAATTCAAAATGGCCGCCATTTTTGGGGAGGGGAAAATTTTTTGAAAATTGCCAAGAATACAATGCTCAGATACCCTGTGGGTCGAAAATTTCGACGAAATCGCTCTATCTCGCATGGTTAGAAGCAAATATGTGTTTTGCCATTGTTGGCAAAAATTCGAAAAATCAAAATGGCCGCCATTTTTGGGGAGGGGAAAATTTTTTGAAAATTGCCAAGAATACAATGGTCAGATACCCTGTGGGTCGAAAATTTCGACGAAATCGCTCTATCTCGCACGGTTAAGGAGATAGAAGCAAATTTGTGTTTTGCCATTTTTGGCAAAAATTTGAAAATTCAAAATGGCCGCCATTTTTGGGGAGGGGAAAATTTTTTGAAAATTGCAAAGATTACATTCTTTAGATACCCTGTGGGTCGAAAATTTCGACGAAATCGCTCTATCTCGCACGGTTAAGGAGATAGAAGCAAATATGTGTTTTGCCATTTTTGGCAAAAATTTGAAAATTCAAAATGGCCGCCATTTTTGGGGAGGGGAAAATTTTTTGAAAATTGCGAAGAGTACATTCCTTAGATACCCTGTGGGTTGAAAATTTCGACGAAATCGCTCTATCTCGCACGGTTAAGGAGATATGAGCACATTTGCCTTTTTCAGTATTCAAAATAGCTAATTACTCATTTATTTAATTAATTACTCACTCATCTATGAAGCAATTCCCCCCAAAAGCAATCCCATACAAGCTATTAACCCAATGAACCTCCATACCAAATTTCAGAAAGCTAGGCTTAATAGCATTCCTTAAAATGTCTGGAAACCAAAGAGCTACTCAAAAGTAGCAAAGTAGCTATTACTCAGTTAGCTACAGAGCTATCATCACCAAAAGCAATCCCATACAAGCTATTAACCCAATAAACCTGCATGCCAAATTTGGTAAAGATAGGATAAGAACTGTTGCCTAAAATGTCTGGAAACCAAGTGGGACGCCGGACACCGGACGCCGGACGGCGGAAAAAGCAAAAATAATATGTCCACCCCCCAGTGGGGTGGACATAATTCTGATAAAGTGTTGAAATTTTCGCACTTTTGGTGGGGGTACCTCCCTTGTAATGTCTCTAGCAAACAGATGAACAGACAGATTTGCATGCCTTGAACAGTTTTTCATCTGCGATAGATAAGGTATCTTTTAAACAAGCATTCTGACGCATGGATTTATCTCCCGCCGTATAAATAAGATGTACTAAAGATAGTGGAATATAAATTTTCTTGTGAGATGGAGGCACATGTAGAAGTGACAAGTTTAATGTTTGATTGCAATACTTTTAAAGACAAAAGGCATTGATTCATTTTAGTAGCTATTACTCTGCCATCCAAAGAGCTACAGTTCTACAACTTTAATATGCAGTAGATCACCCAAAAGTAGGTGAATGACTTATTTAGAAGAAATTGCCTACCTGTAATACTTTTACAGATAAAAGACATTTACTCATTTTAGTAGCTATTACTCAGCTATCCAAAGAGCTACAGTTCTGCAACTTCACTATGTGGTAGATCACCCAAAAGTAGGTAAATGACTTATTTAGAAGGAATTGCCTACCTGTAATACTTTTAGAGATAAAAGACATGTACTCATTTTAGTAGCTATTATTCAGCTATCCAAAGAGCTACAGTTCTGCAACTTCACTATGTGGTAGATCACCCACAAGTAGGTGAATGACTTATTTAGAAGGAATTGCCTACCTGTAATACTTTTAGAGATAAAAGACATTTATTCATTTTAGTAGCTATTACTCAGCTATCCAAAGAGCTACAGTTCTGCAACTTCAGTATGTGGTAGATCACCCAAAAGTATGTGAATGACTTATTAGAACTAGACCAATGACGCTTCTGTGGCCAGATGCAAAATGTATCCACCGGCAAAGGCAAAAGTAGCTATTACCCAGCCATAGCATGAGCTAGAAGTCTGAAATTTTTATTATGTTATAGCTGACCCAAAAGTAGGTGAATAATATATTTGCACAAAATTCTCTAAATCCAATAGTTTTCACGTTACAATTGATTTTACTCATGATGGAAGTTAGTAAAAAGTCCAAAAGTAGCTATTACTCACTTAGCTATTGAGATAGACACCCAAGTTACTCACCATGTTGTTGCTATTGAAAAAGTAGGTGAATATCATATTTTAACAAAATGCTCTAAATGCAATACTTTTCAAGTTATAAATGATGTAGTGTTGAGTAAGAACTTCAAAGTAGCTATTACTCAGCTATGCTATGAGCCACAGGTCTGGAACTTAACTATGTTATAGCTGCTTCAAAATAGGTGAATAACATATTGCAACTAAATAATGTAAATGCAAGAGTATTCAAGTTATAAGTGATTTACCCAACAGTGATAACCTAAAAGTAGCTATTACTCAGCTATGCAATGAGCTACAGGTCTGAAATTTTACTATGTTATAGCTGACCCAAAAGTAGATGAATAACATATTTGCATAAAATTCTGTAAATACAACAGTTTTCAAGTTACAAGTGATTTTACTCATGATGGAAGTTAGTGAAAAAGCCAAAAGTAGCTATTACTCAGCTATTGAGATAGACACCCAAGTTACTCACCATGCTGTAGCTATGGAAAAAGTAGCTGAATAACATATTTTAACAAAGTGCTCTAAATGCAATACTTTTCAAGTATAATTGATTTAGGGCATGATTTCATTACTTTTAATGAATAAAAAATTATTTTAAAAAGTCATAAAAAAACTTTAGCATGTGAAAGCTCTCCAAAATGTAGGTGAATGAGTTATTTGAGAAATACTGGCTATCTGCAATACTTTTAGACATAATTAGCATGTACTCATTTTGAGTAGGTGAGTAATTAACTATGGGTCTGAAACTTCAAGCGAAAGCTCTCCCAAAGGAAGGTGAATGAGTTAGTTGAGAAAAATTGGCTATCTGCAGTACTTTTAGAGATAATTCGCATTAACTCATTTTGAGTAGGTGAGTAATTAGCTATGGGTCTGAAACTTCACCATGTGAAAGCTCTTCCAAAAGTTGGTGAATGAGTTATTTGAGAAAAATTGGCTATCTGCAGTACCTTTAGAGATAATTCATATTTACTCATTTTGAGTAGGTGAGTAATTAGCTGTGGGTCTAAAACTTCACCAAGTGAAAGCTCTTCCCAAAGTAGGTGAATGAGTTATTTGAGAAAAACTGGCTATCTGCAATACTTTTACAGATAATTAGCATTAACTCATTTTGATTAGGTGAGTACTTAGCTACAGGTCTGAAACTTCACCAAGTGAAAGCTCTCCCAAAAGTAGGTGAATGAGTTAGTTGAGAAAAATTGGCTATCTGCAGTACTTTTAGAGATAATTCGCATTTACTCATTTTGAGTAGGTGAGTAATTAGCTATGGGTCTGAAACTTCACCAAGTGAAAGCTCTTCCAAAAGTAGGTGAATGAGTTATTTGAGAAAAATTGGCTATCTGCAGTACTTTTAGAGATAATTCATATTTACTCCTTTTGAGTAGGTGAGTAATTAGCTATGGGTCTAAAACTTCACCAAGTGAAAGCTCTTCCCAAAGTAGGTGAATGAGTTACTTGAGAAAAATTGGCTATCTGCAATACTTTCAGAGATAATTAGCATTTACTCATTTTGATTAGGTGAGTAATTAGCTACAGGTCTGAAACTTCACCAAGTGAAAGCTCTCCCAAAAGTAGGTGAAGGAGTTATTTGAGAAAAATTGGCTATCTGCAATACTTTTAGAGATAATTCACATTTACTCATTTTGAGTAGGTGAGTAATTAGCTGTCGGTCTGAAATTCACCATGTGAAAGCTCTTCCAAAAGTTGGTGAATCAGTTAGTTGAGAAAAATTGGCTATCTGCAGTACTTTTAGAGATAATTCGTATTTACTCATTTTGAGCAGGTGAGTAATTAGCTATGGGTCTGAAACTTTACCAAGTGAAAGCTCTTCCCAAAGTAGGTGAATGAGTTATTTGAGAAAAATTGGCTATCTGCAGTACTTTTAGATATAATTCGTATTTACTCGTTTTGAGTAGGTGAGTAATTAGCTATGGGTCTGAAACTTCACCAAGTGAAAGCTCTTCCAAAAGTAGGTGAATGAGTTATTTGAGAAAAATTGGCTATCTGCAGTACTTTTAGATATAATTCACATTTACTCATTTTGAGTAGGTGAGTAATTAGCTATGGGTCTGAAACTTCACCAAGTGAAAGCTCTCCCAAAAGTAGGTGAATGAGTTATTTGAGAAAAATTGGCTATCTGCAGTACTTTTAGAGATATTTCGCATTTACTCATTTTGAGTAGGTGAGTAATAAGCTATGGGTCTGAAACTTCACCAAGTGAAAGCTCTTCCAAAAGTAGGTGAATGAGTTATCTGAGAAAAATTGGCTATCTGCAATACTTTGAGATAATTAGCATTTACTCATTTTGAGTAGGTGAATAATTAGCTATGGGTCTGAAACTTTACCAAGTGAAAGCTCTCCCAAAAGTAGGTGAATGAGGTATTTGAGAAAAATTGGCTCTCTGCAATACTTTTAGAGATAATTAGCATTTACTCATTTTAAGTAGGTGAGTAATTAGCTATGGGTCTGAAACTTTACCATGTGAAATTGAAAATTTCATGTTTCAACAGAAACCCTTCTACTACACTGTGGGTCCAAAACTTGCTCGAAATCGCTCTGACAGTTTCAGAGATATTTGCCATTTTTCATTTTCCGCAAAAATTCAAGCTGGCCACCAAAAGTTGTAAACTTTGAAATTTGAAACTTTACTATGTGATAGCTTACCAAAAAGTAGATGGACAACATATTTGAAAAGATTTCCCTAACTTTAATACTTTTGAAGATATTTGACATTTACTTCTTCTGTTATTTAGCTACAAATGAGAAAATAGTTATTACTCACTTAAGGCATGCAACAGAACTCCAAACTATGGACCATCTTATAGCTAAGGACAAAGTAGCTGAACAACATATTTTAGGAAAACACTCTAACTGCAATAATTTTGGAGTTACAATGGCTTTACTCAAGCTACAGATGAGAAAATAGCTATTACTCACTTATGGCATGCACCAGAACCCCAAACTATGGACCATCTTATAGCTAAGGACAAAGTAGCTGAACAACATATTTTAGGAAAACACTGTAACTGCAATAATTTTGGAGTTACAATGGCTTTACTCAACAGTCAGAATTTCAAAGTAGCTATTACTCAGCTATCCAAGGTGCAACAGATCTGAAACTTTACTATGTGATAGCTTACCAAAAAGTAGATGGATAACATATAGAAAAGATTTCTGTAACTCTAATACTTTTAAAGATATTTGACATTTACTCCTCCTGTTATTTAGCTACAAATGAGAAAATAGCTATTACTCACTTATGGCATGCAATAGAACCCTAAACTATGTACCATCTTACAGCTAAGGACAAAGTAGCTGAACAACATATTTTAGGAAAACACTCTAACTGCAATAGTTTTGGAGTTACAATGGCTTTACTCAACAGTCAGAATTTCAAAGTAGCTATTACTCAGCTATCCAAGGTGCAACAGGTCTGAAACTTTACCATGTGATAGCTTACCAAAAAGTAGATGGATAACATATTTGAAAAGATTTCCCTAACTTTAATACTTTTGAAGATATTTGACATTTACTCCTTTTGTTATTTAGCTACAAATGAGAAAATAGCTATTACTCACTTATGGCATGCAATAGAACCCTAAACTATATACCATCTTATAGCTAAGGACAAAGTAGCCGAACAACATATTTTAGGAAAACAGTCTAACTGCAATAATTTTGGAGTTACAATGGCTTTACTCAACAGTCAGAATTTCAAAGTAGCTATTACTCAGCTATCCAAGGTGCAACAGGTCTGAAACTTTACTATGTGATAGCTTACCAAAAAGTAGATGAATAACTTTTTGAAAAGATTTCCCTAACTTTAATACTTTTGAAGCTATTTGACATTTACTTCTTCTGTTATTTAGCTACAAATGAGAAAATAGCTATTACTCACTTACGGCATGCAATAGAACCCCAAACTATGTACCATCTTATAGCTAAGGACAAAGTAGCTGAACAACATATTTTAGGGAAACACTCTAACTGCAATGGTTTTGGAGTTACAATGGCTTTACTCAACAATCAGAATTTCAAAGTAGCTATTACTCAGCTATCCAAGGTGCAACAGGTCTGAAACTTTACTATGTGATAGCTTACCAAAAAGTAGTTGAACAACATATTTGAAAAGATTTCCCTAACTTTAATACTTTTGAAGATATTTGACATTTACTTCTTCTGTTATTTAGCTACAAATGAGAAAATAGCTATTAATCACTAATAGCATGCAATAGAACCCCAAACTATGTACCATCTTATAGCTAAGGAAAAAGTAGCTGAACAACATATTTTAGGGAAACACTCTAACTGCAATGGTTTTGGAGTTACAATGGCTTTACTCAACAATCAGAATTTCAAAGTAGCTATTGCTCAGCTATCCAAGGTGCAACAGGTCTGAAACTTTACTATGTGATAGCTTACCAAAAAGTAGATGAACAACATATTTGAAAAGATTTCTGTAACTCTAATACTTTGGAAGATATTTGACATTTACTCCTTTTGTTATTTAGCTACTAATGAGAAAATAGCTATTACTCACTTATGGCATGCAATGGGACCCCAAACTATGTACCATCTTATAGCTAAGGACAAAGTAGCTGAACAACATATTTGGCTTTACTCAACAGTCAATGGCTTTACTCAACAGTCAGAATTTCAAAGTAGCTATTACTCAGCTATCCAAGGTGCAACAGGTCTGAAACTTTACCATGTGATAGCTTACCAAAAAGTAGATGGATAACATATTTGCAAAGATTTCCCTAACTTTAATACTTTTGAAGATATTTGACATTTACTCCTTTTGTTATTTAGCTACAAATGAGAAAATAGCTATTACTCACTTATGGCATGCAATAGAACCCTAAACTATATACCATCTTATAGCTAAGGACAAAGTAGCCGAACAACATATTTTAGGAAAACAGTCTAACTGCAATAATTTTGGAGTTACAATGGCTTTACTCAACAGTCAGAATTTCAAAGTAGCTATTACTCAGCTATCCAAGGTGCAACAGGTCTGAAACTTTACTATGTGATAGCTTACCAAAAAGTAGATGAATAACATATTTGAAAAGATTTCCCTAACTTTAATACTTTTGAAGATATTTGACATTTACTTCTTCTGTTATTTAGCTACAAATGAGAAAATAGCTATTACTCACTTACGGCATGCAATAGAACTCCAAACTATGTACCATCTTATAGCTAAGGACAAAGTAGCTGAACAACATATTTTAGGGAAACACTCTAACTGCAATGGTTTTGGAGTTACAATGGCTTTACTCAACAATCAGAATTTCAAAGTAGCTATTACTCAGCTATCCAAGGTGCAACAGGTCTGAAACTTTACTATGTGATAGCTTACCAAAAAGTAGATGAACAACATATTTGAAAAGATTTCCCTAACTTTAATACTTTTGAAGATATTTGACATTTACTTCTTCTGTTATTTAGCTACAAATGAGAAAATAGCTATTAATCACTAATAGCATGCAATAGAACCCCAAACTATGTACCATCTTATAGCTAAGGAAAAAGTAGCTGAACAACATATTTTAGGGAAACACTCTAACTGCAATGGTTTTGGAGTTACAATGGCTTTACTCAACAATCAGAATTTCAAAGTAGCTATTGCTTAGCTATCCAAGGTGCAACAGGTCTGAAACTTTACTATGTGATAGCTTACCAAAAAGTAGATGAACAACATATTTGAAAAGATTTCTGTAACTCTAATACTTTGGAAGATATTTGACATTTACTCCTTTTGTTATTTAGCTACAAATGAGAAAATAGCTATTACTCACTTATGGCATGCAATGGGACCCCAAAATATGTACCATCTTATAGCTAAGGACAAAGTAGCTGAACAACATATTTGGCTTTACTCAACAGTCAATGGCTTTACTCAACAGTCAGAATTTCAAAGTAGCTATTACTCAGCTATCCAAGGTGCAACAGGTCTGAAACTTTACTATGTGATAGCTTACCAAAAAGTAGATGAACAACATATTTGAAAAGATTTCCCTAACTTTAATACTTTTGAAGATATTTGACATTTACTTCTTCTGTTATTTAGCTACAAATGAGAAAATAGCTATTAATCACTAATAGCATGCAATAGAACCCCAAACTATGTACCATCTTATAGCTAAGGAAAAAGTAGCTGAACAACATATTTTAGGGAAACACTCTAACTGCAATGGTTTTGGAGTTACAATGGCTTTACTCAACAATCAGAATTTCAAAGTAGCTATTGCTTAGCTATCCAAGGTGCAACAGGTCTGAAACTTTACTATGTGATAGCTTACCAAAAAGTAGATGAACAACATATTTGAAAAGATTTCTGTAACTCTAATACTTTGGAAGATATTTGACATTTACTCCTTTTGTTATTTAGCTACAAATGAGAAAATAGCTATTACTCACTTATGGCATGCAATGGGACCCCAAAATATGTACCATCTTATAGCTAAGGACAAAGTAGCTGAACAACATATTTGGCTTTACTCAACAGTCAATGGCTTTACTCAACAGTCAGAATTTCAAAGTAGCTATTACTCAGCTATCCAAGGTGCAACAGGTCTGAAACTTTACCATGTGATAGCTTACCAAAAAGTAGATGGATAACATATTTGAAAAGATTTCCCTAACTTTAATACTTTTGAAGATATTTGACATTTACTCCTTTTGTTATTTAGCTACAAATGAGAAAATAGCTATTATTCACTTATGGCATGCAATAGAACCCTAAACTATATACCATCTTATAGCTAAGGACAAAGTAGCCGAACAACATATTTTAGGAAAACAGTCTAACTGCAATAATTTTGGAGTTACAATGGCTTTACTCAACAGTCAGAATTTCAAAGTAGCTATTACTCAGCTATCCAAGGTGCAACAGGTCTGAAACTTTACTATGTGATAGCTTACCAAAAAGTAGATGAATAACATATATGAAAAGATTTCCCTAACTTTAATACTTTTGAAGATATTTGACATTTACTTCTTCTGTTATTTAGCTACAAATGAGAAAATAGCTATTACTCACTTACGGCATGCAATAGAACCCCAAACTATGTACCATCTTATAGCTAAGGACAAAGTAGCTGAACAACATATTTTAGGGAAACACTCTAACTGCAATGGTTTTGGAGTTACAATGGCTTTACTCAACAATCAGAATTTCAAAGTAGCTATTACTCAGCTATCCAAGGTGCAACAGGTCTGAAACTTTACTATGTGATAGCTTACCAAAAAGTAGATGAACAACATATTTGAAAAGATTTCCCTAACTTTAATACTTTTGAAGATATTTGACATTTACTTCTTCTGTTATTTAGCTACAAATGAGAAAATAGCTATTAATCACTAATAGCATGCAATAGAACCCCAAACTATGTACCATCTTATAGCTAAGGAAAAAGTAGCTGAACAACATATTTTAGGGAAACACTCTAACTGCAATGGTTTTGGAGTTACAATGGCTTTACTCAACAATCAGAATTTCAAAGTAGCTATTGCTTAGCTATCCAAGGTGCAACAGGTCTGAAACTTTACTATGTGATAGCTTACCAAAAAGTAGATGAACAACATATTTGAAAAGATTTCTGTAACTCTAATACTTTGGAAGATATTTGACATTTACTCCTTTTGTTATTTAGCTACAAATGAGAAAATAGCTATTACTCACTTATGGCATGCAATGGGACCCCAAAATATGTACCATCTTATAGCTAAGGACAAAGTAGCTGAACAACATATTTGGCTTTACTCAACAGTCAATGGCTTTACTCAACAGTCAGAATTTCAAAGTAGCTATTACTCAGCTATCCAAGGTGCAACAGGTCTGAAACTTTACCATGTGATAGCTTACCAAAAAGTAGATGGATAACATATTTGAAAAGATTTCCCTAACTTTAATACTTTTGAAGATATTTGACATTTACTCCTTTTGTTATTTAGCTACAAATGAGAAAATAGCTATTACTCACTTATGGCATGCAATAGAACCCTAAACTATATACCATCTTATAGCTAAGGACAAAGTAGCCGAACAACATATTTTAGGAAAACAGTCTAACTGCAATAATTTTGGAGTTACAATGGCTTTACTCAACAGTCAGAATTTCAAAGTAGCTATTACTCAGCTATCCAAGGTGCAACAGGTCTGAAACTTTACTATGTGATAGCTTACCAAAAAGTAGATGAATAACATATATGAAAAGATTTCCCTAACTTTAATACTTTTGAAGATATTTGACATTTACTTCTTCTGTTATTTAGCTACAAATGAGAAAATAGCTATTACTCACTTACGGCATGCAATAGAACCCCAAACTATGTACCATCTTATAGCTAAGGACAAAGTAGCTGAACAACATATTTTAGGGAAACACTCTAACTGCAATGGTTTTAGAGTTACAATGGCTTTACTCAACAATCAGAATTTCAAAGTAGCTATTACTCAGCTATCCAAGGTGCAACAGGTCTGAAACTTTACCATGTGATAGCTTACCAAAAAGTAGATGAACAACATATTTGAAAAGATTTCCCTAACTTTAATACTTTTGAAGATATTTGACATTTACTTCTTCTGTTATTTAGCTACAAATGAGAAAATAGCTATTAATCACTAATAGCATGCAATAGAACCCCAAACTATGTACCATCTTATAGCTAAGGAAAAAGTAGCTGAACAACATATTTTAGGAAAACACTCTAACTGCAATGGTTTTGGAGTTACAATGGCTTTACTCAACAATCAGAATTTCAAAGTAGCTATTGCTCAGCTATCCAAGGTGCAACAGGTCTGAAACTTTACTATGTGATAGCTTACCAAAAAGTAGATGAACAACATATTTGAAAAGATTTCTGTAACTCTAATACTTTGGAAGATATTTGACATTTACTCCTTTTGTTATTTAGCTACAAATGAGAAAATAGCTATTACTCACTTATGCAATGCAATGGGACCCCAAACTATGTACCATCTTATAGCTAAGGACAAAGTAGCTGAACAACATATTTGAAGAAAAAGTTGTTTCTGCAATAGTTTTTGAGTTATGAGCCCTTTACTCCAAGTAGCTAAGATAGCTATTACTCACTTATCGTTAGGCCTAAGTCCATAAAACCAAAAAAATTTCGAGGGCGTGAAAATTCATTGGGACAATTAATTTACAAAAAATCTGTAGCTGTAGTAGTTTTGGAGGAATCTGCGTGACTAACTAACACACGCACGCACGCACGCACGCACACACAGGCATCATTTCATAATCTCCCTCCCGGGCTAAAGCCCGGCGGGAGATAAAAAAACAGCATGTCTCTAGGCCTTGTAGTTTTGGAGAAGTTGTTCATGCAGACGCGTACGTGTACACCAACGCCACAGAGTGATGACATAATGTCAGTTGACTAATAAATCAGCTGACAAAAAAGACTCGTAAAATGGGATAGTTTAGAAATGGATAATCTTATAACTAAAGAAATAAAAGGTCAAATTTATTATTATATTAACAATACAAACAACATTTACATAAAGAACATATCACATTAGCTGTACATTGTGTAGTCATATGTAAACAAGTCAACTTGACAAAATGCTGAGATTGAAAATTATATTATACACAAAAATATTGTAGAAATATAAAAAAAAAACTTCACACTTAAACTACTCTTAAAACTGAAATTTAACATGTCAAAAATAACGAAACATATATAAGTATGACATCCTATACCAGCTATGTCCTGTGCAACTTCTCAACAGATACCCCAAAACAGATACTCCAATTCTTTGGAAGCTTTATACATGTTCAAGTGTATTATGGAACAGAACATACTTGAATATGAAGTATATCAGAGTAAGTACAAGGGTGAACACTATGTCACCTTGGATACTGTGAAGTGTTACATACAAAGCACAACATTAAGCTATATTATAATAATAATAATAACAGAAACATTTGTATGGTGCAGAATGATGAGAATCCTCTGATGCGCTGGAATCCAAAAAGCTACAGTCCTTAAACATACCAAGTTGTAACCCAGCAAGCGCCCGCCAGGAGAGGATTACTATGGTGGTGGGTAAGCTAGTCTAAACAGGTAAATCTTGAGTTGGCTTCTAAACCAACTATCTCCCATTCCACAGGAATTAAAACTTAAAATGTATCACAATTAGTCTACATTTTAGTAAACTTTATCTTTGTTAGTTTCCAAAATATACAAAGTCCAGGTTAACTATATTGACACCGCTTACACTGCACTCCTACAGCCTCAGTGATTTACAAACAGTTGTAATATCCCCCAAGAACTTGAGTACACAACAGGATCCATCTTCTTCCACATTTAAATGTTTTATCAGTCATGGTTAATGTCTGTGCAAGATATCAGTTAATTCCCTTCAACTAATATGGGAAGAAATGAACACCAAAAGATTCTACAAAATGAATTGATGGAGACCCCAAAAATAATTCTTCTTGCCAGCAGACTGAAATAATTGAAAGAACAAACAGTACGTAGATCTCTCTTACCCTTGGAGTTTCTGATAAAAAATTTCTGGGGACACTGAAATAACTAGACCAAGGACGCATCTGTGGCCAGATGCAGGATGTATCCACCGACAAAGGCCAAGTAACATAGTTTAGAAGTTTTCGTTAATAAGCAAGCTGAAAGCACTTTTAAGTTTGGCTACCCTTATTTGATCCTGTAGCAGGGGCCCAAGGTGAAGTCTAACCACATCAAAAGATTCGCAGCCCATGATTTCCTATAAGTCGTTTTCACATTGCAAACCTCTAGGACCAATAATAAGCAGGAGGGGCCCAAGGTCAAATCTGACCACATCAAAAGATTCGCAGCCCATGACTTCCTATAAGTTGTTTTCATATTAATGAGTTATTTGAGAAATACTGGCTATCTGCAATACTTTTAGAGATAATTCGCATTTACTCATTTTGAGTAGGTGAATAATTAGCTACGGGTCTGAAACTTCACCAAGTGAAAGCTCTCTCGAAAGTAGGTGAATGAGTTATTTGAGAAAAATTGGCTATCTACAATACTTTTAGAGATAATTCAAATTTACTCATTTTCAGTAGGCGAGTAATTACCTACGGGTCTGGAACTTCACCATGTGAAAGCTCTCCCAAAAGTAGATGAATGAGTTATTTGATAAAAATTGGATATCTGCAATACTTTTAGAGATAATTAGCATTTACTCATTTTGAGTAGGTGAATAATTAGCTACGGGTCTGAAACTTCACCAAGTGAAAGCTCTCCCAAAAGTAGGTGAAGGAGTTATTTGACAAAAATTGGCTATCTGAAATACTTTTAGAGATAATTTGCATTTACTCATTTTGAGTAGGTGAGTAATTAGCTACGGGTCTGAAACTTCACCAAGTGAAAGCTCTCCCAAAAGTAGGTGAAGGAGGTATTTAACACAAATTGGCCATCTGCAATACTTTTAGAGATAATTTGCATTTACTCATTTTGAGTAGGTGAGTAATTAGCTACAGGTCTGAAACTCCACCAAGTGAAACCTCTCCCAAAAGTAGGTGAATCAGTTATTTGAGAAAAATTGGCTATCTGCAATACTTTTAGAGATAATTCGCATTTACTCATTTTGAGTAGGTGAGTAGTTACCTACAGGTCTGGAACTTCAGCATGTGAAAGCTCTCCAAAAAGTAGGTGTATGAGTTATTTAAAAAAAATTTGCTATCTGCAATACTTTTAGAGAAAATGCAAAATTACTCATTTTAGTGGGCAAGTAATTTAGCCACAGGCCTAATTTAGACATAAAGCCTACCAATAGAATACTGTAGTGCACCCTCTAATATACCTTGCAAACTTGAGAAGGCTAGCTATAATATTTTTTTCGTTAGAGCGGTAACGGTGAAATCTCTGTACACACTGCGGCTATCCAGTGGATACAATGATTTACTCAACAGTGAGAACCTGAAAGTAGATATTGGTAAGCTATGCCATGACATAGAGGTCTGCAATTTCACTCTGTTATGGCTGACCAAAAATTATGCGAATAACATATTTAAACAAAATACTCTAAATGTAATAGTTTTCACATTATAACTGATTTACTCAACAGTGATAACCTCAAAGTAGCTATTACTCAGCTATGCAATGAGCTACATGTCTGATTTTTTTCTATGTTATAGCTGACCCAAAATTAGGTGAACAGCATATTTAAGCAAAATACTGTAAATGCAATAGTTTTCAAGTTACAAGTGATATACTCAATAGTGAGAACCTGAAAATAGCTATTGCTCAGCTATGCCATGAGCTATAGGTCTGTAATTTCACGATGTTATAGCTGACCCAAAAGTAGGTGAACAACATATTTTAACAAAATACTCCAAATGCAATATTTTTCAAGTTACAAGTGATTTACTTAACAGTCAGTACCTGAAAATAGCTATTGCTCAGTTGTGCCATGAGCTACAGGTCTGTAATTTCACTATGTTATAGCTGACCCAAAAGTAGCTGAATAACAGATTTACACAAATTTCTGTAAATGCAATAGTTTTCCAATTACAACTGATTTACTCAACAGTGATAACCTAAAAGTAGCTATTACTCAACTATGCCATGAGCTACAGGTCTGAAATTTTACTATGTTATAGCTGACCCAAAAGTAGCTGAATAACATACAAAATTGTGTAAATGCAATAGTTTTCAAGTTACAAGTTATTACTCACTTAGCTATTGAGACAGACACCCAAGTTACTCACCATGTTGTAGCTATGAAAAAAGTATCTGAATAACATATTTTAACAAAATGCTCTAAATGCAACACTTTTCAAGTTATAAGTGATTTAGTGCATGATTTCATGAATTTTAATGCATTTTAGACATTTTTGTCTACCACAGGCCTAATTTAGACATAAAGCCTACCAAAGAGATAGGGTGGCGAGTCCTCTAGCATACCAAGCCACCTGCCAAATATGAAAGAAATCTGGAAAGAAATGTGGACTGCAGGTCGCTAACAAGCAATATTCCCCATTTTAGACATTTTTGTCTACCACAGGCCTAATTTAGACATAAAGCCTACCAAAAAGATAGGGTGGCGAGTCCTGTAGCATACAAAGTCACCTGCCAAATATGAAAGATATCTGGAAAGAAATGTGGACTATAGGTCGCTAACAAGAAATCTCTGCGGACGAGGGCGTGGACGCGGACGACAACGATGATGAATCCATAGTATCCCCGCTTCGCATCAGGGATACAATTAACGGAAAGTTTTTTACACTATTCTTTTTTTATATGTTAAAATTGTACTAAATACATAACATATATATAGCTACCAATAGATGTAACCTTAAATAATGAGTATTTTGTACTGTAAAAGGTTGCCTAAGCAGTCACTTCTCCAAACTTCACTCTTCCCCTCACTCAATATCTCGCAAACAAAACTAGAAAAATGTTTTTGCTGACAAAAACGAAGCGGCCCTGATGAAAAAGTGCGAAGTAAGCCGTAAAAGATGTAAAGATATGCATCACAAGGAATAGAAAATGTAAAGTTTATTGCATTGTGTATATTACCATATTTAACAAATGAAAGAACGACCACAGCTTGGCAGAAGAGAAATTGTAGGTGTGAAATTTACTTCTCAAAAGAATGTATGTCCGATGCGCGGAAAAAATGCCTCCTGGAAAAAATGCCTCCTAGACAATATGCCTCCTAGGAAATATACCTCCTAGAATGAATGCCTCCTGAATATTTTGTGACCAGGAAAAATACCTCCTAAGAAAAACAAGTTCTTTCAAGTATTATAACACTACAGGTTCACATTACAACTTCAGAGGCATCTTCATTTTTTCCACTTGAGTCTTATAGTCGCCAATGCCTGTCAAAAATTCACAGTCTTTTACCCATTTTTGCTTAGCTATACAAAGGTATGTAAGTTTCTCTTGTAAGGTTTTGCTGGTGCTTCTCACTCTTTTGGCTGGCTGCGTATCCCTGGTTTCCATTATGACAGGTGTCGTGTTTTTCTTGTAATTACATTTCTGCCCCTCCTAGTGCATCTAACTGCGATCAACTCCTTACAGAGGGGATAACCTATGTTGTAATTTGATAAGAATGCATATTGTAAGCCATAAAGGCCACAACTATTTCATCAAGAAACCTCACAGCCATAAATCCTGCTTTTAAACTGGTCCAGAGTACAGCTGAAGGGATATCCTTTCAAGAAGATATTTGTAATTTGTACTTCATGATATTGTATGTTCTGGTTTTGACTGTACATATCTGAAATTAACATGTTTTTGATATTATACGTTATAGGTTTCATATGTAACATGTTTACAAGTTACAAGGCATTTTTTCCTAGTCACAAATATCCAGGAGGCATTCTTTCTAGGAGGCATTCTTTCCAGGAGGCATATTTTTCTGTGAGGCATTTTGTCCAGGAGGGATTTTTTTTCCCGGATTCTGTATGTCCTACATTCTTTGGTAATGTTCTCGGAGAAGAGGTCTCAAGTGAAAGGGTACACTGACCACAGACATTTCTGTTCAAAATGTCATTAGTATCAGACTTAAGTATAAAACACTAATTGAATGCAGTGGACTAAGATGCTTAAGAACTATTGTTTAAAATTACTGATTGTGCTTCAACTAAAAACTTAACAAAACCACTAATAAAATCCAGTGAACCAAAGTGCGTTAGACATTTTGTTCAAAAGTTACTGATTTTGCTTCAGCGTTATTGCTTACAAGAAAAATCAAGTTACAAACAAGTCAAGCTATAGCGCTAGAAAAATGTTACTGGATTTATTGGGAAAGAAAAGTGTAAGTTTATATACTGCAATATTTATGACTGATTTAGCAATTGAAATTAAAAATCTAGGCTTAGGAATAAGAGTAGGAGATCATGATCCATTCCACACTTCAACAAGCATTCTGACGCATGCATTTATCTCCCGCCGTATAAATTAGATGTCCTAAAGATAGTGGAATATAAATTTTCCTGCGAGATGGAGGCACATGTAGAAGTGACAAGTTTAATGTTTGATTGCAATACTTTTAAAGACAAAAGGCATTTACTCATTTTAGTAGCTATTACTTTGCCATCCAAAGAGCTACAGTTCTGCCACTTCATTATGCAGATCAACTCAAAGTAGGGAAGCATGTCTTTAGAAGAAATAGCCTATCTGTACTACTTTTAGAGATACAAGACATTTACTTATTTTAGTGGCTATTACTCTGCCATCTAAAGAGCTACAGTTCTGCAACTTCACTATGTGGTAGATCACCCAAAAGTAGGTGAATGACTTATTTAGAAGAAATTGCCCACCTGTAATACTTTTAGAGACTAGACCAAGGATGCATCTGTGGCCAGATGCAAAATGTATCCACTGGCAAAGGCAAAAGTAGCTATTACTCAGCTATGGCACGAGCTAGAGGTCTGAAATTTTAGTATGTTATAGCTGACCCAAAAGTAGGTGAATAACATATTTGCACAAAATTCTCTAAATGCAATAGTTTTCAAGTTACAAGTGATTTTACTCATGATGGAAGTTAGTGAAAAGCCCAAAAGTAGCTATTACTCACTTAGCTATTCAGATAGACACCCAAGTTACTCACCATGTTGTTGCTACGGAAAAAGTAGGTGAATGACATATTTTAACAAAATGCTCTAAATGTAATACTTTTCAAGTTATAAATGATTTAGTGTTGAGTAAGAACTTCAAAGTAGCTATTACTCCGCTATGCAATGAGCCACAGATCTGGAATTTTACTATGTTATAGCTGCCTCAAAATAGGTGAATAACATACTGAAACTAAATAATGTAAATGCAAAAGTTTTCAAGTTATAAGTGATTTACCCAACAGTGATAACGTAAAAGTAGTTATTATTCAGCTATGCCATGAGCTACAGGTCTGAAATTTTACTATGTTATAGCTGACCCAAAAGTAGCTGCATAATATATTTGCACAAAGTGCTCTAAATGCAGTACTTTTCAAGTTATAATTGATTTAGTGCATGATTTAATTAATTTTAATGTATTAAAATTTATTTTAAAAATTCATAAAAAAACTTAAGCATGTGAAACTTCTCCAAAATGTAGGTGAATGAGTTATTTGAGAAATACTGGCTATCTGCAATACTTTTAGTGATAATAGACATTTACTTATTTTGAGTAGGTGAGTAATTAGCTACAGGTGTGAAACTTCACCAAGTGAAAGCTGTCCCAAAAGTAGGTGAATGACTTATTTGAGAAAAATTGGCTATCTGCAATACTTTTAGAGATAATTAGCATTTACTCATTTTGAGTAGGTGAGTAATTACCTACGGGTCTGGAACTTCACCATGTGAAGGCTATCCGCAATACTTCTAGGGATAATTAGCATTTACTCATTTTGAGTAGGTGAATAATTAGCTACGGGTCTGAAACTTCACCAAGTGATGGCTCTTCCAATAGTAGATGAATGAGTTATTTGAGAAAAATTGGCTATCTGCAATCCTTTTAGAGATAATTAGCATTTACTCATTTTGAGTAGGTGAGTAATTAGCTACAGGTCTGAAACTTCACCAAGTGAAAGCTCTCCCAAAAGTAGGTGAATGAGTTATATGAGAAAAATTGGCTATCCGCAATACTTTTAGAGATAATTAGCATTTACTCATTTTGAGTAGGTGAACAATTAGCTACGGGTCTGAAACTTCACCAAGTGAAAGCTCTCCCAATAGTAGGTGAATGAGTTATTTGAGAAAAATTGGCTATCTGCAATACTTTTAGAGATAATTAGCATTTACTCATTTTGAGTAGGTGAGTAATTAGCTATGGGTCTGAAATTTCACCATGTGAAAGCTCTCCCAAAAGTAGGTGAATGAGTTATCTGAGAAAATTGGCTATCTGCAATACTTTTAGAGATAATTCGTATTTACTCATTTTGAGTAGGTGAGTAATTAGCTACGGATCTGAAACTTCACCATGTGAAAGCTCTTCCAAAAGTACCTGAAGGAGTTATTTGAGAAAAATTGGCTACCTGCAATACTTTTAGAGATAATTAGCATTTACTCATTTTCAGCAGGTGAATAATTAGCTACGGGTCTGAAACTTCACGAAGTGAAAGCTCTTTCAAAAGTAGGTGAATGAGTTATTTGAGAAAAACTGGCTATCTGCAATACTTTTAGAGATAATTAGCATTTACTCATTTTGAGTAGGTGAATAATTAGCTACAGGTCTGAAACTTCACCAAGTGAAAGCTCTCCCAAAAGTAGATGAACGAGTTATTTGAGAAAAGTTGTCTATCTGCAATAATTTTAGAGATGATTCGCATTTACTCATTTTGAGTAGGTGAGTAATTAGCTACGGATCTGAAACTTCACCATGTGAAAGCTCTTCCAAAAGTAGGTGAATGAGTTATTTGAGAAAAATTGGCTATCTGCAATACTTTTACAGATAATTTGCATTTACTCATTTTGAGTAGGTGAATAATTAGCTACAGGTCTGAAACTTCACCAAGTGAAAGCTCTCTCAAAAGTAGGTGAATGAGTTATTTGAGAAAAATTGGCTATCTGCAATACTTTTAGAGATAATTCGCATTTACTCATTTTGAGTAGGTGAGTAATTAGCTACGGGTCTGAAACTTGACCAAGTGAAAGCTCTCCCAAAAGTAGGTGAATGAGTTATTTGAGAAAAATTGGCTATCTGCAATACTTTTAGAGATAATTAGCATTTACTCATTTTGAGTAATTAGCTACGGGTCTGAAACTTGACCATGTGAAAGCTCTTCCAAAAGTAGGTGAATGAGTTGAGAAAAATTGGCTATCTGCAATACTTTTAGAGATAATTCGCATTTACTCATTTTGAGTAGGTGAGTAATTAGCTACGGGTCTGAAACTTGACCAAGTGAAAGCTCTCCCAAAAGTAGGTGAATGAGTTATTTGAGAAAAATTGGCTATCTGCAATACTTTTAGAGATAATTAGCATTTACTCATTTTGAGTAATTAGCTACGGGTCTGAAACTTGACCATGTGAAAGCTCTTCCAAAAGTAGGTGAATGAGTTGAGAAAAATTGGCTATCTGCAATACTTTTAGAGATAATTCGCATTTACTCATTTTGAGTAGGTGAGTAATTAGCTACAGGTCTGAAACTTCACCAAGTGAAAGCTCTCCCAAAAGTAGGTGAATGAGTTATATGAGAAAAATTGGCTATCCGCAATACTTTTAGAGATAATTAGCATTTACTCATTTTGAGTAGGTGAACAATTAGCTACGGGTCTGAAACTTCACCAAGTGAAAGCTCTCCCAATAGTAGGTGAATGAGTTATTTGAGAAAAATTGGCTATCTGCAATACTTTTAGAGATAATTAGCATTTACTCATTTTGAGTAGGTGAGTAATTAGCTATGGGTCTGAAATTTCACCATGTGAAAGCTCTCCCAAAAGTAGGTGAATGAGTTATCTGAGAAAATTGGCTATCTGCAATACTTTTAGAGATAATTCGTATTTACTCATTTTGAGTAGGTGAGTAATTAGCTACGGATCTGAAACTTCACCATGTGAAAGCTCTTCCAAAAGTACCTGAAGGAGTTATTTGAGAAAAATTGGCTACCTGCAATACTTTTAGAGATAATTAGCATTTACTCATTTTCAGCAGGTGAATAATTAGCTACGGGTCTGAAACTTCACGAAGTGAAAGCTCTTTCAAAAGTAGGTGAATGAGTTATTTGAGAAAAACTGGCTATCTGCAATACTTTTAGAGATAATTAGCATTTACTCATTTTGAGTAGGTGAATAATTAGCTACAGGTCTGAAACTTCACCAAGTGAAAGCTCTCCCAAAAGTAGATGAACGAGTTATTTGAGAAAAGTTGTCTATCTGCAATAATTTTAGAGATGATTCGCATTTACTCATTTTGAGTAGGTGAGTAATTAGCTACGGATCTGAAACTTCACCATGTGAAAGCTCTTCCAAAAGTAGGTGAATGAGTTATTTGAGAAAAATTGGCTATCTGCAATACTTTTACAGATAATTTGCATTTACTCATTTTGAGTAGGTGAATAATTAGCTACAGGTCTGAAACTTCACCAAGTGAAAGCTCTCTCAAAAGTAGGTGAATGAGTTATTTGAGAAAAATTGGCTATCTGCAATACTTTTAGAGATAATTCGCATTTACTCATTTTGAGTAGGTGAGTAATTAGCTACGGGTCTGAAACTTGACCAAGTGAAAGCTCTCCCAAAAGTAGGTGAATGAGTTATTTGAGAAAAATTGGCTATCTGCAATACTTTTAGAGATAATTAGCATTTACTCATTTTGAGTAATTAGCTACGGGTCTGAAACTTGACCATGTGAAAGCTCTTCCAAAAGTAGGTGAATGAGTTGAGAAAAATTGGCTATCTGCAATACTTTTAGAGATAATTCGCATTTACTCATTTTGAGTAGGTGAGTAATTAGCTACGGGTCTGAAACTTGACCAAGTGAAAGCTCTCCCAAAAGTAGGTGAATGAGTTATTTGAGAAAAATTGGCTATCTGCAATACTTTTAGAGATAATTAGCATTTACTCATTTTGAGTAATTAGCTACGGGTCTGAAACTTGACCATGTGAAAGCTCTTCCAAAAGTAGGTGAATGAGTTGAGAAAAATTGGCTATCTGCAATACTTTTAGAGATAATTCGCATTTACTCATTTTGAGTAGGTGAGTAATTAGCTAAGGGTCTGAAACTTCACCAAGTGAAAGCTCTCAATTAGCTACAAATGAGAAAATAGCTATTACTCACTTATGGCATGCAATAGAACCCCAAACTATGTACCATCTTATAGCTAAGGACAAAGTAGCTGAACAACATATTTTAGGCAAACACTCTAACTGCAATAGTTTTGGAGTTACAATGGCTTTACTCAACAGTCAGAATTTCAAAGTAGCTATTACTCAGCTATCAAAGATTCAACAGGTCTGAAACTTTACTATGTGATAGCTTACCAAAAAGTAGATGGACAACATATTTGAAAAGATTTCCCTAACTTTAATACTTTTGAAGATATTTGACATTTACTTCTTTTGTTATTTAGCTACAAATGAGAAAATAGCTATTACTCACTTATGGCACGCAATAGAACCCCAAACTATGTACCATCTTATAGCTAAGGACAAAGTAGCTGAACAACATATTTTAGGAAAACACTCTAACTGCAATAGTTTTGGAGTTACAATGGCTTTACTCAACCGTCGGAATTTGAAAGTAGCTATTACTCAGCTATCAAAGGTTCAACAGGTCTGAAACTTTACTATGTGATAGCTTACCAAAAAGTAGATGGACAACATATTTGAAAAGATTTCACTAACTTTAATACTTTTGAAGATATTTGACATTTACTTCTTTTGTTATTTAGCTACAAATGAGAAAATAGCTATTACTCACTTATGGCATGCAATAGAACCCCAAACTATGTACCATCTTATAGCTAAGGACAAAGTAGCTGAACAACATATTTTAGGAAAACACTGTAACTGCAATAGTTTTGGAGATACAATGGCTTTACTCAACAGTCGGAATTTGAAAGTAGCTATTACTCAGCTATCCATGGTGCAACAGGTCTGAAACTTAACTATGTGATAGCTTACCCAAAAGTAGATGAATAACATATTTGAAAAGATTTCTGTAACTCTAATACTTTTGAAGATATTTGGCATTTACTTCTTTTGTTATTTAGCTACAAATGAGAAAATAGCTATTACTCACTTATGGCATGCAATAGAACCCCAAACTATGTACCATCTTATAGCTAAGGACAAAGTAGCTGAACAACATATTTTAGGAAAACACTGTAACTGCAATAGTTTTGGAGATACAATGGCTTTACTCAACAGTCGGAATTTGAAAGTAGCTATTACTCAGCTATCCATGGTGCAACAGGTCTGAAACTTAACTATGTGATAGCTTACCCAAAAGTAGATGAATAACATATTTGAAAAGATTTCTGTAACTCTAATACTTTTGAAGATATTTGGCATTTACTTCTTTTGTTATTTAGCTACAAATGAGAAAATAGCTATTACTCACTTATGGCATGCAATAGAACCCCAAACTATGTACCATCTTATAGCTAAGGACAAAGTAGCTGAACAACATATTTTAGGAAAACACTCTAACTGCAATAGTTTTGGAGATACAATGGCTTTACTCAACAGTCGGAATTTGAAAGTAGCTATTACTCAGCTATCCACGGTGCAACAGGTCTGAAACTTTATTATGTGATAGCTTACCCAAAAGTAGATGAATAACATACTTGAAAAGATTTCTGTAACTGTAATACTTTTGAAGATACTTGGCATTTACTTCTTTTGTTATTTAGCTACAAATGAGAAAATAGCTATTACTCACTTATGGCATGCAATAGAACCCCAAACTATGTACCATCTTATAGCTAAGGACAAAGTAGCTGAACAACATATTTTAGGAAAACACTCTAACTGCAATAGTTTTGGAGTTACAATGGCTTTACTCAACAGTCAGAATTTCAAAGTAGCTATTACTCAGCTATCCAAGGTGCAACAGGTCTGAAACTTTACTATGTGATAGCTTACCAAAAAGTAGATGAACAACATATTTGAAAAGATTTCTGTAACTCTAATACTTTTGAAGATATTTGACATTTACTCCTTTTGTTATTTAGCTACAAATGAGAAAATAGCTATTACTCACTTATGGCATGCAATGGGACCCCAAACTATGTACCATCTTATAGCTAAGGACAAAGTAGCTGAACAACATATTTGAAGAAAAAGTTGTAACTGCAATAGTTTTTGAGTTATGAGCCCTTTACTCCAAGTAGCTAAGATAGCTATTACTCAGTTATCTTTAGGCCTAAGTCCATAAAACCAAAAAAATTTTCGAGGGCGTGAAAATTCATTGGGACAATTAATTTACAAAAAATCTGTAGCTGTAGTAGTTTTGGAGGAATCTGCGTGACTAACTAACGCACGCACACACGCACGCACGCACGCACGCACACACAGGCATCATTTCATAATCTCCCTCCCGGGCTAAAGCCCGGCGGGAGATAATAATGCACAAAATTAAGACCAAACAAGTTACTGGACTTGTTGTAGCTGTGGAAAAAGTGGTTCGGAAAAAGTAGCCTAATAACATGTTTTAACAAAATGCTGTGAACGCAATACTTTTCAAGTTATAAGTATGAATGCATTAAAGTTTCAAAAATTCATTTCCCACTTGAGCTAAAATTAATTAAATGTAGAAGTCTAAGTGAAATGGAAGAAAGTAAAAGAAAACAATATACATTCTAAAGAATAGCATACATATTCCACTTTTTTTGTTCCACTTTTGCTTCACACACACATATATATATCTCTCTATCTATCATCTCCCTCCATCAACTCCCCACTTCCCCCACTGAGGCCATTCTTTTTTCCACTTGCTTTTTATGTGCACTAAAGGGGAGTTGGGGGGGGTTCCTTCTGCATAGAAAGACTTTCCATGAATGTGCCTTTTGATAGATATCACACAAAAGCAAATACAGAGTTGGGGAGGAAGAAGAAAAGGACAAGTCATTCATTTCCACTCAGCTGGAGATACATAAAATGCTGTACAAGAAAAAACTATTTGTGAGAAAGTTTTTTTCAAGCATCTTATATTGTGAAAGAAGTCAGGTGTATACATTTGACCAATTTATATAGTCTATGTGAACAAGTAGCTAGATCATCAACTCCTTCTACAAAACAAAAGTTGAATCAATTGAAGCTTTTTTTCCAAAAAGGAAAAGTTATATCCCCACAATTCCAAAAGAATGGAATCAGAAGAATGTGGTTTTTTAATCTGCCTAAAATTGGGAATTTATATTATGTGAACACTGATCAGTTGCAATATATTAATAACCACATCAGTGCATCACAAATAGCTCATTTTTTTCTTTGAAGATGTCATAACTTCATAAACACTAAGAGATTAGGTTTGCCTGACAGCATAAATATTTTTAAGCATACATATGCCAGGTGTGGTTTTAAAAAGTGTTAAAATAAATGAGGAGGGAGCAAGAAGTATATATTTATCATGTTAAGATGGCCAAAGCCTCTTAAGTACAGGAATTTTAAGTGAAATGTTATACAAAATCTTACTTTAGTATAATCAATGTCAAGTTAAACTGATGTTACTGAACAGTAAATCAGTTAGGGGCTGAAAATCCTCATTTTCACGTCAAGATGGCCATGACTGTACTTGTATTGGAACTCCAAGGTGGAAAGAAAATAAGAATGTCCCTAATGTCATCTTTAAAAGTGTACAAAATTTATCTGAGCTCTGCTGAACAATACGATAGCTGGAGATTAAAAACTCCATAATTTCACTGCAAGGTGACCATAACTTCATCCATATTGCGACTTTAAGGTGACCATAAAATGACAATGTCCCTTTTGTCATCCTTTATAAGTGTACAAAGTTTAGCTGAGGTCAGTTGAACAATAAGATAGCTGGAGGCCGAAAACTTCCTTTTTTCACTGAAAAGTGACCATAACTTTATTCATATTGGGACTTTAAGGTCACCATAAAAGCAGAATGTCCTTTCTGCCAACCTTTATAAATGTCACAAGTTTTATTTGAAAAATATACACATTAACTAAGCTTAGGGCTGAAAAACTCTACATTTTAAGTTTAAGATGGCCCTAACATTATTAATATTTGAATCATAAGGTAGTAAGAGTGTTCTTTTGATGTACCTCAATATCAATATATGTTAGATTTTAAAAAAAGATGGAAAAATAACAGGCCAGACAATTTTATTCCAATTTGAAGACTTTAGGGGGGCCATAGCCCTAATAATATTAACAGATTAAGGTCACCATAAAGTGAGGATAATCCTTTGTGAATCTTAATATATATGCCAAGTTTGGTTGAAAAGTGTGGAAAACTAAGTGAACTGGAGGGTTAAAACCCACGTTTTGGTCATTAAGGAGACCTTAAGTTTGCAGATACAGAGCTAAAACTTCGGCATGTGAAAGATTATCAAAAAGTAGCTGAATAAATTATTCCAACAAAACGCCGAAATCTTAACCGTTTTTGAGATACAGACCAAGTACCCATTTTTAAAAAATTTACAAAAATAAAACGCCTCCCATTTAGGTATCTATGGTGCGATTGACGAGAAAATCCTTTCCGACCTTGGAAATTTGGTCTAGAATGTACCAGATAAATTTTATAGCACAGGTGTGTGTGGTTTTTTCCGAAACGCGATGACGGGGTGTTTTGGAGTTATGCTTAAGGTTACCTTAAGTAAAGCTTAAGGTCTGCGCAAAGTATCCCAAAAATTTTTCCCGCCCCTATAGTTTTAAAGAAAGATAAGAAGGAAAGAAAAATTTGAAAGCCTAAGAAGTTATTCAAGGGAGACCATAATCCAGCGGCGGCGGTGGCAGTGATCAGTCGAACTTCGGTGAAAACAAATAAGCGTCCCTGACGGGCCGCTTTTTAAACGGGCCGCTTAATTATTTTAAATTGTGAAAGCTCTCTCACAAAGCTGGCACTGTATGGAACAACGTGTAAATTCATTGTATATATTGTGGTCAATCTGTGAAATCAGTCACTTTATGTTATGTCTGAAACCAAGTCATTTCATGAAATGCCTACAACATGAGCATTTGTGTAAAGGCTGAAATCCATGAATCACTGTTACAAAGACTGATTGATATGAATTCAGTCAACTTGTATTATGGGAGTTGTATTTTAGTAGAAACTTAGCATCACTGTTCTTTATCAGTGTATTTTTTCACTGAGAGAAAATCTGATTGAGTGTAGTTTCAGCTGAGCTCATCAATACTGAGTTCATGGTCATTGAGTTCCAAGTCACTGGGTTCCTCATCGTCTGAGAGGTTCAGATCTATTGTGTTGGCAGTCTGAACATCCTCCAAGTCTATACTACCCACATCATCCAAAATGTCTCCAGAGTCATTCAGTTCATCCAGACTCAACTCACCTGGATCCTCTACAATCTTATCATCTGGAAAAACAGAAAAATACAGTGCCATATCAACTCTTATCACCTGAGAAGTATAGTAATGTGTACCCTCTCATGACTTGGATTGTACAGTGACACATATAAACTGTTTTCACTCAAAATGAAAGCAGAGTGAAAAAATAAATATTCCTGAACAAGTACAGTGATTATTCAACACATTTGATAATTACAGGTACATATAAACTGTAATCATTTGAATGGTGCAGTGACATGTAAACTCTAACTATCTGAAAAAAGTTACAAATCAAATCTTGTCATCTAAAATGTAGAGTTAACTCTTATTAACCAAAAAGAAAACCGCCAGAGATAGATCAATTATTTATCATCTCAAAATCCAGTGATATGTCAACACTTATTACCCGAAAGGAAAGTACAATGATATATTAATACTCACTACTTTAAAAAGAAGTGTACCTAAATTGATAATGAAAGATTAGTACCACTAATTCAATTCTATTTCAAAGGAATTTCACTCTACAGAGAGCCACTTCATGGCCAAAGAATGTATCAGACAACCATAATAATTAGTGTTTTTGTGTCCTACATAGGTAACACATTTTAAACTTGTATTTCTATAACAAAAAAGAACATAAAAACAAAAGCGTACCTTCATCCACAGAATCATCAAGGTCAAGGTCAGCCAAAAATGAGTCATTTTTATCCATTCTTCTTGTCTTTGGTGAAACTTTGGGTGCTTTCTTTTGCATATCTTGATATGGAACAGTATAAAGAAAATAAACTTATGCTAACCCACAAATACAGTACAATTGTGTATACGACCTTCTATTTTGCAAATATTCTATTTTATGATATCAATTCATCTCTCATTCAACATAGGTTGGAGACATTTAAATTCGAGAACACTGTATGAGATTTCTATGTTCACAATAATCTTCTGTAAATTTTTTTCCGTAAATGATGCTTAATTTGAAGTAGTAAATTTTATTTTTTATACAAAGTATTCTTATTTGGGTAAGAAATGAAAAACTTAGGTACACTCCTGTGAATTTGGATTCCTTGTGAATAAATTCAAAGAGTGTACCTAGGCTTGCAGTTAAATACATATGTCAAACTAGAGGATCGCTCGCAAAAAAAAAGATAATGTTTTTGCATAGCAAAAACAAAGCGTCCCGAAAAGGATATAAAGGTGAGTCCTAAAGTATTAAGAAAATGCTTCGTTTGTAGCCTTATACTGTTGTGGCAACCAAAGTCAGAGCAGTCTGCTCTATCCAGCAAAATTCAATATGGCCACCATTTTTGGGGAGACAAAAATTTTTGTCAAGACCACTGCCGCGGTGTGTATCTCCCACCGAGCATTAAAGGAGAAGAATTAGCTTTTCCGAGATATTCACAATTTTTCATTTTCGTATGTGAAAGCTCTTCCAAAAGTAGGTGAATGAGTTATTTGAGAAAAATTGGCAATCTAAAATACTATTAAGAGATAATTCACATTTACTCATTTTGAGTAGGTGAATAATTAGCTATGGGTCTGAAACTTCACCAAGTGAAAGCTCTCCCAAAAGTAGGTGAATGAGTTATTTGAGAAAAATTGGCTATCTGCAATACTTTTAGAGATAATTCGCATTTACTCATTTTGAGTAGGCGAGTAATTAGCTATGGGTCTGAAACTTCACCATGTGAAAGCTCTCCCACAAGTAGATGAATGAGTTATTTGAGAAAAATTGGGTATCCGCAATACTTTTACAGATAATTAGCATTTACTCATTTTGAGTAGGTGAATAAATAGCTATGGGTCTGAAACTTCACAGAGTGAAAGCTCTCCCAAAAGTAGGTGAATGCGTTATTTGAGAAAAATTGACTATCTGCAATACTTTTAGAGATAATTCACATTTACTCATTTTGAGTAGGTAAATAATTAGCTATGGGTCTGAAACTTCACCAAGTGAAAGCTCTCCCAAAAGTAGGTGAATGAGTTATTTGATAAAAATTGGCTATCTGCAATACTTTTAGAGATAATTCACATTTACTCATTTTGAGTAGGTGAGTAATTAGCTATGGGTCTGAAACTTCACCATGTGAAAGCTCTCCCACAAGTAGATGAATGAGTATTTGATAAAAATTGGGTATCCGCAATACTTTTACAGATAATTTGCATTTACTCATTTTGAGTAGGTGAATAAATAGCTATGGGTCTGAAACTTCACAGAGTGAAAGCTCTCCCAAAAGTTGGTGAATGAGTTATTTGAGAAAAATTGGCTATCTGCAATACTTTTAGAGATAATTCGCATTTACTCATTTTGAGTAGGTGAGTAATTAGCTATGGGTCTGAAACTTCACCATGTGAAAGCTCTCCCACAAGTAGATGAATGAGTATTTGATAAAAATTGGGTATCCGCAATACTTTTACAGATAATTAGCATTTACTCATTTTGAGTAGGTGAATAAAAAGCTATGGGTCTGAAACTTCACAGAGTGAAAGCTCTCCCAAAAGTAGGTGAATGAGTTATTTGAGAAAAATAGGCTATCTGCAATACTTTTAGAGATAATTCACATTTACTCATTTTGAGTAGGTGAGTAATTAGCTATGGGTCTGAAACTTCACCATGTGAAAGCTCTTCCAAAAGTAGGTGAATGAGTTATTTGAGAAAAATTGGCTATCTGCAATACTTTTAAGAGATAATTCGCATTTACTCATTTTGAGTAGGTGAGTAATTATCTACGGGTCTGAAACTTCACCATGTGAAAGCTCTCCCAAAAGTACATGAATGAGTTATTTGATAAAAATTGGGTATCCGCAATAGTTTTTGAGATAATTAGCATTTACTCATTTTGAGTAGGTGAGTAATTAGCTACGGGTCTGAAACTTCACCAAGTGAAAGCTCTTCCAAAAGTAGGTGAATGAGTTATTTGAGAAAAATTGGCTATCTGCAATACTTTTAGAGGTAATTCGCATTTACTCATTTTGAGTAGGTGAGCAATTAGCTATTGGTCTGAAACTTCACCAAGTGAAAGCTCTTTGGGATAGCTGCTCTGCAGAGATACCCTGAAGATCAAAAATTTCGTCGAAATCGCTCTATGTAGCAGGGTTTTCGAAATATTAGCATTTTTTGCGCAAAAATTCGAAAATTCAAAATGGCCGCCATTTTTGGCAAGATAAAATTTTTTTTGAAAATGGGATAACTACTTTGCAGAGATACCCTGTGGGTCAAAAATTTCGTCGAAATCGCTCTATCTAGCACGGTTTTCGAGATATAAGCATTTTTATGTTTTGCAATTTTGCAAAAATTCGAAAATTCAAAATGGCCACCATTTTTTGCGAGAAGTTTTTTTTTTGAAAATTGGCATGGCTACTCTGCAGAGATACCCTGCGGGTCAAAAATTTTGTCGAAATCGCTCTATCTAGCAGGATTTTCGAGATATAAGCATTTTTATGTTTTGCAATTTTTGCCAAGAATTCGAAAATTCAAAATGGCCGCCATTTTTGCCGAGACAAAAATATTTTGAAAATTGGGATAACTACTCCACAGAGATACCCTGCGGGTCAAAAATTTCGTCGAAATCGCTCTATCTAGCAGGGTTTTCGAGATATAAGCATTTTTATGTTTTGCAATTTTTGCGAAAAATTCGAAAATTCAAAATGGCCGCCATTTTTGGCGAGACAAAACTTTTTTCAAAAATGGGATAACTACTCCGCAGAGATACCCTGTGGGTCAAAAATTTCGTCGAAATTGCTCTATCTATTACGGTTTTCGAGATATAAGCATTTTTATGTTTTGCAATTTTTGCAAAAAATTCAAAAATTCAAAATGGCCGCCATTTTTGGCGAGACAAAAATATTTTGAAAATTGGGATAACTACTCTGCAGATATAACATGCGGGTCAAAAATTTCGTCAAAATTGCTCTATCTAGTACGGTTTTCGAGATATAAGCATTTTAAAGCATTTTTGTGTTTTGCAATTTTTGCGAAAAATTCGAAAATTCAAAATGGCCGCCATTTTTGGCAAGACAAAACTTTTTTCAAAAATGGGATAAGTACTCCGCAGAGAAACCTGCGGGTCAAAAATTTCGTCGAAATTGCTCTATCTAGTACGGTTTTCGAGATATAAGCATTTTCATGTTTTGCAATTCTTGCGAAAAATTCAAAAATTCAAAATGGCCGCCATTTTTGGCGAGACAAAAATATTTTGAAAATCAGGATAACTACTCCGCAGAGATAGCCTGCGGGTCAAAAATTTCGTCGAAATCGCTCTATCTAGCAGGGTTTTCGAGATATAAGCATTTTTATGTTTTGCAATTTTTGCCAAGAATTCGAAAATTCAAAATGGCCGCCATTTTTGCCGAGACAAAAATATTTTGAAAATTGGGATAACTACTCCACAGAGATACCCTGTGGGTCAAAAATTTCGTCGAAATCGCTCTATCTAGTACGGTTTTCGAGATATAAGCATTTTTATGTTTTGCAATTTTTGCGAAAAATTCGAAAATTCAAAATGGCCGCCATTTTTGGCGAGACAAAACTTTTTTCAAAAATGGGATAACTACTCCGCAGAGATACCCTGTGGGTCAAAAATTTCGTCGAAATTGCTCTATCTATTACGGTTTTCGAGATATAAGCATTTTTATGTTTTGCAATTTTTGCAAAAAATTCAAAAATTCAAAATGGCCGCCATTTTTGGCGAGACAAAAATATTTTGAAAATTGGGATAACTACTCTGCAGATATAACATGCGGGTCAAAAATTTCGTCAAAATTGCTCTATCTAGTACGGTTTTCGAGATATAAGCATTTTTAAGCATTTTTGTGTTTTGCAATTTTTGCGAAAAATTCGAAAATTCAAAATGGCCGCCATTTTTGGCAAGAGAAAACTTTTTTCAAAAATGGGATAAGTACTCCTCCGCAGAGAAACCTGCGGGTCAAAAATTTCGTCGAAATTGCTCTATCTAGTACGGTTTTCGAGATATAAGCATTTTCATGTTTTGCAATTCTTGCGAAAAATTCAAAAATTCAAAATGGCCGCCATTTTTGGCGAGACAAAAATATTTTGAAAATCAGGATAACTACTCCGCAGAGATAGCCTGCGGGTCAAAAATTTCGTCGAAATCGCTCTATCTAGCAGGGTTTTCGAGATATAAGCATTTTTATGTTTTGCAATTTTTGCCAAGAATTCGAAAATTCAAAATGGCCGCCATTTTTGCCGAGACAAAAATATTTTGAAAATTGGGATAACTACTCCACAGAGATACCCTGCGGGTCAAAAATTTCGTCGAAATCGCTCTATCTAGTACGGTTTTCGAGATATAAGCATTTTTATGTTTTGCAATTTTTGCGAAAAATTCGAAAATTCAAAATGGCCGCCATTTTTGGCGAGACAAAACTTTTTTCAAAAATGGGATAACTACTCCGCAGAGATACCCTGCGGGTCAAAAATTTCGTCGAAATTGCTCTATCTATTACGGTTTTCGAGATATAAGCATTTTTATGTTTTGCAATTTTTGCAAAAAATTCAAAAATTCAAAATGGCCGCCATTTTTGGCGAGACAAAAATATTTTGAAAATTGGGATAACTACTCTGCAGATATAACATGCGGGTCAAAAATTTCGTCAAAATTGCTCTATCTAGTACGGTTTTCGAGATATAAGCATTTTTAAGCATTTTTGTGTTTTGCAATTTTTGCGAAAAATTCGAAAATTCAAAATGGCCGCCATTTTTGGCAAGACAAAATTTTTTTAAAAATGGGATAAGTACTCCGCAGAAAAACCTGCGGGTCAAAAATTTCGTCGAAATTGCTCTATCTAGTACGGTTTTCGAGATATAAGCATTTTCATGTTTTGCAATTCTTGCGAAAAATTCAAAAATTCAAAATGGCCGCCATTTTTGGCGAGACAAAAATATTTTGAAAATCAGGATAACTACTCCGCAGAGATAGCCTGCGGGTCAAAAATTTCGTCGAAATCGCTCTATCTAGCACGGTTTTCGAGATATAAGCATTTTCGTGTTTTCCTTATTTGGAAAATTCATAATGATTAATTAATCATTAATTACTCGGCCATTTCTTAACCAATCAATACCAAAATCTAATGATTTCCAGATTTTAATAGAATGAATGTATTTGCCAAGTTTCAGGTGAATTGATAAAATTCCTTTCAAGTTATCATCCGGACAAGCTTCCCCATCGAAAAGACATTTTTGGTCATGTGACCTCTCTGATTGGTTGAAATGTCACTGCAGCATATTCACAAAAATTCCCCAAGGCTACTGCCTAAACCTGCCAAATTTGAAAAGAATCCGCCTAACAGTTACAGAGTTATAAGGAAAACAAAATGCGGAGCCGCCGGAGCCTGAAGGTCTCCCATACACAAACAAGCGTCCCTTGTGGGACGCTTAATTACCCATTTCTTCCTGAAAGCAGCTTGTCGTAAAACTGTATGAAATGCCTTTATCATGTAACACTGAAGAGTTGAGGTCCCTAAATCCTAGACTTTCATTGACTTTAATTATTTCAACAATAGTTTTAATAACAACATCTAAATATATTGGTATTATGCAAATAATTTGAAAAGTCTACTTGAAAAGCTTACCAGGAACTTTTGCAGAACTTGCTAGTCTGAAATCTGTCTCCACATTGTGTAATCTTTCCCTTAGTGAGTGAATGTTTCCTCTAAAGAAAAAAAAACAGAAACAAATTTAGATTATTTATACATTTAGAAGACACAAAAAGAGCTTTTTTCTCAGCTGAAGTCTTTATTATTTAATGTGAACACACAAAAAACATCATTCATGAAGGGGTAAATGAGGACTTACTTTAGGTATGATATATCTGTGGCACCATTACAGCTTCCAAGCTGTTGGTGTATTCTTGGTTGGTCACTCAAGAATGGTTGCATTGTTTGCACTTTGAACTGAAAAAAAAAATTTGAAATAAGGACAACAATTTTGTAATATTAATATTAGTACACATGAATACACATACACAAAAATAGTCTCAAACATTTCTGAAAGTTACACTTCAAAGCAATGAAAAACAAGAAAAATGTTTTTACTAACAAAAACAAAGCATCCCAAAAGGTTAGATGCAATATACCGTAGCCGCGCTCTGTAACGCCCATGGGCAATGTGACCAAATATTTGTGAAAGTTGGGGATGGGCATTTACGACAATGAAAACCAGCCGGGCGTTTCGAAAAAAATAACCCGAATTTAGGTAAACCGCGTTTTAGCACACACCGACTGGAAGTAAAATATGCGGTTGGTAAACAAATCTCGATGCAATAAAAGTTGTCATAACTGCTAAAATAAGGAAAGTTTTGTTGAAAATTGATACAAATTAATAATATTTCACCGATTATTGGGTTTATATGGAGACAGTTTACCTCGAAACGACATATGAGCGATAACGTAAGATTGTGGATGGGCGCTTTCAAAAGCATGAGCGTTACGGAGCGCGGCTACGGTAGTATAAAGTAGAAAAAGGTTTCTGAAAAGAAAAACATGCAATGCTGAGAGATGAAGTGAAGGTTAAGCAGACATTGTGGAGGTTTATGCATTAACATGAAAGAAAAATGTAAGCTTTATTTTGTTTTATATGGTCATAAATTGACCATAGTTAATTTAACTAGACCTACGCATGGGAGAACCGATGCAAATTTGTATCCACCGAAAAGACAACTCACCAAAGCCAGTGAACCATCGTTTGACCTTAAAGGAGGGGCCCAAGGTCAAATCTGAAAACATCAGAAGATTCCCAGCCCATGACCTCCTATAAGTTGGTTTCATATTGCAAACCTCTAGGACCAATAATAAGCAAGTTATCAGCACTTGTAAATTTTGCTATTGTCGTCTGACCTTGAAGGAGGGGCACCAGGTCAAATCTGACCACATCAAAAGATTCTTAGCCCATGATTTTCTATAGGTTGGTTTCACATTACAAACCTCTAGGACCAATAATAAGCAAGCTATAAGCACCTCTAAGATTGGGTATCCTCGTTTCACCTTCTGAGCACATCAAAAGATTCCCAGCCCATGATTTCCTATAGGTTGGTTTCACTTGGCAAACCTCTAGCACCAATAATAAGCAAGTTATAAGCACTTTTAGGTTTGGATATCCTTGTTTAACCTTGAAGGAGGCGCAAAAGTGTGGAATATTTTAGTAGCTATTACTCAGCTATCCAATGTGCAACAGGTCTAAAACTTTACTATGTGACAGCTTATCAAAAACCAGATGAATAACATATTTGAAAAGATTTGCCTAACTTTAATACTTTTGAAGATATGTGACATCTCCTTATGTCATTATTTTGCTACAAATAACAAAATAGCTATTACTCACTTATGGCATGCAATGGAACCCCAAACTATGTACCATCTTACAGCTAAGGACAAAGTAGCTGAACAAAATATTTGAAGAAAAAGTTGTTACTGCAATAGTTTTTGAGCTATGAGTCCTTTGCTCCAAGTAGCTACAATGGCTATTACTCACTTACCTTTAGGTATAAGTCCACAAAACCAATAAAATTTTCAAGGGCGTGTAAATTCATAAGGACAATTAATTTACAAAAAATCTGTAGCTGTAGTAGTTTTGGAGAAATCTGTGTGACACACTAACACACGCACGCACGCACACACATGATGTATTTTATAATCTCCCTCTCGGGCTAAAGCCCTGTGGGAGATAATAATAAAGGAGATATAAGGCAAAAACACAAAATCCGCTATTTTATGACCAAAGTTTGACCCATAAGGGGGGTCAGGGAGTAACCGGCTACATAGACTCTCCACATGTTGTTTCCCAATACCTCTTAATACCTTCTAAAGCTCTAAAAGCAATAATAAAGGAGATATAAGGCAAAAAGACAAAATCTGCTAATTTATGATCCCAGTTTAAACCATAAGGGGTGGGGGGTGAGGGGGTAAATCTGACCAGCTATATAGACTCTGCATATATGGTTTCCCAATACCTCTTAATACATGCTAAAGCTGTAAAAGAAATAATAAAGGAGACATAAAGCAAAAACACAAATCAAGGATATGTTATGACCCCAGTTTGACCCATAAGGGGGGCCCGTGGGTAAATCTGACCGGCTCAGTAGACTCTTCACATGTGGTTTCCCAATACCTCTTAATACATTCTAAAGCTCTAAAAGCAACTAGATTGGGCCAATTCGGCGCCAACATATCCCCAGACAGGTCATCACTCATGCCACAGGTTTTGATTGGGAATTTTTTATGTAAGCCATTTGTTGTATGCCATAAATCTTGGGAAAAGTTATATGAACTTCAGCACATCAATCTACTAAATTTATATCTTCCCAAGGAAGATGGTGTATCCCCAGACGCCGAATACATAACTCAACTGAGCATATTTTCAATCTTCCTGCAATGATAACTCTGAACCTATTTTCAAAGTATTTAAATGATTGATGATTGAATGTCCATTCCAAATTAATAATCCCAAAAGAGCATATCTGTTTCTATATTTGTTGACAAATAAAATATTATTTCTAACTCAACTCATCATACTTTTCAATCTTCCTGCAAAGGGTGACTCTGAACCTATTTTCAAAGTATTTAAATGATTCATAATCCCAAAAGCGCATATCTGTTTCTATATTTGTTCACAAATAAAATATTATTTAAAAATTATATATTATTTATATTATTATTTTATTATATTATTTTTAGAATTTGCATTGTTTTTCAGTTATTCATTTCCTCAATTCCTATATATGTGGTCCATATATATGCAACCTAAATATGTGACACAATCTCAGTTCTGACTCCCCTTTGTCTTATTAGATAATGAAGCAAACCCCATCTCCCAACCCCACCCCAACCCTCTCCCCTTCTCCACACCTCTCTCACTGTTACAGAAGATCTGCAACCCCACTGAAAAGTCTGGTTCTTTGTTTCTCATTTGATATCATTCAATACCTTTGTTTATTTAGTGTCACTCAATAGCTGGAGGTCCCAGAGGTGGATGGGGGGTGGGAATAAATACAGCACAAATGGTAAACAAACAAAAGGGGTAATCAAATACAAAAAGCTCAGTTAATCTTATCACTAAAATAAAATCAAATATATAAATAAGGAATGTCCAACAGAAAAATTATATACCTCCAGAATTAAATATAAATTATCAAACCACAAGAACAGATTTATAATAATAAGTCAGAATTGAGAATTTTAAGAATGTGATTATCAACTGAAATGAGTTAGTAACTGTAGGAACTGTGTCAAAATTAACTGAGGCAAACTGAATAAAACTGGGCTAGTTGAGGATTAAAAATCCCCTATTTTTACTACATAAGGGTATAATTTCATTAATATTGGACTTATAGCTCACCAGAAAATAACAGTGTCCATTTTGCCTACTTGAATATGTTTAACCAGTTTCATTTTAATAAGTTAAAAACTCAGCAAGCAGAGAGATAACACACAAAAATAAGTACTTAAAAGCCTAAGATAGCCATAACATTATTAATAAAAATTTAAATAGACAGGCACTTCCTGAAAAATTCAAAGATTTCAGCTCTATGACCCACATAGTTCGACAGTTACAGGGCTTTAAAGTGGTATAATATCCATAAACTGGGTCTCTGTGGGCATTTTACAATTGTTAAAGAGACCTTAGCAATTAAACTACAGAGCTGAAACTTTTTGGGGGACAAACATAACAAAAAAAAAGTTATATATAATACAGTTTAAGACCTGTCACACTAAGCATTTCCAAATAACAGGGTAAAATACGGAAAAAAATGTCAAAAAAGGTCACTTGGGTGAGTGTTTATGGCCCTCATACACAGGTTAAATGTCTACTAAAAGCCTTGATTTTCCGCACATGTAGAAAGGACATAATAATGCATTCCCAGATGGGATTTCAGCTCCATCAATCACATAGTTTAACAGTCACAGGGCTTAAAGGTGGCAAAAAGTCCAAATATTGGGTCTCTGTGGGCCTTTTAGAGATCTCGATGTGGCCTTCAAATTAAAGCTTCAGATTTATAATCTGTCACATACTAAGATTATACATAGAATATATATCTAATAAAGTTTGAAACTTCTCAGACTTACCATTTCCAAGTTACAGAGCAAAATATGTGAAAAATGTCTTAAAAGGGTCACTCGGGTGGGTGTTTATGGTCCTCATACACAGTTTAAATGTCTACTTGAAGCCATGATTTTTGGCACATGTAAAAAGAACATAATAATGTATTCCCAGATGAGATTTCAGCCCTATCAGTCACATAGTTTAACAGTCACAGGGCTTAAAGGTGGCAAAAAGTCCAAATACTGGGTCTTTGGGAGCCCGTCAGAGACCTCAATGTGGCCTTCAAATTAAAGCTTCAGACTTAAAATTTGTCACATACTAAGATTACACATAGAATATGTATCTAATACAGTTTGAAACTTCTCAGACTTACCATTTCCAAGTTACAGAGCAAAATATGTGAAAAATGTCTAAAAAGGGTCACTCGGGTGGGGATTTATGGTCCTCATACATGGGTTAAATGTCTATTAAAGGCCTAAATTTTGGAGTACATACAAGAAAAACATATTGATATATTCTCAGATGATATTTCACTTAGATGAGAGACATTGTTTGAAAGCTACAGTGCTTGAAGGTGGCAAGAAGTCCATAAATTGGGTCTCTGTGGGCAATTTTGAGACCTCAAGTCGGCCTAACAGGTAAACCTACAGCCTTTAAATTTTTCACAGACAAGGATTACATATAAGAGTTACACCTAGAGCAGTTTGAGACTCATCAGAATTACCACTTCCAAATTATAGGGCAAAATATGTTAAAAATCTAGGAAAAAAGTCCTAAGTGGGGTCTTTATGGGCCCCAAACACAATTTTCTCCTCAACTTAAAGTCTTGATTTTCGGCACATGTACTAAGAATATATTAATGTGTTCTCAGGTAAAATTTAAGCCAGATACGCCTCATAGTTTGTGACCTAGAGGGCTCTAAGTGGTCAAAAGTGCAATTTCTGACCTTAAGGTGGCCATAAGTTCTTTATTATTTGGAGTTTAAGGTCACCTTAAAATAGGGATCTTCCTTTGGGCATCCTTAACATGTGTACCAAGTTTGAAAAAAAAATATTAATTGGTTTTTGAGTTATCGCGTCCACAAGGAAATTTCTACGGCGGCGGCGGCGCGACGGACCTGAATCCAATATATCCCCGACTTTCGTCTGGGGATATAATAATAAAGGAGATATAAGGCAAAATGTCAAAATCTGCTTTTTATGACCCCAGTTTGACCTCTATAGGGGGGTTGGGGGGAAATTTGACTTCCTTTCTAGACTCTCCACATATGGTTTCCTACTTACTACCTTCAAATACAATGTATGACTCTAAATGCAATACTTTAGAAGATAATAGGGGGGTTCACAGGAATTTTAAGCTTTCTGGTTGGTACCTGTGAGAAAATCACTCATAAATCAGTTAATTTTCATCAAATCACTCCCAAAATCTAATCAGCTCGTGTTTTTGATAGTATACATATGTGTATGAAATTACATGCCTCTGTGATCAGTAGTTTTTGCTGAGCGGCGATGACGGGCGGGTGTACCCCAAAAAACAAGTTAATACCCTATCCAATGGACAATAGCTTATCCGGTCGGCGCAGACCGGCCCGCCAAACGTCAGAAAAAGACATCCTGTGTTTCCACCGGCTAGGCCGGTCCAGTACTGTGCACTCGCCAGATGGCGTGTCGTACTTCCTTCCTGTCTAGACAGTGTGACGTCATAGCATCTTTTTCGTTGTCTAAACTATTAGACCCCTAGTAAACTGATAGCGGGGTCGGTGGGAGGGTCTTGTGTGTCCATTGGATAGGGTATTAACTTATAAAAATTTAATTTACTATTAAATTGGCAATTTTATTGCGTTAATACATCCTATCCAATGGACAATAGCTGAATAACTACCGCTTGGAAGGCGGGTAAGTTACTAGGGACTTAGATGAACTCATAAAATAAACTAACAACTTTTCAGGCCTGGGTCGACCCTGAGGTCAGGAAACCCTTAAGGCTATAGTCGGTCAACAGATACCGGTTAACCAGTCCCACCGACTTCCCCCCCCCCCTTTTTTACAGACCTGCTCTGAGGTAGGGGAAGAGAGGGCTGAGTTCAGTCCCCTGAGAAGAAATAAACCTCCTGAAGGAAGCACGTCTGAATTTTTTGGGTTTTTTTTAACTGTATATACACTATTTACATATTTACAAATCTCCTCTAGGTCCTAGGTTGTTGGTGGATCTGCTGAGCAGCCACTACAGGACCTAGGTGGAAGAGCTCTGAATCAGCCCAGGCCATGTCCTTCAGATAAAACTGTGTGAAGGTATTATGTGATTTCCAGTGGCAAGCTGACAAGATCTGCTCTAAGGAAACTCCCGACTGGAAGGCCTTAGAAGCAGCAAAGGCCCTGACATCATGAGCTTTAACTTGATGCAGGGTGTGGGCTTGATGATCAGAGAGCTCATAGCATAGGATCACAGTCTGCTTGATCCATGAAGAGATAGAGGCAAGGGAGATGTCTTTGTCGAAGCCCTTCTTGAAGGAGACAAAGACTAGTCCCTTGTGCTGCCTGAGGTCTGAAGTCCTGTCCAAATAGTAGTGCAAGGCTCTGACTGGACAAAGGGATGTGTCAGACTTGAGGGACTTATCCAGAGTAGGAGCCAGGGCTGGTATGACCACTGGGGCTACACTCTCTGGACCCTCTTTGGCCAGCTGATTCTTGGAAAGAAAGCTGGGAGATGGAAACAGGGACACCTTAGACCAATCGGATTGGTGTCTGATGTTCTTGTGTTGCCATGCATGGATCTCACTCCTTCTTTTGCCAGAGCCCAGGGCCAAAAGGAAGACAGTTTTGAAGGTAAGATGCTTCAGCGATGCCTCCCTAAGAGGTTCGAAAGGAGCCTTCGTCAACTGGTGTAGTACCAGGGAAAGGTTCCAGGAGGGTATTCCCCTCCACCCTTTGGGTCTATCTCTGTGGAAACTTTCCAAGAGACGAGTGAGATTATCATCTTTGCTGATATTGACTGTTGTATTACCTAGTTTATCAGCAATGGCAGACCTGTATCCATCAATGGTGCTGGGCTGTAACTTCTTGTCCTCAAAGAGGTACATTAGGAAGTCAGCCACCGACTTTACAGGTGGTGACCTGAAGTCCACCTTATTAGTGATGCACCTCTTGTAAAAATGGTCCACTTTGCCTCATGGACCGATCTCAGTTGACTTTCTTTGAGGAGCCTCAATTCTTGCTGCCACTGCCTCAGAGAAGCCCTGTTCCTTGATTTTTGTGGCTCTAGGAGCCAGGCATGGAGATTTAGATTTGTCAGATTTCTGTGAGGGATCTGATTGAAGGGCTGTGTCAGCAGATTGGGCAGGTTGGGCAGGCTGAGAGGGACCTGACTGGACATTGTCACGAAGTCCCAAAACCAAGGCATGTTGGGCCACCCCGGGGCAATCAGAATGAGTCTCTTGCACGGGGAGTCCAGTAGCTTCTCCACCACTTTGCCCAATATGGTGGTCGGTGGGAAGGCGTATGCATCCAGGTCCTCCCATGGCAGAGTAAGTGCATCCACTGCTACAGCCAGGGAGTCCGGTACTGGAGAGACAAACTGAGGTAACTTGTGGTTGAACCTCGTGGCAAATAGGTCTATCTGAGGCAGGTGCCACTGGCTGCATATCTGTTGAAAAACCTCCGGAAGGAGGGACCACTCTGTTTGGATGGTCTGACCCAGCCTGGATAGTTTGTCTGCTATCACATTTAAACGGCCTGGGATGTGTCGAGCTTTTAGAGTCACTTGTCGCTGGGAACACCAGGTCAAGATTCTCCACAGTAGGGCACAAAGAGGGCCTGAACTCATGCCTCCTTCCTTGTTTATGTAAGCAACCACTGTAGTATTGTCGGTTGCTACTAGAACTATCTTGTCTACACAGAGATTTTGGAACTCTTTTAAGGCTAGAAACACTGCTTTGAGTTCCAGATAGTTTATGTGCAGCTTGCTTTCCGGCACCGACCAGGACCCTCTTGCAGTGAACTCGTTTATGTGAGCACCCCACCCTTCTTTTGATGCGTCTGTAAAAATTTGCAGAGCATGTCTTACTGGGTGTAATGGTTGACCTTGAAGCACATTGTTTTCCTCTAGCCACCATTGTAAGTGAGGGTGTAGGGCCCTTGGTAGAGGGATAATCTTCTCTAGAGATTCTGGTACCCTCCAATTGTTTTTGAGATGCCACTGTATGGGTCTCATGTGTAATCGGCCGAGGTGAACCTGTTTTTCTGTGGCTGTTAGAAGACCTATCAGGGACATGAACTGCCGGACCGGACAGGCCGGTAGCAACAAAAGTGCTTGTATCTTGTCCTGAAGGCTTTGCCACCGGTCCGGAGTCGGTCTGACCCGGCCGGACCTGAGGTCGAACTGGTAACCTACAAAGTCGAAGACCTGGTTGGGTTCCAGTTCTGATTTCTCTAAATTTACCAGCCAACCTAGGTCCTGGCACATCTTGACCAGGATTTGGGTATGTCGGAGACAAATTTGCTGGGATCTGGCTCTCACCAACCAGTCGTCTAGGTATTGGTGGATCCTTATACCCCTGTGTATGGCCATCAGTTTCACCTCCTTTGCTAACACAGTGAACTCCATGGGCACTGTGGACAGACCAAAAGGCAGTGCCTTGAATTGATAAGTCCGGCCCTGGACATGGAATCTTAGATATTCCCTGGATTGTTCCTGTATTGGTATGTGGAAGTAGGCATCTTTGAAATCTACTGAGGTGACCCACTCTCCTTGTTGGAGGGATGTTCTGATGGTTTCCGGTGTCTCCATTTTGGATTTCTCCACCTTGAGGAAAAGGTTTAGCTTGCTTAGGTCCAGTATTGGCCTCCATTTGTTGTTGGGCTTTGGGACTAGAAATAGTCGGTTGAAAAACCCTAGAGATTTTTGATTTCGAACCCTTTCCACTGCGTTTTTGTCTATAAGCCGATGTAATGGCTCCAGCAGGTAGCTGTTCCTGTGGGGATTGACATAACGGCTTATGACTGAAGGAGACCTTGTGAGTTGGGGCCGGATCCGAAAGGGAAGGGTGTAACCCTCTTTCAGGATTTGAACTATTTTCGGACCGGCCCCCAGATCCAGCCAAGTTTTCCAAAAGTTTTGTAGTCTGGCCCCTACAGGTTGACCGTTTACAGCATTTTGGACAGTTTTTACAGGTTGGACACAAGACAATTTAGTGACACAAGAAACAGGTTTCACATATTTTAATTTGTGACACACCTTTGATTGACACTTTGCCCACCCGGGACTTAACTCTCTCTTTTGGGAGTGCCCGGGTGCAGAAGGTACATCCGTTACAACATGATAATTTACACAGTTTAATGTCTTTTCTTGTGTTAGAGTCTTGCTCCCGGCCAGCAGTCCCTCCTGTAAACTGTTTACAAAGTAATTGTCATTTATAGGACAGCTGGCCCTTGGCTGGTCGCGAGGAGTAGTAAGAGGCCTTGCCTTTATTCTTCTTGCCCTGACCCTTGTTGCCAATGTTCTTCCATGCAGGACGGTCTGGTTTCCTGTAGTCCAAACGCTTTTCTGGTCGTTCGTATGGATGGAAGCGACCTTTCTTTCCTGACTGGACTTGGCCTTTACTTTCAAAATTAGCAATGTCTTGTTCGGCCTGTTTTAACGCGGCATCTGGGAACAGGGTTGAGATATGACGAGGTCCAGTCCGTAAGGCACCCAGGGTGTCTGGCTTAATACCCATCTTAAGATGAGAGAGGTAGGCATCCCTTCTGATGAGTGTTGTATTGGCAACCGTAACAAACACAAAGTCCATTAAATGTTCAAGGGTTTTTGCCATGGACTGTGTTATACTAGAATTAAAGTTCATAAGAAACTGTAATTCATCGGCAGCATGAGTAAGTTTTCCTGAGGACTTCCCTTTTGTCAGTTCTGCTTTGATAGCTTTGAGTACGGACTGCATGTTGTCCTGTACCTTGTATAAACATCGGTTGAAGCCAGCCGCTTGGTTGCAAATAATAGAGGCTTCGCGGGCTGACTTCTCCCACTTCCGTAAATTGTCCTGGGAGATTTGACGTGAAGCAGGTGGGGTTGATGCAATGCCAGCTGCCTTCGTGATGCGACTATAAGAGCTATTAACTTTGGATGCGTCAGTGCTCCAAGTCTGTACGGTCTTTCCAGTTTCTTGATCACTCTTCTGTGGAGTGGGTACAAAGTTATACCATTTGGCCTGGGACTTTGGGGGTCGGACGAACTGGTCCTTTAGGAGCCCTCCAGCCTCCAGCTCCGGGTACCCCTCTGTAAGTGTGAGGTTGAGCTTCCCCATCTTGTTGCATAGCCACTCATCCGTGGGCATGGTGACCGAAACCTTTCCTGTGGGCTGGGCTTTGGGGCCAGCAAAAGGGTTATCTTCCGACTTGGAAGTTGTAGTGTCAATCTCTGGGATATGGTTCCACCCCATAAACGATCTGATCCCACTCATCGTTTCTCTGTAATTCTGTTCCTCTGAGAGGGTCAGATCTGGGTCGTTAACAGAGGCTTTGTGATCTTGGTCAGAGAGCTCTCCCTCTTCAACAAAAATGTCCACTGGGGGACGGTCAGACAGGTCGGTGTCGGAGTCGGTGTCCATTGAAGATACACTGGTTTTCCTTGCCGGTGCTGATGATGATCTGCTGGGTACCTGTTGTGACAAGGGAGAGTCGGTACCAGCCACATCTGAATGCCGGTCGGTAGACACCTTTGCTCTTGACGATTTGCTGGTCGACTTGGATACAGTCTGACAAATACCAGGCAAATCTGAAGATAGCTGAGGGGCAGCAGAAGTCTGTGGTTGATCGGTATCCGGTCTCTGAGAGACGAGGTCGGTGGCCGACAACTCTGTATCTTGAGGTTTGATGAAAGGTTTGGAAGAGACAACCGAACCGGAAGGAGGTGAGTGTGCTGGGGTGACTTTCACTGTGGTAAAGGTCGGTTCTCTATCCAACGACTTGGCTAACAAAAGCGCCTCTAGTCTGTTAAAACGATCAGACAATTTCTGGTCTAACTCATCAATCCTTGAGTCCAGTGAGGATCTGTGAGTCTTGGAAAGCGACTTAGAGGGTTTGTCAGAAACAGGTTTTGAGTCTTTTGAAGAATGAGTCTTTGCCTTTTCAGAAGGGTTAGGTTTCTTCTTCTTTTCAGAACTAGCACCCGGGGACTGCAAAATCCCCTGGTCGTCCACAGCTCCCACTACCGTCACAGAGGACGGGTCTATGAGAGAGGAACTGGAAGAGTCCTGCTTTGGAGTATCCGAGGATTTTTTAAGATCTCTTTTCTCCTTCTTTAATCTGTAAGACGGAGTGGACAACTGTAAGCGTTGTTCCTCAGACAAAATGTTACAAGAGTTACAGTCCTTCTTGGTAACGCACGGATCTGATCCCTTACCCTTTTCTCTGCAACGTGCGCAGAAACTATGGCTGTCGAAGCTAGCCATGATGTGGCCACAACTTCCATGCTTCTGAGAAGGGGAAGACATGACGATCCGTAACCAAAAACAAGTCAAAATGATCTATAAGCACTCTTGAACACATTAATTAATAGAAGAAAGCACACTCTGAAGAATAACTATCATAAATCCAAAAAAATATTTCACTCAGCAAATTCGTGTACACAACACACGCACCAAACGAAAAAGATGCTATGACGTCACGCTGTCTAGACAGGAAGGAAGTACGACACGCCATCTGGCGAGTGCACAGTGCTGGACCGGCCTAGCCGGTGGAAACACAGGACGTCTTTTTCTGACGTTTGGCGGGCCGGTCTGCGCCAACCGGATAAGCTATTGTCCATTGGATAGGATGTATTAACACAATAAAAATATAGTTATGCTGCACAGTGATGACCAGCGGGTTTACCCCAAGAAATTATTTTTGATCATGTGACCTTGATAGAGGTCAAATAAAACCTAAACTGTAACATATATGAAATCAACTACTGGTATATTCAGCCTATTTCATATACAATGGGTAAAATACCACAATATTTGATCAAAGTGGTGAAGCCACTTTTTATCAAGTGTTCAAACATTCTCCTAAAAAACAATGCAAAAGTCATGAGATATCAATCAAAACAAGGTCGAAAAGGATTTTGGTCTAGTAGCGCGAGCCACAAAGCCATCAGAGAAATAAGTAGTTCACTGAAGTGGTCACCCATCCCAGTACTTATGGATGGGATGGACCATTGCCGCTTAATTTCAGTGAGGAGGCAGGCACTCATCACACTATGGCACAATACATGAAAGTCCAGAGGGAAAAAAAGACCAAAAAAACAGTGACCTCTAGAAGCATGAGCCTCGCTAAAGCTTGCACTTAAAAAAAAACACCACAGTCTGCCGATATAATTCTTCACAAAATTAACAATCACTGAATAATAATTCTAAATAATTACTGGTATGACCTTTTTCAATCTTTAAAGAAAAACATATGTATATCTACTTTCAATTATAAAAGTAAACAGTAAAGACTAAACTAACAATGTTGTATTTACTGAAAACCCATTAAATGATTTATTTACATTAAACTTAAATGAATCAAAATATTCACCTGATCAACTGGTGGTTGACTCTGCCCAAACAGTCTGTTTGATGAGCCATGGCAATGGGCATCCATTTCTATTCTTCCTGTTAAGCAAAGTTTAGCAATACAAAACAACTAAAACAGAAAATATGACAATATCATATATTTTTTAATGCACATACATAAATCACAATCTTATTTCAAGTTTTTAAACTGTCAATCCACAAAGCATGATGCCCAAATGATCAGAAACTGTTTGTTTCATGCTATTATTATTAAATGTTCTGTTCATCTGGAGATCTTACAATGTTTAATATAACTTTAGGCGAAACATTTAAATATTTCATTTAAATTTTAAAAAATTCCACATATAATTAAAAAAGAAATGCTTATGGTTACACATTAATTATGCTCTTTAACTCAGTGACACAGCATCATGATAAGGTTACATGTCTGTCCTGAAAACAAAAGCACTTCAAACTCCTGATTGGTAAGTAGCTCCTGCAATTTACTTGTTGATTAAAAATTGTGACATACTTACCCAGCCTTGTTTTTACTCCTTCTATGTTATATCTGAGGCCATCACATTCTGAAGACACAAACCTTTTCCTGAAATAGCCATCAATAGACATTTTGCTTGTTAAAAGTCAAAATAGCAGAATTTGTTTTTATTACACACAACAACCTCACAAATGGATAACTGTATTGTACCCGCCACATTCCTTCTCAAAATCCTTGAAACTTCTCAAAGTGTGGGCAAAGTTCACTTAATACATGGTTATATATGTTTTGCAACATGACTAAAGTTAACCAGATGAAAAGTAAGTAAAATATGTACAAAAAATTCATGAAACAATCAATTTTTTATGTTTTGGGGTTGGGACAAAATGCAAACACTGGTTCTTTTGTGGATGACATCAGTTGTCAAAGGATGGACTGCAAGTAAATTACTCAAACACCACTGGGCTAGGTGTTTATTGGCAGCAAAAGTAACTTAAAGCAGAAAGATTGGGATATATATGTTACAGTCTTTCTGTGAAGCCGGACATTGTACATCATGACTGAAGTTTCAGTCATTTCAAACAGTCACTAAAACCTATGGTGCACAACAGTTCTTCTGTATTGAGATTTCTGTTTGAAAGACATTTTTACAATAGATTATTTACAGTTCGAGTATTAAATAATTTTAAAATCATTCTGCTAACTGGGAAATTGTTATGTGTATTCTGAATTTGTTTTGATTTTCAAAACTTAACTTCTATTTGTCACACATTGAACCCATACAGAAAACACATATTTTCTAGTTTTAAAAAGAAAGGCTGTATACAGTGAAAAATATATGATATTTAAAACGTGTATTTTTTTAACAGAACACAGCCAACAAATTTATAATTTGTTTAGGTAACTCACAAGTCATGTATGTCCCTGACAATGTTTGCAGTTTGACTTCCATGGTAAGTGCTGTTATTTGCTTCGTTTCTTCTGGAGTGGATGAGCTGACTCTGGAGTGCAGATATCTGTGAGAACACTTCCTGTTTCCACTGCTCCATGTCGCGCTCAGTCTGCAGGTCTATACCCCGCTCAACAACTCGACTGTGAAGCTTTGCCAGATCCTCTGTAGACAAAAGAGAAGTAATTATCAATCCAAATGAATTTGTGAATTTTGACGGTTTTCAAATATTTTTAGTCCATACCACATGATCGTTAAGTAGGGCTATGAGAGAACACTTAAGTTCTTTCTGAACAATGAAGTAATGATTATAGATTCTAGAGGACAAAAATTGAGAAAAGAGTTCTCTTCATGTTTTATTTTAATATTTTTGTAGATGTTTAACTTCTGAAAATACACAATGAGTCATGTGTGAATTTGAGCCACTTTCATATGTTTTATTGCTGAAATAGGGTACTCATTAAAGAGGAGAGTCATGGTGACTGAATAGTGAAATGTAAAATAATCACTCTTCCTAGCCCACATGTAAGTATTGGCCAAAATAATCTGTGGACAAACAAAAAGTGAAAATACATGTACTCCTATATCTCTAAAGGCATCACACTTGCTGTGTATTTCTCAGAGCACATATGTAAGCATGGATTACATGAAGTTTCAAAACCCCATATTTTGACCCCAATTATCAAGACTAGAGGATCGCTCGCAAAAAAAAAAGATAATGTTTTTGCATAGCAAAAACAAAGCGTCCCGAAAAGGATATAAAGGTGAGTGCTAAAGTATTAAGAAAATGCTTCGTTTCTAGCCTTATACTGTTGTGGCAACCAAAGTCAGCGCAGTCTGCTCTATCTAGCACGGTTTTCAAGATATAAGCATTTTTGTGTTTTGCAAAAAATAAAAAAATTAAAAATGTCCGCTATATTTGGCAAGACAAAAATATTTTGAAAATTGGCATGGCTACTCTGCAGAGATACCCAGCAGGTCCAAAATTTTGTTGAGTTCGCTCCATATAGCACGGTTTTCGAGATATAAGCATTTTTGTGTTTTGCAAAAACTTTGAAAATTCAAAATGGCCACCATTTTTGGGGAGACAAAAATTTTTGTCAAGACCACTGCCGCAGTGTGTATCTCCCGCCGAGCATTAAAGCAGAAGAAAGAGCTTTTCCAAGATATTCACAATTTTTCATTTTCGTGTGTGAAAGGTCTTCCAAAAGTAGGTGAATGAGTTATTTGAGAAAAATTGGCTATCTGCAATACTATTAAGAGATAATTCACATTTACTCATTTTGAGTAGGAGAATAATTATCTATGGGTCTGAAACTTCACCAAGTGAAAGCTCTCCCAAAAGTAGGTGAATGAGTTATTTGAGAAAAATTGGCTATCTGCAATACTTTTAGAGATAATTCGCATTTACTCATTTTGAGTAGGTGAGTAATTAGCTATGGGTCTGAAACTTCACCATGTGAAAGCTCTCCCACAAGTAGGTGAATGAGTTATTTGATAAAAATTGGGTATCCGCAATACTTTTACAGATAATTAGCATTTACTCATTTTGAGTAGGTAAATAATTAGCTATGGGTCTGAAACTTCACCATGTGAAAGCTCTCCCAAAAGTAGGTGAATGAGTTATTTGAGAAAAATTGGCTATCTGCAATACTTTTAGAGATAATTCGCATTTACTCATTTTGAGTAGGTGAGTAATTGGCTATGGGTCTGAAACTTCACCATGTGAAAGCTCTTCCAAAAGTAGGTGAATGAGTTATTTGAGAAAAATTGGCTATCTGCAATACTTTTAAGAGATAATTCGCATTTACTCATTTTGAGTAGGTGAGTAATCATCTACGGGTCTGAAACTTCACCATGTGAAAGCTCTCCCAAAAGTACATGAATGAGTTATTTGATAAAAATTGGGTATCCGCAATAGTTTTTGAGATAATTAGCATTTACTCATTTTGAGTAGGTGAGTAATTAGCTACGGGGCTGAAACTTCACCAAGTGAAAGCTCTTCCAAAAGTAGGTGAATGAGTTATTTGAGAAAAATTGGCCATCTGCAATACTTTTAGAGGTAATTCGCATTTACTCTTTTTGAGTAGGTGAGCAATTAGCTATGGGTCTGAAACTTCACCAAGTGAAAGCTCTTTGGGATAGCTGCTCTGCAGAGATACCCTGAAGATAAAAAATTTCGTCGAAATCGCTCTATGTAGCATGGTTTTCGAAATATTAGCATTTTTGTGTTTTGCAATTTTTGCGCAAAAATTCGAAAATTCAAAATGGCCGCCATTTTTGGCAAGACAAAATTTTTTTGAAAATTGGCATGGCTACTCTGCAGACATACCCTGTGGGTCAAAATTTTATCGAAATCGCTCTATCTAGCACGGTTTTCGAGATATAAGCATTTTTGTGTTTTGCAATTTTGCGAAAAATTCGAAAATTCAAAATGGCCGCCATTTTTTGCGAGAAATTTTTTATTTGAAAATTGGCATGGCTACTCTGCAGAGATACCCTGCGGGTCAAAAATTTCGTCAAAATCGCTCTATCTAGCAGGGTTTTCGAGATATAAGCATTTTTATGTTTTGCAATTTTTGCGAAAAATTCGAAAATTCAAAATGGCCGCCATTTTTGGCAAGATAAAATTTTTTTGAGAATTGGCATGGCTACTCCGAAGATATACCCTGTGGGTCAAAAATTTCGTTGAAATCGCTCTATCTAGCAGGGTTTTCGAGATATAAGCATTTTTATGTTTTGCAATTTTTGCGAAAAATTCAAAAATTCAAAATGGCCGCCATTTTGGGCGAGACAAAAATTTTTTGAAAATTGGGAAAACTACTCCGCAGAGATACCCTGCGTGTCAAAAATTTCGTCGAAATCGCTCTATCTAGCACGGTTTTCGAGATATAAGCATTTTTGTGTTTTCCTTATTTGGAAAATTCGTAATGATTAATTAATCATTAATTAATCGGCCATTTCTACACCAATCAATGCCAAAATCTAATGATTTCCAGATTTTAATAGAATGAATGTATTTGCCAAGTTTCAGGTGAATTGATAAAATTCCTTTCAAGTTATCATCCGGACAAGCTTCCCCATCGAAAAAAGACATTTTTGGTCATGTGACCTCTCTGATTGGTTGAAATGTCACTGCAGCATATTCAAAAAAATTCCCCAAGGCTACTGCCTAAACCTGCCAAATTTGAAAAGAATCCGCCTAACGGTTACAGAGTTATAAGGAAAACAAAATGCGGAGCCGGCAGAGCCGGCGGAGCCGGCGGAGCCTGAAGCTCTCCCATACACAAACAAGGGACGCTTAATAATGAAATTTTCAGATGACAATCATCCAAAAGGCACTTTAGAGAAGTCAAAATTGCAGGATTAATGATAAAACTATAGCTTTGAGTGAACCAAATAGACTTAGACAACTAAGTTTTCCATTTTACAAGTGATAACCTGACTGTATGCTGCATTGCAACAACACTTACCCCTGAGTTCTTTCACTTGTCTTAAGTAATGGTCTTTCTCATCTTCTAATCTTTTCACAGACTGCACTAGTCCCTGAATTGTCTGTAATGTTAAATTATTTCAATAATGTTGCCCACTGTTTTTGAATATAAGGTCATGACTCATTAAAATATATTACAGTATGATCCATGCCATGACACCAATCTAACAGTGTAGAAACCAAAATCATGCCCGAGTAATCCTTGTCAGTGAAAGATAATTCCACATAAACATTATTATAAAATTCTATGTTTAATTTGTTTTATTTTATGTTTAATTATGTTAATATACTCAGAAAAAATGTTTATGACAATTTTTTCACTGGTAGCACATGTATATATCAATGCCTACATGTAGTCTTTTTTTTCTCAATAAAATGAGAGACAAAATAACTTAAGGCAGCTTTAAGATTTTTAAAATAAAATCTTAAGATACATAATTGTCTTAGAAACTAAACATAATGTTTCAATATATAAAAATATTCAGACAAGAGGAGAGTGCCCGTGAACGGGCACTGTGTCAGCTGACTGAATGTTTTTGATTTGTGATGGTGATAATGAGAGGAAAGCATAATTATCAGGGAAAGGGCTGTACAGAAATACAGTAAATGGTAACTGAACAGCATGTTCGAAAGATATTCCGAAGCTGACAGAAGAAAAGGACAAAAAAGTTGTGCCCTGCAAATGGTATTATGAAATAAAGTAACAAGGTAATTGTTTAAGTGTAAAAAGTAGGTTAAAAATATTTAAAGAAATACTATAAATGCAATATCCTCGTTCGACCATGAAGAAGGGATCCAAAGGTCAAATCTGACCATACCAAAAGATTCCCAGCCAAAGAATTTAGGATGGTTTACCATCACAAACCTGTCGGACCAATAATAAGTGAGTCATAGGCACTTTTTAAGTTTGGCTATCCTTGTTTGACCTTGACGGAGGGGTCTAAGGTCAAATCCGACCACACAAAAAAATTCCCAGCCCATGATTTCCTGTAGCTTGTTTACCATCCCAAACTTGTAGGACCAATAATAAGTGAGTTACAAGCAATTGTAAGTTTGGCTATCCTCAATTGACCTTGAAGGAGGGGTCCCAGGTCAAATCTGACCACACCAAAAGAATCCCAGCCCATGATTTCCTATATGTTGGTTTACCATCCCAAACCTCCAAGACCAATAATATGCGAGTTATAAGCACTTTAAGTTTGGCTATCTTCGTTTGACCTGGAAGGAGGGGTCTAAGGTGAAATCCGACCACACCAAAAGATTCCCAGCCCATGATTTTCTATATGTTGGTTTTCCATTCCAAACCTCTAGGACCAATAATAAGCGAGTTATAAGCACTTTTAAGTTTGGCTATCCTCATTTGACCTTGAAGGAGGGGTCCAAGGTGAAATCCGACCACACCAAAAAATTCCCAGCTCATGATTTTCTATAGGTTGGTTTTCATTCCAAACCTCTAGGACCAATAATAAGCGAGTTATAAGCACTTTTATGTTTGGCTATCCTCATTTGACCTTGAAGGAGGGTTCCAAGGTCAAATCGGACCATATTAACAGATTCCCAGCCCATGATTTCCTACAGGTTGGATACAATGATTTACTCAACAGTGAGAACCTGAAAGAAGCTTTGCTCAGCTATGCCATGACATAGAGGTCTGCAATTTCACTATGTTATAGCTGACCAAAACGTCTGTGAATAACATATTTAACAAAATACTCTAAATGTAATAGTTTTCAAGTTACAACTGATTTACTCAACAGTGAGAACCACAAAGGAACTATTACTCAGCTATGCAATGAGCTACATGTCTGAATTTTTGCTCTGTTATAGCTGACCTAAAAGTAGGTGAACAACATATTTAAGCAAAATACTGTAAATACAATAGTTTTCAAGTTACAACTGATTTACTCAATAGTGAGAACCTGAAAATAGCTATTGCTCCGCTATGCCACGAGCTATAGGTCTGTAATTTCACTATGTTATAGCTAACCCAAAAGTAGGTGAACAATATATTTTAACAAAATACTCCAAATGCAATATTTTTCAAGTTATAGCCGATTTACTCAACAGTCAGTGCCTGAGAATAGCTATTGCTCAGTTGTGCCATGAGCTACAGGTCTGTAATTTCACTATGTTATAGCTGACCCAAAAGTAGCCGAATAACATATTTGCACAAATTTCTGTAAAGGCAATAGTTTTCCAATTACAACTGATTTACTCAACAGTGAGAACTTCAAAGTAGCTATTACTCAGCTATCCAATGAGCCACAGGTCTGGAACTTCACTATGTTATAGCTGACCCCAAAATAGGTGAATAACATATTTATACTAAATTCTCTAAATGCAATAGTTTTCAAATTATAAGTGATTTACTCAACATTGAGAACTTCAAAGTAGCTATTACTCAGCTATGCAATGAGTCACAGGTCTGGAACTTCAATATGTTATAGCTGACCCCAAAATAGGTGAATAACATATTGAAACAAATACTCTAAATGTAATAATTTCCAAGTTATAAGCAATTTACTCAACAGTGATAACCTCAAAGTAGCTATTACTCAGCTATGCCATGAGCTACAGGTCTGAAATTTTACTATGTTATAGCTGACCCAAAAGTAGGTGAACAACATATTTAAGCAAAATACTGTACATGCAATAGTTTTCAAGTTACAACTGATTTACTCAATAGTGATGACCTAAAAGTAGCTATTACTCAGCTATGCCATGAGCTATAGGTCTGAAATTTTACTATGTTATAGCTGACCCAAAAGTAGCTGAATAACATATTTATACTAAATTCTCTAAATGCAATAGTTTTGCAATTACAACTGATTTACTCAATAGTGAGAACCTCAAAGTAGTTATTACTCAGCTATGCAATGAGCTACAGGTCTGAAATTTCACTATGTTATAGCTGACCCAAAAGTAGGTGAACAACATATTTAAGCAAAATACTGTACATGCAATAGTTTTCAAGTTACAACTGATTTACTCAATAGTGATGACCTAAAAGTAGCTATTACTCAGCTATGCCATGAGCTACAGGTCTGAAATTTTACTATGTTATAGCTGACCCAAAAGTAGCTGAATAACATATTTATACTAAATTCTCTAAATGTAATAGTTTTGCAATTACAACTGATTTACTCAATAGTGAGAACCTCAAAGTAGTTATTACTCAGCTATGCAATGAGCTACAGGTCTGAAATTTCACTATGTTATAGCTGACCCAAAAGTAGGTGAATAACATATTCAAGCAAAATACTGTAAATGCAATAGTTTTCAAGTTATAAGCAATTTACTCAACAGTGATAACCTCAAAGTAGCTATTACTCAGCTATGCCATGAGCTACAGGTCTGAAATTTTACTATGTTATAGCTGACCCAAAAGTAGCTGAATAACATATTTATATGAAATTCTCTAAATGCAATAGTTTTCCAATTACAACTGATTTACTCAATAGTGAGAACTTTACAGTAGCTATTACTCAGCTATGCCATGACCTACAGATCTGAAATTTCACTATGTTATAGCTGGCCCAAAAGTAGCTGAATAACATATTTATACGAAATTCTCTAAATGCAATAGGTTTTAAGTTACAAGTGATTTACTCAATAGTGAGAACTTCAAAGTAGCTATTACTCAGCTATGCAATGAGCCACAGATCTGAAACTTCACTATGTTATAGCTGATCCCAAAATAGGTGAATAATATATTGCAACAAAATACTCTAAATGCAATAGTTTCCAAGTTATAAGCGATTTACTCAACAGCGATAACCTAAAAGTAGCTATTACTCAGCTATGCCATGAGCTACAGGTCTGAAATTTTACTATGTTATAGCTGACCCAAAAGTAGCTGAATAACATATTTATATGAAATTCTCTAAATGCAATAGTTTTGAAGTTATAAGCGATTTACTCAATAGTGATAACCTAAAAGTAGCTATTACTCAGCTATGCCATGAGCTACAGGTCTAAAATTTTACTATGTTATAGCTGACCCAAAAGTAGCTGAATAACATATTTATACGAAATTCTGTAAATGCAATAGTTTTTAAGTTACAAGTGATTCTACTCATGATGGAAGTTACTGAAAAGCCCAAAAGTAGCTATTACTCACTTAGCTATTGAGACAGGCACCCAACTTACTCACCATATTGTAGCTATGAAAAAAGTAGCTGAATAACATATTTTAACAAAATGCTCTAAATGCAACACTTTTCAAGTTATAAATGATTTTGTGCATGATTTCATGAATTTTAATGCATTAAAAATTATTAAAAAAATTTATTAAAAAAAAAGTAAGACAGATCCAGGTCTCATACTCACACACGAGAATCTACCTGTGCCCTAGTACATATATGCAAGATATGAGAGAAATCCCTGCAATAGTCACTGAGAAAATTGTGATTAAGTGTTGAAATTTTCACACTTTTGGTGGGGGTACCCCCCTTGTAATGTCTCTAGCAAACAGACGAACAGACAGATTTGCATGCCTTGAACAATTTTTCATCCTCGATAGATAAGGTATCTTTTAAAAAAACCAGCACGTCTCTAGGCCTTGTAGTTTTGGAGGAGAAGTTGTTCACGCGTACGCCCACGCCGCAGAGTGACGACATAATGTCAGCTGGGGGGGTGTTGATGTTTTTGATATCTGGGCATCAAAACCCTGTTTTTGAAATGACAGTTTAAACCGGTTTAAACCATAGGTTTTAACCATGTCTGTCAAAAACCTGCCAACCCAGATACATGGAAAAACTGACTGTGACACTAGTTTGTTTTTAATTTCAGAAACAAAGTACACAGTAATGTTTATTTCATATACAAGTGAAACTAAGATGTTACCATTTGATGAATACTACAAAGACACTAGAAGTCAAACCAAGATTCTGAAAAGCCAAAACTTGTGTCATTTCTTTAAAAAAAATTTTTTTTTTAAATTGAGTTTTAGTTCTAAATCTAAATCTACTGCTTTGCAGGCGCAATATCTTCCCCAAGGGGAACTCAGTGCGCTAACTAATCATGTATAATTTCCAAGTCATAGTGGGGGACGAGTCCAGGTCTGTATTCCGATGGTTGTGGGTGTGAACGTGGGGAAGAATCTAGGTCGGAAAAGCAGATTTAAAAAGGTGAGTTTTCAGGTGCTTTCTGAAGGATGTAACAGATGGACTGGTTCTTACATGGACAGGAAGTGAGTTCCAGAAAGCAGGTGCATGATGGCTGAAAGATTTGGTAAGATACTTATGAGACTTATGTATTTTAGAGTCAAAAGAAGGAACTTGAAGGAATTTGTATTTTGGACTGCTACGTCTGGTGTTCCTTGATGAGGTATATGGATGAAGTTTATCCTTGAGGTACACAGGTTGACCATACTTAAGGACCTTATATGTGATCAACCCAATGTTGAAAAGAACCCTGTATTTGACTGGTAGCCAATGTAGTTTTTCCAGATTTGGAGTTGTATGAGTGTACCTCGAGGATCTAGTGACTACTCGACAGAGGGAGTTCTGAACACCCTGCAACCTCTTTAGCTCAGAAAGAGTGAGTGAGGCAAAGAGGGAATTACAGTAGTCAATTCGGCTACTGACGAGAGCATTTGCAAGGAGTATTGCTGTGTTAAGGTCAAGGAGATGGCGAGATCTCTTATATGGAACCGAGTGGACTTAATGACTTGGGAAATGTGATCTGTGAAGGTCAGGTTGGAGTCGAAGACCACTCCTAGGTTTTTGACATTTGAGGCAGGTGCCACTTTATTCCCAAGAATATCAGTGGGAAAAAGGGAATGAAGTTGTTTGCGACTGTGTTTTGAACCAATCAGGATGAATTCTGTTTTGTCTGGGTTTAATTTGAGTTTATTTGCAGCCATGAAATTTTGTATATCATTTAGGCAGTCCGTTAGAGCTGTCATTGACTGACTGAAATTTGATGGTGAAAGAGTAATGTATAACTGAGTGTCATCTGCATAAAAGTGGTGTTTGATACCCCTATGAGATCGAATAATTGAACTGAGTGGATTTGTGTACATGGAGAAAAGGAGTGGCCCCAGGACCGAGCCTTGAGGGACACCAAATTTTAAGTCCATGGGATGTGACAGTACAGAGCCTACCTTGACTGATTGAGTCCTGTCCAACAAGTAAGACTTGAACCAACTCAGAGCCAGTCCATTGATGCCATAGCATTCATATAATCTGTGGAACAGGATCGAGTGGTCAATGGTGTCGAAGGCTGCCGAGAGATCAAGGAGGGTTAGGGCTGTTGTACTGCCTTCAGACATATTGAGGAAAAGATCATCCTGTATATTTAGGAGGGCACTTTCCGTAGAATGGAACCTTCTATAGGCAGATTGGAAACCAGTCAAAAGACAGGACTCGTCCAGGTGAGACAGGAGTTGGGACGACACCACTCTCTCTAAGACCTTTGAAACAAAATTTAAATTAGAGACAGGCCTATAGTTTTTAAGGACTTCTCTATCAAGGGTTGATTTTTTTAGGAGTGGAGTCACATGGGCCTGTTTGAAAAATTTAGGGCAGCTTCCTTCATGGAGTGATGCATTAATTACTGATGTGATAGGGGTGATGAGGATATCTAAAAATTCTATTACAAGAAATGTTGGCCAAGGATCAAGGGAGCAAGATTTGCTAGGGGAGTTTTTGATGATATTAGCTACCTGATCTTCTGAAACAGAGGAAAAAGCTGAGAAAGCAGGAGGTGTGAGATCAGAATCAGTGTATTTAGGGGGATTAGAGTTGGCGAAGGATTGATGAATGTTTGTGATTTTTTCTGTGAAAAATTCAACAAATTTGTCAGCTAAAAGTTGAGGAGAATTTACTGAGGGAAGTACTTTTGCAGCAGATCTATGGAGTACATCGTTTAGAGTTTGCCAAAGTTTCTGAGGTTTGTCCTGGTTGTCATGAATTCTGGATTTGAGGAAGTCAGATTTCGCTTTCATGCAGATTTTATTATACATATGAACCTTTTTGATATATTGTGATCTGTAGAAACTGGTTTTATTTTTGCGCCAAAGGCGTTCAAAGAGACGTTTTGTTTCTTTTGCCGCAATGACACTGTCATTTACCCACCCAGGGATATATTTGGCTCTGACGTGTTTAGTGATGGAAGGAGCATGTTTGTCAATGAGAGTTGTTAAAGTGGAGTGGTACTGTGAGTACAAGGCATCAGAATTATTTTTCGGATCAACAATAAGTTCAGACGAGAGAAGATCCTTTCTCATGGCTTCCATATTGATTTCATGGTATTTTCTGAAAGTGACGGTGTCACCAGAGATTCGTCTTTGGGGGGTGATATTGACCTTGAATGTGATGGAGAGGTGATCGGAGAAGGCCTCGGTGGCATGGACGTGTGAAATGTTGTCGTTTCTAGATTTGGTGAGAACTAAGTCAATGGTGTGTCCGAGGATATGGGTAGGAAAATTTACCTTTTGAAGGAGGTCGAAAGACCCTAAAAGAGCATGAAATTTTTTTGAGTCGTTGGAATTTGTGTCCATGTGAATGTTGAAGTCCCCGATGATAACCAAATTGTCAGTAGTAGGGTAAATATTTTCGAGAAGTGCATTAAACTGTTCATAGAAGGTTGCAGGGCTGGTTGATGGGGGTTTGTATATATTGAGAAAAAGGCAGGATTCATTTTGTAAGGAGATTTTAATAAGGAGGTTTTCAAAAGAGGAATAAGTATCAGTAGGTATGCGGCTGGTTTGCAGTTCATTTTTCACCAGGAAAGCTACTCCACCACCCCGTCATGACTCCCTTGGTCGGTGAAAAAGGGTATGACCCTGTGGGGAGATATCACTGAGGTACGCCTGTGAAGCATCTGGGCGAATCCAGGTTTCTGACATGGCAAACACATCTGTATTATTGTCCACGATAAACTTTTGAATGGATGAGTATTTGTTTGAGAGGGATCTAACATTGGCAAAGGAGAAATTTATGCAATCAGAAGGACTGGGGTTTGGATTAATATCACCAGCTAGTAGCAGAAGTGTAAGGAGGCTGAGAGGTGGAAGTTTCGATGGAATATGGACATCCTAGTGAAAAATTTAAAAAAATTTTTTTTTTAAAAATTGAGTTTTAGTGAATACCTCAGATAATTCAGAGTTTACAAATTCCAAGCCTAACAGGAGGTTTTACGTAGTTACCTATGAAAGCTATACATTTAAATAAATGACTTGTTAAGTTGTTTCATATGGTACCTTTTCTTGGACATCAATTTTGTCATGCAGTAATGTAATCATACTGGACTGTTCTGGATTCACAGATGCAGGGGCTTCAAACTTACTGACATCATCATATGTTTGAAAGCCTTTTGAAAAAACATCTGGTGAAGTTAAGGCTGGAGTTCTTAAAGAACTGAAACCTCTACCTGCAGACAAAACCAAATTTCTAATAAATTTAGTACATAATGCTTAATATGTATTTTTTTTTCTTTTTTTCTCTTTTTTTTTTGCTAAGATATAGCATTATAAAAAGGTCACAATTTTAAGGACCTGATATGGTACAGATAATATCTTATATAACTAATTAACAGAACATCAAATTAAGAGAAACAAGTATTTAACATTAGTAATATAATACAGGTAGCATAAGCAATATCTCTAGCCAATTTAGTTCTTATGATATTACAAGTTCATGTATACAAATTACCTCAGTCTTAAAAAAGCAAAAGGAACTTACCAACACTTGTACTGTTTGTGAAGCTTTTCATTGCTGAGGAATGGAGCTCTGGTAGTGATTCGGAAATCTGTGCACCAGAGAGTCGTTCCTAAGTTCATAAAGAAAAGTATTCTTCTGAAAGCACTTCAAAGCAGGACACATAAACTTGTCCAAACAGTGCAGGGTGCCCCCATGTCAACACCCAATTTAACTATGATTGTGCTGTCTTGACACCAACTTATCCCCAGACAGGCTATCTGTCATGCCACAGGTATCCACTGGGAATATTTTGTAGCACCCATTTTGTGTGTTTCACAATTATTACAAATAATTTTTTATTTTTATTTTTTTTGTGGGGGGGGGGGGGGCTCAATTTCCCACAATGATATGATTGATCCTTTTTCAAAGTATTTAAATGGTTTACTGAACATTCTGAAATAGTGGTACAAAAGTGTTGTAGAATTTTGCAGAATTTTCCGCAGACAAATATCACAGAGACAAGTTATATTACATATGGTTTGAGGCTGGTCAGACTTTCCATTTCAACTTTAGAATAGAATAGAATGATTTATATAGCGCAAAATTGATGCAATATCCTCTAATGCGCTTAAGGCAAAAAAGGAAAATTCGAGGGACATGCCGGGTCAAAATCCTGATTTAGCGCCGCAAGGGGAGAAATACTATGGTGGGGGGTATGCAAGTCTAAACAAGTAGGTCTTTAGGTGGATTTGAAACCCTATGATTGTGTTCTGAGATCGTACCGATTGTGGGAGTCTGTTCCATGCAGTGGTAGAAGCCATTGCAAAACCTCGCCTACCAATGGCCTTCTTGGGACGAACTGAAGAAAGAGAAAGCCGATTTCCACGAGTAAGGCTACTGGGTTTGATTAAGGATGATAAATATGAGGTTTGGGAGAATTTGATAGCCTTGAATGTAATAAGATTATATTTGAACAGGATACGGTATGAAATAGGGAGCCAGTGTAGTTTTTGCAGATAAGGAGTAACATGGCTAGTTTTATCAAGTCTGAAAACAATTCTGCAGAGGGCATTTTGAATCTTTTGGAGTTTAGCCACATTGTATTTATTCACACCAAAAAGTAGGGAATTGCAGTAGTCAATTCGACTACTGATCATTGAGTTGGCCAGCAGGGCTGCAGTCTCCACACTGAGGAATTTACGAATGCGTCTGAGATCTTTGAGATGGTAGTAGCAGGCACGACAAACTTTGGATAAATTCTGTCTTCTCTGGATTAAGTTTCAATCTGACACCATCCATCCATTTTTGAACGCAAGCAAGACACTCTGTGAGCTCAGCAATACTGGAATCAAAGTTCCTGGAATCAAGTGCCAAGTATATTTGGGTGTCATCGGCATAAAGATGATGGGTAACATTGAAACTGGAAATTATATGGCTGATCGGGGTAGTGTAAAGAGTGAAAAGCAGTGGACCCAGGACAGAACCTTGATGGACCCCATAAGGGAGTGAGAAGGCATCCGAGAAGTTATTACCCAATTTAACTTTCTGTCTACGATTTGTGAGATATGATTTGATCCACATCTGCACAGTGCCATCCACGCCGAACCAATCCCTGAGGCAGTATCAAATGCTGCTGAGAGGTCCAATAATGTGAGAGCAACAGCCTCACCCGAGTCCATCGAAGCAACAATGTCATTTTGAATTTTAAGGAGTGCTGTTTCTGTGGAATGCAATCTCCTGTAGGCTGATTAGTTGAGATTGGAGAGCCCCTCTTTATTGATGTAACTATTTAACTGATACGCTACAACTTTTTCAATCAATTTTGATATGAAACTAAGGTTTGACACTGGTCTATAGTTTTTCAGGAGATTTCTATCTAGGCTAGGCTTCTTGAGGGGAGTAACATATGCGATTTTGAAACAGTTAGGGAAACTGCCTTCTTTGAGCGAATAATTTATGATATTGGTAATTGGGGTGATTAGGATGTCTGCACAATCTTTGACCAGTGAGGTTGGTATTGGGTCTAGCTCACATGATTTGGTAGATGATTTTACAAAGGAAAATTTGTCAAAAAAAGTGTTCTGGGTGGGGGCTTTATGAGCATCATACACAGGTTAAATGTTGACTTAAAGCTTTGATTTTTGGCATATAGCAAATTAACATATTAATATATTATCAGATATCAGTTGGATCAGGGAAATAATATGAAAGATATAGGGCTTAAGTAGAAAAAAAGGTTATATAATATTGATCCCTGTGGCCAATCTTAGAAACCGTAAAAGAGACCTGAAAATTAAAACTATAAACCTCAAATTTTTCACAAAGATCACATAAAGAAGTTATATCTACTACAGTTTGAGTCTGGTTAGACTTGCCATTGTTGAGTTACAAGGCAAAATATGTGATAAATGTAGAAAAAGTCATTCCACTGTATTGGTTATGGGCCCCATACACAGGTTAAATGCCCACTTAAAATCCTGATTTTTTGCACATTTAAAAACAACATATTAATATAATCATAGATAAAATTATAGGTAAATGAACCACATAGTGTTAGAACAAGAGCTATAGGGCATAAAAGTGGCAAATTGAATAAATTAGGTTTCTGTCGGCATTTTAGAGACCTGAAGGTGAACTTAAAATTGAATCTACAGACTTAACATTTTTTACAAAGATCTGTTTGGGACTCATCAGAATTACCATTTCCAAATTATGGGGCAAAATATGTAACAAGCAATCAGTGCACTTGAACGGGCTCTGTGTCAGCTGACTGTGGTTTGAGTTTCAGATTGGTAGTGAAAGAAGAAAAGGATAGAAAAAATTGTGTAGTGCAAATATCCAGAAGTAAAGTTCAAAGTTAGCTATTAAGGTGTAAAAACTAAAAAGTAGGTGAGTCACATATTTCAACAAAATACTGTAATTGCAATAGTTTTTGAGTTACAACTGATTTACTTAACAGTGAGAATGTCAAATTAGCTTTTGCTCAGCTTTGCACTGAGCTACAGGTCTGTGACTGATTTACTCAAAAGTGAAAACCTCCACATAGATATTGCTCATCTATGCAATGAGCTACATGTCAGCAATTTTACTGTTATAGCTGACCCCAAAGTAGGTGAATAACATATTTAAACAAAATTCTCTAAGTGCAATAGTTTTTAATTTGCAATTGATATACTGAACAGTGAAAGTAGCTATTGCTCATCTATGCAATGAGCTGTGGGTCTGCAATTTTAACATGTTACAGGTGTCCCAAAAATAGGTGAATAACACATTTAAACCAACTTCTGTAAATGCAATAGTTCAAGTTATAACTTATTTACTCAAAATATGCTATGAGCTACAGTTACAATTCCATTACGTTATAGCTGACTGAAAAGTAGATGAATAACACATTTAAACAAAATACTGTAAATGTAATAGTTTTCAAGTTACAACTGATTTACCCAACAGTGAGAACATGAGAATAGCTATTACTCAGCTATGCCATAAGCTACACATCTGCAATTTTACTATGTTATAGCTAATTCAAAAGAAGATGAATAAAATATTTCAACAAAATTCTCTATATGCAATGGTTTTCAAGTTACAACTGATTTACCCAACAGAGAAAACCTCGAAGTAGTTATTACTCAGCTACGCAATGAACTACAGGTCTGCAATTTTACTATGTTGTAGCTGACCCAAAAGTAAATGAACGACATATTTAACAAAATACTCTTTTTCTGACTACTCATGACCTACAGGTCTGCAACTTTATTATGTTATAGCTGACCCAAATGTAGGTGAATGATATATTTAAAGAAAATACTGTAAATACAATAGCTTTTAAGTTACAAATGATTCACTCAACAGTGAGAACCTCAAAGTAGCTATTCCTCAGCTATGCAATGAACTACAGGTCTGCAATTTTACTATGTTGTAGCTGACCCAAAAGTCAATGAACGACATATTTAACAAAATACTCTTTTTCTGACTACTCATGACCTACAGGTCTGCAACTTTATTATGTTATAGCTGACCCAAATGTAGGTGAATGATATATTTAAAGAAAATACTGTAAATACAATAGCTTTTAAGTTACAAATGATTCACTCAACAGTGAGAACCTCAAAGTAGCTATTCCTCAGCTATGCAATGAACTACAGGTCTGCAATTTTACTATGTTGTAGCTGACCCAAAAGTAAATGAACGACATATTTAACAAAATACTCTTTTTCTGACTACTCATGACCTACAGGTCTGCAACTTTATTATGTTATAGCTGATCCAAATGTAGGTGAATGATATATTTAAAGAAAATACTGTAAATACAATAGCTTTTAAGTTACAAATGATTCACTCAACAGTGAGAACCTCAAAGTAGCTATTCCTCAGCTATGCCATGACCTGTAGGTCCGCAATTTTACTATGTTATAGCTGACCCAAAATTAGGTGAACAACATATTTAAACAAAATACTCTAAATGCAATAGTTTTAAGTTACAACTGATTTATCAACAGTGAGAACCTCCAAGTAGCTATTACTCAGCTATGCCATGACATATAGATCTGCGATTTCACTATGTTATAGCTGACCCAAAAGTAAGTGAACAAGATATTTATAGAAAATACTTTAGATGCAATAGTTTTCAAGTTACAGCTGATTTACTCAACAGTGAGAACCTGAGAATACCTATTACACAGCTATGCCATGAGCTACACATCTGCAATTTTACTATGTTATAGCTAATTCAAAAGTAGATGAATAGCATATTTCAACAAAATTCTCTAAACGCAATAGTTTTCAAGTTACAACTGATTTACTCAACAGAGAAAACCTCAAAGTAGCTATTACTCAGCTATGCAATGAACTACAGGTCTGCAAATGTACTATGTTGTAGCTGACCCAAAAGTAAATGAACGACATATTTAACAAAATACTCTTTTTCTGACTACACAAAGTATTTCCTTAAAAATAGCGTCAGAGAGCTGTACCCCACAGCCTAGGGAAATATTTTTAACACCATGAGATATAGAAGTAGTGTATCAGTATAAAGTTCAGGATACTTTCAGAGCACTATCAGTTATATAAAGTTCCAAACAATGTTTAAATAGAGAATATAAGATAAAGATAATGCATGTAAAGATGAAGTATTAAAAAAAGATGATTCAATAACAAGATGACAGCATTAATCAGTAAACTAAACATTATGACACTCTTTATCGACATCTGGCATGGCCGAATTATGGTTTGGATGTTTTGAATATTACCATGCATAGTGGTAATACATTCAATGAATGCTTATGTCTGGTGTTGGAGCAAAGTCTGTGGCTCACTTGATGAAATTCCATCTGTTACAATCGGAAGTTGTGAAAGCAAAATTCTTAATGATTTCTAATATGACTTTAACAGTGCTTAATCTACATCAAAAGACAGACCCAAAGGTGCAACAAGATTTTAAAGGTCAAGGTCACTATGACAAGGTCAACAGTCAAATCAAGGGCAGACCATGATGCTGCACACCTACAACCCCTAACGAATGTCCCTACCAAGTATCAACTTCCTACGCCTTATGGTTTCCAAGATATGGCCCAAACAAGATTTTATAGGTCAAGGTCACTACGACAAGGTAAAAGGTCAAATCAAGGTCAGACCATGATGTTGCACACCTACACCCACTAACCAATGTCTCTACCAAGTATCAACTTCCTACACCTTACGGTTTCCGAGATATAGCCTGGACAAGATTTTCAAGCTCAAGGTCACTACGGCAAGGTTAAAGGTCAAATCAAGGTCAGACCATGACGTTGCACACCTACACCCCCTAACCAATGTCCCTACCAAGTATCAAGTTCCTACACCTTACGGTTTCCGAGATATAGCCTGGACAAGATTTTTATAGGTCAAGGTCACTATGGCAAGATCAAGGGTCAAATCAAGGTCCGACCATGACGTTGCACACCTACACCCCCTAACCAATGTCCCTACAAAGTATCAAGTTCCTACACCTTACGGTTTCTGAGATATAGCCCGGACAAGATTTTATAGGTCAAGGTCACTACAGCAAGGTCAAATCAAGGTCAGACCATGACGTTTTTGTCTGACACTTGTAATAAGTGTTTGCTACTCTATTCAAGGAAATGTTTACAATATGTCTTAAGTTTTGGCTTACTAAAGCACATATGTAGTAACGCAAATTTACTAACGGCCTAAGTTAGGGCTAAAGTCAAGGAAACTACAATTCACTTAGTTTTTAAAACAGAGTGTCTTCGGAACCGACAAGGACGGGTCACAATTCTTTTAATTTCAGAACCGTTACGTTCATATTATAACTATTTGATGTGTGGCTGACACTGGCTGTTGAATTAAAGCATGCTGTCGATGAAAATACATACATAAAACCAGTCTACTTTTCATCTACAAACGTGATTAATTTCATTAACCAATGAAATAATTTGTTACTGAAACCTCACTCAAGATCAAGTATAACTTTTTGTCTGCAAACGTAATTAATTTCATTAACCAATGAAATAATTTGTTACTGAAACCTCACTTGAGACCAAGTATAACAAAGTTTGTATATTTTTCTACAAAATAGCTTCAAAACTAAAGATATTCTAAAATGTCATGTTAGAATAGAGATTTTGCGGTTCTGATTTTATGAAAACATTTATAAAATATATCAAGGGTAAAGACATTTTTCTTTAAAACGGGTCTTAAAGCATATAATTTGTGAGCCATTTCCATTGGCGGTTCTGAAAGGGATTGTTTTCCGATCCGTCAGTGACTGTTCTGAAGCCACAGTGTTTTTAAAAACTATTCTTGTTATAAAATATTGGAAGAGGACATTGTGGTCAAGTTGAGGTCGGGGCAAATGAGGTCGGAGCATGGAGGACGGAGATTCATCGATGTTATAGGCGACTTATGGTTGTGAAATACGCAGTATTGCCCACCTTGACTTTCGCCAGGTTAAATTCTGTGTCTTTTACGATTTTTGAGAAGTTTTTATCCCAATCCATATTTAATATCTGTTACAAACGTTATATATCTCTAAGGTGGGCTTATTTGAAAATCGCCAGTTGTTTTGTTGACAGGTTCCAACAAGGAAGTTATAAGACAGCAGATGAAAGTGTTTAACCGTTTTCACCACAATTTAAGGATTTACGTGCAACTCGCTGTCATAGGAAGTCGCTGACAGAAACTCCCTGACACAACTCGCTGACAAGAAATATGTACGTGCGTATATATACATGTCATCTTATTTGCATATGGCCGTGAGTTCTGTAGTTTAAAGTATTTGAAATTCGTCGAGAAGTCCATTTTATAAAATATTTTTAGGAAACGCCAGGGGAAATCCGTGACCTCATATCTTCTCTGATTTCTGTGGTTTAAAGTCTTCGTCTATGCTTCCATTTTATAAAATATTGTTAGGAAACTAGTATAACGTCTGTATAACCTGCCATATCTAATTTGCATATTGTCAGCGAGTTGTGTCAGCGAGTTAGTGTCAGCGACTTCCCGTGTCAGCGAGTTGCACGTACACCAAGAGACTAACCAAACGTAGGTGTACATGCTGCCTTCGCAGCACCACAAATATTTTATGTGTCTTAGAACCCTTGCTTATCATGGCAATAAGTACTGGTAAAAGTATATAATAATAATACACGTAATAATTAGTCTAAAGCTTGTTAGACATTATATTAAAATGGCCATTGTAATTATATAGAATGTAAAATTATACAACAAAGTCTCAAATAAATACGCATCATGCTTAGTTATCTTTTTTCAAAACAAACAACTTTTTAATGTAGTTTGAAGAGCAAAAGACAAAAACCAAGCTAAATATGTATAATTTGTCTACATTACTGTCTCAGCTAATAAATTGGAAGTATAGGCTATGAATGTGTCTTATTTGAGATGCTACAATTGAGATATTTATTATAAATAATGTGACGGCAAAGGCCGATGCAACGCAAAGTGTGATGTAACAGTTGGTTTGGAATCATGGACCATGGCTAATTTAGCAATAATTCAGCCATTTTAGCTGAGAAAAGTGGCTTTTCACATGAGATTCCAACAAAAAGGCTAAGAAATGGCCGAAAATGTATTACACACTCACCTTTCACACTAACAAACCTCATATTATCCAATGATTATCCTCATATTTTGTTTATATTTTAAAGAATTGTAGCTAGCCGCAAAACTAACAAAATAGCCGCCATTGTTGTACAAGTATATCACGTCTGAAAGATTTTGAAGAGGGGGCTTGGTGGTGTAGTGGTTAGAGTTCTCACCTCCAACCTCTGAGGCCGCTGGTTCAAATCTCGGGCCGGGCGTTTCATGTTGGAAAGTTGGTAGTTACTTACTGATGCCCGGAATAATCTATGCTGACTGAATAGAACCAGTTTCTTGCTCTTTACTATTTTCAGTGATAGTTCTGAAGTAATCCTTGTAAGTAACATGCAAAAGTTACTCATAAAAGTTATACTTTGTGGGTTAAGAATTCTTCTTAGTCTTACTTAACTGTACATGATATCACATGTAAATAAATTAAGTTCAGTTATATAAAATCTATTTGTCTTTCTCTTTGTCAAGTTGATTATTATTTCAATTTAGTGCATACTTTCAATCTTTAGACGACAGCTATTTTCACGTTTAGACTTTATAGCAAGATTGAATAACTTGCATATACTCACATACAGTTGAATATTACACATTGTGTGACACAACATGAGTATAAAGCAACATCATTAACCTTGCTGATTGAACCTTTGGACTTTGTACAACTTTGTCATATTGAATTGCTCAAGTGTTGACTGATATGTTTAAGAGTTTCTTTTGATATGCATATGGAACCTGAGACTTGGACTGAAACATTTTGGAATGACGGTACTTCTGGGTAACTTCATGGTAATATAAGGAATGGTAATGCAAGGCAAATGAGCTACTTCAGTTAGAGAAGTAGCAGATTATAAATTATTTGGAATAATTTACAAACTGGTTTCGGGCTCTCCAGTATTTTTAGTCTCAGTCCACACGCTAGCAACCTCTTTTTCTGAGTGAAATACTGAGGCCCGCTACAATACTTTTTACAACATTTCATTGTAGTTTGTGACACTTTTTACTTAAAGATATGTTTCTTGGGCATTTCCACAGATATTGGAATAAGATTGAGAACTTATGTGTAGTTATTTCTCAGTTATCAGACTCTCAATAAACAAGGCAAACATGAACAAGAGTATTGGCATAGTGGGTATCTCGCACTGAGTATCAAGCAAAAAAGTAGTGACCTTGAAGCAGAGTTCCAAGCCCAAGGACCAATAGTAAGGGAGATGTAAGGATATTTTTAGCATTGTAACCCAAATCGACCTTGAAGCAGGGGTCAAAAGTCAAATTTGACACTTGCAAAAGATTTGGAGTAAGTGATTTCCTGTAAGTTGTTCTCACATTCTTAACTCCTAAGACCAGTGATAAAGGAAAGAAAAGGTCTTTGATATGATGACCGATATTTGACCTTAAAGGTGCAACATGACAGCCATTTTGTTTTAAACCATTACTCTCAGCCAAGTCTTCCTTGCCATTTACATTTTGTGCAAATCTGATGAGGCTATCAGCAATATTTTAAATTTTAGAACATTTTAACAATTTTTGAACAACTGACTATGGCTTGCCATTTTGTTTTCAAAATGAGGTCAAAACCTTTTACAAGCATGATTTATACATACAAACATTTTCTGTAAATCTGATAAAGACATCAAAAATGAATGATTTGTAAAGGTTTATGTAAAAATGTGACAAACAGATGCATACATGTACACACATATAGAAAGCATTTCATAATCTCCTGACACTGACATTTGGCTGGGAGGGGCAGAATAGTAATGAAATAATAAAACGCATATAAGGAAGCTAAGAGTCCTGCATATATCGGCCTTTGAACATGTCAAGAATCAGCTTTTTCTTGTGTTTAAGGGGCTCCAGGAACAGGTCGGGAGATAAAACATCATAACCTGATTCATAATAGTAAATTATTTGAACATTATCCAGGGAAGCAATCCTCGAGGCATTCATAATTGATCTCACACTCAGGCTCTATATGCATGTCAACACACACTGTTACTATATACTGCATGGGACTCCTTGGTGTATGGTCTAATGGATCAGCCGGTTTGGCATCTAATCACAAGCTGTAACCTCTGTTTGTGTTTGACTCCCACAAGTGATAATGCTGTGGACCAATATGTCCCTGGCTGTAGAATGGAATGTAAAACCCCCCAACTTAGATTTTGGCTTTGGGACCTCTTGATCCCCTCTTCCCAAGAACTCCATCAGTAACCACAAAGATCATCATATTGTAGGAAACGATTGTTTCTGAGATAACAATTTTTCTGGATTTCTCTGCTGATTTCCGAGGTTTAGTAGGTTATTTTTCAGCTGTTTTTGTTATAGAAATAGACAACTCCGAGCTCAGGATTATAGAAGATTTTACGATGATCAATATTATAATCACGAAAGCGGAGCTCTCATCATTGAAAAATCTCCTATAATCCCAAGCTCGGAGTTGTCTATTTCTATTCTAACATGACAATATTTTAAAATTAATATTACTCACATTCTGCAAAGCTTTTTTTGAACAAACTTTTTTTGCTTTTTTAAAGCTTTTTTGAATAAGCATGTCTAAATGACTGAAAATGAGTAGCTGTTCCATCATAAGCATGCAAGGGGGTGGGTTGCTATACATAGAATGATAAATGCAAAAATAATAAGTTTCGTAGAGAAAACTGTGTTTCATGAAAATGCTAGGAGTTTGTTATTTCAATTCTAACATGACATTTTATATTTGATGAAGATTTGATTGAGATTTGTAGAGTATATTCTTTGCAATTTGACTTGTAAAAAAGTGAAGTGGGATTATCGCTCACATATAAAAAACTGGCCGTGAGGTTATGCGTGGTTTTACAATGGCGATTGACCAATCAGAATTGGGGACACAAGCGTGTCATGTTAGAATGTCATATCACTAACGAGTTAAATATTTGCATATTTATAGGGGTTTATGTTGAATTTTCTTTATATTATGAACAATTAACCTTAATTTGCATATTCGTCTGTTATTTGATGTTAAAACACAGTATTTTGCTTTATTTAACAGTTTTGACTGTCTGGTGCTAGCCATCATATTTGGTTATTTAAGGTTACTGGCTTGAAATAGTGAATGTATTAAATTATTTGTATTAAAAAGGTTAATTTAACAAAAATTGTTATACTTTATTAAAATCTTTAAGGTTACTATTATTTTTGTCTCTTTTAATTTTGAAATATAGTGCCTTTTGATGTGTTCAGAAGTCTATATAAGGAGGTGAACACAGAGCTCAGTGGATCAGTTGTCATAGACAAAGTCCGAGTAAAGAGCCAGAAAAAGCTCTTAGAAACCATCAAGTGTACTAAACTGTTAAGGTATTAACCTGTTTACAAGTATAAATATGTAAGTGACCAACAGATCCGTGTGAGGTCTGGGTCCGACCAAAGGTCTGTGTTAGGTTTGGGTCCGACTAACAGGTCTGAGTAAGGTCCATGTCCAACCAAGGTCAAGGTCCAACCAAAGGTCTGAGTTAGGTCTAGGTATGAATACTGGTCCAACATGGGTCCCAGTCCGAGAAAGGTCAGTTTGACCATTGTCAGAGTGAAGTTTATTGGTATTAATTATAATATATAACTCCATGTAATTTATGAAATAGATTTGATTAGCTTCCTAAAAGTACACTTAGGCTCTTATGAGTTACTTTTATTAGTCCAATTTATATCATTTGGCTTACTGAACTAATTTACCAGATTTGTTGTACTCCGTATTTGTTAAATATATTTCTTGATTATTACTGGCATATATGTTGACTGTTATTTAATAAAGTTTGATCTGTTCTCTATCTGCTTGCTTCAATTGTTATTTATGCATAGTTGATTGTGCATAGTTATATAGAACAGTAATAGAAAATATTCCATAACCAGGAAATTCATACCGGTAATATTAATGGGGTGAGTGATAAAGGTTATGGTATAGACATATTCATCTACAGTTACGTTTGTTCCCTAACTTTACTTCATATTTATTTTGGTGTGCTTTGGTATACTTTATATCTTTGGGTATAAAGGTTTTTATGAACCAGAACCCACAGTACCAGTTGATATATTTGACATCTGTCAGAGAGTGGGTTTTAAAATTAATATTAAAATTACTATCAGGTTTAAAATTCAAACTACAGTAATGCTTTTGCTAACAAAAGCAAAGCATTCCTGAAAGTTAAAATGCTTTGTGGTTTTAATAAGCATGCTGTAAAGCTAAGAATGCACAAAGCTGCGCCGTATGGTTTCCCAATACCTCTTAATGCATTCTGAAGGTATAAAAGCAACAATAAAGGAGATAGAAGGCAAAAACTCAAAATCAGCTATTTTATGACCCCAGTTTGACCCATAAGGGGGGGGGGGGGGCGGGGGTAAAACTGACCGGCTATTTAGACTCTCCACATATGCTTTCCCAATACCTCTTAATACATTCTGAAGCTATAAAAGCAACAATAAAGGAGATATAAGGCAAAAACTCAAAATCAGCTATTTTATGACTCCAGTTTGACCCATAAGGGGGGGGGGGGCGTGGGGTAAAACTGACCGTCTATTTAGACTCTCTAAATGCGGTTTCCTATTACCTCCCAGTACATTTTATGGCTCTAAATGCAATACTTAAGAAGATAATAGGGGGGTTGACCTAAATTTAAGGCTTTCAGATTGGAAGGTGTCAGAAAATCACTCATAAATGAAACATTTTTCAAGGGATTGCTCCCAAAATCTAATCAGCTCGCGTTTTTGATAGTATGAACAGGTGTGTCAAATTATAAGGCTGTGTAGCAAGTAGTTTTTCCTGAACTGCGATGACGGGGGGTGTACTTCAAAAAAATTGTTTTTGATCATGTGACCTTTATAAAGGTCAAAGGTCGAGTTTAAGCATGCAGAAAAATTTTCCCACGCCTAAGGTATATAACTGCCAAATATGGTTTGAAACCTTCTAACAATAAGGGAGATATTCAAGGGAGACCATAATGCGGCAGCGGTGGCGCTTAATTACTTATAAAATACAAAGTTAATACTCTCACAAGGCCAGAGAGTGAGCCACATTTAAGAGGAAGCCAGTATTATTTTTTTTCTATGAACAGATGCAGTACTTTAGTGGGTGGGGAGATTTCTATAAAAATCAAAACAATATTAATTTTATCTGTTTGGCAGTATGTATGCTCTATTCCAATATCTTCTCAATAGAACTTATGTCTAAAAATAAAGTATATTACAAGGAAATATATGTTCATTTTAAGAGCAAATATTTTAAATTGAGTAAAATAATTACAATAGTAACATAAAGCAAAGAAGTACTCACAGTAGATATACGAGTGTTTATGTATTTACTTATGACATTTAAAGAGTTATTTTATGTTGTTTAGATGCATAGACTAATTGAATGAAAATAGCCATAACCAAGATACTGAAAATATTGACACATTTCAGTTGTTTATGTGTCAACCATAACTTATATGTTTGTGTCCGATTCACTGTATCTGCTAGATTACTGATTCCGGGTGTATATACAAAATGTCAAAAGACAACAAACTGAGTTATTTCATTACAGTAATAATAAAAAATACCACAAATTCTCTACTTTTGCGACACATTTTTATTAAGACCATCAGAAGAGACTTGCTCCCATAAAAATCGTATAAACAAGATCTTTTTAACGATTTCAATGCTTGCTTCCTGTATCCATTAAATTAGGGGCCACAGTGGTGGGGTGGAAGCACACTTGCCTCCCACCTCTGAGGTCTGCATTTCAAATCCTGGGGCCGGATTCACGAACAATACTTAGATAAGGTGACCTTAGATTTAAGTAAGGGAAGGTTTTTCACTTGACTAAATTTTTCTTAGCATTGGTATTCATGAAACAATACTTTGATAAGGTCACCTTAGATTTTAAGTAAGGAAAAAACCTCCCCTAACTCTTTAGTTATGGTTGTGTCAGGGAATCTGATTGGCCAAGAGCTATGGAAAATTTCGGTCTATACATTTGATTGTTTATGATAATGACCCTCTGCAAAGAATATTAGTCACAGCTTATTAATATGAAATTTTTGACTATTTTAGCGGATGAGCTTGCAGAGTAAAATTAATTCCTAGTGAAAATTTTAATCTGTTCCTTTCAAGTAGAGTCTAGCCATTAGTAAAAATTATTTCTGAAGAATTAGTTAAAATTTATTCTTACTAAAATTTTGTCTCATACACTAACTATGTGGATAAATAAACCTCCCATCCAAAAACAACATGCACTACTATTGCCCAATATTTACAAACTAAATCATATAATATCAACACCCTGTCCTCCCAAGGTAGCTTTCAACTTAAACTTAAAATCTAAGTACGGATTTTAAGGTCACCTTAGAGTTAGGAACGTTTGTAAATAAGGTTCGTGAATGCGGCCCCTGGACCCTATATGTGTGAAAGTTGGTAGTTGCTCTCCGATGGTCAGCAGTTTACAGCATGCAGTGGAAGGAGAGAAATTATTGATTGGTTCTGCTGGGAGTCAATCCCACAGAGTTTGGATTACACAAAGATATAAACACAAGTCTAGCTCTTTAACCAGCTGAGCTAAGGGGGAATTAATAGAACTGATATACTGAGGATGTCACAAGCCGAACCTTGACCAACTGTATTTACTGGTTTCCTCTGCCCATAAAACTACCCGTCGTGATGTGACCTATACAGTGTTGAAAGCGACATTAAAACCAAAATAAGCACCAATTAACAAATTTGTGTTTCACCCAAATTGAACGATGTCGTCAGTTTAGCCCCTCATGGTCGCCGCCTGTTGTAAAGAAGCCGGCTAGTTTTGTTTCCTCACTCACACGCACACCAAAAAAAAACAAAAAAAAAAAAAAAACGAAAAAAACCAAAACCCCAAATAGTTGAATATTTGTTATTTCATATATTTTGACACTTAATGATACCCGTCAAAACTAAATTTACGGTATATCAGTTTCTTCAGTAAACAGAAAAACATTTTATCGCACCGTGAATTGCTGCAGTAGATTGCACTGGTGATGTGTTGTGCATACTGTACAGTACGTACTCTTCTAAATTGATAATGTCAAATTCAAGTGAAACTAAGAAAAAAACTGTTAAGCAGAAAAAGGGTGGCAAAAGCCAGAAGAGGAGGTCAGTTATATGCTGTGCTCCAGTTGTAAATCCTATGTTGCAAGATGTTGAATTGAAAAATGGACTTCTGTCTCATTTTACAGAGAGATCTCCTCTTGTGTCAGGTTTGTTTAAGGAATAAATCAAAGAGCTTACTTGTAAGGTACAGTCGCAAATTGAGCTCTAACATGGAGACTTTCAGACTTGATAACAATACTGCTTCTAGGCATAAGTTGGCCGCGGTCATAAGTTGGCCGCCACTAATTTAATTGGGCCAAACAGACAAATAAGTCTTTGTACAGTGTTTAAAACGAATAAAAAGCATAAATGTAATAATAATGGACCATTTACGATTGCAATCAGCTTTTAAATTTGTAGCAATTTCAAGATTTGGTGATGGCGGCCAACTTATGACCGCGGCCAACTTACGCCTAGAAGCAGTACAGAAACTAGTCGGAATATGCCACCAAACCATAACGCCATAATGCCACCACTAACCACCATTAATATACTGAATATGCAGGTACATAAATTATGTATGGTTCCTAAATAGAGTTAAAGCTTGTCAAAGATAGAAAATTCATTAAAATTCCCATTGGCAAAGTTGAAAGGGCGATGTAATCTGGATCTTGTTCAAACATATTTTCTTTATGTGCAGATAGTGGTGGTGGACCAGTTCACGCCCGGGTACCAGTTCACGCCCACCCCTAAATTTATCCAAAACAATCACAGTTAAACAATAAATTACAAATGTATATGATCAATTTGATGATTATCTATAATGTGGTAAACATATTCTCTATGAAAAATTATAAATCTTCAAGAAAATTGAGGGTGGGCGTGAATTGGTACCCGGGCGTGAACTGGTCCACCACCACTATGTGATTTACATGCAACTCATGACCACGGCATCTTGTGACCAACAACTCCTACCCACAGCTCGTACACAAACATTTTATAAGAATGAACATTATTTCTGCTTGAATATCAAATACTTGTATATGCTTTTATAAAATAATTTATGCAAATTAGGAAATGTGAGGAGACAGAAGTCCATGGGGTTTCCTAGCAATATTTTGAAACAAAATTATGCAAAATTAGAAATTATGAGGAGACAAAACTCCAAGGGGCTCCGTAGTAATATTTGAAAATAAATTCTGCAAATAGGGTCAAAACGTCTACAGAATACCTGTTTTGTGAAAATAGGTGGTTGAATCGCTACCGTGGTCACAAGATGCTCGTATCCCAGATATGTGGCAGTTCATGTTTGGAATCATGGCTTTATGTATAAGAGGGGGGAAATTATATTAAGAGTCTTAATGTATTGTTGACACCATGTTTATGTTATTTATCACCTGCTAACCTAGAGTAAACTCTGCCATAGCAGAGAAATTCCTAGCAGAGCAAGGTTAGGTGAAATGCAACATGCGGTGGCGTTATGGAATGTTGTTGTGGTTTGGTTGCATTTTGAATGTATTTGGACCTTACATATAATAGTGTATACTAAGCAGTGGTGGAGATTATGCTAGGTTTCACTGTTCTATGTTTGCTGATGTGTTGTTTTGCTGTCAGTGTGAATGACTATTCTGTATTATTTTGGACATAACAAAAACCACTATCCCAGTAGACCGAGTCCCTATCCCATTGACAATTGCTATTGATATACTGATTGTGTGCAATGGTGAGGGTCTACTATCTCCCGTGCCACTCAACAGATTTTCTTCAAATAAAAAGCAACAGAAAATACATTAATTTCTCTTTAAGTTGATGTAAGTATAATATCAGTCAATAAGTAAAGTTCTTCCAGAGAAATAAATTGTGAAAAGTTTACTTTCACAAGCTTTTTAACTCTGTTGTACACAGTTTTTCTTCAGATGCTTTTCCCAAAGTGCAAGCACACTTCGTTAAATATAATGACCAGAAAATACTATTTTTGCCTCCAAAATGGCATTTTCTTTAAATTAATAAACAACAATTTAAAAAATTAAAGTAAAATGTCTCCTGTTTTCACTACGTATCCTCTTAATTAACAGCAAAACAGCCATGCAAAGCAGCAACACCGCTCAAATCCTGGTGGACAGTCTTATGGACAGATTAGTCAGGACTGTAAAACTAATGTTTGTTGTAAATGTCTTGTCTGTAAGACGGTGTTGTGTGCACTCCTATACTAGAGCCACAGTGTGACCCCACTCACAACCTGAGATTTACTTCAGGAAGTTCAGGTACAATCAAAACGGTCATTGCATGGATTGCCTGAAATCACAACACATTTTAGGCAATCTGTGTAGCATTGAACCTTATATTTCAGTTATTAGGTAATTCATGAACTGGCTAAACTGTTTTGGCATTTCGCGAAATGACTGAAATGTTCAGTCATTATGCGTAAGGCCTGTTTACACAGATTGCCTGTAACATATATACAAATGAATATAAGGAGCTAGTTTCTGTAATGAATATGTAACCATTTGTATTTATATGAAACTGTTAGTTTGTTTTTGTACACAAGCAAAAAAAATGCAAGTATTTTTTATATAATATTCAACAAATCTCCCATGGGCATATAATGAAGACTTTACAACCCCATGTGTCAGGTTACAATGATTTGGGTGTTTTGCAGTCTCTGAATGCATTTTGTCAGTATTTCGAATATGCAGTGAGGTAGAGTAATTTTGAGCAAATTTTTTACCCAGTAGGACACATCTAAGTGTACTGTGCATCATGTGTGAAGGGCTTAAGGGCTGTCAAGGTATTGTTTTCACCCATGGTGTCTGGATGGGCGGGCAGGAGGGTGGGCGATGGGAAAAAGTTAGTCCGGGCTGTATCTCAGAAATCGTAAGGTGTAGGATGTTGATACTTGGTAGGGACCTTGGTTAGGGGGTGTAGTTGTGCAACATCATGGTGTGACCTTCATTTGACATTTGACCTTGCCGTTGTGACCTTGAGTTTGAAAATCTTGTCCGGGCTATATCTCGGAAACCTTAAGGTATAGGATGTTGATGCTTGGTAGGGACATTGGTTAGGGGTGTGGGTGTGAAGTGTTATGATGTGACCATGATTTGACCTTGCCATAGTGACCTTGACCTTTTAAAATCCGGGCTGTATCTCGGCAACCGTAAGGTATGGGAACATTGTTTGGGTGTTGTAGGTGTGCAGTGTCATGGTGTGACCTTAATTTGACCTTTGACCTTGCCGTAGTGACCTTGATCTATAAAATCTTGTCTGGGCTATATCTCGGAAACCGTAAGGTGCAGGAAGTTGTTACTTGGTATGGGCATTGGATAGGGGGTGTATGTGTGCAACATCATGGTGTGACCTTGATTTGACCTTGCCGTAGTGACCCTAACTTATTAAAATCTTGTCCAGGCTATATCTCAGAAACTGTAAGATGTAGGAAGTTGTTACTTGGTATGGACATTGGTTAGGGGATGTACATGTGCAACGTCATAGTGTGACCTTGATTTGACCTTCACCTAGTGACCTTGATCTATAAAATCTTTTCTAGGCTATATCTCAGAAACCGTAAGGTGTAGGAAGTTGGTGCTTGGTAGGGACATTGGTTGGGGGTTGTAGGTGTACAACGTCATTGTGTTACCTTGAATTGAACTTTGACCTTGCTGTAGTGACCTTGACCTATAAAATCTTGTCTGGGCTATATCTCGGAAACTGTAAGGTAAAGGAAGTTGATATTTGGTAGAGATATTGGGTAGGAGTTGTAGGTGTGCAACATCATGATGTGACCTTGATTTGACCTTTGACCTTGTCATATAGTGATCATGAGTTTTAAAATCTTGTCTGGGCAATTTATTGGATTCCATAAGGTGTAGAAGGTTGACACATAGTAAGGACATTGGTTAGGGGTGTAGGTGTGCATCATGGTGTGACCTTTAACTTTGTCTCTGCCAAAGTGTGTTCACTTGCCATATTTGTGACATGTTTCTCTTATGACAAAGACATATGGATTGCTGCAACTGATTAATATATATACTTTTAAATAATTGTACTATTTCCATTGACAGCTGTTCTTTAGTTAATAAAATTTTACAGCGTCATAATTTTTAGTATACTGATTATTGCTGTCATCATGGTATTGAATTGTCTTGTTTTAATACTTTATCGTTACTTACATTTTCTTTCTCTTAGAAGTTATTTATCTATTTAAACATTATTTGGACCTTTACATAAGTGACACTGCGCTGAAAGTATCCCGGTCTTTTTAGTCTTTTTACTTTTTCACTACTTCTATATCTCATGGTGCTGAAAACTATTTCCCCAGGCTGTGGGGTACGGGCATCTCTGATGCCATTTTCTATATTTTAGCATCCTAGGGTCATATGACCCAAAAATCAATTTATTAAAAAAAGAGCCATATCACAAAATGATTTTTTGGGGGGCACTAGGGCTCTGACAAGTGTACTGTGTATCGTGTATGAAACAATAATTTTTTTTTTCATATTTGGGCATCCTAGAGATACATGACCCATGAATAGTTCTTTTACTTTGGGCTGATATCTTACATATGGAGCAAGATAGAGTGATTTCAAGCAAGGCACACACCTTCAGGATTGGACACCTAATTTGGTACCTACAAAATAAAAAAATATATAGAATGTGCCTCCTTTCCAAAATAATCAACCTCTAAAACTTAATATCAATTCACAAGGCCTATTTTGATATTGCAATTTTCTGTGACACTGTGAGTATCCCCAATGCTTTCCAATTCTCTTGCAAATGCAGTGCTAATTACTTCTGCAATCACACCATGAAACTTGGCAAATACGTTCATTCTATTAAAATCTGGAAATCATTAGATTTTGGTATTGATTGGTTAAGAAGTGGCCGAGTAATTAATGATGAATTAATCATAACGGATTTTCCAAATAAGGAAAACACAAAAATGCTTATATCTCGAAAACCGTGCTAGATAGAGGGATTTCGGCGAAATTTTTGATCCACAAGGTAACTAACTCTACAGAGTAGTCATCCCAAATTTCAAAAAAATTTTGTCTCAACAAAAATGACGGCCATTTTGAATTTTCGCATTTTTTCACAAAAATTGCAATACACAAAAATGCTTATATCTCGAAAACTGTGCTAGATAGTGGGATATGGATGAAATTTTTGATCCGCAGTGTATCTCTGCAGAGTAGTTATCCCAATTTTCAAAAAAAAAATTTGTCACGCCAACATGGCGGCCATTTTGAAGTTTCGACGTTTTCGCAAATATTACAAAACACAAAAATGCTTATATCTCGAAAACCGTGATAGATAGAGCGATTTCAACGGAATGTTTGACCCACAGGGTATCTCTACAGAGTAGCCATCCCAATTTTCAAAAAATTTATGTCTTGCTAAAAATGGCGGCCATTTTGAATTTTCAAATTTTGCAAAACACAAAAATGCTTATATCTTGAAATCCGTGCTGGATAGAGGGATTTCGACAAATTTTTTGCCCCACAGGTTATCTCTACACAGTAGTCATCCCAATTTTCCCAAAAAAATTGTCTCGCAAAAAATGGCGGCCATTTAGAATTTTCGAATTTTTTGCAAAAAATTGCAAAACACAAAAATGCTTGTATCTCGAAAATTGTACTAGATAGAGCGATTTCAACAAAATTTTTGACCCACAGGGTATCCCTGCAGAGTCACTATGCCAGTTTTTACCCCACAGCCCTTAATGGCTGTTGGGGTATTGTTTTCACCCATGGTGTCCGGATGGGCGGGCGGGCGTCCTGTCCGGCGGGCGGGTGGGCTGGTGGGCGGCGGGAAAAAGTTTGTCCCGGGCTGTATCTCAGAAACCGTACAGAAACAGGGACATTTGTTAGGGGGGTGTAGGTGTGCCACGTCATGGTGTGACCTTGATTTGACCTTTGACCTTGCCGTAGTGACCTTGACCTATAAAATGTTGTCTGGGCTATATCTCAGAAACCGTAAGGTGTAGGAAGTTGATACTTGGTAGGGATATTGATTAGGGGGTGTAGGTGTGCAACGTCATGGTCTGACCTTGATTTGACCTTTAACCTTGCTGTAGTGACCTTGACCTATAAAATATTGTCCTGGCTTTATCTCGGAAACTGTTAGGTGCAGGAAGTTGATATTTGGTAGAGACATTGGCTAGGGGGTGTAGGTGTGCAGCATCATGGTGTGACCTTGATTTGACCTTTGACCTTGCCATAGTGACCTTGACCTATAAAATCGTCAGGGCTGTATCTCGGAAACCGTAAGGTGTAGGGAAGTTGATACTTGGTAGGGACATTGGTTATTGGCTATAGGTGTGTATTATCATGGTGTGACCTTAATTTGACCTTTTACCTTGCCGTAGTGACCTTGACCTTTAAAATCTTGTTGCACCTTTGGGTCTGTCTTTTGATGCAGATTAAGCAAAAGTCATATTAGAATTTATTAAGAATTTTACTTTCATAACTTCCCATTGTAAGAGATAGAATTTCATCAAGTGAGCCGCAGATTTTACTCCAACACCACACATAAGCATTCATTAAATGTATTACCACTTCTGTATGCATGGTAATATTCAAACCATCTAAACCATAATTCGGAAATGCAGATGTATATAAAGAGTGTTGAATTTTAGTTTACTGATTAATGCTGTCATCTTGTCATTGAATTATCTTGTTTTAATACTTCATCTTTATACGCATTATCTTTCTTTTAAACATTATTTCTCCATTTAAACATTGTTTGGACCTTTATATAACTGACAGTGCTCTGAAAGTATCCTGAAGTTTGTACTGGTACAGTACTTCTATATCTCATGGTGTTGAAAATATTTCCCTAGGCTGTGGGGTACGGGCATCTCTGATGCTATTTTTTTTTTATTATTTCAGAAAATGTTGTTCTGCATAGTGAACCATTCAGTGTTTGTGTGGTTAACAACTTTTTGAAGGAAGAGAAATTCTTGGAACAGTTCCGTGATGAATTACTAGATGAAATATTTATTGAAAAAAATAATGACTTATACAGATTTCAACAGGTATGTATGGAAACTAATTGCTACTAGCTGTATGTCACAGTCTTTGAACTTTGATCAGGAATTATGTCCACCCCCCCCTGTCCGGCGTCCGATGTCCGGCGTCACGCATGGTTTCCGCTCATTTAAAGGAAAAGTATTAGAGCTATTGTCACCAAATTTGGTATGCAGGCTTATTGGGTCAGTAGCTTGCTTGGGATTGCTTTTGGCTGTGGTACCTCTTTTGCTTACTGAGTAATACTTAAGTACAGCTATTTTCAGTACCCATTGGTTTCCGTGCATTTAAGCCAAGATAATTAAAGATATTTTACTACAATTTTGAATACAAGATTGTTATGTCCATAGCTCGCTTGGTATTGCATTTGGGACTGATAGCTTTGTCAGTACATGAGTAATAGCCATTTAGATACTTCATTGTGTATTTTCAGTACTACTTTTGAGTAATTTGCTAATATCTCAGAAACCGTAAGAGATAGAGCGATTTGGACAGAATTTTTGACCCACAGGGTATCTAAGGAATGTTATCTTTGCAATTTTCAAAAAATTTTCCCCTCCCCAAAAATGGCGGCCATTTTGAATTTTAGAATTTTTGCCAAAAACGGCAAAACACAAATTTGCTTCTATCTCCTTAACCGTGCGAGATAGTGATTTCGGCAAAATTTTCGACCCACAGGGTATCTAAGGAGTGTACTCTTTGCAATTTTCCAAAAATTTTCCCCTCCCCAGAAATGGCGGCCATTTTGAATTTTCGAATTTTTGCCAAAAATGGCAAAACACAAATTTCCTTCTATCTCCTTAACCGTGCAAGATAGAGCGATTTCGTCGAAATTTTCGACCCACAGGGTATCTGAGCATTGTACTCTTGGTAATTTTTAAAAAATTTGCCCCTCCCCAAAAATGGCGGCTATTTTGAATTTTTGAATTTTTGCCAAAAATGGCAAAACACAAATTTGCTTCTATCTCCTTAACCGTGCGAGATAGAGCGATTTCGGCAAAATTTTCGACCCACAGGGTATCTAAGGAGTGTACTCTTTGCAATTTTCCAAAAATTTTCCCCTCCCCAAAAATGGCGGCCATTTTGAATTTTTGCCAAAAATGGCAAAACACAAATTTGCTTCTATCTCCTTAACCGTGCGAGATAGAGCGATTTCGTCAAAAATTTCGACCCACAGGGTATCTGATCATTGTACTCTTGGTAATTTTTAAAAAATTTTCCCCTCCCCAAAAATGGCGGCCATTTTGAATTTTAGAATTTTTGCCAAAAATGGCAAAACACTAATTTGCTTCTATCTCCTTAACCGTGCGAGATAGAGCGATTTCGGCAAAATTTTCGACCCACAGGGTATCTGAGAATTCTACTCTTGCCAATTTAAAAAAAATTTTCCCCTCCCCAAAGATGGCGGCCATTTTGAATTTTAGAATTTTTGCCAAAAATGGCAAAACACAAATTTGCTTCTATCTCCTTAACTGTGTGAGATAGAGCGATTTCGTCGAAATTTTCAACCCACAGGGTATCTAAGGAGTGTACTCTTTGCAATTTTCAAAAAATTTTCCCCTCCCCAAAAATGGCGGCCATTTTGAATTTTTGCCAAAAATGGCAAAACACAAATTTGCTTCTATCTCCTTAACCGTGCGAGATAGAGCGATTTCGTCAAAAATTTCGACCCACAGGGTATCTGATCATTGTACTCTTGGTAATTTTTAAAACATTTGCCCCTCCCCAAAAATGGCGGCCATTTTGAATTTTCGAATTTTTGCCAAAAATGGCAAAACACAAATTTGCTTCTATCTCCTTAACCGTGCGAGATAGAGCGATTTCGGCAAAATTTTCGACCCACAGGGTATCTAAGGAGTGTACTCTTTGCAATTTTCCAAAAATTTTCCCCTCCCCAGAAATGGCGGCCATTTTGAATTTTCGAATTTTTGCCAAAAATGGCAAAACACAAATTTGCTTCTATCTCCTTAACCGTGCGAGATAGAGCGATTTCGTCGAAATTTTCGACCCACAGGATATCTAAGGAATGTAATCTTTGCAATTTTCCAAAAATTTTCCCCTCCCCAAAAATGGAGGCCATTTTGAATTTTCGAATTTTTGCCAAAAATGGCAAAACACAAATTTGCTTCTATCTCCTTAACCGTGCGAGATAGAGCGATTTCGGCAAAATTTTCGACCCACAGGATATCTGAGCATTGTACTCTTGGTAATTTTTAAAAAATTTGCCCCTCCCCAAAAAGGGCGGCCATTTTGAATTTTCGAATTTTTGCCAAAAATGGCAAAACACAAATTTGCTTCTATCTCCTTAACCATGCGAGATAGAGCGATTTCGTCGAAATTTTCGACCCACAGGGTATCTAAGGAGTGTACTCTGCAATTTTCCAAAAATTTTCCCCTCCCCAAAAATGGCGGCCATTTTGAATTTTAGAATTTTTGCCAAAAATGGCAAAACACTAATTTGCTTCTATCTCCTTAACCGTGCGAGATAGAGCGATTTCGGCAAAATTTTCGACCCACAGGGTATCTGAAAATTATACTCTTGCCAATTTTAAAAAAATTTTCCCCTCCCCAAAGATGGCGGCCATTTTGAATTTTCGAATTTTTGCCAAAAATGGCAAAACACAAATTTGCTTCTATCTCCTTAACCGTGCCAGATAGAGCGATTTCGTCAAAATTTTCGACCCACAGGGTATCTGAGCATTGTACTCTCGGTAATTTAAAAAAAATTTTCCCCTCTCCAAAAATGGCGGCCATTTTGAATTTTCGAAGTTTTGCCAAAAATGGCAAAACACTAATTTGCTTCTATCTCCTTAACCGTGCCAGATAGAGCGATTTCGTGGAAATTTTCGACCCACAGGGTATCTAAGGAATGTAATATTTGCAATTTTCAAAAAATTTTCCCCTCCCCAAAAATGGCGGCCATTTTGAATTTTCGAATTTTTGCCAAAAATGGCAAAACACTAATTTGCTTCTATCTCCTTAACCGTGCGAGATAGAGTGATTTCATCGAAATTTTCGACCCACAGGGTATCTAAGGAATACAATCTTTGCAATTTTCAAAAAATTTTCCCCTCCCCAAAATTGGCGGCCATTTTGAATTTTCGAATTTTTGCCAAAAATGGCAAAACACAAATTTGCTTCTATCGCCTTAACCGTGCGAGATAGAGCGATTTCGTCGAAATTTTCGACCCACAGGGTATCTAAGGAGTGTACTCTGTGCAATTTTCCAAAAATTTTCCCCTCCCCAAAAATGGCGGCCATTTTGAATTTTCGAATTTTTGCCAAAAATGGCAAAACACAAATTTGCTTCTATCTCCTTAACCATGCGAGATAGAGCGATTTCGTCAAAAATTTCGACCCACAGGGTATCTGAGCATTGTACTGTTGGTAATTTTTAAAAAATTTGCCCCTCCCCAAAGATGGCGGCCATTTTGAATTTTAGAATTTTTGCCAAAAATGGCAAAACACAAATTTGCTTCTATCTCCTTAACTGTGTGAGATAGAGCGATTTCGTCGAAATTTTCAACCCACAGGGTATCTAAGGAGTGTACTCTTTGCAATTTTCCAAAAATTTTCCCCTCCCCAAAAATGGCGGCCATTTTGAATTTTTGCCAAAAATGGCAAAACACAAATTTGCTTCTATCTCCTTAACCGTGCGAGATAGAGCGATTTCGTCGAAATTTTCGACCCACAGGGTATCTAAGGAATGTAATCTTTACAATTTTCAAAAAATTTTCCCTTCCCCAAAAATGGCGGCCATTTTGAATTTTCGAATTTTTGCCAAAAATGGCAAAACACAAATTTGCTTCTGTCTCCTTAACTGTGTGAGATAGAGCGATTTCGTCAAAGATTTCGACCCACAGGGTATCTGAGCATTGTACTCTTGGTAATTTTTAAAAAATTTGCCCCTCCCCAAAAATGGCGGCCATTTTGAATTTTAGAATTTTTGCCAAAAATGGCAAAACACTAATTTGCTTCTATCTCCTTAACCGTGCGAGATAGAGCGATTTCGGCAAAATTTTCAACCCACAGGGTATCTAAGCAGTGTACTCTTTGCAATTTTCCAAAAATTTTCCCCAACCCAAAAATGGCGGCCATTTTGAATTTTTGCCAAAAATGGCAAAACACAAATTTCCTTCTATCTCCGTAACCGTGCGAGATAGAGCGATTTCGTCGAAATTTTCGACCCACAGGGTATCTAAGGAGTGTAATCTTTACAATTTTCCAAAAATTTTCCCCTCCCCAAAAATGGCGGCCATTTTGAATTTTCGAATTTTTGCCAAAAATGGCAAAACACAAATTTGCTTCTATCTCCTTAACCATGCGAGATAGAGCGATTTCGTCAAAATTTTCGACCCGCAGGGTATCTAAGGAATGTAATCTTTGCAATTTTCAAAAAATTTTCCCCTCCCCACATATGGCGGCCATTTTGAATTTTCGAATTTTTGCCAAAAATGGAAAAACACAAACTGGCCTTAACCGTGCAAAATAGAGTTATTTCGTTGAAATTTTCGACCCATAGGCTATCTAAGAAATGTACTCTTGGCAATTTTCAAAAAATTTTCCTTTTCCCAAAAATGGCGGCCATTTTGAATTTTCGAATTTTTGCCAAAAATAGATAAACAGGAATTTGCTTCTATCTTCTTAACAAAAGGTTGATAGGGTGGACATTACACATGATAATGTGTGTTCTTCTATGCTATCCTGTTTCTATTCATATGTCGCAGCTACAAGCAACAGGGCGTCCTATTTCTAGTTTGTACAATAGTTTTGTTTGGATTCAGTATGTTTGGAAAGGTTAATAATAAAGTAATAGCAGACAGTAAAAAATGGCAGTAAAAAGTAAAAAAATCAAATTGCTCATCAGCTGTTTACACATGGCCAGAACTCAGCAGCTGTTGTCACAATGGAATAGTGTTTGCATTTCAGTTCCACATTCTATAATGAAGAATGAAATAATGTTATTGTCCTCTTCCTTGTACTTGTATGGTTTTGTATGTTTCAGACTGATGATCTGAAAAAATCTTCTGGACCTTATGCTAAGGCTTTCAGGTAAGAAAAAAAAACAAATGTTTACATGAATAATAGGGTGACATAATCTGTAGTAACTTAATATCAGGCTACTCAAGCACTAGCCTGCACCAATATTATTGGACTGGTAAACGGCTTTCTTCTGTATATCACATCAAAGGGATTTCAAGGTACGTTACACGATTGTTAGAATTAAGCGTCCCGCAAGGGACGCTTGTTTGTGTATGGGAGACCTTCAGGCTCCGCCGGCTCCGCATTTTGTTTTCCTTATAACTCTCTAACCGTTATATATGTTGTTCAGCTACTTTGTCCTTAGCTATAAGATGGTACATAGTTTGGGGTTCTATTGCATGCCATAAGTGAGTAATAGCTATTTTGTTATTTGTAGCAAAATCATGACATAAGTAAATGTCAAATATCTTCAAAAGTATTAAAGTTAGGGAATTCTTTTCAAATATGTTATCCATCTACTTTTTCATAAGCTATCACATAGTAAAGTTTCAGATCTGTTGCACATTGGATAGCTGAGTAATAGCTACTTTGAAATTCTACAGTTGAGTAAATCCATTGTAACTCCAAAACTATTGCAGTTACTTGCAGGGACGCTTGTTTGTGTATGGGAGACCTTCAGGCTCCGCCGGCTCCGCATTTTGTTTTCCTTATAACTCTCTAACCGTTATATATGTTGTTCAGCTACTTTGTCCTTAGCTATAAGATGGTACATAGTTTGGGGTTCTATTGCATGCCATAAGTGAGTAATAGCTATTTTGTTATTTGTAGCAAAATCATGACATAAGTAAATGTCAAATATCTTCAAAAGTATTAAAGTTAGGGAATTCTTTTCAAATATGTTATCCATCTACTTTTTCATAAGCTATCACATAGTAAAGTTTCAGATCTGTTGCACATTGGATAGCTGAGTAATAGCTACTTTGAAATTCTACAGTTGAGTAAATCCATTGTAACTCCAAAACTATTGCAGTTACAGCTTTTTCTTCAAATATGTTGTTCAGCTACTTTGTCCTTAGCTATAAGCTGGCATGTAGTTTGGGGTTCTATTGCATGCCACAAGTGAATAATAGCTATTTTCTTATTAGTAGCAAAATAATGACATAAGTAAATGTCAAATATCTTCAGAAGTATTAAAGTTACGGAATTCTTTTCAAATATGTTATTCATCTACTTTTTTGTAAGCTATCACATAGTAAAAATCAGACCTGCTGCACATTGCATAGCTAAGTAATAGCTACTTTGAAATTGTGACTGTTGAGTAAATCCATTGTAACTCAAAAACTATTGCAGTTACAGCTTTTTCTTCAAATATGTTGTTCAGCTACTTTGTCCTTAACTATAAGATGGTATATATTTTGGGGTTGTATTGCATGCCATAAGTGAGTAATAGCTATTTTCTTATTTGTAGCAAAATAACAACATAAGTAAATGTCAGATATCTTCAAAAGTTAGGGAAATATTTTCAAATATGTTATCTAGTTTTTGATAACCTATCACATAGTAAAGTTTCAGACCTGTTGCACATTGGATAGCCGAGTAATACCTACTTTGAAATTGTGACTGTAGGGTAAATGCATATAGTTTGGGGTTCTATTGCATGCCATAAGTGAGTAATAGCTATTTTCTTATTTGTGGCAAAATAATGACATAATTTTTCTCAAATAACTGCTTCATCTACTTTTGGGAGAGCTTTCACATGGTGAAGTTTCAGACCCGTAGCTAATTATTCACCTACTCAAAATGAGTAAATGATAATTATCTCTAAAAGTATTGCGGATATCCAATTTTTATCAAATAACTCATTCATCTACTTTTGGGAGAGCTTTCACATGGTGAAGTTCCAGACCCGTAGCTAATTACTCACCTACTCAAAATGAGTAAATGTGAATTATCCCTAAAAGTATTGGGGATATCCAATTTTTCTTAAATAACTCATTCACCTACTTTTGGAAGAGCTTTCACTTGGTGAAGTTTCAGACCCGTAGCTAATTATTCACCTACTCAAAATGAGTAAATGCTAATTGTATCCCCGACGCGAAGCGGGGATACTATGGATTCATCATCGTTGTCGTCCGCGCCCTCGTCCGCGTCCGCAGAGATTTCTTGTTAGCGACCTACAGTCCACATTTCTTTCCGGATTTCTTTCATATTTGGCAGGTGGCTTGATATGGTAGAGGACTCGCCACCCTATCTTTTTGGTAGGCTTTATGTCTAAATTAGGCCTGTGGTAGACAAAAATGTCTAAAATGTGGAATATTGCTTGTTAGCGACCTACAGTCCACATTTCTTTCCAGATTTCTTTCATATTTGGCAGGTGGCTTGGTATGCTAGAGGACTCGCCACCCTATCTTTTTGGTAGGCTTTATGTCTAAATTAGGCCTGTGGTAGACAAAAATGTCTAAAATGCATTAAAAGTCATGAAATCATGCACTAAATCACTTATAACTTGAAAAGTGTTGCATTTAGAGCATTTTGTTCAAATATGTTATTCAGATACTTTTTTCATAGCTACAACATGGTGAGTAACTTGGGTGTCTGTCTCAATAGCTAAGTGAGTAATAGCTACTTTTGGGCTTTTCAGTAACTTCCATCATGAGTAAAATCAATTGTAACTTGAAAACTATTGCATTTACAGAATTTTGTATAAATATGTTATTCAGCTACTTTTATGTCAGCTATAACATAGTAAAATTTCAGACCTGTAGCTCATGGCATAGCTGAGTAATAGCTACTTTTAGGTTATCACTGTTGAGTAAATTACTTATAACTTCAAAAGTATTACATTTAGAGTATTTTGTTTCAATATGTTATTCACCTATTTCGGAGTCAGCTATAACATAGTGAAGTTCCAGACCTGTGGCTCATTGCATAGCTGAGTAATAGCTACTTTGAAGTTCACACTGTTGAGTAAATCAGTTGTAATTGGAAAAGTATTGCATTTACAGAAATTTGTGTAAATATGTTATTCAGCTACTTTTGGGTCAGCTATAACATAGTGAAATTACAGACCTGTAGCTCATGGCACAACTGAGCAATAGCTATTTTCAGGTACTGATTGTTGAGTAAATGACTTGTAACTTGAAAAATAGTACATTTGGAGTATTTTGTTAAAATATGTTGTTCGCCTACTTTTGGGTCAGCTATAACGTCGTGAAATTACAGACTTATAGCTCATGGCATAGCTGAGCAATAGCTATTTTCAGGTTGTCACTATTGAGTAAATCAGTTGTAACTTGAAAACTATTGCATTTACAGTATTTTGCTTAAATATGTTGTTCACCTAATTTTGGGTCAGCTATAACATAGAAAAAATTCAGACATGTAGCTCATTGCATAGCTGAGTAATAGCTACTTTGAGGTTATCACTGTTGAGTAAATCAGTTATAACGTGAAAACTATTACATTTACAGTATTTTGTTTAAATATGTTATTCACATAATTTTTGGTCAGCTATAACAGAGTGAAATTGCAGACCTCTATGTCGTGGCATAGCTTACCAATATCTACTTTCAGGTTCTCACTGTTGAGTAAATCATTGTATCCACTGGATAGCCGTAGTGTGTAGAGAGATTTCACCATTACCGCTCTAACAAAAAAAAATATTATAGCTAGCCTTCTCAAGTTTGCAAAGTATATTACAGGGTGCACCACAGTACTCTATTGGTAGGCTTTATGTCTAAATTAGGCCTGTGGCTAAATTACTTGCCTACTAAAAATGAGTAATTCTGCATTTTCTCTAAAAGTATTGCAGATAGCAAATTTTTCTTAAATAACTCATTCACCTACTTTTGGGAGAGCTTTCACATGCTGAAGTTCCAGACCTGTAGGTAATTACTCACCTACTCAAAATGAGTAAATGCGAATTATCTCTAAAAGTATTGCAGATAGCCAATTTTTGTCAAATAACTCCTTCACCTACTTTTGGGAGAGCTTTCACTTGGTGAAGTTTCAGACTCGTAGGTAATTACTCACCTACTCAAAATGAGTAAATGCAAATTATCTCTAAAAGTATTGCAGATAGCCAATTTTTGTCAAATAACTCCTTCACCTACTTTTGGGAGAGCTTTCACTTGGTGAAGTTTCAGACCTGTAGGTAATTACTCACCTACTCAAAATGAGTAAATGGAAATTATCTCTAAAAGTATTGCAGATAGCCAATTTTTGTCAAATAACTCCTTCACCTACTTTTGGGAGAGCTTTCACTTGGTGAAGTATCAGACCCGTAGGTAATTACTCACCTACTGAAAATGAGTTAATGCAAATTATCTCTAAAAGTATTCCAGATAGCCAATTTTTGTCAAATAACTCCTTCACCTACTTTTGGGAGACCTTTCACTTGGTGAAGTTTCAGACCTGTAGCTAATTATTCACCTACCCAAAATGAGTAAATGCTAATTATCTATAAAAGTATTGCAGATATCCAATTTTTTATCAAATAACTCATTCATCTACTTTTGGGAGAGCTTTCACATGGTGAAGTTCCAGACCCATAGCTAATTACTCACCTACTGAAAATGAGTAAATTCGAATTATCTCTAAAAGTATTGTAGATAGCCAATTTTTCTCAAATAACTCATTCGCCTACTTTTGAGAGAGCTTTCACTTGGTGAAGTTTCGGACCCGTAGCTAATTATTCACCTACTCAAAATGAGTAAATGCGAATTATCTCTACAAGTATTGCAGATAGCCAGTATTTCTCAAATAACTCATTAATATGAAAACAACTTATAGGAAGTCATGGGCTGCAAATCTTTCATGTGGTCAGATTTGACCTTGGGCCCCTCCTGCTTATTATTGGTCCTAGAGGTTTGCAATGTGAAAACGACTTATAGGAAATCATGGGCTGCGAATCTTTTGATGTGGTCAGACTTCACCTTGGGCCCCTGCTACAGGGTCAAATAAGGGTAGCCAAACTTAAAAGTGCTTTCAGCTTGCTTATTAACGAAAAATGCTTTTTATCTTCTAAACTATGTTAGTTGGCCTTTGTCGGTGGCTACATCCAGCATCTGGCCACAGATGCGTCCTTTTTCTAGTTATCTCTAAAAGTATTGTGGATATCCAATTTTTATCAAATTACTCGTTCATCTACTTTTGGGAGAGCTTTCACATGGTGAAGTTCCAGACCCGTAGCTAATTACTCACCTACTCAAAATGAGTAAATGTGAATTATCTGTAAAAGTATTGCAGATATCCAATTTTTCTCAAATAACCCATTCACCTACTTTTGGGAGAGCTTTTACTTGGTGAGGTTTCAGACCCGTAGCTAATTATTCACCTATTCAAAATGAGTAAATGTGAATTATCTCTAAAAGTATTGCGGATATCCAATTTTTATCAAATAACTCATTCACCTACTTTTGGGAGGGCTTTCACATGGTGAAGTTCCAGACCCGTAGCTAATTACTCACCTACTGAAAATGAGTAAATCTGAATTATCTCTAAAAGTATTGCAGATAGCCAATTTTTATCAAATAACTCATTCACCTACTTTTGGGAGAGCTTTCACTTGGTGAATTTTCAGAGCCATAGCTAATTATTCACCTTCTCAAAATGAGTAAATGCTAATTATCTCTAAAAGTATTGCGGGTATCCAATTTTTATCAAATTACTCGTTCATCTACTTTTGGGAGAGCTTTCACATGGTGAAGTTCCAGACCCGTAGCTAATTACTCACCTAATCAAAATGAGTAAATGTGAATTATCTGTAAAAGTATTGCAGATAGCCAATTTTTCTCAAATAACTCATTCACCTACTTTTGGGAGAGCTTTCACTTGGTGAAGTTTCACACCCGTAGTTAACTATTCACCTACTCAAAATGAGTAAATGCGAATTATCTCTACAAGTATTGCAGATAGCCAGTATTTCTGAAATAACTCATTCACATACATTTTGGAGAGCTTTCAATTAGTGAATTTTCAGATCCGTAGCTAATTACTCACCTACTCAAAATAAATAACTGCCTATTATCACTAAAAGTATTGCAGATAGCCAATATTTCTCAAATAACTCATTCACCTACATTTTGGAGAGCTTTGACATGCTAAATTTTTTTAATGAATTTTTAAAATAATTTTTAATGCATTAAAATTCATGAAATCATGCACTAAATCAAATATAACTTGAAAAGTATTACATTTAGAGCACCTTGTTAAAATATGTTATCTTTAGTACATCTCATTTATATGGCGGGAGATAAATGCATGCGGCAGAATGCTTGTTATCAAATAACTCGTTCATGTACTTTTGGGAGAGCTTTCACATGGTGAAGTTTCAGACCCGTAGATGATTACTCACCTACTCAAAATGAGTAAATGCAAATTATCTCTTAAAAGTATTGCAGATAGCCAATTTTTCTCAAATAACTCATTCACCTACTTTTGGAAGAGCTTTCACATGGTGAAGTTTCAGACCCATAGCTGATTACTCACCTACTCAAAATGAGTAAATGCTAATTATCTGTAAAAGTATTGCAGATAGCCAATTTTTCTCAAATAACTCATTCACCTACTTTTGGAAGAGCTTTCACATGGTGAAGTTTCAGACCCATAGCTAATTACTCACCTACTCAAAATGAGTAAATGCGAATTATCTCTAAAAGTATTGCAAATAGCCAATTTTTCTCAAATAAATCGTTCACCTACTTTTGGGAGAGCTTTCACTCGGTGAAGTTTCAGACCCATAGCTAATTACTCACCTACTCAAAATGAGTAAATGCGAATTATCTCTAAAAGTATTGCAGATAGCCAATTTTTCTCAAATAACTCATTCACCTACTTTTGGGAGAGCTTTCACTCTGTGAAGTTTCAGACCCATAGCTATTTATTCACCTACTCAAAATGAGTAAATGCTAATTATCTGTAAAAGTATTGCGGATACCCAATTTTTATCAAATACTCGTTCATCTACTTGTGGGAGAGCTTTCACATGGTGAAGTTTCAGACCCATAGCTAATTACTCACCTACTCAAAATGAGTAAATGCGAATTATCTCTAAAAGTATTGCAGATGGCCATTTTTTCTCAAATAACTCATTCATCTACTTTTTTTCTCAAATAAATCATTCACCTACTTTTGGGAGAGCTTTCACTCGGTGAAGTTTCAGACCTATAGCTAATTACTCACCTACTCAAAATGAGTAAATGCGAATTATCTCTAAAAGTATTGCAGATAGCCAATTTTTCTCAAATAACTCATTCACCTACTTTTGGGAGAGCTTTCACTCTGTGAAGTTTCAGACCCATAGCTATTTATTCACCTACTCAAAATGAGTAAATGCTAATTATCTGTAAAAGTATTGCGGATACCCAATTTTTATCAAATACTCGTTCATCTACTTGTGGGAGAGCTTTCACATGGTGAAGTTTCAGACCCATAGCTAATTACTCACCTACTCAAAATGAGTAAATGCGAATTATCTCTAAAAGTATTGCAGATAGCCATTTTTTCTCAAATAACTCATTCATCTACTTTTTTTCTCAAATAAATCATTCACCTACTTTTGGGAGAGCTTTCACTCGGTGAAGTTTCAGACCCATAGCTAATTACTCACCTACTCAAAATGAGTAAATGCGAGAGCAGAGCTTTCACTTGGTGAAGTTTCAGACCCATAGATAATTATTCACCTACTCAAAATGAGTAAATGTGAATTATCTCTAAAAGTATTGCAGATAGCCAATTTTTCTGAAATAACTCATTCACCTACTTTTGGAAGAGCTTTCACACACGAAAATGAAAAATTGTGAATATCTCGGAAAAGCTATTTCTTCTGCTTTAGTGCTCGGCGGGAGATACACACCGCGGCAGTGGTCTTGACAAAAATTTTTGTCTCCCCAAAAATGGTGGCCATTTTGAATTTTCAAAGTTTTTGCAAAACACAAAAATGCTTATATCTCGAAAACCGTGCTATATGGAGCGAACTCAACAAAATTTTTGACCTGCTGGGTATCTCTGCAGAGTAGCCATGCCAATTTTCAAAATATTTTTGTCTCGCCAAATATAGCGGACATTTTTTATTTTTTTGCAAAACACAAAAATGCTTATATCTTGAAAACCGTGCTAGATAGAGCAGACTGCGCTGACTTTGGTTGCCACAACAGTATAAGGCTAGAAACGAAGCATTTTCTTAATACTTTAGCACTCACCTTTATATCCTTTTCGGGACGCTTTGTTTTTGCTATGCAAAAGCATTATCTTTTTTTTTTGCGAGCGATCCTCTAGTTTTTATTATTTTGAATAACAAACTGAAAAGGTGCCAGTTGAAAACTTTTTATCAGTATATTGTATTTGCAAATTACAAAATAATTTGTGTAAATTTTCCACTTTTTGGGCACCTCAGCATCTACAATATTGTTTGCAATGTTTACATTCATGACACATGTGCATCTGACATTTTATTGCGTTAATACATCCTATCCAATGGACAATAGCTTATCCGGTCGGCGCGGACCGGCCCGCCAAACGTCAGAAAAAGACGTCCTGTGTCTCCACCGGCTAGGCCGGCCCAGTGGTGTGCACTCGCCAGATGGCGTGTCGTACTTCCTTCCTGTCTAGACAGAGTGACGTCATAGCATCTTTTTCGTTTGGCGCATGTGTGTTGTGCACGAATTTTATGAGTTTACAAACCTTCACAGAATTTTCACATTTTTCTTTAGAGTGTGACTTTTATTATTTATATTATTGTTCAAGAGTGTGTATAGATCATTTTGGACTATCTTTTGTTACGGATCGTCATGTCTTCCCCTGCTCAGAAGCATGGAAGTTGTGGCCATATTATGGCCAGCTTCGACAGTCACAGTTTCTGCGCGCGTTGCAGAGAAAAGGGTAAGGGGTCAGATCCTTGTGTTTTAAAGAATGATTGCAACTCTTGTAACATTTTGTCTGAGGACCAACGCGTACAGTTGTCCACCCCATCTTACAGACTTAAAAAAGAGAAGCGAGATCTCAAGAAATCCGCGGATACTCCTAATAAGGACTCATCCAGTTCCTCTCTCATAGACCCATCTTCAGTGATGGTAGTGGGAGTTGTGGACGATCAGGGGATTGTTAAGTCCCCTGGTTCGAGTTCTGAGAAGAAGAAACAGAAGAACACCCAACCTGATAAACCTCACTCTAAAGATTCCAAATCTTCTACTGATAAGCCCTCCAAGTCGCTTACCAAGACTCACAGATCCTCACCGGATACTAGGATCGAGGAGTTAGACCAGAAATGGTCGGACAGGTTTAACAGACTGGAGGCTCTACTTTTATCAAAGTCATTGGATAAGGAACCCACCTTTTCCTCAGTGAAAGTGGCTCCAGCCCACTCGCCCCCTCAGAGTTCGGCTATCTCTTCCAGACCGTTCATTGAACCCGGTCGAAATTCAAGTCAGTTGGCTACCGACCTCACCTCTCAGAGACCGGTCACCGACCAAACCAAGAATTCCCCTGCTACTCACCGACCCTCAGATTTGCCTAGTGTTACTCAGACTGTCTCCAAGTCGACCGGCAAATTGTCCAAGGGAAGGGTGTCTGCCGACCAACATTCAGATGTAGCTGGTACCGACTCTCCCTCATCTCAACAGGTACCCAGCAGATCATCCACAGCACCGACCAGGCGGCACAGTGTCTCTTCAATGGACACAGATTCAGAAAGTGACCTTTCGGACCGTCCCCCAGTAGACCTCTTTGTTGCTGAGGAAGGGGAGCTATCTGATCAAGAACTGGAAGCCTCTTTAAATGATCCAGACCTTACCCTCTCGGAAGAGCAGAGCTACCGTGAAACCATGAGTGGTATCAGGTCGTTTATGGGGTGGACCCACATCCCAGAAGTCGATAGCACAGCTTCCAGATCTGAGGATAACCCTTTTGCCGGTCCAAAATCTCAACCTACAGGAAAGGTCTCAGTCACCATGCCCACAGACGAGTGGCTTTGCAACAAATTTGGGAAATTAAATGTTACTCTCACAGAAGGGTATCCATCACGCAGCTCAGAGGCAGGAGGGCTCCTCAAGGACCAGTTCATCCGCCCCCCGAAATCGCAAGCAAAATGGTACAACTTTGCACCTAACCCACAGAAGAGTGATCAGGAAGGTTCACAGACTGTAACTACTTGGAACACGGACGTTTCTAAAGTCAACAGTTCCTACAGTCGCATAGCCAAGGCGGCCGGTATTGCTTCAACCCCTCCTGCTTCCCGTCAAATATCACAAGATAATTTACGCAGATGGGAAAAGGCGGCTCGCGAAGCTTCCACTACTTGCAACCAGGCGGCTGCATTCAATAGGTGTCTATACAAGGTCCAGGGAAATATGCAAGCGGAACTCAAAACTATCAGATCAGAGTTGAGTAAAGGGAAATCGGCAGAGAAGATGTCCCGTGCAACAGAGGAAATGCAGTTCCTCATGAACTTCAACTCGAGCATTACCCAGTCTATGGCGAAAACCCTTGAACACTTAACAGACTTTGTCTTTGTGATGGTTGCAAATACCACCCTTATTAGAAGAGATTCGTATCTCTCCCACTTGAAGATGGGTATCAAGCCAGACACTCTGTCTGCTTTGAGGACTGGACCGCTTCACACTTCAACCCTGTTTCCAGATACCGCCTTAAAACAAGCGGAGCAGGACATTGCCAATTTTGAAAACAAGTCTCAACCCCAGTCGGGCAAGAAAGGTCGCTTCCATCCATACGAACGAACCGACAAGCGTTCGGATTACAGGAAATCAGACCGACCAGCTTGGAAGAATATTGGCAATAAGGGACAGGGCAAGAAGAACAAGGGAAAGGCCTCATTCTATTCCTCGCGACCAGCCAAGGGCCAGCAGTCATATAAATGACAGTTATTGTGTAACCAGTTTATCAAAGGGACTGCTGGCCCGGAACAAGACATTAGTACAAGAAAAGACACTAAATACTGTAAACTTTCATGTTGTAACAGGTGTACCTTCTGCTCCCGGGCACTCCCAAAAGAGAGAGTTAAGTCCCGGGACAGCAGATTGTCAAATATCAGAGTATCACAAATTAAAGTATGTGAAACTTGCTTCTTGTGTCACTCAGTTGTCTTGTGTCCAATCTGTAAACAGTGCCCCAAATGTTGTACAAAATCTGCCTGTAGGAGCCAGGCTCCAAAACTTTTGGGAAACTTGGTCAAAACTAGGGGCCGGTCCAAAGACCCTTCAAATACTGAAAGAAGGCTATACCCTCCCCTTTCAGACACGACCAAATCTTACAAGGTCCCCAACGAACGTAAGTGGCTACGCCAATCCCCACAGGAACAGCTACCTGTTGGAGGCATTGCATCAGCTTACGGACAAAAACGCAGTCGAGTTGGTCCGCAATCAAACATCATTGGGCTTCTTCAACCGACTGTTTCTAGTTCCCAAACCCAACAACAAATGGAGGCCGATACTAGATCTGAGCAAACTAAACCTTTTCCTCAAGGTGGAAAAATTCAAAATGGAAACACCGGAAACCATCAGAACATCTCTCCAGCAGGGAGAGTGGGTCACCTCAGTAGACTTCAAGGATGCCTACTTCCACATACCAATACAGGAACAATCCAAGAAATATCTCAGATTTCATATCCAGGGCCGGACTTACCAGTTCAAAGCTCTTCCCTTTGGCCTGTCCACAGCCCCCATGGAGTTCACTGTAATAGCCAAAGAGGTGAAACTGATGGCCGCACATCAGGGTATAAGGATCCACCAGTACCTAGACGACTGGTTGGTGAGAGCCAGATCCAAACAAGATTGCCTCCACCATACTCAGATGCTAGTCAGAATTTGCCAGGACCTCGGTTGGCTGGTGAATTTGGAAAAATCAGAGCTGGAACCCAAACAAGTCTTCGACTTTGTAGGTTACCAATTCGACCTCAGGTCCGGACGGGTCAGACCGACTCCGGACCGGTGGCAAAGCCTTCAGGTCAAAATACAAGCATTGCTCTTGCTACCGACCTGTCCGGTCCGACAGTTCATGTCACTAATAGGACTCCTAACGGCCACAGAAAAGCAAGTTCACCTCGGCCGCTTACATATGAGACCCATACAGTGGCATCTCAAAAATCATTGGAGAGTACCAGAGTCACTCGAAAAGATCATTCCACTACCCAGATCTTTACACCCTCACCTGCAGTGGTGGCTGGAGGAAGACAATGTCCTACAAGGTCAACCCCTACACCCAATGAAACATGCTCTGCAAATTTTTACAGACGCATCAAAAGAAGGGTGGGGTGCTCACTTAAACGAGCTCACTGCAAGAGGCTCCTGGTCAGTTCCAGAAAGCCAACTACACATAAATTACCTGGAACTCAAGGCAGTCTTTCTAGCCTTAAAAGAATTCCAAGATCTTTGTGTAAACCAGATAGTCCTAGTGGCTACGGACAACACCACAGTCGTAGCATACATAAACAAGGAAGGCGGCATGAAGTCGGGCCCTCTGTGTGCCCTCCTGTGGAGAATCTTGACCTGGTGTTCCCAGAGACAAGTAACTCTAAAAGCCCGTCATATTCCGGGCAGGCTAAATGTGATAGCCGACAAGCTATCCAGACTGGGTCAGACCATCCAGACGGAGTGGTCCCTTATTCCGGAGGTATTTCAGAACCTGTGCAGGAGGTGGCACCAGCCTCAAATAGACCTCTTCGCCACCAGGTTCAACTACAAACTACCTCAGTTTGTGTCTCCGATTCCGGACCCACTAGCGGTGGCAGTGGATGCTCTCACCATGCCTTGGGAGGATCTGGATGCTTATGCCTTTCCACCGACCGCCATCTTGGGCAAAGTAGTAGAAAAGCTACTGGACACCCCATGCAGAAGATTAATTCTGATCGCTCCGGGGTGGCCCAACATGCCCTGGTTTTGGGACTTAGTGGACATGTCCAGTCAAGTCCCCCTGAGCCTACCTCATCTGCCCAACCTGTTGACACAGCCCTTCAACCAGATCCCTCACAGGAATCTGACCAACTTAAATCTCCACGCTTGGCTCCTAGAGCCACAGCAATCAAGGAGCAGGGCTTCTCTGAAGCAGTGGCAGCAAGAATTGAGGCTCCTCAGAGAAGATCAACCAGATCAGTCTATGAGGCAAAGTGGACCATTTTTACGAAATGGTGCATCGCTAATCAGGTGGACTTCAGGTCACCACCTGTGAATTCAGTGGCTGATTTCCTACTTTACCTCTTTGAGGTCAAAAATCTTCAGCCTAGCACCATTGATGGATACAGGTCTGCCATTGCGGATAAACTGGGTAATGCCACAGTCAATATCAGCAAAGATGATAATCTCACTCGTCTCCTGGACAGTTTCCACAGAGACAGACCCAAGGGACGGAGGGGTATACCCTCCTGGAACCTTTCACTGGTATTACACCAGCTCACAAAGGCCCCCTTTGAACCCCTCCGAGAGGCGTCACTGAAGCATTTAACCTTCAAGACTGTCTTCCTTTTGGCTCTGGGTTCGGGCAAAAGAAGAAGTGAGATCCATGCTTGGCAGCACAAGAATATCAGACACCAGTCGGACTGGTCCAAGGTGTCTCTGATTCCATCACCCAGCTTTCTTTCTAAGAACCAGCTGGCCAAAGAGGGTCCAGAGAGTGTAGCCCCAGTGGTCATACCAGCCCTGGCTCCTACTCTGGATAGATCCCTCAAGTCTGACAGATCCCTTTGTCCAGTCAGAGCCTTACGCTATTATTTGGACAGGACTTCAGACCTCAGGCAGCACAAGGAGTTAGTCTTTGTCTCCTTCAAGAAAGGCTTCGACAAGGACATCTCTCCTGCCACTATCTCCTCATGGATCAAACAGACTGTGATCCTATGCTATGAGCTCTCTGATCAACAGGCTCACACCCTACATCAAGTTAAAGCTCATGATGTCAGGGCCTTTGCTGCTTCCAAGGCCTTCCAGTCGGGAGTCTCCTTGGAACAGATCTTATCAGCCTGCCACTGGAAGTCTCATAACACCTTCACTCAATTTTACCTGAAGGATGTGGCTTGGGCCGATTCAGAGCTCTACCATCTTGGCCCTGTTGTGGCTGCTCAGCAGATCCACCAACAGCCCAGGACTTAGAGGAGATCTGTGCATTTGTAAATAAGTGTACTTATTTGTATATATTGCATATATAGTTAAGCAGCAAGACAAAAAAAAAAAAAAAAAAAACTCTCATGTACTTCCTCCGGGAGAGCTGATTTTATGGGACTGAACTCATCCCTCTCTTCCCCTACCTCAGAGCAGGTCTGTTTAAAAAGGGGGGGGGGGGGGGGGGGGCGCAAGGTCGATTCTGACGGTTCCTTCCGGATAACCGGATGATGTTACTCGACCACAGCCTTAAAGGTATATGACTTCAAAGTCTACCTGGGCTGTAAGGAAAGAAAGAATGGTCATTATTCCTAGTATGAGTTCAACCTCTTTAGTCCCTAGTAACGCACCCGCCATCCAAGCGGTAGTTATTCAGCTATTGTCCATTGGATAGGATGTATTAACGCAATAAAATTGCAAATTTAATAAGTAAATTAAATTTTTATAAGTTAATACCCTATCCAATGGACACACAAGACCCTCCCACCTGACCCCGCTATCAGCTTACTAGGGGTCTATATATGTTTAGACAACGAAAAAGATGCTATGACGTCACTCTGTCTAGACAGGAAGGAAGTACGACACGCCATCTGGCGAGTGCACACCACTGGGCCGGCCTAGCCGGTGGAGACACAGGACGTCTTTTTCTGACGTTTGGCGGGCCGGTCCGCGCCGACCGGATAAGCTATTGTCCATTGGATAGGGTATTAACTTATAAAAATTTAATTTACTTATTAAATTTGCAATTTTGTGTTTTTCCTGAAGTATACTTTTCATTCAAAACAGTTAACCGATTGGTCATTGCATAATACAAGCAGTGTAGTTACATGGTAATCAAGTTAATCTAATTGTTTTAGTCTTAATGGATAAAACACTTTTTTTGTACTCATTGAATTACATATGTTTCCCAGCATCTTCAACTTTGCAGATATTGTGAAATTTTAAAATAGGGCAGGGTCAAGAGCAAAAATGTTTTATTTTGGTTTTCCATTCCGATTCCAGGATATCAATTAAGTGGTGTTTGAGCATATCCTAAATCCAATAGGTCTGCCACCAGGAAGTGAAGTTCATAAAACAAAACATGACCGTTCTGCTCCAAGAAATTGTTATAAAGGTTTACAATCTATAAAATATGAGATAAAAATTTATAACTATTGCTTCTTTAGATTTAGGGTTCGTTCTAATATTTTATGTTTTCCCACAATTATATGTGCTGACAATAGAGATCCTGGTTTTAAAGTGTGATCATGGTATGTAAGTGTCTTGAAATGGGTGTTATTGACTCAGTCCATACTTGGCAGTATCTACATCTCGTATATTATTAATGGTCTTATTACTACAGTTTTCTGTCACCAGCAAATGAGAGTATCCAAACCTAAAAATGGCTTATTCTTTTCCCTGTATATTTACGATCTCAAACTATAATTTAAGAAATAATGTGCATGTACTTTTTAGGTGGTCAGGTTTGACCTTGGATCACTTCTTCAAAGTCAAACAAGGCAGCCAAACTTAAAAATGCTTATAACTCACTTATTATTGGGGCTAGAGGTTTAGGATTTGAAACCAGCCAAAGGGAAATCATGTGCGTGGATTTGTTTGTTGTCAGATTGGACCTTGGAGCCCTTCTTTAAAGTAAAGAGGGAATAACAAAACTTAAAAATGATTATAACTTGCTTATCAATGGTCCCAGAAATTTTGGTGTGAAACTAGCCGATAGGAAATCATAGGGTGGGAGTGTTTTTATTACCCCACAGCCCTTAAGGGCTGTCGGGGTATTGTTTTCACCCATGGTATCCGGATGGGTGGGTGGCAGGAAAAAGTTTGTCCGGGCTGTACCTCAGAAACCGTAAGGTTTAGGAAGTTGATACTTGGTAGAGACATTGGGTAGGGGGTGTAGGTGTGCAACGTTATGGTCTGACCTTGATTTGACCTTGCTATAGTGACCTTGACCTATAAAATCTTGTCTGGGCTATATCTCAGAAACCGTAAGGTGTAGGAAGTTGATACGTGGTAGGGACATTGGTTAGGGATTGTAGGTGTGCAATGTCATGTCTGACCTTGATTTGACCTTGCCATAGTGACCTTGAGCTATAAAATCTTGTCCAGGCTATATCTCAGAAACCGTGAGGTGTAGGAAGTTGATACTTACTAGGGACATTGGTTAGGGGGTGTAGGTGTGCAAAGTCATGGTGTGACCTTGATTTGACCTTTGACCTTTCCGTAGTGACCTTGAGCTATAAAATCTTGTCTGGGCTATATCTCGGAAACCGTAAGGTGTAGGAAGTTGATGCTTGGTAGGGACATTGGTTAGGGGTTGTAGGTGTGCAGCATCATGGTGTTACCTTGATTTGACCTTTGACCTTGCCGTAGTGACCTTGACCTTTAAAATCTTGTTACACCTTTGGGTCTGTCTTTTGATGCAGATTAAGCACTGTTAAAGTCATACTAGAATTCATTAAAAATCTTACTTTTACAACTTCCCATTGTAACAAATGGAATTTCATCAAGTGAGCCACAGATTTTGCTCCAACACCACACATAAGCATTCATTGAATGTATTACCACTTCTTTATGCATGGTATTATTCAAAACATCCAAACCATAATTTGGCCATGCCAGATGTAGATAAAGAGTGTCATAATGTTTAGTTTACTGATTAATGCTGTCATCTTGTTATTATATCCCCAGACGAAAGTCGGGGATATATTGGATTCAGGTCCGTCGCGCCGCCGCCGCCGCCGCCGCCGCCGCCGCCGTAGAAATTTCCTTGTGGACGCGATAACTCAAAAACAAATTAATATTTTTTTTTCAAACTTGGTACACATGTTAAGGGTGCCCAAAGGAAGATCCCTATTTTAAGGTGACCTTAAACTCCCAGTAAAAAAGAACTTATGGCCACCTTAAGGTCAGAAATTGCACTTTTGGCCACTTAGAGCCCTGTAGGTCACAAACTATGATGCTCAGCTGGCTGAAATTTTACCTGACAACACATTAATATGTTCTTAGTACATGTGCCGAAAATCATGACTTTAAGTTGAGGAGAAAATTGTGTTTGAGGCCCATAAATACCCCCACTTAGGGATTTTTTGCTATACTTTACACATATTTTGCCCTATAATTTGGAAGTGATAATTCTGATGAGTCTCAAACTGCGCTAGGTATAACTTTGATATGTAATCCTTGTCTGTAGAAAATTTTAGGGCTGTAGGTTTACCCAAAGGGGTCAACTTAAGGTCTCAAAAGTGCCCACAGAGACCCAATTTATGCACTTTTTGCCACTTTCAAGCACTGTAGCTTTCAAACTATGTCTCTCATCTAAGTTAAATATCATCTGGGAATATATCTATGTGTTTTCTTATATGTGCCCCAACATTTAGGCCTTTAATAGACAGTTAACCTGTGTATCAGGACCATAAACACCCACCCGAGTGACCCTTATAAGACATTTTTCATATCTTTTTCCCTGTAACTTGGAAATGGTAAGTCTGAGAAGTTTCAAACTGTATTAGATATATATTCTGTGTGTAATCTTAGTATGTAACAGATTTTAAGTCTGAAGCTTTAATTTTGAAGGTCAAATTGAGGTCTCTAAAAGGCTCCCAAAGACCCAATATTTGGACTTTTTGCTACTTTTAAGCCCTGTGACTGTCAAACTATGTGACTGATAGAGCTCAAATCCTATCTGACAAGATATTAGTATGTTATTTTTATATGTGCCAAAAATTAAGGCTTTAAGAAGACATTTAACCTGTGTATGAGGACCATAAATCCCCACCCGAGTGACCATTTTTAGACATTTTTCACATATTTTTCCCTGTAACTTGGAAATGGTAAGTCTAAGAAGTTTCAAACTGTATTAGATGCATATTCTATGTGTAATCTTAGTATATGACAAATTTTAAGTCTGAAGCTTTAATTTGAAGGCCACATTTAGGTCTCTAGAAGGCCCCATAAAGACCCAGTATTTGGACTTTTTGCCAATTTTAAGGCCTGTGACTGTTAAACTATGTGACTGATAGAGCTGAAATCTCATCTGGGAATACATTATTATGTTTTTTTTACATGTGCCAAAAATCAAGGCTTCAAGTAGACATTTAACCTGTGTATGAGGACCTTAAACACCCACCTGAGTGACCCTTTTAAGACATTTTTCACATATTTTGCTCTGTAACTTGGAAATGGTAAGTCTGAGAAGTTTCAAACTTTATTAGATACATATTCTATGTGTAATCTTAGTATGTAACAAATTTTAAGTCTGAAGCTTTAATTTGAAAGCCACATCGAGATCACTAAAAGGCCCACAATGACCCAATATTTGGACTTTTTACCACCTTTAAGCCCTGTAACTGTTAAACTATGTGATTGATGGAGCTGAAATCCCATCTGGGAATGCATTATTATGTCCTTTTTACATATGCCGAAAATCAAGGTTTTTAGTAGACATTTAACCTGTGTATGAGGGCCATAGACACTCGCCCAAGTGCCTTTTTTGACATTTTTTCCGTATTTTGCCCTGTTATTTGGAAATGCTTAGTGTGACAAGTCTTAAACTGTATTATATATAATTTTTGTTTGTTATGTATGTCCCCCAAAAAGTTTCAGATCTGTAGTTTAATTGCTAAGGTCTCTTTAACAATTGTAAAATGCCCACAGAAACCCAATTTATGGATATTATGCCACTTTAAAGCCCAGTAACTGTCAAACTATGTGGGTTATAGAGCTGAAATCTTTGAATTTTTAAAAGGAAATGCCTGTCTATTTAAATTTTGAATATTAATAATGTTATGGCTATCTTAGTCTTTTAAGAACTTATTTTTGTGTGTTATACCTCTGCTTGCTGAGTTTTTCACTTTTTAAAATGAAACTGGTTAAACATATTCAAGTAGACAAAATGGACACTTTAAGTGAGCTTTAAGTCCCAATATTAATGAAATTATATCCTTATGTAGTAAAACTAGGGGATTTTTAACCCTCAACTAGCCCAGTTTTATTCAACTTGCCTCAGTTAATTTTGGCACAGCTCCTACAGTTATGAACTCATTTCAGTTGATAATCACATACTTAAAATTCTCAATTCTTTTTGTATTTGAGTACCCCTTTTATATAGATTGTTTGTTTACCATTTATGCTCAACCCACATCCCCCACCCGGATTCCCCCCACCCACCTCTGGGACCTCCAGCTATATTGAGTGACACTAAATAAACAAAGGTATTTAGTGATATCAGATGAGAAACAAAGAACTCAATGGGGTTGCAGATCTTGTGTAATAGTGAGAGAGGTGTGGAGAAGGGGAGAGGGGTGGGGGTGGGAGGTGGTGGGCTTCATTACATATAACACAAAGGGGAGTCAGAACTGAGATTGTGTCACATATTTAGGTTGCATATATATGGACCACATATATAGGTATAGAGGAAATGAATAACTGAAAACAATTTGCAAATTCTAAAAATAATATAATAAAATAATAATATAAATAATTTTTTTTTAAATAATATTTTATTTCTGAACAAATGTAGAAACAGATATGCGCTTTTGGGATTATGAATTTTAGAATGGACTTTGAATCCTCAATCATTTAAATACTTTGAAGGAAGATTGAAAAATATGATGAGTTGAGTTAAAAATAATATTTTATTTGTCAACAAATATAGAAACAGATATGCTCTTTTGGGATTATTATTTTAGAATGGACATTCAATCATCAATCATTTAAATACTTTGAAAATAGGTTTAGAGTTATCATTGCAGGAAGATTGAAAATATAATTTGAGGTATGTATTCGGCGTCTGGGGATACACCATCTTCCTTGGGGAGATATAAACAGAGTAGATTGATGTGCTGAAGTTCATATAATAATGGGTAATTATGTTTTAAAAAATTCCCGATCAAAACCTGTGGCGTGAGTGATGACCTGTCTGGGGATATGTTGGCGCCGAGTTGGCCCAATCTAGTTGAATTATCTTGTTTTAATACTTCATCTTTACTTGCATTATCTTTCTCTTACACATTATTTTCTCTATTTAAACATTGTTTGGACCTTTATATAACTGACAGTGCTCTGAAAGTATCCTGAACTTTGTACTGATACAGTACTTCTATATCTCATGGTGTTAAAAATATTTCCTTAGGCTGTGGGGTACGGGCATCTCTGATGCTATTTTTTGGTCAGATATGTCCTTAGGCCTTTCGTTTAAGGTCATTGAAAGGTGCCCAAAGTGCCTATTTTGCACTTATTGTACCTAGCATATGTACTTAGTACTGTGCTTGCTAACTAGAGTGCTTTTGTCTTTGCAGTAGAAACAAATATGTATCGGTTTTCTATTGAGCTAGGTCTAGTTATTATTATATTTTTACAGGGATTTTTTACATTTGAATGTCAAGGGGTGGCTTTCTGAAGTTACAGGCATCCAGTTAAATGACAAAGTAGACATCACATGTTCACGCTATGATTACACTGGTAAGTGGTAAGTAAGTAAAAGGAAGAAAGCAAACACACCAGATTGCAGTTCACAGTGTCATTTGCCACGTTTCATGTTATGCACTAAGTGTAATTTTCTCATACTGTTAGATATGTCAGATATGTGTTAAAATTTCTTAACAAGCAAAACCTACAGGAGTCCCAAAATGACCAGACAGAACAGAAAGACTTCATTCCTAATACAATGAGAATCATGTTAAAGTCTCCAGAAACAATGTTGAAATCTTTGGACTCATTTTCATCATCAAGAATACATATTTGAATCTTCCCAAGTCAAACATTATACCTTTGCAACATAAGCTTTATAAGACATACTGTAGTAAAAGTATGTTGTCAAACAACAGCCGAAGTGATTTTTTAAGCAACTATGGCATTGGAAAATGTGTCTGACAATCTTTTTGAAGAATAACCAATTTGAAGACCAATGCTTTAAATTATTTGTTGGCTCTATATGAAATAATGGATGGGTATTTACCTTGTTACATGGTAACTAATTCAAAGCCTGAAAGAACTCAAAAATGTACCTCTGTGTTATGTGTGTTTACACGGTTAAAATAACTAGTGGAAATATATAGAATATAGTTAGTATAACACAGATTTTCATAGTGTTGTACTCACACATACTTTAAAGTTGTGTACTTACTTATAACATTGTTGATTGTAAATATGGATGTGGGAAATAAAAAAGTTACTTTTATAATGCTTATATCCATTTGATTGATTAAATACTACTCATTTGTTCAAAAGTTGATTTTGCTTTACCAGGTATATCTTCAGCAACATTCTCTCAGATATCTATAACTGATCTCTGCATTTACTTTCATATGTAATTTGGTTATAGGCAATTTATATTGCAGACAGTTTTGAAAGTACATTTGTATTGTTACTTTACATTTTACTAGGTTTTTTTGAAATAATATTTATGTTATAGATACATTGCTGTGTCATGATGATGAATTGGACACGAGAAGAATTGCTTTTGTTCTGTATTTAGTCCATTCTTGGAAGAAAGAAGATGGTGGAAATCTGGACTTGTATGACATGGATGGTTTGTTTTCTGTTTTATATGTCAATTAGACTCTTAGAGCTCAGACCTTCACCACAGAAGCAGATAGTGGTGTGAACGGTAAACCGCATTTCGTTTCATTTAGGCAGAAATGTCAAAATCCGCAAAGAATATTTAAGTACCGGTTATTGAAAACGTCATCATATTAGGCTGTCTACTGATTAATATTTCGTCAAAACAATAAGGAGCATATACATTTGAGGAAAAACTTACATTTTCGCTTTATATTCATGGTAAATGAAGTTTACAAACTTCAAAATATCTCGCGAATACATATTTCCTATTGAGAATATAGCTCATGTACGCTCACGTTAAACTGTTTATCATATCTCTGTAAACTTTTAAATCACAGATTTCATTCGGTTTCAAAGCCCCGAAAACCGGTTTTTATTTTCAGAACCAGTCCGACCACTAGAAGCAGATGATCCCCATATTGTAATTTCATGAACCACAAGCCCGAAAATATTTAAAAAATGGGACTTTTGAAAATTTTTTTTTTAATATGTCCCAAAATTTAATCAATTCTTTCTTTGGTCAGACCCTACCCACATAAATTCACAAAGGATTTCTATCCTATGAGTCTGACAAGTCATTGGTGGACCAGTTTGCATCCTTCTTTTAAGAGAAAATTAGGGAAATGAGAGATATATTTATTCCCTCTGGTACTGAAAATGATGTTCATCCTCCCAAACCACCAAAAATTACTGATTTTACACGAATATCTGAAGATGCTTTTGATAAAATAATTAGAAACTCACCTAAAAACTCCTGTCTGTTGGAGCCATGTCCAATATTTCTTATCAAAGAATGTAGGGATATCTTACTACTATCAGTTACAAAGTTGATCAACTTTTTACTCATTGAGGGACATGTTCCTGATGGTTTTAAAACTGCTTTGGTTACTCCGGTTCTCAAGAAGTCCTATCTTCCTGCTGATGATCTAAAAACTATTGCACTGTATCTAGCCTTAGTTTCATTTCAGAACTGGTTGAATATGTTGTGGCTAAGCTACTGTTAGAAGATATCCATGTCCATGAGTTAGACAACCCATAACAGTCTGCATATAAAACAGGTCTTCAATGGAGACAGCACTTCTCTCCATAAAAAATTAAGTTATCCTTGTCAAGAGGTGAACCTACAGCCTTGTAATTGCTCGACCTCTCTACTGCCTTTGACACCATTGATCATTCCACTCTTCTCAGTTATCTTCAGACTTAGTTTGGAGTCAGGGGCTCTGTTCTTAAGTGGTTCACTTCCTACTTAACATTGTTCACTGTTTAAAACAGCCTAACTTGTTTACTAGTTTCTTCACGCTGGTTTTCCAAAGTATATTGCTCCCATTCTTTCTTTTTGTAGTAGTTCTTACATTACTAGTCACGGTCAGAGTGGTGGTAATTTCCTTATCATTCCACAGTTATACCCTTCTGGATAAGTCTGTCAAACAGTTTAGTTATAGCTTGGTTTTGATGCTGCCACTTTTTGGAATGCTCTTCCTGATGAAATTTCTGTGTCCCCCTCTCTAGCCTCTTTCAGAAAGCATCTTAAAACCTATCTGTACACCAAGGCATACCCACCTTAGTCGTAATTTTCTCTTTTCTGTCCCTGGATACTGAAATCGGTTGACTGTCTTTGGTGCTGCTGCGCCATAGAGTTCCCTTTCATTTACGATAGATAAAGTGCCATAAAAGTTCCATCAGAATTTGAATAAACAAATGAACTAGGCAAATAACATAACCTACTTGACAGAGGTAATAAAGTTTTGAATGTTGCTTTGACTAAAAATTACAATATTCGATAGCGGACTTTATAGTATGGTACAAAATAATGTTGAAATTTAAACAAAAAAAAATGAAAACTATATCATTTATTTCAACCAAATTTGTCACAACATAATCGGAAAGAATGTTTTGATAAATATTGTGGAGGTGAGAATGGTTACTCAAGCCTTGATAGACCAGACAGTTAATTGGATTGGTCGAGTGCACACTTCATCCTTGAGTACCCATTTTTTTCGGCATTTTGACATCCCAGTCCATACAAATGGAGTCATGGCCTAGCAGAAGTGAAAGCATTGCTTGAATGTAGTTTTGGGATTACAATTTTTTTTATTTCATCCTTAAAATGAATTAGATTGCTTTAAAATGTAAAATAATGTGCAAATCAGTTGTAGTTGTATTTATTTGGGGTGAATATACCTTATGCAGCATGTTTTGCCATTCAGAAATGGCCATTTATTTCAGTATAGTGATGATTTTCAAGGGGTTCTTGCCTTTGCAATATGTAATAAACAACTAGATTAAAAGATAAAGTAAATGGCATTTATGTGCAAAGAAACAATATAATATTATTTTCATTGAATAGCATCATTTTACAGCAGTTTCTTTTAAAGAACACTTTCAAACACTTTAGAACTTTAATATATTTAATAGTCACTTTATTCAACAATAGTGATGCATCAAGGAATGTATTTCATAACTGTTCATTTAAATGTTAGTATTTTTCAGTGATGTTTTTAATTATGTTTGAAGCGCATCTTCAGCCCAAAGATGTTGTCACATCAATTGTTCCACAGTTCAATAATTTTGTGTGGTTTGAAGTGACGGAGGCATCGCACCATCAAGTGAGTTTTTTTTTTTAGGTTTTCTATTGTATTAATTGAAATAAAATTCAGCATCTTGTGTGTTAACCATAAGAAAGTAAACATGTTGAAGTTATTTGCCCTGAGGGCACCAAAATAATGTTAATTTTCTTATTTTGTGCTATGTTTCAAAGTGTTTGCAGCAAGAATTGATTCATGTACAGGATGAGAACTCTCTTCACTTTTATATTTCTTCTGTCATGTATCTTCCATTTCTGAAGGTCTCAGAGGTGCTGTGTAAGTGTAAATCAAGACTTACTGTCAATGGATGGTTTCATGGAGAACCTGTGCCAAGGCAAGAGCGCCATATTGAACCAGTTGAATCGCCACAAAGATGGCTACAGATAGAGGTCAGAGTCTGTTCAATGAATGTTTAACGCTCGACGATAGGAGAGGGTTATTGTGATCAGTTTGTTTCTGTCTGTCCGTCTGTCTGTCTGTCTGTCTGTCTGTCTGTCTGTCTGTCTGTCTGTCTGTCTGTCTGTGCACCGTTTCGCCCTTATAACTCAAAAACTATAACACCAATCAAGCTCAAATTTGGTGGGCAGATATTTCATGGGGTACAGACGGATTCTTGAAAATTTGGTGTAATTTGTGTGAAAATTAAAGCCAGGAGAGAGTTTTTCTTATTTGTAATTGGGCTTTTACAGTGAAATCTGCTTCCCTGTCTGTGCACCGTTTTTCCCTTATAACTCAAAAACTACAACATCAATCAATCTCAAATTTGGTGGGAAGGTATTTCATGGGGCACAGACAGATTCTGCCAAATTTGGTGTAATTTGTTTGAAAATTAAAGCCAGGAGAGAGTTTTTCTTATTTTTAATAGGGAATTCACAGTGAAACTGCTTCTCTTCATCACATACGTCAAAAATCAATATTTTACTTTCTGATGATGTCATTACTCCGTGATGTCACAATGCAACTGTCATTGTGAGGTCACAGACCTAGCTTGTGATACTTGCTGACTTTAAGTAAAAATATTTCTTCTCATTTTATGGCTTGAAATTGACATAAACATAATAAAGAGGGAGGTGATATATTCATTATTTTTATTAATTATTATTTCTGTTTTATTTTCTCTTTTTTCTTTCAATATCTTGACAGTCCATCACAAAAAATTACCATGCGTGATTTTCACCAAGAAGTGATCTTTAAGCAATATTTTTACCTCCACCAGCAGTTTATATTTTTGTGTGCTAATTGTTTAATTGTCTCTTTTTGTTTTTTGTGTGTGTGTGTGTGTGTTTACATTACTCTAGAACTAATGAACAGATCTTTATTTAAAAATTTGTGGGTTGGACCTGACTGAAGGAAGAAGTTACTAAAAGAAAGATCTTAATCTTATTTTGGATACAAAAAAATCATGATTATTCAGAGTTCCCATTTCAATGTATTTTTAATGACTTTAGCTTTCTACTTGATATTTCTATGAAGATTAATTTACATGTTTGGTTTTATTTTATTGTCTTCCGTACAATACTTTATAGCACTTGAGAGACTGGTCACTAAGAGTCGAGCGTTTTGCTCTCTCTGAGTGCATCTTGTTTGGTTCCTGTGCTAGTTGTTGCATCAATTATTGATGGAAATAGGAATTAAATATTATAGGAATTTGTCTTTGTTTTGTTGTCATTAATTCTTTTGACTAAAATCTTTTTGTTGTGTCTTTGATAATTATCAGTGAAGTACCTCAGATATATCTGTTTTTGTGTAAAAAACAGGCTTATAATATTCCAAGAATACTCCTGGTGATGCAGTGCTCTGACATTTTATTTCCAGGAAGATGTCTTTTTTGAATGGATTAATCCTATTTATCTAGACCCCGAAGTACAGAGTCAAATTCAGGAAAAGTTTGAGGCAGATTCTGAAATTGAATTGCAAGGATTTTTACAGGCAATTTATTTTACATTCTATGTATTATAATTATCTTATTTTCTCCCGCCCGGCTTGCCGGAGGGAGATCATAATTTGCACCATGTGCGTGTGTACGTGCGTGCGTGTGTCACGCAGTTTTCTCTGAAACTACTACAGTTACACATTTTTGGTAAATCACAAGTCCTAATGAATTTTTTTGCTCTTCAATATTTTTGGGGTTTGGTGAACTTTGGCCTACTTTTGAGTGAGTAATAGCTATTTTAGCTAATATCATTATATGGCTTATAACTCTGAAACTATTGCATTTACAGTATTTTGTTCTAATATGTTGTTCAGCTACTTTCTCCATAGCTACAACATGGTCAGTAGTTTGGAAGTGTATCTCCATAGCTAAGTGAGTAATAGCTACTTTGTCAATTTTTAATTATAACCATAATGAGTAAATGGCTTATATCTTCATAAGTATTGCAGCTACACAATTTTGTTCCAATATGTTGTTCAGCTACTTTCTCCACAGCTACAACATGGTCAGTAGTTTGCAAGTGTATCTCCATAGCTAAGTGAGTAATAGCTACTTTTTCAATTTTTAATGATAACCATAATGAGTAAATGGCTTATATCTTCAAAAGTATTGCAGCTACACAATTTTGTTCCAATATGTTGTTCGGCTACTTTCTCCTCTGCTACAACATGGTCAGTAGTTTGGAAGTGTATCTCCGTAGCTAAGTGAGTAATAGCTACTTTTTCAGTTTTTAATGATAACTATAATGAGTAAATGGCTTATATCTTCAAAAGTATTGCAGCTACACAATTTTGTTCCAATATGTTGTTCAGCTACTTTCTCCTCTGCTACAACATGGTCAGTAATTTGGAAGTGTATCTCCAAAGCTAAGTGAGTAATAGCTACTTTTTCAATTTTTAATGATAACCATAATGAGTAAATGGCTTATATCTTCAAAAGTATTGCAGCTACACAATTTCTCTCAAATATGTTGTTCATGTACTTTTTTGTGAACTGTAACATATTTAAGTTTCACAACTGTTGCTCGATGTACAAGTGAGTAATGGCTACTTTATTGCTACTTTTAGTGAAAATGTGAAAAATCAGAAATATCTCTCAAACCGTAAGATATAGAGCAATTTCGAGCAAATTTTTGACCCACAGGGTAGTACTAGAGTATCCTATTGCTAAGGGGGGAAAGGTTTGGTGAACTTTGGCCTACTTTTGAGTGAGTAATAGCGCTTTTACCTAATATAATTATATGACTTTTAACTGTCAATGAGTAAATGGCTTATATCTTCAAAAGTATTGCAGCTACACAATTTTGTTCCAATATGATGTTCAGCTACTTTCTCCACAGCTACAACATGGTCAGTAATTTGGAAGTGTATCTCCATAGCTAAGTGAGTAATAGCTACTTTTTCAATTTTTAATGATAACCATAATGAGTAAATGGCTTATATCTTCAAAAGTATTGCAGCTACACAATTTCTCTCAAATATGTTGTTCATGTACTTTTTTGTGAACTGTAACATATTTAAGTTTCACAACTGTTGCTCAATGTACAAGTGAGTAATGGCTACTTTATTGCTACTTTTAGTGAAAATGTGAAAAATCAGAAATATCTCTCAAACTGTAAGAGATAGAGAAATTTCGAGCAAATTTTTGAACCACAGGGTAGTACTAGAGTATCCTATGCTAAGGGGAAAATGGTTTGGTGAACTTTGGCCTACTTACTCACCTCCTCAAAATGAGTATGCGAATTATCTCTAAAAGTATAGAAGATAGCCAATTTTTCTCAAATAACTCATTCACCTACTTTTGGGAGAGCTTTCACTTGGTGAAGTGTCAGACCTGTAGCTAATTTCTCACCTACTCAAAATGAGTAAATGCTAAATATCTCGAAAAGTATTGCAGATAGCCAATTTTTCTCAAATAACTCATTCATTTACTTTTGGAAGAGCTTTCATATGGTGAAGTTTCAGACCCATAGCTAATTACTCGCCTACTCAAAATGAGTAAATGCGAATTATCTCTAAAAGTATTGCAGATAGCCAATTTTTCTCAAATAACTCATTCATCTACTTTTGGAAGAGCTTTCACATGGTGAAGTTTCAGACCCATAGCTAATTACTCACCTACTCAAAATGAGTAAATGCAAATTCTCTCTGAAAGTATTGCAGATAGCCAATTTTTCTCAAATAACTCATTCACCTACTTTTGGGAGAGCTTTCACTTGGTGAAGTTTCAGACCCGTAGCTAATTACTCACCTACTCAAAATGAGTAAATGCAAATTATCTCTAAAAGTATTGCAGATAGCCAATTTTTCTCAAATAACTCATTCATCTACTTTTGGAAGAGCTTTCACATGGTGAAGTTTCAGACCCATAGCTAATTACTCACCTACTCAAAATGAGTAAATGCGAATTTTCTCTAAAAGTATTGCAGATAGCCAATTTTTCTCAAATAACTCATTCACCTACTTTTGGAAGAGCTTTCACATTGTGAAGTTTCAGACCCATAGCTACTTACTCGCCTACTCAAAATGAGTAAATGCTAATTATGTCGAAAAGTATTGCAGATAGCCAATTTTTCTCAAATAACTCATTCATATACTTTTGGAAGAGCTTTCACTTAGTGAGGTTTCAGACCCCTAGCTAATTTCTCACCTACTCAAAATGAGTAAATGCGAATTATCTCTAAAAGTATAGAAGATAGCCAATTTTTCTCAAATAACTCATTCACCTACTTTTGCGAGAGCTTTCACTTGGTGAAGTGTCAGACCTGTAGCTAATTTCTCACCTACTCAAAATGAGTAAATGCTAAATATCTCTAAAAGTATTGCAGATAGCCAATTTTTCTCAAATAACTCATTCATTTACTTTTGGGAGAGCTTTCACATGGTGAAGTTTCAGACCCATAGCTAATTACCCGCCTACTCAAAATGAGTAAATGCAAATTATCTCTAAAAGTATTGCAGATAGCCAATTTTTCTCAAATAACTCATTCATCTACCTTTGGAAGAGCTTTCACATGGTGAAGTTTCAGACCCATAGCTAATTACTCACCTACTCAAAATGAGTAAATCCGAATGCTCTCTAAAAGTATTGTAGATAGCCAATTTTTCTCAAATAACTCATTCATCTACTTTTGGGAGAGCTTTCACTTGGTGAAGTGTGAGACCTGTAGCTAATTTCTCACCTACTCAAAATGAGTAAATGTTAAATATCTCTAAAAGTATTGCAGATAGCCATTTTTTCTCAAATAACTCATTCATTTACTTTTGGAAGAGCTTTCACATGATGAAGTTTCAGACCCATAGCTAATTACTCGCCTACTCAAAATGAGTAAATGCGAATTATCTCTAAAAGTATTGCAGATAGCCAATTTTTCTCAAATAACTCATTCACCTACTTTTGGGAGAGCTTTCACTTGGTGAAGTTTCAGACCCGTAGCTAATTACTCACCTACTCAAAATGAGTAAATGCGAATTATCTCTAAAAGTATTGCAGATAGCCAATTTTTCTCAAATAACTCATTCATCTACTTTTGAGAGAGCTTTCAAATGGTGAAGTTTCAGACCCGTAGGTAATTACTCACCTACTCAAAATGAGTAAATGCGAATTATCTCTAAAAGAATTGCAGATACCCAATTTTTCTCAAATAAGTCATTCATCTACTTTTGGGAGAGCTTTCACTTGGTGAAGTTTCACGCCCGTAGCTAGTTACTCACCTACTCAAAATGAGTAAATGCAAATTATCTCTAAAAGTATTGCAGATAGCCAATTTTTCTCAAATAACTCATTCATCTACTTTTGGAAGAGCTTTCACATGGTGAAGTTTCAGACCCATAGCTAATTTCTCACCTACTCAAAATGAGTAAATGCGAATTATCTCTAAAAGTATAGGAGATAGCCAATTTTTCTCAAATAACTCATTCATCTACTTTTGGGAGAGCTTTCACTTGGTGAAGTTTCAGACCTGTAGCTAATTTCTCACCCGCTCAAAATGAGTAAATACTAATTATCTCTAAAAGTATTGCAGATAGCCAATTTTTATCAAATAACTCATTCATCTACTTTTGGAAGAGCTTTCACATTGTGAAGTTTCAGACCCATAGCTACTTACTCGCCTACTCAAAATGAGTAAATGCGAATTCTCTCGAAAAGTATTGCAGATAGCCAATTTTTCTCAAATAACTCATTCACCTACTTTTGGGAGAGCTTTCACATGGTGAAGTTTCAGACCTGTAGCTAATTACTCACCTACTCAAAATGAGTAACTGCGAATTATCTCTAAAAGTATTGCAGATAGCCATTTTTTTCTCAAATAACTCATTCATGTACTTTTACGAGAGCTTTCACTTGGTGAAGTTTCAGACCTGTAGCTAATTACTCACCTACTCAAAATGAGTAAATGCGAATTATCTCTGAAAGTATTGCAGATAGTCAATTTTTCTCAAATAACTCATTCATCTACTTTTGGAAGAGCTTTCACATGGTGAAGTTTCAGACCCATAGCTAATTACTCACCTACTCAAAATGAGTAAATGAGAATTATCTCTAAAAGTATTGCAGATAGCCAATTTTTCTCAAATAACTCATTCATCTACTTTTGAAAGAGCTTTCACATGGTGAAGTTTCAGACTCGTAGGTAATTACTCACCTACTCAAAATGAGTAAATGCTAATTATCTCTAAAAGTATTGTGGGTACCCAATTTTTATCAAATAACTCATTCATCTACTTTTGGAAGAGCTTTCACATGGTGAAGTTCCAAACCTGAAGGTAATTACTCACCTACTCAAAATGAGTAAATGCGAATTATCTCTAAAAGTATTGCAGATAGCCAGTATTTTTCAAATAACTCACTTCACCTATATTTTGGGAGAACTTTCAATTAGTGAATTTTCAGATCCATATCTAATTACTCACCTACTCAAAATGAGTAATTGCCTATTATCACAAAAAGTATTGCAGATAGCCAGTATTTCTCAAATAACTCATTCACCTACATTTTGGAGATATTTCACATGCTAAAGTTTTTTTATGAATTATTAAAATAATTTTTAATGCATTAAAATTAATGAAATCATGCACTAAATCGATTATAACTTGAAAAGTATTGTATTTAGAGCATTTTGTTAAAATATGTTATTCACCTACTTTTTCCCACAGCAACAACATGGTGAGTAACTTGGGTGTCTATCTCAATAGATAAGTGAGTAATAGCTACTTTTGGATTTTTCACTAACTTCCATCATGAGTGAAATCACTTGTAACTTGAAAACTATTGCATTTAGACCTTCAGGGTAGTACAAAAGTGTCCTATGCAAAGGGGAAAGATTTCAATTTTTGCCACTTTTGGCGGCCTTCTTGGATTTTAGCGGAAAAAAATGAAAAAGTGTGAGTATCTCGAAAACCATAAGAGATAGAGCAATTTCGAGCGAATTTTTGACCTGCAAGGTAGTACAAGAATGTCCTGTGCAAAGGGGTAAAATATCAATTTTCGCCACTTTTGGCGGCCTTTTCGGATTTTTGCGGAAAATAGAAAAGTGTCAATATCTCGAAAACCGTAAGAGATAGAGCGATTTTGAGCAAATTTTTGACCTGCAGGGTGGTACAAGAATCTCCTGGTCAAAGGGGGAAAATTTCAATTTTCGCCACTTTTGGCGGCCATTTTGGATTTTTGCGGAAAATGAAAAAGTGTCAATATCTCGAAAACCGTAACAGATCGAGCGATTTTGAGCGATTTTTTTGACCCACAGGGTGATACAAGAGTGTCCTGTCCAAAGGGGAAAAATTTCATTTTTCGCCACTTTCGGCGGCCATCTTGGATTTTTGCTGAAAATGGAAAAGTGTCAATATCTCGAAAAGCATAACAGATAGAGCGGTTTCAAGCGAATTTTCGACCTGCAGGATGGTACAACAGTGTCCTATGCAAAGGGGAAAAATTTCAATGTAGTATTTCTTCCCCTGCGGTACTCGGCGGGAGATACATATCGCGGCAGTGGTCTTGTATCTTACTATCTTAGAATTGAGTTAGATGATAAAATATTGAAAAGGTTTGGTTTGTATGCCATTGTACATCTCTTATTCCCAAAACATGGGATTTATGATACCTTTGTAGCATTTTAACTCCTGTAAGCAAAATGTATTTTGTTTAATTATCTTAATTCAATAGAAAATTGTGATACTGACAGTGGATTATTTTTTTAATGTTCTACAGTGTATTTTCTGTAATTGAAATTTAAACACATTGGCTCAGTTGCAATAAAATGTCTACATTGTAAGTCAGATAGAAGTAGATATGCAGTACTGTGGGTAGAAAGGAATATGAGGTATCAAAAGTTTATTTGTATTTCTTTTTGTTGATTACAGGAAGAAAAATATCAAGCAGTAATGGAAGCTTTGAAAGGTGACCAAGTTAAATGGGAAAAACAGGGCCCACCCAATAAAAGGTGAAAGGATTTGTGAATGTGTTTATCTGTACATGTTACAGTGAATATGTATAATCGGGGAATACGCGTATTCCCTAAAAATTTCAGGGAATACCCTTATTCTCTAAACCAGTTAGTGAATACGCGTATTCCCCAACTAGAAATTACTGGGAAAGCAAGTTTGTATTTTTATAAAAAAACTTGACCTTGTTCATGTAATATAAGTTTTATCACCGCTATAACCTCATACATGATTAGGTAACAAAACTTTCACTGTATCATAATTGAAAACATAAAGAAAGGGATTTGCCAAAAGGTAGTATTCATGCCTTGTTTTAAGTTTGTTGGCAATTAGCCTTTTGAACAAACTTAAACTATATACTTATCCTTTTGAATAAAATACTTGTTAGTTTTATGTATTCATCAACTAGTTCACCTTTAAAACTGTCTTCAGCTTGAGTATCTGTTATACTACACTCCTCTGACACAGTGTAGTACAGTGTTATATTCTGGCTTATAAGTTCTGTGAATTAACTGTACTTATTATGATCTAAAATGTGTCCAGAATGAAATATATTTATTTAAGGATTAATAACTAAAAACTGTATTAAGTTGAAACAACCTAATATTTTAGTTTTAATTTAAAAGCATGCAATAATTAAATATAGAGCCAAAGTAAACTGCTAAATGAAATTTAGTTTCAAATTTAAAAATATTTCTGGGAAACATATTTTATTTATCAAACAATCTACTGATAAATTTAATAGATATCAGCTTGCCATAGTAATTTTCTCTCAAGGCTTTATTTATTGATTGTACATTCTCAGTTAATCCTATTGGGGTCCCAGTCTTGTGATTTGTCTTTACTTAGCTCTTTGATCTTTAATATAGAAAGAAGCCACCCATGGTTCAGTGATCTAATTAGGTGATTAAGATTAAATAAGTATTTCCATGGTTATTACAACTTAGATCTTACAGTTTAGATTCAGTTTGCAACTAAAATGCCTTCTGTTAAAAATATTGGTCAAGTATGAATAAGTAAAAACTCTTAATTTGTAAAAAAAACAACAAAAAACGTCCATTCTAATGATCAAGTACATAGCTTAAGTAAACAACTACACAAATGTAAAAGTTTAGTATATATTTTACTCCTCAAAATATGAAAAATTGACTTGTCACAATATATTATAATAATTACTTATTAAACAATATGTATCACTTATTATTTATTAGGTTGTTATAATTTACTATAGAATTCATATTTTCCCTCCTTATTCATACTCTGAAATTGTAACTCATACTTCCAGTATACTTTATAATATCCTTAAGTATGCCTTGTAGTAAACTTACATAAAGTATGATGAGAAGTGAGGTAATACATTCTTAATTTTGTATCTCAAGTTTTTAGCTTATTTCTTGTGTAAAACTTTAAAAATGACCCATTACACATAGTCACTGATTTTAGTTTAGTGAATATGTGAAGCAACTGCTTGACAAAACCAGGGAATGTGCATATTCACTGAAAATTTCAGGGAATACGCGTATTCCCTGATTACACATATTCACTGTAACATACACTTAACCTTTTAAAATCTTTTAAACTTTGACAAATAAATATTTGGGAATTCAGATTTTTCTCCAAAAATCTGCTCACTTCTTGTTTGTTGCTGAGTACATGTATTATGTGCAAATTTCTGATTTCTAGCCATAGTACTTATAGAGTACTTCATTTCTTAAACCAGTGCTTGCCTTATAAATTAAAAACTTTGAGTATTGAACTTTTCATTGAATAAGTTCCTTTGAGGATTGAGCTTTTCACTAAGTAAGTGCAGCTACTTTTTATATAGCTAATACACACGTACAACACAGATATCAATCGCTCCAGGGAAGGTGAATACAACCCTCCAACACCATAGGTTTATTTGTACATTTGTAAGTTTTACCTCACAATCGATGGTATACATGTTAAAAGATAAATGCCATGGTAGTGGTCTAGTTATTTTTAATTGAATGAGAATTATACTTCACAAAGTGTCAGTTAAATGGATTTGGATGTATTTGTTTTCTATTATCCTCCTGTTCTACACACATATTATATGTCCTCTATCCTCAGATGCTTTGACCAGACCAGGGTAGAGGACGCATCACCAGACCCTGTGAAGAACTGCATCAAGTTCTTACAGTCTGAGATGATGTTTTTGACACTGTCAAACCTGACAGGCCTCACGTTACACCCACTTGCTGACTTTAGTGATTCAGAGACTGAGGAGCCGAGTTGTACTGCAGGTTGTTCTGCATCCTCAGTAAGAAAACTAGATGAGGAGAGTTTGAGTGAGGGGGATGAAAGAGAAGAGGATAGTCCAAGAATGGGGTCACAGGATATGGTGGGAGAGATGGACCAGTGTAAAAATAACAGTAAAAGGAGGAAAATTGACTGCGATGAAACGAGCAGTGAAGACAAACAAGAAACAGAGACAAGAGGTACGAACTGAAAAGAATTTATATGAAGTTTTTTTTTTCATTTTCAGCAGCTCAGTGATGGTATATAGGAACGTAAAGGTGAGTTTAAGTTTAAGAGTTTAAGAAAAGGTAAAGGTTACAGTTTAAAGGGTATTGAAAACGGTACTTCTGATGCAACTAAAAATGTGAAATAAAGAAATTTGGCTTATAAATAGAACAAAATAGAACATTAAGTGGTATGGGATACAGGTTGTAAAGTATAGGTAAACAAAAAAGAAATGACACAAGGTAAAACTATTAACTTTTAAGGGAAATATTGTGAAGGAATAAATTGTGAACCGTTTGTTAGAGTTGACCATCCAGTCAATATTCAGAAATTTTTGATAATGGGGCTTCTGAAGTATGAATTGACTAATCTATATTGTTTAAATTACTTCTTTTCATTGTTGCATTATTTTTATATCAATATATAGTTATATACTTAATTTTTTTGCAGAATCATATCACTGGTGGTAAGACAGGTAAATGGATGAAACATTCAGGTTTCTCTCTTCCCACATTGAAATTGATTTTGTCTTTTGATCTGTCAGGTAAGAAACTGCCAAGCTGTTTGTGTAAAGTGCGTCGGTGGTCACATGGCAGCTACACATTGCTGCATGACACAGACACTGACTGTAGACAGTTTTCTCTGGATGGAATGCTATATTTCAACTGTAAAGGTATGTCCTGTAAAACTGCCTGTATACTTGACTAGGGATGTGAAAATAGCATGGTTTCTTTTCGATATCCTGCCAATGCATAACTGTTAACGATTCGGGAATACCGAAAAACTATGTGTTTTATTGTTGTCCTTGTCCCAACCTAATCAGCCTGTCAGAGGAAGTGAAGTGAATGAAAACAAAACATGCTCATCAAAATCGCTATAAAACCTAAAATGTGCAAACATATTGGATTAAAGGTTATTGTACATTTGTGATATTTAATGTTTTCCAAACATTTTATTTGTTTATAATCGAAATGCCGGTTATAATTTTTCATATCGGTATTTTAGTAAATTGGTTCTGATTCCATGACAACAGTAATACCGGCATCCCTGCGTTAATTACAGAATGCGTCACTTGTGCTGTGAATAAAACATTAAAACCTTGTAACTATGAATAGATTTTGTTTTGCTATAAAAGTGCATGGTGTCACATGTTCCATGTATTCTCAAAACATTACATGACTGTGTTGCGACAATCCATCAATGACTAAACTTCATGAATATTTTAAGTCTATTCTAAGTCTGTGAAGTATCTGTAAGAGTTCACAATGAAACACTACTTTAAGGTGATGTTGGCTTTTGTAGATTGGGAGAATTCGTATGGCGGGTACACATCTTACATCGCCAAAGGGGAGGATGAAGAGGTATAGCATTGTTCATATATTGTGTTAGGTTTTGTTTTCATCCATTGTTTGTCCATCTGTATGATTTATTCAAGAAAACAGAGATTACATAAAAAGTATCAGCTTCCATAAATGTAAAGATGAATATCGTAGTGTAAGAAAGACCTGATCAATTTTTTGGCGACAATAGGAGAATTAATAACAGAAGCATTTCTTGAAAGTAATTGGTGGTTCACAGGCTATACATGTGGCACTGATATATATCAGAAGCAGTTAAAATCAGATACTCCTCTAAGTGTATCACACTAAATTATCTACTATATTTTTTTTCAAATGAGTAAGATAAGAGCATTTACTTATCCATTTTCTAACATTTTCTTAACCAAAAACAGCTTCCGAGAGATCAAAACTTTTAGACTTGGTGTATGCACACTAGATCTGTTCACAGGAGATATGTCATTTAGTTTTTATACGCGAAAGGCTGTCATGTTTTTTATTGCTCAGATAATTTTTTTATTATTATTTCTGCATATAATATTTTGTGTACAAAGAAAAATAACTGTACCTGGAAAAGAAATGAGTTACTTTTGACACATACACCTCATGAATAAATCTTACTCCTTTAGAGTCCTAACACAGGGCACCACCTTTTCCACAATTTACAAAAAAAAAGTCTTTAACTGGCTTAATAGTTCTGGTCAACATATGTTTCATGCAGCTTTTATCTTATGCAATTACGCTGAAAATTTTTGTAGTTGTGTCATAAATGTATTTCTTTATTATTTAGTTCTTTATTTTCTTCGTTAATGTTACATTCAATGGTATTCTATTTCTATGTTCTGATAACAAAAAATTTAAAAAAAACCAACAAAACCAAAAAATATCAAATTTTGAAAATTGAATGTTCATAAATATTGTTTGAAATATTAAATTTTCAATTTCCCCCATATCTTGTCTGATCCTATTATATTCAACAAACATGCGGAGTTTAATTTCATTCTCCTGGCAGCGACTACAATTGAAATTGTTAACTATTGATTTAGTTCAAGTACTCCTTACTACCAGTAATTTTGTGCAAAAGTTTTAACTGAAACCAAACTAGAATGTTATTATTGACACTTTCAAAGGGTGTGTTAAGTATTAACCTCCATGTTTTATCATCCATGGTTACTTGTATTTCTCTTTCCCATTTCTGCTTCATATATTGTCTGTTTTCATTTTTTTGTGCAAATATTCTTCCAAATAGGTAAAATATGAAATGGAACAAAAGGTCTCTGAACTCTAAATTCTTCATCAATATGATATCTTCTGATATATTTTTTTATAATTACATTAGATAAATTATTCTTGCCAAAACTTTTGGGACTAATAACATTGCTACATATCGTAATTTTTGTATTATATTTTACAGTTGTTGACAGTGCTTCCAACAGAAAATGCTTTGGCACTTGTTTACAGAGATAAAGAAACTCTACGATTTGTTAAACATATTAATGATAGTGTGAACACTTCTGCAACTGATCCTCATTTTTATGATTTTGCTGTGGTCTACTGGGAATAAAACACAAAACCAATACATTCTATATGTACTGAAAGAGTTTGGTAGATGGATGAATGTGGGGGAGGGGGTGGGGTGGGGTAGATACTTGGGTTTTAGTATGGACAGGCTGCCATTCATAAGCAATAACTTAAAAATAGCATCAGAGATGCCCGTACCCCACAGTCTGGGAAAATATTTTTCAACACCATGAGATATGGAAGTAGTGTAACAGTACAAAGTTCAAGATACTTTAAGAGCAGTGTCAGTTATATTAAGGTCCAAATAATGCTTAAGTAGAGAAAATAATATCTAAGGAAAAGAAATGTATGTAAAGATGAAATATTCAAACAAGACAATTCAATAATAAAATGACAGCATTTATCAGTAAACCAAAAATGGCCGAATTATGGTTTGGATGTTTTGAATATTACACATGCATACAGAAGTGGCAATACATTCAATGAATGCTTATGTGTGGTGTTGGAGAAAAGCCTGTGGCTCACTTGATGAAATTCCATCTGTTACAATGGGAACTTGCAAAAGGAAATTCTTAATGAATTCTAATATGACTTTAACAGTGCTTAATCTGCATCAACAGACAGACCCAAAGGTGCAACAAGATTTTAAAGGTCAATACAGCAAAGTCAAAGGTCAATCAGTGTCACACCATGATGTGGCACCTAAAACCCTCAACTAATGTCCCTACCAAGTATAAACTTCCTACACCTTACAGTCCCTGAGATATAGCCTGGACAAGATTTGTCACTACAGCAAGGTCAATGGTCAAATCAAGGTGACACCATGACGTAGCACACCTACACCCCCTAACCAATGTCCCTACCAAGTATCAACTTCCTACATCTCTTATGGTTTCCAAGATATAGCCTGAACCGGGTTTTATAGGTCAAGTTCACTACGGCAAGGTCAAAGGTCAAATCAAGGTAACATTATGACGTAGCACACCTACACCCCCTAACCAATGTCCCTACCAAGTATCAACTTCCTACACCTTACGGTTTCCAAGATATAGCCCGGACCAGGTTTTATAGGTCAAGTTCACTACGGCAAAGGTCAAATCAAGGTCACACTATGACGTTGCACATCTACACTCCCTGACCAATGTCCCTACCAAGTATCAACTAACTACACTTTACAGTTGCTAAGATATAGCCCGGACAAGGTTTTATAGGTCAAGGTCACTACGGCAAGTTCAAAGGTCAAATCAAGGTCAGACCATGATGTTGCACACCTACAACTCCTAACCAATGTTCCTACCAAGTATCAACTTCCTACACCTTACGGTTTCCGAGATATAGCCCGGACACGATTTTATAGGTCAAGGTCACTACAGCAAGGTCAAAGGTCAAATCAAGGTCAGACCATGATGTTACACACCTACACCCCCTAACCAATGTCCCTACCAAGTATCAACTTCCTACACCTTATGGTTTCCGAGATATAGCCCGGACAAGATTTTAAAGGTCAAGGTCACTACGGCAAGGTCAAATCAAGGTCAGACCATGACGTTGCACACATACACTCCCTAACCAATGTCCCTACCAAGTATCAACTTCCTACAAGGTCACTACAGCAAGGTCAAAGGTCAAATCAAGGTCAGACCATGACGTTGCACACCTACACCCTCCAACCAATGTCCCTGCCAAGTATGAACTTCTTACACCTTACGGTTTCTGAGATACAGCCCGGACAAACTATTTCCCGCCGCCCGCCTGCGCACCCATCCGGACACCATGGGTGAAAACAATACCCCGACAGCCCTTAAGGGCTGTGGGGTACAAATGGTTTAGGTAGACCGTTTAAAATTGGTTTGTGGGTATATACGACTTAGAGTCTATTGTTTTGTGGCCCCGGCCTTCCACTGGAAAACCGATGGCAGCCTTCTAAAAGTTCAAATTTAGAGTATTTCTTAACATTTGCCTGGTGCTCCCGTAGGTCAGATTATCTTATGGCTAATATACATAACACATCCTATAAGCAGGCAGAAATTTGACCTTTGATCTCTTTGTTAAAGGTCAAGTCTGCTTTTTTACCCCACAGTCTTTAAGTGACATGCAGGTATTGTTTTCACCCATGGTGTCCTGATGGGCGGGTGGGTGGCGGGAAAAAGCTTGTCCAGTCTGTATCCCAGAACCCCAGAGGTTACAAGATGTTGATACTCTATAGGGACATTGGTTGGGGGGGGGGGGGGGGGGGGGGGGGGGTGTAGCTGGAAATATCTCAGAAACTGTAAGGTGCAGGAATTCTGAATTTGATACTTGCTAAGGACATTACTTTGGGGGTGTAGCTGAACAACATCAAAAGGTGACCTTAGAGTATTGACCTTGACCTTTAACATCTTGTTCGGGCTATATCTCAGAAACTGTAATGTGGATGAAGTTGATATTTGGTAGAGTGGTTGGGGAGTGTAGGTGTGAAATGTCAGGGTGTGACCTTGTCTTGGCTTTGCCATAATAACATTGTCCTTTAAATCTTGTCTGGACTGTATTTCGGACACCATAAATTATAGAAGTTGATACTTGGCAGGGACAATCGTTAGGGGGTGAAGTTGTGGAACATCATGTCACACTGTTTGCTCTGAAAGTCTCCCGATTTTGTAGTGTCATCTCCAGAGGTTCTACACTATTTCTCTAGGCTGTGGGGTACAGGCATCTCTGATACTAATTTTTTCTATATCTTTTTTATCTCCCGCCGGCCCGCCAGGCAGGAGATTATAAAATGCATTCTGTGTGTGCGTGTGTGTCACCTTTTTAAAAGGGCTGTACATCACACTGGTTGTTTCTCCTTGGCCTTTTCAATGTTTTATGACCTTATTGCTTATGTCCTTTCATTTGATGCTGTTATTTCACACCTTGGACCATAGCTAAGTGAGTAATAGCAATGGTGGCTACTTTCAGTAAAGTGCTCATAACTCCAAAACAACTGCATTTAGAGCATTTCTGTAAAATACGTTGTTCAGCTACTTTCTCCATGCCTACAAGATGATACCATTTTTAGGGTTCTATCTTGATAGCCAAGTGAGTAATAGCTATTTTCTGTTTTTAACAATGACCAAAATGAGTGAGTTGCTTTTATCTTTGTAACTGTTACTTACATTATTGGTCTCGAATATGTTGTTTAACAACTCCTTCATGTACTATATCATGGTGGGGTTTCCAAGGTGTAGCACCATAGCTAGCTGAGTAATAGCTACACTAAGTTTAACATTTGACCATTGAGCAAGTCACTGATAACTTAAAGACTATTGAATATACAGGATTTTTGTCAAATATGTTGTTCACCTACTTTTTGATAGACTGTATCGTGGTGAATTTTCAGAGCTGTAGGTCCATAGCTAACGGAGTAATAGCTACTTTGCAATTTCTTAATTTCAACATTGGTGGCTACTTTCAGTAAAGTGCTCATAACTCCAAAACGACTGCATTTAGAGCATTTCTGTAAAATACGTTGTTCAGCTACTTTCTCCATGCCTACAAGATGATACCATTTTTAGGGGTCTACCTTGATAGCTAAGTGAGTAATAGCTATTTTCTGTTAACAATGACCAAAATGAGTAAGTTGGGTTTTTTTTTGGTTTTTTTTTTTTTTAATTTTGCAATTTTTTTTTTTTTTTTTATATATTTTTATTTCTTTTTCGGTTTACAAAAAAGAATACTGTTACACAATTACATTAAAGTTTCTACTTTGAGTTCTACATCAGATAATCCACAAATTTTTTACATACATTTTATATATGTGACATACAGAACTATTCAAGTTCGAAGACATTTTTCCACAAATTTTTGAAAAAGGTAAATGTTAAGTTGAAGTTCTTTCTTTGTGGACCATAATATATACCTTCTTGACAACAGGAGAATAAAGTTTAATGGCCAAAACATTTCATCCATGATACAATAACCTAAAATTTTCATTTCATTAGTCAATGTGACAGTAATGCCAATTTTGCTTTTTATCCATTCCCGTATTTGATTCCAAAATGATTGTACTGGGTCACATTCAGAAAATAAATGACAAATTGTCTGCTCTGCTTGCTCACAAAGGTTACAAGTACTGTTATTGGAAATTTTGACTCTAAACAAATATTCCTTTGTAGGAATAATATTAAAAAGTATTTTGTATTGCATGCTAACAACTGCATTATCTTGTACACATTTGAAGGTAGATTTATAAATGTTATTCCAGAATATATATAGGTTTATTTTCTGTTTCAACTAGAAACACCCAGAAACTTTCACATAATGGTAAAGTGTGCTGTTTTGAATCTAGAAAAATATTGTAAAATTCTCTACATCCCCTGTTTTGTTTTAACAAAATTTTAAGATGAAATGGACAATTTGGATGTTGTAATTTTGGGAGATTTTCATTCTTAAAATCACTAGTGAATGATTTTATTAGTTTCCTAATTCTGAAATAGTGCAATATATTTACATTAACATTGAAAGTAGATTTCATACTTTCTAATGTCATAGCTGTACCTTCTTCTGTCGTCAAGTCTCCCACAAACATAATGCCTTTTTTAACCCAAGTTGCAAAGAATAAAGGCTCCTTTGAAAAGTGACTGTTGTACCAAATACAGGACTGCAGTAGTTCCTGTTTTGTCTTCGGAATATTTAATTTGCATAATTCGGACCAATTTAAAAAGACTTTTGACCAAAATTTATTTTTAACCTTCTGTGACATTTGTTCAGACCATTCACCTCCTAGATTAAAGATACTGTTTAATCCATCATGTGTTAGAGACAAAAGTATTTTCCATTCTGTCTCTTGTTGAAACAGAATTCTTTTTATCCAGTTAACTTTTAAAGCTTTCTCAAAGCTAAAAATATCTATCATTTTTATCCCCCCACTCATATAATCTAAACATGTAGTGCTTCTTTTTATCTTGTCAGGTTTCCTACTTCATAGAAATTTAAAAAAAACAGTCATTTATGTTTTTTAAAAAACCTTCCGATACAGGTAGTGATGTTAGAAGGTGAACAAGTTTTGAAAGGAGAAATGTTTTAATCACCGTTACCGTTCCAATGATTGACAGATTACGACATTCCCATTTTTTCATTTCCGTCATAATACTGCGATAGGTTTTGTTAAAGTTTAACTCCGGTATTTTAGGAATGTCAACTGAGAATTCTAGGCCTAAGATTGAAACAAGAGGAGAGTGCCCGTGAACGGGCACTGTGTCAGCTGACTGAGGGTTTTTGATTTGTGAAGGTGATTAGAGGACAGAATAATTATCAGGAAAAGGGCTGTACAGAAATACAGTAAATGGTAACTGAACAGCAAGTTCGAAAGAAATTCCGAAGCTGACAGAAGAAAAGGATAAAAAAGTTGTGCCCTGTAAATGGTATTATGAAGGAAAATAACAAGGTAATTGTTTAAGTGTAAAAAATAGGTTAAAACATATTTAAAGAAATACTACAAATGCAATATCCTCGTTCGACCTTGAAGAAGGGGTCCAAGGTCAAATCTAACCACACAAATACATTCCCAGCCCATGATTTCCTATGGTTTACCATTCCAAACCTCTAGGACCAATTATAAATGAGTTATAAGCACTTTTAAGTTTGGCTGTCCTCATTTGACCTTGAAGGAGGGGTCCAAAGGTCAAATCTGACCATACCAAAAGATTCCGAGCCAATGATTTCCTATGGGATGGTTTACCATCCCAAATCTCTGTCACCAATAATAAGCGAGTTGTAGGCACTTTCAATTTTCGCTATCCTCATTTGACCTTGAAGGAGGGTTCCAAGGTCAAATCGGACCATATCAACAGATTCACAGCCCATGATTTCCGGTCTTTTTACCATCCCAAACCTCTAGGACCAATAATAAGCGAGTTATAAGCACTTTTAAGTTTGGCTATCCTTGTTTGACCTTGAAGGAGGGGTCATTGAAGGTCAAATCTGACCACACCAAAAGATTCCCACCCCATGATTTCCTACAGGTTGGTTTATCATCCCAAACCTCTAGGATCAATAATAAGGGAGATATAAGCACTTTTCATGACTGACAAAAAACACCTATGGCGGCCATCTTGTTTCTCAAAATGAGGCCAAAAATATTCCCAGACAACATTTTATGGTTATTAATATATACTGCAAACTTAAGAAAGCTAGCTATAATATTTTTTTCATCAGAGCAGTAATGGTGAAATCTCTCTCTACACACTGCGGCTATCCAGTGGATACAATGATTTACTCAACAGTGAGAACCTGAAAGTAGCTATTGCTCAGCTATGCCATGACATAGAGGTCTGCAATTTCACTATGTTATAGCTGACCAAAAATTCTGTGAATAACATATTTAACAAATTACTCTAAATGTAATAGTTTTCAAGTTACAACTGATTTACTCAACAGTGAGAACCTCAAAGGAACTATTACTCAGCTATGCAATGAGCTACATGTCTGAAATTTTACTATGTTATAGCTAACCCAAAAGTAGGTGAACAACATACTTAAGCAAACTACTGTAAATGCAATAGTTTTCAAGCTACAACTGATTTACTCAATAGTGAGAACCTGAAAATAGCTATTGCTCCGCTATGCCATGAGCTATAGGTCTGTAATTTCACTATGTTATAGCTGACCCAAAAGTAGGTGAACAATATATTTTAACAAAATACTCCAAATGCAATATTTTTCAAGTTATAGCTGATTTACTCAACAGTCAGTACCTGAGAATAGCTATTGCTCAGTTGTGCCATGAGCTATAGGTCTATAATTTCACTATGTTATAGCTGACCCAAAAGTAGCTGAATAACATATTTGCACAAATTTCTGTAAATGCAATAGTTTTCCAATTATAACTGATTTACTCAACAGTGAGAACTTCAAAGTAGCTATTACTCAGCTATGAAATGAGCCACAGGTCTGAAACTTCGCTATGTTATAGCTGACCCCAAAATGGGTGAATAACATATTGAAACAAAATACTCTAAATGCAATAGTTTTCAAGTTATAAGTGATTTACTCAACAGTGATAACCTAAAAGTAGCTATTACTCAGCTATGCCATGAGCTACAGGTCTGAAATTTCACTATGTTATAGCTGGCCCAAAAGTAGCTGAATAACATATTTATACGAAATTCTCTAAATGCAATAGTTTTTAAGTTACAAGTGATTTTACTCATAATGGAAGTTACTGAAAAGCCCAAAAGTAGCTATTACTCACTTAGCTATTGAGACAGACACCCAACTTACTCACCATATTGTAGCTCTGAAAAAAGTAGCTGAACAACATATTTTCACAAAATGCTGTAAATGCAGCACTTTTGAAGTTATAAGTGATTTAGTGCATGATTTCATGAATTTTAATGCATTAAAAATTATCTAAAAAATTTATTAAAAAAAAAGTAAGACAGATCCAGGTCTCGTACTCACACAAGAGAATCTACCTCTGGCCTAGTACATATATGCAAGATATGAGAGAAATCCCTGCAATAGTCACTGAGAAAATTGTGATAAAAAGTTGAAATTTTCACACTTTTGGTGGGGTACCCCCCTTGTAATGTCTCTAGCAAACAGATGAACAGACAGATTTCCATGCCTTGAACAATTTTTCATCTTCGATAGATAAGGTATCTTTTAAAAGAAACAGCATGTCTCTAGGCCTTGTAGTTTTGGAGAAGAAGTTGTTCACGCGTACGCCCACGCCGCAGAGTGATGACATAATGTCAGCTGACTGACAAGTCAGCTGACATAAAAATTGTGTCCCCCCAATTTAATTTGTGTGGTGTTTGGAGTTTTTCTTTCGAAAATTTTTTCCGCCCTATCCAAATCATTTTAGTTTTCTCCTTGTTCATTTTCAGTCCAGAGAAGTTACCAAAAATTTCTAGAGTATTAAGGGCTGCCTGCAGGGAAGCAGTTGATCCATTTAGAAAAAGGGTAGTATCATCTGCAAATTGTGTCAGTTTAAATTCATGGCTTTCTATTCTAATACCTTTGATATCCTTATTAAATTTTATCATCAGAGCCATTACTTCTGCTGCAATCAAAAAGAGATACGCTGATATGGGGTCCCCTTGTCTACAACCCCACCGAATAGGTATTCTTTTGGACAAGAATCCACTTTGCAATACATATGTTCCTATGTCATTATTAAAAGGTTTTATCCATTGTATAAATGTTTCACTGAAGCCATAAAATTCAAGTGTTTTATATAAGAATTTCCAAGAGACAGAGTCGAAGGCCTTTTCAAAGTCTATAAGCATCATTAATCTGGGAATATTTTTATTTTCTGTGTATTGCATTATATCGTAAACCAATCTTGTACTATCACTAATTTGTCTTCCACTTAGGAAACCTGTTTGGATTTTTGAGATGATTTCCTTCAATGATTCTTTTAATCTGCTTGCTATGACAGCAGATGCTAATTTATATGTGACTGGGAGGAGAGAAATGGGTCTCCAGTTTTTAATAAATTTTCTATTTTTATTGCCTTTAGGGAGGCATACCAGAATACCTTGTCTATGTGTTGGAGATAAAATTCCTTTTTTAAAGCAACTGTTTATGGACTTTGTGATAAAATATTGTAGCTTACTGTAGAAGACTTTAAAGAACTCCGAGGTAAAGCCATCAATTCCGGGACTTTTATTGTTTTTCATTCTTTTTAAGACTTGACCAATCTCTTTTACAGTGATAGGATCCCCTAAGTTACTGTCGCGAATTTTTATATCCGTGCTTTTTTTTTAATCGATTAAATTTACATCCATAGACCGTTTTTCATCAAAAGATTTACATAGTATTCCCTGATGTGATTTAGTATTTCAAACTGATCAGTTACAGACTCCCCATTTTGTAGTTCCAGGTATTTAATTGTTTTTTCAACAAATTTTTTGTTTTCTAGACTGCCTAAGAATTTTGAAGGTTTTTCCCCCTCTTTTAGGAGGTCCTCAGTGGCCTAGTGGTTAGCAAGTTTGGCATCTAATCATAGGCTGTCACCTCTGTGGGTTCGAGTCCCACAAGTGGCAATTCTGAGGACCTGTCCCAATATGACCCTGGCTGTTGAACGGGACGTAAAACCCCAACTTTGACTTTGGCCCCCTCTTTTAGCCATTGGAGTCTTGCTCTTACACGCTCTCCTTCAAGTTTTATTTTTCTAATATCCTCTAGTTCAGCTTTCTTGTTAGATAAGAGTGTAGAATTTGACTCAATGAGAGTCTCATTGCTTTCTAAATATTCAATATCATTAATAAGTTTTTTTCTTTCAAATTTTGTAATTTCTTCTGAAAAGTAGCAAACTTGATACTTTCACCTCTAAGTCTTAAAAATAATACCTCAAGAAATATATCACTATCTATAACAAGGTCAATATTACCATAATTTGCTGGATTGTTGAGAAAATTAATATTGTATACTGGGATGGCATATTTAAAAATTTCATCCTGTATTGCATTGTTAATAAGGTTTAGATATTCCTTCTGTTTTAAGAGGCTATTATTAAATTTCCATATGCCTTTGCCACGCTTGAAGCGGTTCAGAACTATTTCTATTTCAGTAACTGAATGGTCTGATCGATAACCTGGTCTTATATTAGCTTTATGTATTATATCTATCATGTGTGAGGTTATAAGGAAAAAATCTAGTCTTGCCTGTTTTCTAGGATTTTTTTTGCGCCATGTATACCGTTTCTCGTCTGGATTAATATGCCTATAGACATCCATTAAGTCTAAGTGTTCCATCATATTTAGAACGGCTGTACGTGCCTTCGGATTATTAATGTTTTTATAATTTTCAGTGTCTTTAGAAGGATCCAAGGCTATATTGAAGTCTCCACATATAACTGTGTAGTCTGCTTCATTGAGGATATTTGGAATTTCATTATAGAAAGCAGGATTATCATTATTAGGCCCATATATTGTCGAGAGGTTAATTGTTATATCATAAAGCTTCATTACCAATAGTAAGTAATTACCAACATCATCTGTTTTACAATCTAAAATCTCATATTCAAAGTTGTTTCCCCCCCCCCCCATACTTCCTTTACTTTAGAAATGTCCTTTTCACACAGGTGTGTATCTTGAAGGCATAGAATATTAATATTTTTATCTTTAAAAAAGGATAAAACATCTCTTCTTTTTTCTAAAGTTTGTAAGCCTTGACAATTTGCAGACAATACTACTAGATTATTTCTATTTGAGCACATATTTGTAAAAAGCTTCCCCACAAGTACAGTGTTTGATCTTCAAGAATTTTCAATTTTGGTTGACAGTATGATGTGTAAAGATTTGTCACTTTTACTGTAAACTGTATTTTTTCTGCTTTTTCCAATCTTTTCTAGGCAAATTTGATTTGCTATATTGGATGTCAATGTGTAACATGAATTGAATGTAAAAGAAGGACAATGTCGAAGTTATGTGAAAACACAAAACAAAAATAGCATCAGAGATGCCCGTACCCCACAGCCTAGGGAAATATTTTCAACACCATGAGATACAGAAGTACTGTATCAGTACAAACTTCAGGATACTTTCAGAGCACTGTCAGTTATATAAAGGTCCAAACAATGTTTAAATGGAGAAATAAAGTTTAAAAGAAAGATCATGCATATAAAGATGAAGTATTAAAACAAGATAATTCAATAACAAGATGACAGCATTAATCAGCAAAATAAAATTCAACCCTCTTTATCTACATCTGCAAGGCCCGAATTATGGTTTAGATGGTTTGAATATTACCATGCATACAGAAGTGGTAATACATTTAATGAATGCTTATGTGTGGTGTTGGAGCAAAATCTGTGGCTCACTTGATGAAATTCTATCTCTTACAATGGGAAGTTATGAAAGTAAAATTCTTAATTCTAATATGACTTTAATAGTGCTTAATCTGCATCAAAAGAGAGACCCAAAGGTGCAACAAGATTTTATAGGTCAAGGTCACTACGACAAGGTCAAAGGTCAAATTAAGGTGACACCATGATAATACACACCTATAGCCCCTAACCAATGTCCCTAGCAAGTATCAACTTCCTCAACCTTACGGTTTCCAAGATATAGCCCGGACAAGATTTTATAGGTCAAGGTCACTACGCCAAGGTCAAATCAAGGTCAGATCATGACGTTGCACAACTACATCCCCTAACCAATGTCCCTACCAAGTATCAACTTCCTACACCTTACGGTTTCCGAGATATAGCCCGGACAAGATTTTTTAAGGGGGGTCTTATAGGTGTCATTTCTAGTGCCCTCATAAAATACCGGATATGACACAATAAAACAGTATTGTATCACACAGATTTAGAATATAAGCATGATTACATATAAAATACAGCATGATTGCACAACACAATTTACTCTTATTACATTTCTTCATGAATGCAGGCAAAATATACCGTAAATGACCTATTTAGCACACAGTGCGCTAAGGAAAGTCCAGTTTTTGGTGAATATGATGGTGGAAAGGTTCCCCCCCAAGCGCACCCATCATGAAACACCCCCTGGGATGAGGGACAGGTCAGTCCGGTAAGAACAACGGTCTTCTGACATTTAGAATCTACTAAAAGTGCCTACTTGCTCTAAATATGGCGGTAGATCAAAACAAACTGGAAAGTCATTACAAAAATGTGAATCTATCAAGCAAAAAACACGTACAACACACAAAAATGCGGGCACCATGCACCGCCACCGACAATACTGCCAGGGAAAAGAGGCAGGGTAAGGTTACAAGGGCGGATGCACTAAAAAGGCCACTCACAGCATATGATGAGAAGTTTGTAAGCCTTGACAATTTGCAGACAATACTACTAGATTATTTCTATTTGAGCACATATTTGTAAAAAGCTTCCCCACAAGTACAGTGTTTGATCTTCAAGAATTTTCAATTTTGGTTGACAGTATGATGTGTAAAGATTTGTCACTTTTACTGTAAACTGTATTTTTTCTGCTTTTTCCAATCTTTTCTAGGCAAATTTGATTTGCTATATTGGATGTCAATGTGTAACATGAATTGAATGTAAAAGAAGGACAATGTCGAAGTTATGTGAAAACACAAAACAAAAATAGCATCAGAGATGCCCGTACCCCACAGCCTAGGGAAATATTTTCAACACCATGAGATACAGAAGTACTGTATCAGTACAAACTTCAGGATACTTTCAGAGCACTGTCAGTTATATAAAGGTCCAAACAATGTTTAAATGGAGAAATAAAGTTTAAAAGAAAGATCATGCATATAAAGATGAAGTATTAAAACAAGATAATTCAATAACAAGATGACAGCATTAATCAGCAAAATAAAATTCAACCCTCTTTATCTACATCTGCAAGGCCCGAATTATGGTTTAGATGGTTTGAATATTACCATGCATACAGAAGTGGTAATACATTTAATGAATGCTTATGTGTGGTGTTGGAGCAAAATCTGTGGCTCACTTGATGAAATTCTATCTCTTACAATGGGAAGTTATGAAAGTAAAATTCTTAATTCTAATATGACTTTAATAGTGCTTAATCTGCATCAAAAGAGAGACCCAAAGGTGCAACAAGATTTTATAGGTCAAGGTCACTACGACAAGGTCAAAGGTCAAATTAAGGTGACACCATGATAATACACACCTATAGCCCCTAACCAATGTCCCTAGCAAGTATCAACTTCCTCAACCTTACGGTTTCCAAGATATAGCCCGGACAAGATTTTATAGGTCAAGGTCACTACGCCAAGGTCAAATCAAGGTCAGATCATGACGTTGCACAACTACATCCCCTAACCAATGTCCCTACCAAGTATCAACTTCCTACACCTTACGGTTTCCGAGATATAGCCCGGACAAGATTTTTTAAGGGGGGTCTTATAGGTGTCATTTCTAGTGCCCTCATAAAATACCGGATATGACACAATAAAACAGTATTGTATCACACAGATTTAGAATATAAGCATGATTACATATAAAATACAGCATGATTGCACAACACAATTTACTCTTATTACATTTCTTCATGAATGCAGGCAAAATATACCGTAAATGACCTATTTAGCACACAGTGCGCTAAGGAAAGTCCAGTTTTTGGTGAATATGATGGTGGAAAGGTTCCCCCCCAAGCGCACCCATCATGAAACACCCCCTGGGATGAGGGACAGGTCAGTCCGGTAAGAACAACGGTCTTCTGACATTTAGAATCTACTAAAAGTGCCTACTTGCTCTAAATATGGCGGTAGATCAAAACAAACTGGAAAGTCATTACAAAAATGTGAATCTATCAAGCAAAAAACACGTACAACACACAAAAATGCGGGCACCATGCACCGCCACCGACAATACTGCCAGGGAAAAGAGGCAGGGTAAGGTTACAAGGGCGGATGCACTAAAAAGGCCACTCACAGCATATGATGAGAAGTTTGTAAGCCTTGACAATTTGCAGACAATACTACTAGATTATTTCTATTTGAGCACATATTTGTAAAAAGCTTCCCCACAAGTACAGTGTTTGATCTTCAAGAATTTTCAATTTTGGTTGACAGTATGATGTGTAAAGATTTGTCACTTTTACTGTAAACTGTATTTTTTCTGCTTTTTCCAATCTTTTCTAGGCAAATTTGATTTGCTATATTGGATGTCAATGTGTAACATGAATTGAATGTAAAAGAAGGACAATGTCGAAGTTATGTGAAAACACAAAACAAAAATAGCATCAGAGATGCCCGTACCCCACAGCCTAGGGAAATATTTTCAACACCATGAGATACAGAAGTACTGTATCAGTACAAACTTCAGGATACTTTCAGAGCACTGTCAGTTATATAAAGGTCCAAACAATGTTTAAATGGAGAAATAAAGTTTAAAAGAAAGATCATGCATATAAAGATGAAGTATTAAAACAAGATAATTCAATAACAAGATGACAGCATTAATCAGCAAAATAAAATTCAACCCTCTTTATCTACATCTGCAAGGCCCGAATTATGGTTTAGATGGTTTGAATATTACCATGCATACAGAAGTGGTAATACATTTAATGAATGCTTATGTGTGGTGTTGGAGCAAAATCTGTGGCTCACTTGATGAAATTCTATCTCTTACAATGGGAAGTTATGAAAGTAAAATTCTTAATTCTAATATGACTTTAATAGTGCTTAATCTGCATCAAAAGAGAGACCCAAAGGTGCAACAAGATTTTATAGGTCAAGGTCACTACGACAAGGTCAAAGGTCAAATTAAGGTGACACCATGATAATACACACCTATAGCCCCTAACCAATGTCCCTAGCAAGTATCAACTTCCTCAACCTTACGGTTTCCAAGATATAGCCCGGACAAGATTTTATAGGTCAAGGTCACTACGCCAAGGTCAAATCAAGGTCAGATCATGACGTTGCACAACTACATCCCCTAACCAATGTCCCTACCAAGTATCAACTTCCTACACCTTACGGTTTCCGAGATATAGCCCGGACAAGATTTTTTAAGGGGGGTCTTATAGGTGTCATTTCTAGTGCCCTCATAAAATACCGGATATGACACAATAAAACAGTATTGTATCACACAGATTTAGAATATAAGCATGATTACATATAAAATACAGCATGATTGCACAACACAATTTACTCTTATTACATTTCTTCATGAATGCAGGCAAAATATACCGTAAATGACCTATTTAGCACACAGTGCGCTAAGGAAAGTCCAGTTTTTGGTGAATATGATGGTGGAAAGGTTCCCCCCCAAGCGCACCCATCATGAAACACCCCCTGGGATGAGGGACAGGTCAGTCCGGTAAGAACAACGGTCTTCTGACATTTAGAATCTACTAAAAGTGCCTACTTGCTCTAAATATGGCGGTAGATCAAAACAAACTGGAAAGTCATTACAAAAATGTGAATCTATCAAGCAAAAAACACGTACAACACACAAAAATGCGGGCACCATGCACCGCCACCGACAATACTGCCAGGGAAAAGAGGCAGGGTAAGGTTACAAGGGCGGATGCACTAAAAAGGCCACTCACAGCATATGATGAGAAGTTTGTAAGCCTTGACAATTTGCAGACAATACTACTAGATTATTTCTATTTGAGCACATATTTGTAAAAAGCTTCCCCACAAGTACAGTGTTTGATCTTCAAGAATTTTCAATTTTGGTTGACAGTATGATGTGTAAAGATTTGTCACTTTTACTGTAAACTGTATTTTTTCTGCTTTTTCCAATCTTTTCTAGGCAAATTTGATTTGCTATATTGGATGTCAATGTGTAACATGAATTGAATGTAAAAGAAGGACAATGTCGAAGTTATGTGAAAACACAAAACAAAAATAGCATCAGAGATGCCCGTACCCCACAGCCTAGGGAAATATTTTCAACACCATGAGATACAGAAGTACTGTATCAGTACAAACTTCAGGATACTTTCAGAGCACTGTCAGTTATATAAAGGTCCAAACAATGTTTAAATGGAGAAATAAAGTTTAAAAGAAAGATCATGCATATAAAGATGAAGTATTAAAACAAGATAATTCAATAACAAGATGACAGCATTAATCAGCAAAATAAAATTCAACCCTCTTTATCTACATCTGCAAGGCCCGAATTATGGTTTAGATGGTTTGAATATTACCATGCATACAGAAGTGGTAATACATTTAATGAATGCTTATGTGTGGTGTTGGAGCAAAATCTGTGGCTCACTTGATGAAATTCTATCTCTTACAATGGGAAGTTATGAAAGTAAAATTCTTAATTCTAATATGACTTTAATAGTGCTTAATCTGCATCAAAAGAGAGACCCAAAGGTGCAACAAGATTTTATAGGTCAAGGTCACTACGACAAGGTCAAAGGTCAAATTAAGGTGACACCATGATAATACACACCTATAGCCCCTAACCAATGTCCCTAGCAAGTATCAACTTCCTCAACCTTACGGTTTCCAAGATATAGCCCGGACAAGATTTTATAGGTCAAGGTCACTACGCCAAGGTCAAATCAAGGTCAGATCATGACGTTGCACAACTACATCCCCTAACCAATGTCCCTACCAAGTATCAACTTCCTACACCTTACGGTTTCCGAGATATAGCCCGGACAAGATTTTTTAACTCAAGGTCACTACGGCAAGGTCAAAGGTCAAATCCTGGTCAGACCATGACATTGCACACCTACACATCCTAACCAATGTCCCTACCAAGTACCAACTTCCTACACCTTACGGTTTCCGAGATATAGCCCGGACAACATTTTATAGGTCAAGGTCACTACGGCAAGGTCAAAGGTCAAATCAAGGTCAGACCATGACATTGCACACCTACACCCCCTAACCAATATCCCTACCAAGTATCAACTTTCTACACCTTACGGTTTCCGAGATATAGCCCGGACAAGATTTTATAGGTTAAGGCCACTACGACAAGGTCAAAGGTCAAATCAAGGTCAGACCATGACGTTGCACAACTACACCCCCTAACCAATGTCCCTACCAAGTATCAACTTCCTACACCTTACGGTTTCTGAGATATAGCCCGGACAAGATTTTCAAACTCAAGGTCACTACGGCAAGGTCAAAGGTCAAATCAAGGTCAGACCATGACGTTGCACACCTACACCCCCTAACCAATGTCCCTACCAAGTATCAACTTCCTACACCTTACGGTTTCTGAGATACAGCCCGGACAAACTATTTCCCGCCGCCCGCCCACCCGCCCGCCCGCCCATCCGGACGCCATGGGTGAAAACAATACCCCGACAGCCCTTAAGGGCTGTGGGGTAAAAACTAAAGAACATATATACACTATATACATGCAGCATACATAAGCAAGTGCCATTATGGCCGTATGCACAAAAACAAATCGAAAGGACAAAGGGGGGTCTTATAGGTGTCATTTCTAGTGCCCTCATAAAATACCGGATATGACACAATAAAAGAGTATTGTATCACACAGATTTAGAATATAAGCATGATTACATATAAAATACAGCATGATTGCACAACACAATTTACTCTTATTACATTTCTTCATGAATGCAGGCAAAATATACCGTAAATGACCTATTTAGCACACAGTGCGCTAAGGAAAGTCCAGTTTTTGGTGAATATGATGGTGGAAAGGTTCCCCCCCAAGCGCACCCATCATGAAACACCCCCTGGGATGAGGGACAGGTCAGTCCGGTAAGAACAACGGTCTTCTGACATTTAGAATCTACTAAAAGTGCCTACTTGCTCTAAATATGGCGGTAGATCAAAACAAACTGGAAAGTCATTACAAAAATGTGAATCTATCAAGCAAAAAACACGTACAACACACAAAAATGCGGGCACCATGCACCGCCACCGACAATACTGCCAGGGAAAAGAGGCAGGGTAAGGTTACAAGGGCGGATGCACTAAAAAGGCCATTCACAGCATATGATGAGAATTGAAATTCTGATTTATCCTGCTATCTACTACCATATCTTAACAATAATAAATTGGAATATAATGAGAATAAGGGTTTTCCCAATAGTTTATGTGATTATAGATAGATACACATCTAAAAAGTCCTGACATCCTCATACTACTTACAATTTAACTCTACCAAACTTCAGTTGTTTTCATACAGGAGCCCTGATGCAGACCAAGATTAACAGACAAGTGCTCCAAAATGGGTCACATGTCTATAGTAAACAAAGTATAAATATGCCGAAATGAAACGTATGTAGTGGATGATTCATTCATCAACACAGGCTACTATAGATTACCAATATATTATTACCATATAAAATTATTATTACATAATTTTGTTTGGTCTCCTGTGTCGAAAAATGTACAAAATCTACAAAATTGTAAAACAACTGTAGCATTGAGTAAGTTGCTTTTATCTTTGTAACTGTTACTTACAATATTGGTCTCAAATATGTTGTTGAACAACTCCTTCATGTACTATATCATGGTGGGGTTTCCAAGGTGTAGCACCATAGCTAGCTGAGTAATAGCTACACTAAGTTTAACATTTGACCATTGAGCAAGTCACTTATAACTCAAAAACTATTGAATATACAGGATTTTTGTCAAATATGTTGTTCACCTACTTTTTGATGTAGTGTGTCGTGGTGAATTTTCAGAGCTGTAAGTCCATAGCTAACTGAGTAATAGCCACTTTGAAATTTCTTAATTTCAACATTCAGTAAATCACTTATACCTCCAAAACTATTGAATTTAGGGAATTATTGTCAAATATGTTAATCGGTTACTTTTTAATGTTCTGTGTTGTGGAAAAGTTTCAGAGGTGCATCTCCATAGCTAACTGAGTAATGGCTACTTTGAATTTCAACATTGAGTAAATCACTTATAACTCCAAAACTATTGAATTTAGAGAATTATTGTCAAATACGTTGTTCACTTACTTTTTGATGTACTGTGTAATGGCAGAGCTGTAGGTCCATAGCTAACTGAGTAAAGCTACTTTGAGGGTTTTCCATTGAGTAAATCACTTATAACAGCAAAACTGTTGAATTTAAAGGATTTTTCTCATATACTAGTATGTTGTTTAGCTACTTTTTTATGTACTGTGTAATGGCAAATTTTGAGAGCTGGAAGTCCATAACTAACTGAGTAATAGCTACTTTGATGGTTCTCCATTGAGTAAATCACTTATAACTGCAAAACTATTAAATTTAGAGGATTTTTGTTAAATATGTTGTTCACGTACTTTTTAATGTTCTGCTTTATGGCAAAGTTTCATAGCTGTAGGTCCATAGCTGAGTAATAGCTACTTTCACGGTTTTCCATTGAGTAAATCAATTATCACAGCAAAACTGTTGAATTTAAAGAATTTTTTTCAAATATATTGTTCACTTACTTTTTTATGTACTGTGTAATGGCAAATTTTGAGAGCTGGAAGTCCATAACTAACTGAGTAATAGCTACTTTGATGGTTCTCCATTGAGTAAATCACTTATAACTGCAAAACTATTAAATTTAGAGGATTTTTGTTAAATATGTTGTTCACGTACTTTTTAATGTTCTGCTTTATGGCAAAGTTTCATAGCTGTAGGTCCATAGCTGAGTAATAGCTACTTTCACGGTTTTCCATTGAGTAAATCAATTATCACAGCAAAACTGTTGAATTTAAAGAATTTTTTTTCAAATATATTGTTCACTTACTTTTTGATGTACTGTGTAATGGCAAATTTTGAGAGCTGTAGGTTCATAGCTAACTGAGTAATAGCTACTTTGATGGTTCTCCATTGAGTAAATCATTTATAACAGAAAAACTGTTGAATTTAAAGGATTTTTGTCAAATATGTTCTTCACCTACCTTGTTATGTACTGTGTAATGGCAATTTTGAGAGCTGTAAGTCCATAGCTAACCAAGTAATAGCTACTTTGATGGTTCTCCATTGAGTAAATCACTTATAACTGCAAAACTATTAAATTTAGAGGATTTTTGTCAAATATGTTGTTCACCTACTTTTTAATGTTCTGTGTCCTGGCAAATTTTGAGAGCTGTAAGTCCATAACTGAGTAATAGCTACTTTAATTGTTTTCCTTTGAGTAAATCACTCTTAACAGCAAAACTGTTGAATTTAGAGGATTTTTATCTCCCGCCGGGCTTTAGCCCGGGAGGGAGATTATGAAATGATGTCTGTGTGCGTGCGTGAGTGTGTGCGTTAGTTAGTCACGCAGATTTCTCCAAAACTGCTACAGATTTTTTGTAAATTAATTGTCCCAATGAATTTTCATGCCCTTGAAAATTGTTTTTGGTTTTATTGACTTAGGCCTAAAGATAAGTGAGTAATAGCAATCTTAGCTACTTTGAGTAAAGGGCTCATAACTCAAAAACTATTGCAGTAACAAGTTTTTCTTCAAATATGTTGTTCAGCTACTTTGTCCTTAGCTATAAGATGGTACATAGTTTGGGGTCCCATTGCATGCCATAAGTGAGTAATAGCTATTTTCTCATTTGTAGCTAAATAACAGAAGAAGTAAATGTCAAATATCTTCAAAAGTATTGAAGTTAGGGAAATCTTTTCAAACATGTTGTCCATCTACTTTTTGGTAAGCTATGACATAGTAAAGTTTCAGACCTGTTGCACCTTGGATAGCTGTGTAATAGCTACTTTGAAATTCTGACTGGTGAGTAAAGCTATTGTAACTAAAAAAGTATTGCAGTTAGAGTGTTTTCCCTAAAATATGTTGTTCAGCTACTTTGTTCTTAGCTATAAGGTGGTACATAGTTTGGGGTTCTATTGCTTGCCATAAGTGAGTAATAGCTATTTCCTCATTTGTAGCTAAATAACAGAAGAAGTAAATGTCAAATATCTTCAAAAGTATTAAAGTTAGGGAAATCTTTTCAAATATGTTGTCCATCTACTTTTTGGTAAGCTATAACCTAGTAAAGTTTCAGACCTGTTGCACCTTGGATAGCTGAGTTATAGCTACTTTGAAATTCTGACTGTTGAGTAAAGCCATTGTAACTCCAAAACTATTGCAGTTAGAGTATTTTCCTAAAATATGTTGTTCAGCTACTTTGTCCTTAGCTATAAGATGGTACATAGTTTGGGGTTCTATTGCATGCCATAAGTGAGTAATAGCTATTTTGTTATTTGTAGCAAAATCATGACATAAGTAGATGTCAAATATCTTCAAAAGTATTAAAGTTAGGGAATTCTTTTCAAATATGTTATCCATCTACTTTTTCATAAGCTATCACATAGTAAAGTTTCGGATCTGTTGCACATTGGATAGCTGAGTAATAGCTACTTTGAAATTCTACAGTTGAGTAAATCCATTGTAACTCCAAAACTATTGCAGTTACAATATTTTCGTAAAATATGTTGTTCACCTACTTTGTCCTTAGCTATAAGCTGGCATGTAGTTTGGGGTTCTATTGCATGCCATAAGTGAGTAATAGCTATTTTATTGCGTTAATACATCCTATCCAATGGGCAATAGCTTATCCGGTCGGCGCGGACCGGCCCGCCAAACGTCAGAAAAAGACGTCCTGTGTCTCCACCGGCCAGGCCGGCCCAGTACTGTGCACTCGCCAGATGGCGTGTCGTACTTCCTTCCTGTCTAGACAGCGTGACGTCATAGCATCTTTTTCGTTTGGCGCATGTACATGGTGCACGGATTTTCTCAGCGAATTGTATTTTCAATTTTTATATCTGAACTCTTATAATTTTCATTTCTTTATTTGAGCAGTGGATTCTAGAAGACTTATAGCTCATTATGTCTTCTCCTAGTCAACGTAGGGGTGGTTGTGGCCACATGATGGCGGGGTTTGACCCCCACGCAGTTTGTGCACGCTGTCGTGATAAAAAGAAAGGGACGGATCCTTGTGTAGAGAAGGAAGGGGCAAATTGTCGTCACTGTAATGCTCTCACCCCTGAACAGTTGGCCCAGCTATCAACGCCATCATATAAACTAAAAAAGGAGAAGCGGGATATGAAGTCTTCAACTCCATCCAAGAATCCTGTTACTGATGACACTCTCAGTCCCACCCTTGTAGACCCGTCTTTGGTGACAGTAATGGGGGTCGTGGATGGTCAGAGCCCAGCCGGGCCTTCTGATTTGAGTGATAAGCCGGTCGAGAAGAGAAAGAAAGAAGAGAAGAAGAAGGAAAAGAAAGCTACTACCTCCAAAAAGCCGGACAAGTCGGTTAAGTCATCTCACCGACCCTCTACTGAATCCACCGACCAGAAACTTGAACTTATGGAGCAAAAGTGGTCGGATTGGTTCAACCGCTTGGAGGCATTGTTGGCCAAAACATTAGACCAGGAACCGACATTTAGTGCTGTCAAGGTCACTCCAACTCATGCTCCACCAGCCAACGCCATCAGCTCTCAGCCTTTCCTGAAGCCTTCTTCATCTTCCCAACCTTCACACCGACCAGCTACCTCGGTGCCACCGGCTACCGACCATGTGGATGTCACCACTGCTTCTAAGGCCGGTTCTGATTCTTCTCAACCCTCTCACCGACCGGAAACCTCAGGGATTTCTAGCCAGCCCGCTAAGAGGTCCTTTTCCACTGCCTTTGATTTATCCAGAAGGGAAAGCTCGTCCAGTGACTCAGACTTCGGATAGACCTCCAGTTGATCTGTACCCGGAAGAGGGTGAATTATCTGACGACCATGAAGTTTCTCTCACCGACCCCGACCAATCCCTCTCTGAAGAACAGTCTTGCAGAGAAACTATGAGGGGGATTCGGTCTTACATGGGGTGGACTCGATGTTCCGGACCGTGATTCCGGCACCAAGACGTCAGATGACAACCCTTTTGCCGGACCAAAACTTCAACATCCTGGCAAGGTATCCGTCAACCTCCCCACGGACGAGTGGCTCTGCAACAAACTTTCTAAACTGAATATTACTCTTGTACAGGGCTACCCTTCACGTACCACCGAGGCAGGAACTCTTCAGCGGGACCAGTTTGTCCGTCTGGCCAAATCCCAGAGTAAGTGGTACGGTGTGCACTCTGAAACCAAGGACTCTGGCTCCACACCGAAATCTTGGAATACTTCCTCTTCCCGCATTAACAGCACCTATCTTAGGATTGCGCGTCAAGCTGGCATAGCTTCAAATCCACCACTTTCCAGACCTATTTCCCAGGAAAATCTAAGAAAGTGGGAGAGATCAGCCCGGGAATCATCCATAATATGCAACCAAGCTGCTGGCTTCAACCAATGTGTACTCAAAGTCCAGCAGAACATGCAAGCTCAGCTCCGTACCATCCGGACTGAATCCAAGGGCAAAGCAGCAAGCAAGGTGTCGGCTGCCACAGACGAACTCCAATTTCTGTTAGACTTTAATTCCAGTGTTTGTCAAGCCATGGCTAAGGCTATGGAACACCTAACGGATTTTGTGTTTGTTAATATGGCCAACACCACTCTTTTAAGACGTGACTCCTATTTGTCCTATCTCAAGGCTGGAGTGAAGGCGGACACGTTAAATGCTTTAAGGGCAGCCCCATTGGAGTTAGATACATTGTTCCCGGACTCAGTTATCAAGCAAGCAGAGGAGGATATTGCTAATTTTGACAGAAATCGCTCTGGGTCGGTGTACAAGAAGGGCAGATATCACCCCTATGAACGTCAAGATAGGAAGTCTGACCCTAAGAAACAGGACCGACCGGCATGGAAAAACGTATCCTCTCACAGCCAGTACAGACGAGGGAAAGGAAAACATCAGTATTCCTCACGACCAGCCAAGGGCCAGCAGCCGTATAAATGACAATTACTGTGTAACAAGTTTAAGGGCACGGCTGCTGGCCGGGAGCACTCCCAAAGAGACATTGACTGTTCAATCGTTGAAAACAAATGTAAATTTAAATGTTGTCAACCATGTTCATTCTGCAACCGGGCATCCACAAAGGAAAGGAATAAGTCCTGGCTTGTCAGCTGTAAATTCAAAAGGTTGTACATTAAAACATGTCAAAGGTGCTTCTTCTGTCATTCAATTGCCTTGTGTCCAATCTGTGACAAATGTCCCTCTTGTTGTAAAAAATCTGCCTGTAGGGGCCAGACTTCAAAACTTTTGGCAAACTTGGCTGGAAAGAGATGCCGGAGCGAAAATAGTTCAAATCTTGAGAGAGGGCTACACCCTCCCCTTTCGGATCCGGCCAAACCTCACAAGGTCTCCCACTGTCATAAGCTGTTATGTCAATCCCCACAGGAACAGCTACCTGCTGGAGGCATTACATCAGCTTATGGACAAAAATGCAATAGAGCTGGTCCACAATCAAACATCTCTAGGGTTTTTCAACCGACTTTTTCTGGTACCCAAACCCAACAACAAGTGGAGGCCTATACTAGACCTAAGCAAACTAAATCTTTTCCTCAAGGTGGAAAAGTTCAAAATGGAGACACCGGAAACCATCAGGACATCCCTCCAGCAAGGGGAGTGGGTAACCTCAGTAGACTTCAATGATGCCTACTTCCATATACCAATACAGGAACAATCCAGGAAATATCTCAGATATCATGTCCAGGGTCGGACTTACCAGTTCAAAGCACTGCCCTTTGGTCGGTCCACAGCGCCCATGGAGTTCACTGTCTTAGTAAAGGAGGTGAAACTGATGGCCACACACAAGGGTATAAGAATCCACCAGTACCTAGACGACTGGTTGGTCAGAGCCGGATCCCACCAAACCTGTCTCCATCATACCCGGATCCTGATCAAGATGTGCCAGGATCTAGGCTGGCTGGTGAACTTAGAAAAATCAGAACTGGAGCCCCAACAAGTATTCAACTTCATAGGCTACCAGTTCGACCTCAGGTCCGGCCGGGTCAGACCGACACCGGACCGGTGGCAAAGTCTTCAAGGGAAAATACAAACACTGCTCTTGCTACCGGCTTGTCCGGTCCTGCAGTTCATGTCCTTGATAGGTCTATTAACAGCCACAGAGAAACAAGTTCACCTAGGCCGGTTACACATGAGGCCCATACAGTGGCATCTCAAAAACAATTGGAGGGTACCGGAAAAGGTTATCCCTCTACCCAGATCCCTGCACCCACACTTACAGTGGTGGCTAAACGAAAGCAATGTGCTTCAAGGTCAACCATTACACCCTATAAAGCATGCTCTGCAAATTTTTACAGACGCATCAAAAGAAGGGTGGGGCGCTCATTTAAATGAGTTCACTGCAAGAGGGTCCTGGTCAGTGCCGGAAAGCAAGCTGCACATAAATTATCTGGAACTAAAAGCAGTCCTCTTGGCCTTAAAAGAGTTCCAAAACCTTTGCACAAACAAAATTGTCCTAGTGGCCACAGACAATACTACAGTAGTGGCCTATATAAACAAGGAAGGGGGAATGAAGTCGGGCCTGCTGTGTGCTCTACTGTGGAGAATCTTGACCTGGTGTTCCCAGCGACAAGTGACCCTAAAAGCCCGACATATCCTTGGCCGATTAAATGTGATAGCAGACAAGCTATCCAGGCTAAATCAGACCATCCAAACAGAATGGTCCCTCCTTCCGGACATTTTTCAAGACTTGTGGAGAAAATGGCACCGGCCCCAGATAGACCTATTTGCCACGAGGTTCAACAACAAGTTACCTCTGTTTGTGTCTCCAGTGCCGGACACTCTGGCAGTAGCAGTGGACGCACTCACCCTGCCATGGGAGGATCTGGATGCATACGCCTTCCCACCGACCGCCATATTGGGCAAAGTGGTGGAGAAGTTACAAGACTCCCCGTGCAAGAGACTCATTCTGATTGCCCCGGGGTGGCCCAACATGCCTTGGTTTTGGGACTTAGTGACCATGTCCAGTCAGGTCCCTCTCAGCCTGCCCAACCAGCCCAACCTGCTGACACAGCCCTTCAATCAGATCCCTCACAGAAATATGACAAATCTAAATCTCCATGCCTGGCTCCTAGAGCCACAACAATCAAAGAACAGGGCTTCTCTGAGGCAGTGGTAGCAAGAATTGAGGCTCCTCAAAGAAGATCTACCAGATCAGTCTATGAGGCAAAGTGGGCCATTTTTACAAAGTGGTGCGTCACTAATCAGGTGGACTTCAGGTCACCGCCTGTAAAGTCGGTGGCTGACTTCCTAATGTACCTCTTTGAGGACAAGAAGTTACAGCCCAGCACCATTGATGGATACAGGTCTGCCATTGCTGATAAACTAGGTAATACAACAGTCAATATCAGCAAAGATGATAATCTCACTCGTCTCTTGGAAAGTTTCCACAGAGATAGACCCAAAGGGCGGAGGGGAATACCCTCCTGGAACCTTTCCCTGGTGCTACACCAGCTGACAAGGGCTCCTTTCGAACCTCTCAGGGAGGCATCTTTGAAGCATCTGACCTTCAAAACTGTCTTCCTGTTGGCCCTGGGCTCGGGTAAAAGGAGTGAGATCCATGCATGGCAGCACAAAAACATCAGACACCAATCCGATTGGTCTAAGGTGTCCCTGTTTCCATCTCCCAGCTTTCTTTCCAAGAATCAGCTGGCCAAAGAGGGTCCAGAGAGTGTAGCCCCAGTGGTCTTACCAGCCCTGGCTCCTACTCTAGATAAATCCCTCAAGTCTGACAGATCCCTGTGTCCAGTCAGAGCTTTGCGCTACTATTTGGACAGGACTTCAGACCTCAGACAGCACAAGGAGTTAGTCTTTGTCTCCTTCAAGAAAGGCTTCGACAAAGACATCTCCCCTGCCACTATCTCCTCATGGATCAAGCAGACTGATCCTATGCTATGAGCTCTCTGATCATCAGGCCCACACCCTACATCAAGTTAAAGCTCATGATGTCAGGGCCTTTGCAGCTTCTAAGGCCTTCCAGTCTGGAGTCTCCTTAGAGCAGATCTTAGCAGCCTGCCACTGGAAATCTCATAATACCTTCACCCAATTCTATCTGAAGGATGTGGCTTGGGCTGACTCAGAGCTCTACCATCTTGGACCGGTTGTGGCTGCTCAGCAGATCCACCAACAGACTGGTACCTAGAGGAGATCTGTACATATGTAAATACTTGTACATATTTGTATATATTGCACATATAGTTAAGGAGCAACACAAAAAAAAAAAAAAAAAATCTCACGTACTTCCTCCGGGAGACTTAATTTTATGGGACTGAACTCATCCCTCTCTTCCCCTACCTCAGAGCAGGTCTGTAAAAAAAGGGGGGGGCAAGGTCGACTCTGACGGTTCCATTCCGGATAACCGGATGATGATATTCGACCATAGCCTTAAGGGTTTGGACTTCAAGGTCTACCCAGGCTTTAGAAAGGAATTGTCATTATTCTAATATGAGTTCAAGTTTTTTAGTCCCTAGTAACTTACCCACGTACCAAGTGGTAGTTATTCAGCTATTGTCCATTGGATAGGATGTATTAACGCAATAAAATTGCAAATTTAATAAGTAAATTAAATTTTTATAAGTTAATACCCTATCCAATGGACACACAAGACCCTCCCACCGACCCCGCTATCAGCTTCCTAGGGGTCTAATAGGTTTAGACAACGAAAAAGATGCTATGACGTCACGCTGTCTAGACAGGAAGGAAGTACGACACGCCATCTGGCGAGTGCACAGTACTGGGCCGGCCTGGCCGGTGGAGACACAGGACGTCTTTTTCTGACGTTTGGCGGGCTGGTTCGCGCCGACCGGATAAGCTATTGTCCATTGGATAGGGTATTAACTTATAAAAATTTAATTTACTTATTAAATTTGCAATTTTCTTATTAGTAGCAAAATAATGACATAAGTAAATGTCAAATATCTTCAGAAGTATTAAAGTTACGGAATTCTTTTCAAATATGTCATTCATCTAATTTTTTGTTAGCTATCACATAGTAAAGTTTCAGACCTGTTGCACATTGCATAGCTAAGTAATAGCTACTTTGAAATTGTTACTGTTGAGTAAATCCATTGTAACTCCAAAATTATTGCAGTTACAGCTTTTTCTTCAAATATGTTGTTCAGCTACTTTGTCCTTAGCTATAAGCTGGCATGTAGATTGGGGTTCTATTGCATGCCATAAGTGAGTAATAGCTTTTTTCTTATTAGTAGCAAAATAATGACATAAGTAAATGTCAAATATCTTCAGAAGTATTAAAGTTACGGAATTCTTTTCAAATATGTCATTCATCTACTTTTTTGTAAGCTATCACATAGTAAAGTTTCAGACCTGTTGCACATTGCATAGCTAAGTAATAGCTACTTTGAAATTGTGACTGTTGAGTAAATCCATTGTAACTCCAAAACTATTGCAGTTGCAGCTTTTTCTTCAAATATGTTGTTCAGCTACTTTGTCCTTAACTATAAGATGGTATATATTTTGGGGTTGTATTGCATGCCATAAGTGAGTAATAGCTATTTTCTCACTTGTAGCAAAATAACAACATAAGTAAATGTCAAATATCTTCAAAAGTATTAAAGTTAGGGAAATATTTTCAAATATGTTATTCATCTAGTTTTTGATAACCTATCACATAGTAAAGTTTCAGACCTGTTGCACATTGGATAGCCGAGTAATACCTACTTTGAAATTGTGACTGCAGGGTAAATGCATATAGTTTGGGGTTCTATTGCATGCCATAAGTGAGTAATAGCTATTTTCTTATTTGTGGCAAAATAATGACATAATTTTTCTCAAATAACTGCTTCATCTACTTTTGGGAGAGCTTTCACATGGTGAAGTTTCAAACCCGTAGCTAATTATTCACCTACTCAAAATGAGTAAATGATAATTATCTCTAAAAGTATTGCGGATATCCAATTTTTATCGAATAACTCATTCATCTACTTTTGGGAGAGCTTTCACATGGTGAAGTTCCAGACCCGTAGTTAATTACTCACCTACTCAAAATGAGTAAATGTGAATTATCCCTAAAGTATTGGGGATATCCAATTTTTCTTAAATAACTCATTCACCTACTTTTGGAAGAGCTTTCACTTGGTGAAGTTTCAGACCTGTAGCTAATTATTCACCTACTCAAAATGAGTAAATGCTAATTATCTCTAAAAGTATTGTGGATATCCAATTTTTATCAAATTACTCGTTCATCTACTTTTGGGAGAGCTTTCACATGGTGAAGTTCCAGACCCGTAGCTAATTACTCACCTACTCAAAATGAGTAAATGTGAATTATCTGTAAAAGTATTGCAGATATCCAATTTTTCTCAAATAACTCATTCACCTACTTTTGGGAGAGCTTTTACTTGGTGAGGTTTCAGACCCGTAGCTAATTATTCACCTACTCAAAATGAGTAAATGTGAATTGTCTCTAAAAGTATTGCAGATAGCCAAATTTTATCAAATAACTCATTCACCTACTTCTGGGAGAGCTTTCACTTGGTGAATTTTCAGAGCCGTAGCTAATTATTCACCTCCTCAAAATGAGTAAATGCTAATTATCTCTAAAAGTATTGCGGGTATCCAATTTTTATCAAATTACTCGTTCATCTACTTTTGGGAGAGCTTTCACATGGTGAAGTTCCAGACCCGTAGCTAATTACTCACCTAATCAAAATGAGTAAATGTGAATTATCTGTAAAAGTATTGCAGATAGCCAATTTTTCTCAAATAACTCATTCACCTACTTTTGGGAGAGCTTTCACTTGGTCAAGTTTCACACCCGTAGTTAATTATTCACCTACTCAAAATGAGTAAATGCGAATTATCTCTACAAGTATTGCAGATAGCCAGTATTTCTGAAATAACTCATTCACATACATTTTGGAGAGCTTTCAATTAGTGAATTTTCAGATCCGTAGCTAATTACTCACCTACTCAAAATGAGTAACTGCCTATTATCACTAAAAGTATTGCAGATAGCCAATATTTCTCAAATAACTCATTCACCTTCATTTTGGAGAGCTTTCACATGCTAAATTTTTTTAATGAATTTTTTAAATAATTTTTAATGCATTAAAATTCATGAAATCATGCACTAAATCAATTATAACTTGAAAAGTATTACATTTAGAGCACCTTGTTGAAATATGTTATCTTTAGTACATCTAATTTATATGGTGGGAGATAAATGCATGCGTCAGAATGCTTGTCAAATATGTTGTTCACGTACTTTTTTCATGTACTGTGTAATGGCAAATTTTGAGAGCTGTAGGTCCATAGCTAACCGAGTAATAGCTACTTTAATGGTTCTCCATTGAGGAAATCACTTATAACAGCAAAACTGTTGAATTTAAAGGATTTTTCTCATGTATGTTGTTTAGCTATGTACTGTGTAATGGCAAATTTTGAGAGCTGTAACTCCATAACTAACTGAGCTATAGCTACTTTGATGGTTCTCCATTGAGTAAATCACTTATAACTGCAAAACTATTACATTTAGAGGATTTTTGTCAAATATGTTGTTTACCTACTTTTTAATGTTTTGTATCGTGGCAAAGTTTCACAGCTGTAAGTCCATAGCTAACTGAGTAATAGCTACTTTGTTTTCCTTTCAGTAAGTCACTTAACGGCAAAACTTGAATATCTCGAAAACCGTAAGAGATAGAGCGATTTCGAGCGAATTTTTGCCCCGCTGGGTAGTACAGGAGTGTCCTATGCAAAAGGGAAAAATTTCAATTTTCGCCACTTTTGGCGGCCATCTTGGATTTTAGCGGAAAATAAACATTGAAAATATCTTCCAAATGGTAAGAGATAGAGTGATTTCGAGCGAATTTTTGACCCACAGGGTAGTTAAACAGTATTCTGTGCCTAGGGGAAGAATTTCAGTTTTACCACTTTTGGCGGCCATCTTGCATTTTAGCGGAAAATGAAAAATTGTGAATATCTCGGAAAAGGTATTTCTTCCCCTGTAATGCTCGGCGGGAGATAATACCACGGTAGTGGTCTTGTTATATTTTCATTTATAAATTCTTTATTAGTTGTAGGAGTTCAGAATGTTAAGCATACTAACATCAAATCATGAGTTGCAAATCTAACATAAGGAAAAGACTTTACCTTTTACCTCTGCTTCAGTGTTAAACTGTTTACTTAAGTAAACTAGAGATTGCGTCTTGACACAGTGTATCCCTGGACGGGACATCGTTAAGGTGTGAATATGTCGGTCTTGAGCCTGTTTCCTGGAGCACCAGGTCAGGATTCTCCATGGTACCAGATTACTCCCAAAAGCTAATCAGTAGTTCTTTCAGTAGTTTCTAATCAGTAGTTCTTTCTTTCATATCTATCTTTAAAAATTACATTTCATGGATCCAGAAGATCCATATAGTGATCCGGATCACTTCCAAAATTCAATCATTTCATCCTTTTACCTTTTCAGACATATTCTAAAAATTTCATCAAAATCCGTCCATAAGTCTTTGATTTATCTTGTACATAAACACATCTGGCAGCCTGGATCCAGATGATCCAGATCACTCCCAAAATCTAATCACTTGTTCCTTGTCCCATTTCGGACATTTCCTGAAAATTTCATCAAAATCCACCCATGACTTTTTGAGCTATTTGTCTTTAAAATTGTATTTCCTGGATCCAGAAGATCCAGATAGTGGTCCAGATCATTCGCAAAATTGAATCATTTCTTCCTTTTACCACTTCTTCCTGTTACCATTTCTAACGCATCCTAAAAATATCATCAAAATTTATCCTAAAATTCTGTTGCAGCCTGGATCCAGATGATCCAGATCACTCCAAAAATGTAATCACTTGTTCCTTGTACCATTTAGGTCATTTGTTGAAAATGTCATCACAATCCATCCATAACTGTTTGAGGTATCTGTCTTTAAAAATTACATTTCATGGATCCAGAAGATCCATATAGTGATCCGGATCACTTCCAAAATTCAATCATTTCATCCTTTTACCTTTTCAGACATATCCTGAAAATTTCATCAAAATCCGTCCATAAGTTTTTGATTTATCTTGTACACAAACACATCTGGCAGCCTGGATCCAGATGATCCAGATCACTCCCAAAATCTAATCACTTGTTCCTTGTCCCATTTAGGACATTTTCTGAAAATTTCATCAAAATCCACCCATGACTTTTTGAGCTATTTGTCTTTAAAAATTATATTTCATGGATCCAGAAGATCCAGATCACTCGCAAAATTGAACCATTTCTTCCTTTTACCACTTCTTCCTTTTACCATTTGTAACATATTCTAAAATTATCATCAAAATTCATCCTAAAATTATGTTGCAGCCTGGATCCAGATGATCCAGATCACTCCAAAAAGAGTGATCCAGATCACTCCAAAAATGTAATCACTTGTTCCTTGTACCATTTAGGTCATTTGCTGAAAATGTCATCACAATCCATCCATAACTTTTTGAGGTATCTGTCTCTAAAAATTACATTTCATGGATCCAGAAGATCCATATAGTGATCCGGATCACTTCCAAAATTCAACCATTTCATCTTTTTACCTTTTCAGACATATCCTGAAAATTTCATCAAAATCTATCCATAAGTTTTTGAGCTATATTGTACACAAACACATCTGTCAGCCTGGATCCGGATGATCCAGACAGTGATCCAGATCACTCCCAAAATCTAATCACTTGTTCCTCGCCCCATTAAGGACATTTCCTGAAAATTTCATCAAAATGCACCCATAAGTTTTTGAGTTATCTGTCTTTAAAAATTAAATTTCATGGATCCAGGCATCCCAGTGAATTTTAAAGGAAAAAAAGGTTTTTTAAAAGGCTATTTTTGAAGAAAAAAAGGTTTTAAATCTGAAAAAAAGGTTTTTCCCCTATTAATTTGCAAATTTAATAAGTAAATTAAATTTTTATAAGTTAATACCCTATCCAATGGACACTAGCTTATCCGGTCGGCGCGGACCGGCCCGCCAAACGTCAGAAAAAGACGTCCTGTGTCTCCACCGGCTAGGCCGGCCCAGTGGTGTGCACTCGCCAGATGGCGTGTCATACTTCCTTCCTGTCTAGACAGAGTGACGTCATAGCATCTTTTTCGTTGTCTAAACATATATAGACCCCCTAGTAAGCTGATAGCGGGGTCAGGTGGGAGGGTCTTGTGTGTCCATTGGATAGGGTATTAACTTATAAAAATTTAATTTACTTATTAAATTTGCAATTTTATTGCGTTAATACATCCTATCCAATGGACAATAGCTGAATAACTACCGCTTGGATGGCGGGTGCGTTACTAGGGACTAAAGAAGTTGAACTCATACTAGGAATAATGACCATTCTTTCTTTCCTTACAGCCCAGGTAGACTTTGAAGTCATATACCTTTAAGGCTGTGGTCGAGTATCATCATCCGGTTATCCGGAAGGAACCGTCAGAATCGACCTTGCGCCCCCCCCCCCCCCTTTTTTAAACAGACCTGCTCTGAGGTAGGGGAAGAGAGGGATGAGTTCAGTCCCATAAAATCAGCTCTCCCGGAGGAAGTACGTGAGAGTTTTTTTTTTTTTTTTTTTTTTTTGTCTTGCTGCTTAACTATATATGCAATATATACAAATAAGTACACTTATTTACAAATGCACAGATCTCCTCTAAGTCCTGGGCTGTTGGTGGATCTGCTGAGCAGCCACAACAGGGCCAAGATGGTAGAGCTCTGAATCGGCCCAAGCCACATCCTTCAGGTAAAATTGAGTGAAGGTGTTATGAGACTTCCAGTGGCAGGCTGATAAGATCTGTTCCAAGGAGACTCCCGACTGGAAGGCCTTGGAAGCAGCAAAGGCCCTGACATCATGAGCTTTAACTTGATGTAGGGTGTGAGCCTGTTGATCAGAGAGCTCATAGCATAGGATCACAGTCTGTTTGATCCATGAGGAGATAGTGGCAGGAGAGATGTCCTTGTCGAAGCCTTTCTTGAAGGAGACAAAGACTAACTCCTTGTGCTGCCTGAGGTCTGAAGTCCTGTCCAAATAATAGCGTAAGGCTCTGACTGGACAAAGGGATCTGTCAGACTTGAGGGATCTATCCAGAGTAGGAGCCAGGGCTGGTATGACCACTGGGGCTACACTCTCTGGACCCTCTTTGGCCAGCTGGTTCTTAGAAAGAAAGCTGGGTGATGGAATCAGAGACACCTTGGACCAGTCCGACTGGTGTCTGATATTCTTGTGCTGCCAAGCATGGATCTCACTTCTTCTTTTGCCCGAACCCAGAGCCAAAAGGAAGACAGTCTTGAAGGTTAAATGCTTCAGTGACGCCTCTCGGAGGGGTTCAAAGGGGGCCTTTGTGAGCTGGTGTAATACCAGTGAAAGGTTCCAGGAGGGTATACCCCTCCGTCCCTTGGGTCTGTCTCTGTGGAAACTGTCCAGGAGACGAGTGAGATTATCATCTTTGCTGATATTGACTGTGGCATTACCCAGTTTATCCGCAATGGCAGACCTGTATCCATCAATGGTGCTGGGCTGAAGATTTTTGACCTCAAAGAGGTAAAGTAGGAAATCAGCCACTGAATTCACAGGTGGCGACCTGAAGTCCACCTGATTAGCGATGCACCATTTCGTAAAAATGGTCCACTTTGCCTCATAGACTGATCTGGTTGATCTTCTCTGAGGAGCCTCAATTCTTGCTGCCACTGCTTCAGAGAAGCCCTGCTCCTTGATTGCTGTGGCTCTAGGAGCCAAGCGTGGAGATTTAGGTTGGTCAGATTCCTGTGAGGGATCTGGTTGAAGGGCTGTGTCAACAGGTTGGGCAGATGAGGTAGGCTCAGGGGGACTTGACTGGACATGTCCACTAAGTCCCAAAACCAGGGCATGTTGGGCCACCCCGGAGCGATCAGAATTAATCTTCTGCATGGGGTGTCCAGTAGCTTTTCTACTACTTTGCCCAAGATGGCGGTCGGTGGAAAGGCATAAGCATCCAGATCCTCCCAAGGCAGGGTGAGAGCATCCACTGCCACCGCTAGTGGGTCCGGAATTGGAGACACAAACTGAGGTAGTTTGTAGTTGAACCTGGTGGCGAAGAGGTCTATTTGAGGCTGGTGCCACCTCCTGCACAGGCTCTGAAATACCTCCGGAATAAGGGACCACTCCGTCTGGATGGTCTGACCCAGTCTGGATAGCTTGTCGGCTATCACATTTAGCCTGCCCGGAATATGACGGGCTTTTAGAGTTACTTGTCTCTGGGAACACCAGGTCAAGATTCTCCACAGGAGGGCACACAGAGGGCCCGACTTCATGCCGCCTTCCTTGTTTATGTATGCTACGACTGTGGTGTTGTCCGTAGCCACTAGGACTATCTGGTTTACACAAAGATCTTGGAATTCTTTTAAGGCTAGAAAGACTGCCTTGAGTTCCAGGTAATTTATGTGTAGTTGGCTTTCTGGAACTGACCAGGAGCCTCTTGCAGTGAGCTCGTTTAAGTGAGCACCCCACCCTTCTTTTGATGCGTCTGTAAAAATTTGCAGAGCATGTTTCATTGGGTGTAGGGGTTGACCTTGTAGGACATTGTCTTCCTCCAGCCACCACTGCAGGTGAGGGTGTAAAGATCTGGGTAGTGGAATGATCTTTTCGAGTGACTCTGGTACTCTCCAATGATTTTTGAGATGCCACTGTATGGGTCTCATATGTAAGCGGCCGAGGTGAACTTGCTTTTCTGTGGCCGTTAGGAGTCCTATTAGTGACATGAACTGTCGGACCGGACAGGTCGGTAGCAAGAGCAATGCTTGTATTTTGACCTGAAGGCTTTGCCACCGGTCCGGAGTCGGTCTGACCCGTCCGGACCTGAGGTCGAATTGGTAACCTACAAAGTCGAAGACTTGTTTGGGTTCCAGCTCTGATTTTTCCAAATTCACCAGCCAACCGAGGTCCTGGCAAATTCTGACTAGCATCTGAGTATGGTGGAGGCAATCTTGTTTGGATCTGGCTCTCACCAACCAGTCGTCTAGGTACTGGTGGATCCTTATACCCTGATGTGCGGCCATCAGTTTCACCTCTTTGGCTATTACAGTGAACTCCATGGGGGCTGTGGACAGGCCAAAGGGAAGAGCTTTGAACTGGTAAGTCCGGCCCTGGATATGAAATCTGAGATATTTCTTGGATTGTTCCTGTATTGGTATATGGAAGTAGGCATCCTTGAAGTCTACTGAGGTGACCCACTCTCCCTGCTGGAGAGATGTTCTGATGGTTTCCGGTGTTTCCATTTTGAATTTTTCCACCTTGAGGAAAAGGTTTAGTTTGCTCAGATCTAGTATCGGCCTCCATTTGTTGTTGGGTTTGGGAACTAGAAACAGTCGGTTGAAGAAGCCCAATGATGTTTGATTGCGGACCAACTCGACTGCGTTTTTGTCCGTAAGCTGATGCAATGCCTCCAACAGGTAGCTGTTCCTGTGGGGATTGGCGTAGCCACTTACGTTCGTTGGGGACCTTGTAAGATTTGGTCGTGTCTGAAAGGGGAGGGTATAGCCTTCTTTCAGTATTTGAAGGGTCTTTGGACCGGCCCCTAGTTTTGACCAAGTTTCCCAAAAGTTTTGGAGCCTGGCTCCTACAGGCAGATTTTGTACAACATTTGGGGCACTGTTTACAGATTGGACACAAGACAACTGAGTGACACAAGAAGCAAGTTTCACATACTTTAATTTGTGATACTCTGATATTTGACAATCTGCTGTCCCGGGACTTAACTCTCTCTTTTGGGAGTGCCCGGGAGCAGAAGGTACACCTGTTACAACATGAAAGTTTACAGTATTTAGTGTCTTTTCTTGTACTAATGTCTTGCTCCGGGCCAGCAGTCCCTTTGATAAACTGGTTACACAATAACTGTCATTTATATGACTGCTGGCCCTTGGCTGGTCGCGAGGAATAGAATGAGGCCTTTCCCTTGTTCTTCTTGCCCTGTCCCTTATTGCCAATATTCTTCCAAGCTGGTCGGTCTGATTTCCTGTAATCCGAACGCTTGTCGGTTCGTTCGTATGGATGGAAGCGACCTTTCTTGCCCGACTGGGGTTGAGACTTGTTTTCAAAATTGGCAATGTCCTGCTCCGCTTGCTTTAAGGCGGTATCTGGAAACAGGGTTGAAGTGTGAAGCGGTCCAGTCCTCAAAGCAGACAGAGTGTCTGGCTTGATACCCATCTTCAAGTGGGAGAGATACGAATCTCTTCTAATAAGGGTGGTATTTGCAACCATCACAAAGACAAAGTCTGTTAAGTGTTCAAGGGTTTTCGCCATAGACTGGGTAATGCTCGAGTTGAAGTTCATGAGGAACTGCATTTCCTCTGTTGCACGGGACATCTTCTCTGCCGATTTCCCTTTACTCAACTCTGATCTGATAGTTTTGAGTTCCGCTTGCATGTTTCCCTGGACCTTGTATAGACACCTATTGAATGCAGCCGCCTGGTTGCAAGTAGTGGAAGCTTCGCGAGCCGCCTTTTCCCATCTGCGTAAATTATCTTGTGATATTTGACGGGAAGCAGGAGGGGTTGAAGCAATACCGGCCGCCTTGGCTATGCGACTGTAGGAACTGTTGACTTTAGAAACGTCCGTGTTCCAAGTAGTTACAGTCTGTGAAGCTTCCTGATCACTCTTCTGTGGGTTAGGTGCAAAGCTGTACCATTTTGCTTGCGATTTCGGGGGGCGGACGAACTGGTCCTTGAGGAGCCCTCCTGCCTCTGAGCTGCGTGATGGATACCCTTCTGTGAGAGTAACATTTAATTTCCCAAATTTGTTGCAAAGCCACTCGTCTGTGGGCATGGTGACTGAGACCTTTCCTGTAGGTTGAGATTTTGGACCGGCAAAAGGGTTATCCTCAGATCTGGAAGCTGTGCTATCGACTTCTGGGATGTGAGTCCACCCCATAAACGACCTGATACCACTCATGGTTTCACGGTAGCTCTGCTCTTCCGAGAGGGTAAGGTCTGGATCATTTAAAGAGGCTTCCAGTTCTTGATCAGATAGCTCCCCTTCCTCAGCAACAAAGAGGTCTACTGGGGGACGGTCCGAAAGGTCAGTTTCTGAATCTGTGTCCATTGAAGAGACACTGTGCCGCCTGGTCGGTGCTGTGGATGATCTGCTGGGTACCTGTTGAGATGAGGGAGAGTCGGTACCAGCTACATCTGAATGTTGGTCGGCAGACACCCTTCCCTTGGACAATTTGCCGGTCGACTTGGAGACAGTCTGAGTAACACTAGGCAAATCTGAGGGTCGGTGAGTAGCAGGGGAATTCTTGGCTTGGTCGGTGACCGGTCTCTGAGAGGTGAGGTCGGTAGCCAACTGACTTGAATTTCGACCGGGTTCAATGAACGGTCTGGAAGAGATAGCCGAACTCTGAGGGGGCGAGTGGGCTGGAGCCACTTTCACTGAGGAAAAAGTGGGTTCCTTATCCAATGACTTTGATAAAAGTAGAGCCTCCAGTCTGTTAAACCTGTCCGACCATTTCTGGTCTAACTCCTCGATCCTAGTATCCGGTGAGGATCTGTGAGTCTTGGTAAGCGACTTGGAGGGCTTATCAGCAGAAGATTTGGAATCTTTAGAGTGAGGTTTATCAGGTTGGGTGTTCTTCTGTTTCTTCTTCTCAGAACTCGAACCAGGGGACTTAACAATCCCCTGATCGTCCACAACTCCCACTACCATCACTGAAGATGGGTCTATGAGAGAGGAACTGGATGAGTCCTTATTAGGAGTATCCGCGGATTTCTTGAGATCTCGCTTCTCTTTTTTAAGTCTGTAAGATGGGGTGGACAACTGTACGCGTTGGTCCTCAGACAAAATGTTACAAGAGTTGCAATCATTCTTTAAAACACAAGGATCTGACCCCTTACCCTTTTCTCTGCAACGCGCGCAGAAACTGTGACTGTCGAAGCTGGCCATAATATGGCCACAACTTCCATGCTTCTGAGCAGGGGAAGACATGACGATCCGTAACAAAAGATAGTCCAAAATGATCTATACACACTCTTGAACAATTATATAAATAATAAAAGTCACACTCTAAAGAAAAATGTGAAAATTCTGTGAAGGTTTGTAAACTCATAAAATTCGTGCACAACACACATGCGCCAAACGAAAAAGATGCTATGACGTCACTCTGTCTAGACAGGAAGGAAGTACGACACGCCATCTGGCGAGTGCACACCACTGGGCCGGCCTAGCCGGTGGAGACACAGGACGTCTTTTTCTGACGTTTGGCGGGCCGGTCCGCGCCGACCGGATAAGCTATTGTCCATTGGATAGGATGTATTAACGCAATAAAAATTGCACTCGCGTTGTTTTAAAATACACTGTAGCAGTTCTAAAAGATACAATCACTTGGAAAGTTTTAAGGCCATAAGAATAACTTTTGAAAGAGAGAGTCTGGATTTACCTTCTACCAATAAAAACTAAATTGCGACAACTCGCAATAACATATATCAAGACAGACAGACCATCTCTCACACCACAGACATTGGGTATTTTTGTAGCACCCACTTTGTGTGATTCACAGGTATTATAAATCATTTTTTCATTATTTTGGGGTCAGTCCCAATGCAATGATAAGATTGATCCTTAAATGCTTTTCTGTATATTCTAAAACAGTAGCACAAAAGTTTTGTAGGGATTGTATTCCTTTATTAGTGAAGAGATTAAATATAAAATACTGTGATTAGATCTTAGGAGATTGACTAATATCTCAAGAATTTTGGATTCCTTTCTCACATATAGAAAAAATAACATACACACATGCATCAAAGGCAAACACATAAATGTCACAGTATCTACTACTACCCAACATCCCCACCCCCATCCCCACTGTTTATGCAAACAGAAGCACCACTCATTGAGGGATATATCCCTAAGGAATATGTATGCCAAAATGCATTTCATACAAGGGGGAAAAGTAGACACTGAAAGGAAAAGGTTGCCAAAAAAAGCTGAAATTTGTCACAATACACAGATCAAGTTCTGGTTTAAATTTAAATGCTCTCAATACTCAATAAGGATTACAGCTAGAAAACTTAAATTTTAACATGTTTTACATAAAAAGTGGTAAAGTTCACAAGTAAAAAAAACTTAGTTTATGTTAGTTTAGCAAGACTAAACAAAAATAGGAAAAATCTCACATAAACAATCACGTTCCACCTTGAAGCAGGGGCCCAAGGTCAAATCTGACCACATCAGACGATCCCCAGCTAATGGTTTCCTATAGGTTGATTTCATAATGTCAACATCTAGGACCAATAATAAGTGAGCTAAAAGCACTTTAAATTTCCCTATTCTCGTTTGACCATGAAGGAGGGTCCACGGTAAAATCTCACTACATCAGAAGATTCCTAGCCCATGATTTCCTATAGGCTGGTTTCAAATTGCAAACCTATAGGACCAACAACAAGCGAGCTTAAGCACTTTTAACTTTGGCTATCTTCATTTGACTTTGCAGGACCCGCCCAAGGTCAAATCTGACCACATCAAAAGATTCCCAGCCCATGATTTCCTATAAGTTGCTTTACCATCCCAAACCTCTAGGACCAATAATAAGTGAGTTATAAGCACTTAGCTATAACTTGGCTATAATTGTTTGACTCTGAAGAAGGGGCCCAAGGTCAAATCCAACCACACCAGAAGATTCCCAGCCCATGATTTCCTATAGGTTGGGTTACCACCCCAAACCTCTAGGACCAATAATAAGCAAGTTATAAGTGATTTTCAGTTTGGCTCTCCTTGTTTGACCTTGAAGGAGGGGTCCAAGGTCAAATCTGACCACATCAAAAGGATTCCCAGCCCATGATTTCCTATAGGTTGGTTTACCATCCCAAACCTTTGGGACCAATAATAAGCGAGCTTAAGCACTTTTAACTTTGGCTATCTTCATTTGACCTTGCAGGACCCGCCCAAGGTCAAATCTGACCACATCAAAAGATTCCCAGCCCATGATTTCCTATAGGTTGGTTTACCATCCCAAACCTCTAGGACCAATAATAAGCGAGTTATAAGCGCTTTTAAGTTTGGCTATCCTCATTTGACCTTGAATGAGGGGTCCAAGGTCAAACCTGACCACATCAAAAGATACGCAGCACATGATTTCCTGTAGGATGGTTTCACACTGCAAACCTCTAGGACCAATAATAAGGGAGATATAACCACTTTTAAAGTCCACATGTGGGTTACTTTGGCACTCCATGGATGACCTTGAATTAAGAGCTTCAAGGTCAAATGTCTGCAAGGTTGTAGAGGACATATATATCTGTTATACATATCACCTATGAAGACATTCAACCTTCTACTTTTGAGAAACAGCCAGTAGAAAAATGTAGATAATTTTCAAAGAAATGCCTGCGGCAGCCATCTTGTTTTTCAGAATGAGGCTCATTTCCTTCCCAGAGAAGCTTACCCCCCAATGAAGATATCCTGCAAATTTGGTGAACCTAGCTGATGTAGTTTTCATCTTAGAACGTTAACACCGAAAATCTCTCTACGTGTGGCGTAGTGAACGCTAAACTAAAGTATCCACCGGATGCGGCCGGTGAATACAATAAGCACTTTTCATGATGCCAAAGAAAACCCTGTGGTAGCCATCTTGTTTTTTCAAAATGAGACCAAAAATATTTCCAGCCAAGATTTTGTAATGATGAAGATATCCTGCAAATTTGACATCTCTTCACTGTAATACCCTTTGTTCTAGAGGGCCAACAAAACTCCCTGCTGAAAAGTCGAAAAACTCCTGTGATGGCCATCTTCTTTTTCAAAATGAGGACAAAAATATTCCCATGCCAAGATTTTATTGTTATGAATACCTCTAGAGGGGAAACAAGAAACACTGTCATATATGAAAAGAAAAAACTGAGATTTTAGCTATGTAGTGCTGCATTAAAGTTGTAAACGTGTATAAAAGTAAACTACAGAGTTAAAATTTTCCACACAAAGGTCACACATACAATTTATATTAGTACACTTTGAGGCTGTCAGACTTTGCAATTTCAAAAATAGAAAGCACAATTTGTGAAAAAAAAACAAAAAAAAGTCCCTCAGACAGGGTCTTTGAGTAACATGCACAGGTTCAATGTCAACTTAAAGCCTTGATTTTTGGCATATGGAAAAAGAACATGTGAGGGACAAAGTTTAAAAGCTATAAGGCCTAATGTGGGAAAAAGCTCATAAAATTTGTCCCTGCTTCCATTGTGGAAACCCTTAGGTTATGGTTCATCTCCAAATACATGTGTGTGCCAAGTTGGAATGAATCCATGAAAGTGTTTTTGAGTTATCGCCCACACAAAACATACAGTGGCAGTGCAACAAATGTGAAACCAGTAAATCCCCGACTTTCTTCTGGGAACATATAACAAATGTATATCTTCCTATGTTTTAGGCATTCTTGGAGACTGATTACTGCTGTTTCAGACTGTTAACTCCTCTCTCAGACCAAACATTTTGTTGGTATCACAATGGCAACTTCACTGTATGATCTGCACAGAAGTCAAATAGTCTGAAACACTAAATTATAGCTACATACACATAAAAAGTATGAACAATAAAATTAAATTTTCATCGACAAATTTGACTACTGGAGAAAAAAAGGTTTTAGCTTAAAAAAAAGGCTAAAAAAGGTTTTCACGCCATTTTTCAGCTTAAAAAAAGGTTTTTCTTGAAAAAATGAGAAAAAAAAGGTTTTTTTAGCAAAAAAAAGGCTAAAACCTTTTTAAAAGGTTCCCCTGGGATGCCTGTGGATCCAGAAGATCCATAAAGTGATCCGGATCACTCCCAAAATTTAATCATATCTTCCTTTTACCATTTTGGACATATCCTGAAAATTTCATCAAAATCCATCTGTCAGTTTTTGAGGTATCTTGTTCACAAACAAACAAACAGAGGGCCAAAAATGACCCTCGGTCAGGTACTTTGGCGGTCAGTGGATGACCTTAAATGAAGATCTGTAACCGGTAAGCCTGGATGCTGGTACTCCATCATGTACTCAACCTCCAAAGCCATTTTCAATAGTTTCCATGCAATGTAGTCAGCATTAAGTGTGAAAATGTCTCCAAATTTGCCAAAAATGACCCTTGGTCAGGTACTTTGGCGGTCAGTGGATGACCTTAAATGAAGATCTGTAACCAGTAAGCCTGGATGGTAGAAGTCCATCATGTACTCAACCTCCAAAGCCATTTTCAATAGTTTCCATGCAATATAGTCCGCATTAAGTGTGAAAATATCTCCAAAAAGGCCAAAAATGACCCTCGGTCAGGTACTTTGGCGGTCAGTGGATGACCTTCAATGAAGAGCTTCAAGGTCAAATTTCTGCATGCTTACAGAGGACATAATCTGACCTTTAAGAGGCCACCAGTGACCTTGAGATTGAAGGTCAAGGTCACAAAACAATAGCGTTCGTGGCATTGCCCATATATACCCACATACCAAATTTGAAAGTTCTAACTAAAATATTTTTTAAGTTATCGCGTCCAAAAGGAAATCTCTGCGGCGGCGGCGTGACCGTACTGAATCCTAAGTATCCCCGACTTTCGTCCGGGGATACAATCACATTTTTCTTTCACCCCTACTTCAGGATCAAACAGGGTTTACATTTATTAATTCACTTATGAGTTTGGCATACAGAAAGATTTCTTAGGTGTTATCACCAGTCATTTCAGAATAACTGAATTCTCTGTTACATTATACCAGGTCACATTTGGGGATATATTTTATAGGACACAACTTCTACCTTCACATTATCCTTTAACAACCCAAGACACTTGACTCAAAAGTTTCAGCTGCTGAAAAGCAATGATGCTTTTGATCCTGTAACTTGATGTGTTATTGAGGACTTAAATCTGTATTTTTCCTTCCATACCAACAAAAGGTCCTCGGTGGCCTAGTGGTCAGCAAGTTTGGCATCAGTTCACAGGCTGTCACCTCTGTGTGGGTTTAATACCCACAAATGGCAGGGCTGAGGGCCTGTCTCAATATGACCCTGGCCGAGTTGGACCTAAAATCCCAAATTTTATCCATACCAACAAAAACTACCATACTGTCAAGTAAGATTAGCTAACAAAATTGAAATTAGGAACGCAACAATCAGGATTCATAGAATATCACAGCCTGGAGCGGCAAAAAAATAAACTGGATCTCATATGGTCATATGAGGTCCTAAGGACACCTTAAAATTAAACCAAAGACCTCAAATGTTTCAGAGAAAAAAAGGGGGCCCTCATATGGGGGATCTTTATGTGCCTCAAACACAGTTTTAGTCTCTACATTAAGTCTTGATTCTTTCACAAATGCAAGAACATATTTTGCTTTCACGTAAACATTTAGCTTATCGTCTCGATTTGTGACCTAAGGGCTTAAAGTGGCCGAAGGTACATTTATGATCTTCAGGCGACTACAAGTTCTTTATTACTGGGAACTGGGTATGTTCCTTTGTTCATCCTTAACGGGCGTACCATGTGAGAGAAGAAAGTGTTGATGTGTTTGTGAGTTATCAGAAGGAACTTTATATGGCAGAGGTGCAATGGACCTGAATCCACCCTATAGATACCATTACATTACCCACGGATTCAGTACCTATATATTTAACTGGTGGATGAATGGAATCAGCAAATATCTTGGAGAAATCTTCGTTTTTGCCACAAAAAATGTCATGTCTTTTTTTCAGGCCTAAACACAAGATATTTCTTGTCTTTAATTTCTATCTGTTGACTAAGAGCCAAAGAAAAGTCCAGTTTTGTTAGAGATGTTTTTGATCTCTGTAGTTTATTTATAAAAATTCTCCCTATACTGATAAACATCTTACTTCACAACTTATTTTTAAAGTATTTTCAGAAACAAGCTTTATGGTATCTACTTTGTTTTAACATATTCAGTACCAGAAAATAACACATAACTTTGTTCCCAAAATGATGACCTTGAACATTTTTTGGAATGTCCCTTTATCACAGAGTTGCACAAAGTTTTCAAACAAAATTCTTAGTGTAATTAATTTTTTAATTCTTAAATCCTTACATCAATAGTACAGAACAGACTTGTTAAAATGCTTGTTCAAAATGGCTGACCGAGTCTTTTCGTTATTTTCCAAGAAATATATTTTGGAAAAAATAGAATCAGCGATGCCCATACCCCACAGCCTAGGGAAGTATTTTTAACACCATGAGATATAGAAGTACTGTATCAGTACAAAGTTCAGGATACTTTCAGAGCACTGTCAGTTGTATAAAGGTCCAAACAATGTTTAAATAGAGAAAATAATGTCTAAGAGAAAGATAATGCATGTATAGATAAAGTATTAAAACAAGACAATTCAATAACAAGATGACAGCATTAATCGTAAACTAAACATTAAGACACTCTTTATCTACATCTGGCATGGCCGAATTATGGTTTAGATGTTTTGAATATTACCATGCATACAGAAGTGGTAATACATTCAATGAATGCTTATGTGTGGTGTTGGAGCAAAATCTGTGGCTCACTTGATGAAATTCCATCTGTCACAATGGGAAGTTGTAAAAGTAAAATTATTAATGAATTCTAATATAATGACTTTAACAGTGCTTAATCTGCATCAAAAGACAGACCCAAAGGTGCAACAAGATTTTAAAGGTCAAGGTCACTACGACAAGGTCAAATCAAGGTCACACCATGATGCTGCACACCTACAACCCCTAACCAATGTCCCTACCATCAACTTCCTACACCTTACGGTTTCCAAGATATAGCCCGGACAAGATTTTATAGGTGAAGGTCACTACAGCAAGGTCAAACATCATATCAAGGTCACACCATGACGTTGCACACCTACACCCCCTAACCAATGTCCCTACCAAGCAAGGTCAAAGGTCAAATCAAGGTCACACCATGATGTTGCACACCTACACTCCCTAACCAATGTCCGTACCAAGTATCAACTTCGTACACCTTACAGTTTCCGAGATATAGCCCGGCAAGATTTTATAGGTCAAGGTCACTACAGCAAGGTCAAACATCAAATCAAGGTTCCACCATGACGTTGCACACCTACACCCCCTAACCAATGTCCCTACCAAGTATCAACTTCCTACACCTTACAGTTTGGACAAACTTTTCCCCGCTGCCCACCCACCTGCCCAACCGGACACCATGGGTGAAAACAATACCCCGACAGCCCTTAAGGGCTGTGGGGTAAAAATAATTGAAATATGGGCATGCAGCAGAAAGCAACCCAGATACATGGTTATTGCACAATATATACTTAATCGAAGAATAATTAACAATATATCTTTTTTTTTTTTTTTTGCTAGTATATGAAACGTAATATATGAAGGTCTCCATAGCCTTGTCAACATCTATCTTCTTTTTTAAATACTTCAAAGTTCAAACCATATTTAAATTCATGTAAGATGCACCTTACAAACAAGAGTATGGTGGTTTTCAAGTTATCAATACATGGAGAATTTGTGTTGTTTCCTACACTCAAACTATTGCTTCCCTGATCATTCATGTGGGAATGACAAAAATAAATGACACCCGCACTACATGTACAATACACAATTAAAACACTGTTAGTGCATGAACATTGTGTCTCTCTAAAATGAAAACTAGTTTTACCCTAAATACTGAAACAATTTAGAAGTTTCTAGCCACTCATTTAACTTAAAAATTGTTTTGCGAAAACGTATGACAAAACTACTAATAAAAGATACAAATAAAGAAAAATGTTAACATGAACTGGAAATCTTATCCCATCTTATCTTATCCCAAAACACTTCAATCATCTTTGTGGGATAAATAATTAAGCGTCCCTTGTGGGACGCTTGTTTGTATATGGGAGAAGCGACTCCGCCGGATCCACATTTTCTTTTCTCAATAGCTTCGCAGCCATACGGCGGATTCTTTTCATATTTGGCAGGTGTATGCAGTAGCCCTGGGAAATTTTTCTGAATATGCTGCGATGACATTTTTCACCAATCAGAGAGGTAAAAAATGCGTTTTTTGGAAGGGTGTCCTTGTCCAGATGATAACTTATGAAGCATTTTATCTATCCACCTGAAATTTACCAAATACCTTCCTCATATAAAGATCTGGGCAACATTAACCCTTTTGGCAGGGATACGTTAAGAAATGACTGAGCTATTGATGATTAATTAAGCATTAACAATTTTCTTAACAAGTAAACCAGAAAACTGCTTGTATCTCCCTAACCAAGTGAGATGGAGTGATTTTGTCAAAATTTTCGACCCACAGGGTATCTAAAGAAACTACTGTCCAATTTTCAAAAAAATTTCCCCTCCCCAAAAATGGGGGTCATATTCAATATTTGAATTCTTGACAAAAATACAAAATTTTTCGCAGAAATCGCAAAACACAAAAGTACTTGTATCTCGAAAACCGTGCTAAATAGAGCAATTTCAACGCAATTTTTGACCCACAGGGTAATTCTTCGGAGTAGGTGACCCAGTTTTCAAAAAAATTTTGTCCCGCCAAAAATGGCGGCCATTTTGAATTTTTACCAAAAATCGCAAAACACAAAAATGCTTGTATCTCAAAAACTGTGCAAGATAGAGCAATTTCGACAAACTTCTTGACCCACAGGGTATTTGTGAAGGCTTTTCAAGTTTCAATGAATATTTCACATACCAAAAATGGCGGCCATTATGAATTTTCGAATTTTTAAAAAAAATGCTTGTATCTCGAAAACCATGACAGACAGAGCCATTTCGACAAAATTTTAGACCCGTTTGGTAATTCTGCTGAGTAGCTGACCCTATTTCAAAAATTTTTTGTCCCACAAAAAATGGTGGCCATTTTGAATTTTTCGCAAAAATTGAAAAACACAAAAAATGCTTGTATCTCGAAAACAGAGCGACATAGAGTGATTTCACCAAAATTTTTGATCCACAGGAGTCTTTGAAGACTAGCCTTTCTAAGTTTTAAAGAATTTTTCACTTGCCAAAAAAGGCGGCCATTTGGAATTTTCAAATTTTTTTCAAAAATGCAAAACACAAAAATGCTTGTATCTCAAAAACCATGCCAGATTTTGACGAAATTTTTGACCCTTACATGATTAAGCAGCCATTATTTCTCCTTTTTGGGACGCAAAAAGTCTTTGTTTTGCAAGCGATCTTCTAGTTTGGTTTGCCTTTCACTTTTAACGTAATTAAATGTTATCTCTTAAAATTTACAACATGAGAAATATTGTATTGTATCTCTTAAAATTTACAACAAGAGAAATATTGTACACCTTTAGTTGGAGACAAATACTCAATATTAGTAATACACCCGTATACATAAAATAGATCTTTAATGGATATACATAAACAATACAAGAGACAACAATGCACATAATATTAATCAATAATTTAGTGACAGACTTGATGATTATGTGCCATAAAGGTGCAAGAAAAAGTGAGACACAATATACAGATGCAATAAAAAAACCCAAATAATGAACAACCAGAGGTTATGTCATGTTGAAATGAAAATTTAATACAAAAGTGCTTGTATTTCTGATCTTCCAAAGATTAGGAAAATATGTTGATAACATCTTCAAATACCTGAAAAAGAAAAGAGAAAAAAACCAATATAATCGACTACATAGCATACAAATAGGATTTCTGGAAAATATTTCTAGAGGAAGGAATTCTACATACAGGTTATAACTCCTAAACAAGACCACAAATACACTAGCATCTGCATTTCTTGCCATGAAAAGTTTATGTGATACAAAATGGCAAGCCAATACTGAATATAAAACTGAAAGCTTACCTTAAATGCAATACGACAATAAACAGAGCTTTTAAACAACGTATCTGTGACGGTAAAATATAAAAACTTGAAATAATATTTTTCGTAGTTTACTGAAAAGCCTGTATTTTACTGAAGCTATCTTAAAATAATTACAACACAAAAACGCGACCAAAGATGCATCTGTGGCCAGATGCAAGATGTATCCACTGGAAAAGGACAACATTGTTTTCAAGAAGATAAACAGCAGCCGAAATGAAGAAAATTCTTAAATTATTCACAAGAATTAAAGGAGAAGTCCTTATTATCCAGTGGAGCCAATGTTTGCTCAAAATACCTCTTTGTGTTACAGTTTTCGAGGTTAATGACATTTTCCATTCCCACAAAAATTCAACATGCCAATTTGGAAAAGTCTCAATTTTTCAGTGGTCCTAGAGAAGTAGCCCTTAGTACCCAGGGGGTCCAAAATTTGCCCCAAATCGCTCAAAACAAAAATTTCCATTTCCATCAAAATTCAAGATGGCAGCTAATATTCGGAAAAGTCTCAATTTTTCAGAGGTCCTAAATCGGTAGTCCTTTTCCTGGAGGTCAAAAATTTCCCCAAATCACTATCTCTTACCATTTTCGAGATAAATGACATATTCCATTTGTGCAAAAATCCAAGATGGCAGCTGAAATTCAGACAAGTATAGGTTGGTTTGACATCCCAAACCTTGGGAGCAAGAATAAGCAAGTTATAAGCACTTTTTACCCCGGGGTATTGTTTTCACCCATGGTGTTCGGGCGGGCGGCGGGAAAAAGTTTGTCCGGACTGTACCTCAGAAACCGTAAGGTGTAGGAAGTTGATACTTGGTAGGGACATTGGCCAGGGGTTGTAGGTGTGCAACGTCATGGTCTGACCTTGATTTGACCTTGCCATAGTGAACTTGACCTATAAAATCTTGTCCGGGCTATATCTCGGAAACTGTAAGGTGTAGGAAGCTGATACTTACTAGGTACATTGGTTAGGGGGTGTAGGTGTGCAATGTCATGGTGTGACCTTGATTTGACCTTTGACCTTGCCGTAGTGACCTTGACCTATAAAATCTTGTCCGGGCTATATCTAGGAAACCGTAAGGTGTAGGAAGTTGATGCTTGGTATGGACATTGGTTAGGGGTTGTAGGTGTGCAGCATCATGGTGTGACCTTGATTTGACCTTTGACCTTGTCGTAGTGACCTTGACGTTTAAAATCTTGTTGCACCTTTGGGTCTGTCTTTTGATGCAGATTAAGCACTGTTAAAGTCATATTAGAATTCATTAAGAATTTTACTTTTACAATTTCCCATTGTAACAGATGGAATTTCATCAAGTCAGCCACAGATTTTGCTCCAACACCACACATAAGCATTCATTGAATGTATTACCACTTCTTTATGCATGGTAATATTCAAAACATCTAAACCATAATTCAGCCATGCCAGATGTAGATAAAGAGTGTTGTAATGTTTAGTTTACTGATTAATGCTGTCTTGTTATTGAATTGTCTTGTTTTAATACTTCATCTTTACATGCATTATCTTTCTCTTAGACATTATTTTCTCTATTTAAACTCTGTTTGGACCTTTATATAACTGATAGTGGTCTGAAAGTATCCTGAACTTTGTACAGATACAGTACTTCTATATCTCATGGTGTTAAAAACATTTCCCTAGGCTGTGGGGTAGGGCATCTCTGATGCTATTATAAGTTTGGCTACTGTCGTTTAACATTAGTACTATAGTACATATGTACTGGACCCAACCCTGGTGAAGGACAAATTACACCAAATGAAATTACAAATTTAATAAGTAAATTAAATTTTTATAAGTTAATACCCTATCCAATGGACAATTGCTAATCCGGTCGGCGCAGACCGGCCTGCCAAACGACAGAAAAAGCCGTCCTGTTTTTTTTGGCATATCTATATGTACACTATTGGCATATGTACAAGCCTCCTCAGTAAGTGGGCTATTGGTGGATCTGCTGAGCAGCCACTACTGGGCCCAAATGGTAGAGCTCTGTGTCAGCCCATGCCACATCCTTCAGATAAAATTGGGTGAAGGTATTGTGAGACTTCCAGTGGCAGGAGACTCCTGATTGGAATGCAAATCAGCAAAGGCCCTCACATCATGTACTTCAACCTGATGTAAAGTATGGGCCTCCTGATCAGAGAACCCATAGCATAGGATCACAGTTTGCTTGATCTATGAGGAGATAGTGTCTTTGTCAAAGCCTTTCTTGAAGGACACAAAGACTAACTCTTTAATCTGCTTGAGATCTGAGGACCTGTCCAAATAGTAGCACAAAGCTCTGACTGGACAGAGGGACCTGTCAGACCTAAGTGACTTATCCAGGGTAGGGGCCAGGGCTGGTATAACCACTGGGACCATACTATCCGGACCCTCCTTGGCCAGCTGGTTCTTGGAAAGAAAGCTGGGTGAGGAGTACAGGGAAACCTTAGACCAGTCTGATTGATGTCTTATATTATTGTTTTGCTAAGCATGGATCTCACTCCTGCGTTTCCCAGAACCCAGAGCCCATAGGAAAACAGTTTTGAAGATTAAATGCTTCAAAAAGGCCTCTTTAATGGGTTCAAATGGAGCCTTTGTCAGCTGGCGTAAAACCAGGCAGAGGTTCCAGAAGGGAATGCCCCTCCTCCCTTTGGGCCTGTCTCTGTGGAAACTATCCAGGAGACGGGTGAGATTTTCATCTTTGCTGACATTTATGGGCGAGTTCCCAAGTTTGTCAGCCATGGCTGATCTGTAGCCATCAATGGTGCTTTGTTTTAACTTCCTGAAACGGGTACAGAAGGCAGACGGCTATTGACTTTACAGGGGGGATCCCTGAAGTCCACCTGGTTACTTAGGCACCACTTTGTAAAAATGGTCCACTTGCCTCATAGACTGATCTGGTTGATCCTCTTTGAGGAGCCTCAATTCTTGCTGGGCCGCCTCACAGAACCCTGCTCTTTGATAGCTGAGGCTCTAGGAGCCAAACATGTAGATTTAGGTTGGTCAGATTCCTGTGTGGGGTCTGACTGAAGGGCTGTGTTAGAAGATTGGGGCGGTTGGGCAGACTCAGGGGGATGTGGCTCAACATGGCCACTAGATCCCAGAACCAAGTATGTTGGGGCACCCTGGATCGATCAGAAAGATTCTGTGGCAAGGGTGGTCCTGCAACTTCACCACCACTTTGCCCAAGATGGCTACTGGTGGGAAGGCTTATACATCCAGATCCTCCCATGGCAGGCTAAGTGCGTCCACTGCCCAGGCCAGGGGGTCCGGAACTGGTGACACACACTGAGGTAACTTGTTGTTGAACCTCGTGGCAAAAAGGTCTATCTGAGGCTGGTGCCACTTGCTGCATATTGCTTGGAAGACCTCTGGAAGGAGAGACCACTCTGTCCGGATGGTCCGGCCTAGTCTGGGTAGCTTGTCTGCTACCATATTCAGATGGCCTGGAATGTGTCGGGCTTTGAGTGTTACTTGTTTCCTGGTGCAAAAGGTCAAGATTCTCCACAGAAGGGCACACAGTGGGCCCGACCTCATGCCTTCTTCCTTGCTTATATATGACACCAACGTGGTGGTGAGGTTGCTACCAGAACTATCTTGTCTGTGCAGAGGTCTTGGAACTCTTTCAGGGCCAAAAAGACCCCTTTCAGTCCTAAGTAATTTATACGCCGTTTGCTTTCTGGAAGGGACCAAGTTCCTCTTGCAGTGTGCTCGTTTATGTGAGCGCTCCACCCTTCTTTTGACGCATCTGTTAGGGATTTGCAGTGCATGTTTTATTGGGTGTAATGGTTGACCTTGAAGCACATCGCTTTCCTTCAACATCCATTTCAGATGGGGGGTGCAGAGACTTGGGAATAGGTATGACCTTTGTAAGTGATTCCAGTACCCTCCAGTTGTTTTTAAGATGCCACTGAATGGGTCTCATCTGCAGTCGTCCAAGGTGAACTTACTTCTCTGTGGCTGTTAACTGACCTATTGAGAACATGAACTGCTGGACTGGACAGGGCGGTCGGGAGATTAGATCCTGTATTTTCTTCTGAAGGGTCTGCCACCAGTCCTGTGTCAGTCGGACCCAGCCACATCTGAGGTCGAACTGGTAACCTATGGAAGTCAAAGACTTGTTTGGATTCCAGCTCTGATTTCTCCATGCTCACCAGCCAACCTAGTTCTGACAAATTCTTACTAGTTCCTGAATATGCTGGAGACAAACTTGGTGGGATCTGGCGCTCACCAACCAGTATAAGTACTGGTGCATTCTTATACCCCTGTGTGTGGCCATCAGCTTTGCCTCCTTGCTACCCCCGTAAATTCCATGTAGGTTGTGGATAGTCCAAATGGCAGTGCCTTGAACTGATATGACCTGCCTTGGATCTGAAATTTCATGTACTTCCTGGACTGTTCCTGTATTTGGTATATGGAGGTAGGTATCCTTGAAATCTATTGAGGTAACCCACTGCCCTCGCTGGAGAGAGGTTCTGATGGTTTCCGGTGTCTCCCTTGAGAAATTGGTTTAGTTGCTCAGGTCTAGTGTAGGCGTCCACCAGTTGTTAGGTTTGTGAACCAAAAAGTAACCTGTTGAAAAGAGGCCAGACTCAATTTTGACCAGTCCTACTGCATTTTTCTTCATAAGAGCCTGCAATGCCTCCATCAGGTAACTGTTCCTGAGCGGATTTTTAAGACTTTCGGGCCGGCACCCAGTGCCTCTCAAGTTCCCACATGTGTGATCTTGCCCCTACGGGTAGATCTTGAACAACAGCTGGGACATTGGAGACCAGTTGACAAAAGGATATCTCTGGTGACTGTCAACTTTAACAGTCTCATTGCTCCTGGTCAGTGGTACTGTCTACATTGGATTATTAACACAATGTTATTGTTCCTTATAGGATAGAATGACCCATAGCAGCTCATGATGTGCTTAGTGTTCCTCTGTAACCAGGGTATTCAGAGGTCAAAGGGTCAGACTTACAGGTTACTCCATTCCTATCTTCTGTCAGCCCGGTAGACTGGTGTTTCTCTGTAACCACTGTTATCAGAATAAAATTTTTATAGCTCCTCTGGCAGCCCGGTAGACCCCTGTTTTTCTGTAACCAATAAGTTCAGGCAGCACCCGGCCTGTATGAGCCAATCCAAGCGACCTGATGGCCCTTTGTCAGTTGTGTAGCTAGCCTTAGGTCCGTAGAGTCTGTAACCGGTTGGAGCCATCCGTTGCCAGGAATTCTTGTAACACAGTTGAAAGTACTAGATTGGTAGGCTCTGTAACCTGAGTTCAGGTCCAGGTTAGTAGCTAAGAATGAGTTAGTCAATGGCATTGATTAACTCGTTCTTAACTACTAACCTCCGTGAGTGAAGCAGCCTGTACAGTAAGGGCTGTATAGCTGGTATTCGATCGGTAGACTCTGTAACCGGTGGGTTAAAAGCAATTTCTTGTAGATGTATCGTCTACCTGCCCCAGGGGCAACAGAGTTGAGTGAACTAGGAAGGTAGACTCTGTCACTGGTTTGGGTGAAGCACTGTACAGTAAGACTCTGTAGCCGGCACACAGTCGGTAGACTCTGTAACCGGTCCTCTGAAGCTATATCTTGTAGATACTTGCTGACTGCCTGCCCCAGAATAAACACAAGAGTTGATTGGGCTAGGTAGGTAGACTCTGTAACTGGCTAGGTGAGGTCAACTGTATAGCCGGCACCCGGTTGGAAGGCTCTGTAACCAGTCAGTTGAAACCATATCTTGTAGATACTAGCTGTCTGCCTGTCCCAGAATCAACACTGGACTAGGTCGGTAGATTTTCTGTAACCGGTTGGGTGGGGTAAACTGTACAATGCTGTGTAACCGGTACCCGGTTGGTATGCTCTGTAACCAGTTGTTGAAGCAATTTTACAACTATCATTTGTGTTGGATTCAGCTCACTGCATTAATTTCTCGTAAGTGAAAGATTTGACAGTTGCTGGGAAAGCCCTTGTGAATTATTTTTTGAAGCAATTGCTGGTCGGTGTGTCACGTGACCTGCTTGCTGAAGGAAGATGACGTCAGTCGGTAGAGTTCTTTTGTGACACTTAAACCAATTAAACAGTGATCTGGTCATCCATAACCCCCACTACCAACAACAAGGCCGGGTCCATGAGGGAGGTACTGGTATCACAGTAGATGTGAATTCTGAAGGCCGCATTGTTGAAGCAATTTCCAAAAATAGCATCAGAGGTGCCCGTACCACACAGCCTAGGGAAATATATTTAACACCATGAGATATAGAAGTACTGTATCAGTACAAAGTTCAAGATACTTTCAGAGCACTATCAGTTATATAAAGGTCCAAACAATGTTTAAATAGACAAAATAATGTCTAAGAGAAAGATAATGCATGAACTCTTTATCTACATCTGGCATGGCTGAATTATGGTTTAGATGTTTTGAATATTACCATGCATACAGAAGTGGTAATACATTCAATGAATGCTTATATGTGGTGTTGGAGCAAAATCTGTGGCTCACTTGATGAAATTCCATCTGTTACAATGGGAAGTTGTAAAAGTAAAATTTTTAATGAATTCTAATATGACTTTAACAGTGCTTAATCTGCATCAAAAGACAGACCCAAAGGTGCAACAAGATTTTAAAGGTCAAGGTCACTACGACAAGGTCAAATCAAGGTCACACCATGATGCTGCACACCTTAAACCCCTAACCAATGTCCCTACCATCAACTTCCTACACCTTACGGTTTCCAAGATATAGCCCGGACAAGATTTTATAGGTGAAGGTCACTACAGCAAGGTCAAACATCAAATCAAGGTCATACCATGACGTTGCACACCTACACCCCCTAACCAATGTCCCTACCAAGCAAGGTCAAAGGTCAAATCAAGGTCACACCATGATGTTGCACACCTACACTCCCTAACCAATGTCCGTACCAAGTATCAACTTCGTACACCTTACAGTTTCCGAGATATAGCCCGGACAAGATTTTATAGGTCAAGGTCACTACAGCAAGGTCAAACATCAAATCAAGGTTCCACCATGACGTTGCACACCTACACCCCCTAACCAACGTCCCTACCAAGCATCAACTTCCTACACCTTACGGCTTCCGAAATATAGCCCGGACAAGATTTTATAGGTCAAGGTCACTACGGCAAGGTCAAAGGTCAGATCAAGGTCAGACCATGACATTGCACACCTACACCCTCTAACCAATGTCCCTAGTACGTATCAATTTCCTACACCTCACAGTTTCCGAGATATAGCGCCCAGACAAGATTTTATAGGTCAAGGTCACTATGGCAAGGTCAAAGGTGAATTCCTGGTCTGACCATGACGTTGACACCTACACCCCCTAACCAATGTCCCTACCAAGTATCAACTTCCTACACCTTACAGTTTCCGAGATATAACCCGGACAAGATTTTATAGGTCAAGGTCACTACACCAAGGTCAAATCAAGGTCAGACCATGATTGCACACCTACACCCCCTAACCAATGTCCCTACCAAGTATCAACTTCCTACACCTTATGGTTTCCAAGATATAGCCCGGACAAGATTTTCAAACTCAAGGTCACTACGGCAAGGTCAAAGGTCAAATCAAGGTCAGACCATGACGTTGCACACCTACACATCCTAACCAATGTCCCTACCAAGTATCAACTTCCTACACCTTAGGGTTTCTGAGATACAGCCCGGACAAACTTTTTCCCGCCGGCCGCCCATCTGGACACCATGGGTGAAAACAATACCCCGACAGCCCTTAAGGGCTGTGGGTTAAAAAGGGCTATCTATGAAGTGCACATCTTTATTGTGAAGATTTGACAGATGAAGGGATAGCCCTTGTGAGCTAAAAATAGAAGGAACTAGAAATAGGACGCCCTGTTGATAGTAGCTGCGACATATGAATAGAAACAGGATAGCATAGAACAACACACATTATCATGTGTAATGTCCACCCCATGAACCTTTTGCCAAAATTGTACAGTAGTCTTACAAGACCCTGTTTCATTTGTAAAATATATCAATGATGCTTAAATATTTATTAGTGTACATGTAAATTATTTCAGCTCCATGCCATTTTGCATTGGTTGGGTCAAAAATTTTGACGAAATCACTCTATCTTGCACGGTTAAGAAGATAGAAGCAAATTTCTGTTTTTCTATTTTTGGTAAAAATTTGAAAATTCAAAATGGCCGCCATTTTTGGGAAGACGAAAATTTTTTGAAAATTGCCAATGGGTCGAAAATTTTGACGAAATCGCTCTATCTCGCACGGTTAAGGAGATAGAAGCAAATTTGTGTTTTGCCATTTTTGGCAAAAATTCGAAAATTCAAAATGGCCGCCATTTTTGGGGAGGGGAAATTTTTTTGAAAATTGCAAAGATTACATCGCTTAGATACCCTGGGGGTCGAATATTTCGACGAAATCGCTCTATCTCGCACGGTTAAGGAGATAGAAGCAAATTTGTGTTTTGCCATTTTTGGCAAAAATTCCAAAATTCAAAAGGGCCGCCATTTTTGGGGAGGGGAAAATTTTTTGAAAATTGCAAGAGTACATTCCTTAGATACCCGTGGGTCGAAAATTTCGACGAAATCGCTCTATCTCGCGCGGTTTAGGAGATATGAGCACATTTGCCTTTTTCAGTATTCAAAATAGCCAATTACTCATTTATTTAATTAATTACTCACTCATCTATGAAGCAATAACCCCCAAAAGCAATCCCATACAAACTATTAACCCAATGAACCTCCATACCAAATTTCAGAAAGATAGGCTTAATAGCATTCCTTAAAATGTCTGGAAACCAAAGAGATACTCAAAAGTAGCAAAGTAGCTATTACTCAGTTAGCTATACAGCTATCATCACCAAAAGCAATCCCACACAAGCTATTAACCCAATAAACCTGCATGCCAAATTTGGTAAAGATAGGATAAGAACTGTTGCCTAAAATGTCTGGAAACCAAGTGGGACGGCGGACGGCGGAAAAAGCAAAAATAATATGTCCACCCCCCAGTGGGTGGACATAATTGCTGGTCGGAAGGTCACATGATTAGCTGACTGGAGATGATGTCAGTGGTCGCATTCTTTTGTGATACTCAACATGCAACTTTACAGTATTCTGACTGTCCACAAGAAATCCCACTACGGACAACATGGTGGTTGCGTGGTCGGCTGGGCTGGAGGTGGCTGGTAGACTGATGCCTTACAGCAGAGAAGTCGGTACCAGTGCACTCTGAAGATGGAAATCCTGGTCGGTTTTAGTTTTACTGGTCGACTGATGCTTTACAGCAGAGAAGTCGGTCCAGGAAACTAGTACTGGTATCTCCGTAGACGCGAGTACTGAAGAACGCAGTTGTGATGATGTCAGTGGTCGCGTTCTTTCGAGCTGACTGATGGACTGATGCTTGTTGCAGAGAAGTCTACCAGTGCGCTCTGAAGGTGAATATCCTGGTCGGTGCCAGTCTGACTTGAGCTTGCCGGTCGACTGATGCTTTACAGCAGTGAAGTCTGGACCAGTGTGCTCTGGAGAAGAAGATCATGGAGTTCTTCCAGATACTTAACCAGGAAACTTGAGATAGTGACCTGGCCATTCACAACCCCCACTACGAACAACAAAGCCGGGTCTGCAAGGGAGGGACTGGTATCACAGTAAACGTGAGTTCAAAAGAACGCACTTCATGCTCTTCTATTGGGAATTCCTTCTATTTATAGTTGTAAATACTTGAAAAGACTGACATTTTGTTTGTGAATTGTAGCGAGAGGTTACAGAAGGTACATTTACAAAATAAACACATATAATATTACCTTTAAAGCAGTATATCCAGTATTTCTAAATAATTTACAAATAAGATTGAAAATCCGTCATAATTCACACTTTTTCCTTCAAAATTCAAGAGATGTTGACAACACGTCTGCACAGTACACGTGCCAAACAAAAAAGATTCTATGACGTCAGCTTGTCTAGACAGGAAAGAAGTACGAGGCGCCATCTGGAGAGTGCACAGTACTGGGACTGGCCGGCCGGTGGCTACATAGGATGGCTTTTTCTGCTGTTTGGCTGGCCAGTCTGCGCTGACCGGATTAGCAACTGTCCATTGGATAGGATGTATTAACGCAATAAAATTGCAAATTTAATAAGTAAATTAAATTTTTATAAGTTAATACCCTATCCAATGGACAATAGCTTATCCGGTTGGCGCAGACCAGCCCGCCAAACGTCAGAAAAAGACGTCCTGTGTTTCCACCAGCAGACCGGTCCGTAGCACTTGTGCACTCGCCAGATGGCGTGTCGTACTTCCTTCTGTCTAGACAGCGTGACGTCATAGCATCTTTTTCGTTGTCTAAACCTATTAGCCCCTAGTAAATTGAAAAGAAGGGGGGGGGGGAGTAACAAGGTCGATTCTGACGGTTCAACCCTGGATAACCGGATGATGAGATTCGACCATAGCCTAAGGGTCCCTGACTTCAAAGTCTGACCAGGCTCGGCAGGGATTTTTTAGTATGAATATGAGTTCACATTTTGAGTCCCTAGTAACTTACCCGCCAACCAACTGGTAGTTATTCAGCTATTGTCCATTGGATAGGGTATTAACTTATAAAAATTTAATTTACTTATTAAATTTGCAATTTTATTGCGTTAATACATCCTATCCAATGGACAATAGCTGAATAACTACCGGTTGGTTGGCGGGTAAGTTACTAGGGACTCAAAATGTGAACTCATACTCATACTAAAAAATCCCTGCCGAGCCTGGTCAGACTTTGAAGTCAGGGACCCTTAGGCTATGGTCGAATCTCATCATCCGGTTATCCAGGGTTGAACCGTCAGAATCGACCTTGTTACTCCCCCCCCCTTCTTTTCACAGACCTGCTCTGAGGTGGAGGAGGAGAGGGATGAGTTCAGTCCCATAGCAATGACACCTCCCGAAGGAAGCACGTTCCATTTTTTTTTTTTTTTTTTTTTTTTTTTTTTAATAAAAACTTAACTGTATGTACACTATTTACATATTTACAAATCTCCTCTAGGCCCTGGATTATTGGTGGATCTGCTGAGCAGCCACTACAGGACCTAAGTGGTAGAGCTCTGAATCAGCCCATGCCACATCCTTCAGATAGAACTGAGTGAAGGTATTATGTGATCTCCAATGGCATGCTGATAAGATTTGTTCTAAGGAGACTCCCGACTGGAAGGCCTTAGAAGCGGCGAAAGCTCTAACATCATGAGCCTTGACTCGATGTAGGGTGTGAGCTTGATGATCAGAGCGCTCATAACATAGGATCACAGTTTGTTTGATCCATGAGGAGATAGTGGCAGGGGAGATGTCCTTGTCGAGACCCTTCTTGAAGGAGACAAAGACCAACTCCTTGTGCTGCCTGATATCTGAAGTCCTGTCCAAGTAATAGTGCAGGGCCCTGATTGGACAAAGGGATCTGTCAGACTTGAGGGATCTATCCAGAGTTGGAGCCAGGGCTGGTATGACCACTGGGGCTACACTTTCTGGACCCTCTTTGGCCAGCTGATTCTTAGAGAGAAAGCTGGGAGATGGAAACAGGGACACCTTAGACCAATCGGATTGGTGTCTGATGTTCTTGTGTTGCCATGCATGGATCTCACTCCTTCTTTTGCCTGAGCCCAGTGCCAAAAGGAAGACAGTTTTGAAGGTCAGATGCTTCAAAGATGCCTCCCTAAGAGGTTCGAAAGGAGCCTTTGTCAGCTGGTGCAGCACCAGGGAAAGGTTCCAAGAGGGTATTCCCCTCCGCCCTTTGGGTCTATCTCTGTGGAAACTTTCCAAGAGACGAGTGAGATTATCATCTTTGCTGATATTGACTGTTGTGCTACCTAGTTTATCAGCAATGGCAGACCTGTAACCATCAATGGTGCTGGGCTGTAACTTCCTGTCCTCAAAGAGGTGCATTAAGAAGTCAGCCACTGACTTCACAGGTGGTGACCTGAAGTCCACCTGATTAGTGTCGCACCACTTTGTAAAAATGGCCCACTTTGCCTCATAGACTGATCTGGTTGATCTTCTTTGAGGAGCTTCAATTCTTGCCGCCACTGCCTCAGAGAAGCCCTGTTCCTTAATCTTTGTGGCTCTAGGAGCCAGGCATGGAGATTTAGATTGGTCAGATTTCTGTGAGGGATCTGATTGAAGGGCTGAGTCAGCAGATTGGGCAGGTTGGGTAGGCTGAGAGGGACCTGGCTTGACATGGTCACCAAGTCCCAAAACCAGGGCATGTTGGGCCATCCCGGGGCAATGAGAATGAGTCTCTTGCACGGGGAGTTCAGTAGTTTCTCCACCACTTTGCCCAGTATGGCGGTCGGTGGGAAGGCGTATGCATCCAGATCCTCCCATGGCAGGGTGAGTGCATCCACTGCTACCGCCAAGGGGTCCGGAATTGGAGACACAAACTGGGGTAACTTGTGATTGAACCTCGTGGCAAACAAGTCTATCTGAGGTCGGTGCCACTTGCTGCATAGCTTCTGAAAGGAAGGAGGGACCATTCTGTTTGTATGGTTTGACCCAGCCTGGATAGTTTGTCTGCTATCACATTGAGGTGGCCTGGGATGTGTCGGGCCTTTAGAGTTACTTGCCTCTGGGAACACCAGGTCAAGATCCTCCAAAGTAGGGCACACAGGGGCCCCGACCGCATGCCTCCTTCCTTGTTTATGTAAGCCACCACTGTAGTGTTGTCCGTCGCTATCAGAATCATCTGGCCGGCACAGTGGCTCTGGAACTCTTTTAATGCTAGAAAGACTGCTTTGAGTTCCAGGCAGTTTATGTGTAACTTGCTCTCCGGAACCGACCAAGACCCTCTTGCAGTGAGCTCGTTTAAGTGAGCGCCCCACCCTTCTTTTGATGCATCTGTAAAGATTTGCAGAGCATGTTTTATGGGGTGTAATGGTTGACCTTGTAGCACATTGCTTTCCTCTAGCCACCATTGTAAATGTGGGTGGAGTGATTTTGGTAGAGGAATGATCTTCTCTAGAGATTCCGGCACCCTCCAATTGTTTTTGAGATGCCACTGTATGGGTCTCATGTGCAGTCGCCTAGGTGAACCTGCTTTTCTGTGGCTGTTAATAGACCTATTAGGGACATAAACTGCCGGACCGGGCAGGTCGGAAGTACTAACAGCTCTTGTATCTTCTCTTGAAGACTGTGCCAACGGTCCGGTGTCGGTCTGACCCGACCGGACCTGAGGTCGAACCGGTAGCCTACGAAGTCGAAGACTTGTTTGGGCTCCAGTTCTGATTTTTCCAAGTTCACCAACCAGCCCAAATCCTGGCACATTTTGACTAGGATCTGGGTGTGTTTGAGACAAGTTTGGTGGGATGTAGCTCTTACCAACCAGTCGTCTAGGTACTGGTGGATTCTTATACCCTTGTGAATGGCCATCAGTTTCACCTCCTTTGCTATCACAGTGAACTCCATAGGTGCTGTGGACAGACCAAAAGGCAGAGCTTTGAACTGGTATGTCCGACCCTGGACATGAAATCTGAGATATTTCCTGGAATGTTCCTGTATTGGTATATGGAAGTAGGCATCCTTGAAGTCTACTGAGGTTACCCACTCCCCTTGCTGGAGAGATGTCCTGGTGGTTTCCGGTGTCTCCATCTTGAATTTCTCCGTCTTTAGGAAAAGGTTCAGTTTGCTTAGATCCAAAATTGGCCTCCAGCTGTTGTTAGGTTTGGGTACTAAGAATAGTCGGTTGAAAAACCCTAGAGATGTTTGATTGTGGACCAATTCTACGGCGTTTTTGGCCATAAGCTGATGTAATGCCTCTAACAGGTAGCTGTTTCTGAGAGGATTGACATAACAGCTTACAACTGATGGGGACCTTGTAAGGTATGGCCGGAACCGGAAGGGGAGGGTGTAGCCCTCTCTCAAGATTTGAACCACCTTCGGTCCGGCGCCTAGGTACAACCAAGTTTCCCAAAAACTCTGAAGTCTTGCACCTACAGGCAGATCTGAAACAACATTTTGGGCACATGTTACAGGTTGGGCACAGAACAACTGAGTGACACACGAAACACCTTTCACAAATTTTAATGTTTGACTTTTGTACTGACAATCTGCTCTCCCGGGACTTACTTCTTTCTTTTGGGAATGCCCGGGAGCAGAAGTGACGCGATTGGCAACAGGCAAGTTTACATTTAAATTGTCTAAAGTCTGTTCTTGAGTGGTGTTTAGGGTCAGCAGTCTGGCCTGTAACTGATTTACAAAGTAACTGTCATTTGTAAGACTGCTGACCCTTGGCAGGTCGGGATGAAAAACTAGCACTCTTTCCCCGGCCTCTCTTAAACTGACGTCTGGCCTATCTTGTTTTCCCTCCGACCGACCTTCAAACTTCTTTTCTACCCTCTCATAGGGGTGGAAACGATTCTTGCCCCTGGCATAGGCAGCAGAAGATTGGTTTATGCTGTCATAATGGGAGATCTCCTCTTCTGCCCTTTTGATAACTGTATCCGGGAACAATGTTCCGAGTTGAAGTGGGGCTGACCTGAGAGCAGCAAGAGTGTCCGACTTAACCCCGTTCTTGATGTGGCTGAGATAGGAATCACGTCGGGCTAGGGTTACATTGCCCATAGTAACGAACACGAAGTCTGTCAAGTGTTCCATGGCTTTAGCAGCCGCCTGGGTGATGCTATTGTTAAAGTTCATAAGAAACTGTAGCTCATCGGACGCTTCTGAAACTTTCTTGGATGCTTTGCCCTTTGCCTCACCACGGATGGTTTTTAACTGTGCCTGCATCTCCTGCTGCACCTTAAATAGGCAGCGGTTAAAACTCGCGGACTGATTGCAGATTACAGAGGCTTCTCTTGCGCTCTTCTCCCACTTCCGGAGCATATTCTGTGAAATGCGACGTGAGGCCAGAGGGGTAGAGGTCATACCCACCTTCCTAGATATCCTGCCAAAACTACCATTAAGCTTCGTTGAACCAGTGTGCCAGCTGGTGACTGAAGATGTGTCCTTTTCCTGTCCGGGATAGAGCCCATAGCATTTGTTCTGTGACCGAGCCGGTTTAAGAAAACTGTCCATAGGTAAGTGTCCGGCCTCAGCAGTTCTGGAAGGGTATCCTTCTATCAATGTCATATTTAGTTTGTTCAGTTTCTTGCACAGCCACTCTTCTATTGGCATGTGTACGGACACCTTGTTAGGAACTGGAGCCTTGGGTCCTGCGAATGGGTTATCATCTGACGGGTTAGAGCTTTCCATGTCAGGAACGTGAGACCAGCCCATAAAGGAGCGGATGCCACTCATGGTCTCTCTGTACATTTGTTCCTCAGACGTCGGTTGCTCCGGTTCACCAAACTCTTGATCATCTGATAGTTCCCCTTCGTCTACAAACAGGGTAAGTGGGGGCTGATCTGACAATTCACTATCCGGTTGAGAGTCTACACTTGAAAAACTGTCTCTCCGACCAGTTTGCAGAAAGGGTGAATCCGGGCCAGTGACAGCAGAGGAACCTGGTCGGTCGGTGAGAGGTCGGGGAGTTGAAGGTCGGTCGGTGGGTGCCTTGCTGATTGAAAGCTGTCCGGTGACAGGAAGATCAGAGTCTGAAGATTGTTTGTCGGACATAGGCTTGCCGGTCGACTGGGGTTTAGAACCAACGTCTGGACCAGTGCGTCTTGATGAAGATGATCTAGCCTGGGGAGGATCCGGCTTAAGCTTACCGGCCGACTGATGCTGTGAAGCATATACGTCTGAGCCAGTGCGCTCTGAAGACACCAATTTTTGAGATTCCTGGCTAACTTGAAGCTTCCCGGCCGACCGCTGCAAGGCAGCATTAGTGTCTGGGCCAGTGTGCTTAACTTTTGAGATAGTTCCTTGTTGATCAGGAGGTTGAAAGAAGGGTTCTGTATCCTTAGCTATACCGGGCGGAGGAGAGTGTGAAGGGGTCACACGAACTTCTGAAGAGAATGTAGGCTGTAGGGACTTTGAAAGCAAAAGAGCTTCGAGTCTATTGAAACGCTCCGCCCATTTCTCATCCAACTGAGATATCTTGGAGTCAGTAGAGGAAGCAGTAAATTCCACAGATTTCTTGCCTTTGGTAGGAGCTTTATCCTTCTTTGGTTTCTTTTCCGGGAAGGGGGGGGCAGAAACTGTTTCTGCAACGTTAGAATCTCCAACAACCCCAATCACTGACACAGATTCAGGATCCACTAAAGCAACGTCATCTGAAGGGTTACTGTCCAAACGCTTAGCCTCCCTCTTCTCCTTCTTCAGTTTGTAGGAAGGTGTCGCAAGCTGGGTACGTTGTTCTGGGGTTAGGGAGTTGCAAATAGCACAATCCGTAGATTCTTTGTTAGCCACACAGGGTTCCTCTCCCTTCCCTTTGTTGCGACAACGTGCACAGTAAGCGTGGCCATCAAAGATGGCCATAGCGTGTCCACAACTGCCCCTCTTTTGACCCGGGGATGACATAATGATCTATACACTCTTAGCAACAATATAATATCCACAAACAAAGAAAAATTGCAGTTAACACTGATATTCCACAAAAAATATGGCTGCTGGAAAAATCCGTCCACACAAGTGTGCGCCAAACGAAAAAGATGCTATGACGTCACGCTGTCTAGACAGAAGGAAGTACGACACGCCATCTGGCGAGTGCACAAGTGCTACGGACCGGTCTGCTGGTGGAAACACAGGACGTCTTTTATTGACGTTTGGCGGGCCGGTCGGCGCCGACCGGATAAGCTATTGTCCATTGGATAGGATGTATTAACGCAATAAAAAATGTATGTAAAGACAAAATGATTTATGTGAGTTTGATTCCCACAAGTGACAATGCGGAGGGCCTGTCCAAATATGACCTTGGCCATAAATCTTGGGAAAAGTTATACGAACTTCAGCACATCAATCTACTAAGTTTATATCTTCCCAAGGAAGATGGTGTATCCCCAGACGCTGAATACATAACTCAACAGAGCATATTTTCAATCTTCCTGCAATGATAACTCTGAACCTATTTTCAAAGTATTTAAATGATTGATGATTGAATGTCAATTCCAAATTAATAATCCCAAAAGAGCATATCTGTTTCTATATTTGTTGACAAATAAAATATTATTTCTAACTCAACTCATCATACTTTTCAATCTTCCTGCAAAGGGTGACTCTGAACCTATTTTCAAAGTATTTAAATGATTCATAATCCCAAAAGCGCATATCTGTTTCTATATTTGTTCACAAATAAAATATTATTTAAAAATTATATATTATTTATATTATTATTTTGTTATATTATTTTTAGAATTTGCATTGTTTTTCAGTTATTCAGTTCCTCAATTCCTATATATGTGGTCCATATATATGCAACCTAAATATGTGACACAATCTCAGTTCTGACTCCCCTTTGTCTTATTAGATAATGAAGTAAACCCCATCTCCCAACCCCACCCCACCCCTCTCCCCTTCTCCACACCTCTCTCACTGTTACAGAAGATCTGCAACCCCACTGAAAAGTCTGGTTCTTTGTTTCTCATTTGATATCATTCAATACCTTTGTTTATTTAGTGTCACTCAATAGCTGGAGGTCCCAGAGGTGGATGGGGGGGTGGGACTACAAAGAGAGTGCTACAGCACAAATGGTAAACAAACAAAAGGGGTAATCAAATACAAAAAGCTCAGTTAATCTTATCACTAAAATAAAATCAAATATATAAATAAGGAATGTCCAACAGGAAAATTATATACCTCCAGAATTAAATATAAATTATCAAACCACAAGAACAGATTTATAATAATAATTCAGAATTGAGAATTTTAAGAATGTGATTATCAACTGAAATGAGTTAGTAACTGTAGGAACTGTGTCAAAATTAACTGAGGCAAACTGAATAAAACTGGGCTAGTTGAGGGTTAAAAATCCCCTATTTTTACTACATAAGGCTATAATTTCATTAATATTGGACTTATAGCTCACCAGAAAATAACAGTGTCCATTTTGCCTACTTGAATATGTTTAACCAGTTTCATTTTAAAAAGTTAAAAACTCAGCAAGCAGAGAGATAACACACAAAAATAAGTACTTAAAAGCCTAAGATAGCCATAACATTATTAATAAAAATTTAAATAGACAGGCACTTCCTTTGAAAAATTCAAAGATTTCAGCTCTATGACCCACATAGTTCGACAGTTACAGGGCTTTAAAGTGGTATAATATCCATAAACTGGGTCTCTGTGGGCATTTTACAATTGTTAAAGAGACCTTAGCAATTAAACTACAGAGCTGAAACTTTTTTGGGGACAAACATAACAAACAAAAATTATATATAATACAGTTTAAGACTTGTCACACTAAGCATTTCCAAATAACAGGGCAAAATACGGAAAAAAATGTCAAAAAAGGTCACTTGGGTGAGTGTTTATGGCCCTCATACACAGGTTAAATGTCTACTAAAAGCCTTGATTTTCGGCACATGTAGAAAGGACATAATAATGCATTCCCAGATGGGATTTCAGCTCCATCAATCACACAGTTTAACAGTCACAGGGCTTAAAGGTGGCAAAAAGTCCAAATATTGGGTCTCTGTGGGCCTTTTAGAGATCTCAATGTGGCCTTCAAATTAAAGCTTCAGATTTATAATCTGTCACATACTAAGATTATACATAGAATATATATCTAATAAAGTTTGAAACTTCTCAGACTTACCATTTCCAAGTTACAGAGCAAAATATGTGAAAAATGTCTTAAAAGGGTCACTCGGGTGGGTGTTTATGGTCCTCATACACAGTTTAAATGTCTACTTGAAGCCATGATTTTTGGCACATGTAAAAAGAACATAATAATGTATTCCCAGATGAGATTTCAGCCCTATCAGTCACATAGTTTAACAGTCACAGGGCTTAAAGGTGGCAAAAGTCCAAATACTGGGTCTTTGGTAGCCCGTCAGAGACCTCAATGTGGCCTTCAAATTAAAGCTTCAGACTTAAAATTTGTCACATACTAAGATTACACATAGAATATGTATCTAATACAGTTTGAAACTTCTCAGACTTACCATTTCCAAGTTACAGGGCAAAATATGTGAAAAATGTCTAAAAAGGGTCACTTGGGTGGGGATTTATGGTCCTCATACATGGGTTAAATGTCTATTAAAGGCCTAAATTTTGGAGTACATACAAGAAAAACATATTGATATATTCTCAGATGATATTTCACTTAGATGAGAGACATTGTTTGAAAGCTACAGTGCTTGAAGGTGGCAAAAAGTCCATAAATTGGGTCTCTGTGGGCAATTTTGAGACCTCAAGTCGGCCTAACAGGTAAACCTACAGCCTTTAAATTTTTCACAGACAAGGATTACATATAAGAGTTACACCCAGAGCAGTTTGAGACTCATCAGAATTACCACTTCCAAATTATAGGGCAAAATATGTTAAAAATCTAGGAAAAAAGTCCTAAGTGGGGTCTTTATGGGCCCCAAACACAATTTTCTCCTCAACTTAAAGTCTTGATTTTCGGCACATGTACTAAGAATATATTAATGTGTTCTCAGGTAAAATTTAAGCCAGATATGCCTCATAGTTTGTGACCTAGAGGGCTCTAAGTGGTCAAAACTGCAATTTCTGACCTTAAGGTGGCCATAAGTTCTTTATTATTGGGAGTTTAAGGTCATCTTAAAATAGGGATCTTCCTTTGGGCATCCTTAACATGTGTACCAAGTTTGAAAAAAAAATATTAATCCGTTTTTGAGTTATCGCGTCCACAAGGAAGTTTCTACGGCGGCGGCGGCGGCGGACCTGAATCCAATATATCCCCGACTTTCGTCTGGGGATATAATAAATACAAGCTTTACTGTGTTTTTGTATCTAAAGATTTTAAAGGAAAAAGTCAAATCAAGGTTACCCAATGATGTTGCTCACCTGCACCCTGTATCCAATATCCCTACCAAGTAAACTTGCAGTTTCTGAGATATAGCCAAGACAAACTTTTAAAGGTCAAGGTCACTACAGCATGGTTAAACGAAGGTCACACCAAGACATTGCATACTTTATCCCTCCACCAATGTCCCTACAAGTATCAAATTCCTACATTTTACAGTTTCCAGGATATATGGATTATGGACACAATTTTAAAGGTTGGGGTCACTATGGCAAGGTTAAAGGTTAAATGAAGTAGCACAATGATACTGCAGAACTACATGGCTCAACCAATGTCCTTCCCCACCCAAGTAGTAATTCCCATACCTCATGATTTCTGAGATATAGCCCATGCAAAAATTATTTTTCCTCACCTGTCCACCCACCCAACCAGCCAGAGGCCATGGATGAAAACAACACCCACATGTCCTATTAAGGCTGTGGGTAAAATACTGACAGAATAGTGCCTTTAAAATGCTACAAAAGACTGCTGTAATTGAAAAATCTTACCTCTTGTTCACTTCTTGTGGCATTAACCATCCGAACACTATTCAACTTTTCATAATGTTCTATTATTGGTCGAGTACTAGAATGGTATGTTGCCATCCTACATAAAGAAAAAAAATGAAAATTTTAACTAGACTAAGGACGCATCTGTGGCCAGATGCTGGATGTATCCACCGACAAAGGCCAACTAACATAGTTTAGAAGATAAACAGCATTTTTCGTTAATAAGCAAGCTGAAAGCACTTTTAAGTTAGGTTACCCTTATTTGACCCTGTAGCAGGGGCCCAAGGTGAAGTCTGACCTGATCAAAAGATTCGCAGCCCATGATTTCCTATAAGTCGTTTTCACATTGCAAACCTCTAGGACCAATAATAAGCAGGAGGGGCCCAAGGTCAAATGTGACCACATGAAAAGATTTGCAGCCCATGACTTCCTATAAGTTGTTTTCATATTAATGAGTTATTTGAGAAATACTGGCTATCTGCAATACTTCTGCAATAATTCGCATTTACTCATTTTGAGTAGGTGAATAATTAGCTACGGGTCTGAAACTTTACCAAGTGAAAGCTCTCTCAAAAGTAGGCGAATGAGTTATTTGAGAAAAATTGGCTACCTACAATACTTTTAGAGATAATTCGAATTTACTCATTTTCAGTAGGTGAGTAATTACCTACGGGTCTGGAGCTTCACCACATGAAAGCTGTCCCAAAAGTAGATGAATGAGTTATTTGATAAAAATTGGATATCTGCAATACTTTTAGAGATAATTAGTATTTACTCATTTTGAGTAGGTGAATAATTAGCTACAGGTCTGAAACTTCAGCAAGTGAAAGGTCTCCCAAAAGTAGGTGAAGGAGTTATTTGACAAAAAATTGGCTATCTGGAATACTTTTAGAGATAATTTGCATTTACTCATTTTCAGTAGGTGAGTAATTACCTACGGGTCTGAAACTTCACCAAGTGAAAGCTCTCCCAAAAGTAGGTGAAGGAGTTATTTGAGAAAAATTGGCTATCTGCAATACCTTTAGAGATAATTCGCATTTACTCATTTTGAGTAGGTGAATAATTAGCTACAGGTCTGAAACTTCACCAAGTGAAAGGTCTCCCAAAAGTAGGTGAAGGAGTTATTTGACAAAAATTGGCTATCCGGAATACTTTTAGAGATAATTTGCATTTACTCATTTTGAGTAGGTGAATAATTAGCTATGGGTCTGAAACTTCACCATGTGAAAGCTCTCCCAAAAGTAGATGAATGAGTTATTTGATAAAAATTGGATATCTGCAATACTTTTAGAGATAATTGGCATTTACTCATTTTGAGTAGGTGAATAATTAGCTACAGGTCTGAAACTTCACCAAGTGAAAGGTCTCCCAAAAGTAGGTGAAGGAGTTATTTGACAAAAATTGGTTATCTGGAATACTTTTAGAGATAATTTGCATTTACTCATTTTCAGTAGGTGAGTAATTAGCTATGGGTCTGAAACTTCACCAAGTGAAAGCTCTCCCAAAAGTAGGTGAATGAGTTATTTAAGAAACATTTGCTATCTGCAATACTTTTAGAGAAAATGCAGAATTACTCATTTTTAGTAGGCAAGTAATTTAGCCACAGGCCTAATTTAGACATAAAGCCTACCAATAGAATACTGTGGTGCACCCTCTAATATACCTTGCAAACTTGAGAAGGCTAGCTATAATATTTTTTTCGATAGAGCGGTAATGGTGAAATCTCACTACACACTGCGGCTATCCAGTGGATACAATGATTTACTCAACAGTGAAAACCTGAAAGTAGATATTGGTAAGCTATGCCATGACATAGAGGTCTGCAATTTCACTCTGTTATAGCTGACCAAAAATTATGTGAATAACATATTTAAACAAAATACTGTAAATGTAATAGTTTTCACGTTATAACTGATTTACTCAACAGTGATAACCTCAAAGTAGCTATTACTCAGCTATGCAATGAGCTACATGTCTGAATTTTTTCTATGTTATAGCTGACCCAAAATTAGGTGAACAACATATTTAAGCAAAATACTGTAAATGCAATAGTTTTCAAGTTACAACTGATTTACTCAATAGTGAGAACCTGAAAATAGCTATTGCTCGGCTATGCCATGAGCTATAAGTCTGTAATTTCACGACGTTATAGCTGACCCAAAAGTAGGTGAACAACATATTTTAACAAAATACTCCAAATGCACTATTTTTCAAGTTACAAGTCATTTACTCAACAGTCAGTACCTGAAAATAGCTATTGCTCAGTTGTGCCATGAGCTACAGGTCTGTAATTTCACTATGTTATAGCTGACCCAAAAGTAGCTGAATAACATATTTACACAAATTTCTGTAAATGCAATAGTTTTCCAATTACAACTGATTTACTCAACAGTGTGAACTTCAAAGTAGCTATTACTCAGCTATGCAATGAGCCACAGGTCTGGAACTTCACTATGTTATAGCTGACTCCGAAATAGGTGAATAACATATTGAAACAAAATACTCTAAATGTAATACTTTTGAAGTTATAAGTAATTTACTCAACAGTGATAACCTAAAAGTAGCTATTACTCAGCTATGCCATGAGCTACAGGTCTGAAATTTTACTATGTAATAGCTGACCCAAAAATAGCTGAATAACATATTGAAACAAAATACTCTAAATGCAATAGTTTTCAAGTTACAAGTGATTTTACTGATGATGGAAGTTGCTGAAAAGCCCAAAAGTAGCTATTACTCACTTAGCTATTGAGACAGACACCCAAGTTACTCACCATGTTGTAGCTATGAAAAAAGTACCTGAATAACATATTTTAACAAAATGCTCTAAATGCAACACTTTTCAAGTTATAAGTGATTTAGTGCATGATTTCATGAATTTTAATGCATTTTAGACATTTTTGTCTACCAGAGGCCTAATTTAGACATAAAGCCTACCAAAAAGATAGGGTGGCGAGTCCTCTAGCATACCAAGCCACCTGCCAAATATGAAAGAAATCTGGAAAGAAATGTGGACTGTAGGTCGCTAACAAGCAATATTCTACATTTTAGTCTACCACAGGCCTAATTTAGACATAAAGCCTACCAAAAAGATAGGGTGGCGAGTCCTCTACCATATCAAGCCACCTGCCAAATATGAAAGAAATCCGGAAAGAAATGTGGACTGTAGGTTGCTAACAAGAAATCTCTGCGGACGCGGACGACGACGATGATGAATCCATAGTATCCCCGCTTCGCGTCGGGGATACAATTAGTTAAATGTAGATTTTATAAGCTACAAGCTTACTCCTCTTGTATGGGGAGATTAAGCACTATAAAAGTCCAATTAGAACTAGAAAAAGGTTTTTGCTACAGGGTGTATCCTGTCATGGAAAACTTGGAAAAGTCATGGAATTCAATTATTTTTTTCCAGGCCTGGAAAAGTCATGGAAACTAACTCCAGGTTTTGGAAAAATTCATAAAAAGTCATGGAAATTTAAATGCATCCTTTCCAAAATGGCGTTGTTCCTTTCTTTCATCAACCATTTCAATACAAGGATACGTTTATGTAATCAGATTAAATTTTGGTGTCTTCCACATCTTTCTGTACTGTGACTGGAACCTTGTTATTGGTTCTCAAAGGCAAAACCAGCGGGAGCTTGTGGTCTCGGCGGGAGCTCGTGACCTTGGTACATGTCTCTTTCATGCCACGAAGCATGTAAAAGGTGCCTAATTTTAAAGCTTCGATCATGGAGAATTCATGAAAAAGTCATGGAAAAAATACTGAAATTTAGTGGATACACCCTGTTGCTAACAAAAACGAGCGGCCCGGATGGAGACTTGAGTTAATAAAGCTGTACTAGTTGTGGTACGAGACTGTAAGGAGAAGGTAAGCTTTACTGTGTTTTGTATCTAATGGAAAAGTGCATTATCTAAAAACTATATCAGCTGCAGTATTATACTATAAGCAGAATGTGAGCTTTATTGTGTTTTGTACAGTGGTAATTTTTATGAAAAGAATATATCATTTTTGCTGTAAATTTGGGATCGTAAATTTTTTCCAGGAGATATTCAATCCTAGATTTATTATGATAAAGATACAGTGTAGTAAACTATAATTGGTTATAGATAGGGACATTCATATGTTGTATATCTTTGAGGCATTTTATGCCGCTGAAAATTCACTGCTATTTAATATTTTTATAAGATAAATATGCTTAAGATAACTGTATTTGTGAAACCCCTTATTGTTCCATTGTAAAAAAAATACACAAAGTCATGTTGTCAGATGTTATTGTTAACATTTTTAATTCACACATGACTCTGTATATGAATATCATGAAACCCCAAGGTTTTTACATATTATTAAGGCTTTTTCCATTCTCTCAAAACAGACAAGGCATTCATTCCACAAGGCTCTTCTTCCACGAACCTAAAGATAAAAATCCTGGTTTTAATTGTTTACCCCCAAAAAGATTTACTGTATGCATATCCCTTAATGAAGGGAAATGAATACATCTTGATATCCCTTATCAACTTTCAATGTGCAGACACACACACACGCACGCACGCACGCACACACAGACATCATTTCATAATCTCCCTCCCGGGCTAAAGCCCGGCGGAAGATAAAAAGTAGATGAACAACTTATTTGAGAGAAATTGTGTAGCTGCAATACTTTTGAAGATATAAGGCATTTACTCATTATGGTTATCATTAAAAATTGACAAAGTATCTATTTCTCACTTAGTTATGGAGATACACTTCCAAACTAGTGACCATGTTGTAGCTGTGGAGATAGTAGCTGAACAACATATTGGAACAAAATTGTGTAGCTGCAATACTTTTGAAGATATAAGCCATTTACTCATTATGGTTATCATCAAAGTAGCTATTACTCAGCTATGGAGTTACAGCTGTGAAAATTCACAATACAGTATATCCAAAAGATAGGTGAACAACATATTCGACAAAAATCCTCTATATTCAATAGTTTTTGAGTTATAAGTGACTTGCTCAATGGTCAAATGTTAAACTTAGTATAGCTATTACTCAGTTAGCTATGGTGCTACACCTGGGACACCTCACCATGATATAGTACATGAAGGAGTTGTTGAACAACATATTTCAGGCCAATATTGTAAGTAACAGTTACAAAGACAAAATCAATTTACTCATTTTGCTCATTGTTAATAACAGAAAATAGCTATTACTCACTTAGCTATGAAGATAGAACCCTAAAAATGGTACCATCTTGTAGGCATGGAGAAAGTAGCTGAACAACGTATTTTACAGAAACACTCTAAATGCAGTCGGTTTGGAGTTATGAGCACTTTACTCAAAATAGCCACAATTGCTATTACTCACTTAGCTATGGTCCTAGGTGTGAAATAACAGCATCAAATGAAAGGACATAAGCAATAAGGTCATAAAAAACATTGAAAAGGCCAAGGAGAAACAACCAGTGTGATGTACAGCCCTTTATAAAAGCGTGACACACACTCAATAGCATTTACTCATTTTCAGTAGGTGAGTAATAAGCTACGAGTCTGAAACTTCACCATGTGAAAGGTCTCCCAAAAGTAGATGAATGACTTAAAAAGTAGATGAACAACTTCTTTGAGAGAAATTGTGTAGCTGCAATACTTTTGAAGATATAAGGCATTTACTCATTATGGTTATCATTAAAAATTGACAAAGTAGCTATTACTCACTTAGCTATGGAGATACACTTCCAAACTAGTGACCATGTTGTAGCTGTGGAGATAGTAGCTGAACAACATATTGGAACAAAATTGTGTAGCTGCAATACTTTTGAAGATATGAGCCATTTACTCATTATGGTTATCATCAAAGTAGCTATTACTCAGTTAGCTATGGAGTTACAGCTGTGAAAATTCACAATACAGTATATCCAAAAGATAGGTGAACAACATATTCGACAAAAATCCTCTATATTCAATAGTTTTTTAGTTATAAGTGACTTGCTCAATGGTCAAATGTTAAACTTAGTATAGCTATTACTCAGTTAGCTATGGTGCTACACCTTGGACACCTCACCATGATATAGTACATGAAGGAGTTGTCGAACAACGTATTTCAGGCCAATATTGTAAGTAACAGTTACAAAGACAAAATCAATTTACTCATTTTGCTCATTGTTAATAACAGAAAATAGCTATTACTCACTTAGCTATGAAGATAGAACCCTAAAAATGGTACCATCTTGTAGGCATGGAGAAAGTAGCTGAACAACGTATTTTACAGAAACACTCTAAATGCAGTCGTTTTGGAGTTATGAGCACTTTACTCAAAGTAGCCACCATTGCTATTACTCACTTAGCTATGGTCCTAGGTGTGAAATAACAGCATCAAATGAAAGGACATAAGCAATAAGGTCATAAAAAACATTGAAAAGGCCAAGGAGAAACAACCAGTGTGATGTACAGCCCTTTATAAAAGCGTGACACACACTCAATAACACACGAACACACGCACGGAATGCGTTTTATAATCTCCCGCCCGGTCGGCGGGAGATAATGAATGAGTTATTTGAGAAAAATTGGCTATCTGCAATACTTTTAAGACATAATTTGCATTTACTCATTTTGAGTAAGTGAGTAATTATCTACGGGTCTGAAACTTCACCATGTGAAAGCTCTCCCAAAAGTAGATGAATGAGTTATTTGATAAAAATTGGGTATCCGCAATAGTTTTTGAGATAATTAGCATTTACTCATTTTGAGTAGGTGAGTAATTAGCTACGGGTCTGAAACTTCACCGAGTGAAAGCTCTTTGGGATAGCTGCTCTGCAGAGATACCCTGAAGATCAAAAATTTCGTCGAAATCGTTCTATGTAGCACGGTTTTCGAGATATTAGGATTTTTGTGTTTTGCAACTTTTGCGCCAAAATTCGAAAATTCAAAATGGCCGCCATTTTTGGCAAGATAATTTTTTTTGAAAATTGGCATGGCTACTCTGCAGAGATAGCCTGTGGGTCAAAAATTTCGTCAAAATCGCTCTATCTAGCACGGTTTTCGAGATATAAGCATTTTTATGTTTTGCAATTTTGCGAAAAATTCGAAAATTCAAAATGGCGGCCATTTTTTGCGAGAAAATTTTTTTTTGAAAATTGGCATGGCTTCTCTGCAGAGATACCCTCTGGGTCAAAAATTTCGTCGAAATCACTCTATCTAGCACGGTTTTCGAGATATTGGCATTTTTGTGTTTTGCAACTTTTGCGCCAAAATTCGAAAATTCAAAATGGCCGCCATTTTTGGCAAGATAACTTTTTTTGAAAATTGGCATGGCTACTCTGCAGAGATACCCTGTGGGTCAAAAATTTCGTCAAAATCGCTCTATCTAGCACGGTTTTCGAGATATAAGCATTTTTATGTTTTGCAATTTTGCGAAAAATTCGAAAATTCAAACTGGCGGCCATTTTTTGCGAGAAAATTTTTTTTGAAAATTGGCATGGCTACTCTGCAGAGATACCCTCTGGGTCAAAAATTTCGCCGAAATCGCTCTATCTAGCACGGTTTTCGAGATATAAGCATTTTTATGTTTTGCAATTTTTACGAAAAATTCGAAAATTCAAAATGGCCGCCATTTTTGGCGAGACAAAATTTTTTTTAAAATTGGGAAAACTACTCCGCAGAGATACCCTATGGGTCCAAAATTTCGTCGAAATCGCTCTATCTAGCACGGTTTTCGAGATATAAGCATTTTTGTGTTTTCCTTATTTGGAAAATTCATAATGATTAATTAATCATTAATTACTCGGCCATTTCTTAACGAATCAAACCCAAAATCTAATGATTTCCAGATTTTAATAGAATGAATGTATTTGCCAAGTTTCAGGTGAATTGATAAAATTCCTTTCAAGTTATCATCCGGACAAGCTTCCCCATCGAAAAAAGACATTTTTGGTCATGTGACCTCTCTGATTGGTTGAAATGTCACTGCAGCATATTCAAAAAAATTCCCCAAGGCTACTGCCTAAACCTGCCAAATTTGAAAAGAATCCGCCTAACGGTTACAGAGTTATAAGGAAAACAAAATGCGGAGCCGGCGGAGCCGCCGGAGCCTGAAGGTCTCCCATACACAAACAAGCGTCCCGCAAGGGACGCTTAATTCTTCTGATGTGTTGTGAGAAGAAGGACCCAAAATAGGTTTATCATGGCCGACAGGCGACAAAACAGTTACAGAGGCAGGATCCACTAGAAAATCACGTTCTTTTTGCTTTTCTTTTCTAAGTTTATGTGTGGGAGTTGCTAGTTGAATAACTTGTTCAGGGGTCAACAACTCGCAATACTCACATGGCAGTTTCTTAATGCACGGGTTCTCGCCTAGATTCTTGTCCCTGCATCGTGCACATCTGGAATGTTTATCAAAAGAAGCCATAACATGGCCGCGAGCTCCCTTATGTTGTCCAAGTGATGCCATGACTATTACACAATCAATGACAACACCAAGATGGATTACAAATGAACTTAAAGAAATATCCACAACTTTTAAAAGAGTTTCCAAAAAATACAACTTTCAAATCGCGCCAAACAAAAAAAATGCTATGATGTCACGTCCCTCTGGCGAATGAAGCATGAATTAGGCCACCTGGCGAGTGGATGGTAGTGTACCGGTTCTGCCGGAGGTGAAACTCGGGATGTCTTTTTCTGGCGTTTGGCGGGACCAGCTGGCACCGGAGTATAGCTATCGTCTGTTAGGTAAGATGTATTAACGCAATAAAATGGTAAATTTGAGACCTGTGGGTGAACCATAGAAACGTCCTTGAGGTTGGGTGTATGGGGATGTGAAGGTATGCATTTGAGAGGTCTATTGAGGACACCCATTCCCCAGGAACCAGAGTAGCCCTGATGGACTCTGGTGTTTTCAATTTGATTTTTTTTCTATTTTTAAACAAGCATTCTGACGCATGCATTTATCTCCTGCCGTATAAATTAGATGTCCTAAAGATAGTGGAATATAAATTTTCCTGCGAGATGGAGGCACATGTAGAAGTGACAAGTTTAATGTTTGATTGCAATACTTTTAAAGACAAAAGGCATTTACTCATTTTAGTAGCTATTACTTTGCCATCCAAAGAGCTACAGTTCTGCCACTTCATTATGCAGATCAACTCAAAGTAGGGAAGCACGTCTTTAGAAGAAATAGCCTATCTGTACTACTTTTAGAGATACAAGACATTTACTTATTTTAGTGGCTATTACTCTGCCATCTAAAGAGCTACAGTTCTGCAACTTCACTATGTGGTAGATCACCCAAAAGTAGGTGAATGACTTATTTAGAAGAAATTGCCCACCTGTAATACTTTTAGAGACTAGACCAAGGATGCATCTGTGGCCAGATGCAAAATGTATCCACCGGCAAAGGCAAAAGTAGCTATAACTCAGCTATGGCACGAGCTAGAGGTCTGAAAAGCATGTTATAGCTGACCCAAAAGTAGGTGAATAACATATTTGCACAAAATTCTCTAAATGCAATAGTTTTCAAGTTACAAGTGATTTTACTCATGATGGAAGTTAGTGAAAAGCCCAAAAGTAGCTATTACTCACTTAGCTATTCAGATAGACACCCAAGTTACTCACCATGTTGTTGCTATGGAAAAAGTAGGTGAATGACATATTTTAACAAAATGCTCTAAATGTAAAACTTTTCAAGTTATAAATGATTTAGTGTTGAGTAAGAACTTCAAAGTAGCTATTACTCCGCTATGCAATGAGCCACAGGTCTGGAATTTTACTATGTTATAGCTGCCTCAAAATAGGTGAATAACATACTGAAACTAAATAATGTAAATGCAAAAGTTTTCAAGTTATAAGTGATTTACCCAACAGTGATAACCTAAAAGTAGTTATTATTCAGCTATGCCATGAGCTACAGGTCTGAAATTTTACTATGTTATAGCTGACCCAAAAGTAGCTGCATAACATATTTGCACAAAGTGCTCTAAATGCAGTACTTTTCAAGTTATAATTGATTTAGTGCATGATTTAATTAATTTTAATGTATTCAAATTTATTTTAAAAATTCATAAAAAAACTTAAGCATGTGAAACTTCTCCAAAATGTAGGTGAATGAGTTATTTGAGAAATACTGGCTATCTGCAATACTTTTAGTGATAATAGGCATTTACTTATTTTGAGTAGGTGAGTAATTAGCTACAGGTCTGAAACTTCACCAAGTGAAAGCTGTCCCAAAAGTAGGTGAATGACTTATTTGAGAAAAATTGGCTATCTGCAATACTTTTAGAGATAATTAGCATTTACTCATTTTGAGTAGGTGAGTAATTACCTACGGGTCTGGAACTTCACCATGTGAAGGCTATCCGCAATACTTCTAGGGATAATTAGCATTTACTCATTTTGAGTAGGTGAATAATTAGCTACGGGTCTGAAACTTCACCAAGTGATGGCTCTCCCAATAGTAGATGAATGAGTTATTTGAGAAAAATTGGCTATCTGCAATACTTTTAGAGATAATTAGCATTTACTCATTTTGAGCAGGTGAGTAATTAGCTATGGGGCTGAAACTTCACCATGTGAAAGCTCTCCCAAAAGTAGGTGAATGAGTTATTTGAGAAAAATTGGCTATCTGCAATACTTTTAGAGATAATTAGCATTTACTCATTTTGAGTAGGTGAGTAATTACCTACGGGTCTGGAACTTCACCATGTGAAGGCTAACCGCAATACTTCTAGGAATAATTAGCATTTACTCATTTGAGTAGGTGAATAATTAGCTACGGGTCTGAAACTTCACCAAGTGATGGCTCTCCCAATAGTAGATGAATGAGTTATTTGAGAAAAATTGGCTATCTGCAATACTTTTAGAGATAATTAGCATTTACTCATTTTGAGCAGGTGAGTAATTAGCTATGGGGCTGAAACTTCACCATGTGAAAGCTCTCCCAAAAGTAGGTGAATGAGTTATTTGAGACAAGAGGAGAGTGCCCGTGAACGGGCACTGTGTCAGCTGACTGAATGTTTTTGATTTGTGATGGTGATAATGAGAGGAAAGCATAATTATCAGGGAAAGGGCTGTACAGAAATACAGTAAATGGTAACTGAACAGCATGTTCGAAAGATATTCCGAAGCTGACAGAAGAAAAGGACAAAAAAGTTGTGCCCTGCAAATGGTATTATGAAATAAAGTAACAAGGTAATTGTTTAAGTGTAAAAAGTAGGTTAAAAATATTTAAAGAAATACTATAAATGCAATATCCTCGTTCGACCATGAAGAAGGGGTCCAAAGGTCAAATCTGACCATACCAAAAGATTCCCAGCCAAAGAATTTAGGATGGTTTACCATCCCAAACCTCTCGGACCAATAATAAGTGAGTCATAGGCACTTTTTAAGTTTGGCTATCCTTGTTTGACCTTGAAGGAGGGGGTCCAAGGTCAAATCCGACCACACAAAAAAATTCCCAGCCCATGATTTCCTGTAGCTTGTTTACCATCCCAAACTTGTAGGACCAATAATAAGCGAGTTCTAAGCAATTGTAAGTTTGGCTATCCTCAATTGACCTTGAAGGAGGGGTCCCAGGTCAAATCTGACCACACCAAAAGAATTCCAGCCCATGATTTCCTATATGTTGGTTTACCATCCCAAACCTCCAAGACCAATAATATGCGAGTTATAAGCACTTTAAGTTTGGCTATCTTCGTTTGACCTGGAAGGAGGGGTCTAAGGTCAAATCCGACCACACCAAAAGATTCCCAGCCCATGATTTTCTATAGGTTGGTTTTCCATTCGAAACCTCTAGGACCAATAATAAGTGAGTTATAAGCACTTTTAAGTTTGGCTATCCTCATTTGACCTTGAAGGAGGGGTCCAAGGTGAAATCCGACCACACCAAAAAATTCCCAGCTCATGATTTTCTATAGGTTGGTTTTCATTCCAACCTCTAGGACCAATAATAAGCGAGTTATAAGCACTTTTATGTTTGGCTATCCTCATTTGACCTTGAAGGAGGGTTCCAAGATCAAATCAGACCATATTAATAGATTCCCAGCCCATGATTTCCTACAGGTTGGATACAATGATTTACTCAACAGTGAGAACCTGAAAGAAGCTATTGCTCAGCTATGCCATGACATAGAGGTCTGCAATTTCACTATGTTATAGCTGACCAAAAATTATGTGAATAATATATTTAAACAAAATACTCTAAATGTAATAATTTTCAAGTTACAACTGATTTACTCAAGAGTGAGAACCTCAAAGTAACTATTACTCAGCTATGCAATGAGCTACATGTCTGAATTTTTGCACTGTTATAGCTGACCTAAAAGTAGGTGAACAACATATTTAAGCAAAATACTGTAAATGCAATAGTTTTCAAGTTACAACTGATTTACTCAATAGTGAGAACCTGAAAATAGCTATTGCTCCACTATGCCATGAGCTATAGGTCTGTAATTTCACTATGTTATAGCTAACCCCAAAGTAGGTGAACAATGTATTTCAACAAAATACTCCAAATGCAATATTTTTCAAGTTATAGCTGATTTACTCAACAGTCAGTGCCTGAGAATAGCTATTGCTCAGTTGTGCCATGAGCTACAGGTCTGTAATTTCACTATGTTATAGCTGACCCAAAAGTAGCTGAATAACATATTTGCACAAATTTCTGTAAAGGTAATAGTTTTCCAATTACAACTGATTTACTCAACAGTGAGAACTTCAAAGTAGCTATTACTCAGCTATGCAATGAGTCACAGGTCTGGAACTTCACTATGTTATAGCTGACCCCAAAATAGGTGAATAACATATTGCAACAAAATACTCTAAATGCAATAGTTTTCAAGTTATAAGTGATTTACTCAACAGTGATAACCTAAAAGTAGCTATTACTCAGCTATGCCATGAGCTACAGGTCTGAAATTTTACTATGTTATAGCTGACCCAAAAGTAGCTGAATAACATATTTATACTAAATTCTCTAAATGCAATAGTTTTCAAATTACAAGTGATTTACTCAACATTGAGAACTTCAAAGTAGCTATTACTCAGCTATGCAATGAGTCACAGGTCTGGAACTTCACTATGTTATAGCTGACCCCAAAATAGGTGAATAACATATTGAAACAAAATACTCTAAATGCAATAATTTCCAAGTTATAAGCGATTTACTCAACAGTGATAACCTAAAAGTAGCTATTACTCAGCTATGCCATGAGCTACAGGTCTGAAATTTTACTATGTTATAGCTGACCCAAAAGTAGGTGAACAGCATATTAAGCAAAATACTGTAAATGCAATTGTTTTCAAGTTACAACTGATTTACTCAATAGTGATGACCTAAAAGTAGCTATTACTCAGCTATGCCATGAGCTACAGGTCTGAAATTTTACTATGTTATAGCTGACCCAAAAGTAGCTGAATAACATATTTATACTAAATTCTCTAAATGCAATAGTTTTGCAATTACAACTGATTTACTCAATAGTGAGAACCTCAAAGTAGTTATTACTCAGCTATGCAATGAGCTACAGGTCTGAAATTTTACTATGTTATAGCTGACCCAAAAGTAGGTGAACAACATATTTAAGCAAAATACTGTAAATGCAATAGTTTTCAAGTTATAACTGATTTACTCAATAGTGATGACCTAAAAGTAGCTATTACTCAGCTATGCCATGAGCTACAGGTCTGAAATTTTACTATGTTATAGCTGACCCAAAAGTAGCTGAATAACATATTTATACGAAATTCTCTAAATGCAATAGTTTTCCAATTACAACCGATTTACTCAATAGTGAGAACTTCAAAGTAGCTATTACTCAGCTATGCAATGAGCCACAGATCTGAAACTTCACTATGTTATAGCTGATCCCAAAATAGGTGAATAACATATTGAAACAAAATACTCTAAATGCAATAGTTTCCAAGTTATAAGCGATTTACTCAACAGTGATAACCTAAAAGTAGCTATTACTCAGCTATGCCATGAGCTACAGGTCTGAAATTTTACTATGTTATAGCTGACCCAAAAGTAGCTGAATAACATATTTATACGAAATTCTCTAAATGCAATAGTTTTGAAGTTATAAGCGATTTACTCAACAGTGATAACCTAAAAGTAGCTATTACTCAGCTATGCCATGAGCTACAGGTCTAAAATTTTACTATGTTATAGCTGACCCAAAAGTAGCTGAATAACATATTTATACGAAATTCTCTAAATGCAATAGTTTTTAAGTTACAAGTGATTCTACTCATGATGGAAGTTACTGAAAAGCCCAAAAGTAGCTATTACTCACTTAGCTATTGAGACAGGCACCCAACTTACTCACCATATTGTAGCTATGAAAAAAGTAGCTGAATAACATATTTTAACAAAATGCTCTAAATGCAACACTTTTCAAGTTATAAATGATTTTGTGCATGATTTCATGAATTTTAATGCATTAAAAATTATTAAAAAAATTTATTAAAAAAAAAGTAAGACAGATCCAGGTCTCATACTCACACAAGAGAATCTACCTCTGGCCTAGTACATATATGCAAGATATGAGAGAAATCCCTGCAATAGTCACTGAGAAAATTGTGATTAAGTGTTGAAATTTTCACACTTTTGGTGGGGGTACCCCCTTGTAATGTCTCTAGCAAACAGACGAACAGACAGATTTGCATGCCTTGAACAATTTTTCATCCTCGATAGATAAGGTATCTTTTAAAAAAAACAGCAAGTCTCTAGGCCTTGTAGTTTTGGAGGAGAAGTTGTTCACGCGTACGCCCACGCCGCAGAGTGACGACATAATGTCAGCTGACTGACAGTCAGTCACATAAAAAATTGGCTATCTGCAATACTTTTAGAGATAATTAGCATTTACTCATTTTGAGCAGGTGAGTAATTAGCTATGGGTCTGAAACTTCACCAAGTGAAAGCTCTCCTAAAAGTAGGTGAATGAGTTATTTGACAAAAATGGCTATCTGCAATCCTTTTAGAGATAATTTGCATTTACTCATTTTGAGTAGGTGAGTAATTAGCTACAGGTCTGAAACTTCACCAAGTGAAAGCTCTCCCAAAAGTAGGTGAATGAGTTATATGAGAAAAATTGGCTATCCGCAATACTTTTAGAGATAATTAGCATTTACTCATTTTGAGTAGGTGAACAATTAGCTACGGGTCTGAAACTTCACCAAGTGAAAGCTCTCCCAATAGTAGGTGAATGAGTTATTTGAGAAAAATTGGCTATCTGCAATACTTTTAGAGATAATTTGTATTTACTCATTTTGAGTAGGTGAGTAATTAGCTACGGATCTGAAACTTGACCATGTGAAAGCTCTTCCAAAAGTATGTGAAGGGGTTATTTGAGAAAAATTGGCTACCTGCAATACTTTTAGAGATAATTAGCATTTACTCATTTTCAGCAGGTGAATAATTAGCTACAGGTCTGAAACCTTACCAAGTGAAAGCTCTCCCAAAAGTAGATGAACGAGTTATTTGAGAAAAGTTGTCTATCTGCAATAATTTTAGAGATAATTAGCATTTACTCATTTTGAGTAGGTGAGTAATTAGCTACGGATCTGAAACTTCACCATGTGAAAGCTCTTCCAAAAGTACCTGAAGGAGTTATTTGAGAAAAATTGGCTACCTGCAATACTTTTAGAGATAATTAGCATTTACCCATTTTCAGCAGGTGAATAATTAGCTACGGGTCTGAAACTTCACGAAGTGAAAGCTCTTTCAAAAGTAGGTGAATGAGTTATTTGAGAAAAATTGGCTATCTGCAATACTTTTAGAGATAATTAGCATTTACTCATTTTGAGTAGGTGAATAATTAGCTACAGGTCTGAAACTTGACCAAGTGAAAGCTCTCTCAAAAGTAGGTGAATGAGTTATTTGAGAAAAATTGGCTATCTGCAATACTTTTAGAGATGATTCGCATTTACTCATTTTGAGCAGGTGAGTAATTAGCTACGGGTCTGAAACTTCACCAAGTGAAAGCTCTTCCAAAAGTAGGTGAATGAGTTATTTGAGAAAAATTGGCTATCTGCAATACTTTTACAGATAATTTGCATTTACTCATTTTGAGTAGGTGAATAATTAGCTACAGGTCTGAAACTTCACCAAGTGAAAGCTCTCTCAAAAGTAGGTGAATGAGTTATTTGAGAAAAATTGGCTATCTGCAATACTTTTAGAGATAATTCGCATTTACTCATTTTGAGTATGTGAGTAATTAGCTACGGGTCTGAAACTTGACCAAGTGAAAGCTCTCCCAAAAGTAGGTGAATGAGTTATTTGAGAAAAATTGGCTATCTGCAATACTTTTAGAGATAATTAGCATTTACTCATTTTGAGTAATTAGCTACGGGTCTGAAACTTGACCATGTGAAAGCTCTTCCAAAAGTAGGTGAATGAGTTGAGAAAAATTGGCTATCTGCAATACTTTTAGAGATAATTCGCATTTACTCATTTTGAGTAGGTGAGTAATTAGCTAAGGGTCTGAAACTTTACCAAGTGAAAGCTCTCAATTAGCTACAAATGAGAAAATAGCTATTACTCACTTATGGCATGCAATAGAACCCCAAACTATGTACCATCTTATAGCTAAGGACAAAGTAGCTGAACAACATATTTTAGGCAAACACTCTAACTGCAATAGTTTTGGAGTTACAATGGCTTTACTCAACAGTCAGAATTTCAAAGTAGCTATTACTCAGCTATCAAAGATTCAACAGGTCTGAAACTTTACTATGTGATAGCTTACCAAAAAGTAGATGGACAACATATTTGAAAAGATTTCCCTAACTTTAATACTTTTGAAGATATTTGACATTTACTTCTTTTGTTATTTAGCTACAAATGAGAAAATAGCTATTACTCACTTATGGCATGCAATAGAACCCCAAACTATGTACCATCTTATAGCTAAGGACAAAGTAGCTGAACAACATATTTTAGGAAAACACTCTAACTGCAATAGTTTTGGAGTTACAATGGCTTTACTCAACCGTCGGAATTTGAAAGTAGCTATTACTCAGCTATCAAAGGTTCAACAGGTCTGAAACTTTACTATGTGATAGCTATTACTCACTTATGGCATGCAATGGGACCCCAAACTATGTACCATCTTATAGCTAAGGACAAAGTAGCTGAACAACATATTTGAAGAAAAAGTTGTAACTGCAATAGTTTTTGAGTTATGAGCCCTTTACTCCAAGTAGCTAAGATAGCTATTACTCAGTTATCTTTAGGCCTAAGTCCATAAAACCAAAAAAATTTTCGAGGACGTGAAAATTCATTGGGACAATTAATTTACAAAAAATCTGTAGCTGTAGTAGTTTTGGAGGAATCTGCGTGACTAACTAACGCACGCACACACGCACGCACACACAGGCATCATTTCATAATCTCCCTCCCAGGCTAAAGCCCGGCGGGAGATAAAAAGGGGTTTAGCCTGCTTAGGTATACGACTAGCCTCCATCTCTGGTGGGGCTTTGGAACTAGAAACAGGCGACTATAAAACCCAAGAAACCTAACTTTTTCCACTTTTTCTATTGCTTCTTGCTCAGGAGAAACTTGATACAAGAGGCCACGGCAGTGTTCGAAACTCGTGCAAAAAAGTTAATGGCTGTCGGGCTTGTAACTTTGGAAAGTTGGAAGCCCCCGAGAAAAGTTTCAAGTTTTATCAGAACTGGATATTTTCCAAGACAGAAAAAATGTGAAAAATAAAAAAAAAATCACATGTTGTATTGATTTATTTTGATAATTGGTGAAAGTTAAGATATACATCATTTTCAACAGCCAGGCTCACAGCATTGCCACTTGTGGAATTGGAACCCACACCAAGCCTAGGGTAAATTAGAGGCCAGGCTTATTAACCACTAGGTAAAAACCATAACTCTTGATTAATTTATTAATTGTCAAAAGTGACTCTATACATTCTGATTTAACATTTTCATGTGAAATATTTTCAAATTAAGTTCCATGTCTAATTTTTCAACATGGATTCAAACCCAGGAATGTAGTTCTGGAAAGCAATTAAAAACTAACCCCCCCACCCCCCCCTTCCCATCCCAACCCCCACCCAGTCCCCAAGATTTGTCACAGTATATGGAAATCAACTGATGGGGAAACCCTCTTCCCCTTTCCTTGACTTGTTTTAAATACTATTTTTGTAACCACATAAGGGCCTCTGATCTTGCCCAATGAAAATTTTGAAGATCTTATCTTCCTTTTAAAGGGTGACCAACACCCTTAATAGTTGGAGCAAACAAAACTGGGCTTGGGGTCTCAGGGGCGGTATTCACTAACATGGATTAAGATCAGATCAGGATCAGATCAAATTTGAGAAAAAAGTTTAAAGTGAGAAAGGGGATCAAATAGCTAAATATCAAAGTACCTTAATGATTCCGCGCACATATGTTGCACTTGTGTCAAATACTTTTCGATATCGCAAGTGGGTTCTGCTTCACGAATTTTCGTCCAATCAGATTGCTCGACATAAAAGCAATATGGCTACCGCCGAAAAGATTATGAAAACAAGATAAAACGTGTAAATATTCCTCTATTAACCCTTATTTTAGAAAAAAATCGCTTCAGATATGTTACAAGCATCCGGGCTTGCATCGACGAAAATATAAGAGCCCACCAGCAAATTGCTTGCGGGCAGGCGGCAGTTTCGAATGCTGGGCCACGGCCAGGTCCCTTTGTTGGTCCTTGTATCCTGAGATGATCATCGGCTATCTGGCTAATTTGTGCTTCATGATGAATGGTATAATATAACCTTTTGTAGCAATGTTTAACACACTGTTTGAGAAATTTTCCTTTATTTCCAGTCCCCTGAAAGAACAGAGGTGACCTCCTACTGGTGGACTATTTCACAATTTGGTAGTCATTGGGAGATGGGTTTACACAATCTCTGCCCCTACAGAGTAGTCTCAAATGACCCCTGTTTCCCCTACTATTCGAGTTCCCCCTGCCTGAGGAAAAAAGATTGATTACTGCTTGGGGTGAGTGTCCTCCATAGGGACGCTTCCTGTAGAAGCCTGTTTTACTATGCTGGTGGCCACAAAAGGGCTGATTTTGATGGGGCCCGAAGTCCTGAGGATTTTTTGGGGTGCCTTTTTTGAGAAAGAACTCTTCTCCTTCCTTCACCAGTTGTGAATGGAATATGGGAGAGAAAGAGGAATGTGAGTTCCCGAGTTAATGGCATCTTATCTCTCCCAGGTTGGGTTGGAGATGGGTCATCTCCGCATCTATCCTAATGAGACTGGCATGGCCCATAATATAAAGGTCTCTGGAGCATATGGGATAAAGCCTAACTATGGTGGGCTAAGGCCCTCTGTTGAATATGGATCCTCTTATCCACAATATCCAGTCACAGGTTTTGTCAAAGGCATTTCTGGGTGCCCTTTCAAGATTGGCCCTTTTCTGAATATGATGTTTGGCCCTTTTGGCTGTTGCTTTGATACTGTCCCTGCAGCTTTCCATGATCAGGATACCCTCAGGGATAACCTGGTTAAAAGCAGCCAAAAACTGAAGGTACAGATATTTTGTCTAGCCTGATGTTCAAGTTACTTGACGACCTGAAGGGGAACTTTACCCCAAGGGGCTCCAGAGGGCCTAGGAGAGATGCAAAATATGTCTTTAGCTCCTGCACTTTTTCTCTGAAGCAGGGATCTACCATTTTGTACCACTTGCCAATGGCAGGGGGAGATTTGATGAATTTCCCCTCAGGGAGAGTCACAGCTCTTGTTTCTGAGCAACCTTGTCAAGACCCAACACCAAGGTTGAGGAAACTGGCATACTATCCCTGGGGTAAGGGATATAAAGGACTTGTCTGAAAGTCTCAATGTCTTCAGTGTACTCGGAGGGCAAGTCAGACATTCTACTTTACTAGAAATGATAGAGTCAGGGTTAAGATGACTTTTCAACTCAGTGTTATTCTTGTGTTTGAGGTCCCTGGATTCAAAGGTTGACATGGCTCCATGGATTCCCCCTCCCCTCTCTCAATCTCACACATGCAAAGGTTGTATATCTCAGCTGATTTTTTTGATGATCTGTGTCATGGCACATTTTCAGAGCTGTAGTGCCATAGTTGAGTAACAGCTACTTCAATAGTTCATGTATAACTAAATGACTACAACTTGTAACTGCAAAACTATTGAATTTAGAGGATATAAGTGAGGATATTACAGAATTCACAGTGTTTTTGTATCACACAGGGGTGTTTTTGCATCACACAGGGGTCTGATCCCTGACCCTTGTCACGGCAACATCTTCATCCAGAGTGCTGATCAAACCAGCCATTAGGTAGCCACAGGCATCTTTTTTTTGTCCTGGTGATGCCACGATAGGTATATCACAGTTCTACACAATAGATAGGTAGAAATATACAAAATAGCTTTAAATTTGAGTTCTTCATAATGTGTCTGGACTGCATATGCGCCTAGCAAAAAAGATGCTATGATATCACATTCTCTAGGCAAGAAGGAAGTAGGTCACCTAGAGAGTGGAATGCACATAACCATGGAGACACAAAATGTTTTTTTCTGGCATTTGGCGAGGCCGGCTTGGGCTGGCAGTATAGCTAATTGTCCATTAAGTAAGATGAAAGAGGTAACACAAAAATTTCAGTACATACGCATATTTACTGATTTTACTTATTTACTGTAACATGGTTATATGACCCTGTCCTTGGTGGATTGTTGAGTAAATCTGTCAAACGTGGCAGTTATTCAAGCCATGATATGAGGTTCATGTCTCCATGTTTAAGTATTATGACACTGCCCAGCAATTGCATTATATAAACTGGTCAAACAATTAGGGTACACCTGTTATCGATTGGCTCACCTTTTTTTCATACTTTCCAAATTATCGTCAGTTCGACCACTGCCACTGGCTCCTCTATTGAGACATCTCTGCATACAGACCTGTTTTTAACAAAAGGCCTTTAGACTTCACAGCAATAACAACAGCACTCAGAGAGCGCAGACCTCCGCCAAGGGAGCTCAATTCCAGGACTATCATCAAAATCCACCCTTAAATTATCTGGTTATAACTTCCTTTAAAAAAGCCTGGATCCAGATGATCCAGATCACTCCCGAAATCTGATCACTTGTTCCTTGTCCCATTTAGAACATTTCCTGAAAATTTGATCAAAATCCACCCATAACGTTTTGAGTTATCTGTCTTTAAAAATTACATTTCATGGATCCAGAAGATCCAGATAGTGATCCGGATCACTCCCAAAATTTAATCATTTCTTCCTTTTACCTTTTCAGACATATCCTGAAAATGTCATCAAAATCCGTCCATAAGTTTTTGAGTTATCTTGTTCACAAACAAACAAACAAATGGACAGATAAACCAAGGCGAAAACATAACCTCCTTGGCGGAGGTAATGAATGGGTGTTTCTTTTATCTTTTAACTTTATAATGACTGTTTTCTTCAATATAATATCACTACATACTCCATAACATTTTAAATGACAGTTTATCCTTGTTTCAGCTTACAAACTAAAGCATCACAAATTTTCAGAGGTCCAGTAAAGTTTAAAATCAATAAACTAAATCATCACATCTTTCGACTTTCCAGGGAGATCATATGAATGACATTTCAGTGAGGACTTTCTGTTATATCCTTCTGCAAATTTTAATATATAAACATATGTTGTATTGAATGTAGATAACCATTGAATGTATACATTCAATGGGTTAGTCATTGAATGTGTAGATTCAATGGCTTGGCCATTGAATGTACACATTCAATAGCAAGCAGCCATTGAATGTGTAGATTCAATGGCTTAACTGTGGAATGTGTACATTCAACAGTCAAAGTCATTGAATGTGTATATAAACTTAACAAATCAAATAAGCAATTGACACTGCATAAAATGTTACTTATTTTTGTCATTTTCTTAATGTCACATTTGCTGATATCAACTTAAAAATAATCTTTTGCAATAGGTTCATAATCTGTAGGCAGTCACAATCTTGTCTTATAACAAACACTTTTTTTTCTAAAATAAAATGTTAATCTTAATCTGTTTTCTAATTATACTGTCCAAATGAACCTCACTTATATACTTGGGGTGCTATTGTGGGGCTAACTACAATTAAATTAGCCACATAATTAGATGGATAAGTGATGTCACATTTTAGAAGCATACACTTAAAGACCATAAGATCACTACTTAGGCTTGATCTGTTTCTCTTTCATTCTTTGATTGAGAGGCAAACTGTTTGTGGATAAGTAGAGCTTATTATAATATAGCTTTCATAATGGCTTTGATTAGAAAGGACTCGTGTGGAAATTAGTATATGTTCTATGCAGTAGCAGAATGATGCCACAGAAGCTTATTTTGTAATAAGAAGTGATTTACAAAATATAAAGACAGTAAATAAAACAATGTGATAAAATATATGAAACTTATGTCGTGACATATGTTTATTAATTTTAATGTTGTAGACTGATCCTTCTTTATGCTAATTCATGAAATGTACCACATTTATTCCAGTTAATGCTTATTGTTAGGCTAGAAAATATCCAATCTAGGTTATAAATTAAATTAGTTTATTTCGTACAAAGTAAAACAGTACAGATATGAACACATAAAGTAAGCTATTTACAAACAGTTAAACACAAGTAGTAAATGTAATTGTACATATGCTTCATGATGAGCACAGAAAAGTAATCATATCATTAAGTTCAGAAAAAGTAAAGCTAGAGTTTGGTGAATCTCTGAGTGACAGTAGATCCCTAATATTACCAGCTACTTTTTCTTCATAGTCTGCCTCTAGACCCACATCAGAGTCAATTTCATATTCTGGCAGTGTATGTCTCGGGGTATGGAAAACATCACTTAATACTGTTAAATTATTACTTACAGATGATCCACTACCCTCAATTGCCAAGCGAGCACACAAACTAATACAATAATTGTTTGTAGTATACAAATGTTTAAGGAACTTAATGAATCTTTTATACAGTTGCATATCTACAGGTATATCATTAACAATCCAGTGCAATAAATTACTATGACATAAAGGACTAATTCTTAACAACCTTTTCACACATACTCGCCATCTACTAAATAATAGAGTCATATCAGCATTACTGAAATCCCATAAGACAGAGCCATATAAAGGCATGCAAAACGTTTTGAACAACTGATATTTAATATCAAACTGGACATCTTTAAATACAGAACACATATAATTCGACATACATGTTAACTCAGAAATAGAGATTACAATATTTAATTTATTAACATTTCAACCAATGAGTACACCAAGGTGTTTCTCACATTTTGACACATTAATGCAATTGTTACATAGGAGAAAACTCTGGGCATCATGTTTATCATCGAAGATGATTACTTTTGTTTTGTCTTTATTGAATGTTAAGCTGTACACATGGCTAAATTAAGTCTTTGCAATCTATATCAACATTTCAGATTTAATTATTTATACATTCAATGACTTGGGTTATTGAATGTACACATTCAATGATTTTAGCCATTGAATGTACACATTCAATAAATTACCCATTGAATGTACACATTCAATAGCTTGACCCATTGAATGTATACATTCAATGGTTATCCACATTCAATACAACATATGTATATATATGTTGTATTGAATGTAGATAACTGTTGAATGTATAGATTCAATGGCTCAAGTGTTGAATGTATACATTCAATGGCCTAGGTGTTGAATGTACACATTCAACAGCAAATAGCCATTGAATGTGTACATTCCACAGTTTGGCTGTGGAATGTGTACATTCAACAGTTATGATCATTGAATGTGTATAAGTTCTTTAAATATTATGATTTTTATAAGTAGTCCCTAAACAGTTTAATATTTATGTAAAACTTATTTAGTTTAATATTTATATTGTATAAATTAATGATGCAATGTTAATACTATTATAAAACCTATTTAATTTAATATTATATTGTATGAATTAATGATGCATTTTTACTAATATAAAAGTTAAATGTAGTTATGAGTTTATTAGTATAGTGTATTATAGCCTTAAATATTTTTTCAATATTTATAAAACATGGCTTAATTATTGTTTAAATATTTTGTAAAGGATAAAAAAGAACAAGAAATATTAATCTATTTTCCAATTATATAATCACAATGAACCCCAATGCTCTTGTGTTTCTTGGTGTGGTAAGACTAATTGCAATTGCACCTCTGTGATCCTCTTTCATGGATTAACTGTAAACAATCACACACAAATTTGGAGAGCATTAAAGAGGTACTCAGGTGACAACTTTTTCTGTAATCAGTGATCAAAAGATTACTCAGGCTTGAACTGTCTCTCTTTGTTCTTTGCTTTGATTATCACAGCAATTGTTTTAATGTGTGTAGAACTGTAGATTAAAGGGAACTCTTTATGTTTATAAAGTCTTTAATCCTACAAGATTCTTCTTCTTTGAGCCCCTGCTAACACTTCAATAGAAGACTTTTTCTTTTGATCATCCCTACAACTACTATAAATAGTGATTTGATTTTAGAAACGGCAAGGTTATGTCGCGGGACGTCCCGATATATAACGTATTGGCTATTAAGGCTGCAACGATTCTTCGGTTACTCGGAAACGAAACGATTCACTTCAATACTCGAGGCAAGAAAAGTGAACCGGATCTTCGAAAACAACTAAACATAGAAGTAAAATCTACTACAAAATTCAAGTTTTTTTCTTTAAATATATTAATATATTTATATATTTTACTATTATAAGGCATTTCCGTTTCAGTATTTTATATTTTAACTATTTGCAAACTTAAATTCTTTGTGTAACAACGTTTTATAAGACGGCATTTTATTCTAACGTATTTCGAAGACGCCTCAAATCTCGCAATATAAGGATGGTTACAATTTCTAATATTTTGCATTATAAATGCGTCTTTTCCCCAAAATTCAATAAATTATCAAAATTCTTTCCTGTTGTGTGGTTTGTAACCATTTAATAAGGCGTGGTATGTCAAAATATGAAGCAGTTTATTTCGTGGGCGATAATCAAGCGAGTAACCGAATCCGAGTCGATTCTTATAAAACGAGGAATCGAGGCGCATTTTCGGGCTCGCTTGCAGCCCTATTGGCTATATGTCGGGAAGTGGTAAATAGTGAAAACTTGGAAGTGCTTCATGTATGGTGATCCATGGGGTTTTTGTGGTAATTAACATACAGTAGGGAAGTAGGGAAGCACCAGCTCATTAATATTCATGAGAAGATATGAGGTCGTGGATTTCCCTGGTTTTTCTAAGAATTATATTTTATAAAATGGAGGCTTAAATGAAGATCAAATACCTTAAACTTGAGAATTCACGGCAGTAGCATCAACTCATTAATATTCATGAGAAGATATGAGATCGTGGATTTCCCTTGTTTTTCTAACAATATTTTATAAAATGGAGGCTTCAATGAAGATCAAATACCTTAAACTTGAGAATTCACGGCAGTAGCATCAACTCATTAATATTCATGAGAAGATATGAGATCGTGGATTTCCCTTGTTTTTCTAACAATATTTTATAAAATGGAGGCTTCAATGAAGATCAAATACCTTAAACTTGAGAATTCACGGCAGTAGCATCAACTCATTAATATTCATGAGAAGATATGAGATCGTGGATTTCCCTTGTTTTTCTAACAATATTTTATAAAATGGAGGCTTCAATGAAGATCAAATACCTTAAACTTGAGAATTCACGGCAGTAGCATCAACTCATTAATATTCATGAGAAGATATGAGGTCACAGATTTCCCGGAAAACCATAAAAAATCAACCAATGAAATTACTTTCCAACATTTAGCCAGTAATTTACATATCGAGATGTCCCGTGATTTAACCACTGCGTTTTAGAAAATACTCAGTGTATGTTAAAGTGTACATAAGTCTTCATACTTCCAATCAACTTATCAACTATAAATTATTTCCACATTCCATGCCCTGAGCCATTGAATGTACACATTCAACAGTTTCACTCATTGAATCAATACATTCCACAGCTGAGCCATTGAATGTATACATTCAACAGTTTGCCCATTGAATCTATACATTCAACGGTTTGACCCGTTGAATATATACATTCAACAGTTATCTACATTCAATACAACATATATATCTAAAAAAACAACATATTATCTTAGGAATATGCATAAATCAACTTAAACTGCATTTCACGATACTCTGTTACTTCTAATATGATACCGTAGTTGTGTTCAATCTAGTAGGCACAAATTTAGACAATATGCAAATATCTTTAAATACCGAAACTAAAATATGACCGCACTAGGAAATAACAAGTCTACAATAATTACCTCATCAGGACAGTCAAAAAACAGGACAAATTTCACATCGGCTTTGTTCCCCATCTGCCTCTGCCACCCATCCAGATTGTCCTTGTTCCTTGGGAATCCATCAATCAGGAAATCATTTTTTCCCTTCCCTTGATTGTCTACCATTGCCTGGCAAGTAGAAAAGTGACAACTATTTGGTAAGGTTTAAGTAACATTTCAAAAGTAGTGGTTAGATGACTCAACAACAAAGCAATTCGATGTTTATTTAAAGGTCAAGAATCTGTCATGTTAAGAATTGATACTAAATTAAAAAGAAGATTAACAGGCGTTGCAGGCTGAATATGCCATAAATTTCAGAGTTTGGTCATGTGAGGAGCATTGTATACAGCTCAGTGTTGTGTGGTGAAATCAATTTTCTAAACAATGATAAACTTGCATACCCATTCAAGACCCTGTACAGCTACATCCGAGGTAAAAACCACTTTATCTGTCAAAGCACTCGGGATCTTTTTGATTCTAAAAATGATTTTGCAGCCACAAAAATCTAAGTTGGTCCACAAACTGGAAATCATGAGCTAGGAATCTTTTGTATTTAGATTTGACCTTGGACCCCTCCTTCAAGGTCAAACGAGGATAGCCAAACTTAAAAGTTCTTATAACTCGCTTATTATTGGTACTAGAGGTTTGCAATATGAGACCAACTTATAGGAAATCATGGGCTGGGAATCTTGTGATGTGGTCAGATTTGACCTTGTGCTCCTCCTTCAAGGTCAAATGAGGGTAGATAAATTTAAAAGTGCCTATGACTTGCTTATTATTGCTCCTAGAGGTTTGGAATGTAAAACCAACTTACAGGAAATCATGGGCTAGGAATCTTCTGATGTGGTCACATTTGACCTTGGGCCGCTCCTTCAAGTTAAACGAGGATACCCAAACTTAAAAGTGCCTAAAAATTGTTTATTATAGGTGCTTGAGGTTTGTGAAACCAACTTATAGGAAATCATGGGCTGGGAAACTTCTAATTTGGTCAGATTTAGCTTTGGCCCCCTCCTTCAAGGTCAAATGATGGTTCACAAGCTTTCATGAGTTGTCTTTCTGGTGGATACAATTTCCATTGGTTCCCTGAAGTGATAGGTCTATTTTCAAAATGGCAGAAGTTTTAGATGACTTTTTATCACATACCTTCAGATGGATTCATCAGAAGAATTAGCAGAATCCTTCTTTTCATCCTCACCAGTTCCTGGCATTTTATGTTAATATAGTTAGAATATATGCATGGTACAGTATATTCACTTCTTTGGAGAGTGCTGGGAGATTTCTTCATTTTATTTTAACCTAGTTAGAATATATGCAGGGCGAGTGCTACAGAATCTGTTTTGGTTAGTTCTGCCACCTCAGTGAGGAACTTATAGCAGAAACAGCCATTAACAATCACCAGGAGGTTGACAAGGACTCCAGCAATACTGAGGCAGTTACAAAACAAATGGCTTTCATCAGTGACCAGAGGCTGTCGTAAAAGACTCTGTGAATGGCATCAGAAATAGCATTTCACCCACCACAGAGGCAGCAGTCTCCATCACCGGGTTTTGAGTTCTGTACACAGTAAAGAAGTTTATCTACCATGCATTAAAGTAACAGTTCTGCTTCCTCTCACTAGGCTAATATAGTAGATTCTGTACTTCTTGGTGACAAAGGATGTAACTGACCACTTACACAACGATACCGTGATCTTCATCAGTTCTTCAGATAGCCGTCACAGAAAACCACATCAACTACAATGCCGTGATGGAATCCGTGTCCGTCACCAGGTGTTCATATAGTCCTGCACGGTAGACTATACCAACTATCTATCATTCTGTGATAGGAGCTACAGGTCATATAGCCATGCATGGTAGTAGGAAGTTTCTTTGGAACACCTTCCTACCATTGATTCAAGTACTAGTTCTGCTTCTTCTCTTGAGGTTTATACAGTAGATTATGTGCTTGTTGATGACTATCATGGTGACTGACCAATTCAACTTCAACAACAGCTTCTACAGTCACAGTTCTGCTACCTCTTGTTGGGTTACAAAACTTTTTTAACTGAGGAATTTTCACTGATAGAGATGGTCAATTACGATGGCATCCGGTGGATACAATTAAAGCTACACAGCTAAGGCCGCCTTAAAATTGGATTCCTCTCCTGACCTAAATCCATTGTGTGCCAAGTTTGAATGAGATCTGTTAATACATTAATGAGTTATTGCCTGCACAAGTCAAAATGTACGGTGGTGGGAGTGACCTGAATAAAATATATCTCCAATTTTTGTCTGGGGATATCAATGAATTACCCTGTGATATTGAAACAAGCAATCAGTGCCCGTGAACGGGCTCTGCGTCAGCTGACTGTGTGTTTTGAGTTTCAGAGTAGAAGTGAAAGAAGAAAAGGGCACAAAAGTTGTGTCTTGCAAATGGATTCAGAAGTAAAGTACCAAGTTAATTGTTAAGGAGTAAAATGTAGGTGGAAAACATATTTAAACAAAATGGTATAAATGAAATAGTTTTCGACTTACAACTGATTTACTCAACAGTGAAAAGTAGCTATTACTCAGCTGTGCAATGAGCTATACAAAGGTCTGCAATTTTACTATGTTATAGCTGACCCAAAAGTAGGTGAACAACAGATTTAGACAAAATACTCTAAATGCAATACTTTTCAAGTTACAACTGATTTGCTCAACAGTGAGAACTTCAAAGCCGCTATTGCTGAGCTAAGGAATTAGGTACAGGTCTGCAATTTTACTATGTTATAACTGACCCAAAAGTAGGGGGAGAACCTATTTAAACAAAACTAGAGTATTATTTTGCAAGAGAAAAAGAAATTGTTTTTGAATAGCATAGTGTTTAATATGTTTTCCATTTGTGCCAAAATGCAAGGTTTCGCAGATGAATGTTTTTTTTTGGTGGTTTTTTTTGCTTTTAACGCAGAAATTCAAGATGGCCACCAAAAATGGCGAGAAAACAATTTTTGGGAAAAGTCGCCAGTAGACTCTGCAGATACCCTGTGGCCACAGTGGGTCAAACTTTTTGTTGAAATCATTCTATCTCGCACCAATATCAAGATAAATGCGTTTTTGCATTTTACGCAGAAATTCAAGATGGCCACCAAAAATGCCGGGAAAATGATTTTTGGGAAAAGTTGCCAGGAGACTATAAGGATACCCTGTAGGTCAAAAATTTCGTCGAAAGCACTCTATCTTGCACTTTTTCCGAGATAAATGTGTTTTTGCCTTTTACACAGAAATTCAAGATGGCCGAAAACAATTTTTGGGAAAACATGCCAGTAGACTCTATTGATACCCTGTTGGTCAAAAATTTTGCCGAAATCGCTATATCTTGCACCGTTTCTGAGATAAATGCGATTTTGTGTTTTACGCAGAAATTCAAAATGGCCACCAAAAATGGCAGGCAAACAATTTTTGTGCAGTCGCCAGTAGACTCTGTAGATACCCTGTAGGTCAAAAATTCCGCTGAAATCGCTCTATCTTGCACCTTTTCTGAAATAAATGTGTTTTTGCGTTTTACGCAGAAATTCAAGATGGCCACCAAAAATGGCGTGAAAACGATTTTTGGTAAAACTCACCAGTAGAATCTGCAAATACCCTGTGGGTCAAAAATTTTGTCTAAATTGCTCTATCTTGCACCGTTTCTAAGATATTAAAGACTTTCATTCTCAGTGGTAAGAAAAATCGTGGTGTTCAGTTAATCGTTAATAAGTCAGCCATTTTCTATTGAATCACTTCCAAAAGTTATCGACTTTCAGACATCTATATAACGAATCTACTTGCAAAATTTCATGTGAATAGGTGAAGCGCTTTTTAAGTTCTCATTCGGACAAGCACACTCCTTTAAAAAACATGTTTTTGGTCGTGTGACCTCTCTGATTGGTTGAATTGTCATGACAACATATTCAAAAAATTTTCCCAGGGCTATTACACACATGTGCTAAATTTGAAGAGAATCCCCTCACTGGTTGCTGAGCTATAAGCAACAGAAATTTAAACAATATACTGTAAATGCAATAGTTTTCAAGTTACAACTGATTTACTCAACAGTGAGAACCTCAAAGGAGCTATTTTTCAGCTAGGGAATGAGGTACAGGTCTGCAATTTTACTATGTTTTAGCTGACTCAAAATTAGGTGAACAACCAATTTCAACAAACTACTGTAAATGCAATATTTTTCAAGTTACAACTGATTTACTTACCAGTGAGAACCTAAAAATAGCTGTTGCTTAGATATGCCATGAGCTACATATCTGCAATTTTACTACGTTGTAGCTGACCCAAAAGTAGGTGAACAACATATTTAAACAAAATACTGTAAATGCACTACTTTTCAGGTTACAACTGATTTACTCAACAGTGAAAACCTGAAAGTAGCTATTACTCAGCTATGCATTGAGCTACAGGTCTGCAATTTTACTATGTTATAGCTGACCCCAAAATAGGTGAACAACGTATCAAAACAAAATACTCTAAATGCAATAGTTTTCAAATTACAACTGATTTACTCAACAGTAAGAAGCTCAAAGTAGCTATTGCTTAGGTAGGGAATGAGGTACAGGTCTGCAATTTTCCTATGTTGTAGCTAATCCAAAAGTAGGTGAACAACCTTTTTAAACAAAATACTGTAAATGCAATACTTTTCAAGTTTCAACTGATTTACTCAACAGTGAGAATCTGAAAACAGCTATTGCTCAGCTATGCCATGAGCTACAGGTTTGCAATTTTACTATGTTATAGCTGACCCAAAAGTAGCTGAATAACATATTTATACAAAATTCTCTAAATGCAATAGTTTTCAATTTACAAATGATTTTACTCATTATGGAAAGTACTGAAAAGACAAAAAGTAGCTATTACCCACTTACCTATTGGGATAGACACCCAAGTTACTCACCATGTTGTAGCTATGGAAAAAGTAGCTGAATAACATATTTTAACAAAATGCTCTTATTTAGTCCATGATTTCATGAATTTTAATACATTAAACATTATTTAAAAAATAAGAAAGATCCAGGCCTGATACTCACACAAGGGAATCTACTTGTGGCCTAGTACATATATGTAAGATAAGAGAGAAATCCCTGCAATAGTCAATGAGAAAATTAGGATAAAGCGTTGAAATTTTCACACTTTGGGTGGGGGGGGGGGGGGACCTCACTTGTAATGGCTCTGGGGAACAGACGAACGAACAGATCTGCATGCCTTGAACTATTTTTCATCCTAGGTAGATAAGGTAATCTTTTAAAATTAACAGCATGTCACAGGGCCTTGTAGTTTTGGAGAAGTCGTTCACATGGACGCGTACACAGATGCTGCAGAGTGATGCCATAATGTCAGCTGACATAAAAAGGTTTATTAACAACCAAGAACCAATGCACATGCATAAATACAGTAAAAACAGATTCAAAAACATGACTTACTTTTTCCAATAAGCTGCAAGTTATTTCTACAGGCACAATACTTCCTTCTCTGATATGTTTTTCAATGAGCTGACCCACTTCAGAATTTGGTCTCCTTCTTTCTTCTCGCAACAGATCTCCAGCTGACAGGTGAACATATCCAAATTTCTGACACAATAAAATAAAGATTATTGTTCTATTTACCACAACATGACAAAAGATAATCTGGGTTTACCAAATCAAACAGGGGTAGATCTATTGTATAGAAATCTTTAACTGCAATACAATTCAACACTTTGTAGGTCAAGGTTACTACAGCAAGGTCAAAGGTCATATTGACCTATAAGATTTTAAAACTTATGGTCGACAAGGTCAAAGGTCAAATCAAGGTCACACCATGATGATGCACACCTACACCCCCTAACCAGTGTCCCTACCAAGTATCACCTTAACACCCCTTACGGTTTCCGAGATATAGCCCGGACAAGATTTCAGAGGTCAAGGTCACTACAGCAAGATCAAAGGTCAAATCAGGTCACACCATGACAGTGCACACCTACACCACCAAACCAATGTCCCTACCAAGTATCAACTTTCTACACCTTACGATTTCTGAGATACAGCCCAGACAAACTTTTTCCCGCCACCTGCCTGCCTGCCTGGACACTATGGGTGAAAACAATACCCCAAAAGCCCTTTAGGGCTGTGGGGTAAAAACCTCCATAAAATAACCAACCATAAACAACACCACTGGTTTTCCATTAAAAATCCACCTTCAAAATTGAAAGGGGAATAAAAATACACATTTTATTTGTTTTCAGATTAGGTTCATTTTTCCTCTGAAATGTACACCGCATTATTGCATATTAACTACATGGCAGTACATGCATGTGGTTCCTTAGTAATCCCAACTACTTTTCTAAATTCAATAGATAAAGAGAAAATAGGGGTTGACTTTAATCTGTCTTATTGCTAACTGGTATAGAACTAGAGGAATGCTTTTGCTAACAAAACCGAAGTGTCCCTGAAAGTTTAAAATGCTTTGTGGTTTTAATAAGCATGCTGTAAAGCTAAGAATGCACAAAGCTGCACCATACGCTTTCCCAATGCCTCTTAATACATTCTGAAGCTACAAAAACAACGATAAAGGAGATATAAGACAAAAACTCCAAAGCAGCTATTTATGACCCCAGTTTGGCCCATAAGGGGAGGTCTGGGGGTAAAACTGACCGGCTATTTAGACTCTCCACATATGCTTTCCCAATACCTCTTAATACATTCTGAAGGTATAAAAGCAACAATAAAGGAGATATAAGGCAAAACTCCAAAGCAACTATTTTATGACCCCAGTTTGACCCATAAAGGGGGGTCGGGGGATAAAACTGACCGACTATTTAGATTCTCCACATATGCTTTCCCAATACCTCTTAATACATTCTGAAGCTATAAAAGCAACGATAAAGGAGATATAAGGCAAAAACTCCAAAGCAGCTATTTATGACCCCAGTTTGGCCCATAATGGGGGGTCGGGGGTAAAACTGACCGGCTATTTAGACTCTCCACATATGCTTTCCCAATACCTCTTAATACATTCTGAAGCTATAAAAGCAACAATAAAGGAGATAAAAGGCAAAAACTCAAAATCAGCTATTTTATGACCCCAGTTTGACCCATAAGGGGGGGCCGTGGGGTAAAACTGACCGGCTATTTAGACTCTCCACATATGGTTTCCTATTACCTCCCAGTACATTTTATGGCTCTAAGTGCAATACTTAAGAAGATAATAGGGGGGTTGACCTAAATTTAAGGCTTTCAGATTGGAAGGTGTCAGAAAATCACTCATAAATTAGACATTTTTCAAGGGATTGCTCCCAAAATCTAATCAGCTCGCGTTTTCAACAGTATGAACAGGTGTGTCAAATTATAAGGCTGTGTAGCAAGTAGTTTTTCCTGAACTGCGATGACAGGGGGGGGGGTTGTTTTTGATCATGTGACCTTCAGAAAGGTCAAAGGTCAAATTTAAGCATGCAGAAAAATTTCCCCACGCCTAAGGTATATAACTGCCAAATATGGTTTGAAACCTTCTAATAATAAGGAAGATATTCAAGGGAGACTATAATGCGGCGGCGAGGAAACTGAGGCGAAAACAAATAAGCGCCCTTTCAGGGATGCTTAATTACTAAAAATTTCGCTCGATTTGGATTCAATCACTCTTTTTGATCATGCGACATTGACAAAGGTCAAACGTAAGCACAGTGTTCGCTCTCGTCAAAAATGAATGCGAGACAGACTGTCTCCCTTCACTTGAAAAGGCGAGATAAATGTGAAAAAATGTGAGACATGTTTTGCGTCAAGATATTTTAAAATATTTAGTTCCAATTTAAATCTTTTTATTTAAATAATAAGAAATAGATGCTAAACTAAAAGTTCAAATAAATAAACTATTCAATGCTGTTTTTATTTGTCATTTTTTTTAAAATTTCACTCCTAAACCACATTTTAATGGCTGGGTGCTACAGGTTTTTTTAAAATTTTATTATTATTTTTTTATGTTACTGTTATCTGGATTCATCAAATAAATAAATAAATTGCATTTCTTCTCTTTTCTTTGAAGAAATATCTATTTTGTCTCTTCCGATAATAGACGAATTTCTTTGGTCAGTAGTTGTTTTGATTGTTTCGTCTGTGACACAATATGCAGAAGACAAGTTAAAAATTAGACATGAAGAACGGAAATGTCGTGAGAATACCCGAATTCTCGCATGAATAACTGTAAGCTGGCTGTATCAAATAAAATAAACTCACTTTCATGTATTTCTCACCTATTTCTATGAGGAAATATGTATGTCGTCGCTTCCGATAATAGACGAATTTCTTCAGTCAGTTTTGAGTGTTTCGCCTGGTAGCGACAGCACAGACACGTTGGTGAGTTGGTTTTGCGACAAGTCGCCCCAGAGTGTGTACAAACTCGCAAAATCGCGCTCGAGAGCGAACACTGTAAGCATGTGGAAAAATTTTCCCTTGCCTTAGATATACAAGTGAAAAATGGCTGCAAAGAGGCAATAATAAGGGAAGTATTGAAGGAAGTCAAGAAAGTAAAAACAAAGAAACTTAACTCAAAACAAGTAAGTGCCTTTTTCAAGGATCCTTATTTACCCATTACTTTAAGACATAAGTTTGAAAATTTGACGTTTGGGCCATTATGGCAGTTATATTCCAATCAATTTCAAAAGACATTTAACCTGGGCAATTAGTTGTTGATTGTACATTCTTAGTCTGGTTGCCCTGGTGAATGCCATTTGTTTCCTGAAATGTAACGATGGGGTGTTAAATAGGAGGTAAAATTTAAAAAAAAGTTCTAAAAGCTGAAGAAGTTGAATACTCTTACATTAAGAGCATCTTGGTGAAATACCTTCTTTAGCTTCATTCTCCATAGCTTCAATTATGGTCAGCAGTTTGGAGGTGTATCACAATAGATAAGTGGTTATAACTACTTTCTCACTCTTCACTAGTTTTCATTACCTCAATGAGTAAATGAGCAACGACTACTGCAGGAACACAATTTCTCTCAAAGTTACAGTTCACCTAGTTTTGTGAAACTGGTGCATTAGCATTTTCACAGGATACATTTTTCAGATATTTATCTTTAGCTACAACTTGGTTAATTTTTGGGATCCCACTTGCAACAGCTGGTTTTAGCAACTCTCTCATTTTTAGTGGTCAGCACAATGAGTAAGTGGCTTCAATCTTTAAAAGAAGTACAGTTACCCCTTTTCTTTTCAGTATGCTCTTAAACCCCTTCTCGTGCTACATTATAGTGAAAGTTCAGACTGGTTATTCAAGTATAAGTGAATGTAACAATAACTGGGTGAACTAGATTGGGCCAACTCGGCGCCAACATATCCCCAGACAGGTCATCACTCATGCCATAGGTTTTGATCGGGAATTTTTTATGTAAGCCATTTGTTGTATGCCATAAATCTTGGGAAAAGTTATATGAACTTCAGCACATCAATCTACTAAGTTTATATCTTCCCAAGGAAGATGGTGTATCCCCAGACGCCGAATACATAACTCAACAGAGCATATTTTCAATCTTCCTGCAATGATAACTCTGAACCTATTTTCAAAGTATTTAAATGATTGATGATTGAATGTCCATTCCAAATTAATAATCCCAAAAGAGCATATCTGTTTCTATATTTTTTGACAAATAAAATATTATTTCTAACTCAACTCATCATACTTTTCAATCTTCCTGCAAAGGGTGACTCTGAACCTATTTTCAAAGTATTTAAATGATTAATAATCCCAAAAGCGCATATCTGTTTCTATATTTGTTCACAAATAAAATATTATTTAAAAATTATATATTATTTATATTATTATTTTATTATTTTATTTTTAAAATTTGCATTGTTTTTCAGTTATTCATTTCCTCAATTCCTATATATGTGGTCCATATATATACAACCTAAATATGTGACACAATCTCAGTTCTGACTCCCCTTTGTCTTATTAGATAATGAAGCAAACCCCATCTCCCAACCCCACCCCACCCCTCTCCCCTTCTCCACACCTCTCTCACTGTTACAGAAGATCTGCAACCCCACTGAAAAGTCTGGTTCTTTGTTTCTCATTTGATATCATTCAATACCTTTGTTTATTTAGTGTCACTCAATAGCTGGAGGTCCCAGAGGTGGATGGGGGGTGGGACTAAATACAGCACAAATGGTAAACAAACAAAAGGGGTAATCAAATACAAAAAGCTCAGTTAATCTTATCACTAAAATAAAATCAAATATATAAATAAGGAATGTCCAACAGGAAAATTATATACCTCCAGAATTAAATATAAATTATCAAACCACAAGAACAGATTTATAATAATAAGTCAGAATTGAGAATTTTAAGAATGTGATTATGAACTAAAATGAGTTAGTAACTGTAGGAACTGTGTCAAAATTAACTGAGGCAAACTGAATAAAACTGGGCTAGTTGAGGGTTAAAAATCCCCTATTTTTACTACATAAGGGTATAATTTCATTAATATTGGACTTATAGCTCACCAGAAAATAACAGTGTCCATTTTGCCTACTTGAATATGTTTAACCAGTTTCATTTTAAAAAGTTAAAAACTCAGCAAGCAGAGAGATAACACACAAAAATAAGTACTTAAAAGCCTAAGATAGCCATAACATTATTAATAAAAATTTAAATAGACAGGCACTTCCTTTGAAAAATTCAAAGATTTCAGCTCTATGACCCACATAGTTCGACAGTTACAGGGCTTTAAAGTGGTATAATATCCATAAACTGGGTCTCTGTGGGCATTTTACAATTGTTAAAGAGACCTTAGCAATTAATCTACAGAGCTGAAACTTTTGGGGGGACAAACATAACAAAAAAAATTATATATAGTACAGTTTAAGACCTGTCACACTAAGCATTTCCAAATAACAGGGCAAAATACGGAAAACAAGCATTCTGACGCATGCATTTATCTCCCGCCGTATAAATAAGATGTACTAAAGATAGTGGAATATAAATTTTCTTGTGAGATGGAGGCACATGTAGAAGTGACAAGTTTAATGTTTGATTGCAATACTTTTAAAGACAAAAGGCATTGATTCATTTTAGTAGCTATTACTCTGCCATCCAAAGAGCTACAGTTCTACAACTTTAATATGCAGTAGATCACCCAAAAGTAGGTGAATGACTTATTTAGAAGAAATTGCCTACCTGTAATACTTTTACAGATAAAAGACATTTACTCATTTTAGTAGCTATTACTCAGCTATCCAAAGAGCTACAGTTCTGCAACTTCACTATGTGGTAGATCACCTAAAAGTAGGTAAATGACTTATTTAGAAGGAATTGCCTACCTGTAATACTTTTAGAGATAAAAGACATGTACTCATTTTAGTAGCTATTACTCAGCTATCCAAAGAGCTACAGTTCTGCAACTTCACTATGTGGTAGATCACCCACAAGTAGGTGAATGAATTATTTAGAAGGAATTGCCTACCTGTAATACTTTTAGAGATAAAAGACATTTACTCATTTTAGTAGCTATTACTCAGCTATCCAAAGAGCTACAGTTCTGCAACTTCAGTATGTGGTAGATCACCCAAAAGTATGTGAATGACTTATTAGAACTAGACCAAGGACGCATCTGTGGCCAGATGCAAAATGTATCCACCGGCAAAGGCAAAAGTAGCTATTACCCAGCCATAGCATGAGCTAGAAGTCTGAAATTTTTATTATGTTATAGCTGACCCAAAAGTAGGTGAATAATATATTTGCACAAAATTCTCTAAATCCAATAGTTTTCACGTTACAATTGATTTTACTCATGATGGAAGTTAGTAAAAAGTCCAAAGTTAGTAAAAAGTCCAAAAGTAGCTATTACTCACTTAGCTATTGAGATAGACACCCAAGTTACTCACCATGTTGTTGCTATTGAAAAAGTAGGTGAATATCATATTTTAACAAAATGCTCTAAATGCAATACTTTTCAAGTTATAAATGATGTAGTGTTGAGTAAGAACTTCAAAGTAGCTATTACTCAGCTATGCTATGAGCCACAGGTCTGGAACTTAACTATGTTATAGCTGCTTCAAAATAGGTGAATAACATATTGCAACTAAATAATGTAAATGCAAGAGTATTCAAGTTATAAGTGATTTACCCAACAGTGATAACCTAAAAGTAGCTATTACTCAGCTATGCAATGAGCTACAGGTCTGAAATTTTACTATGTTATAGCTGACCCAAAAGTAGATGAATAACATATTTGCATAAAATTCTGTAAATACAACAGTTTTCAAGTTACAAGTGATTTTACTCATGATGGAAGTTAGTGAAAAATGCAAAAGTAGCTATTACTCACTTAGCTATTGAGATAGACACCAAAGTTACTCACCATGCTGTAGCTATGGAAAAAGTAGCTGAATAACATATTTTAACAAAGTGCTCTAAATGCAATACTTTTCAAGTTATAATTGATTTAGGGCATGATTTCATTACTTTTAATGAATAAAAAATTATTTTAAAAAGTCATAAAAAAACTTTAGCATGTGAAAGCTCTCCAAAATGTAGGTGAATGAGTTATTTGAGAAATACTGGCTATCTGCAATACTTTTAGATATAATTAGCATGTACTCATTTTGAGTAGGTGAGTAATTAACTATGGGTCTGAAACTTCAAGCGAAAGCTCTCCCAAAGGAAGGTGAATGAGTTAGTTGAGAAAAATTGGCTATCTGCAGTACTTTTAGAGATAATTCGCATTAACTAATTTTGAGTAGGTGAGTAATTAGCTATGGGTCTGAAACTTCACCATGTGAAAGCTCTTCCAAAAGTTGGTGAATGAGTTATTTGAGAAAAATTGGCTATCTGCAGTACCTTTAGAGATAATTCATATTTACTCATTTTGAGTAGGTGAGTAATTAGCTGTGGGTCTAAAACTTCACCAAGTGAAAGCTCTTCCCAAAGTAGGTGAACGAGTTATTTGAGAAAAATTGGCTATCTGCAATACTTTTACAGATAATTAGCATTAACTCATTTTGATCAGGGGAGTACTTAGCTACAGGTCTGAAACTTCACCAAGTGAAAGCTCTCCCAAAAGTAGGTGAATGAGTTAGTTGAGAAAAATTGGCTATCTGCAGTACTTTTAGAGATAATTCGCATTAACTCATTTTGAGTAGGTGAGTAATTAGCTATGGGTCTGAAACTTCACCAAGTGAAAGCTCTGCTAAAAGTAGGTGAATGAGTTATTTGAGAAAAATTGGCTATCTGCAGTACTTTTAGAGATAATTCGCATTTACTCATTTTGAGGTGAATAATTAGCTATGGGTGTGAAACTTCACCATGTGAAAGCTCTTCCAAAAGTTGGTGAATGAGTTATTTGAGAAAAATTGGCTATCTGGAGTACTTTTAGAGATAATTCATATTTACTCCTTTTGAGTAGGTGAGTAATTAGCTATGGGTCTAAAACTTCACCAAGTGAAAGCTCTTCCCAAAGTAGGTGAATGAGTTATTTGAGAAAAATTGGCTATCTGCAATACTTTCAGAGATAATTAGCATTTACTCATTTTGATTAGGTGAGTAATTAGCTATGGGTCTGAAACTTCACTAAGTGAAAGCTCTCCCAAAAGTAGGTGAATGAGTTATTTGAGAAAAATTGGCTATCTGCAATACTTTTAGAGATAATTCACATTTACTCATTTTGAGTAGGTGAGTAATTAGCTATGGGTCTGAAATTCACCATGTAAAAGCTCTTCCAAAAGTTGGTGAATCAGTTAGTTGAGAAAAATTGGCTATCTGCAGTACTTTTAGAGATAATTCGTATTTACTCATTTTGAGCAGGTGAGTAATTAGCTATGGGTCTGAAACTTTACCAAGTGAAAGCTCTTCCCAAAGTAGGTGAATGAGTTATTTGAGAAAAATTGGCTATCTGCAGTACTTTTAGATATAATTCGCATTTACTCGTTTTGAGTGGGTGAGTAATTAGCTATGGGTCTGAAACTTCACCAAGTGAAAGCTCTTCCAAAAGTAGGTGAATGAGTTATTTGAGAAAAATTGGCTATCTGCAGTACTTTTAGATATAATTCGCATTTACTCGTTTTGAGTAGGTGAGTAATTAGCTATGGGTCTGAAACTTCACCAAGTGAAAGCTCTCCCAAAAGTAGGTGAATGAGTTATTTGAGAAAAATTGGCTATCTGCAATACTTCTAGAGATAATTCACATTTACTCATTTTGAGTAGGTGAGTAATTAGCTATGGGTCTGAAATTCACCATGTGAAAGCTCTTCCAAAAGTTGGTGAATCAGTTAGTTGAGAAAAATTGGCTATCTGCAGTACTTTTAGAGATAATTCGTATTTACTCATTTTGAGCAGGTGAGTAATTAGCTATGGGTCTGAAACTTTACCAAGTGAAAGCTCTTCCCAAAGTAGGTGAATGAGTTATTTGAGAAAAATTGGCTATCTGCAGTACTTTTAGATATAATTCGCATTTACTCGTTTTGAGTAGGTGAGTAATTAGCTATGGGTCTGAAACTTTACCAAGTGAAAGCTCTTCCAAAAGTAGGTGAATGAGTTATTTGAGAAAAATTGGCTATCTGCAGTACTTTTAGATATAATTCACATTTACTCATTTTGAGTAGGTGAGTAATTAGCTATGGGTCTGAAACTTCACCAAGTGAAAGCTCTCCCAAAAGTAGGTGAATGAGGTATTTGAGAAAAATTGGCTATCTGCAGTACTTTTAGAGATAATTCGCATTTACTCATTTTGAGTAGGTGAGTAATAAGCTATGGGTCTGAAACTTCACCAAGTGAAAGCTCTTCCAAAAGTAGGTGAATGAGTTATCTGAGAAAAATCGGCTATCTGCAATACTTTTAGAGATAATTAGCATTTACTCATTTTGAGTAGGTGAATAATTAGCTATGGGTCTGAAACTTCACCAAGTGAAAGCTCTCCCAAAAGTAGGTGAATGAGGTATTTGAGAAAAATTGGCTCTCTGCAATACTTTTAGAGATAATTAGCATTTACTCATTTTAAGTAGGTGAGTAATTAGCTATGGGTCTGAAACTTTACCATGTGAAATTGAAAATTTCATGTTTCAACAGAAACCCTTCTACTACACTGTGGGTCCAAAACTTGCTCGAAATCGCTCTGAAAGTTTCAGAGATATTTGCCATTTTTCATTTTCCGCAAAAATTCAAGATGGCCACCAAAAGTTGTAAACTTTGAAATTTGAAACTTTACTATGTGATAGCTTACCAAAAAGTAGATGGACAACATATTTGAAAAGATTTCCCTAACTTTAATACTTTTGAAGATATTTGACATTTACTTCTCTGTTATTTAGCTACAAATGAGAAAATAGTTACTACTCACTTAAGGCATGCAACAGAACCCCAAACTATGGACCATCTTATAGCTAAGGACAAAGTAGCTGAACAACATATTTTAGGAAAACACTCTAACTGCAATAATTTTGGAGTTACAATGGCTTTACTCAAGCTACAAACGAGAAAATAGCTATTACTCACTTATGGCATGCACCAGAACCCCAAACTATGGACCATCTTATAGCTAAGGACAAAGTAGCTGAACAACATATTTTAGGAAAACACTGTAACTGCAATAATTTTGGAGTTACAATGGCTTTACTCAACAGTCAGAATTTCAAAGTAGCTATTACTCAGCTATCCAAGGTGCAACAGGTCTGAAAGTTTACTATGTGATAGCTTACCAAAAAGTAGATGGATAACATATAGAAAAGATTTCTGTAACTCTAATACTTTTAAAGATATTTGACATTTACTCCTGTTATTTAGCTACAAATGAGAAAATAGCTATTACTCACTTATGGCATGCAATAGAACCCTAAAGTATGGACCATCTTACAGCTAAGGACAAAGTAGCTGAACAACATATTTTAGGAAAACACTCTAACTGCAATAGTTTTGGAGTTACAATGGCTTTACTCAACAGTTAGAATTTCAAAGTAGCTATTACTCAGCTATCCAAGGTGCAACAGGTCTGAAACTTTACCATGTGATAGCTTACCAAAAAGTAGATGGATAACATATTTGAAAAGATTTCCCTAACTTTAATACTTTTGAAGATATTTGACATTTACTCCTTTTGTTATTTAGCTACAAATGAGAAAATAGCTATTACTCACTTATGGCATGCAATAGAACCCTAAACTATATACCATCTTATAGCTAAGGACAAAGTAGCTGAACAACATATTTTAGGAAAACAGTCTAACTGCAATAATTTTGGAGTTACAATGGCTTTACTCAACAGTCAGAATTTCAAAGTAGCTATTACTCAGCTATCCAAGGTGCAACAGGTCTGAAACTTTACTATGTGATAGCTTACCAAAAAGTAGATGAATAACATATATGAAAAGATTTCCCTAACTTTAATACTTTTGAAGATATTTGACATTTACTTCTTCTGTTATTTAGCTACAAATAAGAAAATAGCTATTACTCACTTATGGCATGCAATAGAACCCCAAACTATGTACCATCTTATAGCTAAGGACAAAGTAGCTGAACAACATAGTTTAGGGAAACACTCTAACTGCAATGGTTTTGGAGTTACAATGGCTTTACTCAACAATCAGAATTTCAAAGTAGCTATTGCTCAGCTATCCAAGGTGCAACAGGTCTGAAACTTTACTATGTGATAGCTTACCAAAAAGTAGATGAACAACATATTTGAAAAGATTTCTGTAACTCTAATACTTTTGAAGATATTTGACATTTACTCCTTTTGTTATTTAGCTACAAATGAGAAAATAGCTATTACTCACTTATGGCATGCAATGGGACCCCAAACTATGTACCATCTTATAGCTAAGGACAAAGTAGCTGAACAACATATTTGAAGAAAAAGTTGTTTCTGCAATAGTTTTTGAGTTATGAGCCCTTTACTCCAAGTAGCTAAGATAGCTATTACTCACTTATCGTTAGGCCTAAGTCCATAAAACCAAAAAAATTTTCGAGGGCGTGAAAATTCATTGGGACAATTAATTTACAAAAAATCTGTAGCTGTAGTAGTTTTGGAGGAATCTGCGTGACTAACTAACGCATGCACACACGCACGCACGCACGCACACACAGGCATCATTTCATAATCTCCCTCCCGGGCTAAAGCCCGGCGGGAGATAAAAATGTCAAAAAAAGTCACTTGGGTGAGTGTTTATGGCCCTCATACACAGGTTAAATGTCTACTAAAAGCCTTGATTTTCGGCACATGTAGAAAGGACATAATAATGCATTCCCAGATGGGATTTCAGCTCCATCAATCACATAGTTTAACAGTCACAGGGCTTAAAGGTGGCAAAAAGTCCAAATATTGGGTCTCTGTGGGCCTTTTAGAGATCTCGATGTGGCCTTCAAATTAAAGCTTCAGATTTATAATCTGTCACATACTAAGATTATACATAGAATATATATCTAATAAAGTTTGAAACTTCTCAGACTTACCATTTCCAAGCTACAGAGCAAAATATGTGAAAAATGTCTTAAAAGGGTCACTATGGTGGGTGTTTATGGTCCTCATACACAGTTAAAATGTCTACTTGAAGCCATGATTTTTGGCACATGTAAAAAGAACATAATAATGTATTCCCAGATGAGATTTCAGGCCTATCAGTCACATAGTTTAACAGTCACAGGGCTTAAAGGTGGCAAAAAGTCCAAATACTGGGTCTTTGGGAGCCCGTCAGAGACCTCAATGTGGCCTTCAAATTAAAGCTTCAGACTTAAAATTTGTCACATACAGTAGAACCTCTATTATCTGACCCTCTATTATCCGAATTTTCAATTATCCAACCTCAAGTCCACTCTCCCAACTCCATTTAAGCCCATTATTTTACCCTTCCTATTTTCCGACCATTCTATTATCCGACCTAATTTTTACTCTCCCAAGAGGGTCGGATAATAGAGGTTCTACTGTACTAAGATTACACATAGAATATGTATCTAATACAATTTGAAACTTCTCAGACTTACCATTTCCAAGTTACAGAGCAAAATATGTGAAAAATGTCTAAAAAGGGTCACTCGGGTGGGGATTTATGGTCCTCATACATGGGTTAAATGTCTATTAAAGGCCTAAATTTTGGAGTACATACAAGAAAAACATATTGATATATTCTCAGATGATATTTCACTTAGATGAGAGACATTGTTTGAAAGCTACAGTGCTTGAAGGTGGCAAAAAGTCCATAAATTGGGTCTCTGTGGGCAATTTTGAGACCTCAAGTCGGCCTAACAGGTAAACCTACAGCCTTTAAATTTTTCACAGACAAGGATTACATATAAGAGTTACACCAAGAGCAGTTTGAGACTCATCAGAATTACCACTTCCAAATTATAGGGCAAAATATGTTAAAAATGTAGGAAAAAAGTCCTAAGTGGGGTCTTTATGGGCCCCAAACACAATTTTCTCCTCAACTTAAAGTCTTGATTTTCGCCACATGTACTAAGAATACATTAATGTGTTCTCAGGTAAAATTTAAGCCAGATACGCCTCATAGTTTGTGACCTAGAGGGCTCTAAGTGGTCAAAAGTGCAATTTCTGACCTTAAGGTGGCCATAAGTTCTTTATTATTTGGAGTTTAAGGTCACCTTAAAATAGGGATCTTCCTTTGGGCATCCTTAACATGTGTACCAAGTTTGAAAAAAAAAAATTAATTGGTTTTTGAGTTATCGCGTCCACAAGGAAATTTCTACGGCGGCGGCGGCGCGACGGACCTGAATCCAATATATCCCCGACTTTCGTCTGGGGATATAATTATATCTACTTTCCCACCTTTACATGGTTACTTTGATGAGTAAATTACTTATATCTTCATTAACGCTCGACGATAGGAGAGGGTTATTGTGATCAGTTTGTTTCTGTCTGTCTGTCTTTCTGTCTGTGCACCGTTTTGCCCTTATAACTCAAAAACTATAACATCAATCGAGCTCAAATTAGGTGGGCAGGTATTTCATGGGGTACAGACGAATTCTTCCAAATTTGGTGTAATTTGTTTCAAAATTAAAGTCAGAAGACAGGTTTTTTAATTTTTAATTGGGCATATACAGTGAAACCTGCTTGTCTTCAAAAATCAATATCATGACCGGATTTCTTCCTCATGAAATTGTGCCCAATCAGGTTTCTTCTGTGGCTGTGAGTGTAATGTGTAGAACTTGTAATCTCATGGTTGGGGTTCAATACCAGTCAATTCTAGAGTTGTTTCTTTTAAATTTCTGTTTTTAGGCTTTTTTTAGCAATTTTTTTTAAAAGTCTTTTAAAAGAAAAGAAAAAATTAAAACACAGTATTTAAAATTTTGCTGTTCAAGGTGTCCAACTTGACAGATGATTTTCAATTGGGCATATACAGAGAAATCTGATTTTCTTTATCACATAAGTAAAAAATCAATATTTCGCTGTCTGATGATGTCATTACTTAATGATGTCGCAATGCAATTGTCATTGTGAGGTCACAAACCCTAGCTTGTGTGATACTTGCTGTCTTTAAGTAATATTTCTTCTCATTAAATATATGTCTTGAAATTGACATAAAGATAATAAAGAGGGAGGTGGTGTATTCATCATGTTTATTTATTTCTATTTTCTTTTTTGTTTCAATTTCTTGACAGTCCATCACAAAAAAATTACCCTGAGTGATTTTCACCAAGAAGTGGCTTTTAACCAATATATTTACCTCTACCAGGAGTTTATGTTTTTGTGTGATTTTTTGTCTATTGGTCTGTCTGTTTTTGGTGTTTAGATTACTCCAGAACTAACTTTATAAAAATTTTTGTGGGTAGGACCTGGTCAAAGGAAGAAGTTACTAATTTTTGGGAAAGACCTGGGATCATATTTTGGATACAAAAAAATCATGAATTTTCATAGGTCCCATTTCAATGTATTTTAATGATTTTAGCTTTCTACTTGATATTTCTTCAAAAGTAATGAATAAATTTTGATGTTAAATTTTAAGTAGGCAGGGGCTAGCCATGGAAAGGAGTGATTACATTTTAGGAAAGATCCAGTTAATATTCTGGATACCAATAAGCCTCCAAAATTTCTGGAAATGCCAACATGGTGGATGTGTGTTATACCTTATAACACTTGTAAGACTGGTCACATCGAGTCGAGCATTTTGCTCTCTCTAGTGCATCTTGTTATCTCTAAAACTATAAGAGACAGAGCAATTTCAGACAAATTATGGACTCCTTGGATAATAAGGACCATTTCCTTATGTCTGAAAGATTAAAAATTTTCCAAATTTAAACCACCATCAAAAATGTTGTTTATCTCGAGAACCATTAGAGATATGGCGATTTCAAGTAATTTTTAGATCTTCTGGGTAGTAAGGGCTACTTCTTTAAAGACTCTTAAAAAAACGTGATTTTTCTGAGCTTTGACCACCATCTTGAATTTTTGCGGAAATCTAAAAATTTTGTTTATCTTGAAAACCGTTAGTGATAGATTGATTTTGGCCAAATTTTGGGTATTAAGGACTCACTCATCTTTCAGGCTGTATTTCTGTGGATACATCTTGCATCTGTGGCTCCTTGGTCTAGTTATTATAAGAATTAAACCTTTACTATTACACAAATACTTAAATAAAATGTATAGAAAAATAAAACTTACTTCTACAATCTTGCTGCACTGTGTTCCTTTTCCTGCACCGGGACCTCCCAACACGAAAACAACATTTGGCTTTGTCATGTTTCTTAATGTGCTGATGCTCCTCTTCAATGCAGTTTGTAAAATTGTAGCAGTAACCATGCAATCTGAAAACAAGCAATCAGTGCCCGTGAACAGCGTGCGAAATTCACCATGGCCCCGTGGCCAGGGGCCCCGCCTTTTTAAGTTAGGGCCACCACAACTTGACTTTCATGGCCCCCAATGGGCCACCACATTGACTACAACATGCCTCATGTGGTAATACAATCCAGTGTGCTGTCATTTTTTTAAAAATTGGTTTTCTTTCCCCATGGCTAAGTCGTTAATTATGCATTGTTTTGCATATTCCAGATTGAGTTCACCCTTACTTAGCTGACACTGTTTCTCTGTTGTGTCTTTCACACACAGGCCAACATACCTCCCCCCTAACATGTTAAAGCTAGGCAGTGACTGGTGTATGAAATTTCAGGGAAGACAGCAGGGAGGTTAGATTGGGGAACTGGTTATTTTTGGAAGCTGGTTATCCTGTACTTAAATTTGTTATTTACACTAAATGCTGTCAGTTTTTTTTCTAGTAATGATGCAACTGCTGTGTAAGAGGGAAATGTTCATTCCAAAACATAAATTTCACTTTTGTTATCTCTATAGGTGTTATTTAAGACTAAACAAATACCACTGACTCCTGAACTTTTACATGTGCATTATATAGCCCTTGCCATGTAATAAATGTTACTTTTTATTACATTGGCATTCCTACTATTTCTGGAAACAGAGATATTTCTTATCATTTGCATCAAAACAATTTTATTTCTATTTTTCTTATTCTATTAAAGAAATCCTTTGTGTTTTGGGATAGAAAACGACCCAATCTAATCCACCCAGTGTGAACTATTGATTTTTTCCCCACATTCAGTCTCTCTCTCTCTCTCCCCCCACAACTCCTCTTTGTGTGAGAAACAAAATCCTATGTATGTATGTAATATGTATACACTTGTACTTGAGGAGGGAAATAAAACTACAGATCAATGTTGATTTGGCATTGTTGGCTCTGGGACTGGCACAAAATTTTTCTTCATATTTCAGATGATACTGAGCTTTGTTTACAGTTCGTTAAAAGGGAGTCACTTCATATGAGAATATAATCCTTAACACAACACACAAGCAACACAACTTATGCAGAAAAACTATTCATTTACTCAAACATAATACATGCCAATATATTAAGTTCTTGTTTCATATTCCTAGGCCCTTAGTTATGGGTGAAAAGTTGTCAAAGTTGAATGAAAAAAAAGTAAATATGCCCATCTATCGTGACAAAAAAACAATACTTAACTGTTATGCATGAGGACATAATGGAATACACATCAATCCAAAAAACAAGCAGATTAATTTGTATGATTTACTTTTTCAAGTAACAGTTTCTTTAAATTTTCAATTAGTGCAATGTTTGACAGTTAAAAAAAGTAAAAACATAAAATATATTGCTATTTTATTTTCTTAGTTCTACAAAAAATTATCTAAAGTTAATAAAAATCTAAATCATACAAAATTTTAGTGAGACATTCTTCTTTGGAGTAGTGTGCACAAAAGTGGTGTTGGTTTTTATTTTATATATTTTTTGTGTCACGAAAGGAAGGCATTTCAAAAATATTCATGAGTTTTCAGGGGTCCCATTTAAATGCATTTTTAATGACTTTAGCTTTCTACTTGATATTTCTTCAAAAATTAATTTACATGTTTGGTTTTATTTTGTTGTCTTCTTTACAATACTTTATATCACTTGAGAGACTGGTCACATGGAGTCGAGCGTTTTGCTCTCTCTGAGTGCATCTTGTATAATTTGTATTCAAGCTTGAAGTTAAATAAAGAAATTTAACATAAATCACTTTTGTATCTTTTGACTTATCACTTTTAATAAATTAAAAAGACAGTTTGTTAGAAAAAAAAATGTTAATTAGTTTTTAAAAAGTTTGGGCCATCAAGTTTTAATAGGGGCCACTGAACTTCAGAACCTTACTTTGCAACGAATTTCTCACACTGCCCGTGAATGGGCTCTGTGTCAGCTGACTGTGTGTTTTGAATTTCAGAGTAGAAGTGACAGAAAAAAAGGACACAAAAGTTGTGCCCTGGAAATGGTGTTCAGAAGGAAAGTAAGAAGGTAACTGTTAAGGTGTAAAAAAGTAAGTTAAAAACATATTTAAAGAAAATATTGCAAATGCAATAGTTTTAATGTTACTTGTTAAGGCTGACCCCAAATAAGTAAGTAAGTAAGAAACACTTATATAGCGCCGAATTTGATGTAAACATCCTCTAAGGCGCTGATGTGCAAAAAGGGATAGTCCAGTTCCAGAAAGATGTCCAAATAGGTGAATAACATACTGAAACTAAATAATCTAAATGCAAAACTTTTCAAGTTATAAGTGATTTACTCAACAGTGATAACCTAAAAGTATACCTATTACTCAGCTATGCCATGAGCTACAGGTCTGAAATTTGACTATGTTATAGCTGACCCAAAAGTAGGTGAATAACATATTTACACAAAATTCTCTAAATGCAATAGTTTTCAAGTTACAACTGATTTACTCGACAGTGATAACCTCGAAGTAGATATTACTCAGCTATGCAAGGAGCTACAGGTCTGAAATTTTACTATGTTATAGCTGACCCAAAAATAGGTGAACAACATATTTAAGCAAAATACTGTAAATGCAATAGTTTTCAAGTTACAACTGATTTACTCGATAGTGAGAAACTGAAAATAGCTATTACTCACCTAGGCCATAAGCTACAGGTCTGTAATTTCACTGTTATAGCTGACCCAAAGGTAGGTGAACAACATATTTTAACAAAATACTCCAAATGCAATATTTTTCAAGTTACAACTGATTTATTCAACGGTGAGAACCTCAAAGTAGCTATTGCTCATGTCTGCAATTTCACTATCTTATAGCTGACCCAAAAGTAGGTGAACAACATATTTTAACAAAATACTCTAAATGCAATATTTTTCAAGTTACAACTGATTTACTCAACAGTGGGAACCTCAAAGTAGCTGTTACTCAGCTATGGCATGACATATAGGTCTAAAATTTCACTATTTTATGGCTGACCAAAAATTACCTGAATAACATATTCAAACAAAATACTCCAAATGCAATAGTTTTCAAGTTACACCTGATTTACTGAACAGTGATAACCTGAAAGTAGCTATTACTCAGCTATGCAAGGAGCTACAGATCTGAAATTTTACTATGTTATAGCTGACCCAAAAACAGGTGAATGACATATTTAAGCAAAATACTGTAAATGCAATAGTTTTCAAGTTACAACTGATTTACTCAATAGTAAGAAACTGAAAATAGCTATTACTCAGCTATGCCATGAGCTATAGGTCTGTAATTTCACTGTTATAGCTGACCCAAAAGTAGGTGAACAACATATTTTAACAAAATACTCCAAATGCAATATTTTTCAAGTTACAACTGATTTATTCAACAGTGAGAACCTCAAAGTAGTTATTACTCATCTATGCCATGAGCTACAGGTCTGAAATTTTACTATGTTATAGCTGACCCAAAAATAGCTGAATAACATATTGAAACAAAATACTCTAAATGCAATAGTTTTCAAGTTACAAGTGATTTTACTGATGATGGAAGTTACTGAAAAGCCCAAAAGTAGCTATTACTCACTTAGCTATTGAGACAGACACCCAAGTTACTCACCATGTTGTAGCTATGAAAAAAGTATCTGAATAACATATTTAACAAAATGCTCTAAATGCAACACTTTTCAAGTTATAAGTGATTTAGTGCATGATTTCATGAATTTTAATGCATTTTAGACATTTTTGTCTACCAGAGGCCTAATTTAGACATAAAGCCTACCAAAAAGATAGGGTGGCGAGTCCTCTAGCATACCAAGCCACCTGCCAAACATGAAAGAAATCTGGAAAGAAATGTGGACTGTAGGTCGCTAACAAGCAATATTCCACATTTTAGACATTTTTGTCTACCACAGGCCTAATTTAGACATAAAGCCTACCAAAAAGATAGGGTGGCCAGTCCTCTACCATATCAAGCCACCTGCCAAATATGAAAGAAATCCGGAAAGAAATGTGGACTGTAGGTCGCTAACAAGAAATCTCCGCGGACGCGGACGAGGGCGCGGACGACGATGAATCCATAGTATCCCCGCTTCGCGTCGGGGATACAATAACAACTTTAATTGATATTATGTGAAGGAAATGCTGAAATGCAGCATATTTTACACAAGCGTTTCATTACGTGGGCGATAATACAATACCTCGCGAGTAACCGAGGATTTAAAATGGACTCTAGTACTAGCAAAGATCGACTCATCTATCGAGGCTCGAGTACTCGTTCACTGCACTAGTTTTCATATATAACATATTTACAAGTTGAAAAAAAAAATTTTTTTAGGAGGCATTTTTTCCTAGTCACAAAATATTCAGGAGGCGTTCTTTCTAGGAGGCATTTTTTCCAGGGGGCATTTTTTCCCGGATTCAGGGAAACTAGAGCCCAAGGACTTATATTAATCTCTAAGCCTAATATAAGATTTTTGTTGACCCCTTTTATAGTACATGCCATTGTAACAAATGTCCCATATGGAAAATATAAAATTTACATAAAATATATATAAAGAGTTTAAGTAATATATAATTTAGTTTATCTGTACAAAAAATGTTCTAATTTTAAAAAAATGAAATCTTTTTTGTCCTATGTCTGATACTTTTTGTCCAGTTACTTTTTGTCTGGGTGAAATACTTTTTGTCCAGTTATTTTTTGTCCTACAATCAAGGCAACCACAGTTGTCATTTTAAGGTAGGTAGCTTGGTGTTTATAATTTCATGAATTTTATAATAACATAACACTACATTATGAAAATCAATGTGAATTAAAACACACATGAAATCCTTTATCAATATAAAAGTTAAACACACAAACTAATTGCATTTATGAGATGTAAGAGAAGAAGTTATAATCCTAACTAATTTGTTCCAACATGACACTGTCATTATTATGTTATACAACATTTACTGACTAAGAGTATTTATTTAACGCTCGACGATAGGAGAGGGTTATTGTAATCAGTTTGTTTCTGTCAGTCTGTCTGTCTGTCTGTCTGTGCACCGTTTTGCCCTTATAACTCAAAAACTATACCATCAATCGAGCTCAAATTTGGTGGGTAGATATTTCATGGGGTACAGACGGAATCTTCCAAATTTGGTGTAATTTGTTTGAAAATTAAAGTCAGGAGACAGGTTTTTAAATTTTTAATTGGGTATATACAGTGAAACCTACTTGTCTTCAAAAATCAATATCATGATAGGATTTCCTCCTCATAAATTCTTGTCTCATCAGATATCCTCTGTGGCTGTGAGTGTAATGTGTAGAACTTGTAATCTCATGGTTGGGGTTCAATACCAGTCAATTCTAAATTTTTTTTTTTTTTTTAATTTTTGTTTTAGATTTTTTTAGCAATTTTTTTAAAGGTCTTTTAAAAAGAAAAGAAAAAAACACAGCATCTAAAATTTTACTGTTCAAAAAAAAAACTTTAACCAAGATAAAGTGTTCAACTTGATGGACAATAATAGATCAATTGGGCATATACAGAGAAATCTGATTTTCTTTATTGCATAAGTAAAAAAAATCAATATTTTGCTGTCTGATGATGTCATTACTTAATGATGTCACAATGCAATTGTCATTGTGAGGTCACAAAACCTAGCTTGTGATACGTGTGATATACTTCTTCTCATTAAATTTATGTCTTGAAATTGACATAAATACAATTGAGAGGGAAGTGGTGTATTTGTCATGTTTATTTATTTCTGTTTTTTTTTTGTTTGTTTGTTTCAATTTCTTGACAGTCCATCACAAAAATTTACCCTGAGTAATTTTGACCAAGAAGTGGCTTTTAACCAATATTTTTACCTCTACCAGGAATTTATGTTTGTTGTGTGCTTTTTTGTCTATTTGTCTGCCTGTTTTTGGTGTTTAGATTACTCCAGAACTAATGAACAGATCTTTATAAAAAATTTGTGAGTAGGACCTGGTGAAAGGAAGAAATTACTAATTTTTGGGAAAGACGTGGATCATATTTTGGATACAAAAAAATCATGAATTTTAATAGGTCCCATTTCAATGTATTTTAATGATTTTAGCTTTCTACTTCATATTTCTTCAAAAGTAATTAATAAATTTTGATGTCAAATTTGAAGTAGGAAAGGACTAGCCATGGGAAGGAGTGATTATAGTTTAGGAAAGATCCAATTAATCTATTGGATACCAAGAAGCCTTCAGAATTTCTGGAAATGCCACCATGATGGATGTGTGTTATACTTTATAACACTTGTGAGACTGGTCACATCGAGTCGAGCGTTTTGCTCTCTCTGAGTGCATCTTGTTAAATATGTCTTGTTAGTTTTACTAGGCACATAATGATAGACAGCCAGATTTCATATTTATATCTAAAACTTGTCAGTACAGGGTGAAAAAAATCAACAAAAAGTGAAAAATATTAAATGTATTCATAAAAGTATTAATGAATATGAATACTTTTGAAATGTATTAAAATACGAATACTTTGCATTTCTCACAAAAGTATTCGAATTTGAATACTTTTTAAAATGTATTTGAATACTTATGAATACGAATACATTTTGCCCAGGCCTGGTTGTCACAGCAACTTCCTTATCTGAAATGCAAAAATGCACAAGGTTTATCAATTTTGGAGATGACAATCAAATGTTTTTTTTTTGTTTATTTTCATATATATCAAATGTTGATAAATACTGGAGCTTCTGTTTTTGTGGCAAGTTAAGGTTTATACAATGATACCACGCCAAGTAGTATGTATATCACAATTCAGATCAAGTGAAGAGAGAGGCACATTCAGTAGACCGAGTTTCTGTCACGTCGCCAATTGCTATTGATATACTGATGGACACAATGGCGAGGGACAGAGCTCACATGCACTTGTTTTCTATGTAAATTTTGAATTGCGGGAAATTATTGCATCAACATTAAAAATTCCATGATATGTCTACATAGCTGTATCTTGTTTACAAAACATGTGTTGATACCCTAAACTGCTTTTGCAAGCCAGGAATTTCTTTTGTAGATTGCTGTGTAATGTTGAAGATTTGTTTACATTTTAAAAATAGGTTGAACTATATACACAACAGTTGGATAGGCATTAAATATTAGTGAACGGCACAAGTACATACCTAAAAGAATGCAAATAACACTTTGTACCAGTGATAATATGTCTACAAATATGCCGTTGAAGATTTACACAGAAAACAAGTACATGGGAGCTCTGTCCCTCGCCATTGCGTACCGTCAAAAATATCAACAGCAATGCGCGACGGGACAGAAACTCGGTCTACACATTCAGTTGAAACCCCCTTTAAAACATGGGTCCAGTGGGGAGATCTTCCGTCAGTTTTCTGAGCGGCGTCTTTATTTTCTCTTGTCCCTGCAATATTCTTCCTCATGATATCCTTGCGTTGCCGGTTTCCGACGGTCTTACATATTTTAATCCATTTTCATTTCTTTCATCATTCCCTGATGTATTTTAAAGTTAAAATTAGAAAAAAAATGCTGTTTAATTGACCATAACAAATATATTGGGTATATATTTTTAGATATTTTATTTTTTTTCATTCAATTCAATTTCTGTATGGACAGTGTTCTAATTTTACAAATGGTTGTCTGTTATCGACGGTAAAATAAAATCAATATAAATGGTATTCAAAATATATTCTAAACTGTCTATTTTTCACATTGTCATCTGTAAATTGATAATTATACAAATAAACTGAATAACTGTTCCCATTATATCATAATAATGCAAAAATAACATTCTTTTTGAAAGTGTGCACATAAAATTGTTTTCCTAGGCAATTATGTCATTAAATTTTAAAGTTGGTTTTGAAGGCTGTTTCTTCCATTTTGTGCCCACACAAAGCACGTGTCTTTATGTTAATGATCATGGGTATGGTTAATTTATTTTATAACCTCCAAAAACAAAAATATTTTATGGCATATTTTTCTTATATTGGCTGATGAACAAACGCATGCTTTCATTGACAATGGATTACATTAAGGTCTATTTAATAAAAATGCACGTGAAGTGATTTCTAAAAATAAATATAATAAATCTATTTGTCTTTAATAAAATATTTTATAACTTTATTTTATGAGGATAAAATTTGCACTTTTCACGGAAATTCATGAGCGTTGCCAATGACAACCATATTTTATTTTACTTTAAAAATTGATAAAATATTTCACTTACCAAAATCGGGATTTTACTGCATCATGCATTAACAAACTTTATTTCATTAAATTTGAAACAATATTTCCATTCAAAGGCACATAGTTTATTTTAAATAAAGGTTAATACTTGTTTATTTTATTTTTTACTGAGATGGAAAGCACGTGGACAGAACTACAATGTATTAATGCGTGGCCGTCGATAATAGACGACGGTCGATAACAGACGACACAACAATAATTGATACCCTGCGATAATTGGTACAAGGCAGTGTTAAATATTCATAATCTAGTGTGGGTATACATGTCATTTGGAAAGTTAAAGAAGGATGGAAGCTAAAGAGTCTTATGTAAGACGAATTCAAAATATTATCCAAATTCCACGAAGTACACGGGTGGTCACAAAGATAAACGGTCACGGAGATAAACTGTCCTCAGAAATACCCACATAAAAACAGTTAAAAGGTTTAAACAACAATATAACACAAACCAAAATCATGGAAAGCACTGTTGTTTTAGTCTATTTTGTTGTTTAGTTTCTGCGCTTTTTATATTTACACTATTTAAATTTGAAAACTTTGAAGACCGTTTATCTCCGTGACCGTTTATCTTAATGACCACCCGTGTATACCAAAAGCGGACCTCCAAAGGTACTTATTATCGCTCACCATTCAGCTTACAGTGCTCAGTACCAAACTAAATTATGGTTGTTCAATACCAATAGTAAAGTATAACTGGATAACCACATATGGCGAACTTACATACCTTTTCGTATATTAATATATAACTGACTTTTTGTCCGAGTTTATATCACCTTCCAGTATCTCCACTGAATACGCGGCGTTTATTGATCAAATCGACCCATCAAATTTTCGACAAAACTTAGATTGTCTTCTACAGTTATCCCACATCCCAAATCAAGAATATATTATAGCTGGGCCCAAAGTTAACACATCCTTCCAAGAAGATTTAGGAATCTGGAAATACAGCCAACAGAATTTACTCTACATATTTAAAATGACCTAAATAAGTTAGTATATTTAGTTTTTGGATCATTATATGTTCACTTTAGCTTAAATATAAAGTATTTTCAATGCTGAGGACCTATCCCAAAATGACCTTTGCTTTGAAAGGTAATGTAAAACTCTAACTTTGACCAGTATCTTTAATCCTCTTTCATTTATGATGTTGACATATTTTTGTCTTTTTACCTTAGGAGTTTTACCATCCCATAAAAAAGAAAAGATCAATTTATTACTTTTCGAAAAGTATGCACTCAGAGAGAGCAAAACGCTCCACTTGATGTGATCAGTCTCACAAGTGTTATAAAGTATTGTGAGGGAAACAATAAAATAAAACTAAACATGTAAATTAATTTTCAGTGGATTTCTCCCTACTGAGGAAAACATAGTGTGGCTCACTCTTTAGCTGACATTATTATAAATGTTAATTGATAAAATGGGCATAAAGTGAACCAGAAACACACACGTCCACCATGGTGGCATTTCCAAAAAAATTTGGAGGTTTATTGGTATCAAGAATGTTAACTGCATCTTTCCTAAAATGTAATCACTTCTTCCCATGGCTAGCCCTTTCCTACTAAAAATTTAACATCAAAATTTGTTTATTACTTTTGAAGAAATATCAAGCAGAAAGCCAGTCATTAAAGTACATTGAAATTGGGAACTCTGAAAATTTATGACTTTTTTATCCAAAATGTGATCCAGAACTTTCCCCCAAATAAGTAACTTCTTCCTTTGGCCATTATTACGGCTATAAAATCTTTATTTTGTTAAGATAACCTTTCTAGGCCAAAATGTAGCATTTCACTGATTGTCTTTTAACTGGTGCTAACTTATATAGCTGTCTCATATTTAGTACAGTTGTATCCTTGAGAAGTTGGGCAATAACTACATCCTTGATTAAGATCAATGTTGTAACCTTCCTATTTGAATGCAAAACAAGGTTAACACAAACTGTCAATGATTGATCCTTGGAGCTGTCAAATATTTTAACCTCCATACAAGTACAGACAATGATGTATCCTTGTATGCTGACCTTGAGAGTTTTGGTAACCTTAAGAATTGTTGTAAAAATCACTGGTAAAACATACTTTTTATCGGAGGAAAGCTTTGGTAAAAATAGTCTGTCATGATTGGATCAACACATATTGCTAAAATGTAAGGATTATATGAAATACTTGTTAATATTTTGCTTTGTGGTTAGATGTAATAAATTAATACTTGTATTCAAAATGGATTGTATTGCTGATGTGTGAATCAACCTTTTACAATAAAATGATAGAAAGTTATATGCTTCTTTTGACTGGAATACATCTGGTCCTTAACTATTGAGAATCCCGATCCTGGAATGATTAGTCTTATTAGGCCTCACAAAGCAGTGGAAATTTGACCCTAACTGTTTATAAAGATCTGTTCCCCAAAAACACAAAAAACAGACAGCCAAATAGACAAACAAGCACACAAAAACATACACTGCTGGTGGAGGTAAAAATATTGGTTAAAAGCCACTTCTTGGTGAAAATCACTCAGGATAAATTTTTTTTGATGGTCTGTCAAGGAATTGAAACAAACAAAAAAACCAAAAAAAAAACAAAAAAAATAAAAATTATGAATACACCACCTCCCTCTTTATTATGTTTATGTCAATTTTAAGACATAAATTTAATGAGAAGAAATATTTTTACCTAAAGACAGCAAGTATCACAAGCTATGTTTGTAACCTCACAATGACAATTGCATTGTGACATCATTAAGTAATGACATCATCAGAAAGCAAAATATTGATTTTTTTTCCATATGGGATGAAGAGAATCACATTTCTTTATATTATGGCCAATTGAAAATCATTGTCTGTTAAGTTGGACATCTCATCTTAGTTAAAGTTTTTTTTTTGGTCAGCAAAATTTTAAATGCTTTTAAATTTTTCCCTTTTCTTTTTTTTTTGCAAAAACTTTAAAAGAGATTGCTAAAAAACTCTAGACCTAAGTGGTATTGAACCTCAATCACAGGATTGTAAGTTCTACACATTACACTCACAGCCACAAGGGATTCAGATTGAACAAAAATTCATGAGGAAGAAATCCTGTCATGATATTGATTTTTACGTATGTGATGAAGAGAAGCAGATTTCACTGTAAATGCCCAATTAAAAATAAGAAAAACTCTCTCCTGGCTTTAATTTTCAAACAAATTGCACCAAATTTGGAAGAATCCGTCTGTACCCCAATCTGTCCACCAAATTTGAGCTCGGTTGATGTTATAGTTTTTGAGTTATAAGGGCAAAATGGTGCACAGGCAGACGGACATCCTATCATCGAGCGTTAAAAATTAGCAGAACAGTTCAGATGATATTCTAGATTTTAATTTAGTTACTTTGGGTTTCAGTGGTAAAGTTCTCATTGTCGATTGTTCAAAATATCTTTATTATTATTTGTTTTACACCATAATTTAAAAAAATGCTTTCATTTTGTGAGTGAGCTAGTTACTTAAAGTTTCAAAAGCTCTCAAATTTTATTGCAGTTTTTTTCTGTCAGTGCTTTTTTCAGTGCTGCATTTTTATGGATTTTTATCAATTGAGGTTATTTAGTTTTACCTAAATTCAATCTGAGACTTGAAACTGATTCAATATTTGAAACAATGAAGTACTTCTGAGAGCTAATGGAAGGTCAACTAAAAATATGGTAGTGTGCCACCCGAAAGTTGTGATATTTGGAAGTTTGTATGTTATGCCTTTACTGTTCATTTCAGATATTAGGGGCCAAAATTGAAAATCAGGCAGATTTGGAACAGTCTTGTCCGACAAATTTCAAAACATTAAATTTGTCCATGCAAATACTAGCCATTATTGGAAGCTTCGATTATTTAGAAAAAGAGTCATTTGAAAAACTTTCACATTATCAGCCATGTAGTGCAGTGATGCTAGGCAGAAACATTTTTTTTCTCCAGAAGTTTGTTTTTATTATAGTCAAAATGATAAAAAAAACCCAAAAAACCCCAAAATGACACATTTATTTAGTCAGGTCTGAAGTTATAGTTGTCCAATTTACTGAGTTAACTATTTTCAATCTCTTTTCAGAGTAATTATCTATCTATGAATGAGAGAGGGTCATTATTATTATTATTATTATGTATTTATACTCAGCGCAATATCTCCATATACTACAGGACTCAAAGCGCTATTTAAACAATCGGACTGTACAGGTACAGCCCCAACTCGCAAGTAACTGACATTAGATTAATTGGAAGATAGAGGCTCAAGGATGACCATTTATCAAGGTCCTTGAGGTTCTTTAACCTGCCACTGGGGATAGGACCCAATGACAGAGGACCGCCATTTTAAGTGGTCATCCGAGCCACTATGTATCTACCTGTACCTGGGATTGAACCCACGTCTTCTGAGTTTCTAGACAAGTGTGTTACCCGCTAGGCCACAGTGGCAGATGTTCGTCAGTAATCATGTGCTGGCAAGTTTGGCATCTAATTACAGGCTATCACCTCTGCGTAATTGCACTAGAACTACACATATATGTTATTTCCCAGTATTAATAAACAAGAATATATTGTATTCGATTTTTAACTATCATTAACATCAATTTACGCGATAGTTTATGCGATTTGTGGGCGATTTATGATATCGCTCAACGGAAATTCCGAATTTTAGCAAGGACAAACATTGGCGGAAACTATCTTTTGACTTTGGCGCATGCGTAAATTTTGTTTGAACTGACAGCGGTTGTCATTCATAACAAATCATGGAAATTATCAATGTTTTCAATATTATTATGTGATTACCACCTCCAATCAGATGAAATACTAAGGGGGATGCAGTAAGCTTCTTACGACAATGTGTTAAATGACGCTACATTTGAAAATGTTACTGTATCAATTTTCTACACCTTCTCCATTATCACTTGCCTTGCCCAGGCAGGAACACTTGCATTGCTGTTTAGAGTAAAGCTGCAGCATATTTAGATGTATTTTCTCTGTGTATGAAAAACAAATCTTCATGCTTTCCATTAGAAGAGCTTAACAATATTGACATAATCACATGACACTCCACAATTGTAATTTGATAACAATGGAAGTACATTTGAGGACTGAACAAGTTGAATAAACGGATGCTGTAAAATGGATAACAATTTGGGACATGCAGTCGGTGCATTGAAAAATGGCCAAATAGATGTTAGTTTGAGCTCACTTAAGCATGCTACTAAAGTTTCAAGGTAAAGTATTTAGTTTAATTTAAATTCGTGCAAGGTGAAGTGGGTGTCAATCCAGGCAAATGGGAAAAAGCATCTCATTTTGCCACCAACTAACAGCTATATCACTATTGAAGAAGGCAAAGGATGGAATTTGGATGGAAGTTGTATTAAATTTAGACTAGTGCTCAACACTAACCAAAGAAATGCACTACAAATGTACAACAATTCTTAGGGGTATATGTAGAACTTGTGAATACCAGACGTTTCGCACCAAAACGGGTTCACCCCATGCGATCATCAGTTCATTCGCACCATAATTTATTGAAGGAAATATGAGGTCACGATTTTGTAACAATATTTTACAAACAAAAGTCCAGCCAACCAGCCTATTTTTTGTCTGCAAACGTGATTTATTTAATTAACCAATGAAAACAATTGTTACTGAAACCTCATTCGAGACAAATACTTTACTCGTACTGCAACTACTATTGAAGTTTTCTAGCAATATTTTACAAATAGAATATCAGATGCTGGTACTTGCACATACAGACTTTATGAAATATGAGGCCACATGCTTTTTATCACGTTTTGTAGCAATATTCTACAAAATGGAAGCCTCAAAGATGATCAAATACTTTAAACTCAAGAACTCACGAGAGTAGCACCAACTCATTAATATTCATGAGAAGATATGAGGTCATGGATTTTCCTTAGGGTTTTGTAGCAATATTTTATAAAATGGAAGCCTCAAAGAAGATAAGATACTTTAAACTCTGGAACTCACGACTGTAACACCAAATTCATTAATATTCATGAGTAGATGTGAAGTCACAGATTTCCGTGGGGCGAATGATCTCCTCTTACACTGGGGTGAACCCGTTTTGCTGCGAACGATCTGGATACCGAACTTGTTACCACTACCTGGTACACAAATCTCTGTATTTTGTGGCATTTACATCACTTAATTCAGATGTTAAGTAAAATGATTCATTTATACATAAGAAAAATGTTGATTATCGATATCTATGAAGAAATATTAAGAAAAACATAAAAAACCAATATACACTAGAAATTTGCGTGTCGATCTCATTAATATTAATGAGAAATATGAGGTCACAGAATTCCATGGAGGTTTTCTTACAGTATCTTGTAACCAATATACTTCAAATTTGCATGCTAACTCATTAATATTTTTGAGGAAATGGGAGGTAATGGAACTACACAGGGTTTCCAACAATATAATAACATGTTATAGATACCTAAATTAATAATTTTCTTTAACATTTGAAGAACTGTGAATACTGAAAACATAGGGATTTGTGTTCAAGATATGGGTACGAGTCAGTGGAAACGAGTTCTTATGATCATGCACGTAAATATAACATTACATGGGTGGACACAAAAATAAACAGTCTTCAGAGAGTTGCATATTTAAGTGGTATAAACAACAAAATTGCACAAAAATTGTAACAAATGTCATGATAAACTTGGTTTAAATGTGTTTTGTTAGTAAGCTTGTGCAATTTTATTGTTTATACCAGTTATATTTGAAAAATTCTGATGACCATTTATCTTCATATTCATTTACCTTTGTGTCCACCTGTGTACTGTAAAAAAACAAAAAAAAAACAAAAACAAATTACAGTCATAAATCAGAGAAACCTCTTTATTGATTCCTATCCATAATATATTGTAGCTTTGGCAAGAATTTTTTTTTTTTTTTTTTTTTTGCACTGCAATATATGTTCTCTTGTTAACTTAATAGTATGAAATTCATTGGCAAAAAGTTTTAATCCCTGATCAGGTATCTGAACAGTTTGCTTATTTCACATAATCCATATATATTCATATTAATGCTCCAGGGGCAATGCATTTTTTATCGGGGCGGAGCTATTACATTTACAAAGTCCTGTGGTGGTGGGCGATAATGGACAGTTTATAGCTTTATTCTCCATAGCCAGCACTGAAAAGTATAGGAGGACTTTAAATATCAGATATAAACCTTAATTTTGAGGGGGGCTCGGTGGTGTAGCGGTTAGAGTGCTCGTATTCAACCTCTGGGGTTGCCGGTTCGAATCTCGCTTCATGTTGGAAAGTTGGTAATTACTTGCCGATGCCCGGTGGTTAAAAGTGCAGAATCTTAGTATGCACTGGTTCCTCCACCCGTAAACTACCCGTCCCAATATAACTCTGGCTGTTTTAACTTGATGTAAAACAAAAAGTAAATCTGAAAAAATTATGAACTTTTATTTTGTATTTTTATGGATTTTATCATTTTAAGTCTGTGATCAAACCTGCCATGTTTGCTTTTGATTTTCTTTGTTACCTGTTTGTGGTAATTAAGAGGCCTGTCAAGGGGCGCTTATTTGTTTTCGTTTAGGTCCGACTAATCACTGCTGCCGGTGGATTATGGTCTCTCTTGAATAACTTCTTGGGCTTTCAACCTGCCATGTTTTCTTTTGATTTTCTTTGTTACCTGTTTGTGGTAATTAAGAGGCCTGTCAAGGGGCGCTTATTTGTTTTCGCGTAGGTCCGACTAATCACTGCTGCCGGTGGATTATGGTCTCTCTTGAATAACTTCTTGGGCTTTCAAATTTTTTTCCTTCCTATCTTTCTTCAAAACTATAGGGGCGGGAAAAATTCTGGGGATACTTTGAGGAGACCTTAAACTTACCTTACCAATATGAAATAAGTTATGGCCACTAAACAGTGAATTAAGGAAGTTTTCAGCCTCCAGCTCTCTCTTTTTTTGTTCAACCGACCTTGGTTAAAGGCTACAAGGTTGCGAACTGTTCTACACACGATCATCTCAAATACACAGTCAGGATTCATGAGTAACCGCTTCATTGGTGAAAATACTAGGTTAATCTATGATATAATTCATTATACGAACTATAATAAACTACCAGGGTTGCTCATGCTTATTGACTTCCAAAAAGCATTTGATTCTGTTTCATGGAAATTTCTTTTCTCTATTCTTACCGCTTTTGGCTTTAAAGAAAGTTTTTGTAAATGGATTGAAGTGCTAAATGTCAATGTGTCTGCATCTATTCTTCAGTGCGGTAAACTTTCAGATTTTTTCCGAATAGAACGGGGATGTAGACAGGGTGATCCAATATCACCCTATTTGTTCATCATATGCGCTCAAATTATGTATCTATTAATTATAAATGAGAAATGTTTGAGAGGAATTTCAGTCAATAACAATGAGTTTAAGATCACACAGTTTGCCGATGATACAACCTAAATTTTGGATGGGAGTAAAAATTCTTTACTGGCTGCTCTCAATGTGTTAGAGGTATATGGCACTATGTCTGGTTTAAAGGTAAACATAGATAAAACCAAACTAGTATGGATAGGTAAAAAAAGACATTCGAAAGACAAATTTGATGTTGGAAAAGATTTAGTATGGGGTACCAGCAGTTTTACTCTTTTGGGCATTAATTTTTCTGTAGATTTAACAAATATGATCGAGATAAATTACATTCCAGCTATTAACAGCATTGAAAAACTTTTAAATCTTTGGAGACATAGATACTTAACTCCAATTGGTAAAATAACAGTGATAAAAAGTTTGGCCTTGTCCAAGTTAAACCATCTTTTTATGGCCTTGCCTTCACCGGGAAAAGAAATTTTGAAACAGTTGGAAATAAAATTCTATAAATCTATCTGGAGTGGAAAACCAGACAAGATAAAAAGAAACATTTTGACAAAACATTACACTGATGGTGGATTAAGCATGATAGAACTGGATACATTTATATCTGCTATTAAGATAACTTGGATACGACGACTATATCAAAATTCGGATACGCAATGGGCTATGTTGGCAAAAGCATATCTAGGATCAGTAAAAAAAACTGTGTTACTTGGATCATGTTATAGTTCAATCATAGCGAGAAAGTTATCAAATAAATTTTGGTCAGAAACTCTGTTCTGTTGGAGTAAACTTACTGATAGTATTCCGACTAGATATGCAAGTGAAGCTCTTTCTGTACCCCTTTGGAATAACCCAAAAGTATCCAAGACAAATTTCTTTTTACCCGAATGGTACAATAAAGGAATTATTTCTATTGCTGATATGATATCTGGAAATGGAAATTTGATAATCCAAAATGATTTAACAACGGGGTATCACATTCGTACCAACTTTTTAGAATATCATAGAGTTACAGTCTGTGTCAAAAATTACTTAAGTAAACAAAATGATATATCTAAAACACATAATAAACCAACTATTCCAAATCAAATAAAAATCATTTGTAAATCAAAGAAAGGAAGCCAAGACTTTTATAAAATTTTGGTCAATCAGAATATAGTAGATGATACTACCTATTATTCTTTCTGGGAACAATCTTTGGGTATTACCATAAATAAAAATATGTGGAAACAAATATTCCGAGTATGTTTTAAAACAGTAAAAAATAATGATTTAATTTGGATGCAGTACAGAGTGATATATAGAATATTAGGTACGAATGATCTGTTGTATAAAATTAATAAACATGATGATGGCAAATGCAGCTTTTGCAAAGAACACACCGAAACTATACTACATCTTTTTGTGCAATGCACTGATGTACAAAATTTTTGGTCAGAACTAAAATTAAACATTCAACCCATTCTTGGAGTTAACTTGGATATAAATCCTACAACTATAATTTTAGGAAACCTTCAAACAAGGACTGATACTATTCCACTTAACACTATTTACTTTGCAGCTAAGTTATATATTTTTAGAATGTCAAAATCGAATAAATGTTTAAATTATCCGGCCTTCTGTAAATTTTTTAAAACAGTTTATTTAGAACAGGAGTTAGTTGCAAATTAGAATTAAATGAGAGTAAGTTTAAAAAAATATGGGGAAACTTCATACAAATGTTTCTTTGCTAAATGTGACCAATTAATCGTGGTTCACTGATGAATTTCTTTGAACTTGTTAATTATGTATTTACTAAATCATTGCATAATGTAGTAATTATCTAGAGCAGTACTTGTATAGTGTCTTTGGTCAGAGTTTTGTTTCTCTATGTGTTGTAATAATTGTCTTTTTTGTCTATTGTCAATTGTCATTTATGTATAATTGTCTAATAAATATTAATAAAAAAAAAAAAAGACCTTGGTTAAACTTGGTGCACTTATAAAGGATGACAAATGGGCATTCTTACTTTTTGGTCACCTTAATGTGAATAATGCCCCAGTATGTAGTGGTCCTACGATTCGACGGAAAATCGATTCGACGTCTATTTAAAAGTTTCGATGTAGAAAATCAATTCTCATTTTAAGATTCGATTGTAAATCGAAAGTAAGATTTATAAATCACCCAATTTTCCCTTTTTCTACAGATATTTAACATTTTATTTTCATAACATTTGTTTACATTATCTGCCATGTTTCTTTCACTGGTATCTACTTCCTGTTGGTTACAACTAAAACTTAAAATTTCTGAATGAATTTAGAAGATCTTTTAATACAATAAACTAAGTTTAACCTTAATTAAGTTTAACTTTCACAGCTTCATACACAACATGCATACTCCCCTATAAATGAGGAATAAGGACCTTGGCCATAAATCAAGTGGAGAGAGATCACACTACTGTAATACTTCAGCCATGAATATTTTTGACAAATTTTGTTGAATAAGAAAACTGAAATGTTTACTGCATTGTCATACTTAGAATTGTACAGTATGTAAGAAATTGTAATTATATGAAATGAATAGATCATAAAGATCGGCTTAAAAAAGGAAATTCATGAAATTTTTTTTTCAGGATGAGAGAAATTTTATAGAATAATAGACAAATGCTTTACAATAACATAAACACACAAAAAGAGTGCAGGGGTATCTGACTTGGTGAAGTTGTCGGAGTCTGGGAGATACTTTCAGTTTGAGGTAAAATTAAGAAAGAAAGAAGATATGTGTTATAAAAACAGCAACACAGGGTGACTTTGAACAAAAGTGGTGGAAATATTGTTAATTTTAAGCATGAATGGTTGCTAATCCGCTGAAGTTACATTGAAACACTAAATGATTGTAGGTGATGAAAAGGGAGGATGAAAATAAATATTAATGTATAATTGTTAAGGCTACCTCAATAGATTATTATATTATTGATGATACACATACTTGTTGACTCTTTTAACCTACTGGTTTCCTAACATATCCCCTTCCCCACCACATACTGTAATCAAATAACCTGGATTTTTTTCACAACTGACCTATCAGAAGTCTACTTTATTATTTTTGGTAAAAAAGAATATTCTGTCTTTCTTACAAAGCAAGCAGAAAAACGATTATAATCAATAATCGATCGCTTAGAATTACCGATTAATCGATTCTGATTTTTTAGACCGATTCCTAACACTACCAATATGAATAAAGTTATGGCCACCTTCCAGTGAAATTATGGGGTTTTCAACCTCCAGCTATCTCATTGTTCAGCTGATCAGGGTTAAAAGAATTGCAGTCATGGCCATCTTGAAGTTAAAATGAGGGATTTCACCCCTCAGCTGACTTACTGTTCAATAACATCAGTTTAACTTGACACATTGATTAAGCTTACCCAAAGGAAGATTTTTATGACCTTTTTATTTAAAGTTCCTGTATTTAAGAGATTTTGGCCATCTTAACATAATAAATAATATTAAATATATAGTTTTAGCTCCCACCTCATTTAGTTTCAGACTTTTAAAACCACACCTGGAACATGTATACTTAAACAAATTTTTGTTAGCTGGCACAGCTAACCTTGTGTTTATGAACTTATGGTATCTTTAAAGAAAAAAAATGAGTTATTTATCATGCACTGATCTGGTTAGTACCATATTTCACCTGATCAGTGTTCATAGGATATAAATTCCCATTTTAGGCACATTAAAAAAATCTTACATTCTTCTGATTCCATTGTGGGGATATAACTTTTCCTTTTTGGAAGAAAAAACTTTAATTACCTCCACCAAGGAGGTTATGTTTTCGCCTGGGTTTGTCTGTCTGTTTGTTTGTTTGTGAACAAGATAACTCAAAAACTTATGGACAGATTTTGATGAAATTTTCAGGATATGTCTGAAAAGGTAAAAGGAAGAAATGATTAAATTTTGGGAGTGATCTGGATCACTATCTGGATCTTCTGGATCCATGACATGTAATTTTTAAAGACAGATAACTCAAAAACTTATGGATTGATTTTCATGAAATTTTCAGGAAATGTCCCAAATGGGACAAGGAACAAGTGATTCGATTTTGGGAGTGATCTGGACCACTGTTTGGATCATCTGGATCCAGGCTGCCAGATGCGTTTGTGAACAAGATAACTCAAAAACTTATGGACACATTTTTTTTCAGGATATGTCTGAAAAGGTAGAAGGAAGAAATGATTAAATTTTGGGAGTGATCCAGATCACTATCTGGATCCTCTGGATCCATGAAATGTAATTTTTAAAGACAGACAACTCAAAAGTTATGGATGGATTTTGATGAAATTTTCAGGAAATGTTCTAAATGGGACAAGGAACAAGTGATTAGATTTTGGGAGTGATCTAGATCATCTGGATCCAGGCTTATTTTAAAGGAAGTTACAGACAGATAATTTTAGGGTGGATTTTGATGATAGTCCAGGAATTGGACCGGGGTATATCTCGACAACCGTAAGGTGTAGGAAGTTGATACTTGGTAGGGACATTGGTTAGGGGCAGTAGGTGTGCACCGTCATGATGTGACCTTGATTTGACTTTTGACCTTGCCATAGTGACCTTCACCTATAAAATCTTGACCTTGCTGTAGTGACCTATAAAATCTTGTCCTGGCTATATCTCGGAAACCGTAAGGTGCAGGAAGTTGATACTTGGTAGGGACATTGGTTAGGGGGTGCAGGTGTGCAACATCATGATGTGACCTTGATTTGACTTTTGACCTTGCCATAGGGACCTTGACCTATAAAATCTTGTCCGGGCGATATCTCAGAAACTGTAAGGTGCAGAAAGTTGATACTTGACAGGGACATTGGTGGGGGATTGTAGGTGTGCAATGTCATGGTGTGACCTTGATTTGATCTTTGACCTCGCCGTAGTGACCTTGACCTTTAAAATCTTGTCCAGGCTATATCTTGGAAACGATAAGGTGTAGGAAGTTGATACATGGTAGGGACATTGGTTAGGAGGTGTAGGTGTGCATCTTCATGATGTGACCATGATTTGACCTTGGACCTTGCCGTAGTGACCTTGACCTATAAAATCTTGTCTGGGCTATTTCTTGGATTCCATAAAGTGTAGAAGGTTGACACTTGCTAGGGACATTGGTTTAGGGGGTGTATGTAAATGTATGTGTGCATCATGGTATGACCTTTTTGCTCTGCCAAAGTGTATTCAGCTGCCATATTTGAGACATCTTTCTTTTATGACAAGGATATATGGATTGCTGCAACTGATTATTATATGCACTTTTACATACCGTAAATGACCTATTTAGTGCACAGTGCGCTAAGGAAAGACTATTTTTATTCAATATTTGGTGTGTAAAAGTTCCCCTTGTAGCACACCCATTATGAAACACTTTCCGGGATGAAGTATAGGTCAATCTGGTAAGAATAACGGTGTTCCAATATTTAGTATCTACTGAAAATACCCACTTCCTGTAAATATGGCGGTGGATATAAACAAACTCGAAATTCATGGCAAAAATGTCAGTTTATTAAGTAAAAATACACACAATATGTAAAAAATATGTGGATATTGTGCACTGTCACTGACGATATTGCTGGGACAAAGAGATAGGGTGCGGTTACAAGGGCGGATGTGCTAAATAGGTCATTTACGGTAATTATGCTAATTCCATTGACAGCTATTCTCCAATTAATAAATTGTACAGCTTCATATTTTTAGTTTACTGATTAATGCTGTCATCTTGCTATTGATTTTTGTTTTGTTTTGGTACTTTATCTTTACATACATTTTCCTTCTCTTAGATGTTATTTTCTCTACTTAAACATTATTTGGAGCTTTATATAAGTGACACTGCATTGAAAGTATTCCGGTCTTTGACTCTTTGTACTGTTTCACTACTTCTATATCTCATGGTGTTTAAAACTATTTCCCCAGGCTGTGGGGTACGGGCATCTCTGATGCTATTTTTATATATCTCCAGCTAATTGAATATGAATAAGTATTAAGTACTCTTTTTCTTGTTTCTCCTCCAACTCTGTATTATATATGGGAGGATATCTGGCTCTGCCGGCTCCGTGTTTTCTTTTCCTCAAAACTCTGTGACCGTTCGGCGGGTTCCTTTCAAATTTGGCAGGTGGGGGTCATATTCAATTTTCGAATTTTTTACAAAAAAATGCAAAACACAAAATTGGAAATATAAGCTCATAAGGTACACATATAGAATAATACTGATATATGAGTACTTTTTGAAAACATTTTCTTCATAAAATAAAAATTTACTAGTGGGATTTCGGCAAAAATTTTGATCCATAGGGTATCTGTGAAGACTAGCCTTTCCAAGTTTCAATGAATATTGCATTTGCCATAAATGGCGGCCATTTTGAATTTTCGAATTTTTGTCAATAATGCAAAACCCAAAAATGCTTGTATCTCGGAAACCGTGCTAGATAGAGCGATTTTGACAAAAATTTGATTCGTAGGGTAACTCTGCTGAGTAGCTGACCCAATTTTCCCAAAAAAATTTGTCCCACCAAAAATGGTGGCCATTTTAAATGTTCGAATTTTTCACAAAAATTGCAAAACACAAAAATGCTTGTATCTCGAAAACCATGCCAGATAGAGCGAATTTGGCAAACTTTTTGACCCACATAGTATCTGTGAAGACTAGCCTTTCCAAGTTTCAACGAATATTTCACTTGTCCAAAAATTGCGGCTATTTTGAATTTTCGAATTTTTTGCAAAAATCACAAAACCGAAAATGCTTGTATCTTGAAAACCATGCCAGATAGAGCGATTTCAGCAAAATTTTTGACCCACAGGGTATCTGTGAAAACTAGCCTTTCCAAGTTTCAATGACTATTTTACTTGCCAAAAAATATCTCCAGCTAATTGAATATGAATAAGTATTAAGTACTCTTTTTCTTGTTTCTCCTCCAACTCTGTATTATATATGGGAGGATATCTGGCTCTGCCGGCTCCGTGTTTTCTTTTCCTCAAAACTCTGTGACCGTTCGGCGGGTTCCTTTCAAATTTGGCAGGTGGGGGTCATATTCAATTTTCGAATTTTTTACAAAAAAATGCAAAACACAAAATTGGAAATATAAGCTCATAAGGTACACATATAGAATAATACTGATATATGAGTACTTTTTGAAAACATTTTCTTCATAAAATAAAAATTTACTAGTGGGATTTCGGCAAAAATTTTGATCCATAGGGTATCTGTGAAGACTAGCCTTTCCAAGTTTCAATGAATATTGCATTTGCCATAAATGGCGGCCATTTTGAATTTTCGAATTTTTGTCAATAATGCAAAACCCAAAAATGTTTGTATCTCGGAAACCGTGCTAGATAGAGCGATTTTGACAAAAATTTGATTCGTAGGGTAACTCTGCTGAGTAGCTGACCCAATTTTCCCAAAAAAATTTGTCCCACCAAAAATGGTGGCCATTTTAAATGTTCGAATTTTTCACAAAAATTGCAAAACACAAAAATGCTTGTATCTCGAAAACCATGCCAGATAGAGCGAATTTGGCAAACTTTTTGACCCACATAGTATCTGTGAAGACTAGCCTTTCCAAGTTTCAACGAATATTTCACTTGTCCAAAAATTGCGGCTATTTTGAATTTTCGAATTTTTTGCAAAAATCACAAAACCGAAAATGCTTGTATCTTGAAAACCATGCCAGATAGAGCGATTTCAGCAAAATTTTTGACCCACAGGGTATCTGTGAAAACTAGCCTTTCCAAGTTTCAATGACTATTTTACTTGCCAAAAAATGGCGACCATTTCGAATTTTTGAATTTTTTTTTAAAAAGTGCAAAACACAAAAATGCTTGTATTTCGATAACCGTGCTAGATAGAATGATTTCGACAAAATTTTTGACCCGCAGGGTAACTCTACTGAGTAGGTGACCCAATTTTCAAAATTTTTTTGTCCCGCCAAAAATGGCAGCCATTTTGAAAACACAAAAAATGCTTGTATCTCGAAAACCGTGCCAGATAGAACGAATTCGGCAAACTTTCAATGAATGTTTCACTCGCCAAAAATGGCGGCCATTTCTTTAGGTATGTAAGCAGACTACTGTACCCAGTTTCCCCCCAAAATTTACCCTTCCCAAAAATGGGGGTCATTGTCAATTTTCAAATTTGTGACAAAAAGTGCAAAACACCAAATTGCCTCTGTCTCCTTAAGTGTGCAAGATAGAGCAATTTCATCAAAATTTTGGAAATACACTGTATCCAAGATAACTACGCTGCCCAAGAACCACTTTTCCTATATTCTGGCTTTGTTGAGCTACAAGCAGAACTTTCTTACATAATTAAGCTGCCATTATTTCTCCTTTTCGGTACGCTTTGTTTTTGCTATGCAAAAACAATCGCTTTGCTTTGCAAGCGATCCTCTAGTTTGCTTTGTGTGATATCTATCTGGAGACAGATTCATGGCAAGCCCCATTCACTCATGCCCTGCTGTGCTTTTGTGTGTTAATTTCTGTGTAACATAATGTGTGTGCACACGGAGTGAAAAAGTGACAAGGGATATCTAGATGTGTTCATTTCTTTTTGTTAAGGGATGTGCTCATTGTAAATCGTTTTGGGGGTAAATAATTCAAAGGACATTAATCTTTAGGTTCGTTGAAGTAGAGCCTTGTGGAAGTAAAGTCCTGTGGAAAGAATGCCTTGTCTGTTTTGAGAGAATGGAAAAGCCTTATGTAAAAATGATGATCAATGTTTCATGATAATCATATAATATTCTGAGTCATGTGTGAATGAAAAATGTGAACAGTAACGTCTGACAACACTTTGTATATTCTTTTTACAATGAAACGATAAAGGATTTCAAAATGAGGATTATCTTAAGCATATCTATCTTATAAAAATTTATAATAGCAATGAATTTTTACAGGCATATAATACCTCAAATACATGTATATACATATGAATGTCAATATCTGCAGTCAATTATACTTTAGTACAGTATATCTTTATCATTATAAATCTAGGATTAAATATCTCCTGGAAAAAATTATTCCTGAAAAATTTTCTACCAGGAGAAAAAAGCCCTTTCCAAACAATCCCTCGTGAATATTCTGCATTTTATAAAACTAACTAAACAAAAAATCAATAATGTTTAAACTAATAATTTCCTTTTTTCCACAAATACTATAACATTTTGTAGCCCTCTAGATTGACTTGCTTATTATTTCCCAAGCAGCATATATTTAGGTCAACAGAATACAAATGTGCAAGATACATACTTTCTAGGCGGCATTTCTGCGAAAGCGTTTTTTCTAGTAGGTAAATTTACAGCTGTAATTTCTTTTTAGCCCCCCTATAGCAAAAAGGCATGGATTTTCAATTTTTCACCAAATTTTCAGGATATGTTAACACAAACAGGATCTACAGATGAGTTGGTTTGCGAGGGTATCAGACAACACCTGTTGTCATGGTAACACTTTAAATACTTTCGGTCTTAAAATTCTTAATTGAGAAAGGGGCGCTATTAAACTAATATTATCACAGTTGCATTTTAATCTCCCAATGGCCAAGGCCAGAGTTGGCAGATTATGAATCAACTTCTGTGTGCCGCGTGCCTGTGTGTCTGCATGCATGTGAGTGTTTGTCGTATTTTTTAATCAAGCTTTATATCTTGTTCAGTTTTGAAGATATCTTCACTAAATTTGCAGAGCCAGTTTATGGCTGTGAAAAAAACATGTCTGTAAAAAATTATGGTACTCATTTAAGAAAAAACCAACATGGCTGCTAGTGCTGGGACGATGTTTGCAAACTTCGGTATTATCGCTCGCTGGCTCATTGCCAATCAATGATCGGTAAAATTTAAGTACAACCGATATTTGCTAAATTCATTTCTTTGTAGCTTTTTGGTTACAATAAAACACTAACCTGGGTAATATTATGTAAAACCTGAAATATTCATCAGTTAAAATCACAAAACTAACGTAAATAGAAATACCTTGGGGTTTTCCCACTGTTGTCAAGGTAATCATAAAATTAGCCAATCAAAAGTCAAGATACATCAAGCATGGTCTGTTAGTGAGAGAGACGTCTGTGAATGGCTTTTAGGTTATATTTTGGTTATATTTGTGATAATTTGTGTGTATTTGCTGGTTTATAATTTAATATTTGATTTTTCTGTCTGGTTTACACTTTCGACTCCATGATCGGAAATGTTCGAAGTTTGTTGACAAATTTCCGATACGAACATCGACAGGTAAAATCCAAGCGATCTCCCAGCACTAATGGCTGCTATAGCCGATTTGCTTGAAAATCATTATTATATTGTAAAATTTAAAATATTGCAGCTAGCTGTGTCAGATTTACACAAAATGTAAATGGCTAGGAAAGCTTGTCTGAGAGTAATTTTGGCCTTGTTTTGAAAACAAAATGCCTGCCATATCACATCTTTTATGTCAAATGGGGGGCGGCATGTCAAAAAGCCCTAACATCTCCCTTATCATTGGTCATAGGGGTTTTGAATGAGAAAACAACTTCCTGGAAATCATGGTCTGCAAGTCTTTTGCAAGTGTCAAATTTGATCTTTAACCCCTGCTTTAAGGTCATGTAGTGTTATCATGCTAAAGGGGCCTTATATCTCCCTTATAAATGGTTCTAGCCTAGAACTTCTAGGCCATCAAAATATAAAACAACTTGTAAGAAATCACGGCCTGTGAATCTTACATCTGACAACATTTATTGAATTCTGTATACTTCTTATAACAGAAGTTGTTCCTAAGATTATCCAAAATGTAAATGTTGTTGCCCATTTAATTATATCTGTGGACTCTGGTTCTTGCCCGCCTAGGCTGAGTATTTTAAATAATCCACTTTTCCATCAGATACAAAATAGTAAAGCTTACATTCTGCTTACAACTATTACAGCTTTAATAACCCAAGTCGCCATCCAGGCCGCTTCTTTTTTGTTTGCAAAAACCTTTTTCTAGTTGATTTGGGAATTAATAAAATGCATCTTTTTTCGGAATCCCAGAATCGCCAAGATGGTGGCTGTTGAGGGGGATGTAAAAATGACCTTTATAAAGGTAGAGAGGATGGGGGAGTTTAATAGGGAGGAATGTTTATACGGATAAATTCAGTAGTTTTGATTAAGTTTTTTTTATCCATTTGACAACATTAGGATTGTGTTGCATAAACAAGTGCCGAATTGTTTCACTATTTATTACCACATTTGTAATCTTTAAATAAAACTCATAACTCTGAGCAGCATCACGGTATGTTGATGCTGGAATCAAAACTCCAATCTACATAGAAGAATGAGTGATTTTGAATGTTGTTTAACTGTTAAACTTTGGACTCTATAATTTTACCTAAGAATTCATCTATAGTTAGACGAACTGTTGAAAAAGTTCTCGCATGTTTATTAACTTTAGTTGCGTCATGAAGTTTGTGAAAATTAGAGGTGTTTTTATAAGTGTATTGTACTTTTTACTTCAGGCAAAATCAAGATGCTGGAGCTGCAATGTTGCTCAGCTTTCCTGCAACAAGGAATATCTTGTGGGATAAAAGACCTGTCGGAACACCAGTTATTTTGCATGCAAATCATTACAGGTGAGTCAAAATCAAACTGTTCTTCTATGGTTCTGAATCAAAAAGTTTAATATTTTGTAAAACTTTGTATGTCCTATAGATTACCTTGTTTGAAAAGTGTTTCAAAAGATTTATTTTTTGGTGGTATGTGAAGCATATAAAGAGATAGTAAACATATTTTAAATAACCTGAAGTAGACACTTTTTGCATTTTTAGTCTAGTCCATTAAAATGTGGTATGTGACAATTATTTGTATACTGAAATATTTATAAACAAAATAAACAACACCATTTTAAAGTGTGTCTTAGTACAACAGCTTTTGAAGGAGAAATTAATAGTTTTTTAATCCCAGCCCATAAAGGCTGGGGTTATAGTTGTCCCCTGAGCTGTCCTGGCATAAAGACTGTGGGTGTTCCACAGCCTAAACCCATGCACCTAATTTTCAGGGTATGTTTATTCCAAGAGGAACTAGAGCTGATTAGGCTTTGGGGGTATCTGGCAACAACTGTGGCAGGGCAACACTTGTAAGATTTTTTTGTTTAAAGTTTGTGGTTGTTCCACAGCCTAAACCCATGCACAGATTTTCACCAAATCTTAAGGATATGTTTACCCCAAGATGATCTGGAGCTGATTAGGTTTTGGGGGTATCTGGCAAAAACCGTTGCTATGGCAACACTTTAAACATTTTTGAGCCTTTAAGTTTCTGGGTGTTCCTCAGCCTAAACCCATGCACAGATATTCACCAAATTTTCAGGATATGTGTACTCCAAGAGTATCTAGAGTTGATTAGGCTTTGGGAGTTATCTGGCAACAACTGTTACCATGTCAACACTGTAAGAGATTTGGGTCCTAAAGTTTGTGGGTGTTCCACAGCCAAAACCATGCATGGATTTTCACCAAATTTTCAGGATATGTTCAACCCAAGAGGATATAGAGCTGATTAGGTTTTACAGGGTATCTGGCAACAGTTGTTGCAATGGCAATGCTTTAAGTACTTTGTGGTCTTAAACTTCTTTATTGAAAAAGGGGCTCTATTAAACCAATGTTACTACAGTTGCATTTCTATAACCCACTGGCCTGGGAGGTTATGAAATGTCTTCCATGCAAGCCTGTGTGTATGGGTTTGTCATATTTTTCATCAACCTTTATATCTCAATCATTTATGAAGATATTTGCACCAAGTTTGCAGAGAATATTTGTGACTGTACAAGCATGTCTGTAAAAAAATTATCCTTTTTTAAAAATCAACATGGCAGCCATAGCTGATTGTTTAAAAGGTATTAATATGTTCTTAAACTTAAAATATTGCAACCAGCTTTGTAAGATTTTACAAAATGTAAATGGCTAGGAAAGTTTGCCTGAAAGTTTATGTTGGCCTTGTTTTGAAAACAAAATGGCAGCCTTATCAGATTTTAGATTTGGGGTCAAATGCTTTCAAAAATATTTTAATGCAAATGCAAATACTTTTATTTTCTTCAAATGCAAATACTTTTCAAAAGTATTTCAAATACATTTTCAAATACTTTAAGTTTTATATGTTAGCATACATGAATATATTAAATGTGAAAAAGTATAATGCACATTAAGTGGAGAGTGAAAATTGTGAAACACACAAAATAAATTTTAAATGTTCTCTGGAAACAAAATATCAGAAATTTGCTATAAATAGTGTCACATTGTCAAAACGAGTAGTGAAAACAGCAGAAGTGTACCATTACTTTACTTAAAACATAGTTGTGATAAGTACAATTGGTATTATTATTAAAAAAATATCTGTAGAAAAAAAATGAATTAATTTATAATGTTCAGAAAGATTATATTTTAAAATTATTTCTTGAACATGTAAGATTTTTATTTTCTAATAAAGTAATTTTTTTATGAGGGACTCAACTTTTACAGTCCAGTAACATTTATAAGAAATGCTTAAAATTTTAACCTTTCAGTGAGGGGATTAATGGTTGCTTTTGTTGAGCCACCGAGTTCAGTAGAACAATGCTTACAGCCTTACACCTCATTGGTACTAGGGTTTCAGAATGAGAAAACAACTTGTAGGAAATCATGGTCTGTGAAGCTTTTGCAAGTGTCCAATTTGACTTTTGACCCCTGCTTCAAGGTCATGTGGCGTTATTATATTAAAAAGCTCTTATATTTCCCAGATTATTGGTTCTAGGACTTCAAAATGTGAAAGCATTTTATAAGACATCATGGCCTATGAATCTTTTGCAAGTGTGAAATTTGACCTTTGGCCCCTGCTTCAAGGTCATATACAGTCATCATGCTAAAAATACCTTATATCTCCTTTACAGTTGGTTCTAGGGGATCAAAATATGAAAACAACTTGTAAGAAATCATAGCTTGTCAATCTTACATCAAATAGCATCTTGTGGGTTCAGTATACTTCTTACAAGTGAAGTTGTTCCTAAGATTTTCCCAAATCTCAGTGTTGTTGCCCATTTACTTGTACCTACATCCTACGGGCTGGGGTTCTTTCTTGATGAGGCTTGGTATTTTCTGTTAAATTGTAAGAAAATTAGGGTTATTATACATTATCAGTTCAAATCACGTGTCGATCAACATTATTGCTATGCTTTGTTTTAGAAATCCCACTTTAGTTATTGAAGAAAAAACTCTGAGACTGGCTCATAGGTTTACACAGGACAGTGACCACAACACATACTCTTGCTTGTTGTTTGCTTCATTGCTTACTGATACAGGTAAGATATTATTTAACAACACATTAAGGATGCTTATTTGTTTTCACACCAGTTTTATTGATCACTGCCAGATAGAGGGTGCATCATTTATTGATATTTGTGATATTTATTTTTTTGCTACCAGTTGACAATATCAATGTGCAAAGATATATATCAGTGTACCATTTTATGTATAACTATCAACTTGCACTGTAAATACTTGAAATAAAGTGTGAATCTGAAGAAATTATAAACTTTTACCTCATATTTTTGTACTTTTTAATGTGTTTTGATCAGACGTGCCATTTGTCAGTCAGCTGACATTATGGCATCACTTCTCCAAAACTACAAAGCCCAGCGACATGCTGTTAATTTAAAAAGAGACCTTATCTACCTACGATGAAAAAGTGTTCAAGGCATGCAGGTCTGTTGGTTTGTCTGTTCCCCCGATATTTCCAGTGGTCCGGCAGCCCGACTCTGCCGAAAATTCGACCGGGCTGCCATTGTAAACTGATAGGCTGACCGAAGGGCTACTAAGCAAATAAAATACATAAATGCGTACATATTTCGATATATTATAGCTTTATTTTACAAAACAATGGTTGAAATAGTTCTAATTATCTCCCGCCGGCCGGGCGGGAGATTATAAAACGCATTCCGTGCGTGAGTGCGTGTGTTCGTGTGTTATTGAGTGTGTGTCATGCTTTTATAAAGGGCTGTACAACACACTGGTTGTTTCTCCTTGGCCTTTTCAATGTTTTTGATGACCTTATTGCTTATGTCCTTTCATTTGATGCTGTTATTTCACACCTAGGACCATAGCTAAGTGAGTAATAGCAATGGTGGCTACTTTGAGTAAAGTGCTCATAACTCCAAAACGACTGCATTTAGAGTGTTTCTGTAAAATACGTTGTTCAGCTACTTTCTCCATGCCTACAAGATGGTACCATTTTTAGGGTTCTATCTTCATAGCTAAGTGAGTAATAGCTATTTTCTGGTATTAACAATGAGCAAAATGAGTAAATTGATTTTGTCTTTGTAACTGTTACTTACAATATTGGCCTGAAATATGTTGTTCAACAACTCCTTCATGTACTATATCATGGTGCGGTGTCCAAGGTGTAGCACCATAGCTAACTGAGTAATAGCTATACTAAGTTTAACCTTTGACCATTGAGCAAGTCACTTATAACTCAAAAACTATTGAATATAGAGGATTTTTGTTGAATATGTTGTTCACCTATCTTTTGGATATACTGTATTGTGAATTTTCACAGCTGTAACTCCATAGCTAACTGAGTAATAGCTACTTTGATGATAACCATAATGAGTAAATGGCTTATATCTTCAAAAGTATTGCAGCTACACAATTTTGTTCCAATATGTTGGTCAGCTACTATCTCTACAGCTACAACATGGTCACTAGTTTGGAAGTGTATCTCCATAGCTAAGTGAGTAATAGCTACTTTGTCAATTTTTAATGATAACTATAATGAGTAAACGTCTTATATCTTCAAAAGTATTGCAGCTACACAATTTCTCTCAAATAAGTTGTTCATCTACTTTTTTGTGAACTGTAACATATTTAAGTTTCACAACTGTTGCTCAATGTACAAGTGAATAATGGCTACTTTATTGCTACTTTTGGTGAAAATGTGAAAAATGACAAATATCTCGCAAACCGTAATAGCTACTTTGTCAATTTTTAATGATAACCATAATGAGTAAATGCCTTATATCTTCAAAAGTATTGCAGCTACACAATTTCTCTCAAACAAGTTGTTCATCTACTTTTTAAGTCATTCATCTACTTTTGGGAGAGCTTTCACATGGTGAAGTTTCAGACTCGTAGCTAATTACTCACCTACTGAAAATGAGTAAATGCGAATTATCTCTAAAAGTATTGCAGATAGCCAATTTTTCTCAAATAACTCATTCACCTACTTTTGGGAGAGCTTTCACTTGATGAAGTTTCAGACCCATAGCTAATTACTCACCTACTCAAAATGAGTAAATGCGAATTATCTCTAAAAGTATTGCAGATAGCCAATTTTTCTCAAATAAATCCTTCATCTACTTTTGGGAGAGCTTTCACATGGTGAAGTTTCAGACCCATAGATAATTACTCACCTACTGAAAATGAGTAAATGCGAATTATCGCTAAAAGTATTGCAGATAGCCAATTTTTCTCAAATAACTCGTTCACCTACTTTTGGGAGAGCTTTCACATGGTGAAGTTTCAGACCCATAGCTAATTACTCACCTACTCAAAATGAGTAAATGCGAATTATCTCTAAAAGTATTGCAGATAGCCAATTTTTCTCAAATAACTCATTCAGCTACTTTTGGGAGAACTTTCACTTGGTGAAGTTTCACACCCATAGCTAATTACTCACCTACTCAAAATGAGTAAATGCGAATTATCGCTAAAAGTATTGCAGATAGCCAATTTTTCTCAAATAACTCATTCACCTACTTTTGGGAGAGCTTTCACTTGGTGAAGTTTCAGACCCATAGCTAATTACTCACCTACTCAAAATGAGTAAATGTGAATTATCTCTAAAAGTATTGCAGATAGCCAATTTTTTCTCAAATAACTCATTCATCTGCTTTTGGGAGAGCTTTCACATGGTGAAGTTTCAGACCCGTAGATAATTACTCACCTACTCAAAATGAGTAAATGCGAATTATCTCTTAAAAGTATTGTACTTAGCCAATTTTTCTCAAATAACTCATTCACCTACTTTTGGGAGACCTTTCACATGGTGAAGTTTCAGACCCATAGCTAATTACTCACCTACTGAAAATGAGTAAATGCGAATTATCTCTAAAAGTATTGCAGATAGCCAATTTTTCTGAAATAACTCATTCACCTACTTTTGGAAGAGCTTTCACATGGTGAAGTTTCACACCCATAGCTAATTACTCACCTACTCAAAATGAGTAAATGCGAATTATCTCTAAAAGTATTGCAGATAGCCAATTTTTCTCAAATAACTCATTCACCTACTTTTGGGAGAGCTTTCACTTGGTGAAGTTTCAGACCCATAGATAATTATTCACCTACTCAAAATGAGTAAATGTGAATTATCTCTTAATAGTATTGCAGATAGCCAATTTTTCTCAAATAACTCATTCACCTACTTTTGGGAGAGCTTTCACTTGGTGAAGTTTCACACTCATAGCTAATTACTCACCTACTCAAAATGAGTAAATGTGAATTATCGCTAAAAGTATTGCAGATAGCCAATTTTTCTCAAATAACTCATTCACCTACTTTTGGGAGAGCTTTTACTTGGTGAAGTTTCAGACCCATAGCTAATTACTCACCTACTCAAAATGAGTAAATGTGAATTATCTCTGAAAAGTATTGCAGATAGCCAATTTTTTCTCATATAACTCATTCACCTACTTTTGCAGGGGCCTTCACATAGTGAAGTTTCAGACCCATAGCTAATTACTCGCCTACTGAAAATGAGTAAATGCGAATTATCTCTAGAAGTATTGCAGATGGCCAATTTTTCTGAAATAACTCATTCACCTACTTTTGGGAGAGCTTCAAACCAACCTGTGGAAAAGCACAGGGTAAGGGTAAGACCGTGGGCCCCTTCTTTGAGGTGGAATGAAGATATCCAAACCTTTTTAATGCATATCTTACATGTACATAACTACGGAATATGTACATTCAGTGGCTCTAACTCTGGAATGTGGCCATTCGATGGCCAAACTCAGTAATAGCTACTTTGACTTTTTTGATTTAAATAATTTATAACAGCAAAACTATTCAATTTAAAGGAGTTTTGTCAAATATGTTGTTGACCTACTTTTTGATGTAGTGCGGCGGGAGATCATACCACGGCAGTGGTCTTGTTGCATCATTGTTTACATCTGCCATGACACTTTTTATTTTCAGCCGTGAATTCATTTAAAGTTAAGTATTTTCAGCTGCGAATTCATTCGAAAATAATTATTTTCAGCCGTGGATTCATTAAAGTTTTTTCACGGGGCCTACAGTGCTTTACATGATTTTATGTTTTAGTCAAGTTTAACTGGAATTAGCAATTTTAATGACATTGATGAGAACAGTTCATCATAAAATATTTCGGGCTCTTCCTTTGGCCACCTGGCTCTCTAACACCAACTGTAGGCAGCCCAGTGGGCTGCCAGACAATTTTTCGTAACATCTTGCCCTGATTACAAGGGAAGTACCCCCCACCCAAAGTGTGAAAATTTCAACAGTTTATCCCAATTTTCTCATTGACTATTGCAGGGATTTCTCTCTTATCTTGCATATATGTACTAGACCATAAGCAGATTCCCTTGTGTGAGCCTCAGGCCTGGATCTTTCTTAGTTATTTTTTTATAAATTTTTAAAATAATTTTTACCCCACAGCCCTTAAGAGCTGTCAGGGTGTTGTTTTCACCCATGGTGTCCGGATGGGTGGGTGGCCGGCGGGAAAAAGGTTGTCCGGGCTGTATCTCAGAAACCGTAAGGTGTAGGAAGTTGATACTTGGTAGGGACATTGGTTAGGATCATGGATGTGTAGGTGTGCAACGTCATGGTGTGACCTTGATTTGACCTTTGACCTTGCCGTAGTGACCTTGACGTATAAAATCTTGTCTGAGCTATATCTCGGAAACCGTAAGGTGTAGGAAGTTGATACTTGGTAGGGACATTGGTTAGGGAATGTAGGTGTGCAACGTCATGGTGTGACCTTGATTTGACCTTTGACCTCGCCGTAGTGACCTTGACCTATAAATCTTGTCCAAGCTATAGCTCGGCAACCGTAAGGTGTAGAAAGTTGATACTTAGTAGTAGTGCTGTAAGTCGTCAAGAAATACTAGAGTCGACGCGTTGGAACTAATAGACGACGGTGAACTGATGAAAGTCGCACTAGTGTCAAGGACTTCAGAAGAAATATATTTTATTAATTAGTCGGTTTTAAATAAAAAACAAATTTTTGTAGTTTGATCTTTGACCCTATCTGATAAAGTACTGAATCTCGTGAAAATTTATATTTGCGGTTAAAAAATTGAGGGAAGCAGCCATTGTTGTTTCCACTTGAAAGCTGTGACAACTTAAAAATATGATTGTGTTCTTTAAAGACACTAATTATCATAAGATTTTATTGGGTAGGTAATATTTTGGTGTATTATAAAAGTTTTGATGAAAAATCAATCTTTAAAATGTGTGAACCAACGCGTCGTAATTTCAGTACTCACGAACGACTATGACCAAGTTGGACTGCATCGTTACTGCACTACTTGGTAGGGACATTGGTTAAGGGCAGTAGGTGTGCAATGTCATGGTGTGACCTTGATTTGACCTTTGACCTTGCCGTAGTCACATTGACCTATAAAATATTGTCCGGGCTATATCTCGGTAAAGTAAGGTGTAGGAAGTTGATACTTGGTAGGGACATTGGTTAAGGGGTGTAGGTGTGCAACATCATGGTGTGACCTTGATTTGACCTTTGACCTTGCCGTAGTGACCTTGCGTTCCAGGCTATATCTCGGCAACCGTATGGTGTAGGAAGTTGGTACATGGCAGGGACATTGGTTAGATGCAGTAGCTGTGCAGTGTCATGTTGTGACCTTGATTTGACCTTGCCGTGGTGACCTTGATCTATAAAATCTTGTCCGGGCTATATCTCGGATACCGTAAGGTGTAGGAAGTTGATACTTAGTAGGGACATTGGTTAAGGGGTGTAGGTGTGCAATGTCATGGTGTGACCTTGATTTGACCTTTGACTTTGCTGTAGTGACCTTAACCTATAAAATCTTGTCTGGACTATATCTTGAAAACCGTAAGGTATAGGAAGTTGATACTTGTTAGGGATATTGGTTGTAGGTGTGCAATGTCATGGTGTGACCTTGATTTGACTTTTGACCTTGTCATAGTGACCATGAGTTTTAAGATCTTGTCTGGGTTTATTTCTTTGATTCCATAAGGTGTAGAAGGTTGACACTTGGTAAGGACATTGGTTAGAGGGTGTAGGTGTGCATCATGGTGTGACCTTTAACTTTGGCTCTGCCACAGTGCGTTCACCTGCCATATTTGAGACATCTTTCTCGTATGACAAAGATATATGAATTGCTGCAACTGATTATTATATACACGTTTACATAATTGTGCTTTTTCCATTGATAGCTTTTCTCCAATTAAAAGTTTTACAGCTTCGTAATTTTTAGTTTACTGATTAATGCTGTCATCTTGCTATTGAATTGCCTTGTTTTAATACTTTATCTTTACATATATTTTCTTTCTCTTAGATGTTATTTTCTCTACTTAAACATCATTTGGTGCTTTATATAACTGACAGTGCCCTGAAAATATCCCCATCTTTGTACTGTTTCACTACGTCTATATCTCATGGTGTTGAAATCATTTCCCCAGGCTGTGGGGTACGGGCATCTCTGATGCTATTTTTCACCTTAATGTTTCTGAATGCTCACAGAGACCAAATTTTTGGACTTTAGCCATTTTTCGGTGGGCTGCATTTAACCAACCCACCTGTTAGCTTGATGTGTCTGACATTTGTCTGTCAACATTTTGGTTTCCAGACTCTAACTAAAACATGCTTCCGCTGATCGATTTGAAACTTAATAGAGTGGTAGGGCACCACCTAGTCTAGGTTACTTTTAAAGTTGGTGCCAGTTGGAAAAACAAGATGGCTGTCATTGCTGCCATTTTGAAATTCTGTTTCCGGATTCTTAAACGAAGACGCTTTGTCTAATCGATTTGAAAATTAACAGTGTGATACGATACCACCAGGGCTAGGTTGCTTTTGAAATAGGTCCTTCCATTTGCCCATATTGGACATGTGCTCATCTGAAATATTTCAATTTCTGTACTCTAACTCAAAGACTCTTTGTCAAATCAATGTGAAACTTAACAGGGTGATTGGACACCACCAGATCTTGGTTACATTTGAAGTTGTGGTTGGTTCGTTTCCCTGTTTTGGGCTTTCACTCATTCGAAATATTTTGGTTTCCAGACTCTAACTCGAAGATGCTTTGTGTGATCAACTTGAAACTTGACAGGGTGACTGGACACCACCAGGGCTAGGTTGCTTTCGAAATTGGGGTCGGTCTGTTTCCCTGTTTTGGGTGGTGCACATCGGTCCATATTATGCTTCCAGACTGTAACTCGAAGATGCTTCAACTAATTGATTTGAAACTAGGGTTGTAGGACACCGCCTGGGCTATGTTCTTTTTGAAATTTGTGTCCATCTGGTTGTGCGCACGTCTCTCAGTCTTTTCATGTGTGCTCCTGTCAACATTTTCATTTCTAACTCAAAGATGCTGCACACAGTACTTGTTTGAAATTTCCATCACAGCTATCATGTTGCATACATCTGGCACCCTGTCCATAGTACTGATTGCACAACCCGCCTGTTGGGGTCTATGTACCTGAAATCTCATCAGGGAATGCATCGATATGTTCTTTTTACATGTGTCAAAAATCAAGGCTTTAAGTTGACATTTAGCTATTGTATTAGGTCCATAACTGCCCCACCCAGGTGGATTTTATAATTTTCACATATTTTGCCTTGTAACTAGAAATATATATTCAGTTTGACTGTATGATTGTATCCACCGGAGGCATCCATTCTGAAAAACAAGATGGCTGCCGTGGGCTTTTCTTTGAAAATTATCTACATTTTTCTACTGGCTGTTTATCATAGGGAGAAGGTTGAATCTCTTCATAGGTGATATGTATAACAGATATACATGTCCTCTACAACCTTGCAGACATTTGACCTTGAAGCTCTTAATTCAAGGTCATCCAAGGAGTGTCAAAGTACCCTGCATAGCGAACTTTAAAAGTGCCTATAACGCCCTTATTATTGGTCCTAAAGGTTTGCAATGTGAAACCAACCTATAGGAATCTTCTGGTGTGGTCAGATTTGACCTTGGACCCCTCCTTCAAGGTCAAACGAGGATAGCCAAACTTGAAAGTGTTTATAACTCGGTTATTATTGGTCCTAGAGGTTTGGGATGGTAAACCAATACATAGGAAATCATGGGCTGGGAATCTTCTGGTGTGGTCAGATTTGACTTTGGGTCCCCCCTTCAAGGTCAAACGAGGATAGCCAAACTTAAAAGTGCTTATAACTCACTTATTATTGGTCCTAGAGGTTTGACATGGTAAACCAACATATAGGAAATCATGGGCTTGGAATCTTCTGGTATGGACGGAGTTGACCTTGAGCCCCTCCTTCAACATCAAACGAGGACGGCCAAACCTAAAAGTGCTTATAACTCACTTATTTTATTGTGCTACAATAGCTTACCATGTGGAACTGAATGCTGATCTCGGATGGCCACAGGCATCCAGCCAACGTCTAAGAAAAATAGACATTTATAGTTGGCCGTAGCCTCAGGTTGTACTCTCACGGAACTCTTCACAACTGTTCCTCCTTTTCTCGTTGGCCGCATGATTTGGAAGCGTTTTATATTTTACTTCTGTTTTCTTTCATATCTCAGTATATATGTATTGTTGGATGTTTTTTTAGCCAGTTTTTGTAATTAATGTTATGGTATATGTGAAAGTCTGACTTCGAAAGGATAGGTATTTCTTAACTTTTCAGACTTGTGTGTTTTACAATTCGGCTTGCACGGTTCTTTTATTGCTATAAAAATGTCCCACCAAGCAAGCAAAGACAAGTCTAGATCCAGCAAATGTCGTCATTTCTGTTTACCCTTCGACTCCCACAATTACTGCCCCGCCTGTAGGGAAGCTAACAATGGTGATGATCCCTGTGTTACCCTAGAAAAGCTGTGTGAAATCTGTTTGGGGTTTTCTGAAGAGCAATTACTTAAGATTAAAAACAGGCGTAGGTATGCTCAGAAACAGAAGGCAACAGATACATCCAAAGACGACGACTTGGATCTGTTGGGAAATGAGGACGTGGAAACCTTTTCTGGTTCACACGCAAACCTTGAGGGTGCTGCTGACAATTTATTTGCATCACCTCCACGCCCCCAACCCCTGCGTTTTGAGGCTTTGTCATTAAAAACTCCAGCTAAAACTGCCACCAACCCCAGGTACTGCCCTACAGCAAAAGATCGAGTCTAAACTTGAAAAATCCCTGGGTTCTCACTTTAACATCCAACTTCAGCAACAAATGGGGGCTTTCCAGGCTTCTATGCTTGAAGCAATGAAGTCTCTCAGAGATGAAATGCAGTCCATTAAAAAGTCTGCCAAAGAAGTGGAGTTAGATCAGAGCTCCACTTCTGCTTCAAAGCCTGGCCCCAGTAAACAGTCTGATAATTTACCCCCGAACCCTCCTCTGAACACTCAGTCCAAATGTACTGATGAAGCCATGGAGCTGGACGTATATGGTCCTTCTCTGCCTCCATGCTTTGGAGTTGCTCAGTCCGAACATGGCTCAAATCCGAACTATGGTTCGGATTACCACTCAGATATATCTGAACAACCCAAAGGTATGTTCGTCCAGAGCCAAAAAACATTCATACAAACGTAAACACAAGGTTTGGGCCAAATATGTTTTTCATTCGTCATCCTCAGAGGAGGATCAGTCCTGCTCACAAGAAAAGGTCTTCTTAGCCCCCTAGGGCCCTTTCTGAACTAGACCAACCTCAACATGACCCAGATCCCCTTTTTTATTTTGAAGTAGCCATGGCTGACTTACCCTCTCTATATACATGAAGATCTCCCTATATTAGATCTCCCTGACCCCAAGGAAACTATGCCTAGGTCTTCCACTTCGGTTCTGGGCCTGGATGACCAAAAAGGCCAACAGGAGCTTAGGCCAAAAAAAAGGTCCTTCAGCTATGCTCCCTCTCAGCACTCATATTAAGATGCATTTGATAAATTTGAGCAAGATTTCCTGGCCTCTAATTTACCTGAGGGAAAGTGTATTAAACCCCCTCCCTCCTCTGCAAAGTGGTACAAAGTGGGACAGCATTGCTTTGAAAACAAGCTCAAACTTCAGGATTTGATCCTACGTCTCAAGTCAAAACATGTTTTGACTGCAAGATGTTTGATGTCACTAATTGGGTTGCTCGCCTCAACGGAGAAAATGGTCCCGGAGGACATGAGGCCCTTTCAGTTTCACCTCAAGGAGCACTGGAGATATCCTCAGTCGTTGGACAACCTCCTTCCTTGGACAGAAACCATTTCAGGACCAGTGTCAAAACCAGACAGTGCTGGTTGCTACGGACAACTCAGCAGTAGTAGCCTACACAAACAAGGAAGGAGGAACCCACTCGGAGGAAATGTGTGCTCTCTTGTGGAAAATCATGACTTGGTGTCATTATTACAAAATAACATTAAAAGCCAGACACATTCCAGGGTGTCTGAATGTGATGGCCGACCTACTGTCCAGGTCAAACCAAGTACAATCAACAGAATGGTCACTGCATCCGCAGGTGTTCAAACAGATCTGTCACAAGTGGTTCACCCCTCATGTAGATCTATTTGCCACTCGTCTGCCACAAACTGCCACTGTACGTGTCTCCAGTCCCAGACCAAAATGCTTGGGACATAGATGCTCTAAACATGAACTGGTCGGGTCTCACAGCTTATGCTTCCCCTCCAACGGCTCTCCTTCACAGGGTGATCTAAAAGATCAGACAATGCAATTGCCTGATCATTGTAATAGCCCCAGGCTAGCCAGGGATGCCCTGGTTTTGGGACCTAGTGCAGCTCTCAACAGAGATCCTACTTCAGATTCCAGTGTCAAGAACTCTTCTCAAACAGTCCCACAACTATGTGTTTCACAGCAAGCCACAACATCTCAACCTCCATGCCTGGTGTCTAGGAGTGGACAACTCCAAGAACAAGGCTTCTCTGTGGAGGTGGCAGAGAGAATTGCTGCTCCTCAGAGGTCATCAACAAGAACCATCTATAAATCAAAGTGGGCCCTATTTGAAAAATGGTGTAGAGAAAATTCGGTGGATTTCTCCATTCCCTCTGTGAAACAAAGCTCAGACTTTTTCATGTACCTGTACCAAGATCTAAATAGGCGCCGCTCGACCATCGATGGTTACAGGACTGCCATTGTTGACACTTTGGGCCCAGCGGGCCACCATATTGCACAAATTTCGGACCTTCACAGGTTACTCTCCAGTTTTTACAGGGATTGTACTTTTACCAAGGCCTAAACAGGCGCCCTTTGACCATTGATGGTTGTAGGACTGCTATTGTTGACACCATGGGCCTAGCTGGGCACCATATCTCCCAAAGCTCAGACCTCAACAGGTTACTCTCCAGTTTTCACAGGGATCGTCCCAAAAGTTCCAGGAATTTTCCAAAATGGAACCTTTCTGTTGTACTTAATGAGCTCACTAAAGCACCCTTTGAGCCTATGAAAAACACAGACGTCAAACATCTTACTCTCAAAACTGCTTTCTTGCTAGCTTTGGCCTTCAGCAAGCGCCACAGCGAAATTCATGCCTGGGTTGCAAACAAAGTATCTAATCTAGGCCAATGGGAAAAGGTTGCCTTGTTCCCGTATTCTGATTTCATAGCCAAAAACCAACTAGCAAGAGAAGGTTCTCAAAGTGTGTCTTTGATGACTATTCCTGCTTTGACTACCATTGTAGATAGACGATTCAAAGAAGACAGGACCTTGTGTCCGGTACAGGCCCAGAGGTATTACTTGGATCAAACCAAAGACCTGAGAGGGTTTCGATCCCTACTCTTCCTTTCCTTCAAGAAAGGACACACTTCAGACATCAAACCCGCTACGCTCTCTTCTTGGTTGAAACAAACCATTCTACTTTGTTATAAACAAGCAGACCAACAAGCCTTGGTCCAAGTTAAAGCGCATGACATTAGAGCCTTCGCGGCCTCTAAGGCCTTTTACGGTGGGGTATCGGTGGACCAAATCATGCAAGCCTATCACTGGAAAGCTCACAACACATTTACAAGTTTTTACCTAAAAGACCTTACTTGGTCAGACAACAACAACAATATGTATCTGGGACCAGTAGTAGCGGCACAACAAGTCCTAGACCCTTCCCCTCAGACCAGTTATCCTCGGAAAGAAAAGAAAGAAGGGGGGGGGGGGGGGGTCTTCCAAGTCTTTAGGAGTCTAAATCCCAGGGTTTTACCTCACCAGGATGTTTGGGTAAGGTCTTTTTATTTTTTCAGTACATATTGTATTATATATTAAGGACTTATTAAGGTTGTCATTAATTTCATTTCAGGGTTGCAAAAATTATGAGATTCCCAAGCCTAGGGCTTCTTTTCATTGTGGCTTAGCTCTAGGGGCTTTACTCTTCAAGTGAGCATGGGCTGCACTTCTCTGCTCCAATCAAAACAGCCAGATAGTTTTAGCACTGTCATTTATTGTATCCCCGGACGAAAGTCGGGGATACTTAGGATTCAGTATGGTCACGCCGCCGCCTCAGAGATTTCTTTTGGATGCGATAGCTTAAAAAATATTTTAGTTAGAACTTTCAAATTTGGTATGTGGGTATATATGGGCAATGCCACAAACGCTATTGTTTTGTGACCTTGACCTTCAATCTCAAGGTCACTGGTGGCCTCTTAAAGGTCAGATTTTGGCCATTTTTTCACTTTTTGGCCCAGTTCTCCTATACAGAAAGTCAGATCATCCTATGGCTGGTATATATAATACATATATATGTCCTCTGTAAGCATGCAGAAATTTGACCTTGAAGCTCTTTATTGAAGGTCATCCACTGACCGCCAAAGTACCTGACCGAGGGTCATTTTTGGCCTTTTTGGAGATATTTTCACACTTAATGCTGATTATATTGCATGGAAACTATTAAAAATGGCTTTGGAGGTTGAGTACATGATGGAGTACCAGCATCCAGGCTTACCGGTTACAGATCTTCATTTAAGGTCATCCATTGACCGCCAAAGTACCTGACCAAGGGTCATTTTTGACCCTCTATTCGTTTGTTTGTGAACAAGATAACTCAAAAACTTTTTTTTTTTTTTTTTATTTCTCTTTTTAAATATCAAATACATATAACAATACAGGAAGTGAGGTGGTTCTCAAACATTACAAATGTACACTTCATAATAACATCATTTGGAATAAACACTTGTGTAACATGACATTTTCCTGATAATTAACTGTAAAAGCTATGTAAAACTCTAGTCTAAATATATCAAAATACCTTTTTCTTTACAAACAAGGATATGGCATATATTTAGAACGATCTCTTTTCATACATCCAACCCTTGGCTTACTGGTATAAGAATTTGTCTTTGGATTACTAGAATTTCTTTAACATAAAATATACTATTATGAAGTATCAATTACTGCTAATTATATGTTTTGAAAAATACCTTCCCACATTTGCCACCTTTTAGAAAACATTTTGTCTTTTGAATTATTTTTTGAAAGAGTTTTGTGCTCTTCGTATCTTTGCTTTATTATATTCTGAAGCTGGAATATGTTAAGTTTCCTTTTTTTGTGTGCACAACTAAAGATATAGTGCTTGGTTATTATAAGGACGAAATTAATTGGCCAAAAATGTTCATCCTGCTTAGTGTAACAAAGAATTTTTATTCTTACAGTGATAACTCAAAAACTGACAGATGGATTTTGATAAAATTTTCAGGATATGTCCAAAATGGTAAAAGGAAGATATGATTAAATTTTGGGAGTGATCCGGATCACTGTCTGGTAGTGAGTGGAATTGCTTCAATTTTTATTGGTCAATTATTCGTCCATTTTTCCGACCGATGATCGACCCATAATCGACTTTTTAACTCCACTGTCATGAAACACTTTCCGGGATAAAGTATAGTTCAATCCGGTAAGAATAATGGTGTTTCCGACATATAGAAGCTACCAAAAGCACCCACTTTCGGTAAATATGGCGGTAGTTGTAAACAAACTCAAAATTCGCGAGAAATCTGTTAATTTATTGAAGGAAAGTTATGGAAACTGCCCAAAATATAAAAAATATGTGGATATTGAGACACATAAAGAAGGGTGAGATTTAATCGATTTCTAGAAGTTATCAGTGACCGAACGCAATTGTACCATGACACCGACGATTGATCGAACGTTGGTCTAATCGTCCACCCACTACTGTCTGGATCTTCTGGATCCATGAAATTTAATTTTTAAAGACAGATAACTCAAAAACTTATGGGTGCATTTTGATGAAATTTTCAGGAAATGTCCTTAATGGGACGAGGAACAAGTGATTAGATTTTGGGAGTGATCTGGATCACTGTCTGGATCATCCGGATCCAGGCTGCCAGATGTGTTTGTGTACAATATAGCTCAAAAACTTATGGATGGATTTTGAAGAAATTTTCAGGATATGTCTGAAAAGGTAAAAGGATGAAATGGCTGAATTTTGGAAGTGATCCGGCTCACTATATGGATCTTCTGGATCCATGAAATGTAATTTTTAAAGACAGATACCTCAAAAAGTTATGGATGGATTGTGATGACATTTTTAGCAAATGACCTAAATGGTACAAGGAACAAGTGACTACATTTTTGGAGTGATCTGGATCACTGTCTGGATCATCTGGATCCAGGCTGCAACAGAATTTTAGGATGAATTTTGATGATATTTTTAGGATATGTTACAAATGGTAAAAGGAAGAAGTGGTAAAAGGAAGAAATGGTTCAATTTTGCGAGTGATCTGGACCACTATCTGGATCTTCTGGATCCATGAAATATAATTTTTAAAGACAAATAGCTCAAAAAGTTATTGGTGGATTTTGATGAAATTTTCAGGAAATGTCCTAAATGGGACAAGTAACAAGTGATTAGATTTTGGGAGTGATCTGGATCATCTGGATCCAGGCTGCCAGATGTGTTTGTGTACAAGATAAATCAAAAACTTATGGACGGATTTTGATGAAATTTTCAGGATATGTCTGAAAAGGTAAAAGGATGAAATGATTGAATTTTGGAAGTGATCCGGATCACTATATGGATCTTCTGGATCCATGAAATGTAATTTTTAAAGACAGATACCTCAAAAAGCTATGGATGGATTGTGATGACATTTTCAGCAAATGACCTAAATGGTGCCAGGAACAAGTGGTTAGATTTTGGGAGTGATCTGGATCACTGTCTAGATCATCTGGATCCAGGCTGCCAGATGTGTTTGTGTACAATGTAGCTGAAAAACTTATGGACGGATTTTGATGAAATTTTCAGGATATGTCTGAAAAGGTAAAAGGATGAAATGGCTGAATTTTGGAAGTGATCCGGATCACTATATGGATCTTCTGGATCCATGAAATGTAATTTTTAAAGACAGATACCTCAAAAAGTTATGGATGGATTGTGATGACATTTTCAACAAATGACCTAAATGGTACAAGGAACAAGTGATTACATTTTTGGAGTGATCTGGATCCAGGCTGCAACAGAATTTTAGGATGAATTTTGATGATATTTTTAGGATATGTTACAAATGTTAAAAGAAGAAGTGGTAAAAGGAAGAAATGATTCAATTTTGCGAGTGATCTGGACCACTATCTGGATCTTCTGGATCCATGAAATATAATTTTAAAGACAAATAGCTCAAAAAGTCATGGGTGGATTTTGATGAAATTTTCAGGAAATGTCCTAAATGGGACAAGGAACAAGTGATAAGATTTTGGGAGTGATCTGGATCATCAGGATCCAGGCTGCCAGATGTGTGTATGTACAAGATAAATCAAAAACTTATGGACAGATTTTGATGAAATTTTCAGGATATGTCTGAAAAGGTAAAAGGATGAAATGATTGAATTTTGGAAGTGATCCGGATCACTATATGGATCTTCTGGATCCATGAAATGTAATTTTTAAAGACAGATACCGCAAAAAGCTATGGATGGATTGTTTCAGCAAGGGGCCTAAATGGTACAAGGAACAAGTGATTACATTTTTGGAGTGATCTGGATCACTGTCTGGATCATCTGGATCCAGGCTGCCACATAATCTTGGATGGACTTTGATATTTTTAGGATATGTTACAAATGGTAAAAGGAAGAAGTGGTAAAAGGAAGAAATGATTCAATTTCGCGAGTGATCTGGACCACTATCTGGATCTTCTGGATCCAAGAAATGTAATTTTTAAAGACAAATAGCTCCAAAAGTCATGGATGGATTTTTATGAAATTTTCAGGAAATGTCTTAAATGGGACAAAGAACAAGTGATTAGTTTTTGGGAGTAATCTAGATCACTGTCTGAATCATGTGGATCCAGGCTGCCAGATATGTTTGTGTACAAGATAACTAAAAAATTTATGGACGGATTATGATGAAATTTTTCGAATATGTCTGAAAAGGTAAAAGGATGAAATGATTGAATTTTGGAAGTGATCTGGATCACTATATGGATCTTCTGGAGCCATGAAATGTAATTTTTAAAGACATATATAAGTGAAAGAACTAGTGATTAGCTTTTGGGAGTAATCTGGTACTATGGAGAATCCTGACCTGGTGCTCCAGGAAACAGGCTCAAGATCGACATATTCACGCCTTAACTATGTCCCGTCCGGGGATACACTGCGTCGAGATGCAATCTCTAGTTTACTGTTATCTTTGGTTTTTGGCTTATTGCAGACCCAGCCTCCATGACTGGGCTCTGTAAACGGGACTCAGACTGGCTTTTCAAAAACATTCATTCTATCTGTTAATTCAAATCTAAAAAAAATTGACTACTTCTTCCAGTCTCGGCTGCAATCCCTCCACCGGATGGTTGGATTCAGCAATCAGTTCCACATGGTTAGCTATTGTAGCGCAATAAAATTGAAAATTTTAATTACTTAAATGTAGCTTTTATAAGCTACAAGCTTACCATGTGGAACTGAAGAGAGTCCCACCCTGCCTCCCCGCTGTATTACAGCTGAGGGGTATGGTTCAAAAGTGCAACAAGAAAAGGAGGAAGAGTTGTGAAGAGTTCCGCGAGAGTACAACCTGAGGCTACGGCCAACTATAAATGTCTATTTTTATTTCATAAAAATGTAATATACCCTACCATATGAAAACACTTGGGTTAAGCTTGGCAGTATGATTACCAATTTACGGTTTTCATTCATTCTTTTCACAAAATTCTTCATTTCACCGCATTATTTGACTGTAACTTTGAGCTTAGTGCAACTATTTCACCAGGTCAGGTGACGATGACGTCACATTCAAAATGGAGGACAACCGATCGGTTGCAAGAAAATATTCATTTCCTCTGTGATTACAGCTATTTCAGGTTTGTTTTTGCCACTCCTTTATCATAATTCTTTGAGTATTACTGCATCAGTGCATAATGTGCAATAATTCCCCAATTTTACGCATATTTTTAGCATATAATTACGGTACTTTTCCGTACCTACCATTCACGGTTCATTACTTGTACAGGCCCTTTCATTTGACATTTCTGGGATACGGATCCTGGTTTCAGTGTGTCTTGGGTTCAGTTGTGAACCTAGGGTCTCTACTTTCAGCCTTTCCCTACCTTCAAGTCTGGAGGATGGTGGTAAACGACTCTTGGGATTGACTTTGTCTTCCCCTTTGGAGACCCATCTCACTGTTACTGGTTTCCTACATTCCAATTTTATGTCATTTTGTCTTTTGGTTTCTCAGTCCATTTTTAGTCCTTTGGCCTCTTTGGTGCCTAAGGCTTGGCCTATTCAGGCTGCCTTTTGGTGCTGGGATGACCTTCTCAAGACCATTCTTGTTCAGGGCTCTTCTTAAGAATAAGTCCTTATCAGTTGAATCCAACTGATTTTGCTATTGTTATAACAGCTCCATTCATTTTCTAATTCTAGAAAAATTTTTGGGGTTTGGTGAACATCTACTGTTATTCAACAGTTTTAAATACATTTTCACCAGTTTTTAGATCTGACTACCTACTGGTACATCTCCCTTTTGGGTATGTTGGGGTCCCTCTATATGTAGTTGACTTTCAGGCAGACTACTGGGACCTAATTCCAACATTTTTTGTGCCAGTCTGTTGGACTATTTGGATGCTTCGGACTTTGTCCTTCAATCTTCATAAATTTTTTGGCCTCCTGTCCAACAGAATTTGGGGAGAACAGTTGACTGCTCTCATTAATTTTTGAACAGTCTCAGTTTTTCTCCTATTGGTCACCCCTTTTCCTGGCCCAGAAGTTCCTTCATGATGTCAGATTTCTTCTTTCTGTCACTCATGATTTTAGGCATCTTCTCATTCCAAGTTTAAGAAGTTGGGTATTTACGCAAAGTTTCCTTCTAAAACTTAGTTCTGCCAGGTACAAACCCTCTGTAAGGGGTTTTTGGGTTGGACTTACTCAGGTATCTGGACCTGGGATCTAGCCTGATGGGTTGTTTTAAGACCTTTTCTTTCCTAGGCGGATGTTTTCTGGCATTCCTTGAGTCCTGTTTTGTTGATCACTTAGTGAAGTTGATTAACCAGACAGTTTTTATCAATCATCTTTTACCACCCACCATGCTTTGGACATCTTTCAATGGATCTTTCAGCTCATTTCAGCTGGTTAATCTATGGCCTTTTCCAGCCATAAGTTCTCCTTGCACTTTGTTTGGAGAGATTTCCTATTCCCTTTCCCTCACTTGTGCCTAGTCACTTTGTAGGGGAAATTGGGCCTTTTTTGGTCTTATACTGTTTGTTGTGGGGTCTCTCTTAAATCACATATAACTGTATAACCAGGAGCTTTCTTACTGTCCTTACTAAAGGTGCGTCTTTTACGCTTCTGCATTGGCCTCTTGAGGCAAACCAATAAAGGTGTTTTCCTCCAAGGGAGTCTTCTCTCTAACCTAGTGCTGAGGGGATGTGGTTCCTTTCCAGGTTCCAACATTCTGATGGTGGAATGCCTTCCAGAGGCGGAGGCTCAGCCTCCACCTCTATAATGGTGTCCTTCAGGAGATAAGAGTGGTTTGTTTCATTCAAACTCTCACTCTTACTTCCAGATCCCTCCACTTGCCAGTGGGAGGTCAACTGATTTCTTCCATTTCATTTGAAATGTTTGGGTGTCAGCCTTTCTTTTCCTGAAATCTGGAACTTGGTTTTCACTTTCCAGTGGTCTCTCAGATTCCATTTTCCTGATTGCATCTTCTTTAACTTTTTTGCTTCTCCTCAGAAGTATGCTGTTCTTTGTCAATCAGCCTCACACTTGCTGTTCGTAAGAGCAGATCAAGTGCATGGGCTCCCTTTTACCTGATTGTCTCAGGCCTTCTTTTTTCCTTGACAAAGAGATAGAAGACTGGAAACCAGTATTAGATTTAGATCTTTTCCTAGATTTGGATCTTTTCCTGGTTTTCCAAACTATCAGGATGGAAACTTATCAGTTGATCATTTTATCCCTTCTAATTGGCCAGTGGACCACTTCTCTTCCTCGATATGCCTCCTTTCTGTCCTTTGGCTCACTCTTGCTCAGTTTTGCTCTTGGGTAGAGTGTATTTCTTTTTTTCTTTATTTCTCCTGGCTTCCATTTGGAAGCCACTTCTTCAAGGTCGCCTGCACATGACACTTCTTCAGTGTTATCTCAGGACACTTTGATTTTCCTTCTCCAAGGTGCTTTGCATTTTCTATTCTTTGGTCCTTCTGTGAAGGTTTATTTAAGATGGTACTTTCCTGGGAACTATGTCATTGCATTCCTCCCTTTAATTCCCTAGTTTTACATCTACTTACATGGATGTTTCACTTCAGGGTTAGGGAGCTCTTTTTGCTCTTTTGACCACTTTAGGTCCATCTTTGATGTAGCAGTCCCATCTTGTTATTAGTTTTAGAGTTCAAAGTGGCCATTTTTGCTCAGACATTTGGTCCTCTTTTATCCTTTCATCAAAGGACCATCCTTACAGCCTCAGACAACACAGATGTCTTGTTCTCAAGACATTTGTTCTTCACTTGTCCTTTCTTCAAGGCACACTTCAGATAGTCTCAGGCAACACTGTTGTCTGTGCTTTCTTTTTATATCAACAGAGCTTCCACTCTTGGGATATGTGTCTCTATTTTGGCACCTGTTTGTCATTATTTTTACAAGAGCAAGTCTGTTCTTCCACATACACATGTTCCAGGGGCATGAATCCTTGGCATATCATCTCTGGAGGTCTTATCTGACCTTTCATATTTAGTGGTCTCTCAATTCTTGGAGGTCTTACCTGACCTTTCATATTAAGTGGTCTCTCAATTCTTGGATCTTCAGATGGCAGTCTCAGACTTCTCATCTGATTTAGATCTCTTTGCCATGTGATTCAATCACAAGCTTCTCTTGCATGTGCCTCCTGTGCTAGATCCTTAGGCTCTGGCAACAGATATCTTGGAGTTTACTCCTTCCCTCCTTCAGCTCTGTGCACTCTTATGGCCAAGAAGTTATTTTACTTTCTGAGCTGTAGCTTGCTTCTTGTAGCCTTCCTTGCCAAGGTTCCTTGCCAGTTGCCAAGGTTTGGCCTCGAGATCTCCTTTAAGAAAGCCAAGGGCTCTTCCTCTTATTCTTCTTAACAACCTCATTTAGAGGTTTGTTATTTATTCTTATGGAGTTCCTTTCTTCGTGCCTTGTGGCTGAAATCTCCTTACAGAAGAATCTTCACAGGAGGGGTCCTGGAGAATATTTAATCCTCCATAACTGTCTATGAAGCAATGTGGAACTGCTTCAAAAACTTGTGAGAAACATGGCCACTCTGCCATGCTTCAACTATCCCTTTTATTGCTGAATATTCCAATTTTGGAATATTTCCCAGGCAATAGGGATACAGCTGTCACAATTTTTTACTTGGAGTTGGATTCTTATAAGGAGCTTAGAAGACTCATTTAGAGCTTAAGTCCAGGATAAGAGTAGTTGTCACCTACCTGCTGGGTACTTAAACCTTGGTTCTGCAGGCTCTTACCAATGCTGCTCTTGAACCCTTTTCCCTTGCTGAGCAAAGTTTTTCACATATTAGACAGTCTTTCTTACTCCCTTGTTTTTGGGGAAGGAGAAGGAGTGAGTTTGTTTCCTTTAGTCAAAGGTATCCTCTCACACTCTCTAGGGATGGCCTAAGTCATCCTTAAGTCAGATCTTGCTTTCCTGGCTTAAGCCAGTTACCTTCAGAAGGCTCTTCTTGCTTTGAGTTTTGTTGTGGTCAGGATGTCTCAGAGGAATTTTCCTTCCTTTCTGTCAGATTCCTTAGATACTATCTATCTAGCTATTCTGACTATCTTAGGAGGATTTCTTCTTTGTCTTTCTTCTGAAGTCCAAAGAGGGTAATATTGCTGCTCAGACAATAACTATTTGGATTAACATTTTGTCCTTTATTCCCTCAAACTCTGTTCCACATATGAAGGTCCATGATGTTTTGTCCAGGCTTCATTCTAGTCTTTTATGTGGTTTTCCACTGCCTCACGTCATGGGAAATTCCTATCGGAATTCTTGCACGTCACTCATTTTTTATCTCCCGCCCGGCTCGCCGGAGGGACATTATAATTTGCACCATGTGCGTGTGTACGTGCGTGCATGCGTGCGTGCGTGGGTGCATGCGTGCGTGCGTGTGTCACGCAGTTTTCTCTGAAACTACTACAGTTACACATTTTTGATAAATCACAAGTCCTAATGAATTTTTTTGCTCTTCAATATTTTTGGGGTTTGGTGAACTTTGGCCTACTTTTGAGTGAGTAATAGCTATTTTAGCTAATATAATTATATGGCTTATAACTCTGAAACTATTGCATTTACAGTATTTTGTTCTAATATGTTGTTCAGCTACTTTCTCCACAGCTACAACATGGTCAGTAGTTTGGAAGTGTATCTCCATAGCTAAGTGAGTAATAGCTACTTTGTCAATTTTTAATTATAACCATAATGAGTAAATGGCTTATATCTTCATAAGTATTACAGCTACACAATTTTGTTCCAATATGTTGTTCAGCTACTTTCTCCACAGCTACAACATGGTCAGTAGTTTGCAAGTGTATCTCCATAGCTAAGTGAGTAATAGCTACTTTTTCAATTTTTAATGATAACCATAATGAGTAAATGGCTTATATCTTCAAAAGTATTGCAGCTACACAATTTTGTTCCAATATGTTGTTCGGCTACTTTCTCCTCTGCTACAACATGGTCAGTAGTTTGGAAGTGTATCTCCGTAGCTAAGTGAGTAATAGCTACTTTTTCAGTTTTTAATGATAACCATAATGAGTAAATGGCTTATATCTTCAAAAGTATTGCAGCTACACAATTTTGTTCCAATATGTTGTTCAGCTACTTTCTCCACTGCTACAACATGGCCAGTAGTTTGGAAGTGTATCTCTATAGCTAAGTGAGTAATAGCTACTTTTTCAATTTTTAATGATAACCATAATGAGTAAATTGCTTATATCTTCAAAAGTATTGCAGCTACACAATTTCTCTCAAATATGTTGTTCATGTACTTTTTTGTGAACTGTAACATATTTAAGTTTCACAACTGTTGCTCAATGTACAAGTGAGTAATGGCTACTTTATTGCTACTTTTAGTGAAAATGTGAAAAATCACAAATATCTCTCAAACTGTAAGATATAGAGCAATTTCAAGCAAATTTTTGACCCACAGGGTACTACTAGAGTATCCTATTGCTAAGGGGGAAAAAGTTTGGTGAACTTTGGCCTACTTTTGAGTGAGTAATAGCGCTTTTACCTAATATAATTATATGACTTATAACTGTCAATGAGTAAATGGCTTATATCTTCAAAAGTATTGCAGCTACACAATTTTGTTCCAATATGATGTTCAGCTACTTTCTCCACAGCTACAACATGGTCAGTAATTTGGAAGTGTATCTCCATAGCTAAGTGAGTAATAGCTACTTTTTCAATTTTTAATGATAACCATAATGAGTAAATGGCTTATATCTTCAAAAGTATTGCAGCTACACAATTTCTCTCAAATATGTTGTTCATGTACTTTTTTGTGAACTGTAACGTATTTAAGTTTCACAACTGTTGCTCAATGTACAAGTGAGTAATGGCTACTTTATTGCTACTTTTAGTGAAAATGTGAAAAATCAGAAATATCTCTCAAACTGTAAGAGATAGAGAAATTTCGAGCAAACTTTTTGAACCACAGGGTAGTACTAGAGTATCCTATGCTAAGGGGAAAATGGTTTGGTGAACTTTGGCCTACTTACTCACCTCCTCAAAATGAGTAAATGCGAATTATCTCTAAAAGTATTGCAGGTAGCCAATTTTTCTCAAATTACTCATTGAACCTACTTTTGGGAGAGCTTTCATTTGGTTAAGTTTCAGACGCGTAGCTAGTTACTCACCAACTCAAAATGAGTAAATGCTAATCATGTCTAAAAGTATTGCAGATAGCCAATTTTTCTCAAATAACTCATTCATATACTTTTGGAAGACCTTTCACTTAGTGAGGTTTCAGACCCCTAGCTAATTTCTCACCTACTCAAAATGAGTAAATGCGAATTATCTCTAAAAGTATAGAAGATAGCCAATTTTTCTCAAATAACTCATTCACCTACTTTTGGGAGAGCTTTCACTTGGTGAAGTGTCAGACCTGTAGCTAATTTCTCACCTACTCAAAATGAGTAAATGCTAAATATCTCTAAAAGTATTGCAGATAGCCAATTTTTCTCAAATAACTCATTCATCTACTTTTGGGAGAGCTTTCACTTGGTGAAGTGTCAGACCTGTAGCTAATTTCTCACCTACTCAAAATGAGTAAATGCTAAATATCTCGAAAAGTATTGCAGATAGCCAATTTTTCTCAAATAACTCATTCATTTACTTTTGGAAGAGCTTTCACATGGTGAAGTTTCAGACCCATAGCTAATTACTCGCCTACTCAAAATGAGTAAATGCGAATTATCTCTAAAAGTATTGCAGATAGCCAATTTTTCTCAAATAACTCATTCATCTACTTTTGGAAGAGCTTTCACATGGTGAAGTTTCAGACCCATAGCTAATTACTCACCTACTCAAAATGAGTAAATGCGAATTCTCTCTAAAAGTATTGCAGATAGCCAATTTTTCTCAAATAACTCATTCATCTACTTTTGGGAGAGCTTTCACTTGGTGAAGTTTCAGACCTGTAGCTAATTACTCACCTACTCAAAATGAGTAAATGCTAATTATCTCTAAAAGTATTGCAGATAGCCAATTTTTCTCAAATAACTCATTCATCTACTTTTGGAAGAGCTTTCACATGGTGAAGTTTCAGACCCATAGCTAATTACTCACCTACTCAAAATGAGTAAATGCTAATTATCTCTAAAAGTATTGCAGATAGCCAATTTTTCTCAAATAACTCATTCACCTACTTTTGGAAGAGCTTTCACTTGGTGAAGTTTCAGACCCGTAGCTAATTACTCACCTACTCAAAATGAGTAAATGCTAATTATCTGTAAAAGTATTGCAGATAGCCAATTTTTCTCAAATAACTCATTCATCTACTTTTGGGAGAGCTTTCACTTGGTGAAGTGTCAGACCTGTAGCTAATTTCTCACCTACTGAAAATGAGTAAATGCTAAATATCTCTAAAAGTATTGCAGATAGCCAATTTTTCTCAAATAACTCATTCATTTACTTTTGCAAGAGCTTTCACATGGTGAAGTTTCAGACCCATAGCTAATTACTCGCCTACTCAAAATGAGTAAATGTGAATTATCTCTAAAAGTATTGCAGATAGCCAATTTTTCTCAAATAAGTCATTCATCTACTTTTGGGAGAGCTTTCACTTGGTGAAGTTTCACGCCCGTAGCTAATTACTCACCTACTCAAAATGAGTAAATGCAAATTATCTCTAAAAGTATTGCAGATAGCCAATTTTTCTCAAATAACTCATTCATCTACTTTTGGAAGAGCTTTCACATGGTGAAGTTTCAGACCCATAGCTAATTTCTCACCTACTCAAAATGAGTAAATGCGAATTATCTCTAAAAGTATAGGAGATAGCCAATTTTTCTCAAATAACTCATTCATCTACTTTTGGGAAAGCTTTCACTTGGTGAAGTTTCAGACCTGTAGCTAATTTCTCACCTGCTCAAAATGAGTAAATGCGAATTCTCTCTAAAAGTATTGCAGATAGCCAATTTTTCTCAAATAACTCATTCATCTACTTTTGGGAGAGCTTTCACTTGGTGAAGTTTCAGACCCGTAGGTAATTACTCACCTACTCAAAATGAGTAAATGCGAATTATCTCTAAAAGAATTGCAGATACACAATTTTTCTCAAATAAGTCATTCATCTACTTTTGGGAGAGCTTTCACTTGGTGAAGTTTCACGCCCGTAGCTAATTACTCACCTACTCAAAATGAGTAAATGCAAATTATCTCTAAAAGTATTGCAGATAGCCAATTTTTCTCAAATAACTCATTCATCTACTTTTGGAAGAGCTTTCACATGGTGAAGTTTCAGACCCATAGCTAATTTCTCACCTACTCAAAATGAGTAAATGCGAATTATCTCTAAAAGTATAGGAGATAGCCAATTTTTCTCAAATAACTCATTCATCTACTTTTGGGAAAGCTTTCACTTGGTGAAGTTTCAGACCTGTAGCTAATTTCTCACCTGCTCAAAATGAGTAAATACTAATTATCTCTAAAAATATTGCAGATAGCCAATTTTTCTCAAATAACTCATTCATCTTCTTTTGGAAGAGCTTTCACATTGTGAAGTTTCAGACCCGTAGCTACTTACTCGCCTACTCAAAATGAGTAAATGCGAATTCTCTCTAAAAGTATTGCAGATAGCCAATTTTTCTCAAATAACTCATTCATCTACTTTTGGAAGAGCTTTCACATGGCAAAGTTTCAGACCCATAGGTAATAACTCACCTACTCAAAATGAGTAAATGCGAATTATCTCTAAGAGTATTGCATATAGCCTATTTTTCTCAAATAACTCATTCACCTACTTTTGGGAGAGCTTTCACATGGTGAAGTTTCAGACCTGTAGCTAATTACTCACCTACTCGAAATGAGTAACTGTGAATTATCTCTAAAAGTATTGCAGCTAGCCAATTTTTCTCAAATAACTCATTCATGTACTTTTAGGAGAGCTTTCACTTGGTGAAGTTTCAGACCTGTAGCTAATTACTCACCTACTCAAAATGAGTAAATGCGAATTATCTCAGAAAGTATTGCAGATAGTCAATTTTTCTCAAATAACTCATTCATCTACTTTTGGAAGAGCTGTCACATGGTGAAGTTTCAGACCCATAGCTAATTACTCACCTACTCAAAATGAGTAAATGAGAATTATCTCTAAAAGTATTTCAGATAGCCAATTTTTCTCAAATAACTCATTCATCTACTTTTGAAAGAGCTTTCACATGGTGAAGTTTCAGACCCGTAGGTAATTACTCACCTACTCAAAATGAGTAAATGCTAATTATCTCTAAAAGTATTGTGGGTACCCAATTTTTATCAAATAACTCATTCATCTACTTTTGGAAGAGCTTTCACATGGTGAAGTTCCAAACCTGTAGGTAATTACTCACCTACTCGAATGAGTAAATGCAAATTATCTCGAAAAGTATTGCAGATAGCCAGTATTTTTCAAATAACTCACTTCACCTATATTTTGGGAGAACTTTCAATTAGTGAATTTTCAGATCCATATCTAATTACTCACCTACTCAAAATGAGTAATTGCCTATTATCACTAAAAGTATTGCAGATAGCCAGTATTTCTCAAATAACTCATTCACCTACATTTTGGAGATATTTCACATGCTAAAGTTTTTTTATGAATTATTAAAATAATTTTTAATGCATTAAAATTAATGAAATCATGCAGTAAATCGATTATAACTTGAAAAGTATTGTATTTAGAGCATTTTGTTAAAATATGTTATTCACCTACTTTTTCCCACAGCAACAACATGGTGAGTAACTTGGGTGTCTATCTCAATAGATAAGTGAGTAATAGCTACTTTTGGATTTTTCACTAACTACCATCATGAGTGAAATCACTTGTAACTTGAAAACTATTGCATTTAGACCTTCAGGGTAGTACAAAAGTGTCCTATGCAAAGGGGAAAGATTTCAATTTTCGCCACTTTTGGCGGCCATCTTGGATTTTAGCGGGAAAAAAATGAAAAAGTGTGAATATCTCGAAAACCATAAGAGATAGAGCGATTTCGAGCGAATTTTTGACCTGCAAGGTAGTACAAGAATGTCCTGTGCAAAGGGGTAAAATTTCAATTTTCACCACTTTTGGCAGCCATCTTGGATTTTTGCGGAAAATGGAAAAGTGTGAATATCTCTAAAACCGTAAGAGATAGAGCGATTTCAAGCGAATTTTTGACCAGAAGGGTAGCACAAGAGTGTCCTGTGCAAAGGGGAAAAATATCGATTTTCGCCACTTTTGGCGGCCATTTTGGATTTTTGCGGAAAATAGAAAAGTGTCAATATCTCGAAAACCGTAAGAGATAGAGCGATTTCGAGCAAATTTTTGACCTGCAGGGTGGTACAAGAGTCTCCTTTGCAAAGGGGGAAAATTTCAATTTTCACCACTTTTGGCGGCCATCTTAGATTTTTGCGGAAAATGAAAAAGTGTCAATATCTCAAAAACCGTAAGAGATCGAGCGATTTCGAGCGAATTTTTGACCCGCAGGGTGATACAAGAGTGTTCTGTCCAAAGGGGAAAAATTTCATTTTTCGCCACTTTTGGCGGCCATCTTGGATTTTTGCTGAAAATGAAAAAGTGTCAATATCTCAAAAACCGTAAGAGATCGAGCGATTTCGAGCGAATTTTTGACCCGCAGGGTGATACAAGAGTGTCCTGTCCAAAGGGGAAAAATTTCATTTTTCGCCACTTTCGGCGGCCATCTTGGATTTTTGCTGAAAATGGAAAAGTGTCAATATCTCAAAAAGCGTAACAGATAGAGCGATTTCAAGCGAATTTTCGACCTGCAGGATGGTACAACAGTGTCCTATGCAAAGGGGAAAAATTTCAATGTAGTATTTCTTCCCCTGCGGTACTCGGCGGGAGATACATACCGCGGCAGTGGTCTTGTTCTTAGAGATGTTGCACTTAAGAATCTTTATGATTTCTTGAGTGTCCTGGTCTTAGTTCCACTCAGAAATTTCTCTTCTGCTTAAATTCCTTAATTTAAGAGAATCTGAGACTTTCAGTCTCAGAAAAAGGGGGGTGGCATTTCCCTTTTTTAGGGAATCTGTTCTTCATTTCTATTTTCAGAACCGTGCTTCTTAGTGCCACTTGGCATGTCGCTATTCTGAGCACAGTGGCATTATGCCTTTCCTTTGAGCTGACTTAATAGGGTGTAGACAGCAGTGCGGAAGCTATTGCAGTGGTTAATTCTACTCACTTAACTCAGTAGAGTTATCTCTTCAGCAGAGGTTTTGGGTTCAATTGCACCAGGAAGTATCATATTAATGTAATTTAACCTTAGGGTGGTTTTCCTCAGTCTGTTTTTCCCCCACCATCCTTCCTAGTGGGCATTCAACCCAAGTGTTTTCATATTTTGGTGTATGTTACATTTTTATGAAATAAAATTTCATATTTTTGAATGTAAAATACATTTTTATGAAGAAAAATGTATATACCTACCATATGAAAACAGCAAATCACCCTCCTGCCTGCCCCGCTTTTTAAAAGACCTTTTTCCAGCATTTATGTTTATTCACAAAAAGAATAAACTATTTCTGTATTACTGCGCATGGCAGAGTGAATTAGGTCACCAGGGGTCAAAGAGTAGCAAGTACATAGGTTAAAGAGGGTCTCCCCTCATAGTTTAAATTCTATGTATGGTGTATGTGGCAGTCACTGAACGCCAAGCCAAGCTTAACCCAAGTGTTTTCATATGGTAGCTATACACATTTTTCTTCATAAAAACGTATTTTACATTTAAAAATATGAAATTTTCTTAGACGTTGGCCGGATGCTTGCAGCCATCCGAGATCAGCATTCAGTTCCACATGATAAGCTTGTAGCTTATAAAAGCTACATTTATGTAATTAAAATTTTCAATTATTGATCCCAGAGGTTTGCAATGTGAAACCAACTCGTAGGAAATCATGGGCTGGGAAGCTTCTGATGTTGTTGGATTTGATCTTTGGCCCCTTCTTCAAGGTCAGACAATGGTTCACTGGCTTTGGTGAGTTGTCTTTCCGGTGGATGCAAATTTGCATTGGTTCTCCGATGCGTAGGTCTAGTTTGTCATTGACATTGAAGTTTTCAATGGAAGGCCCTGTCTACTCTAAAATTTAAATAATAATGATGTTGTGGTTCTCTTAAACTTTAAAAATTGTGTTTTCATTCCTCTGTTTCTTACTTTTTAATTTTTAAATCAAACTTGTTACACATTTTAAAGTTGGCAAAAGGGACATTGTTATTTTCTGCAAAAGCCTACCCACCATAGCCTCCCGCGTTACGTCTGTGTCTCCTTGGTATGACCTGGCTATGTCCATTGATTAACGTTAACTGCCTTGCTTTATGTTTAGATGCGCCTTAGAGTCCATCAGTGATGGAGATTAAGCGCTATAAAAGTCCACATTAGATTAGATTAGATTCTGCTCAACTTAAAGTGGCAATAGTAATGTAAATAGGGTTCGCGAAGTACCTCTAAAATATGGAGTCCAACGGACTGCATGACCTCCAAAAATGGAGTCCCAATCATTTTTTTTGAGTCCAGTGTTTGCGTTAGGGTTATGAAATGGTGGGTACCTTGTACCTTATGGCACATCAAAAATGGGGTACCATTGTGTGAAAATGGGGTGTGAATAATATTTTTTCTCCTTTATTTCTGGATACATTTAAATATATAGAAGCACTGTTCAATTTCCTTTCTACTGATAAATAATATGTATCTGTCGATAAATCAATTTTAAAAATATTTTTAATCATAAACATTCTTAAGTGCAACATCTCTAAGAAAAAATAAGTGACGTGCAAGAATTCAGTCAACAAATTTCATTTTAGTACAATTAGAGTGAAATTTTTTTTGTATGATTATTTTATTTTACAAATATGATATTCATACTGTTTGAAAGAAAAATATTTGTAGTTTCTGTTGCTTTTTGTTTGATAAAAATTTATTGTGTAGTTGCAGAGATATAGTTCTTTTGTTGCATTCCCCATTGAATATTTGTTACAGCTTTTATCTTCCGATGGACTTTCGGCGTTAAATATCAATTGTTTCCGAGATTTAGTATAGTTTGTCTCCCACAAAAGTTCACCGTCCTGGCTTGTTGTTTTGATTGTTTCGGTGCAGAGATCAGGCTTTCTTTCGATATATAACGTTTTAAGTAGATTTGCTAGTGTACAACACCAACACTCACTGGCTGTTTTGGAAGGATCTTGTCACACATGAAATCTCGCTTAACAATGGTGGACATAAACAACTTGCCAGGAAATCGCTCAAAACCATTTAATTTTAAAATATAAAGCTTATCTTCAGTGTTATATATATTGCATGCATATCTACGCTTCCTGCCAACCAAAATTCGCTTCTGAAGCAGAAATATTTTCTACATAAAAATCGCGTCCTAACGGATGCACTGACAACTGAAATTCACGTCCAAATCTGAAATACCACGTGTTTAACATACTCGGACGGTGTAATCGCGAACCCTGAAAGATGAGTGAGTAATTATGGCTTCCTTACAGTAAAAAGGGTGGATTTTCAGCCTTTAATTAGCTTATTATTATTTAACTCCTTTGAACAGAGTGCTTATTTCATTTTGAGTTTAGTTTTCCCACAGCTGCTGCCAAATTGTTGTCTCTCTTGAATATCCCACATATTCGTGGGTGCTTTGCACTGCTTTCTAACCATTTTTGGCTGTTATTCTTAAATAAAAGTTCATCTGTAAAGATCTAATCACAGATTTTTTTTATATTTTATCTACCCAGTAGTATATTTATATACAACCAGTTAAAACTGTTTTAGGATTACCAATGTAGAATTTAATGTAGAATTACCAATTTAGAATGTAGAGTCAACTATTTAGATACTTTGATCAAGAAAGGATCAAAGTTATCACTGCAAGGAGATTGATAATATAATAAATTAAACACTAGACTTTTTTCTGATAGGTATGTGCATGCTCGTCTGGACATTATACAGTTTGAGAAATACACATGGTGTAGTTTGAATTTCCTATTTTCTATTACAAAGCTTTTATGTTTGTGATTATGTTATATTTTCCTAATAATTATGGCATTCAGAATATGGATCCCACAGAAACTACCCAATCAACGGCTGTGGTGTGTGAGATGACCTATCTGGGATGTGTTGGTGTTAGTTTGGCCCAATCTAGTTTTACAAGGCGGAATGATTAAACTCGTAACTAGAGTTGCATTTTTATTTGTGTATTCATCCTACAGAAACTGTTGCTACATAATAGGCTTCCATCTTAGGTTACAGGTGCCTTCCTCTCATTAAAATTAATCTTCACATCATGAACAAGTAAAACTAAGTTTTCCCCTCTTGTTCAACTACATCAGAGTTCTTGCATCTGACAGCATTTTGTGGGGTCTTTATTTTTCTTATCTCCTCTTTCCAGCAATATCTGACAAGTGTATTCCAAAGCAACCACAAATTCCAAACCCAAGAAATAGAAAAAAGTATTGCAATGGCAAAGATGGTTTGGATCTAAAAAATTGCTGTCAGTCAACCTACTATTTATGTAACAGTACAGTTCTACTGAATTCTTGTATATGCAAATAGCCACAATGGTAAAGTGATGTTATTTTTTTTATTTATTTCAGAAAGAGAAGGGATATCTATCAACATTGATAGGTTTGAAGCAAACACAGATGTGGGTAGTGGAGAGTTAACAGAAAGTGGAATATCAATACCTTGCTTGGTAAAACAAATTCCTCAAGCTTCTGAATGACTTAAAATTGATTGGGAAAATTAATTATTTTTGCTTTTTCTGCCGTCTGCCGTCCGTCACACTTGGTTTCGGCCCATTTAAAGAAAAAGTATTTATCATATCTTTACCAAATTTAGTATGGGTGTTTATTGGGTAAATAGCTTGCATGGGAGTGCTTTTTGTGAAGATAGCTTTATAGCTAATGGAGTAATAGCTACTTAGCTACTTTTGTGTACTTCTTTTATTTCCGAGCATTTTAAGGAAAAAGACATATATCTTCACCAAATTTGGTATGAGCAATAGCTAGGTCAATAGCTTGCTTGGGATTGCTTGTAGTGACAATAGCTATATAACTTACTGAGTAATAGCTACTTAGCTACTTTAAGTAGCTTTCTTATTTTATGCATTTTAAAGGAAAAGTATTTCACCTATGTTCACAAAAAATGGGATGAAGGATTATTGGATCAGTAGCTTGCTTGGGATTGCTTTTGGTGATAATACCTCCATAGCTAACTGAGTAATAGCTACTGTGCTATGTAGCTATTATGCTATTTTGAGTTGACTTTTTTCTGGACATTTTAATGAAACCATGTTTTCTATCTTCACAAAAATTTATATGAAGGATAATTGAGTCAATAGTTTGGCCAGGATAGCTTTAGGTAGATGATAGCTTTGTAGCTATCTGAGTAATAGCTACTTTGGTACTTTGAGCCTACTCTGAATTGCATTTCTGTTTTCACTCTTTTAAAGGAAACATAGTTAACTCATCTTTGTAAAATTTGGTGTGACGGTTTATGGGGTCAATTGCTTGCTTGGTATTGTTGTTGATGGTAATAGCTTTTACCTCCTGAGTAATAGCTACATAGCAAAAAACATAAATATGTCTATCTCCTAAGCCATGCGAGATAGAGCGATTTCATCTAAATTTTAGACCCACAGGGTATCCAAAAAATATACTCTTGCCATTTTTTCAAAAAAAATTTTGTCTCCCCAAAAATGGCGGTCATTTTGAATGTTTGAATTGTTGCGAAAAATGCAAAAACACAAATTTGCAAAAGCGCATTTATCTTGGAAGTGGTGCGAGATAGAGCAGTTTTGACGAAATTTTGGACACACAGAGTATTTGCAGAGTGTACTGGCGACATTTTTCAAAAATCACTTTCCCTCCATTTTTATGTCAGCTGACATTATGTCGTCACTCTGCGGCGTGGGCGTACGCGTACGCGTCCGCGTGAACAACTTCTCCTCCAAAACTACAAGGCCTAGAGACATGCTGTTTTTTTTAAAAGATACCTTATCTATCGAGGATGAAAAATTGTTCAAGGCATGCAAATCTGTCTGTTCGTCTGTTTGCTAGAGACATTACAAGGGGGGTACCCCCACCAAAAGTGTGAAAATTTCAACACTTAATCACAATTTTCTCAGTGACTATTGCAGGGATTTCTCTCATATCTTGCATATATGTACTAGGCCAGAGGTAGATTCTCTTGTGTGAGTATGAGACCTGGATCTGTCTTACTTTTTTTTTAATAAATTTTTTTAATAATTTTTAATGCATTAAAATTCATGAAATCATGCACAAAATCATTTATAACTTGAAAAGTGTTGCATTTAGAGCATTTTGTTAAAATATGTTATTCAGCTACTTTTTTCATAGCTACAATATGGTGAGTAAGTTGGGTGTCTGTCTCAATAGCTAAGTGAGTAATAGCTACTTTTGGGCTTTTCAGTAACTTCCATCATGAGTAATATCACTTGTAACTTAAAAACTATTGCATTTAGAGAAATTCGTATAAATATGTTATTCAGCTACTTTTGGGTCAGCTATAACATAGTAAAATTTCAGACCTGTAGCTCATGGCATAGCTGAGTAATAGCTACTTTTAGGTTATCACTGTTGAGTAAATCGCTTTTAACTTCAAAACTATTGCATTTAGAGAATTTCGTATAAATATGTTATTCAGCTACTTTTGGGTCAGCTATAACATAGTAAAATTTCAGACCTGTAGCTCATGGCATAGCTGAGTAATAGCTACTTTTAGGTTATCACTGTTGAGTAAATCGCTTATAACTTGGAAACTATTGCATTTACAGTATTTTGTTTCAATATGTTATTCACCTATTTTGGGATCAGCTATAACATAGTGAAGTTTCAGATCTGTGGCTCATTGCATAGCTGAGTAATAGCTACTTTGAAGTTCTCACTATTGAGTAAATCACTTGTAACTTAAAACCTATTGCATTTAGAGAATTTCGTATAAATATGTTATTCAGCTACTTTTGGGCCAGCTATAACATAGTGAAATTTCAGATCTGTAGGTCATGGCATAGCTGAGTAATAGCTACTTTAAAGTTCTCACTATTGAGTAAATCAGTTGTAATTGGAAAACTATTGCATTTAGAGAATTTCGTATAAATATGTTATTCAGCTACTTTTGGGTCAGCTATAACATAGTAAAATTTCAGACCTGTAGCTCATGGCATAGCTGAGTAATAGCTACTTTTAGGTCATCACTATTGAGTAAATCAGTTGTAACTTCAAAACTATTGCATTTACTGTATTTGGCTTAAATATGTTGTTCACCTACTTTTGGGTCAGCTATAACATAGTGAAATTTCAGACCTGTAGCTCATTGCATAGCTGAGTAATAGCTACTTTGAGGTTCTCACTATTGAGTAAATCAGTTGTAATTGCAAAACTATTGCATTTAGAGAATTTAGTATAAATATGTTATTCAGCTACTTTTGGGTCAGCTATAACATAGTAAAATTTCAGACCTGTAGCTCATGGCATAGCTGAGTAATAGCTACTTTTAGGTCATCACTATTGAGTAAATCAGTTGTAACTTGAAAACTATTGCATGTACAGTATTTTGCTTAAATATGTTGTTCACCTACTTTTGGGTCAGCTATAACATAGTAAAATTTCAGACCTGTAGCTCATGGCATAGCTGAGTAATAGCTACTTTGAGGTTATCACTGTTGAGTAAATCGCTTATAACTTGGAAATTATTGCATTTAGAGTATTTTGTTTCAATATGTTATTCAGCTATTTTAGGGTCAGCTATAACATAGTGAAGTTCCAGACCTGTGACTCATTGCATAGCTGAGTAATAGCTACTTTGAAGTTCTCAATGTTGAGTAAATCACTTATAATTTGAAAACTATTGCATTTAGAGAATTTAGTATAAATATGTTATTCAGCTACTTTTGGGTCAGCTATAACATAGTAAAATTTCAGACCTGTAGCTCATGGCATAGCTGAGTAATAGCTACTTTTAGGTTATCACTGTTGAGTAAATCACTTATAACTTGGAAACTATTGCATTTACAGTATTTTGTTGCAATATGTTAGTCACCTATTTTGGGGTCAGCTATAACATAGTGAAGTTCCAGACCTGTGGCTCATTGCATAGCTGAGTAATAGCTACTTTGAAGTTCTCACTGTTGAGTAAATCAGTTGTAATTGGAAAACTATTGCCTTTACAGAAATTTGTGCAAATATGTTATTCAGCTACTTTTGGGTCAGCTATAACATAGTGAAATTACAGACCTGTAGCTCATGGCACAACTGAGCAGTAGCTATTCTCAGGCACTGACTGTTGAGTAAATCGGCTATAACTTGAAAAATATTGCATTTGGAGTATTTTGTTAAAATATATTGTTCACCTACTTTTGGGTTAGCTATAACATAGTGAAATTACAGACCTATAGATCATGGCATAGCGGAGCAATAGCTATTTTCAGGTTCTCACTATTGAGTAAATCAGTTGTAACTTGAAAACTATTGCATTTACAGTATTTTGCTTAAATATGTTGTTCACCTACTTTTAGGTCAGCTATAACAGAGCAAAAATTCAGACATGTAGCTCATTGCATAGCTGAGTAATAGTTACTTTGAGGTTCTCACTCTTGAGTAAATAAGTTGTAACTTGAAAACTATTACATTTAGAGTATTTTGTTAAATATGTTATTCACAGACGTTTTGGTCAGCTATAACATAGTGAAATTGCAGACCTCTATGTCATGGCATAGCTGAGCAATAGCTTCTTTCAGGTTCTCACTGTTGAGTAAATCATTGTATCCAACCTGTAGGAAATCATGGGCTGGGAATCTGTTAATATGGTCCGATTTGACCTTGGAACCCTCCTTCAAGGTCAAATGAGGATAGCCAAACATAAAAGTGCTTATAACTCGCTTATTATTGGTCCTAGAGGTTTGGAATGAAAACCAACCTATAGAAAATCATGAGCTGGGAATTTTTTGGTGTGGTCGGATTTCACCTTGGACCCCTCCTTCAAGGTCAAATGAGGATAGCCAAACTTAAAAGTGCTTATAACTCGCTTATTATTGGTCCTAGAGGTTTGGAATGAAAAACCAACCTATAGAAAATCATGGGCTGGGAATCTTTTGGTGTGGTCGGATTTCACCTTAGACCCCTCCTTCCAGGTCAATTGAGGATAGCCAAACTTACAATTGCTTATAACTCGCTTATTATTGGTCCTACAGGTTTGGGATGGTAAACAAGCTACAGGAAATCATGGGCTGGGAATTTTTTTGTGTGGTCGGATTTGACCTTAGACCCCTCCGTCAAGGTCAAACAAGGATAGCCAAACTTAAAAAGTGCCTATGACTCACTTATTATTGGTCCGAGAGGTTTGGGATGGTAAACCATCCTAAATTCTTTGGCTGGGAATCTTTTGGTGTGGTCAGATTTGACCTTTGGATCCCTTCTTCATGGTCGAACGAGGATATTGCATTTATAGTATTTCTTTAAATATTTTTAACCTACTTTTTACACTTAAACAATTACCTTGTTACTTTATTTCATAATACCATTTGCAGGGTACAACTTTTTTGTCCTTTTCTTCTGTCAGCTTCGGAATATCTTTCGAACATGCTGTTCAGTTACCATTTACTGTATTTCTGTACAGCCCTTTCCCTGATAATTATGCTTTCCTCTCATTATCACCATCACAAATCAAAAACATTCAGTCAGCTGACACAGTGCCCGTTCACGGGCACTCTCCTCTTGTTTGGAGAGACCTTGGATATAGTGCCAGTGAAAAAAGTTGAATTTCTACAATTTTGCCTGCCATCTTGAATTTTGGTGGAAATTGAAAATGTTGTTCATCTCTAAAACCGTAAGGGATAGAGCAATTTCAAGCTAAGTTTTTACCATTTAGATATTAGAGATCTTTGGTATATTGCCTCTGAAAAATATCAAATTTCTCAAATTTTGCCCACCATCTTCAATTTTATCGGAAATCGAAAATGTTGGTTATCTGAAAAACCTTTAGAGACAGGGTGATTTTGAGCAAATTTTAACCAATACAAAAAGGCATGAAGCTGAAATAATTTACATGTATACTAATAAATATTTAAGCATCATTGATATATTTTACAAATCAAACAGGGTCTTGTAAGACCACTGTACAATTGTTGCAAAACGTTCATGGGTTGGACATTACACGTGATAATGTGTGTTCTTCTACGCTATCCTGTTTCTTTTCACAGGGCGTCCTATTTCTAGTATTCACCTTTGCATTGTTAATACCAAATTGTTTTTCAAAACTTTTTTTTTCTTCATAGGATCTTTTTGTTCTTTGGCAGTGTCATCAAACTTTTTATTCCTGATAAAATGATAAGGGTTACACACACTTGGGCTTGATGACTGTAACCTGATAAACATAAAGCAATAGTGACTTAAAGATTGGCATGGAACAATGAAGTTTGTGATTTTGTTGTGTGATTTTTGGTTCTGTTAGATTTAAATCCCATAAGAAACTGTGCCAGTATGTCCTTTGGTTTGTCACTGCTAACTGTACAATCCTATATCTGTTGTAATTTTCATTATTTGTTCTTTTTCAAAAAAAAAAAAAGAAAAAAAGTTTAATGGTTAATTTTCATGTTTTGACAGGTGAAGAAAAACAGTGCAAAACCAAAAACATCTGTTGAAGACTATGCAAAGTCTATGAAAGTAGGTTTTTGGTGTTATTTTATTATTATTGAAACTTCAATACTATTTCATTTAACGGGCAGACAAAAATTGTGTTTTCATATTTACTTTTATACTGTGCTTTGAAACAGGTGTAAAAAGTATTACTTACATCTTTTCAACGAGTCTTTCTTGTGACAGAGTACCCAGTTAGTGGTTAATAGTGAAATATGTCGTCTCTCTTGCAGCATTTTGAAAGGCCTAGTGAATAGTGGTGTAAGGATTCGCTGAGAATTCGATTTCCGAACTTGAGTCCACATTTTAGCATCCACAACGATCCCATTAGAAACGTCGGCGACGAAAAAAAAAGCAAAAAAACGAAACCATAGAAGACGTTCTGAGAGGATGATAATAGAAATACTAGCTATGGTGTGATCGTTTTTATAAATTTTATGAACTTTTATTGTTTTATGAAGTAGTTTGATTTATTATGAATGCGTGGCTGCATATCCGGTTAACGGTAACCCAGAAATTTATTTTTTGAAGCCGTCTGCGGTAACCAAAGTGGTTTTAAATGGGTGATAATCGGGAAAATATGCGATTGCGGTCTTTTATGTTTAATATATGTTTATGTAGCCATAACTTCCTTATTTCTTGTCCAATTTTTATAATTTTGTCACCAGTATGTTCAGTTTACTTAGCTGAATTATGTCACACTTAGGATATTTATGTTATTTCAACACATTTGTCACTATTTAGAAGTTTACATGTTAATTATCATCTACAAAACTTAACTGCAAGTTGTGAAACTTCTTGACAATAAAGTGACAGAATTTATGTCTATTTTATTCCAGAAAATAAGTATTTTCTGATCGTAAATGAATTAAAGATAACATTAAACCATAGTACAGCATATATATCATTAAAATATCAGGAAAGATTGATAGATTTCAAAGAAAATTACTGACAGCTATTTCTACCGGAAACCGAGATCAATGTTTGTAAATCTGTCACTGATGGTAGCCCAGACACTTCGTATTTTTATGGAAGGAATTTTGTAAAATTCCCTGTATGACTCAAAAATCGAGTCGACTCGATTAATCATCTCTGGACTTTTCCCGTTAATCGATTCTTACTTTCAAGTCCGATTCCCACCACTACTAGTGAAGGGAATGTTTGAAAAAAAATCAAACACTATAGGGAAGTCATCCCTGGACAAATATAAACTACATCAAATTTTGTAAAATACTTCAAGATTATTAACAAATTCTGAGTTTTAAATACTGATTCTCAAACAGAAAAGCAAAACATTTTATAAAGCCCAACTTATATAAAGCTAGGTTAGATATGTATAGAAAAGTTTTAATTTGGAAAATCTGGGCAGTAATTTTTTCCTTAGAATACGCAAGTACACTGATGAAAATGCACTCATACTCAAACATTTTGAATGTAGTTTTACTCAAGTACATGTGGGGCCACAGTGGCAGAGTGGCAACACTCTCACATCCCACCTCGGGGTTCGGTTCCCGGCCTGACCTCAAGTGGGAAGGCTGGTAGTTGCTTGCCATTGGTCGGCAGTTCACGGTACAGAACCTTGACCAACTGTAAGTACTGGTTTCCTCTGCCCTTCCAACTACCCGTCGTGATATGACCTGTACAGTGTTGAAAGCGACGTAAAACACCAAACAAATAATAAATAAATACGCGAGTACATTGACTTGTACTCGACTCCAACCTTGCCAGTTACACATAAATTGGAGTTCTTTTGCAGTGAAAAGAGAATATTGACCCCAATGTAACAGTGTAGAGGATCAGTAGGATGCAGAAAACAATGCAGTGCGCATATTTTTGCATCCCTATATCTGAAGCAATAAATGGACGATCATCGATAATGTAGAAGCAAATGAGACAGACAAAATATAGTGGGCCAAAATGTACGAAAAATTATATTTATGATAATATTTATTGATTAATAAATAAAATCAGTCTTTATAGTAGAAATAAAGTCCCTCATGTTCGTACTTTATGACCTGTATAAAAGAACGGAACTTCAGGCATAATGGACATATGCTACCGCACTCGTCCATTATCCGCCGGAAGTACCGTCATTTTGTAAAGGTCATAAAGTACTCAATCTCGGACTTTATTTCTACATTTTCAGTGATAATTTCATCACTGTGAATTAGTAATCAAGAGAAATTTCTTTCTTGTACCTTCTACAGATGGCTCAATGGTTGAGTGGCTAACAAATTATGATTTAATCACCTGATCGATCATTGTGAGTTGAAAGCCACTTCGTAACATGTAGGATTACTAGTGGGCCCATCCTGATAAAACCTGAGCTATTGAATGGAGTGTAAAACTCCCAACTTTGACTAACTTCTTCTCTACCTGATATAAAAAGAGTTTTACAAAGTTTAGAATTACACTTGTTTTGAATATTGGTTTCAGCTGATATGTGACCGCTGTAGAAGTAAACGGAAGATCCATCTGGAGGATTTTATTTCTGTGTATACCTACTGCAGTTACCATGAAAACCAGCAGAATTTTCTGTTTCACATGGATTTTACCATGGTAACAAGTGGGACTAAGTTTAAATTGACTCCCATTAACTCCATACCAGTGGTTCCAACTGCCTTGTCCAAGAATCTAGCTGGTCCTCTGAGTGTTAGTCACTTGCATGGGGAACCCAAGTCTGGGTATGTATCATGTTTACTAAATCAACGTAAAGTTTTGTTTCGTGGTCAAACAAGTTTGAAACAACTTTGTTGCACTCTGACAAGATTTCATAATTTTCCTAAACCTGCTGTATTACTTATCACAACATTTAAGCTAAAATACCAACTACATTTATGTGTTATATATAGGAACAACTCTTTCAGTATTTTTACTTACATGTTATGAAATTGTCAATTGTAAACATTGTTCTCAAATTTTGTGCAGTTATCTGACTATGGATCAAACAAGAAAGCTGCTACTTGTATTAGAATCCGATCCAAAGGCCCCCACATTACCATTAGTTGGGATGTAAGTATATGCGTCATCACATCATAAATTTATTTTAACTTGTTCATATGCTTCTATTTACATGTTTTGTTGTACATGTAATTCTAAAGTTAAGGGTGTAAGACACAGTTGTTTGACAAGCAAATTGCAAACTTTTTTGATCGAATATTCAATCCGTCTTAGGATTTGTATCTTATTATCATTCTATTAAGACTCTAACATTGTTGGATCAACCTTTCATGAAAGTTTGTATAATCATGAAATTATTTGTTTGTTATCTATGCAGATGGGTGAGTGGAGTGTCCCAAGTCAAGGATCCTTTTGTATGGGCTTGTTGTCTCAGATATATCTTCAGTGCAGATCTTAAAGAAAGGTATGAAAGTTGGAGAAATATTTGTAGTGTCATTATGGAAAAATGACCCTATTTCTAAAGTCAAGTGCCAGTTAACTACCATTTGTGGAAGTTTACCCAATAAAACATCAACATTAAACAGAAGGCACAGTGCAGCAGATTTTTCAAATGTAAATGTTGTGTTTAATTGTGATTAATTCTACCATCCTAAAAATTAAGTCCTTTTTCATCTCTAGTGGACATACTAAGTATCATTCTTGTGTCGTATCTAAAATGTCTAGTCCTGTACTTGATTTTCTTTTTGTTGTTTTGACTGTAAATTCTTAATTACAGAATTGTTACTCCTCCTGAGGCCTTTGTGGTTGCAGTTTACACGCCTGTTCATTCCAAGCCAGAGTTTTATGAGTGTGTCACAGTGAATGGTCAAGTTGTCATGCAATTTGACCTTAGTGCTGGGCATGAAGTGATACAGCTACCAAAAGTAACTATTTTGCATTATTAATTAAGCGTCCCTTGAAAAGGGCGCTTAGTTGTTTTTGGGTCTATTTTCACCTCTGCCACCTTTCGTCTCCCTTGAATATCTCCCTTATTAGTGGGCACTTTTTAACCATTTTTGGCACTGCTATATCTTTGGCTTGAGAAATTTTTTTTCACCGGCTTATATTTGACCTTTAACTTTACTTTTGTCAAAGTCACATGATCAAAAAAAAAATTTTTTTTTTCAGGTATAACTTGGTTATCAAGCGACTCAGCAAGAACTAATTACTGTAGGAGGTTATGTTACATATATGTATCAGTACTGTCAAAATCATGAGCTGATTAGATTTTGGGAGTGATTGAACCGAAATTGAGAGATTTATGTACGTTCTTAACTCCAGCCCATAAACGCTAGAGTTATAGTCGTCCCCTGCGCTGTCCGGGCGGCGGCAGCTGGTATATAGCTTGTGGGTGTTCCACAGCCTAAACCTATCCACAGATTTTCACCAAATTTTCAGGATTTGTTTACCCCAAGAGGATCTAGAGCTGATTAGGTTGTTGGGGGTATCTGGTAACAACTGTTGCCATGGCAACACTTTGAATATTTTTTGGTTCTAACATTTGTGGCTTTTCCACAGCCTAAACCAATGCATGGATTTTCACCAAATTTTCAAGATATGTGAGCCAAAACAGGTTCTAACGATGATTAGGTTTTGGAGGGTATCTGGCAACACCTTTGCCATGGCAGCACTTTAAGTACTTTACTGTCTTAAACTTCTTTATTGAAAAAGGGGCGCTATAAAGCAGATGTTACTAGAGTTGCAGTTTTATCTCCTGCCTACCAAGGCCAGGGTTGGGAGATTATGAATCGCCTTCCGTGTTTGTGCATGCATATTTATTTGCATTTGTCACATTTTTACATCAACCTTATATCTCATTCATTTATGAGGTTATCTTCACCAAATTTGCAGAGAATATTTATGGCTATAAAAACATGTCTATACAAATTTTGTACTCATTTAAAAAAAACAAAAAAACATGGCCACCATGGCAGATTGTTGGAAAAATCATATATATATTCTAAAATTTAAAATATTACAACTAGCTGTGTCAGATTTGCACAAAATATAAATGGCTAGGAAAGCTTGCCTGAGAGTAATTTTGGCCTTGTTTTGAAAACACAATGGCCGCCATATCACATCTTTAATGTCAAATGGGTGGGGGGCTCATCACAAAGCACTAATATCCCCCTTATCATTGATCTAGGGGTTTGGAATGAGAAACCACTTTTTTATTGCGTTAATACATCCTATCCAATGGACAATTGCTTATCTGGTCGGCGCAGACCGGCCCGCCAAACGTCAGAAAAAGACGTCCTGTGTTTCCACCGGCCGGCCGGTCCCTAGTACTAGTGCACTCGCCAGATGGCGTGTCATACTTCCTTCCTGTCTAGACAGCGTGACGTCATAGCATCTTTTTCGTTTGGCGCGAACTAGTGCACACAAATTTTCATATCAGCCAGAAAATTGTGGATTATTGTTGCTTTATGCAGGAATTATTTGGTTTTTTTTTTCATACTAACTTGTCTTCTTAGAGTGTGTAGAACGTTATGTCATCCCCAGGTCTAAAGAGGGGTAGTTGTGGCCATGCTATGGCCAGTTTCGACGGACATTCATTTTGTGCACGTTGCCGTGACAAAGGAAAGGGAGAAGAACCTTGTGTTGCTAATAAAGAAACAGCGGATTGTAAGTTCTGCAATCCCCTAACTCCAGAGCAGCGTATGCAATTGGCAACCCCCTCTTACAAGATTAAGAAGGAAAAAAGGGAGGCTAAACGGGCTGACAGTAACCCCGCAGATGATAGCTCTTTAGTAGATACTGTCTACTGTCTCCGTTATTGGGGCTGTTGGGACCTCTAGTAGTACCCAGGCGTCTTCCGCCCCCCCCCCCCCCCCCGAAAAGAAATCCAAGAAGGATAAGATTCCAGCTAAGGTTAAGAAATCTGTTGAATCAACATCTACTGATTCCAAGATCTCTCAGTTGGATGAAAAATGGTCGGAGCGTTTCAACAAGCTAGAAGCCCTCTTACTAGCCAGATCTTTCCAACTGACCTTTTCTTCAGAGGTTCGTCTATCACCTACACACTCTCCACCATCAGGAATCACCAAAGACACAGATCCTTTTTTCCAGCCGACTAACCGGCCTGTGGATATGTCGCCTGTTAAGCGCACTGGCCCAGACACTAATGCTGCTTTGCAGCGGTCGGCCGGTAAGCTTCATGCAGATAAGGATTCGCATGGACAGGTTTCTTCAGAGCGCACTGGCCCAGACATTCATGCTTTACAGCATCAGTCAGCCGGTAAGCTCAAGTCGGATCCTATCCGACCTAGAACATCTTCATCAAGGCGCACTGGTCCAGACACTGTTGCAAAACACTAGTCGACCAGTAAGCCTGTGTCCGACCGACACCCACCGGACAGTGTACCATCAGACTCCGACCCTGCTGTTTCCAAGCAGCTCTCAACTGGCAAACTAGCCACCGACCGACCTTCATCACACCGACCGACCTGGCTCTGGTGTTACTGGCTCTGAATCACCACCTCTACGGGCTAGCCGACGAGTTAGTGTCTCCAGCTTAGAATCTCAAGCCGACAGTGACTTTTCCGACCGGCCTCCAGTTGAGCTATTTGTGGAGGAAGGAGAGCTTTCAGAGGATCAAGAGTTTGGTGAGTCGGAGCAACCGACGTCTGAGGAGCAGACGTATAGGGAGACCATGAGTGGTATCCGTTCTTTTATGGGTTGGTCGCACGTACCAGACGTGGATAGTTCCAACCCATTCGCGGGACCCAAGGCTCCAGTCCCTAACAAAGTGTCCGTGCAAATGCCCACTGAGGAGTGGCTGTGTAAAAAGTTGAACTGGCTAAATTTAACCGAGATAAAAGGATACCCGTCCAGAACTGCTGAGGCCGGCCACTTGACTATGGACAGTTTTTTGAAACCACCAAGATCACAGAATAAGTGGTACGGACTCTATCCCGGACAACAGACTGATTCTGCTTCAGTTTCAAGCTGGCACACTGGTTACACTAAACTCAATAGCAGTTTTGGGAGGATATCTCGAAAGATGGGCATGACATCTACCCCTCCGGCTTCACGCTGTATTTCACAAGATACCCTACGTAAGTGGGAGAAGAGTGCACGAGAGGCGTCTGTGGTATGCAACCAAGCCACAAGCTTCAACCGCTGCCTTTTTAAGGTTCAGCAGGAAATGCAATCACAGCTAAAGACCATCTGTGGTGAATCTAAGGGCAAATCATCTAAGAAGATCTCCGAGGCGTCGGATGAACTGCAGTTCCTCATGACCTTCAATAGCAGCATTACCCAAACAGCTGCAAAAGCCATGGAGCATCTAACAGACTTTGTTTTTATCACCATGGGGAATGCGACACTGGTCCGACGTGACTCTTATCTTAGCCACCTGAAAAACGGTATCAAGTCGGATACACTGGCTGCTCTCAGAGCAGCACCACTACAGATTGGGACCTTGTTTCCTGATGCAGTTATCAAAAGGGCCGAGGAAGAGATCTCGCATTACGACAATAAAAGCCAGCCTTCTGCCTCTTATGCCCGGGGTAAAAATCGCTTTCATCCCTATGAAAGAGTAGACAAGAAATTTGAAGGTCGGTCAGAGGTCAGACAGGATAGACCTGTTTGGAAGAACATAGGGAGGCGTTAATTCAAGAGAGGCAAGGGAAAGTCTGCTTTTCTTCCCGACCTGCCAAGGGTCAGCAGTCTTACAAATGACAGTCATTGTATAAGCCGGTTACGGGGAAGACTGCTGACCCAGAACACCACTCAAGAACAGACATTAGACACTTTTCTTGTAAGCTTGCCTATTGTCAAAGTTGTCACTTCTGCTCCCGGGCATTCCCAAAAGAAAGGAGTAAGTCCCGGGGCAGCAGATTGTCAATACAAATGTCAAGAATTAAAATTTATGAAAAGTGCTTCTTGTGTCACTCAGTTGTCTTGTGTAAAACCTGTAACATGTGCCCCAAATGTTGTCCCAAATCTGATTGTCGGGGCCCGGCTTCAAAAATTTTTGAAAACTTGGCTGGAGTTCAAGGCACTGCCTTTTGGTCTGTCCACAGCACCCTTGGAGTTCACTGTGATAGCAAAAGAGGTGAAACTGATGGCCATACGCAAGGGTATAAGGATCCACCAGTACCTAGACGACTGGTTGGTGAGAGCCACATCCCACCAGGCCTGTCTCCAGCATACTCAAAGACTAGTGGAAATATGCCAACGGTTAGGCTGGCTGGTGAATTTGGACAAGTCGGAGCTGGATCCAAAACAGATCTTCGATTTTGTAGGATACCAGTTCGACCTCGAGGCCGGTCAGGTCCGACCGACCCCAGACCGGTGGCAGAGCCTCCAAGGCAAAATAGGTGAGATTCTATCACTACCGGCAGTTCATATCCCTGATAGGTTTGCTAACAGCCACGGAGAAGCAAGTTCACCTAGGCCGGCTACACATGAGACCCATACAGTGGCACCTCAAAAGTCATTGGAGAATACTAGTTTTCCTAGCCTTAAAAGAGTTTCAGGACCTCTGTGCCGACAAGCTAGTGCTTGTGGCTACCGACAACACTACAGTGGTGTCATACATAAACAAGGAAGGCAGCATGAGGTCGGGCACACTCTGTGCTCTTCTATGGAGGATCTTGACCTGGTGTACCAGGCATCAAGTAACTCTAAAAGCCCTGCACATTCCGGGCCGGCTGAACGTGGTAGCGGACAAGCTATCCCGGCTGGGTCAGACCATTCAAACAGAATGGTCCCTTCTTCAAGAGGTTTTCCAAGCTATATGCAGCAGGTGGCACCGGCCTCAAATAGACCTATTTGCCACGAGGTTCAACAACAAGTTCCCTCAGTTTGTATCACCGGTACCGGATTCCCTGGCAGTGGCAGTGGATGCCTCAGTCTCCCTTGGGAGGACCTAGACGCTTATGCCTTCCCACCAGCAGCCATGTTGGGCAAAGTGGTGGAGAAGTTACAGGACTCCCCGTGCAAGAGAATCATTCTGATTGCTCCGGGGTGGCCCAACATGCCTTGGTTTTGGGATCTAGTGACCATGTCCAGTCAGATACCGTTGAGCCTTCCCAACATGCCCAACCTGCTAACACAGCCCTTCAGTCAGATCCCTCACAGGAATCTGACAAATCTAAATCTCCATGCATGGCTCCTAGAGCCACAGCAATCAAGGAGCAGGGTTTCTCTGAGGCAGTGGCAGCAAGGATTGAGGCTCCTCAAAGAGGATCGACAAGATCAGTCTATGAGGCAAAGTGGACCATTTTTACAAAGTGGTGCATCGCTAATCAGGTGGACTTCAGGTCACCCCCTGTAAAGTCAGTTGCTGACTTCCTTATGTATCTCTTTGAGGACAGTAAGTTACAGTCCAGCACCATTGATGGTTACAGGTCATCCATTGCTGATAAACTGGGTACTTTAACCCTCAGCATCAGCAAAGATGAAAATCTCACTTGTCTCTTGGATAGTTTCCATAGAGACAGGCCCAAGGGTAGAAGGGGTATCCCTTCTTGGAACCTATCCCTGGTCTTACACCAGCTGACCAAGGCTCCCTTTGAACCAATCAAGGAGGCTTCGTTGCAGTACTTGACCTTCAAGACAGTCTTCCTCCTAGCCCTGGGGTCCGGTAAACGTAGAAGTGAGATTCATGCTTGGCAAAATAAGAACATCAGGCGCCAGTCTGACTGGTCCAAGATGTCTCTGTACCCATCACCCAGCTTTCTCTCCAAGAACCAGCTGGCCAAAGAGGGTCCGGACAGTGTGGCCCCAGTGGTTATACCAGCCCTGGCCCCAACTCTGGATAGGTCCCTAAAGTCTGACAGGTCCCTTTGTCCAGTCAGGGCTCTACGCTACTATTTGGACAGGACCTCAGACCTCAGGCAGAATAAGGAGCTCGTCTTTGTTTCCTTCAAGAAAGGGTTCGATAAAGACATCTCACCTGCCACTATCTCCTCGTGGATCAAACAGACTGTGATCCTATGTTATGAGCTCTCAGACCGTGAGTCACACACATTACATCAGGTCATGATGTTAGGGCCTTTGCTGCTTCCAAGGCCTTCCAATCGGGAGTTTCCCTGGAACAGATTTTGTCTGCCTGCCACTGGAAGTCACATAATACCGTCACACAATTTTATCTGAAGGATGTGGCATGGACGGACTCAGAGCTTTATCACCTGGGGCCTGTAGTGGCTGCTCAGCAGATCCACAATTAACCCAGGAATAGAGGAGATTTTGTACATATGTAAATACTGTATATAGATGTATATATAAGCATAAAAAAAAGAAAAAAAAAAACTGTGTTGTGCTTCCTCCGGGAGGTTTATTTCTACTCCATATGGGACTGAACTGCCTTAAAGGGTTCTGACCTCAAGGTCTACCCAGGCCTAGAAAAAAGTGTTAATTCTGTTGTGAGTTCACCTAAGTCCCTTACCCTCACTTAAGTAACTTACCCGCCGACCAAGCGGTAGTTATTCAGCAATTGTCCATTGGATAGGATGTATTAACGCAATAAAATTGCAAATTTAATAAGTAAATTAAATTTCGATAAGTTAAAACCCTATCCAATGGACACACAAGACCCTCCCACCGACCCTGTTATCAGCTTACTAGGGGTCTAATAGGTTTAGACAACGAAAAAGATGCTATGATGTCACGCTGTCTAGACAGGAAGAAAGTATGGCACGCCATCTGGCGAGTGCACTAGTACTAGGGACCGGCCGGCCGGTGGAAACACAGGACGTCTTTTTCTGACGTTTGGCGGGCCGGTCTGCGCCGATCGGATAAGCAATTGTCCATTGGATAGGGTATTAACTTATAAAAATTTAATTTACTTATTAAATTTGCAAATTTGAAATTGTGGTCTGCAATACTTTGGCAAGTGTCAAATTTGATCTTTGACCCCTGCTTCAAGGTCATGGAGGGTCATCATGCTAAAAAAGGGCCTTATATCTGCCTTATAATTGGTTCTAGGGCTTCAAAACATCTTGTGAGAAATCATGACTTATGAATCCTATATCTGACATTTTTTTGATTCTGTATACTTCTTTCAACTGAAGTTGTTCCTAAGATTTTCCCAAATCTCAATGTTGTGGCCCATTTTGTTGTACCTGCAAGCTGGCGTTCTTGCCTGCCGAGGCTGGCTATTTTTGGAATGATGTAGTCCGTTGGTAATCTGAACATCTACACTGAATGTTTTCTAATTGTTCTGTTGTTAGGTATTCCACTGTATTTAAACTCATTTGATCCAGTTTGTGACATGCTAACAAAGTGCTTCTGGTACCTTTGACAATATATGGCCCAATTGTGAAATGTTTCAGGACTGCCTTGGTAGATCACAGAGCCCCTTGGAAATGGAATTGCTTGCTGTGGAATCAGGAGAAAAGAAAGATTTATTTGAAGCAGCCATAGAAAATAATAGAAATCTTTTGTATGTACAAGTCATTTCTATTTTTGCATTAATGGCCACAGTTTATATGTTGAGTGTTACTGTGTTTTGGTAATATCTGGAAAAAATCATTTTATGTCATCATATGTATGTTAAATTAATATGAATATTGTTTCTAAGTGCTTCTAAAGACCTTCTATTAATAAGTAAAATACATTTAAGATACATTTGCATTTTTGGGGGGAAGGGTGGAAACTGGCTATGCTTTTCAGAACCTGTCCGAGCACTACCAAGTGATTGTTCTTCATAGATTAAGATCAATTTAAAAAGTCACTGGCAGTTTCACAAATGGTTGCTCTTTGCAGGATGTTGACAATTGCATGCTTGAGCAGGTTGAACTGTGTTATAAACATATTTTTTTATGTTATATTCTCCAGTACAAATAAATCATATTAGCATCGCATTCATAACTTAAAATAGGTTAAAGCAAAAAACAAATATCCCTGTAAACTATTCAAAAGATTGCTGCTCAACTAAGCCTTTTCTGGGTCTTTCTATTTCATACATTTGTTTCAGTATTGATCAAAGTAATCTTCAAAGCAGTGACAGAACCAGCACAGCAGATGATATAATGCCAAGATCTATACCAGCACCACATTATGGGAAGGTGAGTTCTATTCCTATTATAAGTTCTAGTGTAGTGCTGATGGTTGTAGAGGTTTGATAGTTCACTTAAAAACTATCTCAGTATCAAAGTCTGGTTCAAATGTTTGAAATTGAGACTCCATAAAATATTTAAAATGATCAACATAGTGTCAAAAAGGCTATTTCCACCCAACAATAAAACCCACGTTCTTCAGTGGCCATGTGATTAGGAAGTTTGGTTTCTAATACCAGCCTGTCACCTCTGTGCAGGTTTGATTCCTATCAGTGGTATTGTTGAGGGTCTAATTCTCATTGTTGAACTCTGTATACAAAACGGCCAATAGCCCAAGGCCACCAATTATCACGGCGGGCCTATATCTTTGAGGACTTTTTGGCCCAGTTGGCCAGTAAAATAAAATAATTTACAAGATGTAGATTTCTTTAATTTTAAAGAAAATAACCAGAAACTTGCCTTTTTTCCAGATTTCATCTCACCTTGCTAGCTTTTATTATTGCAATAACCATTTATAACGTTTCCTCTGTTAATATTTTAGTCGTCCAAATCGAAAAAATATTATTTGTGAGGCTTCCATTTCCATCTTTTTGATACATCATTTTGATCCATTTTGGTGTATTTTTGACTGTTTGACTTTTTTCTACTGTTCATACAATTTAACACTATGTCTGATAAGTTTTTGATGAAATTCTTGGGTAAACTATTAGATGAAACAACAGAGTAATTTGGTTAGTTAATGTGTAAAAATAAAGGGAAAACGTTCTGATTGACCAATGACCAGGCCATTGATGAAGATGTTAAAAATGTGGCAGTAACCAATTAATCTTGTTACTCTTATTATGAGTTATACGATGAGTCTGGTTATGGCTCTTCTAACTCAAAGATAAACTTTGAAGATTTTGAAAAAAAGGTTTAATAGTTTTATTTCCCCGTGTTAGTAATGGTATATTGTAAGGTGTAAAGTCTTTTGAATCCCCCCACCCCCACCCCCCCAAAAAAAAGGCTGGGGTTATAGTCGTCCTCTGCGCCGTCCGGGCGGCGGCAGCAGCGGCGGGCATAAAGCTTGTGGGTGTTCCACAGCCTAAACCGCTGCACGGATTTTCACCAAATTTTCAGGGGATGTTTATCCCAAGAGGATCTAGAGCTGATTAGATTTTGGGGGGTATCTGGTAACAACTGTTGCCATGGCAACAATTTTAAGATTTTCGGGTCTTAAAATCTTTAATGTTTTCTGTAACCTAAAATATTGCAGCTAGCTTCATCAGATTTGCACAAAATGCAATTGGATAGGAAAGCTTGCCTGAGAGTTAGTGTGTCCTTGTTTTGAAAACAAAATGCCCGCCATATCATATCTTTAATGGCAAATAGGAGGGTCATTATATCTAACAGGCCTTATATCTCCCTTATAATTGTTTCTTTGGCTTGAAAATATGAAAACTACTTGTGAGAAATCATGGCCTGTGAATCTTTTGTAGAACATCTTGTGGGTTCTCTATACTTCTTACAACAGAAGTTGTGCCTAAGATTTTCCCAAATTTCAATGTTGTTGGCCGTTTAGCTGTACCTGTGGGCTGGGGTTCTGGCCTGCTGAGGCTGGCTATATTTCAAGTTACTTGCCCTGTTGGCTAGCAACAATTTTAATTTATCGCGATAATAACACTACTTCAAGTTGAAGTTTATAGTATATGTTTGTAACCAGTGTTCTTTTTTTGTAACCAGTGTCTATAAACCCACAAAGGTGGAAAAACTTTGATATGTTATTCTTTTGTCTTGCTGTACAGTTTTTTCTCCTGTGCTATTTTTATTTTGTATATATACTTAGAATGTCAAAAAGAAATAAAAATATAAAAAATAATACAATTTTGTACGAGTCGTGAACACTGCTTTGACAGGACATAACGGGACTTTATTTACTGTTCTTTACTTTTGAAAGCACTAGTTAGATAATTGAACAAGATCAAAATGTGCCGGTTAATATAGATACCAATTATTGAAACCCAAAAATCTAAACCACTTCGCAGTACTAGTAAGTTCTTGAAATAAATTCTTTTATTGCGCTACAATAGCTTACCATGTGGGACTGAATGCTGTTCTCGGATGGGCGTAGGCATCCGGCCAACATCTTAGAAAAAGAGACATTTATAGTTGGCCGTAGTCTCAGGTTGCCTTCTTGTGGTACTCTGTGAGATCTCTTCCTAGTTTCTCGTTGGCCGCGTGTTTTGGTAGCTTCTGTTATAAATAGTCATATTTTCTTCAATTTCTCAGCACATATGTATTGTTGGAGTTTAATTTTTAGCCATTTTATTAGGCAGGTTGCATGTAACCAACCCGCCTATTAGATTGATGTGTCCGTTTGTCCATCCGTCTGTCCATCCACATTTTCGTTTCCGGACTCTAACTCGAAAAAGGTTTGTCCAATCAAATTCAAACTTTACAGGGAGATAGATCACCATCATAGCTCCTTTTCGAAATTGGTGTAATTGTGTCCATTCGTTTGTCTTTTTTTGTCTATTTTTCTGTCCGTCAACTAGTGCTGGTAATGTTTATTGATATTGAAATATTTATCGATCCATGCTAAATATGCTGATATCGATAATGAAGGGTCCATTATCAATATCAAAACATACTACTTAACAAGTACAACTATGGCGTTTTTCATTCAAAAAAATGACAATATTTAAAGAATATTAAGGTTTTCATATCATTTTTGTCAACTTTCACTTACCGCTAAAGCGGAAATGCCATATTTGTTTACATTTTGGGAAACAACTAAAACTTGTGAAAGAGTTTGGAAGGTCTCTCCCGGAAAACATCTATGACCCGATATTTCAATATCGATCAATATGAAAGGCAAAAATATGGTTTGATATCGATATACATATTATTATTCGATACCAACACTTCCGTCAAGATTTCTGTTTCCGGACTCTACCTGGAAAATGCAATCAAACCTGTCCAATCAAATTCAAACTTGACAGGGAGATAGATCACCATCATAGCTAGGTTTCTTTCGAAATTGGTGTAATTCCGTCTGTTCGTTTGTCCGTCAATATTTCCATTTCCGGACTCTAACTCGAAAACGCTTTGTCCAATCGAATTAAAACTTGACAGAGAGATACATCACCATCATTTTGTGCTGCCTCCTCTGAAGAGCAGTTAATCAAAATCACCCCTAGAAAACGTTGTGTAAAGAAACAAAAGCGGGATACTAACAAAGATGATGAACTTTACTGGATCTCATTCAGACCTTGAGAGTAGTGCTGCAGACAATTTGTTTACTTCCCCTCCGCATCGTCAGCCCCTACCCTTCGAGTCATTATCTATTAAAACACCAGCAAAATCTGTCCCACCAACCCCAGGCTCTGCCTTACAGCAGAAGATCGAGTCTAAACTCAAAAACTCCCTGGGTAACACTCTTAACATACAGCAGCAAATGGGGGGTTTTCAGGCATCCATGTTAAAGGCATTTCAGTCTCTCAGAGACAAATTTTCGTCTTTTAAAAAGACTTCTAACCAACCAGAAGTGGAGGTGGATCAGACCTCCAATTCGGCCTCTAAGCCTGGTCCCTCTAATCAAGCTGTAAATCTGGACCCACCTCATCCGAGACCTCGGCCTACCTCACACTCAGCTGAGGCTATGGAAGCTGACTATGGTCCAGCACTTCCTCCACGTCTCGGTGCTGATAAACCTCATGATAACGCATCGGATCAGCCTTCTAGTCTATCTGATGAACCTACTAAGGTGGCATCAGCTAGGCCCAAAAAGCATTCTCACTCTCACAAAAAGCATGACACAGAACCGAGGTCCGCCTCGGATCAGTATTCAGGTCAATCTGATGAACCTCAGGTTGCATCATCTAGACCTAAAAAACATGCTGATAGAAGCAAACACAAAGTGAGGTCCAGATATGTGTCTTCATCTTCAGAGGAGGATCAGCACCCAGACACAGGTCTTCTAAGCCCTCATTCTGATCAAGACCAACCTCAACATGATCCAGACCCACCTTATTATAGGGAAATAGCCTTGTCTGACATTCCCTCTCAATATGCTGAAGAAGTGGACACCTTCAGACGCATTCTGGCCCTCTCTGATCCAAGGGAGTCCATGCCCAGGTCCTCCACTTCCGTCATAGGGCTGGATGACAAGAAAGGCCATCAGGAGCTTAGGCCTAGAGGCCCTTCTTCTATGCTCCCCCTCAGCTCAATTATCAAAGATGCCTTTGATAAATTTGAGCATGACTTTCAGGTCGCTAATTTACCTGAGGGTAAATATATCAAACCTCCTCCGTCCACTGCTAAGTGGTACAAGGTGGGACAAAATTCAGGAGTTAAATACGGATTTTGCAAAAATCTGTATTACTCCTAAACCCTCTGGGGCCCCTATGGGCAAGGTTCCCCTACCAATTCTCAAGGAATTGGCGCATCAAGCTAGGCAGAATATATCCTTTCATGGTCCCCACAAGAAAAGAGGCTCCTACAGGAAGCGCCCCTATGGGGGCTACTCCTCACAAAGCCTTCACGACCTTCTATCCAGGTCGAACCAAGTTCAGTCAACAGAATGGTCACTTCATCCGCAGGTGTTCCATCAGATCTGCCAAAAATGGTTCACTTCTCATGTAGATCTATTTGCCACTCATCTGAACCACAAACTTCCACTGTACGTGTCTCCAAACCCAGACTGAAATGCTTGGGACATAGATGCTCTGAACATGGACGGGTCTCACTGCCTATGCTTACCCTCTAACGGTTCTCCTTGACAGGGTGATCCAAAAAATCAGGCAATGCCATTACCTGATCATCGTAATAGCCTCGGCTGGCCAGGAATGGCCTGGTTTTGGGACCTAGTGCAGCTCTAAACAGAGATCCCACTTCAGCTTCGAGTGTCAACAACTCTTCTCAAACAGTCCCACAAGTATGTGTTCCACAGCAATCCTCAACATCTCAACCTCCACGCCTGGTGTCTAGGAGTGGATAGCTCCAAGAACAAGGCTTCTCTGTGGAGGTGGCAAAGAGAATTGCTGCCCCTCAGAGATCATCAACAAGGACTATCTACAAGTCAAAGTGGGCCCTATTTGAGAAATGGTGCAGAGAAAACAAAGCTCAGACCTTCACAGGTTACTCTGCAGTTTTCGGGATCGTCCCAAAAGTTCCAGGAATCTTCCAAAATGGAACCTTTCTGTTGTACTCAATGAACTCACAAAAGCATCCTTTGTGCCTATGAAAGACACAGACCTCAAACATCTTACTCTTAAAACTGCTTTCTTGCTATCTTTGGCCTCCGGCAAGTGCCGCAGTGAAATCCAGGCCTGGGTTGCAACCAAAGTATCTAATCTAGGCCAATGAGAAAAGGTTGCCTTGTTCCCTTCTTCTGACTTTATAGCCAAAAACCAGCTTTGACTACCATGGTAGATAGACAATTCCAAGAATACAGGACCTTGTGTCCGGTGCGGGCCGAGATACTATTTGGATCGAACCAAAGACCTGAGAGGGTCTCGGTCCCTCCTTTTCATCTCCTTCAAGAAAGGACACACCTCAGACATCAGACCCTCTACTCTTTCCTCTTGGTTGAAACAGACCATTTTATTTCATAAAAATGTAATATACTATACCATATGAAAACACTTGGGTAAGCTTTGCTTGGCACTGTATAAAGAATTTAAAATATGAGGAGAGACCCTCTTTAAACCTATATACTTGCTACCCTTTGACCCTGGTGACCTAATTCACTCTGCCATGCGCAATAATACAGAAATAGTTCATTCTTTTTGTGGCAATTGAACTCTCAACTCGGCATTTTTGCTGCCCAAATTTTAAGACCTGCATTTACACGTATTTGATGCTCTGTAAGTACACTTCTGCTGTTTTATTCACCCTTTCTCCATTTTATTTACTTTTTACTTCAATTTCTGGTGAATTTATTGTATACTTTGTTCAATATTCTTACGTATTTTCAGAATTCGTATTATCGCTCATTTGGTCAAGTGGTGTTAGAATGTCAGATTGCCTTTGGAGATATTCATTTCCTTGGTAAATTAATTCGTTTTATGCACTTCTACAGGCATTATAATTTAATTTACTGTTTTCCTTCATTCTTTCCACGAAATTCTTCATTTCACCGTGTATTTTGGCTGTATTTGAGTGTGCTTGTTTTCACGTAGATACAAAGTTCGTATTATCGCTCATTGGGTCACGTGGTGTCAGAATGTTGGATTTCCTTTGGGAATAATTATTTCCGCGGTAAATTATTTCATTTCTTCACTTCTACTGGCTTTATAAATGCCAATTAGGTTTTCCATCATTCTTAACACGAAATTCTTCGTTTCACCACGTATATTGACCGTAATTTTGAGCTTTTTAGGCATCATTCACCAGGTCAAGTGACGATGATGTCACATTCAAAATGGAGGTCAACTGATCGGTTGTCAGAAAATATTAATTTTCTCAGTGATTACAGCATTTCCAGGTTTGTGTATGCATTCCTTTTTCATAATTCTGTGATTATTATTCTTTCAGAGCATAATGTGTAATTATACCTATGTTTTACGCATAATTTTAGCGTATATTTACGGTACTATACGTACCTACCATTCACGGTTCATTTCTTGTACAGGCCCTTTCAATTGACATTTCTGGGATACGGATCCTGGTTTCAGTGTTTTTGGGTTCAATTCTGAACCCAGGGTTTTCTTTTTTAGCCTTACCCCACCTTCAAATCTGGGGGATGGTGGTAAACGGCTCATGGGGTTGACTTAGTCTTCCCCTTTGGAGACCCATCTTACTGTTCCCGGTTTCCTACATTCCACTTTTGTCAGTTGGTCATTTGGTTTCTCAGTCCATTTTCAGTCTTTTGGCCTTTTTTGTGCCTAAGGCTCAGCTTAATCAGGCTGTCTTTTTGGGCTGGGATTACCTTCTTAAGACCATTTTTTGTTCAGGGCCCCTTAAGAAGAGTTAATATCAGTTGAATCCAGCTGATTTTGCTACTTCCTAAACACAGCTCCATTCATTTTCTAAATCTAGAAAATTTTTGTTTGGGGTTTGGTGGAAATCTTCTGTTACTCAACAGCTTCCTATTGCATTTTCACCATTTTTTAGATCTGACTTCCATTGGGCACATATCCCTTTTGGGTATGTTGGTGTCTCTCTGTCTTTAGTTATCCTTTAGGCAGACTTCAGGGACCCTATTTCAACATTTTTGGTGCCAGTCAGTTAGACTTTATGGATGCTTAGGACTTTGTCCTTCAATCTTCTCCACAGAAGATTTTCAAGGCTTCCTGTCCAACAGAACTACGGAACAATTTGACTGCTCTTTGATCAGTCTTATTTCTTTCTTAGTCATCCACTTTTTCCAGGCTTAGAAGTTCCTTCGTGAGGCCAGATACTTACTTTCTGTCGCTCGTTCATTTTGGGATCTTCTCATTCTAAGTTTTATAGGTTGGGTAATTACCCAAATTTACCCTCTAAAACTTAGTTTTGCCAGGTACAAACCCTCTTCAGAGGGTTTTTGGGGTTGACTTGCTCAGGTTTCCGGACCTCGGATCTAGCCTGGTGGGTTTCTTAAGACCTTCTCTTCCCTAGGCAGAGGTCCTCTGAGGGGAGATCTGAGATGGACCTTCGGGTCCTTAGTACTGTGTGATTTTTTCCTTCAGTCCTGTTTTGTTCATCACTTATTCAAGTTGATTGACCAGGCAATACTTCTTGGTGGTCTTTTTCATCCACCATGCCTTGGACATCTTTTCAGTGGATCTTTCAGCTCCATTTTAGCTGGTTGATCTATGGCCTTTTTCAGCCATCTTTGCACTTTGTTTTGAGAGATTTCTGTGTCTCTCAGATTCCACTTTCCTGATTTCATCTTCTTCAGCTTTTTTGCTTCTCCTCAGAAGTATGCTGCTCTTTGTCATTCAGCCTCACACTTGCTGTTCGTAGGAACAGTTCAAGTTTTGTATTTAATCAAGTTCATAGTGAGAACCTTCATAGGTTGCTCTCCAGTTTCCACAGGGATCGCCCCAAAAGTTCCAGAAATCTCCCCAAGTGGAACCTTTCTGTTGTTCTCAATGCGCTCACAAAAGCACCCTTTGAGCCTATGAAAGACACAGACCTCAAACATCTCACTCTCAAAACTGCTTTCTTGCTAGCTTTGGCCTCCTGCAAGCGCCGCAGCGAAATCCATGCATGGGTTGCAAACAAAGTATCTAATCAAGGCCACTAGGAAAAGGTTTCCTTGTTCCCTTCTTCTGACTTCATAGCCAAAAACCAACTAGCAAGAGAAGATTCTCAAAGTGTGTCTCCGGTGACTATCTCTGCTTTGCCTACCATCGTGGATAGACAGTTCAGGAAGACAGGACCCTGTGTCCGGTGCGGGCCCTGAGGTACTATCTGGACCAAACCAAGGACCTAAGAGGTTCCCGGTCCCTCCTTTTCATTTCCTTCAAGAAAGGACATACATCAGTCATCAGACCCGCTACTCTCTCTTCTTGGTTGAAACAAACCATCCTACTTTGTTATAAACAAGCAGACCAGCAAGCCTCGGATTTAGTCCAATTCAAGGCGCATGACATTCGGGCCTTCACAGCCTCTAAGGCATTTTACGGTGGGGTATCGGTGGACCAGATCATGCAAGCCTGTCACTGGAAAGCTCACAACACTTTTACCAATTTTTATCTAAAGGACCTTACTTGGTCGGACAGTGACAACAATCTGTATCTGGGACCAGTAGTAGCGGCACAACAGGTCCTAGACCCTTCTCCTCAGTCCAGTCATCCTCGGAAAGAAAAAAGGGGGGGGGGGGGGGGGGGGGGGCACATCCGCTACAACCAAGTCTTCAGGAGTCTAATCCCAGGGTCTAGGTATACGTCTACCTCATCAGGGTGTATCCGGTAAGGTCTATCTAATCTTTAAATCACTATAATTGTATCCCCAACGCGAAGCGGGGATACTATGGATTCATCATCGTTGTCGTCCGCGTCCGCAGAGATTTCTTGTTAGCGACCTACAGTCCACATTTCTTTCCGGATTTCTTTCATATTTGGCAGGTGGCTTGATATGGTAGAGGACTCGCCACCCTATCTTTTTGGTAGGCTTTATGTCTAAATTAGGCATGTGGTAGACAAAAATGTCTAAAATGTGGAATATTGCTTGTTAGCGACCTACAGTCCACATTTCTTTCCAGATTTCTTTCATATTTGGCAGGTGGCTTGGTATGCTAGAGGACTCGCCACCCGATCTTTTTGGTAGGCTTTATGTCTAAATTAGGCCTGTGGTAGACAAAAATGTCTAAAATGCATTAAAAGTCATGAAATCATGCACTAAATCACTTATTACTTGAAAAGTGTTGCATTTAGAGCATTTTGTTAAAATATGTTATTCAGCTACTTTTTTCATAGCTACAACATGGTGAGTAACTTGGGTGTCTGTCTCAATAGCTAAGTGAGTAATAGCTACTTTGGGGCTTTTCAGTAACTTCCATCATGAGTAAAATCACTTGTAACTTGAAAACTATTGCATTTACACAATTTTGTATAAATATGTTATTCAGCTACTTTTGGGTCAGCTATAACATAGTAAAATTTCAGACCTGTAGCTCATGGCATAGCTGAGTAATAGCTACTTTTAGGTTATCACTGTTGAGTAAATTACTTATAACTTCAAAAGTATTACATTTAGAGTATTTTGTTTCAATATGTTATTCACCTATTTCGGAGTCAGCTATAACATAGTGAAGTTCCAGACCTGTGGCTCATTGCATAGCTGAGTAATAGCTACTTTGAAGTTCACACTGTTGAGTAAATCAGTTGTAATTGGAAAACTATTGCATTTACAGAAATTTGTGTAAATATGTTATTCAGCTACTTTTGGGTCAGCTATAACATAGTGAAATTACAGACCTGTAGCTCATGGCACAACTGAGCAATAGCTATTTTCAGGTACTGACTGTTGAGTAAATGACTTGTAACTTGAAAAATATTGCATTTGGAGTATTTTGTTAAAATATGTTGTTCACCTACTTTTGGGTCAGCTATAACATCGTGAAATTACAGACTTATAGCTCATGGCATAGCTGAGCAATAGCTATTTTCAGGTTCTCACTATTGAGTAAATCAGTTGTAACTATTGCATTTACAGTATTTTGCTTAAATATGTTGTTCACCTAATTTTGGGTCAGCTATAACATAGAAAAAATTCAGACATGTAGCTCATTGCATAGCTGAGTAATAGCTACTTTGAGGTTATCACTGTTGAGTAAACAGTTATAACGTGAAAACTATTACATTTACAGTATTTTGTTTAAATATGTTATTCACATAATTTTTGGTCAGCTATAACAGAGTGAAATTGCAGACCTCTATTTCATGGCATAGCTTACCAATATCTACTTTCAGGTTCTCACTGTTGAGTAAATCATTGTATCCACTGGATAGCTGCAGTGTGTAGAAAGATTTCACCATTACCGCTCTAACGAAAAAAAATATTATAGCTAGCCTTCTCAAGTTTGCAAGGTATATTAGAGGGTGCACCACAGTATTCTATTGGTAGGCTTTATGTCTAAATTAGGCCTGTGACTAAATTACTTGCCTACTAAAAATGAGTAATTCTGCATTTTCTCTAAAAGTATTGCAGATAGCAAATTTTTCTTAAATAACTCATTCACCTACTTTTGGGAGAGCTTTCACATGCTGAAGTTCCAGACCTGTAGGTAATTACTCACCTACTCAAAATGAGTAAATGCGAATTATCTCTAAAAGTATTGCAGATAGCCAATTTCTTTCAAATAACTCATTCACCTACTTTTGGGAGAGCTTTTCACTTGGTGAAGTTTCAGACCCGTAGGTAATTACTCACCTACTCAAAATGAGTAAATGCAAATTATCTCTAAAAGATTGCAGATAGCCAATTTTTGTCAAATAACTCCTTCACCTACTTTTAGGAGAGCTTTCACTTGGTGAAGTTTCAGACCCGTAGGTAATTACTCACCTACTCAAAATGAGTAAATGCAAATTATCTCTAAAAGTATTGCAGATAGCCAATTTTTGTCAAATAACTCCTTCACCTACTTTTGGGAGACCTTTCACTTGGTGAAGTTTCAGATCTGTAGCTAATTATTCACCTACTCAAAATGAGTAAATGCTAATTATCTCTTAAAAGTATTGCAGATATCCAATTCTTATCAAATAACTCATTCATCTACTTTTGGGAGAGCTTTCACATGGTGAAGTTCCAGACCCGTAGATAATTACTCACCTACTGAAAATGAGTAAATTCGAATTATCTCTAGAATTATTGCAGATAGCCAGTATTTCTCAAATAACTCATTAATATGAAAACAACTTAGAGGAAGTCATGGGCTGCAAATCTTTTCATGTGGTCAGATTTCACCTTGGGCCCCTCCTGCTTATTATTAAGCGTCCCGCAAGGGACGCTTGTTTGTGTATGGGAGAGCTTCCGGCTCCGCATTTTGTTTTCCTTATAACTCTGTAACCATTAGGCGGATTCTTTTCAAATTTGGCAGGTTTAGGCAGTAGCCTTGGGGAATTTTTTTGAATATGCTGCAGTGACATTTCAACCAATCAGAGAGGTCACATGACCAAAAATGTCTTTTTTCGATGGGGAAGCTTGTCCGGATGATAACTTGAAAGGAATTTTATCAATTCACCTGAAACATGGCAAATACATTCATTCTATTAAAATCTGGAAATCATTAGATTTTGGCATTGATTGGTCAAGAAATGGCCGAGTAATTAATGATTAATTAATCATTACGAATTTTCCAAATAAGGAAAACACAAAATGCTTATATCTCGAAAACCGTGCTAGATAGAGCGATTTCGACGAAATTTTTGACCCACAGGGTATCGCTGCGGAGTAGTTTTCCCAATTTTCAAAAAATTTTTGTCTCGCCCAAAATGGCGGCCATTTTGAATTTTCGAAATTTTCGCAAAAATTGCAAAACACAAAAATGCTTATATCTCAAAAACCGTGCTAGATAGAGCAATTTCGACAAAATTTTTGACCCGCAGGATATCTCTGCGGAGTACTTTTCCCAATTTTCAAAAAAAATTTTGTCTCGCCAAAAATGGCGGCCATTTTGAATTTTCGAAATTTTCGCAAAACTTGCAAAACACAAAAATGCTTATATCTCGAAAACCGTGCTAGATAGAGCGATTTCGACGAAATTTTTGACCCGCAGGGTATCTCTGCAGAGTAGCCATGCCAATTTTCAAACAAAAAATTTCTCGCAAAAAATGGCGGCCATTTTGAATTTTCGAATTTTTCGCAAAATTGCAAAACACAAAAATGCTTATATCTCGAAAACCGTGCTAGATAGAGCGATTTCGACGAAATTTTTGACCCACTGGGTATCTCTGCAGAGTAGCCATGCCAATTTTCAAAAAAAAATTTATCTTGCCAAAAATGGCGGCCATTTTGAATTTTCGAATTTTTGCGCAAAAATCGCAAAACACAAAAATGCTAATATTTCGAAAACCGTGCTACATAGAGCGATTTCGACGAAATTTTTTATCTTCAGGGTATCTCTGCAGAGCAGCTATCCCAAAGAGCTTTCACTTGGTGAAGTTTCAGACCCATAGCTAATTGCTCACCTACTCAAAAAGAGTAAATGCGAATTACCTCTAAAAGTATTGCAGATGGCCAATTTTTCTCAAATAACTCATTCACCTACTTTTGGAAGAGCTTTCACATGGTGAAGTTTCAGACCCATAGCCAATTACTCACCTACTCAAAATGAGTAAATGCGAATTATCTCTAAAAGTATTGCAGATAGCCAATTTTTCTCAAATAACTCATTCACCTACTTTTGGGAGAGCTTTCACATGGTGAAGTTTCACACCCATAGCTAATTATTTACCTACTCAAAATGAGTAAATGCTAATTATCTGTAAAGTATTGCGGATACCCAATTTTTATCAAATAACTCATTCATCTACTTGTGGGAGAGCTTTCACATGGTGAAGTTTCAGACCCATAGCTAATTACTCACCTACTCAAAATGAGTAAATGCGAATTATCTCTAAAAGTATTGCAGATAGCCAATTTTTCTCAAATAACTCATTCACCTACTTTTGGGAGAGCTTTCACTCTGTGAAGTTTCAGACCCATAGCTAATTACTCACCTACTCAAAATGAGTAAATGCGAATTATCTCTAAAAGTATTGCAGATAGCCAATTTTTCTCAAATAACTCATTCACCTACTTTTGGGAGAGCTTTCACTTGGTGAAGTTTCAGACCCATAGCTAATTACTCACCTACTCAAAATGAGTAAATGCGAATTATCTCTAAAAGTATTGCAGATAGCCAATTTTTCTCAAATAACTCATTCACCTACTTTTGGGAGAGCTTTCACTCTGTGAAGTTTCAGACCCATAGCTAATTACTCACCTACTCAAAATGAGTAAATGCGAATTATCTCTAAAAGTATTGCAGATAGCCAATTTTTCTCAAATAACTCATTCACCTACTTTTGGGAGAGCTTTCACTTGGTGAAGTTTCAGACCCATAGCTAATTACTCACCTACTCAAAATGAGTAAATGCGAATTATCTCTAAAAGTATTGCAGATAGCCAATTTTTCTCAAATTAATCATTCACCTACTTTTGGGAGAGCTTTCACTTGGTGAAGTTTCAGACCCATAGCTAATTACTCACCTACTCAAAATGAGTAAATGCGAATTATCTCTAAAAGTATTGCAGATAGCCAATTTTTCTCAAATAACTCATTCACCTACTTTTGGCAGAGCTTTCACTTGGTGAAGTTTCAGACCCATAGCTAATTACTCACCTACTCAAAATGAGTAAATGTGAATTATCTCTAAAAGTATTGCAGATAGCCAATTTTTCTCAAATAACTCATTCACCTACTTTTGGGAGAGCTTTCACTTGGTGAAGTTTCAGACCCATAGCTAATTACTCACCTACTCAAAATGAGTAAATGCGAATTATCTCTAAAAGTATTGCAGATAGCCAATTTTTCTCAAATAACTCATTCACCTACTTTTGGGAGAGCTTTCACTTGGTGAAGTTTCAGACCCATAGCTAATTACTCACCTACTCAAAATGAGTAAATGTGAATTATCTCTAAAAGTATTGCAGATAGCCAATTTTTCTCAAATAACTCATTCACCTACTTTTGGGAGAGCTTTCACTCTGTGAAGTTTCAGACCCATAGCTAATTACTCACCTACTCAAAATGAGTAAATGCGAATTATCTCTAAAAGTATTGCAGATAGCCAATTTTTCTCAAATAACTCATTCACCTACTTTTGGGAGAGCTTTCACTTGGTGAAGTTTCAGACCCATAGCTAATTACTCACCTACTCAAAATGAGTAAATGTGAATTATCTCTAAAAGTATTGCAGATAGCCAATTTTTCTCAAATAACTCATTCACCTACTTTTGGGAGAGCTTTCACTTGGTGAAGTTTCAGACCCATAGCAAATTACTCACCTACTCAAAATGAGTAAATGCGAATTATCTCTAAAAGTATTGCAGATAGCCAATTTTTCTCAAATAACTCATTCACCTACTTTTGGCAGAGCTTTCACTCTGTGAAGTTTCAGACCCATAGCTATTTATTCACCTACTCAAAATGAGTAAATGCTAATTATCTGTAAAAGTATTGCGGATACCCAATTTTTATCAAATACTCATTCATCTACTTGTGGGAGAGCTTTCACATGGTGAAGTTTCAGACCCATAGCTAATTACTCACCTACTCAAAATGAGTAAATGCAAATTATCTCTAAAAGTATTGCAGATAGCCAATTTTTCTCAAATAACTCATTCACCTACTTTTGGGAGAGCTTTCACTTGGTGAAGTTTCAGACCCATAGATAATTATTCACCTACTCAAAATGAGTAAATGTGAATTATCTCTTAATAGTATTGCAGATAGCCAATTTTTCTCAAATAACTCATTCACCTACTTTTGGAAGACCTTTCACACACGAAAATGAAAAATTGTGAATATCTCGGAAAAGCTATTTCTTCTGCTTTAATGCTCGGCGGGAGATACACACCACGGCAGTGGTCTTGACAAAAATTTTTGTCTCCCCAAAAATGGTGGCCATTTTGAATTTTCAAAGTTTTTGCAAAACACAAAAATGCTTATATCTCGAAAACCGTGCTATATGGAGTGAACTCAACAAAATTTTGGACCTGCTGGGTATCTCTGCAGAGTAGCCATGCCAATTTTCAAAATATTTTTGTCTCGCCAAATATAGCGGACATTTTGAATTTTCTAATTTTTTGCAAAACACAAAAATGCTTATATCTTGAAAACCGTGCTAGATAGAGCAGACTGCGCTGACTTTGGTTGCCACAACAGTATAAGGCTAGAAACGAAGCATTTTCTTAATACTTTAGCACTCACCTTTATATCCTTTTCGGGACGCTTTGTTTTTGCTATGCAAAAACATTATCTTTTTTTTTTGTGAGCGATCCTCTAGTTGGTCCTAGAGGTTTGCAATGTGAAAACGACTTCTAGGAAATCATGGGCTGCGAATCTTTTGATGTGGTCAGACTTCACCTTGGGCCCCTGCTACAGGGTCAAATAAGGGTAGCCAAACTTAAAAGTGCTTTCAGCTTGCTTATTAACGAAAAATGCTGTTTATCTTCTAAACTATGTTAGTTGGCCTTTGTCGGTGGATACATCCAGCATCTGGCCACAGATGCATCCTTTGTCTAGTTGTACATTGTATTAAGGACCTTAAGGTTGTCATTTTAGTCAGTACCTGAGCCTTAAGCTCAGGTTCTTCCGTGATCGTCCTTGGGACTGACCCCGTCTGTGTATCTAGGGTACACATCTCATTCTCGTCAAACACCCTGACAGTTTTTTAACACTGTCTAAGAAAAAAACAGACTTATCTGCCAGTCTCAGCTGTAATCCCTCCTCTGGACGATTGGATTCAGCATTTAGTCCCACATGGTAAGCTATTGTAGCGCAATAAAATTGAAAATTTTAATTACTTAAATGTAGCTTTTATAAGCTACAAGCTTACCATGTGGGACTGAGGAGAGTCCCACCCTGCCTCCCCACTGTATTACAGCTGAGGGGTATGGGTTTAAATCTCAACAAGAAAAGTTGTAACATAAGGGGCAGATCACGTGACGACAACCTGAGGCTACGGCCAAGAATAAATGTCTTTTTTTCTTAGACGTTGGTCGTAGTTCCTCGCGGCTACCAGTAAAGCATTCAGTCCCACATGATAAGCTTGTAGCTTATAAAAGCTACATTTAAGTAATCAAAATTTTCAAAGTGAATAACATAAATAACAAAAATCCCAAACTTCTATATGCTAAACATTATTTCAGAAATATGTGATTGTTACTTCATTGTTATTGTATTATTATCACAATAAATTTTTAATAACCTGAAAATCTGTGTTTATACTTTTAGCAAGCTTCCATGATAAGACCATCAGTTCCTGAAGTATCTCTACTTCTTGATGAAAATGAAGGTAGTTTCTTCCCAAGACCAGTGCCAGTTCCCACAAGAATGACACAAGCCCCTGTGTATCCTGTTCAAGTATTGTCCAAAACTAAAACTAAAAAGAAATCTAAAGTGCAGAAGCAGCCAATGCAGTCCTCCAGTGAACCTGTTTCACCTCTTTTTGACAACTACCACCCAGGAGGACCACCACAGAAAATATCAAGTGTCCCAGTATCGCCAGCTACTCCTCTGTACAGGCCTGGAGTGCCATACCCACCACCCCAACAGTCCTACCCCCAGGGAGTTCAGTTCAGTAGTCCATACAGGGGCTTCTCTCCTTATCCTGGGGGCCTTCAACCAGTTCCTTCCTCAGTATCTGGATACACCAACCCACCACAACATCAAATGAGTTACTCTACCTACCAGTACAGTGGATTCCCCAACATGACCACGTCACCACAGATGCATATGTATCCTTCCCATCCCAATGGCTACCAGCAAGGACCCTCTAGTCTTCCGTGGAATGTAAATATGTACAACCCCAATCAGTCACCAAATCTCCCAGAAAATCAGCATAATAGTTTATGTCCAAATGGTAATCCCCAGCATTCAGAGCAGTTTCCACATGGAGTCCATGGTGGTCCCAATTCAAATATACCTAGAACAATAACATCCATGCAACATTATAACAATCCAGGTGAAAAGGCAAAACCTAGACCACATCAGCAGACTCCCAGTAATTTGAATCATAATGGACATAATATGACCTTATCTAGTGGAACAGGCAACAGTGATGAAACATTACTGAAACAGGGGGCATTGTCTCCGACTCATCAGTCCATGCCAGGAAGTGTTGAAGGATCTCCACAACATCAGTCTGGGTCTACAGATAGCGGCCTGCATGTGAGTGACACTGTAGAGCCAGATGCCCTGGTAAACAACACTATAGAGAGTCACTCTCAGGTCCCACCAGATGTTTACGAACTGCTGAAAATGCAGGATATGCAGTTGAAAATGCTACGGGAACAACTTTCTCAACTATTGGCCAAGCAGGGGAAGGAGTCAGTGGAAGGTACAGTTACTACAGATGTCTCTTGTACAGTAGTACCACCGCCTAGCTTAGAAAGCAGGGCATCTCATGATATGGCCACACAGAGCTCATTTTCTGCAACCCCAGTGAGAAAGTCAGAAGTGGTACAGCCAGAAAAGTGCACCACAGCAGTCAATACCAGTCTGTGGTATCCAGAACCAGAACAGGTTAGATGCGACCCATTGGCACAGCAAGCTCACTCTTTTAATCTGACCACTCAGGACATTTCTGTACAGGCAGGAAATCTGGAATGTGAAGATACTACCACTTCAGTGCCAGTGAAGCTCAAGTCTCCTCAGCTGAGGCTAAAGGACAGGCAAATGTATGAACAAGAGGGAAACATGACCACAGACACTATCAGCTTTGGGGAACTGCAGCTGACCAGTATCCAGGACAGGACTGAGGAAAGCATCATGTCAGAGATGGTGGTTGATATGCCAGCATACAATTCAGTCTCTCCAGAAAAGTGAGTACAGAAGCAACTGATAATGATCAAAAACTAAGTAAAGAATCTTTAAAGAGATGGTGTATGATGTGCTTATTTTCAAGTTTGATCTGATCAAACAGTAACTGATCAAGGAAAAGAATTCCAAAGATGATAGCCTTCATATCTGTCAAACCAGAAAAGCATTACCTAAACTGAGAATATCAAAAGGGTATAAGCTATCATATCTCAGAATGTTGTCAGTGTGTAGTCTTTCATGTCTGTCTCACCCAAAAAGTATAAACAAATAAACAATTCAAGTGAAAGTGAGTCTTGGTACTCAGTGAAAGGGAAAATATTTGTGTTAAAAATAGTAATGCCATTACCTGTTTGTTTCTGCTAAAATACTGTGTGATGTATGATCAGAATGAAGCAGAAGGTGGCTACTTGTATTTGAATATTGTGACGTTGTTTTGTTTAGGCATAGTAGCTCTGGCTGTACAGATGATGAAAGCAACAGAAGCCCTCAACTTGGGGAGAGTGTCAGCATGTATGAACGGGTATGTAATTGGTGTGCTCATTGCTTACATGTTGCATAACTCAATATAGGTTCAGTATCACCAAAAAAAATAATTAACACATTATGTTAAATATTAAGTAAAGTATGAAGTAAATATGGTGAATTGTTTCAAGTAATTTTTGTTGAAAGTTTTGGGCATTTCCACTCAGATGAAGTAGTCGTTTGATAAATAATGTTTTAGATTATTTAGAGCTTTCCTTCTGAATCAAAATGTCTGTGTCATAAAATATTGAGACATTATTCATATGGCTTGGTAAATGGTAACCTGGTAAACAACTTTATACTACAAGTCTACAAGTAATTAAGACATCTACAGTTTAACTGGTGAAAAGACTTGGGCTTTTAATTTCTCTTTTTTTTTGTTTAGCAGAACTTTGCTGACACTGAGGAGAATTGTGAGAGTGTATCTCACAGTGGTGACAATCCTCCTGTCAACCTACTGTTCAAGAACCAAAAACAGTTCTACCAAAACCTTATGGTATGTGATGTTTGTTGTTATAAAACAGAATAAAATCTGTATAATGTGTTGACAAACCAGAATGTGTTTTGTAGTTCTAAGGTATACAGGTTCTTATCATCTTGTGTGAACCTACAAAATTCACAAATTCTGGTAAAGCTAATGCCATAATGTTACAGTTTTGCAAAACCTGATTAAATACAAAACAGTTCTTAATTTTAATTTTTTTTCTGTTTGGTTTTACTCTCCAGTGTCCCTGTTAATGTTTACTTTCACCCAGGGAGTGCTCATATGATTGCTGTTAGTCCTCCACAAATTCTTATCAAATTTAACTTAGCATGTAGGGGTTCAATAAATTTATGAAATTCAAATTGTGGTTAAATTGTATGATTGTAAAATCCTATCCTTCACTTGTCAAATTATTCATGCTTCAGTACAAAAAGTTTTTGTTGAATTATAACCATTTATTGCTATGCTTTTCTGTTGTAAATCTGTGATTTGGAAAAGGACAGTCTAACGGGTAAGATATATCCCAATAAGTGGTGATTATATACAAGCAAGTGAATATTGTAGGGTGGTGTAAAGAAGTTTCTTGCCAAGAGCATTGACTGCACAAATGAGACAGATCTGCAGACCTCTGGGGAGCACAGGACTGCACAAGAAATAGCCACACCTCCGAGTGTGAGGTACAGTGGTACAAACGCCCTCCACAGAAGTCAAAGTGAACCATGTGATATAAAGCAGGCCATGGAGAGAAGCGGTCATTGCATCGACAGGGAACCAGTCAATGTGGAGGAGATGACCAGAGAGCAGCTGAAAAACCTGGGTATCAGTTTGGAGCAGTTGTCAGGGCAAAAGTAAGTGCATGACCTGCTGTGTGCACAGGGTGTCTGTTGCAAAAGATCAAATTTGGGGTTTGATGTCCCTCTCAGTGATAGCCAATGCTGATATTGGACAGGGATAACTTGTGTAAAAAGTAAATGTTAATCTCACATAAAAGTCTTTATTATATGCACAGAATATTAAATTACCTGATGTCTGAATCTGTAATAAATTTTATTGACCTTTTAATGTTAAATGTTCGTATATTTCTATTAATTAATGTTTAGTTGGGTTTTGTTGTAGACAGGATATATTTAAAGTAGGGATGGGTCGGTAGGCCACTTGCCAACACTTATTATGGAAGGGAAATTTAGATTTTAAAAATAGATGCAAAATCTGAAGAAATTATAAGCTTTTGTCAAATAATTTTGTGCATTTGCAGACTTTTACTTCCAACACTTATTATGGAAGGGAAATTTAGATTTTAAAAATAGATGCAAAATCTGAAGAAATTATAAGCTTTTGTCACATAATTTTGTGCATTTGCAGACTTTTACTGTATAGTGATATGTTGAGCAGCACTGCCATGTTTTAGGTATGAGACTGTATAACTTCAATCTTACTTGTCAACAGATAAAATGAAAGGAAAACTTAAAATATTGGAAATAAATAAGAAATCTGAAGAAATTATACACATTTATCTCATATTTTGTGCATTTAGGGACTTGTATTGTGATATGGTTAAGAGAAAAAGTCCATTTTTTGTTGGGGTATTCTAAAACGCGGAGTCCCGAAGTCAGTATGGTTTTGCATTGGTGACCGCCCCATGTACACATTTTTGGTTTCAACCCATAACTAATTTACAGTTCATTTACTGGACATCCATCCACTGAAGTACTAACCTATTTCTTATTAAGTTTTTTGCCAGTTTACTTTTTAGAGAAGCTACTTTTAGTTGTCAAGAATTCTGCATTTGCCAGGATTTCCTTAGTGTTACTGAATCCATAATGCCTCGTATCTCTTCTTTAATTTTGCATGTTTCAATTTACTTTATCTCCAGATTATAGATCTTGAGTCTAAGTCTGAATTTGCAGCAGAGATAGTATAATCATCCAGTCGTCCACTTCAATTATTGTTATCAAGTCAGTGTGTAACACTGGTTTCCACTCCTCAAATGACTCTATGATACTGTGTATATTAAACTGGAAACAAATTTGTATTTCCTAATTTCTTCCTGTAGTTGCTTGTCTTAAAACTTTTGTACTTAGTTTGTTGCAGATTCGGCCAAGTTGGTCGCTGAATTCTTCCACTTATTACTAATCTTATCACATTTGTATTTTCAGTTTACGCCTCTAATTCTGTGGATAATTATTTTCTTGTGGCTGATACTTGTATATCAAATTATTGATTTTTGTAGGAACTGTCAAGCCATATTACATTAATTGCTGCTAATCTGATGACATTTGTTTGTTCTTTTAGTTCCCACACTTCCTCTCTTTTCCTGGATCCAGTAATGCTGCCTAAGATCAGCTATGTTTCCTTAATGCTGGACTCTGAGTCTGAGACTGGGGCTGAAGCGGATGCTTTAGCCATGAAGTACTTGACAGATGAGCAGCTGACTGAACTGGCCAAGGTGCGGATGAATGCCTCCATTAACAGGAGAAACCGAGACCTGGACGCCTTGGTCACAGCTAGTCCTAGTGGAAAAAGTAATGTCACCTTCATGGGCAGCAACCACATGTCCTTTGCCTCAAAAAAGTACCTGGAAAGATATGGTCTGGCCGAAGATAAATCTGATGCTCCAGATGCAGTGAGTGCCTCAATAGACAAATCTCCTGAGAAGGAGTCTTCATTTAATGTGCGGCAGTTCCTCCAGAAACTCTCTGAAAAAAGCTTAATGGGAGATCTATCTATGCCAAATGCTTCAGATACTACAGATCAAATACCATTGAGTCACAGTCCTTCTGACAGCCAGGGAGAGAGTGCAAGGTATGAGTTAGATTCCTTCACAGCATTGCAGGGCAAACATATGTCAACGCCTGCAGGAAATAACATCAAAACTGCAGCATTTGATGCCTATACAGATCAGACCCCTGTGCGACTGAGGCCTCACCAAGAACCTGAACCTGGAAACCTCGGTGCAAAGACCTGCCAGCAGAATAGCTCTGCTACTGCTGGCTACAAACCCATGCATAAAGGGAGATTTGATGGAAATCCAAACCAACAAAACCAAGGCCGACAAAGAAAGACAGGGGAAGGAGCAGGAGAATTCACAAACTCTCCAAACTCTGTTTCTTCAAAAACAGCAGATAATGTCTTGGACATTGAGAGATTAAGGGAATTGCCAAAGTTGTTGTAGGTTTCTTAATTCTTATTTTCTTGAAGTTACAGAGGATTACAGTAAATAAACTCAAGAGTCTCTACAAATTTAACAAGAATCTAGACAACCATATAACTGTAGTTATTGTCTCTAGCTCATCATATAGTTCAATGTTAGTGCAAATGACAGAATTATGACTGTAGATCTTAATTTTGGAATCTTACAAAATCCTGTATAGTCTTTTCATGACAAATAATATAGGGGTCATAAATACATGTGCTGTAAAACACATATAACAAGTAATATCATTGCTTATTGTTTGGAATAAATTATAGATTCAGTAAAAGCCTTACTTTTGTTGTGCATGATAGTAATTGTATTTATGTTTTTAATTTGTTAGGAATATATTTAAAGGTTTACGGAGTAATTAGTACAGTATATATTTTGGTGAATTACTCCTGTACAAATTGATCAAAAATTGGAAAACTAGAAGACATTCTGTGTAATGAATGGCTAATAGTTAAAATAGAGAAACTGAATTTTATTATACTCAAAATGTATAAAGTTTGTCCCAGAAAGCTTTTACCTCATTGAATGTTAAGGAAAGTTTGCCAGGTATTTTTGCAGCAAATTGATGATGCCCTTTCCTGCACACTCACAGTCTGTGATATGTACATATTCCAAGCATAGCTTTTGTACATGACATTTTGTAAATGTGTGTTTGTTAATTTATTGCAACAAATAATTGATTTGATAATTTGCCATATTAAATAATAAAATTTACTGTTGTAAATTCTTATTTGAACATTGTTATGAGAAGCAAGCTCAAATGTAAACTAAATTGTGGTCTACTCATGAATGAAACTTGCTGGAAAACTTTCCAGGTCCACTGGACATGCAAGTCAACAGTGTTACAAATCTATCTCAAATCCTGGTTTGGTCTTGGTGGAACTGTCCTAAAGTGCTTTGTATCCTACGTTCGTATTCATTGTAGAACAATTAAGATAGCTTCTACACTATCTGAACTAAGCAAGCTCATCTATGGAGTCCCCCAAAGATCTGTGCTGGGTCCACTGTTATTCTCACAACTCCGATAAGCCAAATCATTGGTCTTCATCCAGATATAAAATTTCACTTCTATGCAGACAACACCCAACTATATGTCCATCTATCTCACAAGAATGCTTCTGCTGCTGTCACCAAGCTTAATGCCTGTCTACAGGAAGTACCATGGATGGCTATTAGTAAATTAAACTTCAACCCTGATAAAACTGAATTTATTGATTTTGGTTCTAAGGCTCAACACCAGAAACTCTACTCTCATTTTTTGTCAATATTCTTGGAAGTCTTCTCCATCCTGGTGACATTGTCAAAAAGCTAGGTGTATGGTTCAGTGCTGACATTTCTTTCTCAACATGTTTCGAATACTTGTAAAGCCTGCTTCCTCCACAGGCATGACCTTCATAGAAATTAGATGGTATCTTACTCCAGAAGTGGCTGTCCTTGCTGCAAATGCCTTGGTTGATAGTCGTCTGGACTGTTGTAAGTCTCTTTTTTATTGCGTTAATACATCCTATCCAATGGACAATAGCTTATCCGGTCGGCGCGGACCGGCCCGCCAAACGTCAGAAAAAGACGTCCTGTGTCTCCACCGGCTAGGCCGGCCCAGTGCTGTGCACTCGCCAGATGGCGTGTAGTACTTCCTTCCTGTCTAGACAGAGTGACGTCATAGCATCTTTTTCGTTTGGCGCATGTGTTGTGTACACGAAATTTCTGAGTTGAAATATATTTTGAGATTTATTAAAGTTATTCTTCAGAGTGTGCTTTTAAATTTTATCATTGTGTTCAAGAGTGTGTATAGATCATTTTGACTTGGTTTTTGGTTACGGATCGTCATGTCTTCCCCTTCACAGAAGCATGGAAGTTGTGGCCACATCATGGCTAGCTTCGACAGCCATTGTTTCTGCGCACGTTCCAGAGAAAAGGGTAAGGGGTCAGATCCGTGTGTTGCCAAGAAGGATTGTAACTCTTGTAACATTTTGTCTGAGGAACAACGTTTACAGTTGTCCACTCCCTCGTACAGATTAAAGAAGGAGAAAAGAGACCTTAAGAAATCTGCGGATACGCCTAAACAGGACTCTACCAGTTCCTCTCTCATAGACCTGTCCTCTGTGACAGTAGTGGGAGCTGTGGACGACCAGGGGATTTTGCAGTCCCCGGGTGCCAGTTCTGAAAAGAAGAAGAAACCTAATCCTTCTGAAAAGACTAAAGCTCATTCTTCAAAAGATTAAATTTGCAATTTATTGCATTAATACTTCTTACCCAATTGACAATTGCTATACTCGTCGGTGTGACCATCTCACCAAATGACAGAAAAAGCCATCCTGTGTATGAACACTGGCAGGATCTGTCATGTAGTGTGCATTCGCCAGGTGGAGCATTGAACTTCTTTCATGTCTCGATGTCATGGCATCTTTTTCATTTGTAGGGAGTGTAATGTCATTTGTAGGACGTGTAGTGTGCAGACATGTTTTTGAAGAGATCTCAAAGTTTGTAGAAAAGTTGGAATATCTACAAATTTGAACCTTATTTTCATCCGAAGTTTATATATTGGATTACATATCATTGCTCTCCAGGATTAAAATGAGGCATTTTCCATCATTTTATGGCTAGTTTTGATGAAGTTTCTTTGTGCTCATTGTTTTGACAAAGTTGTGGGTGCGGATTCATTTATGCAATATTCTTTTGATGAGCAGAAGCATTTTAATATGGCCACTCGCAACTAGTTCCTGTCTAGTGGAGTTACACCCTGTGTAGGTCCAAGGGCAGGTTGACGAGAAGAATTTAGAAGAATGCATCGTCTGACGTCATCATTTCCAACCAAAGCTGGTCACATGACACAGCTCTGGTCACGTGACACACATTCAACAATGGGGGAATTGTGTATTTTTATTGCGTAAAATAGCCTTACCTTATCCTCACAAGTGCTTGGTTTGGTTTTGTGGAGCAAAACGTATCGACCGACAAGAATTTTTTAAGGAATATTCTTGTCACAAGAGGTGACCCCTTTGTCTGCGCATGTCCGCGCTTGCGCAGTAGTCGTTGTCGACAGACGATTGGCGAGAGCTCTTCATTATATTTTTGGTCGATATGGGAGCAACACGTACTTTTCCTTATTATCGTCCATTCACGGATGAAAATCTATGAAGGTTTGAAGCGTGCAAGCGTGCACCTACCTGTAGTTGTCCATTATTCGACTGGTACTACCACTATTCTGCCTCCCTTGTCCTGAAAAGGGTCAGAATAAGATGTGCAAGAAGATGTTGCTGTAAAGTCTTCAGTGGAAGACGTGTATATCTGTACTCACCCATTATTCGACTGGAACTACCTCCGTGTCGATGAAAGGTATGCAGAGAAGAGCTCCCGTAGCTTTCAGTGGAAAACTGCTTTATTGTCCCTTAATTAATGGCAGAACATGAGTATTAGCGTATGCTTGAAAACAAAGAAGAACGAATGCAGTTGTCTTTGCAACGGAGGTCGTAGATTCTTTACTGTGGGTGGAGCGCCACTCTGGTACAGTAACAGGTCTCCCTCCAAAAGAACGACTACAGAAGCATATCCACTGATCCTTGCAGTTATTATTTTGCTTCCCAGCAGGTACAGTGGACTTCCTGCTTATCAAGATATGAAAATATGGACAGATTACCTTCCTTTGCTGTAAATTTGGATGAAGATCCAACAGACATCTTTGGGGCAGTATGTGCACTGCTTGTCTGTTCAGCCCTGTTGAAGAATTGCAATAACTATTTACTAGATAATAAAACCTTCCTATGGCCATGTCTCCATTGGAAAGAATACTGTGACTTTTGAGTTAATTCTTCTGCAAACTCAACGAAGATCAAACTGGCTAGATGAGATTTTATGTTATATTATATGTTGAAGTCCTTGCTTCCAACTTTTACAGTGTATTTTGTAGTATATTCAGGACAGGAGCTATGTCCAGTAATTTTCCCCTACTAACCACAAAAGATCGTCGTACCACTCTGCCTAGTTTACCAGGTCAGAGGGATACAGAAGAACGTGGCTACATTAATGCAAGTCACCATGGAGGCTCTTGCAGTGTTACTGGCAGTGATGGGATATTTTTTCATTGCCATCCCAGAGTTGTGCGAATCTTCAGTTGGGATTGTCGAGTTACTCTCCAATCGAATTCTCCAATGCCTGTACTACCCACAATGCAAAGTGATGACGTCAGACAGGAAAACATGGCTACAGTACTAAATATACCGCTAAATATACCGCTTAAATGCTTCAAAAGAAAGCGATTCATCCACTCAACAATTGCAGAACTACAGGCAGTTTATTTCTTGTATAGAAACTCGGCAAATGACGACCTGTGATAGATCTCAGTGTCCTGAATTGATTTCTAACTACGAATTCAACGATCACTGCCCACGAGTGAAGTTCGTTTACTACGTCAATAAATACCTGCTTGTCCCATCATTTAAACTGGAGACATCAGAAATTATTAGAAATTCGGTTACAAAAGATGCGTTCTTCTATGTACCGATTCACAAGTTTCTCAACATCTACTTCAGTTGAATGTACACTGGCAAACCTATCACTTCAAAGCATTAGGAAATTCGGGTTAGCGACCCCTCTACAGTATCATGCGAGTAGTAAAGAGGCAAATCTCATTCTTCAGTCTCACAGAATAGGAGTTCACCATATACCTAGATCACTGGTCGTCAAGTGTACGTAGAAGACACCAGTATTGGGTTCAAACCAAAGAACTCATCCAATTATTCTTCAACTGGGCTTCGTGATATCGATTTCCTAGGTTACCATTGCTTTTTGGTACCAGGAAATTTCTTTCACCATATACCTAGATCACTGGTTGTTTAGCGTACGTAAAATACACCAGTATTGGGTTCAAACCAAAGCACTCATCCAATTATTCATCACCTGGTCTTCATGATATCGATTTCCTAGGTTACCACTACATTTTGTAGTATGTATACCTCCTAGTTTGGCGCAGCTTGGCCTACTGCAATCCTTGAAATATACTCATAACAGACATATTCTTGGTTGCTTAAAGGTCATACTCAACATACCTCCAGAAGGGATAAAGGTTTGGCGCATCCTGGCCTACTACAATCCTTGAAATATACTCTTAAGAGACAGAATATTCTGGGGTTACTTAAATGTCATACTCGATGATCTCTACAGAAGGGACAAAAGTAATATGTACAGAATGGTTCTTACTCCCTTTATGGTTCTAGACAACGTGCAAGTTTGGCACAAATCAACAATAGGTGTTTTATGCAGGTATGCTGCATCTTGGCCTACTGCAATCCTTGAAATATTCTCATATGAGCCAGATATATTCAGGGTTGCCTAGATGTCATGACAACCTCTCCACAAAGAACGAAATAATACAGACAGGAGAGTCTTCATCTTTAATATTCTATTTGATTTACATAGTTTGTCAAATACCAATGGTACAGATGTTTGCCACCAATATGAGTCACAAACTTCCATTCTATGTTGCCAGTCCCGGATGCAAATGCTCTGAACATAGATGAATTAAACATCTTGTTGGAGGTTCTGGACTGCTAGGCCTTTTGTCCTATGCCACTTATTCCAAAAAGTCATTGAACAAGTGAACACCAGGTGCAAAATGATTGTAGTGGCCCCTTGGTGGCCCATGATGCATTGGCCTTGGGGTCTGGTGAGTCATTCAACCAAATCTCCATTACAGCTACTTCACTGGTCTCAAAAACAGCCATTCAGTCAGAAATACCATCTGAATCTGTTGCATTGGCACCTTCATGCTTGGCACCTTAACACCACTCAGAATCTCTTATATCATTCTCTGGGCAAGGGATAGAGAGATTTAGGGCATCTCAAGGACCCTCATCTTGGAATGTATGAGTCATGATGGGCCATTTTGAGCTCTGGTACCCACAGAATAAGGTGGCCATCTCAGAGCCTACGGTCTCAAATATACCAGATTTTTTTGATCCATTTACTTGCAAAAATCTGAAACCTGTCACTATTGTTGGCTTTGCAGCAGCCATAGCTGATCATTTACATTTTTTGTGCAGGAGTTGAGCCAAAGCCTGCATCTTTATAGGCCTATTGCAAGTTTACCCACTGCTAACAGAGGTGCAGCATCAAGGGATTTGCCTTTGCTTCTGTTGGTTTTCACAAAAGGCTCCTTATTAACCTTTAAAGGAGGTCAGTCTAAAAAAGTTTGACTTGCAAGACTGTTGCAATGGCATTGGAAGTGTATTTGGGACTTTGGTTCCTTCAGACACAAGCCTCATAGGAAGGAGTTTACAGTTCTCCCTCCTACCTACCTTTTCAGCAAGGACCTATTAGCCTCAATTGGTCTAGATTGGCTCCAGTGGTCACTTCAGCTCTAGATCATTCCTGAACTCAAATTGCCTGGACACATGATTCGTTGTCCTCCTACAGCACTTACATCCTTCTTGGACAGGACTACTGCTTGGAGAAAAGGGAAAGTCTCCTTCTCCTGCCTTTTAGCAAGAATCAGTTGACTTCTGATGCCCCAGATGGCTCAAACCAATGGTCATTCCAGCTCACAAACCTTTCTTGAGCTGACGTTGGACTGATGTTGTGACACTCTGCCCTCTTACAGTACTTAGTTACTATCAAGACAGTACAAGTACTTCAAGGAGGTGAAGAATCTCTTGCTCATATCTTTTAAGGAAGGCTTGATGGAGATATCTTGAGTTCTGCTATCTCTCCCTGGATCAATCTGGATGCATGATTAGATTGCCAGTCCTTTAATTCTGCTTATCAGAATCCATACATTGAGACACATATTACATCCATGGCTGCCTCTTTAGTTTTCAAGAGTGGGGTCTTGCCTCAGCAGATATCAAACTCTTGTTATTGGAAGACCCACAATTCTTTACTACATTCCACTCGAAGATGTAGCTTGGTAATCCCATGACCAGTCCATGAATAAATTGGGTCTTGTGGATTCATCTCAGCATGTAGTCAAATTTTTGTGTTTTTATACATGTTATTCATATGACTCGCATACTTTGTTCTCTCCAGTTATACAAGTGTTGTGTCACTGACATATGTCTTTCTTAACTTACATATGGCCCCATATCTGCAGTTTATGCAGTTCAGTTTGCCTGCTTGGAGATATTCTCATTGTCAGATGATGACATCTTGTTTGGGGAGACATGCAGACATCTCCGGCCAATACCGGGTGATGGTTGATAGTGCTATATGATTTGTTGTAAAATTGTCTACAACAGCAACAGCAGCAACAGTGATGATCACATCATGGATCTCTTGTTGAGGTTAGCAAATTACTTATCTGTGATGAAGAAGTAATATATAACCTAAGATGTGGTGTATGGAAGCTTATCTTATCCTCTTATCAAGTGCTTTATTTGGTGACCCCTTGTCTGACAATCATCTAACAGTGTGGCCAAAACAAATACCCTCCACCTGTTATGGTTGTATTCAAGCACTTGTGAGGATAAGGTAAGGCTATTTTACGCAATAAAATGTAACAAATTTTATTGTAATTTAACTTTTTACAAGTTAAATACTTACCTTATCCTCACAAGGATAAACCCACCCTACCTCCTCGCATAATTTGTTTTCTGGGGACCAAAAATACAATGAAGAGCTCTCGCCAATCGTCTGTCGACAACGACTACTGCGCAAGCGCGGACATGCGCAGACAAAGGGGTCACCTCTTGTGACAAGAATATTCCTTAAAAAATTCTTGTCGGTTGATACGTTTTGCTCCACAAAACCAAACCAAGCACTTGTGAGGATAAGGTAAGTATTTAACTTGTAAAAAGTTAAATTACAATAAAATTTGTTACATTTGCTGTTTTTCAGCAAAGAAGAAGACGACCAATTCCTTTTTTTACAACACCCACTTAAACTAGCAAGAAGAAATCCAGCAAACCTGTTCTGTTGACCTGAAGACATTAGAAGACAAGTGGTCACAGAAAATTGCAAGGTTGGAGGCGCCAGTCATGTTACTACACAGATCTCCATTCATTGATGGGTAAAGCTAGCAAGAAGCTCAGCAAACTTCCAGTGATGAATTTTTTTTACCGGTACCAGTTCTGTTCAGACTACGGTGGGGTCTTTGGCTAGCCCTTCTCCCTCCCTAGTGGACCCTACTTCAGTATGGGTACTGGGGCAGGTCGAGAGTAAAAAGACTGCAGACAAGCTAGGGATACCAGTAACCAGTTACAGAGGATTGACCTACTGGAACCAGTTATAGAAGTTGCTTCAGCTAGCCATCCAGGCCTGCTAGTTTTTACCGGTACCAGTTCTGGTCAGACTACCAGTGGGGTCTCTAGCCAGCCAGTATTGAGGGTTACCAGCACCAGTTCCACTCAGACTGCTGGTTGCGATCAAACAGAGTGCCAGCGGTCAACCCGATGCCGGTACCAGCTTACTACAGGACACTGGACTGGTCTACCATCACCAGACCAGTCACCGAGTCTGTCAGCAAGAAGAGCCTGCCTTCTTTGACTGATACTGCTCACTCCAGGACCAGGTGCTCTGCCCAGACCAGTAGTGACAGCAGGGCTTCTGGCCACTAGTTACGGAGGTTCGTCGGTTACAGAAAAACCCTTTAAGACAATATTAGTGAGGTGCCAGGGGGTCTCTGAAAAATTAGTTACAGAGAAACAATCCACTTCTGGTCAAGTGACAACAGACCCATCTCCTTAGTCAATCCTGATATTATTCAGATCCCAGGGAAGGTCAAAAGCTACTGATCCCACTACTGGCAAGAAGAAGGAAGCTTAAGATAAGTCTACCCCTGATGAGAAATAATCCACATCGCCCAATTCTGCCAAGTATTGCTTCACCTACAACGGTTTGGACTTGGTACTGGGCAGGTCTACAGGACTGGCTAACAGACCGGCAGAAGTAGCTGGTTAGGCCAACAACTGCTGCTGAGGAAATTGGTTGCAGAGGAATTCTTGGGCAAGTCACTGGTGCAGGTGAGGTGACAGTGGCTCAATCTACTGGACCAGTCAGCCAGTCTACTTTCAGGACCTACTAGCTGGTCAGAAAGTGGCTGCAGATGAGAGGAAGGCTGCCCCACCAAAGATTCTTCCAATAATTATTGGTCAGTCTTCCTTCATCAGACCTTACATGCCAGTTACTGGTCCTGGGGAGATGCCTGTGACTCAACCGGTTCAGTCTACTGTCAACCAGAAATCTGGTGTATCGGTTACTGAGGAGGCTCATCAACTTTTTGTAACTGGCTCCAGTGAGATACCGGTGATCCAGCCTTCTAGACTGGCCACCCAGCTTGCTTTTTACCAAGTCTGTAATCAGTATCAGCTGACACAGAGGCCAGATGATAACCCGTTTGCCAGTCTAAAAACTCAAGCAACGGGTAAAATGCCTGTTAAACAGACCAGAGGTCACAGTTCAGTACAATTACTGTTTCCACAGTGCAGTTGTGTAGAAATGACCTAAAGGACAGTGATCCTTGTGGACGGTATTTCCTGTGTGGATCAGTGGGGTTCTGTCTGGTCTGTCTCAAGTGTTGACACCTTTTTGCCCAAACCTGCCTGTTAAAAACTTGGGCCTCCCTAGGGGCCAGCCCCAAGTTTCAAAGAATCTTCCAGGAAGGCTACACCCTCTCCTTACGGAAACGACCACCTTTGACCAGATTTCCAGGCAGAAGTGCCTCAGTACACTGAATCATTTCTATGATTGAGAAATTCAAATGGAAACACCAGGAACCATCATAGACTTCCTTCAGCCAGGGGAGTGGGTAACATCCATAGGCTTCAAGGTTGCCTACTCCAACACCCCAATTCTACCCAGGCAAGGAAGTACATGCGTTTTTCACGTCCAGGTCCATTCGTGCCAATTCAAGCACTCCCATTTGATCTGTTCACAGCACCCAGGAAGTCGCTTCATGGTGGTGGTGAAGGAGGTCTAACTATGGCATGACAAAAGGTATATCAATCCACCAGTATGTCTGGTTGGTCAGAGCCAGATCTTACCAAACCTGTCTCCACCATACACAACCTCTAGTAGCTCTGTGTCTGGAGTAAGGTTAGATGGTAAACATGCTGAAGTTAGAACTGGACCCCAAACGAGTGTTCGACTTTGTAGGCTACCAGTTCACATTGAAAGAAGGCAAGGTCAAATCTACCCTAGAGCATTGGCAGACCTTAATGTTAAAGATCTAGAAACTTTTCTCCAGACCCACCGGTCTGGTCCATCAGCTCATGTCCCTAAAAGGTTTACTGCCTGCCACAGAGACAAAGAAGCAAGTCCACCTAGGTTGACTCCATAGGAGGCTGATACAGTTTTGTATTTAATGCTCACAGCCACAGACAACACACAGTGGTTGCCTGTATAAGCAAGGAAGGAGGCATGAAGGCAGGCCCTCTTTGTGCCCTACTGTAGAGAATCCTGTCCTGGTACTCCAGGAAACAGATGACTTAAGCTAGACACTTTTCAGGGCAGCTGCATGTTAAAGCAGACAAGCTATCCAGGTTAAGCCAGACCATCCAGACAGAATGGTCCCTCCCAGAGGTCTTCCAGTTGATTTGCTCCCTGTGCCCCCAGCCTTAAGTGGACCTGTTTGCTACCAGCTTTAACGAGAAATTGCCTCAATTTGTTTTCACTGGTACCAGACCCCCTAGCATGGGCAGTGGTGCACTCGGCCTGTCGCGGGCAGATCTGGACCCTTATGCCTTCCCACAGGTAGCCATCTTGGGCAAAATGGTGTAGAAGTTGCAGGACTACCTGTGCAAGGGAATCATTCTGATTGCTCCAGGGTGGGCCAACATGCCTTGGTTTTGGGACCTAGTGGCCATGTCAAGCCAAATTCCATTGTGCCTGACCAACCTGTTCAATGTGTTGACTCAGCCATTCAATCAGATCCTTCACTGGAATCTGTCAAACCTTAAACTCCATGCCTGGCTGCTTCAGCTTCAGACAACTGGAAAATTCACGCATTAATGTCAGCAAAGATGAGAATCTCACTCGTCTCCTGGATAGCTTCCACTGACATATTCAAGGCTCGGAGGGGCATCCACTCCTGGAACCTTTCCCTGGTGCTGCACCAGCTTACAAAGGCCCCTTTTGAACCCTCTTAAAGAGGCCTCTTTGAAGCATTTGACCTTCAAGACTGGCTTCCCCTTAGCTTTGGGTTCAGGCAAACACAGGAATGAGATTCATACTTAGCAAGTAAGAGCATCAGACACCAGTCAGACTGGTCCAAGGTATCTGTTTACCCCTCAACCAGCTTTCTCTCCAAGAATCATCTGGCCAAAGAGGATCCAGACAGTGTGGCCCCAGTGGTTATTCCAGCCTTGGCCATAAACTGGATAAGCCACTCAAGTCTCAGGACCCTGTGTCCGATCAGAGCACTGCGCTACTTTTTGGACAGGACCTCAGGCAGAACAAGGAGTTGGTCTTTGTCCCTTTCGACAAAGATATCTCCCCTGCCACCGTCTCCTCATGGATCAAGCAGTGATCCTATGCTATGAGGTCTGATTAAGAGGCCCTCACCCTGCATCAGAATAAAACCCATGATGTGGGGGCCTTTGATGCTTCTAAGACTTTCCATTCGGGAGTTTCCTTAGCCGTTATCAGCCTGCCATTGGAAGTCACACGACACCTTTACACAGTTTTATCTGATGGATGTGGCTTGGGCTGATTTAGAGCTTTTCCATTTCGGCCTGGTAGTGGCTACTCAGCAGATCCACCAGTAGCCCTTATTAATTGAGATTTGTACATATGTATATATGGTACATATTTGTATACAATTACAAAAAACAAAAAAAATCCTGTGATGTGCTTCCTTCTGGAGGTTTATTTCTTGGGACTGAACTCATACCTTGCTTTCCCTACCTCAGAGCAGGTCTGTAAAAAGGTGGACGGGGCAACGTCAGTACACTGCCAGCCACCGGGCCACCGGTATCCGACCTTTAGGACCCAGTGGAGTCCTGGTTAGGGTCTTTTTTTACCTTAATTATTAAGTTCATTTGAAGTCCCTAGTTACTGACCCACCTACCAAGCAGTAGTTATTCACCAATTGTCCAATGGGTAAGAAGTGTTAGCACAATAAAATAAGAAAATAAAATATTTTTAAGTTAATACCTTACCCAATGGACAGGAAAGGTCCTCACAACTGATCCCGCTATCAGCTTACTGGGGGTCTAAATATGTTTAGACAAAAAAAAGGATGTCGTGAAATCATGTTGTCTAGACAGGAAGGAATTACAATACACCACCTGGCGAATGCACACTTCTCAGCCGGTCTTGCCAGTGGACAGCTTTTTCTGTCATTTGGCAGAGCCGGTTGCGCTGACCAGTATAACAATTGTCCATTGGGTAAGATATTAACTTATAAAAATTTAATTTCATTGCATTAATACATCCTACAGAATGGACAATTAATATACCGGTCAGCGCCAACCGGTCCCCTACAGTGACAGAAAAAGCTGTCTTGTGTTTCCACCGACAGAACTAGTCAAGTAGTGTGCATTCGCTAGGTCATACTTCCTTCGTGTCTAGACAACCCGACGTCACGGCATCTTTTTTGTTTGGGGAGTGTAGTGTGCAGACATGTTTTTGTAGTGATCTCGAAGTTTGAAGGAACGTTGGAATTTGGAAGGATTTTGAAGTTTATTTTCATCTGAAAATATATCTATTGTGTTACTTGGATATCATGGCCTCTCCAGGATTAAAACGAGGCATTCTATTGCGCTACAATAGCTTACCATGTGGGACTGAATGCTGTTCTCAGATGGCCGCAGGCATCACAGCCAACGTCTAAGAAAAATAGACATTTATAGTTGACCGTAGCCTCAGGTTGTCCTCTCGTGGTACACTATGAGATCTGTCACTTCACAGATATTTTCATCTATTTCTTAGCACATACATATTGTTGGGTGTTAATTTTTATACATTTCATTTAATATATAACATAGATTATTCTGTGAACGTTTTGTTTCGACAGGATAAGTATTTTTTATTATTTTGGTGTTTTTGAGTTTTCCTCAGTACAGGCTTTTGTCATCTAACATTTTATTGCGTTTCAAGATGTCTGCCCACCAAACGAATAAAGATAACCCGAAATCTGTCAAGTGTCGACACTTTTGCTTTGCGTTTGATTCACACAATTATTGCGCTACCTGTAGGGAATCTCGCAAGGGTGATGACCCCTGTGTCACAGTTGAATCTCCCTGTGAAATCTCTGCTTCCTTCACCGAAGAACAATTAATCAAAATCACACACAGAAAACGCTATGTCAAAAAGCAAAAGAAAGACACTACCAGTTATAAAGATGATGAACTCGACCTTTTAGGTGATGAGGACGTGGATTCCTTTACTGGATCTCGTGCAGACCTTGACAGTGCTGCAGACAACTTATTTACCTCACCCCCACGGCCACGTCCTCAGCCCCTACCCTTCGAGTCGTTGTCTTTAAAAACGCCAGCGAAGACTGTCCCACCCACCCCAGGTACTGCCTTACAGCAGAAAATTGAATCAAAATTAGAAAAATCCCTGGGTAACACACTTAACATCCATTTACAGCAGCAAATGGGGTCCTTCCAGGCATCTATGTTAGACACTTTTCAGTCTCTCCGAGACGAAGTGACATCTAAAAAACATTTGACCTTGAAGGAGGGGCCCAAGGTCAAATCCGACCACACCAGAAGATTCCCAGCCCATGATTTCCTATGTGTTGGTTTAATATCCAAAACCTCTAGGATAAGGCAAGTTATGAGCTATCCTCGTTTGACCTTGAAGGAGGGGTCCAAGGTCAAATCTGAAAACATCAGAAGATTCACAGCACATGATTTCCCATAGGTTGGTTTCAGATTGCAAACTTCTATGAGGGAGATATAGGCACTCTGTGGGTTACTTTGGCACTCCGTGGATGACCTAGAATTTGGAGCTTCAAGGTCAAATGTGTGCACGGTTGTAGAGGACATGTATATCTGTTACACACATCACATATGAAGAGATTCAACTTTCTACCTATGATAAACAGCCAGTAGAAATAATGTAGATTTTCAAAGAAATGCCCGTGGCGGCCATCTTGTTTTTCAGAATGAGGCTATTTTCAGTCCCAGAGAAGCTTACCCCCAATGAAGATATCCTGCAAATTTGGTGAACCAAGCTGGTGTAGTTTTCCTCTTACAGCGTTAACGTCGAAAATCTCTCGGCGGTGGCAGCGGCGCAAAAGCTAAACCAAAGTATCCACCAGATGCCTCTGGTGGATACAATTGTAAGGGAGATATAAGGCCTTTTTGATCTGATGACCCTCCTATTTGGCACTAAAGATGTGATATGGCGGCCATTTTGTTTCCAAAACAAGGCAAGCTTTCCTATCCATTTACATTTTGTGCAACTCTGATGAAGCTAGCTGCAATATTTTTGGTTACAGAAACACTAAAGATTTTGGAACAAAATTTAAGACACAAAAATTTTAAGTGTTGCCGCTGGATACCCCCCAAAACCTAATCAGCTGTAGATCTTCTTAGAGTAAACATATCCTGAAAATTTGGTGAAAATCCATGCATGGGTTTAGGCTGTGGAACACCCACAAACTTTAAGACCCAAAAATCTTATAAGTGTTGCCATGGCATCAGTTGTTACTGGATACCCCCCCAAACCTGATCAGCTCTAGATCCTTTTGGGGTAAACGTCCCCTGAAAATTTGGTGAAAATCCGTGCAGGGGTTTAAACTGTTGGAACACCCACAAGATTTATGCCTGCCGCTGCCGCACAGAGGGCGTACGAGACTATAACCACAGCCTTTATGGGCTGGGGTTAAAAACAATTTTTTCGGTTGTCACACCTAATAACTCATAATTTGAACCCTGGTGACTTATACTGATCCATGATCAGCTTGAACTGATTGAACATGGGATCCTAGTTTCAAAAATCTCGATAAATTTTTAGTTGGATTTTACAGATACTGATGTTGACAGGTTTAAAATTTTAGTATGATTTTCTGTACTCAGATTTAATTATCTCTTTCCCGGCTTGCCGGCGGGAGATTATAATTTGCACCATGTGACTGTGTGCCTACGTGTGCGTGGGTCACGCAGTTTTCTCTGAAACTACTACACTTACACATTTTTGGTAAATTACTCGTCCTAATGAATTTTTATGCTGAATATTTTTGGGGGTTTGGTGAACTTTGGTCTACTTTTTAGTGACTAATAGCACTCTTACCTAATATAATTAGATGACTTATAACTCTCAAACTATTGCATTTAGAGTATTTTGTTCCAATATGTTGTTCAGCTACTTTCTCCACAGCTACAACATGGTCAGTAGTTTGGAAGTGTATCTCCATAACTGAGTAATAGCTACTTTGTCAATTTTTAATGATAACCATAATGAGTAAATGGCTTATATCTTCAGAAGTATTGCAGTTACACAATTTCTCTCAAATATGTTGTTCATCTACTTTTTTTGTGAACTGTAACATATTTATCTTTCACAACTGTTGCTCAATGTACAAGTGAGTAATGGCTACTTTATTGCTACTTTTAGTGAAAATGTGAAAAATCACAAATATCTCGAAAACCGTAAGAGATCGAGCAATTTCGAGCGCATTTTTGACCCACAGGGTAGTACAAGAGTATCCTATGCTAAGGGGAAAAATTTTAATTTTTGCCACTTTTGGCGGCCATCTTGGATTTCAGCGGAAAATGACAAAGTGTGAATATCTCAAACTGTACAAGATAGAGCGATTTCGAGCGAATTTTTGACCCGCAGGGTAGTACAAGAGTATCCTGTGCAAAAGGGAAACATTTCAATTTTCGCCACTTTCGGCAGCCATCTTGGATTTTTGTGGAAAATGAAAAAGTGTGAATATCTCGAAAACCATAAGAGATAGAGTGATTTCGAGTGAATTTTTGAGCCGCAGGGTAGTACAAGAGTATCCTATGTCAAGGGGAAAAATTTCAATTTCATTGCGTTAATACATCTTACCTACCAGACGATAGCTATAGTCCGGCGCCAGCCGGTCCCGCCAAACGAAAGAAAAAGACGTCCCGGGTTTCACCCCCGGCAGGACCGGCACACTACAATCCACTCGCCAGGTGGCCTAGTTCCTGCCTCACTCGCCAGAGGGACGTGACGTCATAGCATCTTTTTCGTTTGGCGCGATATTTAAAGTTGTGGATTTTTATCTGTGAACCTTTTGGTTTTATATTTGTGTTATATCTGTTTAATTTGTGTCGGAATAGTTGCCATTAGTTGACTTTTCTATCATGGCATCTCCAGGACAGAAAAAGGGTGCGTGTGGCCATATTATGGCTTCATTTGACAAACATAGTAGGTGTGCGCGTTGTCGCGAGAAAGGACATGGTGATGACCCTTGTGTTCAGAATCTGCAGTGTGACTTTTGCAGTGTCCTTACCCCGGAGCAAGTGCTCAAGTTAAGTACTCCTACCTATAAACTCAGAAAGGAAAAGGCTAAAGCAAAGGAGGTATTAGTCGACCCGTCTTCTGTGGTAGTTCTTGATACCCAGCCAGAACAAGAACCTGATGTTTCTGTTGCTTCTGCTCCGGATTTGTCCCTTCCTGTGCCTCAGTTTAAGAAAGAACTTCAAGAACTGGACGAAAAGTGGGCCACTCGTATGGCCAGGCTTGAGGCACTTATTACTGTAGGACATCGCCCTTCACCTTCTGTGCAACAAAATCCGTCATTTTCTCCGGTCAAAGTACCGGTCTCTCATGCTGCTCCAGCAGGTGCTCTTTCCCAGACACCCTTTTTTGTCACTACTTCTGCTTCTTCCGGCCCAGCCGGCCCGGCTGTTGGCCCGGATGAGGCTAGAGATCAGGATTTTTCCTTTGCTGACAGACAATCTCCACTTCAAAACCTCTACCTGGAAGCAGAACCTATGTTTAAACACCCTGCTCCGGTGGCTACTGTTTCGTCAGCTGCTATGTCTGCTTCCTCTCAATCTTCATTTCAACAACCTTCTTCCGGCTCCGGGCCGGTCACCTTCCGTGATGTCAATCCTCAGGAAACATTTGAAGAGGGTGAGTTATCTGACGCAGAGGAATCCCCAGACGTAGAAACCTCAGACCCGGACCGAGTCCTCAGTGAAGATCAAAACTACCGCGAGACTGTGAGAGGTGTCCGCGCGTTCATGGGATGGACACACATTCCTGACCTGGAGTTTTCTCCGCAATCCCGCACTGATAATCCTTGGGCAGGTCACCGTTCTCAGCCTGTGGGTAAGATTTCTGTGGATCTTCCACCGGAAGATTGGTTGTGCCGAAAACTAGAAACTCTAAACCTTGTACTGATAGAAGGATATCCTTCAAAATCTAGTGATCCAGGTGGCCTTCATGTGGACCAGTTCCTCAGACCCCCAAAATCCCAGAACAGATGGTATGGGATACACCCGGCGGAGCCTACAGATCCATCTAGACCGGGTAAATCGGTGAATTCTTGGCCAAATGATGCGGCGAAGATCAACAGTTCATTCCCCAGGATTTCAACCATATCTTCTACTTCTCCTCAGCCTCCTTCCCGCCCACTATCACAAGACACTATGCGTAAGTGGGAGAAAGCAGCAAAAGAGTCTTCATATATTTGCAACCAGTCCGCGGGGTTTAATCGCTGTATCACCAAAATACAGGATGCCTTCCAAGAACAATTGCATATTTTACAAAGTGAACTTAAGAAAGGCAAGTCTTCTGTCAAATCTCAAGGTGCATTGGATGAACTTTTATACTTTTCCTCATTTAACCAGAATGTCAGTTTCGCCATGGGTAAATCCTTACAACATTTGGCAGACTTTACATTTGTGCAGATGGCGAATTTGACCCTACTCCGTAGGGACTCATATTTGGAAGCTGTGAAACCGGGGATTAAACCAGATACTTTCAATTCCTTGAGAAATTGTCCCCTGAATGGATATGGATTATTTCCAGACGCTGCTATTAGAAAGGCTGAGGATGAAATCAACCAGTTAGAAGCTTCCCGACGTACCTCCCAGCCCGGCCCGGGCCGCGGGGGGTTCGCCGGTAGAGGCAGAAAGCAGAGATACCAACCCTACAGTACTGGTTGGAAACCTCAAGACACTGCTAAATCAACTTCTCAGGCCGGAAAGGAACTACCAGCTTGGAAAGCTTTTGGTTCCCGCAATAGAGGCCGGGGCAGAGGCCGGGGTGGTCAACCCGGACGTGGTACCAAGATGGCTCATGAGAAGACACAGTATAAATGACAATTACTGCAAGTCAAGTCCGGTGCCGGTGGCCCGGCCAGTCAGTTCTGTACAAAGTGTCATAACAAGAAACTCTTTTGTATCTGTTCCAACAAATGTTTCTTATCATGTTGTATGTCGTGTACCTACTGTAACAAGGTGGCAGTCGCAAAAGAAAGACGTAAGACCAAAATTAAAGATCAAAAGTCAAATAAAGTGTGTGAAAAGTGCTTCTTTTGTCGGTCACTTTGTTTCTGCTCCAAATGTTCCAAATGTCCCCAATGTTGCAAGTGTCCAACCAGTGGGGGGACGTCTTCAGAGTTTTTGGGAAATATGGGCTCACAAGGGTGCAAACCCAAAAGTAGTGTCCATATTAAAAGAGGGTTATGCTCTTCCCTTCAAAGTAAGACCTCCCTTAGTAAGGGATCCCCTGATAGTAAGTGGCTATGCAAACCCCATCAGAGACTCCCACTTGCAAGCAGCTGTACAAGCTCTGATCGAGAAAAAGGCAGTAGAGAGGGTCAGGGTTCAAACCTCACTAGCCTTTTTCAACAGACTGTTCATTGTCCCAAAGCCGAACCACAAGTGGCGGCCAATCTTGGATCTCAGTACTCTAAATCAGTTTTTATGCGTAAAAACATTCAAAATGGAGACTCCAGAGACAATCCGGACCTCTCTACAACAAGAGGAGTGGGTGACATCGCTAGACTTCAGCGACGCCTACTTCCACATCCCAATTCACTACACATCCCGAAAATTCCTCAGGTTCCACTTTCAGAACCAGTCGTACCAGTTTCGGGCACTTCCCTTTGGCCTGTCAACAGCTCCCATGGAGTTCACTGGTGTGGTCAAAGAGGTCAAGTTAATGGCTCAGTCACAGGGTATAAGAATCCACCAGTACCTAGACGACTGGTTGATTCGAGCCCCTACCAAAGAATCTTGCCACCAGGGAACCCAATCCCTCCTAGCCCTCTGCCAGGAGTTGGGCTGGATGGTAAACATGCAAAAATCAGAACTGGAACCCCAACAAGTCTTCGACTTCGTAGGCTACCAGTACGACCTACTCAACGGAGTAGTCAGACCTACTCAAAATCGTTGGGAAACCCTTCAACAGAAAATAACAGTGCTTTTACAGAACAGATCTTGCCCAGTGAGAACTTTCATGTCTCTTATAGGTCTTCTCACTGCGACAGAAAAACAGGTGACCCTAGGCAGACTGCACATGAGACCTATTCAGTGGCACCTCAAGAAACACTGGAGAGTCCCAGAATCTCTGGAAAAGGAGATCCCAATTCCGAGGTCTCTCCATCAGTACCTGCAGTGGTGGACCCAAGAGGAAAATGTCCTAAAGGGTCAGCCCTTACACCCCCTGCGACACGCAGTTCAAATCTTTACAGACGCCTCAAAAGAAGGCTGGGGTGCTCACTTAGGCGACTTCACAGCAAGCGGTACTTGGTCAGTGCCCGAAAGCAAGTTGCACATAAACTTCTTAGAACTAAAAGCCGTGTTGTTAGCACTAAAAAGATTCCAACATTTAGTGCAAGGAAAGGTCGTCCTGATTGCCACAGACAACACCACGGTTGTGGCATACATCAACAAGGAAGGAGGTATGAGGTCAGGCTCACTCTGTGGCCTTCTTTGGCGGCTCCTATGTTGGTGCAGCCTCAATCAAATAGTACTGAAGGCCAGACACATTCCAGGCCGTCTGAATGTAATTGCAGACAAATTGTCTCGCCAAAGGCAGGTCATTCAGACGGAGTGGTCCCTCCATCAAGAGACCTTCGACCTCCTTTGTCAAACCTGGCATTATCCCCGAGTGGACATGTTTGCAACAAGGTACAACTGCAAGCTAGTTCAATTTGTGTCCCCAATTCCAGACCCAAAGGCCTGGTCAGTGGATGCTCTGACATTATCCTGGGAGGACCTGGACATGTACCTCTTCCCCCCAGTGTCTCTGATGGGGAAGGTGGTCAGCAAGCTGTCAGATCACTGGTATCGCAGAGCAATCCTGATTGCCCCGGGATGGCCCAACATGCCTTGGTTTTGGGACCTAGTGGAACTATCTGCGAGGGTTCCTCTTTGTCTTCCACACCACCCAGATCTAGTGACCCAACCTTTCAACAAGGCACGTCACAGGGATCTGACAAACCTAAATCTCCATGCCTGGCTCCTAGAGCCCAGACAATCAAGGAGCAGGGGTTCTCTAGCCCAGTGGCGTCAAGAATTGAGGCGCCTCAAAGACGTTCAACCAGAACAGTCTACGAAGCGAAGTGGGCCGTTTTTGTCAGATGGTGTGAAACAAGTCAGGTGGACTTCAGGAACCCATCTATAAAACAAATAGCAGATTTCCTCCTGCACCTTTTCCAGGAGAAGAATCTCCAGCCCAGCACTATTGATGGTTACAGGTCAGCCATTGCAGACAAACTGGGAAATACCTCGGTTAATGTCGGCAAGGATGAAAATTTGACTAGACTGTTAGACAGTTTTCACAGAGATAGACCCAAAGGGCGCCGGGGGGTTCCTGCTTGGAACCTCTCCCTGGTTTTACACCAGCTTACAAAAGCGCCTTTTGAACCACTCAGAAAGGCTTCTCTGAAGCACCTTACTTTCAAAACTGTTTTTCTCCTAGCCCTGGCTTCAGGAAAACGCAGGAGTGAGATTCACGCTTGGTTAAACAAAAACATCAGACACCAAGCTGACTGGTCCAAAGTTTCCCTCTACCCTTCACCAAGCTTCTTGGCGAAAAATCACTTGGCAAAAGAGGGACCAGAGTGCGTGGCCCCTGTGGTCATTCCAGCCTTAGCCCCCACTCTGGATAAGTCTTTAAAGGAAGACAGATCCCTTTGCCCCGTTCGGGCTCTTCGCTACTACCTGGACAAAACGCAGGACCTAAGAACGGGAAAGGAGTTAGTTTTTGTTTCATTCAAACAAGGGTTTAACAAGGACATCTCTCCTGCCACTATCTCGTCCTGGATCAAACAAACAGTAGTGTTGTGTTATGATCTCTCTGACCAAGATTCCTTGACCTTACATCAGGTTAAGGCCCATGATGTTAGGGCCTTTGCGGCCTCCAAAGCCTTTCAAGGTGGCATATCTCTGGACCAGATCCTAGCAGCATGCCACTGGAAGTCCCACAACACCTTTACACAGTTTTACCTTAAGGATGTTGCCTGGGCAGATAAGGAGCTTTTTCACTTGGGTCCTGTGGTGGCTGCCCAGCAAATCCACCACTAGTCCCCTAAGCTTCTTTGTATATAATTATATATAGTGTACATACTAGTTAGTTTTAGGTGTAGGCTCACTTTTACCCTAGGCCTTGGCTTCTCGTGGGAATCATTGACTTGAACTCTTACTCTCTTCCTCCCCTCAGAGCAGTCAAAAGGGGGGGGGGGGGGGGGGGGGGGGGGCAGGTGGGTCTAGTTACCCTTGAGACTAACATGTCTCCTCAAAGGACTAGAACCTCACACCTAGGTATAATATAAGAGTTTCTCCAATCCTCAGAAGGCTGCCCTCCTTCCACTGGGTAGTTATTCTAGCTATCGTCTGGTAGGTAAGATGTATTAACGCAATGAAATTGCAAATTTTAATTAGTAAATTAAATTTTTATTAGTTAATACCTTACCTACCAGACGGGAAATTCCCACCCGGCCTTCCCCGCTTCCAGCCTTCATCATTCAATCTTAGGGACGAAAAAGATGCTATGACGTCACGTCCCTCTGGCGAGTGAGGCAGGAACTAGGCCACCTGGCGAGTGGATTGTAGTGTGCCGGGGGTGAAACCCGGGACGTCTTTTTCTTTCGTTTGGCGGGACCGGCTGGCGCCGGGCTATAGCTATCGTCTGGTAGGTAAGGTATTAACTAATAAAAATTTAATTTACTAATTAAAATTTGCAATTTTCGCCACTTTTGGCGGCCATCTTGGATTTTTGCAGAAAATGAAAAAGTGTGAATATATCCAAAACCGTAAGATATAGAGCGATTTCCAGCGATTTTTTGACCCGCAGGTTAGTACAAGAGTACCCTATGCAAAGGGGAAAAATTTCAATTTTCGCCACTTTTGGCGGGCAACTTGGATTTAGCGGAAAATGAAAAAGTGTGAATATCTCGAATATCGTACGAGATGGAGCGATTTCGAACAAATTTTTGACCCGCAGGGTAGTACAAGAGTGTCCTATGAAAAGGGGAAAAATTTCAATTTTCGCCACTTTTGGCGGCCATCTTGGATTTTTGGGGAAACTGAAAAACTGTGAATATCTCGAAAACCGTACGAGATAGAGCGATTTCGAGCGAATTTTTGACCCACAGGGTAGTACAAAAGTATCCTATTCCAAGGGGGAAAATTTCAATGTTCACCACTTTTGGCTGCCATCTTGGATTTTTCCGGAAAATGAAAGTGTGAATATCTCGAAAACCATAAGATATAGAGTGATTTGCGAGCGAATTTTTGACACACAGGGGAGTACAAGAGTATCCTATACCAAGGGGAAACACTTCAATTTTCGCCACTTTTGGCGGCCATCTTGGAATTTAGCGGAAAATGAAAAAGTGTGAATATCTCGAAAACCGTACAAGATGGAGTGATTTCGAGTGAACTTCTTGACCCACAGGGTAATATAAGAGTATCTTATGCAAAGGGCAAAAATTTCAGTTTTCGCCACTTTTGGCGGCCATCTTGGATTTTAGCGGAAAATGATACACACCGCGACAGTGGTCTTGTTTTTTTTTTTCAAAAGTTTAGTCATGTTACATTTTACTTTCCTTTTGTTACATTTTATGTAAAATATGAAAATTTACAGTTTCATGTGGTTTTAAAGCTTTTCATATACAGCTTGCCAAACAGTCTCAAAATCTCACTGATACTTAAAATTACCAAAGATTTTAACAAATAAATATTGGACCCCGAACTTTTCTTTCTGGCCATTAAGTTTTTCAAGTGACTGACCCACTGGACCACGAAGAATTTTTGCTCAGCCGTGAACAGATAAGAAAATTGTTTTGATCATATGACCTTGATAAAGGTCAAATCCATATATCAAATTTTTCCCATGCTTACGCTTGAAAAATACCAAAAATCATTTAATAAGCCTTATATAAATGGATACATTTAACTGACAAAATACTGCCACAGCATAATCTGTCTAAAATTGAGAAGGGGGAGCCATAAAACCAATACGCATCCCAGTTTTTAGGGGCACTTAATCATACCCTGGATAACAAATAATGACTTCAATAAAACAGGACTATAGGTTTCATAATATTTTTTATTATTGAACTGTAGTGCTTACTTTATAAGAATACAATAAAAAAATTATTCCTGTTTGAAGTACAACTTTTCACTAGCAACAGCATCACAGATTCTCAAAAGAAAAAAAAAACAGCACTTGTAATGTCATACACAAAACACAACACATTACCTATTGAATTTAAGTATAATTCTACTAAAGCTGTACTACTTCCCACAACTGTACAGATTAAACAAAACACAACTCATGTTCTGCAATCATGGTCATAAAATTGTCTTAACAAGCACCTTTAAACCAGAACATTATTCATATTGTGACAAGAGGACCAAAAGACCCCTAATCCTGAGGATTTGTACATCAACAAAAGAATGAGCAAACTATACGATTAGTTTATCAGAAATAAAAATAAAATGGACTTGAGTAAAACTAGAAAAAGGTTTTTGCTAACAAAAATGTGCGGCCCGGATGGAGACTTGGGAGTTAATAAAGCTGTAGTAGTTGTGGTATGAGACTGTAAGGAGAAGGTAAGCTTTACTGAGTTTTGCATCTGATGGAAAAGTGGATTATCTAAAAACTGTATCAGTTGCAGTATTAGACTGTAAGCAGAATGTGAGCTTTATTGTGTTTTGTAGAGTGGTATATTTTATGAACAGAATATATCATTCTTGCTGTAAATTCGGGATTGTAAATTTTTTCCAGGAGATATTTAATCCTCGATTTATCATCATAAATCTAAAACTGTAATAAACTATAATTGAATATAGATAGGAACATTCATGAGTTGTATATCTTTGAGGCATTCTATGCCTCAGAAAATTCATTGCTATTTAATATTTTTATAATATAAATATGCTTAAGATAATCGTATTTGTGAAATCCTTTATTGCTCCATTGTAAAAAAAATACACAAAGTCATGAAGTCGGATGTTATTGTTAACATTTTTAATTCACACATGACTCTATAGCTCAATTTCGTGAAAAACCCAAGGTGTTTACATATTAAGGCTTTTTCCATTCTCTCAAAACAGACCAGGCTTTCTTTCCACAAGGCTCTACTTCCATGAACCTAAAGATAAATGTCCTTGTTTGAATTGTTTACTCCCAAAAAGATTTACTATAAGCATATCCCTTGATGAAAAGAAATTAATACATTTTGATCTCCCTTATCAACCTTTTCACGTGTGCAAACATTATGCAACACACTGATGTTAACATGCAAAGCACAGTGGGGCATCACTGCCCAATCAGTGAGAGAGTGGGACTTGCCATGAATCTGCCTCCAGATAGATATCACACAAAAGCAAATACAGAGTTGGAGGAGAAAAAAAGAGAACTTATTCATTTTCAAATACCTGGAGATACATAAAATACTGTACAAGAAAAACTGTTTATGAGAAAGACTTTTTTTCCAGTCATTTTATCTTCTGAAAGAAGTCAAGTATATACATTTGACCAATTTACATAGTGCATGTGAATAAGTAGCTAGATCAACAACTCCAGCTACTAAACAAAAGCTGAATTAAGTAAAGCCTTTTTTCCCAAACATGCAAAGTCATATCCACACAATTCCACAAGAATGGAATCAGAAGAATGTGGGATTTTTTTAATGTGCCTAAAATTGGGAATTTATATTATATTAACACTGATCAGCTGCAATATATTAATAACTACATCACCGCACGTTAAATACCTCATTTTTTTTCTTTGAAGATGCCATAACTTCGAAAAAACTAGGTGGTTACCTTTGCCAGATAAAAGAAATTTTGTTTTAAGTATACATATGGCAAGTGCGGTTTTAAAAAGTCTTTAAATAAATGAGGTGGGAGCAAAAACTATATATTTATTATGTTAAGGTGGCCAAAGTCTCTTAAATACAGGAATTTTAAGTAAAAAGGTCATTAAAAATATTCCTTAAGCTTAATCAATGTGTCAAGTTGATCTGATGTCATTGAACAGTAAGTCAGTTGGGAGCTGAAAACCCTCATTTTTACTTCAAGATGGCCATGACTGTACTTGTATTGGAAGTCCAAGGTGGAACGAAAATAAGAATGTCCCTATTGTTATCTTTAATAAGTGTGCAAAATTTAACTGGGGTCAGCTGAACAATACAATAGCTGGAGATTAAAACGCCATAATTTCACTGCAAGGTGGCCATAAGTTTATTCAAATTGGGACTTTATGGTGACAATAAAATAAGAATCTCCCTTTCGTCATTCGTTATAAGTGCATAAAGTTTTAGCCGAGGTCAGTTGAACAATAAGATAGCTGGGGGCTGAAAACTTCCTTTTTTCACTGTAAGGTGACCGTAACTTCATGCATATTGCGACTTTAAGGTGACCATAAAATGAGAATGTCCCTTCTGCCAACCTTTATAAATGTGCCAAGTTATATTTTAAAAATTTAAACATTAACTGAGCTAAGGGCTGAAAAACCCTACATTTTAAGTTTAAGATGGCCATAACATCATTAATATTTAAATCATAAGGTAGTAAGAGTCTTCTTTTGATCTACTTCAATATCAATATACATTAAATAAGAAAAAGAAAGGGGCCAGATGGCTTTATTCAAATTTATGACTTTAGGGGGGGGGGCATAGCTCCAATTATATTAACAGTTTAAGGTCACCATAAAGTCAGGATAATCTTTTGGTAAATCTTAATAGATATGCCAAGTTTGGTTGAAAAAAAGTGAAAAACTAAGTGAACTGGAGGGCTAAAACCCCCTTTTTGACATTAAGGTGACCTTAAGATTGCAGATACAGGGCTAAAACTTCGGCATGTGAAGATTACCAAAAAGTAGCTGAATAATTTATTCCAACAAAATACCGAAATCCTGACCATTTTTGAGATACAGACCAAGTACCCATTTTAAAAAAAATTTATGAAAATAAAATGCCTCCCATTCAGGCATCTATGGTCCGATTGATCAGAAAATCCTTTCCGACCTGCAGATTTAGGTCTAGAATGTACCTGATAAATTTTATAGCACAGGTGTGTGTTGTTTTTTTTCTGAAACATGATGACGGGGTGTTTTTGAAAAATGCTTAAGGTTACCTTAAGTAAAGCTTAAGGTCTCTGCAAAGTATCCCAAAAATTTTCCCCGCCTCTATAGTTTTAAAAAAAGAAAGGAGGAAAAGAAAATTTGAAAGGTCAAGAAATTATTCAAGGGAGACCATAATCTGGCGGCGGCTGCGGTGATCAGTCGAACTTACGTGAAAAGAAATAAGTGCCCCTGATGGGCCGCTTAATAATTAACCGGAGATGGACAAGTGTGAATTGGGTTTATAGACACCATATATAGTTTCAGCCAGGAATTGGGTATCTCAGACTGGTTAGTTAAACATTTAAAACTACTACAAATCTGTACCCATGTGAACCTCATGAAATGTTAATTGGAAGGAGAAAGGATGATAAGTGATGACATTACTTTTTATGATAAATTTTGTCAAATTTGGATATTTTAGAAGATTTTAACAAACTTCCATGAAAAATGTTGACGGTGTGAGTAACAGTGTGACACTGAACTGTTATTTGAATAAATTCAACTTGGTTTTCTTTATTGCAAGTAGTGGGAACATGGTTTATCAATGATGTTTATTGTACTGGGACAGGGTTACTGCTATCAATGTGCAAGACATAAAAAATTTCCATTTTATGTAAAACTATAAACTTAAACTGCAAATATTTGAAATAAACCTTAAATCTCCAGAAACTGTAGCCTATAATTTTGAAGTATTGAAGGTTTTTTTACCAGAACTATTGTGTTTTGATAAACTTTACTTCCTGTTCGCAATTGGGGTTTACTGGAAAAAACAAGTAATTTGGACTCTTTAGTAAAACAAATATTGATGTCCACTCAGCCAAACAACGTATCCAAATCAGAGATGTGTTATTTTTTTGTATTAACATGCAGCCCTTGACGTCCAAAAACCTGTCACATTAATATTCTGTTTAATTTAAATTTACATTTCACCATATAATAGTCATAATAACTTTGTAACATACTGTAATTTACAATAAATATAAGCTATAAATTTAGTAGTTTCAACGTAAAGTTAATGCATGTTATGCAACACGTAACCAAACTACAACAATTTCTTGTTGTGTCTGACAAACAGATCATACGTTACACCTGTGGTTACACTAATTATTCCAAATCAGAATTAAGGAAAATTTCATTTTTGCTAGCTAATTCTGGAACTTGAATAATCACATAATAATTGAGGAGACTGACACATTTCAGACAACTAACATGAACAACCTTCTTCTTTTCTTAACATCTGAATTTTTGATGTGCTCACTGATTCAATAAATGATTACAATTTACATGACCTGTACTTTAATACATTCAAAATCAAAACACAAATTCTTGTGCAACAAGAAATTATATTTTATTTTTAATATGTTTGCGAAGCAAAAACTTCAGCCATTTCAACCTTCATATGGCAGTACATCAGATCAGGCAAGTCTAAAAATTCTTTACAAATATAAATTTAAAAACTCTTCAATTATATGACTGTTTTGCTATAATTTTGGAAACTTTGTTATTAAATACAACATGCATAATATCATGGTCTTACTGCCAAAAGATCAGCTCAATCACTGGCTTAAGCAAAACAGATCACTGTCAGAAACAATGATATTGGTTGTTTTTTTTTCTTGATAAATTTATACTTGAAACAGACAGACCTTCGATTTTCATTAAAAGCTAGAATGTTACAGCAAACATTCATGTTATGCTGTAAGCAAATACATCAAATAAACTTGTCTATTTTACTTATTTTTTTCCAAGCATATAACCTCTTTTCTTTGACTTCAGCCAAGCAAAATTTTCACTTAAAAAAATAGTATCAGAGATGCACGTACCCTGCAGCCCGGGGTAATAGTTTTCAAAACCATGAGATACAGAAGTGACATAGTTCAAAGATCAGGATACTTTCAAAGTAAACAGTGTCAGTTTTGTCAGGTTAAAATAATATTTAAGTAGAGAAAATAATGTTTAAGAGAGACCAAATGTACGTAAAGAAGAAATATTAAAATTGCAATTCAATACTAAGATGATGCCATTAATCTGTAAACTAAAAATCATAAATCTGTAAAATTTATTAATTGAAGTATAGCTGCCACTGGAAATAGCATAATTAAGTAAAAATATATATCATAATCAGCTGCAACAATCTCCAGATCTTTGTGATAAGAAAAATATGTCTCAAATATGAGGGGTCAACACACTTTGGCAGAGCAACTTTTGCACACCTACAAACCCCAAGTATCAACCATCTACACCTTACAGATTCCAAGATATAGCCTGGGTCGCGGTAACTACAGTAAGGTCAAATCAATGTCACACATTGACACTGCACACCTACAACCCCTAACCAATGTCTCTACCAAGTATCAACTTCCTACTAGTATAGGGATCGAGAGCCATGCTGAGGATCGATATCGAATGAAAATTTAGGGTTATGGATCGATCGATATTTCAATATCGGGACCGTTAACGTAAGCCGTGGGCGATAATAGAGGTTCTTTAAAAACGTGTACATATAAATTCACGAAATTATCAAAAAATACTACTTATGCACCAAAAATATATTTCTGCAATATAAAATTAAATAAAATGAACAAAACATACATTTAACACGAGTTTTCATGCTTTCCTGTCTACTAGCTGTCAGGTTTTGTATCTCTTCCGTGAAACAGGAAGTAGGTCACTGGCAATGGAAACAAAGATGGCGCCAGACTTGACCCCATTTAGTTTCAGTTGTAAATGTGCTTTTTAAAGATTTTATACAATAAATATGCATTTAAGCAGTAAAATTACCATTTTTTTAATTTTTGTCTGTTTGGTGTATGTTATTTCGATATTGAAATGCTGGTAGTATGTGTCGATATCGGCAGTTCTGTGGGATGATCGATCGATATTGAAATATCGAGCATCAATCCCTATACTACTTCCTACACCTTACGGTTTATAAGATATAGCCTGGATAAGATTTTCAAACTCAAGGTCACTACGGCAAGGTCAAATCAAGGTCAAACCATGACATTGCACACCTGCACCCCCCAACCAATGTCCCTACCATGGATCAAGTGCCTACACCTTTCAGTTTCTGAGATACAGCTTGGACAAACTTTTCCCTGGCTGCCCATTCACCTATCCGACACCATGGGTGAAAACAATACCCTGACAGCCCTTAAGAGCTGTGGGGTAATAAAACAACTCAATGATTTCCTCATTTACACAGTATAAAAGAAAGAAACATTTCAGTGGCTGTAAGAAACATAATATGAAGTTACTTTTAAACAACAATGAATGAAAAACAAATACATCAACCTATGATAACAAAAGTAGACAAATTATTGGAAAACCGAAGGAATCTTACTTTAATATATAATAAAGACCTATAACCATAGTCCACATTATTGCAAAGATGTTTGATAACAACGATATTGCAATTCAAATATGACACAAACATTTACAATGAAAAAAAAAACAAAAAAAACACTGGCTGTCTATAAATTATAGCACTTTCTGGTAGTAATTTGGTTCTTGCATATAACAAAATATCTAATATGATTACTTAAAAAATACAAAAAAATATCAAGAATTTAATACTTTTGTCACACTGTCACTTAACTTTATTAAGAGAATCACCGATCGGAACCCAGTATTAGCAAATAAATTAGTTCATACTTTATCCCTTTTTTCTGTTATGTTGAATGCCACATATCTTACATCTGGATGGGGACATGGAACACGGCACTTGACAAGATACCGGTACACAAGTTCCTCAGATCAAGTAATATATCATTACCATGTACACCAAAAAAACATGGATTACATTTCCAACCAGATGATAAAAATAAATTTTGGTCTTTACAACAGAGTGGTTGACAAGAAAGGTATACTACAGCACCAACTTTTATGCAAATTAGGCTTTTCAGTCAACTGAGATTTAAAAGAGAATATTTTCTGCTCTCTTATGGCTGTATTGTTATACTTCTTAGGTCAGATCATATGATACAAATATTAAACCAATTAAAACCAAAGCAACATGCCTGTCTCAACTTAATCTATTTTGGTCACATCTTTTAAGTACCTTGGAATATACATATACTGGTTGCGACATTATTCAATTTAATGAATGGCTAGTTTTTTTAACCTTCACATTATATTTAATACAACAAGCTCAATACCAGCTGTCTGCTGTTACTCTCTTTGTGACTTGTAAAATTAGAGAGGTTTAGTGTTACGTTTTGGCCATCAAAACCTTAAACGCAAACGTATTTACGTCAGCATTAGATGTGTATCAGATGACTTTTAAGGTTTGGGGGGACAATTATGTTACGTTTTATACGTAAAGGCTGGCTTATTTACGTTCACTCACCCCTATCTATTTTATTTAACAAGAGGAGAGTGCCCGTGAATGGGCACTGTGTCAGCTGACTGAGTGTTTTTGATTTGTGAAGGTGATTATAGGACAGAATAATTATCAGGAAAAGGGCTGTACAGAAATACAGTAAATGGTAACTGAACAGCAAGTTCGAAAGAAATTCCGAAGCTGACAGAAGAAAAGGATAAAAAAGTTGTGCCCTGTAAATGGTATTATGAAGGAAAATAACAAGGTAATTGTTTAAGTGTAAAAAATAGGTTAAAACATATTTAAAGAAATACTACAAATGCAATATCCTCGTTCAACCTTGAAGAAGGGGTCCAAGGTCAAATCTAACCACACAAATACATTCCCAGCCCATGATTTCCTATGGTTTACCATTCCAAACCTCTAGGACCAATTATAAATGAGTTATAAGCACTTTTAAGCTTGGCTGTCCTCATTTGACCTTGAAGGAGGGGTCCAAAGGTCAAATCTGACCATACCAAAAGATTCCGAGCCAATGATTTCCTATGGGATGGTTTACCATCCCAAATCTCTGTCACCAATAATAAGCGAGTTGTAGGCACTTTCAATTTTCGCTATCCTCATTTGACCTTGAAGGAGGGTTCCAAGGTCAAATCGGAGCATATCAACAGATTCACAGCCCATGATTTCCTGTCTGTTTACCATCCCAAACCTCTGGGACCAATAATAAGCAAGTTATAAGCACTTTTAAGTTTGGCTATCCTTGTTTGACCTTGAAGGAGGGGTCATTGAAGGTCAAATCTGACCACACCAAAAGATTCCCACCCCATGATTTCCTACAGGTTGGTTTATCATCCCAAACCTCTAGGATCAATAATAAGGGAGATATAAGCACTTTTCATGACTGAAAAAAAACACCTGTGGCGGCCATCTTGTTTCTCAAAATGAGGCCAAAAATATTCCCAGACAACATTTTATGGTTATTAATATATACTGCAAACTTAAGAAAGCTAGCTATAATATTTTTTTTCATCAGAGCAGTAATGGTGAAATCTCTCTCTACACACTGCGGCTATCCAGTGGATACAATGATTTACTCAACAGTGAGAACCTGAAAGTAGCTATTGCTCAGCTATGCCATGACATAGAGGTCTGCAATTTCACTATGTTATAGCTGACCAAAAATTCTGTGAATAACATATTTAACAAATTACTCTAAATGTAATAGTTTTCAAGTTACAACTGATTTACTCAACAGTGAGAACCTCAAAGGAACTATTACTCAGCTATGCAATGAGCTACATGTCTGAAATTTTACTATGTTATAGCTAACCCAAAAGTAGGTGAACAACATATTTAAGCAAACTACTGTAAATGCAATAGTTTTCAAGCTACAACTGATTTACTCAATAGTGAGAACCTGAAAATAGCTATTGCTCCGCTATGCCATGAGCTATAGGTCTGTAATTTCACTATGTTATAGCTGACCCAAAAGTAAGTGAACAATATATTTTAACAAAATACTCCAAATGCAATATTTTTCAAGTTATAGCTGATTTACTCAACAGTCAGTACCTGAGAATAGCTATTGCTCAGTTGTGCCATGAGCTATAGGTCTATAATTTCACTATGTTATAGCTGACCCAAAAGTAGCTGAATAACATATTTGCACAAATTTCTGTAAATGCAATAGTTTTCCAATTATAACTGATTTACTCAACAGTGAGAACTTCAAAGTAGCTATTACTCAGCTATGCAATGAGCCACAGGTCTGAAACTTCACTATGTTATAGCTGACCCCAAAATAGGTGAATAACATATTGAAACAAAAATACTCTAAATGCAATAGTTTTCAAGTTATAAGTGATTTACTCAACAGTGATAACCTAAAAGTAGCTATTACTCAGCTATGCCATGAGCTACAGGTCTGAAATTTTACTATGTTATAGCTGGCCCAAAAGTAGCTGAATAACATATTTATACGAAATTCTCTAAATGCAATAGTTTTTAAGTTACAAGTGATTTTACTCATGATGGAAGTTACTGAAAAGCCCAAAAGTAGCTATTACTCACTTAGCTATTGAGACAGACACCCAACTTACTCACCATATTGTAGCCATGAAAAAAGTAGCTGAATAACATATTTTAACAAAATGATCTAAATGCAACACTTTTCAAGTTACAAGTGATTTACTCAACAGTGATAACCTAAAAGTAGCTATTACTCAGCTATGCCATGAGCTACAGGTCTGAAATTTCACTATGTTATAGCTGGCCCAAAAGTAGCTGAATAACATATTTATACGAAATTCTCTAAATGCAATAGTTTTTAAGTTACAAGTGATTTTACTCATAATGGAAGTTACTGAAAAGCCCAAAAGTAGCTATTACTCACTTAGCTATTGAGACAGACACCCAACTTACTCACCATATTGTCGCTATGAAAAAAGTAGCTGAACAACATATTTTCACAAAATGCTGTAAATGCAACACTTTTGAAGTTATAAGTGATTTAGTGCATGATTTCATGAATTTTAATGCATTAAAAATTATTAAAAAAATTTATTAAAAAAAAAGTAAGAGAGATCCAGGTCTCATACTCACACAAGAGAATCTACCTCTGGCCTAGTACATATATGCAAGATATGAGAGAAATCCCTGCAATAGTCACTGAGAAAATTGTGATAAAAAGTTGAAATTTTCACACTTTTGGTGGGGGTACCCCCCTTGTAATGTCTCTAGCAAACAGACGAACAGACAGATTTGCATGCCTTGAACAATTTTTCATCCTCGATAGATAAGGTATCTTTAAACAGCATGTCTCTAGGCCTTGTAGTTTTGGAGAAGAAGTTGTTCACGCGGACGCGGACGCCCACGCCGCAGAGTGATGACAATGTCAGCTGACATAAAAACTACACACTACAAATAAATATGTCACAACCCCATAGGTAGATAAATATGTACACCACATTTTGGTCAGGTTTCAGTTCATTATATTTTCCCATATGAATACCAGATGTCTGTTTACAAACGATGCTTCTTTTTTATCACATCAAAGAAACTACACTGACCTGCACTCTTTCATATGGACGTATTGCTAAACCCTTATTTAACAAACGTATCCTCTTCAAACTTAACGTATCTCTTATGGAAATTATTTTACGTTAGGTAGCTGCCAAACGCATCACTAAACCTCTCTAATATCAGTTTCATATATTTGAACTGACAAATGCATGTATTTCTACCTTAAATACAAACACGTCAGCATAATTAATGTTGCAAACAACAAGGGTGCACAGTGCTTCCTTTTAGCATTTGGCATTTCATTAGCTTTATATTTTAGATTTAGAACCACTGCAAAAAGAAGCTATTTCACAATGACTTGGTAAAAAATTGCAAATTGAATTTCAGAGATACTATAACCTTTAGTATGCCCAAGGCTAAAATGCAAATTCCAGATATTTCCTACTTGTATGCCAACTGTACTTTCATCTATTTTTCAGGTTAAAATTGAAAACATCGTATTTCTTGGGTACCAACTTCCTCTACTTGTACAACTAAAAGATCGATTGGGAAGTACTACATAGAAATGAAAGCTTTTTGACACCTGTAGATACGAAAAGGTATTTTAAATGTTGTGTTTTGTGATGACTTTTTATGAGCAGTGATATAGCGTTTTCTGAGAAAACCACATAAGTTGCATGAACTGTCAAACAGATACCAATTATTTGAACATTCAACAAACACCAGAATTAAATATTCCAATTGTGATTTTTCTGTTCATATTCAGCATTAACTTCCACACTTTCAAACTATTCACCAAAATCATAAAAAATAACAAAGTGCATGACTTTCAATCCCTTGCAAGCTAGCCCCCAGAGAGACTACTTTTTGAGTACATTAACAAATTTACAGTAACTTCAGTTCAAACAAAATGAACAAACATAATTTATACAACAAAGCCTTTGCTCAAATTATAATAGATTCACTGGTTTTCTTTCTTACTGCAACAATTGCAACAATAAATACATTTATACAATTCTTACACTCAAGAGAGAAACACATCCTAGACTGCTAGCTGCAAAGCTAACCAATGAACATTTCCTTATTGGCATTAATTTTAATATATCACACAGTCAAAGATATATAAATTTTTTCAGCCCCTATGAAATATCGGGTAATATATCTTCGTTTTGATCTAGGACAACATAAGGCAGAATATGTAGCATGTCCCCATCATATGAAGGCATTGAATAGGTAGCTGTCCACTTGTGCCACTCATTTTGAGTGTTGAAGAGACCATTGACTCCTGGCCACTGCTGCCTGTGCAACCTGTCAACAGATTCCTCATTTACTTCAATAGGATCCTCTGCTGTGTAACTTAAACTGTTCCAATCAATACTGTCCTCATCAAAAGGGGGTAGTAAGGTCAACAGATCTGTTGTGGCAGAACATACATCAGCTTTTGTAGAATCATGTTGAACTCTACCTGTTTCGTTGTGACCATCTGTCTGGTCCAAGGACTTAGAATTGATTAAACCCAAGAGCTGAGAGGTTGCATCATCCTTGGATGAACTGAAATAAGACGAATGGCCACTGGGGTCCCCATGAGACATGCTTAAAGTTTCTGGTGGGCGTTCACCTGTTGATACTGCACTTGGAGATTCAGCATCTACCCTGGACATATCAAGGGTGCGTACTAGGTTACTATTATTACAGCTGCTGAGATCAGAGTCTGATGTCTGTGGAGGTATTGCAGATTCTAGAAACTTGTGAACCATCTCATTCTTAGTTGCACTCAAGACTGTGTCACTTGTTTCGGGTGGAGCAAGAGTCTTTGGTTTTCGCCTTGCCCGTGGTTTCGCAGCCACTGGCACAATAGGCGTATCTTCATCTTTTTCTTTGTCAATTTGATTCAGAGCTATTCGTTTAACAGCAACACTGTCTGTAACATTAAGGCTACCACCTCGAGCAAGCTCTGCAACGATTTCTGCAGTGGTTTTGACACGTGGTGTTCGTACAGAGGGAATTGAATTATTTCTCTCAGAGGTTTCAGAATGTAAGGAACTCGTTGAATTGGTACGATTGAAAGAACTTGAAGAAAGTTTATGTTGAAAAGTATTATTCAAACTACTGTCAGTGGAAACTTTAGTCTCGCACTTATGACTAGTATCTTTTTGTTTAGGAGTACTGGTTAAGATTCCATTAATCACAGTATTTTGCTTGCAATTGAAACTAGCAGAATCACAGGCGTTACCGGATGAATGCTTTTTCTCAGGAATTCCACTCTCTGTACTCCCATTCTTCCTCTTTCTTATATTTGCCACATTTGTCTTTGAAATTGTGTCCTGATTACCAGTTGGTGTTCCAGGCCTTCCTTTCAGACTCAAGTTATGGCCATTATGGATCTTTGGCATATCTTGAAATCCAGTTGTGTTGGCACTGTTATTGGTATTTACAGTATGCAGAGCTGGGCTACTGGGAGCTAGGCCAGGAGTGACCGGTCTGTAGCCTGATTTGGGAGATAGCCGGTTATTAATACCTGTTCCGTGTACTTGTAAGCATGGTGAGTTACTTGAAGCAATACTGGATGGGGTGTCTGGTCGACTGTGGGGGCTGCAAGGCTTTGATCCTACTTTCAATAAATGCGTACTGGAACCATGTTTCCCAAATTTGTCACCATTGAACGGACTTGGTGAAGGAGTTGGGGTCTGTGGCATAACGGTAGCTTGCCATCGCCTAACAAGATTTTTAGCTCTTTTAGCCAAATCTTTATTTGTGGTTTTCTTACGCATATCATTGACATATTTACCCAATCTGGTTTCCTGAAAAGAAAAAGTGTACAGATTTTGGATAATGATGTAACGTATACAATCTGCTCTTTTGAGGCTTAAAAACTGGAAATGCAAAAGAGACTTGGTTGTACTTTAATATCACAAATAGTAATCAAACACTTAAAAACATTCCGATTATTACATACAACAGGAGGTTTAACTTTTACCTCAAAAAAGATAAATCTTATTTTCATATTTAGAGCAAAATTTTTGAACATATTCTGTCAAAATCCACTTACCTCCAACAGATCTCTTGTGACCTGTAATTTCTCCAATGAGGAGAATACCTCCAACAATGTTGGCATGTCAACAACCTGTAAATGATAAATTACTCCAATGTCAAATATATAGTCAAACATATTACTAACAAGCATTCTGACGCATGCAATTATCTCCCGCCGTAAAAATTAAATGTACTAAAGCTAGTGTAATATAGCTTTTCTTGTGAGACGGAGGCACATGTAGAAGTAACAACTAGAAATAGGATGCATTGGCATGCTTAATGTCCACCCAAAGGGAAGCACGAGTTTTGCTCTAAAACTTCGACAAAATTGGCAAGAGTAGATTGCTGAGATACCCTGTGAATCGAAAATTTTGACGAAATTGCTCTATCTCACACGATTAAGGAGATAGAAGCAAATTTGTGTCTGCATTTTTGGCAAAAATGCAAAATGGCCGTCATTTTTAAGGGGATGAAAATTTTTGGAATATTACAGAGTAATTTGCTGAGATACCCTGTGGGTCGAAAATTTCGACGAAATCGCTCTCTCTCACACAGTTAAGGAGATAGAAGCAAATTTGTGTTTTGCATTTTTGGCGAAAATGTGAAAATTCAAAAATGGCTGTCATTTCTAAGGGGATGACAATTTATGGAAAATTATAGAGTAGTTTGCCGAAATACCCCGTGAGTTGAAAAATTTGTCGAAATTGCTCTATCTCGCACGGTTAAGGAGATAGAAGCCAATTTGTGTTTTTTCCATTTTTGGCAAAAATTCAAAATGGCCGCCATTTTTGGGGAGCGGATTTTTTTTTTTGAAAATTGCCAATAGTACATTGCTTAGATACCCTGTGGGTCGAATATTTCGATGAAATATCTTGCACGGTTAAGGAGATAGAAGCAAATTGGTGTTTTTGCATTTTTGGCAAAAATTTGAAAATTCAAAATATTCGCCATTTTTGGGGAGAAGAAATTTTTTTGAAAATTGCCAATAGTAACATTGCTAAAATACTCTGTGGGTCGAATCTTTCGACGAAATCGCTCTATCTCGCACGGTTAAGGAGATAGAAGCAAATTTGCAAATTTAATAAGTAAATTAAATTAAGTTAATACCCTATCCAATGAACAATTGCTTTACCAGTTGGCACGACCGGTCCCGCTAAATGCCATAAAAAGGCGTTCTGTATATACTACCAGCAGGACCGGTCACGGAGTGTGCATTCACCAGGTGGCGCATCGTAGTTCCTTCCTGTCTAGATGTCATGATGTCATAGCATCTTTTTCATGTCTAGTCTTATTAAGACCCCTAATTTGCTCTCTGGATGGGACCAGGTTCCCCTTGCAGTGCACTCGTTTAAGTGAGCGCCCCACCCTTCTTTTGATGCATCTGAAAATATCTGCAGAGCATGTTTTAGTGGGTGTAATGGTTGATCTGGTAGCACATTGCTTTCCTCCAGCCACCACCTTAAGTGGGGGTGGAACCTCCTTTTCTAGTGATTCTGGTACCCTCCAGTTGTTTTTCAAGTGCCACTGTATGGGTCTCATACGAAGTCGACCTAGGTCAGGTGGACTTGCTTTTCTGTGGCTGTCAGAAGCCCTATGAGGGATGTGAACTGCTGGACCAGACACACCGGACTGGACAAAATGTTATGAATTTTGTCTATCAAGTCCGCCAACGCTCTGGTGTGGGTCTGACTTTGCCCTCTTTCAAGTCGAACTAGTAACCTACAAAGTGGAAAACCTGTTTTGGATCCAGTTCTGACTTTTCCTTGTTCACCAGCCAACCTAGTTCTCAACAGAGAGCTACCAAGGTTGGTGTATGCTGAAGCCAAATTTGGTGGGTACTGGTGGTTTCTTACACCCCTCTGTAAAGTCATCAGTTTAACCTCTTTGACCACTGTGAACTCCATTGGTGCTGTGGAAAGGCCAAAGGGTAGGGCTTTGAACTGGTAGGACGGACCCTGGATGTAACAACGCATGTACTTCCTGGACTGACTGTGAATTGGTATGTGGAAGTATGCATCCTTGAAGTCTATGGAAGTGACCCACTCCCCTGCCTGTAGGGAGGGTCTTATTGTCTCTGGGGTCTCCATTTTGAACGACTCTGTGTTTAGAAAGGTGTTCAAGGTGCTCAGGTGTAAAATAGGTCTCCACCGGTTGTTGGGTTTGGGTACCAAAAATAGCCGGTTGTAAAACCCCAGTGAGTTTTGGTTTGCTACCGGTTCTACTGCATTTTTGTTCACCAGCTGATACAGTGCCTCCAAAAGGTGGGATTGTTTTTGTGGGTTGACATATTTGCTTATGACAGTTGGTGATCTGGTTAAATTGGATATGAACCGGAAGGGGAGGGTGTAGCCCTCCCTGAGTGCTGTTACTACCTTTGGACTCGAACCCAGGGCTTCCCATTTCTCCCAAAACTGGTGCAGCCTTGCCCCTACAGGTGGATCTACAGCAACAGTTGGTTCACTTGTGACATAATTTGCTGAGCTCACGTGACCTACACAGGTAATATCTTTCACATATTTTCTTTCTGTGTAATTGTGACAATAATTGGGATTTACGTCTTTCTTTTGTGGCAACCCGGTGACAAAATAAAGATTTGCAACACAAGCGTTTACAGGTAAATTTACAGTCTTGCTCTTGTTGATCAAGTCCCTGCTTCTGGCCATCACTACTGAAGGGTTAAGACACTCCTTGCCGGGCACACAAGCAAAGTCCTTCAGCACAGTAACATAATTTACACAGTAATTGTCATTTACGCTGTATAGAACCCTTGGCCGGTTTCTGTGAGAAAGAGGTAGGTTTGCCATGACCTTTCTTTCCCTGCTGGCGCTCTCTCATCTGCTTCCAAGCTGGGATAGACGACTTCCGGTCTTGTTAATGAGACTGCTCGTCATTGGAAGCATATGGATGGAAACAACCGGGTTTCCTGTTTGACTGGCTAGACGAACGCCTCTCTTCACTTCTGGCCACTTCCTCTTCAGCCTTATTGAGAAGCTGGTCCGGGTGACTGCAAATGAATGGGAGCAGTACACAGTGCAGTGAGTGTGTCCTGTTTTACACCTGCGTGTAAATACTCCACGTAACTGTCTCTTCACACAAGGGTGAAGTTTGCCATGCTTATAAAAACGCCCTCAGGTAAGTCCTGCATTGTCTGACTGACCGGTGGAAAGTCACCAAATACTGGGTAGCAGTCAACACAGCTCCATCACCAGTGGTCTGAACAAGACTGGAACAGGCGCCCCCAACAGTCACACCAGAGGACAAGCCACTAGTGTAGGTTCCAGGATCAAAAAAGGGCTGATCACTGGTAACCACTGAAGGGGGGTTCCTCACAGGCTCAACAGGAACAGCAAACGTCTTGGACAGCAACCTAGCCTCCAGCCTGGAAAAATGTTCTGTCCACTTCTCATCTAGGTCCTTCAGTTCATCAGACCTGGGTTTGCAGCTGGATTTCTTCTTACTGCTGGGGTTGGGCGACTCATCAGTTCTTTTCTTCTTGCCAGCAGGGGTTCCAGACTTCTCAACAGCCTTCTCTCCATCCACCCGTCCCAACACACTAACTTGTGAAGGGTCCACGAGAGTGGGGGTGGGGGAGGCGGAAACCATCTTCTTGTCCCTGTTCTTTCCGTCTCTGTAGGTGGGGGTTGAAAGTAGTTGGATCTGCTCTGGAGTTAAAGCCTTGCAGATAGGACAAGCTTTCTTGAGAACATACGGATCGTCTCCAACCCCTTTGTCTCTACACATCGCGCACTTGAGGTGGCCATCAAACACAACCATAACGTGGCCACAAGTGCCTCTCTTCTGTCCAGGGGAAGATATAATGATCAGTACTTCAGTAGAAGTACGTAGAAATTAATAAAAAGTTCACTAAATAGATGAGTTCGTGTAAAACTTCAAAAATGTTTCTCTGTAGAAAACATGTCTGCACACTCCACGCGCCAAACAAAAAAAGATGCTATGACAGGAAGGAAGTACGATGCGCCACCTAGCGAATGCACACGCCGTGACCGGTCCTGCCGGTAGTATATACAAGTCGTCTTTTTCTGGAGTTTGGCGGGACCGGTCGCGCCGACCGCTAAAGCAATTGTCTATTGGATAGGATGTATTAACACAATAAAATTGTGCTGTTCCATTTTTGGCAAAAATTCGAAAATTCAAAATGGCCGCCATTTTTGGAGAGAAGAAACTTTTTTGAAAATTGTCAATACTACATTTCTTAAGACACCTCATGGGTCGAAAATTTCGACGAAATCACTCTATCTCGCACGGTTAAGAAGATAGAAGCAAATTTGTGTTTTTCCATTTTTGGCAAAAATTCAAAATGGCCACCACTTTTGGGGAGAGTAAAATTTTTTTAAAAATTGCCAATGCTACATTGATTAGATACCCTGTGGGTCGAAAATTTAGACAAAATCACTCTATCTCGCACGGTTTAGGAGATAGACATATTTATGTTTTTTGCTATGTAGCTATTACTCAGGAGATTAAAGCTATTACCATCAACAACAATACCAAGCAAGCAATTGACACTATAAACCTTCACACCAAATTTTAAAAAGATGAGTTAAATATGTTTCCTTTAAAAGAGTGAAAACAGAAAAGGAATTCAGAGTAGGCTCAAAGTAGCAACTTCCTACACCTTACGGTCTCCGAGATATAGCCCAGACAAGATTTTATAGGTCAAGGTCACTACAAGGTAAAATCAAGGTCACACCATGACGTTACACACCTACACCCCCTAACTAATGTTCCTACTAAGTATCAATTTCCTACACCTTACAGTTTCTCAGAAACAGTCCAGACTAACTTTTTCTCAACGTCCGCCGGCCATCCAGACGCCATTGTTGAAAACAATACCCCAACACCCCTGTGAGCTGTGGGGTAAAAAAATCTGTAACATTTAAATGCTAAGGCCAAGTTCAAGAATACAAGTATCCAGCTTCTCCCATTCTACTCATTTTTTTTTAAAATTACAATCAAGCAGTGTTAAAATAAGCCCATTTGTTTTCTGTAGTAGTTGTATGTAAGATATCCTTTAATAATGCCTTTTGCTTATGGTGCTTTGCATCATACTACATGTATTACGCAATACAACTTTAACTGTTTCCGACTCAACAGTATTACGGAAGTTTCACTGGGGCTGACCCTAACCGACCCTATCTTGATCAAGATCCCGACTTGACTTGGGGTAGAGATGTCTTTCTCTGTGACCAGCCAGGTAGGACAAACCGTAAAGCCCAACCAACAAGTCGTATCAGGTCACAACTTCTGTAGTGACAAATTGAAAAGACCTGAGCAATGTCCCGATCCACCAAAAGTTTACAAAACTTTTTCAAAGTTTTTTTTTTTTTAATTTTCTGACAAGTGACAAAATCTTTTTGTAACTTTCAAAGTTTCTCAAAGGTCAAAGTTTTTTTTCAATTTTAGAAATTTCTCAAAGTTCAAACCCACTTAACATGTGTCAAAGTTACAGTAAGGACCAAGTGTTTTTTATTATTTTTTTTTTTTTTTTCAAATCTGAGAAATTTCTAAAAGGTCAAGATATTTTTAAAAATTTCCAAGTTTCTTAACATTAAAATGTATTCCTAAGTTTACAAGTCTTTTTCAAAGGTCAAAAGTTTTTAAATCCAAGTAAAGTTTCTTTCAAGCTTTTCATAACTTCAAATTTTCACTCACTCACTCATTCTGTTTATTGTGTTTTTGGGTCATGTGTCTCGTGTGTAGCGGGTGTAACGTTTTTTTTTGTATGGGACCAATCAGCTTATTGTTTTGGGCAGATGCAGGTGGTCCTGAGAAGAACCTATGAATCCGGACATTTTACAGCAGTGGTCCTGAAAAGGATCTTTTATAAGTAGACTATGGCGACTACTCCGGGGTTGGGGGTAGGGCTGGCTGATGAGGCTCTTGCTGTTGGGTGGTTGGAGGAGAGGCAGTGTATTGATGATGGCCACTTGTTGCTAACTGTTGAGGTGTATCCATCTGGTGGTAGCTCATGACTGACTGTATATTCCTGCAAAAGGTTAGAGAGGCCTAAAATGTTGTGTAAACTTTATTCTCCAGTGACAGAGGTTACAGAAGGTGAGTTACAACTCTTGCTAGGGCTGATGGTGAAATTTAGCTGTCCTGAGGTGCTGGGTTGTTGATCACCAACAACTAGGATTAAGTGTATGTACACATGTATGCGGCTTACGACACCCGACGGCCGATTTGCGACGGCGAATTTCTTTCTGACCTTCTCCATATTTTGTAAACATACATCTAAATTCACTTGCGATCCGATTTTTTCGGTCCCAGACCAAAAAAAAATTGCTGTCGCAAATCGGACGTCTGATGTCGCAAATCGGACTCGGACACATGTGAACAGCGAAACATAAATGAGAAGGTTTGGAAAATTCGCTGTCACAAATCAGCCGTCGGATGTCGTAAGCCGCATACATGTGTACGTAGACTTAGTCTGCTGTCCTCTGGGCTGTTGTCCTCTTGACACCACTTGGCTTTGTTGAACTACTTATCTGACCTGACTTGCTAGCATCTGGGTTTCTGGAATAGTTAAGATGTATTCCCTGGGAGTGGCTGCTGTGGCGGAGGAAAGATGTGAACTAAGTCTTCATCTGAGCAAATTGATCCAAGACCTGTTGGTCGACTGATGAAGGCTGGGACACTACTGGCTTCCTCCCTCTCCCTCTCCTCCCAGTTTTTTCTCTGCATCCTGCCTCGTTTCCTCTCCTCCCTCCTCCACCAGATGTCAGGAGCTGTATCCCCCAACTCAAAAGTTGTAGTGTCTGTGGGAACTTCTATCTGCCTCACATTCTTTCTGGCATTTTAAAGACCCATCTTACAAACCAAATCAAGGCAAAACACAAAAGCCTATCAGCTAGCCAGCAAAAGTTATCTCTGTGAACTAAATCCTATGTAAAAAAAAAAAAAAATCCTATCTCAACGTTACCAGTTGTAATCCGTCAGTGTTGAAAATCAAAATGATGCATTCCCTCATATCACATAACTGACACGCCCCGAGTAGGTGAAATGAAGCCGGCCTGTCCTACACATGTCCCAGCTTGTCCGTTGATGTAACTGCCTTGTCAGTTTCCTTTTACATCTTACCTTGATGTGTTCCTGGCTTCTCCCGCTGTGATGCAACCAACTCTGCGTCTAAAGACTTGAAGACTTTCCATCTTGACAGGAATTGACCAAGTCAGGTCTTGATTGCTTGTGACAGGCCGGTTTACATTCAAGTATATTTGGCATTGTTCTACAGCCTGGCATGGAGTAATGACGGGGTACTTAATATGACAGGCCAGCAAGTGCTTCCCAACAAGACGTTAACAGTACAGGACTGGTCTGGAAGTAACAACAGGCCATAGATAAGACGAGACGGTTTCTTCATTGGTGAAGCCAGGGTTGGGATCACGAGTCAAGGAGGATCGGACAAATTTAGATAATTTCTTACTTAAAAGGATCCAGTCAAGTGATAAATTTTTAAAAATATCAAACCCTCAAAAAATCCATGGTTACTGAAAATGGAACACCCCATCAGATCAAGACATTTTAACTTTCCCAAAGTAGGTGAAATGTAGCAGCGAGGAAAAGCCCATCCATTTTCTTGATTTGTAAATTATTCTTTGCACACTGGTGACTTTTGACTTCATTACACCTTTAGGCTCCAACAGAAAATTGGTATAAATTTAGATTATTTCTTACTTTAAAGGATGCAGTCAAGTGATAAACTTTACAAAATAGCAAATTTAACACTTCTTCCTCTGTATTTGGACGATTTTATCATGTAATTTTTTTTATTTCATTAATAAAACCAGTATAAACTTATGCAGGCTAATACCACAGTAGTTGTCCAACTTTTATTACTTATTAAATCATGCATGCAGTCAGTGCGAATTTATGCTGAGATACATTTTAACAATCACTGCTTTAAAACTGAAAACTAAATTGTACCGAAGAGTCTAAATTCCTAGATCATACCATGCATTACATCATTTGGGAAAGCCAAATTGTACATGAATATGAAAAACAAATGGTATAGCACCATAAATTTTCATAAGAAAAATGCAATACACACTACTCAACAAACATAACACATTGTAACTTCATTGTTTACATGTACTTTAAAATAATAATAAGAAGCAAAACACAACTGAAAATATGTTTAAACCAACTGTCATCATTTCATTTGTAAAAATGTTCTTCTACAGGGGAAATAATACCCTTTAAGTCGACTTGATCTGCAGGATTTAGAACGTGCCAAGTTGATTGTAATTTTAAAAATATATTGGGTTATACAGGTACTTAGAATTTTTCCAATTAACTGGTGCTGGATAAGGAATTAAGGTAAGGTGTTTACTTTAATTGGCAAAAGATATTTGCCACTGTGTACACTCAAAATCTGTATTCTGTACTTTAGATGTGAATTCTTATGTACCAAACAGCTGTTTACCAAAGACAGTAAAAAAGTCTGAGCATTGAAAAAGATCTGCAGCCCACAATTTTCAAAGGTTGATATAGATCCCAAACCTGTAATTTCCAATAAAAGAGAGGTATGAGCACTTTTAAATTTTGCAAAATGGGTACTTCCAACATTCTGTGGATGACCTGGAGAAAAGGGAATAAAGGTCCAGTTTCAGCATGCTTATTAGAGGACATGTATAACTCTTATCATAACATCCTAGAGATTTAACTTTCTACAGCTGAGACCCGGCTACAGTGTCAGTTCGATGGCCCTTGTGTACCCAAAAAGCCAAAAATCCTGTTATGTGCCCAGCCATTATGTAAATAGCACCGAATGTAATTTACTGACACCCCAGATCTGTATAGATATTTTTCAAACCATTTTTTACAAGTATCCAAAATTAGAATATTTTATTGAGCACTAAATAAAAGTACTTTAATCAATTTTAGGAGAAATGATACTCAAAACATTACTACATGGGTTAAACAAGGCTTATCCAAGGGACTTTCTTATTCTAGAGCTCTTGTAATTTTTTTTCTGAAAGACATACAGTAGCTACAGGGCTAATGAAGGCATCGAGCAGGTCTGACCATCTTGGAAACTAAACAAATCAATACAAATTGTCTATATTTTCAGATTAAAAGTCATTATATTCTCTATATTTTAGATTAAAAGTCATTATATTCTCTATATTTTCAGATTAAAAGTCACAAAATCATAAAAAACCGAAACCATTGGTAAACTGTAAACGTACCGAGTACAGCAAGCAGACTCTTGCCATTACAAGTACAGTGTCACGTTTTTTAAAAGCTCAAAATCACAACTATGCTGCAACTTTGTGTTCTTAAATTTGACGTGGATAGTCTGGAAGCATGGGGGGTGCGTTTTAACATTTCAGAATCTCTTATCATTATTTTTTAGGGGTACAACAGCCAACAAATCGGCAGTCAAACTGACGAAAGAATGAGGACGGTGGCTGCCTTTTATACAAAAGCCAGGCCTATCACAGCGCCACCTACATCTCCTGCCTGTTAACAACAAATCACCTCAGTAGCTAAAATGGCGACGTGCTGGAAAGAGCTATCGTCCATAAAAAATCTAGATACAATACAGCGCCTACTGGACTATTCACAATCAGAATAAACATTTCAGATGAATCTCTGGATCATAAATAGGGAATACACAAGAAACTGGTTCCGATATCCCGTGATTGACCTGTATTTCGATCACACTTTGAGGAATATCTCTTCACAAAAATCTTGACTTTTGTTTACCACCACCATCGCCCAATCAAACTGTGATTTTTTCACAATACCAAGCAAAACATCTTACATTATTGTCCTTGTCTAAAGCCTTGAGCAATCTGTCTTTCAGTTCTTGACCAGAGAACTGCATTTAGAAAGCTAGAACTGTTACAATAAAACTTTCAAGGGTTTCCGAGTGACTATTCCTCAGCCACCAGGATGGCGGACAACCCAGACATTGCAACTTCTGCAAGGCCTGCTGGGATAGCACCTGCTTATATACTAGTGGAGCACACATTGTGACGTCACAATGTATTGTTACACGTGACCCACTACATGTGGATTTTCTACCGTAAACTAAATAAAACAAGCGAATCCTTTGCCCGGAAAAAAAAACTATTGAGAGATGTCACAACTGTCAGGTGGAACAAGCTCTATTACGTTTTCAGAATTTTTGGTTTATGAACAACACTTAAAAGTATTGTCTTCGTTAGTGAATTTTTTGGTGAACCAAATAAAAATAGCAAACTTTTAGAAACTACAACAAATAATTTCCAATTTTGTTCCGACAAATATTATTAAAAAAACTTCCTAGTGGCATCTTCACTCATCCAAATATTCCATGAGTATAAAATCTTTACTGTTTTACTTTAAAGTAAAATGTACTATGTACACATCTGAAAGTATTTGTTTTTAATCTTTGATATCTCACAAATGAATTGGAGCCACATTGGCGCTATGGTGATACACTCACCTCCCAACTCTGAGATTAGAGTTCGAATCTCAGCCTAACCCCAAGTGGGAAAGCTAGTAGTTGCTTGCTGTTGATTGGCATTTTAGAGTACAACCTTGATAAAGTGATGAACAGGTTTTCTCTGCAATTCTAACTACCCATCGCAATATAACAGATAAGGTACTACAGATACACAAAACACTAAGTGAATAAAAATAAACTCACAAATAAATTAATTTGTTTACTTTTATAGTTTTAGTTTATGGTGTATAGTTAATTCAGATATCTGAAACCATGTTAAATTAGGAATTCTAGGAATAGTTTATGGTATAAGATAAGGCATATAAATTCAGGAAAAATATTTTCAAGATGTTGAAAGGTACCTTTGCCAGAATCTCACGTTCATCCAAAGCAACAAATATAATGTATCACCATATCAATACATTTTTTTTCTTTTTACAAATACATGCAAGTTTAAAATGTGTCTAGAAATAATGAAATCAAGAACATATGTGTTTTTAATCTATACATATAAACATTTCTGGATATATCTGGAAACAAATAATATTACTTTCCAAGGGCTTCCCAACAGAGTTTCTGATTCAACTGTTGTCTCTGTGGTTATGACCAGTGTCATGTGCATGCCTTGATGAATTTTGGAATATTGCTTATGGGTGTTGGATCCCAACTCAGGAGTCAGCCCATCTTGAGATGGGCTATAGCCCAACTTAGGATCCTAAGTTGGGTAGTTAAGTTGGATCTTAAGATGGGCTAGAACATATTAGCCCAACTTGAGATAATAAAATTCAAAAATTATTTTTATGCGGAATATAAAATTTACTATTTACAAGGGAATTATTTTTCATGAAAAAAATGATATTAACATTGATAAGTTTAACTGGCCGTTGTACAGATGTATTTTGCACTTCTTTTTTATTTTATATCAATATGTTTAACATATCTAACCTCAACAAAAAGTGTTTAATTGCAGAAACTAAAATGAATTTTGTTTCCTGAGCCTTCGAAGCATTAAAATATTCCTTTGATGTTGATTCAATTGTCTATCATTGGAATGATTTCCTAATTGGATTTGTGCCTATTGTTTCAACATTCTATTGGTGTTGATTTGTTTCACTTGGGGTGGGTGAAGTACACAATAGGAAATACCCCAAATCATAAAGTGAAACAAAAATCAACATCAAAGTAATCTCTCAATATAATGAGGCTTAATTCTATCAAACCAATAAGGGGGAGAGCCAAATATAGTGGGTGATTTTATGGGTGAGCCTGATTATATATTTTAAGTTTAACAACAAATTAATAAAATTACATTTTTATATTAATAAATAGCAATTAAACAGCATTTGTAAAGCGCTTTATCTTTGGAGCTCAGTTACATGAACTAATTTGAAAATGTAATTAAAGCCAAACAAGTTAATTTGATTAATTTAGTCAAACAACACACTGATGCATAAAATGAAAACAAATGAAACAAATCAAGTTGAAAGCAATGGTTCAACAATAGACACTTTATGACCTAATGATCCTCCTATTGTCAAATTAATTGAGACAGAGTCTTGGAACAATAAGGGGATTAAGATTAATCCTATCAATGCATTATGATGTAAATAAAAGAAGTAACATTTAAGTAGAAAAATAAGTAAATAATATCATTTAATTTCAAAAATAAAGACTATGTGTGCAAATTATAAGTTGGGCTAATAACTGTAACCAAATCTTAAGATGAGATAAACACAAAAAATCTAAAATTTAAGTATAAGTATTTAAATAAACTAGCACGGTTATATTAAATTTCATAATTAAAACTACCAATGGAGTATGACATAACAAATTAATATTAAACTAGCCGGTTAATATTAAATTTCAGCTTAAATCAGTCCTGAGTTTAGTTATCCTAAGTTGGGCTAATATGTTCTAGCCCATCTTAAGATAGGCTACCCAACTTAGGATACTAAGTTGGGCTATAACCCATCTTAAGATGGGCTGACTCCTAAGTTGGGCTCCAACATGGGCATTACACAGTAGAGACTGTCTGAATGATGATTAATCACTATAGAAATCTAGTGTTGAATATATGTCATTTTATTCAAGATTTCCAAGTGCAAAATAGCTTATACCAGGGACAGTGGATCCAGCATGCAATGTATTTTTGTGTCACGTCAGGACTAAATTCAAAGTGTCACCAACTCAATATGTTGTAAAATGGAGATACATATTCTATTCAAATATTTATAACACTTCCAGTTTAATTTTCTCCATCATTTGTGTATTTTTGTGTTGATTTACACATGTACCTATCCTGACAAATTTGGACAAAAGTGGACATCAAAACAAGCAGTTGAGAACACAATGTTGCTCATGAATATTCATGAGTTTCATTTCCTAGACATTCCATAAATATGAAGCACTAGATATAATATGCCACATTCTACAAGCAGCATTCATTGTAGTCCTTTAATTTAATTTGTTAGTTATTCTCAAAAAAGTATCTGCAGGTTTATTTATCAGTTTTTAAATTATCCAACATGCAAACAAATAAGAAAGATAATATATAAAAAAAATCTAAAAGACATATAAAGAAGCTAAGGGAGATATATACTGACCTTTGAACTTATTATTGAAGCCTTGGAATGAACTCTCTCAGTTTTCATACTAGTAACTAGGAAAATCTACCCTTGCACCATTAACTTGATAAGAGTTCTTGATCAAAGTTTTCTGGGTGAAAATTATTTACATTTTAAAAGTAAAAATTTGAGCCTTCAGAAATGCTAGACAGTGGGCCACACTCTTCTGAACTTGGAGAGAAAATAATATGAATATTGATTTATTCAGCACCTCACTGTGTGTGAATATATGTGTGTTAGTGATTGGCCTTACCCATGTCAAAATGTGATGGACAGATGTGCAGTCAAACTGACGGATGCAAAAACAGGACAATATTGATTTTATATGTTTGGCTCCATATATTGCAATATTTTGTTTATAGAAATGATCAAGTAATTCACATGGAAATCTTTGTTTAGTTGAATAACATATTAATACTTTGAATAGCACACTTGTAAAAATCGTAAGGATGATAACCGGGGGCTGTGATGAATTTACTGTAACTGACAGATGACTGGCTGTGGGTGTATTCAGTGTGAGTCAGATTCAAGAAGCATCTACAAAACTGCTAAATTGACAACCAAAAACAACCAAAATAAGGAAACCTCTTTCAACAGTCTGCACTCTGACGCAATGTCTCATCTGAAGCTTTATTTATTTGGTGTCTTTCACATCACACTTAGTACCTCATTGGTTATATTGTAGTTATAGTAGTGGAAATGGCAAAGGGAACCAGTACAAAGTTCATTAAGGTTCTGTACTATAAACAAACTACCAGCTTTCCCACATAAAGTCAAGCTGGAGTTTGAACTCTGGCCTCACAGGGGGGTGAGGAGAGTGTTGTTGTTAGGCGCCAACTCTTCTCAGGGAACAACTCGAGTTGTTCCTTGCACCAACTCGCGGGAACGAGTTGTGGCAAACATCTCGAGATGTGCGTGCCATCTTGAGTTTTGGCTGCATCAACTTAATCCCATAATGTCCAGTACTGGTCAGTAACCATATGGCTTCTGATTGGTCAATTATTGATCACAATTGTGGCTTCTATCTTAAGTTGTGGCTGTATCAACTTAATCCTCCATTGTTATTGACTAATTATTCACACCCACTTCTGGCTGGAAGTTGTTCAGTATACAAGTCAGGCTTCTAATAGAAATTAAGTCATTAGACATACTTTATCTCAGAAACTTAAACAACATGAAAATGAAAATAAGTTTATATGTTGTAAAAAAACACTAAAGGCATAGAAAAATGAGGAATGAAAGATAGCATTTAATTTGTAAGTTATACTTGGTGCACAGTATAATACAGTCCCTTCAATGAAATATAAATCAACTTATTTAAAATACCTAAAATAGTTGCTTTCAGTGTGCATCTTTATTTAGATAGGATACAATTTATTTTACTATAGTTGTATACAGATGTTTACTGGTATAGAATATAATATCATTTTAAGTAAAACAAAAGATAAATTGCACTGGTTTCAAATAATATATAAATGGATAAAATTTCTGAATCATTGTTAAGGTAACAATATAAAATTGCTTATGGGATTTGAGCAAATACAAAAGAACATCAAAACACATTATATTTCATTTCTGTGTGTATTAATTCAATAAAGTATTAATAAGTGTTTCAGTAGCTTATATCCCCAGTGATAATCATTTGACAAAACAATCTTGAACCTTATAGCAATTTAAAGGCTATCCAATTAAGGCAGTCACCCACTAGACTTCCTATTTATGTAAAAATTCAACATTACATAATCCTGGGACATGCAATTAAGAAAAATAAGTCAGAATATAATACAATAGCCACTGTACTTTACCACTTTTGATTGTCTATATATAATTTTCTTCTACAGAGATTAAGCTCTAGGAAAGTATGATTAGGTTGAATTATAGGGTAAAGTTGGTGCATCACCCACTCAAGATGTGGCAGTACATCTCGAGATGTTTGCCACATCTAGCCCCCATGAGTTGGCGCCAGGAACAACTCTAGTTGTTCCCTACCATGAGTTGGCGCTCAACATTATCACTACAATATTGTGGCCCCTAGGCTGATTTATTTATTTATTTGGGGTTTTACGTCGCTTTCAACACTGTACAGGTCATATCACGACGGGTAGTTGGAAGGGCAGAGGAAACCAGTACATATAGTTCGCTAGGGTTGTGTACTGTAAACTGCCGACCAACGGCAAGCAACTACCAGCTTTCCCACTAAAGGCCATCACGGGGATCGAACCCCGGCCTCAGAGGTGGGAGGCGAGAGTGTTACCACTCTGCCACCGTGGCCCCTAGGCTGAGGTTTACGTCATTTTCAATAGGAAAGGATGTGTCATGACAGACCCATATCATAATAACACGAAAAAATGACCAAAGTCATATAAAGAAATAGATGAAACACTTTGCTTTTGAAATTAAGGTTAATATTATTATTACTGGGTGTTTTTTTTAAGACAAAGTAAGTTTGCTGGGTTAAGCTTAAAATCATTCGGGTGAAGAACAACATTTAGTATGAATGTTCTTTCTCAATTTTCGCCCATGTAAACACTTGCGTTAAAGTTGACATTATGTCGTTTCTTATTGATGACATAAATGAACACTCGTGTATAACATTGCTCAGTGGTTAGGACCTATGTTCATTTATATGTTGCCAAGCATAGTGGGGATCGTCTGAGTGTGAAACTGGTCAACTCGGCCTCCGCAACTGAGTAGACGTGGCGCCCTCGGCTCTACTGCTACCCTTCATAAGACCGCAGGCATCAGTTGGCCGCCCTCACTACACCTTCACAGGGCTTTAACATAAGTGGCCTACTACACTCTGAAATCATGTATTATTGTTAAACTTATTATATGCAACAGTTTTCATTGGTGTACAATAGTGTTGGTATCGAATAATAAAATATATAGTGGTGGTGGACCAATTCACACCCACCCTCAATTTTCTTGAATATTTATAGTTTTTCATAGACATGGTGTTTACCACATCATAGATAATCATCAAATTGATCATATACATTTGTGATTTATTGTTTAACTGTGATTGCTTTACATAAATTTAGGGGTGGGCGTGAATTGGTACCCGGGCGTGAATTGGTCCACCACCACTATCGATATCAAACCATATTTTCGCCTTCTGTATTGATCGACATTGAAATATCGGATCATAGATGTTTTCCGAGAGAGACCTTCCAAACTTTTTCGCAACTTTTAGTAGTTTCCAGAAACGTAAACAAATATGCCATTTCCGCTTTAGCGGTAAGTGAAAGTTGACAAAAATGATATGAAAACTAAGATATTCCTCAATTTTTGTATTTTATTTAAATGGAAAATGACTTAATTGCATCTATTAAATAACATGTTCCGATATTGTACCCTACATTATCGATATCGGCATATTTAGCAAGAAATGATAAATATTTCAATATCGATAAACAATACCAACACTAGTGTACAATAACCTATTTGTCTTTCTGGAGCCTGTAGATGAGCCGCAGCCAACTTATGCCTGTGGCCAATTTATGCAGGGTAGCAGTACATTAATTTACTTGCATGCAGAGCCGTAGCACGGCCCAACATAAAACTGGAGATTTACTTCGATTACAGATACAGTAGAATCTCAATTATCCGGCCCTCTCTGATCTGAATCGCCGGATTAATCGATCTGAAACCTTGTCTCGCTACATTTAGTTTGATAGCACAGCCTAGCCCGAGCGATAATACAGCATTTTACACATTCTTGGAAACCATTATTCTAGTGCTTTATAAAATGCACTGTCCACAGAAACACCTAACTTCTTTGGTTTTTAATACCATTGTCTCAATTGGGGATGGATTAATTCATTTACATGACCCTGCTGCACAACTTCTTATGTGCACACCTTCTTATTAATGTACCAATCACTGAATGATTGGGTTTGCAGTTTATCATCTCCCAGAGTAGGTTGATTCACAGACTGATGTGTATTAAAGAAATAATGTGAACAATGCATTACCCAGCAGCGATGCAACTTTGAAATCAGGTTGAATCCAATGGTGAAATCTGGTTGAAATATATGTAGATTTTGCAAACCGTTCTTAGTTGGATCCAACAGTTGAAATCATGTTGAAGTCAACGGGTGAAGTAAGGTTGAAACCAATGGGTGAAATCTGGTTTTAATATGCATAGATTTTGCAAACTGTTTTATTTGGATCTAATGGTTGAAATCAACAGATGATATCAGGTTGAATACAAGGGTGAAATCTGGGTGAAATACATTTAGATTTTGCAAACCGTTTTTAGTTGGATCCAACAGGTGAAATTATGTTGAAATCAATGGGTGAAATCTGGTTGAAATACATGTAGATTTTGCAAACTGTTTTTATTTGAATCCAACCAGTAATATCAGGTTGAATCCAGTGGGTGAAATAATGTTGAAGTATGTTTTGAATTTGCAAATTATTCTCATTTTGATCCAATGTTTTAATCTATGTTACTCCAACACATGCAGATTTATTTTTTTATAGAAACATGACATTTATATACTTTTTATCTCTCGTTTAGTAACTCAAACTATTGGTTCTCTTGTGGCAAGCATAATTCTCATAATATCTCATCATAATATCAGTTCATAATATTGATTGAGCATGCAATTCAACTTCACTCAGTATATGGTTATATATTATGATCTCTTGTATTTTCCACCTAGACATCCATTATTTTATCTTTATATAATAGGATAATCCAAATTTAATCTGATGAATTCTAGGTAATATTTTTAAACAAATTAAATATTTGTGAAGTGACTTTCTCTGTGTCTATTTCATCCAGTCTAACTTGTTAAATATTATATTAAAAATAGACATTGCAATTAGAAAGAAACTCTTAAGTAAAATCACAATGTTTTGTTCCTGTCCCTCAAAATATTCATCTTTTGAATGTAGTTTGAAACACAACCAGGCTAAATGTGTGTAACTTCACCACACTGCTGCTCCAGTTTAATTCGTTTTTAACATTGACCACAAAAGAGTGGACCTAGTGAGACAAGCCCACACCATGCCATTGAGAAAGAGTAAACGCTTCCTATCGTGTGGTCCTGTCGGTAATTAAGCGTCCCGCAAGGAACGCTTGTTTGTGTATGGGAGACCTTCAGGCTCCGCCGGCTCCACATTTTGTTTTCCTTATAACTCTGTAACCGTTAGGCGGATTCTTTTCAAATTTGGCAGGTTTATGCAGTAGCCTTGGGGAAATTTTTTGAATATGCTGCAGTGACATTTCAACCAATCAGAGAGGTCACATGACCAAAAATGTTTTTTTTCAATGGGGAAGCTTGTCCGGATGATAACTTGAAAGGGATTTGATCAATTCACCTGAAACTTATCAAATACATTCATTCTATTAAAATCTGGAAATCATTAGATTTTGGCATTGATTGGTTAAGAAATGGCCGAGTAATTAATGATTAATTAATCATTATGAATTTTCCAAATAAGGAAAACACAAAAATACTTATAACTCGAAAACCGTGCCAGATAGAGCGATTTCGACAAAATTTTTGAACCTCGGGGTATCTCTGCAGAGTAGCTATCCCAATTTTGAAAAAAATTTTGTCTCGCCAAAAATGGCGGCCATTTTGAATTTTCGAATTTTTCGCAAAAATTGCAAAACATAAAAATGCTTATATCTCGAAAACCGTGCTAGATAGAGCGTTTTCGATGAAATTTTTGACCCACAGGGTATCTCTACAGAGTAGCCATGCCAATTTTCAAAAAAATTTTGACTCACCAAAAATGGCGGCCGTTTTGAATTTTCGAATTTTACGCAAAAATTGCAAAACACAAAAATGCTAATATCTCGAAAACTGTGCTAGATGGCGAATTATCTCTTAAAAGTATTGCAGATAGCCAATTTTTCTCAAATAATTCATTCACCTACTTTTGGAAGAGCTTTCACATGGTGAAGTTTCAGACCCATAGCTAATTACTCACCTACTCAAAATGAGTAAATGCTAATTATCTCTAAAAGTATTGCAGATACCCAATTTTTCTCAAATAACTCATTCATCTACTTTTGGGAGAGCTTTCACTTGGTGAAGTTTCAGACCTGTAGCTAATTATTCACCTACTCAAAATGAGTAAATGCTAATTATCTGTAAAAGTATTGCGGATACCCAATTTTTATCAAATAACTCATTCATCTACTTTTGGGAGAGCTTTCACATGGTGAAGTTTCAGACCCGTCGGTAATTACTCACCTACTCAAAATGAGTAAATGCGAATTAGCTCTAAAAGTATTGCAGATAGCCAATTTTTCTCAAATAACTCATTCATCTACTTTTGGGAGAGCTTTCACTTGGTGAAGTTTCAGACCCATACGTAATTACTCACCTACTCAAAATGAGTAAATGCTAATTACCTCTAAAAGTATTGCAGATGCCCAATTTTTATCAAATAACTTATTCATCTACTTTTGGGAGAGCTTTCGTATGGTGAAGTTCCAGACCCGTAGGTAATTACTCACCTACTCAAAATGAGTAAATGCGAATTATCTCTAGAAGTATTGCAGATAGCCAATTTCTCTCAAATAACTCATTCATCTACTTTTGCAAGAGCTTTCACATGGTGAAGTTTCAGACCCGTAGATATTTACTCACCTACTCAAAATGAGTAAATGCGAATTATCTCATAAAAGTATAGCAGATAGCCAATTTTTATCAAATAAATGATTCACCTACTTTTGCAAGAGCTTTCACATGGTGAAGTTTCAGACCCATAGCTAATTACTCACCTACTCAAAATGAGTAAATGCGAATTATCTCTAAAAGTATTGCAGATAGCCAGTTTTTCTCAAATAACTTATTTATTTACTTTTGGGAGAGCTTTCACATGGTGAAGTTCCAGACCCATAGGTAATTATTCACCTACTCAAAATGAGTAAATGCTAATTATCTCTAGAAGTATTGCAGATAGCCAATTTCTCTCAAATAACTCATTCATCTACTTTTGGGAGAGCTTTCACATGGTGAAGTTTCAGACCCATAGCTAATTACTCACCTACTCAAAATGAGTAAATGCGAATTACCTCTAAAAGTATAGCAGATAGCCAATTTTTCTCAAATAACTCATTCACCTACTTTTGGGAGAGCTTTCACTCGGTGAAGTTTCAGACCCATAGCTAATTATTCACCTACTCAAAATGAATAAATGCTAATTATCTCTAAAACTATTGCGGATACCCAATTTTTATCAAATAACTCATTCATCTACTTTTGGAAGAGCTTTCACATGGTGAAGTTTCAGACCTGTAGATAATTACTCACCTACTCAAAATAAGTAAATGCTAATTATCTCTTAAAAGTTTTGCACATAGCCAATTTTTCTCAAATAACTCATTCACCTACTTTTGGAAGAGCTTTCACATGGTGAAGTTTCAGACCCATAGCTAATTACTCACCTACTCAAAATGAGTAAATGCTAATTAGCTCTAAAAGTATTGCAGATAGCCAATTTTTATCAAATAACTCATTCACCTACGTTTGGAAGAGCTTTCACACACGAAAATGAAAAATTGTGAATATCTCGGAAAAGCTATTTCTTCTCCTTTAATGCTCGGCGGGAGATACACACCGTAGCAGTGGTCTTGTTTTAAAAAATTTTTGTCTCACCAAAAATGGTGGCGATTTTGAATTTTCAAAGTTTTTGCAAAACACAAAAATTCAACAATATTTTTGACCTGCTGGATATCTCTGCAGACTACCCATGCCAATTTTCAAAATATTTTTGTCTCACCAAATATAGCGGCCATTTTGAATTTTTGAATTTTTTGCAAAAATTGCAAAACACAAAAATGCGATTTTGAATTTTCAAAGTTTTTGCAAAACACAAAAATTCAACAATATTTTTGACCTGCTGGATATCTCTGCAGACTACCCATGCCAATTTTCAAAATATTTTTGTCTCACCAAATATAGCGGCCATTTTGAATTTTTGAATTTTTTGCAAAAATTGCAAAACACAAAAATGCTTATATCTTGAAAACCATGCTAGATAAAGCAGACTGCGCTGACTTTGGTTGCCACAACAGTATAAGGCTAGAAACGGAACATTTTCTTAATACTTTAGCACTCACCTTTATATCCTTTTTGAGACGCTTTGTTTTTGCTATGCAAAAACATTATCTTTTTTTTGCGAGCGATCCTCTAGTTAGTTTTAGTCACCGACCTAGGGGTGAGTAAAGCAAGGAGTACTGATAAGATAAGTATGTGAACCCCATGACCCCACTGAGCTATTGTGTCCTCAGGATGATAAAAGAGCTTAAATTCATGCTGCTTTTGACAAGTGAATTTCTTATTCTATCTAAATATATTTGTCTTGTACATGATTGTAGCACATAGATTTTAGCTCATAGTTTTGAGTGTAGAATTATAATTAAAAAACTGATATCCTGTTTGATTGTTGTCCTTTGAGACTAGACCTGCTATTAAAACAAAAATATATAAGATTTTTATTAACAATTTCACAACCAGAAATATATTAGATATAGAGTAATTAAACTAACTATTCCTTGAAGAACTAATGATAAATCAAAATTATCTAGCTATAGTTTTTTTTTTTTTTTGGAAAAGTTTACCAGTTTTGATGAAAGTACACAGTTAACATATTCATGTCATACATTTTCTCATTTTCAATATGTTTTTATTCCTAAATATGACTACCTTTTTTTGTCAGAAATCAAAATTAAATTCACTGTTGAAAAAGTTCACATCAATTTTAGGATCAATTTTCAACCCCATATCACCAAGATTTCTAGTCTAAAACATAACTACTGTTTTATGTTGAAAACCTAAACAAAATTAAGTGTTGATTATTCTTATGAAATATGACTACTTTTCTTGTCAGAAATCTAACGTAGATTTAGTGTTGAAAATATGTCAGGATCGATTTTCAACTGTAAATCACCAGTATTTCATGTCTCAAACATCATCAGACTACCTTTTCATGTCGGAAAACTAAGTTAGATTTAGTGTTGAAAAAGATTATATCAACATCAGGATCGACTTTCAACACTAAATCAACATGTTTTCAAAGGTCTGTGCCTGCTGGGTTACCATCCGAATGTATTCAGTCACTAAAGGCGTGTTTGCTTGGGATTTTACAATTTGTAATCTCCTCGAGTTTTTCAGTTGACAAAATAAATAACAACGTTTATCGACAATTAAACGTCTTAAAGGCCTATTTCCATTCATGCGGCATCCGGTATCCGGCATCCGGATATGGCATCCAGATCCAGTATCCGGCATCTGGTTGGTGTGTTTCCATATGTACTGACATAAATTGCCAAATTCCAATGAGATGGAGAGCATCAGCATGCATGAGATGTTAATCTTTGCAAATATTTAAAAAAAACATGTTAGCCACACACAAAAAAAGACTAAAGACAAATATCATCAGACAGGTATTTGTGCAATGTTTAAGAGGCTTTATTAAAAGCTATCCCGAAATAAGAGAGAAAAATTTCAAATTCTGGCCTTATGTATGCAATTACTTTACTTACTTCAGGTATACACAACAATTCCTCAGATATCTCAAGCAAATATACAACCAAACTTAATGAAAAAAAACAGTACAACCTGCAATAAAGTCCCTTCAAAATAACATTGATGCCATATTTTTATCTTCCATATTTGATTAAATGTCACTGTTTAAGCTATATATTTCATTGCCAAAAATTTGTTATTTTTAAACTTATTTCTGGTGAAGCCAAGACATTTTATAATTCTTTGGTCACCACTGCACCCAGTTGATTCTAATAAAAAGGACCATTAACCACAACAGGTTCCTTTCAAAATGGTATAAATAAATTAAATAATAAAACCACTGTATATCAATTTTCAACCTAATCCCCAACAAGATGGAGGGTCTCAACAAGTGCCCATTTCAGTTCAAGTGTGTGTAATAAAAATAATATATATTGCTATATCTTATTTAATAATAAATGTATTTAAACAGTGCTTCCTTTTTATGTCAGCTGACTTGTCAGTCAGCTGACATTATGTCATCACTCTGCGGCGTGGGCGTCCGCGTCCGCGTGAACAACTTCTTCTCCAAAACGACAAGGCCTAGAGACATGCTGTTTTTTTTAAAAGATACCTTATCTATCGAGGATGAAAAATTGTTCAAGGCATGCAAATCTGTCTGTTCGTCTGTTTGCTAGAGACATTACAAGGGGGGTACCCCCACCAAAAGTGTGAAAATTTCAACTTTTTATCACAATTTTCTCAGTGACTATTGCAGGGATTTCTCTCATATCTTGCATATATGTACTAGGCCAGAGGTAGATTCTCCTGTGTGAGTATGAGACCTGGATCTGTCTTACTTTTTTTTAAATAAATTTTGATAATAATTTTTAATGCATTAAAATTCATGAAATCATGCACTAAATCACTTATAACTTCAAAAGTGTTGCATTTACAGCATTTTGTGAAAATATGTTGTTCAGCTACTTTTTTCATAGCTACAATATGGTGAGTAAGTTGGGTGTCTGTCTCAATAGCTAAGTGAGTAATAGCTACTTTTGGGCTTTTCAGTAACTTCCATCATGAGTAAAATCACTTGTAACTTAAAAACTATTGCATTTAGAGAATTTCGTATAAATATGTTATTCAGCTACTTTTGGGCCAGCTATAACATAGTAAAATTTCAGACCTGTAGCTCATGGCATAGCTGAGTAATAGCTACTTTTAGGTTATCACTGTTGAGTAAATCACTTATAACTTGAAAACTATTGCATTTAGAGTATTTTCTTTCAATATGTTATTCACCTATTTTGGGGTCAGCTATAACATAGTGAAGTTTCAGACCTGTGGCTCATTTCATAGCTGAGTAATAGCTACTTTGAAGTTCTCACTGTTGAGTAAATCAGTTATAATTGGAAAACTATTGCATTTACAGAAATTTGTGCAAATATGTTATTCAGCTACTTTTGGGTCAGCTATAACATAGTGAAATTATAGACCTATAGCTCATGGCACAACTGAGCAATAGCTATTCTTAGGTACTGACTGTTGAGTAAATCAGCTATAACTTGAAAAATATTGCATTTGGAGTATTTTGTTAAAATATATTGTTCACCTACTTTTGGGTCAGCTATAACATAGTGAAATTACAGACCTATAGCTCATGGCATAGCGGAGCAATAGCTATTTTCAGGTTCTCACTATTGAGTAAATCAGTTGTAGCTTGAAAACTATTGCATTTACAGTAGTTTGCTTAAATATGTTGTTCACCTACTTTTGGGTTAGCTATAACATAGTAACATTTCAGACATGTAGCTCATTGCATAGCTGAGTAATAGTTCCTTTGAGGTTCTCACTGTTGAGTAAATCAGTTGTAACTTGAAAACTATTACATTTAGAGTAATTTGTTAAATATGTTATTCACAGAATTTTTGGTCAGCTATAACATAGTGAAATTGCAGACCTCTATGTCATGGCATAGCTGAGCAATAGCTACTTTCAGGTTCTGACTGTTGTTGTATCCACTGGATAGCCGCAGTGTGTAGAGAGAGATTTCACCATTACTGCTCTGATCAAAAAAAATATTATAGCTAGCTTTCTTAAGTTTGCAGTATATATTAATAACCATAAAATGTTGTCTGGGAATATTTTTGGCCTCATTTTGAGAAACAAGATGGCCGCCACAGGTGTTTTTTGTCAGTCATGAAAAGTGCTTATATCTCCCTTATTATTGATCCTAGAGGTTTGGGATGATAAACCAACCTGTAGGAAATCATGGGGTGGGAATCTTTTGGTGTGGTCAGATTTGACCTTCAATGACCCCTCCTTCAAGGTCAAACAAGGATAGCCAAACTTAAAAGTGCTTATAACTCGCTTATTATTGGTCCCAGAGGTTTGGGATGGTAAACAGACAGGAAATCATGGGCTGTGAATCTGTTGATATGGTCCGATTTGACCTTGGAACCCTCCTTCAAGGTCAAATGAGGATAGCGAAAATTGAAAGTGCCTACAACTCGCTTATTATTGGTGACAGAGATTTGGGATGGTAAACCATCCCATAGGAAATCATTGGCTCGGAATCTTTTGGTATGGTCAGATTTGACCTTTGGACCCCTCCTTCAAGGTCAAATGAGGACAGCCAAGCTTAAAAGTGCTTATAACTCATTCATAATTGGTCCTAGAGGTTTGGAATGGTAAACCATAGGAAATCATGGGCTGGGAATGTATTTGTGTGGTTAGATTTGACCTTGGACCCCTTCTTCAAGGTCGAACGAAGATATTGCATTTGTAGTATTTCTTTAAATATGTTTTAACCTATTTTTTACACTTAAACAATTACCTTGTTATTTTCCTTCATAATACCATTTACAGGGCACAACTTTTTTATCCTTTTCTTCTGTCAGCTTCGGAATTTCTTTCGAACTTGCTGTTCAGTTACCATTTACTGTATTTCTGTACAGCCCTTTTCCTGATAATTATTCTGTCCTCTAATCACCTTCACAAATCAAAAACACTCAGTCAGCTGACACAGTGCCTGTTCACGGGCACTCTCCTCTTGTTTAATTGCCTTAAAATACATTCACAGATGAGGAAATAAATCACAAAATAATTTAATTTTATTTTTGCAATTAATCATTTACACTTTATTTTTGTGTAGTTTGTCTTTAAATATCTGGATGTTGTCATCATAGATGCTTTCTGTGTGTTCCAACCTTTAAAATGATATATTACTTAAATTAAGCAAGGAATGGCAGTTTTACGAATATTCACCAATACTTTTGTCCAATTTATGAAACAGCATGATTCACATAGTACTACATAGTACAGTTTTTGGGCGAACATGACTCCATTTCAATTATCCGAACCCCTGGCTTGTCCGACCTGATTGTATGTCTGCCAGTAGGTTCGGATAATTAGGTTTTACTGTACCTGCAAAGATATTCACCCAGGTATTTCTGTTTACTGCTGTTTTGACCCCCAAGCCATTTAAAACGGCCGGGCCTGCCATTTTATATGGCAGACCCTACCATTAGTTAACAGGGAAAGATAATCAGTTTGTAAGATTTTTTTCTAAGGACAACTTTAATCAAAGACATTTGTGTATTTATAAAAAGTAATGTACAAAGGAGGGCTATTAATTGCAATTACATCAATCAGTTGAATGCTTGTCCCAGGTCCCAGCAATTTTAACTTTTTTTTAAGTATAACTGTTTGGGATAAGTCAAATTAAGTGATCACTTAAATTGGCGAACAAATCAACAAAATAGGGATGCCTTCCATACAGTTAGGAAACAACTGGTCTATGGAAAGCTATTCAATCATGTAGGATTACTTTCTTATGTATTGTCTAATATGTAGGCTGGATTTTACATAATGGATGGAATTAGTGGAAGCCATGCCTTTTTCTGGTGATCAGTTCACAGGGAAAAGTAATCAGTTTATAAGATTTACCCCTTTGATGTGCAAGTCATAGGTCAATTCTCAAAAGGAGGAATTCCAAACACCAGAGTAGGCGTACTTTTCTCATCAAGTTGGCTGAGCCATTTAAAACGGCATTCAAAATGGCGGACTGCCATTTAAAAAGGAGGATCAGGTCAAAATGGCATGTAACATTTCCACAGCTATTTTGTTATATTCTCCTTCAACATGTAGACATAATTAACTGAGTGGAAAACAATAGTTTTTATTACGCTACAATAGCTTACCATGTGGGACTTAATGCTGTTCTCGGGTTGCCACACCCGGGGCCAACGTCTTAGAAAAAAAGACAGTTCTTGTTAGCCACCGGATACGCTGCTAGTTGTCGTCACGTGATAACCTCTGACCTCTCGCCCTACTTTCTCGTTGGCCACTCGAATATAGCAATACCTTATCTTACAAAGAATATTATTTCATTTTACAAGGATATACATGTTGTTGGATATGGAAACTTCGTCAGTTTCTTTATTTTATTACATAGAATCACAATTCGATGTCTTTTCATAGTTCAGATAAGTATATTTACTGTTTTTTACAACTGAAGTCCACTTCCGGTTTCACGCGTGTTTCTTACAGTATGTTTATCAATTAAATAAATTTATAAATAAATGAAATAAAATATTTTATCCCTTCTTTCCTGTATTATTGTCATTTTAAATGTTAATACTATAATAAACAGGAATAGAATCCTCAAATCGTCTAGACTACGTGTTTCTTCAAGCTAAGGTAACCTTGGTTACCATTATTTTAATCATATTTTAATTCATCCAGTTTTATAATATAAGAAATATTATACTTGTTTTTTAGATTCTATGTTATTTAGTCAAATTCTGTGTATTTACTGCTTTCCTTATCTCACAACTAGCCCTACCTGCAGTGAGGCGGGTGGGGCAGGTGACCTTGTGTCACTGCATGTCGATTTACTTACGTAAATCCAGTTGTGTAGTTCCTTCAAAGAAGGAAAGGCAAAGCTTACAAGGAAAGCTTACATAGAAATTATAATATCCAACTTCTTTCTCCAGGGTGGATCAGATCCCTGCTTAAATCTAAAGCTAGATAACATCTTAGTTCATCCGAGATTTTAATGCACCCGAGAATCGGATGCATTATTTCCAACTTCTATCCATCCGAATGTGATTTGATACTCGGATTTTCGTTGGATCTAGACCTGATGCTCAGATATCAGATCCGAGGCTACTGCTCGGATGATCTAATCTTAAAATCCGATGCTCGGATGATTGTATGTAGATCTAATCCTCGGATGATCAGATCTTAAATCTGATGTTCAGATGATGGTTCCAGATCAGAACTCTGAACAATCCTAACACACACTTGGACTAATATTTTACCAGCCTGGCAGTAAATATCTCTTATTGGAGGCTTGGGTCCAAGTCCTCAAGCCCAAGAGGGCTTCCAACAAGGTCCTTCATTCAGTCCTGACTCTGTATATTTAGGGATGTAGGTTGCCTGACTTCACCCTAACCATTTTGGAGGACATTGAAACTTAGGCAGTTTTTTGAATCTCCCTGCCCCCAGGGAATTTATGCCTAGATCCCCCACAGTCTGGACTCTGAATGATGTACTAGGCCAACAGGAAGTCGGTCTGTTATTTTGCCTTAAAATGGAACAACCTTGTTTTGAACACAAATTTTCAAATCTGTATCTCCCTAGGGGCTTCCTTCGGTAAGCCCCTCCTCCCCTTCTGATCAGCAAGAGTTGAGCTTTAGGCTGCTCTTCACTAGGTTTTTTTCTGAATACAACCTGGTTATATATATATACGTTAAGACAGTAGCAAGGCTACTACCAGACAGGTCAAACTCAATTCCATGGTGCATATAAGTAGTCAGAAGGGGTATGGTGAATTCAGGTGAGATACTGGATCTTTAGATCTTAAAGTTCCCCATTCACAACTAGTTTAGGAGGGACAGGAGTCCCTCATCAAGGCACCTGTACTAACACTTAGGGTTTAGGCCCTATTAATCAACCCTTTCCAATTCCCCACATCTAGAGGCTCCTACAGGAACTACCCCAATGGGGGTCATTCCATCCCTAGCAGTATCCATCGTTTTCCCCAGGTAGGGGGCAATCGAGTAGCCGAGGCTCCAAGGTCTTTCGACTAATCAGGGGACGAGGGCATAAAAACCCTTCCCCCCCCAATGACTCCTCCAGCCTCACTCAGTCCACCAGTAGGAGTTCTCCTCCGTTCTTTCAGATAGGACTGGCAAACAAATCCTGTCATTCTTTTCAATCCAAGTCCAGTCAGACTCCTGACTCGGTCAGAATACAAGGCCCTTCAAAGACCAAGTCCTGGCCTCTGTATCCAGCCTCTTCTGTCAAAGAACGCAATAGAAAGGGTGGAAAATGTAAAATCTCTCGGGTTTTACAGTCGCCTGTTCCTAGTACCAAGCCTCACCTAAGGTGGAGGCCAGTCATAGACCTAAACAGGCTCAACACTTTTCTACACGTAGAAAAGTTCAAAATGGAAACTCCAGAGTCCATCAGGACCTCCCTGATTCCAGGGGAGTGGGTATTGTCGATAGATCTGTCGGACACTTACCTACACATCCCCATCCATCCAAACTCAAGGAAATACCTAAGGTTTTTCTACAAGTCACAGGTGTTCCAATTCACCTCCCTCCCATTCGGACTAGCCACAGCCCCCCAGGTCTTTACAATGATCGTAAAGGAAGTGAAACTAATGGCCCTCTCAAGAGGACTCAGAATTCACCAATACCTGGACGACTGGCTGATCAGGTCCCAGTCTCAGGAGGAAGCCCAAGTGAACACACAGGCAGTGGTACACCTAACTCAGTCCTTGGGGTGGATAATAAATCAGGAAAATCAGAACTGAAACCTACTGAGGTGTTTTTCGTTCATGGGCTACGAATACCACCTAGATTCAGCCCTTGTAAAACCCACTCAAGAGAGATGGCTCAACTTCAGGATTTGATCCTACTACTCAAGTCAAAACATGTTTTGACTGCAAGATGTTTGATGTCTCTAATTGGGTTGCTAGCCTCAATGGAGAAAATGGTCCCGGAGGGACGCCTTCACATGAGGCCGTTTCAGTTTCATCTCAAGGAGCACAGGAGATACCCTCAGTCGCTGGACAACTTCCTTCCTTGGACAGAAGCCATTGCAGCCCACCTAGATTGGTGGCTAAATCCCTCAAACGTGATGAAAGGTGCAGACCTTCATCCCAAGACCACAGTATCCAACTCTTTTCCGACGCCTCAAACGAAGGTTGGGGCGCTCACTTAGACCAAAATTCCACAAAGGGTCTGTGGTCAGATCGGGAAAAAAGGCTACACATATATGTCCTAGAATTGAAGGCGGTCTCCCTGGCCCTTCGAGACTTCAAGGACCAGTGCCAGAATCAAACAGTGTTAGTTGCAATGGACAACTCAACAGTGGTAGCCTACATCAACAACAAGGAGGAACACACTCAGCAGAGATGTGCGCTCTCCTGTGGAAGATCACGACCTGGGGCCATCACTACCTCATAACATTGAAAGCCAGGCACGTTCTAGGGTGCCTGAATGTGATGGCCAACCTACTGTCCAGGTCCAACCAAGTGCAGTCAACAGAATGGTCTCTGCACCCACAGGTGTTCAAACAGATCTGCCAGAAGTGGTTCACACCTCATGTAGACTTATTTGCCACTCACCTGAACCACAAGCTCCCACTGTACGTGTCTCCTATCCCAGACCCAAGGGCCTGGGACATAGATGCTCTAAACATAAACTGGACCAACCTCACGGCCTATGCGTACCCTCCTACGGCTCCTTCTCAAGGTGATCCAAAAGATCAGGCAATGTTATTGCCTGATCATCGTAATAGCCCCAGGCTGGCCAGGGATGCCCTGGTTTCGGGACCTAGTGCAGCTCTCAACAGAGATCCCACTACAACTCCCAGTGTCAACGACCCTACTCAAACAGTCCCACAGGTATGTGTTCCACAACAACCCCCAGCACCTGAACCTCCACGCCTGGTGTCTAGGAGCGGACAACTCCAAGAACAAGGCTTTTCTGTGGAGGTGGCAGAGAGAATTGCTGCCCCTCAGCGGTCTTCAACAAGGACCATCTACAAGTCAAAGTGGGCCCTATTTGAAAAATGGTGCAGAGAAAATTCGGTGGATTTCTCCACTCCATCTGTGAAACAAATCTCAGATTTTTTCATGTACCTGTACCAAGACCTAAACAGGCGCCCCTCGACCTTTGATGGTTACAGGACTGCAATCGTTGACACTTTGGGCCCAACGGCCCAACATGTTGCACACAATGCAGACCTTCATAGGTTACTCTCCAGTTTTTACAGGGATCGTCCCAAAAGTTCCAGAAATTTACCCAAGTGGAACCTTTCTGTTGTCCTCAACGAGCTCACAAAAGCACCATTTTGAGCCCATGAAAGACACAGACCTCAAACATCTTACTCTAAAACTGCTTTCTTGCTAGCTTTGGCCTCCGGCAAGCGCCGCAGCGAAATCCATGCCTGGGTCGCAAACAAGTATCTAATCTAGGCCAATGGGAAAAGGTTGCCTTGTTCCCTTCTTCTGATTTCATAGCCAAAAACCAACTAGCAAGAGAAGGTTCTCAAAGTGTGTCTCCGGTGACTATTCCTGCTTTGACTACCATTGTAGATAGACAATTTAAAGAAGATAGGACCCTGTGTCCCGTGCGGGCCCTGAGGTTTTATTTGGACCGAACAAAGACCTGAGAGGGTCTCATTCTCTCCTTTTCATCTCCTTTAAGAAAGGACATACCTCAGACATCAGACCCGCTACTCTCTCTTCATGGTTGAAACAAACCATCCTACTTTGTTACAAACAAGCAGATCAACAAGCCTTGGACTTGGTCCAAGTCAAAGCGCATGACATCCGGGCCTTCGCGGCCTCTAAGGCCTTTTACGGTGGGGTATCGGTGGACCAAATCATGCAAGCCTGTCACTGGAAAGCTCACAACACATTTACAAATTTTTACCTAAAAGACCTTACTTGGTCGGACACCGACAACAATATGTATCTGGGACCCGTAGTGGCGGCACAACAAGTCCTAGATCCTTCCCCTCAGACCAGTTGTCCTCGGAAAGAAAAAAGGGGGGGGCACATCCGCTACAACCAAGTCTTCAGGAGTCTCTCCCAGGATCTAGGTATTCCTTTACCTTCAAGATGTTACGGGTAAGGTCATTTTTGTTTTTCAGTTATCAAGTAACTTCTATCAAGGACTTATTTAGTTGTCATTAATCTCATATTCAGGTTGTAAAAATTTATGAGATGTCCAACCATGGGTTGGTCAGTCACTAGTGAAGGGCCCTCAGGGACCCTTAGACCTCGAAGTGAGCACTGCTGCACTTCCGTCCTACAATCAAACATCTAGACAGTTTCAGCACTGTCTCTCATTTTATTTAGGTTTTTGGCTCGTTACAGGCCCGGTCTTCGGGATCGGGGCACTGTAAATGGGACTCAGACTGGTATTTCTGGCACTATTCTATACATATTAATTCAAAATCTTAGAAAAAATGACATATCTTCCAGTCTCAGCTGTAATCCCGCCACCGGGCGGTTGAATTCAGCATTAAGTCCCACATGGTAAGCTATTGTAGCGTAATAAAATTGTAAATTTTAATTACTTAAATGTAGCTTTTATAAGCTACAAGCTTACCATGTGGGACTTAGAAGAGTCCCACCCTGCCTCCCTGCTGTATTCCAGCTGAGGGGTAGGTTTTAGAAAATTTCAACGAGAAAGTAGGGCGAGAGGTCAGAGGTTATCACGTGACGACAACTAGCAGTGTATCCGGTGGCTAACAAGAACTGTCTTTTTTTCTAAGACGTTGGCCCCGGGTGTGGCAACCCGAGAACAGCATTAAGTCCCACATGGTAAGCTTGTAGCTTATAAAAGCTACATTTAAGTAATTAAAATTTACAAATTTACCATTTTCAACATTGTTTTGAAGATTTTTTCAAAATATGAATAATGCTGCTTCACTGTAAAAGTTGTCTGAAGTGGCTTATATGTCATAATGTTGGTATCCTTATATCAAAATCAATTGATTTCTTCTGTATAAAGTCAAATCTAGCCATTTATCTAGTTTAATTCAACAGGAAAGTCTTTTGAGCAAATCTCATGTTTTATGTGGGGTTGTGCCATGGCTCTACACACAAGTAACTATGTGGCAAATCTAACTGAAATCTCATCTGGGAATATATTAAAAATATGTTCTTTTTAGATGTGCCAAAAATCTAGGCATTAAGTAGACATTTAACCTGTGTATGAGGCCCATAAACATCCCACCTGGTGACTTTTGTTTTTCCAGATTTTTCACATAATTTATGCCTTATAAATTGAAAATGGTAAGTCCATCCAACCAGCTACAAAATGTGTTATAGATAAAACTTCTGTGTCTTTTTCCGTAAAAAGTTTGAGACTGTTAGCTTTAATTTTAAGGTCACCTTAATGTTTCAAAAATGCCCACAGAGCCCCAGGTTTTGGACATTTTGCCACTTTTAAACCTTTAGCTGTCAAACTATGTGGTTCATAGAGCTTAAATCTCATCTGGAAATATATTAATGTGTTCTTATTACATTTGCAGAAAATCAAGGCTTTTAAGTATACATTTAGCTTGTGTATGAGGCCCTCGAAATACCAACCTAGGTGACGTTTACTGTATGTTTTGCCCTGTGATATGAAATGGCAAGTCTGACTAACCTTGTGAGTCTATGTGTAATCTTATTGTGGAAAAATTGATATCTGTAGCTTTAATTATAATGATACCTTAATGTATCTAAAGATGCCCACATGGACCCAATTCATAAACTTTTTATGTCAGCTGACTTGTCAGTCAGCTGAGATTATGTCGTCACTCTGCGGCGTGGGCGTACGTTTACACGTGAACAACTTCTAAACTACAAGACCCAGAGACATGCTGGTTTTTTTTTAAAGATACCTTAACTATCGAGGATGAAAAGTTATTCAAGGCATGCAGATCTGTTTGTTCGTCTGTTCCCCAGAGCCATTGCAAGTCAGGTACCCCCACCCAAAATGTGAAAATTTTAACACTTTATCGCAATTTTCTCATTCACTATTTCAGGGATTTTTCTCATATCTTGCATATGTGTATTAGGCCACTAGTAGATTACCTTGTGTGAGTATTATGCCTGGATCTGTCTTAATTTTTTTATTATTAATTTTTTAAATAATTTTTAATGCATTAAAATTCATGAAATTATGCACTAGATCGCTTATTTTCTCATTGACTATTGTAGGGATTTTTTTCTTAGATTGCAGATATGTACTAGTTCACTAGTAGATAACCTTGTGTAAGTATCAGGCCTGGATCTTTCTTAATTATTTTTTTATGAATTTTTAAAATAATTTTTAATGCATTAAAATTCATAAAATCATGCACTAAATCACTTATAACTTGAAAAGTATCACATTTAGAGCATTTTGTCAAAATATGTTATTCAGCTACTTTTTCCATAGCTACAACATGGTGAGTAAATTGAGTGTCTATCCCAAAAGCTGAGTGAGTAATAGCTACTTTCTGACTTCCCATAATGAGTAAATTTACCTATAACTGGAAAACTATTTCATATACAGAATTTTGTGTAAATATGTTATTCAGCTACTTTTGGGTCAGCTACAACATAGTAAAATTTTAGACCTGTAGCTCATTGCATAGCTGAGTAATAGCGACTTTGAGGTTATCACTGTTGAGTAAATCAGTTGTAACTTGAAAAATATTGCATTTAGAGTAGTTTGTTTGCATATGTTATTCACCTAATTTTTGGTCAGCTATAACATAGTGAAATTGCAGACCTGTAGCTCATTGCATAGCTGAGCAATAGCTATTTTCAGGTTCTCACTGTTGAGTAAATCAGTTGTAACTTGAAAGCTATTCCATTTACATTATTATGTCCACCCCCCTGGGGGGTGGATATATTATTTTTGCTTTTTCCGCCGTCCGATGTCCGATGTCCGTTGTCCGATGTCCGGCGTCCGGCGTCCGATGTCCGGCGTCACGCATGGTTTCCGCTCATTTAAAGGAAAAGTATTAGAGCTATTGTCACCAAATTTGGTATGCAGGCTTATTGGGTCAGTAGCTTGCTTGGGATTGCTTTTGGCTGTTGTACCTCTTTTGCTTACTGAGTAATACTTAAATACAGCTATTTTCAGTACCCATTGGTTTCCGTGCATTTAAGCCAAAATAATTAAAGATATTTTACTACAATTTTGAATACAAGATTGTTATGTCCATAGCTCGCTTGGTATTGCATTTGGGACTGATAGCTTTGTCAGTACATGAGTAATAGCCATTTAGGTACTTCATTGTGTATTTTCAGTACTACTTTTGAGTAATTTGCTAATATCTCAGAAACCGTAAGAGATAGAGCGATTTCGACAGAATTTTTGACCCACAGGGTATCTAAGGAATGCAATCTCTGCAATTTTCCAAAAATTTTCCCCTCCCCAAAAATGGCGGCCATTTTGAATTTTCGAATTTTTGCCAAAAATGGCAAAACACTAATTTGCTTCTATCTCCTTAACTGTGCGAGATAGAGCGATTTCGTCAAAATTTTCGACCCACAGGGTATCTAACAATTCTACTCTTGCCAATTTTCAAAAAGTTTTCCCCTCCCCAAAAATGGCGGCCATTTTGAATTTTAGAATTTTTGCCAAAAATGGCAAAACACAAATTTCCTTCTATCTCCTTAACTGTGTGAGATAGAGCGATTTCGTCGAAATTTTCGACCCACAGGGTATCTAAGGAGTGTACTCTTTGTAATTTTCAAAAAATTTTCCCCTCCCCAAAAATGGCGGCCATTTTGAATTTTCGAATTTTTGCCAAAAATGGCAAAACACAAATTTCCTTCTATCTCCTTAACCGTGCGAGATAGAGCGATTTCGTCGAAATTTTCGACCCACAGGGCATCTAAGGAATGTAATATTTGCAATTTTCAAAAAATTTTCCCCTCCCCAAAAATGGCAGCCATTTTGAATTTTCGAATTTTTGCCAAAAATGGCAAAACACAAATTTGCTTCTATCTCCTTAACCGTGCGAGATAGAGCGATTTCGTCGAAATTTTCGACCCATAGGATATCTAAGGAATGCAATCTTTGCAATTTTCAAAAAATTTTCCCCTCCCCAAAAATGGCGGCCATTTTGAATTTTCAAATTTTTGCCAAAAATGGCAAAACACAAATTTGCTTCTATCTCCTTAACCGTGCGAGATAGAGTGATTTCGTCGAAATTTTCGACCCACAGGGTATTTAAGGAATGCAATCTTTGCAATTTTCCAAAAATTTTCCCCTCCCCAAAAATGGCGACCATTTTGAATTTTCGAATTTTTGTCAAAAATGGCAAAACACTAATTTGCTTCTATCTCCTTAAACGTACGAGATAGAGCGATTTCGTCGAAATTTTCGACCCACAGGGTATCTAAGGAATGCAATCTTTGCAATTTTCCAAAAATTTTCCCCTCCCCAAAAATGGCGGCCATTTTGAATTTTTGAATTTTTGCCCAAAATGGCAAAACACTAATTTGCTTCTATCTCCTTAACCGTGCGAGATAGAGCGATTTCGGCAAAATTTTCGACCCACAGGGTATTTGAGAATTCTACTCTTGCCAATTTTGAAAAATTTTCCCCTCCCAAAAATGGCGGCCATTTTGAATTTTAGAATTTTTGCCAAAAATGGCAAAACACAAATTTCCTTCTATCTCCTTAACTGTGTGAGATAGAGCGATTTCGGCAAAATTTTCGACCCACAGGGTATCTGAGAATTCTACTCTTGCCAATTTTGAAAAAGTTTTCCCCTCCCCAAAAATGGCGGCCATTTTGAATTTTAGAATTTTTGCCAAAAATGGCAAAACACAAATTTCCTTCTATCTCCTTAACTGTGTGAGATAGAGCGATTTCGTCGAAATTTTCGACCCACAGGGTATCTCAGGAGTGTACTCTTTGCAATTTTCAAAAAATTTTCCCCTCCCCAAAAATGGCAGCCATTTTAAATTTTCGAATTTTTCCCAAAAATGGCAAAACACAAATTTCCTTCTATCTCCTTAACTGTGTGAGATAGAGCGATTTCGTCGAAATTTTCAACCCACAGGGTATCTAAGGAGTGTACTCTTTGTAATTTTCAAAAAATTTTCCCCTCCCCAAAAATGGCGGCCATTTTGAATTTTCGAATTTTTGCCAAAAATGGCAAAACACAAATTTGCTTCTATCTCCTTAACCGTGCGAGATAGAGCGATTTCGTCGAAATTTTCGACCCATAGGATATCTAAGGAATGCAATCTTTGCAATTTTCCAAAAATTTTCCCCTCCCCAAAAATGGCGGCCATTTTGAATTTTCGAATTTTTGCCAAAAATGGGAAAACACTAATTTGCTTCTATCTCCTTAACCGTACGAGATAGAGCGATTTCGTTGAAATTTTCGACCCATAGGATATCTAAGGAATGCAATCTTTGCAATTTTCCAAAAATTTTCCCCTCCCCAAAAATGGCGGCCATTTTGAATTTTCGAATTTTTGCCAAAAATGGCAAAACACTAATTTGCTTCTATCTCCTTAACCGTGCGAGATAGAGCGATTTCGGCAAAATTTTCGACCCACAGGGTATCTGACAATTCTACTCTTGCCAATTTTGAAAAAGTTTTCCCCTCCCCAAAAATGGCGGCCATTTTCAATTTTAGAATTTTTGCCAAAAATGGCAAAACACAAATTTCCTTCTATCTCCTTAACTGTGTGAGATAGAGCGATTTCGTCGAAATTTTCGACCCACAGGGTATCTAAGGAGTGTACTCTTTGCAATTTTCAAAAAATTTTCCCCTCCCCAAAAATGGCAGCCATTTTAAATTTTCGAATTTTTGCCAAAAATGGCAAAACACAAATTTCCTTCTATCTCCTTAACTGTGTGAGATAGAGCGATTTCGTCGAAATTTTCAACCCACAGGGTATCTAAGGAGTGTACTCTTTGTAATTTTCAAAAAATTTTCCCCTCCCCAAAAATGGCGGCCATTTTGAATTTTCGAATTTTTGCCAAAAATGGCAAAACACAAATTTGCTTCTATCTCCTTAACCGTGCGAGATAGAGCGATTTCGTCGAAATTTTCGACCCATAGGATATCTAAGGAATGCAATCTTTGCAATTTTCCAAAAATTTTCCCCTCCCCAAACATGGCGGCCATTTTGAATTTTCGAATTTTTGCCAAAAATGGCAAAACACTAATTTGCTTCTATCTCCTTAACCGTACGAGATAGAGCGATTTCGTTGAAATTTTCGACCCATAGGATATCTAAGGAATGCAATCTTTGCAATTTTCCAAAAATTTTCCCCTCCCCAAAAATGGCGGCCATTTTGAATTTTCGAATTTTTGTCAAAAATGGCAAAACACTAATTTGCTTGTATCTCCTTAACCGTACGAGATAGAGCGATTGCGTCGAAATTTTCGACCCACAGGGTATCTAAGGTATGCAATCTTTGCAATTTTCCAAAAATTTTCCCCTCCCCAAAAATGGTGGCCATTTTGAATTTTCTAATTTTTGCCAAAAATGGCAAAACACAAATTTCCTTCTATCTCCTTAACCGTGCGAGATAGAGCGATTTCGTCGAAATTTTCGACCCACAGGGTATATAACGAATGCAATCTTTGCAATTTTCAAAAAATTTTCCCCTCCCCAAAAATGGCGGCCATTTAGAGTTTTCGAATTTTTGCCAAAAATGGCAAAACACAAATTTGCTTCTATCTCCTTAACCGTGCGAGATAGAGCGATTTCGTCAAAATTTTCGACCCACAGGGTATCTGACCATTGTACTCTTGGTAATTTTTAAAAAATTTTCCCCTCCCCAAAAATGGCGGCCATTTTGAATTTTCGAATTTTTGCCAAAAATGGCAAAACACTAATTTGCTTCTATCTCCTTAACCGTGCGAGATAGAGCGATTTCGGCAAAATTTTCGACCCACAGGGTATCTGACAATTGTACTCTTGCCAATTTTTAAAAAATTTTCCCCTCCCCAAAAATGGCGGCCATTTTGAATTTTAGAATTTTTGCAAAAAATGGCAAAACACAAATTTCCTTCTATCTCCTTAACCGTGTGAGATAGAGTGATTTCGTCAAAATTTTCAACCCACAGGGTATCTGAGCTTTGTACTCTTGGTAATTTTCAAAAAATTTTCCCCTCCCCAAAAATGGCGGCCATTTTGAATTTTCGAATTTTTGCCAAAAATGGCAAAACACTAATTTGCTTCTATCTCCTTAACCGTGCGAGATAGAGCGATTTCGGCAAAATTTTTGACCCACAGGGTATCTGAGAATTCTACTCTTGCCAATTTTCAAAAAGTTTTCCCCTCCCCAAAAATGGCGCCCATTTTGAATTTTAGAATTTTTGCCCAAAATGGCAAAACACAAATTTGCTTCTATCTCCTTAACTGTGTGAGATAGAGCGATTTCATCGAAATTTTCAACCCACAGGGTATCTAAGGAGTGCACTCTTTGCAATTTTCAAAAAATTTTCCCCTCCCCAAAAATGGCGGCCATTTTGAATTTTAGAATTTTTGCCAAAAATGGCAAAACACAAATTTGCTTCTATCTCCTTAACCGTGCGAGATAGAGCGATTTCGTCGAAATTTTCGACCCACAGGGTATCTAAGGAATGCAATCTTTGCAGTTTTCAAAAAATTTTCCCCTCCCCAAAAATGGCGGCCATTTTGAATTTTCGAATTTTTGCCAAAAATGGCGAAACACAAATTTCCTTCTATCTCCTTAACCATGCGAGATAGAGCGATTTCGTCAAAATTTTCGACCCACAGGTATTTGATCATTGTATTCTTGGCAATTTTAAAAAAAATTTCCCCTCCCCTAAAATGGCGGCCATTTTGAATTTTCAAATTTTTGCCCAAAATGGCAAAACACAAATTTGCTTCTATCTCCTTAACCATGCGAGATAGAGCGATTTCGTCGAAATTTTCAACCCACAGGGTATCTCAGGAATGTAATCTTTGCAATTTTCAAAAAATTTTCCCCTCCCCAAAAATGGCGGCCATTTTGAATTTTCGAATTTTTGCCAACAATGGCACAACACAAATTTGCTTCTATCTCCTTAACCATGCGAGATAGAGCGATTTTGTCGAAATTTTTGACCCACAGGGTATCTAAGGAATGCAATCTCTGCAATTTTCCAAAAAATTTTCCCCTCCCCAAAAATGGCAGCCATTTTGAATTTTCGAATTTTTACCAACAATGGCAAAACGCAAATTTGCTTCTATCTCCTTAACCGTGCGAGATAGAGTGATTTCGTCAAAATTTTCAACCCAACCAATGCAAAAAGGCATGAAGCTGAAATAATTTACATCTACACTAATAAATATTTAAGCATCATTGATATATTTTACAAATGAAACAGGGTCTTGTAAGACTACTGTACAATTTGGGCAAGGTTCATGGGGTGGACATTACACATGATAATGTGTGTTCTTCTATGCTATCCTGTTTCTATTCGCATCTACTATCAACAGGGCGTCCTATTTCTAGTTTTGTTTAAATATGTTATTCATCTACTTTTGGGTCAGCTATAAGATAGTGAAATTGCAGACCTGTAGCTCATGGTATAGCTGAGCAATAACTACTTTCAGGTTCTCACTGTTCAGTAAATTAGTTGTAACTTGAAAACTATTGTGTTTAGAGTATTTTGTTTAAATATGTTGTTCAACTACTTTTGGGTCAGTTATAACATAGAGAAATTATAGACCTAAAGCTCATGGCATAGCTGAGCAACAGTTTTTTTCAGGTTCTCACTGTTGAGTAAATCAGTTGTAACTTGAAAACTTCTTTCATTTCTACTCTGAAACTCAAAACACAGTCACCTGACACAGAGCTTGTTCACAGGCACTGATTGCTTGTTACCTTTCTAATCCCAGTAGCTGTCAAACTATATGGCTGATCTACCTGAAATCTCATCTTGTAGTATTAATATGTCCTTTTTACATGTGCCCAAAATCCATGTTTTAAGTTGACATTTGTGTATTAGGCCAATAAATGCCACACAGAAGGGACATTTCTGTATCTGGAAATATATATTCAGTTTTACCATCTAATTTGTCATTGTTTCTGGTGGATACTATGGATTACGCATGACTACGGCACCAGCACTGGCACAGTGTATAGATATTTTCCCGTTACCCCTCTAGAGGCCAAGGTATTGTAGGAAGAGTTCTCAAATTGCAGGATATATTCATCATTACTAAATTTTTGAATGGGAATATTTTTGGTCTCATTTTGAAAAACAAGATGCCGGCCACGGGTGTTTTTTGACTATTTTTCTTGGCCTCTAGAGCAAAGGGTATTATAGGTAGAGATCTCAAACTCACAGGATATGTTCATCATTAAAAAACTTGACTGGGAATAATTCTGGCCTCATTTTGAAAAAAAAAAACATGGTCGCCGCAGGCTTTTCTTTGTCAGTCATGAAAAGTGCCTATATCTCCCTTATAAATGGTCCTAGAGGTTTGACATGTGAAGTCAGCCTGCAGGAAATCATGGGCTGAGAATCTTCTAATGTGGTCAGATTTGACCTTGGGCCCTTCTTTTAAGGTCAAACTAAGAAAGCCAAACTTAAAAGTGCTTTTAACGCACCTATTATTGGTCCTAGAGGTTTGGGATGTGTAACCAGCCTATAGGAAATCATGGACTGGGAATCTTCTAATGTGTTCAGGTTTGACCTTGGGCCTCTCCTTCAAGGTCAAATGAGTATATCCAAACTTAAAAGTACTTATAACTGTTGTATTATTGGTCCAAGAGTTTCGTAATGTGAAACAGACTTATAGGAAATCATGGACTGGGAATATTATGATGTTAGATTTGATTTAAAAAGTGCTTATAACTTGTTTAATATTGATCCTAGAGGTTTCCAATGTTAAACCAACCGATAGGAAATCATGGAATAGGAACTTTCTAATGTGTTCATATTTGACCTTGGGGTCCTTCAAGGTCAAACGAGGAGAGCCAAACTTAAAAGTGCTTATTACACACTTATTCTTGGTCCTAGAGTTTTGCAATGTTAAGCTTACTTATTGGAAATCATGCTGCTAGGAATCTTCTGATGTGTTCAGATTTGATCTTTGGCTCTTCCCTCAAGATCAAGTGAGTATAGCCAAAGTTAAAAGTGCTTATAACTCGCCTATTATTGGTCCTAGAGGTTTTCAGTGTGAAACCAACCTACAGGAAATCATGGGCTGTGAGTCTTCTGGTGTGGTTAGATTTGACCTTAGGTCCCTCCTTCAAGGTCAAATGAGGATAGCCAAATGTAAAAGTTCTTATAATTTGCTTATTCTTGGTCCTAGAGTTGTACAATGTTAAACCTACTTATGGGAAATCATGGGCTAGGAATCTTCTGATGTGTTCAGATATGACCTTGGACTCCTCCTTTAAGGTCAAATGGGAATAGCCAAACTTAAAAGTGCTTATAAATCGCTGATTATTGATTCGGGAGGTTTGCAATGTGAAACCAACCTGCAGGAAATCATGCCCTAAGAATATGTTAATGTGGTCAGATTTGACCGTGGGCCCCTCCTTCAAGGTCAAATGTAGATAGCCAAACTTAAAAGTTCTTATAAGTCATTTATTCTTTGTCCTAGAGGTTTGCACAATTAAACCAACTAGGAAATCATGAGCTGGGAATCTTCTGATGTGTTCAGATTTGACCTTGGGCCCCTCCTTCAAGGTAATATTAGGATAGCCAAACTTAAAATTGCTGATAACTCCCTTATTATTTGTCCTAGAGGTTTGCAATGTGAAAACAACCATTAAGGAAATCATGGGCTGTGGATCTTGTGATATGTTCAGATTTTACCTTAGGCCTGTCCTTCAAGGTCAAACAAGGGTAGCAAACTTTAAAGTGCTTATAACTCGCTTATCATTGCTCCTAGAGGTTTGGAATGTCAAACCAAAGTTTACTTTTCAGAATTTCAGCCACCATCTTGAATTTTTGTGCCAAATGGAAAATATCATTTATCTGGAAAATTGTAAGAGATAGAGTGATTTCAGGTAACCATTGGACCCTCGGGGTGCTATGGAAAACTCCTCTAGGACCTATAAAAAATTTAGACCTCTCCAGATTTAGGCCATCATCTTAAATTTGGCTGGAACGAAAAATATCGTTAATCTCGAAAACCGTAAGAGATAGAGCCATTTCAGGTGAATATTGGACCCCCTGGATACTTCAGACTACCAGGACCTATGAAAAATGTAGACTTCTGTGAGTTTCAGCTGCCATCTTGAATTTTGCAGGAAATAGAAAATGTCTTTTTATCACAAAAACTGTAAGAGATATTATCACAAAAACTGTAAGATATAGAACAATTTTGGGCAAATATTAGACCCTGTGGGTACTAAGGAGTAAGGACTACTCCTTTGTGGCCTCTGAAAATTTTAGACTTTTCCGAATTTCGGCCGCCATCATGAATTTTATTGTGCAAATGGAAAATATCTTTTATCTTGAAATCTGAGAGAGATAGAACAATTTCAAGCAAATGATGGCCTAACTGGGTAATAACTTAATAAGGAGTAAGTACTCCTTTAATTCCTGTGAATAATTTAGAATTTTCTTAATTTCGACTGTCATCTTGAATATTGCTATTTATCTTCAAAACCATGTTAGTTGTCCTTTTCTGGTGGATACATCTTGCATCTGGCCACTGGGTCTAGTTGACATTGGCATTTTTTAAAGGAAGGCCTTGTCTACTTTAAAATTTAAACAATAAGGATGTTATGCTGTGTATCTAGAAATGTATATTCAATTTTACCTCACAATTAAGCATCCCTGAAAGGGCGCTTATTTGTTTTCGCCTCAGTTTCCTCTCCGCTGCCACCGCCACCGCCGCCGCATTATCTCCCTTGAATATCTCCCTTATTATTAGAAGGTTTCAAACCATATTTGGCAGTTATATACCTTAGGTGTGGGAAAAGTTTTCTGCATGCTTAAATTTGACCTTTGACCTTTATGAAGGTCACATGATCAAAAACAATTTTTTGAAGTACACCCCCCTGTCATCGCAGTTCAGGAAAAACTACTTGCTACACAGCCTTATAATTTGACACACCTGTTCATACTATCGAAAAGGCGAGCTGATTAGATTTTGGGAGCAATCCCTTGAAAAATGTCTCATTTATGAGTGATTTTCTGACGCCTTCCAATCTGAAAGCCTTAAATTTAGGCCAACCCCCCTATTATCTTCTTAAGTATTGCATTTAGAGCTATAAAATGTACTGGGAGGTAATAGGAAACCATATGTGGAGAGTCTAAATAGCAGGTCAATTTTACCCCACGCCCCCCCCCCCCCCTTATGGGTCAAACTGGGGTCATAAAATAGCTGATTTTGAGTTTTTGCCTTTTTTCTCCTTTATTGTTGCTTTTATAGCTTCAGAATGTATTAAGAGGTATTGGGAAAGCGTATATGGAGAGTCTAAATAGCCGGTCAGTTTTACCCCCTGACCCCCCCTTATGGGTCAAACTGGGGTCATAAAATAGCCGATTTTGAGTTTTTGCCTTATATCTCCTTTATTGTTGCTTTTATAGCTTCAGAATATATTAAGAGGTATTGGGAAAGCATATGTGGAGAGTCTAAATAGCCGGTCAGTTTTACCCCCTGACCCCCCCTTATGGGCCAAACTGGGGTCATAAATAGCTGCTTTGGAGTTTTTGCCTTATATCTCCTTTATTGTTGCTTTTATAGCTTCAGAATGTATTAAGAGGTATTGGGAAAGCGTATGTGGAGAATCTAAATAGCCGGTCAGTTTTATCCCCCAACCCCTCCCTTATGGGTCAAACTGGGGTCATAAAATAGTTGCTTTGGAGTTTTGCCTTTTATCTCCTTTATTGTTGCTTTTATACCTTCAGAATGTATTAAGAGGTATTGGGAAAGCATATGTGGAGAGTCTAAATAGCCGGTCAGTTTTACCCCCGACCCCTCCTGATGGGCCAAACTGGGGTCATAAATAGCTGCTTTGGAGTTTTTGCCTTGTATCTCCTTTATCGTTGCTTTTATAGCTTCAGAATGTATTAAGAGGTATTGGAAAAGCATATGTGGAGAATCTAAATAGCCGGTCAGTTTTATCCCCCGCCCCCCCCTTTATGGGTCAAACTGGGGTCATAAAATAGTTGCTGTGGAGTTTTGCCTTATATCTCCTTTATTGTTGCTTTTAGACCTTCAGAATGTATTAAGAGGTATTGGGAAAGCATACGGTGCAGCTTTGTGCATTCTTAGCTTTACAGCATCCTTATTAAAACCACAAAGCATTTTAAACTTGAAGGGACGCTTTGCTTTTGTTAGCAAAAGCATTCCTCTAGTTTGTCCTTTACATTAACCTTTTTAAAGGAAGGCCCTATCTACTTGAAATTTTAAATATTAATGATGTTATGACTATCTTTAACACCAGCCCATAAAGGCTAGGGTTATAATTGTCCAGGCGGTGACAGGAGTGGTGTGCATAAAGCTTGTTATTGTTTCACTTCCTAAACCCATGCGGGGGTGAGTACATATGTGCATTTTTCACATTTTAACATAAACTTTTATATCTTATTCATTTATCACAGTCGTCAAATACACTGTAACCGATGTACATATCCGGGAACTCTCTCGAACATGTTTAAGATATATATAACAAAAATCAATTTAATTCAATAATTATAAATGTGGAAGATATTTTAGTATGACAAGGCCGGAAAGATACGACAAATTAATAAAAGGACACCTAAAAACAGTCACAATTTGAAATATTTACTTAAATATGAAGTATAGCATTTTTAAAAAGTTTGTATGAATACTAGTTCAATGTGTGCACCAAACAATATTGAACACCTATCCAATGTGTGATTTGCAGACTTGTTTTGGGGGGTTTAAGTGCATATTTTGTGAACATACAAGTTTTTTTTTGAATGTAAGTGCATATTTTGTGAACATACAAGTTTTCTTTGAATGTAAAAACATTGGATTCAACAATAAAAATTAATAATTGACACTAACTCAACAAAAAGTAACTGGATATTTTTAATTTTTTTTTTGAAATGGACAAAATAGCCACTTTCTGCCAAGTTAGCAATTATTATCAATTTAAATTGAGAAATTCAGTGTTTTTACCTTCAAAAAGTCACATATTTTGACAAAGTATGTGCTGTAACCCTCAAAAACAAGTCTACAAATCATGCATTGTACAAGTATTCATAGAATTTTGATCACACATTGAACTGGTATTCTTACAAAGATTTTGAAAATGTTATAATTCGAATACAACCAAATATTTTAAAATGCAATTGTTTGTAGTATCCCTTCAATAATTAAGTGTCCCTGAAAGGGCGCTTATTTGTTTTCACCTCAGTTTCCTCGCCACCGCCGCCGCCACCGCCGCCGCATTATGGTCTCCCTTGAATATCTCCCTTATTATTAGAAGGATTCAAACCATATTTGGCACTTATATACCTTAGGCGTGGGAAAATTTTTCTGCATGCTTAAATTTGACCTTTGACCTTTATGAAGGTCACATGATCAAAAACTATTTTTTTAAGTACACCCCCCCCCCCCCCCCCCCCGGCATCACAGTTCAGGAAAAACTACTTGCTACACAGCCTTATGCTTTGACACACCTGTTCATACTATCGAAAAGGCGAGCTGATTAGATTTTGGGAGCAATCCCTTGAAAAATGTCTCATTTATGGGTGATTTCCTCACACCTTCCAATCTGAGAGCCTTAAATTTAGGTCAACCCCCCCTATTATCTTCTTAAGTATTGCATTTAGAGCCATAAAATGTATTGGGAGGTAATAGGAAACCATATGTGGAGAGTCTAAATAGCCTGTCAGTTTTACCCCACGGCCCCCCCTTATGGGTCAAACTGGGGTCATAAAATAGCTGATTTTGAGTTTTTGCCTTATATCTCCTTTATTGTTGCTTTTATAGCTTCAGAATGTATTAAGAGGTATTGGGAAAGCATATGTGGAGAGTCTAAATAGCCGGTCAGTTTTACCCCCCGACCCCCCCCTTATGGGTCAAACTGGGGTCATAAAATAGTTGCTGTGGAGTTTTGCCTTATATCTCCTTTATTGTTGCTTTTAGACCTTCAGAATGTATTAAGAGGTATTGGGAAAGCATATGTAGAGAGTCTAAATAGCCGGTCAGTTTTACCCCCCGACCCCCCCCCCCCCTTATGGGCCAAACTGGGGTCATAAATAGCTGCTTTGGAGTTTTTGCCTTATATCTCCTTTATCGTTGCTTTTATAGCTTCAGAATGTATTAAGAGGTATCGGGAAAGCATATGTGGAGAATCTAAATAGCTGGTCACTTTTATCCCCTGATCCCTCCCCCCCCATGGGTCAAACTGGGGTCATAAAATAGCTGATTTCGAGTTTTTGTCTTGTATCTCCTTTAATGTTGCTTTTATAGATTGAGAATGTATTAAGAAGTATTGGGAAAGCATATGTGGAGAGTCTAAGTAGCCGGTCAGTTTACCACCCGACCCCCCCCTCCCCCATGGGTCAAACTGGGGTAAAAAATAGCTGTTTTGGAGTTTTTAACCTGATATCTCCTTCATTGTTGCTATTATAGCTTCGGAATGTATTAAGAGGTATTGGGAAACCATATGTGGACAGTCTAGATAGCCGGTTAGTTTTACCTCCTGACCCCCATGTATGAGTCAAACTGGGGTCATGAAATAGCTTTTGCCTTTATTGTTGCTTTTATGCTTTCACAATGTATTAAAACCTATTGCAAAACCCTGTGGACAATCTAAATAGCAATACATACTTGCATACATGATTATATGATTATATTATATGATTATATGAAGTTATCAATACTCGTTACTGAAATGCTTTGTAGCATTTACACAAAATTTACTAAAGTTACATCCAATGTTGTACATCCAATGTACAACACTTTCTCCAGCTTGTCTATGTCTACAACGCTTGTTTATGTTAATTAAAGAAGACCTTTGTAGGATTTTCCCTGTCATGATATCACTAAGGGGGTTGCTTTATGTAACAGTACGGTACAGCTTTGTGCATTCTTAGCTTTACAGCATGCTTATTAAAACCACAAGGCATTTTAAACTCTCAGGGACGCTTCGCTTTTGTTAGCAAAAGCATTCATCTAGTTTATTGTATATTTCAGGACTTTCCATCCTATAATTTTTCCTCCCCCTAAAATTACGGAATTTAATTGATTTTTAGTTATAAAACTCTTAAACATGTTCGTGAGAGTTGCCGGAAGTATACATTTCCTGCCGTTGTCAATTGACGACTGTGTTTAAGAAAGTATCTTCACCAAATTTGCAGAGATTGTTTATGGTTATGAAAACATGCCTGTAAAATTTTTTGTCATTGCTGATTGTTCAAAAATCATTAAAATGTTCTTAAACGTAAATTATTGCAGCTAGCTTTATCAGATTTATATAAAATGTATATGGCTAGGAAAGCTTGCATGAAAGTACTTTTATCCTCATTTAAAAAACAAAATGACCACCATGTCACATCTTTAATATCCTTTAATGTCATGGCCTGCAAATCTTTTGCAAGTTTCAGATTTGGCCTTTGACCCTGGCTTCAGGGTCATGTAAAGTCATCATACTAAAAAAGCCTTTTATCTCTCTAATTATTGGTCCTAGGGCTTCAAAATATGAAAACAAGGTGTAAGAAATCAAGGCCTGTGAATCTTTTGCAAGTGTCACATTTGAAATTTGACCCTGTTCATTCTTGTGGTGTTATGATTAATAATTTATAAATCTGGAGATATAATTTTCCTGTTGGGTACTCCTTTATGATATGTTTGAGTGTTTTATTGCTGATTACATTAACTGCATGAGGTTTTTGTGGGGTAGGTTTGTAAAACGCATAGACTTGACCATTGGTGATTTGTGAGTATTTTATTATCCCTTTGATGTCTGATGGATTTATCAATACTGAAGAGACAGTCACAGAAAATAAACTCCCCTACTGGGCAAAATTCTTACTGTTTGTTATTGACAGTGTGTCAGGGAAATAACTGGGTGCGAGGAGGTGGGGCAGGGGACTTCACCTAATAAGATAAAGGAGTGTGAGGGCTGATATTGTTACAAATAATGAAATTAGATATGCACAAAACACACACAAAGGTAATGAGAAACTGAGTTCTTCTGCATTAGGACAAAAAAATCAAAATTATAAAAATAAAAGTCGATCCATTAAAATCTAATCACAGACTTTTTATAATATTTCATCTGTCCAATATATTTACATCACAGAAATAGATATAACTGTTTTGATATTACCAATTTAGAAAGTATAGTCAATCATTTGAATGTTTTGAGAAAAAAGATCGGGCAGACTGAAAATGTAATAAACACAAAATTTTCATAATAGTTATATATATGCATCTGGGGATACAGTTTTATTTGGAAAATATACTTATTGTAGATTTAATTTATATTATAAAATTTTAATGTTAGTGATTGATTATGCTATAATTTTCAAATGATTATGGCATACAGAAGATGAGTCTCACAGAAACTACCCAATCAAAGCCTTTGGCATGAGGAACAGCCTGTGTGGGGATATGTTGGCATCGAGCTGGCCCAATCTAGTTTTACTTTAGTTTTTTACAACACAGCCCTAAAGGACTGTCAGGGTATTGTTTTCACCCATGGTGTCTGGATGGGCGGGCAGGCATTCGGGCGGGCAGTAAAAGTTTGTTCAGCCTGTATCTCAGAAACCCTGACGTGTAAGAAGTTGATACTTGGTAGGGCCATTGGTTAGGGGGTGTAGGTGTGCAATGTTATGGTGTGACCTTGATTTGACCTTTGACCTTGCTGGAGTGACCTTGAGTTTGAAAATCTTGTCTGGGCTATATCTATTGAATTGTCTTGTTTTTGCAATACTTTATCTTTACATATATTTTCTTTCTTTTAAAGGTTGTTTTCTCTACTTAAACATTATTTGGACCATTGTATAACTGACACTGCTCTGAAAGTGTCCCAATCTTTGTACTGTTTCATTACTTCTGTATCTCATAGTGTTGAAAAGTATTTCCCCAGGCTGTGGGGTACGGGCATCTCTGATGCTATTTTTTGAAAAAGTAAAACTAAAGAAAGTAAAACTGATATAAAGAAAATAGTGCAGTCCAATTGAGTACAGAAGAAATGGAATCAGAAAGTAGTAGTCCCACAGAACAAATTTTTATGTATAGTAAATACAAATGCCTTGTGGTTGTACTGCTCTTTCTCCAACCTCCATTTGTGCATTACATACTTGTTTGAAGCATTTATCTAAACAATTTAACATTATTGGAGCAATACATGAGTACATATAATATGGATAACTACAATATGTTGCAGGCTATGGTTAGATCTATGTGAATCAAAAAATAAGCTTTTTATGGAGAAAAATCTTGTCAAGTAGGAAAAATATTATTCTGGATTTATCTCAGAAACTGAGGTATGGCACTTGATACTTGTTGGTTACATTGGATGGGAGTTGTAGGTGTGCAACATTGTGGTGTGACCTTGATTTGACCTTTTACCTTTCTGTAGTGACCCTGACTGACCATTAAAATCTTTTCTGGGCTGTATATCAAAAACCGTAAGGTATAGGAAGTTGATACTTTGTAGGGTCATTGGATTGGGAGTACAGGTGTGCAACATTTTAGTATGGCCATGATTTGACCCTCGACTTTGTTGTAGTGAGTCTGATATATAAAATCTTGTCTGGGCTATACTTCAGAAACTAAGGTGTAAGGAGTTGATCTTTGGTAGAGACATTGATTTGGGGTATAAGTGATCATCATAGTGTGGCCTTTATTTGACCTTTGACCTTACTTTAATGACTCTTTTCTGGGCTATATCTTGGAAACGCTAAGGTGTTGAAAATTGATATATGGCTGGGATATTAGTTGGTGGTGTAGGTTTGCAGCATCTTAGTGCAACCTTGATTTGATCTTTGATGTTGTGGTAGCCCTGACCTTTAAAATCTTGTCTGGAAATCATAAGGTGGAGGAAGTTGAAACTTGGCAGGGATATTTGTGTTGTGGATGTATGTATACAACGTAATACTGTGACCTTGATTTGATGTTTGATCTTTTCATAGTTACCTTGACCTTTAAAATCTTGTCTGGACCATATATTGCAAACCATAAGGTGGAGGAAGTTAAAATTTGGCAGGGGTATTGGTCTTAAGCATGTAGGTGTGCAATATCAAGGTGTGACCTTGTTTTCACCTTTGACCTTGTAGTAAAGTTAAAATCTTGTTTGGGTACGTCTTGGAAACCATAAGGTAAAGATTTTGTCACTTGGTAGGTTTACTGGTTGGGAGAGTGTAGGTGTGCAGCATCATGGTGTGATTTTGGTAAAGCCTAGGCTCTTGTAGAATGTTTTCTACTACGGCATTTGAGATATTATCTCCTACAACAAAACTATGTGGATTGATGCAACTGATTATTTTGTGTACTTTTACCTATCTCCATTGACACATAGAGGACAATAAATAAATCAATTAATAAATGCTACAGTCTCATAAATATTACCTCAGAAATTAATGCTGTCATCTTGCTGCTAAATTGTCTTCTTTTGATATTTATACATATTTTTTATAAAGTTTTATTTCCAGTGCATCTTTACCAAACTTACACTGTCTGTTCTGAAAGACTCTTTATCTTTGTATTTTTTCACCTGCTCTAAAAGTCAAGTTCAAGTTGGGGTTTTACATCCTGTTCAGCAGCCAGGGTCATATTGAGACAGGCCTACAGGCCCTTGTCACTTGTTGGAGTCAAATCCACACAGGGGTGACAGGATGTGATTTAAATGCCAAACCTGATACCTCATTAGGTCAATGAGGACATAATTTCGCCTCTTCTATATCTCATGTTGTTCATGACTGTTATATAACTAATGGTCTGTTCTGAAAGACTCCTTATTTTTGCACCTTTTCAACTCTTCTATATCTCATGGTGTCCAACACTATTTTCCCATACTGTTGTATACTGGCATATCTGTTAATATTTAAAAAAAATATTCTTGTTCTATTAGAGGAAGACATTATGAATATGTTGAAGTCAGCGCAAATGAGGTCAGATTAAATTAGGTCAGGGCAGTGACACTGAACACAGGGTTTCATGGATGGTTCATGGTCAAAGCAACATCAAATACATCACCAGTGAGTTCCTCGCCAGTGCTACAAACTCTGTACTACCAGCTCACTTTTTATTTGTACCAACTTAGACCTGTAGCTCATGACATAGCTGAGCAATAGCTACTACAAGGTTCTCACTGTTGAATAAATCAGTTGTAACTTCCAAACTATTGCATTTAGAGTATTTTCTTTGAATATGTTATTCACCTACTTTTCAGCAACCTGTAACATAGTGAAATTGCAGACCTGAACTCATTGCATAGCAGAGCAATAGCTTCTTTGAGGTTCTCATTGTTGAGTTAATCAGTTGTAACTTGATAACTATTGCATTTACAGTATTTTCTTTAAATGTGTTATTCACCTACTTTTGGGTCAGCTATACCATAGTAAAATTACAGCCCTTTTACTCATTTCATAGCTGAGCTATAGCTACTTTGAGATTCTGACTTTTGAGTAAATCAGTTGTAACTTGAAAACTATTGCCTTTACAGTATTTTGCTTAAAGATGTTTTCCGCCTACATTTTACTCCTTTACTACTTCTGAATACCATTTGCAGGACACAGCTTTTGTGTGCTTTTCTTCTTTCTCTTCTACTCTGAAACTCGAAACACACAGTCAGCTGACACAGAGCCCGTTCTCAGGCACTGATTGCTTGTTAGAGTTATAATGTCAGAATAATATTAAATTTTAATATTTAATGCCAGAAATTATGATGAGTAATGTTACAAACTTAACTGGTGTAGTTTTGATAACATATAATTGTTTTGAAACATAATTTATTCCATGGTTTCTGATGTGTTAAATTCAGACATAGCTGGAGCAGGTGCACTGGGCCTTTTAAAGATGCTTTTGTGCAAATCATCAAGGTAAAATTATTGGTTATACTTTATGTAGACTCACCAACAAATGTTTGTACTCATGCCCATGTGGATCCTAGGGATGATTCTCTTGAAGTCTTTATCTTAGATATCAAATCTTACATCAAGCTCAAAACTGCCACTGTGGCCTAGTGGGTAACACACTCGCCTAGGAACACAGAGGAGGTGGGTTCAGTCCCAGGTACAGGCAGATACATAGTGGCTCAGATGACCACTTAAAATGGCAGTCCTCTCTCATTGGGTTCTATCCCCAGTGGCAGGTTGAAGAACCTCAAGGATGTTGATAAATGGTCATCCTTGAGCCTCAGTCTGTCTTTCAGTTAGGGGAATGTCAGTAATTTGAGAGTTGGACTGTAGTTGTACAGTCGGATGGATCATATAGCGCTTTGAGTCCTGTAGTACATGGAGATATTACGCTGAGTATAAATACAAATAGAACAACAACAAAATGATTAAATTAAAATTGAGTTGATTAAATTATTATCAGACTTCTGTGCTATATATGTAACTCAGACTTACATTTTAATAAATTATGTTAAATATTTTAGAGAAAAGATACATCTGCTGTTGTTTGAATTTCATAGTGAAGATTTCCTCGATTGCTTACCTCATGATGTTCAATCAAGGTGTGTCAATTTTCACCTGTTACAAAATTGTACTTTTTTATGTCCACAGTAATATTTGTCACAGAGGCATAATCTTGCAAAATTAATTAATTTTATAGCCAACTTGTTAAGATTGGTATGCTTGTTATCTCCCGCCGGGCTTTAGCCCGGGAGGGAGATTATGAAATGATGTGTGTGTGTGCGTGCATGCGTGCGTGTGTGCGTGCGTTAGTTAGTCACGCAGATTTCTCCAAATCTACTACAGCTACAGATTTTTTGTAAATTAATTGTCCCAATGAATTTTCATGCCCTTGAAAATTTTTTTGGTTTTATTGACTTAGGCCTAAAGATAAGTGAGTAATAGCAATCTTAGCTATTTTGAGTAAAGGGCTCATAACTCAAAAACTATTGCAGTAACAACTTTTTCTTCAAATATGTTGTTCAGCTACTTTGTCCTTAGCTATAAGATGGTACATAGTTTGGGGTCCCATTGCATGCCATAAGTGAGTAATAGCTATTTTCTCATTTGTAGCTAAATAACAGAAGAAGTAAATGTCAGATATCTTCAAAAGTATTGAAGTTAGGGAAATCTTTTCAAATATGTTGTCCATCTTCTTTTTGGTAAGCTATCACATACTAAAGTTTCAGACCTGTTGCACCTTGGATAGCTGAGTAATAGCTACTTTGAAATTCTGACTGGTGAGTAAAGCAATTGTAACTCCAAAACTATTGCAGTTAGAGTATTTTCCTAAAATATGTTGTTCAGCTACTTTGTCCTTAGCTATAAGATGGTACATAGTTTGGGGTTCTATTGCATGCCATAAGTGAGTAATAGCTATTTTCTCATTTGTAGCTAAATAACAGAAGAAGTAAATGTCAAATATCTTCAAAAGTATTAAAGTTGGGGAAATCTTTTCAAATATGTTGTCCATCTACTTTTTGGTAAGCTATGACATAGTAAAGTTTCAGACCTGTTGCACCTTGGATAGCTGAGTAATAGCTACTTTGAAATTCTGACTGTTGAGTAAAGCCATTGTAACTCCAAAACTATTGCACTTAGAGTGTTTTCCTAAAATGTGTTGTTCAGCTACTTTGTTCTTAGCTATAAGATGGTACATAGTTTGGGGTTCTGTTGCATGCCATAAGTGAGTAATAGCTATTTTCTCATTTGTAGCTAAATAACAGAAGAAGTAAATGTCAAATATCTTCAAAAGTATTAAAGTTAGGGAAATCTTTTCAAATATGTTGTCCATCTACTTTTTGGTAAGCTATAACATAGTAAAGTTTCAGACCTGTTGCACCTTGGATAGCTGAGTAATAGCTACTTTGAAATTCTGACTGTTGAGTAAAGCCATTGTAACTCCAAAACTATTGCAGTTACAGTATTTTCCTAAAATATGTTGTCCAGCTACTTTGTCCTTAGCTATAAGCTGGCATGTAGTTTGGGGTTCTATTGCATGCCATAAGTGAATAATAGCTATTTTCTTATTAGTAGCAAAATAATGACATAAGTAAATGTCAAATATCTTCAGAAGTATTAAAGTTACGGAATTCTTTTCAAATATGTTATCCATCTACTTTTTTGTAAGCTATCATATAGTAAAGTTTCAGACCTGTTGCACATTGCATAGCTAAGTAATAGCTACTTTGAAATTGTGACTGTTGAGTAAATCCATTGTAACTCCAAAACTATTGCAGTTACAGCTTTTTCTTCAAATATGTTGTTCAGCTACTTTGTCCATAACTATAAGATGGTATATATTTTGGGGTTGTATTGCATGCCATAAGTGAGTAATAGCTATTTTCTTATTTGTAGCAAAATAACAACATAAGTAAATGTCGGATATCTTCAAAAGTATTAAAGTTAGTGAAATATTTTCAAATATGTTATCTAGTTTTTGATAACCTATCACATAGTAAAGTTTCAGACCTGTTGCACATTGGATAGCCGAGTAATACCTACTTTGAAATTGTGACTGTAGGGTAAATGCATATAGTTTGGGGTTCTATTGCATGCCATAAGTGAGTAATAGCTATTTTCTTATTTGTGGCAAAATAATGACATAATTTTTCTCAAATAACTGCTTCATCTACTTTTGGGAGAGCTTTGACATGGTGAAGTTTCAGACCCGTAGTTAATTATTCACCTACTCAAAATGAGTAAATGATAATTATCTCTAAAAGTATTGCGGATATCCAATTTTTATCAAATAACTCATTCATCTACTTTTGGGAGAGCTTTCACATGGTGAAGTTCCAGACCCGTAGCTAATTACTCACCTACTCAAAATGAGTAAGTGTGAATTATCCTTAAAAGTATTGGGGATATCCAATTTTTCTTAAATAACTCATTCACCTACTTTTGGAAGAGCTTTCACTTGGTGAAGTTTCAGACCCGTAGCTAATTATTCACCTACTCAAAATGAGTAAATGCTAATTATCTCTTAAAGTATTGTGGATATCCAATTTTTATCAAATTACTCGTTCATCTACTTTTGGGAGAGCTTTGACATGGTGAAGTTCCAGACCCGTAGCTAATTACTCACCTACTCAAAATGAGTAAATGTGAATTATCTGTAAAAGTATTGCAGATATCCAATTTTTCTCAAATAACTCATTCACCTACTTTTGGGAGAGCTTTTACTTGGTGAGGTTTCAGACCCGTAGCTAATTATTCACCTACTCAAAATGAGTAAATGCGAATTATCTCTAAAAGTATTGCGGATATCCAATTTTTATCAAATAACTAATTCATCTACTTTTGGGAGGGCTTTCACATGGTGAAGTTCCAGACCCGTAGCTAATTACTCACCTACTGAAAATGAGTAAATGTGAATTATCTCTAAAAGTATTGCAGATAGCCAATTTTTATCAAATAACTCATTCACCTACTTTTGGGAGAGCTTTCACTCGGTGAATTTTCAGAGCCGTAGCTAATTATTCACCTCCTCGAAATGAGTAAATACTAATTATCTCTAAAAGTATTGCGGGTATCCAATTTTTATCAAATTACTCGTTCATCTACTTTTGGGAGAGCTTTCACATGGTGAAGTTCCAGACCCGTAGCTAATTACTCACCTAATCAAAATGAGTAAATGTGAATTATCTGTAAAAGTATTGCAGATAGCCAATTTTTCTCAAATAACTCATTCACCTACTTTTGGGAGAGCTTTCACTTGGTGAAGTTTCACACCCGTAGTTAACTATTCACCTACTCAAAATGAGTAAATGCGAATTATCTCTACAAGTATTGCAGATAGCCAGTATTTCTGAAATAACTCATTCACCTACTTTTGGGAGAGCTTTCACTTGGTGAAGTTTCACACCCGTAGTTAACTATTCACCTACTCAAAATGAGTAAATGCGAATTATCTCTACAAGTATTGCAGATAGCCAGTATTTCTGAAATAACTCATTCACATACATTTTGGAGAGCTTTCAATTAGTGAATTTTCAGATCCGTAGCTAATTACTCACCTACTGAAAATGAATAACTGCCTATTATCACTAAAAGTATTGCAGATAGCCAATATTTCTCAAATAACTCATTCACCTACATTTTGGAGAGCTTTCACATGCTAAATTTTTTTAATGAATTTTTTAAATAATTTTTAATGCATTAAAATTCATGAAATCATGCACTAAATCAATTATAACTTGAAAAGTATTACATTTACAGCACCTTGTTAAAATATGTTATCTTTAGTACATCTCATTTATATGGCGGGAGATAAATGCATGCGGCAGAATGCTTGTTATCTTGTTGAATGGTGCATTTTTCATGTGAAACTATGTTCAAATTAGAGTTTTATGTGGATATAGAATTTGAAATTACATTTTAATCCCCACATTAGTCAGTCCCCACCACCCCAAGACATAAAGACAACAAATTGGGAGTTTTGACTTTATTCATTTATAAATGTGCATCAATTTGGTTAAATACAAAATAGATGTATATGACTACTACAGGTTTTATAGACATAATGTTAAGATATACAAGGACATAGTGTGCAAACAATGAGGGCACCAGAACTGTATTCTATGGTGACCTAATCAAATAATTTGTAAGATGAGGGGCTCAGATTCAAGTGGTTTGTAAGGCACTCTGGGGTCAGTCTGATCTGAGTGCAGGATAAAAGTTTACACCAGAAATAGGACAAAAGCCCCCCAATCGGGAAAAATGACAATAAGGTTTGGAGAAAACCCCATTAAGAGATTAAAATGATCCCAAGTTCACAATGAAGGTGAGATGAGAGTGCGTAAAGGTACTATATGCTACTTGTTAAACGAGAAAATAGCCCATATGGAGGTCAAACCTCTTTGGTCGAAAAGAGCCCCTTTAGATACATTTAGAAGATATAAAACTGTAAATGATAAAATGAATTAAACTTTAAAAGAACCTTTAAAATATAGAAACACTTACCAGACAGTAGTGAAGTAAGGGTGGGTAGGCAAATTAATATTTCTTATTTCAAAATGTCTTGACTTGTCCTTTCCAGGACTAAATTCATAATGAAACATCCTTCAATGTGCCAGGAAAGGTGAGAACCCCCACCAATCATAAGGTAGCATACTTAATTTGTTGTTAAGTAACCAAGTCAGTACCCATATTACCCTCCTTCTAGGAATAACAACTGAATTCTGAATTTTTAGGGTAGGACACAAATTATGTCTTGGGATGGGGGACTGACCTACATGATGTCTGAACACCACTACTGAAAATTTCCATATAGTGTTATGTTGTGAAAATAGCAATGGATTTTAATCTCATCTTTTACACCAGTCACCACATATTGCATGATATTTATGTACTAGTGAAAATTTCCACATAGTGTTATGTTGTGAATATAGTAATAGATTATAATCTCACTTTTACACCTGTCACCACATATTGCATAATATTTATATATTCAGAATAACAGTCCATGATTTTGCGGGAGATCCTCTTGGCTGGCTAGGTGGGAAGGAGCGATGTATTGACAGTAATTTGTTGACTTACACAGACACCCACTGTACTGGAAGTAGCAAAGAAGACATATTGATAGTTATAGACAGTTTAACCAATCTGATCAATCTTAGGTCATTGTCGTATACCTGCCAAGTTATTCATGCAGCAGCACACAGAAGCAAATCAACAGCAAAAGGTAAGGTCAATAAAATATGGAAGTCAATATATGAGCTTTAACTAATAAAGTTAGAAAAGATGTTTTATTTTTGGAAAGAATTTGTATATTTTTTCACTTCATAATTGTCTCTCAGAAGTGCGCCGACTACACAAAACAATGCAATGTGCATATTTTTGCCTCCATTTATCTGAAGCAATAAATGGGTGATCGCCGATAATGGAGAACACAACAATACAGACAAAATATAGTGCGACAATTAGGTGTGTGTAAAAAATCATATTTATAACAATATTTAGGGATTAAGAAATGAAACCAGTCTTTACAATAGAAATAAAGTCCCAGCATAATGGACGCACGCTGCCGAGCTCATCCATTATCCACTGGAAGTACTCCTCCTCGGACTTTATTTCTGCACTAAATGGAGCATGGTCATGTAGTGGGTGACACACCAGCTCCCCACCTCTTGAGTTGAAGGTGAATTTGGTTTAAATCCCAGCATTAACTTCAGTAGGAATGTTGGGAGTTGTGCAGTGGTTCACATGTAACAATGAGGAATTTGACCAACTAGGTGGCACTTCTTTCCGCAATCCTCCCAACAGTTACTTTACATTGTGATGAGACTGATAATTTGTTTTGAAAAAGACGTTAAAGCCAGATGAACAAATAAAGTAGCCTAAGTCTATTGCAATATATCATAGTAAAATAAACTGAGTGGTATATAATTTTAAATTTATAAATATGCATCACAAGGTTTCATTTTTTTTTTATCGTACTCTGTTTGCTTCAATGCAAATATAAATACAAAGATACATACTTTCACAGCATGTTTTTTATGAAAAAAATAGCCATGAACATATCCATTGTGATTGGCGTCATTGAATATAAAAACAACATGAAGAGAAGCTCAATAAAATACATTTCTCATGATGTGAAAAACACATTTGTAGCTTACATAATTATTGGCATATTTAGAAAAATCAGCCCTTGTTTATGGATTTATAATTTGAAATATCCATTACCCATGGGCACCAGGGAATAAAGAAATTGTTACTTTGTGTAATGCCATATTTTGTGTCCCCATCATATTATGTGTCTCCTCAATGGGGAGGTGTAATAGGTGGTGTGAGTGAATCAAATATCTAACCAGTCTATTTAAATATCTAGTCTAATCTGTCTAAGTTCTATCAAGTGTAGATACAGTACCGTAGATATCAAGTTGAAAAACTGAAGTGAGATACTTGTGCTAGTACTTCATTCCAAAACATATCATATTACATGTTTTACATGTTTACAAATTTTGATTTAGTTTACTGCAACAAGAGGCTTCATCTGCCTTTTTCAGTAGATGTTAAAAAGAGTCATCTTTTCATTCTCAGGACATGACCGATGTCTCATCTATTACTAATTACAAGAGAAATCCTCTGATTTAAGCCCATGACTGATAGCTGTAACAAAACTATGGCAAACAACCCACAGTCCGCTCGTCCATTATCCACCGGAAGTACCGTCCTTTTATAGACGTCATAAAGTACTCACCCTCGGACTTTATTTCTACAATATAGTTACCATTATAGCCTGAAAAAGGTTTTAACAACCTAAAAAATTATTAGTACTGCAAATTTTGGGCCATACACTGAATAGCCATAATGCAGGGAGAAAAATTCAGTTGATAAACTCATTTGAGCTAGGGGATACAAAATATGACAAAAGGGATACAAAATGTGACAGGCGATACAAAATATGGCAGCCCCCTTGCCATATTTTGTATCCCCACACACTTTCCCTGGGATTCATTATATGACACTACTCTGGTATTAATTTCCAGGGACTGTACCACCAAAGGCCTTAGCCAAATCTCAGGCTTAAGTTAGCTCTTTTTATTACGCTACAATAGCTTACCATGTGGGACTTAATGCTGTTCTCGGGTTGCCACACCCGGGGCCAACGTCTTAGAAAAAAAGATCGTTCTTGTTAGCCACCGGATATACTGGTAGTTGTCGTCACGTGATAACTTCTGACCAATCGCCCTACTTTCTCGTTGGCCACAATTGACTGGTAGCAGTTTGTAAATATACAGACATTTTCATTTATTTCTCAGTATTCACGTATTGTTGGAGGCTAATATTTGGATATTTCTTTAAATATATGTCATAGATTATTCTGTAAAATTTTTAATTTCACAACTTAAGTAGTTTCCTTACAATCCGCGTGTTTTGAGTTTTCTCGGTTCAGGCAATCTTAATTGTACGTCTTTTTATTGCGTTAAAATGTCCCTTCAAGCAAACAAAGACAAACCGAGAGCTCAGAAATGCCGCCATTTTTGCTTCAGTTTTGATACACATAATTACTGCCCTACCTGTAGGGAGGCTGGCAAGGGAGATGACCCCTGTGTCACTTTTGAAGCGCCCTGCCATATTTGTACGTCTCTCTCTGATGAGCAGTTACAAAAGATCCAAAACAGGAAGCGGTACTTAAAAAAGCAAAAAGCGGAAACTAGTTCCAAAGATGAACTAGATCTCTTGGGTGAAGGCGATGGGGACTCTTTTAATGGTTCCAATGCAGACCTTGAGAGTGCTGCCGATAACCTCTTTACCTCACCCCCCCGTCCTCAACCTCTCGCCTTCAGTTCTTTATCACTAAAGACCCCAGCCAAGGCTGTTCCTCCCACCCCAGGTACTGTTTTACAAAATAAAATTCAAAGAAATCTAGAGAAATCCCTGGGTGATTCCTTAAATATACATATCCAGCAGCAAATGGGTTCCTTCCAGGCGTCCATGTTAGAAGCTTTTCAGTCACTCCGAGAGGAGTTAGCAGTTAAAAAATCTGCCGAGGTTGATCCCTCACCTCATGCTTCTAAAGCTGGTCCATCCAACAAATCTGCTGCTCATCTGGACCTACCCCCTCCGAGGTCAAGTACTAATACACAATCCGAGGCTATGGATGTGGACGTTGGTCCAGCACTCCCTCCTCGTCTAGTACTAAATCAAACTTCCTCGGATCAGTACGTTGCCCCTTCTGAAGCAATACCGAAGGATTCCTCGTACTCACATAAAAAACAAAGCCACAGACAAACAGTAACACCGAGCTCTGCCTCGGATCATCTGGATGAGGATTCCGACGAATCTCGGACCCATCCTAGACCTAAGAAACACTCTGACAAGAGCAAGCATAAATCTAGGTCCAGATATGTGTCATCTTCAGAGGAAGATCACTCCCCTGTGGCTAGACACAGGTCTTCTAAGCCCTCTAGGGCTCAGCCCTCAGGCGCAGCTTCTGATCAAGACCTCCCACAACATGATCCAGACCCCCCTTATTATAGGGAAGTAGCCCTGTCTGACATTCCCTCCCAATACTCTGAAGAGGTAGACACCTTCAGGCGCATTCTTTCTCTCCCTGACCCCAGGGACTCTATGCCTAGGTCGTCAACTTCAGTGTTGGGTCTGGATGACGAAAAAGGCCGTCAAGAGCTCAGACCTAGAGGTCCCTCCTCTATCTTACCACTTAGCTCAGTTATCAAGGATGCCTTTGATAAATTTCAACATGATTTCAAAGCTGCCAATTTATCTGAGGGAAAATATGTCAAGCCTCCTCCATCCACTTTTAAGTGGTATAAGGTTGGACAGCCCACTTTTCAAGACAAAATCCAGGAGTTGAATACGGACTTTGCCAAGATCTGTATTACTCCTAGACCTCCTGGGGCACCAGTAGCCAAAGTCCCTATGCCAGTCCTTAAGGAGCTGGAACATCAGGCTAGACAAAATATCTCAACCCTCAATTTCACCGCTGCCTTTGCCAAAACTTCTTCTTCTTGCAATGCTTCCTTGGAGAAGTGTCAACATAGCATCAAGTCAACTGTCAAGAAGATTAAATCTCAGATCCAGAAAGGTCCCAATCCTGAGAAAGCAGCAAAGCGCGGATATGAGGAAGTTGCTGAGTACTTGGATTTTTGGAACAAGACTGTTCTTGTTCAACATAGAGCTCTTACCTGTCTCAGCAAATCGCTAGCCCATATTCTCCAGAGGGAATTATATTCCATGGCTAATACCGGCTTGCTTAGGCGCGAAGCCGAAATGACTTTATTGCATCCCCAGTTAGGGGAAACGAGACGCCAAGAACTTAGGAACTCGTCCTTCTGGGACTCCTCCTTGTTTGAGTCTCAACTTGTAAAGGAAGGTGAGGACTTCCTTCTCAAAAAAAGGCACCTCAAAAGATTCTCAGGGTTTTGCACCCTACCAGAATAAGCCCTTTCGTGGCCCCCACAAGAAAAGAGGCTCCTACAGGAAACGCCCCTATGGGGGCAATACCTCTCAAAGCAGTAACCAATCCTTTCCCTCGGGAAGAGGAAAATCCAACTTCAGAGGCTCCAGGGGTCGTTTTCGACCCCACAATAGAGGAAGGGGGCGTGGAAACCCCCCTTTGCAATGACTCCTCCATAGCCTCATTCAGTCCACCAGTAGGAAGTCGCCTCCGTTCTTTCAAGAGAGACTGGCAAACAAACAAATGTTCTCAAAACGTGTTAAACATTATCACCAATGGCTACGTTCTGCCATTCCGTTCAAAGCCAAACTTGATCAGATTCCCTCTGATTCTATCAGAGTACAAGGCCCAACAAAAAGACCAAGCCTTGGCCACTTGTATCCAGTCTCTCTTGTCAAAGAACGCCATCGAAAGGGTGGAAAACGTAAAATCTCTCGGGTTTTACAGTCGCCTGTTCCTAGTACCCAAGCCCCACCAAAGGTGGAGGCCAGTCATAGACTTAAGCAGGCTCAACACTTTTCTACATGTAGAAAAGTTCAAAATGGAAACCCCGGAGTCCATCCGGACTTCCCTGGTCCCAGGGGAGTGGGTATCGTCGATAGACCTGTCGGACGCATACCTTCACATCCCCATCCATCCCAACTCAAGGAAGTACCTAAGGTTTTGCTACAAGGCCCAGGTGTTCCAGTTCACCTCCCTACCTTTCGGACTGGCCACAGCCCCCCAGGTCTTTACGATGATCGTAAAGGAAGTGAAACTAATGGCCCTCTCAAGAGGACTCAGAATTCACCAATACCTGGACGACTGGCTGATCAGGTCCCAGTCCCAGGAGGAATCTCAAAGGGACACACAGGCAGTAGTAGACCTAACCCAATCCTTGGGTTGGATAATCAACCAGGAAAAATCAGAACTGAAACCTACTCAGGTGTTTTCGTTCGTGGGCTACGAATACCACCTAGATTCAGCCCTTGTAAGACCCACTCACGAGAGATGGCTCAAACTTCAGGATTTGATCCTACGACTCAAGTCAAAACGTGTTTTGACTGCAAGATGTTTGATGTCTCTAATTGGGTTGCTAGCCTCAACGGAGAAAATGGTCCCGGAGGGACGCCTTCACATGAGGCCCTTTCAGTTTCATCTCAAGGAGCACTGGAGATATCCTCAGTCGCTGGACAACCTCCTTCCTTGGACAGAAGCCATTGTAGCCCACCTAGATTGGTGGCAAAATCCCTCAAATGTGATGAAAGGCGCAGACCTTCATCCCAAGGACCACAGTATCCAACTCTTTACCGACGCCTCAAACGAAGGTTGGGGCGCTCATTTAGATCAAAATTCTACAAAAGGACTGTGGTCAGAGCGGGAAAAAAGGCTACACATAAATGTCCTGGAATTGAAGGCGGTCTCCCTGGCCCTTTGAGACTTCAAGGACCAGTGCCAGAATCAAACAGTGTTAGTTGCGACGGACAACTCATCAGTGGTAGCCTACATCAACAAGCAAGGGGGAACTCACTCAGCAGAGATGTGCGCTCTCCTGTGGAAAATCATGACCTGGTGCCATCACTACCATATAACATTGAAAGCCAGGCACATTCCAGGGTGTCTGAATGTGATGGCCGACCTCCTATCCAGGTCCAACCAAGTGCAGTCAACAGAATGGTCCCTGCACCCTCAGGTCTTCGTGGGCTACGAATACCACCTAGATTCAGCCCTTGTAAGACCCACTCACGAGAGATGGCTCAAACTTCAGGATTTGATCCTACGACTCAAGTCAAAACGTGTTTTGACTGCAAGATGTTTGATGTCTCTAATTGGGTTGCTAGCCTCAACGGAGAAAATGGTCCCGGAGGGACGCCTTCACATGAGGCCCTTTCAGTTTCATCTCAAGGAGCACTGGAGATATCCTCAGTCGCTGGACAACCTCCTTCCTTGGACAGAAGCCATTGTAGCCCACCTAGATTGGTGGCAAAATCCCTCAAATGTGATGAAAGGCGCAGACCTTCATCCCAAGGACCACAGTATCCAACTCTTTACCGACGCCTCAAACGAAGGTTGGGGCGCTCATTTAGATCAAAATTCTACAAAAGGACTGTGGTCAGAGCGGGAAAAAAGGCTACACATAAATGTCCTGGAATTGAAGGCGGTCTCCCTGGCCCTTTGAGACTTCAAGGACCAGTGCCAGAATCAAACAGTGTTAGTTGCGACGGACAACTCATCAGTGGTAGCCTACATCAACAAGCAAGGGGGAACTCACTCAGCAGAGATGTGCGCTCTCCTGTGGAAAATCATGACCTGGTGCCATCACTACCATATAACATTGAAAGCCAGGCACATTCCAGGGTGTCTGAATGTGATGGCCGACCTCCTATCCAGGTCCAACCAAGTGCAATCAACAGAATGGTCCCTGCACCCTCAGGTCTTCAAGCAAATCTGCCGAAAGTGGTTCACCCCTCATGTAGACTTATTCGCTACTCACATGAATCACAAACTCCCTCTATATGTGTCTCCTATCCCAGACCCAAGGGCCTGGAACATAGATGCTCTGAACATAAACTGGAACAACCTCACGGCTTACGCCTACCCTCCTACGGCTCTCCTTCACAAGGTGATCCAAAAGATCAAGCAATGCCATTGCCTGATCATCGTGATAGCCCCAGGCTGGCCAGGGATGCCCTGGTTTTGGGACCTAGTGCAGCTCTCAACAGAGATCCCACTACAACTCCCAGTGTCAACGACCCTACTCAAACAGTCCCACAACTATGTGTTCCACAACAATCCACAACAGCTGAACCTCCACGCCTGGTGTCTAGGAGCGGACAACTCCAAGAACAAGGCTTCTCTGTGGAGGTGGCAGAGAGAATTGCTGCCCCTCAGCGGTCATCAACAAGGACCATCTACCGGTCAAAGTGGGCCCTATTTGAAAAATGGTGCAGAGAAAATTCGGTGGATTTCTCCACTCCATCTGTGAAACAAATCTCAGACTTTTTCATGTACCTGTACCAAGACCTAAACAGGCGCCCCTCGACCATTGATGGTTACAGGACTGCTATCGTTGACACTTTGGGCCCAACGGCCCAACACATTGCGCACAACGCAGACCTTCATAGGTTACTCTCCAGTTTTCACAGGGATCGTCCTAAAAGTTCCAGAAATTTACCCAAGTGGAACCCTTCTGTTGTCCTTAACGAGCTCACCAAAGCACCATTTGAGCCCATGAAAGACTCAGACCTCAAACATCTTACTCTCAAAACTGCTTTCTTGCTAGCCTTGGCCTCCGGCAAGCGCCGCAGCGAAATCCATGCCTGGGTCGCTAACAAAGTAGCTAATTTAGGCCAATGGGAAAAGGTAGCCTTGTTCCCTTCTTCTGATTTCATAGCCAAAAACCAACTAGCAAGAGAAGGTTCTCAAAGTGTGTCACCAGTGACTATTCCTGCTTTGACTACCATTGTAGATAGACAGTTTAAGGAAGACAGGACCCTGTGTCCCGTGCGGGCCCTGAGGTTCTATTTGGACCGAACTAAAGACCTGAGAGGGTCTCGTTCTCTCCTTTTCATCTCCTTTAAGAAAGGACATACCTCAGATATCAGACCCGCTACACTCTCCTCATGGTTGAAACAAACTATCCTACTTTGTTACAAACAAGCAGATCAACAAGCCTTGGACTTGGTCCAAGTCAAAGCGCATGACATCCGGGCCTTCGCGGCCTCTAAGGCCTTTTACGGTGGCGTATCGGTGGACCAAATCATGCAAGCCTGTCACTGGAAAGCTCACAACACATTCACAAATTTTTACCTAAAAGACCTTACTTGGTCGGACACCGACAACAATATGTATCTGGGACCCGTAGTGGCGGCACAACAAGTCCTAGATCCTTCCCCTCAGACCAGTTGTCCTCAGAAAGAGTCTCTCCCAGGATCTGGGTATTCCTTTACCTTCAAGATGTTACGGGTAAGGTCATTTTATTTTTCAATTATCAGGTAATTTCTATTAAGGACTTAGTTGTCGTTAATCTCATATTTCAGGTTAAAAAATTTCATGAGATGCCCGATCACTGGGTTGGTCAGTCACACGTGAAGGTCTAATAGGGACCCTTAGACCTCGAAGTGAGCACTGCTGCACTTCCGTCCTACAACCAAACATCTGGACAGTTTTAGCACTGTCCCTTTTTTACTCAGGTTTTTGGCTCGTTACAGGCCCGATCTTCGGGATCGGGGCTCTGTAAAAGGGACTCAGACTGGCATTTCTGGCACTATTCTGTATATGTTAATTCAAATCTTAGAAAAAAATTACATATCTTCCAGTCTCAGCTGTAATCCCGCCACCGGGCGGTTGAATTCAGCATTAAGTCCCACATGGTAAGCTATTGTAGCGTAATAAAATTGTAAATTTTAATTACTTAAATGTAGCTTTTATAAGCTACAAGCTTACCATGTGGGACTTAGGAGAGTCCCACCCTGCCTCCCCGCTGTTTACAGCTGAGGGGTAGGTTTAATAAAAAATTTCAACGAGAAAGTAGGGCGATTGGTCAGAAGTTATCACGTGACGACAACTACCAGTATATCCGGTGGCTAACAAGAACGATCTTTTTTTCTAAGACGTTGGCCCCGGGTGTGGCAACCCGAGAACAGCATTAAGTCCCACATGGTAAGCTTGTAGCTTATAAAAGCTACATTTAAGTAATTAAAATTTACAAATTTGTATGCAAAAATTAAGTCAAAGTTAAGTTAAAACAAAGAAATCCATGATGTTGTTGACTTTTAACAGATGGTGCAGATACACAGGTGATTGTAGGAGTACATAGAGACTTACATGACTTGGCAGTGTTGTCACAGCTAGAGCACATAGCAAACACAGTCATCACTGTAACAGCACCAGTCAGCCCTGGCTTTACTGTAGCATGCAGTATCCTCAATAAGAAAGTCACAGGGAAAATATTGAAAACAGTATGTAGCTGCATTCTGGATGTTAATTATATCTCCAGACGAAAATCGGGGGATATACTGGTTTCACTTCTGTCATGCTGCTGCTGCCCACTGCCATACATTTTGATTTGTGTGTATGATAACTCAGACACGCTTTCACAGATTTCAGTCAAACTTGGCACACACATGTATTTGGGTCAGGACAGGAACCCTATTTTAAGGTGACCTTAAACTCCTAACAGTGAAAACCTAATGGCAACCTTAATGTCAGAAATTTTACTTTTGGTTACTTATCTGGTTCAAATTTTACCTGGGTACACACTTTTACATATTCTTCTTAAATATGCCAAAAAATATGCAACTTGGAAATGGTATGTCTGACAAATCTCAAACTGTAATGGGTTAACCTGCAATATGTAATCTTCGTATGAAAATCGGAGTCTGTAGCTTTAATTTTAAGGTCACCTTAAGGTCTTTAAAATGCCCACAGAGACCCAATTTATGGACTTCTTGCCACTTTTAAGCCATATAGCTGTCAAACTATGTGACTGGTAGAGCTGAAATCTTATCTGTGAATATATTAATATGTTCTTTTTATGTCCCGCCGGGCTTTAACCTGGGAGGGAGATTGTAAAATGCATCATGTGTGTGCGTGCGTGCGTTAGTGTGTCACACAGTTTTATAGCGAAATACCCTTACCATTTCCTAACAGTAGCTATTTGTTGGAGCCATCCAACCCAATGGCCAACGCAGAGATGCGATTTTAAGGTTTACTCACAACCTTAACCAAGCCATTGGGTTACAGTAGTCCGTCCTCCCGCCAAAGAGGTCACATGACTACATTGTTTACCTCATTATTTTTGTTGGCCATCAACAGTAGAGACGTGTTTTGGTAATCTTTGGAAGTTTAAAGTTTTCAGGGATTATTTCATTTTTTTATTGAGATTTTTGAATCATGGCGAATAATAAAGATTCATCAGATTCTAAATCTAAGAAATCCAGTTTCTGTGGACATCTTATGTTTGGTTTTGATAACCACAGATATTGCTACAAATGTCGTGAAGCTAGCAAGGGTGATGACCTTTGTACTCTTAAGAAGGATTGCCTTCTGTGTATTGCTTTGTCGGAAGATCAAAAGCGAAAACTCACTGAAAAACTGTCAAAAGGTAAGAAATCTTTGAAGGAATCTACCTTGCAAAAAGGGAAGGACAAGATAGATGACTCCATATTGGATGAAGAAGACAGTTCGGTAGGAATGTCTTCTCATTCTGTGGTTGCTGGCCAGACGTCAGGTTCAAATAGCCAGGCGTTGGCAGCGATCCTCTCACAACTTACAACCCTAACGAATAGAATTGCTGCTATTGAAAACAAGGATTCCCCTGTAGAGGCGGACATCTTGGTTGCTAACGAAGCTGTGGGAAGGGCGAGTTTCCAATGCAAGAGATCTACGTCTAGTACACAGTCTTCCGAAGAGATTCATTCAAAACGCCATGCGGAGGAAAATCCCTCTACGTCTGTGATAGACAATCGATTTTCCATACCTTCTAAAAAAGCGAGGGTGGAGTTGTCAGATGACGGGGAATATGATTCCTCTCAGGAAGAAAAACAGCCAGTTCCTTCATATTCAGACACACTTTTCGCTATTAAAAAGTGGTTGGATATTGCAATAACTGAGACTGACACTATTATTGCCCCATCTGTGTTTTCACAAGCTTCTAAGCTGAAGAAGTCTGCAGAGGTCTCCTTAGCTCTTCCTCCTGCTGAAAATATGTGTAGTTTGTGGGATTTCAAGGAATATGAGGCTTCGGGTGTTTCAAAGGAACATGATTCTTTGAAAACCAAGTCTTCAAGGAGAAATCCTTTGCCTAGAGGTCAATTTTTGAATTTTGAAAGACCACCTATGAAGTGGTACAACATCTCACCTCAGTCTCATGCAGTAGTAGCTCCCAAGTTACAAGATGCATTCAGAAACATTACTTCTTCACAGTTTCAGATGCCATCTGCCATTTCAACTCCTTGGAAGCAGTTTACTCTCTGGGAAACTGTTAATAGAGAAAACATCAATGTTCTTAACCACATTTTTTGGTTCAATTCTGCAAATTGCAAAGCCACAGAGGAGATGGAGAAACAATTTGCTATCTTAAAATCAGCTGAGAATGAAACTGACTTTAATAATGCTCTGGAATATGTCCAGGAGTGTCTTCAGTTACAGTCATCAGTGAATCAGTCTTTGGGGAAATCCTTAGATTCTTTGCTTGGCAGTTCCATGACCATGGCATCAAACATGTTGTTGAGTAGGAGGGATAATTACTTGAAAAGCTGTTCCAAGGATGTCACTGAGGATGACATTAGTAAGCTTAGGAATGCTCCTTTCACTTCAAATGAGGTTTTTCCTGTAGATACTCTCTCTGAAGTTCAGAAGAACTTTATTCAGTGGTCCCATGTGAATAGGGAGTCCAGGGGTAGAGATTCTAGGAAGGAGCATACGGCTAGACATGAGGAGAAAAGAGATAGCAGGTCTCAGAATAGATCTTTTCGACCCTACCATGAAAACTCTTCAACAACATCAGCAAGAAGCAATAGCTCTTCTGCAACTGGAAACAGAGGAAGGGGTTCCTACTCCTCTAGGCCTTTCAGAGGCAGGGGTGGCAGAAGGAAGTGACTGTCTGTGCCCAGGAAGCCGTCTGTCCAGTTTTTGGCAGGTATGGGAAGCCAGGAAAGCTCATCCAAGGGTAGTGACCATTTTGAAGGAGGGTTATTGTCTGAATTTCAGAAATCAACCTCCATTGACAAATTATCCTGCAATAAGGAGCAAATATTTGAACCGGGAGAAGCAAGAGTTTTTGATAAAGGCGGTTTATCAAATGATCGACAAAAGAGCGATAACTCCAGTTCAAAAGGTCACTTCCCTAGGATTTTACAGTCGCTTGTTTCTTGTCCCCAAACCAGGAAAGAGATGGCGACCAGTAATAGATCTGAGTGTGGTAAATCAATATTTGCATATTCCAACTTTCAAGATGGAAACTGCCGAAAATATTCGAGATTCGCTTCAAGAAGGCGAGTGGGTAACTTCACTCGACCTTACAGATGCGTACTTCCACATACCAATACACCCACGGTTCCAAAAGTATCTGCGCTTCAATGTAGGCGACAGATCCTACCAGTTCACTGCCTTGCCCTTCGGAATCGCTACGGCTCCACTCGAATTCACCATGGTAGCAAAGGAGGTGAAACTGATGGCTCTTGCAGAAGGCATCAGGATTCATCAGTATATAGATGATTGGCTATTGAGAGCAAAAACAAAACAGCAATGTCAAGAGAATACCCACAGGTTGATTCATCTTGTGCAGAGCTTGGGTTGGATCATAAATTTCGAAAAATCAGATTTAATTCCAACTCAAGAAATCGAATTTTTGGGTTACAAATTCGACCTCCGGGTAGGTCTAGTCTTTCCAACTCAAAAGAAAATCGATCGCCTTCTAGAAAAGATAGTTTCCATGTTGAAAGCTACTCAAACATCTCCAAGGGAGCTCATGTCACTGATTGGGAGCATGGCTTCAATGGAGAAGACTGTACCATTGGGTCGTCTGCATATGAGACCTCTACAATGGTACCTCAAGACACACTGGAGGTATCCTCAGTCTCTGGATATCCCAGTACCAGTGTCTCAGGTTCTAAGACAGCATCTTCAGTGGTGGACCAATCTCTCGAACCTGAAGAGGGGTTCCCCACTTCATCAGAAGGAGTGCAATCTCCTTCTATTCACAGATGCTTCCCTAAAAGGCTGGGGGGCTCATTTAGAGCATCACACAGCCAGTGGTTTGTGGAATCAGGTGGAGTCAAGACTTCACATAAACATTCTAGAGCTAAAAGCAGTATTTCTAGCTTTAAAATCATTCGAAAATCAGCTTCTGAATCAAAATCTGCTGATTTCCACAGACAACTCTTCAGTGGTTGCCTATCTGAACAAACAGCGAGGCACCCATTCTCAAGAAATGTGTGCCCTAATCTGGAGAATTATGGCTTGGACAAATGTCAGGGGGATCCAGATTCGGGCAAAACACATTCCAGGGAATCTCAATGTTTTGGCAGATTCTCTGTCAAGGAAAGACAAGGTGATTCAAACCGAATGGGCTCTGAATCATCGAGTGTTCAATCAAATTTGCCATTGCTGGCATCAACCAATGGTAGATTTGTTTGCAACAAAGTTGAATCACAAGCTACCAATGTATGTGTCTCCTGTCCCCGACGGTCGGGCTTGGGAAACAGATGCATTGAACATCTCTTGGGAGGGTCTGGACGCCTATGTGTTTTGTCCAGTGGCTCTCATTCCTCAGGTGATTCAAAAGATGACCACCTACAGGTGCAGAATCATCATGATTGCACCAGGGTGGCCAGGGATGTCTTGGTTTTGGGATCTGGTGGATCTGTCCACAAGGCTTCCTCTGAGACTTCCCTTGTGGGTGGATCTGTTGACTCAGCCTTTCAGCAACAGACTTCACAACAATCTGACGTACCTGAATCTTCATGCTTGGCATCTGGAGTCAGTCATGAATATTCAGAAAGATTCTCAGAGGAGGTGGCGAAGCGAATTAAGGAGCCTCAGAGACACTCCTCAAGGAGAATCTATGAATCAAGGTGGTCCATTTTTGGGAAGTGGTGTGAGGAGAGCCAGGTGGACGTCTCCAATCCCACTATTCCAGAGGTAGCAGATTTTCTTAACTGTTTGTTTAAGGAAAGAAATCTCAAGCCATCTACCATTGCTGGTTATAGAACAGCTATTGCAGATGGTTTGGGTGTGAAGGGTGAGCAGATCTCTAAAAGTCTTGAGCTAAATAGACTGTTAGCAAGCTTTTACAGAGACAAACCAGTAGCAAATAGGTCTATACCTTCTTGGGATTTGGCATTGGTACTCCATGCATTGACCAAACAACCTTTTGAACCCTTGGGGAAAGCTTCTTTGAAGTTATTAACCTTTAAGACAGTTTTTCTTTTGACTTTGGCTACGGGCAAAAGGAGAAGTGAAGTTCATGCTTGGACTCATTCATCTCTCAGTTATAAGGAGAATTGGTCTCAAGTCACTTTGGCCCCATCAACTGCCTTTTTGGCAAAGAACCAGTTGGCTTCAGATGGGCCTGCTGCAATTAAACCAGTGGTCATTCCAGCATTGAAACCTCAGTTAGACAAAAGTTTGACTCAAGATAGATCTCTTTGTCCTGTGAGGGCTTTGAAATTCTATTTGGATAGGACAAAAGATTTGAGGAAGAATAAGAATCTTTTGTTTGTAGCTATAAAAGAGGGCTTTGCAAGAGATATTTCCAGGGCAACTATCTCATCTTGGTTAAAACAGACTATTCTTTTGGCTTATGAGAATTCGGACCCTGAGTCTCAACAGCTGTATCAGGTGAAAGCTCATGATGTCCGCTCAATGGCTGCATCTTTGGCATTTAAAGGAGGAATTTCTTTGAATGAGATACTTCAGGCTTGCTTTTGGAAGTCTCACAATACGTTCACCAATTTCTATCTGAAGGACCTATGTTGGCATAATGGCCAGATTTTGAAATTGGGCCCTATAGTATCTGCTCAGCATGTGATAGATTTATAGCTAGGTAATGAAGTTGTCTGTTATATCTATGTTTTTTATGCTGTATTGATGTCTGTTTTTGTATTGAGTGGCTATACATTATATTTTATGTGTTTACAGGATAGATGGCTGTAACACCTGTATATATTGTACAGTTTTGTTGGCTTGAGCCTCGCTTGGAGCGTATGATGCGTCAGCTGATAGTGGTGCCAAGTGGGGTTTGACCCGTAGTTGCTTTGAAGTTTATGTTGAGTTTCAAGTTTGTGTTGATACAACTTTCTACTATGGCATTAGATGGATTGGAACATTGTGAGATCTACATTCGACCTTTTATTTGAAGGTATGTTGAATGTGGGTGCTGGCAGTTTTAACGTTTATATGTTATAATCATGTTAAACGCACTGTTAAATGTTGGAGTTTATGTGTTGTTATTTACATGTAAGACTCACATTGTTTATATTACAGTTTCTCACAGTGTTTTTTCTTGTTGTGGTAGTAGGGATGGTGATGGTAGTTGCTAAAAGTAATTCCCACCGTCCTGCAAGGCTGAATTCAGCTACTGTTAGGAAATGGTAAGGGTATTTCGCTATAAAATTGAAAAATTTAATAGTAATTTAAATTTTTATTAGAAATACTTACCATTTCCTAACACTCAAATTTCCCTCCCGCCTCCCCGCAAGTCATTCTTTTACTTGCAACAAAAATAATGAGGTAAACAATGTAGTCATGTGACCTCTTTGGCGGGAGGACGGACTACTGTAACCCAATGGCTTGGTTAAGGTTGTGAGTAAACCTTAAAATCGCATCTCTGCGTTGGCCATTGGGTTGGATGGCTCCAACAAATAGCTACTGTTAGGAAATGGTAAGTATTTCTAATAAAAATTTAAATTACTATTAAATTTTTCAAATTTCTCCAAAACTACTACAGCTACAGATTTTTTGTAAATTAATTGTCCCAATGAATTTTTATGCCCTCGAAAATTTTGTTGGTTTTGTGAACTTTGGCCTAAAGTTAAGTGAGTAATATCAATATTTGCTACTTTGAGTAAAGGACTCATAACTCAAAAACCATTGCAGTTAGAGCTTTTTCTTCAAATATGTAGTTCAGCTGCTTTGTCCTTAGTTATAAGGTGGTACATAGTTTGGGGTTCCATTGCATGCCATAATTGAGTAATAGCTATTTTCTTATTTGTAGCAAAAAATGACAGAACTAAATGTCAGATATCTTCAAAAGTATTAAGGTTAGGCAAATCTTTTCAAATATATTATTCATCTACTTTTTGGCAAGCTATCACACGATAAAGTTTTAGACCTATAGCATATTGGATAGCTGAGTAATAGCTACTTTGACATTCGTACTGGTGAGTAAATCCATTGTAACTCCAAAACTATTGCAGTTACAGTATTTTCCTAAAATATGTTGTTCAGCTACTTTGTCCTTAACTATAAGATGACATATAGTTTTGGGTTCCATTGCATGCCATAAGTGAGTAATAGCTATTTTCATATTTGTAGCAAAATCATGACAAAAGTAAATGTCAAATATCTTCAAAAGTATTAAAGTTAAGCAAATCTTTTCAAATATGTTCTTCATCTAGTTACCCCACAGCCCTTAAAGGCCTTGATTTGACCTTCGGACGGGCGGCAGGAAAGTTTGTCCAGCCTGTATCTCAGAAACTGTAAGGTATAGGAAGTTGATATTTGGTAGGGACATTGGTTAGGGGGTGTAGGTGTGCAACGTCATGGTGTGACCTTGATTTGACCTTGCCGTAGTGACTTTGACCTATAAAATCTTGTCTGGGCTATATCTCGGAAACTGTAAGGTGTAGGAAGTTGATACTTGGTAGGGACATTGGTTAGGGGTTGTAGGTGTCCAACATCATGGTGTGACCCTGATTTGACCTTTGACCTTGCCATAGTGACCTTGACCTATAAAATCTTGTCTGGGCTATATCTCGGAAACTGTAAGGTGTAAGAAGTTGGTAAGGGACATTGCTTAGGGGTTGTAGGTGTGCATCATAGTTTTTTGTTTGCTGATTAATGCTGTCATCTTGCTATTGAATTGTCTTAGTATGTTATCTTTACATACATTTTGTTTCTCTTAGATGTTATTTTCTCTACTTAAACATCATTTGGACTTTAATATAACTGACACTGCTCTAAAAGTATCCCGATCTTTGTACTGTTTCACTTCTTCTATATCTCATGGTATTGAAAATTTTTTCCCCAGGCTGTGGGGTATGGGTATCTCTGATGCTATTTTATTTTGATAAGGCATTCGGCCAACGTCTAAGAAAAAAAGACATTTATAGATATTTTCATCTATTTCTCAGCACATACATATTGTTGGATGTTAATTTTCAGACATTTTATGTAATATATACCATAGATTATTCTGTGAAAGTTTCGTTTCGACAGGATAAGTATTTTTTCTTGTTTTGGTGTTTTTGAGTTTTCCTCGGTACAGGTCTTTGTCATCTAACGTTTTATTGCGTTTCAAGATGTCTTCCCACAAAACGAATAAAGATAAGCTGAGATCTGTTAAGTGTCGCCACTTTTGCTTTGAGTTTGATTCTCACAATTACTGCCCTACCTGTAGGGAATCTGTCAAGGGTGATGACCCCTGTGTCACGTTTGAATCTCCCTGTGAAATCTGTGCTTATTTCACCGAAGAGCAATTAATTAAGCGTCCCTGAAAGGGCGCTTATTTGTTTTCACCTCAGTTTCCTCGCCGCCGCCGCCGCATTATGGTCTCCCTTGAATATCTCCCTTATTATTAGAAGGATTCAAACCATATTTGGCACTTATATACCTTAGGCGTGGGAAAATTTTTCTGCATGCTTAAATTTGACCTTTGACCTTTATGAAGGTCACATGATCAAAAACAATTTTTTTAAGTACAGCCCCCCGTCATCACAGTTCAGGAAAAACTACTTGCTACACAGCCTTATGCTTTGACACACCTGTTCATACTATCGAAAACGCGAGCTGATTAGATTTTGGGAGTAATCCCTCGAAAAATGTCTCATTTATGGGTGATTTCCTCACACCTTCCAATCGGAGAGCCTTAAATTTAGGTCAACCCCCCTATTATCTTCTTAAGTATTGCATTTAGAGCCATAAAATGTATTGGGAGGTAATAGGAAACCATATGTGGAGAGTCTAAATAGCCGGTCAGTTTTACCCCACGGCCCCCCCTTATGGGTCAAACTGGGGTCATAAAATAGCTGATTTTGAGTTTTTGCCTTATATCTCCTTTATTGTTGCTTTTATAGCTTCAGAATGTATTAAGAGGTATTGGGAAAGCATATGTGGAGAGTCTAAATAGCCAGTCAGTTTTACCCCCCGACTCCCCCTTATGGGTCAAACTGGGGTCATAAAATAGCTGATTTTGAGTTTTTGCCTTATATCTCCTTTATTGTTGCTTTTATACCTTCAGAATGTATTAAGAGGTATTGGGAAAGCATATGTGGAGAGTCTAAATAGCCAGTCAGTTTTACCCCACGGCCCCCATTTATGGGTCAAACTGGGGTCATAAAATAGCTGATTTTGAGTTTTTGCCTTATATCTCCTTTATTGTTGCTTTTATAGCTTCAGAATGTATTAAGAGGTATTGGGAAAGCATATGTGGAGAGTCTAAATAGCCGGTCAGTTTTACCCCCCGACCCCCCCCCCCCCCTTATGGGCCAAACTGGGGTCATAAATAGCTGCTTTGGAGTTTTTGCCTTATCGTTCCTTTTATAGCTTCAGAATGTATTAAGAGGTATTGGGAAAGCATATGTGGAGAGTCTAAATAGCCGGTCAGTTTTACCCCCGACCCCCCCTTATGGGTCAAACTTGGGTCATAAAATAGCTGATTTCGAGTTTTTGCCTTATATCTCCTTTATTGTTGCTTTTATAGCTTCGGAATATATTAAGATGTATTGGGAAAGCATATGTGGAGAGTCTAAATAGCCAGTCAGTTTTACCCCCCCCCCCCCCCCCCCCCCCTTATAGGCTAAACTGGGGTCATAAATAGCTGCTTTGGAGTTGTTGCCTTATATCTCCTTTATCGTTGCTTTTATAGCTTCAGAATGTATTAAGAGGTATTGGGAAAGCATATGTGGAGAATCTAAATAGCTGGTCACTTTTATCCTCTGATCCCTCCCCCCCCCCCCCCCCCCCCCCCCTCCCCCCCTGGGTCAAACTGGGGTCATAAAATAGCTGATTTCGAGTTTTTGTCTTATATCTGCTTTAATGTTGCTTTTATAGATTGAGAATGTATTAAGAAGTATTGGGAAAGCATATGTGGAGAGTCTAAGTAGCCGGTCAGTTTTACCACCCGACCCCCCCCCCCTTATGGGTCAAACTGGGGTAAAAAATAGCTGTTTTGGAGTTTTTAACCTGATATCTCCTTCATTGTTGCTATTATAGCTTCGGAATGTATTAAGAGGTATTGGAAAACCATATGTGGACAGTCTAAATAGCCGGTTAGTTTTACCTCCTGACCCCCATGTATGAGTCAAACTGGGGTCATGAAATAGCTTTTGCCTTTATTGTTGCTTTTATGCTTTCACAATGTATTAAAACCTATTGCAAAACCCTGTGGACAATCTAAATAGCAATACATACTTGCACACATGATTATATGATTATATTATATGATTATATGAAGTTATCAATACTCGTTACTGAAATGCTTTGTAGCATTTACACAAAATTTACTAAAGTTACATCCAATGTTGTACATCCAATGTACAACACTTTCTCCAGCTTGTCTATGTCTACAACGCTTGTTTATGTTAATTAAAGAAGACCTTTGTAGGATTTTCCCTGTCATGATATCCCTAAGGGGGTTGCTTTATGTACCAGTACGGTACAGCTTTGTGCATTCTTAGCTTTACAGCATGCTTATTAAAACCACAAGGCATTTTAAACTCTCAGGGACGCTTCGCTTTTGTTAGCAAAAGCATTCATCTAGTTAAAATTACACACAGAAAACCCTATGTCAAAAAGCAAAAGAAAGACGCTACTAGTTCTAAAGATGATGAACTCAATCTCTTAGGGGATGGGGATGTGGAATCCTTTACTGGCTCTCAGGCAGACCTTGAGTGTGCTGCAGCCAACTTATTTACCTCTCCTCCACGTCCTCAGCCCCTACCCTCAGTCACTATCTTTAAAAACGCCAGCAAAATCTGTCCCACCCACCCCAGGTACTGCCCTACAGCAGAAGATTGAATCAAACTTAGAAAAATCCTTGGGTAACACACTTAACATCCATTTACAGCAGCAAATGGGGTCCTTTTCAGTCTCTCCGAGACGAATTTACATCTTTCCAAAAGACGTCTAAAAAACAAGTGGAGGTGAATCAGACCTCGGCTTCAGCTTCTAAGCCTAGACCCTCCAATCAAGCTGTTAACCTGGACCTACCCCCTCCGAGACCTCGGCCTACCTCACACTCTGTTGAGGAAATGGAAGTGGACTATGGACTTCCCCCACATCTCGGTGCTGATCATCATAAGTTATGATCATCATAAGTTAGCATTCAGGTCTATCCGAGGAGCTTTCAAAGAAGGCCTCGGATAGACCTAAAAAGCACTCTCACCCTCATAAAAGGCATGACATTGAACCGAGGTACGCCTTGGATCAATACACAGATGAATCCGATGAACCTCGAATTTCATCTTCTAAACCTAAAAAACATGCTGACAAGAGTAAACATAAGGTGAGCTCCAGATATGTGTCATCATCTTCAGAGGAGGATCAGTCCTCTGTACCCAGACACAGGTCTTCAAAGCCGTCTGGGGGCCAGCCCTCTGGGGCTCTCTCTGATCAAGACCAACCTCAACATGATCCAGACCCCCCTTGTTGTAGGGAAGTAGCTTTGTCCGACGTTCCCTCTCAGTATGCTGAGGTAGTGGACACCTTCAGACGCATTCTTTCCCTCCCTCATCCCAGGGAGTCTATGCCTAGGTCCTCCACCTCAGTCATGGGTCTGGACGACGAGAAAGGCCATCAGGAGCTCAGGCCTAGAGGCCCTTCTTCTATGCTCCCCCTCAGCTCAGTTAGCAAAGGTGCTTCTGATAAATTCGAGCATGATTTCCAGGCCGCTAATTTACATGAGGGTAAATACATCAAACCTCCTCCTTCCACTGCTAAGTGGTACAAGGTGGGACAGCCCTGTTACGAGGAGAAAATTCAGGAGTTGAATACAGATTTTGCCAAAATCTGTATAACTCCTAAACCTCCTGGGGCTCCTATGGGCAAGGTTCCCCTACCAATTCTTAAGGAATTGGAACACCAAGCTAGGCAGAATATCTCCGCTCTCAACTTTACTGCTGCCTTTGCCAAGACTTCATCTTCTTGCAATGCCACTCCTGAGAAGTCCCAACATACCCTGAAGTCAACCTTTAAGAAGGTTAAGTTTCAAATCCAAAAAGGTGCCAATCCTGAGAGAGCAGCCAAACGTGGATATGAACAAGCCTGTGAATACTTAGGCATATGGAATAAGACTGTTCCTTATTCAACACAGAGCTCTTACATGCCTCAGCAAATCCTTAGCCCATATACTCCAGAGGGAGCTCTATACTATGGGTAACACTGGCTTGCTAAGGCGTAAAGCCAAAATGACACTTTTACAACCACATCTAGGGGAAACGAGACGCCAAGAACTCAGGAACTCGCCCTTTTGGCATTCCTCCTTGTTCAAGTCTCAACTTGTGAAGGAGGGAGAAGACTTCCTCCTCAAAAAAGGCACCTCTAAAGACTCTCAGGGTTTCGGACCCTATCAAAATAAGCCCTTTCATGGTCCCCACAACAAGGAAAGAGGCTCCTACAGGAAACACCCCTATGAGGGCAACTCCTCTCATAGCAGTAACCAATCGTTTTCCTCAGGTAAGGGGAAACCGAACTTCAGAGGCTCCAGGGGCCGTTTTCTACCCCACTCTAGGGGACGAGGGCATGGAAACCCCTCCCCCCAATGACTCCTTGAAAGCCTCCCTCAGTCCACCAGTAGGAGGTTGCCTCCGTTCTTTCAGAAGAGACTGGCAAACAAACAAATGTTCATCCAACGTGTTAAACATTATCACTAATGGCTACGTACTGCAATTCATTTCAAAAACAAGTCTGGTCAGATTTCCTCTGATTCAGTCAAAATAAAAGGCCCGTCTAAAACACCAAGCTCTGTCTAAAAGACTAAGCTCTGGCCAATTGTGTCCAGTCTCTTCTGTCAAAGAACACAATAGAAAGGGTGGAAAACATAAAATCTCTCGGGTTTTACAGTCGCCTGTTTCTAGTCCCCAAGCCTCACCAAAGGTGGAGGCCAGTCATACACTTAAGCAAGCTCAACACTTTTCTACAAATAGAAAAGTTCAAAATGGAAACTCCAGAGTCCATCAGGACCTCCCTGATTCCAGGGGAATGGGTATCGTCGATAGACCTATCAGACGCTTACATTCACATCCCCATCCACCCAAACTCAAGGAAATACCTAAGGTTTTGCCACAGGTCTCAGGTGTTCCAGTTCACCTCCCTCCCTTTCGGACTAGCCACAGCCCCCAGGTCTTTACAATGATTGTAAAGGAAGTGAAGCTAATGACCCTCTCCAGAGGACTCAGACTTCACCAATACCTGGACGACTGGCTGATCAGGTCCCAGTCTCAGGAGGAAGCCCAAGTGAACACTGAGGCAGTGGTAGACATAACCCAGTCCTTGGGGTGGATAATAAATCAGGAAAAATCAGAACTAAAACCTACTCAGGTGTTTTCATTTGTGGGCTACAAATACTATCTAGATTCAGCCCTTGTAAAACCCACTCAAGAGAGATGGCTCAAACTTCAGGATTTGATCCTACGACTCAAGTCAAAACATGTTTTGACTGCAAGATATTTGATGTCGCTAATTGGGTTGCTTGCCTCAGTGGAGAAGATGGTGCCGGAGGGACGCCTTCACATGAGGCCCTTTCAGTTTCATCTCAAGGAGCACTGGAGACATCCTCAGTCGCTGGACAGCCTCCTTCCTTGGACAGAAACCATTTCTGCACACCTAGACTGGTGGCAAAATCCCGCAAACGTGATGAGAGTTGCAGACCTTCATCCCAAAGACCACAGTATCCAACTCTTTACAGACGCCTGAAACGAAGTCTGATCAAACCTCTACAAGGGTCTGTGGTCAGACAGGGAAAAAAGGCTACACATAAATGTTCTAGAGTTGAAGGCGGTCTCTCTGGCCCTTCGAAGCTTCAAGGACCAGTGTCAGAACCAAACAGTGTTGGTTGCAATGGACAACTCAGCAGTGGTAGCCTATATAAACAAACAAGGAGGAACTCACTCAGGAGAGATGTGCGCTCACCTGTGGAAGATCATGACATGGTGCCATCTCTACCAGATAACATTGAAAGCCAGACACATTCCAGGGTGTCTGAATGTGATGGCCGACCTTCTATCCAGGTCATGCCAAGTTCAGTCAATAGAATGGTCACTACATCGAAAAGTGTTCCATGAGATCTGCCAAAAGTGGTTCACTCCTCACGTAGACCTATTTGCCACTCATCTGAACCACAAGCTTCCACTGTACGTGTCCAGTCCCAGATCCAAGTGCGTGGGACATAGATGCTCTGAACATAAACTAGATGGGTCTCACTGCCTATGCTTACCCTCCGACGGTCTCCTTCACAGGGTGATCCAAAAAATCAGGCAATGCCATTGCCTGATCATCATCATAGCCCCAGGCTGGCCAAGGATGCCCTGGTTTTGGGACCTAGTGCAGCTCTCAACAGAGAACCTACTTCAACTTCCAGTGTCAATAACTCAAACAGTCCCACAAGCATGTGTTCCACAGCAATCCTCAACATCTCAACCTCCACGCCTGGTGTCTAGGAGTGGACAGCTCCAAGCACAAGGATTCTCTGTGGAGGTGGCAGAGAGAATTGCTGCCCCTCAGAGATCATCAACAAGGACCATCTATAAGTCAAAGTGGGCCCTTTTTTGAGAAATGGTGCTCGGTGGATTTCTCCACTCCATCTGTGAAACAAGTCTCAGACATTTTCATGTACCTGTGCCAAGACCTAAACAGGTGCCCGTCAACCATTGATTGTTACAGGACTGCCATTGTTGACACCTTGGGCCCAGCGGGGCACCATATTTCACAAAGCTCAAACCTTCACAGGTTACTCTCCAGCTTTCACAGGGATCGTCCCTAAAGTTCCAGAAACCTTCCAAAATGGAACCTTTCTGTTGTTCTCAATGAGCTCACAAAAGCACCCTTTGAGCCTATGAAAGACCCAGACCTCAAACATCTTACTCTCAAAACTGCTTTCTTGCTAGCTTTGGCCTCCGGCAAGCGCCGCAGCGAAATCCATGCCTGGGTTGCAAACAAAGTATCTAATCTAGGCCAATGGGAAAAGGTTGCCTTGTTCCCTTCTTCTGAGTTTATAGCCAAAAACCAACTAGCAAGAGAAGGTTCTCAAAGTGTGTCTCCGGTGACTATTCCTGCTTTGACTACCATTGTAGATAGACAATTCAAAGAAGACAGGACCTTGTGTCCGGTGCGGGCCCTGAGGTACTATTTGGATCATACCAAAGACCTGAGAGGGTCTCGGTCACTCCTTTTCATCTCCTTCAAGAAAGGACACACCTCAGACATCAGACCCACTACTCTTTCCTCTTGGTTGAAACAAATGATTTTACTTTGTTATAAACAAGCAGACCTACAAGCCTTGGACCTGGTCCAAGTTAAAGCGCATGACATTAGGGCCTTTGCGGCCTCTAAGGCCTTTTACGGTGGGGTATCGGTGGACCAAATCATGCAAGCCTGTCACTGGAAAGCTCACGACACATTTACAATTTTTTACCTAAAAGACCTTACTTGGTCAGACAACGACAACAATATGTGTCTGGGTCCAGTAGTGGTGGCCCAACAAGTCCTAGATCCTTCCCCTCAAACCAGTTATCCTCGGAAAGAAAAGAAGGGGAGGGGGGGGGGGGCACATCCGCTACAACTATGTCTTCAGGAGTCTAATCCCAGGGTCTAGGTGTAGGTTACCTCTCAGGATGTTACGGGTAAGGTCTTTTTTCTTATTATTAGTATATATTGTGTATTATGTATTAAGGACTTATCAAGGTTGTCATTAATCTCATATTAGGTGCCAAAGTATAAGAATTCCAAGCCTAGGGCTGGTTTCTATCGTGGATTGGCCCTAGGGCCTTACTCTATGTAAGTGAGCACTGCTTCACTTCTCTCCTACATCCAAACATCCAGACAGTTTTTAGAACTTTCACTGATTCAGTTTAGGTTTTTGGCTTTTTACAAGCCTGGTCTTCGGGATTCGGGCACTGTAAACGGGACTCAGACTGGTATTTCAAAACTTTCATTCTAATCTATTACTTCAAATCTAAGAAAAAATTGACATATATTCCAGTCTCAGCTGTAATCCCACCACCGGGCGGTTGGATTCAGCATTCAGTCCCACATAGTAAGCTATTGTAGTGCAATAAAATTGAAAATTTTGATTACTTAAATGTAGCTTTTATAAGCTACAAGCTTACCATGTGGGACTGAGGAGAGTCTCACCCTGCCTCCCCGCTGTTTTATAGCTGAGGGGTATGGTTTAAAAGTTGTAATGAGAAAGTAGGAAGAGATCTCACAGAGCTCCGTGAGAAGGCAACCTGGGGCTATGGCCAACTATAAATGTCTATTTTTCTTAGATGTTGGCCGGATGCCTGCGGCCATTCGAGAACAGCATTCAGTCCCACATGGTAAGCTTGTAGCTTATAAAAGCTACATTTAACTAATCAAAATTTTCAAATTTACAGTATTTTATTTAATTATGTTTTCCACCTACAATTTACTCCTTAACAATTAACTTGGTCCTTTACTTCTGAATACTATTTACAGGGCACAACTTTTGTGTCCTTTTCACTTCTACCCTGAAACTCAAAACACACAGTCAGCTGACACAGAGCCCATTCACGGGCACTAATTGCTTGTTAACATATTTTCCCTTATAACTTGAAAGTGGCAAATCTGACCAGACTGAAACTGTAGTGGATATAATTTGTATATGTGATCTTTTTTATAGAAAATTCGAACTCTGTAGTTTTAATTTTAAGGTCACATTAAAGTTTCTAAAATTACCATAGGGACCCAGTTAATACCTTCTAAACTACTTTTTTCAGAAAATTTTTATATAGCATGACTCTATCTCTACCTCATCCCTCATAGTTTTATATAAGTCATGTGCAAATGTAAGCTTTTTAGCTGTAATACTTTTCGAGTATTGGGGGTGTTTAAACTTGAACTTGACGTGTGTACTGGGACAAATATCAGCTGGTTTCTGTCAGCCTTTTCCCGTCAACATTTCCTTACCTAGTCTAAGCTCTTTAGCTTGTAATACTTATCACGTAGTTGGGGTATTTACTATTTAAACCACAACTTTACCTCTGTACAGTGACAAATATCAGCATATTTCTGTCAGCATTTTCCCTTCAATATTGCCTTACCCACCCCCACCCCCTTGGGATATGTCCCTCAGTAAGTGGACTTACTATGACCAATAGGGCTTTTAAGATAGTGATACATTGTCATTGATAAATCTGAATGTGTGATTGTTTATGTGTGTGTGCCAGGGTGTATATTTTTAATATATATATATAAGAAAGACCTGAAAAATCTTTGAAATATAAGCGAATTTACTAAGATGTAATGAAAGTATTTTATGATTTCTTTTCTACTTTAGAAAAGGATAAATCTTATCAGTGTGGGAAGATTGCCCCCTCCCCCGCGAAAAAAAAATGGTTTGTAATAATTGTGAATCAAACAAAATGGATGCTACATAAATACCCAGTGAATGCCTATGGTGTGAGAGATGGCCTATCTGGGGATATGTTGACATTGAGTCGGCGCAATCTAGTTTATAGGAGTTTTTATACAATTGCCATAGCCAATTATTGCATTTTTTTTGGTTTACATATTGTTTTTGTTAATCTTGATTGTAATTCAGAAGGGTTCAGTTTTATTATTAAGCTAGGTCATGCTTTGAGATAAAGATCAGATTTAATCTTATTGTTGATTAATTGTTCTGCATTTTTAATAATCACTTACATATCAAAAATGTAAACTATCTACATACATTTAAACATCCAGCTCATTTTATTCAAAATGCTAAGTACATATTTGGAAAGGTAAAGATATGAAGATATAATTGCCTCAGTAAACTGTTTGTATTTTCCACTTGTAGTTATTCTGATTCAATTATTTTACAGAAACAGGAATACAAACTTGGAAATAAGTTTGATTTGGTGGAGTGTCAAGAAGTCACATCAGTGATAAAACCCACAGCAGTGGAACCAGGGGTAAGTTCATTCATGGAGACAATCTTCTTGTGTTATTCTTTCAGCATGTTACTGTGTTTGGTGGTGGTTATGTTACATACCATTTTGACCTTATCCACCATTTAAAACAACATGCCACCATTTTAAATGACAGCCCACTGTTTTAAATGGCGAGCCGCATTTTAAATTACCTTGCCAAATAGATAAGAGGAACACATACCTCATATGATAATATAGACCAATGACTTCTGAACCAACTGACTTTTGTGTGCCACCTAGCCATATTAAAAGACAACAAGCATTCAACTGATTGATGTAATTGCAATTTACAGCCCTCCTTTTAGATAACTTGGTTATACACATTAGTGTTTGATTCAGGTTGTCCTCGGGGGGAAAAACTTACTGTTCAGGTATTTGAAGTTTTGTTACTCGGGTATTTGAAGTCTGGCTACTCAGGTTGCTGTGGTGTTTGAAGTATACATACTCTGGTGTTTGAACTTCATCCTTTTGTGAATTGACCTGTGATTTGTACATCAAAGGGGTAAATCTTATTAACTGATTATCTTTCCACTGCCATTTGCGGGGTCTGCCATTTAAAATGGCGAACCCTGCCGTTTTAAACAATTTGTGGGTCAAAATGGCAGTGGACAGTTATAAGCTTTGAGGATGTTGCTATATTGTAACACACAAAAGTAATTTGTATTTGTGAAAAAACTAAGTGGTAATAATTTTGTAATATACTTTGACAAGTGCCAACAGTTTACATGAACAAAACTGGCTGATAAGAGTTGCCTTTGTCACACTTTGCTTATGGACATCTTTCCAGCTGTTTTATTGTTCTCTTTATCTGGTGATCATTTTATGCCCACAACAAAGTGTATTAAATTCATTTTGAATATGAAGAGAGCGATAGCCTTTTCTTAAAACACTAACATTGAATATGTTTGTGATAGTTACAGAGTTACTGCACCATAATGCAAACATGTAATATTTTGTCATAATGCAACATTATATCAGAAGCCTTTCTAAAAAATAATTCTAATGCAATCAAGCAGTTGTGCCTATGCTTTACATATTAATGCCTGTTGCAAGGCTAGGGAGTGACAAAATATTTAATTTCATTTTTCCAAATATCCAAAGATTTCCATTGCATTGACATTGCTGTGACTCATAAGACTAAGAGGAAGCTACTAAGACAAATACAAGTTTCAATTCCAGCTACTAGGTAAGTCGCTGGTACATGTGACACCCCTTGAAGCCAAATATGTGCATACTGTTTACAGTTTAGACAGTGGTATTTGTATTCAGGGGTTTTCCTGCATCTATAAATCAGAATTCAGAAAGAAGATACTTTATTAATGCATCAATCATTTCTTGAAGGTTTTAATTACTGCTATATAGAGAGCTAAGGAATAAATTGCATGTATTATAACTTGTAAACACTGCACTTATAAACATTGAAGCAAAAAGCAGGTGGTGAGAATTTGTGGAAATGCTAATCAAAACTGGTCAGCTGGGACATACAATGCTGTAAAAGTGGACACTTTAGCCTCTAAATTATTTCAACAATTTTTAAATTTCATATTGTTTTACTAAAAGAAATTTCATTGTCCAAACTCATTTGTTAAAATATTAGTGCAGTGAATATATCCACTTGGAAGTTATTGTCACCACTACAGTGTTGACACCAGCTTGAAGTTCCCATCATGTATGACAAAAAGAGTTTTAGATAATCTTGTATTTTGTTAGAAGATGGTTACTTACCATATGTAAAATGAGTAAGTTATGTTCTACCCCAATTTTTAGTTGTGTTTAGTAAAGTATACAAAGTATATATTTATTTCTATATTTATTTTACTTTCAGTTTTACTTAGTTTTAAATACTTATAAATTGTTATTTTTAACTGCCCATTCAATATAATTTGAACAAATAAGTTTCAGTATTTATGACACCAAAGAGTGAAAAGTAAAAAGCAAAAGAGCAGTAACTACTTATTCCTTGAAATTTACAGGTATATCTGGACTGAAACATGTTGGCAAATTAAATTTTGGGAAGAAAATCCAATTAAATTGCACTTTTGGTGTATCTTATGTTTTATCTACAAGAACTAACAAACCCAACTGGTTGCTCAGGTATTGTATATTGTCTCTTTGGCAGTGAAATTCTCTATTATCACTTATATTCATGGAATTTTTCATGTACATATATTATATATATATTAAGATGGTTACTTTGACATCACGTTTGATATGCTCTTTGACCATCGACTTTGTGCTTTAAGGGGTTCAATCAGAAAACCAGTGCTAATGTTAAAATTGTTAGTTATTTGTTACATCATCCGATTCCTCAAGATTTGGTACCATACAGATTAAAAATTGTGATATTACCTCCCATGCAAATAAATATAAGATCAAAATATAATAAATTTAGGCAACAATTGATATCACAATTACCTGTATACAAAGCCTTCTTACAATAATAATAATAGTAGGATTTATATAGCGCAAAATTGATACAAATCCTCTAATGTGCTTGAGTCCAAGAAGGGAGAGTCCAGAGACAGGCATGGGTCGACATCTAAAAAGCGTACAATGAAATGAGAAATTATCATGTTTTAAAGCTACACTGACAATACAAGCATGTAATAGTCTACTCTTCTTAAAAATGTTTACATTTGACAACACAATTTTACCGTGTCTTTGACTTACGGAAATATTATCAATGAGAGAAATCAAGCAGTGAAATTTTATTATTTTACGTCATTATTCAGATGTTACTTTAATCTAAACCCACTGATGGCCCCTGTTTGTATTATAAATATCTTCAGCATGTCATTTTTATGTTGCTCAGTTAAGCTATCAAATTGGAGGATTTACCTTTTCTGGAAATTAGGGAGAAATTCTTGCATTATTTAGTTTTGATTATTTTACAGTGTAATATTACAAATCCTTACATTAGTGCATTGTGACACTAGAGATTCAATATCAACGCGCAAAAAAAACAAAAATTCAGAATATGCTGTGTACATTATTATCATATGACCAGTTGCTTTATGAAATCATTGACATAGTTTGAAAAATAATAAAATAAATGAAGTGTTTGAAAAATTAGAAAATATTTCTTTGTTGCAATAAATTTTGATGTCTGACTGAATGTACTTTAAAATGTTTGAGGAAAATCAGTAGTTTAAACTCACATAACTGAAATACCAAGGTACTTTTGTAAGGTTGTGTTGTTTGTTTTTGAGGATATAAAAAGTGTTGAAAATCAGAATTAACTGAATAAAAACAATACAAAGAACTTTTATGATATTTTTTATAATGTATAAAATGGCATCATAGATGCCCATATCCCATAGTCCAGAGAAATAGCATTGGACACCATGAAATACAGAAGAGATGAAATAGTAGACTTACAGAATAGACATTGTGAGCTATGTAAATATGCAGGCAAGATTTAGAATAACATGTAAGGGACCATTTATGTATGTAAAGACGAAGTATCAAAACAAGGCAATTCAATAGCAAGATGATAGCATTAATTGGTAAACTAAAAGCTAGAATGTTTTTCACCTGCCATATTTGAAACACATTTCTCTTATTACAAAGATATATGGATTGCTGTAGCTATTTATCTTTACTTTTACTTGATTGTGCTATTAATACTGCAATCGTGCTATTATAGTGTCTTGTTTTAATATTTTATCTTTACATAGATTTTCTCTGCCTCAAATGTTATTTTTTCCACTTCACTTAAGCATCTTTAGGTAAATGACACTGTTCTGAAAGTCTTCTGATCTTTGTACTGTTGCCCTTATTCTGCATCTCATGATGTCAGAAACCCCAGGCTGTGGGGTACTTGTATCTCTGATACTATTTTTTTTCTCATGCACTTGATTTTGACCTGTTGTTCTGAAAAAGTATAAAAGACATATCTGCCCAATTTAACATGCATTTATATGTTAACCACATTTTATCCAAAGTCCAGATGACCTTAATACCAAAACTAACTAAATTAAACAGACCTCAAAAGAAGATAAGACTATTACCCAAAAAAAGCCATGAATATATTGATCTCCCATTAATGGCATCCACCTGTGAATATCACACATATACATTATCCGACAATAGTACAATAATGTAATAAAGTGTCGACTGAAAAGGGGACACTTATTGTTTTCACCCCCAGTTACAGATAAAAGCTGCATTATTGTCTTGCTTGAATATCTCCCTTGATATTAGGTGTATCAAAATTATATTTGGCACTTATCTAGGAAATTTTTTTTGACAGGCATAAATTTGACCTTTACCAAGGTCACATGATCAAAAACATTTTTTTCTTGTACTTCCTTTTCACCAGATTTTCTCGGAAAGTTCAGACTTTGGGTCAACCGAATTTGTTAAGCAATCTGTCGATTTTGATATCAATCGGGCCATAATTGAGTGATTGAAGGGGCAATTGATTATCAATTGGTAAAAAAAGTGCTAAAATTAAGCTGTTCGGCCACATCTTATGTCTCTTTCAAGTAATTAAGGAGCTGAAAAAGGTTCAATATCATATTGAAATATGACACTTGGGCGTACAGATTTAAAATAATCAACCTTCTGTTAAGGCTACCTTAAAATCACCCAAATCACGCCCTTTCCTACACTGTGTATAGGCAGGAAAGATACTTAAAATGTCAAATATCTCCTTTATTGTTGTGTTTATAGCTTCGGAATGTATTGGAAGGTAATAGGAAAGAAACCACAGGCTGGGAGTCTAAAGAGCTTGTCGAATTTGTGCCCAAAGATCCCCACAAAGTCAATCAGGGGTCATAAAGGTCATTTTCTTTCATTTTGCAGTATATCTAGACAAGGATTGACTGGAATGCTATCAAACTTCATTGTATCCACTTACTGGATGGATTCTTTGGTTTAGCATTTGCTATGTTGCGGCCATCGCCGCTGTGCATAGAGAGATGTTCAGTGTTATTAGAAGTGCCTATATCTCCCTTATTATTGGCCCTAGAGGTTTGGTAAGTAAAGCCATCCTTCGGGAAATCATAGGCTGGGAGTCTTCTAATGTGGTCAGTATTGACCTTGGGCCCCTGCTTCAAGGTCAAATGAGGATAGCCAAACTTAAAAGTGCTTATAACTCAACTTATTATTGGACCTAGAGGTTTGGGATGTGAAACTAACCTATAGGAAATCACGGGCTGGGAGTTTTTGGTCAGATTTAACTTTGGGCTCCTCCTTCAAGGTGAAACAATGATAGCCAAACTTAGATGTTCTCATACCTAGCTTATTTTTGTTCCTAGAGGTTTGCGGTGTCAAGGCAACCTATAGGAAATCATGAGCTGGGAATCTTTTGATGTGGTCAAATTTGACTTTGGGCCCCTCCTTCAAGGTCAAATGAGGATAGCCAAACTTAAAAGTGCTTATAAGTTGCTTTATTACTGATCTTAGACTTTTTACATATAAAGCCACCTATAGGAAATCATGGGTTGGGAGTCAAATTAGGATAGCCAAACTTAAAATTGCTTATAAGTCCCTTATTATTGGTCTTAGAGTTTTCTCATGTAAAGCCAACCTACAGGAAATCATGGGCTGGGAGTCTTCTTATGTGGTCAGATTTGACCTTGGACCCCTCCTTCAAGGTTAAATGAGGAGAACCAAACTTGAAAGTGCTTATAACTTACTTACTCTTGGTCCTAGGGTTTTGCAGTGTGAAACCAATCTATAGGTAATCTATAGGCTGAGAGTCTTCTGATGTGGTCAGGTTTGACCTTGGGCCCCCTCCCAATTTTACCTCTTTACATTGGTCCTTTAGCATTTCATATAAAATTGCAAGCTGTAGGGACGCTCTGTTTTTGTGTACAAAACCTTTTGTTTAGTTTTGTAGAGCAATATGCTGTAGAAATGGACCTCCATCAATAATTATTGGCCTGATACATCTATTAGTGCCCGAGGCTTCGTGACGTTTTATTTTGAAATTGTTCTTGGATGTTTTTCTTTTCCCATAAACAACTGCGGGTTTGTCATAATAAACAGTTAACCTATTATCACATTCTATATTATTTGAAAGATATTTTTACACTGTTTTTTCTTGTTTTTGTTTGGTAAAAATCCATGGAGTAATTAAAAAAGATATTGTAAGTTGAAAATTTCAATTGAGAGGACAATATTTGTAAAATCAAACATGGTGACATGATAGCCCAATCAATAATCCTTATTATTGGACGGTGGACTAGCTAACAATAAAATACTTTGTTTTCAAAGACTTGATTCTTTGCTGATAATCTCCTATTATTGTATGTTCAGCTAGTAATAATACAGATTGAAGATTTCTGTGAGGGAAGGTTAATAAAATAGAGGTAATTCAAAATAATACAGTAGGGGAAAAATAGTTTAAAAGAGTGGACATGAATTAATAAAATTTATTTCATTGTATAAAAGATGATCCAATAGCATATTCTACTGTTCTTGCAAAAAATATATAAAGCCCTTCTTTTTCAGAGATATTTGATAAAATGTCTGATTACTCAATACACAAGTTAATTTGTGAAAGAATATTAATATTTCCCACAATAAGGCCATTCACATAAAAATGATACATATTCATCATGTGTTTCTGAAAAAAGTCACCAGTTGGGAAGAGTAGACATCTGCATCATCTTTTGACTTACAATGTTCGTGTAGCTTATTAAATGATAACTTTGTAAGATTTGTTAAATATCTGATCAGATACTACATTACACAATAAGGTAGGAAATAAACTAGATGTTTTAATTAAATTAATCTGAATGGGAGATATGTGATCTCAATTATAAGTGTTTTTAAAGCCTGTGATTTAATCGACGGCAATTGTTTAGTTTAAAAGAGATTGAAGTATTTAATCAAATATTCTGCTGGGTTCTATGACTAGTTCTTTAGGTGTTCATAATTGATAGAATTTTATAAGAATCAATAGGGAATTCAAACTATTAAATTTACATTTTTGCTATATCTGAAATTAGAAGAGTTTTTTAAAACTAAAGCTCACTTGGTGATGCTGTTTTATGTCCATGTTATTCTGCCATCAAAAGAGCTTCAGAGCATCATATCAAAATAATTTACATACCAGTGGTATGTTACACAGAAATCTGAATAGAAAGAGTTATTGGAGTGCCCAACATCAGAAAAGGCTGTAATTTTTGTAGATACAAGTGAATGTCCATAACCAGTAGTGTGAAACATATCAGTTTTGGACTTTGACCAGCTGGCAAAGCATTAAATGTTTTTATAAGATCATTATGTCAGCTAACATCTTCTCCTCCAAAAGTACAAGGCCCAGAGACATGCTGTTACTTTTAAAAGAAACCTTATCTATCGAGGATGATAAATCATAAAATTTTATGCAGATTTGTCTGATCCCCAGAGCTGTTAGAAGCGAGGTACCCTCACCCAAAGTGTGAAAATTTCAACACTTTATCACTATTTTCTCATTGACTGTTGAAGGGATTTCTTTTTTATCTTGCATGTATGTACTAGGCTCCAGGTACATTCTTTAGTGTGAGTATAAGAACTGGATCTTTCTTAATTATTTTTTATGAAGTTTTCAAATAATTTTTGATGCATTAAAATTCATGAAATCATGCACTAAATCACTTATAACTTGAAAAGTATTGCATTATAGCATTTTGTTAAAATATGTTATTCAGCTACTTTTTCCGTAGCTACAACATAGTGAGTAACTTGGGTGTTTATCCCAATAGCTAAGTGAGTAATAGCTACTTTCTGACTTTTCAGTACATTCCATAATGAGTAAAATCACTTTTAACTTGAAAACTATTGCATATACAGAATTTTGTATAAATATGTTATTCGGCTATTTTTGGGTCAGCTATAACATAGTGAAATTTCAGACCTATTGCTCATGGCATAGCTGAGTATTAACTACTTTCAGGTTATCACTGTTGAGTAAATTGCTTGTATTTTCAAAACTCTATTGTAAAATTGCAGACCTGTAGCATCATTGCATAGCTGAGCAATAGATACTTTGAGTGTTTTCACTGTTGAGTAAAGCAGTTGTAAAGTGAAAACTATTGCCTTTAGAGTATTTTGTTTAAACAATGTTATTCACCTACTCTTGGGTCAGCTATAACATAGTGAAATTGCAGACCTGTAGCTCATTGCACACCTGAGCAATAGCTACTTTGAGGTTCTCACTGTTGAGCGAATTTCTTATACCTTGATAGCTATTGTGTTTAGAGAATTTTGTTTAAATATGTTATTCATCTACTTTTGAGTTAGCTATAATATAGTAAAATTGCAGGTCTGTAGGTCATTGCATAGCTAAGTAATAGCTACTTTAAGGTTCTCACTGTTGAGTAAATCAGTTGTAACTTGGAAACGATTGCATTTACAGTGTTTTGTTTTAATATGTTTTCTATCTACTTTTACACCTTAATAGTTAACTTGCTACTTTACTTCTGAATACCATTTGCAGGGCACATCTTTTGTGTCCTTTACTTTTTTCACTTCTAATCTGAAACTCAAAACATGCAGTCAGCTGACACAGAGCCTGTTCACGGGCACTGATTGCTTGTATTTATAACAGCATCAGTTTTCCACTCCTTTCTTTCATTATGATATATCTACATGGCAACTTTCTGGGAAGTATAAAATGAAGTTTGTTTTTCAGTGGGAGTGTATGAGTGTATCATGTTTGCATTTAGGGACAATTATTTAAAATTATTTGATGGATTTTATTTACATTCTGATTAGCAGATCTCCCTTTTGAAGTGACCTGAATATCAGTTTTTCAAAAGGCCTTTAAATTTTCTTACCTGAATTCCTTGGGCCAGTTTCACAAAGGGTCTCAGACTTACCCTGGACTTATGCGGGTGTTCCACTGGAGCCGACCCTGCAACCGACCCTACGACACGAAAATGCTGGTTTGGTTGAGACGTCCCCGACAAGACGTTACACTTATAGACAGGATGTGATGACTACACCGATAGGATGTAGAGTCGGGAACATTTATTGCACCATCAGTCATAGAAGTAGTATGACAAGCCCTAAACCCCTAACAGACAAGCCGCATCGCAAACAGAAAAAGACAAACAAAAAAGCCGGGACCATGTCCACGACCCTTCACGACAGGACTGATTGATTTTGTGGGTCTGTATCTATAGTCAGGATCCAGAATCGGGATCCATATTACACTGTATAAACCCCAGTCACCAGGGATGTGCCACTCATTTCACACTGCAAAGATGACAGCAACATATCAAGATGAACTGTTTGACAAGCTGAGGGTCCTTTGGTTTTTATGTCAGCTGACTTGTCAGTCAGCTGACTTATATCGTCACTCTGCGGCATCTGCGTCCATGTGAACAACTTCTCCTCCAAAACTACAAGACCTAGAGACATGCTGTTTTTTTATGTCAGCTGACTTGTGAGTCAGCTGACATTATGTCATCACTCTGCGGCGTGGGCGTCCGCGTCCGCGTCCACGTGAACATCTTCTCCTCCAAAACTACAAGGCCTAGAGACATGCTGTTTTTTTTAAAAGATACCTTATCTATCGAGGATGAAAAATTGTTCAAGGCATGCAAATCTGTCCGTTCGTCTGTTTGCTAGAGACATTACAAGGGGGGTACCCCCACCAAAAGTGTGAAAATTTCAACACTTTATCACAATTTTCTCTGTGACTGTTGCAGGGATTTCTCTCATATCTTGCATATATGTACTAGGCCAGAGGTAGATTCTCTTGTGTGAGTATGAGACCTGGATCTGTCTTCATTTTTTTAAATAAATTTTTTTAATAATTTTTAATGCACTAAAATTCATGAAATCATGCACTAAATCACTTATAACTTGAAAAGTGTTGCATTTAGAGCATTTTGTTAAAATATGTTATTCAGCTACTTTTTTCATAGCTACAACATGGTGAGTAACTTGACTCAATAGCTAAGTGAGTAATAGCTACTTTTGGGCTTTTCAGTAATATCCATCATGAGTAAAATCACTTATAACTTGAAAACTATTGCAATTAGAGAATTTTGTATAAATATGTTGTTCAGCTACTTTTGGATCAGCTATAACATAGTAAAATTTCAGACCTCTAGCACATGCCATAGCTGAGTAATAGCTACATTTAGGTTATCACTGTTGAGTAAATCACTTATAACTTGAAAACTATTGCATTTAGAGTATTTTATATAAATATGTTATTCAGCTACTTTTGGGTCAGCTATAACATAGTAAAATTTCAGACCTGTAGCTCATGGCATAGCTGAGTAATAGCTACTTTTAGGTTATCACTGTTGAGTAAATCACTTATAACTTGAAAACTATTGCATTTAGAGTATTTTATATAAATATGTTATTCAGCTACTTTTGGGTCAGCTATAACATAGTAAAATTTCAGACCTGTAGCTCATGGCATAGCTGAGTAATAGCTACTTTTAGCTTATCACTGTTGAGTAAATCAGTTATAATTGGAAAACTATTGCATTTACAGAAATTTGTGTAAATATGTTATTCAGCTACTTTTGCGTCAGCTATAACATAGTAAAATTAGAGGCCTATAGCTCATGGCACAACGGAGCAATAGCTATTTTTAGGTACTGACTGTTGAGTAAATCAGCTGTAACTTGAAAGATATTGCATTTTGAGTATTTTGTTAAAATATGTTGTTTACCTACTTTTGGGTCAGCTATAACATAGTGAAATTAGAGACCTATAGCTCATGGCATAGCTGAGCAATAGCTATTTTCAGGTTCTCACTACTGAGTAAATCAGTTGTAACTTGAAAAATATTGCATTTACAGTAATTTGCTTAAATATGTTGTTCAAATACTTTTGGGTCAGCTATAACATAGTGAAATTACAGACCTATAGCTCATGGCATAGCTGAGCAATAGCTATTTTCAGGTTCTCACTATTGAGTAAATCAATTGTAACTTGAAAACTATTGCATTTACAGTAATTTGCTTAAATATGTTGTTTACCTACTTTTGGGTCAGCTATAACATAGTAAAAATTCAGACATGTAGCTCATTGCATAGCTGAGTAATAGCTACTTTGAGGTTATCACTGTTGAGTAAATCAGTTGTAACTTGAAAACTATTACATTTAGAGTATTTCGTTTACATATGTTATTCACATAATTTTTAGTCAGGTATAACATAGTGAAATTGCAGACCTCTATGTCATATCATAGCTGAGTAATAGCTACTTTCAGGTCTCACTGTTGAGTAAATCATTGTATCCACTGGATAGCCGCAGTGTGTAGAGAGATTTCACAGTTACCGCTCTTAACGAAAAAAATATTATAGCTAGCCTTCTTAAGTTTGCAGGATATATTACCGTAATAACCATGAAATGTTGCCTGGGAATATTTTGGGCCTCATTTTGAAAAACAAGATAGCTGCCAGGGACGTTAATTCGACTTTAAACCAGGACTTTTGTTGGTCCTCTAGAGCAAAGGGTATTATAGATGGAGATCTCAAATTCGCAGGATATGTTCCTCATTATAAAATCTTGACTGGGAGTATTTTTGGCCTCCTTTTGAAAAACAAGATGGCCGCCACAGGTGTTTCTTTGTCAGTCATGAAAAGTGCTTATATCTCCCATATTATTGGTCCTAGAGGTTTGGGATGGTAAACCAACCTGTAGGAAATCATGGGCTGGGAATCTTTTGGTGTGGTCAAATTTGACCTTTGACCCCTGCTTCAAGGTCAAACAAGGATAGCCAAACTTAAAAGTGCTTATAACTTGCTTATTATTGGTCCTAGAGGTTTGGAATGGTAAACAGACATATAGGAAATCATGGCCTGGGAATCTGTTGATGTGGTCCGATTTGACCTTGGACCCCTCCTTCAAGGTCAAATGAGGATAGCCAAACTTAAAAGTGCTTATAACTCGCTTATTATTGGTCCTAGAGGTTTGGAATGGAAACCAACCTATAGAAAACCATTGGCTGGGAATCTTTTGGTGTGGTCGAATTTGACCATGGACCCTGCCTTCAAGGTCAAATGAAGATAGCCAAACTTAAAAGTGCTTATAACTTGCTTATTATTGGTCCTAGAGGTTTGGGATGGTAAACCATCCTATAGGAAATCATGCGCTGGGAATCTTTTGGTGTGGTCAGATTTGACCTTTCGACCCCTCCTCCAAGGTCAAATGAGGACAGCCAAACTTAAAAGTGCTTATAACTCGCTTATTATTGGTCCTAGAGGTTTGGGATGGTAAACCAACCTATAGGAAATCATGGGCTGGGAATGTTTTTGTGAGGTTGGATTTGACCTTGGACCCCTTCTTCAGGGTCAAACGAGGATATTGCATTTGCAGTATTTCTTTAAATATGTTTTAGCCTACTTTTTACACTTAAACAATTACCTTGTTACTTTCCTTCATAATCCCATTTGCGGGGCACAACTTATTTGTCCTTCTGTCAGCTTCGGAATTTCTTTCGAACATGCTGTTCAATTACCATTTACTGTACTTCTGTACAGCACTTTCCCTGATAATTATGCTTTCCTCTCATTATCACCTTCACAAATCAAAAACACTCACTCAGCTGACACAGTGCCCGTTCACGGGCACTCTACTCTTGTTTTAAATATACCTTATCTATCGAGGCTGAAAAAGTGTTCAAGGCATGCAAATTTGTCTGTTCGTTTGTTTGCTAGAAACATTACAAGGGAGGTACCCCCATTGAAAGTGTGAAAATTTCAACACTCTATCACAATTTTCTCAGTGACTATTGCAGGGATTTCTCTCATATCTTGCATAGATGTACTAGGCCACAAGTTGATTCCCTTGTGTGAGTATCAGACCTGGATCTCTCTTAATTTTTTTAGGATTTTTATCTCCCGCCGGGCTTTAGCCCGGGAGGGAGATTATGAAATGATGCCTGTGTGTGCGTGCGTGCGTGTGTGCGTGCGTTAGTTAGTCACGCAGATTCCTCCAAAACTACTACAGCTACAGATTTTTTGTAAATTAATTGTCCCAATGAATTTTCACGCCCTCGAAAATTTTTTTGGTTTTATGGACTTAGGCCTAAAGATAACTGAGTAATAGCTATCTTAGCTACTTGGAGTAAAGGGCTCATAACTCAAAAACTATTGCAGTTACAACTTTTTCTTCAAATATGTTGTTCAGCTACTTTGTCCTTAGCTATAAGATGGTACATAGTTTGGGGTCCCATTGCATGCCATAAGTGAGTAATAGCTATTTTCTCATTTGTAGCTAAATAACAAAAGGAGTAAATGTCAAATATCTTCAAAAGTATTAGAGTTACAGAAATCTTTTCAAATATGTTGTTCATCTACTTTTTGGTAAGCTATCACATAGTAAAGTTTCAGACCTGTTGCACCTTGGATAGCTGAGTAATAGCTACTTTGAAATTCTGACTGTTGAGTAAAGCCATTGTAACTCCAAAACTATTGCAGTTAGAGTGTTTTCCTAAAATATGTTGTTCAGCTACTTTGTCCTTAGCTATAAGATGGTACATAGTTTGGGGTTCTATTGCATGCCATAAGTGAGTAATAGCTATTTTCTCATTTGTAGCTAAATAACAAAAGAAGTAAATGCCAAGTATCTTCAAAAGTATTACAGTTACAGAAATCTTTTCAAATATGTTATTCATCTACTTTTGGGTAAGCTATCACATAATAAAGTTTCAGACCTGTTGCACCGTGGATAGCTGAGTAATAGCTACTTTGAAATTCCGACTGTTGAGTAAAGCCATTGTATCTCCAAAACTATTGCAGTTACAGTGTTTTCCTAAAATATGTTGTTCAGCTACTTTGTCCTTAGCTATAAGATGGTACATAGTTTGGGGTTCTATTGCATGCCATAAGTGAGTAATAGCTATTTTCTCATTTGTAGCTAAATAACAAAAGAAGTAAATGCCAAATATCTTCAAAAGTATTAGTTACAGAAATCTTTTCAAATATGTTATTCATCTACTTTTGGGTAAGCTATCACATAGTTAAGTTTCAGACCTGTTGCACCATGGATAGCTGAGTAATAGCTACTTTCAAATTCCGACTGTTGAGTAAAGCCATTGTATCTCCAAAACTATTGCAGTTACAGTGTTTTCCTAAAATATGTTGTTCAGCTACTTTGTCCTTAGCTATAAGATGGTACATAGTTTGGGGTTCTATTGTATGCCATAAGTGAGTAATAGCTATTTTCTCATTTGTAGCTAAATAACAAAAGAAGTAAATGTCAAATATCTTCAAAAGTATTAAAGTTAGGGAAATCTTTTCAAATATGTTGTCCATCTACTTTTTGGTAAGCTATCACATAGTAAAGTTTCAGACCTGTTGAACCTTTGATAGCTGAGTAATAGCTACTTTCAAATTCCGACGGTTGAGTAAAGCCATTGTAACTCCAAAACTATTGCAGTTAGAGTGTTTTCCTAAAATATGTTGTTCAGCTACTTTGTCCTTAGCTATAAGATGGTACATAGTTTGGGGTTCTATTGCATGCCATAAGTGAGTAATAGCTATTTTCTCATTTGTAGCTAAATAACAAAAGAAGTAAATGTCAAATATCTTCAAAAGTATTAAAGTTAGGGAAATCTTTTCAAATATGTTGTCCATCTACTTTTTGGTAAGCTATTACATAGTAAAGTTTCAGACCTGTTGAACCTTTGATAGCTGAGTCATAGCTACTTTCAAATTCCGACTGTTGAGTAAAGTCATTGTATCTCCAAAACTATTGCAGTTAGAGTGTTTTCCTAAAATATGTTGTTCAGCTACTTTGTCCTTAGCTATAAGATGGTACATAGTTTGGGGTTCTATTTCATGCCATAAGTGAGTAATAGCTATTTTCTCATTTGTAGCTAAATAACAAAAGAAGTAAATGTCAAATATCTTCAAAAGTATTAAAGTTAGGGAAATCTTTTCAAATATGTTGTCCATCTACTTTTTGGTAAGCTATCACATAGTAAAGTTTCAGACCTGTTGAATCTTTGATAGCTGAGTAATAGCTACTTTGAAATTCTGACTGTTGAGTAAAGCCATTGTAACTCCAAAACTATTGCAGTTAGAGTGTTTGCCTAAAATATGTTGTTCAGCTACTTTGTCCTTAGCTATAAGATGGTACATAGTTTGGGGTTCTATTGCATGCCATAAGTGAGTAATAGCTATTTTCTCATTTGTAGCTAATTGAGAGCTTTCACTTGGTGAAGTTTCAGACCCTTAGCTAATTACTCACCTACTCAAAATGAGTAAATGCGAATTATCTGTAAAAGCCAATTTTTCTCAACTCATTCACCTACTTTTGGAAGAGCTTTCACATGGTCAAGTTTCAGACCCGTAGCTAATTACTCAAAATGAGTAAATGCTAATTATCTCTAAAAGTATTGCAGATAGCCAATTTTTCTCAAATAACTCATTCGCCTACTTTTGGGAGAGCTTTCACTTGGTCAAGTTTCAGACCCGTAGCTAATTACTCACCTACTCAAAATGAGTAAATGCGAATTATCTCTAAAAGTATTGCAGATAGCCAATTTTTCTCAAATAACTCATTCACCTACTTTTGAGAGAGCTTTCACTTGGTGAAGTTTCAGACCTGTAGCTAATTATTCACCTACTCAAAATGAGTAAATGCAAATTATCTGTAAAAGTATTGCAGATAGCCAATTTTTCTCAAATAACTCATTCACCTACTTTTGGAAGAGCTTTCACTTGGTGAAGTTTCAGACCCGTAGCTAATTACTCACCTGCTCAAAATGAGTAAATGCGAATCATCTCTAAAAGTATTGCAGATAGCCAATTTTTATCAAATAACTCATTCACCTACTTTTGAGAGAGCTTTCACTTGGTGAAGTTTCAGACCTGTAGCTAATTATTCACCTACTCAAAATGAGTAAATGCTAATTATCTCTAAAAGTATTGCAGATAGCCAATTTTTCTCAAATAACTCATTCACCTACTTTTGAAAGAGCTTTCACTTCGTGAAGTTTCAGACCCGTAGCTAATTTTTCACCTGCTGAAAATGAGTAAATGCTAATTATCTCTAAAAGTATTGCAGGTAGCCAATTTTTCTCAAATAACTCCTTCAGGTACTTTTGGAAGAGCTTTCACATGGTGAAGTTTCAGATCCGTAGCTAATTACTCACCTACTCAAAATGAGTAAATGCTAATTATCTCTAAAATTATTGCAGATAGACAATTTTTCTCAAATAACTCGTTCATCTACTTTTGGGAGAGCTTTCACTTGGTAAAGTTTCAGACCCGTAGCTAATTATTCACCTGCTGAAAATGAGTAAATGCTAATTATCTCTAAAAGTATTGCAGGTAGCCAATTTTTCTCAAATAACTCCTTCACATACTTTTGGAAGAGCTTTCACATGGTCAAGTTTCAGATCCGTAGCTAATTACTCACCTACTCAAAATGAGTAAATACGAATTATCTCTAAAAGTATTGCAGATAGCCAATTTTCTCAGATAACTCATTCACCTACTTTTGGGAGAGCTTTCACATGGTGAAATTTCAGACCCATAGCTAATTACTCACCTACTCAAAATGAGTAAATGCTAATTATCTCTAAAAGTATTGCAGATAGCCAATTTTTCTCAAATAACTCATTCACCTACTATTGGGAGAGCTTTCACTTGGTGAAGTTTCAGACCCGTAGCTAATTGTTCACCTACTCAAAATGAGTAAATGCTAATTATCTCTAAAAGTATTGCGGATAGCCAATTTTTCTCATATAACTCATTCACCTACTTTTGGGAGAGCTTTCACTTGGTGAAGTTTCAGACCTGTAGCTCACCTACTCACCTGTAGCTCACCTACTCACCTACTCAAAATGAGTAAATGCTAATTATCTCTAAAAGTATTGCAGATAGCCAATTTTTCTCAAATAACTCATTCACCTACTTTTGGGAGAGCTTTCACTTGGTGAAGTTTCAGACCCATAGCTAATTACTCACCTGCTCAAAATGAGTAAATGCTAATTATCTCTAAAAGTATTGCAGATAGCCAATTTTTCTCAAATAACTCATTCATCTACTATTGGGAGAGCCATCACTTGGTGAAGTTTCAGACCCGTAGCTAATTATTCACCTACTCAAAATGAGTAAATGCTAATTATCCCTAGAAGTATTGCGGATAGCCTTCACATGGTGAAGTTCCAGACCCGTAGGTAATTACTCACTTACTCAAAATGAGTAAATGCTAATTATCTCTAAAAGTATTGCAGATAGCCAATTTTTCTCGAATAAGTCATTCACCTACTTTTGGGACAGCTTTCACTTGGTGAAGTTTCAGACCTGTAGCTAATTACTCACTTACTCAAAATAAGTAAATGCCTATTATCACTAAAAGTAGAAGTTTCACATGCTTAAGTTTTTTTATGAATTTTTAAAATAAATTTTAATACATTAAAATTAATTAAATCATGCACTAAATCAATTATAACTTGAAAAGTACTGCATTTAGAGCACTTTGTGCAAATATGTTATGCAGCTACTTTTGGGTCAGCTATAACATAGTAAAATTTCAGACCTGTAGCTCATGGCATAGCTGAATAATAACTACTTTTAGGTTATCACTGTTGGGTAAATCACTTATAACTTGAAAACTTTTGCATTTACATTATTTAGTTTCAGTATGTTATTCACCTATTTTGAGGCAGCTATAACATAGTAAAATTCCAGACCTGTGGCTCATTGCATAGCGGAGTAATACCTACTTTCAAGTTCTTACTCAACACTAAATCATTTATAACTTGAAAAGTATTACATTTAGAGCATTTTGTTAAAATATGTCATTCACCTACTTTTTCCATAGCAACAACATGGTGAGTAACTTGGGTGTCTATCTGAATAGCTAAGTGAGTAATAGCTACTTTTGGGCTTTTCACTAACTTCCATCATGAGTAAAATCACTTGTAACTTGAAAACTATTGCATTTAGAGAATTTTGTGCAAATATGTTATTCACCTACTTTTGGGTCAGCTATAACATACTAAAATTTCAGACCTCTAGCTCGTGCCATAGCTGAGTAATAGCTACTTTTGCCTTGCCGGTGGATACATTTTGCATCTGGCCACAGATGCATCCTTGGTCTAGTCTCTAAAAGTATTACAGGTGGGCAATTTCTTCTAAATAAGTCATTCACCTACTTTTGGGTGATCTACCACATAGTGAAGTTGCAGAACTGTAGCTCTTTAGATGGCGGAGTAATAGCCACTAAAATAAGTAAATGTCTTGTATCTCTAAAAGTAGTACAGATAGGCTATTTCTTCTAAAGACGTGCTTCCCTACTTTGAGTTGGTCTGCATAATGAAGTGGCAGAACTGTAGCTCTTTGGATGGCAAAGTAATACCTACTAAAATGAGTAAATGCCTTTTGTCTTTAAAAGTATTGCAATCAAACATTAAACTTGTCACTTCTACATGTGCCTCCATCTCGCAGGAAAATTTATATTCCACTATCTTTAGGACATCTAATTTATACGGCGGGAGATAAATGCATGCGTCAGAATGCTTGTTTTTAATAATTTTTAATGCATTAAAATTCATGAAATCATACACTAAATTACTTATTTTCTCATTGACTATTGCAGGGATTTCTCTCTATCTTGCTTATATGTACTATGCCACTAGTAGATTCCCTTGTGTGCGTATCAGGCCTGGATCTTTTAAAATAATTTTTAATGGATTATAATTCATGAAATCGTGCACTAAATCATCTACAACTTGAAAAGTATTGCATTTAGAGCATTTTGTTAAATATGTTATTCGGCTACTTTTTCCATAGCTTCAACATGGTGAGTAACTTGGATGGCTGTTCCAATAGCTAAGTGAGTAATAGCTACTTTCTGATTTTTCAGTACCTTTCATAATGAGTGAGTGAAATCACTTGTAAACTCAAAAACTATTTGAGAGAATTTTGTATAAATATGTTATTCAGCTACTTTTGGGTCAGCTTTAACATAGTGAAATTGCAGACCTGTAGCTCATTGCATAGCCGAGCAATAGCTACTTTGAGGTTATCACTGTTGAGTAAATTGCTTGTATCTTCAAAACTTTTGACTTTAGAGTATTTTATTTACATATGTTTTTCATGTACCTTTGGGTCAGCGATAATATAGTAAAATTGCAGACCGGTAGCTCTAGCAATAGCTACTTCCAGGTTCTCACTGTTGAGTAAATCAGTTGTAACTTGAAAACTATTGCATTTAGAGTATTTTGTTTCAGTATGTTGTTCATCTACTTTTGGGTCAGCTATAACTAGAGCTCTTATCATTAGCGATTTCTGTAGATCGGCGCTCGCCTGTTAGATGCGAGTTGAACTTGAGTAAATGACACAAATATAAATAAAATAACAATGTCCAAATATTGTCATCAAGGGATGCGCCATTAACGTCTTTCGTACCATTTTATTGCAAGGAAAGATATTTTATTGCTGGTTAAATTGTGCAGATATGTATAAGCACTTTATGGAACATCCATGTAAATAAGGGAAATAAAAAAACGACCATTGCTCATTGATTTTTTATTGCCTTATTGTTAGATAAATTGCAAAAGTGCTGGTTTTATAACAACATTAGTATATCATAATTTATTTCTTAAAAACTCGAGTTTAAATTGCGTAAATCGATGTGTTCCCCAAATATCGCCCACCGAGTTACAACTCGAGTTTCGGTCAACTCGTTACAGCACTAGCTATAACGTAGTGAAGTTGCAGACCTGTATATCATGGCATAGCTGAGTAATAGCTACTTTCAGGTTCTCACTGTTGAGTAAATCAGGTGTACCTTGAAAACTATTTCATTTACAGTAGTTCTTTTAAATATGTTATTCACCTACTTTTGCGTGAGCTATATCATATTAAAATTGCAACCCTTGCTGAGCAAAAGCTACTTTGAGATTCTCACTGTTGAGTAAATCAATTGTAACTCGAAAACTATTGCATTTGCAGTATTTCCTTTAAATATGTTTTTAACCTTCTCTTTACACCTAAACAGTTACCTTGTTACTTTCCTTCTGAATACCATTTGCAGGGCACAACTTTTGTGTCCTTTTCTTCTGTCACTTCTACTCTGAAACTCAAAACACACAGTCAGCTGACACAGAGCCTGTTCACGGGCACTGATTGCTTGTTTATTGAGTTGAATATGTTGTTTTTCATCATGATTTCAAGACACAGAAGGCAACGGAACCCAGCACCTGCACAGCCAGGACCACCACCACAGCCACAGCCCCCACCACGTAGAAGGAGGAAGCCACAGAATCTATGGATTATGCCCTGGATACTGCAGAGAGAGGAGAGAGGATGCTACAGAACACTCTTGGATGAGCTAATCACAACTGACATACCAGGCTACAGGATGCAACCAGCCTTATTTGATTTAATTGAAAAAAGAATTTACCCGTCTGAGAAAGTCAGCCACCAATTTCAGGAAGCCACTGGAAGTCAGTTTGAAACTGGCAGTTACATTGAGACACTTATCCACAGGGGAAAGCTACACTTCACTACAGTACCACTGGAGGGTTGGAAGAACTACCATTTGTAAATTTGTCCCCCAGGTCTGCAAAGCCATCTTACAAGAATTTCAACAGGAATATTTGATTTGTCCAACAGATCCTGAAGACTGGAGAAAGATTGAGGATAAATTTAGAAACAGATGGAATGTCACCCATGCAGTAGGTGCACTAGATTGCAAAAACATTGCTATAAAGAAGACCAAGAAGTCAGGCAGTGAATATTTCAACTGGTAGAGTTAGCCCTGGTCGATGCTGATAAGTTTCTGTGGGTCAATGTGGGGGCCAGTGGGTCATAATCTGATGCTCAGATATTCAACCATTGCAAACTGAGAAGAAGAATTAAGAAGAGAACATTGGGACTACCACTACTGGAACCACTTGGACCCGAGGGGCCAGATCTACACTACTTCCTTTTGGGGGACGATGCCTTTGCCCTTATGCCTTGGGTGGTCAAGCCCGACAGCAGAAGACAGCTGACCAGAGAGGATAGCCAACTACAGGATATCCAGGGGGAGGAGGGTGGTCGAGAATGCCTTTGGAATATTAGTGGGAAGGTTCAGGGTGCTGCTGACTACCATGGAGCAGAGGCCAAAAGTTGTGAGAGACATTGTGTTAACATGTGTGGTACTACATAACATGCTGAGAAGCCATCAGCGGGGAGCAGACAGACCACCCATTCCAGCAGATGACATACAACCACCACAGAATAACCAGGCGGAGCAGGGACAGAATGAGTACTTTAGAATCCATTGTGGGAGGCCAAATATCAGCGAGAACTACTGAAAGACTACTTTAATAACCTTGGGCAGGAGAACAGCATTTAAAAAGACTGAGGGGTGAGGATGCTGTCATCTATCAGTCCTTTTTAGGACTACCCAAATAATCCAAGAACTTTAATTGCAAAAATGTTACACAAACATAAAACCCAATTTTCAACCACTGTGATTCAAATCATTAAAAATTTTGAAAGTTAAAATTCTAATTGACACTCAAATAGGTATGGGCCATAGGATAACATTTAAGTCAGTCTGTCAGTCACCCAATTATCAGTTATGTCGTGGAATGTTTCTGTCACGTGAAGTGTTGGTTTATAACACTGTCTGTTTGTCTGGCAGTCCATCCACACATTCATACCACTTTATATTTTTAGCTCCTGTCAGCGGCTGAAGGCCGTGGTCGGGAGATTATAAAACGCCTTCCGTACGTACGTGACTCCGTCTGTCCGTCCGTTCATCACGTTTTTACATAAACCTTCATTTCTCATTTATTAATAAAGATATCTTTATCTTCACCAAATTTGCAGGGAATGTTTATGGCTATGAAAACATGTCTGTGGAAAATTCTGGTCTCATTTTGAAAAACAAAATGGCCACAATAGACAATTGTTTGAAAATCATAAAGATGCTCTAAATCTTGAAATATTGCAGCTAGGTACATCAAATTTGCACAAAAGATATATGGCTAGGAAAGCTAGACTGATAGTAATTTTGGCCTAGTTTGCAAAACAAAATGACCACCATATCACGTTTAATTTCAAATGGGGTTATCCTATTAAAAGGCCTTATATCTCCCTTACCATTGCTCCTAGGGGTTTGGGATGTGAAAACAATTTGTAGGAAGTCATGGCCTCGGAATCTTTCCCAGGTGTTAAAATTGACCTTTGACCCCTGCTTCAAGGTTAAATGGGGTCAGCATACTAAAACTTCCGTATATCTCCCTTATTATTGGCAACAGCAGCTGGTCGGTGTGAAGGGCTTGTGGTCGACGGCTGATGAGTAACATCTGATACCATGCTGATTTCCATCTCAGATTCAGTCTCTCGTGAAGTATCTGGAACTGAAGCTGTGGCCGCTAAAGGTCTCAGTGGTGACTTGAACGTGGAAGACTTAGACACTCCCTTCCTTTTGATGTGACCTCGTAGAAAGCTAAAACTGTCCTGCAACCAAGTCTGTCTTTAGGTGCTCTTCACTGCATCTTGTCCTGACTTCGTCTGAGTGAGCCTTGCCATATCTGGTACATTGAGTCTCGAACCACTTCTTGACAGTGTTGACAGATAAGTTCCTGGAAGCAGCTAGTGTCTCCCAAAGTCCTTCCTTCCTTTGCTTGTCTTTGAACTTCGCGTGAGTTTTGTCAAACAATTCCTTGTGCTGTTTATCGAACTCCACAATGGGTTCTTTGTCAGAATCTCTCAGGAAAATAGACTTCATTTGCCCCTTCTGCCTGGATTGAGTGGATTCTATATCAGTGTCTGTGTCTGTTCGAGGTCGCTTTTCTGTACTTTCCTCAATCTCTTCCATCTGCTCGGTCCGTTCCATCCTCTCTCTTTCCAACCTCTCTCTCACCCTCTCTCTCATCCCTCTCTCTTCTTCTCTCTATATCCTCAGCAGTATCTCCAAACTCAAACTGTGGTTGAGAATCTGTAGGTACTTCAATCTTTCTCCTTCTGCCCCTTGGCATGATGTAAAATTATATGTACAGCTTCTTCAAAAAACAAAACTTAAACTTAAAAGTGAAACCTCAGATAACAGATTTCACTCCCAGCCAGTCCAGCCTAGCTCAAAACTTAAGCTAATTTGCAAAAAAAATGAAAACTTAAAACTCAAAAGCTTAACACCTCTTGTCTCTCGACAGTCAAATCCCAAATGAATGAAGTGAGTGTGCCGACTGGCGTATTTATAGCCACAGATTTTGAAACTGACAGGCCATAAGACAAAAAAATATTGCGGGCTTGTCGGTTATAGTTCCCGGCTTGTCTGTTACTGTAACAGGCCCGTCGGCTACTGTTTACGGCCTGTCTGTTTTGCTTTATGGCTTGTCGGTTATAAAAATTCCTGACTCAAGGACCCAGACGTGAAAAGTTCCCGACTGGCCTGGCAAAGTTACAGGCCTGTTGGGAACATTTACAAACAGGCCAGCAAAACTTACCAACTGTACGGTTATTTCTCCTGCACAGTCTGCTTGTCTTCACATACAGTCTGGAACTCCATATTTGGGACAAGCCAGATACATGATACAGACAGACTTGTTTCATTAACCGACAAGCGGGATGTGTAACTGACAGGCCTGTTGCTAGGTGGATGAAATTAGGGTCTGTTACAAGGATCGGCAACGGTCGTAGAAATATCAAACATTTTTGATATTTCACCAACTCTTCACGACAAGCCTGAAAACTACAACCGACCCAAACCGACCATGAAAACATTGGTCCCGACTCCCCAAAAAGACATAGTTCCTGACCGGTCGGCTCCAGTGGAACACCTGCATTTAGCTAAGTCAGGAACTTAAATCTGAGCCTTTTGTCTTTGTTAAATCTTCAACTTCAATGGATTTCAAAAAGGGTGACTTAGCTAAGTCCAAGTTTATCATATAACCACAGTGGTTTTCTATGTCATGTGAGCCTTTACATCTAGTCAAAATATTTTAGTGGTGACATGTATCCTAAAAATGTTTAACCCATTTTATCTATGAAAAATGTGCAGTTTTTCAATGGAAAGCCTTGTAACCACATAAACATGTCCAAAGAGTAATCCAAAGAGGTGTTCTACATATTGTTTATATTCAATCATTTCAAATTTTGAAGTGAGAAAAATAAGTGGCGGCCATATTTAAGTCTTTCTTTACAAAAGGTGATCCACTCCTGGGTAGACTAAGCCATAGCCTAGACTTAGCAGCTTTGTGAAACCCTCTAAGTCCAACACCACAGATGTAGCCTCATGTTAAGGCAAAAGCCTTAACTTTAAGTCTAAGTTCAAGCTAAGTCCTTTTGTGAAACCGGCCCCTGATTGGTACAAGTATACATTTGGTATTATGCCTCTGGAGGTCCCATTTCTGTGTGTGCATTTGTAATTAAATTTAAGAAAACTGTGTTACCAATTATTATCACCATAATGTTGTTGACACTACATCCAAAAAAAAGTTACATTTTCCTAACCCCCCCCCCCCCCCCCCCCCCCCCCCCCAGCCCGTTGGCTTTGGAAAATTCTTTTTATGTATTGAAAATTTTGACAGCTTCCCACAGTCAGAGACCTCCCATAACAAATGTACAAGTACAGACTGGTCTGGTCAGTATATTTTTATAGGAATTAACATTTAAAAGAGTAGTTCAAATTGTATTTATAGCCAAAAATATCACTGGGTAAACTTTTCATAAGTCTGACCAAACATGCATGCACAATTTGGAGAATTAGGGCGTGTAGAATGGAGGAATACATTGTGAAAATGGAGAAGGAAATTAATTTCCCAGATAAATCTTATCATTGTAATTGGAAATTTGACAGACCCACTCTAAGTTGTGGGGAAAATCCTACTCTGTAATGGCATATTGTTGTACTTGACAAAAGCATATATATTTTTAGTTTATGGAATTTTCCCTGACTATTATCGAGTGAATAAATTCCATTAGGTTATTTGAAGAGAAATGTTTCAATTGAATAGTTTTATCTATCCTTTCACAAAGCTCGAAGCCATAAAATCTTGTTTTAAACAAAAAAGACAACATTCACTGCCTCATTAAGTATCTAACTATATGAACAATTAAGCAAATGCAACACATGGTTGTTGTCATGTTAATATTAACTGGGGGGACATGGGAGTGTACCTTGCTTATTCATTAAGATTTTCTGTGAAAAATATAACTCTAAAAATAATAAGTTTGATAATTTATCAACAAAGTGAAAGGGTCATTTGTTGTATATGCGTAAATAAATATATTTATTCTAAAAAGAAGCGCAAGTTTTATAAAGAATAAATTATAATATGTCTTGTGCTTCTTGTTTTGTCCAAGTTTAGATTACTTTCAGTATGTAATGTAATGTTGTTTTGTAAGCCATTTAGTTTTGTTGAACTATATTTATACTCTACTTTCTTTTTGACTAGCTATAATAACAATATGATCATTTGCATGTATAAATTACCTTTGTCCAACTTGATCAATAAGCCGGTGCAAAAGATAAAAATAGCTGTGCAATATTTTGATCATTTCACTTCCTTAAAATGTTTGCAAAATTATCTCTTGAATAATATGATTATTTATAGAAATTACATTTGACTTCCTTATAAAATTTCAGGGAAGATGTAAATATTCTGTTTTGAAAAACACATATATGCTTGAAAAAATTTTGTCCTTGCTATTTGTTTCAATACTTTGTTACAATAGTTTCTGCAGCTTTTCTTACCCAACTCTTCAGTCTTTCTGTCCTGTCTTTTTATTTGTACACCGTCTTGCCCTTATAATCCAAAAATTATAATATCAATTGAGTTCAAATTTGATGGGCAGATACTTTATGGGATACACATGGTTTCCTCCAATTTGGTGAAATATGCATGAAAGTTAAAGTCAGGGCCCAAAAGGGATCAAAGTTGAGCCAAAAATCACCTCAAATCTACAGCTATTTATGCAAAACTTGAGTGAATTTTTGACTCACCTTGAGCTTGATCCCTTTTGTGAATAAAGTCCCAGGAGACAGTTTTTATTATTTTCAGTTGGACATTTACATAGAAATGTGCTTCTCTTCATCTTGTATGTAAATCAACATTTGCTTTCTGATGGTGTTATTCCTTAATGATGTCACAATGCAATTGTCATCGTGAGGTCACAAACCTAGCTTGTGATATTTGCTTTCTTTAGTTAAAAAAAATTCTTTTCATTTTATGTCTTGAAATTGACATAAAGATTATCAAGAGAGTTGTGTTGTATTCATGATTTATACATTTTTATGTCAGCTGACTTGTCAGTCAGCTGACATTATGCCAAAAGTACAAGGCCCAGAGACATCATGTTGACTTTTGAAAAGACACCATATATCTATCAAGTATGATAAATAGTAAAAGGCATGCAGATCTGTCTGTTCGTCTGTTCCCCAGAGCCCTTAGAAGTGACATACCCCCATCCAAAGTGTAAAAATTTCAACACTTTATCACAATTTTCTCATTAACTATTGCAAGGATTTCTCTCTTATCATGTATGTACCAGGCCACAAGTAGATTCCTTTGTTTGAGTATCAGACCTGGATCTTTCTTAATTATATTTTCATGAATTTTTAATATAATTTTTAATACATTAAAATTTATGACTTCAGCAAATCACTTATAGCTTGAAAAGTATTGCATTTACAGCATTTTGTTAAAATATGTTGTACAGCTACTTTTTCTATAGCTACAAGATGGCAAGTAACTTGGCGGTCTATCCCAATACCTAAGTGAGTAATAGCTACTTTCTGAGTTTTCAGTACCTTCTGTAATGAGCAAAATCACTTGTAACTTAAAAACTATTGTATTTTGAGTATTTTGTTGAACTATATTATTCACCTACTTTTAGGTCAGCTGTAACATAGTAAAATTACAGACCTGTAGCTCCTTACACAGCTGAGCAATAGCTTCTGTTAGGTTCTCACTCTTGAGTAAATTAGATGTAACTTGAAAACGATTGCTTTTAGACTATTTTGTTGAAATATATTATTCACCTATTTTGGGGTCAGCTATAACATAGTAAAATTGCTGACCTGTACTCATTGCATAGCTGAGCAATAGCAATTTGTAGGTTCTCAGTGTTGGTTAAAGCACTTGCAACCTGAAAACTATTGCATTTAAAATATTTTGTCAACTATGTTATTCACCTACTTTTGGGTCAGCTGTAACATAGTAAAATTGCAGACCAGTAGCCTGTTGCATAGCTGAGCAATAGCTATTTTGAGATACATCCTTTTCTACTTCCACTTGTATTCTGAAGCTCATAATAGAAAGTCAGCTATTCATGGACACTGATTGCTTGTTAATAATTGTATCCACCGGAGGCATCCAGTGGATACTTTGGTTTAGTGTTCACTATGCCACTGCCGTGGTGGCGGCGTGTAGAGACATTTTGGATGTTAATCCTCCACAGGAATACTACACCAGCTAGCTTCACCAAATTTGCAGGATATCTTCATTGGGAGGTATGCTTCTCTGGGGCTGAAATTGGCGTCTTCTGAAAAACAAGATTGCCGCCGCAGGCATTTCTTTGAAAATTAGCTACCTTTTTCTACTGGCTGGTTCTCATAAGTAGAAGGTTGAATCTCTTTATAGGCAATATGGATAACAGATATACATGTCCTCTACAACCTTGCAGACATTTGACCTTAAAGCTCCTCATTCAAGGTCATCCACGGTATGCCAAAGTACCCCATGTAGCGGACTTTTAAAGTGCCTGTATCTCCCTTATTATTACTCCTAGAGGATTGGCATGTGAAACCAATCTATAGCAAATCATGTGCTGGGAATCTTCTGATGCGGTCAGATTTTGACCTTGGATCCCTCCTTCAAGGTCAAATGAGGATAACCAAATTTAAAAATGCTATTAACTCGCTTATTATTGGTCCTAGAGGTTTGCAATGTAAAACAAACTTATAGAAATTCATGGGCTGGAAATCATTTGATGTGGTCAGATTTGACCTTAAATCAGCAATTGGAAAAGTCTCAGGCCATGACTTCCTTCACATTTGGAACCCCTAGTAGCAATGATAAGGGAGATATAAGGCCTTTTTAATAGCATAATCCCATTAACCCATTTGACATTAAACGTGATATGACGGCCATTTTGTTTTCAAAACTAGGCCAAATTACTATCAGGCTAAATTTTCTAGCCTTATATCTTTTGTGCAAATTGATGAACCTAGCTGCAATATTTCAAGTTTTAGAGCATCTTAATGATTTTGAAATGATTGGCTATGGTGGCCATTTTGTTTTTCAAAATAAGGCCAAAATTTTTCTCAGGCAAAACATTTGCAGGCCAGGACTTTTCATGGTCTGTCTTTACATTCTAAAGCCATAGCACCAATAGTAAGGGAGAAATAAGGATGTTTTAGTGTGTTGACCCGATTTAACTTTGAAGCAGGGGTCAAAGTTCAAATTCAACACCTGGAAAAGATTCCCAGGCCATGATATAAGGCCATGTTAATCGGATAACCCCGTTTGACATTAAACATGTGATATGGCAGCCATTTTGTTTTTAGGACTAGGCCAAAATTACTATCAGGCTAACTTTTCTAGCCATATATCTTTTCTGCAAATTGGATGAAGCTAGCTGGAATATTTCAAGATTTAGGGCACCTTTATGATTTTCAAACAATTAGCTATGGTGGCCATTTTGTTTTTCAAAATGAGGCTATAACTTTGCACAGGCAGTTTTTCATAGCCATAAACATTCCCTGCAAATTTGGTAAGATATCTTTATAAATGAATGAGATATTAAGGTTTATGTAAAAACGTGACGGACGGACTCATGGACGCATGTGCGGAAGGCATTTTATAATCTCCCGAACACGGCCTTCGGCCGCAGGCGGGAGATAATCATGGGCTAGGAATGTTTTAATGTGGTCAGACTTGACCTTGGGCCTGTCCTTCAAGGTCAAACAAGGACAGCCAAACTTAAAAATGCTTATAACTTGCTTATTATTGGTTCTAGAGGTTTGCAATGTGAAACCAACTTATAGGAAATCATGGGCTGGGAATCTTCTGATGTGGTCAAATTTGACCTTTGGCCCCTCCTTCAAGGTCAAACAAAGGCAGCCAAACTTAAAAGTGCTTATAACTTGCTTATTATTACTCCTAAAGGGTGCAATATTATACCGACTTAGAGGAAATCATGGGCTGGGAATCTTCTGATGACCTCAGATTTGGCCCTGGGCCCGTCCTTCAAGGTCAAACAATGGTTCACTGGCTTTGGTGAGTTGTCTTTCTGGTGGATAAAAATTTGCACCGCTCTTCCAATGCGCTAGGTCTAGTTCTGTATTCATTTTCTCTTTCAATTCCCTGATTTTCACCAAGAATTGGTTTTTATCCATTATTTTTACCTCCACCAGCAGTTTATGTTATTGTGTGTGCATTTGTGTATTTGTCTGTCTGTTTTTTTCATTGGTCTTTAGATTACTCCAGAACTAATGAACAGATCTTTATAACAATTTTTATGTGGGTAGGACCTAGCCAAGTTACTAATTTTTAACCCCAGCCCATAAAGGTTTTGGGGGGGTATCCGGTAACAACTGTTGCCATGGCAACACTTTTAAGATTTTCGGGTCTTAAAGTTTCTGGGTGTTCCACAGACTAAACCCCTACACAGATTTTTACCAAATTTCCAGGGGATGTTTACCCCAAGAGGATCTAGAGCTGATTACGTTTTGGGGGGTATCCGGTAACAACTGTTGCCATGGCAACACTTTTAAGATTTTCAGGTCTTAAAGTTTGTGGGTGTTCCACAGACTAAACCCCTGCACGGATTTTCACCTAATTTCCAGAATATGTTTACCCCAAGAGGATCTAAAGCTGATTAGGTTTTGGGGGGTATTTAGTAACGACTGTTGCCATGGCAACACGTTTAAATTTTTGGGTCTTAAAGTTTGTGGGTGTTCTACAGCCTAAACCCCTGCACGAATTTTCACCAAATTTTCAGGATATGTTTGTCCCAAGAGGATCTAGAGCTGATTAGGTTTTGGGGATATCCAGCTACCACTGTTGCCATGGCAACACTTTAAAGATTTTTGGGTCTTAAAGTTTGTGGGTGTTCCACAGACTAAACCCCTGCACGGATTTTCACCTAATTTTCAGAATGTGTTTACCCCAAGAGGATCTAGAGCTGATTAGGTTTTGGGGGGTATCCGGTAACGCCATGGCAACACTTTTAAGATTTTTGGGTCTTAAAGTTTTGGTGTTCTACAGCCTAAACCCCTGCACAGATTTTTACCAAAGTTTCAGGGGATGTTTGTCCCAAGAGGATGTAGAGCTGATTAGGTTTTGGGGGTATCCAGCTACCACTGTTGCCATGGCAACACTTTTAAGATTTTTGGGTCTTAATGTTTGTGGGTGTTCCATAGCCTAAACCCCTGCAAAGATTTTCACCAAATTTTCAGGATATGTTTGGCCCAAGAGGATCTAGAGCTGACTATGTTTTGGGGGTATCCGGTGGCAACTGTTGCCATGGCAACACTTTTAAATTTTGGGGTCTTAAAGTTTCTTCTAATATCTTTGATATTTTCTGTAACTAAAATATTGAAGCTAGCTTCATCAGATTTGCACAAAATGTATATGGATATGAAAGCTTGCCTGAGAGTAATTGTGTCCTTGTTTTGGAAACAAAATGACCGCCATATCACACCTTTAATACCAAATAGAAGGGTCATCCTTATATCTCCCTTATAATTGCTTCTAGGGCTACAAAATATGAAAAACTACTTGTAAGAGATCATGGCCTGTGAATCTTTTGTACAACATCTCGTGGGTTCTCTGTACTTTTTAAAACAGAAGTTGTTCCTAAGATTTTCCCAAATCTCAATGTTGTTTGCCATTTAGCTGTACCTGCGGCCTGGGGTTCTTGCTTGCCGAGGCTGGCTATTTTTTACAAGAACTGGATTATATTTTGGATACAAAAAATTTATCAAATTCAGAGGTCTCATTTTCAAATGTATTTTCAGTGACTTTGGCCTTCTACTTGATATTTCGTCAAAAGTAATGAACAAATACTTATGATACTTTTTAGTAAGAAGGGGTTAGCCAAGGGAAGAAGTAATTACATTTTAGGGAAGATCCGGTTCATAATCTGGATACCAATAAACTTATAAATTTTTGGAAAGATCACTGTGGTGCATATGAGTGCTCAGTGGTTTCTAGTACACTTTGTGCCCATTCTACTAAATAAGACGTATAATTATGTCAGCTAGTGAGCCACACTAAATGTCCACAAAATATTTATTTAGTGTCTGGGTGTGTGTGTTTAAGTATGCATGTGTTCCTCAGTGGGGAGAAATCCACTGAAAAATCAATTGCATGTTTCATTTCATCTTAATGTCTACATAGCTTCAAATACAAACAATAGACGGTCGATAATAGAATGCAAGACTGGTCACATCATTTTGCTCTCTCTGAGTACATTGTGTTATGTAGCTGTTATAAAACCAATACTTTAATTGGGTGTCACTTGTAGGTATTACATTTCAAGCTCATGGTGGTGGGGGGTTTAATATGTTGATCAAAATGTTTAACCATGCCATGTCTTATGTCTTATAAGTTGTCAAGTGTGAATCAGTGTCTCATCTGATTGCAAATCTGACTGCTATTTGAATAAGTTGACTTTCAGTTTGGGGATTTGTTACCTTTACTGACCAAAAAAAAATTGTTGCTGACATTTTTCCATAGTTCTGTGGCATACACACATTTGTCCGAGTACGCATCTTTGTCAACTTCTTGTCAGCAACTAGAACACTGTGACAGATTGATTTTGGGGAAATGTTGGCCCCACTAGATAATAAGGACTACTCATTTAATGTCTGTGAATAATTAGAATTTTCTTAATTTTGGCCCCTATCTTGAAAAATGCTGTTTATCTTCAAAACCATGCCATGTCTACTGACAGCTTCACTTAATACAAGTTGCACTAATGAGAGCAAAATGCTCAATTCAGTGTGACCAAATTTTGTCTCTGTTTAAATTTTCAGAGAAAAAAAAATACTGTGTTTTAAACTTTCCCATTTTCGCCATATGGAAAAAGCATAAAAAACTTTAAAAAAATGTAAATATAAAAAATAGCATTTTAGATGCCCGTACCCCACAGCCCAGGGAAATAGTTTTCAACACCATGAGGGATAGAAGTAGTGAAATAGTAGTGCAAAGATTAGGGAGACTTTCAGAGCAGTGTTAGTTATATAAAGATCCAAATAATGTTAAAGCAGAGAAAATAATGTCAAATAGAAAGCAAATACATGTAAAGATAAGTATTAAAACAAGATAATTCAATAGCAAGATGACAGCATTAATCAGTAAACTAAAAATTGTGAAGCTGTAAAAGTTATTTGACATTTATTTATTTATCGCACCTACACCACCTAACTACTGTCCCTACCAAGTATCAACTTTCTACACCTTATGGTTTCCAGGAAAAGGACCGGACAAGATTTTTAAGATTAAAGTCACTATCATAATGATAAGGTCAACAGTCAAACAAAGGCCACATCATCACATTGCCACACCCCCAACCAATGTCCCTATCATGTATGAACTTCTTACACCATATGGTTTCTGAGATATAGTTGACAAGATTTTTAAGGTAAAACTCACTATATCAAGGTCAAAGGTGAAATCAAGGTCTTACCAAGATGTTGCACGCATACACCCCTTAACTAATGTTTTCACCCAGTGTCAACCTTCTACACCTTACGGAATCTGAGAAATGGCCTGAACAAGATTTTAAAAATCAAGGTCAATTCGACAAGGTCAAAGGTCAAATCAATGCCACATCATGATGTAGCACACCTACAGCCCCTAAGCAATGTCCTCACCATGTATCAACTTCCTACACCTTATGGTTTTCATATATAATCTGGAAAAGATTTTAAAGGTTAAGGTCACTACGACAAGGTCACAGGTAAAATCAAGGTCACACCATGACTGTGCACTTCTACACCCCCCAACCAATGCCTCTGCAAAGTATCAACTTCCTACACACTTCACGGTTTCTGAGAAATAGCCCAGACAAATGTTTCAAACTCAAGGTCAGTACAGCAAGGTCAAATCAAGGTCACACCATGACGTTGCACACCTATACCCCAAACCAGTGTCCCTACCATGTATCAAGTTCCTACACCTTATGGTTTCTGAGATACAGCCTGAACAAACTTTTAACCACTGCCTGCCTGCCTTATTTGGTGAAAAAATAGCCGCACAGGTTGTCGGGTAAAAATGACAGATCCAGCCCCTTGGGATCACAAATCCAATACTCAGAGCTACAGCGGTAGCTATTTATTTCTGATGTTTGAAAGATATATCTTGAATGTGAATATTCAATCAATATCACACCAGGATTTCTTTATGATTTTCTATTGGGGATATTTCAGAAAGTATGTAAACAGGAAATATGTTATTTATATTTTTAGAAAGGTATTATTACATTGCTTCTGCAGGTTGTATTGTGTAAAAATCCATGCAGAAATGGTGGAGAAATCACAAGTTAAACTACAAAGTTGTATGTGGCAAACCGAAGCAGATTTCTCTGTATAGACCCAATTGAAAATAAGAAAAACTCTCTCATGACTTTAATTTTCACTCAAAGTTCACCAAAGTTGGAGGAATTTGTCTATGCCCCATTAAATATGTGCCCACCAAATTTGACCTCGATTTTTGCTTTATAAGAGCAGATAGGTGTACAAACAGAAGGACAAAAAGATGGCATGAAACGGATTAAAATAACTCTCGCCTATGGTCAAGCGTTAAAGAGATCAATTTATAAATTTTACAGGTTCATAACTTTTAGTTCACAAATTAATGCAGTCACCTTGTTCTTAAATTTTCTTGTTTTTTGATATTTCATCTTTGCATACTTTTGTTTGTGTTATTTTCTTCTACACCTGTACTTTATTAACAGTCTGTTCTGATAGACTCCATATCTTTGTCTCATGGTATCCAAAGCTATTTCCCCAGTCTGTGGGGTATAAACATATCAGATGCTATTTTTGAGTCATGCATGTAGAGAGTGCCTCAAAAGGTCTCCCAAACAAGTCTGAATACACAATCAAGATCCAGACTAACTTTGATGTGGAATGAGTTATAGGTAGACCATACCTTGTGTGAAAATCTGAACCAGATCTAACATATAGTTTTTGACTTTGGACAAACATGGACATAATTATAATAACTTCACCTCTTTGTGGATACCAATGCTACTACACGACTTTGACAAATGTAAGTGACTCTTTCAGATAAAATAAAATTACACTTGTTTACTCTTCCATATAAATGTTGTTGATAAGGATATGACAAACTCATGTGAAGGGAACCTAAGTTTTCTGTAAACATGATATCTGGGTTATTTTGTGGTTATTTTAGAATGGAAATAGTAATAAATAATGTCACGGGATTGGTATTCAAAGAAATAGTTATGACATCATGTCACAAGGATCTTTGTCCTGTTGTTCCACATGAGGGTGTTTTATTAAAAAAAACAATTTTCTTTTGGTTTGATTGGAACTGATCTATAAATGGGCATTTTATTACATCATCACATTTTTTACCTTAAATGTTCAGTTTTTTCCAGTATATACTCCATGCTGTGCAGGAAATCAACATTTTATACCTTGTATTGTATATAGTTTACATGTATCATATCTCAGTGTTGAAGTTTTTGCAACAATGTGTTCTGTGCATGCATTTAATTGCATTATATTGTTTGATTACTGCTATAAAAACTGTACCATATAATTTTATCTATCAAATATAACTAATCTTCTAATACAAATGGGGGAACAATAAAACAGTGCAATTCAATTACAGCATAAGGTAAAAAAAATAATTGAGTAGCCTGTCAGGGTCATGTAGCTTCGACTGATTACCACCGCCACTTAATTATGGTCTTCTTTGAATAACTTCTTAGATTTTGGAATTAAGCGTCCCTTGTGGGACGCGTGTTTTACGAAGAAGTTGACGCACTAGAAGTTGACGCAGATGGGGCCTCCGGCTCACGCATTTTCTATTGCTTATAGCTCAGCAACCACTGGGCGAATTCTCTTCAAATTTGGCACATGTATGCAGTAGCCATGGAAAAATTTTCTGAATATGGTGTCATGACATTTCAACCAATCAGTGAAGAAACATGACCAAAAACATGTATTTAAAAAGGGGTGTGCTTGTCCGGATGATAACTTAGAAAGCGCTTCACCTATTTACATGAAATTTGGCAAGTAGGTTTGTTGTATAGATGTCTAGAAAACATTTAACTTTTGGAATGATCTGATACAAAATGGCTGACTTATAAGCGATTAACTAAACACCACAGCTTTTGTTAACGATGAAAATGAAAATTTTTAATATCTCAAAGTGTGAGATACAGCAATTTTGATGAAAATTTCGACCCACAGGGTATACACATCGGCCAGCCTGAGTCATCAACTAATTAATTCTCGATTAACTAAACACCACAGCTTTTGTTAACAATGAAAATGAAAATTTTTAATATCTCAGAGTGTGAGATAGAGCAATTTTGATGAAAATTTTGACCCACAGGGTATACACATCGGCCAGCCTGAGTCATCAGCCACTTTTTCCCAAAAATCGTTTTCCTGCCATTTTTGGCAGTCATCTGGAGTTTCTGAATAAAACACAAAAAAGCATTAACCTTGGAAACAGTGAGAGATAGAGTGATCTCATCAAAATTTTGCCCTGCAGGGTATGCACAGAGTCATTCCTCACTCTTGCCAAAAATAATTTATCCCCCCCCCCCCCCCCATTTTTGGTGGTCATCTTGAATTACTGCGTAAAACACAAAAATGCATTTTCCTTGGAAACAGTGCGAGATAGAGCGATTTTGAAAAACTTTTTGCCCACAGGGTATAGGCAGAGTCATATTGTACTTTTTGCCAAAAATCGTTTTCCCACCATTTTTGGTGGCCATCTTGAATTTCTGCATAATACACAAAAATGTATTTATCTCGGAAACGGTGGGAGATAGAGCAATTTCGACAATATTTTCAACCCACAGGGATGTACGCAGTCATCTGCCACTTTTTTACCTGAATGGGAGACCTTTGATTTTTGCAAATTTAAAAAAAAATGGGTATTTTGTTTCTCAAAAACAATTTAATATTTAACAATAACTTTTACAAATATGCTTCTGTGATGATTATTTCTGAATAAGGAAATTTTCAACAACATACTATTTCCTTTTTCTCTTCCTACAAACTTCAACACTTTTGTTTTTAAAGCTTATTGGGACACTCTGTCTTTGTTTTAGTTAATTTTTTTTTTTTTGCTTTATTTATGAGTTTTATCAGGATAATGCAGTAACAGAGAATAAAAAGTATGATTAGAAATGTGTCTACAAGTAATTAATTGCAATTGGTAAGAGTACAGTTCTTCAAGAGATTATCAAAAAGGTTCATTGCAGTATTAAATTTTGTGACTTGGATCAAGCAGACAAAAATGAACCTTACACAACTTAAATGTTTTGTCCTTAATAGAAAGTATGACTATGATACTGTCTAATAGTACTTAATTGTAGCAAATACATCTTGTAACCAGACTGTAAATCCAATCAAGAGTAAACTTCTAGAGCAGTATCATTTTTGAGCCTTCTTTGAACAAGTAATCAGTTAAATATAGCAATTCCTAAAGACCAAATGTAAAAAAACAGTAACTTCTGAGAACATGACTTTGAGTATTCCTTTTGCAATGGAATAATAATGTTTTTTAATGGAGGGTTATCTTAAGCGTGTTTATCTTATAAAATTGTAAAGTAACAATGAACATTCATAAGCATAAAAAGCCTCAAAGATGTAATGATGCCTGTCTGTAGTAAATTATACTTTACTAAAATATATTTTTATCATTGTGAATCTAGGATTAAATATCCCCTGAAAAAATTCCCCCTGGAAAATTTTCTACCAGGAAAAATTCCTCTTAAATACAATCCCTCCTGAATATTTTGCAATATATGAAACTACCTAAACAGAAAAAAAAATCACTAATGTTTAAATTTATATTTTATTATGCTACAATACAGTCAATCACCGAAAATAAGAACGCCCGAAAATAAGAATGTGGCCCCCCCCAAATGGCCTTACTAATTTTTACCAAAAATAAGAACGTGGGGCAAAATGGGCCTGCTAATTTTTACCAAAAATAAGAACGTCAAAATACCTCCATCCATTTCAAAGAACTTGTAAGAACAAAAAAACAAAAAAAACAAAAAATTGACAGTAACATTCATGTGTCTAAAGAATCATATTAAACTGCACTTAATTTTTGATTATTTTCACAATACTTTCAAGAAAAGTGTAAGGAATAATATTTTAATTTTGAAATACAACAAGGAAAAACAAAATGCAAAGCAATTACAAGACATTTAGTATTGAAATTTGTTTATAAGCTTTTCAGGAAAAGTATCACAAATAATGTAGCTTACCATGTGGGACTTAATGCTGTTCTCGGGTTGCCACACCCGGGGCCAACATCTTAGAAAAAAAGATCGTTCTTGTTAGCCACCGGATAGTTGTCACTGTGGGACTTAATGCTGTTCTCGGGTTGCCACACCCGGGGCCAACATCTTAGAAAAAAAGATCGTTCTTGTTAGCCACTGGTAGTTGTCGTCACGTGATAACTTCTGACCAATCGCCCTACTTTCTCGTTGGCCACGATTGACTGGTAGCAGTTTGTAAATATACAGACATTTTCATTTATTTCTCAGCTTTTACTTATTGTTGGAGGCTCATATTTGCATATTTCTATATATATATTTCATAGATCATTCTGTAAAATTTTAATTTTCACAGGATAAGTATTTCTTTGATTCCTCGGTACAGGCAATTATATTGTATGTCTTTTTATTGCGTATAAAATGTCGATTCACCAAGCAAATAAAGACAAACCGAGAGCTCAGAAATGCCGCCACTTTTGCTTCAGTTTTGATATACATAACTACTGCCCTACCTGTAGGGAGGCTGGCAAGGGAGACGACCCCTGTGTCACCTTTGAAACACCCTGTCAAATCTGTACGTCTTTTTCAGATGAGCAGTTACAAAAAATTCAGAACAGGAAACGTTATTTAAAAAAGCAAAAAGCGGCAACTAGTTCCAAAGATGATGAACTAGATCTTTTGGGTGAAGGTGACGGGGATTCCTTCACTGGATCCAATGCAGACCTCGAGTGTGCTGCTGATAATCTTTTCACCTCACCCCCCCGTCCTCAACCTCTTGCCTTCAGCTCCCTGTCCTTAAAAACCCCAGCCAAGACTGTTCCACCCACCCCAGGTACTGCTTTGCAAAATAAAATCCAGAAAAACCTTGAGAAATCCCTGGGTGATTCCTTAAATATACATATACAGTAGCAAATGGGTTCCTTCCAGGCATCCATGTTGGAAGCTTTTCAGTCACTCCGAGAGGAGTTGGCTACACAAAAGAAAGTCGAGGTAGAGTCCTCGCTTCTTGCTTCCAAACCTGGCTCGTCCAGTAACAATGCTGCCCCTCTGGATTTACCCCCTCCGAGATCTGGTACTAACCTTCCAAGCGAGGCTATGGATGTGGACTACGGTCCAGCACTCCCTCCTCGTCTAGTACCCACTCAAGATTCCTCGGAACAGTACGTTGCCCCCTCTGAAGGTCACCCCGAAGAGGTCTCGTACTCTCACAAAAAGCAAAGCCATAGGCAGCCAGTTGACCCGAGCTCTGCCTCGGACCAACTAAATGAGGATTCCGACCAACCTCGGATCCCTTCTTCTAGATCCAAAACACACTCTGACAAGAGCAAACATAAATCAAGATCTAGATTATGTGTCATTCTCTGCAGAGGAAGATCAGTCCCCTGTAGCCAGACACAGGTCTTCTAAACCCTCTAGGGCTCAGCCCTCAGGAGTAGCTTCTGATCAAGACCTCCCACAACATGATCCAGACCCCCCTTATTATAGGGAAGTAGCTTTGTCTGACATGCCCTCACAATACTCTGAAGAAGTAGACACCTTCAGGCGTATTCTCTCTCTCCCTGACCCCAGGGAATCTATGCCCAGGTCGTCAACTTCGGTATTAGGTCTGGATGATGATAAAGGCCGTCAAGAGCTCAGACCTAGAGGTCCTTCCTCTATCCTTCCACTTAGCTCAGTTATCAAGGACGCCTTTGATAAATTCCAACATGACTTTAAGGCTGCCAATTTATCTGAGGGAAAATATGTCAAGCCTCCTCCTTCCACTTCCAAGTGGTACAAGGTGGGACAGCCCACTTTTCAGGACAAAATTCAGGAGTTAAATACAGACTTTGCTAAGATCTGTATTACTCCTAGACCTTCTGGGGCCCCAGTAGCCAGAGTTCCCCTGCCAGTTCTCAAGGAGCTGGAACTTCAGGCTAGACAAAATATCTCAACCCTCAACTTCACCGCTGCATTTGCCAAAACCTCCTCTTCTTGCAATGCTTCATTGGAAAAATGCCAACATAGCATTAAGTCTACTGTCAAGAAGATTAAATCTCAGATTCAGAAAGGTGCCAATCCTGAGAAAGCAGCAAAGCGCGGATATGAGGAAGTAGCTGACTACTTAGAGTTTTGGAACAAGACAGTACTTGTCCAACACAGGGCCCTCACCTGTCTCAGCAAATCTCTAGCCCATATTTTGCAGAGGGAATTATACTCTATGGCTAATACCGGCTTGCTCAGGCGCGAAGCCGAGATGACTCTATTACATCCACAATTAGGAGAAATGATACGTCAAGAACTCAGGAACTCGTCCTTTTGGGGCTCTTCCTTGTTCGAGTCTCAACTAGTGAAGGAAGGTGAGGACTTCCTTCTCAAAAAAGGCACCTCGAAAGATTCTCAGGGTTTTGCACCCTACCAGAATAAGCCCTTTCGTGGTCCCCACAAGAAAAGAGGCTCCTACAGAAAACACCCCTATGGGGGCAATACCTCTTAAAGCAGTAACCAGTCCTTTCCCTCGGGAAGAGGAAAACCCAACTTCAGAGGCTCCAGGGGTCGTTTTCGACCCCACAATAGGGGAAGGGGGCGTGGAAACCCCCCTTCCCAATAACTCCTCCAAAGCCTCACTCAGTCCACCAGTAGGAGGTCGCCTCTGTTCTTTCAGGAGAGACTGGCTAACAAACAAATGTTCTCAAAACGTGTTAAACATTATCACCAATGGCTATGTTCTGCCATTCCGTTCAAAGCCAAACTTGATCAGATTTCCTCTGATTCTATCAGAGTACAAGGCCCAACAAAAAGACCAAGCCTTGGCCACTTGTATCCAGTCTCTCCTGTCAAAGAACGCCATCGAAAGGGTGGAAAATGTAAAATCTCTCGGGTTTTACAGTCGCCTGTTCCTAGTACCCAAGCCTCACCAAAGGTGGAGGCCAGTCATAAACTTAAGCAGGCTCAACACTTTTCTACACGTAGAAAAGTTCAAAATGGAAAATGGACCATTGATGGCTACAGGACTGCAATCGTTGACACTTTGGGCCCAATGGCCCAACATATTGCACACAATGCAGACCTTCATAGGTTACTCTCCAGTTTTCACAGGGATCGTCCTAAAAGTTCCAGAAATTTGCCCAAGTGGAACCATTCTGTTGTCCTTAACGAGCTCACCAAACCACCATTTGAGCCCATGAAAGACACAGACCTCAAACATCTTACTCTCAAAACTGCTTTATTGCTAGCCTTGGCCTCCGGAAAGCGCCGCAGCGAAATCCATGCCCGGGTCGCAAACAAAGTATCTAATCTAGGCCAATGGGAAAAGGTTGCCTTGTTCCCTTCTTCTGATTTCATAGCCAAAAACCAACTAGCAAGAGAAGGTTCTCAAAGTGTGTCACCAGTGACTATCCCTGCTTTGACTACCATTGTAGATAGACAGTTTAAAGAAGACAGGACCCTGTGTCCCGTACGGGCCCTGAGGTTTTATTTGGACCGAACTAAAGACCTGAGAGGGTCTCGTTCTCTCCTTTTCATCTCCTTTAAGAAAGGACATACCTCAGACATCAGACCCGCTACACTCTCTTCATGGTTGAAACAAACCATCCTACTTTGTTACAAACAAGCAGATCAACAAGCCTTGGACTTGGTCCAAGTCAAAGCGCATGACATCCGGGCCTTCGCGGCCTCTAAGGCCTTTTACGGTGGGGTATCGGTGGACCAAATCATGCAAGCCTGTCACTGGAAAGCTCACAACACATTTACAAATTTTTACCTAAAAGACCTTACTTGGTCGGACACCGACAACAATATGTATCTGGGACCCGTGGTGGCGGCACAACAAGTCCTAGATCCTTCCCCTCAGACCAGTTGTCCTCGGAAAGAAAAAGGGGGGGGGGGGGGGGGGCACATCCGCTACAACCAAGTCTTCAGGAGTCTTTCCCAGGATCTAGGTATTCCTTTACCTTCAAGATGTTACGGGTAAGGTCATTTTATTCTTTAGTTATCAAAGTAATTTCTATTAAGGACTTATTTAGTTGTCATTAATCTCATATTCAGGGTTAAAAAATTTATGAGATACCCAACCACTGGGTTGGTCAGTCACACGTGAAGGGCCCTTAGGGACCCTTAGACCTCGAAGTGAGCACTGCTGCACTTCCGTCCTACAATCAAACATCTAGACAGTTTTTAGCACTGTCTCTCATTTACTTAGGTTTTTGGCTCGTTACAGGCCCGGTCTTCGGGATCGGGGCACTGTAAATGGGACTCAGACTGGTATTTCTGGCACTATTCTATACTTTTAATTCAAAATCTTAGAAAAAAAAAACTACATATCTTCCAGTCTCAGCTGTAATCCCGCTACCGGGCGGTTGAACTCAGCATTAAGTCCCACATGGTAAGCTATTGTAGCGTAATAAAATTGAAAATTTTAATTACTTAACTGTAGCTTTTATAAGCTACAAGCTTACCATGTGGGACTTAAGAGAGTCCCACCCTGCCTCCTCGCTGTTTACAGCTGAGGGGTAGGTTTAAAAAATTTCAACGAAAAAGTAGGACGATTGGTCAGAAGTTATCACGTGACGACAACTACCAGTATATCCGGTGGCTAACAAGAACGATCTTTTTTTCTAAGACGTTGGCCCCGGGTGTGGCAACCCGAGAACAGCATCCCACATGGTAAGCTTGTAGCTTATAAAAGCTACATTTAAGTAATTAAAATTTTCAAATTTCTTTTTTGCCACAAATACAATGACATTTTCAGCCTTCTAGATTGATTTGTTTATTATGGTATTTCTCAAGGGCTATATATTAATTAAATTTAAATTTTACAGCAACAATTTCTCTTCTGGCAACCTATAGCCTTTGTTAACTGTGTAAAATACACTACTACTAAATACAATAAAGCTTATATTTTGCATACAGTATCATGCTGCAACTGATACAGTTTTCCAATAACTCACTTTTTCATCAGGAACACTTTGTTTTTGTTAGCAAAAAGCTTTTTCTAGTTTAACTTAAATTATTTGTACATTTCCATGTACACAATCACAATAAAAAAGATAATTGGTAATGTCTGTGTACTATGATTTCAACCATGTTACTATAAATTCCTCAAGTCTTGACATCTTCCCAAGCACAGAAGAATGTCACACAAAAATGAGGAATCTGTTTCTCATCCAATCACAAGCATCCTGTGAGGCCACTGAATAACAAAAGAACTATTCCCAATGTAAGCCTGAAATGACCAAGTGATGTCCAGGAGTGGGAGTGGGTCAGGATTTATTTGAATTTATAAAACTCTTGCAAAGTACAACACGATTGGTATGTATTGGCTAACAGTGACAATAATCAATAAGGATCAGCTCAGAAACACACTACTAACTTCCTGAATGATGAAGAAATAAAAGCTTAATGCGACTGGATTGTCAACTTTTTTTAGGAACAGCTGTAAATTATGTGTTTGTAACAATTATCAAGAATGATGGACTCATTGGCTGAATCCCTGCCTCTCCCTAACTTCCCTAATGCACACAATTCACAATGTAATGCCAGAAAACTGAAAAATAATCCTCAAACCCATGCATAACTTATTGTGGAATGCACTATTGCATGGTGGAGCAGATGTTTTGTATAGCAGTTCAGTGGGCTACAATTAACTATTGTGTTTGTCCTGTTTTTTGTTTCAAAGTCTAGAAATCAAAAATATTGACATGTTTAACTTCCTCTCTACAACTGCAATTTATAATTTTTGTTTTGGTTCACTTTTTGTTCTAACAAACAAAATTACCAATCCTGTTTTAAAACTACTAGCCTAAGGTTTTTTGTTAAAAAATGCAACAGTTTTACACGTGCAAAGATTGTGTATTAATATATGAAAAGATTACCATAGTCCATAAATAACAATGTAATAGCAACCACTGTGAATTTGAGAAAAAAAAAAATTGAACAGAAGGAAATGCCAAATTCACTATTGTCCATAAAACAAACCACCGAATTTACGTCAGCATACTGCAAAAACAGTTGTCTGGTGATTTAATGTCTCTTAACATACAGGGTACTTTTGAACACTAAACCTAAAAAAATAATATACTTGATAAAAGATTCCAATAATATAAATAAAGGTAGGGGCTTTTCTTTTATGGAAATAAAAGGAAATTTCTCTATTTTCTCAATTAGTAATTATGCTTGGATTCCCAGTAAAATGTTGGATTTTTTTTTTAGCAAAAACCAAAAGCACCACAATATTTCACAAGTTTCTTCAAATAAGGCCAAAATTTGTTTCTGTCTAGATGTACAAGCTGCAAAGCAACCAGAAATGCAAGTAGTGCACTAGAGTAGTGCACAATTCATGGAAGTCTGGAGACAAAAATAAAAACCCCCAAAAAGCACAAAAAGTAATCCCCTCAGAGAGATCTTATTCTAGAAAATCAAATCATCAAAACTCCCTTTTTATGTCAGCTGACTTGTCAGTCAGCTGACATTATGTCGTCACTCTGCGGCGTGGGCGTACGCGTCCGCGTGAACAACTTCTCCAAAACTACAAGGCCTAGAGACGTGCTGTTTCTTTTAAAAGATACCTTATCTATCGAGGATGAAAAATTGTTCAAGGCATGCAAATCTGTCTGTTCGTCTGTTTGCTAGAGACATTACAAGGGGGTTACCCCCACCAAAAGTGTGAAAATTTCAACACTTAATCACAATTTTCTCAGTGACTATTGCAGGGATTTCTCTCATATCTTGCATATATGTACTAGGCCACAGGTAGATTCTCTTGTGTGAGTATGAGACCTGGATCTGTCTTACTTTTTTTTAAATAAATTTTTTTAATAATTTTTAATGCATTAAAATTCATGAAATCATGCACAAAATCATTTATAACTTGAAAAGTGTTGCATTTAGAGATTTTGTTAAAATATGTTATTCAGCTACTTTTTTCATAGCTACAATATGGTGAGTAAGTTGGGTGCCTGTCTCAATAGCTAAGTGAGTAATAGCTACTTTTGGGCTTTTCAGTAACTTCCATCATGAGTAAAATCACTTGTAACTTAAAAACTATTGCATTTAGAGAATTTCGTATAAATATGTTATTCAGCTACTTTTGGGTCAGCTATAACATAGTAAAATTTAGGTTTATTTAGTAATAGCTACTTTTAGGTTATCACTGTTGAGTAAATCACTTATAACTTGCAAACTATTGCATTTAGAGTATTTTTTGCAATATGTTATTCACCTATTTTGGGGTCAGCTATAGCATAGTGAAGTTCCAGACCTGTGGCTCATTGCATAGCTGAGTAATAGCTACTTTGAAGTTCTCACTGTTGAGTAAATCAGTTGTAATTGGAAAACTATTGCCTTTACAGAAATTTGTGCAAATATGTTATTCAGCTACTTTTGGGTCAGCTATAACATAGTGAAATTACAGACCTGTAGCTCATGGCACAACTGAGCAATAGCTATTCTCAGGCACTGACTGTTGAGTAAATCGGCTATAACTTGAAAAATATTGCATTTGGAGTATTTTGTTAAAATATATTGTTCACCTACTTTTGGGTTAGCTATAACATAGTGAAATTACAGACCTATAGCTCGTGGCATAGCGGAGCAATAGCTATTTTCAGGTTCTCACTATTGAGTAAATCAGTTGTAACTTGAAAACTATTGCATTTACAGTATTTTGCTTAAATATGTTGTTCACCTACTTTTAGGTCAGCTATAACAGAGCAAAAATTCAGACATGTAGCTCATTGCATAGCTGAATAATAGTTACTTTGAGGTTCTCACTCTTGAGTAAATCAGTTGTAACTTGAAAACTATTACATTTAGAGTATTTTGTTAAATATGTTATTCACAGACGTTTTGGTCAGCTATAACATAGTGAAATTGCAGACCTCTATGTCATGGCATAGCTGAGCAAAGCTTCTTTCAGGTTCTCACTGTTGAGTAAATCATTGTATCCAACCTGTAGGAAATCATGGGCTGGGAATCTGTTAATATGGTCCGATTTGACCTTGGAACCCTCGTTCAAGGTCAAATGAGGATAGCCAAACATAAAAGTGCTTATAACTCGCTTATTATTGGTCCTAGAGGTTTGGAATGAAAACCAACCTATAGAAAATCATGAGCTGGGAATTTTTTGGTGTGGTCGGATTTCACCTTGGCCCCCTCCTTCAAGGTCAAATGAGGATAGCCAAACTTAAAAGTGCTTATAACTCGCTTATTATTGGTCCTAGAGGTTTGGAATGGAAAACCAACCTATAGAAAATCATGGGCTGGGAATCTTTTGGTGTGGTCCGATTTCACCTTAGACCCCTCCTTCCAGGTCAAACGAAGATAGCCAAACTTAAAGTGCTTATAACTCGCGTATTATTGGTCTTGGAGGTTTGGGATGGTAAACCAACATATAGGAAATCATGGGCTGGGATTCTTTTGGTGTGGTCAGATTTGACCTGGGACCCCTCCTTCAAGGTCAATTGAGGATAGCCAAACTTACAATTGCTTATAACTCGCTTATTATTGGTCCTACAGGTTTGGGATGGTAAACAAGCTACAGCAAATCATGGGCTGGGAATTTTTTTGTGTGGTCGGATTTGACCTTAGACCCCTCCGTCAAGGTCAAACAAGGATAGCCAAACTTAAAAAGTGCCTATGACTCACTTATTATTGGTCCGACAGGTTTGGGATGGTAAACCATCCTAAATTCTTTGGCTGGGAATCTTTTGGTATGGTCAGATTTGACCTTTGGATCCCTTCTTCATGGTCGAACGAGGATATTGCATTTATAGTATTTCTTTAAATATTTTTAACCTACTTTTTACACTTAAACAATTACCTTGTTACTTTATTTCATAATACCATTTGCAGGGCACAACTTTTCAGTCAGCTGACACAGTGCCCGTTCACGGGCACTCTCCTCTTGTTTGGTAAACAATTTCACACTGACATTCAACTGCATATTGTTAAAGGTATTTAAAGGCGCATACATTTGTATTTTCAACTGTGTGTTTTAATTAATCATGGAGTCACACTGTAATGAATCCAACTATACAGATTTGTTGGGTGGTGGAAATCAACAAAAATTTGAAAAATGTATGTGAAATCAACATGGACATTCACATTGCACCAAATTAAGATATTGTTCTAGGAATTTATTCAGGATGTAAAATACTCAAATCTTTTTTCTAATTTCAACCCAATTTTTCAAGCAAATACTTTATATTTATAGTGAGTGTGACTACATGTACTTTGTTGTCACTTCAAAGTGATCCAGGAAGACATGTAATTGCTTTGTGAAATTAATGATGCAATATTGGGTGCCTCCAATCCTTAATAGTTTTCTAATACTTGGTAGGAACATTAGATATGAGGTGTATGTGTGCAGCGTCATGATGTGGACTTGATTTGACCTTTGAACTTACTGTAGTGACCTTAACAATCTTGTCCAGGCTACATCTTGGAAGCCGTAAGGTCTGGGAAGTTGATACTTTTTAGGGATATTAGTAAGGAGGTGAAAGGGTGCAGCATGACCTTGATTTGACCTTTGACCTTGCTGTATTTGCCTTGTCCTTTATAATATCGTCCAGAGCATATCTCAGAAAATATAAGGTGTAGGAAGTTGGTCCTTGGATATGTCATTGGTTGGGGAGTGTAGGTATGCTCTAAAAAATTTTCACCTGTCATATTTGAGACATATTTCTGATGAACATTTAATGTTTGCTGATGAACATTTAACTTTTGAAAAGTGTTCACAAGTTTTAACAGAATTGGGAGTAGGGCTTTGGGTGGTATCACATCTAAATTTTAAAATTTGAAAGATTGTCCTTTCAAAACTTGGAAAAAGTTATACTATTCAAGTGTCGCCCAATACTTAATTATGGTTCTGCTTTTTGGGGCTTTCAAATTTACAAATGTATTGATGAAAAACAGTATCGGGCAGTGAGATTCATTCTGGGTATTCACAAATTTGCACCATTATATGGAGTTGAAGGTGAAGTTGCTTGGTTACCCTCTTTATTGAGATGGCACAGGAGCATGTTATCATTTTGGAATAGAATGATTTATAGGAGCAATGATAGTTTAAGAGTACCAAACATGACCAAAAGAAAACAATTGGCCAAGTCAAATTGGGAGCATATTTGAAAAATGTGATCAAAATCATAAGTTTTTGCTGAAAGAAAAGTGTTGAACTGAGTGTTCACTAGAATCCCTGTTTGATCAATGCAAGACCAAATGGCTCTCTGATTTAGGCAACAAATTAAATATTAAGAATCTGCAAACTTTTCAAATCTGATTATAGTACAGAATCCTATTTATATTTCAATTTGCCCTAGTGGAAAAGATCTATAATAGCACAATTCAGATTAGGGATATTGCCATTAAATATCGAAACTAATACATATAAGAATGTCAAAGACAAGGTAAAGTTAAAAGACTTAAAACATGAAAAACTTTGTTTGGTTTGGAATTCCATTTTTTTTTTACTGAAGATGAATCATATTTCTTGCCTGAATGGATTTTATTGCAACCAAATGCCACAAAAACCCTTTCAGATAGCTTCCACCAAAAATGATAATTTTGTATCTTTGGATAATCCAAAGATAATAAGCTTAAATATTTAATGAATAACTGTATATACCAAGTGGCAGATTTCTTAACTAATTCTTGGGAGAAACATAAAGAGTTACTGTATGCTAAAACATAAAATTATGAAATCAGTATGTTAATCATACTGCTTCTAGAAATGTTGTATCCTTGGTTTAATGAAAGTTCATTTGTGCTATATAATAGTGTTCCTCCTTACTTTTGTGTTTCTTTTTACCCCATGAAGATACAGCACTCATGTTCTTGTTTTGAAATGACAAGTAAGCCCGATTGGGCTGGGTACATATGGTTTTCATGTATTTTCTTTGTATATGTGGGTGTATTTGTCACTATAATATAATTCTCTCTCTTCTAAAGATGACAGGAATTGAAAGCCAGTAGCAGTTCCGGGTAGCAGTTAACAGGGGACAATTTTCAGGGAAACTGTTCCTGGAGAACTCAAAGGACTTAGAATTTTTATACAAATTATTATCACAAGGATTCTATTATAAAATTAGAACCTTTTCTCCTAAAAAATAACCGATTTTTAATTTGGAGATTTTCATAGACATTAGATAAGAAATACTACTTTATATGAAACCCTCCTCTATTTATGCTTTATTGTGGTATTTTGTATGTTTTAGGTTGACCCAACAGCAAATTTGACATTTAAACTCAGCCTCTGTGAGTCAGAAAAAGAAGCAAGAAGCCGAACACAGCTACCATATGTTTATGATAAGCTCAGGTAATGGCCTCTTTATGACTTCAGTGAATATCATTGAAATTACTGAAAATTAAGTGAAATAACACATGAATAAAATCAGCTCCTTATACTGTCTTCACCAGAATCTGTCCCTTATATACCCTTTGATACTTACCATAAGATATACAATACAGACTTATCAAAACTATCAATTGCTGTTACAGGAAAATTTTACATATTGTTTCATTGAATTTTTGTTCCTGGATTTATCATCGTGATATACATGTCAGCATAGTGTAAACTTCTTTTTTCAATTAAATAAAATATTGCAATAATATCATATTGAATATATTTGCATTCACTGTACTATAAATCAAATCAGTCTGATGTTTTATGGTGTACTTGACTTATATAGTTAAAAATTGTTAATTGTTGGTGAACCATGAAGAACACAATTGAAAGATTTTTTTAAATAGTTAAATTCCCCCATCCCAGACACCTGGGAGTGTTTTGGGAATTTTTGCCCAAAATCCCACCAGCCAGGAAGATTTAAAACTCCAAGTTGACAATATATAAAGGATAGATATCAGTTTTATTGGAGGAAGGAGATTTGAAGGAAGTTAATTGTGTTAACATAAGCTTTGTGTAAATTTCCCATCAAAAGTGTTTTTGGGAAGTAATCTTTCTTTGTCTTAGGAAAAGTAAAAGGGAAATCGAAAAAAAAAGGATGACAGAATGATAAGATGAAATAACTATTTGGACTCATTTTGATGGGTGTGTCATGATTTCATTTTAAATTTTCTTGGTTTTCTTTCTTAATGTAAAAAGAGGATAATATATTTACTAGAAAGCTTTACAAAGTCAATTAAGTTCTCCAATATACTGCCTTAGTCATAAGTAAGAAGTTATCTTTACATTATGCTACCTTCAGTAAAGGCTGTTTGTTACATTTGAAAGGAAAAATCAGGCAAAAGGTTGATTTTTGGGCATTAGGTTGATGTGTCTGACATCCGTCCGTCTGTCCATCTGTCTGTCAACATTTTGGTTTCAGGACTCTGACTTGAAGGTGCTTCTGCCAATCAATTTAAAAATTAGCAGGTGGTAGGGCATCACCTAGGCTAGGTTGCTTTTGAAATTGGTGCCATTTGGAAATTCAAGAATGCCACCATGACCGCCATCTTAAAATTCCGCTTCAGTATTCTTACTCAAAGATGCTTCTCCTGATCAATTTGAAACTGAACAGGTTGGAAGGGCACCACCTAGGCTAGGTTGCTTTCGAAATTGGTGCCACTTTGAAAAAGAAGATGGTCACCAGGGCTGCCATCTTGAAATTCCCTTTTCAGACTTTATCTTGAAGACGCTTCAGCCGATTGATTTGAAACTTAACAGGATGGTAGGACACCACCTAGGCTAGGTTGCTTTAAAAGTTGTTGTCATTTGGAAAAAACGGATCGTTGCCATCTTGAAATTCAGTTTGCAGACTCTAACTTAAAGATGCTTCAGCTAATCGATTTCAGATTTGACAAAGTGGAAGGACAGAATTCACCACTATGTTGATATGTCCAGGACCAGTATCATGTTGCATACATCTGGCATACATCCATCCTGTAGACATGGCAACTAGTATCTGTCACCATCCCTGATACTGATTCAATCTGTCTTTTGGGCTCTTCAATCCCATTTTCTTTTAGTAAAATGGTATTTTGAACTTTCCAATTTAGAGGAGGGCATTACAATGTTCTAGCTTTTGAGAGGTTTTTATCAGTGCAAAATTCATCACCTACCAAACCAGCAATTTGCAAAGGTAGATTACTAGCCATCTCTATCTGAATTTGGCTTTTTTGTCATCCATGTTACATGTATTTTATATATTCTTGATTTTGGAAATATCTTAATTTGCCACATATATTATGTCTTAAGTGTGTTGCAGTTAATTTCAAATGACTAAAAAGTCAGTGACGACTTTAATTTCCTGTTTATTTCAGGCAGAGTTGCTAAAAGTCAATGAATCCTCACAATCTTACTATCCTCACTATCTTAATTTGCCACATATATTATGTCTTAAGTGTGTTACGGGTAGTTTTAAATGCCTAAAAAGTCAGTGATGACTTTATTTCCCGTTTATTTCAGGCAGAGTTGCTTAAAGTCAATGAATCCTCACAAGCCAAGTAATCACTGGTGATTTTGCTACCCCACCGCCCTTAAGGGCTGTCGTGGTATTGTTTTCACCCATGGTGTCTGTATGGGCGGGCGGTCGGATGGCTGGAAAAAGTTTTTCCGGGCTATATCTCAGAAACCGTAAGGTATTGGAAGTTGATACTTGGTAAGGACATTGGTTAGGGGGTGTAGGTGTGCAATGTCATGGTGAGACCTTGATTTGACCTTTGACCTTGCCGCAGTGACCTTGAGTTTGAAAATCTTGTCCGGGCTATATCTCGGAAACCATAAGGTGTAGAAAGTTGGTACATGGTAGGGACATTGGCTAGGGGGTGTAGGTGTGCATCATGGTGTGACTTTTAACTTTGGCTCTGCCAAACTGTGTTCACCTGTCATATTTGAGACATCTTTGTCTTATGACAATATGAATGGTGTCTTATGACAAAGTTATATGGATTGCCGCAAATGTTAATTATGCTATTTCCATTGACAGTTATTCTCCAATTAATAAATTTTACAGCTACATAATTTTTAGTTTACTGATTAATGCTGTCATCCTGCTGTTGAATTGTCTTGTTTTAATACTTTATCTTTATGTACATTTTCCTTCTCTTGGATGTTATTTTCTCTATTTAAACATTATTTGGAGCTTTATATGACTGACACTGCTCTGAAAGTATCCCGATCTTTGTACTGTTTCACTACTTCTATATCTCATGGTGTTGAAAACTATTTCCCCAGACTGTGGGGTACGGGCATTTCTGATGCTATTTTTATTATCTCCGGCCGGGGTTTAGCCCAGGAGGGAGATTATAAAATGCATCATGTGTGTGTGTGCGTGCGTGTGTACGTTAGTGTGTCACGCAGATTTCTCCAAAACTATTGCAGCTAGAGATTTCTTGTCAATTAATTGTCCCAATAAATTCTCACGCCCTTGAACTTTTTTGGGGGTTTCGTGGACTTAGGCCTAAAGATAAGTGAGTAATAAAAATTTTAGCTACTTTGAGTAACTATTGCAGTTAGAGCGTTTTCTTGAAATATGTTGTTCAGCTACTTTGTCCTTTGCTTTAAGATGGTACATAGTTTGGGGTTCCATAGCATGCCATAAGTGAGTAATTGTATCCACCGGAAGCATCCGGTGGATACTTTGGTTTAGCGTTCGCTACGCCGCCGCCGCCACGTGTAGAGAGATTTTCGGCGTTAACTCTCTAAGAGGAAAACGACAGCAGCTAGCTTCACCAAATTTGCAGGATATTTTCATTGGGGGGTAAGCTTCTCTGGGAAGGAAAATAGCCTCATTCTGAAAAACAAGATGGCTGCCACGGGCATTTCTTTGAAAATAATCGACATTTTTCTACTGGCTGTTTCTCATAGGTAGAAGGTTGAATCTCTTTATAGGTGATATGTGTAACAGATATACATGTCCTCTACAACTTGCACACATTTGACCTTGAAGCTCTTAATTCAAGGTTATCCACGGAGTGCCGAAGTAACCCACATAGCGGACTTTAAAAGTGCCTATATCTCCATTATTATTGGTCCTAGAGGTTTGTAATGTGAAACCAACCTATAGGAAATCATGTGCTGCGAATCTTCTGATGTTTTCAGAATTGACCTTGGACCCCTCCTTCAAGGTCAAACGAGGATAGCCAAACTTAAAAGTGCTTATAACTCGCTTATTATTGATCCTAGAGGTTTAGGATGGTAAACCAACATATAGCAAATCATGGGCTGGGAATCTTCTGACGTGGTCGGATTTGACCTTGGGCCCCTCCTTCAAGGTCAAATGAGGATAGCCAAAGCTAAAAGTGCTTATAACTCGCTTATTATTGGTCCTACAGGTTTGGGATGGTAAACCAACAGATAGGAAATCATGGGCTGGGAATCTTTCTGTGTGGTCGGATTTGACCTTGGGCCCCTCCTTCAAGGTCAAACGAGGACAGCCAAACTTAAAACTGCTTATAACTCTATTATTTGTCCTACAGGTTTAGGATGGTAAACCAACATATAGGAAATGATGGGCTGGGAATCTTCTGGTGTGGTCGGATTTGACCTGGGGCCCCTCCTTCAAGGTCAAACAAGGATAGTCAAAGTTAAAACTGCTTATAACTCGCTTATTATTGGTCCTAGAGGTTTGGGATGATAAACCAGCATATAGGAAATCATGGGCTGGGAATCTTCTGGTGTGGTCGCATTTGACCTTGGGCCCCTCCTTCAAGGTCAAATGAGGACAGCAAAACTTAAAACTGCTTATAACTCACTTATTATTGATCCTATAGGTTTGGGATGGTAAACCAACATATAGGAAATCATGGGCTTGGAGTCTTCTGGTGTGGTCGGATTTGACCTTGGGCCCCTCCTTCAAGGTCAAACAAGGATAGCCAAAGTTAAAACTGCTTATAACTCGCTTATTATTGCTCCTAGAGGTTTGGGATGGTAAAGCAACCTATAGAAACTCATGGGCTGGGAATCTTCTTGTGTGGTCTGATTTGACCTTGGGCCCCTCCTTCAAGGTCAAACAAGGATAGCCAAAGTTAAAAGTGCTTATAACTCGCTTATTATTGCTCCTAGAGATTTGGGATGGTAAACCAACATATGGGAAATCATGGGCTGGGAATCTTTTGGTGTGGTCGGATTTGACCTTAGACCCCTCGTTCTAGGTCAAACAAGGATAGCCAAACTTAAAAGTGCTTATAACTCACTTATTATTGGTCCTAAGGTTTGGGATGGTAAACCAGCATATAGGAAATCATTGGCTGGGAATCTTCTGGTGTGGACGGAATTGACCTTGGGCCCCTCCTTCAAGGTCAAACGAGGATAGCCAAACTTAAAAGTGCTTATAACTCACTTATTATTGGTCCTAGAGGTTTGGGATGGTAAACCAACATATAGGAAATTATGGGCTGGGAATCTTCTGGCGTGGTCGGATTTGACCTTGGGCCCCTCCTTCAAGGTCAAATGAGGACAGCCAAAGTTAAAAGTGCTTATAACTTGCTTATTATTGGTCCTAGAGGTTTGGGATGGTAAACCAACCTATAGAAAATCATGGGCTGGGAATCTTCTGGCATGGTCGGATTTGACCTTGGGCCCCTTCTTCAAGGTCAAATGAGGATAGCCAAAGTTAAAAGTACTTATAAGTCGCTTATTATTGATCCTAGAAGTTTACAGTACGAAACCAACTCATATGAAATCTTGGGCTAGGAATTTTCTGATGTTAGATTTGACCTTGGGCCCCTCCTTCAAGGTCAAACAGTGGTTCACTGGCTTTGGTGAGTTGTCTTTTCGGTGGATACAAATTTGCATCGGTCTCCAATGCGTAGGTATAGTTTTCTTGTGCATTACAGTAAGGCAATCCGAAAGTCATTTTCATGATTGTTATTTGCTGACAGAGCTAGAAAGAATTGAAAAACCAGTGAAACCCAAGGTATTAAGTTGTGACAAATAAATCATGTAACTCAGTTACCATGGCCTAGTTACTACTCAGTAAACTTTCAGTGCACTATTGACAGCAGAATGAGAGCTTTTCAATATTAAATTCTCTCGAGAATTCTTCCAACCAACAAATATTTAAAAATGTGTAATATTACTTATGATGAATCTTGCTATTTTTGTCAGTCAAGTGTTGAAACCATTGAACACATTTTTTACTTTTGTCCTGTTGCCAGTACTTATAGTCAAAATAACCCCTCAATTTAAGCCACCCAATGTTCTATTGGGAGGCCTTGACTGTAACAATAAAATGTGTCTAAATCATATATTTAATATTGTGAAAAGATATATCTATTCCACTAAATGTAATGAAAGAGTATTATACATAGAGCATCTTATGAAAATAATTACACAGCAATACTGTATTGAAAAAGAACTCGTGAAGATGTATGGTAAGAACGAAGAAATGTGTAGAAGCAAATGGCAAGCTGTTAAATCTTTGTTAGTTGATTAATTTTAGTTGACTAATTTTAAGTACTTTATTACCCTGTGTTTTTTATGATGCAGCTGTGTTTCCATCAAAAAATCTACAAAAAAAAAAAAGTTTATTCTCCATGCTCTTAAAGTGTTTGTTGTAAAACCAAAATGGCAAATTGTATTATTTTTCATTTATTTGTATTATAATTATTATTATTAATATATATATTTTTTAAGTGTATTCTTCCTTAAAAAAAATTTCTTAAAAGTAAATTGCCATGTCGCACACTGTGCTGTGCAAATGATTGTAAGGTGGGCAGTTGGGGGTTGCAACCTCTTTCCTCTGGCTGTTCTACCTGAATATTTTAAAAGGGGGAATAAACTATCAAATAACAAAAGTTGTGGCAAATAACATACTTCTTATTTATCAGAGGCAGTAAGAAGTTTCGAAGTTATTGGCATGTTTATGACAAATGTTTTCAAGTTACCAGTATTTATCTGTTCATTAAATGAACTTGGGAGTGCTGAAGTTATTTTCCTGCCTACTGCATAAAGTCATTGTTTTCCTGTGTTTTGTAGAGTTAGGAGTACTCAATTAAATGATGATTGTGTTATTTTACTGTTTATTTTAGACAATCTGAGGTGCTGAAGAAGTCAGTGGGGGAGGGTAAAGTCTTCTATCAACCAGATGAAGCAGATGACTTTGACGAGGATGATCCTGATGATGATCTGGAGATTTAGGATGTTAATAATGAAACATGTTTATAACTTGCAGTTAAACTGACATAATGAATTGTTAGTGTAATAATGTATAATTGTAAGTACAATGTAAAACAGTTGAACTTGGTTAAGCCAAACTCCAAAGGGCCAGAAGAATACTTTTTAACCAGGATTGCTACAAAATATGCTGCATTTCAATAGAGAAAACATTCAGAGCTCTAGAAAAGTACTTATTCTGAAAGGGCATTCTGTTTTAGGGCTCAGGTTTCCTGTAACATTATCTAACTAAGCTTCTGTAAAGGTTAATTTTAATCACTTGAACACTTACTTCTCTGTTCAGGTGTTAGTCTCTCTTTATGGTATTTATGCTCCAAGTAAATTTTAAAAAATTAATTTGATGTTTAAGTTTTGACATTAAACAGCTGCTGAAATAGTTGATGGATGTTGTCTTCTACAAATCCTTTGAAAAAGCATTATTACCACAACAAAAATTAACCCGATAATGTAAGCTTATTGACATCTACTGTAAAAAATTCTACCATTTCTGCTAGTCATATTTTAGTATCTCTCTTCTCTATTCCTTGACAGAACAGTGAGACATTTATTGCAGCCTGATTTCAGGTAGAAATTGTATAATCACATCTTGAACAGCACAGTAAAATGTTATGTAGTGTGGTATTTTTGGAATAAAGTACTCTTATTTTTGTGAAAGAATCAATGATTATTTATACCAACTAAAATGCAGATAATACAGCAGAACTTCTATTTTATTGCGTTAAAATGTCTTACCTAACAGAGGTTAGCTAGCACCAGCTGGTCCTGCCTAACGTCAGAAGAAAGACGTCCCGAGCACTGCTCTGACCCTGTCAAGTTCACAGCAAAATAAAACATGTAAAAAATGTATTTTGTGTAAATCAGTCTCTCTCTGCCCAAAGTGTTTCAAATGTCCCTCTTGTTGCTCAGGCTCCTCCTGTGGTGGGTCCTCTTCACCAATTTTAGCAGGTTTGGGCTGCCCAGGGTTACAGCCCATGAGTGGTGTCCATCCTAAAGGAAGGCTATATACTTCCCTTCAAAGTCAAATCACTTCTGTCCAGAAATACTCTCATCCTCAGTAGATATGTCAATCCTCTCAAGAACAGGTACCTGAAGGAGACATTGGATACTCTCATGAACAAACATGCAGTAAAAATGGTCAAGGTTCAATCTTCCCTGGGATTTTACAACCACCTTTATCCTGGTTCCAAAACCCAACAGTGGTTTGCACTCAATACTAGATCTGAGCACCTTGAATACCTTTTTAAAGGTGAAAAGTTTCAAGATGGAAACGCCGGAGATCATAAGACTCTTTCTCCAAAAAGGCTGAATTTCAGCAACACATATTTTCATATTCCCATAAATCAAGAATCAAGAAAGTACCTCACATTTCCCTACCAAGGTCAAATTTTTCAGTTTAAAGCTCTTCCATTCAGTCTCTCCACCACTCTCATAGAGTTCACAGTAGTGGTCAAAGAGGTCAAGAGCAGGGCTCAATCCAGAATGATCAGAATCCATCAGTACCTGAACAACTGGCTTATTATGTCCACCCCACTGGGGGTGGACATATTATTTTTGCTTTGTCCGGCGTCCATCACGCTTGGTTTCCGGTCATTTCAAGGGAAAGTATGTATCCTATCTTCATCAAATTTGATATGGGTGTTTATTGGGTTAATAGCTTGCATGGGATTGTTTGTGGTGAAGATAGCTCTATGGCGTTTAGCGTTCGCCAGGGTAGACGTTGTTTTTATGATGCGGTTTTAAATTTCTTAATTCTGACAAAGAAAGTGGTCTGTATCTGTCACATTATATCAATTACTTTGACCACTACTGTGTTACGTTGTTTTTATGATGCGGTTTTAAATTTCTTAATTCTGACAAGGAAAGTGGTCTGTATCTGTCACATTATATCAATTATGTAAGATCTACAACAGACAATGAAACTATATGTGTATTTTATCTCCAAATATTGTGAAACTGTTGTTTTAGCCCCAAACGGGTATTATCGCCCACCCGATAATTCCCGCGGTTCAATTTTATTGTTCTCCACAATAATTAAATAAATTGTATTATATATAAAGCCCAATATATACAATAACCAGATAAAAGATAAATTGCATTTACTGTATGTTATAGCTCTGATAGACTATACCACAATTTTTGCTTGAATAAATTTTTTATTTCATCTACTCCACAGATTTTACCACATATCTATACCTACCTTCCTTTATATAAAATCAAAATATACAATAACCATCCATACCAAAATTTGGTTTTACCAAATTTTTATTTCACCCACTCCATAGATATGCACTAATCTTTTCCTACCTTCACAATCTATTACAACTTTTTTCTTTTGGTTCCATTGGGAAAGACAGGTTTGTACATAGGGAAGGTAAGTGCACCTTTTCTAAAATTTTAATTTTTGGGCCTCTGTTGGTCTGGCAATGCACTTCTTATTCAACTAATCCATAAAGTAGATTTGTCATCATCTCATATTTTGTTTTAGTGAAACATTTTTTGCCATACATATATTTCCTAAAATATTCTCCAAAATGCATCTCTTGCATTTTGCCGTTTACCTCATATTGACTGGCATCAGAGTCTGTGACTCATCTGAACCTACCATGCACTCAGGTCATCCTGTGATCATTGAGTCGTGGATTCACCCATGTGTAGATAGCATCAATTTTGCCTATCTGGCTTTCCAGGGTCACTGTCGAAGGGTGACGCATAGTTTCCGGAATGTAAGTCCATGGACATCATTGCTCCTAGCTCTTTCGGGTGATATTAGTCTCAATCCAGGCCCTGGTTCTAGATCTCTTAATGGTTGTCTTCTCAACGTTAGATCTATCAGAAATAAATCAGCTTCCTTTCTGGAGTTCGTCAAAGATAACAATGCTGATCTTATAGCTGTCACTGAGACATGGCTTAGGCCAGAGGATACTGAAAGTTTTATCTCTAGTATCACACCTCCTGGTTATAAATTCACACATGTACCTCGAAATGTCAAGAAAGGGGGCGGAGCTGGCTTTTTCATCAAGGAAGACCCGAGTTTTGAGCAAGTTTCAAAAAACAGTTATGAGGCTTTTGAAAGTATCTCCATTCAGATTAGCACTGAGGGTGCTAAAGATGTTATATTTCATGTAGTCTACAGGCCCCCAAATCTCTCAAAGTCGCAGTTCCTGGACGAATTTGGCATGTTCCTCGAAGGTGCTGCTTTATCAGGCTATGAAAATATTCTCCTTGGTGATCTTAATTTTCATCTGGATAAACATGACACCTGGACACTGAAATTTTATGATATCCTTGAGCAATTCAGTTTTACACAACTTGTCAATACACCCACACATATTCAGGGTCATATTTTGGATGCTCTATGTGTGAGGGATTCCTTCTTCTGGGCCATTAGACCCAAAGTTATTGGGGGACTATCAGACCACCAGGCAATCATATTCAGCTTTATCTTCCCTGTCAGGGAATCCTGTAAGTTTCAATGTGTTCCCATCCGTAAAATTCACAAGATAAATATTTCAGATTTTAGAATGGATATCCTGAAATCCGACCTCATTAGATGCCCGTACAAAACTGCCAGTCTTCTCAGTCATCAATACTTCAATACTTTGAGAAGCCTTCTTGACAAGCACGCCCCAATCATGAAGAAAAATATACCGAGACATGCCAAGACTGGTTTCATGAACTGTGACATCCTCAAAGCAAAACGACTCGAGAGGAAATATGAGTGGGCATGGCGTCGTGAAAACTCAGCCAGTAATCGTAGCCGATACCGGGCTGCAATCAACCACTATAATTTCCTGCTAGAGAAGTCCAAATGCAATCATTATTCCAACATTGTGGCTGAAAACCAAGGAAATCCCAAGGCTCTGTGGAACTGTTTCAAAAAGATCTTACACAGGTCCTCTGTTGCTGTTCTACCAGACTACACAAATAAAACTGACCTTGCGAACACTTTCTGCAAGTTCTTCTATGACAAAATCCTCAAGATAAGATCCACACTGCAGTCATCAATACCATCTACAGTTGCTAGACCCAACCCCACTAAAAATACTCTGTCCTCTTTCACACCTGTGTCCGAGGAAGAACTACTCAAAATTCTAAAGTCCTCACCATCCAAATCATGTGACCTTGACCCGATTCCGACGTCGCTGGTCAAGGAGTGTGCTGATATTCTCATCACCCCCATCACTAAAATTGTAAACTAGAAATAGGACGCCCTGTTGATAGTAGATGCGAATAGAAACAGGATAGCATAGAAGAACACACATTATCATGTGTAATGTCCACCCCATGAACCTTTTGCCAAAATTGTACAGTAGTCTTACAAGACCCTGTTTCATTTGTAAAATATATCAATAATGCTTAAATATTTATTAGTGTAGATGTAAATTATTTCAGCTTCATGCCTTTTTGCATTGGTTGGGTCGAAAATTTTGACGAAATCACTCTATCTTGCACGGTTAAGAAGATAGAAGCAAATTCCTGTTTTTCTATTTTTGGCAAAAATTCGAAAAATCAAAATGGCCGCCATTTTTGGGGAGGGGAAAATTTTTTTGAACATTGCAAGGATACATTCCTTACATACCCTGTGGGTTGAAAATTTCGACAAAATCGCTCTATCTCGCAGGGTTAAGGAGATAGAAGCAAATTTGTGTTTTGCCATTTTTGGCAAAAATTCGAAAATTCAAAATGGCCGCCATTTTTGGGGAGGGGAAAATTTTTTGAAAATTGCAAAGAGTACATTCCTTAGATACCCTGTGGGTCGAAAATTTCGACGAAATCGCTCTATCTCGCACAGTTAAGGAGATAGAAGGAAATTTGTGTTTTGCCATTTTTGGCAAAAATTCGAAAATTCAAAATGGCCGCCATTTTTGGGGAGGGGAAATTTTTTTGAAAATTGCAAAGAATACATTCCTTAGATACCCTGTGGGTCGAAAATTTCGACGAAATCACTCTATCTCGCACGGTTAAGGAGATGGAAGCAAATTTGTGTTTTGCCATTTTTGGAAAAAATTCGAAAATTCAAAATGGCCGCCATTTTTGGGGAGGGGAAAATTTTTTGAAAATTGCAAAGATTACATTCCTTACATACCCTGGGGGTCGAAAATTTCGACGAAATCGTTCTATCTCGCATGGTTAAGGAGATAGAAGCAAATTTGTGTTTTGCCATTTTTGGCAAAAATTCGAAAATTCAAAATGGCCGCCATTTTTGGGGAGGGGAAAATTTTTTGAAAATTGCAAAGAGTACATTCCTTAGATACCCTGTGGGTCGAAAATTTATCTTGCACGGTTTAGGAGATATGAGCACATTTGCCTTTTTCAGTATTCAAATTAGCTAATTACTCATTTATTTAATTAATTACTCACTCATCTATGAAGCAATTCCCCCCAAAAGCAATCCCATACAAGCTATTAACCCAATGAACCTCCATACCAAATTTCAGAAAGCTAGGCTTAATAGCATTCCTTAAAATGTCTGGAAACCAAAGAGCTACTCAAAAGTAGCAAAGTAGCTATTACTCAGTTAGCTATAGACCTATCATCACCAAAAGCAATCCCATACAAGCTATTAACCCAATAAACCTGCATGCCAAATTTGGTAAAGATAGGATAAGAACTGTTGCCTCAAATGTCTGGAAACCAAGTGGGACGCCGGACGGCGGAAAAAGCAAAAATAATATGTCCACCCCCAGTGGGGTGGACATAATTATTCAATCACAGAAGGTAGTTTCCCCAACTGTTTTAAGATGGCATATGTCACCCGGCTTCAAAAGAAGCCGAGCCTTGATCGAAATATCCTCAAAAACTACAGGCCGGTGTCAAACCTCAGCTTTATATCTAAACTTATTGAGAAGGTGGTGGCAAAGCAGCTAAATGAATTTATTTCGCACGAGGGGCTCTTAAATGTTAACCAGTCTGCTTATAAGAGTTCCCACTCCACTGAAACCGCATTGTTGAAGATTCAAAATGATATAGCTCTCTCAATGGACTCAGGAAAGGCAGTGGCCCTAACATTATTAGACCTATCGGCAGCGTTTGATACAATTGATCATTCTCTTTTATATGACTGCTTGCATGACTGGCTTGGTCTAGATGGTTCTGTTTTGTCATGGATCAAATCGTATCTTTCAAACCGTAAACAAAAAATTAAAATAGGTGATAGTTTCTCTGAGGCGGTAATTCTCCCTTTCGGAGTCCCCCAAGGCTCTGTACTGGGTCCTCTCCTTTTCACCCTCTACACTAGTCCCCTCAGTCAAGTTATTTCAAAATTCAATGTTACTCATCACCTGTATGCCGGTGACACCCAGATCTACCTAGCAGTTGACTCCAGGAATTTTGACTCTAGCATGGAAGAGCTGACCGAGTGTCTCAAGTCTGTACAGGAGTGGATGGACGGTGTCAAACTAAAACTAAACCCAGAAAAAAACGACTTTATCATTATAGGTCAAAAAGCCATCAGAGAGTCGCTTGCACCAAATTTCCCTGTTCCACTCCTCCAAAACAATATCTCTCCGTCGGTGGAAGTAAAAAATCTGGGTGTTACTTTCGACTCACACAACTCCTTTGACAATCATGTTGCCAAGGTTTGCAGAGCATGTTACTATCATCTTCGTGATTTGCGACGAATTCGCAAATTCCTTGGACTTGAGACAGCAATACTTCTGGCAAATGCTATGGTCAGTAGTCGTCTAGACTACTGTAACCCTTTACTCTATGGGGTAAGCAAGTCCAACATAGCCAAACTACAGAGAGTTCAGAATGCTCTTTGCCGTATCATCTTCAGACTTGACAAAATGAGTCATGTTACACCCTTTTTGAAAAAACTCCACTGGCTTCCAATTCAACATCGCATCCTGTTTAAGTACAACCTTTTGGTATTCAAGGGTATTAATCTTTCACAGCCCCCGTATCTTTCAGCTTTAATAAGATCGAGCAGTCTCACTCGTGGCAACAGGCTATCTATCTCCTCGACCCGCCCTAATAAGCACATAGGCAGGCGTGGCTTTGCAGTAGCTGCACCAGCCGAATGGAACAAGCTGCCACAGACTGTCAGATGTCAGCAAACAATAGATGGTTTCAGAAGCCAGCTAAAGACCTACTTGTTTAGGCTGGCATACCCCCCACCTTAGTTATACCCTGGCGGGCACTTTTTAGATGTCAACCCATGCCTGTCCCTGGACTCTCCCTTCTTGGACTCAAGCTCATTAGAGGATTTGTATCAATTTTGCGCTATATAAATCCTACTATTATTATTATTAGTAGTAGTATAGCTAATTGATTAATAGCTAATTAGCTACTTTTGTATACTTCTTTTGTTTCCGGGCATTTTAAAGAAAAATATTTGACATATCTTTACCAAATTTGGTAGCAGCAATAGTTAGGTTAATAGCTTGCTTTGGATTGCTTGTAGTGATAATACCTATATAACTGACTGGGTAATAGCTACTTAGCTACTTTGAGTAGCTTTTTTATTTTAAGCATTTTAAAGGAAAAGTATTTCACCTATGTTCACAAAATTTGGGATGTAGGATCATTGGATCAGTAGCTTGCTTGGGATTGCTTTTGGTGATAATACCTTTATAGCTGAGTAATAGGTACTGTGCTATATAGCTATTGTGCTATTTTTTAGTTGACTTTTTTCTTGGCATTTTAATGAAACAATGTTTTCTATCTTCACAAAAATTTATATGAAGGATAATCAGGTCAATAGTTTGGCCAGGATAGCTTTTGGTTGTGATAGCTTTGTAGCTTTGCTACTTTGAGCCTACTCTGAATTGCATTTCTGTTTTCACTCTTTTAAAAGAAATATATTTCACTCATCTTTGTAAAATTTGGTGTGAAGGTTTATAGGGTCAATTACTTGCTTGGTATTGTTGTTGATGGTAATAGCTTTAACCTCCTGAGTAATAGCTACATAAATATGTCTATCTCCTAAACCGTGCGAGATAGAGCGATTTCGTCAAAATTTTCAACCCACAGGGTGTCTAATTAATGTACTCTTGGCAGTTTTCGAGAAATTTTCCTCTCCCCAAAAATGGCGGTCATTTTGAATTTTCGCCAAAAATGCAAAAACACTAATTTGCTTCTATCTCCGTAACTGTGCGAGATAGAGCGATTTTGACCCACAAAGTTTTTCTTTTTTGATATCACTATACATTACCTATACTTCTTTAAACATTACATTTTGTGTACAGTATACAATTCATTCTGTTACAGCACACATTACTCAAACAAGGGCCTCCACCTACCAAGATTCTTATTAAATTCTTCGAATTTATTGTTTATCCTAGTAAGCATTTGCTGTTCATTGAAAATTGATCGAAAATAATATTTAAATTCAGGAATGTTGGGTCAAACACCAGAATAAGCACAACCAAAAAGATATTTAAAAAAATAGAGTATTGACAGCTTCAAAATGTTGATTATGTATTAAGTACCCCATTATAACAGTCAAGATATCGAGTGGGATTTTGAATTTTATCTTATTTTCAATAAACTTACTCAGATCTTTATAAAAAAAAATTTGTTTTTTCTCAAAGGAAAAATAAATGTGTCAATGATTCCTCGTGAGATTGACAAAATCTATTTGGGTCACTCTTTGCCAATTGGATAGTAAATCTTAATTTATTCCAAGTATCCTATCTATACTGGAACCAAATTATTTCATTATTCTTGACCGTATGGTGACAGATGGAAAAAATAGCATCCCAATTTTCTTTATTTAATTCTATTGACAGGTCAGAGTACTTGATACTTGGTAGGGACATTGGTTAGGGGGTGTAGGTGTGCAACGTCATGGTCTGACCTTGATTTGACCTTTAACCTTGCCGTAGTGACCTTGACCTATAAAACCTTGTCCGGGCTATATCTCAGCAACTGTAAGGTGTAGGAAGTTGATACTTGGTAGGAACATTGGTTAGGAGTTGTAGGTGTGCAACATCATGGTCTGACCTTGATTTGACCTTTGACCTTGCCGTAATGACCTTGACCTATAAAACCTTGTCCGGGCTATATCTTAGCAACTGTAAGGTGTAGGAAGTTGATACTTCGTAGGGACATTGGTTGGGGGTAGTAGGTGTGCAACGTCATGGTCTGACCTTGATTTGACCTTTGACCTTGCTGTAGTGACCTTGACCTATAAAATCTTGTCCGGGCTATATCTTGGAAACAGTAAGGTATAGGAAGTTGATACTTGGTAGGAACATTGGTTAGGAGTTGTAGGTGTGCAACATCATGGTCTGACCTTGATTTGACCTTTGACCTTGCCGTAATGACCTTGACCTATAAAACCTTGTCCGGGCTATATCTCAGCAACTGTAAGGTGTAGGAAGTTGATACTTGGTAGGGACATTGGTTAGGGGGTGTAGGTGTGCAACGTCATGGTCTGACCTTGATTTGACCTTTGACCTTGCTATAGTGACCTTGACCTATAAAACCTTGTCCGGGCTATATCTCAGCAACTGTAAGGTGTAGGAAGTAGATACTTGGTAGGGACATTGGTTAGGGGGTGTAGATGTGCAACGTCATAGTGTGACCTTGATTTGACCTTTGACCCTTGCCGTAGTGACCTTGACCTATAAAACCTTGTCCGGGCTATATCTCAGCAACTGTAAGGTGTAGGAAGTTGATACTTGGTAGGGACATTGGTTAGGGGGTGTAGATGTGCAACGTCATAGTGTGACCTTGATTTGACCTTTGACCCTTGCCGCAGTGACCTTGACCTATAAAATCTTGTCTGGGCTATAATTCGGAAACTGTAAGGTGTAGGAAGCTGATACTTGGTGAGGACATTGGTTGGGGGTAGTAGGTGTGCAACGTCATGGTGTGACCTTGATTTGACCTTTGTACTTGCCGTAGTGAACTTGACCTATAAAAAATACCTTGTCTGGGCTATATCTTGGAAACCGTAAGAGGTGTAGGAAGTCGATACTTGTTAGGGACATTGGTTAGGGGGTGTATGTGTGCTATGTCATGTGATCTTGATTTGACCTTGCTGTAGCGACCTTGTCCTATAAAATCTTGTCCAGGTTATATCTCAGAGACTGTAAGGTGCAGGAAGTTTATACTTGGTAGGGACATTGGTTGAGGGTTTTAGGTGTGCCACTGATGGTGATGGTGATACACTGATTGTCCTTTGACATTGCTGTATTAACCTTTAAAATCTTGTTGCACCTTTGGGTCTGTCTGTTGATGCAGATTAAGCACTGTTAAAGTCATATTAGAATTCATTAAGAATTTCCCTTTGCAAGTTCCCATTGTAACAGATGGAATTTCATCAAGTGAGCCACAGGCTTTTCTCCAACACCACACATAAGCATTCATTGAATGTATTGCCACTTCTGTATGCATGGGTAATATTCAAAACATCCAAACCATAATTCGGCCATTTTTGGTTTACTGATAAATGCTGTCATTTTATTATTGAATTATCTTGTTTTAATACTTCATCTTTATATATATTTCTTTTCCTTAGATATTATTTTCTCTACTTAAGCATTATTTGGACCTTAATATAACTTACACTGCTCTGAAAGTATCTTGAACTTTGTACTGTTACACTACTTCTATATCTCATGGTGTTGAAAAATATTTCCCCAGGCTGTGGGGTACGGGCATCTCTGATGCTATTTTTAACATGTGCTTTTAATCAGTAATAACCATATATTGAGGTTTCTGGTATTGAATATTGCTCTTTTAGTTCACCAAACTTTAACAATACTTGGTAGGGACATTGGTTGAGGGTTTTAGGTGTGCCACTGATGGTGATGGTGATACACTGATTGTCCTTTGACATTGCTGTATTAACCTTTAAAATCTTGTTGCACCTTTGGGTCTGTCTGTTGATGCAGATTAAGCACTGTTAAAGTCATATTAGAATTCATTAAGAATTTCCCTTTGCAAGTTCCCATTGTAACAGATGGAATTTCATCAAGTGAGCCACAGGCTTTTCTCCAACACCACACATAAGCATTCATTGAATGTATTGCCACTTCTGTATGCATGGGTAATATTCAAAACATCCAAACCATAATTCGGCCATTTTTGGTTTACTGATAAATGCTGTCATTTTATTATTGAATTATCTTGTTTTAATACTTCATCTTTATATATATTTCTTTTCCTTAGATATTATTTTCTCTACTTAAGCATTATTTGGACCTTAATATAACTTACACTGCTCTGAAAGTATCTTGAACTTTGTACTGTTACACTACTTCTATATCTCATGGTGTTGAAAAATATTTCCCCAGGCTGTGGGGTACGGGCATCTCTGATGCTATTTTTAACATGTGCTTTTAATCAGTAATAACCATATATTGAGGTTTCTGGTATTGAATATTGCTCTTTTAGTTCACCAAACTTTAACAATCTTCCTTTTTCATCCACAATGTCGCCAACGAATCTTATACCTAACTTGTCCCATTCTGCCAAGTATAGATCATTATCATTTGAGTCTGTATTGCACCATAAGACACTATGTTATTTGTCTCTGGTGTAACATTTTGTAATAGATGAATCCATGAGTTTAAAAGTGACTTCCAGAAAATATTTGTTTGGGGAGATAGAATATTTTGAAGCCAACCAATACCCATTGTGAAGAATTTACATGGATTGGCTAGTCTTTTCAAAAACTTTCAGCCATGGCGATTGTCCCCCTTTTAACAATCTTCGTATCCATGTACATTTCAATGCATCTATAAAATATGGTACATTTATCATTTTTAGACCCCCATTTTTGTAAGACCTTGTCATGACTGATCGTTTAATCTTTTCAGGTTTATGATTCCATATAAATGAGAAAAACAACTTTTCTATAGAGCGGATGTACAAATGGGGAGGGGTAGGAAGACTTAAGAATAGGTGATTAAATTTTGAGAGACACAATGTCTTTATAATGGTTATTTTACCAATAGGAGTTAGATTTCGTTTTTCCTAGTGTTCTAATAGTTTTTGTATATCTGCCAATACCTTTTCATAGTTTAATTCAATTATTTGATTCAAGTCCCTATCAAATGTTATACCCAACACACTAAAAGGCTGATCGTCCCAGTCTAATTTTACTTTAACTTTTAGTTTGTCCTTTGAAAACCTTTTTCTCCCAAGCCATATCAATTTAGTCTTGGAAGTGTTCATCACAAGTCCAGATATAGTTACAAGTTTTTCCAATATATTTAGAGCTGTTTGCAGAGAGGATTGTGAGCCATCTAGAAATATGGTTGTGTCGTCAACAAATGGACTTATTTTGACTTCATATCCATGTATATCAATCCCTTTAACAATTGTATCTTTTAGTATTAATAGTTTTAATGTTTCAGCACATAATATGAACAAATAAGGTGATATAGGGTCACTTTGCCTACATCCTCTCTTGATGTCAAAAAATTTTGATATATTGCCACACTGTATTACTGAGCCTTTAATTTTGGTATTCAGAATTGTAACCCATTTGATAAAGGGTTTTCCAAAGTTAAAATATTTTAATACTTTATTGATAAAGACCCAAAATATCGAATCAAAGGCCTTTTCAAAATCTATCAACATCGGTAACCCAACTTTGTTATTTTTATTGAGATAATGCATTACATCGTAAACAAGTCTTCTGTTGTCTCCAATAAATCTGCCTGGTACAAAACCACATTGTGTTTCAGATACCAAATTTGTCAAAAATGGTTTCATTCTGTTCGCTAAGGAAGCAGATAGAATTTTATATGCTACTGATAACCTCCAATTTTTCAGAAACTCTCTTGGCTTGTCACCTTTTGGCAAACATGTAATAACACATGTCCTGAGAGACTCTGACAAACAATTATGTTTAAAACTACAATTAAATGCTCTAAGCATAAAATGCTTAATTCTGCCCCCAAACACTTTGAATAATTCAGCTGGAAATCCATCTATTCCTGGAGTTGATTGAGCTAATGCCATCTCTTATTAGACGGGTGTCTTGCAAACATATAATACTTGCATTTAGGCTTTTCATGTATGTCAAAACATCAAATCTCTTGGCTTTGTCCCTGAGTCCTTGACAATTTGCTGACAACAATTTTATGTTATTTTCATCTGGCATTTTCAAACCGACAAAACGAATGGCTCACGATCAACAACTGCAAAAAGACTCAAATATGATTAAAATTGTGACTTTGGAATTTGTGATAAACATTTTTTGAAATATGAATATGTACACAAAATCATATGAATCAAGATACAACACTAAGCTACAGTTGACTTCATCTAGTTTCTGATTACTGAAATCCGACAGAAATTGGTGATTGAGCAAGTTACATGGATTGTCAAACCTTTGTTGTATATAACAATTAAGCAAAACTTTCAAGGAGAAAAAAAGAACTATATACAAAACATGTACAATACAACCACTGAAGGTTAAGAAGAACATGGATTTCCGTTAACATGGATATTTTTGTGGAAAAATAACATTTTCACAGTGTCTTAGGCATCTTAACAATAATTAGCTATCATTAAATTCAATTGCATATTATAATCAGAACAGAAACTGCCTTCTTGTGCATCAAAAATGAGATCACTTAGCTCTGTCCAAGGGCATGCCTACAGCACTGGTGCTACTCGACCTGTCCGCGGCTTTGGATACTATTGATCATGACAAACTCCTATCCTGTTTGGCTTTGCTGGATCTGCACTAAAATGGTTTATATCCTACCTCCAGGATCGTTTTTCAGTCAGTCAAGATTGGTTCCAGTCTTTCGAATTTGTTCAAATTGAAGTTTGGAGTCCCCCAAGGTTCTGTCTTAGGTCCTCTTCTGTTTTCCCTCTATACAACACCTCTTGGTCAAGTCGTCAGAAAATATACTGGAGTCAAATACCACTTCTATGCTGACGATACCCAGCTGTTCATTCACTTATCCCCTGATGATAGTCTCAAGTCTTTTGACCGTCTTAAATCCTGTTTGAATGATATTCAGGTCTGGATGTCTGAAAACAAACTCAAGCTAAATCCTGATAAAACAGATTTCATAGTCTTTGGTGCCAAAGACAGATACAAATGGCTCAGTGACTCATTTCCTGTCAATATCCTGGGTAATTGGCTCTCTCCCACAGATGTTGTACCCAATTTGGGTGTTCTGTTTGATGCAAAGTTTTGTTTCACCAATCACATAAATTCTGTCATCAAATCTTGTTTTATTAGCCTCAGGGACCTTCATCATATCAGGAGGTTTCTTTCCGTTGATACATCAGTGGTGATTGCAAATGCTCTGGTCAGTAGTCGTTTGGATTATTGCAATTCTCTATTTCGCAGTTTGTCATCCTGTAATGCTACAAGGCTCCAATATGTTCAAAATGCTCTTGCACGGTTTGTCACTGGTGCTTCAAAGTACACTCACATCACATCCACCCTGAGGACACTTCATTGGCTACCCATCAGACAACGTATTATCCTCAAAACCCTAGTTTGGGTTTGTAAGTACCTCACCACTGGCCAGCCTAAGTATTTTGCACCATATGTCTCCTTGTACAAATTTGCCATCAATACAAGACGTTCCAACCAAAAAAAATTGTTCCTCCAGGTTCCTCATTATTGTGCTTCCATCCATAAATCAAAGGTCCACTTCAACAACAGTTTCTCATATGATGCCCCGAAGTTATGGAATGATCTTCCACATGATATCCGCAGTGCTCCAAATCTCTCGTTTTTCAAAAGTCGGCTAAAAACCTACCTATTTCAGAAATCATTTCCACCATAGTTTCTAACTACCGAACACCGGATCACCTCCCTGGGTACGACTTGGAACATGGCTAATGTCTTGATGATTTATGCCTTACGAACTGGATGGTGTGCCTTAGAATCCGTAGATACGGAGATTTAGCACTTGGACAACTGATTGATTGATTGATATAATCACTATAATATTAAATCGTTACAATGGGCACAAAACCCCCAATAGATTCTAAATAATGTGAGTTTAAGAAGACGTAATTCTACATTCCTTTTTGAAATTATGTTTAATGCTGTTAAACAATTTACTATTAGTTTAGAAATGCTACATGTAATTTTGTAACTTGGGCCCTGGTGAAGTTGTTGCTGATGAAACATCAGTATGAGGAAGTGATGGGGAATTGCGGTTTTTTCACTTTTTTGTTGAATAAATACTATTTTCAGCCTATCTTGAGAATCTTGACATAGTGAAATGGTGTACTACATTGACAAAAATTGTCCATTATTGAAATAATTTTGGCTGGAAATTGGGTAAGCTAGAAATTATATTCAATGAAAGTATAGTTACATATAGGAATTATTCTTATTTATAATAGTTGATATTAATACTTCAATTTAAACTGGAATTTTTTTTTAACTGTTTAGTACTTATAAACATATTACATAATTTCCATACTCACAGATAATATATATCCACCAGTCATGCCTTCAATAACCATTTCTCCTATTTTACAATAAGTAAATATCGCATTTAATTGTATATGTTGTTAAACATTTAAATTCAATATGTTTTTGGTCCACTTTTTCCATGTACACAGGTTCTTCTCTGTTTTTCAATAGTTTACAATATATACTATTTTTAACTAACCAAAATGTGTGTGAATTGTAAATTAAAATTTATCCAAAGTTAACATGATGTGTGTACATAGCAGTGTATTTACTAACTTGAATATTGCACACACCTTGAGCTTCTATACCCTATTATAAAATTCCAAGAGCTAACTAAAATTGGATTCAACCATATCAAAGATGATTTTGACCTGTATTGCAACATATATAAGACATGGCCATTAATATATATATTCAATCTAGTTTAACCATTTTAATTTATTTTGTTTATATTTCACTTCTATCTACAAGAATACATTTCAACAACTAAAACAGACATATAATATTAAGAAACAGTAGCTTACCGTCCTCAATTTTATAATATATTCCAGGTGTAGCCTGATATTGGGATAATTATGCGTATACAATACATGTAATATATTTATCATTGTTGAATTCATTCTACCTTGTTAAATATGCTAAAATTATTTTTCAATATGACATATTAAGTATTCAACACTTAATATCCACCCCTGTTTACGATAAAATACTTTAAGTAACAGTTTTTGCTGTTTAGTACTGGCATAAAGTTAAAAAGATTACTAGCATGCAATTAGCAAAATATTAACTCCATTCCTTGGAATATGATCACTTGTGTCTTTTCAATTTCAGATAAAATTTATCCAAAAAATTAACGTTATCATATTCTAAGATATCAAGATATAGTTCACATAATATTGATGCATATACATATGACAATCAAACACTTCTACAATACATAAATTTAACTGTATCCAAATTGTCCAAAGACAGCAGTACTCACAGAGACAGCTGTACTAACACAAAGTATATTTAAACTGTTGCTATAAGTAAGGACTAAAGCAGTTAAGTACATAAAAATTCAATATATATTTGCTCATTGTCAAATTCAGAGAGTATTCTAAACAAAAATCAAATTTACCTTGATCCACAACATCCATATGTAGTGCACAGAATATATCAACACATATACACATCAAAAACAAATGATTCTACAATACTTATACAATACTAAATAGGTTTAACCATAGAAAAAAAACAACTAATATTAACTAATGTAGACTTTTACAGCACCTAATCTCCATCGGTTTTCAGACTCTAAGGAGCTACCAAACAGAAGGGTCATAACCAAGGAGACACAGAGGTGATGGAGTGGCTAAGTGTGGTTTTGTGTAAAAATATAAGTTGATCACAAATTATCAGTAGTACACACAATCTATCCACAGAGTGTATTTAAAGTGTGTTACTTTAAATAACAACTTAAGCAGTTAAACACACAAAAAATTCAGCACATACTTGTGCCTTGTCCAATTCCGGTGACAATCTAATGAAAATAAACTTTACCTTATTCCACGATATCAAAAAGAAATGCACAAAATATATCACCCATATATATGTGAAAGTAAAAGAATTCTACAATACTTAAATTTAACCATATCCCGCTTTTTCAACAGACGGACAAATCTAACCACAAGGTATGTTTAAAGTGTATTACTTTATGTATCATCTTATAGCAGTTAAGTATATAAAAACTCAGAACACAGTATAGCAATGTGCAAGGATAAAGAACTAAGATAACATTTAAAGTAGATTGAGCTCTTGTACCTCGTCAGATTCAAACATGATTCCACAGTGACCACGTACCACAAAAACTAAGATGTATTACATGCAACATATGAAAACGTATATAGTAACAGATATATTGGGTATATGAGTGTAATTCCTACTTGCAAAAATAATGATTTACAGTATACTTGGGTTTAACTAGGTTTCACTCTCAGTCAAAATATGACCCCAAGTACATATATGTGACACACATATCATTCAAACCTGCTTTAACTGTGATAATGTAATGTTGACAATCATTAGTTTGGCAAAAAGTAAGTAAATAGAAAAATATGTTAATTAATAATTGAAATAATTGGTTGTCAGTCCCATTTTTGTTCAACATCTAAAAAAATACTGTTCAAAGATAATAATAGAAGTGTTACAATATAGACATCTATATTTAGTTCATATTTTTAAATTCTTAATTTTGATCATTTCACAGTTTTTACCTTAAAGTTCCATCTTAACTTCTTCAAGGATTTTTCCCAACCAATTTGTTCCCTTTCCAAGAATTTTCGGTCCAAAGTTAATCCGACACCCCAGATCGAGTCATAGCGATTGGCTTCAATGAACTGTCCAGTATGGTTCTTAAGTAGTTCACAAAGTGCAGGGTGCTGTTGAAATTGAAGACGGACAGCATTTTTTATCATGTTTCTGGCATGATTGTTGTACCATCTTGTACATTCTTCTAGGTTACTTTTTAAGAGTCTATCGCCAATCCTCTTCATTTCGGCTGGGTCAGTCTGTAACAAGACTGCTCGGGCGGCCTGGGCATCAGCAAAATGTAGACAAAGCTGCTGCTGGTACATCTGCTCACTGCATGTGTATGTCGTAGCACCCTCCCTAAATAAGGCTGGATAAAAGTTACTGTAAGGTGCAGAGCATCCATAGAAGGCAGCAATCTTGCCATTCCTATGAGACTGACCAGTTCCAAAGATTTTCAAATCACTTGATAGCTGATTTGCCTGTGAGTAATTGTAGGTTTGTCCCTTATACGTCACCTTCTCGCCAACTATTTTGGTCGCTCTTTCTCTTTTTTGCCTCATTATAAAGTGGAAGCATCAGCTTTCAGCGATTTTGTATTTCTCTTGGAAAATCTTCTTTTATCAGGTATGGTGATCCTCTCAATGCAAACTTCTTTTGCCAGATCAACATCTTCTGAGAATGGATAACAAACTTGATGAAAATAGGTCTTGGGTAATTCGATTTTTTGCCAAAAATGCAAAAACACTAATCTGCTTCTATCTCCTTAACCGTGCGAGATAGAGCAATTTCGTCAAAATTTTCGACACAAAGGGTATCTCAGCAAACTACTCTTTGCAATTTTCAAAAAAAATTTACTCTCCTCAAAAAGGGCGGCCATTTTGAATTTTCGAATTTTTGCCAAAAATGCAAAAACACAAATTTGCTTCTATCTCCTTAACCGTGTGAGATAGAGCAATTTTGTCGAAATTTTCGACCCAGACTATCTCAGTAATCTACTCTTGCCAATTTTTAAAAGCTTTTCCTCTCCCTAAAAATGAAGGCCATTTTGAATTTTTGAATTTTCGCAAAAAATAGAAAAACACAAATTTGCTTCTATCTCCTTAACCGTGCGAGATGGAGCGATTTTGGCGAAATTTTCAACTGTCAAGGAGTCCAGAGTGTACTGGTGACTTTTTACAAAAATTGTCAAAACACAAACAAGTGATTCAACAGAGTGGTGTCTCCATCAGGAGATGTTGGACCAGATCTGTTGCAGGTAGCACCATCCCCAGATACACAAATTTGCCATCAGGTACCACAACCAGTTTCCCAGAGAGCTTGGGCAGTGGACGCTCTCAGTCCCACTTGGGAGTGGCTGGATCTTTATGCCTTCCCTCCTGTATATATTCTGGGCAAGGTGGTCACCAAGCTACAGCGGCACAACTATCAAAGGATAATCTTGATAGCCCTAGGGTGGCCGAACATGCCTTGGATCTGGGATCTGATCACAATGTCTTCCCAGATACCTCTACATCTTCCCCTGTGGGACACTCTGTTCCTCAACCTTTCAACAGGAGCACACAGAGATTTTTTTAATCTGAATTTACATGCTTGGCTCATAGAGCCTCCTGTATCCAGGAACAAGGCTTCTTTGGTCAAGTGGAAGAAAGAATTGAGGCTCCTCAGAGAAACTGTACCAGAGCAATCTATGAGGCAAATTGGGCCCTATTTGTCAGATGGTGTCACTCAAATCAGGTGGATTTCAATACAGTCTCTATGAAGGAAATTGCTGACCCCACACCTTTTTTCAGAGAAAATCTTCAACCCAGCACCATCGATGGCTGTAGGACTGCCATTGCGGATAAAATTGGTAATTTCACCGCTAACTTCAGTTGAGATGAAAATATTTTAACTGTCTTCTGGATAGAAGAGGGTCCAACCCTCTACTATACAAATTGTTTAATTATCTGACCTTAAATCCACTGTCCCCACATTTAAACCTGGTATATTAGCCCTTCTATTATCCGACCTTATTGCTTCTCCCTCAAGAGGGTAGTAGAGCCCCTACTGTAATAATAATTGCAAAAGCAAATGTTCAAGTCCATAAGTTTGTTTGTTGAACATCATTGCCCTCTCTCATCCACAATACTTACCTGATCTCTACCAATCCTTACCTACAAACATTTTTACCAAAATCCAACAAGAAACATTGCCGTGGCAACTGTTTTTCTTTGGAAATTTAAGCACTGGAATACTTATACATGCTCCCAACATGAATCCCGAAGCTCCATTGAATCAATCTTTTAGGATATCTTCACATTGGCTGAAAATCACGTATTTGAATTTTTACCGAAATTCTTTCAAAAATTGTTGTCCTGGTAAGTTTTTTACTTTGAATGTATTTTGTATTTTCTGTTCACCATTACACAACACCTTTTAAGGGCTGTGCTGGTATTGTTTTCACCCATGACGTCCAGATGGGAAGGTGATGGGAAAAAGCTCGTCTAGGCTGTATCTTAGAAACCATAAGGTGCAAGATGTTGATGCTTGGTTTGGGGTGTAGGTGTGCAGTGACATGGTCTGAACATGATTGGACATTTGACCTTTCTGTAGTGACCTTGGGTTTGAAAATATTGTCCGGGCAATATCTGAGAAACCGTAAGATGTAGGAAGTTGATACTTTGTAGGTACATTGGTTTGGAGTTATAGATGTGTAACGCCATGGTGTGACTGATTTGACCTTTGACCTTGCTGTAGTGACCTTGATCTTTAACACCTTGTCCAGGCTATATCTTGAAAATTTTAGGGTGCAAAATGTTGATACTTGGTAGGTTGTAGGTGTTCAGCAGTATGGTGTGACCTTGATTTGACCTTTGACCTTGATGTAATGACCTTGACCTTTAACATATTATCCAGGCTATATCTGGGAAATCATAAGGTGCAGAAAGTTGATACTGGATATTGGTTGGGGATGTAGGTGTGCAACGTCATAATGTTGCCTTAATTTGATTTCTGACCTTGCTGTAATGACCTGCACCTTTGACATTTTTCTGGGTTATATTATGGAAACTGTAAGGTGTAGGAAGCTGATCATTGGTAAGGACATTGGTTAGTGGTCGTAGGTGTGCAACATCATGGTGTGACCTGTAGCGATCTAGAACATTGAAATCTTGTCTGGGACATGTCTGAGAAACTGTTATAATTATGTAGGACATTAATTCTTTAATGGATCATTTGTTGGGGAGTGTAGGTATGCTAAATCATGGTGTGACCTTTAACCTTAGCTCTCCCAAAATCTATTCACCATGTTTCTCTTATCACAAAGATATATCTATCAGTGCACCTGATTATTATGTACTTTTTGTAATTCTACCACCTTTGACAACTATACTTCAATTAATAAGTTTTACAGCTTCATAAATTTTTATTTACTGGGTAATGGTGTTAACTTGGTATTTAATTGTCTTGTATTAATACTTTATCTTTATATACATTTTCTCTCTCTTAAATGTAATTCTGTACACTTTAATTGTATCCCCGGACGAAAGTCGGAGATACTTAGGATTCAGTACGGTCACGCCGCCGCCGCCGCCGCAGAGATTTCCTTTTGGAGGCGATAACTTAAAACATATTTTAGTTACAACTTTCAAATTTGGTATGTGGGTATACATGGGCAATGCCACCAACGCTATTGTTTTGTGACCTTGACCTTCAATCTCAAGGTCACTGGTGGCCTCTTAAAGGTCAGATTTTGGCCATTTTTTCACTTTTTGGCCCAGTTCTCCTATACAGAAAGTCAGATCATCCTATGGCTGGTATATATAATACATATATATATGTCCTCTGTAAACATGCAGAAATTTGACCTTGAAGTTCTTCACTGAAGGTCATCCACTGACCGCCAAAGTACCTGACCGAGGGTCATTTTTGGCCTTTTTGGAGATATTTTCACACTTAATGCTGACTATATTGCATGGAAACTATTGAAAATGGCTTTGGAGGTTGAGTACATGATGGACTTCTACCATCCAGGCTTACTGGTTACAGATCTTCATTTAAGGTCATCCACTGACTGCCAAAGTACCTGACCAAGGGTCATTTCTGGCCTTTTTGGAGATATTTTCACACTTAATGCTGACTACATTGCATGGAAACTATTGAAAATGGCTTTGGAGGTTGAGTACATGATGGAGTACCAGCATCCAGGCTTACCGGTTACAGATCTTCATTTAAGGTCATCCACTGACCGCCAAAGTACCTGACCGAGGATCATTTTTGGCCCTCTATTTATTTGTTTGTTTGTGAACAAGATAACTGACAGGTGGATTTTGATAAAATTTTCAGGATATGTCCAAAATGGTAAAAGGAAGATATGATTAAATTTTGGGAGTGATCCGGACCACTGTTTGGATCTTCTGGATCCATGAAATTTAATTTTTAAAGACAGATAACTCAAAAACTTTTGGGTGCATTTTGATGCAATTTTCAGGAAATGTCCTTAATGGGACGAGGAACAAGTGATTAGATTTTGGGAGTGATCTGGATCACTGCCTGGATCATCCGGATCCAGGCTGGCAGATATGTGTTTGTGTACAATATAGCTCAAAAACTTATGGATGGATTTTGATGAAATTTTCAGGATATGTCTGAAAAGGTAAAAGGAAGAAGTGGTAAAAGGAAGAAATGGTTCAATTTTGCGTGTAATCTGGACCACTATCTGGATCTTCTGGATCCATGAAATATAATTTTTAAAGACAAATAGCTCAAAAAGTCATGGGTGGATTTTGATGAAATTTTCAGGAAATGTCCTAAATGGGACAAGGAACAAGTGATTAGATTTTGGGAGTGATCTGGATTTTGATGAAATTTTCAGGATATTTCTGAAAAGGTAAAAGGAGGAAATGATTGAATTTTGGAAGTGATCCGGATCACTATATGGATCTTCTGGATCCATGAAATGTAATTTTTAAAGACAGATATAAGTGAAAGAACTAGTGATTAGCTTTTGGGAGTAATCTGGTACTATGGAGAATCCTGACCTGGTGCTCCAGGAAACAGGCTCAAGACCGACATATCCCGCCTTAACTATGTCCCGTCCGGGGATACACTGCGTCGAGACGCAATCTCTAGTATTATTTGGAACTTTACACATAACTGATACTGAATGCTCTGAAAGCCTCCTGACCTTTATACTGTTTCACTTCTTCTATATCTCATGGTGTTGAAACCTATTTCCCCAGGCTGTGGCCCGGTACGGGCATTTCGACACTATTTTCAAATTTTTTTTCACTTAAAACCAAACTGCTGGTCATGTTCTTATAAATTTTTCACAATATGTTGATCTCTATGTAATATCTTACCTGGAACACTTTGCTCCAGATTGGACAAAAAATGTTTGCCATATCAACCGTTTCCTTCGGAAATTGCAATGGTTTTCAGGACTTTAAATATTCTCCTGCTCCTGACATCAAACCTGGAGCTTCATTGTTATTAAACTTACAGCATAAGTTCACAATGGCAGGTCAGTCACAGTTTTAAACTTTATTGAAATTCTGGCAAAAATTGTTGTTATGGTAACTGTTTTATTTTTTTTTTGGGGGGGGGGGGGTATTTTTTATTCATTTTCAGTGTTTTCCATCACTAGAAACCAAACCGCTAGATTTTACAGTGTGTTGTTCTCCATAAAATATCTCAACTGGAACAGTTTGCCTAAGGATGGATGAAAACTGTTGCCATGGCAATCATTTTTCTTGGGACATTTTAGCCATTTTCAGAACTTAAAAGTTTGTGCATGCTCCTGACATCAAACCAGAAGATTCATTTGCTATTTGCTATTAAACTTTCTCAGTGTCTTCACTATGATTGAAATATGTTCTCTGGTAGTTTTGATGAAATTCTGGCAAACTGTTGCCATGGTATCCATTTTATTTTGATTTTTTTTTTAGTTTTCTTAGGTTATGCATGCGTTTGACATCAAACCTGAATCTTCATGAAACTTTCATAATATGTTTATCATGACATATGGTCATTCCCTTTGTAACTTAATGAAACTCTGAAAAATGTTGTTGCTATGGTAACTATTTTATTTTGAAATTACACAGTGGATTACAGAGCCAACACATTATGTGTCATGTCTATAGATCTGATTTTTACTTGCCTTTACACTGATGTTAAAACTGCTGTTTTTCCCTTGCCAAACACAGACCATCGTATGATGGTCTTGGCACTATATCGTGAAAAACTGGTATGCATACTCTCAACTCACACTTTATATATCGGCTTCTTTTAATTTTTATGTCGTCACTCTGCGGCCTGGGTGTCCGCGTGAACAACTTCTCCTCCTAAACTACAATACCCAGAGACATGCTGTTTTTTTAAAAGATACCTTAACTATCGAGGATGAAAAATTTTCCAGGCATGCAGATCTGTTCGTTCGTCTGTTCCCCAGCGCCATTACAAGTCAGGTACCCCCACCGAAAGTGTGAAAATTTCAACACTTTATCACAATTTTCTCATTCACTATTGCAGGGATTTTTCTCATATCTTGCATATATGTACTAGGCCACTAGTAGATTACCTTGTGTGAGTATTAGACCTGGTTCTGTCTAATTTTTTTTTTTATTTTTTAAATAATTTTCAATGCATCAAAATTCATGAAATTATGCACTAAATCACTTTTCTCATTGACTATTGCAGGGATTTTTATCTTGTATATATGTATTAGTCCACTATGTATATATGTAATAGTCCACTAGTAGATAACCTTGTGTGAGTATCAGGCCTGGATCTTTCACCAAAGCTATCATTGACCAAAAGCTATCCTGGCCAAACTATTGACACAATTATCCTTTGTATAAATTTTTGTGAAGATAGAAAACATTGTTTCATTAAAATATCTAGAAAAATAGTTAACTCAAAATAGCATAATAGCTATACAGTACAGTAGCTATTACTCAGCTGTAAAGGTGTTATCACCAAAAGCAATCCCAAGCAAGCTACCGATCCAATAATCCTCCATCCCAAATTTTGTGAACACAGGTGAAATACTTTTCCTTTAAAATGCTTAAAATAAAAAACTACTAAAAGTAGCTAAGTAGCTATTACTCATTCAGTTATACAGCTATTAGCACTAAAAGCAATCCCAAGCAAGCTATTGACCTAACTATTGCTCAATCCAAATTGGTAAAGATATGTCAAATATTTTTTCCTTAAAATGCCCAGAAACAAAAGAAGTATACAAAAGTAGCTAAGTAGCTATTACTCAGTTAGCTATAGAGCTATCTTCACCAAAAGCAATCCCATGCAAGCTACTAACCCAATAAACACCCATACCAAATTTGGTAAAGATAGGATAAATACTTTTCCTGAACATAGGTGAAATACTTTTCCTTTAAAATGCTTAAAATAAAAAAGCTACTAAAAGTAGCTATTACTCAGTCAGTTATATAGCTATTATCACTAAAAGCAATCCCAAGCAAGCTATTGACCTAACTATTGCTCATACCAAATTTGGTAAAGATATGTCAAATATTTTTCCTTAAAATGCCCGGAAACAAAAGAAGTATACAAAAGTAGCTAAGTAGCTATTACTCAGTTAGCTATAGAGCTATCTTCACCAAAAGCAATCCCATGCAAGCTATTAACCCAATAAACACCCATACCAAATTTGGTAAAGATAGGATAAATACTTTTCCTGAACATAGGTGAAATACTTTTCCTTTAAAATGCTTAAAATAAAAAAGCTACTAAAAGTAGCTATTACTCAGTCAGTTATATAGCTATTATCACTAAAAGCAATCCCAAGCAAGCTATTGACCTAACTATTGCTCATACCAAATTTGGTAAAGATATGTCAAATATTTTTCCTTAAAATGCCCGGAAACAAAAGAAGTATACAAAAGTAGTGAAGTAGCTATTACTCAATTAGCTATAGAGCTATCTTCACCAAAAGCAATCCCATGCAAGCTATTAACCCAATAAACACCCATACCAAATTTGGTAAACATAGGATAAATACTTTTCCTTGAAATGACTGGAAACCAAGCGTGACGGACGGCGGACGCCGGAAAAAGCAACAATAATATGTCCACCACCCCCAGTGGGGTGGACATAATTAACCAAACTTCTAAAACATCACAACAAAACATCCAAAAAAGGATGTTAATTAAGTGTTAGTTTAACAATAGTTTTGATATTTAAAAAAATATATTGCCATGTGCAAACACTATGATATTCAAAGATATAATTATATATTGTAAGAAAAACTTTAAAAGTTCATTGACCAATTGTACTCCTTTAGATTAACCATTGGCTAAATATTTAATTTATTTGGACCTTACAAGTCCCAGGTAAAGACAAGAAACAAGATTAACTAGATGATCGCTTGCAAAAAAAAGATAATGTTTTTGCACAGCAAAAAGAAAGCATCCCAAAAAGGATATAAAGGTGAGTGCTAAAGTATTAAGAAAATGCTCTGCTTATAGCCTAATACTGTTGTGGCAACCAAAGTCTGCGTAGTTAATTAGGTATTGAGCAATCACAAAAATGGCATATATTGCGAGACAAAAATTTTTGGAAAATCGGGATGGCTACTCTGCAGGGATACCCCTCGGATGAAAAATTTCATCGAAATTGCTCTATCTAGCACACTTTCGAGATATTTGCATTTTTGTGTTTTTAATTTTTGCGAAAAATTCGAAAATTCAAAATAGCTGCCATTTTTTTTGAAAATTTTTTTGAAAATTGGGATGGCTACTCCGTAGAGATACCCTGTGGGTCAAAAAATTCATCGAAATCGGTCTATCTCTCAAGGTTTTCGAGATATAAGCATTTTTGTGTTTTGCAAATTTTGTGGAAAATTCAAAATGGCTGCCATTTTTGGCTCTGTGGGTCAAAAATTTAGTTGAAATTGCTCTATTGCACACAGTTCTCAAGATGCAGGCATTTTTTGTTTTCCTTATTTGGAAAATCTGTAATGATTAATTAATCCTTAATTACTCGGCCATTTCTTAACCTGTCAGAATGAATGTATTTGCCAAGTTTCAGGTGAATATATAAAATCCCTTTCAAATTATTATCCGGCAAGCTTACCCATCGAAAAAGACATTTTTGGTCATGTGACCTCTGATTGGTCAGAACGCCACTGCAACATATTCAAATAAATTCCCCAGAGCTACTGCATACTCCAGCCAAATTTGAAAAGAATCTGCCCAAGGGTCACACAGTTATAAGGAAAACAAAACATGGAGCCGGCGGAGCCTGATTTTCTCCCATATACAAACTAAATTTTGAGCCACAAAAAACTTTGGCATTTTATCATTTTTTTTCATTTTCATTGAAGGGCAAAGCATAGATAAAGAATAAAGAGGTTCATAATATATCTGAGAGCATAAAAAACCAAGAGCTCTGTCTGTCTATACTTCATTCCTTCAGGGCCTCGCCCCCCCACCCCAACCAAAAATTGCTCCCGATGTCGCTGTATTTCCGAGTTTGAATCTCTCCCGGGGGCCTATTTCACAAAGGGACTTCAGTCCAAATTTAGACTTAAATTTAAGACTTTGGTCTTAAATTTTGTCAAAAGAATGTTAAGTCTGTGGTCTTAGACTTAGCGGATTTCACAAAGCAGCTAAGTCCATGAAATTGGTAAGTCAGTGGACTTAACTTTAAGCCTTGGAGGTAGTCGGCTTAAATTTTGTAAAGAGGACTTAAATATGGCCGCCATAAACTTTTCCCCACTTCAAAATTTGAAATGGCTGTAAATAAAGTATAATTACACACAACACCTCACCAAAGTAGTCTTTTGGAAGTTAATATTTGGTAACAAGGTTTTCCATTTCAAAACAGCACTTTTCCTTAGATAAAATGCATTAAATGAAGGATATATGGCACCAATATTATATTTTGAATAGATATAAAAGGTCACATGACACAGAAAACCACTGTGGTTATTTGATAAGCCTGGACTTAGCTAAGTCATCTTTGTGAAATCCATTTTAAGTCCCAGACCTAGCTAAGACCAAAGTCTTAGATTTAAGTCCCTGACTTGGCCAATAAAGTGACTTAGTTTAAGTCCTTTAGTGAAATCGGCCCAGGTTCTGCACAGGGCAATAAAGTCACCTTTGGAGGCACTCCAGGGTGGTTCTCTGAAGCATCTGACTTTCAGAACAGTTTTCCTTCTAGCCCTGGGTTCAAGCAATCACAGAAGAGATATGCACACATGGCTCCACTTATTTTCCAAACTAAAATTCAACTAGCAAAGGATGGACCTGATAGTGTGGGCCCCGATAGTCAGTCCATGCAGGTTTTCACTCTAAATAAATCTAAATTAATATCTTAATGACAGCTCATTCTACCCAGTGAGAGCCCTCCGTTATTATCTGGGCAGAACAAAAGACCCAAGAGACAATAAACATGACTATTTGCAGTCCCTTTGCTACTTCTAATGCTTTCCAAGGTGTGGTCTCCTTAATTAGAGCTGATTCTTTTAGCCTATCACTTGAAGTCATACAACATCTTCACCCATTTTTACTTGCAGACTATTTATGGCTTGTGATGACTGAGCTTTATCACCAAGATTCTGTGGTTACTGCTCAGCAGATACACATCACGTGAACTTAGTTTTGTCTGGTGTTTGTATTATAGTGTATTACAGTGTATGAACAGTAGATTTGCTCATAATTTTTCAGTGCTAAAATTATTTTTATGACTTTTATTTTATTGCAATCCTAGTTCTTCATCCCTATTCATGAGATTGGCTTTCCCTCTATTTCTGGAAAAGTAACCTTTGTTATTTATTTTATTTTATTTATTTATTCATACTAATTTATTTTTAGAACATATTTTCTATTTCCGGAATATTTAAATTGATTGTCCCAAAATATACCCAAATTTGATCAATTCAGTCTCAATTTATTCGATTTATTGAAGTAATAATTAAGTCCACAGTTGGAAAAACATAAACGTAAAAAATTTTGGCCCTAATACTTTCCCATGCAAAATCAAACCAATTTCAGCTTGTATCATGCAGCAAGAATATACGTTACGTTTTAACCTGTTTATGGAAAAACTTCAAGGAGTCCCAACTTCGCTCAGTATATGCTAGACGTGGTTACCTCTGCTCTACTTACTTGCGTCTAAGTATATGCATGAAATGAAAACATCAAAGCATTATATTTTGGAGGTGTCAATCAAAATCAACGCATGTGTGTTCTTGTTTCGTTTCTTGAATGCAGGATGATGTAATCTACCCGGTCGAACACGTGACTTTTGACCAATGGAATTACACTGCGTATGCAAATTAGGGGAAATCCCGGTATCTTTTCTCCACATGCTGACTGGGCAGAAGAGCAGACGTTGTTTAGACACAGTACTGTCCAGTCGTGATATTTCTCGTAAGAAACGGATATACATACTAAAGCACTTACAATAATATCATAATCATAATTAAGGTAAGTTCACTTTTTGAAACACGTTTATAAGTGAAATAAAGTGTGGTTATAATGTATCCAATTTATTTTTCTACGCAGAAAAATTACCAATGAATTGTGGTTTCATTTCAATAGCGAAAGTAATGATTTGTTTCCATCTTGCTAGGTTTGCTTTGTACAGCTTTATTTTGCTTTTGCGTGTTTTACACTGTTGTGAATGGTTGTATTATATGTAAAGAGTACACTTTTAGAAAATATATTCAATTCTACGTCTGGATATTGTGTTCTATCAAAATTTATTGAAGTATTCATGTGTGCACGCATATTCCACCATTTGATCCTATTTGATTTCATACATGAGGCAGATTTGGCATGGTAGAAATTATCCTAGAAAAAAATGCAACAAGATAATTTTAACTGCATTGTGGTGGAGTAAAATGCTCCAGATGAGTCATATTTACAATGGACCTTGACTGCAGAACAAATAATTAATGAATAGTTTTATATACGTAGTATATATAATTCCTTGCTTTGTACAGGTGTAAGCATTGTTTATTATCATTTCCCCCCCCCCCCCCCCCCCCCCCCCCCCCCCCCCCGAATATTCAGATTATATATAATATACCATGATTAATTGTGCAATTCTTGCTTTCGCAGTGGATCGGTGGGGGTGGGGGGAGGCAGCTTGGTGGTGTAGTGGGTAACATACTTGACTCCCACCTCTCAGGTGGGTGCATGGTACAAACCCTGAACTGACCCTATGGGAAAGTTGCTAATTGAATTACCAATGCCCGGCAGTTTACAGTGCAGAATCTTGATGAACTATAGTATGTACTGGTTTCCTCTTTCTTTAAGACTACCTGCTGTGATATAATCTATAAACATAATATATTGGTGGTGTAGTGGGTAACATACTCACCCCTGACCTCTGAGGTCATTAGTAGTTCAAATTCCGAAGTGACCCTACGTTGGAAAGTTGGTAATTGCTTACCGATACATGGCATGTATTAGTGCAGAAACTTGGTCAACTGGTTTCCTCTGCCTTTAAAGTAGGAACCCATATCCTTGTCCATTTTTGACCGTATCCATGATACCCTAGATCTCCTTGTATAAAACAGTGAAATCGTCTTATGATGAGGAAGGAAAAAAATATATTCTTCGTCATTGACATGGACAGCTACACTGTTTTTTACCAAAAGATTTAGGCATTTTAGGGTATCATGGGTAGAGACAATAGCGGACACAGATATGGATGATGAAAAAGCACAGTTGAAGTTCCTGCTTAAAACTACCCATCATGATATAACCTATATACATACCACATCGGTGGTGTAGTGGGTAACTCTTGCATCCAACATCTGAGATCATTTGTTTGAACCCTGAACTGAACCAATAAGGGAAAGTATGTAGTTGCTATGGATGCCCAACTAGTATGTACTGGTTTTGTTGGACGTTAAAACTATATATACCTGTCATGATATTAAATAAACCGTGTGTTAAAAGCGTCATCAAATCCAAATAAAGAAATCAAATCTTGTTCATGTGGATGCAATGAAATTGATTGTATCATAATTTGGGAGGGGGAGGGGAAACAAGCAAACTCCTTGATAAATTAAAAGTTCACAAAATCACAATTTGTGACAGCTAGCATTGACAATTCTCTTTATCAAGCTTGAATAAATAAAATTAAATTGAATTTGATGTAACTTCCAAAATGTTCACTGAAGTATTTACAGAAAGTTATAATTTATTTAATCCAAATGAAAAAAAAATTTTCAAGTGGGAGAAGGGTCCCTTAAAACAGGACTTTATAGTCCCTTCTCTCTTGTTCCCGGACCTAATTATAATACTGGTGTAAAGTTGAAAGAAATACTTGAGTTATTATCAGCAATAATTAGTAAATCTAGTCTCTTTTATGTTTTACCTTCAATATATATAATGAAATATATAGCAAGGATTTTCTTATTTGTTACAGAAGCCTTGGTGTCCAAGTAATTCACAACTTTGACATTTATCACTTGACTCTCACTTTTGTGGTCATGGATTCAAATCCAGCTGAAAGGAACACTAAATATTTGGAAATGATGTACTGATGGATAATTATATTGGTGGATGGAACCAGTGTTGACCTTTAGAAAACCAATCTAGTTTTCCTTTCATATACATGTACTTATGTCAACTAAATATATTAACTTTTTTCTAACATGTTAACATAGATTGATAACTGCACCATTGCTTGCAAAACACTGCATGTGTCATAGTAGTATTGGTACTTCTGGATATATTAGCCACTGGCCAATAGAAGGATTTCTTTTAATTTTCAGCACATACGGGTCTAGTAAATAGACAAATCCTGAAACCTGAGGCTAAATATATGTGAAACAACCTAAAAAATACTGAGTTCTTCATATGTATTGGCATTTTAAAAATTCTAATGTAGATGTACTAAGGTCAAATATTCAACTGTTTGCATTTTTTGAGGGCCACAGACTTGATTCTATTCAACCTGGTTTTCATCACATAGTTGTATTATGACATGTAGTGTGTTTTTGATGGAGGAAACTGTACATGCTAGCTGGTTAAGATTCTCAACTGAAACTTAGTTGGCCAGTAATTAACCACTGGCCCACTTTCAAGCCCCGAGTAAGTGTCTTGATTTGTATAGGGATTTGACAAGTAATTAACCACTGGCCCACTTTCAAGCCCCGAGTAAGTGTCTTGATTTGTATAGGGATTTGACAAGTAATTAACCACTGGCCCACTTTCAAGCCCTGAGTAAGTGTCTTGATTTGTATAGGGATTTGACAAGTAATTAACCACTGGCCCACTTTCAAGCCCCGAGTAAGTGTCTTGATTTGTATAGGGATTTGGCCAGTAATTAACCACTGGCCCACTTTCAAGCCCTGAGTAAGTGTCTTGATTTGTATAGGGATTTGGCCAGTAATTAACCACTGACCCACTTTCAAGCCCCGAGTAAGTGTCTTGATTTGTATAGGGATTTGACAAGTAATTAACTACTATCCCAGTGCATAACCACCAACAAGTTCATAGAATTCAAGTAAGAAATTTTAAAAATTAATCCAGATTGTTTTAATTGAAGAACAAAATAGTGAGGGGGAGGAGGGTGGGGGCAGTTTCCTAAAAACCAAAAATATAAATGGATTCTGTATAATAAACCATAATTCAAAACCCAAACTGTGAAAAATACACTTGAAATATAACCATTGTTAATGTTGTAGGCAAATTATTTAATAGTTAAAATGATCTTTTGTTTTTCATTAATTAGCTAATCAACTGTCTCCGTGCTTTTATAGTAAAATCTTAAAAAAACTATGCGTATGTGTGAAAAAAAGTAATCAATTATATAAGATAAAAATATATTTACAAATATAGGGTCATTATAAACATTCTCTCCTGTAATTTGCAAATATATGTAAAATTAACACAAATGTTATGTCCTGTATGGTAGATTTGAGAGGCTATACAGTGTGCTTTTAGTACCAGGATTTTTATACTTTCGTTTTTTTTTAACAAGAACACTTGCTATCTATCAAGGTATAATAAGAATAATGATTTTGCCAAGTCGTTAAAAAGATCATACTTTTTTCCAGTGTTTCCTGAAAGTATGTTATATATAGTAACAAGTTACATACTAAGTTTTCACTGTGGTTATAAAAATATTGATTTTATGAAGGACTAACTGTGCAGTGATTTTGGCATATGCGTTGATTATATGTGAAGTCAGCAATTTTACTATGGTTGTTGAGTGAGTCAGTCCTTTATAAATTCAGCACCTCATTATTCTTAGCAGTTTCTTATTGGGAGTACAACACTGAACACTAATTTGAAAAGTACAAAACATTGAAGGATTGTGGTATTGTGAAAAGTGTTTAGTTCTTGTGAGGTTAGCTTGGAAAACTTTAAATATCTTATTGTTTGATCAGAAAGAGTGTTTTCATTACTAAATAATTTATGGTACATAGTTGTTCAAACAAATTATTTTAGGTGCTTATATATTTCTTATGAAATCTGTTTGAAAATGTTACAGTGTTTTAGAAGATTGGTTAAAAAATGAAATTGTGTTTTCTGTTTTGTTAAATTTATTATACTATAGCTATGTTTGTATTGGTTACAGGGGAGCAGATGATGAGTACTTTATGAACTGTATTTGTAATATGTTTTCTTGTTTGGTTTTACAGGTAAACCACCATGGCACCTTATTTAGAGAATTCAATATTGCCTGCTTCTGGAGATTTCTCCAAAGGCAGTACATTGCTTCATGGATGTGGCACTCAAAACAGCCCTACCCCAGGCAGTTTGCCACCAACAGAATCTCCCCCAGCCTTTGTAACTAGTCCAGCTATTCCCTCAACAGAGGTCAGAACATTATCTAGCTTTCAGTATGCCCAAGTACCACCTGTTCAAACACATGTAGCTGACACCTCAGCTTTTATGTCACCAATGCAGCAGGGCTATGCACCAGTACAGCAAATGGTTGTGACTACTGGACCACCAATGGTGAGCCAACCTTACCAGATTATCAGCCTAGGAGGAGGAGGCTATGGGTATGCGCCTGCAGATGGACAACAACACTACATGGTCCCTTGCCAACCTGGAGTTCCTCCTCCAGATCAGACCTATCAACAGACAGATGCCTACCCCCCTATCTCTGTGGCTATACCACAATATGAAACTGCTCCAGTACAATATGTTCAGTCACTGCCAACACATTCACCCATACAGTATCATCATCAACCATCAGGCCCAGTTCCAGCCATGGCCAGTCCTGTGCCAAGTAGTGGGGTGTCTGTCTCCCCACCCATAGAATATATACAACCTCATGCTCAGCCACATCAGCAGAACCCAGTGTATGTCTCGCAGCCAGTATACATAACACCCCCGATACAGCAGCCAACTGCCACCATACCGACTGATGAAGTGCTGAAAGTTAAGGAAGGCCAGTCCATCAGCACACAGTAAGTAAAAGTGTTATAAGTAAATCCTGTGTAAATTATAGAAACAGCATCACAACATGAAATAGTTTTGCAGGTATAAGTGGAATTTATTGCTTGGCATCATAACTTGGCACACACCTCATTTTGACACAGACCAGAACACATAATATTAATCAAAAATTGGCTGTCATCTGCAAGCCTTGTTTATTTACCCAAACCATACAAGGCAGCTGAAGTGACAAGAGACCTAAATTAATTGTGTTTGAGTGTTGAGGGATATTGGGCTGCTGGATTGTAAAAGGAAAATTCGTTTGATTTTTATGGTTAAATTCAATTTTATTACTTATGGTTTTGTTTATAAATAGAAATTCATGGTATTTACATAAAACAAGCAAAGATTGTGGTCAAGAAGTGCCAAGTTATGGCAGGGAGCCATAGTTATAACTAGAACCAAATCATGTGGAAATTGGGGTTAACTGTTCCAGTTAAACATTTTCTTAAACATAGGACAGGTCATTAGAGTAATTCGCAAATTGAGGTAAGTTATCACCATATATATACTGGACAATAATGAAAGCTAAATAAAAGTTTGTCTCTTGCAAAGTTTGTAAAAAAAAAAAAACATTAAGTCAAATCATAAGTTACAGAAAATGGAGGAAATGTTGAGAAACAGGAGTATGTTATTGCACAAGATGACGAGTTAATGACTTTGTCGCAATTTATTATCCCTTAGACAACAAAAATATTTAATGTAGAGACACATTATGATTTATAGGTGTTCTGTTTACCACATTTTGATTTCTTCTTGAACTGTTTTATAAAATTGTTGAATGAATCTTAGTGTTTTCAGATATCAAAAGTTCTGTAATGATTATAGCTTGTGTCGGTGTAAAAAACATTAAAATATTGCCTGTGTTGGAATCTTGATTCAAATAATGCAAGATGGAATTACATGTGCATTTACAAAGTTCTTGTAAATACATTTTGTCAGCTTGTAGTAAACAGGATGTTAGGGGAGTATGTTTTAGTTTACAATAAGAACAGTTTTTCCATTGGCAATTAAACCTTTACAGAGTATTGAGAATTAACAATTACTTGTAGCAGCAGATACACTAAGTTACATAGAAGTGGCTGTGTCCACGTCATATTATTGTTCACTGTGTGTATTGATTAATCTTCGCTTCTCTTTAAACGTTGGATGTGGAAACATTTCATCAGAAACCAGTAATGCCTATAAATAGACAGGGCAAGTGGCCAAGTTTGCCTGTGGGTTATTTTTGTCTATGACATCAAATAACCACACAGAGATATTATCAGATCTTTTTGGGGGAGATTGGTCACATGCATAAGCTTTCTAGAATGTTTGTGTCAGCTTTTTAGCAAGATGGATGGATGTTTATTACCGGTTTATTACATAGTGTTGCACACTTTTATTTTCCAGTGATGAAATGTCTGAATCATTTTCAATTTGAATATATTGTGTTATAATCATCTTCTCTAAGTGAACAATAAATAAAAATAAAAAGTAATATTTTAGAAATTTTCAGATAAGTTTTACAACATTTAACACATAGATTTAGGTTTCTTTGACTGAAATTACACAAAACCCAAGTTTTCATGTGGATGTTTTCAAACAGTTGTATAAGTTGACATTAATGTCAATTTGTATAAACTCATGAATACATTTTAAACAAACTTTTTTTTCAGATTGGAAGTTGTTTGGCATGGAACCTTCAACAAATTGTTTCAAAACTTTCCGATCAAGTGGAAACTAATGCCTGTGACTGACATTCCAAATGATGCCCGTACATTCATGGACTCCGCCAAAGTCAGATTTATTTGCCCGGTAAGGCTATACACTGAAGTATTTTATACTGAATCCCGCTTATCATTAACATATTAATTCCTAAAACATTAGTGTCAAGTGTGTGGTGGCTATTAATGCATGGTAAGGTCATTTACTTACTTGTCAACAAATCTCTGGATACAGAGAAATCGTTTTTCTCTAATAAATGGTCGGGGGGGGGGGGGGGGGGGGGGGGCTCTTTGAAGAGGATTCTCTGGGATTGTAACTTTTACCTGTATATCAAATATAGTTCAGGTGACCATGCCTAGTGTAGTTTGATCTATTACATCACGTGTACTGCTGAAAAGTGTTGAGTCAAATTTCAAGGCAGCAAAAATACTTCTATTTAACGAAGAATTTGAAATAACAGTAAACCTCTTTGAAGAGGATTCTCTAGGATTGTAACTTTTACCTGTATATCAAATATAGTTCAGGTGACCATGCCTAGTGTAGTTTGATCTATTACATCACATGTACTGCTGAAAAGTGTTGAGTCAAATTTCAAGGCAGCAAAAATACTTCTATTTAACGAAGAATTTGAAATAACAGTAAATCTCAGTGATAAACTCCCTCTCAAAGACTCAATATTTACTTCTATTCAGAAGATGAATACTGCTTTACAGAGATTTATGCAAATGCTTTACACTTTGTGTTATACAACCTTTTTATTCCACCATGCATTCAAAGTAAGATTGTGTTCAGAAAAATGAAAGAGGCAGTTATTGTGTACAACGATAAGGCAGACAGAAACGCTAGCATGGCTAAAACAAAGATGAATGAAGTTTATACCAAATGCAGTTCAGGCAATAATTTAGAATAGTGTTTCAACTGTAAAATTACATATGTACACCTAATTACTTTGACAGAACTGCCAGCATTGCTGGACCAGTATGAAGGGACGTGTGATCTTTGGCTACTCTGTGGACACTCTGCAGAATGAGGGGCTAGTCGTGTTCAGGTTGTTCGGTCAGAAGTGTAGTCGGTGCAAGAACCCAGAGTGGGTCCACAGCATGTGGTATGAGGAGGAAGTAAAGAAGGTGAGGATTGCTAAGATTATTATTAGGTTACAATAATGTACATTTGTTTAAATGTATCCACAGGAGGAGATTTTTAATGGGTCAAATTTGACCTTGGGGCACTTCTTCAAGGCTAATCGAGTGTAGGAATACTTCAAAGTGCTTTTATGTTGGTTAATATTGTTGTTAGAGGTCTGGGATGTTTCTGATGTGTTTAGATTTGATTTTTCACCACCCTCCCCTCTTCAAGGGGATAACCAACACTAACATCCAGATAATATGGATAAATATCAGTGACATAAGCCCATTTAGGGACCAATATTTACTTCAATATAAAGGAATTTTACTCCACAGAGAGTTACAAATCAAACTAATTAACTTGTAATGTAATATTCTGGGTTCGGACCTTAAAAGAACACATTTTTTGTGAAGAATTTTTCATAAATTTTATAAGGAAATTTTTATATCTCAAAAGTAAAATTGTTCACATCAATCAAGCAGTGGCAAATTATCTCAATTGTTTGCGGCAAGAAGGAAGATTTCCACAAATTTTTACTCAAAATTCCCTCTCAAGGAATTTCCTTCAAAATTCCCTGTGCAGGTGTGTATGTCTTGTGATCTGTTAGAATATTATTTTGATTGTTAAAATATATATCAAAAAACTGTTGATTGAGGAAATACATATGTTACTCTGTTGTAATTATGTCTGAACATTAAAATGAAACTGCAAATACACGTTTTACAAGACCTATTTATAACTTTATGCAGTACTGACTTAACTGTTTCCAGGAAAATGAAACATGAAAGTAACAGATCAATAGAAAACCAACATACAAGTCTTACTAATGTCCTGAAGCTGGTAAACTCCATATTAAGTACTTGCGTAAATGCACACATGGAAAATGATATTATGTGTCAATGTAAACAACTTATAATAACCTTTTATTAACCCTATCTATAAAGGCTGTGGTTATAGTTGTTCCCTGACCTCTCCAGGTAGGGGGGAAAGAGATTGTGTTGTACAGTACAAAACCCTGCACATATTTTTGTACCAAATTTGGGGCCTCAACAATCCAAACCCCAGACAGATTTTTAATCAAATTTTCAGGATATGCTTACAATCTCGGGCAACAGCTGTGTCCATGAAGACCGCTTTCTTTTTGACTTGTAAAATTGTGGATACTCTACAGTCTGAACCATGGCACAGATTTTTATCAAATCATTTGTCAGTCATTGCCAGATTTTAATGCTCATACATTGTTGTTCAATTTTATAAATATAATGATGTTCTGTTAACCGTTTTTAAGTAAAATCTCCAGATAGAATAATAATACATTTAAGAATAATAATACATTTAACACATGTTGAATTTTTTGTGATAAAATTCATTGAAAAAGACTAAATATTCACGGTTAGACCCTGTCGAGTTGAATCTTTAGGGACCAAAAAGAAGTCATCTTCACAATAAATTCCAGATATATGTATAACGGGTATATTTTAATGGTGAAATCTCATAAATGACCCAAAATATTTTTATTTGCAAGTACCTGACATAGTTAGGTGTTCAATTGTACTTTAATTCACGAGGGACTTGTGGTTTAGGCTTCCCAAATGAAAATTTCTTATATACTGATACCTTTAAGAGGGGGGGGGGGTTGGGTTATATTTAAAGGGCTTTAACTGATATTTCCCTGAATATCCTGTATATTAACTTCTTACTCTCCATTTGCAGGTCATTCACAATGTTCACCAGCGTGTGTCGATGGTCTATTACAATGTCAAACAACCAACACTGCGTATTGAACGGCGCAAGGGACGTCCCTGCAAACCACATGACCCACAGTCATGCCAGGCTTGTGAAGAAGGAGTGTGTAAAGAAGAAAAGAACTACTGCTAAAAGATGTGTTCTTGTGTGAAATGACGCTTGGGAGGTGCTATTGTACCATATTTATTGACTGGTTTTAATGGATATTATTTCTAACAAAACATCAACAGGACAGTAACTTTTCAACATGGAGTTATAAATTATTATTTTAACACTTTTAACGTCTTGGAGGCATCTTATAGAATACTTAATTTTCATGTTTACTCATCCAGTAGATCTCGATTTACAAATCACAGAGATTTGTAATTTATTTATTTTATAGGAAGCTGTGCATTGGACAAGGACTTCTAAAATATTCCTATTAAGTTATTTCTTAGTTTTCATATTTGAACAGTCTAGGTAGTGATGACATCCCCACTTTTTCAGGTGTATATATTTGTATGAAACTTGTGTAGTGCAATTTACAGTTGTTGCTTCAAAGCTTAAACAGTGCCCATTAGATTATAACACTGATAAATGTTTCAATGTCGATATATTTTGATTGTTACAATTATCTGTTGACAGTAGTTTTTTCTTGTTTTCTGTTTTGAAAAGTTATGTTTTTGGTAATTTACCTGGGAATGTAGAACATTCACAATGAATACTTTTACCATGTAGCAGATAAGTATTATCTACATAATTATTAATCACATGCATTTGTTATCAGCCATAATATACTGTATTTAAACAAAGTGACTTCCAATAACTGTATGGCACATATTAAGTGGGTCTATTGTTAAGTACTGATTATTAGTTAAAGAATATTATTTTAAAGCACATTCCAGTAAAATTATAACAAAATTATAAACATTCCAAACAAAATAGATCTTTATTCTGAAATATATTTCAGCATAAATGGTTGTTCAGTTTACCGAGTGTATTTATTATGTCCACCCCCCTGGGGGGTGGATATATTATTTTTGCTTTTTTCGCCGTCCGATGTCCGATGTCCGATGTCCGGCGTCCGGCGTCCGGCGTCCGATGTCCGGCGTCACGCATGGTTTCCGCTCATTTAAAGGAAAAGTATTAGAGCTATTGTCACCAAATTTGGTATGCAGGCTTATTGGGTCAGTAGCTTGCTTGGGATTGCTTTTGGCTGTTGTACCTCTTTTGCTTACTGAGTAATACTTAAGTACAGCTATTTTCAGTACCCATTGGTTTCCGTGCATTTAAGCCAAAATAATTAAAGATATTTTACTACAATTTTGAATACAAGATTGTTATGTCCATAGCTCGCTTGGTATTGCATTTGGGACTGATAGCTTTGTCAGTACATGAGTAATAGCCATTTAGGTACTTCATTGTGTATTTTCAGTACTACTTTTGAGTAATTTGCTTGTATCTCCTTAACCGTGCAAGATAGAGCGATTTCGGCAAAATTTTCGACCCGCAGGGTATCTGAGGAGTGTACTCTTTGCAATTTTCAAAAAATTTTCCCCTCCCCAAAAATGGCGGCCATTTTGAATTTTCGAATTTTTGCCAAAAATGGCAAAACACTAATTTGCTTCTATCTCCTTAACCGTGCGAGATAGAGCGATTTCGGCAAAATTTTCGACCCACAGGGTATCTGAGGAGTGTACTCTTTGCAATTTTCAAAAAATTTTCCCCTCCCCAAAAATGGCGGCCATTTTGAATTTTCGAATTTTTGCCAAAAATGGCAAAACACAAATTTCCCTCTATCTCTTTAACCGTGTGAGATAGAGCGATTTCGTCGAAATTTTCAACCCACAGGGTATCTAAGGAGTGTACTCTTTGCAATTTTCAAAAAATTTTCCCCTCCCCAAAAATGGCGGCCATTTTGAATTTTCGAATTTTTGCCAAAAATGGCAAAACACAAATTTGCTTCTATCTCCTTAACCGTGCGAGATAGAGCGATTTCGTCGAAATTTTCGACCCACAGGGTATCTAAGGAATGTAATATTTGCAATTTTCAAAAAATTTTCCCCTCCCTAAAAATGGCGGCCATTTTAAATTTTCGAATTTTTGCCAAAAATGGCAAAACACAAATTTGCTTCTATCTCCTTAACCGTGCGAGATAGAGCGATTTCGTCAAAATTTTCGACCCACAGGGTATCTGAGGAGTGTACTCTTTGCAATATTCAAAAAATTTTCCCCTCCCCAAAAATGGCGGCCATTTTGAATTTTCGAATTTTTGCCAAAAATGGCAAAACACAAATTTGCTTCTATCTCCTTAACCGTGCGAGATAGAGCGATTTCGTCAAAATTTTCGACCCACAGGGTATCTGAGGAGTGTACTCTTTGCAATTTTCAAAAAATTTTCCCCTCCCCAAAAATGGCGGCCATTTTGAATTTTCGAATTTTTGCCAAAAATGGCAAAACACTAATTTGCTTCTATCTCCTTAACCGTGCGAGATAGAGCGATTTCGGCAAAATTTTCGACCCACAGGGTATCTGAGGAGTGTACTCTTTGCAATTTTCAAAAAATTTTCCCCTCCCCAAAAATGGCGGCCATTTTGAATTTTCGAATTTTTGCCAAAAATGGCAAAACACAAATTTCCCTCTATCTCCTTAACCGTGCGAGATAGAGCGATTTCGTCGAAATTTTCGACCCACAGGGTATCTCAGGAGTGTACTCTTTGCAATTTTCAAAAAATTTTCCCCTCCCCAAAAATGGCGGCCATTTTGAATTTTCGAATTTTTGCCAAAAATGGCAAAACACAAATTTCCCTCTATCTCCTTAACCGTGCGAGATAGAGCGATTTCGTCGAAATTTTCAACCCACAGGGTATCTAAGGAGTGTACTCTTTGCAATTTTCAAAAAATTTTCCCCTCCCTAAAAATGGCGGCCATTTTGAATTTTCGAATTTTTGCCAAAAATGGCAAAACACAAATTTGCTTCTATCTCCTTAACCGTGCGAGATAGAGCGATTTCGTCGAAATTTTCGACCCACAGGGTATCTAAGGAATGTAATATTTGCAATTTTCAAAAAATTTTCCCCTCCCTAAAAATGGCGGCCATTTTAAATTTTCGAATTTTTGCCAAAAATGGCAAAACACAAATTTGCTTCTATCTCCTTAACCGTGCGAGATAGAGCGATTTCGTCAAAATTTTCGACCCACAGGGTATCTGAGGAGTGTACTCTTTGCAATTTTAAAAAAATTTTCCCCTCCCCATAAATGGCGGCCATTTTGAATTTTCGAATTTTTGCCAAAAATGGCAAAACACTAATTTGCTTCTATCTCCTTAACCGTGCGAGATAGAGCGATTTCGGCAAAATTTTCGACCCACAGGGTATCTGAGCATTGTACTCTTGGTAATTTTTAAAAAATTTTCCCCTCCCCAAAAATGGCGGCCATTTTGAATTTTCGAATTTTTGCCAAAAATGGCAAAACACAAATTTGCTTCTATCTCCTTAAGCGTGCGAGATAGAGCGATTTTGTCGAAATTTTCGACCCACAGGGTATCTAAGGAATGCAATCTTTGCAATTTTCAAAAAATTTTCCCCTCCCCAAAAATGGCGGCCATTTTGAATTTTCGAATTTTTGCCAAAAATGGCAAAACACAAATTTGCTTCTATCTCCTTAACCGTGCGAGATAGAGCGATTTCGTTGAAATTTTCGACCCACAGGGTATCTAAGGAATGTAATATTTGCAATTTTCAAAAAATTTTCCCCTCCCTAAAAATGGCGGCCATTTTAAATTTTCGAATTTTTGCCAAAAATGGCAAAACACAAATTTGCTTCTATCTCCTTAACCGTGCGAGATAGAGCGATTTCGTCAAAATTTTCGACCCACAGGGTATCTGAGGAGTGTACTCTTTGCAATTTTCAAAAAATTTTCCCCTCCCCAAAAATGGCGGCCATTTTGAATTTTCGAATTTTTGCCAAAAATGGCAAAACACTAATTTGCTTCTATCTCCTTAACCGTGCGAGATAGAGCGATTTCGGCAAAATTTTCGACCCACAGGGTATCTGAGGAGTGTACTCTTGCAATTTTCAAAAAATTTTCCCCTCCCCAAAAATGGCGGCCATTTTGAATTTTCGAATTTTTGCCAAAAATGGCAAAACACAAATTTCCTTCTATCTCCTTAACCGTGTGAGATAGAGCGATTTCGTCGAAATTTTCAACCCACAGGGTATCTAAGGAATGTAATATTTGCAATTTTCCAAAAATTTTCCCCTCCCCAAAAATGGCAGCCATTTTGAATTTTCGAATTTTTGCCAAAAATGGCAAAACACAAATTTGCTTCTATCTCCTTAACCGTGCGAGATAGAGTGATATCGTCGAAATTTTCGACCTACAGGGTATCTAAGGAATGCAATCTTTGCAATCTTCCAAAAATTTTCCCCTCCCCAAAAATGGCGGCCATTTTGAATTTTCAAATTTTTGCCAAAAATGGCAAAACACAAATTTGCTTCTATCTCCTTAACCATGCGAGATAGAGCGATTTCGTCGAAATTTTTCAACCCACAGGGTATCTAAGGAATGTAATCTTTGCAATTTTCAAAAAAATTTCCCCTCCCCAAAAATGGCAGCCATTTTGAATTTTCGAATTTTTGCTTAAAATGGAAAAACACAAACTGGCCTTAACCGTGCAAAATAGAGTTATTTTGTTGAAATTTTCGACCCATAGGGTATCTAAGAAATGTACTCTTGGCAATTTTCAAAAAAATTTCCTTTTCCCAAAAATGGCGGCCATTTTGAATTTTCAAATTTTTGCCAAAAATAGAAAAACAGGAATTTGCTTCTATCTTCTTAACCGTGCAAGATAGAGTGATTTCGTCAAAATTTTCAACCCAACCAATGCAAAAAGGCATGAAGCTGAAATAATTTACATCTACACTAACAAATATTTAAGCATCATTGATATATTTTACAAATGAAACAGGGTCTTGTAAGACTACTGTACAATTTGGGCAAAAGGTTCATGGGTGGACATTACACATGATAATGTGTGTTCTTCTATGCTATCCTGTTTCTATTCGCATCTACTATCAACAGGGCGGCCTATTTCTAGTATTAATGAAGTAGTACAGTGAATTTAATTTTGTAAATAATTTTACAAACTTTTTGATGTTAATATCTATTACATATTGCACACATGGATAACAATATTGAATTGAACGATCTGAGGAATGGGAATAAAATTGTTTTATTCTGTGCAAGAAAATAATTTTGAAACAATAATTCTATCTTAGCATGTACTTCAATGTAATTTTTCTAATATCAGTCCTGTTAAATAGCTTACAATGTGGCTAATACTGCCAGTCTAGTTACCAGTAGTTGCTGATAATCTTTGAATTATTTTCTGTTACATGTCCTCATATTATTGCGAGTTTCAAGTACTTTGAAATCCTGTCTTTGTAATTCCGATTTCAGTTATATCCCCAGACGAAAGTCGGGGATATATTGGATTCAGGTCCGTCGCGCCGCCGCCGCCGCCGCCGTAGAAATTTCCTTGTGGACGCGATAACTCAAAAACAAATTAATTTTTTTTTTTCAAACTTGGTACACATGTTAAGGGTGCCCAAAGGAAGATCCCTATTTTAAGGTGACCTTAAACTCCCAGTAAAAAAGAACTTATGGCCACCTTAAGGTCAGAAATTGCACTTTTGGCCACTTAGAGCCCTGTAGGTCACAAACTATGATGCTCAGCTGGCTGAAATTTTACCTGACAACACATTAATATGTTCTTAGTACATGTGGCAAAAATCATGACTTTAAGTTGAGGAGAAAATTGTGTTTGAGGCCCATAAATACCCCCACTTAGGGATTTTTTGCTATACTTTTCACATATTTTGCCCTATAATTTGGAAGTGATAATTCTGATGAGTCTCAAACTGCGCTAGGTATAACTTTGATATGTAATCCTTGTCTGTAGAAAATTTTAGGGCTGTAGGTTTACCCAAAGGGGTCGACTTAAGGTCTCAAAAGTGCCCACAGAGACCCAATTTATGCACTTTTTGCCACTTTCAAGCACTGTAGCTTTCAAACTATGTCTCTCATCTAAGTTAAATATCATCTGGGAATATATCTATGTGTTTTCTTATATGTGCCCCAACATTTAGGCCTTTAATAGACAGTTAACCTGTGTATCAGGACCATAAACACCCACCCGAGTGACCCTTATAAGACATTTTTCACATCTTTTTCCCTGTAACTTGGAAATGGTAAGTCTGAGAAGTTTCAAACTGTATTAGATATATATTCTGTGTGTAATCTTAGTATGTAACAGATTTTAAGTCTGAAGCTTTAATTTTGAAGGTCAAATTGAGGTCTCTAAAAGGCTCCCAAAGACCCAATATTTGGACTTTTTGCTACTTTTAAGCCCTGTGACTGTCAAACTATGTGACTGATAGAGCTCAAATCTTATCTGAGAAGATATTAGTATGTTATTTTTATATGTGCCAAAAATTAAGGCTTTAAGAAGACATTTAACCTGTGTATGAGGACCATAAATCCCCACCCGAGTGACCATTTTTAGACATTTTTCACATATTTTTCCCTGTAACTTGGAAATGGTAAGTCTAAGAAGTTTCAAACTGTATTAGATGCATATTCTATGTGTAATCTTAGTATGTGACAAATTTTAAGTCTGAAGCTTTAATTTGAAGGCCACATTTAGGTCTCTAGAAGGCCCCATAAAGACCCAGTATTTGGACTTTTTGCCAATTTTAAGGCCTGTGACTGTTAAACTATGTGACTGATAGAGCTGAAATCTCATCTGGGAATACATTATTATGTTCTTTTTACATGTGCCAAAAATCAAGGCTTCAAGTAGACATTTAACCTGTGTATGAGGACCTTAAACACCCACCTGAGTGACCCTTTTAAGACATTTTTCACATATTTTGCTCTGTAACTTGGAAATGGTAAGTCTGAGAAGTTTCAAACTTTATTAGATACATATTCTATGTGTAATCTTAGTATGTAACAAATTTTAAGTCTGAAGCTTTAATTTGAAAGCCACATCGAGATCTCTAAAAGGCCCACAATGACCCAATATTTGGACTTTTTACCACCTTTAAGCCCTGTAACTGTTAAACTATGTGATTGATGGAGCTGAAATCCCATCTGGGAATGCATTATTATGTCCTTTTTACATATGCCGAAAATCAAGGTTTTTAGTAGACATTTAACCTGTGTATGAGGGCCATAGACACTCGCCCAAGTGCCTTTTTTGACATTTTTTCCGTATTTTGCCCTGTTATTTGGAAATGCTTAGTGTGACAAGTCTTAAACTGTATTATATATAATTTTTGTTTGTTATGTATGTCCCCCAAAAAGTTTCAGATCTGTAGTTTAATTGCTAAGGTCTCTTTAACAATTGTAAAATGCCCACAGAAACCCAATTTATGGATATTATGCCACTTTAATGCCCAGTAACTGTCAAACTATGTGGGTTATAGAGCTGAAATCTTTGAATTTTTAAAAGGAAATGCCTGTCTATTTAAATTTTGAATATTAATAATGTTATGGCTATCTTAGTCTTTTAAGAACTTATTTTTGTGTGTTATACCTCTGCTTGCTGAGTTTTTCACTTTTTAAAATGAAACTGGTTAAACATATTCAAGTAGACAAAATGGACACTTTAAGTGAGCTTTAAGTCCCAATATTAATGAAATTATATCCTTATGTAGTAAAACTAGGGGATTTTTAACCCTCAACTAGCCCAGTTTTATTCAACTTGCCTCAGTTAATTTTGGCACAGCTCCTACAGTTATGAACTCATTTCAGTTGATAATCACATACTTAAAATTCTCAATTCTTTTTGTATTTGAGTACCCCTTTTATATAGATTGTTTGTTTACCATTTATGCTCAACCCACATCCCCCACCCGGATTCCCCCACCCACCTCTGGGACCTCCAGCTATATTGAGTGACACTATATAAACAAAGGTATTTAATGATATCAGATGAGAAACAAAGAACTCAATGGGGTTGCAGATCTTGTGTAATAGTGAGAGAGGTGTGGAGAAGGGGAGAGGGGTGGGGGTGGGAGGTGGTGGGCTTCATTACATATAACACAAAGGGGAGTCAGAACTGAGATTGTGTCACATATTTAGGTTGCATATATATGGACCACATATATAGGTATAGAGGAAATGAATAACTGAAAACAATTTGCAAATTCTAAAAATAATATAATAAAATAATAATATAAATAATTTTTTTTTAAATAATATTTTATTTGTGAACAAATATAGAAACAGATATGCGCTTTTGGGATTATGAATTTTAGAATGGACATTGAATCATCAATCATTTAAATACTTTGAAGGAAGATTGAAAAATATGATGAGTTGAGTTAAAAATAATATTTTATTTGTCAACAAATATAGAAACAGATATGCTCTTTTGGGATTATTATTTTAGAATGGACATTCAATCATCAATCATTTAAATACTTTGAAAATAGGTTTAGAGTTATCATTGCAGGAAGATTGAAAATATAATTTGAGTTATGTATTCGGCGTCTGGGGATACACCATCTTCCTTGGGGAGATATAAACAGAGTAGATTGATGTGCTGAAGTTCATATAATAATGGGTAATTATGTTTTAAAAAATTCCCGATCAAAACCTGTGGCGTGAGTGATGACCTGTCTGGGGATATGTTGGCGCCGAGTTGGCCCAATCTAGTTTAATAATGGTTTAAGTCTTTACAATTGCATTTGTGATTACAGTTATTTAATTATAAAAAACAAAATAATTATTTTGTTGTTCACATACTGGTTAAAAAAGTATGTAAATAAATATGTTCTTTTGTACATCACTGTGTTCCTTGATTGAATAAGTTTTTAAGATTTCTAATGTGCCATTTGCATTTTAACATGTGTGTTGGGTTGTATGTACATAGTTATATGGATGTTTGTTGTGCATGTAAAAATATAAAGAAACTAAGCATTGCCATTTAATAACATAATTAAAGACACAATCTGAACAAAATTATACAAAAAAAATAAGTGAAAGATAATTTCACAACATAGATGGCTGAATAAAAAAAACTTAAAAATTAATGTAGAATTAACATTGATGGCAATATTTGGGATCCTTATTTTTAGCAAACACTAGTTGTAATTTTTGTCAATATTATTATATGTTTTATGTATTTTGCAATAAATATGAAGATTGTTTCAAACATTATCCATATTTTCATACTTCCTTGATAGAATATGAGAACTGCTGTTCTTTCAGTGTTAAGTAAAACTTGTATACCACTGTCAATTTAGTACACACCTACTCTTGGCCATGCCTTAAGCACATCTACCACTACCTCTCCATTAATCCACAAAAGAGAAAGTAGAACCAGATAAAAGTCCTGGCCTCTAAGTTTTTATCCCACAACTGTTATCTTAACTACCTATTCTAAAATGGTACGCTGGGCAGTGACCTTAAACATGTCTTTTACGCAATGCTGGAATCGCCAATATAGAACAGTAAATAAAACAACGCTGTTGAATTCTGCATACATCGTCCCTTCGTGTACAAATGTAAACAAAAAACTCGCGGTAAAATAATATGCAGCATATATGAAGTCAAATAATTCAGTTGGGATTTTTACTACTCATTGTATCCCCGACGCGAAGCGGGGATACTATGGATTCATCATCGTTGTCGTCCGCGCCCTCGTCCGCATCTGCAGAGATTTCTTGTTAGCGACCTACAGTCCACATTTCTTTCCGGATTTCTTTCATATTTGGCAGGTGGCTTGATATGGTAGAGGACTCACCACCCTATCTTTTTGGTAGGCTTTATGTCTAAATTAGGCCTGTGGTAGACAAAAATGTCTAAAATGTGGAATATTGCTTGTTAGCGACCTACAGTCCACATTTCTTTCCAGATTTCTTTCATATTTGGCAGGTGGCTTGGTATGCTAGAGGACTCGCCACCCTATCTTTTTGGTAGGCTTTATGTCTAAATTAGGCCTGTGGTAGACAAAAATGTCTAAATTGCATTAAAAGTCATGAAATCATGCACTAAATCACTTATAACTTGAAAAGTGTTGCATTTAGAGCATTTTGTTAAAATATGTTATTCAGCTACTTTTTTCATAGCTACAACATGGCGAGTAACTTGGGTGTCTGTCTCAATAGCTAAGTGAGTAATAGCTACTTTTGGGCTTTTCAGTAACTTCCATCATGAGTAAAATCACTTGTAACTTGAAAACTATTGCATTTACACAATTTTGTATAAATATGTTATTCAGCTACTTTTGGGTCCGCTATAACATAGTAAAATTTCAGACCTGTAGCTCATGGCATAGCTGAGTAATAGCTACTTTTAGGTTATCACTGTTGAGTAAATTACTTATAACTTCAAAAGTATTACATTTAGAGTATTTTGTTTCATATGTTATTCACCTATTTCGGAGTCAGCTATAACATAGTGAAGTTCCAGACCTGTGGCTCATTGCATAGCTGAGTAATAGCTACTTTGAAGCTCACACTGTTGAGTAAATCAGTTGTAATTGGAAAACTATTGCATTTACAGAAATTTGTGTAAATATGTTATTCAGCTACTTTTGGGTGAGCTATAACATAGTGAAATTACAGACCTGTAGCTCATGGCACAACTGAGCAATAGCTATTTTCAGGTACTGACTGTTGAGTAAATGACTTGTAACTTGAAAAATATTGCATTTGGAGTATTTTGTTAAAATATGTTGTTCACCTACTTTTGGGTCAGCTATAACATCGTGAAATTACAGACTTATAGCTCATGGCATAGCTGAGCAATAGCTATTTTCAGGTTCTCACTATTGAGTAAATCAGTTGTAACTTGAAAACTATTGCATTTACAGTATTTTGCTTAAATATATTGTTCACCTAATTTTGGGTCAGCTATAACAGAAAAAATTCAGACATGTAGCTCACTGCATAGCTGAGTAATAGCTACTTTGAGGTTATCACTGTTGAGTAAATCAGTTATAACGTGAAAACAATTACATTTACAGTATTTTGTTTAAATATGTTATTCACATAATTTTTGGTCAGCTATAACAGAGTGAAATTGCAGACCTCTTATGTCATGGCATAGCTTACCAATATCTACTTTCAGGTTCTCACTGTTGAGTAAATCATTATATCCACTGGATAGCCGTGTCTCACATGCTGAAGTTCCAGACCTGTAGGTAATTACTCACCTACTCAAAATGAGTAAATGCGAATTATCTCTAAAAGTATTGCAGATAGCCAATTTCTCTCAAATAACTCATTCGCCTACTTTTGGGAGAGCTTTCACTTGGTGAAGTTTCAGACCCGTAGGTAATCACTCACCTACTCAAAATGAGTAAATGCAAATTATCTCTAAAAAAATTGCAGATAGCCAATTTTTGTCAAATAACTCCTTCACCTACTTTTGGGAGAGCTTTCACTTGGTGAAGTTTCAGACCCGTAGGTAATTACTCGCCTACTGAAAATGAGTAAATGCAAACTGTCTCTAAAAGTATTGCAGTTAGCCAATTTTTGTCAAATAACTCCTTCACCTACTTTTGGGAGACCTTTCACTTGGTGAAGTTGCAGACCTGTAGCTAATTATTCACCTACTCAAAATGAGTAAATGCTAATTATCTCTAAAAGTATTGCAGATATCCAATTCTTATCAAATAACTCATTCATCTACTTTTGGGAGAGCTTTCACATGGTCAAGTTTCAGACCTGTAGGTAATTACTCACCTACTCAAAATGAGTAAATGCGCATTATCTCTAAAAGTATTGCAGATAGCCAATTTTTGTCAAATAACTCCTTCACCTACTTTTGGGAGAGCTTTCACTTGGTGAAGTTTCAGACCCGTAGGTAATTACTCACCTACTGAAAATGAGTAAATGCGAATTATCTCTAAAAGTATTGCAGATAGCCAATTTTTGTAAAATAACTCCTTCACCTACTTTTGGGAGACCTTTCACTTGAAGTTTCAGACCTGTAGCTAATTATTCACCTACTCAAAATGAGTAAATGCTAATTATCTCTAAACGTATTGCAGATATCCAATTCTTATCAAATAACTCATTCATCTACTTTTGGGAGAGCTTTCACATGGTGAAGTTCCAGATCCGTAGGTAATTACTCACCTACTGAAAATGAGTAAATTCGAATTATCTCTAAAAGTATTGTAGATAGCCAATTTTTCTCAAATAACTCATTCGCCTACTTTTGAGAGAGCTTTCACTTGGTGAAGGTTCAGACCCGTAGCTAATTATTCACCTTCTCAAAATGAGTAAATGGGAATTATCTCTAGAATTATTGCAGATAGCCAGTATTTCTCAAATAACTCATTAATATGAAAACAACTTATAGGAAGTCATGGGCTGCAAATCTTTTCATGTTGTCAGATTTCACCTTGGGCCCCTCCTGCTTATTATTGGTCCTAGAGGTTTGCAATGTGAAAACGACTTATAGGAAATCATGGGCTGCGAATCTTTTGATGTGGTCAGACTTCACCTTGGGCCCCTGCTACAGGGTCAAATAAGGGTAGCCAAACTTAAAAGTGCTTTCAGCTTGCTTATTAACGAAAAATGCTGTTTATCTTCTAAACTTCTAAACCATCAAAAAGCACTCAAAGATGTCTTTTATTCCTAAAATATAGACTAGGCCAGAGGAAAATTACTTTGTAAAGGTATCAGCTCTACATCTGTCGTCACTATGCACCAACTTTTTGAACTCTCTACCTTTGTATAAGAACCTGGGGCCGGTTTCATGAACAGACTTAAGCCTTGCGTCAGACTCAAAAGTTGAGACTTTGGCTCAACTTTTGGAAATATTTTGCTGAGTCTGTGAACTCAGACTCAATGCATTTCACAAACAAGCTCAACTTGAGACTTGGCTCAGTCACAGGCTCAAATTTGAGCCCATGAAGGAGGTGTCTCAAATTTGAATCCAAGCTTTGATGCCAAAAACCACATACATAAAGCGATACAATTTGTTCCAAAATGAAATTGATAAATCTTGAAATCTTCTATTTTCATTTTATTTTGTAATTACAGCCATATATTCAATACTTACTAATAACAAAAGTCAATAGAATTGAAAGGCTTTATAGGCTATTATCAAGTGACAGACCTCAAGGGTGGACTCAAAGCCAGACTCAACCTCAGTTGAGTCTCAATCTTATGGATCACTTCGAATAATATATTATCATATAATTTCTTTGTATTATGAGTATTAAAGATATTTAAAATGATAATAACCATGAAATATAACTTTTTAAACTAAAAATAAGCCCATTAAATATATGAAATGAGATTAAAAAGTTGAGACCATAACTTGAGACTGGTCTCAGCTGATCCACCCTTTGTGAAATCCATTTGAGCCAAAAACTCAGCCAAGACAAAAGTCTCAGATTTGAGACCCTGACTCAGCCTTGAGTCTGGCTCAGTTTGAGACTTTTCATGAAACCGGCCCCAGGGCCCGTATTCACTAAACCTCCTTTATTCCAAGGAACCCTTAAAAAGTAAGGATTTCCTTTATTTCTTGCCCCTTCCTTTGTTTTTGTATTCATTAAACTTCCCTCAAACAAAGGAGCCTAAGTTTCTTTCCCTGACTTTCAAGGAAACCTTAAAAATCTAGGAAATCCTTAACTTTCAAGGGAATCCTGAATTTTGATATTCACTAACCTTCCTTTACTGAGGAATCCTTGGTTTTTTCCCTTAATTTTCAAGGTAAGTGTGTGACTACCTTTATGATAAAAGGGAGTTTTGGTGGTTTGACTTTTTACATAAAAATTGAGGTAATTGGTGAAATGTTATGACATTTGCACCTTTTTTGTCCATACTACATCATTTATATCACCATACATATTTCTTTTAAATTTTTGGTATATTCAGTTAATATGTGGTCAAACCCAATTAAAATGTATTTGACGTGTGTCACGGTATCTACATGAAAAGTGGCTATTACCACAATAGGAAAACTTCCTGAATAACTATTCTAGTGTTTATCTTCATAAATGATCCATATATTTTCTGTGTATGTCTGATCAGGGATGTTTTACTTTTATTACCCACCATTTTGTACAATTTATGGGTTAAATTGTATAAATATTTAATGAGAAGATGTGAAAAAGCATGTCAAAAAGCATGGCCACCAGTGAATATAAAAACTGCAATCTTTAGTCTGCAATACATATGCAATACAAAAATCTTTAAAAGTTAGATATTTATTTCTTAAAATATGAAATATCATCTTAAACAGCAAAAGAAAACACATCATAACAATAATCTTATACTAATAATATACATATGGAAAGAAGAAAATACAAAAGTAAGGGAAAGATAAAGGAGCCTTTATGAACAAATGTTTTTAACCAATCAGATGACTGGATGCACTCCTTTAATAAAGGATCCTTTATTTAAGGTCTCCTTTGGTAAGGAAACCATAAAGGAGGTTTAGTAAATAGCATTTTAAAGGTCACCTTACCAAAGGAGATTTTTCACCTTCCTTTAATAAAGGGACCTTAAAAATATAGGAGATATAGTGAATACGGGCCCTGATCCCCGGTGGGTCCTTAAGAACCACCTCAACACTTAACTTTGTACTTTACTTGTGTGTACCATTCGCAGCACACAACTTTTGTGTCCTTTTCTACTTTCACTTGTACTCGGAAGTTCAAAACACGAAGACAGCTGACGCAGAGCCTGTTCACAGGCACTGATTGCTTGTTTTAACTTGTAATTGCAGCAGTGCTTTACATTCAAAACCTTCATTTCTCTATGAAAGGATGAGGCAGACAAGACAGAGAAGACCCATCTTGCACAATGCATTACCTTTTTAACCCCAAAGCCCTTAATAAGGACTGTTGGGGTATTGTTTTCAACCATGGTGTCTGGATGGGCGGGCGTTCAAGTGGGTGGCAGGAAAAAGAGTTTGTCCGGGCTATATCTCAGAAACCGTACGGTGTAGGAAGTTGATACTTGGTAGGAACGTTGGTTAGGGGGTGTAGGTGTGCAATGTCATGGTGTGACCTTGATTTGACCTTTGACCTTGCCACAATGACTTTGAGTTTGAAAATCTTGTCCGGGCTATATCTCGAAAACAATAAGGTGGAGGAAGTTGATACATAGTAGGGACATTGGTTAGGGGTTGTAGGTGTGCAACGTCATGGTGTGACCTTGATTTGACTTTTGACCTTGGTATAGTGACATTGACCTGTAAAATCTTGTCCGGGCTATATCTCGGAAACCGTAAGGTGTAGGAAGTTGATACTTGGTAGGGACATTGGTTAGGGGTTGTAGGTGTGCAATGTCATGGTGTGACCTTGATTTGACCTTAGTGTGGTGACATTGATCTGTAAAATCTTGTCCGGGCTATATTTTGGAAATCGTAAGGTGTAGAAAGTTGTTTCTTGGTAGGACATTGGTCAGGGGTTGTAGGTGTGCAAAGTCATGTGACCTTGATTTGACCTTACAGCTTCATAGTTTTTAGTTTACTGATTAATGCTGTCATCTTGCTATTGAATTGTCTTGTTTTAATACTTTATCTTTACATACACTTTCTTTCTCTTACATGTTATTTTCTCTAAACATTATTTGTAGCTTTATATAACTGACACTGCTCTAAAAGTATCCTGATCTTTGTACTGTTTCATTACTTCTATATCTCATGGTGTTGAAAACTATTTCCCCAGGCTGTTGGGTACAGGCATCTCTGATGCTATTTTGTGTCGCCAGCATTTATGCTGGGGCACATAGGAATCATTTTGTCCTCTCTCCTCTGGCATCAATGTCAGTTTCACACTTTGTTTCCAGACAATATCTCAAAAATCGCTTGATAGATTCAATTAAACTTTGCCATGTGGATGTAACTGGTCCTCAAGTTGTGCTCTATTGTAAGGTGACCTTAACTCTAAGTAGTAACATAATTATATTGAGTTTAAGTTTTTTTGTTTCTGGACAATATCTCAAAAGTGGCTAGACAGATTCAATTCAATTTTGGCATGGGATTGTAACTGGTTTTCAAGGTGTGTAGTATTTTAAATGACCTTAAATTCCCATGTTTCAAAAAGTTATGTTGAGTTTACAGTTTTTATTTTTCCCTAGAGTATACTGAAAATAACTTGAGAAATTTCATTCAATTTTGTTTGTATATGAAACTTGTCATAGATAAGTACATTAAGGTGACCTTAAACTCCCAGTAATAACAGAATTATAATCACTTGAAGTTTGGCAAATTTGAACATTGAAATACTGTGCGATTCCAGGCACGTTTAAGTTGTTGATATAACAAACCTTGAATAGATCCTGCATGAAAAGATTACGTTAAACTATCTCACAGCTGCAACCTAACATTGAGTTTAAGGTTGGGACAATTTTACTTGGTTATTATTTTGGCTTTCTCTTTAAACCAACTTTCATTTACAGGAACAGTATTTTACATATCTTGGCTAAATTTGGTGTGGAGGTTAAATAGCTTGATAGCTTGTATGTGATTACTTTCAAGACAATATCTGGCAACAACTGTTGCCATGGCAACATTTTTTCTGTTTCTTGGTCTTGCAATTTTGTGGGCATTTTAAACATCAGTTTCTTTGTTTTATTACATAGAATCATAATTCGGTGTCTTTTCATAGTTCAGATAAGTGTTTTTAGCATATTTTACAACTGAAGTCCACTCGTGTATGTGGTTTCTAATACAGGATATATGCCTGTCAGTACAATAAAATAAAATAAAATATTTAATCCCTATCTGCTTCATTATTGGACCATTTTAGGGTTTAAAAAATATATATAAATTTAATCCAAACGAGTCCTTGTCGAATGAAATCATCGGAAACAACTTCCGTTTTTTGTCGAGACAGCAATTACGTACTTATAACTAATGCACGTCTCGTGTAGATAGTTTATATACAGGAATATATGCCCATTGAAATCAAATAAGATAAATTTCTTCATGGTTTATCCCCGTTCTTCAACAGTATTTGTCCATTTTAAGGGTTAAAATATGATATAAAGCACGAAACTAACTTGGGGGATCCTCAGGGAAACCCCTGTGATGACGTCACGTCTAGACAGCATGTGCTGAGAGACGCGGGTTTCTTACAGTAGTTTACCAATAAAATAAAATGAAATAAAATATTTTATCCCTTCTTCCCTGTATTATTGACCATTTAAAATGTTAATACTTACATAAACAGGAATAGATTCTATGTTATTTAATAAAATTCTGTGTAATTCTGTGCTTTCCTTATCTCACAACTAGCCCTACCTGCAGTGAGGTGGGTGGGGCAGATGACCTTGTGTCACTCTTGATTTGCATACGTAAATCCAGTTGTGTAGTTCTCTTCAAAGAACCCTTTAAGGAAAGCTTACATGGAAATTATAATATCCAACTTCTTTCTAGCCAGGGTGGATCAGACCCCTGCTTGAATCTGAAGCCAGATCCGATCTTAGTTCATCCGAGTTTTTAATTCACCCGAGAATCGGATGCATTATTCCCAACTTCTATCCATCCGAGTATGATGTGATACTCGAATTTTCATTGCATCTAGACTCGATGCTCAGATATCAGATCTGAGGTTCGGATGTCTGCTACTCCTATCCTATGCTCGGATGTCACACTAAGTTCCAATGCTCGGATGATCTAATCTAAAGTCCGATGCTCGGATGATTGTATCTAGATCTAATCTTCGGATGATCAGATCTTAAACCTGATGTTCGGATGATGGTTCCAGATCAGAACTCTGAACAATCCTAACACACACTTGGACTAATAGTTCACAAGCCTGGCAGTAAATATCCCTTATTGGAGGCTTCGGTGCAAGTCCAAGTCCTCCAGCCTTTCTGTCCTGACTCTGTATTTTTAGGGAAGTAGGTTGCCTGACTTCACCCTAACCATTTTCTGAGGACATTGAACTTAGGCAGTTTTTGAACCCCAGGGAATTTATGCCTAGATCCTCCACAGTCTGGACTCTGAATGATTTACCAGGCCAACAGGAACTTAGGCTGTTAATTTCCCTTAAATGGAACAACCTTGTTTTGAACACAAATTACAAGTTTTCAAATCTTGTATCTCCCTAGGGGCCTCCTACATGTAGAAAAGTTCAAATGGAAACTCCAGAGTCCATCAGGACCTCCCTGATTCCAGGGGAGTGGGTATCATCGATAGATCTGTCGGACGCTTACCTGCTCATCCCCATCCACCCAAACTCAACAAAATACCTAAGGTTTTGCCTCAGGTCACAGGTGTTCCAGTTCACCTCCCTTCATTTCGGTCTAGCCACAGCACCCCCCAGGTCTTTACAATGATTGTAAAGGAAGTGAAGCTAATGGCCCTCTCTTCACCAATACCTGGTCGACTGGCGGATCAGGTCCCAGTCTGAGGAGGAAGCCCAAGTGAACACTCAGGCAGTGGTAGACCTAATCCAGTCCTTGGGGTGGATCATAAATCAAAAAAAAAAATCAGAACTGAAACCTACTCTGGTGTTTTTCATTCGTGGGCTCCGAATACCATCTAGATTCAGCCCTTGTAAAACCCACTCAAGAGAGATGGCTCAACTTCAGGATTTGATCCTAAGACTCAAGTCAAAACGTGTTTTTGACTGCAAGATGTTTGATGTCGCTAACTGGGTTGCTTCCCTCAACGGAGAAAACGGTCCCGGAGGGACGCCTTCACATGAGGCCCTTTCAGTTTCATCTCAAGGAGCACTGGAGATATCCTCAGTCGCTGGACAGCCTCCTTCCTTGGACAGAAGCCATTGCAGCACACTTAGACTGGTGGCAAAATCCCTCAACAGTGATGAAAGGTGCAGACCTTCATCCCAAAGACCACAGTATCCAACTCTACAGACGCCTCAACGAAGGTTGGGGCCCTCACTTAGATCAAGTTCTACACAGGGTCTGTGGTCAGACCGGGAAAAAAGGCTACACATAAACATCCTAGAATTGAAGGCGGTCTCCCTGGCCCTTCGAAGCTTCAAGGACCAGTGCCAGAACCAAACAGTGCTAGTCACAACGGACAACTCAACAGTGGTAGCCTACTTAAACAAACAAGGAGGAACTCACTCAGCAGAGATGTGTGCTCTCCTGTGGAAGATCATGACCTGGTGCCATGACTATCACATAACATTAAAAGCAAGACACATTCCAGGGTGCCTGAATGTGATGGCCGACATTCTGTCCAGGTCGAACCAAGGGCAGTCAACAGAATGGTCACTGCATCCGCAGGTGTTCAAACAGTTCTGCCAAATGTGGTTCACACCTCAGGTAGACTTATTTACCACTCATCTGAACCACAACCTTCCACTGTACGTATCTCCTGTCCCAGACCCAAATACTATTGCCTGATCATCGTAATACCCCCAGGCTGGCCAGGGATGCCCTGGTTTTGGGACCTAGTGCAGCTCTCAACAGAAATCCCACTACAACTTCCAGTGTCAATGACTCTTCTCAAACAGTCCCACATTATGTGTTCCACAGCATCTCAACCTCCACACCTGGTGTCTAGGAGTGGACAGCTCCAAGAACAAGGCTTCTCTGTGGAGGTGGCAGAGAGAATTGCTGCACCTCAGAGGTCATCAACAAGAACCATCTACAAGTCAAAGTGGGCCTTATTTGAGAAATGGTGCAGAGAAAATTCGGTGGATTTCACCACTCCATCTGTGAAACAAGTCTCAAACTTTTCATGTACCTGTACCAAGATCTAAACAGGCGCCCCTCGACCATCAATGGTTACAGGACGGCCATTGTTGATACTTTGGGCCCAGCAGGCCACCATATCTCTCAAAGTTCAGACCTTAATAGGTTACTCTCCAGCTTTCATAGGGATCGTCCCAAAAGTTCCAGGAATCTTCCTAAATGGAACCTTTCTGTTGTTCTTAATGAGCTCACAAAAGCACCCTTTGAGCCTATGAAAGACACAGACCTCAAACATCTTACTCTCAAGACTGCTTTCTTGCTAGCTTTGGCCTCCGGCACGCGCCGCAGCGAAATCCATGCCTGGGTTGCAAACAAAGTATCTAATCTAGGCCAATGGGAAAAGGTTGCCTTGTTCCCTTCTTCTGTCTTCATAGCCAAAAACCAACTAGCAAGAGAAGGTTCTCAAAGTGTGTCTCTGGTGACTATTTCTGCTTTGACTACCACTGTAGATACACAATTCAAAGAAGACAGGACCCTGTGTCCTGTGCGGGCTCTGAGGTCCTATTGGATCGAACCAAAGACCTGAGAGGGTCTCGATCCTCCTTTTCATCTCCTTCAAGAAAGGACATACCTCAAACATCAGACCCGCTACCCTCGCTTCCTGGTTGAAACAATCTATCCTACTTTGTTATAAACAAGCAGACAAGCAAGCCTTGGACTTGGTCCAAGTTAAAGCACATGACATTAGGGCCTTTGCGGCCTCTAAGGTCTTTTACGGTGGGGTATCGGTGGACCAAACCATGCAAGCCTGTCACTGGAAAGCTCACGACACATTTACTAATTTTTACCTAAAAGACCTTACTTGGTCAGACAATGACAACAATATGTATCTGGGACCAGTGGTAGTGGCACAAGTCCTAGACCCTTCCCCTCAGACCAGTCATCCTCGGAAAGAAAAAAAAAGGGGGGGGGGGGCACATCCGCTACAGCCAAGTCTTCAGGAGTCTAATCCCAGGGTCCAGGTATAGCTTTACCTCTCAAGATGTTACGGGTAAGGTCATTTTTTTATTTTTAGTTTATCAAGTATAATATGTATTGAGGACTTATCAAGGTTGTCATTAATCTCATGTTCGGTGGCAAAAATTTATGAGAATACCAACCATTGGGCTGGTTTTTCACTCATGGATGGTCCCTAAGGGCCCTTACACTCCTTAAGACTGGTATTTTCTAATCTATTACTTCAAAATCTAAGAAAAATTGACATATCTTCCAGTCTCACCTGTAATCCCTCCACCATGCGGTTGGATTCAGCAATCAGTCCCACATGATAAGCTATTGTAGTGTAATAAAATTGAAAATTTTAATTACTTAAATGTAGCTTTTATAAGCTACAAGCTTACCATGTGGGACTGAGAAGTCTCACCCTGCCTCCCCACTGTATTACAGCTGAGGGGGTATGGTTAACATTGCAACGAGAAAAAGGAGACGAATGCCAGAGTGTATCACGAGACGACAACCTGAGGCTACGGCCAACTATAAATGTCTATTTTTCTTAGACGTTGGCCATGATGCCTTGGGGCCATCCGAGAACAGCAATCATTCCCACATGGTAAGCTTGTAGCTTATAAAAGCTACATTTAAGTAATTAAAATTTTCAATTTTCTTTCAGTTTCTTTTTTTTGCAAGACAGAAAAGATACACACATTGCACACATATTCTCCTCTTTGTTTAAATGGGGGGAAGTGAGACAACAGACACAGACATAATCTCACTTCCCCATCCCCCATACACAGAGGCAATTCTTTTCTCACATGCATTTTTAGGCCGGTTGCGTGTAACCAACCCGCCTATTAGATTGATATGTCCGACGTCCGTCTGTCCGTCCACATTTTTTGTTTCCAGACTCTAACTCGAAAACAGTTTGACCAATCGAATTCAAACTTGAGAGGGAGATAGATCACCATCATAGCTAGGTTCCTGTCGATATTGGTGTAATTCCGTCTGTTCGTTTATCCGTTTTTTGTCTGTTTGTCTGTCCATCCATCTGTCCGTCCACATTTTCGTTTCCGGACTCTAACTCGGTTTATCCGTTTATATCATAGATACAATCATGTAACCTAGATTACAAGTTTTATGTTTCTTAGCACATCTAACACATTCACCTTTACTGGGTGACCTAACATTTCTTTCGTTGTTTCTAAATGTAATTACAGCAGTTGCTAACCTTATTGCTGCCTGCGCAACCCGCCTTTTGGTGCATCTTTGACTCTCTTGTTACTTGAGTGAGGGGAGTGGGGAGGGGGCAGATTTGTAAAAAAAAAGACTGCCTCTTCCTCACTGCGATAAAATGCAGGTGAGAAAAAGATTATTTACTGCAGTAGAATATTTAGTTTTTACAGCAATTACTTAATTATGTAAGGGGCTACAGTTCTGAAATTTTACTGTTACAACTGACACAAAACTACATCAAAAACACATTTAACAGAATGCTGTAAATGTAATACTTTTCAAGTTATAAGTGATTTAGTGCATGAATACATAAATTTTAATGCATCAAAAATTCATAAAAAAATAAGAAAGATCCAGGCCTGTTGCTCCCACAAGAGAATCTACTTGTGGCCTAGTACATATATGCAATATATGAGAGAAATCCCTGCAATAGTCAATGAGAAAATTGTGATAAAGTGTTGAAATTTTCAGATTTTTGGTGAGGGTACCTCTCTTCTAATGGCTCTGGGGAACAAACGAACAGACAGCTCTGCATGGATTTTACGATTTATCATCCGCGATAGATAAGGTATCTTTTAAAAAAAACAGCATATCTCTGGGTCTTTAAGTTTTGGAGGAGAAGTTGTAATTTAAATGTTAACTGAGCTTAGGGCTGAAAAACCCTACATTTTAAGATGGCCATAACAGCATTAATATATAAATCATAAGGTAGTAAGAGTCTTCTTTTGATCTACATCAATATCAATATACGTTAGATATGGAAAAAGAAAGGAGCCAGACGGCTTTATTCCAAATTTTATGACTTTAGGGGGGGTCATAGCTCCAATTATATTAACAGTTTAAGGTCACCATAAAGTCAGGATAATCCTTTGGTAAATCTTAATATATATGCCAAGTTTGGTTGAAAAAAGTTAAAAACTAAGTGAACTGGAGGGCTAAAACCCTTTTTTGACATTAAGGTGACCTTAAGATTGCAGATACAGGGCTAAAACTTCGGCATAAAGATTATCAAAAAGTAGCTGAATAAGTTATTCCAACAAAATGCCGAAATCCTGACCGTTTTTGAGATACAGACCCATTACAGTACCCATTTTTTAAAAATTTACGAAAATAAAATGCCTCCCATTCAGGCATCTATAGTCCGATTGATCAGAAAATCCTTTCCGACCTGCGGATATAGGTATAAAATGTACCTGATAAATTTTATAGCACAGGTGTGTGTTTTTTTCCGAAACGCGATGACGGGGTGTTTTTGAAAAATGTTTAAGATTACCTTAAGTAAAGCTTAAGGTCTGTGCAAAGTATCCCCCAAAATTTTCCTGCCCCTATAGTTTTAAAGAAAGATAAGAAAGAAAGAAAAATTGGAAACCCCAATAAAATATTCAAGGGAGACCATAATCTGGTGGCGGCGGTGATCAGTCGAACTTATGTGAAAACAAATGCCCCTGACGGGCCGCTTAATTATAGGCTCAGACGTCCTCAAAAATGGTTTGGATCTGCAAAATTACTGCCACTCAACTATGTCAGTCCAGCATAATGGGGGTTTTCCACTGGAGCCGACCTGTTGGTAACTAAGGATTTTTCGATGGGTTGGGAGCAATGTTTACATAGTCAGTTAGGGTCGGTTGTACTTTACAGGCTTGTCGGGGTGGGTTTGCAAAAAAATAAAAAATATTTGATATTTCCTCGACCCTACCTGAGTCTTGTTCCCAACCTATACTCTGCCCCCCTGGTAACATGCTTGTCCTAGTCACTTTCTATCTTGTCTTATCACTTCCAGGCTTGTCCTTATGACTTCCAGGCTTGTCCTAACTTGAAGCCGGCTTGTCTTTTGCAACTTCAGTACTTCTCATTTGCAGTCCAACTCCAGTAGGATGTGAAGTGAAAATATAACACATAAAATAGCATCATAGATGCCCGTACCCCACAGCCTAGGGAAATATTTTAACACCATGAGATATAGAAGTACTGTATCAGTATAAAGTTCAGGATACTTTCAGAGCACTGTCAGTTGTATAAAGGTCCAAACAATATTTAAATAGAGAAGATAATGTGTAAGATAAAGATAATGCATGTACTCTTTATCTACATCTGGCATGGCCGAATTATGGTTTAGATGTTTTGATTATTACCATGCATACAGAAGTGGTAATACATTCAATGAATGCTTATGTGTGGTGTTGGAGCAAAATCTGTGGCTCACTTGATGAAATTCCATCTGTTACAATGGGAAGTTGTAAAAGTAAAATTCTTAATGAATTCTAATATAACTTTAACAGTGCTTAATCTGCATCAAAAGACAAACCCAAAGGTGCAACAATATTTTAAAGGTCAAGGTCACTACGACAAGGTCAAATCAAGGTCACACCATGATGCTGCACACCTACAACCCCTAACCAATTTTCCTACCAAGCATCAACTTCCTCCACCTTACAGTTTCCGGGATATAGCCCGGACAAGATTTTATAGGTCAAGGTCACTATGGCAAGGTCAAAGGTCAAATCAAGGTCAGACCATGACGCTGCACACCTACACCCCCTAACCAATGTCCCTAGTAAGTATCAACTTCCTACACCTCACGGTTTCCGAGATATAGCCCGGACAAGATTTTATAGGTCAAGGTCACTATGGCAAGGTCAAAGGTCAAATCCTGGTCAGACTATGACGTTGCACACCTACACCCCCTAACCAATGTCCCTACCAAGTATCAACCTCCTACACCTTACGGTTTCCGAGATATAGCCCGGACAAGATTTTATAGGTCAACGTCACTACAGTAAGGTCAAAGGTCAAATCAAGGTCAGACCATGACGTTGCACACCTACACCCCCTAACCAATGTCCCTAATAAGTATCAACTTCCTACACCTTACGGTTTCTGAAATACAGCCCGGACAAACTTTTTCCCCCCGCCCGCCCGCCTGCCCGCCCATCCGGACACCATGGGTGAAAACAATACCCCGACAGCCCTTAAGAGCTGTGGGGTAAAAATAGTTTGATTGTTAATGGTACACAAGTGGCAATTTCTATCCATATTTAAATTTATAAAAATATTCCTTTGTCCCAAAAATTCTGTACAGTATATCATATTGCAACAATGCGATGTCATTGTCTTTAATATATAGTGTTTAAAAACAAGTATTAAATATGATATTCCACATTCCGGGGAAATTTTTATCTGTAATGCTTCCTCCCAGAAAGAATATTGCACTTTCTTAATTCCTGAAAACTATATCAATTGATAAAAATCTTTGCTACTGTTTTTAGATTTGATCAGAAGGCTACTACAACTTGGAATAGTAGGTTTTTGTATGTAATCAAAAATTTTTTATTTTGAAAGATACGCTCTAATGCTAGTAGTTACCCTATGGTATTCTAGGAAGTTAGTTTTCACACCATATGTTTCCATTAAGATATTTTGTGACATAATGTCTCCATTCTCATTTATTAGACAAGCAGGTAATAATACACCCCTAGAGAACCAAGTTAAAAGAAAAATCTTGGAATTACATATTTTTTAATTAAGCCATCACCGGCATTTTCAATTGGTAGTTTGGCAATTACATTACTCCAACAATTCATAATTTCACACCAAAATTTATTAATTTTCCTTGCTACATTTTCAGTACAGGCTGACCAAAGCACAAGTCATTTATTTAATGGTCCAAGATAGAAAACCACTACATTTGTCCATGGTGTATTCATGTTACCACAGATTTGGTGCACCCATATCACTTTGAGTGCACATTTTATCAGGTTTGCTACCCCAGACAAACTTGAAGAATAATGTTTCTAATAGTTTAAGAATGTTTGTCCCTGGTAAGGGAACAGATAGAAATAGGTGATACTGTGAATATTTCACAACTTATATTGAACAAGACCTCTGAAATCCAAAAAGAATTCACTCTCATATAGATACATAATTACATCGAGTTAAATTACTTAAAAACAAGATACACAAAATATATAATCTAAACACATAATCAGTTTCAATAATTGGAACAACATAATTAATCATGTACGCATCCACAATTTCATCAAAACATCAGACATGATGGTCGAAGTTTTACTGTTGTAGTATGCCAATATGATATTATATTTACAACATAATATAACAAATAAAACTAGATGAATGCTTTTGCTAACAAAAGCGAAGCGTCCCTGAGAGTTTAAAATTCCTTGTGGTTTTAATAAGCATGCTGTAAAGCTAAGAATGCACAAAGCTGTACCGTACTCTTACATAAACCAACCCCCTTAGTGATATCATGACAGGGAAAATCCTACAAAGGTCTTCCTTAATTAACATAAACAAGTGTTGTAGACATAGACAAGCTGGAGAAAGTGTTGTACATTGGTTGTGCAACATTGGATGTAACTTTAGTAAATTTTGTGTAAATGCTACAAAGCATTTCAGTAATGAGTATTGATAACTTCATATATAATCATGTGTGCAAGTATGTATTGCTAGTTAGATTGTCCACAGGGTTTTGCAATAGGTTTTAATACATTGTGAAAGCATAAAAGCAACAATAAAGGCAAAAGCTATTTCATGACCCCAGTTTGACCCATACATGGGGGTCTGGAGGTAAAACTAACCGGCTATTTAGACTCTCCACATATGGTTTCCCAATACCTCTTAATACATTCCGAAGCTATAATAGCAACAATGAAGGAGATATCAGGTAAAAACTCCAAAACAGCTATTTTTTACCCCAGTTTGACCCATAAGGGGGGGGGGGGGGTCGGGTGGTAAACCTGACCCGCTACTTAGACTCTCCACATGCTTTCCCAATACTTCTTAATACATTCTCAATCTATAAAAGCAACATTAAAGGAGATATAAGACAAAAACTCGAAATCAGCTATTTTATGACCCCAGTTGACCCATGGGGGGAGGGGGGGGGGGGATCAGGGGATAAAAGTGACCAGCTATTTAGATTCTCCACATATGCTTTCCCAATACCTCTTAATACATTCTGAAGCTATAAAAGCAACAATAAAGGAGATATAAGGCAAAAACTCAAAATCAGCTATTTTATGACCCCAGTTTGACCCATGGGGGGGAGGGGGGGGGGGGGGATCAGGGGATAAAAGTGACCAGCTATTTAGATTCTCCACATATGCTTTCCCAATACCTCTTTATACATTCTGAAGCTATAAAAGCAACAATAAAGGAGATATAAGGCAAAAACTCAAAATCAGCTATTTTATGACCCCAGTTTGACCCATAAGGGGGGGGGGGGCGGGGGGTAAAACTGACCGGCTATTTAGACTCTCCACATATGCTTTCCCAATACCTCTTAATACATTCTGAAACTATAAAAGCAACAATAAAGGAGATATAAGGCAAAAACTCAAAATCAGCTATTTTATGACCCCAGATTGACCCATAAGGGGGGGGGGGGGGGGGGTCGGGGGGTAAAACTGACCGGCTATTTAGACTCTCCACATATGCTTTCCCAATACCTCTTAATACATTCTGAAGCTATAAAAGCAACAATAAAGGAGATATAAGGCAAAAACTCAAAATCAGCTATTTTATGACCCCAGTTTGACCCATGGGGGGGATCAGGGGATAAAAGTGACCAGCTATTTAGATTCTCCACATATGCTTTCCCAATACCTCTTTATACATTCTGAAGCTATAAAAGCAACAATAAAGGAGATATAAGGCAAAAACTCAAAATCAGCTATTTTATGACCCCAGTTTGACCCATAAGGGGGGGGGCGGGGGGTAAAACTGACCGGCTATTTAGACTCTCCACATATGCTTTCCCAATACCTCTTAATACATTCTGAAACTATAAAAGCAACAATAAAGGAGATATAAGGCAAAAACTCAAAATCAGCTATTTTATGACCCCAGATTGACCCATAAGGGGGGGGGGGGTCGGGGGGTAAAACTGACCGGCTATTTAGACTCTCCACATATGCTTTCCCAATACCTCTTAATACATTCTGAAGCTATAAAAGCAACGATAAAGGAGATATAAGACAAAAACTCCAAAGCAGTTATTTATGACCCCAGTTTGGCCCATAAGGGGAGGGTCGGGGGGTAAAAGTGACCGGCTATTTAGACTCTCCACATACGCTTTCCCAATAGCTCTTAATACATTCTGAAGCTATAAAAGCAACAACAAGAGGGTCAGAGGTGCCCCAAAAGGCGGGTTGCGCACGCAGGAAACAAGGTTAGCAACTGCTCTCATTAAATTTAGGAACAAGGAAAGAAATGTTAGGTTACCCACTTAAGGTAAATGTGTTCAACGTGCTAAGAAATGTAATACTTCTAATCTAAAACGAACAAATGGACAGAAAAACAAGACAAATGAACGGACGGATTTACACCAATTTCGAAAGGAACCTAGCTATGATGGTGATGTATGTCCCTGTGAAGTTTGAATTAGATTGGAGTAACCGTTTTCGAGTTAGAGTCCGGAAACAAAAATGTGGACGGACAGATGGATGGACAGAAAAACGGACAAAAACGAAGAAACGGACGGAAAAACGGACAAACAAACAGACGGAATTTCACCAATTTTGAAAGGAACCTAGCTATGATGGTGATCTATCTCCCTGTGAAGTTTGAATTTGATTGGTCAAACCGTTTTAAAGTTAGAGTCCGGAAACGAAAATGTGGACAAACAGATGGATGGACAGACAAATGGACGAAAAACGGACAAACGAACACACGGAATTTCACCAATTTCGAAAGGAACCTAGCTATGATGGTGATCTATCTCCCTGTGAAGTTTGAATTTGATTGGTCAAACCGTTTTAAAGTTAGAGTCCGGAAACGAAAAATGTGGACGGACAGACGGACAGACAGACAGACGGACAGACGGACGTCGGACACATCAATCTAATAGGCGGGTTGGTTACACGCAACCCGCCTAATAAAGGAGATATAAGACAAAAACTCGAAATCAGCTATTTTATGACCCCAGTTGACCCATGGGGGGAGGGGGGGGGGGGGGGGATCAGGGGATAAAAGTGACCAGCTATTTAGATTCTCCACATATGCTTTCCCAATACCTCTTAATACATTCTGAAGCTATAAAAGCAACAATAAAGGAGATATAAGGCAAAAACTCAAAATCAGCTATTTTATGACCCCAGTTTGACCCATGGGGGGGATCAGGGGATAAAAGTGACCAGCTATTTAGATTCTCCACATATGCTTTCCCAATACCTCTTTATACATTCTGAAGCTATAAAAGCAACAATAAAGGAGATATAAGGCAAAAACTCAAAATCAGCTATTTTATGACCCCAGTTTGACCCATAAGGGGGGGGGGCGGGGGGTAAAACTGACCGGCTATTTAGACTCTCCACATATGCTTTCCCAATACCTCTTAATACATTCTGAAACTATAAAAGCAACAATAAAGGAGATATAAGGCAAAAACTCAAAATCAGCTATTTTATGACCCCAGATTGACCCATAAGGGGGGGGGGGGGGTCGGGGGGTAAAACTGACCGGCTATTTAGACTCTCCACATATGCTTTCCCAATACCTCTTAATACATTCTGAAGCTATAAAAGCAACAATAAAGGAGATATAAGGCAAAAACTCAAAATCAGCTATTTTATGACCCCAGTTTGACCCATGGGGGGGATCAGGGGATAAAAGTGACCAGCTATTTAGATTCTCCACATATGCTTTCCCAATACCTCTTTATACATTCTGAAGCTATAAAAGCAACAATAAAGGAGATATAAGGCAAAAACTCAAAATCAGCTATTTTATGACCCCAGTTTGACCCATAAGGGGGGGGGCGGGGGGTAAAACTGACCGGCTATTTAGACTCTCCACATATGCTTTCCCAATACCTCTTAATACATTCTGAAACTATAAAAGCAACAATAAAGGAGATATAAGGCAAAAACTCAAAATCAGCTATTTTATGACCCCAGATTGACCCATAAGGGGGGGGGGGGTCGGGGGGTAAAAGTGACCGGCTATTTAGACTCTCCACATACGCTTTCCCAATAGCTCTTAATACATTCTGAAGCTATAAAAGCAACAACAAGAGGGTCAGAGGTGCCCCAAAAGGCGGGTTGCGCACGCAGGAAACAAGGTTAGCAACTGCTCTCATTAAATTTAGGAACAAGGAAAGAAATGTTAGGTTACCCACTTAAGGTAAATGTGTTCAACGTGCTAAGAAATGTAATACTTCTAATCTAAAACGAACAAATGGACAGAAAAACAAGACAAATGAACGGACGGATTTACACCAATTTCGAAAGGAACCTAGCTATGATGGTGATGTATGTCCCTGTGAAGTTTGAATTAGATTGGAGTAACCGTTTTCGAGTTAGAGTCCGGAAACAAAAATGTGGACGGACAGATGGATGGACAGAAAAACGGACAAAAACGAAGAAACGGACGGAAAAACGGACAAACAAACAGACGGAATTTCACCAATTTTGAAAGGAACCTAGCTATGATGGTGATCTATCTCCCTGTGAAGTTTGAATTTGATTGGTCAAACCGTTTTAAAGTTAGAGTCCGGAAACGAAAATGTGGACAAACAGATGGATGGACAGACAAATGGACGAAAAACGGACAAACGAACACACGGAATTTCACCAATTTCGAAAGGAACCTAGCTATGATGGTGATCTATCTCCCTGTGAAGTTTGAATTTGATTGGTCAAACCGTTTTAAAGTTAGAGTCCGGAAACGAAAAATGTGGACGGACAGACGGACAGACAGACAGACGGACAGACGGACGTCGGACACATCAATCTAATAGGCGGGTTGGTTACACGCAACCCGCCTAATAAAGGAGATATAAGGCAAAAACTCAAATTCAGCTATTTTATGACCCCAGATTGACCCATAAGGGGGGGTCGGGGGGTAAAACTGACCAGCTATTTAGACTCTCCACATATGCTTTCCCAATACCTCTTAATACATTCTGAAGCTATAAAAGCAACAATAAAGAAGATATAAGGCAAAAACTCAAAATCAGCTATTTTGTGACCCCAGTTTGACCCATAAGGGGGGGGCGGGAGGTAAAACTGACCGGCTATTTAGACTCTCCACATATGCTTTCCCAATACCTCTTGATACATTCTGAAGCTATAAAAGCAACAATAAAGGAGATATAAGGCAAAAACTCAAAATCAGCTATTTTATGACCCCAGTTTGACCCATAAGGGGGGGCCGTGGGGTAAAACTGACCGGCTATTTAGACTCTCCACATATGGTTTCCTATTACCTCCCAATACATTTTATGGCTCTAAATGCAATACTTAAGAAGATAATAGGGGGGTTGACCTAAATTTAAGGCTCTCAGATTGGAAGGTGTGAGGAAATCACCCATAAATGAGACATTTTTCAACAGATTGCTCCCAAAATCTAATCAGCTCGCGTTTTGGATAGTATGAACAGGTGTGTCAAATTAGAAGGCTGTGTAGCAAGTAGTTTTTCCTGAACTGTGATGACGGGGGGGGTGTACTTAAAAAAAATTGTTTTTGATCATGTGACCTTCATAAAGGTCAAAGGTCAAATTTAAGCATGCAGAAAAATTTTCCCACGCCTAAGGTATATAACTGCCAAATATGGTTTGAAACCTTCTAATAATAAGGGAGATATTCAAGGGAGACCATAATACGGCGGCGGCGAGGAAACTGAGGCGAAAACAAATAAGCGCCCTTTCAGGGACGCTTAATGAATTTTATGCGTTGATTAGAATTAATAAATTTGGAATATAGAAATATAGTTGACAAAATGTACACAGCTCATAAAATGTTGGTTACGAATCAGTGGCACAATAAAAATTGGTGATATATGGAAAGTGGGGATCATAAAAACACCACCATAAAAACAACATCATTAAAAACACCACCTTTTTGGCCAACTCATAAAAAACCCCACCCTCAAAATTTCAATGGGCATAAAAAACCCCACTGTTCCTTTTTTGGCTCCATTTACATTGCTTAAAATTAGGGATATAGATGGAAGAAAGAAGTATCATAATATGAACATACATACATACAACGGTGCGCAGACAATTGGCCGGTGGAAAATTGGCCGGTGGACAATTGGTCGGTGGACAATTGGCCGGTGACTTTTTTGAGGGGTAGGACAATTGGCCAGTGACTTTTTCGATGTTGCTTTAATACTGTGCCAAATTGTATTGTAATGTTCATAAATGAACCAAAAGCTCTTTGATACCTAATCAGAATTTCTAATTGCTGCTAAGTTTAGTCTCTGATAACTGCTCAGGATTGCTACATTTAATGCAAAAGGCTTTAGGATTAACATGTTCATAAAAGAACTAAAGGCCCTTTAATTCCTACTCAGAATTTCTAATTGATGCTAAGGTTAGTCTTTGATAACTGCTCAGGATTGCTACACTTAGTGGCAAAGGCTCTTTGCTCAATTGCAATTTCTATTGGGACACTGTATATAAGTAGGGGTCAAATTCTTTACTATCAGAATAATATATGAGACAAAGATTATTAAAAGAGTACTGTTTGTCAAAAATCATGGAATTGTTTACAATTTGCAGTGTGTTAGGAAAAGTGCTCTAGACTGCAAGGGATCTCTGCAGACAAGCACAGATGTAAATATCTTGTTAATTTTCTGTACCTTGTTTGTAAGATGTAGGTGAATTGTTTAGAAAACTCATATGCTTTAAAACATTTTACAGAGTATTACAATTAGAATGAGAATTATATTTAATACAATTTGGCACAATATTAAAACAACATCTAGAAAATCACCAGCCAATTGTCCTACCGATCAAAGAAGTCACCGGCCAAATGTCCACCGGCCAATTGTCCGCCGGCCAATTGTCCCGGATTCACATACAACATTTATTGACTAAGCCGCCCCATTTTTCTAAAAACTGAAAACTTACAGTTATTGAAAGATTAGGATTATGAAAATGGGGTTTCATATGTACAATGCAGTATTTAATCTTTCAATAGAATTGACTGCAAAAAGAAGTGACTAACAATGAATGCATAATGCAATAGCAAGTTATCCCATGAGAAGCCATCCAGTAATCTGAATATTGTTTCATTATATTCATCTGTGGCTTCTTGAAATATGGAAGTATGGAAGGGCTTCCCATTGACCAGCACATGCACATAAGGTTTGTCTGTTTATTTATATTCACGATTGAATCACTTGTGAAATAATACTAAGAAACAATATACAATATACACTGTATTTACTTTCTCTGATGAAATCCAAACAATCCATCAATGTATGGTATTGTCTCCCAAAATAATCAATTCTGTAAGAGTGGGGTTTTTCATGCCCCCAGAAATTTGGAGGGATATATGGATGGATTTTCTAAAATCAGTGAGGTTTTCAATGGTGGTGTTTTTTATGGTGGGTTTTTTATATAAATCATGGAAAGTATTTACAACCACAGCAAAACACAGCAAACTTTATGCTAAAGAAACAGAGTTACGTGATAGTTTGCAGAGAAACAAAGTGCAATATTTGGCATCATAACAATGGATTCTAACATCCTATAATAGTTTGTTACTTCAACACAAACACAGCAAACATTTTGCTAAAGTAACAAATAATTTGTGAAATGCCATATAAATGTATATTTCAACACACTTTTATAGGGATCCGGCTGTACATTTAAAAGAAAAGTTACTAATGTTTGAAAAAAAACATCATCCTGTTGAGTCATTATCCAAAATGAAAGTAAGAATAGAACACTGTATTTTAGTACACAACAATAAAGATTTATCATTGCAAAGCAAATACTGATTTCGGTTTTCCAGAAATATCCATGAAGCCATGATGACAAAATCATACACACAATGATACCTTCATGTGGTATATGTTTAGCCTAACTTGAGGATAAAATTGAATTTGGTCCATCTGAGAATATTAAATTTGGATAACCATCAGCCAATCTTTTGAGATCCATTTGGGAATCAATTTTATCAAAAAATGGGATCATAATCAACAACAAATTTCCACGTTGTTGTTAACACAATCTCTGGTACATTTACATTTCATTACGTATGTCAATCTTGGAAGACTTTCTGAAAAGCTTGATTTAACTTAGTGTCATTAACATAATAAGGATATACTACATTTTGTTTCACTTGGGACTAAAGCAGCAACAACTGCTATGAAGTGATGAGAACCAGTATCTAAAATCTATTTATTTATTTACAATGCACAGCTCACATTGTTTGACAATATAAAAATGCTGATAATATAATTAAATATTTAATAAAATACCTTCATAATGATTAAATAGATGTCTTTTAGGTTAAAAAATGTTTCACATTCTCTTTTGCATTTACTGTTTTGTCTCATGTACAGACATCTACATTTTTCACCTAGGCAAACACTAAACCAAACGAAAAACTGGATATTGTTTTGTTTTTCATGACCTGGAAACCGGTTTTTGCATACACATATGATAGCATCACTAAGTTTAAATAAAACTTGGTTTTTAGACTGCAGACCTTTCAGTTCTTAAACACACCATGTTGGAGACCTGGCATTCGCCATGACTGTCACAAGCCATGATCACAAAATCATAGGTTGTGTCTGAGTCCAGTCCAAAGACTCTATGGTCCACACGACTACACAGAGGAATACTCTTCCAAATCTTGTCAACAGCTGCTTCTCTGTACAGTAAGTAGAAGCTGATTTCTTCCCCTTCCATCCTGTCCTCACAGGGACTGGGGCTGTGGATATGAATGGCTGAGCTATAGGTGCGGCACATAGGTTCCACAATTTCAGGCACTGATAGATACAAAATACATTACATATACAATGAGGCATACAGTTTAACCAATTAAAAAGGACTTAAGTATATGAAGAACTGTGAATTTATAAACTAAATTTTTTAATTGAATAATATATTGGGTTCTGTGATGGAATTTTCTACTGACATTTATCTTGATAGGTAGAAATTCTGGCAGAGAGGCGGTTATTTATAATCCTTTGACATTTGAAATAACAGGGTTTCAACTCTGTTGTATTCAATGTTAAGCAGAGGTTCCCCCTCCAGTCAACATCAACTGAGATTCTCTTGAGCAAGTTGTTAATACACAATGTAATAGACAATTTCTAAATGATTGACCTAGAAATGTATTACATATTACATTTTTAGAGCTGTGTGTTCCCACTATTTAAAACTGAAACAAGTAGAATGGGACAAAATGATACTTATACCATAGAACAGAATTTCCTCAGAGAGATATCTATCAATCACATATTGTACACAAAAACTTCAATAAGGCAATCAAAATAACATTTTATTCTGGATCAACAGAATTATTTCCTTGTTTCATTTACTGAGTAAGACATTCTGAATATAAGGAAATAATAAACTACACTGTTGCGTAAAATAATACAAAACGACATGCCAAAAGTTATTTATTAAAGCTGTTCATAGATTTCTACAATTCATAAATAACCTACAAATATGGATCAAAAAAATATATAAATGTTGAATGTCAGTGCTTATCATTAGTTCCATCAGAACAATAACAAACAAAAAAATATCAGTTATATTTCTCATGATGATTTAGTGTTACAAACATTTATTACTGAATAATTATTCCAATAAACTTATAACGTACCAAACACATGCTATATAACATTGGGTGTACTTTCGGTTTCCCTTTGTTACCTTTCAGTTTGGACTGGGTCTCCCTCAGTGTTATACACTGAATTGGCTGGGACACGTCACTGTCTCCTGCATTGTTATGTGCCCGTACACTAAACTTGTAGCAAGTGTCACTCAGGAGGTCATTATGAATCAGACACACTGCATTCAAGCTGGAGGGACCTCTACCATGCTTTCGTGGCTCTCCCGGAGTCTTAAATACCACCATGTGCTAAAATAAACAGTGAGAGACATATCAAGCCACTTGAAATATACACAATGTGAGACAACTTGTGTATGCTGTCACTGTGATGCTAAAATACTGATGTTGTCATAAAGTTTCAAATAACATCCAATGAAAATAAATTAAGAGAAAAAGAGTAACATCAAACAAGTAAAAATTTCAATAATATAAAATTCTGGCATCCATTTTTTATTGAAAATTAAAAAAAAAACCAGCAGCATCATCTAGGTTAAAATGAAATCACCTTACAGTTATTTTATATCAGTATCCAAGTTACTTTGGAGTGAATTTCTAGAGTGTTACATGTATATAAACACATTCTCAATTGGGTGCATTATCCCTGCCATAAATGGTTACTTTATTAAATCCTGATACCTTTACACCAAGATGTTCCTCATCCAGAGTGCTGTAATACACATGATACTCATCAATGACATCATACTCAGTCTGTGGGGAACACAACACCAGAACAACACTGTGGACTGATCGGGTGCATTTACTGACTTCAATAACAGGAGTACTGGGAACTGAATAAACAATACAATAAAACCACAATATAATTTTTTTTTCTCTTGAGAATATATAAAACTCCTTGATTCCTGATGTATTGTATCAAGATGGTACAAAGGTGTGATCAAGAAATACTACTATTACAGCTGAAATTAATGTGAAATTTTAATATAGGTTAATAAATGCTAAATTTTCTTCTGTCACACATTTATTTGAGATTTTTACAATTTATGTTTGCCACATGTAAACTCTGTTGATAACCAATGTTGATAACCAATGTGTAAGCTATGTTTTAAGAGCAGACTGGGTCCTTTCTTTGGAATACCAGGATTCAAACACAACATCCTTGTTTTACGAAAATCGGTAACAATACATATTCAAACTGAAACATAAATGAATACAAACCAGTAAGATATGAGATATCTTTGAGAATGGCCTTTTCTTTTCTCAGGTCTAAGACTTTATGATGTAATGCTGTATTTGTTGGAGAAGCAAGACATGAACCTGTGGCAGAAGCTAAAGCATTCTCACTCCTGCAAAAAGTCAATAAAACTTCTTACTTGATGGAAAAAAGTTAAGAATATGTGAAACCTACACAGTGACTGTGGATCAGTTTGCAAGAACTGAAATTTTTCTTTTGGGAAAAATGAAGATGATACGTACTATTTACTTATTTTCTGGAGGATTTCTGGAGGTTTCCTACTGAAATTAGCTTTACTGAGTAAATGCCATGAAAAGCGTAAATTCATAATTTATTAATCTATGGGTGGCCTTAAAACTAAGGTTATAAATCTTATTCATTGTATGCAAAGGTGATAATTTCACTACGATTTATAACTGAAAAACTTATTTTGGCAACAAAAATATCAATTTTTTCCATGGTGGTAGTTACATAGGGTCTATAAATAACCTTAAACATAACTTTACAGATGGTGTAGATCTCCCTGCAATATATGAAGGATTTCTACTTAACACTGTCAAAAACAGAATCCATGGGATGTGGAAATATGATAAAACATTAGCTTTATTTTGGTCTGTCAACCTAATTAACCCTTGTCCAACAGTTAAAGTATAATTTAAAATAGACAGAATTACCGTTCACTAACAGACTTGGCTAATTGCAAAAAAACCTCAGGTACACTTTCAGCCAATACATCCTTCGTATGGAGAATAATGCTCTCTATGTTACTTTTCTGGCCACCCATTTCTTGTATCTGATGTTCAAAACTTTCAGATTTAGCATTTTCCTCATAATCTAAATCAGACAGGAAAAATTCACGTTTTGCATTGACTTCATTCAACAAGGCATCACACTGCTCGTTTATCTGATTTCTTCTCTCCAAGCAACTATTCTGAAATTAATATTTTCACAAAAGAATTTTTTATTGTTATAAATTATGCAGTAATTTTAATTTGAAGTTCAAGCATAAATAAACCTAGCAAATCGGAGAACCTATGCAAATTGTATCCACTGGAAAGAAAACCCACCAAAGCCAGTGACCAGCTGTGCTAGCACCAAAGGCTCAGTGCAATCAAAAGTTCCGAGTCCATGATTTGCAACAGGATTACTTCAAATTCTATGAAATTCTACAGCTTGGTTTTACATCCCAAAACTCTAGGACCAATAATATATAAGCGAGCTGTATGCTTTTTTAAGTTTGGCTATCCTCGTTTGACCTTGAAGGAGTGGGCCAAGGTCAAATCTGACCACACCAGAAGATTACATGTCCATGTTTACTATAAGTGGATTCACATTGCAAACCTCTTGGAACAATAATAAAGGAGTTATAAGCACTTTTAAGTTTGGCTATCCTCATTTGACCTTGAAAGAAAGGCCCAAGGTCAAATCTGACCACATCAGAAGACTCCCAGCCCATGATTTCCTATTGGCTGGTTTCACATTCCAAATAAGACTAATAATAAGTGAGTTATAAGCACTTTTAAGTTTGGCTACCTTGTCTGACCTTGAAGGAGGGGCCCAAAGTCAAATCTGACCACATAAGCAGATTCTCAGTCCATGATTTCCTATAGGTTGGTTTCACATTGCAAACCTCTAGCACCAACAATAAGTAATCATAATCACTTTAAAGTTTGGCTTTCTTCATTTGACATTGAAGAAGGGACCCAAGGTCAAATCTGACCACTTCTGAAGATTCCCAGTCCATGATTTCCTATAGGTTGGTTTCACATGCCTAATATCTAGGACCAATAATAATGGAGATATAGGCACTTTTAAAGTCCGCTATGTGGGGTACTTTGGCACACTGTGGAGGACTTTGAAAGAAGAGCTTCAAGGTTAAATGTCTGCATTCTTGTAAAGGAAATATATATCTGTTATACACATCACCTATGACTATAATCAACCTTCTTGTTATGAGAACCAGTCAGTAAAAAAGGTAGATAATTTTCAAAGAAATGCCCAGGGCGACCATCTTGTTTTTCAAATGAGACTAATTTTAGTCACAGAAAAGCTTACTTCCCAATGAAGATATCCTGCAAATTTGGCGAAGCTAGCTGGTCTATTTTTCTGCTGAGAGGGTTAATGTTAGGCCCCAACTCGCAATCGGGAACATCTCACGATTGTCCTTGAACAAAATCAGGATCTTGAGTTGAGTCAAACATCTCAAGATTGTGCAGAATATCTAAAGTTTGGGTTGCACAAACTTAGGATCATTTCGATATAATACTCTACATGCAATATCTTGAATTTTCATTCGGTATAATGCCCCACATAATTTACGTTGAATTGTTTTTAGTTCTATTAACTGTTGTGCTGGAGGAAGCCCACAGAAGTCACTTCTAAAGGGTTTATTTGAAAGGATTGATTATATCCTACTGAACAAATTTGTTGAGTGGAAAGTTCTTTGATAATCTAATCAAAGGGTTTTGTAATGCTTCATGTGAACTTTCCCTGGATTATCAATTGCACTTGAATTGTTGGTGTGTTGAGCAATTTATATCTAACTCTACAAATACATTAACTAAAAAACTCTTTGATTATCTAATTAAAGGAACTTGTTTCTGTGATGTCTGACCTGAGCTTCCCATAGATTTTGAATTGCACTTCCGTAGCTATTGTGTGTTGTCAGATGTTTCCCTTTTGTAGGTTATCAATTGCACGTTTAAAACACATCACTGAATCCACATATTAGGTCCTCCTATTAACATATTCATGTGTGTGAATTGATATTTACTAGAACAATTATAATTGCAATATATACAGTTGCAATAATACAATTATTACAAGGGCAGGAAGGGCTACCAAATACCAACAAGGTCAGTCATTTTAATCAGCCAATCAGGTGTTGGGGGATTACACCTGATTAGCAAATCACAGCCATAGGATAAATATCTTAAGTTTGTGCAGCGCAATCTCAAGATGGGAATCCCATCTCGAGTTTGCCTCAACTCAAGATCTTGAGTTTGTTCCTCGATGTTCTATCTCGAGATGTTCCCAGTCGCGAGTTGGTGCTCAAACCTTAACATCGAAAATCTCTCTATGCACAGCGGCGTACAAAATGCTAAACCGTATCCACCAGAAGCATACAAATAGAATTACATAACAAATACTGTAATATAGGTAACTTGAAGTGGATAAAGTGCTTCATTCATAATACACGCATGTAAACCACACTTTAAAAGATTATAAGTTATTTATATCTGAACTCTTGTAAAGCTTTTGGTCCTATAATTATTTTATATGATTAAAGTTCTGCTTCTCTTACTGACAAATGGTTAATCCAAAAAGACTAAAGAAATTAATTAATTCACAGACTGACTATATATAACACCATAAATATGTATCAAAATTTGAAAGAAAACACTAATTTCTGATGTTTCAATGCAATAACTCGGAAAAGGTTTTTGAAAACAAAAACAGAGTGTCCTAATAAGCTTTAAAAGTCAAAAGTGTTAAAGTTTGAAGGAAGTTTGAAATATACCATTTGCACACAAACAGTGAGATAAACATCGCACAAAAGCAGTTAAAATGAGATATAATCAAAAAACACAAATCTGTAACTTTCTGATCCCAGTTTGACCCACAAAGGGAAGGCCAGGGGTAAATATTACAGGCTTTCTAGTTTCCCTGTGTATGATTTTTCTATCTCCTCCCAATACATACAAAAAACTGTAAAAACAATGTTTAAAAGATATAAAAGCCTAAAACACAAATCTTCATTTACTGATCCCATTTTCACTCTTAAGGAGGGCCAGAGGGTAAATTTGGCCAGCTATATAGAGTCCCTGTATAATTTTTCTTATTACCTCCCAATACATTCAAAACCTGTAAAAGCAATGATAAAGGAAGGGGGGGGGGGGGGGGGGAGGAGCCAAAACTCAAAATCTGCAATTTTATGACCCCAGTTAGACCTACAAGGGAGGGACAGTGAGTAAATCTGAGTGGATTTTTAGGCTCTCTGTATATGGTTTCCTATTTGTATCAGCAAGAAGATAAAAACAAGATAAAAATGAAAAATACAAAATCTGTGATTTTATGACCCTAGTTTGACCCATAAGGGGGGCATGGGGGAAAGGCTAACCATGATTCTAGACTACTTGCATATGGTTTCCTACTACCTCCCAATACATTCAAAACCTCCAAAAACAATAATAAACAGATAAAAGCCAAAAACACAAAATTTGCAATTTTATGATCCCAGACTGACCAATTAGGGGGAGCCAACACATGCAAAACCTCTAAAAGTAATAATAAAAGAAATATAAGCCCAAAACAGAAATTTCTGCAATTTTATCACCCCAGTTTGACCCAAAGGGAAGGGGGGGGGGCAGGAGATAAATCTGACTGCCTTTCTAGAATCCCTACCTATGGTTTCCTATTACCTCCCAATACATTTAAACCCTCCATATAAGCAATAATAAAGGAGATAAAAGGCAACAATACAAAATGTGTGATTTTATGACCCCAGTTTGAACCATTAGGGGTGGGGGAGGGGGCAGGGGGTAAATTTGATTACTTTTTCAGACTGACTCTCAACTCAAATGCAAAAACAAATAAGCACTCTTTTCAAAGGATGCTTAATTATGTTATACACATAATACATTGGTTTTACACAAGTTACTTGGTAGAAATCTAATTCTATACAAAGAAGTGTTACCTGAAAAAGACTCTGTTTGTTTTCTATGCCACAGATATGGTTATAAAAAGATTCTTGTGCAGTTTCTAGTTTATACAGATTCCGCTGAAGCTTGGTCTGAAACAAAATAATCTTTCAATCATAGGATTTAATATAACATAAGTTATGATACTCTCTTGCGATTTTATACAAAAAGGAATGTTTTTATCTTTAAAAAATCATAATAACATTATATTCCATTCTGTACTTTTATGGCGCTTAATCTCTGCCAGGCAGACTCTAAGACGCAACACAAAAATCAAATTTAAAAAAATCATCTGTCCATAGCCGTTGCCAAGTCCAGTACCATGGAGACGCCAGATAGAGTGTATGCTAAGTTAGGAATGCCTTTTTGAAGAGATACGACTTTAACCTTTTTCTGAAAAAGGCAAGAGTTGAGGCAGGTGGGCCCCATCAGGCAAATCATTCCAAACCATGGGAGCATCAAAAGCAAAGCTGTGGCCAAAGTGTTTTTTGAATTATGTACAGATGCATAGAATTGAGGACCCTCCATGAACTTTTTATCTGGACGGTTGTATCTTGTACTATATCTTCCACAATGAGTACACAAAGAGAACCAAAGTAACTGGTATGACCACTGTGAAGAAACTTGTAAACTAGAGAGGCAGTATTGAAGATTCAGCGAAATTCAACAGGGAGCCAATGAAGTCGTTTGAGAATAAGAAATGCCTGTGTGTATTTGTTACAGTTTGTGACAATCCTTACAAAGTGTGTTTTGAATACACTGCAGTATGCGCATTTTGAGACTGGACAGACACCTGAAGAGAGAGAGTTGCAGTAATCAAGATGACTTAACTCACTAAAGCATTAGCCATCAGGATAGCAGCCTCATCAGTCAAGTACTGTCTAACCTGGCTGAGTCAGGTCATTTGAATGAAGCATGTCTTACAACTATTGTGGACATGATCAGCAAAGGAGAAATTAGCATCAAACGAGACACCAAGGTTCTTTACAACAACTGCTGGATGGATGAAATTACCAAATATCCTAACTGGGAGATAGGGATATAATTTCTTGAGTTGAGCATGGGATCCAAAGATGAAAAACTCTGTTTTGTCAGGGTTTAATTTGAGCATGCTTAACAACATCGATTCTTGAACATCCAAAAGACATGAATTCAGTTTGTCAAAAGCCAGGGCTGCATTTTTGTGAGACATATGAATAAACAACTGGGTGTCACCTGCATAAAAATGGAATTTAATGTCAGGGTGCATTCCAATAACCTTACTCAAAGGAGTGGTATATAAGGAGAACAGCAGAGGACCAAGGACTGAGCCTTGTGGTACTCCAAACAGCAGCTCACGCAATTCAGAGAGAGGGTCGACCCAGTTTTGTTTAGAATTGGTGGCTGAGTCAAGAACATGCCGCACACACCAAACCATGACTCAAGACAATTAAGAAGAGTAATGTGGTGAATTGTGTCGAACGCAGCCAATGCAGTATACTTGTTTCAATGTGTTTAATACACCAAATTGGTAAACTGTTTATATTCTAAATGTTGACAAATGTGAGTTTCTGATGTCATAAAATTATTCAGAATCTTATTGCTATGCACTTTCGACCATACCTATGCAGTATATAATATACAAAGGTGGCCAAAGTAAAGGACAGGCAACACCACCTGTGAACCAGATGTGCCATTTAACTTAATAAAATCACAAAATATTTCATCTGTGATTGTATCCATTAAACTTGAATAAGACAGCCATTTTAATTTTTTTACCACAAATAAAAATGTTTGACTACACAAATCTCGAAAAAAAGAAATGTAGCTAAATATGCAACATCAGTAATAAAATAAATATATTTCTTTTCAGATACAGTACAAAAGTCATACACACAAATTCAAAGAAAAGCAGAATTTATAAAGATTCATGAGAAGATAGCTTAAACTTCTCACATTATAAAGCTGAGTTGCCTGGTCAATGCTCAAAATTCTGTGAGCTGGATGTGAAGAAGAATCATCAGCACATAAAACACACCCCAAAGCTTGGCAGTCTGCACAGAATATGTTAACTTTGACACTATGCTGTGGACAGAGTAATTCCTTCTTTTTCGGACGTTCAATCCTGAAGTTAGGAAAAACAAAATGTACAACTTGATACATCCTGTTATTTGAAAGATACATCAATTACATATAAACATAATATCGTACTAGCTGAACCTCCAAGCATGACAGATTAAAATTTGAAGAAGTATGAAGTATCCAACAGCATGAAGCATTAATTTAGCACTGTGAATAATTTCATTTCAAGTTTTAGATAATTAGAAGTATACCATATAAAAATAGGAATGAGGTTGAAATGCCAGGTGTATTATATCCTCATATCTAAACATAAGGGTTTACATCCAAAGTGTTAAACTGTGCACAGTATTAGACGTCAATGTTTATAAGTCTCAAATCTATTGTGAAGAACAACTCCGAGACAAACTATTGCATGTAGTGATTTAAATATCAACTGTTGATTAATTTTAAGATTTTAAACTTCAAAAGGGCATTTATTTCCCCGAGTTTTAGAATATTTGACCAAATAGAGAATGTATGACAAATGAATGCAAGCACAGGCTACACTATATAATCACAAACTTTGCAGGATAGTGGGAGATAATATTTTGAGTTAATTAAATAATCCCACCATTCTGTTATCATGGAGTTAGATAAAAATATGCATACACTGTTTAATTGGTTTCAACAGATAATTACATAAGTTAGCTGGCATATGAATGATTTGGATACAGTGTATGAAAGCTGCCTGTGTTGGGAATAATTCATGTCACTGACTCACCTGGTGGGGATAACTAATTTATGCTGGATAAAAGGATTTCTTTGTGGATGAGATATTTGTAAACATTTCTCACAGTAAGAAGCATTGCAGTCAAGACATGACTTTTTGGCCTGTGTTTAGAAAATTAAAAGTACACATAAATAAAGAAAAAATAACTACAGGGATAATTACAAATGAAAAAATGAACTTAACTTATAAAAGTAACATGGAACTCCACTGTTGCAGTGACATATAACAGTAAAAGAATATTACATACATTGCACAAGATTATTTATTACTTTAAATGATTGCTCTTTTTGTCTTTTAACATAAAATCACTTTATAACAATCGATAGAATCTTCTAATTTTGATCAAGTTAAAGAACAATAAACATAAAAAAGCCAGCCTTGGCAGGCAACAACCCCAGCCCACAGGTACAACTAAATGGGTAATAAAACTGAGATTTGGGAAATTCTAAGTAGTAGTTTAAAACTGAAAAGTATTAAAAGCACTGCCATGGCAACAGCTGTTTTCAGATATCCCACGAAACCTTAACAACTCTAGATACTCTTGGGATAAACATACCCGGTATCCTCAAAATTTGTTGTAAATCCATGGCATGGGTTTAGGCTGTGGAACACCCACAAAATTTAAGACCCAAAATCTTAAAAGCATTGCCATGGCAACAGCTGTTATCAGATACCCCCAACACCTAATCAGCTCCAGATCTTCTTGGGGTCAACATATAGTGAGAATTTGGTGAAAATCTATTCATGGGTTTAGGCTGTGAAACACCCATAAACTTTATGCCCACTGCCAATGGTTGGATCATGGTGCAGGGACAACTATAACTAGTTTCAATATTTAATTGTGCTCTTGAAGTGTCATGGGAATAATTCTGAATACAATTATTAAAATTTACAATAATTTTTTTTGTTATTGTGAACATATATCTGTGCATAAAACATATTTACTGATCTTTTCAACACTTTACTTTCAAAAATTAAACATAAACTTCAAAAATCAAACCTTATTTGGATTTCCCTCACAAAGCTGACATGGTATATCTTCGGGACCACATATGTCTTGTTCAGGAACTGTTACAGGTGTATCTGGAGGATTATGGTATCTTGATATGAAAACATAAACTATAGAAATCCAGCATTTTAATAGAAGGAAACTGCATCATAGAATGCCGTTTACATAGTTGACCAAAATGAATGATTAAAGCTAATCTATTTTTTTTTTTTTAAATTCATTCAATCAACTTTATTTTTGTATCTTTTCACCACTTAATTTAATAATATATTCCCCATGGTATACATATTTTTCATTATCTTTTGTATAATATGCATGCAAATCATAACTAATATTACTTACTTTCAACAATAAGTCATACTCATCACTTTTGTCTTTACTTCAGCTGTTTAGATAATTTATTGTTTAAAATGCTGTGTAATGTAAATAGACTGTAATGTTTACAGAACACAAACTCCATTCTGGATAAAAAATCATTAAATACTCTTTAATGACTTTATTCTGACAAATAAACCCCTAATAAAATAAGACAAGAAAGATGGTTTTTAAAGCTAATTAAATATAACAATTAGTCTGCATATTGAAAATATATATCTCAATAAAACTGAGGATAGGCTTACACTTATATATTTATTTGTTTTAGATGCAACTTGTGTGTTCAAATTGCTTTTGTCGCAACTCACCTGTAATTTCTTTTGCAAATATGGTGCATTTAGAAATTGCAAAAAAATATATGTTAAGTAAATATGTGAAATCAGTAAATACGTGTATTTACTGAAAATTTAAGTAAATACGCATATTTACTGATTTGGTCAGTAAATACGTGTATTCCCTAAAATTTTCAGTAAATACCTGTATTTACTGATTTATGACCTGGTTTGACTTTTAGTAAATATGTGAAATGAAACTTTGATGTTCAGTGGTTGTAACTATATAGTATGAAATGGTAAACCATACTGTACATTAGTTTGTGACATTTTACTCTATATAATATTACATGGTAAACCAAACTGTGAATTATATTGGATCATTTTACTCTATTATGATGACTATTAGAACATACTAAGCATACTTCATTTTCCCGTTCATTACATGCAAATATGTTGAAAAAATAGCACTGGCTTTTAAATATTTATTTTAAAATACCTTAGCTATGTGTTTCTGAAGATAATTTCAGTTAAGCTAATCCTTGTCAACATAATATATATATTTATATATTTATTCATTTATTTAAGTGACAAGTATAATACCAGTAACAATATATTATAATACATGATCATATATACCCAGCCCTGTTGGGCTTATTAGTCACTATAAATACAACATATTTAACAAGTGTTGGAAATATAACCTTTCAGCATCTATTTTTGGAAAATTTTGTTATTTCTTGCATTCCACATTTCGTAAATAAATGAAACCATTACTTTCAAATCTGAATGACACAAAACTTCAATAAATTGCTCCATATAATTTTTACCAACATCTATATTTAATTTACTAAAATAATAAAATCTTATGTTATTCAAGTTTGGACATAAACATATGAAATGTATTTCATCTTCCACATTACAATGACACAATTTACACACTCTTTCAGTTAACTTTTTCCTTACATACCGACCTGACTCAATCTCAAGGGGCAAGATTCCTACTCTCAACTGACTTATCAGCGATCGTTTACCTTTTGATAGATTTGAGGTTACATATGGTTCAGCAGATATACTATGTTTAAAAAAGCTATATGACCGTAATTTTGGTTTAGATGGAATTTTGGTACTCCATTCTAAGTTCATTAAATCTTGTAATCTATGCTGTGCCTCAGTTATATTAACCTCTTCACAATTATCAAAATGATTAGTAAGGTTGATGGTCTCTAACACTGTAAGTATATTAAATTCCCATGTATCTGGTATAAAATTTTGAAGACTCCATTCAAAAATTCTCTTTGTTAAGTTGTTCCCATCCAGCTTACACATATTGTTCCAGAACCTTATCATCGATAAATAGTATCTATACTTTGGTAGTTCCCAACCCATGTCAGCCTGATATGCAAGCACAGGAGCATTTCGGTGTAACCCTAGAAAAAATCTGATTGCTCTATTATGAATTTTCTCACTGTTTTGATAGTTGTTAAAAGACCAAACATTGGAACAATAGTCCAATATTGGCCAAACACAACTATTGTACAATTTTGTAAATGTATTGTAGCTCAGGTCTTTATATGTTTTAAATTTCCCAATTATTTTACAAAGTGCTCTCCCCGCTGAATCAGCAAATGTTTCGGAGCATTCTTTAAAATTTAAGTGTTCATCCAGAATAACCCCCAAGTACTTGTACCTTGATCTTATTTTTACCTCAATTCCATTAACTGTAAAAACATAACGTGTCTGTGACCTATTTATTTTCCTAAAATGTACAATACCACATTTGTCAATATTCACAGAAATTCTCCATTGGTTACACCAGGTTGTTAAATAGTTTAACATTTTTTGTAATTTTTCCTCTGAGTCGGACAACAGGACCATGTCATCTGCATATAATAATATACATAAATGACTATCACCAAAATTGATACCTAGGTGTAACTTATTAAGCTCAATTGCCAAATCATTGATATAGATGTTAAACAATGTGGGAGATAGGGTATCACCCTGCCGCACTCCACAGTTGGAAATAAACCAATCTGTATAAAAATTTTTAATCCTTATGCTGTTGTAGGTATTAGTATACAATGACTTTATGGCCCAATATATATTACCACTTATGTTGTACTTCAACAATTTGTACAAAAGCAATGAACGGTCAATTCTATCAAAAGCTTTTTCAAAATCGATGAATGCTGCATATGTACATTTGTTCTGACTTATTCTCTGTCTGATGATAGTACTTATATTATATACATGCTGGTTGCATGATTTACCTTCCCTAAATCCATATTGTTCATCACAGATCAATTTCCTTGAGTTTAGATAGTTAATAATTCTTGCATTCAGAATACCAGTATAAATTTTACATGTAGTTGCCAATAGGCTGATCCCACGGTAAGACAGTGGTAAGTATGGGTCCTTTTCAGCCCCTTTTGGTATTGGATGAATTACTGCTTTTAGCCATATACTAGGTAGACAATGATTATGAAAACAATATTTGAACATTTTAAACAATGCATACAAAAATTATGTCAACATAATACATGCCACTTTAATAAACAAGATGCACTCAGAGAGAGCAAAACGCTCGACTCGATGTGACCAGTCTCACAAGTGTTATAAAGTATAACACACATCCACCATGGTGGCATTTCCAGAAATTCTGGAGGCTTCTTGGTATCCAAAATATTAACTGGATCTTTCCTAAACTGTAATCACTCCTTCCCATGGCTAGTCCCTTCCTACTTCAAATTTGACATCAAAATTTATTAATTACTTTTGAAGAAATATGAAGTAGAAACCTAAAATCATTAAAATACATTGAAATGGGACCTATGAAAATTCATGATTTTTTTGTATCCAAAATATGATCCATGTCTTTCCCAAAAATTAGTAATTTCTTCCTTTCACCAGGTCCTGCTCACAAATTTTTTAGAAAGATCTGTTCATTAGTTCTGGAGTAATCTAAACACCAAAAACAGGCAGACAAATAGACAAAAAAGCACACAACAAACATAAACTCCTGGTAGAGGTAAAAATATTGGTTAAAAGCCACTTCTTGGTCAAAATTACTCGGGGTAAATTTTTGTGATGGACTGTCAAGAAATTGAAACAAACAAAAAAAAAACAAAAAAAAAACAGAAATAAATAAACATGACAAATACACCACTTCCCTCTCAATTGTATTTATGTCAATTTCAAGACATAAATTTAATGAGAAGAAATATATCACAAGTATCACAAGCTAGGTTTTGTGACCTCACAATGACAATTGCATTGTGACATCATTAAGTGATGACATCATCAGACAGCAAAATATTGATTTTTTTTACTTATGCAATAAAGAAAATCAGATTTATCTGTATATGCCCAATTGAAAATTATTGTCCATCAAGTTGAACACTTTATCTTGGTTAAAGTTTTTTTTTTGAACAGCAAAATTTTAGATGCTGTGTTTTTTTTTCTTTTCTTTTTAAAAGACATTTAAAAAAAATGCTAAAAAAAAAAAAAAAAAATAATTTAGAATTGAGTGGTATTGAACCCCAACCATGAGATTACAAGTTCTACACATTACACTCACAGCCACACAGGACACCTGATGAAGCAAGAATTCATGAGGAGGAAATCCTATCATGATACTGATTTTTGAAGACAAGTAGGTTTCACTGTATATGCCCAATTAAAAATTAAAAAACCTGTCTCCTGACTTTAATTTTCAAACAAATTACACCAAATTTGGAAGATTCCGTCTGTACCCCATGAAATATCTACCCACCAAATTTGAGCTCGATTGATGTTATAGTTTTGAGTTATAAGGGCAAAACGGTGCACAGACAGACAGACAGAAACAAACTGATTACAATAACCCTCTCCTATCGTCGAGCGTTAACTAATAAATAACAAGATGCACTCAGAGAGAGCAAAACGCTCGACTCCATGTGACCAGTTCATCAAGTGATATAAAGTATTGTAAGGAAGACAATAAAATAAAACCAAACATGTAAATTAATCTTCATAGAAATATCAAGTAGAAAGCTAGTCATTTAAAATACATTGAAATGGGACCTCTGAAAAATCATGAATTTTTTGTATCCAAGTTAAGATCCTGATCTTTCTTTTATTAACTACATCCCCCCCCCCCCCACACACACACACAAAATAATAAATAAAATAAAATAAAACAAAATAAACAATAAGCACACAAAAACATTAAACTGCTGGTGGAGGTAAAAATATTGCTTAAAGGTCACTTGGTGAAAATCACACATGGTAATTTTTTGTGATGGACTGTCAAGGAATTGAAATAAAAAAAGAGAAAATAAAACAGAAATAATAATTAATAAAAATGATGAATATACCACCTCCCTCTTTATTATGTTTATTAAAATGAGAAGAAATATTTTTACTTAAAGACAGCAAGTATCACAAGCTAGGTTTGTGACCTCACAATGACAGTTGCATTGTGACATCACGGAGTAATGACATCATCAGAAAGCAAAATATTGATTTTTTTACCTATGGGATGAAGAGAAGCAGATTTTACTGTAAAAGCCCAATTAAAAATAAGAAAAACTCTCTCCTGGCTTTAATTTTCACACAAATTACACCAAATTTGGAAGAATCCGTCTGTTCCCCATAAAATACCTTCCCACCAAATTTGAGATTGATTGATGTTATAGTTTTTGAGTTATAAGGGCAAAACAGTGCACAGACAGAGAAGCAGAATTTTCACTGTAAAAGCCCAATTAAAAATAAAAAAAACTCTCTCCTGGCTTTAATTTTCACACAAATTACACCAAATTTGGAAGAATCCGTCTGTACCCCATAAAATACCTGCCCACCAAATTTGAGCTTGACTGGTGTTATAGTTTTTGAGTTATAAGAGCAAAACGGTGCAGACAGACAGCTAGCTAGACAGACAGACAGATGGACAGACAAAAACAAACTGATTACAATAACCCTCTCCTATCGTCGAGCGTTAATAATATCTTGTTTTCAAACAGCTACTAAGGACCTATGTCATCCCTACAAATGATTAAAGATCATTTAACTTTTCCTTATTTTTATGTGACTGATACATAAAAAGCATTTTTATTGGAAATAAATAAAAGTTTAAGAAATTAACTAAAATTTCAAAATTTTAACATATTTTAACTGTACTTTCATTCAGCAGAAATTTTACCTTATCATTTAAGACAACATGATTTACATCCAAACAAGTCTGCATGTATTCTTGAAGAATCTATTGTTAAACACAGATTATTAGTAAGTGGTTTCTTTACTTTATTTCAATTAAGGCTCAATATTTTGCCATTTTCTGGTAGATTTATGACTTTAATGTAAATACTGGCTAATAGATCAAAGAATTGTTGGTAGAAACAATGAAAAGGCCAGCTAGCCCCTAATTGGATTTCATCATAGTCTTTCAGAGGGACTTAATCTCTTTTAAAGCAGCTTTGGTTGTGGGTGTGGCTTCCTCTATTGAAGGGACAACATCAAAGGGAAGTTTTAGTCAACCCTAATTTTTTATCTAAATTATATTGGTGACCTTTGGAAAAGAAATACATTGTTAAAATACACTGCTAAAACTACACTGAAATTCAGTTCTTGAACAAGAAATATATCTTAATCTTATTACCTTGCTTGTTGTTCCTTATACATAAAGTATCATAATTTGATAAATACATGGATATTTAAATTTATAAACTTGTCTATTTACATTACAATTTATTTTTAAATGAAAAAAAAACAACATTACAAGTTTTTATCACATATAACATGCAAATGCTTTTGAAATCATAAAGTGATGTTAAATAGTTATCCCAGTGCTGGATTGTAAACAAGTATCAAACTTTGAATATGACAAAGCCATTTAAAGTTTGACATAACTATTGATATGAAGACAAGTCACATAGCAGATAACACCCAACTATTTAAGATATAAAGTCTTCACGATGACTTTAGAAAATACATGTATTTACTGGACCTAAAAAAATCAGTAAATACGTGTATTTACTGAAATTTTCAGGGATTACGCGTATTTACTGAGCAAATCAGTAAATATGCGTATTTACTATTTACTGATTTCGCATATTAACTGTAACATATACATGTACATCCGAGGACGCTGGATCCAGCAGTGTTCATATATTTTTGTGTCACGTCAGTACTAAACTCAAACTGTCACTCACCCAATGTGTTGTAAAATGGAAATACACATTCTGTTCAAATATTTATAATACTTCCAGTTTAATTTTCCCCATCATTACCTCCGCCAAGGAGGTTATGCTTCAGTGAGTTGGTTTGCGCATTTGTTTGTTTGTTTGTGAACAAGATAACTCAAAAAGTTATGGACAGATTTTGCTGAAATTTTCAGGATATGTCTGCAAAGGTAAAAGGAAGAAATGATTAAATTTTGGGAGTGATCCGGATCACTATCTGGATCTTCTGGATCCATGAAATGTAATTTTTAAAGACAGATAACTCAAACCTAAATGGGACAAGGAACAACTGATTCAATTTTGGGAGTGATCTGGATCACTGTACATCTGGATGCATGAAAAATAAATTGGGAGTGATCCGGATCACTATCAGCAAAAATATGATATAGAGGGGGGAAAAGGAATATCAGTGCTAATGGTAGGTTTTGAAAGTCCAGAAATTGAGCTCCTGTGGCAGAGGTCTGCGCTCTCCGAGTGCTCTTGTTTGTGTATCTTCTGTTGATTTATACATGTACCTATCTGACAGATTTGGACAAAAGTAGAGAGTAAAACCAGCAGTTGAGAAAACAATGTTGCTCATGAATATTCATGAGTTGGATTTGCAAGTCATTCCATGAATCTGAAGTACTACATATAATATTGCACTTTCTACGAACATCATTCATTAGTCCTTTAATTCAATTGGTTATTTATTCTCAATGAAAAGTATCTGCAGTCTTATTTCTCAGTTTTCAGATTATAAAAAACGCAAATAAAAAAGCTAATATAGAAAATCTAAGAAAAATATAAAGAAGCTAAGAGAGATATATCTTGACTTTTGAGCTTATAACTGACCCCTTGGCATGAACTCTCACACTAAAAACTTCGAAAAATCTCCACTAACTTGACAAAAGTCCTTAACAAAAGTTATCTGTGAGAAAATTATGTACTTTTGAAAAAAGTACAAACTTGAGCCTTCAAAAATACTAGACAGTGAGCCACACTTTTGTGAACTTGGAGAGATAATAATATGTATATTGATTTATTCAGCAACTCACTGTTTGTGAATGTATGTGTCTAAAAGCCAGGTCACACTGTGGCGACTTTTAGTGGCGAATATGCACGATCCTTAAGTTCTTCCCTGTTGGTAGCAAATTCTTGGTCCATCTTCACTGTTCTCCACCATTCTCCATGGATCGTCATCTAGCTACGACAGTTTCAAACTGTTCAAAACTATCGCCGGTATTCGCCGATTCGTGGCCGTTTTTTAGTTCGCCATTAGAATTCACCACTATTGGTAGCAGATTCTTCTACATCATAGCTCTGTGGTAGGACATTCTCCAGCAAATTGTACTACCTTCTTGTTCTCAGTAAATTCGCCAGATATTTTTCCTTGTTCTCAACTGCCTCTTCCTTTGTCGTAGAAGATTCTTCATGTATCACATTCATTCTCCCCTACTTGTAGCTGATTCGTGGGTAAATTCGCCAGATATCTTCACCAGTTCGTAGGGTATTCTTTGTATATTCTTGCTTTGTCTCAGGACATTCGAAAGGCATCGTAGAACATCGTAGAGGGGTCGTAGAAGTATGAAGATATTTTATCACGTGACTACACTTTCCCGCTTTTTTTTGGCAAATTCTGGCGAATTTGAAATCACCTCTGTTCTTCTATATTCGCAGATATCATCGTAGCACCCTCGCCACTGTGTGACCTGAGCATTAGTGATTGGCATTACCCATGTCAAAATGTGATGGACAGATGTGCAGTTAAGCTGAGGGGATGCAAAAACAGGCCAATATTAATTTATGTGTTTGGCTGTATGTTAGGCTTCCTTGCAATATTTTGTTTACAGAAATGATCAAGTATTTGGAGTAGCAGTTGCCTATAACATCTACAAAACTCTGTGTTCTGAGCTCTGACTCCACCCTCCTTTGCTCTGACTTCAATGCTGTCATAATGTCCTCTTCAATAATTGCAAACAAGAATATTCTTTTTAATATTCTTTTTTTGTGTCTTCTTGATTCTAGGTTCTTATAAATTAAAGTCCTGCTAATTTTGTGGATATAAAAGCATCTACTTATACTTTATGAAGGATAAAAGAATTCCTTCATTTTTATATTTTTATGACAGCTTTTTAAATTACTTTAAAATATAACATTTTTATGTGAAGTGCACCTTTAAAGAATCATTTTTATAGGAATAATTACTTTTAGGTTTTAATAATTATTTTCAGACCAATTATATCCATGGATCAAACAATTACTCCAAGTAAATATTGCTCCTCTAACTTTGGAGCAAATATAATAATCTTTCAAAATAGAGAATTTTTATTTTGTACAAGAAAATTTTTTTAAATTAGTTAAAAAACCTCTCATTTTCATAAGAAACTTTGTGAAGAGGACCCTATAAAACCTAATGCATAGCAAAGGATTTTTTAATAGTAAAGATATATTATAAACATTTCTTGGGGTCAGGATTTCAATATTTATCGAAATGTAGTAGTACACACTTATTAAGTGTCAGACAAAAATTTGACAGGGGAAGTTGGAGGAGGAGCAACATTTACATGGTGGTTGTTTGTGGTTAAACAAATGAGCAATAATAGTCGCCTGCAACATCCATGAAACGCCGTGCTCCATGCTCCACGCTCCGACCTAATTTCCTCTGACTTCATTTGCTCCGACTTCAAATTATTCATAAAGTGCACTTCCAATAATTTACAACAAGAATATTCTTTAAAGCTATACTTATTTCTGTTCCCCTTTTCATGGTTTTGCTCATTAATTATTCTATAGCATTGAAAAAAGGTAAATCTAAGTCTCTTATAGCATTTTCAAGCTAATAATATGTCAAATGTGGGATTAAAGCTGTAGGAGACTGTTGGAGAAGGAGCAATATTTTAAAAGTCTATTCTTGTTTATAAATATTTTAAGATGACATTATGATCTCTTTGTGGTGTTAGATTTGCCTGTTTCTGCTGTACTACGCTAAAAATAAAGACAAATGTATAATCATTTCCTGAAGTGAAAATATTCCATATTTACTGGAGCATGATAGTGAATAACATGAAGTGTCAACAAGAAATAGTAGGGGAGGAGGAGAAATATTTACATGCAGCGTGTTTATTGTTGATTTAGGAGGCAGGGGAAGGTTGGAGAAGGAGCAATACATTTACATGGAGCAGTTGTGTTATCTATGGGATAAATTTCCTCCATGACACATTTGCTCCTCCTCTGACTTGATTTTCTCTGACCTCATTGAGACTGCAATATTGCTCGATTTTGAATATCCCTTTACTTTAATATTTATTTTATATAATTAATCCAAGATAACTATAAGGAGCATTTATATTTAAAACAAAGGAAGTACTAAATTTCTGTCATTTACAGTTATGTTGAGGTCAGAAAAAATTAAGTCAGTGGAGGAGCATAGCTTTCATGGAGCAAATTTTGATCCATGGACCATAAAATGCACCATGGAAATTTTTTCACTCCTTCTCCAACCTCACTATGCCTTCTTTATTCAACTATAAAAAAGCTTCATGTATATATATTGCTAACTCTCAAACCTTTTCCTGCCACTTTTATCTTAAGTCTTGACTGTTTATAATGGTGCTCTAATGCTTACTAAGCATATATAGGTCAAATCTGGCACCCCACAAAAAAATCAAGCATTCATAATGTTCTCTTAAATAGTTATGAAAAGAAGAGATCCTGAAAATCCTTTGTTATGCACTAACTTTTACAGGGTCCTCTTCACAAAGGTTTATACCATGATAAGATGATCTTTCATTAATTTACAAAAGTTATCATTGTAAAAAATAATAAATCTTTATTTTGATGGATTATTATATTTGCTCCGAAGCTAGAGGAGCAGTATTTACATGGATCATTTGTTTGATCCATGGTTATAATTTGTCTGAAAATAATTATTAAACCTTGAAAAAAAAATTATCCCTACGATAATAATTCTTCAAAGGTACACTTCACTTAGAACAAGGCCACTGCTGCAGTGGTTATCTCCCACCTTAGAATCAGTAGCAATGGAGAACTAAATGAGATATAAGGCCTTTGTAGTAAGATAACCGCACGTGACATTGAAGAAGGGGTCAAAAGTAAAAGTGAGCAATTGGAAAAGAGTCTCAGGCCTTTACTTCCTTTAAGTTGTTTTCACATTTGGAACCCCTAGTAGGGAGATAAGGGAGATATAAGGCCTTTTTAATAGGATAATCCCATTTAACATGTGATAAGACGGCCATTTTGTTTTTGAAACTAGGCCAAATTACTATCAACCTAACTTTCCTAGCCATATATATTTTGCACATATTTGATGAACCTGGCTGCAATATTTCAAGTTTTAGAGCATCTTAATGATTTTTAAATAATTGGTTATGGCTGCCATTTTGTTTTTCAAAATAAGGCCAAAATTTTTCTCAGGCAAAACATTTGAAGGCCAGGAATTTTGATGGTCTGTCTTTATATTCTGAAGCCATAGCACCAATAATAAGGGTGAAATAAGGACATTTTAGTGTGATGACCCCATTTAACCTTGAAGCAGGGGTCAAAGGACAAATTCCCAGGCCATGACTTCCTACAAGTTAATTTCACATTCTGAACCTCTAAGAGCAATATTAGGGGAGATATAAGGCGTTTTTAGTAGAATAACCCCACTTGACATTAAACATGTGATATGGCAGCCATTTTCCTTTTAGAACTAGGTCAAAATTGCTATCAGGCTAGCTATTCTAGCCATATATCTTTTGTGCAAATTTGATGAAGCTAGCTGGAATATTTCGAGATTTAGAACAACTTTATGATTTTTAAACAATTGGCTATAGCAGCCATTTTGTTTTTCAAAATCGGGCCAAATTTTGGAGAGACAGGTTTTAGTAGTCATAAACATTCCCTCCAAATTTGATGAAGATATCTTTATCATTGAATGAGATATTAAGGTTTATGCTAAAACCTGACAAACGGACGCACGGATGGATGCACAAACAGACACATATACATACAGACATACAATCTCTCAACCACGGCCTTTGCTTTTCTGCTTTTCATGGTCTGTCTTTACAATCTGAAGGCACCGCTAATAATGGAGGAATAAGGGCGTTTTAGAGTGACGACCTCATTCAACCTTAAAGCAGGGGTCAAGGGTCAAATTTAACACCTGGAAAAGATTCCCAGGCCATGACATTCTACAAGTTGTTTTCACATTCCGAACCTCTAGGAGCAATATTTGGGGAGATATAAGGCCTTTTTAATAGGATAACCCCGTTTGACATTAAACATGTGATATGGCAGCCATTTTGTTTTTTGAACTAGGCCAAAATTGCTATCAGGCTAGCTTTTCTAGCCATATAGCTCTTGTGCAAATTTGATGAAGCAAGCTGGAATATTTCAAGATTTAGAGCACCTTTACAATTTTCAAACAATTAGCTATGGCGGCCATTTTGCTTTTCAGAATGAGGCTAAAAATTTTTCAGAGACAGGTTTTCATAGCCATAAACATTCCCTGCAAGTTTGGTGAAGATAAATGAATAAATGAATGAGATATTAAGGTTTATGCAAAAACGTGATGAACGGTGCATGCATGGATGTACGTACGTACGTACGAAAGGCGTTTTATAATCTCCCGACCACGGCCTTTGGCCGCAGGTGGGAGATAATTATTACATTTTACAGCAATTTTGAAAAGCTTTTGTAAAATTTACATATCAAGGGATTGTTTTATCCTTCATAAAGTATCTGGTTGGAAATACAATGAAATATTAATTGCGAAATCAATCCAATATACAAGCACCAACATTCAGAATAAAATGGCATCAAAACTCATTCTTTCCTGTTGGAAAATTATGGAATGCATTAGATGATTTCTTTTAAACATGTTGATACACTATCCTCATTTAAGGCATTGTTGGTTGAAAGAAATATTTTTGTTGCTACTAAGCAGTTAAAATTAAGAGACAAGCAATCAGTGCCCGTGAACGGGCTCTGTGTCAGCTGACTGTGTGTTTTGAGTTTCAGAGTAGAAGTGACAAAAGAAAAGGAAAAGGTAACTGTTTGGGTTTAAAAAGTAGGTTAAAAACATATTCAAAGAAAATACTGCAAATGCAATAGTTTTTGAGTTACAACTGATTTATTCAACAGTGAGAATGTCAAAGTAGCTTTTGCTCAGCTATGCAATCAGTTAAAGGGCTGCAATTTTAATATGGTATATAGCTCAAGCAAAAAGCAGGTAAATAACATATTTAAAGAAATACTGTAAATGAAATAGTCTTGAAGTTACAACTGATTTACTCAACAGTGAGATCTTGAAAGTAGCTATTACCCAGCTAGGGATTGAGGTACAGGTCTGCAATTTTACTATGCTATAGCTGACCCAAAAATAGGTGAACAACATATTTAAACAAAATACTCTAAATGCAATACTTTTCAAGTTACAACTGATTTACTCAACAGTGATAACCTCAAAGTAGCTATTTCTCAGCTATGCATTGAGCTACAGGTCTGCAATTTTCCTATGTTATAGCTGACCCAAAAATAGGTGACCAACATATTTATACAAAATACTCTAAATGCAATAATTTTCCAGTTACAACTGATTTACTCAACAGTGAGAACCTCAAAGAAGCTATCGCTCAGCTAGGGAATGAGGTACAGGTCTGTCTTTACCATGTTGTAGCTCACCCAAAAGTAGGTGAACAACATATTTAAACAAAATTCTCTGAATGCAATATTTTTCAGGTTACAACTGATTTACTCAACAATGAAAACCTCAAAGTAGCTATTACTCAGCTATGCATTGAGCTACAGGTCTGCAATTTTGCTATGTTATTGCTGACCCAAAAATAGGTGACCAACATGTTTATACAAAATACTCTAAATGCAATAGTTTTCAAATTACAACTGATTTACTCAACAGTGAGAACCTCAAAGTAGCTATTACTCAGCTATACATTGAGCTACAGGTCTGCCATTTTACTTTGTTATAGCTGACCCAAAAATAGGTGAATAACTTATTTAAACAAAATACTCTAAATGCAATCGTTTTCAAGTTACAACTGAATTACTCAACAGTGAGAACCTGAAAGTAGCTATTGCTCAGCTAGGGAATGAGGTACAGGTCTGCAATTTTACAAAGCTATAGCTGACCCAAAAATAGGTGAACAAAATATTTAAACAAAATACTTTAAATGCAATACTTTTCAAGTTACAACTGATTTACTCAACAGTGATAACCTCACAAGTCAGCTGACATAAAAGTTGTTTTGTATTGGTGATAGATATTGGAATGTGATAAACTCAAAAATACAAATGAACTGTAGTCCTCTTAAAAAACATCTTGCACACAATTTACATGTTATAGAAAATTCAACTTGTGACTGTGGCCTTTCGGTACAAAACAATTTTCATTTTCTTTTGGATCGCAGACTATATACTCAACATAGGCAGTCAATGCTTAATAAGTCACATGTTTTACCGACAATAACCACTGATTTTCTTTTATATGGAGATTATCACTTGACTTTTGAACAGAACAAGGTAGTTTTTGAAGCAGTACAAGAATTTTTAAAGGAATCAGGGATGTTTTCATAGTTTTATATTAGCCACATGTCCACACCTTCATCATCATTATCATCTATTCATATTCTTTTGTAAATAGTTCTTCCTGCGAGAAGGCTTATTATAATCTTTGTTGCTTTTGCCTGATAGCGTCAATAAAATATTGTTTATGAAAAAAGTACAAGTAGATGCTTGCATATCCATGAAAATAAGCAGGACTCTAACTTAATGCATAATGAAAACTTTTAAAAGAATATTCCTGTTTGTAATTATTGAAGGGGACATTATGCCTGTTTTGAAGTCAGAGCAAATGAGGGCGGAGTTGGAGGTTGGAGCACAGAGTTTTGTAGATGTTATAGGCGACTGCTACTCTAAATGAGTCAGGGGGAGGCTGGAGAAGAAGCAATCTTTACATGGAGCATTTGTGCAATCCATGGGCTAAGTTTGCTCCACGACACATCTGCTCCTCCTCTAACTTCATTTCCTCTGACCTCATTGAAAGTGCAACATTCTTGGATTTTAAATAGCCCTTTGCCTAAAAATATTTATTTCTTTGTTAATAAAGGTTATTAAACATATTTGATATGGTCAATAATATCATGCCCTTTTATCATAAAACCCAGTCCAATTGAGGTCACATGAAATTAAGTCAGAGGAGCAGCACATATTTCATTGAGCAAATTTTAATCATTGGACCATAGAGTGTGCCATACTTACAATTCTATTCCAGGAAATGTTTATAAAAATACATCTTTACTTCTGGCTTACTAAAGTACATATGTAGTAAGTCTAATCTGATTTCACAAAACAGTCAAACATTTATAATGTCCTCTTAAATAATTGTGAACAAGGAGAGACTTTTAATTTTTTTAGCTGCGGCATTTACAATGTTCTAAATATGAGGATGATTCCTACACTAAATAATATTTCTTTAATTTGAAGGCTTCATGACAGATTGATATGCTCCTCTGACTTTATGTTCTCTGTAAAAGTTGCAGCTAGAATAATATTGATGTACATAAAAAAATCAATGTAAATACAATTTATATAGTTTTTTAAAAACTACTTTTGTCATAAAATATCGGAAGAGGACATTGTGGTCAAGTTGAAGTTGGAGCAAATGAGGTTAGAGGAAATTAGGTCAGAGCATGGAGGACAGAGTTTCATGGATGTTATAGGTGACTGTTAGTGAGTACCTGACATGAAAATGTCTATTTAGTTGATTAACATTAATACTTTGAATTGCACACTTATATACGTATATATATCCTTTTAAAAACTCACAAAAAGTATGAAATAACAGTCACCTGTCAATGATATTTTCCAGCAATAAAACTCTTGGCAGATTATCAATCCCACCACTGACAAAAGAATTCTCTCTACAAACTGGGCATTTCACAAAATTTCCTTCAAACAACCTTTCTGCACAAGGTGCACGGCAGAGGACATGAGCACAAGGGAAGACAACTGGTGCTTGATAGAACTCCAAACATACAGGGCATCTAAGCTCACCCGCAATATCTTCCATCTTCAGTGTTTTTGATAGAACCTATTTCCTTACGTGACTGTAGAGAATCCTTTTTCACAAATATATCAAAACATACAGGTGTGTTATTCACATTTAATCAAAAAGTAATTATGCTGAGTATTTACATATATATCTGTTCTGCATTACTCAGATAAAGGTCAGCCTTGAAGATTCATGGTATATATTCACTGATGTTTAATTTTCTCAATTATGATTTTGTTATATGTAATTGCTTCTCTGCACCACAAGTTCTTGGCTTGTTGCAGTACACAGCTTTCACGTCTGCATCAAAACTGCGAAATAAAATTACATCTTCCAGATTTGCAACTGAACAAAGGGTGCATTATAAATACATGTATTTCTTGGCACATTACCTGGACAAGGGAAAAGAACTCAGGCAAAGTTAACTGATGAGTAATCGCAAGAAAAGAACGATCAATAAAGCTCTCCGTAGTACACCATACCAAACTTGCAGATCTGCCAATTTATTTTACGCGTCATAATAAACTTTTATGAAACAATGTCACTTTTGTAAGTTTATGTAAACAGAAAGATTAAACATTGAACTTTTTATTCTATCTCCAATATAAGTATAAATACTTGTTGTTCATGTAATATTAAAGGAAAATGTTTGCCGTGAATTAACGCGATTGATTGACAGCTGTCAAAATGGTTTTCTGTTTACATCCCGATAGAAATAGGCTTCAGGCGCTATTTGCACTACGAAGTTCAAGATTACACGGGATGCCTCAATTATAATTTTATGTAAGATTTTAAATTTTAATAATGAGACTATAGTATAATATATTTTAGAGAACATATTTTATATCTGTGGTTTATCCTTTACATTATTTATAAGCATTTCACTTCTTTGAATTTTATAATATTTTAAGTGGCATTGAGAACCAAAGAAACAATTATTGTTTTTATTGTTTTTTTTTTCTAATACTTTCCTTGAAGTAAAAGTTATAAATTATTGGATAATTATGCACAATAATAGTACAGTAACATGTTTTGCGTGATTTTTTTTATGTTATTTTATTAATTCTTACACAAGCATAAATAAGGTAATACCTGAGAGTTTGTATATGAATTTTGATCTTTTTATGGTTGCAATACCACATGAATTTATGCCAGACAATTCCATGACATTATAGAGATATCATAATTACCCATACAGAGAATCCATACATATTTCTGTTAAATCATTATACGGTGAACAAATAAGAGATTTTTATTACATTCATCTTCTATAAAATTTTAAATTATTAAAAGCTTGCACAATCCACATAATCTCAAAAGTTTGGGAAAAACTTTCATCTTTCAGGATTTAATGACTGAGTTATCCCCAAAAAATAATATTCATTTAAATATATTTCTCAGTAAACATTGAAAACATTTTGAAATGGCTTAAACATTTACAAGACAATTTTAAATCCTGTTTAAAGTTTTAAACCCTATCTTGGGTAACTGAACGTTCCCAAGTAAATATTTACATTGTAATGTTTAAAAAACATTTAATAAACATTCTCAAGACAAATGTTTGGCTGAAAACATTTATTCAACGTTTATAAATTAACTCAATAAACTGAGGTTTGACTGGAAACATTTTTTTAACATTTATAAAATAGCTCAAAAATAAAGATTATGGTGGAAATTAAAAAAAAATTAATAGCAACTGGTATCAAATTTTTTGACAACATTCTATCAAAAATGGTTCTTTTTTTGTACCCATATTTCTAGAATGCTTATTAAACATTTACCTTTAAATATTTGCAAAGATAGTGGTGAGCAATAATAGGAAATTTTTGAGGATTTTGTCAAAAATTACCCAGCATGCAACACCTTAAAATAAAATTGAATGTAGCATAATTTTTAAGCTAATCTTACAATTTCAGACATAAAAAGAATAATTTCAGTTGGGAGCAACCTAAAAATATGCTGAATTTGACGTCTGACTACAATTAATGTAATGTTAATTTGTAATGTTTTCTGATATTTGCCATTAAACACTTAATAATAGGCATTAATAAAATGTTTTGATAACTTTTGACTATAAATGGGTTTTGTCCCCCATATGTTTTAAGCGTCACCAAATATTTCCCTCCAAACATTTACATTTACAAATTATGAAGCATATCTTAAGTTTCAGTGCAATGGTTGCCAAGGGTAAGCTAAATCCACCTAATCTAAAGCTTGCTAATGGTCATTATGTGTGGAGTTAAACCTGGCCATCAATAAAATAGATCACTGTGAGGCCTAAAAAATGAAAATGCTTTATTGAATATATTTTCTTTCAAATTGAAAAATTCCAATGTACATACAGTATAAGATACATTAAACATAGGAAATTGTCCCTAGAGAAAATAAAATGTCTTACTTGGCTCAAAAGTTTAAATGTTCATATTCTCCTCTCACCTCTCAGATTAGAGTTTGAATCTTGGCCTGACCTCAAGTGGGAAAGCTGGTAGTTGCCTGCTGTTGGTTGGTAGTTTAAAGTCAAACTTTTTATTTTATGTTCAGTTCAACAATCAGGGTCATATTGGGACAGGCCAGCAGTATTTGCCACTTGTGAGGGTCAAACCCACACAGAGCCGACAGTCTCTGATTAGATTATTATTTTATGAAATGTGAAAAGTTATATATATACTCAAAAAGAAATAAATTTAATCTAAAGAAATAGTTTTTTTTTTAAAAAGGGGTATATGTTTACCATGTGAATATGTCAAGTCATCACCATCCATGGCAATGTCATCAACAACCAAGTGTCACAAGAATACACCTTCACATGAAGGAATGTATTATTGTTGTAATTATCTGGTGTATATCAATGATTGTGATGAAACTTTGATTAGGATTTTAGTAGTGGTGAATTTTGTACAATGTGGTGTTGAAAGTATTGGACTAAGGGATTTTATTATTTGGACTTTGGAGGGACCTTAAAGATCAAGCGGTTAACAAATTTGATTTGTTAACAGCATGCTATGTTATGCTTTTCATGCTGAGCAAAATATTCCTTACTGCAGAAATCAAATCATAAATTGCTCTATCACAAGGACACAAATACAACCCAGGCTATAGTAACTGACATACCTGTAACTAAAAGAAAAATTATGACTTAATGACAACCATTTATAAAAATCATTGAAGTTATTTAGTCTTCTTTTATTGGATTTACAATGGTAAATTATCTAGCTATCACCTCTTAATGATAGTTTTTTCCAACAATGTTACCAAATTATATATCGTGTGATTTGTAATGTGTATGTGTATAATTAAACCAAATTGATTTTCCCACATAGTAAACTATTTACAGCCAAAATGATCTCATACTTTTACATGATAAACTTTCACACAATTCTACATAAAATCACAACTTAATTTAGCTTAGAGATCATCAGGGAGCCGTGCCATAGCAAATACCACACACAATCACATTAGTTATAATTTTCATCAATAAATTAGATATAATATTTACAAAATACTGTGAATTAACAAAAATTCAATACAATCAATATTTAGGTTAAACTTTTTCAAAGGGAAAAGGTCCTCTATGAAGGTTAAACTTGTGTTTTCACGGTTATTGTCATATTGTGACAGTTTCTCAGCATTGTCATTTGTGGGACTCTGTACACACAGAGGCCACTGGCAAAATACTGAGGGCCTGTCCTAATTTGACCTTGGCCGTTTGGGATTTGTTTACGGGACGATTTGTTTAGGCCAAATGTGCCACGATTTTTTGTCGCATAGTTTACATCTGCGCCTGACTGCTATCATGAGTTTAGCAGTGTGCAGTTGACTTTTTCCACTGCAAAACGAAATTTAGTGTGTTTTATCCAAAACTATATTCGTGATCTACCCAGATATGCAAGATGGAGTTTTTATTGGGTGGGGTGGCAGCTTGTGGAGCAGGATTTTTCACCAACCCACTCGAAGTGGCCAAAACTAGACAACAGTTACAGGGCGAGCTCAGAGCTAGGGGGCAATATACTGTGCACTATAGAAATGTCCTGCATGCATTTTATACTGTTGGTAAAGTGGAGGGATTGGCTGCTTTACAAAAGGGTTTGGTTCCTGCCTTATGGTATCAATTTTTCATGAATGGCTGTAGACTTGGTGCTTACCAGTGGTTTACAAATCAAGGGTTGGTGCAAGATAAGAATGGGTGCACCTCATTTCCTAGATGTGTTCTGGCTGGAGCAGTATCTGGTTGCATCGGGGCATCAGTGGGGAGTCCTTTCTACATGGTAATTTTAAACACATTGCATATATATTTGACTTGCAAAGTAAATCAAATATATGATTGTGGGTGTGGCTGTGGCTTCAGGCTTGTCGTAAAAAAATTCAATTGGTATAGTGGAGGCAAGCCGCATACCACACCCATGTACATAGACGCCTACACTTGATGTTCTTACCATAGTGTTCCATACAAGTCAATTTTGTGTTCTTAAAACTTCACAAAATAAGTTTTTATAAAACCTCAATATAATTTTAACTATTAACTGTCCAATTGTTGTTTTTTTTTTGTTTTTTTTTTTTTAATTTCTGCAAAATATAAAATGAATATAAAGACTTTCTAAAATTTATGAAAGAAAAATATTCAATACTTAAACTGATCAATAAGTACAATATATTGTACAAAATTACATGTCAAAGCATCACTGTGGAGTTAGTGTGTCACATGATTGTTGCCTAATAAGTAGGTGATTCCCAGCTGCTGGATTGTTAAAATTTCTCCAGTATAATGATTATGTGTAGAAGACAGAGACATTCCATTACACATACACAAAAAAAATGTTTTGCCAAGGAGGTTATGTTTTTGCCTGGGTTTGTTTGTGAGTTTGCTTGTGCATTTGTGAACAAGATAACTCGAAACTTATGGACGGATTTTGATGAAATTTTCAGGATATGTCTGAAAAGGTAAAAGGAAGAAATGATTTAAATTTTGGGAGTGATCCAGATCACTATCTGGATCTTCTGGATCCATGAAATGTAATTTTTAAAGGAACAAGTGATTAGATTATGGGAGTGATCTGGATCATCTGGGTCCAGGCTTTTTTAAAGGAAGTTATAGCCAGGTAATTTTAGGGTGGATTTTGATGATAGTCCAGGAATTGAACTCCCTTGGCGGAGGTCTGCACTCTCTGAGTGCTCTTGTTTAATTTATTAACCTAGTTGTATTTGAAATTTACGCATAAATCACCAGTTATTGAGACTGTATACAAGAGTATTAATAACAAAACATTTTGTTAATATTCCATGGTGGGCTGAAAATTTAATTAAAAGTGAAGGATGAAATTTACAGTTAATAGTTATAAATTTCCCAAAACTCCAAATGTGCTTATGATTTTCTGTATATTTTTGTTGAAGGTAACCAAGGTTAAATTGATTGGTCTATATAATATTTAACCCTGTTCAGTCAAATCTCACAGGATTGGAAACATTTCATCTAGTTGGGATTTTCAGAAAGATAAGAAATTATGATATCTTGTTGAGCAGGTATTACTTCCACTGAAAAAGAAAACCTTTTCATTGGAATCTTCTTAAAGTGCTTTATGCGTTCAGTGTGGCACAAGATTATGACTCCCCTAGATTTCTAACTGGGGAGTCAGAACCTTATAAGGGTACTGGAGGGGTGGGGGGTGGGGGGTGGGTGGGTGTGTGTGTGAAATATTCTGACTACCTCAGTAAAATGCTGACTGTCCCTCCTTCCCCAGTCCCTAGCCACCCCTCTCTTCTCCCCCTTTCTCCCCTGTTTTCGTTTATATCCTGTGCTTCTATCAACAAAATTATTAAGTAATTTATGAACTTAAATTCCATGATATAACTATAATGCATAAAAGATCATTGCAAACATGATGAGATAATAAAGTTACAAATCACTGTAAATGGTATTACTTTGATAAATACTGTAAACAATAATTAAACATAAATTTGGGAATTTCTCACTCTCCATAAATTTGAAATCAATTTAAAATTGCTATAACATTCATATATTTATGGTTCAAGGCCTTGTTTCATATTCAAGAACTGTAAGGAAAGAAGACAGAGTTGGGTTTGAGAAAGTGCCAAATAAATTGGGATTAATAGAATGCATACTGACCCTTGGGATCAAATTATGAACTACCAGATATCTGTGGTAACCTGTTCCACCCATCTCAGACCTTACTTAGATTCCCTAGGAGTTTTGAACTGGACCTATTAGACTATAATGCTATTTCAATACAACTGAATAGATCACTGGTATGACATGATAGGTTTCTCAGAACCACCCTATTTGTCATTGAAGAACTGACAGGAGATGGCAGGCATGTAGCACCATTTCAAAGATGGAGCCAGTAATTCCTGACCTTTATGATTTTAACACAGTTGCTCATAAGAGCAATACGGTTATACATATTGGCAGAAGGACAGGTCTGGAGTGAGTGTCCACTTCTATAGAACTTACTGGCAATATAATATCAAACTGAAGATAGCAACTTTAGGGTTTTTGAATCTGAGTCACCAACTCTCTCAAAATATCAAACATGTTTTATATTCTCCCAAGGTTTCCAAAGCTTCACAATTTTGTTTCCTGATATATCTGACAGCTGAAACTCAAATTTGGCAAAATTGAGGGCCACAATTGGGAATATTAAAACATAGCTTAGTTAGTGAATGCTTTTGATGCTTTCAATCCAAGCAGCCATACTTGAATATTTCACATTTATATGTATAAGCTTTTGACAATGACTGAGGCAATTTATTTCAGATTATTTCAATTAACTGATCACTAGAATAGCTAGGGAATGTAAGAGAGTCGCCAAACTAACCCCAACTCAGTTGAGTAAATCATTGGTGCCAATTGAATAGGCAATCCGCTAATCCAAGTTGAATGGGGGATATAATTGTATCCCCGGACGAAAGTCGGGGATACTTAGGATTCAGTACGGTCACGCCGCCGCCGCCGCAGAGATTTCCTTTTGGACGTGATAACTTAAAAAATATTTTAGTTAGAACTTTCAAATTTGGTATGTGGGTATATATGGGCAATGCCACGAACGCTATTGTTTTGTGACCTTGACCTTCAATCTCAAGGTCACTGGTGGCCACTTAAAGGTCAGATTTTGGCCATTTTTGCACATTTTGGCCCAGTTCTCCGAGACAGAAAGTTAGATCATCCTATGGCTGGTATATATAATACATATATATGTCCTCTATAAGCATGCAGAAATTTGACCTTGAAGCTCTTCATTGAAGGTCATCCACTGACCGCCAAAGTACTTGACCGAGGGGCATTTTTGGCCTTTTTGGAGATATTTTCACACTAAACGCTGACTATATTGCATGGAAACTATTGAAAATGGCTTGGAGGTTGAGTACATGACGGAGTACCAGCATTCAGGCTGACCGGTTACAGATCTTCGTTGAAGGTCATCCACTGACCGCCAAAGTACCTGACCGAGGGTCATTTTGGGCCCTCTATTTGTTTGTTTGTTTGTAAACAAGATAACTAAAAAACTGACAGATGGATTTTGATAAAATTTTCAGGATATGTCCAAATTGGTAAAAGGAAGATGTGATTAAATTTTGGGAGTGATCCGGATCACTGTCTGGATCTTCTGGATCCATGAAATTTAATTTTTAAACACAGATAGCTCAAAAAGTTATGGGTGCATTTTGATGAAATTTTCAGGAGATGTCCTTATTGGGACGAGGAACAAGTGATTAGATTTTGGGAGTGATCCGGATCACTGTCTGGATCATCTGGATCCAGACTGCCAGATGTGTTTGTGTACAATATAGCTCAAAAACTTATGAACGGATTTTGATGAAATTTTCAGGATATGTCTGAAAAGGTAAAAAGATGAAATGGTTGAATTTTAGAAGTGATCCGGATCACTATATGGATCTTCTGGATCCATGAAATGTAATTTTTAAAGACAGATACCTCAAAAAGTTATGGATGGATTGTGATGACATTTTCAGCAAATGGCCTAAATGGTGCGAGGAACAAGTGATTAGATTTGGGGAGTGATCTGGATCACTGTCTGGATCATCTGGATCCAGGTTGCAGATGTGTTTGTGTACATTGTAGCTAAAAAACTTATGGACGGATTTTGATGAAATTTTCAGGATATGTCTGAAAAGGTAAAAGGATGAAATGGCTGAATTTTGGAAGTGATCCGGATCACTATATGGATCTTCTGGATCCATGAAATGTAATAAGACAGATACCTCAAAAAGTTATGGATGGATTGTGATGACATTTTCAGCAAATGACCTAAATGGTGCGAGGAACAAGTGATTAGATTGGGGGAGTGATCTGGATCACTGTCTGGATCATCTGGATCCAAGTTGCCAGATGTGTTTGTGTACATTGTAGCAAAAAACTTATGGACAGATTTTGATGAAATTTTCAGGATATGTCTGAAAAGGTAAAAGGATGAAATAACTGAATTTTGGAAGTGATCCGGATCACTGTATTGATCTTCTGGATCCGTGAAATGTAATAAGACATACCTCAAAAAGTTATGGATGGATTGTGATGACATTTTCAGCAAATGACCTAAATGGTACAAGGAACAAGTGATTATACTTTTGGAATGATCTGGATCACCGTCTGGATCATCTGGATCGAGCCTGCAACATGATTTTACGATGAATTTTGATGATATTTTTAGGCTATGTTACAAATAGTAAAAGGAAGAAGTGGTAAAAGGATGAAATGATTGAATTTTGGAAGTGATCCGGATCACTATATGGATCTTCTGGATCCATGAAATGTAATTTTTTAAGACAGATACCTCAAAAAGTTATGGATGGATTGTTTCAGCAAATGGCCTAAATGGTACAAGGAACAAGTGATTACATTTTTGGAGTGATCTGGATCATCTGGATCCAGGCTTGCACATAATCTTGGAATGGATTTTACTATTTTCAGGATATGTTAGAAATGGTAAAAGGAAGAAATGGTTCAATTTTGCGAGTGATCTGGACCACTATCTGGATCTTCTGGATCCGTGAATGTAATTTTTAAAGACAAATAGCTCAGAAAGTCATAAATGGATTTTTTTGAAATTTTCAGGAAATGTCTTAAATGGGACAAAGAACAAGTGGTTAGATTTTGGGAGTAATCTGGATCACTGTCTGGATCATGTGGATCCAGGCTGCCAGATGTGTCTGTGTACAAGATAACTCAAAAACTTATGGATGGATTTCGATGAAATTTTTAGAATATGTCTGAAAAGGTAAAAGGATGAAATGATTGAATTTTGGAAGCGATCCGGATCACTATATGGATCTTCTGGATCCATGAAATGTAATTTTTAAAGACAGATATAAGTGAAACAACTAGTGATTAGCTTTTGGAAGTAATCTGGTACTATGGAGAATCCTGACCTGGTGCTCCAGGAAACAGGCTCAAGCCCGACACATTCACGCCTTAACTATGTCCCGTCCGGGGATACACTGCGTCGAGACGCAATCTCTAGTTTTTCAAGGAGTCATTATGTTGTGTTTTACATTGAAAGTTTTAATGTGAAACTAGTTCAAACTACAGAGTCCCAAAGATCTCAGTAGCTATTTGGTTAGATTTAATGTTTGATCTTCAGTGTTTTATATTATGATGAATGCCATAGGGCACGGGGTATTACAAATGCTTCTTCTTGTGTTTTATGGCCTTGTAAAACACTGGTTCAGGTATAAATGCATGAAGCTCCCTATATCCATATAGTTTGAACACAGAATATGTCCTTATTGTTTAAATAATTTATAAAAGATAGTCCTCATGTAAAATACTACAAAAATCTATTTATTTGTTCCATAAAATATATCTAGAAGACCTGAATAACAGACAGTTAATATTTTTTGAAAGTAACCTTTATAAATGCACTATTTGTGAAAATCAGATTTGACAATTGTCTGTACAAAACATTAGTAGCTCTATGCAGCTTAAACTGCCAGGTTACCATGGAAATGAAAAGCAAATGAATATTCTTTACAGGTCAAGACACATTTGCAGTCACTGAGCAACAAAGAAATAGCTGTTGGATTTCAACATAGTCATAACTCTTTGACCATTGCATTTACATCCATTTATAAAGAACATGGGATAACAGGTATATATGTCATGGCAGAAAATCCAATCTGACAGAATTAGAAATTCTACTGGTAGAAACTCAAATTGGACTTTACTGGTAGAACGTCCAATTAGACTTTCTACCAGGTTGGACTTGGTAGAAAATCTAATTGAACTTTCTACCGGTAGAATTTCAAATTCCAGTTGAATTTGGTTGAAAGCCCAACTGAAGTTTCTGCTGAGCATAACTTGGTAGAAACTTTGAATTACATTTGGCTATGCCCTAATTGCTGATTGACAAGTCGGCTGACATTATGTCATCACTCTGGGGCATGGGCGTACGCATACGCGTCCACATGAGCGACTTCTGCAAAACTACAAGGCCCAGAGACATGCTGTTTTTGTAAAAGATACCGTATCTATCAAGGTTGAAAACTTGTTCAAGGCATGTGGATCTGTTTGTTTGTCTGTTTGCTAGAGCCATTACAAGTGAGGTATCCCCCACCCTAAGTGTGAAAATTTCAATATTTTATCACAATTTTCTCATTGACTGTTGCAGGGATTTCTCTCATATGTTGCATGTATGTACTAGGCCACAAGTACATTCCCTGGTGTGAGTATCAGGCCTGGATTATTCTTAACCCTTTCGCTACTGAAGGAACATTATTCCACTGGACTCTAGCCATGTGACGTCATATCACGTCAGAAACGCTAATAAAGTAAAATATTAACTCGCTACCGTATACACTTTATTTGCGGTATTTTTCGGCATATTTCATTAAGAATTGATGAAATGTCGAATGAGGAAAATCCAGGAAATTCCCTCAAATTAATATAACCACAAGAAAACAATATGCAGCTATATGCGGTAAATACGGCAATATTTACAGAAACCAGTTAAAATAGGTAAAAATGGTGATTTTTAAAAAAAATATGGCATAACTTACATATATTTTACTTAAGCAATCGTTTTAATACTGATGAACCAAAGAAAACGTATTGCAGTATACTGAAGGGAAAGAAGAAATCAATATTATTGCCGTCGACCCTGTGTCGAGAGACATGGTACCTTGTAACACACATTAGTGTCAACTGCTAGTCGTCATAGATGGTAGTGAAAGGGTTAATTATTTTTTATAAATTTTAAAAATAATTTTTCATGGATTAAAATTCATGAAATCATACACTTAATCACTTCTAACTTGAAAACTGAAAACTATTGCATTTAGAGCATTTTGTGAAAATATGTTATTCTGGTACCTTTTCTGTAGCTACAACATGGTGAATAACTTGGGAGTCTATCCCAATAGCTAAGCGAGTAATAGCTACTTTTTGACTTTCAGTAACTTCCATAATGAGTAAAATCACTTGTAACTTGAAAACTATTGCATTTAGAGAATTCCGTATACATATGTTATTCAGCTACTTTTGGGTCAGCTATAGTAAAATTGCAGACCTGTAGCTCATTGCATAGCTGAGTAATAGCAACTTTTAGGTTATCACTGTTGCGTAAATCAGTTAGAACTTGAAACCTATTACATGTAGTTTATTTTCTTTAAATATGTTATTCAGCTACTTTTGGATCAGCTATAACATAGTAAATTTGCAGACCTGTAGCTTATTTCATAGCTGAGTAATAGCTATTTTGAGATTATCACTGTTGAGTAAATCAGTTATAACTTGGAAACTATTGCATTTACAGAAATTTGTATAGATATGTTATTCAGCTACTTTTGTGTCAGCTATAACATAGTAAGATTGTAGACCTGTAGCTCATTGCGTAGGTGAGCTATAGTTACTTTCAGAGTATTACTGTTGAGTAATTAAGCGGGCCGCCAGGGACGCTTATTTGTTTTCACATAAGTTCGACTGATCACCGCCGCCACTGCCACCGCCGGATTATGGTCTCCCTTGAATAACTTCTTGGGCTTTTAAATTTTTCTTTCCTTCTTATCTTTCTTTAAAATTATAGGGGCGGGAAAAATTTTTGGGATACTTTGCGGAGACTTTAAGCTTCACTTCAGGTAACCTGAAGCATTTTTCCAAAACCCCCTGTCATCGCGTTTCGGAAAAAACCCACACACACACCTGTGCTATAAAATTTATCAGGTACATTCTAGACCTAAATCCGCAGGTTGGAAAGGATTTTCTGATCAGTCGGACCATAGATGCCTGAATGGGAGGCGTATATTTTAACTTATTCAGCTACTTATAATCTTTCACATGACGAAGTTTTAGCCTTGTATCTGCAATCTTAAGGTCACCTTAATGTCAAAAAAGGGGGTTTTAGCCCTCCAATTTACTTAGTCTTTTACTTTTTTTTCAACCAAACTTGGCATATATATTAAGATTTACCAAAGGATTATCCTGACTTTATGGTGACCTTAAACTATTACTATAATTGGAGCTATGCTCCAATGCCCCCCCCCCCCCCCCCCCCCCCCCAAAGTCATAAAATTGACATAAAGCCGTCTGGCCCCTTTCCATATCTAACGTATATTGATATTGAAGTAGATCAAAAGAAGACTCTTACTACCTTATGATTTAAATATTAATGATGTTATGGCCATCTTAAACTTAAAATGTAGGGTTTTTCAGCCCTAAGGTCATAAAGGACATATTTAGCGCACACTGCGCTAAGGAAAGACTATTTTTATTGAATATTTGGTGGGTAAAAGTTCCCCTTTTAGCGCACCCATTATGAAACACTTTCCGGGATGAAGTATAGGTCAATCCGGTAAGAATAACGGTGTTCCGACATTTAGTATCTACTAAAAATACCCACTTCCTGTAAATATGGCGGTAGATGTGAACAAAGTCGAAATTCATGGCAAAAATGTCAATTTATTAAGTAAAAATGCATACAATATATAAAAAATATGTGGATATAGTGTACTGTCACCGACGATATTGCTGGGACAAAGAGATAGGGTGCGGTTACAAGGGCGAATGCCCTAAATAGGTCATTTACGGTCAGTTAATGTTTAATTTTTTAAAATAAAACTTTATAAAGGTTGGCAGAAGGGATATCCTCATTTTATGGTCACCTTAAAGACGCAATATGAAGAAGTTATGGTCACCTTATAGTGAGAAAAGGAAGTTTTCAGCCTCCAGCTATCTTATTGTTCAACTGACCTGAGCTAAACGTTATGCACTTATAAAGGATGACAAAAGGGACATTCTTATTTTATGGTCACTTTAAAGTCCCAATATGAATGAAGTTATGGCCACCTTCCAGTGAAATTATGGAGTTTTTAATCTCCAGCTATTGTATTGTTCAGCTGACCTCAGTTAAATTTTGCACACTTATTAAAAATGAAAATAGGGACATTCTTATTTTTTTTCCACCTTGGAGTTCCAATACAAGTACAGTCATGGCCATCTTGAAATAAAATGAGGGTTTTCAGCTCCCAACTGACTTACTGTTCAATGAGATCAGTTCAAGAGGTGTTCAAGTACTTCAGTTTTACGTGAATGTACAAACAATATAGAAAACATGATTGTTTTTGTATTTTTACTTATTTTATGTGACAGCATGGACATATTTTACGGATTTAGACCTTCTGCCATTTTTTACTACATCAAACAATTATTCATACTTTAAAATATTAACTGGTATTTAGCACTATTCTTACCATTGTCGATTAGCCGTGGCAACCCTACTATCTCCTGCAGGGTTGGGGTCAAATCCTTGAAAAAGGATTTAAATCCAAGTCCAAATCCTCTTTGAAAAAGGAATTAAAATCCATTTGAAAAACATGCTTGAATAAACTATGATGGATGTGTACTATAATATCTACTGTACTATAACAGAAATAACAAATTAAGTAATTAGTAACAAATACTGTAAATAATTTGCAATTAAATGAAATGTTAATCTAATTAAAATTTTGTGTCACAATGTTCCAGTTTATATTTGTTCAAATTTCAAACAAATGTACATATTAAAAGTCATATTACTGACCACAAGCATGTATAACAGTAGGCTTATTATAGACAACAAGCAGAACTAAAGTGACTTATATAACTCTGTCATGTTTCACTTTCTTTAGACAAAAGCTGAATATACACACCAATAGATGTCTTAGCAGGTTTGAAGAGGCTTTTGTTAAAGCACAAATATTAGTTGTGTAATGTTTGCACTTGGCTTTGAAATTCCCATTCACACCTTGGGGGATGTCAATGTGTTTTTGGAATGAATGGGATTAAAAGAAATGAGGCATCTTTTACACACAAACAGACAAATTAACTACATTTCCAAAGCCTCTTTCAACTATGCTCCCATTGCTGCTCAATGTGGATTGGCTTTTGGCATTAGCGTTGTATTTTAGACTAAATATTGAATAATAATGAAATTTATACTTTTAAATAAATAAATTTAGATATAAATTTTATATTTCTTTTATTGGAAGGGGGGGGGGGGGGGGGGGGCTTTGGTCCTACCAAAGGGGGGGCTTTAGTCCTACAGAGGGGGGGCTTTGGTCAGGGGGGGCTTTTGGCCTCCCCAGGCAGACCGGGGGGGGGGCTTTTGTCGGGGGGTTTTGGGGTACACTCTGGATTTCTATCCTGTTCATGAAGTTTATGTATGTTTAGTAAGTTTATGAAAGCTAAGTGCAATTTCATCAAAGTACTGAGGCTTCTTTCAACTGTACTCCCTTTCCTACTCACTGTATGAGATAATATTACATGTAAAGCAACAATTGTATTTGTTTGTATACTTTTGCAGCCTGCACAAGATTACTAGAATTTGTTAACATATTTTATAAAAAGGACAAAGAAGCATTAATACATTACATATTAAAAATAGACACACATTACAGTATTAAAATTTAAAGGATTTTAAAAAGCAGAAGGATTTTGCCCAAAAACAAAAGGATTTAAATCAATTCCAAAATCCTTTTTTGGCAAAAGGATTTCAAGTCCTTTCAAATCCTTTATAAAAAGGATTTAAATCCTTCAAATCCAAATCCTCAAAGGATTGGACCCCAACCCTATCTCCTGCAACATGAAACAAGATGCACTCAGAGAAAGCAAAACGCTCGACTCCATGTGACCAGTCTCTCAAGTGATATAAAGTATTGTAAGGAAGACAATAAAACCAAACATGTAAATTAGTCGTCATAGAAATATCAAGTAGAAAGCCAAAGTCATTAAAAATACATTGAAATGGGACCTCTGAAAATTCATGATTTTTTTGTATCAAAAATAAGATCCAGATCTTTCTTTTAGTAACTTCTTCCTTTTGTCAGGTCCTACCCACAAATTTTTTAATAAAGATCTGTTCATTAGTTCTGGAGTAATCCAAACACACACACAAAACCCCAGACAAATAGACAAACAATTAGCACACAAAAACATAAACTGCTGGTGGAGGTAAAAATATTGCTTAAAGGTCACTTCTTGGTGAAAATCACGCATGGTAATTTTTTGTGATGGACTGTCAAGGAATTGAAAGAAAAAAGAGAAAATAAAAACAGAAATAATAATTAATAAAAATGATGAATATACCACCTCCCTCTTTATTATCTTTATGTCAGTTTCAAGATATAAAATGAGAAGAAATATTTTTACTTAAAGACAGAAAGTATCACAAGCTAGGTTTGTGACCTCACAATGACAATTGCATTGTAACATCAACATCACTGAGTAATGACATTATCAGAAAGCAAAATATTGATTTTTACCCCACAGCCCTTAAGGGCTGTTGGGGTATTGTTTTCACCCATGGTGTCTGGATGGGTGGGCGGCGGGAAAAAGTTTGTCCAGGCTGTATCTCAGAAACTGTAAGGTGTAGGAAGTTGATACGTGGTAGGGACATTGGTTAGGAGGTGTAGGTGTGCAACATCATGGTCTGACCTTGATTTGACCTTTGATCTTGCCGTAGTGACTTTGAGTTTCAAAATCTTGTCCGGGCTATATCTCGGAACCGTAAGGTGTAGGAAGATGATACTTGGTAGGGACATTGGTTAGGGGGTGTAGGTGTGTAACGTCATGGTGTGACCTTGATTTGGCCTTTGACCTTGCCGTAGTGACCTTAGCCTATAATACCTTGTCTGGGCTATATCTTGGAAACCGTAAGGTGTAGGAAGTTGATATTTGGTAGGGACATTGGTCAAGGGTTATATGTGTGCAACGTCATGGCGTGACCTGGATTTGACCTTTGATCTTGCATATCTGATGCTATTTTATGTGTCTACGAGGATATCTAATACTATTTATCTCTCTTTTATCTCTCTTGTATCTTTTTACTTGAATCTTGGTTGTTGCACCTTTGGGTGTCTTTTGGTGTAGATTAAGCACTGTTAAAGTCATATTAGAAGTAATTAACTGTTTTTCTTTTGCAACTTCCCATTGTAACAGATGGTATTGCATCAAGTGAGCCACAGGTTTTGCCCCAATTCCACATAAAAGCATGTATTGCTACATCTGTATGTATGGGTAATATTCAAAACATCCAAACCATAATTCGACCATACAAATGAAAATCAAAATGGGAGAAGTCTTAAAGCTTCATAATTTTTAGTTTACTGAATTGTCTTGTTTTAATACTAATCTTATTCATTACTATCATGCAATTTCTTTCTCTTAGATGTTATTTTCTCTACTTAAACATTATTTGGACACTGACACTGCTCTGAAAGTATCCCAATCTGTGGGGTATGGGCATCTCTGATGCTATTTTTTACGTATGTGATGAAGAGAAGCAGTTTCACTGTGTATTCCCAATTAAAAATAAGAAAAACTCTCCTGACTTTAATTTTCAAACAAATTACACCAAATTTGGAAAAATCCGTCTGTACCCCATGAAACACCTGCCGACCAAATTTGAGATTGATTGATGTTATAGTTTTTACCCCACAGCCCTTAAGGGCTGTCGGGGTATTGTTTTCACCCATGGTGTCCGGATGGGCGGTCGGGCAGGCGGGCGGGTGGCGGGAAAAAGTTTGTCCGGGCTGTATCTCAGAAACCGTAAGGTGTAGGAAGTTGATACTTGGTAGGGACATTGGTTAGGAGGTGTAGGTGTGCAACGTCATGGTCTGACCTTGATTTGACCTTTGACCTTGCCGTAGTGACCTTGAGTTTGAAAATCTTGTCCGGGCTATATCTCGGAAACCGTAAGGTGTAGGAAGTTGATACTTGGTAGGGACATTGGTTAGGGGGTGTAGGTGTGCAACGTCATGGTGTGACCTTGATTTGAGCTTTGACCTTTCCGTAGTGACCTTGACCTCTAAAATCTTGTCCAGGCTATATCTCGGAAACCGTAAGGTGTAGGAAGTTGATACATGGTTGGGACATTAGTTGGGGGTTTTAGGTGTGCAACGTCATGGTGTGAACTTAATTTGCCCTTTGACCTTGCCGTAGTAACCTTGACCTATAAAATCTTGTACTGACTATATCTTGGAACCTGTAAGGTATAGGAAGCTGATATTTGGTAGGGACATTGGTTGGGGGTTGTAGGTATGAATAGTCATGGTGTGACCTTGATTTGACCTTTGACCTTGTTGTAGTGACCTTGACCTACAAAATCTTGTCCAGGTTATATCTCGGAAATCGTAAGGTGTAGGAAGTTGATATTTAGTAGGGACATTGGTTGGGGGTTGTAGGGGTGCAACATTATGGTGCGACCTTGATTTAAACTTTGACCTTGCTGTAGTCACCTTGACCTATAAAATCTTGTCCGGGCTATATCCCAGAAACTCTTAGGTGTAAGAAGTTGATACTTGGTGGGGACGTTGGCTGGGGGTTGTATGTGTGCATCGTCATGGTGTAGTCTTAATTTGACCACCTATGACCTAGTCGTAGTAACCATGAGTTTTAATGTCTTGTCTGGGTTATTTATTGGATTCGGTAAGGTATAGAAGGTTTACACTTGGTAGGGACATTGGTTAGGGGGTGTGTATTATGGTGTGACCTTTAACTTTGGCTCTGCTATAGTGTGTTCACCTGCAAGATTTGAGACATGTTTCTCTTATGACAAAGATATATATTGCTGCAATTGATTAATATATGTACTTTCATATAATTGTCCCTGTTTCCATTGACAGCTATACTCCAATTAATAAAATTTACAGCTTTGCAATATTTAGTTTACTGATTAATGCTGTCATCTCGCTATTGAAATGTCCCGATTTAATAGTTTATCTTTATATACATTTTCTTTCTTTTAGATGTTATTTTCTCTGCTTAAACATTATTTGGAGCTTTATATAACTGACACTGCTCTGAAAGTATCCAGATCTTTGTACTGTTTTACTACTTCTATATTTCATTGTGTTAAAAATTATTTCCCCAGGCTGTGGGGTATGGGCATCTCTGATGCCAATTTCCTCAAAATTTTGGTGGCCATCTTGAATTTCTGCGCAAAACGCAAAATGCCTTTTTGCAATGTGAAACCAACTTATAGGAAATCATGTGCTAGGAAACTTCTGATGCAGTCAAATATGATCTTGGACCCCTCTTTCAAGGTCAAATGAGGATAACCAAACTTAAAAGTGCTCATAACTCGCTTATTATTGGACCTAGAGGTTTGCAATGTGAAACCCACTTGTAGGAAATCATGGGGTGGGAATCTTCTGATGCAGTTAAATTAAGCGTCCCACAAGGGACGCTTGTTTGGATATGGGAGAAAATCAGGCTCAGTTTCGTTTTCTTTATAACTCTGTGACCGTTGGGCGGATTCTTTTCAAATTTGGCAGGTGTATGCAGTAGCCTTGGGGAATTTTTTTGAATATGCTGCAGTGACATTTCAACCAATCAGAGAGGTCACATGACCAAAAATGCCTTTTTCCGATGGGTAAGCTTGTCCAGATGATAACTTGAAAGGGATTTTATCAATTCACCTGAAACTTGGCAAATACATGCACTCTATTAAAATCTGGAAATCATTAGATTTTGGCATTGATTGGTTAAGAAATGGCCAAGTAATTAATGATTAATTAATCATTGCAAATTTTCCAAATAAGGAAAACACAAAAATGCTTATATCTCGAAAACCGTTCGAGATAGAGCGATTTCGACGAAATTTTGACCCACAGGGTATCTCTGTAGAGTAACCATCCCAATTTTCAAAAAATTTTTGTCTCGCCAAAAATGGTGGCCATTTTGAATTTTCAAATTTTTCGCAAAAATTGCAAAACACAAAAATGCTTATATCTCGAAAACCGTGCTAGATAGAGCAATTTCAACCAAATTTTTGACCCACAGGGTATCTGTACAGAGTATCCATCCCAATTTTCAAAAAAATTTTGTCTCGCCAAAAATGGCTGCCATTTTGAATTTTCGAATTTTTCGCAAAAATTGCAAAACACAAAAATGCTTATATCTCGAAAGTCGTGCTAGATAGAGTAATTTCGACGGAAATTTTGAGCCGCTGGGTATCTCTGCAGAGTAGCAATTCCAATTTCAAAAAATGGCGGCCATTTTGAATTTTCGAATTTTTTGAAAATTGCAAAACACAGAAATGCTTATATCTCGCAAAACTGTGCTAGATAGAGTAATTTCAACCAAATTTTTGACCCACAGGGTGTCTCTGCAGAGTAGCCATCTCAATTTTCAAAACATTTTTGTCTTGCCAAAAATGGCGGCCATTTTGAATTTTCTAATTTTTCGCAAAAAATGCAAAACATAAAAATGCTTGTATCTTGAAAACCGTGCTAGATAGAGCAGACTACGCTGACTTTGGTTGCCACAACAGTATAAGGCTAGAAGGAGAGCATTTTCTTAATACTTTAGCACTCATTGTTATATCCTTTTCGGGACGCTTTGTTTTTGCTGTGCAAAAACATTATCTTTTTTTTTGCAAGTAATCCTCTAGGACCCCTCCTTCAAGGTCAAATGAGGATAACCACAGTTAAAAGTGCTTATAACTTGCTTATTATTGGACCTAGAGGTTTGCAATGTGAAACCCACTTGTAGGAAATCATGGGCTGAGAATCTTCTGTAGTGGTCAGATTTGACCTTTAGCCCCTCCTGCAATGTCAAATGATTGTTCACTTGCTTTGGTGAGTTGTCTTTCCAGTGGATACAAATTTACATTGGTTCTCTGATGCGCTAGGTCTAGTTCTGTATGTATTGAATAGGCAATTGGTTAGAAGTGAAACATGTTCAAAATGATCAAAATTTGGATTCTGAACACAGCTCAGAACATGTGACAATAAAACCTATTCATAAAAATGCAATATGGAAAAGAAAATATATTGGGTGTTTAAAGTTCTTTTCGTGTAAGTTTACTGTTTTATAGAATTCTTGATAAAGTGTTATTTTTAATGCCTTGATATTCAGCTGGATGTAGTTTCATGGTAATTGCAGGGTTAGTGACCAGACCCCAAAAATAGCGCCCCAAGAAAACTGGAAATTTATGAATCTCTAACAGAACTAGATATGGCATTTTCCTTCCAAATACAAAACATAAGGACAAGGTATTAAAGATTCTTGAAATTTTTAATCGTTATCCTATCATGTGTTTGAGGCTTATGGAGAGGACTCAGTGGAGCTGTAGCACGTGTGATGGTAGGATCTGCTGCCCAGCTTTCAACTTTTTCAAAAAGCAAAGAATACATCCAATCACTCAATGTAAGTTTATCATTTAGTTAGTCCATTTTTGATGGCAAAAGTCTTGTGAAAATGTAGTTTATGAACTGTTTACTAAGTTGTGGTTCGAGTTACAGAATAATGTTAAAGGGATAGTACCATCTAAAGTAATATCACAAAAGATGTGCAGCTATAGGAAATTGTATTTCAGGTGATTTGAGAAAAGCCAACTTTCACACCCCAAAGTTAGGGATCCCTAACTCTTGAATATCTTGTATATGTTACATGTTACAGGCAAACTGTGTAATCAGGCATTTTACGAAATACCTAAAAATTCAAGGCATTTTGCAAAATTCCTGATTCACTTAGGCATTTTGCAAAATGCCTAAAATTTCCGGGCATTTCGTGTAATGCCTAAAATTTGACAATATTTTTCCCTAAACTTCCCTGATGCATTTTAGCAGTCAGGATCATTTTTTTAAATAAAGCAGGTGTTCTGATTGAAATAACCTTTTATATAGACAAGCCATTTAGGCCTTTATCTTAATTGGCTGGACTTGGATGAATAGACAGTACAGTTTCTCCTAAAATATTCTCTTGGAAGTTGGAACTGCGGAAACCATATAAACTTTGATGTGAATTAATGGGGCTTTGATGTTAAAACAGGATTACTCATTGAAGTAATCCCTTGAACTAGGGAAACCATGTGAGCTTTAACTAAAATCATTGAAATTAAATGAATATAAAATAGTGGTTTTCATTAACATAATCCCTTAAAGTAGGGAAGGCATTTAGCTTTGATCGACATGGTAATTAGCTACAGACATAAAGAATTAAGCTTCCAGCAAGGGACTCGTGTTTGTATTTAGGGCAGAGAGAGTGGGTCCGCTGGCTCCCACATTTTCTATTGCTTATAGCTCAGCAACCACTGCGCAGATTCTCTTCAAATTTAGCACATGTAAGCAGTAGCCCTAGGAAAAATTTCTGAATATGGCGTCATGACATTTCAACCAACCAGAGAAGTCACATGACCAAAGACATGTTTTTCAAAGGGGTGTGGTTGTCCGGATGATAACTTAAAACTTGCTTCACATATTTACATGAAATTTGGCAAGTAGTTAGATTTCTGGAAACCATTAACTTTTCTGAGTGATCCAATACAAAAATGGCTGACTTATTAACGGTTAACACCGAGATTTTTGTTAACGCTGAAAAATATGTTTAATATCTCAGAAATGGTGTGAGATAGAACAATTGCGACAAAATTTATGATCCCCAGGGTATCCTCAGAGTCACCTGGCTACTTTCCCCGAAAATCGTTTTGCTTCTATTTTTGACGGCCATCTTGAATTTCTGCATAATATTCAAAATGCATTTATTTCGGAAACTGTGTGAGTTAGAGCGATTTCATCAAACTTTTTGACCCCAGGGTATCCGCAGAGTCAACTGGCGACTTTTCCCAAAAATTATTTTTCCGCCATTTTAGGTGGCCATCTTGAATTTCTGCGTAAAACACAAAAAACACATTATCTCGGAAACAGTGCGAGATAGAGTGATTTCGATGAAATTTTCCCACCACCTTTGGTGGCCATCTTGAATTTCTGCGTAAAATGCATTTATCTCGGAATCGGTGCGAGATAGAGCAATTTCAATGGAATTTTTGACCCCAGGGGAACTGCAGGGTCTACCTGCAACTTTTCTCAAAAATCGTTTTACTGCCATTTTCGGTGGCCATCTTGAATTTCTGGGTTAAACACAAAAATGCATGTATTTGGAAGCAGTGCGAGATAGAGCGATTTCGATGAAATTTTTGACCCCCCCAGGGGTATCCGCAGTCAACTGGCGATTTTTTCCAAAAATTCTTTTCCTGCCATTTTTGGCGGCCATCTTGAATTTATGTGTAAAATGCCCCCAAAATTTTTAAAAAACCACATTCATCTAAGAAACCTTGCATTTTGGCATAAATGGAAAAAACATATTAAACACAGGAAGATAGTTGTTTCTACAAAATGATTAATACTTATTGGGACTGTTTGTTTTCTGTGCAAAAACAATTTCTTTTTCTCTTGCGAAGCAATACTCTAGTTAAGTTTAGCATAAGAGGCTAAAAAAGGTTAGCAGGCATGGATCTCTTCAGAATGCATTTTAATCTGATCATCAACTTCTGTAATGTTTAGAAGTTTATTAAAATGGAATGGTCTCTTGGACTTCATTTGTCCAAAATCATAAAAACAGTGGTTCCCATAGAATGGTTCTCCTAATACTGCTGTGTTTGGATAGAAGCCAAGGTTGGATTCATTAGTTAAAACAAGAGATCATTGAACATCTGTGGACAGATGAATAGACCTCTCCTCTGCATTAGAACAGTCTTTCACTCCCACAGAAGAACAACTAGTGACCAATGAGCAAAAGCCCTCTGAATAAAATAACACATCCACACAGATACCCATGCCATCTTCTGATGACCTTAACTCAACTCTCTACACAGGCTTATCAAGAACCTGCAGTAATAGGAGACAGGCTAAAAATGTTTGGAGCATCTGATATAGGCATTTCATGAAAGGCCTGAAGCTCAAAAACAAGCATTAGATGAAATGCCTGGAAATTTTAGGCATTTTATGAAAACCTGATTACACAGTTTGCCTGTAACATTTATATTTGACATTATTTGTGAAAAAAAAGAATCACCAAAACATCTTTAGGAAAATTATAACCAGTAAAACAGTATCAAGTGTTAATTTAACATAAAAATTTTCACTTGGCTTGTGTACCACATATTCGTCAATAAAATAAAAAAAGAAGATAAAACCAATGGAATAGTATCAAGTTAAAGTTTTAATTTAGCAAATTGTAATCTACTACTAACAGATAAACTTATGCCAGCTGTTAGTGATTTAGCACCAGCTGTTGGATATTTATATTGTATCCCATGTGCCATACAACAATGATATATTTTATGATAAATTCAAAGTTTTGTCTGTTTCACTGTATTATAATGCTGAACATATAACATGTTCTGATATCATGTGTGTGACATGATTGTACATATTTTAGGTTCTTCCCAAAGACAGCATTCTGGTGGCTCTGTCTGCCAGTATGATGAGTGGAGGAGTTGTCATTTTCTTCATGACCCCATTTGATGTTGTGTCTACCAGACTGTATAACCAAGGGACTGACAGTAGAGGGAAAGGATTGTTATATACCAATGTATTCGATTGTTTTAGAAAGATTTATAACAAAGAAGGGGTCTGGGGGTTCTATAAAGGGTGGGGAGCGTCATTGTTTCGTCTGGGACCACACACTATTTTGAGTTTGGTATTTTGGAATGAATTAAGAAAATATTATCTACAGATGCAATCAAAGAAATCTTCTCAATAGTGATACACAGAATTATGAATAGATTACATGCAGCTAGGATCAAAAGAAGTCTTTGAATAGTGATACAGTTAGTGTTGAAGACGGTAAACCAGAAACCTATTTGCCAACCGAAAGACAGTTAACCGTTTACGTGTTGTTTTTATGTCGTCACTCTGCGGCGTTGGTGTATGCATCCACGTGAACAACTTCTCCTCCAAAACTACAAGGCCCAGAGACATGCTGTTTTTTTAAAAGATAGCTTATCTATCGAGGATGAAAAATTGTTCAAGACATGCAAATCTGTCTGTTCGTCTGTTTGCTAGAGCCATTACAAGAGAGGTACCCCCACCAAAAGTGTGAAAATTTCAACACTTTATCACAATTTTCTCAGTGACATATTGCGGGGATTTCTCTCATATCTTGCATATATGTACTAGACCAAAAGTAGATTCCCTTGTGTGAGTGTCAGACTTTGATCTTTCTTAACGATTTTTTCATGAATTTTTAAAATAATTTTTAATGCATTAAAATTAATGAAATCATGCACTAAATCAATTATAACTTGAAAAGTATTGCATTTAGAGTATTTTGTTAAAATATGTTATTCAGCTACTTTTTTCATAGCTACAACTTCGTGAGTAACTTGGGTGTCTATCTCAATAGCTAAGTGAGTAATAGCTACTTTTGCACTTTTCAGTAACTTCCATCATGAGTAAAATCACTTTTGAAAACAATTGCATTTAGAGAATTTTGTGTAAATATGTTATTCAGCTACTTTTGGGTCAGCTATAACACAGTAAAATTTCAGACCTGTAGCTCATGGCATAGCTGGGTAATAGCTACTTTTAGGTTATCACTGTTGAGTAAATCACTTATAACTTGAAAAGTATTGCATTTAGAGTATTTAGTTTCAATATGTTATTCACCTATTTTGGGGTCAGCTATAACATAGTAAAATTCCAGACCTGTGGCTCATTGCATAGCTGAGTAATAGCTACTTTGAGGTTCTTACTCAACACTAAATCATTTATAACTTGAAAAGTATTGCATTTAGAGCATTTTGTTAAAATATGTTATTCAGCTACTTTTTTCCATAACTACAACATGGTGAGTAACTTGGGTGTGTATCTCAAGACCTAAGTGAGTAATAGCTACTTTTGGACTTGTCTGTAACTTCCATCAAGAGTAAAATCACTTGTAACTTGAAAACTATTGCATTTATAGAATTTTGTGTAAATATGTTATTCAGCTACTTTTGGGTCAGCTATAACATAGTAACATTTCAGACCTCTAGCTCATGGCATAGCAGAGTAATAGCTACTTTTAGGTCATCACTGTTGAGTAAATCACTTCTAACTTAAAAACTGTTGCATTTAGATTATTTAGTTTCAGTATGTTATTCACCTATTTTGGGGTCAGCTATAACATAGTAAAATTAAAACTATTGCATTTGCAATATTTTCTTTAAATATGTTTTTAACTTACTCTTTACACCTTAACAGTTACCTTCTTACTTTCCTTCTGAACACCATTTCCAGGGCACAACTTTTGTGTCTTTTTCTTTTTTCTTCTGTCACTTCTACTCTGAAACTCAAAACACACAGTCAGCTGACACAGAGACCGTTCACGGGCACTGATTGCTTGTTTTTCTAACCGAAACTGGTTTCGTCACATATTCATTATTTTTAAGTTTACCAAAATATTTAACTACAACAAATATTTCACAGTATTTTATAATATTCTATGAAAATATCACATTTTGTCCTCAAAAGTCTTCAAAAAGCCCATCGTGGTTCATATTTATATGCAAGTTAGAGCTCGTGTACGTATTTGAGAACTTATGTCTTTACGTTTAATAAATTCAACTACCCTGGTTTTTTGCCAAATTTCCGCTTTCAAAAATTGGTTCTAAAATTCGCATTCAACCACAACACTGGATACAGTTGATTCTGCATTATTGGAAACAGTATGATTCAGTGTTGGGTACAGATTGAACAACTTCAGTCAGTCTCATAATCCGAAAATGCTGTATTTTTGTGGATGTACATGGGAGGTTGCCATCATTATCTGTGGATATTAGAGCTTCTAGTTAGACAAACTCAATGCTATATACATAAGTATATATTGTTTTTCTTGCCATTTATACTTAAAGAAAATCTCAGGTATATAATTGCTCATGAAGGAATTCTAGATCTGTCATTATCATGATTAATCAGTCGACTTAATGCCTGTAAACACTGTTTACTATTTGCTGCAAAATTCAAGTTGGCTTTTTGTATTCACAAGTTTTCAACTAAAAACTTTCAACATTCTGTTATGTTTGTTTTGTTTTTGTTTTTATGATACAAAAAAAAATTCAGGTTGATAAAAACTGATTCAGGTTGTTGTTTCATATTGGGCCTTGGAGGAGGTTTGCTGTATCCAAGTGTTTTTCAATGTCCCTGTGTAAGTTACATGTTGTTATTGTGCTGGCTGAACCTATAATCTCATTTCAGCAAGTATTGCAGAGTTCACAGTAAAACAGTGTAGAATTGAGAGAATGTATTGACCAGTTGACCCCATTGAAGATTTGCATGGTTGCATTTGGGTGCAACCGGGCTCATTCCTGGACTTTGCTTCATACCTTAAAATTTTTATTCTATCAAATGGTTTTGTATGTTACCTGTTCTCTCATTGGTTGAAATGGACTGACCACTGAAACTGACCAGTACCTCGTCCATTTCAAATCTGGTGGCCAGAGGGAGAACATCACTTGCACATATCAGCAACAGCACTACATTCATAGCACGTGGTTGTGTTTTTCTTTTATACTATTTACATGTTATTTTATACTGTCTTAGTATTTTAGTATTTTAATACATATGGTCACTGCGTTTGTGAATCAATGGAGAACAGGCAATATAACCTCCGTTCAGCCAACCGTGACATAATACAAGTACCAGTCCAACTTCAAGTTGATAATACTGAATTTATGTCGACAGTTATGAATCAAAACAATGATTCACATTCCGATTCCATTAGCGATTCAAACGATTCCCATACTGATTTGGATTGCTCCGGATTGCTGAATTTGTCCAATGATGGAAATTATTCGAAATTAACCGGTGGAAATTCCACAAAAACTGATCAAACTGGAAATCAAATGCAAGCTTCTACCAGTACTGTTAATTCTAATCCACAACTACTGATCAACCAACAAATTTTGGATCAGTTACAAACTATTGGTCGTAGATTGGACAAATTGGAGCACAAACCGGGGAAAAAAACGTCGGATCCGACAAAAATTAAAAAGAAAATAAAAAGTAAACAAACTTCAGTTATCAAAGAGCACACCCCCATGCTATCAAATGCTAGTGGCGTAGCCAAAAATATGGATTCGACGGATCAATCAATCCCTAATCTGGCTTCCCTTAGACAAGACATTCAAATTCAGCAACAGGTTCAACAGCGTCTTGCAACACTGGCACAACAACAAATACCAGGTATGGATCCAAAAATTAAATCCCAAAGGGGAGGTCCGGATGTTTTTGTAAAGAATAGGGTACGTTGGCCCCATGAACACGTTTTATCAGGTTCCACAAAAGAAAGGGTCACTTATGACCAGTTAACTGTTGTCCAGTGGGTTTCTGGGTTTTGTCGCACCATGCAGGAGGAAAAAAATTCAAAAATGAGAGAACATATGTTAGATTATTTGGTTTCTTTGATGGATGATGCTACAGATTTTTCCTGGGGTGCGGCAAAGGCCAGTCACGCTGTGCTTCTGTGCAGAATGGAACAAGGCGAAATTCAAGATTATAGTCAGATTGAAAAAATTGATAGAATTAGAAGAGCAAATGCACAGAAGCACGTTCAACCTGCAAACTTCAAAAATGCTCAGAATGATAAAAAATCCTTCACAAAAATCACCAAGTCCATGCCGTGTTTGTATTACAACCAAAATTCATGTACACATCAAAAAACACATGATACAAAGGGTATATCATACAAACACGTATGTTCTTCTTGTTTTGCCATATCTGGCAAGACATTTGCTCACCCTGAAAGTGAATGTAGAAATAAAAATCGTGTATCAAAAAACGAATGAATAAGGGTATGGCGACTGGTCAAAACCATACCCTTCAAAGACACATGGTTTTTTGGTCATCGGTTCAAAATTCTGAAGGTTTTCGAACAAAACCAAGTACTTGGAAAAAATGGCTTCACACTGCAAATGCGTTTAATAATAAACGCAATCATAGGTCTTATGCTCAAGTGGTGGCAGGAAACCAAACTCCAAGATGTTACATAAGTAAAAAAATTGTTGGTCAAAATATCAAAAAAATTCGCCCTGTACATGGACTTCACAGACCTGTGAAAGTCCGTCCTGCACACAGACTTCAAAGACATGTGGCAAATAATCTTACTTGGGGTAAGAAGGATACCGAGAAACTACAAGGTCAAAGGTCAAATTCTGTTTACCAAAAACGTTCTAACGCACAACAAGGTTCCTCCAATACCAAAAATACCCCAAAAACTAAATCACAAAGTCATGATCACATCATATCCATTCACAATAAATTTGCACCATTGCAAAAATTCTTGGACAATGAAAGCACTGAGACTGTTGTGCAGAAAGACCCAGAGACAATATGTCACACGTCTTCAAATACAGGTCGCAACACCGTTAAGCTACCTTGCAAACAAAATAAGCAAATGACTGACAAGGTCAAACACCAATTCCAAGGTCATAGTCCTGTACTGCCATATATAATATTAGATTTATAGTGTCACATATTTCTGGTCATCATAATACAATTGCTGATCTGTTGTCCCGATGGTACAAAACACCAAATAACCATGAAAAATTAACTGCCTTACTCCCAATACATTATTGGATCCCTGCACATATGGATCTGATGTTGTTTAATACAAAAATTTAGTTTTATTTCAGAAGATACTTCTATGGCATCCCAGCTGTCCACCAGTGCATGTGCCAGACTACATACAGCCTTTAGACCAGCGACATACACAGCCTATACTCGTATGTTCTCAGATTTCATAGCATTCCTGGTGGTAGCTGGGCTCTGCCTTACCCAAGTATCCACACTTCAGGTACTAGCTTTTACAGAATTTCTGTACTTAAACTGTTTTTCACCTAGTAACATAGCCAACCATTTAACCGGAATTAAAGCCATGTTCATAATTTATGATTTGGATTACACTGCTTTTCTGGACCACCGGATACAACTGTATCTAAAATCCCTCAAGATTAACAGGCCTTTTCAACCACATATTCCACAAATTATAGACGAATATTTACTTGCCAGAATTGTCGTTGCTTGTGAAAAATTTCCAAATCACATAGTTTTTAAAGCATTGTACACTATTTCCTTCTTTTCTTTCCTTCGCTTATCCAATTTGTTACCTCACTCTATTAAAATGTTTGATATATCTAGACAATTATGTAGAGGTGACATATTTTTCTCACAAAATACGGCCACCATTCTCATTAAATGGTCGAAAACCATTCAAAACCGACAAGAGATCAAGACTATTGTTATTCCATTGTTACATGGCTCTCCCATATGTCCAGTACAAGCTGTTCGACAAATGCTGGCAGCATATCCTGACCATGACAATGCCCCTTTGTTTCAAATCCCTAGCGGTTCCTCACTCATCCCTCTGACTGATTCAAAAGCTCGTAAACATTTAAAAAATATCTCGCTGCTATTACAGATAACACCAACTTTAACATTTCACATGTTCAGGAAGGGTGGCACCACCTGGGCCTTTAATCATGGGGTCCCTATAGAAAATATAATGCAACATGGCACTTGGTCCTCGCAAACTGTTTGGAGATATATCAAATCTGTCCCTTCCGCCTCATCCCTAGTCTCCACTTCCTTTCAAAACTACCTACAACCCTAGTTTGGCAGTTTGGGTGCTATTCTTTCCTTTCCTTTAAATTTTTCAAGTTAAAATCTTCTAGTTATCTATTGTCATCCGGCTTGACCTTGGTTTTGACCTTTAACTCTTCAAATTATATTTTGCCTCCATACTCGTGGGTTTGACCTTGGCTGTGACCCCAGAGTTGTCACTCAAAAAATGTATCACTAAAAATGATCTCTACTAGCTTACCCTTACTTTCATGTTTTGGACCTCGCATATCCTATGACCAAATCTGCATTGGTCTAAAAAATTTCAAAATTGGTAAGCTAGTTCTTCCATATGACTACTCAGTTGCATTCCTAAATTATAATTCCCTTGTACATAACGTGCTCATATATATTATCATGTTTTACAAAGATATATTAGTTTTAAAAAATAAATATATATATATCCCACATATGTTTTTTTAATGGCTTTGTCAGGGAATGTGCATGGTTGCATTTGGGTGCAACCGGGCTCATTCCTGGACTTTGCTTCATACCTTAAAATTTTTATTCTATCAAATGGTTTTGTATGTTACCTGTTCTCTCATTGGTTGAAATGGACTGACCACTGAAACTGACCAGTACCTCGTCCATTTCAAATCTGGTGGCCAGAGGGAGAACATCACTTGCACCCTCCCACCCACCCACAAATATCATTCAATAATTGTTGTTTACTTGTGCACAGATTTGTTGGCTAATGCATATTTCTAGTTTCAGACTGGCTCGTATTATGATGATTCCTATGTGGATATTGCTCAGCTTCCATTATGCTTATTACTTATCTATGCTGATGGTTATCTTCTGAATCTGGCTTCCATATTGTGTCGCCTGTGATGATTCATGGCTGTTATAATATCCCTCACTTCCTGTTTACTACATAACAGGCAGTTATTGCTCCCACTTCTGGAAGTCTGCATATACCAGTGTCAAGTGGCTATCTACATTATTGCCTCACATCATCTTATCAGAGTGGCCATACTGAGCTCTGTCAGTGGTGGAGTATTCTCATGCTGTTCGGTCACTGGCCCTGTGCTGTGATTAGCTTTGCTAAAGACGTTATCCAGTTCTGTTGATAATCATGTTATTAATCCATATGTATTTAGTATTATGACCAGACTGTGGGCTATTGTCGTGTCAAAGTAGCCTTTTTCTAGGGTGTTTTATTATTTTTTTTTTGAAATTTTAAGGAGGCTGTATTGCTCAGTCACGTAAGGAATACATTTATACAGCTAGACAGGTTGCTGGCAATAAGTCCTTGGAAGCAACCAGAGTATACATATGTTTATGTTGTTGTCTTATTGTGTTCTCATATAAATCTTTCTCTTATGATTCATGACCTCTGACCTGTCATTGATCTTATCACACATATTGATACTATTGCTTTTTAATTTTAGTAATTTTAATTCTCCACTCTATGATCTTAACGTGTTGGCCACTTAGATAAATTCTTTATTCAAACGTACATTTTAATGAGTACGTATTGCTAGCATTCACTAGATTCACTACCTTCCCTTGAACCTAACAAATTTACCCAACCTCTACTAAATTCTTCAATAAGATAATCTCCTTACTTTAACCTGTTACAGAACTTAAAATTTTAAGTTAAAACTTTCTAGTCATCTATTGTCATCCGGCTTGACCTTGGCTTTGACCCTTAAAATTTCACACTATATTTTGCTCGGGTGCTATTCTTTCCTTTCCTTTAAATTTTTCAAGTTAAAATCTTCTAGTTATCTATTGTCATCCGGCTTGACCTTGGTTTTGACCTTTAACTCTTCAAATTATATTTTGCCTCCATACTCGTGGGTTTGACCTTGGCTGTGACCCCAGAGTTGTCACTCAAAAAATGTATCACTAAAAATGATCTCTACTAGCTTACCCTTACTTTCATGTTTTGGACCTCGCATATCCTATGACCAAATCTGCATTGGTCTAAAAAATTTCAAAATTGGTAAGCTAGTTCTTCCATATGACTACTCAGTTGCATTCCTAAATTATAATTCCCTTGTACATAACGTGCTCATATATATTATCATGTTTTACAAAGATATATTAGTTTTAAAAAATAAATATATATATATCCCACATATGTTTTTTTAATGGCTTTGTCAGGGAATGTAAAGTTCAGTGTAAACACAGATGTTGCAGATTTGGTATGATGTATATTTATGTCTAAAATAAGGAATTATTGACGAAACATTATTTTAAAACACAAAGAAGGAGCTGTGTCTTTAATCCAAATCCAAGGAAGCCATTGAAGCCTGGCATAGAATGAGGTGATACCTGTCCGCCAGTGTTTGTGATTCACAGTGCAAAATCTTAGCCAACTAGTATGCACTGCTGTTGTCCATCCTGATGATCTATTTTGTTCTGTATGTCAAAATCAACCTTAAAGCCTGAAGTGGATAGGTCAAAGAGCATTCGAAATCCCTCAGTCCTCAGTCAAACATGATTCTAAAGTAAACATCTTAACATATACATGGCAACTTCGCATAATTAAGCGGCCCGTCAGGGGCGCTTATTTATTTTCACGTAAGTTCGACTGATCACCGCCGCAGGGTTATGGTCTTCCTTGAATAACTTCTCGGGCTTTCAAATTTTTCTTTCCTTCTTATCTTTCTTCAAAACTATAGGGGGCAGGAAAAATTTTTGGGATACTTTGCGGAGGCCTTAAGCTCTACTTAAGGTAACCTTAAGCATTTTTCAAAAACACCCCGTCATCACGTTTTGGAAAAAAACACACACCAGTACTATAAAATTTAACAGGTACAATCTAGACCAAATTTCGTAGGTCAGAAAGGATTTTCTGATCAATCAGACCATAGAAGCCTAGATGGCGTTTTATTTTCGTAAATTTTTTTAAAATAGCATCGGAGATGCCCATACCCCACAGCTTGGGAAAATAATTTTCAACACCATGAGATATAGAAGTAGTGAAACAGTACACAGATTGGAATACTTTCAGAGCAGGGTCAGTGTCCAAATAATGTTTAAGTAGAGGAAATAACACCTAAGAGAAAGAAATTGCATGTAAAGGTTAAGTATTAAAACAAGACAATTCAGTAAACTAAAAATTATGAAGCTTTAAGACTTCTCCCATTTTGATTTTCATTTGTATGGTGGAATTATGGTTTGGATGTTTTGAATATTACCCATACAAACAGATGTAGCAATACATGCTTTTATGTGGAATTGGGGCAAAACCTGTGGCTCACTTGATGCAGTACCATCTGTTACAATGGGAAGTTGCAAAAGCAAAACGGTTAATGACTTCTAATATGACTTTAACAGTCTTTACACCAAAAGACACCCAAAGGTGAAACAACCAAGATTCAAGTAAAAAGATACAAGAGAGATAAATAGTATCAGATATCCTCGTTGAGACATAAAATAGCATCAGATATGCAAGATCAAAGGTCAAATCCAGGTCACACCATGACGTTGCACACATATGACCCATGACCAATGTCCCTACCAAATATCAACTTCCTACACCTTATGGTTTCCAAAATATGGCCCAGACAAGATTTTATAGGTCAAGGTCACTATGGCAAGGTCAAAGGTAAAATCAAGGTCACACCATGACGTTTTACATCTACACACCCTAGCCAATGTCCCTACTCAGTATCAACTTCCTACACCTTACGGTTTCCGAGATATAGCCTGGACAAGATTTTATAGGTCAAGGTCACTATGGCAAGGTCAAAGGTCAAATCAAGGTCACGCCATGACTTTGCACAGTTACACCCCCTAACCAATGTCCCTACCAAGTATCAACTTCCTACGCCTTACAGTTTCCGAGATATAGCCCAGACAAGATTTTATAGGTCAAGGTCACTACAGCAAGGTCAAATCAAGGTCAGACCATGACGTTGCACACCTACACCCCCTAACCAATATCCCTACCAAGTATCAACTTCCTACACCTTACAGTGTCTGAGATATAGCCCGGACAAGATTTTATAGGTCAAGGTCACTACGCCAAGGTCAAATCAAGGTCAGACCATGACGTTGCACACCTACACCCCCAACCAATATCCCTACCAAGTATCAACTTCCTACACCTTATGGTTTCCAAGATATAGCCCGGACAAGATTTTCAAACTCAAGGTCACTATGGCAAGGTCAAAGGTCGAATCAAGGTCAGACTATGACGTTGCACACCTACACCTCCTAACCAATGTCCCTACCAGGTATCAACTTCCTACATCTTCCGGTTTCTGAGATACAGCCTGGACAAACTTTTTCCCGCCACCCCGCCCATCCGGACACCATGGGTAAAAATGAATACTTTGTATCTCAAAAACGGTCGGGATTTCAGCATTTTGTTGGAATAACTTGTTAAGCTACTTTATGATAATCTTTCACATGCCGAAGTTTTTAGACCTGTATCTGCAATCTTAAGGTCACCTTAATGTCAAAAAAGGGGGTTTTAGCCCTCTAGTTCACTTAGTTTTTCACTTTTTTCAACCAAACTTGGCATATATATTAAGATTTATCAAAGGATTATCCTGACTTTATGGTGACCTTAAACTGTTAATATGATTGGAGCTATGGTCCCCCTAAAGTCTTAAAATTGGAATTAAACCATCTGACCCCTTTATTTTTTCTATTTTTAAAGAATCTATCTTATGTTGATATTGAGGTTGATCAAAAGAAGACTCTAATTACCTTATGATTTAAATATTAATAATGTTATGGCCATCTTAAACTTAAAATGTAGGGTTTTTTCAGCCCTAAGTTTGGTTAATGTTTTAATTTTTAGAATAAAACTTGGCACATTTATTAAGGTTGCCAGAAGGGTTATTATGATTTTATGGTCACCTTAAAGTCCAAATATCAATGAAGTTATGGTTACCTTACAGTGAAAAAAGGAAATTTTCAGCCTTCAGCTATCTTATTGTTCAACTGACCTCAGATAAACTTTGTCCACTTATAAAGGATGACAAAAGGGACATTCATCTTTTATGGTCACCTTAAAGTCCCAGTATGAATGAAGTTATGGCCACCTTGCAGTGAAATTAGGAGTTTTTAACCTCCAGCTATCGTAATGTTCAGCTGACCTCAGTTAAATTTTGCACACTTATTAAAAATGACAATAGGGACATTCTAATTTTCCTTCCACCTTGGACTTCCAATACAAGTACAGCCATGGCCATCTTGACGTAAAAATTAGTGTTTTCAGCCTCCAACTGACTTTCTGTTCAAAAACATCAGTTTAACTTTGACACATTGATCAAGCTTAAGGAAGATTTTTATGTTCTTTTTACTTAAAACTTGTATTTCAGAGACTTTGGCCATCTTAACATAGTAAATATATAGTTCTTGCTCCCACCTCATTTTTATGTCAGCTGACTGACATTATGGCATCACTCTGCGAACAACTTCTCAAAAACCACGAGACCCAGAGACATGCTGTTACTTTTAAAAGACACCTTATCTATCGAGGATGATGATCGTAATATTCACGCAGATCAGTCTGTTCGTCTGTTTGCTAGAGCAATTAGAACAGGTACCCCCGCTCAAAGTATGAAAATTTCAGCACTTTATCACAATTTTCTCATTCACTATTGCAGGGATCTCTCTTATCTTGCATATATGTACTAGGCCATAAATAAATTCCCTTGTGTGAGTATCAGGCCTGGATCTTTCGTAATTTCTTTAATGAATTTTTATGTCAGCTGACTGACATTATGGCATCACTCTGCGAACAACTTCTCAAAAACCACGAGACCCAGAGACATGCTGTTACTTTTAAAAGACACCTTATCTATCGAGGATGATGATCGTAATATTCACGCAGATCAGTCTGTTCGTCTGTTTGCTAGAGCAATTAGAACAGGTACCCCCGCTCAAAGTATGAAAATTTCAGCACTTTATCACAATTTTCTCATTCACTATTGCAGGGATCTCTCTTATCTTGCATATATGTACTAGGCCATAAATAAATTCCCTTGTGTGAGTATCAGGCCTGGATCTTTCGTAATTTCTTTAATGAATTTTTTAAATTATTTTTTCAGGCATTAAAACTCACGAGTTCATGCAGTAAATCACTTATAACTTAAAAAGTATTGCATTTAGAACATTTTGTTAAATATGTTTTTCACCCATTTTTCTTTCAGCTACAACAGTAAAATTTCAGACATGTAGCTGATTGCAAAATTATGTAGTAGCTGCATATAAAACTATACATTTGCCACATTTTCTGATCTGTGCAAAATCTGCATCAGAGAGAATTGCCTGTGTGTGTGTGTTACAGAAAAAAAGAATTTCCTCTGTGTGTGTTATATATGTCTGTTTTTTTTCTCCCTTCAGTGTTTCAATTGAAGTGGAGAGGGGTGGGGGGAGGGGTGGGGAAGATTTACAATAGACCTTTTCAACATCTCCTCGGGTGACTGAACTTAGGTAAACACTCACTCCTGCATATACAGATTTACTGCAGTGCACATACAAACATTCTCTGTTTTTCTCTTAGTGTACATTATTGAGGTACAAATATCGCTTAAATTCTATGATATTTAATACTTTGAGTTATTTTGTGTTGCAGGTTAACTTTAAAAATATTTAATATAGAATTAGAAAACCAGTTTACAACACTGTTCTATATTCACATTGTCCCAGATTTTTAATAGAGAAGGGTTGCAATATACATGTACTTGAATATTTTGACAAATTACCAAGAAAAAATGTTTCTTTAAGTTAATAACAAAGCTTGTTATGGTCAGCCTTACTTTATGGAAAGTCAAAATAAATGCATTAGCTAAGAAAATCCATAAAGATTCCTTATTACATGCACAATTTGTATATGATCAATGAAGAGTATTTTAAATTCATATTTTGACATATTCAGAAATATTACCTTATACTAACATCTGTTCTCATTACTACCATAAGGATGTTATGTTTTGGATGTGTTTGTATCTCTGTTTCTTAATATTTGAAAAGACATGAAGAAATCTTTATGAAATTTTTTATGTTAAGGGCCTGACTGAAGGAAATGAAATTAAATTTTGTGAAAAATCCAGATCACATTTTGGATGCAAAAACCCTGATTTTTCAAACGTCAAATTTTAGTGTATTTTTTCAAATGGTTTTGCTTTATTATGTATCACTCTGCAGCGTCTTGTCTGTTTTGAGAGAATGGAAAAAGCCTTAAATTAAATATATCCTGGAAACAATTTACGATTCCACATTTACAGCTAGTTTCTCTTCAATAAAGCTCACATTTTGCTTACAGTTTAATACTGTAACTGCTACAGTTTTTAAATCATCCACTTTTCGATCAGATACAAAACACAGTAAAGCTTACGTTTTGCTTACAGTCTCATACTGCAACTAGTACAGCTCTCCATCCGGGCCGCTCGTTTTTGTTAGCAAAAACCTTTTTCTAGTTAATGTACATATCAAAGCTGTGAATATAAGTATTTATACATGATTTCACAGTCTAGCAAATGAGGTAATAGCCCACCAGTCAGTTACGGTTGCTGATTCTTGTAGACAGCTCCTATAAATATGCAAAGAGTGAAATTTTATAAGATTTTGGTTCCACAATGAACACTTTCCCTTTTAAACCAAATGTGTCAACAAATCAGTGCAGAAATCTTTCTCTCGTATGACTTGTCCATGCATCATAGGTTAATTGGAAATATTTAATAACCTGTGACAAACTGTTTCTAATGGTTTTACATGCAGAGTAAGTTATTTTAGAGCCTTGACTTGGTGTAAGGTATATTTTACTAATTTGTACATCTGTGATCATTTAACTGATTGTATAAACTAGTTATGTTGATTTAACTGAAATTTCTATTGATTATAATGTTTAATCTGGCAGATAATAAAAATATACATTTTTTCTTATTTAATTACATGTATGTTACTAATGTAACAATTAGATGTTATTTTCATGAATAAATACATTTTAAGTAATAAACTAATAACATAACATCCTGTGTTTCTTACACACCATAAGATAAAGAATTTTGACCCCTTTTCTGTCTTGAAAATGAGTTTTGTTCAGTTTGCTAACAAGAATTCTTGCAGTAGCCTCCATTGTCTGGTTCTAACTTCTAACCAGAACCATTAAATTTTCTATAAAGTCCAGTGTCACTAATTTGATTTTGCACCAAATGTAAAGCAAAATAGCCATTATGATTGTTAATATTCAAAAACACCATCGGGTTGTTTTATAGGTGGACTTTTAAACTTATGTATGCAACTAAGACTTCAAAATAGAGCTTATTCTCAATGGCTCATTCATTGTTGTCAGTCCTGCTGTGACTGACCCAATACACACAAAATCCACATGAAAATCATTCAGACTTTTACATTTCTCAATCTCTCCACTGGTATATGCTAAGGCAGGCGAAAATCTCATTTCAGTCAAAATAGCTAGGTTCATCAACCACTGAGCCCTGGAAACTAAGTAGAATTAAGCTAAAAAAGTTCTTTATGTGATAAATCAGCTTTTAAGTCAAAAAAAGCTAGGTTCATCAACCACTGAGCCCTGGAAACTAAGTAGAATTAAGCTAAAAAAGTTCTTTATGTGATAAATCAGCTTTTAAGGCTTTTGCTAAAATGGATTGTTTCACTACTTTGTAACAACAAAAAGCGAATCTGTTTCGGAGAAAAACATTAAAGTTAAAGGGATTTCCCCAGATGAAAGTCGGGGATTGTGAGAAGTTCTTGGCATTTTTTTGTAGATATTCTCCTAAAAACACATCCTGCATGCAAACCACAAACTATTTATGTGAAAAGAAACATCCAGACTTGACTAAGTAAATTTATTAAATAATGTATAATAATATATAGCTAACAAGACAAAAGGTTAATATCTAACAAATTGGTAGGTAATACTGTATACAATAAATAGAAGTGTTTGTGTTTTTCTCATGGTTTTAATATTAAAGTTCAGTGATCTCTTAAAAAATGCACTCATGACACATGCAAAAGTTAAAATCAGCTGTTCCTTTACATATCACTCACGTTTTAGCAGTCTTTTTTTTTTTTTTTTTTAAATCAAAATTTTGCAAAGAAAACATTTTTGAGGTTCAGTTACAAAATGTGACGGGGAATAAAAGAACTGAAAACTTATGACATTAAATTCTGTAATTTGATATTAATATTAAACAAATACTTTCTTGTAATTTTATAATATAAATACTAAAACTGGCTAAACACTTTGCTTCTTTTATTAAGGTGCAGTTAAAAAAAGACTGATGTATTATGAAATAATTTCCATAAATATTAATTCAACTAAAAAAAAACTTTTTTATTTAAATTTTCTTCTGAACAGAAGTGCTTTAGACTTAGGAACAATCTTTATTCACTGACAGCTCTCTAATGTCAATGAAATATTGTTTTTCTTGATTTCAATAGAGGTAGAGCCATCAGAGGAACATTTAAATACATGTACAAAATATTCAAATGACATTCTTATGTACTGCTCACATTTATTTTAAATTAATGTTTGAACAACTCTTATCCATAGTTTTAGAGGAAAAAAATACTTATTTTTCTGCATGCATATACATCAAGGATGTGACACAACTTTGTAAAACTTTAATGGCAAGTAAATAAGCAACCAAATAGAGTAGAGGTTTAGTGAGATACTAAAAAAATATGTACAACATCTATGTCCCACTTTTACACACATCTTCATGTGACAGACAACATAAGTATTTACAGTGATAATTTTAAACACAATTATAGCTACCTTTATAATTACATGAACACAACTGTTGGTATTTTGATGTTCTGCTATGTTAAGCATTCACAAAAATATCCTCTACATGCATTATAAAATGGTTAACATACTTTAAAACTTTCACCAATGTGTAAAATCACACACATTAACAAGATGCACTCCGAGAGAGCAAAACGCTCGACTCCATGTGACCATGCAGTCTCTCAAGTGACAGAAAATATTGTAAGGAAGACAATAAAATAAAACCAAACATGTAAATGAATCTTCATAGAAATATCAAGTAGAAAGCCAAAGTCATTAAAAATACATTGAAATGAGACCTCTGAAAATTCATGATTTTTTTTTTGTATCCAAAAGAAGATCCAGATCCTTTGGCCAGGTCCTATCCACCAATTTTTAATAAAGATCTGTTCATTACTTCTGGAATAATCTAAACACACACACAAAAAAAATCAGACAAAGAGACAAACAATTAGCAAACAAAAACATAAACTGCAACTGCTGGTGGAGGTAAAAATATTGCTTAAAGATCACTTCTTGGTGAAAATCATGCATGGTAATTTTGTGTCAAGGAATTGAAAGAAAAAACAAAACAAAATAAAAACAGAAATAATAATTAATAAAATGATGAATATACCACCTCCCTCTCTATTATCTTTATGTCAATTTCAAGACATAAAATGAAAAGAAATATTTTTACTTAAAGACAGATAGTATCACAACCTAGGTTTGTGACCTCACAATGACAATTGTATTGTGACATCACTGAGTAATGACATCATCAAGAGCAAAGTATTGATTTTTTACGTATGGGATGAAGAGAAGCAGTTTCACTGTGTATTCCCAATTAGAAATAAGAAAAACTCTCTCCTGACTTTAATTTTCAAACAAATTACACCAAATTTGGAAGAACCTGTCTGCACTCCATGAAATACCTCCCCAACAAATTTGAGATTGATTGATGTTATAGTTTTTGAGTTATAAGGGCACAACGGTGCACAGACAGACTGACAGACAGACAGAAACAAACTGATTACAATAACCCTCTCCTATCGTCGAGCGTTAAAAAACATGAAAAGACAATTTTATGATTTGTCCAGGGGATGGTGTAAAAAATGTGCAATTCACGACTGGGGACACTGTAAAATGAGACAAAATAATCAAATTTGTGCAACTTTTGTATCGTGTTGAAGATCAAGATCCTAATGAAGTTACAAAAGAACAAAAACATTCTTACTTTCTTACTTCAGCTGAGAAAATATAAATAAAATAGAAGGTTGTGTCTTCACCAGCGAATTTTAAACACTGTTGAGAATTTCACATTTCTTAAGTTCCTTTCATCAAAAGGCGGTAAAACTCTGCAAAATTATGACCACCGATGACTGAAGTACATAGATCTGAATATCTTGTAGATTAAGCTCCCTTGTATGAAAAGTGCAATTTGCTTAAATATTTTACATAATTTCTTTATGGGTGTAAATATTTAACACCATTTAAAATTGAAATTTAAAACAAATATCCATGATTACTTATTGTTCTTTGCATTGGAAGGGGTATTGCAGAAAAAAAAAGTCTTCCCAATTATCACAAAATGGTAGTGTTCACACAATCTGTCCTGTAATTTTATTTTTGTTAATAATAGTACTTGATAAAGTCCAACTAACAGACTTCTGCTATGTGATTATAATGTTTACTCCATATTCACATGCTGATGGTTCAATTTTCAACTTCAATTAAATGGTTTGAAGCTCACTATTAAAACCTTTGAAAATATAACTTTTTTTCTGACTTGCAGTTTTTTGACAACAAACTCCACAGTTCCACTTACCATTTGTGATGTGTGGTTGTGCTATGTAAATGTTGTTTTGGGGGTTGTCTAATTAAATTTAAATTTGAATATGTAAATGACAATTCCTTGTCCAATATATTCTATTTTCAGCAAACTTGGTGACCAAAAGAAAATGTCACTTTCTGGTTTCAATGGTATTTGTATATACTTTGTAGGTGCACCTTTTTTGTCTGAACTTGGCATTTCCTTGTATCATTGAAGAAAATGTACATTTCAGTACAATTTATGATCATCAGAAATCACTTACTGGTTTACGTGAACGTTTATTACAAGGAAAAAGTGGTTTCAGGTCCTATATATTCTGATAAATCCTCATAGTTAATTTGAAGATTTGTTGTGATGTAAAAGCATGGAGTAAGAAAGGGGAGATTTGCCACAGTCTCTGACACTCTCCACTGGTTAAACGTACGAATAAAACACAAGAGCACTTGAAGAGTGAATACCTCTGCCAAGACACGTAACAAGAATACAGCAGCTGGCTTTCAGGCAACCATGTAGTCGAATCTTTAGATTAAAGTAGTGTTGAACCCCGAACTCCAGATGTGAATTTGTTGCGTCTATCTTGCTTGTGACCTGCAAAATGTCAGCTGACTCAGTGCCCAGGGGGACATTCTTCCATTTTAGAGGCAAATAAGTGTGAGGTCTATCATGTTTTATTTGATGAAAATCAACAGTTGGGTTTTTCTATCTGCAGGGTGTGTACATACATTCCAGTACTGCAAGGTTAGTTATGGGCTATAAAGTCTTCTATTATCATATAAGAATTATAATTATGCAAGGAATAGTGCTTCTAATGTCTTTCACATTATTATTTTGCAAAATAAGGGTATCTAGCAATATATTTAACACTTTTTGTGATTTTCTATCATGCTGATGATAGCTACAAGCAGACTATTCAGATGATTTAATATTAACGACTGTGTCAAACTAACTAAATGTGCATAATCTTTCATGTCTAGAAACTAGCAGACAGATAATTTGTTTGAAAAGTTTTGTTTTGTCTCCTTTTCATATAAGCATTCTTTGACTGGTATTGTAAAGTCAAATAATATGCACGTTATTTTCACACTAAAAATTAATTGTAAATTGCAACTAATGAAAGCAGTGAATTGTGAAGCAACTCTTAGACAGATAGATAAATGGATGAAGTGACATAATCTAAGTACAAAGATTGGTCACATGACAACAGTCTTCACTGAAACTTTGCACTATAATTTTGGATGCACAGACAACCATTTTACATGCACACTGACTGTGCATATGTTTACATGCCTGGAAACTTGTAGACGAATAACTTGGTCAAAAAGACTCACTTGAGCAGATGAAAACATTGTATAAATACTCTCTAATGAAAGCATAAAACAGGGGGCCGATTTCACCAAAGGACTTAAACTGAGTCCCTTTATTGGCTAAGTCAGGGACTTAAATCCAAGACTTTGGTCTTAGCTAGGTCTGGGATTTAAAATGGATTTCACAAAGGTGACTTAGCTACGTACAAGCTTATTAAATAACCAAAGTGGTTTTCTGTGTCATGTGACCTTTTGTATCTATTCAAAATATAATATTGGTGCCACATATTCTTTATCTGATGTATTTTATCTAAGGATAAGTGCTGTTTTGAAATGGAAAACCTTGTTACCACATATAAAACTTCCCAAGCACTACTTTAGTGAGGTGTTCTGTATAATTATAATTTATTTACAACCATTTCAAATTTTGAAGTGGAAAAAAGTTTATGGTGCCATATATAAGTCCTCTTTACAAATTTAAGCCCACTACCACCCAGACTTAAAGTTAAATCCACTGACTTAGCAATTTCATGGACTTCGCTGTTTGTGAAATACACTAAGTCTAAGACCACAGACTTAACATTCTTTTGACAAAATTTAAGACCAAAGTCTTAAATTTAAGTCTAAATCTGGACTTAAGTCCCTTTGTGAAATCGGCCCCAGAAAACATAAGGCCAGAGTGCATAATATACACCGTAATGTACAAGTACGTGCAGAAATATTGCACAGAATTTTAATATTTAAAGGCTAACAAAACAATTGAAATTCACAGTGGCAAGTCAGTACAGAACTTGAATCAAAGATTCAAATAATAATAAGTAAATGGGAAAATCGGGATTATCTTTTTGTATCTAAATGATGATCCAGATCACTCAAAACATTTATTGAGATCTAAGCTGGACAGCGACCCATCTTCTGATTATTATTATTTTTCTTTTTTTGCGATCCAACCAGTAGAGTTTGTGTAATCCTGCTAACAAACAATGAAACCGACAACCAATCATGAAAGTAATACCTCCTTGGCATAAGTAATTAAAATCAAAATTTCTGTCGATTGTGTATCAGGGGAGATCAGAGGCCAAATACAGTCACAAAAAATGACAAGTATGTAAAGAATTTCTTACAAGTCAAGGTAACAGAAGAGGGTGGTTCCTCACTAGTGGAATGTACACACTACTGCTGTAGCTAATTTCACATTTTTTTCTTATAACCGCTGGAGGTTGCTGATATCAGCTGGACCTTTTGCACAAGACGGTAAATTAGAAACCTATTTGCCGACCAAAAGACACTGATCCAGTATGTTTCGTTTTCTTTTGATCAAAACTGATTTCCCCACATACTCATTATTTTAACACAAGTTTACCAAAATATTCAACTACAACAAATATTTTGCAATATTTTGTAATATTCAATCAATATATCAGACGTTTTTGTCCTCAAAAGCCTTAAAAAGCACATTGCGGTTCATTATTTATATGCGAGCTATAGCTCATGTATGCATTTGAAAACTTGTATTTTGACGTTCTATAAATCAAACAAGTACAGTTTTTCGCTGAATTTCCGCTTTCGGTAACCAGTTTTAAAATTTGCATTCAACCATAACACCAGTTGAACCACAGCCAAAGTAAGAAATTATTACAGATAAATTAAGAGACTGATTTTTGTATCTGTAGTGTAATTAAATTTCATGAAAAATGGAAGGATTTATTATTTTTTACAACTGCAGGTGATTGTTTCATATTCGAGAATATATTATCACCATTTTTTATACAAGAACATACAACATGGCGATATCATCTCATAAGGAAGAAAACATAAAAATCATCAGATGTTTAAATCTTCACAACCTTTTAGCTTACTCATACACAGCATTAGGAAATATAAATATGTTTTTATCTCATTTTTTTAGTCTGGTACTTTGGTACCTTTTTGACACATTTATTACTCAAAACCAGTACATAAGAGAACACTGAAATATGTGAACCTTTGATAACTTTGCTCATATGAATTGTTTGTAGTCTTGGAAGAATTAAAATAAAATTGGGGAAAAAAACTGTGTACAAGTTGTTGTGTGATGTAAATCTCATAAAGGACAAAAGAACAAATAGAAAACTAAAATAAATATAAATTAAATAAATATACAAATATGACATTCCTGACATGTAATTTTCAATTGTTCAACTGAATTTACCAGACCCATGTTGTTTCTGTGAACATCTGAAATAAACACCCATTTATTTGTCTAAGATATGCTCAAAATTAACAGAAAACAAATTTTTGACGTGACTGACCCAGAGAATATACCGAGTTGATCTACACTGGATATATTTATACATGGTATACAACAGTGGAATAAACAGATATATAAAATTACACTAGTTTGACTAGTACATACAATACATGATTTTAAATGCTCCATAAGTAGCTCACTATGCCTCTCATACACCAGAGATGTTCAGGCAATTATTCACTTGGGTTAAATACAAACTATTTGTAGATAATGTAGTTCTGTGCATATAATTCAATAATATTATAAATATAATCCACATTTTCTTCCAAGAAACATATGTGGCATTTTTTTGGCATCACTGTGTTTTGATTGAACCACACACACAAAATAAAAAAAAAAAAACCCTACTGCTAAAATGGTTTCCTTTCTCCACTAATATTGCTTCAAATAATAACAGGAGAAATTTTTATGAAACTGTAATATTAATTATTATTAAGATTGGAGAATATGACAAAGTTATTACACCAACACTCACATTTTCATTCAATTAAGAAATATTTTCATATCATTTCTCTACCGGAGATATTATCCTAAAATACCCACCCAAACCTTATTGGGTAAAACCTTATTCAGATGATCTGATCATGAATAACAACCACTACCTCTTCACAATAAAGATATTTTTCTCATACAGAAGATCCGGCACTGTACTCATCCAACAGGGCAGATCCAGCCATCTCCAGATTCCAGTTAAAGAGGTCGAGGAGTTTCCGGCATTTCTCTCTGGAGGCAACACTTAGTCTGAACAGCTGTTCTATTTTCAGATACTTCACTGCCTGCAGTGTTTCCCAGTTATTGCCCTGTAGTGCTGTCATACACTCCTCATCAGTCACTCCATGCACCTGTTGCTGTATGCCTTGCACCTTCTCATGGATGTCCCCCATGGGATTCTGTGGCCTTGAAGAAGGTATCCGAGAATACATCAAAGGCCTATTGCTGGGTCTTGTCTTTGTGTCACCTGTGATGTTCATATACACAGACCTTTCATCAAAGCCGCCTGCAGCTCCAATCTTCTCTGCGCTACTGTTTGGATCAGAAGCTGCACCATCTGTAAAGTATGAATGCGGAGGTGCACTCAAGGTGGCCATATATCCCTGGTTTTGCACACCTGCACCTGTATCTTTATTACCCTGCTGTTGCCTGAAAGAATCTTGCTGTTTCTTTGGGCTCACATTATATGGCTTCACCTCAGCTAACTGACGATCTTTATCAGGTAGTAGCCAGTAATGAGTCTTGCTCATCTGATGGCCATCTTGAATTATCGGGAGAATTGTGCTTGTGGGATTGGGTGGGACATTTGCATACACCTCTTGCACGGGTGGGCCACTGTACTTGTGCTGTATGGGGGCTCTAGGGGGCAAGGGTGGAGGAGCATCATTTTCTTTATGCTCATCATTCTTATTAGTGTCACTGATCTGGGATACTGCAACGGCTTTAGGTCTGGCCCCTTTGGACATATCCTTGGCAATTTCAACTGTATTCATATATTCACACTCCACTGGAACTTCATCATAGAATACAGAGTTGCCAACAGACACTTTGGCAGGAGAGCATTTCGAGGAAGTTGAGGGCACAAGCTCTTTACAATCCCAGTTCTTCAATGGGGTCTTGTCCTCTTTTACAGAGTGAACCAGATTTGCAGACACACACTTATCTTTCTCTTTGTTCAATGCCAGTCCACTCAGAGCATCAGGCAGCCAACTGAAAGCTTTATCTACTTCTTTAGGCTGAGGTTCATTTACTTGATTACATAGGTTTTCAGCACTTACTGTAGATTGCTGGTGGTGAACACAGGATGAACTTTGTAAATAGTCTTCCAATGGTGGCACAGAATACTGAGGAGCTGAACAGGTCTCTGCTCTGTTGTTTCTTGGAGAAGCAGGAGCTTTAGAAACAACTGCATACACCTGAGGGTTATTCACAGGAGTCCCACTAGCTGGACAGGTCTTAGCCTCAGAAGGGCCAGTATTTTCAGCTCCTGGCTTTGTTCTGACATTAGCATACACTCTTGGTGGTATATCAGGTATGCCTTTTGTTGATTTACCTATCGATCGTCTATTTGGAATAGGAGGGAAAGGTCGATCATCAAAAGAATTATCGGAGGAGCCAGTAGACTCAAACGATCTGTTAAGCTGATTGGGTGTTGTTTGTACCATGAGATTTAATGGTTCTACTTTGAATGGATCATTAACTGTCTTACTTTGTTCAGTCATTGGAGGGGGTAGATAACCATATTTTTCTGACACTGATGCCTCCATCAAGGAGATGGCATCGTACTGTTTGGGTTTCTGGCTTCTGTGACTGCTGGCTGGAGATACATTATTATCTCCTAGATCAATCAGTAAATTATTTCCTTCTTCATGTTGGCCCTGAAGTGCCTTAGTGTGTCTTATATCTTCATTGGAGTAGGGGCGCTGATTTGCCTTGGCTGTCTGGGACTGTCTTTGTCTTTTTGGGGACTGGATAGGTTTCTTTACCCCTTCCTCCAGCTGCTTATAATTGAACATCTTCGAGCGGAAGCTCTGGTAAACCCCGGTGGCCTTTTTGTTGCGATCTGGCAGGTGGAGAGGTTCAATTGGTTCAATGTCTCCAGATACATCTGGCGGATCCATGGGGTTCCTCAAATACATCCTGAAAAAAAAAAGCATCAGAGATGCCCGTACCCCACAGCCTGGGGAAATAGTTTTCAACACCATGACATATAAAAGTGGTGAAACAGTACAAAGAATGGGATACTTTCAGCGCAGTGTCAATGATATATAGTCCAAATAATGTTTAAGTAGAGAAAATAACATCTAAGAGAAACAAAATGTAAAGATAAAGTACTAAAACAAGACGATTCAATAGCAAGCTGACAGCATTAATCAGCAAACTAAATATATGAAGGTATGAAATTTATAAATTGGAGAATAGCTGTCAATGGAAATAGCACAATTATGTAAAAGTGCACATAATAATCAGTTGCAGCAATCCATATATCTTTGTCATAAGAGAAAGCTGTCTCAAATAGGGCAGGTGAACACACTTTGGCAGAGCAAAAACGTCACACCATGACGTTGCACACCTACACCCCCTAACCAATGTCCCTACCAAGTATCAACTTCCTACACCTTACAGTTTCCGAGATATAGCCTGAACAGGATTTTATAGGTCAAGGTCACTACGGCAAGGTCAAAGGTCACTACTGCAAGGTCACACCATGACGCTGCACACCTACACCCCCTAATCAATGTGACTACCAAGTATCAACTTCCTACACCCTACAGTTTCGGACATATAGCCCGGGACAAGATTTTATAGGTCAAGGTCACTACGGCAAGGTCAAATCAAGGTCACACCATGATGTTGCACACCCACACTCCCTAACCAATGTCCCTACCAAGTATCAACTTCCTACACCTTATGGTTTCTGAGATACAGCCCGGAAAAACTTTTTCCCGCCGCCGCCTGCCCACCATGGGTGAAAACAATACCCTGACAGCCCTTATGGCTGTGGAGTAACAACAGCTTAAAATATCAAGACTTGTCGAATATATCCTGAAAAACAACAGCATCATATATTAGGATTCCTCAAACACCATTTACATTCCTCACACTGCTTGGTATGATAAAAAAATACCACTCTGTCTTTTGAAAAATTCAAAAACTTTGCAAAAAATAATTTCTTCACTGAAAAATAGCCCTTGTTCATAAATTCTGTGATTTTGGTTAAATTTTGATCAGATATAAACATAACCTATTTTAGCAAATCAGCTGAGATATTATAATCTGATTGTGCTATGTTGTAATCAACATTAACCTTGTAAATAGAAATTGACCCTAAGTGAAAAGAAATTCTTGCAAATTTCATAAACTTTGAAAAAAACAAGCAAAACTTTTCCCCCAGTTAAATCTTGCACTATAAAAGCATTACATTGGGATACACAAAATCTTTTCTGATAAAATAGAATATGATCATACTCATCAATTTGTCCCGGATCTCCCCACTTTTTGCCGGAGGCATCCAGATGGCCGGTGTGTATAAAGCTGTGCTTCAGTGGCTGGCTGATGTCATCACCTGTACGGCGGCGCTGTGGGTCCACCAAGGACCTGGGAAACACCCCCACTTGGCCCGTCCGTTTATTCTGACCCTTCCAGTAGTAGTGCTCAGTTTCCCCATCTATCACAGTAATCTTATCACCTTGTTCAATAGTCAACTTGTCCTGCTCTTCAAATGACCGTAATGCTTTCATTTCAATGGGTCGTACCTGAAAGAGATATACCATTAAAATCCTTTAACTCTGCCCAGTAGCACAGCTTTCAGTGGAAGTAAACATAACGCCCATAAAAGAACTTTCCCAAAGAAATTTATTATTTAGACATTGTAGTTAGGTAGAAGTCTTTGATCAATTTACATTTACACTAGTGGAGTTGAAATGGACGCAAAGTATCAAAATTTAGTTCACTGATAGTTTTTAAATTGAGTGACACAGTACACGATCATCATTCACAAAAATATTCAACTGTAAAATGACCAATTTTAGTGATACCACTGCCATGGTGTGTATCTCCTGCCGAGTATTAAAAGGGAAGAAATACCATTTCTGAGATATTCACAATTTTTCATTTTCTGCTAAAATCTAAGATGGCCGCCAAAAGTGGCGAAAATTGAAATTCTTCCCCTAAGCACAGGATACTCCTGTACTACTCTATGAGTCAAAAATTCACTCGAAATTGCTCTATCTGTTACCGTTTCCGAGATATTTTCAATGTTTTATTTCCGCTAAAATGTAAGATGAATGCCAAAAGTGACGAAAATTTAAACTTTTCCCCTTTGCATAGGATACTCTTGTACTACCCTGTGGCCCACACAGGCTGTGGGTCAAACATTCACTCGAAATCACTCTATCTCTTATGGTTTTTGAGATATTCACACTTTTTCATTTTCCGCTAAAATCTAAGATGGCCGTCAGAAGTGGCGAAAATTGAAATTTTTCCCCTCTGCATAGGATACTCTTGTACTACCCTGTAGGTCAAAAATTCGCTCGAAATCACTCTATCTCTTATGTTTTTCAAGATATTCACACTTTTTCATTTTCCGCTAAAATCCAAGATGGCCGCCAGAAGTGGCGAAAATTGCAATTTTTCCCCTCTGCATAGGATACTCTTGTACTACCCTGCAGGTCAAAAATTCGTTCGAAATCGCTCTATCTCTTACGGTTTTTGAGATATTTGTGATTTTTCACTGTTCACTAAAAGTAGCAATAAAGTAGCCAATACTCACTTGTACATTGAGCAACAGGTGTGAAACTTAAATATGTTACAGTTCACAACTAGAAATAGGATGCATTGGCATGTGTAATGTCCACCCAAAGGGAAGCATGAGTTTTGCTCTAAAACTTGGACTAATATATTGTCTCTGGGCCATGAGGAAGTGGTAGCTCTCTTCATATGAAAATCCTCAGATTGGAGATGTTCAGATTGAAAATTCTGAGATGGTAACAAATCTTTTGAAAACCCTGAGGTGTGGCCTTGAAAATCCTTAAATGTAAAGAAGTCATTGGGAAATATTTACGAAATCGCTCTATCTCGCACAGTTAAGGAGATAGAAGCAAATTTGTGTTTTTCCATTTTTGGCAAAAATTGTAAAATTCAAAATGGCCACCATTTTGGGGGAGAGGAAATTTGTTTGAAAATTGCACAAGAGTAGTTTGCTGAGATACCCTGTGGGTTGAAAAATTCGACGAAATCACTCTTTCTCACACGGTTAAGGAGACGGAAGAAAATTTATGTTTTCTATTTTTGGCAAAAATTGTAAAAATCAAAATGGCCGCCATTTTTGGGGAGGGGAAATTTGTTTGAAAATTGCAAAGATACCCTGTGGGTTAAAAATTTCCATGAAATCGCTCTATCTCGCATGGTTAAGGAGATAGAAGCAAATTTGTGTTTTTCCATTTTTGGCAAAAATTCGAAAATTCAAAATGGCCACCATTTTTGAAGAGAGTAAAATTTGTTGTAAATTGCGAAGAGTAATTTGCTAAGATACCCTGTGGGTTGAAAATTTTGACGAAATCGCTCTATCTCACATGGTTAAGGAGATAGAAGCAAATTTGTGTTTTTCCACTTTTGGCAAAAATTGTAAAATTCAAAATGGCCGCCATTTTTGGGGAGAGGAAAATTTTTTGAAAACTGCCTATAGTACATTGCTTAGTTACCCTGTGTGTTGAAAATTTCAACGAAATTGCTCTATCTCGCACAGTTAAGGAGATAGAAGCAAATTTGTATTTTTGCATTTTTGGCAAAGTTGTAAAATTCAAAATGGCCGCCATTTTTGGGGAGAAGAACATTTTTTGAAAATTGCCAAGAGTAAATTGCTTAAATACCCTGTGGGTCGAAAATTTCGACGAAATTGCTCTATCTCGCACAGTTAAGGAGATAGAAGCAAATTTATGTTTTTGTATTTTTGGCAAAAATTGTGAAATTCAAAATGGCCGCCATTTTTGGGAGAAGAAAATTTTTTGAAAATTGCAAGAGTACATTGCGTAGATACCCTGTGGGTCGAAAATTTTGACGAAATCACTCTATCTCGCATGGTTTAAGAGATAGACATAGTTATGTTTTTTGCTATGTAGCTATTACACCGCAGGTTAAAGCAACAAAAGTACCAAGCAAGCAATTGACGCTATAAACCTTCACACCAAATTTTACAAAGATGAGTTAAATATGTTTCCATTAAAATAGTGAAAACAGAAATGCAATTTAGAGTAGGCTTAAACTAGCAATTACTCAGATAGCTACAAAGTCACCTCAAAATAGCATAATAGCTATATAGCACAGTAGCTATTACTCAGTTAGCTATAAAGGTATTATTGCCATAAGCAATCACAAGCAAGCTACTGATCCAATAATAATGCTACATCCCAAATTTTGTGAACATAGGTGAAATACTTTTCCTTTAAAATGCTTAAAATAAAAAAGCTCCTCACAGTATAAATGAAATGACCGGAAACCAAGCATGACGGACAGCGGAAAAAACAAAAAATATATGTCTACCCCACCGTGGGGAGGAAATAAAGTGGGGTGGATATAAAAAACTAGATGAACAACATATTTGAGAAAAATTGTGTATCTGCAATACTTTTGAAGATATAAGCCATTTACTCATTATGGTTACCATTAAAAATTGACAAAGTAGCTATTACTCACTTAGCTATGGAGATACATTTCCAAACTACTGACCATGTTGTAGCTGTGGAGAAAGTACCTGAACAACATATTGGAACAAAATACCCTAAATGCAATAGTTTCAGAGTTATAAGTCATATAATTATATTAGGTAAAAGTGTTATTACTCAATCAAAAGTAGGCCAAAGTTCACCAAACCCAAAAAATATTGAAGCGTGTAAAAATGAATTAGGACAAGTAATTTACCAAAAATGTGTAACTGTAGTAGTTTCAGAGTAAACTGCGTGACACACGCAGGCACGCATGCACACAAATGGTGCAAATTATAATCTACCGCCGGGTGGGAGATAATAAAACATAGATCACTAATGATGACTATAACAGTTACATATAATAATTGATATAATCAATTGAATAACTTTATTCAGTTGACAACTAACAAAATCAGAAGTTGCAGGCACCTCAATCGTAGTCGATTGCCAAGTCTTAATCAAGTGGCACTTGCAGATTTCTTCACTACCCCAATTATTATATGACCTAAATAATAAACTGAAAACAATGTCATACCGAAATCCAAATATTACTTTGTAGACTCACCTCACAAAGGAAGTCTTTGAGTGCGACAAATGTAGGTCTGTTGCCAGGATTGTGTGACCAGCATTGTAACATCAGCTGATAGATATCATGGGGACAATGCCCAGGCTTAGATAATCTCTCTCCATTCTGGTCTATCTTCTCCAAGATCTACAATATCAACAATATAGTATAGAGACAACAAAAATACTGACTATAGTTTATAAATATTTTATTTTTACATAATCAGTTTTAAAAACTTTAATCTTGATGAGCTTTTGGAAAGTGATTTAGAAACTTTAAATTGTGACCACAGTAAATCATGCTCCAGTAATAAAGAGACTTTGTTAATTCCCTCTCATAAATATACATCATTTATTTATAAATTTATTTTATAACTTATCTTTCAAAGTGTAAATGTGTCAAAGCAATTAAGTATTCCAATGTTATTACTAATAATGCTGTGCATTTTTCTGTTGTAACATGTAAATTTCAGCTGCTTAAATATGGATAATATCAACATATTTTGTGTGAAGTTTGTGTGTAAAAATACTATCTGAGGAGAATATTGCCTGCGCAAAATTAAGTCAGCTATTGTATCACCTGCTGTTTTTGGAACCCAAATATATGTACTGTATATAAAATAATCAAAAAAGAAATAAAAATATATAAAAAAAAATTTATTTATAAATTTCATCTACAAATCTGATACTCTATATGGCAATTTTAAACTTTTATCAGAGTAAAACAATTAGTTGGCTCCATCTAATATATATTTTACCTTTACTCCCTACTTTACTCACCTTCAAAATCATTAGAAAATTTATTACATGTATTACCAATACGCATGTCCTCTTTGTAGCTTAATGCATTACCAGACAAATTCTCATTTCAAAAAACCTGCTATTAGCTCCCAATAATTTACAATTTTATGATTATTTGTTCTGCTCACAATTACTATTTCCCATAAATTTAGTTCATTAGTTTTGCAGAAAAGCCCCTAAAAGACCAGACTAAGCAATGGTTTATAGTACCTGAGAGCCATTCAGTCCAAACCAGGGCTGTTCTCCATAGGTGAACATTTCCCAGAGGGTCACACCAAACATCCAGGTGTCACTGGCATGGGAATACTGCCTGGCCTTCAGACTCTCTGGTGCACACCTGTGATTACGGGTGAGTTTTAAACATTTAACTGTGTACATGTAAGATCAACTAATTTAAATGTTTAATTATACAAGATTTGACATGGGCACAGTAATACAGTGAAAAATTGAATGTTTAAATACTTGTGATACGTGTGCAAGCAAAGGCTCCAAGCACAAATTATTGCCAACTGATTCAGTGAATGATGAATAACAACAAATTTTAAAACTATTTTTAAATTGCAGCTGTTGATACAGAAATATAGAGATAACAAATATATACTGTATTTCCTTACCAGGCAAATGGCACTTTCTTTTGCTCAGACATGGTATAGTGGTCTTCTTGACTGGGTAGTGTCCTCATCAAACCAAAATCACCAATTTTAACCTAAAGTTTTAAACCAGACATCTTACAGTGTACTTATTAATATCATGTATAATCATTTACACATATTATTTGTTCCACACATGAAATTATGTATGTTTTTGTTATAATACTTGTTATACTATACACAACAATGCAAAACAATGGTTGGGTTCCATAATCTTTGCTGCTGGTTCTAAGTAGAATATCAAAACCAAGTACTTGTTACCTAAGTAGACACAATTTTGTACCTCACAAGAATCAAACAAACAGCACCTCAGGGAACACCAACCCATGCTGAAGGATTTGGAAATGAAACATAAGTGAAACTACCTAAAAATTGCAAGAGTCAGATTGTAGATACCGGTTATGTTTAAGGATGATCGAGCTAAGGGTAGATCCCAGTCTTGTATGAAATTAATACCCAAATATAATAAACATTTTTTAAATGATGGAGCAGATTTTTTTGATAAATAAAAATAGCATTACAGATTGAGATGACTGTACCCATAACTGAGGGAAATTGTTTTCAATACCATGAGATACAGAAGAAGTGAAGTAGTACAAAGACAAGGAAACTTTCAGAGTGAAAAGTGTCAGTTATGTAAAGGTCCAACGAATGTTTAAGTCATAAAATAATGTTTAACAGTAAGAAAATGTATGTGTTACAGTGAATATGTGTAATCAGGGAATACAAGTATTCCCTAAAAAAAATCAGGGAATACGCGTATTCTCTAAACCAGTCAGTGAATATGTGTATTCCCTGATTACACATATTCACTGTAACATATGCAAAGATAAAATATTAAAACAAGACAATTCAATAGCCAGATGACAGCATTAATCAGTAAACTAAACATTCTGAAACTGTAAAATTATATTAAATGAAGTGTAGCTGTCAATGGAAATAGCCAATTAAGTACAATACCATATATTAATCAGCTGTAGCAATCCAGATGTCTTTGTGATAAAAGAAAAATATGTCCGAAATATGGCAGGTGAACACACTTTGGCAGACCCAAGATTAAAGGTTACAGCATGATTAAGCATACCTACACTCCCGAACCAAGGACCCGTCCAAGAATTAACTTGCTACACCTTAAAGTTTTTTTTATGATACAGATAAGATTTAAAATTCAAGGTAAAAGGTCATATCAAGGCAACATCATGATATTGCACAACTACACCTATCTAATGTCCCTACCTAGTATCAACTTCCTATACCTTACGGTTTCCGAGGTATAGCCCTGAAAATACTGCAAGGTCAAAGGTCAAATCAAGGCCACATCATGACGCTGTACACCTACATCCTCCAACCAATGTTACCACCCAATATCAAATCCTTACACCTCAAGGTTTCTCAGATACAGCCTGGACAAGCTTTTTCTCGCCACCTGCCCAACCGCCCATCTGGAAACCATTGGTAAAACCCCCACAGCATTTAAGGACTGTAAAAGTTTGGAGTCTTAATTCTGGTGCAAATGGTCTTTGAGAAGAAAACACTACAGGTAAACCACACGTTTTGTGAAAACATGATCCCAATCCAATGTATAGTTTTCAACTTGTACACTTGGACAAACAAATAGATGTGACTACAATATCTTCACCTCGTAATAACCAGCTGCTAAATCTGCCCTGACTGGCATAGTATATTGTCCATTAGGTGCAATAAGAAAGGATGTTGGTCGTATGAGTATCTGTAATGCCCAGGTCAAACTGTGAAAAATTTTAATGGCGAATAGCTGCAAACAGTAAATTCCTCAATGTTCATGACAGATTCCTCACGTTTCTTCCATTGTCTATAAACCCCCTTCATTTTTTATGCCTAATGGCGACAACAACCTGATGTTCAAAGCTATCACAGGTATTCGTTGCCTTTAAAGTGTGCCATTACAATTCTCCTTAGTGGTCATTCTTTAATACTGTAACTCTGTAAATTATTAGGCAGTTGCCAAAAAGTTGTACTAGTTTCTTATTCTCAGTAAATTTTTCAGCTGTTCTTCCTTGTTATCAGGTCATTCTTTCAGGCACAAGAGTCTCTTTGCATTCATTCCCTCCTCATCATAGCTAATTTGTAGGAATTGTGGGAAAATTGTGAGATATTCACTACTTCATATGCTATTCTCAGTGTAATCATGCTTTGTTGAGGTTAATCTCAGGACAGTGGAAGAAAGTTCAAAACAACATAGAAATCTGGAATTCTTTTTATCAGATGAAGACACTTTCCTGCCTGTATTATTCGCCAAGATTATCATAGTACCCTCTCCAGTATGTGACCTGGACATTAGTGAGGCCATACAGTGTTAAAATGAGGATAAGCAGGTGAACACACTTTGGCAGAGACAAGGTTAAAGATCATACCATGAATTGGCATACCTGCACTCCCCAACCAATGACCCATCCAAGAATCAACTTTCTACACCTTACAGTTTCTAAGATATGGCCAACAAGATTTTAAATGTCAAGGTCACTACAGAAAGGCCAAAAGTCAAATCAAGGTTTGACCATGACACTGCACACCTACATCCCTCAACCAATGTCCCTACCAAGTTATCATCTTCCTACACCTTACTGTTTCTGAGATATAGCCCGGACAAAATTTTAAAGCTCAAGGTCACTATGGCAAGGTCAAAGGTCAAATCAAGGTCACACCATGAAGTTGCACACCTACACCTCTTACCAATATCCCTATCAAGTGTCAACTTCCAACACCTTACAGTTTCTGAGATACAGCCCGGACAAATGTTTTCCTGCCGCCCGCCCATATATAGTTCCTTTTTATATTCATTTTATTATTTTTTTATTTATTTTTAGTGCACTGTAGGACATTTCTAGCTGCAAAATCACTATCCACAATTTGTTTTCTTTTCAATTCAGACAAACCTGTAGAAATTTGTATGGTCTCACTTCATATTCTCACTGACTAAAACATCTGTGAATAGGCTTATATATAACTACCTTTGGTGTGTGTAGTTACCTTTTCAGATGTAGACAGCAGGACATTCCTTGCTGCTAAATCCCTGTGGATGAATCGTTTGCTCTCCAAATAAGACATGCCTGTAGCTATTTGTACTCCAATCTCTACTAGAGTTGTGATTAGGTATCTATGACCTTCTTGTCTCAAACGATCAATCAGTGCACCAAGGGGAGCAAGCTCAGTGACCTGTTGAGAGAGTAATAACATCCATTGTGTAAAAATATCCATGCACATTACTGAAAGGCAAGAAAGAAAATGCAATTGTACTGACTGTATTTGAACTGGAACCTAAAACAGACCAGTAGGCTGAAAACATAAAATGAAGCAATTCAAACAGTCTTCATGTTTGGATCCAGACTCAAGAATTAAAAAAAGTTACACGAAATATTTTTTGACATTTTGGTAAATTTTTTGCAGTAATTTTTCCCAAATCTCTAGTTTTTACAAATTATCATTATCTTTAAAGAAAGTTAACACCTCATTTAATATTGTTCCAAACTGTTTTTTTTTTTTTTTTTTTTTTTTTTTTGAGGGTGGAGATATTGAAATAAAATAACTGTAAGGTTATGTTCAGAGGCTGTATTCAGAAAGCAATATCAATCTAAGCCAAAAATGGCATTAAAGTTTATAGAAAATGGTTCATCTAATTTTGGGGTTAAATTGGTATTCATAAAGTTAAGGCGATACTTTGGATCACATGTAGATGTTTCATCAATACTTAATCCAAACTTCAACATTGTTGGGTCAAAGTTAAGCAAAAAATAGAGCAAAAAAATTAACTCAACTTTTTTGTAATTACAAACTTAATCTTGATCCAGTTTTTAATTCAACTGGAGCTGATTTTTGGATCAACCTGAGCTTGATCGTTTGTGTTTGTACATGCCCTGATAGAGAATATTCAATGCAGAGAATTCTAATAAACAGTTCTGAAAGATTAACCTGGAACAAGTATAAGTTTTACTTTCCTGTTTGTTTCAAATTCACATGGATCTTCCTATGAAGTTACACACAGTAAAAGCCTCCTTAGTAGAAGTAAAGATCAGACATGCAAGAAACTTTTTCATTGAAAATTATCTGGTTACTTGAAATACCTGATCTAGTACAAATATTTTTCTGGTCCTTCGCATATGACTTAACAAGGTTAAGATTATAAGAAAAGTACAGCCACATAAACTAAGTACTCTAAATTATATATAACACTAGTTATGTCAAAAGTAAAATGTCCTGCTGTATCAACAAACACATGTGACTTCATTTATTCTATGGTGTCTATAATATACTTCAAAGAATGACAAAAGAAGATGGAATTGACATTGACAATTTGTAGTTACCATCATTAATGGAGAGGAAAGTACAGCCCCATAGAGTCGAATGAGATTGGGATGATCCAATGAATGCATTGCATTCACTTCTTTAACAAAATCATCAAAGGCTCCAGGCATTGCCAGAACCTCACTCTTCAAAATCTTCACAGCAACAGGAACCTGGGGGAAATTATACAACCACGATTTAGTGATACAACAACATACTTCTTATTGACCAATTCATTTGTACAACACAGATCAAGAAATTCATATCAGTTATATTAATGTTACATCAATGTACTGTCGCTCATTTATTACTATTCTACAACTTTTTTTACCAGAATTTACAAAATTTTACCTAACGTTTAAAGAACAGCTGCCACATTGTTTGTACAGTATCATATCAGAAAGAACATTTCTTTTTATAATCCTGTATTCAAATACTTTACAATTCAAAATTCTCCAAAAAGTAAACTGAACAAGGATACTCTCTAGAAAGCTAGTACTAACTCTGTCCACCCACCTTGCATCCTGCAGGGGTTGTCCAGTCTCCTTTTCTAACAACTCCAAAAGAGCCATCCCCCAGCTTGTGATAGAGGTTGATGTCTTTGTCATTAATGAGACAGGTCAGTGAACTTAACTGGTCACTCTGCACAGAGGGGTCTCCATTTGAGTGCTTGTTCAAACCAGTTCCAGCTGAACTCTTGGGCAGTATCTACACGGTATCAGAGTCAAAGTGGAGTGTTTATGTCTTTTTTTAAGATTGGAAGAGCCAGGGTCATATTGGATGGGCCATTCATAGCTTCTACATGTTGGGTGTAGATTTACACCATGTGACCAAGTACAAAATTTGATAATCACTTAGGCCACTGGAGCTCCAAATTAGAAACAAGAACAAGTATTCTGACACATGCATTTATCTCCCGCCATATAAATTAGATGTACTAAAGATAGCAGAATTTAAATTTTCTTGTGAGATGGAGGCACATGTAGAAGTGACAGCAAGCAAGAGGCAGTTTAATGTTTGATTGCAATACTTTTAAAGACAAAAGGTATTTACTCATTTTAGTAGCTATTACTCTGCCATCCAAAGAGCTACAGTTCTGCAACTTTACTATGTGGTAGATCACGCAAAAGTAGGTGAATGACTTATTTAGAAGAAATTGCCAGTCTGTAACACTTTTAGAGATAAAATACATTTACTCATTTTAGTAGCTATGAGTGTGCTATGCAAAAAGCTATAGATCTGCAACTTCACTATGTGGTAGATCAGCCAAAAGTAGGTGAATGTCATTATTTTAAAACAGCATATTGTGGAGAAAAAGCGCAATGATTGTTTTTTCTTAAATAGAATTGCGCTATATAAATATGTCATGTCATGTTATTTAAATTTACTATCTGATGGCTTATCAAAAAGTAGATGAATAACATATTTGAAAATATTTCCCTAACTTTAATATTTTTGAAGATATCTGACATTTGCTTATGTCATTATTTTGCTACAAATAAGAAAATAGCTATTACTTACTTGTGGCATGCAATAGAACCCCAAACTATATGCCATCTTATAGCTAAGGACAAAGTAGCTGAACAACATATTTTAGGAAAATACTTTAACTGCAATATAGTTTTGGAGTTACAATTGATTTACTCAACAGTCATAATTTCAAAGTAGCTATTACTTAGCTATGCAATGTGCAACAGGTCTGAAACTTTACTATCTGATAGCTTACCAAAAACTAGATGAATAACATGTTGAAAGATTTGTTTAACTGTAATACTATTGAAGATATTCGACATTTACTTATGTCATTATTTTGCTACAAACAAGAAAATAGCTATTACTCACTTATGGCATCCAATTGATCCCCAAACTACATGCCATCTTATAGATAAGGACAAAGTAGCTGCACAACATATTTTAGGAAAATACTCTAACTGCAATAGTTTTGGATTTACAATGGATTTACTCAACAGTCATAATTTCAAAGTAGCTATTACTGAAACTTTACTATCTGATAGCTTACCAAAAAAAATAGCATCAGAGATGCCCATACCCCACAGCCTGGGAAAATAGTTTTCAACACCATGAGATATAGAAGTAGTGAAACAATACACAGATTGGGATACTTTCAGAGCAGTGTCAGTGTCCAAATAATGTTTAAGTAGAGAAAATAACATCTATGAGAAAGAAACTGTATGTAAAGATTAAGTATTAAAACAAGACAATTCAGTAAACTAAAAATTATGAAGCTTTAAGACTTCTCCCATTTTGATTTTCATTTGTATGGTAGAATTATGGTTTGGATGTTTTGAATATTACCCATACATACAGATGTAGCAATACATGCTTTTATGTGGAATTGGGGCAAAACCTGTGGCTCACTTGATGCAATACCCTCTGTTACAATGGGAAGTTGCAAAAGTAAAACAGTTAATCACTTCTAATATGACTTTAACAGCGCTTAATCTACACCAAAAGACACCCAAAGGTACAACAACCAAGATTCAAGTAAAAAGATATAAGAGAGATATAAGAGAGATAAATAGTATCAGATATTCTCATAGAGACATAAAATAGCATCAGATATGCAAGATCAAATCCAGGTCACACCATGACGTTGCACACATATAACCCTTGACCAATGCCCCTACCAAATATCAACTTCCAACACCTTATGGTTTTCAAAATATAGCCCAGACAAGGCATTATAGGTCAAGGTCACTACAGCAAGGTCAAAGGTCAAATCAAGGTCACACCATGATGTTTTACATCTACACACCCTAGCCAATGTCCCTACTCAGTATCAACTTCCTACACCTTACGGTTTCCGAGATATACCCCGGAGAATATTTTATAGGTCAAGGTCACTACGGCAAGGTCAAAGGTCTAATCAAGGTCACGCCATGACGTTGCACACCTACACCCCCTAACCAATGTCCCTACCAAGTATCAACTTCCTACACCTTACAGTATCCGAGATATAGCCCCGACAAGATTTTATAGGTCAAGGTCACTACGGCAAGGTCAAATCAAGGTCAGACCATGACGTTGCACACCTACACCCCCTAACCAATATCCCTACCAAGTATCAACTTCTTACACCTTACAGTTTCCGAGATATAGCCCGGACAAGATTTTAGAGGTCAAGGTCACTACGGCAAGGTCAAATCAAGGTCACACCATGACGTTGCACACAAACTTTTTCCCGCCACCCGCCCATCCGGACACCATGGGTGAAAACAATACCCCAACAGCCCTTAAGGACAAAGTAGCTGAGCAACATATTTTAGGAAAATACTCTGACTGCAATAGTTTTGGAGTTTCCACGGATTTACTCAACAGTCAGAATTTCAAAGTAGCTATTACTCAGCTATGCAATGAGCAACAGGTCTGAAACTTTACCATGTGATAGCTTATCAAAAACTAGAGGAATAATATATTTGAAAAGAATTCCCTAACTTTAATACTTTTGAAGATATTTGACATTTACTTATGTCTTTATTTTGCTACAAATAAGAAAATAGCTATTACTCACTGTAGTAGTGGTAGCTGTAGTAGTTTTGGAGAAATCTGCGTGACACACTAACGCACGCACGCACAGGCATCATTTCATAATCTCCCTCCTGGGCTAAAGCCCGGCGGGAGATAAAAACATCTTATGACAGTACTTTGTTATACCACCAACTTCTATACACCAAATTTAACACAGGTAAAAACCAAGTGTAAGTATAAAAACTTGCAGTGTTGTTAATAGTTCCATGTAAATGGAAGTTTTAGTGGCATCTTGTGCAAATTCATGTTTGTCATTTGATGAACTAAATGTGGCTATGCAACCGCTTGTTACAACCAATTTCAGTTGGATCTTTTTGTGGAATCTACATCAGAAGATCTTGTTTAATGCTTTAGATGGCAGCAAATTGGGTTAAATAATCAGTGAAACTTTTGAGAAAATTTGACAAAATATGTTGTTTTTCTGTGTGCGTGTCAAAGTTCTCTACTAATTTTCTGCTTTCTTTTATATTTCAATCTTTACCAAAACTCTTGTTTACGCTGACCTTTATTTCCATTTCTTCTGACACAAATTTCACATAGTATGTCCTTTATTGCAAAAAAGTCTATTTATTCCCCAGAAAATATGAACAATCCCTATCAGACATAAACTAGACCTACGCATCAGAGAACTGATGCAAATTATATCCACCAGAAAGACATCTCACCATAGTCAGTGAACCAACATTTGACCTTGAAGGACGGGCCAAAGACTAAATCTGACCACATCAAAAGATTCCCAGCTCATGATTTCCTATAAGTTGGTTTCACATTGCAAACCTCTAGGACCTATAACAAGCAAGTTATAAGCACTTTCAACTTTGGCTGTCCTTGTTTGACCTTGAAGGAGGGGCCCAAGGTCAAATCTGACCACATTAGAAGATTCCCAGCCCAAGATTTCCTATAAATTGGTTTCACATTGAAAAAAACCTCTAGAACCAATAATAAGTGAGTTTAAATTTGGCTGTCCTGGTTTGAAGGAGGGGCCCCAAGGTCAAATCTGACCACATAAGAAGATTCGAAGCTCATGATTTCCTACAAGTTGTTTTCACAATCCAAACCTCTGGGACCAATAATAAGTAAGTTATAAGCACTTTTAAGTTTGGCTATCCTCATTTGACTTTGAAGGAGGGGTCCAAGGTCAAATCTGACCACACCAGAAGATTCCCAGTCCATGATTTCCTACAGGTTGATTTCACATGCCAAACCTCTAGGACCAATAATAAGCGAGATATAGGCACTTTTAAAGTCTGCTACATCGGGTACTTTGGCACTCAGTGGATGACCCTGAATGAACAGCTTCAAGGTCAAATGTCTGCAAGGTTGTAGAGAACATGTTTATCTGTTATACATATCACCTAAGAATAGCTTCAACTTTCTATTTATGAGAACCAGCCAGTCGAAAAAGGTACATAATTTTGAAAGAAATGCCCACAGCGGCCACCTTGGTTTTCAGAATGAGACTAATTTCAGTCCTGGAGAAGCTTACCTCCCAATGAAGATATCCTGTAAATTTGGTGAAGCTAGCTGGTATAGTTTTCCACTGAGAGTGTGAACATCGAAAATCTCTCTATGCACGGCGGCAGCAGAGTAGTAAATGCTAAACCAAAGTATCCACTGGATACATCTGGTGGATGCGAAAAGTTGATCTCATTCCCACCTTGTCCAAAATTCCTTTCTTGGTCTTCTTCTTTTTCTGTTTCACAGCATCGAAGAGTCTACGTATGGCAGGTTTTCCCATACCAATACGCTCCAGGTCCTCTGACTTAACATACTCGAAGTGTGACAACCTATAATAAGTACACATACTTCATGCAAGATCAAAATCGTGTGAAAAGATTTTTTGAATTTCATGTTGATTTCATAACCTTGCAAAGCCATATTTAGAGGTAATTTGCTTAACATAAAATCACAAAGGAGTGATTGGTAAAGATGTCTGCATTAAAAGTTGCACCTTTGGCAAGTTTACCTTCATCTTTTCTGCATGCCCAAAAGCATCTCAAGTCGTAACTTACTTGCAGCTCCTCTGTAAATGTATTAAAACACTTGCAGTTTGCTTAAGGAATTAGTACACCAGACTTAGTATGTTTACTGCACATAGAGGCTAAAGTGTCTTAATCTAATAATGTTTCCTGACCAGCAGCCTTTACCTGCAGGTGTTAGTGAGTCTTTTATCACATTTACTTGTTTGGACACAATACCTCACTAGTTACTTGTTCAAAAATGCTTACTGAGTGACTTGCAGGTTGTCTCGCAGTTTAACATAAAACTGATCAAGCTGCACTTCAGCCAGTAGCTCTCGCAGCCAGTCTGGGCTGTCTTCTTTTGCTGTACCCTGAAGCATGGATTCTTTAGTTTCTTAGATACCTGATGGTAGAATAATAATGTAATAAAGGTGGCAAGCTTTGACATATCTGGAAAATAGCATCAGCGATGCCCGTACCCCACAGCCTGGGGAAATATTTTTCAACACCATGAGATATAGAAGTAGTGAAACAGTACAAAGATTGGGATACTTTCAGAGCAGTATCAGTTATATAAAGGTCTAAATAATGTTCAAATAGAGAAAATAATGTCTAAGAGAAAGAAAATGTATGTAAAGATAAAGTATTAAAACAAGAAAATTCAATAGCAGGATGACAGCAGTAATCAGTAGACTAAAAATTATGATGCTGTAAAATTTATTAACTGTAGAATAGATGTAAATTGAAAATAGCACAATCATGTAAAAGAAAATTTAATAATCAGTTGCAGCAATCCATATATCTTTGTCAAAAGAGAAACATGTCTTAAATATGGCAGGAGAAAACAGTTTGGCAGAGCTAAAGGTCACACCATGATGCACACCTACACCCCCTAGCAGGTTACGAAATTAGTGCCAATCTGTCAGAATCTGTGAGAGAAATACCTTTGGGTCAAAAAGATTAAGACTCTGCCAGTCAGCCTGTTCTGCAGGCTGTTTATATATGGCATGGTAGAAAGTCCAATTTGAGTTTCTACTGGCAGCAAGTCCAATCGAGGTGATTTGGGTATTGCCCTGGGGTCCGAAATCTAATAAATAGATACTAGATTGTATTTCCTTTCTGGATGAGGCTGTAAACAGAGTGTTGTGACCAACAACAGAAGATTTCACACTCATTGTAAAGATACACAGAATAATAAGAAATATATGTTAGTCACTACTACACAGTTCCCTAGCAATGTGTTATTGGCCTTGTAGTGGCTTGTACTGTTATGTTCATATCTCCACAACTGTATTTCGACAATCAGGTGAGTTGTCTCATCAGAGGCTGGAGATTAGAACAAGTCCCATCCCTGAAGTACCTTTTGGAATATTCAATTGCACCAGTTGTTTGCACAATGTGCAGGTGTAAGCACATTTGTGTGCACAATTCACCAAATGTGTTTGGTATGTACCGACCTGTATCTGGTTTTTAATTTTTCAGGTAAGTTCATTTATTTTCATTTTATATTATGATTATAGTTCGGGATGTTAAATATATTGGGTATAATTAATTTTCTATTGTTTTTTTACATATTTAATTACACTCATATATTTTAAGTCGCCTTTGGATCTTGGATTTTGTATTGTGACCATTAGTCCATGTAGGTATATCTGTCTAAGGTGCAACATCCATAGTGTTATTTACAATCTTTACTGGATTGGGACAATCACAGTTCAGGTCAGATCACATACTGCATGTTATTCATAATACAAGCAGCGAATCAAACTACTGTAGGTGTGTATGGGTGATTCATAGTGTGAGCTGATACTGCAGTTTTATCAGTATTCAGATTCGGTCAGTTTATTTGTACAGTAAAACACTTCTGAGGTAAGTTTCATTCCTTGTATTGTTTTTATTTTCTGGAAAACTTGTGGTATTCAAAATGTATGTTTATTATAGTGGTGGTGGACCAGTTCACGCCCGTGTACCTATTCACGCCCACCCCTAAATTTATCCAAAACTATTACAGCTACATAGTAAATTATCAATGTATATGATCAATTTAATAATTATCTATGATGTGGTAAACATTTTTTCCATGTAAAAGTACAAATCTTTGAGAAAATAGAGGGTGGGCGTGAATAGGTACACGGGCGTGAATTGGTCCACCACCACTACATAAAAATATAGCAGTGGTGGACCAGTTCACGCCCGGGTACCAATTCACGCCCACCCTCAATTTTCTTAAAGACTTATAGTTTTTTCATAGAGAATATGTTTACCACATTGTATCCTTGCGTTGCCGGTTTTCGACGGTCTTGCGCATTTTAATCCATTTTCGTTTTTTTCATCATTCCCCGGTGATTTTTAAAGTTAAAATTAGAAAAAAAAATACTTTTTAATTGACAAAAACAAATATAATGGGTAAATATTTTAAGTTGTTGTATTTTTTTATTTGGTTCAATTTCTGTATGTACAATATTCTTATTTTACAAACGGTTGTCTGTTATCGACGGTAAAATAAAATCAATATATATGGTATTCAAAACATATTCTAAACTTTTTATTTTTCATATTATCCTCTGTAAATTGATAATTTAACAAATAAAGTGAAAAACTGTTTCCATTATATCATAATAATGCATAAATAACATTCTTTTTGAAGGTGTGCATATAAAATTATTTCTGTAGGCAATTATGTCGTTAAATTTTAAAGTTGTTTTTGAAGGCTGTTTCTTCCATTTTGTGTTCACAGAAAGCACGTGATTTTATGTTAAGGAGCATGGTTATGGTTAATTTATATTATAACCTCCAAAAATAAAAATATTTTATGGCATATTTTTCTTATATTGCTTGCTGAACAAATGCATGCTTTCATTGAAAATGGATAACATGAAGGTCAATTTAAGAAAAATGTACGTGTAGTATTTTGTAAAATAAATATTATAAAATCTATTTGTCTTTAACAAAATATCTTGTAACTTCATTTTATGAGGATAAAAATTGCACTTTTCACGGAAATTCATGAGCGTTGCCAATGACAACCATATTTTATTTTACTTTAGAAATTGATAAAATATTTCATTTATCAAAATCGCGATTTTACTGTATCATGCATTAAGAAATATTATTTTGTTAAATTCAAAACAGTATTTCCATTTAAAGGCATATAATTTATTTGAAATAAAGGTTATTAGTTATGTATTTTATTTTTTACCGAAATGAAAAGCATGTGCAGAGAACTACAATGTAGTAATGCGCGGCCGTCGATAATAGACGACCGTCGATAACAGACGACACAACGATAGATAATCATCAAATTGATCATATACATTTGTAATTTATTGTTTAACTGTGTTTAACTGCCCACCCCTAAATTGTTTTGGATAAATTTAGGGGTGGGCGTGAATTGGTACCCGAGCGTGAACTGGTCCACCACCACTAGAATATAAAGAGTACTAATACATTTTGGTACAGGATCATATTATTCTGATAACTTTTCAACATGTCGAATTACTTCCTGGTTGAGAAAGTACGCTACTTCCAAATTGTTCTTTTTTTACTCACAGATTTCCCTGCAGTTTATATGAAAGTTTGGTTTCAGTAAAAACGGACCAGCACGAGGATGAAAGCAGACCAGCATAATCCATTTTCATAAATGCATAATTGGATTAAAGCTTATTATCGCCCATTAATTTTATTTTTCCTTTGAAATCGTAAATTCTTCCTGTAAAATTTGTCATTTAATTAATTATGGTTATCCATAGCTGATACTAAATTACCTGTGTTAAGTGTGGAGATTAATGTTCTAAATTTAATTACATTTTAAAAAAAAATGTCACTAAAACTAATCCGGATTCGTTAAATGAAAAAGCTATCGAAGAACTTTGCCTCAGTCTTTTCCCGGAGAATTTACGATTTCAAAGGAAAAATAAAATTAATGGGCGATAATAATAGCACCCAAATCATTAATATTCATGAGGAGATATGAGGACACAGATTTCCCCTATAGTTTCCTAACAATATATTATAAACTGGACGTCTCCACAAAGATGAAAATAAAATTTATTGACACAAATCATAATATAGCAATACGTCAAAACATTACATCAGAGAGCCGTAGCTGTCAGAGACCTATCTGGGCTGAGAAGCACAGCATTCTGCCTCTGTTCTGGCAATCTCATCCTCTGTCTGGCATCCATGATCTGGGAATAGGTCTGAGGAATTCAAATGGCTGTTTTGCAAAGCACAGCGTATGTCTGGCTCAACAATCATCTAAAAATGCTCCAATTAAGTGTCTTGTCAATGAGGTAATGTTGCCCATCTGCACAAAAAGAGTGTCCACCACATGTTGCACTGCCTTTCCCATGCAGAAACTTATGTTCTGGCTGAAGGCTGTTTAGTCAGAGATTTCTGATCAGGCTTTGTTTACTTATGTGGGGATTTCCCATTAGACAGTTCAGCATTCACAGATCTGAAAATTTTTTGAATGTCAGTCTGTAACTTTGTGATGTAGCAATTAATTCCTGCAACTTTGTTGCAGACATAAGTGGTCTCTCCTAGTACCTTGTCCCATTTATACAGACAGTTCCGTGCCACTGGGCATGAAAGAGAAGAAGTAGTAAGACCTGAAGGCTTTGAGATGTGACTGAAGGAGCTATTGAGGTGAAGTGCATCATTTGACCAGTACTTCACAACTTGGCCTGGTCTAGTGCCAATAGTCCTGAGCTAGCCCCTGTTGCCAGAATAAGAAACATGACTGTCTACAACATATAAGCTCATTTGCTACAACTTTCTGCAAAACCAGTCCTCCAGGGATAAGGCAACAGAGATTTTTCTAGATTGTTGACTTCCAGGGATTGTCATTTCTAGACTGGGGTTTGTACTCATAATCAAGAATAAAAGACCAGTTCTAGTATGTATGGTCACCTCTAACAATCTTTAGATAAAAGCCTGTCTTATTCTTGCAGATCCGCTTCAGAACTGAAAGCCCGATCTTCCTGGAATTCATGATAAGAGACCAGGGTGCGGTCTGTTCACGCTAAAGTGGGTTCCACATCTTTAGGCCTTTCCAGATAAAGATTCTCCAATGGGGAGGCACATTCCCATTAACCAGAAACCCAAGGATCAATCTTGTTGTGTATCCAATGGTGTACTATCTTAAAAGTCTGCCTCCTGTTCCAGACCCAGACCCAAACTGGCTGAGAGGAGGAAATAGCGTGAAGAAAGAATGAAGAAACAGACACCGCCCCTGCTGGGGATGAGTGACCTTGACCTGAACCCGGGTGAACACCAGTTCCTTAGGAGGCTGTGTAGATGAAGAAGGTAATGGGTTTGATCCTATATATAGTTAAGAGTGCTTCCAACCATGCAAATCTTGTTGACCACTCTTCTTTAAGGTCTGAAAACTCTTGAAGCAATGAGGATTTATTTATTTGGGGTTTTATGTCGCCTTCAACACTGTACAGGTCATATCACGACGGGTAGTTGGAAGGGCAGAGGAAACCAGTACATACAGTTTGTTAGGGTTCTGTACTGTAAACTGCCGAACAATGGCAAGCAACTACCTGCTTTCCCACTTGAGGCTGTGCCGGGAACCGAACCCAGGCCTCAGAGGTGGGAGGCGAGAGTGTTACCACTCTCCATCGTGGCCCCTTTGAAGCAGTGAGGACTCTCTTACCCAAGCTTTACTGGGTAAAATGACAGATGATGCCACAGACTGGTTAAGGTCTACCAAACCTAAAACAGTGACTTGGGAGGGCTTCACTAAGGCATCTGATTTAGATTTTTTCTCTTGGATCTTGTAGGTAGGAGTGGCCAGTCGATCGTTTACTATGTTCAGGGTGAGTAAAAGACATACATTAGCCCTCTGGCGAGTATGAGGGCATTATGCCATTCTGGCCAGAGGAAACTCAATGTCTTTTTCTGATGTTTGGTTGAGTCAGCTTACACCAGGCCAATGGCACTAGTCTGTTAGATAAGATGTATTAACACAATAAAAAAGTTACTTCGGGTAAACTATGTTGTATCAATGTGGGAAAAATACAAGCATGCCAAACCATGTGATATTCAAAGATGAACAGCATGGATCGACTTTGGAAAATGGAAAATATATCATCAACTGGTTTGATTGGTCTCAGTTGCCACAGAGTATCGTGATCATTAATGAAGTACACATGCAACTGCTTACCACATGCAGATGAACAGAACCATTAGACCAAGCAACCAGCTATTGAAGTGATGAGTTTGATACAGATTACAATAAATGTGACTGATTCATTATTTGCATCAGAAATATTATTGTGCATCTTTAAATTGTACAGAACAATGATTATATGACATTAAAATAAGTTTTACGCCAAATCATGTATTATTTTAAACAAAATAGGTAAAGTTTTATACTAAAAATTAGCGGTCTTAATTTCTTTAATGTGTGCTGTTTGAAGACTGAATAATTACTCTAGTTTCTCATTTTGCTTAGATCAAAATTATAAATTTATTGGATGTAGATTGTTTTCACAAATAAAATGTTATGGTTTTAAAATCTGTAAATGTTCCCATTTGAATAAACCACCTCACTGACAAAGGAACAGAAGTGGAATTTATTCAGAATTTTGTCACATATTCTTGTTCAATAGATTTATTTATTTATTTATTTGGGGTTTTACATCGCTTTCAACACTGTACAGGTCATATCACGACGGGTAGTTGGAAGGGCAGAGAAAACCAGTACATACAGTTGGTGAAGGTTCTGTGCTGTAAACTGCTGACAAATGGCAAGCAACTATTAGCTTTCCCACTAGAGGTAGAGCTGTGAACCGAACCCCAGCCTCAGAGGTGGGAGGTGAGAGTGTTACCACTCTGCCACCGTGGCCCCCCTCTTGTGCAATAGAAGATTATAATTCATTTATAATATTTTGTAAGAATATATTAAAATACTGTGGTGTAAGGTAATCACTTTATTTTTAAGGTACCGTAATAGTGTACAAGAATAATCTGAATAATTTTTAACATGGGGCATGTTGCTAAAGAACATATATGTGGTAAAGAACATACATTATTAGGAAAAGAAATTCACATTTCATCTTACAGGGATCATGGTAATACAGTGTAACAACCTTTAACACAGTGATTTTTGACAAGTAATATCTTTTTTGTGATCTGCAGATGTGTTTTTAGCAAAAATGACTTTTGTAATGACTTTTACATTTGTAAAACTTGCATATTTTAATTTTTCATACTTTTTTACAGTAAAAACAACCATTTATCCTTTCGGACTCAAAAATATAAGTCTACCCCTCCAAACTCTTGGAGTAGAAAACATTTCTAACAAATGGGTCCTGTTTTATTCTAGAAATATACATTGGGGACCCGATGTGCATTACCACCAATATATGTCTGGCACCTGACGCCTAATCACTTCGCTTGTTCTATGTACAGATCTGTATGTAAGTATGCTTCAACTCCATAAACTTCTTTGATTCCTTATCTTGTCAATTAGTCGGTACTAATTTATGAAATTGTCGGTATTGCTTGCGTAACTTGGCAACTAGCCTTTCAATTTGATTGGTTGATTATCTCAATTGGTTAATTAGTTGTAATACTAAATACTAATACTATGCTAATACTCTGATGTGATTACCAAGAGGAATACATTAAGTCAGATATTTGAACATATTCTGACATGATTGCTGATTGCAGAGGCAGATACAGGATTTTCCGAAAGGTGGGGAGGGTATGGATATTTCATACTTGGAAATTTTGTAGAGGGACATATCATGCAGTGTGCGGACAAAATGTTTGTGAACAAAATACTGGTCAAAACTGCAAGAGAGGACAAAAGGATGGCCAATTTTTGGGGGGGCCAAAAATATATTGTAGTGATGGTCAAGTAAACTGAAAAAGCATCTAGCAGAAAAAAAGCCTCTGTAAAAACTTGCAGTACAAAATACCTCAGTATAAAAGTCTTCTAACTAAATGGTATATAACACATTTATGCAAGCACAGCCAAGTAGTGTGCACCACGTAACATTTTTCCAACAACCCTAGGAATTTTTCTAATCACTTGTTGATTCCCTAGGTTTCTATTGTGGCATTTTCTGCAATTTTTTTTCTACTAGGGTTTTTTCCACAGTTAATTGTCAGACACATACAGCAGTTTTTGAACAAAATAACAAGACACCATAAAATAAACTTCGAATGGGCTTCTCAAAATAAACAATTTGTAAACTTAAAAAAAATGGAAAGGAACATACTTTTAATCAAGATTTTTATGCCACTTTTTCATTTTCAAAAGAACACATTTTATCATCCTTTTCCTTTACAAACACATAAATCAATTGATTGAATTTGATGAAACTTTTCAAAATTTAATGTTTTTTTCAATTAAATCTTGTTATAGCTACTGTAGCAAATTCTAATTAAAACTTAGAAGTGCAGTAATAAATTATTAATTCGAGTGATTCCAGTGTTTGTAATTTGGATATTTCATGTGTAAACATATACTGTTAAACAAAATAGGTTTACAAACAATGTTATCCACAAAATGTGTAATCCCCAGTTTGTATAAGGAGGATGCGACCTAACCTAGTACACACACACAAAAGAGCCTAATCCTGTTTAATATTGGGACAACTTCACAATGACACAGGTATAATAACTGTCACTTTAAACAAGCCACTGTGGCTTAGCAGGTAACACACTTGTCTAGGAACTCAGAGGACGTGGGTTCAAACCCAGGTTCAGGCAGATACATAGTGGCTCGGATGACCACTTAAAATGGTGGTCCTCTGTCATTGGTCTATCCCCAGTGGCAGGCTAAAGAACCTCAAGGACATTGATAAATGGTCATCCTTGAGCCTCTATCTTCCAGTTAGGGGAATGTCAGTTACTTGTGAGTTGGTGCTGTACCTGTGCAGTCAGATGGGTTAAATAGCGCTTTGAGTCCTGTAGTATATGGAGATATTGCACTGAGTATAAATACAATTACCCTAATAGAGACAGATATAGCTTGGGGTGAAGGATTGGACAGGGGGGCATGGACAGGGATAAAAAGCCCTGAAACAAAGGTTTCATACGCAGAAACGGAGGTGTGTGCCCTCAACACTCCATGATCTGCCTCTGGATTACTAACAGGGGTGAATTGCCAAATTTTTAAATTTTTCTGCACTTATTTTAATGTTGTCCCACTTATTTTAATTTATATCATACTAAATAAACATCAATTACATGTACTCACTTGTAAAATATGACAGGGGACCCAATCAATAGTTAGTTTTTAACAAATGGGGACCCGATAGATAGACTCTTATACTATGATAAATAATTTAATAAATTTTTATATTTATCTATACTTATTTAGTGAGTAATGTCACGTCTAGTACCTTATCAGTAATATTTGATGGGTAGTTGGAAGGGTAGAGGATACCAGGACATAAAGTTGGACGTGGTTGAGTATTTTATTCTACCAATCAATGGCAAGCAACTGCCAGCTTTCCGGCATGAGGTATGTGTTGAATACCTTTGATGTAGCTAAGTCAACTTTTGTTAAATCCATTCTAGTCCAAGACATAGCTAAGACAAAAAGGATCATATTTCAGTCTAAGACCCTCTGTGAAACTGGCACCTGAAAATTTGTGCTAATATATTTGGGGAGGACAGAAGCCTGCAGCAGAGAGAGATTTGTGGCAGCCATACCTGAGCCTTTGTTGACAAAACTTATGCATACTACTGACCTTTCTCAACATAGGAGCCAGTGACCCAGCCAAAGCTGAGACAAAGACCTTTGGTGAAATCCATAAAAGTCTGTGCCCTTTGGCTCAACTAAAATATTAAATCATTGCATGGAAACAAAAGTTTAAACTTTGAGCCTGAGACTGTGCTAAAAACCTTTCATGACGCGGGCCTGTTTTGAGCCTGTATATACTTTTTATTGAGAAAAATTAACCAATCAAATGAAAGGAGTGATGAATAGTGACTTGTTGAAAGTGGCATATGATATGTAGTACTTCAAATTTATGGAAGGACTTGCCAATCCAACTCATGAATATTTGTAAGTGACATTGTGTTTCAACTGCAGGTTTTTCTGCCCACTTTTGTCCAAAATTGTCAGAATGGGTATACATGTGTTAAATTAACTCAAATGACGAGAAGAATAAACTGAAAATAGTAAATATTTAAAAGGAATGTTTATCTCCATTCTACAAGAATTTGGGTGAGGGACAGTTTGAGTTTGGTACTGACATGATGTAAAACAAGCAAAACTTCAGGGCCCAGTTTCATGAAGGTTAATAGTATTAGATAGTATACTACTAAATGGACACTTGAGCAGACCCTTAGTAGGCCCTTAGCAGGAGCTACCAAAGTGCTCCACTAAACTCATACTAAGGACCTACTAAATTTTTGAGATGGAGAGAGCTTACTAACTACCATGGTCACAAGGTCACATGTTAAACAAAATGGCAGATGACAACAGTGCTGGGGCTGTATTCAGTTACATTCTTATACTTAGAATAAGAATTTTCTCAGAATTTTTCTTAGAAAATTCAAAGAATAAGAATTTTTGGTATTCCCTATATTCTTATACTTAGGATTTTTCCTTATTCTTAGAATTTTTTCTGAGAATGATGTTCAAATCTAAGAATTATCAAGATCTTACTTTAGTTAAGAAAATATGACATATTTGATGTTTTTATATCAATTGCGTGCAAATAGACACTTTTTTCTGTGACCATACATATCCAGTGTTTGTTTTTTATCAGCATGATATTTTTACAAGAGGTTTAAATTTACAGTAAAGGCTGGACTGAGTGATTTATGCTATCTTGTGGACTGGTTTTAAAAATGGCCGCCATGTATATTTTCCCCACTTCAAAATTTCAAATAAGAATTAAGTTAAAAATACTTACACAGCTCTCTAAAGTAGTTTTTGTATGTTTTAAGTGGTTGAAAGGTTCTCAACTACAAAGCTTATCCTTTTCTGACCCAAGAGTCAACAGTAAGTGGACAAGTTTAAAAGTGTACATCAATACATATTCTGAGAAATATATATCTACAAGATTACACTATACATCAATAGCATTTTCATCAAAGTGGCACATGTATAGGGTCAAACCAACAGCTCCCTTTTGTTTACATTCCCTGGCATAAACCAATCATATTAACTGAACTCCATGAAGCACAGCATGTCAATGTTTATGTTTAGTGCAGAATATATTTGTAGCTATATATTTGTCTGTAAAATAGTTGTTACAAGAATATGGATATTTTTTCAATGGGTAGTGTTTATGTTCTGTGAAAAAGTTGTGTACAAACAATGTGGATATAAGCAATTTGTTTATATATACAAAAGATAATGCAGCTAGGCTTTATATAGTTGTCAAACAATGTGTATATTTGTTTCTAATAACAGCAAATTAACTTATAATCTGGCTCCAAAATCCTGAGTGCTGATACCTTCTTTTTTTTATTGGATATTTATGTTGTTCTTGTAAAAATAAATATGATACATGAAATTTGGAAACCATATTTCAGTGCTTATAATTATTGCAATAATGTAATTTTGTTTTCCTTTTGAAGTGTAAACCTGAATTGAATATCTAATTCTGAGTCTCTGACATTGTATGACTTTAAGAAGTATTAATTTAAGAGTGACGGAAATGGACAGGTTATTGGTTTATTATAGGTTTTTTTTTCTTTTTTTTTTTTTTTTTGGAACCAGTAACAACTGAAGTGTCATCACATTCAAAGAATATACAATTTTTAAAACAAGTTTTCGTAAACAAAATCACACAAAATTTTCAAAAATGTACACAAAAGTGGCCTTGAATCCAGTGAAATGGAAGACACAAAGCACATAACATTTACCATAGACACCTATACTAAGTTTAGAATAGCCATAAGGTCTTCTAAATTTAGTTGAGGATTTAGTACCCAAAACAGTATAAAATGCCTTTGTGAAACCCCACATTTATTAGAGTACTAAATCTAGAAGACTGCTAAATATGTAGCAGTATATTAAAAATTTAGAAGCCTACCAAATATTTAGACACCTACTAAGGAGGCTCTACTAAATATTTAGTAGTATAGTATCTTGGTGAAACAGATAATATAGATTTGGTACACTACTAGCATTTAGAAGCATACCAAGTAGATAGTAAGCTTTTTGAAACTGGGCCCCAGGTAGACTGAATTAACCTGGATGTATATTGTTCAATTTATAGTCTAAAAAGCAGTTAAATTACCACTTTTCTGCATTTTACCACAAATCACATGGCTTTGTGGTTAAAAACACATATTTCATGGACAAATAGGTGCATGTAACTAATTATTTATTTTTAGTATCACCTGAGGAGATAATGTAACATGTTTCACCACCCCCCTCCCCCCCCCCCCCCCCCCCCAACTTCAAAAAAGAAACGTAAATGTTGTTTTTAACCTATATTATTACTTTTGATATTACAACACCGGAAGGCTGTAGAAAAATAACAAGAAAGCGGAAGTAGTGCGGGTTGGTATTTTGCTGGTATTTAGTCACATTATTTTGAGGTTAATATTAAGGGATTTCATGCCTTTATAGTGTGTTAAATTTAAGCTTAAGTTCTGCTAGTGTGATGCAACTGAAAAAGACTCACGCCTATCGCTAGCTTCAAGTGTCGCATGTTTTAATAACTTTCTCATTCTGAGGAGTGTCCGGGGAGATCTTTTTGTCTGATATTGTGAACAAAACCCAAGCAGAGCGGCACCAAACCACAGCTCCACCTCATAACGTTACTCCGTAGCTCCATCACGCATGTTTAATATCTAAGCTGACAATCTAACGTTTGGAAATAACTGGTATGCTGCATTTGTTACGGATGGGTCGGAAACTGGTCAACTCAGCCCTCCAGTCAAGTCTAGGTTACAATAATTACGTACTACCGGAAACCATGATGTTCTAAATCTGTCCACAACAGTAGCCCAGCCACTTCGAAATAAAAAACCCATAAAACTGCAAAAATATTGCTAAAACACAGAATACCATGGCCTAAAAATTTCTGTGTAAGCATACTGCTACCTAGACGTGGTTACCTCGGCTCTACTTACTTGCGCGTAGAGCCGTGGCACGACCCCACATAAAACTGGAGATTTGCTTAAAACACAAATACCATAAAAATTATACACACAACTGTTCCCACAACTATTTTGTCACATTAACCTTAACTGTCAGCCAACATGCAAACATATTTGACAAAAAAATAAATTACATTTCCTCATTTTCAATACTTTTTGGACCATTTCTCCAAAAATTTGAAAATGCTCTTTTGTTATAAAAGCTGTATAAAATGTCATATATATTATACACATATTGTATTTTTTGTGTCCTTGGCTTAATATCAACTGCTTTTAAATATATCAAACCATTTTGAGTCATTTTATCAAGTTTTATTCAACAGAAAATGATTTTATGCAAATCTCTAGTTTTATGTGGGGTAGTGCCACGGCTCTACACGCAAGTAAAGTAGAGCCGAGGTAACCACGTCTAACTGCTACCCTGCAGAAGTTGGCCGCAGCTCATCTACAGGCTCCAGAAAGACAAATAGGTTATTGTACACTAATGAAAACTGTTACATAGAATAAGTTTAACAATGATGCATGGTTTCGGAGTGTAGTAGGCCACTCATGTTAAAGCCCTGTGAAGCTGTGGTGAGGGCGGCCAACTTATGACTGCGGCCAACTTCTGCAGTTAAGTAATAGTCACTGGGAATCTGTCATTGGCAAGCACACAAACATGGCCAAGAATGGGCAATGCGCCTTATTCACTGGCCGTGAATTGTTTTATGGGGTGAATTGTCTTCAGAAAACAGGAGGAGGGATTGTTTCAAAGGAGAATCATATTGACATAGACTTTCAGACTCTTGATTTTAAAAATTCAACTACCTGCAGAATCTGCCGATTTTACTAGTTTTAAGTAGGGATGGGTGGGTATCAAAAATGTGTTCATGGGGAGGTCGCCAATGCAAAACCGTACCGATTCCGGAACTTTGCATTTTAGTATATACCGGATCACTGTCTTTCAGTTGGCAAATAGGTTTCCGTTTTACCGTCTTCAACACTACTGGAAAATAATGCCCCTACCAGATAATTTCCCCCTAACACACAAAAGGACAAAAATTTCTGGCTAATAATACTGTGATTTAGAATTGCTTCATGTTTGTTATTGAAATATTATCATCGTCCTTAAACTTAACAGTAAATTGCTTGCGGGCAGGTGTCAGTTTCGAACGCTGTTCATCAAACCTACACCCCCCCCCCTTGTAAACCAATAGTTAAAAAGTATTTCAAGAGAAAAAAAGTGAGTTTTTACTTTACAATCACTTTATTAAAAGATTTAATTGGCCATTAATGAGAGATTTGCTGAAAAATAATATCCCTCCACCTGAAATCACCCATCCCCACAAATAAAGTGACATAGAATATAAAAAAACAGATTACATTACTAAAAACATTTATAAAAAAATATCCAGCCACTTAAAAATTGACCGGCATTTTGAATTAAATACTAGTAATACCTGGTAATGTATATGACAGAATAAAGTCACATTTCCTGCTGATGGGAAAATCCCAAGTATGATTAATGTCAATAAATGTATAAACAAATTGGCAGCATGGTGTAATCATAAACTGATTATGTATACAGTTGTGTTGCCTGGTGTGCTTTTGTTGTTTTATATATGTTTTTCAAGTAAAAATAAAGGATGTTTGAAGCAAGTTATATGTTGCTACTGTTCATACAGGTGGGAGGAAAGATTTTCATAGAAAATATACCCCCCTCCCCCAGTATGTTTCAACATGGCCAAAACAAAGCTGTAGTAGAGGGAAACACTAGTTAGACAGTTAATAACATAAATTTTCATAGAATCATCTACGCAGAAAAACAAACTATTTTCTTGAACTTTGCTACTTTTCAGATATTAAGATTCTGTAGTAATCCTTGTTAGTAACATTTGAAGGTTACCTGTAGAAAGTTGTGTTTTTTGCCTTAGAATACATTATGGTATTAATTGTAATTGTACATGATATCAGTGTTATCTCCTGCCGGCCGAAGGCCGTGGTCGGGAGATTATAAAACGCCTTCCGTCCGTCCGTTCGTCACGTTTTTGCATAAACCTTAATATCTTATTCATTTATGAACATATCTTCACCAAATTTGCAGGGAATGTTTATGGCTATAAAAACCTGTCTCTGAAAAATTTTAGCCTCACTTTGAAAAACAAAATGGCCGCCATAACTAATTGTTTGAAAATCCTAAAGGTGCTCTAAATCTTGGAAATATTCCACCTAGCTTCATCAAATTCGCACAAAAGCTATATGGCTAGAAAAGCTAGCCTGATAATAAATTTGACCTAGTTCAAAAAACAAAATGGCCGCCATATCACATGTTTAATGTCAAACAGGGTTATCCTATTAAAAAGGCCTTATATCTCCCCAAATATTGCATATCTTCACCAAATTTTCAGGGAATGTTTATGGCTATGAAAACCTGTCTCTGAAAAATTTTAGCCTCATTTTGAAAAACAAAATGGCCGCCATAGCTAATTGTTTGAAAATTGTAAAGGCGCTCTAAATCTTGAAATATTACAGCTAGCTTCATCAAATTTGCACAAAAGCTATATGGCTAGAAAAGCTAGCCTGATAATAAATTTGACCTAGTTCAAAAAACAAAATGGCCGCCATATCGCATGTTTAATGGCAAACAGGGTTATTCTATTAAAAAGGCCTTATATCTCCCCAAATATTGCATATCTTCACCAAATTTGCAGGGAATGTTTATGGCTATGAAAACCTGTCTCTGAAAAATTTTAGCCTCATTTTGAAAAACAAAATGGCCGCCATAGCTCATTGTTTGAAAATCGTAAAGGTGCTCTAAATCTTGAAATATTCCACCTAGCTTCATCAAATTTGCACAAAAGCTATATGGCTAGAAAAGCTAGCCTGATAATAAATTTAACCTAGTTCAAAAAACAAAATGGCCGCCATATTGCATGTTTAATGTCAAACGGGATTATCCTATTAAAAAGGCCTTATATCTCCCCAAATATTGCTCCTAGAGGTTCGGAATGTGAAAACAACTTGTACGAAGTCATGGCCTGGTAGTCTTTTCCATGTGTTGAATTTGACCTTTGACCCCTGCTTCAAGGTCGTCACACTAAAACGTCCTTATTTCTCCCATATTATTGGTGCTGTGGCTTCAGATTGTAAAGACAGACCATGAAAAGCAAAGGCTGTGGTCTAAAATTGTAAACAGCTTCCATGCGTGTGTGCATCTGTTTGTGCATCCGTCCGTGCATCCGTTTGTCAGGTTTCACCATAAACCTTAATATCTTATTCATTTATAAAGACATCTTCCTCAAATTTGCAAGGAATGTTTATGCAAAATTTTGGCCTCATTTTGGAAAACAAAATGGCCGCCATAGCCAATTGTTTAAAAATCATACAGTTCTTCTAAATGTCGAAAATTCCAGCTAGCTTCATCAAATTTACATTTTAAGATGCCTTCTATCTCCCCTAATATTGCTCTTACAGGGTTCAGACCATTAAAACTCTTGACCTTCAAATGTTTTGTCTGAGAAAAATTTTGGCCTTATTTTGAAAAACAAAATGGCCACCATATCCAATTATTTAAAATTCATTAAGATGCTATAATACGTGAAATATTGCAGCTAGGTTCATCAAATATGCGCAAAATATATATGGCCAGGAAAGTTAAGCTGATAGTAATTTGACCTAGTTTCGAAGCCAAAATGGCTGTCTTATCACACGTTAAATGGGATTATCCTATTAAAAAGGCCTTATATCTCCCTTATCATTGCTAATAGGGGTTCCAAATGTGAAAACAACTTAAAGGAAGTAAAGGTCTGAGACTGCTGACTTTTACCTTTGACCCATTCTTCGATGTCAAGTGGGGTTATCTTACTATAAAGCCCTTATCTCATTTACTTCTCCATTATTACTGATTCCAGGCGGGAGATAAATGCTGCGGCAGTGGTCTTGTTGATTTATGTGTTTAAGAGTTGTTTTGATATAGAACCTGAGACTTGAACTAAAACATTTTGAATTGAGAGTACTTCTCTGTATCTGCATGGTAATGCAAGGCAAATGAGCTACTTCAAGTAGATAAGCAGCAGAGATATATAATTTATTTGGAATATTTCACAAACTGATTTCGGGGTCTTGAGTATTTGTAGTGTTAGGCCACACACTGCCAAACTGTTTCCTTTAGTAACTCCTGAGGCCCGCTACAATATGTTGCATGGAATCTGATCCTTTAAAAATATTTTTGAAAAAATCTTGAGGAATGTCAGTCAGCCATTGCAAGTAATTGGTTCACATGGTTAGGCTAAAAATACCTTTCTGCACATTCATAAAGGGTGTATTCATACAAAGTATTGTAAAACCAGTTCTTATTTCACAGGGGTGGACAATCTTATGAACTGAAATCATAATGAACATAGAGTTTTCCTGTGGTTATCGTGATTAGTAAATTATCACATGTCTATGTTGTCATGGCTTTAATATGACCAATAGTCTGTCCAAAATGTTGACATGGGCTTTCAAGGTCTTGTGAAGGTATTGGCTTTATAGATGTTTAATCAGTCCAAATTTAAACCCAATGACCAGTAAGAATATTAATACTATAGCCCTATCATTTTTCCTCTACTATTTTGTACCATAGAACAAAAAATATCCAACATGGTGAAAGATATTGTATGCATAACACAATCCAACCTGTATTTTCAGATCCAAACATGTAGTGTGCTCTGGTCAGAGATGTTTCTGCATCTTTTTCTAATTGGAACCCTACAGGTACAGTACCATTATATATCAAATAGATAAATTGATTATGACATTATTTAGGGGGATTTTTATTTCAGAGCAAATTGTAAAAGTTTCATTATTTGTCACACACATGATTCAAGTATTATTTTACTGAAGTTTTGTGAATTTGTATGTTGGTTCACGGAATTCTGATGTTCTTGTTTCTGATTGACATTATTTAGGGGAATTTTTATTTCAGATCAAATTGTAAAAGTTTCATTTTTTTTGTCACAAACATGATTCATGTATTATTTTACTTAAGTTTTGTGAATTTGTATGTTGGTTTACGGAATTCTGATGTTCTTTTTTTCTGATTGACAAGTTATGTTCTCTGCAGAAATTATTTAGGTCCATTTTGGTCTGCTCATCTATTTGCTGTTATACTTTAAAGGGAAATTTTAATACTTCTTAGTCATTTTTAATTATCCCCATACATAACTACTAGGTCAAAAGCCACATTCTGGTCGATATTTTGTACTATCTATCCCACAGAGTACCCCGCAAATGCAAGGATTTGATTTGCTAGCGGGTTTCAGATAGATAGACAGATTTTGCATTTATGAATATAAATATAACATATGACATTATTTAGGGGGAATATAAATATAACATGCTCATAGGCATTATTGCTATTTTGATCCATTCACACATCAACTTGTGAGCATGATAGGTCGCACTCATGTTGTACTTCCCATTCCTCATGTAGAGTAACTGATTACATTTTTCTAGTTTTGACTTTTTTGAATCTGAGAAATTGATATTTTTCTAAAGTATTCAGTGAGTCTTTGCTGGCCTTATTCAGTGTAATGAAGCAGTGAGTATTATGGAGTACAAAACCAAAAAGAAAAATAAAACTTTTTTTTGATGGTTTTATTTTAACGTTTTTGTGGAGTCAACTTCTCATGTTTCAAGAGACTGTCGTGAGTTTTATCGCCAAAAACAGTGCTGGTAAGGGAGGAGACTATCGGTAAAAGAATACATAAGTGCCAGAATTACAGTTGTTCTCGGTGTTAATTTGTTGCTTTTTGTGTTTTTTCCTGCCTAGGTTCTTACACTGTTTGGTCAGTACCAGGCCGGAGACATATGTGCAGAGTCTGAGACTGGAAAAATTTATGTGACGCATGAAAACGTGAATGAAGTAAAATGCTGTGAAGAAAAACAGTGCCCTGCTGGTAAGAAAAAATGTCAACATATTTTTATCCCCTGTTAACAATGTTTACCCCCCAAAAAATACATACTTTACATTATAAAAACAACATTTTGCACAGGAAAACTTAAAATTGTGTATTTGTATTATATATTGTCAGTAAACAGTAAATTAATATCCAAAACTTTAAATTTTAAATCTCAAATAACATTTTAGTTGTGGTTATTTTTCAATTTTAAAAATTTTATATTTAGGTAAATAATGATTCAAATGAATTTGGTTTTTATCAAGTTTTTATTTTCAGGACCTGGTGTAGCAGGAAATGCTCACCCAACCCACTTTATTCAATACATTGATCTAAACAAATATGTGATTTACTCAGAGTCAATTTATCATTTTTTCAGAACCATTAGACATATAAATTAACGTTAAAAGCATTAATACTATATTATACAAGCAATATATTTGCCAAATAAAAGAGAGGTGAAACTTGGTGCCACAGCTTTTTCATGGCTTCATGGGTCTTGTGTTTGTTTTTCTACAGTAACAGCTGATTTTCAAATTAATTATGTCCACCCCCCTGGGGGGTGGATATATTATTTTTGCTTTTTTCGCCGTCCGATGTCCGGCGTCCGATGTCTGGCGTCCGGCGTCCGATGTCCGGCGTCACGCATGGTTTCCGCTCATTTAAAGGAAAAGTATTAGAGCTATTGTCACCAAATTTGGTATGCAGGCTTATTGGGTCAGTAGCTTGCTTGGGATTGCTTTTGGCTGTTGTACCTCTTTTGCTTACTGAGTAATACTTAAGTACAGCTATTTTCAGTACCCATTGGTTTCTGTGCATTTAAGCCAAGATAATTAAAGATATTTTACTACAATTTTGAATACAAGATTGTTATGTCCATAGCTCGCTTGGTATTGCATTTGGGACTGATAGCTTTGTCAGTACGTGAGTAATAGCCATTTAGGTACTTCATTGTGTATTTTCAGTACTACTTTTGAGTAATTTGCTAATATCTCAGAAACCGTAAGAGATAGAGCGATTTCGACAGAATTTTTGACTCACAGGGTAGTAGAAGAGTATTCTGTACAAAATTGAAAATTTTCAATTTTCGCCACTTTTGGCGGCCATCTTGAATTTTTGCGAAAAACGAAAAAATCTTAATATCTCAGAAACCGTAAGAGATAGAACGATTTGGACAGAATTTTTGACTCACAGGGTATCTAAGGAATGTACTCTTTGCAATTTTCCAAAAATTTTCCCCTCCCCAAAAATGGTGGCCATTTTGAATTTTCGAATTTTTGCCAAAAATGGCAAAACACAAATTTGCTTCTATCTCCTTAACCGTGCGAGATAGAGCGATTTCGGCAAAATTTTCGACCCACAGGGTATCTGAGCATTGTACTGTTGGTAATTTTTAAAAAATTTGCCCCTCCCCAAAAATGGCGGCCATTTTGAATTTTCGAATTTTTGCCAAAAATGGCAAAACACAAATTTGCTTCTATGTCCTTAACCGTGCGAGATAGAGCGATTTCGGCAAAATTTTCGACCCACAGGGTATCTAAGGAGTGTACTCTTTGCAATTTTCCAAAAATTTTCCCCTCCCCAAAAATGGCGGCCATTTTGAATTTTCGAATTTTTGCCAAAAATGGCAAAACACAAATTTGCTTCTATCTCCTTAACCGTGCGAGATAGAGCGATTTCGGCAAAATTTTCGACCCACAGGGTATCTAAGGAGTGTACTCTTTGCAATTTTCCAAAAATTTTCCCCTCCCCAAAAATGGCGGCCATTTTGAATTTTCGAATTTTTGCCAGAAATGGCAAAACACAAATTTGCTTCTATCTCCTTAACTGTGTGAGATAGAGCGATTTCGTCGAAATTTTCAACCCACAGGGTATCTAAGGAGTGTACTCTTTGCAATTTTCAAAAAATTGTCCCCTCCCCAAAAATGGCGGCCATTTTGAATTTTTGCCAAAAATGGCAAAACACAAATTGGCTTCTATCTCCTTAACTGTGTGAGATAGAGCGATTTCGTCGAAATTTTCGACCCACAGGGTATCTAAGGAGTGTACTCTTTGCAATTTTCCAAAAATTTTCCCCTCCCCAAAAATGGCGGCCATTTTGAATTTTCGAATTTTTGCCAAAAATGGCAAAACACAAATTTGCTTCTATCTCCTTAACCGTGCAAGATAGAGCGATTTCGTCGAAATTTTCGACCCACAGGGTATCTAAGGAGTGTACTCTTTGCAATTTTCCCAAAAATTTTCCCCTCCCCAAAAATGGCGGCCATTTTGAATTTTCGAATTTTTGCCAAAAATGGCAAAACACAAATTTGCTTCTATCTCCTTAACCGTGCGAGATAGAGCGATTTCATCAAAAATTTCGACCCACAGGGTATCTGAGCATTGTACTGTTGGTAATTTTTAAAAAATTTTCCCCTCCCCAAAAGTGGCGGCCATTTTGAATTTTAGAATTTTTGCCAAAAATGGTAAAACACTAATTTGCTTCTATCTCCTTAACCGTGCGAGATAGAGCGATTTCGGCAAAATTTTCGACCCACAGAGTATCTGAAAATTCTACTCTTGCCAATTTTCCAAAAATTTTCCCCTCCCCAAAAATGGCGGCCATTTTGAATTTTCGAATTTTTGCCAAAAATGGTAAAACACAAATTTGCTTCTATCTCCTTAACCATGCGAGATAGAGCGATTTCGGCAAAATTTTCGACCCACAGGGTATCTGAGCATTGTACTCTTGGTAATTTTTAAAAAATTTTCCCCTCCCCAAAAATGGCGGCCATTTTGAATTTTCGAATTTTTGCCAAAAATGGCAAAACACAAATTTGCTTCTATCTCCTTAACCATGCGAGATAGAGCGATTTCGTCGAAATTTTCGACCCACAGGGTATCTAAGGAGTGTACTCTTTGCAATTTTCCCCAAAATTTTCCCCTCCCCAAAAATGGCGGCCATTTTGAATTTTCGAATTTTTGCCAAAAATGGCAAAACACAAATTTGCTTCTATCTCCTTAACCGTGCGAGATAGAGCGATTTCATCAAAAATTTCGACCCACAGGGTATCTCAGCATTGTACTGTTGGTAATTATATCCCCAGACGAAAGTCAGGGATATATTGGATTCAGGTCCGTCGCGCCGCCGCCGCCGACGTAGAAATTTCCTTGTGGACGCGATAACTCAAAAACAAATTAATATTTTTTTTTCAAACTTGGTACACATGTTAAGGGTGCCCAAAGGAAGATCCCTATTTTAAGGTGACCTTAAACTCCCAGTAAAAAAGAACTTATGGCCACCTTAAGGTCAGAAATTGCACTTTTGGCCACTTAGAGCCCTGTAGGTCATAAACTATGATGCTCAGCTGGCTGAAATTTTACCTGACAACACATTAATATGTTCTTAGTACATGTGCCGAAAATCATGACTTTAAGTTGAGGAGAAAATTGTGTTTGAGGCCCATAAATACCCCCACTTAGGGATTTTTTGCTATACTTTACACATATTTTGCCCTATAATTTGGAAGTGATAATTCTGATGAGTCTCAAACTGCGCTAGGTATAACTTTGATATGTAATCCTTGTCTGTAGAAAATTTTAGGGCTGTAGGTTTACCCAAAGGGGTCAACTTAAGGTCTCAAAAGTGCCCACAGAGACCCAATTTATGCACTTTTTGCCACTTTCAAGCACTGTAGCTTTCAAACTATGTCTCTCATCTAAGTTAAATATCATCTGGGAATATATCTATGTGTTTTCTTATATGTGCCCCAACATTTAGGCCTTTAATAGACAGTTAACCTGTGTATCAGGACCATAAACACCCACCCGAGTGACCCTTATAAGACATTTTTCACATCTTTTTCCCTGTAACTTGGAAATGGTAAGTCTGAGAAGTTTCAAACTGTATTAGATATATATTCTGTGTGTAATCTTAGTATGTAACAGATTTTAAGTCTGAAGCTTTAATTTTGAAGGTCGAATTGAGGTCTCTAAAAGGCTCCCAAAGACCCAATATTTGGACTTTTTGCTACTTTTAAGCCCTGTGACTGTCAAACTATGTGACTGATAGAGCTCAAATCCTATCTGAGAAGATATTAGTATGTTATTTTTATATGTGCCAAAAATTAAGGCTTTAAGAAGACATTTAACCTGTGTATGAGGACCATAAATCCCCACCCGAGTGACCATTTTTAGACATTTTTCACATATTTTTCCCTGTAACTTGGAAATGGTAAGTCTAAGAAGTTTCAAACTGTATTAGATGCATATTCTATGTGTAATCTTAGTATGTGACAAATTTTAAGTCTGAAGCTTTAATTTGAAGGCCACATTTAGGTCTCTAGAAGGCCCCATAAAGACACAGTATTTGGACTTTTTGCCAATTTTAAGGCCTGTGACTGTTAAACTATGTGACTGATAGAGCTGAAATCTCATCTGGGAATACATTATTATGTTTTTTTTACATGTGCCAAAAATCAAGGCTTCAAGTAGACATTTAACCTGTGTATGAGGACCTTAAACACCCACCTGAGTGACCCTTTTAAGACATTTTTCACATATTTTGCTCTGTAACTTGGAAATGGTAAGTCTGAGAAGTTTCAAACTTTATTAGATACATAGTCTATGTGTAATCTTAGTATGTAACAAATTTTAAGTCTGAAGCTTTAATTTGAAAGCCACATCGAGATCTCTAAAAGGCCCACAATGACCCAATATTTGGACTTTTTACCACCTTTAAGCCCTGTAACTGTTAAACTATGTGATTGATGGAGCTGAAATCCCATCTGGGAATGCATTATTATGTCCTTTTTACATATGCCGAAAATCAAGGTTTTTAGTAGACATTTAACCTGTGTATGAGGGCCATAGACACTCGCCCAAGTGCCTTTTTTGACATTTTTTCCGTATTTTGCCCTGTTATTTGGAAATGCTTAGTGTGACAAGTCTTAAACTGTATTATATATAATTTTTGTTTGTTATGTATGTCCCCCAAAAAGTTTCAGATCTGTAGTTTAATTGCTAAGGTCTCTTTAACAATTGTAAAATGCCCACAGAAACCCAATTTATGGATATTATGCCACTTTAAAGCCCAGTAACTGTCAAACTATGTGGGTTATAGAGCTGAAATCTTTGAATTTTTAAAAGGAAATGCCTGTCTATTTAAATTTTGAATATTAATAATGTTATGGCTATCTTAGTCTTTTAAGAACTTATTTTTGTGTGTTATACCTCTGCTTGCTGAGTTTTTCACTTTTTAAAATGAAACTGGTTAAACATATTCAAGTAGACAAAATGGACACTTTAAGTGAGCTTTAAGTCCCAATATTAATGAAATTATATCCTTATGTAGTAAAACTAGGGGATTTTTAACCCTCAACTAGCCCAGTTTTATTCAACTTGCCTCAGTTAATTTTGGCACAGCTCCTACAGTTATGAACTCATTTCAGTTCGGGACGCTTGTTTGTGTATGGGAGAGCTTCAGGCTCCGCCGGCTCCGCCGGCTCCGCATTTTGTTTTCCTTATAACTCTGTAACCGTTAGGCGGATTCTTTTCAAATTTGGCAGGTTTAGGCAGTAGCCTTGGGGAATTTTTTTGAATATGCTGCAGTGACATTTCAACCAATCAGAGAGGTCACATGACCAAAAATGTCTTTTTTCGATGGGGAAGCTTGTCCGGATGATAACTTGAAAGGAATTTTATCAATTCACCTGAAACTTGGCAAATACATTCATTCTATTAAAATCTGGAAATCATTAGATTTTGACATTGATTGGTCAAGAAATGGCCGAGTAATTAATGATTAATTAATCATTACGAATTTTCCAAATAAGGAAAACACAAAAATGCTTATATCTCGAAAACCGTACTAGATAGAGCGATTTCGACGAAATTTTTGACCCGCAGGGTATCTCTGCGGAGTAGTTTTCCCAATTTTCAAAAAATTTTTGTCTCGTCCAAAATGGCGGCCATTTTGAATTTTCGAAATTTTCGCAAAAATTGCAAAACACAAAAATGCTTATATCTCAAAAACCGTGCTAGATAGAGCGATTTCGACGAAATTTTTGACCCGCAGGGTATCTCTGCGGAGTAGTTTTCCCAATTTTCAAAAAATTTTTGTCTCGTCCAAAATGGCGGACATTTTGAATTTTCGAAATTTTCGTAAAAATTGCAAAACACAAAAATGCTTATATCTCGAAAACCGTGCTAGATAGAGCGATTTCGACGAAATTTTTGACCCACAGGGTATCTCTGCGGAGTAGGTTTCCCATTTTTCAAAAAAATTTTGTCTCGTCCAAAATGGCGGCCATTTTGAATTTTCGAAATTTTCGCAAAAATTGCAAAACACAAAAATGCTTATATCTCAAAAACTGTGCTAGATAGAGCAATTTCGACAAAATTTTTGACCCACAGGGTATCTCTGTGGAGTACTTTTCCCAATTTTCAAAAAAATTTTGTCTCGCCAAAAATGGCGGCCATTTTGAATTTTCGAAATTTTCGTAAAAATTGCAAAACACAAAAATGCTTATATCTCGAAAACTGTGCTAGATAGAGCGATTTCGGCGAAATTTTTGACCCACAGGGTATCTCTGCAGAGTAGTTATCCCAATTTTGAAAAAAATTTTGTCTCGCCAAAAATGGCGGCCATTTTGAATTTTCGAATTTTGCGCAAAAATTGCAAAACATAAAAATGCTTATATCTCGAAAACCCTGCAAGATAGAGCGATTTCGACGAAATTTTTGATCCACAGGGTATATCTGCAGAGTAGCCATGCCAATTTTCAAACAAAAAATTTCTCGCAAAAAATGGCGGCCATTTTGAATTTTCGAATTTTTCGCAAAATTGCAAAACACAAAAATGCTTATATCTCGAAAACCGTGCTAGATAGAGTGATTTCGACGAAATTTTTGACCCACAGGGTATCTCTGCAGAGTAGCCATGCCAATTTTCAAAAAAATTTTATCTTGCCAAAAATGGCGGCCATTTTACTCACCTACTCAAAATGAGTAAATGCGAATTATCTCTTAAAAGTATTGCAGATAGCCAATTTTTCTCAAATAACTCATTCACCTACTTTTGGAAGAGCTTTCACATGGTGAAGTTTCAGACCCATAGCTAATTACTCACCTACTCAAAATGAGTAAATGCGAATTATCTCTAAAAGTATTGCAGATAGCCAATTTTTCTCAAATAACTCATTCACCTACTTTTGGGAGAGCTTTCACATGGTGAAGTTCCAGACCCATAGCTAATTATTTACCTACTCAAAATGAGTAAATGCTAATTATCTGTAAAAGTATTGCGGATACCCAATTTTTATCAAATAACTCATTCATCTACTTGTGGGAGAGCTTTCACATGGTGAAGTTTCAGACCCATAGCTAATTACTCACCTACTCAAAATGAGTAAATGCGAATTATCTCTAAAAGTATTGCAGATGGCCAATTTTTCTCAAATAAATCATTCACCTACTTTTGGGAGAGCTTTCACTTGGTGAAGTTTCAGACCCATAGCTAATTACTCACCTACTCAAAATGAGTAAATGCGAATTATCTCTAAAAGTATTGCAGCTAGCCAATTTTTCTCAAATAACTCATTCACCTACTTTTGGGAGAGCTTTCACTTGGTGAAGTTTCAGACCCATAGCTAATTACTCACCTACTCAAAATGAGTAAATGCGAATTATCTCTAAAAGTATTGCAGATGGCCAATTTTTCTCAAATAAATCATTCACCTACTTTTGGGAGAGCTTTCACTTGGTGAAGTTTCAGACCCATAGCTAATTACTCACCTACTCAAAATGAGTAAATGCGAATTATCTCTAAAAGTATTGCAGCTAGCCAATTTTTCTCAAATAACTCATTCACCTACTTTTGGGAGAGCTTTTACTTGGTGAAGTTTCAGACCCATAGCTAATTACTCACCTACTCAAAATGAGTAAATGCGAATTATCTCTAAAAGTATTGCAGATAGCCAATTTTTGTCAAGTTAATCATTGGCCTACTTTTGGGAGAGCTTTCACTTGGTGAAGTTTCAGACCCATAGCTAATTACTCACCTACTCAAAATGAGTAAATGCGAATTATCTCTAAAAGTATTGCAGATAGCCAATTTTTCTCAAATAACTCATTCACCTACTTTTGGGAGAGCTTTCACTCTGTGAAGTTTCAGACCCATAGCTAATTACTCACCTACTCAAAATGAGTAAATGCGAATTATCTCTAAAAGTATTGCAGATAGCCAATTTTTCTCAAATAACTCATTCACCTACTTTTGGAAGAGCTTTCACATGGTGAAGTTTCAGACCCATAGCTAATTACTCACCTACTCAAAATGAGTAAATGCGAATTATCTCTAAAAGTATTGCAGATAGCCAATTTTTCATTTCTATCTCCTTAACCGACCGAGATTGAGCGATTTCGTCGAAATTTTCGACCCACAGGGTATTTAAGGAATGTAATCTTTACAATTTTCAAAAAATTTTCCCCTCCCCAAAAATGCCGGCCATTTTGAATTTTAGAATTTTTGCCAAAAATGGCAAAACACAAATTTGCTTCTATCTCCTTAACTGTGTGAGATAGAGCGATTTTGTCGAAATTTTCGACCGACAGGGTATCTAAGGAGTGTACTCTTTGCAATTTTCCAAAAATTTTCCCCTCCCCAAAAATGGCGGCCATTTTGAATTTTCGAATTTTTGCCAAAAATGGCAAAACACAAATTTGCTTCTATCTCCTTAACCGTGCGAGATAGAGCGATTTCGTCGAAATTTTCGATCCACAGGGTATCTAAGGAATGTAATCTTTGCAATTTTCAAAAAATTTTCCCCTCCCCAAAAATGGAGGCCATTTTGAATTTTCGAATTTTTACCAAAAATGGCAAAACACAAATTTGCTTCTATCTCCTTAACCGTGCGAGATAGAGCGATTTCGGTAAAATTTTCGACCCACAGGGTATTTGAGCATTGTACTCTTGGTAATTTTTAGGCCATTTTGAATTTTCGAATTTTTGCCAAAAATGGCAAAACACAAATTTCCTTCTATCTCCTTAACCGTGCGAGATAGAGCGATTTCATCGAAATTTTCGACCCACAGGGTATCTAAGGAATGTAATCTTTGCAATTTTCCAAAAATTTTCCCCTCCCCAAAAATGGCGGCCATTTTGAATTTTCGAATTTTTGCCAAAAATGGTAAAACATAAATTTGCTTCTATCTCCTTAACCATGCGAGATAGAGCGATTTCGGCAAAATTTTCGACCCACAGGGTATCTGAGCATTGTACTGTTGGTAATTTTTAAAAAATTTGCCCCTCCCCAAAAATGGCGGCCATTTTGAATTTTCGAATTTTTGCCAACAATGGCAAAACACAAATTTGCTTCTATCTCCTTAACCATGCGAGATAGAGCGATTTCGTCGAAATTTTCGACCCACAGGGTATCTAAGGAGTGTACTCTTTGCAATTTTCCCCAAAATTTTCCCCTCCCCAAAAATGGCGGCCATTTTGAATTTTCGAATTTTTGCCAAAAATGGCAAAACACAAATTTGCTTCTATCTCCTTAACCGTGCGAGATAGAGCGATTTCATCAAAAATTTCGACCCACAGGGTATCTGAGCATTGTACTGTTGGTAATTTTTAAAAAATTTTCCCCTCCCCAAAAATGGCGGCCATTTTGAATTTTAGAATTTTTGCCAAAAATGGTAAAACACTAATTTGCTTCTATCTCCTTAACCGTGCGAGATAGAGCGATTTCGGCAAAATTTTCGACCCACAGGGTATCTGAGAATTCTACTCTTGCCAATTTTTAAAAAATTTTCCCCTCCCCAAAGATGGCGGCCATTTTGAATTTTAGAATTTTTGCCAAAAATGGCAAAACACAAATTTGCTTCTATCTCCTTAACCATGCGAGATAGAGCGATTTCGTCGAAATTTTCGACCCACAGGGTATCTAAGGAGTGTACTCTTTGCAATTTTCCCAAAAATGGCGGCCATTTTGAATTTTCGAATTTTTGCCAAAAATGGCAAAACACAAATTTGCTTCTATCTCCTTAACCGTGCGAGATAGAGCGATTTCATCAAAAATTTCGACCCACAGGGTATCTGACCATTGTACTGTTGGTAATTTTTAAAAAATTTTCCCCTCCCCAAAAATGGCGGCCATTTTGAATTTTAGAATTTTTGCCAAAAATGGTAAAACACTAATTTGCTTCTATCTCCTTAACCGTGCGAGATAGAGCGATTTCGGCAAAATTTTCGACCCACAGGGTATCTGACAATTCTACTCTTGCCAATTTTTAAAAAATTTTCCCCTCCCCAAAAATGGCGGCCATTTTGAATTTTCGAATTTTTGCCAAAAATGGCAAAACACAAATTTCATTCTATCTCCTTAACCGACCGAGATTGAGCGATTTCGTCGAAATTTTCGACCCACAGGGTATCTAAGGAGTGTACTCTTTGCAATTTTCCCCAAAATTTTCCCCTCCCCAAAAATGGCGGCCATTTTGAATTTTTGAATTTTTGCCAAAAATGGCAAAACACAAATTTGCTTCTATCTCCTTAACCGTGCGAGATAGAGCGATTTCATCAAAAATTTCGACCCACAGGGTATCTGAGCATTGTACTGTTGGTAATTTTTAAAAAATTTTCCCCTCCCCAAAAGTGGCGGCCATTTTGAATTTTAGAATTTTTGCCAAAAATGGTAAAACACTAATTTGCTTCTATCTCCTTAACCGTGCGAGATAGAGCGATTTCGGCAAAATTTTCGACCCACAGGGTATCTCAAAATTCTACTCTTGCCAATTTTCCAAAAATTTTCCCCTCCCCAAAAATGGCGGCCATTTTGAATTTTCGAATTTTTGCCAAAAATGGCAAAACACAAATTTCATTCTATCTCCTTAACCGACCGAGATTGAGCGATTTCGTCGAAATTTTCGACCCACAGGGTATTTAAGGAATGTAATCTTTACAATTTTCAAAAAATTTTCCCCTCCCCAAAAATGGCGGCCATTTTGAATTTTAGAATTTTTGCAAAAATGGCAAAACACAAATTTGCTTCTATCTCCTTAACTGTGTGAGATAGAGCGATTTTGTCGAAATTTTCGACCGACAGGGTATCTAAGGAGTGTACTCTTTGCAATTTTCCAAAAATTTTCCCCTCCCCAAAAATGGCGGCCATTTTGAATTTTCGAATTTTTGCCAAAAATGGCAAAACACAAATTTCATTCTATCTCCTTAACCGACCGAGATTGAGCGATTTCATCGAAATTTTCGACCCACAGGGTATTTAAGGAATGTAATCTTTACAATTTTCAAAAAATTTTCCCCTCCCCAAAAATGGCGGCCATTTTGAATTTTAAAATTTTTGTCAAAAATGGCAAAACACTAATTTGCTTCTATCTCCTTAACCGTGCGAGATAGAGTGATTTCGGCAAAATTTTCAACCCACGGGGTATCTAAGGAGTGTACTCTTTGCAATTTTCCAAAAATTTTCCCCTCCCGAAAAATGGCGGCCATTTTGAATTTTTGCCAAAAATGGCAAAACACAAATTTCCTTCTATCTCCTTAACCGTGCGAGATAGAGCGATTTCGTCGAAATTTTCGACCCACAGGGTATTTAAGGAATGTAATTTTTACAATTTTCAAAAAAAATTTCCCCTCCCCAAAAATGGCGGCCATTTTGAATTTTCGAATTTTTGCCAAAAATGACAAAACACAAATTTGCTTCTATCTCCTTAACCATGCGAGATAGAGCGATTTCATCAAAATTTTCGACCCACAGGGTATCTAAGGAATGTAATCTTTGCAATTTTCAAAAAATTTTCCCCTCCCCAAAAATGGCGGCCATTTTGAATTTCGAATTTTTACCAACAATGGCAAAACACAAATTTGCTTCTATCTCCTTAACCGTGTGAGATAGAGCGATTTCGGCGAAATTTTCGACCCAAGGGGTATCTAAGAAATGTACTCTTTGCAATTTTCCAAAAATTTTCCCCTCCCCACATATGGCGGCCATTTTGAATTTTCGAATTTTTGCCAAAAATGGAAAAACACAAACTGGCCTTAACCGTGCAAAATAGAGTTATTTCGTTGAAATTTTCGACCCATAGGCTATCTAAGAAATGTACTCTTGGCAATTTTCAAAAAATTTTCCTTTTCCCAAAAATGGCGGCCATTTTGAATTTTCGAATTTTTGCCAAAAATAGATAAACAGTAATTTGCTTCTATCTTCTTAACAAAAGGTTGATAGGGTGGACATTACACATGATAATGTGTGTTCTTCTATGCTATCCTGTTTCTATTCATATGTCGCAGCTACAAGCAACAGGGCGTCCTATTTCTAGTTTTTTTATTATATCCCCAGACGAAAGTCGGGGATATATTGGATTCAGGTCCGTCGCGCCGCCGCCGCCGTAGAAATTTCCTTGTGTATGCGATAACTCAAAAACGGATTAATATTTTTTTTTCAAACTTGGTACACATGTTAAGGATGCCCAAAGGAAGATCCCTATTTTAAGGTGACCTTAAACTCCCAATAATAAAGAACTTATGGCCACCTTAAGGTCAGAAATTGCACTTTTGGCCACTTAGAGCCCTCTAGGTCACAAACTATAAGGCTTATCTGCCTCAAATTTTACCTGAGAACACATTAATATATTCTTAGTACATGTGCCGAAAATCAAGACTTTAAGTTGAGGAGAAAATTGTCTTTGAGGCCCATAAAGATCCCACTTAGGACTTTTTTCCTATATTTAAGCGTCCCGCAATGGACGCTTGTTTGTGTATGGGAGAGCTTCAGGCTCCGCATTTTGTTTTCCTTATAACTCTGTAACCGTTAGGCGGATTCTTTTCAAATTTGGCAGGTTTAGGCAGTAGCCTTGGGGAATTTTTTTGAATATGCTGCAGTGACATTTCAACCAATCAGAGGTCACATGACCAAAAATGTCTTTTTTCGATGGGGAAGCTTGTCCGGATGATAACTTGAAAGGAATTTTATCAATTCACCTGAAACTTGGCAAATATATTCATTCTATTAAAATCTGGAAATCATTAGATTTTGGCATTGATTGGTCAAGAAATGGCCGAGTAATTAATGATTAATTAATCATTACGAATTTTCCAAATAAGGAAAACACAAAAATGCTTATATCTCGAAAACCGTGCTAGATAGAGCGATTTCGACGAAATTTTTGACCCACAGGGTATCTCTGCGGAGTAGTTTTCCCAATTTTCAAAAAATTTTTCTCTCGCCCAAAATGGCGGCCATTTTGAATTTTCGAAATTTTCGCAAAAATTGCAAAACACAAAAATGCTTATATCTCAAAAACCGTGCTAGATATAGCTATTTCGACAAAATTTTTGACCCGCAGGATATCTCTGCGGAGTACTTTCAAAAAATTTTTGTCTCGCCAAAAATGGCGGCCATTTTGAATTTTCAAAATTTTCGCAAAAATGCTTATATCTCGAAAAACGTGCTAGATCGATTTCGACGAAATTTTTGACCCGCAGGGTATCTCTGCAGAGTAGTTATCTCAATTTTCAAAAAATTTTTGTCTCGACAAAAATAGCGGCCATTTTGAATTTTCGAATTTTTCGCAAAAATTGCAAAACATAAAAATGCTTATATCTCGAAAACCCTGCTAGATAGAGCGATTTCGACGAAATTTTTGACCCACAGGGAATATCTGCAGAGTAGCCATGCCAATTTTCAAAAAAATTTTGTCTCGCCAAAAATGGCGGCCATTTTGAATTTTCGAATTTTTCGCAAAAATTGCAAAACATAAAAATGCTTATATCTCAAAAACCCTGCTAGATAGAGCGATTTCGACGAAATTTTTGACCCGCAGGGTATCTCTGCAGAGTAGCCATGCCAATTTTCAAACAAAAAATTTCTCGCCAAAAATGGCGGCCATTTTGAATTTTCGAATTTTTCGCAAAATTGCAAAACACAAAAATGCTTATATCTTGAAAACCGTGCTAGATAGAGCGATTTCGACGAAATTTTTGACCCACAGGGTATCTCTGCAGAGTAGCCATGCCAATTTTCAAAAAAAATTTATCTTGCCAAAAATGGCGGCCATTTTGAATTTTCGAATTTTTGCGCAAAAATTGCAAAACACAAAAATGCTAATATTTCGAAAACCGTGCTACATAGAGCGATTTCAACGAAATTTTTTATCTTCAGGGTATCTCTGCAGAGCAGCTATCCCAAAGAGCTTTCACTTGGTGAAGTTTCAGATCCATAGCTAATTGCTCACCTACTCAAAAAGAGTAAATGCGAATTACCTCTAAAAGTATTGCAGATGGCCAATTTTTCTCAAATAACTCATTCACCTACTTTTGGGAGAGCTTTCACATGGTGAAGTTTCAGACCCATAGCCAATTACTCACCTACTCAAAATGAGTAAATGCGAATTATCTCTAAAATTATTGCAGATAGCCAATTTTTCTCAAATAACTCATTCACCTACTTTTGGGAGAGCTTTCACATGGTGAAGTTTCAGACCCATAGCTAATTATTTACCTACTCAAAATGAGTAAATGCTAATTATCTGTAAAAGTATTTCGGATACCCAATTTTTATCAAATAACTCATTCATCTACTTGTGGGAGAGCTTTCACATGGTGAAGTTTCAGACCCATAGCTAATTACTCACCTACTCAAAATGAGTAAATGCGAATTATCTCTAAAAGTATTGCAGATAGCCAATTTTTCTCAAATAACTCATTCACCTACTTTTGGGAGAGCTTTCACTTGGTGAAGTTTCAGACCCATAGCTAATTACTCACCTACTCAAAATGAGTAAATGCGAATTATCTCTAAAAGTATTGCAGATAGCCAATTTTTCTCAAATAACTCATTCACCTACTTTTGGGAGAGCTTTCACTTGGTGAAGTTTCAGACCCATAGCTAATTACTCACCTACTCAAAATGAGTAAATGCGAATTATCTCTAAAAGTATTGCAGATAGCCAATTTTTCTCAAATAACTCATTCACCTACTTTTGGGAGAGCTTTCACTCTGTGAAGTTTCAGACCCATAGCTAATTATATCCCCAGACGAAAGTCGGGGATATATTGGATTCAGGTCCGTCGCGCCGCCGCCGCCGCCGCCGCCGCCGTAGAAATTTCCTTGTGGACGCGATAACTCAAAAACAAATTAATATTTTTTTTTCAAACTTGGTACACATGTTAAGGGTGCCCAAAGGAAGATCCCTATTTTAAGGTGACCTTAAACTCCCAGTAAAAAAGAACTTATGGCCACCTTAAGGTCAGAAATTGCACTTTTGGCCACTTAGAGCCCTGTAGGTCACAAACTATGATGCTCAGCTGGCTGAAATTTTACCTGACAACACATTAATATGTTCTTAGTACATGTGCCGAAAATCATGACTTTAAGTTGAGGAGAAAATTGTGTTTGAGGCCCATAAATACCCCCACTTAGGGATTTTTTGCTATACTTTCAACATATTTTGCCCTATAATTTGGAAGTGATAATTCTGATGAGTCTCAAACTGCGCTAGGTATAACTTTGATATGTAATCCTTGTCTGTAGAAAATTTTAGGGCTGTAGGTTTACCCAAAGGGGTCGACTTAAGGTCTCAAAAGTGCCCACAGAGACCCAATTTATGCACTTTTTGCCACTTTCAAGCACTGTAGCTTTCAAACTATGTCTCTCATCTAAGTTAAATATCATCTGGGAATATATCTATGTGTTTTCTTATATGTGCCCCAACATTTAGGCCTTTAATAGACAGTTAACCTGTGTATCAGGACCATAAACACCCACCCGAGTGACCCTTATAAGACATTTTTCACATCTTTTTCCCTGTAACTTGGAAATGGTAAGTCTGAGAAGTTTCAAACTGTATTAGATATATATTCTGTGTGTAATCTTAGTATGTAACAGATTTTAAGTCTGAAGCTTTAATTTTGAAGGTCAAATTGAGGTCTCTAAAAGGCTCCCAAAGACCCAATATTTGGACTTTTTGCTACTTTTAAGCCCTGTGACTGTCAAACTATGTGACTGATAGAGCTCAAATCCTATCTGAGAAGATATTAGTATGTTATTTTTATATATGCCAAAAATTAAGGCTTTAAGAAGACATTTAACCTGTGTATGAGGACCATAAATCCCCACCCGAGTGACCATTTTTAGACATTTTTCACATATTTTTCCCTGTAACTTGGAAATGGTAAGTCTAAGAAGTTTCAAACTGTATTAGATGCATATTCTATGTGTAATCTTAGTATGTGACAAATTTTAAGTCTGAAGCTTTAATTTGAAGGCTACATTTAGGTCTCTAGAAGGCCCCATAAAGACCCAATATTTGGACTTTTTGCCAATTTTAAGGCCTGTGACTGTTAAACTATGTGACTGATAGAGCTGAAATCTCATCTGGGAATACATTATTATGTTCTTTTTACATGTGCCAAAAATCAAGGCTTCAAGTAGACATTTAACCTGTGTATGAGGACCTTAAACACCCACCTGAGTGACCCTTTTAAGACATTTTTCACATATTTTGCTCTGTAACTTGGAAATGGTAAGTCTGAGAAGTTTCAAACTTTATTAGATACATATTCTATGTGTAATCTTAGTATGTAACAAATTTTAAGTCTGAAGCTTTAATTTGAAAGCCACATCGAGATCTCTAAAAGGCCCACAATGACCCAATATTTGGACTTTTTACCACCTTTAAGCCCTGTAACTGTTAAACTATGTGATTGATGGAGCTGAAATCCCATCTGGGAATGCATTATTATGTCCTTTTTACATATGCCGAAATCAAGGTTTTTAGTAGACATTTAACCTGTGTATGAGGGCCATAGACACTCGCCCAAGTGCCTTTTTTGACATTTTTTCCGTATTTTGCCCTGTTATTTGGAAATGCTTAGTGTGACAAGTCTTAAACTGTATTATATATAATTTTTGTTTGTTATGTATGTCCCCCCAAAAGTTTCAGATCTGTAGTTTAATTGCTAAGGTCTCTTTAACAATTGTAAAATGCCCACAGAAACCCAATTTATGGATATTATGCCACTTTAAAGCCCAGTAACTGTCAAACGATGTGGGGTATAGAGCTGAAATCTTTGAATTTTTAAAAGGAAATGCCTGTCTATTTAAATTTTGAATATTAATAATGTTATGGCTATCTTAGTCTTTTAAGAACTTATTTTTGTGTGTTATACCTCTGCTTGCTGAGTTTTTCACTTTTTAAAATGAAACTGGTTAAACATATTCAAGTAGACAAAATGGACACTTTAAGTGAGCTTTAAGTCCCAATATTAATGAAATTATATCCTTATGTAGTAAAACTAGGGGATTTTTAACCCTCAACTAGCCCAGTTTTATTCAACTTGCCTCAGTTAATTTTGGCACAGCTCCTACAGTTATGAACTCATTTCAGTTGATAATCACATACTTAAAATTCTCAATTCTTTTTGTATTTGAGTACCCCTTTTATATAGATTGTTTGTTTACCATTTATGCTCAACCCACATCCCCCACCCGGATTCCCCCCACCCACCTCTGGGACCTCCAGCTATATTGAGTGACACTAAATAAACAATGGTATTTAATGATATCAGATGAGAAACAAAGAACTCAATGGGGTTGCAGATCTTGTGTAATAGTGAGAGAGGTGTGGAGAAGGGGAGAGGGGTGGGGGTGGGAGGTGGTGGGCTTCATTACATATAACACAAAGGGGAGTCAGAACTGAGATTGTGTCACATATTTAGGTTGCATATATATGGACCACATATATAGGTATAGAGGAAATGAATAACTGAAAACAATTTGCAAATTCTAAAAATAATATAATAAAATAATAATATAAACAATTTTTTTTTAAATAATATTTTATTTGTGAACAAATATAGAAACAGATATGCGCTTTTGGGATTATGAATTTTAGAATGGACATTGAATCATCAATCATTTAAATACTTTGAAGGAAGATTGAAAAATATGATGAGTTGAGTTAAAAATAATATTTTATTTGTCAACAAATATAGAAACAGATATGCTCTTTTGGGATTATTATTTTAGAATGGACATTCAATCATCAATCATTTAAATACTTTGAAAATAGGTTTAGAGTTATCATTGCAGGAAGATTGAAAATATAATTTGAGTTATGTATTCGGCGTCTGGGGATACACCATCTTCCTTGGGGAGATATAAACAGAGTAGATTGATGTGCTGAAGTTCATATAATAATGGGTAATTATGTTTTAAAAAATTTCCGATCAAAACCTGTGGCGTGAGTGATGACCTGTCTGGGGATATGTTGGCGCCGAGTTGGCCCAATCTAGTTACTCACCTACTCAAAATGAGTAAATGCGAATTATCTCTAAAAGTATTGCAGATAGCCAATTTTTCTCAAATAACTCATTCACCTACTTTTGGGAGAGCTTTCACTCTGTGAAGTTTCAGACCCATAGCTAATTACTCACCTACTCAAAATGAGTAAATGCGAATTATCTCTAAAAGTATTGCAGATAGCCAATTTTTCTCAAAGAACTCATTCACCTACTTTTGGCAGAGCTTTCACTTGGTGAAGTTTCAGACCCATAGCTAATTACTCACACCTACTGAAAATGAGTAAATGTGAATTATCTCTAAAAGTATTGCAGATAGCCAATTTTTCTCAAATAACTCATTCACCTACTTTTGGGAGAGCTTTCACTTGGTGAAGTTTCAGACCCATAGCTAATTACTCACCTACTCAAAATGAGTAAATGCGAATTATCTCTAAAAGTATTGCAGATAGCCAATTTTTCTCAAATAACTCATTCACCTACTTTTGGGAGAGCTTTCACTTGGTGAAGTTTCAGACCCATAGATAATTATTCACCTACTCAAAATGAGTAAATGTGAATTATCTCTTAATAGTATTGCAGATAGCCAATTTTTCTCAAATAACTCATTCACCTACTTTTGGAAGACCTTTCACACACGAAAATGAAAAATTGTGAATATCTCGGAAAAGCTATTTCTTCTGCTTTAATGCTCGGCGGGAGATACACACCACGGCAGTGGTCTTGACAAAAATTTTTGTCTCCCCAAAAATGGTGGCCATTTTGAATTTTCAAAGTTTTTGCAAAACACAAAAATGCTTATATCTCGAAAACCGTGCTATATGGAGCGAACTCAACAAAATTTTGGACCTGCTGGGTATCTCTGCAGAGTAGCCATGCCAATTTTCAAAATATTTTGTGAACAAATATAGAAACAGAGATACGCTTTTGGAATTATGAATTTAGACATTCAATCATCAATCATTTAAATACTTTGAAAATAGGTTCAGAGTTACCCTTTGCAGGAAGATTGAAAATATGATCTGTTGAGTTATGTATTTGCAGGAAGATTGAAAAGTATGATGAGTTGAGTTAAAAATAATATTTTATTTGTCAACAAATATAGAAACAGATATGCTCTTTTGAGATTATTAATTTAGAATGGACATTCAATCATCAATCATTTAAATACTTTGAAAATAGGTTCAGAGTTATCATTGCAGGAAGATTGAAAATATGATCTGTTGAGTTATGTATTCGACGTCTGGGAAGATATAAACTTAGTAGATTGATGTGCTGAAGTTCATCTAACTTTTCCCAATATTTATGGCATACAACAAATGGATTAAATAAAAAATTCCTGATCAAAACCTGTGGCGTGAGTGATGACCTGTCTGGGGATATGTTGGCGCCGAGTTGGCCCAATCTAGTTTTTTTTCGTTTTGAGAAATATGCCATTAGACCTTAATGGGAAGTCACATGTCTCAGAACCTTAAAGACACTTCCTAAGTTGTTGTCTCATTTCAGCCTGGATATGTCGCATCATGATTGCAAATAGTTCTAATGTAGAAACTTTAGTTCAAGAACTACAAGTAAAATGTGAAAATATAAAAGTTCTATATTTCTCTGAGTTAAAGAAAAGGTCATCTCATATAGTCTACCTTTTGATCTTATTATGTCCACCCCCCTGGGGGGTGGATATATTATTTTTGCTTTTTTCGCCGTCCGATGTCCGATGTCCGGCGTCCGGCGTCCGATGTCCGGCGTCACGCATGGTTTCCGCTCATTTAAAGGAAAAGTATTAGAGCTATTGTCACCAAATTTGGTATGCAGGCTTATTGGGTCAGTAGCTTGCTTGGGATTGCTTTTGGCTGTTGTACCTCTTTTGCTTACTGAGTAATACTTAAGTACAGCTATTTTCAGTACCCATTGGTTTCCGTGCATTTAAGCCAAAATAATTAAAGATATTTTACTACAATTTTGAATACAAGATTGTTATGTCCATAGCTCGCTTGGTATTGCATTTGGGACTGATAGCTTTGTCAGTACATGAGTAATAGCCATTTAGGTACTTCATTGTGTATTTTCAGTACTACTTTTGAGTAATTATATCCCCAGACGAAAGTCGGGGATATATTGGATTCAGGTCCGTCGCGCCGCCGCCGCCGCCGCCGCCGCCGCCGCCGCCGCCGCCGTAGAAATTTCCTTGTGGACGCGATAACTCAAAAAGAAATTAATATTTTTTTTTCAAACTTGGTACACATGTTAAGGGTGCCCAAAGGAAGATCCCTATTTTAAGGTGACCTTAAACTCCCAGTAAAAAAGAACTTATGGCCACCTTAAGGTCAGAAATTGCACTTTTGGCCACTTAGAGCCCTGTAGGTCACAAACTATGATGCTCAGCTGGCTGAAATTTTACCTGACAACACATTAATATGTTCTTAGTACATGTGCCGAAAATCATGACTTTAAGTTGAGGAGAAAATTGTGTTTGAGGCCCATAAATACCCCCACTTAGGGATTTTTTGCTATACTTTACACATATTTTGCCCTATAATTTGGAAGTGATAATTCTGATGAGTCTCAAACTGCGCTAGGTATAACTTTGATATGTAATCCTTGTCTGTAGAAAATTTTAGGGCTGTAGGTTTACCCAAAGGGATCGACTTAAGGTCTCAAAAGTGCCCACAGAGACCCAATTTATGCACTTTTTGCCACTTTCAAGCACTGTAGCTTTCAAACTATGTCTCTCATCTAAGTTAAATATCATCTGGGAATATATCTATGTGTTTTCTTATATGTGCCCCAACATTTAGGCCTTTAATAGACAGTTAACCTGTGTATCAGGACCATAAACACCCACCCGAGTGACCCTTATAAGACATTTTTCACATCTTTTTCCCTGTAACTTGGAAATGGTAAGTCTGAGAAGTTTCAAACTGTATTAGATATATATTCTGTGTGTAATCTTAGTATGTAACAGATTTTAAGTCTGAAGCTTTAATTTTGAAGGTCAAATTGAGGTCTCTAAAAGGCTCCCAAAGACCCAATATTTGGACTTTTTGCTACTTTTAAGCCCTGTGACTGTCAAACTATGTGACTGATAGAGCTCAAATCCTATCTGAGAAGATATTAGTATGTTATTTTTATATGTGCCAAAAATTAAGGCTTTAAGAAGACATTTAACCTGTGTATGAGGACCATAAATCCCCACCCAAGTGACCATTTTTAGACATTTTTCACATATTTTTCCCTGTAACTTGGAAATGGTAAGTCTAAGAAGTTTCAAACTGTATTAGATGCATATTCTATGTGTAATCTTAGTATGTGACAAATTTTAAGTCTGAAGCTTTAATTTGAAGGCCACATTTAGGTCTCTAGAAGGCCCCATAAAGACCCAGTATTTGGACTTTTTGCCAATTTTAAGGCCTGTGACTGTTAAACTATGTGACTGATAGAGCTGAAATCTCATCTGGGAATACATTATTATGTTCTTTTTACATGTGCCAAAAATCAAGGCTTCAAGTAGACATTTAACCTGTGTATGAGGACCTTTAACACCCACCTGAGTGACCCTTTTAAGACATTTTTCACATATTTTGCTCTGTAACTTGGAAATGGTAAGTCTGAGAAGTTTCAAACTTTATTAGATACATATTCTATGTGTAATCTTAGTATGTAACAAATTTTAAGTCTGAAGCTTTAATTTGAAAGCCACATCGAGATCTCTAAAAGGCCCACAATGACCCAATATTTGGACTTTTTACCACCTTTAAGCCCTGTAACTGTTAAACTATGTGATTGATGGAGCTGAAATCCCATCTGGGAATGCATTATTATGTCCTTTTTACATATGCCGAAAATCAAGGTTTTTAGTAGACATTTAACCTGTGTATGAGGGCCATAGACACTCGCCCAAGTGCCTTTTTTGACATTTTTTCCGTATTTTGCCCTGTTATTTGGAAATGCTTAGTGTGACAAGTCTTAAACTGTATTATATATGATTTTTGTTTGTTATGTATGTCCCCCAAAAAGTTTCAGATCTGTAGTTTAATTGCTAAGGTCTCTTTAACAATTGTAAAATGCCCACAGAAACCCAATTTATGGATATTATGCCACTTTAAAGCCCAGTAACTGTCAAACTATGTGGGTTATAGAGCTGAAATCTTTGAATTTTTAAAAGGAAATGCCTGTCTATTTAAATTTTGAATATTAATAATGTTATGGCTATCTTAGTCTTTTAAGAACTTATTTTTGTGTGTTATACCTCTGCTTGCTGAGTTTTTCACTTTTTAAAATGAAACTGGTGAAACATATTGAAGTAGACAAAATGGACACTTTAAGTGAGCTTGAAGTCCCAATATTAATGAAATTATATCCTTATGTAGTAAAACTAGGGGATTTTTAACCCTCAACTAGCCCAGTTTTATTCAACTTGCCTCAGTTAATTTTGGCACAGCTCCTACAGTTATGAACTCATTTCAGTTGATAATCACATACTTAAAATTCTCAATTCTTTTTGTATTTGAGTACCCCTTTTATATAGATTGTTTGTTTACCATTTATGCTCAACCCACATCCCCCACCCGGATTCCCCCCACCCACCTCTGGGACCTCCAGCTATATTGAGTGACACTAAATAAACAAAGGTATTTAATGATATCAGATGAGAAACAAAGAACTCAATGGGGTTGCAGATCTTGTGTAATAGTGAGAGAGGTGTGGAGAAGGGGAGAGGGGTGGGGGTGGGAGGTGGTGGGCTTCATTACATATAACACAAAGGGGAGTCAGAACTGAGATTGTGTCACATATTTAGGTTGCATATATATGGACCACATATATAGGTATAGAGGAAATGAATAACTGAAAACAATTTGCAAATTCTAAAAATAATATAATATAATAATATAAATAATTTTTTTTTAAATAATATTTTATTTGTGAACAAATATAGAAACAGATATGCGCTTTTGGGATTATGAATTTTAGAATGGACATTGAATCATCAATCATTTAAATACTTTGAAGGAAGATTGAAAAATATGATGAGTTGAGTTAAAAATAATATTTTATTTGTCAACAAATATAGAAACAGATATGCTCTTTTGGGATTATTATTTTAGAATGGACATTCAATCATCAATCATTTAAATACTTTGAAAATAGGTTTAGAGTTATCATTGCAGGAAGATTGAAAATATAATTTGAGTTATGTATTCGGCGTCTGGGGATACACCATCTTCCTTGGGGAGATATAAACAGAGTAGATTGATGTGCTGAAGTTCATATAATAATGGGTAATTATGTTTTAAAAAATTCCCGATCAAAACCTGTGGCGTGAGGGATGACCTGTCTGGGGATATGTTGGCGCCGAGTTGGCCCAATCTAGTTTGCTAATATCTCAGAAACCGTAAGAGATAGAGCGATTTCGTCGAAATTTTCGACCCACAGGGTATCTAAGGAATGTAATATTTGCAATTTTCCAAAAATTTTCCCCTCCCCAAAAATGGCGGCCATTTTGAATTTTCGAATTTTTGCCAAAAATGGCAAAACACAAATTTGCTTCTATCTCCTTAACCGTGTGAGATAGAGCGATTTCGTCGAAATTTTCGACCCACAGGGTATTTAAGGAATGCAATCTACAATTTTCCAAAAATTTTCCCCTCCCCAAAAATGGCGGCCATTTTGAATTTTCGAATTTTTGCCAAAAATGGCAAAACACTAATTTGCTTCTATCTCCTTAACCGTGCGAGATAGAGTGATTTCGTCGAAATTTTCGACCCACAGGGTATCTAAGGAATGCAATCTTTGCAATTTTCCAAAAATTTTCCCCTCCCCAAAAATGGCGGCCATTTTGAATTTTCGCCAAAAATGGCAAAACACAAATTTGCTTCTATCTCCTTAACCGTGCCAGATAGAGCGATTTCGTCAAAATTTTCGACCCACTGGGTATCTGAGCATTGTACTCTTGGTAATTTTTAAAAAATTTTCCCCTCCCCAAAAATGGCGGCCATTTTGAATTTTCGAATTTTTGCCAAAAATGGCAAAACACTAATTTGCTTCTATCTCCTTAACCGTGCGAGATAGAGCGATTTCGTCGAAATTTTCGACCCACAGGGTATCTAAGGAATGTAATATTTGCAATTTTCAAAAAATTTTCCCCTCCCCAAAAATGGCGGCCATTTTGAATTTTCGAATTTTTGCCAAAAATGGCAAAACACAAATTTGCTTCTATCTCCTTAACCGTGCGAGATAGAGCGATTTCGTCGAAATTTTCGACCCACAGGGTATCTAAGGAATGCAATCTTTGCAATTTTCAAAAAATTTTCCCCTCCCCAAAAATGGCGGCCATTTTGAATTTTCGAATTTTTGCCAAAAATGGCAAAACACCAATTTGCTTCTATCCCCTTAACCGTGCCAGATAGAGCGATTTCGTCAAAATTTTCGACCCACAGGGTATCTGAGCATTGTGCTCTTGGTAATTTTTCCAAAAATTTTCCCCTCCCCAAAAATGGCGGCCATTTTGAATTTTCGAATTTTTGCCAAAAATGGCAAAACACTAATTTGCTTCTATCTCCTTAACCGTGCGAGATAGAGCGATTTCGTCGAAATTTTCGACCCACAGGGTATCTAAGGAATGTGATATTTGCAATTTTCAAAAAATTTTCCCCTCCCCAAAAATGGCGGCCATTTTGAATTTTCGAATTTTTGCCAAAAATGGCAAAACACAAATTTGCTTCTATCTCCTTAACCATGCGAGAAAGAGCGATTTCGTCGAAATTTTCGACCCACAGGGTATCTAAGGAATGCAATCTTTGCAATTTTCAAAAAATTTTCCCCTCCCCAAAAATGGCGGCCATTTTGAATTTTCGAATTTTTGCCAAAAATGGCAAAACACCAATTTGCTTCTATCTCCTTAACCGTGCCAGATAGAGCGATTTCGTCAAAATTTTCGACCCACAGGGTATCTGAGCATTGTGCTCTTGGTAATTTTTCCAAAAATTTTCCCCTCCCCAAAAATGGCGGCCATTTTGAATTTTCGAATTTTTGCCAAAAATGGCAAAACACTAATTTGCTTCTATCTCCTTAACCGTGCGAGATAGAGCGATTTCGTCGAAATTTTCGACCCACAGGGTATCTAAGGAATGTAATATTTGCAATTTTCCAAAAATTTTCCCTTCCCCAAAAATGGCGGCCATTTTGAATTTTCGAATTTTTCCCAAAAATGGCAAAACACAAATTTGCTTCTATCTCCTTAACCGTGCGAGATAGAGCGATTTCGTCGAAATTTTCGACCCACAGGGTATCTAAGGAATGCAATCTTTGCAATTTTCCAAAAAATTTTCCCCTCCCCAAAAATGGCGGCCATTTTGAATTTTCGAATTTTTGCCAAAAATGGCAAAACACAAATTTCCTTCTATCTCCTTAACCGTGCCAGATAGAGTGATTTCGTCAAAATTTTCGACCCACAGGGTATCTGAGCATTGTACTCTTGGTAATTTTTAAAAAATTTTCCCCTCCCCAAAAATGGCGGCCATTTTGAATTTTCGAATTTTTGCCAAAAATGGCAAAACACTAATTTGCTTCTATCTCCTTAACCGTGCGAGATAGAGTGATTTCGTCGAAATTTTCGACCCACAGGGTATCTAAGGAATGCAATCTTTGCAATTTTCCAAAAATTTTCCCCTCCCCAAAAATGGCGGCCATTTTGAATTTTCGAATTTTTGCCAAAAATGGCAAAACACAAATTTGCTTCTATCTCCTTAACCGTGCCAGATAGAGCGATTTCGTCAAAATTTTCGACCCACAGGGTATCTGAGCATTGTGCTCTTGGTAATTTTAACAAAATTTTCCCCTCCCCAAAAATGGCGGCCATTTTGAATTTTCGAATTTTTGCCAAAAATGGCAAAACACAAATTTGCTTCTATCTCCATAACCGTGCCAGATAGAGTGATTTCGTCAAAATTTTCGACCCACAGGGTATCTGAGCATTGTGCTCTTGGTAATTTTAACAAAATTTTCCCCTCCCCAAAAATGGCGGCCATTTTGAATTTTCGAATTTTTGCCAAAAATGGCAAAACACTAATTTGCTTCTATCTCCTTAACCGTGCGAGATAGAGCGATTTCGTCGAAATTTTCGACCCACAGGGTATCTAAGGAATGTAATATTTGCAATTTTCAAAAAATTTTCCCCTCCCCAAAAATGGCGGCCATTTTGAATTTTCGAATTTTTGCCAAAAATGGCAAAACACAAATTTGCTTCTATCTCCTTAACCGTGCGAGATAGAGCGATTTCGTCGAAATTTTCGACCCACAGGGTATCTAAGGAATGCAATCTTTGCAATTTTCAAAAAATTTTCCCCTCCCCAAAAATGGCGGCCATTTTGAATTTTCGAATTTTTGCCAAAAATGGCAAAACACCAATTTGCTTCTATCTCCTTAACCGTGCCAGATAGAGCGATTTCGTCAAAATTTTCGACCCACTGGGTATCTGAGCATTGTACTCTTGGTAATTTTTAAAAAATTTTCCCCTCCCCAAAAATGGCGGCCATTTTGAATTTTCGAATTTTTGCCAAAAATGGCAAAACACTAATTTGCTTCTATCTCCTTAACCGTGCGAGATAGAGCGATTTCGTCGAAATTTTCGACCCACAGGGTATCTAAGTAATGTAATATTTGCAATTTTCAAAAAATTTTCACCTCCCCAAAAATGGCGGCCATTTTGAATTTTCGAATTTTTGCCAAAAATGGCAAAACACAAATTTGCTTCTATCTCCTTAACCGTGCGAGATAGAGCGATTTCGTCGAAATTTTCGACCCACAGGGTATCTAAGGAATGCAATCTTTGCAATTTTCAAAAAATTTTCCCCTCCCCAAAAATGGCGGCCATTTTGAATTTTCGAATTTTTGCCAAAAATGGCAAAATACCAATTTGCTTCTATCTCCTTAACCGTGCGAGATAGAGCGATTTCGTCAAAATTTTCGACCCACAGGGTATCTGAGCATTGTGCTCTTGGTAATTTTTCCAAAAATTTTCCCCTCCCCAAAAATGGCGGCCATTTTGAATTTTCGAATTTTTGCCAAAAATGCCAAAACACTAATTTGCTTCTATCTCCTTAACCGTGCGAGATAGAGCGATTTCGTCGAAATTTTCGACCCACAGGGTATCTAAGGAATGCAATCTTTGCAATTTTCAAAAAATTTTCCCCTCCCCAAAAATGGCGGCCATTTTGAATTTTCGAATTTTTGCCAAAAATGGCAAAACACTAATTTGCTTCTATCTCCTTAACCGTGCGAGATAGAGTGATTTCGTCGAAATTTTCGACCCACAGGGTATCTAAGGAATGCAATCTTTGCAATTTTCCAAAAATTTTCCCCTCCCCAAAAATGGCGGCCATTTTGAATTTTCGAATTTTTCCCAAAAATGGCAAAACACAAATTTGCTTCTATCTCCTTAACCGTGCGAGATAGAGCGATTTCGTCGAAATTTTCGACCCACAGGGTATCTAAGGAATGCAATCTTTGCAATTTTCCAAAAAATTTTCCCCTCCCCAAAAATGGCGGCCATTTTGAATTTTCGAATTTTTGCCAAAAATGGCAAAACACAAATTTGCTTCTATCTCCTTAACCGTGCGAGATAGAGCGATTTCGTCAAAATTTTCGACCCACAGGTATTTCAGCATTGTATTCTTGGCAATTTAAAAAAAAATTTCCCGTCCCCTAAAATGGCGGCCATTTTGAATTTTCAAATTTTTGTCAAAAATGGCAAAACACAAATTTGCTTTTATCTCCTTAACCATGCGAGATAGAGCGATTTCGTCGAAATTTTCAACCCACGGGGTATCTAAGGAATGTAATCTTTGCAATTTTCAAAAAATTTTCCCCTCCCCAAAAATGGCAGCCATTTTGAATTTTCGAATTTTTGCCCAAAATGGAAAAACACAAACTGGCCTTAACCGTGCCAAATAGAGTTATTTCGTTGAAATTTTCGACCCATAGGGTATCTAGAAAATGTACTCTTGGCAATTTTCAAAAAAATTTCCTTTTCCCAAAAATGGCGGCCATTTTGAATTTTCAAATTTTTGCCAAAAATAGAAAAACAGGAATTTGCTTCTATCTTCTTAACCATGCCAGATAGAGTGATTTCGTCAAAATTTTCAACCCAACCAATGCAAAAAGGCATGAAGCTGAAATAATTTACATCTACACTAACAAATATTTAAGCATCATTGATATATTTTACAAATGAAACAGGGTCTTGTAAGACTACTGTACAATTTGGGCAAAAGGTTCATGGGTGGACATTACACATGATAATGTGTGTTCTTCTATGCTATCCTGTTTCTATTCGCATCTACTATCAACAGGGCGGCCGATTTCTAGTATTTCAACTTACAATTATCTAAGCCTTTCCAAAGTCAGTTGGTTGAACATTGCCTTCAGTAAATGTTTCAGACCGAGTATATATGTTATGATAAATCTTTGTAATCAGGGAATACGCTTTTTCCTTGACTATTTTAGGAAATACAGCTATTTCGTGAAAAGGGAATATGTGTGTTTCCTGATGGCATATATTCACTGTAGCATATATATAGTATACTAGATTTTACTGAAGTTCAAAAAGCTTGAATTTAAATAACTTAAGGTGGGGGGAAAAATACCAAGGAAAATCTGTACCCAATAGGGTTGAGATGGGTGGGTGAGGGATAATTACCACCCTCCTGGAGATCCTCCCTGGGAGGTTATAAAGCAGAGTATTCCCAGGAAAATGACATTTCCCAGGATATTTCAAGTAATGACTTCCTAGTAGTGATGAAATTTGAGAATAGTAGACCTGGTAGGTTTAATGCTTTGTCATGGCCAGAGTCAGTTTGTAATTTCTAGAGTTTTTATTACCCCACAGCCGTTAAGGGCTGTCTGGGTATTGTTTTCACCCATGGTGTCCGGATGGGCGGTCGGGCGGGCGGCTGGAAAAAGTTTGTCCGGGCTGTATCTCAGAAACCGTAAGGTGTAGGAAGTTGATACTTGGTAGGGACATTGGTTAGGAGGTGTAGGTGTGCAACGTCATGGTCTGACCTTGATTTGACCTTTGACCTTGCTGTAGTGACCTTGACCTATAAAATCTTGTCCGGGCTTATCTCGGAAACCGTAAGGTGTAGGAAGTTGATACTTGGTCGGGATATTGGTTAGGGGGTGTAGATGTGCTAGGTCATGATCTGACCTTGATTTGACCTTGCCGTAGTGACCTTGACCTATAAAATCTTGTCCGGGCTTATCTCGGAAACCGTAAGGTGTAGGAAGTTGATACTTGGTCGGGATATTGGTTAGGGGGTGTAGGTGTGCTAGGTCATGATCTGACCTTGATTTGACCTTTGACCTTGCCGTAGTGACCTTGACCTATAAAATCTTGTCCGGGCTTATCTCGGAAACCGTAAGGTGTAGGAAGTTGATACTTGGTAGGGATATTGGTTAGGGGGTGTAGGTGTGCAACGTCATGGCGTGACCTTGATTTGACCTTGCTGTAGTGACCTTGACCTATAAAATCTTGTTCGGGCTATATCTTGGAAACCGTAAGGTGTAGGAAGTTGATACGTGGTAGGGACATTGGTTAGGGGGTGTAGGTGTGCAACGTCATGGTGTGACCTTGATTTGACCTTTGACCTTGCTGTAGTGACCTTGACCTATAAAATCTTGTCTGGGCTATATCTCGGCAACCGTACGGTGTAGGAAGTTGGTACTTAGCAGGGACATTGGTTGGGGGGTGTAGGTGTGCAACGTCATGACGTGACCTTGATTTGACCTTTGACCTTGCCGTAGTGACCTTGACCTATAAAATCTTGTCCGGGGTATATCTCGGAAACCGTAAGGTGTAGGAAGTTGATACTGAGTAGGGACATTGGCTAGGGTGTGTAGATGTAAAATGTCATGGTGTGACCTTGATTTGACATTTGACCTTGCCGTAGTGACCTTGACCTATAATGCCGTGTCTGGGTTATATTTTAGAAACCATAAGGTGTAGGAAGTTGATATTTGGTAGGGACATTGGTCAAGGGTTATATGTGTGCAACGTCATGGTGTGACCTGGATTTGACCTTTGATCTTGCATATCTGATGCTATTTTATGTCTCTACGAGGATATCTGAAACTATTTATCTCTCATATCTTTTTACTTGAATCTTGGTTGTTGCACCTTTGGGTGTCTTTTGGTGTAGATTAAGCACTGTTAAAGTCATATTAGAATTCATTAAACGTTTTACTTTTTCAACTCCCCATTGTAACAGATGGTATTGTATCAACTATCAAGTGAGCCACAGGTTTTTCCCCAATTCCACATAAAAGCATGTATTGCTACATCTGTATGTATGGGTAATATTCAAAACATCCAAACCATAATTCGACCATACAAATGAAAATCAAAATGGGAGAAGTCTTAAAGCTTCATAATTTTTAGTTTACTGAATTGTCATGTTGTAATACTTAATCTTTACATGGAATTTCTTTCTCTTAGATGTTATTTTCTCTACTTAAACATTATATGGACACTGACACTGCTCTGAAAGTATCCCAATCTGTGTACTGTTTCACTACTTCTATATCTCATGGTGTTGAAAACTATTTTCCCAGGCTGTGGGGTACGGGCATCTTTGATGCTATTTTTCCATGTATTATAAACAATGGTGATATTAAGTTAGTAAACTTTTTGAAAATAATATTAAGATAACACTTTTTGTGCTTTTAAGGGATTGGAAAGATGTCAGAGTTTGCCCATCACTGTATTTTTTAAAGTTAATCTTAAAAATACTCTTGTTCCAGGTTTTGAGGATGTTTTTTGTTCCATTGACCAAACTGCAAGTGAATGTCGGCGTTGCAAAGCAGGCTATTTCAAAGCGGACGTGTCAAAGACTAGTTCAGGAACAAAGTGCATGCGTGAGTTGTTTTATCAGTGAATTAAATGCGAGGGGAGCTAGTACATAATAAACTAGCCACGGTTTTTGGGTGATTGATTAATTGCTCTTCTTGACTGTGTGTTTCACCTTAATTTACTATTTTGGTGATCAATAAACCATAATGATGAGAAAATAAATCTATATAGTGTGAATTTCGGTTCTTAACTTTTAGTATTGATAAAAAATATCACCTTCCTCTGATTATGGCACCAAATATAAAAACACGTCTTGCAAGATTTTTCATCCAATACTTTGAAATGGGTACACTAAAGAGAGCACTGCTTTTAAGAAAGGTAAGGGGTGGTAGTGAAGGGGTGGTAGTGGACATACTGGGTGGCTCCTTCTTAAACATACAATACCCATATAAGCAGGGTGTATCCAGTCATGGAAAACCTGGAAAAGTCATGGAAATTGGCTCCAGTTTTTGGAAAATTCATAAAAGGTCATGGAAATTTAAAGGCATCCGCTCACAAAATGGCGTTGTTCCTTTCTTTCACCCTCCATTTCAATATAAGGATACGTTTATGTAATCAGGTCAAATTTTGGTGTCTTCCACATCTTCCTGTACTGTAACTGGAACCTTGTGCGTGGTTCTCAAAGGCAGAAGAGGCGGGAGCTCGTGGCCTTGGTACATGTCTCTGTCATGCCACGAAGCATGTAAAAGGTCTTTGATTTTAAAGCTTTGATCATGGAGAAGTGATGAAAAAGTTGTGGAAAAAAATATTGAAATTTAGTGGATACACCCTGCATAAGGTCTCTGTTCAGAACCAAAAGGATAAAGGTCACCACCTGGAAAGCAAATATGTCCAGAAACAATCACATGGAAAGCTGTGACCTAGGAACAAACAACCTAGTACTAAATAAACATACAGAATGAGGTGGTGTTTGTGATTTGAAATTAATCCCATATTTAGGAACCACAATTCTCTGAATTTGATTGTCGCTACACAAACTAGTTAGCAAAAATAACTAAACATTAATGCCCAGTGAAGATTTGCAACCTTACAGCAGTCTATCATTTTTACCCCACAGCCCTTAAGGACTGTCAGGGTATTGTTTTCACCCATGGTGTCCGGATGGGCAGGCGGGCGGTGGGAAAAAGTTTGTCCGTCCTGTATCTCAGAAACCGTAACATTTAGGAAGTTGATACTTGGTAGGGACATTGGTTAGGATGTGTAGGTTTGCAATGTCATGGTGTGACCTTGATTTGACCTTTGATCGTGCCGTAGTGACCTTGAGTTTGAAAATCTTGTCCAGGCTATATCTCGGAAACCGTAATGTGTAGGAAGTTAATACGTGGTAGGGACATTGATTAGGGGGTGTAGGTGTGCAGTGTCATGGTGTGACCTTGATTGACCTTTGACCATGCCGTAGTGGCCTAGACCTATAAAATCTTGTCCGGGCTATATCTTGGAAACCGTAAGGTGTAGGCAGTTGATACTTGGTAGGGACCTTGGTTAGGGGGTCTAGGTGTGCAACATCATGGTGTGACCTTGATTTGACCTTTGACCTTGCTGTAGTGACCTTGACCTATAAAATCTTGTCCGGGCTTATCTCGGAAACCGTAAGGTGTAGGAAGTTGATACTTGGTCGGGATATTGGTTAGGGGGTGTAGGTGTGCTAGGTCATGATCTGACCTTGATTTGACCTTTGACCTTGCCGTAGTGACCTTGACCTATAAAATCTTGTCCGGGCTTATCTCGGAAACCGTAAGGTGTAGGAAGTTGATACTTGGTCGGGATATTGGTTAGGGGGTGTAGGTGTGCTAGGTCATGATCTGACCTTGATTTGACCTTTGACCTTGCCGTAGTGACCTTGACCTATAAAATCTTGTCCGGGCTTATCTCGGAAACCGTAAGGTGTAGGAAGTTGATACTTGGTAGGGATATTGGTTAGGGGGTGTAGGTGTGCAACGTCATGGCGTGACCTTGATTTGACCTTGCTGTAGTGACCTTGACCTATAAAATCTTGTTCGGGCTATATCTTGGAAACCGTAAGGTGTAGGAAGTTGATACGTGGTAGGGACATTGGTTAGGGATTGTTAGTGTGCAACATCATGGTGTGACCTTGATTTGACCTTTTACCTTTCCATAGTGACCTAGACTTATAAAATCTTGTCTGGGCTATATCTCGGCAACTGTACGGTTTAGGAAGTTGGTACTTAGCAGGGAGATTGGTTAGGGATTGTTAGTGTGCAACATCATGGTGTGACCTTGATTTGACCTTTGACCTTGCAGTAGTGACCTTGATCTATAAAATCTTGTCCCTACTATATCTCAGCAATCATAAGATGTAGGTAGTTGATATTTGGTATGGATATTGGTTAGACGGTGTGCAATGCAGGGCATGACCTTGATTTGACCTTTGCCGTAGTGACCTTGACCTATAAAATCTTGTCCAGGCTATATCTTGGAAACTGTAAGTTGTATGAAGTTGACACTGGGTAGGCACATTGTCTAGGGTGTGTAGACGTAAAACATCATGGTGTGATCTTGATTTGACCTTGCCTTAGTGACCTTGACCTATAATGCCTAGTCTGAGCTATATTTCGGAAACCATAAGTTGTAGGAAGTTGATATTTGGTAGGGACATTGGTCGGGGGTTGTAGGTGTGCAACCTCATGGTGTGACCTCGATTTGACCTTTGATCTTGCATATCTGATGCTATTTTATCTCTCTATGGCGATATCTGATACTATTTTATCATTCTTCTATATCTTTATTATCTTTGTGTATGGGAGACCTTCAGGCTCCGCCGGCTCCGCAATTTGTTTTCCTTATAACTCTGTAACCGTTAGGCAGATTCTTTTCAAATTTGGCAGGTTTAGGCAGTAGCCTTGGGGAATTTTTTTGAATATGCTGCAGTGACATTTCAACCAATCAGAGCGGTCACATGACCAAAAATGTCTTTTTTCGATGGGGAAGCTTGTCCGGATGATAACTTGAAAGGAATTTTATCAATTCACCAGAAACTTGGCAAATACATTCATTCTATTAAAATCTGGAAATCATTAGATTTTGGCATTGATTGGTTGTTAAGAAATGGCCAAGTAATTAATGATTAATTAATCATTATGAATTTTCCGAATAAGGAAAACACAAAAATGCTTATATCTCGAAAACCGTGCTAGATAGAGCGATTTCGATGAAATTTTTGACCCACAGGGTATATCTGCAGAGTAGTTATCCCAATTTTCAAAAAAAATTTGTTTCGCCAAAAATGGCGGCCATTTTGAATTTTCGAATTTTTCGCAAAAATTGCAAAACATAAAAATGCTTATATCTCGAAAACCCTGCTAGATAGAGCGATTTCGACGAAATTTTTGACCTACAGGGTATCTCTGCAGAGTAGCCATGCCAATTTTCAAAAAAAAAAATTTCTCGCAAAAATGCCATTTTGAATTTTCGAATTTTTCGCAAAATTGCAAAACATAAAAATGCTTATATCTCGAAAACCGTGCTAGATAGAGCGATTTCGACGAAATTTTTGACCCACAGGCTATCTCTGCAGAGTAGCCATGCCAATTTTCAAAAAAAAAAATTTCTCGCAAAAAATGCCATTTTGAATTTTCGAATTTTTCGCAAAATTGCAAAACATAAAAATGCCTATATCTCGAAAACCGTGCTAGATAGAGCGATTTCGACGAAATTTTTGACCCACAGGCTATCTCTCCAGAGTAGCCATGCCAATTTTCAAAAAAATTTTGTCTTGCCAAAAATGGCGGCCATTTTGAATTTTCGAATTTTTGCGCAAAAATTGCAAAACACAAAAATACTAATATCTCGAAAACCGTGCTACATAGAGAGATTTGACGAAATTTTTGATCTTCAGGGTATCCCTGGAGAGCAGCTATCCCAAAGAGCTTTCACTCGGTGAAGTTTCAGACCCGTAGCTAATTATTCACCTACTCAAAATGAGTAAATGCTAATTATCTCTAAAACTATTGCGGATACCCAATTTTTATCAAATAACTCATTCATGCACTTTTGGGAGAGCTTTCACATGGTGAAGTTTCAGACCCGTAGATAATTACTCACCTACTCAAAATGAGTAAATGCGAATTATCTCTTAAAAGTATTGCAGATAGCCAATTTTTCTCAAATTATTCACCTACTTTTGAGAGAGCTTTCACTCTGTGAAGTTTCAGACCCATAGCTAATTATTCACCTACTGAAAATGAGTAAATGCTAATTATCTGTAAAAGTATTGCGGATACCCAATTTTTATCAAATAACTCATTCATCTACTTGTGGGAGAGTTTTCACATGGTGAAGTTTCAGACCCATAGCTAATTACTCACCTACTCAAAATGAGTAAATGCGAATTATCTCTAAAAGTATTGTAGATAGCCAATTTTTCTCAAATAAATCATTCACCTACTTTGGGAGAGCATTCACTTGAAGTTTCAGACCCATAGATAATTACTCACCTACTGAAAATGAGTAAATGTGAATTATCTCTAAAAGTATTGCGGATAGCCAATTTTTCTCAAATAACTCATTCATCTACTTGTGGGAGAGCTTTCACATGGTGAAGTTTCAGACCCATAGCTAATTACCGTAAATGACCTATTTAGCGCACAGTGCGCTAAGCAAAGTCTATTTTTATTCAATATTTGTTGCAAAAAAATTCCCCTTTTAGCGCACCCATCATGAAACACTTTCCGGGATGAAGTCTAGGTCAATCCGGTAGAAAAACGGTAATTCGACATTTAGAAATACCCACTTCCTGTAAATATGGCGGTAGATGAAAACAAACTCGAAAGTCATGACAAAAATGTTAAATTATTGAGTAAAAATACGTGCAATATATAAAAAATATGTGGATATTGAGAAAAATTAAGAAAGGTAAGATTTAAGCAGAATAATCGATTATTAGAAAACACTTGTAACCGACCACCATTATTCACCGTTACCGCATAATATCGTCCACCCACTAGAGCTTCTAGTAAAAGTTGTCAGGGACCATCCATTTGTAGGGGTAGGGTGCGCTTACAAGGGCGGGTGCGCTAAATAGGTCATTTACGGTACTCACCTACTCAAAATGAGTAAATGCGAATTATCTCTAAAAGTATTGTAGATAGCCAATTTTTCTCAAATAAATCATTCACCTACTTTGGGAGAGCTTTCACTTGAAGTTTCAGACCCATAGCTAATTACTCACCTACTCAAAATGAGTAAATGCGAATTATCTCTAAAAGTATTGCAGATAGCCGATTTTTCTCAAATAACTCATTCATCTACTTTTGGGAGAGCTTTCACTTGGTGAAGTTCCAGACCCGTAGGTAATTACTCACCTACTCAAAAGGAGTAAATGTGAATTATCTCTTAATAGTATTTAGGGGTGTTGCGGTAGTGATTTTTTCCTTCCGGTTTCACGTCTAGTACTTCCCGGTCGGTTACCGGTTAACCGTCTCTTATTTAAGAAAACATGAGGACCAAATAGTTTCCATACTGTAAAACAGGAATTCTAACATAACACAGATGTGTCCTCGATTCTGATTGCATAAAGGACGAAATATATGGTTTCTGTGAATTATTGCTCATTATGGCTGTTGTTTTACAGTAAAAAGCAAATAAAAGTGGATTATGACATTTATTTTGTACGTAAGGTTAGTAAAAAATTTTTATATTCAAGTGTAAGTGGAAAACCGGTAGCTGAACTTTATGACAGTTTGCAGTAATTTATTTACCGTACCGACGATACCGGTACTACCGCAACATCCCTAATAGTATTGCAGATAGCCAATTTTTCTCAAATAACTCATTCACCTACTTTTGGAAGAGCTTTCACACACGAAAATGAAAAATTGTGAATATCTCGGAAAAGCTATTTCTTCTCCTTTAATGCTCGGCGGGAGATACACACCACGGCAGTGGTCTTGTCAAAATTTTTGTCTCCCCAAAAATGGTGGCCATTTTGACTTTTCAAAGTTTTTGCAAAACACAAAAATGCTTATATCTCGAAAACCGTGCTAGATGGAGCAAACTCAACAAAATTTTGGACCTGCTGGGTATCTCTGCAGAGTAGCCATGCCAATTTTCAAAATATTTTTGTCTCGCCAAATATAGCGGACATTTTTAATTTTCGAAGTTTTTGCAAAACACAAAATGCTTATATCTTGAAAACCATGCTAGATAGAGCAGACTGCGCTGACTTTGGTTGCCACAACAGTATAAGGCTAGAAACGAAGCATTTTCTTAATACTTTAGCACTCGCCTTTATATCCTTTTCGGGACGTTTTGTTTTTGCTATGCAAAAACATTATCCTTTTTTTGCGAGCGATCCTCTAGTCTTTTTTTTTGCGAGCGATCCTCTAGTTATATCTTTTTACTTGAATCTTGAATTACGCCTTTGGGTGTCTTTTAATGCAGATTAAGCACTGTTAAAGTTGTATTAGAATTCATTAAGTGTTTTACTTTTACAACTTCCCATTGTAACAGATGGTATTGCATCAAGCGAGCCACAGGTTTTGCCCCAACTCCACATAAAAGCATGTATTGCCACATCTGTATGTATGGGTAATATTCAAAACAATCAAACCATAATTCGACCATACAAATGAATATCAAAATGGGAGAAGTCTTAAATCTTCAGACAAGTGTATGGTATGGTTAACAATATTGAAATCATGCAAATCATAATTCAACTGTGCGAAATGTGCATGTATAACTATCTTACAGCTTCTATGACAAACACACTGGCAGGGTCTTAATCTTTTCAACCCGAAAGCATTTCTGTCGGATGCGGACTGGTGGATTGGCGCTAATTTCGAAGCCTGCCTTGATTTGACCTTGACCTATAATATATTGTCCAGGCATATCTTGGTAACCTTAAGGATATGGATTGCTTGAACTGATTATTATATGTACTTTTACATAATTGTGATATTTCCATTGACAGCTATTCTCCAGTGAATAAATTTTATAACTTCATAATTTTTAGTTTACTGAATTGTCTTGTTTTAATACATGCAGTTTCTTTCTATTATGTGTTATTTTCTCTACTTAAACATTATTTGGACACTGACACTGCTCTGAAAGTATCCCAGTTTGTGTACTGTTTCACTACTTCTATATCTCATGGTGTTGAAAACTATTTCCCCAGGCTGTGGGGTATGGGCATCTCTGATGCTATTTTAACTTTTCCATATGCTAGATTCTCGAGTAGTGGCTGTATGTGTTTTTCTTAATGTACATGTTTTAGTTTGGAAGGAATGCAGCAGCTCAAGTAAGTTTACTGTGAAAACTGAGGGAACTGAGGTGCAAGACCGGACCTGTAAGTGTGATGTCACACTGGGAGCTTACAATAAAGATACACCTGTCAATCCTGATTATTGTCAACTAAAAAACTGTGAGGCAGGTACAGAATTAACAGAAACAGGTAAGACTGGCTGTATGTAGCAGCATTACTAATAATGTATCTTTTATACTGATTTGAAGTTACTTAAAGCCAAATTACAAACAGTATGGGAACTTGTGAATTTATAATTTAGTGATGTGCATGAGAGAGACCAGAGAGAAGCTGGCCTGGACTGATGGTATCTTGAGTGATTAAGTGATTTTCCTATGACTAGATATGTATTGGGTAAACTGTGTGAAGTAAACTAGGACTGTAGAAATCTAAATCAACATTGGATACATTGAAGGATAATGTGAATCATCACAACTTATTATTAGGTTATTATCTTTTTCTGTAGGAGACTGTGTGCCTTGCCAGTCCGGTTACTATAAACCACACAAACGTCAGCATAGCTGCATCCGAAAGACCGAGTAAGCTTATTTTATATATTGTTTGTTACAGTAAGAATAATATCACTTCCACCAAGGAAGTTATGTTTTTAACCCCAGCCCATAAAGACTCGGGTTATAGTCTTCCCCTGCGCCTTCGGGGTGGCGGCGGTGGGCATAAACTTTAGGAATGTTCCACAGCCTAAACCCCTGTACGGATTTTCACCAAATTTACAGGGGATGTTTATCCCAAGAGGATCTAGAGCTGATTAGGTTTTGGGGGGTATGCGGTACCAACTGTTGCCATGGCAACACTTTTAAGATTTTCGGGTCTTAAAGTTTGTGGGTGTTCCACAGACTAACCCCTGCACGGATTTTCACCAAATTTTTAGGGGATGTTTACCCCAAGAGGATCTAGAGCTGATTGGGTTTTGGGGGGTATCTGGTACCAACTGTTGCCATGGTAACACTTTTAAGATTTTCGGGTCTTAAAGTTTGTGGGTGTTCCACAGACTAAACCCCTGCACGGATTTTCACCAAATTTTTAGGGGATGTTTACCCCAAGAGGATCTAGACCTGATTAGGTTTGGGGGGGGTATCTGGTAACAACTGTTGCCATGGCAACACTTTTAAGATTTTTGGGTCTTAAAATTTGTGGGTGTTCCACAGCCTAAACCCCTGCACGGATTTTCACCAAATTTTCAGGGAATGTTTACCCCAAGAGAATCTAAAGCTGATTAGGTTTTTGTGGGGTATTCGGTTACAACTGTTGCCATGGAAACACTCTAAACATTTTCGGGTCTTAAAGTTTGTGGGTGTTCCACAGCCTAAACCCCTTCACGGATTTTCACCAAATTTTCAGGGAATGTTTACCCCAAGAGAATCTAAAGCTGATTAGGTTTTTTGGGGGTATTCGGTTACAACTGTTGCCATGGAAACACTCTAAACATTTTCGGGTCTTAAAGTTTGTGGGTGTTCCACAGACTAAACCCCTTCACGGATTTTCACCAAATTTTCAGGGGATGTTTAACCCAAGAGGATCTAGAGCTGATTAGGTTTTTGGGGTATCTGGTAATAACTGTTGGCATGGCAACAAGATTTTCATGTCCTAAAGTTTGTGGGTGTTCCACAGCCTAAACCCCTGCGTGGATTTTCACCAAAATTTCAGGATATGTTTACCCCAAGAGGATCTAGAGGCGATTGGGTTTTGGGAGGTGTCCGGCTACCACTGTTGCCATGGCAACACTTAACATTTTCGGGTCTTAAAGTTTGTGGGTGTTCCACAGCCTTAACCCATGGATGGATTTTCATCAAATTTTCAGGATATGTTTACCCCATCTAGAGCTGATTAGGTTTTGGGGGTATCTGGCAGCAACACGTAAAATTTTGGGATCTTAACATTTGTTCTAAAATCTTTACTATTTCCTGTAACCTAAAATATTGCAGTTAGCTTTATCAGATTTGCACAAAATGTAAATGGACAGGAAAGCTTGTCTCAGAGTAATTGTGTCCTTGTTTTGGAAACAAAATGGCCGACATATCACATTGTTAATGCCAAATAGGAGGGTGATCATGTCAAAAAGGCCTTATATCTCCCTTATAATTGTTTCTAGGGCTTCAAAATATGAAAACTACTTGTAAGAAATTATGGCCTGTGAATCTTTTGTAGAACATCTTGTGGGTCCTCTACACTTCTTACAATGGACGTTTTTTCCTAAGATTTTCCCAAATTTCAATGTCATTGGCCATTTACCCGTACCTGTGGGCTGGGGTTCTTGCCTGCCGAGGCTGGCTATTTTTGGGTTTGTTGTCTAATTTGTCTGTTTTTCACATTTGCTCCAAAACTGAAGAACATATCTCTGGATTTTTTTATTTGGGTAGGGCCTGACCATTGGGTAGGTTCCAGATCATACTCTGGATAGAAGAATATCCAGGATTTTCACGGTCCCATTTTCAATGATTTTCATCATGTTCATGCTATCTTATTATGAAGGTTAAGATAAAAGAGTAATTTTGTGTCAAATTACAGTATGGGCATACTGGGCTGCCTTGGTGGAGATCTACAAGTGTTTTGTAGTTTGTATTTTTACCCCACAGCCGTTAAGGGCTGTGTGGATATTATTTTCACCTTTGGCATTCGGATGGGTGAGTGGTCAGGTTGTTGAGTGGGTTGCTGGAAAAAGTTGGTGGGGGCTGTACCTCAAAAGCTGTGAGGTGTAAGATGTTGATTGTTGGTAGGGACATTGGTTGGGGGGGTGGGGGGGGGGGTGGGGGGGGGGGGGGGTTGTAGGTGTGCAACATTATGGTGTGACCTTGATTTGATCTTTGACCTTGCCTTAGTTACCTTGAGTTTGAAAATCTTGTTGGGCTATATCTTGGAAACCATAAGGTATAGGAAGATGATACCTTGAAGGGACATTAGCTAGGGGTATAAGTGTGCATTATTATGATGTGGCCTTAATTTGACCTTGCCATGTTGACTTTAAAATCTTGGAAGTTGACACTTGGTATGGACATTGGTTAGAGGGTGTAGATGTGCAACATCATTGTGAGACCTTTATTTGACCTTGCTGTAGTTACCTTGACCTTTAAAATCTAGTACACTATAAGGTGCAGGAAGTTAATTCTTAGACGGGTCATTAGTTGGGAAGTGTAGGTATGCTAAATCTTGGTGTGACCTTTAAGCGTGGGACTTTTATAGTGCATTCACCTTTCATATTTGTGACATATTTCTCCGACCACAAAGATATATGGGTGTGTGCGTTAGTGTGTTATGCAGATTTCTCCAAAACTACTACAGGTACAGATTTTTTGTCAATTAATTGTCCTAATGAATTTTTACGCCCTTGAAAATTTTGTTGGTTTGTGGACTTAGGCCTAAAGATAAGCGAGTGATATCAATTTAGCTACTTTGAGTAAAGGACTCAGAACTCAAAAACTATTGCAGTTGAAGTTTTTTCTTCAAATATGTTGTTCAACTACTTTGTCCTTAGCTATACAATGGTACATAGTTTGGGGTTCCATGGCATGCCATAAATAATAGCTATTTTCTTATTTGTAGCAAAATATTGAAAGAAGTAAATGTCAGATGTCTTCAAAAGTATTAAAGTTAGATGAATCTTTTTAGTATGGTATTCAGCTGGTTTTTTGTATGCTATCAGATAGAAAAGTCTCAGATCTGTTGCGTATAGTATGGCTGAATAATAGCCACTTTGAAATTCTTACTGTTGAGTAAATCCATTGTATTTCCAACTATTGCAGTTTGAGTATTTTCCTGAGATATGTTTTTTGTTCAACTACTTTGTCCTGACCTACCAGAGGGCACATAGTTTGGAGCTCCATTGCATATAATAAATGAGTAATAGTTATTGTCTCATTTGTAGCTAAATAACAGAAACAGTAAAGTCAAATATCTTTCAAAGTTTTGTTAAAGTTAGGCTATTATTGATCTTACAGGTTTGGCATGTTAAACCAACCTGTAGGAAATCATGTGCTGCGAATCTTTTGATGCTGTCGGATTTGACCTTTGGCCCCTCCTTCAAGGTCAACCCGGGGTCAACCAATTTAAAAGCACCTAAAAACTCACTTATTATTGGTCCCAGAGACTTGGGATGTTGAACCAACCTGTAGGAATCATGTGCTGCAAATCTTTTGATGCTATCGCATTTGACCTTTGACCCCTCCTTCAAGGTCAAATGGGGATCAACCATCTTCTAAAGGGCCAAAAAACTCACTTATTTTTGCTCCTAGAGGTTTGGGATTTTAAGCTAACCTATAAGAATCATGTGCTGTCGGTCTTTTCATTTGGTCACCTAAAGATAAGCAAGTAATAACAATTTTAGCTTCATTCAGAACATGTGTCCAAAGATTTTTCTGTTTCATCAATAATACTTCGTAAATTAATACCTTTATCTTTATAAAAATACAACCTCCTTCATTTATTAAATATACATTTCACGGCGGGAGATAAGTGACCATGTCAGACGTCTTGTTATATGTACTTTAAATTAATTTTGATATTTCCATTGACAGCTATACTTAAATATTAATATTAATTTTACAGCTTCTTCATTTTTAGTTTACTGATCTATGTTGAACGGGTGGTTCAATGGAATATTCCCTGCATAAAAATGGAATAGTACCTCACAGAATTTTACTTAAATGATTTTCACTGTATATAGCATTTATTATATCCCCAGACGAAAGTCGGGGATATATTGGATTCAGGTCCGTCGCGCCGCCGCCGTAGAAATTTCCTTCTGGACGCGATAACTCAAAAACAAATTAATTTTTTTTTTTTCAAACTTGGTACACATGTTAAGGATGCCCAAAGGAAGATCCCTATTTTAAGGTGACCTTAAACTCCCAGTGAAAAAGAACTTATGGCCACCTTAAGGTCAGAAATTGGACTTTTGGCCACTTAGAGCCCTGTAGGTCACAAACTATGATGCTCAGCTGGCTGAAATTTTACCTGACAACACATTAATATGTTCTTAGTACATGTGCCGAAAATCACGACTTTAAGTTGAGGAGAAAATTGTGTTTGAGGCCCATAAATACCCCCACTTAGGGATTTTTTGCTATACTTTTCACATATTTTGCCCTATAATTTGGAAGTGGCAATTCTGATGAGTCTCAAACTGCGCTAGGTATAACTTTGATATGTAATCCTTGTCTGTAGAAAATTTTAGGGCTGTAGGTTTACCCAAAGGGGTCGACTTAAGGTCTCAAAAGTGCCCACAGAGACCCAATTTATGCACTTTTTGCCACTTTCAAGCACTGTAGCTTTCAAACTATGTCTCTCATCTAAGTTAAATATCATCTGGGAATATATCTATATGTTTTCTTATATGTGCCCCAACATTTAGGCCTTTAATAGACAGTTAAGCTGTGTATCAGGACCATAAACACCCACCCGAGTGACCCTTATAAGACATTTTTCCACATCTTTTTCCCTGTAACTTGGAAATGGTAAGTCTGAGAAGTTTCAAACTGTATTAGATATATATTCTGTGTGTAATCTTAGTATGTAACAGATTTTAAGTAGGGCTGCAAGCGAGCCCGAAAATGCGCCTCGATTCCTCGTTTTAGAAGAATCGATTCGGACTCGGTTAATCGCTTGATTATCGCCCACGAAATAAACTGCTTCATATTTTGACATATCACGCCTTATAAAATGGTTACAAACCACACAACAGGAAGGAATTTTGATAATTTATTGAATTTGGGGGAAAAGACGCATTTATATTGCAAAATATAAGAAACTTTAACCATCTTTATATTGCGAGATTTGAGGCGTCTTCGAAATACGTTATAATAAAATGCCATCTTATAAAACGTTGTTACACAAAGAATTAAAGCTTGCAAATACTTAAAATATATAAATATTGAAATGGAAATGCCTTATATTAGTAAAATATATAAACATATTCATATATGTGAAGAAAAAATAGAATTTTGTGGTAGATTTTACATCTATGTTTAGTTGTTTTCGAAGATCCGGTTCACTTTTCTTGCCTCGAGTATTTAACTGAATCGTTTCGCTTCCGAGTAACCGAAGAATCGTTGCAGCCTTAATTTTAAGTCTGAAGCTTTAATTTTGAAGGTCAAATTGAGGTCTCTAAAAGGCTCCCAAAGACCCAATATTTGGACTTTTTGCTACTTTTAAGCCCTGTGACTGTCAAACTATGTGACTGATAGAGCTCAAATCCTATCTGGGAAGATATTAGTATGTTATTTTTATATGTGCCAAAAATTAAGGCTTTAAGAAGACATTTAACCTATGTATGAGGACCATAAATCCCCACCCGAGTGACCATTTTTAGACATTTTTCACACATTTTTCCCTGTAACTTGGAAATGGTAAGTCTAAGAAGTTTCAAACTGTATTAGATGCATATTCTATGTGTAATCTTAGTATGTGACAAATTTTAAGTCTGAAGCTTTAATTTGAAGGCCACATTTAGGTCTCTAGAAGGCCCCATAAAGACCCAGTATTTGGACTTTTTGCCAATTTTAAGGCCTGTGACTGTTAAACTATGTGACTGATAGAGCTGAAATCTCATCTGGGAATACATTATTATGTTCTTTTTACATGTGCCAAAAATCAAGGCTTCAAGTAGACATTTAACCTGTGTATGAGGACCTTAAACACCCACCTGAGTGACCCTTTTAAGACATTTTTCACATATTTTGCTCTGTAACTTGGAAATGGTAAGTCTGAGAAGTTTCAAACTTTATTAGATACATATTCTATGTGTAATCTTAGTATGTAACAAATTTTAAGTCTGAAGCTTTAATTTGAAAGCCACATCGAGATCTCTAAAAGGCCCACAGAGACCCAATATTTGGACTTTTTACCACCTTTAAGCCCTGTGACTGTTAAACTATGTGATTGATGGAGCTGAAATCCCATCTGGGAATGCATTATTATGTCCTTTTTACATATGCCAAAAATCAAGGTTTTTAGTAGACATTTAACCTGTGTATGAGCGCCATACACACTCGCCCAAGTGCCTTTTTTGACATTTTTTCCGTATTTTGCCCTGTTATTTGGAAATGCTTAGTGTGACAAGTCTTAAACTGTATTATATATAATTTTTGTTTGTTATGTATGTCCCCCAAAAAGTTTCAGATCTGTAGTTTAATTGCTAAGGTCTCTTTAACAATTGTAAAATGCCCACAGAAACCCAATTTATGGACATTATGCCACTTTAAAGCCCAGTAACTGTCAAACTATGTGGCTTATAGAGTTGAAATCTTTGAATTTTTAAAAGGAAATGCCTGTCTATTTAAATTTTGAATATTAATAATGTTATGGCTATCTTAGTCTTTTAAGAACTTATTTTTGTGTGTTATACCTCTGCTTGCTGAGTTTTTAACTTTTTAAAATGAAACTGGTTAAACATATTCAAGTAGACAAAATGGACACTTTAAGTGAGCTTTAAGTCCCAATATTAATGAAATTATATCCTTATGTAGTAAAACTAGGGGATTTTTAACCCTCAACTAGCCCAGTTTTATTAACTTGCCTCAGTTAATTTTGACACAGCTCCTACAGTTATGAACTCATTTCAGTTGATAATCACATACTTAAAATTCTCAATTCTTTTTGTATTTGAGTACCCCTTTTATATAGATTGTTTGTTTACCATTTATGCTGTAGCAGTCCATCTCTTTGTAGTCCCAACCCACATCCCCCACCCGGATTCCCCCCACCCACCTCTGGGACCTCCAGCTATATTGAGTGACACTAAATAAACAAAGGTATTTAATGGTATCAGATGAGAAACAAAGAACTCAATGGGGTTGCAGATCTTGTGTAATAGTGAGAGAGGTGTGGAGAAGGGGAGAAGGGGAGAGGGGTGGGGGTGGGAGGTGGTGGGCTTCATTACATATAACACAAAGGGGAGTCAGAACTGAGATTGTATCACATATTTAGGTTGCATATATATGGACCACATATATAGGTATAGAGGAAATGAATAACTGAAAACAATTTGTAAATTCTAAAAATAATATAATAAAATAATAATATAAATAATTTTTTTTAAAATAATATTTTAGTTGTGAACAAATATAGAAACAGATATGCACTTTTGGGATTATGAATTTTAGAATGGACATTGAATCATCAATCATTTAAATACTTTGAAGGAAGATTGAAAAGTATGATGAGTTGAGTTAAAAATAATATTTTATTTGTCAACAAATATAGAAACAGATATGCTCTTTTGGGATTATTATTTTAGAATGGACATTCAATCATCAATCATTTAAATACTTTGAAAATAGGTTTAGAGTTATCATTGCAGGAAGATTGAAAATATAATTTGAGTTATGTATTCGGCGTCTGGGGATACACCATCTTCCTTGGGAAGATATAAACAGAGTAGATTGATGTGCTGAAGTTCATATAATAATGGGTAATTATGTTTTACAAAATTCCCGATCAAAACCTGTGGCGTGAGTGATGACCTGTCTGGGGATATGTTGGCGCCGAGTTGGCCCAATCTAGTTTTTAATATTTTGATTTGTAATTTTAGTGCAATATAATGTTCTACTTAACAGATGCAGAGAGCATGGTTTGGAAACAGACAAGGATAAAACGGACCCGTATTCAGCAGTTGAAGATGTGTATTGCAAAAATGTGACCGGTATGATAACATTTAAATTCAGTATATTTTATGGCCCATCTTCAAAAAGTCATGACATGACACTGTGTAAGACGTTTTATATGCATGAATGGGAAAAGCTTGGAAAAACTTTTGTTGATCTTTCAGCTGCTGCTTTCTAAATGCAGTGTAATTTTTAGGCGGGTTGCATGTAACCAACCCGCCTATTAGATTGATGTGTCCGACGTCCATCTGTCTGTCCGTCCACATTTTCCTTTCTGGACTCTAACTCAAAAACACTTTGTCCAATCAAATTTAAATTTGACAGGGACATAGATCACCATCACAGCTAGGTTCCTTTCAAAATTTGTGTAATTCTGTCCGTTCATTTGTCTGCTTTTTGTCCGTTTGTCTGTCCGTCAAAATTTCCGCTTCTGAATTCTTAACTCAAAAACGGTTTGTCCAATCGAATTCAAAAACAAACTTGACAGGGCGATAGATCACCATCACAGCTAGGTTCCTTTTGAAATTGGTGTAATTCTGTCCGTTTGTTTATCTGTTTTTTGTCTGTTTGTAATGTCTGTTGGTCAAAATTTCCGTTTCCATACTCTAACTCGAAAATGCTTTGTCCAATCGAATTCAAACTTGACAGGGAGATAGATCACCATCATAGCTAGGTTCCTTTCAAAATTGGTGTAATTCCGTCCGTTCGTGTGTCCGTCTTATGTCGAATTTGTCCAATCAATTTCAAACTTGACAGGTAGATAGATCACCATCATAACTAGGTTCCTTTCGAAATTGTTGTAATTTTGTACATTCGTTTGTCCGTTTTTTATCCGTTTGTCTGTCCATCCACATTTCTGTTTCCGGACTCTAACTCAAAAATGCTTTGTCCAATCGAATTCAAATTTGACAGGGAGATAGATCACCATCATAACTAAGTTGCTCTCGAAATTGGTGTAATTCCATATGTTCGTTTGTCTGTCCGTCAACATTTAACTCGAAAATACTTTGTCTAATTGAATTCAAACTTGACAGGGAGATAGATAACCATCATAGCTAAGTTGCTTTTGAAATTGGTGTAATTCTGTCTGTTTGTTTGTCCGTTTATAGTTTAGATATAATTATGTAAATTAGATTACAAGTTTTACATTTCTTAGCACGTCTAACACATTTAACTTAACTGGGTGACCTAACTTTTCTTTCCTTGTTTCTAAATTTAATTACAGCAGTTGCTAACCTTATTGCTGCCCTGTCTTTTGGGGCATTTCTGACCCTCTTGTTTGATAGTTTAAATGAATGCACAGCTGCACACAGATGCTTGTTAATGATCATGCATCAGTTACATATATCGGATAAATGTTGTTAATGACATATATGTTTATTCTCTGGTGCCCAGAATTGCATACACCCACAGTAGAGCTGAGTGAAACTTCTGTGATTCCAATACACATGACAACGACTACCACTATAATCCCAGTGGTGGCACATGTACAGCAGACAAAGTAAGTGGTTGTGCATGACATTAGCAGATCTTTCGAGTGCAGTAAAACTTCAGTTATTCAAACACAATGGTGAGAGTGAGATGTCTTTGTCCTATATTTGAAAATCTATTTTAATTTATGGGGTTTTGAAGATGTTTCAAGATATTTAAAAATATCCTGTTTTAATAACTTACATTTCATATGAAATTTTTAAAGAAATTTCTCATTCATATTAAATATTAGGATCTACAATATTATAACTAAAAAATTGGCTGATAGTTGTACTGTTGGAAGATTTGAGTGCCGTTGGTGAAGAAAAGTATTGTGCCGTTAAGCCAAATATGTTCTGGTGATTTTTGTAGAAGTAATGGTATTTATTTTTTTGTTCTTGGAGTAAGTCTGGGACACTTAGGTTTTAGCATGGCCACTCTACCGTAGCAGAGATTTCCTTTCATACTATATTTCATGTAGACCTTTCATTATTGGTATGTGGGTATATAAGGGCAAGGCCTTGGAGCCTATCAATTTTTGACCTTGACCTTCCACTATAACATCAGTAATGGCTTTCTAAAGGTCAAATTTAGGTTATTTGTTCATATTTTGGCCTAGTTCTCTCACACAGAGGGACAAATCATGGTATGACCGATACATAAAATACACATATTAATGGGTACATCATTTGGCAGTGTGGACATTGATATTGAACATAAATACATGTCAATATCATCTGATATTGGGGGTGTATTATTGTCTACAAAAAGCCCGAACCTGGGACACTGAAAAAGTTTGTTGTAGCATATCCCCACCACCAAGAGGAATGAAGCTTATCTAAAAAAAGCATGTCAGTTTCGATTAAAAACGCATTAAAAACTGCAAAACAATGAGATAAAAGTACAATTTCTTCAGTTTTAGTGTTTATTTAAATATTTTCATTGTAAATTTAAAGTTACACATTAAATGCCGATATTGATATATGTGTCTTTGCACATCAATATTGGCAAACCTTTCCCAAAACAATAAATATCACCAGTATTGATAAATTATGTCCCTTATAATGCATGGCATTCACAAAGATATCTTGGCCACATTACCAGTCAAATACAGAATGGCTGAATTCTGTATTAGGTTACACCATGTCCCGTCCAGGGATATACTGCATCGACATGCCATCTCTAGTTGTATTGTTATATTTGTTTCACAGTGTCAAGTACTGGTATCTATTGGGTATTGGTTTTGCCATTGTGCTTCTGTGCCTGGTTGGAATCGTCATTTTTTGCTGCATTAAAAAGCGTGGGAACAAACATCACCAAGACCCTGGTAAGATATTTTGTCAAGTTCTTTATTTTTAAGAAAATAAAAATTAAAAAGTTTATACACATGTTTTACAAGGTAATTATATTATTAGTGAAAATGTTGTACATCATAGCACTTGCACATATTTGGTTTGGTTAATCTGGAGATTCGGATAATAGGGGGCGGATAATCAGGGTTCTACTGCAGAAAAATTGTGCAAGTACACAAAGAGACAGTGATCATTCAAAAGTTTATTCATAGAGACCTTTCTGGAAATTGATTTTCTCATTCAGTATTAGATGTTGAGATGAACAAATCACCTCCAGTGTGCAAGCTTGAAAAAGAGGTACCCAGGTTAGATAAACAAGGGATAGAGCATGATGAGACCTCCCCACTCAACTCTGCTCCGATAGAGAAAGGTGAGAATTTCTTTCTTGGTAAAGTAATTATTATATCCCCAGACGAAAGTCGGGGATATATTGGATTCAGGTCCGTCGCGCCGCCGCCGCCGCCGTAGAAATTTCCTTGTGGACGCGATAACTCAAAAACAAATTAATATTTTTTTTCCAACTTGGTACACATGTTAAGGGTGCCCAAAGGAAGATCCCTATTTTAAGGTGACCTTAAACTCCCAGTAAAAAAGAACTTATGGCCACCTTAAGGTCAGAAATTGGACTTTTGGCCACTTAGAGCCCTGTAGGTCACAAACTATGATGCTCAGCTGGCTGAAATTTTACCTGACAACACATTAATATGTTCTTAGTACATGTGCCGAAAATCACGACTTTAAGTTGAGGAGAAAATTGTCTTTGAGGCCCATAAATACCCCCACTTAGGGATTTTTTGCTATACTTTTCACATATTTTGCCCTATAATTTGGAAGTGGTAATTCTGATGAGTCTCAAACTGTGCTAGGTATAACTTTGATATGTAATCCTTGTCTGTAGAAAATTTTAGGGCTGTAGGTTTACCCAAAGGGGTCGACTTAAGGTCTCAAAAGTGCCCACAGAGACCCAATTTATGCACTTTTTGCCACTTTCAAGCACTGTAGCTTTCAAACTATGTCTCTCATCTAAGTTAAATATCATCTGGGAATATATCTATGTGTTTTCTTATATGTGCCCCAACATTTAGGCCTTTAATAGACAGTTAACCTGTGTATCAGGAGCATAAACACCCACCCGAGTGACCCTTATAAGACATTTTTCACATCTTTTTCCCTGTAACTTGGAAATGGTAAGTCTGAGAAGTTTCAAACTGTATTAGATATATATTCTGTGTGTAATCTTAGTATGTAACAGATTTTAAGTCTGAAGCTTTAATTTTGAAGGTCAAATTGAGGTCTCTAAAAGGCTGCCAAAGACCCAATATTTGGACTTTTTGCTACTTTTAAGCCCTGTGACTGTCAAACTATGTGACTGATAGAGCTCAAATCCTATCTGGGAAGATATTAGTATGTTATTTATATATGTGCCAAAAATTAAGGCTTTAAGAAGACATTTAACCTGTGTATGAGGACCATAAATCCCCACCCGAGTGACCATTTTTAGACATTTTTCACATATTTTGCCCTGTAACTTGGAAATGGTAAGTCTAAGAAGTTTCAAACTGTATTAGATGCATATTCTATGTGTAATCTTAGTATGTGACAAATTTTAAGTCTGAAGCTTTAATTTGAAGGCCACATTTAGGTCTCTAGAAGGCCCCATAAAGACCCAGTATTTGGACTTTTTGCCAATTTTAAGGCCTGTGACTGTTAAACTATGTGACTGATAGAGCTGAAATCTCATCTGGGAATACATTATTATGTTCTTTTTACATGTGCCAAAAATCAAGGCTTCAAGTAGACATTTAACCTGTGTATGAGGACCTTAAACACCCACCTGAGTGACCCTTTGAAGACATTTTTCACATATTTTGCTCTGTAACTTGGAAATGGTAAGTCTGAGAAGTTTCAAACTTTATTAGATACATATTCTATGTGTTATCTTAGTATGTAACAAATTTTAAGTCTGAAGCTTTAATTTGAAAGCCACATCGAGATCTCTAAAAGGCCCACAGAGACCCAGTATTTGGACTTTTTGCCACCTTTAAGCCCTGTGACTGTTAAACTATGTGATTGATGGAGCTGAAATCCCATCTTGGAATGCATTATTATGTCCTTTTTACATATGCCGAAAATCAAGGTTTTTAGTAGACATTTAGCCTGTGTATGAGGGCCATAGACACTCGCCCAAGTGCCTTTTTGGACATTTTTTCCGTATTTTGCCCTGTTATTTGGAAATGCTTAGTGTGACAAGTCTTAAACTGTATTATATATAATTTTTGTTTGTTATGTATGTCCCCCAAAAAGTTTCAGATCTGTAGTTTAATTGCTAAGGTCTCTTTAACAATTGTAAAATGCCCACAGAAACCCAATTTATGGACATTATGCCACTTTAAAGCCCAGTAACTGTCAAACTATGTGGGTTATAGAGCTGAAATCTTTGAATTTTTAATAGGAAATGCCTGTCTATTTAAATTTTGAATATTAATAATGTTATGGCTATCTTAGTCTTTTAAGAACTTATTTTTGTGTGTTATACCTCTGCTTGCTGAGTTTTTAACTTTTTAAAATGAAACTGGTTAAACGCCGGTTAAACATATTCAAGTAGACAAAATGGACACTTTAAGTGAGCTTTAAGTCCCAATATTAATGAAATTATATCCGTATGTAGTAAAACTAGGGGATTTTTAACCCTCAACTAGCCCAGTTTTATTCAACTTGCCTCAGTTAATTTTGACACAGCTCCTACAGTTATGAACTCATTTCAGTTGATAATCACATACTTAAAATTCTCAATTCTTTTTGTATTTGAGTACCCCTTTTATATAGATTGTTTGTTTACCATTTATGCTGTAGCACTCCATCTCTTTGAGAGAACATGTAAACTGTGTAAAAAAGATGTAGAAGATGAGATACATTTTGTTTGTGTTTGTCCAGCTTTAGAGCTGATTCGTATGAAATATTTCAAAATTTTAAATATAGATAAATCTGAATTATTAATAGATCAATTATCAAGGGTATTAACTCATATGAATGTCAATATGGTTATTAATTTTATTTTTGATTTGTGGCAAGAAAGAAAAAGTAAATTATATTGTTAATTTTTATGTATTGAATTGCTGTCTTTATTTACTGTATCTTACCTCAAAATATGTTTGCTCTGTTTGTTATTAACTCTCTATTTAAAGTGACTTATAAGCCCATATAGGGCTGGGTATTACTTCAATAGTTTTTGTATAATCCTTGTCAACATAATACATGTCACTATAATAAACTAATAAACTAAACTAAGTCCCAACCCACATCCCCCACCCGGATTCCCCCCACCCACCTCTGGGACCTCCAGCTATATTGAGTGACACTAAATAAACAAAGGTATTTAATGATATCAGATGAGAAACAAAGACCTCAATGGGGTTGCAGATCTTGTGTAATAGTGAGAGAGGTGTGGAGAAGGGGAGAGGGGTGGGGGTGGGAGGTGGTGGGCTTCATTACATATAACACAAAGGGGAGTCAGAACTGAGATTGTGTCACATATTTAGGTTGCATATATATGGACCACATATATAGGTATAGAGGAAATGAATAACTGAAAACAATTTGCAAATTCTAAAAATAATATAATAAAATAATAATATAAATAATTTTTTTTAAATAATATTTTATTTGTGAACAAATATAGAAACAGATATGCGCTTTTGGGATTATGAATTTTAGAATGGACATTGAATCATCAATCATTTAAATACTTTGAAGGAAGATTGAAAAGTATGATGAGTTGAGTTAAAAATAATATTTTGTCAACAAATATAGAAACAGATATGCTCTTTTGGGATTATTATTTTAGAATGGACATTCAATCATCAATCATTTAAATACTTTGAAAATAGGTTTAGAGTTATCATTGCAGGAAGATTGAAAATATAATTTGAGTTATATATTCGGCGTCTGGGGATACACCATCTTCCTTGGAAGATATAAACAGAGTAGATTGATGTGCTGAAGTTCATATAATAATGGGTAATTATGTTTTTAAAAATTCCCGATCAAAACCTGTGGCGTGAGTGATGACCTGTCTGGGGATATGTTGGCGCCGAGTTGGCCCAATCTAGTTGGTGGATGACTCTTTAGCACTCTGTTCATCATGTGTGCATCACTCCACTAACTGCCTGGACTCCCCGGCTTAAATGTAACAAATATTGCCAAGTAATTCACTTTTTAACAAATTGTAATGGATAAACTGTGTTGGTGTGTATTGCATTTCAATTCATCTCATTGGCAAATTGGGTTATAGTATAAGTAGTCTACCAGAAACTCCATGCTATTATTAACATATAGTATCGATGATGTCACTGTGTTACACTGAGGTAAATTTCAAACTCCTCATTGTATCCCCGACGCGAAGCGGGGATACTATGGATTCATCATCGTTGTCGTCCGCCCCCTCGTCCGCGTCCTCGTCCGCAGAGATTTCTTGTTAGCGACCTACAGTCCACATTTCTTTCCGGATTTCTTTCATATTTGGCAGGTGGCTTGATATAGTAGAGGACTCGCCACCCTATCTTTTTGGTAGGCTTGATGTCTAAATTAGGCCTGTGGTAGACAAAAATGTCTAAAATGTGGAATATTGCTTGTTAGCGACCTACAGTCCACATTTCTTTCCAGATTTCTTTCATATTTGGCAGGTGGCTTGGTATGCTAGAGGACTCGCCACCCTATCTTTTTGGTAGGCTTTATGTCTAAATTAGGCCTGTGGTAGACAAAAATGTCTAAAATGCATTAAAAGTCATGAAATCATGCACCAAATCACTTATAACTTGAAAAGTGTTGCATTTAGAGCATTTTGTTAAAATATGTTATTCAGCTACTTTTTTCATAGCTACAATATGGTGAGTAACTTGGGTGTCTGTCTCAATAGCTAAGTGAGTAATAGCTACTTTTGGGCTTTTCAGTAACTTCCATCATGAGTAAAATCACTTGTAACTTGAAAACTATTGCATTTACACAATTTTGTATAAATATGTTATTCAGCTACTTTTGGGTCAGCTATAACATACACCGTAGTAAAATTTCAGACCTGTAGCTCATGGCATAGCTCAGAATTGGCTACTTTTAGGTTATCACTGTTCAGTAAATTACTTATAACTTCAAAAGTATTACATTTAGAGTATTTTGTTTCATATGTTATTCACCTATTTCGGAGTCAGCTATAACATAGTGAAGTTCCAGACCTGTGGCTCATTGCATAGCTGAGTAATAGCTACTTTGAAGTTCTCACTGTTGAGTAAATCAGTTGTAATTGGAAAACTATTGCATTTACAGAAATTTGTGTAAATATGTTATTCAGCTACTTTTGGGTCAGCTATAACATAGTGAAATTACAGACCTGTAGCTCATGGCACAACTGAGCAATAGCTATTTTCAGGTACTGACTGTTGAGTAAATGACTTGTAACTTGAAAAATATTGCATTTGGAGTATTTTGTTAAAATATGTTGTTCACCTACTTTTGGGTCAGCTATAACATCGTGAAATTACAGACTTATAGCTCATGGCATAGCTGAGCAATAGCTATTTTCAGGTTCTCACTATTGAGTAAATCAGTTGTAACTTGAAAACTATTGCATTTACAGTATTTTGCTTAAATACGTTGTTCACCTAATTTTGGGTCAGCTATAACATAGAAAAAATTCAGACATGTAGCTCATTGCATAGCTGAGTAATAGCTACTTTGAGGTTATCACTGTTGAGTAAATCAGTTATAACGTGAAAACTATTACATTTACAGTATTTTGTTTAAATATGTTATTCACATAATTTTTGGTCAGCTATAACAGACTGAAATTGCAGACCTCTATGGCATAGCTTACTAATATCTACTTTCAGGTTCTCACTGTTGAGTAAATCATTGTATCCACTGGATAGCCGCAGTGTGTAGAGAGATTTCACCATTACCGCTCTAACAAAAAAAAAAAATTATAGCTAGCCTTCTCAAGTTTGCCAAGTATATTAGAGGGTGCACCACAGTATTCTATTGGTAGGCTTTATGTCTAAATTAGGCCTGTGGCTAAATTAATTGCCTACTAAAAATGAGTAATTCTGCATTTTCTCTAAAAGTATTGCAGATGGCAAATTTTTCTTAAATAACTCCTTCACCTACTTTTGGGAGAGCTTTCACATGCTGAAGTTCCAGACCTGTAGGTAATTACTCACCTACTCAAAATGAGTAAATGCGAATTATCTCTAAAAGTATTGCAGATAGCCAATTTTTGTCAAATAACCCATTCACCTACTTTTGGGAGAGCTTTCACATGGTGAAGTTTCAGACCCGTAGGTAATTACTCACCTACTCAAAATGAGTAAATGCAAATTATCTCTAAAAGTATTGCAGATAGCCAATTTTTGTCAAATAACTCCTTCACCTACTTTTGGGAGAGCTTTCACTTGGTGAAGTTTCAGACCCGTAGGTAATTACTCACCTACTGAAAATGAGTAAATGCAAATTATCTCTAAAAGTATTCCCGATAGCCAATTTTTCTCAAATAACTCCTTCACCTACTTTTGGGAGACCTTTCACTTGGTGAAGTTTCAGACCTGTAGCTAATTATTCACCTACTCAAAATGAGTAAATGCTATTTATCTCTAAAAGTATTGCAGATATCCAATTCTTATCAAATAACTTATTCATCTACTTTTGGGAGAGCTTTCACATGGTGAAGTTCCAGACCTGTAGGTAATTACTCACCTACTCAAAATGAGTAAATGCAAATTATCTCTAAAAGTATTGCAGATAGCCAATTTTTGTCAAATAACTCCTTCACCTACTTTTGGGAGAGCTTTCACTTGGTGAAGTTTCAGACCCGTAGGTAATTACTCACCTACTGAAAATGAGTAAATGCAAATTATCTCTAAAAGTATTCCCGATAGCCAATTTTTCTCAAATAACTCCTTCACCTACTTTTGGGAGACCTTTCACTTGGTGAAGTTTCAGACCTGTAGCTAATTATTCACCTACTCAAAATGAGTAAATGCTATTTATCTCTAAAAGTATTGCAGATATCCAATTCTTATCAAATAACTCATTCATCTACTTTTGGGAGAGCTTTCACATGGTGAAGTTCCAGACCCGTAGGTAATTACTCACCTACTGAAAATGAGTAAATTCAAATTATCTCTAAAAGTATTGTAGATAGCCAATTTTTCTCAAATAACTCATTCGCCTACTTTTGAGAGAGCTTTCACTTGGTGAAGTTTCAGACCCATAGCTAATTATTCACCTACTCAAAATGAGTAAATGCGAATTATCTCTAGAAGTATTGCAGATAGCCAGTATTTCTCAAATAACTCATTAATATGAAAACAACTTATAGGAAGTCATGGGCTGCAAATCTTTTCAAGTTTCAGACCCGTAGCTAAATATTCACCTACTCAAAATGAGTAAATGCGAATTATCTCTAGAAGTATTGCAGATAGCCAGTATTTCTCAAATAACTCATTAATATGAAAACAACTTAGAGGAAGTCATGGGCTGCAAATCGTTTCATGTGGTCAGATTTGACCTTGGGCCCCTCCTGCTTATTATTGGTCCTAGAGGTTTGCAATGTGAAAACGACTTATAGGAAATCATGGGCTGCGAATTTTTTGATGTGGTCAGACTTCACCTTGGGCCCCTGCTACAGGGTCAAATAAGGGTAGCCAAACTTAAAAGTGCTTTCAGCTTGCTTATTAACAAAAAATGCTGTTTATCTTCTAAACTATGTTAGTTGGCCTTTGTCGGTGGATACATCCAGCATCTGGCCACAGATGCGTCCTTAGTCTAGTTTTTATAGAGTTGGATGCACACATGCGCGTCGAACTCTATAATACTCTGTGTTTTTTGCGAGTCTTTGTCCTTGAATTTCTAGCGTTTCGAGTGCTGATTGCCGTTTTCGGTTAGTTTTGAATAACTTTAATTAAACGATCGTTGGGTTTTTTGTCATTCTTTCTTCACTTAAATAAAAATATGTAAACAAATTTTTTTTTGACATGCGCAGAGATGTTACCAGACTGCGAGATTGCAAGAATCTTACAATTTTTATGTCAGCTGACTTGTCAGTCAGCTGACATTATGTCGTCACTCTGCGGCATGGGCGTACGCGTCCGCGTGAACAACTTCTTCTCCAAAACTACAAGGCCTAGAGACATGCTGTTTTTTTTAAAAGATACCTTATCTATCGAGGATGAAAAATTGTTCAAGGCATGCAAATCTGTTTCTTCGTCTGTTTGCTAGAGACGTTACAAGGGAGGTACCCCCACCAAAAGTGTGAAAATTTCAACACTTGATCACAATTTTCTCAGTGACTATTGCAGGGATTTCTCTCATATCTTGCATATATGTACTAGGCCAGAGGTAGATTCTCTTGTGTGAGTATGAGACCTGGATCTGTATTAGTTTTTTTTAAATAAATTTTTTTAATAATTTTTAATGCATTAAAATTCATGAAATCATGCACTAAATCACTTATAACTTGAAAAGTGTTGCCTTTAGAGAATTTTGTTAAAATATGTTATTCAGCTACTTTTTTCATAGCTACAACATGGTGAGTAACTTGGGTGTCTGTCTCAATAGCTAAGTGAGTAATAGCTACTTTTGGGCTTTTCAGTAACTTCCATCACGAGTAAAATCACTTGTAACTTGAAAACTATTGCATTTACACAATTTTGTATAAATATGTTATTCAGCTACTTTTGGGTCAGCTATAACATAGTAAAATTTCAGACCTGTAGCTCATGGCATAGCTGAGTAATAGCTACTTTTAGGTTATCACTGTTGAGTAAATCACTTATAACTTGAAAGTATTGCATTTAGAGTATTTTGTTTCAATATGTTATTCACCTATTTTGGGGTCAGCTATAACATAGTAAAATTTCAGATCTGTAGCTCATGGCATAGCTGAGTAATAGCTACTTTGAGGTTATCACTGTTGAGTAAATCACTTATAACTTGAAAACTATTGCATTTACAGAAATTTGTGTAAATATGTTATTCAGCTACTTTTGGGTCAGCTATAACATAGTAAAATTTCAGACCTGTAGCTCATGGCATAGCTGAGTAATAGCTACTTTGAGGTTATTACTTTTGAGTAAATCACTTATAACTTGAAAACTATTGCATTTACAGAAATTTGTGTAAATATGTTATTCAGCTACTTTTGGGTCAGCTATAACATAGTGAAATTACAGAGTTGTAGCTCATGTCACAATTGAGCAATAGCTATATTCAGGTACTGTATGTTGAGTAAATCAGTTGTAACTTGAAAAATATTGCATTTGGAGTATTTTGTTAAAATATGTTGTCCACCTACTTTTTTGTCAGCTATAACATAGTGAAATTACAGACATATAGCTCATGGCATAGCTGAGTAATAGCTACTTTTAGGTTATCACTGTTGAGTAAATCACTTATAACTTGAAAACTATTGCATTTGGAGTATTTTGTTTCAATATGTTATTCACCTATTTTGGGGTCAACTATAACATAGTAAAATTTCAGACCTGAAACTCATGGCATAGCTGAGTAATAGCTACTTTTAGGTTATCACTGTTGAGTAAATCACTTATAACTTGAAAACTATTGCACTTACAGTATTTTGTTTCAATATGTTATTCACCTATTTTGGGGTCAGCTATAACACAGTAAAATTTCAGACCTGTAGCTCATGGCATAGCTGAGTAATAGCTACTTTGAGGTTATCACTGTTGAGTAAATCATTTATAACTTGAAAACTATTGCATTTACAGAAATTTGTGTAAATGTTATTCAGCTACTTTTGGGTCAGCTATAACATAGTGAAATTACAGACCTGTAGCTCATGGCACAACTGAGCAATAGCTATTTTCAGGTACTGACTGTTGAGTAAATCAATTGTAACTTGAAAAATATTGCATTTGGAGTATTTTGTTAAAATCAGTTGTAACTTGAAAACTATTACATTTAGAGTATTTTGTTTAAATATGTTATTCACATAATTTTTGGTCAGTTATATCATAGTGAAATTGCAGACCTCTATGTCATGCTATAGCTGAGCAATAGCTACTTTCAGGTTCTCACTATTGAGTAAATCATTGTATCCACTGGATAGCCGCAGTGTGTAGAGAGATTTCACCATTACCGCTCTAATGAAAAAAATATTATAGCTAGCCTTCTCAAGTTTGCAGAATATATTAATAACCATAAAATGTTGCCTGGGAATATTTTTGAAAAACAAGATGGCCGCCAGGGACGTTTATTCGACTTTAAGCAAGGACTTTTGTTGGCCCTCTAGAGGAAAGGGTATTATATGTAGAGATCTCAAATTTGCAGGATATGTTTCTCATTATAAAATCTTGACTGGGAATATTTTTGGCCTCATTTTGAAAAACAAGATGGCCGCCACAGGTGCTTCTTTGTCAGTCATGAAAAGTGTTTATATCTCCCTTATTATTGGTCCTAGAGGTTTGGGATGGAAAACCATCCTATAGGAAATCATGGGCTGGGAATCTTTTGGTGTGGTCAGATTTGACCTTTGACCCCTCCTTCAAGGTCAAATGAGGATAGCCAAACTTAAAAGTGCTTATAAGTCACTTATTATTGGTCCTAGAGGTTTGGGATGGTAAACAGACATATAGGAAATCATGGGCTGGGAATCTGTTGATGTGGTCCGATTTCACCTTGGACCTCTTCTTCAAGGTCAAACGAGGATAGCCAAACTTAAAAGTGCTTATAACTCGCTTATTATTGGTCTTAGAGGTTTGGGATGGTAAAACAACATATAGGAAATCATGGGCTGGGATTCTTTTGGTGTGGTCCGATTTGACCTTGGACCCCTCCTTCAAGGTCAGTTGAGGATAGCCAAACTTAAAATTGCTTATAACTCGCTTGTTATTGGTTCTACAGGTTTGGGATGGTAAACCAACCTACAGGAAATCATGGGCTGGGAATCATTTGGTGTGGTCAGATTTGACCTTGGACCCCTCCTTCAAGGTCAAACAAAGATAGCCAAACTTAAAAGTGCCTATAAATCGCTTATCATTGGTTCTAGAGGTTTGGGATGGTAAACCATCCTATAGGAAATCATGGGCTGGGAATCTTTTGGTGTGGTCAGATTTGACCTTTGGACCCCTCCTTCAAGGTCAAATAAGGACAGCCAAACTTAAAAGTGCTTATAACTCGCTTATTATTGGTCCTAGAGGTTTGGGATGGTAAACCAACCTATAGGAAATCATGGGCTGGGAATGTTTTTGTGTGGTTGGATTTTCAGTATTTCTTTAAATATGTTTTAACCTACTCTTTACACTTAAACAGTTACCTTGTTACTTTCCTTCATAATACCATTTGCAGGGCAAAACTTTTCTGTCAGGTTCAGAATTTCTTTTGAACATGCTGTTCAATTACCATTTACTGTACTTCTGTACAGCACTTTCCTTGATAATTATGCTATCCTCTCATTATTACCTTCACAAATCAAAAACACTCAGTCAGCTGACACAGTGCGGGCACTCTCCTCTTGTTTAAAAATCTGACACGATTTTGAAACTACAGTGCGGTATATAGTAGAAGTTTACTACACCCAAATGCGGATCCAATGCATGAAGAGAATAGCTGACTAGATGATGAGTTGTCAATGCGCATGCGTGAACTCAACTGTAAAGAATTTTTCTGTTGGTTGAGACAGAATCGAGCACACAGATTCTTCGGTAGCAGACAAAAATATTGCGGTCATATGGTAGGCATTTAAAAGATAAATATGGATGCAAACAAAATTAAAATAAATCGGAAGAGACGTTTAGGTAATACATCCATTAGTGATTTCTCCAAACACAAGTAGCAATATGTATTACATTATATTATATGAGTTTGATTTTCTGTCAAATAACAATGTATGACACAGTTATGTCGTAATATGTACTAAAGTTTGATAATCTCTGGAAATATTTCCATCGAGGATGGGATCCCCCTTTTGAACTTAAATTACTGATACGATCTATATGGGCTGGCTATAGCTAAAGACAGAATTCATCAAGGATGAATTTAATCCTAGATATGAAAGCTCGTATTTTTCATTAAAGGCTCTTCTCTTCATCAATATCAATAACCATAATCTTTCATATAAATTAATCATTTTATTTTACAACATAAGTGATGTAAATGCTGCAAAATACATGTATTTGTGTGCCGGAGGCATCCGGTGGATACTTTGGTTTAACGTTCGCTACGCCACAGCCACGTGTAGAGATTTTCGGCGTTAACGCTCTCAGAGGAAAACTACACCACCTAGGTTCACCAAATTTGCAGTATATCTTCATTGGAGGTAAACTTCTCTGGGACTGAAATTAGCCTCATTCTGAAAAACAAGATGGCCGCTGCGGGCATTTCTTTGAAAATTACAACAAAGGAAAATCGTGCTGCGAATCTTCTGATGTGGTCAGATTTGACCTTGGACCCTTCTACAAGGTCAGACGAGGAAAGCCAAACGTAAAAGTGCTTATAACTCACTTATTATTGGTCCTAGAGGTTTGGGATGGTAAACCAACACATAGGAAATCATGGCCTGGGAATCATCTGGTGTGGTCGGATTTGACCTTGGGCCCCTCCTTCAAGGTCAAACGAGGATAGCCAAACTTAAAAGTGCTTATAACTTGCTTATTCGTTTTCATATAAGTTTAATTACCGCCGCCAGAGGATTATGGTCTCCCTTGAATAACTTCTTGGGCTTTCAAATTTTTCTTTCCTTCTTATCTTTCTTTAAAACTATAGGGGCGGAAAAAAATTTTGGGATACTTTGCGGAGACCTTAAGCTCTACTTAAGATAACCTTAAGCATTTTTCAAAAACACCCTGTCATCGCGTTTCGGGAAAAAAGACACACACCTGTGCTATAAAATTTATCAGGTACATTCTAGACCTAAATCCGCAGGTCGGAAAGGAATTTTTGATCAATCGGACCATAGATGCCTAGATGGAAGACATTTCAGTTTCGTAAATTTTTTAAAAATGGATACTTTGTATCTCAAAAACGTTCAGGATTTCGGCATTTTGTTGGAATAACTTATTAAGCTACTTTTTGATAATCTTTCACATGCCGAAGTTTTTAGCCCTGTATCTGCAATCTCAAGGTCACCTTAATGTCGAAAAGGGGGGGTTTTAGCCCTCCAGTTCACTTAGTTTTTCACTTTTTTTCAACCAAACTTGGCATATATATTTATATCCCCAGACGAAAGTCGGGGATATATTGGATTCAGGTCCGTCGCGCCGCCGCCGCCGCCGCCGCCGCCGCCGCCGCCGTAGAAATTTCCTTGTGGACGCGATAACTCAAAAACAAATTAATATTTTTTTTTCAAACTTGGTACACATGTTAAGGGTGCCCAAAGGAAGATCCCTATTTTAAGGTGACCTTAAACTCCCAGTAAAAAAGAACTTATGGCCACCTTAAGGTCAGAAATTGGACTTTTGGCCACTTAGAGCCTTGTAGGTCACAAACTATGATGCTCAGCTGGCTGAAATTTTACCTGACAACACATTAATATGTTCTTAGTACATGTGCCGAAAATCACGACTTTAAGTTGAGGAGAAAATTGTGTTTGAGGCCCATAAATACCCCCACTTAGGGATTTTTTGCTATACTTTTCATATATTTTGTCCTATAATTTGGAAGTGGTAATTCTGATGAGTCTCAAACTGCGCTAGGTATAACTTTGATATGTAATCCTTGTCTGTAGAAAATTTTAGGGCTGTAGGTTTACCCAAAGGGGTCGACTTAAGGTCTCAAAAGTGCCCACAGAGACCCAATTTATGCACTTTTTGCCACTTTCAAGCACTGTAGCTTTCAAACTATGTCTCTCATCTAAGTTAAATATAATCTGGGAATATATCTATGTGTTTTCTTATATGTGCCCCAACATTTAGGCCTTTAATAGACAGTTAACCTGTGTATCAGGACCATAAACACCCACCCGAGTGACCCTTATAAGACATTTTTCACATCTTTTTCCCTGTAACTTGGAAATGGTAAGTCTGACAAGTTTCAAACTGTATTAGATATATATTCTGTGTGTAATCTTAGTATGTAACAGATTTTAAGTCTGAAGCTTTAATTTTGAAGGTCAAATTGAGGTCTCTAAAAGGCTCCCAAAGACCCAATATTTGGACTTTTTGCTACTTTTAAGCCCTGTGACTGTCAAACTATGTGACTGATAGAGCTCAAATCCTATCTGGGAAGATATTAGTATGTTATTTTTATATGTGCCAAAAATTAAGGCTTTAAGAAGACATTTAACCTGTGTATGAGACCATAAATCCCCACCCGAGTGACCATTTTTAGACATTTTTCACATATTTTTCCCTGTAACTTGGAAATGGTAAGTCTAAGAAGTTTCAAACTGTATTAGATGTATATTCTATGTGTAATCTTAGTATGTGACAAATTTTAAGTCTGAAGCTTTAATTTAAAGGCCACATTTAGGTCTCTAGAAGGCCCCATAAAGACCCAGTATTTGGACTTTTTGCCAATTTTAAGGCCTGTGACTGTTAAACTATGTGACTGATAGAGCTGAAATCTCATCTGGGAATACATTATTATGTTCTTTTTACATGTGCCAAAAATCAAGGCTTCAAGTAGACATTTAACCTGTGTATGAGGACCTTAAACACCCACCTGAGTGACACTTTTAAGACATTTTTCACATATTTTGCTCTGTAACTTGGAAATGGTAAGTCTGAGAAGTTTCAAACTTTATTAGATACATATTCTATGTGTAATCTTAGTATGTAACAAATTTTAAGTCTGAAGCTTTAATTTGAAAGCCACATCGACTTTGGACTTTTTACCACCTTTAAGCCCTGTGACTGTTAAACTATGTGATTGATGGAGCTGAAATCCCATCTGGGAATACATTATTATGTCCTTTTTACATGTGCCGAAAATCAAGGTTTTTAGTAGACATTTAACCTGTGTATGAGGGCCATAGACACTCGCCCAAGTGCCTTTTTTGACATTTTTTCCGTATTTTGCCCTGTTATTTGGAAATGCTTAGTGTGACAAGTCTTAAACTGTATTATATATAATTTTTGTTTGTTATGTATGTCCCCCAAAAAGTTTCAGATCTGTAGTTTAATTGCTAAGGTCTCTTTAACAATTGTAAAATGCCCACAGAAACCCAATTTATGGACATTATGCCACTTTAAAGCCCAGTAACTGTCAAACTATGTGGGTTATAGAGCTGAAATCTTTGAATTTTTCAAAGGAAATGCCTGTCTATTTAAATTTTGATTATTAATAATGTTATGGCTATCTTAGTCTTTTAAGAACTTATTTTTGTGTGTTATACCTCTGCTTGCTGAGTTTTTAACTTTTTAAAATGAAACTGGTTAAACATATTCAAGTAGACAAAATGGACACTTTAAGTGAGCTTTAAGTCCCAATATTAATGAAATTATATCCTTATGTAGTAAAACTAGGGGATTTTTAACCCTCAACTAGCCCAGTTTTATTCAACTTGCCTCAGTTAATTTTGACACAGCTCCTACAGTTATGAACTAATTTCAGTTGATAATCACATACTTAAAATTCTCAATTCTGTTTGTATTTGAGTACCCCTTTTATATAGATTGTTTGTTTACCATTTATCCCCACCTCTGGGACCTCCAGCTATATTGAGTGACACTAAATAAACAAAGGTATTTAATGATATCAGATGAGAAACAAAGAACTCAATGGGGTTGCAGATCTTGTGTAATAGTGAGAGAGGTGTGGAGAAGGGGAGAGGGGTGGGGGTGGGAGGTAGTGGGCTTCATTACATATAACACAAAGGGGAGTCAGAACTGAGATTGTGTCACATATTTAGGTTGCATATATATGGACCACATATATAGGTATAGAGGAAATGAATAACTGAAAACAATTTGCAAATTCTAAAAATAATATAATAAAATAATAATATAAATAATTTTTTTTTAAATAATATTTTATTTGTGAACAAATATAGAAACAGATATGCGCTTTTGGGATTATGAATTTTAGAATGGACATTGAATCATCAATCATTTAAATACTTTGAAGGAAGATTGAAAAGTATGATGAGTTGAGTTAAAATAATATTTTATTTGTCAACAAATATAGAAACAGATATGCTCTTTTGGGATTATTATTTTAGAATGGACATTCAATCATCAATCATTTAAATACTTTGAAAATAGGTTTAGAGTTATCATTGCAGGAAGATTGAAAATATAATTTGAGTTATGTATTCGGTGTCTGGGGATACACCATCTTCCTTGGGAAGATATAAACAGAGTAGATTGATGTGCTGAAGTTCATATAATAATGGGTAATTATGTTTTAAAAAATTCCCGATCAAAACCTGTGGCGTGAGTGATGACCTGTCTGGGGATATGTTGGCGCCGAGTTGGCCCAATCTAGTTAGATTTACCAAAGGATTATCCTGATGCTATGGTCCCCCTAAAGTCATAAAATTGGAATAAAACTGTCTGGCCCCTTTATTTCTTCTATTTTTAAAGCATCTATCTTATTACCCCACAGCCCTTAAGGGCTGTCAGGGTATTGTTTTCATCCATGATGTCCGGATGGGCGGGCGGCGGGAAAAAGTTTGTCCAGGCTGTATCTCAGAAACCGTAATGTGTAGGAAGTTGATACTTGGTAGGGACATTGGTTAGGATGTGTAGGTGTGCAACATCATGGTCTGACCTTGATTTGACCTTTGACCATGCCGTAGTGACCTTGAGTTTGAAAATCTTGTCCGGGCTATATCTCGGAACCGTATTATCTAGGAAGTTGATACGTGGTAGGGACATTGATTAGGGGGTGTAGGTGTGCAATGTCATGGTCTCACCTTGATTTGACCTTTGACATTGCTGTAGTGACCTTGACCTATAAAATCTTGTTCAGGCTATATCTCGGAAACTGTAAGGTGTAGGAAGTTGATACTTGGTAGGGACATTGGTTAGGGGGTGTAGGTGTGCAACGTCATGGTCTGACCTTGATTTGACCTTGCCGTAGTGACTTTGACCTATAAAATTTTGTCCGGGCTATATCTCAGAAACCGTAAGGTGTAGGAAGTTGATACTTGGTAGGGACATTGGTTAGGGGATGTAGGTGTGCAACGTCCTTGATTGTGCGTGACCTTGATTTGACCTTTGACCTTGTCGTAGTGACCTTGACCTTTAAAATCTTGTTGCACCTTTGGGTCTGTCTTTTGATGTAGATTAAGCACTGTTAAAGTTATATTAGAATTCATTAAAAATTTTACTTTTACTACTTCCCACAGATTTTGCTCCAACACCACACATAAGCATTCATTGAATGTATTACCACTTCTGTATGCATGGTAATATTCGAAACATCTAAACCATAATTCGGCCATGCCAGATGTAGAAAAAGTGAAGAGTTTCGTAATGTTTAGTTTACTGATTAATGCTGTCATCTTGTTATTGAATTGTCTTGTTTTAATACTTCATCTTTACATGTGTTATCTTTCTCTTAGACATTATTTTCTCTATTTAAACATTGTTTGGACCTTTATATAACTGAGAGTGCTCTGAAAGTATCCTAAACTTTGTACTGATACAGTACTTCTGTATCTCATGGTGCTAAAAATACTTCCCTAGGCTGTGGGGTACGGGCATCTCTGATGCTATTTTTTTCTGTTGCCTGTCTTATCTTGTCAGTCACCAATGTCTGTACCAACTCTATATGTGACCGATTCATATCGGTCACTGATTGCTTGTTTAAATATTGAACTATCAAACTGGGTTCATCTATGCATCATATTGCATGATAACACTGCAATCACAGAAAACCTTTTTAAATCCTGTTTATTTAGGTGCCGTCTCCAGTAGCAGGATAAGTCGTCAGCCCACAGAGTGTGATGAGCACTACACCAGTCAGGGGGCTTACAGCGCTCAGAATAGTGAGCACAAAAAGTACACAAGGCAGCACACTGTGGATTCAGGTTATGATGGGAACTGCAGCAGTGAAACTGGTGGGTTTCTTAGTTAGTGGTGGGACTGTTCACAGAAATCAAAAAGGTTACCGGGGCTTTGAAACGAACGAAATCCGGTATTTCGTATGCTTTTTAATGTGCAGTAAAATTATTCGCACAACGTACATGAGGCAGAACTTGCAACTGGAAGTGCTTTCACGAGAAATTATTAAGTATGTAAACATGATTTTTGCTCAATATAAAGTAAAAATGTGACATATTTTACAAAATATGTATATTTTTTGTCGTTTTGATGAAGTATCAGCCATTAGGTGGTCTGAAATGATGACGTTTTCAATTACTGGTTCCCAAATATTCTTTGCGAATTTGGTTATTTTTGCCACAAACAAACGAAAAACCAGTTACCGGTTTATCGTTCACACCACTATTCTTAGTGACCATTGGTGTTTTGCCAACTGACCATATAGCATCACATATTTGGGAGAATATTTGGAAATAGAATTAGTGTGCAAAATAAATTTTAGTGAGAAAATTTCCCAAGTTTAGTGGTTGTATGTGTTCATGAAAAGGGCAACAAAAGTGTATAAGTTGAAAACAATTTCTGTCCACTTGTCAATGTTGAAACATGGCCTTTATTGTTGAAGCTAAATAAAAACTTAAATTTAGCCATTTAATTTTGGGTACTTTTTTTAATGCATTTCAATGTGTGTGTTTTGTGTTTTACAGAGAGTTTTCACATGAGTGACAGTTTAGAGGCTGTCGAAGAAGATGTCGGAGCCACACCAAGTAGCACAGAAAACCACTCACTGCCTACTGTTGCCTGTAAGAATAGCAAGTTGTATAAAATGAATGATTTGATTCTAGTTTTAATTTGACAAGTGATGGTTGATTATTTGAAACAAAATATTTACCAACTAGTATGATTTGTGCTCACTAGTTCAGAATCTGCCTGACTAATACAAAGAATGTAGTGTTCAGTCCATAATCTAGTCCAATGGTAGTTTATTTAGTTTACCCATAGCTCCAGATTTGGTGGTTTTCTGACCTCTTCAAAAATGTTTAATTCTCTGTAGTTTTATACCAAAATGCCTCTTCTGTTTTAAGAGGTTTCTCTTATCTGAACATAAACTTGCTGTGCTGACATAGTTGAATAAACCCACCCACCCACAACAGTCCCACAAGGAATAAAATGATTAAATGTTTTTGGTTATTGGGATCACTGTGTGGATCCAGGAATTGAAGTTTTTATCATTGTACTCATAAGCAATATTGAAGGTGTTGGGTCTTGGCGGAGGTTTATACTCTCCAAGTTCTTGTGTTGCCATATTTTTGGTTGTAGTCATTTGAGGAAATTCTCTATGTATTGCCTTGAATTTGTGTGCATTGAGATGTAGTGTCTATTTATAGCTTTGTTGGAGCCATTAAATCTCTGAATTAATAATGGTCAGATGCCTACCATTGGTTATATAGGGTAATTTTCTGTCTGAAATGTTCATGGGCTGATTCTCAATATATTCAAATCCAAATTAGAATCAATTTTGATCCAGATTTAGCATGAGAATGGCCATGGAATCAGAGTTGCTTCTAGGATGCGTTTTCCGCAGGATCGCGCATTAATTCGCCTACAAACGCGGGTTTTCTTGGAGTCTGCGGTGACCAAATTATACGAGAACGCGTAGTACACAAGGCGATGCGGGAAATATATGAAGCGAAAAGACGAGAGATCTAGAAAATCGAAACACTGCACAGATCGAGAGTTTGTCGAGGTTTTGATTTTTCCGTCGAAACGTTCTTCGAATAATCCCTTATGACGATTGTGGTTTCATGATCGTTTACAAACTTAAATATATTATGACGTACAGACAGTATTTGGACATATTATAACCAAAAACATAAAATTAAGCTGAAAGTGGATGATTATATAAAAAATGGCTGCAAGAAAAACAAAACTTACAGGAGACTGGATTGTTACAACAGGCCATGGCAGTGAAGCCGGTGCTGACCCGGCGTAGGTATCTGTCGGATTTCCCAATAATATATGTGTAGAAAAATATTTTACTTGATCAAAATTCATGGACAGCTCATTAATATTAATGAGGTCACAGATTTTGATGGTGTGGTTTCTTAATATTTTTCTGCTTTAAGATCAAATATCATATCTAGTAGATGGACTACTGTACTGTACAGAGGTCATGAATATTTATATATGCGTAAAAAATATTTGACGATTCCATTGGATTTTTTAACAATATTTTACTTGAAGAATTTGTGGACTACTCATTAATATTCATGAGGTCATAGTATTCTGTGGGGTTTTCCAACATATTTGTACGAATTGATGGTGTAATGACTGAATTTGTGATGCCCTGACATTAGATGAAAACTTAAAACCACAATGCCATGACAGGCAAGGAGCCACTTTGATGTAAATAACCATTTTCAGTATTTTTTTAAAATTCTATCACTAGCCTTGAAGTTTATTTTTATTGGACAAGACAATAAAAATTGACCACTAATTAATAGAAGCCCAGTTAAAAATGTCTAAATAAACTGAAAATGTATTTTTTATTAGTTTAAACTTCATCATAAAGTCGTCCCCCAGAATTTTTAGCCCCTCCCCCACATTTTGTGTAGTGGTGGGGGATCGCCCCCACTTTTTGAAATTCCTAGAATCAACACTGTGGAATCTATGTATAAAGCAATTTAGGTTGGGATAAAAAGTTTGAATCTGTTTGTTGCTCATTTGATCAACTCATTTCTACAGATTAGTCAAGATGTAAATGTATTCTTCTGTGCATATTTCACAATATAATCTGACATCTGGTCAATCTGTGGTTGGTTTATGTATGATTCTAATGTGATTAAGAGGAAACAGTTCTAAAAATATGTAATCTAACATTTTTAAAGGCCTTCACAGAGTACAAAATTAACATGATCACCAGTATTCATGAAGGGGATCATAGGCCTTATAAGTCTTTTATATAATTGGGTCAACTTTTTGTGCTGATCAGGAAACCTGTTTTAAAGATTTTAGTGACAGGGTGATAAGTTTAAACTGTTTTGGCCAGTTAGTGCAATGTAGTGTTGTGGATAAGGCCCACAGGTAAGGAGACCCACAGATGTGTCAATGTGAAAAATTTGAATACGTACACAACACAAAAAAGACAAAATGTTGTTTGTGTGGTTTTTTAAGCGGCCCGTCAGGGACGCTTATTTGTTTTCACCGAAGTTCGACTGATCACCGCCGCCGGATTATGGTCTCTCTTGATTAACTTCTTAGCCTTTCAAATTTTTCTTTCCTTCTTATCTTTCTTTAAAACTATAGGGGCGGGAAAAATTTTTGAGATACTTTGTGCAGACCTTAAGCTTTACTTAAGGTAACCTTAAGCATAACTCCAAAACACCTCGTCATCGTGTTTCAGAAAAAACCACACACACCTGTGCTATAAAATTTATCAGGTACATTCTAGACCAAATTTCCAAGGTCAGAAAGGATTTTCTCATCAATCGGACCATAGATGCCTGAATGGGAGGCGTTTTATTTTCGTAAATTTTTTTAAAATGGGTACTTGGTCTGTATCTCAAAAACGGTCAGGATTTCGGCGTTTCCTTGGAATAACTTATTCAGCTACTTTTTGATAATCTTTCACATGCCAAAGTTTTAGCCCTGTATCTGCAATTTTAAGGTCACCTTAATGTCAAAAAACGGGGTTTTAGCCCTCCAGTTCACTTAGTTTTTCACTTTTTTCAACCAAACTTGGCACATATATTAAGATTTGCCAAAGGAATATCCTGACTTTATGGTGACCTTAAACTCAAAATGTTAATGGACATATGGCCTGCTTAAAGTCATCAAATTGGAATAAAATGCTCTGGCTCCTTTCTTTTTCCATTTTTTTATATCGAAATTATCACTGGTATTAAACTAGATAAAAATAATACTTATGGTCACCTTAAACTCTCAGTATGAATGGAGTTGTAGCCACCTTAAAGGGAAATAAGGGGGTTTTCAGCCTCCAAGTATCTTATTGTTCGACTGACCTCAGTTAAACTTTGCACACTTATAAAGGATGGCAAACCAAAGGGTTATCTTGACTTTAAGGTTACCTTAAACTGTTATTATAATTTTGGCCCCCCTAAAGTCATAACATTTGAATAAAGCCATCTGGCTCCTTTCTTTTTCCATATCTAACATATATTGATATTGAAGGGACGTTCTCATATTATGGTCACCTTAAAGTCGCAATATGAATGAAGTTATGGTCACCTTACAGTGAAAAAGGAAGTTTCAGCCTCCAGCTATGTTATTGTTCAACTGACCTGAGCTAAACTTTATGCACTTATAAAGGATGAGAAAAGGGACATTCTTATTTTATGGTCACCTTAAAGTCCCCATATAAATGAAGTTATGGCCATCTTGCAGCGAAATTATGGAGTTTTTAATCTCCAGCTATTGTATTGTTCAGCTGACCTCACTTTAATTGTGTGCACTCATTAAAGATGAAAATAGGGACAAGTAACATACACATTGCAATAAAGTTCACAGTTTCTATTGCTTATGATGCATATGTTGACATCTTTTATGGGTGACTTCTTTTTCATCAGGGCCGCTTCGTTTTTGTCAGCAAAAACATTCTTCTAGTTTTGTTTTTTTTTTGTTTGTTTTTTTTTTTTTTTTTTTTTTTTTTTGTGGAACTGTGAGATAAATTTGCTTCTTGTACAAGCAATGTTTGTGTCGCTTTTGATTCAAATTCAAAATGAAAATTACTGGAATTTTTAAGTTGCTGACAATTGCTGTCAGTTGTATACCTCCAAGTAGCTTTTTTGGGGGAATAGTAAGAATTTGGAAATGTTAAATGCCAATTTTTTAAAATGACCCTTGTTACTTGTTTACAGTTAAATGTGACAAGTGCGGTAAGTTGGAGAAGAATGCTGTGCAGAATGTGGTTGTCATTAATGGGCCTCACTCACACATCCAGATGGGTAACCAGACACAAATGGTATGCAATGAATCTGCTGCAGGCCCGTGCTCACTATGTGCACATAACAGCTTTGAGAGAGATGAATCAGAACTGAATGAACAAGTGGAGATAGAGCGCACTGGCAGTGATAGAGACTTGGAGGACATAGAAGAAGGGGCAGGGGTGCATACTAAACTTCTAAAAACTTATCTGCCAAAAACAAATGGGGCAGAAAACAGCCTACAAGAGGATGAGGGTATTGAGAGCTTCTATCGCAAAACACCTGTGTGCAATTCTATAGCATAGCGTCAAAAAGATATAGATATATATTTTGCTTTCCCTTTACTGAGAGAGCTACATAGTAATGTTTTCATTGTCATTTGTCAGGATCTGTTGACTGCATACCCAATTAGCCAATTAAACCAATAGTGGTTTTTGTGAATGTCAATGGAAAATGAAATGCCTTTGTCAAAAGCACAAAACCACCATAATGTGAAGAGTTGGGATTTAATCATGAGAAGAGGAGAGGGTTTATTTTCTACAGTGGCATTTGTAATATAAATATGAAAGTTTAAAAAGTTAGTGAATAATTATATTCTGTACAAAAATATAGTTCTGATATTATGGTTTAAGTCTTTAATTGAATGATCTCTTTGTGTAAGGTTTAATACAAATGTATATTGTTGCTGGTATGTGACAGAAACCTAGTTTTACAATAATTCAGCAATAACTGTAAAGAATAGTCGGTCAATTTTTGGCAAATCATTACTTAACAAGAAAAGTTGTTTCATAATAATATATTGACATTTTTTGCAATAAAATCCAGTCTTAAGTAAACATCAGAAATTACTCATCTTTGTTCTGAAACTTAATTACTTGGTAATAAGAACATGTTCACCTGTTGTACTTTTGTAAAATTATTCCATATTTTTTTTTTGTTGGCGGTTTATCATGAAATGTTATGTTGGTGTGTATTTCTGTTTTGCATAACAGAAAATTGTGATAATATGTGACGTATACCTCTGTGATATATGGTCAGATATCCAGAAATACAAACCAACAGCGGGCATAAAGCCTTAACCCACGCACAGATTTTATCCAAATTTTCAGGATATGTTTACCCCAAGAGGATGTATAGCCGATTAGGTTTTGTGGGGTGTCTGGAAACCACTGTTGCCATGGCAACACTTTCAAGATTTTTTGGTCTTGAACTTTTGATTGTTCCACAGCCTAAACCCATGCATTGATTTTCACCAAATTTTACGGATATATTTCACCCCAGTGGATCTACAGCTGCTTATACCCCTTTCACACTACAGGCGGTATCACCCGCGGTAACCCGCATTTGGGGAAACTTGTGAGTCAGTGGCAAACCGTCCATTACCTTGCATGTCCTACCAAAGTTTTAAAATATTTGAGCATGCTCAGACAATTTTGCACATGTGCATATGAATTTCTTTCTACGGTAACCGAAGGTGTGGTCCACGGTCCGGACTATTCATTCAGTCGTTTGTAGTGAGCGATATTCGGTTCTGATATACACAATCGGAATTTGTTTTAAATCATCATGAAAAGACATGGAAAATAGTTTATACAATTTGCGATAAGGTTTTTAAGCAAAAGAATACAGGAAATGTAGAAAATAGTGAAGATATGATGTATTTTGTCCTGCCTTTGCCATTACGGCCTCTCACTTCCTTTTGTAGCAACTGGGCTTACTGGATGGTGGATACTAAAACTTGGTACGTTTTAAGGCTGATTCTGCTTTGTAGCCGACACAAATGCAGTTTATGTTAGTTAAAACGAACATTCAAATAGCATTCGGAAAATGCAAACGGACATTCGACCACAAATTTTTGCCTCCTCTTTCAGCTTTACTTGGTGACCAACGTTTGTAGTACTGTCATCCGACTGTTATCGACGGTTAAAAAGTGTGTCCAATCTGCAGCTGTCCACCTGTAGTGTGAACAACTCGGACGAAATGGGATGACCTGGGAGCGGTTCCGCCGCCAAAAAAAACTTCTAACTGCAGCACGAATGCCTGTAGTGTGAAAGGGGCATTAAGTTTTGGGGGTATCTGGCAACAACTGTTGCCAAGGCAACACTTTTAAGATTTTGGGTTTTAAAGTTTGTGGCTGTTCTGCAGCTTAAACCCGTGCCATAGCAACAGTTTAAAGATTGTTGGGTCTTAAACTTTGTGGGTGTTTCACAGTGTAAACCTGAAAATGGATTTCACCAAGTTTTCAGGATATGTTAATCCCAAGAGGATCTGGAGTTTATTAGGTTTTCAAGGTTATGTGGCAACAGTTCTTGAAAGAGTAATGCTTTAAATACTTTTTCATCTCAAACTTCTTAATTTAAAAGGGGCATTATCATTAATGTTCTAAAAGTTAAAGTATTCCAGCTAGGTTTATCAGATTTGTACCAAATGTATATACCTAGGGAAGCTTTCTTGAGAGTAATTTTGGCCTTGTTTTGAAAACAAAATGGCCACCATGTCATCTTTAATGTCAAATATGGGGGTCATATCAGAAAGGCCTAATATCTCCCTTATCATTGGTCCAGGCTCCGGTATGAGAAAACAATTTGTAAGAAATCATGACCTGTGAATCTTTTGTAAGTGTCATATTTGACCTCTGACCCCTGCTTTAAGTTCAAGTGTGGTCATCAGATGTTCCTTGTAATTTGCCCATTATTGTTCCTACAGCTTCAAAATTTGAAACTAGCCCATAGTAATTCATGGCCTATGTACAATTCCATATTTTCAATCACCTGAATTTTAGTTCTGCTTCACAATGTTTTATTCCAAATGAAACTAGATACTGATGTTATCAAAATTAAAACATGCACAGTTTCAAGTCTTTATATTTGACTCCTTATTTTTATTGAATGATAATAACTTACTGGAAGAAAAAAAAAACATGTCATTTGTTAATGTTTTCCCCATGATGAGATTATATATTGCTGGTGATGTCTTAGTGATACTGCTTTTGTAGTTGTGTCATTGAGTGTGATGGTGACAAGTCTTACTGTGTTGATAACTTGCTTTATGTTTTGTGCTGTAAATTTATAAATATAGTACAGCTATCACACTAACCTTTTGTTAACACTGCTATTTTTCTGCCAACTCTTTATTTTATATACACTTGAGTCAATTTTTTTATCGTTCATTTCCTCATAGATAAAATCTTGATTGGTACTTAATTGATGACCAATGCTCTGTGTATATATCACAGGAAAACGATGTAACCATGCTTTTCACGTCATACCAAGAGATTTTGAGATTTCAGGGGAAAATGCTTGGTTGCATATGTCATGTAGATACTGCTATTTTCTAACTTTTCATGTGACTAAAGCTACATTACAGTAACTTAATGTTTCCACAAAGCTGCAACTTTGTTATTATTAACAAGGAGATGGTCTCTTTGTCTCTCAAAAAAGATAATAATAGCGAAACTAAAATAATTAGGGGACCACAGAATATTACTATTAATTGTGGTGTTATTAACAACATAGTTAAGATATTTGTACATATTTGTAGATGAGCCTAGATTGTGTCAACTAACACTGTTTTTAAAAAATGTTTGTTGTGATTTGAATGTGATATGCTTTCTATGTTTATTTTTAATGCTACATGTCCTCTGTTTTTAATTCCTGTTGATGGAATTTTGATGTTGCCATCCTCGGAAAAATTATGAGGTTTATAACCATGAAATCTCCCACCACGTTTGAGGAATTACTTCCACAGGTCACTGGTACAAAGTCCTCAAGCACTAAATATCTGCATCATTATATCCCCAGACGAAAGTCGGGGATATATTGGATTCAGGTCCGTCGCGCCGCCGCCGCCGTAGAAATTTCCTTCTGGACGCGATAACTCAAAAACAAATTAATATTTTTTTTACAAACTTGGTACACATGTTAAGGGTGCCCAAAGGAAGATCCCTATTTTAAGGTGACCTTAAACTCCCAGTAAAAAAGAACTTATGGCTACCTTAAGGTCAGAAATTGGACTTTTGGCCACTTAGAGCCCTGTAGGTCACAAACTATGATGCTCAGCTGGCTGAAATTTTACCTGACAACACATTAATATGTTCTTAGTACATGTGCCGAAAATCACGACTTTAAGTTGAGGAGAAAATTGTGTTTGAGGCCCATAACTACCCCCACTTAGGGATTTTTTGCTATACTTTTCACATATTTTGCCCTATAATTTGGAAGTGGTAATTCTGATGAGTCTCAAACTGCGCTAGGTATAACTTTGATAGGTAATCCTTGTCTGTAGAAAATTTTAGGGCTGTAGGTTTACCCAAAGGGGTCGACTTAAGGTCTCAAAAGTGCCCACAGAGACCCAATTTATGCACTTTTTGCCACTTTCAAGCACTGTAGCTTTCAAACTATGTCTCTCATCTAAGTTAAATATCATCTGGGAATATATCTATGTGTTTTCTTATATGTGCCCCAACATTTAGGCCTTTAATAGACAGTTAACCTGTGTATCAGGACCATAAACACCCACCCGAGTGACCCTTATAAGACATTTTTCACATCTTTTTCCCTGTAACTTGGAAATGGTAAGTCTGAGAAGTTTCAAACTGTATTAGATATATATTCTGTGTGTAATCTTAGTATGTAACAGATTTTAAGTCTGAAGTTTTAATTTTGAAGGTCAAATTGAGGTCTCTAAAAGGCTCCCAAAGACCCAATATTTGGACTTTTTGCTACTTTTAAGCCCTGTGACTGTCAAACTATGTGACTGATAGAGCTCAAATCCTATCTGGGAAGATATTAGTATGTTATTTATATATGTGTCAAAAATTAAGGCTTTAAGAAGACATTTAACCTGTGTATGAGGACCATAAATCCCCACCCAAGTGACCATTTTTAGACATTTTTCACATATTTTGCCCTGTAACTTGGAAATGGTAAGTCTAAGAAGTTTCAAACTGTATTAGATGCATATTCTATGTGTAATCTTAGTATGTGACAAATTTTAAGTCTGAAGCTTTAATTTGAAGGCCACATTTAGGTCTCTAGAAGGCCCCATAAAGACCCAGTATTTGGACTTTTTGCCAATTTTAAGGCCTGTGACTGTTAAACTATGTGACTGATAGAGCTGAAATCTCATCTGGGAATACATTACTATGTTCTTTTTACATGTGCCAAAAATCAAGGCTTCAAGTAGACATTTAACCTGTGTATGAGGACCTTAAACACCCACCTGAGTGACCCTTTTAAGACATTTTTCACATATTTTGCTCTGTAACTTGGAAATGCTAAGTCTGAGAAGTTTCAAACTTTATTAGATACATATTCTATGTGTAATCTTAGTATGTAACAAATTTTAAGTCTGAAGCTTTAATTTGAAAGCCACATCGAGATCTCTAAAAGGCCCACAGAGACCCAATATTTGGACTTTTTGCCACCTTTAAGCCCTGTGACTGTTAAACTATGTGATTGATGGAGCTGAAATCCCATCTGGGAATGCATTATTATGTCCTTTTTACATGTGCCGAAAATCAAGGTTTTTAGTAGACATTTAACCTGTGTATGAGGGCCATAGACACTCGCCCAAGTGCCTTTTTGGATATTTTTTCCGTATTTTGCCCTGTTATTTGGAAATGCTTAGTGTGACAAGTCTTAAACTGTATTATATATAATTTTTGTTTGTTATGTATGTCCCCCAAAAAGTTTCAGATCTGTAGTTTAATTGCTAAGGTCTCTTTAACAATTGTAAAATGCCCGCAGAAACCCAATTTATGGACATTATGCCACTTTAAAGCCCAGTAACTGTCAAACTATGTGGGTTATAGAGCTGAAATCTTTGAATTTTTAAAAGGAAATGCCTGTCTATTTAAATTTTGAATATTAATAATGTTATGGCTCTCTTAGTCTTTTAAGAACTTATTTTTGTGTGTTATACCTCTGCTTGCTGAGTTTTTAACTTTTTAAAATGAAACTGGTTAAACGCCGGTTAAACATATTCAAGTAGACAAAATGGACACTTTAAGTGAGCTTTAAGTCCCAATATTAATGAAATTATATCCGTATGTAGTAAAACTAGGGGATTTTTAACCCTCAACTAGCCCAGTTTTATTCAACTTGCCTCAGTTAATTTTGACACAGCTCCTACAGTTATGAACTCATTTCAGTTGATAATCACATACTTAAAATTCTCAATTCTTTTTGTATTTGAGTACCCCTTTTATATAGATTGTTTGTTTACCATTTATGCTGTAGCACTCCATCTCTTTGAGAGAACATGTAAACTGTGTAAAAAAGATGTAGAAGATGAGATACATTTTGTTTGTGTTTGTCCAGCTTTAGAGCTGATTCGTATGAAATATTTCAAAATTTTAAATATAGATAAATCTGAATTATTAATAGATCAATTATCAAGGGTATTAACTCGTATGAATGTCAATATGGTTATTAATTTTATTTTTGATTTGTAGCAAGAAAGAAAAAGTAAATTATATTGTTAATTTTTATGTATTGAATTGCTGTCTTTATTTACTGTATCTTACCTCAAAATATGTTTGCTCTGTTTGTTATTAACTCTCTATTTAAAGTGACTTATAAGCCCATATAGGGCTGGGTATTACTTCAATAGTTTTTGTATAATCCTTGTAAACATAATACATGTCACTATAATAAACTAATAAACTAAACTAAGTCCCAACCCACATCCCCCACCCGGATTCCCCCCACCCACCTCTGGGACCTCCAGCTATATTGAGTGACACTAAATAAACAAAGGTATTTAATGATATCAGATGAGAAACAAAGAACTCAATGGGGTTACAGATCTTGTGTAATAGTGAGAGAGGTGTGGAGAAGGGGAGAGGGGTGGGGGTGGGAGGTGGTGGGCTTCATTACATATAACACAAAGGGGAGTCAGAACTGAGATTGTGTCACATATTTAGGTTGCATATATATGGACCACATATATAGGTATAGAGGAAATGAATAACTGAAAACAATTTGCAAATTCTAAAAATAATATAATAAAATAATAATATAAATAATTTTTTTTTAAATAATATTTTATTTGTGAAGAAATATAGAAACAGATATGCGCTTTTGGGGTTATGAATTTTAGAATGGACATTGAATCATCAATCATTTAAATACTTTGAAGGAAGATTGAAAAGTATGATGAGTTGAGTTAAAAAGAATATTTTATTTGTCAACAAATATAGAAACAGATATGCTCTTTTGGGATTATTATTTTAGAATGGACATTCAATCGTCAATCATTTAAATACTTTGAAAATAGGTTTAGAGTTATCATTGCAGGAAGATTGAAAATATAATTTGAGTTATGTATTCGGCGTCTGGGGATACACCATCTTCCTTGGGAAGATATAAACAGAGTAGATTGATGTGCTGAAGTTCATATAATAATGGGTAATTATGTTTTTAAAAATTCCCGATCAAAACCTGTGGCGTGAGTGATGACCTGTCTGGGGATATGTTGGCGCCGAGTTGGCCCAATCTAGTTAATAAGTCAATGTACTTCTAGCAAATATTATCCTACATGTTCTACCTAAAAGTAAAAATGTGTCAAACTAACAAGTTGAAAAAATAACACTCTAAATTAACATAGACAATCTATGTTTATTCAAGAGCCATTCTACTTTAGTGTGCTTGTTTTGATTATTCAGCATTTTGATTAAAGTTGTACATGTGTTATTTTTCAACAATGGTAAACAGTGAACAATGTGTAGTTTTGTACATACTAAAATTTGCACAGTAACTTAAGCTTTTTAAATTTCATTTTCCAGTATGCTGTGTTATTCTTGATTTTTGTTAACTCGGTCTAAATGCTTTATGTTTTGCCTGGCAACAGATTTTTTAGCCTTATTTAAACAAAAAAAACAAAAAAAATAGAATGCTTGTTCACTTCATTTCATTCTTATGTCGTGAAAGTAGTTTTCAGATACTTCTAAGTGATGTTGATAGTTAGTAAGTTTTTCATAAAGTTAGTGGTTTTTCAGGCGTTGACATACATATCATCTCGCATATTATTTGGCAATACATGTTTGCAAATTGGAGATATATATTTTCTACAATAAAGACAAATGTGAAAAGTTTTGTGAATGTTCAATATTTGTTGAATATCCAGATGTCTACATATATTCATCAGTCTGGTGGAAGTGATATGGTGATAAGTATATGTATGTGATATATCTTAAAGATGGGTTATTATTAATTCAATGTTTTCTTGGATTTTTGAAATGAACTTTGCAGTTTGAATGAGCAATGGAGTGGCTATTTTTATCACATGCTTAAGAACAGCTAATTTATTTTTATTTATTTATTTTTTTTTTTTTTTTGGGGGGGGGGGGGGGGATTTATTGACAAGTGATATATGGTAGAATCAAAACTATGTTATATTATTGAGACAACCAAAGCCCTCCTGGTGGTGAAGTGGGTATTAGACTTGGCTGTGGTTTCAAATTCCATTTGGAGTTGTATTTGGTAGTTGCCCACTGTCGCTTGATAGTTTACAGTTTACAATCGTGAGCAATCAGTATGCACCCATTTTCTCCAATAAATTCACTGCATGTCATGATATGCCCAATAAAGTGTGCTGAAAGTGATATTTAACCCAATTTATGTATCCCAACAGTTACTGTCTGTTTTATAAAAGTATCGTGCACATGTCTCTGTGTGAAAGCTACCACCTTAACAACATCATGTATGATCAATTTTGTAGTAGTTTTACAGCAGTGTTGATTTGCTTTGTATGGCATTTAGTATACTAGATCTGTAACAGTTGTAATAAAAGTTAAACTATAAATATGAAATAGAAATTATATTTCACTGTATTATTGTCCATCCAAGAGTTTGTCAATGATTCAGAACAGCACTTCAGACAGTAGATGGCTAACTGGGTAATGGATAGTTATTGTTAGACCAATTATATTTGTATCCCCGACGCGAAGCGGGGATACTATGGATTCATCATCGTCGTCGTCCGCGCCCTCGTCCGCGTCCGCAGAGATTTCTTGTTAGCGACCTACAGTCCACATTTCTTTCCGGATTTCTTTCATATTTGGCAGGTGACTTGATATGGTAGAGGACTCGCCACCCTATCTTTTTGGTAGGCTTTATGTCTAAATTAGGCCTGTGGTAGACAAAAATGTCTAAAATGTGGAATATTGCTTGTTAGCGACCTACAGTCCACATTTCTTTCCAGATTTCTTTCATATTTGGCAGGTGGCTTGGTATGCTAGAGGACTCGCCACCCTATCTTTTTGGTAGGCTTTATGTCTAAATTAGGCCTGTGGTAGACAAAAATGTCTAAAATGCATTAAAAGTCATGAAATCATGCACTAAATCACTTATAACTTAAAAAGTGTTGCATTTAGAGCATTTTGTTAAAATATGTTATTCAGATACTTTTTTCATAGCTACAACATGGTGAGTAACTTGGGTGTCTGTCTCAATAGCTAAGTGAGTAATAGCTACTTTTGGGCTTTTCAGTAACTTCCATCATGAGTAAAATCAATTGTAACTTGAAAACTATTGCATTTACAGAATTTTGTATAAATATGTTATTCAGCTACTTTTATGTCAGCTATAACATAGTAAAATTTCAGACCTGTAGCTCATAGCATAGCTGAGTAATAGCTACTTTTAGGTTATCACTGTTGAGTAAATTACTTATAACTTCAAAAGTATTACATTTAGAGTATTTTGTTTCAATATGTTATTCACCTATTTCGGAGTCAGCTATAACATAGTGAAGTTCCAGACCTGTGGCTCATTGCATAGCTGAGTAATAGCTACTTTGAAGTTCACACTGTTGAGTAAATCAGTTGTAATTGGAAAAGTATTGCATTTACAGAAATTTGTGTAAATATGTTATTCAGCTACTTTTGGGTCAGCTATAACATAGTGAAATTACAGACCTGTAGCTCATGGCACAACTGAGCAATAGCTATTTTCAGGTACTGACTGTTGAGTAAATGACTTGTAACTTGAAAAATAGTGCATTTGGAGTATTTTGTTAAAATATGTTGTTCGCCTACTTTTGGGTCAGCTATAACGTCGTGAAATTACAGACTTATAGCTCATGGCATAGCTGAGCAATAGCTATTTTCAGGTTGTCACTATTGAGTAAATCACTTGTAACTTGAAAACTATTGCATTTACAGTATTTTGCTTAAATATGTTGTTCACCTAATTTTGGGTCAGCTATAACATAGAAAAAATTCAGACATGTAGCTCATTGCATAGCTGAGTAATAGCTACTTTGACGTTATCACTGTTGAGTAAATCAGTTATAACGTGAAAACTATTACATTTACAGTATTTTGTTTAAATATGTTATTCACATAATTTTTGGTCAGCTATAACAGAGTGAAATTGCAGACCTCTATGTCATGGCATAGCTTACCAATATCTACTTTCAGGTTCTCACTGTTGAGTAAATCATTGTATCCACTGGATAGCCGTAGTGTGTAGAGAGATTTCACCATTACCGCTCTAACAAAAAAAAATATTATAGCTAGCCTTCTCGAGTTTGCAAAGTATATTACAGGGTGCACCACAGTACTCTATTGGTAGGCTTTATATCTAAATTAGGCCTGTGGCTAAATTACTTACCTACTAAAAATGAGTAATTCTGCATTTTGTCTAAAAGTATTGCAGATAGCAAATTTTTCTTAAATAACTCATTCACCTACTTTTGGGAGAGCTTTCACATGCTGAAGTTCCAGACCTGTAGGTAATTACTCACCTACTCAAAATGAGTAAATGCGAATTATCTCTAAAAGTATTGCAGATAGCCAATTTTTGTCAAATAACTCCTTCACCTACTTTTGGGAGAGCTTTCACTTGGTGAAGTTTCACACCCGTAGGTAATTACTCACCTACTCAAAATGAGTAAATGCAAATTATCTCTAAAAGTATTGCAGATAGCGAATTTTTGTCAAATAACTCCTTCACCTACTTTTGGGAGAGCTTTCACTTGGTGAAGTTTCAGACCTGTAGGTAATTACTCACCTACTCAAAATGAGTAAATGCAAATTATCTCTAAAAGTATTGCAGATAGCCAATTTTTGTCAAATAACTCCTTCACCTACTTTTGGGAGAGCTTTCACTTGGTGAAGTTTCAGACCTGTAGGTAATTACTCACCTACTCAAAATGAGTAAATGCAAATTATCTCTAAAAGTATTGCAGATAGCCAATTTTTGTCAAATAACTCCTTCACCTACTTTTGGGAGAGCTTTCACTTGGTGAAGTTTCAGACCCGTAGGTAATTACTCACCTGCTGAAAATGAGTTAATGCAAATTATCTCTAAAAGTATTCCAGATAGCCAATTTTTGTCAAATAACTCCTTCACCTACTTTTGGGAGACCTTTCACTTGGTGAAGTTTCAGACCTGTAGCTAATTATTCACCTACCCAAAATGAGTAAATGCTAATTATCTATAAAAGTATTGCAGATATCCAATTTTTTATCAAATAACTCATTCATCTACTTTTGGGAGAGCTTTCACATGGTGAAGTTCCAGACCCGTAGGTAATTACTCGCCTACTGAAAATGAGTAAATTCGAATTATCTCTAAAAGTATTGTAGATAGCCAATTTTTCTCAAATAACTCATTTGCCTACTTTGGAGAGAGCTTTCACTTGGTGAAGTTTCAGACCCGTAGCTAATTATTCACCTACTCAAAATGAGTAAATGCGAATTATCTCTACAAGTATTGCAGATAGCCAGTATTTCACAAATAACTCATTATTATGAAAACAACTTAGAGGAAGTCATGGGCTGCAAATCTTTTCATGTGGTCAGATTTCACCTTGGGCCCCTCCTGCTTATTATTGGTCCTAGAGGTTTGCAATGTGAAAACGACTTATACGAAATCATGGACTGCGAATCTTTTGATGTGGTCAGACTTCACCTTGGGCCCCTGCTACAGGGTCAAATAAGGGTAGCCAAACTTAAAAGTGCTTTCACCTTGCTTATTAACGAAAAATGCTTTTTATCTTCTAAACTATGTTAGTTGGCCTTTGTCGGTGGATACATCCAGCATCTGGCCACAGATGCGTCCTATTTCTAGTTTTTTGATATATTCTGTGGGTAAAACTTTTTGGATTATTGTGATTTTTATATATTTCTACTTCTGACTGTTTTGTACTGAAAACAATTTTCTGTTCACGTTGTCAAAATAAGAATTTCTTAAATACGACATATGATTTGGTAGTGTCAGTTGTTATCACTTTTTCTGAAAATACCTAGGTAGTGGAAAAATGGTTAGTGTTCTATATTTACTTTTAGGCATTGATTGTAAAATTATACTACTTGTTACATAGGACAGTTTCATTTTCCCACTGCAAGTGCCACAGATTATTTCACTGGGAGCTACAAGTCTTACTGACAATCAAACCATGTACATGTACTTGTTTTAAATTATTGCAGCTATGTCTGCCAGACTGTTCAAAGAAGAGAACCTGTTTGCCGGCATTAACATTGTTGTATCCAGGTATGGGTATATATATCTTGCCTGTATATCAACGTATGTAGAAAATTGTAAATAAAATTTTTTATTATAACTAGTTTGTTATATTTCCAAACAATGAGTCACATTATTGCACATGTGAACAAGATATTAGTTTATAAACTAACAAGATACTTTTAGATGGTATTTTCATTAATATTAAACTTTCCAAGTTCCACCAGACTTTTAAATAAGTTCCTTGTCAGCAGTTGAGAACTCCAGCTGACTTATTATCTCCACCATCAAGCCGATGATTATTAAGTGCAGCCTGTGTTTGTGCCTGCATGGTGTTTTACATTTTTACATCCCGTAAGGACTGTCGGGGTTTTGCTTTCAGTCATGGTGTCCGGATGGGTTGGCTCGTGGGTGGGCATATGATAAAAGTTTGTCCGGGCTGTATCTCAGAAACTGTATGGTGTAGGAAGTTGATACTTGGCAGGGACATTGGTTAGGTGGTGTAGGTGTGCAGTCATGGTGTGACCTTGATTTGACCTTTGAACTTACCGCAGTGACCTTGAGTTTGAAAATCTTTTCCGAGCTATACCTCAGAACCCATAAGTTGTAGGAAGTTGATTCATGGTAGGGACATTGGTTAGGGGATGTAGGTATGCAACGTCATAGTATGACCTTGATTTGACCTTTGACCTTGCCGTAGTGACCTTGAGTTTGAAAATCTTGTCCGGGCTATATCTCAGAAACTGTAAGGTGTAGAAAGTTGATACTTTGTAGGAACATTAGTTAGGGGTGTAGAGATGCAGTGTGCCTGCCGCCGATGCAGTGTGTAGAGATTTCACTGTTACCGCTCTAACGAAAAAAATATTATAGCTAGCCTTCTCAAATTTGCAGGATATATTGCCTGGGAATATTTTTGGCCTCATTTTGAAAAACAAGATGGCTGCCACGGGCGTTTCTTCGACTTTCAGTAACAACTTTTGGTGCCCCTCTCAAGCAAAAGGATATTATAGGTAGAGATCTCAAATTTGCAGGGTATGTTCCTCATTACAAAATCTTGACTGGGAATGTTTTTGGCCTCATTTTGAAAAACAAGATGGCCGCCACAGGCGTTTCTTTGTCAGTCATAAAAAGTGCTGATATCTCCCTTATTATTGGTCCTAGAGTTTTGGGATGGTAAACCAACCTATAGGAAATCATGGGCTGGGAATCTTTTGGTGTGGTCAGATTTGATCTTGGACCCCTCCTTCAAGGTCAAACAAGGATAGCCAAATGTAGAAGTGCTTATAACTCGCTTATTATTGGTCCTACAGGTTTGGGATGGTAAACCAACCAATAGGAAATCATGGGCTGGGAATCTTTTGATATGGTCTGATTTGACCTTGGACCTCTCCTTCAAGGTCAAACGAGGATAGCCAAACTTAAAAGTGCTTATAACTCGCTTATTATTGGTCCTAGAGGTTTGGGATGGTAAACCAACCTATAGGAAATCCTGCCCTGGGAATGTTTTTGGGTGGTTAGATTTGACTTTCGACCGTTCCTTCAAGGTCAAACGAGGATACCCAAATGTAAAAGTGTTTATAACTCGTTTATTATTGGTCTCGGAGGTTTGGGATGATAAACCAACCTATAGGAATGGGCTGGGAATATTTTGATGTGGTCATATTTGACCTTGGACCTCTCCTTCAAGGTCGAACGAGGATGGCCAAACTTAAAAGTGCTTATAACTCACTTATTATTGGTCCTAGAGGTTTGGGATGCCAAACCAACCTATAGGAAATCATGGGCTGGGAATCTTTTGATGTGGTCTGATTTGACCTTGGACCTCTTCTTCAAGGTAAAACAAGGATAGCCAGCTTAAAAGTGCTTATAACTCACTTATTATTGGTCCTACAGGTTTGGGATGGTAAACCAACCTATAGGAAATCATGGGCTGGGAATCTTTTGGGGTTGGCAGATTTGACCTTGTATCCCTCCTTTAAGGTTAAGCAAGGATAGCCAAACTTAAAAGTGCTTATAACTCGCTTATTATTTGTCCTAGAGGTTTGGGATGGTAAACCAACCTATAGGAAATCATGGGATGGGAATATTTTAGTGTGGTCGGATTTGACCTTGGGCGCCTCCTTCAAGGTCAAACAAGGATATCCAAACCTAAAACTGCTTATAACTTGCTTATTATTGGTCCTAGAGATTTGCAAAGTGAAACCAACCTATAGGAAATCATGGGCTAGGAATCTTTTGATGTGCTCAGATTTGAGCTTGGGCCCCTCCTTCCAAGGTCAAATGATGATTCATGGGCTTTGGTGAGTTGTCTTTTCAGTGGATACAAATTTGCATAAAGATTAAAAAGTAATATGTGCAGTGACTAAAGTGCAGTTACCTATAACTACTGCCTTATATTGACCAATATGCTTGGCAATATTTCGAAAATCTAATTGTATTTTCTCATCAGAGGCTGAAGATTTTACCCAATTTTGCCCCTAAGGTGCAAAAATCCTATCCGCCTTCAGCCGTCAAAATGAGCCGTCATCCGGCGGATAGAGCCTCTATAGGAGGCTCAGGAGGATAAAATCCTGAAAAAAGTCATTTTTTGCTTTAAAACCATTATTCTTAATTTTATAATGGGGAATAAATTTATATTCAAAAGCTCTCAATCCAGGATAGGTTTTGATAGTCCTAACTTGGTTAAGAATAACTGTTAATAGCTAACTTTATAAGTAAACTTGGTCATTTACTATTAAATAATAACCCTATATTCCAGTTTATGGTTATAAAGGTTTGAATTTTAGGTAAGTATTGCACCTAAAATATTTGGGGTAATTGGGAGTAGCCAGGACTTATTTAACCCTATACCAAAATCAGAAAGGTGCTCATACACTTTTAATTGGTCTCAAAATTTGAGTATGTGAGGGTTTGATTGCAATCCAGTATATTTCACTGGGAGAGCACAGTCACTCAAGTGTCTAGTTGGAGTGAAGGTTTACTCAATTGCGTGTGCGTGATTGCATAGCAGTCTGACTTCAGAGATTTCATGGTCTCTAAAAAGTGGAACTTGATGATGGTGGGTATATTACAGAACAGTCAATCATTAATGGTGTATGATTTAAATCTGTAAAAATCGGACCTGACCATAAATTAGAGGTGTTAACATGAGTGCTAAATGGTGCATATGTGGAAATTAACGTGAATTCCATCAAAAATGCAACATTCAAAAATAGAGTGTGTTGGACAAAGTGGTCAAGTAGGAATAGTGGTGGCCACTTGACCAGGCTAATTTTTGGATATCATATTGATCGCATAATTTGTGATATGAGATTATCAACAAATTTTAATTTTGATGAAAAAAACATATCAAAGAAAAAAAAACAAAATACTGGTTTTCAGTGAAAAAATCTCATTTAATGCATGAGAAATCATATATACATAGTGTTGTAAACTAGAACACAACAAAACTAACAGGATTATGTTAATTACAGTTCATAGTATATATATATATCCAATGTAACAGTCTTATGCATAGACATTGACAGCATAAAATAAATTACAAAATGTTTAGTGAAAACATATTGGAGGAGTAATGTTGGAGCAGATGGAGTCCAGGAAATCTACGAGTTGGAATGCAGGGATGGTGTTGTTGGTCACTGTTCCCCATTGTGGTTGTTCTGGAGAAAGATATGGGGGGAATGGGTCTTCCTCCTCTGTTGCACCTTGATAGGGTACTGCCTCTGGTAGATCCATAGCTCTTCTCCTTTCTTGGTATTCCACTGTGTAGTAGCAGGGGATGTCCAGGAAAGGAGTATGAGGCGAACTGGTGACCGGCCAATCCCAACCTTGAATGGTTTCCTTGGGGGACAGCATGAGAACATGTGGTGAATTCCCAGTATCTATCATGATAGGTGCCATTTGGACAGCCTTATCTTTACATATAACTGGGGTAGTGTTGGTCCCTATATGTATAGGTTTCCTGATAGAAGGTAGAGTGCACATGTCTGTTTGGGTGCAGACATTAGTAGAAACCAAGGTTGAATTGTGAGTAGATGCATTTACTGAGTCTGGATATGGTGTCTCAGAGGAGTGGAAATCAATGTTTTCCAGGAAAGCATCAACTTCATCCCAACTATCCTCAGCAGATGTGGTAACTTGTTGAAAAGTGTGTGTCACATCTGGGGAACTGTCTGTAGTTACACAATCCGCAATGTTGCCGAAAGTATAGGTTGTTGAAGGCGCCTTGTGGGCTGTCTTCAAATGTCTGTTCAGGTACTCCCTTCTTTTATACTCCTTGTTACAATGTTGGCATTTGTGTACTCTCAACATATGGGAAGTGTCAATATGTCTTTTCAGGTTACACTTGTGGGCATATGTTTTATGACATATGAAGCATGTATACCACATGGGGAGGCTCTAAGCAGATGAGCCTCCAAATATAGAGGCTCTTAGCGGATGAGCCCCCTAAAATAGAGGCTCATAGCGGATAGGCTTTTTCCACTTCAGGGGCTAGATTTAATCATATTTGGAGTTCCACATATATTATGATGGCAACTTCTGACTTAAATGAGATACTTAATCAAATTAAGGAGGAGGCTCAAACAGCCCCCCCGGCATCCTACCTAAAGGTAAAACTATGGATAGCCTAGTGGGTCACACAGTCATAAACTTGTCTGACATTACTTTAACTGAGAACCAAATGTCAGCCCTAGAAAAAGGTCTGACCTTTTGCCCTACACCAGGACCCCCAAATAAAGCAAAAATTTGGACAGACTTTAAGGAATTTCACAGGAGATTATGTTTGAAATTCCATTTCTACAATGACAATCAGCAATTTGATCATTTATCAGACCAAGAAATAGATTTAATTAATTTCATGGCTGAGAATTTAGAAGAGGAAACCTCTCCTTACCAGAAAATACATAAGAATTTTGTGGATAAGAGCACTTGGAAACCTAACAGGGTACATCAATCCCTGGAAATTTTCCAAAGGTCCTTTAAAATTGTTCTTCTCAATAGTAAAGTTAAAAAGATCAGGAAACCAAACCTGACACGGGAGCAAATGAGTAGTCTGAGAGAACTCTCAGAGAACCCTGAAATAGTAATTAAAAAAGCTGATAAAGGGTCAGCAGTAGTAGTAATGAACACCACTGATTACTTAAGAGAAGGGTACAGACAGCTCAGCGACTCAAAGTTCTATACTAAACTTGGGCAGGACTGTACTGATCAAGTAGCTACAAATGTGACCAAAACACTCACTAAAATGAGAGAAAAAGGCTTGATTTCAGATAACAATTTCGAGCACCTTAACCCAGCCAACTGCACTGAAGCAAGGTTTTATATGCTACCAAAAATCCATAAAAAAAATGTACCAGGCAGACCAATTTGGAGTTCTGTTAACCACCCCACTAGCAGGATTAGCAAGTTAGTTGATGAACACATCAAAGATTATGTCCCAAAAACCAATTCATACATTAGGGACACCCAGGACTTTATTAAAAAGATAAAAGAACTTGGACCAATCCCTGAAGGTGCAATATTATGCACCTTAGATGTTTCCTCATTATATACTAACATTCCAAACAATGAAGGAATATTAGCAATTGCAGAGAAACTTAGAAATGACCCCACTAAAACGCCAATCACCAATTTTATACTAGACTTACTAAAACTAGTATTACACAGTATGAACTTCACATTCAATGGAGATCATTACTTACAGACAGGTGGCACAGCTATGGGCACCTCCTTAGCCCCTAACTATGCTAACCTGTTCATGGATAGGTTCGAGACCAAAGCTTTAGCTGGTTACCCACTGAAACCACTTACTTGGAAAAGGTTCATTGACGACATTTTCCTAGTATGGACCCATGGTGAGGAGTCCCTAAAAAAGTTCATTGACTATTTAAACTCCTTACATGACACTATCAAATTCACCCATGAAATGAGTTACACCCAGATTGATTTTCTGGACACAACTGTCAAATTTGGCCAGGACAGAGGACTGATCACAACCCTCTTCAACAAACCTACAGACACCCATCTGTATTTGGAATACAGTTCAGCTCACCCTCAAAGTGTCCTCACTAAAGGACCCTTTGGCCAATACTTAAGATTAAGAAGGATCTGTACTCTGGACTATGATTTTGAGGCTAACGCCAAAAAACTCACTGGGTATTACCTCAAAAGAGGATACCCACTTAAAAGCTTGAAAAAACATTATCTCAGAGCTCGAAAATTTTCACAGGATTAATTACTAGAGATTGTCTCGAAAAAGGCTAATGAAGCACCAGTAATGGTCACCCAGTATAATCCTAGGAACCCACAAATCGGTTCTCTAGTACAAAGAATTTGGAACATTATCCAAAACACTGAGGAACTAACACAAATATTTAGCTCCAAACCTCTAATGGGATTTAGAAGACTGCCAAACCTCAGAGATATTCTGACCAGTAGCACTATTTCTTACCCTCCTAAACTGACAACTGATGCCAAACCATCATTACACATCCCGGTCTGCACCAGACTAGGGAAATGTACTTATTGCCCCAAAATTAGGAAAGCTGAACAAATAACCAGCTTCCACACTAAACAAGTATTCAAATGCAAGTCACTACCCCCTAAACACAAAGTTACTTGTGAATTATCTAATGTAATTTATATTATAAATTGCAACAAATGTGGCCTCCAATACATTGGAGAAACCAAAAGACCCTTCAGGAACAGGATGTATGAGCACCAAAATAGTGTTCAAAAATTCCAACCCGAAAAATCCACTCCTGTCTCTAGACACTTTACACAGAAAAATCATTCTGTGAAAAACATGGAGTTTAGCATCTTTCAATGGATGGGGGATCCAAGCCCAAATGCCACCTCAAGGCGCAGAAGCCAAGAATTATATTATATTTGGGCATTCCCTACACTCCATCCTGCAGGCATCAATATGTTTGTATGAAGCTATGCCCTCTCATGGCATCAATTACCCAGATGCCCCCTTTTCCCTTTATATGGATACAAATTTGCATCGGTTCTCCGATGCATAGGTCTAGTTGCCAGTGGAGGCCAGTGTTCCCAGTAAGATGCCTCTATTGTAGTCTACTGGTCAGGCTACCCACCTTACTATCAATCCGGCAATTGCCACTTCCGGCTCCAGTGAGATGCCAGTTACTACCATACAGCCAGCATACTACCATGCACACCCAGTCTTCTACCAGTACCATTGAGATGCCCTGTGTACAGTCCACCGGACTGGTCAACCAAATTATCTCCAGTCAGAACCTTACCGGCAAGAAAGTCCTGGCAACTGTTTCAGTGACTGTTGGTACTGCTCACCAGGAGCCTGACTTGGACTTGGCTCAACAGACCTACCCCATCTCCCTGCTCACCCTATTGAGGAAGTAGGTGAGGTTTCTTATCAGGACACTGCTATACCAGAACAGGAACCAGACCAGCAACTGTCAGATGAACAAAACTACCAGAAAACTGTCATAGGTGTTTGGTCATTTATGGGGTGGCACCAGGTTCCTGAATTCGAGAGTTCAGCCTCATTTGAAAATGACAATCTATGTCCTGGTCCCAGGACCCTGCCTGCCAGCTAAATTTTGCTCAAGTTACTGTCAGATGACTGGCTCTGCCAAAAGATGGAAAAATTAAACTTCACTCTGACATAAGGCTACCCTATCCATAGTACTGATGCCAGTGGACTGTCAAGGAGCCATTTGTCAAGGGTTTTTTTTTGTACTCGGAAATGGTATGATGTGTATGCAGAAAAGAAAGTCTTCTCCAGCTCAAAAGTGTACTCTTGGCCCAATGAACCATCAAAGCTTAGTAACTCGCCAGAACTGCTAGACAGTCCATGCCTGGATCACCTTCCTGGCCCATTGCCCAGGAAACACTGAGAAGATGGGAGATGTCAGCCAGAGATTATTCCTTCATTTGCAACCAAGCATCCGGCTTTAGTCGCTGCTTGATCAAGGTCCAGGACAACATGGTCACCCAACTGAGAATCATCCAAAATGACAAACCCAAGGGGAAGTCAGCTAGCAAAACACAGGAAACCACTGAGGAACTACCTTACTTAATGAGTTTTAATCAGAGCATAACACAAGCCATGGCTGGAACCACACAGGACCTTTCCGACTGTTTTCATCAACATGGCTAACCTCACTCTTGTCTCAAACGATAGTTACCTGGACTCTTTGAAAGCAGGGATCAAATATGATACACTGGCTGCTCTCAAGAACTCCTCTCCTTTTTCATTCTTGCTATTCCCGGACCATATCATTGCCAAGGAAGAAGAAGAGATATCTCACCATGATGAAAAACATTCCTCTGGTAGCTCTCATAAGAAGTCTGGCCACTACCAGTCTACCACCCATATAGTCACACTAGCAAGCAGGCATCAGACACTGGCCGGAAATCCGGCCCCCATCATGGAAACAACTTAGCCACCATAGACAAGGCCAAAGAGGTTGAGGCAAGGTCTACCAACTATTCACAGCGACCAGCCAAGAGTTCTTATAAATGACAATAACTTTGTTATCTCCCGGCTGGCTGGCGATAATATAATTATATGACTTATAAAACTATTTTGCATTTAGAGTATTTTATTCCAATATGTTGTTCAGCTACTTTCCCCACAGCTACGACATGGTCAGTAGTTTGGAAGTGTATCTCCTTAGCTAAGTGAGTAACAGCTACTTTGTCAATTTTTAATGATCACCATAATGAGTAAATGGCTTTTATCTTCAAAAGTATTGCAGCTACACAATTTCTCTCAAATATGTTGTTCATCTACTTTTTTGTGAAGTGTAACATATTTAAGTTTCACAACTGTTGCTCAATGTACAAGTGAATGATGGCTACTTTTTTGCTACTTTTAGTGTAAATGTGAAAAATTACAAATATCTTGCAAATTGGTGTAGAAATGGATGGGAGGGCAGAGGTTTTGTGGACAATTATCAGACTTTAAATGTAAATGGTCTTGCTGTGAAGCATGTACCTTTTGTAAATCACATAAACCATGTGAAAGGATGTTTCCTGTGTCGATCAGTTGTCTTCTGTCCATTCAGTCATCTGTGTTCACACTGTTGCTCAAAACCTATCATTAGGGGTCTGGGTGAACCTGTTTTTGGAAAACTTGGGCTGCCCTAGGGGCCAACTCCAAGGTCGTAAGAATTCTGGAACTGGCCAAATTTGACCAGGGGCAGATTTCACGAAAGGTCTTAGCCCGGTCTCAGGCTCAAACTTGAGACTTTTGTCTCAAATTATTGGAACATTTTACTTGAGCCCATGGGCTCAGCCTTAATGGATTTCACAGAAGGTCTCAGTCTCAGCTTTAGCTGAGCCACTTGCTCAAATGTTGAGCCTGGTTGAAAGTGGGCTTAAGTTTTGTAAACAAAGGCTCAAATATGGCCACCATAATTCTTTCTTCACTTCAAAATTTGAAATGGCTGAAAATAGGGTACAAGTATTTGGGTGTTTTTACATGTTTACAAGGTTTCCCATTGCACAATGGTATTTAACCAGAGATATTATGTGTCAAACAAGGAACATATATGCCATCAGTAGAATATTTTGACTACAAAAAATGGTTACATGACACAGAAAACCACTGTGGTTATTTGATAAGCTTGGTCTCAACTGAGACCCCTTCTGTGAAAACCATTTGAGGCAAAGACTTAGCTGAGCCAAAAGGCTCGGACTTAAGCCAGTGGCTCAGCCTGAGACCGGGCTAAGTCTGAGACCTTTCATGAAATCCGCCCCTGGTCTCCACCCAGTAAACATTTTTGGGTTTTTCAAATGTTTGAAAGGAAACATTTGGTAAAGTTTAAAAAACAAAGGTAAAGGTTTGAAAAACATTTCCAGCATAACTTTTATTTCTTCAGCTATTTTATAAATGTTTAAAAACCATTTCCAGTCAAACCTAGCTTCTTGAGTTATTTTATAAATGTTTAATAAACGTTATCAGTAAAAATGTTTGTATAGAGAATGTTTATGAAATGTTTTTTAAACATTACAGCATAAACATTAACTTGGAAATGTTTAACAAACCATAAGATAGAGTTGAAATACGTTTTGAAAAAGTTTTGCAAATGTTTAGACCATTTTAAACATTTCAAATGTGTACTGGGAAGACTCTCCCTTCAGCAAGGAGAGTGGGTTACATCCTAGGATTTCAGTGATGCGTTTTTCCACATCCCTATAAATCCAATGTCGAGGAAATTTTTAAGATTCTATCTGAAGTCAAACGTATCAGTTCAAATATCTTCTCTTTGGCCTAGCAATTGCTCTTTGAAGTTCACATAGGTAATAAAGGAAGTGAAGCTCATGGCAGTTCAAGAGTATACGAATCCACCAGTCCATACAGAACTGCGTGGTTACTTGGAGCTCCTTGTCGGGAAACTTGCCTCTAAAATACCCAGACCCTCTTGGGCCTATGTCAAGACCTACCCAGCAGGCAGATGCCTTGAAATGTCCTTGATGTAGAGTTGAAAACAGGTCCTGACGTTGAAATGCGCATTACCAACTACTAAATCTAAATTAGTTTTCTGACATGAAAAAGTAGTGATATTTTGACCAGAAATCATGGTGATTTTTGGTTGAGAAACTGACACTGACACAATTTCAACACTATTTCAAAGCTGGATTTCTGACTGGAAAAAGTAGTGATACTTCACAAAAAACTCACCACTAAATTAAGTTTTCGACATGAAATCTTAGTCATGTTATTGAACAGAAAACAGGTTGAATGTTGGGAAATGAATGACTGGTGATCATTGATTGAAAATTCTTTTTCTAGATGGTGATATAGAGATTAAGTCTAACTTTTTGAAAGAACTATTATTGCCATTGTTTTGAATTTGTAGGTATTTGTAAAGCAAAACTAGTTTTTAAAGATTTTTTTTAAAGATGATAAAGATTATGTGTGCATGTCCTTGTACATTTTTATCCATTCTCCTTAGTAATTAACTGATGCATCCAAATATAATTTTTTTTAAATTTATAATTATATTTTGATTAATGCAATTCCTGATAATTAAAAATAAACATTTTGAAGTCAAACTTATCTTAACTTTTTTTCTTTTAACTTCCTCTATTCTGCATTAGTTAAGATGTGTTTATGTCTGTTTTTGACTGCAGAATGCCACCTTACTGTATACAAACTGACCTGATGCATTTAGTTAACAAGAGGAGAGTGCCCGTAAACGGGCACTGTGTCAGCTGACTGAATGTTTTTGATTTGTGATGGTGATAATGAGAGGAAAGCATAATTATCAGGGAAAGGGCTGTACAGAAATACAGTAAATGGTAACTGAACACATGTTCGAAAGATATTCCGAAGCTGACAGAAGAAAACGACAAAAAAGTTGTGCCCTGCAAATGGTATTATGAAATAAAGTAACAAGGTAATTGTTCAAGGGTAAAAAGTAGGTTAAAAATATTTAAAGAAATACTATAAATGCAATATCCTCGTTCCACCATGAAGAAGGGGTCCAAAGGTCAAATCTGACCATACCAAAAGATTCCCAGCCAAAGAATTTAGGATGGTTTACCATCCCAAACCTCTCGGACCAATAATAAGTGAGTTATAGGCACTTTTTAAGTTTGGCTCTCCTTGTTTGACCTTGAAGGAGGGGGTCCAAGGTCAAATCCGACCACACAAAAAAATTCCCAGCCCATGATTTCCTGTAGCTTGTTTACCATCCCAAACTTGTAGGACCAATAATAAGCGAGTTCTAAGCAATTGTAAGTTTGGCTATCCTCAACTGCCCTTGAAGGAGGGGTCCCAGGTCAAATCTGACCACACCAAAAGAATCCCAGCCCATGATTTCCTATATGTTGGTTTACCATCCCAAACCTCCAAGACCAATAATACGCGAGTTATAAGCACTTTAAGTTTGGCTATCTTCGTTTGACCTGGAAGGAGGGGGTCCAAGGTCAAATCCGACCACACAAAAAAATTCCCAGCCCATGATTTCCTGTAGCTTGTTTATCATCCCAAACTTGTAGGACCAATAATAAGCGAGTTCTAAGCAATTGTAAGTTTGGCTATCCTCAACTGCCCTTGAAGGAGGGGTCCCAGGTCAAATCCGACCACACCAAAAGATTCCCAGCCCATGATTTTCTATAGGTTGGTTTTCCATTCGAAACCTCTAGGACCAATAATAAGTGAGTTATAAGCACTTTTAAGTTTGGCTATCCTCATTTGACCTTGAAGGAGGGGTCCAAGGTGAAATCCGACCACACCAAAAAATTCCCAGCTCATGATTTTCTATAGGTTGGTTTTCATTCCAACCTCTGGGACCAATAATAAGCGAGTTATAAGCACTTTTATGTTTGGCTATCCTCATTTGACCTTGAAGGAGGGTTCCAAGGTCAAATCGGACCATATTAACAGATTCCCAGCCCATGATTTCCTACAGGTTGGATACAATGATTTACTCAACAGTGAGAACCTGAAAGAAGCTATTGCTCAGCTATCCCATGACATAGAGGTCTGCAATTTCACTATGTTATAGCTGACCAAAACGTCTGTGAATAACATATTTAACAAAATACTCTAAATGTAATAATTTTCAAGTTACAACTGATTTACTCAAGAGTGAGAACCTCAAAGTAACTATTACTCAGCTATGCAATGAGCTACATGTCTGAATTTTTGCTCTGTTATAGCTGACCTAAAAGTAGCTGAACAACATATTTAAGCAAAATACTGTAAATGCAATAGTTTTCAAGTTACAACTGATTTACTCAATAGTGAGAACCAGAAAATAGCTATTGCTCCGCTATGCCATGAGCTATAGGTCTGTAATTTCACTATGTTATAGCTAACCCAAAAGTAGGTGAACAATATATTTTAACAAAATACTCCAAATGCAATATTTTTCAAGTTATAGCTGATTTACTCAACAGTCAGTGCCCGAGAACAGCTATTGCTCAGTTGTGCCATGAGCTACAGGTCTGTAATTTCACTATGTTATAGCTGACCCAAAAGTAGCTGAATAACATATTTGCACAAATTTCTGTAAAGGCAATAGTTTTCCAATTACAACTGATTTACTCAACAGTGAGAACTTTAAAGTAGCTATTACTCAGCTATGCAATGAGCCACAGGTCTGGAACTTCACTATGTTATAGCTGACCCCAAAATAGGTGAATAACATACTGAAACAAAATACTCTGAATGCAATAGTTTTCAAGTTATAAGTGATTTACTCAACAGTGATAGCCTAAAAGTAGCTATTACTCAGCTATGCCATGAGCTACAGGTCTGAAATTTTACTATGTTATAGCTGACCCAAAAGTAGCTGAATAACATATTTATACTAAATTCTCTAAATGCAATAGTTTTCAAATTACAAGTGATTTACTCAACATTGAGAACTTCAAAGTAGCTATTACTCAGCTATGCAATGAGTCACGGGTCTGGAACTTCACTATGTTATAGCTGACCCCAAAATAGGTGAATAACATATTGAAACAAAATACTCTAAATGCAATAATTTCCAAGTTATAAGCGATTTACTCAACAGTGATAACCTAAAAGTAGCTATTACTCAGCTATGCCATGAGCTACAGGTCTGAAATTTTACTATGTTATAGCTGACCCAAAAGTAGGTGAACAACATATTTAAGCAAAATACTGTAAATGCAATAGTTTTCAAGTTACAACTGATTTACTCAATAGGGATGACCTAAAAGTAGCTATTACTCAGCTATGCCATGAGCTACAGGTCTGAAATTTTACTATGTTATAGTTGACCCAAAAGTAGCTGAATAACATATTTATACTAAATTCTCTAAATGCAATAGTTTTCCAATTACAACTGATTTACTCAATAGTGAGAACCTCAAAGTAGTTATTACTCAGCTATGCAATGAGCTACAGGTCTGAAATTTCACTATGTTATAGCTGACCCAAAAGTAGGTGAACAACATATTAAAGCAAAATACTGTAAATGCAATAGTTTTCAAGTTACAACTGATTTACTCAATAGTGATGACCTAAAAGTAGCTATTACTCAGCTATGCCATGAGCTACAGGTCTGAAATTTTACTATGTTATAGCTGACCCAAAAGTAGGTGAACAACATATTTAAGCAAAATACTGTAAATGCAATAGTTTTCAAGTTACAACTGATTTACTCAATAGTGATGACCTAAAAGTAGCTATTACTCAGCTATGCCATGAGCTACAGGTCTGTAATTTCACTATGTTATAGCTGACCCAAAAGTAGCTGAATAACATATTTATACGAAATTCTCTAAATGCAATAGTTTTCCAATTACAACTGATTTACTCAATAGTGAGAACTTCAAAGTAGCTATTACTCAGCTATGCAAGGAGCCACAGATCTGAAACTTCACTATGTTATAGCTGATCCCAAAATAGGTGAATAACATATTGAAACAAAATACTCTAAATGCAATAGTTTCCAAGTTATAAGCGATTTACTCAACAGTGATAACCTAAAAGTAGCTATTACTCAGCTATGCAATGAGTCACGGGTCTGGAACTTCACTATGTTATAGCTGACCCCAAAATAGGTGAATAACATATTGAAACAAAATACTCTAAATGCAATAATTTCCAAGTTATAAGCGATTTACTCAACAGTGATAACCTAAAAGTAGCTATTACTCAGCTATGCCATGAGCTACACGTCTGAAATTTTACTATGTTATAGCTGACCCAAAAGTAGGTGAACAACATATTTAAGCAAAATACTGTAAATGCAATAGTTTTCAAGTTACAACTGATTTACTCAATAGTGATGACCTAAAAGTAGCTATTACTCAGCTATGCCATGAGCTACAGGTCTGAAATTTTACTATGTTATAGCTGACCCAAAAGTAGGTGAACAACATATTTAAGCAAAATACTGTAAATGCAATAGTTTTCAAGTTACAACTGATTTACTCAATAGTGATGATCTAAAAGTAGCTATTACTCAGCTATGCCATGAGCTACAGGTCTGAAATTTTACTATGTTATAGTTGACCCAAAAGTAGCTGAATAACATATTTATACTAAATTCTCTAAATGCAATAGTTTTCCAACTACAACTGATTTACTCAACAGTGATAACCTAAAAGTAGCTATTACTCAGCTATGCCATGAGCTACACGTCTGAAATTTTACTATGTTATAGCTGACCCAAAAGTAGGTGAACAACATATTTAAGCAAAATACTGTAAATGCAATAGTTTTCAAGTTAGAACTGATTTACTCAATAGTGATGACCTAAAAGTAGCTATTACTCAGCTATGCCATGAGCTACAGGTCTGGAATTAAACTATGTTATAGCTGACCCAAAAGTAGCTGAATAACATATTTATACGAAATTCTCTAAATGCAATAGTTTTCCAATTACAACTGATTTACTCAATAGTGAGAACTTCAAAGTAGCTATTACTCAGCTATGCAAGGAGCCACAGATCTGAAACTTCACTATGTTATAGCTGATCCCAAAATAGGTGAATAACATATTGAAACAAAATACTCTAAATGCAATAGTTTCCAAGTTATAAGCGATTTACTCAACAGTGATAACCTAAAAGTAGCTATTACTCAGCTATGCAATGAGTCACGGGTCTGGAACTTCACTATGTTATAGCTGACCCCAAAATAGGTGAATAACATATTGAAACAAAATACTCTAAATGCAATAATTTCCAAGTTATAAGCGATTTACTCAACAGTGATAACCTAAAAGTAGCTATTACTCAGCTATGCCATGAGCTACACGTCTGAAATTTTACTATGTTATAGCTGACCCAAAAGTAGGTGAACAACATATTTAAGCAAAATACTGTAAATGCAATAGTTTTCAAGTTACAACTGATTTACTCAATAGTGATGATCTAAAAGTAGCTATTACTCAGCTATGCCATGAGCTACAGGTCTGAAATTTTACTATGTTATAGCTGACCCAAAAGTAGGTGAACAACATATTTAAGCAAAATACTGTAAATGCAATAGTTTTCAAGTTACAACTGATTTACTCAATAGTGATGATCTAAAAGTAGCTATTACTCAGCTATGCCATGAGCTACAGGTCTGAAATTTTACTATGTTATAGCTGACCCAAAAGTAGGTGAACAACATATTTAAGCAAAATACTGTAAATGCAATAGTTTTCAAGTTACAACTGATTTACTCAATAGTGATGACCTAAAAGTAGCTATTACTCAGCTATGCCATGAGCTACAGGTCTGAAATTTTACTATGTTATAGTTGACCCAAAAGTAGCTGAATAACATATTTATACTAAATTCTCTAAATGCAATAATTTTCCAATTACAACTGATTTACTCAATAGTGAGAACCTCAAAGTAGTTATTACTCAGCTATGCAATGAGCTACAGGTCTGAAATTTCACTATGTTATAGCTGACCCAAAAGTAGGTGAACAACATATTAAAGCAAAATACTGTAAATGCAATAGTTTTCAAGTTACAACTGATTTACTCAATAGTGATGACCTAAAAGTAGCTATTACTCAGCTATGCCATGAGCTACAGGTCTGAAATTTTACTATGTTATAGCTGACCCAAAAGTAGGTGAACAACATATTTAAGCAAAATACTGTAAATGCAATAGTTTTCAAGTTACAACTGATTTACTCAATAGTGATGACCTAAAAGTAGCTATTACTCAGCTATGCCATGAGCTACAGGTCTGAAATTTTACTATGTTATAGCTGACCCAAAAGTAGCTGAATAACATATTTATACGAAATTCTCTAAATGCAATAGTTTTCCAATTACAACTGATTTACTCAATAGTGAGAACTTCAAAGTAGCTATTACTCAGCTATGCAATGAGCCACAGATCTGAAACTTCACTATGTTATAGCTGATCCCAAAATAGGTGAATAACATATTGAAACAAAATACTCTAAATGCAATAGTTTCCAAGTTATAAGCGATTTACTCAACAGTGATAACCTAAAAGTAGCTATTACTCAGCTATGCCATGAGCTACAGGTCTGAAATTTTACTATGTTATAGCAGACCCAAAAGTAGCTGAATAACATATTTATACAAAATTCTCTAAATGCAATAGTTTTGAAGTTATAAGCAATTTACTCAACAGTGATAACCTAAAAGTAGCTATTACTCAGCTATGCCATGAGCTACAGGTCTAAAATTTTACTATGTTATAGCTGACCCAAAAGTAGCTGAATAACATATTTATACGAAATTCTCTAAATGCAATAGTTTTTAAGTTACAAGTGATTCTACTCATGATGGAAGTTACTGAAAAGCCCAAAAGTAGCTATTACTCACTTAGCTATTGAGACAGACACCCAACTTACTCACCATATTGTAGCTATGAAAAAAGTAGCTGAATAACATATTTTAACAAAATGCTCTAGATGCAACAGTTTTCAAGTTATAAATGATTTTGTGCATGATTTCATGAATGTTAATGCATTAAAAATTATTAAAAAAATTTATTAAAAAAAAAGTAAGAGAGATCCAGGTCTCATACTCACACAAGAGAATCTACCTCTGGCCTAGTACATATATGCAAGATATGAGAGAAATCCCTGCAATAGTCACTGAGAAAATTGTGATAAAAAGTTGAAATTTTCACACTTTTGGTGGGGGTACCCCCCTTGTAATGTCTCTAGCAAACAGACGAACAGACAGATTTGCATGCCTTGAACAATTTTTCATCCTCGATAGATAAGGTATCTTTTAAAAAAAACAGCACGTCTCTAGGCCTTGTAGTTTTGGAGGAGAAGTTGTTCACGCGGACGCGTACGCGTACGCCCACGCCGCAGAGTGACGACATAATGCCAGCTGACTGACAAGTCAGCTGACATAAAAATGGAATATTGAATGCAAAATGTAAAAAAATAATTCTGAACGAAATTAAATCATACAGTTTTTTCCTTTTGTCCATCAGACATAAAATACTTGTTACCTCACTTTATTTCAGTCTTTCCTATTTGGGGCTGCTTGGGAGGAGTGCTTGCCTATCTATTAGTTTTAGATAATAGCATTAGGGTGTTATCTGCAAACTGTCAAGGTTTACAAAACCAACAAAAGCGAGTTGATGTTTTACATTGTGTTAAAGAAATGAATTCAAATATAATTTGTCTCCAAGACACGCACTGGACCAAAGCAGGCATTTCTAGTATAAAAGCAATTTGGGGAAACGTGTTATATTCAAAAGGTCAAATGCGTGCGGTGTTGCGATTCTGATTAAAGACAATTTTGAATATGAGGTGTTAGCATCAAACTTTGATCTTGAAACTATATTTGCCTTAAATTAATGCTTTGATATTTAACTTAGTAACCATATATGCACCCAATAACGATAGCCCAGAATTTTTCACTGAAATTCACAATGTTGTGCAAAATAACGAATCGGATTACAACATAATTTGTGGTGACTATAATTTGATCCTGGATCCAGTTATAGATAACAACAACTACAAACATGTGAACAATCCAAAGGCAAGATCCACTGTATTAAACATGATAAATGATCTAAGTTTGGCCGACATTTATTAACAATTATACCCCACCTGTCAAAGATACACATGGAGAAAAAGGAACCCATTAAAACAAGCGAGGCTAATTTTTTTCTTGGTTACTGATACAATGGCCGATTTAATTAAAACATGTGACATTAAACCTGGATATCGGTCAGACCATTCGATTATAACCATGGACATCATTTTGACCAATTTCAACCATGGGAAAGGTACCTGGAAGTTCAATAACAGCTTGTTACAAAATCAGGATTACTTAAATGTAGTAAATAAAATAATTCAAGAGGAACTGATGAAATATGCAGTTCCTGTTTATTCCATACAACATATCAAGGAAAACCCGGATAGGTTATCCCTTATCTTAGATGATGAAATGTTTTTAGAAGTATTAGGGGAGTAAGGGGAGAAACAATCAAATTTTCTTCACACTTGAAAAAGGAAATTGATAAACATGAAAAACAATTATTAAAAGATATTGAAACACTTGAATCTGATAATGATTTGTTGACTGCAAATCTGCAATTGCTTCTGGATAAAAAAAGAATAACGGGTAATCCGTGAAAACAAAATAAAAGGGCAACAAGTTAGAAGTAAAGTTTAGATTTATTTGTTGTTTTACGTCGCGTTCAACAGCCAGGGTCATATTGCGGCGGGTAGTTTACAGGTGGAGGAAACCAGTGCATACTGCACTGTAAACCACCAGGCATCGGCAAATAACTACCAATTTTCCAATATGAAGCGCCCGGCCCGAGATTTGAACCGTTGGTCTCAGAGGTTGGGGGCAAGAACACTAACCACTACACCACCGAGCCCCCTAGTTAGAAGTAAATTACAATGGTTAAAAGAAGGTAAAAAACCAACCAGGTATTTTTGTAATTTAGAAAACAAATATTTTGTTGAAAAAACAGTAAAAAAACTACAAAAAGGGTCAACTTCTGACAGAGCAAAAAGAAATACTAAGAACTATAATAAATTATTATGCATCTTTATTTCAGAATAGAGACAATGTGCTTGATGAAGTTAATTTACAAAAGGTTTTACATAACATTAAAATAAACAAAGTTTCCGATTCATCTTTGGAGAATACGATCAATGTAGATGAGTTGGGCAAAGTTTTAAAATCCATGAAGAACAACAAATCACCAGGTATTGATGGTATTACAGCAGATTTTTTGAAGGTTTTTTTGGAGACAGTTAAAAATCTTTATTTGTTAAGCATTAAATTCTTGTTTCACCAAATGTCAGTAGTCAACCTCATTATGCCAGGGTATAATAATATGTATACCAAAATGTAAAAAAGACAGAAGCTTAATGAATTACTGGAGGCCTATTACCTTATTAAACATAATCTATAAACTGGCATCAGGGGTTATTGCTCAAAGATTGAAAAAAAACCCTCCCAATGATCATTTCAAAAACACAAACTGGCTTTATTAGCGGAAGAATGATCAGTGACAATACTAGACGATATAATGCATATTGCAGAATCAAAAAATCTTACTGGCCTCCTTATGCTTGTCGATTTTGAAAAATCTTTTGATTCGATCTCATGGAAATTTATCTATAAAACACTTCAGCTCTTTGGATACAGTAGTAATTTTATTCGCTGGATACAACTTTTCAACACAGATATTAAATCATATGTCCTGCAATGTGGATACCTCTCAGAGTTTATTCCTATTGGAAGAGGATGCCGGCAAGAGGATCCTATTTCTCCATATTTGTTCTTAATTGTTGCAGAAATTCTTGCCTTACTAATAAAAATAAATCCAGAAATAATAGGAATAACAATTAAGGGAAAAGAATTCAAACTAACACAGTTTGCAGATGACACCACCTTGCTTTTAGATGGGAGTGAGCGCTCCTTGTAGTCAGCCTTAAATAATTTAGAAATATTTGGCACCTTCTCTGGTTTAAAAATTAACAAGGACAAAACAAACATTGTTTGGATAGGCAAAAAAAGAAATTCCAAAATTAAGCTGTCCATTGCACAAAATCTTGACTGATATACTTCAGAATTCACTCTTTTAGGAATCGACTTCTCAACAAATCTAGATCTCTTCCGGAAATAAATTATTTAAAAGCTATAACAAAGATAAAATCATTTCTTAAGCAATGGCAGTATAGAAACCTGATACCCATTGGGAAAATATCATTGATAAAGTCAACTATTTTGTTGAAATTTCTTTATTTGTTCACAAGTATACCAACAAAAAAACTGTATTTGGATCAAATCAATGAAATTGTCTACAACTTTTTGTGGGACAAAAAGCCGGACAAAATTAAAAGAAAAGTTATATGTGCCTCTACACCTGAATATTTTAAAGAGATCAGAAAAAGGTTGTAAAGATTTCTATTTGGCCTTTATGAATAATGAGCAATGTACACCTAACTATGTAGTAAAATGGCACATTCTCATACAGAATCCAGAGGGGCCACGGTGGCAGAGTGGTAACACACTCGCCTCCCACCTCTGAGGCCGGGGTTCAATTCCTGGCACGACCTCAAGTGGGAAAGCAGGTAGTAGTTGCATGCCGTTTACAGTACAGAACCCTAACGAACTGTATGTACTGGTTTCCTCTGCCCTTCCAACTACCCATCGTGATATGACCTATACAGTGTTCAAAGCGACGTAAAACCACAAATAAATAAATAAACATACAGAATCCAGATATGACAACTGGAGAAAGGTTTTTGCTGCATGTTTTAAATTTATACAGGAAAACAAATATAGTTGGTTTCAGTATAGAATTATTTTTAGTATTTTGGGAACAAGAGAGTATCTATCCAAAATTAAACTAGAGGATCGCTAGTGAAGCAAAGCGATTGTTTTTGCATGGCATGGCAAAAACAAAGCGTCCCAAAAGAAAGATGGTGTTGGCTGCTTATAATAGAAAGAAGATCTTGCCTAGATACCCTGTCAATCTAAAATTATATCGAAAAAAATTGGAAAATTTAAAATGGTTTAGGAGTTACAAGCAATTTTAAGCTTTACCATTTTTGTCAAAAATTCGACAATTTAAAATGACTGCCATTTTTGGAAAGATGAAAAATTTTTGAGAATTGAGCAGAGTATCTATCTTGCATATATACCCTGTGATCCAAAAATTTCGCCGAAATCGCTCTATCTCGCACAGTTTAGGAGATACAAGCAATTTTAAGTTTTACCATTTTTGTCAAAAATTCGAAAATTCAAAATGGCCGCCATTTTTGGACAGAGGAAAATTTTTTAATACTAGACGATATAATGCAAATCACCAGAGTATCTCGCATATATATCCTGCAGGACAAAAATTTCACCGAAATCGCTCTATCTCGCACGGTTTAGGAGATACAAGCAATTTTAAGTTTGACCATTTTTGTCAAAAATTCAAAATGGCCGCCATTTTTGGAAAGAGGAAGAATTTTAAAAATTGAGCAGAGTATCTTGCATCTATACCCTGCGGGCCAAAAATTTTGCCGAAATCTCTATCTCGCACGGTTCAGGAGATAAAAGCAATTTTAAGTTTTACCATTTTTGTCAAAAATTCAAAATGGCCCCCATTTTTGAAAAGAGGAAGAATTTTTGATAATTGAGCAGAGTATCTTGCATCTATACCCTGTGGGCCAAAAATTTCACCGAAATCACTCTATCTCGCACGGTTTAGGAGGTACAAGCAATTTTAAGTTCTATCATTTTTGCCAGAAATTCGAAAATTAAAAATGGCCGCCATTTTTGGAAAGAGGAAAAATTTTTGAGAATTGAGCAGAGTATCTTGCATATATACCCTCTGAGTCATAAATTTCGCCAAAATCGCTCTATCTCACACAGTTTAGGAGATACAAGCAATTTTAAGTTTTACCATTTTTGTCAGAAATTCGAAAATTAAAAATGGCCGCCATTTTTGGAAAGAGGAAAAATTTTTCATAATTGAGCGGAGTATCTTGCATATATACCCGCCGGGTCAAAAATTTTGCCGAAATCTCTCTATCTCGCACGGTTCAGGAGATAAAAGCAATTTTAAGTTTTACCATTTTTGTCAAAAATTCAAAATGGCCGCCATTTTTGGAAAGAGGAAGAATTTTTGATAATTGAGCAGAGTATCTTGCATCTATACCCTGTGGGCCAAAAATGTCGCCGAAATCACTCTATCTCACACGGTTCAGGAGATACAAGCAATTTTAAGTTTTACCATTTTTGTGAAAAATTCGAAAACTCAAAATGGCCGCCACTTTTAGACAGAGGAAAAATTTTTGAAAAATGGCCACAGTATATATCTGCGGGCCAAAAATTTCACCGAAATCACTCTATCTTGCATGGTTTAGGAGGTACAAGCAATTTTAAGTTCTACCATTTTTGTCAGAAATTCGAAAATTAAAAATGGCCGCCATTTTTGGAAAGAGAAAAAATATTTGAGAATTGAGCAGAGTATCTTGCATATATACCCTCTGAGTCATAAATTTCGCCGAAATCGCTCTATCTCACACAGTTTAGGAGATACAAGCAATTTTAAGTTTTACCATTTTTGTCAGAAATTCGAAAATTCAAAATGGCCGCCATTTTTGGAAAGAGGAAAAATTTTTCATAATTGAGCGGAGTATCTTGCATATATACCCGCCGGGTCAAAAATTTCGCCGAAATCGCTCTATCTTGTATGGTTTAGGAGATACAAGGAATTTTAAGTTTTTACCATTTTTGTCAAAAATTCGAAAATTCAAAATGGACGCCATTTTTGGAAAGAGGCGAATTCCTCCCATATGCAAACAATTAAAAATTAATTAACTGATTGTGACAAATGTTATTTTTGCAAAACAGAATCTGAAAGTGTATCTCATATATTTTGTAAATGTCCTCATGTTCAACAACTTTTGCATAATTTAAAAGAGTGGATCTCTAATATTCTTGATATTCATATTGATTTTAATAAAACTGCAATGATATTGGGCTATACAGAATCAAATGGAAACTTTTGGCCTGTCAATTTTTTGTTGATAATCACTCGTTACTACATTTTTAGTTGCTCAAGGAAAAAAAAATACAACTAAATATTTTTGACCTGCAAAAAGAAATCAAATGCAAATATGTAGAACAGGGTCACTTAGCTGAAATCAATTTCTCCACAGAAAAATTTAACAAAATTTGTCATACCTGGAAAAACCTATTTGTTGATATTTTAGAGGATTGATATTCTGTCTGATACATAAATGTAAAAAGCAGTGTTTTAAGAAAAATTATGATTGACCACTGAATGTTAACAGTATACCAAGCAGTTAATATAACAATTAATAATAATAAAAATGTATATTGATCTATTTTATAACTGTATGTTAAAATTTGGCCTCTTTATGGTCTTAGATTTATTGATATGTATATAATTAATTTTTTTATCAGATGACAAAATGTAAATATTCTGATATTATCAAAATAATATCAGAATAGTGAATGTTAATAATATTTTAAGCATTTGTTCAAATTTTTTGTCTAAAAGTTTGGTCTTAACTTTCAATTGAAATTAATCATTGTACATGTGCACTTCTTGTGAAAATATTGTTAAATTGTACAAGTCAAAAAGAAATAAAAATATAAAAAAAGAAAACTTAGTAATTAGAATTTGTTTCACAAAATTCTCTCATACACAAAAAACTAGCTTTCAGTTTACAAGTTTACAAGAAAACTTCTCTACACAGAGAACCTAAGCTATAACATTTTATCACACAACAGTGAGGTTGGGGGGTTGCTGGTTTTTCTTATCTGTACCCTGCTAAACAGAACATTCGACCTGTGACTAAAGTAATTAGATAACACAGCAGGGATGGAGGTGGGGGTTTACCCTTGCTCAATTGCATGCATGGTGTTTACTGCTTTAAGTCTGTTTTTTTGTGGTCAGCACTGACAACTAATTAAGGTGGGGAGTAATGGGTGGAGTTCTTCAAATGTGGCTTTTCTTGTGTTTTTTTTCTCAGTTTATATGACAAAGTTGTATGAGACACAAGCATCTGAACTGAAGATTGTGGCTTTGCTACATGATTATAGCTTCTTTATAATTACAATATAATTATAGCCAACTTAAAAAACATTTGAAAGAAACTGATTGGATAAAATACTGAATATACAAATAATAACACTATTGTTTCTTTTCACAAAGAAAAAAAAATATTTTAAAATTTCACAAAAAGAATTTCAATTGAAGACATTGAATAATACTGGTCCTATTAAAACATAAAAATGGATATCTATAGTTGGATAATATGGATTTACATATCTTGAGCAATTATAATTATATTTGATGCAAAATTATGTATCATTACAATGTCATCAGAAATAGAATATGGAATATACAATGATTCATGAATACATGTCATCTTGGAAAGAATTAATTACTTTGAAGTTGTATCCAAAATGTAAAATATGCATATGGATAGTTATTGTATAATATTATTAAGAAGCTATAATTATGACACACAAGCTACAATGAGTTAAATAAAGAAGACAATGTAAATAACCTGATTTTACCCATTGAATTCAACCCTATTTCATGCATTGGATCCAACCAAAACCTGTTTGCAAAATCTACATGTATTTCAACCTGATTTCACCCATTGAATTCAACCAGATTTCAACAGTTGGTTTCAACATGATTTCACCAGTTGGATCCAACCAAAAACAGTTTGCAAAATCTACACGTATTTCAACCTGATTTCACCCATTGAATTCAACCAGATTTCAACAGTTGGTTTCAACATGATTTCACCGGTTGGATCCAACCAAAAACGGTTTGCAAAATCTACACGTATTTCAACCTGATTTCACCCATTGAATTCAACCAGATTTCAACAGTTGGTTTCAACATGATTTCACCAGTTGGATCCAACCAAAAACGGTTTGCAAAATCTACACGTATTTCAACCTGATTTCACCCATTGAATTCAACCAGATTTCAACAGTTGGTTTCAACATGATTTCACCAGTTGGATCCAACCAAAAACGGTTTGCAAAATCTACATGTATTTCAACCTGATTTCACCCATTGAATTCAACCAGATTTCAACAGTTGGTTTCAACATGATTTCACCGGTTGGATCCAACTAAAAACAGTTTGCAAAATCTACACGTATTTCAACCTGATTTCACCCATTGAATTCAACCAGATTTCAACAGTTGGTTTCAACATGATTTCACCGGTTGGATCCAACTAAAACAGTTTGCAAAATCTACATGTACTTCAACCAGATTTCACCGTTGGATTCAACCTGATTTCAAAGTTGCGTGCCTGCTGGGTAGGTTGGTTGATAAAATTGAACAATTCAGAACTTATTCCTCAGTAGGAATTCAATTTTGTGGGATATCTTCTTGACCTATCTCAAGTCCTGCTCAAGCCCGCTCAAAAGATGGCAAGCTCTGACCAAAAAAAACCAGACCCTGTTAGATAATCAGACTTACATGGTGTGACAGTTTGTGTCCCTAATAAGTCTCCTAGCAGCCACAGAATAGCAAGTGATATCAGGGTGTCTCCACATGAGACCCATTCAGTGGCACCTGAAAACCAATAACATGTGCTGGAGTCCCTTGAAAAGACCGTACCAGTACCCTGATCACTCCACACTCATCACAAATGGTGCTTAAATAAGGACAATGTCCTTCGTGGACAGCCTCTGCATCCCCTTCCACACACTCTACAGCTATTTACAGACACATCAAACACAGGGTGGGATGCTCACTCCAGGGACTGCATAAGGCCTCAACAGTTCTGTCATACATAAACAGGGAGAGGGTATGAGATTAGGTTCTCAGTGCCCTACTCTGGAGACTGCTCTATTGCTGCAACCTCAGAAGATAATACTGAGGGCCAGGCACATCCCGGGTCATGTAAAACTTGAAATGAAAACTTGATTAAACTCCTGGACATCGAGACAGACAAAAGGGATGCAGGGGTGTCCCTGCATGGAAGATGTCCTGGTCCTTTATCAATTGATCAAGCCTCCACGTGAACCTCTCAGAAAACCTTGTCTTAAGCACTTAACATTTAAAACTGTGTAGAAATTGCTGAGTACATGATCTGCCCACTGGAAATATAAGTCCACCAAAACCCAGCAATTATTTAACAACCCGTCACATTTTCTGGGCTGAGAACATTTCCAGCATACCCAGACTTTCCCAGTAAAATTAATCCACTTATTCTCAGTTAAATGGGACAATTAGAGGCCAAATTGTGGCACAGCAGTGATGGTGATAAAATCCGTTCTTATAATCTCTATTTGGTAACAGAACATGTAAAACATCTTGCCACAAAATTTTTCATATCTGTCTTTTACAAATTTTTCATGGTGCCATTTTGTATACATGCTGTCAAATTTTTAAAAACTTGCATTGTGAATTATATTACTTCATACTGGCTTTCTGATTGTTGCAGTAAAAATATATATATAAATGAAATAATACTCTGCATTTAATTCTGAACTGTAGTAAACTTAACAAAACATAGTAAAGCAAATAAAATATCACTAATCTGATTTAATATATTTTCTGTAGAAATACTGTATGGATGAAAAAAATCTGTAAAACACAATGAAGTTACTAAAGTAACTTTATGTGAATGTCCATTACAATGTGACTGCTTTAATGGTTTTCTTAAAAGTTATGTAAAAATAAAATATAGAAATTAACAGATTTTTAAAAACATATTGGACAAGAAACCAACAGTGACAATACCTTATTTTAATGATTTCTATGATTGGTAACCTAATTCGCATAAAGTAAGGAAGCAAGTAGAACAAGGTAAAGACTGTTAAATATAACATTGTAAAACTACCTCTAGATTCTTAAAGTGTCAATGAACTGTGTGTAAACTCTTTTTAAGCTATAAGTGCATCTTTTAGTGTATTATCTTCAAGAATTGACAACAGGATAAAATGAACATGAATGCTAAATAAGAATGCTTATTTATCAGACTTTTGCAGTAATTACAGAAATGTTTGTTAATTTACATTGTTGAAGGGGGTTATTTTCATAACATAATGTCACACATGACATTATTTAACTTATGTTTAGATTACATTTAATTTGAAGTTGTTATAACAACAAGCAAATGTCCATGAAATGGTAATGTAATTCACTTACTTTGTTTGCCAATGCCAGCACTTTTGCCAAATTATGTTCTTAGATATTAACAACAGTGCCTTACTATTCTATGGAGATGTAGAACACAAACAGTATAAATGTATACATGAAAAAAGCAAATACCAATATCTGTATAATCATTACTAAACTTGAAAAGTCAAAGTGCATAGTTAAGAAGGTGTGGACTGACTAACTGTACATAATATGGCCTTACCCTCTACCCAAATTGCATCCCTGTTTCCTGTCCATTTGAATGAACATCCACTCTCTGAACTGACATTTTTGCAAACTACTAATTTTGGTGAAATTTTACACTAATTTTGGTGAAATTTCATAAGCCGTTGTTTTGAGCTGCTACAAATCGATTTCTGAGAATGGTAGATGCAATCGATTTTGACTAGTCTTTATTGTACTTACCATTACTTTGTAAATTATATATTGTAATGTGTCTGGGGTAGATCTTTTTTTTCTCTTTTGAATTTAACTAATTCATGATTACAGGAACATATAAAGTTTATCCAAGTTACAGAATAGGTTTTTCTGGTTATTTTTCACCAAACAGTTTTTAAAATGTTGTCTTACAGCCAGGCAGAGGTGCACTTTCCCCACTAAGCTGTATAAATACTTGAGACCCAAATAAGGGTCACCACTAAGTAAAGCATTCCTGTAATGCAGGACTTTCAGAGGGGGGTATTTTAACTCTGCACTCACTTTATTGATTTTCTAGGCTGAACATTCTTTGAATGTGTGTGTGTTCAGTAAATCTCGATCTTTTGGTGGGTTTGTTTCAGTACACACACTTATGTAGAGTCAGGGGCCAATTTCACTAAAGGACTTAAACTAAGCCACTTTATTGGCTAAGTCAGGGACTTAAATCTAAGACTTTGGTCTTAGCTAGGTCTGGGACTTAAAATGGATTTCACAAAGATGACTTAGCTAAGTCCAAGCTTATCAAATAACCACAGTGGTTTTCTGTGTCATGTGACCTTTTATATCTATTCAAAATATAATATTGGTGCCATATATCCTTCATTTGATGTATTTTATCTAAGAATAAGGGCTGTTTTGAAATGGAAAACCTTGTTCCCACATATAAACTTCCCCAAGACTACTTAAGTGAGGTGTTCTGTGTAATTATACCTTATTTACAGCCATTTCAAATGTTGAAGTGGAGAAAAGTTTATGGCAGCCATATTTAAGTCCTCTTTACAAAATTTAAGCCCACTACCTCGCAGACTTAAAGTTAAGTCCACTGACTTAGCAATTTCATGGACTTAGCTGCTTTGTGAAATCTGCTAAGTCTAAGACCACAGACTTAGCACTTTTTTGACAAAATTTAAGACCAAAGTCTTAGATTTAAGCCTAAATCTGGACTTAAGTCCCTTTGTGAAATCGGCCCCTGGAATGTATTCTGGGGATAGTTTAGTATAAAACTGAATGTCTTTATTATGTCTCAAAAGTTATTTACACATATGTATAAAATTGTACTTACATATTCTTGATGTATTGGGACATGTTTCATAATCTATGGTAATGCAATTTTACTATATTTTGGGGAGAAACTTTGTGCAAATAATTACTCTGAATGTCAGAGTAGAGTCAGAGTATGTCAGAGTAGGCTCAGCCAATCAAATGGCTTCTAGGCATTGTGGGTTTAGCTGAGAACTCCAGTGTGTAAACATCTCTCCTGAGAATTTACCAGCACATTAGTTCACTCCAATCTGATAATTCCACACTTATCCACTGAGGTAATCTACAACCACAACTTGCAAGAAAGCTATCACCCCTCTATTCTTTGTTTACATATTATAATTGGCAGATGAGATTTTCCATATTTGGCTCCAAATTACTACATTGTTGTGACAGTTGTCAGATTGATATAAACTTATAGTATCACAGATATCTTATCAGAATACTGTTGGAAATCACTGTAAGTGCCTTTATTATTGTATCCATGCAGTTACTTAATAGGTGATATTAATTATTTTAGAGGGATAATTTTGGTATACTGATATTTATCAGCAGTAATTTTAAGGCCAGACATGTGGTCATTGATAATTAACAAGCACTAAGAGAAACTTGGCACAAACTAAAATACCCCTTTGAGTAGGTCACTCTACAGTTTTTCTGGGTGCCTCATAAATTTGGCTGAGCATGTTAACAGTACCGGAATATCTGTATGAATATCTGAATAGTACAATTCAGTTGGACCATTTAACTCAAGGATTGTTTTTTTTTCTTGTCAGTGTCTAAACTTTACATTGATTCTGCATGGACCGTTATATATATTACACTGTACATAATATTTTACTGAATACTGTGTATCCTATCTGTACAGATATATAATTTCACCATAGCATAGGTTACTGTTTTCTTTTAATAAACTGACTTTGTAGTTATATATTTGGCTCTTTTCACTACTATCTTGACACTTGCTCATACTTCTATTTAAAAATACTCACTAAAGTGGTGGAATCTGCTGAAGAGAAATTACTGTTATATAAGTACTAGCTAGTACCCCTGACCACATAATACCCTTACACTTTGATATTAAGACTTAGACTGTGATCAAGACTGATCAGAATCTGGTTACTGCGATATTGCTTTGAGACAAATCTACTTTGTGACACTCAACCAGATTAAATTTAACTGGTGGCTTCAGAATTGAGACCCCAGTACAGAGATAAAAGCTACAGAGATAAGAGATACAACACTTCGACTGGGCCGTTTCAGTATTTTCTAATGTATCATAAATTGGCTTAAAATGTCCACCATCAAAACACTGACTACAAATGATGGATGTATTTTCTGACACCATCATAGCCTGGTTCTACTGGAACAACAGCATGAAGTTTAAGCATTCCCGGCCCTTTACTGTTTGTATAGGCAACCACACAACAAAACTGGGCCTTCTTCACATTTTGGTTTCAATGCAAAAACATATTTCAATAAACTTTTAACATTTTCAGTGAAACACCCCATTCCTAGTCTTTTGTAAGTATACAGTATTCTTTGGCCTACTGTTTCAAATCTCCCACAGTCCAGCATTGTTTTTGCCTAAAATAAAGTACTGAATCATTAACTCATCAATTCTAGAGATTTTTTATATTAATTATAAAAACTTATAAACATGAGATTTGATGTCAAGTAGATGTAACTGGTACACTCTTATGCTCACATACTTCTGCCATACAATGTGACAATGTACATAAAAATAATCTGTGACATAACAACCTAGTACCTGATAATACAAATGATGAGTGCAACAGAATATAAAATAATATTGTGCCTAACTCTGTCATTTCTTCCATGAGGTCTTCTTCATGCTCCTAGAAATGCTTAACATGATACAATTAACTGCTTGTGGAAAAATTACCCAGTTTGTCAGTACAAGGTAACATAATTCACAGTAATGTAACTCACTGAATTATACTAAATTAGATATAAAATTCAGAGCTTTATGTTGATATTCCTATTATTGTAATATATAACAAGGGTCAACATATGCTTGTGATATATAGTCTTCTTGTCATCCTCACATCTTGAGGAAATTAAAAATGACTGGTAATGTAATTCACATGAGATAATACAGCATTCTACTTTTTGATAAAATAAAAATTGCTTGTATTTGTAGTTTTCTGCTTCAATATTACTTTCACATTATGATAATCAACTTATTCAGGGATTATTTGCATTAAAAAGGTAGACTTTTAGAATTACCAAATGTGAAAAAGTAAGTATTTATAATGGTAACAGAATTCACAATAATATTTTGGACATTTTCAAATTTGGCAAAAACTAATATTTTGGTGATGTCTTTTAAAATAACTTTTGATATTTGCATGGTGGAAATTAACTGAAAGCTAAGTAGTATTGACTTAACCACATTAAAGAGAAAAAAATGTTATTGGAATTTTATTACCCGGGTTTTGGACACTGTGTCTCTGTCAACCAATAAGCCATATTATTGTAGTCTTAGTTATGTATATTTTAATGATATCCACATTCACTGCTTTTTATCACTGAATATGCTGCTAAAATCAAAGATCTGAATCGCTCATAAAGAGTGCCTGTCCACTATGACATCATGTTAAACTCTGTCAGTTGTTTTGCAGTGGGAAAATAGATCATCAGTGATCTAGTGGATAACGAGTTTGGCATTTAATCACAGGCTGTCACTGTATGGGTTCTTCTTCCACAAGTAGCAATGATGTCTCAATATCAACCTAGCAGTTGAATTGGATGTAAAACCCCAACTTTGAACCTTTGTAGCAGGAAAAAGATACAACCATGTTTCTTGTATCGATCATGTCATATTATATTGTCAAAGAGGTTATCAGTCAAAATAAAATTTGTAGAAATATGCACAAGTATACAGGTTTATTAAAATTAAAATATCATTTAATAAAACAAAACCTAGCATTTGCAGGAGTCCCTGGCATTTACGAAGGTATCTCTTCCAAAAACAATAGCTGAAAAGAAGAAGTGACACAGACACCATGGTTTTTTATACATGAACGAGGTAACCCATAGTATGGACTAAAGTGCAGTTCTTTTGTACAGTCTGTCATTTATGTTAGAGGGTCTGTCATCAATGAGATAAGTACAGTTTCAAATAATACCCGACTACTAGTTCCACAGCATATTGGACTGTTTGTAAACAGGCATTCCCAATATAACCTGCTAATTGAGTGTCTCTTGTGTAGGCTAATTATATTCCCAGACAAAAGTCAGGGATATATTGGATTCAGGTCTGTTGCACCGCTGCTGCTGCCACCATAGAAATATCCTTGTGCACATGATAACTCAAAAATGGATTGATATTTTTTTTCAAACTTGGTAAGATGTAAAATGTAAAGAACTTATGGTAACTTACATCTGACGTGGACCTATGGCCACTTAAAGCCCTCTAGATCACAAAGTATCAGGTTAGCCTGGCTAAAATTTAGCCTAAGAACACATTAATATATCCATCTTACATGTGCCAAAATTAAGACTTTATGGTTGAGGATAAAAATATGTTTCAGGCCCATAAAGACCCCAATTTTTTCCTACATTTTTAATATTTTGTCCTATAATTTGGAAGTGGTAATTCTAATGAGTCACAAACTGTACTAGATATAATTTTGTGATAAAATTAAGGCCTGCAGCTTCAATTGTAAGGTCACCTTAAGGTTTTTAAGCCCTGTAGCTTCAAAGCCTCTCATCTTGGTGAAATATCATCTCAGGATATATTAATATGTTCTTACATTTGCCAAAAATCTAGGCCTTTAATAGACATTTAACATGTATACAAGGACCATAAACACCTCATCAAAGTGATGTTTTTATACATTTTTCACATATGTTGCGCTATAAATTAGAAATGATAAATCTGAAAGTATCAAACTGTATTTGATATAACCTTTATTTGTGATCTTTGTCTGTGGAAAGTTTAAGGTCTGCAGTTTTAATTTACCCACAAAGACCAAATTTATAGATTTTTTTGCCACTTTTAAGCCCTGTAGTTGTTAAACTGTGTGGCTAATTGACTTGAAATGTCATCCGGGACTACTTTAATATGTTCTTTTTACATGTGCCAAATACCAAGGCTTTTAAGTATATTTAGCCAGCATATGAGGCCCATAAATATGCCACTCAAGAGGTTTTTTTTGTACTTTTTCATATATTTTCCCTGTAATTTGGAAATGGTAAGTCTGACAAGTCTGAAAATTTATAAGATATAATTTTTATAAGTGATAACAGTGATGTTTGTCTGTGGAAAGTTTGAGGTTTATGTTGTTAATCTTAAAGTCACCTTAAATACCCTAAAATGCCCACACAGACCCAATATGTGGACTTTTTTGCCACTTTTAAGCCCTGTAACTGTCGAACTATGTGGCTGATTGAGCTGAAATCTCATCTTGGAATATATTAATATGTTCTTTTCCAAAAATAAAGGCTTTTAGTAGACACTTTGCTTGTGAATGATGCCTATAAATGCCTCTCCAAGGGTGACATATCCTACAGTTTTTCATGATTTTTCCTTTGTAACTAAACACATGTTCGATGTAACTCCATAATTTGTCATTGACATTAAAATTGGCCCATAAACACCCCACTCAAGTGACCTTACATTTATCACATTTTGCCTGTAAAGTCTCACACTGTGTTGGATGTAACTTCTATATGTGATCTTTAGCTTAGCTTAAATTTTAAGATTATGTTAAGGTCACTAAAAGAGCAAACATTGTGCAAACCAATTTATGAATTTTTTGTCACATTTTCAGCCCTGTAGTTATCAAACTATGTGGCTAATTTACCTGAAATCTCATCTGGAAATATATTAATATGTTCTTTTACATATTCCCAAAATCAATGCTTTAACCTTAATATTTAACTAGTGTATTAGGTCCATAATGCCCCTACAAGGGTGACATATCTCCTACATTTTTTCACATATTTTGCCTTGTATCCAGAAATACATGTTTGCTGTAATTCCATAATTTGTCATTGACATTGACATTTTTAAAGTAATGCCTATCTAATTAAATTTGAATAATATTGATTCTATGGCTATCTTAAGCTTGAATAAATTATGTTTATCGCTCTGCTTGCTGAGTGAACTTTTTAAGATCAAACTGGTTACACATATTAAAGTAGGCCAAAGGGACTTTTTTCAGTGAGCTTTAAGTACCATTATTAATTACACCAACAAACCTCAACAACAAACCTAATAAAAAACCTAATTAATTTTACACAGCTCATGTAGTGATGAACTTATTTCCCTTGATAATCATACATTCATAAATTATAATTTCTAAGTACATTATACAACACTTTCTTATCAGTTTCATCCTTGTGGCTTAATAATTTATGAATCTGGAGATATAATTTGGGCATTCCTCATTGTTAGGTTTCATTTTTTATTGATGATAACATTAACTGAGCTTTTTGGGGGCAAGTGTGTAAAACGGATAGACTAGATGATTTCTGAGTATTTTTATTACCCTTTTTATACATATTAGGGTGTTTGTTAGTTCATACCATTTAAATAGTAGCAGTAGTTCTATTGACATAAGTGTTAGTGTGTGTGTGTGTGGGGGGGGGGGCTTCATTACCTTATTAGCTTGTGCAGTTTGAACTAATTTCAGTCTATTACTTGATAATCACATATTTATAAATTCCCAAATTCCCAAATTTAAGTACATTATATGATTTTCATTCTTGTGGAGTTATATATCTGGAGAAGTAATTTTCACGTTGGACATTCCTTGTAGATATGTTGGATGTTTTACTGCTCATAACGTAAACTGAATTGTTTGGGGATAACTTTTTCAAATACATAGACTGGACCATTGATGATTTCATTTGTGATTTGTTGTTATTATGTTTATTATTATTTTTATTTGTATTGAATTTATTTACACTTTCCCCTTTGTCTTATTAGGTAATGAGGTTCCCCCTCCCGAGGTCCCCTCCCCCCACCCCAGCTGTCTCAGTGACACTAGTAAACAGAAGTATATAATCAGATAAGACACAAATGAACTATGCTCTCCAGTTGGGGATCTTCTGGAGCTGTCTCTTCAGTTATAGCGTCTCACATATTTAATTAGATATGCACAAAGCATACATCAGATTTGTACCATACTTTTTTGGCTGTACACTACACAGATATATGGAATTCATAAAGCACTCATTCTCTTTGTTTAGGCAGTATGCTGGTGTAAAACCTACTATATGTAGCCTTATATAAATTAAAATTCCAATATCTGAGCTGAATGTTTTCTCCAAACTTTAACCTTTATATCTATGTACATTGTGTTGTGGATTGTGTTTAATGCTGTGTTTGCAATGAATTAAGAAGTGATATTGTCAGATCTTACAGTTTGTTCTCATCAAAAATGAAACTGTAGAACCAACTTTAATTTAATTTGTTAAAGGGTTGGAATGACATGTTAAATTATGAAGAAAAAAAAACTAAAATATAAAAGAATAACTTGATCTGTTGAGATCTAATCAGATATTGTTTTAATTTGTTTTTCATCTATCCACTAATATATTAAAATCATTGAAATAGATAAACTTGTCCTTTGGGCATGATTCCTTTTCACAAGGACCCATGCCTACAGGACCTTTACCAAAAGGGACTTTGCCCACCACATTTTTACAGGGAAGATGCTTAGCCCAAAATAATAATTTGAAGTGATAATATTGTAGATTGAATTACTGAAGTTCTTGTATAAGCGGTTGATTATGATTTCCTCAAAATTATGTCAAACAGTAGATGGTTCCCATGGAAAATACCCCTTCAAAACATGTGGTGTGAGTGGTGACCTGTCAGAGGAATATACCTGTCTGTGTGGTAACTGGTACCTGGTGGGGACCTCTGTGTGGAGACTGAGAATGAAGTTGTGAGAGAGTTGAACAGCACTGATGAGGTAAGTTTGAATGTTGTCCTCCCACAGTGCTAGTTAAAGAAATGTAGTATGGCATGTTTGTGATGTTTAGTAAAAGCCACTGCAACAGAGTGCACTGTTTGTATATAACCCTGCAGCTTGAGATTGAGAGACCTTGATCTTGTCGTGTTCTTTGTTGACACATTGGCAGCACCATCTTGGATTTGAATGAACATTTGATCCCGATAATATAACTGTTATAGGCTCATGATGAAAGTACTTGTTAGTTTGCCATTCATTGAAATTAGTGAGGCCTGCAGTAGTGCACGACACTGATTAGCAATCAGAGAACTTTTAGTAACCCATCTGTCATTTGTGACAGGAATGGGATTGTCAACTTGGTGGACTAAGCTAGATTGTCCTGTCTTTAGCTGTTCTAAAAGATCAAATCTACTACAGATTTTGACAGATTTAGCTCTAGAAGTATAACATTCTGACTTCTGACTAGCATCTGTAGTGGTGGAATGAGTGGCGAACCTGTTCTTTGACTAACCTGCTGGTTGTTGAGTTACTTTCTGCAACTGTTTGATTGTTAACCTGAGTATCTGTTATTTGTGACAAATCTTCTGACACTTCCATAAATTCCTGACACTTATTAACTGTTGGCCCTTCATGAACTGTGTGGAAGTATGGTGCCACCATATAAATTATGGTCCATATCAATATACAGTAAAAAGCAAAAAAAAAATGTTTGTGTTATCAGGCTCTTACTGAAATTGAGACTGAAAAGGCAAATACTTCCTTAGAGCTTTGTAGGGGGTGAGGGTTATTCCTTTAAATGAGTTGCGTCCCCTACATTGTCAGGTGATGCATTCAAAGGAAAAGTACAAGATCACTTGCTTGGCACACGACTGATCTGACTGGCTGCAAAAGACTGTTCCAGAGACACTTTCAACCAAATAAGCCTAGACCTTGGAGTTGAGTTTTAACTAGTAACTCAGGTGTTTGGAAGAAATTAATTTGGGTCAAGTTCCAAGCACAATACTCTATTTCCTCTTTGGAGGAAAACTCAGGAAAAGAGTTGGCATAAGTGAAATATAAAAAAGTCGAAACCCCATTAAAATATGACTGAAAAGTATCTAGTTACAGACTGAGTCCAATTCAGTACTACTCCAAACTGTAGCGTTCCCAAAAATCTTGGCCTAATTAGAATTGCCTACCCCTGGGGTAATGCACCCAAACATTGTGAAAGACCTGAACACTACAGCACATGCACTCTTACGTTTGCATATGCAGCTACTCCTGCAGAGTTCAATTACAGCATCTCCAAATGTAATGAGGTCATTGAGAAAACAGCTTCTTGCACGACAAACCTGTCTTCTGCTGCCCACAAGGAAATCTATAAAAGGGCAGAATAATAATTACATTGCTTATCTTGGCAAATAAGTAGAAACTCAAACAAGAATCATGATATGGTAAAGTAAGTCCATGAAGCAGATGCACCATAGAGAAATAGGCCTTATGAAAAATTCTTGAGTCATGAGAAGTGCTTCAAAAATAACAAATCTAGATCTAGACATAGCACATTATGAGAAGCTACCTCTATCAATACACTCTGTGATAATCAGTGCATATCAAAAGCAAATAAAAAATCAAATTGTTTTTACAGAACTTTTAATCACCAAAATTTAAACATTAAAATGGATGCTTTGGAGTCTGTAATGGTATGCATGTTGTGCTATTGCCATAAAAATACCCAAAGTTTACACACAGATATATCAGATACTAGTTTAACACTGAATGTGAGGGGCCACGGTGGCAGAGTGGTAACACTCTCACCTCCCACCTCTGAGGCCGGGGTTCGATCCCAACACGGTCTCAAGTGGGAAAGCTGGTAGTTGCTTGCTGTTGGTCAGTAGTTTACAGTACAGAACCCTAACGAACTCTATGTACTGGTTTCCTCTGCCCTTCCAACTACCCGTCGTGATATGACCTGTACAGTGTTGAAAGCTAGGTAAAACCTCAAATAAATAAATAAATAAAATAACACTGAATGTGATCAGGTTTTCCACCCTTTATGTAGCTTGAGATTATAGATAGCTCTAGAAAGAAAAAAGTAAATACCATACATTTCCAGGAAAAACAAATAATACACAGATAATTTACCCAGATCTATAAATAGATTCATCCAGTAGAGTATAAGGAACATCAGCCTGACTAGATTAATTCTGTAGAATATAGAGTAACATAAATAATTCACTATCCTTATATGGTAAAAGAACTCTGTACTAACATACAACAATGCACTGGCACAGCACCTTTAAATGTAACACTACCCTGCTATTCATACTTGTAACAACTCCCCAACTTTTTACATTATAATGAACGGAGGTTATATTAAGATCATGGGAATATGTAGGGGCATAGGACTGAACCCTGCATAATACTTAATTCTTGGTGGTCCTAGTTTCAAAATTTGGAAGGATGGAACCAGTGTTTTTACATGGAGTAAGATCAAAGGTCTGAGTTTTAAAAGAGAGTAGGTTTTCTGTGTTATTTGTTGCTTAAGTTTATTTGGATTACTTGCTGGAGTTACTTGCAAAGCATAAAATGCTAGTAATGTCATTTTTTGGTCATTTTGCAGGAAGGGACTTTAGTGTTTGTACCGATTCAGCCCCTGCATTTGCTGGTAAAATAAATGTTATATTTTTGTAAATAAAGGTTCAGTTATGTGATATAAGGTTTTCTTTTGAATTTCTCTTCAGCTTAACTCAAGACCCTTGGCATGTTACAGTAGCATATAAAATCTGCATTTAAATTAAAATGGCCGCTTTAGTGTTTCTCCTAAAACAGATACACTATATTGGAACTTATCGTTTACACATATTAACTATTGGTGACTTTTTAATGTAAAATGCTGTGGTTGAAGATCACTAAAACACAGAAATGTCTTTCTGAATTTTGCGATTTGTTGTATTGAATGCTTCACACCGGGTGGATACGGGCCCAACCGCTAGGCTTGTTTTGTGAGGACGTTTATCTAGCCCCATGTGTTGAGGGAGTAAAGAGAAAAGGAAATATGTTTCTTACTACAGTGCTTTTAATGAGGCCAAATTTTGGCGGACCAGCAGTCAGAAAAAACCTCAAAGAATTACGCCCGAATCCATATCGATTTTGGAGACGACAACAGTGGCTTCGTTTTGCCTGGGTACTTTTTAGGGCGATAATTAAAGATATCATGCCCAAATGTCTCATGAAATAAAGGGCTATTTCCATACATCCGGATACGGCATCCAGGTCCGGTATGCGGCATCCGGTTAGTGTGTTTCCATATGTAATGACATAAATTGCTACTTAGCTGAACATTTGAGATTTTCAACCAAATTCCGATAAGATGGCAGGCATCGCCATGAGATGTTAATCTTTTGCAAATATTTTTTAACAGTGTCTTCAGAACCGGCAAGGACAGGTCATAGTTCTGTTGATTTGAACTGTCACATCCATATTATAAAATATTTTATAACCTACTGTACGTACATGTACTTATATTGGCTGTTAAATTAAAGCTTGCTGTCAGTGAAAATAGATCAAAAGAAAGACCGATAATTCAAATATAAGGTGTTTCATTATTTTTTAAATAAATGTTAAATATGTTTCTGTCTTTTACAAAATACTTTCAGGGGATAAAATTTTTCGTATTTTACAGAAATTCATGAGCATTGCCACGACAACCATATTTTATTTTTTTTTTCAAAATCCATGCATTATTTCACATAAAATCAGGATTTTGCTACACCTTCCATTAAAATTATTTAAAATAAACTAACTCATGTATATATATTCTTATAAAAGACATTAAGGGGAAGGATATTTTTGTTTATAACAGGTCTTAAAGCAAATAATTTGTAAACCACGGTACATTCTAAAACTCGGACTTCTGTCCAACTTGGAATTCTACTTGGACTAAGCGGCGATGGGATGGGGGGGGGGGGGCAGCGGCGACGGGTGGGGGAGGGGCTGTGTTATGCATTAATTTAGCCGATCAAATGCAAGAGGGTTACATAGGGGAAATATTTAATAATATTTAATAATATTTTATTTGTTTTAAATATTGCGAGAAGACAGGGTGAGGTGCGGTGACAGTAAAATATTGCTGGATTATATATTTGTAAAATATGGTTAGAATCTACAACTACCAGCATTTGATATTTTATTTGTTTTAAATATTGACGTCCCCCAACACCCCCTCCCCATTTCCAAATGGACAGAAACAAAGACGATCGCCACTTGTGGCTGTTAATTGAGGCCCCAGGTGGGGGTTTTCTAGAAATATTTAATACCACTGAAAATAAAGCATCCCCATCGCCGCCCCACACCCCCTCCCCATTTCCAAGTTGGACAGAAATAAATCGCCGCTTGTGGCTCTTAATTATATATTTGTAAAATATTGTTAGAAACCCCATCGTAGCCTCACGTTTTCATCACTCTGTGGATGTACAAGTACCAGCATTTGATTTTTTATTTGTTTTAAATATTTCGCCGCCCCACACCCCCTCCCCATTTCCAAGTTGGACAGAAAAGCCATCGCCGGCTATAGTGGCTCTTAATTATATATTTGTAAAATATTGTTAGAAACCCCATCGTAGCCTCACGTTTTCATCACTCTGTGGATGTACAAGTGCCAGTATTTGATATTTTATTTGTTTTATTTGCCATTCCCCCCCCCTCCATCGCCGCTATCGCCGCATTACTTGGACTGTCGCCGCTATCGCCGCTGGCCATCTACCCCTCATCATTTCTTCTCAATTAAAATTAACGTCGCCGCTATCAGTCCGAGCGGCGATGGAATCGCCGCTTTAGTCCAACTTTTAGGAAGTACCGTAAACCACTTCCATTGGCGGTTCTGAAAGTAATTGTTTTCTGATCCTTCAGACTGTTCTGAAGCCACAGTGTATTTTTAAAGGTACTCCACCCACACAAAAAGACAACAAAAATCAAATATCATTACACTGCTATATGAACAATGTTTATGCCGTTTTTATTGCATTATAAACTATCCAGAAATAAGAGAAAAAAATCTAATTGAAAGTTTGGCCTTATATCTATACAGTTACATTACTTACATCAAGTATGCATAACAATACCTCAGATACCTTTAGCAAATATATAACCAAACTTAAAGAAAAAGCAGTACATCCTACAATATAGTCCCTTTACAATAACATAAATGTCATATTTTTTAACGTCAATATTTATTTACATTCCAATTCCCACGTTCGACTGGTCGTTTCAGTACTTACTATACTTGCCAGAAGTTACTGGAAGATACTTTTTTCTATTTGTGTGGTAGCTTCCGGGTAAACAAGTAAGTACTGAAGTGATCGACATATCTCCTCTGATTTTATAGTAAGTAAGTCACGTGATAAAACAAAGGAAAATGGAAGTCATCACATATTTTATTTTAGAATTGTTATTGAAAATCACAATAATTGTTTATTTTTTATTATAACAATATCAGTGGACAGATATGAAATAGATAAAGCATTTACACCTTTCTCACGCTTATTGAGATTAAATAACTTGTTTCCTTTGATAAAAAACAGAAGTAACAGACTTCAAAATCAATTTTATAAAATTTACCACAGAAAATATATTATGTGCACACCCCTAATATTGAATGGTTTATGCAATAATCATACGATTTTCATAACAATTGTGAGTTTTACATGTAAAATTATTGAATAAAAGTGGACCAAGAAAAAAAATGAAAACTTTAGAACATATTTCTAATGCATCCAAGTACCCACGTGGAATCAATCTCATTTATAAAAATAACTGCCAATCAGATTTAAAAGAAATGACATCATGGGGAAGTACTTACTTTTTTCATTTTTGTGGTAGAGTTTCCAGTAAGTACTGGTTGTTACTGCGCATGTGGGCGGAGCTTATTTTACTTGCCGCAAATTTTCCCACGCGAATGACTCTAATGATTAGTTTATATATTGTTGTGAAAATAAAGAATCACCAAAAGCTATTTGTAGTGATGTCTTAAGATTCTCTTTTTAGGTGTTGACACTTTAAATATGCACAGATAACTGAAGCCTTCAGGGTCATTTCCTGTTCAGGACTTCTGGTGGGTGATGACTAAAGCTCACTCAGTAGGCGTACGGCTGTTTTGCGGACGAAACTCCCGGGCGGTAGCCACAACATTCCCCCCTGTTTTGTTGAGAACAGGACCCTCAGATATCTTTGGTTTGCCATGGTAGTTGTGGACAGACCAGACCAGGGTTTTGATTGCACACACAACGGTTCTGAACTTGTAGAACAATGTTGGTAATCCCTCTGTTTTCTTTTGAGATTCCGCAACAGTTCTGGAATTGGAAGAACAATGTTGATAATCCCTCCATTCTAGAAGCAGCATAACGGTTCAGTACGGTGAACAGTGTTGCTGTAACCCCTCCAACAGTCTGGTAGTAGGGACAATGTCGTCGGGTGTCCATAACAGTCCATTACATAGAACAATGTTGATGAATCTTACAACAGTTTATCTGTCATGTAGAACTATATTAATACTTCCTCTATTTTAGATTCTGTGTCACCACACCTTTACTTCAGACCGTAGAGGTCTGCAGTGTTCTGACTACAAACTGTCAGCACTTCCTTAATGGTCGTGTCCTTCAGTTCGGCTACATGTCGAGTCGAGCCACTTCGTCCAGACCGTATGGTGTATTGTAGGCGCAGAGACCATGGTCGTCAGATAAGATGAGTCAGTCTCTAAGAGTATCTGTCATAGTTCAAGGTGTTTCACTACATCCTCAAGTTCTGGATGGCGATCACTACATAGAAGTATTCCTGTAATTCCAAATCTCATTCTTCGGAAATTTGCCAACCAGCCGCAAAGTAGAGACATACCCCCATTGTAACAATGGTAGTGTATGTCGGCAACTTCTTTATGGAAGCCAGGGATCTCCTTCTCAAAGATCTTCAGACAAGTAGTTGAAGCGTCTGTGTTGTTCTTTTCATCCCTGCAGTGAATCACAAGAGTCTTGTTAAACATCTGCAGAAACTTCTCGCATAGTTTAATCTGCTGAGTTTTGAATTTGAAAAAAGGTCCACTATAGTCCAATCCGAATTCACCAATGCCAACACAGCATGGATCCTTGGTGATATTGGTTATTACTTGATGAAATTGGTCGTCCGTGACAGTATGGGCGAACTTAGGATGCACTCCGTGAGTATGATAAATTCGGGAGTCTTGTTTCCACATCTGTCTAAGTTCCTTGGTTGGGAGATCATGACAGAAGTTTGCCACAACGGCCTGGAGATACACCGGAGTTGCTGGCATAGGACCCCTGTCGAAGATGGCATCAATATCCCGACACTTGCTAATGCCCCTCAGCTTTTCCAGGTGCATATGCAAGTCGATGAAACTCACTCTTTCTTTGCTGCTGGCCTTCAAGAAACTCTTCTTTGCCTCCAACCCTCATCATATGGAATTCCCACATTTTTCATGGAGACCTTCTTGGGTGGACTTTCAAGTATTGAAGAGCTGTCGCTCGTCACATCCTCAGAAGGTGAACCAAGTAAAACAGCTTCCTCTGAGAGTGCAAGGCTACTTGCTAGGTCTACAGATTCACACTGGTTACACTGATCCACCTCCATTGGATTCTGTTCTGATTCAGTGTTGTGAACTTCAGATTGCCTGACCTGAACTGGTTTGGCAACCTGAGCATTTGTTGAAACATCCTGAACTGGTGTATCCACAGTTGAAATGGACTGGACCTCCTGGTTTTCAGTGTCGAGATTTGTTGTTTCGAAAGACTGGACATCTGGCCTAGGTAATGTTACCTTCTCCTCCCCAGTGTAATTAAGAACAGTGGAAAAAACTCTCTAGTTCGTAAGGACAGGAACGCAATTGGGGGGGGGGGGGGGGGGGGAGCACAGTTGGTTTGGATGTCAGTTGATTCCCGGTCAGCCACTGGTGAAAAGCTTCCATAAACTTGGCATCTACCTCAGGAGTAGTAAACCTGGTGTCCACAGGAAACCACTTCTTTTCTACAACAAGCTACAATAATTCATCATGGTTGGACAAACCAAACGCTGCTTCAAGAGACATCAAAAATTGGTTGTAAAGGACCATTCTTTCTTCATTGGGCATCTCCTCCCAAGTGGCGAAGGCAAGTGACAGATGCTTTCCAACGACATGTTTCTTGATACTGGGTGATGGTTGGCCACAGTCGGTCATAAAACATGCATGCCTCCTCTGTTTTTTCTTAGGAACAACCACTTCCAATGTTTCAGAGGACGATATGTTTAAGGTGTTAGAGTTGTTGTTGTTCATATCTTTAATGGTGACTTCCCTAGTTGCTTTAGTAGATGGAGTCACTTTCTTTGGTGGTTCCTTGTGACTTTTTACTTCTTTAGGTATAGTGACCTTTGGTTTGGTGCTCTCTACAACGCCGCTTGGTTGGGTGATGACTGTTGCATGAGGAGCAGATACCACAGGAACAGGCGTGGATGAGGGAGGCGCCGCTGAGACACCACAAGCTGCTGCCATCATCTCCCTAACTTTCGTACTGCTAGTTTCCATAAACAGTCCTTGGCTGTAGACCTCCATGTCTGATGCTGTAGTTTCAACAATCCGCTTGATGGTGTTAAAATCCACAAAATTATACAGTTCTTTCAACATCTTTATCATCTGCTCGTTAAGTGAACGCGTTGAAGATGCAGGTGGATATTCATGTGCTCTTGAAGACTTAGTAGACTCTGGACGAGAGTAAACTGTGCGTCTAGAATGAGAAACAGAGCGCCTCCTTTGTCTAGGTGGTAGATCAAATGTAACTACGCTCTGACCTGGCTTGTTCAGTAGGGGCTCGTTCAATCCTAGTTACAACAGATCTTAGTCTAGACCTGTGTGGAGGTGAAGATTGATCAGATCTTGAACTAGATCCACCCTGGTCTGGTTGGTTCACGATAGGTGAAGATCTCTGATCAGATCTTTCACGGTTGTTGTGAGATCTTGATCTTTGGCTTGTGGAAGTAGATTTCTGGCCAGATCTATCCATGTCAGTATGATGGGTCCTTGATCTCTGATTTGAGCGATTTCTTGGAGTAGATCTCTGGCCAGATCTATCCTTGTCAGTGCTTTCTTTCTTGTCTGCCATTTTGATTCCTGCAGAAAGGAAAGAATAAGTACTGTGGAATCCATACATTTCAATGGGTAATAGTAGTTAGTGGACTTTAACTAGTCATACCAACACCAAACCCTCATGCACTTAACTAGGAAATTCCACCAAATCTTATCTAAATCTTATCTACTTAAATAAAGTCCTGCAAATGACGCGGCCTCCTCCTTTCACGACCACATCTGCTGGGCTGTAATTCAGGTAGCTGATCTCTAGAATCAAGCTGTTGTTCAGTTTCAAGTGTAGATTCCGGCAAAACTTGATTATCTGGAAATGATTGTACTTCCTCCTGATAGTTTTCTTGCAGACTGGCATCTGTATTATCTGGCTCATTGTCGAATAGCCATTCCAAACAGAAATTGTCTTCGTTTTCAGGATCATCTTGATCAAGGTTGTTCAAGATTTTATTTCGTTTCCTGCAAAGCCACAAAGGAATGGAGCGATCCTCACAAGGCTTTAACCTATCTTGATGTAGGACATATTACTTCCTCTTGTCAGCTACTTCAAAGAGAATAGGTGAATGAACCTTGGAAATTACATATGGGCCTTTCCATACCGGCTGTAATTTAGGACTTATGCCAATTTTTCTAGCTGAATCAAGGACATACACGAGATCACCGACCTCATACATAGTCAATTTCAACTTAAGGTCATGGTCCCTCTTCTGCCTTCCTTGACTGGACTGCAAGGACTTCCTTGCAAGGGTATGGACTTGATGAAGAATTTGTTGCAGCTTTGTGACATATTCCGCAGAAGTTGTTTCTTCTCGACCAATAGAACCAAACTTCAGATCTACTGGCAACATGACTTCCCTGCCAAGCATCATCATGTTAAGAGTAAATCCAGTGTGTCTGTTGATGGTTGAGCGAATAGCGCCTGTTAATTGCTGTAGGTGTTCATCCCAGGACTTCTGATTGCTCTTCAGGAAACATCGAATCAGCTGCAGTAAGGTGCGACTATAACACTCTACTTGACCATTAGAGCATGGTCTATAGGGTGTAGTCCTGGTTTTGGTAATCTGGAGCAAATCACAGACAGTTGCAAACAGTTTACCATCGAAATTTTTTCCTTGGTCAGTGTGAATCTCCACTGGGCATCCTAAACGTGAAATGAATCCATCAACCATACATCTGGCGGTTTCTTCTGCAATCTGATGTGGTAATGGAAAACACTCTAGCCATTTTGTGAATTGATCCACAATCATCAGGACATATTGGTTTCCTTTGATACTTGGAGTAAATGGACCTAGGATATCCACATGTACACGTTCTAATGGAGAGCCTACGTGGTACTGTCCGAGTCCTGCTTTTGCTTTGGTGTTGGCTTTTTTACTCCTGTTGCACACCTGACAGGATTTCACAAAAAGTTCAACATCCCTGGATATCTTATACCAAATAAAAGACTTTTGGATACGCAGGAGTGTCTTTGCGATACCCATGTGTCCAGTTAATGGTATATCATGATTAAGGGATAAAACTTCTTGTTTTAGGCATTCTGGAACCACTAATAGTTGTTTTTCTCCAATGACATCCTTCCAGGAGTACCACAATAAGTTGTTTTGGTAACTTAAATGACTTCTATTGAGGTAGCTGCACAAGGACAACTCCCTTTGACTAGGGGTTATGTCAGTTTGTAGCCAAACAATTAGTTTTTTCAAACAAGGATCATTCCGCTGGAGTTGTGACAGCTCTTCTTCTGTACAAGAGAGAAACCAAGGGACATCCTGCTCATCTGGTGAAACAGAAATTGTTCTCACGGCTAGGGGAACAACATCATCGACATCAGATTCAAATCTAGACCATTGCTGATGGGCCCTGGCACAGAATTTACAACCTTGACAAGGTAAATCTGCCAGGTCAACACCAGCTTGGTAACCATTGCAGAAACCTGTTTCGTCTGGGATTCTGGATAATCCATCAGCGTTTTCAGGTCGATGTTGGACAGTCATGTCGAATTGACTCAGTTCTTCCAACCATCTGGCTAGTTGACCCTCTATGTACTTGAAACGAAGAAGCCAAGTTAAGCTCTTGTGGTCTTGTCTGTCACTGTCTCGTAGTTGTGAAAGCACAGCAACTATTGCTGTTCCTGAGGCATCAGTATCCAGAATGAAAATGTCTGTTGCATTTGGTTAGGCCAAAATGGGCGCATTGACCAACTTCTTCTCTTTGACGGAATCAAATGCTTCTTGGTGACTCTCCTGCCATTCAAAAGTTGCTTTACTTCCCGTCAATTTGTAAAGAATGGAAGTAAGACCTGCATAATCCTGGATATGATCATGATGATAATTCACAAATCCTAGGAATTTCTCTACATCCTTCACAGACTGTGGGATTGGCCAATTCTTTACTTTGGTAATGTTGTCTGGATTCACGGCAATGCCAAACTAACCAAAAATGTCCCAAAAGTGTAATTTTAGCATTGAACAAACTATACTTTTTGGGCTGAAGTTTCAGATAATGCTGACGAAACCTTTCAAAAGTCAGCTCTAGGTTAGCAACATGATCTGTGAGGCCTTCGCCTAAGACAGTCACATTATCAATGTATGCCAGTGTTTTGTTCCATGTTAAACCTCTTAGGACAAATTGAATTACTCTTGGAATGTGGCGGGATCATCAATTTCTATTTGTCAATAACCACTCGTCATATCAAGTTTGGAAAAGTATCTATTACCAGACAGCTGAACGAAACACTGTGATATGGATGGTAATGGAAATAAGTCTTTGACTGTTTTGGCATTCAAGGAATGATAATCCACACAGTATCGGACAGAGCCATCTCTCTTCCTCACAAGAACTGGTGCAGAGGCCCAGTCTCAGGAAGACTCTGAGACCACCCCGATCCCCAACATCTGTCTTAGGTTCTCTTCTCCTTCAAAACCCATTGCTGTACGGCACATTGGATGTTTGACTGGTTGTTCTGTACGAGTGTCTATGGTATGTTTAATTTCTTTGAAACATCCTATATCATGACTCCCCTTGGAAAATATATCCCGATACTTCAGTAGTAGAGATTTCAGGATTGCTGCTTTCTCTTCGTTCAAGAACTTCTTGGAACGCTGGAACAATCCTTCACGATGATCTGGAACGAAAGACTGGAAGGAGGTTTCTTAAGATTGCTAGGATGTTTTTCAAGACAGCTAGTGTTGATCTTTTTGGAATTTTCAGTCAGCACAACATCACATTCCACCGTATGTCTAACACATGACCAACATGAATTAGGATTGGAACATTTTGTCATTGAATAATTGGATTGGGACTATGTCTGCAGCTTGAACAATAGTGTTAGGCAAGCAAAGCGCCTTTGTTTTCACTGGATGGTGAAATAACTATTTCACCGGACAAAGTTTTTGCTAACTGAGCACCAGTTTCTTAAAACACTGCTGGGTGGTAGATTCAGTTTTTCATGGGCAATAACTGGGACACAAGAGTATTGATTCCCCTCACTAGTTTTGAACTGATTTAATCTCAATGAATACCTATTCAGCATGAGAGTTCCCTTATCCAAGTTCAAAACTGCTTTAAAATGACAAAGAAAATCTAAACAAATTATTAAAGGTTCAGCTATATTAGCTACATACAACTTCCAGGTGAATGATTGCGACTCACTGAAGGAGACTTTTACTCCCTCAAATAGTTTTGCATCAATTTTCACATCTTGAATAATTCCCTCTAACTTAATCATTCCCTTTAAATCAGGTTTGTTTTCAATTTGTTCAAACAGTTTGCTACTCATCAAGGAAACATGAGCACCGGTATCAAGTAGTGCTTTGGTTTTAACACCTTGGACATTGCAATCTACTACAGGGCTAAGGTTATCCTTGTTACTTTTCTACACCAAACTCACATATCTTGTGACTCACCCAATTATTCATGTTGGGGAATGGGGCAACAGGTGAATTACCCCTCCCTGCTAGTTTAAAGATTTTACAGAGTTGGAAAAAGTTACATTGGACTACTCACCCATGGAGCTAGGTCGCATAGTGGAGTCACAACTATTTTTAAAACCCTGTGTAGTTCTAGGTGGTGGTGGTGGACTGCGGTAACACGGGTTATCTGTTCTTTGGCTTGTCCTCCAATTTGGATCATCACTCTGCTGTGGACTTCTTCTGTGGTCTCTATTTTGTGATGGATAGTACTGTCCAGAACGGGGACTGGCATAGGTATTCCTCTGATATCCTTGACTGGATGAAGGAAACCTTTCAGGGGTACCCGATGGTGTGTACCTGTCACGTCTAGGACCACTTTGCTGATAACCAGGAAAGTTCCATGTTGAATCATAACCCTGATGATCTCGCCAGTTGGGTTGATTGCTTATGGTTGATGACCATTGTTTTCTGTCATAGCCATCATAGCGCCTCCTGGGATAATTTTGTGCGAAATGTCCTGGTTCACCACAGTTGTAACATCTAGGTACATCTTGTCTGTTTTTATTTTCTTTCAACACTGTGTAGACCAGAGATGACTTTGTGAAACTTCTTTTTGTGGAGACGACCATCTCTTTTGGATGTATGGCCCCGGGCTTGCAATGTTTTGGCCACAGATTCCTCTGATGTGGTAGAAGTATCAGAATCAGTTGAGGGACTTGACGAGTCAGACTCAACATATTTGATACACCTTACAGAAGCCTTCTTCCCAAGGATAGCTTTGCGTAGTTGCATAGCATCCTGCACAAGTTTATAGGCATCCTCTAGGGTAGTTGGATGTTTATCAGCAGCTGCAAGCACTGCTGCTTTGTCACGGCATCCCTTCATGAAAGCATCCATGAAAAATGGACTACATGCCTCTTGCTTTTGTTCATCTGGGAATAGAGAAACTATCATTCCTTGCATTCTGGCTAGGTACTTCTCAAGATTTTCAGCTTCTTGCTGCTCTGTTTGTAGAAGTTCCCATCTCAAGGCAGCAGGTGATTCTGTCTTCCCAAAGTGATCTTTGAACCTCTTCTTCAGCCAGTTAAAGTCTGTTTCTTTACAGTTTGGCAAGATTCCATAATACTTAGCTGCTCCTTTCTCCAAGGACATGGCAAAGTTATGGATCTTCTCGGACTCAGTCCAGGCTAAGGTTTTAGCCACTAGCTCAAATTGAGAAATGCATCCATTCCAGTGTTCACCCTCAAAGGACAGTTTTGGCACTTGAATCTTGCTTTTTTCTTGCCCTTATGCATCATGGATTTCTTCTGAACTATGTCTTCAGAGCTTTCAGATGAGACATGGACATTGTCATTCACCTGACTGACCACACTGACACGAGGTCCCTTGCTGTTGTAAACTCCATTTGGGCTTTTCTGACGAATAGTGGCTGATACACGCTGAATATATTCATCCAGGTCTTCATTCCTTGCTGTTGAACATCTGCTAGTTTTCCTAAGATAGCTAGGAACAGGAGTATACAACAGCTGAGACATCCTGACCTGTTTCTGAGGAACCTTAGGAATAGCTTGTTCATCTGAAGACACCGGGTAAATCAACTCTTGAAACTGGCCTCAAGTCCAATCCAGTCCACTAAAGACCTGGTAAATTGGACAGAAGCTCATATTCCAAATTGAATGTATCCCACATGGTTTTGAGCTGGCGGTTCACTGTCTCCAGTGTTGGCTTACGTTTGGCTTCAAATATCTTGCTTTGGACATTGACATTTCGCTTGAAAGCTTTTTCAATGGCAACAAGACACTTCTCATCAGCCATACCTTCCAGTTTCTTCTGTTGAACTACGATCTGTTCATGCTTCTGTAATGCAGCTTCATTTTCTGTCACAATCTTGGATAACTCTGTAAGGGAAGTTTCTAAGTCCTTTTGCAAAGCTTGAAAAGCTACATCCTGCTCCACACCAGTTCGATGTTTACTGATCGAAGGGTTGTGGTCACAGGGAGCATACTTCAGATTCTGCACTTCCTCTTTGACATCCTGCACCTGTTGAGCTAGACCATCTAGATCTTGATGCAGCAAAGAGACTTCCTGACTCACAGCATTTTCAAATCGTTGAAGAGAAGTTATCGCTTCATCTTGGGCTCTCTGAGTTTCTTTGACTGACTCCAGTTCCCGGTCAAACATCACTTGATGTTGCATCACCCTGGACTTCAAAGAAGAAAACTTATTTTTCTGCTGATTGTACTCTTCAGCCTGTCGATCCAAACAATAATCAAATCTTGAAAACCTAGACCTCGTTTCCTGCATCTTGCACTGTAACTGCTGACCAAGGTTCGAGACATTCCTATAGCAGTTGAACATAACTTCCTGCTGAGATGTCAAGCCGGACACAGCGCTCTTCAACATTGTGGTGTCACTTTCCACCCAGTCAAGTTGAGCCGTACTGGTTGAATGAATGAACAGTTCAATTCTTCCACAGTGTGGAACAACTTTGTCACTTTGTTGTTGGTTTCAACTTGGGCTGATTCCAACTTCTCCACAGATTTCTCTGTTTTGGATGTGTTATTCTTGATTGTGATCAGAACTGACCAAATATCCTCAAGTCCTGGTTTTCCAGCAACTATTGTTATGGAGTCTGAAGTCTTGGGTTCAAATCCTGCAGTTCCCTGACTGGGAAAAATCTGATAGGATGAGCCCGACAACTCTACTTTTGGTGACTGCAACTTCTGATGATTGGTTGACAATCCCGACAAATGCAAAGATTCTTTGTCAGGGAAAGCACACTGGGTGTCCGAGTCTTCATCGTCCTTCTCCTCCACCTCATGGAAATCATCAGTGCCAACCTGAACTAAAAGGTGTTCCTGACTGGAGCAAACCTTCACTGAATAGGATGAAACCAGAGTAGTGAAGTTTCTTGTTCACAGAATTGCTGACAACTTTGGACTTCTGAAGGTCATTCAAGGTCAGCGTACCACCATTTTCTTTCCTCAGGTTCAATATCCTGTCTGCCTTAGCTTCACCAATGCTTCTTATTGACAATAAATCAGCCTTGGTTGCATCTTCAATGTGAACTGTTTTTTTTCCACCGGTAGCCATGTACAGTTTTTTTTTAAAAGTGAATTTACTCAATTCAACCAACAAACTGACAAACACCGAAAAATCAATAACCAACTAGCAAAACAATGCAAAGTCAATTAATGAAATTTTACACAAATGACACACAAATCCGATAATTTAACTTGCAAGATGGAGCAAAGTTAAACCGAATTCAATCAAACCCAATCTGCACAACAATGCAAAGATACAGGCCAAAGGACAATAAATAACTTGCAAAACAAAGCAAAAGTTATTCAGCAATAATCACAATCTCAAAATATATGTTACAAATGAAATGAAGAAAATTTGAAATACTGTTAAAAAATTTTCACATTTACAGAAAAACACTACTTTAATTTCTTTTTTTCCAAAAATAAAAAATATGCAATTTACACTACAACCTAATTAAGCTCCGCCGTATCCGCAAGTTTGCCTACCTATAGCGTCTTTACTAGTGGATGGAATTTCTTCAAACTTGGCACATATATTTAGTAGCCCTGAATTTGGTGCCATGACATTTCAACTAATCAGAGAAGTCACATGACCAAAAACAGGATTTTGCTTGTCCGGATGATAACTTAAGAAGCGTTTAAAATAGTCGCCTGAAATTTGATATATGGAGGCATGGTATACAGATCTGCAAATGATTAGATTTTGGTAGACTTCCATTAAAAAATAGCTAATTAATTAAGCATTAAAATTTTTAATAACGAGGAAAATACAAATCCCTTAATAACTTCTAAACCGTGTGAGATAGAGCAATTTCGACGAAATTTTTGACCCACAGGGTATCTTTGCTAAGTACTCTGCTCAATTCCAAAAAAAATTTCGTCTCTCCAAAAATGGCGGCCATTTTGAATTTTGTAATTTTTGACAAAAATGGTAAAACTTAAAATTGCTTGTATCTCCTAAACTGTGCGAGATAGAGCGATTTCGGCGAAATTTTTGGCCCAAAGGGTGTACGATAAAAGATACTCTGCTCAATTCTCAAAAATTTTTCCTCTTTTCAAAAATGGCAGCCATTTTGAATTTTCGAATTTTGGGCAAAAATGGTAAAACTTAAAATTGCTTGTATCTCCTAAACCATTTTAAATTTTGCAATTTTTTTTTCGATATAATTTTAGATTGACAGAGTATCTAGGCAAGATGTGAGATAGAGCAATTTCGACGAAATTTTTGACCCACAGGGTATCTTTGCTAAGTAATCTGCTCAATTCCAAAAAAATTTCCTCTCTCCAAAAATGGCGGCCATTTTGAATTTTGTAATTTTTGACAAAAATGGTAAAACTTAAAATTGCTTGTATCTCCTAAACCATGCGAGATAGAGAAATTTCGGTGAAATTTTTGGCCCAAATGGTAGATTTATTTATTTATTTATTTGGGGTTTTACGTCGCTTTCAACACTGTACAGGTCATATCACGACGGGTAGTTGGAAGGACAGAGGAAACCAGTACATAGAGTTCGCTAGGGTTTTGTACTGTAAACTGCCGACCAACGGCAAGCAACTACCAGCTTTCCCACATAAGGCCTTGACGGGGATCGAACCCCGGCCTCAGAGGTGGGAGGCGAGAGTGTTACCACTCTGCCACCGTGGCCCCTGTCCACATGGTAGATGTTCAAGATACTCTGCTTAATTCTCAAAATTTTTTTCCTCTTTCCAAAAGTGGCGGCCGTTTTGAATTTTCGAATTTTTGACAAAAATGGTAACACTTAAAATTGCTTGTATCTCCTAAACCGTGCGAGATAGAGCAATTTCGGTGAAATTTTTGGCCCAAATGGTAGATTTATTTATTTATTTATTTGGGGTTTTATGTCGCTTTCAACACTGTACAGGTCATATCACGACGGGTAGTTGGAAGGACAGAGGAAACCAGTACATAGAGTTCGCTAGGGTTTTGTAGTGTAAACTGCCGACCAACGGCAAGCAACTACCAGCTTTCCCACATAAGGCCTTGACGGGGATCGAACCCCGGCCTCAGAGGTGGGAGGCGAGAGTGTTACCACTCTGCCACCGTGGCCCCTGTCCACATGGTAGATGTTCAAGATACTCTGCTTAATTCTCAAAACTTTTTTCCTCTTTCCAAAAGTGGCGGCCGTTTTGAATTTTCGAATTTTTGACAAAAATGGTAACACTTAAAATTGCTTGTATCTCCTAAAGCGTGCGACATAGAGCGATTTCGGCGCAATTTTTGACAATGAGGGTATATATGACAAAAATAGTAAAACTTAAAATTGCTTGTATCTCCTAAAACGTGCGAGATAGAGAGATTTCGGCGAAATTTTTGGCCCGTGTCGTATATATGCAAGATACTCTGCTCAATTCTCCAAAATTTTCCTCTTTCAAAAATGGCGGCCATTTTGAAATTTCAAATTTTTGACAAAAATGGTAAAACTTGAAATTGCTTGTATCTCCTAAACCGTGCGAGATAGAGTGATTTCGGCAAAATTTTTGGTCCCCAGAGTATATATGCAAGATACTCTGCTCAATTCTCAAAAATTTTTCCTCTTTCAAAAATGGCGGCCATTTTGAATTTTCAAATTTTTGACAAAAATGGTAAAACTTAAAATTGCTTGTATCTCCTAAACCGTGCAAAATAGAGTGATTTCGGCGAAATGTTTGGCCCGCACGGTATATATGCAAGATACTCTGCTCAGTTTTCAAAAAAAAATTTTTCCTCTTTTCAAAAACAGTGGCCATTTTGAATTTTCGATTTTTTAACAAAAATGGTAAAACTTAAACTTTGTTGTATCGCCTAAACTGTGCGAGATAGAGCGATTTCGGCGAAATTTTTGGCCCAAAAAGTATATATGCAAGATAATCTGCTCAATTCTCAAAATTTTTTCCTCTTTCCAAAAATGGCGGCCATTTTGAATTTTCGCATTTTGGACAAAAATGATAAAACTTAAAATTGCTTGTATCTCCTAAACCATTTTAAATTTTGCAATTTTTTTTTTGATATAATTTTAGATTGACAGTGTATCTAGGCAAGATCTTTCTGTTATAAGCAGCCAACACCATCTTTCTTTTGAGACGCTTTGTTTTTGCATGGCAAAAACAATCGCTTTGCTTCACTAGTGATCCTCTAGTTCAGACTGGATTTAATTTCGTTATTGAAACTCAATAAATTTTAAACACGAAAGTTATTTTTTACACAATGAAAAACTAACCTATTGTAAAGCCAGAAGTTTTTTTTCCCTATTGGAAAATATACGCAATAAAAAATACTAATTTTAACTAATACATATATTCATGCAAATAAATTAAAAATAATGGTTCTTAATTACTGTAAGTAAGGGCAATATTTATGAAATTTCAGTCTAAAAAGAATTTAAAATAATATTCAGAATTCTATTGAAAATTTAATTTAAATCAGCAGAAAATTACTTCAAAATGCTACCATGAGAGAATTTAATTACTTGAAAATTTTCTACGAATTTACTAAATAGATAAATATTTTAATACAATTACTGTCAAAAATACCAGAGTTACTTATAATTTCCTCAAAATAATTACTACAAATACACTAGAAAAAATGTACTACATACACAGTACCAGTAATACTATCTTTATTTGAAAAATTACAGCTGAGCTGAACAATGCAGGTATTTATTTTTCAAATAACGGTGCCGACGACCGACAAATTATTTGACAAACAAAAAGTACCCAACCGATCAATATGGACAAGGAAAACTCACTGAGTTGTAACAAACAACTGACTAACAAACCGACCGATGGACAAATAATATAAGAAAAACAATAAAGCAGCAGAAAAACAAAGCTTTCACTGCTACACACACAAATATGAGTTTTACAACATCAATGTACCGAAACCGTACACTGCTTTATACCAAATATGTAATTTGGAAACAAAGCAAGAAATATGTCTGACAATATATACTTACAACAAAACACCCACATATATTTCGCAAAATTGTAGATATTACATTGAAGTATGACTGGAAATCACTATAATATGACTGATTGTCACACTACAAAAACGAAAATTCACGCTAATTATTGCCGATAATTCACGCTAAGAATTACCGATATGGCAATGACAAAACACTAAATTGCAACAAGTAGTACGTATGCAAGTGTAAAGAAATAAATAGAATGCAGAAATACCTGTTTTCACAAAATAAGTAGAAATACACACAAAACCAATACCAGAATGCTGTGGGTAAAAGAATCACACACTTCTGGTACCAGTGTTGTGAAAATAAAGACTCCCCAAAAGCTATCTGTAGTGATGTCTTGAAATTCTCTTTTTAGGTGTTGACTCTTTGATCTTACACAGATAACTGAAGCCTTCAGGGTCATTTCCTGTTCAGGACTTCTGGTGGGTGATGACTAAAGCTCACTTGGCAGGTGTACGGCTTTGCGGATGAAACTCCCGGGCGGTAACCACAATATTTTAATTGCCAAATATTCGTTATTTTCAAAAATTAATTTCGGGTCTTAATTCTTTGGACATCGCTACACCCAGCTGATTCCGATAAAACTCACCATGAACTACATTAACTTTCATTTTAAAATGGTATAAACAAGTGAAATAATAAAACCAGTGTACATCAATTTTTAACCAAATCCCAACAAGATGGAGGGTCTCAACAAGTGCCCATTTCAGTTAATTATAGGAGTAATTTACAAAAATATATAAATGCAGTAATAAGAGAATATATCACTTTATATTATTTTACAATAAATGTAGTTGAACAGGGCATACATTTGTTTTATTGCCTCAAAATACATGAACAAATGAGGAAGAAATCACAAAACATTGAGTTAGTTTTATTTTTATAATTAATTATGTACACTCAATTTTTGTGTATTTTGTGAATAAATATTGATTTGGTGCCATCACATATGCGTTCTGTTGGTTATAAGGTTTAAAATGATACATTATTTATCAAAATCAAGCAACAAATGGCAATTTTATGAAATTTTACCAAGATTCTAATCTAATTTATATAACCGCATGTTGTTATATGAGTGACCTAGAACTATAGATTGACGTCATTCTGATGTAATTTATTGATTTTTGTATGGGGAATACGCCAAAATTCAATCCAAGAATTGAAAGGCTTACCGGACGCCTTATTCCGTATTATAATGTACCGCATACCACACACATAAAAACACCTCTTACATTTTAAATTAAAATTGAAAGTAGCCGTTTACTGTATCACGCATGCAGGATACCTGATGTGAATGGAAATAACCCTTAAAGCAGCATTCTTTAGTTTATATCTACCAATGTGAAGCTTTGGGTGTGTTTTTTTTAGTTATTTAAGACCTCTGTGTTAAAATGTATAGGTAAACAAACTAAATGAGCAAAGATGAAGAAAAGTATAAACACTATTTCGCTACTGTTCGGTCAGAAAATTTCTTCACCCCAGTGAAGTTCGTTACCTGCCGTAAGAATCCTCAACGACAGGCAATATTCCTATTTAAATAAATGTAATAGTGGCTTTTTGCATTAACATATATGTATGCCAAATGTTTGCAGTAAAAAAATCTTTAATTTTGTCATAAAATGCAGGTGATGAACTTCACTGGCTGAAAAGTATCTGACATGTAAAAGGAATTTTTTTGGAGATGCCAAACTCAAGTGTTAAATACGATTCCCTTAAATACCACCCATAACAGTGTTCTTTGCAATTTACAGGACATCAATTTAGGTTTTTGACCCAAAAGAATGTTGTATAAAACTGTTTTCTGCCTGCAATTTACAATTTGTAACCTTCACTTCTGATGACAACAAAGATTTAGAATATGTGTACCATATGATCACTAGTTTCCCCACTAAATTTCCTTCCCTTTTGTCTTACCAATAACTCTGGAATACCAACCTTGACTGCCCCTCGACTATCCTAATGATTAATATTTTTGTTAACTTAGTGCACTGAGTTTTCCACTGCAGGAAAGATATTGCGCCTGCAAAGCAGTAGATGAGATCAGATTATAAAAATATGGGATATCTGCTCATCCTAGTCAAGTCCATTTCAACCTTTTACCAGATAAGGAGCACGCGGCAACAAAAGTCTTTTAATACTTTGGATTTTCTGAATAACGTTAGAAAACATTTAACAAATGAAATATATGTTTTGCATGGTGAATAGTGACTTAGTGTGATTAGTTTTCTTTCTTTGTCTTTCTTACTTCTGTTTGTTGACATAACATGTAAACATACAAGTCGTGAATAATTAAAGAATGCACAAAGCTTGCCATCAGTGGATAAAAACTCATGAGTGGTAAACACAAGCTCATGAGGTATCAAAGAAAGCAGCATTATACTGCATTCTTTGCAAGCAGTGAGTGAGTATTTACCACTCTTAAGTTTGTATCTGGCAATGGCAAACTTCCTCATTTCTTATTTCACAACCATGTTGGTTTTCATATATTTGTAAACAGAGCAATGATGAAGAAAAAAAAGCAGTGCCAATAATTTGCTTTCCATCATGCTAAACATATATTTCATTTGTTTCTGAGGTTTACAAAATCCAAAGTATGGAAACACTTTATTTTACTAATTAGGCGGCCCATCAGGGGCCCTTATTTGTTTTCACATAAGTTCGACTGATCACTGCTGCCGCCGCCGGATTGTGGTCTCCCTTGAATAACTTCTTGGGCTTTCAAATTTTTCTTTCCTTCTTATCTTTCTTTAAAACTATAGGAGCGGGAAAAACCACACACAGCTGTGCTATAGAATTTATCAGGTACATTCATAGACCTATATTCGCAGATCGGAAAGGATTTTCTGATCAATCGGACCATAGATGCCTGAATGGGAGGTGTTTTATTTTCATAATTTTTTTAAAAATGGGTACTTTGTCTGTATCTCAAAAATGGTCCGGATTTCGGCGTTTTGGAATAACTTATTGAGCTACTTTTTGATCACCTTTCACATGCCGAAGTTTTAGCCCTGTATCTGCAATGTTAAGGTCACCTTAATGTCAAAAAAGGGGGTTTTAGCCCTCCAGTTCACTTAGTTTTTCACTTTTTTCAACCAAACTTGGCTTATATATTAAGATTTACCAAAGGATTATACTGATTTTATGATGACCTTAAACTGTTAATATAATTGGAGCTATGCCCCCCCCCCCCCCCCCCCCCCCCCCAGTCTTAAAATTTGGAATAAAGCCGTCTGGCCCTTTTTTATCTCCCGCCCTGTTCGCCTGTGGGAGATTATAATTTGCACTATGTGCGTGCGTGCGTGTTTCACGCAGTTTTCTCTGAAACTACTACAGTTACACATTTTTGGTAAATTACTTGTCCTAATGAATTTTTACGCTCTTCAAAATTTTTTGGGTTTGGTGAACTTTGGCCTACTTTTGAGTGAGTAATACCACTTTTACCTAATATAATTATATGGGTTATAACTCTCAACTATTGCATTTAGAGTATTTTGTTGCAATATGTTGTTCAGCTACTTTCTCCACAGCTACAACATGGTCAGTAGTTTGGAAGTGTATCTCCATAGCTAAGTGAGTAATAGCTACTTTGTCAATTTTTAATGATAACCATAATGAGTAAATGGCTTATATCTTCAAAAGTATTGCAGCTACACAATTTCTCTCAAATATGTTGTTCATGTACTTTTTTGTGAACTGTAACATATTGAGGTTTCACAACTGTTGCTGAATGTACAAGCGAGTAATGGCTACTTTATTGCTACTTTTAGTGAAAATGTGAAAAATCACAAATGTCTCACAAACCATAAGAGCAAAATGAGTAAATGCTAATTATCTGTAAAAGTATTGCGGATACCCAATTTTTATCAACTAACTCATTCATCTACTTTTGGGAGAGCTTTCGCATGGTGAAGTTTCAGACCCGTAGATAATTACTCGCCTACTCAAAATGAGTAAATGCGAATTATCTCTTAAAAGTATTGCAGATAGCCAATTTTTCTCAAATAACTCCTTTGTCTACTTTTGCAAGAGCTTTCACATGCTGAAGTTTCAGACCCATAGCTAATTTCTCACCTACTCAAAATGACTAAGTACGAATTATCTCTAAAAGTATTTCAGATAGCCAGTTTTTCTCAAATAACTCATTCATCTACTTTTGGGAGAGCTTTCACTTGGTGAAGTTTCAGACCCGTAGCTAATTATTCACCTACTCAAAATGAGTAAATGCAAATTATCTCTAAAAGTATTGCGGATACCCAATTTTTCTCAAATAACTCATTCACCTACTTTTGGGAGAGCTTTCACTTGGTGAAGTTTCAGACCTGTAGCTAATTATTCACCTACTCAAAATGAGTAAATGCGAATTATTTCTAAAAGTATTGCAGATAGCCAATTTTTCTCAAGTAACTCATTCATCTACTTTTGGGAGAGCTTTCACATGGCGCAGTTTCAGACCTGTAGCTAATTACTCACCTACTCAAAATGAGTACATGCGAATTATCTCTAAAAGTATTGCAGATGGCCAATGTTTGTGAAATAACTCATTCACCTACTTTTGGGAGAGCTTTCACTTGGTGAAGTTTCAGACCTGTACCTAATTATTCACCTACTCAAAATGTGTAAATGCTAATTATGTCTAAAAGTATTGCAGATAGCCAGTTTTTCTCAAGTAACTCATTCACCTACTTTTGGAAGAGTGTTCAGATGGTGCAGTTTCAGACCCATAGCTAATTACTCACCTACTCAAAATGAGTAAATGCGAATTATCTCTAAAAGTATTGCAGATAGCCAATTTTTCTCAAATAACTCATTCACTTATTTTTGGGAGAGCTTTCACTTGGTGAAGTTTCAGACCCGTAGCTAATGATTCACCTACTCAAAATGAGTAAATGCTAATTATCTCTAAAAGTATTGCGGATACACAATTTTTATCTAATAACTCATTCATCTACTTTTGGGAAAGCTTTCACATGGTAAAGTTTCAGACCCGTAGATAATTACTCACCTACTCAAAATGAGTAAATGTGAATTATCTCTTAAAAGTATTGCAGATAGCCAATTTTTCTCAAATAACTCATTCATCTACTTTTGGGAGAGCTTTCACATGGTGAAGTTTCAGACCCATAGCTAATTATTCACCTACTCAAAATGAGTAAATGCTAATTATCTGTAAAAGTATTGTGGATACCCAATTTTTATCATATAACCCAATTTTTGAGCCACAGGGTAGTACAATGGTATCCTATGCTGTGAGGTTTGGTGAACTTTGGCCTACTTTTGACTGAGTAATAGCACTTTTACCTAATATAATTATATGGCTTATAACTCTCAAACTATAGCATTTAGGGTATTTTGTTCCAATATGTTGTTCAACTACTTTCTCCACAGCTACTCTGGCTACAACATGGTCAGTAGTTTGGAAGTGTATCTCCATAGCTAAGTGAGTAATAGATCTTGACCAAGCTATATCGCGGAAACTGTAAGGTGTAGGAAGTTGATACTTGGTAGGAACATTGGTTAGGGGATGTAGGTGTGCAACATCATGGTCTGACCTTGATTTGACCCTTGACCTGGCCGTAGTGACCTTGATCTATAAAATCTTGTCTGGGCTATTTAATGCTCGGCAGGAGATATACACCGCGGCAGTGGTCTTGTTTTCTATATCTAACGTATATTGATATTGAAGTAGATGAAAAAAGACTCTTACTACCTTATGACTTAAATATTAATGATGTTATGGCCACCTTAAACTTAAAATGTAGGGTTTTTCAGCCCTAAGCTCAGTTACTGTTTAAATTTTTAAAATAAAACTTGGCACATTTATAAAGATTGGCAGAAGGGACATTCTCATTTTATGGTCACCTTAAAGTCACAATATGAATGAAGTTATGGTCACCTTACAGTGAAAAAAGGAAGTTTTCAGCCTCCAGCTATCTTATTGTTCAACTGACCTCAGCTACACTTTATGCACATATAAAGTGTGACAAAACGGACACTTTCTTATTCTATGGTCACCTTAAAGTCCCAATATGAATGAAGTTATGGACACCTTGCAGTGAAATTATGGAGTAATTACTCTCCAGCTATCGTATTGTTCAGCTGATCTTAGTTAAATTTTGCAAACTTATTAAAGATAAAAATAGAGACATTCTTATTTTGTTTCCACCTTGGAGTTCCAATACAAGTGCAGTCATGGCCACCTTGAAGTAAAAATGAGGGTTTTCACTTTTCAGCTCCCAACCGACTATTCAATGACATCAGTTCAACTTGACACATTGATTAAGTTTAAGGAAGACTAATGAACTTTTTCCTTAAAATTTCTGTTTTTATGTCAGCTGACTTGTCAGTCAGCTGACATTATGTGTCACTCTGCGGCGTCCGCATACATGTATGCGTCCGCATGAACATTTGGAGCATTTTGTTAAATGTGTTTTTGATGTAGTTTTGTGTCAGTTATAACATAGTAAAATTTCAGAACTGTAGCCCCTTACATAATTAAGTAGTTGCTGTAAAACCTAAACATTCTACTGCAGTAAATAATCTTTTTCTCACCTGCATTTTATTTCAGTTAGGGGAGTGAGGAAGAGGCAGTCATTTTCTGCACAGATCTGCCCCCTCCCACTCCCCTCACTCAAATAAAAATGTATGTGAGAAAAGAATTTCCTCTGTGTATGGGGGATGGGGGGAAGCGAGATGGGGAGGTGAGATTATGTCGGAAGTTGATACTTAGTAGGGATATTGGTTATGGGTTGCAGGTGTGCAACATCATTCTTTGACCTTGATTTGACCTTTGTCCTTGTCATAGTGACCATAAGTTGTAAAATCTTGTCTGGGCTATTTCTTGGATTCCATGAGGTGTAGAAGTTTGACACTTGGTAGGGACATTGGTTAGGGGGTGTATATAGATGTATGTGTGCATCATGGTGTGACCTTTTTGCTCTGCCAAAATGTGTTCATCTGCCATATTTGGGACATCTTTCTCTTATGACAAAGACATATGGATTGCTGCAACTGATTATTATATGCACTTTTACAAAATTATGCTATTTCTATTGACAGCTGTTTTCCAATTAATAAATTTTACAGCTTCATATTTTCTAGTTTACTGATTAATGCTGTCATCTTGCTATTGAATTGTCTTGTTTTAGCACTTTATCGTACTTTATCTGTACATACATTTTCTTTCTCATAGATGTTATTTTCTCTACTAAAACATTATTTGGACCTTTATAGAAGTGACACAGTGCTGAAACTATCCCAGTCTTTGTACTGTTTCACTACTTCTATATCTCATTGTGTTGAAAACTATTTCCCTAGGATGTGGGGTATGGGCTTCTCTGATGCTATTTTTCTTTCATGTTAATGCATAAACTTCCACACTCTCTTCTTAACTTTAGCTTCTTCTCTCAGTGCTGCATGTTTTTCTTTCAAAAAGCTTTTTCTACTTTTTACTATAAAGCATCTAACCGTTTGGAACGCTTTGTTTTTGTCAGCAAAAACATTTTTCTAGTTCGACCTTAATTTATGTAGTATGTACACGTAGTTACAGACTTACAGTGTCACATGTTATTTTAGAGAAGATTTGGGAGAACAAAAAGATGCTTTACTCTTGCCGTACGATCTGTCAACAAAGGTATGATGTATTCAACTGTAAACAGAGGTGTCAAGAAAATTGAACAACGGAAGGTGATTTTTTTTCTTTCTTTTTTTTCAACAAATAACTATTTGTGATATTGATATTATTTTACATAAAATTTTTGTGTACTTTTATAGTTAAAGTTGGGTAGTTGGTTACTGCTTGCCAATGCCTCCTGGTCTGCCATAGAATATTTGCTAACAAGTATATACTGCCATCTACTACCACTAAAACTATCCATTGTGGTATGGTGTATGTATTTTAAAGCAGTGTAAAGTCCACATAGAACAAGTTATGTATGTCTCCTATTGGTTTGTTATCTCCCGCCGGGATGATGATGCCTGTGTGTGCGTGCGTGCATTAGTTAGTCACGCAGATTTCTCCAAAACTACTACAGCTACAGATTTTTTGTAAATTAATTGTCCCAATGAATTTTCACGCCCTTGAAAATTTTTTGGGTTTATGGACTTAGGCCTAAAGATAAGTGAGTAATAGCAATCTTAGCTACTTGGAGTAAAGGGCTCATAACTCAAAAACTATTGCAGTTACAGCTTTTTCTTCAAATATGTTGTTCAGCTACTTTGTCCTTAGCTATAAGATGGTACATAGTTTGGGGTCCCATTGCATGCCATAAGTGAGTAATAGCTATTTTCTTATTTGTAGCAAAATAATGACATAAGTAAATGTCAAATATCTTCAAAAGTATTAAAGTTAGGGAATTCTTTTCAAATATGTTATTCATCTACTTTTTGATAGGCTATCACATAGTAAAGTTTCAGATCTGTTGCACATTGGATAGCTGAGTAATAGCTACTTTGAAATTCTACAGTTGAGTAAATCCATTGTAACTCCAAAACTATTGCAGTTAGAGTATTTTCGTAAAATATGTTGTTCAGCAACTTTGTCCTTAACTATAAGACGGCATATAGTTTGGGGTTCTATTGCATGCCATAAGTTAGTAATAGCTATTTTCTTATTTGTAGCAAAATAATGACATAAGTAAATGTCAAATGTCTTCAAAAGTATTAAAGTTAGGGAATTCTTTTCAAATATGTTATTCATCTACTTTTTGATAGGCTATCACATAGTAAAGTTTCAGATCTGTTGCACATTGGATAGCTGAGTAATAGCTACTTTGAAATTCTACAGTTGAGTAAATCCATTGTAACTCCAAAACTATTGCAGTTAGAGTATTTTCGTAAAATATGTTGTTCAGCAACTTTGTCCTTAACTATAAGACGGCATATAGTTTGGGGTTCTATTGCATGCCATAAGTTAGTAATAGCTATTTTCTTATTTGTAGCAAAATAATGACATAAGTAAATGTCAAATGTCTTCAAAAGTATTAAAGTTAGGGAATTCTTTTCAAATATGTTATTCATCTACTTTTTGGTAAGCTATCACATAGTAAAGTTTCAGACCTGTTGCACATTGGATAGCTGAGTAATAGTTACTTTGAAATTGTTACTGTTGAGTAAATCCATTGTAACCCCAAAACTATTGCAGTTAGAGTATTTTCCTAAAATAAGTTATTCAGCTACTTTGTCCTTAACTATGAGATGGTACATAGTTTGGGGTTCTATTGCATGCCATAAGTGAGTAATAGGTATTTTATTATTTGTAGCAAAATAACAACATAAGTAAATGTCAAATATCTTCAAAAGTATTACAGTTAAATCTTTCAACATGTTATTCATCTAGTTTTTGGTAAGCTATCACATAGTAAAGTTTCAGACCTGTTGCACATTGCATAGCTGAGTAATAGCTACTTTGAAATGGTTACTGTTGAGTAAATCCATTGTAACTCCAAAACTATTGCAGTTAGAGTATTTTCCTTAAATATGTTGTTCAGCTACTTTTTCCTTAACTATAAGATGGCATATAGTTTGGGGTTCTATTGCATGTCATAAGTCAGTAATAGCTATTTCCTTATTTGTAGCAAAATAATGACATAAGTAAATTTCAAATATCTTCAAAAGTATTCAAGTTAGGGAAATATTTTGGAAAGCCAAACCAAAAAATTCCTGTAGCTCCTCTCAAACCCATTCCAGCATTTGAGGAACCATTTAGCAAGGTGATAATTGACTGTTTAAGCCCTGGCAAAATTTCAGTGTCATCACCTGGCCAATTGAATAAACTACAGGCCAGAGATCTAGGGTCATACCTAGTAGCAAGGAGAGTAGAAACTCTCCAAAAGACCATTAAAAACTGTGATAACAGACATTCAAACCAAATGTGGGAAATAACTATGGTAAAGCCATACTTCGAAAGAGGTATAACATAGCTTATGATGGCTATTAATAGAAACACTGTTAAAGATAGGAATTCAGTGTATAAACAGGACTTTGAAAAAGTAACATATGGCGTCCGCATGGATACGCCCTGTCCAGAAGCTGTATTTAAAGTGTAATTTATATACCTGTAATTAGTAAGTTTATAAAGGTTATACATGGTACTAATTTTACTTTTGTATTTAGACAAAAATGTTTTGTAAAATGTTATTACCTGTGTTTGTATACATCATGAAAATCTCTTGTAAAATTTTGTAATCCCTTGGCTTCCAAAATTTTTCTTTAAGGGGGGAGGTGTTACATATATTGGACACTATATTAGTACATTGTATATTACATATATTAGGCACTATATTAGTGCATTGTTTAATTTAAGCTTTATGTTTATAAATTGTCATAAAAGATAATTGTGTTGTTGGTTCTTTTTGTGTGTTGACATTTAAAGTAAGGGAGTTATTATGTCCACCCCCCTGGGGGGTGGATATATTATTTTTGCTTTTTTCGCCGTCCGATGTCCGATGTCCGATGTCCGATGTCCGTTGTCCGATGTCCGATGTCCGATGTCCGGCGTCCGGCGTCCGATGTCCGGCGTCACGCATGGTTTCCGCTCATTTAAAGGAAAAGTATTAGAGCTATTGTCACCAAATTTGGTATGCAGGCTTATTGGGTCAGTAGCTTGCTTGGGATTGCTTTTGGCTGTTGTACCTCTTTTGCTTACTGAGTAATACTTAAGTACAGCTATTTTCAGTACCCATTGGTTTCCGTGCATTTAAGCCAAAATAATTAAAGATATTTTACTACAATTTTGAATACAAGATTGTTATGTCCATAGCTCGCTTGGTATTGCATTTGGGACTGATAGCTTTGTCAGTACATGAGTAATAGCCATTTAGGTACTTCATTGTGTATTTTCAGTACTACTTTTGAGTAATTTGCTTCTATCTCCTTAACCGTGCGAGATAGAGCGATTTCGGCAAAATTTTCGACCTGCAGGGTATCTGAGGAGTGTACTCTTTGCAATTTTCAAAAAATTTTCCCCTCCCCAAAAATGGCGGCCATTTTGAATTTTCGAATTTTTGCCAAAAATGGCAAAACACAAATTTGCTTCTATCTCCTTAACCGTGCGAGATAGAGCGATTTCGTCGAAATTTTCGACCCACAGGGTATCTAAGGAATGTAATATTTGCAATTTTCCAAAAATTTTCCCCTCCCCAAAAATGGCGGCCATTTTGAATTTTCGAATTTTTGCCAAAAATGGCAAAACACAAATTTGCTTCTATCTCTTTAACCGTGCGAGATAGAGCGATTTCGTCGAAATTTTCGACCCACAGGGTATCTAAGGAATGTAATATTTGCAATTTTCAAAAAAATTTCCCCTCCCCAAAAATGGCGGCCATTTTGAATTTTCGAATTTTTGCCAAAAATGGCAAAACACAAATTTGCTTCTATCTCCTTAACCGTGCGAGATAGAGCGATTTCGGCAAAATTTTCGACCCACAGGGGATCTAAGGAATGCAATCTTTGCAATTTTCCAAAAATTTTCCCCTCCCCAAAAATGGCGGCCATTTTGAATTTTCGAATTTTTGCCAAAAATGGCAAAACACTAATTTGCTTCTATCTCCTTAACCGTGCGAGATAGAGCGATTTCGGCAAAATTTTCGACACACAGGGTATCTAAGCAATGCAATCTTTGCAATTTTCAAAATATTTTCCCCTCCCCAAAAATGGCGGCCATTTTGAATTTTTGCCAAAAATGGCAAAA